>OX940877.1:146452322-151452322 GCA_954870665.1 Stratiomys singularior
GCAATTCTTGTTTATCAGTGCTGATACAAAAGCCCGCTTTCTTGAAACAGTTTTTGATAGTAACATCACTTACTTTGAATCATGCCCTTCTTGCAAAGTTCATGGCTAGAAGTATGTCAATATCAGGGCCATTGTTTGCTTCGAAGCACGTAAGAATATGTTGAACAACTTATCTGCAGAAAAAGCGTTTGAATGTTTGTATGACACCTTGATCTAAAGGTTAAAGTTTACTGGTGGCATAGGCAGGCAAAAACATGACTTTTAGGTTATCAAATGTTGGTAGGTCCGTATGGGCAGCACAAAAGTCAACGAAAAGTAAGATTTTTTTTTGTGTTTTATCTTCAATTCCTTGTTAATGTTTTCAGCCAATCTTCAAATAATATCTTTGTTATCGAAGCTTTTGTGTTATTGACATAATCAACAGGTAAAGTCTTATCTCTATCGGTCATATTTACGCATTGAAGAATGATTAGACGTTCATTTCTTAATTTTCCCCCATAACATTTTTCACCCTTAAATTTAAATGTTTTATCAGGAAGACACTTGAAGAACAAAGCAGTTTCATCACAGTTTCATTCTTTAAGAGACTTGGCAGTTTTTAAATCCATTGGTTACACACGCTTTGATCGACATATTTACTGTCTCTAGTGGCTTTCTTAAAAGCGATTTGACGATCATGACGCATTTTAAAGCCCTCTAACCAACCATTGCTTGCCGGAAAGTTCTGAGCTGCCAATTTTGTTGCAAAATATTTTTCTTTGAGCAAGGGTCCATCAATGAAAATGCTCTTATCAAGGGTTTGTTTGATCCATTCTTAAAGGCAGTTTTCAATATCAGGAAACTCGGAATGTCGACCCCTCTTAATATTTCCATGTCAATCAAGGACTGAGACTTTGTCGAGTTTTTTGACAATAATTTTATAATAGGTGAATTCTGCTACACCAAACTCACTTTGAATTTCATTACGCGAATTCCCACTCTCAAAAGCATTCGCGATTTTAAGTTTTTCACTTAGATATAACACTTTGATTTTTCTCATAGACATGACGTAGAAATGAACCTTCCTCGTTCTTGATATTAATCAACAGTAATAAGGGCCAAATGTGCGAAAAGACAATGTGAATTTTAGAATTTCGGGGAGCTGCCTGCGTCTGCGTACATGCTCAACTGTCACTTGTAGAGGTAAAGGTAACTAGGAGTCTCAGTTATACAGGTGCATGTACGAATATCTCAGACTTCCAACTCTCTCTTAAAGAGGTTTAAATTTCTCATATACAGAGGTTCTGGAGGCTAAAAATGACGGTTACTGGCAATTTATCTCACTTAAAGAGTTTTCTCGCTTACCCAGTTGTCACTTATACAGGTTTGACCATATATACAAATATACCACAGGCTTTCTCAAACGTATTTAGTTTACAATCCGGGTAAAAATCCGAATGGCAAATCAAAAAGGAACTTATGCAAAGTAAAATAAGGAACGTGAATGTATAAAAATCCAAGACATGACTGGCAAAATTATAAAGAATTTGTCAAAATATTACGGACTACCTATCCAAAGGAATCCAGATTCTGTAGTCAATATGAAGAAGGGAATATGGGTTGCATTTTACCATATAATCTCCACCGATGAAAATTCGCAAAACGATTATTGCAATCCCGATTGGTGCAAGTTTTTATAAACGCAAAAATAAGGCATCCCATACACATAGAAACCAGCCTTAAATGCGGAGGTCCAAGAATATGTTAAACCGGTTTTGGGAAACTAACCGATGAAGGGTTACTGAAATGATGTTTTGGAAAGAATACCCAAAATAATAATGAGTGTTACACAAAACACTTTGCACTCTCGTTCCCAAGCATGCGTTTGTGGGAGGGGAAGTTTCGGAATTCGCTGCTTATATTTCATCAGCCATATTCAATGCAGGAAGAACGTCTCTCTTGAATAAATCAGAGACAATGGGGTACATAATTGGACATTCTGCCTACGATTATGTAAATAAAGGACGAAGAGCGAATTGAGATGGGTAACAAAGCGAGTACAGCGGTGTCGAAGGAAGCTCGCTTGGCAAGGCAAACAGCTCATTCAAGAGGAACAGCAAGAATTTATTGATTCGGGACTCCTTTAAATGAACCAGGGATCGCTGATCAACCAATCGTAAGTGTTGAAATTTGATTTTTTTTAAATATTGCAATATAAGCAGTAAAAAAACTTTAAAGGCGATTTTCTCGAAATCAGACGGATCTTTGTTTGTTTTGATGGGCTCTTTCAGAACATTGCAGAAAAATTTGAAAAAAGAAAACATTGACATGAGAAAAAGGGGGGAAAAGCGTGATTTTTACAACGAGTTTTTCACATATCCGCCATTTTGTATTGAAAACAATCTTTTTATAATTGGTGGTAAATTACGATGTACAGCACCTTAATCTTGAAAAATTATTTTGAATATTTTGCTTCAGGCTTGTAAATTTCGAGATTAACCCTGGGCCATGGAGCATTATCATTACTTAGCACTCAACTTTTGCGCTCTGTGTATAATTATTTACATAATAAAAATAAAAAATAAATGCTTTTATAATGTAAATAAAATATCAAAAGTTATACAAGATTCTATACGAAAGGCAACGAGAAAATTGTTTTTTCTCGTAATTATTGGTAATTTTTTGCCTTTGTAACCGGTAACAGTCCCTTAAAGAAGCGAAAACTAAACTCATGACTCAAACGAGAGAGAATTCTCCAGCCCGACAATACCTGACCATTGTGGACTAAAACTTTGAAAACGTAATCAACTTTGTGTTTTTTTGAGCCAACCTTAAAAAGAGCCGATTAGAGCGAAGTTGGACCCCACATAAATCATTGGCAAAGCATCAGTTGCAGTATGAAAGTGAAGATTCAGTTCTTGTATAGAAGTGAAGAATGGACCCTTAAAACACTTTAAATGCTAAGTGCTCCGTGAACTCTACAGCCCAATGAAAGAAGGTTCAAAGTCCAGACTTCATTGCAACTACGCAAACAAGAATTGGCGGGTCACGAAGAAAGAATAGAAGAAATCCGGCTGCCCAAAAGGACATTGAGGGTTAGAGCGCAAAGTAAACTCCCAGCACGAAGAGTAAGGACTCAGCCAATTTTTGTTTGGAGTGATCTGGAGAACGAGGTTACACAACTATGGAATAGGGCAGATTTGGTCAAAGATGATGATGACTTGTACATTAAATCCAACCTAAGATTTAGTTCAATTTATTCATCTTCATATTCAAAAAGAACTTTGGAATCATTGAGTTGATAAATTACTCAGCAACCACGTTTCCGTCACAAACATCAATGTGTGTGTCATGTTATTCACTTCACAACCCTTCTATTTTTTGCTACAAATATTAATATTTTTTAAAAGTTGTCTTAACGAAAACGCTCCTTTTGACATACACTTATGATTGAGATGCTCGCACGCTCAGGGAAAACGCTGAGAACGGGCGGAGCTTACTTCCAAAATATATAAATTTAATAGCAATAGAAAAATACCATTTTTTTTATTACAATAAGAAAACATTTGCAAAAATTGATCTACATTTCCTTCGCAAAAAAGTAATGATATTGTTTAAATTTTTTCTGATGAGAAGCTGAGTTGATGATGGAATCATCATAACAGGAACGCGTCCTTTAATAAAATAAAGCTCAATGAGCGAACCTTCAAACCCTGATAACAAAGTGTGTGAAAACTTTCTTTGACCAAATGAATGTGACCAATATTACACGCGACTGTTCCGGGAACTGAAACCTCAATAGATTATCGTACGAGACACTCCAGACGTCCGTATAAAGAATGGAGCCTTACCCCACCCCTGATGTCACATACATTCTTCGTCGGCATCTCAAAGTGTCATAAACGAACTTCCAGTTTTTGAGATATTCTTTCAATATCCGCGTCAAATACTTCAGCATCCTGAAATAATATAGTGCAACCAAGATTATCTGTCCGTCCAGCAGAATTGAAGGCATTCCTCTAGAGTACTATAATCAGTACTTTTCGCCTTGAGTGATGATTGCGAGCTTCTGCCTGCAGGAATTCATTCAACAGCAGTGTTATTGTCCACCCTGAAGCCGTATTGCTGAGGAAATAGATCCTCAGCAGTTTTAATGGCCTCCGCAAGTCTCTCTCTGAGCCCCTAAGGGACTTTCCCAGCAGCATAGGGGCCGATATGGAGACGGTTGCTCCGGGTTCCCTTTCGCCTGGCTGATCAGCACAAGTTTCGCCTCCTTCCAGCAACTTGGAAACACGCCTTGCTGCAGGCAGGCGTTGAAAGTAGTGAGTAGCTTGGCAGGGCAAAGTGGGTGTGCAAGCTGTACCACTTCAGCTGGAATAACTTCTGACCCCGTGTCTTTGTCATTTTTAAGCTTTCGCCGCATCATCCAGCTCGAGAGCACTTGAAAGTAGGCATTCTCCAGGAAATTCGCCGTATGCATCATCGGGACGAATAGGATGCATCTGGAATAGCACTCGAATAGCACTCTAGCTCCCTGTCCCAGGATCCCAGTTGATGTGCTCAACAAGGTTGTACCAGCCGCGAGCCTTGTTCTCATTAATCAGCCAACATAGGAGGTTTTTAACCGTCCTGTATGACAGTGTTCGGGAATGTGACTCGTCTCGATCTCTTGTCTGATCTTCAGTCTGTGACATTCTCTTCGCCTTCCAGCGATTTCTGCTGACCAACAGTACACAGAAGGCTTATCGTGTTGGGCTCGTTGAGCATAAAGCAGTCACAAGCAGTTTTCATGAACCTCATAGTGGAGTTCACTATGTTTTCAGCTGAGACTCCACTCGTCACCGCTGTTGGTCACCGTGACGCGCCGACATACCATTTGGGAATGAAGGTTGGGTTGCTCCGCATCGACTAGCTCTTGTTGCTCAGATAACAGCAACAAGTTGACTTATTTCTCCCTCGCATCCTAGTTGAGTAAATCTTGTGCGGTTAAGCTGCGGTGGAGGATGATGTGCAGGACTTTGATCATATCTTCGCTCTTCTATTGCTAGATGCCTCTTTGAACTCCTGGTGCCTACCACTTCCTGGAATATGAGCCATATCTTAAGGGCTTCAGTCCATTGTCATTGCACAAGGTGGGTTTGCTTGGGCAATCTTTTGCGTTACGGCTGGGAGTGCCACACTTGAAGCACAGCTTACTTCGACCTGTCCCCTTGCAGTTCAAGGAAATGTCTCCGAAGCTAAGGTACTTATAGTATCGACTTAGGACTATCCTCCAACGTATCCTTCACACAACCCAGCCGCAAGAACGCAACTGCGTCGTTCTCAGAATTGTCTAGTATTGCGAACCTTTGCCCCATAGGATTGGTAGGCGTCAGCCTTACAATAAAGCTATCTGCCGTAGGAAGAGTTTGCCTAAAGGAATGTACTTCTTTGACATTCGCAACACAGCCAAAGTCTCTTATTTCTAAAGAGCTATTGGCTGCAATGTCGAGACAACAGCTTTAGAGCCAAGGAGGCCCTTGACGGCACTGTGGAACAGGCCCTTGTCGGTGGATTTCAAGCCGAGTTCTTCGAGGAGGCCGCCTGTTTTGGTCGCTTTTACCGATCGTTTGCAGACACCGGATATTTCGGGTTGCATCCCTATGCTGCTTGCGCCTGGTCATTTTAGTCATCGTGCTGTGTTTTGTACCTTCGTGCTTTTCTGGCGTCTGTTTCAAATCTTTTGTTGCCACGCACTGTATGTTCTGTTGTGATTTGGAGGACTCCAATTGAAAAACAGCATCTCTTTCCTCCCCTTGACTGATGTCTCTTGTTTCGACAGGTGTCAGCTCCTTCACCATTTTCCTGCGATTAGGTTTTAGTTTGTTACATGCCGTCCCTTTGTCTTGTATGGAACGAGTAGTATTTTTGGTGAAGGGTGAAGTTTTATTTTCAGAAACTTTCTTAAGCTTTCTTAAGTGCTGGATTCTAACAACAAGGTCTTCCAGTTCACCAATTCCGCTTTTAATATCCTTGTCGACATTTCGTGCGACATTGGTTGCATTTCTCATCACGTTTAAGATTGCACTTACATTTCTTTTAAGACACTCTTCCTCACTTTGGCCGACGACTATTTATATGATCAGGTCGTCCTCAGGTGACGTTTTTGGTGTACGGTCAGCAAGAGGGTTTCGTAGCTGCTGAGCATCTTTTTTTTCGCTTTCCGCGATGTTTAGTTAGTGACTTTCAACAACCCCCGAAGAATAGCACTTGGAATCAATGCCTCTAATCCCCAAAGCGTCTACAACGCTTTTTGTGTCATTCGCTCCGTCACCTTGAGCAGAAGGAGTATTTAAGAGTTGGCAACAGTTTTGGCTTCCGGGAGAACGTGCTTGTCTCGGTGATCTTTCCACTTTTAACTTTTGATCCTTAAATGGCCAAGTGTTCCACCACTGAAAAATGCCTGGCGACTTATCCCCAGCCAGATTTCTGAAATGAAGCCCGCATGAGGTCGACGCTCCCTCACACGTCGGAGTGTATATCCCCACCCCTAGTTTATTGTTTTCACTCATCATTTTGATCTATGAGTACCTTTACTGACTTGATCCCGCGTCTGGATTACGGTAACCTCGCCAAGCATAAACTTGAATAGAAGCCATGATGCGAGTTTTAGGACCAGTGTCCGCGCGCCATACAAAAATGGTAATTTACGCTGCCTATTCAAGTATCCTTGATTTGAAACTCATCATAGCAATAAAGTCTTGTCACATCAAACAGCATGCTGTGAATACGAGTATACAAAAGAACCTCCATGTATTTAGTTTGCTTGATATTCACCATTGTACAAAATATCTCCTTAAGACTCTTTGCTGAAATCCCTTCAAGGCTTAAACAGAATGCAAGTGTACATATTATCCATGACGCTTTATTTAGCTTATTAATTCAACATTATCTTGTTTGTTTTAAAAATTTCCCAACAAATTTATTTTGCGTTTTTCTCGGATTTTTCTCATTTCTGCTTCCATTACCATTCGCCTTTTCATCATCATCACCATCGTTATTATGGAGCCGCGATTTCATTACTTTCCCTTGTTGCAAGTAGCCTCATCACTCCGGGTGGTACCGAATTTATAAATTACAGTGTGTGTATAAGTCTCGCCGGGATTTAAAATGATGGATGGGAAGTTTTCCTGGAAAATGTTGGAAACGTTTTCAGTTTATTAACAGACAAAAATTGCGCGCAAAAATATATGAAAATAATAAATCTTGGATGGTGAAAAACTAGATTCAATACATGATTAAATCTTTTACGTATACGTGCAATGTAAAATGTTGCTTATGTTTATTTGAATTTTTAATTTACGAAATGATAGCAGCATTATTACATGATTCGCAGCATCCGGATATTTTTGTGTTTCCAGACAAAACGCTCCGTGTTTCCAATATTTTACGCCACCTTTTCCAATTATTGGGGCCTGTGAAGGAGAATTTCCCGAATTTATTAAAATTCTTTTAACAACATTTAAAACTTGCAACTTAAGTCGAAAAACGAATTTCGAAACTTCTAAAAAAGGCAAAAAATTTAAGTTTTGGCTTTTACTTGAACTTCACGATGAGTAAAACAAAACTCGTCAAAACCCGTTTTTGTGAAATGGGAAAATCATCAAGATTCAGTTAAACTCTGGAAAGATGAGTGAGGATGAGTGAGAGGCTCATGTGTAAATCTGGGAAACACGCTTAAGACAATACTTGCCTTTTAAATTTCAATTTCTGGCACAGGAAAACTTTCGAAATGAAAATGTAATTCGAAAACAACTGCCCCTCGTCAGACAACTTCAACAACGTACTACTATTGCACGTGCCCTTTACAATACTTGAAAATATCCTGTTACAAGAGGATCTCTGAGTGGAAAGTTTGTTTTTTCATTACTTTAACTCTGACTTCGACTTCTGACCAGACGTCGACAGATACCTTGTCTTCCATCTTCCTTCATGACGGCTAAGTAAACTTGAGTGAAATGATTTATTTTTGGCAAAGGCAAAGAACAATTTTTCAAAGAGTAACATAAGCAATCCACGTGTGAACTTTATGTCGACTTTTCCTTTTATCGTTTCCTTTAACATTTTTGCATTCCTTATAGGGAATTTCGCGCAGATAAACCTGAAAATGCTTGCAAATGTAGAGATGCATGAATTTACAAAGCTGGTTAATTATGTTGTAAGGAATTTAAAAAATTCAGGACTTATGCTCGCAACAAAACAAATCCTTAAATTGAAACTAACAGCGTCGGGAAGAATTTCAATTTTGAATTCACTTTCTGAAAACGCTTTTGAGAATGATTCTCTCGCATGCAAGGCACTTTCCCAATCCCAATTACGGAGAAGAAACGACGTGTCACAAATTTGTGGATTGGGGTGAATCATGAAAGAGATCAAATATTTGTTTTATTGAGAAGAATTTGAATAGAAGAAAGGAATATTTGTTCCATGTACCAGCGATTTGCATGCAATGTGGGCGGTGAAAGTTTTTGTATTTAGTTTTGATTGTAGCCTTTCAATAATTTCAGTTGGAAATAAATGTTTTAAGGAGCTCGAACCAAACATATTTTAAGGAAGCGTCCAATGTGTTGTACTACTTTTCGATTTCTATTTTATGCGGTATATGAACACATATTATGTATATATAATAATCTCAAACCTATAAATTACAATGGCCACTAGAATGAAAATGCATTAATCATAAAAGCTGACAGACCAAAAGTATTTATTTCAATAATCCGGAGCTAGGATAAATGGAAGCCTAGTTCTGCGTGCGAGAAGGCAAAAGGGTTGAGGAAGCCATTCTGAATATGTGACTAGTGTTGATGCTCTTTAATTATGATTGATTATTTTAAGAGCATATATTCAGTCGTAATTAGAATCATGAAAATTAGTTGTTTTAGTGTCGGAAGTCACATATGCTAACAATATAGAGCATCATTAAGATTAGTAAGCTATCATCAGAGTTTTAATTTTAATAAAACGATTTAGTATTAAAAATACCATGAATTTGGCTAAATCAAATTTCAATATCGTTCAAGCACATTCTAGGATTCTTCTCCAAAGAGAGAAGTGAAATGGAATTCATATAAGTCATTTTATAACGTTCACACCATGGCAAGTCTGTTGCCAAGCAAATACAAACTACATACAGACAACGAACGCATGAATTTTAAAAATTGTTAACTTTGATACATTTGTGGCAAACTAGGCGTCCTTTACTGAGCTTTAAACAAGTATCAGCTTGTTGAGACCTCGGACTCAGTTCAATTTTAGAATCAGGAAAAAACCCCAGTATCTCTGGATGAACCAACAAAATGAATCAAAAATGAAGTCCAAAAAGGATACTTCGGCCAAACAAAGAAGTTAATCGCGGTGAAAGCCAAGAGACATCTGAAAAGGTTCCGTTGACAAGTCACCTGGATGATCTAAAGTCAAACCGATGAAACCGATGATTATGGTCAATGAGAATTGCCATTCATATTTCATAGTTAAATTTAAATTTAGAGTCATAAAAATAGTAAAATGTAAAGTAACGAAATGTAGCTTCGTGTTGCTTGGGTCCACCGCGCCTTGCTTTTTCGATGTCGAGGATGCCTTTCGGCTGTATGCAGCCATCTTCAGCTCGTTCTGAAGTCCTTGTTGCGTTGTGCATTTTTTTATACCAGGGGTGTTAGTTGAAGTTTGTCGGTTTTTTTCCAATAAAGAAAACACTTGATAAGTAAGGGAATCATAAAAAATTTTATTCAAATTATTGACCATTGGACTCTCTACACTTTGCCCATATTACAGGCAAATCATAGATACCATTCCTAAAAAATCTTTCTCTTTCGAGGCAAACCATTCGACTTCTTCAAAATTGGCGAAGCGCTGCTCTGCGAGTGAGTGTCCCATCGATGCGAAAAGGTGATAGTCGGACGAGGCGGGGTCTGGAGAGTACGGCGGGTGCGATAATATTTTCCAATTCTATTTTCCAATGCTTTTAGAGTGTTCTTCACCACTTTAGCGGTATGAGGCGGTGCGTTGTCATGTTGTAAGATAACTTTGCCATTTCTTCGGGCCCATTCCGGCCGTTTTTTGGTCAACGCATGATTCAAATTGATAATTTGTTATCGGTAGTGCTCCGCATTCACCGTCTCACCAGGTTTTAATAACTCGAAGTACACCACACCACACTGGTCCCACCAAACACAGAGTATTGTCCTACGGCCAAAGTGATGTGGGCTTGGAGTCGATGGGCCGGCCTCACCAGGTGAAAGCCATGATTTTTGCTGTTTCGTGTTCTCAAAATAAATCCATTTTTCGTCCCCCGTGACAATTCAATGCAGAAAAGATTGCCTTTCGAACCTTTGAAGCAGCATTTCATAAATAATTTTACGATTTTCCATTTGTCTTTCGTTCAGTTGGTGCGGTACCCATTTTGCATACTCTTGGATCTTTCCCATGGCTTTTAAACGTTGGTAAATTGCTCCTCGAGTCATATGTAGTGTTTGTGTCAATTTTTGTTGCAGTTGGGTTGGGTTTTCATCCAATAACGCCTGCAATTCCACGTCTTCGAACATTTTCACTGCACCAGGATGTTGTCTCACATGTCTCACATGTTCTAACCACTGGAGCATGTTCGCCATAAGTTTCTAGGAGCAACCGATGCGCTTCAACTGCTTTTTTCTTTTGAGAAAATAAGAGAAGCAACGAATACCGCAAATTCAATTTACTTGCAACGAAATTCGACATATTCACTGAGGGAAACAACTCTGACTCTATTATTTTGACAGATTGTAACTTGTTTTTTTTTTAAGGTTAATGTCAATAGAAAAATATGACATAGATGCTAAATCATAGGAATATACGCACATCCTAGCGACATCTATGAGTAAAACCGGCAAATTGCAGCGAACACCCCTGGTAGATCTAGCTTTTACGGCAGAGATGAGGGTTATTAAGCTTGGGTCTTTTCGGGGTCATGAGATTGTCTTGATAAGGATTCTTATGATAAGGATTGGCTCGAGGACTGAAAATATTTTGTCGGAGTTGGTCATTATTTTTTCGTTGATTATATTTCCGTGGGATTTTTCGTGTTTGTAGATCTCTAGTTATTCTATTCTATTCTATTTCTAGTTATTCTATTCTAGTTCTACGTCTATTCTAAGTCCTTTATTTGGTTTGTGTCACGTTGCGTCATTGAATTTGCCGTCGCATCGGGCTCGTGGGTGAGATTTTGCAGGTGTGTTGTGTATTTGGAGTCTGTTTTGCTATGTGTAAACGAACATAGGTGTTCCTTATATCTAGTTGTTAGTTCCCGTGGCTTTTTTCAATGTATACCATGTCGCAGACCCTGCATGTTAGTTTTTATATGTCACTGTTGTTATATGTTGGTGTGCTGATAGGTTTCGATGTTAGTTTGTTTCCGATGTTATTTTTGGTTTTGAATGCAGTATGTAGTGTGTATTTTTTAGAGAAGCTTGCCAATTGGTATGTATCCTTTGTGGTCCATTTGTGTGCATCCTTTAATGTGTCTGATGGTTGGGATTTTTGTTTCTTCTTGTGCTGTGCGATCAATTAGTTCATATCACGTTTCTTGAAGAACTTGTAGTCGCTGGAATTCATAGGGATGAAATATAGTCTCTGCTCCATTGATCTGTACGCTGCTTATTTGTGCTGCTCAGGATGGTTAGATGAAGCGTGTATGGAGTGGTCTATAGCAGTTGATTTCCAGGAAATTTTGTGTTCTAAATGGGTTTCTTTTCGTATGATGATTCGGTCCGTGTAGTTGAGTTCTCTTTTTGGCCTTTCCTCCATCGTGAAATTTATATTGCGATTTAAATTGTTCATATACGTGAGGAGTTCATCTTCCGCATTTGAGTCGATTATAATAATGCAGTCATCCACATATCGATTGTAATATATGACTGTGAGTTTTTCTTCAATAATCGATATATGTACTTTCTCTATGCTTTGCAAGAATAATACAAAAAGCATTAGGCCCATAGCCAGTCCGTCTTCAGCAACGTAGATGTTACTGTCGAACTCAAAGTAGTTCTGCTGGAGTGTGATCCTAATCAGGCTCACCAGTTTGTATTCCTTCTCTTGCGAGAGTCAAAGAGAGTTAAAATACAGCTAAACAACAGCCCACGATTCACTGAAGATCTAGTGAACCTCATTAGGATCACACTTCAGCAGAACTACTTTGAGTAAATATACAACATATACAAACAAACACTCATTCGGACATAATCTTAGAGTCACTAAAACTGCTATATAAAAATCATACGACAACAACAGACAAAAAATCTCGAAACAAAATCATAAAACCCTCTCAAAATAACAAGATTGCGGACTTTTTCCTACTTTTTTCTTTTGTGCACGAATATTGTGCACGAACATTTCCTTTCACGATTACTTATGCACGAAATACTTTATCTGTCACTTTGATAATCAAGGAAACCAGCGTCTGTTTTGGTGACCAAAAAACGAATAAGAAAAACTTACTGAACACTCGAAAGTTAATCGAAAAATCAAAGTCCAAAAAGTCAGATAGAAGATTCACATTCCTTGCTGGGAAAGGAACTGAAATATTTCATGTATGCAATCAGGTTTTTTCCATATTGTGTACAACGAAATACAATGCTCCTTTTCGACAAATTTCCCTCAATTTGAGGGGAAACTGCCTATACTTAAAAGGGGAAAACAAAAATAAAACTTCCTAATGAATGGAGGAATTACTGCCATTGATGAGCATATTCGAATATTCTCCTGAAAGGATTCTAATATCAAACTGCAAACGTTTGCAATATTCAGTTGCTAATAGAATAATGTTCGCGTTCTTACTGAGAAAATATTTTCATGATCATCACATAAAATATGGGTTTTGTAGAGATTATTTGAAGGGAAATCATGGCTACAGATTTAGTAGACTACAATTTGATGTTACTTCGATTTGCTCTAAACAGGCATAAAGAAGTTCCTGCGAACGCAAAGGGTAAAGCAGTGATGGAAAAATCGTACATATGAGCTGCACTCAAAATTGTATGATAAGTAAAAATAATTTGTGGATCTCTTCCAGGAAAAGAATGATGTTAAAGCCGTCGTATTCGGAGTTATACGAAGTTGGCCAATTCCTTACATTCTTTATGAGATGTTCTTTTAAAGCAATGTTAAGCTTTTTCATTTTCTTAAATACCACTTGAAGATCAACACTGCTTATGTAATCAGTACAATGAAGATGGAGCTTAATGGGATGCGAATCAAATCTGGAGTACTCTATGGAAAATTCTACAAAAAGTGGAACCGTCTGACCAAGTGGTTTTTGCGATGCTTGCGTAGGGTAGAAGAGAAAAAACACACTCATACGATTTTGTCTGATCCAAGAGGCAATGATCCGTTTTAAAGAATTGGATGAATACTTTACTGTAAGAATACACTATCTTGTATAGGCTGAAAGGCATTTTGGAACCATCGAAAGACTCATGAGAAGAAAAGACCCTGATGGCAAGTGCAAAGGAAGAATCTGTGGATCTGTGCAACTCGTGTTAATGTATGGCTAGTCAACTGTGATGTGTCTACTGAAGACAAGCAGTTGAGGATCAAGGAAGATTTTTACAGTACCCTAGAATGAGCGGTAGATGATTAGCCGTCAAAGTACCATTTAAATTGTTTCGAATGGCTCCGGTACAAATCGATACATCGAGAGACAAAAACGACTAGTGACTCTGGGCAATGCCTAATAGACTTCATCGTAAGCAGAATCTTTACAATAAGCTCAGCACCGAGGTGATCAACAAGATCAACAAGAGAACGTGAGAAAACCAGTGATGACATCGAGATAATGTGGAGCACACTAGGAGACATGATTGAAAAACAGCCAAGTAGGTCTTGAGCCATCAAACAGAGAAAATTCGAAAGGATGGTATAACGCGAATTGCAGGTAGAATTTTGCAAACAAAAGGTACCTGTATGCATATATACAGACATAAATACATATATGTATGCAAACATAACACCCTCCAACGACAAGGTAAGAAAATGTCCAGAAAAACACGACAGACCATCTACGCCAAGATGGGACTGTTGAACTTAAACGTGATGTACATGAACTTAGATCAATGTATACCTCTATTAAACTCTACCTCTATTATCATGAACGTGCCTTTGCAAACGTGCACAAGGATCAATCCCAGGTTACTCTTTGGCAATCAATAACCAAAAGCTGCAACATTTTCAGAAATTACAACATCATTTGAATCTGCGTCTCTAGCGACAATTGGAGCTATGAACGTTCCGGAAGCAGAGCAAAACTTCATAGTACCAGAACCATACCATAGAACCAGAGACAAAATGCAAACACCAGTATTTGTTCTCAAAAAATAAGGCTCCTAAAATAAATTGAATGTCACCTGAACTGCTCCAGAGAGGGTGCTCTCATTTATTTACATTTCTCCATCATTTGATTTTTAAAACATGGACAGATTACTTGCAAAATAGCGGTTACCAGATTACTTGCAAAATAGTACGCAAAAAGGGGCATAAGTTGAGTGTTTTTAAAAATCATCGAAACAAATTGAAGCCATGCTATGTGTTTTACTGAAGTTTGTTAGAAGTGTTGGAGAGTATCCAGGAGGCTTTAGATATCAAATATTCTCAGTTAAGCACGTGCTCAGAGATAAGTAAGACATGTAAAGGTTGCTATGCTTAACACCGAGTACCAGGTCAAGATAAACAGGGAACTAAAGTACAACTTTAAAACGGAATTAGCCTTGAAAGAAGGGGTCGAGCTAGCCCCAATGCTCTTTAATATTACGCTGGAATATGTTATCAGAAGAACATGCACTTTTAGCAAGTCCGGACAATTGATAGCCTATGCAGATGACGTCAATATCATGGCACGATCTATCTTAAATACCAAAGAATCAAGATCTGAATCTGGTCAAGAATCTAAAGTAAACCAACATACAAGTCAATGAAACATAAAATAGACTTCTGGCTTAAATGAGGAAAAATCCTCTAGACCGACTAAACCTGAACGCAAAAGAATGTATCTTGAGGCCGACCTGAATAACAAATGCGCCGAAAAGGACGTGATTTAACGCCGATTAAATGCAGTAAATAAAGCCTCTGAATCCGTACATGTCGCATTCCTATATTTAGGAAGTATTTTATTACTTTGCTTTGGAGAATTCAAGGCAAAAAATGACTGAGACGTTTTTAGATCAGATAGATTCCGTAATCAGGATTTTCAGCTACGCGAAAACTTGCGATCATCAAAATTGAATTGAACACCTTGTATACGGTAAATCCCTCTCATTAAGTGTACGAAATTTAAAATATTAAAAATAGTAAATTTGATAGTTGAAACTTCAATTTAAATTAAAAAGAACATTCTTAGATCTGTCAAGTACGTTTTGCTTGATGAAGCACTTATCATTTCGCGTAGAGCTCCTTAGGTTCCTTGCGTTCTCGTGTGTGAAAATACTTTCATTTTTAAGATTCTCTGAAAATTTGACATACATAACATCACTTCTTTATCTTTTCATTGTATAAGTATTTTTTTTTTGTATTTCCTGGTAAATAATTTTAAAACAAGAGCAAAAGCGCTAAGTTGATATAAAATTTTCATCAAATTGATAGATGTCTCCATTAAGTCTATTTTATACAGTATTATTTTGATGCCTAACTTTATTAGATTCGAAGGTAAATTTTTAAATTTTTTTCAAAATTTGAAAACTGCTTGTGAACAAAGTGAAGTAACATAAGACTTTTCATTGTTTATAATAGCTATCCCGAAAGCATGGTATATTAGATACAAATAATCTCTTTATTACGCGTTTTATTTGACAATGTTCACACTTACTTCATTTTTCGCAGGATCAGGCATACCATTGCTGGTGTAAAGTTGTACTCCCGGCTGATCTGTAGAAAGTTCCATGAATCTTCCTGACTTGGGATGACAAACCCTTTTATGAAGCAGTTCCGATAAGAAAATTTTAGAATCAAAAGCAGAATCATATGTATTGTATATAAATAAATACTTAGCAATTGTAGTTGTCTTGTTCCATTCTAAATTAACGCAAAAATTGTCATCAAAGCCTCCACTTGGAGTTTTTTGCATACTTGGTCCCAATTGATTGAGCGTACGCAAATCCATTGGTGTATTTTCAACACTTCTGAGTTCACCTGTTGGTATTGAGTCCTCATCTGTCACTGTATACTTATCTGCTTTGATTTTCAATAAATGTTCATATATGGCATCACATCCAGCTTCCTACGAAGTAACAACGTAGGTTTGTTCAATTAAGCATGAATTTCCTTTTAAATAATTAAGTTGTTACACATGTGCTCAGTTCAAAGTTATTTTTGGCACAAGTCATTGTTCATTAATCGCGTTAACAAAGTCACCGAATTGATAAGTCTTAAATGTCATTCAAAAGGATTTGCTTTGCTTGCTCACACAAGTTTGCTGTTCATTTATCATCTCCATGAGATTGAATACGAAAACTAAACAATTTCCGACGACACATTTGCCTTAAAACTACATCATCGTCTCAGGACTGTAACTATTGCATGATTATTTAAACCCATGTACTTACATGTCCTGCCAAATTGAAATAGGAATGATTTGTTAGATTGACAACCGTCAACTTGTCCGTAGTAGCTTCAAAATTAACATGAAAACTATTATCCTCGGTAAATTTAAAGACAACTGTTGCAGTCACTTGTCCTGGAAATCCTTCCTGTCCATCCTTGTTAACATGCGTCATAATAACTACATCTTCCTTGACACTAGCACTCCAGTTGGCTTTGTTGAATCCCAAGAATCCTCCGTGCAATGTATGCTTACCATTCAAGTTCCTACTGACCTGAATTCTTTGCCCGCCAAGCATAAAGCTACCATTGGCAATTCGATTACATACACGTCCCACGGCACAACCGAAGTAAGGATTGTCGGAACCGTTGTATCCTGTAAAATATTTGTTAGATTCATATATATAAATCCATGAATGCATGTATAAAAATGGCATGCCACTTTCAGTAAATATCATGATGATTAGGTTGTGTCCCGAAAAAGAGTTTAGTTACATATGTACCTTCTACATTATCGAATCCAAGAACAACATCGCCAACAACGTTACAGGCATCCGGAACTTTTATTGAAGTTATTGTTGCACCTAGCGTTATCACCTGAAAGACAAATTAAATATATATTTACGCAATCAAAATTCGACAATGTTGTCAATTGTAATGGTTATTGATTTTTTTTACTTATTCTTGGTTGTTGCAACAAGTTTAAGTATTCCCGTCTATAGTTAATAAATACAACCAACATTTTTACAATTCGAAACTATAAAATCCAAAACATAGATATCGTGCAACATGTCAAACAACACAAGAAATAAGATCAATTCTTGAAAAGATTAAAACTTGGATAAACTTCATGTCAGTGTGATGTAAGTATTCTCGAGTTTTTTGTAATTTTTGAAAGAATTAGGAAATATTGGTCAACAATATTTTCCATATTACGTAAGGGACATTATGAATATGATTCTTTTTTGAACTATAAGCATTACTTTCAAAACGGCTCAGGGAAAATATGTTGCAAAAGGTGGCAGCACTGAGTAAAATCATGGAGTCTTTGGTGAAGTCAATAATACTGTTAGTTTTTAGATGTCCGGTGTAGAGAGTGACCATGTGTGGCGTTTCACGTAGCGTGTGTTAAATATTCGCCTACCATGTCCAGCATGGATAAGAAGATAGAGCAATGTTGCAACGTGACATTTTTTATGAAAATCGGCAAGAATCCAAAAAACATATTATGAAGAAGATATTATGAACCAGGTGACATTTCACAAGTGGTGTAAACCGACGAGCAATGCAAAGGGCGACATTTAACGTCTCGCTTCAAGTTTCTATGGGTAACAGTATGGGTAAAACATCCAGATTTATTTTATGAGGTTGTTTTGAGGATATTGGCAAAAAAGATTAGTGATCCAATTCCACGAAGAAGATGCAAGGTAGCACGCATTAAAACGTATGTCGTGCGGAAAGCTCCTTTTATCCCTGCAGCAGTTACCACCAAAACAAATTAAATCTATGACAAAACAACCGACATGAAGACATGAAGGCGGCTCAGTTATTCGTCGGGGATGTGTTTGTTTTCATGGCCTTGAAGATTTAGTTGTTCTTCACAGTGAAACCTTAACGAAAGATCTTTACCATTTATTATTTAACGATAATGCTTTCCCTTCTGGCGGTAAGCTGCATAAAACTATCGAATGGACTCTCCAACTCGACAACGCACCGTGTCATAAGGCAAGACATGCTAAAAATTTTCTCAATGGCGTTGGAAGTAACGTTCTAAACTCAAACTCCGGAATAGACATAATTGAGAATTAAAGCGTTCTCGTAAAACCAACAAAGAACAAATCAACAAAGAACACGAGAAGAGACAATTAAAGGATTGAAGGACTTTGAATGTCAATCAGACTCCGTCCCTGCAGCTTGCAGATAGTTGTCGCTACAAAAGTAAGCAATACGGAGTACAAATATAGCATATTGCAGATATTTTATATGGACCTATTAAGCTATCAAAAAGATCGACATTCTCCATGTGACGTTTGTAATAGACATTGGGCTTTGATTTTATTATCCTTTAAACCACATCTCTGAACCTTTTCCAAAGGCATTTCACCGACAAAATTCGATGCCAGAATGGATAATTTATTATCTTTCCATGCACCTTTTGATATGTGGCACCCATTTGCATTGGCAAAAAACTCTGATCATTACCTTTGGGATCATTTCTTGTCTCGGATTCTATTGGTAACTTGTATTTTGGAATCCGATTTTTTCAGATGGTTCGTAAAACTGGACAAAAGACGAAAGAAACAAGTTCAAAAGGATCGTGGTGTAATAATTATCGAGAAATTCTCTATATTATTATGATTTAATAAATCTCGTTGAAACCAAATTACCACATTCGTGCAATAATACAAGTCACCTCAAGATGACCAAGGCGTAACGTTGCAACCAGAGTATATCTCAAATTTGTAGGCGAGTTCGCTTACACTAATAAGAACTAAAACCTTAAATCCCCATTTATAGGGTTCATAGGCAGCTATTGCTTCAGATAATACCTTGTTTTGGTCGCACAGATTCTTTCTCTCACGCATAAATTGTGCTTTTAATGAATTCTTCCAAATTCAGTTCTCAATTGGCGCCAAAATTGCTGGGTTTTGAACAGATGATCAAAATAATGATCCGGCATAGGGAAAATTTTTCAATTATCAGTAACAGCTGAAACGTTCTGGGTCTTTTATATATATAAATATAAAGCCTGAATGAAAAACTGCTGAACTGAACTGAACTGAAAAATGCTGAACCCCTATTTTATGAACAGATAACTTGTAAGGTTTAGATAAATTATTGATATGTATACAGAAACTCCTATAGAGTTTCTTATATCCGCTGACTTCAAAGGGTTCGTTATGCCTACGTCCAGTAATTGTTGCATATATATTCGATTGATTAAAATGCATTTTGCACAATTTATAAAAAATAAAGTTTGAATGTAAATTAAAAACAAATTCAGACCAAGAAAACCCCTTCTAATGTGTACCTCGATCATATGCTGCGACAAAATTGTCCAAATGAGAAAATCATCTAAAGTAACGAACCTCATTTAAAAGGGGTGTTTCAGAAGGCTAAGACCACTGTTGATGTTCTCGATCAACTGTTATGAGCAAATTCATGACATAAGAATGGATGAGTTCCGATTTGAATTGATAGTCATGAAGCACTCAGCTATACTGGGCTACAAATGAGTAATTACAAAGCAGTCCTCAAGGCTCAACTTTTCTTTAATTCTCATTTCTCATCTTTAATTCTCAAGGCTCATCGTCTTTAATTTTTTGACACCTGGTATAACGTGCATTATGATTTTTCCTCACAATCTTAAATGAATGCAAAACTCTCCACCAATTTTTGTGCTGAACCACACCTTTAAGAGCCTCGGAAAATTGGCCATGTTCGATTAATTATATCTAGCTCTCATTCAACAACAGCTATTTATTCCTCTTCAGAAACTACATGGAACTTTAGCCTAAGGCATTACCTCAAATACTTTTACAAAACTAGTTGGTAACGATACAACCAGAATGAAAAAAACTTGCTATGTTAAACAACAGTTAATAAAAATGCCTTAAGCCCTGAAGCAAACTTCACATGAAGAATAATTTACAAGACGCATGCTAGGAAAACTTTGTTTTTAAGTGACGTCCTGAATGTCCTCCAATAAGAAAGAAGTCTTTTAAAATTTACCAAAAACTTATTTAAGACTTAATTTCGAAGCAGTGGCCACCGGAATGAGTCAATGCCCTGTCATATTTAGTCATATGACAGGTAGTCAATGCCCTCGAAAGGAGTCAGTTGTACTAGTTTTTAGCGGTAGATGATTTTGTTTTTGCAGAAGTTAAATGAGTTGGTCTTGAGCTTTCTAGCTTGGATTGTCATGTGGTACTTCATTCAATTTTTTTTACCAACTTCAATAGGTCTTGGTTTCATTTCTAGATGAGAGCTTGAATTCACGATTGATCCTGGTTACATACGAGTGATTACAACTTCAATTTTGATTATGTATTTTGAGTTCCTATTTGTTAATTGATTACATAATTTGGTTTGCGGTACACTGATTTGCAATTTCGTGGAGTCTGCCGTATCCTTTTTTGTAGTCACTTATGCACTCGCGAAATATATTTCTTGCTTTACGTACTAACCAATCCCGCTATAGTTACACACATAGGCATAAAAATGAGCAACACTTTGTTCGGGGACCTTTCTCCATTGTATTTAGAAATTTTTCCTGGTTTTTAAGGCTGCTTTGTCATTTAATTTCTTCAATATTTTTGCCATTGTCATTGTGGATTTCTCGTGTGCGTTAATGTCGCCCACGTCTTCTCACTGTTTTCTGTCTTTTCTGTTTTTCATCCTTGCTACGTGTTTAGCACGTGTCCCTAATCGGAGCTTGTTTCGAATGTTGAGTGGATTTTTGCTTCAACATTTTTAACCATTTGTATGTTGATTTCTCCGATAAACTTTAATAATTTCTCTGTAAACATTAAAATGCATGTTGCCCAAATTTCACAGTAGGGTCCTTTCACCGATGCAGCCCTTTCTATCAGTTGCTTGGTGCGCGTTCATTCAGAGTAAAGGCTAAGAGCTCGGCTTATCTTACAATAAATTACGGCATTTTGAGTCAAATCCATCTTCTTTCAGTGTTCTTCTGGTATCGTTTTCCAAAAGTTCCAGTGAAACCATGGCGCACATCTACTGCACTATAACAGCAGACTCAGTTCTTGCTAGTCGATGCTTTTTTGCGTTCTCTCTAAACCTTCACCGCCATTTTAGAAGTTGCTTAAATTTTTGTGAGAGGTCCGAGTACGCCTGCCATGTTTCGTTATTTGTAATTTGGAGGGATTTCCTGGTACGCTTCGGCATCTCGTGTTATTGCCAAAAACATTGAGTCCTTTTTCTTGTATGTAATTGTCAACTGCTTCAAGCCGAACATCCTTGCGTATGGTCATGTTTCATGGAATTTTAAAAATTGTAGAGCTCTGTTTTGCAGGGTCTTGACTATGTGGCAGAAGGCAGTGTTGCAGTATAGCAATGTCAACTTCTTCAGTTGCTTGTACACTAACAGCTTGTTATTTCGTTGACCACCGGATTTAAAGAGATGAGTTAGAGCGAATAATATGCCTTGAGAGTCCAGGCCAGCATCTGGTCAATTGTAAGTACATAAATTTGACTGTTCTGTCCCATTCTGCGATTTCCCATGTAGAATAGCTTCGGTTGATGTCTTCAACATCTGATGTTGAAAACAGTTTGTCTTTTATCTTGATTGAACACACAATTTAAAAGATTAAAAGATTGTTTCTATAGTTTGTTGCAGTTTTAAGGCCATGACCTCTGCTTGTCTTAAATTATAGTACATGTAGGTATCATCTGCATATAATAATATTTTAATGTTGTTCAGTAATGTGGAAAGGGGTGCACATTTAAAACAGTATTCGTGAAATGGGTGATCCTTATGGAACTTCAGATTTGATTATTCGCACGTTTGAGAGAGGATCTTATATCTTAACTTTAAAATAGAATAATTTGACTTTGCATGTCAGGCTTTGGAAAAGGCTTTGGCTATGTCAAACTTAACTGAGCCTTTCGACTTTTTGGGGCCTGATTCCTTTCTAATATGATCATGTTATCTGACATGATCTGACATGAAACATGTTTGAACGCCCGTAGTAGTTGAAGTTCTGTCGAATGTGCATCTCTGAGTCCAAAATTTTCGTTGGAATGATGTGTGTCCTGGTTAGCACTTCATTTGGTGCGGTCATCAGTGCCTATTCCGTTATTTTGGCGATTGTGTAGAGGAAGCTTATAGACATTCAGTTTTGCGGGAATCTTCGCTGTTGAAAAATTGCGTTACCGAAGTCTGTCAGATTATTGAGGACATTGTCTGAGGGCATATCGTAGTGATTTTTTTCAGTATTTGCTATCATAGTTTATCATAGTATTTTTTCTTCAGTATTTGCTACTGGGGATTTTCGGGTATTAAGGTTGTGTAATAGGTATTTTGTCTCTATGCGTCTAATGGCAATATAATGACATCTACCTGTTCTTCAGATCTCATCAAATTCTCAAGTATGTTCAAAATTTTGATCTGGTTCCCAAAACGTCTTACTCCTGAAATATTTTTCTATCAGAATTAACACAAAAACAAAGAATTTTGGAATGGTAAATCAAAAAATAAAGGATAGTATCTTGTTTCTTCGCCATGCAGCTTAAGCTTCTCTACAAAGGTCTCTGCTTTTCGTTCTTGGTCGTATTTGATGCCACTGAGCAGTGTATGGCTTGGACAACTGACTCACTTTGTGTCGCAATTTGGACATCTTTCTGCAATAAGACCTCCCATTTGTCGTTTCTAAACTAGTGTATTCTATTTTGAATTTCATTTGTCAACCGCTTAGCTGTTTTCATTGTCTAGGATCATTCGTGCTGCTAGCATTTCTCCAGTATTCATTTAATTTTTTTTTTTTTCATAGTTTTGATGTCTTGAGGGAGTTCATAGAGGTTATGTTCCCGTGCCAAGATTATGACTATGTTGTCCTCTTTTGTTTGACTTATTTCCTCTGTGATTCTTTTCACTGTGTCTCCGACTTTTTTGGCGGTAATCTTTGGATGATTTTCATTAGTGGAAACATAGTGGAGAGCTTGCCTATTAGTAATCTTCTTTACTTTTGAATATTCGTCTATGTACTCGTCTTATGTTAGGACGTGTGCCGATTGATGTTCCAAGGAGACCACGTTAAGTATATTTATTCTTGTGTTTGACTGAAACAGTCGACATATTCCGAAGTCTATGGTAGTTGTTTTTGATCGTGTTGGTCGTTCGTTTGTGGGCTCGGTCAGTTGGTCTGCGCAGGCTTGCATCATTGCTTATGATGAATCTGTGCAACACAGCCCCTGTCCGATTACTTCTTCATAGTGCCTGTGGTGATCATTGAAGTCTCCAGTGAATTGAAATGGTCCATCAAAATCTCATCGAATAAATTTTTAAGCTCTTCTTTAATGTGTTCGTTAGGACGAGGATAATATAGCAAAACGACCACAAATTCAAAACTTCTTTTTTGTACTTTGACGGCTGATGCTTCCGCTTTTGGAGTTCTGAAGTATGAATTAAAGGATTAGACCTCCCCATAAGATTGGCCATTCCACCTCTCTTGCCTGTTAAATTTTCTTTCCTGTTCAGAATATAGTTTGAAAATCGAAGACAAATTAAGGGCCTCAGAAAAACTTTTTGGACGAAGATATTGCCCTATGTGAGCTCAAGCATAAATTTTCAGGCTTCTCAAGTCTTTGTGTAAGGAATGCAAGTTCATGTAGGTATGGAAACCAATGAGGAAATAACCAGGTTTTGGAAACTGAAAAAAACATTCAATCCAATGTATTCATACTCGTTGATATTCATTCAAACATACATTCATCTACTTTTACCGATTCATTGTGGGGTAGCTAGCTGTGGGGTGAATAGGTCTGGGTTACTTTCGCCATAATATCTTTCATCATCAGTTGAAAATGCAATTGCTTGCTGACGAAGAATTTCCCTATGACTGGTAGTGTGGGTGTTTCTTCTTTTTATGTGTGGATTATTCTAGACAATTATACGAGTAAAGAACCTCCTGATATTCTCTGAGTCTTTAAGACAGGTTCCATAGCTTGCAGCATGTTCATCTTCACCGTATTTTGTCACTTATTCCTTGGGATTTTTCGCAATACGTAGAATGATATAGACCTTTATATTTCACGCATCGAACTTGAGCGCAGTCAGCCGTTGAGCCGTTGCTAAAACTACCTCATTTGCAAATCTACAGGTAGCTAAGTAATAATAAAATTTAATGCCATTATATTGAACTATTATTTAATAATCAGTTTTTAGTAGAAAGTGTGATTCATAATCAATATAAATAGTGATATTGCAATACCAGGCCGCCATTGTCAACATTTTAAGTCTTATGACAACCTTAACAATTAGATAGAGTCCTGCAGCTGGACAGCTGAAATCCTTTCATTAATAAATTTGATTGATATATTACTCGTATTTGCTAGTGAAGAACCTTAATTACTAAAAAGGGTTTTTTTTAAACATATATTTGCTGTAGTTTAGATTAGTTTCAGCTTAAATAGGTGCTCAGTTTAAGAGGGTTTTTGTCGCTATTGTCCGACACTCATACTAATATATCATCTGTTGAACATATAGAAAAAAAGTAGATGTAATGAATGACAAATTCAGAACACTCGCTTTAAGCTACTTGCTAATTGCTGTAAATGCTTATTTTATAATAATTTTTTTTTTTATTATTTATAGTTTTTAATGTAACGTAAATATTGGTTGGTTTTTCAATATATGAATACGGTTCTGATAGCTTAATACGGAGGTAAAAGTAGATGAATGAATGTTTGAGTGAATATCAATGAGTATGAATACATTGGATTGAATTTTTTTCCAGTTTCCAAAACCTGGTTATTTCCTCATTGGTTTAATTGATACTAAGCGCCAAACCTTATATTTACTATACCTTTTTTATAACGAACGATTAAGTTTTATTAAAAGAGCTAAACAGATTTAATATCAAAAGCTTAATTGAAAAAAGTTTCGTTTCCTGCAAGGTGAATTCAGTAGTCTGAAATATTTTTTCGAATAAATTTAGTCATACCCTTGGCTACTGTGTCCTTATATGAAATACATTTATGAGTTGCAGAAAGGTTGGAACAGGTGGAACAGCTTTATATCAACAAAGTTAGTTGGTTTTCCAATGTAAAATATTTTTCTTGGTTAATGCTAGGCAACGCAAATCATATGTGCTGATCTATTTTATCTACACACTACATTCTCTCCATAGCTCACCTGTATTGTTGTATTCATACGCTCATTATGAAAGGTGAAACGGCGAACGTTGCTTGTACTCTTTGTAAATGGGTCGAGATAGTCCCCAAAAGTATCTTCCGTAATTTTCACCACCATTTTACCGTACTTCACAATCACTAAAGCATACAATTATTCAACCGACAATAGTTAACTATTCGGATTGAGCACTATTAATTCGCTTTTATAATACCGCTTATAAAAATTTAAGGAAAAAAGACGATTGATAAGATAGCACACTATAAACCGCACTCAACGTTTTACTAATAGCATTCGCTTGTTGGTCTCTTATTAGTTTATTACTATACGTCTCTTAATGCTTTAGATTGTTTGAGTCCCAGTGGGAACTTTCAGAGTGTCAATCACTCGAAATGGTCAGATTATCATTTTTGATAAAAACATGAAGTATTGACCGATTCTTTTTTGGCGCTAGCGACTCAATTTCAGATAACGAATTTTTGTGTATTAAACCGCATGAGACGTAGCTTTGAACTCATAAGCAAACAACAACAAAAAAATCTAAATAAAAACAACTCAAAATAAACATGAACATAATAAAAATTGAGTGATTTGAGTTGGAAGGGCGAATGTCTGGGAAAGCTTGTTGGAGAATAGATCATACCATTTAATCAGAAGATGAGTTCTGATTTAATGAGAAGATGAGAATTGAAATTCCAGATTTATTTAAAATTTTCATTCAATGTTTTTGTTCCTCGAGATTCCTTGTGTGGGAAAGCATTCCATCGCCTGCATCCGTCATGTCTATCCCCAACCACGCAAACCAAAATTAATGAATCCATATGTGGGTATGCTTATTTGCAGATAAGCTCAAATGCAGTTGACTCAACGCGCATGTTTCTGTATTGATAACTAGTACCTCACTTTCTTGTTGCGTTTCAAGTCAAAGAGAAACCCAAGAAGATTAAGCTCTTTGTATTTAAGATTCAGATACAGCTGATTATCTTCACTGAATATGCTACATTCGCCGCATGTGTTAATCGAGAAACAAGCCTGGCGTTCAATTAATAGCATACGCATTGATAGGGTGTTCACAAAGTGAATTTGAAAATTTAAGATATGTTAAATTGAAGATCTATGATTGACTCATGAATTTTAGATTTATGATCAAAGAACGAAATCCCAACTCGAAATATTTTTAAATTTTCACCGTGATCCGTCTTCCAAACAAGTTGGACAAAACCAAAATTTACAGAATATTAAATTTTAAAAGAATACATTTATGAAGATTATCACGACCACAGACAGAATGTTTTTCAATACTTTGTGTTTGGACTTGTTAACGCTGGAATAATACACCACTTTTTTTCCCCTCAAACAATACACAGGGATAGGTGTGAGTCGTTTGAGGAGGAAAAAAGACCCTTACTAAATTTTTAAAAACACAAAAATGTTTCAACCTAAATTCGATTGTTGAAACTTTATGTTATTATATTTAACCATAAACTATAGAATATAATAGAGTAAGCGCAAAGAAATCTCAATCTCATTTCATTTCATCTTCCCCAATCTCATTTCACCAACAAGTATCTAAATTTACTGAACAACAACATTAAATACTTTTTTTAGGTTATTCAGAACAAGTTTTTTTTAAATTTCTAACATTGGTAAAATACTAGTCAAGGTATTAGTTTGATAAGAATACCCTTTTTCGATGAAATTTTTTTTTGAAAATAAATTGTGAACTTTTCTTGGTGGAAATCATGTTGGCAAAAATTATTCTGAAGATTTTTTTCGGTCGTTTTCCTTGTCCCTTGCAATTAAACAACGGGAAAGAGATCTCGTTTACGTGTCCAGCAAAAATCTCTGACCAATTTGGACGACCATGCATGCTAATATCTTTTTACCATCGCCTTAATGTCCTGATGAAATATTTTCCTGTCTTCTTTGCTCAACACACCTTGGTTTCTGGGAATTTGACGAGATTCTAATATGGAAAATAAATCTTTAAAGACATATTGCTTCCTAAGGCTTTACAAACTTGTAGTAATTTAAAAACCATCATCTCATGTGAGGGTGTGTTTTTATGTTCGTGGAATTCATGGTTGGGTCATAAGTGAATGTAGTCAACAAAGAGATAACGCGTTCGATAGCTCAATATCAATATAAATAGCGAGTTCTGTCTTAATTGGGTTAATGATCCTTGAACTGCCGTCGATCAAACATATCAATCTAGACATTCTTGTGAATTATGAAAAAAAATTGAGTATTCCCCGTCACTCAGTTTCTCATAAAGCACAGTCTGTTGAAACCATACTTAAAGAGATGATGTCTGTTTAAAAGGACTCTTCTGTGAGTAAAACTATGTTTTACAAGTGGGAAAGACTCTTTGAACAAGGCTGAAACCCACTTGAAGACAAACCACGTCTTCAGTCACATGTGACTGCTCTAGAAATGATTCAAATGGTCGAAAAATTACTCCTGAAAGATGCTTGACTTAAAAAAAGCGATTTGTAGAAATGACTAAAGTATCGGAAACGACATTTTTTGTAAATTTGCGATGAAATGAATTATTTTCCACTGAATATTTTAAAGTAGTCTCTAAACTACAGTTTAATATATTTGTTACATTGTTTATAGCTATCTGTGAGTCAAAATGATATCGAAAGCTTAGTTATTCATTCTCTATGATGCAATCGCCTTGTCAGTTGGAATTTACTTCTCGTTTTTAGTGTGTTATTTTACTGCTTAGAAATAATCAAGGATTGGCCAAGGTACGTTGTTTAGGATTTTAAATATAGAAGTTAGAAATATTTGACCATTCTTAAGTGTGTTTTTTATATTTTATTTATGGTTAACTTTGAGGAAGCTTTTATAAAAATCTTCAAATATCTTTCCATACTTTTTATATTTTATAATTGCATCTTAGATTGTCTTTAATTTTCAATATAGTTTAGCTGCGTCTGAGTGCGACTATGACAGTTATATGACTTTATCTGTAGGAAGCGAGACCATAACAAACGGACAGCTTGCTGATACATGTTTTTTGCATAAGAAAGGTGACCGGATCGCTATTGTTTTCGATAAATTGTGTTCACTTTCACATGTTAAAGAATCAAACGAGCATCATCGATGAGAAATTTCAAACATAAGCAGTCTATTTTGCCTTTCTTTCAATAAAAAATTGGACAGTGTCTTTAGGAATTTTTGAAAATTTCGTGAGCACTGCGCTTCTTGTCTCCAACAGAACATGCTTTTTCCACTTAAAATTATGCAGCCCAGCCTGGACCAAGCGACATATGAAGAAAGCCACAAATATCTTTTGACGAAGCATCAATAAAAACCAAAAACAGTTAAGTGAAGGATTTTGTGGCTAGTAGAACATCCACAGAGTTGAGATTTGCCGGATATCTGGCTGAAAAATCGTCTGCCAATGAACGTAAGTCCTCTTTAAGCCCTCATCAAGCACTGGGTTTATATATAGATCTTGACATATCTGAACGAAAATATCAATTATTAAGGTTTGTGAGTGGGTTGCACAAGGATTGCTTTCTAAGTCTATATTCATTGATTTTGACTAGAAATGCCGTCCTACCGACTTAAATTAACGCAGATAATATTTCTGCAAGTGTAGAGTTATGTGCAAAGACTTTTCGTGCACCGAGAGAAAGAGGAAATAAGAAAACGTCCGGATTATTATTTAAAAACGATTTTACTCCAGCGTTTCACTGCTAAGACTGACAATATAATAACTTAAATCTATCTATTTATACATATTTTTACATATCTAGTTACGCCTGTATAATTAACATATTTTATTATCCTACGTCTGTTTTAAATCCTTTTATTAGGATATTTGGGTATTTCTTATGAAATCTCGAAATTTGGGATATTATTGAATTTTTTTTTTTTTTTATAAACTTAGATATTTTTTCGCGGAGATCAGAAAAGTTGCTTTTAGAGATCTGTCCAGGGGTATTGATCTTCCATATTTTTGTATATAACCTATATAAAATGATGTTTAAAAAAATAAAGAAATGAGGGAATGATTAACGGAGTGAGGGAATGATTTATTATTATATTATAGTAAAAAAACAACATGTACAAATGAAAGAAATTATATATTTTTTATTAATATATATCAAACAATGAAATATCATATTCTAAAGAAAATCAACTCAAAACTTTGTACTTATAGAATATAAACAATATTTTGTACTTATAGAAAATGACCAACATAAATATAATATAAACCCAAAAAATAACAAATATACGAGTACTACTCACTATAGAGATAACAAATGTTTTTAACTTTTAAATACTTATTACTATTTATTTTTAAACTTTGTACTTAGCACTTCTCCAAAACTTAAATTAAAACATCTTCATATTTATTTATTAAGCATTAATTATTATTAATATTAACCTAAATAAGTTTTTTCATAGAGTTTTTTGGTCTTTGAGATCAATGAGTTATTCAATCTTAATTTTAACATCGCTTGTAGAGTCATCTAACTCTGTAATAACGTAATACCCCCTTGTAACTAACTTTGGCGGCTTTATTTTCTGTATCACATCTTCCCATTTATATAATTGCTCATCTTTAATATTAGGCCATCTCCAAAACTTCACACCTTGCTTCATACACCTAACCATCAAACCATCTTCAAAAACAGATAGAACTTCTCCGGGATACTTTGACGTGCCCCATTTTATCAGGACATGATCTCCAATGGTAACATTCTTATCACTGTCGGAGACAACAGTAGATCCCTCATTTTCTAAATCAATTGTATCATTTTCTTTTAACATTTTAGTATGATCTTGAATGCGCGAAGACGACGCTGAAGACAGTTGGTAATTATCCTTCATTATATCCAATTCCATATACTTTTGAGGGGATTTGCTACGCCTCTTAGTAAATCGATTACTGCGCTGTTGTTGAAAATACCCCAAATGATAGTGGGTACAAACTTCTTCGCAATCTATGCATGAAAGTCTTCTGCACTGTAAGGTGTTGTGAAAAAATACGAACTGGCGAATTTTTTGTGTTCCCCGGAAAGTAGGAATAGTCTTGGACTGTTTTATGAGATCATCCATCAGCGAAATATCTGCTGTGGTAACTTCAAACAATAAAATAGAAGGACACCTGGATTGAAGGATAGGTTTCAATGAATTCAGGTCTACGATATCATGGCCTTCTGCCACGACTTTATCAGCTGTCCGTTTCAGGGTTCCACCGACACCGTCAGGCGCTCCCTTACCGTGCCCGGGTTCAGAATAATGCCATGAAAAGTATGTGATTTCTGGATAGAGATCTTTTAGATGGCGACACACCATTTCGAACATAAATTTATTTTTGTATTGATTAACAGGCCCATCACTCAACATATGTAATCGGGAAATAGGTAAGTGTTGTGTTTTTATCCACTCAAATATGGGTTTCAAGTGAGCCCAAACAGCCATTGTGTCATGTCTATTGTCACTAGAGAGAGAACAAAAGGATACAGGTTTGATTGCATTATCCTTGCGCAAGTAAAGCACTCCTGTATGCATTGTTATCTGCTTCCTTCCTCCACCAAAGTGGACAGCTTGTATTTCCTCGTTATACTTACAGCAATAGTTTTCACTGTAATCTACATGAATTAAAATGTCGTTTATTGTTAATTTTTTCTTTATATGTTGAATGGCCTGATATTGATGTGCTATAGTGCCAATATGTGAAAAAAAAGTGGTAATGCTGCTTCCAGACTTTGAACAAGCAATTTCAATTTAACCCTATACTCTTTCTTCACGGGTTTACGAACTGTATTTTTTTTCCCATCCTTTTCAAATGAACTGACTTCATAAATCCATTGTTGATAAGTCACAAACTGATTAGGCATTGGTAAATAGTATTCCAAAGAGCGTTCCTTGCAGGTTGAACATTCCCTGAATAGACATTTTGTGGAATGCACATCGCAGGTTATTGTCGCTAAAATTGAAGTCACGTTACGAAATTTCAATGCTTTGACTTCATGCAATTTAGATATCATGCTGTATGCATTGACAAGTATTTCGGGTATTCACGTTTTGCCAAGTAACCCAAAAGGGTCTGAATCTGCAAAAGGTTGATAAGCTTATCTTATAATTGACCGTGCTTAAAAACTTTTTGTGTAAATTTTGAAGTGTATCATATAAAACACGCTTTTGTTTAGTTTTACCATTTTTTGATCTAAATCAAAAAATCAAAAGTCTTTTTTCCCCGGGCACATCCTTGAGTTTTCATCTTTCTCCAAAAATTTAATTACATCGTCCTTTACCTTCATCATTTTTTCGCTTATTTTTCGAGGCTTTTGTCTTTTGAAAGTATCATGTTTAAAAAAAGGTTTCGATGCATGAAGTAACTTATATTTCTGCAATGATTTCAATTCCAACATTTCGTAATATTTTTTCTTTTTTTCATGTTTCTTTCCAAGATCTTTGTAACTAGTCTCTAGATCTCTTGTTAACGCTTCTCCAAAAAGTAATTTCTTCTTCACACTCTCACAAACGTTTACATTCTTTAGAAGCGCATCTACTTTAGTTCCAGGCGATTCGGGGTCAGTTTTTTTTGTTTTCATTCTCAAATATCTCTTCTTATATTTTTCGCTTAACTTCACTGCATTCTTCAAATTTTTTTCCAAATTTGCAATCTTTGCATACAAAATAGCTCGTCGCCTTCGCATCTGTCGTCTATTTCGAGCAGCTACATCTTCTCTAATTTGCTGCACAACTGATACTGGACTTGGCGGAGGTGTATCATCAATTATTCTTTGTAAATTTTGGTGTGCTATGGCTTTATTAATCCTATACACTTTACTATTTTCTTTCCATTGTTTTCGCTTTCGTCTAAGTTCTCTAGCATTCATATTAATAACTGGTTTAACTTGACCTTTCTCTTTTTTCTTTAAATATTTTAATCTTTCTTTTTCCCGCAGTTTTTCTAAAGATTCAGTATTATTTTTCATTTTTTCTCGCCTTTTTCTATCATACTCTTTCTTTTTTATTTTTTTTCTGCATCACTCAACTTCTTTTGTCGTGCCATTTTGCTTCCACATACATGCATCTGTTTTAAATTAAATACCGTGAAATACAAGTTGCAAGAAATAAATAAAAAATCTAAAAAAACCGCAAAATACTGGATAAATCATTCCCTCACACGGCCGTCATTCCCTCACTCATTCCTCACTCCTAAATGCAGTGGGGGAATGACTGTGAGGGAATGACGAATTTTAACTTAAGCTACAACAAAACCGACACATAACCTCAATTTGCTTGTTACATTTCGAATATGTATTTTACTCCCAAAAACGCATAAAACCAATAAATTTTAATGATAGATATTAAAATGCTTAATACATTCATATAACGTGAGGTAATGATCGTCATAAATTTAACTTTTAACAATTTTTCACAAAATATTTTTTTACACGAACTCACCTGCGGTTAAGAAGAAATCGCCATCTTGAATCATTTGAGAGTGTTGACAGGTACTAAAAACTTAAGGTTGCGTTCCTAAATATCGTTTGACACGTTCAGAAATCGAATATTCGTAATAGGATGAGGGAATGATTTTATTTGGCGGGACATATTTAAAATCGAATTATTGTTTTTATAAATTCGTTGTTGTAAGATGGAAGCTTTTATAGACAATAACAAACATCTATACAGGAAAAGAAGTGTGAATTAAGCCACGCTCATCGTCCACCCATTACTGCAGACCCATAAAATTTATGATCGTGTTCGTTACGAAGAAAAAATGATGAGCGATGCCATTAGCGAACTCAAGTCAAAGGAAATTGATCTGGGGAAAAAAGTGATGTGATTTTGACATGCGATTCACAGTGTTAGATAGCAGTGCTAGCAATATTTTGTCTAATACAAATTCAACATCCAATTGCTTCATTTGCAAGGCTCGTGCAAAAGAAATTAATACAGAAAATGTGATTAACCGTCCACCTGCTGAAGAACGATATCGCTTTAGCTTGTCAACCCTTCACTGCAGGATACGATTTTTGAATGTCTCCTACAAATAGCCTACCGACTACCAGTTACAAAATGGCAAGTTCGAGGAAATTGAAACAAATTTCGGAGAACAACGAAAAAACGAATTAAATGTGAATTTAAAACCAAAATGTTGATCGACAAACCGAAAAGAGGATACGGGTCAAAAACGACAGGAATACGGCCAGAAGTTTTTTAAACCCCGATCTAAGTTCAAAAATTACTGGTTTCAATAAGGAACAAATAACGGTTTTATCTGTTATTGTTAGAATATTGACAAATATCGAAATATTATTAGAAGAAACAAGGGAACTTTATATAAATTTATATAACTGGTACTATATGCCTGGCTGTGTGCAAAAAGTTTTAATACATGGAACTGACATAATAGCCGCATTTTCATTACCAATTGGACAATTGTCTGAAAACGTATTAGAGGCAAGGCATAAGGAAGTAAGGAAGCATAGATTGCATCACACACGAAAAATTTCAAGAGTGAGTTCCAATGTGGGTTTAATCAAAATGCTGCTGTTAACTTCTGAATTGTGTTTTTCATCCAGACGGAAAATAATCTCTAGTAAAAGAATCGCAGATTCTTTTCATTGCTGCTTCCAAAATATAATTAAAAAATGTAGCATCGGTTGGGCAATTAATTTGAATATTGCTAAGTTTGTTGTTAAATTTTTTTTTACGCAGACACTAAATTTTCACTACAGATCTTTAAATTTCTATACCTAATTTATTTACAACATCCATTGAAGCTCATTTCTATCATGCTGAAAGTCTTTAATTTAATCATTTACGGGCCGATGCTAGATAAGCAGCGCCTCGTCAAGCACATGCAGAGGCACGTGAAATTCGAATACGAGAGCTGGAGTGGCAACAGAAAGAACAGGGCGTTTGATATGCAAACCACGGCAGGAACTGATCCTTTCTTACGATCACGATACACCTTGTCAGCAGGATCGGCTCCAGGAAGCTTCTCTTTTTCATCACGACGAAGCAGTGAGGATTCGTAGTAGGAGGAAGGTCGGAACCCACGAGAGGTAAAGATGAGGTAAAGATAATCCTTTTCTTGAAAATTTTAGCATATTTTCACCTGCTCTACCTATCTATATATCTATCTCTACCTATCTACAACGTGAAACAATATGATATGAATTTGATGTTTGTAACTTTGCAAGAAGTCGAGGAACTTCGAAAGGCAATGATTACCAATGCTTAGCTGGATAATGAACGTTAATTATCATCATCATGATAAACCTGAGACCAAAAGAAACTCTATACGACCTAACTCTAACTATACACGACCCAAAAAGTTTCAGGTATCTAAATTTGCTGGTAAAATCATGGTGACAGTCTTTTGGGATACAGGAAGGATCCTGTTGACAGTTGCAACAATGTTTCCGTAGCCGGAGAAGACTTCGTTTCAATTATAGAGAGTTTGAAAGAATGTCTCCAAGACAAAAGGGGTGGAAGATTGATTTTCGTACAAATCGTTTATGTTTTTTCAAATTTTGCTCTTTAACATAATAACCGATGTATCGATTTTCACTAGGTGCAAATTGCCTTATCTATTCATTTTTGCTCGGTATTTCCTTACTTCTCGTCCTTGAGGCTTCAGGTTTGTACTCATTTTCTCATCAATGTCTCTAATAGAGTATATCCAATTTTGGACAAGAATTTTCTGCGTTTCTGTATTTTATCCAATTTAATAGTCTACAAAGGAACATATTCTTGACTCTGTATTGGTCGAAAATTCGAAAAAAAAAGCGAGATGGCCATGCTCTTGTTTTTCTCGTCTCCATTTAGGCATGACACATCTGATCGATAGTGTCTGGGTTACCTTTATCCGAATTATAAACGAGGATAATCCAAGGTTTGTTGCTTCTTAGATCTATTATGTAACCAAAGTAAAGAGTCGACAACAAAAGGACTAACAGATCATCTTTCAAAGACTTGATTGCTTCGAATGAACATGTGTAGAGCTTTGTTTTTTTATTTTATTTGTCAATTCATTGGCAAGTGTACATGAGCATTGGAAGAATAAGGCTTTTTTCCTCATCAAATGTTCAAATCTTTGGCTCTATTCAAACCTGAAGTAGAATAATGTGCATTTTCAAAACATGAGATCTGAAATTGTCTCGAAATCCCTTAGCGGATAGAAGCACACATACATATAAATGTATGATATTAATAATTTTCCATCCAATCCAAACAAAAAAAGGACGAAAAAATGAAAACTACATTCATAAATCCCCAAAAAGAGCTGAAAAATTGACTACTTTTTTATATTATGTTCGATAGCATCTATCTGTCTTGCGATTGGAAATAGTTCATCTACATTTATTTTTTTACATACTAATAATTTCATACTAAAGTTATCTGCCAGTTTACAGCCTATAATTTGCAAAATTGAAACAATCGCATTAATCAAATGCAGAAATAATTGTTAGCAAATAGTCATAAAAAAATAATTCCTGTTAAGGGAATTACAATTTCTCGCTTTTTATTTGATTTATCACTAGATTGGTCCATGAATCATACGCTTTACTTTACACCTTAATTGAAAAATGCAAAAAATCCTTCTATTGACCATTGTACATTCTCATCAAATAAAGAGTAATTTATATTAAAGGTATATAACATTAAGTTGGCAACTCTTTTGAATGCTACGTTTGGGATGGTAGTGTCATGCGCTACATGTTTAGTTTGAATGGTCATTTCATCATAAATATGTTGACGTTTGAGCGACGTCTGCCAATAATGCAGAATTATTTTGACGAATACGGTTCTGTTTAAAAGACTCATCGCTGTATCGACAGAATCGTCCATCAGAACAATTTAATCGATCAACCGTTGATTGTTTCGGTTTTCAGTGTACTCTCATTGATAATTTGCATCCATTTAAATGTAATTAAGAAACCACAGCAGCTGTAAAGCGTAGTATCGATGAAGACCCAAGTGAGTCCATTCGACATCGTGCTCAACAATTAAAATTGTGCCCATCCAAATCGTGGAAGATTTGACGAAAGGATCTTAGCTTGCGTTTGCGGAATTATGAAATTCAACTCGTGCAAAAATTGATGCCTGAAGCCGCACGACCTCTTGGCAGCACAGACACCGAATTTCATAGCGGCGAGGGGCATTTGTGGTTGAATGGCTGCGTTATTATACAAAACTCCAGTATTTGGAGTTATAACAACAACAGACTGTTGTCCAAATACCGTTACATCTGGAGGAAGTTAGTGTTTGGTATGGTTTATGAGCCGGTGGAATCATTATTCATTTACATTACAGTCAATGGTGACTGCTATAGAGTCATGAAAAATGACTTTCTCCTTCCGAAATTGATCCGCCGTAATTCCGGCGACCTCTAGATTTGCTGGGATGGCCATACTGCGATGCCATACAGCTCTTGCAACCACCGGCTTGTTGAAAAAAATATTTGAAGAAAGCGTAATTTTTCGTCTTTTACCTGTGAAATGCACCTGACTTGCAAAATATTGTGATGGAACAACGCTGTAGTATTTCTTATAGACATACGCTAAATCAACCTTCTACAAGGAGTATCTCGAGACTCTTGACATTTTTGAAGACAAGGTTGGTCCGCTTTTTGAGGAGATACGGCTGCAATTATTTGCTTGTGTAAGTGAAAAGTTGAACTCTCTTTTGAACTTCCGCTGCGCCAGTCTTGGCACCCACATAGTTAATAACATACTTAAATAAAAATAGCAGTTAATTATCTTTTCAAAAAAGCAATTTTACGGGAAGCAAAGCAGATTCTAATTATTTCATTTCATTTTATAGTTCCATTCCTTTTAAAATGCCCTATAATAAATCAAATAATATCACACCAGATACCAATGGCAGTTAAGGTATAGCATGGTAATCTATTTCTTTGACTTATTACTACTTTGACTACTTTTACTTATTATATTTCTTTGACTTATTCTACTAAAAATGCTATGACAGTTACCAAAATATTTTCAAATTATAATTTTTTTAAATTGACTTATTGAACTTCAAAAATTCATCACACGCTGCCTTTGATTGTTGTATCGGAGAATATGTCATCTTTTTTAAAGGGTGGTGGTTGATGATATGTAAACCAATAAATATATACTCTGCGTACTTCAGTTTTATTTTCTAACATGCTCTTTTGACACTACTATCTGACTGTTAGCACCCATAAACGTTACCAACTCATACTATGTCTCTTGATATATTTTCATATTTCGAATAGCCTAGATTAAGTTTCCCTACCAGCAAAATTACAGTTTTTTTGATTTCCTTTCGAGTAAACTTATAACCGCGAGAACAAGGAACTTGAGGGTATCCTTTTCTATCAATAAATGCCCAAAATTAAACAGTGTTAATGATAAAATAAACTTTTTGTGAAAAAAATTGTTAACAAAAAATCTCATTGCTGTTTTTCTTTAACGCCAAAACTTCTTTGGTCTCTTTTTCAACAAAAAAAAAAAAAAAACAACAAACAATGCAATTCGGCATAACCTACACGTTTTCAGTGGAACGAATGTATCTAAAACTTTCCACAATATCCAATTTTGATGATCGTACATATTCATATGAACCCTGAAACCTCGTTATTAACCGTACATAAGCAAAGATGAACATGTAATTGATATTTTCCGATGTCGCGCCATGAAATTGAAAATTGTTATACGTATTGTGAATATGTTATAAAAATACAATTAATAATAGAGCGACACGCTCTGAGTCATTTGTACAAAATTTCACACAAATCAGTTATAAGAGCTAAAGTCTAGTGAAGAAAATTAGGTCCTTATATAAAAATTCTCCATTTTGTTTTTGGATTTTGTAGACAGGCAAGTGTGTATTTGTGTATTGTTTTCATGCAAACGGTTTGGTTTTTTATTCATTTGCCAAATCGTACGACACCTATTGTGCTCCTTGCTAAAGAACGGAGGTGGATTTACCTGTGTAGGGGAGAAGAAGGACTCTTGCTTTGTGGCAGGAAGGGTGGGTAAATGAAACACGGGGCAGGTGGACCGCGCACCTAATCAGGGACATGAAGCCGTGTCTCAACCGAAAGCATGGCGAGACTGATTACACAGCTTTTCAGCGGACACGGATGTTTTCAGTCTTACCTGCTCATGATGCTTGCCACACTTTCTTCACATGCGAACAGTGGGTGAGACATCATTTACATCTCCGGGAGAGCATAGGGGAGATCTCTGCGGATACTCTGGTGGAAAGGATGCTGGTGTCTAAGAACAGATGAAACTGTGTGTCGCACTACGCTCGGGCGTATCGTCGATCGCTTGTTGGCACATAGGGAAGAGGGCTCACTCTCTCAGTAATCCCTCTTCTTTCTGTCCATCCCTGCTGAGGGAGCTAATCCGAAGGCCCCGCTAGGCGAGACTTAAGAGGCTAAGTCCGAAGTAATGTGACCAATAGTTCCAGGCTAGGTTCTTGGTGTGACAGGGGAGGTTTTTAGTCGGTAGTTCAGTTGCTGTGTGCCAAAAAAAGGCGCAACACCTCTGACGACCCATTGTTTTATGGTAATTGCGGAGAAAGCAAAGACAATCATCTCAAAAGAACCTATCACAGGAGCCAAGACCGAAAAAAGTGCACCAAGTTCGGTTGAATGTTAAGTTTTACGTACAGTTTTCGTCGATTTTAGGAGCGTGCTGCATCATGAGTTATTCCTCGAGAATAGAGCGAACAATAGCCCGCAAGTAGGTTGCAGTTTGGGCTAAGCCATTCGACAGAAACGCCCGAATTTTTGGAAGAACAAAGGATGAAGTTTGTACCATGAAAACGCCTCTGCTCACACGTCGTTGTTTGTTAGCATATTTTCGGCCTAAAGTCAAATAGACATTAACGGAGCTGGGTTCCCTAGAACTGTCCCTCAGTGACTTTTTGTCTTATCGAAACTGAGGAGACTCAGGAGAGGAGGTTACTACGCATCGAAGAAGAAACTAAACAATATCACACAAAAACCGTTTAGTGAAGTGCTTCGAGGATAAGAAACACGTAGCGCAAGTGTATAACATCTGATGGGGTTTACTTTTAAGGGTCAAAATAGGAATTGATGAATAAATAAATAAATTTTGAAAAAATAACAACATAAAATTGAATTTTATGTTTCGCGGATACTTTTGAACAGACGTGGTACGCATTCTAACCCTACACATCTGTGTTCAGTAAACGAATAGGGCTAACATTAGTAAACTATAATTTTCAGCTGAATTTTCTTTATTTAATTTTTGGAATTTCTACTGTTGCGCTCTTTCTCATATTATTTTTCATTTTTGTTACTTTTGCTACAAAATGGAAATCATGTAAAATCAGTAAATTGTGTTGTGGTTTCTTCCTTCATAAAGTCTCACTATTCACCCCAACGTATTCGCTACTGAGTCCTTGCGATATGATGGAAATGGGAAAGAGGGACATGAATTCTTGCATGGAGACTATGAACTGCAATTTGGGTATTTTTGTTGTAGTTTTAATGAGTTGAATTAACAACATAAATTATGAAACAAAAACATTTTCGGAGCATAAACGTAATATGAGATTGAATCAATCTTGAGATTGAACATTATTTAACCGTCAGGATCCTTTTTTTTAAAATGGGTTCTCTGCCAACACAAGCTCTTAGTGAATAATTCGCATGTGAGCCAAAGAAATGCGTTACGCTAAGCATTTAGGAGTATGGGATGCTCGCATCACCACCCAAACGATTTTTACGGCTGTAAGTCATAACGACTGCCATTAATTTATACATGACTGCACTTGCCGCTTAGTTTAGCGAAAAATTAGGAAATTAAATATTTTAAAGTCTATCGATTTCCCCTCACTTGAAAGATCCACTTCAAGCTGGTAGTAATGAACAAATATGTGCTACTTTGCTTGGAATTTCTGAATGTCTTAAGAACTAAGTCAAGCATACCAGGAAAACTGCAGGATGAGAGAAAAGAACACACACAAAATCAAATCCACCCGAAATAGACCTACTTAAAAGTTTCGCTAGTATGGAAAGTTAGTATAAAAAGCAGATTGTTAAGTATTCGTACAGTAGTCTACCTTATGTATGTAGCGCTTTTCACAACTGAATTCGAAATTAATTGCATTTTACTTAGAGTGGTGGCTTTTGCAGGTTTCTTTCTCCGCGCCAGGTATTTTCATTTTGTTCGAGAAAGTTTCTCTGCAAGTTTTGTTCGCGAGTTGAAATGCGTTTAGTTGCACTCTGAGGGAGAGTTCACACTGAATTGTTTGAGTTATTGCTCGATGGATGAATTTCTAGCAGGACTAAAACGCATAATTCGTTTGATTTCCTTGTTCAAACAAGGATTTTCCTGCTCATCAACTCGAGGCATTATTCGGTGTGGGTTATAATAAATCTTTGAATATTGCAGCATGTCGTGGCACATTTTGAATAATCTTGCCTTAAAGGCACCAAGGACTTAAGACCAAGGCCTTAACCGATAATTCTACCCTAACTTCATTCTTTCCCTTGAATAGCTGATTGTGCTTTTAGACTTATATCGACTAAAATTTATAGTTTACAAGGATTTTTCTTCATTTACGCTTAGAAAGTTTGTTAACTGTGTCTTGCATGTTCGTTGGGGAGCATGAATGAAGACGGCAAGGATAATCATAAGATGAAGAGATTTCAGTATTGTTTGCGACATTTATTGGAAGGTATAAGTCAAAGGATCTGTAACGTTAAATGTGCAAACGTTGTGTTGGTTGTTTATTATATATATAGGGCTATTGTGAGATGATATCCCCACTAAATAACAGCAATACGTAGTCTACGATTCAACTAAATGGACACAGGTGTAGGTGAATTCAATTTAATTTAATTTACGGCCATTATATCCGACCGCAAACGATAAATTGGGACGACAATTTTGCAATTCGTAGATGGCATAATTCTGTTACCATATGAATATGTTTTCCGGCTATGGTTGTACTACCGGAAATAATGTGTTCTACTACATTGAGCTTAAAGATAATCACAACGTGTATAACATCCATGCTTGGATTCATTCGATAAATTCAATTTTACATTTGACAACAAGGCCCGTGTTGTATATTTGTTAATGTTCTTTGATTAAATTGAAACTTAAAAAGCTTTTTTGTTTACAAAGTGCAATCTCCTGAAAACTGAATCCGTTTTAGAGTTTGCTCAAAATTTCCACGACGAATTAAGCTCTAGGCGATTTACTTCCCGATAAATTTATTTTTAAATTACTCGTAATGCTCCTGAACAGAAGGCTGCGAATCTTGTTTTTCTTTATTTTATGTAATTTCATCATTTAAAACAGGTTCAGTTTAGTTAAAATGATTTTCAGTTGTTCCCCGATAACATTACATTTCAGCTATTCCCTACCTTTGGTATTGACTGGCTTCCTCCTCATTAAGCAATATTTAAAATATTTGAAAATTTGTGTGTTATTTCTTTACGCTGAAACACCACTTCAGGAAATTCTATTCGAAGTAAAACGCATTTTGTTTCTTGCTTCCACATATTACGCACCTCTTTCAAGTAATATTTGAATACCATGCCAGAAAAACTGCTTGTCTTTTGCGGCAAACCAATCGTCGGACCAATTTCCAACTTCCTCGAAATCTCTACGAGCGCGAGCTCCATTGCTGCGAAGAAGTAAAATCAGATGGCGCCAAGTCTAGGGAGTTTGGCATTTTCTCCCGAAATTCCACTTCTTCGCATTTTTGTGGTCTACTCGAGCGCTCACTGTCTTCCACATTGACTTTAGCACTTTTGAATTGCCGAACTTATGTCTCACATATCTTAATTGATCTAGCGTATCCATCATATGTTTTTTGAACAGCAATGGATGACTTTCAACAGCCTCTTTTTTTTGGTTAAACAAAAAAACAATGCAATGCTTTTTCATGTCGTTTTGACATGCTTGATCAACAGGTTAAAATAAATAAACTCCTTTTTGGGGGGGCTCAACTTGTGCATGTTTCTAGCTAAATGTCAGACGTTCGAAATGGCTTATTTGTCAAATTAACACGCATGGTACATTCGGCTGACGCCATCTTTTTGTGAAGCCGGAAAAAACTTGTACATACTCCTGACAAGATAATACAGCGAAATATTTAATGAATAATCATTCCTGTTTCTGCTTCATTGTCATGCGTAAGACAACTTACAAACGCTCTGTTTCTCTAATTGCCCAACTTGTGTCTTTATGCGCAATTATTTAAAAGGTTGTTCTTTTTCTTGAATAATTTCACCGATTTAAATGGTAACCTTTAAGTGTCTAAGAATGTTGCCCAAGCTTTCTTCGTATGTATGTCTTTTTAAATGTCCTAAATTGCCGCTGTATCATGTACACCAGATTTGGTTTAATTGTTTTTTCTGATACAATTAAAACAGTATCATGTACATTGTGGTCAGATCCTTATTCTAGGCTTCATCCTTAAAACATTCACACCAGTCTTTTCAGTTTGCTTGGTTTTCGTGCTATTAGAGTTGTTTTGGGAAGTTGTGTAATACAGTGTCTGTGGATTGAAGTATTCAATATTTCACATTCGAATCTTTTTGAGGCTTCGTTCTTAATTTTTGTGTCTTTTCTTTCTGTATTGCAAGTATTTGGTTTCTGTGTTGTTTATTGACATGTCTTGAAATTTTTCCTTCCCATTTTTAGTCGTTATACATATTTTTTTTACATAACACCTTAGAGTTTGCCGTTGACTATACGTTGTTGACTTTGCCAAGCAGCTTTTTGGTGCTAAATGTCATGAATTTGTATTCGAATCGAATTTCAAGTTTAAATCCTGGAGCCTATTTATTATCAACTGTAAGGCTGATCCGTCTATAATCGTATCAGAGACGGGTTTAAAATTTCATTTAGAGCTTTGGTACAGTAACTTTTGAATCCGTAATGATCCCTACTATTTCTTACACCTTGCTGTGATTGTGGACGTTCTTCTACGTCCACCTTTTCCAGTATATGAACTTCATTTTTTCGGTTACTATTTCCATCCATCCGACGAAGCTTGAAACAAATTCTTGCTTCTCGCGCATTTAATAGTTCTTTTCGTTTTATTTTTTTTCCTTCGGTTCGATTTTTAAAGTTGTTTTATTCTTGATTTTATATTTCTGTTTCGTGGAGTTTGGGAAGTCTTTTTGACCAGGTTGAAAATTTCCACTAAAAAGTTTATCAGAATGCGTTAAGCGATTTTAAGGTAGGTGGTGAAAATTGGCTGGCTCCACTGCAGGGTACGGTAAGGAGCAGCATACCGCCAGTGCTTCGAATGATTAGGGCTGTGGGTACACCGCAATGGAGTGCAAAGGGCCCAATAGGAGTTCCCTTTGCTACAAATGTGGTAAAATGGGATACAAGAAAAAGGAGTGGCAGAAGAGAGCACAGTGTGCAGGTTCCGAAAATGCTGTTCCAGGAGCGAATTTTCAATATGTCTGGGGATCAGAAAAGTGTCGGTTTTTCCAGGTGGCCCTGGCCAAGACAAAAGTGAACCTCCGATGACCCATCTTCTGCATCTATACCGTAGTATAATCTTCCAAAACATTTTCGAAGCTTGCGAAGGACATTTTGCTACAAAGGGAACAACAACACGACAAAAGTTCTGCAGCGTGAAAACCTGAAAAATTCGGCACTGCCGCCATCTTGGTTTCGTATAGTGATTTACAGGCGGAGATTTCTGTATGTGGGGATAGTTTTGCATTGGCTAGGACTTCTGAGAGACTACCTCAAGGACCAAAGTAGCTTGCTAGTCCTGCAGTCCTGCGCTGGACACAGGGCCAGCGCAGGACGGAGATTATAACAGGTGTTGACCAGGGATCTTTCCTTCGTCCGGCCCTGTGTAACGTGTCTTAAGACAAACTGCTGAGATTGGAAATGCTAGATGAGTAGCGCTTGATCGGTTTCGCGGATGATGTTGCGGCTTTAGGGGCTGAACGTGGCGTTGAACAAGCACAACTTAGACTAGGTAGGATTATGCGCCGAGTGAGGGACTGGACGACCACTCGCGGGTTCAGTTTAGCGATATAGAAAACTGAAGTGGTCACCTTAGCAAGGAAAAGAATCCCTAGAGTAAGGATGTTTGGTGTTGGCGATATACTAGTTGAATCGAAGTAAAGTACCTGAGGCTAGGCTAGCTAACGGTAGACAAGGCTGCTTGTGGCGTGTCGGCTTATGGGAAATGCAGTGGGGTCAAACCCATCAAGAAGATGAGTTTTGATGAGTACTGTTGTGTCAGTTCTTCTGTATGGAGCAGAAATATAGAGCGGCGCTCTCAGTAAGAAGACATATGGAAAGTGTCCTGTGCAGGTGCAGAGAAGAGGAGCACTGAGGATTGTATCGTCATATCCCAGAGACTTTGTTAGTATGGTGTTGTGTTCAATCAAACGGGGACTATTTTGAAAGATGTCACCTATTGGATGAAAAAAATATAATAACAGAGCAGAGTTATGATGATTGGCCTTATAACTTCCGGGAAAAATCATGTTAATCTCGTAGTTTTCGTAGCATTTAATTCAACCCCTATAGTGAACAGCAGCAACTTTTGATTGTTGACAAAATTAGTAAAAATTGTTTCCAGTTTTTGTATTCAAGGAGGAACGGTAAGAAAAGTATTTCAAATTTTCCATTTGAGGCTTGTTAATATCTTTCTTCGGCCCGATCCCACCGATGGGACTCAAGAGCCTTGAAGAATCCAAGAGTTCTTCATTTGTGTTTATACCTTAAATTAAGTCCAACGATAAACATTCTTCTCTGTGATTATTGTTTCACATATTGCTTTCTCTTTTCAATGAGTTTAATTACTTAAGCTAAAAAATGCTGCTTTTTAGAGCTTAATCTTGCAAAATACTTATGATTGTCGTGCAAACGTTGGAAGAAGCAAGCGATATCAATATAACTCCATGATTTATCAAATGATAACAGCAAAGTCTTAGAGTGAACAATGTTTTGCCATTGACCTAATTACCTGGTCATCTGTAGACTCCAACCTACCAATTTAAGTAGATTTATGCATATATTATACCTTAAGAAATATTTTATGCAGGATATAAATAAAATTCTAGAAAATTAGCTAGTAAGGCAAAATTTGAAGATACAATCATGATTTCTAGAAATAATAAGTATAATGATCGAAGCTAATGTTAAAAGTGTAACCACTCTTCACCCGTGCGCTTGGTAAAGATTTTAAGGTGTTTGATAAACATTGAAAGGACCAGAAATCGTAAAAGTTGAATTTAATTGTTATTGTAAAAGCCGCTTTTATTCGAGAAAGTCTAAACGAGATGTCCACCTTTCCACTACTCTAACCAATAATCGTGGCCGTATCGCGCCAATAATCAAATGCCTTCAGACTTGTCAAGCATCTTGGGTTTATCAGTGCAAACGAGTGACAAGAAATAGTCCAGTGGTGTTTAATCACAAGATCTTGCAGGCTAGTTCACAGGTCCAAAATTATTAATTATTTGTTAATCAGATGCTTTTTTCAATAAATCGCAGGTTGTACGAGCTATAGTCGTTTCGCGCCATCGTATTGGAACTCAGAGGTCGCCTGCATGACGGTGAAACAATTACGGAAGGAGAAAGCAGTGGATCATGGCTCTGTCATCCTTGACTGTCAGATTTTTCCCAGTAGCGTTTTAACAACATAAATATGAATCCATCCAATCAAAAACCAATCAAAGATCGGTCCAATCAGTGACTTTCACCGGATGTAACGGTGGGCAACTGCCTGTGGTTGCTCAGCACTTTTGTGAACTGACGTATCCATTGAACCGTAAATGGGTCTCATTACTAAACAATAGTTTATTATAAGATTCGAGATTTGCACCAATTAGTTCTTGGACCCATTCACCGAATATACAACGTGTTCGGTGGTCCTTCGGCTAGGATTCTAGCACGAGTTGGATTTTGTTAACCCGCAAACCAACACCCTTGCGTATCTCCTATAATGTCTTCTATAATATTCTATAAAACCTTCTATAACATAGATGAACAAACGTTTAATTGTTGAGGACGATGGACTCGTGGGAACAATGGATGAAATTCGATTAATTATAGACGATGTTCGTGGTTAACCTAATTATTTGTTCTGATGGATGATTATGTCGGCCATTAAATTGACGGAGTGCGTGATGACTTTTCGAACAGAACCTTTTTTACATTAAATAAGGCGTCAACGTATTCATGATGTAATGGCAAGACAAACTAACTATAAATCTCATGACAGACGTCACACCACACGTAAATTAAGAAGCGTTGCCAAGTTAAAGTTCTTTACCTCTGAAAGGGCTGCCTTTACTTTGACTTCAACAGTTAGAAATCAGCTGAACAAATTGGAACTTATAGCTTTGCATTGGATTGGATGCACGTTTGTTGCAATTCGCAAACATTCTTATCATAGTCATTGCACTTGACTTACCAGAACAACTTTAAACTGCATTTTTGCTGAGCTTAAAACGGCCATAAATTATACCATTAACCTCGCATACAGTCCTTATTGCATTCATAATCTACGCATGGATCATAGTAAAACCTAAAGCTTGTTCTCCTACCAGACATCAACTGTTGTAATCGTGCATCGCCTAATGGAAGTGATTCCAATCATCCATGAGCCACATCGTAAAAACTCTCAATGGGAGTACTTATCCCAGCTTTTGCACTTTCTACTGAATAACCCTGCATAAATATAACCAAGCTTCCTGCCATCATGTACCATGGAAAACATGTAGTATCTCTAATCATATCCGTGTATCTCAATAGATAAATTTTAAGTACATGTAAGTACATAAGCTGCACACGCGCTCATAAACCCAAACTAACTACACAATTGTGTTGCATTTTTCTGGATAGTTTTCCTTAAAGTGCGATAATTTGTCCACACATGAACACTGAAAGGCGCTGAAACTACCCAAATTAACAGAATACATCTTTATTATCCCGCTGCGATGTTTAAGGATAGTTAAGCTTCTCCGTTCAGCTATCTGACGAGATTTTACGATATGCAAGGAAGCAAGGAAGGAAGGCGTAAGTGTCGAGTGGAATTATTATCAAGTGGAGATTTGTTCAATGAAAATTTATAATAGTGTTTAGTTGAAGGAGATAATCATATTCATTGCATCCCATGGGATTTCCAGTGTGTTGAGGGATTTTCATGCGATATATGTGGACGCGGCGATTTTAATTATTTTGAATTTGTATTTGTGGTACAAAATATTAAGTACTAATGCAGTTGAATGTTCTGCAAAATATTTTCCAGGACGAAAACCTCAAGCACTGCAGAACATTAGATTTTGTGCGAAGAAGTGTAGGCTTGTATCGATTCAGAAAAGTTAATGAAGCTCACAAATTTTTATTTATTCGCCTGTCAGTTTTGGAGGATACATCACCAGTATTTATGAAAGTATAAATCCTTAAAAAAATATGACAAAGGACATACAGCAAAAATGATACGCATCCATGAGCCCTGAAAATTGTTTAAAAATTTTGCCTTGCAGTTCATATTTCCCATTCGGATGTGGTATGTCAGGGAATCATTTCCTGTCAAATATTTTAGCTTGCATGTCTTTTGTACATGCGTTTTTTTGTTGTTGTTGTTAAATTTATATTTTAGTTGAATTCCTTGAAAATCTGATCTGAGAACATAAATCTTTGTTGGCAACATTCCCAGCGTTCGATGTTATGGGTGACGGCGCAAAAGTTGGTCATGAACAATGAACAAAAAAAAGCGTGGAGATATTTTTTTCAGGGATTCGAATATTGATTGGAAATCTGTGTCAAAGTGATTTTTAGCTTCCATACATAAAAACGTTCGTTTATTGGTACAATGAATACTTAATATTGCGAACTCAAAGGAATTTTCATCAAGCGCTGCGAGGAAATAACTTTTTAGATGCAGCACAAAATGAGAAACATTTTAAAGCTGTTTTGGTATGCAGTGATTGGTGCGTCTCAACTAAATTATTTAAATTGTTAGGCCTATTGTACCACCGATTAAAATTCTTTTTTGAAATTTTGTCATAACAAAGGATCTCATTAACATCCCGTGACTACTTTTCATTGGACAATAAGTGAAATGTGAAATGAAAACACCGAGAAACAATATTGGGGACTCAGTTAAACCGACAGCTTACTACAGAAATAAACTCAAATTTTTCACAGCGAAAAACGACAACTTGAACTCAACCCACCTAAAACAACAGCACCTTTCCCATTTGCAGAAGTGGTAGTACAAACAAACGTAAAAGAACTTAAAATTTAGAAAACATCGAGAGTGAAAAATAGGCATGTAACCTTCTTTAGACTATAGGGCAACTCCTCAAAAGTAAAAAGTAAAGTTAAAAAGGAAGAAAACGAGCATTCCATTTTTTGGATAAAGCGAGCTTTATTAGATAGAGAGCTTGGTAACTTACCATCGTAGATAAGAGGTGAGGCAGTAACGGCTAGCTTTTTGAGCTTAAATGTTTGTGAGATTAATTTCTTCGGTGTAGAATAGTGTGTGTCATTGTACATGAAAACAAAGTTTCCTTATGTCCTCTCACGAACACGGTTTGCTTACAAATACCAATACCATGCTTGTAAATGGTTGCAAAGTCTGGGCACTGCAACTTTTTATTTTCGCTGGACTATATGAGATCAATCCTGAAAAGTTGGCGTAAGATAAACTATAAGAAAGCGGAACAAGATTAGTTATGCTTTTATTACCTGAAATTATAATACGAGGCAATTACCCGAGAGAAGAAAAGAGTAACCCTATTTTTGTGGTAAGAAAAGTGAAAATGAGAAATACGTCCTGGACGAACTTGATACTTAGACCAATAGCTTAGTAGAGGGCATTGTTAACCTAAATTTGTATGACGGAACTCCTCAGCAGTCTTACTTGCATAAAATGAACTAGTAACTGTCTCTCTATTACTTGTTTCGCCCGGGTTTCTGAGATGATGTCCAATGTAACTTCCTCTTATTTAGAATAAGGTTCGCAGGGGTTCTATTAGTAAGTATTAGTAGTATTGGGATCAATCATTGTCGTACAATGTATGCAATGTACAATGTAGTTAAAAATGCGTTAGGATGACTCTTAACATGATGAAAAAATTCGTTTACTGCTTGTTGACACAGAGAAATGGCAGTAAATGTTCTTCTAAGTCTCTCTCTTTTTCGTGCGTCTTTGCTGAAAGAATTTTCTTTGCCTGAAGGAGTATTTCTGGAAGAATGAAGAGGCCTAAAAGGAGTTCATGTAATAAAAAGTGGCCTTAAAAAAAGTGGCCTTATTGGCCTTTACTTCCCGACCATAAAATAGCATATATAATTGATTTTTTCATTATTTATTTATAAGTAATGAAAACATTATGCAATTGGCAAAACAAATGTGACCTGATCATAATTTCATATAATTATTAGTGCTTTAAAACTAATATTTTCGATTGCAAGAGAATCTATCCAAAAAAAAAACTCGATTGAAGCTCCCTACCAAAAAAATATACATCCATTTTTAACAAAACCAAACCACATTTTTCAGCACACACACAGTGAGCATTCTTTTAAAATTCATTCCGAATTCAAGCAATTAATTGGGCTGTCTCCGAAGGAATTATCCAATTTTCTGAAGAAATACCCATTCTCGTTCCTTCCCAGCCTGGAACGTACCTACCCGAAAAAAAATTCGTTATTGTGCTCATAACGAAGAAAGAAAAACTTGTCAATTTCCATAGCACGCGAATAGACCGCCAAGAAATCTCTCATCTAATAAACAAAACAATTTCCTTATTAATATTTCAGATCCAACGAAGGAAGAAAGTGTCCTTTGCTTGAACAATACATTTTTACAACAGAAGTTAGCGGAAAAATTTCATCGAAAACGAGTATACTTAGGATGGGAGAAATAAAGCATTGAGCATCAGCTCTCGACGAAAAATTGGTGGAAAATTTAATTATGACTCTCCTGTTTCACATTAGGGACTTGAAATAAAGCAGATATGAATATACTCTTGCTCCTTTGTCTACCTTCTGGCTTCGACCTACAAATATTTATTTTTCATATCGTCACTGTGCTCTTATTTCGACGAGCAACAAATGACACAGAAATTTAATTTATATGAAAAAGGATTTGTTTACTTAGGCCACCTTGGTTTTATGCACAGAAGAGCAAAACTTGAATAGCTAAACTCAACAACTCGAGGAACAGCGTTTGGGGTGTATCACTTCAGGATTCAGCAGAATTCCTGTTTGAGTCAATGAAGCGAACCGAATAAAGTGGAAGTTAAAGTACGCTTGATATATGGTTCTCATCATACACATGGGTTCAAATAAAGTATATATACACATATATAATGTCTATAATCGTATTTCTGAACGTTCCTTGCTAATATGAATTTCAGTGGTGTAGTTGCAAAGGAGAAAAAGGGCGAATAGAATGAGGTCACAGAACTGTGCATGTGGAACGTTAAATATTGAGTCAGTTTGTCGAGTGGCAAAAATGTGACACATCTAGTCTCTGGGAGAAAGTTAAATATTTCATCTAACATGAAAGGTTTGAAAGAGTGACTGAGTTCTTCTTTCATTTGAAATTGATGTAACGACTTTAATATTTGCGAATAAATCTCACATCTACGCGACGTATCATCCAGACATGTGTTGAATGTGAAGACAAAGCGAAGGCTATTTCGTGCAACAAAGATTTATGTTGCATACAAAGGAATTTTCCGAATACTCTTCTGGCTCGTTGGTAGCGATTTTCATGCAATTAACCATCTACAAAACAGCATGATACAAAGAGGCGTCTTTAAGTTCATGGAATTGGGGGGTAGATCGTTAGTAATTGCAAGTAACGACTATTTGACAACGCGTTCAGTAACTCATTATCAGCATAAACTGCAAGTTTTATCTTCATTGGTACGTGTAAGTAAGTGCGAATTTTCGAATGCAATCGAATACCGAGCCGTCAATACGATCATTATCAAGCAAGAAAAGTCAGTTGAAACCATTCAGTGGAAGAATTGCCCTCTGTTTGGAGGGCTTTTGTATGAGTAAAAGCTTGAATTAGAAGTGAGACCCAAGACCTGAACGTCTGATTGTAACTGAGTAACTTCTGCAGAAATGATGCAAAAGTTCGCAAATATTGGAAATAAAAATTAAGATCGGAAGACACTTGACTAAAGAAAGCTTGCAATAATTATTGAAGTATTGAATGCGATAATTTTGAAAATTTTACACGATAATCTTGGCAAGGCAAAGATCAGTGCTAGGTGGTTGCCGAGAATGCTCACAACTCCTTACAAGCAACATCTCGTAGCATGTTGCCGCACGTTTTTGGACCTCTGTGGTGAAGACAAGGATAGAAGAAACTGTAGGCGAAACTCGGGTTCATCGTTATGAACCGAAGTCCAAACTACTGGGTGGCATCTACTGGCCACATCATCACCCAAAAAATTTAAGATGTCACAGTCGGCTCGTAAAATCATGGCAATAGTCTTTTGGGACACAGAAGGGATCCTCTTGACAGATAACAAATCTGAAGTTGTGTCCCTAACCGGTGAACACTAAGCGTTAATCATAGAGAGGTTCATAAAATGTACAAAAGAAAAAACAAGAGGAAAATTGGCCAAAGGTTACCCCCTTCTATACGGCAACGTATTTGTTCACATGCGTTGACTGCCCTGCAAAAGATGGGTTTCGATATTTTTGGTAACCCTCCCTGCAGTTTACGTCAAAACAAAAAAAAAACGGAAAATGAATGAGAAAAATAAAAGGATAACTTCGTGGGAATAAGTTTTCAAGCGATGAAGACGTTAAGGATTCAGTTTCAGCTTATTTCTCAGATAAAGACAAAACAAAGATCTGAAAAATTTATTAGCGCAGCAGGTAAACATATTGAAAGAGAATGATAATGCCATGTTTTTATTCTCACTTCTTACCCACCATTCCGCAAATGTAAACACGCCCCCTCATATGCAACTATAAAGCATGTGAAATGCATTAATACGCAATGTGTTTGCAGCTTCATTTTTGTTTTATCATTTTGTATGTATTGAAAGAATCTTTGCAAGATTGACCCACATTAAATTTAGGTACCACTACAGGACATGAAAATAAATTTATCACCGCCAAAAAGTATTTCTTCGCGGTTCAAAATTGTCTAGAGTCTTGAAGAAAGGTTCTTTAACGAACCTTTCGTCTCTTTAAAATCATACCGTAATCACAAAATAACTAAGACCCTCGCACACCTTCCCGATCTACAGGAACCCAAATTAAGAATTTTATTTTTGTTGATCATTTTATTTCATAATTTCCTTTAACGAGCTTAAATCCCTCACTTTTTTCATGTAATCTCACAATACAAAAAAAATTTGCTATTCCTTTTTCTATCTCTTTCTATTAGAAGCCGGCTGAGAGTGTTCTTGCTAATTTTTGTTTACCACTAAGAGGCAATTACTAGAAAGGGTTCACAATTTGAAGGAACGGTCGCTTGGAAAGAAATACTTGTACCCCATGCAGAAAGGTAAATATAAGGTAAGCTTTGCTAGATGGAGAGACAAAATGAAAATAATATGACGTTAGTTTATGGAGAGATAGCGATCACCTGCTGACTGAGCTGAAATGTATTCGGGAAACATTTGATCTGTGTATGTTTATAGGATGTTGTTTTGTTTGTGTAAGATATTCTATCTATATATCTATAAGCCTCTTAGCGCACCATCTGGTTTATGGCCTATCTGTAACGAGTTTTTCTTACAAATTCCAATGGTTCCAGATTAGATAGATAAGGAGTTCATACATTATAATAGAAATTAGGAGTGTGTTCGAGGCGTTAGAGCTAGTTACAAGTGCTGGCAAACACAGAGCAACTGGAAAACTGTTTTTTTTTCTGAAACTATAACAAAATATATCGTGCGTATTAGATGAATGAGTTTCGATCGGGTAATGCTCTTACTAACCTGGAAAAACAGTCGTGGACTCGAATATCGATTGCAAGATTTAGAAAGGAGTTCAGGGCCCTGATTTTGCATTAAATTGAAAGTATGTTTCTCGACACGGCGTTGATGGTAAAGTTTTTTATCATCCATGATCATCATCAGATCGGTCTGTTCGCTGCGCTTTCTGGTAGACTAACTGCTCCCGTATAAGAAGCATTTAGGGCTGAACGCTTATTGTCTAGGTCAATTAATTCACTTCCATCCATATTTCTATTTCTGCGAATGCTAAAGAAGTCTCTGGAAAACTACACTGAAAATCCACAGGAAACTGACTGTTAATAGACAGTTTCTTCTCCTTTCATTAATTTACAAGATTAGAGGCTGTAAGATTTGAACTAAGAGCCTCCATAGCACTTCAATTGTTTGTGGAAAAGGCCCAACTTTCTCTCTTTATGACAATAATAGATCAAGATATTTCTATTTATGAGAATTATACTTTGTTTAGTATGCTATAAAATCCATAAATAACCAAAACCTTTTCATGGAAGAATCGGGCAAGGTAAGTGAGTTTTTGGGAAAAAATTAAGAAAAATGCTTCTACTCTAGAACAGCATCCGGTTTTTGAATCATCAGCAGATGTTTCTGTGCCATATCTTTTCGATAATTTGCAGTTTTCCAAGTCTACTTTAGATGGAAAGCAACGTGCTTACTATTTAGCACAATTTTTCATTTTACTGTCAATATAGGAATCGTCTAATCTGTTGTCATTGTGCACTGCAGCAGGTTTAGCCAGTATGAAGACTCTCATAGTCCAAAAACACTTGTCACCACGTTGTTTTCAATGTTTTAAATTTGGTCGAAGCGGTAGCCTGTTACAACACGTTAGATCTCTAGGTTGGATCATCACGAAACACGAGGTTCTGACCATTTTAGGATTTCTAATCTTTTCTGAATCTTCCTAGATTGACGTGTGCTTCAGCCCTCATCATTTGATCAGATCCGTTTATGCAATCGTCCTATTAATGATTGTCCTTGTGGTTGGACCTTTTGTTTTAAAGACAAGTACTTTCTCTTACTTTTCACATTCCTCGCATCAATAGTTACAGTTGCCATATTCTCAACGTTTTCTTTTTTCTCGAATTCTTTAAATTCTTTATGGCAATTTCAGGAACGACGAGAACCGATCACTATGGTTCGCGGTAATCACTTCAGAATCTGCAAACATGATAATGAAATTCGGTTAACTCTCCTACGACTGGCCGCCATAATCTCCGTAGTTGATAAAATCAACTAAACTGGCCTACATTTTTTTTCATGAAAAAGTGTTTCAAACTTAACAAGTGTCTTATAGTAAATGGGGTGTGCTGGTCACGCCTCTGTGATCATTGTTTTTTTCCAGCACGTCAGATTTTCAGGAAAAGGTTGTTTGAAATTTTTCATGGAAACTGCCAAAAATAGTGAGATAATATTTATTGGAACTATATTTAATAGAAAATCACACTGCAAAAGTGAGTTGTTCATAAAAAAACAATGCAGTATAATTTACGTTAGACAAACGTTGGTTTTTTTTGAATAAAGTTGTTTCTCTTTTCCCTGAAAACTGCGTTTTGTAGTTTTCTTTTTGTGAGCGAGTCCTTCTTCAAGGTCCACCAGTAATCAGCCATCAGTATAGCATCCCATTTACCTCGGTAACGTCTCTCCATCTCCTTAATGTCTTGATGGAACCTCTCTCTCTGTTTCTCGCTGACAGCTCCAAGATTTTCGGGAAACGAGTCGAAGTGAAAATCCACAAAATGAAGTTTGACGCTCATATTTTTTGATAGTTTTTTTATAATTTTCGAAAATGTTAGCTACATTTTTATGTAGTTTGGAGACTTGTTGCTTCCAAGGAAATCGTTTTTGACTTCTACGAAAGTACTCCATGCTTCAGATTCATCCTGGGTCATTGTATTCTGGAACAATCTGTCCGATTTTAAGGTTCCAATTTAAGGCGTCGCAAAAATGCCTTCTTAGGGTTTAAGTGTGGGTAATTAAAGCAGTAACCTTGTTTATTGACAATTCGACAAACTGCTCCATTAATCCTTACTTTATATGAAGCGGAAAAAAAGAACTAATTTTATGTCATCTCATGTATCATGCTGAATATATTTTTGTCCCGGTACAAGTCTTTCTCTGAGTGGCCATTCTTTCTTAACATAATGTAAATTTCATGCTCAACTGTCTCACTCGCACAACAACATGTATACTTTTATTTTAATTAGCAATAGTCAAGATTCTCAAATTTTTCTTTGAGATGCACAGAGTGAGCAACAGGCACCGATGCACAGATTTGTAATTTTTTGGTTCCCTCCATATCAAAGGAATGCCAAAGGGTAAATAGCTATGTGTACCTTTGATCAATTTTCTCAGTAGCTCGACACACTGAAGGCACACTTTGTGTTGAGCCCAAGGTCTGTGCTGATCACCAAGTCTTACAACGAAGTAAGCGTTATAAGCTTTCTTATTAATTTTATTATGTTTCGATGATGCTTTGCTATCGTTGAATCACCCCATGTAACAAAATATATCAGGACTGTTTTTACACTTTCTTGATGACATCATGACGTACTAATGACTCAGAAAACAAAAAAACAACTCGATGCTACAAACAACTGACGTTAACTAACTATTTCGTAAGCAACTGCTGATGCCATCAAGATGACTTTGACAGATGCGAAAATGAAAAAGTGTTGCCATTGAAATGAAATAAACGTAATGCTCTACTAAAATATTTTCTATCAATATTTCAAGTATTTTAAAGAAATAATTCGAATGCAGTTTAAGAAATATCAATAAGGTACTTTTTGCACTCCATCATCAAAAATTTTTACTCCGAATGAACGTACCCGTATTAGCTAAGGACACTTATCAAATTTAATGCACCAAAAATCGTGTCGGCCTGTATTATCAATCATCTAGCCATCCGTTATCAAACAAAACATTTTGTGACCTTATTCTGATCACCTGTTTTTTCGGATTTCCATTCTTTGCTCTACAAATGTTAATATTTTGCAGCCTTTCCCGAACAAATTAATGCGTGAACTTGCAAGGTCAAGTCCTTAACTCTTTTCCTGATATTCCCAATTTGTAGTGGACTAGAAAACTTAATATTGTACCAGGATAGAAGTTTTTTTATCACTCATTATTTCAGTCAAGATTGTGTCTAGTGTGTGTATGAGTGAGTGAGTCTAGAGTAGAGTGTTTCAATTCTCGTTTCTATCCTTACGTTGCCCCACCAAGTGTGAAAAATGCAATTATGTGCAATAATAAAATGATAATGTAAGACGCCTGGTGTCCCGGCATTTCACTGCGACTGTCCTTTTTCTTGCATTTAGAAAGTATGCGTCATCTGGCTTTCAGACAAACTCATTCATTTTTGACACTCCATCTAAGTGTCCTCTGGAAACTGAATTTACAAATCACGGATAAAGCAATACATGTAAAGGGCTAAAAGGCTCTGTTCTGTAAATCAAAACAAAATCATTGATTTAAATCCTTCGACAAATCTACGGTTTCTACAGATATATTCGAATAGTGTTCTGCGAATCAACCAAACAAAATTTGAAGAGCTTGGTTAGCTTAAGTACTTGGTAAATTTTATAGATATATTAAATAGATATATTGAATAGATATATTAAAAATCGTGTTGTAATGTCTCAGGATATTTTTCTACATTAGAAAATTGTGAAAATGAAACAAACCCAAAACGTTTGTCTAATCAAAGATTACTTAATATGTCAAGGATTTTTTCTTCTAGTGGAAAATCCTTTTAAAGAAAAGAGTCATGAATTTTCGGTCGTGATAAATACAAACGAGCAATTACCAATTCTCTAGATATTTCCACTTCCAAAGAATGTCCGAGGTTATTTGCATCTGAAATGAGAAAATCTCATTTTGAAATTAATTTCGTAATTTGAATTTTTTCCCTTTCGGGAGTGCTTTCAGTAAGATATGTTGCATAAGCAAAAAACTTTACGTTGTAAAAGCATCCTTGTTCGTTGTGGTCGTGGGACGAACCTACCGTGACATTTTACAGAAGCGCTAGTGGGTACCCACCGTCAATGTACGCTTCAGGGGTTATCAAGCAAATCACTTCAGCAATGTTTACCTCGAAAGGATGGTCATGAATAGATGAAGGTACTTTTCTATTCACCCGAATTAAGTCATGTAATAGAGCAACGGACAGTGGTACAACTCAAAGGAATATGTATTATGAGAAATATTTCTTTTATTACTTTTGAATAAACTGAATCCTTTCATTAAAGCTGCTTTGGACTTGGTTGGACGTTATTTTCAATACTATCTAAGTAGCAAGGTTGCATTACTATGCTCATAGTTTACCTCGTTGCTATATCGTTTCGAGCTGTTGTTCTGCATTGTTGTAAATCCTTTCACATCTCTCTTTGCGACCTATAGATTTTCTCTGGGTTCTTTAAGCATTCAGTCTTGCTATATCCCAGGGCTATGAATGCGGGGATCTTAGAGATTCTTAGAATCATTTGTTGGGCGTCTCACGTAATAATGGCAAATGCGACACAATCACAGTATTATAACAATATGAAAGCTTGTTTGTCAGGACTTAACGCTATGCTGGCTGAATGTTGTGTCTGCCGGAGAGTGGAGCTACTTCGGACAGTCAGTAGTTTATTGTGATTGGGGTCCTTAGGCTATTGGTTGGTGTTGTTTTGTCGATTGTGAAGGCGGTATGGATCCTAGAGAATTACAATTCATTTTCATATTAGGTTTGATGTCAAATGCATTGAAGTCTTGAGAAGGCGTAGCTTGAGTCAAAAATAGATTATACCTACCTTATACTGTGCGGTCTTAGCTATGTTAGCTAACTGTAATGAATTCCTAATACCATTGTATGTCTAAGCTGCAATTTGAGTAAATTCGTTGGAGAGATTTCCTCGTTCTGAATATTTTTGAATACTTAAATTGGATTTTCTTGATTGTCGTTCTCTAAGCGATAGTTATTCATTTTGTGGCATAGTGCAGAATTTCAATAAGTTTACTATGGCGTTTTATCAAAAGAGCAGCAAACTTAGATTCAAATTAAGCAAGATAACAAGATTAAGTCGAGCAATAAGCTATTGTCGAGCAATAAGCTTCGAGCTAGTGAGCCTGATGCAATTCCTTTGGTCGTTCTGTAAAGTTTTTCATAAATTGTTGATGTCATTTTAATAATAATTTTACTTTGCACTAATATTCGTATTGAGTATGAAATGAAATAAATGAAATGCGTTTTTTTATTCAAGTAGATCAGAGTGATCAAATCAGTCAATGACAGAAGCGATTAAAGTGCTTAGTACTAGGAAACGGTACTAATTTTGCCTGAGCCAATGTAATCAGAAAACACAACCTATCTAGGAATTCTTTTTTAAAACATTAAGGACCACAAAAAAATCTGTATTGCATACGCGTGGGACCGCCCGCCTTGGCCTTTGAGGTAGCAGGATACAATGAATGAAAGTAAGTGACATCTAACGACAGCTTGTGGAAAATACGGATTATTCCGTGATCCATCTGTAATAGACGGAACGCGAATAACGAGAGAACTCGTTAGTGGTCCTTAATGTGTTAACTGAAAATACTTACTACTAATACTACTAATTACTACTAATACTAATTTTGCTTTTGCCACATGCGGTTTGTAATATCATATACACTCATTGCTCGACTTATACGGTAGAATTTTTTTCGGAAAAAAGTGCAATAAGAAACCAAAAAGAAAGTGTTAAACGAGGAAATTGTACAAACTTCATACAAAGGAGACGAGTGACCAAACAAGGGAAAGAAATATCGAAGACATGTTCATTAGAATCGTGTAAAATGAGTTAAAGATTAAAGGATAAAAGAGGGATAAATTCATTCAATTTCCATTCAATTCAATTTATTTTTGAAATTGAAAACGCAAATATTCACAAAAAGTTTTTTCAATCAGACAACTAAAAAAAAACAGAAATTAAAGAAAAATTAAAAATATTGTGCACAAATAATCACAATAACTGAAATGAAATTTGTATACCCTTCATGATAACTACAACATAATTTAAAAACCAGAAATAAAAATCAGCCTTTACTCTTCTTTTGAGTTTTGTAAAGCCAACATTCTCCTTTTCTTTAGTAGCGCTGGCATTTCTTAATGTTCTTTGAAATTTCAATGCACTCTGGGTGTCAGGATTTCTGTTAAAAAACCAGGTTTACACTTCTCTACCTATTTGATGTCCTTCAGCCATTACTTTTCCAGGTGTGTTATCTACATTATCTTCGGGAAACTTTTGTAGTTTTACTTCGACGGGATCCTCATCCACAAATAACTCTTCAATATCCAGAATATCCAAACCATTAAATTCCTCGTCTCAAACAAAATGAGCTATGTCTATGAAATGTGTCTTCCAGCAAGAATTTAAAATGGACTTTTTCATTTCCGTGCAACTGAAGCGGAATTTATTCAACAATTGAAAATCGTTGAATTTTTGCACCCTTCAGTTCCCTTCAATTTTCATATTCTTTTTATAATATAGATGGCGTTAAACGTAGAAATTATCCCTTGATCTTGAGGTTGGTGAAGTTATATTGGAAGGCAACCACTCGATTTATACATTTGGATGTTGCAAGCCTATTGCATGACTTGGAAATTATCTAAGAGCAACAGAACTCTGAAATCAAGGTTTTGTTCTTGTGAATAACTTTTCACTTTAAGTAAAAAACAATCAGCGAACTGACCTTAAAAAATTCAATATCATCCAGGATTTTTGTCGAAAAATTGTTCGAAATTCTTTCGTTTCATCGCACGAGGCCTCTGATATCGATTAATCAGCAACTATCAACTGATCATAAGGTGATCACGTAGTAGCCCATCAGGTCTCGATGGGTTACTGCAAGGAAGCAAAACCACCCTATCTTTAGCTGCTTCAAATCCTCCGGTTGGTCTGTCAGATTTCGACAAATAAGATTTTGTCGACATTTTTCCCCACATAACCCGGTCTCATCAGCATTGAAAACATTGTCAGGAACGTCAGAGTTTTCTCCTATAATATTTGCCCGTTTAGCCGGGTATTCTTTTGCAGATTTTTCATTTCCCGATTCCCAATTTCCCCTTTAAGTTGAATGTTATGGCCAAATGGTCTTTTTTTGTATTTTCAAACCATCCCTTCCTTGCACTATGGTAAGTTCTGTAGTAACGGGGGTTTGTTGCTTTTCTTTTAAAGTGCTCAAAATGTTTAGTGCTTTGTGTCTTACCGAATTAAAATCTGTTGGTCGTTTTCTACACTATTTCTAAACTGCTTCTAATACTTTTAAATTATTTCGATGATGCGTGGAAATTTTCGCACTTACAGTAGTGCGCCTGGCTACACTTTTTCGAATAGAATCTTCCATTCGCTTTCATATTCTTTTGCAACGGATTCTGAGCCTTGTCCTGCTGTTATTATGTCTTGAAATTTCAACTTTTTTCAAACTGATTGTTTTCCTTTTCTGAGGGTTTACTTTAATGTCAATATTATAGGGCCCAAAAAACTGCCTTAAAATACCTGCTATTAGAATTCTTTCAGGGCAAATGACCTCTTCTTCCTCCAAAAAAGAGATTGATGCAAGCAAGAGCCATTGAAGTCTTTGAAGAGGATGCGTTTGGTAACTTATCGAGCTTTAAAGAAAACAAAACTACAAAACTAACACAGTAAGACCAAAAACCATTCTTTTGCTGCGATTTAAAAACCGTGTAAAGTGAAATCGTGTTATTCGGGTACCGTGCAAATTGAGGAATTTGTGTACATTCATGGGGTTGATAAAATTTCAATCTTATGTAGCTCACAAGTTGTTGCTGAGTGACGATTGTAATTTTTATAATATCTGATTTTGTAAGTGTAAGCCGATGCTGTTGTTTACTGCGTAAAGCCTTCGGTCCTTTATCAGTTTTTTGCTTGCGACTAACAAAGTTGTTACCACCGTATTATCATTCACCCTTTTTTTCAAATTCAATAAGTCGAATTATTATTCCATAGCTAAATGTAAGCCGTCGAAACATGCATTTCGCAACGATGTGATCCTGATGATGATCCTTCAAATTTATTTGCATTCGGAGCATTATTTCTCAAGACCTTCGAACAGTTTAAGATAGGCCTACAAACCAGTTTATAGCCCTGAATGCTTTCTTCGCATTAGAAGTTCTTCAAAATGTTATGCTGATGAATTCACTAAAGCCTTTATCTTGGTTCAGGACAACATAACGTTAGAAAAAATAACGACAAATATAAATAAGCCAGGAGCGAGAAGATGCTTTCGTTTGGGTTCGATAATTGTTTTGTTTATATCTGAAGTCGAACAAATCCTTGTTTTTTTTTAACCTAGTTCAATATTTAAGAGCATACTGTTTAGGAAAGGTGGCCGTTCGCTTGTGAGAAGTGACTTCAACGCTATTCACATGTACGGGGTAAATGAATTTGATATTTGATATTTTTTGATATTTGTTCGTTGCATTAAATACAGACCACACCTCTAATTTAGCCAATTGAGCTACATTTGAACCCTACTTTGTATGACATTCGCTTCGGAGTTCTCGGTGTTAGCCGGTCAGAGTTCTAGGCTCCGATAAATTAGAGAGAAAACCGATATTGTCTATATGTGTTATTGGCAATGTCTTAGATGAAGAAGTGGAAGTGGATAGCCTGCTCCTGAATTTCTAGTAAATACAACTTTAAGGTTCTTTATGTTTGTATTCAAGTATCCGCTTCACCTAGGCAGGCCATTGCCTGAAATTGAATGAGCTATGAAATGCCTTTGCATGTTCATTGATAGCAGAAACGTCAACATGTGGCAAGATTTTATAGACGACATAAACAGGAATCCATTGGTCTGGGTTGAAAACTAGCGATGCGGAAGTTCAGTGTTTGAAGTTCATCTCACTCATACGAGGCTCAAATGATACTTGTGGTTATTTGCTAGGAATAAAATAAATGCTAGGAAAGTCCATGAAGAGAGAACGTGAACAATCAGTCTTGTCAATGAAGGCCAGAAAGGCTCTGAGGCCATACAGAATTCCAGATGATGTGCTGTAGTTGGTTTTTCATATTTTCGCTGACGTACTTCCTACTTCCGGAAAACTAGATGTAGGAGCCTCTAATCCAGACTCATCGTTGTTATACCGTGCCTATGATGCATGCTGTACATGGCGTGTCAAGTTTGCTTAAAAGCAATCAGCGATGACTCGCTGATGTAGTTTATGCTGATGTTCTGATGATATAGGGAATTTCCACAACCGAAGGGAAAATTGAAATAGCAACGATGCAATCGAAAAAGTAGAGAGGGCATTCGTGATGAAAATCAACTTGAAGTTTAACTTATAAGTATGCATTTTCATACACCCCACTAGGGGTCTGTGGGGAGGATTTTCGACAACTAGAACATTTTTTGGACAACTAGATTTTTCGGACAACTAGGGGAGGATTTTGGATTTTTGATAATTAGAAGTAATTCTAGAAAATATTTATTGGATGAACAGCTGAACAAGTGTTGTTTGAAGCAAGCGACCTTACTTTATATGTACATTCTGACAAGAATATTAACATATGAGGTTTCTATCGTCAAGATCTAACAATCTTTTGCATTTAGGTCCCAATAGATAAACTTAAACCAAGAAGAAAAAGTGAACTCTACTTTGATTTTCTGGGTTCCAGATTGGCCGATAAACTTATAACGCTAATGAGTGCATTTTATTGGAATATTTTCATATTGCCCTAAATTATATTTTTATAGAGCATTCGTTTTTGTTAAATTCTTCACCGACATGCAAATTCAATATCGAAAATCCTTACCATCGTGCTGACCATTCAAGTGAAAACGTAAAAATTCAACCATGCAACAATGATCCTTATCTCCTGGAAAAATCCATTGTACAACCAAAATGAATATATGGTAGTTTAAGGGACATAGACGATTGTTCACAAGCGACTGTTAGTAGTGCGGCAAAATCATTTCGTGGCTCATGATAATTTCGTTGCATTTACGCTTCGTCACGCTCGGCAAACTAGATGACTACTATTGTTGCTGTCATTTACTACTGTTTCCATACTAGCAAACAACGTAAATGTGGAGAGAATTTCCCTTCAAGAAAGAAACTCAACGACTTTGTCATTTTTTCAAACGACGACGAAAGACACTTTATACATACACTTTCGATCTTTTTGTCTTACATTTTCTATTATCTCCGTATATTGCATACATATGGTTTACATAGATGTTATATCTGCTTATAGTATTCGTCGACATTTATCCTTGCCTCCCATTCAGTAAGCATTCGTTGTTTGTCCGTTGAAGCATCAGGAAGCCCCGAGACATGGTTAGCCTTTGTAAAACTTTTAATGGAAGTGTTGTTAGATTGCGTGTCCTGTTTACCATTTTGCAGTAGAAGTTGCTTGTAATCCTTAAAGATGTTCGCTTTGTTTGCACAGTCTTCACATATGTGTATTGTTCTTCTTGCATACTCATGTTGGTCAAAATTTGTCGTTTACAAAGAATTTTTATTAGGTACAGTGGAAGGAAGAATTCGTTGATAGAAAATGTATTCATGCCAAATTGCTTTGCATTGATGTGATGAAATTTATTGAATTGCTCTTGGTAGAAAAAATGAGGAGGGCAAAGTATAATTTCTCCTTTGAACTGATTACTTAAATTTATCATGCACTTTCTATGAATCTTTCGGGAAAGAACTCCTCTAGGTGAGACCATTCTGAAACGTTAAAAATACTTGAAACGCAGAACCTGAAGTAATACCCTCTATATGCAAAAAGTCAGACGTAATGCCCTAATATCAATAGGTCAATTTTTTGAAAATGGAGTCAATTGTCAATTCGCTTTGACAGAAGTCTCGTAGGTGCAGGTTTCCAGCAATGACCAACAAGCAATGAAGCAACACACATCGGAAGAATGCGGAATCGTTTTTACGGCTTATTTGGCCAATTTTCATTGCGGTCAAACGTATCGAAAGTTTCATTTTCAATTTCATTCATTTTTCTTATAGTCATACAAAATATGCGTTAACAACTCGGCGTTTGATTGAACGTTCTACGCGAAGTGAATATATTCCTGAAGTCACGAGAGGTAGCGAGCTCTCTTTTGTCTGTTAAACCGAGGAGGTTGCGGCTGCAGATCAGGACCTCCAATAGAGTCTACAAATATCAACGAGACATAATTAACGTGACATAAAATCCGAATATACTTATTCTTATTATTATAATATGTGGCATTTCTCGCACAAGACTGATCAAGGTCTCCTCACTTCGTTTTTTGTACAGAAGAGGTGGATGACGCCATTCACACATTTTTCTCTTGCAAAAGATTGAAAAAGCTACGCGGGGAGAGCTCTAATCAGTATCCATCATCGGAGAAATGTTTCGAACGGTTGACAAATGGAAAGGCATGCCACAATATGGTCAGGCAGTGCTGATACTTAACAAGACCATTTTGGAGCGTTGAGAATCGGCGGAGTACTAGGTGTTAGATTTCGAGGCTTACCCCAAAGTAATGTGTTAAATGTTATCAGGCTAGGTATTCAGGTTGATAGTGGAGCCGTTTATTGGGCAGTTCAAAAGCATTGCGCGTCTGAGAATCCCTCACTCATGGCGTCAACAGCTTTCACCTTTCTAGCGCAAAAAACTATTTAAAACACCCACACTAAAACATATGTCTTACAGTAGGTACTCCCAACTCGGAAAGCACAATACTCTATCAATTGAAATTATTTATAACGAATAGATGGAAACAATCTGAGATCATCGACGTTGAAGATGGGACAACCTGAAGCCAAGCCCTGGATACGACTCTAAGGCATTGACAATGACTTGTTCAAAAATTATACTAAAATGTATGTGTGCTAATCATTATTGGTTTTTCTATCCTATTCTGCTAGTGAATGTAGCAAACGCCAAGCCGAAGCCGCGCAGTTTCTTAGGAAACAAAATTTTACAAAGATCAGCTTGCTTTCTTGAGAAAACTTGAGTCTATTTGTCTTATTTGTTGTATACCAGCAAAATTTATCTAAAACTACATGATTCGTACGTTCAATCAATATCTATGTCAAAGGAACGTTGTCAGGACAGATGATAGCTTGTGTATATACAGGGTGGGCCATTTAAAGTGGAAGCATCGGGCAACCCAATAACTTTTGACAGAATTGTCAAATCGGCTTATGACATACCGCGTTGAAAGCGTCATTCCAAGACAAATTTATCATGGAACAGTACACACCAAAAGAACGCGCTGAAATTGTTTAGCTTTACATTCAAAATAACTTTTCAATTGTGAAAACCAAACGTGCGTTTTGTTCGGAAAACAAAGTTAAAGGTGCTCCCGGTGATAACGTTATAAGACGTTTATACTCAAAATTTGTGAATTGTGGTAATGTTAGTAATGCCAGTCATGCATGAAGACAACGAACAAGACGTTCCGATGAAAATATTGAAGCCATACGAGCCAGTGTTTACGAGGAGCCGACAACATCGTCTCGTCGTCGTTCTCAGGAGTTGCGCATCGCTCGGACCACTCACCGACAAATAATTCGTGTCGATATAAAGATGTTTTCGTACAAAATTCAAATGGCACATAAAATGAACCCAGATGATTATCTGCGTCTCGTCGATTATGCCAAATGGATCATCGAAATGGCCGAGCACGAGGCCAACTTTTGGCGCAAAATCATCATGTCAGACGAGGCACATTTCACGTTAAATGGAAGCGTTAATAAGCGAAATTTTCGGTTCTATGCCACTGAAAACCCTCAACTAATTGAAGAACAGCCTCTATACGACAAAAAAGTTACAGTTTGGTATGGTGTTTGTGCGGATATGGTCATTGGTCCCTATTTTTTCGAAGACGATTATGTAGCAATTAAAACTGTTAATGGCGAACGTTCTCGAGCCATGATAAATGATTTTGTGATGCCCATTGTTTGTGAAAATGGTTTGAATGGCATCTGGTTTCAACAGGACGGTGCAACATGCCATACAGGTCGACTAACAATCGATTTGTTACGGTGATTTTGACTGGCCCCCGAGATCACCCGATTTGACTCCACCAGACTTTTTTTGTGGGGCTATTTGAAATCCAAGATATACGCTGATAAGCCAAGGACCTAAGCCCAACTTAAAGACAACATATGACGTGAAATCGCCGCCATATCGACCGATACATTGGCCAAAACGATGAAAAACGCTGAAAAAAGGGCACATTTTGTACTCAAGGCCAAAGGTGGCCATTTATGCGATATCATTTTCAACAAATACCTGTAACATATCTCCTTGAACCAAAATAAATTATAATCGAAATAAAAATAAATAATATAGATATTCATATATTTTTTCAGAAACAAATGCTTCCACTTTAAATGGCCCACCGTGCATTTACAGTGCTGTGCAAAAGTCTTCGTACAGCACTGAAATAAAAGAAAGTTTTTAAATTTCAAAAAATGGAACAAAGATAGTTCATATTCTCCTTATATATTTACAAGCTACATATATATTTAAAGTAATTAAATAAACAAAAAACAATATTTCAGCATTTATAATAAAATACAACAAAAAGTTCATTATAAGTACTCAAAATTGCTGTGCAAATGTCTTCGTACAATAAGAAAATGAAAAAGTAGTTCTTTCAATCTTAAAATCTAGTACTTAGTAGGGTATCCTTTTGCATTTATAACAGCACTTAATCTTCGGGGCATTGACTGAACTAATTTTTTTGTAAATTCTCCCCTTATTTTTCCCCACTCGGTCATCAATGCTTTTTTCAAATCCGATTTGTTGGATATGGCATATTTTCGTACATTTTTTTCAAGTTCGGCCCATAAATGCTCAATCGGATTGAGATCCGGTGATTGAGCAGGTGTCTCCAACAAATGGGGAACAGTTAATGCGAGCCATTGCCGCACAATATATGCCGTATGTTTCGAATCTCGATCTTGTTGAAAGTAGTAGTTCCCTTGAAAACCCATTTCACTGGCACTTTGCGTCAAATTGTCTTTCAAAATTGACAAATAACGGTACTGATCCATTCTTTCATCAATAAATACAAGTCGCGCCACTCCGGATGCCGACATACATCCCCACACCATGACATTACCGCCGCCATGCTTCACAGTTGCTTTCAGATTTTTTGCCTCCATTTCTTCTCCACTTTTTCTCCACACTAATTTTCGCCCATCTGATTGGAAAATATTAAATTTAGATTCGTCTGAGAAAATTACAGTTTCCCAGAACGAATTTTCAGAACTCAAATATTTTTTCGCAAATTCAACACGTTTGGCTCGATTCACTGCACTAATGTATGGCTTCTTCCTAGGAACCCGAGCGTTATAGCCGGCACGGTACAAAGCTCGGCGAACTGTTGATTGATCAGCGTGCTTTCCGAAATCGCGTTGAAGTGTATTTGCAATTTCTGGTGATGTTACAAAAGGATTTGTCTTTACCTGACGAACTACACTAGCTTCCTCTCTCACCGTTAACTTTTTAGGTCGACCACTTCTCACTTTATTTTGAATTCTACCTTCTTCTGTGTAACGCTTAATTATATACTGAACTGTGGAACGACTTCTTTTTACAGTTTTTCCGATTTCACTAATAGATTTGCCGTCTTTATACAAATTAATAATAATTTCCCTTACACAGACACTGGTTTCTTTTCGTTTTCCGTTTGTATCCATTTTGCGAAGTAACTTTGCAGGTAGCGAAAACTAAACTAAATTGCATGAAGGATTTTGTAGACAAATAACGGATTGATAACGGATTTTTTACGATTAAACATGTTTTGATATGACTAGATTCCATTATTATGGAAAGCATAGGCAGTGTACGAAGATTTTTGCACAGCAATTTTGAGTACTTGTAATGATCTTTTTGTTGTATTTTATTATAAATGCTGGAATATTGTTTTATGTTTATTTAATTACTTTTAGTATATATGTAGCTTGTAAATATATAAGAAGAATTTGAACTATCTTTGTTCCATTTTTTGAAATTTAAAAACTTTGTTTTATTTCAGTGCTGTACGAAGACTTTTGCACAGCCCTGTATGTGTATCTTTTGTAGATGTTTGTGCGTATACACAACGATCAACTAGAGATGTCCACTTAACAATTTATTAAGACTACCCTCTGTGGGCGTATTGCTTAATTTTTACAATGCAAAAAGCCTAATAAGTAATAACAGGTTTTGACTGCCATACAATACACGCAAAACAGTGAGAAAACTTCAAAAAAAAAACTCCTTATCCAAAATAGTCCAAACAAAATTTGTAGTTTTTTACTAGTATTGGTAAATTTTTTTTCAATATTGTGCTTAATTGAACTAATCCTCTCAAAACTTTTGAGTAAAAAAGCAACAAAAATGAAAATTAAGTATCGATTTTTCTATCTCTTTCTAGCATGAGTAGGACGAGAGTGTTGATGCTTTTTATGCTTACGCAAAAACATTGCATTGAATCTAAATATTTTTTACCTTAGCTATGTAAAGGCATTCAAAACATGTACTCTGATTTTACGCTCTTATTGTTGTGTAATTCAATCTCAGAGCGTAAAGGACGTATGAGTGGTGAGCGTCAACTTTCCTTTCCCACCGTTCTCCGAACGCCATGGAGCGACACTAGTAACGCTATGATTTCATTAGGGATGGTAGAAGTTTTATGAGCATAAAGTCAGGATACAATGAGATGAAGAAGAGTTTACTTTCATTCTTTTGTTGTTGTTTCTATTTACTCAACTTGTGCGTTTGGTGAGAATTTGAAGAGCATGTTACGGGTATATAACATGATACGTGCAACCGATATATTTTCACTTTAATAGCAAAAATTGGCCTGTTGAATTCCCTGTTTTTACGGCATGAAAGCATCTCATTTATCGAGGAACAAAACTCAAGTAGGTGGCATTTACTTCATCCACAAAATATATTTTTATATCCTTATTCTTTTAGAGAGTAATCATAAAAAATATATATAATGCTCAAGGATTTTTATCACAGCAAATCTTTTTGATGCTTATGTAGGCAGAATGCAGTCAAAAAGATTCTATTGTTTTTTTTTCTATCCGACAAACAAAAGTATTTATCATTCGAAGTGGTTGGAAGTAGCCTCTTTAATTTTTTCGTTCTCACTACAAAATTGCTTGATTCAAAATTTTGAAAAAATAGCGTGATAAGTCTAATCATGGGTCAGACAAGTATTCAACGGTGAGGAAAGGATATGCAGTTGATTTCCAGCGTACTAAAAGTTTTTAAAACCTATCCATTTGAAATGATAGGTAGTGTATCTTTATTCACGAAATTCACAGCAAAAGTGACTAAATAACTCTTTAAAGATTACTCTTTCTGGGCATTTTCTTTCCCAAAACACCGCATTTTCAGTATTTTCCTTACTAAATACTTAAGCATTGGTCAATCACTTTGATGTAACTCGTCATGTTTGCTTCTTGGTCAGGAAAATTATCATATTTGAAAGTCCTGAATTCAAGAAATACCTACAGTTTGACTTTGATTTAAAATGCTTCATCATTCTGTTACCCCTAATCATCTGTTGAATTATTTGTTTTCTCAGGAGCCTTCCGATTCCCAACCAATTATTAGTTTACTAATACAAAATTTGTGGCAGTCTGAGACGGATATCTGCAGGGCATGATATCAGATGTAAAGTACGAGTATAAACAGATTAATTCCAAAGTTTCATAAGTTTCATTTCCTTTATGGGTTGTTCAAAAGGCTCTCATTCAGTTTGTGAGCAAGGAAGACCCGTGTTGTAAGTATTCTTTCGTTTTTGGTGGACACTTATATTTTCGGTAGCTATTTACAACCTGAGGGTTGGGAACGAAGCGGCTTCAATCAACTGGACTACCGCCAAAGCACCTCTGCTTTCAACTGGAGTACATAGTCTGGAACCTTTTGGCACAATATTTTGGGTTAAGCCTTTCCAAGCTACCCTTCATGGCACCTTCAGGTTACAGGTATTTTTTCTATAGCGAGAGGAGAATGACTTCAAGAGTAGCCATCCACCCTGGACACTTGCAGCTGATCAATTATGCCTTTTTTGTGACTAGGATTGATTTCATAAACAAAGTGATACTACTTGTACTGATACATACACTTGTAACTGATACCACACTCTTTCATATTTTTTGCAATATCACAGCTGAGTCTCTCCGCAAAATCACTCCTAGTATACCAGATCGTTGAAGAGTCACGTGGCCTGCCTTCGATATGAACATGTTCCCAAGATTGTTGCCACTCGTCAAGAGTGCGTCGTATTTCATTGCTAGCGACAGGTTTTTTTTTGTCCTCATATCTATGTAGTTAAATTCTCTGGTCAGGAGCGCGATGTATATTACAACTGCGATTAACAACCCTGCCGACTCGTGGACTCTTTGGTGTACTGAGGCAAGGCCCAGTGATTTTTGTCTATGCACCTGCGCCAGGCATTTTCAGTGCAAATCCTTATTGGGCACTTCGTAATATGTCTCCACTCCAGATGGAATCGTAGATTCATCCAATATTAGTGATAAATTGACTGATTGACACGAACCTTGCTGCGGCCCTATTTACAGTTGCTTCAAGAGCAAAGGGTATTACTGTTCCACAAAGAGAGCAGTGCATCGAAAGAAATGTTGCACAAAGTTGGCCCGAGGTTGGAGCCTTGGGAATAATCTATTACTGGTCTTTTCCGTTGGAGGCGCTGTTTCGTAGATCAGACTGATTTCTCCAGGTAATTCTGAATCCAATATTTGTATTCTGGACAAACTGCGCGTCTTCACCTGTAGGACTCCAATCTTAACCTCCACAACAGCATCGCGCGCACTCAAAAATTGTACTGCCGTAAAGAAAGGTCCCAAGGGACAGTTTGGGGTGTTTTTTATGGGTTTCTCATAAAATTGCCCCGCCGAGCCTAGCATGCGTAACAAGTGGTATTTTTACAGTGACTTGGAATTTTTCTTTCCTTTGGAAATCAGCACTAATTATTTCATATTTCATTGATCAGGAAAATCTTCTTCTTCCAAGCAGGCATTAAGTGTTAGGCCGATGAGGATGCCTAGACTGGATCGGCGTCTGCCCCTGGAGCCTTCTTCGACTTCCGACATAGAGTTGCTAATTCCATATCTTTCTAAACATCTCTTCTATTTTCTCTGCTTCTTGCAGCAGGGCACTAAACTCCCGTATAATCAGTTAATGGACCAAGCCCCTCAGGCTCAGTTCTTCGAAGAATTTTTGCCAACAGCGGACCTTTCTTCTGTTTTAACGCGAAACAATTTTCTGGCCAATCATTTTGGTTTTTGGCCCTCATTTTGGTTACGCCGCGGAGTTTGTCACACTTCCCTTGTTATTAACTGATTTCGATTGAACACTGGAAGCTTGCCGGGTCTACGTTTTCATAAGCGGATTTTATGATACTCATTGTAAATTTTACCATGTTGTCAGCAGACAATCGTCTGGTCCCCGAAGAAGAGCCAAATTGTGGTGTGTGGCTCGTAAACGTATTGCCGAACGTCTCCACATCGATCTTGTCTGACAAGAGGTATTATCGCGGTTATCGAGTGCTATGCTCTGGTGGCCATTGGCCGGAAAGTCTTCTGGAAATTTCCACCAGGTTGTTTTTCAGAAGATAGACTCTGAGGCCCGTGTCATGTCCAGGATAGTAGTAACGCACCTCAAGCTGCAGAAAGTGAGATTTTTAACAGTGTTTACCACGAAAATTCTTATTCTGGCTGCTATCTCCATAGTTCACTCCCCCTTAAATCTGCAATCAATCAATGGCTTGAGCATTGAAGTCCTTCCGATAAGAACGTGATCCTTTTTGGTCGAGACAGCCTCCTCCAAAGAATAGAGCTTAATCGTTTGGCAGCTGCAGTTAGCCTTACTTTGTGCAGTGCTTCTAGTTTTTGTTTGTGTAAAATTCAGCTTGCTACCAGTGTTAAGTAATTAGAAGTATTTCTATGCAAGCGAAGATATGAAGTTTTCTAGATATTATGAAGGTTTAAAGAGCTGCATTAAGTTTAAATTCATCACGTGCATAGTTTCAGTTGTAATTATTAAAATAAGATTATTGGTAGTTATGTGGAACAATACATTTATTTACATATATATTATATACATATATTTTATAAATGTTATATATATATTACATACATACATATTTATATACATATGTAGATACAGCTTTTTTTAAGTCCAAACAATATTTCATTGCATATGGCCTTAAAAATTAGGGGGTTGATATTTATTATATTATAAAAAAAATCTATTATTTCAATGTTATTAAGCTGTTTTTAAAAACCCGATCCCGATATGATGATCTACAGTAGAATCTTAGTAGACAGCCCTAACATCATGGTGAAATTGATTCCAGACTTCAGAAGTGTAGCTCATGTACACTAGAGAATATTTATGAATGCCGATTTCATATCTAACTATTAACCTTTCATTGATATTAGTTCAGTGGCTCCATTTAACCCGGCGTCATGGGGGTGGAAAAGTGTCACAAGGTCGTTGGGGTGGGTCATACAGACCCGCTTATTAGATATGAATTATATCAGAACTTTATTAATAAATAAGAAATATTTATTTGAAATAATCTTTAAGGTATGCATGTAAATGAATAAAAGAGAAATATCATATAATATTAAGTTTTAATCATGTTAATACAGGATTTTTTTAAAATCAACCAAAAATTAACAAAATCTTTCCCTCTAAGTTAAATATAACTCTATAATTAATCAAAAATCAATTTTTGGTTTTAATTGGCATTTTTTTATATAAAACTAGAATATCCTTAGAAAAAAATAACAAAATATCACTCCTCGTCACCATTTTTGCTACAGTCAGCGCAGAAAGGTACAATATGTTCCAAACAAATATCTTTGTTGCAACTCTCGCAAATGTATTTGGTTTTCCGGTTGTTCTTAGCTGGACACACCTGGCATCTTTTGCGAATGTTGGCTATCTTTGCCGCAGGCTCCCCGGAAGATTCACCAACAAATTGTCCAATCTTTTTAAGCAACTCGCGTGGTAGGCATGAGATATTTTGGCGAAGTTTTAGGTGCTCAATGACAAGACCGAGGTCCAAGTTTTTTATAAGCCGTCTTCGTTTTATGTTTGAATTATTATTAATTCTATACAGTATCAGACCATTAATGGCGGCTATGAAGCATAAAATGAAGCATTCAATGAAGCATAAAAAATTGTCAATGGACATCTCTTAGATTTACGACTTACGTCGTATGTAGCACATAGCTCATCAGCTACATCCACCCCACATTTCATCGCGTTATGATCTGTATTAATTTCAGGTTTTTGCTTGTTTCCTGGTGATTCATCGACTGCATTGTCATGGTGTAAGCTAGACATCAGTAAAACTATTTTATTTTTTTTAAGCACATGAGAAACAAGTGTGACGTCCTTTTGAAAACCAAATGGGGATGAAAAAACTTCAACTCCGCGAGTTTTAGTAAATTCCAGCAAAACGTTTTAACTATTTTTTTAAAGTTTTCTTACAGTTTCCGACTAACACTTCAAACAGTCCTCTAATCGCAGCCAAATTGTCCAGTTGCGCTCTTTGCTCACGGGTAGAAATATCATCGAAGGTCAAAGAACTTTGAATAAAATGAAATCTTTGTAAAGACATTCCGAGCCGAAATATATCCACGCCTGTTCCATCAGTAGCCCATAGATCGCTCAGATTTTATTTGCCCGAGCGGTAAAGACCAGCAAGATACAGCAAGATACAATTCAATCATACTAGCTTCTTTTATATGGATGTGCTTTGATAAATTGGTACATGAAGCAATTTTAGGTCTGATGCGTGCATTAGTATACATAAGTATCTTTTGCAGCATATCGTCAGTGACAAAAAGATTCCAGCATTCCATTTCAGCCGTCATCGATTTTGCTTCTGGTACTACACCTGGCAACTGGTGAATTATATTTTCACCTCTAGTTCTATTATTTTGTTAAAAAGGCGTCTTATTCCAAACTGTGCCATCGTTTCCAAGACAATGGTTGAAAGAATAATCACAGTTTGAAAAACTAGCTGATCCAGATATAGGATGCCCCCCAAGAGTTGCGAACGATTTCTATTCAACAGTGTAGACAGCGGCATATCATCATCATCAGAGTCTGAGATGTCTTGCTCTGTGTCACTGGGTTGACTGCGCTCACTCAAATGATCTTCTTCATCAAACTCCTGATCCGACAGTGCAACATCCGAGTCAGACTCTTGTAAAATTGACAATATACGCTGTCGTTGTTCCTGTTCTTGATCCATATTTTTAACAAACTGCAAACAAACACAAATAAAACAATCGACAATAATAAATATGTTGCATCTCAAGGTAGTCGTCTCGGTCCTCTACCTTTAAATATTTCATTTTTAACCTTTTCGAAGCTAGGTATTCTAGATATTCCTCATATTTTGTGTGCCAATGGTCAAGGGACAAGGGCCCAAACCGAACCATGTTATTACGTCCCAAAAGGACTTAGCCACCATAAATATAATCAAATGGAACGTATTGTTCACATCAATAACTAATGGACAAACAGTTTAATTTTCGCTAAGATGCAGAATTTTGGGAATACAATGAGGGAAACTAAATTTATGCTTTTTTGCATCAAGCATGAAATTTAAGGCTATGTACGAGCTGGGTTTGGCATCATGTTGTCAATATTTCATTTAGTTTCAATTTAACATACAGCATGGTCTCTGCCTCCAATAGTGAGCACAGTGAGTTATGTCTTATATTTTAATCGAATCGACCGTAATTTTGAGGACGAAATGATTTACTCATTATTAATTGATAGAAACATGAGAATTATAATTAATCGATAACATGAGAAATAAAGCTTCATCAGCTACATCTTATTTTGCCTGAAAATAACTGGTACAACACTCTATATATTTATATTGTTTCTTTTAATATGTTGATATCCTAACATAAACTAACTAGTTAATAGCACTTTTCATGGACTGTTTTCTTCGTAAATAAACATACGTTGTGTCAAACTAAGCAGACACAGAAGAAAATTTCATATGTGTATTCATTCCAATTACTTTCGTATCAATGAATAAATCATTAAACTTTCCTCTCAATATCAGTGAAAATCAAACTTAAACGCAATATTTCATCTGATCCCTTTGCAAATATTTTTAATTGGCCACGAGCCATAATTCTTTCGTCGATACATTCAAAATTTGCTAATATGCTCCCCCATACCAATGAACTCTCTAACCCTGGGTACATAATAAATATTTCGTTTCGGCAGATACTTACATGAAATATATAATTCACGACTCCTGCAAAATTTTACAACCTTAACGAATAGCCTAAAGGCACCCTTCAAGAGTATCTGAACTAAAAAAAAAATTTAATTACTTCACTCACATTTCATCAGCTTCGTATTGAAAAGTGACCTATACAGCGTATAATTGTCCGGCATTTCTTTGTTTTTTCAATGAAATTAAATTATATCTTGCGTTTGGCGCGCAACATGCCAGCGAAGATAATAATTTTTTTTATTAGGTTCTCAGATTAAGTGGGAATATCATAAAATGCATTCCCAAGATTTAAAAACTGACTTTATCCGAGGCTTCACCAGTCTTAGATCTATATCTTAATGGGCCTTTGGATGATGGTGATAATTCCTGCAATTTGAGTGTCTACTTTATGGCTAACATCTGATGCGAAAAATATTCTTAATCATAAAATGCTAAAGCGTTACCGATTATCTTAATAGGATCTATAAAAATCAATATCCTGCTTTGGTACAATCTCATCATTTACTGCCAAAAAATGGCACTAATAAATGAGTGGTTTGTTGGTGTTGAATCAACTGTCGACATTTTCTTGAGCACCCCCAACGCTAGGCTCATGTCCTCTTGTGAATTGCAAAGGACGAAAAGTGGTCATCAAATGGAATGAAATAACGATATCTATTTTGAGATTATTTTTTGATATTCGGACAGGGAGAGGGGGTTGAGGGACGACTGGCGATGGGGGGGGGGGGAGGAGGGATGAGATGGTGCAAGTAAGTGTCAGCTTTATGTCGTCCGTTATTACACAAAGAATCACTCAAAAGCTACTCGATCCCGTAGAAGTGTGTACTCTCGTAAAACATGCCTTGCCGATGGCGTCAAATGGTCTCAATAGAACAATTCTGCTAGGACTCGGGCATTATTCATGTTGAGAACGAAGCAGTTTATTGGTAGGATTCAAATACATAATGTTGCTGTGAGCAGCATCATTTGAATATAAGTATTGTAAAGTTCTAAGGAGCATTGGCAAGAGGGTGAAAATGAACATAATTTAATATCAAGCAACTGAAAAATATCTTTGGCATTTTTATTTGCAGAGTAGTTCTTAGATTTCCAACACGGCGTGGCGAAATAGGAAAATGAAATTACTATGAAATAATCAACTGAAAAAATTAACAAAAAGAATTTATATGAAAACGGCGTAATAAAATTTAAAGCTTTATCCTAAAGTTGGAAAAAAGTTTTAATATTATCCACGCAAGTAATTGAATCAGGATCCCAGTACAACATCGAGGATAAATTTGGGTCCGCTTGGGAGCATGCTAGCGCTCTGTGTACTGTGTATTTGGTAAATGTTGAAACCTGTTTCCTAATCGTCTTTACCCAGAGTTATCGTCCTAGTGAAGCCTTAACTAGTCATATAAAATACATTGTAAGCAAGATGCCTTGAAAATGATGTTGAAATTCATTTTTTGTGTAAAAGTAGCTCAATCGAAAATAATTAAAGTCTAGCCAATAGAAAATGTTTTAATAAAATTCAGACAGAACTATTTCGCTGGAGAAAAATGAATTCTGGTATTCATAATATACTTAACATTTACAAAAATACATTTATTACATTTAATATTTTTATAATTTATATGGCAGTCACTATCAAATTTTTCGGAAACACCAGTAGGATTTTCAGTTGCTCCCAGATGAACATTCATAAAATGCTGAATAATAGTCAAAATCAATGGATTTTGAAATCAAAACGCCATAAAACTAGTCCGGTGAACATATATTATCATTTACAGATACGTTTGCAAAGTTGATTCGTGCACGCCATGCATGGGCAATTGTTGGCCAGAAGTGTTGACCAAAAGGTGACCAAAATTTAATTCGCAATGCAAGGACGCACTAGGAATCAACTTTTTGTAATACGTTACACTTATAAATATCAGTGATTAAGGGCGAAAGCCCTCCAGACAACAGTTTTTTCAAGAATTTTTTTTTAAAAACTGAGAATAAATTTTGAATGAAATCGAATTTAAATTAAATCAAATATTGAAAAAATGTTCAAATGTATAAAGAGGATTTTTTTTATAACAAAAGGAAAACAAAGCGATGGTTCTACTGATACTCAACCAGAGGAATGCTCAGCCATTGGTAGTCCATTGAAATCAACCAAATAAAAGTTAATCCACTGAAGATGGTATTTCGCGTTGTAGACACCAATATTGAATGGAAAATAATGAAGAGTAATAATTGGAAAAGAAAAAAAGCACATTAATTTTTTGTTAGCAAAATATCAGTCTAAAGTTTCAAGTTTATAGCTTTATTACTTATATGTTATATTCGACAGCGCGGAAAAAAAACTTGTTTTAAAAAAAAAGCAGTTGAAGTTTTCGTTCTTGTAAAGTTTACGTATAAGCAATTTATAATCAATCGACGTTAATCTACAATGCCAGGACCATAAAGCAAGCCTTTTGCTTTGAAAAAAGTATTAATTATGGCTGCATTCGATTTCTTTTGCAACTCTAACCTCTTTGGTTGAATCTAACGAACACTGCTCTTGCATCCTCACTCTATTGCTATCGTACGAGTCTGTGTTAATCTTACATTCTATTATTATTGTTAAATTTCGGTCACTCATGACATTCAGCACGAATGCGCAGTCACTGAGGAATATTCCTGCAAAAGTCTATGCATCTGCTATATGCAGGTGTGGTACTTTCGAGTCCTTTGTCATCTGATCGTCCAAAGAGCACTTTCTTTTTGCACATCTAGAGCACTAATACATCAACAAAAGCGGTAAATGCACTTATAAACTCGATGATTTTATAGGCAAAAACTTCGTCCAAAATAATATCGTCCGGCGATGACTTCAATTTTTTCGGAGTCACACTAGCTCCACCCTTGTAAACTTCATCAACTTCCAGTTTTCCACACAAGAAAATTGAAGCCCTTCATATTTTTTATCGCCAGGACAGTTTGAGCGATAATTTGGATCAGTTCTATTAGCTTTGCGACACATTTGATCGCAGAATTGTTCCAAACGCGATTTAGAATAACAACGCGAGGCACTGGACAGTAAACTGTAAACAAGCCTTGCTAAATAAAAATGTCCAGAGCTTATTTGGGTTAGAACCCGGAAGGTACAGGCCGGAAAGAACACGCTCTTACTGCTTCCGATAATTTTTGCTTTCTGTTAAACTTGGATCCTTAACAAAATATTTTTTTAATGTTTTAAGTGGATTTTCAAAGCAATAAAAAATGCAAAATTGTAATTTACATTTTTAAAATGACGTATTGGTGAAATGGGGCCACACTGATCACATGAAAAATGAATAGTTGCCATTTGATAACATGAGATAACATGAAAAAGAAAAACATTGACATAAATTTGACTTTTTCCAAAAAAAAAATTAAAAATATATTTTAATATATAGTATAGTTTAAGAAAAATAAAGGTTAGAAGAAAAGCTCGAAATTCTATAACATAAATAGTTTTTTTCATAGAAATTGTTTAATTTTACTGAAGATTTTAAAAAGTACAGTACAAGAAATAAGCATAAAGGCACAAGTATTATTTTAAGCCCGACCCAAATAAGACTGCCACTTGACCTGATTTTTATAAAAGTGTATCAACTTGTCAATATATAACAAAAATTCAATAAATTATTAATGCATGACTACTACGTTACTACTGATTACGAAAAACAAAATAAATTCATCAAATGGCTGCGAAATAAACATAAAGCCATTTCACTATTGCGAATATTTCTAAACAGAAATCAGAGTAAATAAACCGAAATATTAATTCTAATATTTTGTGTCTCCACCTTGATTCCGTATTACATCAAATATACACTGTGGCATTGAGTCTATAGTTTTTCTTATTGTTTCCATTTCAATATCCGTCCAAACTTTCAAAATCACTGCTTTCAGCTGCGAAACGCTGCTGTACTGCCTGCCATTTACATTGAACCAAATTTTTTCCACTGGATTTAAATCAGGGCTGCGAAAAAGCCAATCCAAAAATTTAATATTCACTTCGGAAAACCGCTTTTTCACGACATCTCCAGTATGAACAGCCGCATCATTTTACTGGAACGTGCAGTTTGGACCAGTTGTAGCTTTCCCATATTCATCTAAGGCGAGTTCAAGTAGTTGTCGATATATTTCACTGGTCATTTTTCTTGGAACCCACATGATCGGAATTTTTGCTAAGTAGCCAGAAGTGCCCCAAACCAGCACACTCCACACTCCAACGAAGTTACGGCTCATTCTAACTTTCTTAAAATCTCAAAGGTCATGCAAGTAATACTGACACCCGCCTGGGCCATCTAGATTAAACTTCCTTTCCTCACTAAAAATTATATCTTTCCATTGATCGGTCCAATTCATGATATGTCTCGAAAAAATTAATCTAGCCTCTGTGTGCACTTTCGGTAGTGCAGGGTTTTCAAGCCTTTTTGTATAAACAAGTGTTGGAGTGTCATATTAAATTTGTTGCACTCTACTTACTGTCACAGGAAACGTTAATTTGGCTTTTAATTGTGTAGCAGACAATTTATTTTTTCGTGTTTCTGAAATAATCTGTCTTTTCTGCGTTGTAGTTATTCGTTTTGGAGGACTTTTTGACTTTATACTTCCATATGCGACACCCAATTTAAGGAAATTGTCAACAACAGTGAAAGAGTTTCCTACGATCCCGCAATAACCTATGAGTGAACTTGGGCTCTAAAGAGATTATTTGCTGTAAAAGAAAAGAATATTTAAACAAAAAAGGTCGACCAGAAGAGTCACTGTTTTAGAAACGTCACTTTATCCAAACGGTATATGCTTACTAGGTATGGCAGCAAAAGTGAAGAGTAGCTCAGATTTTGAAAATTCAAATTGTAGGGAAGTGATTCGCTAAACATATAATTAAATATTCACGGCTCTGAACTGTGCAGATTGAAAATTTGATCAGATTGTTGGAGCGAAAATTTTAAGCTACAAAGTTGATTGAGACAGGATCAAAAGTCTATAAGATTTAAGTCTTTCCCATGGGTGCCATCTCGGGCTTTTAATTCGGAAAGATCGGTTTAGTTCAGTTTCTATTAAAACAAAATATGGACGTATATCAACTGATATAAATTTCGTCATTTCCAACATAAAAGTCAACTATTCAATCTGCACCATGATTTTTTCCAACATATTATTGGGTAGTTCGCTTGAATATTGCCGCAGGCCAAATTTAGCTTGGTGTTACTTGGGTCCGCTGGGCAGAAACCCACGTAAATACAATCAACGAATAAATGATGACCAACTCCGATACAATATTTTCAGTCTTCAACTCAATATTTATCAAGCAATGAACACTTGACGAACCCGACAACGACAATTCCATGATCTCGAAAAAGCCCAAACTTAATAACACTCGTTAACACCTAATTAATTCCTCCGTTTAAAGTTGCATCTATAAAAAGATGCCGATCGCGACTAGGACAACAGAACGGGCTGAAAACAGCTGCATGCAGCTGAGACGCGGATCCAAGCAACACTAAGGTATTATTGGATACTTGAAAAGTATCCGCGCTATCATCCTTTCAGACGATGCTCATTTTCACTTAAAGCCACACATCAGCAAACAAAATGGTCACGATTGCTTGTGAAATATCCCAAATCCCCACAGAGCCACCATATTGTAAAAAGAAATTCCATTGAGGTATAAGATATCTACTACCTCTATGAGAAATTCTGATAGCTGCAATTCAAGGCTACGAGAGATTTTCTTCTCACAACTTCATCATATTGAAGCATTTCTTCCATGCTTTCATAGACGGCACGAATAAGGAAAAACTGATATATTGCCAAAAGTGCCTTCTTGGGGTTCTAGATTAATTTCCTGTTATTTCTTTCTCTGCTGCTAGACGAAAGCTTATATCCTTAGTGAAGCCGAAATAAAATCTGAAACGAGTGCTAACACGTACGGCATCTTCAAGAAAGAGATAAATAAAACTACATCGGGTAAACTACTCTAATCTCAACAATCCTCTAAATATTGTCACGCGCAACGAAAAACATACATATTCATCTTTATAGCCACTGATAATAAGTGGAACAAAAAAAAAAAAAACAGAAACCTTCAGTGCTTCTATATGTTAGCAACTCAAAGATTCTTCTTTCAATGGTTCTTTTTGTTAGTGATATTTCTCCCGATCAGCTGCAAGTCAGATTTGAAAATTTTTAAATTGTCTTCATCTTGCCCCGAATTACACATTTTCGTTATCTTTGAACTATTAATTTATCATTTTTTTTAATTAAAGCCGTAGATAATGTTTTTAATCAACATGAATTAACATTCAAGGGGTGTCCAGAATTGGATTTATTATTTTGTATTTCCTCAGTATTGACTGTATGTGCCCATAAAAGGATTTGAAAAAAACTTCAAAATTCAATTCATTGCGTTAGTAGGTCAGTTTAAGGCATTAAGGTCCATTAAATGTGGAAGAAATTGAATTTTTGTTCAATATCCCATTTTTGACGTAGGTGTCCGTGAACTTGTATCCAATTCTTGTCAGAGTGCCGAAATCTGGCGTCTTTGGTGTCAAAATTTTGTAATCAGATATCTATATCTACGGCAATACAAATATTGTTCTGTTTCTATATTACAGGAATTTCAAAACCGTAAATTTGCCCGGTAATTCAGGATATAAAATATAAAAAAGCAAGCTTTATACCAAGGAATCATCGGAAGCAGCATTAAATGCTGTAAATAATGGAATGATCAAAAAGCTGGCAGCAAAAACGTTCAATGCCCTCAGAACAACATTAATTTTCAAACTGTTTCATCCGAATAGTCAAGATCAACCAGGGCCACCAACTGTGCTCACAACAAATGAAAAAGCTGAACTAGTTAATTAGATTCAGGGAAACAGAAAAAAGGTTTTCCAAGAAGCAATAGGACTTATTATTGAATGTTGCTGAGTATTTTAAAAAATTGTTCTTCCAGACGCTTTCCGAATGGAATACCTGGTGAAAAATGGTACCAACAGTTTCTTCGTAATAACAAGGAAATAACTCAAAGAACAGCAGAATCTGTGCTTGAGGGCATCGAAACATAATTGGAAACCAACGGTTACTTCCATATTCTCCAGGATCCTAGAAGAGTTCTAAGTGGAGATCAAATAAATTTTCAGCTCTGCCCAAAAACAGGGACTGTTTTAGCCGGTAAAGGCGAACAAATTGTCTATGAGGCATTTATGCCCGTGTTATTTACATTCACTGCCAATGGTGATACTACTCCTCTATTGATAATTGATCAGAATTAAAGGCTACCTAAAGAAGTAGCTGCAAGGGTCCCAAAATAGTAGGGTATAGAGTTTAGTGATAATCGCTGGATGTAAACCGTTATTTTTTAAGCTTCTCGATCTAACGCTCAATTCGCAGTAATAAACGCTCAATTCCCATTTATCCTTTTTGTAGACTGACACAGATCGCACGTAACACTGAATTCAAGTGAATTATATAATAAACTAGAAATCATTTTAATAGCTTCATATCCAACCTGTTAAATACTTCAGCCAGCAGATGTTTCAGCATTTAAACTTTTTATGAGCGGATGGAAAAAAGCCGTTCTTTACTGAAGGAGAAACCACATAATGGAAGCTCTCTGAAGTTGCGCTCCTATTTTGAAGTCAACTATAGAAACATCGATTAAGCCCCAAACGATCATCAATGGATTCAAAGTCAGTGGGTTGAACCCTTGGAGCTCTTCCAATGTAGATTTCCAAAAAAAGCACGGGAGCTACTATTGAATGAAGAAATTAGTCCACAATTGAATGAAGAGAAATCCAGTATGCTTAGGAAAGAACAATTCAAAAGTATTGTTGGAGACGTAAAGATTGCGGAAATATTAGATACAAAAGAAGGAACTGCGAATGAAGTAGCTCTGATCGTAAAAAAAATTCGTGTTCATCTAGGGTTTGATGGTGTCAAAATAATTTCTTCAGAAGAGAACTAATCATTGAATGAGTTGCAAATTGATAAATTTTGTGTACAACAAGCTGATGAGACCTCTAAACTAGATATTTCGAATATGTTTATAGTTTTTAGCAAATCGATAGAAATAACAGAAAAGGTCATGTCCAATGCATCGAATTCTGACCAATTGGCAGAATCAGTCAAAACACCGGAAGAGCCCAGTCTCATTTTTTGGACATTGGTGATACTCACACTTCCTCTATCAAAGGTTCGCACTAATGTGCAAAAACTCCAATCAGAAAAAGAGTGAAAAAACGCGAAAAATACATATGTTTCAACGTCAGAAGAGTGGCAAAATATTAATTGAAAAATAATATTTTTAATAATATTAATCAAAATATTATTGATAAAAAAGCTATATCATAATTGTTTTCATGGCTCTATAATAAGATGACAATGATTGGGTACAAACGTGTCAATAATGCACAATTAGGTGTCAATGATTGGAAAATTCTAAGGTCCTCTGGCACAAAAAATTAAATAGTTTTCCTTGAATGGTATGCTTATACTACTTTTTCAAGTAATTTAAGGCATAATGCCATTGCAAGTTCAAAAATCGTTCCGGGTTTGGGTATCAATATTTTTTCCTTATCGATCGAGTTCTTATGACAAGCTGTTGAACTGTCAATAATTTGGTTTTCATTCATTTTCATTCGTTCCATTAGAATTAAATGAAATAAGAAAGTATTTGCGAATACAAATAAAATACAACAACTCTCGGATGGATCCCGTTTGATCAAGAATTGGTCAAGTGTCCTTTCGCTGCAAAATGATATGGCCTAGATAAGATGGCCTTTCGACAAGACAAGGCACGAAAGAAGAGAGCATGAAAAAGGATGGTAGAGGTCTGGCGATGGCTAACTTTCTGATAAACGCTCGTACTTATAGATAATTGCTTACTTCACGTGAGGCGACTATTTCCTCCTTAATTCATTGGTCATAGTAAAAATAAACTGGATGGCAACGGGACAGAAAGTTAGAGGTCCGGTGCGATTTGCTTTTATTTTCTTTTATGTATCCTTGCCTAAGTTTATGTGTATCCTTATCTTTGTATGCTAAATGAGTTCATTTTTGCCTCTTACTTAAGGGTCAAGTATGTGCCAACAGACTTAAAAATTGAATAATAGTAAGGATAATAGATTCCAAAAGGCATGACTTGAGTCTTCAAGCATTGATTTTCAGACCAGACGTGCATTAGGAGATGGTTTTCTCACTATCTTTCATTACATTAATTAGTTCTCTGAAATTTTTCTCATTCTTTTAGATACTTAAGTTGTTTGGGATGAGATAATTTATCTAATATAAATATAACTGCTCCTTGTTGTATTTTAAAATGAAATCCGCTCTGATGAGTAAGAAATTTCCTAGAAATAATAATATGTGGACTACAGCGTCTACATATCATCTACGCTAAAGTCACTTTGTTCAAAATTTCAAACATGTTAAAAATCTTCATTTTGGGGAAACATCAATCAAACATTGTGAACTATCGAAAATATCGTCTTTTTCATGTTGTTGGTTCAGAATATTATCAGCTACCCCTAAAATGCCTTCTTTCTTTTGTATTATAAAATTTAGATTACAGGTGGCCATGGTTTCAGGAATGTAACGTAAATGAGGTTAGTATCTTTTATTTTTATTATTACGCATTTTGAAGTAGATTAAAAAACATCAAACCAAGGGTTTATATTGAGCCATAGATATTTCCTGTTGTCTTAGTCCTCATTTTACTTTTCATTCATTTCGAAAGCTTACATAGCCTCATTTTTTCAGGGAGTCAGCCAAATGGTTCCTCATGCCAGAAGAGCCTGTGATTTCAGAAAAGTGTATGTGGCATAGCTTTGGGATGGCCAGATCCTTTCAATTTTTAACAGATCAGTATTATTGCTGTTGAAATCGGAAGCCGTTAGGGTGTACGCCTGTGGTGGGTTTTGGCTGAGTTGGTTTTGTCGTATTCTAAAAATTTTTAAATGAACAGGCACAAATTCGTTTTTATACTCTTCTTTGTATAATACAACCACTCCCTTGTTCATCTTCGTATACTCAAGGCAGCAAATTTTTTCGCTCAGGAACAGCTCTTTCGTGAAGTTTCCTTGCTAAGTTTAAGAAGTTGTGAACATTTTCATATTTAATTGTCACATGTAATGGTTATCGGTCGATCCGAGAACGATTTGAAACCAACCGTCTGGAAAATATTTTGCAATGTTCTTGGATTTCTTTTTCACTTTCGAGCGAATCGAATCACATTGCGTCCTAGAGTATCCTGACTCGAAGAAAGAATGTTTAATTAGGTGCAAAGGTGGTAGTTTTTAGTCGTTGAACACAGATTGTAGCAACCAAGATTTTTTTCTGCTCAAAACAAAATCAGACATCAATCCTATTAGGCGGATTTCTGAGCCAGTTTCTAATTTCATTTGTGAGTGTTTCATGACACAAGAGGTTATTTCTTTAGCACCTCTTTGACTATTCCGTTCATTCTACATAAAGCAATTGCCTACATGTGAATTTAGATGCAAAATCGTAAAATTACGCACAGCTAATTTTTGGAGACAAAATGTTTAATCTGCACTATTCTTGAAAGCATTAAAAACGGCCTCTAAAAAAGCAATGATTTTATGCTGTTTTTTGTGTCCTTCTTTCTAGACTGCTGAGCTACATCCCTTCTCATAATGTACTTATTGTAGTCAACCTCTAATGCCTTTCTGTCTTTTATACTACTGTGTCCAAAAAATAAGGTGACATTTGAATTTAAACTGCGCGCGTCGAAGGATTCCGAGAATTATTTTTTATTTGGTTGGTAGTACTGTCAGTGATATCTCTGTCAAATTTACATGTCAAAATATTCATTAGTGTTTGAGATACACGTCGTTTTTTGAGCTGCTAAAAGTGAGTTTTTCGTTTTTTGCGATGTCGAAATTTGTTGAGCAAAGAATTTGCATTTAATTTTGTTTGCGGAATCAATTTTCTGCTGCGGATACGTTGAAAATGGTGCAGAAAGCCTTCAGTGATGAGGCTTTGTCTAAAAAAAAATGTTTAAAAGTGGTATAGTGAGTTCCAAGCTGGCCATGACTCAACCTCAACTGACGAAGCTCACGTCCAACAAATCAAAGATTTGGTGTTGAAAAACCGTCGATTAACGATAAGAGACCTTTCTGATGAGGTGGGCATATCAAAAGGCTCTGTCAATACCATTTTAAAGGATGTTTTGGCCTCAAGCGCGTCAAATTTCGACTGGTGCCGCAAACATTGAATTTTTCGGAAAAAAGACGTCACGTTGAAGTGTGTGAAACGATGCTTGTGAACGAATATCGTGCCAAAGGGGAGCCGAAACCAAAAAAAAAATCGTGCCAAAGTCGCTCAAAAATCAAGGTCTTGTTGACTGTTTTCTTCGATTATCGTGATGTTCTGCATTGTGAATTCCTTCCGCCGGGCCAAATAGTCAACAAGGAATATTATTTGAACATTATGCGTCGATTGCGTAACACTATCTGCCTAAAAAGGCTGGAATTGTGGAAAGACAATTCTTGGTTTTTACACCACGATAATGCACCATCCCATACTGCACTCGTAATTTGTGATCATTTCACCAAAAACTCAACCCATATCGTCCCGCAACCACCGAATTCACCTGATCTGGCGCCGTGCGACTTCTGGCTGTTCAGCAAGCTCAAAAGACCGCTCCGGGGACACCGTTTTGATACGATAGAGGAGATTCAAGCGGCAGCCAAGACGGAACTGAAGGCCATCCTGGAAAGTGACTACAATTAGTGTTTCGAAGATTGGAAAATCCGTTGGCATAAGTGCATATCATCGAGAGGTGATTAATTTGAAGGGGATGAAATTGATTTGGAAGAATAAATAAAGAATTTTCAAAATAAATACAATGTCACCTTATTTTTTGGACACAGTAGTAGATGCCGCTCGATACACCAAACATTTACTGCACTGAGCCTTATTTGAATTATAAAATCTTAAACTCTCGGAATATGTTTCTGAAGTTATCAAAAGAAGTTTTGCCTTCCATCCTGTGCACAGCGATCTATAAACAGTCTCTAGATGATAGAGACGTTCAATGTTGCATCTAGGTGTTTTTTACTAGAAGATTTGTGGCTATAGCATTAATCTATTCTTGGAAAATAAGAAATAAATTCCTGAATATATTTGTCAGCTCAAAAGGATACTTTGCTGGATAGAGTATGATGCCTTCATATGTCCAGTTCCACTCATCCTAAGTGCGTGATTTTTTTCAGTGTGCGACAGAGTCAAGCTTCTGTAATGTTTAGGGTGCCAAGGAAAAATTCCCAACATTCCTAAATTTTACCAGTACCAAGATGCAGAGCATAAAAACGAGTAAAGACTTTCTGTGTACTCTATGGGACTTGTTGAACACTCCTTGGCCTTGGCACTATTACTCATATCTTGAGCAACAAAGGATCTTTGACTATCTTTATGAGAACACTTTGAAGCATCGCAGATTATTAGCATATTTTAGTTACTAGTCTTATCAATATAAGGAGATGGTAACATGAGACGGGCGGCATTTTGCACACCACTTTATGCAGAATATAATCCACGCTTCAATTTCTTCACAGGACGAATTTGCTTCTTCGGTAATTGTTAAAATCGTTTCTCATACAGTCTACCGTCCATTTCTTGATCTTTTTCGTTATTTAAACCTTAAGGTCCTGTTTTGGATGCGTGGGGAGAGAGCTTATATTCGGTATTCCTGTTGCATTCTGATGAAAACATTTTGGTAATAAAGATGCAGCACAATGTTTATTCCTTGGAAAAAACCAAATTAGCGTAGCAAAAAATATAGAGTTTTGAAAATCAACTTCGTTCTCTCAATGAATTTCCTATATTAAAGTGATGCTGTGCTCTTTCAAGGGATTTGTTCTTAATATATTTATTTTTCTTTTCCTTATTGTTTAACTACTTGCAACAAGTATTTATATTCATGATACTCGTTTGAAACAGGTGTAAAAAATTGGTTCGGAACCATGTAGGTTTGTCAAGTTAAATTGTTTCTGATCCTTAGAATATCCTTAGAATGGATTTTAGGCATAGTGGACAAAAGAAGATCGCATACTCGGAAGAGGTGGAAGCATGTTCGAATTGGGATTTGAGTTTTTTTCATACGCAGCGTTCTCAGTATAAGCTCGTTCTCCACAGAATGCTGCATAGAAAGCAATTGAGCCTCGATGAAGAAGCATTCCTTGACACTAAGCTCTATTTTGTTGATCTATTGATGTATGATCGTACTTTAAGTAAATTGTCATGATGAATGAAGATAATCTGGTTTGAAAAGCTGTTTCCATAAAAGTTATCGAACGACACATTGTAGTATTGAATCGTGAAACCATACTGCGCTGTCTTCAATTTATTATTTCACGGCATCTGTTTATCATCCATTTACACCGTCATTTTATTCTGCATTTCATTTCATTATTCTTACCTATCTCATAAGGGCCGAATATTATTCTTTCAGTAATAATTTGACGAGCGAATTTCTGTTAACAAATCCAATACATTCAAAATTAAGGAAATAAAGAAATAAATGGAAATATATCAATAAAGATAAATAAATCTTTGATCAATTAATTTCCTTGAACAGAGACACCAGTATTCAACATTGAAAATTTTCTCATCTAATTTTAGATTTCGTTAATTTGTTTAGAAATTCAAGGAAACGTTCACGCAGTTCTTTGAATTCATCACATTGACATAGCTCTCTGATTGGAGAAGTCGAAAGAAGTTTATTACATATTAACGTACATGTATGCTTGAAGGATTCCCATTAAGTTGAATAAATAAACCAATCTTTGTTTAAACTTGTCAGGATTTCAACAAAATGTTAACTTGAACCTTTGTAGCGACAAAGAGCAAAAAATTTCATTTGAAAATTATTATCGTAGAGGTGACGTATTCCATTACAAATGTATTATCCAGGATAAATTCGGCAATCCGATTTCTTCAGTCATCTTTGTTTATTGAACAGAGAAATAATATAAGAACAGCTTGTTGGCTGAATTTAGTAGGAATTCTCTGAGGTGTCACTATTGATAAGGCTTCATCATGAAGTTCTCATATAAATTAAATCTAGTTGAATATTAAAGCTTGATAATCTGCTAGGATATTGCTTACCAAGCATAAATACTATATCGATTCTTGTGCGCATTCAAAGATTAGAAAATTATATATGATAATTTCGAATAATCCGATTTGAATAATTATTAGCAATGACTTTATTTCAGAGACTCGCTGTTTATAACTTTTAGTGTATAATGACTTTAATATTAGGAGGACGGTATTTAAATTGTTCAATCTGAATCCTGGAGCTGAATGGTCTGGGTTTCCTCTCATAACTATTTCCAAATATCTTTCATACTGTAAGAGCAAAAAAGCAAAGGCCCTTTAAAAACTCCCGATCTAATGTAATTCAACAACAATCAGTAGAATTTTATGTACTGTGTACCCTTAATTTTAATAAGTGTACCCGTAAATTTTATTCATTATTTACCTTGACAAGAAAAACTCTCTCAAAGCTTTTGATTAAAAACGCAATACAAATATAAATCTTCACTTACATTTTTTATCTCTGTCTGTGCAAAGCCAATTGGAAGGGTTTACGCTATTTGTGATTCTGTTAAAATACTAATGCATTTCCGAGTGCATCAGTCAAATCCTAGAATATAAGGAATTCGTTTGAAGTGTTAGCACTGGTTGGTACTAACGCTTTGCCTCTGTTATATAACAGACTCATATAAGATACAGCAGAACATCTATGGTTCTTTTGAGTATTACGAAATGTTGATGGTAGCACGGAACGAAGATCGACTAGAAACGATTCATGCGCGTTCTTAAGATTTTTAATTCTTTTCATTTGTTCCAAGTTGTCCATATTATTATGTCATCTTATCTTTGGTGTATTATCCATTATATCCTATGGTGTATACACCCTTTTTAGAAAAAAAGAAATTGGTCTAATGTTATAATTTTATTGTGAACCACAAACGTTCTGTAATATAATGAATGAGTAGTAAGAAGTATGGTCAACTCGTTTTTTATACACGTTAAAACTTGTTTTCTGAAACTTTTATAAAATGTCAACCTGCAGAACTTTGCACACACTCAACTTATAAATCAGCCCCTCCCTATTTGGTGTAGGATATCTAAGGACACTTTCCTTTAATTTGGACCAAACATTTACAATGGAGTTTATTACATCAGAGGGACACTCAGGCGAATCAAGCGACATTTTAAACAAATTTAGGTAAATCGTCTCATAAATTGCGTTTTGGAAAGTATTTAAGTGGTTTCATCGGTGTTGTGTCCCCAACCCTGGTCTATTTTCAGCCAATGTTCAAATTTTCCATTTGCTTCTGCTGAAAGTACCGACAGTCGACCATTACTATGCATATCTTCCACTTCCTCTTTTGAATTTCTTCTTGGATTATTGCTGCACTGGTCATATAATCTGCTCAAATCAGACATCGTTAAATAAATTTATATGCCTGTGAATACTGCATGTAAATTTAATTCAATAATCAAGGTATTATCAGCTATTTTCAGGCTTACCACCGAAAATATGTATAATACGTTCTTATATCTATAGATTAAAATAAATATCTAGAATTAACATTTTGTGTGATCGATACCACAATAAGTAACTCTTCGAAAAAGCTGGATAACCGGAGACTCGGGACTTACAAACTTGTCACTTGCAGAATGGGACGCTAGGTTATTGCCTTAAAAATGGCAACGAAAATGATCTTCTGCCCTCTTCTTAGGATTGCTCGCCTATAAAAGATCATGTTGTCACTGCCGACAACATTATTTCTGAGTTTTGGGCTAAGAAACTGGTAAAGTGTCATTAGGGGGATATTAAAGGGTCGTACAGAATATGCATTAGGAACTTGTGATGTATTTTCAAAAAAAAAAAATTAATATATAAATATATAATTAATAATAAAATAATATTGAGGCAACCGATAGGTCGCACATGCAGCAAAAGAAAGGAACCAAGTTATAGAGACAGGGTTACCTGGAAATACAAAGGCCGCATAATGGCGGCCGCAGAAAGTTACTTTTAACCGACTAGCTCATCGCGCGGGCGTGTGGGTTTTAGGACATTATTTAATCCCTGATCCTTCCATGTAACATACGTACACACACACAGAAAGAGCTTACTCCTTTATATTAAATTAATAAATAAATGAAAAGGATCAAAAATCAAAGGATCAAACCACCTGTGAACTGTGTTGCGCTGATTCTGACCACCTGTCAATTGCGCTGCGCTGACTCTGAACACCTCTAAATTGTCCTGCGCTGATTCTGACCAATTGTCAAGTGTGCTGCGCTGACTCGGAAGACCTCTGCTTCCTCTAGCACAAATCTCCAGCTCAGCTGGTTTCGGCACTTCACTTGTTCTGCTGCGCTACCTTGGATCGTGCTTCCTCTATTGATAGTCCTATTGATTGATTCTTTTATTGATCCTCGATTGATATTTCCATTGATCCTCTATTGATTGATAGTCGATTGATACTCCGAATGATCCTCTATTAATGCTTCTATTGATTGATACTCCGATTGATTGACACTTCTATTGAACCTGCTATTATTTGCGGCTGTTGAATCGATTGTCATCAATTTTATCAGGTCCCTATCCATACAGTGGTCGAACAAGATCAACCATTTCATTAAAAACTGGTGAAAAATTTCACGAGTCCTCTTTATCGCCATCTAAGCGATCACAATTTACAGGGAACTTGAATCTCTTCAACTTACAACCGTTTTCTTACCATCATTTTTCCAATAACTGTCTATTACTCCTTAGGACACCGACCAGATAGAGCAAGGAAATAGAACTGAAAACCTCTACTAAATCTATTAGTTGCGTATCTCATTCTCCTCGAAATTGTATTTTTTTCTTGAAATTATATGTAAACTTAATTATTATTTCTATAGTTTCCGCAGAAAAAAGGTTTTTCAGCAGTCATTTGGGGAACGTGCATACTTAAAAGTTGCTTCCGTATCCCTTTCTCCTGCATAATTTTCTATTTTTTTTTTCAAGAAATATATTTGTATACTTGATTATTAATGCGATTTCGTCACCAGGAAAAACAAGGCTTTCCAGCAAGAGAACGCGCCCACCGAGCAATTCCAATGTGTCCAGCCGATTGCAACACATTGTGCATTCCTTCTTCTGGGTGAAGGCTTTACATTAAACCATTTCGTTTCATCCTTGCGTATGAAAAATCCTGCGCCAACTGTTTCTTCTTCGTTAAAGCTTTCACTGTCTTTATCTATTCGAAATTTTCTTCTCTTTATCGTACATGTTCATCACTATCGGTTTTTGACTCGTTATGTTCATTTGTCCATTGTTTTTATTGGCTGATATCTACTCGTAATTGAAAATATTTCGCTGATTTGAACGCCCAATCCGCAAAGTTTCTTACAGCAAAAATGAGTAATATAACACATGCTATTGAAGGTTCAAAAACTACATTACAAACACACAAAAAAACACAATGGATTCCTAAAAGTCCTAATTATGTCCTATCTGAGAGTCTAACTTCTACCTGAAAGATAAACACACCACTCAGGATACTCAGCGAAGTACTGCCACAAGACTGAATTCTATTTTCAATTAACGAAGAGACAGTAAGCTACTAGGTAGTGCCATATAATACTACATTGCGTGAAAAGTCCCGGAATTGTGGTTTGGCATAGTGGTTCTACATTTTGATGCCCTTACTGTAACACGAAACGTCCATGCCATCGAAATATGACTCGCTTACCGCGATGACATCCTCATTTGGTCTGAACCTCTTTTCGTAGAGCCATCCGTTGAGGTTTGGGAACCGATAGAAGTCGCTAGCGGCTAAGTCTGGAGAATACGCTGGATTTCGCCATGGTTTTCATGGTGCGTTATTGTGAGGGTACCGAACTTTTTTCTTCGACGAATTGGGCTGTTTTTTCTTTATTTTGTCTTTCAGTTTGTCTAAAAATGCTACATAGTACTCTCCTGTGACTGTTCTTTTCTTCTGCAGAGAATGAGTGAAGATTATGCCAAAACCATCCCAAAAACGGAGGCCAATATCTTTCCGACGCTTTGGTCAGCTTTGCAGCAGTCTTTTTGACATAGTAATGAATGATATAGTAATGAATCTATGTTTCTTCTATGTAGTATGAATCTATTCATCATTGCAAAACGTTGAAAAAACTCCGATCGATTTTGCTGCAACAATGCCAAACTGTCTGTTGAATCATCAACGCGCTGTTGTGCAAAATGTATCCTGCTCGTTCTTTTGAGATGTCTGAGGCCTCACCTAACTCAAGCCGCTTCACTTCACCATCATTCAAGACGATTTGCTGCACTTATCGTCCAGATTTCCGCATTTGTACCCTCTTTTAGCCTTCAAGAGCAAGTTAAGTCTTTGGTGCTTATACGACCCATTTTAAATTCACTAAACCATCGATAAACTGGTATTCGAAGCAGCACATGTGGAATAACATTTTTGCTGTTATTCCACATGTGCTGGAATATTGTTGGAATACGTGGCAATTTTGGCAATTATTGTTCAGAAATTTTCGGTATCAAAAAACAATGTTTAATCAAGACGCGATATTCCTGCTTATCCATTTCGCTTAAAATCGCGAAACTAGCGTCACTTGAACAACTGTAGCTTATAAACGAATAAAAGAAATGCCATGAAACTGTATACAAAACTAGTGACAGATGAGTCATGTTAATTTTTTAGTGGTGCCACCTATTGGGAAATTCCGGGACTTTTCAACCCATGTAGTAAATGCACATACTGAATACTCACAGTTGGATCCTCTATAGTGAAGACAACTGTCATGTTAACCTACCTTTTTGACTCTGATTAAAAAAAAAACCTCTGTCAGGGATGATTAATTCTTAGTTCCTTGAAGTGGCAGATAAAATGAGGTGACTGGATTGCATTGATTGCTGTAGAATGGACAAGGAATTGTCCAATTATTCATTTTATACGTTTCAAAAAGAGAGTAAAGGTTTCGAGGAGTTTACTTTGTTCATATAATTGCGGAATAGTGAACAAAGAAGACATTGAATTTCAGTATGAGATTAAGAACTATGTAAGATTTATATTTTCAATCTTGATTTATTTGCTATCAGGATATAAAATTTTCGCAGTAAGGAGTAATTTCTGTTTACGATAGCGTATCTGATTGCAATGAGCTTATTAATTATTGTTAGAAGTCAAAATATTCTAGAGAAAAAACGCCTGCTCCCTCGAAAAACTTATTTTTATTCCTCAATGCAAGATCAAAAATTATTGGTTATTATTCATTCTCTTCATCTCTTTTCAAACTAAACTCATTTATAAAATCATTTTCAAAATTTATACGGGACTAAATATCTGCACTTATAAATAACGAATCATCATTATTCACAGTCATCAAAATGAAAGTTCTAATCTGTAATATTCGAGTACAAGTAATAGAAAATGAAATAGTAATTGTTTATTTCTGTGGTTTTCTTAGCGCGTTCATGTGCTAATTTCGACTACAGCGAATAATTTGACGCTAATATGATCCATTTAGCGTATCCAACCCAAAGTTTGTCAAAGCACGATGTCAATTTTTAAATCCATTCGATAATTTGTGATTTTCAACCCTACAAAATAAGCTGCTGCAGTCAACGTTGAAATGGTACAACAATAACAATTTAATTAACCTTCAGTCATCTTCAAAGTACTTTCGCCCTGCCAAACGTTTAGAAATAGTCCTGTTTGTGTATCATGGTGTGATGCGACCAGGGATCATTCAAAGTGATTCAGAACATATCACGAAGTCAAAATGTTATTCAATTTCGAATATTGATTGTCATCACAACACCTTTTCAGATTATTGTTGCAATGTTGAACAGGACGAGGTGCCGCGAAGAGGGCAGCGTGCGAATCGTACTCGCACAACGGTTACTTCCAATGGATGATGTCCTGTGAGTTTATATAGCCGCCAAACGATTTACGCTTAAATTGAGTGGGCGTTGGTGGCTGAGGTGAAATACTGTCTGCAGCTGGGGTACAAATATGTAAATTTAAATGGCGCGCATTATTCCACACTCCACTGCCACTTTTGGCCTGCCAAACGCCTACCATGCCGTTTAATTTTAACAACCAGTTGACGAGAATAAATTGCTTAAGCCAAAATCCACGTCCAATGACATACGGTGATATGCATCATCTGAAAAGGAGCAGGAAAGCTCCACACTCCCTTCGAGCATTTTAGCTGCAGCCGACGACATTGCATACAGGGTGTCTTTAAAGCTCGAAGCAACCCCATCTAATGAAGCCCCTTTGCGGGAAATATCCGCCGAAGCTTTTGCAGATATTAGTTGGGAAATAAATTCATTGATTTTCAGAAGGACATGCGTGGCTGCAGATGGCAAATGTATCAGAGAAAGCTTAATACCAAATTTGTTGTGTCACTTGGATTTTGGCATGGGAGAGGATTGCAGATATCTCTGCTCGCGCTCGGATTGAAGATGCCCGGGATTACGAGGGCCTAATACGAAAATGAATTTAAAGCAGTTTGAAAAAATCGACCGTTTTCACGAGGCTTGAATTAAACTTGTATCCTTAACATCGGTGTCTCGCCTGGACACTCAGCGCTGGGGTGGGAAAGTCAACTAGTCAGAAGTGCCTATTTATATTCGCATGGTAATTTAGGCGAGCAATTGTGAGTGAATAAGACCACTTGTGTTAATAATTCCTATTCCGAAGCCATTTCCTTTTAAAGTTGTAATTAAAGGGGAATTCTTCGCGGACCGGAAAGGCAAATGAAGTAGATGTTGGAGGCAATCTTTTCGAGCCACATTCACTTTCAATCATTTACCTACAATTGTGATAAATGAATTTGGTTTTACTAGCAACGTAGTTACCACACCCTAATGTCCTTCTGCATTTTCGCTTTCAATTAGTTCACCCTAAATTTCAGAAAAACAGCAGGAATTTTTCATGTCGTTCGCGTAAAAGCACGGAACTGAAAGGTACCCTTGGAATCATGGCTGTTCCATCTTTTTTGCATTTGTGCTCCCTAAAGCATCTCTTAATTTTTTTGCTACGGGTTTGCGTTCAGAATTAAAAAAAGCCGTAAGAAACAGACTGTGAAGGATACATCGGTGTATATTCTTTTTTCCTGTAGATTTCATAAGGCTACGAACATTTTGCTTGTCAATGGGAATGATTTGATTGAAATAATTTTTATCAAAATACAAATGCCGAAAAAAAGCTTTCCAATGATAAATCCTCTACAACTTTATAGGATGAAATTTGCTTAGAATGCTGGGAGCTTCTCGATTTCTAATTATCCAAATTACTGAGTGATTGTGCGATAAGGCTGTAAAATAAATTGCCTGGTCAAATGCTTTGTGAAGCAGGATAAGACCAGGAACAATATTTTATTATTAATATTAGAATTGCCCATAATTTAATGCCTACAGTGCCAAAGATAATTGCAGAGTTTCCCAATATTTTCCACAAATAACCATTAAACCCCATTCTCTGAAACGTCGTATATTTTGGTATGAATCAAAATCGTATTTTCCTTGATAAATTTGAAATTTCTGTATAAAACTTCTCTGGTCAGCTGAACACAACAATTTGCATCCTCTTTTGATCGATTTCATAGGCAAACACTGTTTAAGTATGGACCATCCTTCCATTTGATCTTTAATTCGTCTACGCTCAGTTCCAGCGTCACAGGATAACACTCTTGGAATTTTCTGTTTAGTTCATCTATTAGTGATATGATTTTATACATGTTGCTTATCTTTGTAGCTAATAGGCATTTGATTACTATCGTTGCAGTATAAATATGATAATATATTAGCAAATCTATCTCTCGGCATATTTTTCTATAATACTGAATTGTTTAAATCCGGCATCCGTCCTTTAAACCTATAAAATAATTCAAACCGATCAATGTTAGGTGTTTCTCCGTTTTGAAACTCAACACCTTGTCTTTCTGAGTAGCATAAAGTTTGCTATGGTTTGGTATCCATACTTCGGTATAATATATTATCCTTAAATATTTCAATTGGTGTAGCAAAATAAGCAAACTGTTCTCATACTACCTGAGTATTTACTGAATATCTTGATAATTCAGTCTCCAAGTTTCACTTTATGTACTTACGATTTGGTCAGACAACCATTTGTCGAGCAGCCCTTGACAAGGACGAACTTAATAATGGCAAACTAATTTCAGCAGTTGGGCTAGGAAATAGGAATGAACCTAAGATTCGGGTGGAAGTTCCTCTGTTGTAGAAGATAATGCCTCCTCAAAATCCGCCCCTAGAACGTCAACGAAGTCTCTCAGAGAGTGTAGGTAAGCGTCTTTTCATTGTCTTTATTGGAAAAACCCACGACCTATTCGTCACTGCAGTCTGGAAGATCCTCGAGCAACAGAGTTTCGATGAAATAGTATCTTTTGCAATATTCATTTCCAGGAATCAAGAACAATTAAGTAGATATTTAAAATTCAAGTTCCGAATATTGACTGTAATAATAACATAGACTCCGCTCCTTATTATGTTTACGATGAAACTCGATCAATTTTATTAGCAAAGATGCTTTTTTCCTCGCTGGTTTGTCGTAGATTTAGATCTAAAATACTGTACAAATACATCGTAGAAATATTTATGAATCGAACTGATACATAACCTAATTAAATAAAAACACACTTGGCTAAAATAAACTATTTGTAATTTTGTTTGAAAAGTAAACAAATCGAGTAGAGAACTGCGTGACAGCTCGTAACTTGCAAACCCAATTGACTGCCCGTTTACCATAAGAGACAGAACGAAACGCTCTGCTTTTTTAAGTATACGGTACCATAAAGGACGATCAGCGATTGATAGTGCATAGTGTTTGCGTGTTAAATATATTAGACGGGAAGATGTTAAAAATTAGTACCAAAAAGGAAAAGGTTAATTAATTTAAAATTTTAGTTTTCAATGAATCGTTTATTTGTTAAAATTAAATATTTTCCTTTATTTGATTTTTATGTGAAATATTTAAATCAAAATATAAAATAATCAATAAATTCTTAAATATCTAAATAAATCAAGTATGCACGCAATAACAATTTTGACATTGACTGATATCACTCCCGCGTTCCTGGTTTACCAAAGTACCAAAAAAATGACATCTCAAATTAAATGACGTCTCCAAAGCGTGCCGAACCATTTTATTTCATTCATTTCAAAAGTTTGAATTAATCGCATGAGTAAAGATTTTATATAAGCTTTCGATTTCATTGACACTATTTCTCAGAAATTCATTTTCTCAGAATTGTGTTTTTATGTTTCTTCTTCTTCAATGAGAATATTCAGAAGTTTTATTATAAATTCGGCCGTACTTAAGTGAAAAACATCAGTTACAAAAAACATAAGAACGCCTAACATAAGAAGCCAAAAAAAGATTAAGGTCCTTATTGAGTTGATGACATGATAATAAATGTATAGGACAAATCATAAAGTATAAACCAACACATTTGGTATCATTGTTTAAGGTGCCAGAATAAACTACAATCAATTACAAGATAAGATAAAAAAAATGTAAAAGTTCATAAAATTTATATCATTGAACAAAAACGAAATATTTTGGTTACTTTTTACAAAATGCAACATACCAAGGAGTTTCAAAAACCCAAAATTACGAAAAACTGCTGGTCTAGAATGCAAGAAACGTTCCAAAACAAACCTCATGTGAAATGAAAATGGAACTCGTTGATAATTTATCATCGAAAATCTATTCGAAATATATGACGAAATTGAACATCTCAACAAGACCTGAAATACGTGGGCAGTAGCAACAACTTTTCAAGTAAGGATATTTTGCTGGATGCTAATGCTGGCATATGATTCATGGAGAGTTAGGATCAATAGTTCTTCAGCAAGAGAATGGCACATGTTTCTGACTCGAAAAAGACAATTGGAAATGTTGAATGAGTTCAAGGAAAAGCCGGTATAATGTTTGAGGCTAGACAAAGACAATTCAGTTGTTGTGACGGACAGGAAGCAGCATGACAAAATGGTTTTTCAAATATAGAACAATTACCCCTGCCACCAGTTGATAGCAAAACCAGAACTGTTCCCAGGTAAATGAATGGGAATATCCCTCAATGACTTCTTTGTTTTTGTGGTTGGATCTAAAGACTATTTATACGCTGAGTGTAGGACTCGCAGATACGCAATGATTTTGGAACACTTCCTCTGTCAATTTGAAAAACTAGCCTGAAACCATTTTATTTATTAGTTTTGGATACGCATTGTTATCCTAGTATTGCAATTGCAGCAGAGTATGGGAACGCCTTGCATACCGATAAGGAGAGTTATAAAGAAGAAATTCCCCTATTGCAACTCTTCTGACACTCCAGTATCCCTTAATTAAATGCTATGATTGGCAGAAAAATCCATTTGTCGATAGTTATTAGCATTTCCCCGAATGCAGCTTCTAAGAAGAGCTCTCTTATTTTACTGAACACATCACCATGTTGCTTGCACAATCATTTGAAAGCGTTATCCAGCTCTTCCCTGCAAAATATGTTGTTGGTGCAGCATGACTTACTAACCTTCTGCAGAAATGGTCGGAAACATCTCTGCCGGCTCAAGAGCTGCAGAACCAGATATCAGTCAATAACCAGAAAAAAAAACATGATTCAAGATGTCTCAAAAACTAGATACCAATTTCAGCATGAACTTGATTGAGCCTAATGTCAGGGTTCTGACGTGAAGTCCCAACGATTCCTTTCTGTCACGTACCCACGTAACCTTTGGTAACCTTTGCTCTATTGGCTTCTCTTCTGCGTGGGTAAAATGTTATTCGTTGGATATCTGCAATCACCAGTGACGCTCCTGGAGGACTTTCGATTGGTGCGAGTAATGCATAACTTTCGTTGTATCTGCACGATTGGCTACAGCTTTCAGTACAACCGTATTCCAGAGTATTATGTCATATTTCTACCGCATTGAGTAAAATCAAAAACATATATCTCATCAAAGTTGTCTGCTTGATTCGTGGGGCCCCTTTTTGTAGGTTATCAACCCTCAAAGGGATGGATTTCAAGCCAGTGATTGGTTTGATGGACCCTTACAACTTTTTTATCGAGAATAAAGCATCTGTCTAACATTCATAAAGAAAGAATAGCCTGAAGAATGTTACTGCAGCCACCAATGATTACAGGTAGACTACACAAATAGTCTAATGACTCTTCATTTGACTTTTTTCAACGAAATTAAACAGGAATATTCAAAGGTTTGCTACGAAAGCATTAAAACAAGAATGTAAGAAAGACGTCAAACGCTAAACCGTAAAAGTCAATGACTTCATTTTGAGTCGACATTTATTTGAGCGGACGGTATGAAAAAATAAAGGAAACTCTATTTCAGCTTATCAGAGGAAGACTCTTATGTACTGATAGGTTACCCGAATAGGAAAACAAGTGACTAATGTCAAATACATAGGTAAAATATGTATGTTGATGACATTATCATGATCATGAGCAGTGATAAATTGCGGTCTAAAATAATTAAGGAAATGTTTAATAGATTCTAGATCAAGCTTAGTGACAACTAGGGTAAGCAACAAAGTTGCCTTTTGAAGCGATGCAACAATTGGAGTTCGAGGATTTTTCGATGTCATTTTTTATATTTTGATTGATTATTTTATTCCATTTAACCCCAAAACATACCTCTGGTTTGGCTACCAATTCTTCATAAATGCTGACTTTTTTCCAATACGCATCTTTTTAAGGTCTGCTAACCAAAAAGTTCATTTGGAGCCAGCTCTGACGAAGATATGCGGATGGAGCAGCAATTCGTAGGTTAGTTTATCCAATTTTTCGGCTGTCATAGTTTGTCACTTTTGGAATGAATCGATGCATATTTTCCCATGCGCTATATTTTTCGGCATTGCTGTAATTTTTCAACACGTTGGGATCGCTTCATCATCAAGTCCACTCGGGAAATTATCTATTGGATTCTGGAGTATAGTAATATAGCTATTTTTCAATCACTGACGCATACTTGAGAAATATCCAAAAAGGTATTGGTAGGGAGACTTGAAGGAAGGAAACCAGTGGGAAAACCGAGGAAACGCTGGGTTGACTCTGTTGATGAAGACAGTTTATCGCTGCTCGGATTTTAAAATTGGAGGGCGTATGCGTATGCGTAATGCTTCTTACAGGATCTTCTAGATTGCCAAAAAATGCTGTGAATCATCAATATCATTTCCTAACATTTATACACGATAAGTTCAACAGGTTTCTTTGATATCTTTAGAGTTTCCTTTAGAGTTCAACTTTTGATTTTCCTTTTGTAGAGTCCAAATAATGTTTATGAAGCCAAGCTTGATATTGGAATATTTTTTAACTACATGGGTATACTTCATTGAGGCGTAATTATAATTTATCCATTTCTGTCGCAAAAACAAAAGTTGCTCCATTCTTAATGCTGTATCTCACGAACTTAATGCCAGCTTAATTGATTCGTTTGTCGTTTGAAAGTTGGTACTTATGTTAGAATTATATCAATTATTTAATTCTAAGGGTAATCTATGAGGTAGTTTACGAAAATATCAGCAGAATTTTTATTTATAAAGATGGGAGGCCACACGGCAGTTACGATTAAAAAATAAGTATGGAATCAATAAGAGAGTGAACAAAGTATAAGAAGAGTAGTGACAAGCTCCCAAAAGTTTACAATTGATCCTTTAGAACCTATGCAAAGGAAGACCAGACCAACAAGCAATCATAGCAAGCAATCTTGGGGAAACATCCTCAGTATATATCCACAGGAAATAGGGAATAGAATGAGGACCTTGTGATTGATTGATGATATTATATTTATGATGAAATACCTTTGCCCATATGGATAGCCAACCTTTAATGATATGAAGAAGACCATATGGAAAAAACAAAAATTTACCTTGCCAATGCTTGGCGGATAAACACATGGTAAAAATGGGAAAAGACCGTGGAAGCTAAGTGTATATACTTGCTAGTAAAACGGAAAACAAAGTCTTTGGATTATAAAGTCTTACAAGAGTAAAGGCAACTTTCCTCTGGAGTCCACCACTCAATGTAAATTGACGTTCCATTGTAAAACTAAATGAGAGATTGCAAAAACTACGCTCTTGACATGTTGACGCAGGAGGTCATGGCTTGTTTTGTATTGCTACGAAAGTTCCACTGGTTTACAAAACTTAACGTTTTGTGTGCCTTTCAATTGAATGCCATTATTTTATACTGCTTTGAGGTTACTAAATACGAAAACACAAATATTAATTAATTAATTAAAAATTAATTTAATTATTATTAATTTGATTATAAGAAAATTTGACTTTAAGTAACAGGGTAAAATGCGAAACAATTTATTTAAAAAAACCATATTTATTCAATACTATTAGGTGTATAAATATGAAATGCGGATTTTCTAACAGATGGCATAACTATTACAAATGGTTTGTGTGGCGGATAACTAATATGGCATTTGAAGGTAAACATCTGTTAACGAATTCCAGTATGTCATAGGTTTTGATTGTACAAACAACTTATATTTTTATCGCTTCAAAACTGTCGAATTACGTGCCAGAAAAAGAGGTTCTGCGGGGAAGTCTAATAACCTTCTTTGATTTGAAGAAAACGGCAGCAGAAACTTATCGATTGTTAGTGGAAGCATATGGTGAACATGCCCTAAGCCAAGACACTTGGTTTACACTTGGTTTTAAACGATGGTTTAAAAGATTTAAAACTGGTGATTTCGATGTCAGCAACAAAGACCGTGGAAAACCACCATAAAAATTCGAAGGTACAGATTTGCAAGCATTATTGGTTGAAGACAACACACAAACTGAAAAACAGTTGGCACAAGCGTTGGAAGTTACTCAGGCAGCCATTTCACAACGTGTAAAAGCCATGGCAAAGATCCAAAAAGCTGGAAAATGGGTGCCGTATCAACTGAAAGAAAGAGACATCGAAAGGTGGAAATCCATTTGTGAAATTTTGCTTGCCAGACAGAAAAGAAAAGGTTTTTTGCATCGGATTGCTACTGACGATGAAAAGTGGATTTATTTGGACAATCCCAAGCGGCAAAAATCATGGATAGACCCAGGCCAGCCATCAAAATTACAACCAGTCGGTAATATTCATGGAAAGAAGACTTTTCTGTGCATTTGGTGGGATAGCAAGGGACCTTTGTATAAAAAACTGCTGAAACTTGGTGAGACTATTACTGGTGAACGTTACCGACAACAACTGATCAAATTGAAGCGCGCACTTAAGGAAAAACGAGCAGAATTCCACCAAAGACATGATAAAGTCATTTTTCAACATGACAATGCTCAGCCACATGTTGCAATACCTGTCCAGAACTACTTGGGAAACATTAATTGGAAAGTTCTGCCCCACCGGCCGTATTCACCAGACTTGACTCCTTCTGACTACTACTTGTTTCGATGGATGCAGCACGGACTTTCGGAACAGCACTTCCATTCTTATGAAGAAGTTAAAAATTGGCTTGACGAGTGGTTAGCCTCAAAAAATGAGAAGTGGTACTGGGACGGAATCCATCAATTGACAGAAAGATGGGAAAAAGTTGTAGCTAACGATGGTCAATACTTTGATTATTGAATTCATTCGTTCTGTTATTCAAATAAATGCATACTTCAAGCAGAAAAAATCCGCATTTCATATTTATACACATATTATTTTTTACACTTTATATAAAATTGGGAATTTCGAAATGAAACAAAATATTCAAACATATTTATAATTTCCCCTCCTTTCCATTTGTCTTTTGCAATCGCTTTTAGGAGTATCTCCTCTCGAATTCCAGCAGTAGTTCGCTAACATTGACGCATTATGTCCGCCTTGGTATCTCTTCCCTATTGCCGGGGGTGGGACCGTTCACCATGTTCGTCACTTACATCACCGCAGTTAGAAGGAAAAAATACAAGATGAGAATGAAGAGTATGAATTTTCAGGGGCATATTCCTTCCCACATATTGATACTGTTGAAGGAGATTGTTCACAAGTTTAAAATAATATTCATTTCGCTTTTTGACCATAAATCCATGAACGACTGCAGTCACCATTCCTGTGAATGGTATTCAATGTTCAAAGCGTTCATCAAGCTGTTTATATGTTTACAGAATGCAATCTGGCTTGCGGATTCCAAAGAGGGTATCAAAATCTTCTGAGGATATCTGTATAACATGATTTTGACATCGGATTGAAGCAAATTCGATTGCTGAAGTCTTGATTCCAGTAATTTCGCCTTATGTTTGAGCTAATATAAATCTCGTATAAAGTCGCTGAATTCATCTTGCGAAATTCTATGAGGTTCGTCACAAACAATATTGTCACCCACGAACGGTGACGAGTGTGAGGTTGTTGGCTCATTGTAGTCCACTTCCATTGAATTAATCTCTTCTTCAGAATCTTCCTGGTGCTCTTCGGGATGTCGAAGAACAGATCAATCGATTCCGTCTGGTACAGGTCGCAATACAGACTCAAAAGAAACAGTTAATCATACAATTTGTAGGTTCCCTCCACTTAATTGGAACCCCAAAAGGCAATTAATGTTTCGTTTCTTTTAGCCACTTCATCAAATTTGTGGAGCAAGTTGACGATTCGTCTTGTCTGATTTAAAATTTTGGAAGTAAGAAGTTTCCAAACGTTGAGTTATTGGGCATCTTTGGTTAATTTAGGTCACCTTACCACATAGTTAGCAAAATTTGTCTACACTTTTAACACATTTACGTGACATAATGAAAACTATAGATTTATAACTAAAAATGTCAACAAAAAAACAATAACACTTTCATGTCTTAACAGTTAAACAAAAACCAGTCAGCGTTAGACGCAACAATCAAATAAGAAATAAAAAAATTTCCGCGTGTAATTACTAAATATTTTGAATTGTCATCAATAATGTGATCGTGCTACAAGACTTTATATTACAAATGACACAAATGCACAATAAGTGCTAAATATGAATCTTAACTTATATATTTATCTTCAGCGAGTGAAATACTTTCAATATAGTATTCAAATTTGATGTAGACCAGTGTCTTTATAGCTTTTCGGTTGTGCTCCATGAGTTGCTTGGTCGTTGCTTTGCTATAATGTAACAAAATGGCGTGGCTAACCGTGCAATTACATTTGTCGTTCCATGCCCAGTCCATCTATATCCGGAAATTGAAGTTAAATCAAAATTAAAAATTAAGTTGCGAGGTATCCTCTGTTCAGTATCATAAACTACTGATACGATGTAGTAAACATTTAAAGGTAGCTTATGTTATCATCATCTTCTCGGTATGTCATTTAATGTTAATTTGAATTCATTACTACCAACTTTATCCTCTTGAATAAAACCATATTCAATTTCTTTTTCTTGGATTTCAGACGAAATATGCCAGAAGACATTTCCATCTTATAGTAATAGACATCGTCTATAAAATTTCACCATTTCCAGGGAAAATTTAACGAAGTAACCAAACCAAGCGGTATATGAATATTGTAGATTTAATTAAGCGGGTGTCACTTATTTTGAAGTTCCATTAAATTTCTCATTTATCATCGCATAAATGATGAAAGCTATTTCGAAAACGTTTTCTCGTAAGCTTCATTGCTAGGATATCTCTAATAACTAGTATGATTTGAAAGGTTCCCTAAATTACAACGGAGAGACCGATCTATTCTATTGATTGACAGGTTAATCGAATTTGAAAAGGACTTCGTTAGTTTGATTTTATTACTGGTTGTTCTAGATTGAACTTGTTCTACAATATTGATTTGTGTTGACTTTTTTAAATTCACGTTGTTATACCTATCTTTATACTTCTATGAGCTTGCATTTGGTATGATTTATATAGAGAATATAGAGAATATACGGGCTGTCAGGCGACCTGTTGTCTATCAGCTTGTCCGTCCTATTTGTCGCAGTCATTATACCTTTGCATGGCATCGTTGTCTTCGCGTTTACCTACATCAGAATAAGTCTTGCATGCGAGACGGCTAGTGGAAGTAAGTGTTGACGTAAACTTATTTGCAAAACATTATTCGTTTATGAGGAAAAGTGTTATGTTTATCCAGAAGTGGCATTAGTTTTCCCATCATGAATATCCGGGTTTTGTTGAATCATTCTTTTCAAATCGAACATGGCAAGTTAACCCATTTTTGTCCGGGTGGGTAGTTTTCTACCCAGCACTTACAGAATTTTTTCTAGAGAATCAACAACCTCCTGAATAAAGAACACATTCTTGAGATATTTTTTAAAACAATTCAACAAACAGGATTATTTATTTAATAGAAATTATGTATGGATGTTAGGTGGGATCACACATTAATCCTGTACTTTATAGTGTGCAGCTGATGAATATTTAGTTTTATTATTCATATTTCTCAGAAATATAAAAATTCCATGTAAGTACTTAAAAATGAATAAAATATACATATCCTTAAAAAATAAGTACCTGGAACTTGGAACAAAAGCATGTCTATATCTAAATTATTTATGCAAGGCAACAATCCTTTATTTTGTAGGTAGGGGACTCTTATACGTTGCAAAAAAAGGTACAAAGATCATTTCATAGACCTGCAAAAGAAGGAACCCCTCCTAAATCATATATTAATCATATATATCAAACCATTTCATTTATTTTTATTTAATAAGTTCTTCATTGTTTCTAATAATTTTACAGGACTAAGCTAATACGTAAAGAAAGAGTTCTGAATTTGGAATTCAATGCATCTACAGTATTTTTTCTGTTTGTACCACAAATGTTTCTTATTCATATGATATATTTATAATAGTCGAGAAGAATACAACAAAAACCTCTTTTGAACTTAACTCTAACTTAAACTACTACTACCTATGTTAAAACCTATTTACATACTATTTTGAATCTTAGTAATAACTATGAATACTCGGTTGAGGACGCATGATCTCTAAGGTTAATCTATTAAGTTACATCCTGAGTGCTTGAATATAAGGATTCGAATATAAGGATTGTGAGACGCGATACAGCTGGTGCTCCGTTGAATAGCTGTGTTTGAAACCGAACTGAAAGTTAGGAAGTATGTTGGCATTTTCCACGAAGTCTGTGAGTCTTTTGAGGATTAACTTTTCGAAGAGTTTACCAAAGGCTGGCGATAGGCTTATTGGCATGTAGCTAACTGGTTTATGTGGACCCTTCCTAGGCTTAAGAAGTGGTACTACAACAGCTTGTTTCGAGGCAAGCGGAAAATAAGATAGTTTGAGGCAAGCATTAAATAAGAGGCAAGTGAGCATAATCACTTTCTTTGGCAGATTTTTCATCACAAAATTAGGAATTCCATCGATCCCGGGAGCTGTTCGATTCTTAAGTTTTTTAAGTTGCCTAACTATTTCCCTGGTCTTGATGTAGGCGCCGGGGGGCAAGTTGGATGTCTTAGATATACTTCGCACAGAGTTATCTATCATCGTTTCTATGATATCATTGCGCATTTGGTTTGAGATTTTGTGGTAATTATGAAATCTTTCAGCAAAAATTTCTTCTTCTCTTTTTCTTCACAAGAGTAAGTTTGTTGGCCACTTGCGTCTTTAAGTGGGGAAAGGGAGATTGTGAGATTTGCTTTTGAAAATTTTATTTAAGCGTCATAGTCCCCTTGAGTTAAAATCTAAGCTCTGGAGCATTTGATTCCAGTACTGATTCCGTTGGTTTGAGACTTTTTTTCGGATTGCTGTAGTGAGTGAGTTCACGCCTAACTTCAAGGCCGGATCCCGAGATCATTGCCACTGTCTTCTAAGGTTATTTCGGGTACGAATAAGCTTCAGAGCTTCCTGATCTAATTCGAAGCTTGTATATTTGGCATTAGATTTGGGTATACTGCATTCTATACCCCTCCAAATAGTGTGCTTAAATTCGGAAATTTTTTCATAGACTTGCGCTGTGTTCAAAGAATTAAACGTATTTTGCGAAATCGATATATTGTCGTTAATATGTTTTCGAAATTTTCTCCAGTCGGCTGTTTTGAAGAGGAAGGCTTGACGTGTTTTATAGCGATAGACTCCCTTTGAATCTAGAGTGAAAAGCACTGGTAAATGAGGCGATGATAGCGCTTGTAATACTCTAACGTCTGAAGGGGCAGTATTATCATCACCTAATATAATATCTAGTGTAGATCCGGCACCTCGAGGCGAATAGAATGTGGGCTCGGTTGGGAAGTGAATAAATATATTCCCTTCACTCAACATTTCATACAGACATTGACCTATTTGATTAGCTCGAACACAGTTCCAAAGCCTATGATGCGCGTTAAGATGACCACAGAGCAAGTACTTTTGGTTTTGACGCTTAAACCTTTTTAAGTCGTTTTTGAAATCAGTTAATTTATCCTTCGTGAGTTTTGTCCCAGGAAAGTAAACTGCGTATAATTTGATTTCAGATTCATCTAACATTAGCCCTATGTTTTCAATGGCAGACGATTCAAAAAGGGGCAATGGTGTATGCCTAATTGATTTTTTAATTGCAATTGCAACTCCGCCACCTATTTTATTTTTACGATCACATCGATATATGTGGTGGTTAGCATGACTTAGCTTATCATGTGGCCTCAACCAAGTTTCCGTTAAAACACAAATATCAACCTTAATTTTAGTTATAAAATCAAGGAATTCAATTTTCTTATTTTTAATGCTTTGCGCATTCCATATAAGGATTTTAATTTCTTCAGCCATAAAGAAACTGAGATGCTAACAATTGCATTGAATTGATCTTGTCTATTTTTACAATTTGATAAGTTTATGATCAGTTCTTGAGAGAGCTTTAATAAATCCTCTGGTGAAAAAAGTTCTTCATTACAAGTTTTACCAGAAAGTGTTGGGGTGTTTTTGGTCGCCGCACTGTAGGAGAGTTGAAGTTGAGGTCTATTTTCGATTGCGTTCGTTGTACTAACTAAGTTTGTCGGTGATTTTGGAATATTTTCAACACAGACTTGTGTCTTAGATTTAAGTACAGACAGACTTGGAAAATGTTCCTCCGAAAGTGCAAACGTATCGAAGCTCCTCTGAGATTTTGGGTTGCTTCTCCTTTTTTGTAGCTTTTCTTTAAGCGCGATATAATCTATTCTGCTCTTGTATTCGGGAGCATTGGAGAAGTGAGGACCATTACAATTGCAGCATACTATTCTATTACTCTGCTCTTTTCGTAGTGTGCATTTAGAGTGCTCATGAGGGCCGCTACATATGACATATTTAGTGGGTTAATGACAATGGGAGGAGCCACGCCCATACATTTGGCCATTTCGACATTGCGTCGGGCCTTTACTTTTGTTAGAGTAGTAGCTCCAACGTACAATTGAGTGAAGAATTATTTTAATTTTCCTCAGTTCAGCCATTTTTGTCCCTCTTTGCAGTTCACTTCCTCCTATCTTAGAAGTGAACTATTTTATGTCGAATGAATTGACGTCATGATCGCTTTTCAGGATTTTTCTTAGATCTTCCGTAGGAATGTCATGGAGCCCTGTTAGGACTACTTTAAATGGACGCAATTCTAGTCGTTGGAAAGTGAAAAAATTCACTTTTTTGCCTTTTAGATATTTCAAACCAGTTCATGAATATAAAAAAGGTGATTTTGTGGAAAATAGACGTGTGCAATTGATTGTTTTTTATTTGTGAAATTTCGTGGATTATTTCCTCGGGTTATTTCGTTTTTTGAATCCTAAGTATAAATAATTAAATATAAATTTATTGAATTTTTTTATAGCAATTATCGGATACAACCTTTTCGTATATAGATAATGAGACGCCAAAAAGCCTTGATAATGGAGGAAATTATGGCAATCCTTGATTTTTCTCATGAAGAAGATCAGGTTGTCAGGGGAGTACACACTTCGGATGAGGTAAATGTGGTATACATCCCTCCATTAGTCAGCTGTGATGCAGCCAGCAATTTAGAGAACTTAGATGACGAGGCTTTTGAGGACAACGCGCCTTTCAACGGATATTGCTGGCACTGTAGAATTAGAATATTGTCTAAAAGATGACATAGTAGATGAACCAGAGGCTGAGGCTGGGCCATCTATCAAAAAATTGAAATCTTGAAGAGAATATGGAAATCCTACATGGTGGAGACGTGCCTTCGATTATTCAAACCAACCAGTCGATGTTGAGAAAACCAGCAGTGAAAATATTTCCGAGTTATTGGGTATGTTATCACAAACTAACAAAATACTAAATACATAATCATGATCACCGATGACATTATTGAAATGATTATTAAATATAGTGACCAGTATGCTGTACAAAGTAATGCAAATTTTGGGTTCGAAGCTTACGAATTGAAAATATTTTTTGGTATCCTCTTTCTAAGTGGTTATCACAAACTTTCTCAGTGGAAACTATTTTGGTCAAAGCAAGATACCTTAGGTGTTAAAATTGTAAACCAGGCTCTTCCGAGATCCCGATTCGAGTCTATCAAAACATCTATTCATTTCTCAGACAATACTAAATATATCTGATAAATTTGCAAAAGTTAGACCGCTCGTCAAAGCTGCAAAAAAATAATTTATGCAGTTTGGGGTATTTTCAATTTGGCGATTGATGAACAAATGATACCCTACTTCGGTCGTCATTCATGCAAAATGTTCATCCGTAACAGGCCTATCAGATTCGGCTTCAAAGCATGGTGCTTGTGTTCTGAACATGGGTACTCATACCAAAGGATATTGTATGGAGGAGCTTCTACACCACATGACAAAACTGTTAGACTTAGTGCTGATGTTGTCCTCAGTTTACTTCAAAACGTATCATCTCCATAAAATAACCGTGTTTTTTCGACAATTTTTTAACATCATACCATTTAATGTGTATCCTGTCTAAAAAAGGCTTCTTGGCTACAGTCCAGAAAGAAGTTTGTAAGTTGTTTATTTGTCTCTGAATGCTAGAGATGGCAGACTCATTTGAATACCTTTTCCTTTAGCATGTTCATCCTCAAGGCTCTAGTCCACCAATTGAGTCATTAATGTATGTATGCCAACTTTGTCTTGATCAAAAGTTTTTTGCTTGGCTCATCTCGCCATTATTGCAATAAATAATAAGCCCAGTGTATCTTGGTTCAAAGGATTTGGTTTATTTTCTTTTTTCAGGGAACATATGCCTTTGAAATTGAAAAAAAAAACACTTTAATAAATTTTACTATGAAAACTATTATATTTATTGACAACATTTCTTTTGGACATTGTTAAACAGTCTCCTTTTTTTTCATTTTTAGTTTCCCTTCGGTGCTGTAGAGGGCATCATCCAAAAGTTACTTTTCAAACGGTAGGACATATTGTGGACTTCCTGTAACAGATTTTTGCAAAATTCAAAATGCATTCTATTCTTGAGACTCAAAACTACACAATAAGTTTCTAAAACTCATACTGTCTCATATTTTGAAGTTTTTGTACGTATTTTTCTGAAAAATGCGAAAAACGGCATTTTTTAGGGGTAAGTCACCCCCGTGAAAAATAAGGGGGGTATTTTTTTAAACTTTTAGAGGCTTATTGTTTACTTTTTTCAATAAGTAATCGAATGCCCTTTGGTTTTTTACAATCTGTCGAGTGGATTCGGAGAAGAATGTACTACCAGTTTGAAGAAGGTAGTTTCGACAAAAACGCGTTTAAAGTTTTTTTACTATAGCTTTATTGAACAAAAGGTCGAAAACTTTTTTTTTTACTTTTAATTGGCCATTCTTGATGGATGCTGAGGACCCTCGTTATCTAGTAGTTGCTGCAAGTGGCTGGCCGAAGCTTTTTTCTTCTTGATTTGTCCTTCTTTTTACTGCTCACTGCTCCTCCTATAGGCTTGAGAGGTAAGGTCCTCGTCAACTTTTTGCGCAAAAGCCGTTGCAGTTTCACCAAATTTGATGCCCATGATATCCATAATAGCTAGGTAAGTTTTCGAGCCTTCGTTGAAAATGGATGCTGCGACCCACGCTGCAATTTCAGTCACATCTTTGCCGGAAAACTGGCTTTTCGGAGAAATGTTCCAAATCAAAATGTTGTAATTTTCGTTACTATTTTGAGTATTTTTGCCAAGACATTTTTGCAGCAACTCATCACAACTAAGCGACTCGTAAACTGGGAAAATGTAGCCACAAATGCATGGATCAAGTTTGGATCTAGCTTGGATCGTTTTGCAAAAATTTACACCAATCCTTATTGCAATACTCGTGACGAGGTTCTGCATCTGTTGAAATTTCGTGATAATAGCCGGCAAGAATTTCTTTTTTCATGTTCTTGATGGAATGAGGATATCTCTGAATTGCAAGACTGTAAAACACAGACAATTCTCGAGTCAATTTTAGAGTCAATTTAGTCGTTTTATTTTCGGGGACGGCTTGTACAGGTGCGGAATTTTTGATCTCAGTTTTTGATTTTCTACCTCGTTTCACTGGCTTTAATGGATTTTTTTCTTCTTCTTTTGCTTCTTCTTCTTTTTTTTCTTTCTTCTTCTTTTCTCTATTTTCTGTCTTTCTCTGAAATTGTCAAATATTTTTTTAAACCTACTAAGTGACGGTACAAACGTGAAGAACACACTCTAATTTATTTGTGGGGAAATCATCTCCATAAGGTTTGGTATCTACCACATTCGTGTATGTTTTGCTGTCACCGTCGCCAATACAATTACCGTAAAAGATACCATAAACTTCTTTTGATCTATGAAAAATGCTTACGGCTGAGTCAGTTTCCATTTTCCAGCAGATCGTTCGTGATTAGCTGAGAATTCAGATTTATGTTCCTCGTACCAAATGGCAAGGTCTGCCCCACTTAGCTGAGATTTATTTATATTACACGCTTGACAAACAGACGATTTAATATTCACATCCAAAATTTTGCCTGTAAATTTTTCTATGACTGAATAAACACCCATCAATGATGTAAAACCTCTCTTAGCCCAAGTACCGTCACCTGATACAGTCAAAGTGATAGCTTTATTGCCAGCATCCTCATTTAATTGCATTTCTTCTTTGACTGCATTTTTAGTAACAAAATCAAAAATTGTTTACAAGCTCTATGCATTCTTGAAGTATAATAAAGCGAGTCCAAAAAATTTGCAGGAATATCTATCCAACTCAAAAACATATTCACACCATTATACCCTACGCCGAGAACTCTCAAGACAAATATGAGTTTCTAATTTATTTCGTACAAATTTCGAGATATAGATGGGGAAGATTCAATGAATTTTCTACCACACGAACATTCCACACAGATTTTAAATCCAAGGCCTCTCTACCTTTCTTCTGGGTGAATGAAATTTCACCATTATATGCTTTGCACTTTATATATTAACGAAGAGCTGAAAAGACTAAATTAAAGCACAAAATTACATATTGGATAGAGTTGTCCGTAGGAGGTTGCAGTTCGCTATTTGTTTCTAATTTTTTAGCAGAGGAACTTGGTACATCAGGATTTTTTTCTGCAGTAAACTGATTGCCAGTAAATGTTCTTTTTTTGTTTTTACATCCAAAACGAGGAGTACTCCGACTACCTTTGAAATGACCACCAGGTTTAGACATTTTTTACAACTTTTTAATTTCAAAAAAAAAAATAAAACACGTGCTTGCTCAAAGAATAACACAGATCAACTGCCGATAACTGCAGTATAATATCACATATATGTAAACCAAAGATGCTTACACCAGGAGAAGAAGCAGCTGGTGCTCCACGCTACACGCATGGATAGTAACCGGTTTTTAGTCATGGGCATACGCTGCTACAAATATAGCTGTAACTTTTTTCCTATTACGAATTTCTTGATGAAATTTTAGGAGGCAACTTTTGAAAAATCTCAAAATCGATTTTTTCAATTTCAAAAATTTCAAAGGCAATGTCCCCTTGAAAGTGAAAACCTTCATACGGAGAGGATCAGCAATTGTTCCACTTACCCTCTGTTAGCTGTAGCCTGTTTACACTCCTGAACTACCTGGATGCAAGGTTAGTGTTCAAGTTCAGGTGAGTTGCGGATGTTTCTGGAGATTAAGCACGAGATCTATTCCTTTGTTTACTGAAGAGATATCGATCGTATATTTTATTTTAATTTTTTCAGAGGTAAAGTCCTAATCGATTTCTCGTTATTTCCCCAAAATTCGTGTGTACTAAATGCAGAGTTCCGTTCACTTTACTTCATTTTTTTTACTTTACTTACTTTTTACACCAACTTTACTCCAAAATTCCTTGATTTTTTTTCTGATATTAAATTCAGGGAACAGCATTATGTCAGCATTGTTATGAGAAACCAGCAATAAAGACCGTATCCTGTCAAAACTATTGAAAGGGCCTCAGGATGACTGAGCCTTTATATTAGGTTATGCAGGAAGTTACATGCGGATGAAAAGCCGAATCATGTTAAAAACAGTGTTCGAGGAGCAGGTGACTATATTGAAAAACGAAAATAATTTTGTATTTTAATTTAAAAACGTCCCTTCGTAAACGCTTGTAACCCATAGGAATTCAGTTACCCATAGAATTCAAAACCAGGACTTGATGTAAGTTCAATTTGCGGCTCCATCATGACGGTCCCGAGCCCACGTAAAGTGGAAGGGAAGAAGGGAGGCAGTTTGTTGTGTAGCAAAATTGAAATGGAGCCGATTAGAAGCGTTTGATATTTTGCTAATGATTGACGAACTAAATGTAAACAGATGTGCATGTGAATTGAAGAGAAAGTTAAAAAATTAATGAGAATCTGATGAAGGTCTGAGCTTCGGTTAAGTCCATTCAGTCGTTGGTGGTGCCATACCCATGAATCCCAGTTATTGAGAAAGGGTAATATGTCCCATGTGTCTGGAGCAAAAACTGAGAGTTTTTCTTGGACTATATGGCAACTTGATCAGATGCTTATCTGAACCACGTGTTTGTGGGGATGCCCATGACACGTTAGTGTCAGCCCCCCACTGGGTGAGGAGCCTATCCTTGGCTGAAACGTGGTGATTGTGGTTCGAAAAATAGCGAGTACGTCGAGCATTCACCGGTTGTGTTCGGGAGTCCAGATAGCTTAAATAAAATTGGAACTTGGGAATGAAGCTTTTTTCGGATCTCGGAGTTTATGGTCGACACATTGTTTCTTGCCCGTCTATGAAGACTATGGAATTTGGTCAACAAAGCAGGTGTCCGTATTAAACACTTCAACTTCATGTACAACGCTCAAAATAATTATGAGATTCAAATGCTCTTTGCAAGATCAGAAGCCCACTTTTAATAAGTGACAACTTCAATACTCACCAATGATGTAAGGATATTTCGAGAAATTGCCAAGTTCGGACTGAACCAAAAACGTTTATCCCAAACAAGTCTAGTGCCCATTGTGCCAACGCATGTTGGAAAACTACACGATAAAATAAAGGCCTAAGCTGGCTTACTTGGATAGGAGCTAATGAGTTTTTTTGATCGCAAGCCGGTCCCAAAGTTGATCCGAATTTGTAATCGATTGTAGCTAGAGTTTCACAAGGATCAACCATCGCTCGATTTTCTTAAAGTATAATGACTGCGGACTAACTTCAGCTCTTGCTAAATATAAAAGTAGTTTTGTAAGCTGATAAGTCTTAAATGTGTTGCTCTTCACACAAGGCAGAGGTCACCGATACAATCAAACTACAAATGTCAGTTGATATATTATTGTTGGATAATGTAATTTCTATGAGATCGGATGATTAAATTACAGGGACTAATATTTGCTTATGAACTGAAGATAGTTTGTCACACAAAGTGCTCACACAGTTTTTCACATGCAAGACAAATGAAAACTCGAATTGGTATCCAGGCATCCGTTCTTTCTCTCCATTATGTAGGCCGCCTCAATATGAAAAATCACTTAAACATTATATTAATTAATTAATTATTAATATTTAGTATTTTATATTAATTAATTAAAAATCAATTAATATAAAAACCAACAGCATGTAAAAATTTACAAGATGGCGACGCTTCTTTCTACTTGGCGAAATAAACAAACTTAAGGGATCTATACAAAATCGATCTATAAAGTAGTCCTCTCATTTCATTTTTGTGATCAAATCCTAAGGACAATATAAAAAATAAACAGATGCAAACGGTACAAAATACTCACTTTTTCATATAATAAATGATCTCGTTAAATATACAATTGTCCTGTGGGATACTCTGTGGGAAGGGTTAGCAAAAGTTCAATTTAGGATTCGCTCTCTATTATCAAAAACAAATACCTATGAAATTCAATAATTCGTGAGGTTAAAAAATCGAACTCGAAATATTGATTTTTGAATTTCTCTTCGGATCAATTCAAATTTAAAACCGTAGTGTTTCGAGTTGCAGTAGTCAATGTATTGGCTTCAATAAATTTTCAAATTTTATGAGTGAAACATTCGAAAAGAATCCTTAAGGTGTATGTATATACACCTGAAATGGGGACAACATCTCAAATCGGAGAGTTTTCTAGTTTGACGTCTTCTACTGTAGTAAGTTACTAGGTGATATATGGAGGTAGTCCTATTAACAGGCCTGCCAGCTTCTAAGAGATATGCTAGTTTCAATAGTTCATTATACTCACAGAGTATCATTAATATATCTTATACCTCTATGTACCAACCTTATGATGCCGTTGAATCAATTTCGCTAGTTCTCCTGTTCAAAAAGTCTGTACTGGCATACAAACCCTTGAAATTTAATGATTTCTTCTGGACTTTCCTGTTAGCTTAAAATGTCTGGCTTTGTGTTCTTCTATTTTGCGCTACTGTTTTGGAAAGTTTCTTATTGATGGCCTGTTATTTTGAAGAAATGTGAGTTGAAGCGTTTTGAAACCTGATCAGACGACGTGAGAAATCTCTGAGGAGACACATATGTAAATATGCTATGTAACTTGTAGAGGGCTAAAACGATATAAAAAGAAAGAAAAATAATAGGACCCGCCTCACAGGTAGGATGATCGGTCTGGACGATTAATTTAAAGTCCTTTTGAGGTGATGAAGCTCTTTTGGGTGTTGGGAACCAATTTAAGGAAGTTTCTTGCGCCGAACTGACTTTCAATCGTTTTTATCTAAAAGTGATATTATCGAAAGTGATTTATCTAAGTTCTACTAAAAGTGATATAAAATGTCAACGTCAAACGTCAAACGTCAACTTTCTCAGTCAATTCAATTGTCTATAAAACAACAAGCTGAGTAATAAGAATGAAAAACACAGATACAGAAAGGAAAGAACGCGATAGATGAAAAATTCACAACATATGAACGCTAATCATTATGAATGTTTTTCTATTTTAGATTTCTGTGATCAGAATGGCGTTGCCTCCATCGTATTTATCTGGAATTTTCAAATTGTGGGCTATGTGTTCGGGGAAACTATGGACTAGAGTCAGCAAACTTACAAATGCAACAAGCATTTAAGTTTAGGAAAATTTAAAAAAAAAGACTATGCCATTAAGTATAATCATAGAGGTTTACCAAATGTTTCATGTTGGGAACGAGGCAAGCACTCGCAGCAGAAAAGTCATTAAAACTTTGTTTGAGCAGAGTAGTCAAGAATCTTAGAATGTCTTTCTGTTGGTAAAAGCACATGATAGACACGGCTTCCGTGACTGAATCAGGAGGGAAAATTCCTTAACATAAAATGAGACCATGGACCTGTTTTCCCCAAGTGTATCGACAGTTTGAACACTGAGTGGATTGCTTAGAGATTCAGACTATTGACAAATTATTTGAGACATGACCAGGCTAACACTCTAAAGGAGCCGAGCTCACTTGGAGCTCAACTATCGGGTAAATTTAAGAGGTTCATGGTCTCGTTTCATTCCAGGTAGTCATGCATGTCGTAGAAGAGTGCTTTTGCCAATAGCATAGGGAACACGTAAAAATGTGAACCAACATTTAGAGTCTCTAATGAGTACAGAGTTTACACAATATCAAAGAGGAAGCGAGAGACTTTGAATAATTCATTCGAGGGAACATCGAGGATATTAAACTTTTTAAAATCCTATGCATTGCTCAAAACCTCAAAACGCAGCCTCCATATGTGCAAATGAGAGCATAAATTGCCAACGGATCCCAGACCGAAAGTTGCCAGATTTTCTTTCCCACGTTCTGTTGCCAATACAAGTTCTGAAGCTGAAAGCATTTTGATTTCCGACAAACTTAAATTTGTCTTATTCTAACATTCGGGCATTTCATTTTCAGCACGGTAAATAAAAATGTACTAGCTTATCTACTCACAACTTTCCATCATAGTAAGGATTTGTCTTCTTAGATGTCATAATAATTTTCAAATTTCATAAAAGTTTTGTCTTCCTTTAAAGAAAATAACAAGCACTCTTTTTCAACTTACTTTGGCACTATTTCAGAGCGAAATGACACGGTTGTGGAAGCCTCTAAAGGATTGAACAAGTTGCCAAGTTAGCGGCATGCAGTTTTTCTTCGTTTTCATCATGTCGCTATCGTTGCAATTTTCAGTTGAGTGCAGTTTGGCTTCGTTAGTTGACTGATGCGAAATTGTCAACAATCGTCCTTTGAACTTTTCCGCATGCACTTCGCCGTACGTATTGGGATTTTTTTTCAAAACTCCTTCGTCAAACATGCAATAGAGTCAAGTTGGTGCAAGTTATAACACAAATACTACTACTGAGAAGAACATGAAAAACGGAGCACAAGTATATGATATTTTTCCAAAAAAAAAATTTTCTTAGAACATGCAAAAGCTGGATGTGTGGATTTATTGAAAAAATAAAATATCCCTAGTTTTTGGTGGATGTTATAATGACTGGTCACTGGGAGTTTCAGGTACCTTCTCCTTATGCAACTTTGAAGAAGTTTGGCGAGTGTCCGAAAAATAAATACTAAAATGTTTGCTTTCGGAGAATAGAAGAAGATAAAAAAAAAATTCGGTCACGAAAACTTAAACTTCAAAATATTAATAAGCGTGGCTTCCATGAATTTGTTTCAATATAACATAAAGTTGTGCTTCCTTCCTATTGGCTTATACATGATGTATATGCGTAATCTTTTTTTAGAAAATCAAACTAATAAGTTTTTAATTTAAATTCATCCCTAGTTATCCTTACTTGTTGTAACACATGAAAATTTGACTTTACGGGTAATTATTTAAATTAAATCAATAAGAAGAGAATATTTGCATGTGAACCTTACTCAATCAGTCCATTTTTCAGCTCATACATTTTAGCTCATTTATTTAACTTCCTTTCCTGAAATTATCTTTTATCAACTTGTTTGATTTCCGCAATATGGAAACTTAAGCCTATGCTTCAGTTATCATATAACATAATATAATAATAGTATGATTATGTTTTGTTATCATAATCATACTATTGTGATAACAAAACAGCAGGAATACTTCGAATAAACTCCCAATCTTAGCGGAGGCAACCAAAATTAGTAGAATTTTATTTGTGTTGGTAAAAAATTTGGCACTCCAATCTCATCACCTCATGGGACTAGAAAAGTACTCTCAAAACGCGAGTAACGTCGAAATATATCTATAAATCTATTTTCTGTTTGAAGCAGCCCGGCAAGGTTATTGTTATTTTGTGCCTTATGTATCACCGAGGCATGTGAATACAAACATGACGCAAGGACAAGGAAACATATGCATATTAAATCAGGCAAGTAATAAAGAGAATCGTCTGAATTACAAGACTAAATAATTTAAAACCAAATTGAGCTGAAATTGATATAAAAAACTAGAAAATTCTTAACAATTTTACAATAAAAAACAGACCTCGTAAAACAAAGATTGGACTTTAACAGTGGATTGCAGAGAAGCACTGGACCGGAGGATATAATCAAACTGAACTGACAAAGTTTACTTATCAACGATTTTGAAAATGTTGAAGTAATACTTGATTGATAGAAAAATACGAAGTGGTTGATGAATGTACCTAAGCTGAAATAATTACTAACTCCTAGTTGAACTGATAAAAATAGGCAGACAATGCGTTCAAATCGTGAACTCACAACAATATTCCCACATCCAAAATCACAGCTGATGACGCTGATGACGCAGATTTAATTGAACGAGTTGTTCACCATTCGCAAAAAATGAAGGTAAATTGCTGTGACAACAGTAAGGATATCTCACTGACTAGGCCGGGATACATCGTAACTTACTCTGGGAATCCTCTTCTTGGTCAGGATGACCACTCCAGATTTTTCCAATGCCAGCCTGAAACGGTCAGCAGTCATCCAGTCCCTTTCTCACCGCATTAGCGAATGTAGTCGGGTTTGCGAATAGTCCCCGTGCGTCCGGCGGTCGAAACAGCAGCAGTCCGTCATGGGAGATGTTCCATAGGTCCGGGCCGAGGATGGACCCCTCAGCGATACCTAAAGTAAGTATCGTCTTTCAGTTACCTTCATTGGAATCGTAGGGTAGGTTGGCCTCAACCATGATGGCGTGAATAGGGAAAAGAGCCCGACCAATTTCGTCCTTCTTTTCTTCCCCTAATGAGTGAGGGGATCTTTGGACATCGAGTTTCCGCATCACTATTTCGTAGCTCACGCCTCATGGATCTCTGTTCATGTCATCCTTCAGCTTATATCGGCTTACACTGGGTTTTTCGTTGTAATTAGTGGGACTTTCTTGGTTTCTTGGCAATTCGAGGTATAATTAGAATGTGCCGCGCCGGGGTATTCGTGAGGGCATTGGAAAGCTGCAGGCGGATATACTGATTCTCATAGTTGAGTTCAGTACATCTTTTGCCTCAGGTCGACCACTCCCCAGCATAGCTTCCGTCAACGCTTCTTAGTATCCAATTTCCCTGGAGTGCAGAAGACTGAACGCCTGCCCTTCGGGAAGCACCGTCATGGATCTCCAGTTCTACATACTGGTGATTGCTAATCGAGTAATCCTCTAGCACTTCCAAATTTTTATATCATTTTACGAGGCACTTCGAAACGAATGTTACATCACGTATGGTATGGAATATGCTTCCATGCAGATGAATTTGAAGGATGCGCTTCCGACAAAGATCCGACACTTTTCTGTACGTGGGATGGGTTTCGAATAACCTAGTGTCGGATCATACTTTTGCCCAATAATACAATTTGCCTCTTTTGTATACTCCTTTTTTATGCCCTGCCTTGCCGCAATTATAGCACAAGATGCTTCTATCGGTTCCATTATATGCTTTTGTGGTATGCCATTATCCAAGCCACTTGAAACACTGGAGAGGCATCGCTCATTAAAATCCGACAAAAAACTCACATTTTTCTAAAATAGCCCTGTTCGGCTTCCCTCTCTGTGATGTCAACTACGGCTATGCTGTTACCCCTATTGTTTGGTTTGGTGAAACTGACTTTTGTCTCGCTTAGTATAGAGAAATCGCGTTTGGCTAATCGCGTACCTAATTTCAAGTGTGTCCATAGGTTCCAGTGAGGCTGCAGTTGCTTTTTCTCCGAGGACTCTTCGGACTGCGTCACGGTACTTGTCTATATTTTTTGCATCTAGTCAAAACTCAGCCAGAAGGTCATCTGATTGAGTTGACCGTACAGCTTTGGTTGCAGTTTGGATATCTTCCGGTTTTACCGCTTCCTTGATTTCTCGCAAGATACCCACAAAGGGTCTTCCGTCGGTGGATTTAAGACGCAGTACCTGCCCAATAGATTTGTGACGGATCTTATTCTTTATTTCTCGGGTTACATGCTATGATTCTTTGCATTTTGGCTCCTGTGGAGGTTTATCTATTCAGCCTCTTATTTAGTTACTTTCTTGGTAGTTTTGGACAGAGCTGTCTAAAACTCCTCCTACATTGCAATTTGATCGTTCGACACTGCGTCCTCGTCATTTTTCTGTTTATCCATATCCCATTTTTGTTTGGTAGCAAAACGTCAAGTACGTTTTACTCAAATGAAGAAATTTTAGGGGGCTGTTGTAGGTTATTAGGTAAGCGTAACTACTAGCAAGCACGAACACAACGGAAGTACTGCATGTTTTAGTAATTATATCAATTTGTCCCTTTATAACAAGTGGCGCCGCCTATTTTAATCTATCGAAATATATGAAAGTTATCGTTGCTTTTGTCTATTAAGTATGTGTCCATGACTCAAATGAAGAAGAGTCAACAGATTTGAATACGATAAACTGCGGTCTGTATTCAACAAGGCTATGAGTCCAGTCACATTTTTGCTTTTTTAAATATCAAAATCGAAGCTAAAGGTGTGGCCATTTAAAAATAAGTCTTGTGGAGAATTCGTGAACTGTTTATATTGAAATTGGTTCAGATCAAAAACTGTGTAGTGTAGAAACTGAAATTAGCATTGTACATTTTTTGAACAATAGTCGACAGTAAACGTACCAAAGCTGAGGACCCGGAGAATGACGTTGGAGCAAAAAAGAGTTGCCATAAATGTAACGGATATTGCTGGAATTTCTGACGCAGATTCCCTGATAGTAAAAACTAAACTCCTTCTGACGATCTTTTCATTAGTTTATGTACACATTAAGAGTGAGAAAACTGTCCAGAATATGTGATAATGCCCGAAATGGCTTTTCGATGATTGCGGATTTCACGGAAAAGTCAGTTTACTGTGACTCTAATCTCAATTCGATTAGAAGAGAGCGAAACCATGCGTTTGCACTAGACACAAACAGTGAAAAATACTCAAAAATTAGGAACTAATTTCGCCATTACTAATGAGTGGGTGGGATGTTTATTTTTGGCTGGATTAACGGATACAATTAAGTCGTAATTGAAAATGAAGGAACTGAAAATGAGGACTATAGTTGGCAGGACTGAAAAGAACGGCCCTTTTTTATCCAAATTTTTGCAGGAGTGCAGAAAACAAGTTGGTGACATTGCAGAAACGTCAATGTCAAAAGCGAAAACGTCATCTGCAAAACCTACCAAACAATAAGTTCTTAGAGTATCCAAACAGCTTGATTTTTTCCAAAGAAATCGTATAGTATAGAAGATCTACCATATAAGAAAGTATAGTGATCAACGCATTTTTCTGATACAAAAAAAAAACATACAACATATAAGAAAACTGAATGCTTTATCGGTTCTGATGCCAGTTAGCATATGAAATCGATGAAGAACGTTTGTTGGATATACTATGCGATCCGGCCAAGACGCAGTTTATAGTACAAATGAAACAACTGCACCAGTGTTACACTCAATACAAAATACAAAAGGAATACAAAAGTGCAAACAGTGTTAGCAGCACTGAATGCATGAATATTTTTTTGCAATCCTAACCTCACCACCAATCTTTTATCAGATAGTGAAACAAAGTGATTTTCAAAGCAAATATCTGCATGGTATTTTCCAGTCGAATTTCCTTACTTATGAGTAAGGATCAGGTCAGAATGAACAATTGTGCTTTAAATTGGATTTCATCGTCGAAGACATCACGACGATTCCGTGACGAGTCCGCTTCACACCACCATCAGGACTTTAAGTCCTAAGAGTATGGGAACGATCTTTCCTTTCAGGTCAACTGTTCGGCCACTCAAAAGTTCACTGACATGGCGGCTGCGAGCGGACTAGCTCTGTTCGGTGAGGTATCCGGCTGTGGGTCAGAGCACTAGTAAACTTTCGCTCCGGTTCCACCAGCCACCGTAGAGCCCGATTTTCCGTACGCAACATTTCCAAATAAAGCCTTCCTTTCCTTACTTTTTTTAAATAGAGTTTCGTGAAAAGTAAGCAGAACGAGAAGCTGAGCAGAGGTTCGGTCTGTTTCACGGGGTGAAGGAGATCTTGACAGTTGCTTTTATTTCTCACAAACGTTGAGGAACTTAACTTGGCTGAAACGTACAGGTTTACGAGGGTATTAGAAAGTAGTTTAGCATCTGCCACGTATATATTAGCTGAGCCTAATCAATCTTCTTCTTCAACGGGGCTTTAGTTCTTTGACTTTAAGGTTACTTGTATCGTATGTGTAGTTCTCGAAAAAGACATTTGAAGAAAAACTAGCTATCGACGGTGAGCTGGTGCAACTTTAAAACATTTGTTAATCAATGAAAAGGTTGCATCACCAAACATATTCCAAAAATAAAGTACGCTGTTGAGCGTACTTGATTGTTGGATGGGCTTTATTCTTGTGGAAAATACAAAACGGCTGTAGATATTCATAGACTTAGACATTAGCCATGCAAGGTAGATAGACTTTAACCCATGAAGGGTTAAAGTCTATCTACGGTTCATCAAACTTAAGTAATGATTCCGGGACAAGCAAGATGCTCTCGAAGAAGTAATCGATATAAGAGACATAAAAAGAGAGAAGTTCGTTTCCATAAACTCACAAAATTATTAAATCTTTGGACCGTGAGTCCTTCTAAAGAACAATTTTGTAAATCAACAACTAGAATACGAAGGTGAGCGATTAGAAAGTGTTCATTAGGGCGACATTTTTTTCAAGAAAGTTGTCTTAGATATGATCGTTTGCAATTTTGTTCCCAGTAATAACGTTGAATAGTACGCTCTTTTTAAATTTCTTGAAGACGTTAGTCTTATGTTGTATTTTTCCGCCGTTCGAGTACTTTAGAGCGTGAAATATTTGACGAAAAATTGTTTTCAAAGCTTAACTTAGCATTCACGTCCATCTTTCCGCCGTTTACTGTCTTGAAAAATTTGGTGGTATTGCTAAGACATCCTCAGAAACTGTCCTGAACTATAAAGTGTCCTTCTTGGTCACATGCAGAAGTCCACTTTGTCAATTTATCTTGTTTTGTTTTCATTATTAGGTAGTTGACTATTTAAAGTGAGATAAAAGATCCTTTTGGATCTGTGGTTTAAGTACATTCCAAATTAACGCGTACCGTGGGAACATCACTGATCAACATTTTACTTGGATAATGCGTGGGGGTTACTGATCCCTTTTACTTATCCTTTTTGGAACGAGTTAGCCGTGAAATAAAATTTTGTGAAATAGTGCTGCCCATACGAGACGTTTTCAGCGATCTAGAGAACTTCCGAGAACCTCGCTAAATCGATCGGAAGTCGGCGATTACCACAACAAATGACCGCAAAAATGATAGGGCAGCGCCTTATGTTGACAGGGAAGTGAGAAGAAAATCCTTGAATATTTAATGAGAATACCAAGCACTTGCTGTACTTTGCTGTTATGTAGAAGGATGATGTATTGGATGATTTATTTATGTGAAGGAAGCATATGGGGAACAAATAGTTAACTTATATTGTGGCTGAGAAAAGGTCGCAAGTTTCAAGGCATGCATCCTGGAAAACAGGTTAATTGTACTGTGTGTGTTGTCCCGTGTTTAGCACTTCTAGATTAGATTTTGTTTTTTGTTGTTTTTCCATTTAAAAAAATGCTATGTTTTTAATTTTTGACAGATATATATTTCGGGAGTGAGTTGCTCCCTTCTTCAGTGTCAATTATTTTCTAATAATTGACACAATAATTGAAAATAATTGACACTGAAGAAGGGAGCAACTCACTCCCGAAATATGTATTTGTCAAAAATTAAAAACATAGCATTTTTTAAAATGGAAAAACAACACAAAACAAAAATCTAAGGTTAATTGTGCATTGAGTAAGTCGGCGAATCATACTTTAGTACTTGTAAGTCATCAGTTTATGAGCTCAACAAATTGGAGGTCTTCTCCAGATAGTTTATAGATAAAGTTATGATAACACTGCACTTTATTTACATGTTAAAATCGATCTTCCAAGGAGCAGCAACTTAAAAACCTCATCAAGTCTTGAAAATACGTGTATATATAAGTACCTAAATGCTCAAAATCAAACAATCACATCCCAAAAACTCAAGTATCAGTATGTTTTATCGGGATATAATCTGCCGCAAAAATTACCGAAAAGAAGGATAATTGCTAAAAGTTTTTTGAAGTAGCCAGCCTTTTTGTTCGAAGAACGTTTTGGAACCGATGAAGTACCTTTTCTGAGAGAACAACAAAAGTCCTTCTTTTAAGCAAATGGAACTAATTCAATGAATACACAAAATGCTCACTAATGCTAATGTTAACGTAAATCGAAACAGTATTAGAGCTTAGAAATAAAGTATTTTGCCAACATCTCCTTTTTCCCATTCCAATCATCTTTATAGCATTAAGCAGCTTCGATTGTTTGATTTTGAACTTTCACTTGAGAAGCGCTCTACCCTTCACAATGTGGATATTTCCTATACTAACCAGGACCAATTTAAGGGTACGTACCCTCTTATACGAACGTGCACGAAAACTCTTTCAACTTTCTTACATTTATGAGCTCTACGATGCCATCATACAATATCATAAATGGCATGCAAGTACTTTTCAACATTCGGTGGCAATACTAATGGCATTACGTGCGTGAAATGGACCAATTTGTTTTGTTAACATTGTTATTGCTCATCATGATTTTATATCACTGTTTGAATAAAAGAAAGCTGCGATGGACTGTTAAAGAAGTGTTTTGAAAGGTTATTTAAAGTGGATTCTGCAGCAAAGATGGATCATTAAAGCTTTCATATCCATTGGTCAAAGCGTCGATAGACATAGAAATGCAATTTAAACTGGATCATGAGTGAGGTATTAATTATCGCCCTGAAGTCATGGAATTCAATTCCATGCTTGATGACTATTCACTCTAATTTATATCTTTGAATGAATATGCATAAATCGATAAAAGGTTTGTGGAATGATTCAATTCAGCCGACAATTTAGTCGTGTGACACGGAATGTATTGGATATATCAAAATATTCCTGTCGTTCGCATTCAATTCATAAGTAACTGTAGAAAGCCATCCTTAATTTAATTCCAATCTAAGTACATGTGCAGGCGAGAGCCTTAGTTTGATTTAGGAATATAAAAGAACAGAAAGAACACGTGTTCCCAACAGGAACAAGGATTGGGCTACCAAAATATTTACTTGCTTCGTCAGAAATCAAACGAATAACTTTCCTAATTAAAACACTTGCTGGCGGAACCGTAATTAAAAAAAAAATTATTCTCTAATGCAAACATGCAATGTTTCTTCTTTGCATCGTAAATCCTCCCCTTGGGGTTGGGGGATTGTATTTAAATCAGCAATTTATTTGTAAATTGAAATCAGCATAATTCCACCAGATTTAACTGAAATCATTTGAAAATTTCTCTACCGGATATTCTCGGAAAATCGGCAAAAGTTTTCGTTTTAACAACAAAGTTCTGCTGAGTATAGAACGCGGTTTTGCTTCCAGCGATAAATTATAATCAAATTGTACAAAGCTCCAGAATAGAGCGTGAGAAGAATGCATACTATTTTAAGGTTATCTTTATATTTTACATGAGCAAATCAGAAAGGATTACTGGGTATTCCGAACGAAAACGCTCTTCATTGTTGGTCATCGAAATTTAATATTTACCTACCTGGAAATGTGCAATATATATAATTTTGTTTTTGGAACCCACATAGTTATACCTATTTTTCCGAAATTATTAGGGAAACCTTCATCTCAATTATTTGAAATCGACAATTTTCGACGTTTGGAAAACTTTCAAAATCCCTTCAGCATTAACATTTGCTGTCATTTAGCCTTAGTAGCTGAACGGTACATTATTGTGGTTTCCTCCTAAAGTATAGAGCCATGCTCCATATCTACGAACTGATATTATTCATTATCATCCTTTAAAGTAATTTCCAATTTGCGGTGTTTCTACTTCCTAAAGCACTCCTGGAGGTCGATTTTCAACATTGCCTTCAGTGTAATTGTTGCATTAGATAAGATCAGATTAACGTCAAAGTCGATATCCTTTTGCATGTTTACCAGCTTTGACCAAAAACTATCGAGCTTTTATGCATATTTCTGTACTGATGTTATTCTTCATCATTCAGTGTGTGACATCCTTCAAATTTTTTCCCATTTGATTGAGTATCACGCTCGCAGTGATTTTTGCGTTTCTTGAGACAGTGCAGAAAGAAGTATTCAAAATAAGTGCAATCAGTGAATTAGCCGCATTGGTTTTGACCGTCTATTTGTCGGGTATTTAAATTTATCGGGTATTATATATAATAAATGTGGCTATGGCGGGGTCTAGCAATATGACTTGACGCTTTGTCAAATATGACTGCACAAGGTTAACTGAATGCATTATGGTGGGGAATCAGTTTCCGACTTACTACATCACGTAATATTTTCAGCTCTGAACGTAGTATTTTTTAGTGAAACTTTGACCTCTCGGAGATTGTTCGCGGTGAACAACGCCTTCATAACCAAATAAAACATTCAAGGGCGTAGGTACCCCCGTATCTGTCGTATCAATTTCACGGGGATCCCAACGTGTGCAAGCAAAATTTTTTAAAACTTTCAAAATTTTTTTTTTACTCCAGGAATGACAAAATTCAAATAAAGCAAGTTCTGTTTTCCCCGCGTAAAGCGTGCCTTCAAAATTTGGCAACACCCATCTTTTATCGCGGGCTGCGGGATTTCCCCTTTTAAGTAATTTACTTCAACGGAGGAATCCCAAAACAATCGATGTGCATACGATACGATGATAAACCACGGAGAGCAGTGTTTATTGACGCGTTTTATTTGCTGTGCATAACATTGTAATACAGTGCCAACAATTGTTCTTCTGGCTCATTAGTATTTGTAGAGATTTGTAAAAAAACAATGAGTGGAAGGGAAAGAGATTATTCTAGCGGAACTACGAAAAGAAAAAGTAAACAGAAAAGCGAGGAGGTCATAAAAAAGTCCCCAAAATTTCTTCATATTTTCAGACACCAACTCCTGTGAGTGATTTAGATTGCAAAGGTAAGTACTACCCAACCCATTTATCTTATCTACCCGTAGCGAAGGGTGAGTTTTGTTTTTAGGTTTCCGTACCTTAAAACGAAAAAAACGAAACTCTTACTTACTTGTAGGATTAATTTGTTGTATTTTTGTCTATCAGTCCGTATCGTGAATTGCGTGTTCAGACGTATGCGAACTCGGGTTGTCTTCGTTTTAAATGGATCCGAATGGAGCGTTCGGATCGCATGAGGGTGCGATTCGAGGTGATTTTTGCGCGCAGGTGATTTTGGCCTAACATGAGCACAACCCGCGTAGAGCCTCCATACGTCTGAAGACTTTCAAACCATAACTTTACGTAGAGTAATTTATTTAACATACATTTTTGAAATTTATCAAAACATTTGCTTTTATTTTTAGATTCTTTTGAAGCACATTCTTCATCAGATGTCAATTCGGAATTAGAAGAAACCCTAATCGACGATTCTGAGATATCTGAAGATTGTGATAAAGTTTCCTCAGATAGAGGAAAATTTAGTGACAGTCCAACTGAATGCGAACGAAAAATAATTTTAAAATTGGGTCAATTTAAAGTACAGGTACCGTTTCCAAAAGATTCAGAAAGTAACCGATGTTTTTCGGCCTATTATTATTCTCAAAATTTCATAAATTTCGTAGAAAATGCACATCCATATGAGAATCTTATATGCATCATTCCTGAAAATGTACTTTTATTAACAGAAATTTTTTTAAAAATTACATTAATCAACTTATAACGGTAAGAACATAAAAAAAAACCAAATTCAGTAGGGACAAAGTGTTCATACATTAAGTAATTTAACTGAGAATTCCACATTATTTATATAATTTTATGTATCAATATTTTATTGGACCACCGTTTGCATCAATGACAGCCTGCAATCGTCTTAGCATTAATTCCACCAAATTTTTAGTGACTTCCGGAGTTATTTCTTCCCAGGCTTGTTGAAGCGCAGTTTTGAGTGATTCCTTGCTCCTGGTGTGAATTTTCGAGATTTTTCTTTTCATAAGTTCCCAAAGATGTTCAATGGGGTGTAAGTCTGGCGATTGAGGAGGAGAATACAGCTGCCTTGGTGCATAATACAGCAACCAGTTCTTTACAAAGCGTGCAGTATGTTTGGGATCGTTGTCCTGTTGGAATATCCAATGCTGGCCAAGACCCAAATTGTCCACGGAAGGTTGCAAGTTTTCTTCAAACAGTCTTTTATAATAGTATTGGTCCATAATACCATCTATAAAGATAAATCGGCCAACTCCACCAGCTGCAATTCCACCCCACACCATCACATTGCCACCGCCATGTTTTACTGTTGGTATCAAATTCTTCAGTTGCAATGCTGTTCCCTTTTTTCGCCAGATTCTTCCTTTGCCATCATTACCGAACAAGTTGAACTTGCCTTCATCAGTAAATAAGACAGTTTTCCAGAACTTTAAATCCTTGGCTAAATATCGCTTTGCAAATTCAAGTCGAGGCTGCCTATTCTTTTCAGATATTAGCGTTTTTTTACGAGGAATTCTACTTGCATATCCATCGGAACCTAACATTGTCGGATGGTTTTAAGGTGAACACATTTATTCGACGTATTAGCGACATGTACCGCTAGTTGCCGACCGGTTACCCTTGAGTTTTTGTCCACCTCTGTTAAGATCATGCTGATATCTCGCCTGGAAAGTTTCTTTAGTCGTCCATTTCTTGGCTTATTTTCCACTGATCCTGTGTTTTTATGCTTTTGAACAATATATTGGACAATTGCATGGGATAAATGAAGTAAAGCTCCAATTGCGCGGTATGATTTTCCATTTCTATGCTCAGCAATAATTAAATTTTTCATTTCAACACTTACGTTCTTACGCTTGCTCATTTTTCACTTCCTATGCTCACAGATTATTGAAACAAACTAGTCATTCGGTCGTACTTACGCATTTCATGGGGAATGCAACGGTTCTTCCAAGAAAAACAATAGCTAAGCGATGCTATGAAGACCAGAGTACACTATATGATGAATGTATGAACACTTTTGTCCCAACAAAATTTATTTCATTTTGTTATTTTTACACTTGTAACTTAAGAAATTTTGGTTTTTTTTTTAACTTATTGTTGACAAAAATACTTTTGTAGTGAAGCTGCATACAAATATGTTATATATACTTTTATTTTCTAGTAAGTTTATGAAATTTTGAGGGTGTATGGAGACTTTTGTCCCTGACTGTATTTCAATAAGGCAGGCATAAAAATTCCAAGACCATGGTTTTGTTATTCCAATGTTTAAACAAACCGTTTTGCCACTTCTGTTGGTGATTAGCAAATCGTCAAAGCAAATCGTACTCCTCTGCATGGGTTACCGTTGTTTCCGTTAGAAGCAATTTTACTCAAACTAGACATTAACATGAAAAATCACTGCAGCATATTAACGCATCCCTATCTTATAATAATTGTTTACAAGGAAATACCGTGGATTCATTATTACAAATTAAAATCAATAGTAAAATTACATTCTGGAGCGATGTATTGCATCGTATAATTAATGCCATATTTACTTTAGCATCTTGTAATCTACCTGTAAGAGGCCATTATTCTGATTCTCGAAATTTTATGGCAATTTTACGTTTGCTATCTAATTATGATGCAACTTCAAAAGAACTTCTTCTAAAAGCAAAAGGCAAAATAAACTTTTTAAGCCCTACGACTCAAAATGAAATTATTAGTTTGCTTGGTTCCGCAGTTAGGAACAATATTATCTCAGAAATTATAAAAGCTCCGTTTCTGACAATAATTCTAGATACAACATAAGAGTTGTCAAAAATTGATCAACTTTCTGTAGTTTTTCGATACATCTCGATTACAGAAAGTGATGATAATGTGCCTAAGGATTAAAAATCTGTGAGTGCTTTTCGGGGCTTACAGCAATATCCGATTGCCGACCTGAGAAATATTACAACCGGAGAAACTCCTGTCTTCTTCAAACGGAGAGATATTAAACGCTTCCAGAAAACTCTCGGCTAAATGCCAAAATATGCTTAAAATCTGAAATTCAAAAAATTCATTCCATTAAGGAACTCATTGAATTGTTGCTGATGAAATTTAATAGTTTTGCATCCAGTTTTCCGGAGGTAATGACAGCATTCTTTTTATTGTTGACCCTTCCAGGTACAACCGCAACTGCTGAAATTATTTTTTCAAAATTAAAACTAATGAAAAAATTACCTAAGAACTTCGATGGGACATGAACGCCTGTCTGACCTCTCACTATTGTTCATAGAGGCAGAAAAAAATTTTTATACGGGGTCCCTCGAACATTGCCTCAGGTTGGCGCCGACATTCATGTTTTTTTGGCATAAGCAACTCAGAATGATTTCACATTATAAACTTTCGATTTGTTTCTGCACCATAGCCGTGAACCAATGATTCATCACGAAAAATAATCTTCTTGCGTACTTGTTCGTCAGCAGAAAACTTTTTCAAGATGTCTGAGCAATTTCAAGCAAAGGATTATTCTAGTTTGACGTAAAAGATTTTGGTATGAATTCTGTATAAAACGCTAGACCTTCCCAAATTCACGGCTAAATTTATTTATTAAGATCACGGTCTAGTGTGCGTATTGTCAAGCAATGATCTCCTTAAATTGCAAGTCGAAAAAGCTCGATGTTGTCTGATATTGTTGCGCTCCGGGGTTCACCAGAGCGAGAATCACTGCTAAATCACGTGCAATTTAAACTCTTTTAGCAATTTAAAATTTTTAAACTTCTGCTTATTCTCGCTTGATACGTAAATTCCTCTCCAAATGACTTATTCATCATATTGGTTGTTTCCGACCTAGTTTTAACAAAACTTATTGAAAATATCTGAAATTCCTTTTTCTGATATTTTCAGCGATGAACAAATTCGAGAAATACGGAGAAACCTCATATAGAACACTATTAACTTGATCATGACTTTTATTCAGGCTTGACCCTACATTTCTCTCTAGTCCTGTGGATTTTGTGGATACCCACATTATCCTGAAATTGTTGTGGGCTTACCGGACGGTCTCAGTGTCAGTTAATAATGAATTTAATTATAATCGTCCTAGAACAAAGTTTTTATCACGACAATTCTAAATGTGTGTCACTTATTTTCTCACTGGTTCCCTTGACGGAGCGTACCGACTCACTGACTGCTCGTTTTTTTTTCGTCTCTTCGTCGATTATCACAAGACGATCGAAATGTGCGAATACATGATAGTGTCATAAGCCTGGTCGTGAATCCTTTTTCTTGTTGAGAATAGTGTTGCAAATTTATCAGGATTTGATGCAAATTCTCCAGGAAAACAAAATCATCATCCGATGTCTTCCTTGAAATTTTATGCTCAAAATATTGACCCATCTAGCCAAAAAGGAAAAAAGGAGTCAGGAACCAATGAAATGCATTCCTGAGCTTTGATTGAAGTAAGTTCTAAAGGACTCCATATTCAGCTTCACATAGACTAAATAAGCGCATTTGGAAGCAGTTTATTTGCAGCCGCAACTGGTTCCCAGTTAAGCATTAGAAGAGGTCCTTGTGAGGAGAGCATTTCACCAGAAGTTGAAACATTAGAAGATGTTACTTGGAAAAAGCAGGATTCATTTGAACAAAATTTAAGTGTTGTGGACGTTGGAGGGCTGGAGGAAAGGCTAGTCATCTTATCGTCACCAAACGTTTGTTAGATCAAATACTTTTACCAAAACCACACGAACTTAAGGGCTCAGGAGACAGCGTTAAAGCATATACAATTACTAACTTCACTGTCCAGTCTTGCATGTGGGAGAAGGGTGAAGAACAACCCGGTGTTGGAAGCAGTTACTGGATCAGCTGGTGCTGATAGTGGTTTATCAAATGTTCCAGCTCCGTTACGTTATTGTTTCGCAGCTATGTGCGTCGTATGTTGGCCTGGCCTCTAAAATCTTAAGGGAAGTGTTCTGTACTTGATTCATGCTTGCTGTAAGGTGGTGACAGGGGTCATTTGTTTGGTTCATTTTTTGACATGTTTGACATGTACAGGTAAGAAGTTGTGGGCTGCATTGTAGCATCACCGCTATTATTTTCACGCTACACGTAAAATACGTAATAAGTTAATGATTGCTTGCTCTATCTCTTTCTGCCAAAAGTTATTCAAGGGTATCGCTTTCCTCGCTGTGCTTACGCGATGACACAAACCAGGTTAAAGTAAAGGTTGTGTGGAGATAGAGCAGTTTAGCCCTCTTTCTTCAATCTTCTCTGTGAGTACATTAACACTCAGAACACTAAAATTCTAGTCTTCCTGTCTCGTTTGAATTATCGGAGGGATGAATATTCGTTTTGAATTTCATTAGCCAGAACTATGAGGACTTTTATGGTACAGGTTAGACATCTTATCTGTCTTGTCAAATAGTTTCAGTCCTCAAATGTTTCTTAGCATACGACTTTGTGTATGTCGTTGTTCCTCTGGTACCTCGGGGTTTGGCGAATCCACCGTAGGGCTCTGTTTTCCATGGATCACAGTTCTTTTGTGTGGGCGTTGGCGATCTGACATGAAGTAATACTGCCATAGAGTGGTGTCGGTCGAGTTATCTGCATGAAAATGAGCATTTTCTGTATTTAGGCGAACATAACTTAGAAGAGGGTGTAAGTAGGAATTTGTTCCTAGACAGTGTACTCGGTGATATTCATGTTTTGGGGGAACCTCCAGCGTAGTATTTTTGTTGCCTGGCAACAATTTCAGCATGTCGTTGGTCACTGTGTTGGCCAAACTCACATGAGCCACATTGTCATGGAAGGCTTGCCAGTTGGTATCCTTTTTGCATCGTTTAGGTTCGTCTTTATAGACGTCTTCTAAGACGTTTACTGTTTGATGATTTGAGGAGAGCTCATTGAGGACCATCATTCGTATATTTGCATAATCTATTTCCACGCATCTCACGAAAATGAGTTGATTTATTGGATAGATGTGGACTTGCGTTCTTGCTTGTGATAAATCTGTAGAGCTCAGTCCCAGCAATTTTACTTCTAACAGCACCCAATGCATGTGATATGCATTTATGTCTTCGAAGCCAAAAAACTAGTAGGGTGTGTATGTTTTGTTCAAAGTGTCTGTTGTTTGGTGGATCGTACATCGAAGTAAATCAAAGAAATTTATCTTGAACTTTTTGTTACATGTTACTGAGCACAATCCTTTCAAGATAGCAGTCCAAATGATGTGCAATGAATAAGGTAATTGCATTATAAAACCGTTAGGATGCAAACCCTACACAGAAATGAAGTTAACCAGTGCCACATGTATCAGCGATTTAGTTTTCGGCTGCAGCAGTTCTGGTGAATGAATCGGGTGGTTCGAATGAGTGTTTACGTCCGGTGAATTGAGTCACAATTCTCATCTTCATTTCTTGCATTATCAGCTGAAACTGTGATTGCCTGTAGGTGGAAAGTAGCCCCATATCTGGTGGCGAAAATGTTTCTATAGAGTTTTGCATTTGACGGTGTTAATTTGTTTGTGAGATGTTGTAAATTTTTGCTGTTGCTTGTTTGGGTTTTTTTTTATTTTTGGGGTTTTTCGGGCAGCCTCCATTATTTGAGCGATGTTCTGCGCCACAGTTAATGCATTTTGGCGTTTTCTTTTTTTAGGTTTTTTGTAGATTTTTTTAGGTTTTGATTGTGTAAAGTGGTGGAATGACACAACACGACTGCGCATGGCAATCGCCTTTGGAGGGTTCAAACTGTTGGCAGTTGTGACACTTCGGCTGTCCATTTTCAAGTTTCATCCCACTTTGCAGACAAGTTAACCTTGCAGTCCACCTTGCAGTTGTGTTAAATATTGATATTTTTTATCCTGCAAGCAGTGTCATGATACATTTTCTGGGTTAGTCTGTGTTTCTAGCCAGAAAATTCCTATCTGCTCTATGTTCTTATCATTTCCATGTTGTTCTCTATGCCTGGTCTATGGAAATCTCGAATTATGCAGTTGAGGTTTCTTTCTTTTTGGAGATAGTAGATGCACTGCATCTTTTTTCTATTATTCGTTTTGTTCTTTGTCCATGTTCTTAGTTTCTTTATTTGTTTGTTATGCTGAACATAATTTGGATTCTTGCTGACACAGTCATTATTTTTCTGCGTGTTAGTATCCTCTCCAATCCTATCCACTTGTCCATCAGCTAGTTTTTGAGATTTGTTGTTGGGTTTTGGGACGGTTCTACGCGTTTTTGGTTATGAGGGGGGTAGGAACGACTCATGTTCTTTTGTGTCTTCTTCTTCCATTTCATCTTCCTTTTCTTGTATTTTCACCATGGAACCAGAAAAAGAGGACAAAGAATTCGTAAAGTCACTGTTTGATGATCTGATCTACGATATTATTGATCTATGATTATTTGATCTGATTATGACCATAAACCAGGCAACTTAATTTGAAAGCGCGTCGTCCGTTCCCTAACTTTGGCAATATCATTATAAATATGATCACTCTCTTTATTCCCTAATAATGGCTTATTATGTTTCCATTACAGATCATATATACCGCAGGCATTCAGCTTAAATTACGTTACTTATTTGTTGGGCTGCGTATTATATTTTCAAAGATAAATATGAAAAAGCAATGAACAATGAGCAATGAACAAATGTACACAGAACTAAACTGTGAGTACGCAAGCTGTTAAAATGATAGATTTGATATCATATTTTGTATAACACGCAATTCAAAACATACTATATTTTGAAAGTTGCCAAATATATACACCTATTTATAAACTTTATTACCGGACCTTTCTGCTAGTTGCTCTAGTTTTTCATTGGAATCAAACCACTTCGCACGCAAAATCCACTTACGCAAGTCTTTTCGAATCATTTTTTGTCCTCGAATTATCCCCTCGGAACACTGCATTTCAACGAAACTTTTCCGAATCCATCCCAAGATACTGGTTTGAATTCAACGTGAATATGAATGTTTTTACTTTTTAATCATTACATTTTTGAAGGGCGATTGAAGTCATATTCAACATATTCGACAAAAGCGTCAATGGGTCAAATCTGTGAGCAAAAGAGCTTTAGTATCGAGGATAATGATTAGGGGGTTTGCTAAAAGTTGATGAAAGGAGGTTAATTTGAAACAAAAAGGATACCGTCTTCTTCTTTTTGGTAATTATTTTTCTATCTGTTTTTCATCATTGTACAAATGAAAGAGGTCAGTCTTGTCAAGGATATGGAGCAAGGCTGTAAGACGTTTGGTGTTAAGCATGTTTCAAAGCCCAATCCAGTGCGTACCAAACAAAAATTTCGAAATAAATTCGGACGCTCTGATTTCCGATCCCGAATATTCTCTATTTTGACAACAACATGCCAGGCGTGAGAAGCTTTATAGAATTGAAGTAATTGAAATTAAAAGAGACTTTTCATTAACTATGCGGAGTGAAATCTTTTTTTGTGAAAAAGTCATCTGAAGCATAATAAATTTTACTGTCTTTGGTTTATCAGTATAAATACGGCATTCTATTGGTGCGAATTCAAAGCTACATGAAACAGTGGACGAGCTAAATTAGCTGGTGAGACTTCTCAAGGACGCAATGATTTATTATATATCATTTCATATTAACTTTTGCTTTTTAATAATTATCGTAAATCCTACAATTATTATTCCATAATTATATTCCGTAGGAGTATAAATTTTTGACTTGCGTGAGGTTTTAATAATTATGTAATTGAAAATAGGACTTCGATGAAAATCATGGACTCAATGTTTTGGAGGTATATAATGGCTGTAGTTGTTCCTTAAATTTTACCTTAATTAATAGGGAACCAGAAGAGATGACTTGTATTAATCTAAAAAGCTACAATTAATCTTTTTTTGCTTTTAAATCAAATACCAGAAAACATCCACATGTCAAATAAATTAAAGGCTGATTATGAATTGATCTATATAAAATTCATAACAGACGTCAATTAAGTCTTTTAATCATGAAACCCATTGATGAGTACGAAATAGAAAATTAAGTGAAATTCCAAATAACATTTGGATTTGATATAAAATAGAATTTTTTAAATGACCCTTTTAAATGTGGTCGAATAACCGTTCCCCTAATCTGATTCCTAAGTGTTGTTGTAAACTGATTTATAATGAATTTGTTATTTTCTTTTGCTGACGAATTTAGTTCGCTTCGTGTGACTTGCCTATCTAAATTGCCTAATACTAAATTCAAATTTTCTTTCTGTATTCTACTTCAATTCCGGCTTATTTCGTTTATTTCACTGTCAATCCACTAAACTTATCAAGACCGTCCAAAAGCGGCCAGAGAATATTAGAAAAAATAAAATCTCGTTGTTGTTTGACTTATATTCCTAGAACCTTTTTCCATCTGTCGGGAAAGCACAAGTAAAACAAAAAATTAACAAAAATGGGCTATTATTTATTTAAACTTACCAGAAGTTTTTGAAAATAAAATCCATTTTATTTAGACTTAGGGTAAGGTTTTGCAAGGCATTAAGACGTGCAAGAAAAAAAAGCAAACGTTTTAAGCTTGTACATTTTGAAGAAATGATAAAAAGTGGAACTGAACCAAAATAGAATTTTAGTTCTGGTTGTATAGATTCCTTCAAATAAACTAACTGCGTAATCTATATATGGTAAACAGAAGAAAATCTGGAAGAGTGAGTGCGTATTTCAAGTCTTTGATAACGTATTTTATGTCTTTAAATATGGTTTCAGTCATTCTAGCAGGTTAAAAAGTTTTTTTTTTTTACTTAGAATGTGGAATTTCGAACCAGTTTCATTTCCAATTGACTCGAAAGCTTAACTTTATTGGAAAGACAGGTGGAAGATGTCAAGTTTATATATAACATACGTTCCTGTCGTTTCTCATCATGTTCCAATTATTTAGACGGGACAGCTAGTAGTTGAACTCTTCCATTAATGCGTAATCAAACTTTCTTAAGACCTTATATAAACCAAAGTGAAAGTGCTGTGAAATCATTAATAATTAGTGCAGTTAATCAGCTGGAATAAACTATCAAATCTTATCAAATAATTTAAGAATTCCGAAAATTCCTCAGTATTAACACTTTCTACCATTTCAAATTTGGATTCAATCTTGGTTGATGAATTCCATATTCATAACAAATAACATTAACATTTTTAATAAAAATATTTTTAAATTATGAGGGTTATAATCATTGACTTCACATTGAGTAGTCTTAAGAGCATATATTGGATAGTCTAAAAAGTATTGAGCCTTTTTTGTCACTAGATGGTTTTCATTGTCATATATCGGGCAATACTTATCAGATTGAGTCAAACTGACATGCGTTTGAAAGATGGCATTCCAGTCTTCAATTTTCATCCGGACAGATTTGTGTATCGCCATTCGTGTCAAAAGTTGTATTCATTTAAAAGTGAGTGAAATTTCTGGAAAAATTCCTTATATTTTACAATATTACTACGATCAAGGTGAGAATACATCGCAGGCTCTGGAAAAAATTTGTAGTTTCTACGGTCAAGATACTTTATCAAGAGCCAAGATGACTTGCTCGCTTTCGTTCCAGAAAATTTGATGTCAAAGATGCACCTCGCTCAGGTCGACCAATCACTGAAAAAGTCGATGAAATCTTAGAAAAATTTGAATTACACCAACACGTAAGCAGCAATGACCTTGCTAAGGAACTGAATATTCATCACCAAACAGTTTTGAACCATTTGCAAAAGGCTAGATACACAAAGAAGCTCGACGTTTGGGTGCCTCATAGATTAACACAAAAAAATTTGATCAACCGAATTACCATTTCCGAAATGCTAATAAAACGCAATAGAGCCATTTTCGAAGCAAATCATTACGGGCGATAAAAAATGGGTAAGAATCGAGAATGTCGCTTGAAAAAGGTCAAGGTCAAAAAAACTGAATCATCGCAAAGAACTTCAAAGCCAGCATTGCCACCAAATATGTTATGCTGTCTGTATGGTGGGATTGGAAGGGAATTGTTTATCACGAGGTGCTAGAACCTGTCCAAATACTCAATTCGGCTCTGTATTGTCATATTGCAACAAGTAATTCAAAACACCCGGCCAGAATTGGTTAATAGAAAGGACGGTTTGCTCCATCATGACAATGCCAGACCACACACATCTTTGATGACCCGGCAAAAATTGACAGAGCTTGGCTGGGATGTTTTGATGCATCCATCGTATAATCCAGATCTTGCACCATCAGACTACCATTTGTTTCGGTCTCTGAAAAACTTCCTTAATGAAGAGAAATTCACTTCAAAAAGGGACTGTCAAAATCACTCGGCCTAGTTTTTCACCCATAAACCACAGAAGTTCTACACAAATTGAATAATGGCTCAACCCTAAAAATGACAAAAGGTCATAGATAATAATGGACAATGGCCCTTAAACAAAATCCATATTAAATAAAAGAAATATTCAATCGAAAAATGACAAAAAAAAAGGCTCCATACTTTTTAGACTTACCAATATTAAAGTTTCAGTTAACAATAGGAATAGGAAATAAATTTTTTTAAGTCCTATGAAATCATAATCGAAATTGGATTAAAAAATTTAATTCGAAACCTTTGCTACCTACGACTAGTCACAAAACAAAAAATTCTCGAAGATTCCATATCACTCACCACTCCAACGAATAAATTTGAAAACAACAAAAAGTCCGTGGAGCATTATAGTGTATTGACCCGGAGCTTACATCGACTATTTCAACAAAATATCTTTAAGTATCTCCTTAAAAAGGATTTAAGCTGATAGATGATATTGCAGATATTCACAAATGTAAACATTTATCAGCAGCGATAGAATAAGAATGTATATTTCTAAAAAAGGGCAGTGGAGAACGTCAAATGAAAAAAAAACCTTTTCAACGCAACAATATAAATAAAAAAATGATTAAGTAACCATTCCATTTATATTGTAAGTATATACTTTACGCAAACAAAAACAGCAAAGGGATATTTTCATATTCGGCGAAACGAGAGTCTGTAAGGGAAGTCTTTAACAGGATCCCTTTCATAAAAAGCTATCCCTTTCAGTACCTCTTTTCTGATCCATCATTAATAATATTTTATTGACATGGGTTTTAACATGTAAAATGATAAGAAAGAAGATACAAGCACTTCAATATATGTGTATATCCAAACACCACTGACCCACGCATTCACGTGTACGGTTCATATTGAATTCGGGATATTGCCAGTGATATGGGCAAAGAATTGACTGAGAGTGTTTTAAATGCAGAGAACTTTGAACAGGACAACGAAATATCGTTTGAAATTTAAAAAAAAATACTATTTTGGAAACAGCAGTGACAGGAATAAAGGAAAATATTACATCGCTGGGACAAAAAATGTTACCTATGCACCGAGGCATGTGAACATAATTGAGGAAAAATTGGGTCCTTTTATGATAATGATAAAAGAAGAGGAAAAGGATGCGTTGCTTCGTTGTGCTTATTTTTTTGAATTTGGAATTACTTCGGCTACAGAAAAGCTCAAAACCTGGTTGAATACCTGAAGGCAAAAATCCGCGGCTAGATTGTTGTTAGAAATCGGGACACATTCATAACAAATTACGCTTCATGTCAAGACGACATTTGTAAATCATCGAATGTGCTGTGCATTTTATTTTGTAATTAATGACCACCGTTGATTTTACGAGATAGAATTTATCAAGTAATAGGGTTTATTGTATTAAAGTCCTCCGAATATTTTCTTGTAATTAATATCACTTTATTAACAACAATGTTCATTACACTATTGTAAACCGTACAAAATTAAAGTTATATAAATTCAAATGAGTATGTTTTAGTCCTTTATAAAAAATTGATGGGATACCATGGCTGGAAAAGGCCTCTCTAAGTGAATATGATTCGTCTTTTCTGAATGTTCAGGACGCACGGAAGGAAAAAAAAGTTGTCTGCTTGAGTACAAAAATAAAAGTGATGATTTTTTGGCTTATTTTTAGTCTTACAATTTGTACAGAAAATGTTAGATTTTAACGAAAGATGTGGCTTTTGTTAACTAAGCACCTCCGTGCTTACATGCGTCACGGCATCCTAAGAACCTTCGTGCAATCAGAAAGATCTAACAGTTCACAAGCTCTGTGTGGTATTGAAAAAGATTTGCGATTGCTCTTTTATATGATGGGCAGTTTTAAATTGAGAACTTTCCAGGCGACAGTCTACCGAAATAGTTGTATCTTGGAAATATCCTGATCCTTAACCGGATGGTTAACGAAAGAACTCCAACTGCGTTTTCTCAAACAGGGTTTTTGGTTTTTCCTAGGAAATTTAGGTTCACTGAATGCGAAAAGAACACGATTTTTGTTAATCTTTTGTTTTGAGGTAATGGCAGTTACAGTCTATTTAATATGAAATTTATTAAATAGTTAAAAACTGAAAAATTCTTTAAAAATATCTTCTTTGCCACTATCAAATAATTTCAAGCTACTAAAGTTTTCAAATGTTATAAATAATAAATTAAACACGAAAAAAAATATAACTGAAAAAAAACTTAGAAGAATGATATTCATGGCATTTATCTTGGTTTTTTGATTCCAAAATTTCATTCGCAAGCTTTTGCAGCACTTTGCCGTCGTGTAATGATTCTGATGATATCTCTCCTACAAGATCTTTCATATTTTGATGTGCTAGCTTAACCATCACTCTGTTCTTCCTAAATTTATGTTAGCTCCGGCGTTTGGAAGCTTCGAATAAAATCCCTTTTTTCAAATTTATTTTCTAATTCAGTTTCTTTTAAGCTGATAAATAGTTTGCATATTCCTCTGATATAGTCAGAGTGGATGAACGATGGTTAATGAAAGTAGTTTACGATCGAAGACTATGCACTAAATGTTTAAACTGTTGTACAACCTATAATCTTGTACAGCGATTTCGAATGAAATCGACGAGCTGAATATACTAAGTCCAAGCTTCAAATCAATCTTCGAAGAAACCCCAATCGAACGGTATTCACCACAAATTATTCAGATGGGTTGGTTTCTGAAGTTCGTTAAATCTCAAAGCTCTCTTTCTTACAAAGCTCACTTTATTTGCTGACTGAAATATTTATATCTCTTTTTTTGTGATGTTCTCTCAAATGTTAGAGTTTTTCAGTGGTAACGTCGATGCAATGTCTTGTCAATGAAAAGACGTAGGTGAGTGCAGTGATCGCAAAAGCTAGGTTTCTAATCTTCAATGTTTATGAAAATAATTTGCTGGCTTAATAGTTAATGTGAGTTGTTATGTATGAATACTAAATTTCAAAGAATGATAATCGCTTTTCTCTGCTCTTTTATCTCCGTCGTTCCTTCATCAACAAGTTTTTCATAGCCAATAGCCAATGAATCTGAACAATTGCAATTGAATATCTCTATATTGGAAGTTTATTCGGAGTTGTATCGAATGACGATCAATTTTTTTTCTACCAATCAGTATCATGTTTTTCATTATTATTTCTTCCTAATAACTCAATAAACCTACAAAGTGTTTCAACATAGGGGCTCCACTGACAGGAATAAAGACTCTGAGCTGACAAAGGAAATCTACGCCTTTGAACAATCACTTCATTATTTCGCATAGGCATCGATACGAACACAGAACTTCATCCACTATAAAGAATAATCTACTTTGAGCAAGGAAGAAGCAATATTAATTAATAACAATTTATCAAAATACGATAAAAAGGATTGTGCTAGGTTACGTGCGATGAAACCCATCTATAAACCAAGCCTTCGGCTAAAAGTCAGTCGAAAACGTTTGCAACGAACTTGAAAGCAGTTTGAATAAATTCAGGGTAGGTGTTGTACAATAAGTTTTCAAATGAATCATAATCTAAAGTTCATTTAGGTGAGCTAAGAACCCTACTGCGGCGGGAACCCTGGATTAGGCTGAGCAATGAAAGCTTTCGAAAACTACCTCAAAAATTAGAAGGAATTATGATATGAGTGTGTTTTATGGCGAAGCAATGTCGAATATGCTTTACAAGTTCTAAAATTAAAGTTTCAGTCTATCTGTATGTCCTTGAAAACAAATTAGAGGCTCATGCGTTAGAACAATTTGGTGATACGAGAAAAAATGTTGGAACAAGATAATGAACCATGTAACACTGCAAATGATGCAGGTAATGCCTGCAAAAGATGCAGGTAAGTTTAATCTATGGCATCAATATCACAATTCATTTTATAAATTGATATTGTTTTATTTTTAAAGTTCAAGAGGGACTTGAGGAAAAGAATGTTGATGATTTAGATTGGCCCCCATATAGCCCTGTCTTGAATCCAATTGACAATGCCTGGTCTACCATAACATTCAAAATGACTATAAAGCCTCACCTGTAGAAAGCCTACTTTCTCTAGACAATTTCCAATCAATTCCGACATCAACATTGAAAAAATTATCGAAGTCGATCTGGTACATTTCCGTGATTCTGGTCAAAGATGGCTCAACAAAATGGAGTCTAGAAGCTATTTTTTTCATTTTTTTCATTTTAAAACCAAGAGTCCCACGAGCTAAGCAAAATAGAAAAAAATTGCTGCAACATTGGGACATTGAAGTCCCTGAACAACATTTTTGCGGGTGAAATTACCTTGTTCTATTTTATCAATCCGAATCACAGGGCAAAAAAACATCCGTTGAAAACCGCGTATGGTTTGTTTACCACACAACACATGAATTTGTTGTTTCAAAGTCATCTTATTCATGATTTCATTAGATTTGCGCTTGTCATAACAACCAATACGCTTATACTCAAGGTTTTTGCGTGCATCTGTGTCTCTAGAAGAAGTTCAAATATAAAAATTTGAGAAACCAAAACGACTTAAAATTTTGCTTTTTTTGGTTGGCTTCAAAGTATAATACCTTCGGTTCCCTCGGCGTTCTTCTTGCGGTAAAACCAACTTCTGAGCTGATTTTGGCTTTTAGGATTATTTGTGGGTTAAAATTATTTGTGGATTTAGGATTATTTGCCTTTCCTCCGTTTTGGAAATGGCTGCTTCAAAATTGGCTTACAAACGCTCAAATTTCTTGACCATCCTGTTTTATTTGTGGATTGTGGAAGGACACTCGTCCTTCACAGTGCCCCACAAATAAAAATTTGAAAGTTATCATATTATCAATTTTTTACACATTTCGACTTTTCAAACTCTCGAGGTGTGGTATAACGCGCCATCTTCCTGGGACCATAGGTCACGTAAATCAATATGGAATCAATGTATGGCAAAAAACAAGATGTTGTTAACATGTTGTGGTAAGTTTGCGGTTCTGTTTTCTGATTCTGAATTCTGTTTCTTTTTGATTCTGAATTCGGTTTTCTGAATTCTGTTGACCGTAACTGTCAAACCAGTGTCATTAGAGCAGCAATACGGCTCAATAGTGACACCGCACCACAATCTACAGCAAACAGTAACACGCAATCAATGCAATGGCTTCTTCAGGTAGTTTTGTGGCTTTTCTGATTCCAAAATGTGTGAATTTTACTTGTTTCTGTGACGTTCGAGGTTGAAATGCGCCTTGTCTGAAGAGATTACATTTTGATTTGTACCATCAGTTTGCAGATGGATCACACAGCAATTTGATATCGAAGCGAGTGTTGACTAGCCTTCAATTTCTAGACCTATTGAAAGCAAATTCAATACAAATCAAGATCTGTTCTCCGAATTGGTTGCATGGAAGATAAGCTGATGTTCGTTTCCGATACACGACGATAAATTGGTGTTCCCACCCGTTGACGCATATTTTCGGCCAACGTGGCCAGATTTACGGATATAAAAACACGAAGAGCTTGCCAGTTTGTCATTGTCCGTTGTTGTAGAAGTAAAGTTCCAACATTTCCTACTTTTGCTGAAGGGACAAGCGACTTATTTCGTAAACGAAAAGGAATATTCAGAATTTCTGTGAATAGAACGATGACATTAGTGACGCCAGGGCCAAAATAATCGGTAAGTCAAATCTGAACCGTTCATTGGGGCGCACTGTATTTCAATGTTAATATTTGCGTTCGAACATAGTCCTTTTCGTCACACATTCAATTATGAGTGTGTGTGTTACGAATTCAGTATAAGTCTGGTCTACAGACAAGCTCAAATAAGTGCAGACTTTTTTAGTTTAACAATTAAATCTGTCTCGGTATCGACATGTTTCTGAGTACAGCGAGTCCATGAACCGTATTGAGTTGTATTTCAACGTTGTATCCAGTGTACCAATAATGTCATCGTACAGCAGCTATTTGAAAATCAAGTGATAGAAAACAACAAATTGCTGCAAGAAATTTGAAATAGTTCGAATGCAAGTTTATTCATTAAAAATTTGTATTTAATTTAGAAACCAAAATAAATCCATTTAGATTCTGGTTATTCTATACCAAGATATTAACTAAAAATAAAAAAAGGCCAATTTGCCTCCAATAATGTCTTCGTGCAGTTAAGTTTTTGCTTGCCCTGCGATCTCTTTGCTTATAGTTATTGTCCATAATCACATATTTTCCACTTATAACGGTTTGTAGTAACGTAAACAAAGGGACACAAATGTAAACTTTGAGTTTCGCTGAAAGTGATTCCAAATAATGCCTGGTAAATACTTGTCGCTGGAAGAGCGTAAGCTCATAGTAAATTTACACATAAAGGAACAACAATTATACTCGGAAATAGCCAAACTACTGTCATGGAGCCTCTTCTACTGTTCAGTTTTTAATCTGTCGCTTTAAACATGAAGGCCGGGTAGAAATCAGGACAAATCAGGACGCCCGGCAAAATGATAAGCCCACTGATAAAGATCGGTTATAAATCAAGCATATGATTGCCAAGGATCCGTTTATTAGTGCACCAAAAATTAGTAGGCAGCTACTTCAATCCAGCCAAATTGAAGTCCACCTAGAAATAGTACGAAAAGCCGTGATTGATGCCGCATTTAAGTCCCTCGCAGGAAGCCACTGGCAAGTGAATTAAATCGAAAAAAACGTTTGGACTTTGCTTGTTAATACGAAAATGAATCTCTCGAGTTTTGGCGCAATGTGATATTGTCTGATGAGTCCAAATACAATATTTTTGGGTCTGATGGGTGACTAAGAGTATGAAGGGAGCCAGGAGAAGCTTGGAGAACCCAAAAAACACCGTCAAAACTGTGTGGTACGGTGACGACGGCGTAATGGTATGGCGCTGTATGGCTGCCAGTGGGGTTGGACAGTTGGCAATTATTAAAGGAATTATGAACCATCGCGCATATATCGAAGTTCTTAAAAAAAAATTAGAGCCAGGTGTAAAAAAATTGGGTGTATCAGAGGATTATTATTTTCAACAAGACAATGACCCCAAGCACATGGCTCATAATACTAGGATGTTCCTGGCATACAAAACTCCACGTTTGCTGAAAACACCCCCACAAAGTCCGGACCTCAATCTCATGGAGCACATGTGGAACATGTTCGAAAAAAGGATCAGAACTCACCATATTAATTCCAAATCTAAGTTGGAATAGGCTCTTCAGGAGGAATGGGCGATAATAGAGCCCAGCTACACAAAAAAACTAGTAGAATCTATGCCACGCCGTCTTAAAGCAGTGAATAAAAATAAAGGCTACCCAACAAAATATTAAAAGAAAGGTATCTTTATTTTTAAGATTTTTTTATAAATTGTTTCGTAAGTGTACGAAGATATTATTGGAGGCAAGTTGTCGACTTTGTTTTATTATTAGTTAAGTTTGTAATAAATTATTGAAATGGGTTAGTTTTTGTTTCTAAATTAAATAAAAATGTTTAATGAATAATCCTGCATTGAACCTTTTCAATTTTCTTACAATTTGTTGTTTTTTATCACTTGATTTTCAAATAGCTGCTGTACGAAGACGTTATTGGTACACTGTATATCATGCAAAGCAATGCGTGATTCTACATCTTTTTGATCAATTTCACCAATTAATTGATTCTTCATCCTGATAAGGTCCCGGGAAGGCTTTGGTTTTTAGTCGGCATAATAACAAATTGTTCTCTTGAACTGAAGTCGTTGCCTTGAAAAAATGTTAAATCTCATTGATGTGGCGATTTCTACTTTCAACTGAAATAAATTTTCTTTCTTCGTATTAATGTTTAGATTGTTACCGACTTTGTCATTGCAAAAAATATCCTGTCGATCTTGTTTCCTTGATATGATTAATATATTGTCAACCTTTTATTCACCATCGATGGACGTTTTTCGATTAACTAACATTTCTTATGAAATGACTTCAAACAGGACACATCAGTCCAGAAACAATGAAGTTTGTGATGACTCAACAATACCATCAACTCATGTTGGCTATAACAAAATGAGGACATGTTCTGCTTTCAAGGCTATTGATCAGACATCATACTCAAATATGAGATAACAATAGGACTGAACATCACGATAAATGCTTTCCCGTTCCAATTTTCTTGCGGTCACAACAACATCATCGTTGAATTTTCTTGAAAAGCTTTCTGCTGCTGGTTTTTTCGTCTTCTTTTCCAGCAAGCAGCAACCAAGGGTAGAAGAATCAACAGCACAACAACAGTCAGCCTACAAATCCGCTGAGTCATATGATTCAATCTGTTGTCTGGCTTTGGTGAAAGAAAATGCCGTCTCATCTTGATAACTACATTTGGTCGGGAAGTTTTCCTATTCTTCGCAAGCACCACCATATTTTGTACCATTACAGTCCCCGTATGTCGCATGTTGAGCTGGGGTTGCGGTTTTGTGTATATTATGGACTGACAGCCATACACAGGATATAGATTATATCATAAGGGTAGTTTGTACCTTTGTCCGAGAGAATATATCGCTTCCTTTTATATTACACCTGTCATATGTGAACCTCGATGCCGTCTCATCCCACGTTGAAAAGCTGATACAATTTTGGAATACGTTGTAACAAATTTTAGATACGAGGTCAGAACGAGCTGAACGTACATGCAATAGGCAAGAGTAATTTGATTAGATTGACGAGATAGTTTCGGAAATTGTTTTGGTGAAATTTGATTAGATGCGAGTCCCAGGAATTTTCGGAGATTTAGAAAATCATTTTAATAAAGCGATAGCTCTACAGCTCGAGAAAAAGGACTAACCCGAAAATCTTATGATGCTATTTATTATCGTTTATCATAATCGAGTAGACAAACTAAGGATCCCACTTTCAAAAATAAATCGATTTCGATTTAACTTCAAACTTTCCATAAACATTTCACAGCATTTCGTTAGTTTTACATAAAATGTTTCCGAAAAATAAAATTCGGAAATTTGAACTAAATACCGGACTGTATTTTCACTTTATTGTACAGCGAACATATCCAGGCTTAAAAAGCTGACTGGACGAAACCATTTTGAACTGCTGAACTTTTTCTAACTGCTCTTGGCATGTTTCAATGATTTCCATCAAAAATTTTGACGATTGAAGTAGTCAAAAATAATAAAGATAAGTGGAAAATTCCTCCGAATATCCCATTACATGGCAAACAAATTCTTTTCGAAACTAAAAAAAATAAAGTAAGTATATTAGAGAACCGAAAAAAATGAATTTGTATGCTTTTTTAATACTCGTCCGTACGTAATCGTCGTCCTTTTTTAATACTCATTTGTTGAATTACTACCTCAATGTAAAAATTTAACAAATGAGTAAAAATGCGCTATGCAGAAGTTATGTTAAATCTCGATATATCAAAATAGAAACAGATTAAATAAACGTTTCTAACTTTTGAAAGTGATAATCTTAGATAATCCTGCACATTCAATACAGGTATGCAGAATCATCAAAGGAGTTGTTGCTCTATCTGCCTCGATACCCGGGTGGATGCGTTTCGACTCGATAAAAGAACCATATTTTTGTAGATTTAAATAAGTAGAGTAAATTCAAAAAGTTGAATCTGTTTGTGAAAGTTTTTGTACGGTGGACTGCGAGTGGGTTGTGTTAAGACAAGGTGAGTTCAATAGCCAAAATTGTTTAGTTATCCCTGTATGGTTTCCGGTATTTCTGTTATCAAGCAAGCTGTGAGTTGAAAACGTAGTTCAACTTACGTGAATAAGAAGCTCAACGACCTCGCAATTAAAAAATCCAACTGATCAGGACAATGATCACTTTTATGGACCGGCTATTCTCCTTACTACGCTTAATTAAAAGGAACGAGATCACGCATCAGTCAATAAAGTTCTGTTTTAATCGCGATTGAAAATTGACACTAACTTGGAAACGCACCTCTGGCTTTGTTCTACACTCCTATAGCCTAAAATAATAAGCACACTGTAACATAATTGCTACAAGTTATTTCATGTTCCAGTAATTTTATTGGGTGATTTTGTTTCTATGTACAATTATTAACAATTACTTTCTGAACCTAATACTTCACGTAGTGGTTTTGCCAACTGGTTGTACCCAAATCTCAACACAAACTTTTCTTGATTCCTTAAAATAGTTATGTTATTAAAATTTGTCACTAGTCACACTTACATCCTAAATGTGGCCTTTAATATCTATCTTTTCGTTTATATTTTTATAATATAATTTTTAATATAATTTGATTTATAATCTAAAACAATATTTATCTACAATATTTAATCTTCTTGTTAACTACGTATCTATAACTATTGGCTGCCTCCATGGTTCTTTTGTCCGCCGCATTGCTGCTCGTGAGGGTCTCATGTTTCGCCATCCGTCTTGCCACTCGCTCGATCAACTACCTTAGCATAAAGAATTATTGGTTCTACAGTTGCATCTTGGTACAGTATTTGGTTGGGATAGGGCCGTCCGTTCTCCCTTTTGTTCAGGCCAGTGCAAGACCGAAGGATTTTTCGTGCCAATAACCTAATCTTGCTCCACGAGTACTTCGCAGTTGCCTACCATATTAGAACCGCATACATGAGTATGGGCCTGATGAGTGACTTGTAGGCAAGTATCTTCATCCGTTTGTTGGTTGTTGACTGCTTCCTGAAAAGAGGAAGAAGAAGATGGTATGCAAATGTGCTCTTTCAGCTTTATTCTGATATCACAGACGCTCAAGATGCGACATCCAGATTTTTGATATGGATTCTTGAAAACAATCAGCTTGCTTTTCTTAACGTTAACCCTCGTCCCCTACTTTTGATAATATAAAGTTAACGAGTCCACGTAGCTCTCTTTCTTGCAAAATAGAGATTGTACTCATAAGACCACACCAATTAGTCGTCAGCAAAGAGATTCACCTCGATTCCTGTGCATTTGGACGTAAATATATTGAAAAGAAAAGGACTCAGAATGGACCCCTGTGGGACCCCCGAACTAATAGTAAAGGGTTCAGAGCTAGCTTCACCAGACACCGCGAGGCAGTACGTCCCCTCCTGAAACTTTCTACAATTTGCGTAACATTAACCGGAAAGCCAAGTTGCATCAGTATGTAGATAAGCCCGTCGATCCAAAAAGAATCAAAAGACTTCTCTAGGTCGATGAGGCACGCTGCGGCTACCTTTCTCGCCTGCGAGTTTCGTGCTATACTGGCTTGGAAACGGGTTAAAGCGTCTATAGTTGTTCCTGCCTCTTCAGAGAACTGTGTAATACATTAGAGGACTACTCTCTCAAGTAACTCTCCACATTAGATAAGAGAGATATTGGGCGAGTGTTGACTACGTCTGTGCTATTGGATTGATTCATATATTTTGGCGCATTTCCTTTGCTGTGGGAAGAAGCAAAAGCTTATGCAGTTATTTCGAAGGATTGCGAGGCGAGCAAAATACGTCTGGGTAGTTTTTTGAAGAAAAAATGTGAAATACCATCCGCCCAAGTCGATTTTTTGTGGAATTTTGCTGGAGTTCAAGCAACCTGACACTTCCATGGCTCACAAACAGGGTACTGCCAATAGCTGCGTCGCAGGAATTCGAATCTGAAAATCGAATCAAGCATAGGTTCTTGTGATCCTTGCCGAACTATGGTATTGTTATTTTTACTAAAGAATTGAGAGCAGAGCCCTCGATTGCTTTGTCCCCCTGAAAAACTTTTGCGAAATGATTTCCGATGAAGTCAGCAACAACCTTTTCATCCATTGAACCGTTATACGTGAAAACTCCTGGCAGTAGCTTGTGACCAGTTATTTTATTAATTAGAGGGAACATCCAGGCATCTGGTCTGATGGTTGCTAGGGTCTGTTTGATCATCATGTTTGATCATTTGATCTGTTGGATCATTCTTTTAAGGGACATTATAAGAAGTTATACCCGCTGATACTTCCAGTTAACCATATTCAAGTTGCAATGGTATATCCTTGAAAGAAATTTTCTGAGAGTGCCCCATCTGCGATGAAGCTTTAATACATCTTCTGTAAATCTCTACAAACAACATTTTGCGAGGAATTTTTTATGGATATCTTTGAGATGACCGTATTAAGGGTAGATTAAAGCAATCAATGACCGCTTCAACCTTGGAGGTTGATCTGAGAAGAAGGCTATCCATAACGCCTTTCCACTTCCATTCAGCGTCAAGATCTCTATATCAAAATACTTCCGACATGAGAGATATTTACTAGATTAGCTGACACAATAAATAAATCGATCGTTGACGAGTTTCTGGACAAATTGAACTCGTTCCGCGCAATCAAAGTGAGATCGATATTTGCTTGCACTGAGTTAAACAGAGAAAGATGTCCTATCGCAAATAAATCAAACTTTTCACTCAAAGTAAGAACTGTTTCCAACCGAATATCCGTGTTCAACGTATACTCCAACAAATGCAAATTTGTACCTCCCCAGGATTGAGCTCAATTTCATGTCGTCTGCGCATTTCAGACTTGGAAGACACGGGCTTCGAATTTTGCGATGCTCCTTGAAAGCCAAATCGACTTCACGGATTCCATCTGAGATATCATCTCTTATGACTTTATATTTCCTCATGGAACTTTGTGTTTATTTTTGAGTCTTATTTCTGAGAGGAGCAACAAATCTGGTCTATGAAGCTCCGTTTATAACGTGGAGCTAGCGAACAAGTGCTAACCATGGAGAGCTTAATGAAGCTCATCGAGACAAAAGATTTTGAAGGCAAAGTCTAAGCACGCCGCCTTTTCCTCACTGAGATTAGTAAATTTTTTATATTGTGCTATGAACGTGTCCCCTTTGTGGATGAAAGTGAACCAGTCATACTCGAAAAATTGTTTGCAGTCATTGGAGATGACCGTACTTCTGACCTTCGTTGCTGAGCACCACCATTTACTTTGGCCTGCCGAACAGGCTGAGCTGCACCCCCTGCTATACTATCGAATGAGACAACGTTATAAATGGTGTTAATTTAAGGAAGCGGTGGCAAAGTCCTTCCTTTCTTCCTTTTTCTTTTGAAGATGCTTCAGCATCCTTGGCCTTAGGACAGCCCTTGAAATTCGTAACTCCCTCCGAAAATTGCATTTTTTCCCTCTTCTTTTTCAATGGGACATCCTTCTGACTGCTGATGTGTGTCACATTTAACGATCCGGGGTTCTATTCTGCAGTTAGATGCAACATTTCCAAATCTTCGACAAGTAAAACTTTTCAAGGTATTTGATTTCGTTGAACGCTCCCATTGTATCATTTGATATGAGAGAGCTTAAGGCTTAAGATGAAGCCCATAGGACACTTTCGGTGAAAACATCTGTTTCTTAGTTGCACCAATGTTGGTCAGATTTTTTTTAGCTCCGATAAGCTATTCTGCACACTAGGGCAGCCATTCGAGTAAGACGCATATCGTGATTTTCGCCAAGCTATAAAAAGAGCAGAATCTTTCGGTAATTCGCTTTTTGTTTTTGGATGGAAAAAATGCGTGGAAATAAAAGTAAAGTTGGATGCTGTTTGTGGGGACACTTCGCCATCTATGACCACTTTTTTAAATTGTTTCAATGAATTTAAACGTGGGCGAACATCCATATTGCGCTCAAAATCAGGTGTGATCAGGACGCCCGGAAGAAGTGGTTACCGAGGAAATCATTCAAAAAGTACGAGGTTTGTTCAAAAACTATCGCGAATTTTGAATTTTCGCGGGCTACGTATGTTCGATTTTTGATCTTTTGGTGGCGTTATGTTAGTACTCATGACCCACACTTATGTTGACAATTCCGGCCAATGTCCAGTCAGTTTATGACAGTTATTGTGCGTGGACGTGTTTTAGCTTGTCTTCGATTTTCGTCTATCCCAAACTGTGGATCAAAGAATTTGTATTAAATTTTGTGTGAAGAACAACTTAAAGTGCGTGGATGCATTCAGAATGTTGACTGTTGCATACGGACAAAAGCAACGTTTATCGGTGGTACAAAATGTTCTCAGAGGGACCGAAAGAAGCACGCCAAGTTCGGTCGAATGTGAAGGTTTTGCTGACAGTTTTCTTCGATTGCAGGGGCGTGGGGTATTATAAGTTCTTGCCGCAAGGTAGAACGGCCAATAAAGAATATTACCTTCAAGTAATGCGCTATCTGCGAGAAGCAATCCACGAGAAACGCACGGATTTGTGGAAGAATTTTTGGCCAAAAACAACACTCTAATAATGCCGCAGCCACCGTTTTCCCCAGACCTGGCCCCCTGTGACTTTTTCTTGTTCCCGAAACTGTAGAGGCTCATGAAAGGACGACGCTACGCCACGATTGAGGAGATAAAGACGGCATCGAAGGAGGAGCTGAATAAGATCACAAAAAATTATTTTTCAAAATGCTTCGAGGATTGGAAAAAGCGTTATCACAAGTGTATAATGTCTTACGGGGATAACTTTGAAGGGAACAAGATAGATATTCATGAATAAATAAATAATTCTTGAAAAACATGAAATTCGCGATACTTTTTGAACAAACCTCGTATACGACATGATTTTCGCTGATCGACGACCAAAAATGCGCGAAGTAGCGGAGGACGTAGGAGTGTCGACCGGAACGGCAATTAATATTTTACGTGAAAAAATTGTTGGCTAAAAAAAATGTGGCTGTTAACTTCGAAGCACTGTTTGGAGCAATTTAAGTGGGATCCAAAGGAGTTTCTGCGCCGAATACCTACCTTTGATGAAACCTTTACGTTACCTTTGATGAAACCTGAATTCATCATTACGCACCAGAAACTAAGCAACAATCCAAGCAATAGAGATTTCCTGGCGAAGACGGTCCCATCGGCCGGAAAGGTCATGGTGCTTTGCGATGCGAACGACGTCAACCTCATGGGTTTTTTAAAAAAAGGAATAACGATCACTGGACAATGTTACAGTGAGAGCCTTGTACCGTTTCGAAAAAATTGAAGAAGAAACAGCCACATTTGCCGAAAATGAAGGTGCTGTTTCACCATGATAACACACCAGCAAATTAATTCGGAATTTCCGCTGTATAACAGCAAGCTCTCTGTGACTTTTTCATGTTCCCTAACATGAAGAAATAACGCACTGGAAAAAATTTAGCTGAAAAGAGGAAGTCATCACCGAGACATAGCAGAATTTTGGAGAGTTCGACAAATCCTCTTTTTAATATTGGGAGTACAAATTAATTCGGTCCGTTTTTTTTGTGGTCAAAAATGCATTTATTTCAAAATAAATAGAATTAAAACATTAATCAAAGTATCGTCCATCGCTAGTTACTACTTTTTCCCACCTCTCAGGCAATTTTTGAATTCCCTCTCGCAAAAATGTCTCGTCTTTTGAGGTGATCCAATTTAAAAGCCAATTTTCGATTTCTGCGAAAGAAGTGAACCGATGACCTGCCAAATCGTGCTGCATCCGTCGAAACAACCAGTAAACAGAAGGAGCAATGTCCGGTGAATACGGGGGGTGCGGCAAAATATCCCACTTGAGCGTTTCCAAATATTTTTTCACGACTTTTGCGACATGAGGCCGAGCGTTGTCATGCAGGTGAATAACTTTGTCATGTTTTTGCTTGTATTCCGGCCGTTTTTCTCGTAATGCACGGCTCAAACGCATCAATTGCAGCCTATACCGATCGCCCGTTATGGTCTCGCCAGGTTGTAGCAGCTCATAGTGCACAACACCCTTTTGGTCCCACCAGATACACAACAAGACCTTCGAACCATGAATATTCGGCTTTGGTGTTGATGTTGAGGTCGATGCCAACGATTGACCGGGCATAGCGTAGTATTTTTTCCTCTTAGGGTTATCATAGAATACCCATTTTTCGTCCCCAGTAATAATTCGATGTAAAAAACCTTTTCTTTGTTGCCTTTGAATCAGCTGCTCGCAAGTGAAAAGTCGCCTTTCAATATCTCTCAGTTTCAGTTCATAAGGAACCCAATTGCCTTGCTTTTGAATCATTCCCATGGATTTTAACCGTACAGAAACTGCTTGTTGTGTCACTTCTAATGATTCTGCAAGCTCCTCTTGCGTTTGACTCGGATCTTCATCGAGCAATGCCTCCAACTGTTTGTCTTCGAATTTTTTTGGTTGTCCAGAGCGAGGCTTGTCTTCAACGCTGAAACCTCCATTTTTGAAACGTCGAAACCATTCCCTACATGATTTATCAGTTGGAGCATTGTCACCATAAACTTCCACAAGCATTCGATGCGCTTCAGCTGCACTTTTATTCCAATTAAAACAGAAAACTAAAAACTCCCGCAAATGCTGCTTAGTTAACACAAAATTGCTCATAATTAACACAGTGAAAAACAAGGTTTCCTTTAAAAAACTCGAAGCAATACGAACTGAATATTATTGACAGATGTCTAACCTTTCTATAACTATCGACATCAGCTGTTACTATTCAATATTCATAAAAGCCAGAGCCATCTTTTCAGAACGGACCGATCTAATTTGTACTCCCAATACATAGCAGGAAAGTTGGAAGCAGTGCAACTTTCTAAAAGGGGACTATGTTGAAAAATGAAAAACCATTTGTGAAAAAATGGTGATTTCATTTCTAACACGGGTACTTTTAGAACCGCTTTCATAAAATCCTAAGTGGTACGAGCAATTTTTTCCTACAGGAGCTTACTACGACGCAATTTAAATCCCCCTCAATGTTTATAAACTATTGATAACTCTTTTATTAGTCGTTTGATTCTTGACGGTCGAGATCTCAAACTTATGAGGAATGCTTGACTGTAATTTACACTCTCGTTTCCTTATTAGTTCACAGTACAATGTTTCGCAGCTATAATCAATTAATTAAAGTGTGAATAAATTCCAGTCATAATTTGACACATGACACATGATCTCGATTTTAATTGATCAATTAGTGCAGGTGTGATTAATGGCATCAATACATTGTTATCTTTTAATCAAAATGAGAAATTGGACACCATTCACATCAAACTACAATACTGTAGTTTAACAGTTCAGCGAAATCACATATATGACTTGGACCAAAAATTCAATTCTCTGGAAAATGTTTGGCTAATGCAGTTGGTTAAAAGAGTGAAAATATTCTTCATATGTGCACAAACAAGAAATGCAAAAGCTTGGTTACCTCATTTTTCGATTTTCTAATCGCATTTATTGCAACAAGATTCCTTTCTGCAAGAAATTTCTTTTCTGCGTTACTGATTTTGTTGATTGATCTTCTAACTAATTGCTGCTAACTAATTGTGTTTCACATTATAAAAAACTGATAATATTGATTTTGTTTGGGAGGTGAAGATCTAAGTTGTGCCCTTGATAATTTCTTTTTTCAATGTTAAGTTTATCCGCTGTAGGTTGTATCTCCTCAGCAGGATGTGGACAGACTTAAGATTCTAGTTACTTTCTTGATGGGTTTTCTCTGCTCAAACACTTTTTTTATGTGAGGTCCTGTACCTCCCTGAAAGAAAAGCTTGGTCAATTGATTTCTCTTGCGTTGGACACAAAGAAACCAAAGAAGAAAACAAAGATTGTTATGTAAACGTTTGCCGTCCACAAGAGTTTTTCGGAATTATGAAAACGATGCACACCCTTGCTATGTACATTTAGATTAAAAATCAAATGAGACATTCACATAGAGGAATGTAAATTTAACCACAAAATATGGAAAATTTTTTCGCGAACTGATATGATTTTATATTTTGCTAATTTGATTTCCAAAGATCTTCGGAAACACAGTGATATTTCACGTATCTATCCATCATTTTTTTATAAAATTGCCAACGGTCTTACAATTTTCTAAGAAAACTGATGTTTTCAGGGAATTTTTCTTCAACATCTCGCAGCGTCGCAGAAAATCTCGTATGTAATTAAATGAACAAGGAAGAAGCCATATTAAATAGGACCACTATAATGAAGATGAAAAAATTATGTGATTATTCTGAGAAGAGATATGATACGGCCTTACATTATACATTATATCTACAGCGCGTTCAACCATTTTATCAGTCGTGGACAACAGTTTACTTCGCTACGATAAATTTGAGTTAATAATTAATCTGCCAACGAAATATAGAATTTGTTCCGGCTAAAAATCTTTTCTCGAAAAATAAACTTAGGATCCAACAAAGCGCGACTGTTAAGTATGCGTTATAATGCCATGATTTAAGCGTTTATTAAAAAGAAGACCGAATTAGGAAACAACGTACAAAATAGGGATTAGATATTTATAATATTTAATTAAATAAGCATGATGTAGAGTTCATTCAATCTATGTTACACGCTCACATGGATAAGTTTCTAGGAGAGGGTGATTTGGCTGATCGCAGGGGTGATACCCATTACCTCTATTTTCTTGCTGAAGGGTGGCAAGTTTGAGGATAATAAATGGAGAAGAGATTTGCACTGACGAGAGATAACACTCACGCGCGACAGATGGAATATGTCGAATACACATGTGTTCTCTCCTCTGAGGTCGGGGCTAAATCAAATGTATGTTGAAGCTGATTTCTACATACTCAGGTCCTACGCCGCCTTGGATGTTTTTGCTCTTACGTTAACAAATTTGTTCTAAACGGCCTTCCAACTGCATGTTTTCAGAGTCTAGTTGGATGATGTGTGTCATACATATTTCGCTTGCAAAAATGAAAGAAGCAGGGTGCCGGATTCTCCAGCGAAATTATAGGGTTCTTAGGGGTATATATATAGGGTTAGGTATGTATATTATAGGGTAAATAATGTGGCCCCAATTTAAGTTTCCTTTTTAAAAATGCGATAAAATTAACAAAAATCAAATTATTTCCTTCTTTTCGGTTTATTCGCATGAACATTTAATTGTGAAGTACAATTTCATTTAAATGGCTGCCACGGCTGGCGTGACAGGGAACTATCCTCTGAGCTCTTTTTCCAAGACACTATTGATGGTTATTGGCCCTATCTGAGCGATGGTTTGTTGAACATGCAATTTCAAGGCGTGTATTGTTTGTGTAATTTCTATTATCGATCTTTCACAGCGCCCCATTAAATGAACTTCAACGGTGTCGAATCGCAGCTTCGAGGTGGCCAATTGACTTTGCGGATGACAATTTCCGACCGTTGACCGAAACACCATTTCCAGCCTCATTTTCAAACAAAAACGGTCCAATGACGCCATCACTCCAGAACCCAGACCACACCACCATGCGTACCATAGGTGCGCACCGCCCTTGTCTTATGGTCTTTCTTTACAAATTTGCGTACAATATTTCGGCCAAAACCTACTCTCCAAAAACGCACTTTTTTAAGGAACTCTTTGGAAACAAGATTTCAATATTTTAAAAAGTTTTTCAAACGTCAAACGATTCCGTGGAAGGTAAATACTGACTCACTTACATTATTTTGAGTGGGAAACAGCTGTCAGTGCCAAAATAATATGTGATTTAAAAAAAATTCTTTATGGCCTACCCTACGTATATATAAAAGATTCGCGTGACATATAATGCTTGGACAATACTGAAACTTACCTTAGGGATACTAGAGTGGCGTGGTACTCTAGAGGAGGCGACGGCGATGGATGAGTGTGTTCTTTAGCACTCTGTTCCCCTCCATCTATCTCACCGAAGAAAAGATCACCGTAAAGGTATATGTACGCACAGGAACATCGTGGGTAGTAATAAGTAATGTATCAAACTGTTTCAGGCTCGGTTCGAAGCATTGCGCGTCTAGGAGGCCTTCATTCAGGACGTAAATAGCTTTCAACACTCTACTGCGAATAAGTCGACCAAATAAACTCGGTGGGTAGTGCAACCCATGATACGATACGGACATTTCGCTTCTGGGTTTAAAATGCTAATATACATTTCTTGTAAAATTTGGGGTTTCTAGTCGATTTTATATGTTATATTTTATTATATTTTGAAAAAAAAAACAATGTAAAAACGAAGTATTTACCTATTTAAGTAATGCTTTTAATTTAATTTAATAAGTTCTTTATTGTTTCTAAAAATTTTACAGGACTAAGCTAATATTTAAATTGAGAGTTCTGAATTTCGTATTCATTGCATCTACATAATTTTTTCTGTTTGTACCACAAATGTTTCTTATTCATATGACATATTTATAATAGTAGAGGAAAATACAACAAAAAACCTCTTTTAAACATAACTCTAACTTAAACTACTACTACCTATGTTAAAACCTATTTCGTACTATTTTGAATTTTAGTAATAACTATGAAAACTCGGTTGGAGACGCATGATCTCTAAGGTTAATCTATTAATTTAAATCCTGAGTGCTTGAATGTATGGGTTCGAAGCGTTTTCTACCTTAGCTAGTAGATTATCTCTGCGTGAGAGCGCGAGTTTATAGATAGGGTAATATTAGCAAGCTCATGTAATTTGCGTAGTGAGAAATAAAAAGGCTTATTTAGCGCCATTTTTAAGTACCTGTTTTGAGAGACTTGAAGCTTTGATTTCAAATATTTTGCGCATTGACTCCAAATAGGCGCTCCGTACACTCCGTACCTATTATAGGCTGAATGACCATCTTTAAAATTATTATCTTATTCTTTATGTTCAATTGGGGCTTCTATTAAGTAGTTAATACAGTTGTCGTACAGAATTTTGAAAATACTTTTTTAAATGAAATCATCTTACAAATTTTTAAGCGTTTAAAAATTAAACGTGCGGCTGACAAATGAAGAACCAAAAACTGACTGCAAACACCCTAAAAAATTTAAAACCAAGATCAATATCAACGGCAGATATCTTATATTTATTTAAGTTGATAATTTTTTTTCCACTATTTATTTAAGTTGATAATTGTGAATTTTGTGAAAACAAATTAATCAAAGTACTACCTAAAAATTATTCCTTGTGTCATACGTCGATAATGTTCTATACAAATATAGTTTTTGAACGCATTCCTGCCCAAATGGAATACTATGTTCTAGTTAAAACATATTTTAATTTTTTAATACCTGGAAGCAGGCCCAAAGTATTGGATCTAGACCATATGTGTGGTATAACAAGTGAAACGACCAGCACTTTAAAACATTAGCTTTTTGGTGAAAGAATATCACCGTAATTTTCTTTGTTTGATTTTACAATTTGTGTTTACATATGTTTCTAGGCCCCTGAATTTCATAAGACCTCTGAATAGAACCATAGGCTATCTTTTAGTGAAGCATTACACTGAAGATGTCCACATAACGTATCAAAGACATCGACACAACATTTATATCGGTTATAATCTTTTGTCATATTCGGTATTTAGCGCCACTGATCGATTTATCAATTTTTACATCACCATGCAGTGTGGAAGCCAAAAATACTAACATCCTTGTTTTTGGCACGTGCGATACTAAATTGCAATCAAGTTGAAGTACGAAAAAAGAACTATTAATTTCTCTTTCTATTGTAGATATAAAAGGAAGTGGCATTGGAGGTTTATTTTTCGCACGCTTCCTCACAAAGTCAATATATTATCTTCTAATAACTCGTTCAAGAGTGGCAAACTGGAAGACCAATTATCAACTACAATATTCCTGCTAGATTTTTGCATATTAAACCCTCAATAATATGCAAACACCTTCTTTTTTGCCCTTATATATTTCAATATTCGTAGCGTTAAAAAGGACGGGCGTCAGACAATAAAACCATTTTAATCCCATATTTCCCTGGTTTACTCGGTAGATTTTGACGAACTAGACTGCTCGATCAAAGCTTACAGGTTCCAGCAGTGAAAAATATTTCTTTTCAAAATTTTTCAAATATTTCCCGGAATGCCGCTAGTTTGCCTCCAATTTTGATTTCATACGATTACGTTTATTGTCAAAACCTATATCAGCATCTCACCAGGAAATGAAATGTTGAGGTGTCCGCTTCGAAGCCTTCCGCAATAATATTGTCAACCTAAAATAGATTTAATTTCTGTGATATCTGTAGAATTACAAACTCTCTCTTTTACATATTTCGATCTGAGAATTTATATATACATCTGAGAGTAAAAATAGATTTAAAGTCTTTGTGATGCCAGTTCAATTTTGTCACGAATTTGGTCTGGTACAAATTTAATACTATTATTTGACCGCGTTCCAAGGTTTTGTGGATGTTCTGAAACTTGCTTAAGACTAAGTTTTATATAAAGCAAGGGCATATCGTCTAGATACTGAAGGTTTTGGATATTTATACGAGGTTGTGGCAGTTTATCCTTATCACTAGATATCAACATAGCTGAGGATGCCCGTATGCCTTCTCATTCGTGCTCTAAATTGCTGCCATGTTTTCGCTATAATCTTCACTGTCTTCAATTTGAAAGCAGGCACTGTTCTATCAGTTCTTCATTAAAAGGAAGATGAGGCTGCTTGATTGTATTAAATAACAAAAACTAAATGTAGACTAACTAAAATAATAATAGACAAATAGCCGCTACTTGGAAAAAAACACCCGTACGTACTTTAAACGTCTGCTGTGGCCGAACACCGTGCGAACGCTGCCCCCTTTTATTCACAATGGTGACTGTCGCACTTCGTCCGAGAGGTACATGGAGGTACCGAGCGGTAAAATTATTCAGAAAAATAAATAGTTTCAAGTTTATGCTGCATGAGGTAAATTTTCCCCGAGAGCGTCTCCTGCCAAGTGTAATTAATTTTGAGCTTTTTTAAGCATCAATCATGACATTATGACTAACATTGTAAATGGATTCATCAATTATAACTTTAATCCAAATTTAATATCTGGGCAGCCAAAATAATTGAGTCGAAAATTGTTGAATCTTTCAATATTTTACTACAACAAAATTGAATCTCTTATTTATATTTATTTAATCCTTCCTGAGGATTCATTACTGACAACACATCTGGTCGGTTTTGTTTACTTAGGTGTGCTGTTAAGTACAGTAATGCAGTGTCTGCATTTTATGGTTTTGTTTGTTTATTACATGGATGTAAGAGATGAATAGCACATGTTAAGCAGACTTGCATTGCGTTGTTTAAAGAATATTTTAAACAAAGGAGTATACGGAGTTGTCCTGTATGACAGTGTTAATTTTATATTCAATTCTCAGTTTAAGCTCGTTGAGTAAATATTGGTCTCATTGTGCTGTTTTGAATTAATAAAAGATAATTTTAATAAAAGAACTAATTTGTCTATTTATTTAATAAAAATAAAAACATACCATTCCAATAAAAATCTTTCAATGAAATATTTTCTTATGATAACAAAAATTTTGATATTTAGTGCTGCATTGTGCAGAATAATTCCATTGATCCTAAAATTATCTTTAACCCAGTGAATAATTCGAAGTATCATCACTTGGTAAACAGAAAGCGCTTTGAAAAGAACAACACTATGTAACAAAGTAACGTCATTAAAGTTAAAGTAGTAAAAGTCCGCAAAGGAAAAATACCAACTTTCTAAATTTCTCCCACGTAAAAGAAGACTTAAAGGGCGATTCCGGGCACACAAAAAGGCAATAAATAATCATCTCAGTGATCATTCATCTCTTTCCATCTGGCAAACACAACAAATGTCAATTTAAAAAGGAAAATTTTCTCGAAATTGTTTTCCATTCATTGTGAAAGGGTAATAAAAATAGTCCTAACATTGAAAACTTGATGACATTGGTAAGCTGATGTTCACAGAAATAGAAATGAGATTATGTTGCAAAATAGTAACAAAGATGTGAATTGCAGAAATAAAACACTAGATAGAAAATGGGAACGGTTCCATCCGATAAAACGAAAAAGGACACTGCATTATTTAAACACTACCTCTAAACAAATCGGTTAAACTTAAAAACTATACGTGCACACAATCAAAGAAAAATCTGGAGGCCAACTGTGGAGAAAACAAAAATAGATTTCCTTTTTTGCTCCTAAGCAGTAAAAAGTCACTCGGCAAATGCAATGTATCTTCCAGACATCTATTATTTTCTGTCACATTTTATCGAACCGTACAATCCATTCACATATTTCTAAAGACATGTGGATACTTGGCATGTATGTAAGTTTTGCAAGATAAGAGGGAAGGCGGGACATTACAACCCCTAAAGGAAAAAGATTTGTCAAAAGTTTTTTTCAACAAATGACCAAAGATAACAAACGAACGAAAAAGATGAAGGTATGTCACAATGTTTCTTTCAACTATTTTCCAAAAATTTTTCATCAGGGACATATTAAAGGCTATAGGCCAAAAGTTCGTCACGTCTGTTGGGAACAAACCTTTTTAGATTTCGAAACTTTTTGCTAAACATTTTGTTTAAAGTTGTACCTTTTTTGTATCCATAGTCAGAGCAACAGTGAAAGTTTCTGATTTATTACATACTATGCGCAATTAAATAGACATATAATTTATAATGAACCCTTAAGTTAATAATTTTTGACTAAGGACAATATTTTGTGGTGGCATTTGTAAAGAAACAACATCTAGCAAAAAAGGCTTATAATTACGGACACTGATTACGAATGCAAGATATGAGTTGTATTCGCAAAACGTCAATGCGAGTGTAAGTCGGATATTATCAATGTGATTTGGCAGAAAAAATTTTCATACTCAAAAAGTGCACCAAAGGCTTACATCTTTCACCTTAGTGTAGGCATTATAGTAGCCGTTAATTAGTTTGGGCTTATCGAAACGGTCACAAGTGAAAAACAGGCTTCCACAGGTCTGCTGTCTTTATACATGTACCTGTACCTTATTATTGAGCCTGGATATATTAAGAGGCCGGAATATACGACTTAACACAACTACAGGCAACTACTAACACTTTGAATAAACTTTTTAATCGTTTTGGGTTCGATCGATGTAGTCCTAGATGTATTGTAATAATAATATAATTCTTTATTGGCTTTGTCATTTTGAAAGTTTCTGACAGTTGATTGCTTATTTCAGGAGATCTGAAAAAAAAACTTCATTACATCAATGTTCACAGAAAGTTATACAGAATTCTTTGGGCGGGATACTAACAACGAGATTGAGAGAGAAATTTCAACAAAAACTTTTGCTAGGTTTACACCTAACTTTAAATTATTTTTCGTGTATTAACTACGGAGGAATTTTTAAGCTACTTAATCTCAGCAGATCCACGGGTGAAGGCACTCGGGCTAGATTTCTGTCGGCTTTACATACCACTTAGTGATTTGATGAGGGGATTCAAGGAGTTTTCAGCTTTTTTGGGCAGGTTCGTTCTGCATTAGGCCGCAAACTTGTTAATAGGGACAGTATTAATTGTTTGGTGTAGCAATCTGGAGTCGGGCTTTTTTAGGGCTATTTTGAAAAATAGATGTTGGGTGGCTAGTTACATATAAAAAACATTTCCATGCGCCTGCAGTTAACTTGCAGGTGTCAGCAATTACGAGTTACATATAAAAAACATTTCCATGCACCTGCAGTTAATTTGCAAGATGCAGATTCAGATGAAGCTGACAACGGCTGGAAAACGTTAGAATTGTTTCTAGGAAATGGTAAGAAGCCAGACGCAGGTGTAAGCAATTACGAAATTATAAATTTGCTATGAGGAGTAACCTCTCCCTCAGTTGTCGCGTAGTCCTAAGGTACAATACTAGTAATCGGTGTTAAAATAAAGAAAGCTAAATTTAAAACAGTTGTTCTTATTCCCGATGGAAATTTTTATTTTTTCGTCCGCTCGACCCTCGACCACGTAATTGGCTTGAGGCTAAGCTTTAAGGTATTTAGCGCATTGGTTTTGGAGCTCCGTAGATTATTATTAGTTGGATGTTGGATTTGGTTTCAAAGTCTCATGGGCGAGTTCGATTGATTAACGATCGACAATTCAGTCGCTAAATTCCAAAGAATCAATAATTTCTTATAATGGTTACATTATTTTCCTTATAATCAATTTATTTGATTTTGCTTGTATATTGAAGCAAAATTAAATTAAGTTCTAATTTGGGTTATGTATTTTTGAATTGGTTTTTCGTTTATAAAATTTATAAATAAAAAAACGTATTTTAACTGATAAAAACTGATTGGTTCATTCCTGTTCACTGCGATGTTAACCATTTTTTCTGGACAACCTAAATTTTATTATTTATTTTAATATTTATTCAATCGAAAAAGAATGAATGAAAATTCGTTATATCCGATTGTAAATTAGTTGAACTAGTTTAACATTTCGAGAACGTTTCGAAAACGGTCCATTTGAAAGACTACTCAAGGCGTCAAGAGTTGCACCATATTGCTGGAAGGGAATTATTTAACCCCAGAAACTCAGGTCGCTTCAAACCTATACTCTGTTTTGCAATAAAGAAAGTGAAGGCTTAAGAGCATGTCGTATTTTAATCCGAAGCAACAAGAACATGGGACATACAGTCAACGATCCCTGAAGCGCTAGTGCTACAGGACGAGTTTTAATCGATTCAAAATGTATCCAGTTCTGGTGCTGAAATGTAGCTATGGTCATTTAGAAATACAATACATTCTTGTATTCAGGCCAATAAAACCAGATATCAACAGTACATCGAATTGCCAAGCAAAGTTAATCGGTAGAGCTTTTGGTAATTCCCTAAATACGAGTAGATTGCATTCATATTGACACGACTTATATTAACGATAAGTTTCGAGAAGGGTCTTCGTGTCACTGAGAACTCTCAGTTCACAAGGTGTCAATTATTTTCAATACGATTGCAAAGTTCACAGTCCATGAATTGAAACTACAAACGAGAAAATTCAATTTACTCACATGAACTAGCTATCGTTCAAACCAATGCTTAAACGATAAATTCTTAAAGTATACAATAAAACTTAGTGGTCACAAAACTTTCACTTTTAAGAACGTACTGAAAGTTTCCAATTTCCATCATGTCTTACCAGGATCTTAGTTTCCGGAAGGAATGATTAGAAAATGCAAAAACCTCTTTTCAACCTTCATTGCATTTCCCATCGAAACGGAATTCAACATTGTCACTGGTAAGAACTAAAGTCTGCTAAAATTGCATTTTAATTTTCAAGTTCCGAAGAAGACAAATTGAAAATGTTTCTAGCTAAAAGAACTATCGGAGGCTTTTCAGTTGACGATGTGAAAATCATTAATTAGAAAGAAGTTGTCGAGTACTTCTTTCGTTAGGAATAGTGCAGGAAAACAACAGTGGAAAAACTACCAATACCATTTGCATTGCCATGAATAAAAAATACGGTATCAGAAGGGAGTGTCCTTAGGCAAGCCGATTAATTGAATTTTCATTTGAAATTGCAGATTGACTTATTCGTTTGTATTGTTCTTTACCAGGATTTTAAGGCGATTGGTGCTGTCCTGGCCAACTGTTTGGAATTTTAGACCGAATACAACATGATTGTTGCAGTTACAGGTCATTAAGTCCAATGATATTGAAAGTTAATTTCTTGACATTTAATTCTATCTAATCTTAATTCAATAACTTTGTTTCTTTGTAGTTGGTATATTGCTCCGTGTATATTGGATTACTAGTGGCAACCGGACTACCTACTAAACACTTTGTCTGTCACATCAGGGTCCTGGCCTCGATCAGTTTCTCATATTACTTCGGACTAGGCCTTCTTGTTTATATCTAATGGTGCTTTTAGGTTAGGGAAAATCATATTTTTTGTCAGGGATGGATAAGAAGGAGAGAGATTGCTGTCAACGAGACGACTCTTCTTTCTGCACCACCAAGAAGTCTATGAAACCCTTCATTATAAGAAGAACCGTCGCTACTTAATGCGGCACGCAGTTTCAGTTGTTTGTAGATGTAAACAAAAACACGCTTACTTTCTTAGAAGCCTGGACCGTCTTTCACATGTGAAAAGGGTCTGGCAGACATCATCTTTGGTCCCTGGGCAAAACATGCAAACATTAAGTAAGACTGTGATACTTGTGTCCACTGAGTAGTTGCGCCTAGTAATAATCAGGCTCACCAAGCTATCGGCAAAACCACCAGCCTAAGTTACTGACAAGTGAGGAAGTCCACCTGGCTCGCGTCTCGTGTACCCACATTACCTCCCACAAAGCAAGGGTCCTTCTTCTTTCCTCTTTGGTTTTCCCCGGTGACAAGAGACTCACCTTCGTTCTTCAGCAGGTTGCACTATGGGAATCACCTTCGCAATAACCAGCCCCACTGTCTCTAAACAGCGGGCTATTCAGCTGCTATCTGCAAAATTCCTTGCCTCTGTACTTGTCGGACGCGCCCTTAGTGCGTTTTCTTACGAAGAGCGTCAGACCAGACTGCGGAACCGTGAAAAATCACTGTGTCAAGTAGGCGTCTTTTTCTCAAAGTTGGACCGCCAGTGTTGATCATAAAGCAACTGAGAGCCATCCCTCCCGTAGTTAGAATAATAATTATAATTATTAAGTAACAGATATATTAAAATATGATTTAAAATATAAAAATTAAACTGATTTTTTTTTTTGTGATTGGCGCAAAGCAATTTGCGCACTGAATGTCAAACTCTCATGTGCACAAACCAAGTGAACCACCGATAAAACACTTTCCCCTTCCCACATTGTTTGGTACTGTTTGGTAATTTATTCGGATTAGTTTACTTGAATCTCACCTAGCGACGTTGTCAGATTAGCAAGCTCCCTCTCTTAGTAGGGGTGGATAGAATTCAAAATCACGTATTAACTATATTTCAATGCTTGTTGATTCAAAATTCCATTTCCTAACATGGAGAATCCTTTCTTCATTCTGCGGACATGCAATCTCAGATCTTATTTTCGCTTATGAAGTTAGATTCTCTTTTCTTGTCTCGGCAATTGCGTCAATCAGAAAAGCACGGCCGATTTCAGAATCCAGCCGAATTTCAATCTCTCTAACAATACTGAATTCACTGGACTTACCAGTGTCAAAAGGGTCTTTTAGTCGCCACGAATCTCCCATTTTTGGCTATAAGATGATTGAATGCCGGTACGCTCTAATTTAATCAATGAACCTCATCTTTGTGTGTCAAGAATCAGGCCTTCAGACTTTCGTATTTTTATCGTCTTTTTCGAGCTGATGGTCATATAATCAATCTGGTTGAGATTAATACTCGATACCTACTTTTTGGTATACCAACGACATAAATTCGACATCTCCTCGCTCCTACTCGAAGGATTAGTGTATTTAAATTACTTTTTATTTAGCGCAATCAGTGATTAACACGTTGAGTGCCACATCAGTCACCGGTGTCTGATACCGAACTTTCCGTTCAGGCCGCGTCAGTATGCGCGACAGTATAAAATATTATAATAAAGGTAAAAATTGAACATTTTTGCAGAAAACTTTAATGGATTTTATTGAAACAAGGTAAACATGAAAATGGTTGTCCCTCGCAATTGTCACAAAATGTTATAACCTGTTTGGTCAAATTTCGTGCTATTTTTCTGCCACTCTGTGCCGCATTTTCTTCATAGCACGATTTGCAATATTTTCGCACTGCTGAAACTCGGCCAGGTTTTGTCTGCAGATTGTGTCGTTTTTTACTGGTTGCAAAGCTGCTGGATCGAACTTCGGCTTCCTTATACTATAAACTATACTATACTATATATACTATAAACTATATATACTATAAACTATAAACAAAACTGGCGACGGGCCTAACGTGTTGAATGAATGCTTATATAAGCATTCCCTTTCGAACAGAAATACCTTCCACTACGCTAACAAACCATGGCCCTAATACGTTTTAAAATTTCCATCGAGTAAATTCTAATTTGCCTGTGTTAATAATCCTTAAATCATTCGATATCTGCAGCCTCGAAACTACATGATATAAGACATTTCATACATCTAGACTACGAATGGAACAATGTTCCACCTCTCCATATTCTGCCAAATCATCCGTGAAGAGACGAGCTTCAGACGATTGATGCACACACAATCTCCATAAGGTATTAACATATATATTAATTCCACCTTCTCTCCAAGAATTTAAATTTACAAAGGGGAATCGAAAACCTCATATGGAGTGTCAAAAGAATAAGTACTAGCTTAGTTTAGTATTAGGATATGTATTAGTATTCGGTTTGTTGCAATTTATCCGAGTTCAGAAGATTCCGCGAAGAAAATATGGTAAAAAGGAGTCAGAACTACATTTGAGCGCATGTGAAAACCATCGAGCTCGAAGTCGTAATCTTTACGCTTCCCACTTTTTCTTTAATTTTCCCACAGGAACTGTTTTATTGTCTCTTCTAATTCATTAAATACCGCAGCTTATGCAATGTCTCTTATTCATAAAGAAGGCATTGACTGTAGTCTTGTGATAACAACTTTTGAGTCTAGGTCCTTGACGGCACTTTCCTACAGGCCCATGTCCGTTAATCCTGCCTCGAGTTCCATGAGAATGGCAACTATTGTGATCTCTGGTGTCGTTTTGCGTGGATGTATTTTATGTTTATAACCTGGGGTTTTTGTTGAGCGTGGACTTGGTCATGTCTTAATCTCTTGTACACCTGAAGGTACGAGGCTGCTATTTGTTGTACTTTCGAACGTGATAGTCCCCACCATTTCTTTCTTTATTTTGGCTGAAGGATGTCGACATGGGCCAGTTTTAGTTTTTCTTGTGATTTAAATAGGTATATAGGTATAATAGGCTCTTCGTAAATCCATGATAATCTTTTGCTCTTTTTAATAGAACTGACTTTTTCAATCGATTCAGGTTGAGTTTATACAGCTTTTCCTTTCGCTTTAGCGATAGTAATCGATTGTGTCCATTGATCCCCGTGCTCATACACTCTGTCACCAACTCTTGTTCTTGTCGGCGGTCTTTTGAACTTTCAAGACATTTCTTAGTTGTCAAGACCATTTCACCAAAACGTTTCACGTTAATTTTTTGCGCAGCTTGCAATCTATTTTTTTAGGCTGAGATTCCCTCCTGCTACTCGCAGCTATGATCTGTGTACCAGTGATTGGTTTAAACGCGCTCTCTCGCGCACCTCACCAATATTTTTCGTGGAGCACGGTTGGTGACTTTGTGCTGGAAGAGCTTGAACGGCAGGCGTGCTCTGATCTTTCAGGCTCGCTGAGAATGCAAAGTGCAAAATAGAGGATTAGGTAGTCGCTGGTGTTCGGTGGCAATATTTTCATGATATTTTCATGAGTTGTTGGGGCAAGGCACACTCCAGTCTTAGTTTGCATGCGAACATGCTACGCTATGAGAATGGCCTTTTGTAATCTTTAACAACATACTAACCAAGTTTTTTGCCACTGAAATTCAACATGGCATTCAAAAACGCCGCATGAGTACGCGACTTCAGAAGCTTGGTCTTTTTCTGTCTTTGTTTGAGATAAGTCACCCAAGAGTGTTAACACTGTATGAAGCTACGCTGTAGTTAGGATGTATCTCCCCAACCAGTATTACTTTTACTTCAAAACCAAAATTTTAATTGGATTCGGAACATTTAGAGGCTTGGCAGGACGTCTGAATAATGTTTTCAGATAATAATAGTGTCCTTAAGGTAATGCTGTGGGAGAATTATTCATAGATATTCTAATAGATATTCTTTTTTTATGTGAAAGGTTGACTGGAGTTTTTGAAAACGTAGTGAAATTTAAAACCAGTGATCATTTTTTAAGTTTCAGCTTAAAATGCTTTTTCAACCAAAGAGGAGCTGACACAGGAAAAACACAAATTGAATTAGAACATTGGTAGAATAATTTCAGAATTTCCCCGGAAAGCAACATGGAAATCAAACACTGGTAGAGAAACTGCTGAAGATCTTACTATTATAACTTCAAAGATACCTTCAACATTATACTCGTTGCCATTGTCAACGCTAATTTTCCGCCACGAATCTCAACGTTCTAGAAATCGAGACGAGTCACACTCCCGAACGCTGGCATACAGGTCGGCTAGAAAAGTTCTCCGTAGGTTAATTAACGAAAGCAAGGCTCGCTGCTGAGGCAACCTAGTTGAGGAAATCGACAGAGATCCGTGAAGGCTGGGTTACAAGCTTGCCACGCGGAAATTAAGAGCTGCAAGGAGGCCCTCTGTCCTTGAAACGGAAAAAATGGACCAGATTGTTCGAGCGCTCTTCCCTATGCATCCTATTCGTCCCGATGATGCTGATGTTGAATGTCCCGGAGAATATCCACTTTTTACCGCCATCGAGCTGGATGATGCGGTGAAAGCTTTAAAATCGAAAAAGGCCCCAGGGCCAGATGGTTTACCAGCGGAATTGATACAGTTTGCACATCAACTTTGTCCTGACAAGCTGCTCACCACTTTCAATGCCTGCTTGCGGCAGGGCGTGTTTCCAAATTGCTGGAAAGAGGCGAGGCTCGTGCTGATCCACAAGGGGAAGGGGAACGCGGAGCAATCATCTACATATCGGCCCCTATGTATGCTGAATGCCGCTGGGAAGGTGCTCGAGAGGCTCATTAGAGAAAGACTTGGATAAGCCCTTCGAACTGCCGGGGATCTGTCTCCCCGGCAGTACGGCTTCAGGGCTGGTCGTTCCACAATCTGTGCAATAGCAAATCTAGTGAGCGCGGTCCAGCAGGCAGAAGCCCACAAACATTACTCGAGACGAATAGTACTGCTCATAACACTCGATGCGAGAAATGCCTTCAACTTTGCTAGATGGACAGATATTCTTGGTGCTCTGGAATATATCTGGAATTCCGAGGTATCTGATGCGGATATTGAAGGACTACCTCAAAAATCGGAAACTCATCTATGACTCGTTGGGAGGCCGGCGAAGAATTGATTTGACATCAGGGGTGGCGCAAGGTTCCGTTCTGGACCCGGACCTCTGGAATGTGTCGTACGATGAACTTTTGAGGCTGCAGTTACGGGGGGAGTCGCGCCTGGTTGGCTACACAGATTACGTAGCAGTACTAGTCGCCGGACGTACTGTCGGACAGACTCAAATTGGATGCGGTAATACGCCGAGTGAGCGAGTGGATGACAGACCGTGGGCTTAGCCTAGCGCTGGAAAAGACCAAGATTGTCGTCCTCACCAAGAAGCGGATCCCTCGTGTTATCCCCGATCGGGTGGGGGAAATGATCATCGAGTCAAAAGAATCAATCAGATACCTTGGCTTGATGATTGATTCGAAGATGAGTTTTTTCGAGCAGGTTCGAGCGTCAGTGGACAAGGCTTCTGTGCGAGTATCGGCTCTCAGTCGCCTTATGGCCAACACGCAGGGGCCAACCTCGAGCAAAAGACGTCTACTGATGAATGCAATGGAGTCAGTGCTCTTGTATGGCTCCGAGGTTTGGGCTGACGCTCTTAGTAAAGAGACGAACCGAAGGCGTCTGGCACAGATGCAGAGACAAGGAGCTTTGCGGATAGCCGCTGCATACCACACTGTTTCTGAACCTGCAGTGCTGGTAATCTCGAGGGTGGTTCCTATTAAGTTACTTGCAGATGAACGGAAACGTGTATACTTACGTAGGGGGGAGTTGGCGAGAGAAACCGTCAGCCGAGAGGAACGGAGAAGAACACTAACCTTGTGGCAGCAAACATGGGAAAACGAAACGCGAGGCAGGTGGACCGCACTCCTGATAAGTGACTTGGGGCCGTGGTTCTATAGAATGCATGGGGAGACTGATTATTATCTAACGCAACTACTCAGTGGTTACGGGTATTTTCAGTCTTACCTGTATAAGATGGGAAAGACGCCATCCCCAACTTGCGTGTTCTGCCCGGGGATGACGGATGACGCCTGCCATACGTTCTTTACGTGTAATAGATTCACAAGACTCCGTTCGCATCTCTCGGAGAAAATTGGCGTAATTTCCCCAGAAAATGTAACGGGGAAAATGATGAAATCAAAGGAAAATTTGAACTGTGTGTCGCATTACGTACGTACAGTACTTATTATAAAGAAGGGCATGATGAATCGCTTGGCGAGGGAGGGGACATCTTTGTAACGCAATATTATAGTAACTAATCGCAATTCCTTCCTATCCACCCGTGAAGAGAGATTTCCCTTAGCCTGAAGACATCGCTAAACGATGATTAATGAGGCCAAGTCCGAAATAATGTGACAAACAGTTCCAAGCTAGGTTCTCGGTGTGACAGGGGGGGGGGGGGGGTGTTTAGTCGGTAGTCCGGTAGCGGGGGAGTCCGAAACTCAGGGCGTAAATAGCCTTCACCTCCCAAGCAAAAAAAAAAACAAAAAATCCTAATTTTCAATTTATTAGAAGATTGACATTGGTGCAAATAGATGCACATCATTTCCGGAGCAGGCTGTTAAAGAACAAGTTTAAAGGTAATTGTGATCTTCGACGGAAAATTGGAATAGACATTATTCTTTGCTCTCTACAGGTGTCCTTGAAGTTTTGGAAATATGTCACGTGAACATTGTGGAATCACCTCTGAGACCGAATGCTAATCTGTAGGATAGGAAAAGGACGCTGAAGAAAGGACTTCACATCTGTCATTTCGCTAGATTGTATACTTAGTCCGGACTTCTGGAGTACTTTGGCGTGAACTTTGTTCACTTATTAGTAAAGTAATTAAAAATGAAAATTATTATTCAACAACAATATTGTCGGGCATTGCACAAATCGGAGAAAAAAATTTTAATTCCATCATAAGAAGTAAAAATAGGCAAACGCAACAAAGCAACCTAACCTAAATCCTATTTGTAAGTTGATAATTTTGTGAAATAACATTTTTATCAGTTGCTGCTTGCAATCACAGAAACGATGTGAAACTTTTCTCATTATTTTCTTTCCAAGGACTTTTTTCTCGAAACCAGGTTGACATATTTCAAGTAAATACTGCGCAAAGTAGCATCATCGTAAAGTTTCACTTGAGAGGATTTGGAAAATGCAATAGACATTACTGCTTGTGTGTGTCTGTTCGTATCTGCAATCAAAGGGTGGATACGTATTTTCTGTGTCCGGTAGATGACATCAAACTACACACAGGATATGTAATGGTGGGGCTTGAAAATTTTCAATTTTAGTGATTTCTCTGTGAGATACGAGTTTAGATTATGTGTAAGCATTTTCCAAGGAAGCAATTGAAAGTACACAAACATTATATCAAGCCTTATTACATGTGTGCAAGTAAGTTAGTGCACTGAATTGGACTTTTCTCTGGTATACAGGGAGAATGAGTGCAGGATGATGACACTTGGTAGCAGCAATGGAAATTGGTACAAATTCAGAAAGTTTTCACATATTAAACTTAATGATATAACTTATCATATTCCTAATTTTGTATTACGTGGTGGAACTTATTCAGGAACACTTTTGAACTTTAGTGGTCACTTTGTAGATCCTATCAAGAATAACTTTGCCCGCAACTTTGATTAGCTAGAACATTTTTCAGTTAAAATTTCAAAAAATGATGTAAGAGCATTGGCTTGAATAATATACTTAAAATATTTGCAACTTTATTATGAGATCCAACATTTTGCAAGTTTATACCGAAAGTTTTTTCAAGAAACTGATGTCAGATTGCAATACAAATGTTTTTAATTGAATAATTCCTATTTAGAGAAATTAAAATATATTTAGATAGTCAAATGTCGAGGGTTGGTACTTTTTCAATCTTTTTTATGACTTTGACATACTCATGAAACGAAGATGTAGCTTATGCACGATGATAATGATGTGGGGGAGGGGGATAGGTTGTTTGAGAAAAAGAGAGCGACGCGATGATCTGCTAGTATTATCTGTCAATCACCTGTCAAAAAATTGCCTTGCAAAGTACATCGACAAAGATTTGACGAAACTGCACTCTCAGTGCGCGCTACATTCACCAAGAATGTAAGGTTAACCACGTAAAGTTCCGAAAATTTTGCGAAACTGAGAAAAGGCGTCGCGATTATTTGAGACAGTCGCACCGTGCGTCATGTTGAAAAAATCGATTTGTTTTTTGGTATCAATTTATTTCCGAACCTGGGTTGAAAGTCCTACTAAAATGATTTTCCAATATTTAAAGTCATTGGAAAGTTACAGATGTGGCATAGCGTGCTTTTCGGAGCGCTTTATTAAGAACACAGCGAAACGGGTTTAGAATTATTAGGGTGTAATAGATAGCATAAATCAGTTCGATTTCAAACATCGGTTTGTTCATCAGTTGTTCTTTTTTCGCAATGAGTATTAGAAAAGGAAGCAAGTCCGGTAATATTCCTCACGGTCGGTCACGAAAAAAAAACGAAAGTTTTGTGGAAACTGACATACAGTGAGAAGAGAGGCGGAATTGATATCAGCTTCGTCTAAAAAACTCTAAGATGCTATGGACATAGGGGCGCCTCACCATCACTTCAAACTTCGTTTATTGCATTTTAGAGTTTGTCTCAGTATTTTCGGCAATTTCAGAAAATGTGATTGGTAAAGATTGCAAAAGCTTCATGTGTTTCGTGTATCAAGCGTTGCAGGCTTTGGTTTTAAAATAATTCATTCGTTTGAGTGCGAAAGCCAGCTGGTCGTGAATTCATGCCCCACAACTGGGAACTTATGTTTAACCAATTGCCGTTTTGCCTTTGCAATGCATTTTTTTGGAATTGGTCAAGAAGGAGAGAATCTCTTGTGCGGTTTTATGAACGCATGCGGAGGTATTGGGAATTTAACCTATTACTCGTTCGTGGAACATATTCATACAGATATCCTTCAATTTTTGATTTTGTGCTAGAATTTGTTGCCAGGCAAGAGCAAAACTTGAACCAAGGGGCCGAAAAGCACCGGAATGAGTTAAAGATTTCGCGTGACGGTATATGGAAGAAACGAGCCTTCTTAACACTGTTCTTTGTCTTTCCCTTAATTGGGAAATAATCCGAAAAGCTTCTCGATGCAATGGTTATGAGCAGTTTTTGTGGTGGATGCAGTCTATAGAACATCAAAAAATAAACTGATGCAGCAGCATTCTAAATATAGCATGAAGCTCATCAAAATGATTGCAGCGCGAATCATTCTGGAAGCCCCAGTAAGATAAGGCTTCCAGAATGAATGGGCTTAAAATCACAAATATTTTTCAAATCGGTAGAAAAACATGGCGTAAAGTATTTAACGTACGTAGGTGATGGAAATAGCAAAACTTTTGCTGGAATTTTAAATGCCGAGCCATACGGAGAGTCCTCAGTCGCGACAAAAAATGGTACAACGACTCCATAATTTTAAAAAGAGTAACAAAGGAATCGGTGGAAAAGGCTACGGGAAACGAACTGACAACATCATTCACGAAATAACAAAATTCTTTGCGTTTGGCAATCCGTCGGCATCCAAATTCTGTAGAAAAAATAAAGAAAGAAGTTTGGGCCACTTTCTATCATAAAATATCGTTTGATCAAAACCACAGCATCAAAACTGTCCAGAGGCCGAACAGAACTGGAGAGAATGGTGACAAGCTGAAGCAAAGGATGAACACATTTCATCCTCGAAGTTTAAGCAGCCATTAAACCTGTCTTCGAAGATATAACAAGAGAAACTTGCTGACCCGATGTTTAGGAGCGGAGACGCAGTACTCGAATGAATCTACGAACTCTTTGATTAGGACTTTCACTCCGAAAAATCTACACTCTAGTGCCGAAATTGTTCAATTTGCAAATTTCTCAGTTGTATTTATCTGCAACCAGGTATCTCAAGGAGTAATCAAAACAATAGCCAAGATGGGATGCTCAATTGGCTGCGAAGTGCAGGCTTATAGTCTTACAATGCTCGGTCTAAGCAGTGCGTGAGCGAAAGGATGAACATTTGATTGAGGCAAGAGCAGAACATGCAGCTTTAAGGGACTTCTCACAGAATGAAGAAAGAGTACTGCACCGACCCGGCTTAGACCAGGCAGCGATCATACTGTAAGCCATATTTAAATATTTAAATTTATTTTAATTAAAACGATGTTTTTAAATCTTATCTCCACTTTAAAAGAATTTAACTAACAAAATAAGCACATAACTAACTAAATAAGCACAGATAACACTAAAGATTAAACTGGAATAATGCAATTTTCCGACCTGGTTTATTTATGACCAGATAACCGAAAAAAACCATGAAGTATGAATATTCATATATAACATGTCAATTATTCACTTTTCAATAGTTTCAAATCATTCGATAGCCATGGTTTGAAAAATTGATATGCCATTTGGCTTTTTGAATTCTGATGAGCCAGTCTGCTAGAATCGCGGAGACCGTTCTGAAGATTTTTATGGACATTGGTCTTTTTGCACTCCTGTAACTCATATCATGATGAAAATGTTAATTGGAAAAAATTTTAAATTATTGTCGGAATATCAATAAATATATATCAAAATTTTAAAATAGAATTTTTTTCACTTTTCTTCAAAAACAAAATTCGAAACAAGCGAAAAAGATGCACAGGGATTTACTGCCTTAAGGGACACCACTGTGACCCCCTGGTTTTTTGCCGTTTTTCAAAGAATTTTTTTTTAGTGGGAAAAAAAGACATATTCCAAATTTTTGTTTTATTTTGTTTCTTGTTTATTAAAGAGACATAAAATTTTTTTTTTTAATTTTTCACGCCCCGTGGTGGCGTTGGGGAAGCTCCCGCGTCAGTTGCTGTTGCCTCTGCAGTGATCCGCGGCACGCAGCAGAACTATCTTCAAAGTCGATCTGAAAAAAAATACCGAGTGTTTTCGTTAATAATATGATATTTTGAAGAGAAGTACATAGGGAATTGAAAAAATATTGATTTTTAAAAAATACGTACGCTTTTGAAATTTAAGGTCGATTTTCGAGCCAAATTTCTCGTCGAAAAAAGGCTATAACTTGTTTTTTTATTGAGATATCAAAAATCCTATGTACTTCTTTAGATAATCTAGTTTTATTGATGCAGTCCAAATTTGAAGTCGATCGAATAAAAATTGCTCGAGTTATACTGCGTGCTACACTCAAAAAGGTGGTTTTGAGAAAAACGCGTTCAAAGTTTGAAGTTTGTTAATTTATGTGATAAATTGGAAATTTTTTGCCTTTAATAAGCGATTCCGGCACCATATAGCTGGCCTTCAAGAAGCAAATCAAGGTCCCCAGCATATTTTCTCGAACTTGTAGAGGCTCTTCTTGCCTCTTTTGCAGCATCCGTGAGCGAACGCGCCTGCTCGATCCGCGCTGCGTCGGTTTCAACGCAAAAATTGAAAAAGTTTGGGCCGATGGTTACCCTCAACGTCTCCATAACTTTTGCTTTTTTTTTAACTTTGCACTTTTTTACAATGGCCGCAATCGACCTCGATTTTGAATCCGATTCCGCGCAAACTTTTTTCAGTAAATTTTATATCGCGATCACACACTTTGCACTTCACTAACGTCGATATAACGTACTATACGATAACCAAAATCTTTAGTAACACCGACCTCCAAATCGTCCGACGATTTTAACTTTTTCGCTGACGTGCTCACATTCTCTGCAGAACTATTTTCAGAGCTATAACGGTTCAGAGGTTTTCGATTCGAAATTTTCGATCAACTCTTCGTCGGAAAGCTCCGTTTCGTACCCTTTTTCCCCGCGTACACTTTCTCGTTGTTCATTTCGATAAGCAAAGAATAATTCTGAGCGTTTGATATTTATAAACGAAACGATTCGGAGCGTTTAGATGCGAATAGCGTGGTTTCTATTTGTAAACTGACGCTATAACGCTATCCCTATACCTGCCTTGAACATTTTTCAACTATCGCTACTTATATCTTTTTTTGAAACTATATTTATAACAATAGTCGGCTTTTGTGAAGGGAGACAAAAGAATACCTGTGAATGACTCACATGACTATAGGGAAAGGCCTGCACCGCTCCACAAAATATTTAATATCTCCGAAAATAATTATTTTTTCGACCTGGGACCAACGGCATTCTATTCTTAAATGTATTTCAGATTTGTCTAGATGGTTTTCAAAAAATCGATTTTTTGAAGCCGTCACAGTGGTGTTGTCCCTTAAATGATCCTGCTTTATCTGCTCTGTTTTTTGGAATAAAATAAAAGCAGAAAGCTACGAATCACATGATCAGATTGGGCTTAAGAGTTTGTTGATTTGGAGCTTAATTCTATTAGTGAGCTCACTGCCATGGAAAGCCCGAAATAAGGTAAAAATGTTCATAGCGAAATTCGAGGAAAACCTTAAAGAAAACTACTGTCATGTATTTGAATAATTGCACGTACCACTATAGTTGCCAAAATAGCAAAACAAACAATGAGGGTAATGATGAAACCGAGAAAGAGTAATGATTAAAAAGTGATAAACGACAATGCGCGTCGACAAAAGTACTGAATTAAATAGTGTCACAGTAAAATCAAATTGTACGCGAGTAGGATTGATAGATTTAAGTCAAATTTATTTAGTAATAAATAAAGTGATCGATCTGAAAAAAAGCGAAGCTAGAAGTGATTGACAATTTAGAGAAGTGTTAGTTGAGTTTAGTGAAGTGCGTTCAAATTTGTTTTCCCACATGCCAGAAGTTTGGAGTTTACAAAGTTAAAGGCCGCGCACCTCGTTAAGGGCAACAATATATTCTGGCCCGTTTATGATTGAGGCATTGTGCAACAAATTTCAACTTCGAACAAATTCCCAATTTGCTGATGTTCGGCTCCAATTCTCCTGTTGCACTGGTATTTGTAGGTAAAATTTGTTGGAAATTTATCTCAAATATATTCAGGCTCAGAAAGGTGTACCGACAAGATTTGAAAATTTTTTAGTTAAGTCTTGTATCTATTAGCAATAATAAATCAATTTAGAAAAAGGATGTTGTTTTTTCATGATTTTAAGGAAATATTCAAGATTTTTAGAGTGTCTTATAGCCTTGGCCTGAAGTACCATTGCTAACAGACCATCGATCTGTCACTGACCATCAGTAGGGCAATCAATCTGAATATATTCTGACCTAGGACAGCTTCCAACATTTCATTGGTCCTCAAAATTCCACTTGAAAAAGTCGTAAAGCGTAAGAAATCACTGTATACGTCATTGAAAACCACTGGAATTAAACCCCACTTAAAAAATTCTGGAAAGGTGGAAAAGGTTGTGTAATACATGTGTCTGAGGGGAAAGTTTGAAAGGAGAGTAGTATGAAACTACCATTGGCCAAAAACTGTAAGATCAAATGTTTCTTAAAATTCATCGAAGAGAAACGCAATTGGATTTTCAAGTTATATTACGATCTGGGAGAGATCTGGGAGACCATAAATAAAATTTAAGACCAATAGTTTGGAAGATACCAATAGGTGCGCGTTGGTACTCCGCAGAAAAAGTCAGTTGTAAGCATGCGTATTTGTGATGTTATCTCGAGAAGGTTCGTGTTTGACAGTTGTTCTTTAAGGACACCTTAGAACTGAACCACCACCCAATTCGAACCACTCTGGTAAAATAGAATAAGATTGGGAATTCTTTATTGAAATCTGATGACCCAGGGAAGCATGGTAGGCAGATAAAAATTGATCCTGTTCTGAAGAAATGTTTGAAAAACTCCATTGAAGATGTTCCGAAAATCGAAAGTGACAACACGCGTGCTATCAGCTCTTAATATGTCATCGATGGAAGTTGTAGCCGAAACTCATAGATAACTCGTGCAGCATTGTAAAAAAATCCTCTTTTAAAACTACATGACGTTTCACTGGATATTTAAAGAAGATTTTAGTATTTCATTGTTAAACCAAAGAAAGGCATGTGAGGAACATGTGTTGTTGACGATAATACTGGAGGAGGAGACAAGAAAAATTTGAAAGAGAACTATGACCGGCACTCAATAGATAAGGAATTGTCAAGAAATGAAAAAGGTGGGATAAGAAAAAAATGACTTTACAGCAAGAACGTCTTAAGTCAGGAGTCATTTCGGAAGCCAAGAATATTGTTTACTGTTAATCTTATCCTTTTAAGGGTTAGCCTTGTAATGATATCACAATGCAGTCAAAAACTAATGCTTTAAGGCTAAACTTTTGTGACATATTTGGAAAAAAAGATTACGCGCCACTGTAGTCGTCTTAAGAGAAAAGTCGTAAACAAGTTCACAACTACCAATACATCGATAATTCTCGAAAGCGTAAACATAAACACGTTGCGTGCATTGAGTACAACAAATCCCAAGCGACTTAAGCGACTCAGCGCGTAAACACGAGAAAAATCCACATGGAAGATTCTAGGTTGATTGGTAGTTGTATAAAAGCGACTACGGCGAGCGACGAGGAGAGTCTTGTGAATGAAACGAAGCAGCGAGGGTCAGTGCGCGTTGAAAAAAGTGCGGTCAAGTAATTAAATGACAAGTAAAAGTGATTACGATTAATAAGTGCTTATGAAAGTGATTGATTAATTAATTTGCAAGCGGACTTATAAAAGTGAAATAGTGATTCAGTCAAATAATTGTAAAGTGTTAAGTGATTTTTCATAATAAAATTTTAAGCACCTAATTTTAAATTATTCGGGTGTGTTTTATTCACTATTGCGAAAATTTTCGAAGAGCAAACAGGTCGTGCACATGGCAAAGAGCAACACTATCAAATACACTCTTTACACTCAGAAAATTTTATCTGGTAGAAAATCTAAAGCGTTCCCTGAAAAATCGCGAATTTACCGTGATGACGTTATTGCAACGAATGAGTGAAATGTGTTTTAAAAGCCTTGAAGCCGCTACAAAAGAATTAAATAGTAGGTTATATAGTATCGCAGCTTAATCCATAAAGGAGAAACCGATTACTCCGACTCCGACGATTATTCCGACGATTACACGCCACATTGTTTAAGCTTTGTCAGTATGCAACCGCACTAGTAAATTGAATAAAAAATTTAACAACTTTTTTGGATGCCAAAAAAGGACACACATTTCACCCTTAATACAATTTTAATGACATTGTACCACAATAACCGCAAAAACCAACATTCATACATGCATCCTAATTTTTCGTATGTGATCATTGACATAATCTCCTAATTAGCGATAGCAATAAATCTCCGCTGAAAAAAGATTCAGTGCAATGGCACCACCGCGGAAAATTACGCGCCCATAAACAAACATATTTATGTTTTATTTAAGCAACATACAGAAACGCAAAAAAAATATTTTTTATTGGCATTTTCAACAACGTAAAATGAAATGTAAGGCTAGGTAATATAAACACTTCGTTTTAATTAACCTACTTTTCACTTTCCAGCATTGTTTCCGAAGCTGTTTTTCACTGCATACATATATTTAACATTAACAAGAGCGAACTTTTCGTGAATTTATGACATCTCTTTCTCGTTTTTCTTTTAAATCGAAATTTATGGGATGTTTGGGATGCGTACGAAAAGGTCACGTAGATACAAGTTACCCCAAGAAGGACATCCATTTTTGTATGAAGTCAGTTTTGGGCTTAGTTGGTGTCTTATGGTAGTCAGTTGGTTCACTTTCATATTAATCATTTTCACGGCCTACTTTTGTGAATGAATTCAAAACTTAATAAAATAGAAAAGAAATTCCTACGGATAAAATACTCTGGAGATTTGTGAAGTTGCAAAGAAAATTGGACCAAGTGGATTGTTCTTTTTGTTGCTAGTGAAGCTCGGAAAACGTTGAAGGACATGATTGTATTTGGTTCAACGGAAGACGAGAACTTTACTCAGAGTTGCATTTTACGGATTAAATTTATGTATGTTCAGTTGCTCATTAGATTTGTGCTACGTGCACAAACTTTCGTCTATAGATCTCGACTTTATAATTTGGCTTGGTTAAACGTAGAAGTTCAGTGTGACGGGAATACAATAGATAAACCTTTCAAATTTAAATAAAACGGGATAGAACCTTTTCTTCATTTCCCTCCCCATATCCGGTGTGGGAGAAGGAAATGCCAAAGGATAGTAGGGTTGAGGAAGCAAGTCATTTTTCTTATTCCTTTGGAAAAATTAAAAAGAGATTAACGACCTTCTTTGCTGAAAAGGAAAACGTCATGAAAAAATGCGCCCACTTGTAAGTTTCAGAAAAGATAAATTTATTTTTGGAGGAATTCGTAAGAAATACGCCTGTTGCTTTGTGCATGAGGATCTCGCACCTTTACCATGAATTATCGCATGAATAAGTTCATTTTATTTGATTTATTGTTATGTTTTGCACACTACTCAAATTGATTGCAGGTAACATGTCATAAAAAGTATGAGTTCCATACGTCGAATAAATTCTGTAGTATCCGTGGGTAGTGAATGAAACTATGACTAGAGCGGTTTATTGTCTGCATGAATTGAAGATGAATTGATTAGGACACATTAATGAGAAACGCGTCGTAGCAATGTGACACTATTCAAGTTGAAGAACATGTAAGACATGTTAAGTATGAAGAAACTATGTCTGCTGCAATGCTATGTCGGAATTAATTTCCAAAAATGGGAATGGAAGTAATGAAAACTAATTTTAGGCCAATTTCAGGTGTTTTATTTAAATTTTATGAGAATTTAACCGTGAGTTTCTTCAGGCAATCTTCGTTTCAAAGACACACGTTCGACGCACTGTAACTATTCTTTCATTTTTCTGGTATGCAATGAAAATCGATGAAATCTATGGGATATACTGGTAGAAAGTTATTTTGAAAAGGTAACGACAATACTTTTACCACCAAATCATTTGAGTCGTCAAACCTGAGTTAATTGAAAATTGAAAATCCTTCCTCTGACGCATATGAATATGTTGCTAAAATCAGTACTATACCTAACCTGTTCGGACTCTTGAAATTTTTTTTTTTCAAGACATCATAATTGATTTTTGAATTTTTTTCTACTTTTTCCAATTGAACCCTAAAATATGTAATAATTTTAATTAAATTGCATTTGATATTGTTTTGTTTTTCTTTTCATTAGTAAATGATAATATTTAAATTTAGAGAGTCATTTGGGACATAAAGTTTTTTCGTATTTTATTGTTTAGAATCAGGTTCATATTCTTGAAAAATCTGTAACGATGAATATTAAATAAAGCGCTTTTGACTTTGACCCTGTTGAAATTGTGATTTGAGAATGTCAATTCCGACGACAGGATTAATGTCAAAAATTAATAAATAAGTAAACTTGAAAGTGTATGCTTGAAAAACCAAGGTAGATTTTTATTCAATCGTTGTTGTAATAAAGTAACCGATCAAATCAATCGATTCTTGCATTAAAAATCTGAAGGAAAGAAATACCAAAACTTTCGCTTTTAGGATTCCTGTGTAGATTGATGAATTATCTAAAAGGTCCCAAAATAGTTGATACGTAAGGTTTTTAACCACCGATTCTTCTCTATTTCTGAAAATATTCATCTCCAAATACCAACCTAGTTTTCATTTTTGAAATTTTTTTTATTGGGTACGAAGCCTTTTGATATTTAACAAAATTTAGCGGAAAAAACTTAACGTAGTCTTTGTCAGATCATTGCCAGGGATGGTTTTTAAAAATCAATCACGTATGAGGTGTAATGTTGAAATTCCCGGACTGAAGCCATTGAACATAGTAGAAAATTATTTCCAGGTTACCGCCGCTGTTGTTTTTGAAATAATCTCCCGTTTCATCTTTACAACGTTCCCAACGGATTATCTGATGTGGAAAGATTCTCTGGAAACCATTTTCTAAGAAGTTGTTGAAAGCAGCCTCCGATTTTTTCCAATGTACAACGTCAAAACGACATTTTCCAGGAAGAGCCTCGTATCCCAAGAAAGTAACTTAGTCCAGTATCGGATCTTTTGTATGAAATTTCGTCTCAAATGATATTTGACATGGTGCATGCATTGTCATGTTGCAGCATCATATCCTTTTCACCTCATCGTTCCGAAAGATACCGAAATTAAAGTTCAGAGGTCGCTATAGAGCCGTTCAATGTTAAAACTGCAAGGTACATTCCTAAAACATCTTTCCGTGTTTTCTGCTCGGTTCCGGAACTTCTAGGATCCGAGCTATAAGAAAAAAAAATTAATGAAGAGAGAGATAGACAAAGCACAAATAAACATACTTGCGGATTAGAAACAGTGAGGATTTTTATTTGTAAGTGCAAAAGTGTTTATTTTGGTCTAATGTCGTTAAATCGAGAGATTATTCAAATTATTCTAGCTATTTTGTACTTAAGCTGCAGATAGTAGTAGTTCATTCAAAATTTGCTCCGCATAGAATGTAGAGTGAATCCAAATAAAAAATTAAAAGTGTAAAATAATTAAAGGAGAATGTATTAGAATGTAATAAGGCTTGTATTTGATAAGGCTTGTTTAGATGTTTTAGGTGTTTTCCTAATTCAACCTAGAAAACTAACCTTATTTTTGATGCGTTAAGACTAACCTTCGTCGAATGGACGAAGTTTATTCTTTAAGTCCTAGTAACAAATTGAAAATAAACAAACACTAATAGTAGTATGATTATGATTTAGTTTTTGGATCATATAGAAAGCAAAATAAACTGCTTATTTTATATTAGTTCAATGGAAAACATATTTTATTTGTAATAAAAGGTACATAACAGAACTCGGTTCCTCCAGATGAGATCAAATGAAATAAGAAAAAAACTGAAAAAAATAAAGTATAATTCTGAAAACTTAAATACTGATATTGAGCTCTTTCCACCTTTCTCAATATTAAATTCACTATCGAGGTACTCGAAACATTTGATCAGAAATTCCGCACCCATGAGTCTTCGCTGAGTTAGCTTAGCAAGGGTATAAATCACTTACAATGTTGTAAGTGAAAATGGAAAAATTGGCTTACCAAAACATCTGAAATCAAATACTGATGTTCATTTCTCTTAACAATACCATAAATTTTCATTATATGTCATTATTTTGAGCAAGAGGCACAAAGCTCAATTTTGTGTTCCCAACAAATACTTTTGGAACATTTTTCACCTACAGATTTTGTCATACGCCGTTTTTGGTATGGAAAAAATTTACAAATTGATCTTTTTTTATTAATTAACATTATATCGATGATACTTTTAAATAAATATGGATTTTTACCACATTATTCAACAATATTTTCAATATTACTTGACGCGTGGGGCGATAAACACTTCGCGTCACCACAAAAAAAGTTGATAAAAAAGTACTTGCGACTCACCGTGTCCAGTGGCTGGAATGGCGACTTGAAGGGGTATATAGATGAGAGGGGATGGATTTGAGATTGGAGATGGATGATGAGAATATTGGAGATGGATGATGAGGATGGGTGCTGGATCAACTGGTACAACGTCGAATATTTGCTTCTTTAGTCACTGTTGTGTAGCGTGATGAGACTACCAAGTCTTTTGCGTGACGTCAATAATAATTTTTGATAAACACGAGGAGATCAGATCGACAGATAAAAACGGAAGTCACCGAATAGAATCAGAAAATCCGACCGAAGTTAGCAACACACGAAAAAAGGGCCCGTTCGATAAAGGGCTCGTTCGATAAAGGGCGCGTTTAATAAAAAAGTCGCGCCCGAACATTACTTTTGGTAGAAATGGGTAGGGTAGGACCCTCCAATCGTTATATTCGTTATATTTCGATTGGTTCCAAGAATGTTCTTAGAAAGCTTTTGTGCATAATGCTCAGCGATTGGTAAATCTCCTTTGCTAGTGCCTTTACCAAGGTATGGCATTGAGTTCACCATATATTTAGTTCCGCTGTCACACATCATCACAATTTTTATTCCGTCTTTTACTGGTTTATTGGGAATGTACATTTTAAATGAGGACCTACCCCTTAAAGAAAATAATAGTTCGCCGATTGTCATATAATTAACAGGAGTATAATTTTCAGTACACTTTTGTATGAACGAATCCCATATTTTTCGGACTGGTGCGGATTTTTCATTAACAATTAAAAGTAGACGTGATTTATCGTCAAATCGTAAACGAGACAACATAAAAATAGTGATCGTGATCCAGAGAAAGTGCTGTCAAAGAGTTCAGAAGCTGTCAGGTGACTATCTTTTCGTACAGCTGTTAGAACAAACAATCCGATTAAAGCTTTAACTTCCTTCTCATTTGTAATTTTGTTTGCTGGGCTTACAGTAGCGGAATAATTACTCCTAAAATTAATTTCAACGTTGGTCCATTGCACAATTTCATCCACTATTTCGTCCATTATAGAGCTTCTGAAGCATTCGAGAGGATCAATTAAATTCTTACAATTGCCATTTGGTTGTCTTGCCTGATACACTATGTTGCAGCCTTTATAATGACTTTTGGGTTTTACAGTAAACCATTTATGACCATTTTTACCCCTTAATAAATATTTTGAAAAAGTTATTATATTCGAGTTTGATGTTCGTTTCAACAAATTCAAGGGGAGATTATCTTCATCTTCCTCAGAAGACTTATCATTTTCTTCGACCTCGTTGATAGCAATAGCAACATCGTTTACATCGTGTTCTTGTACATTGCCTTCTAGTGAATCATCAAATTCAGTAGCTTCATCGCATAACTTGACGATCTGATCACTAGTAAGATATTTCTGCACGGAACCCATTTTCGAATATTCTAAAACCAAATACAATTTATTTAGGTTGAAAAAATTTACCCAGTAACAACTAAATATTCACATTTTAAAAAATTGGAATGTTGCGCAAAAACGAAACTTCGTCGATTCGACGGACACGATGGCGTAAAAAAGTGGTTTTCACTGTTAACCCAACGCAATTGTCTTCACAGTAAGAGCACACCGACGACTAAAGATACAAAGCAGAAGAGCGAGATCGACCGATTCCACGAAATGAAAATCGACAAAATTATAGCAGTGTTCATCGATTCGACGAAGATTATGCGTTTAGGGTTGACATGTTCGCATTCTGCATAAAATTTGGAATATAAGGTAATAAAACAAGAAAAGAAAATAGGAAAAAAATTATAATTAAATAATATTAAAAGAATAAATACAAAATGAGAAATTTCTGCAAAACTAATACAGTGGTATATGGGTGATTTTCTTTTATATGGAGAATAACACGCCCCACCAAAAATTAAGTCTTTAGTGGTTTGTTTTTTTACTTTGAAACATGATATGTGATAAAAGCCTCATTACTCTTTCTAATTTCTTACTTTTCACAACTCTAAGCATTCATTATTTAATTTTTTTAATTTAAAGCCCACCATGGTCAGTACTCTGCTTTGTCCCCAACCCAGAATTTAATCTCAACGTTAAGAATATATATATAAATGAATATATACATGTATAACAAATCTCAAATCATAGTACAGTATACACATAGCTCACATATTTTATTTAAATACATTTTGTTCATAAAAAAATCCGGGCAATGTCTGTGCATAAGTTTTTTCAATCAGCCCCCTACGTCGTTTCAAATATGGCGCCATCATTTTTTCAGAGCAATCGTCGTGCAATCATTCGGAAAGTGATTTGATTAGCTCCTACTTTTAAATTATACTTTTTAATGTGAATGTTTAAGAGTTAAACGTCAAGCAAAAACTAAAATCATCGAGAAATTGGCAAGAATTAATACTTATTTGAGCTCTCTGCATAAGATGTCAGGAAAGTCGGTCCCCTGGAGTTCTTCAACCAGAGAGGGCACTGGGGGACTTCAACCAGAGAGGGAACTTTTACGTCATTATCATATAAAATTGTCTCTTTAATTTGGTATTTAATTCAAATCGATTAATCTAAGTGTCAATATTGAGTAAGTTGAACGTTGTACCTATGAAATGTTCAAGTAGACAAATTAAACTACCCGATACGATAATTTTTAAATATTACTGGGCGATTGTACGTTAAAAAAATAAGGCTTTTCTATATTGTTACGAAAAGCAGCAACAAATAAGTAATTTTCTAATCGACAGGTTTTCCATTGGCCTGCATGTGTTTATCTTGTCGAGAAGGGTTTGCGACTCATCTTCCCGTAAGCGCAGCCTTCACGAATCCAGTTCAATTCAGGCTTTACTTTGATACCCCATTATTTAAGCATCTTCGAGACGTGTAGCAGATTTTGATGAGCTAATCGCTAATGCCATATCTTGAGAGATTCCGTTTATCAAACGTTTGCGCAGGCTTCTTCCGTGATGTCCTCGATGAGTCCTGGTTCGTACGGTTTAAATCTCATCCGATTATGTTTTTCAAATCCATCTCCCACTGAAACAACTTTTCCGCCTCTTTTCAGCTCTTTTCCGCTGATCGTTTGACTCTAGCTCCAAGCCTTTATCCAAGGCTGACGATAAAGAAAACAGATTGAATTTCAATCCCAGCACGTGCAAGACTTCTTTCATATAATTCCGCTCCCACTTTGAGCCGTTGAATGAAAGTATGTCAATTTCTCCAATACCGACAGCGGATATTACAGCGCCGTTGCCAACCTTGACTGAAGCTTCTGTAGACAATTTTTGATAGTTGACGAAACGTTTCCGAGCTGGTGTCATATGTTGACTTTCTCCCGATTCAAGATACGATTCTTCGGGAATTTCTGCTAACTGAAGTGCTGTTGCAGTGACGATTTGTCCAACGAAAGCTCCGCCCCGATTATCCCGACGGTTTCGAAAGTGTCGATTTCGAATTTTCAGGGTTTGATCTACAGTCTCGTTTCCAGTGCCCATGGGTTCCACAATGATAGCATTTACCTCGTTTTTTATTCCATATTTCACCTCCCTGTGATCCTTTAGATGCCTGTTTTGGCTTGAATTTACCGAAAAAGCACTGTTCCCCTGGTTTTCGCAAGCATTCGTACGAACTGGTGTTGTCTTCATTCGAGTCTAAAGGCCGTCGTCGTTTGGAATTCCTTCCTGACGTTTCGCTAGCACGAGTGGCAAGCTTCTTCTGAGATCTGTTCATTGTCTACATCCAGCATCGAAAATGAATCATCATCCCAGACCATCATTAACCCTCGTTTCGGTTGGCTGCCTCATAACCCATGATGTTATATGATGACTATAATGTCTTCAATTGAGGTTTCTGTAACCCTTGGAGTCCCAGAGAAATTTTCAGATTCCTTTTCCAAATATTATATGACAAAAGAGAGAATGACACTGCTCATTTTAGATTCCACATATGTTTAAAGGAACTTTTCCCCACTTGGGCACTTGGCTTCACCCCATCTTTGGCTTCAATTTCTGTAAGTTATTGATGTTCCCCGAATATTTTAGTATAAGCTCAAAATAATTATCCGTATGATGAAAAAATTTTTTGCTGAGATCCCGAATTCAAGCGTCAAGATGTGGAAATAATTGAAAAATTTTGCAAGAAAAACTGTTACTGAATGTGGGCGTAGAAATGTTCTAATCCTAAAATCAGCCTGAAGTCACATTTAGGACTATGTGGTGTTGTGTTGAAATACTGAAACGTTGGTGTCGTTAACCACTAGTCACAGTACATAAGGATGTGTCAAATCAATTGTCCCAAACCTCATGAAAATGTGCTTGGATACGATTCGGTACGTTTTTGCTTCGGTGTCCTGACTAAATATTTATTAAATTACAATCTGAAGATTACGGAGATATCCGGTTGATTAGTTTGCTGATATTTACAGGCCTAAACATTAGTGACAGAATGTTTGTTGCTCAAGGTAAATGTCCATCTAAGCCTACTTCGTTCAATAGATCTCTACTCTGGTCATTTAGATGGACGCTGCCTTCATCATAACTAATATGTGTTCAAGATTTACAAGCAGAACGTTGGCCCGAACAATTATTTTTCACATTCTTCTTTCAGAATTGATAGGCTTAGTAGTATTTAGTCGACAAAAGTATTTGTCTTTTTCGAACAAAAATAACTCCACGCATGTGGTCAACTCTATTTGAATAGCTAAACAAAAATTAGCCGGCTCATCATGCGGGTGACGACAAAATGTTTGGAAAGCTCTGTATAACAACTTTAGCCGTATTCATTGAAATCGGCAATTTGTTGGACTACCACTTCATATGCTGCACAATTAATTTAGCTTAATTAGAATCTGTGAAATTATGCTACGTGCATTAAGTCCAAATTGGTGATATCTTGCACGCACGTCCTTTTCAGTAAACTTGCTAATGCAATAATTTCATTGAATGTACTTAATACTGCTTCGCTCCAAATGAAATCGATAAACTCCTCTTGGATAAAAATTTACATATTTCTGTATCCTGCTGAAAACTCATTCAAAAACAGGCGTGTGTATGTATGTTATGTTTGCACGAATATATTCATTTTATAACGTAAACATGAAGGTAATCGCGTATGTTTGTATATTCATTCAATGCAGCGAATATTTCATGTCCTGCGATTGCATTTTATAAAGCTATTTGCGTTCACAGCTACAGATGTTGTCCAAATGCTTCAGTGCCGAGAATTCATCACGAGTTGTAATAATGTTTTGAAAATCCGCAATTTATTGTGGATTTTCAGTTGCGCGATTGAAAATACAAAATGGAACTGATTCCATTGAAAATTTCAATTTATTGAATTCAAGTTGAATTTAAAATTAAGACATAATCCCTTGTACAGCAAAGACTTTTGTGTTCCCGGAATTGTAAAATTACAATAAATTGGGTCTTTTGTGGTCACGCATAAATTTTAATGTGCATTAAAGTTTCTCTAGGATCATTGATCAATCTAAGTGCGATGGAAAATTTACAATCAGTTATTTCAAATTAGTTTCCAGTAAGTTGGTTTCCATATGAAGATGTCATGGAACTTATTTTACAGACTCAAATTCGTCGCATTTTTTTGGAGCTTACGAATTCCAAATCGAGAAAAGAAGTCTTATTTTCAGTCTACAAACTTATCGAGCCACTTTTTGAAGTCTTCACAAAAACGGAAATATAGGTAACGCAGGGCTTTTCCTACTTTTGGACAATGTGACAATTTGTGACAATGTGCTTCGAATTATGGTAAATACTACTGATTTTAATGTAACGAAAATGATGGAAATAATGGATTCGGGATATTTCGATCGTAGGACCAGGATCCAGAAGAAGAAAAGGAAGATCGGGGTTAGTATTCGCGATCAGAGCAATGCGAGTTTCTTCCGTCACGCTCTTTCAAATTTTTGCTACCCATTCCACATTCTATTTACCAACTTATTAATATTGTACGTGCTTGGGTGCAACAAAATTTCTTTGTTCGTCAATATTTTGCAGTCCTCTGTGGATTTCTGTAACTTCTTTTTTACAGCGGTATTTTTCCTGTAGAAGATTTTATTTCTTTTTTCTTTAAATAGCGTTCGTAACTCTGTAAATATTTGACTGAAAGTTTCATTCATAAATTTTAAAAGATGCAGAAGATAAACATTTTGAAAGACATCAAATAGAGGGTTTGTTTTACTTGAGACTTAAACACTCAGACCTCATACCCAAGTCATTACTAAAGCAAAAAAATTCAGAGTATAGAACAATAGAGAAGATCATATTTATATCGTCAATTAATACTAACCGACGTTTTCAGTAGTAAGTGCACAAAAATCAAGTTGTTACTGTAGCAATTTATTTATTTGGAGAAAAAAAAATTATTGAATTTTTTGAAAATCATCATTAATTAATTATTTCATGTTTAACAAAAAAAAATACTACAAAGTTGTCCTCCAAGCGTCTCTCTTAAAAAAAGTCTCCTATATATACACATAAGTTACACCGCTTTTAGCTGTCCTCCTGCTGAAATGGGCTACAAAAATTTTTTCTTCGATTTTCAATTTTGATACACCGTTCGCCATGTTGGGCGGGCAACCCAAGGTCTCTATTGTCTAGCTACTTTATTGAAATTAAATGAGCTCTTGGAGCTTGGAGTTCTAGTTACTGGTTAAAATCGTTCGCAGACTTGCCCTCCTGTTTTAATTTCAAATATGAACTCACCTTGGCATTAAATCCTCCTTTCACAAGAAAGTCATCGATCAGTCTAAAATCAGTCAAAGAGACAGTCTGGAAATAGAATAATTTGTACAAACCCTGCCAAAGTTGTCGGTTCTTTTGTCCGTCTTTTTGAAAAACAGGATTATTTCAGAGTTTTCTTCAATATCGGTAAGTTTTTCGGTCATATAGTTCCTAAAATGCAAAAAAAAACTTTGTTCTTTTTGGAAGAAAAGAAAACTAGTGTCTCTTTAAGTACGCAAAACTAACTCACCCCTATAGAAGATGGCTTGCCCAAAGTTGGCGGGATTTCCAGTTGAACCATTTCTCAATGTTTCAGGCATTCAACACTACAGGGCCGTGTGAACAAATTATCTCAGGTGACTTTAAGAATATTTTCCTCAAGCTTATGATCTAATCTTGGCTGTGTTACTCATGAGAGTTTGGTCTTTGTCTACGCATGGTTCGGTATCGATCGTACAACCACCATGAACATCATTGCAACTTACAATTGGTTTGTCATACATCGCCCACTATTTGGAAGTATGCATTTTACACTTGAATCAACTCCTGAAGGCTAAACGTTCTTTTACCCCCGCAATTATTTTAATTGCTGCGCGTAACTGAAAATGTTGTCCGATAAGAGGGTCTTAAAGAATCCACCTCCGAGGTGGGGTAATTTAGGTCCCGGAAAAGCCTCGTCGGAGACGGGCGTGGGCGCCACTCCTCTACCCAATTAGACACCCAGAGCCCTAAGAGGAGTTGAGCTCGCCTCGGAAGCCGGAAACTAGCAACTCTTGCCGGGTGTTTTGCCACCGCCAAGCTTTCACCGCGCTACAAACGGAGGAACGCGAAACATTTTGCCTCGAGCTTTTCACTCTACACACAGGCAAAGGTTATCACTATCACAAAATTAAAAAAAAACAATACCTGAATGGCTGCGGAAACTAAGAGCTTTCATTAACAAAACTAGGTTCATTTTTAATTAATTACAGTTCCTACTGCTAGGTCTTACTTTACAACGCTGTGACGGGGGCCCCCAGGCAACTGGTCGAACGTGGCGTTTTGATGCTGGATTTCATTGCCAAGGGTTCCTTGGCGGTGTTTGAGCAAAATCCCTGTGCCCCTTTTTATTGGTCCTCGAACTCTTTGTCCACTTGTACTCGAACTCCTCTCGCCTTGTACTCGAACACCATTACCCCAAAGGTTTCGCCAGCTCAAAAGCAAAGAAGAGCAAAAAAGAGAGTCCCATTCCTGCTCATCGGGCTTTAATCTTCTTCCATCCAACGGTTGCCCGCTAAGGTGATCGCCCACTTGAGAGAAATTCCCTAATAATAATTATTCCCTATGAACTTTCCGAGGGAGCTGCATAGCCGATCAGTCGTGACTCTCCCGGTAGTTGAAGTCTGAGCAGTCCGTCGTAGGAGACGTTCCACAAGTCCGGACCGAGGATGGAGCCTTAGGCCATACCTGATGTGACTAGCATCCTCCGACAACATTGCACCATGTCGTAGATCAGGCTGCGATCCTTCAGGTAGTTTCGGACTGTCCGAATCAAATATTCTGGTACTTAGAAATAGTTTTCCAGGGCTTCGAGAATATTTGTCCATCTAGCGAAGTTGAAAGCATTCGTTATGTCCAGCGTCACTAGAAGGACTAACTGACGGTTGGATTGACTGCATGCCTCTGGCTTTTGGGCCGCACTTACCACTTCCGCGAATGCATCTATAGTGGAACGTCCTGTTCTGAAACCAAACCACCTTGAAGAAGGATTCCCAGTGTCGTGGATAACATCAGCGAGTCTTCTCTTTATAAGTTTCTCAAGCACTTTCCCGGTCGTGTCTAGCATGCATAATGGTCGGTATGCTGACGGCGAATCGGAATTTCCCTTCCCCTTACTGATCAACACGAGTCTTGTCGTCTTCCAACGCTCAGGTAAAACGCCTTCCCGCAAGCAGGCATTAAACGTACTGAGCAGCAATTCAGGACAAGAGTGATAGGCCTCGGCTGGAATACCGTCTGGGCCCGGAGCCTACTTCGCCTTCCAGCTCTTTTCTCGTGAAGAGTGTGCAGTCTGATGTTGTTTCCCTGTGGGCGGCACCAACACGAACGGGATGTTGGGGAAAAATTCGAGCTTCCGCATAACTAGTTTATAGCCCAGGCCCCACGGGTCCCTGTTTCCGTCTTCGACGAGGTTCTGCCAGCAACGCGCCTTACTCCTGTTGATCAGTTCGCGAAGACATTTTCTGGCGGACCAATATACTGCCATTCTGGTGCATGCCTCGTCCTGGCTTCACGCTCGTTGAACTTTTTGCCGGAATTTGTGACACTCCTTTCGTTGTTCAGCTATTTCAGTGGACTACCAGTACACCGGAGGTTTTCCGTGTCCAAGTCTCCGGCGGGAAAGCGATGACTTACAAGCGGAGCCCTCTGGTCCCCGGTGATGAGCCAAACTGTGGTAAGCATCCTATGAGCGTGTCGACAAACTTCTCCACGTCCATCTTTTCAGTATTCCACACGAAGGCGGAACGCTGAGTGTCTGGGAGTTTAGGAACGTTGCTGCGGATCTCGAATGCTATGTACTGATGATCACTGGCCGAGTAGTCCTCTAGAACTCTTCAATTGCGTGTCGTAGATGAGACACACGAAACCAACTTTTCGCGCATGGTCCAGAACTCTTACTAAGGTGCCATTTCGAACCTATATGGCACAAATACCAGATTCATCAGGGTACCATACTGATGAATTTTTACCTCGGCGCTGTTCGCTAAGTAGCAATAGATCGGCTTTCATATCCCTCGCAAATTGATCAAGCAGGTCTTGGGCGTTTGAGCTCCAATGTAAGTTTATGTTCAGGACATGGGTCATTGAAGAGCTGCTTTGGCTTTGGTTAGGGCTTCTTTGAATACCCGGAACTTCCCTGTCCCTGGAATATGTCTAAGGTCATCAGGTCTGGGATCAGCGTTCTCGCAGAGGATACAGTGCGTCTCTCCCGTGCATTCTGTTCTTTTATGTCATGCGTTGCAGCACTTATAGCACAAGGAGCTCCTATCAGGCCCTTTGCAGCCTTGTACTGTATGACCGTAGCTTAGACATTTAAAACAGCGGAGAGGAACTGCTCTTCACCGTATTCTGCAGACCACCCAACCTATTTTTATTTTGCTCATGCAGAGGAGTTTTTCGGCATGTTTCTCGGTTAAGTCGACTATGGCCATGCGCTACCCTCTATTATTTTCAGGGGTTAGTCGTAATTTGACCCCACTTAATTCGGGTGAAACCCTTTTGAGGCACTCTTCACCTCCATCCTGTCCGTAACGCAGTCAATGTCCCTGATTTTGAGGGTGGCCATTGGTTCAAGTGAAGCTGCTGTTGCCTTTTCTCCAAGAGCCTTTTTGACTGCGTTCCGGAATATGTCGTTATTTGTTGTATCAGATTCAAATTCTACAAGGAGGCCACCAGATTTGGTTGGCCGGACGGTTCTGATGGCAGTTTGAGTGTCATCGGGTCTAACAGCTCCCTTGATTTCCCGAAACACCTCTGCGTAAGTTCTCCCATCTGTCCGTTTGACGAGCAGTGCATGCCTTAGGATTTTGCGGCGTGGCTTACTTCGTGGTTCTTGTTTCTTGTTTGGTGTGTGTTCTCCCCAGGAAGGAGCTTATCATTGGTGACTTTTTCGAGGAGGAGCCTTTTGGACGCTTTTTTGGTGGCCTTGGTTGCCCTTGGTCGGAATCCATCATTCGACGTAGCCTGTCTGTTCGCTGCTTCGTCCTTCCTCCTTTTGTCTAGGTCCCCTTGGATTGGGCTTCTGGCAACTCTCTTGCAAGCGCTATGCGCGGGAATCACTTGCGTTTCGACTGAGGTACTGGTGTTTTTCTCTTCCGCTACTTTAAGCCATTTGCGTCTGTAGTGCCCGATACGGTCTAAGGGATCTTCCAGCTCTAAAATACCGTCCCTAATGTCCTTGCTTATGTTTCTCTGGGTATTACAGGAAGCTTTGACCTTTTTAACTATGTTTCCTGCCTTACGCATGAGGCGTTCTTCTTCGTGCCGATCCAATACAATGAGATTGTCCTGCGCCTCGTTTTGAGGCGGGCTTTTTGTTTGCGTCAGGATGTAGAGCTCTGATGGCATCAAAAGCAGTGTCAGTGGCAGCATCGTATCGAATCATGATCTGAATATCATCGGTAGTTTCTCCCTCCATGTGTTTCCCAGGCATTTGTTGTTCATATTTTTCCCCTTGTCTTATGGGACGTTCCGGCGTGCGTATTGTTTAGTAGAAGCATTAGAAGTGTTACAAGAAACGATCATCAGACATTTACAAGCAATGGATAAGATCAATAAACTCGACAAATGTATCCCACACGATTTGAATGAACGTTAAATGGAATATCACAAAGTCATTTAGTCACTCAGTCAAAGTCGAAATCGTGGCTTTTATCTGGCGAAGCCGGTCGTTCAACACCAAGGCCAAATCGCTTCGGTAAGAAGACCATGACGGGTAGGACTAGAGTGGTATGGTGTATGATGAACTCTTGAAGCTCGGCGTAACTTCTAATACACAACGTGATCGTCAAGAAATGATAAATTTAAACCGCGCGTTAGTCGAAAACGACCGAAGTGGGCCAGAGACAACCATCGTGAGTTTTTTACGCCGTACTCCCAGACTTGGCACCACCTGACTATCACCTCTTTGCATGAATTGGGCACGCGCCCGGAGAGTAGCATTTCAGCCATTTCGAGGAAGTTGGAAACTGGTTCGACGTATGGTTTGCCACAAAAGACAACTAGTTTGTCTTCCATTGTTTTTATAAACTACCTGAAAGGTGGACAAAATATGTACAAGCTAATGGTCAGTACTTTGAACAAAAAATTTTTTTCTCTTGGCAATTACGTAGTTTTTTAACAAGAAACCGGAAAGAACTCATACATACATTTGGTTTATACTACGGTTTTCGTTATTTCAATGAGATCGAGCAGATTTTTGAAAAATCAAGATCGGAACAAACGAGAAACTGAACAAAAATGAAAAGTTAAGAACAAAATCAGCTAACACAAAAGTTAATAACGACCCAAATTATATTTTCGAGAAAATATAATTCGTTTATATTCCTTAAAAAAGCAGTTTCCTTCAAATTAAACTGGGCTCATCCTTTGGTGAAGTTTCAATCCTTTGGTAAAAATCTATCAGATTGAATTACAATAAACTGAATATCATTTGAAACCAATAACCCTACGTTGTCTCAATTTTGGAATAACCTTTATCTTCTAACAGGCTTAAACTCATTTTCATCTAACCAGATGTGGCTTACTTAATATCGTTAGCGAAGTTTTCTACAGATTTTCAATTTTCTCATGCTCCAACTGTAATGAAGAGCTACTATAAAGGTCGACGTTCTTAAGAGATTTTACAAAAGACTTACTTGAACTAAACTAATGATAGAGCAGAAGCACACAAAAGTCCTTGTTTAAGTATCAGCGTAATTGTAACCACTGCAAAACGACTTGCACGGCAAATGTGTAATTTCAGGTGTAGCAGAACATGAGCCTTTACTTGAGACATGCAAATTATACTTCATAGCTTAGTAAATAATTATCCTTGAGCGGAAAAAAAGTTTCTTAGTCGTAGTTAAGAGGTTATTCAAGTCATAGGATATAATTTGATGAAAAAGGTTGTATAACTCACCTGGGTTAACCGCTAGCAGCTATTTTCAACATGGAATGAAGTTAAATTTAATTGTTTTCTAGGTGTTTGGGTATAAGATATTTTAATTTCGGTGTGGAATTTTCACTTGAAAAATAATGTCCTACACATTTCATTTCATATTCCTATACGGGTTGTATTTTGAGACTTTGAATGTGGTGGAAGCAAATTAATTTTTTCTCTTTTTAATTTGTCAATGAATGTTGCTTTTAATTAATAAAGGTTTTATATATTATAATTGATTTCATTTTATGTTTATGGTAGCAAGAAATAGACTTTTAGAGAATGAAGGACCTTTTTTTAGCACGAATACAAAGATAACTGGAAAACAAGTCAATATAAGTATATTATCGTGCCCTCAAATCTGTCTGAAAATTCTGTGTCGATATAAAGAGCGTTTTTAAGCACTAAAGAACTATCATATTGAAAACATGCAAATCTATTTAAATTATTATTCTTAACGGAAGTAAATTTATACATACGAGATGTGAGCAAAAAAAAACCGGGGCATGAATTTTTATACCGGCAACTGCTGAAGCTACATCCATATGCTGTAATTTGTCCAATAGCGTGATCAGCTGAGACAAGCAGGGACAAGTTCTAACACGCTCGAACTTGTCAGTCAGCTGCCAGAGCCGCTAGAGTGAGGTTGAGCTTATCGCGTCTGTCGGGCAACATGGATTTCGAACAACGCATTAGCATTAAATTTTGTTTTAAGTTGCAAAAGAATGCCAAAGAAGCTCATGAAATGTTGATGCAAAATGAAGGTTGGGTCTATGGCTATGACCCTAAGACCAAAATACAGAGTTCCCAATGGAAAACCAGTGAACCTCCTCTCCCGAAAATGGCACGTCAGTCAAAATCCAACATCAAGGTCATGTTCATCGTTTTCTTCAATAGTGAGGGCGTAGTGCGATCACAGTTCGTTACAAGGGGCACAACTGTAAACTCTGTATTTTATAAAGGCGCACTGCAACGTTTGCGAAACGACGTACGAAGAAAGTAGCCAGAAAAATGGGCCAATGGCTTCCTTCTTCACAACGACAATGCGCCGTGTCACACCTCGCTTCTCAATCGTGAGTTTTTGGCAGAAAAACCTTTTGCTGTCTGTCCACATCCGCCATACTCACCGGACTTAGCACTATGTCATTGCTTAAAGGAAAACGTTTTGACACCATTGCTGACATTGACAGGACCACGACCGATCAGCTGAAAGCCCTTCCGAAAGGTGCCTTCCAGAAATGCTCCCAGTCATGGAGTTAACGTTGGGATAAGTGCATTGCTAGCCAAGGACAGTAATTTGAAGGAGATTAAATTAGATTCTATGTAAGCGTTTTACTTTTTTTTGAATAAAAAGTATTCACCGTATTTTCGATCACACCTCGTATATATATATAAAATTCTTTATTAATATTTTTTTTGTACAGAGCTTCAACTGTCGTTTTCTTTTGTCTAGAGATTTGAAGGGAACTTCATTACAACTATGTTAACAAATAATTTTATACTAAATTTATGATAAGTTATCTGAGGAAGGATACTAGTAACTAGATCGAAAGGAAAACTCAACGAAAACCTCTACTAGGCTTACATAGAACGTATAACCAATTTTTATTATGATCTAAAATATAATCTAATTATGCTAAGCAGATTCCTGGTTGCGGACACTCAGTCTTGGTCTTACATATCACTAAGAGATTTGATCAGGGGATTCGGGGAGTACTTGGCTTTTTTGAGCAGATTAGCTCTACGCGACTCCGCAAGCTTGCTGATAGGGGTAATATTATCTATTTGGTATGGTAATCTAAAGAATTAAAAGAAGGGTTTGTTTAGGGCCATTTTTAAATAACGATTTTAGGTGACTTGAAGCTTAGCTTTAAGATATTTAGCACATTGTTTCCAAGTGGGAGCTCCGTAAGCTATTATGGGTTGGATGCTCATTTTGAGGATGAGGATTTTATTCCACAGACTCATATACGACTTTCGATTGAGCAATAGATATAAATACAGAACCGACTTGAATGCCTTTGAACTGATGTGCTCAATGTGATTTTTAAATGTAAGTTTCCGATCAAGTTTTAGTCAGTTCTTCCGACGATTCCCTGGTCCGGTCTTTGGCCTAAAAAGTTTATGGATCTGTTTGGCAGTATGGTGGGCTTGCGTTTTCTACTAAAGAATGTTGCCGCAGTCTTTTTGACATTGATTTTGATTTTCCACCTGTAGAAAGGTCAGTCGATTTTTCCATCATTTCTTCTAGATTGAAATGATCTGGTTAGGATGGATGGCAGAGGTATAGAGACAAATGTCATCTGCAAAAGCCGCGATTGGCAGTTTTAAATAATGGGAATTTCAGATGTGTATACATTGTAAAGTGCCGGACTCAGACAAGACCCTTGCGGTATCCATGCAGGGGCAGTTTTGGAAGTGGATATTGCACCTCGAACTTTCACGTGGTATCTTCTATCAAGAAAGATTCGATTCGTTTCAACAGGTAAGGGAGAGTACTACACTCTTTAAGTTTATGAATTAGCCCGTTATGTGAGACGGTATCAAACACTTTTTGAATATCAATAGTCAGCAGGCCAACCAGTTCTTTGAAGACACGTAGTAGTTGGTGTTGTGTGGAATAACCATGTCAGAAGCCAAACTGGAAGTGAGAGAGGATGTTATTTTCTTTGACTTAATCCGTCAACCTTTTCAAGATTAGTTTCTCGAATAGTTTGCTTAGCGCCGGTAGTAAGCTTATTGGCCGGTATTTGCTAGGGTCATGCAGATCTTTAGCGGGCTTCAGGACTGGTATTATACTAGCGTATTTCCAGCAGCTTGGGAAGTGTAACTTTTCAGGCAGGCGTTGAAAATGTGGCAAGCTTTCTTTGGAAGGTTCTTCATGATCATATTGGTATTCCGTCAATTACTGGGACCTTACCATTCTTTAGTTTCTTCATTTGCTCGATTAAGTGTTTTGGTTTTATTAGAGCACCGGGAGGTTAAACTGTGGTGTTTTCGACCGTTAGCAGGGACTGAGCTACTGTTACTTCTGCCATGTTGTTGGTCATTCTATGGGAGATATCGTAGTGCTCGTGGAACCTATCACTAATACTTACTTTGCTTTCCGTTAATTAGAATGTATCTGGGTATCATTTTCATCGTTCAGAGCATATGAAAGATCATCGTGTTTTCGTTTTATAATTTTAGTCAACTTGCAGACTTTTTGTGAATTATACTCAAGGTTGGTGAGTATGTTCTTCCAGTGGTTGTTTTGATGGTGCTTGATCTTGGCCAGTTTTCAAGGAGGAGTCACGATTTCTCTGCCACTGGCCCCGTAGAGAATTCCGTACTCGGATCAGCTTATAAGCTTCTCATCGATTTCAATTGCGTGGACTTTTCTGCTATATTTTGGAACACTACTGTCTATTGCTCTCCAAATTGTAATTTTAAGTTCCTCTATTGGCTGTTCTATTTTTCCAGTTGAATTCAGAGACCTCGAAGTGTCTAGAGCTAGAGGTCGTTTATAATTGAACGGAATATGCACCAATTAGCTTTTTTGAAGCAGTGGAACCGTTTGGACACATGAGACCAATTTGTTGCTAATGAGAATATCACGAGAAGATGAGGAGAAGAAAGCGCTTGCAGTACAGTAGGTTTCGAGGGGTAGACGTTTGCATCCTCTAAGGCGAAATCGAGAGTAGAACCGCTAACTTGAAGGGAATAGAAGGTCGGTTCTCGGGGATGGTGAATGAACGGCTAACATTACCCCTATGTTTCTGATGTAGCAGGAATCGAAGGATAGGAGAAGGGAATGCGCGATAAATTTTTAATAGCTATTATCACACCCCTGCCAGTGTTGCTTGGAGGTCACGCCTATAAATTTCATAGTAGACGTGTTTACTTTCATCGTGCAGCCTCAACCATGTTTCTGTAATTACAAAGACATCAATGTCGCTTCTGAACGCAAATGCGAAAAACAAGTTGGCTGGTGCATTAGATAGTGCAGGAAAATTTACAACTGCAAGGTTGAAGTCTAAGGTGGACAATTCGGAAAATTAGCGAGGTGGTTTTTGATTTTTTCCCCCTGTTTTTCAACTTGGCCTTGAGTTGCAGATATTCTATCCTGCTTTATTTCTCTCCTTGTCCGTGAAGGTACACTTGTAGTTATGGTGCCCACCACTTCATATGGAGCATCTTGTAGACAGGTGACAATGACTAGATCCGTGCCCATAACTTTGACAATTTCGGCATTGGGTGGAGCCTTTGAGCTTGCTAGAAAAGTAGCTCCATCTCACGATTGTGTGCATGGTGGCTTTCATTTTTTTGAGCTCAGCCATGTTTGTTCCTTTTTGCTTGTATAGGAGGAAGTAAGACTTGTCGCGTTCTCCCAATTTAGAAGTGAACTTTTTGATATTCAATTCACATAAGTTATGCTCTGCTTTGAGGAACTTTTTGAGTTCTTCGCACGACATGTCATGCTACCCTGATAAAATCACCTTTACTGGAAGAAGATCTGGCCGTTAATGGGTGAAATAGTTCACCTTTTTGGCCTTCAGGTGATTTTCACCTTTATTGTAGTCATCAAGATTGGTCAGGAACAGCTTGAGACCAATCGACATAATTTTTATGGAATAGTTTTTTAATCTTAATTCTTTAATCGAGGCATCTATCTAAGGAAGATCGGTGAAATCAATGGGGGAAACTCTCACCTTGGTTTATTTGTTAGTGCTGGGTTGTTGAACCTAGTCGTCACTGTTGAGGCTCGGCTAGCGGCTGAAATCTGTTAGAGTTTGCAGCGCTTGATGCATTTCATGGCATCTTTTACTGGTCCCTCAGGAAGCCTTTTGCCAGCGAAGAGTCTCGGGGTCTTTTCCTGCACCGAGCAGGAGTGCGGGTTCAGGTGAGAATTCACAAACTTCGTATATGTAGTTTCAAATTAGGTTATAGATTCACTACTTAAAAAATAAAACCCAAATTAGTTATAGGGATTAATTTGCATTATGAAATCACTCCGGAATCATTTGGTTGTACATCTACACTGGGAAAGAGCCAGAGAACGAGTGAAAGTAAGTTTATTGCCTCAAACATTTGAAAACAATTTCTGGTTAATAACCATCTCGTATCGAGTAATCGCAAAACGGGTGCGATTACTCCAAGTTGCGACCACTTTGTTTACTACTGCGGGACGTATTTCATCAATGAAACTGACTTTCATTTATTCTTCCAATATTACTAATGTTGGTTACTTTCTTACATAAGCAAAAGGATTCCCGATTCCAGAGTTGTAGTTTTAAAAATATTAATCGCTTGGAAAAATCCGGATTTTTCTTCTTTACAACGGTTAGGGGAGAAGTGGCATGAAGGAGCCAGGTTTTGAAAGAGCCACTTCTATTATTTCGGTAGTTTAGGAACGGATTTGGTTGGGGATTTTATTTCTAAGTGGCAACACTGATTTCTCGTCACCCACAAACATTTGACACTTCACCGATATCAACGGACGCCGGTGTATTGAGTTAAAGTTTTTGGCACTAAAAAGTAAGTATTTTACTTCATTTAAGTTGTTTTTTGGTATTTTACTGTAAACAAATATAGGTACATGAATTATAGACTGAGTTTGTGCATATGTTTGGCTTTGCAGCTGCATGAAAACTGAGCCGCAAAAGTTTTGATATTGTTGTTATTTTTAAGGTTATATTTTTTTTAAGAATAAGTTTTGAAAGAGCCGGGTGAATGGGCTATAAAAGAGCTGGCTGTTTTACAACCGGCTCGTTCATAACCCAGCATTTGAATTTTGTAAATGAAATATAATAATAATAAATTTGAATTTTTTTCATATATCATTAAATTATTTGCTTCAGGTATTGCATTATGGAGAAACCTGGTCTAAAATAACGAAAAAGACCCGAAAAATCGGTAATTGAAGAAGCAGTCAATGAAATTTTGGAGAAAGGTCAGTCCATAAACAAAACTGCACTTGCTTTAAGTATATCGAGGGCTTACTTAGCTAAAATAGTTAAAAAAGTAAAAGCTTCGGGTGAATCGTCTTATAAACACTTTCCTAATATAGGAAATAAGCGTATTTCCACAACAGACCAGGAAAATATGCTTGCGAATTATTTAGACTGCTTCTAGTATGTGCTATGGCCTAACAAGACATCAAACTAAGAAGCCATGGCCAACGATGTCTGCCCAGATAAATGGAAGGAAATTAAAACTGCAAGTAATGATTGGCTCAAAGGATTTATAAGCAGACACAACGATTTAGCTGTGAGAAAACCTGAAAGCACTTCTCTAGCCCGTGCAACAAGTTTTAATAAAAACAATGTAAACACCTTTTTTGAGAAACTAAGCACTGTTTTACGAATACAATTTTTCTCCCCAAATGATTTTTAACGCCGACGAAACAGGCTGCAGCACCGTCAACAATCCTTCTAAAGTCATAGCTGAAAGAGGTTCGAAACAAATTGGGCAAGTTACCTCAGCTGAACGAGGAGCACTGATGACAACTCTGTTCTTTATTAATGCTGCTGGTGGTTTTTTACCGCCTATTTTTGTGTTTCCTAGAGTAAACTATAAAGATATTATGTTAAATAATGGTCCGCCAGGAGCTCTAGAGTTGGCTCAAGCTTCTGGATGGATGACTGAGGACTGTTTTGTTTAAGCGCTTGAACACTTTGTGATGCATATTAGGCCATCAAAGGAGAATCCAGCATTGATATTGATGGATAATCATAGCTCTCATGTGAATCTTAAAGTGGTTAAATTTTCTAGACAAAACTCAATCATTATAGTCACATTCCCGCCACACTGCAGTCATGAACTACAACCACTCGATGTCACAGTATATGGGCCTTTTAAAACTAGATACCGCATTGCCATGAATGAATGGATGTTGTCAAACCCTGGTAAAACGGTGACTATTTATCAAGTTGGAAAATTTGTAAAAGAAGCAAATCTCTCAGCTTTTAGCCCTCAGAATATAACACAAGGATTTTTGAAGACAGGAATTTACCCCTCAAATTCTAATATATTTGATGAGGAAGAATTTTTATCTTCATATGTGACTGATAGACTTGATTCATCACAGTCAAACGATGGTACTGAGATGAACTTGGACAAAGAAAATATTAAACCAACTTAAGATCAAAACCTCTGCCTTCTACAAAACCACCTGAAGCTCACCAAGAAAATGAGGTTTTAACAGATCAGAATATCAGACCATCTCTCCATTATCCTCTACTCCTACGGTTGCGATGCCGAGTACTTCAAGGCAACAAATTATACCACCGGAAACGATAAGACCATTTTCTAAAGCGGGGTCAAGACAAAACACGTCACGCAATAAGAGAAAAATGTCCTCTGCCATCGTAACTGACACTCCCGAAAAGAAAAAATTATAAGAGAAAGAGGGTAATGCAAAGAAACCACAAAACATTATTAAGAAACTGACTACAAAACAGTCCATAAAAACCCGTAATAGAAAATCAACAATAAATCAAGAAAATTCCGTACTGCAAGGTGACTCTTATTCGTCTGACTCTATCGTATTGGCTGAAGTAAGAAAAAAGGGGTCGAAGAAAGACAAACTCCAAAACAAAGAAAAGTAGTGATGATTGCGTAGTTTGCAACAAAACATATGAAAACAGTGATCAAGATTGGTTTAAGTGCAAAATTTGTTCTGGTTGGGCTCATGAATCCTGTGGCATTAAGGGGAAATTTAATTTCTTTTGCCAGACATGCTTCTAATTTCAAGAAAATGACATTATATTTTAAAGTCCCTAAAAAGTCTGAATCTTAAACTTAAGCAAATTGATAGTTAAGATTTTGAAGCTTAAAGTGAGCAATATTTTTTTTGAATTTCTTAAAGATTTAACGATGTTTTTGATAGCAGATAGTATTTTTTTATCTTGTTAAATTTTTGAGATTGTTATTAATAAAAAATAATCCTTCTCTAATATATTAAGATTATATATATTATAATAGGTATGACTGAATAATATTGACAATGACTGATAGAATTAAAAATTTGTTAAAAAAGTCATTAGTTTATAAAAAGGATTTGTTAGAATTGTCTTTTTGTTTTTTTATAGGGAAATAATTATTATTTTGCATAATTTTGACAGACTGGCTCATTCATAACTTTTGGTGGCTCTTTCAGTACTGAAAAGTGATGGAACAGCCAAAAGACACATTTTTTAGAAATGAATATTTCACTGATTTTCGTAATGTGCTTAAGGTTTTTTCGTATGAAATTACCTACTTTAATAAATAAATAATAGTTTCACAAAAAAAAAAATCATCATTTCTTTCATTAAAAGTATATTTTTTTGCTCCGTTTAGTAAACTGGCTCTTTCATACCACTTCTCCCCTACATCCCCTATGATTGAATGATTGAATAGTTGTACTACTAAAATTATTCCTTTTTCAATTTTCTTCTCATTGTATTTGTGGTGTTTCTACAGTCTCCCTCACATACGAGACCTATCGTTTGTTATACCTTCAGCATTTTAGGTCCACCGACTGCGTTTTTTTTTATAAAATCCGGTTAATGATTAGCTTTATTGGGCAATAGAGTCTAATCAGCGCTTTCTTGGCTTTCCTGCTAGTTTTTATGCATTTACTTTATATACGAAGAGGTTCCTCGAACTTCGAAGCTTCCTATTTACTATTCATTGATCTGCTACACATGCCCAGCCTATTGCAGTTCCCTTGGATCTCGCTCGAAAAAAGGTTCGTACGTTTGCACGTTACTTGCCATTGATCTCTTTTGCATTTCGCTCCTAAAATGTACCTTTGAACCTGTAATTTAATGTATCTATTTTGTTCAAAAATAGTTACTTCAGCGTCGACGTTAGTAAGACTTAATAAGGCATACCGCACAATCTTATCATCGCTTTTATAGTACTGCCTCTACTCCTTCCTTTCGGTGGGTTTTCTCTAGCTCAGGGCAGGTCTATCCGTTCTTCCTTTTATATGTGCATTCTTCCCAGTGAAAGTTAGGTGCATTGTCACTCTAATAATCCTTTCTTCCCCCAATACATTTCGGTTTTATCAGCCACCTTTGCTCTGCGTAGAGGAGTGTGGGCCTCATGTAAACTCAACATGTTAACATCTTCATCTTCACCGGGTTGTTAGTCTCTAGCTGCTTTCTGGATGATGCAACAGAAGATCATAAGCTCAAGTAATTATTTTGAAAACAAAGTACGCGTGAAACCGATTTTGGTTTTTGTATCGAATATTTTATTTGTGTGAAACGATGCATCACCCTCGTTTTAAACCTTCCTTTGTTATAGCAGATGACTCTCGTTTGACGCTTATAGTTTTATGTGGATTGTTAAATATAGTTAGGCCGCACTCCTTTTTGAAAAAAGTTTTGGTCCAATTTGCTCCCTTTTCATGAATCATCACTCCTCACCGCTTCTTTACAACACATGGAATTACCAACTCCAGAGACTTTTTTTTTAGTTTCGCACTTGTAAAATGGGCATTACGCTCGGCTAATCAAATTAAATAGTCTTCAGTGAAGAGATTATTATCGATTCGTGACCGTAAATAAATCAACGAGAACAGGACTTAAATCTGACTCAAATCCTTGAATCAAAGGATACGATGGTGGCTACACCAGAAAGACATTACTCCACAAGAAATCACCTTCAATTCTTTTTGCACTAGAAGGAATAGACTAGCAGAAATTGGATGGAAAAGAGAATAGGCTAGTTTTGACTAAATCTGTTAATTTCTATTTCTTCAAAATATGAGATTATTTGAGACTTTTTAATTGCTAATGGTTTTTTAAATGCCAATGAGAACTATTTAGAATAGAATCAAAAAGACCAATATGGGAAAACTTTCTGTATGCAGAAGTTTGAAATACTATTAGCGTCAATTATTTTTTTTTTGAATATCACTGGAGACTCAGCAATGCGGTCGTCGCAATGACACTGAAGATATTCAAAGAGTCTAGTCAAGCAAACGTTATTGAACGAATTTTGATATGTTTTCCTGGACCAACAAATTTAATCACATTCCTTACTTGGCTCCTTCCTTGAAATTTTGTAATAAAGTGATTTATGAATGAGTAAACTACGGTTTCGTCATCATTGAGTATTAAATCGTTATGGCAGTAAGCTCCTGATAGCCGTATGGGGCTGGTTAGTTTATTTATTTCAGGTCATTGTCAGGCACCAGGTTTGTTGCTTGTATTGACCTGTTTGAATGTCTCATTGGGTCTCTAGCCAAAAATTGACTAGAAAGATAGGTTCGTTTGAACCTATCTTCCGATAAAAAGAAGATAAAATAGGTGGACGCAGCATTCAAGTTGCCCTCGTATATATGTGGTAATATATAAAAACTGGAGCGAATTTCCGAATGCGCGCTAAATCAGTGATTGAGCCCAATGTTTGGCGGTGGACCTCTATTCAAAACTTTCAGGAGAGTAAATTTTTTGTAATGTATTTGAGTTGACTGTATTAAGAACTGAGTTTTAATGGGTGACTCCTCTTCGATTACAGTCATTACAAGTTAGTATGTTGACCTTAACGTCCCCAAGACCCCCTGTCAGTTCAGCATTCTGTATACTTGTTTGGAGTTAAGAGATCATCTCATCATCGATCACCTCCTGCTTCATATAGTTTTTTACATTTAAGATCTTTAAGGCTCTACTCGGGGTTAGTAACATTTGAAGTTCTACTAGTCATGGGAAATATCTACCAGATTGGCAGACAGTGGGGAAATCAATAATTCACCGCAATTAAATTTTTTCAGTAGGAGCCATTTTCTAACCATAAGAAACATAGTTTATCCTTAGAATATGTTTTACGGCACGGAAATCTAATACTCAAAGTCACAAAAAAATCCTTATTCAAAAGACAAAAGGCTGTTCAAAACTGTTTTGAAATTCAAGGATTCCACCTTGTTTGACGTTCCACAAGATTTAATATTTCTCTTAGTGTTTGAGATCCGGTGTATGCATGTCCAAGTACTCTTAAGGCGTGGAGCTATCCAAAAAATGTACAGGATCCAACAAAGTTTGACTCTTTCTTTTCGTTTTTCTAGTAAGCTTACAGATGAGAGTACACCAGCCATAGTCGACGGATTGCTTGTAGTTTGTATAGATGATAGCTTTTCTGTGCTGATTCTGCTGTTTGCTATCTGCTTAAGCTCGCTGTTCAGAATAATTTGTTTTAATGACGATTGAAACTCAAATTTGGTATGGTGTTTTTCAAAATCAACAACTGAAGTCCCTCTTTCCTAGGTTTTCGATTGAGGTTTCATCTTCTATCCCTCAGCTTGCTTGATTATAAACAGAGGAGGATACATTTTTTGGAATATCTTTGGATTGGCCCCATTAAGGGCTGATTTAAGAAAGCGACTTGTTTTTGGTTTCAGTAATTAAAAGATGCTGCAGTATGTTGACCTTAATGTGAGAGGTGAGAGAAGATAGGAGACTACCTTGAAGATAAAAGCATTTTTAACTCTTTAATCGTAAATCTAGCTTTTATTGAATAAGGAAACAGAAGATAATATTTTTTGTATTTTAGACCACCACTGTGATTCTTTTGACATTGAAATCACCATCCCGTAGCATACTTTGAAGTTCTTCCTTAACAGATTGTCGTGAAACAACTATTCAAACCCTCAATGAAAATTACAACCTTTTTTGAGTTTGAGGTGCATTGATGTAACCCTGCTATCGTTTCCCCTTTGAAAAAATGAAAAAGGCTCATTAGGACTTCAATTGGTTTTCGGATGTCATGGAGAATGCATGGAAATTATTTCTTTTAAAAAGAAATCGGGGGTATTAAGCTAATTCTTCCCAGATGCCCATAAACTTCTTTGGGTAAAAGGATAAAAGTACTTTCAACCTTTCCAGATAAGCAACTCCACATTCGGAATTTCACCACTTGTGGTAGCTAGCAAGTTGAGAGATATAGTTAACGAACCAAAACCAATAAGGTAATCCTATAAAAAGTAGACCCTTATCGCTTGTACTCATTCATAAAGAGGCAACGTATTTGCATTTTATGCGTGATTTCTCAGCATAAAATTGTTTTTGGAATTGGGATTGAGTAGGTTCAATCATTGTTTGCTGGGGAACGCTGTTACTCCATAAAAAACAACACCACCCTGCTCTGTGACTCCCAAAACAGAGCTTTTATTCAAGGTAGAACAAGAAAATCTCCAACAGACGTTGAAAGACGCCTACAACTTTTTCCCTCAACGCGTTTAAGACCGACGCGAGATGTCAAAGGCTCACACATGCGTGCACCGTCTTTTCTGACTCTTCCATAAGTAAACAAAAATCTGTAAGCTTCAAACGAAATGTTATCAGTCCTTGTTGATCTTGCCTGATACCTGATTTTGATAAAAATAAATACCTACTCTTTATTAGCAATTCCAATCCTGGTTTTCTAATCTGTAGGGCAGTCACTTCCACTTCACTTCAACTTATCTGTCCGATATGCAAGGTCTGCAAACTGTAAGATCATATAAGATATATTATATATGATATATTACATGTATGCATAGTTTAATATTGGTTCTTATTACTTATTTGCACTACACTGTTAGAAAACGCCAAGACCAGGACCCGTCCTTAGCTCCGTGCGTATGGTACAATGTTTTACAGATGGTTCATCCGCTCGTCCTACCTAAACCAAGGAATTTATCTAGCTCTTTGTGTGTTTCAAGTGTTCCAGTTCTGTTACGTTTGTAGGTCTCAGCCATGTGAAAAATCTAAATGGGAAACCTACAAGGAAATACTCGGAACTTTCCACCCACTCCGACATCCGATTTCTATTCGTTTGGCGAGTTATCCTAAAAGTTATGCATGTTACTATTGCAACTAGTGCTCTCAAGCCGTTTCGAAACGAGTTGTTTCGTCCTCATTTCGTTGAGATGAAGCCAAAGATTTTGGCTTTTTTTTGGCAGTTCATTCGTCCATTTTCCTTTTTGTGTTTTAGTGGAATTTTAATAGTCTCTTTTCTAGTTCCGTTAAGGTCGCCTGATCCTGCTCTTGTTGAAGAACTAGCTCCTTCATTTCCGTTTACATCACTATGTTTAAGGAGCCATGTCAGTTTGGCATTTGTCCCCATTGGTATGGCTTCGATGGTCTGCTTGTCATCCCGTGTTAGTTCAGAAACTGTGCAGTTAGAAGCAAGCGCCATGCAAGAGTGTTTGTATTTTGCATCAAACCATTAGTTTGTTACCTTTCCAGAAACCTATTCTATTGCAATCACTTCTGGCAGGAAAACTGTGGTTTGACTCCCAAACTCGTAGCTTCAGTCGAGTTGGGAATAACTTCGGAAGAAGATTGCAACAATGTCTCCGTATTGGAGGCCTTGTTGTTGATTTCACGGTCCGATGTGAAATCCTGCACCATTTTCAACCCTTTTCCAATTGCAGGTGGATGCGCGGGATTCTTACATCTGATTCTATACAGCTCCTTTTAATCAATGGTCATTCTCTTCAGTTGTTTCAAAACTTAGTGTTGCCACGTTTGAAGGTTATTAGATAACCCTTTTTGTGGATCCTAATCTGAGGTTCGCAAGTGATGACTCCTTGACGATGAAATTGTTATCTCAATTGCAGCAGTTAGCGTTGTCCTAAGAAGACTTAATGATGGGAAGGCAGGCTAATCGCTGAATCTTCTCCAGTTCCCTAGCAGTGATTTTCTTTTGTTATGCTGGCCACCATATCACTGCACCGTATGTGGTTATTGGTTTCACTAGTGTTGTGGGTATCCAAGGGGGTTATTTAGTTGAAAGTTTTCCCCGCTCGTGTTTTCATTATGAAGAATGCCGTTGTAGTCCTCTTTTCTTATGTGTGGAATCCAACTATCTATCCAAGTATTCCAATAATATGACAAATACTTATGAAGAACATTAAAAAAAAAAGGATGTGTGCCTGTATACCCAAAAATACTTAGGAAAACTCTTGTTTCGTTTGTCAAGAGGAACCCATGACTTCCAAAACGTTTTCCCCGTTTCAGGAAATATTACAGTTTTAAACATTAAATAACATTATCCACGAAAGAGTTTAAAGCCCATTCTCGACGACGCAGGATCTATCCGTCTCGGTAGTGATATATTAGCATCATTAATACGCCAATAAGTATCCGATGGATACATTTTCCTCATACGGGTATCGTTCAATATTTAATCATTTGAGTAATTAGTCAACAAGAAGATTGTGCTGCAATATGGCTGTATGATTACTGAATAGAATTATCTTCAGTAGACCACTGTCTTACAAATAGTCATCTCGTATTCACAGCTCGAACCCACCATTGTCCGCATGAAAGGCCATTATGAACGTGTTGAACATTGTGAAACCAATAACATATTGCAGATGTGAATTGAAATGGGATTTACTAATTACATTTCATTAGCACCATGTCAATGTGATGATCGGTATCGACTGCATTAATCTTCAATTTGACTAAATATTTGCCTTCTATTAGAACAGATTCGATGACAAATTACAAAGGTGGAATGATTGTTACAGGATTATAAACCAAACATTAGTTCTGACTCTGCTCACGTTGTACTAGTGAAAATGCAGATACTCACGTACTAGAAGTATATGCAACTCATTTCATGCGGATAAATGCATGTAGTTTGATTTCAGGACGAAATGCGAGAGTCTTGTAAAACGAGTCTCACTTTTCATGCGGTTGTTTATTTTTTGTATGTTATAAGTTTGGCTTAGTCCATTGCAAAACTAGAGCTCCAGTTGTTTAATAAGACTTTTTCAATCATAAGCAGTCGAAATCAACCAAAGCGTATAATCTTACAAGTTCCAAGCGATAATTTTGCAGTTGAAAACATTAGTAACCAAAATGTAAAGATTAAAGAAAATGAATGTTCGCTGAGCTATTTTAAGCTAACATTCTTTGTATATTTTGCCAATCATAACCTGAAATTTTATCGGTTTATTCTTATGATATCCTAAGAAAATATGCTTCCTCAGACTTCCTCCTCAAGCCATCAAACGAATAGCAGATACGGTATGCAGGTATGTTGATTAGAAAAGAAAGTCTTCTTGGTAGAAATATGTACACCTTGTTACTCAAGTTTATCAGAGAGCTTTGAATCTGGTCTTTCAGGTCTGTGTTAGTGAGTGGATCAGGGCTCCCACCAAACAATTCAAATTGCCATGCTGTAGACAGAAAATCCGAGTGCAAAGTTCGTTCTATTTTCAACAAACATAAAATATTTCAATTCCTATAATGCCTACAACGACGAACTAAAGACGACGATTTATAAATAGGAAGAGAAAAGGAAAAGAAACAGAAAAAAGAAAGTGAGTGGATTCACGATTTTTTGGATGCGATTTTGAAAGATCATAGAAACAACGAAGAAAGACACTTTGAGCGCAACCAATTTTTAATACATATTAAAAATTGATTGTGGTAATTGAATCTGCACTGTGTGGAAGCAGCAAAGCAATTTTCTCAATACGGGTTAGCCTGATATCATGTTGCCATGGAAAATCAGTACATCTAAAAAAAGTACACAATTCATATCAGGAAGAACAGCCAGAGCGCCGGCAAATTTGTTCAAATGCAGCTCTTAAAAAGTTTAGATAAAAGATTTTCTTAGAAATAACGCCTCTTTGACGGGAGGGTATCCAAAAGAAACCTAATTTGCTTTTTCAAATTTATTTACAGAAAACCTGCAATCCCCTTCAAAGTACTCTCACCCGTCACTCATGCACTTGTCCAATCCTTTAGTCTATTCTTCAAACATTTTTCAAATTCATCTTGTGTGCAGTCCAAAAGCGCCTGAGTCGGTTTTTCTTCATCTTAGTAATGTTGACAAAAAAACCTTTCTTGTCTCTTTTTTCATTCGGGGAAATAAAAAAGATTTAAGAAGAGGCAAGGTCGGGTGAGTGTAGGCGGGACTGTATGGGTAGGGGTGTTAACGTGGAAAAACCAGTGACCCAATTACCACAAATAAATCCTTTCAAAACATTCACGCAAAAAAAAACTTGATTAACGGTCTGATCCTGTGGCGAAAAATCTGAACGGACGACTCGTCTCGCATCGGAAAAATAAATCGGAATTATTTTGACGTTTGACTTCACCCTACGAGATGTTTTAGGGTGAGGCGAACTTGAAGACTTTTACTGTTTTGATTGTTGCTTTGTTTCAGGATCGTGACCATAACACCATGGTTCGTCACATGTGATGACTTTTGGCGAAAAAAATTGTATCGTTTCGGAACTCTTCTTTCGAAGCAAAGCATGCTTCTATGCGAACTTTTTTGGTTCAGTATTCGGGAATTGAGGCACGAGTTTGTTAGACATCCATTGCATACTGAAGTGTTCCGTTGAAATCCGTTGAACTGAACTCAAAGTCATCCTGGACAACTTCCCAATTACTTAAATAGTTCGATCTCAATGTGTCAGGATTATTTCGCGAATTTTTTCAATATTTTTTCTCGATTTAAGCCATGAATGAACAACCAGGGCGTGGTCTGTCGTCTATTGGCATTGCACCATTTATGCAACGAGAAAACCACTCAAACACTTGAGTTTTTGCAATAACATTATCCTTGTAGGCCATTTTTAATATTTGAAGAGCTACTATGCCAGTTTTCCAGAGTTAAAAGCTAAACTTTACGGACGCTGGCTATTCACGAGAATCAGGCATTGTAAAAAAGAACAGCTCAGGAAACTTTCTTTAACGATGACACTTGGTTTCCTAACTCAGGAATGGTGGCTCTAGATGCTCCAAGCTGCAGAACGTCATACTACAAAAAACGTGGCTTCGCCACAACATTAGTTCGATTTTGTTTGGGTACCCTTTCGTTAATAGGATTCTCATGAGGTAGCCTTGGATATAGCCTAGCTAGTACATAGGTAGCTAGTTTACAGCTTAGTATCGTATATAGCCACATAACGTTCAAACAGTTAACGTCACCCCCAATCTTCATTGGATGGCTCTAAGTTCACTTCTCCACATGGCGGACACTTTTACATCGCTACTTCGGAAGTCTTTTTCGACCTTAAAATCTTTTTTCGGGGTTATTGTTTGGCATTTGTTTTCGGGCCGAATTCTTTTCGAGACCCAACCGGTAACGAAATCAATTCAATATATCAAGTTGTGCTATTTCGCGGTAACATTTTGAGATCATTTCTGCTCGAGGTGTCAAGGCTACATCAGTCACATACGGGATGCTTTATTCAATTTAATTTTCATTCCAGCAAAATTAAATTCTTCTTGTGCTGCAAAACAAAGCGATGAAGTACTACGTCCATTAGTTTCACTTAATGAGTTGGAAGCTCGCTCTGATATTACTGATATATTAGTGCTCCGCTTCTGCTTAGAGTTCTCAAGCATCTCAACGTTGCCAGCCATAATCATCAACGCTAGCTGCATCACAGCTGAAGGAGCGTCAAAACCATGAACTTTGGTTATCATCGGTTTCAGCAAAGGTCTTTTGGTCACGAACGCCATACAAAGTTTCAATGTGTGGGGAATACAAGCCTACATCCCGGGCGATTGCAGAGGAGAAGATTCTTGGCTAGTGCAGAACAAAATTTTCTGCTTCGAAATCGTCCAGGTTCAATGGTTATATTCCTGATACTTTGAAGCTTTGTATACCATTTGCGGGAGCTTTGATATAAACCAGACCTAAATTTGCAGCAATTAAAACAAAGTAATCGCTCCACAAGGATAATTCCGCAACCATTAGTCATATTCATATGGATGCAGTTAACAAGTGGCTGTATTTAGGAATACAAACAAACAGAGGACAAACATGGTTTGCCCAGAAGAAATCAACTGCATATAATGATAATAGTCCTGGATTCTTTTTATTGGTTCTTGCAAGGTTTTCCAACTGAGATAGCCAGTCCACGTATAAAACACAAAACGACTAGATCGTGTCTTATACCATTCCTATAGAAGACGGTGGATGACCTTCCAAAATTTCAGTCTTCATGCGCCCACGTGAAAATATAAACGCTGGTGTATAAATAAAGTAAATTGACACCAAGTTCAGCGATTGCAACCTTGTTAACGCAACGTTTTTGATTGCATGTGATGACATTTGGTGGTTTATTTGGCGGATATCCCAGTCTCGTCTGTATTATGATTTGCATGAGTTAGGAACTTAAACATATCCAATAACTTCGTCAGTTTTTAAAAATATCGAACATATGGAGGCTAGACAAAGCCAATTGCTTAAGTCGGACTTGTTGAATTTGGTGTACGCAACTATAATTTTTGTGCTTTTTGAGAAAACTTAAGTCATTCCGTACCAGCCGTTTGTTTTTCTTTAGTGTATGAGCCAATTATTTTTATTTCAGAGCATTCTGTAAGCCCTTGACATTTTTTTGATGAAGCAAGAAGATGAATATGAAGTGATGAATGTAAGAAAAAGTTAGAGATCCACCATATTGCATGATAGAAACAACTTTAAGGTAACGCTCAAAAAGAACAGAAGCTGCAAGAAAAGTAGGAAAAAAATTCTACATCTGTCTCCTTATAATTATTTAAAATGATTTTGTGAGTATACGTCAAAACCAGATGACGTGTTCGAAAGAATGACTGCAAAAGGTTTAAGTACCTTAGCTTACGAGTTAGCTGAAAGAGAAAAGATACACCACTATTTGAAAAATGTAAAGAAGAAAGCAGATAGGCTATGGCTCTGTGTTTTTTTCAATCCAATACTTTCATTGAGAAGCCCAAGCTCGACAAGCATTGCCAAAGCAATTGAGTTGAACAAGCCTCAGGGCTACAGTTTCTTTCGAAATCTTATAGAGTTGAAAGACAAGTACAAGTTTTCTTCATATCCATTCAAGAGTACTTTCCACAAGTATTTTCCAGGTTGCACCGTTAATTGAATATCTTGTGCTGAACAGAGCACCAACGGACAGTCAATAATGCAAAGACTCCTACTGACCAGTTCATTCCTTTGACATTTATATTCGGTCGGATAAGGATAAAAGCAGAATTGATCAATGGTGCTCCAGCAACGTTCATTGGGATGGTATCTGCCTCCAGTTTTATTAATGCTGATCTATTGTTGAAATGATTGGTATATTTCAAAGACCATAATCATGTCTCGCATTGTACAATTAAGGCTATAGATTGTCATTGCCAGAATGACATAGTACCGCAAACCTTACCATTTCATAGAATCCCCAATGGCAGCCCTTCTACAAATGTTTTAAAAATATGTAAAAAATATATTGATCAAATCATTTTGGGAGAACTGTACATTTCTGTACTTACCCCACCATTTCGCAAATAAGTGATCCCAGAGTCACTGGGACGTACCCCTATTATCCAGATATATTTACTGAGGCGGATTCTCTACTTTGCTCTGTCAGTGAAAGAAAAATGGATGATTACCCCTTCTTGTCTAATGCAATCGAGGTTCCTCCTTCTTTTCTATCCTGCCGCAATACACAACAAGATCGAAGATAATTAAAATAAGAATCTGATATTAGACAGGCAGGAAAAACTAAGCGGAAAAACAAGAAGTCGCAAATGAATACTCAGCAGTTGACCCCATAATCTATAGAATGAAGACAAAAAAAAAACAAAAAGAAGATTAAGAAGGAAAGAAGAAAGCCACAAGACCTACAAAGACCTCCAATGGAAAAGATAAACTGATCATGTGTTGTTTGAAATTAAATTAGCAGAGAACCAATGACTGTGGTTTGGATTGGTTTTGACTGATTGTGATGAAAAATGGCATGAAGATTGTTTAGCGCATACTTGCGTTGGCACGTTCAAAAGTGCCATTTGTCAAAATCATCAAAAAATTTGATATTGTCAGATGCAACGACTTTGATGGGTATGCGCAAATTTAACTACCATGGAGCGCAATTTTACCTAAGAGTAGCTGCAAGGATACGCATTTCTCATTTACTGTTTTATCTTTTATAATTCCAAAAATGATTGTGACAGTTTCGTTTTGTTTTACCTATTCGCAGCCAATTGAATATTAGGTGCGCAAAGTTGAGGTCCCCTAACTTATTGTTGCAATACACTCATGTACGTACCATGACTTACATGTACAATATCTTTCCCAAGAGATAAGCTCTGATTTTTTCTCGAAAATAAAATCGCATTCCTCTATTTTTTCTAAATGGCCTTATTAGCTTAAATAATAAACATTACTGAGGTTGGATTATGACAACCCGTGCCAAGTTGATACCAAACATAAAATATAAGATTTTGTTCCGGGTTAGTATGGAAGATTTCAAGAAGTTCGAAGTTCTACATGAAATAAATAATATTCTGCATACTTCCTTTCAAGGGCTTGTTTTTCAGGGTCTGGAAAAATTTTCCGGTGTTTTTGTGTTCCAAAAACTGCTTTTGTTCCTCTTCAACCCTCAACCTCTCACATCATCTTGACCGCTCGATCAGTTGTGTAGTTTACTGCCCTCAGCATTCAAACCTTCTTCTTGACATCTTGAAAGGAAGCATTATTTGACCAGAATGATGGTTTTCCGTTCGTAACACTGTCATCAATTTGACTGCAAGGTGCACGAGGTTTTACTTTTGAATGATACGAAGTCGTAGATGTTTTTTCCTAAAATATGAAATGCATAAAATTTGTTATTATTATTCAAAAAATGGAATATAAAAGAAACAAAATTTAACAATAAAACTTACCATACAATGAAATAAATGTTAAACCATTTTCTTTTGTTTTTTCTTTCCATTTTTATTTTTATTTCTTGATTCACACAAGGTGCTATTACAGCCAAAATATGTACATTGGAGCCACGGCTTAAGGTGGGATGTCACGATTAACAAACAAACATCAAATAGTGCCACTTTATCCTTGCTCTTCATTTTATGTTGAACGCTAAGAAGTGCTATTTTAAGTACATAAATCGCCCTCGCCATCCAGTTGGCATAGAGGTCAAATTTTAAATTCCGATCTTGATCTCCATCCAGAAATATAATTGAGAGCTCAATTAGTTCTCACATCTGTCTAGCGCTGCTACTAATTCAGGATTGATGAAATCATTTCGATCTGAAGTGGCAAATCTTCTTGCAAGTTATTATCTCTGCGTCCGAATTAGATGAGTCTTTTTGTTTAGGATCATATGATGATGGCGATGGAATTACTTTTGCGAAATATTGAGATCTCCGTTTCTCTTCCTCAATAATACTCAGACACGCTTTTTCCTTTTTATCGGCCCCTTTTTCTCTACTCCACCTAACTGATCTGGTTGACCTGGCTCCCATGGTTTAAAAGACTTATTTTCACTTGTACTCATTAAATGAAGCACATCGGCGTGGGCAATATCAAACAAATTATCTAAGTTACTGACAAATTCTTGTCGACGTTGTTTAAACACGTCCTTGGTTTCACTGACATGTTGACCGAACAAAAGCAATATGTTCAGTGACCGAATAAAAGCAAGGACATCGATCGTTCGGGCGCGTTGGCCATAGTTAGCAAGTACTGATAAGTTTCGATCAAGTCGGCAAGGTTTACTGTGATCATACCCAAACAAAATTTCTTTTAAAATCGTTTCAACATAATTCCAACAAATTAAGAGGGTATGCGTTAAACAAATGCCTTAAATTTTGTGTATGACCCCTTAATGTATCGACAATATTCACATAAATCAACCTGGTTATGACGTTTCGTCAGAGAAAAAAATTGGAAAAAATGTCCATCATAAAAGCACCTTCCACAAATAAACTTTTAAAATCCTTAAAAATATTTCAGAAAAGAGGAGGAAACTCTTGAAGATTTGCAGTCTCAGTGTTTTTGTATTACTTGTGTTTTGCCTTCGCATGGCGTTACTTTCTAGCTTGCACTTCAAAATAATACTAAAGCATGACAAATATCGTAAACAGTATCATGCTTTCTAACGGTGCATACTGTAATCGTTTCCGTGCTCTTAGACGAATCTTCCCTCTTGGTATCATAATTTCATGAATAAATCTCATCAAAAACACGTTCTTCTCACGCACTAACGATCTGGAATTCTTTTTATTTCTGTTTTGGGTTTCCCATTCTTCTGAAATATTAATCTACAGGATAATCGAATGGATGAATAGGCAGATAGACGGAAAGATAGATACTCGTAGTAGTTAGATCGGTGGATCCTAAATGAAATCCGGGCAATTTTTTAAAGGAAATGATGGCTACTCTCTAAACTACTCATAGTCATATGCATCTGATTCTGTCAAACTAACGACTCGATTTCAAAAGGGAAATTTATCATTTCAATAACGAAACGGTGAAAAAAAAACAACAAAGAAGAAAACTAATTAGTAAGGCCCTCAAAAGCAAACACGAGTTGAAATCCTTGTTCCCTGGAAGCCAAGATCAAATCTGATTTTCTTTGAGAATGTTGATCGATATTGATATATTCTTTTGGAATGGCCTGTACTCAGTCCTCCCTGCATTCAAAAGGAGGCGAGTAAAAAAAAACAAATTTTTTATAAAATCCTGGATAGGGTTTGTAAACAGTGCCGCATCGATCGAAAACAAATGTAGGTGATATTAATTGTAACAATTATTATTTACTATTTACTAAATTATTATAAACAGATATTACTTTGTTGGGACGAACTCCTTTGTTCCAAACACGGAAGCCTTCATCAAAAACCATTTTTGAAAAATGTCCTGCTCATTGACTTACGAAAACTGTTGCATGACACAAAGGATCTATAATTTAACGAAAAACTTTTGGAGCCTCGCAGTGTTTGATTTCGAAAAGAAAATACAAAGCAGGCAATGTTGGCATCATACACATTTTTCACACACGTCGATGAACTAAGATATCGAATTTCCTAAAGCGTTGGCCTACAAGGGGTTGTTCAGCAAGTAATGTCTCCGAAATATACCTAAACTTGAAACGTTGCTTAATTATTTGATTTTTCTGGATTGTTGTTAGCTATAATTAATCGAAACCAGTCGTTCGGAACAAGAATTTCTTCCCAAAATGAGACATTCATGAAGACTCTTGAAGTCTCATTTGATTTCAGTACTAAATAAGGACAACGCGTGACCAAATTGTGATATACTCAACTCAAGGCAAGTATATTACTCTACTACTCCTGTGTACATGCGTTACATATCGCATGTGTTTGTCGTTTCTGGGTCTGGAGAATATGTCTGGTATCCTGGCACAATAATGTAGGACTGTACAACATCTCGAAATTGTTCATGGAATATAAGTTACAAGCGCAACAGACTGAATTATGGTAATGATGAAAAATTATTCTAAGGATTATAGATGAGCTCCGCTAGAGTCCTATGGGCGGAAACATTTCTCAAAACGATGACATGGAAACAATTTTAGTATAATCACGTCACAAGATATCCTTGTATTAATTATAGGTATCAAATATGTATTGCGTACTTCTTGCTACCGGAGAACATACAAGGATAAAGTATTCGAAGGCCACAAGCGCACATACATATGCACTTGTATTAGTCATAGAATGAGTTCTACAGCAGAAACAGACCACAATATGCGGTGAATTTATCAAATTCTAGAATGACTTACAATTCTCATTATAAAACTATTTGTAGGAAGCTGAAAAGTTGTTCTTCGGATTAATTTCATTTAACCGCCAAGAGAAAATATTAGCATTTGTCGTGGAAGCCTTGACTTACTTAGTAGGCAATATTAATACATACTTTCAAGGTACTGTTCATAATTAATCATGAGTACCGGGATTCCAGCTAGGATCGTTATATTTTGAAGGCTGTAGGGATGTTATATTACGTAATTTTGGAAGCAAGTCACGGTGGCAGGAACACTTTGACCGTGCTACTGAGCACTAAGCAAAGAAAGGCGGAAACATTGTTGCTATTGCATTTTAATATAATAATATCCTTTTTTATGAATCATGACTCAATTGATGTGAAAGTTAGTTACGTCTTAGACATTGAAATTTGCCAAATTTTAATTCAAAATCCCAGTAAGGCTGTATAAAGCACAAAAGTCATTATCAAATCAGTTCGATGCCGTAAATGCTCGTGGCGTAGTCAGGCTCACAAAAAGTGGATTCTAATCCAATTATAAGTAACACTGCAAGAGAAATCTAGAGATGAGGAGCACGTGTGGCAACTCCTGAGCACCTTGAGAAGTACACGAGCTAATACGACAACAGATACCTTTATTTAATTAGAAAACTTCACTCTGATCACCGAATGGAACAAATTCATTGAACCCATAATAATTATGTTTCTCTAAAAACAAGAAACAATTCCAACAAAGTAAAAGTTGAGGGACATAATATTCAATCTGGAAGCCGCACAGTTCTTTTCCACAGCACAGGACTACATACCCAGCTTTGCTCACTTTGCACTTGTGGTTTCCGCACTTGCTCGTCTATTCGACATATCCTTGCTTCGTCTGCACTTAGCTCTTGCATATAACTACAGCAAAAGGATGTCGTCCTTGCAAATATTTAAGGAGATAAGGTTTGTAAATATGCAAATATTTTATGCTCATCAAGTTTATTTGAGAATGAAGTTTGATGTTATTTTGTCGCTCGTTAACATTCAAGAGAAATGCCGAACGCATTTCAACAAATGCGTGTTTGGGTTGAAGTTTATGTTTGCATACATCTGTTAATATGTGAACAAGTATCCTTTTCGTTGCTTGGAAACTTGGTGAAAACGATTTTCTCTTTCATCATTTCGCTCGCTGATATGTCGTTGGCTCGTTTGAAAATGAAATCCGAAAAGGTGGAGAAGTTCAGATAAAACAAAACTCCCAGGGCAATGCCGTCGCATAAAAGTCAGAATGCAATTAAAAGTTTGCTACCTATTGCACAAACGCCTGAACGGAGGAGGACCAACATTCCAGGAACGACGTAGTTTAGCTTAGTTTCGTTTCAATTTGCACAGCTCAGGTTGCTTTTAAGCGTGTATTTCGTCAACGAATTTCTAAGCTGTACGTTCTGTATGAATGTATAGTTACATTACTCCAGCAGGGATGAAGGTAAAATGTCGGAAACAGATGTTTATCCTCGCTAGTTATTAAATGTCCATCAAATATGGTTGAGGGCATTGTTTCGCACACAGCGGTACCAGACCAATTTGACTTTCGTGCAGATTGCAGTCTTTTCAGCATTTTTTAAGCCAAGATATCACACTTCAAATGATCCACGGGGCAAAAAATTCATAGCAATGTGACCAAGAAGGGCAGTGATATTTTAAACAAATACGTCCTGTGAACACTCGTAAATAGAACTAGAACAACTTTATTGAGGCTTTAAACAATAACCGTTGTTGCATACATGCATGCATAGAATGGAGGGATGAGAAAGTGCGATATATGAACAACACCTAATGTACACAGATTCAACACATTTAGCAGTTCTCTTTCGAGGCGCATATATGTTTCTGGCTAAGGATTTTCCCGGTTGAAACTTTTTTTATTTTGCTGCATGGAAGAATATGAATGCAGCGATGAGTGCTTTTCCAAATGATAATGAATTCAGAAACGAAAATCGTTGATTTATCTCTAAAAAAACCAAAAGTAAAATTTACTATCTTTTTAAAATAATGCTTAGATGTAGAGCATACCCATTGACCCATAAATGATACTAAAAATTCCTAAGTGTCTTCCTGAGTTGCTGAGCTGAGACTAAAATCCGTGAATATTGAAAAAATTGCAGATTGCACGCAAGAAGATCATGAGCATGGCTACTACTGATAAGTAATACCCGAGGAGACATCAGATACGAAATTGGCAGCAGTCGTCAACAAAAGAAAACATGAGGAAAATACGTCCGCAGAAACGAAAAAATGGAAGACGAGAGGGAAGTGAACAGACTGCAAAAAGACAACCACGAATTAGGGCTACGACTACAGTAAGACTACTACTAAAAAACTACTACTACTACTACTACTACTACTACTACTACTACTACTACTACTACTACTACTACTAAAAAACAAAGGCGAAGAAGAGCGCGAAACAAACTATCCCAGAAAAAAATTAAGTGCTGGAGGTGCAAGGTTGGAGTGCTGGGTTGCAAGAGGTAATGGAAGTTTAAAATATTAAAGGTATTTCTAATTAATTTTATTCAGTTCTTGAAAATCAGAGGAAGAAACCAACTGGCAGCGCTGCTGAAAATTCACGCAGAAAAATATCCGTGAATTAATGTTTTCGAACAAAGCGGGAAAAAAAATTAACTATAAAACGGAATCAATTGTCACTTTCAAGTCAACTTAAGATTCGCTGAATTCTGAGAAAGTTCCACAATCCAACAATACCTCAAAAAGTGAAAAAAAATCAGACCTTTTTGTTGAGGGGATTGGACTGCCGAGAGGATACGGTTGATCTTCTTCAAGTGCTCAAGGAAGCTGCACCAGAAATTGAATGTATCTCTATGAAAACCTTCGCGACAAGAAGACCACTGTAGAGAAGAAGAGTTTGCTACGTTACGTGGTACAACAAATAAGGCACCTAAATTTCAGAATGGCGAGGTTGGAACGCCTCCAAAAAAGAACAGTGACCACAAAAAGGCCAGTCCAAAAATTCAACCGGTGTTACCGGTGTCAAAAATTTGGTCATTCGCTGCCAACTGCGCCATGCAATATCGGTGCATTACCAGGGGTCTTAGTTGAAATTTGCCGTTTGCACTCATAGATGTTGCTAGGGATATGTATACATATCTATGATTTGGCATCTATGTTATATTTTACTATTGACATTAACCTCAAAAAATGCACAAGTTACAATCTGCCAAAATCATAGCGTCATAGTTGTTTACTTCAGTAAATATGTCGAGTTTCATTCTAAGTAAATCGCATTGGCGGCATTTGTTGCTTTTTATATTTCATCAAAAGAAAAAAGCAGTTGATGCTCATCGGTTGCTTGTAAAGACTTATGGTGAACAAAAATAATTGGCACAAAAAACAAACACCCGAGGAGCGATTGGCCAACGTTTAAAAGCCATGGGAAAGATCCAAAAGTATGGAAAATGGATACCACACCAACGATAGGCAAATGGAAAATCGAGAAACCATTTTCAACCAACCCTTCAAAGGATCGAAAGGAAATCTTTTCTGCATCGAATTGTCACGGGGGGCGAAAAATGGATTTGTTTTGAGAATCTGAAGCGGAAAAAACCATGGCTTTCAACTGGTGAGGCCGGCCATCGACTCCAATGCCAAATCGCTTTGGCCCTAAGGCAATGTTCTGTGTTTGGTGGGACCAGTGTGGTGTGGTGTACTTCGAGTAATTAAAACTTAGTGAGACGGTGAATGCTGATTGCTGCCGACAACAAATTATCAATTTGAATCATGCGTTGATCGAAAACGGCCGGAATGGGCCCGAAAACATGGCAAAGTTATCCTACAACATGACAACGCACCGTCTTATACCATCAAAGTGAGGAAGAACACTATAAAAGCATTGAATTGGGTAATCTTATTGCACCCGCCGTACTCTCCAGACTTTTCGCATCGATGGAGCACTCACTGTCAGAGCAGCGCTTTGGAAATATTAAAGGAGTCGAAAAATGGCTCGCCGAATGGTTTGCCTCGAAAAAGAAATTTGGGATTTGGAATGGTATGCATCATTTGCCTGAAAAATGGGCGAAATGTGTAGAATCCAATGATCAATACTTTGAAGAAAAAATTTTTATGATTCCTTTGGGAATTAAATATTTTCTTTATTGAAAAATCCAGCGAATTCCAACTAACACCCCCTAGTAAATGCAAAGACATTCATGCCCCGGTAAGTGCGGTTGGCTTAAAGCCTAAAGTAGAATTATAAAGCGTTAACTTCGGTGTTTTTGAACATCCAGCATCATATCGAGGATGTTCCTGATATCAAGATGCAAAAGTAAGATTTATTCCAAAGAAAACTCAAGTACCCCACAGCGTCATGTCTTCCAACTTTGTCAAGCCCGTTTCACTTGCCGCTAGAAGACCAGCAGATAATGCTGCAAATAATGTGAGTGGCAACAATGAGCTGTTTCTGAAAATTTACCAGCTACTGAGTTTTTTTCGGAGTGAACCGATAAACAAGATTCAAAAATTACTTTGTTCTTCAGCATTTAGATCTTTCAAATGTCTCACAATAACTTGTCATCCAGCCACGTCAGATCAACGTCAACTCCATTGTTACTCTACATCGACGTGACTATCTCCTTGAATTTATTGTTAAGCAAAAGCCAGACATCATGCTTCTCACTGAAACCCACCTCGATTCATAGCACAGCGTGACATTCAAGGATTTCAAATTCGTAAGAAACGATAGGGTACACGGTGATGATCACTACCAGGTAGGGATAACCGGTTCGTTACCTCTGCCTATGCAACTGGTCAAAGCGTTCCCAAGTTCAAGGAGGAGCTTAATTCCTTATTGAACTACTTGAAATACTTGAATTGAACAGGCTGCACAATTATTATATTCTTGCTAGTTGCTACGCCCGGCATACATCATGGTTGAGCACCAACAATAATCCAAAAAGTGTATTCCTCAAAACGTGGAAACCTCGTGGAAAGATAGGGGAAAGTTGCAAAAGAAGTTTAATTGGGATTACCAAAAGCAATGTCCTCGTTTTTATGATGGCAATGCTTCCTCAACGGTTCCTTATGATAGAAATATAACTAACAATCAAATAGGTATCTATTTGTCGAAGTTAAAGAAGCTGACGTCGGAAACGATTGAGAAAGTAGTGCCCAAGATGAAACATCGAAACAATATGGAAGGATAAGAAACTCCAACCATCGGAAGGTTAAAAAGACTGGAAAGCCTTCTTCGCACGGGTCAACAATATTTATTGGCGAATTTTCGACTACAACTATCCCTTGTTGATTTTGCTGAAATTTCACCTGAAGAATCTCCGGAACTTAATCTGTTCATACTTCAAGAGTGAGGCCAGTAATCAATGGGCGGAAAAACTGAGGTATATTGGCCCACAGAACACAGATGGCGTTTTCACGAAAATTATTAGTTTATTCCGTAAGAAGTCTTGAGTGAAGCTATCGAATCTTGGAGTCACTGGTGATGAGTAAAATCTAATCTATAATAGAAACGGAAACAGGATTATATGTCATGGATTACAGAAACTTGTCCTGATCGGAACACAGTTTGAATTGGCTTATCAACCAAATCCTGTGAGAGGAAATCAAATATTTTCAGTGGTCGTTAAAGCAAAAGTTTCCGACTTCAAATCAAGACTGCTTGGCGGCCCAATTCTTCATTTCAAAAAAGCATTAACATGTGACCTCATACCTTGCTTGCATTTTATTGATTATTTTTTCAGCTATGAAGACTTGTGTTTGATATTTAGCAGGATAAACAACAACAAATCGTGTGTTATTGACGGCATTCCGAATATAGTTCTCCGACATTTGCCTGGGGTTGCTTTCTGAGGTTGAGCAATTCATATTTCCCAAATAAGTGGAAAAAGGCTAAGGTATTTCCCATCTTAAACAGAGGAAAAGGATCTTCATGCCCTAGAAGCTATCACCCATTCAGCTTTCTGCCTAATGTCAGCAAGGTATTTGAAGTGATTTTAATAACGCATTAAACCACCACATTGAGGAATATGAGTTGATGTCGGATTGCCAATTTGGTTTTCGTGCCATTCGACATTCGACCATACATGTGATAACGAAAGTAACCTCAGACATCAGACGAAAGTAACCTCTGATGGAGAAAGCTTTCGAAACAGTGTGGTTAGATGGACTGATTTTTAAACTCCTTCAAGACAGTTTCCCCTGACACCTTGTCGTCATGATGTGCTATATGTTGTACGGGAAATTATTTGTTGTAACTGATGGAAATATGACCATAATGCGCGACTTCAAGGTCTTGAATGGTCTGCAACAAGGTACAGTTACTGAACCTCTGCTTTTCTCAATATTCATTCGCAAATTATTGAATGGCTTTGATTTTCATGTCTACCACCGAGGTAGTTGGTAGCGTTTGCAGCAGACTGGAAAGCTACAATACTCCAGAGCAATCCTCAAAAAATGTTTAATGATGTACAGCTCTATACCGATAGTTGACGAATGAAAATTAATGCGCAGAAGTGCGAAACAATTTTGTTTCGGACAACACTGCACTCCAGTCAAGGCCTGAAATGTACTTGGAAGAATTTTCACATTATGGCTGGCGAGGGTAGTTTAGAAAGGGTTCCACATAAATCATGTTTTCGGTGCGTCGGTGTTCATTTCGAACAATAGCTTTATTACACTTATCATGTCGAAATGATACTTAGCAAAGCACAAAAAGTAGTCATGATCCTTCGTGGACTTTTTCATTCTTAATTTATTCTTCAAGAGGTCAAAGTTATCTGTTACAAGACCCAGGTTAGACCATTTTTGACATATGGATGTCAGATTTGGTACAATCAGAGTGCTAGTACTGTGGAAAGATTAAAATGTTTTCGTGCATGTACTGGTGTATGCAGGAAGCTTGAGATAGATTGGAAACACAATATCGAATAAGAAGATTTATCAAACTGCTATATGGCGAAGGCCGATATCGGCATATTGAGACTTCTTCGGAGTCATATCACAAGATCTGTAACTATGAGTGAAAATCCCTGGATTTCACTCCTACAGATGGATATAATGCGACTAATCTCACTACTGCCTTTGTTCTTCTAGAAGCATTGATATATTTAGACAAGAATCGATAGGCCTCTGATTCTGACGGTGTCCCAATTATATATGACATGCATAGATGGGCCACCGATAAGAAGATACAATATCCTCCGACGTCAAGTACACCAACGATTCCAATGGAGTTACTTCTTTGCTAAATTCGTTGAAGCTGGTCGGGCTGAGATGGAGAAGTCTAGGTATTGGTGGCTGAATGACAATGTCTACATTATTCGTGTTTTATTTTCGTTTTTGGTATTTTTCGTTATTTGGCTTTTGAAGTTCAGCTCATGCTATCTATATTTAGTGTTGTGCTAAAAATCAGGCGTAGATTTCAATAGTTAGTATAGATATATGTTAGTATAATAGGGTTTTGTGATGAGTTTTCACATTTGCTCTCACAGGCTCATGCTATCTATATTTAGTGTTGTGCTAAAAATCAGGCGTAAATTTCAATAGTTAGTATAGATATATGTTAGTATAATAGGGTTTAGTGATGAGTTTTCACATTTGCTCTCACAGGCTAGGAATATTGTTAGCATTACAATAGTATAAGATAAATTTTTTCGATTTAATTTGATTACAATCATGTTATTATATATTAGTCGTAGGATAAAAGTTCACTGTCGTGTTGATATAATATTGGTAAGTCTAAAAAGTATTGTCTATGACCTTTTCCCATGGGTAGAGCGATTATTCCATCTGTGTAGAACCTTTGTGGTTTATCGGCGAAAAACTTGGCCAAGTGATTTTCACAGTCCCTTTTGGAAGTGGATTTCTTTTCATCAAAGAAGTGTTGCAGAGAAAGAAACAAATGGTAGTCTGATGGTGCAAGGTCTGGACTATACGGTGGATGTATCAAAACTTCCAGCCAAGTTGCCAGCCTGTCAAATTTTACCGGGTCATTAAAGATACGTGTGGTCAGGCATTGTGGAAGACAACCCCTTTCTATTGATCAATTCTGGCCGGTTTTTTTGAATTGCTTGTCGCAATCTGATTAATTGCTGACAGTACAGAGCAGAATTGAGTGTTTGGCCAGGTTCTGCCGCCTCATGATAAAGAATTCCCTTCCAATCCCACCATACACACAGCATAACCTTATTTGGTGTCAATCCTGGCTTTGAAGTCGTTTGTGATGGTTCACCTATTTTCGACCATGATCTTTTTCGAACGACATTCTCGTATCTTACTCAGTTTTCATCGCCCGTAATGATTTGCTTCGAAAATGGTTCGATTTCGTTGCGTTTTTTTAGCATTTTGCAAATGGAAATTCGGTCGATGAAATTTTTTTTTTTGTTAATTCATGCGGCACCCAAACGTCGAGGTTATTTGTGTATCCAGCCTTACCCAAATGGTTCAAAACGGTTTGGTGATGGATATTCAGTTCCTTTGCCATGTCATGGCTGTTTATGTGTCGGTCTTCTTCAATTGTTTGTAAAATTTCGTCGACTTTTTCAGTGATTTGTCGACCTGAGCGAGGTGCATGTTTGACATCAAAATTTCCCAAACAAAAGCGAGCAACCCATCTCTTGATTGTGGCTTTTGATAAAGTGTCTTGACCGTAGACACCAAAAATTTTTTCACAAGCCTGCGATGCATTCTCACCTTGATCGTAGTGATAGTAAAAAATATAACGAAATTTTTTCAGAAATTTCACTCATTTTTAAATGAATACAACTTTTAACACGAATGACGAAATATATAGCTGTCCATATGAACATTGTACACTGTGTACCGGCCAAAGTATTGTCCGATGTATGACAACGAACACCATCTAGTGACAAAAAAGGCTCAATACTTTTTAGACTATCCAATAATTGATTGTAGAAAATTATTGGTTGGTTTTTTTCTTCTCTTTTTTCTGATTGAATTAAAAAATATTTAAAAACTTTTATCAAATTGAATTTAATTTTTTTTGTTCATTATTAAATGAAGTTTACTTCATTACTTCACCACTAAGTTTTTTTCGTATTTTTATTGTTCAGAAACATCTTTATATTCTTGAAAAAAATTTTAGCGGTGAGTATTTAATAAAGCGCTGTTGACTTGAACTTACTGAGAAGTAATGTTTTTCTTAGCAGAAGTAAATACTAAAATGACTTGATATGACAAATCTAAGTTTAATGAGCTATTCTGATATAAAACTTGATCTATGAACTAGAAAAATTATATGCAGCAGTGTGAAAAATTGCAAGAGGCTATGAAAAGGATTCAATTAAAATATCTGCTAACATTAAAAACAAAGAATCGTTTTTCTAACTTCGGAAAAAGATTGCACACCACTTTTCAGACTACATAACTTAAGGATATGAAGGCTCAATGAAACTTAAAACTGGACGAGCATACTAGCAGGTAAATCTCAAGACTTAGAGTAGAGCTCCAGAGTAATGAGAAGACTCTACCTGATGTGAACATACATAGAGATTGTTTCTGAAAAATTTCTGACAATGTATTCAGAGCGGTTTTGCATTTAAATGAGTTGCACAAGGGTTATTTTACAAGTCCTTAAAAATTTTAAATCTCCCGTAGTAGCAATATTGCTTCTTATTAATAAGAAGCACTACGTGCTAAACAGTTTGAACCTAACTCAGAATAAGTTAATTTTGTGTCATATGGTTGATGTATTCAGTTTTATAGTTAGCGGAAGCAACAAACTTTTTTTTGTTTTGGGAGATTAGTGTAGTGAGTATCAAGCGTTGGTTATTATTTTTTTGAAAATTTAAAAGACTCGCTCGGAAAATAACCTATTATACGGTTAAATCAAGTGCGTACCGTCTTTAACCTGTGCCTGCAACTCTTTTAAACTTGTAAGATAAGTTTGTCGTCATCGATACATGTTTGGTGAACATCCTAAGTGAGGACTATGACTACTAACAATACTACTTCTATTACAACAGGAATAAAACATACTACTACAACTACTACAACTACATCAACACATTTCCTATTATTTAGCTCATGGCTTCTAAATTTTGCGGAGACCTGAATAGGTGGCTAGGGAAGTTCACAGTTCACAGTTTTTGATTCTAAAAGGAGGAGGATTCTACCAGGCATCACAATTTTAACACGAACAACTACTGAAGTGTGGACTGAATTTTGCTGTCCATGCGTTATGTCTTCTAGCAGGGCCACATTTTCTTCTTACCAATTTTGTTGTTTAGCTCTGCTGTCCCAAAAATATAAAGCACGGAAACTTTGTGTATCCTTTTTTGGTAACCGAGAACAATTTTCATTATTTTAACTCAACCCAAATGTTCCATCTGTGTTCATTGTGTTTTATTTTATTTAATAGTAAGCAGATGTTTTCATATTCTTCAATTCATTTATTCAAAATGCAACAAGGAAGGGAAATTCCACAATACGAGGTGATAAAAAAACACGGTGAATTAATTTTCATACCGGCAACTGCTGACGCTACATCCATATGCTTTAATTTGTCCAGTAGCGTGATCAGCCGAGACAGGCAGGGTCAAGTTATAACACGTTCGAACTTGTCAGTTAGCTGCCAGAGCCGCTAGAGTGAGGTTGAGCTTATCCCTGAGATTAAAATGCAGAGTTCCCAATGGAAAACCAGTGGATCCCCTCGCCCGAAAATGGCACGTCAGTCAAAATCCAACATCAAGATCATGCTCCTTGTTTTCTTCGATAGTTAGGGCGAAGTTCGATCAGAGTTCGTTCCAAGGGGCACAACTGTAAACTCTGAATTTTATAAGAAGTCATACGAAGAAAGCGGCCAGAAAATGGGCAAATGGCTTTCCTCTTCACCACGAAAATGCGCCGTGTCACACCTCGCTTTTCAATCGTTAGTTTTTGGCAGAAAAACATTTCTCTGTCTGTCCACATCCGCCATACTTACCGGATTTAGTACCTTGTGACTTCTTGCTCTTCCCAAGAATTAAAATTGTGCTTAGAGGAAAACATTTTGACCATTGCTAACATTGAGAGGGCCACGTCTGAGCAGCTGACAGCGCTTCCAAAAGATGCCTTCCAGGAATGCTCCCAGTCATAGAGTCAACGTTGGGATAAGTGCATTGATAGCCAATGACACTAATTTGAAGGAGATTGAATCAGATTCTATGTAAATCTATTATTTTTTTACCAAACAATTATTCACCGAATCTTTTGATCACACCTCGTAAAGTCATCAATCGCGGTCCATATCGTCGCGCAAGGACATAATATCGAATGAGACAATTTTGAAGCTGTGAAGCAGGTGAAAAGAATCTCGAAGCTAGACGTATGGGAAAATCTGGAGATTATGAAGGTTCCCGATAATCAAGGCCTAAGCGAAGATGCAGGGAACTGCCAACCAAATATAATAAAACTGATAAGTACCTTATGATAAAAAAAGAACGGGAATTCCGAATTTTTAATTTCTGCACTTATCCAATCGGTAAATCAATCAGTCAACGTTCGCAATGCTTTTATTGGTGTTCTGTCAAATTTTGACGCATATCGTACAATTAGTATTCAATTGGCGTCTGTTGGAAGAAATCGAAAAATTGTTGTGGGTGATTTTTATAATGGATGAAAAAGTAGAACATTGCGCGTGCCTAAAATGTTGTGTGAAAAATGAAATTTCGTGTGCTGATTCGTAGAAAATGTTGCAGAAAGGGTATGGTGAAGCGTATATGTCAAAAACACGAGCAGATGAATGATATAATAGGTTCAAAGGCGGTCGAAAGAGCCTAGAGCATGATGAGATCCCTGAACGGCCATCAACGTCTGTAACCGAAGAAAAAATCAAATCCGCGAAGCAAACCGTGTTAGAAAATCGTTGTGTATCAATTAGAACGATTACTGTGTTGTTGAGAATCTCAAATAGATTAGCCGAATACATTTTAGGTTATAATTTGGGCATGAGACGCGTCGCTTCACGGCTGGTGCCAAACAGCTGAATTTCATTCAAAAATAGTGTCGTATTGATGCGGCCAAACTGACGATTTCCAACGCAGACAGTGACCCTAAATTCATCGAATGCATCACTACTAGTGACGGAGTATCGTTTTATGAATTCGATATGTCAACCGGACAAAAAACGCCCGAATGGAGCTTCGAAAAAGAGTCAAAATCGACGAGAGAGCGCCAAAGTCGGTCCGAAATCGGAGGGCTAAACGGGCAATAAAGAATTCGCCATTCATAAAAAAAGGCCTGATTTTTGGAGCAACAATTCAAAGATTTTACACCACGATATTGGGCCATCTCATATGGCCTTAGTTATTTCGTAAATTTTGGCCAAAAATTCAACCAATGTCATCAGCCAAGCACTACACAGTCCAGGCATGGCCTCGAGTGAAATTTTTCTATTTCCCAATCTCCAATCGCCACTGCGTTGAAGCGTTTGGAGACCGTAGACGAGAATCCGCTGCGTGAGCTGAAGGCCATATCTATGGCGGCCTATAAAAAAGCATAGGTAATATAATCAATCGGTAGCATGCATGCATTACCGCAGAGTGTATTTCGAAGGAGAGTATTTTCAAGGGAATAATAAAGAAATTTATTAAAAATTGTAATTTTGCATTTTGATTTTAAATTCTCGTTCTTTTTGACCATAAGGAATGTCTAGTGGGTAATTATATAAATTAAAAAACAATTAGGGGTTAACATGCATTTTGAAAGTTGTTAAAGTGTAATTATTGTGTAGAATTTATGTTAGTTTATAAGTTCTATTGTAAGCCATCATATCTTCAGTAGAAAAGCACTAAAGAAGGGAGTAACAAGCTATCAAAAGGCGCCTATGCAATAATAATACCCAATTGTTGTAAGGATAAACTGTTACTTTTAAAAAATGCAAAAGTATTGTTAAAGCCTGGGGAAAGTAAATTTTTTTTCTTTCAGTCTTCATATCAATAACCTGAAAACATCTTTAGGAAGTTATTTATAACTATGAAATAACCACTCGACATCCACCTAAGCTGATAGTGCCAATCGATGCGTCCCGGCCTGTGAGTTGGCACCTGACGAGAAGCGGCAGGGATGCGTGTTCGAAACCAGCTTGAGCTCTTTCCATCTTTCTAAATATCCTTAGGAAGACTTAAATCTGTTAAAAGATTTAGATGATCTCATTGTTCTGTTAGAAACATTTGGGTTCGTTTGATGTAATGACCAAATCAGTGTCAAGTTCTGACGAGCTTCGTCCTTCACTGTCTTGTATCACTTTCTGGCTTAGATATATTTTAGACACTTAAAAGGCAGGGGCATGTAACACTAGAGGCTGAACACAAGTAGTAGTTGAGTACTGTCATTAGCTCGATTTTTTAAAGTTTATACCTTTGTCGTTGATACCATAAATAGTTGATATGATTCATACTACTGGTCTGTAGTACTTAAATATAAGCGGGATCCTGGCCCTCACTGTTCTATCCATTGTTCTAATCATCGATTGGATATCGACATCGCCTATAGTAACAATTAATTTTACCCATAATTTTTGTACACATTTTTCTCAAATGGTTAGTTGTTTTCAAGTGGTAAAATAAAAATGTTTTGAATACGGAGCCTAATGACATGAGACCTAATGACTTTAACTAAATATTTTATATATTGATATCTATTTAACTATCTCAGCAATGAACAAAAGAAGTGATCCATAAAAATTGACTTATCTTGGTCAACTTTTTAGATAAGAACTCTTCATCTCTTCAAAGAAAAGTGTGACATCTGTGGGGATAATTAACTTATTATATTTAAATAATACACACAAATTAACGTAAAGCACTAGTTTATTACAACTGTATATAAAAATAATGTCGAACACAAATTTGTTAGAGAACGACCACTGGAGAACTGATCTCGACGATGGTTGCAGGAAGAAGAAGGAATCGCAACGTCTTTATTGCGATTTTAGCCCAGCGGTGGCGAGCTCTCAAACTTGGTGTTATTTGGGGTCGCCATACGGATTCGCTACACATCTGATTCTGAATGCTATCTAGATGTTATGATGAAAATTGCTGCAGATCCTGTCCGGTTTGATATAGCTCTAGCATGTGGAGTTTTAAACATGCAAATCAAGAATCGATTTGGCAATGATTCTTTTGGCTGTAAAGAATACTTTGCTAACGTAAATTCTCTTCATGTCTTTTAAGTCGTATTATATATGTTCATTGGAACGGTCCTTTAATTCAGTATTGCAGTGGATAACCTGCATTGCAACGTAAAACTTGAATTATTGGGTCGATAACTCCTTGGTTTGACTTTGGTTCCTTGTAAGCATCTCAAAGCACACCGGACTTCTCTAATCTCTAACAGCAAAATCTTCTTTTGTTGTACTCGTATATACGCCCTTAACGTTCGATCATTTTCGATTTCGATTTTTGGTTCACATTGTTGTACACAAGCCAATTTTCGTCTCCAGTGATGATTCGTTTTAAGAACGGATAGAATTCATTGCGATTAAGCAATAATTCGCAAGCGCTGTGCTGTGCCAGCCCAATTACTTTCTCTGAACGTTGGTATCTAGTAAAAAATTTTCAGAACGTAGTTTTTCGAACCATTTTCTGCGTTGGTTTCCTTTAAGAGTTTCATTTCTGTGGTGTTTTGAAGAATATATTTATTATATTCTTCGATTTATAGAATGAATAGAAAGAAATTATTTAAGTATGACAAGAACCAGTTAGCTCTGATTCGGTACTCGCTGTGTCCTTTCAATTTAGCAGTCTAATCTGATCTGATCTTCGGCCATATCGACTTGCATGCAAATGCCCCACTGTTTGACGTTGTGCCCAAACACACACACTACTTTTGGCGCCTGAGCCTGCGTTCTTCTTTTACGGAAATAATAAAGCAAAATATGGCGCAAATGTTGGTTTTTTGCACTACATATTAATATTGACATAAACCAACTGAATGGAATATGACAAATGAACCATCCAATCAACTTTTAAAGCTAGGTAAGGATGACAGCTAACATATACAAGAAGAAGATCATAACATTTACGGTTATCATAAAAATATAGTACTCTTCGCTACAGATTAAAATATCTTGTGGATCGCAATCATACACTGTATCGTTTCTGAGTATATTTTATTAAAGGCGTCCTCAGGAAGAGAGTAAATAATCCTTACTCGTACCACGTGGAAAACTTACATCGATATCCAGATCTCGCTTCGTTCGTTTAAAAATCGCTGCGAAAATGAGAGTGAGAGACATCTATAACTGAATCTATGCCAACCGAATACTTTACTTAAACATGTCAGCGTTGAAGTGTTTAGTTTTGGAAAATATTAGCAAAACGCTCTATTTACCAAAAAAAAAACAGATGATACTAGCTGCAAAGCAAATTCAATTTGGGCTACCCGAAAGGATAGCAACGATAGCATTTTTCAGTCATTAATACAATTTGAGCAGCAGTGGCTCTTAAATATCGTTTAACCAAAGAGGTAACCGGCAATGTTGATGGAGTCTCCTGTAAGAGCCTAGTTTTTTCAAGGCATTTTTACGTGCTACGTGTGATATTAGTTCACTTCTCGAAGACGGTCCCTGTGATACGTCCTTCTAATACAAAAGATGCGGGTAGTCTCTTGATTACTTTAGTCAATGGGTGTATATCCTCCAAGCATTTTCATGAGAGAGATACGATCTTCATACACTTGTTGTATCAGGAAAGAAGTCTTTCTTGTAGTACTTTCGTACTTGCTTACCGTTCCTTTTCCTGATTCCAGTTGATTAAAAATGGATATGGAGAGCATAGTTTGAAGTAATATGTCCTAGACTGATGCAATATGCAAATGCTTTAGACTCTCGTGTTGACACGAACGGAATTGTCATTTCAGTCCTACGCTTCAGATGCAAACAGCCGCCACATACCTCCTATAGTATTTGAAAAATCAAATCACTGAAACGTCAGATGGATTGTCTGATTCCCTTAATGGATCGAGTTGAATTTTTCGTAATCACTGTTCTTCCTTTTTTTAATTTCATTTATAAACTTTCCATTTATTTATTTATTTAATTTCATTTATTTATTTATTTCATTAATTAACGTTCCACTGAGGGAATTCCGTGTTATGTATATTACAGTATATGATCATGACATAATGTGTCATGAAAGATTTAGTTGATTATTTGATTCATTTAATTATTAAATAAGCAAATAACAAAATTAAACGATAATTATATGCATTTATGTCAACATTCCACTCAATTTCTATAAATGAAATTGCGGATTATCTCCATTTTTCCACGCAGTTGATTATTTTGATATTTAAATTTTGAGTTATTCTTTCGTGTAAACATTTTTAAACTACTGTTGCCTATTTACACACTTAATAAATGAATTCGAATTTAGTGGAACCCTTTTAATAGTGGACTGTTAATTGAAAATTAATTGAAAGAAAAATTATACGGCAAAAATGAAAATGATAAGGATCTGGACTAAGAATTCCCGAAATTTTTTGCATCATTAAAGAATATTGAAATGTCATGAAAATTTAACGACATTATTTTGATATTTATTTTCTTTAATTTTATTGGTGTTTCCGGAACTGTGACAATACATTACAATTTATACATTACAACATTATGATTAAACAGATACATCTTCTTTATACGGTTGATTTCAGGATTTCGTTTCAAACTCAACCACACTCATAGATTCCTTCTGTTTTTCTGAGCCTACTGTCAACGTTCTTTCCTGACAGAGTCATCCCCTAAGAGCTATTTTTGGTATTCGTTTCTGTGTGCAGCTGAATGTCAAGTGTGACCGACTATCTCATTTATATACGTTTTGAGTTGACGTTTGCGAGGAACTATTACTTGTGACTTTAAAGTTTGATTGGATAAGTTTTAAGATGTTCTGAAAAATAATTTTTCATCCCTACACGGGCAATGTCAGGCATAGTGCTCGTTGGTTTTGCTAAGTGGTTTAAGCTGGTATTATCAGTTTTAAAGAAGATGAATCCCAAATCTTAATGGTTTTCAGTACTTGAACTTGGTATGGTTTGATTTCTTGCCGAGTGTTTTACAGAATCTTTTTGTATTATCTAGAACTTTCGTATGTTTCACAATCAATGGGTTTTCAGTTTTGAGTTTAAATTTTAGTTATACTCATACTTGTTTATTTTCATGATAAATGCCTCTGAACCTCGGGAAAATGATAAATTGAAAAGTCTGAAATTCTGCTGTCAACTGCTTCATGCGAACTCATTAGTTAACTGACTCTGACATGTGTGCCAAGAAAATGTTCAACCGAACTAGAAAAAGGTCCATCTTAATTCATATGGATTACAGTTTCGGAGGCATATTAGAAAACTAAACTAGGTAGGATACACGTAAGAATGCACGTGCCACATGTGTGTTAGAATCGGTTTTGGTGTTTGTGAGTCAGATAAGTTTGGTAAATGTATTTAAAATTTCCAAGTGAGTTCTAACCTTCCAATGAACCAATGTGGAAAATAGTGGGAGGGATAGCATATGCAAATTAATATTATATTGAAATAAATGGTTTAGTTGTTTTCAAGAATCCTTTGGATGGAAATTGAAGATCATAAGAGTGTTAAATGTCTTGAGCAGTTTTTCAATAAAATAGCATTTATTGAGGAATATCTACGAACAACGTTCAGTTTTATCAAGTTTCCTAATCATCAAGTTCCAAGAATAAGGAAATTAACTTCATTCGCTTTAATAATGGTTTAAAAGATGGTTTTTTTAAAATAATTCCTTCCTAGCAGTGGGAGATTGCTCATTCGTCTGGCTAGCAAATTTTTTAGCTAATCTGATTTCTACCTCAAAGGAGCAACTTTTTGCTTACGTGATGTCCTTAAAACTGAAAGCAATTTCCTTTCTCTTCCACCAAAGCATCCTAATTAGTTTCGAATTACGTCAAATCCATAATTATGATTAAATTATCGCAAAGCCTTCTAAGAATTTATAATCATGTGTGAGTTCCATTAGAATTTGCATAAAGAAAATGTTGCTCTTTACTTTTCAGCAAGAATCCTTAAGCTTAAGTGCGCGTTGTATATCTTAAAGGAGAAATTCTGTTTCTAATGTGAGGGAAAGAACTTCAAAACAGATATGGTGCTACGCTGTATATAACAAGGTTTCAGAACTTTTCTTTTCTTTTGCTTATTGAAATTATTCTCTTTTTCTTCCTTTCTTTATTTGTATGATTGTCTTGTGTACAAGCTCGCACAATATCCGTTGCGATATTCCTGGGAATCGAAGCACCGTACATGGGATGAGTTTTTATCGACGCAGAGAATAATACGAAAAATTAAGGTTGAGATGCGGGAAAAATTTACAATATCGGCAAACAATTGAATAAGATCGTGGGGAGAATTTTCAAATCGGGAGTGAGAAATTATTTTTTCTAAGCGTCACCTCTGTTTTTGCATTATTTCAATTTAATTCGATTGTGTCGTCAAACCAAACAACTTTAGAAACGGAAAAAAATAAAGATTGTGGAAGTTCCAATTTGCGTCTGGAATTAAATACCACATTAAAGTTGTGACAAATCTTGAATTTTTAAACAATTTAAGATTGTGATACAATAAGTTTGTGTGCCTACTATGTTTTTAATTTACTTTTCCAGAAGAATGCAGAGCAACATAACAATCTTTGCAGCATTATTTACCATCTTATTCCGTGGATAAGAACAAGTAAAGTACACAGAGTGCATCGAAAAATGATCCAAGTAGCAAAAATAATCCTGTTGAAATCGTTTCAATGCTCAAGGAGGCACGGGAAAAAAGTGCATTTTTGAAAACTTCTCCGCGAGTTGGGAGAGTTTCCCGCATTAGAATCCTCGCTCACGCTCTCTCGCATTTGCTTCGTTTTTTTCCGCATTTGACGTTACTCAGCGCACAAACATGCGTCATCTACAAATTTTATCCACGCTCGGCGCTGCTAATAAGTTGTCAAAATAAAATGATTTAAGTCAGTTGTCAGAACAAACTGATTTTGCTCAGTTGTCAGAACAAACGCGTCGTATTTTGTTCTGGTTTTCTTTTTCTGAGTTTTCTTTGTGCATACTTGTAACGCCACCAAATATCAAGGCATGCTAAATAGTAGTTATATTTTTATCCTATATATATTATATTTATTATGAATTAATAAACTCAAAATCTCATCTGATGATGAAGGTTCAAAGAAAAAGCTGGAAGTAAAAGGTTTCCATTGCTACAAGTCGAATATGGTGTATCGAAATATGTATACTGAAATAAAAAAATAAAGTTATGGACTTACAAAACTGTTTCTCAGAACTAGAAGGTATCAAAAAGACTGGTCTTAAAATTGGACTTTCATCTGGCGAGTACGGGGTAATGATAACGAGTTTTTATGCTCAGTATGTTGTCAGAGGGTCAGTTGTGCATGTAAAAGGGCGATGTTATTCGTCACATAGAAGGAGATTTCCATACCAAATTCACTGAACAACTTAATCAAAATACGAAATTAAACAATGCGGTCGAAACGTCTTCAAAAATTGATAAAACCATTAAATTTGAAGTAAATTTTATTCATTCGATTGTAAACAAGAACGTGTCGATAGCATTTGCTTATTACCAGAGCTATGCAATCAAAAGTAATTTTCCGGATAGAGGAATCGCACAAAATCATCATTGTCAAGAAACAATAACAAAAAAATGCATTTGTTCACTTTTGGTATTTTTTAAAGAAACTTTGGTATGCTGTATGAAAAAGTATCCATTTTCGCTATCGATTGTTGATACAAATAATACCAATTTGGAAAAGTTAATTCCATTAACAGTGCGTTTGCACAATTTAAGTAGATCTTTTATTGGAACCGAATTGTTCGACTTTTTTCTTATTTTCGTCAAAATTTTATCTTTTTGTTTAGGTTTTCGTGAAATCGGGCGGAAGGTTCTTGGAAAATAATTTTCATTAAACCCCAATTAAAGTTTTACTCATGAATAAAATAGAGAAAGCTTTTTTAAATTACATAAAACCCTTAAATCCAACTCCATACAACAATTCTTGTGTTACTGCATGATCCATAACATTCTGTTTATTTCCTCCTACGACGAATTGTCTCCTGTTGAATATTAGTCTGGGTTTCGCGATCAAATTTTCGATATGCTGATTACATCTTTGCATACACAACGTCGTTTCGGCCAGGTTTTATATCTAAATTCATCGTTAATAAAGCCAGCAGCAACATTTGCTGCCATTTGGACTAATTTAGCACCAGCTTGAAGGGTTTTCGGACGATTTCCCAAACGAGTTGAGTAGAACTTTCGTTATTATTTAGCATCTCCTAAGATAACGCTCCAAAATAACATCGTTACTCAATTGTTTGTACACAGACCTTATGACTTCCAAAACGTCATCTGGCAATGGACATGATTATAGTCCTTTGCCAGATGACGTTTCAAAAAGATTCAAGTTCGTCAAAAATCAAAGCTTGTTGTCAAGGACACCATTAGTCTTCACCGCCTGTTGGAAATTATTGTTCTATAAGTTGTAATGCAGCCTAGTGGGCAAAAAGGCGTCTTTTATGTTTTCTATGAAATTCGTGTCTCGATAACTTTTTTTAAACTAGACCTTCAACATGTTCGTTATAGCACGCTTCAAATTCTGTGCTATGGTACATTTTTGTTCCTAAGATTCATATTGCTCACATGTCCAAGATTTTGCCAGAGTCCAGAGCCCCTCCCCCCATGGCTGAAGTCACAACTAACTAGGAAGTAGATGTATGTTTATTCCAAGTGCCGTCACCTGAGACAGTCAAATCACATGGCTCAATATCGGCTTCACAACACATTTCAATTTTTTCGGGGTGAAAAAGAAATGAAAAAAAATGAAAGAAGTTTTTTTGTAACCGTGGGTACACACTCAAACGTTTTGCTGAAGTAAGAAACGTAAATTTTTTGAGTCAGGAAACTCCATGATACGACCATTAGATCAATCAATCTTATTGTCCTTTCATGTCCTCTACGATACTAAAGCCAAATAAACGCATCGCAAAAAAAATCATAGATTTATTTCATACGATTTTTCTCTTTTCATACGGCGTCACTGTTCGTAGGATCAAACATTGCATAGTTCACTTCAGTTTGGAATGCAAGTCAATAATTTTAGAACACGTTACAAAATAAAAAAAGGTAGTAAAAACTAACATCAAGTCTTTATTGTATACTTTTATTCTGTTATTCTTTTATTTTTCGTAATATTAACGTCAATTCATTTCATACTGAACAACGCTCTTAGCTAAATCGATTTTTTTGTTAAAGAACTAGTGAAAGACTCTTCTGGATTTTCGGGTTTTTCAGTTTCTTTCTATCTTCCCAATCTTTTTGTCATCTATTGTAACCTTACTCATTTTATAAATAATAAAATAAACTTACACTTCAAATGTATATCCGTGAAGGAAGACGAACGATTTCAAAAAAACTCCGTTTAGTCCTTCTAAATGATGCTTTTAAAATCGGGTACAGCAACCGCCTTTTGATTCGTATAGAAATTGGAAAAAGGAAAATAGAGGAGAGAAGCTGCTCCCAAATAGTTGACATAAAATAAGTTACCCAAATGCCTTAATGGCTTAGTGACGGGCAGAAAGACCTAGCGCACATCGATCCGAATGTCTATTACTCGAAAAGTTTTGCCCCAAATTACTTCCAATTGTGATTTTCAAAAAAATCGATTTTTCAAACCGTTCTTCCCCTTGGAAGGCCATTTTTGAATTATTCTCATGGTTTGTTGTCATAAAGAAACAAGTATTAATCAATCAATCTTTCGGAGAAGAAATGCAACTACATTATTCTAGGTCGGCTTTTGCCGAACAAAATATGTCTGTAATTTTTTGCAATTTTTTCAAAATTTCTACGAAGACTGAAAACCATCGAACTTTTAATGTTGTTATTCAAAAGAAGTTACCGTTATTTCTGACCATCCTGATGGTGTATAGTGATCCGCATGAACTTTAGTCGCAGAAAAAATGACCTTTCTTTCAAAACCTCTTAGCACAAGTTAAGAAAATCACTTCAAAATAAATTAAAAAAAACTCTTAAATTTTTACACAATTTCAAACGTCGCCTGCTATTTGCCTGCTTCCTCTATTGAGCAAAAAAGTTGCGTATCGTTACCGGCCTCCACGTAACGAGTGGACAAAATTATGCAAGAGTGCGAATCCGGCATTGGGGACAACGAACCTGAGGTATTCGACACACTCCTTCCAAGGATTACTACCCAAAAAACATTTCCCAGGGGGTGAGATCAAGGAAACCAAAAATTAACAGCATTAGCAGGAATGCCACACTACACATTGGGGTAGCCAAATGGTTACTTCGACAATTGAGACGCACGAAGCATTAATGCGACACTAAAAATGTTCCTAAGAATTTACCAAACATTTACATAAAATTAAACAAATTGAAGCGGAAGAGTTCTTGATCTCATTTGATGTCAAGTATTATGGTCAAGGGAGCCATCTTATTTATGGAAGGGTGGGTAGAACAAACAACAGACAGAGCCAAATGGGCAGAAAGCGGAAAACAGTACATCAACCTCTCTAAACTATGTGTAGAAGAGAACTACTACGCTTCTACGGAAAATTCTCTAAATAATTAAAAGGCGCATCACTACCCACAAAATTTCACCCATTGGTGGGTAACCCATCAATGAGTAAAATTTGATTTGATAGCTGAAAACGTTTTAGAGTTCGGAATCGAAACGTGGGGACATATTTGTCATATTATAAAGGAAGGATTTGGAACGAACTCTGGTCATCCTCGATGCATTTCACATGGATTAAGCTGTACCTAGGAAAACGAGAAGACTACCATATTCTGATATTCCTTTAAAAGGAAAACAAGAGAAACAAGGGAACTAATACTCTATAGGAACACAACGGACACCAAAAAGGGAATTTCCTGCCAATCAAACCATTGGTAATGGCACATGGTTCCCTCCTTTAATCACATGATTCACCCTAAACAAACCTGGCACGATTTGGAGTCCGAAAAATTAAATGGATAACACAGTCAAAGAAAGCAAATCTTCATTAAGTCTTCACCCATTCACTGTGGACTCGAGGCTGTTTTTGGTGCCAAAAAAGGGATCGATTCATTCCTCAAAGGAAAAATATTTTTATGGGAAGTACAATTATCAACGTTAAGGTATATTCAACGTTTATCTTGCTCAACAACCAAGAAGTACCAGCCAACTATCATAGGCTGGTAATATCATGGTGACAGTCTTTTGTAACTCACAAGGGATCCTGTTGATTGATTACAAAGTTTAAAGCATCGCCATAACCGAAGAATACTATGCTTCAAACATAGAGAGCCTGTGAGAATGTATCCAAGGAAAAGGAAGGGGAATATCGAGTGAAGGTGTCCTCCAACACGACCATACGCCTGCTCACATTAAGGACACGCCTGCTGTGTACTTTCGGCTGCACTGTACAACGTAGGCTTCAATATTTTAGATCACCCACCCCATAGTCTTCATGCTCCCAGTGATTTTGATCTGCTCTCAAGGCTCAAAGAAGAACTTCTCCGGAAGAAGTTTTCAAGCAATAAAGAAGTGGAGGAAGCAATTTCAGCTATTTTTCGAAAAATATAATTCTGTGTTTTCATACTCAGTTCTTACGAGAGAAATTTTAAACGCCTTCTTGTATATCCTTTCTTCTTGTATATCCGATATTTTTGCCTGATCAGCGCTAATCACTGAATGTTTGTCAAACATATGCCATATGTAAAGCACGGGATGTCATATGTAAATTAGATTAAATTATGTAAATACAAAAGATATGATAATTGATCTGCTCAACGCCCCTAACTCCAAAACAAACACGATACATCCGAGGAAAAAAATTGGTTCTGCTTGTGTTTGGTACAAATTAAGGTGATTTTATCAAAGGACCGATGCTTTAGCCCTGTTTACCGGGATACATGATAAACGGAAGTGCAAAATAAACAGAGTGCCCTGTCTTAACTCTTTAATTTCAGCGAGAGTTGATTGATAGACAGAATTTTAATAAGAAAACTTTTAGTAAAATCGTTAATTATTTAACTCCTAGCACATTTAATCGTTACTCCCTTGTTTGATTTTCTCTCCAACGTGAAACCCGACTATTTTATGTAGTCCCATAAAGGGGTTTCTTGTCGTATGTCGAGTACGTTGACAACATTACCCCTCAATTCAAGATCAACATCGCCACTAATTGTTGGGATTCAATCAAACAAAACAAATTATTCGCAATTGCATTGCATAGTAGCCGACTAAGGAATTAGGTCACACATGTCCCGGCGAAAATGTCAGATTAGTTCACCAAGAGCATCAGATTATTCTCTAGCTTGACATGCATCTTATTTCCCTTTGGAATTGAATTTCACCGTTTCAATTTGAAAATGTTTCACCAAAAATTCCATCCGAATATCTCCCAAAATTCGAAAATTTATAGATACATAAGCTACCGTCGATTCCACACAATAAGTCCTCAAACACTAAACACGAACGAGTGAATATGATAGAAGGGACGAGATTATGGGTGACATTCAATACTGGAATTCCTTATGACATGTTCCAAAAGGCAAAGGACATTCGTGCCATTTAATATCATTTTGTAGAGCAACTTGTCAAGTTGTCCCCTGTGTCTCATATCAGGGACATATTTTCGAAATGATGTTCAAACGCAAAAAGTATGAGCAACTGTTTGTTTAGAATCAGGAGTAAAATTGAATACTTTTACGGGCCGTCTATTTGGGAAGAATTTTTAATTTTTGTCTCCTGAAAAAAGATATAACTCATTGTGTGCGGTATGTGTACGTTTTCAATTTCAGTAGAGGAATGAGGGCTTGTTTCGGAAACTTTTCTTTTTGGAAAATGTCCTGATCGAAGATCAAAGAAAACGATAGCATGTTTGATAGGATGTTTATATTATAGTTATGAGCAATTTTCTAAATATTTTTGTTAACGATCATACGACTAACTGCTCATTGACTATTAAAACAAACCCAACGGTTGATATGATTTATATCTACAGGCTCCCAAGTGGAGCCTATACATATAAATATTCCTGGAGAGTTTCCATTGGCATTACCAACTCTGGATGAAGTCTGTTCGGCCATCAAAGCCCAAAAGAATAATAAAGCGCCAAGTTTTTATGGGATTCCAGTGAAGCTCATTACTTATGTTGGCATCAGTGTTCACAAAGCCATCTACAAGATCTTCCGGCAAATCTGATAAGGAGAACATATGCCAATCGAGCGGATCGAATCAATTATATTACCTTGCCACAGGAAAGGTGACAAGCTGCAGTCCGGAAAATATAGAGGCATATCACTACTTCATGCGGTATGAAAAATATTTTCTAAGAACTTAGAAAATCAGACAATATCCCAACATTATTATTGGGGAGTACCAAGGTGGCTTTACAGCTGGTAGATCGACGATAGACCAACTGTTTACTGTCAAACAGGTACTTGAGAAATGCTGGGAATTCAACATAGACGTTTGCCAGATTTTCGTTGACTTTAAGCAAGTATACGACAGTATTGGTTGTTACGCACTTTATGAAACAATGCTGAGCTTTGGTATCCTAGCGAAATTAGTCCGTCTTACCAAAATTACAATGAAGTTGACAATCTCCTAAGTTCGTATCAATAACCAACTCACCGACGTGTTCGACACGAATACCGGACTAAAGCAGGGAGACGAGCTGGCCCATATGCTATTCAATCTGGCTCTGAAATATTTTATAAGATAGCTATCTTAATACACCAATATTTTGTCACGGTCAGTAATGACCGCTAAAGAAGTCTAAATGAAACTCGACCAAAACTATTAGGGCTACAAATCAATGAGAATAAAACCAAGATTATAATGCAGTCGAGAAAAACTCTGCAAATCCCCAAAAGATCACTGTTGTCGAATACAGTATTGAACATGTGCGCGAATTTTTGTACCCTGGCGCCAAAATAACAAGAACGGCGATTGAAAAGGATGAAAACAGCCGAAGAGTACAGCTTGCAAACAAAACATTTTATGCAGTTCTAAGGATTACGAAGACCAGTTGCATACTTAGAAAAACAAAGTTTCAAGGATACAAATCTGTGATTAAGCGTGTGTTACGCTATGGAAATGAAACATGGACCCTAACCAAAGCCACCGCAAATATATTGAAAGCCTTCAGAGCGACAGGTCCTGCGGCGGGTAATTGCAGTGAAGCAAGAGGGCGACGAATACCGAATTCGATATAACCATGAATTGTATGAAATTTTTGACGAGCCAGAGGTCTCAACAATTGTAAGACTGCGGAAACTGCAATAGACTGGCCACATGAATGGTATGAACGAACAATGGATCCAAAAAGGTATTCGCTGGAGATCAGTAAGGAAACTCAGAAAACGCTGGTCTGACTGTGTTGACTGAGACAGTTCATCAGATTTTGGAATTGAAGGACGCAGTCAATAGACGGAGATAGTTTGAATCACTTGTTGTAGGAAACAAAGGCCCGAGTGGGGCTGTACTGCTAAGAAGAAGAAGAACCCAGAAGCTTAATTCGAGTGTCAGCATGAGTTTTAAAATAAAAGGTTGTCAAACGCAAAACATTTAAAATGTGTTGTTTCCCGGCCTTAAACGGAGGTTATTGCTGGCAAGTGCTAGCATAAGTGGGAAAAACCAAAGTTAACGTGGCGTAGCAAAGCAATTTGAAATTAATTGCAGCATAGTCGGAATTGAAGAGACAAAATCGCAAGAAAGAAAAAAGCAATCCGACCTCAGAAAATGTACTAATGGAATTTGTTTGCCTGCTATGTTTAAAAAACAGGGAAATAACCAGTATATAGTTTGCTTGACGACCAAAGAAAGTAACAGGTGTGTCGGTATCGAGCCAGACAATATTAGCACAAATACCTCAAACAGGACAAAAGAGTAAAGGATCGAAAATAGGACTACAACATAAAAGGAAGCACGATCTTGTGAGGCTTCACTAAGCCGGAAATCATGAAGAATGCAGTTCTGCAGTTGCTTCACCCTCTTCAGGCAGTTGTCATCGTGCGTGACACGGGTAGGAGAACAATACAATCTATAAAATTCTTCTCCAATTCCGTTTTGGTAAAGTTTCATTATCTTGAATGGCCCCAAAAAGTCATACTGTTTGCAGAATTTACAAGAGAACATTTCTTTCAAAGATAAAGCACGGTCGAAACTGCCAGGCTGGCGATTGATTACTTCAAAAACATCGTTACTGGCCTGTTCAAAAAGTTGGTTTTATGATTGGTGGTGCAATTTGCAAACAAATCTTGTCGCCTATCGACATTGAATGAATTTGAAACATAACAAAATAAGAAAGTGGCAGAGTATCACACAAGGACAATGATATCAAAAACATGAGTGAGAGCAACTGTAGTGCCTACAAAATTTGTAAAGGTCAGTCATCAAAAGCCGGTACAAAACCATTCCTTTCCTTTTTATAAACTCTAGACACCCTTTAATGTTTCAAAGTACTGACATAGTTATTTATTCAATGTTTCTGTTCACTTCACGCTTATTTTCATTGCTTTACCAAGAAAGCCTAAAATGCAATCAATACGCGGCCAGTTCTTCTTAGCCCTGCGCTTCCATCAACTAGCGATGTGCTGCCTATCCTACTATCTTAAGAAAAGAAAGTATAATGCACTTCGAGGTGGGGAATGCCATATAGTAAACAAGCGGCTACTTCTAATGAAATAAGAAGTTCAAAGGTTTCAATTCGAAAGTTCAAAGACGTCTGCTTCCTGTGTCATACCAAATAAACAGGATAGAAGTCCTTTTGGTCCATTGCACCCCTCAAGGATCATTTTTAAGACCAGATCTTTGGAAGTTCATATGCAATAAATATTCAAAGATAATACCGATGGGAAATGAACTTAAATATTTGCGCATCTGAGAATCAGCCTGAATATAGTGCTTTCGCACTAAGAAAACACGTGTAAGGAATTTAGTGAACAGTCCTTTTAGCCCGTCCAGCCCTTCGAGGGAACGCTGTTGGTCAGTGGCATCACTGAAATAAATGAAATAAATGATGAAATAAATGTCACAAAAGGAAAAGCGGAGAATTGGCAGCGTATAGCAGGGAGGTTTTGGAAGTACCCTTATGGCTTTAATGCTGTGTCTAAGGACAAAACTGCTCAAATTTAATGTTGGTACTTGATTAAAGTGCAAAAAGCATTGAAGAATTGGCTATGGCACTAGCTAAGTTAATCAAGAACCAGAAAAAGATGTGTATTCATATGTACATTCAAATATTTACGAGAAATTCGCATTGAAATTTGCAAATTAAAGCCCGTAGTGAAATTTAACATTAAATTGGTAATTTGAATCTCTAAAGAAAAGCCAGCAAACGAATAAAAAATTAGTGGAAAAAAATCATATTGATAATGAAATGACGAATTAACATATGAATTCAGAAAACATATTAGAGAATTATGAATCGGCCTTTTTTGGTAACTGATGGCAAAAAGAATCAATTGAAAAATTAAAACAAAATGAAAATTTTACAAGCTTTTCCCAGGTGTGGCAATTTTAAAACTTATTTCCAAACTGACGATTGTACATTTTGCAAAATATGGTTAATAAATGATGAAAAAGGGATTATATACAAATATTGTAGTGTGAGGAGTTTTCCGTCCTGGAATATTTGTAAACATTATGTATTGAATTTGCTATGTTAAACCATAACCATTTCTTTGTAATACATACCATTAGCATTTTCAGCCAAATCGAAATTTATTCAGGGAAATAACTTAGTAAACATGCTAAAACAGCAAAATATCGATGCACTTCACGCATGGTATCTTGAATCTTAAAGCAGAAAAATCCACAATATAGATGCCGAAAGAGAAGAAAAGTCTTAAACTTAAAACTTCTTTTGGTAATTGATGTTATCTGATGTTATTGATGAGAGTTATCAGGAGATAATAATAAAGTTGACCTGTACATCGAGTTTTTCCTTAAGAAGAAAACAGTTGTCTTCTTCTTAATCGAAGGAAATTTGGTCCCCTGGTAAGTTTAGAAACCTTCGGAATTAACCATATCGGGCTAGCAGGGTTTTTTTTTCTCTTAAATAAGAAATCAAATTGGTAATGACTGATGTTTAAAAATTTGAAATTTTTTTGAAAAGATTCCGATAATTCAATAATTAATCTTCAATAAATAAAAGTCTGTTTTAAATCATATTAAATTATAGATAAAGGAACTTCTTAAACTTCAATAAGCTTACTGTTACTAAATTATAGTAATCACATCCAAAATATAAACGCATCAGATTTTCAATGAAGGCAAGTTTACTTTATGATTTTGAAATGTGAAGGTATCCTTAGAGTTCATACAACAATACCTTGATTCCTCGGGGAACGAACGTTTCGTATAAGGAATTTTTGCGAACCGTATTTTTTTGATATAATATTTCGATTAGCATACGATGTTTTGCATAACGACCGAAATGTGGAATTACCAAACTATCTGATCATATAATTTTCGTGTTGGATATTATTGATGTACTATTTGGAGTACAAATGCATTCGCAAAATTAAGATTTGCAAATCATTCTTCGTTTGCAAACAAGTTTCATCAATTCAGTCTTTGAGCAACACATACGTTGTACATATTGAATTTGAGTACAATTTATTCCATTTGTGACTCATGTTACGTGAATACAGTAGGCAGAAAAAGTCTGCGTTCACTTGAAACGTTTTGGTTTTCAACATTCACAAAACGAAATATATTCGAACTTTTTCGAGATTTTGTTTCGCATATCGATGAACAATTAGTTTACCACTAGGCAGCCAGACTTTTATTTATTTCCTCCGAGTGATTTTTGCGATACTTGTACTTTTCGTGGGAAACATACTAAACCGGGGCAGAAAATTCTGCATTCACTCATCAAATTAGGGGATTCCCCGAAGAACAACTTTTCAAGCGAACATTTCATCAGTGATTTATCGAGTTTTATTTGGGGAAGTGTTTAGTAAGCTATTGCAAAGTTTGCAAAGTGAAAAACCGTGTTGTTTTTTTTCGCAACGATAAACGCAAGAATAGAAATGGATGTTAACCCTCCGTCCATGTCGAGGGTCGTTTTTGCCCGTCGCGCTACTACACTCTCAATTATTTATGGAAAAATCTGAAAAAATTCCTGGTTAATCTTTAGACTCTACTTTTGAAGCCTGCAAAGGAAACTTTCCACTTTTTCCATATTTTATATTTTTTTTTTTATCAAATATCAAAAAAAATGTGAAGATTTTTTTTTTTCATTTAAATCCAGCGTGAGTAGAAATCATCGAAAAAGGTTTCACTAGCGGTTATTAAAAGTAAAAAGGTTGCTCTTTGAGAAAAAAAATATTGGGAAATTGTAGCATTGAACCAGATACCCTATTCATCAACGGGAACATAGACGTATTTTTGGGAGGCTAGAACGAGGTATCGAAGAGAAAAACGCTCAATGTTGATTTTTTTTTTTTTTTTTATTTATTTATATTACGAAGTTGAAAATAACATTGAAAAATGAAGCGACAAAATGTTTCTTCATTTACATGCAATGTGAACATAGGTTGATTCGGTGGTTTTCGCATACCGGGACGCCGCATCGACCACAACATTGGTTTGTTTTTTTATCATCTTTACTTGTACACAAGGAACATCGTCGTCGTTTTTCTATTTTATTCGGATATTCAACGCTGGATTCGTCATTACCTAAAATATGATGAATGCTCTGTCTTAGAGATCTCGGAATATTTGGAATTTTGCATCGACGTTCCATATGCGGTCGAACTAATTGTAAAGATAATTTTTTCAGGAAATTCATTCGTGTTAGCTTCTCGTTTCGCTGAATTAAATTATAAATGACTAACGCGTTGATACCCGATTGATCGACCATGCCGAAAAATAGTCTCATGGGCCATCGGTTCGTTATTCGCGCTACGGTATAGCTCGATATCATTTTATCGAATGTATCGACACCACCCTTTGTGCTATTATAAAATTCAATAATTTCTGGTTTTCCCGATGTACCTGCAACGCCTCTTCTATGAAGACTCGAGACCAAAAGAACGACTTTGTTTCTTTTTGGAGTAAAAGAAACTAGAGTTAGTTTTTTACCAAGGTCGTACGCGTAACGGGAAGTACCGATCGCTACTGGCCTCACAAATGAAACTGGAATCTCGCGTTTATTTTTTCTTATGGTTCCGACGACGTCTAAGCCTCGCTCATTTTTCATCAAATTACAGGCTGTAATGGTGGTAAACCAATTATCAAAAGTGATGGTACGACCGGTATGCCAGATAGGCTCCGATAAAGCTCGAAGATAATATTCGCAAACTTTTTCGCCGCGATTACACGTTACTATACCCGTATAAAAGAGGGCATTTATCATATAGAATGTTTTCGCGTCGTTCATACACACTATTTTCAAACCGTAACGCGCTGGCTTCGATTTTATGTACACTCTCGCCGAAAACTTTCCTCGAAAGCCCAATAATTGCTCATCGATGGTTACAGTATTTGAAGGACTATAATTAATTTTGCATTGCTCGATAAACAAGTCCCATATTTCCCGAATTGGCGCTAGAGCATCTGCTTCACGTCTCTCGACGCGAGTGCTGCGATCGTCGAAACGTAGAATTGTTGAAATAAATTCGAATCGTTGCGCGCTCATTGTTGACACGAACAAATTCATACCATACTCCGCCGATCAAATTTCAGCGAGTAAAGATTTCCTCTGTGCCAAAACACCAGCGTAAAACAGAAGGCCGATGAACGCTCGTATCTCAATCACATCTACAGGACGAAACGCATATCTAGCGCGCGAATCCTCGGACATTGTTGGCAATTTCCTCTCTCGCTCTTCATTGGAATATTTAACGATTATATCCATAATGGAGTCCGTAAAAAAAGATTCCAGGACTCCAAAGGAGTGGTTACATTCATTGCTCCAGCTTTTGGAGTAGCGAAGTGCATTACCAAAGGTTCAGATCGTCGACCTCGGGTTTCCGGTGGCTTCTTTGACCACTTTGTCTTGTCTTTGCCGTAAAGATATTTCCGTCCACTTCTCTGTTCATTGATGGAATCTTCTTGCTCGGGCTCCGCTTCATCGGAATCATTATTGTCACTACCGTCGACACTGCTATACTCTTCACAAGAACCGACACTACTGCACTCCTCCTCGTCTAGGACATTATCAATTTCGTCGTCCGATGCTTCACCACCAAAATAATCGATTGGCTCACGATTTCGGAGTGAATAAACCTCCTCCGCTCTTCTAACTCCTGTAGTACTCTCCTAAAATTAAATATATAAGTTAGGATTTTTTTTACGGTTTATAATGCAAAAATATGCATATTTCATGAAAAAAACAAAAAAAAAATTGTCATTTTTACTTACGTCATCCATGTCGTGGGTCGAAAACGTTCTGATATTTGCACTGCTTGGCGTTTCGCGTATAACTGACTGCCACACCTGGGCCCGCGCGGTCACAGACCCTCAAACCTAAACTTTTTTTCAGTAACACTCAAATGGCGCCACCGTCGCCGGTGTCCGAGAAATTTCAGGTAGAAATTTTCGCCCGGACGAAAAAGACCCACGACATGGACGGAGGAAAATCATTGCAAAGTTATGGGAGGACTGAAAAAGCTTTCGGAATAAAGGAAACATCGTTGGAGAACAATATTCGTCAATTCAAAGAGTTGTGAACAATTTCCAAATGATAAAAAACTCTCCTCGAAACCCCATTCTGGTCGTCTATTGAAGCTGTCTCTGAGAGAAAAATGGTAAAAATATCTGCGACTGACTGCAAGGGAACTAGGGGGAGAAATTAAGCCGCGTTCTGGAAACTAATTTGTCCTGGTACCATAAGAAAAATTCTTAAAAACGGCTGAGTACCAGGGACGAGTCACACGACGTCGCGCGTTACCTATGCTTAGGTTTAGATAAAGTAACTTCTAGAATTTTGGAATAGTGTGGTGTTTTTCGGACGACAATAAATTCTGCATTTTCGGTATAAAAGGACGAAAAATAGTCTGGAGAAAATCATGAACAGCACTAAACAAGGAACATTTGCTACCCACTGTAAAGCAAAGTGGTGATGGTGGTGCTAACTCAGAGTACATTCAGTCGACAATGATAACCCCAAGCATACAGCCGAAATTGTGAGGCTCTGGCTACTTTATCATACCCCAAAACTGCTAAAACGCCACCGCAATCCCCAAACCTTAATCCCATTGAGCGTCAATGGGACTCGAGAAGAATTTGACAACAAACGATATCGTGTAAGGAAATGCTCAAAAATGGTATCAGAGTGTAGTGGGCGAAAACATCACCAGAAGAAATAGCGAAGCTCATCAATTCGATGCCTAAAAGACTTCATTTGAAAACGTTTATTACATGTGACCGCAAACTTTTTCTGCATAGAGTTTGTCTTTTTTTTTGTGAAAATAACTTCTAAAAATATTAAAGTAAAACTAATGAAATTTTGCTTGAAAAGGGTCCTTTAAGGTACTAATAAATACATTAAACCAAATTTCAAATTATTTAATTTTGTTTCGATTTTGAAACATTATAATTTAATTGCACGCAGGTGAACTCAGAATGGTTCTGCCTACCGTATATTGAAAGGCCTTCCAAAAATAAATCTTAAAGGTAGCTTAACAAAAGCACAATCATTTATATTGAAAATAAAATAAAACCTCAACTAAAACCGAGCAACGTGTTTCTGTTTCAGATCTAGGCCGAACATTTAATCTGTCCATGTCAACGGCTCCAAGGCCATCACGAGCAATAGAAGAATTTAAAGCCCGGAAAGGTTGGTTCGAAACATTCAAAAACAAACGGGCATTCATTGCATTGTGAGGCATGAGGAGATGACAAGCTGGGATGCTAAGACAGCTGAAGCGTTTATTGGTGAATTTAAGAAGCTCGTGGACGTTGAGGATCATCTGCCTCAGCAGGTTTTCAATTACAACGAAACGAGTCTTTTTTGGAAGAAGAAGAAGAACGCTATTCTCGGAATAGAAGAATGCTATTCTCGGCCAGACGTCAATGAAAAGGCTCCATACTCTGCAGAATCCAAATGTCCATATTATGCATCATATAGATAAGTATAAACTGAATTTTATTTGTAGATCCATAGTGAAGCTTGGGTCAGACGTGACCTATTTCCTGATAGGGTCAATGCAGTTTTTTGGCCCTGTGTTAAAATATATTTGACAGATACGAACCTGCTAGTCTGCTCAAGCCTACAACAATAAAATTTTGAAACCGTTGAAGGAAGCAATTTCTTCAACTGAGTTTTCGAAAAAGTACTTCCATATTGTTGCATTCCAGGAAATTATTGAAAAGATACGGCCAATGAGCTGGTAGCAGAACACAGTCAGGGACTGAAGACTGAAGAACTCAGTAAGTAAGAAGATTCATGACACGATGAAGAATTTTCGGAAAAAGAGCAAGCTCCTTTACTATGTGTGCTATAAAAACTGTCACCCCAAACAAGCTGAGGCTAATGGGTAAGTGGATTTTGAATTCTTGAAAGTAAAAGTTATGTTTGCAAACACTTAAAAAACAAAAGTTTGTGGTTAATTCCTTCTTGTTTCAGCGTCAAATGTAAACATTATTTTCACTTTTTAAAGAATTGTTTCGTTTAACGAAGGTCTTGCATAATGAACGTGGCTCCGGAAGGGATTGTGTTCGTTAATCGTGGATCCACTGTACACTGTTCTAATTTTACTCGACTAATGAGCCAATGCGGTATACCGAATTCCTTGAGGCATCACCATCCAGGGTTGTAATAGGTAGAAAAAAGTGTAACGATGTATGTTCTAGTTTATAGTAAACTTTGGGTTATTTAGGGTTTTGAGTCTTTTTTAAGGGTCATATTTTTTTTTTTTTTTTTTTTTGTTTGGGAGGTGAAGGCTATTTACGCCCTGAGTGTCGGACTCCCCCGCTACCGGACTACCGACTAAACACCTCCCCTGTCACACCGAGAACCTAGCCTGGAACTGTTTGTCACATTACTTCGGACAGGGTCATATTAATAGCAAGCTTTTTATACACTTTATTCTATGAGTAAATATTGCAAATGCAACAGAGATTTTCAAAAATAATTCATGTTTCGGAATTTGCTATCAAGCAAAAAAAATCTTTGTAAATATTCTGATCCTTAACTTTTAACAACCAATAAGAAAATAGGAGGATTTTTCAAATTTTTGGATAGCATTGGAAGGTTACAATTGAAGGCGAATACTCGTATAGCATCCTTATGAGTGTGAAATGTTTGAATGACTGAATAAACATTCTCTCCCTTCCCAAAACAGTATTTTATTTACTTTCCTCATACAAACGACAAAAATTCCATAAAGAAGAAGATACGTTGAATTAAAAACGTCCAAGTGTAACATATACCCAAGTAACTCTTTGTGTCTTCAATACTGAAGGACTTCTTTTTGATTGATGGGCAATGTGCTATACCGAACTGATTTCTTAGTTAACAAATATACAAAAAAAACAGAGTTAGCAAAAAGGGATAGACTGCGCGGCCATAGTGCCGTAAAAGTGAGAGAGGTCCACTCGGATAGTCCAATGACCAGGTGCTGAAATCGGTTGGGAAATGGAACCAGGTGGCGAATTGCACTTGGGTTCTCCCAAGGAAACTTGATCGACAGCAGGCGTTGAAGTTAGAGGAATCAGTTCTGTCACGATTTTCCTCCCCTTCTTCTCCCGCTAGAGAAGGAATTGCTGCAGCTCATAGGCACCACAAGTCATAGAATAGGTAGGCCTAGATCGAATCAATGTGCCGAATTTGGACACGTTGATTTGACTGTGGCTTATAGGGGAAGTTTTCAGTCGGTAACCTTGTACCGCTGGAAATCTGACGCTCAAGGCGTGAGACCGTCCTATGCAATAACGTCAAGCCAATTTTGGTAGCTGGAAAGTACGGGTTTTCTAGTTATTTTGAAATTTTGTAAATAAACTCGAGCAAAATATAAGCGAAGTAAAACTTTTAGAGTCCAATGTCATCCAGAAAATGTGACATATCTAAACAAATTTTCATTAGGATTAAGGCTGCCTAGCTACTGTTAAGTTTATACTTATAAGATACAGATAAGTTTTCGAACCAATTTTTGGTTATGGAAAACATCAATATATGCAGTTTTCTTGATGATGCGAAACAGAAGGAGTTTTCGAATAGCATGTTTTCGTTTAAAATCTTTGTTTCGAATTTTTTCGGGGTTTTTTGGGGTCCTTATATATAGTAAAGTAAAACGTTTCTGACCGCCTATCTCAATTCATTACCGATTCAACTCAATCAATTTGAAGTTTATACAATCCAGCAAAATTTTTATCGGATAGGGAATCCAAGCTCATGTGGGAAGTAGAAAACAAGTGATCCCACACTCAGATGAAGACACAACAAATATTTCCATATACAATTGTGGAAGCAACAATGTCGCATATGTGTTGAAATATTGCAGCCACTACGCAAATTATTCATGAGAGGGCTTGTAAATATTAAATTAAATATACATTGTATCATGTTTTTATGATACCCTTCATCAATATTTTTTTTTTCAGTAAAATTTAATTCATGTTTTTAATTTTTGTAGAATTGAAGTATTTTTTAATTAAACACATAAGTTGTAATTTTTAAAATCATACTATTATTGAAATTTTTTGTACCTGAGAGGTTTCCTTAATATCGAATTTTTTCAGAAATCGAATTCCAATGGACTTCTAAAATCCAATCGAATCATCTGCTCCCCTACCTACACAATTAATTTGCTACACAATATGAGCCTGCAGAATCCTGAATATGAAATTGCAAGGTTCAACACCGAATAGAAAATGTGGCCTAGCGTTTTTAATGTTCCAAAAATTTAAACTGAATGACCCCGAACTTATGTCCAAGGATGACACGGAACCTCGCCTTCTTCCAACAACATCCTGGGAATTTGTATATGTGTGGGAATTTTCAATGGATGACTCCGTCTCTTAAGTAGAATTATAGAAGCAATGTTTCCAACATTTGTCACTTTAATGAGCGACCACATTGCTCAGCGAAACGTTTTTGACTCGTAATAGGCCCATGAGTTTGACAAATGTCCCTTTTTTCAGTTACAAGCTTTTAGCTTCTTGTTTCGGCCATTTGACTCGGAAATAGAAAAAGCGGCAACAAAAGTGATGGCTACATAGAAAAAAGGGAAGAGCGACAGTGATAGTTCCGAACATCTCTGTTTATCCATCATTGTAAGAGAAATTATTAACGCACGTTTTTATTGCATCGATAATTTTAAGATACTTTAGCGGATGAATAAAAGTAAGATAGCAACGATAGATGAGATATTGTTTAAGGGAAATCAAAGAAGAAAGTAACTTTATTTTATGAGTATTAAATTTGTCATTCATTCAAAAACCGACAAGTGATTTAATTGATTTAATTATTTTAATGAGAAAAATTTAGTAAATTTTCAAGCTCTTTTGGTCAGTTGTGTTGTGTTGTGTTCATTGCAAGGCTTTTGGTTAGACTGGAGCATATTTAATATTTCGAAGGCAACAACTAAAATTGCATCCTTTAAGAGGTTAAAATTACTAGAAAAACAATATTTCCCTTTTCAAATTGTGGTTTTTTTTTTTTAATTTTTATTTTTTTACGTTTGCATTTGCATCTCAGTTATCATGCCAAACTGGCCAGTTAAATATAGAAGCTGATAATTTGCGTTTGAGACGTTGTTTGCCACAGGAGTTTGATCTCTGGTACGGATCTCTCGTTGGAATGTTAGTGGAATTTATGAGAAAGGAGACAAATAGAACGAGCATACTAACCGTGGTTTCAGCGGTTTCGTAATGAAGAACGACGGTTTGGAGATGATCCACGATCAAAAAGACCCATGTAGATGATACATGGTTATCTATTTGATAATGATCTATTGTAACAATTCATGCAGGCGGTTAGCATACTATTGCATACGATCCATGTCCACAAAATAGTCATAGAGAGAAGGATCCATGCGCTAGAAAATGTGATAAGTTTTATAAGATAGAATGGCCTGCCGTGTTTCACATTATGTTTGCCAAACGAATGAATGATTTCCCGAACCATGATTACTAGAGTTGGAAAGTACGTCTTCTAGAATAACATTAAAATGGGCAGTTTGGAAAACACAGTTTAGAAAAGAGGTATCACCAGCAACTACTTGAAAACGTAATTTTTCATGAGCTTCTGGTACGAAATGTAACGTTTAATGCGGATCTGTACTGTCAGGAATTGAAATGGCCTCAGGATCCTGCGTTAGGCAATCTTGGTAGAGGTATCTTTCACCACGTCAATGCAAGACCGTATACAATTGCAGTTACCACGCGCAAATCAACTGAGCTTTGTTGTGTGCTTTTACTTCACCCACCATACTCTCTTGATCATAGGCCAACGCATTATCACTTTCTTAGTTCCCTGGACAACCATCTGTAGGAAAGGAAAAACTGTAGGAAAAAGAGGTATTTTGGTTAAATTATCCAGGTCAAGCCAAATTTTTATTCACCTTCACTTTCTGAATACCTTTGGTCTACAAATCTGGTGGACCTCACACGTCTCATGGCCCGAGTCTCGCAGTGAAGTGGTGTGCCAAAAACAAAAAAAATCTTTGCAGGAAAGGTTAAATAGTAATATATATTATATCAAAAGGTAAGTAGAAAATCCAAGGCGAACCCCATAACTCAATATTCTAATCCACGTAAATTGGTGGTCTTGGAACTCCTCGCCCTCAACTCTGACACCCCTTTTTTGAAAAGTTTCGAGACTTCAAATTACTGTCTTTTCTAAGTGAATCGTAGAAATCTTGAAAACTGGCTTTTCTAAGATCTGTTGGAGGTGAAATTCGAGTTGCAAGTACTGTGCAATCTAAATAATCCGGCCGATGGGATATCGCGTTCCATTCATATTTTCGAAGCTTCTGGTTTTTTGCATTTTCCCGCTTCTGAAATTCACCCAGAAAAGATCTGTCGTGTATAATAAAGGTGAAATTTCAGCTGCACTCAGGTTTAAAACTGAAAAATGGAAGTATTAGCCAATTTCAAAATAAAAGGAAACGACCTTGGGCAATGAATTCGAAGTCGGCTATTTATTGGTACCTTTTGGTCAAATTTGATATCCAGGATCATTTTGATCAACAGCCGTTGGCAGCCTTTCTGTCAAACTATTTGCATACTTGGACTGTTGACTCCAGGTTTTCGTAACGAAGTAGCTATGAAACTATGGAACTATGGATAATTTTATTTACATAGCTTAAGGATATTCTTCTTCCGTAAATTTTTAATTTTCTTGTATTCCAATATTGTTCCTCATATGGGAATCAAAATAAAACTTTGAAACGAAATCGCTCGAATTTTTAACATTTATTTTTTTTACATTTTTTAACACATATATTTTTCTTTAACAAGTTTGAATCGAATTCAAGCGACGTTCAAACTTTAAAAAAACATTTATCAGGTATTCGCAGATGATCCCACTAACGAATAAATTTTCGATGTTAGTTTAGAAAATGATGTTCTGGTGATTTTTCAGCGGTATCGTCAGCGGTATTGAGAAAGATCACAGGCCCACCTTGGTAACCGATCCAACTATTCAACTTGGGTTAGTACTAGAAGCAAGTAAGGAAAACACCAGTGTTGAATTACCGTAAAACTGGTGTCATATATGAGAATTATAATCACATGTTCCATATTCCCCCGATATTAAACAAAAACACACACAAAAAGTATCACGAATTTTGAATTTTCGCGGCCTACGTATATTCGATTTTTGATCTTTTGGTGGCGTTATGTTGGTACTCATGACCCTCACTTATGTTGACAATTCCAGCCATTTTGAATGTCCAGTATTGACAGTTATTGTGCGTGGACGTGCTTTAGCTTGTCTTCGATTTTCGTCTATCCCAAAAAATGGATCAAAGAATTTGTATTAAATTTTGTGTGAAGAACAACTTAAAGTGCGTGGACGGATTCAGAATGTTGACTGTTGCATACGGCGAAGCTACTTTGGACAAAAGCAACGTTTATCGGTGGTACAAAATATTCTCAGAGGGACCGGAAAAAGCACGCCAAGCTCGGTCGAATGTGAAGGTTTTGCTGACAGTTTTCTTCGACTGCAGGGGCGTGGTGCATTATGAGTTCTTGCCGCAGGGCAGAACTGTCAATAAAGAATATTACTTCAAGTAATGCCCAATTCGCGAGAAGCAATCCGCCAGAAACGCACGGATTTGTGGAAGAACAAAAAATGGCTTTTGCAAAATGATAACGCCCCTGCTCACACATCGTTACTTGTGCGTGAATTTTTGGCCAAAAACAACACTCTAATAATGCCGCAGCCACCGTTTTCCCCAGACCTGGTCCCCTGTGACTTTTTCTTGTTCCCGAAACTGAAGAGGCTCATGAAAGAACGACGCTACGCTACGATTGAGGAGATAAAGACGGCATCGAAGGAGGAGCTGAACAAGATCACAAAAATTTATTTTACTAAATGCTTCGAGGATTGGAAAAAACGTTATCACAAGTGAATATTGTCTGACCGGGTTACTTTTAAGGAGACAAAATAGATATTCATGAATAAATAAATTATTCTTGAAAAAACATGAAATTCGCGAAACTTTTTGAACAAACCTCGTATATGACTTGCCCAATCGTTTGCGAAAGTAGATGCCAATGGAAGCTATTTTAAATGAATTTAATAAGAAATCTGAAAAATTTCCGTGTTTGTTTTCTAAATTTATTTAACGTTCTTTTCATAATCTCCGTCCTAATACGTACAGTGATAACACTCTCGAGCGGCTTCTCTCAGACAGAGATAGACTCATAGAAAATGAGAAGACTCTGAATATTGTTACATGGAGAGTTCGACCGAAGTGTAAGCAAACTTGTCCCATTTGTATTTCCATTCTCTCCAATCATAGAGATCATATCATTTTTTTTTCTTGCTACTTTCCTAACATGCCTACTTGTGAGAAGAGATTTGTGCTGAGAAACGGAAGATAGTAAGGTTCGTTCTGATCGAAAAGGATAAGGGGAATTCCGATTACCCGTCAGCCACAACACGTTATGCATGCGAGATATCACTCGGTCGCTCGAGACATGGCTAAGTGCTCGAGAAACTCATATAAGGAAATAAACTCACTGATGACCTGACCCTGACAGTTTTGTTTTAGAACAGAGTGTTCCACTATAGATGCAGTTTCGGATGTGGAAACTGTGGTCAAAAAGGCGGTGGGACATAGTCGGTCTAAATGGCGAGTAGTCCTCCTTATGACACTGGACATCGGGAATGTGTTGATGTCTAGGTGAACGTATTATTTAGATACCCTGGACGAATCAATCTGGGAATTAGGAATTACTTGAATGATAGTAGTCTGATTTACGACATGGCCCAAGGTCAACGGAGGATGCTAATCACATCAAGTGAGTTCTAAGGATCCATTCTACTTTCAAAATTATTGGAAATCTCCTACAAATTACTTTCAAACTGCTGGAGGATTGGTGACTGCATCAACGAACCGGATAGTCACCGATTCAGCAGTGTTGGTAATCGCAAGGATGATACCCATCACCCTCCTTTCCAGTGAGTGTAAAAGAATTTTCTCCGATATGACTATGAAAAAAAGGATAGCAAAGAATCAGTCACTAGCAATGAAAGACGACGCACTCCCGATGAGTAGCAACAATCTTGAGAACGTGAGCAAAAAGGAAGCTAGACCGTGTGGAAGCAGTTGTGTCGGAATTACGGTGACTTCTACTTCCTCCAGGTAATAAGCGGACAGGGTTGTTTTGTATCTTATCTGCATAAGCTTGATAAGTCACGATCTTTGGATTACATACTCTGCTTTGCAGAAAAAGATGACCCCTGTAGCAGAAAATGGGTAAGGGCGATCCTATCAACACACTTTCTTCTCCTCTTCCTGTTCCACTGGACGAACCCCTCCTGTAACGCGAAGGCGTCATAAGATGTAGAAAAGTGAGGCCGTTCCCAAGGTAATGTGTCGAACGATTTCATGCTAGGTACTCCGATTGACTAAGAAGGCGTTTAATCGGTAGTTCAGTTGGATTTTCTCACTGGGATTGAGAAAAATCTGAGCGTGAACCGCCCTCCCTACTCAAAACAAAACAAAATTTCTTATATGTTTTTGAGATTCTTAGCAACTTCTTGTGGAAATTGTTAAAATAAAATAATTATGAAAAAATCCTTTGTTGGCATCGTGGTTCGTAAAGTTTCTAACAGTTTATTCTGAGTAAATCGATTGATCTGAGTAAATTATTCAATACTTCTAAAAATTATACTTAATTCGTGATCAATTCGTATCCTTGGGCAGGACACTAACAAAGGGATCGAGTGAACAATTTTGACAAAAACCTTTGCAAACTTTGCAATTAACTATGAAGTAGTTTACAAACGAATTAACTTAGGCAGACCCGTGGGTGAGGACACATGATTATTATTTGTTATACACACTACATATCATCAATTGATTTGATAAGAGGATTCAAGTAGTTTTAAACTTTTTTAAGTAGATTCACTCTTCACTCCGTAAAAATCCGCGCAATCAAGTCCTAGGACTAATATTAGTTATTGTCGGTGTTGCAATTTGGAGGAGAGTTTTTTAAGTCATTGTTACATCGCGACTTTAGATTGACTTGAAAGTTCGTTTTATTAGATCTAGCGAATTGGTTCCATGTGGGAGCTCCGTAGATTATAATTGGTTGAATGCTCATTTTAAGGGTGAAGATTTTCTAACAAAGGCTCATGGGTGACTTCCGAAAGAGTATGGTTACAGTGACAAACCCGACTTGAATACGTTAGAACTTTTGTGCTCGAAATAGTTTTAAACGTTAGCCTTCGAAAGATTTCAGGACTAAAAAGGTCATATTTTCGGACCATGGAATCATTTGGCTTAGGATGCTTATGGATCTATTGGGTAGCATAATGGGCTTATGTTTTAAACTAACGACTTTTGCCGTGATTTTCTCAATGCTAATTTTTATTAATACGTGTAGGAGCACGATAGCATTTCCTCGAAGTTGAAGATGAAATGGTTAGATTTCTTGCAAGGAGTTTAGAAACAAGTGCCGTCCGCAAAAGGATCTAATTGGAAGTTTTTGCTTATGAGTATGTCAGATGAATAGATATTGAATAGTCTTGAACTCAGGCATGAACGTTGTGGGACACCATCAGTAGCGGTTTTCATAGTGGATGTTGACCCTTGACCCTATTTTCCTTCTTAAAGAAAGGATGAAATTAATTTGCGCGGGTACTGCATCTTTGAGCTTATGACGTAGGCTGTCATGTCAAACGTCATGTCAAAAAGCTTTTTTCAAATCCGATTGTCAGCAGGGTCATAGACTGTTTTGTATTTTGCGCGGCTTTTAAGTCTTTGGAAACACGAAGGTGGTGTTCTTTTGAGTTTCCATGCCTGAAGCCAAACTGAAAGTTAGAAAGGATGTTATATTTTTCAACGTAATCAGTCAGCCTTTTAAAGATAAGTTTTTCAAATAGTTTTGCTAGAGCCAGTAGTAAGTTTATTGGCTTGTAGTTGCTAGGGTCTCGCGGATCTTTACAAGACTTCAGGAAACGTGTTATGGCGTTATGTTCCCATGGAGTTTGCACAGTCCGAAGGTTTTAGACAGGCGTTTATATAGCAGTTTATATAACAGTTTAACACTATTACTTTTTTGGAAGCTGATAGCTGTTTGGTATACCGGCGAATTCAGCGACTTGAAAATAATGAAAAAATTTAATTCCACAATATTGTTAGAATAAAGTACTTCAACGTCAAGAAAAATGTTTCACACACGATAAACTCTTAGTTCTGGATGTATAGTATTTCTGTATATTGTAATCTGGATGTATTGTAATGTATTGCTTTCACAATTGCATGTATATTCGTATACATGATCACTTTCTTGGAATTCTACTACAATCAGTCAAACCAGTAGAGTAACACTTAGCAGGAATGGACCATATATCTACATTGAGACCCACCATCGATTTGAGAATTAAATCTTTGTTCACTACTTGTCCGATAAATAATAAAATCCTTTAAGCTAATCCTTTCTAAGCATTTGAAATTATTTTTGGATCTTTGAATAAAATTATGTTAATGTAAAGTCATAACCAATGACTACAACAAAACAGCCACGCGAAATGCTAATATCCTTGTCACCACGTTGATTAAAATGTTCAAAAATCCAATTTATTTATTTCAACGAAATAAGGAGTTTCCAAGTTGAATCACAATCGAAAAACTTCAACAACTTTTCCTTTCTTTTGAATTAGATTTCATGAATAACATTCTCCCGACTTGTGAGCATGTAAATCGATGGAATCGGCTACAACAGAATAAGGAAAAAAAATATATCGGAAATATTTATATATGTGTGTAAATTTATACTTATCGATTTTGATTTGAGCTAAATCAGGATAGTCACAACAGATAAATTGTGTAGGCGTGAAGTTACAAAATCGATAACAAACAATAGGAGCAACATGATTTGGTTTAGAATTGTAATGATTGATGGTATACAAAGTTTAATAATGATCGCAATTTCCGGAGAAAAATAAGGAATTACAATTTTTATAATTTTGATATGTAAATTATGTTTTCGGTCTCCGTTCAAGTCTTCGAGCGGAACATCACAGATATCGACTTTAGCAACGCATAACCTTACATCAAATTCTTCAACAACTACTTCATCATCTTATTCATCATCACCTTTATCATCTTCTTGATTATCTTCTTCACCATCTTCTTCTTCGTCTTCTTTATCTATTTCATCTTCTTTATCATACTCTTCAAAACACTTGCAAATCTGTTTACACTCAGTTCTTTTATAATTGTTCTCTCCTTTCATCATTTCCGTCTAGTCATCATTAATCATTACTTCAGTGCATCAAGTCTTCTCAGCAACTATCACTCATTGGTTCAGCATTCCTCAACTTTCCTTGGTACGCTCCAGGTTCTGAGCCATTTAGAACCCATTTTGGTGATGTCATCGGTACCCGTTTCGGTCCGTCCTCCAAACTGCAACTAGTCTACTTTGATTCGTCATACCTCCATCATACTTTCATCTTTGGCAACAGGTCATCAGTCCAGCAGTCCAACAGTTAAGCTGTTCAGCGATTCAGTAGTTTGTCAAATCGGCAATTCATTGCACATCATTAAGTCTTCATTCCACTTTCTCTCGGCAAACCCCGGGCCACAAGGCCAGTTCAACCCACAAGGCAACTTCGTAGGTACTAGCTTCATTCCATCCTTCCTAACTACATCTCCTTCATAACTTCATATCTTATTATTTTGGTTTCAACAAGTTCATCATTACTTCAGTTTCAACAGTTTCTTATAGACGTCTACAACATAGAATATGTTTATCAGTTCATCGGTCTTCATTTTAGACATGTTTACTCCACAAAGGATTCGATGTAAACAACGTCTTACTCAGCATCAATTCCACCTTTCGGTTTCCCTAGTCAACTTCATTTCCACTTCATAGTATAAAAATCTTCAACCCATATTCCCTCCCTCTTTATATAGACTTGGGACAGTCATGATGGAGCCGCAGAGTGAACTAACACCAAGAGGTGGTTACTCAGAGGATAAGCAGTTTCAAAAGAGCCACCCTTATCTTCGTTTGACCTTCGGGTGAAATTACAACAGGAAACGTCAAGCGTGTGCGACTTGCGTTCAGAGAGGTCGTTGGTTGACTGAAGAACGTTCAGTTCGACAACTGAAAAATTTTTTCTATGCAATCACGTATAACAATTTGGAAAATATTTATTTATTTAAATATAATATGGGTACGATCTAAGTCAAAGTGACGTTCTTTAGAGTGAAAACATTCTTCACGCCAAAAAAACTTCAAAGTCTAAGTACACTGGCTGTCTTTGGTTCATAATAATTACGACGACATTGCGCAGCACGAATGTGCTCCGGAATGTCAAACAATCACTAAAGAATAGAAAGCTTTTCTGCTGCTTTGAATCACTGCTTATATGTTTTAATAAGTTCTGGGCAAATCGGTTCTTCTAGTTCGTGAGACACAAATGATATCCTTGTTGAAAAATGACCCTTTGAATTCCATTCGGTTTTATCACATTGTTGGCAGGAGGATACACATATCGTTTAAAAATGCCTGAAATTTTCATTCAAATCTGGTTTCTTTCCCAAATTTCGGTGTAATTTGTCGCATTAAAGCATTACATGGAGTGAATACTGAAATTATAAAGTGTTCACTAAATAAAAGACAATCGTAGCCAGAAAATTATGTTAGTGGCAAGCGGAATTCTAGAAAGTGTAGTAATCGCCACATTTTCCTTTCGGGTTTTAAACATTTATTCAAAATTAAATTCCACAAATATGGCTTCCTACCCTTCACCTGAGTGTGGCTGTCCTTGTTGCTTCCGTTATTATGTCCAAGCGACTGCTGATTTCTAATTTATTTAATCTTTCTAGACATTCACTGTAGTCCCACAGCGTTTTGAAAAAACGATCACCTAATATTTCGTTCTTGATGGCCGCGTGAATATCTTTGCCGATTCTTAGTAAATTTTCGAGATAGGAAGCCTGAATATTTTTACTCAGTGATTCAATTCACTTGCCACAGATTTTACAGATATTACATGGTTCGTGGTCAATAGATTCCCTTTATTTAGGCTTATGATTAAGGGTGCTTACGTGGATTAAGAATTAAAAATTTAGTCATATTTTTATATTTTGACTCTTTTCGTCTGTGTTCCATTTTTCTGGTTCCTTTATTCGCGTAATTAACTTTGTTTCCATTCTGTTCCTTTTTTTAATGCTTGTGAAGTTGAGGTAGGTAAATCGTGGAATAAATATGTCGTTTCATTTGAATTCAAAGCTGAAGGACATTTATTCAAATGTATTACGATAAATATATTCAAAAATTAGTAATGGATAATTCGATAATACACCGACAATCAGAACGTTCCTAATAATCAGTTGTATTCAACGTAAAAGAAAATAAATTTTCTTTATCTAAGATTCCCAGAACAATTCCAATTCTTCCTTCTGAACGGCAGCAGAAATAAAACTCTCAGTATTAAAATTATTCCTCCACCGATATTGTCCCAGGAACAAGATAAAATGACACAATGAAATTCATTATTTACTACAATGTCATATTGCTCCCTTTCCCTTTGTATAACTCAACGAACTTTTACTTCCCTATTATTCTTTTTGATTTGCGTATTTCCATTAATGGAAATTCATTTCTCTGGCATGACTTTGTCGTAGATTTTCATTCGAACGGACAATACGATGTTTCCGAACTTTTTACAATTCAAATTTACTAAGAAACACCACAACCCACTAAGTGCGAGGGGTTGATAGACGTTATGAACTTTGGTAAGAACTTAGGCCGACTATATTAACATATTTGATATTGAGATGAGGAGCGCGAAATATTTTATGCGATTGTTTGTTTCGAAATTGTAATGTGTATACTAGTTGCAAAAGAATAATTTTGAGCAGCATCAGGGAGGGTGCGTCTCAAAAGACGAAGGTCTGAATGTCCTTATCACAGTACACAAAATTGTCTTGAGGTTTTTAAATCTTACAATAAGAGAATATATTTACAATACGGTACATCAAACGTAAATGTAAATTTACGAATATCCCCCAGGACTTAATGCGTTTGTTAGATCTTCAAATCTGAAAAATGTGTAAGGAGATTGAAGGACAAATATCAGATAATGGGCCTACAAAACGAATTTATTGAGTAATCCTGGTGTCATTTTTACTTATTTTTCATTAATTTTTACTTATTTTTAATTATTTAATGTTTAACGTTCGGTGCTGGATAAGACAAGAAGAGTTTGCTGATTTTCATTGTGTGCCAGGCTTAAAAGAGAATCATGACTATTCCCGGGAATCAAAATGTCCAAAGGTAAGAATGAAATGACTTGAAATGAGAAAATTCCCCAATGAATTAAGAAAACATTAAGCCTGAACATTTGTCCTCAGTGGTTGCCTTAAGACCAATGTTTAACTTAATTTTTTCGATTTGTGCTACAAAGGATAACTTATCCCGTCTCGATAATTCTATTACTTCAATTGCTTCTGATGCGCTGACCACCTTTGCTTCCTCTAACACGAATCTCCACCTCAGCGTTTTCGGGACTTTACTTGCTTCTATTGCGCTGATTCTGACCACCTCTGCTGCTTGCTTACTATCTTCTTGGCCTTGATCAAAATGTTCTCTTGGGCTTTGCAATTCAAAGATTTTGCAACCCGAGGACATCTGGAGCTAAACACTTCAAACAGCTGCTAATACTTCCTGATTCTCTTTATTCTCCTCAATAATTAAATTCACAGTTTATATCTTTTATCTTCCATCACTTGGTACTGGATTTTTATATCTTATTTTCCATCCTTAAGTCACAATTTCTATCCTTCTTATTGCGATACCTTCACAACAAAAAAGTGAATCGTATCAATGGAAACTTCCAAGAAATTTTTTAGTTTTTTTTTTCTACCGGGAATTTTTTTTCTGATCCATTTTTTTACTGAGACTTTTTTTTATTTATTATTTTCTCTATTAATATTATTTAACTTAACTAAAACAATTTATTGTTATATTCAAAATTAATTTTTATTTTATTTATTGATATTTTTTTGTTTGTTTTTAATGTCGCCTACACATCGGAATACGTAATAACATATAACTTCATAACTTCACAACGTACTGAAAATGTTTCGCGAGAGAAAGCACTCCCAATAGGATTTTTGATACATAACGAATGTGGTAAGTCTTACGGATGAAAAGAACCTTTTTCTCATTTTATTTGTTATTCTTGGATGTAGTTTATTTGTACATATTTATTAAAAATAATCTATAAAAAATAATATTCTTTATTCAATTTCAGAACTGAATTGTTTAAAATGTTTGTAGAAACGTCATCCTAAGGAATAATTCAATCAAAAAACCTTTTGAACTTAATATTAAACTTATGCTGCACTAAAAGAACTGAACCTATTCACTGCCGGTCAAAAGTTTGAGAACACTAATAAATAAAACTTTTGTTATTAGCTATTAGCTATTAGTTATTAGTTATTAGTTATTAGTTATTTAAAATATTGGTGATAATAAGTAATCTACGCACGTGCATATTCTATTGTGTACAAAGATTACCTTAAAACTTATTCTTTTGTATTTAAGATAAGGAAAGGGCAATAAACAACCATTGTTCCCAAACTTCAATGTCAACCGATAATTTATTGTAAAAATTTGATCACCTCATTATCACAACTGACGATTCTTTTATTATACATAAACTTACAATGCTATTGTTCTAAATTCTCAAATGTTTATTTTAACCCGATATTCCTACAGTCAAGACCTCTCTAAAATAGGAAAAGTTGGCGAAACTAGTATTGAAACGCGATCTGTCATCGTTTTTCTCCATAATGAAGGCAAATCTGAACGTGAGATTGCATCTTAATTCAAGTTGTCGAAGGCATGGTGCATCGCGCTATTGTGCGGCACAAAGTAACTGGCAGTAATCAAGGTCGTCCGCGCTCCGGAAGACCAAGAGCTACGACTTCTAGTGAAGAAAAGTTAATTGTGGTAACCAGCAAACGAAATAGACGCCTAACGGCCCCAGAAATTGCTGTGTCAGTGTCTACAGCGAAAAGATGATTGCTAGCCGTCAAGATATTTGGTCGCGTCGCTGTTCGAAAACCTCTTCTAAAACCGCAGAATAATAAAAAACGGATACAATGGGCCCTAGCGCATCCACACTGGACCGAAGAAGATTTCAAAAATGTACTTTGGAGTGACGAATCTAAATTTGAAATATTTAGTTTAAAAAGAAGAATTCTGTTCGTTCGACGTTGCGCCGAAGAAAAGGTGATGCCACAGTATGAAATCCCAACTGTCAAGTATGGGGTGGATCTGTTGTGGTCTGGGGTTGTTTCTCAGGCTATAGAACTGGAAATCTGGTCGAAATTAAAGGAATTCTGAAAAAGGAGCAGTATAAAGAAATTTTGGTGAAAAATGCGGGCTGAAGTTAATCGGCAAAGGATTTATTTTCCAACAATTTGATGATCCAAATCATACATTTAAAATTATGAAGGGGCTATTTAGACAAGAAATATCAGAAAACTTGTTGAAAAACATGACATGTCCACCCCAAAGCCCCGAACTCAACCCTATAGAGCTTTTGTGGGCAAAGCTTGACCGAAACATTCGGGAACAATGTCTTTCTTCACAGCAGCCCCTGTGGAATGCATTAGAAGAAAACTGGAGAACGATCTCGCAAGAGACCATACATAAATTACTTGCTCGCATGCCAATGTTGGCTAAACAGGGCATAAAATGTAAAGAAGACTTTTGATGAAAAATTAGATGAAATCTCTTGTGTATTTTTTTAAACATTGTTTGAATCCAGTTCATGTAATTTTGTAACTTCATGTAATTTTTAATTTTAAATCTTGTGAGCAACATGAAAATAAAAACTGATTTTCGAAAAGTTTTAAAAATATTGCGTTTTATTTTTTTTCTCAATTTTTCTTATAGTGGTCTCAAACTTTTGGGTGGTAGTGTACTTGATTAGCTTAAACTATGCTGATGTTGTTGAAAAAGCTCAAAAGCTATTGCGAATCGGATTTGATTAATGCCGCAACTAAAGGATTAGAGGATGCACTGGCGTTAAATATGAGTTTTACCCTTTTTATTATGCCAGTTGTCTTAGAAGACAAATACATAGTCAGCACATGTAATCTCTGGGTAAATAAATAAAACGGCTTTTGCATTGTTTGCAGCTTGCTTTCCAAGTAACCTGCACATGAGCCACATGCTAGGGCACCATATAACTTTATAGGTTATATCACTGTTTTGATTAAATAAATTTCAAGTTAACCTGCGAATCATTATAGTTCGAAATTTCCTTACGGATGGAATCGATACGGTCACTATGGAATAAGGCCTGAATATGCGATATAAACGCATCTTGGTATTTCATAACCTAAAAAGTCAAATGCATCTATCAGGAAGCTTATTGGGGCTTCTCTTTGTGGTGAACATTCTTTTATCAATTGGAGTGATCTCACTTGGATCTGATGATACAAAGCAGGTATCGTCTGCAAAATTAGCTTTTGAGCAGTTGATTAGTACTGACATGTCTGAATTGAAAATGTTAAATAATGTTGGACTGAGACTAGAACCTTGAGGAGACCCACCTGGTACTGTGTAACGACTAGATTCAAACTCTCGTATTTTATCGGGTTATACTTTGTTGGTAAGAAAATTCCTGCTCAGATTTACCAAATAATGTGGAGTAATAAATTTATATATGTATATAAATGAGAATCTTTGTCTGGCTTGCGTAGTGGAAAGACTATTGCATACCTCCATCCTACTGGAAAATTGAACGAATTGATGCAGTTACCACGGGTTTTTGCTGCGGGATTCGGGTTTGGAAGGTTTTTCTCTAATGGCAACAAGAAGCAGCGTTTGAATAGTGGTTGTCGCCACAGTTCTCGGAACAACTTTGTCACGCTCTGCATTAGTAAGAATGCACCAGGAGAAATTATGTTTAACACAACAAATGGAACAAATAAAATTGGCAATTTGAAGAGCCGTGTCCATATACCTGATAATTTTTGGCATCGAGTTGAACCATTCTTATTATCATAATAGCATTTCTATTTCACTTCAGTTTGTATCCCGATGTTGTGTATCGATGTTGTCTTGTACCCCCGATGTTGTGTTTTTACACTAAATTATTTGATTTTGAACTCAGAACTTTCTTCAGGTCCTGTATAGGTAAACCATACAGTCCTGATGGTACTACTTTGACCAGACGTGTGTCTACTTCTTGGTATGTAATCAAATAACTTTTTTCGTGATAAGATATTTTCAAACATCATCGTAGACTTCTATTCTGTCTAGTAATAATCTTCATCTTTCGACATACGCTTCTTTGAATATGAGAAACTTTTTAGTTCTGAAATAATCTCGTCTATAAATCCCCACGGTAGGTCTATAAAGGTGATAGGAGGAGCTTTTACCTTTGATTTAGCATTGGTAGCGGTCGGCTCAATAATTTGTTGTTGGACGTCGATGTTCGTTTTTGATCATCATAAACTGGTCCCTAGAGAACATCTGATCTGGGGATGATTCCTCGACATTTTTCCTATTTGGAACAAATTCTGTATTTCCGTTGTTTTGTAACATACTATTGTCTGCCAATTTCCTCAGTAAATTGGGTTATTTAAATAACAACTTATAACTGGATATTATTGAACTTCAAGGATAGACTTTGAATTTATTCGACTTTTACTCTTCACTATCGAATCGAGATACGTACAAATTTTTTTAACTCTACTCACAATTTCTTCTACTGACAACCCCACATAAAGCCTAGTGATCACATATGGTATTGGCGTCGTAAGGATATTGATTGTGGGTTATCAATGGAGTACTACGTTCGAAAAAAAACATACAAACAACATCTCTAAGTCTTTTATCTAGTGGTTAGGACTATCTGAAGCTGCTCATTAAAGCGGGTAAGCCCTCGCAAGTTTAAATGAAAATAGCAACAGGATAGACCTTCTTACCTATCTTCCGCCAAAACTAACGTTTAAAGGAGCACGATGAAATTTCGTGAACTAGATTGATAAAATAAAAATGACTGCGCAAGCAATCGATTAAGCGGTTAGATCTTCAAACGATAAAACACTAATCGCAAGTTTGTAAAATCTCGTTCAGATGATAAAAACTTACAAATATTAGTCGAAGAAATTAAAGACTCCAGAATATTCAAAATTATCTTTCTTGAAGTAGAGAGTCTTCAAGTAACCATGAACTTGGAGTTACACTAAAAGTTAATAGGAAGCTATCCTACTAGCGTAGAGTTGCCCTTGTCTGGGTCCAGATTTAATACAAGGAGGACCAGGATTTAAAAGGAGGACCAGGCAAGTTTTTGACATCATTTCAATCTTTTACTGACAGCATAGAAAGATTATTCGATACCCGGCCCATAAACAACGTCCAAGTCTCTCTGAGTTACCTTCAAGAAACAGCCATTAAACGTAAAGGAACTCACTGAGGAAAAAGTGGAGGGTAAGATCACCAAGTAAGATTTAAAAACCTTAAATCACTGAGCTAATGCCAATCAACCAAAGATATATACAGATAAGATACCCTACATACCAAAGATACATACGACACCAAAAATATCACCTCAGATAAGTTTTAATTCCTCCGCAGCCAAGTTAAACACTTGATCCAGAAAGATTGACTGACAAGGTCAGTATTGTATATATCTACGCTAGAAAATATTAAATACATGCCAGAAAACACCAAAGTGGCGGCCACCGATGATAAGCGTAACTATATTGATTAAATAAGGAGAGTAATGGATTAAAAATTTGGATTTGTCTCTAAAACACCTGGAACCAAGAATTGAGACCTGCAGTATATCAATACTTTGTGAATCAAGCAAAATCGACTTGAACATTAGCCGATAAGATACAAATGCTTTTAGAATTTATGAAATGGGAGTTGGATTAAAGCGGAAAGCCTTATGTTCAATTTGAACCTGGATGACGTAAACCGAAGCCTTTCAGTTACAACTTGAGCCACTCTGTTCCATAAGTACAGTCATAAGGCAGCCTATGCACAGGTCATCCATAACATATCTCTTCCATAATGATTTTTTCGAGAGCTTTGAATCAGAAGGAATCGAAATTCCTATGCAAATTAAGGATATCAATTCAAAAATTATGACATAAAGAAGAAAAACTAAATAAGAAGTCTACACACATCACTATGTGTTTAGATTTATGTGCAGAGCAATGACTCTCATAGAGACATAAGAGAAAATGACAAGTGCCTTTTAATGCGGTGTCCTTAGAAAAATGATAAGAGTGGAGACCAAAATTACAAAATATTTTGACAGATGAGAACCATCTCATAGCTACATAGAGCGCATGAGACTCCAGGACAGCTTTTCTCCGATAGAGATAGAAAAAGAACAACTAAATTGATTTATATATTAAAATTGCTTTTTTGATGCAAATGCTTTGACAGGGTTCCTTGTTTTAGGCCAATAAAATGGAAATTTTTCAACCCAAATAAAATCACTTCATCTCAAACGCAAAACCTACCTACAAACTTGTATCTGCTGAGTGTTACCCATTGTCAGCAATCTTGTATCTGTCATATAGATGAAGATCGCTAAACTTGTTTTGCGTCAAGCGTAACAACTGTAAACGATATATAAAGACAAAAAGTGTTCAATACATTTTATGATGTCATTCGTTTCCATGCCGAAATTGAGATGAAAAGACTTGTCTTTATCAAAATCTATGAGTAAGGGTCCCAAAGTCTGTCAGTGCAAGGAAAGTTCAAAGGATATTACGAACAAGTCAAATCAATAAAATGAATTAACCTGATATCAGCTATTGGAAAAATAAGCAGTCGCAGACATTGTGACACTGTATCCTTAAATTATTGACGTTTATTTGAACTTACTCTTCTAATTTTACCCGTAGAAAAAAGACTTAATGAGGATTCAGGAAACAATTGTAGTAAACTAATAGATGTGATTTTTGGAAGTGGGTAAACATTTCTGCATATAAATAGGCAAAAACCTTTTACTAACAAGTTAGTTGTACTGAAGAAGGTTGTATGTCACAACCGAAGTACGTATTTACTCGAAAATAATAAAATTTATAGTTGAAAAATAACCAGTTTGTGTTATATAAGTATTACTTCGGACTATAAAACATTCGAAAAACAAGGACTAAATATTCTTATTTTTCTTGTTTTAGTTTAGTATTAGATTAGATGAGATTAGATTGGTAAAATTGGCAGCTGTCAGAAGATCACGCTGAGAAATAGTAGAAGATTTAAACAACAAATTAAATCTATAAATTCTAACCTAATATTACAAGCCGCCTTTGATGTTGCGAGTACATTAGGAGTATAAGATATTAAGATTACTATATTCCTTAAAAACAAGTTTTATTAAGAATCTTCTAAGTCAAGGTACAATTCCAAAAAAAAAAGTTCTCTAATCAGTTAGTTTTTGACGATTGTTTCTCAACATTGAATGCCTCCCCATTGAACATTTAATATAACTTTTAACGCAACATCACACAACAAACAAAACATCGATTATTATCAAAATTAATGCCTAGAACATAGCAGTGTAATTCCAAACTTAAATGTAACACAGATCTTCAACATAGAATTGTTTTATGGATCAACTTGATAGTTCGTAACTTCTCACACTTGAAACCCAACTTATTGCCTTGGTTTAGTTTATTCAGATTGTAAATTAGGTTACCCTGTTAAAACTGAAGGCACACCTAATGCCTGATCGCCCGGACTTCTAGCTCTGTTGTTGGTTCGTCCACGCTTCTGTATTTCCTACGCATCAGTGTTCACAGCTTCCTTCAGGTTAGTTGCAATTATGATTGCCTGCCTGCGAATCCGTTCTAGTTTTGTTAGAAAAAGTTATCAGTCTAGAATGGCATAACGAAGAAAGGTATAGCCAAAGATATATGTAGTAAATTCAGCGAACTTTGCATGATAGAGAGCTTGACAGTTAATCGATGTAGATGAAAGGAGAGATCGTGATGGCGTGCTTTCTGAGCTTAAATATATGAGAGAATCATTTGTCGGGTATAATAGTGTATGGATACAAAAATTAAGAGACTGTTTATTCGAATTTCTACAACAAGTTTTGCTTTTAAATAGCAACACAGGGGGGAAATTGGAAGTGGATAGCGAAGTTTGGGAGTTTTTCAACGTGTTTGCACTTATAAGTAGTGACACTATGATTGAAAGGTAGTGGTGTCAGAGCCGATTTGCTATCTAAGAGAATGGGTAGTATTCCGCAGTTTATTCTTTTCTGGTCACTCGTAAAAATTGTAGATTGAAAACCCATGTTAATGCTTTTTAAGCGTGTAGTTTTTGTTGGGTTGCTATAAGTCGCGGCAACAGATTTTGGTTTGAGTATCTTCATTTACGTTCGAAATATCGGTGTGGATTGTGATATCATTCATTTCTAACCTGAAATCCATCGTTTACTCCGAATAATCAAAAAATAAGCTTTATGTTATCATTAAATTTAAAACTCACACTTTTTACCCTCTGTAAAGTCAATCCATCTGCAAGAAACTCTTAGTGCGGAACATACTCCGAAAGCCAGCCTTTATATCAATAAGTTACTCCAAACGACTTTCCTAGGAGCGAAGACTCTATTGAACGTAAATATTGAACACGATTTGGACAGATTAAAAATTTGAGGGCCGCACCTCGATACGTAGGTCCCTGAGACGTATTTGATATTCAGTGGACTATGATAATACAGGAAAATTTTGAGTTTTTAACAAAAGATTGAAATGAACAAGAGTTATTCTATATTTTATTTTTTCGGTGAATGACAGAGCTATCAAAATAGGTACAATTCTTAATAGTATGAAGAAACCGTGGATTTCTCCACATTTAATGGAGACTTAAATAAAATGTCCTTTAAGTTTCAACTCAATTGTATTGAATTCAATACAAAGCTGCATACTTTAAGATCGCATCTTCGAATCATTCTAACATGTTGAAAACATCTTCAGTAATTCACTTTGGCTTATTGTTTTCAACGAACTCTCATTCAAAAAATAGTAGAAAATATTCAGGAGAGCAAACGAAAAATCACATTGTTTTGATTTCACCATCCATTGTCCATTGCATCGTAATATTTGTGAAATGGCTGTTTATGGTTTCAGAAGATTATCAAAATATAAAATAAAATATTTCTTTGGATATTCCATTCCATCCCTCAGACTATAAATAAATTTATGGAAAATATTTCCCTAAAATATAGAATCAAAACGTGAGCTGAATAGAAATATTATTTCTATTGGATTTTTTCTTTCGGTTCAAAATCAAAAACGAAATCTACAATACTAAAATCGGATTAGATACAAAAGAGTTCAATGGAACATTTTGTGGGCATATTATATCAACTGAAAATCCATACATGTGCACATGTTTTGCATGTTAGGTTTGTGTTTGCCCATATCCAATATGTGCAGACGAAATCATTGAATACACATAAATCAATTGAGGATGCATCATAAATATTTTCACAACATCAAAATGGAGGATAGTCGAAAGTCATGATGAATACAAATTGATTAAAAAGCCGATTGATATTGAACGTTTGTTTTATTGCAATAAAAACGAAAATAATTAAATTTGCATAAATCTTGTTGCTCGTTGGATGCAAGAAGTATCTCAGCAAAGGTTAAGACATTCTAGAAATTTAAACAAAACTTGGGGTAATTTTTGGGTTCTTGCCTATATTTCGGTTCCAACATTAGAAATAATTACAAAGCGCCATTCTGTTGTGTACTGCAAACACAGAACAAGCAATTTTGAGTGTTTAAAAATTAAATAAAAATACCCTCGCCTTTCATACTCAAAATGGCTCCTCTTTAGCTAGTTTTCTTGTGTTCCATGGCACACAGTAGTATCAGTATTATGTAGAGAATCGTTGAATTCCCTTAATATACTTAATAATATAAACGGAGTGCGCTGAAATTCAATTTGTATTTGCCACCGTTCTATGGGACTTTAAAAGTCCTTGTTCGAGGTAGCACAAGGCTGACACCGGTAGATCATAACCTGAAAATAAATCAATCAAAAACCAGTTTTCAATGCAAGCATAGCAACGTAATTCAGAGTCAATATGAAAAAATGCAGCATGGCGAGAAGTATATCAAGGACAACAATAAGCCCAGCATTAGGACGACCGATTTTCAGGACCCATTTTATTTCTGACCAAAATTGCCATTGGTTATAAGTTTAAGTGCACAAATCATGCATGAAAACTTAGGGAAAAGTATTCGCAAGAAGTCACTAGAAGCAATCAAGCCGCTGTTAACTAAATTATATTCTGAATGAAAAAATAACTGGCATTAACGACCAAATCCTTTCCCATTTCCTTTGATCAGAAATAAAGTTTTTTATCTTAGTAGGAATTCTCGATGAATGTCGTTTAGTGATCATGAGCCCAAATAATATAGAAAGACTATCTCTGTAGACTTTCCAAGAGCGTCTGAAGAATTTGCTAATATTTCCCCTCATCAGTTGCTCAAATGTTGGGCTCTATCCGCGAGCGCACTTAACAAAGAAAATTGAGTCCGAAATATATCAAATTTTCAATAATATTGAAAAAACCAGAGTGCATCTTGCGTTTCTTTGTTTTTAGTGATTTGTTTTTCTCAAAATGAGCTTATTTAATTCTCAGTAAGGGAATATATCCAATTTTTGAAATAAGATGTGAAAATGCAAGTGAAAAGTGACACAAATATTACACTGGTACATCATACAGGTAACTTTGAGGTCAAATTCTTTGAAAGAATGGTTATGCTTATTATAGCACAGAGCAACGTCAAACTTCACGTACATTGTTTGTGAAAATTTAAGAAATTTGAAGAGTATTCTCTTTTCTGTCCAAAGTCTTCTCTGATCTTATCTGGAGGAACAAATTGTGCTAGACTTTTGCGTTGTTTAAATTGAAATTTTATTTCGATAGGTGGACGGTGTTCATCTTCAATGGTATTTACGTAAAGTTGTTGCAACTTCAAGCCAAAAATTAGCCGAGTAAAAATGTTGTTTCTGCATGCTGATTGCTTTATGAATCATTTCGTAAGGATTAGGCAAGTAATCAAATAAATGGTAAACATGCCAACCTGCCAACTTTTGCTGCGAATCTGTACTTTGTACCTGATGCTATGGATCATATCCATGTCACCCATTTGGCGATTATATTCACCAACAATATTTGGACGATCATTTGTTATGTAAAATTTGGTCTTCTTGTCATACCTCTTCACTTGAGCTCTTGGCATTCATCGTACAAAATTTACATTGAATTAACTACCGTGTTATCTTTCCAGGCTATGGTTGCAACATTCACACGGTTGACATCAGCAATAATAGAATACTCCACAAAATAACCTCTGTTTCGTTTTGGGCATATCTCTGTCTTTAGGCAATTTGCATTCACTAATCCTGTTACGATGTGAAGTACCAAGGACTAGCCAATTTTTGACAAAGGACCTTTTTTGACAAGCAGTGGCAAGCTTGTACAGTACTTCTCATTATAAACTCTTTGATTTTCGTTGGGAAGCACATTCCGTGTTAGACGAATGATAACGTTTGAGTTACACCTAGATATTGTTCATTGGGCAGTATCAATTTTTGAGAATTGGGGTTCGAGTTCCTGCCTGAGTACCAAAATAACGAAGAACCAATTCTGGAATATCTCAGCAAATAGCACAAACACAGAATGGAGGCAGAGAAAGAGGGGCAAATCCATTACCTTGATATGACAATCAGGAACAGCAAAACATCAAATATATTCGAATACGTGATATAAATAAAACCCAGAGAAACAATAACACACAATTCGCCCAACCATTCAATAACATAAAAACGTAGCAATAAGATCAATAACAACAAGACTGGAGGGCACATCTATAAGAGACGAAGCCTAAAGCAAAGAATTAAAACCGTTATGCACGATAAAAGAAAACAATGGATACAAGAAAGACCTGGTGAACAAGATAAGAAGGAACTTCAAAACTCCCAAAAGTACAGAAAGGAGGAATAAAGTGACAAAAAAGCTTGGACAATATCATCATACACGGATAAATCAACATAAGAATCAGCGAAGTTATTCAAGAAATACAAAACAAGGAGCAATGTCGGACAAGCACTGAGCACAAGCATTAATGAAGAGAACGCGCTGGACAAAAATGGTGCGTATAACTTAACCTGTGCCTGTCAATATAGTTACATTGGTCAATCAGGACGTAAAATAAAAACAAAATTTTGCAAGTACATGAGGGACTACAATAAAAGAATACGGAAATCGGACACATAAACTGATTCCAACTTCGCAAACCACATGATCTACAACAAATGTATACCAATTCGCGTTACGGAAACTGTGAAGGCGCTATATATTCAAGAATGACTGATTTATCATAAATAAACAATCATTCGGATATAATCTTAGAACCACTAAACCGACTTTAAAAAATCAAAAGAATTACCATTCAACAACAAATGGCAAAGAAGCATGGGGCCCCTCAAAATAAAAAAACTTACGGACTTTTCATACCTGCATAAAAAGACACCGACCTGCCTGTGAAAACGACAGACCTATAAATAAGGACACTTGCAACCAAAAAATCTAAGAACCAAATATAACACCGAATAAGGCGCACCGCCGAAACAAGTCAGGTGGTTACGTGTCTTCGTTGACAAAACGAAGGAAGTGGAGGGTAACTGCGGAACGTTTCGAGGAAAAATAAAAATTTTCATTACATTGTCGCGAAAACAACAGAAGAGAATTTCTTTTAGCAACCTCCATTCACAATTTTTCGTCATATTCATTTTAATGTTTAGCTTCTAGGTGAATTTGCATAGCACTACGGCCCGTGTCCCTACTGGCCCCTTGCTTCACAAGAGCCTATTTGCCAATTTGAACGCGTCATTAATTGTGAAATAAGCTTAGACTTCGCTTATATGTGCTTTTCTCATGCTTTTCACTTCACTTTGTCACTTTTAAATATAAGTTATAATTGACAAGCACAATAATACAAAACTAACCTCAAATCTGATGAAGGGTGAATTTCATCGATCTGGAAGCCTGTTAGATACTGCCAACTGTCTTTTTGTTTAAACGTATTGCTGTCAGGTGAGCTTCTAAGGTATTATTTTGCATTTCAAAAACAGTGGATCAGTCTGCTAGAGGTTCGTATCGGTTCGGCTATGTCCGATTTATACCTATCCTGCATAAAATGTCAAACCTTTCTTATATTTTGCGCATGTGTTATTTGAAAGACAACATTCACAAATATTTGAGATGATTTTTCTAAAAAAAAAATCCATGAGGATGACGTGGTCGGCGTCCCCGAAAAATCGTCGCCATTATCATTCCGGCCGATGACTCCGTCTTCGCCTTCTTTGGAGCAGATTCACCTGGGGAAATCCATTGCTTTGATTATTGCTTAGTCTCTCATCAATGGTGACAACTCTACGCACAAACTCCTTCGTATCGCGCTTAAATTGCTCCAAACACTGCTTCGAAGTTAACAGACGCCTCCGTTTATTGTCTACTGTGAGCAATCGCTGCACTCATCGTGTCGACAAGCTTTTCATCGCCAACTTTTCATGCCGTTTCGGGCGCCACACGTACGGTTTCTACTACTTGGCGCACTTTCGTTCGTAGAATAGCGAGAATCATGTCATAAACTTTTCAAATGATTTCCACCATGACGATGTCTGATCGGAAAGGGATGATCGTCCACGTTTAAATACGTTCAACCTATATCAAAATCTGGCCATAGATGGTGAAGTGTTCCCATAAACAGCATCCAACTTTGCGTTTATCTCCTCGAATTTTTTTCCATAGAAAATCAAAAAGCAAATTATCGATCTATACTGCTCCTTTTCCATCTTAGCGAAAATCAAGAAATATGTCTTACTCACCAGTCAATCAGTATGAAATTTGTTTGATCGTCGTTTGATAGACAGCAGAAACACGATGAGAATCGTATGTCATCGACACGATGACACAAATTAACGTAAACCACTAATTTCTTAAAACAGTATATACAAATAACGTCAAATATAAATTTGTTAGAGATCGAAAACGCGAAGGCTGATCTCGATGATGGTTGGAGGAAGAAGAAAGAATCGCAACGGCTTTATTGCGATTTTAGCGCAGCGGTGGTGAGCTCTTGAACTTGCTGTTATTTGCGTTCACCATACGGATTCGTTGCATACCAACTTCCCACAAGAACTTGTAGCGATCTCCACGGAGCTCACCGCCACGGTTGATACTGACGCTGCCGTCGCTTGGTCTTAACCATGCCCAGGTGGTAAAGTCGGGTGGTTCTCCGAACACTCTCCAAGCCAAGCTGCCGTCTGTCATCGTACACGATTCGAACTTAATTATTATTATTGTTGATGTTAAACGTGAAGATAAAGTAGTGTTAAAGTCAGTACTTGTTGCGTTTATCTTACCAAATCCCAAAAATAAGTGCCCCGACGTGATTGCCTCTGAAAAGCGAATTGAAGCAATTGACTACAACCCCGAATCGCAAATAACCTTTTGGGCTGACAGTTCTGATATTTGCGAACGGTCCCAAAATTCGTGGTCTCGATTTGAAAGAACTTGACGAATTCGACGGGATACACAACCAATAATCATCATCATGGACGAAGACGACAAATTCGCCGACGTATTGGACGCGTCGGAAACGCAAGTAAATTCTATCACATCATTTAAAATCCCCGCTTTCTGAAAAAACCGACCGGCACTATGTTTCGCTCGTTTGGAAGCCCAGTTCCGAACCTTCAGAGTCACAAAGGACGACGTAAAATTTGGCAAGGTGATCAGCGAATTGGACCCCGAAATTTTGGCGCAAGTAGCAGATATTGACGAGGCGCCTCCCGCCGAAAAAAAGTATGATGCTTTCAAAGCGAGAATCATCAGTGCGTTTGCCGTTTCTGAAGAAGCGGAAAATAGAGATCTATTAGTCGGCCTTCCCAGCTCCTACGCGCTATGCGCATGAAAGCTGCCGAGAAAGTTACCGACAATTTTCTCAAAACATTGTGGTTCCAACGACTCCCGAACAATGTGCAAGCCATTTCGAGCATTTCGGAAACGTCGGACCTAACGAAACTGTCGGAGATGGCGGATCGCATCTTGGAAATGCGCCAACCCTGCAATATAACGGCAATTGCATCATCACCATCATCCACGCAGGAGAACATGGAAAAATAGTTGGCGTACACCCGAAAGGCTCTCGAAAAACAACAACGAAGCAGACCTCGCAACGTAAACTCTCCCGAATCCCGCAGACGTACACCATCACGAAAAAAAGAACGACATTCGTGGTGTTACAACCACAATTCATTCGGCTCCGCAGCGTGTCGGTGCCGTAAGCCGTGTTTCTGGACCGCAGACCAACCAAAAAACTAGCTTCGTTGCTGTCAAATTCGGCGCCTGACAGCAGCACACGACAAAACCGCCTACACATTCACGACACTACCACCGGCCTGAATTTTCTTGTCGACACGGGCGCAGACGTGTCTGTTATCCCTCGAAAACACATACGGCCATAGAACGCTCACACTCAGCTTAAATCTTCGCCGAGCCTTTACCTGGCAGTTTTGTATCGCTGACGTCTCACGCCCAATCATTGGAGTCGATCTTTTATCGAAAATACCATGGCTTAGTAGTCGACATAAAAAACCGCTGCGTACGAGACTCAGAGACCAGGAGAACCTCAAAGGGATTTGTGAGTGCCGTTAGTTATCCTGGAATTTCTTCTGTCGGAAATACGTCGCGCTACCACAACCTATTAAAGGAATTTCCGAGCGTCCTAAACCCGGCGCAGCAGACAGACGTCAAAAGCGATGTTTACCATTACATCGAAACATCTGGACCGCCCCTTGCAGAGAAGCCCCGACGCCTCACACCACAGAAGTTGGCTATTGCAAAGGCTGAATTCGAATTCATGCTAAAAAAAGGCTTCTGTCGCCCCTCAAAAAGTCCTTGGGCAAGCCCCTTGCACCTCGTCCCGAAACAGGACGGCTCTTGGAGGCTTTGCGGAGATTACAGGCGTTTGAACGCAGTCACTAAGCCCGACCGTTACCCGATGCCTCACATACAAGACATCACCACCGGTCTGGCCGGAAAAACCATGTTTTCGAAAATTTATTTGCTGAGAGCATACCACCAAATCCAAGTAGCCGAATCTGATATTCCGAAGACCGCAGTGGTTACGCCGTTTGGATTGTTCGAGTTCACCGTAATGACATTCGGACTCCACAACGCCGCTCAATCTTTTCAGCGCATTATGAACGGTGTACTTCAAGGATTGGATTTTTGCGTTTTTTACGTCGACGACATTCTCGTGGCGTCAGAAAATGCTGAGCAACACATGCAACACCTTCGGTTGTTATTCGAACGACTGGAAAAAGCCGGTGTGGTCATCGACGTGGCTAAATGCATTTTCGGAAGCAGCGAAGTTGAATATCTAGGCTACAACAATAATAAATTCGGTATTGCACCACCAGCCTCACGTGTTGAAGCCATTAGAAACTACAAGCGTCCAACGACTGTGAAGGACCTGCGAAGATTCTTAGGAATATTGAACTATTACCGCCGGTTCATCCCGAAGGCAGCTGAACATCAGGCACTATTGAATGGGCTGCTGTGCGAATCCAAGAACAAGGACATTGTGTGGTCAAACGTGGCCGATGAAACATTCCAGAGATGCAAGAATTCTATTGCCGAACCAACATTGCTCGTCCATTTTCGACAAAATGCACCTATAGCCCAAGTTACAGACGCTTCCAGTGTAGCAGTAGGCGCAGTATTAGAGCAAAAGCACGATGACAGGTGGTTACCCTTAGCTTATTTCCAGCGTAAACTGTCACGAACTGAGAAGCTTTACAGTACGTACGACCGCGAACTGCTGGCTGTATACGTCAGTATTCGGCATTTTCGACACATACTAGAAGGTACTGATTTCGTGGTAAAAACGGATCATAAACCATTAGATTATGCTTGTCACCAGAAAACCGATAAAGCTTCGCATACTCAAAGTAGGCAACTCTTATTCATTTCTCAATTCACAACAAGAATTGAGCACGTCACCGGAGAATCAAACATAGTTGCGGATGCGTTACCCAGAATAGAATCGATCTCCCTGCCATCGGTTATTGATTCCAAGCTTCTAGCGCATGAACAGGCCAAGGATATTGAGTTACAAAATCTACTTTCGTCAAATCCAACGTCATTGCAACTGTGCCCGGTGGTCTTGGACAATCATACAATTGACTGCGACACATCGGCCGCAGTAGCCAGACCGCTCATTCCTGAATCACTCAGAAAAACAGTCTTTGGCACGTACCATCGCTGTGCCCCTCCCAGTAGCCGAGCAACCTACAGAGCGATCAAGAAAAAGTTTGTTTGGCCTAAGATGCATCGAGACGTGCGATTATGGTCCCGCACGTGCATTAGTTGCCAGCGTTCAAAAGTCGGGAGGCACACTAAAAACATACTTCAACCATTCAGTATACCTGATGAACGTTTCTAGCATGTTCATTTGGACATCGTTGGAACAACTCTGCGATTGCCTGGAGAATGGTTCGCCGACCTGAGCACAGGGATATACGAACCTCACATCTTATTAGAGAAAATCCAACGACACATGAGGGAGCTTCGCCCGAAACCAATAGCCCATCGCACGAATAAGACAACGTTCATCCACATGGACCTACACTCGTGTTCTCACGTTTTCGTTAGGGTAGACTCGGTCAAGAAGTCACTAACGCAACCTTACACAGGTCCACACCGCATCATCGAGCGATTGTCATCTTCTGTTTACTCCATCGATGTCAACGGCAGGAAGGTCAACATCTCGATCGAAAGGTTAAAGACAGCCTACCTTACAAACGATATTGAAAGTTCATTGACATCGTCAACAACATTATTTCCTCGAGCAACGTCACCGCTTCCTCGATCGACATTACCGCAGTCCAGTTCAACATCTTCTTCACAAGCATATCAACCCTTAGAATCAAATGCTGGTTCACCTGATGCGCTTACCATTCAACCGAGTTCAGCGATCCAGCAGCTGACTCCGCGACCGAGCTATGCAAACCATCTGACTTCGACACCCAGAAAGACACCGAAATCAATCTCCTGGGCACCTCAACTAGTGCAGCCATCTCAGACATTGTCAACAACGTCATCAACTGCACAACGGGCTACTTCACCATCTCGAATTACACCCTGTTCCACCAGTGGACCAATAAACACACGTCCAACACAAATTCGAAGGACTTACTTGCCGCATCCATGCAAACACAAACCAAATTCGCGTTGACGGACATTTGACGGCTGACATCAGCTGTTTTTTTGACGGCAACATTATTCACGAGGGAGTATTGTAGCGATCTCCACGGAGCTCACCGCCACGGTTGATACTGGCGCTGCCGTAGCTTGGTCTTAACCATGCCCAGGTGGTAAAGTCGGCTGGTTCTCCGAACACTCTCCAAGCCAAGCTGCCGTCTGTCATCGTACACGAATCGAACTTAATTATTATTATTGTTGATGTTATACGTGAAGATAAAGTAGTGTTAAAGTCAGTACTTGTTGCGTTTATCTTACCACATCCCAACAAACTCTCTCTCTCTGTCGTCAAACACTTATTGACACACCCTTGTATATGCTTCTATGAAATGCAAGATAGTTTATTAAAAATGTATCATGTAATAATTGCAGTAAGAGGGTATGAGATGAATTTCCACCGTAATACGTTTTTCTACTACACGTTCAGATTTGCTTTCGATAAAAGTTTAGAAACTAGAGGATTTCGTAGAATTTGATAGACCAATACCACGAAATTAGCAATAAATGCTATTTTTTCAATTCAACAAAAAGCAGTCTCCAAACGTTTTAAAAACTATTTTATCCTTTCTGAGGCTGACGCATACATAAATAAACTTGTACATCTGCACTTTGAATTCTCAGTAATTTGAGCTTAAAAGTAAGTACTACATCTGCACTTCCTACAAACAGACAGACGACAAACTTTTCAAATTGAAACTTGAATTCACCGCGACTTCATTTGTGTTGATCTACTTATCGTTGTAGGTTCTGTCGTTCTCGTTCATCCCTAAACTGAACGGAATAACGTTGTAACGTAATTCAAAGGGTAGCAATCCGTTTTCTGGCTGATCTATTTCAGTTACCAGGAATTAGATTACTTCGTTGTCGAGTACTTTACCCAAAGGTAAATATTAGAATACACCCTTCCCTATTGCAGACATATCCTCAGCCACATGTGTATGATACATCGCACGTTAGCAAATACGTGCATACGGGTTTGATTGGTTGAATCGGTGTCTGTGCTGTACCGATTTCGTAGATTTACAATTGCTTGTGCACCGCAAGTAAACAAAATTCACTCCTGTTAAATGTGCAATGTCCCTAATTAGAGTGAATGTGATTGTGCTTCATTGGAGTTGAGTTCTCGATTGGTACGGGTGCATTTTTTATTGATTGAAATTAACTAATGCCGAGGATAACTATTAAGTTAAACAAACCCACCACTGTGCACCATAAGAAAAGCCGGAATGTATTACATAATTTGAATCTAAGTAAAGAAATTAATTCTGCCGGGATATTCTGCAAAGGATGTCAGCGAATGGGAATCCTCGATGGATGGAATCATTAAGGGGTTAGGCCACTGTAGAGGCCGACAAAATAATCTTTTTTACGAAATTGACTTGAAAAATCATTAGATGATTGTTAATAACAAATGAACTATGCAATTTTAAACAAAATGCTACATACTTCCATAAACAATATATTTCAAGATATTTGCAAAATTTCAAGTAAATCGGTTGAACATTGCCTGAGTTATTTTTCCGGCCAACTCAAAAGATACAGAGAAAAACGAGATTTGAGATAAACGCATTTGAAGTACTAGAAAATCATGAATAATTTTTTAAAGCCTTTAATCAGCGATACCTGCACTATACAATTTGCTTTCCAGTTAATTGTCCTACTCTTGGTTTTTTTTCTGCTTGATCTTGAAGCGATTAGCATCTTTTACTCATTCAGACAGCGATCTCTCTGCATGCTTTATACGCTCTTTGTGGATTTCCAGGCACATTTTGCAGCTTCTCAGTCTGATTTTCAAGTCCAATGCCTCCGTTATGTGCAATACTTAAGAAAACCCGTCATTGCACACACGAACTGCAGTGTTCGTAGCCACATCCAAGACTGTTTTACCAATTGCAATGGATTTCGGAGCCAATGCCCACACATTTGAGTTGAAGCTTTCGTTACTATTTAGTAACGTAGTGTAACCGCCAATGCATCGAGTGAGAAGATTTTCACTGGTCAGTTCTTCATAGACTCGTATTATAGCTTGATATACTTCATCTGGAAAGACTTGCTTATGTTCAAACTCATCCAAAACATTCGTAGCTTCAGTCCGTTGCCATGAACACTATGAATCTTCTCCAATAGGACATTGGTCGTGCTGCGGTTTGTCACCAGTAGATAATTTATGATCTAGTGTAGCCCATATACTGCTTCTCATGTTCTCAACTGAATCTCTGTTGCTACGAACTGCTAATCCATAATAAATGGATAGCTCGTGTATAAGTTTTCCAGTTAATTTTCCTCTTCGACTGATTTTATTTTTTTTTTTCAAATTACTAAGTGAAATCCTCATACGGCTTAGCATCTGTAATGTCTTTAAAAGTCTTAAAATCACCGTCGCCAATAAAGTGAGTGTATTTGACCTGGTGCAAAGTTTCAGAGCGCCGAAACATCTCAACAGCTGGCTCGACTTCCATTTTTTCTGCAGATTCATTATGATGCACAGCGCATTCTTCTTTATGATATTCTGCCCACTCTGCATATTCTTCAGTATCTTCTCTTTGAGCCCAAAATTTAAAAGTCTTACAGTATTTTGATTTCACTACACAATCAACGATTTTTCTACTTTTGTTGCTCACTCTAACCCGAGTCACTAACCCGTATAAAGACGTAAACCCACGTTTTCTCCACGTACCATCGTCTGATACTGCATTTCCATTATGTCTTTTTTCAGAAGAAATCGTTTTCTCTTCTTGCGCAGCTCTCACCATACTGTTCTTGGAAACTGGATTGGTTGCAGTGAACATTCTTCAGACAATTTTGTCATAGAATGAGAGAAAGGTATACCGAGGTAATTCCATGAATGCACAGAAGTTTCTTATTCCGAACTCCAAGTAATCGCACGGCAAGTATGATTCTACGGTTTATTTCATAAACTTTGTTAACAAATGGACAACTCAGTATCTCAGTCTTTTCACAATTCTCAAAGTTCACTACTGGTTTGAATCCCAAACCGCGCTTGCCACTTTCAGTAAATTTTACTTTCGAATGACATACCTTAAAGACGACAATTTTCAAAATAGCCGAAACTGTAGCAATAAAGTTGATTATACGATAACCAAACGCTCAACTCACTTCGATATCATACATTTCTTCCGATTGTTTCAGTTTTTTGCCGATGTACTGGCATTCAAGTCATCTGGTGCTTCTAACTCATGACAATTCAATGGTCTTCTTCGAGACGCTTTTGGTCTCTTGCTGTTGCCATATACCGTTTTTCCACAATTCTTTTCACTGTACATCACTTTATCAATCATTGTTAAAATAAAAATAACTAAACACGTGAAAAAAATTATCCCACAGAAGTAAAGACAAGCGTACGTAGCGTCCTTTTCAAATGCTTGGCTGTGCCTAACTAACTGAAAAAGAAATTAGACAAGTTTAAACTTTTTTAGCATAGTCTGTACACAAATGGTTATAATTACATCTCCCGTATAACTGTTCCGATTCCCTACCGTCCCTTTTCTCGAGCTGTCACAAAGGCGACCAGGGGGCCTTGTACTAGATTCAAAAACCACGTACTTACAAATTTTTTCCGACTATAATCTTTTGGCACCAGTTTTGAAATCTTAAAGGGCAATTTAACACAAACACAAAATCTAACTTTAAGAAAATTCTAGAGTGGCCTAACGTCTTTGAATATTAAGCGTTTTCCAAAAAAAAAATTATTTGGAAATATAAGTATACACGGTCAGCTAAACTGCATTCGACTTCAGTCATTACTTAGCCACTCTGTAAATCAAAATAACATTTTCACAAAACAATTTTTGATTGGATGCTTTTCTTACAGTCTTGCCGAATTCAACTTAAGGATTTTATCTTCATAGTAGGCATTTGTAGTTCTTAGTCCTCGGAAAAAGCTAAAAGAAAAGGAAATACTAACTGGCCATGCAAATTGTCTGTTCGGAACAATTCGCTGCTACAACAAGTAGTCGAATAAAGCATAGATTGCTTTCAATTTTCACAAGAAATTTATTCGATTCAATTTCAAAACTATTTTATTTATATTTCTCTGTGTTTATAATTTGACAGTTTGCTTTGGAGATCTGAATTTAATTCATTGCAACCTTAATTCTATAAAATTTAGCATAGCTTATGTGTATTTTTCTTCGTTGAGTGTTATTAAATTTTGATTTGAAGGAAAAAACAATAAACTTGAAGAAAACCTTACTTCACTTTACAACTACCCTAGCCTAACTTAAAATACCTTATGTCTAACCACATAAGCTTAAGATTAAATAACCTAAAGACTAAGAAAGCATGATTGATATAGTGCGCTAATATTTAGAAATGCCGAAATCAATGGATTGGGGGAGTAGAAAGCCCTGATCAACATTTTACTTCGTCTTTTAAGTGCGAGTTGTTCAATACTTTGCGTTCCAGCAAGTTTATGTAACTTTTCAGTGGAGAAATAGAAAGGTTTGTTAAGAGCCATTTTTAGGCATCGATTTTGCGAAACTTGAAGTTGAGCTTTAAGGTATAATCACCATTTTAACGATAAGGATCTTGCTGCTTGGGATGAGCAGTGATTTGCGGTTCATCAGAGAATATAGTGCTAATATTGCCTTGGATACTTTAGTAATAGTAGATTCAATATGGCTTTTCAATGTCAGCTTTTTGTCAAAAGTAAGCCCGAGGTATGAAATTTCATTTAACCGTACTGTTTCCTGACGTAAGAAAATGATGTTCCGGTTAGGAAGAAGGTTCAGTTTTTTTTCGTAAAGAACATTGCTTTGGTTTTGGAGATATTGACATTAATTTTCCATCGATGGTAATATTGGTACATTTTTTGAAGCAATGATTCTAAGCTTTTAATTATTTTATTGGGGTCTATTGAGGATGTATAAAAACACGTGTCGTCCGCAAAGGTAGCTAGTTTGCATGTATCCAGGACAGGCATGTCCGAAGCATATATGTTGAAAAGTAGTGGGCTTAAACATGAGCCTTGGGGAACTACTGCAGGTATACTATGAGAATGGGATAGGGTGCCTCGAATTTTAACGGAATATTTCCGGTCTTTTAAGAATGAGCTGATTATGTTAACTAAGTATGGCGGGAATTTAAGTTGAACCAACTTGTATAGGAGACCATTATGCCATACTGTATCAAATGCCTTTTCGATATCAAGTGATATAATTCCTGTAGACTCCTTTTCTTTCAAGGCATGTTTAATGTCCTGGGTGACACGATATAATTGTTGTTCGGTTGAGTGCCCATGTCTAAAACCGAATTGAAAATTAGGGAGAATTTCACTATTTCCAACAAATTTGTTTAATCGGTCTAGAATTTATTTTTCCAGCAGTTTTCCGAGTGACGGTAAGAGGCTTATTGGCCTATAGTTGTTTGGGAGGTGACGTTCCTTGTTTGATTTGGGGATCGAAATAACTATAGCATTCTCCCATGTAGAGGGGAAGTAGCCAATGTTGAGGCAGGCATTAAAGATGTTGTGTAGAAGGAGAACCGCTTACGAGAAATTGTTGCACAGGATGTCTCTAGACTTATAAAGCTATAATTAACCGTCTTTGTTTCTGTTCGGACACTAGTAAATTTTGGCCCCAGAGCTTGATGAAATTCAACAAATTGCTCAGTTTATTGCTTTCATTAAACGTTAAATAACAACTTGAAAAGGAGTTCTTCTCACAAGTTAATTACAAGCTTTTGTTACAAGTTTTGCAAAGCAAGTTTGTTATCAAACCTACATATTTTTTTTTATCACACCTTGTAATCAACATCGAAGGCCAGAAGGTGCTTGGCGGCAGTTTTCGATAGTCTACTTCGTGACTCCACTTCCTTAGTTCTTCGAGCTCCTGAACGAAGAGTTAATGATTCGGAAGAACCCTCGCTTATACCTTCTTTGAAGAACAGGAAATCTCCAGCCACAATTGTCTTGAATTCCAAGTACAATAGTATCTTCTCATTGTTTTTGTGTAGGATCATTTGATCTTGTTTGTATAGGTACCATGCGTTTAAAAGAGCTAAATCAATAAAATGAAAAAATGAACTTAACAGTCCATTTGTTGGTTCGAGCTCGAATGCGGTAAAGGCTAATATTGCGATTCATCAAATCGTTTCCATCTATGTTCAAATTGTAAAAATGTTAGGCCGTGCGACATTTATGTATATTTTCTGCTTAAGAAATATTTGATACAAGGAGAATAGGTTTCAAGTCAAACCCTTTGACCAATAAAACATTGCCATCAGACTACTTGATCAGCACTGCCCCTAACTCGTTTTTTCATCAAGGTATCACTCGTGGGATCTCACAATTTTTTTTGGGGAACCCTATTGGCCATAAACGTTACGTTTTCACCAAAGCATTTATCTCTCGAAATTTCCAAAAAGTGAACAGTCGTGAAGTATCTATAAAAAATTTTCTCATCTTTCTCATTTAAGCTTTCACTTATTCACAGGACAACACTCTCCAAGTGGCAAGTCCTCAAGATTATCCCTCAAAAGATGATATTTGCCTTGGTAAAGCTCAAATTCCAATAAAAGTGCATTTGAAGTTGCAAGCACAAAATTTTCAACGCCTTCAGTGTTTGGTTTGTTCGGAAAAAATAGCTTTATGACGCAAGCAGAACCACTAAATGGGACCATTTGCTCATCTTCAATAACTTTATGACTTCTAGGTAAGCGCAAACACTCTTCTCTAACCCTTTCAACAATCGGTCGTATTCTCCAGAATTTATCTTTGTCTCTTTTTTGCTACATAACAAAATTATCATCAATTACTTGGAGACGTTTCCTAATTAAGAAGAATTTTTTCTCTGGGCATTCCATCAGCAATACAAGCCACTCTTGTTACTTTGGCCCAGAACATGCGAATTCATGGATAATTTAGTCAGTACATCAAAAACGTGGAACCTGCGAAAGCACTCATCTCTCTGATCGTGATGCTCGACGCTTTTCTTGTTGTTTGGAAAATTTTCATTTCAGTGCACTCCCTCATTCTCTTGATGATATCCAAATCAAAAAAAAGGTCAATACTTTTCTCGAGCTAAAACAGTGACTTCTTCCTCCTTCTCATAGACTACGACAGGATGGAAGGTTGTTTAACCCCATGTGGAAGTGCTTAACTTTATTTTTCAGTTCGACGTTTTGGAACTCTTTTTACTCTTTAATCCACAACTGGTTGACGGCTGTGAATCAAGCATGCCTTCAACCTGCTCTTTTTCTTAGTCTTTTTCTTCGTAGATGGATTCGTCTTCGAAAACTTCTTCCTCAGTTTTTCTAGTATCTTTCCTGCTGAAACTCTTCCCTCAATTTTCACGTCATTAAAGTTTAGATCTTTATTGATCTCTTCTTCATCATAGTTTATCTCTGAACAATCATCGGCCAGAAGGGCGTCGACGATGTCTTTCTCGTTATTTATTCTCTTTTTATTCTCGTTATTCTCGTTATTTATTCTCTTTTTATGAGAGAAAAATTTCTGAAACAAAAACAAAGACAGAAGAAAGAATTGATAGTTCACTGATAACTTGAAAAAAAAAGATCTTGAAATTATTATCCAAAAAGTGAACTTGCATTGCAATAGAATATGATACTCAACTTCATTGATTAAAATAATAATTACAATTTGTGCACATTTTAACACTTGATGTTTGGCTTGATTGAAAAGTAGGGAAGTAATAAATGTTACATCTAGCAAGAAATTTGCACAGAAACATAATTTGCAATGAAATTCGAAAATCCGTATGGTTCAGTCCTGCAGTTGTCCATTTACGACCCATTGTCCATTTAAATGGACAATCAACTACTAGGATATGAACCGGGTGTCTATTTAAATGGACGACAGTAAAACAGTTCGATAACTACCAATACAATATATTTTTTCCTACGCTTTTCATCTCAAAGCACAATATAACACAAACAAACAATAAAAAATAAAACCTGAACGAAATCAACAAGAAAACACATGAATTACATCTAATTTATTCACTAATTAATTACATCTAATTACGAACGTTTCTTTTTTGCTTCCATATCGGCGGACATATCGCACATTGATGAGAAATGACAGTGATAATACAGTGTTGGCAGTGTTGCCTTAATATTGAAATAGAACTTGAAATGTGAAAAATGTTTCTTCCTTGTTTGCTTCATAACAAAAATCATATTAAAATAATGTCCATTTAAATGGACGCCTGGTCTCTGGAGGATAAAGAGATGTTTCTAAGTATTATGAATAAGTTAGTTTAAAGGAATAAGTTAGTTAAAGGAATAGAGTAACTGATTTCCAAATAACTACTTGGTGCTAGTATAAAATTAAACACATTTCAAATAAATTAACCACATTTCAAGCAAAATTAACCATAGGAAAGGGGTTCGAAAAACTTGTAATAAGGAGGTACTTGGTAATAAAATAAAAAGGTCGAAATCGAATGCAAAGTCACGGTAAGAGGACTGGATCTAAGAAAAGAAAAGATAAAAGAATCATATGTAACGAGGAAGCATATGAGCATGTAAGAAGAAGAAGGGACCTCAAAGATGTATTAACCGTGCATACGCATTTTATACAAAAGGTAATGATCCCCTTAAATGAGAATCAGAGCAGTTGGACATTGAATTATATTTTTCGGCACGAAAGCTAAAGTGTAATTGAGTATCACGAGAAAGACTTTGCCAATGTTAGGAAGTAAACAGACGGAGTTAGCCTTTTGGCCATGGAACTATCCTTAATTTTGATTCAGATCAAAGGCTTTTCATTTTTTTTTTTTTTTTAATATTGGCTTAGAAAAAATAAATTGCATCATATATCGTGCGACAACATTAAAAAGTATCCACCTTAGGCAAATATTATAGTACTATATTGTAGACGCCGTCACAATAACGTATTGTTTGTCTTGTCAAATTTAAGAAATAAGTCACACACAGATTCAGACGTTAGCTGAGTATTGTAAATTTACATTTCATATTTTGTACCTATAAATTTATCGACTTTAAAGAGTACATTTGTAATTCAAAGTTGAGTTTTAACCAGAAGGTTTCGCTTCAACGATCTCTACAATTATTTGAGTTCTTTTATTAGGATTTGAACAATCCAAATTTAGTCCCAAAGAAAACAACTCATTGCTTATCATCATAGTTCAATTTGCATTGGTTACATTGTGGTGTTATAATCCATACCTCTTATAATCAAGAATATATACTGGCCGCCAATGACTTTGATATTCCGTGCATTCACATGCGAGTTTTTACGTCTTCGAGTTAATTAACCTAAGTTTTCGAAACATGTCGATAAAAGTTTAAATGCCGAAACTTTAAGGTTAGTTTTTAGAGGTGCATAAGTTGTATGCACCATTTTTCCGTTTTTTTTTTTGTGGTCAAAAAATAGGTATAAGGTCTCAGGAAGAAACTTTTTTTCGAGCCATCAAACGATCAGCTTCAAAAAATTTCGCCCATCATCCGAAAAATCAGCTTGTCTTTTGGCGCAAACCATACGTCGAGTCACTTTCCAACTTTCTCGAAATCGCTTACGTGCTGTCTGGTCTGCGGAGTATGGCGGAAGTGTAAATGAACGATTTCACTATGTCTTTCATTGGTTTAACGATAGCATTGTCTCTTATTAGTTTTGCTAGGCCTCAAGAGTTCATAATACACAATACCACTTTGGATATACTGTTTATTATAAATCGAGAAAGATAATTTTTCTACCTCAGGTTTGTCCGCAATTTGTTTTCACCAGCAAACGATGACTTTCAACAGCTTTTTTCTCTTGGTTAAACAGAAAAGAGAAATATGCGTGGCGCAAATGCTCTTCTTCAGCCATGAAATCCGGCATGAGTAATGAAAACGATAAAACACGCGTCTTAGTTTTGGCGGACTCAACTTTTGTATGGCAATGGTGAAATGACGTTTTGGTCAAATTAATACGTTTTTCGTTGGCGCCGCTTGTTAGCAAAGCAGGAAAAAGCTTATGCACACGGATGGAAACTCATTCAAATGCTGAAAAAATAGTGGAAAATGCTGAACTGTTGGGAATAAAAGATAATTTGCAATATTGTCAGGAGAAGGATCCAAAGCAATAAACATACAATTTGTGTTTTTAGCTGCTGATCAATTGTCCTTAATCCTCGACTTTGAACGTTACTGAGCAATAATGCGATCACTTAAAGTACTAATTTAAAAACTATACAATCAGAAACAAAAAGATTCGAAATCACAACTTCAAACGGCATGGGCTAAAAATGATTCTTCCTTGTGCAAAAACGTTTTAAAGTCCATGCCCGTATGATTGCAAGCCATATTGAGAAATAAAGGACTGTCAACAAAATATCGAAAATCTCCAATAATATCCAGAAATACTACTAACAATTAACTCATCTTCATTTTACACTTTTTATGTTTCTTCCAGTCGTAGGACGATTGTCTTAAGTTTACTTTTTGTTTGGAGTTGTCCTTTATTCTGGTGTACCATTTTCCAGTTGCAACTCTTTTTTTTTTGGTTTTTTTTCTTGTCCTAATTTCTACAATTGAGCTTTTTTGGAAGGGGTTTTTTATGATCTTCATTGCGTGAAACAATGACCTGTTTTCGTCGATATTTCCTACTTACCAGTCTTTTCTATTTTTCGTTTAAAATCTTTGCATTTTAGATAAAAAAACGAATGAATCCGTACTGTCTCATACATGGAGATCGTGTTGACAGGGTCCTCAATTCCGCTTTAGCAGTGGTTCAGCAGGAACTTTTGAATTTATTTGTTGGCTTATCTTGATATTATCAATCACAATGACAGAGACCAACCTAATATTTTTTCCTTACAAGTAATTGATCAATTAAATTGACGAAATTCAAAAGATTATTTAATATAATATCGAATATTATTTAAGATGATTTTAATATTGTTTTATTTAATTCATTCTAACGCTACTGTCTTACACCTGCTATAGCCTCTTGTTAGAACTCGCAATGCTTGTGACAGCGACAGGACTGACACCAGAGTCAGTTGAAGTAGGTTCTGATATTCAAATTATCTAAATACCTTGTTATTATTTTAGTGCTTTAGATTATAATTCTTCCCAGAAACGTGTTGCTATACAACTAATAAAAGGAATAAAAGAAATGAAAGAAAAAGAAGTCAGCAAGGATTAACAATGTCATTAACAGTATGTTTCATCTGAGTCTAGCTTTACCAACTGGAAGTATTCTGGCTCAAAACTAAAACTGGACCTCTAAACTGCTCAATGTTCTCCTCCCAAACGAGAAAACAGCCATAAATAATATAAAATCCGAATGCCAGCTTATTTGTACGGTAGGGGCCATAAAAACCACGAAACGGACAGCAAATGTCCCACGATTGTCAGAAATTGGGACACTCCTTGGGCAATTGCCATGCTCAGACTCGTTGTGTGAAATGTGACGGCTTGCATCACTTCACACAATGCAAGAAAAAAATAGAAGAAAAGCCAAAATGTGTGAACTGCGGCGGAGAACATCCCGCAAGCTAGGGAGGCTACCCGAAAAATACCAAAAATGTCGAAAATACCAAAGAAGACGATCGCACAGATCGCTGCGCAAAACAAACAGCCCACATAAACAACTACAACGACCACCAGCACTCCTTAAACATAGAAATTCAAGCAAACACAAAATCACACACAAAAATTTACACCTGCAGACATCGGACAATTTTTTGCCAGCATGCAATCACAGTTTCAACTGATGATTGGCAAAAATGGTCCAGGGCATGTTCACAGCGCAACATACCACACTTAGCCCAACTCAACACAGCACAACTTACCACACGTGAACCAACTAAACACAAATCAACCAGTTTCATCACGTCTCTATACTCACGTGAAATGCTAATTCCTTGCTTCAACAAACTGGAAAGTTTGGACAATTTATTCTCGACAATAAATTTGCAATTAATCTCATCCAGGAAACCTTGTTGAAGCCCGGAACGCATATCCGCTTTCCTAACTACTATCTATACAGAAATGACAGATTGACAGCGAGGAGAGGAGGAACGGCCATTCCCGTGAGGAGAAACGTGAGACATCAAATGATCCATACCCCACAGCTACATATAAGAGAAGCAACAGCCATCAAAGTGTAGATGAATTCTTCCCCGTTTGTGGTTATTTCGCTGCATAACCCACCAAAAAAACGGCCACTGAACGAGACATACACTTTTTTTGAAACAAAAGGGCCGCTTCTGGCCATTGAAGATCTCAATGCCAACTATAGGCAATGGGGTGCTGTGAGAAGTCCAAGTCAAGTCTGGAAGAAGATGACTTCTGACTGAGGTCCTGAGGTTCTGAGGGACTGAGCTTAAAAGATTTATCACAAGCAAAAACGCAAGCCTGTACGTACACAATGAGCTAACGCATTTTGATCAAATACGTGGAAATATCCTCGACTTAAGGATTTCATGAGATCTCCAGGCAAATATACGAACAAACGTCCTCAACAGCCTTTCCTCAGATCATCAACCGGTACACTTTTTTATAGAGGACGTTTATATAAATGAACCTATAAGAAGTAGGAAGAAAACTGAAAAGCAAGTTTTCCACGACCGTCTGGCGAATGAAAGTTTCACCCAAGAAATAAACACGGTCGATGATGTCGAGATAACTATACAGATAGTAACTAACAGTTTCATGCAGTGCCTCGAGACTGGCTCAAATGCCTTCTGGAGGTGCCACCTCCAGAAGCTGTGTTGTTGTGTAGGTGTGCCACCAATACACGGCCAAATACAATAAAATACAATTTACCGAATCCGGTAAAACAGAGCCCTTTGAAGATATGCTGGAGCTTCAACTTTGCGAAAATACCTCTTGGGATAAGGATCTTGACAAAGAGGGCTCAATATTAAATCAAGTAAGAAAGCTTCTAAAAAATGTACAACAAGTGGAAGAGGTGATACGGCCACTTGACACACAGGAAACGAAAGACTTAACACTTATACTTGACAAATAGAAAGCACCAAGGCCCGACGCAGTTACGAACATCATGTTGAAGTGGCTCCCAGAAAAATTTTTAAGCATCTTGACAGACAAAATCAATACTATTTTAGTTTAGTTAATACTATTATCAATAGTATTAGGCTGGGAAATTGGCTATTATAACATCCATACCAGGGAATACTATGCCTTCCCCTAAAATTGAAGTTCCATAAGACTTCTCTCGTCAATCTCCAAAGCAGCCGGAAAGGCATTACTGAGATCCATGGAAATCCTCAAAATTCATGGAAATCCTCAAAATCCGAGATGATATAAGCAACACCCATTACCCGAGCCTCAGATCAATTACCAATTACTAAACTAGAAATGATAGAGCGTTGTGTTAGGTTATGGTGAGTGTTTAACACTCACAGACAGGAATGGAGCAAGAGTGCTATATCGCACTAGCTCCCCGTAACCCATACTCCAAGCCTTATTTTATAATTGGTTTTTTATTTTATAATTTTTATAATTTATTATCATTTTTTATGAAAATTAAATAAATTTTTAAAAATTTAAATTTATTTAGTTTTCGGTAGTAATATGGTTGAATTCATAAGGGGTTGTCATATGAAATGGAACTGGAAATCGATATAGACATTTGTTCAATGAATTGAGACACATTCATCAGAAGTAATTAAAAGGGACATCAAAAATCCAGTTCTAGAAACGGCTTGGAGGCGACAGGCGCGTGATTTGTTAGAGCATTGTCCTTTCTTCAAGCACAACAATACATGTAGCTAACATATTAATAATCTTTCTGAGCTCATCAAACTCATCCGAACTCCTGAAACTCAACAAGGAATAAACGCCTCCGGACAGGAGCCCCAAAAATGTAATTAATGTTCCAAGAAGTCCATGCCAACTCATATCTTATATTAACGGAACTAAAAATAAAGAAGCATCAAACTCAACGCTCGGAATAATTAGCAAATAATCAGAATACGCCTCTTAGGTATTCGAAAGGATCCTTTTACACTATACTAAATATTTAAATTACAATTTCTCCCTACTTCTTTGCTCTCGTGATTTCAACAAAGAAGGGATTTCACTGCACACTCAGCAGTTCGTAGTGGATCATTTACACAATATAAACGGAAAGTAATCCTGCATAATCAAACAAAATGAATAGACAGTCGAAAACACCTTTTTGATGTTGAATAGACGCTGTATGTGAATATGAGCATTTAATTAATGTCAGTGTTAGATCATTGGCAAAAAGGCTCAAGAATGGCGCGGAGAGTCGAGAGCTGAGAGCTGCTAATTAGCAACAACTAAATGATTTATTATTCATTATCATATAAATTAGTCTGGGATAAGGAGAGAAAAAATCGAAAGAGTATGAACAATGAATGAACACTTGCATAAATCAAACAACTGACACAGAATCAGGAAAGCGTTTTACTGAAAGTCCTGTTGGGAAATGATTTAGTGGCTTCATAATAATTTGACATATTTTCTGAATATTAATATTAAATTTGATTCAATATTTTTATTTATTATGTTGCGCTGATCAATTGGATCATTTTATCAATTAAGTTGTGAATATTATGATTTTAATTTTCTATTTTAATATGCTTAATTCTCATTTTTTCAACGTAAATCGAATCAATTTTTCCAATTGCAAAGCCCATAATTCTGCTTAAAAGTGGTCTAAATCATACAATTATTGCTTCGAGACATTCAATGAATTGCATTATAAATTAATAAATTCAACAATATTTTCACATTATGCCACATATTAAGTTATAATTTTCTCAAGACTGGTTAATGGAAATTCATAATAAATATGAAGTTTTGTGTGAAGTTTCTACGAAAATCATGATTCATGCCAATTTGATAATTATCTGAATGCCCTACAACTGATTTAAAGCAATAAAGAACTAAAAGTTTTGACGTGACGTGGCGAGGGGGCCTACTAACTCCGATGAACCCAGCGACTACACTGCAGGAGATCTTCAGATCCAACCTAGCAGGTAGGCAAAAGGCGAAGAAGTGAAGCGAAATGAAGCGAAGAGGTAACCAAATTTACAAATATGAAGAACAGGAAGAAGCACCTTCAGTACCCGGCATACGAGGGGGAAAAATCTCCGGGGACCGGACAACTGGCGTGACGGCACCAAGCACCAGTTGCCCAGAGCTATTGGGCCAGAAATGTACGCTGTGGAAGCAGGGCGTGTATTTGACGAGTGAGTGCAACAAAACAAGGACAATGGCAGCTACCGCACCCTCCAGGAAGACGGGAGCATCAGCCAGAACGCTGAAATAGGGGCAAACAAAACTGAAGCGTCATAAAAAAATCGGGGAGAAGAGCTTCCCTACGAACCCTGGCACCAGCGAAAAAGCGGCAGCCTACCAAGGGAAACCTAGGAAATTGGCTGCTGCTGCCAAGGAAGCTGAACCACCAACCGCAAAGGAAAAGACTAAAACCGGACCTAAGCGGATGAGATCGCACGACAGCAACCAAGGCACTGGTAAAAAGAAACGGAGGGTACGCCCCGAACCCCAAACTCTGGCGAGGAAGTCCTATCGGGACGCCGCAATCGACGCACTAACGGTAGCGGTGATAGACTACCTCAACGAAACTGGTAAGATCCAGGAGGATCAACTCGTGAAGCTGCAAATCACCCGAAGAAGGATCTCTTCGAGCACTTACGCAGCAAACCAGACAAAATTCCAACATTTAGAGGAATGAAACCGACAGCAGGCCATGTGATTGTAACCTGTAGCGACGAGCACTCTCTAGAATATCTAAAGATTGCAGTTGCCAAGATAAACACCACCCTGAACGATTATTGTTTTAGCTTCAAACATTTCAGTAGTCTCTAGAGTTACATTGGAGCCTTAGAAAGATTCATCGGAAGATTGAAATTGTCTTATTCTTGCCCATTTCTTAAGAGTGTTACGTGGTCGTAATATCTGTAGATCACATCATATACGATAATAACTCACAAATCCGGATAATAATGACGTTACCATTACCCTACATAACCCGCTTTCTGTTGATATGGTGGTAAATTATTTGATAAGTTATTTGCAGCCAATAATAAATTCCGAAAAGCTCAACTGAATTATGTTATTGGATGTACTGGAATGAATTGTTATTTTTGTTATTTTTTGCTTGTCAAATTCTGCTTACAAATATCCGTCAAAGTGCGCCGCGACCCATTTTAAATTTTATTTTTTTTAATTTTTGACCTTGACCATTTTCATAATTAATACTGAATAAACTCTGTACAACGATGAAATTACAACCACTGTATTAAGGCCAATTTTCGACGATATAGTAAAAATTGCATTGAATAAATTCAATTTGAAACAATATGGTTTGAAATAACTGATAAATTCTTCATTTTAAATCTTTCCTTAGACCATTTTAACAATTATGGACACAATTGAGTGTGGAACTTTAGACAGTTTCTCATCAAGTTCTCTGTCAATTTTCACTGCCGTATGAAGGTTTTTGACGTTTGCTTCATTGTCACATACATAAGGAAATGGCTAAAATTTCATGATCTGCGTCATACCTTTGTTCTAGAAATACGAAAAATGGGTCAGTGAAAGTAGACATCAATACGATTAGCTGGAATGACATATGGATTATTTGCGCAGAGGTAGTCAAAAGCATGAATCAGCGTGGATCCTACAATCAACTTGATGATAACGATGTTGATATAGAAAGCACAAGTCTAGAAAAATATGACGAGACCCCAAGGAGAAGACACAAAAAAAGAATTAAAAGGATATCATAAGTTTAATACATGTTATGTTTCTAGAACACGGAGCAAGTAAACCTGCGGTAAACGTATTCAATAGTCGAAACAAGATGGGCACAGAGCAGTACTACAGAACTATAGGAAGTACAAAACAGTATTCTAGAAAACAAACAAGCTTACAGAGGTGGAAGGATTATTAAATTTGTGAACATGCCATGGAATCAAGGCAGAAACTGTAATTGATCTAGCACACATGTTGTGGATATGAGTGTCAGATTTAAGGTTATGGTCAAAACTAACTCTAAGATTTTTGAAAGTGGTAACAACAGAGAGTTGGTTCATACATACAACGAAAGAGCATCGGTGAGGTTTTTACTCATTTTGTAGAAAAAGACAATTTCTTGAGAAAGGTGATAATCTTGGAATGATTAATTGACAGGAAATTTTTTTAATCATTGGCAAAAAGGAGCTACGAAGAGGCGACGCTAGAGGGAAGATCATTTGTAAAATGAATGAAGAAAACATGTACGAGAATGCAGCCTTGAGGCACACCAGATGAATGTTAAACGGGAGTCGAAGTAATACCGCTGGCACTCATACAGCAGGAATAATCTAACAAGAAAAATTGTATCCAAGACAATAATGACTCCGATATACCAAGAGCCTTAAGTTTGAGACAAGGCATGTATTAGTTGAAAATATCAACTGCCATAGCTTAATTCGTCATTCATCCGCTAGGAGCATCGTTTTCAGAGATTTAGCAATGCCATTTGTGAATGTTGTCAAACTATTAGCAGTAGAAGGCCTTTTGAAAAGTTTTGTTACTCAAGGGGCATAAGTGACCACAATTCAAAAGAGAATTGGTAGTGAATGACATTTTCCAATAGTTTTTGAAAGCAGGAAGTTAGAGATATAGGAGGATAATAGGAAACATCAGCATGATTACCATTTTTGAGAATTGTTTACTGTTTCCAATTGATGAGTTATACACCAGCACTGAGAGGAGAATATAGAATTGGCAGAGAGCATGCAAGAGATTCCATGGTTTTTAAAACTATCAGAAACAAGACTTAAATAAGAATTAAAAGAGTAAATCATTATTTCTAGATCAATAGAGTCAGCAAACCATAAATAGAGAGGGGCAGGATTCTTTACTTCGATGTTGATAAAGAAGGGGAAAAATTGTCACAATAATTCCGAAATATCCCCGCGTTTCCATAATACAAGATCATCTGAACATACAACACCACCAAATGTAAGCCCAGAAAGGATTCGTATTATTGGACTTAAGTGTTTCTCTTAGCTGAAGAAATTATTTCAGAGCGGTTCTGGTTTATGTCTTAGGTATTGGGCGTGGTAAATAGAAATGAGTCCAGGTAATTATAAACAGCTACCATTGCTTCAACGGTACCGGACGACTAAAGACAACAGTGAGCCTTATCTTTAACTTCCAGAGGAACAAGTACACACTTAGGACAACAAAGTTTTTGTTATGCTAAGAAACGTCTAATAAGATTGTTAATGTTCTTATTTATAAATATGAATGAAGCAAGCTCGCTATTGACATTACCATAAAACACAATAAAATCTTCGAGAAAAGTTTGATTTCATCAATAAATCATAATTTGTCTTGACAAAATTGAATTTGTTAGTCAGGACAGGTTTGATGGATAACGCTAGATATAATGGCGGATGATGAGGATCAGAAAAAACATAGTGTTGGAGTTAGATATAGTTACTAATAGACGGTGAGATGGAATATTCGGTAAAATAAGACCAAGTAAACGAGCAGCAGGACTTTGAACATTATTGAACTGTGCCTTCATTCCATGAGAGCGAAAAGATGAAAGAGACATAGAAATAGAATTTGTGGAACGAATCTTCGGTATGGACGAGGATGACTATTTAATAAACGGAATATTAATATCGCCACATAATAGTATTTCAGAGTGAGGATGATATTTAGTAAAGTATCATGATAAGTTTTCAAAAAACTTCTCATACAATGATATGGGTGATCTGCATGGGATAAAGTCAAAGAAATTATAGCGGAGTTTTGATGAAGAAGGGCGAAAAATTCGAGGACTTTGTAAAATCAGTGCAAGCAATCACAACACCAGCACCATTAGACTTGCTCGTGGCTTCGCTTTCACGGCCACAGCGATTAATAAAGTGATCAGGACATAAGTTGGAATCGAAAATGTTGGGAAACAGCCACGACACCTAAAGAAAAATGGCTTCGTCATTATATGTATAATATGAGGTGATACGTTCACCAAGCTTGGTGGAAAGGTCTCTTAAGTGTTGGCAATATGTTGACAGTTGGTCAGATCTATGAATATTAACCCAAAAATGCACCATTTTTTTGTTTTGAGCAAAAAAAATTACAGTTATGTATTCTAACATGTAAAATTAGGGATAAATAATGAAAAAAATCAATTATGTCCTAATGTCCTGAAAATTCGATTTTTCTTGTATATATCAGAAATGATAGTTTGGCCTTTGGGGGTAGTATTAAAAATAGAAAGTTCAAGTCAATTTATGCAGTACAGTTTATTGTTATTCTTTTTTTGGCATTGACAAAAGTAATTCAGTTCTTTTTCTCTAGTAATAAGTATCACATTTATTATAATCTTAATTCAATTATGAAAAAATAAATAAATCATTAGTTATGTTCTAACATTGTAAATAAAAAACTCAAATTTAGGCCTTCTTAGTGGGGCAATAAAAATTTATTGATGGAAATCTTTAAAACAATTGTTTCCGTTATTGAAACAAAGTGCAACTCCGCACTTTTCACAAATTACATATGAAAGCTTTTTGCACCCTGGCATTTTGCATCTGTTTCTAATTTCGGTGTAATGGCACCAATGTCCTATATTATCAGTACGTATTGGTTTCGGGGGGATGTAGCTCGTTGGTCCTCTCAATTTTTTCGCCTGAATTTCATTCTCGATATTGTCCAGACTTGGTCTACCTCGTTTAGGTGTAACTACGCAGTCAGATTTGCACAAGAATTCTGCAACTTCAAATCGAAATTCCGCCAAGTTTAAAAAATTTTCCTTCTTGATAATACAAACTTTTCTATATAGCAACGAACTATTCACAAGGGTAAGGTCAAGTAAATGATAAAATATTCGTAAGTACCACTTTCGCGTTCAAATCATTATTTTATATCTTCCGATCAAACTGTCTAGAAGATCAACACCACCCATGTGTCGGTTGTATTCTTTGACAATCGAAGGACATGAAATTTCTACAACTTTTTTTTTTTTTTCGAATCTTTGAATTTTTGCTAAAGGTAATGCGCCGACAAAATTCGACACCAATGTGACAAGTTTATTGTCCTTCTACGCAACAGTTGTAATATCTGTGCCATTTGCATTAGAAACGAATTCATAAATACTGCCTGTTGGATCCTTTTTCGTGTCAGTGTCAGTAGGCAATTTACAATTATAAATTCTATTCCTTCTTATTGTCCCTAAAGAAAATATACCCATGCAATATAAGTAGGAAATCAAAGGTATCGTCGAATAAAAGTTATCAAAGGAAATTCGAAAATTTAGGTTTTTTGGGACGTTTCGAAGAAGCCGGACTACAACATTAGCACAATATCCCAAGTCTGGCTCTGTTGGTAGTGTCTTTATATTGGATCCCGTATATATTTCAAAGTTATAAGCATATCCACTGATGCCGCTCAAAACTAAAAATTTGAAACCATATTTATGGGGCTTCATCGGCAAATATTGTTTGAGATAGTGCTTCGTTTTTGTTGAACATATTTGCTCGTCCACACACAAATATTGTTCGCATGGTATGCTTGCAAATTTAGCGTTTAAATAATCAAAAACAGGCCGAAGTTTAAACAATCGATCAAAATCGTCATTATCCTTAGGTTGCATTTTTGAATTATTGTTGAAATGTACGAATTTCTTCACATTCTCGAAATGCTTTAGGCTCATCGTTTCTTCAATATGTGGCACTCCAAGCTTTGTAGTCCAATAGCATCTTATATTGGGTAAGTGTATAACAGACATGAATATACATACCCCCAAATATTTTTTTACATCTGCAGCCTTGAAATGGTTTGTAGTACCTATATCTTTCTGTTTTGCATATACGTTGGACTCTTCAAAGAAGTATCGGAAATAATTGTAGGGACTTTCGAATGTCGATACCGATAAAGGCAGATTACTGTCTCCTCTGAACTGCTTTTGCTCTTCATTTAATATAAGGTTTTTTTTTCTTCCAAATTATGTTTTTGAAAGAATCTTTATAATTTTGCAATTCACGTTCATCATATTCTTGATTTAGACGTTCATTTTCTGTTACATTTACTTCCTCTTCTAATTCATAATCAAAAACAATTGGAATGTTTTCGATATCGAAGTTTTCTTTATCTTCAGAATGATCGAATTCATATTCGCTAACATCCTAAACGCTAAATATTATTAATTTTTTTCAAAATTAGGGTCGATTACGAACACCTAAACAAAATCAAACAAGCACGACCAAAACCACTGATGAGCTCCTAAGTGTCACTTCTTCGCAAAATCAGAAGTGCCGTTATCATTTTTGCATTTCTCTTTACAGTCTGATGCAGAATTGTTGGAGCGCTTTGTTACAAATATGATGAAATTAGCGTTGTGATGAAAGTGATATTCTATGCCGATTAATATTGATTTTTCCAGTATGTATCATTTATGATACAAAATGCATATTAGGGTTAAAGTAGATTTTCGAACGCAGCAGGCAGGTGTGCGATGAGCTAAGGTACTTTTCGTGCTGTTGGTTGAAAATCATCAATGTTCATTTAGGAACAGTCCTTACTTAGACAGCTTATGGCTAAGATTGGAACTTCAGAAATAATTCGATTGTTTATATTAGATATGCCACATGAGAACTAGTTCACTCATGTAGGATAATATAGAAGGAGAAAATTCACCGTGAGACACGGAAAGTCGGAAAGACGAAAAGGGATGGGTAACAACAGAAATTCGCTCAATATTCGAACAAATTTGTAATTGTGTAGCAGAGAGTATTTTCTGTAGTTTTTTTTGTTTCAGCATTTTATATGTAAAGAAAAGTGATCAAGATAAAATTAACTATTGAGTTTAGACAATTTATGAATACGCTTGATAGGTAACACTTGAATTCTTTGTTTTGATTTATTAAAGTAAACATTAAATTAAATAATAATAATAAAATAAAATTTAATTAAATAATGGCATGAAGCGAAAATTGTCAATAATGAAGGAAGATTTAACTTTGTTCAAAGGCGACCATTAATACCCAGGCACAAGTAAACCTGAAACGTTAGTCGGGAGAGTTTCAATAGAATTCATAGAAGTAGGCTATTAAATACCTATAAAAAATGGCTTTGAATATACCACTCATTGCAATCGCACTATGACTTCTTCGAAGACTTTCTATTATTTGACAAACTTTTTCTGAAATCTAAATCGGGGCTAAATAAAGGATTTAAATCGAATAAATTTTTTCGTAAAATTGCCAAAATTTCGATTAGTTTCAGATTAATATAAACAATTGACTCCCGTCGGTGTGTTTTTGGTAATATTTAAATAAAATAAAAAGTTCATAAAAAATAATAAAATAAGTCTTGTATAATTATGTAACTACTGTGAATGCTTTTCAATGCTTTTCACCTAAAGAGCACTTTGTATACAAAATAAAAATCTAGAATCTAAATTTTTCATTGTATCTGTTATTTCTTTCACGGAGTAAACGCCTAGTTCTGTTTATTGTGTAGAATTACAAGATAAATTCTTGCGATCTCAGCGTTTTTGAGTTCTCTTGGAACGCATATTGGGTGGATTCGAACATGATGAAAATGTGCTACAAAAGATAATTGGTTTCACGGTTTAATAGAATACAAACTTTAGGTAAGATTTCAGAGGAACAACACCAAATTGTCTGTTTGCGTGCAAATGTTGATAGAGCGAAGAGCTTAGCAAATTGAAATTGAAACGCTAACAATAGCTTTAATGCGCCTACAATGTTAAAAGTAAATTATCACAGGAGCTATGGTAACAACTACTACGTTGAAACGTAGTATCTGGATGCTCAAGGAGGAAGCTGAATTCGGAACTGTTTGCTTTCACTAATGGAAATTGTTTGATAGTGTGTGCGAGTGTGAGGTGATTTAATTATCTATCGGATTGATCCTATGAAAATTTATTCGAAACTTTAATTTATTAAAGCTAAAGTTATGTATTATTAAGATATGTATCAATCTATAGTATTTAAAGTCTCCAAATGTCGGTTCATAAGCTATTGATAATGCCATAAACAGGCAGTAATTTTTTTCTAGTTAGGACGAGTTTGCTTTTGCACCAACCGTCGGACTATCAACTACACACACCAAGTTGAGTAAATACCTTACCGTCGCACGAAAAAACTGCCTTGGAATTATTTGTACAATTACCTCGAATTATCCCACTTTAGTCTCCTTCTTAATACATTTTTAATACAACAGAGCTTCAAGCCTTTCACGCCCTAAATTCAAAGAATTTTTTATAAGCCCAGTTGCCTTCCGATTAGGGAGATCCAAAAGGAGATTTATCCCTGAGAGGGTGCCCCTTCCTTTACGCCGATAACTATCTTTCTTTCTTAGAAGAATTTTCCGAGCGTAGTACAACACAATTCTTATTTTTCATCATCTTTTCCACCGCTTATCCGGAATGATTCCTCGTGATGTCAATCCGCAGTTTTTAAACGATGCTTTACACACCTTTCACTAAGTTTCTAAGTTAATATACGCTTCTGGGACTCATCTAGCACAATAGAGACTAAGTCACATTTGCATGCTCTTAAACGGCCTTGCAACATTATGTAATCCCACAGTAAGAGTTATGTTCCCAAAACGCCGCACTGGACCTTTCTCTAGGGCTATCTTTCGTTATTTGGGCAAGATATTCGCCACAGTAGTCTTCTGTCAGCAGAAGAGCGTCTAGAAATAATTCTAGGTGTTCATATTCAAAACTGACTTTAGGCAATTTAGGCAATTACTGTGACCCATAGGGAGTGACATGACAACTCCAACAGCACATGGACACTTTGTGAACAAGCGAAAACTTTTGTCAACGGCTCTTTATTTGAAAAAATCTTCAAAAAATTCTCTAATTTGGTTTTATAAAATTCTCTATTCGAGTGACTTTCAGATATTAGTGAAAATCCCTGATTCTGTGGTCCCTGAGCATTTATATCATGTCTTTTGACTGCACATAAGCAAGAGGCACTAGCAAATTGGACTAGAAGAATCTTAAAGAAAGTATTCTATGCCTACGTCGTGTTTGGCATCATCTTAGGAATATTTGAGCGACCAATAGTTTTAAATGTTAAGGTTTTGCTGCTAAGTTTTTCTGTCATTTCTTTTCTTTTTTTCTGTGTTGTACACAGTACAGTACAAATCACATTATACAGTACAATAAATAGTACAGTACAGGGTACATTACAACCAATACAGTGCCAAGTACATGTCACAGTAATGTACAAAGTACAGTTCACTGTAGAGTAAAGTATACAGCACACAAAGTGTAGGACACAAATTTAGTATTTGTGTTTAATATTTGTTTAAACAGTGAACGGTATATAACATAGTACAGTACATAGTACAGTACGCAATACATTACACAGTACAGTACCCGCATGCAATACACAGTACAGTACCCGCATGCAATACACAGTATAGTTCAGTATAGTATACAGTTCACAGTACAGTTCACAGTAGAGTTCTCAGTATAGCACAGAGAACAGTTTATATAGCACGCAATACAGAACACAGTGCAGTACACCATTCAGTTAACAGTACAATAGTATTCAGTACACAGTCCAGAACAAAGCACAGTAGATTTTACAGTACTCACTACTGTGTGCACTGTACCGTGGACCGAACTATGCACTGTATTGAGTACTATACTCTGTACTGTAGCGTAATGTGTTTTGTACTATGTACTATATAGTGTCGTACACGGTACAGTATCGTGTACAGTAAACTGTATCGTGTGTACTATACTCATAGTATACTACCACATACTGTAACAGAAAAGTACAGTACACAGTACTTTGTGTTCTATTCCGTGAAATGTACGTTAATGCTCTCTAAAACTGAAATGTGTACAGTGATGGGTGCTTAGTGTACTATTCTCTGTACTATAAAGTGAACATCGTTGTGTACTGCTCCTTGTGTTGTATTGCGTACATTATTTTGAACTAAACTGTTCACTGAGCTCTCAACTTTATAGTGTACTCCACGGCGTACTATACTATGCACTGTAATGTATCATGTACTGGGTCCTTTATTGTGTATTTTATTGTATTTTGTACTGTGAACAATGATATATTATGTAACATACTGAGTACAATGCTGTTTACTGTGCTGTTTGTATTACTGGGAACTGTATTCTGTACTGAACTTTGTTTTATACTTTGTACTGTGCTCTCTATTGAACTATACTCTGAACTTTACCGTGGACTTTATTGTACTATGTTCTATACTATGCACAATGCTATATACTTTTCTCACTCAGATGTGTATTGTGCTGCCCTTTGTCATGTAATGTGTACAGTCCGGACAATTTTCCTGTATTATGTATTGTGCACTCGATTCTGTACTGTAATGTGCAGTACATAGTGTACTGTACCATTTACTGCATTTTGTACTGTGCTGTAGACTGTACTATGTGCTTTGCTGTAAGAATCCTGTATTCTGAACAATAAACTTTACCAAGTCCTATCCTGGGTATTATACCGTGTAGTGTATTGTGTGTCGTACTACGTTCTATTTTGTGTACTGTACTGTATGCCGTTTCATATACTGCAATTTGCAGTGAACTATCTTTACTTTGTTTTGTGTACTGAGTACTATAGAGTGAACTATTATAATAAATTAAAGTAAATTTTAGTAAAGAAAATAAAGTGTAGTAAATAAAAATAAAGTAAAAGTACAAGTTTAATGTTCCAAAATACAAGTTTAAAATACACTTTGTGTGCAAAATGAACGATCATTTTCATATGCATAGTACATGGAGTATTCGATAAAGAATGAATAATTTTTCCCGACATCAAAAAGGAATTTAAGACTGAAGAGCTGCTAGTTCTTAAGAGGAAGTTTGGAACACAAAGCTCAAATTCAGCTATGTCGCAGCTTACGTGAAGCCAGTTATACAAGATTCTACTTTAGAAGTTACCGGATCTGTCAGCAATCCATTAAGGGATCTGTCAGCTTGTCATGTCAGCAGTTGAGAGCTCCGGTAAAGCTAGATTTTTAACATACGGCCGCAAGGGTATAAAGTACTAAGAAGCCACGTTTCGAGTTTCGTATAGCGACAAAGTTACATATTTATGTAGAAAAAAGGGTTGATCTTGCGTTTCCTTTTTTAAATAGAGCAGTAGGTAAATTCTTTATAGAAGGTTTCCGCGATTGCCAAGGCATTAAAAAGGCTGTATCGCTAAATTTATCATTTCTCAGTAAATAATAACCTGTAGTCTTAATATGTTTTGCTTTCTCAATCTTGCCTCCTTATGGAACAAAAAGTTCATTATTAGTTTGTTAAGATTAGTATTAGCAGGAGCGGTGTCGCTCCCTGATAGTACACACATATATTGACTTTGACTTGTCCCCTGAGAACGTATACAATCATATTACCATAATAAGCTCATTGACTTGATTTCTGCAAGCAAATGGCATCACATACGGCATCACATAAGGATGATTTAACGTTTGTTCCACTTACTATTGCTGCGAAAGTTACACTTGGCTTAATACAGTGGTAACGATGCTGTCAAAATTAGCACTTTGAAACAGACTTGAGTCTGAATGTATCTATATGCTACGCACCTGCATTTGTTTGCAAAGTGTCACTCATTTCCAAAATTTCAACATAGTCGTACTCCAGTTTGTGGTTTAAGACAGTCTCCCCTAACACAAGAGGAGATGCATTTGACACACCTGTAAATTAAAGTGGAGTTTTCGAGAACATGATCACAAATTTTGACAGCTGAACCACTTTTTCTTTGCTTTGAACCATCTCTAACTGTATCCGCTGCCTCAAAAACATACTTGACTTTGCAAACATCATACATGGCTTTGTAAGGTCGGAACTGTATCATGAAAAGTCAGAGGGTGTCATTATCTGACTTTGATGGTTTTCGTCAAGCAATATTCCTCGGTGGGAAAAAATCGAGGCTGATTTAACCTCATTTGATTCCGATTTAAAAACTCATCTAAGATATCTTTGGGATCAGTACTGAGGTGTCGATTTCATATTATTTTATTATTAGTGTATCCGGTCTGAAACTGACCAATGTGATGGTTGTGGCATGAGAGCCTTAACTTTGAACGAAGTCAAACATATTGTGACATGTTCGAATAATGTAACGTGTCACTGTAGTCGTCTTAAGAGCAAAATTATAAACAAGTATCAATTACCAAAACACCGCTCATTCTCGAAGGGGGAATAGGCATAACGTAAACACATTGTGTGCATTGAGTACAAAAAATACGTGTGTAAATGGCTCAGTGCGTAAACTCGAGGATGATCCACGTGGAAGATTTGGGATTGGTAAATGTATAAATTAATTAATTAAAATAAAAGTGAATAAGTGAAGTAATAATTAAGCGATAATAATTGTAAAGTGTTAGTGAAATTTATTAAGTGAGTAAATTTTAAATTAGTTCGTGGGTGTTTAATTCACATTTGCGAACATTTGCGAAGAAAACAGGTCGCGAACCTGAGAGAGCGCAACAATATTTTGTAAGTTTGTGTAGAGCACATGCGATTTGTCACTGCTCGTATTTTTAACGTTTATACCACGATTTATCAGGTTCCATTTATTATTAGGGAGTTATTTTTTTGACAACAGGTATGCGCCATTAACCACTGCACCAAATTTTATTTTTAATATTCCACTTTCCCTTTGTTTGTTGTCCTCAGTTGTCCACACCATTTTCATCATTCATTTGTATTTAAAGCACGTTATGCGGATCAATTTATGCTGCAGGAACGCCGAAAGGGGTTGTCCTATTCTTGTATAACCACTTTAGTTTTGTTCTCGTCTAATCGTTCCTGCAACTAGATAATATGACATTGCAAGCTCACTTGCACCAACCATCACATCATACTCCTTTTCTGAATTTGAAAAAAAATTTGGGTTTTTTCAGTTAAGAGGTTATGCCTCGATTCACTTGCTGATTGATGGCTATGCTCTAATAAATTATTATACTTCTTTGTTTTGCCTTTAAATCCTCGCTCCTCGATGTAGCGTGCACGACTTTCATGACTCTCCTTGTCACCTCTCTCGTGTCACTGAATTGAAGAAGTGTCAGTATTTATTAACGCTTTCCCCACTTTTGATCTGCATTATTGTACCATGACAGTGGTAGTAGTAGTCATAGCAGTTGTAGTACTAGAAGAAGAGGTAGTAGAAGTCGTGGTAGCAACAGCAGCAATAGGTGTTGTCGCAGTAGTTATAGCAGTCGAAGCAGTCATGCTTATATTAGAATAGAAGTAATAGCAGTAATAGAAAAATTAGGTGAAATAGTATATCAGATAGTTGTAACAGTAATACCAAAACTAGTTGAATTAGTAGAACAAGAAGCTGATTGATTTAGTGTCAACATTCATCGTTAAGCTGTTGATTTTTTCGAAAGCCGTCGCCTCTTGTTTACTATTTTTTCTTTCTTGGTGATGGTTGTATAAAAAGAGTAGCCACAAAAGGAGTGGTAGTGTGAAGTTGTGTACGTTTTGCATTTTTAAAACCCATATGCTCGAATAAATTATTGTTAAAATTATGTACTGCGTATGGCCGAATTATGCCGGTCCATATTATATTAAATTAAATTATGTATGAATCAAACTACTGAAATCCTGGCTAGATTTTCAACTTCCGCTCAGCAACACCGAATCCATTGTCGAATAATAAGCCAAAACAGATGAGTAAAACAGGTTCGACTACAAAACAATAATATTTTTCAAAATCAAAGGAAGCATTTGCATGATTTTGGGTTGAATAAAATCTACCATGCACAGGAATGTAATGAAATTTTTTCATGTAAAGTATATTAAATTGTAAAGAAATTTTACGCTAAGAATAATTTAATTACTCATAAAATTAAAACTTTTATCATTAATTATATGATTCTGCTATTGGACTCTTTGATTTTTCATCCGCTAAATCCATATTCATGTCATTAATCCTTGAAGCAAGCTTAGATTTTATGGTACCATTAAATGAATAAGTTGGATGAAATGATTTTATAGCAGGATTTATTTGATGTCTATAGAAATTATTTAATCCGATCATTGAATCAGTCAATTCGTTTAGAATATTGGCTTGAAAACAGAAAGATCTCAATAAAAGCTTAACTCAGCAAGAACGAAACTCACAAATCCCAAAGTTTCCCAAGGGGTAACGAATGCAATGGATTTTTCACTCATTGACCCAAATAACATTGGGTAGTCGATCTGTTGAGTCTTAAAATGAACCCTAACCTTATCCTTCAGCATTTAAAAAGAGCTTATACAAAAACATCCATTCACCACCCACATACATCCATTTGTATGAGTGTAAACAAAGAAACGCATAATAAACATAAAACTTTTTTTGTTCTTTCTCACAGCTCTCAACCGTATCCGTAGCATACCATCCAAATAATCTTGCATAACAAGAAGTGAAGTTAAATAAAACGAATGACGATGATGTAATAAAAATTCCCAGATTTCTGGTTACAGGAAACAACAAAATCTTTTGCAAGTTTGTCCACACATTCGATGTACACTTTGAATGGAAATGTACTGAATGTATATCCTTGTATACAAATGCGCGTAGCAGCCGCTGACATGATGCCGAAATTACTTTTGAGAATTCCATTAGGGAAATTGCTTGAGCGTTGAACTCCACTACTATGAAACCTTACATCTAAATGCGTACAGACTTTACCGCAATTCGAGCATCCTAAAAGTCTGATGCATCCTTTGTGATAAGACTTTATTTACTACGTGAAAAGGGATTTTTTCAAATTAAGATCCGTAAAATGAAAATTTTTCAGTTCTAATTAAGTCAAATCAGATGGTTTTGAAAATATCGGATACAGATTTACGTACTGGATTGGAGGTTTCCTTTTTTCATTTTCCCTAAGATGGTTGAAAGCTTGTAGAAGACCCATCTAACGCAAATCATTCATCGCTATTCATCGCATGCATTTGTATGCAGTTCCTTTATTGCGTCAGCAAATGTTATGTTCTTATATCTACACATGTGTAGACGTCCGTAAGTGTTCCTTCTTGGCGGCGTGATTTCTTCAATTATTCAAAATTCATTGTAGCGATTCAAAGTTGTTCTCTGTTTGGACGTTGCATTCGTTATGCGATAAATTCAACACTACCTTAGCCTAATTTCAGTAAATAATGATCCATTTGTTAAGTGGGTTAAATTGTCTTCCAACACCGCCACTATACCGTTGGCTCGTTAATCCTCAGCACAATTTAAGCAAACATAGCCTGCTTAGCAACCAGGTCATGGATGCGAGAATTCCCAGTTGTCTGTTCATTTTCCTTGAAATGAATGAACTGGATGCAAACAAACCGTCGTTCGTCGCTGTCGCATCAGGTGGTTTCGTTCATACGAATCTCTAATGTCCTTTATAATTTTCGAGCCACAACAACACGGTTTGTGTTCCGAACAGCATATTCAGGAGCAAGTTATTTAAACTTGACACATAAAGTTTCAGTCAGCCGGGAACTACTGGTGTTGCCAGGTATTTGTTGCTCGACATATATAAGGATCGTTATGGAAATGATTTGAGTTTTAGTTGAGCGATACATCAATTTAACTTCATCTAATGATATATGAGCTACTAACCGATGCAATCTTTATTTTAGTTCCTTATTATAAGGGCAAGGTTCAATCACAAGTCATCAGTAAACACCAAGAAAGAGGGTAGAGTAGTAATGTTTGAATATTACAATAAGCCTAAAAATATTTTCAAGACATTGTTCTTGTATAACTCTGAAGCAACAAGAGGATGCATGGTTATGTTTGAAGATTGCTCAGAAAAGTCCGTGAGTCCCAAATTTTCAACCTCGTCATGCTCTAATACACTTCTACAACATTTTGGAGACCAACATTTTTGGAGAGCATTTCCACAGCTTATTGCCCAGGAAACACCCAAAAGTTGCAAGGACCCAAATCGAGATTGTACGGTGAATGGGATGCACGACTTAAGTGTTCAAGACTGCAGGGCCTTGGAAATCAATATTTTGTACCAATCATCTCCATTATCAGAATACATTATTTTCATTTGAAACTCAAAGTGAAAAGCGCTTTATTTAATATTTATCGTTATAAATTTTTCAAGAATATAAAGCTGATTCTAAACAATAAAAATACGAAAAAACTTAATGGCCCAAATGGCTCTCTAAATTTAAACATTATCGTTTGGTAATGAAAAGAACAAAATAAAAATATCAAGTACAATTTAATTAAAATTATTACTTATATTAATATTCAATTGGAAAAAGGAAAAAAAAACCATCCAACACTATTCAAAAATCAATTATAATGTTATTATTTTCATTACCTTACAGGCACTGCGACTCTTGTAATCTTTTTTCAGAGGTTGCTTCCGTGTTTCAGTTCCGGGTCAAAGTGACATATCTAGGATTCTTATACGGTTATGGTTCGATCTCGTTGATCTCCAGATCAAGCCGCGAAAAACATCGAGACACATGAAAGCACGATGTTGAATTAACTGTAGTTTTAGCAGTCGAGGAACAAATTTGCTAAATACGCATCGCATGGCCAAATTATGTTTCACAAATGAAAATACACTGTCTATTCAAAGATCTAGGACTAAGGGAAGCTTGCTCATGATGTCTGTTTATTATCCTGTGATTTGGAATGAATCCACAAACCAATGACGTGTATGTAAACGTAACCGAAAAAAACTGAAGGGCAATGACTGAATTTCATTCCGAAAACAAACAAAAGTCATTTCATCATTTGTCGTTCGAAACCCGAAGTAAAGCGAAACTTGCTAGTGATCATTCGCCGATGTTCGTGAAAATTCGCTGCAGCTGCTTCCTGTATAAAACTGGGTTAAACTTTGGTTCAGGACGTTGTTGGGCGCCTTTCGTACGAGTCCGCCACTATTTTTTTACCATTCTCAAAGGCATAATTTATCATTATTATTTATTTATACTTTCACTTGGCTTACAGCATCTGTACCATATAACAATAGTTCATATGGATCGCTTCGGCTTTCACTGAGTTCCACGAAATATTTCACGTTACAATATAACTCCAACTCTATCCATGCTGGACACGGTAGCCGGATATTCAATACATGTTACCTGAAGCACCACATACGTTCACTGACTTCATCAGTCAAAATAAAAGCGTATTTTTGACTAAGCCAACAGCATAGCGTAACTATGGTACATACAGCGTTAAGACTCTCGATCAGCATCTCCCAGAAAGAGATGAAAAATGCATTTATTAGCTTTGAATTTGTATTGCGTTTTGACGTTCATATTTTAAGAGAGGAATTCTGGATTAACGAAAAATCCTCTTTGGTTTTCATAAAAGTTTGGACAAATAATTCCTTTTGCTGACAAAGCTGCCCATACGGTAACTTTGAGTGAACGCAGAGGTTTTGATGCTTCAACTGTAGATTGCTGTCACTTTAGTACCTCATCCATTGAAGTGGGAGTGCTCCTCGGCTGAGAAAAAACTGTTGGTGTAGCTGTTTAACTTCTTTAACATTTTATTAGTAAATTGCAACCTATGAGCATGATCTTGAGTTTTTGATTCCTGCACAATTTGAATTTCGTACGTATTTAAATATGAGTCTTTGTGAAGGATGCGACTTAAAGATGATCTGGACCAATTTACGACACTACAAGGATTTTGAGTAGAGTCAGGGTAGTGTGCGAACAGATACTTTGACATGCTCTACGATTTCGGAGTCTCTTGACTTTTAAGGTCAGCCAGATCGTGGTAAATTTATTGTTGAACTCGCCTCCTCGAATTTCTGCACCCATTTTTTAATCAGTTTAATCGATGGATCTTCATTTTATGGCGTATGCTGTTATGAGCACAATATTTTCGTTGCGCTGGTTTTGATAGTAGACACGTACGTAGAACGCACTTTGTGGTCCGGTGAACGACGCCATGGCACTAAACTCCCATCGGCCGTGCTTTCGATGCTTATTCCCTCTACCCCACACCGGTGTCGCGACGCATGTGACGCAGCTACCGATTCAAATGTAAACGGACTTTTGGTCTATCTTGTATAAAAAGAAAAAGCATAGAACTAGAATATTTTAAGATATCATATGATATCTCATATGCAAAAATCAACTCCATTCGAGTAATAGTCAGAGCCGTCAACTCATCCTTATGTAAAATATCGTAATAAACGTAAAAAACAGGTCAAAATTTCACCTCTTTCAAACAACAAAGTTCCATGTTGCAATAATAGGCTTAAAAGGAACAAAACTGAATAATGAAGCTTTATTTTTGACCCATCCCAACCTGACCAGCCCCGGCGAAGCTGGCAAATAAGTATCTCCATTGGAATTGTTGGCTCGAGAGCTCAAACTCGAAGAACATTTTTTCTTGTTACCGGTTTATATATATGACATAGAATCGGAACATCATGGGATTCCAAAACTTACCAATTCAATTCCAAGAACATGAATGCTGTAGGAATACTCACTATTCGGTTAAAAGTAGTGAAACAAATCTCAATACCTCCGTCTATAGGGTGAAACAGCTGCGCAAATAAGGGGTTTTCACTTTTAAAATTTCTTTATAACATTGTAGGCTCACACATTGATAAAACCTCGAAAAATAGCCGATCTAGAGTGTTGCTACCAATTCAGTAGAATTTTCGGTAACATGGTGAATTCTATCACATTATTGTGTAAAACACAATACAAGTTTGTACTTGTATCTACATATTTCTATCTCTTTCTACAAGGTGCCACCGGGAGTGCGCTTGCTGTTTGCGATTCGCTTAAGAATTCAAATTAAACAACTTTTTTTATTCCTTTTATTCGCAATGCTGATTGCTTTTCCGTTTTTTGAAGTGCATTTTGATTCAAGAACTGATATATTGAATGATACTTTCAGTTAACAAGTTGGCTAGTGCTCAAAACTAATCAAAGAATTTCTATTAACACGTTAAGTGCACTTTTCGCTGGATTATGAAATAGAGAAAAGGAGCGTGCAAATGAGCAAACTGGCCACTATAAGACTCCCATTTGCTGTTCACTTATGTTTTTCGGTGAAACCGATAGTGTTTCCTAGATTCATCCTAGGTCTGATAGGGTGTAGGAATACACAAGCGCATTCAAAGACTAATTGTCTTTGCTTACTATGCTGTGAATCGTTAATTTTTTTCGAAAGAGCAGCTCTCACATTTCTAAAACCCCGAAATGACTGGGTTGCTAGAAATGCTGGCTACACCAGGAGAGAAAAACGTCAAATTGAGTTACCTTTTCTGGAACCAACAGACTTTGCTGCACGTTCACCAAGTTCAAATGCTTGGGTGACAAATTAAACTCCACAATATTAAATGTCGGAGTGTAATGATATCCTTCATGAAACGTAGTCGGGAAAAAACATCCTACAGTGGCCGTTCTCAATAAAATTGTGCGCTTTACATGTCTGAGCGTAGTGAAAACGCTCAAGGTATTCAAAGTTGAATTAAAACAAGCACTAACGCGCTGGATTAATGCATGGTCCGAAAATTTCATTAAAATTTAACAACGTGTATTTTGAAAGTTTCTACGTGCTGGAAGTTGTTTTGCCGTATCTGCGTGAGGTACCGAAGATATTTTGTTCTTTGCCATGAACTTAATCCATGCAAAACGCAAAACCAAGGCGTGTAACATTAAGGATGCATGGATAGTAGGTAAGCAAGACTGCTAACTAATTACCAACGATATAGTGAGGGGCTCGATTACGTAGATCACTGTAAATTGACTAAGCTTGGGCTGTGCAATGATTCATTATTTAACGTTCAAACAATAAAGCCCAAATCGAAATATTTTAGCCTTGTTTGTCCTTGGTAGACGGTAATTCCATTGTTGCTCGGGGCGATGAAATCTACTAAATTCCATTCAGAGATAAATGTTGGATGCAAGAACCTGGCATCTGCCAATGAGTAGGTTCATTATTCAGCTTAAATGCCTTAATTAGATAAATTTTAAGCTATTAATCGCAACGTTTATTATTGAAAGTGCAACATAAGAAAAGGGTTCATTATGCATAGAAGGAACCTGTACTCAAACTTCTGCAGGACTTTTCAGTACAGGTATCATAACTTAAAGGTTCATTTCATATTTCCAAAGGGCTTTGATGTATTTTTTTTTTATTTTAACACCTCTTCCGGCAGTTATTTTTATTCGGAACAAAATTTTAAATAACTCAATAGTTGTGAACGATTCATTACGTACCTATCCGGACCTGTAGAACGATGCATTTGCTAGTTATTTTTCCCGATTCTGAATTGAATTTCGAATGTAATCATTCACTGAGGATTATCCTTAACTAAATCTGTTATGAGATTTCGTTTGTGTGGCTGTGCAGTATCGTGTACTCATTCACATATTTTTTTTCGCACACTTCGTTCCACATGAGGCTTTGATGATGTAAGCCTCTTATTTAAATTCACTGGAAGTCTTCATCATCTCACATGACGTGAGTAATAAAAATTCACAAGCTCATAATGCTAAATGGGATTTCGAAATCCGTAGTAGGCAAAATCCTATTGTTGCGTGTGTGTTGCGCGAAACTTACCAGCAAATCAAAATACAATATGCAAAAGGAAGCAGTATGTGCTTAAACCTAGATTTATGTTGAATACAATATATCTTTGTTGACTGAATAAATGATGTTGATTTCTGATAAGGCTTAAGGACATGTCGAGCTAAAAATTGTCACGATTTGCCTCGAAGTTGAATGACCATAAATATCAATCCTTTCAATTTGCGCTAGTGGTGGAAAAAGTCTGGACGTGTTTGATTAACGTTGGACTGTGGGGTCCATTATTGAATGACTCATTGCAACACGATTTAAAATTTTCAAATGTAAATCGCTTGAATGCTTGCATCGCTTGCAGCGATATAAATTTCCAGAATGCGCATTCATTGCAATTGCTTATTTGACTGGTATTCTGTTTTTGTACCTCCAAAAAAAATTTTTGTGGTTGTGTCCCCTTGTCCTGTAATATTTGCTCTAACAATAAGTGTTTAGCGTCTCGCGCAAAATAGCTAGAAAAGACAGATCCCCGTTTAGCTTATTCGCAAAAAATACCAACGACAATGTCCAGGGCTTCCACGGAATAAACAAATATTGATAAAATATTACGAATAAAATTCGAACGTTAACTCCATAATCCAACATTTTCTTTCGAAAATATTACTTAATGAACGCGTTTCGAATTTTGTGAATTTCCTTTCGTATGAAACGAAAGCTTCATCCGAAGGTTTTCAAATTTTAAAATAGCGCATATCCTGGCTAAAGTTATCGCGAAAAATATTATCATTTTCGACATATTTTTAAAAGCAGAAACTCCATTATCGAAGACTTTTTCTAATGGTGGCTGTGCACTCTCGCGCAAGTGCTGTCGTTATTCATCGCCATGAACACTCGCACAAAGGGTCGAATGACGTTGTGAACTTCGAGAAGAATGGACAAGCTGCAAGCAACGACAGCTGTTGCCCTTCGTGCTTTATGTTATTATATCATATTCATATTCATTCATATTCATTTTCAACACTTCACTTTGCACTTTCAACACTAGATCTAGATGTGCATCTTTCAACGTCTGCCCTTAACTGAAGCGCGCGAGATTGTACATGACCACCCTCGCGATACCTCACGAGGTACTTTGACTCGTGCACATTTTTCCGACTCGGAATGAAGAGCTGTTGAGGCGAGGCGAGAAAAAGCGAGTGAAGCATATACACGCTGTCACTCGTCATGCCTCGCTGTGCCTCAGCGAGGGTGTACAGGCGGCAGTCGAGTATTTGAGAGAATGAGAATCTTTTTAGTTGGTCTTCATATAAAACACAAACATAACATAAACATGTCGAAATTTTTTAATTGATGAAAATCGCTCCCTTGAATTTTATTTATTTTTACTAGAACTTTATTTATTTTTTTACACAAATTCGGTTTTCGCCTGCGCTTTACCGGCTTTCTCAATGTTGTTTGCTCAATCGAGCACAGAAATCACGTATCATCTTTTTCGTGCTTATAGGTGTTTGCATCCTGTGGATTCAAAACTGGTTTTCCATGTGTTTGAAACAGCTTGTAGTCGCTTCACTCGTTGAATTTCTGTAATTTGGAGCTGGTTAACATGTGATGTCGTATAAACTTGCCAATAATCCTTTGAAAGGGGAACAAAATCCGTTGCCTTGATCTTTATTAGATTTCCACAATAATTTCTAATTCTATATGCATTCGAGCATCTCTTTTTGCGAATCTCTGATGAGGTAGACCACTGTTATGTTGTTTATGGAAAAGGCATGATCTTCTTTCTCCATTCGCTCCGCGACTTTAAGCCTGAAGTCTTTTGAGTTTCTCTGTTTTGCAATTTCTGATTCCCTGAGGGGTTCTCTAAGACATTTCTCCATACTCCTCTTAGATTGTCCGATTGAAATTTCGTTACATTGGGCCAAGTAATTTTATCAACTCCGGACTTTGCCATTCCTGCGATTGAGTCCCTGCTGATCCCAATCTTGTACCAAGTTGGTTGACATCATGGGACATTAAATGCCCAGAAATACCAATAACCTTACATACACCTACAGCTCTGCTACTAAATCCTACTTACGCCTCCTTTGTGAGCATTTAAGTGGGTGAGGGCGAGTTTTCCCCACTTTATAACGGAATCAAAGTAACAACCATGTCACTGGTCATCAGTTCTTTGGAATGAATAGGACCTACGGCAATAGCCTCACAACGGAAAAAAGAGTACGGCATTCATCAGATCATTGAATAACCTTGGCGCTGTTAAGGACCTTTTACAACAGGCCAGCCGATATCAACTAAACATATCGGCAATTCAGGAAATGTAATGAACTGGAGAGATATTGAAGAAACGAGATTGCACACAATATTCAAAAGCGGGAAGCCAGCTCGGATGCAAAAATCTTTCAAATCGCATGTTATTGACTTTAAGGCTAATAAACGGTTGTGTGACCTATTTAAAAACAAAATGCTTCAAAATTTGGGTGGTAAGCGTGCACGCCCCAAGCAAAGTAATGGACAATGAAACCAAGGAAAAGTTCCACGAACATATGGTAAGACTAACCGAATCATTGCCTACAAAAATCACAAAACTAAGACATGATGACTCCATCGTCTAAGTCGGCAATGACTTATAGTATCGGGGAATGACTGGAGGGCTTAGCCTCCAAAATGAAACAACCAACTGATAGCCAAAGTCACCTGATTGAAGTAATTATTCGTTTAATAAAACTAATATATCGAAATCGCATGTCAAAGGAGTATTCAACAAAAACCAGCCCTTTAAATAAGTTCGCTTTAAATAAGCCAACAATTTCATGAAGTCATTAAAACATTAAAATAATATGGAAAAGCTTGAATCGAGGTTATCAGCCCAAGACCACGCCCTACCGTGATGACATTGACAACACCATTGCTGATGAAAGTAGGATTGCAAAATGATGAGCTTCATACTTCAAGAAACGAATCCGTCGCACAGGCTTAGATCATTGAGACCTATAGATCTTAATGCTACTTGGGAATTTCGATTAGCCTTACCAATTCTGGATGAAAGATGTTTTGCCATCAAAGCCCAAAAGAAAAATAAAGCACCGGCCCTCAATGAGATTCCAGCTAAGCTAATTAAATATGTTGGCAGCATTGTCCTGAAAATCAATGGCTGTAATCATCCAAATCCAGCAAATATCCAACAAGAACATATGCCAAACGAGTGGAGCCAATCAAAAAAAAAAAAGGTTTTAGATCTGGTAGATCGATGATAGACCTATTGCTTTATATCAATAAAGTACATGAAAAATGCTCAGAGTCGAACATGAACGTTTGCCAGATTTTGTTGTCTTATAAGCAAGCAAGTGACAGTATTGAGCATATCAATTGGATTTGTATCAAATATTGCTTCGCTTTGGTATCCCAGCCAAATTAGTCCACCTTACCAAAATGAAAATGAAGTCGACAATCTCCCATGCTCTCATCGGTAATCAACCACAACTAACACACATAACAACTACAACTGGACTACAGCAGGAAGATGAGTTGGCCCCTTTGCTTTTAAATGTGGCTCTGGAATACGTCATAATAATTCTACCTGTCAATACAAGAGAAGATTATACAAGTCAAGCGTATGCGGATCACATCAACATTTTGTCATGATCGCTTATAACCGCCAAAACATATTTCCTGAAACTCGACCGTGAAGTGAAACTAGTACGGCTACATATCAATTAGACTACAAAGTCGACAAAAAATACCTCAAATACCGAAAATATTGTAGTTGCCTAATACAGTATCGAAAATCTGGGTGAATTTGTGTTTCTAGGTGTCACAATAACGACAGCCACTAATGAAAAAGAAGAAGTGCGCCGAAGAGTACAGCTCGGAGTTAAGACCTTTTATTAAATTCTGACAATTCTGAAGATCAGCTGCATACCAAGGAAAACAAAACTCCAAGTCTGCAATAAAAGAGTCTGTAAAAGATGTACCTTAACCCACGGATCTGCAATCATTTTGAAAGCCTTTGCGCGACGGGTCTTGAGGCAGATAATTGGAGCAAAGCTAGACTGGAACCAATGGTGAATTCGAAACAACCATAACCTGTATGAAACTTTTACGAGTCGGAGATTTCAAATGTTTTAAGACTGCAGAAGTTGAAATGGACAGGTCATGTGAATGGTAACGATCAGTAACGAACACCCAATCAGGTATTCGTTGGGAGAACTGGATGGCGGAGGTCGATTGGTAAACCGCGGAAACGCTGGTGTGACTCTATTGGTGAAGACAGTTCATCCCTACTCGAATTTCAAAACTGATTGCCGAGAGGCGCTTTGTGGCGTGGTTGAAGAATGCAACTTTGTGCTGGTAGCAATAGTTTGCGGAGCTAGGAATCAATATTTTCCTGTGTTCCAATCATCCTGTGGTTTTCTATAGATCTCTTATACCAAAGTTTCAAAGTAGCTGTCCTTTCTGCACGCTTCCGTAGACGGAACTTATGTCCCTATGTAGAAAGACATAGGGTCCTTATTAAGAATTCATTACAAATCATTTGTTTTCAACATGGTAAACATGTGGTTCGAGTACTGTTCCCAATACCTTGGCAATCTGTTCTACATCTATGCTAGATCTGATTCTAGTTTAGCCATAAAGATTTCGCTGATACAAGGAGAAAGGAGGGTTACCCATATTTGAATTTTTTTCGAACAGGATGGACCTGGCAAAATAAACGCTGGAATTTATAACTTAAACATTTGAAAAAAAAACTTTTTCAGTTAATATCAACATTTATCTTATGTTACTTTGGAAAAAGTTTTCTGAAGAAAGTAATGAAAATATCTATTTTCTCCAATTTAATTAAAACAAAAATACCAGGAAATTAAGAACTCAACTCACAAAATTGAATGTGCATGTTACAAAATTAAAGAAAAATGAAATACAAGGACACTCATTTAATATTTTTTTATTTTATTTTTTGTATTAATAACAAGTTGCAGCCACCAGAGAATCAGAAGTGCCATTATTTCCATATGAGAAGAAGAAATGTTCTTTTGTTTTAACACATCTTTGTTCGTAGGAGACACACTTTTAATGCGTTTTCACATTTCATGCCATGGATTTCTAAGAGGATATGCAAGGGGGAATAACGCTTATATAATGCAAGAAGATAACGATGCTCAGGATGGGGTAGGTTAATTGTGATTTAATGATATGCGATAGCTATTCCCCAGATGTATTGGTATTTGTTAGTAAAACATGGTCGAGATAGATCAAGAAGACGAAGGTGTGGAATGATCTACAACAACAATTTCTTTAATTTCGTATAGATTTACAATGACTAACATATACTATTACATTAGATAAATTATTGTCATATACAGTAACGCTGCCAAAGCAAGTTATCGTAAGCTCTACATTTACCTACGTTGTTTAATTTCTAAGCTCCCTATTTTGTAAAGCTCACTTTGTTTACTTTCCCTAATTCTAGGGACTTTTAGCAGTTTTTAGTGGTGACTCTACGTTTCTAAACGTCGGAAATCAAAGAGTTCAAGAGCGAATCCAATCGAAAAGGAGTCATCGCTAATGAAGTGGTAACCCGGAGAGGATCTCAACCAAAGAATCGGTCAAAGAGATCTAAACCCATTATCAAAATAATGACGAATCAATTTTTGATTGAGATAATAGCGAAGCATTTATTTTTATACTGTTTTCTATAATATCGGAATGAATAATAAAAAAGAATCTTCTCATGTTTTTTTGGAAGCACGTTTATGTCAAATAAAAATGTTATAAAATTTCTATTTGCCTTGACTTAACTTACATCAAGGCAAAAACATTAACCTTCATCGAATTGATCCTTTGATCTGCTTCACTCGAGATTCCAAAGCGGTTTTCTGAGAATATTGAAGTCTTTTTCTTACAAAATGTAGAAACAAAAGTCAATTCGTAAAACTTAAACATGAAAAAAATCGGAAAAAACTTAATCCAAAGCTTTTTACTATTGACTTCTTCATCGAGCAAAGAACACTTTTTATCCTTAACAAAACTAATCCTCTCAATTCCTCAAATTATATGCACTATGTTGACCATATTAAGATAAGTTTCAATCCAACTATTGGCAATCTTCCACGAGTCTTAAATTTTTTAAAACTGCGCAGAAAGAGTATGGTACATTGGCAAATCTGATCCTCATTTTTTGATCTTGACGTGATCTTGACGTGATCTTGACGTGATCTTTACTCGAATTCAATAATTTCCATAAACATTAAAACTTAAAGGTCGTTTGGAGTTTATATTTCTAATAAGCCTGTACATATTTGTACCTGTTTACTGTGGCATCTGCTACTGTGTCCATCTTTTTAAGATTACCCCCTTCGCTATCATAAGGAAACTACCGTGAAATTTCTAAAGAAAACGTGCAAGTTTTTCATGATACCTTCATCTAATGATTATATCGTTTTTGGAAGCAGATACTTGCAAGTAAATCCGTGATGTGCTCCTAGATGTACTTTGACGTATCGTCTGATAGAACAGGGTTAACTTTGCAGCCTGATTCACGCTGAATGAATCCAATGGAATTGAATGAATCCATGCCCCAATGGTAAGGTGTGCAAAGCTTCTAGACTACCTACTAAACACATCTCCTGTCAACCTGAAAACCTAGCCTGAAACCATTTGACACATTACATTGAGCTAGGCTTCGTATTCCTAAGGTGCTTTCAGATTATGAGGATCCCTCCTCCAGCGGGAAGAAATTGTTAGAGAAGAAATCCCACTATCCCCGACACCTTCCAACGCTCCAGTATAACTTTTTCAGAGTTATATGGCGTTGTATGCACTGCCCGAGCGTACAGCACCACGCGATTCCATTTGTTATCCGTTTGCAGCATTTCTCCGACCGACAAATGCAGTGAATTCATTTGGTTTAATTTTAGGATACACTCACACTGACTAGCATACATTGCAAAACTATAACCAAAAGGCAAAGATCTTTATTGAAACGGTGTTGACTGTGCAAGAAAAAACTCGAAAAACTGATTCGGAATAGATGAAATTTCCTTGTATAAGAGGAAAACAAGGATTGCCCAGTAAAAAGACCAACTATCGATAGGCAGCTCCACATTTGCACTTCAGCTTTAAGGTCGCACCAATAATATTAGTCATTTTGTAAAGTTGATAAAAATTTATTTAAAACCCAAATTTTCTTACAGAAAACTTTGTTTTTTTGCAAATTTATGAACAAAGGCAATGTCTTAATAAATTATTATAAATCTTTCAACAATTTTGAGTTCCACACAGCTCTCGTAATAAAATTCAACTGCAAGCTGTTCCTCGAACGGAATATGATTTACTCTTTTACTACTAACTTCGTTAACAGTTCGTCCATTTCCCCAGGCAATTACTAGGCCTCCGTAAACACGAAATATCATTTTGATTTCGTCGTATGATTTCGTCGACGTCGTATCGTCGGAAAGCTGGCATCTTTACAGCCGTTGTTGACAATATTTCTAAAGTTTCAGTATTAATGAAGGATACTGCTCAGTTTCATTAAATAAAAAAAATATGCTGACGATTCAGTATTTACATTAAGATATGAGATCGACTCCTCATAACTCAGTTATTTCCAAACTTTCATTTTATCATGTTTTCTAATCAAAATTTTGATAAAATAATCAAATTTTCAAGTCTAGCATTCTATCCGTATCCTTCAAACGTTTTATTTTTAAAACGTTTTGTTTCCTCTAGTAAATGATAGTAACATATTATCACATGTTATAGCATATTAACGTAAATTTATCATATTACAATTTCAAGCATTCTTCAAACATAGGACTGAAGTTCAGAGGAAATTATCATTCAGAAGTCCTTCCGTAAAGTTCCTTCTATGTAGCCCATAACTTGAAGTCAACCAATCTAAGCACCATTGCACTCACCAATTTTTACTAGATTCTGCAAGTACGAATAAAACAGGCAATCAACCTGAAATGTTGAACCTACCTCACTCACAATACACCTCACCAAACAATAGAATTTTCAAATTCAATCCGACAATGTCTGACATCAAACAAAACATTGTATTACGTTTATATCTCAAAATCGAACACCTTTCATTTTAAACCGAAGGAAATATATTCAATTTATGTTCGTAGCATACATCGTAAATTTCAAGTGATACAACTTCTTAATACAAAAAATATTGGCCATAATTCTTACAACTTTTCGCACATCCTGTCATAAATGTCGGAACATAAGAGAAGACCTTGTGTGTGTTAGTTTATATGTGTCTAAATATAAAGGCACGATAAAAATGAGGATAAAGGATAAATAAAAAGTATAACGTAAAAAGTAAAGAGGAGCCAGGGCAATGTTTCCCCATGTTTCCAACACACATTCAACGATAACTTCATGGTTTGGCTCTTATGTTCATATGTTCATGCATGTTAGAAGAAAAACTCGATGCAAATTACAACGAATCGAAGTTTATGCTGGATAGAATGTATGTTTGGATAAAGGACCGTTCATATGCTTTATATTCTTAACATAATGAATTTTCTACTTCTTGAGGATAAAGTCATACCTCGAAATCTAGAATTCTCGCTAATTTCTACACATCTTTCATTTTCTATATTATATGAACCCGATGTAAGATCTTCTGTCAGACGAATACTTATGCTTGAACTGTATATATGTGGACAATGCATACTCGGCTGCATACAAGAGAAGCATCAAAACATCTCAACTCACACCAAATGCTGACCCATATCATCGCATTTGTCAACCTTTCACAAACATCTTTCATTTTTACGGCAAGAATTTCCAAGATGGTCTCTCTCGGTTCCCCATTTTGTCTAGCATATTCATTAGAAATAGTTTTAAACTGTCCAAAGTATGAAAACAGTGGAAACCGGCTACCGGCATCATTCAGTTATAGACAGGAATCTATTTTTTGTTTCATTTAATCAAAACGCAGGCGAATAATTGTTCGATATTTGAAAATATGCTATGAAAATTGAAATAGTACTAGAATCATCTATTTTTGAGAAAATTGAGTTCGAAGACCTTTGATGCTTTCACATTCCTTATGAACGTATTAGCTGAAATTAGTAAAGGTTTTCAAAAAGAGTTATATGATTAATTTTCTAATTAAATGATTAATTTTTCTGTATCACTCATTTATTTTAACCCATTGTGGTCACACGCCCGAATAAGGTCCAACGTTTACACAGAGTCTCAGGACTAACGTCACTAAGCATAAATGTTTTTTAAACTTAAACGTCAATTTTTCGAATCATAATGTCCTCTAAGTATAATCTAATAGTTTTTCTTTAAACCATTACGAAATACTCAAAAAGCATTAAGGAATAAATATGATGAAGATCATTAAAGGACTTTGCAGAAATTCATATCTTCCCTAGTTTTCGATTTGTCTTTCGAGACAGCAATCGAACAACGGACGAAATAAAATCAGTTCTAAGGCACAAACTCTCTGTTGCTATGGTAATGTTTGATATTGAAATAGTCTTCGATACTGTTCGGCACCGAGGTCTTCTATAAAAACTTGTTACTCTTGAGTTTCCACCATATTTGATCAATCAAATTGATTCCTTTCTTAACGACATAACATTCCACATTAGAATACGAGGTTCAAATCTAGTCGTTACATGATACCAGCTGGAATTCCCCAAGGTTCGTATCTCAGCCCAACGTTATTCAACATTTTCACAGCAGACATGCCACTTTTACTCACGATATCTGCTTATAGGCAGCATCATCGTATCTGGGTGAGATCACTCAAATTCTCGAAAGACTGTTCGAAGAAGTCTTTCAAGTATTTTATCGATGGAGAAGAAGAGAAGCCCAAACAAACCTAAGAGCCGACACGTTAGCTTTTTAGGCAAGGAAATTTTAAGGTGCCATAATATGTTGCTTATTGTCAAGGTCTGTCCTTGACAAAAAATTAATATTCAGCGACCATATCGATTCCAGCATTGTGAAAATTCATCAAAACAAAATTTCGTTAATCATCTTCGACAGCTTACATAGCTGACAGCTTAAATAGCAAGCTACATATATTTCAAAACAGATGTCTCAAAATGGGTCTAATTAAACCGTTTTATTTCTCTACCCATATATTACATGCGAAGAATAATGTCCGTTCTATAAGAGAATATTCACTTGAAAGAAGAGTAAAACGTCTATAAAAAGCTCACGCATCCTTCAATCTCTTAGTTGCAGCATTGAGCAATTCCGATTCTCTATAGATTTTGCGCCTTCTTATTCTCATCAGCGCAGTTTATGCTAATGAAATAGGGGCTTAGTTTATGTTCGTGTAGCATAAGTTAATTTTAAGTTAAAAAAGGTTTTTCTGTTTGAATTTTTTCTTAGGATTACGCTTATATAATCATGTTAAACTTTACAGTTCTCCTTTCAGATCTTCTAATCAAGACTCCACTAGTTTTGTGAAAAATTACATTTGAATAGAAATTAATACTTATATTATTAATTCTATTGTTATTATAATTATTGTGATTATTATTATGATTATTATTATTATTTTTATTTATAATAATAATTATTATTATTATAATTATTTAGCTCTCGGAGAAAATAGGCGTTCTCTCTTCAGAAAACGTAACGGGAAAAATGATGCAATCAAAAGACACTTGGAACTGCGTATCGCATTACGTACGGACAGTTTTTCCTATAAAGAATGGAATCATGAATGGCTTGACAGCGCGGACGGAAGGTGGATCTCTCTGACAGCAATCCTGTTCCGTTCCATCCATCCGTGCTGAATGAGGGATTTCGCTTAACCAGAAGAAGAAGATGATGAATGCGGCCTAGTCCGAAGTAATCTGACAAACAGTTCAAGGTTGGGTTCTTGATATGTCATAGGACGTGTTTAGCCGGTGGTCGGGTTGTGACTGGGAATCTGACACTCAGGGCGTAAATAGCCTTCACTTCCCAACCCTAAAACAAAATTTTTATTATTATTATTATTAAAACTGACAAATTGGAAATTTTTTTACAAAATGATCGTAAAAATTTTGATTTTTTTTGATATGGGCAAACTCCAGTAGGATTTTACTTTAAAAACAATATATTTTAACCCTTTTAGTGCCGAAGGCCGATATATTGGTCCGCGTCTTATAGAGCTTTACTATTCGCATTACGGGAGAACTCTTTCTCAAAATAAATTATAATACGTTATAAATGATCAAGTTTCATTACGAGAAAATTAAAAAAAAATTGTTCTTCGTTTTATCTTCTTGTGGACATGACTTTTTCCTATCGCTTGGAGCTAAGAAGAAATAATCCATCTGGCAGTCACCATGTACCTTTGAGTTATTTATTATTTTTGTTATGTAATATTTTTTATCTTGTTAAAAATGTATCGGAAATGCTAATTTAATACTTTGTAATAAATGTTCTTTTTAAGATTATGATGAAAAAGGGACTTTTGCAAGAGGGAACTGCACTTTTAATTTCTTTATAATCTTTTATGTCTTTGTTGTGTCAATGTTTTTGTTCTTTATTTCGTCCTTAATAAACTGCTTTTTGAATCGTGTAAATATTGTTTCTAGTTGAATTTTTATGAGTATTTTCTCAAATCCTAGTAAAACCGTGAAATTCTGTCGGTTATTCTCGCAGAGGCACCTCTTTTTCGTCCGGCACTGAAGCTATGAAGGAAGAAAATGATATTCGATTAACTCAGTATAAAGTACATTTGTTTCGAAGTTTGAAGTTAACTTAATCTACACAATTTTGTAAGCATGTTTACTACACAATTTTGTATAAACAATAAAATCATGAAATTCCATCTTTATTCATCCTATCCATTAATAACAAAATGCATACTTTAATCTTAACTAACGACACATGAAACGTATTGCCCACACAACGAAAAGTAACACCTCATTCAAAACAAACAAAATCATATAGCAAATCATAATAGCAAATCAATTCCAATAAAAACATATACAAACTTATTCTAAGTGCTGCAATGAATGCACAATTAGTGCGCTATTCAATCATTAATTGGATTTGTAAAATGTAAATATAAAAATAAATATATTTAACACTGCCGTAATAAACCCTTTAAAAAAACACTTTCTGTGGCCACTTCCTTTTTTTTCATAAATAAATTTTAAATGACGTTCGGACAGAGATGATGGAATAGCGACGACTGAAGTGCACTGACCTGAGAAACACAAAATGGGACACCCCTGAGTACGCGGTGGATAATTCTGTCAACTAATGGAAGTTAGCGATCGTCTCATACAAATTATATAACATCGAATTTATTAACCGAATTCGCTTGGAAAACCGCTGAGCGACACCATGATACGGTAATGAGGAACACCCGTCTCTCCGACAAGGGGGAAAAACACCCATCCTCTAGCCCCCAGGGCTGTCGAGGAGTAAAACCCACCTCCGCAGGCCAATGAGGAGGAAACGCTCACACATCTACTCGACAACATAAACTTTATCACCACGAATCTCTACGATACGACCACCATCCTCCAACTTCCCCAACTCTGATTAAAACCATACACTCAACAACCACAACGCACTCAGTGATAACACTCACCCTCTAATTTTGTTCCTGTACTCGTCAACCACTTCATTCGAAATGCCGATTACAATTTCGTGCGAGACGCAATATCCGCAACACATTCTTCCTCGAAGCCATAATTTCCTCATAGCTGCCACCGCAGATACGCGTTCTCACCAACTCTAATTCCTTTAACACATAAAAAAAACCATCTTCGCTCAACATCTGCCAGCGCATTCATCCTATGCAAACAAACCTACGGACAACACTCTTAGCCTTAAAATTTACACCAACCTTTTTAGTATCGGCACATTTTCTTTTACAGATGACATTGCCTAGTGTACTACACATGACAGTTTCACAGAGTATAGTAATTTTACAGAGGTAAAAAAGTAAAGTTGACAGGAAGGCGCGAATTAAAAATGAAATAAATAAAATAAAGACTGCAACTGCTAAGGTAAAGACCACTCTGAACGAGGAGTTTACATTCGTCCCCATAAAGAAGATACCGCGGTTATGTACCGTTAAGGTATTTATAACCGAAACGGAGCAGACACCGCAGGAAGCCTTCGAGACGCTTAAACTCCACTATATGAAAAAGAAATGTGGCTTCACTTCGCGGAGAAAGAAGTCACCAACAAAAGCATGGTCCTGGTACTGGGCATGCGAAAAGAAGACGTCAACACTCTAAGGGACAAAAACTGACGACTGAGTTTTGGCTTCACTCAGGTGACTGCCAAAGCAAGGGCGACCGGACCCTTGCAGCAAAAGCAAAAAGTCAATGAGGGTGACCCAAGCAAATCAGCACCACAGCAGGGCGGCAGCAGCCAACCTGCTTAAGCATCTAGCAGGTGGGAACACCGATACACGAGCTTTACCAACTTAATGGAAAGATACTTGGAATCAGTGCAAAACAATTCAAAATCTTTGCCACAAGCGGGGTAAATAAAATCCGTAGCTGCATTATATGTCGGAAGGAAATTAATTTAATTTTTCTATTGCAGTTCAGCAACATGGACCTTACATCAACAGTGCTCGACGGAAGGGACGGGCAGGTAACGCTGGCCTCAGCATACCTACCGTTTGACGTTCCGAATTCCGACCACCGAATTCCGCACCCTATCGGAACGAACACGGGGGAAACGGGCCATCATCGGAGGCGATGCGAACGCGCAACACGAACTCTGGGGAAGCACCAAGTGCAACGAAAGAGGTGAGCAGTTAGTCAATTACTTAATAACTACTAACCTCAACTTAGCAAATAAGGATAACACACCGACCTTTCTAATGAAAAATAGAGCGGCAGTGATTGACGTCACTCTAATCACAACAGAGGCATTGGAGGACCTGCACGGCTGAAAAGTATTTGACTCACCTAGCGTCTCGGACCACCAATGGATCACCTTTCAAGTGAGAAGAGACGCGACGACTCCATTGGTCCACTGCAATCCTAGAAAAGTGGATTGGGACGGCTACACCAACGCTACTAAAAGATATATAGGTTCACATCAGGTGACTTCATTGAGAAGTCGAAAGGACATCGACATTGAAGTGAGATACATCACAAGTATACTCTTTGATAGTTTCAGGGAGATGTATCCAACCACTACTGTCACACAATAAAATGTAAGCTGGAGGAACAAAGAACTGGAAGAGATCAGGAAAAATACTCAAAGATTATTCAGAATAGCTCGCCTCACAAACCGAGATACGGATTGGGAGGACTACAAGCAAAATCTGAAAATTTTTCAAACAGCTGTAAGAAGAGAGAAAAGGAAATCCTGGAATCTTTTTGCAGCAATATTAAGGGAGAAAACGAGACATCTAGGCTAAGCAGGGCTCTGAAAAGAGAACCACATGTGGACACGATACTCCAAAAGGAGTACGGATCGTGGAAAACAAATAGCATAGAACGCCTCAAGCTCCTACTAAACCAACACTTTCCGGGCTCAACGGATGAGGAGACAGAACAATTAAACAACGCGACTCCTTACCGTGCCCTCCATAAAAGAAAAAGTAAGCGAAGAAAAGGTCCTTTGGGCCATTAATACCTTCGAACCTTACAAATCACCAAGAACCGACAAAGTGTATCCAGTTAACCAAATAGTAGAACACCTCAACAGAAAGGGATTCAAAACGATAGCGTACGCTGACGATATCGTTTTACTGGTAACTGAAAAATTCCCGAAAACCATGTCGGAATTGACACAGACCGCACTCTCACATCTTTTTGAGTAGGCGAAGTTAACGGACTGCGCATCAATGCCGACAAAACGGAGCTTATGCTTTACACAAAGCGCCTTAAACCGGAGACATTTTCACCCCCGACCTTTGACGGAAAACATATAAGTTTAGTAAACAAGGTGAAATACTTAGGAGTAACCTTGGATAGTAAGCTAACTTGGACTCCACACATAGGAGCAGTCCGATGGTGAGCTACAGCGGCGCTCTTCCGATTAAAAGACTAGTGGGGAAAACCTGATGAATAAAACCCAAAATTGCCCACTGGATCTACACAACAGTAGTGAGGCCAATAACCAACTACGCGGCATTGGTTTGGTGGCAGGCATTACAAAAGAAAACCATTGCAAAAGAGCTAGAGACGATCCAGCGAATGGCCTGCCTTGGCATCACAGGTGCCATTAGGACTACGCCAACTGCTGCAATGAAGATAATGCTTAATCTCATGCCATTCGACAAATTCATCTTCAGAGAGGCATCACTTTCGAGCACTTTCGAGATTAAAATCCACACATGGGTTATCTAACTACACTCGAACGGGGCACGTATGCATTTTGAAAAAAATGGAGAGAATGGCCCCGTCAAGTAAAAGGGAGCTGGATAGAAATCAACCAATATTGGACACAACAATTCCATACAAGATCAACATTCTGACCAGAGAAGCGTGGAAGACGGTGCGGGATTTCACATCTGGAAGTGCGATCATGATCTACACCGATGGTTCCAAAACGGATGAGGGAAGCGGCGCCGGAAACTTTTTCCCAGATCACCCGTAACTCAACCGAAGTTATAAACTGGAGAGCGATACCAGAGTTTTTCAGTCGGAAGTGTTTGCAATAAAAGCAAAACCGCAACAACCCGAGTAAATGTAAAACTGACATGGGTCCCTGGACACAGCGCTGTACAGGGAAACGAAAGAGCGGATGAGCTAGCGAGAGCTGGATCAGCCGACCAAAATGCCACTAGAATAGACACAATTAAAATGCCACTAGCAACCGTAAAAAGGGAACTAGATGAAATCCTCTGGAAAGAGACAGATACGGCTTGGAACGATAGGAACGACTGCAGGATAAGCCGAGCTCTTTGGCCTCACCCTAATCAAATTAGGACAAAACAACTCCTGGGGAAAACCCGAAATGGCGTTAGAACGTTGGTGGCAGTATTAACGGGCCATAATCTTCAAAGTCAACACGTCAAACGAATAGGAGTCCAAACGGATGACACCTGCGGAGCTTGCGGCGAGGAGGAAGAAAGTACAGAACACTTCCTCCTAGACTGCCTGAGTCTGGCCAACAAACGCCTAATTTGGCTGAGGTGTACTGGCGCAACAGAATTGGAACACTTGGTAACCACAGAGCGGGGGGAACTCCTTAGCTTTCCTATTCTGTAGGACGACAGGATGGACCATCTGTAAACAATAGTACTACACATGGGGATCTAAGGGCCAAGTTCTGGCCTATGCTAAATTCCAGCAAGTGGACCCCAGTACAATAATAATAATAATAATAATAATAATAACAATAGGTATTAAAAAAATATATGCGTGGTGTTCCAAATTACAATATCGACTGCATGCTATTCTATGATCTAATGATTCTAATAATTAATTTCTGTTTATGCAGCGTCTAGGTAAATCGGGTTATACTTGCTGATCGAAATATTGAACTCCACTATCGACCACTATCGACAGAAATAGGGAAGGTTGCTGAACCTGGGATGTATTTGGTTTGAACTTGATAGATATTCGACTATCGGTGAGATGTTTGGTGTTATTTGTTCAATCGGTGTTCCTTCTGGTATTTTTCTGTTGATGATTACGATGAGACCATATAAGCTGCAGTGATGTATGTTGTTTCCGGTTCTGAGCATTTCGATTTTTTTTGTGTTGTTTATTCAGTATCTCATCTAATACCTCAAATTGTGAGAATTGGTCTTGGATTTCGACTTCCGTGCATTTTGAAGTATACCAGGTAGTACCTGCATGGTTGATCTCCTGTGAGATTCATAATTTTTTCCATTGATTCTAATTGAAATGTTATGAAATTTAGCTAGGTAAGTCCCATCCTGATGCTGTATGGAGTTTCCTGTATCTAGTTGACCGCGAAATTTCTTCAACAGTAGATTGCCTGCCGACATTTCCCCGATATTAGAGATGTTGAAGCCGCTGATCATGTTCCATGTAGCGGTTGAACTTTGTAGCAATTTTGGGATGCAGTTTGTTCTACTAATATCATATGAATATCTTATTATAGTGTTTACAAATAAATAAATTATATAAGATTCACCAAAGTTGTTCTTTAATATTTTCTCAAAATTAAGGTGTGGAATTGTATTTCTTATTTTTTTGACTGGTTTTATTTAAATTGTTTCGTAACTTTCTGTTAGTTGGGATATTTTTATATAAAGTATTAACTCAATGTTAGTGATAATATTAAAATCTGCTAGCTCAAACGCTTCATCTATTGTCGAAAAGGGTAACAATTCCTTACTTCATGTCTCTGTAACTAAGTTAACCTCCTTTTTTGATAAGATGAGAACTGTCATTTTCGCCCAAAGAATGGCATAGTTAATTTGTTTGATGTTCTCTTTTATTATCCTTTTTTTTGTATTGTGCTTCTAATGTCATATTATTGTCGATTTAATTTTCATTATTAAATAATCTTTGGAGTTCGTTTGTAATTTAAGTTATTATTACTGCAAGTTGTGTACATGTTTACTTGTTAAGTGTAAACTTTGTTTATAACTACTTGTTTATTATCCTTGTTCAGGCCATTAGTAGTCTTTTCCTGAACTGTTATTAAATCTTCATGATCGGGAGTCTCGGCTAAACATTTCACAGGAAAAGCAGAGGAAATCGATTGATCTTTTTGCCTTGCGGGGTTTCAAGTTCTGAATCATGGTTTCAACTTGACGCAGTTCGTGTGTCAGATACTGCGAAAGTGGATGATGTTGTGCTATTGGAAAGTTTCCGTCCTTAATTTTGGTCCGCCCAAGATAGACGGAGATGATTTGTGAGCTCGTGTAGTCCAATATTTGTACATTTTCGTAAGTCAAGTTGATCGTGAACCTGAACAGAGATTAATTTCTAATTTTGTCTTTATGCACTTTTTTTCAGGATTCTGAAGTAAAAGATTCTGTATAAGTTAGTATTGTTGTATTTCTATTTTCTTTGCCTAATTCATGCTAGTATTTTGGGGTCAATTATAATCTTATTCTATTGTTCGTTAGTGCGTAAACAACTTGTTCAATTTCACGGGTCTGTTTCTTGGGTCTTTTCTAATTATGGTGGTCTTTCTCAGGAGTCTGTTTCGTTTTCAATTTTTTAATATTGTTTAACCACGCGTTCCCTAGCTCCTCGGGAGAAACGTTGGGAACGCTGCCTGGGTACAATCCTACAGACTTCTTGCCCGTCGAAGGGTCGAGGAGGTCCTTTCTGATTTAAGCAACTCATAGTTTCTTTGAGAGTGGAGTGCCAACATTCTATCTCACCGTTGACTTCTCTCTTGTAAGGAGGGGTACGGAAAAGTTTAATTTTGAGTTCATCTTAATCATCGGCTCAAAGGCAGCGTCGATCACGACGATTTCAGGGATGCGGAAAAGCAAAAGTCTTTTCTGTTATAAAAATGTCTATGTGGAAGATATATCCAGGATATTTGGGAATGGATATCGCTACTTAATGGTTTGTTTGGTTGCCTATGTTACACATTATGTTTGTAAATGGTACAGAGTTTAACTAGTTGTCTGATTTTTGAAACCATTTTCGGAAAGAAGAAGTTTTCCAAGCTCTTTTATGCATTTGGATAATTCTGTCTTCCTGTTCTACTCCGATGCGGCTGTCTTCTAATATTTTATGAGTAAACCAAACTTTATAGCCTTGCAAGTGGTGAGAGTATATCTTTTAAATGGTTCCAAATGTTGAATCGTCGGTGTCCATTGATAGTGTATGGGCTTAGGTACCTTTCGCAAATAGCAATTTAGGTTTGAATGGAGTTGCAACTGGTTTTTCAGTCACATTGGTTGTTTTTCGACTCTGCGTCTTTGGCTTCCACTGCTCATAATATACGCAGCCTTTAAATGAGGCTAGGTGGCCATGTTGTCTCCTGTTCATACAGAATACCTTCTCCTTTCCTATATTTTTGAGAAAAGCACATTTTGCGGGGCTCGTCGTGAACGCTGCATTTTAAACAAAGCAGAAATACATGTTGCAATTAGCTGAAGCTCCGTATCGTTGACACCTTTTGGCTTTTGACACCGAAATGTTTGGTGGTTGAGATATTTTGTCCTGAGCAACCCTGACATATATGCACAGAACTCTGTTCAACAATATCGACTGTCATGTCGTGAACGGTCTTACAGCTATCTATTCCACAGAAGAGATCACTCCCAATTTATTTAATTGTTCCATGGTGTCCCAGCTTTCTGATAGTCCTCTCAACAGGAAGGTCTGATTTTTCTCTTTATTAACTTTAACTTTATGAACGGCTTGATAATCTTAAGTGTTTTCTACCCGGCTTTGTGTCTTGCTTAGGTTTATTTTGTTATTCAGAATTCTTGACCTTTCCGCACTCTTTAATTAGCCTTATCAGATCTTTACCGTCCGGGTGATGCGCAATGTCTTAGATATTTTTAAGAGATTTTCATTAAAATGTTGCTAGAAGCTATCAGTCAATGGATACTCTTTTGTTGGTGCAAGCCTGGCTTTGAAGACGATATTGGTGATACACCTCTTTTGTGATACTATTGCACGTTATTGCAAAAATTCACTTTTAATTTGAGGTAACCATCGGTCAGAGAAATCCTGCATAAGTTTGAGGGCATTCTGTTTTCTTTGCTTGTCTGTGAAAATTCGTGAGGTACCCCAGCATGCGACTTGATTGCATATCCTACCCCATGTGTTCTTCTCTCTATAGTGGCTCTGTGTACCGCGGATCTCTCCAGTAATTCCGTGGTAGCCATCTTATCACCTCCTGATATTACTTTTAGTAGATCATCAGTAGTCACTCCAAAGCGCGTTCTGATTGTGATTGATCTTTAAACTATTGCTCTCGATTATGAAAGCGCTGAAATCAGTGTTGATATACTTGTTGCCTTATGACGTTTTGTCTGTAAATTCTACTTATGTTCCGGTGAGCCCCCGCTGCGCAATGTCCAAGATTTTCAAACTGTGGTATAGTAAACAATGCGTATTATGTACCTTATCAGTTTACCACTAATTATTGAAATCTGAAATGTGAATGAAATAATGAGATTTTGAAAATCCCACCTGCTACTGAAGTGGGAGTTTTGTGTGGCAAACTTTGTACACACCCATTATTAAACGGCTTCATCGGTTCCCATGGGAAATGGAAGCTTGCCGCCTTCTGCTCAAACTTCAGTGGTTAATAATATTACACACTTATCCCATGTGACATTTTTCTTTTTCAGATTCTTTGAATTGTTATGGAAGTTTCCAATTTCTTGTCCGTGAAAATATTTCGTCCTTTGATTTGAAATTACTTTCACTAGCAGATACTTGGAAACCTACTTGACTCGATAAATTGTGCTGATAAATTACATTCGGATAAGTTATTAGATGCCTCGTAGTTTCCAAAATGCAACGTAAATAAAAATCCATTTTAAATTAAGGGAATCGTTAAATTGCATCACAATTGTTAGAAAAATTATTGTAAAAGAGTGATACGATAAGACCGAACAATTCCAAAGAAAATCTGTTCAAATTTATGCATACTCTTTAACGTATGAGATAAGGACTTTGAACAAATTTGTATTGTTTTTGAGAACGAACAGGAAGCCAGTTGTTGGAAAAGCGAAAAAGCTAAGACAAAATATAAATAACTAAATGAAAAAAAAAAACAAAGCATCAGTAATCGGTTTACTAAATCTTATCAACAGTTCTGTGTAAAAGGTATCAATACTCGACCTCTCAATTGGCGTCAGTCTATGGAAATGGAATTCATATCCTTCCCACCGATATTCCGTTAAGTATGTGCAAAATTCATATGTGTATTGCAAAAATTAGCATCCGCTGTCTCGTTCGTGTTCCGTATCCTTTCGTTGAAGTAATAAATAAAAACCAATTAAAAATAAAAACCAAAAATGAATGAAATAATAAAAAAAACGTATGCCTGGAAATCGATCGATGGCTGGTTGATGTCATTTTTGTAAAACCAGGGTCAAAATCGACGGAGGGTTTCATGAAATCGAAGAAGAAATTAGGTGTAACGTTTATTCTGGTTGAGGATGATAATGTCAAATTATAGTTGATTTTTAAGCATTTATGTACCCCAATGGTTTTTCGAAATACAATAATAATAAATTTCCTATTGGTAAGGGGTAACCAAAGAGCACAGGATCGGTTTGACCTATGAGCCAATATTTTTTTAACGCTCTGTGGTTACAATCATCGGAAATATTTTCCAGCAGTTTTCTGAATCAGCCATACAACAAAAGACATCTCATTATTTGAACCGTACTCGCCGTATATTGACTAGTATGGCGAATCCTTTGTGCAAATACTATGTAAATTTGTCACACCAGCATTGAATTGTTCTATAATCGTAAATCAATTGGTATAGCCAATGATTGCTCCCAAAGTCGACAACTTCTGGCCAGTAAAACACTCAACGTTTGAGGCTACTGCGGTCATTAGTTTGCGTAAATGTCTGTCACTCAAATTATGCTGGAGTATTGTTTGGATCGCCATTAAATACAATATGTTCAAAACACCTGTATGTCTTGTACTGGAACGTGCATTAATGCTAATGAACCCAAATACCTTGGCCCATTACACACAAATCAATACTTAAGACTTTGTATCGTGTTATTATCGATTTAATTGACAAGGACTAAGGTGAGTCGAAATAAGGAGTTTATGGCTAGCTCAACGCTTATTCGCTGGAGCATTGTGCAATTGAATATGAGATGCTGTAGGCGTAGCAACACATCTCGGGTCAGTGTATTTTAAATAGTCCTCACAATGGGTTGATCAAGTTTACTTCTGAGAAATTTTCGTAATTTATCTAATTAAATAGACGGCATTGAGTAATTGGCAGCAGGTATTCATCCTTTTAGCAAGCGAAACATGGGTATGGAAAGGATTATAATAGTCTGGCAATGTTCATTGTTACAGGATAAAATTGTATTTCATCTGCACCTTGTAGCAATCCAATTTTCTTTAAATTTTCGTTAACGGTTTTTGTACTCCTTAACTATTAAAATTTCTTTTGGCTGTACTTTATCTAGCTCCACTGTCAAACCGCAGAACTTGCATAACTGTATACAATTCAAAAAAGAAAAATTTATAAAGCGAATCGAGAGTGGGCAATGTTCAAAAACAAAGGGTCCTGCAAAAATCCTTTTCATTATTTCTGGCCAGGATTTTTCTGGCACTTTTTTGATTTCGTATACCTTAACTTTCTAATAAGTCATATTTGAAGGCTGTACGTTAATTAAACGATTTTATGCAATTGTGTGAATGCAACACAAACCGAAGTTTCTCAAAAACTTTCATTTCTTTAGTTTCGCTGCTCCACTTGAACATAAGAATTATCTGAAAATCGGTCGATATTCCATGGAATACACAGGCTTTGAAACGTGACGAAAAGTCCAATTCAATGAACTTCAACATAACGACCTATACGCAGAAAAAGGATGCTCAGCAACATGCTCTGACAGCGAAAACCTAACAAAATTGACTATCATAATGTCAACGTTTACGTATGGACGTGGAGCCTCAAAGGCCGTTTCAGATTCTTCTTTCTGTTGGTCTAGACCGAGCGGTAGATTAGCTTCAAGGCCGAAATACAACAGTGCGAGACTGCGACACGAGAGAGCGACGAAAGTCTCGGAGCAAATGACAAGCAGTTTTCGTAACATGCATGTGTATGCGACATCGTACAATGATTGCGATGCGTCGATGCGAGGCGGGAAATATTCGGAAAAACGAAAATTCCTCGCAACAAGGTGCGTAACGTTTGTCAAATGCAATATGGCGCTTAAATGAAATTCGAAATTCAAACGCCTTAATTACTTTTTAAGTACATTGGTTATTTTGAATGAATTTTGAAGGAAAATTTCGTACATCATAGCTAAAGCTTTTATTTGCTAAACGAAGGAACTTTCCAAATTCAAAAATTTTCAAAAATCAAAAACAGTTTTATTTAAAACGTCACCTATTTGACATTTGTCATATGAACATAAATGTTCCCCGCATCGAGTGCATTGTAAATTGAATGCGTTGCGCGACGACGAGGGGGAATCGTACGCGCTCACACATCGCCGTTACGCAGTTTTGTATTTCGGCCTTCACTTTCAGTAGTAAAATGATCAGCGAGGGTATTGGTTGTGTCATTAGATGATCAACATGTTAGTACTATCCGACATCCAAATACTAGTCAAGGCTTTTTTGACTACACGTTCATCGTTGCAATATATTTTTTAGTGATGTGTTTATGTTTGCTTCAAATTATTCCTGAAAAGTGGCAGAAAGAAGTACAGCCAACTGTTCAACTACGAAGCGGCAATCCCAAAGTTCTCTTTGCTGAGTAATTGGTTGGTGACTGTTTCAGATAAGTCGGATGATTAGGAGGATATTTAGCAGTTTTTGATATATGAGTCAGAGCTGATGTACTAAGATGAAAGTAAGAACGATGAAGATGAAGACGAATACCAGGACTCAGGCCAAGATGTTGAAACTTCAGACATGGCATCCCAGCAAACAATATAATCATTATATAAGGCTTATTTCGGTGTTTATTCCTTAGAGCAAATGACCTATCAATTGTAAGGCAAAACAGTTTGCACATCCTTACCTTATTTAACCTTTAACTTTATTTTATTCCTTTATTTAACATAGGCCATGTCATAGGCAATCAGGTTTACAGCTTTTATCATTATATATACCTTATGATAAGGCATAAATAATGATGAGTATAAACCTTAGTCAAAGGCTTACCCAACAAACAATATAATCATTATATAAGGCTTAGTTTGGTGTGGTTTAATCCTAAATGCATAATGCCTATCACCAGTTTATGTAAATTTTAACCTTATTTTATCCCTGATTTTAACATGGGTCATGTCATAGGCAATAAGGCGCACAACTCTTAACCGTTAAATATACGTTATGATGAGACATAAATAATGATATCAAAGAAGTAGTAATTGCACTGCGCAAAATGCACTTACCCAAGAATTATCGCTCACTCGAGCTAGTTGTCACTCACTTTTCACTATCACACTCTTCACATTCAACGTCCCAGTACAATTCGCATGGTAATAGTCAAAACTAAGATAATCATTAGAATAAGGCTTAGCTAAGCCTTATACCCTATGTATACCTTAGAAAAAAGAGTCATAATCTTCCTGCTGTATTTCTTATTTTGAGCAAATTTATCAGCAATTTGCTACAGTTATTTGAATAACTGGGAAATGTGTGCAGAACTTTTATTCTTATTATGGCTATATCTAGTCTGACAAGGGCTCGGAAGCTACTGGACTGTGTGTAGAAGAAAACAAATCCTTGTTCCAACTGACAGAACGAATCCAAGGCAGCAACTGCAATGTGACCGTTGATAATTGGTTTTCGTCAATGCAGGTCATTGGTGAACTATTAAAGCGGAAGCTCACATATATGGAGACAAAGAATCGAAGAAAATAAAAAGTAAATACAAATTCGATCCCATGAAATACATTCAACCCCATAAAGTTCGACAAGTTCCTGACTTTACAAAAAGTGAAGCCAAATGTTTTTATAAAGCCTATTTTTGGAAGAAGAAAAGAGCCATGATACTCGTATCCTCATTGAATTATAATGTCCACATTGATAAGGATTCAAGTAAGCCCGAAATTAAACTCTATTTTAAGGGGCTACACCTATGTGAATTTTTTTTCGATTTTTTTATTGGCTAAAAGTATGCTAACACATCCCTAGAATTGAAATCAAAAAGGTCAAAATAGTAATATACTTCAGAAAATTTTTGAGATTCAATTTTCTGAAGCAACTCCAATGCTCGAAAAACGTAAAATTTGCTCGCTTTACATTATATAGTAATTAATATACACTGTATAGGGCACGTTCCTTCGTAAACGACGCTAAGAGAGCTTCTGTTTGCTCGATCAACTACACGCTGCATTTGAGGTTAAAGTACTATAGCAAATCGTTCAATGCAGTCGTGTGGTCCATTGCGCCGAAACATGTGTCGAGCGGCAAGGCGGTGCTCGTGTCGCGACGGATATCGCAGTTATCTTATTTAATGATGGACTGTCGGGCCTTCTCCCCATCTACGACTAATTAGGATTGACTGCAGGACCTTATTGTTACAACTTCTGCTTAGAAACAGACACCGAGCGAATAAGGGCTGCTGAGCGCTCAATTTTCGACGTAGTAAAAGGGGCGAGACGCGGCCTTTTAGCATCAAGAAAGGAAGAGGAGGAGAAATCCACGGTCTTGGAAGGCCAACTGTATGGTGCTTGGATAGCAGAGTAAAGGTAAAAAAATTTGTATATAGTAAAATTTTGAAAATTCACAACTTTATAAGGTTTTGAAACTTTAAACGCGTTTATCTCGAAAGTGTATTTTTGAAATTTGCCGGAAACGAAACTCTTTCAGTTTTCATCCGATTGACTTGCCGTTATAACTGTAGCTTCTTGATATAATTATTTACTGAAGTCCATACGATTTTAGCAATTGGTTTTGTTTAAAAAAAGTTATAAGCAATTGAAGTCATAAAAATCATATTCTAGTTTTCTATTCTAGTCATTGAAATCATATTCTAGTTTTTTACACACGGTGTACTTAGATTTCAAAACTTATCCTCCGGTTCCATGGTCTATTCTAATTCACTTCAAGGAATTTTCCTCAAGTCTTCGCAAGGAGTCGCTGTTTATGCTCACAGTCAACTGAGTAAATACGAACGTTTTAATGAAAAGTCACAAAAGCAGGTCGGCTTGTTTGGGGACAAATCTAATCATCTACAGTATGAAACGTATTTTATGTAACTTTACAGTGGGTGGTTATCAAACATATAGTTAACATTCCAATATACCACATATTAAAAATAAAATTTTTTAACGAAATACTGACCAAGAACACTTTGGAAAAACCATGTAATTTCTTCCCACTCTTAGGTAGTAGGAAAAAATGAATGTTGGCAGCTTCCAATGAATTAGTCTGAATTGTTTCGAAGTTTTCCATGCAAAATTACTATTACTTGTGACTCGCAAAAAATGTTTCATTGGCACCAGAAAGCCTGATTTCAGGCAACTGAGTGAGAATTTCGTTTGAATTTCTCCAGCAAGGTAAGAATGCATTTGAGTATTTGAAAGATGAGAAAATGCATGGATAAAAAATGCGCGAACAAAAAAAAACTTTTTTGAATAGGAAATTTCATTGATGGAATTTTTCGCATGACTATACATTTTGCAAAAGGACTCGAACGTTGCAATGCAACACAATAAATAATACAAGACGGTAAAGTATATTCATTAAGGTCGGGTTGAGCGGCAAATACTTTGCTAGCACCTTATACAGAAATGTAAAAAAAGTTTCTGCATTTTTCCGCTGGCTGTTTGCTTCCTACATGCAATACCACTTTTGGATATGCAAAGATATCTTACGATTCCAGTTAAATGTTATGAATAGGACTCTTTTATTTTCTTTCAATATGAAAGTATGTCATTGTCAATCATCGATGTTTCGGCAAAGTGTTGGAAGGTTGAAATGTTTTCACATTCGGCTATTTAATAGATTTTTGTAAGAAGTCTTCAGAGGATGTCATTTTTCTTGGACATTTCACATATATAGCAATTTTCTCATCATTAAATTGACATTTCTTCACCTCTTCCTCTCCTATACGACTACACCTGTTTCTGACGTGTTAACTCCTTTGCTTCGGACACAAATACAGCAATAAATCTATAACACGTGTTTTATGCCAGTAAATTCCATCATTTGTGGTCTTATAGAAATTCCCCTAATGTACACAGAACATATTCCAGCACAATATTAGCGTGTAAGCTTGATTAATAGCTTTTGAATTCAAGCCAATCGACAATGGATTGTCGTCTGTTTAAAGCACATTGGATTGCCTTGAACAGTATTTTTCCAATAAATATCCAATAAATATTACCAAAATACCTACATACAATCACGAACACTCAGCAGTATATCCTTGCACCAGTGTGTATTGAAAATGTAACAGCCGTTCCGACATTAAATCACTCTGTTTCGCATTACGTCATTAGCTCGATTTATTTTACCTGTAATACGCACATTGGGGAAATTAAAGGTTTTACTATACATAATGGCAATTTCTCATGGTCTTTATCCTGATAATTTTATCTCCTATCATTTGTACCTTAACTTTTATCGTGGCCATTCTGTAATAGTGTTAGTGCTGTAACTTATGCTACTACAGCGAGCGAATAGTAGCCATATCCGTAATTGCTGGTATGGTCGCCGAGAGTGTTACCGGCAGATAACTATTACATTATGCATAACAGGGGGAAATTAATGGGACCATACATCCATAACAGTCTAGCATCGCTCCTAGCTAGCACCACCCTCTCAATACGTGATTTATTACACTTATACTTGCTTGCTTGGTCAGGAGTTTCGTTGCTTGTTGGTCAAAAAACTTTGGGTAAACAGTTACGGTAGGAGATTCTGTCTTCGCTTCATTCCACGTTCAATTCTAAATTTATGACCGCAGGATAAACTAACAAGAAAACTTCGCTTTCCAAGAATGGTGTGACATGTACACTTGAGGATTCCAATTAAACAAATTTTTCTGTTTAAAAAGTGAAAATTTTAGTGTTGAAGAAATAAATTACTTCAAGTCCAACCTTCACTTCCTGCTTCAGAAACTAGTAAATAATGGTAGCTCTTCAACAGAGAAATCTCAAAACATAGATGAAAGTGATCCTGAGACTACCCCCCTGACCTCCATGACGTCCTTTCTGAAGAAGCGCAGATCTTGGTCCTTTAAACGAACAAATGTTTTCATTTCTCATCCAACATAATTTGTGCCACGCATTGATTTCGCATGAACTTTTGCGAAACCACAAGTAAATGCTTATAATTCTGAGAATCACACTATAGTTGCCACATACATGTATCATGTTGATGACGTCGTTTTAATCTATGGTCACAATCAAAATCCTTTGCTTGATTTCAAAACCTAGGAAAATTGACTGAAATTCTTCTCAACATTTTCTTTACTGCTACAAAAGAGACTCTATGATATCATTATCTCTATCCTTACATACGATCTTTGAAGTTCGCTTAAAATTTTGATCCTGGCCATTGTAAACAGGTCTGGTGAGAGTTTGTCGGTTTTTCCACTTAGACGTTGAATGTCTTTTATTTGTATATTTCAAAACTTTGGAGGACTTTCAAACGTTGTCCTTTCACTTCTATATGGAGCTTAAAGACGACGTGGAGTTTGTATGCATTTATTGTTAATGACGTTGTTTTTTAATTTGGACTTGACTGTTGCATCTGGGTTGCGTATTATTTTGCTTTTGTTACACGTAATTTGAATTATGCGTGACCTGTTTGGGGAGTCGCCTTCATTGGTGTTAGTGAATAATTTTTGTCGCTAATTGTTGCTTTTTTGGAAGGCTGGATTGATTTATTCTTTGAACAACTTCGGTTTCGGTCATGGTCTTATTGAAGTATTTGGCATGTGTGATTTTTGAAGCACGATAATTGATGAAATTAGATTGTGAATGGTTATTACTGTGCGCGCCATTTTAGGATATATTACTATAGGTATCTTCCTCTTTGCCTCCTTGATTTTAGCTAAGTACCCAACACACCCTTACATATTTTCCAAAAGCGTTTTCTTTTCTTTCGGTTGATTACTCCAGCTGATTCATAGCGTTTTGTTTTCTTTGCCAGCTTTATAATTATGATCTGATTTGTTTTCAGTTTTCAATCTTTTTTCAGTCTTTCTGTTTTGTTTTCTCTTGATATTGGACCCTTTTTAAAAAATCCATATATTGTCATATTTACCCTGGTTTATTTCATCGACTGGGAGGACTTTTATCAATACAAGTACAACCAGAAACAGCTGAAAATCATGGCTAGTGAATCTAGTTCAAAACCAATTCTCTATGAAGACATTGTTAAATACTTGGTTTTAGCTATTCATTCGGATGAAGAAATATTCAATGTTCTAAATATTAGATGCACTCATCATTTAAATGACTTCCACAATATTCGGCCACGGTGTCATTAAAAATTGGTAGTTAAAGAATGTTTCCATTTCATAATTATGCAATATATAATTTCATAAGTATTCTGAAAAAGTTTTATGCTGTATTGAAAATCCTTCTCATTCGAAATGTTTTAATGTAATTGATTTAAATCTGTGCATCCTAGTGGATACTAAGACATTAAAAGTTATCCTCATGTTAATCGGAAGAAAACTACAGAGACATTTAAATTTGGAGAAACAATTTCTTTTTGTGAAATCGCTCGATTGAAATATAGGAGAAACCTTCCTCAACTAACGATAATGGAAATCAATAAATTTGAGATTAAGATTCCCTTGCAAACTATGCTTCGTGGGGTTACATGGAGCCCGAAGTGCGTCACTCATCCTCTATCCTTCCTAGTTACCCCTAGTACTAGAAGAAGACTAGCTGGCTTTGATTGCGCTATATACTCTCCTACAAGGACGCCACTAGCGAGAACCTTCAAAGCCTTGATAGACACTCCTCATCACCTCGCTTAACTCCGCCCTTCACGATACGCGTGTTACGTAACCGCAAGCTGTTCGATTACAATGTGATCCAACGCAAGAAACATTGATTAATTAATCAAAATATTTTATGACAACAAAATCAAACAATTATTACCTAATCTTCCAACTTACGCTCTTACGCGTATCCCCGTTTGGCAGGGATCCCTAAAATGAGTTTCCAGCTCGTAGTTGCACCTCTCCACTGCAACAGTGTTCCCTTGTTATAGGCTGCAGTTTGTTCAGCGTTGTTCTAGCAATTCGAGTGGCTCGTCCCGGCAAAAAGTCCTCTAAGCAAACTCGTCAATACAACAGCCTTCGTCTGCTACTTCTGCCATACGAGTGGCATACGAGACGCAACCCAAAAAAAGATCTTTATAGTGTTTTTCTATTTTACAGTTTAACCTACTAAATGTAGGTTGGCAGCAATAAAAGAGAGCCACAAGTACGTTTGCAGATGACCACATGAGCGATACAGTGAAGCTTGTGTTGTGAGGACCGTCAAACATCCACCAGCAGTTATGATAAGTTCTTGGATTTCTGCATGTGCATGAGGACTTCTATATTTTGTCCACAATGAATGCTCTCCGGTAATCTGAGGTAAAAGAAGACGTTTTAGTATCGTATTTCAATTTATTGGGATACAGTGGGACCTGCACCGACTTAATATATGATGGCGATCAATGACATCTTACGCAGTACTTGTGAAATATATCTGACAGTACCAGTATCTCTATTCTTCTATGGTTTGGCTATTCCCCTTAGTTGAACTCTATTGAAAATATATTGAGCGTCGTGAAACTGAAATTTAAACCTGTGCTCATCTCAATGGAGATATGTTAAAGGAAAATACTGGTGATATACGGGGAAGTCTTAAATAAGGATGAAAGCGGTCATTCGAGCTGGAGACAATCTTACGAACTACAAAAGGTGAACAGGTCTGACGATCTTACGAACTACAAAATGTGAAAAGGTCTTACGAAATACATAAAAGATCCTTCAAAAGAAATAACACTTGTTTGCAAGTATATCAGCACACTAAAGAAAGACTCCTAGATGGTAGCAAAATGGAGAATAAAATTGTCTTCCGATTGAAATCTCTCTATTTTAACTTGCCGATTTCAATATGCAGGGAACTCCTTTTTAAATGTATAACAGCAGTCATCATAAGGATACAACTTGTATGCCCAAAAAGAAGGTATAGCCCCTTGTGTTCTGAGCCGTGTCTTCAATTTTAGGTATTAGTAGTGAAGCTCAACTTTTTTCGCATTATTGAAGACCTTCCACCTACTTATGGCCTCACGCTTGACCTATACGCATAAGTAATTCCTTGAAATTTACACTTGTTCGGGCAGTTACATCTGTTCTGAGGACTTTTAGCTACCTTGTTGTACATTATCGGTTTGCATCAACGAATAAGTTATTGCACTGATCAATAAACACCAGAATTTTGCCAAAGTCAGACGTTCAAAGGTTTTTTTTTTTTGAGGGTGAACTGATTAATTCCCGATCAATCTACACAATTGGTATTTTTTTAAATGAACTTAAAATTAATCAAACTAAATTCAGGAGCATGAAGTCAAATCTTGTACAATAGAATTAAGCAAATTGTCATTCGCATTTTAATTTGAATATTTCATATTAACTCTCCCTCATAGGCACCTAATTCGTAGAACATACGTTACCTAGTAATCGTTTCGTCTTTAATTTTTCGCGGTAACCCTAACGAGATCTTAATTGAAATTCACCCATGAATAATTCTTCTACGCTGATAAATCTCCGCCAGTTCTTGTTTAGAGGCACCGCATCCTTAAGCTCCATATTCCGCCTTTGTAATTTGCCTTCTGAATTATTACGCCAGCTTTTCCACTTAGTAAACTTTCGTAACAATTCACAATGGCTGTATGCAAAACAGTGCACAGTCAACACCCCGTACAAATTTAAATTTCAACAATTCTGATATTTTTATGCAAAATTTGTGTCATCTCCTTTCCACTCGACGAAAAGTACGGCACTCCACATAGCGCCAGCACACATTGGGGACATAATGTCTCGTTTGAACTATTTCGCACGATGCTTCGAATCTTCCTTGAGAACTCTTTCTCTAGATATCCCAAACCTTCGCCACCAACAGTGGCAACCACTTTCGCTGACCCCGTTTTTCAGTGAAACTTTTGTGCTTTTTTGCTTCGGCTAACACTTAAAAGGATCGAAATGCTTGAGTGTGATATAATTTTTCATGCTAACTTCGTAGTTTGAAATAGGAATATTTCACTCAACAATGTCTATATTGATCTACTTGGGAAATACTTTCCATTTGGGACTAGAGGCAACTACGTTTCGACAATGGCAGATACTATCTGAGTATCCTCGGCAGGGTGTCTTTCCAGTGAATGAGTGCATGCATGCTCGTCGAATATGTTCCAAGGACGGGTTTGTAGCAACTTTTTGCGTGTAATTTCATATAACTGGTAGACATAGGGGTAAATAAATTCCCAGTATCCTTTGAAGGAAACAGTTATCCTTTTCTCTTTACATTGGAATACCACTGGCGCTGAATTCTGCGACAAGTCGCTGGGATAAGGATGTACGGTACAGTTAACTGTCAAAATGAAGCTGGCATAAAAAAGGATCAGTTATTTCTAATGAATTACGAATTTACAGAAAATGTTCATTGACTGATTTTCAATGAGGACATCGAGCTGGGAACATGCTTAATGATTAAATTTGAGGAGATGAAGGCAATTCAAGCGAAAATCTGATTACCATGGTAAAGATTGTCAAGTTGTTGGAATTAGGGATTTGACGATAATATCAAGTCGAAAGAAAGTATTGCTCCGATGAGTGAGTAATACCATGCAGATAATGTGAACTTTTTGGTTCATTCAAAAGTAATGAGTTCCATCATTTCGCAAATCTCATTTTGAATTCAATATCCTCACAAAGCGGGTAAAGAAATTATCATGGATAAGAACCTTCCATTCTTTGTTATTTTTTGTATTTTATTTTAAAGTTCAAGTTAAGCAGAATACATAAAGACCAATACTGTTACTGTTCTATCGATACAGGATACGGTTGAATTTGAAATTATCCAGAAAAGTTTACTGATTACTTAAAACACTATGAAAAAGGGCACTCTTTGGATTGTTAGCCATCTTGGAAAAGTGAAACTGCATCACGTTTTTCCGAGCTGGACTGAAAAAAACTTTAGCCGACGCCGTGAATTTTTGGGCACGCCGTATACGACCAGCGGTCAGTAGCACCGCAATATCATTTAATAAAATGGTAATAATGGTTCAGACATTATCATTTTATGACATTTTATGACAAATAAAATTGACTTAACGAGGAATCAGCACTTAAATATATCATGAATTCTGTGGACCCATGAGTAGAGAGGAACAATACATGAAATCAAAAACACCTATGTAACGTATAAATCTCAATAAAATCATTAAAAACTACCTTCTCTTTGAATGAATATCATGAAGAATTTAAAACGAAACCACACATAATTTTAGGCAGAAATCAAAACATTCTTTACTACCACCTGTCAATCATATATGATTTTGGCAAGCATAACGCCTGTAAGATTTCAATTTTGGTAAACAACAGGCACACGAATTTTTGACAGCTGGCAGGGCAATACTAGGTTTTGGTTAGTTTGGCATACCAGAGCCTAGCAACCGCATTAATGTTAGCTTTGAATCTCGTGGTAATTTAGAATAGAGGACTCTTCTTTGTATATGTTCTATACCAAGTTTCGATAACATGCCTCTATCTGTTTTGTTAACAGAGCCTGCTGAACCTCAAATGTTGTTACGGTAATAATGTCTAAAACCGTTAAAAAGAGTCATGGGCCAAGGACTCGAACAGTGACCACGAGATTAGATGGAACTCTGATGACCTGATTCGTACACGCCCCTTGGTGGTATTGGAAAGTTTATCTGTACCGTCTAAAATATGCATCAATGGGCAAGTATAACAGCTTTACCTTTTTTGTGAGCACGCGAGATAAGATTGTAGTTTTGCTGGTGAATCCAAGGAAAAAGTGGAAATTTCTTTTCTTTATTTTGACGGCTCGAAGTTTTCCGGTAATTCCCTTATTTTTTAAGTTCCAACGAAATTTAAATTTATTCGGTTTGCTAGAACCTTATTAAAAATATTTGAAACGGTAGCCAATTTATCTGTGTCTTTCAATTTCAATTTCTTCAATCGAATCATCAAGTCAAAGCAAGCGCATAGAAATCAACTTCATAACATTCTGAACCGAAAAATTTCACGCTCTATTACATTTGTTGCAAATATATAATCACAATTTCCATGATTTGGTTGAAAAACAGATGAATATGCTGAGAGGTCAATAAATTGAGGTCTCTGAGGCCTCTTTTTGACATTCTGCCTTGATATCTTCAAGACCTCTTGATTGATGCACTCTTTTTGCCTTACATGGCGAGCCTGCTTCTGGGAAATCGCTAGCAAGCAGAGACGCCATCTATTCAACGGATCAAATCAAACAAAGAATTCAGGTAATTCTATAATTGTTGTGTGGTGTCATGGACTCGACAGTGATATTTTACCACTTTGTGTAACGAAATGTCTCTCTGATCTTCGTTTAAAAAGTATAAAAAGTAAATACCAAAAAAGGATTTTCCGGCACCTGGTGAGAAAAGTAGTTTTCCCTGCTAGGTTTATTTAATTTTCATCAATTGAAAATAACACTTGGCGGCAAACCTGCTCCAGCACAGATATGCAATGTTGTGCGAGTAGACCTTTAACATTAGAGGAATCTCTTCAATTGAACTAAAATTCGTATTTTTCATGATGTACGCAAGTTCCCATTCATTAACAAGCTCGGAGGTTGTTCTTTAAGCGGCGGAGAATTTCAAATTTTTGATTAATATTTTTTAACTTCCTTGCATACTTCCGGCCATACTTGTTCTGTTTAAAAAATTTTCAGGATTTTCATACTATCTGGCAATAGAACGCATAATAGTACATGCCCTGTACTATCACAAGAATACAAAATATTAACATTTTCATTTTTGATGACATTTATGTCCAAGTTATACGTTAACAGCTCAGTGACGATGCGCCCTCGTGGCTTTGCTCTTATTCATGAAATTTTTTAATATTGGTAAGTCTAAATGTATTGAGCCTTTTTGTCATATGTCGATATTTATTTCGATTTCGATAATATTTTTTTAATTTATAATGGATTTTATTTAAGTACATATCGTCCATTATTTTCTATGACCTTTTACCATTTTTTGGTTAGAGCCATTATTCCATCTGTGTAGAACTTCTGTGGTTTATCGGCGAAAAACAGCGTCTATCAGCGAAAATCGTCTGGAAAATACGGTGAATGCATCAAAACTTCCCAGCCAAGCTCTAACAAATTTTGCCGGATGTCGTGCGAGAAATCAACGGAGCGGTAAAAACCGAAGATAACCAAACTGCAATAAAAGCTGTACGGCCAACTCGGTGGGGAGATCTACTTGTTGAGTTCGGATCAGATGCAAATAATAAAGACGTGTTCCGTGACGCAGTCAAAAGAGTCCTTGTAGAGAAGGGAACTGTAGACTCACTCGAGCCTAAGGCCACAATTGAAATTGGCTGCGTCACGGATCTGCGCGAAGTAGAAGACGGCTTAGAACACGATTTCCCCGTACTAGGCGAGACGAAAGTTAGGCTGGCCAAACCAAACAACAGGGGTCAACGCATGGCCATTGTCGACCTCACACAGAGGGAAACAGAACAGCTTTTGAAGCGGGGCAAAATTAGAATAGGGTGAGTTATTTGTCGGATACGACAAAGGGCCATTCCTCTCCATTCCTCCGGGGGCGAGCAGATGGTTTCGTTTGGGTTCGGTGTTCGAGAACTACATTCTTCAGTGTATATCTACCTCCAAACGAATTGATGTCATCCTTTCAACTTGGGCTCATTGCTTTGAAGGACGCTGTTTCGAGTATTTAGGGCCATGTGCTCGTCGGAGGTGACTTCAACGCAAGAGGAATCGATTGGGGCATGTCCGAATCAGATGCTCGGGCGAACGGATGCAGAATAACTGAGCTTTCCTTATGAAAGCTAGCTATATAGCTGAGCTATACTTTCCGTCGACGGTGTTGCGTCGCAACCATATCTGACTGTGACATTCGCTTCGGAGTGCCTAGCACCATCAGTTAAAAATTGGAGAGTGCTAGAGAATTACTCGGCCAGTGATTACCAGTACGTAATTCTGGAGATCCATCACGGTGCTTCCCGAAGACCACGCGCTTGTTCTTCTGCGCTCCGGTAGAATACTGAGAAAGCGAATATTGAGAAGTTTTTTGAAGTGCTTATGGCACGATCACCGCTGTCCGAAGCAACGCTGCAGATCGGAGATGTCGTTAACACAACTGTGAGAATCCTTGACCTTCAATGATCCTTCAATGACCAATCCTTCAATGTCCCAACGAAGACCCTGGCAAAACAAACCCCCAGTATACTGGTGGTCACCTGAAATCGCCAAAAAACGAAGGGAGTGTCACAAACTACGACGAAAGGCACAGCGAAGTTGGACCTGGGAAGAGGCATGTAACTGATTAGCTGCTTACAAGTCCTCTAGAAAATTCCTCCGCGGACTTATCAACAGCAGCAAGCCCAGCCGCTGGCCAAACCTGGTGGACGACGTGAACAGAGACCCATGGGGTCTGGGCTACAAAATAGTAATGCGGATGCTCGGTGTCCAAAGGTCACCTCGCTCATACGAGGCAGAAAAGATGGACGAAATCGTGCGGGCTCTCTTCCCCATCCATCCCGCCATCGTTGAAGCCGTTCACTATGAAATACCAATGGAAATTCCATTTTTCACGAAAATGGAATTGGAGAAAGCAGTCTTGTCTATGCAGTCTTTAACGCATGCCCGCGCGAAGGGCTGTTCCCGGAGTGCTGGAAGGTGGCGAGACTTGTGCTCATTACGAAGGGAAAAGTGGATCCCGAGTCGCCGGCTGCATACCGCCCACTGTGTATGCTTGACACGGTCGGAAAAGTTTTTGAAAAACTTATCAGGGGAAGACTCGCTGACGTGAATCGTATTGTCGGGGATCTATCTCCACGGCAGTATGGCTTCACAGCAGGCCGCTCCACGATCGATGCAATTGGAGAAGTAGTGAGCGCGGTCCAACGTGCGGAGTGTCACAGTATTTCCACACGACGGGTCGTCTTGCTGGTTGCTCTGAATGAACGAAATGCATTTAACTGCGCTAAATGGGTGCGCTAGATGGAAGTGCTACAAAAGCGTTTCTCAGGGACTAGTTAAAGGACCGCAGCCTACTTTACGACTCGAAGGAAGGTAGGCGAAGTACGATTCTTACTTCAAGTGTCACTCAGGGCTCTATCCTTGTCCCAAACCTGTGGAACATTTCCTCAATTGATTGCTGCGACTAGAACTGCCGGATGAGTCACGCTTGATCGCTAAGCGGATGATGTTGCGGCGCTGGTCGCTGGAGGCACAGTAGACAGCGCGTGAGTCCGACTCAATATGTTAATGCAGAGAGTAATGGACTGAATGACCGCTCACGGTTTCAAGCTAGCACTGGAAAAAACCGAACTGGTCATCGTGATAAAGAAGAGTTTTTAGTGTTGGGGACGAGCTGATTGAATTTATATCAGTAGTAAAGTACCTTGTACTATCAGTAGTAAAGGTGATACCAGGGGTATCACCCCTGCGATTCCCTTCCTTGCGAGACAGCGCAAAAATATTAACCAGCGCAGAGGCGAAGACCGAAGAGAATAGATCACCAGGGAAAAGAGACGTCACTCTCTCAGTGATTGGCAACAGTCCTGGGAGAAAGAAACAAGGGGAAGGTGGACATCACGTCTGATCCCTGACCTGAGTCCGTGGTTCAGTCGAATGCATGGTGAGTCCGATTTCTACTTGGTCCAGCTTTTAAGCGGGCGTGGTTGCTTTCGGTCCTACCTGCACGAAATTGACAGAGCACTGTCTCTTAACTGTGTGTTTTGTGCGGAAGAGTTGGATGACACCTGTCAAATATTCTTTTACTGTGAAAGGTGGAGCCAGCAGTGAGGGGTCCTCCTCAGTGAAATTGGAGAGCCCTGTCCGGAAAAGATGGTCGGAGTCATGCTGAAAACAGTTGACAATCGGAATCGCGTAGCGCGATATGCTCGGGCAGTGCTGATACTGAAGAGCTCTGTCCGGGAACTATGCTTGGAGAAATGCTGAAAACGGTTGATAATTGAAATCACGTGGCGCAATGTGCTCGGGTAGTTCTGATACTGAAAAAAGCTTTGTTAGAGCGCTGGGAGGCATCGGGGATGGATGGATCTCTTTTCTAGCACTTCCTTCCTCTCTCTTCCTTCCCGTTAGAGAAGAGAATCACATAATCCGAAGGCACCTCTGGGCGTAGGAAGACGAGGCCTAGCCCGAAGTAATGTTTCAAACGGTTCCAGGCTCGGTTCTCAGGTTGACAGGGAAGGTGCTTAGTGGAAAGGCCAAAAACCTTGTGCGTGTGGGAAATCCACAATCAGGGGGTAAACAGCCTTCACCTCCCTACCACAAAAAAAATTTAAATTTTGTAATGATCAGACTACTTTATCAATATTTATTTCGATGTTTTTGAAAGTGCCTCAGAGCGCGTTGGATAAACCAGGTGTGTTTTCACCAGTGCGTAAAACAGATGGGCTGTATCACCTCTCTCTCGTTTCTGTGCTTTGTTACCCATGATACAATACATTTATATACATTCTATAAACTTGACAAATTATTTATATGTATAATTCACAAGAAAAAATACCTTGATATAATTTTGACCGTTATTTAAAAGCCAGTTTTGATTAGAATTTTGAACCGTACACATCGTTCATGTTTGCTTGAAATAATGGTTGTTAATCAAAAAGACTTAAGAACGAATCGAGCACGTCCACCTTCATCTTAAAAAACGTAAATTTAATGGTAATGAAGGAGATGATGCAACCCAAGAAACAACAAATATAGTGCTGAAATTCTTCGGAGCAAAGGTGATGCCTCGTTTGATATTGTTTGTTGACAGACTTCGATTTGTTGCATCCCGGATTTTTTTCTACACTGCAAAATTACGTAAAATGTAAAGTCTGTGATCAGAAGGTCAGTTTCTCAAAGTGGTACACGAGGACTTGGTTTCAAAGTGCGTGTCCGTAGTACGAATTGCCGAGATCGGTACATAAACTCGTGTCACATGATCAACACGTCTTATAAAATAAACTCCCGTTTCATTTTTGTGATGCACTTGTGGGTACGAGAAACCGCTGCATGAACGTCGTCAAAAAGACGCCGACTCATGGTACAAGTAAAAAAAAGCAAGGGCCACTAATTACTTTGGACAAATTCAAGTATCCTCCTCTTTCAGAAGAAGCAAAAAATATTTTGAAGCCGATATATGAAGATCTTACTGTAAAACGAGTTGTTCGAAAGAAGCTTTAACAACAGTATTTGGTCAAAAGTGCCTAGGCCTCAATTTTACGGCTCAACAATAGTGTAAAGTTCAACACATATCGCTGCTTGCATATGCAACGAACGTTTTGACCCATTTTAAAAATAATAGAGATAATGGGCATCAAAATCTGACCTACAGTCATCGATTTTGCGTCCAGGCGCGACGACACCCGCGTGCAAATGTCCAACCGGCGCATTTTGGATATCTTCCAAAAAGCAAAAATAATCCGTGGAAAAGAAAGAAATGAAGAAACTGATATGTTTTGTACAGGTGGAAGGATACTGTTTGGACGTTGTATCGCTGATTTACTTATAAACGCTGTGAGTATAAGTTTTCTCGGACTTTTTATTGAAAAAAAAACTTTAAGCGCGTTTTTCTCGAAACTTCTTTTTGGTATGGTGCCAGTGATTTCTCAAAAGTTACTAGATTGATCCTTTTGAAATTTTCGCAGCTTTTTTTCTAATTTGTCTAGAGATCGTGTGAATATCCAATGTCTTAAAAATTTCCATTTTTTTTATGTTTTGAGCCATACATTTACAGAAAAAAATGACGATTTTTAGGCAAATTTTTTGAACCTCTTCCATTTCGTCCTTTTTTTGCACAAACAATTTTTTATAGGTTCAAACGATAGCCAGTGATGTAAAAAACATAATATTATTGTTTCTTGTGTTTCAGGTAATTCTCAAAGTTGCATTCAATGGCACAGTTTTTTAACTAAGTTTTCTTTTGTGTTTTGAGGCAGTCACTATTGCGGTTATATTTATATAAACATATAAATAGAAAAGTTTTTAATAACTTCAAGTTTTTATTCAAGTTGAAGAATGGAGCTCTCCAGCAGATGAGATAGTTTTTCAATAAAATGGAGATTCAAAACACTGCGATTGTTATCGATTAATGGCATTCTTACTGAGCAATCGATTCAGGCAATAATATGTTATGTACTTAGATCGGACTGAAACTCGACTTTGAATTTATGGGCGTTTATAAAAAGAATGCTGCCACAAAACGGACGCGCGCCTACAATAATGGGCGAGCTCTGGGAAAGAGATCAGATTGAAAAGATAAACATTCCAGACCAGACGATTCAAATCCTGGTGGAAAGCATGCCGATATGGAAAGAGAGTGCTTTAGTGGACAATTGGGTTGGACTAAGAACCAGCTTATCAAAACAAGCTATTTGGAGAACACTGGGTAAATGGTACCTGTGAAGGCATTTCCTAATTTTCTAATATAATTATTGCTAGTTTTTAATTATGTATAATAAGGGGTCAATTCAAAATATTAGACGTAAAACCGTTTTTCAGTTGCCGATAATACAAAAATGCTCGTCAAATTTATTCGCACCGTTTTGTCCGCCATTATACATATGTGGATTACGGATTACGGATTATACATATGTGGATTATGAATCGCCTCAACCACTGTCGTATCCAGTAGCTAGCTATTTTTCGAGTGGGACTGTAGACATCCTTAAAAATACACTATTCCTATGAATCGATTTAGTTTTTATTTTCATTAAAAATTTCACCCACCCTGAGGTAAAATGACAGTGTTATGAAATGATGCCTACAGTACAAAAAGCTCTCCAAGCTTCGTGGCGAATGTAACGAGAATAGATTGACCCAAACTCAGACGGCATTGGATTCCGAGTGTGTCCTTAGAAGAACAGATTTTATGAATAGTGCCTAGGAAATTGGTTCTATTGCTCTCATGCTAGACACATGTCCTTTCTGCAACGCGCTCACTAAATGCTTTGAAAACGTTCTATGCTACGCTTGTGTTGAATACATATACCTTAACGTATCACATCCCAACATTTGTGGCTTGTCCTTAGTTCCGACCCGCAACTGCTTCTGCCGATGCACTTTACTGTGGCCCGAAATTGTCTTACAAGGTCAGGCGCAAGTTTTACCATTCCGACGTGTAGGGCAATAAATTTCACTGATTATTTGTTCTTGTCGCAATGCGGTTGTAATTCCGATCTCCAACATGGGCCCTAGAATTTATCTGTCGTCTTTCTCGTTGGCGAAGAAAGAATTGAATGCAAGCGAGCACTATCATTCTCAACGTACCACGTACATCTCATAGAAATGTATAAGTTGAATATAGATCTGATCCACGAAATTCCTTTGCATACAAGGACATTAAGGGGTTGAGTGAAGTAAAGAAACACTTACATGTAGCCCCGGTTCATATTAAGATTTTATTTCATCTTGCATGTGGGTCGAATTAATTAGCGAAGACTTCTTGAAACGTTATTTCGTTTGTGTGAAAATAGTTAAAAAGGCTTCGAGCATGCTTTCGACTTTAGTCTACAGAAATTGCCCAGAAATATTCAGGACCCAACCCTTAATCGATAACAGTGCATCTGAAAATCAGCGCAGTCAGTGTAGGTGAGTGGAGGTGAGCCTTACCTCGATGCGTTCGTTCTAGCTTGCAATCTCTACGTTCAAATTGGTCCTTTCCGGTATGAAGAACCACCTGAGTTACTCATATCCCTCTTTGCTTTTTGGAAAGTAATTAATTTCAAACTATCGAGGACTTTTCATGTAAGGGATGGAAAATTAGTTTCAAGAAAAGCATTTGCAATAGCTTTGAAGAAATTCGGAAACCTGAACCGGAACGTGACTTACATAGAGACATTTGTATGAATATTTATGTGCCGGGGACTTGATACATGTACACTCAATTGATCCTACCTTTGCTTTGTGGTTTGATTCCATTCAAACTCTCGGTTGATGCTATTGCTACGGAATTAGAAGTTAATTTGAATTTGGTAGAAAAATAAGTGGAGCTTAATGTTTATACATATGTAAATGCATATCTTAGTATGTAGACGATGTATCAATGACTACGACGTACTCCGAAGTTACAAGCGATGGACATACTTGGATGCAGGAGCATGACGATATCATCATGCAGGAGATAATTGCTTCATCCGCCTATATGGAGCGAGGAATATTGCAACTGACAACAGAATTAAATTTAAGGAATTTGCATACATAATGGTATGCGAGCATAACTTAATATATGCAACTTATCTTGTTCCATGCGGAAAATTTTTTACCGGAATATTTTTTCAGAAATGAATGAAATTTTTTTTCGTAGTGGGTAAAATTATGAGTGAAATTCTAAGGGAGATGCAATTTAAAATTTGCTGAAAAGATACGTTGATTTGCGTAGCAACAATTTTGACGTTCATGTTTCATTTGGAATCATTCACTTTACAAGCGAGTTGAAGCGGATTCATAATTGCAGTGCATGCATATGTAGTATTTTGAAGCTTTTTTAACGTTTTGCTTATCGATGGTACTGGCTTAGTATTTCTACTTTCAACAAAAATATTTCACTCAAGTATGAGTTTCCCCTCAGTTGGAGTAGTCCAGAGGTACTTAGGCACTTAAATAGTACTTAGGTACCCTCTGGAAAAATTTAGATAAGACGAGCCTGCAACAGGTGCCTAATTTAAGTGAAGACGGTGTTAGCGATAATAAGATTTGCGTTTTTGTTGTGTGCTCCAAGTTACGACTTCATTGTTTGACGTGAATTTTAATAAAACGACCAGCCTCTAACAATATTTCAAGCCATATACTTTCTTGAACACCCTCTGGTCTCATTTGTTTTTTCAACATCACCTGAATGACCCGAACCTGGACTCAAAATGAATTATACTCAACACACTATAAAGGTCTGGTCTCGGAATGATTGCCACATTCAATTCATTGTTTAATGGTTAATGTCGTAGAAAAAAGTCCTTTGAATATAATTTAACTCAACCAGATCAATCTACAAATCAGACACACTACAGGGGACTGGTAAAGCGGTATAAGCTTGCCAGCAGCAATTGGCCATCAGAAATGTGTTGAATCCAACACGAACCAATAGTCCAGTCATTATAACTAACACAAATCAATTGTCCTGCCACTAGACCAAAACAGAACCAAGTAGTCAAATGGACAAATTTGTTCAACTGAATGATGTCCTGAAGATTTTAAATTTGAAACAGTCATGTTTCTACAACAAAAATAACGATGTCATCATTATTATCAAAAGCGTAACCCAAGCCTTGGTCTCCAGGATAAGCCTCCTATACTTGCATCCTATAATCACGGTTCTATGAGCTCGTTAACAGTTGATCATTCTCAATAAAGATTGGCTGTCAGACTTTTTCAGACTTCCTCAATCTTCTTCAGTCTTCTCGTTCGACTTTCGCCTTGCACTCTTCCTGCCAATGCCCTTTTCAGCAGCCGATTTTTTCCCTTATTTTCTACATGGCCGACACCTTGCAGTTTGTGTAGCTTTAAGTAACTTTGTACAGGTGATACGTCAAATAATTCATTCAACTCATCGTTGTAAAGTAGTCTATACTCTGAACTTTTTTTCTACTGAACAACTGAACGGAGTGCATTGCGTTGAATATTTCCAATATTTAAATATGCCCAATGCCTTTATTGACGCTAGTCAGGGTCCATGCTTCACGTTCACACTCCAATGTGAACTTAACTAATAATTGGCGAATGGGAAGCTTACTTTGTCTGATCACCAATTCGGACCTTGAAATGGGAAGTCAGAAGTCTAACAATCTCATCCTATTCGGTAGCTTTTCTTACTAAGTTGGTCACAGGATATATAAGGATCATTCATAAAGTTGTGGTCTCTTGCGTTCAGGTTTTGAAGAGGTGGAATATTCATTCTCATTTGAATTTTCAGTTTATTCTTTGTTTCAATTTGTTTCAGCTGTTGTCTCTCTGATGACGTGTTCTAGCGCAAGATTATAGATCATAAGAGAGATCTCCTTGTTTCACGCCTGATTCAATTTTGAAGTCATTTATTAGATCTGGAGCACTGTACTTAGCATTGAACATTTGACCATACGAACTAGTTTTATTGGTAGACAGAAGTCGTGAACTATTATATACAGCACACTTTCCTCGATATTATCATATACATGCTTGAAGTCTACAAAGAGTGATTGCACGTCGAGGCTATTTTCCCGGCACTTTTAAAGCTCCTGCTTGTCTGAGATTATTTGATCTAACGTAGAATTTTCAATTCTCAACCCTCGCTAATACCTCTCCTGAATACTATAATATCCATACATTAACTTGTCCTCCTCATCGTTCATATGCCAAATAATAATTTGGCTCCTGTCCTCTTTTAACTGCTCTTCTGACTATATAAAGCGGTGAAGAAGAGTCCCTAGAGAGAGCCCCCTCTGCAGCATCAGGAGCATTTCATCTATTCCAGGAGGCTTATTTTTCCTTAGATCTGGTTCTGCTGCATGTACTTTGTCCCTGATTGGTAGTCTGACTATGACTTCTTTCTCCGCTTCTGTAACGTCTACAGCTTCAATTGTTGTTCAGAGCACTATGAATGACTTCTTGAAATATTGCTGTCATCTATCTTTAATTTCGACTAGGATACCCATGATTTATCCGTCTTCATTTTTAAAAACACTCGTTTGTGGAATGGACCCGTCCTTCATCAGTTTGTTGGAAGGGGAATAGGCCGATCTGAGTTCATGTGGCGTCAAGTTTTCGTTTGATAGTTAAATTGTGGAGTTGTTTATCAGTTGTTTCTTTTTGGTACGTACGGTAAGACGTTATTATGGTCTTGTTTGGTCCGGGTTGATCACTGAATGTATTTTTTGAAAGCGTAGCTACTAGTTGAGTAGGCAGACTAGCCTGACTAGGCTTGGCTAGCTCCTTTTAAATACCACTTTTTTGGATTCCACGCCATACCAATCGCTCCGAATTTTCTTTGTTTGATGCCCCAAGACCTCTTCGACCGCTTTTATTACCGCGCCACTCACTGTCCTTATTATGGTTTTAATGTCATCACCATCTGCTTCAGTTTGTGGAGATGTGTTCATACTGTTCTTTACCATGACATATATGCGGACATTACTGAGCTATCGTTTAACAAGATACCACAGGAAGTTCACTCTTATAAGGTAATGGTTTAAGTCCCAGACAGCGCAGTTGAGCCAACATATGTCCATAATGCTGTTGGACGCTCGGTTTTGTATGAAAACGTCGTCGGTTTGATTAAAGGTGCGATCATCTGTTTATGCCTAAGTTTTTTAAGGATAAAAAATATGATATGCTCATCAGAATTATATAGAATAATTATAATAATAATAATATTAGAAAGACTAATAAATGAAAGTAAATTTCAAAAATTTTCACGTTTCTAGAAAATTTTTCACAGTAACTTTTGAGAAAATGTTAAGAGAGAACGTGTAGAAGTATTTCAATTACAGGAAGAAAACGAAATCATCGTGCACCTTAACCTTAATGATACGCAATGATGATTTTTGAACCAACCCATTGAAGATTCCAGCAATATATGCTGGAAGTACTCAAGATACACAGATACCCGACGAAGCTTCCCGATCTTAAAATATTTCGTCTAACTTCAGTTCTTACTATGTCTTCTATCGAAATTTTTAACTACTTTCTGAATAAATTATCAGTTCAGTGGTACATTCTAAGAAGACCGTTTTTTAATGCAATAATCTCACAATAAGTATTTAAAAGTGAATGAAATGCCAATCTTTGAGACATTGCCTGAAGTATTCGTTTTCAGTTTTTCTTTACAGATGAATTAGTCAAATAGATCATTAGACTAATAAAGCAATAATAATCAAGAATAATGGACATTAAAATAGATTTTAGTTTTTCAATTCCCTCTCAAAATGACTACTTTGAAAAAGCATTTTAGCTTTCCGAAGGACAATGCTACTTTTCTGAAAAAAGATTACATACCACTGGCTTAAACCAGTTCAAAAACAAGTAATTACAATAGAAGTTCAAGTATCTTTCAGTACTTTCAAAATCATAGCGTGAATTTAATCAAAACGTATACAAATTCTTACAAGCTTATAAGAATTTTCGAGTAAATAAGAAAGTGATAAAAAAGAATGATTTTCTTTTCAAATAAAAAAAAAAGACGTAAAATACACGTAAAGGACAATTGTGCATTCCATATTATGGACATTATTCTGAATAAAACCGAAGTTACCAGCAGAGCGGAGACTTAAATTTGAGATTATAACGTATCAAAAAGTTATATGGTCTTACTTAAGAAAGCACTTTTGAATTTTTGCAGACCTATCATGACAGCTTCAGGATTTTGAGAATTGAAGAGTACGAGTTCACAGCACAAACATCAAACAGCTGGTAAAAAAAATGAGTGACAATCTTTCTTTATATCACTTAAATTGCTCCCTTTTTCCAACTTTTTTCCCTGAATAGTAGGCTTGGTGTTCTAGGGGCTCCTCGTTAGATAGTCCATCGACCTCTGAAATCCGTTCTTCATTGTCTGAAACGTCAGTTGCTGGTCTAACTCTATGCAAACATTTTCATCCAAATATTCATCCTCTGCATCACTTACATCACAATTCTCATTTTCTAATTGACCCGTAACAAAACGCTCAAAGTCTGGATCGTTCATGTTCATTTTGAACAACAATAACTGGTTAATGTCTTTGAAAACACAAACACACTATTGGTGATGTGACGACAAAATGACGTCAAGTACCCCATGTCGTCGCGGTCAGCGTGAAACTGACATTCAGGCAACAACTAAGCCACGTCGCTGGGTGCTGCAATTCATTTATGAGAAAAACTTTGTTAATATGTTGGCAACGTCAAATTGACACCACCTCACCAGTTGAGGGTTAATGCTTAGGTTTCATTAAAATAGGACTGAAGAGATAGCGCTAAATCAGAATCCACTGGAATAATTGCTCGGGAGGGGAGGCCAAGCAGAGCCAAAAGTATGAAAACTTAAAGTAAAACTAAATATGACCAGGAAAAGATTGTGATCAGTGGCGATAACCAGTTAAAACTGAAAGTCAATTGAAAATCATATGAAATTGAAATGCGCAGTCGAAGGAATATGATAAGAAATTGCATTTTCAAAAAAATAGCGGTCTGAAACGGATTAAAAATAGTATAATCATATGAATAATCATTTGAAAGGTAGAAGTGAAGGACAGTGAAAAGCGAAAGTTAATTGGATCAGTTTTTAGTGGCAGACTTTTATGACCAAATGACTTAGTGGCAGATGCCAAAGTCAAGGGTATTTTTTAAAGGTATAGAACTGTCAAATAAAATTAAATACAAATAAATGAAAGAAAATCGTATTATTTTCCTTTCTTTAGGTTGAGGTTTTTATTCTGGAACAGACAGTTGTTTCGGGGTCGATGTTGTCAGCAGAAGGGACAATATCGGTCTCAAAACAGCTGTCTGTTCCAAAATAAAAACCTCAATCTAAAATGGAAAATAATAAGAATTTTTTAAACTATTCAAAAGGTTACAAACATCCGAATCAACAATTGGAAACAAAGTTGGACCCCAAACAAGGGGCAACGTCTACTCTGACGAATAATGTGGGTCATATCCCACCAATAAAGCGGCGAATGTTGCCTTCTACGTGGTCGAGCATCTCGGGCTTGTTGACGTATACGAGTATCTTGACGTATCCATACAAGAAATAGTCTAGCGGTGTTAAATCCTTAACATCTTGCAGGCGAGTTCATAAGTCAAAAACGTGAAATTCTGCGATCATCAAATGTTTCTTGAAACTAAAGGTGGCTTTTATTTTGACGAGTTAATTCCGGAACGAGAAAGTCATTGATCATGGATCTATAGAGGTTAACATCGATTCTAATGATATTCACAGCAGGATTTTTAAAGACGAATGGACCAATGATTCTACCTGCCCATAAAGCACATCAAAAATTGGTTTTGTCCGGATATAAAGGGATTGGACAACCAATTGTGGATAGTCATCACTTCAAAGGTGGCAGATTTGTTTATCAACGGAACAATTCAACGAGAAATAAGCCCCATCGCTGAACAAAATTTTCATATGAAATTTGTGATCTGAAGGAATTTGTTCTTGGACTCATACATCGAATCTAGGCCATGCCCGGTAGTCGTCCAGCTTCAATATCTGTACAAATAGGATTTCACTAGCCGAAAAAACCGGATTCTTCCATAAAATCTTCTATAATGTAGATGGACAAATGTTTAATTGTTGAGCATGCTGTCGAAAAGATTTACTTGTGTCTTCAAAGATCAAAAAGTGTTATGAACTTTAAATTCTTTTTATACCATTTATACATATTGAACGCAGTTGTAAAATATTTTTTTTTTTCAATTATTAAACTTACACACTTAATAAATTGCTAAAATTTGTCGTGTCCTGAATAAGTGTCTCATAATAATACGGTTCAATGATACGAATACCACGATCAGGATGTGTGTCAGAAAAATCATTCTACCATTTTTTTTGCTTTTAGAAATAGGCCGGAATAATTTATGCAAAGGATTAGAATATATTTCAAGTAATTGATAAAATGCTTCAGATTATATTTTTGATTGCGAGATGAACGCTTTTACGGAACAGTTTCTCCTCTGGTTGCCAGTTGTTAATAATACATCCTCATATAATGATTTCAGCATTGAAAATTTCTTTGTATACCATAGTTGAAAACTGAAATTTTTTTGTCAAAATTGTTTGCATTTGCGAAAATTGTAACATGTTGAAATATTTCATCTCAATTTAATAACGAAAAAAATGAAATGAGAAACAAATTAAGGCTTTTAAAGTCAAAAGAGCAGGAAGCAATTGACATTTTCTCATCAAAGCAATTTAACGTGGTTTAGTGTGATCCACATTGCTTAGTTATTTTTCTACGTGTAGAAAAGTAGTCCTTTTTACTATTTTCTCTATCGAAACTTATTCTAATATCTACATTATGTTAGCCCACCGTCATTTTGCATAATCCAATATGTGGCATTCAACCAACAAACTTTCAACTTTTAATTTTTGCTGTCGGTAGAATAACTGGTGTCAAGCGGCTCTGTAGCGTTGCGAATTAGCAGCAGCTAATCCCTAATCCAAGCATTAAATGCTAGGTTCAAATTCATTGTTTGGGTTAATCTTTTAACCAATTTGGTCAATTCATTCTCCTTGGGCCATTAACATCATATTAAGTCCGTTATGGGGACTTTAACCATGTCAGAAGGGTGAGTGGTTAACGTCCTCTAACCGGAGAGCACAGTTGCCAGGACGGTCCAACAGCGGAGTTAGGATCGTTGTTGAATAAAGGAGTCGAACGGAAGCAGTACCCGGGACAAGTTTGCGATCTGCCTTATTTTCCGTTTTCAAGACGATGAGAATGCCAAGGTTCTATTCATTTCACGTTGTATTAAGTTATCAAAAAAGAGAATTGTGGAAAAATACATTGGATATGTTTATTAAAAAAACCACGGTTAATTCGATTGAAACATAAAGCCTTTAATACCAACATTAAGATAAAAATAACGGTCTCATTGAGTTAAGTGACTCCTCAGATGCTCAAATAATAGCAAAGATGCGATGAACACTTCACATAAAATGCCCAAAGTTGGATTAAAAAAAACAATACTTCAATCAGCAAGTGAAGGAAAAACAAGGAAAAAGTGAATTATCGTTCGATTTTCTAAGGCCTTATTTTAATTATTGAATCTTGTATTATTATTGGAAAAAAGACATTTATATTTCTTCAATTTTTGATTATTTTATGAACAAACGTACATGTAAATCTCATCTGATCGATGGATGGTTTCCTTTGGTTACCTTGTTTTTGGTTGGTATTGGTTGTTTTTCTTCTAAAGTTCTATTCTAAGGATTGCCTATCTTCCTCTAAAGCTGATAACAATTTGAACTCTTCTTTTGTTCATTTTTTTCTTTTAACAAATTTCACATAATGCCGTTCAATAAAAAGTTCTTTCACTTTTTAGGTATCCCTCTTCTTCCCTCTTCCTTTCCATGTCATTTTGTGAATAAAAGATCGATGTGACCCAGCACAGACAGTGATATTCCTCGCAAAAACCCCGACAAACTGTACGCAGCCGGCCCGAGTAATCCACCTTGGAGTCCCAAAGATCATTGCCAAATAAATGTCTGCGACTGCGATATCCATGGTTCATAACAAGTTTGTTAGTTTTATGGCTCTTAATCAAATGTTCGTTGTTATATAAAGCAAAAATTAAAACATTTAATGCTGTAATAGGCAATGCCACTGCCACAGTACCCCTTTAGGATACCACTGAAAATGTTGCAAGGATTTCTGGCTTAAAAACAAAAAAGATGGCAGTTTAATGTCAAACACCACCCACCGAATACTAAAGCTACACCGGCTGATGGATCATGAAAATCCGCGAGGATATTTTACCCAAATTATTAATGAAATAATGCAAGTCTCATTTTATATTCACTGCATACTTATCTAAATATTACTTTTCGCTGAACGACTTGTCAACCCATGTGTCGTAATATGCGAAGTAATTTGCAGTTTCTTTATAAAGTTTGCATTACCTCCGCAATTGAATATTTTCAATAAACCATGATCGCATGCCATCACAAGGATTTCCAGCGACAAAAAGCAACATTATAAACTCTAATTACATTTCGCATCCATCACTTGGTGCTCTTGCAAACAAATTGCTCATGACGATCTTACATAAGAAAATTTCGCAAGACGCTTGGATTTCTTACATAAATAAAAAGGAGAAAGAAAAAAATATGAATACGTACTAGGTAACATGTTCATATGTGAGTATGCAACGTATTTGTCAGTCATTCGTCGTCATCGTCATCGTGTTGACTTCTTGTATCACATGCACAATTTCACGTAAATTGGTATTATACATATGTTACTGTAAATATGCGACAGTATTTTGCTCCTCCACTGAAAGGATATCGTCTTAATGGTTTTTTAAGAACGGGACGATGATAAATGTATACGTATGAAGTGACAAAAGATAAATTGTTATTCACGTGTTTAGGGTTGACAGCTTTCGCACGGGATAAACGCTTTAGATATTATATAGTATCTTTGTAAATAAGCTGCTGAATTTGTAGGATTTTTTTTTCTTAGCACTTGCTCCCGAATAAATTGAATAGTAAGGTTCGAATGAAAGTGCGAAAATATCTTTCATCATCTTTTTTCACAATATCTGATTTTGCAATTCTATTATCATTGGGGCTTAGATATTTAACGCCTGTAAGATTTAGTTAAGTTAAAGCCTGTTAGTGATGTAGTCAAAGAGCCGATTGGAAAATTTGGATTTGAACGTTTAGTAAGGTTTATTCATCTACTCAATCAATTCATATTGGTCTTCGACCAAAATGAATTTTTACTCTCACTTTTAGTTGACTTATAACACGAAGTTCTTCTAAAAGTAAGGATATAAGTCAATTTCTTTTTTTAATTTTAGAGTGTATTGAGTTCACATATGGTACAAATTAGAGAAATTATTGACAGATACCTCGAATTGATATTAAAACACGACTTTATTTACTTGACCAAGCTACTTGAAAAACAATGTATCCGAATTTCATAATTGATATTTTTTCTTTAATTGTAATGTTATTTAGTCATTGTTGATGTCGGGACATTTCACTTAATGACGACTAAATGTTAACACCCTTTGAAATTCGAATTAAAATTTTATTTAGTAGAAATATTCCTTGCATTTGCTTTCGTCAGAACCAAGTCCAAAATGAACTAACTATGACAGCCTGTCATCAGGAACATTTTCATTGCCACTTATAGTGTTCCCTCCAAGAAGCTTTTGAAAATTATCCAAACTAACTACCTACAAAGCCCAGCCCAAGGACGAGAAATCAAAGTACCATTGCCACGTCTGATACAATTATCAGGACCAACTACCCTTCTTGTTAGATCCAGTGGATCCAAATCATTTCAAATTAGAAACCCGAATTTTCAGCCTTTTGTTGACACAATTTGCGTTGTAACGCTTTGAATTAAAAGTTTGACAGGCTACTTTCATTTGCTGAACAAGGAGATACCTAACGAGGTTTTAGTTCAAATAACATTTGATACTATAATGAAAAGCAGTTTTCAAAAGCAGCAGAATAATAACTGATTGTGGGTACGACAGAATCTTTAAATGAACCCATATTACCATTCTTGATGTCCTTTATCTCAAAGTTCCTTTTAAAGAAATAAACACAAAATCCCATGGAGCATCATTCAGTTAGGTCCAAGCTGTAATCATAGCACAAAAACTAACAAACAATAACATTTCGAACGAACTCCCGATATAACGAGATATGACTTCAATTTTCCAGGTGCATTGGTATTTTTAAGCAAAATATTTTGAAGATAGGACATATAGCAAAATTTATTCACATATTCCTAAGTGTTATATTCATATCATACGACTCACATATACCCTTACAACTGAAATATTTTTTTTCGAATACGTTCAAGCTCAAACAACATCGACAACATAGTGAGTGATCTTTCTACTCACCTACTTCGTTTAAAATACAAGCTCTTTTTCTTGAAAAGCTCACCTTATTTCGTAGACACTTCTAAGTTTTTGTAATGACCTCCGAAGTAATGGCGCTTTTGAATGTTAACGCTAAGTTATAATACTGCAAGGTTGCGTTGCGAGTGCGCAAAACTAGTCTTACACATCATCCTACATAGCACATCAATTTCCAACGCATACGATGCTTATGTGACACGTCATTTTGTTTTTATGTGATTCGAACGTGAACTTTCTCCAGGATAGCAGAGCGTTACATTTAAAAAAATCAATGCTGATGTAAACTATTGTTTTTGTGTGGTATCGTCCTATCAATGTTCATTAAAGTTCAGGCTTCTTCTTCATTTTCAATTTCACAGTTTCCAAAAAAATGCAAATGACACATGTCGAAACGTCTTCCGAGCAAGTTCTCATTTCCCAAACATATTTCGTTTCACAGTTAATATTAGTTGCGCAACTAAGTTCTCGCTGTTTCCTTATGAAATTGCCACTTTCTTGTGAAAAAATGGTTAAAATTTAATCATTCAAAATAAAAAGTTCAAAAAGTTGTTTGGGCCCTGAGGCACACAAGAATTTGGGGCCCTTTTGGAAAGTAAAAAAGCGAATTATAATAACATTTTTTTACTAATAAGTATGAGTATGACCATTTATTATAGGTAATCAAATATAGTATGATATAATATGTCATTAATGATATCGGAATGCTGCTGGTTTTTTGGTGACTATTATGATAACGGTTTCTTTCGGGATTTCTGTTGAGCAAAATCTTCTATTATATCCTTAAAGTCAATTTTTTGAAGGATATCACTTTCTATGCACATAATTGACAAATTACTCAGTCGTTCTTGTAACATTTTTGTTCGCAGTTCATTTTTTATTCTCATAAGCTGCGAAAATGACCTCTCTCCACTACAATTGGTAACCATTAGGCAAAGGAATATTCTTGTAGCAATTTCTATGTTTGGGAAAGTTTCTTCCAATTTATCTGATTTTATTAGGTTATGTAAGGTTGAGATATTTAAATCCACTGATTGCTTTGCTACGTTTTTTAAATATTGGCTTAAATGAAAACATTCTGTTTTGAGCTCATCTGCATTAATGTCTTCATGATAAAATTCTGCGAATTCTTTGCATTTTTTGGTCAACTCATCAGATTCGATTGTTGTTAACTGACAAAGAAAACTAAACCGACTATCAATTTCTCGGTATGCTGCCGAACGTTTTTTTAAATGCGTATTTAATGTGTCAATTATGGGAATGAAAATATCTACACGAAACTTTTCCTTGCCTCTCAACTGTGCAGTCTCTGATGATCCTTCAAAAAAGTGATGCGTGTGCTGCGAAATTTTTTTCTTTCAAATGTATCTTTGTAGTCAGCAAATGGATTTTTTTTTAGCAGCCGTTTCGTACTGATCAAAATTATTGCGTGCGGTATTGACATAACTGATAAGAGATTCGTAGAGTTTCGTTACAACGTCCATGTTCATAGTGCTATTCTGTAAACTTAGACTTGTTTTATTCATAACTCCCAAAAGATCATTCCATATTTCCGTTAGAAGAGCAGTCTCGAATTTTCCCATTTTTTTTTTGCTAGGCTTTGGGCTTCCTTTCTAGTGTATCCTTGTTGATTGATGTCACTCGCGATAGAAGACAATGCTTCAGAAATATTTAAATAACCATTTTGCAAAGCATTAATAGCATTAGCGCGTGCAGACCACCTAGTTTCGGAAAGAGACTTCAGGACTCTATTTGTACCTAAATGATCTGTCAAAATTTTCCATCGTTTTGTTGAAGCCGAGAAAAAATGGAACAATTTTTGTACAAGTTGAAAAAATGTTACTGCTTCAGTAACACACGCAACAGCCTGAAAACCCACTAAATTTAGCGAATGTGCTGCACATGGAACGTAAATCGCAAATTCGCAAACTTCTTTTATTCTTGACTGAACACCAGAGTACTTTCCAGATATATTTGATTCATTGTCGTAGCTCTGTCCGCGACAATCTTTTCTAGGAATATCAAGGCTTTCAAAAAAGTTTAAAATGGTATCTGCTATATGTTGCGCATTATGTTCATCCATAACAAAAATATAGGCAAAAATTGCAAAAATCTCTTAATAGGCTGTCCGTCTTTTACGTATCTAACTATGAAAGTTGGTCAACGTGGGACAGATCGGGCGTAGAATCGACGCTAATAGAGTATTACTTTGCTGATTTAAGTTCTTTGACAATGGTTTTCAAAACTTGCTGTTCCATTAAATTAATAAATTCATTACAAATATTTGCCGATAAATATGATGTACTTCCTTTTCCACGATTTCCGTAGTTTTGTATGTGATCAGCAAGAAAAGGATCAAATTCACTAATCAGTTCTAAGCATCCCAAATAATTCCCATTATTTTGCGATCCTAATGTCTCATTATCACCACGAAAAGCAAGACTTCTTGAAGCGGAAAATTTCACGACTGCAACAATTCTCCTGAGCACATTCTTCCAATAGTTAATTTCTGTATTATATTGGGACAGCAACTCAGTATCAATTCGTCCAGTAGTTTTCATTCTTGCAACATAATTCATCATAAATTCCCTGTACTGTAAACTGTTCTCATGCTCTATCAATAAGTAACAAATATACTTCCAATCTTTATATCCATCAGGAGAACTTAAGTTATGTCCAGTACCAGTAGTGGTATTAAATAGACGGCAGCAATAACAGTATACAGATTTCTTTGCTGGTAAATAAAAGAGCCATTTTCTTTCTAAAGACTCACCGTTCGTCAATTTACGAATAAAAATATTTTTAGTCAAGTATCTAGTTTTCGTTTTAACATTTGTATCTAGAAAACTTGTAGAAGTTTCAGAGAAGTCACTTTTTTAATCCAAATATCACGGACTTCTTCCGGTAAAATGTCGTCACAGTAAGTACCCGGGTCGGGAGACACTGATACATTCTCTAAGCTTGCAGTTATTAATTCACAGTAGCTTGAAGTCGATGGCTCAGCATCTAAAGTGTGTTTGTCATTTTCGGCACAGGTAACCTCTTTTTCCTGGTGACATTCAGAGGTACTTTTGTCTTGCGGTGATGAAAATGAATAATCCTTCGGCTTATTTGTTTCTTCAACCGTAAAAAACGAAGTGAGCTTTGGAAGTTTTTCCATTATTTCTTTTTGAGCTATAACTTTTTTTCTTTTTTGTGAACCACTTAAATATGTTCTTATCGACATAATGAAATAATGTTTAAACGAACAAATCGAAACTTCTGTTTATCTTACTTAATTTTAGATATCAAACGAAACAAAATAACGCCACTCACTCTTATCGGACTGATAGTTTAATAAGTCATTCGGGAATTCCCCCAACCATAGACAATGTCGACATTTATGTGAGGCCTTGTTTAGACGGTGCAGCTTGACTTAGGAATCGGAGGGATTGCGTGAGTGATCGCCAGATGGTGTACTTAGTAAATTAGGTAGGACACGTTCGGAAATATTATTAATTAGTACAGTAGTAATGACAGTAATGACGTAGTATATGCCTTGTAAATACCTTCTGATAAGATTACTGATTTGTGAAAAAAGTGTAATATGCCCGACAAAAATGTTCTGAGAATAAATGTGTGAGAGAAATTATCGGTCCTTCGGGCCCCCCTGAGATTAGGGGCCCTAGGCACGGGCCCCGTGCACTCTTATAGTAAAGACGGTACTGATTGTGGCCGCTTTTCGCGCAGTGCTTCTGATCAATCGCATCAAATGAGTTCGATATCGTTCTCCAGTGATGGCTTCGTTCGGTTTCAACAGCTTATAATGAATATTCGGCCGAGCCGACGACGTAGAAGCATGACCGGGCAGTCCCATGATTTTCTTCTCTTTCGGTTGCTATATTGAATCCCATTTGCCTCACAAAAGTCTTCCTTTTTTGCCACTAGGGCAGTTATTCACAGGCGAAAAAGCGACGCTCAACGTCTCTTGGCTTCAATTCATAAGGAACCCAAGTTCCTTGTTTCTGAATCATTCCCAGCGCATGCAAGCGCTTGGAAATTTTTAGAAAGACGGAAAGAGCTCAAGTTGGTTTCGAACACGTATCCCTGCCGCTTCTCGTCAGGTGCCAACTCACATGCCGGGACGCATCGATTGGCACTACCAGCTTAGGTGGATGCCGACTAGTTATTTACTAGTTATGAATATTGCTCTACAGCTTTGAACTTCTCCTATATTCCAAATTGCCTTTGGTCTGGCTGTATCAATTTCAGAAGTTTTTTTGGTAGATCAATTTTTCCATTTTCATTTACAACATTGTAATTGATTTATACCCTTGCTAAGCTAACTCAGCGAAGACTCATGGGTGTGGAAGTTCTGATCAAATTTTGTCGAATATCTAGTTAGCTTAGCAAGGATATAAATCACTTACAATGTTGTGAGTGAAAATGAAAATGAAAAAATTGATCTACCAAAGAAACTTCTGAGCTTGGAAATTGCTGGGCGTGTAGCTCCTAATAGTGAAGCAAGCTCTTGTTGCGTTTGGCACGGATCTTAATCGAAAAATGCTCAAATTCGGCGTCTTTGATGGCTTTTGGTGTTACTTCACTCGAACGATCTTCAACGCCAAAATCATCGTCTTTGAAGCGACGGAACCATTCACGGCACGTAGTCTCACTTACTGCAGTATCTCCATGCACTTTTTGCAACTCTCGATGAGCTTCAGCTGCCGTTTTCTTTGAATGAAGGGAAAAATCGACCAGCACCTACTACTGGAGCCATTTCTTGAAAATCAGCGGGAATTTAGTTGCGCACCTAATATATATATACGTTTCGTCACAGTGTTCGCATCCAGCAGCATTGCATCTTGGCTTTAGTCTTAGGTCCGATGATCTTCTTTTAGAATTGATACGTCAAGACAACTATAGAAAGTGAAAGAATTGCTCAAAAACCGCAACAAAATCGATTTTTCAACGTAAATTAAAAAATTGAATAAACTTCTGATCCTCGTGCCAAAGTCATACGGTAACGACTTGTTCATTGAATATATCACAATGAGTAATCCTTTTGAACTCAACCCAAATTTCTTTAAGAAAATCAGCCTTTTCTATTGCATGCTTTACCAAATTTTTGATGGCACTTATCATTATAAATCGATTTGAAAGAGTTCATGAAGGATTGTGAAGGACTGGTTGTTCCTTAAGTGATATATTATATAGCTGAGTAGATCAGTGAAACCAGTTACTTTGAAAAATTTTTTCCTATGAAGTACGATCGATGGAAATTTGTAAGAAGTTTTAAGCCGAGGAATTGAAATTTCTAAGTTTTCGAGTTTGACCCAATTTACACCTTGATGAAAAATAAAAGCCCGTAATAATCTTCGATTTGGAACTTCTGTTTAACAAGTTTTGACATATCTACTGATAAACGCCAATGCTTAGAAAATATTGGTGATCTAACGAAATTTGTCCGGTGCACTTGAAGATAGTTGGATATATGTAAAGCTAGATGGTGGTTAGACTTACACCCCACTGATATTCTCATTTATACAGCCTTGTGTCTGCACACAATTGCGTAGCAAAATAGTAACAAAACTTAACACAATCTTCAAGGACAAACGCCACTTGAAAGAAATATTGGTAAGCCAATCTATAGATAAGAAACGCCGAACTTGGCACAGAATTTGTGACACCACAGGATTAATAGTGACCCAAACTCTGAAGTTATTATTATTTTTGTCATGCAATAATTCAATATAGAATCAGATGATGCGAAGAGTTAGTGATACCTCTTATTAACACCAAAAGAAAACCAAAAACGAAAAATTGAACCAAAATACACAAACAAGCTGCTTACAAAATTTATGTTGAACCAATTATTAATGGTTTTACAATACCTTGGATTCTTTTCGATTGGGGAAAAAGAATTAGTGTTTGTCTCTGAAATGATTTGCAGTCGTTCTCTGTCCTTTTTATTTAGTTCAATACATCTTTTATACGAGTATTGTACGCGATATCCACATATCAAACAAACATAAGAATCATATAATGAGGAACGCCGATAAATCTTCCTGAATATGCAAGAATAACCAACAAAGCACCAAGCGGAAACATCGTTTCAAATATGTCGCTAAAACAAACTACATAGTTTCAAAGAAGATCTTCAGCGCCTCTTTTATTTTTTTTTATTTCTCTTTTTATTTCCTGCTTCATAGAAACTTAAAAAGTAATTCTAACTTTCTTCAAATCAGGCGGGAAGCCTCAATAGCCCTACTAAATAGCAAGTCTGTAGGTTATCTGTAGATGCAAATCAATTAGTTTTTAATCTAGAAATCGTAAATTACTGCAAGACTTAATCTTTAGTCATCCAGCAAGCTTCTATAGATTCAGTTTGTTGACCAAGCAACTCAGCAGAGTGTTAACCCCTTCAGCAAAATGGAAGTCTCTCCCTGGAGATTGTAATTGCAAAAGAGGTTACAACGATTGACATCGAAAAACATGGAAATTATGGCCGGGTAGTCCTGATTGCTTTAATAAGGAATCCCCGTGGATGGCGTGGTCTCTTGTCAAGCGCGCTGTCCTCCTTTAGGATATAGAAAGAATTCCCGTAGTCTGAAAGCTCACAGAGCCAAACTTTAAGGAACCAGTTAAATGATTCCTGGCTACGTTTACAGGTTGACATGATAGGTGTCTTATGGGTAAGCATCGCAAACAATGCCCATCTAGAAATCGCACAATCAGGATATAAATAGCCTTCACTTCCCTACCACAAAACCACGCTAGATTGAAAATCAATTGAATGGAATTCAGAACCCCTAAGTTAAATATTTCATCCTGCTGAAATAAATAACCATTTCGAATCATACTAAGTTCACAATTTTTGAGCTAAACTATTGTTGAAGACTCCGTTTGTTCGTGGATGCAAAGAAATATTTCTGAAAAGAACGTTTGCGATAGTCAGAATGTTTTACCTATACTGCCTATACTATCGATATGTGTAGTACTTCCTCCTTTCCCCATTTTCAATGGAATTCAACATTATTTTTTCAACTTTATTTAGGAAAAACCAATTCAAATATTCCATCTACCACTCGTAAAACCCACACAAAACACACTCAATAGCATTTTATGCTTTCATGCTACATTGGAGGAAATCATGTGTAAATGAATAATTCATAATGAACCGAAAATCCGTACAGCATTCCTGCAACGTTCCTGCCGTAACATTGCTCCACTGGATTTTTTCTCCCAAACAAGTACAACAAACCTTTAAATATCAAAAATTTTCACATTCCACCACCTTGAAAATATTCCACTCACAATTCACTTGTTACATTCCTCGTTGTTGTTTGGTTGTTGCAAAGTGTTGTACTGTGTGTCGTACGAACACTTGACTTTGCAAGAGTGGTAGAAATCTAAATTGACAAGTTTAAAGCATTTTCATCGCCTTTGTCAAAAAATTAAATCAGCTAGGGGAATAAAATGTTTGCGGCTGTGAAGAAAGTTTGATATTTACTCGTGGTATAAATAAAAAAAAAATCATCTGTTGGATCTTTCAACCGAATTTGACAAGAGGCATAGGGAAAGGAAGTGCTGAATCATTTATGCGACCGTTGAAAGAAAATTCGTTTCAGTTTTCAAAAAGTTCATATCATATTCGTTCCTTTCTCGGAATTTTTTCCTTTGATTTTATACGGTAATTCTCAAAAGACACCTTTTTGCTGATTATTGCAAAGAAAGAGTATTGTTAAAATTGTATTCCGAATTGGTGTGGGTCTTTAAGGAAGATAATATTATTTACAGGCATAATGTTATTCACATATGTAATATGATTTACAGATAAATGGGAGCGGGTATGTTGTAATGAATGTTTACTTTCGGAATTCCGTTTCTCAGATCTTCAAGAATAGAAAATCGCGAAAAGTTTGGAAAGTTGCAAGGATTGCATGTTTGAGGTATGAAAATGGAGTGGTCCGAAACGGTTAAATTATAAAAATATTGAAAACATTTCAAACCCCGTCAGAACTTTGGAACTACCATGGAAATTCGCTCCCTCGAATATCGCTGCCTCATTAAATAACGAAAAAGTCATTTACCCACCCATAATTTACACATAACACCCATAATTTCTGCTCCCGGGAAGTCGCAAAATTGAACGGCTCGTAAAGTTGAAATTTCCAAAATGTTTCATACTTTTCCATTCCAAATAAGAGTAATGAACATACGGCGAATATACTCTCGCGAATTTTCGTAAAGTTGAGCACTACGCACTGCAGTCAATTCGAAATATAGATTTTTTCCGCAAATTAAATTTTTTCGTTGCGCTTTACACATTCTCCCCGAAAATCGAGGTACGTATAAGTTAAAGGCACGACAGTTGGAAGGTTCGAAAAAGTGAAAGGCTCGAAAGGTTGAAAGAATCCGAAACGCCGCCACTCCAGTTAAAAAATCCCACCGCAATACCACCACAGAAATTTACCTTCCCAAAACTTCATTCGAAATATGCCCTATGAAATGTTCTCTCGAAAATTTCCTTGCAAAAGTTTACCTTCCAAAAATTTTCAATCCGAAAGTTCCTATCAGAAGCACCTCCAGGAAATTTACCATTCTGAAATTTCTCCTCCTTTATTTTCTATCGATGGTTTCTTCCAATTGAATTTTCAAGGAAATGCTCCCACTGCAATTGGCTTTCGCGAATTCCTCTCCGAAATTTTCATTCGAAAATTACCCCAAACCCCCACCCTCTTTAATATATTCCCCAGCATATCTCCTCTGAAATTGCCTATTTCGGAATAGCGAAAGCGATGTTTGCGAATTGAAACTGCATAAATGAAATTACGAAAAAGGATTTACAAAAAATGATCATTCCATAATTATAAAATAAATGGAATAAATGGAATTTAAAAGATCTGTAAGCTTGTTAAAAGATCTCTAATTGACATTCGAATTTCAGCATTTTCATAAGGCACTTCAAACTTGAAATTTCGGACATAGGGACTCCAAAAATTTAATTTAATTAAATTAATTTGATTTTTTGTTTAATTGTATTTCAAAACAGAATTTTTAATAGTCAATTTTCGAAACAGATGTCAGAAAATGGAATGTCAAAGATTAATTTTCGAAAATGGACTTTCAAAATAAACATTTTAAATTGTATTTATGTAATTTATTGTAAAATGACATTTCGAAATTCCCATTCTGAAAATGATATCCAGAAATATTATTTTGAAAATAGAACTGTGAAAATTTAGTTCAAAATTTTACACAATAATCACCCTAAAACTCCTTGAAAGTACCTGTATAGAATCTTTGGCACGAAATTTTCATTGCAGTTTTTCTTCATTCTAACATCCCATCCACATTTCCCCTCAAAAAAATTCGTCATATGTTATTCTCCTGCTTAATAGGCCGTGCTCAATTTTAAAATTATGGAGGTGACAATCTGTAAGGGATTTATCGGAAGGAAGTTAAAAACGAAACAATTTTTCAGTGACGGGATATAGCAGGAGCTTGATAATTTGCCCACAAAAGATTTCCTCTCTACGATATCGCCTATGAAACTGCTCTCTGAAATTTAGCCGCTAAATTCTCCATACATTTTACCTACAGAATGTATTTTTCCTTTTTCTCTCTTTTCAGCTTAGAAAATCCACCGTTATCTGCTATCTGGAATCCCTTCAATTAAAAATTCTTCTTCGCAATATCTACTTTTAAAATTTCGATTCCGGAATTCCCTATAAAAATTTCCCGGCTTTTTTCCTGCAATTTTACCCTCGCAGGACGTTTTCTCCAGGAACCTTCCGTCTTTAAGTCTCCCTCCTGGGATTTCAAGAAACTGAAAGGCAAGCATAGTTTCAAAGAGCAGAACGTTCGCAAATTTAAATTTTGCTTCCCGAATTTTTTTTCGACGATTTTTAAATAGTTGAAAAATATGTTAGAATGACACGATAGAATGGTTTGAAGATTTCTAACGCTGCAAGACGCGGAAAGAAAGAAAAGTCACCGCTTAAATTCTTATATGGACTATCGTTTTTTGAAAATTCGCTTCCTCAATTTCCCATCGAAATTTATGTTCTCTCCTTAGAGTTCCTTCTATTAAAATTTTTGATACGATTGTGATCTTGACATAATTTCCACTCCGGAATTTCTGTTTCGAAATATCCTCACCAAAGTTTCCTCTCAAAAGTTCATCCTTTGACGATTTCTCCACGAAATGCCTTTTTCGGAACTTCTTTTGAAATTTTTGGAACTTCCCCACCGTAATACCCAGCAAAAAATTGAAAGATTATAAATAATTTTAATATTTTAGCCTGAGAGCGGCTAAAATTAATGAAGAAAAAATCTATTCAACGTACTCTAACGTCATATGCAAATTACAACTCCTTCTAACAGTTTTTCTTTCCGACCTAATCAAGCGTCACTTGCATTTTTCACAAAGAAAATTCACTTTAATTTTCTGCATTCAGTACGCCGGCAAAGTCGTTCATTTTTAATGTAATTTCACCAAAAGCTTGAGCGCAGAATGGAAAATGGCTCAATTACTCGCAAAAGGAAAACGTTAAGGGTAACACTTCTTAACAATTTAATTAGCTCTGATATTTTCTTAACGACAGTTCATGCAGGCTGTTGTAATTGAACCGTGCTGATCCAACCGAAATCAGCCCAGACATTTGGTGAATTTGGCGATTCTCACAAATTTATGGGAGCAAGCAATTTGAAAATAAACCACATTGCATGAAGGTTAGCTTTGAAAGACAAATGCAATTAATCTTATAAACTGACAGTGTACAAATAGATTCAACTCCCCAATAGCATAACACTTTTGTGCATCCTTTAAAGCTAGAAAAGGATTACGAGGATGTTACGTATACAGCACGTAATCGCAGATACTTGTACATAGTAAAGGCTTCTGTTGATTATGCTTTACCCGATTAAACTTAGATCTAAGTTAGAAAACATTGATGATTCATAAGATTTACGACCGAGTTCAGTAACGGTCAATGTGTTTTCTGTAAATCAAATAACATTCGCATTGAAAAGGAAAGATACTTCGTCACTAATGCTGTAAATTTTTAAATAATCGAGGATGGAATCATGGTTTATGTTGCGGAACTATCACACAGCAATCATCGTCAAGTATTTTTGTTATTTTGGTCAACAAACTCTTTTGAAATTCAATGAAAATTAGGATCCAGCTTTTTCCGAAAATTGTGGAACTTCAATGATCTTCTGCTCGTACAACTATCAGCAATGAAGAATCCTTTTTCGCGTCACGCCTGGAAGAGAAGAATCGCCAAGTACGGAGCTAACCCAATATTAACTTATCAAGACTGAGCCTAAGATATGAAATTTAATTTGACCGAAGATGTGAAACAGACGTACACATACCACATACGTGTCATAATCACGTAACCATCGAATTATTTCATTCATTCACCGGTATATGTCGACAATCACAGATATGCTCTGGTGAAAGCCCAAATGAGAAGAGCCGACAAAGAGGCGATTGGCTCTCTCATAAAAAAATTTTATTCAGCTGACAGTGAGTCAGCTTTGTCAGTTTTATACAAGCTACGATGATGCGAGCAACGTTTTCATAATTTTCGCGGATACTGTATTCCATATTGAATAAATACTGTAGTAAATCGCGAATTGATTTTATGTTTCTCAAGAAAAGAAAGTACATTCTGAAGTGGTTTTGGTTAAAACTAAGTGTAAAACACATTTAGATTACAAACGATCAAGACGTTTTGACGTTTTAAAACTTCGTGGTGAAGAGAAGTTAATTGAACCATTAAAACCAGAGGAAACGAATATAAAGTATTATGTTACCAATGGCGACTTGTTGAGTATACTATATGAAACCCACACCAGATTATATCATGGAGGAAAAAAATGTATGGGTTGCAAACAAATACAAAAATATTAAATATGACGTTTTTATGTTGTATTTAAAATTATGCAAACAGTGTCAATGAAACACACCTCTAAGAAAGTTGTGTGGTAAAAGAGTTCTGAGTAAAGTTGTCAAGTTGGTTTCAAGATGTCAAATTAATCTGATAGATCTGCACCCAAACAAAGATGGCGAGTTCATAATGGTGTATCGAGATCATTTAACTACGACCTTTGAAAATTAAAAGAGTTGACGAAGTAGCGTTTGACGTTCTTTCAATATTTTCAATAGTTCTTGCAACAGCAATATAGCGATCCGTGAACGGTAGAGAATTCAGCTGTCAAATAATTTCGGAAATATACGCTATGTGGAAAAATGTTCGCATATTTTATGGAAAGCATCATCACAGTGCAACATAAGGTTTAAAAGGTCCAATCAGGATATGGAGAATAGCTAACTTCATGGGTGACAGAAAACGATACAAATTAATGGTCAGATGGTTAGGTTCATCTATTATTTCATTCAGGTTGATCATCATGTCATACAGTGTTTAACGCTTTTTCGCTATCAAGTGGAATAAATCCTACAGATAACTTCTCCTTGTAGTCAACTTAAATGTCTGTAGTGACACGGTATAATTGCTATTCGGTTGAGGGCCTATGTTTGAGATCAAATTGATAGTTAAGTAAAGTGTTGTATTGATCAAGAAACCCCTCCAGCTGATGAAAAACTGATTTTTCCAGTAATTTATCTCATGCTGATAAATGACTTGTTAGCCTCTAGTTATTGGGGAGTTGGCGGTCCCTCTTTTGTTTTAGATAGGAAGTCTATGACGACTCTTCCAAGAAGAAGGGAAATACCTTTTATTAGGACAAGACTTTTATAGGGAGGTGTTCCAGGATAATATCGGGCATTTCATTTTGACCTGGTGATTTGTTATTTTTAAGGATATTTATTGATTTAGCTAATTCTCTTGGCTTGATTGAATCCTACAGGAAGGTGCCAGCAAAGATTTCGGGATTTCTTTGGTTCAAAAATTCATGAACTTCGTTGATATCTTCTAATAGTGAACATTTTGTTTGTTCTCTAGACATCTCATGAATTGAATTCAACAAACAACAATTTAACAAACATTGAATTCTATGTATATGTTAGGGTATTGGATCATACTCTTCACTAGATGTCCCTGCTTCTTGCCATTGTGTTCTGAACGATTGGCAAAAGACATCCGGTTCTAGGAATTTGAAGCCAGCGTTCTTTTTGGCCGTTTTACCCTGGATTTCTTTTCACATATTATAACTGAAGACTTTTATTTTCTCATAAATTTGGCTATGAATTTTTTCAACTCCGGGAAGTGTCTAGTTTCATTTTTATTTTGTCGCTTATGATTTTTTTTTTGAGTGGAAAACTGTTAATACAGGGTCTTCAACCCGTTGGTCTGCTTTAAACGAGAAAGCCACAAGTAGATACGTTGAAGAAATGGCGTAGATGACTGAAAACTATGTAAAAGTTTTGTTTCCAACCTTTTAAGACGATATCTAATATTTAACCAGTATCTTTGAATAGAACGTTGATTCTTATTGTGAATATTAATAGACCTTATTTCTTGATACAATGCTGTCTAGAACTCGGCCAAGCTTATTTGACCGCAGGCAGTCCCACTTTTGATGTTTGGCATTCAAGTGGCCATAAACTATATACTCCTAGTTATTATGAATAAGGCTTTTTATATCACTTGCAATTTGTCTTAACTTTTAAGAGATAATTTTTTGCTTTTGTAAGGAATACATAATAAGTGTTAATCAACACTTATAATAATTAGTGTTGATACCTTCAATCATATTACCGAAATTCTCATTGAAATTTGATGAGGAGTCGTTTTTTTATAGTTGAATTATACTATAAGTTTATTTGACTGCCTCACTCGCACTTGCTTGTTCGAATAATGCCTTAGTGTTTGCAACAAGAGCTCAACTTTCACGGTGACTTGCAGCTCTTTGAAAAATGTATCTGTCTCGCTGTCACTGGCTCTAAGAATTTTGGTGGAAAATTCAAACGGCTTGAGCCGTGACCATATCGTTATCACATTGTGTTGGATAATCGCTGCGAAAATCCCAGTCTTCAATTCAGTGAATGTGTATGTGTATGTGTATGCAATTCGGATGAAACTTTCCGAAATCTTCTGTAATAACGCGCATACCATATGCGATAAAACGCATGCCAGGGCGCACACTAAGTGACGTTTTTAATATTCAAAAATTTGTAATATTCTTTCAAATCTTGCATACTTCCATTTTTCAATTCTTGCAGCATGTTCCATGCAAATTTTTCCCTACACAGAAATTTGCGAGCCTTTTGCATGCTTATTAAACTTTGGTCCCTAAAAAATTTGGAACTCTTTGATTCTCGCAAAAATTTACACCTTCACATCTGAAAACCATTTTCATAAACGACGGGAAAATGTAGAAAAAACGTTTTGATATTCCTTGGCTTTTTATTAAGGTACTATTACACTGTTAACGCAAAAAACAGGCATTTTTGGAATTTTTTTCTCGGAACCTATTGCATATATTGAATAACGGCTTTCACCCACATTTTATATATATCGTCAACTATCAAAAACTATTTTTTTATTATGCTGAAAAACTGCTCAGCAGAGGGTGTTAGAAAAGAAAGAAAAAATGACATGGGTTGCGGATGATTTTTCATCCGCTCAGAAAAACGTGGTTTTGAGAAAAACGCGTTTCAAGTTTTTTAACGTTTTTTTCATCTTTATTTCATAAAATACATATATAAAAAAAATTCGGTTACAAATCGATTAATCTGCGATTCCTGGTCCATATAACCGTCCTTCCGTGTCTTCGTAGGCCTGTTCCTGTAGTTGTTTCGAATTTTTCTTCAAGGTTCGTACTTCTTTGCTCGCATTTATACTCTGCTTCTCTGGTTATTTTAATGCGTTGGTTGTCTTTGAAAATTGAAAAGTTGTACGCGTAAGTTCCAATTTTGATGCCCATAATTTCCATAATTTTCAAAATGGGCATACGACCTTCGCTGAAGAGTGATACGGCAATGTGACAGCTAATTTCAAGGACATTTTCTCCGTGAAAGTTATGTTTACGAACGATTGCTCAGAGATTTTCGTTATAACACTCGTTATAATTTTGCGTACTACCACCTAGGTATCGTTCCGACAATTCGTCATTGGTGAGTTTTACATAGACTTCTTTGACGAGATTCCGAATTTCAGGATTGAGGGGTGGTTTATGAGAATAGGGTTTATTATTCTTCTTGGCTTTTAGATAGCCGCACCGGCTTTCATCGCAATGATCGTGTTGTGGCGCAGCATCGGATAATATTGAATGGTAATATCCAGCCCAAATTTCGTGGATCATGGCTTCTTTAGAATCGGGATGTCTCTGAATTGCTAGAGAATAATATGTCGATAATTTTTTCATCGTGTTATCCGGTTTGGTTTAATTTTTTTAAATCTCGATGCTATTGGTTTTTTAACTTTTACCGGAGGTTCTTTTTCTTTTTCCATATTTTTCATTAATTTTTTTCTTTCGGTGAATGTTTTTAAACCTCCATCAAAAACCGAAACATGCGTTTGCCCACATGCGAAGCGCACTCAAGTTTTTTTTACATAGTTATCGTCGTCGTATGGTTTTGCTTCTGCGATATTTGAATATGTCTTAGCATCGCCGTCCCCAATATAGTATAAATATCTGGCAGCATGTAATTTTAATGATCATTTGAAGATTTCAATCACCCCCTGCAACTCCATCCCCCCTGAACTATCGTCGTAATTTGCGTTACAAGTTTCTTTGTGTTCAGACTCATACCAGTCTTTGAATTCAACTTTATTCACCTCTGATCGTCGAATCTCGCAGGATTTGCACGATTTAGAAGAGACAAAATAATCCAACAACGTTTTCGAATACTTTCCTATAACTGTAGTCACGCCGAGAAACGAGGAAAATCCTCGCTTTGACCAAGTTCCATCACCGGAAACAGTGAAATCGTTTTCTCGCAGCCCTTGATTTTTATTCGACTCTCTTTCTTCGGCACCTGATTTTTTTAGAACAAGGTTGGCAACAGCGGATGTTGCAGCTTCTTCTATGCCATTTATTACTTTGTAATAAAAACTGGGGTTGAATATGTCACAAAGATCCATTAGAGAACAGAAAAGTTGCAGTTCATTCAGAGCCTCGCCAATTAATCACAGGATGAAAATTATTCTCCTATTGATCTCGTATGCATTATGCACGACTGGGCAAGATGGATTTATATTTTTTTTGTCGCAAGAACATTTCAAAACTAACCTGAAACCAAGACATGGTATACTCGTTCAGGAAAATTTGCATTTTTTAAAACTTCACATAGTTCGATAGCGTTTCAAATAGCGTGAACGACAATAAAACATATAAAGTTGATCGATCTATGGATACCTCAAACGAACCAGAAAAAAGCAATTTCTTTTCTGACGAACTCACATGTGAAGTATCATCTCCAATTGCATGTTGATTGCCTTTAAAATTAGCTTTTTTATAACTTCGAGTTGCTTCAGTATGATGTTCACCAGATTTTCTCTACGTTCTCGCCATATTTTTTTTGTAAATGAACAGAATAACACACTTTGACGACAGCAAAATTTATACTGATCAGTCGAAAAATGAAAAAATAACGGTTATAGTACGCAGGTATATAAAAAAACAATAATATGAAGAAACAAAGACAAACTGGTCGACGCCAGCTTAGCGCAAGAAGCTAAGCTCGGGATAGACAATTTTTTTCGAAAAAAATATTTTATACAGGCATTCTTGACAGTATTAAGAACATGATTAGCCTAAAAAACATCGAAACATTTTTTTTTTCAACTGTGCAATAGTACCTTAATAATAAATTCTAAATTACCTTTATCGGTGTGTTTATGCTGGGTGTCTAAAAATCTTTGCGTAGAAAGTACCTAGTGGCGGCTGCGCAGGTCGACTTGGATTGTTATAATCTTTCAATTTGAGATAACTCAGTAGAAAAAGTCCATAGTAGTTATATCAAGTCCGCGCAGAACTCAGTTAATGTCACTTCTCCTGGAAATAAATTTACTAGGACGATTTCACATACTCTAGGCAGCGTCGTATTAGACATTTGTTCGGACTTACCGTCGTGCTAGAATCATGAGAAGCATTATTGTCAGATTTCCACATAAGCCTCTGAATTAATTGTAACCGCACGTCCCTTTGTATCGTAAAAAGAGCTAATAATTTCTCGAGTCAACATGGTAGCCCCTAGAGTCATTTTCAGTGTTTCGGATTCTTTGCATCCACGTAACAAAAGATTGCTTTTTTAGGTGGTCCTTAAGGTAAACACGTGTCATTCGAAAATAAGATAATAGAAAATATCGAAAAGCGATCGATTTCATGGTTTAAAAAGTCAAGCTTATGACTATCTTGGACGAATCTCTTTCTCGCGATGTAAGGATGTTTACTCATTACTGCAAATGTATAAGTTTAGCCTATTAATGTAGCGACCCACCCAGAAATTATCCTCATCACTAAACGAAATTCTATTATGAAATTCGAGATACGTAGCAATACACCGTATGTACACCATGTACACCATGATATTTCTTAATATCATTTTAGCACAAAACATAAACAGTAATTGCTGAACAGATACTTCCATACAGTTTAAATTTCCATACAGTTTGTTTATTGCTTTCTTTGCCTGAAATTTTTTCTCCTTTCTATCTCTTATATCAATCACTTGTCCTGATTGCAATATTTGCATTGGCATCAGTATTCATGTAGTAATGTACATCTTAGTATTTATTATATACAAGTGTATTTTAAGATATATTTTGTAATGAACTGTAGTATACGTATACCTACATAGACACACGCATTCTGCTGAGCGCACGATGCGTCAGCGTCAGACCGCAAGTGACCATCAGAGAGTGCAGTGCGTACATGTTAAACGGAATACCGTCTTATTTCTTGAAATTACTATTTGCAATAATTATTTCTTCTTAATAATAAATCATTGTGTTCGTAATTAAACGTGAATATTATTATTTAACTTAATAACACAACATACAGGGTGCGTACGGTATTTGAGGACATGCATAAATGTGACTATAACTTCGCGAATTTTATTTTTATTTTTTTTCCTTTTCAGATAAGATATGGCGGACAGCAACATCACTCAACAAATGAAGAGACATGCTGTCATCGTCTCTAAATGTGCGAACCATACAGATTTAGAGATATCTAATTTTCTTAATTGCGCCCGTTTATTCGTGCATAAGGTTCGTCGTGAATTGGAAACACCAGGAGGCGATACAGAATCGGTTGCAAAACGCAAAAAGCACGAACAACGTTCTGACACTGTCCGATCTGCAGAATTTTTAGAGCAAGTGCAAGTGGTCACAGACGAGGACCCTTCAAAATCAATGAGGATCCTTGCGAGTGAGCTTCATGTTTCTGAGCGCCTTATTCGTAGAGTTGTCCACGAAGGCCTTCGGTATAAGTCTTACGTGATGCGCAGAGGATAGTTCATGTCGGAACGAACACGGGAACAGAGAGTTCTCCGATCAAAACGTCTTTTAAACAAAATCAAACACCCTGAGGCGCCCCAAATGTTATGGTTTTTTTCCGACGAAAAAAATTTTGACCAAGATCAAAAGACCAATCGCAGAAATGACGGATGGCTATGTTCAAATCCTAGGGAGGTTCCTGTTGTTATGCACACAAAATGTCATGCCACTGTTATGGTTTTAGGTGTTGTCAGCAACGAAGGACATGTTATGCCACCACACTTTTTTACTCAAGGACTTCGAGTGAACTCTGCTGCATACAACGAGGTTTTGGAGACGGTAGTGAAATCCTGGATAGACAATGTAAGTGGAGGCAGACCATACATTTTTCAACAAGACTCTGCTCCTTCACATAAAGCGATGGCGACACAAGATTGGATGGCCGAAAATTTTCATGACCACATAACACCGAACCTATGGCCACCTAGCTCCCCAGACCTTAATCCTTTGGATTATTACGTATGGCGTGTAGTTGAGCGTGAGACCAATAAGCATCCTCATAATACCACTTCTTCGCTGAAGACTGCTTTTAATGCCGTTATGGTCAATATGAACAAGGAGCATTTGATTCGGGCATTTAATCGTTTCTGGACCCGGATCGAAGAGATTATTGCTGCTAATGGCGATTTTATTAAATAACTTTATAGCCATATATTAATTTAACGTTGTATACAAAATTCCTGAAATTTCATTAAATTTTGTTAAAAATACAAGCTAATTCATTTTACCCTCAAATTGTCCTCAAATACCGTACGCACCCTGCATTATACGTATCTAATGTCAATATTGATTATATTGACATACGATGTCAACTTAAAACATGTTTCAATGACCCTTTAAGACGATGCAATGACCTCCTTCATGTTTTTTCCACTACCAAACTGCAGACAACATCAGATATTGCATTTGATTTGACTCTAACATCTTCATTCCTTTAAGATAATCATCACAACACTTTAAAATATAGTAATCCTGAATTCGACTAGCAGACATGACATAAGGATCATTGTGGCTGCTCGAAGATTAAATTAAACCCTGAAACGTTTCGACGGTTATGAACAAAAATGTATTGTTATTGCATACAAAATCACAATCATTCTAAGAAGTAAAAATATATTTGTTAAAATAACTAGATTGCCTTTCTTGGGATTATAATTTGACATTGCAAATGATTCAAGCTATTATATTGATAATATGATAAAAAAGAAAGTAATGCTGGATGCACTTTCCATTTTCAAGTCATGAAGAAGAGCTAGAGAACTCAGGAGACTGGAAAAAATGTTGTTGAATGAACAATAATTTTCTTAAAAGCATTTTGCAAGACGATTGAATACTAAGCCAAAGTGTAATAAGAGAGAAACAAAATAAACTCAATGGTGACACGAAAGGACAGTATTTCAGGAGGGATAAAAAGTGGGCAGACTGAAGTGAGACAAGGATTACCGGCTACAATGCAAAGTGACACATTAATGGGATTATGGTTTTAGAAATCCTTCCAACCAAATCAGATTAAATGTTTGCGTGGTAGTAGTAGTAGTTAGTAGTAGTAGTAGTTTTGTAAAATATTTTCAGCCAGATCATTAGGTTAGCATGCATTTTTTCATGAGTTTCATTGATTGGACTCGTTGTCAAAACGTCTACTTCGGTGACAGTGAGTTGATACACATGCCAGCCAGATACTGGCTTTAACAATTTGAATAAACTATACTTTTTATAAAAACTAAAGTTTTAATGGTTAGTACATTGGTGATCTAAACCAAAATTTAAGACAATAGCTTTTTTTTAGTATAAAATGTAATGGTAGTAGACTTTTGACTACTTTAAATAAGAGGTATATTCAGGTCAACCTTTTCTTTTCCAGTCCCGACTAGAGCAAGAAATATGTGGTTTTTCGCTTAAAATACGTTCGCACTTATTATAGTTACGAAAACTTCGGGTAGGAAAAACAATCCCTTTGAACTCTGGCACGTAATAAAACTCTTGAAGTGGTGGAGGAACCAAACATTAAGAAAAGCAGAAAATACGGATGGCACTAAACTAAAACGAAAGCTAATCAGTAGCAAACAACATACGTGATGGAAGAGAGACTTCTAAAAGAAACACTGAGATAGTTTTCTACAATATCTAGAACCAGGCAAAAATGCCTTGTGGAGACTATCGAAATAGCTTCGAACAAATAACTAAACTGCTATACTGCCTATTCAACTCAAATTTTATTGTGCGGCAGAGTAGAAGCCTTTGGGGATTCACTAAAAGTAGCCTTCCAAGATTATAAATTTCGAAAGGTGAACTTAACAAGAGGGATGTAATATTGACGAAGATCCGTCGGTTGAAACGTTTCTGCAACAAATAGATATGCAGTATAAATGAGACATCATATAACCAAAAAATACCCGATCTTAAGGAAATAAATTAAAAAGTGTTTTTTTTTTCAAGTATAGAATTTTAAGTTGGTGAGACTTCTTAATGTTAAGTAAGGTGTGACAGCTGTCATGCATTTTATGATTAGTTTGGTTTTCTATTTGATCAAAATCAGATTAACGCCTGAGCAACATCTGCAAACTGTGCAGATATATTTCGAAAAAAAAAAACTCATCGCGGACTCCGTTAATTTATGGCCTACACAATCGTCTATCGGGACAATTAATTCACTTTGAGTTTACTCTCACTGATAATATGCGTCCATCCAAACGTCATACGTCAGTGAGTCATGAAGAAACCGTTGCAGCTGTAGAACGTAGTGTCATGAAGGCACAAGTGAGTCCATTGGACTTCATGCCCAACAATGAAACCTGTGCCAATTTTCATTATAAATGATTTTACGCATTTGTGTGCTTCAAATTTTGCTTTTCGTATTTCAGAAGAAAATTTTGCTTAGCGATAAGCCTTATTTTTGGCCGAATGGCTGCGTCAATAAACAAATCCAAATGATAATATGAATAAACAAAACTGCCGCGTTTGGTATGATGAGCAATCATAGGTGGTAGTCAAAACACCATTACAAGCGGTGAAAATCATTTTTTGGAGTGCTTTTTTTGGACCGATGGAATCATTTGCCTATAAGTCTTGAAAAATGCTGCTGTGAATATCATTACAGTCAATGGTGGCCTCTATAGAGCCATGATCAATGACTTTCTCCCTCCGGAATTGACAGGCTGCAATGCAGGAGAAAAAGAATGCATTGAGAAAAGCATTTGATGAGCGCATAATTCTTCGTTATGGGCCTGTCAACTGGCCCGCAAGATTTTGTGATTCAAAACAATTTACCTGTATTTTATTTTATTTTAAAACCCCTCAGTTTTATGGCTTCCATCTCAAAATTTAAGATTAATGAAGTCCCCTAAAAACAGTATTTAATCCCAGATGAAAAATCAAAAAGCTGGTCCAACACAAGAAATATGATATGAATGATTGGAAGGAACCGAGCATATTTATTTTCGACGTAGTACACATTCAAATAGGCTAGAAGGGAAAGAAACCACAAAATATCGAAAACTAACATTTGATCACTGGCATAAACATGGAGTGAAATTGCTCCATCTAAAAAGCTCCAAGGAACATTTACTCCTTGGGTGCATACATAATCAAAATGTCAGCACTGTACGACACATATAACTCTAGTGGTAGCAATGAGATTTAGGCCTATCTGACTTACTGTATTTACTTTGAATGACAACATTCTCAGTGTTCATAATTGATTTCATTTTCGCAAAATATTTCTGAAAACAAAAACAAGACCTTCCTTTTAATTTTGCGTGTTAAATTTGTATTTTTCCGTAATCAATTTTTGACCCCTATCATTCGGTTGGATGCAATGGTGTCACGAATAAGTTTTATGTGCGTTCGTAGGGTTACAGTGCAAAGAATTGACAAAGTCGTTAACGACACAATAAATCAAGCCAATTTCAGTAGTCTGCTCTCCTGTCTGACAGTATCGACCAGCTGGTGTAAACTGTTTCCGAAGATCAACGAATGAATACATCGCAGCCAAAATTGGACTTTCCATGGGGATAATGGGAATTATCCCACATGATGCCCTGAAACGGCGAAAAATGTCCTCCAGATGGATTCCACGAGTGCCGACGAATGATAACAAGATCAGCATGCAGGTGTTGACAACACAAACGAGATTTTGTTTTCATTGTGAAAATGGATGGCGTCTTTCAATTCTGAAGCACAGCGCCGGTTGGAGTCGTTACTGTCATAGCTATGAAAAAAAACCTTTTGGGTAAGTACGAGTATACCAACAAAATAATATGGTTTTATTCTTGGAAAGCGATGGCGTAAGCCTTAATCATTGCATACCAAAGGCTATAACATTGCGCGTCAGAGGATATTCCTACTGAGATATTTCTCCGGCATTGCCCGGAATATGGCCAGAAAAGCTTTCAAAAGTGCTCATTTATCAAAATAACGTACAGACTCATCGGAAAAACGCTTACTTTACTTGTTTGTGACAACAAAGTGGCATCTTATACAATTAACTCACCTGATCTGTATCATCGGGGCTTTGATTTTTTTTAATCGAAGGCAGGCACCCTTTGTTTCAGACATTAACAAACCGTGGTGCAGTTCCATCGAAATTTTCCAGTGGTCAAAGTTCTTAACAGGGGCGTGTGGTATTTTTGTATATTTTTGCTTTTTTATTATTTTATTCGATAGTAGAACTCTTCAAGTGTATTCAGTAAAATTTTTTAGGGCGATTGGAGAGAAAACCGACGACGGATTTTACAACTCTGCCCTTCCACGCGCTATAAACAGTTAATCTTTCAACAATTTCTTAGATATTTCAAAGATAATTTCAAATTTCAGATAATTTCAAAGATACTTTCAACAATTTCTTCTTTTGTGAAGTACGTTAAACGCTATGGGAAAATCTTAAAAGTGTGGATTTTGATTTTAAGATAGAAATTTCATAAGAAAGTGGTAAGAAGTCACGGTATGTTCCCGCGGTGAAGGGATAAAGCTGGAGAATATGAAATAAATTGTCAATTTAGTTTTGTAATGAGAATTTTGGATTTAGGATTACCTGAATGCGAAGAAGTTGTGGCCTTATGGATTCGGTAGTGGCGAAATTGACATGCAGTTTTATGTGCAGAAAATAGCTGAAGTTACAAGAAAGGTTGCGAATAAATTTTGTTATATTGAGAAAAAAACAACAGTTGAAGCAAATAATTTAGATGCTTCGGAATTGGCTGTATCTGGTGTCGAATCATGGAAAAAACGTGGACTTCTTTCGCTATATGGCGTCGCAACCATAATCGGTTGTTAAAGACTTGACCTATTGTCAAGACTGCAAAATATGGGAACATAAATTACGTTCTCCTGAATCAGGAGTCTCCTGAATCTGGAGTTTGGAGTATGGTATCAAAATCATGATGACAGTGGAAAATCACCTAGCATGACAATTGTTGCTTTGTCAAAGCTGAAATAAAATGGCCTGACATAAAGATGGTGCCACAAATTCAAAGATCATGTGCTCTTTTTAGGATTCGAACCTCAATTTCAATCCTGTTGAAATTTTATGTCATTTGGCTTACCCATTTTCATGTTAAAGCTTTCGAAGTGACGCCACCTCTGTTCTGATATTCGTAAACAGTGTCAAAATTTGAATTTCATGTTTTCATAAATTATTATTACATGATAGATAAAATGCAGTGCAAACAAGGTTATGGTATGATTAATTTTGCAATAGATCTGCCCCACTAAGTTCAACTATTAAATATTAGTGTGCTGAATTCCGTCTAGACAGAACGAGTGATGTCCTGCGAACGGGAAGGCCAAAGGTAGCAATAACTTCGTAAAACATGAAAAAGTCAAGTATCTCGTGTTAAATGATATCTAAGAAAACGCGTTAAAAACATCAAACATAAATATTTCTTTATATTTACCATCACATGCGAAAGTTTTACGCGAGATGGATGTTAAGTTTCATTACACTTGACCAGAAAGCAAAAAATGTTCGTTTTTCCAAGAAAAATTCGGAGCTATTTCGCCACAATAAAAAGGGACCGTTTGACAACATTTTTGAAAATGATAATGACGCCACAATAAAAAGGGACTTTTTGAGAACATTTTTGAAAATGATAATGACGAATCATTGATTCATCACTGCAAGCCTGAGTCTAATTGACAGTAGGCGGTGCGTTTAAAGCCTCGCGAAAACCTTACAAAGAGTCCAAAGACAGAGCAATCAACATATTTTTGGATATATATGGTATAATCTTCATCGGTAATCCTTAAATTTAAAAACAATGAACAAGTAATATTATTGTTCCTAAATTAAGTCTAAAGGACTTCATGTAGCAAGAAAAGAATTTGTTTTAACGATACGACTCTAGCTCATTCTGTTCTCAATACGACCGTTAAATTGAAAGAATTACGATGCGAACTGGTGAAACCCACATTGAATTGGCCTGATGTCCCCCGTGACAAATTTCTGTTTCCTCGATAAAAAATTGGCTCACCGTGATGAGATTTTATTCCAATGAGGAGCTCGAGTACGAAACAAATCCCTGCTTTGAGGGAGTTCACGCGAAACACTATAGGAAAGGATTACGGACGTTGAAGTGTATTTTGAAGAATACAATTATTTTTGCATTAAAAAATTTAAATAACGTCCTTTCTTATCGAAATATCCTCATCGATTGTATTTGTTTATGTCTATAACTATGTAGGAGCTACGTCGTCACATAAAGTTCATGTGATTTACCAGTTCCATTTTTCAAATGAACGAATCGGAGAAACCATTTCTTCAAGAAATCCTTCAGGGCATCTTATTTCGCATTCATACCTTTATACTCCCGCAGCAATAATCAAAAGTAATTTCTAAGCTTATGCAGCTCGTGTTCTGAAAAATGATGCTGAACGAAACTCTTAATCAAAATAAAAAGTAAAACTAACATATTAACCTCAATATGTACACTTACGTACAGTATAATAAAATTGCTTCCCTCCTCGTTACACGTGAGTCGTATTTTAACCAAAAGGTACTTATAAAATACTTCATTCTCCTTGATATTAACGTGCAGATATGAACAGACTTTTTCAAATCTTGGTTTAATCTTCCCCAGCAAAAGTGCGTGTTGGTGAAGAATTTGTGGAGTAATTCTTTTCGGAATTCTTTAATCAACCGAAACATACGCCCCAACCCATGACTCGAGCTGTTATTCTGTTGGATTTAGCCAAAAGCAAGCTGGCGAGGAAATAAGCGAACAAGGAAGAAGTATTCTGACTGCCTTCTTCATAAATTCATGAGTCAGCTAACTTTTGTTACATCTCGTTTATAAAGTAGCATTAATCCACTTCATATGGGGTGGCATCAGCTTCAGTTTTTGTACTCTTTAAGTCACAAATTTGCGCTGATTAAAATTTTTAATTCTCGCGCTAAACAAACTCCACTCATCTCGTTGATTCTTTTGATTTAATGGTTAACCCAGTGTTCTGGAAGTGTTTCACGTGAGATTCATGCAGAATCCTTGCTCCAGGTTTTTTTAATAAGCAAATTGTTATAATACGCTTGTTTTCACATTTTAATCTTGCATTAGATAAATATATGGAATGGGTTTTATTGAGGGATGTTTTTTCAAAACCTGAGTGAAAGATTGGGACGGTAGACTTCCGGGTTTTCTGGCATGTTGAGATAATACCAAAAAAATTTCGAAGGATAAGTAACTTCTCAATCGCCATGCAAGGGTTAATAGCATGAGTTCAGCTTATGGTGCAGACTTTTCATGGTGCGAAAAGTTAAAGATGAAAGTACACGATAAAAAACAGCCTACTTCACCTACTTACTTACCATTACATACCGACGTTTGCATACATTTAAAATTTACCACACATCGGAGAACCCTTAGAAGAGATACATTATTGTGTAAGACGGCGAAAGTAAAGGCACTTTTGGCGAGGGGTATTACACGAAATGACAGCATTTCAGTATGCAAATGACTCTTTCAAGCATTGTTAAGCCAAGTATGCCTTTTGTTCTTTGCGTTCAACTGAGTCCTGCTACCAATTTTCAAACATTCACCCACACACTGCAAGCCACCCTTACGCTGGCAGCTCAACGTGTATTGTAAGGCAACACTTGGAGAACAACAAAATTGAACCGAAGGAAATTGAACTGGGTTAAGTGCTATCGAATTGAAGAGTTTATAGCGAAATGAGGCTTTTTGCGTCATCTTGAGAGTTTTTTCTTCCTTTATGAATTGATCTAAATACAGAAGTGGTTGTTCCAAATTGCCAAGCTCATATTATAATGAATATGTAATTCGTATTTTTGAATTGAATAGATTAGAGGGTGGTTTGTCATTAACATAAGAAGCTTAGCTATTTAATCAGGACTCAAATGAAGGAAGGATGTAGCTTGTTTTTACTTTATAAAACAATATCAAAGCTATTGCCTCGTTGAGCATTGTGTGCGACTTTCAGTTCGTTGAGGGCGTGACGGAGATTAGTTTTGTGTAGATTTTTCTGTTTTGGTCCTGTGTGCTAAGTGAACGAACTAAGAAGCTGTTGCAAATTTGAATGAGGTTAGATGTTTTATATGCATAAGAATCATTTTCCTCAAGGAATTCAAGGATCAAAAGCAGGTAGTAAGGAATTTAAAACACAACTTCTACTATCTCCATTTGATTGTTAGGGTAGTATCACATTGAAACTACTAATTGCAAATTGAAATGTTGTACTCTTGTATGTTTTGAAGGTGGCATTTTTCATTAAGAATTTTGCAAGCCTGGCTAAGAAAATCAATCTTGACACCAACAAATATAGATTCAGCCGCCCGTTTATCTGTGAATCATGCAAACAGTCCCAGCAATCTCCCGTAAATACAGGGTGTCCGTTTTCTGAGTCCTGAACTTTTTAAACTCAACAATATCCTGAAAATAGAGCCAACAAAAATCTTACAAACTTCAAAACGTAAAAAAATAATTAACAAAGAAATGTTCATTCCCGCGCATAATAGGTGTGCCGCTAAGAGCTGCAGAGCTTTTTTCCTATTTCAAAGGACATTATCTTGTTCGTATTTCAATGACATTTCAGAATTCTGAAATGTTATATTTTGCCCTAGAAGTAAAAACTCGTAAAAACCTCAAGCGAATATAGTTTTCTTTGCAAGCATTCCTAACCAATGGTAGTAATATATTGGCGGTATGATGGAAATTGTAGGATCGCAGAAACAATTTTTTGTATTAATAAATGAGTTAAACATGAATGATTTAATCGCAAAGTAAATCAAAAAGTGCAATTTTTCGACGCCATTATCTGTGGTTCCTTTGGCTTGCATGGCTTTCAACTAGTTTAAAAATACAGGTTAAATTGGATCCACCTAAAATTTGTATTTGTATCTACGGGTATAAATGCTGGATGTCTTATAACTTAGTAATCCTAGCGTGTTAGTTTATTCCGTGGCAGTTTTAATGAATTCATCGAATGTATACAATGTTTGGATTTGGTTCCAAACTGTGCAACTGCTCCAAATTTCACAAGCCCTTTCGAATACTGATTAAAGAAAACACTGTACAGATATCCTTTTCGTAACACTTCTACTCAGAAAAGGCTTGACAATTTGTGCTGAAAGCTCCTTTTTACATTACAGCAGTTTTGCATGCAAGCATCTTGGAATTTGGTTCGATTTCTCGAAGGATACCTTCGCTTGAGATAGCGAATCGTGGTAAATCCAACTTCAAAAGAAAGTTCAATATACATTTTTGGTAATATTGCATACGAAATAGAGGCATGGAATTCGATTGATAATGAGCAACTTATATTTAGTTGACTCTTAAAATATGAAATTTTAGAATCAAATACTTGCACTCGCATCGAACAAAAGGTAAGGCGAGTGTTTGATAACATTTGAACGTGCAAATGTCAAGTTCTTAGAGAAACGAAGATTACTTGTCATGAAAGCAAGTAGAATGCAAAATTTGATTTGAATCATTTTCATGATACGCAGAAAAAATTGATTCGCAAGTATCCTAGTATTGTATCGAGAATAGTGAAAGAAATTCAGCCAAATGATGTTCATACTTAAAAGACTGTGAAATAAGAACTCAAAGAATGATCAAAAATGCAATTTTATATTTTCTTCAACGAATCCAATCGTGCAATAATGCCAAGGGGTGAATTAAGTAAATTGACTTGCATATTTGATTTTTAAGGTTTATTTGTGAAGTTTAAATGAAATATAAATTGTAATAACCGTCAAAGAATGATGAGACTGATTATTTATAAACTAGGATTATTTTTCCAAATTTCAATGTTATCCCCTTCAAAATATTTCCAGTGGGTAGTTCTCCACCGGCAAATTTATTGTACCCGCTCTTAGTAGCAGCGTTGGAAGTCTTCAACTGATCTGAATTGTGTCTGGTCGATCACAATCTTTTGAATGTTCTTCTTTTGAATTTTTGAAAATCTTTTGAATTGAATGTTCTATAAAGTCTAAATATGACAACCTTTGGGACATGTTTTATGTTCGGGAAAAACAAAAGGTCTAAAGACTCAAATCAGGGGGGGGGGGTGTTGTGGAGCTACAATAATGCGTTTTGAGTTCAAAATTCTACCAATATGTGAGGTTTTGCCGCATTATTTTGGCATAAATCTTTTGTATGTACAAAGAAGAACACTCTGATGGCGCAGGAGCTCTCACACGTTCAGAGTTCCAGGCATTTTTTGATGGTAAAACCGAGCGAAGTTGATCTTCAACGTGTTTGCTGCCTTCCAAAAATGATTTGTGCCTGCAGAAAATTTTTGCTCTTGGTAAGCAATATTCCTCATGGACCTGTTTCAACTTTTCAAATTGTTAAAGAAAATGTAAAAAAAAACTTTACCTTCTTGTATCTAAAAGCTTTCAGAATACCGAAACACAGTAATACCAAAACGACTAGTTCCACTCTAAATAAATGCTCATCCCCTAATTATAAGCTGGAAAACCAATAAATCTAGTACAACTAGCGAGAAGCACTTCCATAAACAACGTTAGACTACGGCGTGAGAACTACATTGTTGCAGCTTTTTAAAATTAAGTTAAAATTTAAATTAGACTAAGGATGACGTTGAAAAATTTTGTGAATTCGGGAAAATTGGTGGATATCTAGACGGCTTTTGAGCTGGGTAATCAGTACCTTTGACGTATTTCTTCTAAATGCGTAAGAAATGTCCAAAATCTGAAAAAAAACCAAACTCAAAAAAGCTGAAGAAAAATCGAAAACCAAATTTCGATAAATACTTATTTTTTCCAAGAATATTACATATTTTAATTTTGGAGAAGCCTTGAATGAATATTATTTTCAATTTTCACACTTATTGATTTTCATATCCTTTAGGTTGGATAAATTTTGTTTTGTTCTGCCATTCTATCAGTGATTCGATTACAAAATTTCTAAACACTTGATAAGGAAAAGAATATGCTATATCCAACTGATTCGTTAAGATTTTCATCCTTTACGTAAATATACAATTTGATAGTCGACCGCCAACAGCTGGTAAATGCTAATCGACAAATGGATGACGTAATATGAATAATACATTAAGGGTGGAAATGCTTTTGTTGACTTACTTTAAATTTTTAGGATTAATTGGTGTTAGTATGATAATAGCGAGACTGATAAGACTTATTATTTGCGATTTTCGTTGCAATACGTTTTAATTAATCGCTTATTGTTTAAGTTTTTCGGACTTTTCTATAAGCCAGCTCCCGGTCAGTAATCATAGTTAGTTCATACTTTTGAACCCATGTGTATTGTAAGGACTTATACATCTTCCAGTAGATTCTTTGTTTGCTCAACCGCCGATTTCATAATATGACTAAATTTTTTAAAGAGATACCACGATGTGTTGTCATTATTCATGTTTATTTTTATAAATTATGTTCCTTTTATATAGAAGCGATTGATTTTTTAATCGTTTATATTGGAGGACCTTCAGAGTTCTACCAGATACCTGCAAATTTTCTCAAATTTAATACGCATACAAAATGACTCGCAAAAACAAAACACTGCACTCTCTTAAGTCGGTTATTTTCTAAGCTCTCTTCCTTGTAAGGCTCGTTGTTTTTGTTAAATTGGGTAATCGTTTGATTAACTTTGTAATTCCTCTCCGGACTGTTAGCGCTATTTGGTGATTACTCTACGTGCTTCAGTTCATTTTCAATGGAATCTTACTGTGTCCCTGTGTTTTTTCTTCATCATTCTTCTATCCTATCCACCATCATCTCACCAGAAGTTTCAATTAAGAAAATTTAATGCAATAGTCAATAGAAAGAATATAGAAGAAGATGGAAGAATAAAAAATGTAGTGGTGTTTCAAAAGGAGCAGGCTCAAACCAAAAAATAAATCTTTGTTCTATTACTCTATCAATTGCAGAGGAACTTGTGGTTTCTGATGTACTCTTTTGGGTTGAGAGGTGAATGCATTTAAGCACAGAGTGTGGCGTTTGCATGTGACTGGATTACCCACAATATCCCCTTGTCAACCTGAAAACCTAACCTGGAACTGTTTGACACACTACTTCAGACCTGATCTCACTTTGCCACGCGGAAAGGCACGTTCAAGCAGGGTAATTACTCCTTTAGCACTAAAACAGGGAAGTGATCCTCCAACTCCGACGCCCTGGGTTGCTGCGAGTCCATTTTATTTTCCAGGATTGCTACAGGGTTCCGATGCAAGCATTTGAGTGATAACATTATCCGGGGTGAGCTCTCCCGTCTCCCTGTATAGGGTCTGCCGCAGCCTGTCCCATCTTTCTCATGCAAAAAATTTGGCAGCAAGAGTTCTACAAAACTCTACATGTCAACTTTCCTATAAATGGGAATTGAATCCTTTTTGCGATTGCTCGTTATCATTTGGCTTTTTGTATGAACAGAAGCTGTATGCCTTTTGTTTTCCTTGCCGAGGTATTTTCAGACGTTAGAGAAATATAGCACTGAAATTTGTACTAATAAGGACATCGTTATCAAACCTTATCGTTTTTCAAACTTACCACATCTTTAATTTCTTGTTTAATATTTCAAATTTTTGTGCTTAATTTAAGTCAATTTTTAAACCACTGTTGAACAAGTTGAACACTGTTATTTTTGATGTTCCTTCTAAGGCCTCTCCGTGGTAATGGTTTACCTCCAGTTGTCAACACATTATGGCAATGTATGAGTAAGGAGTTGATTCCCACTGTGCATATTATATTATTCGGCATACCATAAAATATACACATGGCACTGGTTGATCTTAAAGTTGCTCCTCCTTTTGTAAAGTTGTAGAATAAAATTATGGTTGGTTATTTTATGTTGGATTTACAATACTGTCTTCGCCATATGAGGATAATAAACATGCCGTCTTGCTCGCCTTTGGTGTGAACGAAAAAAACGTCAATGGTCCACCATAACAAAGTATGGAGGTGTCAATCGCTCTTCGGTGGTTATTTCTCATTTTTCGCGTGATATCTTTTTGTTCGCTCGCAAAGTTTCGACAAATATGGTACGAGTGGTAATTTTGCTTCGAGAAATTTCATTTTCCCAACATAGAATCATGAATAAGTCCCATATCATTCAAATTGGTGTGAGTGGATAAGGTACATCGATAAGGTACAGTACATCGGCGAAGAAGCTGCGAAAACCGAAAGATCCAACTTTTGATGTACACGTTGATCAAACGGCAGGGTACAGTTTATTTCATTTTTTCCTGGTATTTTCAACGTGACAGCAGTATGTTAAGTGTAATGTATGTGGCAACGATTCTTAAAATATGAGCAACGAGGACTCGGTTTCAGGTAGCGGTTCTTGGGAAATAGAGAGCATATGTCTCTTATTGGCATAGTGGTTTTAATCTATAAATGCTGTAAAAAAGTTGGAAATGCAGTTGTCAAATCAAGCTACTGCAAAGGGAGTGAACAAAGCCTTCAAAATGTCCAAAAAAATATGAACAAAGCCTCATGGACACTGATGAGTTCAAACGTGGTATGAGGGACATACAGAAAACTGTACCAGTAACCTCTGATAGTGTTGGAAAAATGGAGGTTAACGGCATTTGTGAAAAGTTTTGGCCATCTTTAGACAAGTTTAAAGTGCGTTATGGATATCATTTAGGTGACACTGACTCACAAACTTACAAAATGTTGCTCGAGACTGCCTTGTATAGTGATGAGTTTATTGTGAAAAAGTTAGAGTCTGTCTTACATTTTGCTGAAAGAGTTTTTAAGCGTGCTTATGAAGCTAGGAAATATCTTACACTGGTAAGGAAAGATGCAAAGAAAACAGATGAAAATCCAGCAAAAAAATGGCAGCAAAAACGTTGCAGTCAAGAAGAAGGCAGAATTAACAATTAACGATCAAACTTATGAAAGAGCGGTCAACTAATCATGTTTTAGCTATCTGAAGACAATCCGAATCTGTTGAAGAAATGGGCAGACATCTAGGAAGCGTATTGTCATAAAAATTCAACTGATAAAAATCCATAGCATGCAAACTGCTCTGAATCCTGGTGTAAATATAATAAACATGCATAATACCGAATTTAAACATCATTCTGTGCTTGCTGTAGATAATCAACAAGTTTTGAAGAAAATCTATGAAGAATTGGCTCGACAAGCATTACTTGAAAGACGCCTCGGAGGTTGATAACGAAGGTTATCACCTTGGGTCCCCCAGGTGGTTCACTGAGGCCGGCTGCAATCAATCTGTCAGAGTTCTTACGGGAAATATCACTGTCCATCTATCATATCTTGACTTTTTATTTATAGATACACGCCGCCGTTAGAACCGGGAAAGCTGTCGCGATTCGCTGCTTTTGCCCATTTTAAAACTGTAAACCATGCCAATGTATTCTTTCATAATAATTATTGTAGCAAATAATTGAAAAAGAAAGACGTCACCATCCGTACAATGCTACGTAGGAGTCAACGACGCAGCGTGGATCGCAACAAGACCGCATAAGAGTTGCCAATCGACGCAGCACTGATTTCTCTAAGGGAGCCTAAACAAAGCGCAGGAGTGCTACTTTGAAGGGAAATGTGCATTTTGAGGAAGAAGGCATTATGATTGGTCCAGGCATCGTTGACTAAGCAAAGGTGAGTTTTTTTAACTATTCTTCATCAAAAAAACATTAATCGCATTTTTCTAGGAAAAACATTTTTCGACGCCGCGTTGATTAAATTTTGGGACCTACTCAACCGATTCTCAGCAAATTTATCACCAGACATTCTTCCTAATTACAGCCATAGCGCGAATAGAGGGTGTTTTTCAAAATTTTGATTTTTGTAATATTTTTTTGAGACAAAACATGTTTTTTCGTGATTTTTCGAAAAATGTCCGTTTTTTCGTCATTTTTGTTTTCGTTTTTTTTTCGTTTAACATAATGAACCCAAAATTATTTGCTTTTTCTGTTTCAAACCAATGATCTCGGAAATTTTTTAAACCGCGCACAACCCTCTCGTTTTTTCGATATGTTTTCAAACAGCATTTTCATTGATGCAATTCGCATTGACTCATTGATTCTAAATTCAAATAATTGAATGATATTTTTTTTGTATTTCGGGACTGTATTTATTAAGTGTCACCCCTCCTGTACCAATATTTATAATTGCTTTAGGAGATAAGGTAATACGCACACTTACACACATTCCACGACGTGACTAGACGCATGCGCTTGGCGCGGTAAGTAGAAAAAGCCTGCCGGCACAGTTGGCACACAGATATGCAGTGTAGCAGACGCACAAGTTTACATAGAGTTAAGTTTTGAATAACCTAAATAATAACCGCGAAATCAATCTTTAATTAATCAATCCTTGCTGACGCGACGAGTGGCATGAAAACCCTTCGCGTCACCACAAATAAAATTTGGATGAAAATAAATTTTTGTTTGCGACTTACCACGTGTTTCACCAATGTTCCCTGCAATGTTCCCGGCTGGGATGCTGGCTGAAAGTGGGTACGGGATGTGAAAATGATTGGAAGTGGACTTAGGAGGCGAATCGCACTTTGTTTTTTGCGGTCAATGGTGGTCGTCAGCCGGATAAGGAACCACTGCTAGTAGTTTTCTTTGTAGTAAACCACGTGTTGACGAACCAGATAAAACACGACGCAGAATAAAACACGACGCTGTAGTAAGCCACGTGTTGACGAACCAGAATAAAACACGACGCTGCTAATTCCTTTTGACAAAGACAAAAGCGGAAAAACGAAAAACTTACAGAACCCGATTGAAGTTAGCAACACCCAAAAAGGGCCCGTTCGATAAAGGGCGCGTTTACTAAAAAGGTTGCGCCCGAACACTTGTACACCCACCTACATCTACAATTTCAACCTATTTTTTTACACTGTTAAAAGAGGGTAGACTCCTTAAATTAGTTAGATTTGTTCAACGTTTACTCGTTGACTTTTCTTTCAGGTAAATTCAGAATGTGAATATAAACAAGAAATAAAATTATGAAGAAGGTAATCCTGCAAAAATGAGGCCCATTATTTTGAGATAGATGATAATTACTTACCAATTCAGTTATGTATTTTTAATTTGTCAAAAATGTTGTAAATATTGTTCTGCTTATTAAAAAGTATTTAAAAACATTAAAAAGGGTAAAACTTCATAGCATTCATTGTATATATTTCAGTGATAAGGATAATTGAATGGGTCTCTAGAAGAAGGGAATATGTTACAAAAGTGGAAAAATAGTGGAAGAAGGGCGTATGTGACAATGTATGTGACGTTCCGACACATGCAAACGTTGTGACTTGAACTATGTTAAACTCATTGCTGCACCAAATGACGAGGAACGAAAGAAATTAGAAGAAGATAGTGCAATACATCATATGCAAGCGGATGCAGCTTACAAACAACTTGCTGATGACGGAAAAAACTCCAGCTTTATAGCCCTCTGCGTTGATCTACAGCAAGTCCTGTTCACTCCAAATTTATCACATTCGGACGTTTATTATCAGAGACAATACTCCAATTACAACTTCGCAGTTCACAACATGACTAGTAACACAACCAATATGTTTCTATGGCATGAAGTGACTGCTAAACGGGGCTCTAAGGAAATTTGGTCATGTATTTTGAAATGTATAACTTCAAAATGGAAGCCGCTGAGTGCAGGTGAAGAATGAAAACTTATTGTGTGGTCAGATCGCTGTGTCGGCCAAAATAACAATAAAGTTATTCTTACTTTGTATTTTTTCCTCATCAAAGCCAGATATTTTTCCGAAATACACAAAAAATTTATGACATCTGGCCACAGTTTCCTACCATGCGACCGTGATTTCGCACTAATTGAACGTTGAAAGGAGAAGACTAAAGCTTTAGTACCACAAGATTGGAAGTACATCATCGCTTCATCTAACATCAGTACACTATTCACCATAACAGAAATGATGCAGACTGACTTCAAAGATTTGGACATTCTCCCTCTTATATGGTAAAATTATATGGTAAAAAACAGTAAGTTTCAAATCACACAATATCTGTGGTTTAAGATGTCATTCCACGACCCAACTTCCGTGTTCGTGAGGGAAAGTCACAACATTCTCAAGCCATGGAAGAGTTTTCAGTTGTTCAAATACAATATTCCGTCGCCAATATTACCGCAACTTTACAACAGACCGCTTCCCATCAGTAAGGAAAAAAAGAAGGACTTGCTTCACATGGTACCGTTTTGGGTTAACGAAGAACATAAAATTTTTTATCAGAATTTGCCAACTGAGTAATAATGTCTTGTTTAACATTTTTTCCTACAAATTGTTTAAGTGTATAAATTATTTGAATGTTTCATGGTGTTAATAAATATTATTAAAAAAATCAAAAATGAAACTTATAGTATTATTGTTACTATCCAAAACGATTGTGAAGAAGGGCATATGTTCATTAGATTCTTAGGCTGCGCGCTTTCTTTTTTTCATCCCTCCTGCAAAATATTAAATTTGTAACATATGCCCTTCTTCTAGAGACCCATTCAATTGAGATTTTTCGAGTCCATTTAAAACGTGGCACATGTGGGTTATACAATTTATTGAAATTTGTCTAATTATATTTTGGATCATGGAAATTTTGCAGTATCACGACTCAGAGGCTTATTAATAAAATTTAAATTAAATTTACTGCGTATTCAACTGGCTAAACCTTAACCAAGCCTCAACCATTAAATTAAACAACATGCCTTACATCAAGCTCCCGGCAAGGAATATGATATTTCACCCTGTAATGGCAACAAATTCACGACGGTGCTAGCCGAAAAAAGCATAAACCCAAAATATACAAATTCTGTTGACTATTATGTCATACTCATAACGTAACATTATGAAAGCCCAACAATAAAAGGTAGTAAATCCCGACATAAGTCATCATAGCTCCCAAATGAATAAACCCTTTAGTAGACCACTCACCTTTCGGAGAAACAAATAAAACCCAATTCAGCTGGAGCGACTGCTTATGTCCACATGTAATACCTGGTCGACATGCAAGCATTGTGTGGAGCGTGCGTGTATCTGCGAAATAATCGTCTTACCTGTCTAACGGATACAGAACAATAATCCGAAAAGGTACTGGGGAATACGAGAATTGGAGCTGGATAATTGTTGGGGCTTAGAGAGAGATAGTTCAATGTGAAAGGATGTAATCCGGTCGAAGTAAGGCTCATTCGAAGAAACCATTCCAAGAACGTCCTCTAATGAATATGTAAGTAAACTGAGATTCTACCAGGAGGAGTGGGTTAAAGGATTGCGTATTTTTGCTTCCAACTAGACACTCATCAATTTTAAGTTTGCTTCCGAAAATACATGCACTAGCAGCATTTCAGGATTGAATGCGCTCGGTCATTACAGAAATGTTCCTTCCAGAAAAGTTTGTGTCGAAGATGATGGGAGCACACGCAATCCAATTTCTCAGGAAAATCTTATTAAAGCCTTAAATTCAACCCTAGGTGAACACTAAAAAAGTATTTTGGTCATTAACAGTGTTTCGTTGTTCTTGCCTTTTGGTCCACGTGCCTAAATGGTTTCGAGAAAGCATGGAATGTTTAAAGGATTTTTCGTCGCATAGTTAACTATTTGATCTACCACAACCACTGCTAATATTTGTCTCAGTAAGGACATCGTAGCAGACATATTCAGCTTACACTTCTGAGTATAGTTGTTGGCAAAAACAAAATGTCGTTTGATGCTTCCTCAAAATGGTTTGCCTCCCTTGCTAGCTTGCTTGACGCGTTCATAACGTGTCAGCCCACATCATGTTTGCTTATATCTTAATCCTCTCTAGGGACATTATTAGTTTGTAGTAAATGTGATTGCCTCCGTGTTGGGTTTTCGTTTGTATAAGTGACAGAGCAATCTAGGCGAATACATTTTTATTACACCTTTTATATTATTCTAGTATGTGAGTGTTCTTTCCACTCAGTGTTCTTTTCAGTTACTATTCGCCACATGACATGTTGAAATTGAATAGTGATCAATAGGTGTTGGCGATAATACTTTGTTGCGAAGTAGATCCTGATGTTCCTTGTAGCAGTCGTTGCAAATAAACTGTCAACTCGTCTTCTGGTCGTGTTAACTGTTCTAACTAGGAGACATTTAAATATTGAATTTTGACTTTCTTAATTGTTAACTATTAAATTATTTACTATTAGGTAATTTCATATGATTCGTAATATCTTAACACGTAACACCTGTACAAAAAAAGTTTTAAAGGATTTTCAAAAGATGGCGTCACTGACATTAAATCGAATCGGTCAAAATTGCAACCAACTTCATTTTGAATCATTAGGCAGTCTTTTTCAGTTTGTGTCATTTCTCTGAAGTGTAGACAATATAGTTTTTCTATGCTTCAAATATGCAACTATTGTGCCAACAAAACACAATTTGCGAGAAAGATTACTTCCTTGCTTTCATGTGAAGAAATCTGCAATTAAAAGTCGTCGTGTGATGCAGGAAGCCTATGGGGATCTTACTTGTGATATTAATACGACGTTTTTTCACTTGTGAACAGCTACTCCAACTACTCCAAAAAGAAAGGGATGTTTGAATGCCTTGAAAGGGATGCTGAATGCCTTCATTACGATAACCCCAAGCGCAAAATTCTTCCGGGCCACCTGGCCATACGGCATGATCGACGCCAAAGCCGAATATTTAGGATGGTAAGGTCATGTTCTATATATGCTGAGACCGATTTGGTGGGGTGCACTATAAGCTATTAAAACCAGCTGAAATCATTACAAGGCAACTTTACAGACTACAATCGATGCGTTTCAGCGGATAATTGAAACAAAAAAGGCCGCAATACGAGCAAAGACAAGATAAAGTTATTCTTCAGCATGACAATGCTCGATCACATGTTGCAAGGCCAGCAAAATATGCATAGAAACGCTTAAATGAGAAATCCTACCCCACCGGCCGTATTGCCTGGACATTGCCCCTTCCGACTTTAATTTTTTTTTTATCGATGACGCATGCCCTTGAGGAGATGCACTTCTGCGCTTTTGAAGAACTCCAAAATTGGATCGATTCATGAATAACCTCAAAAGATGAGTCCTTTCATCGACGAGAAATCCACCTGTTACCAGAGAGATGGGAAAAAGGAGTGGCTAGGGATGGCCAATACTTTGAAAGTGATTTGTAGCACATTTTAACACAATACAGCGTCAAACTTGGAAAAAAAATCCTTTAAATTTTATTTGTACAGGTAATATGATATGTACGAATTCCTACAGAATATTAATCATATAGCACGCGAACTTCTGGGTAGTGATTTCTCTAAGACTTGATATTTTTCAATCAAAAGGATATGTTTCCAGCAAACAATGATTGATTTCTCGTATCGGAAACACCATTCACTTCGAAGTTCTGCTGACAACCGCTTGCTTCTTTTCAAAGGTTTCGATGAGAATATCCTAGTCTAATAAATATATTTTGAGCAACAATTTTAAAATAGTGTTAATACATGTATAAGACATACAATTTTTTTCATACATCGGAATGTATATAAGCTAGATTAAATGCAGATGAAACAACTTTCAAGAACGTGCATTCAGTTTAAAGGCCTTCCTACCAAGTTTCTATTTCATTGACATTCACCACGAATCGGGGCTCAATGAATACAATTATTTAATGGAAAAATTGGTGACTTCAATATGGCTTCAACGTTAACTCAAAAATTCCATTATGTCCTAGAATTATTGAATTGGGTTCTGATATTAATACCAAAAATTTACTTTCCAGCTTTTGAAAATCGTTTTATAAAGAATATTCTGCTTCTTACACAAGGTAACAGTAGGATGACATAAGCCTACTGTATTTCCCGACTGAAAAACAAAAATCCAAAATTTCTGCTCTTGATAGAAATGCATTAAATTACCAATTCTTGACTTACCTTTTGGAGTGTCATCAATCAATTTTATAACCCTCTAAAAGTGTCTTTAAGCCTCTCTAACGGTAATAGTTCCTGTCTGCCAGGACAAAATAATAGATAAATTTGTTGTGAGTGACCGAAAAATTGAAAAATGAAACATGTTACACATATATAACCCAAATTCAAATTTGATTCCTATACAGTAAAGGTCCCCCCATGTTATGAATCACTTTTGTCACCACTTTTGGTAGACTGGAGTTGATTTTTTAATCAACTTTGAAATATGCTTTGGGTCGTTTCTTTGCTGAAGCATCCACCCCAAAAGCCTATATTCACCAGGAAATGCTAGCTGAATATTTTAGAGAATATCTCTATATCTATCAGCCATCAAAATTCGATATTTTGGAGCTTTTTTGGATGTTTGGAGCTTACAGCTTTCATGTGAAGCGATCATTTTTCTTCCCCTTAGGAACTTGCTTTTTTTAATCTTACCGAATTGCATTCGCATGTGCCAGCTTTTACTTTTAGCTTTTACAGCAATGCCGTAGAATTTTTCTAGGAACACCAGAATATAAATCGATACTAATCACGTACATCTATGGGTACTCGAGTTACGTTATTAATCTAACGTTATAATAAAAAAAAAAAACTGTATTTTTTAATTAACAAATTTTCTTTATTACTACTAAAGTTACATTTGGTCTGATTAAAACTAGACTCTTATCCAGACTAAACTTATCCTATGGAGAACTGGATCTTTTATATATAAAAAGTGCTAGGTTGCACATTTGGGTGCATGCATATGTGGACAAAGAACAAAGTATGTTTATGTTATTGAATGATAAGATTTACGGATCGAATGATCGGATGTTTATATAAGATAAATAAGAATGAATTATCAAATAGTTGATGAAGCAAAAATGAGTCTTTGTTATATTCTGATGACTCGTCAATTGTAACTAGATAGTAGTTTAATCAAAAGGCAAATTTGCAGAGTCAGCATTACTTAAGTGTGGGAAAGGAATTTAATGGTAGGAATGCAGAGTCAGCATTAAATGAATTGGGAATAATTATACAGCAAACTTAGTCATTATTATTGAATCTTTGTTAGGTTTTGGGGATTCAGCAATTATAACTCTCGCGGCACATTTCAAATTCCAGCATAAATCGATCTAGACAACTAAATCGGATCGTTTTTGGCTAGCATCACAATGCAATGGTCAGTCGTGGTTGAAGTTAATCGTGATTTAGCTCGAGTCTTCGGTCTCACTTTTTTTGAACGAAATGTAGTCTTGTCTTTTTTCGAAGCATCAGCATGAACCTTCATTCTTCGGCCGTACTGTGGACATTTCTACCCAATCAGACAACATCACATTTACTTTTAATAATTATGAAAGTATCACAAATAACGCCCACATAGCGTTCCGTGCTCATTTTTCTTAATTCGCACTTTATACTGCAAGAACACTCACATTAATCTACTAATTTGTCCACTATAACTTTGGAAGTATGAATAGAAGACGACAATACGTATGGTATAACGGTAAATTTCAACTGGGATTTCTTTTTCAATTTCAACTGGAAATTTACGGTTATACCTCGTTATCTACCAGAGTTACCAAGATGTGTTTTTTTTCGTTAGGACTTGAAATAAACGATGGGGTTGCTTTAAAATTAAACATTTTATGAGGATATAAATAACTTATTCAATATTTTGGCCGTTGATTTTGATTCTACTTTCAAATATTTTTAGTATTAACAAATGCACTGGATGAAATGCGGCAAAAATAGAAGGTAAAATCTTCCTTATAGCTGGGAAAAAACTTATCCTTTATTGAAGTAAAAGTTATGCAACAAAACGCGCAAAAGATTAAATTTCACAGGAAAAAATATATCTGGTACTTGCAATATTGGTTAAAATATTAGAATACCTGGTTATGACTACTTATAATAGCTTTAAATTGGGACGCCACATGTATATTGAACGTTGATTTGAGACTAGCTACCCATTACCCATAGGAGACCCATTCCAGATTTCAAAATGTTCAATTTACCAAAATAAATAGTATATTCGGGTCTGGGTGGATGCAGGCGTTTAAATAATACGCTTGGTCCTGGTTTTAAAAAACACGCTTGCTTCGTGATACCAGTCATACTTCAGTAAACATTGTCTCAGGGACTCTTGTAAGATCAAAAGATGGAAAAAATGTTTCAAAATAAAATGAGCAAAACCAGCCGGGCCCTTTACAGGTCGAAAAATGCTGAAACAAGCACCTTCAAATCCGATACTGTTCGAAAAGAAGTCGCTACAATCCAAATGGGAGTCCAAAATACATTATGCAAAGATCAGATCAAAGATTTCCTGAAAAAAAAACCCTACAAAAGGCGGAGATTTTTTCAAGAAGGAAGCAAAAGGACAAAAGTAGTGTTAAGTACAAGCGTGAGAAGTGAATATCCGGAAAAATAATAAAACCGCCAACACCCACCCACCTTCAGAGGATATTTATGTGTGGGAAGAAAGTATTTGGAGTAGATCTGACAATCGTACGGAAGACGTCACCTCGACCAGACGATCCACTAAGGAATGGATTGGTGTAGAAAAGAAGTAGCATCAATGGTTAATCGCGGAGGGAATTCAATATGGAGGATCCGAGTAAAGGCAGGTGTTTGGATGTCTGGATTAGGCCGAGAAACCATCCTTTTATGGGACGAAATTGTGGAGTTCGACACTTGCCATTGACACTTGCCACTGACACTTGACACTGTTCTCTTGTAACATTCATATACACATTCCACGTGTGCCAATTTCGGTATATGTTTCTAGGTTTTCGATCTTAAGTGTCCTTATTTATAGATCCATCGTTTAAACATGGATATAAGGGTCATTATGCACAGGTAGGTAATTTTTCTATTTGAGAAGAATGCGTTTATATGGTGTCGCACTGCAATGTCTGGTGTCATTACGCACTACCCTCTGAAAACCTTATGATTCCCGATTTTGTGGGCAAAATGAAGAACGCGTAGTTTTTGTTTCTTTTTTTGAGTTTATTAAGGAACAAATAACACACTGCCAAATCCTTCAAGTTGCACTTAAGAAAACGCATTTCTTTGGGTTTTGCTTCGGTTAGATCATTAGATTAGATTCATTAGTTAGATTCATGATCTACCGGAAACACATACTCAAGACATAAAAGACTAGGTTCGTAAATAAAGATGTGCAATTATGAGCCCAAAATCGACGTGTCACAGCGTGGTACCATCAAATGTCGAAGAAAATTAAGCAACTGTCCAGGAGGGTTTTTTCATGCCAGGATTTCGCGGTCATCGCCACGTACAGCAATCGGATCGAACACTAATGATAATAAATCCAAAATAGTTTTACGTATTATTGTTTTTATGTTGATATTGTTTGTAGCGGCTCCCTACAAACATGGTGCATATTTGAGCTGTCATATTTGTAGTGGAAAGTCTTGGTCAAAGTCACGCCATGTCCTGATTATTATCTGGAAGGCGGGCTAATACTCTGTCATCAGCAACATGTAGTCAAATTTCTGGAATCCGATTTCTACATAAACAAAATGACAGAATGTAACCTAAACTATTTGGAATTTCCAATCATTCAGTTACCATATGAGGAAAAAGAAACTTTAAAACTCTCACCAATAAGATAAATGTGAATTTTTTTATTGTTACGTACTCTATGTTCACCGCAGTCAAAATATTTTTGACAAAGAGCACATTCTTGTGGGCAAAAGAGAGTGAAACATAAAAGGACATATATGTGGTGTTGGTACCTCTCCTTAGATTTGATAGACAGCTATAGAAAGGGGCGGAGGGATTGGAAGGGTTTAAGGTAAGGAAAACAAGGGTTTCATTGTATGTTGCCCTCAGATTATGTATGGGTTTTTTCGTCAGGTTTGTATGGTCCCAATCTTTTTAGAATATTAAGCATACATTCTTTAATTTTCTCTTATATTATTATAACATGGTGTTGGGATGTTATGTTTCAATGCTTTGAAAAAAGCAATGTGCAAAGGACACTGTTGATGGAATCAGCACCGTTTACGGGAGGGTTACTATTACTGCTCGGGCTGTCCGTAATTGGTTTAAAAATGGATGGATACTAATATTTCCAATACAAAGATTTGATCAAAATGAGATAGGAGAATTGATAAGAAGTTTGTATTCAACACTTATTGACGCTGACCAGCCTCCGAACCAGCCTTATCCTCCATACTTCTCACGTCTTGCTCCATTCGATTATTACTTTTCCTGGTAATATTAAGTTCTTTGCGTGGTAAAGTAAATGTTCCTTTTCAAAAGGTTGTGATGAAAATTATGTTAGTTTGGTTTGAAGTTAAACTTAAAGTTAAACTATATTAATGTGAATTACGTGAAAAAATCAAAAATTATAAATAATCAATAATTAAAATAAAATGAATAAGAATAAAAAAAATTTAAAATATTCTCCTCATTCCATGTAATCTCCTTTGACGACTGGCGCAGCCATATTGTTTTGACAAAAACTCAATTTCATAAACAAGTCAATGAAAGGTATCAAGCACTTGCTTGTTCAGTCAAGAAGATTTTTGTTAGCTAAATGATACAAGAAACGTCCTAGCAAATACAAACAATTTTAAAGTCCGAAATAAAAATTTATTTCAACATTTGTTTCGGGGAAAAGGCCCATCTCAGACAAGCAAAATAAAGTTTATTCCGACCAGTCGACAAGTCCGTGGCAAACCAATTATTGCTTTGATTGTTTTACATTTTTTGTTACTTCTATTTCCATCGCAATCTCGGAATACATTATCAAATCTCTCTTCCAAAGAAAGTCATTTGAAATCGAACCCTTTTCGTGCTCAACCAGTCGTAAAAAATCTACGATCTATTGCTTAAGACTTCTCACATCCATCACTATTTAGTCAAGAAGACCACCCCAAGGAAGTCTGAGGCAGATGCCAAAACATTGACATCCATGCCGAGTTCGAGCTCACGATCTTCGGTTTCAGGTAGAGTGAAGGCGAAATGGGTAGCGCGCTAGCCAGTATGTCAAAAGTATTATATATCTCTTTATATCCTAAAAGTGTTATAGATAGATTTTTATCTTTCTTCTTATTTTCCAGTAAATCTCCCCATAGGCACAGGTTTCTGGCTCCTTTGCGGAAATGTAAAGAGAAGCATGATTTTGACCAGATTACCTTCTTTTCTACCCTTTTAATTTAATTTCATGAGCATTTAACATGCCTCTTGCCCCAGTTCTGTGGTGACCATATGTGCGATAATAGCAACAACATTAAGTCATTGCTGCGATTGAGCTTCCTGGATAGCGACTGGGGAAGGTCATGATCATGATCTCCAGTAGTATCGTCAAAACTGTTTATGTATGTAGTTATAATGGAGCCTTCTGCGTCGAAAACTGCAATTGTTATTAGAGGCAGTGAGTGGACGATGAATGAAGTCTTTCAATTTTTAACAGTAAAATTGTAACCAATTCAAGCAATGGTATATTTCCCGTAAGAATGTGATCCAACTGCTTGTTTCATCAAATGAGTGTTTTATTCAGTAGTGCTAACAATACCACTGTGAACGATTTTGCACTGAACCATCCTGAAACGTTATCTCAACACTAATGAAAAATACTAATCAACAGTGGTATGAACGTGGATGCGGAGCGAACGGTGGTATGAGAAAACGTTAACATTGGTAGTGTTGGTTAATAATTTTGATTTAGATATCAGATGGCGCAACTTTTACATATGGTTTGTGTCTCTAATAACTTATATGGAATATTAGAAGATCAACATCTGTCATTAATTTCCACTTAGTCATTAAACGAAATAGCGTGAACAACAAAGTTTTTTGCTTCGAATTTGTGGAATTTTGTGCCTGAAAAAGTTTTTTCGCGGGGAAGTTTAATAACCTTCTTTCATTTGAAGATATCCGCTGCTGTAACTTATCGATTGTTGGTTGAAGCTTACAGTAAACATGCTCCAACTCGAAAAACATGTGAACGATGGTTCGCACGCTTCAAAAGTGGTGATTTTGATTTGCAAGACAAAGAACAGCCAGGTCAGTCAAAAAATTCGAATATGCAGAATTGCATGGATTATTAGATGAAAATTCGTGTTGAACGCAAAAAAAAATTGGTTTTGAGTTGGTGCCATCCGATCAACCATTTCTGAACGTTTACAAGTTATGGGAAAGATTCAAAAGCTTGGGAAATTGGTCCCACATCCACTGAACGAAAATCAACACAATGCCCGAATCACAGCATGCAAAAAACATCTCGAAAAACACGAAAAACGTATTTTTATGTCGAATCGTATCTGGCGATGAAGAATGGATTTATTACGATAAACCTAAATGTAAAGCATCGGATGTTGATCCCGGCCAACCATCAACTTCACAACCAAAACGCGATTTTCGTTGCCAAAAGTTTATGCTGTGTATTTGTGGGGATTTGTTGCGTATTTTGTGTGACTAAAACCGAATAGAACAGTCACAACAGATTGCTACCGATGCCAACTGAGCAATTTGGTCCACGGACGGAACAAAAAACGACTCTCGAAACATAGCTTTATAGCTCGAAAACATCACAAAGTTCTGTTCCACGATGACAATGCAAGACCTCATTGGGCACGACCACATTGGGCTATGTTTCACGAGGACAATGCCAGACCTCACCGGGCAAACACCGGTAAAGAAAAATAAAAAAGGCTAGGTTAGGGATATCTTGATCACCCAAGTACTCTGCAGATCTTGGTCCTTTTGATTACCATTTGTTCCGTTCGATGCAGATCATCTTGGCCGACGTACGCTTCCGAAATGAAGAAGAAGTGAAAATGGGTCGATGAATGGATTACCTCGAAAGATGAGGATTTCTTCAAACGTGGAATCAACAAACTATCAAGAAGATGAGCGGAAGTAATAGCTAATGATAGGCAATATATTAGTTAATGTACTCATTTATTTACTTATTGAAATAAATGCTTTTTTCAACCGACATTATTAACCGACACTCCCAATAATGATCCATGGTAGGCTCCTAAACAACAAGGCACGTCAAATATAATGTCATACTCACACGATAATTGTTCATCCTTTTTAATTAGTTTACACACATTATAACCCAATTGATATTTGAACAATAAGAGGCTTAAAGTTTTTCACATAGCTGTTGAACAACTCTGTCAGAGTTGTAATCAATATCAAATGTCTGAAAATCGAATTCACCAAATCAAATTATAGTCCGCCTTGGATCTGGAAATGAGTTTAAAAGAAAAATGTTGACACTCGGGTTCGAAAGATGAATTGGTGTGCCCTGAATTTTTAATAATTATCTCAACAAATATCTGAAGTCCTTGAAACGTAAGATATTATTAACTTTTAGCCTTATGCTCATTCGCAGATAACACTGATGGATGGTTACCTCTGAAATGCTGATGTATCAATTTCCGCAATTGAAACAAGCAAAAAACAAGCGGCTTCAATTTTGCAATCTCATGTCCTGTGCTTTACGAAAACAAACATTTCAGGTCCAAACAAAGCAATATGCATTAAATATGTATTATTTCGAAAGGATCTTGCAAGTCACTTTTGTGAGCCAAAAAATTTTAAAAATCTTATCATGACAAGCGTCATTCATTTATTTTTAAAAATGCTTTAAAACTCCTTTCTGCTCATTTGAACAGAATTCCCCCTGCAGCATAAAAATGTGAAAAACTTTAGTTGCAATGCACACAGTGCTCGCCCTAAACAATGCACTCAATTGTTCAACGCTACCATTTTCACAACATTTTCACCGGAGGAAGAGACAACAACATCAACAGCCAACTACAATCAAATAACTTTAAATACACACTAGTATCCTTATTCGACGCGAAACTGATTAAATGAAAAAGTTTGTGCGCTTTGTGGAGACAAAACAAGTCAATATTCTACTACAGGAAATTAAAAGTCCATACAACCGATTGGATGGGAAGAATTGTAAGAACACATGGCACAGGAGGAGAGGACGCTTCCTTTCACCTTTCCTTCACAGTAATTTCAACCTGAACATTCAGAGTTGTTTTGCAACAACAATAGGTTTTACTCAATGGCACAGGACGGATCTCATTTGTCTTAACAATGAGAAAAAATTGGAAGAATTAGAAATGTGCAGTCAATTATTCTCGAAACAAACGTCAGCACGACCATAGTTAAGGAGCTGCTTGGTCAATAAGTGGACCAATGTGAAGAAGCTACAAACGAGATTGTCATGGGGAATGCGTTCCGAAATTTGTTTCAGTTGAGTTTGGCTAGCAGGATTGTGTTGGCACGTATCACAGCAGCAGCTTACAATGGAAGGCGAGAGTTGTTTTTGAACTATGAAAAATTCACTGCAATCATTTATTACTTAGATTGCATTAGCATCTATCTTAGTCCTTTATTTGCAAGCACTTGTTTGCGTTTCTGGTTGCAATGATTTTACTCGAACAAATCGCCAACAACCGCTTCAAACTAATTTAGAAACCAATCTTCACATGAGCAATGTATATATTTGTCCTGTTTGTTAGCGGAGCTTGCTCTAAGTCCTAGGTCCTGGAAAGATTTAAGATTGAATGTAATCTTCACAGTCTCCCTTTTTCTTGCAAGATTTTCGCTGGCATTTCTCACAATCAGGACTATTGCATTGAAAACCCTCAGCTTACTTATGTCTACTGTTCCCAGCCATTTTCATATATGTTGCACTATCAAGGAACAATGAAATACGAGTCCTTTCTATCATTATGTATGCACACACGCTGGTCAATTTTGCCAGATTTCATTGCAGTTGGAATTTTCAGGACCATATCGAATACATTTCGAATTCAATTTTAATGGGTCTATCTGAGTTCTCATTCAAGGGTGCTTGGATTTGTTTTATACAGGTGGAAACTACTCATCGGTTGCAAGACTGAAGTTCTATGGTTTACAAACGGATATCAGAGTAGGATTCATCGATTCTCCGAATTACGCTTAGATAAGGTCGGCGTTACATTGGGGAGTGTAGACTAGCTTAAGATGTTCGAGACGAAAATAACTTGGGTCCTCCGATGTATTGTATCTGACGATAACAAATAATTTAAAGGGATCACCGGAGGAAATGTTATTGTCACATTTTTTTTTCAAATAAAATTCGCAGCTTTTTATAGCGTTCGATAAAAATCTTATATATTAATGAAATTATATGTAGATCTAGTTCATGTTTAGAGCAGTATGCAGAAAGCTCTTCAAAGGAATTTAATGTCCTGAATAACAGAAAATCGATGTAGTGTGTGTTTACTTCTTGATACATTCTAGAACAAAAATTTTTTTAAAAAAGAAAGAAAAAATAATGACTTAGCATTCAAAGTATCAATTTTATTAATAGAATTGAATATTAATAAAATTGATACTTTGAATGCTAAGTCATTATTTTTTCTTTCTTTTTTAAAAAAATTTTTGTCCTGAATAACATTTGTAATTCAGATTGTTAATTTAATCTCCATTACAATAGTGCGTAAAAGATATACATCGGAACAACAAACAGCTTCTACTATTTGCAACAAATGTCAGTTCAACAAAAATCAGTTCCTCGAAAGTTACCGAAAAAGCTGACACTAGGTCAAGAAGTTTAAAATTTAAGTACTACTGGAACCATTTGTTGCATTTCATTGTTATTGCATTTCCCATTCTAAAGCTACTTTCGACTTTAACTACAACGTTTTTTCGTGTACTTTGCGAACCAAGATGGTTACAGCACACTCTAACGCTTTTTTCTAACATTTAATTAAGAAATACGGATGAGCGGCCACCCCTTTTAACATACTTCACTTGCTCTGAAATTTCTTTTAAACCTCAATATAGCTACTAACCAGTGCCAACTTTTCGAATAAACGCCCGATCTAATGGTATTCTACGAAAATAAGCAGAATTTTCTTGCCTTAAAAAACAAAAGTGTGAAAATGTTTGATAACTTCTGGTTCGTAAAATCGAATGGCTATTCAAAGAGCCTACAAACACCTCCCCTGTCACACTGAGAACCCTGCCTGGAACTGTTTACCACATTATATCAGGCTAGCTTCTATTTTCTCGCCAGTTGGCACCTTCGGTTAGAGTAGTCCGTTTTCAAGTCGGGTTCAAACGTTGCCCTCTTTCCTCTGCGTCAACCAGCGGTGAAGAATCATTGCTTGGTCATATGAACAATGCGAACATAATATGCCAAATAACTTCATTTCTCAAGTAATGATATACTTGCATACACCAGACTAAATGGAGCGAGCTCGCCAATTCCCTGGGAAAGCAGAGAGAGAGAGAGAGAGAGAACTCTTTTTCCACTGTCTGCCCTGAAGACCACGCTTGTTTTGCAAGGAAGTCACACTACTTTGACTCATTCCAATAAGATAGCCGGAGCCATAGTTGATAGATACGAAATAGAAGGATTATGATGAATTTCAAAGTCAACTTAACAAAATCAACAACTAGCGAGCACTTAGCCCGAAGTACAGAAGCACAATAAGAACCAAGGATCACTACTGAGCAAGGCTGTTTAACAAGGCTAACATTTGTGAAAGGTTGGAAAACTTGAAGAGGACAAAACGATGCAAGATCCATCAATTAAAAGGGTTTGCCATTTTGATATGTTCGAAAAATTGATGGGATTTTTAATCCTGCGACTTCCACTCCCCAAATCCCGGAAGGGAATATTCGTTCTCGGAGTTTCCCTTTCGTTAATTTCGCCTCCAGAAATGCACAATTCTGGAATCTCGATAGATACGCAAATTGTAAAGGAAGGCAGACAAGAAGGAATGCAGAATACGAAAACACAGATCTTTTCAAATCTTAACAAAAATTAACGAAAGTAGAATTTTCAAAATGCAATATTAAATATGGAACTTTCGTCATGAATTTTCAAATTTTCCTGCGAAGTTTTCCGTTAGGAATTTAGCCACCAAAAATTTTTTTCCTTTCTTCCGTTCCTAGAGTTTCAAAATTTTTTAACAATTTGCAAATTTGAAACGTTTGCAATGTTGAATGGAAATGTCAAATGGAATTTTCTCCCCGGAACTTCCCTTCTCAGAATTTTAAAACGCCAAATAATTCAAAAAATTAAATGCTTAGAAAAGTTGAAAGCTCAATGAGTGGAAAGGTTCGAATAGTTGACAGATTCGAAAGCTGTACGAAACATTTGAAGTTGTAACTATGAGAATAGAGTTTTCAACCCAAAAGTCCCCTTCGGAATTTCATTTCTGGATTTCCCTCCAGTGCAGATGGAGCGATCGTTTGCATAAAGATGGCGTTATCTACACTCCACGAACAAAAAAAAAACCAAGTCGGGTCTCATCTTGTGCTGAGAAGCGGGCAAATACTCATGTCCGTTGCGCAGTTCAGTCAAGTTGTCACTGGTATTGCCACATCCTCGACCAAGCGGTAGCATTATATCACTAATTTGTTCCCTTTCCTCAGTAGCTTTGCCCAAGAATAAAAGTCGCTTGCCTCTTCATAGTAGCGATATCCTTACACTCCTACCTATTTCTCGGAAGATGAATCCTCCTACACTCTCCTGAAGTTAGGAAGACGGCAGGTGTTTGGATTAAAATATATTTCTTATTTCATGTTGCTCAAGCCATGTGGCATCTGTTCTAACTTAAAACAGTACCGCTTCCTTTTCGGTATTTATGCCGGATATGGGGCATCAGTCCACATTCACACGAACCAATAGTTCTGACATTTTGTTCAAAGTATTGAGTTTATTTCTTTGAAGAGGAATTTCGGTGTATTAATCAGGTCATCAACCACAATAAACATATAAATTTGTGCCTGAGACCAATTCCAAAAGAACTGTTCTTGACAACACTTTGATATACTGTCTTGCACTGTCAGCTTTCAACACCACTTATATGTACCACCTCGAATATTAGACCGTAGCATGAAGTAAGGCAACATTGAAATAGGCATTCTTGGGTTCCATGATGTTTTCCATGATGTTTTCATGATGGTTCCATGATCTTAATTGAAATTTATGCAAAAACCTGTTTATAGTAGATTTGAAACTCTCCTTAATTTGATAATGAATATGTTTCATTATTCAGCAGCATTCAGCAGCTTGACTACTGAAGAAAATGAAATCCGATTAGTGGAGCGTATTCAATGGCTCTCAGGTTATGGCTTTGCTCCAGATAACAAACTGTCAGCGGCACTGTCTCAAAATTAACCAAAACGTTGAATTTCCGATACAATTTTTGTTAACAATCAGCAATGGAGTCAGCGAACACAGCTTTTTCCTGTGAGGAATCTAGATCTTTCGAAGGACTTGCCTAACAACTGAGACGGAAAGATAAAATTTGATGATTGCAGTGACTTTTTTGATTTGCTGGGAAACGTGATGAGGGATACGGTCTCTTAGCACAGCAAGGGTGGATTTATCCATTGGACTCAAGTATTGTACCAGGTCACTTTTCCAGGTCAGATGAAATCGGGAACTGTTGAAAGAACAACGCCGGAAACCGGAAGTAAAATTCCTGCAGTAAAAGCTCTCATTTTATAGAATCAGCGTTCAAACGTTCGCTAGATCCAGTACGGCTTGTTCTGTGTGCAAAAGCATGGCAAAATGCAAGTATAAACAATGATACTACTTCTGAGCGTTTTATACTTGTATTGCCTTTTGCCAACGCACTTAGAGACGTCTTATTATTTCACGCAAAAATTTAAGAATTTCAATACAAAATTAAAGAAAATTTATTTCGGTTAAATGCTGTAAGTTCGGGAGTTTATTTGAAGCAAAGCGTAACTACTAAAAAGGACTCACACCTCAAATAGACATCACGAAGAAAGAGATACGAATACCTTATGCAGTAAATAAAGTGAGCTTTGCAAGATAGAGAGCTTGTAAATTAAATTACGTAAGTTAATGGTGGAATCGCGATGGCTAGCATTCTGACCCTAATTATGTGCGCAGTATCTTCCGGTGCAATAGGATATGTGAGTTATTCTGTCTCTACGGACCTTCGTGTTGAGGCCCTACTCCCTAGAAGTTTTGCTTAAAAATACCATTGTATCTGGAGAATTGGCGTTGGACACCGATTTATTCAGAGTTAGTTTGAAGTGTTAAGCTTTGAAGCTTTGTTATAGGCTACGCTATGGTTTGAAGTGTTAGCAATGGTTTGTAGCTATGCTGTAGCCAGGATAGTCACGTGCATGTAATTAGCAAATGAAGACGGTTATGATGCAAGAGACTGACAGAATTTTTCAGATGTTACGCTATGAATTAAAGAGGCAACTATCTCGAATACTTATGATACTTACGAATACTTACAGCGATAGTTTGATTGTTTGTTCAAAGAGAAAATTATTTTGTTTAGGGCTGTAACCAGTTAGTTTTCAGCTTTACTTAAGATTAAATAATTTTTTGAGATAAGATAATTTTTTGATTTATACAAACATTAGTTGTTGAGTTACAGATGACCTTTTTAGACGCAGGCAACGTTTGTGTTAGCAATCGATACTCGTTAATATTGCTTCCTCAAGGCTTCAGCAACATTCTTATTTAAATATCGCTTAAAAATGCACCTAAAAATTCTCGAGTCCTTTAAAATAATTTGTTCTCATTTCATTTTTGTTACAATTTGAACTGTTCTACACATAAAACTTAAGTATCCTTTTAGAAATGAATATTTTATTTCATATTTTTCACATAATTTATTTAATTTTTGTGGTTATTTTATGATTTCGTTCGATTTTCGTTTAGCTGCCGGGTTGTTGAATTTATTATCATCCTACACCATTTCTAGATTGATTGCCGTCAGCTAGGCAATATTCTCGGAAATTATATTGCCTAGTATACGCATATAAAGACATGCTTTATTTTTACTTGAATTGTGAAGGATACAACCCCGTCAGAGCAGTATATTGTGCCGTGGAAATACATGTTAGCATTACTTACTCTATAAAATCAATAAGATTTTTTTTATGAATCTGTAAGATATTCGTGATTTATAGATGAGTTTTATGTTTGCCGTAATGAGACACTTTTTCGTTTTAACATAATTTATTTGACAATAAAAATAAACGTCCGATGAAAGCTGAATCTAGACTGAATTGGATATATATTTAAGCTGAGCATTTTCACTTAGTTTGATGACATAAAATTGTATTTTGAAAAGACTTAAGGAGCAACTCTTACAATATGCTGGGAATATATAACGAAAAATCAACTTGTACATTGTATGTCGGATCAAATACGACATGAGAATAAAAAAAGTTTATTGAAAAGTACATTGACGTTTCTGCATACTACTCAACACATGCATTGGAAAATTTCTTCGTGTGTGACGAATAAACACATGTATTCTGCAATAATATGATAACTACTCATAAAACCTCACTGTCCTCCGTCATGCGTTGAAGATAATAAATAAATGTATTATATGTTTCAGGTGAATCTGATTTCATTAGCCATTCCTTTTTTCAAGCTTGGATAGTTTTTTCTGGTAAACGGAAAAAAGTTGAATTGTTCAATAAGTTCCTTGAAAAAGATGAGCACCAACATACGTTAATAAAAACAAAAGTAGATATTTAAAAAATCAGTTTTGAAGATCTTCTGACCTCCAAAGTAAGAACAGAATGTAGAGTAGGGTATTCATTCTACAATAAAATAATGAATATTGAGAAAATGTGAAAATGTCATATCAAATAATTATTTCAAAGAACGTAGACTCCAAACTAGTGCTTTCAAGAGGGGTCACCAGAATCTCGAAGCGTTATATTACGCAAAGTAAGTAAAAATATTTTAATAATGACGATGTTCCTCCAAGAATATGTATTTACTTTTTTGCGTATTACGTATTACTTTATAAAGAATACAGATGAAAAGCCAATGATAGCTGCTGCAAATGAAAAGCTACTCTTCTGTCGCAACTTTTCAATGACTGCTGCAAAAAAACTATAGTTATTATCTCAATTCCAAAAAAGATGCGTGTTTCCGGTGATTATAGCCAAAGTTGCGATAAAAATATTTGTTGTTGGTGTGTGCCTAGATCCATTATTTCTGCATCATCTATAGCCCTCGTACCCAATTAAAATCAATTGCAATTTGAACGATTCTTCCAGAAATATCACTGATGTTGCTCGATTCACGTTGATCGAATGATTCCATCGATTGAGAAGACGGCGCTGAGATACAATTTTTTTCGGATTGTCCAAAATATGTTCAATAGGTTCCAGTTTGATTGGTTCACATATGATTAGACATTCTCCTTTTTTGTCTACAAGAAATACTGAAGCCTGGTTATAATTTCTTCTACATGTCATGATAGATGATAGAATACAAAGAGAAATCTGAAAAATTTCAATTTTACAAAAGCGTTTCAGAAAAATAATTGGAGTTGGTTGTTTAGTCCACAAAAATGCGACCTGCAGGGTCGGTACAAGAACTCAGGGATGATTATGTGTGATTTTATTTTGTCTGCAAATGAAGTTTGACTTAACGTTCGATGGAAAGTCAGATGTATATACATTATACAAAGTAGGGCTTAAAAAAGAGCCTTGTGGAACACCTTCTGTGGTATTTTCAACTGAGGTAAAACATTAAGGCACTGGTACATAATATTGTGTGTCTTGTAATGAGGACGCTACATGCGTTGCTAAATAAGTTGCCAATTCGTATAAATTTAGATTAAGAGCCTTTTTTACCAAACGGTGTAAATGGCATTTTTCGTATCTAGGGTTACCATATCTATTGAACATTTTTCATTTGATGCAGCTTTTATATCTTTTGTACAACGCATGAATGATTTTACATTGAAAGTCACCGCCTGAAGCCCAATTTGAAGTGGAGGTAATATATTTTCACGGTTTGCAAATTGTTTTCAAAATCAATTTTTGGATGAGTGTTGTGAACGCTGGTAATAAACTGATGGCCTGTACCTTCCAGGTAGGTGCGGATCTATTCCTGTTCACAGAGTCGGAATAATAACATCATAAAAATTAAACAATGAATATGCTGCTCTCCTTAGGGTATTGTTTAATTCTATGTTCATGCGGTATTTCCGCTGGCTTTTTAATAATCGATTCTGTACACTTGAGGGGGAAGTCATTTGTTTTCCGGTGGTGACATTATGTGTTCCGCGTGAGGGTATGGAATGAATTGAACTTTTTGGCAAGGATCTCAGCTTTTCGAAAATGCTGTTTCCATCATGAAAGGTATACAGAACACTGTGTTGCTATTCCAAATTAATTTTGTCGTTTACTTAATATGCGATAGATAAAGTCCAAATTTCGAGCAACGAAAAGTAAAAATCAGATATAAATTTCATGGTGAAGGAAACTGTCATGCTCGAATGTTACATTAACAATGTTTATCCGATACTTTAACGATCTTTTCTATTCATGATTTATTTGATTTATCTATAGGTAACCAATTCCGCAAAGGAAAAATATTCTTTTAAATAAAACAGAAAAAAATTGCGTTCATAACTGCAATTGCTAGAAATATTTGATTTTTTTTTTTGAATAAAAGGGCTTAATAACGTTTTGGGTAATCTTTGTGCTAGAAGAAGCGCCCAAGTTTGCTTGGCATAGATTGGACTCATTTCGGAAGATCCTGTCGGGTAATTTCCTTCCATTCATCGGTAATGCTCCATTCATAATAATTTTTAGCATTTCCTTTGATGTTTTGATATGTCGATGTATCCCGCGCTATCAAGCAAAGCAACATTGTGTGCCATGTATTTAAGATAGTTATCGTGCTGGAACCAAAAAACGTCACCAATCCCTGAATGCTCATCACTTTGCGACTTACTGATTTTCAAAATGTTACAATTGATCGATTGTTGGGTCTGTAAATCCCAACTGGCCAACTCCTTCCGCCACAATGTACCCTAGAACATCATACCACCTCAAGCATTTTTAACATTGGGGGAGAGATTTTATTTGTCGTGCTCAATATCGCCCTTCTACCAAACAAATCTTTTTCCCTTAGTTCCAAACATGCGGAATTCGCTGTGGTCCGAATAAAAGTACGCGTTCTCAAATTTGGAGGCTCTGTGTGCCTATTTTAAATGGCGATCGTGAAATCGATTCTTTCTTTTCTGTTTATTTGTGATTTAATGGATATCTACGGGAAACTTGTCCATGAAATCATTATATTCCTTTTCTTCGTCGGAATACGTACTAAACGCATTTTGCAGGTTTTTATACAAAGCATGTTCTTTCGGGTTATTTTCCACTGCATTCAGTATTTGACATTTCTTGCATTAGTAAATTAGCCAATTTTCTTGGCAAATTTACTGTCAGTTGTCAAATCAAGTCAGCTGTGTAGTCAAATGACTACACAAATTTCAGGACCAGAGGTTGATTTTTTCCTATCTTTTTCCCTGTTTCACGCAAATGTTTACATTTTTCTTTCAGCTCAGCCTTTTACCAGAGACGTGTTCTCACAGATCCCTGAGGTTTTGAAACTTCTAGATTGTAATGTTCATCTCACTCCCGTGCCCCAGACGGCTCGATATCTTAGAGTTAAGCTACGCTACGATCACGTCGCATCGGCGAGAGCAGTTTTAGTAAGGTATTTGGTTCCGAAGTTTAACAGTGGTCTGTCAAATCACACACGACGTGTGTTACCAAAAATAACGTAACTTTTTTTGTAACGTAGAAAAACATTTGGTGTATCTATTTGAAAAAATAATGCGGGGAACAAGATATATGTGAACGTTAAATCTGTGTATTGCTGAAGTTTTGGAGTCTTACCTAATGGAAGTTGCTAGTAGATCCGCGGTTGATACCGCTGAAGAAGACTTTGTGCCATAGCAAAATGTCCTCAACACAGACAGTCAGACAGTGGAATTGTATTGAGTGAACAACTTCATCAGGTATTTTTTATAAAGGATAAGGCTCAAACGGATACGTTAAAGTCCGGAGATGAGAAAATTAAATGAAAGTGGCCTCAAAGCGAAATAGAAAGAAAGTGACTTAGCTCCAAGTAGAGCCGTGCGAATTCAAAAGCATAGTATTCTCCAGCGTCAATCATCTAATAACATCATGCAAAAATATGGAAAAACCTTCTTCAATTCGAAAAGAAAAATTATTTTTAAAGTGAGTTTTAGAGAAATTCGAATTTTACAAGAAAAATCTATACAAAGTTAGCTGGAGTTAGATCTAAATATATGATCGTGAACAGATCAGCATAGCGAGATGTAGACTAGTCAGAACTGCTTACTTTTATAAAGTTTTGTTTTCATTTACTTTTATAAAGTTTTATAAAATCAAATCAAGGAATTTCTGATAGAACTTTATGGAAAGAGCTAACGCAAAAGCTAACATTGACACGGAGTCTAGGCTCTAACATGTGGAATCAACCAGGCACTGATATTGCTATACCGGCTGCTAATATTGCTATACCAGCTGCATGTATCCGCCAAAACAAAAAAGGGAGTCACCCAGCCGGCATTACGCAAGCCAAAGAATATGTACTGTGGTACACAAGGACACCATGATTGTGGTTAATGCCTATGTTTTTTTATTTCTACATTAATTCTTCTGTGTTTTCCCGTTTCATTAAAATGAAATATAAGTTTCGTTTTAGTTGATTTTACAGGGAGTTATAAGTTAGAAAAGTATACTGATCCCAAGTGGAATTTCTCTGAATTCACTAGTCCAAAAAATTTGTAATATTTATAAGTAAAAATAAATGTTGATTCCTCATAAATTTTCTTAATTGTCTGAATATTTTTAGTTGTCATATTATAATGTTTTCAAATAAAAAAGGCCAATTAACTGATATCTGATATATCACCATTTTCCAACTAAATGATAAAACAATGAAATAAAAGCGTCAATCACCGTATGTGAATGAAAATTCACGACGCCGCACAAAGGAGTATTTATAATAAAAGTTTGATGTAAAATTTGACAAAATTGTCAAAGATCTATTGTATTCAGTATTTACTTTTTGGTTTTAAAGCTTACTAATCCCTTTATCATTAAACGGTCAATCTAGTGACGCTGGGCTCTACTGTCTATCTTTACAGCAGTCGAAACTCAAGCATCGTGTGCATCGGCTGTGTTAATTTTCGTTAATCTTAGTAAAACTTCAAATTTAGACCCGTTTTTCGTGTGGCATGTACACAAGTAAAATATTAATTCTGCTTGCATTATACTTGACAAACTTCCGTTATCCATCATATATATTCGAGACTAAATATTTAACGTTTTTTCACAAACACTATGTTCAAAAGTGTTTTGTATAGGAGTTAAGCGTGGTTTAGCTATGATTTTTTGCAGAAAATAAAGCTTAGTTATGGCATGTACACGCCACTTTGACGGGTAGCCACGGAGGGGTAGGTCTGGTTAATTATATGTCTGGTTAATAACCAAACCTAACTCTCCGAAAAAAAAATTTCACCTATAATAAGATGGACACCGCGACAAAGACGTCAGAACGAGCTGAAGATGGTTGTATGCAGCCGAAACGAAGCAAGGCCCGGCGGACCCAAGGTACCCAGAGTTAATTTTGGCCTCCGGCAACATCAAAACGAGCTTCAGTATTCAATTTATTTAAAGTGACAAAATCAGCTGCTCTTAATGATTTTGTGCGCAGCTGTTTTTGATGACTTTTTTCTTACTTTAATTTCATAATCTCAGGGTGAAAGATCCATAAAGATCCAAGATGATAGAGATGACGAGATAGAAGGTCTCCCTACGAAATTTCGAAACAATCCTCAAAAAAGAAAATTGATAACAAGTTCGCGTTTTTACAAGATCACTTCAAAAACATCACCAAATGTCCTGACAATAAAAAAACTTAATTGAATTCAATCATAAGAATTTCATGTTTTAGTTCAAGCAAAAATGGACAGCTGGTAGCAATAAGAAAGCACGTTTCCCAGTAAAAATAATTCGTGGCTCAGTACCACTATTAAATTTCTTTTCTGGGGAGTCAAAAGGCCTGCTCGACCGTTAAAAGATTTCATTGAATCGAGTTCACAAACAAACAGCAGCAAAACAAAGGCTTTGAGGGAGAAAGTATCATGCGTAGAGCTAACGTATGCAGCTCAAATGAGTTTGTGAGCTGCAGGACATAGCGACGCTTCTTTCTACACCGAAAAAGATATTATTTGTATTAAATTTATATTAAGTGTTATTGTCTTCAAATAGATGTTGAAGATGAAAGAATTAATTTGATGCTGTTATCAAAATGAGGTTGTGATGGTTCACAACAGCAAACAAAGTTCCAAAATAATGCAGATAGTGACCCAAACATTTTACAAAGTTCGCTTTTGCAATCTGAGGTTCATATGCTTAAACGAAAATAAACAGAACCTGGCAGAACCCAGTATAGTCTTCAACGAGATATTGTCGACCAATACGGATTCGTTTTATCCAAGAAAGTGAAAATGTAACAAATGAAGAAATCCACTATGCAGAAGACCATATAAAACGCTTAAAAAACCGAAATACCAAGAACTTTTGGTCACAAACTTCAATGCACAAGTTTGCAATGCACAAGTGTGCAATGCAACGAAGAACACAGCATCAACTATGAGGTGCTATATATGCGGGCAAACGTCAAAAGATTGTAGCAACTTCAATCAAATAGCGAAAAAAAAGCAAGGATGCCCTTAAATTCCGGCTATCAATACTGCACACAAGAATCCGATTCTTTGAATCTTTACTTAATTTATCTAATAAAACACCCATAAAGAAATGGTAAGCAAGGACGCAAGAAGAAAAGAAAATCGTGGCTGAAACAAAAAAGTAATTCAAAATTAATCTTAAGAGGAAATGGGGCTGCTGGAGGATATTTCCAAAACAGGCAAGTAATAAACACTTCCGTGCTTGTAGGCAAAATTTTCCATGAAATTCTCACGAGAAAGCTGCAATAAAGACATTTTAAATAGACTTTTGCTGAGTTCTGATCCTCTGCTGAGTGGTACAAGAAAAATACCACAGAAAAAAGTACACATATCTCCAATGAAACACTACAGCTTTTGTTGCCAGAAAGACATGACGATATTGATGAAGACGAAGTTTTCCAAGGAAAAAGAGTCTGATTAAGTGAAATGAAATATGTGTTTTAATTTTTTCTTAAACAAAAATGATATTTATTTATTGTTTTCAGTTTGAGTTATTCAAAAAGATATGTATTAAATTTAGACCTTTGGGCCATTAAGTTTCTTTTGTTATGATATGTTTGAAATTTGCTTTATATTCTTTGTCAAAAATTTATATGAATTGATTAAACGAAGTGCCTTTGAATTTCAATTTTAATATCATGCCTTTTTACTACTTAATATTATATATATATATATATATATATATCTATTTATTTGTTATATATATTTAAATATTATTATTTATAAATATATATTTATATAATATATATATATATATATATATATATATATATATATATATATATATATATTTATATATATATCTACTCGATTGAAAGTGCAAAATAATTTTCAGCATTTTTGTGCTTAATAAGATTAATTTTCTTTTCCCTAACACTGATTGCTTCCACCTTTGATGCCATTGCAATATCGTACTTAAAGCTTAATATAATTTTACTCTACATATTTTAAAATTTAGTTTTAATAAGTTTTTAAGTTTAAAAATTTAAAATTTTTAATTTTAATTTAAGCCTATTTCGGGTGAGAAGGATCTTCCCACCATGTCTGCGCAATGATATAGACATCTATTCTTAGGATCACTAGAAAGTCAAACACTTTTATTATGAATACTTTTTGCATTCCATAGCAAATTTTGAAATTTTTCAGCCCTATAAAAACTTAACAAAATGATGATATTAAATTAGTCTTGGTTGGTTTTGGCAAAGGCAAATGAGGGAAAATTGAAATAATGGTTGCAACCAATCTGATAAAAAGAATTCATAAAGTTTTGGATGTAACACATGCACAGCCAGACAACGAGAAGAATATTTCTAAGACTCTCCTGAATTCCGAAAAATAGAGAAATAACATAATGAAAGAAAGGAAAACGTTTGAACAAACAAATGAAAGCAACCATCAACATAAATATCAGGAAACTGACGTTCTCTGACACTTTTGTTTCAAAAATAGAATCTCATATAGAGAAGGTAAAATTTCCTTTTTTACAGCTTAATATGCAGATTAGATCGTAGTTCCGAAATATAAGATAATTTAGATTAAAAATCACGAAAGTTTTTCATTTTCAGTATTTTATATCCTTGCAACTCGCTTTAAATAAAGAAAGCCAGGTATGGTCAATGGGTTTGAGTTCAAGGTTCTAATATATGCGAGTCGTTCTGTTTTCATTACGGATAAGAAAAACACAAAACATTACCAATATACACGCAAATATAAAGCATCCATCTCAGTATTCTTTTTTCTACTTAATCCCCAAAGTCACTAAATCCCTTCACAGCAATGAATTTGACGTAAAATATTTACCTGCAATAAAAGCATTCCTTTTAGCTTAACGTTCGGTAAGCAGCATTACGACAAGAAAAAACATTTTCCGTAAAAGCGTTACTTTTGGGAAACTATTGTATCTTAATTTTCGTTGTTGCTGGTTTATTTATATCAGCAATACCGGCATGGCTCCACTACCACCACCATCACCATATTTAAGTATTACTGAAACGATTAAAGTACTAAGCGCCAGAATAATAAAGTGAAAGAGTTATCAACTTCATTAAAACTTTCAGCACAATAGTATCTGCAAGTCCAGAAACTAGAAGTTTAAGAAGAATAGCCGAATTCGAACATGAAAATCCCAAAAAAACAAAATCAACAAACAGCTCTTATTGGCCTTGCCGTGGAATGGGAGGAAGGTCCTTAGTTAGACTTTACGATCAAAGAAACAGTCGTAAAAAGCTTTAATGTCCCGAAACTTTATTAACCGTAACGATAGGGTAGAAAAGGATATGTGAGACAATGGTGAAATTCACTTCATATTAATAAACCGGCTTCTTGCAAATAGATTCAAGATATATAAAGACAATAAATCTTACATCAAGGTCAACCTTGGATTGTAAGATAAGCAGAATATTGTTTCTGTCTGACCCTGAAATGGTGATATATCGTAGGTTTATTCTATCACATAAGCACCTGCAAATTTGTATAATACGCATTGACCACTCGATGATCAACAGACCATCAGTAAAAACATATGAAAAAATTTTGTGTCAATATTGAGCTGTTTTTTGAAATTTACCAATATCATCGATATGTTTCGTAAAGGATTCAAAAAGAGGCGAAAGAAAAACAATTAAAAAGCGACGGCCAGTGGGGAAACAAGTTGAACGCTGGTCTGACTCTGTTGACTTAGAAAGTTCATTGTTGCTTGGATTTCAAAATTGGAGGACGCGGTCAATGGACCGAGATATTTGGAGACGAAGGCTCATGAGGGGCTGTAGTTCCAAGAAGTTCCATCATTTAAAAAAAAGAAATCCTTCTCAATTTCAATCCAAGGATTTTGTGATACGGAAGATGGCATTTGTTTCCTAAATATTAATAAATCCATCATTATCAAAAATTTTGGATTATTTGAAGTTTACGTGATAAAAATTCCAGTATAGAGTGGGATCACATCTTCTTTATATCTATCAATCTAAAAAATATATGCAAGACATATCCCTATCTATGCTAGAATCTATGATCAAAAACTCTTTCAAATAAGATGCTAAGCCCAATTTCTTGTTTGAATTACTGGTATTGAACAGGCTGCGTCGTTGTTATATCTTAGAGTGCTCTGAATGTCCGCCATACATCAAGGGTAAACGGCTTCGATAATCCAAGAGATGTATTCTTAAAATTGTGGAAAACAGACAACTTAATTTTGAAAAATTCCAACTCTGCTAAGAAGAAACTTCTTTAAACCCAAGAAGAAGGACACATATGAAGTTTTGCTGACGCATATCATGAGTTAACATTGAATAGTCTCTTAAGTTCGTCAACAGGAGCAAATGGTACTTGGTTGTGATAGCGCTCATTGAGCAATCATAATAAAGGTATATGATCAAAGGATGATGTGTTGCTTTTTCCAATGCTAAATGGAAATCATCGTCCACATCAAAGTCCATCCTTTCTTAAGAAGTTTGAAGTTAGAAGGTGATTTTAATCTAATTCGCCACGAAATATACCTCAATTGGACAAAACAAGAAAGCCTGATATTGTAAACATTGTCAAAATGTTGACTAACGTTGGGTACTGGAAAAAAAATAGACACATGGAAAACCAAAAGTTTATAGAATAGAAAACATTTTTCTCACACGTATGTGCAGTTTTTGGACAACAACTTAGTAAGTTTTGTTGAAAACAGACCTTTAGAATGTCTGAAATTCAATGCAATTGTTCGAAAGGACTTAAGTCAGAAACCAGGGGACTGGGAACTGAAGGATACTAGCCCATAGCACCTCAATGACTGTTTCGAGATAGTCAATCGCAAATTTGATTTGAAGTCTCAAGCGAGGATGAAGAGTCCTTAGGTCACTAGTGACGAGAAAAGTCTTCTCGAAAGGCGTAGTATCCAAATGCAGCATGAATTAGGATTATATATATTATCAATTTTTCCATTTTCACTTACAACATTGTAAGTGATTTATACCCTTGCTAAGTAAACTCAGCAAAGACTCATGGGGGCAGAAGTTCTGATCAAATTTGTTAAATATCTTGAAAGTGAATTAATATTGAGAAACGTGGAAAGAGCTCAAGCTCCTGACGAGAAGCGGCAGGGACGCGTTTTCGAAACCAGCTTGAACTCTTTCCACCTTTCTCAATATATATATTATGTTTCCAGTAGCTTGCCCTGATCTGAACTAATTTCGAATTCATCAGCCTAGCAGAGCCTGAGCGAGGAAGGGAAATATTTTAAGAATACATAGAAGCCAAAGCTTCCGACTTTTATTCAAACCGGAACATTGAGTCCACTCCTGATTACAACCAATCATTGAAACCTGATCGAGTGGAAATTTGCGTGATTTTCTTGTCAGCTCTGAAAACTTATGTGTCATATTTGGCAGGGCAAACAGCAAGAAATCTAAAGGTTTTGGGAGTGCTGTGAGTAAAGTACTTTGATAGTTTGCAGGGGTTGGTAAGAAATGGTTACATATTGTTGAATAGCATGAGTACAAGAAACACGAAGTATAAGGTACTTCGTGCCCTACATGCTACCCTTAATCAGCTTTCTAAGTAGGATTGGCAACTTGTTAGAAGTGAAATTTATATAAGCAATGAACACCTGTAATAGGACCAGTGGGTACAAATGGCAGTTTGGTTACTGTGGTAGACATTGTGAGTCAAAGTGAGCAGACAAACGCGATGAGGATAAGTCACGAAAGTGAAGTTGAATAAGAAAATATATGGATAGAAGAGGACGTACAGAGCAACTGCGGGAATGAATCTGTAGATTCTTTTTGGTCTGGGTTCTCAGGGCTCACATGCTTATTCGGAGAGCTTATTCCGAGAGAACGAAACATCTGCATACCAATTAGAAAGGCTCGGGAGCCTTTTATAAAGAAAAGCCAAATAAATTATACTCCACGTAGGATCATCGAGAGATTTGCATTTGGGAATTATATACCAAACTCTAAACCCCTAATTATAATCATTGTGTGACGAAGAGGGTATCATCCAACCTGTAACTAGAAAGTCAGCTATAATTTTGATTAAATACTAAACTAAGGAGCGCACCGAAACATTTGATCAAATGTACCTTACCACGTCATGCACGAGAAAACCAAAAGGCGGTCAATGGCTACGTTTTATAGCATGTTGATATAGCTTTTATAAGTTCATCCGTCTGTTTTATCAAAAGAAGTAAATTCCTTAAATCGTAGAAAATACACGAAAACACTCATTACTCAGCTGATTTAAATGTGGATGTAGCCAGGACTCGAAATTTCTACCTTGCAAACGCATGCACGAAGCAACATGGAAAATATCCTTCAACAAACAAGCCCTGTAGCTCTTTTAGAAGATAAAGAAGACCCGCCATCCCAAAAGGCGTTACTATAGTTATTGCTACTTACTTTAGTTATTGCATCTCAAAAAAGAGAAGAATCTGGAAATTGGCTTGCGTTAAGTGCAAAAAGACTATTTATGGTGATAGCATAGGTAGCATCTGTTATGAGTTAGTAAAGATTTCGTCCAATTATATCGAGTCGCTAGATCTTATATACTTAAACAACTTCGCAGTCATATAACATGGTTTGCAATTGTAAGTGAGAACCTCTGAGATTAGCAGCCGTTTGAACCGACAGAGGGGTATGCTGAGAATCTGGATACGTATTTGGATACCGATTATTATATTTTAAATGCTGACAGCATTCCGAATATATATAACATACATAATTTTTCTAAATTTGAGCTTCGGAGGCCAAAAATTTTAATTGGCTTACTTATTGATGTTTATTATTTACAAGCTAAATGCTCCCCTCTGGATACAGCTCACGAACAAAGAGATACGAAAACCCAGTATAGTAGATAAAGCCAGCTTAATTTTGAAGCTGAAGAAGAGATCGCGATGGCTACAATTTTTGAGTTGACATGTTTTAATATATACAAATAGAAATACAGTATTTCTCAAATTTAATCAAGTAAAATGAAACTGAGCCTTTGTTTAACTTTGCCTGCGGGAGTGACCGTTATGCTACCGAAAACCTACACATGCATTTCTTGTCCGTTACTGCCAACGATGCACGTGTAAATTTCGAAACGAAGTCCTTATTCTAAGCAGCCTGTCATAAACATTTAAAGCTATAAACAAACCAGTGAAGGACTCAGCTATTTTGTTGAAAATAGTCTTTTTCTTCTTATCATAACAAAATCATGGAATGATCGCATAATTTTTTTTTAATTTAAAAACTATTTTTGATATTATTAACTTCAATTTGTCTTTAGCCTGTTATAAATTAGAATCGTAGCTTATCCGGGTGCAATATTAATTGTGATGTTCGTTTTTCGTTTCTTTATTTATATTCTCATTACTGCTGCTTCTTAATTAACTTCATGTAATTATTAGTACAGAGTTACCAAGCAACCAACCAAAACAAATACCAAGCAGCAACAAAATAGACAAACTAATATTTCAAAAGCATCAGACTAGAATATCAAGACCCAAGTGCTTATCATCTCTAACGACTATCTCATCTCATCTCTGAACTGGGCAATAGATGGAATAGATGAACAATTTTCAAACCCCCCCAAAAGAAGTTATTTTCATTATTCCAACCAACCCAACAAAAAAATGAGAGGTGATGTTGAGATTTTAGGAAAACTTAGAATAAAATGAAGAAACCTTTGCCCAAAGTGTGATTCCATCTTATATGGGAAAGACTGAAAATACCCGTGCCCACTGAGTGATTACGTCAGGTAATAATCAGTCAGATCGTGCTTTCAACCGGACCACGACCCCAAGTCACTGGTGAACCCTGCATTCCCCTGCTTCGCACGTCTTTTACTTATGTTTCCTGCCACAAATAAGGGTCCTTCTTCTTTTTTTTTGGCTACGAACTTGTTCCGACAGTCCGCAAATAGCAACAGGGGGATCAATTTCACGATAACCAGCACTGCCGACACACCAGCTAAACCAAACCAACGAACTCTCATCCACTCGTTCACTGGACGCAGTATCGTAGACATTTTGAGTTGAGCCAGTTCTAAACTTTTTCAGCGGTGCTCAGCATACATAGGGGCCAATATGCAGCACAAGCCTCGCATCTTTCCACTGTTTGGGAACCCGCCCTCATGCAGGCAGGGGTAGAATGTGCTGAGCAACATGTTGGTGCAAAGTTGATGCACAAACTTTACAAGTTCCACTGGAATACTAACTGGTCCCCTGGCCTTGTTTCGTTTTGAAAGATCACTGCTCTGTCTAGCAAGACATTCCTTATATGAGGAATCAGGACGAGAAGAATTCATAGGAGAAACTGGTCGAACAACCTCTTCCATAATTTCCGCTTTATCAACCGAGTTTGCACATCCAAAGGTTTCAACCCACAATAAGATTGTACTAGCACTGCGCCTAGCTGCCATTAATCAACCTAAACAGGAGTTTTCTAACCTACCTGTACGTCAGCGTTCGGTAATGTGACTCATCTCGATACCTCGCTTCACGGCGCAGTCAGTGACATTCACAGCAGGCTTATCATGTCGTCACGGCTGAGATGCCCCTAGTTCCCGTTGTAGGGCGAAAACTGGCAAACGCACCGACATCCATTTTAAGCAAATTTTCTAACCTTCGGCTGCAGTTTGGGTTGTTGCATGTCGGACAGCACGCTTGCCAATTTCCAGTGCACTGTACTGGTGATAGCCTGCCGAGTAATCCTCGAGTACCCTCCATTTGTGTATCCTAGGCACCAAGGACTCCGAAGCATATGTCACGTCTGGGACGGTTCCCAAGCAGTTTCTTCGGCAAAACATTGGTGAGCTTCTAACGTTCATGACAAGTTGCGACCTAGCCACCATTTCTAAGATTCGTTTTTCTCTTGAATCCGGATGAGGCCAAATAGTCACCACCCGCAAGGATTCAACCTTTTGTGCTCGAAACAGCTTCCTTCAGTTCGTCGATCACGCTCTGAAAGACTGGAATCGAATCGTTCGGCGTGAGATAGACACTTATAAGTGTCATATCCGCACATCCAATCAGCACAAAACCATCCTAACTAAAGAAAGTCCGAACAGTATCCCGCACACATATGGCAGATTTAGTGCTTCTTTGAATTCCTAGCGCAATCCACCTGCTCCAGTGTGAACTAGATCTTTAAGCCTTAGGCTATTTTAGGCCCTTGGTTTCGTTACAATTGTTTATGCACTCTCTCGCGTTATGGCCGGGAGTACCACACTTGTAGCACAGTTTGCTTCGATCTGGCCCCTTGCAGTTCAAGTAAATGTGTCTGAAGCTGAAGGACTTATAGCATCGAGTTAGGACAACCCTCTGGTGTATTCTGCACTGAAACCAGCCGATTTTGACTTTCTCCTCTAGCCAGGAGTTGAACAGCGTCTTTCTCTGGGTTGACTACTATTGCAGCCCTTTGCCCTCTAGGATTGGTGGACATCGACCCTACCCTAAAGCTGTCTACCGTCGGAAGAGTTTCTCTAATTTACTCTTCTGCTTCTTTGATATCCACAATACAATCAACATCTCTTATTTCCAAAGAGGCCATTGGTTGTAATGTTATGATAACATGGATTACGATTCATGGATTCCTATATAGATTCTACCCATTGGTCGCTCGTATGCAGACACCTGTTTTTTGGACTCCACATTTCGCCTGATCTCCTTCAGGACCTCAGTGTAAGTCGTCCCATCTGCAGGCTTGATTAGTAGAATATCCTTTCCATTTTTAATAGAGAGATAGTCGAAAGGATTTAGCCAATTATTCTAGATTGATTTAAGAATGATTCGATAGCAATGCATTTTGCTTAATTTTTTACGCATTGATGACTTTAATTTCCTTCTTGCGGAAAAAAGTACTCAAAGTTTGATGGATCGATAGATCTATCTAGATAGTCTTCTGACTGGTAGGAAAAGGAAATAAACATTCCAGCCTCGAAGGTATTATTTAAAAGCAAAGCCGTGTTTAAAGCAAAGCAGCTTTATTGTTGTACCTTAAATATTTACTTTGATGAAAAATTTCGAGCGAATAAATTGAATACACCAGCTGTTGGCTTGCGCTTTACATGGCATATGTCTTGCGGAACCATCGCAACGATTACAACCTCGTTTTATTATTCAAACAATTAATTTCCGCTCATTAACACGTCCTTCGCTTCCATGTGAAATTAATTAGCTTTCAGTTCTCATGTTCGCTTCTTCTTTGCTAATGAGCTATCAAACATAAAGGATTCGATAAGTGTTCCGATAAGAATGAAACCTATAAATACACAAAAGAACAGAATCACATGAAGGTTTCGACACAAAGGTCCAAAAACACATTTCCTTTTCTTCCTCAGTCTAGATCGGAATCCTGACAGCAACTGTATATAATTTTCGCAAATCTTACGCAAGCTATTAGCCCCTTGCACAACATACGGACTCAAGTTTATATCAAGAATTACAGGTCAATCAATTGGCGCTACAAATTTAGATTGAACTTAACAATAGATGAACTCGACTTGCCGAAATCACTTGGAACTACAAACATAATTATTCGAGTCCTTTTGTATTCAAAACTCGTACTGGCTGGTCCTTTTCCACTAGCAGATCTGTATTTGATTGTCATAGGGCAGTATAAAATAAATTGAAGCAATTTTTCGTCAATTTAAAGTGCAATAAAGTTGATAAAGGACTTCTCACAAAGATGGATGCTGTTGTACTTGAATAGTTCTAGTCGCCTGGCCAGAAGTTTTGTATTCTTGAGGACTTTCCTAATGGGTTGGGCTGCCAACTCTTGTCAGTGAGAGTTCAATGGAAATTCATTAGCACGGAAGTGCGATTCAAGCACATGTTATTGGCGCCGACCTTGAGGATATTGTACAGATTAACAAGTTAACCGAAAGCTGTTATCGAATTACGTATGACGCCATAATAAAAAGCCCAAATTAATCCCCAATATTCCCGGAATCTGTTTTTGATGCTCGATGATTTCGTTAATATCTGTCTTTCAGCTTTATCGAACCGACTATACCAGCGTAATTTCATTACGTTGTCATCTACAGCGAAAATTGAATAAAGCAACCGAAATTGAAATTCCTTGTTTCCCGGGCGAAGTGTTCTCCATAGTTTTTTCTTGGAAAGGAAATTATTGTAGGTTAGGAGAACAACGATTATTCGGAATATGCACGATCGTCTTTGGAATTGAAGTTTCCTATGTCTTCAAAATCTTTCAATCAAAATGAGCACGGCTCCTGCGAAATTTGTATCTATTTATTGTCGGATTGGTAGGCGGAGCGTCAACCCTGTTCGACATGTTGGACCCTTCTCGGCGCCCTTCTCATACATGCACAACACTTTGCCGCTTTTGCACGGCTTGATTCCTGATTTGAAATGCTTGTCCACCATCGTGGGGGTAAGTGGTAAATGAAAATAGAGTGAGGGATTACAAGGTAGTGAAGCTTGAATACATCCCGACCCGAACAACATTCTGCTGTCAATTTCGTTAACTTGTGAACTTCCAATGAATGTCAATGTGTTTATCGGAGCACGAATGATTCTATCGCTCCTCCATGCCGAAACGTGGATTGAATACGTCGTTAAAAAGTTGGACGAGAACATCTGAGATTGGCTTTTTCACGAGGAACCTTAGCGGAGCTAGTGTCTGTGCAAGGAGTCAGTTAAGCCTAGCATGTGATTTTTCACGGAAAACAATATAGGATAATAGTAGTTGTGAGCTCTGCGACACTTTGCCAACGCATTGATTGCAGTAGTATATGAAAAATTGTATATCTCCTTATTCTTTGCTTACAAGACTTGAAGTTGTGAGCAAATAGATCCGAAACCTCGTAATGTCGCTTTGCGTAAAACAGCTTGTGGGTTTTGGCACCAAATTTCAATCTTATTATTTGCTCGCTATGTTCGAATCCGCCATATTATTCGCTCGAAATTTGGTGCACGCTTCACTGGGAAATTTTTCTTGAGAAAATTTATGTTGTTACAACTGAATTTTGCGCTTTTGGATGCCTTCAGATTTTAACCTTTTAATTAGTTAATTTTGACATGAAGAAAGTGCGGTGAAATCAACAGTGCGTATGATAAATTAATGTTTTCAAATGCTTGAAAGGATTTTTTGCGACTCATTCTAACGAAAAAAAAAACCCTTTTCAGGATAAATGGGATCCATGTTAGTCTGTACAGTAGTGTTGCTGGACGAATTTTGTTATCGAAACGAAACTCATATGAAATGTGTATGAGATGGTCATGCAACAAGAATTGCTTTAATAATTCCACTAGTCCTTTGTAGCTGAAGGTTTTAGCAATTCCATCACCCTCAAAATTATAATATTTACTACGACTTATGAACCAGCTGCTTTACCACCTTACTTTTCTATGAGTTTAAATTTCATGCCATTTCTTTGATGAAAATCATGAAGCAAACAACTAAGAAGGTAAAAAGCTGATTGCGAGAAATATTCAAAATAAGAACATCGGTGCAAACATATTAGCAGGCCTGGTTATCTCCATGTGTCTCTATTCGCATATGGCTATAACTATGCAGAGTCGTCACGAGAATAAGTATAGTCAGAAAATTTGTCCAAGTATCGCAAGTTTTTCAGAGAAATAGAGTCCACCGCCCTCGGAAGGCACTTGCGGAAAGTGTTTGTTTGAAAAAGTGAAGTGATTATCGTGAACATTAGTGAATTTTAAGTTTTCAAACTAGAATGCTTGGTTTTCATTCATGCTCTTGAGTGAAACGTCAAAGTGGCCGCGAATTCCATCTATAAACCATAATATTGCGAAAACAATCCAACCCCGGCATGAATGAAAAACGGGGTGTGATCTGGAATCTGGATCTGTGTTGGGTTTTTGTCGTCAAGTGTCGCCATTTTGTCTCCCGTATGTGATATGTAAGCCATCGTTTCTATCGCCAAGAGGAGCTGTCGGGCTTCTTATTACGTACGGCCCTGATAATATTCAAACTTTGTATGTTTGTTTAAAAACACATAAAGGGAGCGATGAAGCTTATGTTTTAACTCTTTGCGGACGGAGATGCCCGACCGGCGACCGTCACTGTGGACGACAGGTATTGGAGCGCGCAATATGGATAATGTTCACGTCGCACGGTTGCGTTATAAAAACTAACGCTTTATTTGAATAACTTTTTCATAAAATTCAACAAAATCATAAACAAACAAAGTTAGTCCTTGTAACACATGAGACGTTTTATATTCGACCTTTGTATGGTATATTTCGAAGCAATCACGTATGTGCAAGGCCGGTTTAGCCGAACAAGTAGCACAATAGTAACTGGATTCTCTCCTTCCATGTTTTACTTTTCGGTTGAAACATACGACGCAGTCTTTACTTCTTCCTGTCTCGTCCCGCCGAATTATATGTAGAAGGCCATTGAGTCTTTCTGCTGTTCTAGATGTCGAAGGAGGTTTGGGATTAGCGTCTCGAAAATATCCAATCAATCGATCTACCAAGAGGCGCACGAATGCTATATGTTTTAAATTTTTTATATTGTATTTTTTGTGGTGCTCCTGATATAATAGATAGGAATTAATTACTGCAACTTCCAATCCCCAAAAAAATCGCCACCATTTTTCAGACTTTCGCATTAAACAATACGTGCCTGTGTACTGGTCTGCTTTATCTACCCCGCCCATATATTTATTATAGTTTATAATCACATCTGGTTTTACAATATCAGTTCTTCCTTCTTTGTGTGACCTTTTAGTGATGGTTTTTGAAGACGTGGTAGCACAGGTGCTGAGCATGGTTACAATACGCTTGTCTCTCCAAGCCAATAATAGTAAATTTTTCTGTCTGTAGGCAATGATTTCATTTTTGGCAATCTTTGGATTTTTTATTTGAGGTGGAATAAATTTCCTATTTGTCTGGATAGTTCCAGTTAGATAACATTTCATTTTCAGTAGGGCATCTGCCAAGGGAATGCTTGTGAAGTACCGGTCGTTGAAGATGTGGTATCCTACAGCGCCAGGATTGGATTGCAATAAATTGTGAAATAGTTGCAGAACCATTCTTGTGCTTTTTGGCAGGTCTGGTCTGAGTAATTTCTCTGTAGTAAAACTGCCATAATACGGTAAAAACGTCTGTATATAACCAATATTGGCGTCTGAAAGAACATAAACACGGATACCCTACTTGGTAGGTTTCTGTGGATTGTACGTAATAAAACTTATACGCCCTTTGAATTTGATGATTGATTCATCTACAGATAACTCCGCCGCGGGCACAAAATTTTCACGGCATTTACCGTTAATGTAATCGAAAAAATTTGCTAATTTTTTGCGTTCTTGTTGTCATGTTTCGTGTACCTTCAATATGTTCGTTTGTATGGAGCATCCAAAATATTTGTAGGAATCGATCTCTCCTGAATATTTCAGTAAAGTATGGGAACTTACTTTTCTTGTCTGTGGTCCAATAATCCTTCAGGCTCGTAAATGGTATTGTCCCCATAAGCAATATTATGCCGAGAAATGATCGCATTTCCTTTGGTGTAACATTAGTCCATGTATGCCATATGTTTGAGATGTTTTCCTTGTATCATATGATTTGCGTACCGATTAGTCTCTTCAACTATTTTCCTGATCAATTCATCGGTAAAGAACGAGTTGAAGAAATCTAACAGTTCTTTATAAGTTGAATTTAGTTGTGAACCAGGCGTTCGTGTTCTAGATGTAAATTGTATTTTTTGTGGAATGGTATCGTGGTTTGTAACATTCGTCCACTTATTACCACTGCAGCTATCACTTTCCTGAATATTTGTTTCTTTACTACTGCTACTATCACTGCCCACATTAAAACGCCTGGATGCGTTCCTTGTTACAAGGATTTCACTTCCACTGGATGAAAAAATGTCGTAAGCTTCCGTTTTATCAGATTCAAACGGGAACTCATCAGTACTGTCACTATTGAACGTATCATCTCTGGATCTTTTAGCCATCGTGGATAGAATGGTCTAAGTATGGGTGGTCGCTACGAAAAAGAAATTGTCTTCGACCGCTCGAGTCCGCGAACGACACGGGTGTGATGATGAACCTGTGGTTTCCAACGTTTATATATCCTGATATAAGTATGGTTGAAAGGAATTAAGGATGCACACGGGTTTTCCCGGACTAATTGCACTCGCGTTGTGTCATTAGTCGGAAATGTGCGAAGGATTGTTTATGGTGTTTTCGGGGAAAATTGGATTGGGTTTTTGCTGGAAAGAATTTTCCCGGGATAAATAAATGCAGTGACTGCGTCTGTGTCTGCCTTTTTATTATTTTATGGCCGGGAATTTGTGTAGCGTTACCGCCACATAAGGTATAAAATATGTGGAAAACTTTGCTTTTTTCCTTTGGTAGTGACACTGAAAGACTTACTCGACAAATTGAAAGTCGTTCTGACCCTACCATGGTCTCGCATCGTGAGTTTACATTATCGGAAGATAAGACTGCATCACTACAAAGTTTCTTATTTCATTGGGAGGCAACTTGACTTCTCACGCTCGTATACCCATGTGTATCTTATCGTGAAGGACGACAGATGCACGCCAGCCACAGCGCGAGAATTGGGCGGCTTTATGCCGACACGCGTCCGCAAAGGGTTGAAATAAAAACTGAAAGCAATAAAGAGGAGATATATAGGGTAACGAACGGGAAATTGAAAAGAATGGGCTTTATTAACAATTTCACAAAAGCCGCTAAAATTTAATATTAAAATATGAAAAAACCGTGCCGTTGGCTTGAACATTACATCTAGAGATCTAAGAAAAACTTCGTTACATTTATGTTCACAAGGGATTACGCTTAATTCTTAATTGATCATTTTAGACAGGAGATTGATTACTAGATGGGCAGGAAAATTTGGAAAATTTAACAAAAATTTATGCTAAGCTTACATCTAACTCAAAACTATTTCTCTCATATCAACGTTGGACTAAATTGGAAGCTAATCAATCAAAGTAGATCAATGGGTGAGGGCACTTGGTGTTGAATTTTGTGGACCTTACATACCACTAAGTAAATTGTTGCTTTAATATATAAGCACTGCGCGAATCTGAAAGCTTGTTAACAGCGATAATATTAGGTATTTTCGCAGCAATCTGGAGGCGAAGTTGTAGAATATATTTTAAGGGTCCATTTTTGAATATCGACTCTGGCTGGGTTAAAGATTCGTTTTAACGTATTTAGCGCATTGGTTACATGTGGGGGCTGCGTAGATTGTTACTGGTTGTATGAGAGGCATTTGATGAGGACCCTATTACAAAGATTCATCCGCGACTCCCCGTCGAGTGATGCGTAAAAAGATTGAACAATCTTGAATGCCTTAGAATTTATCCGCTCAAAATTGCTTTTGAACGTTAGCTTTCGATAGAGTTTCAGACCTAAATAAGTCAGGTTTGTTCTAGCAAGGTTTAGCAGCACCGTCGGCTCAGTTTTCTGCAAAGCATATTACCGTGGTTTGCTTAACGTTGATTTTAATTTTCCTCTTAAAGAAGCATTGGTACATTTTTCAGCAAATATCTAAGTTGGAGGATGGTATAATAATGTTTTCAACCAGAAGTGCAGAAACAAATGTCGTCGGCAAGAACAGCTAATTGGCGGATTTGGCTGGTGCTTATATCAAACGTGTGTACATTGTTATGTGTTTGACACAGGCATGAACCTTGTGGGACACCAGCAGGAGTGGTTTCCATTTTCATCTTCGAACGTTAGTTTGGTATGTTCTCTATCTCGAAAAGGATGGAATTAGTTTACACAGGAATTGTGAGAATCTACATCTTTGAGTTCTTTATGTTTATGAATAAAGCCGTCATGCCAGTCGGTATCGCAGGTTTTTCCAATATCGATTTTCAGAAAGGTTGAGTAGCACTTTCACTCATCTTGACAGAGTCCGCTATCACTGCTTTTTTAAAAAATGTCACTAGTGGTCAATTTTAAACAACTTTTATAAAGCAACCTCACGAAGAAGGGTGTAAGAAGAAAAAAACTTGAGTTTGCTGAATTCAAGATAAATTACAGATTTGATTGGTTTGATTTGTTTATGTTGGAGGAGGAAAATTTTATACAAGGTTTACTGTAGTATAGCATCGTCAAAAAAACAATAGTTGATAAAACTGCTAGTTGATAAAAACAGGCATTGGTGGAACTTGTCAAGAACTTATCTAACTTCATTCGCTATCGTAAAATGAATTTCTGAAATAAACGCACGACTTGCCAATTTCATTGAAGATCCGACTTCAATAGTTAGAAACATGCTGTTGACAAGCATTTATTTAACGATTTTGTAACCCGAGAAGAGTTCAGCGACCTGAGTTAAGAGGCCAGAGTTATCATTTTAGAGGACCACGGTCTACCAGTTCGATTTAATAAGCCACAATTGGCCCCGTTTTTTAGCCTTGATGACTTGAAGACTTTTCAGGGTTTCCCATCGTTTAAAATATTAAAAACTGCGATCACACAGTAGTTATCAAAACACAAAAACATTCAGGAGTCATCGATCCCAAGGGTGTTAAATAACTAGAAAAGCTCACTTCAGCAGAGAGGAAAAAAATTACCAAATTTTTTCGTATGCGTGCTAATGCCTATCTTTGGATGTCATTTTTCGTTTTCCTGAGGCAAAGGATGAACGCTTAATCATGATCATGCGTTGGATGTATAGCTAAAAAAAGGAGAAGTGAAAAAAGTGGAATTTTCACATCTTCCTCTCATAAAAACGCTTTACAAGATAATGAGAATGAAACAAAACTAAAGGAGGCCAAGAAAAGCATTGCAACGGATTCGAAAGGAGCTCAAGATGAAAAAGAGCAACCTAAGATACCAAAAAGTCTCATAAAAATTAGCCATTAACCCCGATAACCCCAAACACTACAAATATACACGTGATAGATTGTGCAAAATTTGGAAGTTTTTTTCCTTAGGATGTGTTCATCTTATATTATAAGGAATGATGATCTTTGGCCTATTCTTCGTTTTTCGAAAATAGTCTGAGTTTTGTTGCTAGTATATTTTATCTTCTATTTGCGAAAGTACTTCATAGGCACTATTTGTTATTGCTTCCATCTTCATAAAATTTTTTTTGTGCTAGAAATAAAGAAACCTTCCTTTTAATTTTATGTTTTTTTATTTACCTTGCGGAATCGATTTTCGACCGTGATCGTTCGGTCTTCATCAGCGATTGATTTTCTTAACCTATACATGGTGCTTATATACTAATCTTAGGTAGAATAAAATTTAGTTCAGAGGGAAATCTCACTTAAACTAAGTAATTAAATTTTAATTAGGCAATCAGCCTAAATAGCCAAGATTTGCAGTTGCCTTCATCACCGTTCATTAGGGTATTCCTTCCCCTAAATATCGCTAGGCTTTCCAAGGCATCTAGTTCCCTCATGTCTCTAGCTTCTCTAACTGGTGTTACGTCGTTGATGGTGATTTCGTGCCCTTTCGTGATGATGTGTTCCGCAACTGCTGACCTGAAATTGCTCTGCTTTCCTTTCTTCTTTGCTGCTATTGCTTCGCTTAGATGCTCTCGGACTCTGGTGTTGATCAATCTCCTTGTTTGTCCGATGTAAACTTCCTGGCAGTTAGAGCATTCGATTCGGTATATACCCGATTTCTCATGCGGCTGTCGCTTGTCCTTTGTGGATCCAAGGATATTTTTGAGCTGGTTTTTACTGCTGGATTCGATGAGCCGTATTGATTTGTGTCGTTTGAGGTTCTTTTTTAATTTTTTAGTAATATCTGCGTGGAATGTGACTGCCTTCCAATAGGTTGTTTCAGAGTCTGGGTTAATTAATGTTGATCTCTTTTTCCTTTGTCGAGTTCTTCTGATTTTCTCCGCAATCCTTTTTATTGTTGATGGTTGGAACCCATTTAACATTGCTGTTTGTAAAATGTACTGCATTTCTTTTTCCTTTGCTGCTATGCTTAGTGGTAGATCGAACATCCGGTTAATCATGGCTCGATAAGGTGATACTTTCAGTTGTTGGGTGTGGTTTGATGAGTTCGGAATCGCTCTCTGTGTGTGCGTTGACTTTCTATAAACCTCAAAGCTTAAGTTACCACTGGTTCTTGATATTAGTGTGTCTAGGAATGCTAATTTTCCGTCCTTTTCTTCTTCGGTTGTGAAGCTGATCATCTTGTGTGCGTTATTCAAATCCATAAGAACTTCTGATAATTGATTCTCTTTGACATAGGCGAAAATGTCGTCTACATATCTTATCCAGCATCTTGGTAATTGGCCCTTCATTTTGAGTCCCTCTTCCAATCGAGTCATAAATATTTCACTGAAAAATGGTGAAAGTGGATTTCCCATGGCGACTCCTCCTTTAGTTTTGTAGAACTTCCCTTTGAACATGAAATAATTTTCTTGTCTTGCCTTAGCAACCACTCCTCGATGTATCCTAGTGTTTCCATCACTGGTACACTGGGGAAAAGTGCTTTCACGTCAAAAGACACCATCACCTCATCTTCTGCTGGTGGACCAAATGTCAGCAGTTTCTCTGTGAATGCCTTGCTATTTTTACCCGAGTTGCTCTCTATTTGCTTCATCTGTTTAAACTCTTCCACTAACCATTTTGCTAGCTTTTGAGTGGGGGCATTCATGGCGGATATAATCTCTCTCATTTCATTTCCTTCTTTGTGGATTTTCGGCAAGCATTTGATTCTTGGTAGTGTGGGATTCGTGACTCTTACTTTTGATAACTCTCCGATTAGCGGCTCGCAGCTTTTTATCACTCTCTCGAATCGTTTAATGGACTCCTCCAGTGGGTTTCGACGGAGTTCAAAGAAATTGCCGTTGTTTAATTTTTGCGTGACCGCTTCCTCATATTTTTCCTTCTCCATTATGACAACTGTGTTTCCTTTGTCTGCCTTAATGAAATAAACAGGTTTTTTCTTCAGTTCCAATGCTATGGTTTCCTCTGCACTTTGTGTTGCCTTTTTAGCTCCAGATATTGCATTTGCTATATCTTTCCTCGCTGGTACTTTATGCGCTTCTGGCAATTTACTTATAGCTGCCTCCATTTCTACAATGATGTCTTCTGTTGGTATTCTCGTTGTTTTTATTGTATAGTTTAATCCCATGTTTAGCAGTCGCATTTCATCTGAATTGAACCTCACCGTTGATTTGTTGACTACTAGTCCAGGGATCTCTTGAACTTCGAAGCGTTTTTTGATTTTCGGAACTGATTCTTCTAACCTCCTCAGTTTCTGTGTATGTATCCTTCTTTTCTTCTCCTTTTCGCATTGGTATGCTCTATCCGCTTTCTCCAGTAAATCCTCCATGTGTCCTTTCCCACAGTGCTCTGATTCTCTCATTAGTTCTAAGTGACACTCGTAGGCTTTGGTTGTGACTTCATTTAGTTTGCTGTACAGTTGCTTAACACTAATTTTAATCAAGTTCCTTTCTGTAGTCTTCGTTTGATTCGCCGCACGCTTAAGGCCGCTATGCAGCTTCACAGTGTGGCTCTTCGGAGTGACTCTTCTTTCTAAACAAGTTTTAAGAAAGTTGATGTCTTCCCTGATCCTCGCTAGCGTTTTCCTATATTTGACGAACTTAAAAAATAAGAATTGATGCCTGGTCGCTACTTCAATATTTGTTATTGCTTCCATCTTCATAAAATTTTTTTGTGCTAGAAATAAAGAAACCTTCCTTTTAATTTTATGTTTTTTTATTTACCTTGCGGAATCGATTTTCGACCGTGATCGTTCGGTCTTCATCAGTGATTGATTTTCTTAACCTATACATGGTGGTTATATACTAATCTTAGGTAGAATAAAATTTAGTTCAGAGGGAAATCTCACTTAAACTAAGTAATTAAATTTTAATTAGGCAATCAGCCTAAATAGCCAAGATTTGCAGTTGCCTTCATCACCGTTCATTAGGGTATTCCTTTCCCTAAATATCGCTAGGCTTTCCAAGGCATCTAGTTCCCTCATGTCTCTAGCTTCTCTAACTGGTGTTACGTCGTTGATGGTGATTTCGTGCCCTTTCGTGATGATGTGTTCCGCAACTGCTGACCTGAAATTGCTCTGCTTTCCTTTCTTCTTTGCTGCTATTGCTTCGCTTAGATGCTCTCGGACTCTGGTGTTGATCAATCTCCTTGTTTGTCCGATGTAAACTTCCTGGCAGTTAGAGCATTCGATTCGGTATATACCCGATTTCTCTCATCGATTCCGCAAGGTAAATAAAAAAACATAAAATTAAAAGGAAGGTTTCTTTATTCATAGGCACGTTAATGAACTATAGAAGTTTTAAAGTGATGACTTCTGCCTACAGGCATAATTTGAAGTTTGTTGTTAATCATGGAAAATCCGCCGAGTATATGTTAGAAAGTATGGGACACAGTGTTGATCTTTGCGAGTCTCTTGTTGTTCTCCATGCTTTTGAAAACGTTTGCCGGTGAAAGAGAGAGTTAGTTACATCCACCATTTTCAGAATCAAATTGTCGTGAAGTTCCTGTTGAATCATGATTGTAATGGTGTGATATCCGAGTGATTATCTGTTCTTAAATTTTTTTATCATTTGTTTTATTCGTCCAAAGTCCACAGGTCTTATATGATCACTCGAAAAAACTTGTGTTCACGGTGGCACAATTTTTATGTCCATATCCATCACTTTTTGGGACTTTATTTGAACTTAACGTTGTGGGATCCCTTTCGCAAAGAGGTATTCTGTAGTTATCTGGCCTAAAGAATATACCTTATACGAAATTCAGAATACACTGGTTTATAATAGTTGAAGCTTAATTTTTTTCAATTTTGTTCAGCTTTAGGTCTGAACTCGATTTAAGTTTTAAATGGCTGATATTTAAAATAGTAAAAGTAAAAAAAACGAAATTAAATTCTTTTCGGGCGAATGTGAGGGTAGAAGAAGTATGGAATCGAAAAATATTCTATTATTTAACAAATCACAAATTCACATTTTTAATCTGCGATTTCTCTCCTTCGATAGTACAACCAATAAAATTAATTTTTCTCCTTCGCTTGATAAAATAATCAATAGGACGTGAGCAGATAGTTCGAATGAAACCCGACTAAAATATAGTTTTCCAAAATATCTGCAAGAATCGTTTTATGCAAATATATCAATCCCATCCATTAACACAATCATTCTAAGGATAATCCATTTTGAAACTTTTCATTGCATTTTTATTAGCTCGTGAAACTGCTTTTTATTCATTCGTAGAATTTTCAATCATTTTATGCAGCTTTTATGATGAATTCTAGTTAACTCACAGCTAAAACCAATATTTCCATTGTATCAATTTACATTTACTCTCTCAGCGTAGAGCGTAGGCAATCAGAAGGATTGGAATATCTGCATTTGTTTTATTAGCCTGTAATTTTTAATCCCACAATGTACGATTTACTGCAAAAGAAAATCGATGTCGATGGAAATATGAAGAAGGAATGTATGTTACAATAGAAGGAAAGTTTGAAGGAACTTTTTTGGAAATTCGAAATGTCTCCACATGCAGTCTACACATGAACTTGAGATGATTATTGGAGTTTAAATCGTTGGAAGGAACAATTTAGTGCTCCTTGAGGAAAAGTTATCATTTAGTTTTACTTTAGTATTAATTAAAATGGAAAGTCATAAACGGTTAAAGCAAGAGTCGTTACTATACCGGCTTGAACAATGACTTCAATGTAGTATACTCGTAATTGATACTATTCGCTTGGTATCTGGATAAAACTCCGCTAGCACAGTGTGTGAAGCTAAAGATCTCCCAAAATTAAATCTTCCTGCCGCTGGTTTTTGTTGCTATCAGTTCTCAGCTCAGACTATTAAAAGACGAGTTTCTTCAGCTAGGAGCGAAGACTGAAAATGACTGAGACGACTTGATTGCGATCTTAAAATAAAATTGAATAGCTTAAATTTAAAGTAATTCGATGGAAGTCATCGCTTCTGTTTTTAAAAATCAATAAATTAGTTTAAACAAAATCTCGGTCTACTCTTTAATTGTTTTTTAATAAAAACATGGCTATTCCCTTTTCCTTTTCCCTAACTATTCTTAGCCAGCTTTAAAAGAAAAGTTGATTATTCTTGAAAAGAGCCCATCAGGTGGTTTCCACAGACAACTTCCTCGGATCCTAGATGTTGACCATTCAACTTGTGAATAAAGATCGAAAAAGTTAAAGTTCTCAATAATTCTGGAATATCTGTTGATTATTTTGTTCGCTGAAAAGTCTTTCATTGCAGCTCCTATAGTTTTTTAGTGTTAAAACAAATGGGTCTAGCATTTTTGTGGATAAGAATACTCCCATTCCAATGGGTCAGAATGGAAGATATTCGTCGAAGCTCCGTATCAACCCTAGTCAGTTTCTTCAACGCTAATTTTTAACCACATCTTGGCAGTTCGGGAAAACAATACTCCTACATGCCACTTTATGGCACCAAACCAACAAGATACATGCACCTTCCGCTCTTTGGCTGCTTTTGCTAGGTTTTTTTTTCGATATATATTGTCATAGAGAGTCGGCTTCTCATTATAAACAAAGGATGTTCCATGTAATGTATGAGAAGACAAATGGCTAAATTCCCGTGCTCCAGTTTAATTGTTTCATTTACGAGGGTGTTCTGAAAAGTTTTCGGCGGTGATGGATGGCTGCACTCGTCACTTAAAGCTTGTTGTGCAGCTGTGCATCTTTTGACAGTTATTCACCAAAATTTCAACCATTACGGACGAGAAGTTTTTAGTTGTAAGTCGTTTGAGTGAGTCGATTATTTTTTTGAAAATGAAAAAATGAGTATAGACCTTGTTTAAATTTTGTTTTTGAAAGGCAACACACCTATGCAAATTAAATATGAATTAGACCACCATCCTTTATCACAGTGAAATTTTGGGCAGCTGAATTTAAACGTGGCCGTAGGGGCTTGGAAGATGATGACAGTTCGGAACGTTCAAAAACTGCGACTACTGACGACAACATTGCTAAATTTCACCAAATGGTGTTAGATGGCCGCCAAACCAAAGTGAGAGAGATAGCAGAGGTTATGAAAATATTCAAGAACGTGTTTTTTATTTATTAAATCACGATTTATGGCATAAGAACGCTGCTTGCTCACGTTGGGCCAAAAACGTGTTCGAACGAACACTTCCAACGCTTTGATAGCGCAGTAAGTCTGAGTTTTTGCTCCAATTTATAAATGTACATGAAACTTGGATGCAACATTACATCCCCGAAACATAAATACAGTCAAAACAGTGGATTGCAAAAGGGCGTCCGGTTCCGGAAAAAGCAAAATCTGTTTTTTCGGCTGGAAAAGTGATGGCGACTGTTTTTCGGGATAGTCATGGAGTTATCTTAACCTTCAGAATAGGAAAACCATTACAGGAGCATAGTACGCATCATTGCTTAATGGGCTAGTGCAAAAAAAGCAGAAATAGAATATTCTGTTGCTTAAACATCCGCCTTACTGACTAGAGCCAGCCCAAGTAACTTGTTTTTGTTCGCTTATCTACAAGCTGCGCCCTGAGGACAAACATTTTCTTCAAATGAGGAGGCAATTAAATTCGTCAACATTATTTTCAGAGCAAAACGCCGAGTACTATTTGAATGGGTTAAAGTATTGGTAGTATCGCTGGGAGAAAGACGGAAAATAAAAATCAAATTGTGAAAAAATGTCTTGTATTATTGTTAGGTCAGAAACTGTTCAGATTACCCTCATAAGATATCCAAATATCCATGTATCTAAATATCCATGTATCATGTAATCTAAATTTTAAACGTAAACAGAGATGTTTCAATGACATAACGTGGTTGAACTATCGAGTTGCAGCCTTTCACAACTTCTTCAGATTTGTAGGAGTGGGACACAATGCCGTCTTCATTGTAAAAAAGTTGTCTAGGGTTCAGTTGACTTCGCAGTTTAAAATTCATTAAAACTTTTCAGTGATCTGAAGCCCGGAGTTAATTGACTCAAAACATATTCGGAATACTTCATTATGCAGTTCTACAATTCATTTCAGAAATTTCAAAAAAAAAAACAAGTCACAAGTGTATATTTTCGTTCCTTATTTCAAGAATTTTGCAAGCTACAAATAGAAACAAGTATACAGGTTCAAACGCGGCGTGAAGTTAAACTGAGCCAGGATACAGCATCATATCCAGTGCATGTAATCAGGCCAAATAAAAACATCAAAGGCTCCGTCATATTTGAATTATGATGAATTTATTCATGGCCGCTGTATCGTTGCTGTAGGCCAAAATTTATTAGTTGTTGCATTGGTCGGACGGGACCTGGCGAGGACGCGTTTCGCTTATATGCAGCCAACTTCAGCTCGTTTTCAATGTTATAACGTGGCAAATGAAGTGGTCTTTAATAGAAAATTTCTTTGGAGGTTTGTATCGCTGTTAAAGGGGAGTGCAATCATAGCATGATACTAGAACTTTGTCACATGCGTTGATTACTCAGACATTGTAAAATTCAAAGCTCAATAATTTTGATTGCAATGATTGTGAAGGTGACTGAAATTTACGTCTCAGGAGGGTCTTTTTTGGACAGCTCATGTGGTTGGGATGATAGCCTGCGGACAGTTCATCTGTAATCGGTCATGAAAAAGACGTTCCATAGCACATTTTTAGCACGTTCCATAGGCTACAGCCAGAACGAAAGTTTCACAATCATTTTGCGAAGATGATATCAATTATAAACATAGAATTATTGTTGTCCCCGACATTCTACCTCCACTTGTGTTGTACACACGTTTCTCGGCAAGCACCTCACGCGAATCGTCCTCTTTAGCGACTTTAGCGAGGCATGGACGTTAGAACCCTCCAAGACCCTCCTGCATGGCGGTCCAAGTGATTCGAAAGTCTTGAGCAGAACTATGTTACCTTCACTATGCAAGCAAGTAGATAATTATACTGGAATTTTAATGGATACCGTGCTTCCAGGAGAATGCATCACCGAGATTTTCCACATGAGCTGATTGCAACTTTCGGAGTTGATCTGGGAAATCCACACTGGCAGCTTTCTTTCCGAAAAACCTTCATAAATTGGAGTGATCGCTTTCAGCAGATTTGCAGGAAGACACAACTCTTCCTGCGTGTATGAAAGATGCTGTGTCATCCTTATTACCTTCCGCTAGGGTGACATAACTTTTCTACTACTCGCACCATGAATAACCTCCAGGCGTAGATTTTTCCTGTGATGGCTAGGCATCTCTCGAGGTATAGTGAAAATACATAGCTCAAATTGCGGCTTTAATGTCTCTCACAAAATTACAATCCCTAAAAATCGCCAAACCATAAAAATCGGTCAAATTGTCCATTGTTGTAACCCTTTCGGGCTTATGTCCCACAGCTTGTTTAAAAATCACTAATAGGCTTGCGAGCTATTCTTTTTACGTTAACTTCTCTCCCAGTCGTAATTTGTCTTTTTCACATATGTATTGTCAGCTGATCAACAAAATACGGTCAGCAGATGGGTTTCTACAACTTAGTATCTGCGAAAGTGGTAACGTTCTATTGCGTTTTAATCGATTTTTCGTGGTGAAGCGAAAAAAGTTGATAATATGAGCAGGTATGTTTCTCTATCCTTTATTTAAAACAAAGATCCCACGAAAATTGAATTGAATTCAACTCTTTTGAAGTTATCTTTTGTTAGCTCTCTTGTTGTTCGGGTTCTCTCTTGTTCGGGTCCATATGTTCCATTAGTAATTTATAATGGGGTACATACATATGTCCCAGCCGTAGAGGAAACAAATGTAGCGCTAATAATTTGAAACTTTCACAGGGGCAATAACACTCATGCATTATGGGAAAAGAGTTAGAATATTTAGTTGAACACATTTCTGAACTTGAATCAAACCTTGACGATACATTTTGCACTGATGACGATTCTGCATTTCTACCAGATAGCGATAATATTGATGAAAGTGACGGTAAGCTGCAGGAAATGGAAAGTTTGTGCAGGAACAAGAATATGAAAGCATCCTTCCAAATAAACATGTAATGCTGACTAAAGCGAATGACAAATTCCTAGAAAGAAAAAATTTACCAGCAGAGCAAGCTTCCATGATCCTAGCTGAGCTTGACTAGTGCTCTTCAATACAAGATTTATTTTTAAACGTGTCGCTAAAAACCTTTAAACATTTATATCGAATGAAAAAAGGCTAGAAATCTTATCATAACAACCAATAAGCAACAAGCTAAAATATGTTCTTTTGATGTAATGATTGTTTTGGGTAGAATAATCGTAATTTCCTTCAATCGTGTACCAAAAGTTCACATTTATTGGTCCTAAAATGCATCTTTGGGAAACACAACAATGCACCGAGACCGATTTCTTCCTTTGTCTTCAATACTGTACATAACGATCCCAATAAGACATAAAATGCATCAAACAAGCGAGGAATCAGGCTATGGCAGCGCTGCGCCTCAAAAATGGGATATTACCGAAGGCGGTTCAATAAGTACCCGTGTTTGACGTCAGTAGGCATTCCTGGGGAATGTTGGTATTATCATCGTGTGCTGCCATCGATCAAACGACGATATAAGAAATTTTAGAATGGTTGAAAGGTTTGTTTGGATTTGGCAGCCATTCGAGTAAGACGTGTTTCGTGTTTTTGTTTAGATCGGAAAAGTGCAATATCCTTCGGTAATCCACTTTTTGTTTTTGAATGGAAAAAATGCGAGGAGTTAAAAGCAGAGTTGGATGCTGTTTATGGGGACACTTTGCATCTATGACCACCGTTAGATATAGGTTCAACGAATTTAAACGTGGGCAATATTCGTTGTTGATGAGGAACGACCAGGACGCCCGGTAAACGTGATTACCAGGGAATGCATTCAAAAAGTCTGCGGCATGACTCTCGCTGATCGACGAAAGAAAGTGCGCGAAGTAGCAGAGGCCGAGAGTTCCACAAATCCTATTTTTGCTGAGGTTTAAAAAATAGCAGGAACGTTGAGAGCTGTGTAAAAATAATAACAATTTTTTGGAAAATGTTGTCTTAGTTTCTGACACGGGTACTTATTGAACCGACCTCGTGTATGGTGCGAACATGTACGCAGGAAAGAAGGAAGGAAAACAGATTGGCACACTTGGTGAAAGAGTGATTTAAAAACTATGCGAAACCAGGATGAGAGAAGGATGTTAATCAATGCTGCCACTACATTTTTACGTCTGTTGAATACTTCAATTCTTTGAATTCCGCTTGTGTGGCAACCTGCATGACTAATAGAAGAAATATACCAAAATTTGAGGAAACCTGACTCAAAAAAAAGATATGCGGAAAAGCTGTGTAGCAATTTTGGATCATTGGCAATCAAGTGGTAAAACACGAAGGAAGTGTAAGTCCTAAGTAATTGCCATAAGAATACAATTCAATCACTCAAAATCATCTGCAAAAAATGGTGTCAGGGAAGCTGTACCCTGCCAAAAAGCTATTACGTACATACATATAACGAACAGATGGATGGAGTTGAACTTGCGGATCAAGTTTCAGAAAATTGTATGATCCAAACAGAAAGCCAAGCAGAAATGGTGGAAAAAACTGTTTCAAAAATGTTAATGTCAGCAGTTCCCAACTCGTCGATTTTAAACCAAGAACTATAATGCTAGAAAACTCCCTTCAAAGAATTTTTGATGAGTCTAACGAGAGTCTAAAGACCGAGCAGCATTCAGCATTCAACTTAAAATTGGTTCAGGTATCAGACTCAAAAATTGTCCTAAACAATTCATTACTGATCAACGAATTTGTATCTCTAGGGAGACCATCACTCTAAAGATAAAGGAATGTATAACAATGGTGACCACTTGCCAACAAAAGGCAAAACTCGCCACAGATGCTGTCAATATACAGAACGAAAAATCGGGAAAAGGACCAAACCAATTTGCGTAGTGTGCTATGTTGCATAGTGCAAAGAACGCTTCATAATTTACCATACTTAAGTATTTTACTGTTTTTTTTATTATTAAGTGTAAATGAAGATAATCGATGAAACAATGAAGTTATTTACTTCAGTGAAGGAATATATTTTGTTGCGCAAGGTTATTAATGGGACATATACGTCCCGCGACTGTTTCTCGAAAACCACGCGACAAAAAAAATTAAAAATAAAACTGTAGTCGTTTTAACTGTTCTACTTCACAATTCTTCCATTATTCTTTTCGTATCAAAAAAAAAAAACTAACCCATACCGAAAGAGTTAAATCGTTAACCAGTCGTACATCTACGTCGTTCTTATTTATTTGTCAATTTTTGTGTGTCTTTATATATTAATTTTGACTAAAATTGTCATCAGTAAAGTTCTGATCGAAATATTCGCCCCAATCGGTGGATTATTGTAAAAAAAGAACGAACAAAAAACAAGAAATTTTGATTTGTTGTATAAATTCCGCTTACGAAGTAATTAGCAATATAATTATTTGTACTATATAATAGTAATTCGTTATTTTAAAGGTTTGTAGTAAATCCAATTCAGTAAGAGTGCTCAGGTGGTAAGGACATGTAGGTGCAATATCATGAACCATTAAACATGCCTTTAAGAAACTGATATATAAAATGTTGGACACGCTATCCCTATTGCAGTTGGAAAACACCAAGACAAATGGAACGCGTGCAGGTCACGTGTCAGGAAATTGATATCATTTCCTATTCAAAATGAGAGCCTGCAAATAGACGTCGGAATTAGTTAGGGGACATGATACGCCCGCTTCGTGCTGGATCTGATGTTTTTGTATTATACTCGACTGAATTCAGAAATGGATTCGGGAAATGGAAGTCTGAATATAATTTGCTGGTATTTGGCTGATTGGGAGCTGCTTGTCGGCTCTAGGACAATCATATAATGGGTCTAAATTTAACCACCTTCATATGCACTTGTGACAAGATGGAGCAGCTAAAAAATACATTAATTTTCTAACATAGTCAGGTCTCTCAATAAGCTTAACGTCATAACTACTTGGGCTCACCATCAATTAACGTCTTTTAAGAAGATTACACATATGCGTATAAAAATTATTGTCAGTTTGATTTTTTATTTCATGCGCTCAGATGATATTAAATTACGTCAGCGTTCTACTAGGTTTACTGGTTTTCCAAGTAATACCCAAAATACAGATATATGTCAAACGTAATACTTCATCACTTCTATCAAATTCTGCTTGCATTTATTGGCTCTGATTGCTGTAGACTCCTGCGCAAAAGCGCGCATTTACTGCAAAAAAAGGGCAGTGTGCGACGGCGCATTGTTGTGTAGCAAAATAACTTTGCTACCGCATGTTTCCCGGCCCATGCCGGTCGTTTTTCGATTAATGGGCTGTTTAAATATATCATTTGTAGACGATAGCGTTGCATATTAACGGATCCGCTGGGCCATAAGAGTTCATGATACACAACACCACTCTAGTCTCACCAGACAGGGAACATGATCCTGGTGTTGAAGCAGCGGCTTCGCCAGGTTAAAGCCACGATTTTTTCGACTTTGGGTTTTCAATATAAATCCATTTTTTGCTACCCGTGACAGTACGATGCATAAATGATTTGCTTTCAAGCCGCCGAAACAGCTATTTCACATGTGACTTGACGATTTTCTATTTGACATTTATTGAAATCAAAAGGGGCCCATTTGCCGAGTTGAACTCTTGAACGTCTGCTGATCGTTTCCTGTGACGCATTTGATGCTTCTGCTAAGTGCCGTTGAGTTTAATTTGGGTCACTATCCAATAAACCTTGCTCTTCCTCCTCTTTGCATATCTGTGGTCAACCAGAGGGCTCACTGTATTTTACATTGGAATTACCTCTTTTGAATTGTCAAAACCATGTCTGATATGTCCTTATTGATGGAGCATGTCCACCATTTGTTTTTACCAGCATACGATGACTTTCAATAGCCTTTTTCTTTTGGATAAAGAAGAAAAGCAATGCGTGCCGCAGATGCTCTTTTTCAGGCACAAAATTCGACATGATTGATCAACATAATAAACGAATTTGAGTTCGTCTTACAACTTCGTCTTTGAAGCCTAATTTCTTTCTTGTCTAGCTGTCGAAATAAATTCTCCGATGACAGTGCCAAGGTGAAGAACCCTTCAGGGTTTTTCCCAGTTTAGTAATTGTCGTATGGTAAAAGTATACACATTGTGTTTCAATACATATCTGTCATTAGTTTTTGACTTATAAATCTTAAGGCTATACTTGTGGTTTTTGTTTGGGTATATTTATATTTTATTATTTTATTTTTATATTTTATTGGGTATTTATACTAGCGAATGAGCAATAGACTTTGTAAACTTACCATCTTCACATCTGTCTTTTGGCGTTTATAGTTTCCTGTATCGTTTTATTACAATTTCTACAATTGGGTAGACCCTCTACAAACGATCTCTTACGTTTTTTTACCCCATATTGTCTACAAAAAGCCAGAAAGGTAATGTTAGCACGAAACGATTGTACGACTTTTTTTCATATGCATCAGAGGATGGTAAAACATAGTTCTAATTATGCAAATTTAATGATGTCAGTCACCAAGCAAACTCCCATCGAATTCTCTATCGTTTCCTTGGTAACTGGTTACCAACAAGTCAAACGTCCGCTAGGATTAAAAGCAATAGATTGTTCAGCGTAGGAATTTTTCTTTTCACCACCAAGCCTTTGACATTGTCATCAACCAATTCCCACTTTTTTTGTAAAGACATCGGCATTTTCGGAATACGACATGCACTGAAAAATCCCATGGTTTGCAGTAAGTGACACCTAGTGTGAAAACAGCAGCGCGTTGATGATTCAACAGCCGGTTGTTACAGCATAATCGAGCGGATTTTTTTCAAAATTTTGTGACGATGGGTGGAACATGGGTCCAAAACTATACGCCTGAGTCCAGTAAATGGTCTGAAAAGTGCTTGGAAAGCCACGACAGCCGACCAAAGCGGCCGAAAATCCAACGCTCGGCCGGGAAGATTACGGCCTCCATTTTTTCGGATGCCCTTGGCATAATCTTAATCGATCACCTGCTCAAGAGAAAAACAGTCGTAAGAGAGTGCTATGCAGCGTTATTGGACAAACTGAATGACGAAATAAAGAAAAAAACAGCCCAATATGGCGAAGAAAATAGTTTTGTGTCTTCACGATAACGCACCATCTCACACGTCCTTGAAAGCGATGTCCAAATTGAACAAATTACGATTCGAATCGGTTGCTTACTTTCCAAGTATATTGCTCTTGAAGGTAACGATGTTGAAGAATAAATATAACTTTGCCCCCAAACCCTTGCTTGCCCTTGTCCCGCAAAAAGTCGAGGAACTTTCTAGCCCGTTTAGTATGATCAATGTACAAAAAAGTTTTGTTTTAAGACAAAATATCAATTTCGTTTTATTGAAAGAAAAATCAGGATCCGCCACACAGTCGTTATCATACAATAATATCTTATCATCCGAAGAATTGATTTTTTCTTCACCTTCACTTTCTTCCAATATTTGCCTTAGCTGATCGTTATCATATCTCGTTTAGAACTCTTTGTGACACAAAAATAAGAGAAAATCGTAACAACCAACAATATTGCAAAATTCAATGACCGAATGAGTGAATGAATTCAATTTCAAATGTCAATAAAAACATGTCAAATATTATAATCTGTCAATGTCACTTGATTTGTTATATTGCCAACGGATGAAAAACGAAATAAAGTGGAAAATATACGCAGGTCACAAATAGTTTGTTGGCTTACGTGGTGATTTTTACGCTTGTCCGACTTACCAACTGTCCTAGCATCTGTCTCCAATCTTTGTGACTAAACTAGTGGCTTTCAGCGCTATGAGCCTTTATGTTACAAGAAGCAATGGCAGCCAGCTGGTGATATCAGTGAGTTCCTTTCACACTCAAATATCATCTTGAACTATGGCAAGCCATTTTCCTATGATAATTATTGCAAATGTTTCAAACAAAATAATAATAACGTTAGGATACATACAATGGATGGAGATGAGTAGTTCGTGAAGTTTTTAAATTCGGGATCCCTTTTGTATAGTATCACATCAATAATACCACAGACGCTCAAATAAAACACTTGCACGGATAAAAAGTTAAATAAATACTCCAATTGATAATTGTTATCACATCTCCTTTTGAACTATTTCTGTGTCGGCCTCTCACTACCATCGGTCAGATAATCTGAAATATGCGTCCACCATGAAATCGGATGTTTACTTTTCACGTTCGTGACAAAAAGGCTATGCACGTGCCGTTCTCACTGTTGTAAACTCCTTTCGCGTTACATTGGTAGAGGACGTTTAAATCCCGACTCTTTATTCCGGAGTATCTAAAGGCAAATCGATTTTCCTCAGGGCTTTTTGTAAAACAATACGGAAAAAACACATGTTTAGGATACAAAAATCAAACACCAAGCGAAAGGAGCTTCGTTGAATAGAGGATTGTTTATATTCCAGAGATATTGAACTATTGAAAAATGAAACTAATCGGAAAAAGTTTAATACACAAAAATGCCATTGACCACTATTTGGGGCAGATGAATCAAATAAAATGTATAAGGAATAGGGCAAGTTATTTCCAACTGTCAAGGACTATTGTAGCTCCGATTTTAAGTTCCGATCCGCGACATTGAAAATGGAATATGGGGATTCAACTGCCAAAATTGAAATCGTTGGGAATGTTATAAACTTTGGGCAAGTCAGGCTGCATGGACTAGTGCACAAGTAACGATGAGTTTTAAGTCCGTTGAAGCTTACTCAGTTTGTGAAGCGGTTTCGAATTTGCGCACTTTATTCAACTTGAAATACATTCATTAAAATATCATTCACGAGAAAACAACAAAAGCATCCATCCCGTATAGGCAAAAACCTTTTTTGAAAAAGTTATTTAAAACCGAGTATTATCTAGAAAATTCGGACTCGGCCAAATCGTACACTTTCTAAATTTCGATTTCTACGAACTTAGGGTCCAGAATTGCACAAAAGGATAAAGACCTCTTAACGCCAAAATTCCTCATACACGGATTTTTGTATTCATAGCGTATTATAACGCCGACCATGGCATTGTACATTAAAATTTTCGGCTTTTCTTTTGTTAGACGACGCTGTGGAAAATTTCCATAAGACGACCAGCTAAAATATTTCAATCTGCAATTTTAAACTTCCTGGATCGAATCTCATGGTGTTCATTGGATCATGAATTGTGGTTGAACGTGAGAAAAATGTAACAACCTCTCTTTTGGCGCAACGTATTCCTGCTTCCTTCCTTGTCCAAGCGAGTGTTCTAGGCTGTGAGCGTTCAGACATGTGTTTTGAAACCAAACCACGTTTCATATTTTTTTCTGCTGCCTAGCAACATTGTTGTTGTCTAACCATTGAATACCCAGACATTCAAATGCTCCCCTTCACTTTCTGTAAACCAAGTCACATTAACCATAGAGTTTATAATATTAGTCCTTGGAACAAATCTTCTTTTTTTATGATGGCATCATCTTCGTGGAAACGAAATGTATGAAAATCTGAAGCTTAACTGAACTGGATGTTCCTTCTGGAAAATTACTTTTGCGTATCCAAGAAACAATCCTTGAACTACAACACAGTCGAAACTTTCAGTGACGTTGGAATGGGTGATTTGGATTAAATGAGCTTGAAAACAAGTGCTTGGCGACGAGACATCTTATACAGGTAAAAGTGGTTTTCTCACACCGTTTTGTTTCGTATCTGCATTAAAGTTTAAAGGATAGCTACTCATATGTTTCTTCAAAACCTCCTGATTGTCGAATTGAATAAGCTAAACATTTTAAGGAGTCAAATGAATACAAAGCAAGCAACTCATTGTTCATTTCGCATTTCTATAGAATTTTCTTTACTTTTGGTGTTGAAATACTTTCAACATATTTCGTCTGAATTTTTTTTAACGAAAATAGTGTAGAACATTCAGTTTGAACCTAATTTTGCAGAGGAATTACAACTGTACTGTTTTGTTTTACCATTAGTACATCATCAAAATGAATTCAAGAGCAATTTTATCAAGGATAAAACATAATTGGCCATTAAAGATGACTGCATTTTCCAAAAAATTTGTGATGACGAAAAACAAAGAAAGATACGCCAGGGAAAATGCGCTTAGGTACTAATTAGAATTCTTTAATATGTGTGAAACCATTCTTTGCTGAGAATTTTCTGTGTTGATTAAAATAAGGCGAAAATGAAATGCAAAAGAAAATGAATGCATTAATACATTGCACTAAGATTTGGCTAATAAACATGTCCATGGGAATGGGCTTCTAAAGTCATTTCTAAAACCCCAAAGCTGATAGGACAACATTCACATGTCGACCTGATACACAAAAAATAAAGTGTAACCCAGTTAGGGGATTCAATGAGTTCTCCGACTCTCATCAAACTCTTTAACAATTTATGCCGTGTCTGCATTAATACAAAGTTGGAAAGTTGAAAAAAGAGAGAAAATATGGAAAAAACCCCCGCATTACTCAGAAAATCGACTTTTATTTAATTAAAGAAATTGTCTCTGATTATTCAAACCACAAAACTCTTCTAGAAGTTATGACGTAAACCAATTCAAATATAAATCTATTGGTACTATTTCCATCTCTTTCTGCGAGTAATTCCCGAGAAGTGACATGGCTTTTTAATGCTTACGCTGTGGGTTGGAGCAACTCAATAGGGTATTTCCAAGTAAATTTGACCAACGGTCTTGGATAGTTGCCAGATTTCAATGAGTATTTGACTGTAAATATAAGTAGTCGAGTAATGAATACCGATAAGTCATATTTAACAAAAAATGGTCTGTTTGGTTTTTAAGTTTTTGTTTAAAGTAAACGTTATTACTTCGGTTCGTGTTGGATTCAAATAACTGTATTACATGATAACTGTACCCTTCTGGTGGCATAAGGAATCTGAAAAAAAAACAGGGAACTCCTGACCACAAAAGATAAAAAGGGTCATTACAATTTTCTTTATCCGTAGATATTTCAAAATGCACTGCTGTGATTCGCTTGATTTTATAGATTGTAAACAGTAACGTATGATTCAAGGGTGCGAAATTTCAAAAGGAAGCTCGTCAAATACACTCCTGAGAAATTTGGAAAGTTGTGATCCATCGCCGTCAAAGAAAAATCATAGAAAATAGTACTGAGACATGGCGACACTTACTAGTTATGGTATGAAATAACTCGTGGCTCTACGTTCGTGGCTCGGAAAATCAAGGAATTGTATTCCTCACTTATGAGCAATTTTTGTTTTTGAGTTTAAGTTTTTAGAAGTATTTAGTAACTAGCTCAACTCTAATCCCAAATTTCATCAATCACAAATACTCCACACCCCAGCTAGCATCCCAGTCGTAGCCTCAGCCCAAATAGGGCAAACGTCATAGTAAGGACAAACGTCCAAACAAACGCGAATAATCAAAAGGATGGCATGATGCAAATTTTTAAAATATTGACGAACATCACGAAGTGATGCTAATTGCCGAGACACACTTACAGATAAAAACAACTGCAAAATTTTGGCCTATACAATATACAGAAACGTCCAACTAAACATAAAGGCCTGCGGAGGCACGGCAACGGTCATCGAAAAAACGATCACGCACTATTCAATTAGTACCAACCCACACGAAAAAAGTCCAGCAATATGTATAACAGAAGCGGGAGGACTCATCAACATAGCAGCGGCTTACTGCCCCCCCCCCCCCCCCAAAATACAACCTGAGAAAACAACAATTCGACGAGATCTTCAAACAACTAGGAAATGGATTTCTAGCTGCAGGGGACTACGAGGCAAAACTATTTATAAGAAACTACGACGCTCAAATCCAACTCAAAACGGAGAGGATATCGAAAGTGCCCTAGAGCACCTCAACGGCACGACTAAGGAATGTGCCCAACTACTCAAGTAGCTGCCGGAACACCGGAAGCAAACCCCTCCACAACTCAAAACCTCCTCAGAAAAAAGAGAAAAGCGAAAGACATTCTCCACAAGCAAAGGCAGAACTAGACCTAGCTACAAAGAACCTCAGAACACACCTGAAACAGGAGAGAAGTCAAGGTATATATTATTTTACCACAGACATTGTTCAAGCATTCGATGAGGTAAACCACAACAGCCCATTAACAAAAATTCGGAGTCAGCTCCCAAGTAAACTCTACAACATATAACAAAGCTTTTTCACAAATTACGAATTTCAAGAATCTAACAAAAACTACACTTGTAAAACGCTCCAAATAGAAGCAAGACTCCCGCAAGGAAGTGTTTTGAGACCCATCCTGATATACACGGCAGAGCAGCCGGTGGACAGAAAAGTCATGACCACAACGTTTCCAGACAACACAAAGCTAATATTTGCTCACAAAATAACAAAATATTAGTATATCACAGTGTCGCAGACCAATGAGATTCAACTCTGGACCAGGCATCCAACTATGGGGGGCAGCGAAGACATTAAACATCGACACTATCAAAGGAGCCCAATCAAAAATTGTCAGAGCAGCAACCGGCACCCCGTGCTACATGCGCAACAGATTTCTGCTGTGAGACTTCAAATTGAATGTGGTCGAAGACGGAATTGTAAAACTAAGCAATACGTACCTGAACATTGTTAAAAGAACAACCGAAGAAAAGGACTAGAGCTATTCTCGACGCAAAAAGATTTTCTCGCTTAAAGAAAAATGGCCCAATGAACTGTGCAAAATGCAAGGCATAATCATAAATCGCCCATGTATATAACAGGACGCAAAACAAGCTTACAGAAAGCAAGCACCCAACTCATAAAAAAGTGGACAACTCAGGATGAATACTGAATACGATCATCATCGACCCAGAGGACGTCAATTTAGAAAACATAGAGTTCATCCTTATCATCATTTTATATCAGATAAACAAAGACTACAAAAGAGGTCTCAAGAAGAAATACAAATACAGCAGCAACGTCACCCGCGCCATACCATCCAGGCCCACACAAGTCTTACAGCCAAACAATTGTCCAGGCAAACAACCTAGCAATACAATTTCTTTAAGTTGGCAATGCTTTTTAATGCAAAGTATGGCGTTATAGTTGTCATTCATTTCATGACAAGTTCGGATTGCCATTATATCATGAATAGATTGACACCTGAGGAACGTTTGCAAATTGTGCAGATTTATTTAGGAAAAATGGTGGTGCTTCAGAACTCCTTCACGTATTTCGTCAATGCGTTAATCGTCCATCAGAACAATAAATTCGGATAACCAAGGATGGTTTCCACGCCACGTTTACTGATTAATTGAGGACTGATAACACGTATCCATACAGACGTTATACAGTGCGCAATGAAGAAACTATCGCAGCTTTAATGCGTAGTATCCATGAAGACCCAAGTGAGTCCATTGGAAATCGTGCCCAACAATTTTACCCGTGCCCATTCAAATTTTGGAAGATTTCACGTTATTCGCGAGATAGGGCCTCAATTACTGATCGAAATGATACAATGCTTCTATGTAATTTTATAAGTTTTAGGTCTAACGATTCTAAATCTATAACGGCATAACCTATGTAAGAAAACATATTTTAGGTTACTCTTAAAGCTTTATAAAAAATAATTGCAGGAGTATCAGATTCTTCAACAACAATAATAAATGTTACCTAATTAGATGGAATAAGCCTGGCTTATAGGTCCCTCATACTCGTTAATCAGCTGATGTTTTTCTTGGCTGATTGTGAGGCTTTTCATGACATCCAATTCATGAGAACCTCTAGTTTGTTTGATGATTGTTGCATTCCGCATGGTTATCTCATGTCCTTTTGTGATGACCAATGTTTGTTGTTCTTCCCTTCTTTCTAGCTGTTGCTGTTTTATTTATTATTGTGCCAATGAGTCTCCTTGTTTTTTCTATGTACACTTCGTCGCAAGTAGAACTGTCCACTTTGTCTTGTGTTTTACGTTTACCCTTCGTTGATCCGAGATATTGTTTGACCTGGTTCTTGCTACAAGATTCGGTCATTTGCACAGAATTATGATTGATTTTTTTTTTTTGATTGACCGATTGATTTTCTTTTTTCTCATTGTTGCTTATATCTTCATGGTAAGTCATCGCCTTCGATTATACTTTTTCAGTACCGGTAATTGCTAACGTTGATCGCTCCTGTCGCTGTCTGTTCTATTGGATCTTTTGGTCCAGTCACTTAAGGCCGAAATACAATAGTTCGAGAATACGATACGAGAACGCGACGAGAGTCTCGCAGCAAATGTCAAGCAGGGACGCGTGTTCGAAACCAGCTTGACCTCTTTCCACCTTTCTCAATATAATATGTCAAGCAGTTTTCGTAACATGCATTTGTATGCGACATCGTACAATGATTGCAATGCGTCGATCCGAGGCGGTAAATATTCGGAAAAACGAAAATTCCTTGCAACGATGCGCGTGACGTTTGTCAAATGTAATATGGCGCTTAAATGAAATTTGAAATTCAAACGCCTCAATTACTTTTTAAGTACATTGGTTATTATGAATGAATTTTGAATGAAAATTTCGTGCATCCTAGTTAAGGCTTTTATTTGCTAAACGAAGGAACGTCGTCGTAATCGTCGTAATCTGGCTTTTGCGACGATGCAGTGCTATTCTTTTTCATTGCCTTCGTTGCTTAGCGGTTAATCGAGCATTCGATGAATCATGGCTCTGTATTGGAAACCTTCAGTCATTGTGGATGACTAAATGCCTTTGGAATTGTTCTCTGCATGTAAGTTGCCTTTCAGGACATTTCTAATATTAGATAAGTTTGTGTACTCTTTACAACCGTGTTTGGAAAATATAGTTTCCGATCTTTCTCTTCCTCCATTGTAAAGACTATGTTCTGATTTGCTGCACTTAGTCTGCTGATTTGGTTGACAAGTACTCTACTCCAATTAACTCCTTTTCACGTATGCAAAAACACCGTCCACATAGCTTATATAGAGTCTCGGTAATTGGTTTTTGTCGTGTAGTCCCTCTTCTAATCGTGTTAAGAATGTTTTGCAGAAGAAAGCTGAAATTAGAATTGCCATCGCTACTCCTCCTTTAGTCCTGTAAAATTTCCCTTTCAAGGTGAAATAATTTTCCGTCATACAAAGCTTTGGAAACTTTATGTACTGTCTGGTTTTTGTCCTCCATGACGGTGATTTTTCTCTTTGGTATAAGAAACAGGAAACATTCACTCTTTTTGATCATCAGTTTGTGCATTTTGTGAAATGAAAAATATTGCAAAAACTCAATTACAGTTTGGTATAGTTGAAAAGTAGACTTCTTTGTACTTCCTCAGGCCTAATCGTGTTGCTGACATGCCTGAAATCATATTCAAATTAAAATGGCAAATTTATCATTCGAACAAAAATTTCATTGTAAATGAAACAATTTCTCCCATACTTTATTCCATTTTAAGCATCTATACATTTGATGAAAAAACACTATTCGGAGATTGAAAATATATATTCGGAGATTGAAAAAGATTGATTGGTTTCCCTAGTAGATATGCTACGTTTCTTTTTATCGAATCCTTAAACGTGGATCTATTTTTATTAATCCCTTTAATGTAATGAAAATCGTCCGTATATTTTGAACGACAGTTGCATACAACTTTCAATGCGTTTAATGATTCATCTAATATAGAGTGTACAGCTCAAGTATATATAGCGCTTACACTTCAGACAAGCTCCTCATCTAACGATAGTCGATCAAAGCAAGACGAATTATATTTGGAATAGTAAATTCCTCTCATTTTTTACTAAAACTAGATGTCATCTCTGAAAGCTAATGCGTGAATGTACTTGTATTTGTTTTTCTATGTCTGTTTTAAACAAGTTAGCTGAGAGGCTGTATAGTGTTACACTGTGATAGAAGGTTTAACTTTTGTAGTCAATTCTGGTAGTCTCATCGGTAGACAAAACCAAAATTTGGTGGAACTAAAATCTCTCTAGCCAATAAACAAAAACTGCATGAAAATGCATGATACAAAGAACAAAGTAATCTGAGTTTCACGGGATTTTTGTTACGTTGAACCAAGAAAAGATGAAGTATATTTTTCTTCCAATATGGGAAACATATAAAATTAAATTGTTGCTTTATCTTGGTAGTTGAAATCTGCAAGCTTTCTATCTCAAGTTATCGTTCGCGAGTAATTGTTGGTCAGCAATAATAATATTTCCAACATCATGATGTCTTTAGAAGATAACTTGGTTCACCACAACTCAAACCTCTTAACCACCACGCGAACTTTTTGAATATGTTATATCCGCCCACAGTTGCTTCTGTTTCATCCATTTCCGCCCATCTGGGAACCGAAAAAGTTATTCCAGTCTACATGTGCCTTCGTTTTTCATCAAAAACCATAACAATTTTCTGTCACTTATGTGAAATACTCAATGAGAAAATATTCAAGTTGCGTGTGTGCTTTAAGCTTGCCCTGTTTTGTGTTTGTCGTTCAAGAGCTAGATTGTGAATAAGGAAAAGCGAGAGAGAAATTTGCTACAAGTGCCAAGGATAAGTGAAAATGTTTCCAAGCAATACAACTTCAAAGGCATTTTTAATGTACCGCACAATAATGTGCCATAATGAAAGGCTTAAAAGGACCCACTTGCACATCAAGCGAATAGCACTGGAAAAATATTTGCCTTTTGGTATTCTGTACTATTCATATGTGCTTTAAATTTCGCCGTATTGATTTTAAATGTGTCAATAACAATTTTCAATTTGGCATCCGGTATAATCATGGTAATATGCTTGTATGTATTCCCCAAACTAGTCGAAGGCACTTACATCATACGGTTTTGAATCGATGAGTGGATATGTAATATTATTTCTGTAACACAGACGCATCATCCTGAAAATAAATTGTTAAGTAGTTAATATGTTAACTTCAATTTGTTCTCGCAAATTATTCAGGAAGATATTCAACTCGAAGAAGGCTCTTTTACTTTGAAATCGTTCTCCAATTACGACTTGAATTAAAAAGCAATACGTAGCAAAAAGCATATCCTGTACAATCCGTAACGTTTTGAAGCTCGCATATTTAATTTTATAAGTACATTATACGCTTCAAATTTCTAAGCCTTGCCACGCTATAAGGGATCATTCCACATGTACAAGGAAAGCACGGATGTTCAAGATGTGAAAGATGTAAAAAGCAGAATTGCTTGAAAAAACCATTACATCATTTACTAGTTTTATTAAAGTTTCAATTCATACAGTTGCACTCAACCTAATTCTCTAGCCACAAAGCTCGTATGAACACTCTTGAAATTCAAAAATAAATCATTCAATCAATTTGAAACGTTTGAGCTAAAAAATCGATTAATATTCAACATAAATATTATTCTGAAGTGAAGGTGAATTAACTTTATTTTCTGTTGATAATGAGAAATTATCATGTAATTAGCGAACTTTCCAATTCTAAAGCATATGAAAGTGAACGACCAACATGTAACGAAATACTGGTGTCCCAATTTATGTTTGCTATTGCAGCATACATCATATATGTTTTCAGAATGAAATAAAACTAGCACGCCATTACTGAAAAATTAACCACCACTATCCGTTTATAAACGCTTGGAGCGCCTACTGGGGGGTCTGAAAGACCCGTGGACTTCTTAGTAGCGTCGCGGTATAGACTAGCCGCTATTTCGTTACCCCTCTCGCTGTCCACAACGTGCGCCCATCCAACTAACACGCATTTTGAGTGCGCTCAGGTCTGTGACATGCATCGTAACTTTTCGCAAGTAAATAATTCTTTTTACTTTCTACTATATATAATGTTTTTGTGGTAAACTATTCGTATATATGATGTAAAAACTGTCATGCGTTTTATGGAAACTTTGCTTTGCCATTTTATCATAAAAAAGTGACGCTTCAGCAATGTCTGTTCTGTTAATGAAACTCATACTGCATTCCATCAACTTTATCGCCGACATAATTGGCCACAACTTTTTCCATCAACCATCGATGGTTTCCGCACCGCGTGCAGTCTAACTGATAAGATGCATGCATTGAGATGTCATAGAGTGCGTAATGAAGAAACCATAGCAGATCTAGAGCGTAGTATTGATGAAACCCCAAGTGAGTCGAGTGGGGTAATGAGCAACGACAGGGGATGGTCCAAATACTAATGTTGGTGTCCTTTATGGGCCAGTAGAATCATTGGTGCATATGTCATCAAAAATGCTGCAAGAATGCCCATACACTCCAATTTCTATTTATATAAAAATGGCACAAAATTATCTCTCCGAAAAACAAATTAATGGCAATCAAAACAATTTACCTGTATTTTATTTCACATTTTAAGTTCTATACCTCTAAATAACAACCTGTGCAAATTAAAATTTCGGCAATTTGCTTTTGAGCAAATTAGTACAATTATATGGAAAATAGTGACTTCCGGTAAGCATCGCAAATATCCACATTTGAAATTACAAAAAAAAAAAAATATTTCAGATTTTCACACAAAAAGTTTGTTTCATGTTTATCATAATTTATATTTAAAATTATAATAATTTTTATCATTATTAAAGTGAAAGGAGGGTTTCTTGAGCTCTGCGGTCAATCTATCTGAACATTAATCCAAAGCTTGGCACAGCAATCTTGAATGAACGCATTTCCAATCAAGGACCTTAGACGCTAATGCAAGCGAGCAACTAACAAAGTGATCGGCGTCCAATTGTGATTCTATGATGAATGTGAAGAAAATTTATCAAAAATCTATACCGAAATTCGATTAGGTTCACATGTATTATTTTTAAATTTGAACCACTTTTTTCACGTGAAATCAATTTCATGCTACATCGGGGTTGATGAAATAGGAAGGAATGACACTGCGGTGTACTTGTGGTTGCTTGGAATAAATTTTACATTTGCATCTTGATATTGGGAGCATCCTTGTTATGATCCTGGATGACCAAAAACAGTTCATGCATTATAATTTTTAAGGCTTCGTCTGAACCGATTTCCACTAACCGGGGCATGAACTTTTTTGCATTTTACGCAGCGATAATGCATGGAACAGTTCCAAATTACTTAGCGCCAGTTGCTGTCTCTTTTCTGGAGGCGCTCCCACCTAATCAATTCGAAATTCAAGTACCTTATTTATTAAAAGTCACTAGGACTGCTTATTCCTGGAATTCGAACCAGGTAAAGTGGTAAATTTTGTATTTAACGGTCGATCTTTTTGTCAACAAGGTTCTGACACAAATTCATTCAATTTCTGGTGCAGCTTCTCCTTTACTTTGGTATACTAAGTTTGAGATCGTTTATTATTATATTGGTAATTGTGGTTAAAGTTGAGCCTGCAGCCAAGGTTGATTAAAGTTTGGGTTACAAGCTTGTCATGCGGAAACTAGGAGCCGCACGGAGGCGCTGTATGCTTGAAACGAAAAAATGGACGAGGTTGTTCGAGCGCTATACATCCCGTCCGTCCCAACGTTTCAGACGGAGAAGCTCTTGGAAAATGCCAATTTTTAGTACCATGGAGCTGGATGGTGCGAAAAAATTATTGAAAACAAAAAAAGCCACGGGGCCAGACGGTATCTCTGCGGAAATGGTGCAGCCTACACATCAACTGTGCCCTGACATGTTGCCAGCACATTCAACGTCTGCCTACAGCAGGGTGTGTTCTAAAACTGCTGGAAACAGGCGAGGTTCGTGCTGATCTAAGGGAAGGGGAACTGCGAGCAACCATGTGCAAACAATCATCGAGTCGAAAGAATCAATAAAATACCTGGACTTAATGACTTACTCGAGAAGAAGCTCATCTTTCTTCGAGCAGATTCGAGCGTCCGCGGATAAGGCTGCTGCGAGATTGTCAGTTCTCAGTCGCCTTATGGCCAACACGATGGACCCACCCTGAGTAAGAGACGGCTGCTTATGAGGGCGAAGTCTACGTTGACGCTCTTAGCAAGGAGTCGTACCGAAAGCACCGTGCACTGGTACAGGGGCGAGGAGCTCTGCGGATTACAGCCGCATATCGCAATGCCTCCGGACCGGCAGTGCTGGTTATCTGCAGGGTGCTCCCGGTTATGCTACTTTCGGGAGAATGAAAATGATTGTTCTAAAGTGGGGGGGGGGGGTTGGCGAGAGAAGTCGTGAGCCGAGAGGAAAGGAGAAGAACCCTAGCCTGGTGGCAGCAATCATGGGTAAATGAAACGCGAGGCAGGAGAAACGCACAGCTTATCAGTGACTTGGGGCCGTTGTTCTGCAGAACGGATGGTGAGACTAATGATTGTCTGACGTAACTACTCAGTGCGATATTTTCAGTCTTACCTGAATAAGATGGGAAAGTCTGCGTCTCCAGCTTGCTTGTTCTTCCCGGGGATGACAGATGATACCTGCCACACGTTCTTTGCATGCGGAAGGTGGACAAGACTCCATTCGCATCTCCCGAAAAAAAAGGCGCGCTCTCTCCCTAAAAACTTAGCGGGGAAAATGGTGAAGTCAAAAGACAATTGTCGAATTACGTACTGATGGTTCTTCTTTTGAAGGAAATCATGGATCGCTTGGTGAAGCAGGCGGAAAGGGGAGCCTTCTCTCTCTGATGGTAATCGTCTTCCTTCTTATCCATCCGTGCAGAAAGAGGGATTTGCCCTAGCTAGATACGTCGCAAGGCAATGATTAATGAGGCCTAGTCCAAAGTAAAGTGACAAACAGTTCCAGGCTAGGCTCACCGTGTGACAAGGGAGGTGTTTAGCCGGTAGTCCGTTTAACACTGGGAGTCTGAAACTCAGGGCGTAAACAGCCTTCACCTCCAACCACTTCAGCTTAATCCGTAGATTCGTGAAAATGTTTGCTTCAGGCTAGCATGCCTACTGTAATGTACAGAGAAATTACAAGCAATATCAAGAAAATTTTACAATATTGGGTCTAAGCTAAAGACTGTGAAGATGTTAGTACAATTAACAAATGATTGAAAAAATTTCATTCTTATTATGGCACTTTACATGCTTCCACTTCCATCAAAGCTACCTCAAGCTTACCTTGCTGTTAAGTATATTATTAAGTATAACAGCGTAAAACATGCACTCGATATTATAGCTACTGATCTGATGAAGAATGATCCCTCATTGAGGAGGCTTGGTACCGTACCTAACAAGTTTTTGTTAATATTATTATATTACAAATTAATTTGTGCTAAGTAGTTTGCTGTTGTTTTCTTTTCGATTGATTTTTCGGCTTTCTATGGAATTAATAAGTGTAGCGTGAAAGAAGGAGTGAAAAAGATTCAACTGTCCATATTTTTAAATAATATACTTCTCTTAACTTTTAGTTCTACTGTTGAGTTGCATATGTACATGATTACGTTGCCGTAAATAACCCTCTTTCCAAATTCTTAATAAATGCTTACACTTAGCCTCAGCAAAAATCAGAGATCTATCATGCGTTAACCGTGCAAAGCCTAAATGAACACTCAATTCTTTTTTCCTTCCAAGCCATGAAATGTGCAATTTTTAGTAATTTAGATAGCAATAATCCTGGGTGTGTTGTCATAAAATAGGGTGGAAATTTCAACCTATAAAATAACAACGAAGTTGGTGTGGTTGCTTTCATGCAATAATAAGGTAAAAAAATCCAACGTCGTAAATTACCAGATTAGAGCTTTATCTTAAGAGAGGGGAGTTTTACTAAATGACTTCTCGTCAAATCAGGAAAATACGTAAAATGGATTCAGGAAGGAACAGTTTAACAAGGTTCCTGAAGAGTTTGCATTGTGGTTTGAGTAGTAACTTATTAAAGCGGATGTACGTGTTGATGATATCATTGAGCAGCGCAGAATGACGAAATTGCTGGGAGGAAATTGATTATCCTTTATCATGACTTAAAATTACCAGCTTTTAAGTGCACTTTAAGGTTGTTAATTCGTTTCTTCAATCATTTTGGTTACAAAGATTAAGAATGTACTCCCGTAAGTTATAACATACTTATGCCAGCTTATGAAATAATGAATAGATACGAGTTTAAGTTCTTCTACTATTTAGACTATTGTTGTCACTAATATTCTTTTTATTGCTGCTGCTGCTACAACTACAACAACTTCTACTTCTACTATCACCGTACCTACAATACAGCATACCAACGATGAATAAGTTAAAAAGCATCTTTCTTTTTCCATTTAGGGTAAAACTGCCTTGAATTAATTATTCGATCAGAGACTGGATTCGAAAGATACTATGGACCTCTCTATTGAATATATCTATTCAATGATATCACCTACACACGCTATTGCACCGGAAAACTGTTGCCACGCACACTTACGGTCACAAGGCCAGGGTGGACTCTCCACTCTCCGTTTGACATCTAAGCTCTCTATCTTGCAAAGCTCATTGTATCTGTTACATTGTGTATACGCATATCTTCTTTGTGATAGCCCTTTGGACCATTAGCGCTTTATAAGGATCAGGTCATAGCTTAAACAAGATTGACAGCTGTAACAACAGGCTTGTAAAATCAAAAATCCAAAAATGGTAAATAAGTAAAACAACCATAAACAATGTTCATAATAGAACTCAAAAAATTGAAACAAAATGTCGTTGGCTTTGAATTTTTTTTTTTCAAATTAAATAATCCAAAAATACAAGGGAAACGTTGAAATGGTTTACACCAAGACTGGTTTTGGATCTCATTGTCTGCGGATCAAGTATGGATTGATTATCATTTGAGTTAGAGTCGCAGTTTGATTAAAAAATTAATCATTTACCTCGACCTCAAAGTTATTCCCTTAATAAATTCTACAAAATATCAAAGAAAGAATCATTCTGGTGTGTTTCATTTAGTGGCCAGTCTGGGTGACTTTTTTTTCAAAAACAACAATTTCCTAAAGGCCGAAATACAATAGTGTGAGACTGCGATACGAGAGTGCAACGAGAGTTTCGCAGCAAATGTCAAGCAGTTTTCGTAACATGCATTTGTATGCGACATCGTAAAATGATTGCGATGCGTCGATGCGAGGCAGGAAATATTCGGAATAACGAAAATTCCTCGCAACGATGTGCGTGACGTTTGTCAAATGCAATATGGCGCTTAAATGAAATTTGAAATTCAAACGCCTTTATTACTTTTTTAAGTACATTGGCTATTATGAATGAATTTTGAATGAAAATTTCGTGCATCCTAGCTAAGGCTTTTATTTGCTAAGCGAAGGAGCATTCCAAATTCAAAACTTTTAAAAAAACAAAAACAATTTCCAGTAAATTGAATTTAGTAAGTCACTATGAATGTAGTAAGTCAATTTGACATTTGTCATATGAACATTAATGTTCCCCGCATCGCGTGCATAGTAAATTGAATGCGTTGCGTGACGACGAGGGAGAATCGCATCGCGCTCACGTATCGCCGTCACGCAGTATTGTATTTCGGACTTAAAACAATGTTGTTTTGGTATCATATGCAGATAGAATTAGTGTACAAACTTTTATTTTGGTCAGGAAAGCCAAGTTTGTCCAAAGTTTACCAAAGTGTGTTAGTGTGCATATAATGCGATACAATGGAGTGTGTCTGAGCGCTCTTAGGAAGTCTTTGAGCAGCTGTTTAGTATAACGGTATGTTTCTATAAAAATAAATATATACAATCGAAGTCATCTTTCATGGTGAGAGCTACATATAACGATATATTTTCGATCATTGTTTCAAAGTAAAAATTTGAAAAATGGATGAAACTAGTACAAATACAAAAGTCAACGGGAGATCGTCAAAAGTTTTCGAGTAATCAGAATACGGTGGAAGATACAAATGTTACAAGTGCTTCTGCGAGGAAAACTGTAAAAAAAACACTGATTTGGAAGTAAATGGCGAACCATTTTTGGAATACCATATAGTCAACTTTTCATTGTTTTTGTTATTATGACTTAGTAACACATTTACATATCAACATCGGCCGTTGTAAACTCGGTATTTAAAAAGGCAGATATACTAGAGGAAGAAAAATACCAAGCCACCTTCATTTTTGGCTCTTAGAGGTTTCTCTTCTCTTGTCGGCATAGACACTCTGATTGCAAAGTTTTCTGGTAAAATTCCCGACGTTATTGTGAAATGAAGTACTTGAGAGGTCTGCGAAGGATGGAAATAAAAAGAGAACCACGAGGAGTATGAGATTTGGTACGAGAGTCATCAGCCAAATTGTGCCGCAAATCATGAAGGAAGTGCCGGGTTGATGGAACTTAATGGTAGCATTGAAATGTTCAAAAGATCGGAAAGTTTATATAATGGTTTTATGAATTTCAACATCACCGACGGCGATATAAAACCATTTAAACGGTTGCAAGATATTGAACCTTAACGTGACGCTATACGTGTAGTAAAAAGGGCGTCTTATACGTTAAAAGACCGTAAGTGTTAAAAAGTTAAAAGACCTTACGTTGTGAAAGGCGAAGGATGCAAAAAGGCTAATGCCATTTAGAAAAAAATAATTAAAAAAATGTCAGAAGAAAAAAGAAATGAAAATAATTCTGAATCCAATGAGGCATCCCTACAGTTTCAACAAAAAGAAAAAAATTGAAATTAAATACTGCTGCATTTACTGCGAAATTATTCGAAAATTCAAAAAAAAAATTCAAAATAAAAAATACAATCAAAAGGTATTTTGAAAAAAAAAACAATAGTTTAAATGTGTAAATAAATACTCTTTTTCTTTCATTCTCTTATTTTCTTCTTCTATTTATTTTCTCAGTTTATCTCTATCGTCCTACAAAATATAATGAAATACGAACTTAACATGAAATAATGAAATTCTCTCAAGTTACCGAAAATTGATTTATCCTTTGATACTTAAGGAGTATATTTTCAAACTGCCCATATATTAATGAATAAAGACTTCTTTCTAACATTTTTCGCGATTTTAACCATATTGAACCCCACCTGGGGTACTTCAATTTGTTTTTAAGTTCACTAAACACTTCCAATCACTGAAAGCTAAGTAAAAGTATTTGAAACGAAGCGTAAAGTTCGAATGATAAATTATACGAAACTTCTGATTTTCGCTTTCAAGATAGATACAGAATAAACCAAGTCTGTTTTACCATATTATTCGTTTTCTTTTGCAAACGATGCCTTTGAAACGTGCATCGATGTTGCCAAAACAGGCTTTTTGCCAAAACCCCGCGCAAGAAGATCAAGCTGTATTCGCATATCGTTGCGCTGTCCGGGCACACGTCTTCTGTGAAGTAATTCCTTTAAACTCCTTTGCAATCTCATTTGCATATGAAAAACTATCTCACAAGCTGATGTGCAAAACTTCACGTACTTTTCGCTTTGGTGTTGGTTTAGGCCTACCACTTCTTTTTTTCGCGAAAATGAACCGGTCTTACAAAATGTTTTTAGGAAAATTCATACATATTGTTAGCTCATACCACAGTGTTCTCTGCGCTATCTCTGGGTTGATACATTTCTTTCACTCAAAAATATTATTTTTGCTTTTTCAACCGAAGTAAGATTCGTAGAAAACAACTCTCCCAATACACATTAATTCCAAATCTGACTGTACTGATGGATCCTAGAGTAACAGGTGCATGGAATTAGTGTAAAACTCTTTGCTTTAATTACCTTCTTAATTTTTTTTGGTAATGAGGAAATTAATATTTTACACTCTTCAGGAGTTATATCATTCCACTCCTGTATTAGGCAATTCTTTAAAATTGTCGTCGATGTTATTGAGTGCTCCTTTATCTTGCACTTTAATATCGACCACAAATATTTTATTGGATTGAGAGCTGGCAACTGAGGGGGCCAACTAAAAAGTTCAATGCCATTTATCTCAAGCCAACTCATGGTGGCTCTAGATTTATGGCATGGCGCATTATCCTGTTGGAAACGGACACCGTCAAGGTTAGTGTCACCAAACATCATGTTCAGAAAGGGTTCCAAGGCTGATCTAAATCCATCATCTAAATATGTTTCCTCAAATCCATTCGGCCTTCACACACGATCATTTTTCCCATTCCTGACGCCGACAAGCAGCCCCACACCATAATACTACCTAGGCCGTGTTTTGCAGTAAGCACTTCGCACTCCGGTACGTATTCTTCGCCAACTCAGCGTCTCACGTAGCTGGCACCAGCAGTACCAAATAACTAAATTTAATAAAATAATAAGTATTTTCTCAAAGAGGTTAAAAAATAAATCACCAACTTCACATAGTATGTCTCAAACATCTTTAAGTAATGGTAAGGTTGTTCAAATAACATACCTCGAAATTGGATTCATCCGACCACACGATATTGGCTCAATCTTTTTCGGTGTAATGTTGGTGCTCTAAACACCACTTCAAACGTAGCCTCTTGTTCTTCTCAGACAAACATGGCTTCTTCCTTGCCTTGCAACCTTTGAGACCAGCATCTTGGAGCCTCCTTCAAGTAGTTCTAACAGAAATCTTTATCCCCAATGTCTCATTTAGCTAAGCAGTTAACTCAGTGGATGTTTTCTTATGATTTTCATGTTTCTCACTAACTGGCGGTCTTCTCTTGCCGATGTAACCCTTTTCTTTCCACTTCTTTTCACGTTTTCCAGACTTGTGATCATGTTGTAACGATTTAAGGTATATCTCACAGTAGTATGAGGACATTTCATAGTCCTCGTAATTTCATTTATATTTTTGCACCTGGACCTCCTGGATTTTTAAACGTTCTTCGTTACTTATTTCACGGGTATTGGGCATTTTTCTGGTATTTATCAACTATCTCAAATAAAGTAACAGCAATTTCACAATTATGTATCGACACTTGTTGACACTGCGAAGGATTGTGATAAACTGACAATTTCCTTAACATCTCACTTACCTGGAACTGGGTGGCTTCTATTGTGTTTATAGTTTGATGACATAACCAGCCCTATTGATTTGCTGCCCTTTAAACCTGTTCTTATGTGCTGATTCACACATATGAGCTGGAACTCAGTAGAGTGAATAGCTTTGAAGCCAAATTATGCTGCTGTCATGTAATGTCTTGTTGAGACGATGCAGAATCACCATTTCTGCAATCTTCGCCATCGATGAAAGGAGGCTCATAGGCGTCCAATTTCGTGAAAATGTTGGGTTTTTTTCAGGCATCGAAAACACAAAAATGGTCGTTGACTTCCATATGTTACGTTTTTTTCTCAGCTTTTTCTGTATTATAAATACAAATTTCTAATGTTGCGTTAATTTTTGTAGTAATTATTTTTGCGTCATGCCCGGCAGTTTGCGTTTGTTTAATGCCTGTACTATTCCTATATTTTCATGCATGTCTATCGGCTATATTGTGTAATAATTGTTTATTTATGTCCTCGAGAATCCGTCTGTGGAGTCCAGTACGCGATATGAAATGTCACAGTCCACATATGAATTGTGCGCACCTATGGAAATTTCGATTTGTATAGTTGAAGTGATACTATAGAGCCAGAAATGTCATTTCGTCACTGTTCCAAATTATATTAACTTTGCCGTTGAGTTTATCAAAAAAAATAAAGAAAAAATAATAACTTTACGATTTTAAGTTTACGTCCGTAGGAAATATAGTTGCTATAAAAGTTAAAGCTAAGTGACCATCGTGTTTATCAGGTGTTCTTCGGGAATTGATACGTTTAATTTTGTTCAGTAATGAAGGACATTTTCATTTAACTGGTAAGGTTTACAAGGAATTTACTAAATCTGTGAAGTGAAAATAATCTCAGGTTGTACTTCAAATATCCACTATATCTACTTTGTGTCCTGTCATCCCACGCTGGGGACATCACCAGTCCATATTTCCTTCGATATGCAGAAGGACCCGTCGTTGCGAGAAACTATGGACGTTATTGGACTATGAAAAAAATTGTGTTTGTTTGTCACACAGCATACTTCACACAGGATAACGCTAAACAGCCACCATAACCACAGAATTTTAGAAATCGAAAGTTGGAGACAACATTATTTCACAACATGATTCGGTCAATTGGCTTATATCCCGCAGCAAATGGTAAGTCCTTTGCTTAGATTATCAAATTGGCAATCATGGATGTATTGGAGGAACATATTCCACGAAATAAGACCTAGTGTATTGTAAAAAATGGTCAAAGATTGGATTTATCTAAGGCATTTTAAATTCTTTAATCATGGTGACCATTTAACCAGATATCTTTTTTCAGCGTTAAATCGCATTAAAATTAAATACTTCAATTTAAATTTCTACTATTTATCAGTTGCCATTCCAGTGAATTTGATGTGAACGATGAAGTTATTGTAGCACGATATGATATTAATTCCCACAATGCCAATTTTAGACTTTAGGCTGCACAGATTCAATGAAATGATTTTTGACCATTTCATCTTCTCGTATAAGGCACTTCTTAAAAATATCCTCTGAGACGATTCAACGTCATTCTATGTCAATTTTTGAATTTTGATTAAAAGTATTTCGGTCGGTTGTTCACCAACCTTCATAGTATTTTCACTTTGAAACTCCTCCGCGATGCTGAAAGGCATCACTTTATTCACCAAATCTTTTTTAAGGCTTATAATAAATGCTTTTATTTTTATGTTTTGATAAAATAAACAATTGATGGTTAAAATTTTTTGAGTTATTTTATTCAAATCGGGGTTTTAGTCTTAGTAATGTCTATACATTTTATTAGAAGTTTTGTTTTAATTCTAAAGAAAGCAACACAAAAAATTTAGTTGAATTGGAAATTTAACTTAATGTTAGGCTAAATATTGAAATATGTATTGGAATTCCGTTTGATTCAAAATTATTAGAACGCTGAGTTTTCTTTTGTCAAAATCAAGAATCCATATCAATATTTTTGGCAGGTACTAATACTCTTAAAGGATTTGAATTTTGTATTCGTATTGACTATAATTCAAAGTTGGTTTTTTTCTTTTTGAATTTTTTGGTATTCTCACCTTCTTTTTTTTTTGTTTTGATTTTTAGTACACATTTTTGATTTGGAATTAAAGTTTATGTGATTTGAATTTCGATTAAATTGATTCATTTTTCTAAAATGGCTGGTCCCAATTACATTGGGTCATTATATCAATTTGCAATGCATTGATTTTGAGTTTTTTTGTATTTGTTGTTTGTCTTCCGCTCATGTATATTCGTTCTCACCATTGATACTTCCTGTTATTTATTAAAGTATTAGTTTTTTTCATTGTTTTATTTATTTTCTTTTCCTTCACACTGTCATCTACTGTTAGATATCCTTTTGATTTATTTTTTTTCGAGTGTCAATTTTCCATGCTAAAATTTTATGCTTTCTTATTTAACTTAAGTATACATTTTACTATATTTTACATTATTTTATTTTACACATGGTTTCCCTTATTCTACTTAACTTCCAATTGATGCAAAGAAGTAAACTATAATTGAGTAAATAGATAATTTGTTTCATAATTTTCTATCTATTTTGTTGATGTTTAAATAAGTTCTGATTGAGATTTTTTCGTATTTTTTCACATGTCATTTTTTTTAAATTTTTCTTTTATATAAAAATTTGTTCGTTAGTTTGTAATATGCAATTATAGAATTTATAGATTTTACGTATTGACTGACCTTCTGGCAGAATGCAAGTGAGTAAAGAGAGTTTTTCTTCTCATTTGCATGTTTAATTATTTACAAAATTTCATTACTTTAATGTGACTGAAAACTTTGCTGTCATAATTCATTGTATGGTTTTCCATGTATTGTTCATAATCAAATTTAGGGATATGTTTTGTTAAAATAAAGTAAAAGTAAAAATTAAAAAAAAGTGTTCAGTAAAAATAAAATGTAAATAGTGGAACTTGAAAGTTTAATTTTGAAACGATTTTCCTTCAGTCTACCAACAAACCATGTAATGACTAAAGTAATTCAAAATTCTTCGACTAACAAAACTTCAAATTCAATAAAGATACAAATCGATTCTTCTCAAAGTTAGCAAATGAATGCCTTCACCATCATTATTTGGTGAATTTTACAGGTCAACATTTTTTTACCGGGAGAATTTGCATAGTTGTTTTGTAAAACTGATGCCATCCCCAGTGATAAGAATTTTTTAAAAATATTATCAGGCGTTGAATTATTAAGACCAAAGGAATAAAGGAAATGCCCCACATTTATTTTTAAGCTCTTCTGCTTTACTAGTTTCTGATTTGATTGCAGTTTTTGCAACCATTCTTTTCAACCAACTTTAGGCATGAAATTCGACGAAAATTGGAAAATTTGGAAACTTTCGTGTGGGTCTTCAATGATTAATTAGATCTATCATAAGCAACAGGGTTTATTGCTGAATAAGGTGTGAACTAGCCTGAACCAGCCTAACTAAACGCAAGGACCAATCTCACTCCTCCATATCAACTTAACTAAAAAACTCCATGAAACTAAACATGAAACTTGACAAATTTTAATTGACTTTTCGAAAGCAGCAATCTCCTTAGGATTGAAAGAAAAGTCCAGTAACTCGAGGAGTTCATGATACCAGAATAACTGAGGATTCAAAGACCCAAAGGCTGTTTTCGCTCCGTATTTTTCATGACGAAACCACAAACCATAGTTGACACGTTGCCGAAACGCGTTTGTGAGTCATACAAGGGAACAGACGGGGAATGACGGAGAACAAAAAAACAAGACAAGGGATCTCTGTTACCTATCCCATTAATTTGTAAATTGAGCCGATTGAAGAAAGCGACCATCGCCGTGCCTTGCATGAAGACGATGATGACAATTTTGGGAAATATTCCTAGCAACGTAAGGAAAATTTTGAGTCTTCGTTTATCATACATTCGACGTTGGAATGTAAACCTTCCTCCCGTATTCTATAATCTATAATTCAAGCTAAACAATGCCAAAAATATAATGACTGTTGGATAAGGACTTCGAATGTTTTAAAAATCCGACATAAATAGAAAACTGCGAAAAAGTGGACCCGAGTCGAACATCAAAATGAATCAAAGCCAACGGGTATGTGCAAGAGTTTTTTGATTTTTCAACTGGATTTTCTTTGAGGGATCATAAGTCCTTGATCCCATTTCGACAGCAGATAGCATTTTGGAAAGTTCATTATCAAGACTATAAAAAGAGATCACCGCTGCCTTTCAATATCAATTTTCAAACAATAGTGATAGGATAAAAATGGAACCTGTTAAAGTGCATATCAAGCGTTGTTTACGCTACAAATTTTTTCTTGGACACCACGCACCGTGGGCTGATTCGAATATACGCAGAATTTATAGAGAAAACGTGCTAACGGAACGAGCATGTGAACAGTGGTTTCAGCACATTCTGAATAGAGAACGACAACTTCACGGATCATTCGATATCAGGATAGCCCATGGTTGTAGCAGATGATGATTTATTGGAAGTCATACAAGGATGTGATGAGATGACAATCGCAGAATTATCGCGGAAATTCCATTTCCACGAAGGAACAGCGTCCAAGAGGTAAAGTCCAAGATGTAAAATTTGATGCTTGGTTACCCGACGAACTTTTGCAAAATGTCAAGGAAGACAGAATGGCCCGTTGTGTTTCTCATTTTTCTCGTCAAACTAGAGAAGGATTTCTCTGATTTCCACTTTCATGGTTTAAGTGGGCCCTGCACACAAACGTTAAATTGCAACGAGCTGTTTGCAAAAAGGCAAACCACCAGTATCCACTTCAAAACTAGGCTTTCATCTGTGGAAGATCTTAGGAGGAGTCATTTATTGAGAGCTTTAGGAATGAAATCAAACGTTCAATACAAACTTGAACTGTCAGAGATTGGAGCGGCTTCGACAATCAATGAGTGACAATTGCCCTCCATAAGTCAACCATCATAGAGTCATCTCTCACCACGACAATCCGATATCGCAAACAGCTGGAATTATCCAGCGTAAATTAACAAAAATTGATCGAGTTTTTTTACCTCGCTCTCCATTTTCTCTCAACGTCGCTCTAACGGATAACGTACGTTTCATTTCCCGGACAATCAAATGCAGGTAAAGGTAATAAACACTTGAGAGGATCTTGGTATAGGACTGATAAACTTTTTCGAGGGCAAAGTGGGACGATTTATACGGGAGAGAGATGCATCAACTTCCAGAACGCTGGACACAAGTCGTAGATAATAAAGTTGATCATATATTAGATTATGTTTGAATAAATAGAAAACCAATTTACCATTCGGTATCCAATAAACTTTTGCATACATCCAATTATTCATTCAAGATATCGTAATTGTGAACAAACATCATATTGTTTTGACAGCTGGCATTAGACAGTTGAGATAGAAACTATACTATTCCATGAAAATTGAGCGCTCTCATCGCACAAAAAAGTGAAATAAAAATAAACAGTTTACTAATTTCTAAAATTCAAAAGTATCATTGAAAGAAGTGAAGGAAAGTAAACAGCAACTGTTTTGAAAAGTGTAGCATGCCAATTAATGAAGGCTTTATAAAAGGACCAATGTTTAGTTGTGAACCTTTAGTATATTCTAATTTAGGGAAAGACGCAAATCCAATTAGAAGATTCGATGCTGATAGCTATGGAGGTAAACACTCAACGCTGTAAACAAATAACACTAAAAAGAAATAACGTACATCCCTATTTAGAAATCATATTCTGCTATAACTCCTAATATTATGCGATAACAATCCAAACTGTGAAAAGGAGGCCTTTCTCGAAATCATGTCTCATTTTGTAAAAGCAAAAGAATCTCAACTGATAAAGACAGAATTCTGGGACAAGCTCGTCATAAGTCGAATTTGCAGAACAGGCAGCGAAACCTGCTGCTTAATCAATTACAGAATCGTACATTCTTAATTGTTGTATTTTATAAGGACAAATCAAACTAGCTCATACTCATTTTCTATGGTAGTCTCACACTCTAGAGCGATCTGATTTATTTATCTGATGGTGCACACTAGTTATTCGCCCCAAAAAGTTGATGTTCCAAAAATATATTTAATTTATCTGTCTGGACTATAGCACACACTCAAAGAATTCCAACTCATTGCCAAACCTCAGCCGAAATAACAAAATCAATACATTAAAAAGTGGTCCAACCCGGTGCGGTTCGTTTGAAAGTGATTGCTTTTTATTTGAATTCAGCAACAAAACCGAGCCGAAGGAAAATTCTTTGTATCCTGGATGGATAAAAACAAGTTTAGGTAATATTATAGACTCAACATTCAAATGGTGTCTTCATCTTTTCTGCTAGGATTCATTTCTGAGAATGATTTTATCTGTTGCTCACTTCCAGGGTATCTGCTTTGCATATTTATGGAATATGGCAGTATGTAACTCAAAATGATACAATCGAGGAAAAATGAAATGCTTTCCCTTCCAGGAAGTTATCGACAATGCTAACTCTATTCAATGTTTGACAATTTCGCTCCAGAACGTCACGCTGATGTTTGGATAAACGATAAATGGCGTCGAAAGTGAGAAAAAAATACTAATTTTTTATCATTTAATCTAAACAGCATCAGTTCAAGATTTTATAAGGAGCAAATTTGGAAAAAGTCCAAGCAAAACAGCTCAAAAACCAAAAAGATTTGTAAAACAGCAAACTCTAATGACTTGTGACACGAATATCTACTCTCGTGGAGAAGGATAAACTCATATAACTTCCTCTAACTCGGACAATATGCCCTTCCAATGCAGCTTCCGCAGTGGAACTCCCATAAAAACATCCTGCAACTATTAAATCATTCATACGTAAATACTATCAGCTTACTTCAGTGAAATCCAGCAAATATTTTCAGTCACAACACTGTAAAACCTCTTGCCGACAATCCTTATCCCACTTCCGCCGAATTGAAGTCAGAAAAAAGTTGCAACATCCTTTTTTTTTGCATTCTACAAGCTCGTGGCAACGGAAAATATCTTCTATCTTTATCTTAATTACTTCCAAAGTTTATGAAGATTTATGGCACATTATTTTTAAAGCGAAACAAAATCACTACTACCGGATTGTAAACTTTCCGTCGTGTTATTAGTAGCGGCTGAAGATGTTGAAGGCGGTGGAACAGTAGGAGGATGTTTCGTTTGGGTTTGATTAAATGTTTTCAGTGTATTTACAGTCTCATTAAATCGAGTCTCATTTTCAATGCGCTCTTCGTCGGGCAAAGATAAAGTTGAGTTCCCGCTGGCCGTTATCCTTCGTCCCATGTTATCATATTTGAGACAGGAAGCTGACATGGGTGGGTTACTGCTGCATTGGCGAAGCGTTGTCGCTCCTGGAATCGTGCCCATGTTCCCCGTGGGGGGCAGGTCGTCCTTACTGTAAGGATGAGGCTGAGCTCTTATGCAATTTATACAAGTACTTGTTGAAGTTGGTTTCTTATCGTGTGATGGCTGTGTGTTGAGTGTGTTGTACATTGTTGACGCAGTTGTCGTGTCTAAGTTATGATAGCTGACTATTTCGTCATGTGGATATAAGGTAGTGGCTGCATCTTTCTTCAGGATGCCTCTCCGGTGCTGATTGCGAGGCAGCGTGGCGAAAGATGAAACATTCACAGGTAGCATTGTGTTGTTGCTGTTGCTGTCCACTCGCTTGGGAATGTTCAGGAGGTCCGGATAAATGTTTATCTCGGAACTATCGAGCATGTCCTGTGTCACTGATACTGATATAAATATATTGCCATATGGTGGTTGGCCGACGACGTTTGAACGGAATTCAGGTGGTGGTGGAAATACGCCAACATTGAGAGGAAACTCCTCATGTTGGACAATACCTCCACCACCACCAATACTGGCCGGTCCTCCGCCCAGATTCCCTCCTAACGCTGCTGCTGCCCCGCTTGAGTTACTCAAAGCCAGGCCGCTAGGACCACAGTTTATATTCGCTACAGTACCCACGGAGGCTCCGTTCCGGCTCTCCAGAGTTATTTCAATCGGTTCGAATGCCATCACTGGATCTATTTTGTTCATTGACGAGGTCGTTGTATTATTGTCGATGCCACAACTATCCTGACGGTCGTTGGTTGTTGTTATGCTTAGGTCTAGGAGCTTCTTCTCTTGATCGTTGAAGCTCACACTGCCTTTGATGTTTTTGTTATGATGGCGTCGCCGCTTAGTTCGTTTGATTAGGCAAACAATGAAGGATAGCAATACTAACAGAAAAACAGTCCCAAACGTTCCCATGATTAAGCCGAAGTACCAAAATGTCTCCGGTGTCTTAACAAGTACATGCTGCACGATTTCGGTGAGGTAGATGCTGATGTTCTGCGTGGCCGAGCCCACGGAATTCTGAGCAGAGCATGAATAAGTCCCAGCGTCCAGGCTGGTCATGTTGAACACAGTCAAGTTACTCCAGATTTTATCACTCGAAACAGTTTCTTCATCGAACAGGACGTTGTCGTTGTCAAATGCTTTGCCGTTCAGCTCCCACGTTACAACAGGAAGCGGGTCGCCGGAAACTAAACAACTGAATGTGGTGTTGCTACCAATATCAATATTTTGTACATCTTCGTTGCTGAAAATCTCCACCTTGGGTATACAACCAAACTGATCGTCTTCAATATTCTCCCAATGCTTATCCTTGTGGTGGAATGGACCCTTGCATGTCAAGCTTATAGCGTTCAATTTGCTCCTTACATACCATGTTCGGAATTTTCTTAGTCTACAATCACATAACCAAGGATTTTCATCCAGTACTAGTGTTTTTAAATTCGTCATATGCTGGAACACATACTCCGACAGGTTCTCCAGCAAATTATTCTTCAAGTATAGAAATTCTAGTAAATTTAAATTAGCGAAGGCCATCGGATCGATGAAGCGAATTAAGCAATCGTGCAGATCCAACGTCCTCAAGTGTGGTAAAATTGGAAATTGATACCCAATAAGCTTTTTCAGTGGGTTCCCATTCAAATACAAGATTCTTAATCTGTCATTTCCACTGAACGTGTCCTTATCAAGCATTTCGATTTTGTTGTCGCTCAAGTCAATCTCGACAAGAATTTTAAGATTTTTAAAAGACTCCTTGTGAATGTACTGCACCTCGGACTTTTTCAGATAGATTCTTTGCAAATTCACCAGTCCAAGCGATGTGAACTCCTCCCGGTTCAAATAGGGAATGTAGTTGTCACTCAAGACCAGAACTTGTATTTCCGTGCTCAGCGTCGTCGGGATAGTCGTCAAGTGCAAGGAGCTACAAATTGCTGATTTTTTACCATTTGTCCATTTACATGTGCAATTCGATGCTGTGCACGATGCAGTCCAGTCGTCACCGAGAATTGCTGGAGACAAGATTAGGATGAGTGTCACTGTGGAGAAAGAGTGAATTATGTTTGTAATGCAATTTTCGCTGAGGGTTATTCGAATGAATTGAATAAGTTTTACTTGTTATCATCTGCAAAGAAAGGAGAGGAATTGTACAGAGAGGAGAAGAACCAACGGATTAAAAGGAGAGGAACACTTGCAAGGATAAAATTCTGTCGTAGGTTATTCACAGGAAAGATTATTTATGTATATTTCCGTGCTATTTCTTTGCATTACAAACTCTTGTATTGACATTAATGTTAACACCTGCTGTACAATCATCTCATCTATATATTTTCAGCAAGAAATCGCTCATCCCCTCACATATACTTCAATTTAACGTCAACTACATAAAAACAACCAAATTCACAAAAACGGCTACAGCAAAGGACTAGCGCAAAAAATTTCACGCTATCTCATACTTAGTATGTCCTGAGCGTTACACAAATGAAACTCATCATTTCTTGGTGGTATGGAATGAAAACAAATTTGTGGACGGAAGGAAAGTTGGTCGGCTATAGCTGAACGAGATCATTGTCCCTAAGGATTACTTATAGTAAAAACACTGACCTGGAATGCACACCGTAACGAAGTAAGATCCCATGTTGTTAGCTCGATGACGTCGTCGTGCGCGAAAGTTTATGCTGCATCACTACTTTCAGCAACGCTGCTGCCACTGTCTCTGCTGCAACCCGAAATTTTATCTTTTGCAACCCAATCCTGCAATCAAACGTTGAAAAGAGGGAAACTTTGAAAGCTGGTTTAATTTTTTTTTGGTAGTTAATTTTTTCCAAGCACTTTACAACATAATTGTTCAGCGGCAGGAAATATTTTTTTAATGAATTTGAATTTGTAATAAATGTAGGTTATTCAGAATGAAGTTATTTATTTGAGTAGGGAATTAAATTTTATTTCAAAAACTGATGAAATTTGTTAGTAAAGGGTTTTTTTAGAGGTGTAAAAATTTATGTTGGCAACACATTTTAATGCTACGTATGGTGTGACAGCTATCATGCGTTTTATGGTTAGTTTGGTTTGCCATATTAGCATGAATAGGTTGTCGCCTGAGTAACGCCTGCAAATAAATAAATGATTCTGTCCGAGAAACTCATCGTGCACTCCGTCAATTCGAAGGCCCACATAATCTCTGATCAATCGACATTGTGTTCAACAATTAAACCAACAATCATTAACGAAAAGCCTTGGCTTGCTAGCTTACAAAATCAAAACCGAGCATGAATTGAAGTTGCACGACCACCGGACTCGACGATTTAGGTGTATGGGCCAAAGAACAATTTGCTCCAGATATGCTTTATGCGCCAGTGGAATCATCGGTCCAATGTCTTCAAAAAAATGGTGCTGATAACATAATGTCAATTTTGATCGCTGTAGAGCCATGATCAATGAATTTCTCAATGGCTATTGCCGTAATGCCAAGGACCTTTGATTTCGACAGATGGCACGACATGACATACATGATTGTGCAACGATCGAATTATTGGAACTAAGCATTTGATGACCGCATAGCGTCCTGAGGGATGAGACGCTTGACCATTTAGAAAAAAGAATTTAGTTGTAAATTTCCTCTGCAAAAGCCGTAAATGTAATCGGGATGGCTTGTTGCAAAAAGAACCGAACACCATTTTTTGGAAATCAGTCGTGAGTGGTTACAAGGGACAATATATATATATATATATATATATATATATATATATATATATATATATATATATATATATATATATATATATATATATATATTTATATACATAAATTATACATGTATATAAAACACTAATATAATATGTTTGTCGCCCAGTGTAATAATTTGAGCATCTGTTGAAATGCAGGAACGTCGGAGAAAAGAGTATTTAGGAAAGTAAGTAGCTTCAAGCTTTCACCAAGATGATACAAATGAATAAAATTATATGAATGCGCATTTAAGAGGTGATTACCTCCCTGCCCTTCCTACCCAAGAGCTGATATTTGCTTTCAATCGCATTTGGAATTTTTTGGGAGCCGGTGGCTTAGGTGTATGACCGATCTACAGACTGCTCCTATCTCGAACCCCCAGTACTTCCGAGAGTCCATATGTTGGCAACACGGATCCGTACGAGCATTTTTGCAGTTTGATCTAGTTGCTCTATATTAAACGCAATGTAGTTAGCAAACGTCTATGCAAACTTCTTTTGTCATTTAAAGGCTTTAATGCCAATCAATTATGTCAGCCAAATGTCCTTATTAGTTACTAAAATTTTTTTATAATTTCCAGATCAGTCAGTACCATTTAGAATTTGGGGTTTCCAATTATTCATCTTGGTAGAGGCAGCACTCTGTCTTTATACAAGTTTTGATAAGGCCACGCTGGTGTCGTTCGCGAAGTTGGCGCTGTACGCCATAGTTACTACCATAGTCTTAGGATTATTTTCCGAAGCCTTCTTTTTCCAACTTTGTATTTTTCGAGGCACACAGGTGCGATGAATTCTTTTCCAAGAAGGCGAAGAAGAGACTTTCTTCGCAGTTTATAATGTTAGACAAATTCTGTGGCTACCAAGTCGATGGGGTGTTGCACTGCAACGATGCAGAGGATCAGTGTGGATGTAGCCCTATATACTCCAGTGAGCGAAAGAAGTGCAAACCTCTATGCTTTTTACTTCGTACAATTGAAACACTTGTTAGCGTTCAGCAGGAATCGTTTTCACAACGACCAGCAAAGTCTACGAAGGATGGTAACCAGCGGAAAACTGGCCAGGACTCGTTGTGCAAATAAATCTTCAGGATTCACAGATCTGTATCGCTGATTGGACATGGAAGAGTGTTGTAAGGTGCTTTTATAATGGTGATCAACGAATCAGAATATGGGGAAGCAGCGATGAAATAATTTGTGATTTTTGCATTCACTAATATGACAATTGTCGTGCGTTGTTGCAAGGACCCTTGGGAATAACTGAAAGGTTACGTCGGAGCAGTTAAAGAATTTGTGTACAACCAACAACAGCTCATTCTATTGCTTAAGAGGTGCTGGGAAGATCACAGAAGAATACAGTCGCAATCTTACTGAGAGCACCCCATTCAGGAAACGAGAATGAAACGAGAACAAAATTAAGAAGCAACCCAGTCGGTGTGTTGGTTATAATATCAAATGTACTTGAGGTCCTTCAGCCTTTAACACTAATAACAAGTAAAAACAACCAGTGATTGAGTAATTTTTTGTTTAGTTCCATGAAATTTCCCTTCCTTTAACGGAGATAAACATTGTTCTCTTAAATTTAAATAACCAGATCATGATTTTCCTGTTCCACGAAAAATAATCACAATGTTATGATTGGACCTTATTTTATAAAGGAGTTTTTAAAAGATCAATAATGAATACTCATGAGTTGGCACAATACGATTTGGATGATAAAAAAAAACCATGAAACGCCCAGAAAGTAAGGGTAAAAAACAAAATGCATTTTTTTAGGTACCCATTTTTGGGTTCCAATCGGCAAATAACAGTATGTAAAAACAATCACAACATTATCCACAGATAGCTCAAACGTGTAATTCGAATCGTCCTTAGATGGTGAAACCAAGGATTTTAGGAAAAGTAGCTAGAAGTGAAATTTAATAGGTGTTATAGTTTATACGACACTCAAGGACACGTTATGCTCGTAAGATGCGTGAATAGCTTTTGTGTTATCGCCTCTTATTCCTGATTTCTCTTGCAACGCATCATTTAAAACATTTCGAAAAAAAACAATTAAATGCACTGCTGGTATTCTCAAAATCATTCAAAATTTTATATCCTTTGTTTTCTGATACAGAAGCATGAATAACAGCCTTCTTACCAGAGCTTCAAATGACGAAAGAAATTGTCTTGCATACCATGAATAGGATGCAAGCAAGTTTTAGTATTTAGGACATCAAGTTTGAAAAAAAAACAACAACAAAGAGACAAGCAAAGTACCTTAAAAGCCACTAATGGGCTTCACAGAAACAATGTCCTCTCTCCGCAAAGTCATATTTACAGCTGAAGCAAACTTTATTCATTAACATTTTTTTCTCCGTGGTGCACAACAGGCTACTTCTTTATTCGTAGTGAACATTATACCAAGGATGAAATTGTTTCGCAAGGTCAGAGCTTAAGTCGTAAAATAGGAAAATAGAGGACGTGTAACGAAGAAAGAAAAAAACTGTTCCGGCATTACAAAATAGCGAGGAAGAATGAAAAAAATTTTCATCTTTCCAGTTGAAGTTTGTTGCAAAATGAAAAGAGAAATAGGAAAAGCAACAACGGAAAAATTGTAATAAGAATAAAGCCAGTAACGGATGGTTACCAGGAGCAATGAACGTAACAACCCGTAAAGGATAAAGCTTTGTTTTGCGCCCTTTGCCGTCTTGAATCATCCGGATCGGAGTCGAATTCTGTGTCGCCGCTCGAAATTTATTATTTTGACCTAAGTACGCTTTGACAACTTTATGCAAGCGTAAATACTTGGAAACGTGCTGCATTATTGTTATTCTTTATTGCGATAGAATGGCTTTTGCCTGTAATTATAAAGCACAACAAAAATTATGTTCTGAATGTGTCCTTAACTAAACCAAAGGTCCTATGCATACGGATTTGATGATTGTGTACAGCTTTTATCTCAGCTGAGGCATAAAAAGAGTCCTGCGATCAAACGACTAATAGGTCGTTTGAACTGATTTTTGTGCTCAGGGATCTTTGAGTGCAGGCAAGTGCCTTCATCGGTTTATTAATAGTACTCTTTTTTATGGACATGCACGACGCGTTCAAAGTCGTGTTTATTAACCAAATTTAAAAAAATTTTCTGTGAGCTCTTTTGATGTACGAGCAATTACTCCAAATTCTTCATGACCAATTGAGCATTCAATAGTCCCGAAATTCTTCTTTTTTTCGTGTTAAATGTGCGTAAGGACCTCAGGAATCCCACCATATAAGCCAACGGTCATTAAATTGTAGATGTTTACATCGTAACTGATTTGAGAAAATTAACAGTTGGCTTTCCACTAAACGTGTAATTCCACCTAATCTACTAGAGAATTAAGCAAAACCATCGTTTGAATTTGGTTTACATGCGAAGGATACGAAATTTCCAAACATGAAACACATAAGCTCAGGTACACATTCGTATCTATTGCAAGCCTCCGAGCGGATCCCATGCCACGTGAGACATAGCCAATTCTATATGAGGACTCTATCTAAACACAAGTTGAAGAAATCTGCCGGAAGCTTCTAAACTGTAATTTCCCACTTGAATTTGGGATTTGAAAATCTTTTTGGAAATGGGAAGTAGATCCTTTGGAATAGGAAACAGTTGGCAAGGTGTGTACTGCTGAGATTGCACTTTTTCGTTCAAAACTATCAATCGGCCGATCGTCTCTGTGTGTTTGATTTCCTTGCATTGGTTTGCCTTCATTTTGAGCCTGTCTATCGCCTCACTTAGAAGGGAATACTCCATGGATATGGTAAATATTTATACACTTCGAATCGATGGAACCAACTAAAACAATATCAGCTTGTTGGCTACGAAATGGACAATCGTTCGCAGGAAGCTACAGGATTACTGAAGTGATTGTTATATTTTAGCTGTGGATCTCGGCAAAACAAACAATTTTGTTGGGATTTGTACGTACACAGGCTGAGCAGGTCTTTTTGGTATTTCGTGAAAGGAGATTTGTCGAATGCAACAAAAATAAATCAAATATTTTGTTCGACATGCACATACAAAGGACTTGATTCAGTATGCATGAAATCAAGCGAGAGTTCTCATGTCAATTGCGATGACATCAGTTGTGAAATCAAACGCATAAAAGGTGAATACGATTTTATTGCGGAACACAATGGGAATACCAAATGAATGTATTTGGAATGAAAACTTTAACAGGTTTTAAGACCCTTAATACACGGACGATGTATGTATATCAATATTGAACAATATTTTCCATAGTTCCTGAGCAAAAAATTAAGAGCAATATGGATTTTACATAAAAATACCCTTGTATCATTCAAAATTCTTTTTTAAAAAGGAGAATAATGTAGCCAAAACGTTCCGAGAATTGTTGCTTATTGTTTCACCAACTAACAAACTATGGCATGAGGGATAGAGCTTGATGTTCAGTATAGTCTGTGTACATATAGTAGGACACTTAGGAATGTGAGGATACTTGAAAGTCTAAGAATCGATGGTTAATCTTGGCCGATCGGTAGGGACCTACAATCATGGTCTAGAAATTGTATCACTTAAAAAAATGAAGGAATTCGATATGATTCCCAAATGTTTTTCGAAGGAAAAGAGTATGTTATGAGCCATGAAAAGGAGGTAGACCCACGTAAAAAATAAAACATGTTCATAAAATGATAAATAGAATGTTTAGTGTTAACGCGGAATGTAAGAAAAAAATAATTGTTTTTGCGTACTCATATGAACTTATTTGGAAAAATTGTATAAAACCTTTAAAATATATTTATTAACATATTAATATAAGCGAGAATTTTGTCGAACCGCTCTATTAGCCCTAATATCTGAGACGATCCTGTATGACATTGAGTCAATAAAATTTTTTATGATTTCGTCACAAATATCCTCATTCCACACCTTTTCAATTGCCTGTCATCTACAACAAGTTTTCTATGGAGTTTCAATAGGGACTATTGCCCGGCAATGACAACGTGGAGAATTCGTTTTCTGTTAGAAAATGCTTAACCTATCCAAAAACACTATGGTTTAGGCAATAAAGGATAATTTTTCTTATTATTTTTAATTATTATTATTAATATTATTAATATTTTCTAATTTTATTAATATTTTCTTATTATTATTAATATTTTCTAATTTTTAACAAATTCATAAATAATTAACTTACTGATTTGACTCTATGGCACGGAGCAGAATCATCTTGAAAAATGAAGTTCCCGCAAAGTTTAAGATCGGAATTCATTAAGAGAATCCAATTGTCTGCCAAAATTTTTATCATATTTTTATGCTTTCACGGACCTATCAATCAAGTGTATTTGGCTAATTTCAAAAAACGAACAAAATCCCCAGACTATCGCACTTGCCCGGTGTCTCGATGTTTTGTTAGTAGAGGATTCGTAAAACCTTATATTTGGCTGACATCTTACATATGGGGCACCGTCGAAACTAAACTAAACTTTCCCCCAGTCACCAGATGTCCAATTTCTAAAATTCTGTGCCCAATTTAGGGGAGATTCTTTCATGTTTTTGTTAAGAAATGACTTTTTGGCTGGTTTTTTTGCCTATAAACCTTTTTCTCTCAATCTTCTACTAACTGTTTCTCGACTAACTTATGCTAAGTTGCTACCCGCTAGACCTCTAGATATTTCTTTAGCGGTTTCGAAGCGTTTTTCTAAGTATTATTTCATCATCATACGATCTTAACGCTCATCTGCCTTCCTTTTTCTTCTAGCTCCTTTCTTTCGCTCTGTAGATACCTGGGAATGATTTTTTTTAATTATTTTGTACTTTTATTTTTTATTTTATTATTTTCGTCCTTGCTTTTTCACGAGAAGTACCCAAAGTCCCGCTTCAGCAAACGTCACTATATTAACTTTTGCCACATTAGACATTTGTTTGGAGCTCAGCCTATTAGACATAACGATTAAAAGTACGTGCTCAATATTCGATACCCTGAGCAGAACTAAACTATGACGCACTGTTTCCATCTCTCTCTAACACTTGTAGCCAAACAAATACAATCCCACTATTTTATATCCCATTTATCCCTATATTTCCCACTATTGCTTACACATTTAGGATCCAAAAGATAACAATCCTAGGTGATGCGATTTCTATGACCTATTCTATGTACATCGAAATTATTGATCTTTTGCAATTCAGATGTGAAGTTGAAAATTCTCAACCATTGTTATACGTTTTGACGCGATTTCGATTGACTAAAGCGATAATTCTCGCGAGTGGTGAGGCAAGGCAAAGTGAAAAATACTAAAAGAATTCCGCGCCATAGTGAGTGAAAGGCAAAGTTACTAGAGTTAGTTGGTAAAGTTAGTAGCTAGCAAGGGTATAAATCACTTATAAGTTCTAAGTAAAAATGGATAAATTGATCTACCATAAACTTCTAGAATTGATAAAGCTTACCAAAGGCAATTTGGAAAATAGGACAAGTTCAAGCTGAGTGCAATTATAACACGTAAAAATAGCCAGGCGACATCCACCTAGCTGGTAGTGTCAATCGATGCGTTCCAGCCATTGAGTTGGCACCTGATGAGAAGAGGCAAGGACGCGTGTTCGAAACCAGCTTGAGCTCTTTCCACCTTTCTTTGTAAATATTAAAGGTAAGGAAGTTTTTGATCCTTTTTAAACGTTATAGTGTGCATACCGTGCATAACGTGCATAGTGGAGATAGAGAAGTAGTACCAGAAAGAACACCCCTTGAGCAAGTTGACCTCACGGTGAGTAGTCATGATCCTGGGATCCGTTTGTTAAAATGGGAGAGCTAACTGGTGAAATGGAAGCTAGCTGCCCTAAGAAGCTCGTCAAAGAAGTTTTCGGTACTGACAGATCAAAGTTCGGCTCGTCCACCAGCGGTTGAAGCACTTCATCGCCGCAACTGAAAATCGATTCCGCTGAGCTTACAACATTGGTACCGAGGTTCGGCCCAGCAATCACGTCAGTTTGCGGCAAAAACTGGATCCCGAAAATGAGGATTTAGGTAAGACGTTCGCATGAATCGAAAGAATTAGACTTCTGTGCCCAATATTGTACTGACTGACGGGTATGGTAAAGTATTGGTATCAAACCCGTATTGAAATTGGGTACTGCGATAGTCCAGGTAAATGTCCAGGTCCAGGTAAAACTACTTAAATGTTTTCCCAGCATTGAAATCATCTATTTATATGGAAATTACCTTTCGGAAATTATTATGATGAGATAGATAGCATGCCCAATTCCATGGCTTACATAAAAGACCATGGCATACATAATATCGGGAATGGGCAATTCATCGGTTGTCGATATGTAAACACCGGCTTTGTACCAGAACGTACAAGGATTGTTTACATTTATGATAAGTGTCAAGACGACGCGTGATCCAAAGGACAATGGTGACATCAACTGTTTTAAATGCAATATAACAGGCCATCGGCTTAGAACTTACTCAGAACGAATCATGAAACGTGATTTAAATGTGATGAATCAGGATATTTTCCAAAAGTTTGCGCTGGATTGTGATGACATCTGATCTAAAGTACAAAGACAGTCATACACAGTGAATAGTGTTCACTCTGTATGAATGTAAACTGTGAAACGAGAGGATAGTTCTTTGGTTTCGGTAGATGGTATACTCCTTAAATCCTTCATAGATTTAGGTATTGCATGTAAATCATTCCAGCAGATTATTATAAAATAACATTATTGGGAACAAAGTCCATGCAATAATTAACTGAACGTTTTGGGTGGAAAAAACACAAAAGTAGTAAGCATATAAAAAAGTTATCAATTTACAGAATGTTGTATTCGAAAGTGGCTAATTTGCTGAAAATAATAGAGCTGAAGAAGTCCCAGTTACATTGAGCCGAAATTTTTAACATAAAGGGAACACTAAATATGTGAAGACATGGGAAAACGCTGAATTTTCTAAGGCTCCGAGTGTAGTGACCGGTGGTGATTAATTGCATATCTTATTGAAACCTTTCACCTACAAAGACATCACAACGGAAAGGGACTGCATTGAAAATGAAAAGCACTGCATTGTGCTTTTACTTGATCTCATCAACCAATATTCAATCTGTTCTCCAACTGGTAGAACTGAATTGGGGAAGACTGACTTGTAAATGAATATTGTCCTTAAACAGCAAAATCAATTTGACATAAGCCACATAGAATAGCGTACAGGCTGAGTGACATGTTGCCCTCATTCTGCTAATGAAGTAATTATTAAAATTGGACTTACTGAACAAATGTTTACGCGAGTCTTGTATTGTTTGTGCCAGAAGAAACCAGTGGGTAGAGAATGGGTTTGGATTATCGTAAGGTAGAAGAATTTAAAATAAATGAAATACCTCTAACAACACCGAAGAAATATGATTACCTTCTGCTAATCGAAACTGAGCTTCATCTGACGTGTGGCTACTATCAAATAAAGGTTGTTGAAAAAAGTCAGAAATAAACTTCATTTGTACTCTCATGATGCCGTTACAAATGCAAGCGAACTCCTTGCAGTCTGGCCAGCTCACGTAATGTTTCCTTAAGTTTAATGTGGAAGATTATGCAAAAAATCGGCTTCGGGAAGGAAATGATTTGCATGGGCACTGAAAAAATTCAAGAAAACTTCTGTGTTTCAAAAACTCTTTTGGAAAGGGAACTAGAAAGGGCTGGTTTCACGCTTAAATTTGATAAATGTTACAATGAACTACACGTTCTGGGACATGAAATCAAAATACAAGATATACTACCTGGAATAACCACAACTGATGGGATTCGTACATATGAAAAGTCCACTTCAACCAAAGGAGTGCAACATGTACTAATTATTTGAGATATAAAGTTATTCACCGCAGTTCATTAAGGATATTTCGAAAATGTCCAGACCGTTTAAATGATCATTAAAAAAAGAAGTCGAATTTCATTGCGAATATGAGTAACGAGACGCATTTAATCTCTGAAAAATAAAAACATTAGCAGAAAGACCAACACTTGCTACCTACGACTCAAATAAAGAATGTCAAAGACTTACAGACGCAATTTCTCATGGCGTCGCGGGAATACTGATGCAGGTAGAAGACTCTAAAAGGCTACGACCTGTATCCTATTTCAGTTGCACCATCGCTGATCTTCAAGCTAATATCACTGCTATATGAGTTCGAAACTCTTAAGGAGACTCCTGAACGTTCTAAGCACCATTTAATTCATCATAAGTATCATGTGGTAACAGGCTGGAGTTCTCTGCGCAGAAAGGAAGAAACAGACATTAACCTGAAGCAATTTTAATACCGCTAGTTGCAACAAATAAAAGTCCACCATCAATGGCCGAAATATTTAATTGGTAGCGTCAAAGCAAGGACAACTGGCCTTCAATTGCCTGTTTCATGGTTGAGGAGTTCCGGACATGACGCTGGGAGTAGAAAATAAGGACAACCGCGAAAGCGAGATCACTATGCCTGGTCACTGTCTGTCGCTTTTGTAAGGTCAAAAGACAATATGGCACCAGAGATAGCGACATATATCGAGGACAATGTGTATTGCTTGAGTAAGATCCTGGCTCTGAAATGTAATGGTAAACTTACGAAGAATAAAGTACATGACATATGTCTCCTTGCTGGCGGTGGTTCAGCATGCTTAGATAGCGTTAATTGTTTCCGTAGATGGTCACCTTATGGATCGATCACGGCGGTTTCAAATGGTGTGAATGCGTTCTATTTGAATAATCTATCTAGTTGCTGTGAAAGATCAGACGACAGATGATGTATATTCCTAAACGCTTTTGTTGTCGCTTGAACTAAGAAATCGCCCCAAGTAATAAAGTGCATCTGAGTAAATATGAGTAGAACGCTTTCGCATGCAAGGACTCATTGGAATGTCAGAGTCGATGACAGACCAATCGATGACATTAAGGACGATTCTGCATATAAGTGATGTAGGTTATGTTGCATCTCGAAAATTGTTTTCGGTAGTTCCAACAAAGCATGGCGCGTTTTCGTCAGTTACTTTCATTTTTATCTTAACTGGTAACTTAGCAGTTTGTTTCCCTTAATCGCCTCCTGAGTATCATCCGCGATGTAAATAATATTTCGGATACTAAATCCTCGCAGTAATTTTGTACTGACGAAAGCGATTTTCACAGGCTTTCTATATACTTCTTTACTTTGTTTAAGTCGTCGTGTTTTTCTTTCCTGAAGCCGTCCGTTTGCTGGCAGTTTGAAAAACTCTCAATGGCGATTTTATTTATTCGCATCAATGTTCGAACAGAAAACTTCTTAAGAATGGAGGGAAAAGGAAAAAAGGAAAAGTTGTTCGTACTTAGTACCGTAATCCTGGACCCTTTTTGCGGTAAGGTTGAAGCTTTATACTTTTGTATGTTTTTAATATTCGATTTTATAATAAAATACACGGAACGATTCAGATAGCCAATTGACCAGGGAAAAAAGGAGAAATCTTTGGCTTTCACAAATCAATCTTGCGTTTGCAAACTTTACACAAACCAATATCGTTTGCTTTCCAAGTACTTATGAGAAACTGCGACTTTGCGGGTTCCATCTGGTTTACATAAGGATAAATTTCAATGTGATAACAGTCGCTTAGATGTATAGGAAAAAAATAATTATTTAAAAAAGTTTCATATGGTCAGGATGTTCCATCGCGTCGAAAATCTCTTCGAAATACTTGCAAGCATAGTTATCATTTTTATAATACTTTCAACGAAAAGTTTGGGAAAGTCACAAAAATGTACCTAATAGTTGGTCATTTCATTGGTTTTTATAACTTATTTTTTTTTTTGAAAAAGTTTTAAATTTATAACTTCCTTCCTCAAAGTAGTTGCAGACGTTGAATAAGGGACCCCCAAGACACTATCGTTTAATTTGGACCAAACATTCTCGATGGAGTTCAAAATCAGAGAAATTATCAGACCAATTAGTTTTAACATGAGGAAAAGCTGAATAATGGTGTCATAAGTTTTCAAAACACAATTACGCCATCGTACAACACAATTAACTCCTCACTTTCCCCGAAATGTTGGCAATTTGTAAAGCATTGCACAAAAATACAGAAAATATTCACCACCTCTTCCTAGTCAAAATGAAGTTGACTTTTGACTAGACCGCTCTCTGAACTCTGGAGTCTGTATTCCAAGAATATTTAAAGGAGTGGTGGTTCTCACTGTTCTATTTCTCCGGAGAAATGTCATACCCGAAGTATTCTGCATATGCCGCTGTAGTTGTACACCAATCGATGCATACGTTGAATCAAAATACGTTTCTGAATTTGACAATTTATCATTATCATCCCCAAAAAAATTCAATTCAGTCCATTGAAGATTTACGGAATTTTAGTGTTTTCATTTTTTAATACAAAGGTAACGCCTTACTAATATGTAACAAAAATGTTTTCGAGCTACTTGGATCAGCTCTCCATTTATTTTTAGGACCAGCAAATAAATCAGGAAAAAAATTTAAAAAAAACCACAAGAAGAACTTTTAAGGAAATAATGCCAATTACTTTTAGTGTTAACGCATGGACTCCCGGACCAATAAAAGAAAACACGACCCTCTGTTGAAAATTGGTTTTATTCATCAAAATAATCACCATCAAGAGGCACACAATCATTCTAGCACAACTTAAATATTTTAATACTCCTTTTATAAAACGATTTATCTTTTGCCTCAAAATAGGCCTTAGTTCCAGCGAGAAGCTTGTGATGTATTTTCAAAAAAAAAAAAACACAATAATAATACTTATATTATTAATAATTAATAATAATATAATGATATATTGGGGCAACCAATAGGTCGCACATGCAGCCAAAGAAAGGAACAAGGTCAAATAGACAGGAATATTTGAAAATACAAAGGCCGCATAATGGCGGCCGAAGGAAATTACTTTTAACCGACTAGCCCACCGCGCGGGCGTGGGGATTTTAGGACATTATTTAAGCCCTGATCCTTCCATGTCACATACACACACGCACAGACACACATAAAGAGCTTACCCTTTCATATTAGACAAAATAAAAAGATAAATAGAAAAGATCAAATAAATAAGTAAGTAAATATAAAATATTTAATTTACATGAATTGTGCTGCGCTGATTCTGACCACCTCTGTTTGATTTCGGCACTTTACTTGCTTTTGATGCGCTACCTCTGACCACCTCTGCTTGATTTGGAGACTTCAATGAATTTCGCTGTGCTGCGTCCTGACCACCTCTGCTTTCTCCAACACGAATCTCTACCTCAGCTTGATTTCGAGACTTCAATCAATTCCGCTGCGCTACCTCTGACCACCTCTGCTGCCTGCAACTTCCTTATTATCCACAATACTTTAGTCGCGATTTCCATTCTCAATACTTAAATCACAATTTATATCTTTTTTTATGGATAACATGATACAGGATTTCTATATCTATATGAACATTTTTCTATCCTACTTATAGCGATATGTTCACAACAAACAAGTGAATCATATCAATGCAAAATGTCTTCCCAAAAACGTTCCAAGAAATTATTTGTTTTTTCTTATACTTTTTGAGATGTTTTTTAGTAATTTTTTTTTTGTTTTTTTGTTTGTGACTAATATTAGTTAACTAATTATTACTAATAATTATTAATACCTAAATCTAATTATAAATATTTTTATTATAATTTTATTCTCTGTTCTATTGTATTTATTCATTCATTTACTTGCATATAAATAGATATATATTTGTTTTTTTGTCTGTTTTTATGTCGCCTACACATCGAAATACGTAACAAGCTCTTCATTCGAGCGAAATTTCATACCGGCAAGGATTATTTGAGGTCTGCAAACATCCAGTTGTCGCTGTAGTACAATAACTCACAAACTTATGAAAAGAATGTCATGAAAATGTAAGAGCTGGCTTTTGAAGTTTCTTGCAAACTGTAAATGAAATTTAGACTACAAAATTAGCGCCATCTACGTGTAACGTCAAGGGATTTTCAGCTATGTGCTTATTACACAATTTCGGTACAATTTTCGATTTAATATGAAAGAGGGTGAAAGAGATTCCATGAGTGCTCGAATATCTTTTATCTATCTGCGCTTCTAAATAGGTAACCGGTTGAAAATTATCAACATGACTACAAACTTACCAAACATGACTTGCAGGACTGCTCAAGGAATGATTTCTTCAATGAATCGAGGATCATAGCTTCAATACAAGTGTCCGCAAAATTACAATATTCCATGAGTCGTAATCAACGGCCGAAAATTTCTATTTCCTGCGAAATTGCTACTAACCCACTCTACTTCATGACCATATAGCCAAAGTCAGCAAAATTGAGAACAAAAATATGCAAAACCCAGAGAATAAAATATCGATTGCCATTTCATCGGTAATGTTTTATTCGTGTCAACATCATTCTAATCTTATTTCGATTTGCTTCCATGAAAGTTACATGCACGAACCAACACACAGCCATGAATATTGTTTGTTAACATCTTGTCAACCAATCTAGGATGCATAATTTCATGCTAATAACGTTATGCTAATGTCCATTCCTTAAAACGAAAACATGAAGTCAATGTCATTCGATGTCTATCGACCTAAATTGAACTTTCAACCTCTAAACGCAGCTCCCTGTTGTTCTTCCATACGAACTCTATTTATTCCCTTTCGTGTGCCAACTACGATATTTTTCTTATCTTAGGACTCCCAATGGTTTAACTGTTTACCCAACAATAAATGATCAATCATCTTAAAGGAAAAGCTTATTCTAAGGCTGTAGGAAAAGTTTACCCGATAAGGACTAAGTTGAGACGAAGTGTTTGAAAGCGCGATGACATAAAATGAAAAGTGAGCCGAGAATAAAGCATGTGATAAGTAAGTCGATGGGTTAGTAATTTTGCTTGCTCCTTTACTTTATACAAAGTATGGGAAAAATTTAATCTGATGAAAATGTGAAGGGTATGGAGAAGTTAAATAAAGAGTTCTATTGAAAGTCTTTAGGAAAGTTTGACTTGGATCGATATAGTGTTCATCGGATCACAGCACAAGTGCGTCTAATATCAACAGGGATCAACTAACAAAAATCAATTTATTCACCTCCTGAATGCACATTTAAGTGAATATTTTCTTTGTATTTAGTTTACTGAAGGAAATCATAATAACTGTCGCTTTTTATTCTTTCGTAACCCGAAGATCTCAATGAGAGTCAAGTTTCTATAAATGCTTGTCGTTTATTCTTTGGACTCAACAAGTTGATTTCATTAAAACGAATTAAGGATTTTTCTCAGGCTATCAAAGTAATTCTTTGAATTGAAAGGATTTCACACTGATCTCCTTCTTTTCACAACATTAAACTATTAGTAAGTAACTTCCGACGCTGCTAAGGAGGACCGATTGTTCCAACTTACCCGCTTTGAGTTACTATCACAACTTCGTTTTGTTTTTGTTTTATAGACGAGGCCTCTCCCTCAGTCCTCTGTTACGTGTTTTGTGTAATACACGTTACATTGAAATGTTTGTTTCAACCTCTGAAATGTTGAGTCAAGAACTATATATATATTCGACATCCATTGCATTGGGAATGTTAACAAGGCAATAGCTGAAAAGCCACATTTGTAAAATATGAAGTGTATATTGAGGACTAATAACTGATCGGGTAGTCAGGTACCGTTCGCAAGATGCAATCTAAAAATACGAATCGAGGGCGGGAAGTCCTTCCGACTTTGGCCACAACCATTCAATTGGAATTACGGACCAAAATCTACGTCCATTAACAAGAAGTATAGCAAAAAAGTTGAATACTTCGCATTCAAATATAAACTGCCACATGGATAAATTGAGGCAAGTCCGCAGGTATGGAGTATGGGTAGCTCCTTATCTCCTAAGTCTTCAATGACTGGCGAAAGTTGAGCCTTCGTAAATAGGATTGATACCTGTGACAATATGATCAGCAAATGACAGTGATTTGATAAGCATCTACCAACTATCCCTACCAAATCTGAAAGCAAACATCTATAGTGAAACTATTTTATTCAGCGTATGATGGGGTTGACAATAAATAATTCACCACCAGTTATTGAAGTCAAAGAAGTTAAGTACTGCGGATAGATATGGTAAGCAGCAGAAGAAAGTGCAAGGGAAACTTCATGAAGAGCGTTCTTCACTCATCACTCCCAAAAACATCATTCTTAAACACGCAAAGGCGAGAACACATACACCAAGGGTGTCTAAAATCGACATGGAAATGGAAAATTATTGAGCTCAAGTGGACTGTGTTATCACATCAACCTTACTTCAAGGATCTTACGCCAACAGGTAAATGATTGTAGTACCATCATTATCTTCCTAAGACCACTTTTTCAAAGAGAAAAATCATTGATCAATGACTTCTACCAGTTCAAACCAACCAAAATGTACAAGGAATAAATTTATAAACTGCCGAGGCGATGAGGGAACGCTATAGAGAATAGTGATGAACCTATAGTGAATTAATAAAATTTTGTTGCCAAATAGATGTCTGATTAACCTTTTCAGGGACGAATTTTTTAAAGTGAAAAAACGTTGACTTTATTTTTCATTATATTGCGCGTTATTCGCCTCAAATTTATAGAATAAAGTCACCAAATATGGAATACCATTTTGTTTTTTGCTGTAAAAATATTGTAAATCAAAAACTTTTTATTCGTATTCATTATCCGTCATACAGTTGCGCTGAATTTATTCACACTTTTGTTTTATATATATTAATTTAAAATATAAAACTTTCTCAAAAACAAAATCAACATAAAGGCACCTTATTATGGAATGGGTAACCAAATTTGGACTACAATAAAACTATGAAAAATAGACCTTTACATTTATGAGATCTACACGAACTTTGTTCAATTGGAAAAAGGTACTTAAATTGTTTGCATAAATCACATATCCCTGTCTCGAGCGTTTGATCCATGTCTTTCCCCAAGTATCTTGAGAAAATAGGCTGTTACAGTATATACACTCTGCATCTTCTGAGGCACGAACTTCCAGTCCTATGATGGCATCAGGCTCATTGTCTCTGTCAAAATGTAATTCTTCTTCATCGTCTGAATCAGTGGGACTATTTTGAGACTAGATTTCTGTTTTTGCTGTTCCTTTAGTTTTTTTTATTTCTGTTTCTGATTTTTTGGCCTTAATAATTTATTCTCTTCTTGTTTTTTCTTTTAATTCCTGCCAATGAGTTGATTTTTAAATGGAAAAGATGTTATTATTTCAGCAATGTTTACTTTTCTTCCTCTATTAGAAATTTTCCTTTTTCTAAGTGGCACTGGGCTAACGTCATAAGGCAACACCAAATTCCAAATACTACGAGCAAGCCTGGAAGTGGAGGGTTCTGGATCAAATTATGTGTCTTGTCTTGGTCTAAAAGAAGTTTCAGTTAAAATCAAACTATTATCAGGTGGTCCTGCATCGTTTGTTGATGATTCACTCGACTGGGAGCTTGATTTTGTAGGAGTGGCATTGATTGTGCAACCATATTTAACTGCATCTTGTTTGGCAGCAAGTGACCGGTAACTTGGGGTATTCTTCCTTATTTAGTGGCTGCAGCTTCTTCTGGAGATAGCTTATTTTTCTGACTCAAACGAAACAAAGTGGTTCTAGATACATCAAAATGTTTTGCGGCATTAAAATAACCCATTTCTTCTCTCTATAGCTATAGTAAACACAATACAATAGTACACATACAAATAGTAAATACAATAGTAAACAATTTTATTTCCAATAAAGTTTTGAGAGAAATACTTAGTTTTAACGAACCTTAAAAACTTTTCTCACAGCGCATTCACAAAACTGTCTCACCGCGGACACAACGTTCACCCGACTGACAAGTCGATGCTTGTACGCGAGTCTAATGATGGAAAGAAACAGAAAATCACTGTCTTTTACAACTATGAGTATTCGTTTCCTAATAATGGTGGTATTCCGTTTTAAGAAAACTATTCCATATTTGGTTATCTTCCACTAACAATTCAGTAATGCAAGAAAAAAATAAACAATAGTATATTTTCACAAAAAAAGATAATGGCCACATTTGAGGCCATTTAGTGGGGAGCTCATCTATGAATGAAAATATGCAATCAAATAAACCAAACCCAAAAACCAACATCCCGTGTCAATACGCTTTCACGGATTGCACCATATTCCGCACTTATATTTTTAGATTTTTGATAGATTTCAAATTTAGAAACAAACTCGTTTACATATAACTCTCTGACCCAAAATTTGAAACCCCTGTTCTTTGTTTGGCATTTATTATATTCCTTTCCCCTATGTCTTCTCTGGAATGGTATCGTCATTTCGTCAATTGCTTCAAATTTGGTTAGCGTGGCGACATTTTCGAAATTCTGTGGCAACATACCTGATAATGGACGTATTTTTATAAAAATATCATCATATTCACTTGGTATTGTATGATTCTTTTTTTAGTGCAGAATCGCTTTATTTCGTCGAATCGATCTATAGACATTGTGTAGCAAATACACTTAGTAAAATACTAACATCAGAAAACCATAGTTTATCAATCGCTGAAAAAGACCGAACGATAACAGTCGAAAATCGATTACGACAAATAAAATTTAAAAAACGCAAAATTAAAAGGAAGTTTTTCAGTTATTTTTCAGAAATATTTTGCGAAGATGAATTCAATTACGAACATTCAGTTATTTTTCAGTATAATCCTCAATTCGGGTATTTCATGTACGTCAAAATAATATTTATACCTTGGATTTGTTTCATTTCAGAAAATATATACATAAAATGAATGTTTCCCGCAATCAACGGCGTAGTGAATTATTTCCCAGTCTATATGTTCAAAGATTTCGTCAGTACATATGCATTCTGTCAAAAAAGTACCGGAAATTTGTTATTTAAAACGCCCACACTGAATGGATTTTGAATTTTTTTCTTGGATTGGCAGGACTGTCATTCATTATTATGCCATGTTTGAGCGCGATCTGTCAACCTGTTTGTTTACATCAGCTGGTTAAGCTGGTCAGTCAACCTCGTTAGTGCGTGCTGATTTTTAACATGAACGAAATTAAACACGACGCGTTGAAAATGTTTAGAAAGACTTATGGTGATTCAATTTTATCCAAAAACCGTCTATATGAGTGGTACACAGTGTTCAAAGAGGGCCGTGGAATCGTCGAAGACTTGCTTCGTTCTGAACGATCGTTGACCTCTCTAACCGAAACTAACGTCGATATAGCCAAGGAAATTGTCATCGAAAATCGATATGCAAAATTAAAAGTGATAGCAACATCTTTCACGAATTTGTTTGTACCATTTTGATTGTGCATTTGATTGGCCATGAGACGCGTCGTTGCACGGCTTGCTCCAAAAAAGGTCAATTTTCTTCAAAAACAGTATCGTGAACAAGTCTCTTTGGACATGCTTGAACACTCGAATTCCAATCCAACATTCATGGAGCGGATCATAACTAGTGATAAGACTTGGGTGTATGAATTTGACGCTCGCAACAGTCAACAGGCTTCCGCATGACGCGCTTAGAATGAGTCGAAAGCGACGTCAGTATGCACGAAAAAGCACGTCAAAGTCGGTCAAAAATCAAGGTGATGCTTATTGATTTCTTCGATATTCGTGGTCTGATTCACCATACGTTTGTTCCACAGTGTCAGACGGTGAATAAGGAGTGATTTAGGTGTACTAACGCGTTTACGTCAACGAATTCGAAAGAAAGAGTCATTAAAGGTGGTGGCGTTCCAGAAAGGTCGTTATCCTTCTCAACGTACCAAATTGGGGACCATTGTAATTGGTTTTCCTCGCCACTAGTGTCACTTTCTAAAATTCATCTTCGTTTTCTAGAGTTACGGAGATAAATACTTCCATCACAGTCGAAATAGACTTTCTCATGCATTCTAATCCTTCAACATCTGAGATAACATTATTTTGTGTTTTTGCAAAAATTTGCTCTTTATTGTATCCACTTTTTACCTTCATTATAATCTGAGTATTAAGTTGATTAAGTTCATTAGACCAAGCATTTATCGTTTATACTAAGTTTATACTTTCACGAATATATGAGGTGTGTTCAAATGTTAGGAGACATTTTATTTTTTAGTAAAAAGTCCTTATTTATTCGTCAGTATTTATGTTGTCTCCTTCAAAGTAATCTTTAGATACAACACTTTTCGGTATAGCCTTGAGCTCTTCGAGCGATGCAGTCTTTACATCCTCAATCGTTGCAAATCTCCGTCCCTTCATAGGTCTTATCAGTTTTGGAAACAAGAAAAAGTCGCATGGGGTCAAATCCGGTGAATATGGTGGCTGAAGCACGATTGTGGTGTTGTTTTTGGTCCAAAAATCTGTCACAAGCAAATATAAGCAAATATGAGTGGGCAGGGGCATTATCGTGATGCAAAAACTATGAATTGTTTTCCACAAGACAGTACGTTTTCTCCGTATTGCTTCTCGCAAGCAGCGCATAACTTCAAGACAATACTTTTTATTGACCGTACGACCATATGGTGAGAAATGCTGATACTACACCTCGGTAATCTAAGAAAACAGTGGGCTAAACTTTGACATGTGATCGAACTTGGCGTGCTATTTTTGATCTTGGCTAATCCATTGGGACGATTGCGCTTTGGTTTCGATATCATCACCATATACCATATACATATATGTCACCACATATGACCCTGTTTAGCAAATCAGGATCATCATGGACGTCTGTCAAAAGCGATTCTTTTGGTCAAAACTAAGCAGTTACGGAACAAACTTCGCTGACACACGTCTCATGCCCAAAACGTTTAAAAAAATTTCATGGCACGAGCCAACCGATATTCCAACATCCTCAGAAATTTTTGTGATAGTGATTCGACGGTTTACCGAAACAATTGGGCATCCAGAGCGAGGTTCGTTATTGGTATCTTCCCGGTAATATTAGATGAGTTTGTACCACTTGTAAACATTTCTTCCTTTTCAGAACAGTTTCACTGTACGCTACTGTCAACATTTCAAGTGTTTTGAAGCACTTAATTTTGTACTTTACATAAAATTTGATGTAAATTCAATGATTTTTCGATACCAAAAACTCGCGGCACGCAAAACACTTCAGACCATTATGCCTCTCACAAACAAACTAAACATTCTCTAGAGCTGTAAATTTATTTATGTGTTCGTGACGAGTGTACCAAAACAAACAAAAATCAATAATCGAATCTAGGTTGCCCGCGAAGTTAGAAAAGTCACTTTTTAAGAAAGAAATGCAACTCGAAACGATTTTAAACTAATACTTGACATACTACTTGAGCCGATAATTATTCACATTTGTGTACGTTTACGATTTACAATAAAATGCAAATAATAACACAATTAAGAGAGAGAGAGAGAGAGAATTATGATATTTTACTTACCTTTTATTTATTTGGCAAATAATAAGGATAGCTTTTGGATAAGCTTTGGATAGCTTTTAAGGATAAATGCAAACACTTTACGCAGAAGAAGCTATCGTTGAAATTTTTTCACAGCATCATAAAAAAAAGAATATTATCAGTGTTGCTATATATAATGAATTTGGTTTTTTTAGTTGAGAAATTCTGTCGTGAAATATCAATATTCAATATAGATTACCTAGTTTTCCCTAAAGATATTTTTTAAGAAATAGGTAAACGTACACATGTGTGCCAATGTCCCTGAAGAGGTAAAAAAGTCGAAGTTACATATGATTCCGTCTAATACCATCAGTTAAACTATTCATATGTACAGAGGCTGAAAGCCAGCGCATTGAAAGTCGACCACAAAATAAAAATAAGATTAAAACATTGCAAAAGAATAGGATTAGCAGGATAAGCAGAATTTTTGGGGTTCACAATATTTCTCATTTTCGCAATTAATTATAAGAGACAAATTTGTTTACAAGGGATACAGCATCATTATTCTAGTCCGTTTTTGTATCGCTTTTCAGATTTCGAACAAAGCACATGTTCGAAATCTGAAATCTCTTTTTTTCGAAAATTCTTTCCACAGATCCTGAACTGCAGCAATTTTTCTCTTACACTTTGATTATCTCAAAGCTTTGGATCACTCAAAAAAAAACATATCGCTTAGTTTTACTAACGATCTACCATTCATCGTGAGAACCGAAAGTTTGGGCTGTTTAAGGTTCATTTTTCATTCCGATTCGCCCGTAAAACGTTTTAGAACACAGTGGTCAGTACTGATTATTCTCCTATGACATAATTTCGGTAATCTCGCGATGTTATCCGTTCCCAAAATTTTTAATAATAATTCGCTCTTTAGTGGCCGCTTGACGTGCAGATATCCTCGCGGTGGAATGCAATGCAATGAAAAATAATAACTTAATTGTTGCCCTTACGATGAAAATTTTTAACAATAATAATAAAAGAAATATCATGGGTGAAACTCCAGCAAAGAGAGGGCCACCTCTACGGACCCTTCTTCACTTCTTAACTTGTAAAATATAACAAAAGGAACAGTTACCAGAGGAATAAGTATTTGTTCTGAACGCAAAAAGCGAGACAAATTATTGTATGAAAAGTAAAGAAGTCGTTTTGCTGTGTAAGTCATAAAAAATGCTTTTCAAAACCATAGAAAGACAATTGAAGCCGTACTATAAAAGTATTACAGGAGTATATCAGAGAGGCTTTCCGAGACCTATTGGACGGAAGGAGGTAATTGAAAAGTGCTGGAAAAATGACATCGGAATGAACAAACTTTTTGTAGACTTCAAGCAAATTATACGACAAGATCGACAGAAATACAGTGCATAATTAATATAAGGCTTTGGTGTCCCAGTTACTAGAACTAGTCCGCATGCTCACAGTTAAAATGGATAACACAATGCCCATGGTCAAGAACTAAGAAGCTAAACGAAGGACTAATGGGCGACCTCAAAATGTAATCAGGCATGAATCAAGAACGGGAATTTAGAATGGATTAACCCTATGTGATGATTATTGCGCTGGAACACGTCATCAGAAAGGCAACAGTTGATAGCTTTGTTCAAATCAAGTTCAATATTCAGGAGCACACAATCACTAGCGTATGTTTCTGAAGTCAAAACTATGATCAGTCTCAGATGCAAAAAAGCAACTTTTAGTCCAAATCGATCTAGAAATTAATAGAGTGCAAACTAAACTCAAGAGTCTATCGAGGAAGAATATTCAAGCCTTATAAAATCTGATCGTACAATGTTTGACAATGATACTGATAACTTTGTGTATCTAAGAGCCGACCTGATTTAGAAAGGCGCCGAAAATGACGATATTGGACGCCACATAAACGCTGAAAATAAAGACTATTACTCCGTGCTTACCATTCCTAGGTCCGATGTTGTGCCAGACAAAACAAGGTTATCATCTACATATCATTAATCAAGAGTGTACTGCTGCATGGAAGTGAAGTATGGTCCTTAACGAGCGAATCCAAAAAGGCATTGAATTCTCTAAAGACTCTGAACAGTATCTTCATACAATCGGATGCCAGCAACATCATACAAGAATATTAACTAGAAAACCGAAAAAAGACGTATATTCAGATACAAAATTGCATGTTTTAAGAAAATGCACACTGTGTAATTGCATTCAGTGGTAATATAATTTAGTTCGCATTTGTCCTCTAATCGGACCACTGACTGCGCCAATTATAGTTTTTAATTTTGAAATGAAACACGTGTCCTTAAGTCAGACATTCATTGGTTTTATGTTCCCGTTTAACATTCCACTGACGCAGCCTAAATTTCTTGCCAACTTAAAGACTACTTATCCTATCCTTACATCTTAAATATTACAGGTACATTATAAATAAAATATGATTTGTCTGGTCTATAAACAGAATCCCCATAAAATTGGATGCCGACAGATACATGAAAATTAGAGAACGGGAAAAGGATGTGCATTGAGATGCAAGATAACATTTAATAAAAAGGGTTATCCCGTGAACAGTGTGAAAAATAAAAGGCAATAAAAGGCCAGAGTTGAAAAGATGTACAGAGCTCTGATATTAATATAGGACGTTTTTGTGCATATATATCTTATGATAAATAAGGAGCGGGAATTTTGAATTGCCGCGCTTATCCTATCGGTAAATTTTCTCAACGTTGGCAATACTTATATTGATGTTCTGTCAAATTTGTACGCATATAGTAAGATTATTATTCAGTTGGCGTCCATACGCAGTTGAAAAATTGTTGTTTGGCGATTTTTAGAACGGATAAAAAATTAGAACAACGCGTGTGTCTAAAATTTTGTGTTAAAATGAAATTTCGTGTGCCGATTCATTGAAAATGTTGCAAAAGACGTATGGTGAAGCGTATATGTCCCAAACATGGGCATACGAATGGTATAAGACGTTCAAAGGCGGCCGGGACTCATATTTCTCATTAGAGCAGGGTGAGATCCGAAGAAAAACTCGATTCGGCGAAGGAAATCGAGTTGAAAAATCGTTGTGTTTCAATTAGAGAGATTGTTGCGTTATTGAGCACCTCATATAGTTCAGCTAAACACATTTCAATTGATGTTTTGGACCTAAAATACGTCGCTTCTTGACTGGAGCAAAAAAACTGATTTCATCCAACGCATTGTTACTGATGGCGTAACATGTTGTTGTGAATGTAATATGCTGACCGAATCGTCCGAATAGTGCTTCGAAAATGTGCCAAGACTGAAGAAAGAGCGCCAAAGTCAATCCAAAATCAAATTTTTATTAACATATTCGTAGTGTGGCTCACTAAAAATCCCTTCTAGAGGGCTAAACGATCAATGATGAATATTATTTAGGCGTAATGAGTCGTTTGCGTGAAGTCATTTGCAAAAAAGGCCTGATTTGCTGAAGAAAAATTGGATTGCGCCATCTCATACGGCCTTGATTATTTCGGAATTCTGGGCCAAAAATTCGACCAATGTCCTCAGTAAGCACCGCACAGTCCAGACATGGCCCGTATGATTTTTTTCTTTTTCCCAAATTCAAATTGCCTTTGAAGGAAACGCATTGTGAGACCATAGAGGCCATAAAAGAGAATTCACTGAGTGAGCTGAATTCCATACATTCAGCCTATAAAAAATGTATAGAGAATCGGACCAAACGTTTGCATGCATGAGTAGCCGCAGGAGGAGAGTATCTTGAAGGAGATGATAAATAAATTTATCAATAATTGAAATTTTGCGTTTTATTTTGAGATTCCCTTTCTTTTTTGATCATAAGGTACAAAAATAATGCAATTTTTTTGGAAATGTACGAAACAGTGAAAGAAAATTTAGAAGAAAGACTTTGTTAAGAAATAAGAACTGCAATGGCGGACCCAGTATAAAAAAAGGAAAAAAAAACGGTTGCGAAAGGGGTGACCTCAAGGCAAATGTCCTGCATAAAAACAGAGGATTCGATCGGAACGCACAATAAACACTGACATTGGATGTTTGTTGGGAGTGATCAAAGGGAGAATGAGGATGCAGAAACATCAAAAAGAAACAAAATCAATAAAATGTTTATCATATGTTTCAATACTTTGCAATCCTCGACATTTGTCCCATATTGATCATATCAGAAATTCATTAATATATTTTAAAATATGATATGAAAGCTGGAACTATAACGAGAAATATGGCTGAGTGAACTGATAATACAATACCTAACTAAGACGTCAGATGTATTAGAGTCATATCATTTTGAAATCACGTTACAGGCATGCAATTATGTCGAAATTTTGTTTGATACTCAATATAATCCGCAAAATATCCGTCGTAACTTGGCACGATGACCATCTGATAACATAATTACATATGCAAGAATCACTGAAACGAAACTGCTGCGCAGAAGGCGAGTGCCCTAACCACCAAAACATGCAGATTACTTGTATTTTATTAAGTAGATCAATAATTTAATCATGTTCCCTTATGTCTTTTTTACTTTTATTCAAACTAGAAATTTAAGAGTTAATGTAAAACTGCTTTTGCGAGGGAATTGTCCCTATTCGGAAGGAGGCTGATGATTAAAGATAAACTCGTGTATTGCCTTTAAATGAGAGATAAATCCTTAGATAAATATTAGGAAGAGTGTTTGCCTAAAATGTTTGTGTCAACATGTTTTCATACGAAACACAATCATCAAACATCTATATGCGAAGCAAACATAAAATTTTTATATGTACTCAAGATTGAGATGTCATCTCAGTTGGTATTTAATGGCTTTCTCTTTGACTGATCATAAAGACGCTCAAATTCACAATTTAATCTTAATCTTATGTCAAGTCTAAAGATATAAGAAAATCGTCATACTTGTGACTGAAACGTTCTTTTATGAAATAAAACCATTCGAATGGAATAAGAATCTGAAGATGCTTATTATAAAAACCCCTTTAGCCAAATATGCATCAATTCGCCCACACATTTCTGGATCCACATCCTACGAGTACATGTTCGCAGCACTTCAACTATAAGGATTTCATTACGATTGTCGAGACGATGCAGAAGTCCCAGTCGAATAAATGCATGGGTGAGCACACCAGGTGGTGGTTGATGGTGTTTGTGGCGATGGTTTGGGCGAATTTTGTGAAGGACATCATTACATATAGGAGAAGTGGTTGAAATCTTATTATGACCATTTTCCAGTTCTCTGAACAAGCTTTAATGTTCTTGGACCCTGGACGAGACCATTTGTCGAGCTGAAAATGATTTTGTGGTTAACCAGATGCTCTAATGCCCATCGTTCACCACAAACACATATGACAAAGGTACTTGGCAGGCTCTAAACTTGTCACTCACACGATGATTGTTTCGGAAGTTTGACAAGACTTGTTTGTATACCACTTTAATGCTGTATTTCTCGGAGAAAAGGAAACTTAAAGGATTCAAATGAGGCAAGCAGATCCCATGAACTGTAATCTAATGAATAATAATGAGTTTTTGTTGGCAAACCGTGCAACGATGAACGGTTTGACAAAGTAATTAAGTCTATTATCATTTTAGTTGTTTAACTCGTCATATCCTTCAACCTTTACCGTGCTTCAATTCAAAATGAAAAGGCGCTTTGTCAGGTTGTTGATTTTCGAAAACCTCCCGAAACACAACTCTGTCGAAAGTGTTTTATCTCAGCGACGATCTTGTTATCGACAGAAATCAGAATCTGATTCGTGGTAAACAGAAGCAATTTCATCAGGATGTAGCTTAGAAATGATTAAATTTCTTCAAATACAAAACTGTCGACCTGAATTCAAAGCAATTCAGAAGCTCTGTCATTGGGAAATTCATAATTCACCATATTCAAACCGGACAATATTGGGAAAAAGTTTGATTTTGGCTTCGACTTTGAAATGTAGATGATTGAATGATTGACCACATTTGCTCATGATTTGCGATTTCGTGTCCGTCTGTCGATTTTTCTTGACATACAACTCAGAATATTCCAAAATCTTCTCAGAATACAAGCACTTGCCCTAGCAAAAAATTTTTGAATTCAATTTTATCTTCCTGATATAAATTCAATTTCAAACAAGATTACGTTAAAACAAGATTTTATGATTGAAATAAACAATTTATTCTTACAGCGTGGGATAATTTTAGCGTATGTGAGAAAATGAGGTGAAGCTGAAAAACCTTGCATGAAATTAAATGGATCATATATCGAAGTATCTGTAGAGTACAGATAACAAATCTTACTGAAAGGATATGTACAACATCAACAGATGCTCTTACTCTCAGTGTCACTTATATAGCCTTTCGTTAAAATTTCTTCTGAACAATTTTTCTTAATTATCACATGTTTTTTTTTGCTTTCGTTCATTTTCCTGGATAGAGTAATGGTTAATTAATAACTTAATAATAAAATGTTTTGTGTGTTTGATGGGTAAAAGCTTTTAACGCCGTGAATGTCAGCCTCTCAGTAGCAATCGGACTACCGAGTGAGGAACTCCCCTTACACACCGAAAACCTAGCCTGGAACTGTTAATCACATTGCTTCAGACTAGTAACCTTTGGTTTCGTCTAGCAGCGCCTTTAGATTAGAGAGATCCCTTTTTCAGAAGTGATGGATAGAAAGGTCTCGTATCGTTGTCAGAAAGACGTCCCTTTCCTGCTGATGATCCATGATGCCCTCTTTATATGTCCATAATGTCCGCACGTAATGTGACAACTAGCTTTAATAGTATATTCTTGTCATTTTTTCATTAAAATTTTCTGGAGCGAGCAAGCCCTTTTTTCTCGCAGGGATGTGATTGAAGCCTGGTCTATCTTTCGCATGTGAAGAAACAAGGGCAAGCGTCATCTGTAGTCCCAGGGTAGAACACAAAAAGAGGGGCAATGACTATTCTGTGTCATGCGGTTAGAACAGACAACACCCGTGCTCACTGAGTTGTTACGTCAAGTAATAATCAGTATCATTATGTTCTCTGCCACGGCCGTAAGTCAATGATGAGTTGCGCGGTTCACATGCCTCATGCTTCATATACTCACGTTTCATGCCACATAGCAAGGGTTTTTATTCTTTCCTCTCGGCTAACAATTTATCTCTCCAAATCTCCCTTCGCAAGCAGGCTCACGTTTGCTCTTCGGCAAGTGGTACTAGACCGGGCACTCTCTTGACAATAAACAACTCAGGGTAAGAAACACTATGGAATACAGCTCTTGCATCCTAATTTGCGCCAGACACCTTTAGTACGTTTGTGCATTCAGGCAGGACACTTGACATCCACAAAACTCAGAACGGAACATCACATCGATAATGGCGCTCCGCCAAAACGCGTCTGCGGACGAATCAAAGGAAGTGACAATACAATAAAAATAATTACAACCTTGTTGGAATACAACGTTTCAGTGTAAAATTTACTATTTGAACAAGTTAGCTGGATGAAGTTTATGACCTCACAATTCTGGTGGGCTGGAGTCACGGTTTTGTCGAGCAAACAATTTATGAAATTCGGTTCATCTTTATTTACGCGTACCCGCAATAAAATTATAAACTAACCGCCAGTTAAAAAATTTGGAGATCCACTTTTTCCACACCCTATGGGTTCTGCGATTCTGCAAATTTCGTAGAAGGTGCTATGACAGTTTGTGGTAGTTCCTTAAATTTCCCGAGACTGGTGACCCTTTCAAATTGAGGGTATTTGTATCCTCAATTTGAGAAGTGGTGTGGTAAGACTCCGTGGTGTTCCGAGCGACCGAGAACTCTCATTTGAAAATTTTTGAGTCTTGAGTTTTTCCACGAACAACGTGAATAGTTTTTGCAATAATAAAATCACAAACGCTCTTCTATCAGATTAGCCTATATATCATTATGACGATAATTGTTATCTACGGAATACACATACAAATTTTTAAAAAACAAAAACGTAAGCTAGTTTTCGTGAATGCCGGTCTGATTGTCTACATCATCCTATTTTTGAATTTTGAAGCTTTCCAGTTGCCCTTCATCCCAAGATCCTCATTCGAATTCTTTGTTCGATATGCGAAACGTGTCGATGTGCTGTTATAGGCAAGACAGCTTAAGTTCTTAAACTTTTTGACGGTATCCCACAAATTTCATCAGAGCCGCTATGAATAACTCCAACTAGCTATATTTACAAAAAAATACTCTTAGCAATTTATGAAATTGTTTTCAGTAGTTCCAGAGCTCTATGAAAAGGCGTTTCATTCCCTTTCATTCTTATAATGTGTTGAACATGAGAGAAATACTGAGAGCCAACAGGAGGGCTTACGTCATGTTATTTTTCATCGTTTCAAAAAAACTGCAAAGCACACTGAAACCGAAATATGCGTAGTACGTAGGAGTAGTACCCCAATTATAAGGACCAATCGCTATTGGCTTAAAAATTTAAAGCTGGCAATGTGGAGGAGATAGATCAGATAGACCGGAGCGGCAGTCCAGTAATGACGGATAAGGTCCTCATCGCGATATTGTGTGGAAAGGGTAAATAAGCATTTAACCAGGATGGGGCATGTAAGCCGATATAGTATTCCGGACTCGCGCTTTCAACCACGCCTCTGTATATGAACGACATGAAATAAATCCTTTCTTATATAGCCTTGTGACTGGAAACGAGACTGGGATTTCTTATGAATATGTCAAAAAACAATGGCCGAAGGAAAAAAGACCTTGAACTGTGGGGCAGCCTCAAATTCATGCGAAAAAGGTTCTTTTTTGCACTTGTTGGAACTGGAAAGGTTTATTGTAACTCATCCTGCAGGTGAAACGGTCAATACTGACAAATATATCATAAAGATGACCAATTAAAATAGCAGAACAACGACCAGAGATGGGGTGAATCCACAAAGTTTAATTTTGCATCATTCTCGAAAACGTGAGACCGCATGTTGCGTTAGCCGTAGGTCAACACTTAAAAGGTTTTCCTTTCGATTATTACTTGTTCCTCACCTTGAAAAATTTATTTTTTCTAATCCATGAGTGGAATATAAATGCAACTAGATTAATATTTTGCTAGTAAGTCTCAACAAATTTGGAAAAAGGGAGATTTCTTAACATAAGAAATCAACATTAAACAATAAAAATCGCTGATGTAGACCGAACGATCACGGTCGAAAATCGATTCCGCAAGGTAAATAAAAAAACATAAAATTAAAAGGAAGGTTTCTTTATTTCTAGCACAAAAAAATTTTATGAAGGTGGAAGCAATTACAAAAAAATAATAATAAATATCTCCATTAATTTCGCATCAAAGAAGTGAAGAAGCCTCTGGGATACCTCAGTACATTAGCAATATATAGCAGTAGCTGGCTTTAAGATTACTATTAGAAACTTTACTAGGAAGTTCTATGTTTTTTAACATATTCTTATTTGTCGTATAGGTATTAGTTGCCTACTTTAAATCATTTATTTGTTGTTTTATTTCTATGTATCTTGGGCAGCTTTGATTGCTACGAATTCTTGTTCAAGAAAATTTCGTTCACAGATGACAACAGAGCATCAAAATGATATTAATGACAGACGTGTAGGAAAGCCGCGCATTTTTATTGAACTTTCAAAATAGTGAACCTTTGGTGTCCTCAGTACTGAATTCAAAGACAAAAAAAACAAGTCCGTTCATAAGGTTACGTATGTGTTACTCTCTGTTGCAAACACATCTGTCAGCTTGTATATGAAGTGTAAATGAAGCGCAACAAGCAGAAATATTGGCTCTACTACTCTGACTATCGTCAGCTGTGACACAAAGTCCTTTTTATTATTAAGTAACGTGCAATCGAGCAAAGTGCTAGGGACACTGATAGAGACAAAGTAGGCTCTGAAGAAGGCAATGGAAAAATCATATTTGGATTGCATAACAGACAATTTCATGGTGTTGGAAATGTTCACTGTTGATTTTGCCTTTTCAGCTTTTTCAGGGGCACTTATAACCTTAATCGTAGCTTACTAGGATTGGAACAATGGAGTGTCTAAGGTGTCTGCTGGGACTTGACAGTCTTACTTACTTTTTGAAGTAAGTCAAAAAAAACACTTATGAATAGTTGTAAAAGAACTGCACAACTTAATCTTAGATAAAGTTGGAAAATCATTTCTTGACCTAAGGTACGGTTGTTGCGTCACTTAATTGTACCTCCACATCTTTTTCTACTCACTAATCAGTTTGAAACACAAATAGCAGAGTTCAAAACGAAATTGTAAGCAAATCAAATCAGGTCTACCTGAACGGTATGTCCAAATCGTGATGGAATACTACTTCCTTCAATTAAAGTTATCAACTTCTCAATCGTACTCAAATTTGCAACATCGTTCTCATAACCTTCCCAATCGGGCTTTCAATTCAATACTGTTACACCGACCGAAAATTTTGTAATTTTCAAATGGAGATGACGGAGCACATTTGAATTTCATCTCGCATCAAGGATACGCGCCAGCATATCCGTTAATCATCGTTCACCACATTATTGCTGGAATCATCGCTATCCTCATCAGAGTCCTTGTCGTTTTCAACGCTGCTATCCTTGTTGTTCTCTTGTTTTTATGAATCAGCATGAATGCGAAGCTCAAGTGTTGGACTATTGAATGAACGCTGGGATTGCCATGACTTACTAGCGAGGAAGGATATGTGCATGGCTTGCAAGCTGACTAGTCAACTGCAGGGATTTACCTGTTTCATATAATGATTAGTTGCGAGAATGGAAGTGGCAAGTAACGTCAAGAAGTTTTGTAACATGCAATATTCGAAGGATACTTCATTCAATGTCACTTGTGTCATGTTGCTTATTGCTTATCATTTCAAAGCTTCCAACCAGCTGCCTTAGCTACTTGTTTCGTTCATCTTAAAGATTGACATCTACGTTTACTAATACAAAAATTTCCTGGTGTTTTCATTCCCAAGATATCCTGCTTTCTCCGATTGACCTAAGGCAATCCAAATGTTCTTAGATGGCGTAAATAAAGTCGTTCGGATTGTGGGTGGCAAATTACACTATTAAAAGTATAAATCATGATTCATCCCTTCCGCGCGATTAACCTCATGCGTTCAATTCAATAGAAAATTTTTTCTAGGATCCTAGCACCTACACTGCCGAAACAAATACGCGGCAATAAGTCGGTAACTCCGGCTGGTAGTCACTGAAGTTCAAGGGGATTTCCTATGGCTTGGATGGAGGATACCTAGAAAATATTTTGTTAAAGCTATTTCGACTTTGTCACTGTTGAACAAACGCTGACTGTTGGAATTCGAACCGATCCAGATTCTAATCGGGCTGCTTACCCTGACAATTTTAAGCCTTCCGAGATTGAATGCGGAACGGAATAAGCTGTTAATGTCTTAATCCGCTTATCATCGAAGCTAAACGTCAGCGAAAAGGGAAACGAAGATAAAGAGAATGGGCAAGAGAGTAGATGCCAGTCATGTTGGTTTTTTGCCCTACGCAGCTTTCTTGGCTTCCCCAATCTATAGAGAAGGCAATCGTGGTAGGTGTTGATTGAGTAATGCTCCCAAAGATTTTCAAGACTCTTTTTGCCAACATTTGAAACACTGCAAATACCTCTGGCTGGATGTTCCCTTCTCGCCTGATTTCTTTGAGCGTTTCGGGGGAGGTGATTTTCAAAACTGAGTTAATGGGTGGTAGACGGTCAAAGCATGGGAGTTTCTCATTTGTTTTAAATTAATTTTTTATATCCAATTAAAAAAGTGTCTGCTCTAAATGCTGCGGGCATTTTATGCTTGCAGAGCTCAACGAATATTTATACGTTTTTGCCAGTCAAGTCCAGCAATAAGCTTATGGGGTGAGTGACGCAGACATGCCGAAAATGCTTATTCGCAAATTCGTTCTTAGTGACTTCGTTTCCGGGGATGGTTGACTGCAGGAAAAAGTGATGATAGCTTTGCCGGAAAAAGTATCCCGTCACTTATTGCGAGGAATTTTTTAGTTGGCATGACCAAAAAACATCAAAACGAAAGTGGTGCCATTAAGTATCCTTCATTTAATCTAACTTGGATGAGGGAAAAAGAAAGAAGCTTTATATCAGATTATGTGCCATCGAATTGCTTCAGACCTTCATAACAGCATGCCAGAAGTTCTTTCCGTGATATTTTCAGCTACTTACAGAAACGCGTCCAAATTCAGTGGTAATGTAAGGAAAATGAAGTGATGAACAGAAAATTACTATAAAGGAAAATGCAAACTTAGCTGAGTTGAAAATGCTTTACAATTGATATGTCAAATAACAAATGTGTGAAAGATTAAGTTTAATGTTCCAAATTTCAATCCCTTTCAAATCGAATTACTTACAGCTACTTTTGGCATAGCGATACTTCAGATCTTCATTCGATTTGATAAAGGCTGTTATGCATGCATGGTGAAACTGAAAGTGTAAGAAAAAAAAGTAAGAAAATCTTGGAATATCATGCTAAGGAAATGATCCGTGTTCTTTTTTGAAATTCTTTCAAAAATTTCCCTAGTAAAGCTAGCTAGCTAGCGAGCTAAGTAAAATTGTTAAAAAGTTCAGGAAAGCCTGTTTCAAAATTTTTGATATTTTTAAGACGGGTAAGATAGTTTTAAAACGCATCAAATAGTATTGACTACGTTGAGAAAACATAAAAACTTCCTTATTAAACAATGGCCGTGAAATGTGGAATCTGAATAAGGTGTAGAATAATGCTTATTTTTGAAATTCGGAGATCTTTGGTTGAAAAATAGTTTTAAATTTTCTTAATTTTTTTTTTCTTAAAAATCAATGAATCAAATATCATTCCATCAAAAGTCCTATAGTTCGATAAGGTAGGCAAGTCGAAAACTTTAGTCCACCATAATTTGACATTCATTGTCAACATGATAAAGTTTTATCTTTGTCATTTGGAGGCATCCCATATAGCTGCCTGGATTACCCAAATGCATTCTATGGAAATATCAATCCTAGCATATATTAATCATTTTGGTCGCAGCTTTTTTCAGGTTAATACTGTTTGGAATTCGGAAATTTATATCGAATGGATTTGCTTCTCGCTGTTCCAAGGTTTACACCCAGATAAAGCTATAAGTTGATTGCTTTACGCAAATATTATATCAATATGCATAATTTGCCTGACGTTTCTTCAACAGTTGAGTCATATATGAATCCTTATTTAGATTCATTCTGATCTCAACGTCCATTTGGATTGAATCATGTCAGCAAGTACATTTTTGGCTCTAGTTATACACAGTCATATTAACATTCTCAGCAATTTGTTTGGCTTAGATAAAAGCATTGACAGGTGCGTTGAATCGTGACAATGTGCCCAAGAGCTGCGTTGAAAAGTATTAGGGTGAGGTCAAAGTCCAACTATTTAGTTCTAGCCACATACATGAGAGCAAAGGGGTTTGGTTAATCCCCTCATAGTATTCCTTTCGCAGTGATGAGGAAGCGTAAGGTAAAAATAAATTCCACCATAGTCGTGTTTTTATTGTTCTGTAAACAGAAATTGTATGTTTGAGCCTCACAACGACCGATAAGAAGGCTCGTTGCTCTTGCATCAGTCCATCCAGTCCATGAAGGCTCTTGCATCAGTCCATCAGCATGGAGCATTTCAACTTTTGTAACAAGGTTGCCGTTTAAGATAAGGTCGTTATTGCAGCCCTTTGACAGAAGTGCAAAACATAAAATGCAAGATTTCCAGCATTTTTGACGCTGTCTTTTTACTGATAATATTGAATGGCTTTTAATCTTCTGATTCGCATATACCCAAATTTCTCTACTGTGTATTTTTATGTATCATTCATTAATTTGAAACTTTTACATGTAATTCTTTATGGAAAATATGACTAGCTGATAAAAAGATCTCATGTTTGGTAACATTTTGTGGATTGAAAAATTTTCTTAGAGCCGGAAATTTTGCGAAATTATGCGGTGAACAATTTCGACACCCCATATTACTTTTGGCACTTTCCTAGACTCATAAGCTCGCGGTTGTAAGATGATGTCATTTTCCTTTAAATGCTGACATAAGCAGTTTGTAGGCTTTCTCGGTAATGTTTAACTAAACGTATCTAAGCCCACGCTCTGCAATCATAAGATCCTTTTGCAGCAAAATACTTATCAATCCTTAAAGATCCATTTCCATTTGCATTATAGAAGCAAGGTTTTACGATCCAGTATAGGGAGCCGCGATATCTTTGAAAATTCTATGAGTAGTGCATATAAAGACCTTCAATACATTAGTCAAATGACTCTTGTCATCTTGTTGTCTTGACACTCAATTGACACCAAAATGGAATGGTAAAATATGTTTTTCGAACCTTCATATTATTTGTTTGCAATTATCTGACTTTTGCTGCTCCCGTTCCAACTGCAACTTTGAAGATGTCATTTTATTTTGAACACCTAATCGTACTTTCAACACAAAAGTTACAAGTGCCTGAAAAATATTGTTCTAAGGAGAAAACTTTAATGGTGTCAGAATAAACGATTTTTCAATGATGCTTTCCCAACTTTATCCAGTATATAATTTAGTTTTTTCTTTGGGCATGCTAAAATCACCTATTTGGTTAAATTAAGTAGGTTTAACTTTTAATGAATGTAAACCTTAAAACGTTGAGAATTCTTTTACACATAGAACACTTTGATTGGAGTGAACGCGCAAGCTTTGCAGATCATTTTCATAAAACTTGTTTTTATGAAATGTTGTAAGTGACAATGGTCTCCATTCAGTATGAAAACTCTTCATTTAAAGGCTTGGCATCGAGCATCTATGGGTATCCTTTCAATATAAAATATTAAGCTACACAAAATCCACTACTTATTAGTCCGAATTTCCCTCTTTAGGGGCCTTCGTCAGAACTTCCACGTTCACAAATGCATCATCATCATCATGTACTCCCCTCGTCTGCTGATTCAAATCGCAAAATATCACGTCGTTCTGTCTTGTTTATCAACATGAGAAGGTCCTGTACATGTGCTCTTCGTAGCCTTTGATGAAGAATACGTAGTCAATCGATATTTATGACACAGATCATCTCCAACTTTGAGTCGTTACATTCGAGGCACTTTTTATTTACTCACTTTATCGTTGGTTCGAAATGTTTTCTTTCGATTTTCAATCTTCCGCAACAGAAAACCACAATTATTAGACTTTCCAGACCTAGTTGATATAATTTTTCGTCAACGTGTATATTTTAAAATAAATAAAACGTCACTGAATGAAAAAAATGTGAAACTGCACAAATAACAACTTGCTTCTGATTTGACGTGTTCCTGCAAAAATAAGTCCGTTTCATGGGTCCAAAACGAGACATATTGCACTAATCAAATGCTTCTTTCTATACGTCGTTGCTGGCATGAGCTGTATGTCATATCGCGCAATCTTGTTGAAACTAGTGCTCCCCTGCATAATGGCATGTCAATTCCGGAACGAGAAAGGCATTCGAAGAGAAAGGCATCAAGACACTCTAGAGGCCATCAATGACTGTAATGTTATTCCCAACAGCATCTTTGAAGGCAAATGGATCAATGATTCCACTGGCTCATAATGTACAACAATCACACTCTCCCGACGTAACGGTATTTGGACAACGGTGTTTAACGGCCTGTGATCAAAACCTTCCATGATGTGGATGAGCTAAGATTTAATTGTTGAGCACTATGTCGAATGGACTCACTAAAGTCTTGATCGATACTGCGTCCTACAGCTGCTATGGATTCTTCAGAACTCCCTGTACGATGCGTTGATGGATGGATGCGTTTTATCAGTGAGCATAAACGTGGGGCGGAAATGATCCATGGTTAATCGAAGTCATTATTCTGTCGGACGATTATTTCGGCTATAAAGCTGACGCAGCACGAGGTGCTTTTTCGAATAGAACTGCTTTTTACACACAAAAAAAAAAAATTTCAAAAATCTCTTTTTTGTAGAACCTATTTATGATAAAAATAGGTTAAAAAATAGAACCTACTTATGATATCAACATATCTGGCCATAAAGAGATTCACTTTGTTTAATGTTTACCTTTGAACATCATGCACGTTTTGGATTTGAAAGAAGCATTACATGCTTTCAAGCAAGGTCTTTGCAATTATGATGTTTTTTATATATTGAGTAGATCTGGTGAAATGAATCAAAAAAATTCAGCTGCATTTTTCTGAGATTTTTATTTATATTTTGCTTAAATATGACCTGTAAAGTATCCCATAAACACTGTAAAACGGTTTCAATTCCCTAGTTTTAATATTAGCAAAGATATATCGCTTTCAAAAAGATTTGGCCCCGAAAACATTTTTCGTAATAGCGTCTCAATTTACAGAGATATAGAGCTTGTATCCACTACGTCCACTACTTATATTGGTACCCTCAGCAATATGGCAAAGGTTACGATATAAGTGCATATTAGGGACAGTTTTACCATTGGGAATATAGTTTCGGTATAAAAATACGACTACACCCTTTATTTGTTTGCATTTTATGGAAGCAAGTTCTTAATCCTATAGTAAAGGCCAGAACTTACTGAAGGCATCAAAAAAATTAAACAAGTGAACCTTGAAAAGTAAGACCTAACACCCAGCGTATAAAACACCGAAAGGAAAGCTGCGAAAGCTAATTTTAAAGCACAGAAAAATACCCTGAACAAATGTCAAGATGGAAGTTGGTATAGGCTGGAAAATGATCTAATCCATACCTAAAAAAACCCTGTGTTAAGCTTGGTGCCTAAGAAACCTCTTACAGAGCGTGGCTGTTAATAATCCTTAGGACTCGTGAACAAATTTTTACTTATCAAGATTTGACCAATTCACTTCAGATGTTTCGTTTTTTTCTCGAATAACACTGTATGGAGAAATGAAACAAGGACGAAGGTACAGTGAAACACTGTCTGTGTCCAGTCGAACGACAGCTCGTAGTACCAAAGCTCGTAGCTCGTAATACTCCCGTGACAAAAATAGACAAAGTGCAAGTAGATTTGTATTTGTCTTCCGTTTATACGCTCTGAGGGTTTCTTCACGGAAATTTTATTTTTAATCAAAATATTGACCATCGGTACACACTACCCCCATTTTTCAGGTAATTTATGAATACCATGCCAGAATAATTCCTTATTTTTTTGCGGCAAACCATACGACGAGCCACTTTTTAACCTCCTCAACATCGCTGAAGTGCTGCTCTGCGAGCGCAGGCGCCATTGATGGAAAGAGGCGATAGTCAGACGACACAAGGTCTGAGGAGTACGACGGGTGCAGACGCATGTCCCATCCAAGCGATTTCCCTCTGTGTTTTACTGGTTTTGCTGGGTTCAACGGCTCGTTGTCGTGTAACAAAATCTCTTTGCTATGTCTTCTTCTTCAGTGGTTCAAATTAATCATTTCTAAACGAGAGCGTTGTTTATTAACACATTCGCCGGGCTTCAAGAGTTCAAAGTACATCATACCACTCAGGTACTACCACACACAGGACATTGTCTTTTTGTCGAAGCGATTTGGGCTTGTCGTTGAAGCACCGGCTCCGCTAAGTGAAATCCACGATTTTTTCGGCTTCGGATTTTCAAAATATACACTTTTTTCATCGCCCATAACATTTTGATCGGAAAATGATTTTTTTTCGTGGTGTCGAAACAGCATTACATTAGCAACGTTGTGGTTTTCCATTTGACGTTCTTCAATTCGTGTGGGACCCATTTACCTAGTTTATTGATCTCATCCATTGCTCTTAAACGCCAACTTATAGTTACATTTGTCACATTTAATGCTCCTGCTAATTGCCGTTGAGTTGGAGTTGGATCACTATCCAAAAATTCCTGCAATTCCTCCTCTTCGCATTTCTGTTGTCTACCAAGACAGTCGTCACTGTCTTTCACACTGAAATTACCATTTATTTTTTGTAAAATTGTCGAAACCATGTCACACATGTTCTTATTGATAGAGTGTGTCTACAATATGTTTTAACCGGCAAACGATGAGTTTATACAGCCTTTTTCTCTTGGTTAACCAAAAAACGGAATGCATTCCGCGAATGCTTTTTTTCGGGCACACAATTCAACATGTTTGATCAACACGATAATACTAAGCCGCTAAGTTTAGTGGATTCAAATTGTGTGTGTTTGGCTCTAAATGACAAACAATTGAAATGGCGTATGTGTCAAATAAATACACTGCTTACTTGTTGCTGTCGCCATCTCTTAGTAAAACCGGAAAAAATTTCTGCATGCACCTGGTACATTGTATGTACTTAAGTACAATATATTTAATGGTTCAAATGGGCAACCGTTTCTTCACTGATCGTTTTTAATTTCGTTTAGTATTCGTTTAGTAATCATCGTTTCTATCTTTTCTGAGTTTGTTTTATTTGCTATGCCAGGTATTAGTATCTCTATTTTCGTGTTACCCCTGAAAAGTATGTTGCCGGTTAATAATCATACGTTGCGATTGACTCTGTAACGAGTCCTCGGAAAAGCTATTAATACCTGTTGCAATCCTGGCTTTTAAAAATTTCATCAATACCAAGTGAAAGTCTCCGAAAATACCCAATAAGCTTTCAGAAATATATCACAAGTTGATTTAAACGAGAATTTTCCTAAATTTTCGAATTTTCTGAATGAATTTTCAGGTTGAAAACATCGTTTCGGCATCCTGCATTTTCCCTTGACAAACTCGTCTTATCAAAGGAATTCGTTCTCCAAACGGACACTGGTAAATAACTGGTAGACTGGGAAACCACTGTGTAGTATCCAGGTTTTATGATTTAAAGTATAACGTAAGAGGATTTCATAATATTAACATTCCTAACGTGAAAATATTCTAAAGTAAATTTTTAAATAATTTCACTCCGAATAGATTTAAGTGCTTTAAGGGCAAAATATCAGACAACGAGAAATGAAGAAGTGCTTACAGAAGAATTTCTGTTAACTCACCTGCAAATTTATCGGCAGTCATAGCTTAGACCTCACATCCATTTCCATCTTTCTACTACACTTCCTCAGCCTGCAAAGATACATAAACGCAAACAGAAATTTTGAAAACTGAAAACATTCAAAACTTAAATCAAAAGATGCAATTCTTCCACATCTTTATTTTCACTGTTTTTTTCGAATGTCCTTTAACTAAAATTTGAATGTTGATTTCAAACATTGTGTTTATGTTTTCAAAGTTTGTATAACTTTGTTTTCGATTGCTTTTTGCAGTTTTGTGGAGCTGATATACCATGGAGGACAATGGCAAAATATGCGGGAAATAGAACGTGAAAAGAAAAAAAATTAATCTTCATCCAAAAGAACCAAACTTTAAAAGATTGATTATGCTCCGTCTTGAATTTCAATTTCACTCCAATCAATAGTAAATTGAAAGTAATTTTGCGTCCGAGTTTAAAAAATCATCTCGAAAACAGGAATCCTTAAAAAATTCGAAGCTCTTCAGGCACTTTAACCAATAAGTACCAATTTGGTAGGTATGATCAGGATTTAAATTACAGAAGATAATTCTCAGCATGAATTAATCGATGTTATTTCTGTAATTTTTATGAGTTCATAACCCTTACCATGAAAACTTTTATCCCTAGATTAATGAAAAAAGTTTACCAACCTACACATGTACTTGCAATTACATGCAAGGATGTGCATTAGCTCTCGGCCTTCCCACCACATAAATTTGGTGAATTCTTTCAGAACAATGTCTGTCCTTGATTTATAACCGCGCCATATCGAGAAGTTGGTGCATATGAAATCCAGGGCAAAGATTATCCTGTAAATCTTCCAGTGTAGGTAATGTGTGTAAAAAGGGATGAGCACATCAGCTTGTTCAAATTTTATGTAGGAGTTTTCGAAATATCTCAAGATTTATATGCTTAAGATGTTCAAAATAGCTTTTAATTGCTAAAATGCTTTTTGTCAGTATCGTTGCTCATGAATTTGTAAACTAATAAGATATTCAAAGAAGTTTCGTAAGAAGGTTAAAAGATATCAAAAAGTCGACGTTTAAACATCCAATCTTCTCGATGCCTTATTTCGCTTATAAACGATTCTCTATTTTAACAAATTATTCTTAAACCGTCAGTCTTTCATTGAAGACTTTTTTCATTTATACTTTAGCGACTAAACTTTGCAGTTCTTTCTTTAGCATTAGTAGTTGTGGTAGTAGGCGTAGTAGTAGTAGTAGTAGTAGTAGTAGTACTATGAGTAGCAGTAGGAATAGTAGTAGTGGTAGTAGTAGTAGCAGTATAATTTTTAGGTGTTGTGGTAAGTAGTAGTAAGTATCAAGAGAAACTTTAAGTTGGCAACACTTTTCGTTGTTACGTATGGTGTGACAGCTGTCATGGATTTTATGGTTATTTTGGTTTTCGATTTTATCATAATTGGGTTGACACTTGGGCAACGTTCGCAAATTGTTATCGCGATTTATTTCGAAAAAAGTGGTTCCGTTCCTGAACTCATCTACACAATTATCCTTCATTGTGAACGGCTTGATTCCATTAATAATGGATCGTTTCTGAACCTCGTTCACTTCTACAAACAATACGCATCAATCCATACGTTCTACAGCGCGTAATGAAGAAACCTTTGCATCTGCATAGCGTGATAGCGATGTAGACATAAGTGGACGATGAAGACATTATAAGCGACTTTAAGAAACGATCTTGGTTTGCGGGCTTACAAACTCCAACTCGTGTAGGAGTTGCAGCCGAACGATCACCAGTGCATGAATCCAAGAACAAATTCATGCAGGTGGCAATTTTCGTAAAAAAATTTTATTTAGCCATGAGTTTAATTTCTTGTTGAATGGCTATGACAATAGACCCGAATTCGAGTGATGAACAACTACATGCAGTTGTACAATGCCCGTTTACCAAGAAAGTCACTGTTTGTTGTGTTTTATTGGTCGGTGGGATCATTGGTTCTTATGTTTTCAAAAATACTGCTGCGAATAACATTACAATCAATGATGACCACTTTAGAGCAATGATCAATGCGTTTCTTTTTCCAGAATGGGGATCACCGTGATGCAGGGGACCTCGGTTTTAACAGGATGGCGCGACATGTCATACAGCTCGTGTAGCCACCGACCGCATAATTTCTCGTTTCGGACCTGTGAAATGACTTGGAAGATCTTGTGACTTAACACAGCTGGACTATTTAATGTGGAAATACGTCAGCTCGTCTACGCTGACAAACCCAAGCTACTTGATTATTTGGATGGAAACAATCGACACGTTATTGGTGAGATGTAGCAGGTTAGGTTAGTTGAAAAATTAACCTCTAGTTTGGACTTCTGCACTTTCCTACGCAATAACCTCGTTTTTTCAGATTGGATTGGTTTTTGCTCTTGACATTAGTATGATTTTCAATTGCTATAGATGCTCGTATATCGTGCAAGTGATAGAAAATCGTTTACAAGCGCAAGCTAATTTGATGGGTACTCTTAGGGATTATTTTCGACTTCCTTTCGACACGAAGAAAGCTGGCCGAAGAATGGTTGTTACATCAGCCAGTGTTACTCAAGGATATATTCTCAAACCGGTACTGTTGAACGTCTTGTATGACATACAACTGAAATCTGAGTTACCGGGTAAGTTACGCTCACTTAGCTTTTTTGGATTAGCTTTGTGGATTAGGTTTCTGGGCTAATCGCTAGAAAAACAATCAAGCATGCCAAAATCACAATTGCAAATGAATGATGCAAATAGAATATGCAAATATAATGATTGCTCATGGATTTGGGAAAACGCTGGTTGGTGAAACGCTTTATTCTAAGGCAAGTTTTTCAAAATAAATCATTTTAATAGTCAATACGGTTACAGTCGCTTTTGCTGGACTCATATCCAACATAAAGATTATTAGTCCACCTTATGAAAGAAACTCCTAACACAAAGGAGAGTTTGCATATGCAAGTGATTGCTGATTTGAAATAATGTCGTAATTTTTGGAATGGTGGCTCAACTGGTTTTCACTTGACATAGTTGTTAAGTGAACCAGGACGTTTTCGTATTAAGTTCCGCAGGATTGATGAATTATGTTCCCCAACTGCCTCCTTTGCACAGAAAAAGTAGATAATACATTTCTATCTGGAAAGATGGAATATGTACAGGCATCTCGGGAGAAAAGATCACAGATGCAATAATGTTATGTTTGAGCAGCCTAGACCGTTGAAACGTGTAATGGAAAATCAGGAAGCATTAAAAGTGTAGAGATCTTCTTGGCACCATTTGATTTTCCTTCCTTCTTTCCTTCCTTCCTACCCACTAATCAAGAAACTCTTGAGATCTGAAGGCCCATCAATGCATAAGAAATTGAGACCTTGTCTGTATTTTTATGATCAATTGATCTAGATATGGTCTCCAAGTTGATACAGGGACTGCTCAGTGGATAGTTATGAAGCGTTGCACGGCATAGCAGCCTTACACTCAGTATGTAAGGAGCTTCCCTGTCCCTTCTGTGTAGTATTGTTTTGGCTAGACTCAATAGCAGATTCAAATGCGAAGCGACAACAAACAATGCTTCATTAATTTTTACCATATTTTGTTGATTTAAACTTGTCAAAGAATTCGCGCCAAGGACCCTAAGTAAAATTAAATTTTTATATAAATAATGCCTTCCATGAAAACAGAAACAAATTGTGCAATAGCTGTTCCTCATGAAGAGTTTTCAACTCAAAAGATTCAGTTAGTGTTCGTATGGGGCACGAATACGAAATTATTAGAGGTTTTATTATAATTCAAAATCCAAGCATTATTACCCCGATGAAGTTTCGATAAACTTTCACAAGCCACCAGCATTGAATAAAATCTATAAATTAAGCACTCAAGATGCATTCCAACTCAACTTTGCGATAAAGGCAGATTAGTGAAATGCATTACCATTAAGTGCATTCGCAACTGAATGTCGAATGGACAACATGAAATGTAATCGATAGTCAAAGGAAAGCTCTTAAATGGTGACCTAATTTCATTTCAGCTTCTTGTACATTCCTTTCCAGCTTCCACTCGGCATATACGGTTTTGCTTAAATAGAAGAAATCACTTTAAGAAATTTTCTTTCAATCTTTCCGCTGATTCCGTGCCGCGAAGCGCAACACAGTACTCGGTTCCTAGATATTTTGGTTCCTGTTTTATAGTATTGATTTTACAGTCCCTAGGGAAATGAAGGATGGGCTTGGGCGATTCAACATTGTGTCACCAATATTTTATTCGCGTGTAAGTACTGGAAGTATATGGGCAAGGATGCTAAGGTTTGGTCGATATCCGTAATTGCATTTTTTATCGAAAAGATACTTCCACTTCTCATCCTTATTATCGTGTACTTGTCCGATTCGCTGTCACAATAAAAATCGAAAATAACATTTGTAATGCTATTGACAGTAATTTAACAGCACGTCCATGCCATAAAGGAATATACGAGTCACTGTGGTAAAGCAAGAACATTTGAGAGCATCAAATGAGGACTGAACGTTGCGAGAAGTCGTAAACGATATATATTCCTCCCTTTCTTCCTACATAATTTACGCAAATGCTCAGCAGAAATTCATTTTAAAAATTTATTTTTGCATTTTATACATCTTAATGGTTTTTATGATCTCAATCAAGAATTTCGCATCGTTTGAATAGAACACTTCAAAATGAACAAAGAATCATTGTAGGAGCGAAACATGCAAATTTTCTGCTCTAATACAAAAGTCAAAGGGAATCCTGTTAGGTTGTATTGTAGAAAGGATGCATTAAATTTTCTGTGATATCTCTTCCTTGGAAATCTTTTGTTTTACGGTTGAAATGGAAGGAAATGCAAGGGAATCAGAAATGAGGGTAAAGCTTAATGCAGATAACATGAAAAGAAACTACAATGAAGATGACAAGAATTCATCGACTGCAATTAACTGGGTCAAGTAAACGTTTCATAAGAACTCCTACGAACTAATATGAATTTTTAATGATAATATCCACGACACTTCTTCTAATTGACATGAAAAGATTACCGACTATGTGAAGAACACCTACTTCCTTTTATTATTTAGACTCCAGTCCCCAGGTTTCCCCCAGATTATTACAGGTGAATCTACTTTTCTTAAATTTCATGATCCCTTACAAGAATATTGTTTTCATCTCTCGTTTCTTCATGTCATTTACCTCTGATATAGTCGCTTTAAATAAGGAGTTTGCAATTGAAGACCTGTCTGCCAATCCAAATATTCTTGACTAATTTCGTTAGTTTTTTATTAAATAACCGAATAAGACTAGTCAAATATTTTGAGTATGCTTGGACTTGAAAATACTTCAAGAGTTTTACTTGCCACATTGCCAAAGTACTGTTTGGGTGGCTGTCTGTCATGTCAAAGGATTTTTTCATTTGGATGAATTCAAAATGCGAAGATCTATTCAAACGACATGTGAAAAGCAACCGAATAAATGTACAACCCTTTTTGATATTCGTGCGAAGTTTCAGCGTGGCACAACAGTTCACTTCAGACCATGGACCTTTTCACACGTTAGAAACACATCTTTTTGAAAGATGATCTTTTTCAAGAAAAGTTTTTCAGACGAAAATTGAAAATTTCACAGAGTAAAAATTAGACAAGATTCAACTTTCTGAAAATTCTTCGACTAAAGTCGAAGAGGCACTATGTTCTGGACGGCCGGTTGGAGCTGAAAAAGAAACGACAAAGGCATGAGATGATGCAAACCGGCGAATAACAACTCGTGAGATTGGTGAGAAGTTAAGTATATCAAATTCAACTGTTTGTGACCACTTGAAGTTGAGTTCTGGGTTTAACCTCAAAGCTCGGTATGTCGGTTTTCCATGTTCTCACGGAGAGATATTTGTGTCGTCTCATTGACACGTGTGATTCGCTAGTCAAACGTCATTCAAACGATTCATTTGTGAAGGGCATCATTCTCGGGGACGAAAAATGGGTTTTACATAACAATGTCAAACGCGAGAGATCATGGAGCAAAAAAGTCGAACCGGCTCAATGCATTTCTAAAGCCGATATTCGTAAAAAAGGGTGATGCTGTCTTTTAGTGGGATTTTAGAGGAATCCTTTTTTTGAAGTTTTACTCTATAACACAACAATTAATTCGGAAGTCTAATGACATCAGCTGAACCTACTAAATGATGCGCTTCAACAGAAAAGGCCAAAACTAATCAACAGAAAAGGTGTAGTATTCCACTAAGATAATGCGAGATCTCATACAAGTGTGCTCACTCACCAAAACCTTTTACAGCTTGACTGAGATATGATGCCACACCCACCATATTCTCCGGATTTAAGTATCTCTAAGATGAGTATTTGTTCCAGTCACTACAAAATTTCTTAGACGGTAAAACCTTCACTTCAAATGAGGAAGTCAAAAACGACCTCGATCAATTTTTTGCCGGCAAAGATCAAACATTTTTGAGCGTGAAATCTGCTACTACCAGAAAGATGGCAAAAGGTATTGGACCAGAATGGCCAATATATAATTTAATGAAATACTTGTTTATAACTTGAAAATTATCTATCGTTTTCTCAAAAAAGAAAAAAGAAATTACTTACCGAACAACCCAATAGCACTACTAATTTAATTTAAAAAATAGCGTAACCATCACCAAAGCGGAACTATATGCAATACAAGTAGCCCTAAAAAATAGCGAAATTTAGGATAACAAAACTAAAGCTATTTCTGCAGATCAAACAATGCAATCAAAAGCATGCATTGAACTCTAGAAAAAGGGAAACTAACAAGTGATATATGGGATACCATAAACAAAACTCCAGAGATGTCCTACAGAGTCATGCGGACCCCAAAAAACGAGGGTACCAAATCTCTGGGTATACCTGGGATACAAGCCAATGAAGGCGTTAAGAGGTTAATGACCGAAAAAATGTGAGAAAAAACTAGCAATAAAGACCCTTACGGCTGGAATGAGGCACCCAAACTAAGGATTGGCTTCAACCGGTGTCGATTTGAAAAAAATTAATGGAAATGAATTTTTTCGCAAAGCAACGTCAATGAGTGCATGCAATAAACAGGCTTTTCAATGTCGTTTGCGATGGGCTTAGTATATACTGCTCGAGCGCACAAGATTGACAGCTTGTACTTTTCGGTAGCAGTGCTATTTTGAATCAGCAACATGTCAATTTATTTTCATGCTTTACAATGGACCTTAAAACCAGACGTCAGGTGTAGGCAAGTTTCTTTCACGATTTTTGATGTAAAGTGACGATAAACGTGTTTTTTTTTCAAAGTAACGTTTTCATCCTCTTGTTGATAGATTCTCTGAAATTGTTAATCCTATTCATTTGAAACGTTAAGCACATGTTTATATATGTTTAGCTCTTGCCCAAACAAGAATCTTGCTGATTATGGTTTTTAACTATTCTTTTAAGTGACTAAAGTGATTTTTTGCATCGATTTCGAAAACCTCCCGTCAATTTGACATTTTTACATTTATTTTCAAAATCATAATATCAGCTTTTCCTAGAATGTGCCTAATCCTTATTCTATCTTGATTTTAATTCCTCTCATTTAACAATAAATTGATTTTTTCTCTTTAAGTGTTTCTTTAATGACTTAAAAAAAATTGTGGGTGGTCTAAATAGTTTCCGACCTAAAAATAATACTAGACATTTTTTCAAAACTTTTTTTTATTTTTCTACATAGTCTCTTTAGAATACTACACACTTTTCAAAGCGAAGCGACCAAATAGTACTCAACGTTTTTCTCTGCAAAATAATTTTTCACGGAGGTAATTCCCTCCTCATTTGGTGGAAATCTCTGTCCTCCGAGCGCAGCTTTTAGATTAGGGAACAAAAAGAAGTCGCTTTGACTAGATTTGATGAATAAGATGGTCATGCAGTTTGAACCGGAATCCGTGGATTTGACACCGCTGAGGTGTGAGGCGGCGCGGTGTCTTGGTGAAACAGGATTTTCCTTTTCTGTAAATGTGGTCTTTTTCCTGCAATTTCTACCATCATCCTGGCAAGTAATGATGCGTAGTATGCTCCTGTAATGGTTTTTCCCTTCTGAAGATCATCGATCATGATAACCCCATGATAATCCGAACGAACAGTTGCCATTAATTTTCCAGCCGATAAAACAGTTTTTGCTTTTCCCGGTGTCGATTGGGGGGTATAACAGCGTATCAAAGTTTCATGTACATTAATTAATCGGCACAAAAGCTCGTATTTATTGTGCCTAAACGGCGCCAAAAGAGCATTGGCAATATTCATTCGGACACGTTTTCGTTCAAACGTGAGCAAACGCGGCACACAACGCGCGGACAGGGTTGTCATGCCAAAATCTTGATTTAATATATGACAAACATAATCTTTGAACATTTTCATAATCTCTGCTTTCTCTCTCACTTTAATTCGGCTGTTTAACGCCATTTGGTCTGATGTCTGATCTGAGTTTTTCGGGGCAAAGGTATAATCAGAAGCTTATTGCTGTTTACTGGTATTGCAATTTATCACGGGACTAAAGTGCGGAAAAGTGTGTCAAGGAATCTGACGAGTATCTTGCAAGAGTATAAGCTTTTGATCGGGTTTTCATTCATGGAAAATCGGCAAGGCGTAGTTTTGCCGCTCCCAAACTTACAAATGAAAAGACTTGATGATACAAACGTGTCATAGGCAGATGATACGATTGTACGGATAATCATTCCCGAAAAATGGCTGTCAGAACCGCTTGAGAGCAAGAAAAATTGATGGGATATCTTCTTGAATCGAATATGGGATAATGAACATGGGTAATTTTCAGCAAAAAATAATACCAAGGCAAAGTTGGGAACGCACTCCAGTTACTTCTTGGACACGCCTCCTAATTGAAATAAGTTTCATATATTTCTATAGGTCTCGTTCTTCTCAATGAACCATAAACGTGAACTACGATCGAAAGTAAATTTGTTTCTTTTAAATTTTTTTTTCACAAATAAAATTAGGTAGAATTAATTCTCGACTTTTCTAATGAAATCCTTCACAGTTAAGTAAGCTTGATAGGATTTTTCACTATTTCCTCAGGAGAAACCGCATTAAAATTGACGAATCGCCGTTGACAAATTGTTAAAAGCCAGAAATACGGAAAATTCTGCTGAAACGGATTCCTCCGAGCATTTTTATGGATGTTTTGAGCACAACGTTCTATCTATTGAGCTGTAAGAGCAATCTAGGATAAATAGACACTCAAACTACACGCACATATTTCGAGTGTAATTTCCTGTTTTCATGGCTGTATGAAATGAATTCAGGAAAAGGGACAGAATAATGTCACTACTGAGCCCTAAAGCCACACACTTCCATCACTTTGATCATCTTATTATCCTGTCAATTTCCTTTGGACTTCTGCCTGATAGTAATCTGTTAAGGGACAGAAATTGAATATAAGATTTCCTCGTTTTGCTAGTCCATAAATTTGGTAAGTGAGAAGCTGTCCAGCAGTTTCCTTAAAATAATAGCCAAGAAGGAGAGAGATAGGACAACAGTCTTTTGGAAATTGCCCAATTCAGGACATGGAATATGTAATCACATCATGTAACAACCACTGTCAACTGAAATGATAACGTTCTCATTAGGAGCACTAGATCTGATATATGAATCATACAGTACGTGTTTAATGATTTGAATTATTGCTACGCATTTATGGAAAAATGGATTCAAGTCTCAAACCAAAGTTTTCCGAGGAAAAGTAGTAATAATTCTTATTAGTAGTGTAGGAGCCTGGCAAAGGAATTATACGATCAAATCGTTTTTCGAACATTGAACTTTACTAGTGCCCACGAGGGAGTATCGCACTGGAAAATTACCATTTCATCTTCGATACAACTTAAAAAATTATGAACTTTTAACACAAAGTCAAGATCCTTGGCCTTCTGCTTAATCAGAACACCTTAAGGACACAACGCGGATTCGTTTGATTCCACGTCACTTGCTGTTGCGTATTTGTATTAAATGAAGCACGAAAAACCTTCACAGTGATATGATAATCGACGTTGCTAATGTGAATTACTGAGTAGCCCCTCTACTATTGACGGAAATCGGTGTCCTCATGAGATTCAAAATTGAATTCAGTGTGAAAATTTAAGGGTAATAATGGGTCCCGAATAAATTGCCCACTGACGCATGAAAAAAGGCTAAAATCAGAAAATATACGACTACTGCTTCGCAAAAATATTTACATTGTAGCTACTAATGTCGATAAGGCTCATTGAAAGGACTCCTTGGAGCTTATCCTTTTTTGTGTGTGTTTTCTAGCAGGACTTAGGTTAGAGGCAAAAATTTTATATTGTGCCAATGATGGTGGAAGGTTTTTATCTGTCTAAAGTTATTCAACACAACACGACCGGAACTGAAATAGACTTGGAAAAAAGTTTTCTTTATTGTCCCTTCGAGGATAATATATATAAATATTATGAAGAGTTTTACTTTCGTCGTTCTTTTCTCGTTTGGCATATTATTGAATTCGTCAGGTAAATGTTGAATAGTCAGGTGTCTATCGACAAAAAAGAAAGGTACGCTAGGATCCGATGTGGGATATATAAGACGAGCACTTTATAGAGGATTTCCTTTCTTTTCGTTTTTCGGAAACTTTTGTTTTGATTACTTTCCGGGGATAATGAAATTTATTCCGGCCTAAACTACGTTATTAGGCATGTTTTTGTGTCCGGAAGTGTCCATGGTTGACAAAGCGAAAATTATTTTCATGGATTTTTCATAAGCTTCGTTTTATAAAAAAAAATTATAAATTGTTTCGTTGGCCTTGTAGCATAGCGAAAATTAAGATAAAGAGCAAATCAAGTAAAATTCTATTTTTTTCAGGCGTTCACTTCTCAGCAGCTTCTCAATTCTGACGGGAATATTTTTCCAAATTTCTTCTTTAGCTCGTAATTCCACAAGTTTAAGTTGTGCAAATCGTTTTTACAAAGAATCAAAAATTTTGAATTCGAGATGAGATGAAAAGACAAGTTAATTATCAAAAACTTTTCAATGCTATTTGGTGAAGGCCACGAAGAGTAAACGTCCAGTTTGATATGTGTTTTTTTTTGTACCGAGTCAATCTCTTTGAGTCTTGCAATGCCACCCGGTCATGCCTTTTTTGCTCTGAGGACTAATTTCATACAGGTCTACGATATATAGGACATAAAATATCTTATACCCATCTCACTCATTTGGTTTCAATTGGTGATCCAGAGTTCGTTGTATTTGGGAGGAAGCAACCCATTAGCGTAAAGATCAAGTTGAAGGTAAAGTAACAAAAATTTTATGTTAACTAACTATCCACGGATATAAAGTAAGAATACATTGGTAGCATCACGTTTAATCGTTTCCAATTACTTTGGTGACTCGTACCAGGATGTAGAATATGAGATTTGTCCTTAAAAATATCGAGCCTTTCTTCATATTCTAGCCCCACAATATTCGAGCACCCTCTGCCCGGTGTCGATGCATACTAGTTCTTACTTAGCAGTATACTAGTACTAACTAGGAACAAATCAAGGCTGATATTTTAGAGGGATAGAAATTTAAGTTGGCAACACTTTTGATACTACCTATGGTTTGACAGCTGTTATGTATTTTATGGTTCATTTGATGACAATGACAATACGCAATGACAATGTCAATACGCATCCCCCTAGTCGTCGTACAGTGCGTACGTTATAAAGAATGTAATCAAGAAAACATTATGTAATACATTAGAGCGTAGTATTCATGAAGACCCAGGTGAGTCCATTCGATATCGTGCTCAACAATTTATCCTGTGCCCATCCACATCATGGAAGATTTTATAGAAGGATCTTGTTTTGCAGGCTTACAAAATCAAATTCGTGAGGGAATTGAATTCGACCGAGCAAAGGCCACAGCGTAGATTTGGTGTAGGGGCCCAAGAACGAATTGTTGCCAATACTGAATTTTGTTTAGTGATGAGGCATATTTCTGGCCAAATGGCTACATCACTAGACAAAACTGCCACATTTCGAATATGAACAGTCACCAGTGGTAGTCTAAACACCATTAAATCCGGGGAATGTCACTGTTTGGTGTACTTTATGGGCCAGCCGAATCAAAAATGCTGCTGGGAATAATATTGCACTTAAAAGTGAATGCTACAGAGCCATGAATAACAACATTCGCATTGCGGAATTGACTCAGCATAATGCAGGAGACCTCTGGTTTAAGCAGTATCGAGTGATATGCCATATAGCTCGTGCCTTGATCGACTTTTGAAGAGAACCATGTGGTCAGCCCATAATTTCACTCTATTGACATGTAAGCCGGCCAGCCTTGAGATTTAGCACCGCTAAATCTTGTAAGGATAAGTCAGAGCACTCGTCTACGCCGACAATCTCGATGCGCTTCACTATCTGAAAGACAACATTCACCGCGTTATTGGTGAGAAATGGCCCCATTTATTCAAAACAGTAGTCTGGAAATTGAACCTCCTGTTGAAGGTTTTTCCGGGGCTATTTTGACGCTCATATCCCCGAAATCACATTTAAATAAAAATGGCCAAGAATTATCTTTTCCATAAATTTTTTTTGGTTATGCATTGTGCAAAATAATTGTTCTTTACTTTACTCATTTCAAAGCTCAATACCTCGAAAAGACACCCTTTATATTTAGATCTTACATTTACCGTAACCTACATTTCATAATTTGAAGAATTTCTAAATATCTTTAAATTTAATAAAATTAAATTTAAAGATATTTGGAAAAAAGCTAGGAACAATTTACTTAGGAAAATATACTTCCCAAAACAGCAGAACCTATTATGTATCATAAAAAACAAGAAGCCCTTACACCCTGTAGGAGCGCCATGCAGAAAGAGATATGAATACCTCATGCAGCAAATAAAGCAAATTCATGGAAGACAAAAAATGTGAAAATCGGACGAAGTATGTGAGTTTGTGGCTGATTTTTGGTTCTCGGAGTTTGTATAATTGTGAGAAATAGTTTTCCGGTGTGATTGTTCTCATGCCAGTTGTCCTTACAAATACTAATGCCTGTGGTAAATATCCGTAGAATCCCATGAAATTGGATTTACTTTAAAGCATTAGCGCTGATTCACAGTATTGCGAACGTGTTACTTGCATCATAGATCTTTCCAGCAACATAAAAATGACTTACAAAAAACAATCGGAGGTTGTGTGCTATTTGAAAGCGTAAGGGATAATAGAAAAAACTTTGTATTTATCTCGGTTTCCTGCTTGGCTTGTTTAAATGAGAACGGATGAGCGAAGAGCTAAATCACGTTAAATTCTGAGGAGGAAAGATTAAACACCAAGGATTCTCCTGAAAGTATTTTTATTTTCAACATATAACTGGACGAGTTCCTTTATGAATTTCCTTTCATACAGACAAATTTAAATACTCATTTTTATTCAATAAAGTAAGAAATCGCAATATTGTATTTTTACGTATCTTCCCAACCCTTTAGGAAGAAAGTTTGGGTATGTTTTTCAAAATATAAATTAATATTACGGAAAAGATTAGGGTCTGTTGAAAATTATGTAGTACGTAAATTAGTTGCTCACCTTTGAGAGCAAATGGAATAAGTACAAACAAAACTTTAACATTTGTGACATATTGGGTATAATATAATAAGTTTCTACCGTTGGTAGACAGATGTCTTCACGGATACTATTTCAGTGTCTGCTGTTATAGCGTACTTGGAATTGGAAGTTGTATGCGTAGCCTCTCGAATGCAGTAGTCGACATTCCTTCAGAGCGTGAACACCTTTTTTTTCTCGTGTTCAAATGTCCACTTTCGTACCGAAAAAGCAACATTTGCTGGAAGTCTTAGTTCATTATTTAATTCTCAACAAAAGCGCTGCGGAAACTTATCGTATAATGCTCGATGATGATCACGTTCCGTACGAGACGACTTGCAGAGAGATTTTGGTGTTAAAAAGGTGATTTCAACGTGATAGATAAAGATCGTCAAGGGACACCGAAAAAGTTTGAAGATTCACAACTACGGGAATTGTTGGATGAAGATTCAAGTCAAAGCATAGAAGAATTGTCGCAGGAATTAAATGCTGACAGAACTACCGTCGGCAAGCTCTTGCTCACGAGGGGAATGATCCAAAAAGCTGGGACAGGGTGCCGTATCAACTGAGAGAGAGGGACATCGAAAGGCGTTTGGTGACGTGCGCGATTCTTCTTCAATGACAAAAAGAAAGGGTTTCATGCATCGAATTGTGACAGGGGATGATAAATGGGTATACTGCGACAACCCGAAAGGACCAGAACATTGGGTAATGCCAGGTGAACAAGGTCCACCGACGGTCCATCTGGCGGGATCACAGTGATATCATCTATAACAAACTCCTGAAATCATCTGAAACGATTTCTGGGGATGTGCACCGACGGCAACTCATCCGTCTGAATCGAGCTCTGAATATACCGCGACCAGATTAGTCGCTGCATTACAATGCTAGGCCGCACGTAGCCAAGCTGGTCAAAAAATATTTGGAAGGTGTGATCTCGGAAATCTTACCCTACCCGCCGTATTCCCCATACATTGCTCCTTCAGATTTCCATTTGTTGCACTCCATGCAATCGGCCCTCCCTGGAGAACGGCTCGAGAGAATGGCTCTATGCCTGGACCGAATCGAAGAATGGGAATTTTTCCTGCTGAGGAATCCATCTACTACCAGAAAGATGGCAGAAGGTCATAGCTTCAAATGGTGCCTACTTTGAATGACTTGATTGTATTTTTCAATGTTGAAATAAACTAAAAGCTTTGTCGAAATTTATCCCCATACCCATTAAAAAAATTAACGAATAAGTTATCATATTATGAACAATTATAATAGGCAATTTCTTTCTTCGTTTTTGCCTCTTGATAGAATTCAATTGAATATTTCTTTTGTCAATTTAAAACTAATTAATTCAAAAAGCTGGTCTGACATTCACACAAATGAGTTGGATTAATCGCAAACGAGAGGCGATAAAGGGATAAAGGGCCCACCCTTTATCCCTTAGATTTGCAGAAACAAACCAGGATCTCAGTGCAAGTTTTGTTTGATTTGGTGGAAATTTTTCGTTGTCAAATGATGGGTATGAACTCGTTCATACTCTTAACTACTAATATTTAAATTAAAGTACTAAGTCCTTTGTTCTTATCCGGTCTCTTACATGATTATGAACCTTGAGTTTTGATGCTGTTGCGTAACAGATTACCACAGACTTTGGGAGTTGTAGCGTGTTAGAGCCAAAAATAGAGAGACCAAAAATATACAATAAGCTGATATGGCATGGCATTCCGGCATTCCGACCTTGATTCTGACTGAATCCTAGTTTCTTCGAAGGACCTGTGACGACAAGGTTGGCTGATACTTCAACAATGTCCCTAGCGAAAAGCAAACTATGCATCAGTTGCACAGAAATTGGGTCATCTGTTCGTCAAATCTTCCATCTGTCCACTAAATCATCTGTCCATCAAACAATCTTAGAAACCTCGAAAGTCTTTTTCCAGGTGACTTGCAGGACCAAAATATCCTGGTCGTTCAACTATTCAATCTTTAACTTTAACTTTCGAATCGAGATTCTAATTGTTATGCGCTTTGTTGTCAGGAACCAAATGCAAGGACTCTGTATCTTGAATCTTCACAAAACATACTCCACGAAAAGTTGGTCACATTCGATGCCGCATCATTTTGAGTTAGCTCAAATGTGCTAAGGGATTAGGATAAATAAATAGTATATAAATTTTGTGGTATTTGATATAGTATTCTTAGCCCAAGCAAGCAAGATCAGGAGAATATTCTTATTTTCAGCCGATCAAAAGGTTTGTTTTTAATTTTTTAACTTCACTCTTTTTCTCAATCAAAGAACAACAAGTCATACTGTATATTTGACGTCGGTCGATTTACATGTGTTGGTTTCGTAGAATTGAATTGAATTGCTGGAACACTACGACTAACTTTGTCACTTAAATATTCTAGAAAGGTGTGCTCCATGCACTCCTTTTTGCTCATGGAAATCTTTAAGTAGACTTCCTTTAATTCGTCAATTATAAGCTCACTGATAACCGTGAAGACGGTATTACTTCCCCTAACCACACTTGGAGAAGCATTTTTAATTTCTAATGACATTTTCTTTGTTATCCGGTAGCTAATCCTAGGTCCTTAAAAAATCCACGTTTGGAAAAAAATCAGATTACAGTTTTGAGCTGTTAATTTGTACTGAAGTAAGCCTTGGTCTTTAAGCTGAAGGGATACAAGCTTCAATATCAAAATTTGTGATTTATTATAAATATAAAAATATATTCAACGTAAAAAACATAAAATTCTCCTTTTGATCTTGCGTTTTGTTTTAGTTTTCGAAGTCAACTTTTGACCGTAATCATTCGTCATTTTAAATTCTTAAGAAACTCTTTGTGACGATAATATAAGTAATAAACTATCGAAAATATGGAAAATTTGCAAATAAAATCATAGTTATATGATCTTTGTCACTTTTCATAATTGCAGAAAAGCAAAGACATCGAAGTTTTTTTGTGAAAACTAAATGATGATGTGTGAAACTTGGCGTAATTCTGATTTTTAAATGCATTATAAATGCAACATGTCTTGAATCGACGGCTCCATTCAGAGATACTCTAATATACAAACATGAAAGCATAAACGAAGCTTTGAGTGCCATTAAAACAAGAAGAAACAAGAAAGAGACAATCTCTCGGGTCTACCTTTGTTAAGTATATGTGCGACAAAAGTAACTGCCAACAGTACGGGCAATCTGACAACGCTGTGTCTATCGGCCTGTGCTTGACCGGTGTGCTCATCATTTGCATTTTCTCAGTCTAAATTTCGATTCCGTACAGCTGACAAATTGTTTTTTTTTTTGTAGCACCAACAGTGAACCTATATTTTGCTGTGTTCTACGGAAATGGAGCACCAGAATGTAGAGCAACGTTGTGCAATCAAGTTTTGTGTTAAACTTCGTGCATCCACGAATGCCTGTTGAGTAGTTTAAATAGGCTTTTGGAGGACATTACTTATCAAGAGCCCAAGTTTTATGCTGGCGCGAAGAATTTCCGTAAGGCCGAGCACGCGTTGAAGATTGACGTCGCTCAGGTAGACTTTCAACTACAACTGACGAACACGATGAATGTTTGAGAGCCCTATGAGATCAGACCATTGTTAAACAATGAAGTTGTTGAGTGAACTATTCAATTTAAACGCTTCTAAGGTATATCAAATTTTAACAGACGATTTTTGTACACGAAAGATTTGTGCCGAGAAAATTTCACCATTGAAGAGAAGGATAATCGAATTAATGTGTTCGTTGATCTTTTTGAAGCCATTTACAATGATAATAAATTCTTCCATTGTATGATCACAGGTGATGAATCCTGGATATTTGACCATGATCCTGAAACAAAGCGGCCATATTTTTCACCATATGGGTATCGAGCACACATACTACCACCTAGATAAACTCTCAACAAAGTTTTTTTTATTAAAGTGTCCTTGAAACTTACAGCAAAAGAGGAATTCGAATGAGACCAGACATTGCAGACAAGTGGATGCTCAATCATGTCAATGCGCGTGTTGCACGGCTATTTTCATCCATGGCTTTTTGACTTCAAAACGCAATTCTCCTATTTCTCAACTCACCTCTCAGCTGATTTGAGTCCGTGTGACGTTTAACTTATTTTTATTAAGAGGACATGATTTCCAAATTCTGAGGAAGATGCAAAAGGCTCTGATTGACTAGTTAGAAGATATATCAGTTGGAGAGTAGCAGCGTTGTCACGAACGCTTTGGCCGATAAACAGCTGCCCACGGGAACTACTTTGAAAGGGATGAAACCCTTGCTTAAAAAAATAAAAACTTTGGTAGATGAAAAAACGGTCCCAGCATTTTTCTCACACACCTCGTCTATAACACTTGTTGTGTTAGAATTTTACCTTAAATTAAAAATCGAAGTAGTCGTTTGAAAATAACTGAGGACAATTTATTATTCCTAAGGAATTCGTTGCCTCCTGCTTATAATCGTACAAATGTAATTAATTTTCTTAATTCCTACACGCGTTAACGAATGGTCAAACTCAATACGAAGCCTTTCTGCAATGGTGTATTCTTTTTGTGTTTATCATCGTGTTTATTATTTAAAAAAAAGTTTTTGCATCACTTTTTTCGGGTATACGAGGAAAATTTTCGGCTTTGTCTGTGAAAAATGATTAAAGACTGTATTGAAGGGTGTAATTAATAGCCACAGATCAGCAAACATTTTGGGATAAATCAACCAGCAAAACAAGACATGCTTGATTTATATAGAATTTAATCAAGTAAATTTGAAAATTAATAATTACCTAATAATAATCTTTTACATAATCTCAATATTTTCTTCTCAGAAAAGTTTAGGAAAGGAAAAACGCTACACCTAAGCATAAAATGGAGACTAGCGACATCAGTTCACTTTATACTCTTCGTTTACATTAGATTTTTTCCCCAAGCAGTCTGAATATTTCTACACTGCAGGACATACACACGGAAAGGCGACGTAAATGAGGTTGAAAAGCCTCTACACTTAGAATTGGGATTTACGGGACGATGACAATGACGGGCCGACCTTTTTTTTCTTCATTTACCCTGTCCTCAACCAAAACGCTTGCCGACATCCTTGGTAATATAATTCATGACAGAAATTGTTGGGCGGAAATGGCTCTCTTTTGCGGTTGCTCTTTATTTCTTGAAGCAAGTAGATCTATGGAACCATTTGGGTTTGTGGGAAAGCAAAAAAAAAATGGAAAGATAGAAAGATTCATCTCCGGCAGTCCTGGATACGTCCATATGCCTACTACAGCGATCCGGCACAGCAATGGAGTGAGTAACGACATGAAAGTGTTTCTTGACGTTCTAAGCGAAATACTATAATATTTTTTAGGTTGATTCTTTTCGTACGAAAAGTCCATCTGAAAATATCCTAATATGACGCAGTGATGTATACCGCCTGCAATGGTCCTGGCACAGACCGTACTCCATATCTTTCCATCTTCCGCTAGTGTTTAGTCTTGAAGAAATAGTAAGGGGTTAAGTGGAAAGGAAGGTGAAGGGGAAGATGAAACGTTTTTTGGATTAAATTTAAAGAGAGATTAGACCTTTCCTTTAGACGAAAATCTTTTGTAAGGTCAAATTTCTTTGGATTCTTTGTTAATATATTGTTGGCTTGTTCGGCTTTTGCTGACACAAAAGGCAACGTTTTCTGTTTTTCAGCACAAGGGCTCCAAGATGTGTTTAGTTTCAAAGAGAAAACAGATTTTAGCTTGCGGCACTGCAATTGTTGACAATCATTCTTGCAAAGTACAATAAAAATAATTAGTTTTCATGAGACTAATTACTGCGCTACCTTTTTGCTGCAGGAAATGATAAACAGGCTATGATCTCCCTTTTCCGGCCGTAAATGAAGTTGTTATCCTTATTTTGTAGTCGTTTGTAGCTAATGTATAAGAAACGAAGGCAAGGCATGAGTTGATTTTCCAAAGAACATTTATTTTCAGGCTTTTGATACGAAAAAATGTAGTCCAACTGGTTTAATTATCTAAATGTGTTTTCAACATCACAATGGGCGTAAATATTCGATGAAAACAATTTGGAGCCTTGGCGAGATTTGCATAAACTAGAATCAAAATGGAAACATTTTGAGTGAATCTGGTCTTGTAGTGATTTTACCAATTTACATGTAATTGATTCAAATGAGTCTGACGACTATACAACTAGTAACCGAGGGAATGTGGGAAAATATGATATTTCGATTTTCCGCAATGAATTGCATTGTCCCAATCGTTTCTAGAAAACCAAAAGCACTTTGAAAGATTCATCTGAATGCAATTTTTCTCTGCTTTTGTTACGGAAATTTCAACTTGATGCAGGGACTCAAAAGACGTATTTTTACGAAACACAGGACACTTTGTAACGTACGGTATTTGCATTGTAAGTAAGAAAATTTTCCCCAATAATGCGAGCTTCATGCTTTCATAAAATAAACTATCTTTCTGTTCCATTATATTTCATCTGCAATATACTTTTGAAAGGTTTTTGATACTTTCGCATTCACAATATGAACATAAAAAGAATATAAAAAATTAAATCAATCTCAAGAGGGCAATCGCTTGTACAATATCCGTTATATCCTTTTACTTGTTGCTTTCTGATTTATCTGTTAAAGTACATGGATCATGGCTTTACCAACTTGTAAGAAACGTAAAAGTTGTAAGGATCCTTCCGCCGTAGATTTTATTTCTTATTATTTTATTGTGACAAGTGTACATGCTCCAGATGCAAGAAGAGTAGTCAGTAAATTGTCCTATATACAGTGGAAAATTCTTTCGTGGTAAATTGTTTGTAAAATGGGTAGATTGGATGTTTAGAAGTGATTCTATTGTGTGTGTTTTTTATTTAGTTTTGAATGAGTTTCGCATTTGGATTGGAAGAACACCGTTCGCAACAATTGCTGCTTTGCGAGCGTACATGTATTTGAAAGCAATCAATTTAACACAAATTGTTTGAATAAGATAAAATAAAATGGCTTTTGTGTTACATTTGGGACTATTTTGCTTTCTCAACTCATAGCTGTCAACAACTGATTTCTTTAATCACAAAAAGAAAAGAATCCAAAATTAAAGGTTATCTAAACACTTGCTTCATCGAATATCCTTCCATAATTTCAGCCTAAAATGATCAACAAAAACAGTTTTGAAAACGTTCTTTTGAAGAAACAAAAGAAATAGAAACACCAGAGATCATTTCGATGTCGAATTGCACAGTTTTACTGGAATTGTGTGATAAACTTTGCAAGAACCACAAAAGGAAAGCTTGAAGTAAAGTTGATGTGATGTTCTTAACAATGAAAATCTTTGGCATTGAGCTGTTGGGATAGAGGTAGAGTAAATAAAAACGCAAATCATCCCTGATTAAAACAACTATAATGAGACCAAAAGCTACAATGCAGCAACTCGAGCTGCAAAAAGTAGCTTGTAAGAATTAATTAAGAGTGGATTAAGCAAAATGATCGTTTTGGAAGCACAGGTATCATAAGGACTGCTCAAAAAGACATATTGTATAAAGTGGTGAACCTCATGTCACTCGATACACACATATTTAGTTAGAGAAGAAACACTTGTGTGGATCTATTCGATATCCATCAATGCGCTATACAATCACTGCCAAACAGAGAACCTGTGAAGCAAGACGAACGATCAACACTATCGACTGAAGTAGAATTCGACCATAATCCTTTCAAAGTATCACCAAACTGACCTGCGTAGAGCAGAATACAGTGCAGGACTTCAGGAACTATATCATAATTGACTCCGACGGATCTAAAAGATCTGGGAAATAGTCCCACAAACAGCTGTTCTAACGCGGTTAGTTATAACTACTTTATGCTCTTTTTAAAAATTCTGCCCCTAAAAACATTTAAGAGGATACATATTTTGTGTTTTCATAAACATCCTCATTCAAGTTGTGAAAACAGATTTTTTCCTGTTTTATAATGCAATTTTTCTAGATTGAAAAAGCGAGCAGGTGGGTTAATTAATCAGGAGATTCTCCTTGCATCGGCAGTATATTATCCAGGAAATAAATTTAGTGAATCAGACAAACCTGAGTATGTCGAAGTTCTTAATGCAGATAGAACGGAAATTGAAAAATTTGTTTCTGGAGTGATATATCGCAGCAATATTTATTGTTAAAACTCGAACTATTGGACGAGGAAGAATGAAAAGATGCTGAACTTTCATCAAGCTATACAGCACCAAGAGAGAGGTGAATTGGCGAAAAGTAAATATTGACGATATCGATGCCAAATTGCCATTGATGCCAATTGAATCATGCCATTAATTCTAAAGATGAGGATAAATTTGCAGATTGAACTCCTCTCCAATACTACCATCGTTGATGACATTATAAGCAACCACAATGCATTAACACCTCTTTACAGGTCGATAATATAGAAATGGGGTATTTTTTAATAGAAACAACCTGAGCAGAATCATTAAAATACTTGTTGGACTTAGATCACGTGATTTTCCGCAATTGCCGACGCTATGCCAAGGAACACTTTTGAAACGTTTGAAAGAATAAATCGAATCTTTAGTAGTCAAAAGCTACAAGATGTTTGAATTTCAAATTTCATTTAAGCGCCATAAAGCATCTGACAAGCGTCAACGCATCTCGTCGACCTAAACTTCCGCACCTCTGAGTCCTCGCTCAAATCAGCATAGCAATGGTATAAGTCACTTACGACTTGTAAGTGAGAATGCATAAGTTGATCTACCAAATAAAACCAATAAAAAATCATTGTAAAAATCAATCATAATCAACAATAAAATCATTGTAAAAACTATAAAATACCTGTAAATATTATTATCGAAAATTTGAAAATGATATATAAAAGCTGTGATGAATATATCTAAAATTGATTTTTAATTCACGCATTTAGAAATATTGTCTTCCATATTCATAAATACTAACCTACTAATGTATGTAATAACTCGAAGATCGCAAGTCTACATTTCTCCACCATTCGTCACAAATTTGACCTCCCCTTACTGATTGTCAAATCACTGTCAATTGGTAATATTTAAATGTTCCACATCGAAAGCTGACATTATAATAAAAAATATTAATGAATACATACAATATATTTTGAAGTATGCAAATAAATAGATGGTAAACTCTACTGATCAACATGAAGAAAAGAGTTCAGCAGCGCAATATATCGAGCCGATATTTAATTTTGGATACAAAGGAGTAGATAGAAGAGGAAAACCAAAAAGGAACAGCTGATCAAAATACAACTCAAATATACACACACCTCATAAAACTTACAACAGTGTCTAAATAGCCAGATCAAACCCGTTGCAAAAATCTAGACACGGCTCAAAGTGACAAGAACGACTGTAGTATAAATCGAGCACTTTTATCTGACCCTATTTAAATAACCACCAAAACCTCGACGGAAAAACTCAAATGACCAATCAATATTTATGGTATTTTTCTAAATGGCCATTAAAAAACATTCTAAACGACTGTAGAATGCATAAAATAAAGCATAAAATAATAATAAAATAATAAATCAAATATTAAACAATATTAACAACGAAAAATAGTGTCAATTAAAAAGTATTAAAAATTTTAAAATTGTCTTATTGATCGCACAGGAAGGAAGTGTCTGAAACCCATTATCCAAAAAGACATGTTTTCATTATGGTGACTATAGTTGGGATGACTGAATTAAGGCTTTAGCAAAATCAGCAAAATTTTGGCTGTTGTCAAACGCTCAGTAGTTCAATTTTCTGGATGATGGTTACTAAATTAAAAGAAAATAAAAACGAGAGAGAAAACACAAAAATATTACCAAAATTTCAGTTTCAACTCTGACTACATATGTTAAAAATATATGTCCGAAATTTCAGGAAGGTCAGTAGCGTTGCTTCGGAGAAGTCACGAGGACATTGTCTAAAAAGTTATTTTGAGAAAAACGCATTTTAAGTGCATTTTAACCCCAATTTTTTTTCAACGCAATCGAAGAAAGTTGGTTTCCTGCACTTTTTGTACAAATTTGACGTTCATTCCTTCATTTTTGCTGGACATATTGTACATGTACCTCGTGTCTCAAGTTTAAGAGAAGCTGTAGGTTCAGGTTCTTCGTCTTCTATCTTCAACATTCGTTTGATGGTTGATTAGTATAGCGGCGCAACATATGTGGTTTACAAAGCTCGTTGGGTCTTACGTCTATTACGTCTGTAATAATCAAGAGGTAATAATCAAGTAATAATCAAGAAGTCTAGTCATGTCAAGTTATAACCATAGTCATATCCTTTGTAAAGCCATAAATAGTTTAACTGGTCCAGATCTCGAAAGTATAAATTCAGCTGGAACGTCAGTTTTTGCATTATTCGTGATGCCAATATACGTCAACTTTTTTTGTCTTTAAAAGTTTAACTACCTCAATTCATGTGAATCAATTATCTATGGTCACATTGCGAATTAAATAGTAAATGGGTTTTGTCAGCCGTATAACACTGTGTCGGTTTTGATAATTCCTAGGCAACATTTGTCAGTTCTTGCCCATCGACGTCTTTTCCGACATATCTATAACCGTTATAGAAGTAATTTGTCGAAGCGTCAGTCAGGCACATGTGTTTCAACCCATATTTTCCAGGTTTTCTTGCCATATACATTAAAAACTTGCAACAGCAACGACACTTTACGAGCATTTCATCAATGCACATATCAGAGCCTGGAGTAAAACATTTTTGAGAGTTTGATATAAAAATATCAATATATGATATAAAAATACAAAAATGATATAAAAGTACAATTCTGATATAGCAGCAGCGGGATCCATCTTCTTTGCCTCTTCTCTGGTCTGAGGATTGTCAAATCATATTGCCGTTAGTAGTATCAGTAAAAGTTTTTTTTTGAAAAAATACATCTAAATATTTCTCTTCCCCTTTCATTTATCGAAATCACGGAGAAATATCTTCTTTGTTGCTTTTGAATATGGCAGTAAAAATCAGACAAACAATCAGTACTCGTAGTTTTGTCATCTCTGCAACTTTCTATTATTGTTTTCGACGGTTATTTTCAGAATTTCTCCTGGGAACAGAATATTCCAAAAATCCACTTCAGCATTGGAATCAAGTGTTCTGGTCGAATTCCGGAACCGAACGTGGTTATGTTCAGGAGTCCATGAGCTGGTCCTTAGACGGTCTTTATTCCACTTAAATTGATCCCTTTCTCCAACTTTGATACTTAAATAGTAGGCTTAGTTACCTGAGCGTTAGATTGTTCATCGGCCTCAGAAATCCGTTTTTCATTGTCTGAAACGTCGCTGTATGACTGCATACAAACATTTTCATCCAAATGTTGATCCTCTACATCACTTATACCACTTTTCTCATTTTCTAGTTGATTCAAAAGAAAACGCTCCTAATCTGGATCGTTCACGTTCATTTTTAACAACAATAAATGGTTAAACTCTTTGAAAGCACAAACAAACTATTGGTGAGGTGACGACAAAATGACGGCAAGTACCAAATATGATTGCAAAAACTATCTTGCAGTATCCGATTTGTTCCGCGGTCGCCGTAAAACTGACACTTAAGCAACTACTAAGACGCGTCACTGCATGCTGCAAGTGACAATTTTTCCATTTCCGAAAAAAACTGTTACCATGTTTGACAAATTGACACAACCTCACAAGTTGAAAGTTAAGCTTGCATGAGGTCTCTGGATCGTTTCAGAGCTACGGTGCAACTGAAATTCGGCGCCCGAATGCTCTATGATTTTAGGAACCGATATTAAAGCGATCATTCGTCCAGAAAAATTATACTTTGGTAACTTTAACCAAACCCAGTTTCTTAAGCGCTCGTTGCTATTTGGCGTGTCGCCTCCAAGGCATCTTTCCAACAATTCATCCTTTGTCAAGCCCTTCCCTTGTATATAGATTTCAAATTGTTTTGAGCTCCGTCGAAAAGGGAAGATTAAAGTTTTAATCCTCTAAGGTTTCTCTACGGTTTCGGTATTTGCAAGAGGTATTTGCATCTGCTTATCGTCGTGGGTCCTGCGGCACTCGGTCGTGTCAACATTTTGTAGTGGAAAGTGGCTATGCTATTTCACGCATATCTTTTACAATATTTTTTTATCTTGTATAATTACATGAACATAGTAAGGTAATCAAGCTGTTTGTGCATATAAATCAGCTGGCAAAGGACAGTTGTATAAGAAACACGGTTGATCTATTCTGGAAGCCAATAACAAAACTTTGCTTTCACGCCTGGTTGGCATTTTGAACATGGATTTCCTGAGAGAACTCATTTCTTTGTGTTTCACCATTGTCTCGTTCATTGCAATATTCGTTGTATCGTGATCATTCTTCTTGAATAATTCTCTAATTTTGACTACAAAAAGTTGGACTTCATACAATTTGTCGTTATAAAGATCTGTCCTTCTTGGAATGATAAATGAAGTTTCTTAGAATCTCAGCATACTTGTGAATGATGGTATCGCTCACAAAATGCTATAATAATGCTTTTTTTGCTTTCGCAAAATGCAAAAAATGCTTTATTCAAATATACATGAAAACATAACAAACTTTTATATCTTTTATAAAATGAACATATACATAAAGATAGTTTCATGTTAACATTTTCAGTATGTTATTCACTCTTAATAATTTTTTTCTTAAATACAAAATTAGTTTCAGTCTTTCGTGAAATTAATGACATTAAATTTATAATTCTTTCCCATTCTCTCTTTGGTGATCACCAACTCTTAAATTTCCATAAAAATATTCATGAGATTTTTTAATCACATTCGATTTTACGAGGTACATCAAATCTTCGTACTTTTTTTTTGATATTTGAATTGCATCTTCGTAAGCATTTTTGAGCTCGACATTTTGAAATCAACTGACCTCGGTTGTTTCACTAAATTAACTTCTCTGAATTCGGATTCAGAATATGACACTTTATAGAATAATTTCTCAGGATACTGTCTTTCTACTTTGAATACCGCTGCATCACAAAATTTAACAACTTGGCCAGATGATTCTTCCCCAAAATTAAAACTGATTTCAGAATGCATTATTTTAAATCGTAGAAGTCATCACAGCTCATTTCGACAACATTGTACCGCCACCCTTGTTTTTTGGCGGTTTTCACTATACACACATAATCATTGGGTCTATAAATTGGGCTTGCCTTTAGAAATCGTTGAATATTCTTTTCAATCAGAGAATGGAAATTGTCGCGTTCGCTTTTGAGGCCACTTAGCCTACCACTTCGTAATGATTTTGCAACTTCATTCCTTAGTAATGTAGTCTAAGTGTTTAACGTGGAGTACCTGCCACCATTAGGCCTTACTTCACGGTCTCAAAGACTGGGTTGATTTAATGCGTCAACCAACGTCCCTAATTATGAATGTGGTCCCAGTACATAAAATGTAGGAAACACAAGTTACACTGGTTGGTATTAAAAAAACTACTTTCTAGCCACATCGCAAACTACAAACCACCACATTTCAGCCAGGAAAGGCTCCTCACCGTGTAGAGGGGGAGGGGTTCCAGTAACCTGTCATGGGCCTCCCCCTAACCCGTGGTACAGATCAAACCTCTGCTCAGGATTTCGTAGAACATAGACTTGTTCTACTACCAATTTACGTTCCTATTTCGAAGGGTTGGTGACCGCGTAGCCCCCAGGACAGCAATACAATGACGACAGTAGGTCCGGACCAGACATAAAAACAGTCATGAGACTGGGCTTAGGACACATAACGGTGACAACGTTTAGGGACTAGTAGACAGCAACAGAACCCACACTTCCTCGCGTAGCAGATGGTGCAGTCGCAATCGGAAGACTTCATGCGCGAATTCGTTGATCCTTTGAAAAGCCTCTTCACCCAGCAATGCATTCTCGACATCTTCTGGGGTTTTAAAAGCGTCAATAACCCGCGCAATACGTAAGCTGATATATGCCTGGCATTCGAACAAAACATCTTGCCAAGTCTCACCCTCCGCACCACATAACAAACACACACGATGGATAACAATACCATGACTGCACAACAATTTATTAAAACTACCATGTCCAGTTAGTAAATATACTAACTCCAAACAGAAATTACAACTCAACATCTTCGCTCAGTCATCACATCCGGTAGGAACTGATACGTGGTACGCCCCTCCGCACATTCACTCCACCTGGATTGCCATTCGGCAATCAAGCCTTCTTCCATAATTCCCCAAATGACGGCCCGACTTAGTCCATTAGGATTTGTATCACGTAGCCATTGATTCTCCCCCATGGGAGATCAATAGGATTCTGGGGTGAGCTTATCTGACAAGGAGTCAGAAACCAGCCTGTCTAGTCGCCGGATCATTACCCGCTCCATCATTTTACCAAGCGATGGGAGCAGAGAAACGCTCCGATACGACCCAGGAAGGGTTGGATCCTTTTCCGACAATTTAAGCAGTATAACTACTTGGGCACGCTTATAGTCTATCGTGAAGGAGCCTAGTTGGGAACATCTACTAAATAGACATTGGACATGGTCTTGTATGGCTCGTCAGATGCTTTTATATATCGTGCCAGTCATTCCATCCCATCCAGGTGATTTCTGACATCGTAGCCTGCCAACACACTCATCTATCTCCCAGCGTTGGAGGGGAGGAGTTGCCTCCTGCTCTTCAGCACTGTCAACATGAGGTGTCTCAGTTTCCGCTGCCGGAAATAAACTCTCCAACAGATGCTCAACACAGTTCATCCATGTGGGCGCCGGGTTGCCATCAATACGCATTCCATGGAATTCCCGTTTGTCACTACCTCCGCGACAGAACGTATACGCCATTCCCCACGGATCATCAGCATTTTCGCTAACAAAGCACTGCCAGTGCCTCTCCTTGGTTAGAGCAAGCATTTTGTGGTATTCTCTTACCCATATCTTATATGCCGATCCTAGCTGATCCACTGATTGCGACTTACAACATCTGGCCTTCTGGAACTGCTTTCTGACCCGCATTACTGCTGCACGTTTGGTAGAGAGTTCCACCGTCCACCAAGCCACTCGTACTTTTGCTAGTTTCTTGTTTTGGCGAAGCAGCTTGTTATTTGCTCGATCATAGCACTTATGAATATGCGCTATTCACTAATGCTGAAAGTACTGAAGTCAGTGATAGACACTGCCTCAGTGTATTCCTGCACCAGTGCGTCATATCGAACCCTATTGGGTTCGGACCCATGGCTTCAGGACCACCTTGCTGGTGGGCGAGTCATAACCATCTCATTAGAGGTCATAGTGAACTCAATGAGGTTGTGGTCACTCGTCCCTCAATCAGGTACTAGTCTCCAGTCAAACCGCAAAGTACACATGGCTGCACTGTTAATACATGAAACGTCTATATCCTTGATAATGTGGAGACGGAAAAAAAAACTTTATTTATTCAACAGATAGACCTACTTCAAAGTTGAGAGTGATAATGCCGCCTAATAGTGATAATGTAACTACTAAGTATAGTTTTAGAGCTACAATCGTTATAAAATTCTACACGATGTTTTTGGAGGAGTAATCTATTTAAAAATTTCAAAAAATCAAAATTATCTAATACGCTAAGGGTCTTTAAACTTTCGGCAAGGTACTCGTATATCCCGTTTTTGTAAATTATCTTTACGACATTTATTTTGTGGCTAATTTTTCCATGATAGCAGATTCTGGTAAAAAGTATCGAGGAAAATTATTGAAAATTTCTACTTTCATGTGGTGAAAACTGTCCTGCTGCTACTCTACAAACTGTTTTTGAATGCATTAAAATCAACGTGAAGCGAAACTACAACGCTGGCTGCTAAAAACACATGAGTGCAGTCATGCTCGGAAAATCAGAAGGATATTTAATGTGAACTTTAGACCACTTTCCCCGCAAATGTGGAAATCCAAACATAATTTAATCATATCGTGATTTATAACATTCATAATATTGCTTCTTATCACTTTGCGCGTGACGGTAGCGGGATTCAGTAACCAATCGCCTGCGAAATAATTTTTAGTTTAAACTCTTTTCATGTCACTTAAAACTGAGGAAGCTTTGTGAAAAAAACTCAATTTTATAGTGCACACAGCTTATAAGTGGCGGAATATACAAAAAACTTCGAAAATTGCAGATTTTCCCACCATTCTTCATCATATTCCCATTCTGTTCGCGTCTATTTACCTTGCGGCTGAGACGATATCCGTTATATGCAAATATGCTCATGTGTGTATGGTGGAGCCCATCATTTTCACAGCCGAACGTTGGCTCCATTCAGCTCAATTTCGTTCATATTTTCATTTTTCATTTTCTTTAACGTAACCAGATTATGTCCTTATCTTGCCACGTTCGTTTACCTTTCCCATTTCGTCGATATCGTTTGAAAATATGATAAAAGGTAGACAATATTATATGAGAAATGCTAAGAGGATTCCGCACGCATATCACATGTGTAAGCTATTATACTTCGCGCTACTGTTCGCGAAGGAGGCGCTCTCTCCTGCCAACAGTATCAGATGGCATAGCCTATAGCGAAATGGAGGCTTACTTTGAACTTTTCGTTTGCATGATAACGTGTCGGTTCCAGGAAAAAGTGCAAGTTCCATTGAAGATATCATCACAAATGTTTAAAACTTGTAATGTTGCCGCTGGCAGAGAAATCCTTCAATGTACTTTATTGTAAAAAGGTATTTACAACCCAAACGTACTTAAAAATCTGACAATGGAATTGATTGATGACGTTGTGAACATTGTGAGGAAACACACATATGCAGTCTGATGAAATCTTTGAAAGGACCATTGCTAAAATTACACCGACGTGATATTTCATACGTAATTTTATTTTAGATAAATACTGTAAGCAGGCTTCAAGCTTCTCGTCAAAGCAACAACATTGAGCGTTGCCATGGCTGTGGAAGGATTTACGGATGTGAAAAGTACTAAAAATACGAAAAAGTTGTTATGTAGGAAGTTTATAAGGATCATATCGAAATAATGAACACGTATTGTGCTTGGGATGGGGAAAGTTTTCATATTTGCTGAAACCATATTATTTCTATGATACCACTGATGATTAAAGTAAAAACTGAAACACTGAAGCAAAAGAGCTGCAACTTCGGTTTCACGAAATGGTTTGCTTCCTCAAACGGTATTGGGAGAGGGGATACTAAACCAATATTTAAAGTATGCTTGGAAAAACGAATGGATCATGGAACTAATCTAAAACTGAATGACCTGGAAGGACATTTGTTAATCAATTCACAATCCTCCAATAAATTTAGTTTTATATCAAATTTTTTTTGTTCAATGGGGTGTACAACCACGTTCGTTTCGAATTTCCTTGGAAGCTATGGTGGGCGGAAGGAAGTATTCATAAAAAATTTTCTACAAAAAATTAAGTGAAAATTAATGCTCATGCAATGAAATATTCAGTGTAAAGAAATCTCGAAACTATCTTTTGACTGCTGCTGACCAAGTAAAGTAAATTTTAACAATTTTTTCAAGCCAAGGAGCATTTAGGCTAGATTGTTTTTTTCTAAAATTAAATTTTTTTTCCTAATTTTGATTCTGAATACAATTAAAAATGCAATATAAAATGTTTTAGAGCGACTTAAAAATTTTAAACCAGTTGTCAAGCGCTTAAGGCGAAACGCGGCTAGAACGCATTTTTCAACTCTCCAGCGTATTTCGTCGTTCTCGCCCCCACACATTTTGACATGTTTGTTTTACTTTATACTTGGACTAACTACTTTATATTACATATTTTACATACATATGTATTCTATAGGCAAAAAGAGCGGAAACTCAAGGTAACCGAATGTCACGTTTTTTGAGTGGGCCGATACGATTAAAAAAACTATTATTATAAACTATTGTTCTATACCCCTGAAGTTTCAATACGAGGTTTGTTAAAAAAAATCGCGAATTTCATGTTTTTCAAGAATTATTTATTTATTCATGATTTATTCAATTTTGTCCCCTTCAAAGTAATCCCCGTCACACATTATACACTTGTGATAATGTTTTTACCAATCCTCAAAGCATTTTGAAAAATCATTTTTTGTGATTTTGTTCAGCTCCTCCTTCGATGTCGTCTTTATCTCCTCAATCGTGGCCTAGCGTCGTCTTTTCATAGGCTCTTCATTTTCGGGAACAAGAAAAATTCACAGGGGGCCAGGTCTGGGGAATACGGTGGCTGCGGCATTATTAGAGTGTTGTTTTTGGTCAAAAATTCGCGCACAAGTAACGATGTGTGAGCAGGGGCGTTATCATGGTGCAAAAGCCAATTTTGTTGTTCCACAAATCCGTGCGTTTCTGGCGGATTGCTTCTCGCAAATTGCGCATTACTTGGAGGTAATATTCCTTATTGACCGTTCTACCCTGCGGCAAGAACTCATATTGCACCACGCTCCCACAATCGAAGAAAACTGTAAGCAAAACCTTCACATTCGACCGAACTTGGCGTGCTTTTTTCGGTCTATCTCGGAACATTTTGTACCACCGATAAACGTTGCTTTTGTCGCCGTATGCAACAATCAACATTCTGAATGCATCCGCGCACTTTAAGTGGTTCTTCACACAAAATTTGATACAATTTCTTTGATCCATTTTTTGGGACAGACGAAAATCAAAGACAAGGTAGAACACGTCCACGCACAATAACTGTCAAAAACTGACTGGGCATTCAAAATGGCGGAAATTGTCAACATAATTGAGGGTCATGAGTACCAATATAACGCCAGCAAAAGACCAAAAATCGAACATACGTAGGCTGCGAAAATTCTAAATTCGCGATTATATGTCTTTGTTTACATGTCTGGCTATCGCGTGAACTAGGATCATGTTGATCGGATACAAACTTTTCCATTTCCAGTCGGTCGTCTAACCTCAAAAATGGATTTTTTTCCAAATCGCCGCCATTTTGATAGTGTCCGGTAGAAATAAAATTATCCTAGTTCACACGATAGCCAGTTAAGCAAGGATTAATTTCTGTTGTTTTTTTCAGGTGTTCCAAAGTCGATAAACCACGCCCACCATCAATTTTGGGCATTTTCCAAAAAAAATTGTAAAATCCAAAAAGCAGAAAAAAGAAAAAGTCACCATGAAAGGGGTTTTTAAAAAACCTTATCCTAAAAGCAGTAGTGAAATTCCCAAGTTTTTATTGACACAGATCTGTAGAAGGCAATTTTCTTTACTTGGAATGGAGGGCTGCCTGGAGACATGCGACTGGTCTACCACCTCTGCTCTGACCTACTCCTTGTAACTTTAGAATTGAATTCTTGCTTTTTCTATTGAATTCTTTTGAGGCGCTGAAAGTGAGGGATTATTTAACAGGTAGCCGAAATCACCATCTGCATATCTCGAGTCAAGCCACGTGACGTGAGCCATGATATTGGGAACTTTCTGAGCTTATGGGAACTAACCAGGTTGAGTGCAGCACAAACGAAGTCATTGCAGACGATTTGGGCACGGTCCAACTCAGGTATATAACCAGGCCCCTCGATGTCTAGTCTTAATGGACACACTTGATGTCATAGGCGCGTTTAACTTCGCTAATTGAATCAGTGTCCTTGAAGCACTGGAAAACTTTCAGGTCCGCAATATTTGTTACGAGTTTTGAGCAACAAAGCGAGGGAGTGACGTCTTCTCAACTATGTGAGTGAAGGTTAACGCACCGAAAACCATCCAAAAACCCTCTTTGGCCTACCACAGCAGTACTTCGCAATTTAATCTTCAGCTGATGAATTGTTAAGTGTCCTTGCAAGGTTCCACCGTTCCCCATAATTTTCTTTGTTTCGTTCGCAGACGCGTTTCGGCGGTTCGCCATTTTTCGTGTGATTTTCAGTGTGCGCTTTACCAGCTCCTTACTTTTAATACTTATTAGAATTGTAATTACCTACTAATTAGCCGCGCCTAACCTGCTGCGATGGATGATAATTTAGGATTCATACGAGGATCCAAATTGAGCAATCATAAAAGAATTAACTTTGGAGGATAATGCGCCAAGGGAGGAGTTAAAAAGATTCAGTGGATCTGCGGTTAGCAATCAAGCGTGTTAGTTTATGTTGGTCGTTTTATAATCAAAAATACATTTGGATTTTTAGATTTTTTGCAAACTTCATCTCGTGATATGCCTGCCTGATTTTAGCAGTTCATAATGAATCATAGCTTTCTAATGTTAATATTTTGTGTTGCGGGTATTTTGCTGATTGTCCGTGCTATCGTTACTTATAATCCGAAGAAAAAACGACTATGCAGACATTTATAATGCCCTCCTTTCAACATCTCGTGGCTTCAATTCCTGTGGCATCCACTTGCTTTGGTAGAGAATGAATCATCATATTTTCAAGCGCCTGGAAATGTCTACTTGTGTCATCCTCACTGCTTATGCAGGTTTTTCTTGTCTTTGATGCGAGTCCGGTGTGAAAAATGTCTCTAATACCTCATCTTCTAACCATATCTTCTGCATAAGATGTTCTATACCATAAGTATCACAACTTTTAAATCGGGCCAATTTGCAGCGACACGTATTTTCAGATAGAAAACAAAGTTAAGTTTATGGGACTTTTCTTTTGGTTTCGATTAAAGAACAAAAGCAATGCTTACTGAAAATGACATTCCATTGGAACAGATTTTGACACTTTTAACAATAAAAGTTTTTGACACTCTGGCCAAATAATTCGGGTCAGTTTGACAGTGATTAGTGATTCCAACGAAACCAAGATCTGGCCAGATGTAATTATGTACTGTTTATATATCCAATAAATGCTCATTTTTTTCTTAATCTCAATAAGGTCAAGATGCATTTGTTGATATTCACAACAACCCTCTTGTATGGTATGACGTTTTGAATTTATGATGAACTGATATCTTAAATGTTAAATTTTCCAGGGAAACATATTCCTTTTTCAGCTTTGCAACTGTGCTCTCCTTTATCATTCACACGCAAAAGATGTTGAACAAGTTCACCTTTGGAATAAAGATCGGTTTCTATAACACAAGTTCTCTTAAATATTGTATTATAAGCACAAAGCCCCGTCAAAAATATTGGACAGAGAAGAGTCTGACGTAATTCTGCTAGCTTCCAGCTCCCACCTACTCATGATAAGGTACATCTGTAAGGTTTTCAATATCAAAGTTACATATCAAAAAAAGTAACAAAGGATAATGCCCCGGGGTGGAGTAAACAGGAGTTTATTTTCAGGAAAAAACCGTCAATTGTATGGGACACTACATCCCTTTGTTTTGTTCTTAGTATTATTAAGGATTATTCTTGCTGAAATCATGATAGATATAAATAATAGCACTGGTTTACAACGAAAAAATTTACCTCATATATAACGATAAAGCACGAATTACAAAAGGATTTGATGTAACTGTCAATCAGTTTGTTTCTGAAAACAGAAAAATGGAAATTTTTTAAATTAGTCATGTAGCAAAATGTAAGTACGAGAAATTTTACATATTTTACAATTTTACATTTACAATTTGACATACTTAAAAATACGTGCTACGAGCTATCTTGCTCACAGTATTCCGAAAATGTAATCTGAGAACGACCCGATCCTGAAGATAGCCGTCGACCTAAATGACGAAGAGCAGCTTACAAAAAACATAAACATAACCTTAAAAGTTATAAAGAATGCGACGAACGCCAAAAAATGTCAATAAGCACATTAAAAACGGGATTGGCAAACTGGAGGACCTTGTGAATAGAATTCAGCACTATCGACGCAGGCGGCTACGGGCAGAGAGCGAGCTGAAAGTCTCAAGAAAATTTCTGAAAACAAAACTTCCTTTACCGAAAAAGCTATTCCTTTTGTAAAGGGCAAAATGGCAGCATGTAGCTCACTAAAACCTGGTTGCAGGAAAAGCGTAAAGGGGCCAATACCAGTCGAAATAAGTGATATCAGTCAAGGGGAGGAGGGAGATGCTGATTTTCAATTGGTGCGCTCTAAATTGCAGCAGATGGCTGAGAAAAAGTCACAGCGCGCAGTCACAGTCACAGGAAACGATTGGAAAGAGACGCCTGAAATGCACGAAGGCATTTCGAAAACGAAAACCGGTGTCTGCACACGGATGGTGAGAGCGACCAAAACAGGCGGCCTCTTCGTAGAGCACAGGACGGAATCCACCGACAAGGGCCTGTTCGAAAGCGGCGTCTAGATATCCTTGACTCTAAGTCTGATATCTCGCTGTAACATCTTTTGGCCTCTTTGGAATGGATTTTGATTGTGTTGTGAATATCAAAGAAGCAGAAGAGTGAATTAGAGAAACTTTTTTGAAGGTAGACAGCTTTAGGGGAATGACGATACCTATCAATCCTAGAGGGCAAATGGCTGCAATGGAAAACAGTCCAGAAAAAGACGCTTTGCAAGTCCTGGGAAAGGAGAAAATTAAAATCAGCTGGGTTGTGTGCAGGATACGTTGGAAGGTAGTCATAACTCGATGCTATAAGTGGCTTAGCTTCGCAAACATTTTCTTAAACTGCAAGGAGCCAGATGAAAGCAAACTCTGCTACAAGTGTGGCGCTCCCAGCCATAAGGCGAAAGATTGCCCAAGCAAACCAAGCTGCATCCTGTGCAAAGCAAATGGACTGAAGCCTTTGGATCTGGCTCATATTCCAGAAGTCATAGGTGCCAAGAGTTCAAAGAGGCACTTAGTAAGACATGAGCGAAGGCATGTTCCACGTCTTGCAGGTTAACATATACTATCACCCAACCGCACAAGACTTATTCGACCAGGTTGCGTGTGAGAAAAAAGTCGACCTGTTGCTGACATCTGAGCAACGCCACAACAACGAGGGGGTAGGATGGTATTTCGAACAATCTGACACCACCGCCATTTGGGTACGGGATAGTGCTCAGCTCGCAGTTCGGGCTTACTCCAGCGGGGATGGCTTTATGCTCATTGCGTGGATATGACATTCACAAGGGTCTACTTCACGCCGAATGAGTCAATTTAATGTTTTCAGAGGAAGTTCGATGACCTGGAGGAAGCTGTTTCGAGCACAGAAGGTCGTGATTAGAACACACCAACCTTTGGACGGGGAGGCTGCTTTGCAACCATTCCGGATGTGACATTTTCTGTGAAGTGCTTAGTGCCTAAGATACACATATGGAGGGTACTTGAGGACTACTCGGCGAGCGATCACCAGTGTATTGCTTTCAAAGTTGGCTCGACGCGAAGCATCCCAACCTTCAACGGTATGTTGAAACATTTCTCAAATAGATGTTCACGCGTTCGCCGCAGTTCTAATAGGCGTTCTAATATGACGTGACGAGGAGCGTCTCAGCTAAAACCAAAGTGAACCCCATCATGAGGCTCATAAAGACCGCGTGCGACTACTCTATGGATTAACAGCTTGTCATGCAGAAGTTCAGACTTTCACAGATGCCCTGTTGTTTGCATACTTTTCCCTGTATATCCTGCTCGTCTCGATGCTTCATAAGGGCAGTGTCCTTCTTAGATTCATTGAGGTAAACAGTGCATTGAAATCCTTAAAACCAAAAAAGCGTAAGGGACCCAAGGTACAGCTTGTGTGTAAACTATGCCCGGACATGCTGTTCAGCATATTCAATGTCTGCTTGCAGGAGAGCGGTGTTTCCAAATTGCTGGAAAGAGGAAATGGTTGTGCTGATATGCAAGGGGAAGGGAATCCGTAGCAACCATCTGTATATCGGCTGTTATGTATGCTGAACGCCACTGTAAGAAGTGCTCAAGAACCTCATCAGAGAGACTTGATGGGCGTTCAGACTCCTAGGGATCTATCTAGACAACAGCAAGGTTTCTGGCCTACATGGTGCAATATTCTGGCCAATGCTGCAATAACAAATGTGGCGAACACGTTTTAGCGTGCCGCAGCCTACAATCGGCACCCGAGGCGAAAAGTATTGTTTATAACATTCAACGTGAGATATGTCATCAATTCGGCTAGGCGGATAGAAATCTCTTCACTGGAATATTTCAGGATGCCAAAGTATCTGACGTGAATCCTAAGGGACTAGCTATCAGCCTCCTTATGGCCATCGTTTGGGACCTACCTCGGACAAAAGATGTCTACTCATCAATGCAATGGAGTCAGTGCTTTTCTACGGCTCTGAAGTCTGGGTTGATACCTTTAGTAAGGGAACATTTCGATGGCGTCTTGCACGGGTTATAAGGCAAGGAGCTCTGTCGATAGCAGCTGCTTACCACGCTTTCTCTAGGCTGGCTGTGCCAATTGTCGTGAGGGTGATCTTACATAATTCTATTGACAAAACAGAAGACAAAGGCGGGTCCAGTTACGTTTGAGCGAAACATTTTTAGTTGAGAACGAAGAAGAAGAAAAGTGGGACTTTCCTAACCTGAATTGAACCGTTGCAAAACAGCTCCAGACTAGGTTCGCGGTCGGGCAGGGGAGTTGATTAGTAATTGAGAGTCCAACGTAAGTTACGTCCACCTCCCAACCAAAATAATATAATATTATTTTCAATTTTTTCGCATTTATTTCACTATTGTATATTATCTGCATTTTACTTAAGATACAAAATGCTACTACTGAATTACGTTCGTCCAGGATGTTCTCCACATGTTCTCCACGTATTGTGATCCACATATTATCAATTACTAGGTTGATTCCTACAACCAACGGTATACCAACTTGAAAACACGAGCGAATATAATTCCTGGATCACTAGAAAATCATTTGGGCTAAAAATCGTGAATAGCTTCCTTGTCGAGCATACATTTTCCCTAAACACTTATTCAATAGTTTTGATTCACTTTCAATAGATTCCAGACCAGAACGATCTGACCCATAAAAAATGATACCCAAAACGACACAAGACATGAAAAAGGATACACAAGCAGGAGCACGGGTCATTGTTACCTAACTTTTATATACGAAAGTATTACATGCATGCTGATAGAAATACCAGCCAAGCAAGTATAAGCCCCTTTCCAACTCGGCAACAGGATCGAGAGGATTGTAACCAACGGAAACTTCAGCCGAGCAACTGAGAAAGAAAAATGTCCCTTACATGTTCTCCAATGCAACCAAAAGTGCAAGTCTACTCCACATAATCGAGCTGCATTAAATTCCTACTTTATTGTTGTCAGATATTCGTGCATGGAATGTCCCTTCGCGTACTGAATTTAATGTGAAACATTTAGCATTTTTTTAGGTTAGGAAAGAGTGATAGCAGCTTAGTGCAGCAACGATGAATGAAAAAGTGGGAAAGAAATCTGGTGGGATTCAACAAACAAATGTTCAGATTGTAGCGAATCCTGTTACATGGAATCTGATAGTTTTAATGCGGGAAAGCAGTTTGAATTTTTTCTGTTTAAATGAAGGAATCCACAGCCACATATCGTTTTGTGTATTTTATAGACATCAAACGCAACAATAGAGTAACAGTTTAAAATTTTATTGAAATATTTAAAACTTACTTAAAGAACAAGAAAAAAACATTAAAGACGTCTTATGTACATATCAGCAAAACACTCATTGTTAAACGCTCCAACACTTTCGATAGAACGCCAACATATGCTGAATTTAATTGTGTTACCTCCAGGAGAACATTTCGCAGAATAAGGAATCTTAACACACTTCCAAACATATTTCCTACCGATTTCCTCTTGCTTGAGGCTAATAGTTTAAGTTAATGCTTCTTAGTTTGATCCTGAATGTGTTCTCGGAAGTAACACATGTTACGTATATTTTCTAGTGTTTCCTGTGTGTACACACTCATTTCAACTCTAATCGGTTTCAATGCTCGCAATATAAAACACGTGTTAAAATTTAATTGCTACAATAATTATTATCTGCTGTTTAATTTTCAAAATATCATATGTGAAACCTCTGATAATCATGAATTGATAAAAATGTAAGAAGATCGAAAAGGGAATAAGGAAGAACTTTATTTTTCAGTCATTTGTGATAGAGTTAATCTAGATACATCGTTTTCACTTGAACCTTTACCAGAATGTAATAGTCTCCCAAATATGCGAATGAAAGTGGGAACAAATAACTATTTAGTCTGATCCTTCTTTTTATTGAGGACTCACTTCGGCTATCGAGGCGTTGAAGATGGCTACATGCTGTTGGGACGCGTTATTGAAGAGGAAGAGAATAATATGCAATTTTTGGCGAACGAACTTCGTTATTAATTAATATCACGCAAAATTCTGAGGATCTCGAAGACTCGTTGAAAGGAAGGATTTAAAAAGGCGTAAACGAAAATCGTTTCCTGTTGCGACATCCTCTCAAAATATTCCACTTCCACGGTGGCAAGATAATATTATCGTTCACATAATCACTTCGTTTGCCGAACCTAAGGATAATGTAGAAAGATGGGACTGTATAAATAAGAAATATATATTAATAACAACATATTTTGTTGTAAAAAAGTATAATCATGGGGATGTAGACATTCCTGATCGTATCACAGCAAACTATCTAAAGTCTACAAAAACAGAAAACTTTTACTGAAGAAATGGTTTCCAAACTTTTAATACCTTTATTAATTCTAAAAAAAAAATCAATTAACAACGAGAATGACGAACATGGGCGCAAAATGCCAAAACACGAGGTAGACCTATTCCAGTTTCAATATATGGCCAACAGTCCAAAAAAATTCATGAACTGGATCAATTTTGATCCTAAAATCAGTCAGGACAGTATTAGTTATTAACCAATTGTATCAGACGAACTCGTTACCTTTGTGAAAGACGTGAAGAGGCTTTATGCCCAGCATGCATGATATCATTTCATCCATAAATTACCTCTAATTTTCAGCGGCCACAAATGTGGACGTTACTTTCTTTTGTTAAATGTTATTAATTTCACAATTTTTTTGCTGTTTGTAATAATATAAAATGAAGAAATCGTAAACCAAAAAACCATTTTCATTTTTTTCTCGCCTTTAACAAAAAAATTGTTGCTGAACAGATTAAAGCTATGTATCTCAATCTAAAACCCATGACTTTCTTAACTTTCAAAAATGTGACACCCTTGTATTGATAATATCCACAACCAGTTACGGAGCAATTTGAACGCATTCAAACCCACCAAAAAAATCCTTCTGCATTGTAGACCAACCATACATACTGGTCTTTCGTTTGGGTTTTCTGGGTGTTTCCACCTAAAAGTGCTTCTAGGTTCTCGCCATTTACAAGGTCTTTATAGACGGGATTTACATTATTTTATGTTTCTCTTAAAAAACCAGGAAGATGCTTAATATTTTCAAAGAATTCAGGGTTTGTTCTTAACAATACTTGTGCCAATAGTCAGATTTTCGTCTAAACGTTGTTCCGGATAGTTTTTTTTTGTTTTTTTGGACTTTTATTTTCGATGATAGCCAGTCCATTGTCAAACATTAGTCAAATCAAACTCAAAACATCCATTTAAGGTTCAGAGGAAACATTAGATCGGGTGTGATCTCGTTGAGTTTTTACTGTCCTTTTAAAGCCACTTCACCTTAAGATCATAAATACAAGAGAATGTGATGTGGTCTGTATCACGCTTGAATCATCTTCTCAAGGAACCTTTCAGAGCAAGATGAGTCACATCAGAAACACAAATTGAAACCTCCCGGCCACCAGTGGGATTGGAATTAGGCATCAGTAGCACAGAGGGTGCGTGCTCTAACTACTATAGCACCCAGAGTACCAGTTTCCCATAGCTTCACGTTAATTAATTAACTATCGCTGGATCTTTATGGTGTTTTGTTTCTTAAGAATACCTGCCATAGCTCCAAGCACTTCTATTTGACCAAGATCAAAAATCCCTTCATTAGGCAATTGTATGCATGTACTCCATCCTTAATTACTTTCATCCTTGTTAAATTTACGTATCACTGAATTTCCACTCCTGTACGACTTTCAGAATCATTCTACCGTTAAAATACCACAATTGTGTTTTGCCTTTCAATTTGAGGGAGAGAAAAGTTTTTAATTTTGTAAATGACTTTGTTTATGCGGCTGTTACTTGGCTCTGTCTTGAGTCCTTGCAAAGATGGCGCCACGTGGCGTCATCACAATCATTTCACATTCATGCTCATCACATTGAACAAGCCATAAGACCGGGTAGTAATGCAGGAAACGGGGGGTTCAAGCTGATTCGGAGAAATTCGACGGGGATTGTATTTGGAATAGATAGATAGATGGATAGAAAGATGGAAAGGATAGAGTTCTTAAGATGTTGTGGGATTGGTGGGTTACTGGCAAACGGAATTCGGCAAGACATGTCTTTGCAGTGGAGTTTTACACAAGGTAAATTTTGACAAATTGGGTCTCTTTATTTGTTTGCTTTGTCAACGGCAGCGTTTCATGCGGGATATACTTGTTTGAACATATGACGTCTTTTTGCGAAGAGGGAATTTAAATGAGCCATGACAACACCTACTTGTCGGGAGACCACCAGCAAAAAAGACCCTTGAATGCTTTATTCTCAAACTGAAGACGACACAAATGTAATAGTCAAATACTGCTCCGTTGGTTCGATTTGAGCCATGGTTGTGTGTTGGAAAAAAGCCTTTGAATATGTTGCAATTGAATGCCTTGTGTTTTCTTTGTCCCTGGGAATAATGCGAAAATCATATTTAATGCTCTACAATTGAATCTTGTTATAGATATAAAAGAAATACTAAGTTTCTCGTGGTGCTTTTCCTTTTATGGTTGCCAACGTGAAGACAAAGTTTTGTCTTATGAAAGTTTTGTGAGTGAATGCGACGTTTAAAGGATTTGCATGAAGGGAATTCGGTTCGTGATAAATGTGGTGAGAAATTGTTTCGACATGTTTGGTTTTTGAATTGCAGCTCTGAAGAAAACTTGGAAAGGAAGGAAGTATGGAGCTATGAAATTTCCGAGTAATTCGTTTTCTATCGATGGAGCAATTTTACCTCTGGACTTTGTTCCTCGTGTTCTAATATAATCATCAATCTACATGGTCACAGATATTCAATCAACATTACCTATTACTCACTGAATTTATAGCAGCCATCAAAGAAATTATTGATTTAAATGCGTTTCCTACCCAAAACAATTACTAGGTCTGGCACGATATCTGTTTTGAAATCGCCCATAGTAAAAAGTCAGCCTCATCTTCAGCATCATTAAAATTTTTCCACGGTAAATAAATTCTGAAAATGTCTTCTAAACGCTTTCCTGTGGTCCATCAAGCACTTTTCACGACAGCGAACAGCATATCTCCCCCAAAAAAGGAAGACGTCGTTAAATGTTATTGGTGTAGCTTTTTAGTTTCGCTCTGGTGAGTATCCTTCGCTCACCAAGCACTCGCAAGTTATTTCTGTGTTGACGACATTCTTTTGTAGATTTCAGAGAAATTAACAATTATCCTGAGTAAGTGCAAAAAGAACCTTCAGCTGCGAATCACCTTTATAGCATCAAAGTAGTCTTTGTGAATGTGACAATTTTAGGGTGTTTAGCCATCGTCGTTGTATTCAATATTTAGTTTGGATAAAAAAAAAACTCAAATTGCTTTCCTTAAAGTGCTTCAAGTGAGCGTCAACGTAAAGAGTACTCTTACTCGTATTTTGATCCCTCGTTTCGCTTGAGTAGTTTTATTGGTACATATTCGTTGCTCCGCTTTGGTGCTAAAGCTATTGTCAGAAGATTTGCTCTCTGCACATTTCTATTTTTTTAAAGATTTGCGTTTCAGGATCTTCACGGGGAAATTATGTAGGCGCAAAACGTCGACGAATTAAATAGTGAAGGATTTTTTTTGGAATTGTTACCTTTGATTGTTATGTTTGTGCACTCGCGCTCGAGTGACATCCAAGGAATTTTAAGAAATATAACATTTCAACAGAAAAATTGTAGCAGAGAGTCAAGCCAAGCAGTAAGTTAGCATTTGAGAAAATGATCATTAATTTTGTTAATAAATATAAAAAGAAAATCAATTTTGGTTTGTTTAAATTTACGAGGGAAAATCGAAGCTTTACCCAAATAAAAACGTCTACAAGACAAATATTATGATATACACCACCATCATTTGTACTGTATCTGAAAATCTGTCTACCTATATGCATGCCGAGTTGTTTTGAGAAAAACATAAATATAAAAGTTTTTGGAAAGCAGATGAATAAAATCTTTAGATAGTACTTGCTGAAGGAAATACAAGGACTTCAATTATAAATTATTGTTTTAAAAATGGGGTCAAAACGCATTAGATTTTCGCAAAAGTTTCGATTCAAACGATTTCATCTTTGAAAATGTTTCACATCCGAAAACAGTTTGATGGCTTAACTTTAGTTTTTTGTAAGCAAGGTTTTTGAAAAACACCAGTCGTCGTCTATCGAACACTTTCGGTCTTGGGAAATAAATAAGGAAATATTTTTTTAATAATGAGGTTCTACCTCGATTTTCTTGTTAAATAGCACTTGGCTATATCAGTGTGTTATTATTAGTGGTTAAGAAATAACCCTCCGGATATTTTGGCTCTGGCAACACTAATGTCATTCTTTCTTTCACAGAAATTCTGTATGTTATTTCTAGCCGGAGGAATGAGTGACTTGACACTTCAGCAAAAGTGAGAAATGGAGAAAACATACTTCCACAACAAGGAAAATTGGTCCGAATATAAAATACTGTACCAAATTCAGTGAACAAAAGGCGCTAATACCCAACAGTGTCAAGAAGATTGTGGGAAAATGTGTAATATGAGCTATTCAGATTCAGATTCAGATATCTTTATTGAGACTTTATCGTACATTGTGTTATTATTTGACATGTATCATAATTATTTGACAGCGACTCTATTGTCAATTATCTTATTTGTCTAAATTCGACCATGGTCAATGCTGATTTGAATTTGCTTTTTTTTTTTATGACAATGTGGTAGATATTTTACCTTTGCTCACAGGCTTTTACATAATGTGCTTATTCCTAACTTAATCTAGAATAACTTAAACCTATTTACAATTTTCAGAATTTTAAGTGAGTGGAGGTGTTTGGAATCAGTGAATTGCCGCAATGAAGTTATTCTCGATCGCCCTGGTTTGAATTTGTATAAAAGGATGGTTTCAAGTAAGGCCTCAGTGGAGGGTTAGCAAACTCGGAATGGTTGGCACAGAGAAGTTGTATGGGGGATAAGTAATTTGACGAGTTGTTTAGGGACAGGTTCCGATCATACATTTCTCTGATCATGGGTTCTGGATGGTCAGACCACTTTTTGAGTCGTTTTGTTGCCTGTTCGATCATATATTCCAGGATAGGGGTTATTTTAGTTTCTTTGTAGAGGAGGGAGCTCTTGAAGTGCTTTTTATCAGGCGGTCTGTATTTTGAAAGACACTTCCGAAGAATTTTTCTTTCGAAGATTTGTATTTCTTCCGCGATAGAGGGGGATATCGTGATCCACACGGGGAAACAGTACGTAATGATAGGCCGTATTAGCGTCTTGTATATGAGCAGCTTCGTGCTTTTGTCGATAGACTTGCTTGACAGCAGAGGCGCTAGTGCAGCCGATGCTCTGGTGGCTTTATCCAGTGCTTGGCGGGCGTGGGGGTTAAATTTTAAGCGATGATGGAAATTGACTCCCAGGTATTTGATAGATTTTTTTAAAGGGACATTTAGTCCGTTTAATGATAGAGAAATTTCTTTACTTTCTGCAGGAGCGGCCCGGTGACCTTTCCCGTAGGCATTTCGGAAGCAAATTAGTTCGCATTTTTCTGCGTTTACGTTTAGAGCCCATCTTTTGAAGTAGTTGTGAAGAGATTCGATGAGCGAAGTTAACGAGCGAAGAGCTATCATCGGGCTGAAGTGCTTGGATAGCACGAGAACGTCATCGGCGTACAAAATTGCTAGGGGAGATACCCGGTTACGAGGACTGTGGTTTGTGCTGTTTCCGTCAGATAGTTGGCGAATGCTTGTGGGCATATCGTGTAGAAAAAAGTTAAATAGGTGTGGTCCGAGGATCGAGCCCTGTGGGACTCCGGAGCGAACATTGATAGGTTCTGAAAAAGTGTTGGCGATTTTTATCCTTAGAGAACGTTTATGCAGGAAATTGGTGATTATACGGCTGATGGGAATTGGGCATTTAGCCTGGAGAAGTTTGTATATAAGTCCTTTTGACCAGACTGAGTCAAAAGCCTTTTCAAGGTCAATCGTGCATGCTACGGTGGCAATTTTCTTTCTTAAGCCGGTGGAGATGTAGTCATGTAAAAAGACAGAGGCTTGCTCAGTAGAGACTTTTTCCTTGAACCCGAATTGCTCGCAGGGGATTAGGGGTTTTGCGAATATCTTGAAAGGTTTGAGGATTGCCTTTTCCAGTATTTTGCCAAGGTTAGAAAGTAGTGATATTGGCCTGAATTTGCTTAGCTCTCCTTTCGACCCTTTCTTGGGGATAGGAAGAAGCGTAGCGGTTTTCCAGGCATTAGGGAAATAACCGTTGTTGATGCAATGGTTTATGATCTTGGTGAGTGGTCTGTAGATGGCCTCGCTACATTTCTTGAGTACGTAATTGGGAATGCCGTCAGGACCGGCCGACTTTTTGCTGTTGAGTGACTGAAGGTAGAAGAGTACTTCATCTGGTGTTGCGAAGAATTCTTTGAATTTGCAGCATGTAGGATTTGAAGCGGTATTGTTTGGTGAGAAGACGGTTAAAAGGGAGCCCTGATATCCATTGACGAAGGAGTGCACTTTCATTTCGGCGGCAGCAGTTATTGATTCATCTTCGGGGGACTTTTCACAGAATGCCTGGCTGTAGAAGGATGAGCAAACGATTATCTTTTCCTCAAGGGTGGTGTATGTCTGACCGTTATGTTTTATTTGGTCTTTGTTTATGTTGAACTCTGCAGTGAGGCGTCCTGTCAGCGAGTTGATCGCTCTGAAAACATGAGGGGCAGGTTTCATAGCGGCCAGACGGGTTTTGAATGCCGCGTTTGTCTCGGCTCGAGCTTTTATTCTTATGAGTGTGTCTAGACAGCTAATTTGCGATTTTAGCGTTATATACTCGCTGTTCACACGGTTCCAGTTCCGGTGAAATATACGCTTTAGTCGTTGCTGCCACCTGGCACGGGTGCGTATCAGGTGTAAGGTGCATTGGGAGACTTCTCCGAACTTTGTTAACAGAGGCGCCTTTGCTGGGGCATGCATATCGATCGAATTGCGGATATTCGAGGACAGAATTTGAACCTTGCTTTCTATATCTTGGTCACTGTATACCTGATTTTCAGCGACTTTTCCCTCTAATTGAAACGACAAATCTTCGTTTAGTCTGTTCCAATCCACACTGGCATATGAACGGGAGAGCGTAGCGGGAGGAGTGATTAGAGCGGTTTCTGGGAGGCATATGTTGAGTATCAACGCATGGTGGTCTGAGGGGGCCGGCACACTTATGCAATTGATGTTACTAGTGTCCGGACTGATGAGAGCTGCGGACACCAGGAAGTTATCTAGGAAGGAGCTTCCTCTGGGAAAAGTAGGCACTCCAGCATTGATAACGCACAGAGAAGTTTGGTTACCCGAGAAGATCCAGTCGAAGAGAGAGCTTCCGTTGGCGTTTGTGATGTGATCTCCCCAATTTGTGTGTCTCGCATTTAGGTCTCCACCTAAAATTACACCAACGTGACCTCCTTCTCTATTTAAAATACTATTGAGGTCGGATTCTATCGTTTGACCCGTCCCACAGGGTATGTATAGAGATCCTAGCAATATTTTGTGAGTTGCTCCCCAAGGCTTTCGCAGGTAAAGGGAGGCTAGAGTGCAAGATAGGTTAGTTGCCTGGCAATTAATTTGATGAGCAGTGTGCTTGGATTTTACTAGAATTGCTGTTCCTCGCCCGTAGTCATTGCGAAGTAAAGCGTAGTTCGGGAAGTGTGGCCTGTGCCTCGCGTGAAGCTGAGTCTCGTTTAGAAACACCAAGTCAGGAGAATAACGTTCCAGCATATGTTGGAGAGCTATTCTTTTGTCTTGTCCCTGTAGCGAATTTATATTACACGCTAAAATCTTGAGGCTATTATCCGGTGACATGGATACAAAAGTTGAAAAGTGCCTCTGATTTTTCTTCCTCAGGAAGATTTCTGTATACAGGCCAGAATTCCCGCGCTTTTTTTAAGAGTCCCATAAAGGAGATCCCGAATTGCTTCATTGTTTCTTGGGCAATAAGGTTCAGGACATTTTCACTTGACACTGTGCTTTCTTGAGGATGGCAGTAAGTAGGTCCGCTCGTTTGTTTCAGAACGGTGGAATAGAGAGTCGCGTTCGTTACTTCGCGATTGGCCTCAGTTCTGTGATTAGGAATGTTGCGGTTTAGCTGCGGTACTGGCTGAAAATCGCTCAAATTAACTGTGTGTGTGTTGTTTAAATGTCGCGTGCGCTTCTCTGCGATACGGGCTCTGAGTTTGACCCTCTCAGGGCATTTTGAATAATTGGCTGGATGGCCTATTGAAGCGCATAGTACGCAAAAAACTGGGGGGATTGAAGCATCTGTTGGCGACTCTTCCCGGGGATTGGCAAGGGTTTTTCTGGGACAATCTGTTCCCTGATGTTCCTGCCCACATGCCACGCATCTAGGGGAGTACCCACAGTTCACGGCTACATGACCAAAACGTTGGCATCTAAAGCACTGTGTGACATCTCCTTTCCTAGGCTTTTCCCAGGTTATTGCGCAGTTGAGGATGTACCTCAACTTTATTAGTCTTTTTAACTCTTCTTCGGACGAGAGCTTAACCCTGAAAAGGTTAAGCGATATTTTGTTCTGCCGAGACCAGGCAGTTGACATTTGTGAAATATCAAGTTGGTTTATTTCCGGTACTTGTGTTTTGATGTCGGTATATATTTCCGAAGGGGTGAAAAAAGAGCTTAAGCCTTTTAAAATAGCAACCGGTTTTCTGCGGTTGGCTGGAGTGAATGAGTGGCCACCTAAGTTCTTTTCTCTCATGATGTTCATTATTCCATCATAAGCATCGCTGTGATTTACGATTAATTTCAGATATGAATCTGAGAAGGATTTTATGCGATATTTAGCTTCCGGGAAGCTTCGCATCATTAGTCTTACCGTGGGTGGTGTTATATTGTTTATGAAAATGGGGGGAAGCCAGTTTCGGGTGTTTGGCTCGCAGGGCTCTTGCTGCATCGGGCTTGTATTTTCTGGGAGGGTTAGATCCTTAAATCTATTGTTACTTAGGTCTACTACTTTTCCTACGTTATGACTAATATTATTGTTTTTGTTTTTAATAACTAGCCTACCAGTAGCTATCCTGAACCTTTCGGTGTCAGCTTCTATCGCTCGCTGTGCTTCTTCGCTGATGTTGTGGTTGCGTACGTCACTCACCATTTCCACGTCGTTGCGATCTTTGCTACCGCCTGGCGATGTGAGTTTAGCTGGTTGCCCCGTCAATGATCGTTTTTTTTGCGCCGCTGACATTGCGTGTCCTGATGTTCCTTGAAATTCGAATTGCTGCTCGTTTGTGGCACAAATAGACTGTTGCTTCGTTATAATGACTTTTAATTCACGTTCAATCATCCTTTGCACTTCCGTAGACAGCAAAGCGCTTTTCTTGCCATTTCTTCGTATGGAAGTCAACTTGTTTAGTGTGTTTTGCGGCTGTCTAGCCGCTTGATTTTTCTCACCAGGATATTGGCTGTCACTAATCACTTTTTCCTTTGGAGAGCTAAAACGAGAAGGAGGAAAAAAAATGCCGCGTTTTTTCGCGACAACGGGTATAATTTTCTTTCAATAATTTATGAAAATACTCCTATTAAATTCCCTATAGGGAGGGCTTCTTCTTCCGCTTAAGTTTCAGATGTCAAAATCCAAAATTTATTAGCAAAACGATCGTTGTAACAACTGTCAAAACTTAGAGAGCGAATAAACGTCCGAACTCTACGGCTGTCAAAGTCGAACTCTAATATGAGCTATCTAGTAGACAGTCTAGCTCGTGTACCCGTGTTCATCACCTCGTTCAGCTCCGTACATGTGGCCGCTATAGTTGAAAATGATCGCTAACGGCAGAGCATATTGCTTAGTCATCGTGCGTAGGAAACGAAAATCAGCCGCTCGTTCAGATAGTGAATCCTGCGTTAAAATCTTTGTATGTTGGTCTATAAATCATCTCATATCATCAATTGAAGCACAGTGAGGGTCAGCTGCGATATCGATTTGCTTTGTGGGCATGTGTTCAACTTGAAATTGATGAGGATTCGCTTGAAAAATCATCTATTCAGACGCGACACATTTCCAGCTCGGCGAGCACGTAAACAAGAGAAATTCTCGCATTTGGGGATCAAATAATCCATAAGAAAATCCGAAGAACATATGGTCCATTTCGTTTTACCGTTTGGTGTGGGTTGTTAAGTGGTGGCATTATGGGACCGTATTTATTCGAAATTGAGGCGGCAGTGATTCCATTGGTCGAATCAACTGCTACGGAATCAAAATGCCATCGGAATCAACTACCGTCACATGCTGACATTTTTCTGGTTGGTTAGGGTTCCAACAATATGGTGCGCCATGCCATATGTCGGGCTTTTCAATAGCCGAAGTGCGGCAAAATTCGATGAATGCCGTATCAGTCAAAATGGTCACGGCTTTGGAATTTTTTTTTGTAGGGAGCTGTGAAGAAAAAGTGCAAGGCGGACAATCCACAAACAATCGTCTATTTTAAAGTCAAAATTCAAGCACCCGTTGCCAAAAAATTAGTCGCATCACACCAATTGAACCGACCCAAGGAAGTATACCAAGGCCAGTCGCGTGATCTCATTCGAATGCGAGGTTTTTGCCATAAATAACCAGAAGAATTGTTATCTCAATCAAAAAATTAATTTGCAAAAATATGAAGCTATTTTTTTTTTGAATTTTTCTTTAATTTTTAAATCCGAACTTCTTATTCAGATAAACTATGTATCCTATTGATTCTTATTCAAAATTTAAATTTGCCAAGTAATCGAAATTTCAACGAAATTAGCCAGATGCAGTCAAAGCGAAATTCCCTTGCCCGGATTCTGTAGCAATATATATCTGATAATAACAATTGATTTGATCTATCAGGCTTAAAATTAATGAATATATTTATATATATTTTGACTAATATATCATTTATCATTCATTGATGCTATTAATAAATTGTAAATTAAAACACACAGTAGACAACAAAACAAAAGTAAAGAAACAATTTCTTAAGGAAAATGAAATTTTAAGGAAAATCTTACATTGATGATTAAATTAATCTGAATCAATGTTCTTGATTCAAATGATCCTTGAATAGTTGGACCACAGATCGGGTAGGATGGCTTGATGTCAGGTACACTTGTGATACAATTGGTCACAATAAAATTAAAAATCAACGTTCCTAAATCAAATTTTCATACTTTTAATCTTTGATTGACTCGTAACTAAAGAAAGCTTAAATAATTTTGAAATTATCAAATGTATTACTAAATTAAAATTTTTTAACTTTTATGCATTTATATGAAACTGGAAAAAATGCTTACTTTTACACAAATTGTGGGAAAAATTTCGCACGCAAAATCATTTTTACATTTGTTGCAGAGTGCCGCATTGAAATACACGAAATTTAAGATATCCTGTGCATTTTTCAGGCCACTTTTCTCGACAAACAGAATCAAAGAGAGAATTTTTTTGATGGGTTTCTTATATGAGTTTTGACACACAAGACAGGTTTAAACATACTTTGAATCAAATTTGTGGGACACTTTCAGAAATGTTATTGCAAGTTGGTGCAACTTGCTAACTTTCCTTACTCTTTTCTTTGGGATTTATAAGATAAACTCATTATTTCTGATTGCTAATTTTTTCTTTTGATGCACCCTCTTGTCTGTTGTGTTGGGAAAGATTTTATACGATCTTATCTGTGTAAGCTGTATAAAGTCTCGATGGAGGACTTTCGATATCAGATCTATACATGGTTCGATGGGGATTTTTCGATGGATCGACGTGGATAATTGTTTGTATAGTGTTACCTGAGAAATTATTCGAAAATTCATGTTACATGACAATACTGGGCATAAAATCTTTATAGTTATAAATATCTGCATTCAAAAGCTGAATCAATGAGACTTCAAAACTATCTAGAACATTGAGGAATCACAGCTCTATTGTTGGCAAAAATAAACATAATTTTACCTAAGATAATGTGATTGCCATTCCTAGATCACTCTTCAACCATTGTTTACACCCTCAAGCGTAGTAATTCTACGGTGGGCTGCGGAAACTTCTATCAAAAGGCTGCATTTTATTCTTGCTGTATGGTGGAGATGCCAATACAACAAAATTATTTTCCTGGAAAAATTCCATTGATCAAATCGGACCTTTACATGAGAATAATTGCGTCACAAGAGATTCGTACTGATTAAGATAGAATCAGAAATTATTCACATTGATCCTGCTGGACCTTTATCTAGTAATTCTCCTTTCATGCGTTTTCTGTCGGATATAAAAAGTGGTAGAACTAAATTGCCCCTTGCACATGAAGCTTTTGCAAAATTGACGTTTAAGCCTCTATCGGCGCCTATTTAATTGACTGCTCTTTATGTTTATTTTTCAAAACTTTGGTGTCCTATTTGAAACCACAAACTAGTGCGTTTCTTCCAGGACGAAAGATAAATTTGGCCAAGATAGCACGTGTAAATATTCCACGTGTAAATATCTGATTCGAAAATTTGGTTACTTTTCAACTGACCTGCAATCCTAGTTTCTCGATTAAAACACTGTGACAATTCACAAATAAGAGTCCTTACAGTATTTTTATGTTATACCAAAAGGCTTTGTACCTTACGTTGTCAGGTATTCGCATAAAACATTTTTCAATTTCTGTGGAAAAAGTAATGTCTTATCTACCTAGTTTTGTTAGACGTCCAGTTTTTTTGCATCTCCAATGAAGTCTTCGGCATTCCCTAAGATTTTGTGAGATGACTTTGAATGGAGCAATAAAAGTGCGTATTTGTGAGGAATTACTTGCTAGTTTTTCCGATTTTTAACACAATCTCCTTGAGGATTAGAACCCAACGTTGAATCCATCAATTCCCTTCACCCTGGCTGCCGTATTTATAAGAGTAATCCAATTCTCTTTCTGTCTCCACCAGTTAAGGAACTCAATGTTATCATGCGCATTGTTCAGCTCCACCAGCATTTTTTGCAGATCCCCTTTTTTCCATCTATGTATGCAGAAAAGGGATATCCACATATCTGATCCAGCATCGATAATTAGTTCTTTGCTTTGAGGTGTTCCTTCAGTCGCATTATGCGCATTTTCCATAGGGAATTTCTCATAGCTGCCCTCCTTTAGTTTTAGAGAATTTAACTTTGGAGGCAAAATAGCTCTCTGTCGTGCACAGTAGTCTTTTTTTTTGTCCTTCACGCTATAAAACATCCTGTTGGTGTGATCGCTTTTCAATTTTTTCAAGGGTGTTCATACCTGGTATGCTGAGAAAGAGAGTACGATTCTATATTACTTTATCTTCTGTGACAGCCCGTATGTTAACAGATTTTCCGTGAATTCTTTGGTGTTTTTGACGGAGTTGCTTTCTACTGATAGCATATGCATGAATTCTCCAATGGACCATCCTGCGAGATGTCGTGTTGGAGGGTTCACAGCTTAAATGGTTTTCCGCATTCAATTCCCTCCTTGTGAATTTTGGACTCATTACTCTCACTTTCAACAGATCACCAATTAGTGACCAGCAGTTTTTAATTGTCCCCTCAAATTGTTTGATAGAGTCATGCAGAGGATTTTGACGATTTGAAAAAATTTGTCATCATTTTGTAATCTATGCTTTTTTCTTTGATAATGACAACTGTGTTTGATTGTATTCTTTGATAATATAGAAAAATTACTTCTTTAATTTGAAGGCTATGACCTTCCTCGCCGATCTTTTATATGCTATGTTCTTTCCATTCCCACCATTTTGTTTTCCTCCGGGACCCTTGCTGGCTTTAGATCATAGTTTGGGGTAATATTCATTAGCCGCACCCCATCTTGCTTGAATTTCACCGTAGATTTGTTGATATTTATTCCAGGGATCACTTGCACTTCAAATACATTGAAGAACTTTGTATTAGCTTCATATAATTATCTCAATTTCTGCATAATCTCCTTTTCTTCTCTTTCTTCGTGAGTATGCTGTATAAACATTCTCTAATAAGTGTTCCATGTGACTTTTACCGTTACGTTTAGATTGTCTCATTAGCTCTAGCTGACTTTCGTCAGCTCTAAATCTTATAAGGCTGCTTCATTCTCCTTGCCATACAGATGCTTACCGCTTATTTCGATCAGACCCTTTGCTCCGATTTTTGCTTGCCCCATTGAATGTTTGAGGCCGGAGTGGAATTTTACAGTGTGACTTTTCGGAGTAACTCTTCGCTTGATATAAGTTTTTGACAAGTTGATATGCACTCTAATCGTTGCCTACGTTCTCTTATATTAAACAAACTTAAAAATTCAAGTTCACATCTGGTACCTCAGACACCTCCATTGTTTTACTTTTAACACCTCTCAATCCAATCAAGGACTAAGCATAAAAATAGAGTTTCCAGCTTAAGTAAGACAATTGAGGAGAAAAACGGAACTATAATGGCCATTAATCGATTTCAGAAAGCACAAATTTAAAACAGAAAATTAAAAGGAAGATATTTCTTTTATTGTTCAGAGACATTTTGCGAGAAAAAAGCAATCACGAGCAGTATAATACACAACTCTTTAAACGATCATATACTTTCAGCTTTCACAACTAAATTGAAATTTTTATTTCTTAGACGGCTTGAGTACCATCCTTATTCCTTTTTCAGTTAAGACGAACATTTAAATTCTACGCACAGTTTTTCGCAGTCTCCAAATGGGGTCCTAAGCCAACATTTACATTACGCCCAAGTTCTTTGCAGACACTGACTTATTTTTACGTAGCCACTGCATTCAGCTATCATTCAAATGTATCCTTCAGATGTTATCTTTTGTATGCAAATCATTTTTATTTATTAATTAACTCGTAAACTCATTGTTTTGTAAGCAAATGGTTATTTATTGTGAGCACGTGCCAACACAAGAAGTCAACAAAACATGACTGAAGTTAGATGCATATGTAACGCGAGTCTCGAATGTGCCAATCAATCGCCCACGCCATCTTACATACTACATCAAAACGCACTGCTAAGGAGAAATAGCTAATATCATATTTGGTTTAATTATTAGCATAGAAAAGTTACCAGACATACCACAAGGATCTGCAACTTCAATGAATTGTTAATTTAATTTAGTTTTAATCTCAATAACTAAGCTTGGCATTAAGCATGTGTGAAAACATCTTTGATGCAACGTACCTAATCCATGTGAGTTTTCTATTCGGGTTTTTCACGATTTTTTGCATATTGTACAATATTTAAAACTCTCGAAACCATTTTCCAGTTCAAAGTCAAAATCCCTCTCAGCATTCACAATTTTTTCCAGAAAATATTAAATTTCAGCACACATCTGTGGTATAATTACACGGGAATCAATTCATGGAGCACTTCGAACAAGGAAACAACAGAATCGGTCATGCATGTGTGGGTATTCGATATTTATACTCGAAATGAAAACAAGCATCACCCATTGCGTAAATCTTTGGGGAGTCATGATCCCAATCTTTCAACTATAAATCAGTGACCCGTAATTCGGATCGGAGTTGATTTTACGATAAAATGCGCGAAAACATTTATTGTGTGCTGTGAAATAGCCTCGAACTACAGGATGCTAAGGGAATTTAACCCGTACCTTTGCTTAACGAAAGCCGCCCAAATTTCCTTTTATGTGCTCACTCGCGCTATACTCTTGTTCATACAAATCTCGTACACACAAATCTCAAAATAAATATGTACGTACTTGTAGAAGAACCTAAAACCCATATGTGGGAGCCATAAATTATTGCGGCAAAATACTGAAAATCTTTACGGATCCACATCCTTGACATGTTTACTTTATATATACATGTGAGCGTAGCGTCTCCCATTTCACTAAGCTCTCGCCGTCGAAAGTAGATTCTCTTGCTGCTGATATCCTCGCAGGCATTTTGTACTCTTTAATGGCGTACACTGACAAAGTTCGCGGAATGAGACACAGGGATTTCACTAATACGTTTAGAGTAATATCGTTGACAGAAACGTATTACAAACTAATGCTCAACGCGAAATTAATTGATGTAATTTTAACGAAAAAAGAAATGATAATGTACTTACACTCATTTTCCACTACATGAGTTGCAACCTCCGCACCAGCATATGTGAAAATGTTGTTATTTATTAGTTTTCATTTAGACATTTAGACGTTGACACACATATCAAGTTGAGTAGGATAACATTGCAGACATTGCAGTACATGATGAGGAAGAAGGAACGCTTAATTTGAAATCATGATAAATTACTTCATTGACATCTATTGAATTTTGAACCATTTATTTCATTGCAAAAAATCTCAGCATGAATTTCAAACAAGGATTTCTAAATGAGAAGTCGATTAGCCTTCATTTTTCATGAGTAGTTTTTGAATTCATTAACCTTTTCTGCACTGCTAGTTACTACTTTTTTGTTTTTTTTTTCCTTGCAAAGTATTTTTACCTTAAATATATACAAATTCATATGGACCTTACTCTGAACCAAAAATATGGAGGAAGAACCGTCATAATATTTGAATTAATATTTAATATTGACAAAAAGCATATCCAGATTGAATCCAAAACATCCTTTTCAAACAAAGATTTTGCTTATAATTTTTATGTACTTCTGTGTAAAAATGCTAAAGATTTCAAGTTATTCTTGACTCGCAGATCATGTTGTGATATGAATATTGTCAAATTTCTTTTAAGTAAAAGATTAAATTTATTTGTTTACCCAATACTTTGCGTATCAGCGAGATGTAGCCTTTCAGTTGAGAAATAAAAAGAGTCACTTTAGGCATCGATTTTGTGAAACTTGAAATTGGATCTTTGTGTGTTTCACACATAGGCGCCAGGCGTGGACTCAATGCAACATACAAGCATGATCAAAATTTTGACAATGATGACCTTGTTTCTTGGATCAAACCCTGATATGCGGTTTATTAGAGGGTAAAGTGTCAATATTGTCTTAAATAGTTTAGTCAGTGTTGATTCTATGTGGTTTGTGAAAGCTTTTTGTCATGACAAGGTATGAAATTTCACTAGACCATAGAATTTCCTGACCTAAGAAACTTATTTTCCGGATAGGTAGCAGGTTTGGCTTCCTTTTCTTCGTAAAGGACATGGCTTAATACTGATACATGTTTTCAAGAAATGTTTCAAAGTTTTGTATAATTTCATTGGGGTCTAAGGCTGTATAGTATAGAAGCACGTGTCATCGGCAAAAGCTTTTAGTTTTAGCTTTTTTGTATACCTCTCGTACAAGTTGAAAAGCATTGGACTGAGGCATGAGCCTTGGGTAACTCCTGCAATTATACTGCGAGATTGCGAAAGGGTCTCCCGAATTTCAACCGAGTTCTTTTTTGTCTTTAAAGAAGGAGCTGATGCCTTTTCGACATTAAGTGATATCAGTTTTTCATGGCAAGTTTTGTGTCTTCAGTGAAGTGTTATCATTGTTGCTCCGTTGAGTGCCAGTGTCCGAAACCAAATTGAAAAGCATTTCACTATTTTTTCAATAGTTTACCCAGTTTTACCCAGTACCGGTTAAAGACTTATTTGTCTAAAGTTATTGAAGGGGCGACGTTGATTGTTTAGTTTAGGGATCGATATTTAGAGAAGATTCTTCTAGATCGATATAGGGAAGATTTTTCCGAACAATATCCGGTATTAACCGCACGGCCTGGAGATTTATTTTTTTTTTAATTTAATAATTATTTAAATTAATACCTTTGGATTGACGTGGTCATTAATAGGAACTGAGGTAGTTTGTGGAATTGTGGATAATGTTCACTTAACCTTCTGTTTGCTAAGCTGGGTTTTCATACTTTGGACTATTTTAAGATATTTAAGTAACGTTTCATGAAAAAGCCCGACTTCGCCTTGATTTGAGAAGTTTTTTACACCATTGTTTCTCTCGAGCGGTGGAGAAACCAGAACTGGATTCCTTTTCAATATTTTGTTTATTCGGCAGATTTTACGAGAATTGTATGTCAGATGGCCGAGCAGTTGTTAAGCTTTTGACTCCCACTTTCATTTTTATGTCCCTTATTCTGTGCAAGCGCCTTCTTGATCAATCTATTGGGATAAGTTTAAATATTTCAGCATCTAGATTCAGGATTATGTAGTCAGGATTGTTTATGGGTGTGCAGCGATGGATTGCTATTCATATAAAGTCCTCAATTGAAAAATTTCTCATGATTAAATCCTCTGTTTTTTCATCGAATTATGATTTTGTTCTCATCAGACTGGGAATGTCCCGAATTATTTCAATGTTGTCATTTATGTGCCGACGAAACTTTACCCAATTTGTAGCTTGAAATGAAAAGAAGTTTTATATAGGATTCTCCACTCTATGGAAATTATTAATTAAATTAATTGTAAGCAATATTTATTATTTCAAAGATGTTTTTTTAATTCATTTATTATTAAATTATCTAAAATATCTATCCGTGATTATTTTTTTGTGACGCGCAGACTCCTATGTGAAATTTAACGTCGATCCTGTCAAGTGTACATTGCTGCAGGTGACGCATTCTGATGAAAATTCCAAAAGAAGGCCTCTAGTAATATAAATACTATCAATAACAAACACTGAAGAAGGAGTAACTCTTACCTCCGAAATATATATATATATATATATATATATATATATATATATATATATATATATATATATATACACATAAAAAAACTTAAGTTATTTGCATTTTTCGGAAATTATTATTGATTTGGGAATTTTTTTTTTTACTAAAATTAATTCCAACGCGGGCACTAGCCAAAAATGTACAATTCGAACTCAAAGAGTACTGGCCAAATAAATTCAGTTTGGCACCATTTCATATAGTCGAATTGATAGATATCGCTATTTAATTGGTCCAATCATTTTGAAATTTCTAATAATTCCATTTTTATTATTGACGTTTTTCAGAAGTGTGTACTTAGAGGCTTCAAGGCTTGTCAGAATTTCCTTGTTAAGCCTCGAGCCCTTCTTGCCAGATATTGAGACTCATCATCATCGTTGTGTGCAACATTGACGGAAATTACTTCTATAGCTCACTTCGATACATATCTATTTGGTAAAAATAGATATGCATATCTGGAAGTATTTTGGGAACGCCAGAGAATGGCCAAGGCCATAAACGGAAGTGACTCGATACACAACACGACATTAAAAAATAATACAGAGTACAGTGATATAAAAGACGGTCTTCAAATGTAATAGTGGTGATATAGATAGTGAGAATGGGAAAGAACGATAATTATAATCAAAAAGGAGAGTACTGCGGAAAATAATTGAGGTCCTTATTAGGGTCAGGACCAAGAAGCACTATTCAAAGAAAAAACAACAGAAAGAAAGGGACGGTAGAGACTTTGGAATTTGAAAACTTCTGGCTGAGTGAAAAACGTTCTCATAGAATACAAAAAATAGAAATAAATTTTGTTGAAATTTCAAAAAAGCAAACTTGATGCTACTATTTATATATTACATAGTATGTATTCATAATTGCACAAATCGATCACAAGGCTCGGGTCTTCAACATCAACTTCAAAATCAAGGAAAAAAAACCGGGGTAAGCTAGACAGAATTCGGGATCAAAAGGACCCAGACAAGGACAAAACTGACGCATCGATCGCCTGTTGACCCGGCGAGGGTTGACCCCTATACCTGATAGAAATTCTCAGTGAACTTATGTTCATTTATGATTAAACCCAGAAAAGCTGTATACGTTGGTGGTCATCAAGCTCATATTTCTATATGAGCTTGCTGATCAAGGTCGTGAAAATATCTTTTATAGAAAAGAAAATCGCAGCGCGAGTAAACAAGAAACACAACAAGGAAAATAAACGAAACAAAAACATGGAATGATGGATCGTGGACCTTGGTCATTCCCAATAATTTAGCCTCTTCTTTGAGGGAGAAAAGGGAGAGGATGAAGATTGGTAGAAAGAAGAAATTGTAGAAGATATAAAAAGTCACGAGGCGTTCCAATCCCTCCAAACCCCCAAGCCGGTGCTGATACTCCCACAGCCAAAAACAACCCTAAACCTTAAAACCTCACAAAAAACCCTCCTAAAACCTCCTTAAAATCTCCCAAGCCAACTTAAATAGAAACTCGCTCAAGTGGTTTCAAAGTGGTCACACAGATATCACATCCAAAACAATTGAGACAATTTCGGGCAGAAAGATTTATCATAATATCCACATAAGCCCTAATCACCACACGACTAAAAACTCTACAAACTCTGCAAGCTCTACAAACGAATAAAACTAGATTCAACCGAAATAGTTGGAACTCCATTTATATTTATAAGTTGCCTCTCATTGTCGCAAACAAGATTATAATAGAATCTCTCGAATATTTGACCTAAAAACGCAACACAAATACAAATTTCTATCTCTTTCCGAAAGAAGCCGACCAATAGTTTATTGCTGTTTGTGCTTATGCTACGGCTCCAGAATTCCGAGGTGTTGCATGTGTCCACTTTATATTGTAGGGTATTGTTATCTCTTTTCTCGTTTTGTTCCTAGGAGTATTTGCGCTTGTTAGTGGTTATGCTGCAATTTCATTGTGTATAATTATTGAAAAAACAATTTTAATCGGCGAGGTTTCATTAAATTATTTTCCGTTTCATGTCAATAAATTGACATTTAATTTTATTCGAATTCGACTTGAAACCGCCATCAATTGACTTACAATGACTGACTGTATAAGCCGCAGAATAAAACGCAAGGGTTTTGATTATTATGGGCGATCTTTATTTAAATTGGCATGAAGTCTAAGCATCACGAAAGCCATAATGCCATCAAATAAACGGCTGTGCTCTTTCCTCAATATATCTTAACAGAATCATGCGTAAAACTTGGTTATTACCTATTTGGCAATCAACACTAGAGCTACAGAAGACATCGGATTTGATGGAACTTAGTGCTTTATTTTACAGACATCATTCCTTTGACAAACCGTAATAACAGACCCAAAAAGAATCAATGTTGAAGACTTCGATGTTACTTCGGTGCTCAATTTTTTTAATGTAATCAACCATTGACTTCTCCTTCGAAATTAGGAATATATTTAGGTTGGAAAAGAATACCGTAATGACTGCTCATGTAAGCGGAATTTACTACTCATGTTGATTTCCTTATTGTAATCAATCTTCTTTGAGAAAATATGTCCTATAGCGCAACCATTAATTCACAATATCCTAACGAACATACTACCAACTAAGCGGTATTTGCCTCCAATGTTCCTTATTCATTGGTGTTTGTAAGTAAAACATGATGTGAATAGTACATTAAGATGAAATTGCGAAAAACTGCGCGCTAAAATCTTCTTCAATTTTTTATACATACACAATGAGTCACATATAACATTACATGGGGAAACTTGTTCTCACTAATATTAAAGCTCTAAAAACTAGCTATCACGATCTCCCCACTAATTAACATCGTCCGATCGTTAAGCTCTCTATCTAGGAAAGCTCGCTTTATTTGCTACATACGGTATTTCGATATCTCCGTTCATGACGCTCTTCCGAACTATTACTATATTATCTATATATCTATATTTATACATATATGTATTAAATCTTCGTTATAACGTCAGATTGGAAGTTTGCTGAGTTACTACAAACGATTTGTGGAATTATTTTTTGAAAATTTCCTCTCTTCGTCAAATTTTCATATGAAATGTTTTTATTGCTTTCAATCTACTGAAACTATGGCAAAATGATTCATTGACTACAACTATCAAATGGTTTTCTTTTCAATTAAACAAAATATAAATTACGACATCTGTCTTTTGGTTTTGATAAAATAAAATAGCATTATAAATAAACGAAAATAAAATTATAAATTAACTGAGCTCTTAGTAGCTTGTCTACCTTTTTTTAGATATTTTATCATCAGAAATCGTTGAACACAAAAAGATCTAATCTACGATTGATGTGAACTTATAGTTGGCGCATAATTTGGAATTTTGATGGAAATCTTAAAAATTATCAAATTTGAATATTTTGGTATATATTTATGTAAACGCGATAAGCAACGTTTGCATGTCCATGTCAATTACCCAAGTACGGTTGAATCGAACCACTACTCTGATGCCTGAAGATAATAGAAAGATAAATTTATATCATTCATTATATCAGAAAATTCATGTTATGCATCCCACATGAGACTAATCCCGTTTATCTCTCAATAGGTAAAAACGAACAGTTAATGGTTTCATACAAAATAAGATACAACATCTTTTGGAAGAAAACATTTAGAAACCGATTTTCCCACGCCCATACCAAGAAAAAACAACAATATAAAAATAATTCTTAAAAATATGAAAAAGTACTACGCCCGGTAGGATTTGCTGAAAAACGTATCAAAGATAAGGACACCTCTTCAATTTTACCACAAGCCTAAATACTGGTATTATCCAACATTTACCGAAAGAGAGACATCGAATCCTGCGAACAAGTGTTTTTTTTATTATTCTTTTTTAGTCTATTTTTTCGTTATTTCGTGTTATTTTTTCTATCAAAACAAGACTACTTGCGAGCCGAAAGCCGAACCGAACGCAATATGAAACTTTTTCCCGCGAATTTTTATGGCAGATGATGAAGATTGGATTGTTGTAAAGTCTTTCAAGGATTTCAACACGTTTTTTCACATTATACATTCATAATTCGCTCACGTTCCATACGATGATGCGTACTTTTATTATAAATGTGCAGTTTATTTGTTGCGTTTACGATATAACAATGTCGTGGAAGGAAACGTGCCAAGGCAGGATCAGGTCGAAGTAGGCTGACAAGAACAAAGGTAAGTCTATGATGAGATGAAGGTGGTATTCATCAAGATATCGCACGTGGCTTATGATTTCTTTTATGCCTATCATAAATCTCGGCAAAAGCGGATAAGAATTTGTTTGGGACTTGGTCGTACATTAACGCATCATATTTACTCATTTCTTTCAACCCACACATCGGAATCACAACCGATAGGTAATGAGTTCGCGAAGGGTGTTGCAATGCTTAATTATGTATAAAGACGGGTGAGAAATTTTATCGAACACATAAATATCAAACAGGAGGCCTTGACACCGCCATACACGAACACGAGCTTTATTGGCTATTTTATCGGTCACTTGGAGGAATTGGCTTCGGTTATGGTAATAAATTCAACTGTGACCATCTAAAGCATTTTCAGCTCAAGATGGAAGGACTGAACGAATTCTATAGCAGCTCGTTCGTGCATTTTTACATTTACCAAATAATTGTATTACACAATGGCCTCCAGCTCATCGGTAGGAAAGATATTGGCTCAATGGAGTGGATACAATATATTACACCAATTTTCTATTGTGACCAGACAATTATTTACTTGAGCTAACGATATTCCGGTCCATTGAAACTCTGATTTAGGCTATTGAGATCTTGAATGCTTTAATCTTAATGCAGTTCAAACTAAAGAGCCCAAGGAGAATGATGACCCCATGGAAAATGTCTTCAATTGAAGACCGATTCCAATCAGTTTGCCAAATGTAGCCCTTCTATTCACGCCTCCTTTTCCCATTCAATTCAATGCTTGAATATTTTCAATAAAAACTCCTGGCAATCAATAGACGAAAACGTTTTACTCAGTGGCAAAGGATGGATGGTCTAATAACCGAAACCAAAACATACAACATACAACTTGTCTCCCATCGCATTGTTTATAATCTTTTTTCATTGCTTTTATAACAAAATCTACCAAATTTTGCAAACGTTTATTTTTCATTTTGAAAGGTAAACGGCTGGAGGCACAATTGAACTTGAGAATTCGTTCAACTTTGAATTGCTTCTTGTTCAACATTAGCAAGGATATGTTTTTATTACAGATTTTGTTGTTACGCACATTCATTTTTCTAATGATTGACGTCTCTGTTTTGCAAATACTTATGGTTGAGCTCAAATTTCGAATCGAATTCACTCTGTTTGTGAATGTTGAATAAAAGTGTACCATTTATTTCCAGTCCTTGTGGTAAATTACGCTTGTAATAAATTTTGTTTGGGAGAAAAAAAAATACACTATGGAATTTTTTTCTGTTTTGATAAAATAAATAGAAAACTGACAGGAAGCTTGAAATATATTTTGTGAATAGAATAGTAGAGAAATGCAGAGCAAAGTAAATTTTTAAATTTTCGTACTATTCCGATTGCTTCCCTTCTTTCAGTAATTGGCAGGAGATCCCCTCGATATGACGTTACAACTTTGGGTAGCTATGAGTGCAGGTTCTTTGAATTTCTTCCCAAGTTCTCAGGCGACAGAGTAAAATCTATGAGAATCAATCTTTTCAAATGAATCCTCAAATTATTCGGAGTAATTATCCTGAAACTTTTTGTTTCAGCTTTTCGTTTCATGCGAATGAACTTATGTTATTATCAAATAATACTACTAAGCACAAGACTAAGCACAAGACATACTTAAATCTTGATGTACGAGACATGTGATAAAACTAATGGAATTTTTTTATTTTTTCAAACAAGATGAGATATCCTCTAAGGTAGTTCACTTGTGTAACTATACACAAACGAAGCCGTTTTTCGCGCCTTTTTGCTGGAAATTTTTGACAACTATTTAATAGGTCGGTCAGAGTCTTTTCAATGCTCTCCAGAGTTTCAAAATAACGTGTTTTAAAGACATTTTTGAATTTCGGAAAAAGGAAAAAGTCAAAAGGATTCAAAGAGAGTTTAGGAATAACAAAAATAATATTTATAAAGAATTGTGGAAAGTGCTCAAGCTGGTTTCGAACAAGGAACAAAAATAAGTTTGAGAACAAAAATCCAAAGATGCAAATCGCCGTGTGAAACTCGGCATTGTTTGCTTTTGCTGAGCCATTCAAGGTTACTACTTTCAAACACTTTTTTGACAGTTTTACCTGGTGGAACAAACTGTTTTGGCATAAAACTTTTTCTGTCAAAACAAAAACAATCAATCAGCATAACCTAAAATTTTTGATTTCTTCATTCAACGTTTTGCTGTCGAAGATATGACGGACTGAGCCACTTTTGACTTTTCTGCATACCCAAATTGCCAGTCAATTTTTGGTGTTCGGGGAGAATATAGAAACGTAACAGTTTAATTATCATTTAGGGGAAATGTACGTAAAATTGCCCAAAATAAGACTTTATTTCTACTTGTTATATCTGAAGTTATATCTGAAGGAACAAGGATAACATACAAGCTTTTAGTTTTAACTTAAATGGATTCTTTCATATTTATTTTTCAAAAACTAACAAAATACTAAATTAAACGACTCAAATTTGGATTTTTGGAACCAACTACACGGAAACTGCTGCCGCTAGTGCCTCAGATTTGTATTTTGGACCTTAAACACATAAAAAGTAATCTCAAACTCTGAAAAAATATTTTAAAAAATAAAAAAAATTACTCTTTTGAAAAAAAAAAAAAAAACAACAAAAAAAGGTATTTTTGTTTGAAAAAGGTTGTTACAGAGGGATTTTTTGCGGAATAGATGTTGATACTCACAACCATCATGAAAAATTCAGTTGAGACATCTTGAACGGATTGGAATTTAGAGGTAACTGAAAGTGTAAAAATTGATGTTGTGGGAAAAGCAGCTCAATTGAGAAATGTTCAATAAACCATGCACCGCATTATACAAAACTCCAAATTTCGGCCGTAAAGTTCGTCGGAAATATGTCAAAGCTTACATTTTTACAATCAGAAATTTGAGGGCTTTCTAATGAGCCATAAAACAAAAAAGTCGATTTTTAGCTGATTTTCGCGTAAATGTCCCATGTCATTCAGACAACAATCCCGTCAGTTTTTGAAATAGATGCGTTGCTTCTTAGTTTTTCTACGTAACATTATACGAATGCTAACGTCATTTATTGTGACTCGATCCCATTTCTCTGGTATTCCTTCTGCCTGTCATTTCTTTTCCACATTTTTCCCTGCAGCACTTATCTACGTATCCACCTCAAATAGTTGTAAGACAGTTCAATGTATTTGAATGTCGTATAATTCCCATTCCTACCAAATCCAAGAGTAGCTTCCTGAGAACTTGAGAAAGACTCAACAAGCGATGTTAAAAAAATCACCAGGCTATGGATATGGTGCAAAGTCAGCACATTGGTTTCCGCAATAACTGCACTTTTTTTTTCACTTGTGAACTGCTCCAAAGGCAAAATGGGAAGGGATTGTTTGCCATTGAATCGAATACTGATGGGAGATGAAAAGCAGATCCACAATGGCAGTCAAAATCGCAGGAAAACGTCGGGTAAGCCCAGCCAGGAATCACATTCAACAGCCAAACGGAGTACTCATGGCTAGAAGAAAATTGTGTGCATCTGGTGGGATCAATTCAGAATGATCTACAATGAGCTACCCTAGTCTGACGAAACTCCCGCTGCAAAACATTATCAACAATAATTGATGCAATTGAGTCGAACATTCAAGCTAAAACGCCCCCAATATACCAAAAGACATGTCAAAGTGATCTTTCAGCACGACAACACCCGACCACATGTTTGCTAATGATGTCAAGAAAAGTTTGGAGGTAATGAGCTGGGACGTCCTACCTAATTCGCCGTATTCGGAACTGGGCTGCAACTTGTTATAGTCAATGGCGCATGAGCTGGCGCACCAGCACTTAATTTCTTGTAATGAATCGTAAGATACAATTCTTGTTTTTAAACGTGGGGTCCGTATGCAACCTACAAGATGGGCAAAGGAAGTAGAAAGCGCAATGCAATATTTTGAATAATATACAACGTTCCAGTTGGTCTCATACAAACATGAAAATTTAAAAAGAAAACCCGTTAAACTTATTTGTACACCTGTAATATTATAAGTAAATGTCATGAAATTATTCGATAACTATCTGCAATGTTTTTTACGAGTTTAAACATTACTGTTTTTTTCGTGTTTTTGGGCATATTTTCGTCTTCTTTTATAATAAAAATAACTTAAGCCAAATATTAAAGCCGTCACAATCTCAATGTCCGTTATGATTTCCTTTCCTAGTCAGAACCTACTAACCAAGGCGCAATCGTGTGAATATTTAATCTCAAAAATTAAGCCAAAAATTTGCATAGGTTCGGAGTTTGGAAAGTGTTTTAGTTGTAGCGTTAAGTTCATGATACTTCTGTCTGCCAAGCTATATAAGTAAAACTGTACGAATTAACACCAATAGCAAAAGATCATGTGTGTAATCTGATGTGTGATTACTGTGATCTGATCTGATGTGTGATTACTGTGGCGACCTGTTTAGTTGAACGTCCAGTATGGAAAACAACGAAACTGTGGAAGGGCTGATGTTATTATGGAGTCTAAGCTGACAACTGTTCCATACTAGTCATCGCAAAATTAAACACTTAAGTGGAAATGACGAGTGTCCCCGAATTATTGTGCCAAATTCCAGATTCACGGGCGATGCTGACCACATATTTAAATGCTTCAAAATAAAAACTACTACTAGTAGTAGCAATAGTAGTGGTGGTAGTAGTAGTAAATTTATTAAACTTGAAAGCACAAAAACAGAAAACTTTGATTAGAACTTCCGCACCCATGAGTCTTCACCGAGTTAGCTTACCAAGGGTATAAATCACTTACAATGTGAAAATGGCAAAATTGATCTACCGAAAATTTCCGAAATTTTTAAAAACAACCGTTATGATACTCATACATTATCTTGGCTCGTTTTTTATCTAAAATTCTCATACGGTACAGGCGTTTTGTAAAAGAAAACATTTGTCATTTTTCCTTTTTCAGCTACTCTGTGAGTTTAGAGTGCTAAAGCTTTTAAGCAATTTATTTTGCTATTTTTAGAAGATTGTTTTCTTGCTATAACTAAAGTTAATATAACTAAAGATAACAATTCAAAAATACATAATCCTTATCATAACCGTTTCTATTTATGAATATGCTATATTATTCTTAAAAAATACTCCAAAAAATAGAAAACTGATTATACGAAAGTGACGATGGTTGCAATTTTAGTGAACTGAATGATATATTAGGTGAATTTGCAGTTGAAAGTGATAATTGGTGGGAGTCTGAAGATGATAGCGATGTAGATAGTAAAGATAGTATTAGACTTCCTAGAAAAAGAAAAACCTGCAAAATGCCTAATTAACACTAACTGTGTTATTGGTGACACTTCAGGTGATTTTTCCAAAGCATGGACTTGCAAAAATAAGGACAATATACCCGTAATATCACAATTCAGTGTTGTTCCATGTATGACCCCTGGTACCTTATGAAAATTGAGAAGTAACCCAGATGCCCTATCTATCCTGCAAGAAGTAATGCGAAATATTATGAATATGCATACAGGACAAGTGCGAGGAAAATCAGCAACATAATAAATTACAACTCCCGAGAAGATAAGAAGGTTTTAAGACAAGGGTTGCTCTTAATGTCATTTTTTACAAAAGCCAAATGTTACAAATATTTTTAAAGTGAAGAAGCCTAAGGTACAATAGAGCTCATCAAAAAGAACTGGAACTGGACTCGTCACACTCCAATATTTGCCGAAACTATGTCTTTCAGAAGTTCTTTTAGGTATATCCCAGATTCTGCGGTTTAACAATAAAGGACAATCTATGAGTAGTGATTGAATAAGGAAAGTACGAACAGTACTAACATATTAGAAAAATAGATTCCGACAATTATATACACCAAAATGTGATGTAGCTGTTGACATATCGCTCATGATATATAAAGGACGTTTGAATTTCATACGTACTCATCCAGCTAAAAGAGTTCGATTGTGAATTAAATTTTGTAGAATTTGTGAAACAGAATCAGAATACTGCCTATGTTTTGAAATTTATGTTGGTCAAAACAAATGCAGCGAAAGGGAAAACCCCGCTTTCGAAAGCATAGTTATGGACTTGATGGAACTATTTATGGGAAAAGAATACACCTGATTTATCGACAATTTGTATTTGTCTTCAAGTTTATATTTGTATTTTAAAAAAACAGAACAAACGTTGTGAGGACTGTTAGGAAGTTTGGAAAAAAACATGCCAAAGGGACTTGTGTACTAATGCTTGTAAAAGGAGACTTCCAAAGCCGCTCATTTCGTGGTTTACTGTGTTTGAGATGGCGCGATAAAAGGGATGTGTATATCATGATGGTCAACACGAGTGAAAAAGATATAAGAAAGATAGTTGTGTGGAAATTGTTGAAAACCTGTTTATGAAAACAATAAAGGAATGGGAGGCGTGGATAACAATAACAAACTGTTGGTATGTTTTTCCACCATGCGAAAGTTTATGAAAGGATAGAAAAGGATATACTTCTACATGGCGGATGTCGCGTTTTATAATGTTCATGTTTTGCCTTCAAAAATCTTTGACAGAAAGCGAAGTTTTATGAATTTTCGCCTTGATATTGCAGAGCAATTATTGCCAAAACAAGTCTTACCCAATTATCAAACTAGAAGACACTCTTGACAAGACGATACACCGCTACGGTTACAGACTAAAAACTGGAGTCATTTTCCGAAGCAAGTTTTACAAACGAGTATAAGACGAGAAACTCGTGAAAAAGGTGTCATGTAATTTATCAAAGACAATATACTTAGTGAGCTACGAGGCAATGTAAACCATTTAAGGTGCCCTTATATTTACCGAAGTACTTCGAACAATATCACACACTTAAAGAATATTAATAACCGGCTCTTATTATATATAAAATAAATCATTTTTAATATGTTTATGCAAAAATGTTGTTAATTTTATACCTAATACTTTCTATTTTGTCCTGGAATTTATTTTAAGTTTCATTGTTATTTGAAGAAGATATTCTTAAGAGGATATTTTTTAGAGGATAAAGATGTTTTACTACAAATGGAAAAAAATCCTTATATTTATATATACTCATTAAAATAAAAATATTTTAGTTTTATGTTCTGATAACACCTGCACAGAGTTGCATTAAATCTTGAAATTAAATCGTAAGACAAGGGGTTGAGAGCCGTATCGTGGGAATGGAAAAATTGAAGATGACTTCTTGCAGAGATCAAGGCCGTAGCTTTGCGTTCTCTTGTCGCGAATCATTTTGGAATGGACTTCCATTCAGCATATTTATCGATTCCAGAGTTCGAATTCAATAGACATAACACTGAAGAAGGGACCATTTTGGCCTCGAAATAGCTGTCTGTTCTAAAATAAAAAACTTCGATCTGAAAATTGAAAATATTAAATTCACTTTCGAGGTATTCGACAAATTTGATCAGAACTTCCGCACCCATGAATCTTCGCTGAGTAAGCTAGCAAGGGTATAAATCACTTATAAGTTCTAAGTGAAAATGGATAAATTGATCTACCAAAAACTTCTGGAATAAGAATTTTCTTAATGAATTCAGAGTATTAATTCCAAAGTTTCATTGTTTACTTTTAATATTCTCTGTAATTATAAGCTCAAAAGTCTTCCAAACACCTTTCTATTGTCTTCATTTGTTTTGCTTAAAGAATTAGAATTGTTTCATAAGACCAGATAAAAGTGAAAAGGATGATTTGAAAAATCTTGTCTTTAGAGATAGAACACAGTATTCTCTGATGTATTCTCAAGTATAGAATTGTTAGAATTTCCAAGGTAAGTGATGTATTTAGATACTATTCAAGCTAAAAGCGATTCAGGTTGGTGGTTATTGATGAAAAAAATCGAAGAATTATTAATAGATAATAGAATATAGACGAAATAAAGTTTATCCAACTGTTGGAAAATTTAAAGCTCTATTCAATAACGTGATATCACAACACTAACAGCGAATAACATGTTGTTTATTAAATATTTCAGTGGGATGGTAAGAAAAGATTTTATCCGAGTAAAACGTCTAGCCAGCATAATGTAAAATACCTGTTGTTGTTGCCCTAAAAAGCAGATTGAGAGGATGTTCATAACAGTGTTCATTATTGTTATTATGTTTTTTCTTATTTCTTTTATTACTTATTCCTATGTACCTATAATTATTATAAGCAAAATTATAAATATTTGAGTATTTTAACTGTTTGTAAAAATGCTCTTAATTGAAAAACAGTATGAAGAATAAAAGGGTGCAATCCCATAAACGAAAACGCGGTTAAATTCTCTAAAAAAATGGTTGTGTAGTGTTACCAAAAACTAAAATGCACTCAATTTATCAAAAGCCTTCAAGGCTTTTCGAGTTGAATTCTATACCTCCATAGTACCAAGTGTACTTTGTGGATTTCACAGTAAAATCGATTGCCCTCTTCACGGACGCTTCACACGGAAAATTTGCCAAACACTATGATATGCGTGAAAAACCAATTTGCTGGCTTAGTAAAGAATATAATAGGAAAAATCGTTTTCATGACTGAATTCAATAGGGAATACGGTTGGAAATTATTATGACTTAGACAGAAAGTCATGAATCAAATGAAATTGCATTTTAATTGAAAAATTGAGAGCTGATTTGTGTTTTTGATGGCTTAGCTATTGGAAAATCGATAAATGATTATTCAAACATTTTATAATAATCGGGAAATCACTCAATGGTTGGATTTTTTCACTCCGGCTGCTAATTACTATTTAGGTTGTTAATTTCCATCTAAATATAAGCTTCGTCCTTATGATTCTAATATATTGGCACCTGGAGAGAATTTAATTCGATTGCAAACATTGATAGAACGCTTGCAGTCTAATGATCCATTTTGAATAGCATTTATACAAAGTATTGCGTTTGCGAATATTGAAAATAGTTTCGTAATTGAAAATTACTTATTAACGACTATTTGCGTCCACTATATAAACATCATATCATTTAAATCCTTACTTTAAAACCTATTCTTCATAACATATCAAGTGAATGATTAAAGAAATGAAAAATATAGGAAAATTTTTGGAGCCTAAAGAATTGTATTCGAATTAAATATCCAAGAAATTATCAAAGGATTCTAATAGATACTCCCCCTCGGAAGTTACCAATCACACTTTCCAGCACTAATTAATTTGTTTAAATTAAAAAAAAAAATCATACGCAAATCGAGATCCATCTGTGCACTTGCGTTGTATTGAAAATTGAACATTTATTCGACTGGAGACTGCTTCTCTTTATCACTCTTTAACTGCCACTACAGTATTTATTTTTCAATTAAAAAGAAGAAGTTTGATTTAGAATGTAATGAACAACAAAATATCGTGGGAAATACAAAACATATTCTAATATTCATTATTTTCACCTTATTACGAAGTATTCAAGACTCGAGATTAGAAATTAAATTTCAATGATCGAGAACGAGCATTTTGCAGCAAAAGCGGAAAATTGTGGTTGAAAGTTAAGTTCAGCATTCGTGTCAGTGCCCTGTACACCTCGGTCATTCATCAGAGTACTTCAGTCTCAGAAGATATCTGTGGCAGACGAAAGTTGAAATGCATGATTTATGGCAAAAACATCCTGATGACTATTCCTTTGAAATTGGCCACTGGAGCCATATGTCAACATATGCTGGTATGGTGGTGTCTATGCATCAAATGAGAAGGTTTTCATTGAAGATTCTTATTCACTATATAAACTTCGTACTACGTCCGTACTACGAGAAATTACTTAATCGCCATTGGGAAATAACGACAAAAAGGATTTATGATTCAGAGGCAAGTAAGTGAACTCAATCATTCTTGTATTTTTGCTTGAGTTTGACGTTATCCTGATGAGTCTATGAAAAATTCTGACCCCTCGGCAGCCTAACCCGAGCTCACTCACCACATGTTAGCTGCGACACCAGACATTACTGACAGATTCATTCAGAAAGTGTTAGAAACTCAAACAAGCGGGACATCACCTCCATGTTGAAATATATTTTTGAACTTATCAGAGCTTGGACTGAAAAACTTATAAATATTAATTCTACCATGTAGCTTGTTTCTCAACTCAAAAATACTTTGAACAAAGAAAATTTGTTTTATTTTTTCATTGTTTTGAAATCGGGTGTTCCATTAGGTACAGAACTATGTCGAATCTTTATATAAATGCACGCTTTTACTTTTTCCATGAACCGTCAGGTGTATACCTATAAATATAAACGAAAGAACACTATTGAATGCTTAAGAAACTTATTCGCATCCGACTGCGTCATAAAAATCTATTTGCAATAAAATGTAGGGAACAATTCAAATAACCCAACACCAAGTTCACAAAAGTATCATTTGGAGAGCTTAATTATATGCATATAATAAAACGCACTAAAATAGAATATGCCCTAAGGCTTGTTCTAACGATATAAATAATATTTAAAATTTCTAAACAATATCGACAGATCGCTTACGAAAAAATCAAAGGCGGCAAACCACATAATATTTACCCTAATTGACTTTAAGTCAAATTAGAATTAGAGATTAATACAAGATTAAAGAATTGTAATCCAAAACGTCCACCCCAATGTAACCATGATCAACCATCGTTTTAATTAACTGGAATCAACCACCCATCATCGACAAGTATTAAAATGTAAACTTCAGACACCTTCAGAAAGCGAAGGTGCTAGGAAGCTGTCATCTGACCAGGAAAGGAAAATGAAAAGGGAATTGAACAGGGAAGCGTTCAGAGTCAGATAAAAACTTCACTTAAGTCACGGCCATTTTACTGTCGTTAGTTAAAGTCAACATTTTCATTATGGTAAAGTTAAGGAACCAGTAACCTTTGCAGCAAAATTATTTCCAAAATTTTGAGTCTGTGGTGGCAGCTTTAAAAGCGCTTACTCCAATTTTCTTTCGTAATGATCGTCCCATCCAACAGAATGTGCGTGCTATAGTGGATAAGTTCGAGCTCAAATTTTCACCATTAGATGCTCCGCTGCCAAAAGACGTCCTTTAGCTGGAAACGCAGCAACGATCGCCAATGTTAGTGCATCGATTCAATATGAACCAAATTAGTCCATGCCCCGTAGTTCTCGAGAATTTTGGATCGCTTAAACGATATTGTGGTTTATTTTGCGAAAAGATCTTGACGTACGTAGTTACAAGATCAATTTGACTCAAGAGCTAAAGCCACTTGATTACACAAAACACCAAAACTAGGCAATTTGGCTATGGCAAAGCTTGAAGAAAAGGAAGAATTTCATCGCAAAATCAGCGATGAAGTTCATTTCTGGATAAATAGCTTTGTTTGTAAGCAAAATATGCGTCATGTGATCAGCAACAAACTCACATGCGCTCCATGGAATACCGTTGCATCCGTAAAAAAACTACTATTTGGTGCGGTTTTCATGTTCAAGGTATGGTCATTTGACCGTAATTTTTCTTGGATGAAAACGATTCTCATGTAACCGTTAATGGAGGGTTATCTTGTTGTGTTGGAAGATTATTTGTCAGAACAATCTTTTCACAATCGATTTATTCAAAAGCAAATTTGGTGAGCGTGTCAACTTGAGAAATGGCCGCCTCGTTCATGTCATCTAACACTTTAGTTTTTCTTTTTATGGGGCTATATCAAGTTACTGGTGCATGCCAACAAGCCAGCAACTTTAGACAACCTCAAAGACGACATCCAATGCGAAATTGCCAACATTCCGATCGAAATCGATGCGAGAGTGGTGAAAAATTAGGCGAAGAATTCACCGCTGTAAACTGGCTCGTGGTGGTCCTATGACCGAAATTTCATTCATAAAATGTACAGCTTTCACTACACACACATAATAAATTTGAACTCAATATCTTAAATATTTCTGTATTTTATTAACAGATAAAATTGTTATGTCGTTCACGTCCTTTTGTAATCACCTGTACAGTATTTTTTTATTAAAACATTGTGTAAAATATCTTAAGATACGCTTAAAACTATGCTTCTTTATATTTTTGCCTCAAAAGAGATCAAAATGCGCTTTGTGTTTAGTTATTTTTTTATAAAGTTAGCTGGTAAGTTTACCAATTCTGTAGACGAAACCCCGATTTTGTCGATGTTCGATCTCGTTTATTATTCCGCCGCAATTATAGTTATTGTTTTAATGCCCTACATCGTTCTACATCATACATGTTTTTAAATAACAAACTCTTTTTTATAATAAATCCTTTACTTAGGAGCTTACTTATTCGACACTCAAGCAGCAGTGGATTTTGATGGCTGACTTTCATTGAAAATTTTTCAAGACAACCATGTTTCCGCCATACTGACCCATAAGTATCACCACCCTTATCCGCATGCCTGTATTTTACATTGCACTCAAAATAAGTATGATTCCTCTTTCGTCTTGTAAAAGTTTGAGCAGAGTTAAGTAGTCACATGGCTGATTCTCTCTTCTTTGGTCCATAAAACCTTGCAATTCCTTTATTATTGAAGTCTTCTTAAACTGTTTTTCATGAACCACCTTCCTTAATTTCTTTGCATATCCTCATTATGCCTAGTTTTCATGTTGGCTCCTGGCTTGGAAAAAAATTAAAATCACTGATAACGTACTCCTTATCATAGGACCTATTTTTATGCCAAAATTTTGCTAGTATTTATTTGCAAGTCGTAAGTCAAGCGTAAGCTCGCATTCGCAAAAAAATGTCCAACATAACCTTAATCAGCTTTCATTTTGGTCCTTTCATCTTTCCTTAGAAATTATTAATACAAAATATTCAATGTTTTGTAGTCGATCGACGGCCAAATCGACTTTGATTACTAGTGTTCAAAAAATCAAAGCAGTTTTACTACTTTCAAGCCAATAATTCTCAAACAAGTTATCAAGGATTCATGTTCTGTAAATCCGGTAGCATCTTCGTCTATCAACGTCCAAGCAAGTTAGATGTATAGTTAAAACTTTGCTACCACATAGATGTCATAGTTGTTGACATATCGTTGACAATTTTTTAATCTTTCTTTCAGCGATTAAGAAGTTATCTATATAAGTATAAAGTAGTTATAAGATAAGCAGATCGAGCAGGTTAATTTTGTCACTTCAAATTCAATTTCGCTGTACATGTTTGAATCGCCTAGTCAGATCTCGTTCAATGGTTCAACTCAAACGTCATATTCTTCATTAAGTTCTATGTTGTTCAGGCTTAAAATCATCTAGAACAGTGATTTTTGGACCGCCAGTTGATATGGCGGACATTTAGAACGCCCATCTTTTTCCATTCATTGCTGATCACTCTTGAAATGTTAATACCATGCGAAAAATGACGCTTTATTCGAAGATCATGCTTGCTCATGATAGCAAATGCCTCAGAGGAAGATTTTTCTTGTACAACACTAAGGTTACACATTAAGAAATTTAACAAACAAGTGGAGCATGAAGCCTCCGTCAAGCAACACACAAACCCGCCCTTGAAGAATCTATATCTATGACTCGATTCTGCATCCCTTGGAGTCAAGTGTTTCACATAATGCTCTCACTTTTTCACATATAGCAATAATAAAGAAAATTTAAGAACGAAAGATGGAATTAAGACTCAACACCTTTCTGACGTAAGTTGCAGTCTAATCCATTCTCATAGATTTTGCTGCGTTTCATGCTTGTTGCCTTAAACTTTGGAAAATCTAGAAACCCGACGAAAATATGATTAATGCTTTATTCAATCTTCTGAGTGCTTCTTTTGAAATAAATGCAAATCTGACAAACCAAATAAAAATTACTTCACCTGAATTTTTAAGCATCTTCTCTTAACCATATAACTTACTGCTTAACACTGAAGGATTTACTCAGGCATTGCTTTAGAAAGAAACCAAAGATTCGGCTGGCGAACCAGTGGGTCTTCTAATTACCCAATGCCAAACCAAATAAACCCATGCGGCTGGGTGTACAGGAAATAAACCAGCGAGGAGTATTGTTGAACCTTCAACGGTTGACTTATGACCTGCTTGGGGTTCCGCCCGCCATATTGCTCCTGGAAAAGAAATCAGTTAACGTTAGGTTATGTGTCTCTGCGGAACAATGTACAGCCGTATGATAGTAGATGCATTGATAACCCTTCAGTGATATTGTGTTACATGGACTTCCTATTTGCTTTCAAACATTTTATTTTCAGATGTCCCATTCGAGAAGAGAGATTCCAGTTCCAGATTCTCTTTTCCTTAGGCTTATATACAATCTCTCCTCGCCAAAGAAACTAAAAAAGAACTTCAAATTTATCGCCACTAACTTTTTTGGGAATTCTCATTACTAGAAGCTCCAAAATTTAGTACCTTTAAGACTTTCGGCCTGTGGTGTCTTTGATCCATTCGTATAATTTGTATCATTCGGCCTTGTTGAAACACCCTCCATCAGGTACCTGTTTAGAACATGCTCAATTCCCACTTGTCATTTTTCACTATGAAAATTTTAATATCAATATCGTTATATGATATGACGATGCACAGATATATTTCAACAGAAAAACTGACATTACTAGGTCCTTACGGCTAATATGATGATTTTATTCTCTTCTTCAATAGAAAATTCTTTACGCTATAGCTATGGGTACTTTTTCTTTCACAAAGCGGAATGGAATTAGAACTAAAGTATGACTCCTGTGACTTCTGTGATAAAGAGTATTCAAAGACTAGGCTCAATCATGTGCATTTCTCGTATATCTCTTTCATACAGGAGTCCGCCCAGGTGACGATCCCGCAGGTGATGATTGGTCTCATCGTCTCAGCAAACATCCATCTCAAGATCATCGGTGTACCCTAGTAATTGTTTGCAATGTTTCTGCATATCTTCGAGGTTTGTTGGCATTTGCAGAAATCCTATATTCTGCACGGTTCACAGTATCCCTACATTTTTTAGTATCTAGATTTTTAAGATTTTTCACAGTATCCCTAGAATGCAATATTTAGAGTTTAAATGATTGATTTTTTGTCTTTATTGAACGGAAATAGTGTGGTCTTATCAAAATTTAGCTTGAAGTCTTTTCTTACATCAGGTTTGCACACTTCGCGTTTGCATTCAGATGATTTCAGGCAGAATACTTATCTTTGGTTAGAAAAGCAGATAGATATATTTCGCATGTCGCAGGAATTCATGTTAGGGATGAAAAGATCATTCTTTTTTGACGTCCACGATTCGTACGTAGAGTGACATTTAATCCACCTTCACATGACATGCCTTACGGCTAATGAGCAAATAAATATAGACACACCTCACCAGTAGCTCGTAGAGATGGTGGAACAGTCATCAAAAATCGGAATGTGACTTCTCAACTTATACCCCTCGGGAAATGGGATTCTATAAACAAAATAAACACCCTTTTTTTGAAGTTGTCGTTGGTTTCCTTAGGGAATTAGTCCTATGTTCAAACTTCAAAAAATCAATGTTTTTGTTAATACATATTTAAATATATAAATATATTAAAAGTATTTAGCTTGTATTATACTTATTGTGTATATACATATGCGTGTTAAGGTACTCGCTGAACGGAGAGCGGCAGCAGAGGTAGTCTACCCTTTCTACTCGCAAAGGTAAGCATCAAAGCACGTACATTAAATAGAAGAAGAAAAGACGTAAAACTAGATTTTGAATAACAAAGGCATGTCGAACAAATTTATTAGTCGAACCTTGTTGTTTGGTAAGTGAACCTCGAGTCAAACCAAAAAATTGATAAAAAACAATCAAAAAGTAGTAATAAGCTGCCAAGTTTCAGAGCTGAAGAAAAAAAGTTTCAAGGTAATCGACAAACCTCTGAAAAAAAAATTAATTTAACGCTCCGGCGAGAAAACGCAAGGACTTAAGTGATTTTTGAGTTGATTACGATTAAAATTTCGATTATAATGTACCAAGTTTTAGTTTAGTTATTTGCAGCGTTACAATCAATAATAAAGTGTAAATTGTGTGACGGCGATTTATAATTTTTCAAAAAATCTCAAGATTGAGGATTAAAATTTTTGATGCAGTGTCCCTGTCAGGAAAATAAATAAAAATAAATGTCAAATAAAACTAGCGCTGGAAAAAAAGGCACTTTCCCTAAATAAGAAGGTAGTGATAAAGCTAGGTTCTTATAAAGGATTTGTCAATTATCAGGAATTGTGATTTCGTCGTAGAAACGAAAAAGCAACATCGGCTCCTTTCTACCACATAATCCCTATAAAAGAAAGTCCACATCACTTAAATTGGCCAGAGGGCTCAATTTCATCGTGCGAGTACCAAAAATTAAAATTTTAAGATGACGAAAGTACTTTCAATATCCACCAGTATTTGACAAAGATAAAGACATGGTTTTGTTTCCAATTTATGAGGAATCATCTGCACCTTGCCGTCTTGAATGATACCTTGGGGAAAATACGCATATTAGAAAGAGAGTGTTAACCACTGCGTTTGGTATATTGCAACAGCAATATAGCAACTTTAACTGCTGCGGGGTTATGAAAGTAATCGAGGCTGTTGGTGGTAAAAACGGCCCCAAATCAATTGAGTACGCATAAGAGTACAACAGGAAATGCATCAGCAACGCGGAGAAGGTGACTTTCGATGCTTGAAAAAGGCCAGGCAAAATAACAAGGCTGAAAAAATTGAAAAAATGATGCAAAAGAGGAAGAGGAAGGAGTATTGTATGTACCAGGTATCTTTTAAAAACTACAAAGCTTATCTTCAAACGCGTTTTTCTTGAATCAATATTTCTATGAGCGGTACAGGTGATTTAGAAAAAACTTCTCAATCGACTCGACTGGAATTTTAATAAAAATCAATTAGGCATACACCATCGTCTGCCATTGAAAACATAGGGCTAATGTTAGATGAATCTCAAAGCAAAATATAAGCAGTTTACTTTCCTGGGACAAAAATTACGAAGGAAAAATTAACTAATTTTAAGGACGATTTAAAAAGGTTTACGCGTCAAAACCAAAAGTATTTGCTCTTTGGTGATCTTAACGCGTGTCATAGGATTTGGAACTGTGCGCTAATAAAATGTGCGCTAGTAAAATAGGTCAATGTTTTTGTGAAATGTTGAGTGAAAGGAATACATTTATTCACTTCTCGACTGAACCCACATTCTATTCGCCTCGAAGTGCCAGATCTACCCTTGATATTATATTAGATGATGATAATTTTGGCCCTACAGATATCAGTGCATTAGAAGCGCTATCATCTCCTCATTTACCAGTGCTTTTTACTCTAGACTTTATGGAGTTTATCGCTATAACCCCAATCAAGCCTTCCTCGTCAAAATAGCTGACTGGAGGAAATTTCGAAGACATATTAACGACGATTCTTTGCGCATGCGGTCGACGAAAAAATCAACACATTGAAGAACACTATTTGAAGGGGTAAAGAATACAGAGGGCTAAAGGTAACAGTGTGCCCAAATCTAATGCCAAATATACAAGCTTCGAATTAGATCAGGAGGCTCTGAAGCTTATTCGGACCCGTAATAACCTAAGAAGATAGGTCTAGGGATCCGGCCTGGAAGTTAGGTGTGAACACACTCACTACAGAAATTCTGCACAAAATCTCAAACCTACGGAATCAGTACAGGAAACAAATGCTGCAGAGCTTAGATTATAACTCAAGGGGGCTTTGGAGCTTAGATAAAATATTCGAAAGAAAATCTCACAACCTCCCCTACCCTCTTGAAGACGCAAGTGGCCAGCAGACTTACTCTTGTGAAGAAAAAGCAGAAATTCTTGCTGATAAATTTCATAATAATGACAACATCTCAAACAAAATGCGCAAAGATATCACAGGAACGATGATAGATATATCTCTGTAGAGTATATCTAACACATCTGACTTGCCCCCTGGTGCCTACATCATGACTAGAGAAATAGTTCGGCAACTAAAAATCCTTAAGAGTCGTACAGCTCCTGACACCGATAGAATTCCTAATTCTATGATGAAAAATCTGCCATAGAAAGGGATTGTTCTCACTTTTCTCTTATTTAACCTTATTTTCCACTCGCCTGGAAAGAAGCTGTTGCAGTACCACCACCTGGGCCTGGGAATGATTTACATGAACCAGTTAGCTACAGGCCAATAAGCCTATTGTCAGCCTTTGGGAAACTCTTCGAAAAGTGAATCCTCAAAAGACTAACAGACTGCGGAAAATGCCAACATAGCTCCTAACTTTCAGTTTGGTTTCAGACACGGCTTCTTCCGCAGCACGAGGTGTATCGCGTCTCAAAGGACATTAAGACAGCTCTAATAGGTAAACAATCAGTTGGAATGGTCACCATTGATATTGAGAAAGCATTCGATAGAGTCTGGCACGAACGTTTACTTTATAAGCTTCAAGAGTACAAAACTCTAACATACTTACGAAATTTGATAGCGTCCTACCTCAAAGATAGATCATTTAAGGTAATGGTTTGAGATAGCACTTCTACTGTGAGAAGCACCCCTGCTGGTGTTCCCGAAAGCTCTTGTCTGAGCCCTACCCTTTTCAGCATCTATACCTCCGATCTCCCTACAAGTGAGCACTGTCAAACAGCTTCCGTTGCGGACGATGTCTGATTTTATACTTCAGGAACTCACCCAAGTACTATAAAAGCTTATTTAGAGAAAATGCTTGAAAAAGTATATCAGTTCTTCTAGAGGTGGAAAATAAGCATCAATATTGACAAAACTAAGGCAATATTTTTCAGTCAAAAACGTAAACGTTCCTTGCTGCCTAATCGAACGATTAACTTTTTAGGACAAGCCATACTATGGCCCGAAAATCTGCAGTACCCTGGGCCCATGTTGGACAAGAAACTCATGTTTAAAGACCACATTGAACGAATTAGTATTAAAGCCTTTAATTCTGTCCTACAACTGTATTAACTACTCAATAGAAGGTCCCAGCCAATTTTCAAAAAAGTCATTGGAGCCAATGCGCAAAATATTTGAAATCAAAGTTTCAAGTCAGTCAAAACAGGTACTTAAAAATGGCGCTAAATAAGCCTTTTTATTTCTCATCCCGCAAATTACATGAGCTTGCTAATATTAGCCCTATCAATAAACTCGCGCTCTCACGCAGAGATAATCTCCTAGCAAAGACAGAATACGCGTCAAATCCGTACACTGAAACACTCAGGATTTAGATTAATAGGTCAACCTTATAGATCATGCGTCCTCAACGAAGTATTAATTACTAAGATCCAAAATAGTATGTAAATAGGTTTTAACAAAGGAAGTAGTATTTTAACTTAGAGTTAGAGTTTAGTTTAAAAGAGGTATTTGCTGAATTTTCCTCTACTATTATAAATATACCATCTGACCAAGAAACATTTGTGGTACAAACAAAAAAAATACTGTAGATGCAATGAATTCCAAGTTCAGAACTCTCACTTTAAGTTATTAACTAATCCCTGTAAATGTTTAGAAACAATAAAGAACTTATTATTATTTAATACATTTTTCTTCATAGCAATGGCTCGGTCCGGAACTAGAATCATTCATTTCTAATGAACATTTTCTGTTTAAGCCAGATTTGATGCTTAAAAATAAATAAGTTTTTGAAAAGCCCCCAATTTTGTTATTATTTTATAAAATCGTATAAATCTACTTCGGAACACAGACAAAAGCATGTAAACTATTAACCAATTTAGTTTTTTCACGTAAGATAACTCCATGTGCTGGAGTTATCTGATTTACGCCAGAAACTCACCTGAAGTTGAAGGTGTCAGCTTTGTTGATCACAATAAAAATAATCATAACATATAAAATTAAATTAAATCTTTTTTTGTTAGTTTGTAGTGCCAATAAATCTATAAAAAAAACCTGAAACGGTTCTGTAGATTTTTCTTTTGCATAGAATAATTTGAGGTTAGACATTAAGCTCTACAACTTTTTTTACCCTAATGATTATTCAATTATGAATATCCTAGTTGAATAATCATTAGGATATGTTGTATATAATGTTATAAATAATGTGTCATCTAGGGTATTCTTGCAAAACGCCGAATCCTTTTGCTTTGTTGAAGATGTTTCCGACTACAATTCTTAGCTTAGTTTTTTCTTAGTCCCTCATTTCCAGAAATCAGTTCCATCTTATCCTTGATAAGAAGTTCAGTGCAATTTCAAAAAGGTTATTGTGAACTAGGACTGTCATGAAGAAATTTATATAGAAGCATTTTGCTTATAAGAAATTTACTTGGCAGTGATCTGTGGATCCCAGGGGGCTGGCTGAGCTGGACGCGCTCAGTCTTTGGTATTTCTCGTCAATAAACCAATATCTGTGCTTCGCCTTTACACCTATGACATCAAAAAATACATTGCAGGGGTAAGGAGAAACAAAGGAGATATAGATAGGGAAATGAAAGAATTCATTTAAAAATCCATTATGAAGTTATTGGTTGCGCTATAAAACATTTATTTTGAATGGGTCACTTATATTATTAAATAAAAGGAAGACTTGAAGTGGATGAGAAACAACCCAGAGATAAGACAAACGAAACAAAAAGCAAAAAATGAAATTGTTTTTCAAAATTTTTTATTTCTCACCAAACCCGATCGAGTATGGTTTACATAGATGTTCACGAAGTTGAAAAATACTTCAAGAAGATTCAAAATGGTAATAATTTTAGAAAAAACTCAATTGGCTTTCTTAATTTTTGTTTTAAAATATTTATGGATATAATGGAATGAAGCAATTCGATCAATTTTATTTTATTTAATTTTTACATTTTAATTTTTATCATTATTTAATAATATTAATAATTTAATTTTGAAATTGTTTGATTGTTTCGTTTGAAAAAGGATGAGTTGAGTCGTAATTTTCTCTCACTCATTATTCGCATTTTTGATCAAATAAGAGTATAGGAACCTAATATGATACCCCTATATATAAAGCAAACAATGGCATATTATTCATCGTCGTCAGTCGGGAGATATCGGCCATGGTAGCAACAGATAATTGATGCGTTTAGTAGTCTTCAGTCATTGTCGTTGTGTGGTGGACGTGTCTTTTGAATTGTGCCAGTCTCTCAAAGACTAATTTTTGTAAAACAGTTCATGTTTTAGGAAGGTCTTATATCCAATCATCGTATTTTAACAATACTGCCTTCATAGATATCGTGAAATACGTTATCTCATTACATATTCACAATTTTCGAAAGTTCCTGATATGAAACCATTTGGACTTCCTAATACGAGATAGAAGCTCTCGTTCGGGCTCATGTATTTTCTCAGAAGTAGGGTATGTTTATAGTTGTTTCGAAAAAGTTCCTGTGTTTTAATAGATGACACCGTCTCCAATGCGAAAAAAGTGGGATAAAAGTGCAATGGTGTTAGCTGTTAAGGTTAACAGAAATGAAGAAATGGGATACAAACGTGCAGCACCGTACCGAGCCGAAGCGACCGTACCGAAGGGAACTCTGGAACGGTACGTAAAAAAATTGTCTGTGGCTTCTGAAGACCTTGTGTCAACTTGTCTCGGTCGCAAACTTATATGCGTTAAGCTAGAAATTCAATTAGTCGATTATTGCATTGAAATGAATCAGAGATATTATGGATTAAGGTAATATCAGACGTATGGCCTTCCAATTGGCCACCCGTAATGGGAGATGTAGAAACTTTTCTGTTAAGATTTTAATGCGGACATTCAAATTTATCGTTGCGATATCCACAAGGCAAATCGTTGGCGAGAGTAAAGGGTTTTAATCCAGAGAATGTTGCAAAGTTCTTTGATCTTTTTCCAATTGTTGGTTCGGATGTTTGCAACCTTCTAAAAAATTAAAAAAATTCTTGTTAGATTCCATTTTTAGGTTGATATTTTTATTTTGCAACAGACAGCTGTTTCGAGGCCGATATGGTCCCTTCTTCAGTGTTATGTCTATTGACTATAGACATAACACTGAAGAAGGGACCATATCGGCCTCGAAACAGCTGTCTGTTGCAAAATAAAAATATCAACCTAAAAATGGAATCTAACAAGAATTTTTTTAATTTAATTCTTTGATCTGTTTAAACCGGGCTTCGACAAAATTCAGCCTCGCTCACACAGACTTTACAACGTGTATGAAACTGGCTTAACTATTGTTCAACATAAGCTCAATAAGGTAATTTCTACGAAAGGAATAAATACAAGACAATCAGCAAAAAGGAGTACTCTAGTTACTGCAATCAATTGTATGAATGCAGCTGGTAATTATGTTCAACCATTTATTTTTTGGACCCACAAGAACATGAAGCAAGAATCGATGGGCGGCACCCCACCCGGCTCAATTTATACATGTCATACTTCTGGATGGGTTCAAACAGACATTTTATTTCATATATTTATTTGCTTGGTTATTCATTGCAAAGCCAACACGTGACGATCCTTTTATACCAGATGAACATGACAGACACACGCGAAAAGTCAATTATGAAGCCCACGAGGTAACCTTAAAATTGTTTCTTTACCGCCCCACTCAACTGATAAAATGCAACCCTCATGCCTCATGCAACTATTCATGGGGCAACTGAACACATTTTATGCAAAAGAGATGGAGAATAGTTTTCGAAACCATTCTGATAGACCTATCACTGCATGTAACATTGCAACCTTTTTTGTGACGCTCATAACAGAGATGCTACAATGGAAGGACCTGTGAAAGCATTAAGAAAAACTGGATTAAATCTTTGTAGTAGACATGTTTTCACTGCCTAAGTTCTAAGGCACAGGGAAGCGACTTGCAAGATGTTGTTGCCAGTACTTCTGGTAAGTTAATCACAGCTAATGACATTACTTCACTTCAAAGTATGATCACGGACTTGAGACATGGACATGGACATGGATTATCACGTCGTCTCATATAAAAAAGATTAAGAAAAGCGTATTTCAAAAAAGGTAACAAAAAACGTAACTTATTTAAATCTCATGCGATTTCAAAGGAAATAAATGTAAAAGGAAAGGTTACCGTCCCACTTAAAAATAAAAATTAAGACTTATCCTCTTCTGATACTTCTGAGGAAGAAATGGAACTTTTAAACGACAGCTTTGAAGACGATAGTGACCCAACGCCGAAAGTCCTTTTTATGGTGGTAACTGTGCGGACGACCATCATGGAGAACAATGGATTCAGTGCACAACATTCTATCGTTGGACCCATGAGAACTGCGGTGTATATGATGCTTATTTCATTTGTTCATCTTCCAAAAAAATACTATAGAATGTTAATTCTAGGAGGGTACCGAATATGAGATAGGGTCTCATAGTAGGCATCGTTTTGAAATTCACGTAATTTTGCCTTATTTTAGTATTAATTTTTAATTCCTTTCTTTTTCTCAAATAGCTGCTTCTTATTAAAGCTCTTGCTCATTAAACATGTAATCTTAAAGTCTACTGTGTTTTATTTACTTTTATATTTTTTTAATTTATTTTTTATTTTTCCCTTGATGGGACTCATACTAGACTCCTTTACTATATCTTTTCATTTCAATTTAACATTTTACCGATCAGAAGTCTTGTTCTGATATAGCGCCTTATCAATTGTAAATCTGAACACATTATTATTTAATTTAAGTTTTTTTATTTCAAGTGAGAAAGTGACAATACTTTCAATGGTTAGAACGTGTGAAATATACAAGATTACTTATATTAATGCTTGCCTTTCAAAGTTCATTTAAACTCTTTTCGAATCCTAGAATAATTCACCATCTTTCTCTTGAAATTTTCGACTTTTTTTTATTTTTCAAACCACAATTTGATATCGTCTACTGCTATAATTCGTGCAAGTTCGTTCTGAATTTACTGATCTTATCGAACTATTAAGGCAAAACACGAAAGCTAATTATAAAAATCTTCCGCCAGATTCATCATAGCTCTGAATATCGAAAAGTTCAAATACGAAAAAAGCAGCGTTTGAAAATTTGCAAATTTTCGTCGCTTTTAATTGTTGCCTCAATTTTAAATACAAAACAGTAAGTAAAGTTTTTGTAATTAGATTTTTCTGCATTTTTAAACAACTGTCAGCTGACCACGTTGCATTAAACATCATTTGGAATTGGCTTTTGTTCTGAAATCCGTGCGTCAAACCGTTTTTTGTAATTTGATTCTTTAGCTTTAAATCAACCCACACCATTTTTAAAAATGGTCCCTTGTTTTTTGCGATCCGAATTATATTTTTCTTCGGCTGTTGACCGGTCGCATTTCCGGTAGTACTTCTTTCCGATTGCGGATGTTAACGGCAATTCACTCATTCAAAGTCCACACTGTCAATGCCCATTCATCCAGAGCTCTCAAACAAGTAAACCGTCCCAAAAAACTAAAAAATCAACATCCAAAAGAGATTGGGAGCTAGCAGTTGTTATTCCAAACGTTGCCATCAATCCAATTCCTTACTAAGTTGCTTAACTTGGACGTTCGAAATCAAAGATCAAGCCTGCCACCACTCGTTATCTAAACATGCACACATTCGGCTGCGAAAATCATTTCATGGACAAATCAGGGATTTTTATTGTTGTAACTCAATACATTCGAATTATACGAAGCTTGAATATATGGAAAAGTGTACCAGCTACTAGACGTGAATTCTCGGGATAAATATTGTGGGGAAAAGGTGGAAAAGGAAATGACAGGTGAAAGGTGATAGTTGGAATCGGAAGAGATGAGCCAGAATTGACGTCGAAATTCGTTCAATGTTACGTAACAGAATAAAGAAGCAACGTAGATCGTAACACTTCCCATTTTTGCTTCAGTTAGAGCCCAACAAAGCCACGTTCTCAAAAAGGATACTGCTTAAACCTAATGTCAATTTTTTATTTTTGAGTAAATGGACAGTATAAAATTAAAGAACAGCCGGAGCAATTGTTTTAAAAAAGTGGACAGTCTGCAATTGGCAATTGGCGGCAAAGTCAGAAACCTTTAAAATCTCATTCAGCCGTTTCCATAGTACATTAGCCACTATTGTTTACCAAATTCGTGTAATAAAGACTCAACACTTTTGGACCCTATTTTAAAAGTTCGCTTCCATTAGTAATATGCTCCAGAATTTCTTATCGCTAAATTGCGTTTAACTGCGGTATGGTTATTAATTTTTAATTTTTTAATGGTAGCTCTATAATAAAAACTCGATAAAACGAATTAAATATTGCTAACAAAACTTGCATGAAACTCTATTCAAATCATGTGCTTGTATGCATTTTTGGACTTTTTCCTGATAGCCACTAGATAATAAAGATAAATAAATCCATTTATGTCGCTTTTATCCTGCATGGTTAATGTTAATTTCTGATTGCACTCCTGACTTGTGCCAAGAAATTAAAAGTAAACGAAGGTGATGAGTTTGCCTCTGAAAAGGCGTTATCTGGCACCATTTCCTTTTATGGCCAAACTTAACGATTTTTCTTCCTTCTTGCACTTGAAAATCTTCAGAATTGTATTTTCTCCCTGCACGGGAGCAGAATAACTTAGTTTGACTACACAACAAATCATTGCTTTTATCAGGAATTTTAAGACGCTTGTTTTATGCATAAAGTTGCCAAATTAAATTTAAGTGATATGAAATTTCATTCAAACATATATGGTTTGCTCATAAAAACCGACGTTGGCACCATCCGATGGATATAACCATCTTCTTGTCGTATATATAAAATTGATGTAAGTTTTCATTAACATTTCTAGATACAAGCTTCGTTGCGTTAAGAATATTTATATATAAAACCTATTCGGGCATATATTTGCCATAAATAACAATGTATGAACATTTATCAAGGAAATTTTATTATTTCGCAGCACGAAAATTTCTATTACTCGGTTGAGAGTCAACGAGCGTAAATTACTACACAAATTGACTGCTCTTTGTCACCAAGCCAAAATTTCAGATAACACAGAACAAAAGAAAGCCAACGTATATCTTACCAAGGAGAGTATTTGCATAAACATGTTTCCATAGTACCTCAAGGATAAGATCGTCATATTTACGACATCCCGTTTGGATTTTTGCCATTGCATTAAATTCATACAGTTCCTCGTCTTACGAATTTGTTTCTCAGGCGGCAATACCACTCATACTACGAGCCTAAACAATAATTTCTATTCTGTTTCGACGGTCTTACAAATTGGAAATTACATTTTCAATGCTCCTTTAGAAGCCTGGCAGAAAAAAAACAAAAAGGAAGTGTAGCTCGTGTTCTTTGCATGCTTCGTTGGTGTGCAGTTTTCTCTAAGCAGAATGAATTGATCTACTTGGAAGCAAAGGTATTAGATTTTCAAGGATGAGCCAGCCCGTGGCGATGTTCATTTAAAACTGGGCCAAAGAGTGGGACCAAAGACAATAGACAAAAGGCCAAGATCAAAAGGCTTTGATTTAAATTTAAGAACTGCTAGAAAGCATTGTCTCCTGGAGAGCTGGGTGATTTATTCCTGTTCATTTCAGGACTGTTCTTGGTTGGTATTTTATAATGAATCCATGGTTTGTATTGCCTTGTTATTACACTCGATGCTTCTAATACAATGATGCATGTTTGTTTGTCCCGATTGTAATCATAGAATCATAGAGTACATAGAATCAACAATCAACAATCATATGTATCAAGGAACACTTATAAAGTTACCTTTTTAATTCAAAAATCAGAAATTGTTATTTTTATTTATATAATTATAAATAATGGAATAATTTTTGACCTCCTAGGACCCCACATGGAGTATAACATGACCCCACCATTAAAAACTCATCATGATTACCAAGCAATACAATCGTGACAGTTCGTCTTCTTGGTAGCTGCAAGTATAATTTCACCGCTTCGGTCAGGGCACTAAATTTAGTCTGCCGCTCACCACAAAGCATATTACACGCACTTAAAGTGCACTTGATGACACAATGACACAAGTTTAAAAGTTCCGGTGAACTGTTGGCCCTGAACAGGTGAGAACGATTCTTAACGTTATTTGATGCCCTGAACTCAGACCTGTAGGCCATATGCCAAGATTAGTACTAGTTTTCGAAATCGCGTATGGTGGCAGTACTGCGCTCTTTTACTGGCTAACCACGTTTCAATCAACATCTTTTCGAACTTGCTTTTGTACTGTGCATACAGAACATATTGAAACGCAGGAACAACGTTGGAAAGTCGATTCAAAGTGTTCGTGATACGTTTGTGGATGCTTTATGTTCACAAACCGTAAGAAAATTATGACAAATGCACTCAAAGATACGCTTTTACAGTATTCTGGTTTTGCTGAAGTAAACACTTATGAGCCATGGGTACTGACATTGTTTTGAAAGCTCCACAAGCAATTATTTCCAGAAAATTATTTTTTTCCTATTTATGTGCCAACGCTTTTAAGAGAACAGAAAAATCATAAACATGATTCCTACCTTTGCTCGATAAATTTCGGCCGGGTAAATGTATGCAAAAAAATATATAAATAAATATGAGTAAATATGAATAAATTATAAAGGAAAATGTAAACGCTTAAACTAGTGCATTATACACATGCTGACGTCGAATCGGTGTTCAAGAAAGTTCCATGTACGAACATTTATCTATCACCACTTTGTCCAGGTAAATGGTGTTTTCTAGAGATAAAGAGCTTTAAATTGGTGACATTTTTTCATGCCACATTTAGTGTGACAGCTGTCATATGCTTTATGTCCAGTTTGATTTTTCATTTTATCATGAAGAGCTTGCTGGCTTGGCAACGTCTGTAAATTGTGCAGATTTATTTTGAAAATGCGGTTCTGTTCGAGAAAGTCCTCATGAACTCATCCATCAGAACCATCAATTGAATTAACCATGGATCCTTTCCGCAACATGTATACTCTCAATGATGCAACGCATTCATCCATTGGTGCATATGCCCAAGCACACATTGCTGCAAATTCTGAATTTAATACAAAAAACTGCCTTATTTGGGGTCAAAAACAATCACAGTCGGTTATCCGAACATCGTCACATTCTAAGCAAGTGACTGGGTGGTGTACTTCATAGGCCGGTGGTTCCATTGGTTCATATGTCTTCAAATACGTGTTGGGAATAACATTCCAGTCAATGATGACCGCCGTTGGCCCTTTATCAATGACTTTCGCGTCATGGACTCGCTATAGTGCAGGAGATCTCTGGTTTCAACAAGATGGGGTGATGTGCCATGTGGCTCGTGTGCTCATCGACTTATTTAAAGAAACATTTGATAAGTGCATAATTTCAAGTTTTGGGCCTGTGAACTGGCTGCAAGGATCTTGAGATTTAACGCTATCGGAGTGTTTCCTGAAAGGATTCGTTAAATCACACGTGTATACCCACAATCCCGAGACGCTTAACCATTTGGAAGATAATTTTCGTTGCGTTATTGGCTAGGTACGCCGCTAATTTATTGGTAAGTGCAGTCAAAAATTAGACTTCCTCTGAGTTATTTATTGTGCAAGTTATATTCAAAAGAAAATGGTAAGAAATTATCTTTCCACTGAAGCAAGTTTCATGGGGATCAAATGAACTTATCTGCATAATATTTCATATCAGGTTCCTAAACCTCTAAAAAACATACCCTATACCTTAGCAGGTTTCAAATCAAACTATATATGTGTAGATTAATGTATCAATCTTATTAGCTTCATTGTGTACCCAGAATTCCTTGACTGGTTTGATATAATTTCATCCCACTTTTTCAGTTGGCTTATTGATTGATAGTTGTTTTGTGCCCTCGTGTGTTTGAGAAAATTTGTTCTTATTTTGTGTCCTGATTAATCTATTTTGCATATTGGCATACGTAGACACGTTCTTATTCAGAACGTTTGTTAAATGATGTACACCCTGTCGTTTACCGGGTCTTCATTGCTTGTATTTATGCGTAATATTTATCCGCAATCACTCGTTGCGTTGAACGCTGCGTCAAACTAAAATTTCTGATTACTTTTGTCAATCAATATCCCGATTTCTCCATATGTGTTAATTTTATTCCAAACTTCCTTATTGCATTTCCGATGCATTTTGTAAATAGCGTTTTGGATTTATTGAATGCTGTGCTTTTATAAATTGTAGTGTGGCTCATTGCATTGTGGGCTGCTAGGGGTTGTTGGACGAATAATGTATTATCCTGTCTGTGGCTGTAGGGTTTTGCTATATTAGTTACTCTAATTTATCCCTTTTTTTTTTGTTTTTTTTTTTTTATGTCACGGATTAATTTTTGGAATAATTTATCGTAATTCCGAACAATTTATTTTATATACAAGTATTTAATCAAAAAATGATTAATTTTGGATCTATATAATTAATTTCAATGTTTTTGTGTTGTTTATTTTTTGCTTTCCGAACTTGTTCTTTGTTTTTTGTTCGTTATACATACTATGTTGTCCATATATTTTGCATAATTGTTACTCCCACATTGGGTGTTATTTTCTCCAGGAGCCTTTTTTCTCAATTCTATATGAACAATAACATGTGGATCGCTAATGTTGACTTGCTCATTAATTCTCCAATTTATACGGAGAAAGGAAGCCCACATTGTGCTTTGATGAAAAAAAATTTGGACAAAAAGAGTATGGATAGACATATTTTTTATCGTAAAAAATCAGTTCTGTTTAGTCGAAAAGCCTTATGTTGCTCATATGATCAACTAGATCCATGGAATTACATATCGGGAATTTATTAGGAAGTTCGACATTATTTCTTGATTTTGTTGTCAAGTATTTGGGTAGTTTGTATCCTGTTCCGATCCGCGATCAACCAGACAACTCCTTGGGGCTAATGGCTTGTGTAGTTTTGTAGCGCGATCATTTCGGAAGCCAGAAGGTTTAGTGTTGTTTGTATAAGGTGCGTTTCAAGGTGCATTATTGTCTTTGCTTTCATTTTTGTATCTTCATTTCTAGTTTGATAAAAAGAACACGTGTCTGTTCTTATGACGAGTATCGGCATAGCTCCTTCGAATGGAATAATGAAAAGTCCACACTCTGTCTCTTCGTACAAATTGGCGGCGAGATTTAAGGTTTTTGTGCTGCCAAGAAGTGATTTAAAATGCTTTAAAATCTATGCAATATAATTGGGATTGCATTTATCGTCAAAAGAAATAAAATACACGCAAATCCTGTCTTCACCGAGCCGCAACCGCTCTCCTTATTTCTTTTTTTTATATTATTTACTTGCACAGTAGCATTTTCCGAGTTGTCTTAAAAGTCTCAAAAGAAAAGAAAATAGTATGATAGGAAAGAGAAAATACGTTGCTAAGGATAAAACGTTCGCTAGATCCTACACGAGGAAAAAAACTTTATCAAGTTACACTTCCAACTCATCCGCGTCGATTCGATTGAACTGAAATCGTTTGCCTATTTCAATTTACATTGCCCGGCTTATCAGATCATCTCCTTTTCACATCATCTCAAGAAAATTCCCTAGCACGTCGTTTTCCTCGTACTCGCTTGGAAATGGATCAGAACCAGATGATTTTCTCGAAACAATGTCTACAGGGTAAGTTCGAGTACAATACTTTTTTCTTTTCCACTTCAATATCTCTCGCCTTTAGTCAGCTACGATTTTCTCAGATTCCATCAATAGCCTCCAGTTGCTACGCTACAAAACAAAGGATCTGTGGAAAAGAGCAAAAGTTCGCCGAGAGAGAACAAAGGTATTTAGAAATTGTGTTCCGAACGGCTGCAACGATGACGAGCAAGGAACAAAAACCGACTTCGCCGGTACAGGGGAAATATGATACTACAGGAATGAGAACAAAAATCGAAGTCTAAGAAATGAAGGAATTACCTGGAAGCATTCATCAGTTTACAACATACGAAACTAGCGGAACTGATAAAAGAAAACCAAACTCTGTGATAGAAAGGTAGACAAAAAATTAAAAGGAAATTGGGCCGCAACAATGAATGCAGTAAAATCCTTCCCAAGTAGACTGAGCTGAGTTAAAACATTTTCATGGAGCAGAGTTCATCTGAAATTTGTGTCAGAGGAATGATTAGGTTGCAAAAGAAGATTCTAGTTTATCTGTTCACTGAACGAATTGTGCAGGAAGTAGTGGACTCAGCTGTTCAATGTTGAATTGTCCAATTCCGAAACACTCACGTCACATCAGGATGTTATGTCAATAAACGATACAGCAGTAGAAGGAATTGTAGCAACGAATGAATAGTATAAGAGACAGCCATGTCCTTGGACAATACCCACATGTATGTTAAATGTTTGAAAGGAAATGTGTAGTGATGATGTTTTCCAGAGAGAAACCGATGCCGGAAATCGTTTCTCTCCTAATATAATCCTGACTTTCCTTTCTTTAAACAAATGGGTTGCAGAGTTCCTTGAAAAAAATTCTCATTGTTATTTTCTTACACCTTCAAGTTTGAAATTGCTTCTCTTTGCATGCAAACTGTATTTGCTCAGATACAAAGGTGTGCTGTGTAGCAGAAAAAGTCAACAAACGGATTTCCTCCATTCTTTGAGGGAACACCAGGTCACCTCTATTTATATCATTTCATTCTATGTCACCAGTTCAGTTGTATTTCAGACTTACTAAAATATCCTTGTTGATACAGAAGCATTCAACCTTCGTGTAAAAGCATTTTACAACAGGCACTGTCCAAACAATAAATTGTTCGTATAACTCAGTGAACTGACTGGAAGTGACTTAAGGACTCTACAAATGGCTGCAACATAAACAATGAATTCAATTGAGTCAATAACGATACAACAAAGTAGATATTTAGGACGAAAGAAATCAGCAAATGACCAAGGGTCGGGAGTAGAGATAATAAACTCAAAGTCTTCAGTAACTTTGTCTTGAGCAGTTTTGGTAATTTTAAAAGGACCACTTACAATTATTAATAACGAGGAAGCTCTAGCGATTGATGTTTTGCTACTTTCCGACTTATTTTTAATTAGGAGATTCTATGCAATTTCAATTTCTTGATTTTCGATTCTTTTTGTCCCCCAGTTTAAAGATCTGACTAAACATATTTGAAGAGAATGGCCTCATGTAAAACGAAACAAATTTTTAGCCCCGGAATGAATCCAACCTTTATTATTTACAGCGAGAACGCAGTACCTGTTAGAATTATGGTTCTAAAATTTTTTCATAAAAGTAGATGCGAAATCCAGCTATTCCTGACGTTGTTAAGGGACAACGCCACCCTTAATGCACCACCGCGATTTTCGCCGAAGGTCCAACACCAACAAGCTGAACCGTCCGAGGACGGTGGCTTATCAGCTTTCCGCGTACCTGAATATATATCCTAACGATCTCGACTGCAATGCTTCGAACCGAGAACCTAGTTCTAGTGTTTTTGCTAGGCTAAGGACCGCGGGTTTGCCACTCCCCGCCGTCGTCACTGTAATCGAATCTTTAAGCCAGCAATAGGGAGAAAGATTCTTTCTACCAGATCCATCGCCCTGCGGGCTATTAAAGCTCAACAGAACCATCCGTGTTCAGGACACGGCAACCAAGAGTTTTACATGCCCCAGATAAGCTGCTCTTAAAACCAGCATAACTACGTTAAGGCCGTATTGAAATGTGTTTTTACATGATAATCTTGAAAAGGATTTTAAACCAAACCTAATTAAGGTTCTGGAATCTAAGAATTGGTTTTCGAAGACACAAAACCAAACCAGGACATTCAAGCAAAAATAAAAGCAGAAACAACACTAAGCTTTTTAGATTATCAATTGAGAGCAATAGAGGACAACAAGTTTTCTTAATAATTATTAACGTCTAAATTCCCATTCTTATGCTTAACTGCGGCTTCAGTCATACGATCTTAAGCCTTCACTTTTTAAAATTTAATGATGGTATATGAAACATTTGATCTATCAACAGGTCGAACAAATGAGTTTGAAATTCAACTGAGGCAAATGACTATGGGACGCCACAAAGAACTACACTATTGATTTGGGAAATTTAGATATCTTAATAGAATTAATGGTCTTCAAAATCTCTCGCTTTTAATGTTTTCAAGAAACTACAAATTAAATGCACAACCAGTGCAAGAAAAAATGGGTTAGTTGCGAGATTTCGGTCCCAGGATTTTCAACAACTCACAATTTGGAGGGCTGTAAGGCTAAACAAAAATGGCTCAGCTAAGAGAAAGCTTCAGCTCGCATTTATGACCGATAAGGAACTAAATCAAAACAAAATCAACGCCGAACCACTTAAAAAAAGACTTTTTATTATAGAGACTCGAGCATGATAATTCCCTAGTTTGAGCAAGATTCTTGAATCTCTGTCTTCAAAGACGAGTTGATTCTTTACCTTAAAATACATGATCGTAAGCAATTTATATGCCAAAGACAGGAAGAAAGACACAGAGGAAAAAATAAGGGTATAAATCTTTACGGAAAGTGACTACAAAATTGACGGTCAATGGCTAGACGACCAGTGGCTAGGCTAGTTGCTTCAGACTACGCTAGTAATAGTCTTGCGGCGTCATGTGCACAAGACATGGGTTTCTCAGACGATAATCCCTTCAACCAAATCAGGCACCATCAGACACAAATCTTATGGAAATAAATTTACAGCCTTCTTTGCCAGGATGCTATCGGACACCTGAAAACGATTCCCATAATTTCCTTGTAAAGTCTCTCTGTATCAATTTCACATTGCAAGACTGGAAGAACAATTGAGGACACGATTGCCGTATGCTTCAAACATCTATAGATAAGACCTAGATGAAGCAGTACAACACAATAAAACCAGGTGTATTAAGACTACCTCTCTTTAAAATTGCATTTACACACATTTTTAAATGAGTCGCGATTGTGTAAATATGAATACCGATGATAATCATTTATACCACTGTATTATATACGAATTCGAAAATACGCGTGTCGAAATTTATTGACAGTTTTGGTGAAGATGCAGGTTATGATAGAACGTGCAGAAAATTGTGTGCAATATTTGAAGCAAGTTAAAAGCCATGCAGGACGCCCATCTTTGATCGATCGGCATTATCAAGACTTTGATACAGCAAGATCCCTTTTGACAAAATCGGGGGTTGTGGAGAAGCTGAGTTCAACTCAACAAACCATTCCAAACCAATTTCGGAAGCTAAGTTGGTCTATAAATATTCTAAGTGGGTGCCTCATTTGAATGAATGACTTGTCACATGCATATCTCTACTTCCCCAGTATAAAAACGAACGTTTCTAGGATTCAATGATAACTGGTGATGAAAACTGGGTTACATACGAAAACATCGCGAGGAAAGTAGCATAATGCGAGCCCGGACCGCGTGCCCACTCCTCTTCTAAGCCGAGCTTAAACCTGATCAAGAAAATGTATTCTGTGGAACATCAAAGGACCAATGCACATCGAGCGTTTAAAACATAATGAAAAGCTGAATTCGAAAAGACACTGTAAGTAAATTACGATTTAAATAAAGCAATAAGAAGCAAGAGACGGGCGATGTTCAATAGGAGGCACGTCGAAGTGCATAATGATAATGCGAGACCACATGGTTCTTTGGCAACTCGCCGGGAAACTGCAGAGCTAGGCGGGGAGAAACTGTCAAATCGACCACACTCCCCAGACATCGACTCATTTCCAACATTTCTTCAAGTCAATAATTCCATATTTTTAACGTCACTTAACATTTTCCTCGGGGCATTTTAAGGAATAAACAAACTTTGCTTTCATTTCTACAAAACCACACTGTATTCAAAATTTCATTAAAAACACACTTCCACCCAATATAAACAACAATAACAAGCTCTAAACTGCAACAGAGTTTATAATTATTCACAGCTGCAGAACTCGTTTCTAGCGATTTTTAACCTTGAACTTACCGAGTCAAGATGATAACAGACACTGTCTTCTGAGATAACCCAAATAACATGTTCGGCCAATTTATTTTCTAGAATCCTAGCATAATTTGGAAAAATTGTGAAAAAGGCTTGAATCTTTAATTTCTCACGGCACGATATGTATGTATTTTATTTCAGTTTATTTATTACATTTTATTTCAATATACATGAAATATTAAAATTGTCCCATAAAGAAGTAAAAAACTGACCAATGAGGTGATAATTATCTATGAAAAAATATTGCTACAGCAAAACGTAACATCGTTGAAGCATCTTATTATAAAACTGGTGCAAATATGGCCAAAGCTTCTATGGCTACTGTGAGGCTACTCGTACTAGTGCCACGGTAGCGCTCGCCAGATAGACACACGTAATTCTCCTCCATATACGAGACTTATGAAGTGCGTATTCAATGAGAGGGGAACACTTTTGCAACTTTAGACTAACCAAACGTTGGTTTGTCCAACTTTCGTGGCACCGAAGTAGCATTTCACAGGTGATTGCGTTTTTTTATTTTACATTCATTCAAATTATTGATCTTGTCCATTGCCCATTCTCTCAAACGCAAACATTTCATGTTTCTGCTAATTGCCGTCGAGTTTGAGTAGGATACCCATCCAATCACACCTCCTCTTCACATTTCTGGAACTATCAGAACGCTCAATGTTTTTCACGTTGAACTTAACAATTTTCAATTGTCGGAACTATCGTTGATATGCCTTTACTGATGGAGCATGCCGCTGTACGTTTTAACCAGCAAACGATGACAGCATTTTCCTTTTGGTTAAACAAGAAAAGCAACGCTTGCCACAAACGCACTTAAATTAGGCACAAAATTCGACATGATGAATCAACGAACTGAACTTCTGTGTGTTTGTAGCTAAATGTCAAACGATTAAAATGGTGTATGGGTCAAATTAATGCGCTGCATACTTTTCACTGGCGCCATCTCTGAGTAAACCCGGAAAAAACTTGTCCACACCAATCAACGCAATCATGCAATGTGCTACAATAAGCGAAGTGTGTTCTTTTGGAATATGATGGAGTTGCGAGGCTCTTGAGAGGTCAGAAAATCAGTTAATATCCAAAGCTAGTTACGGATGCCGTTTTTCGTGTAATCTACAGCTCGGTTGTGAAAATAAATTCAAAGGAGATTTTGTAGTCTCAGAGGAAGAAAGGGTTACACTGCTCCAAGATTATCAAGACCCAAAAGCTTTAAGAACGTATATCTTTCTGATGGCATATTAAATAATTTGACTTTATCAAATTTTTCAGCTCCTTCAACAACTCACTTATTGCTGTAAGCGAAATGCTAACAGTACATACATATATCCTAGAAAGGCTGATGAAACGTTTAAAAATCCCACGTAAGAAGTGTTTAGCCTACAGTGATGTAAATTCCCAAGATCTTTACATCTCTCTTCGAATTCAACCGTTTTTAACATGTCCTTTAACAACTCATACAAGGAAAAGACAAAAAAAATAGCTTTTCGTATGTTTCTAATGCATTGACCCGTTTTATTGTATTTCGCATACTAAAATACCAGAAGGCATTATAAACAGATATGTTTCAATCCCAGTGTCACGCACTTCTTCCTTTTATCTCTTCCTATCCAATGGTTCGTCGGATAAAACTACACATGCGAAGAAAAACTATAAAGTAAATATTTTTAACAGCTTGAAATCTATCATGTGAGAAAATATTTCCCTAATAAATATTTACGGTCCACGTTTGAACGTGTGAACGGAGTGAAATGTTGGGAAAAATGGAATATTTCAAATGTGAGAATTACAATCATGCTAGTGTGATGAAAATATCACCCGCCATAATTCATAGTCCTTTGTTTTTATGTCCTCTGGGCCAGAAATAAATGTTTTCTTTTGTTTTTTATTGTCAACATATTTTTCGTATAATCTTTCATTGTCATCTTGTCAGTGCTTACATTGATATTGAAACAGTGTGGAAACACCTGAATTTTATTTATATCTTAGATTGAGTGTTGAGCGATATATGAAAATTGTACAAAGATAAATGTGCACGAATCAATTACTTCCTGTGTAAAGGAGATGTTAGCACTTGTCAATACAAGGAGTGCCTATTGAGAAAGTACAACTTCTTGGTTGTGTAAATTGAGCAAATAAGTCATTCTAATCATCCTTGAGGAAGTGGCACACAAATGTTTGCATTTGGCTTACAAAATTGCGAGCAAAGCGGTTCGCAGAAACTGTCAAGTTTTTGCGAAAAATACCTTTTGTATTTGAGTTGCGGTATTCAAATGTGCTCCTATTACACGCAGGACCAATTAATGCAGGTCAGAACTGTCTGAGATTTCTAGGAAATCTCCCACTTAAAGATTATTCGCATCAATAAACATGCTTAGGGATAGGTGCCCTTGTTTTCAATGCAGAATGATGCAACGATTTTAAATCAATATTTTTTGTTAATGTAATAAGTTTTGATTGAAACTATTTCATGTCGTATCTGCTCTCAAAGAAAGTTGTCTGCAGTAATGGAAAGCAGGATATTATTAAAAATTTTCAATTCAAGCCTTGCGTGAAACACAATGATTTTTGACTTTGTGAGTCTGTGGCGCCTATGAGTCTGTTAATAGTATAACGTCCGATAAATCGGTTGCAATTAAAATGCAAAAATTTGGTAAATAATTTCGATTCATTTATTTTTCATCTTTGATCGATAGTGTAAATTTTTTTTTCTACATTGGCAACCCCATTTACAATGAATTGATAACATACCACGTTCATCATCTGTCATTATCGATAATGGCCAATTCCACTCGGAGAAATTTTAGAGAAACGTGAGCATAATTTTGTTTTTCACGTAAACTTTTAGTTTTCGAATGTAAAAATTCAATTGTTTTTGATAAAATAGTGTGTGCCTACGTTAGTTCAAGCTTAATATTGTGTCACAAGGATTAGTTTGATGTTGAAACTTGGCTTAGATTCTATCGGACTGATATATTGGACGTTATGCATAGCGGAGACTTACGTTTTGGGTTTGCTTGCTTTTCGCAGGTTTTGGTGCATGCAATTTTATTAGTTTGTAATGCGAAGAAGAATATGAAACAGCGACAATATGATTTATGTTGAGCCACCTAGTGAATGTAGTTGTCAGGCTACAGATTTGGTAAGTGGCATGTCAGACGACAAACGTGATGCAAACCCAAGTCCATTGGAGCGCACGATGTCTAAAACATGATTTCGACTACGACGTTTTTGACGAAATTGTGTTGGTGCTGTGCGTTCTACATTCTCATGTCTTCAATCGAATGCTAATACTTCGCAAAAATCTATACCGATTTTGCAGACACCTATTTTGCGTGAAAAAAGTAATGATGAAGATAATAAACCACTTTCTTCTTTGAGAGCTCTTGCTAGTCACCAACAAGCTTCTAAAGCCAAGAAAAAGAGGACTACATAGTGGAAAAACGAATTATAATATTTTACTTGTACAAAATATAACATACAACCAACCATCAGTACAAAGTCATCATTATAAAGACCCATTCGAATATTTCAAACTCTTTTTCCATAAAGATTTACTGAGGCATATTGTAGGCCAAACAAACCTTTACGTACCTTACGTTACCTTTACTTTTTGAAGGCTAAACACGCTTGAAGACGGTTGTTTGACGATTGCATCAACTTCACTTGCGACTGTATCTGGTTTCGGCACATCGTTCCTTTCATTCAGCAGAAGATGGCCTCAATCAGGTTCACATTCATCACGTAACGCAAAGTCTCTTAAAATATCTAGCACTTGATCAATTATAGAACCAGGCTCTCCTTCTTGTTTAAGTCCCTCCTATGCAATATCTGATATAACAAACTCTGTGTCAAAAATAGCGTTAGGATTAACAGGGAACATTCCACTGCCTCCAAAGGCACTAACTGCATTCACAGGATTAGTTGTATGAATCCCTTACCTAACTCAAAATTCTACCAACTCGTTTTCATGAGTGGATCAGTGCGTGAAAAATTGCTTGTATCAGCATATGAATAACTTTTAAACGGTCCTATTACTGATATATCTAATGGTTGGAATGCGGAAGTAGTGTGACAAAGGAAACAGAGTAATGTTATATCATCGCCTCAAGAAATTTTAACCATGAGCTGTTTCCGTGGAACGAAATCATTTGTTAGCCATTTATAAAAAAGATCTGAGGGAATTTCTGCCGATCTCTTTTGCAAATAAAAAATGGACAAGGTGGAAGTGCCTCTTCAAATTCTTGATATATTTTACTTTCTTTTTAACCCGAGCTGGTGTAAAGAAATTGCTGATAGCGTTACAACAACCACCAACAGTCATTGTTTCTCTATTTTTACCGGGAGCAAGTTATTAAACTGCCTTAGCCTCTTTCCTAGCTCTCATTTTGGCAGGTTTGTGATTGAGTTGCACATTTGTTTCATCTGTATTAAATATTCGATTCTATTCTGCTTTATCCTGGAATTATTTTCGGTCCAGAAAGTTGTAAACAGATCAAACCATTTTTCAACTTCTGCCCTATGGAGACTATTTGCTCCTTCAACTGATGACAAGCGACAAGTCGCTTATCTCAAAGCAATTTCAGGGTTTCTTCCAAGAAAATTTTTGAGAACTTCGCTGCAGTCATTTTGTTTTCAATATGAAAATTGTGCTTCAACCTCATTTTCTCGACAAATTTATAAGTTAATATGTGAAAAGTGCTTCTTTCTCGAAAAAATTCCGCCCATCGAACTTCGAAATCAGAGCTTTCAACCTTTTGAAATTCTCAAAGCCAAGGACAGGATATTTTCCTTGAAGTTCTCTAAAATTGCAAATTAGTTTGAGAAGCACAACTTTAAGTTGACGTCATTCCTTGAGTTAGAGTTCCTTTGATTTGAGTTTAAGATTTTCCTTTCGAAGTGTTTTCTTAACGTTCGAAAAGATATCTTGTAAATTCGAGATATTCCATGCAATATTATTCATTTTCTATCCAACTCAACAACCTTTTTTTCAGCTAACACGGTGCCGAACCATGCCTGGCTCGCTTTATATTTGCCCCTAAGGTAAGTGCATGAATAAGTTAAATATTGATAATATTCAAAACTTTAAGTCACGATTTCTGAAAAATATCCAAATATCAAAGTGTTTGTATTTGCTACTTAAGAATTTAAACATCGAGAGAGTAGTCCTTAGAACGCAGGAGAATGCTGCGTAGAACGTACACCGTGTGCGGCCCCAAGAAATGGATCATCCCACCCCCGAAAACCATGAATGTGCAGTTCTTGGTGCGACGCCTTTAAAGACTAGACGCAAGCAGCAATGTGATGATCTCTACTGATATAGTCGAAGACGAAGCACTTCAGCGTGATCAGTTCTTTCGAAACATCAGCGTAAAACCGCTCAAATGTTCTCAAAGAAATAAGGTGAAAATATGGATTTGAAGAAAAACAAAAATCTGTAGACTTACGGTAAGAGTGACTTAAATAAGTATTCTCCTCGTGAAACATAAGATGCAGTCCACAGACAAGAGCTTCATCATGAGTTCCCCCAAGGACCCCCTAGCTTCTCCGTTTTAGGAATCAGAGACATTGATTGTGTCGCGACTGGTGAAGAAGAAAAGGAGGCCATTCGATGAACCCTTACTTTTCAACTCTCTCCTCGATAGACAACGTTAGGAAAAGACCGCTATCAACCCTAAAGGGCAAAATATCGCAACAGTGAACATCTTAGAAAGGGACTCAGTGCAGCTCCTAGTTAAGTATAAGATTTAACTTGTCTAGGAAGTATGCCTTGACTAAGATTTGTTGAAGGGTGATCTTAACTTGTTGCTATTGGTGTCTTTGCTGCTGACACATTTCTTCGAACTGCAAGAGGCCAGATCGAGCCAACATTTGCAACATGTGTGACATTTCAGGCCCTAAAGCAAGAACCTGCAGACATGAAGTAATTTGCATCTTGTGCAAGATTTCAATGGCCTGAAGCCTGAATACCTAACTAATATTTAAGGAAGCGGAAGGTGATTGCAGCTCAAAGAGCAAGAGCAAAGCAAATCTTTAATTTAGGTCCTCCAAATCAACCTGTACCGTAATGCATCCACATGGAAGATAGTTGGCGAGCTTGATAGACAGAAAGAAGCCAACCTCTTGTGGATATTGCCGGGGTAGAGAATAGTGCAGGAGATCCCTCCTTCTAAAGAATTTCTTTGCCGTGCAATCGTCCCTGCTGACAGAGGGATCTCTCTAAGGCGATGTAATGTGACAATCAGTTCAAGGCTGGACTCACAGTGTGATTGGAGAGCAGTTTAATCGGTAGTCAGATTGGTGTCTGCCACTCAAATAGCTTTCACCTACCAACTACAAAAAAATTTTAATTTTACTATTGTTATTCATATTGTTCTAGGATGTTTACTGTACATTAACAATGAGTATTTTTAAATACATTCCTTATTTTAAAATAAATTAAGAACGCAATAATAACTGCTACCAATTCGTGCAAGAAAAATCTTTAAGAATGAATGACTTTTTTGCATCCCTAGAGAGCTCAAACTTTGTACCATGAATGTGATACACCTCAATTGTAAATTGAAATTGACACCTCAAGGCTGTAAAACCATTATTTATTCCGCAAGTATAATTTAGAATTGTCTCCATGTATCGATTCTCTACGTGGCAATGCTTGTGACATTTTCCGTATTTCTGCAATTACAGAAGTACGCAATTAACACCCGTACATTTGTTAACTTGTAAACCAATTAAATTCAAGCTATTCTTACCACGTTGTGCTACTTGCACTTCATTAATTCAATTATCGGATACGCATTGGATCTATTTTGTGCTAGAAATACAATTAGCAAACAGTTTGCCCATTCGAAGTTGACCGAATCGAGACCTGGGAAATGTAATTGAAATCGGTCTAGTTATATTTTGAGCAAATAGTGGTTTATGACCAGTAGAAATGAATTTTACAATAGCTGAAGCCAATCAATTTGGTCCTTTTGGATTATTTGTGTGTGGACACTTGGCAAGCGAACGCAAACTCGACAACGAATCAGTTGTTAGAGTGAGAGACATGCTTAAATTCATCTATCATAACTTTAATTTTATTTGATTAAATTAAATTGTTCACGTCAAGGCTTCTAATTCAGGCTATGAAGTGTTTGTAAGTCAAAGAACACTGGTAACCCCAACGACTTTTCTTAAAATAACTAAATATAGAACACTGATCAAATAAAATGAACTTACATTAAAAAATTTCTATAGGCGACGTTTACAATCGACATTTTCCGCCGATTATAATTGAGTTTTTGATAGCACTCACCTGAATCCTAGCACTTTTTAGATTTTTCCGAAGTACACAATGACATTATAAATCCTAGGAATAGGTTGCTGGCAATGAAGATGCTCTTTCGCCCACAAAAGGACTGAGAAGACCATAAAAAGTAGTTGTCCTTGGACAAAGAGACAGAAAGACAGAGTAAATTATAATTGACTTTTTAACTTAGACCAATTTAAATGGACTCAAAGGAGAAAACATTTAATTTCTGAAGTTCGTTTTGGTGTTGCCACAGGCCAAAATTAACTCTGGGTAGCTTGGGTCCGCCGGGCCTTGCTTTGTGAGTCTCGAGACCCACAAAGCAAGGCCCGGCGGACCCAAGCTACCCAGAGACATTTAATTTCTCCTAGTTTGCCCACAGTTTTTCCGCAGCTTCTAAGATCACTGGGTAGTTAACTCTCCAATGAAGAAGTCTTTGATTCATATCTTTGAATTCTCTGTAAATTGGCAGTATATTTTTATGCAAGCCTAGTATTATATATAGTATTCCAATTACTTTTTCCTCTTTTTTTCGAGAGGAGTCAAAGGGATATCATGAAAAACCGAATGAATGCTTTTATTATCAACGGCTTGGTGACTTATTCTGAATCCTGAATTTTTCACAAAATCTAGATTCTATCACGATGGTTATTTTTCAGTTTTTATTCATGGAAAAACTCAAAATTAATATTTTCATCATCCTCATTTTCATCATTATTTTCATTATCTTACTTAAAGCCGTTTATATTTTCCAGATTATATTTTTTTCATCAAGAATATATTCTGTGTGACTGCATGACGTGCATTTTTGAAGTTTTAAGAATAATTTCCAGCTGGGTTACACAATTTTTTAAATTCGTCCTCTGGCCTTAAATTTGACATAACTTCAGTTACATTTTCCCCCTATCGGGTCAGTAAAAACTTCATGAAGGACTTCACAGGTTTTAAGGTTTCCCATGGGTCCAGTTTCCATCTAGTACATCTTACTTAAAAATATATATTTTTCATGATAATCCATAAAATTTGCCTCATTATGATTGATCATGGCACCTGAGAAAGTATGAATTTTTAACAAAATTTTACCCTTATCTATAAGCAGCAGTCAAATTCCTTCATAACATAGCAGTCGATTAAGAAAAGCCAAAAATGGTTGCAATGATTACTTGCGGCTCAGAAAGCTATTATTATTATACTATATTATAATATTCTCAATGGTTTTTTAAATAAAATAAGAAACAGGGTGGATTTTGCAGTAAAAATAGCTCAAATTTATCAGCTTTACTAAAAAATATGTTCCAACAGGTGATCATCTTGCTCATCACCTCGGGAGAATATCTTCTTGTTATCAGTTCAGCTTCCATTTCAAACCCATTTCCAGGTTCATCGGGATATTTCTAAATTTTATTTTAAGTTTTTATTTTAAATGCTGCATTTCATCCTTTTATAAGTTTAGTGCATATTTAGAGTTTGGGTCTATTGATGGTCTACCCAACGTAGAAATGGCATATATATATCCAGCACTCGACTTCCAATGCGTGACTGTCCTTATAAGTTCCTCTATTTTCTGTATCTGTTATTGTGTTTAGAGTAGGCTTACAGGCTTCAACTACACAGAGAAAAAGTTACTTTCACAGGTTTCTAAAGACCAACATATTGTCAAAAAATCTCTGGTCGAACTGGAAAACTAACATTTTTTCGATCCTTTCTCGATTTCGTGCATAAACTCAAGGATTCATCCACTGCCTGAGCGTGCCTCAAACATGTTCATAGTCTTCTTGGACAAACGTGTTGAATGTTTCTTTCACTGTTTCTTTGCACGCTTTTGATTTCAATTGCAAATAGGACTCTTTTGTTTTTGAATGGGTCATTTTCATTTCCTTTAAAACGTGTGAATTTAATTCGAGAAGTTTTTAATGGAAAAGAGTTAGAATAATATGTTTTTGAAAATTTTCTAAATGACACAAAATGATTCAGTTTATTCTGAGTACCATAAATTCCATAAACTGAAGAAAATTTCGGTAATGATCTCAATTTAAATATCAGTCATTAAAAATAAGGACACTTACCACCGGCTGCAAATCAACTGTTTCTTCAATGTGATCTGAAACGCAACAAGAAAGAAAGACTATATTAATTGATTTGAGTCTGTATAGAAGAAAGTTTATAAATAAATACTCTAAAGCATTTAAGCGAGAGTACTCTCATTTTAAAAGTCAAATGGTTAAGCTAAAAACATAATCAGAAATAGGGCTCATCGTTTTCTTCTCAAACTCCAATCTGCAAATCTTTTGGCAACTCATCCAAGAGTGTATCTCACAATGAACACAACCTCTCTTATACAAACATAGACTTTTCATTGAATTTCATTTGATTGCTGGAGGTGCAAATTAAAGTCATTATACCAAGCGTCAATCAAACGTTTAGGGCAGTGGTACCGCGATTCTTCGCTCCCATCCCCGATTCAGCTCCCATAGAAATCACTACTTGAATGGATGAGAGCCCAAATTTTACCCTTATATTTCCTTCGTTAATCTAGCCACAGCCTTCGCAAATCTCACCTCTTCCAATTCTTTAATAACTTTCATACTCTCCTAAATTCATAGAAACACTGCCTAGCAATGCTTAGACTTTAATGCCAAGCAGCCGACGGTTATATGACTGACTTTACAGTTCACCACTTCAGAACTCACTCAAGTTCAGTAAGCCAGAAGGTCCAACCTACCATCAACTCTACTGCCTCTCTTATATGGACATAGTCTATCATTGCGCCCTATTAGAAACCATCCTGGCAGGAGTCATCATGACAGCGTTCTGTTGAGTTCCATTCTTTGCGATCAGCTATTCCACCCCTCACCCCTAACTTAACTACTTAACTAGTCTTTAGCCGCTCGAAAAGCAACTTGAAAGTATTTAACACTTACTCGAAGCATCAGATCAACCCCATGCCATCGCTTAAATAACTCCCATCCAATATGACTAATTGTGATCGCAGAGAAGACCTCCTAACATCCATTATAAACAGCACACGTGACCGAGTTATTCCTAAAACAACCCTCGATTACCACTCATACATTTCACGAACTTTTTTAAATTTCACGAAAACAAAGATTTTGTCGCCAACTATTCTGCAATCGACCAAATTCTAGATACTCCATTCAAAAAAATATTTCCATTCAAAATTGATTTGAGATATTTATGCCAGATTTCTTGAACAATATTCGTAACATAGCTATTCATAACATTCGTAAAGCCTTGACATGGTATAGCAAAACGATCTAATCTTTAAAATGTTCATGGCTTTCCATTTATATCCTCATTTATGTAAACGAAACCTCTTGTACTTTACCGAATAAACGTCTTCAATCAAAACTGGAAAAACGTTGATTCGTCGTTTTTCAAACCCATCGTGGATTCCGCAAAGTTCTGTCGATTCTACTCTCTTGTTCTCATTATAAACGGCCGACTTGCCTACGCCTACACACACTATCACACAATCCATTTAATCCAATGTCATGAGAACTAAGAAGCAATTCCTTGGATGGACCGTTTGAGTCATAACACAGCTCCTCAAAACTCTAGTGAAATGCACCGATCACTCAAATTCCATTCTCTCTACTCTCAAAACGTCATTTTATGACCCCAACAATAGAATCCTACAACATAAAACTCATCATGTAACCGTTAGAGAATCTACTTTGATTCCCAATAAATTTAACGAAATTCATTCCCTCTTTTCCATAAACTTTACCAACCTATGCTGCGTGTTTTCTACAATTTTTTTGAGTTATAAATAATTTTAGTCTTTTTTCTATCTGTCAAAAGATGTTTGTCGGCTTCACTCTGTAGGAAACTAAGAGTCACAAGTAAGTTTCTGATAGTCATTTCTTTCTAGAAATTCTTTCTAGTTGCTAGGTCTAAAATATATGAAATTACTGAATTCAAACATAAATTCTAAATAAATAAATTATTGTTACTTCATATTGTAGTTGTTTAAGTGTCCACCTTATCTGATAAAAACCGTTTGAGTTTCGAACTAGTCTCTTATCGCAAAATTGTACACCCCACCATGCATATGATCCTCACCTTTGAAGGAAAGACACATCAGATAATTTGTCAAGATACTTCAGTAAAGGAGGATTCTACTGGTCATGAAACTAAGGTTTATAAATGGTGTTTTGTTTCAAACAAGAGACGGGAGGGAGGGACTCAATTGATGATTCTTAACCTGTAATGTACCAATGTAGGCTATAATGCCAGAGATCATCGAAAAAGCAAAACAAAAATTTCAAAATAGAAATTCAAAATTTAGTCAGAATATTCCAAATTAACATCTTAGGATGATAATTTTTTTGGTATGATGAGCCCCGAGAATGCTGTCATTAATTCAAAAACACGAGTATAAAAGTTTTTGTTCTCAAGAGTTTTTGGGCCGGTGTGGAAAGCAGAAGGAAGCAATTGTCACTCGGATTGCTAATGGTGATGATATTAGATCCACCACTATGCTTGGAGCTAAACAAGTCTCACCCCTACTGACAAGTTCAAAATGTCTCAGTAGGGATACAGACGGTATTCTTTTAATTATCAGCAACGCAGTGTGTTCATAAAAAATGGCCAGTTAAGTTTTTTACATAAGGATATTATGCTAGTTTCTTAAAAACATAAAACGTGCAATTTAGGAAAAATGAGAGGAAAAGTGGCCAAACAATCTATCTTCTTGCACAAAGAATCCTAATGTCATGGCTTCTATTCATCGATGTCATTCCAAGTAATTCTTTTAGTCTAGGAATAGATCCAAGTAACTAATATTGAACTGCTAAAGTTAAATAGAGTTCCGTCGAAAAAAATTAGCGACGATGGTTAAATAAAGGGCTTTACAACTAGTTGCCATTCCAGTGGACTCAATTTAAATTTATATCCGTAAGGAGACCATAACTGAAAAACCATGAACAAAACGACATTGAGAACCATTGATGATATTGTTTTCTTTTGGTGGAACTTTTCAGTATGGCAGAAAAATATATATGCAATACAGGAGTGAGTCAGGACTAAAGCACGTAAAAAACGCAAACATGATTCTACACTGACATATCAATAACCAGATACTTCATTGGTACCGATGGTAGAAATATGAATGTTCATTCTTGTGTCCATCTTCGCAAAATTTTATTGAACAATAGTAAAAGAGACCTTCCTTTTTATTGTGTGTTTGGAATTTTTTTAAAATCTCCCTTTATTCACGCGTATTAAGCAATGAAATCGCATTGTGGAAAGATGTTAAAACGTTGTTCTATAGGTACTCAGAGACACTACTAGTCCAACACATAAATCTCAAATTTAGATACCACTGAGCCGAGCCTCCCGAGATAAATACTGTGACCGCTAACAATAGCCTAAGGAGGCATGAACAAACTGATTTTATTTCATCTGTATCGTTCTAACCATTGCGTTGAAAGTCATTGTTAGAACACAAGGAAGGTGTCCTTTATTCAGAAATTGTATTATATTATTGGTAATTAATTTTCAAGTCATATTTCCTTGTCTCAATTCACGGCCGAACTATAAAATGTGTGCAAAAGTCAATGTCAAGTTTGCATATGGATTTTCTTTCAACTGAAAATCATAAACTTTTGATGCTCTTGATCGCTCTAAGGAAGTACTTTGCGGATTTGCGCTAGCAATAACAAGTTGTAAGAAAAACATGGAACTTGATATGACGGATCTTTCATTAAGTGCTTCCTACCTTTAAATTTAAATCAAACAAAGCGTGTGTGAGATATGATCGATATCTCTTACTCGTTTGAAAGGCCTATGGATGCCATTATGAATTATAACTTCGTTCAAATGTCCGCCGTGGTTTTTCTGGGGGATACGCATCCGAAATGTAAAATTTTCCATGACTCTACCGCAAAAATTAGACTGATTTTAGTGGACGACATGGGTCATGTTGGCTTTGAGGACCGCTGCGGTTTGTGGCTTATTCGCATAGACCTGCGATGCAAGAAAACTCCACAAGAAAAAGTCTAAGGGTGTCAAATCACACGACCTCGGTGACCAATTTACATCAGCTCTACTTCAGATGACCATGCCCTCAAATCGCTCGTGCAGAATGTCGAATGTGGCATGAGCTATGTGGCACGTAGCACCATCCTGTTGAAACGGCTTGTCGTTAGTGTCTATATCATCCAATTTAAGCCAAAAGAAGTTGGTAACCATCGACCTAAAGCGCTCACCGTTGGCCTGATGGCCTGGCCAACGTCGTTTTCAAAGAAATATGGACCCATGACGCCGCCTGCCCAAAATCCACACCAAACTGTGACTTTCTCGGAATACATTGGACGCTCTTGGATCTCATGCAGATCGGTATCATCCCAAATTCGACAATTTTGTTTACTCATAATTATGTATAATAATATAATTATTATAATAACATAATTATGAATAATTCATGCACGGGGATACGTAGTTGGATACTTGGGCACTCAAGAAAAAACAAAGAAGAGAGAATCTTGCTCACCAAATTAATGAAGGATTTCTCCGACAGATACGAGAGTTGATAAATGGATCCTGCACACTATCGTGAAACGGTGCGGGACAGTTTGCAAAAGAGGTGAATCACCAGCATCCACTTCAAAACCAGACATACATCCACAAAAGATTTTATTATTTGTTTGGTAGGATTCTCGAAGAGTCATTCATTGGAACTTGTGGAAACTGCCCACAATAGGAGCCGCTTCAAAATGCGATGCGTGATAAATGTCCTGGATCGGTCAAGCATCGGGCAGTTGTCTTACACCATGACAATGCAGGCCAGCACAAGTTGACGGAGACGGGCTGGGAACTTACATCTCACTCACCAGATCTTCCCGATCTTGCTTCAACGGAGCTTCGATTATTCCGGTCCTTATACAACTACCTTCACACAAAGGAATGGAACACTGAAGTGAATCTGTTCCAAGGGTAAGGAGGAATATTTATACAGATGAGGGACCCAGTCACTTCCAGAACCATGGGAATCAGTCAAAGATAATAATCGTGATTATATATTAAAGTTTAAATAAAAGAGTGATAAATAAAATTAAATTAATATTACTCACAAAAATGGTGAGCAAGATTCTCTCAGCTGAAAAAAACCTTTGCAGACACCCAATATTACTGTGCACTCCCGTCTGTCCTGCTTACATATGAACCACTAAGTTTATGGATTGGACTGAGTTTATGTTCAGTTCAGCAAGTTATAAGATTGTTAAATACTCTACAAAGAAAATTAACGCGAGGAATCTCGAATTTTTTCATATTCTTTCTTCGAAAATTTCCTAAGCTTTCTTGCAAGTGATATGAAAATTTTTCAAACTTCAGTTTTGTTGGTAGACTGGTGATATATAATAACGTCTAGTGTATCGTTTTAGTCCTTGTTTTCATTTTGAAGTTCATGTTTCTGTCCCAGCGAAAGGATGCAGCGCTTTAAACATTATCATTTTCCTTTTCATATCCGATTTCGCCGCCAGGCAAAATTTCGGTATCAATAAGTTTGCCTTAAAATGCTGCGGGAAGTTCACTTCTCATAGAAAAACTTTCTATAAAGTTGCAAACTGCCACAAACATCAAAGCTAATTAATGTTTGTTGAAAGAAAAGTGAAGTAAATTTTCATGAAAGATTTCTTTAAATCTCTTATTATCTAGCATCCAAGTTTTACGGGAGTTATTGCCAACCACATTTAACTTATTTCCCAGAATCATTAACGTTTCGCTGTTTATTGCCTTACGCCAACTAAACTCGATAATGAAAATCTGAAAAATTTTCCGGCTACCATAAAAATTTCTGCGAAAGCAACTGAAGCTGAGCTTACTAATAACTTCATAAAAGCGCCGGTAAATGATAATGATCAAATTTTCATTCTAGGGCAAGCCTTAAAATCCGTGGCGGAAATAGTAGTTATAACTTATTTTGAAATTGGGATGAAGGATACCTGGAATCAGTTATGGCAAGCTGGTTCGAAGATTATAGTTGATTGCATTGCATTACATCGTCCATATTATAAATAATAAGCAATAAAATTAAGTGCGAACTCTATGCCCGGTAAGTTTGGCTTTGAATCATTTATTAAAACGAGTGATTAACACACTCGTTAGGGAGTCCTCTCTCGATGTAAGTGGTCTTCATTACTGTAAGAGCAGGACATGGGCACATTTGGCCAAGTCAATTTAAACGTCGAAACAACCAAGGCAACCAAATTAACAATTTTTCGATTTTAAGTAATTACTTTGGATGTAATACTTGCTTTTCGGCTTGTTTGATCTAACCACTGGCTCAAAATATTTTCAAATTTACCTGCAATATTTCCTGTCGCTCTTAATCCTTACATGAAATTTTCGGATATTTAGTTGATATGTTAGACTCACTATACTACATCCAAATATACTCAATACTTATCCGGAGAGTATCACAAATGTTGGACTGGTCAGTCTTATTTTTCGACAACGGCTGTTCAACTACGCAAGAACTCTCTATCTTCTACAAAATAAGGACAAGTGTTCCTGCACTTAGGAAAGAAATGTACAAGTCATGTTGTCGACGACAGGACATTTACTATACTTTCCCGGTAATTATGTCACATTCATAAATTATTTAGAGCTCTAAGATAGCGAAAAAGTTGTAATGGGTCTCTTGCAACAGTGTAGAAAATGGAAAAACAGAAAATGTAATGATGAAAAGTGAAGTGATAACCCAGTTGGGAAACGCGTCATACCTGAATAGAGATTGCGGAGAGATTGTCATGCACAGTTGAATTTTCAAGGGTTTTCCACATCAATAAGTGTATAGTCTTTGAAATGATTACTGTAGGTCAATGGTCGAAATCAACTAGTAATATTAATTAAAAAATAGTATTTTTATATGAAGGCTTCAATTTTGATGCAGTTGTGAGGGGAAGGATATTTGGGAATAAAAACTAAGTCTTCTAGTGCCTAAGCAACCTAGACTCGAATTTTTGCCACATTTCCGTGAACAAGGCATTTTATTTTTAAGGTGCCCAGTTGGTGAGATCCCATTTCAGCTGGATAGTCTTGAATAGATAGGTAAAAGTGTAACAGTATCACGAGAAGGATTGTGCTAGCTTGATGCAATATGCAACACAAATATTAATTTATAATCGGATGCATTATATTCCAGTCATAAATAGATATATATAGAAATAAATGACAGCTCTCGTGCTCTGTCGTCTTATGCACGTGATTTTGGTTTCATGATCTGCTTTATACTCATTTCATTTGCTCCATGGTGTGTTAGTTTCTTCCTATTTTTGGTATCCCATTAAAATTTTAGCACTCATCAGTGACTGCGCTATGGTTGCAACCTTAAATGTTTATCATACGAAGCGCGGACTCACATGACACGTTTCACAGTCCGCGTGAGCATCACAAAGAAAAATATACGAATATTTCAGATAGCAAACAAAGCGAGCTTTGCTAGATAGAGAGCTTGTAAACCAAAAGATATAGGTGCGTGGGGAGATGGCGATGGCTACTTTTCTGAGCCTTAATGTAAGTGAAAATAACAGAATATTTTTCGTGGGCAAAAGTATACGTGTGTCATTGTGTCTGAATGGAAAATTTAAGATGATGTTAAAACGCTTATACCCACTTTCTCCTTAGTCAGCTATCTCCAAAAAGTTTAGCATACAAGTACCAATGCATCTGGAAAATTGAAGTTGTGTTTGTGCCATGTGTTTCGCTTGTTAGTGGTTACGAATTGATCCTGTGTGTCTCTAGCTCCTAAAGGAAGTCTCTGAATATCCTCATTGAATACATCAGAACTTTGGAAGATTCCTCCAGAGAGACGAAAGTATATATCTATCTTGAAGAATCATGACACCCGTAACAGCGACCAGTTTTCCTTCTGCCCGTTGAACTCCACAAACTATTTCTATTATGTAACAAATAAACTAGTTCAGACCTTTAAAGGGTATTATCAGTAGCTAAATAACTAAGCAACTGCAATTTATATCTATTTTGAATGAGGCAAAGAATGCTACAGAGCTTACAAAGAGATGCAAAAAACCTTAAGCAGTATTTGTTTTGGAAATTGTTAGTTATTAGAAGACGATGAATGTTCATAGATTTGTCACTAGCCGCAATGAAAAAATAGTTCAATAGGTTCACGAGTTCTCTTGAAATAATTAGAGTATGAGCCTCAGAAGTGTTGCAAGTTAAAAAGGAGTGACAATAGGCACTGAGATCGCGCATTATCGATTAAGCTCACGGAAGACGTGGAAATATTTGCCCTGCAGTCTTTGACAACGCAAAAAAAATAAACAGGATGTTTAGACGTTTGAGAATTTGGAGTATTGCGGTCAATGAAACACGTTGCTTTCTGTATGACGTAACATTATAAAAACAATCTTTAAGGTCGTAGGATTCTAAAGTGGGTCATCCCGAAAAATTCGTTGCCAAAGGAATTATTCACCGAGAATCTGTTTCCGCAGGTCAGACTGCCAAAGGAGCATTGTGTTGAAGTTCTGTAACGTCTGTTTCTGTAAAGCCTGTTTTGTGTTCAAAGCGGAATTCAAATATGAGGCAACTGGCGTCTACTCCATGATTGTGTACCAGTCCATCCAACTGTTCTTGTATGTGAGTTTTGAGCAATGCAACCGGTCAGAGTCCTGAAATTTAACAGGGTTGGTACGGATGGACTTCTAGCGAATCACAAAACCTGAGACCCTAATCAGAATTAGGAGAGTTGTTTGAATCTTATTGACACTTCAGTAAATTATGACCACTTTACTTAGTAGCAGTTCATGAGCGCTGTGTGTCACAGTGTCCTCAAACTGAAAGACGCGTAGGATGAGTGAAAGAGTGGAGTAAAGACCGGTGGCCTGGTTTGGATTGCTACGTCTGTAAAATTTGACGGAATTTGAAGAGAAAAGTGCCTAAGGTTTGGCATATACATAGACTGTCATGAGTAAATCGAAGCTAATTTCATACAATGCTTTTAGATTAGAAATGTCAACTTCCAAAACATTCTACAGACCAAGGATCCAGAAAAAAATTCAGAAATGTACTAAGCTTATTTTATGGAAAATTCCAAGTTCGCTTTTTGTGGGAAAAAAGCCAACCATAGACAACAGATATTGAAACAACCTTTCTCATGTATTTACCCTGTTTCATATATATTTGCGGTTTTTGAATTCACATTAAAAAAATTGAATGAAACTGGATTCCGTCGTCAACGAGCCAATATTGCTACCATACTGCTTCCTTAACAAAGAATTATTAGTTTCCTTTGAGCTGAAAGCCCGACAAGTCCTATGTTGTGATGATTCTCAGTGACGATCAGGAATTAAAATGATGAAATTAAATGACAATGGTGTCAATATTAAAGAAATTTAAAAGAAAAATTATTTAATTTTACCAAAGTTGCGATGACCAGCGGGTCGGTCATCAAGAATGGCGAATCAAGAAACAGTATCCTTCATATTAGATATTCTATTGATAGTGAAACTGTGATAGTGATATGCTGCTAGAGTCAATTTCACTTCATTTCATCACCCATACTTCAGCACCTAGCCCACTAAATGTTTCGTTGCTAACTTACAACTACAGAATATTTTTGTGAACAATTTCAATCATTCAAAGTTTATTCTAAGTTGTTCCAAACATATAGAATTCAGAAAAGCTTTTAAATGTGTGAAATAACTACCCTTAAGAGGTTGTGTTACAACAAATATGTTGTTAACAGTTTTTGGTTGCACAAACCATGATTCCTTAAAAATGTGATTTCAAAGACACTCACTAATTTTGCTACTGGGTAAAAGAAGAATAAGGACAAGGCAATGCTGTTCATTCTCTTTCCGCTTGCTCGTACAATGTCCTCGCTCTTAAACTGTAGCAGCAAGTAAATATCGGGAAGAGCAAGTTCAATTCTTACCTTCCTTTATGTGTTTGTACTTAAAGACGTAATCAAGCACACACTTACATAAGACGAGCATAAGGACTCTTGAGTATGTTGTTACATTTATGTTTACTTGCGAACCAAACTCTTTCTGCTGTATCTCGGAAGGTGCTACTTCATCAAATTGTCTTTTAGGTGGGTCAGCAAGATGATAGCTGATATTGAACGTGGTTTTCATTCAGGTCATAAATAAAACTAACTGAAAGGACTATATAGATACTGGTTGCGAACGAGCAATATTAAATATTTATAAGTTTGTGTAAGTGCCAAATATTTAAGCTAAAAATATAGATCCGAGTGTATGCATGTCACGTTTTGAGTTATATATTACCTCTGCAGTAATGTTTGTAGAAATTGAGTGCAATAATTAGTATCTAATTACTCGTATATTACGTAGATCTTTGTTTACATTGACGGCAATAAAGTCGTGAAGCCTAAATTAGGATAAGCATAAGAGCCATATCAATTCTAAGAAGAAAAAACATTCATTTTATGATAAAATGAAATAAAAACGAAATGGCTTCGATATCTGATATTGATCAAATTGGCCAAGCTAATTACACGTATAATTTTCTTATTAATGCAGATTATTTAACCAATTTTATAAAACCACGATAATTCTAATGTTATTAGAGAACCAAACAATCTGTTGCACAGCAAATGATAAGATTCTAAGTACAAGACACATCTATAAGACATGAAGTCTTTTCCGAAAGTAGATGGAGAGATAGTATGATCCTTGACAAGAGGTTTTCATCCTTATCTCAATATTAAAATAGTTTCTGATTGTGCATGCTCGCTAATTTTCATTAATTTAAAGTCTTATATTGAATTTCACTGGGGTATAACCATTGAGTCAAAGTTTTGGGGTGAGAATCGCCTAATATCCCACCATTCCCAACAAGACGCCAACATACGGCTACAGCTATTGTCGACGTATTGGTCGACGTCAGTTATAGTGAAAGCATACCCATGGTCCTTAATGTATTATTTCCTATTGGGAGGTCAAAAAGAACGCATTTTCAAAATTTTTTGTCTAACACTTATCATACTCATCATACTCATTCTATTGCATTATAGAAAAGTTTTTTTATTTTCTATAGTAAAAAAAGTCTTATGAAGGCTGAAAGGATCCCGAAAATTCATTACGAAAGAACTGGCGACTCCTACAGAATATTTTGAGCCTTGACTTTATCTTCATTTGTAAAAGAAAACGTGGTAGGTCAATCACTGATTTCTTCACAGAATGGCAAAAAACCCAAACGTAATAATCCCATTATGCTAAACCAATCCAACTCGTTCATTTGTGACGACTCGATATTACTCTTTGTCTTCCATAGTATCTCTAACCACGAGAATTACCATGACAAAAGGGTACATACCATAAAATACCCTTTGCAATGAGCTAGGGATGAATTCGCATAGTCGATGTTCATTTTCATTGGAGAATATGACCCCAAGGATTAACAAAACAAGCTCAATCTTCTTCAATTAAAATAATTTTTTTAAAATAAGCTCCTAGTTTGTCTGACTTCTCAGACGTCACCGCACTCTCAAAATACGATTTTTTAAAGAATTTTGACGGTTGAAGATCAATGGTATCGACAATATTCTTGAAACAATCTTTGCTTTTTGTTGTATACCATTAGAATAACCGCGATATGCTTGACAATTTTTTTATTGATTAATTGCTGACGTCGATATTAAAAACCGTAATTTAAGAATTTCGATGTTCTGCAACGAAAAGCGTTCAATGAAAGGTAAAGAAAAGTCCTTTAAAAGTTTGACTGCTGAAGGAAGACCTTACTCAAGCAGGTAAAACAATAATTCGCAGGTTTTTGCCACAACAAACCTGTGAGACGGGGCAGTTTCGTATTCAAATTTTTTTAAATCTCTCTACTGAATTTTTTTCAAATTTGCAAATTTTCGGCGTTTTGACAATCTAGGCTCTCGGGTTTTTAAGTAGTCACACGTACTACAAGAAAAAAATTGAGAAAATAATATCCTAAAATTATTAAACTAAAAGAAAGAGTTTTTCTTTAATTTTTGTGGCCGATTTCTCCCTCTCTCTTCTCTCCTCTTAGCAGTTCACTTTTTATCCACAATTTTGTTTCTGGCATATTTCAGTTTCATCTTCTATCCTCAAGGCTCTCTTTCACTCCATGCGATAGCTCGTATTTTTCGACTTTTTTTCGGATTTTATTTATGAAGAAATTACAACAATTATTCAATATTTTTCCAACTAAAATTTTCATCACGTCCATAAAAGGCTTGAATCTCCACGATTCCAGCAAATTGACTTATCGACTTAAACGAATGGCATATAAATTTGTAAAACAGTGGCTTTCGACAGAACCAGCATGATTACAAAATGTTAAAAATGTAATGCTCTTGAATATAAAATATTTGCATTATTCTTACTTAATCGACAATGTTTTATGTGCGTATTTTATCAATGAAATTTCAAAGCTATGAGTCAAACCGTTATTAAGATATCATGGAGACCAGTTAGTAACATATCGTTTTCAATAAAACGCGTTTAAAAATTCAAATATAGTTTAAAGTATGAACAATTTACTTACTATTTGGCTGTTACTTCTCAACTACTTCGAAAATCGTTTCGAAATTGTCCGAACGCGGCACTGAAAGCGATAATGCATTTCTTACGCGGAAGTAAGATCCCAAGTGATTGATATACTCTGCGTTTATAATTAATTTATAAGCGCTATGAGAAGGATTGCTTTACTATGAATTTAGTGATGTCATAAAAAGTTCAGCGATGTTGAAATCCACTCAGCTTCCTCATATTTGGCTGTGAATACTGCTTCAAAATCTACGTGCACAGCACCGTACTCAACCTCGATTTTCCTAGCTATATTCTTTTTGAAATACGAATATTTAATGACAACTCGATATTTGATAATATAAGTTCACACAAAAAGCTTGCATCGTTATACGCAAATAAATGTCTTTGAGCAACGCCGTTTACAAAATGACTATAATGCTGATCAGGATCTGTCAAAAGATGGGTAACCGCAAGCTTTCTTTGAAAAGTGCTGCCATGTAAACTCGTAGGTTAAACTTTGATTCTTTTCAAACCATCTTCGCTGAGTGTTATGAGTGATATTATTTTTGCTTAAAAACTTATTCTCTCATTAATTTTAATTTCATTGATATAATTTATACAACATTCATACCTGCGAACTGACAATGCGCTGTAAATTTGTTAGTCTTCAGGTAAATAAGGCTCTAATATTCATCTCAACGACTGAGATGGAGTTTAAAGATGAAGAAAACTAGATTGATGGTATTTTGCGTCGAATGTGACTTGAAGGGAATCATGCCTTGCTTGGCCCTCTTGATTTTCTGTGCATTTCTAGGGCGAAGATTATGACATTTGTTTTTGATTATTCCTAAACATCGTGTTTAAGCTTTTCCATGCAACAAACAATGCCTGGATTCTGGCTAAAAATCTACTTTAAAATGGTATGGTAGTAACTCAATTCACAAGTTATGTGAAAGAATATTTCGGGTTGGTTTCAGTCTTAATAGACGTAAAACTCTATGTTTCTAAACGAGTCACTTTGCAGTAGGATAGGCATTTTCATCTCTTTTTTCCTAGAGAGATTTAACTAAGCCATAGAAAAAACTTGTCATCAATTAAGTTAATTAGAAAAAGTGACATGTCAAAGTCAGTGAAATGTCAAATCGATCCAAGTCAATCACCAACCTAGTCAGTCAACTGACCAACAGTCAAAGTCTTATCCATAAACATATCAGTACGATACAAATGATTTCAAAATGAACTGGCAATAATTAGAAAATGTCAATAAATTGGTCTTTTTAAAATTATTCTTGCAAACTCAACATCGATATTTTTTTGTATCTGGGCAGTGTTCACCAACACCAACTTTCAATGAAGTTATTATGAGCAATTTCAGAATAATAGTTTCCGTGATGATTATTTCCTTTTTCATTGTAGCCAGGCTATTGAAATAGATCAACAATCAACGTGCAACAATCGTCAACTAAAAATCAAATAGGTCCTCTAAATTTCATCTCATTGGTTTTGACACAAACCCTCACATTTAACGAAATTAGGGCTATTAAGTCACTCAATTATGAATGCTCTCGGCCAACGCTTGAAACGAGACCTGAAAATTCCACGAAATGATCGCCTTAAAACGCGTAAATCTCTAATTATTTGAAAGAACACTCATATCTAGACCCAAATCCTCATTTGGATATTCCCCGAAAAATTCCAAAAATTCGTTTTTAATGTTCATTTTAGGTTGAATTTTCTCTTTATATTTTGCAGAAAAAATATTTAACCAGGTAAATAAGTTTTAAGGCTGACCTTTTGGTCTTATTGTAGAAAATTTTTTACTCGTTTAGAGCGTGACAGTCCTTACGCGTAACCTTTACCTGTATTTTTACAGAAGGCTATTAACTTGCCTGATTTGAATCAGCCTTAGAAAAATATTGAAAATGTTCATCTGAAAAATGGCAAAATAAATTATGCTAAATGTTTTACAGAATTCACGCTTCAACAAGCTCCCTTTGCTTCGTCTGATAGAATTATTGAAAGAATATCTCAATGTCAGTTGTGATACCATATAGGTATGTGTAATCGATTTTCATATTTGCAGAATTTCTTAGGATAAAAATAAAGAAAAACGTTCCGTCCTTCGAAATATATGAATTGTATTTTTGACAGTAGTATACAACGCGTCAGGATGTTCTGATTGAGGAGGATGCTTGAAAAAGCGCTCCTTCTTGCTTTAAGTCTTATTACGTAGCTGAAGTATGTTTTCAAAACACTCAAAAATGAATATCCTGAGCTTCTTACTTAGACCAAGGAAGAGCACGCAAAGTGACACGTGGGCTCAGGGTTGTAAGGTATGTCCTGGACGCAAAGGCAGGAACATATAAAGTTTACGTTTATTGATTATGTTCTTAAGCTTTTAGGAACTGCAATGTTACTGCAATTCCAACATGGGTTGATTGGATATGCTTTTCGGTAGGGTGGAGGGTAAAGAACAACGAAAAGGTTGTCCCGGAGACAGACGTAGCCCTCCTCTCGCAGAGATTTGAAAAGGAGCCAAATGATCAGAGACTCCCCTGTGTGTGATCACCTGGGTAGGATTTTGTGACTGGCGATGTACTTAACTCAATCTGAGAAGTTGCATCTAACCATATCAAGAGTTTGTTCGGTAGATGCTTACAGGCTATTTTCGGTCCATTCTTGAAGTCTCAATAGACTCATCAGAATAGTGAACCTAGCTAGCGATGCTTACCAAACTAACTTATTTTGTTAAGAAGGAGCTAAGACTTTACTGAACTGCTAGAAATTTCTTCAATCAATTTCGCTTTAATCCTGGAGAAATAAATAGAAGATTGTCGCACATGTGTAGAATTAAGAGCTAACAGCTCGGCAAAGGTAGTCATCGATTGGTATGTTATTCATTTGCCCACCTAGTTTTCCCTGCCCCACTCTATTTGGACGCTTTTTTCGCGACCGTGGCCATCCTTGGCAGATGGGAGATACCATCCTTCTAGCATGGTTAACTATGAGAAGGAGGAGAAACTTATGGAGGAAATCAACGTTCTCGCGAAGTTTAGGTATATAGGAGTGAAGACGCTTCGAAGTTTAGATAGTTTCACTATCTAACGATATTCAACGCAAATAAGGGAAATTTTATTTGAATATATTTATTATTTGTTTGTTTTTTGTTCGAATATTTTGAGCAAAATTACAATGTAAATATTAATTCACGTTTGACTGTCAATTAAGGACCAGCTTTTAAATTCAATTTCTACAGCTATACATGTGACCACTTTCGTCAAACTTGGATGAAGCAGCAAGTAGTTGTGGAATTTTTTTTGGGTTGGGAAAAATAGTTTTCGAATAATGAAGCCTTTAGAGGAGGATAACCTGTCAATCCACCTGTTCAGGTCGCAGGTCGCACTTATTTGTTCCCTACTCATGTTATGATACTATTCATTTCGACTTTTGTCTGAATTTGACATTTTTGGTAAGCAGTCAGGCCAGTTTGTCTACGTGATTGTTTGGCAAAGGTATGTGAGACAACAAAAGTGTCCGAACTGTGATATTGCTGACGAGGGCTAACACATTTGGTATCTATGCTGAATTTTTAAGTACTGGCCCTAGGAGACGCGAAGAATTAGATGATGAAATGAGTGACCATGATTGGTTTTGTAAATCGAGAGGAAAAGTTTTTGGGGGACGTCGGATGCATACGCTGCGGTCAATCTTTAGTGTCATGTTGTGTTTTGGCTGAGGATATAGTGTTCCTACTACTAGGAAAGGAAGTTTCCTTCTGCAGGCTGACATAGTGTATTGAGCAATATTTGATTTTCGGCTACTAAAAAACTAACCCTCTGAGCATGGACCTCTGTTTTTCCAGCGGGTCCTGTTTGTTTATGTTTGTTCGTAGTATTTGTCTCAAATTGCTCCTCGTTGTGAAAGCCGTGTTGAAACTGTGGTTTTTCAATAACTTCGCGAATTCGTATGTTGCTTTTCCCATGTATGTTAGTGTTGTCCAAGATTTTTGGGTATATTTAGGTTCCTTCTTATATTTTTCATCAGGTTACTGTTGTATCTATTGTTTTCTGGTATCGTGTATATTGCGTTTAGTTCTTGGCTGCAAGCTTGGTCTGTTGGGGGTGTCCGCTCCGGTTATAAATTGTCTCATTGCTGCGTTTTCGTGCTGTTGCTCTTCTTTCTCTATTTCGTTTGTATATTTTTGTGTCATTTGTTAAGATACTACAGAATTTGTTTTTCGTTGGTCTTGGTCGTTATGCATATTATGTCTTCCACGTATCTTGCGTATAATGTCACTCCCAAGATAGATGTCCGCTCCTCCATTGTTCCTCCGTTGTTGCTCTAGGATTTGAATGAAGGTTTCCTTCAGGATGGCCGATGTTAGACTTCCCATTTCTAGCCCCTTTGTTTACCTATAGATATTGTTTTTTAATTGTTCTTGAATTGTCGTTTTGAGGAGGCTTGTGAGCTGTGTGGAGAAGTCTTCATCCTTCTTTTTGTCAAGCTCCGTGTAGTAAATTGATTGCTTCTGTTACTGGTATTGATGAATATAGATCTTTGGTATTAAATGATACTGGTTTTGTGTTTTCCGCTGGTTTCATGTTGCCTAATTTGTCAATCAGCTTCGTGGTGTTGGATATCGTAAATTTCGAGGTAAATTTTGAGGGAGTTCGAGGCTCTTCCCAAACATTATTGCCAAGTGTTTGGACAGTTTGTTTCCAGGGGCCGATTTGAAATTGATTATGAGCCTCATTGGAGTGTTCGGTTTGTGAAGCCTTGATAGCGCAATTAGTGGTGGTGCCAAAGGGTTTATTGTTATCAGCGTGTGTGCAACTTTGGGGTCCATTTTCTTCGTTGCCTTTTTATTGACTTTATGGTTTTGGTTTTATTAGTACTGTTGTGTTCCAATTGTCTGCTTTTGTTGTCATTACATTGTTTGTTTTCAGTTGCTTTTCAAGGTGTTTTATTGTTTTTGTTTCTTTGCTTGGAGTCCTGACAATCCTGATGGAGCTCCATTTTATCTATAGTAGTAGAAGCGCCCGACAAGATGTTTATGTTCCTTAAGAGTTGGGAACCAATTTAGCTGAAATATTGGGTTTATGGTTCTTGAAGACTTGGGGACAGTGACTAGCATAAACCAGATGTGCTTTACTTTCCTTGAATTCCCCTCTAATTTTAGTTATTTCTAGTTATATTCAGATGAGTTGACGCAGTATATCGTGGTGCAACCTCCTTTTCAAGCCTAAAAATGCACATATGAACGTTCTTTCTAACATTTTTGTCGACATAAATGTTTTAAATTTTACGTGCATAATGCATTCGCTTCTCTGAAAAACGAATTAGTTTTTATTCTAAAAAAATATTACTTTGCCTTTTCTGTATCTATTGCCCAGTTTTCGTTTGATTAGGACAACATTCATTACTGACTTCCGCACTTTATTAAACTAAACTAATCTAGTTCTAGAGAGTTTTTTATTCGATTATTTTTCGAAGCTTCGTAATCTTAAAATATTCTATTTCTTAATTTTCCCATCTCAATATATAGTAAAGAAATTTATCTTCTTTTATTCTGTTTTTTTATTCTGTCTTTTATTCTGTCATCCGATACTATACAAGGCTCCATTCTTGGGCCAGGTCTTGGAACGCCTCACATGAGATGCTTTTGAGACTGCATTTCTCAGATGAGCAATCTTTGAGATAATAAGCTGCCGAAGAGCAGCTATAGTCGTATAACACATGGGCTCAAATTATACTTGGTATGGTTCTACGGAAAGTTAAAAAGGTGAAAAGGTTAAATGTATTGGCTTGGTATTTGAATGTATAATGTTCTAAATTATTATAAGAAAATTCGAAATTTGATACCTTTGGACGTGTGTGAGGCCAGCCTGAAACAAAGCGAGAGCAAGGGAGTACAATCAGACTCTGTTGATTTATTTCAGTTCCATCTCTTGGAAACTTGCTTTGAATTTTCGCATAGCTGAGGTATTTCGCCTTGCCAGTCAGATACCAGTTAGACCAAAAAAGGCTTTATTTATTGTCTTTCAGGAAAAAAAACTGCCAAAGGTTGACATATTGGAGCTTTCTCACGTACTGCCGTTGGACACAACCGAGATTCGCATCCAGGCTTTCACACAGTACTCTTGTGTGGAGTTTTATTTTTTCTGTATATCTCGCTGATTTTTGCCCTAACTCTTTATGATTAAGTTTCTAGGACCTTATAAACAAGGATGTCTAATATCATTTATCTGCGATCAAGTTCCTGAATGAGATGCGACTTACTTTTGGAAAAAGCTTATCTGAAATGAATACTCAATGAAACAATGAGACGAAGCAGAAATTGTTTTGGATGAACACATTTGGACATGCATTGCCATATATATACGTGTCTGTATATAGAAAATACAGACACATTAATTGATGGAAGAAATTTGATGAGTGTTCACTACCGACAGGACTGCATTTGATGATTCCAGATTGAATTTCTCTTCCAGACGTCATATTTCTGGTATATTTTAATTTATACATTTTGAAAATTGTAAACGCTGGAGTAACGAAAAGAAATTGGAATATAGTTTATATTATTTCGTCAGGCTAGCTTTTAAAATATTATTTGCCTTAATAAAACGAAGGTTGGATTTGCAATGTGGAATCAATGAAAAATCCATGGAACAAATTCCTTTTTGAAATAGACTCGATTTTAATACAATGAAGAAAAAAAGACTCATATAAAACTAAAAAATGATATGGATGTGACTGAAACCCATTTCATAAAAATGCTTTCAGTAATTTCAGAAATTCATTTCGTCGTCCCTCTAGAAAATTTAAATATCACTTCTTTTCTCTATTGCTGACTTTAATATTGCGAAGAAGCAACCTTGGGTGTTTGTTAAATATTTTCCGATAACGTGCTTGATTAGAATGTTTACAAATATCTTCTCCATTTGCCTTATTTGAGCTCTTTAGTGTATGATTCCTATCCGAACATATTCATCATTTCTCATGCTTACGTTCCTTGACGCAGCCAAATTAATATTCTGAATATTTACATTCGAAGAAAACATTTTGGAACGATGTCGAAATGAATTCCTATCTATCTTCCAAATGGAAATCCCGAAATATCAAAGCTATTTGGCCCAACTGAGAATTCGACAAGTCGTACATTCACAACATTGCTTTCATTGAAAGCATCTTAACTGAAACTTAATACCCATCAACATGACCGAGGCAGCATGACCACGAGGATGAGTCTGCAGCTACACATATTCGAATACAAGCTCTCTAACATTTAGTAGCATTAAGGAAGTTTCAGAACAGTCCTAGTGTATATGTTGAATATTCTCAGAAACCATTTCTTCCAAGTCCATCATGATTCTGTTTCCTCTGAATTCATCCATTCCCGAAACGATCAAAGTTTCTCGGTGGCCATCAAGCTTCCAATCACTATGTCTGCAAATGATGCAAGCCGAAAGTTATGGAAATCGGAAAAGAAAATGAAGAAATTTCCTTATTTTGGAATTCTCGAAAACTATTCAAGGAATTTTCCTTATGTTCAATCAGCCATAAAAGGGTCATCCTCTTGGGCTATACAGAATGCGGCACAAGGAATTGTTCGAAAAAGGTAGTCCAGCAAATCGGCGGGGAGTTGAAGCAGTGAAAAGAAAAAATGTATTCAATTCACAACGGAAAAAAGAGATTTCATCCCCAGAAAATTGAAAGATTATGGCATTTTCATGTTGATGAAAGCAATTATTAAAAAGGTAATTTTCATGTAATATTGCCTCGTAATATCGTTGGCAAATTAACGGGGGGCTCCGTCGAAACCAAATCGACGAAAAAAGATGTTGCACAAGGCATCCTTACATTGTGCTACAGACAAACATCTTCCATCAGCAAAATTATTTTCCTTTTTAAGCTCCGAGAAATTTTCAGGAGGCAACTGACTAATGGAAAATAACACGAAATTAAGGTGAATTGCGTAAGTACTTAAAAGGTTCCAGGATGACGCCAAGCTGTGGTTTTAATTAAATGCATGAATGCTTATTGTAAAGTAATCTTGCTTGAAAATTCAGCTGGGTTTTCCGTTTGGCGATTTTGTTTCGAGTTGGTAATTGATGAATGTTTCAATACAAACTAACGATTGATTAATTGATTTCTTTTCCAGACTCTGGGACCGCAGAACCAGCTCATGCTTCGTTATTTTTTGCCTTCCTGAGCGTATGAGCTTAAGTCTAATAAGGAATCAAACCAGTTTTATGAATATTTTCCCGGGGAAATGAGCGATTGTAAACTCTACATTGGAAGGTTTTGAAATAAATTCATTCCCTTCTTAGAATTTTGCTGGCATAATTGATCCTTTTCGGTATAGTTGAGCTAGTGATATAAGCATTTTCACTGGCTGATTGATCAATGCATTTGTCGATTCCAGGAAGAACAGAACAAAAGGAAATTGTTTGAAAATTCTGTTTCTGTATATAGATTTATGAAGTTCAAATGCATCTTGGGTTATAGGGAATCAGGATTGGATTATAGGAACTAGGGATTATGATACCATTTATGTCTACAGAAAATGGAGACATGACCTGTGGAGCCAAAGTCGAATAATCAGGCAAACCCATTAGGCAAATCCCTTCTTGTAATATGACAACCCTATAGAGCAAAAGATTGGAATCGTGAGCTTCCCGGAACTGCGCCACTCCTTGCCAAGGAAAATTCAAATCATCAGGGTAGTCTACAAATTTCACCACACCCCTACAGGAAATTCCTCACTTATTATCCATTTTCGATCAAACTTCCTCAAACTTCAAAGGATGTCACTATATCCATGTATATTACATGTCTACCCTTAACCGTTAAGTTAGGGCGTGAGGTTAGATTGCACAAATTTAGCATACTGCATATTGTGAAAACTACCAATATAGCAAAGCGACTATCTGATTACAGGGCTCAAAAGCAGCCCTTAAGGAGGCTCAGGGCATAGTCTCGTATTTATAAAATAGCCAATGAATGAAGCCGGTGAATGAGCCAATGCTACGTATTCACCGGCATGACGCATTGTAGAACGTCATATCTAACACAGGGGTTTTATGTTACGGGATCTAGATGGTAATTCATATCAACATATCGATCTTAGAGACAAGGAAGCCCAGGAAATTGACTGTTTTGTAATGAGCGTTGGCAGAATACTCCCTTTTACTGAAGTGACTGATAGAACGGATTCCTGGATGAGACTCGCAGTTCAGGACTCCAAACTACACTTGCCCGAAAGTAGATCGCACTTCAGGACAACTTTGCGGGCAATCATCATTTCAGGTATCGGTATCAGCAGCCAAGTTTCACGTTGAGCATTTATTGATGTATTATTAATTTTATTTTGCTTACTTGGAGCGAACATATACAGAGAATTGGAAAGGCTGATCGCGTTTCTGAGCAGCTATGTGAGGGCTACTTACAGCATTACTAGGCTGCTATATTCTAGGAATACAAGCTTCATAATAGAGTCTAAAGTCTAAGGACCCAGGGAAACCACACATGCAAAGAAAACGAAACCTTTAGATGACAAAACCTTTAGCCTTTTGCGACTTCAGCACCTTGGATTTCATCGAGACGACAGTAAATTAGAGTCATATTAGCTCAGCATGCTTCCCATCGTTGCTATCATCGAACAAGTGAGCTTGGTTTAGCACTCAAAAGCAAAGAATAAGTTATATTCATCTTGTAACACTCGATGGAAGATGTAAAATTAGCTCTTTAAAATGGCAGTTTCGCCTTTTGGATAAATTTTACAAAATGGCAAAACATTTATTGGTGATATTGAGGGAATAGGCTAGGGATCAATTGAGGCTTCCGATCAAATCAGTAGAGAATGAACATCTTATCCGATACACCACTAGGATCCGTTCTTTGGCCAGGTCCTGGAACACCTCACATGAGATGCTTTTGAGACTGCAGCTGCCGGATGAGTAACTTTTGAAATACAAATTAAGCTCCCAATGAACAGCTTTAGTCGCTGAGCACATATCCTCAAATTGTACTAGGCCTGGTACTACGTGAAATGGGTTACCGAACATAGTTCAAACTAAGTTTAGATGAAGTTTAAGTGGCCATACTGATTAAAAAGCGAACCGGACGTTTTATTCAGCGTATAGGGTTGAATATGTTATGGAATGGAACTCTTTCATCACTTTACTAAAAAAATTTCAATTTTCTGATGAAACTACCAACTTAAAGATATGTTGTTTGCTTTCAACCAAAAAAAAGGAACGAAATAAAAGGCCACAGCGAGGGTCTGACATGCAATCAGATGATATATATCACCGTAGGACCTGCCTCGAAGAAACGAGTTGGAGTGGAGCTAGTGCTACAGTATGATAATTGGGCTGGTACTCTTAGTAAGGAGTTGTGCCGGAAGAAATCAATCCAAGGGCGATGGTCGGAAGTTTTCTTCGTTGCATTTGCATACCAAACTGTTTTGAAGCGTGTTTTGAATAATAACACGAGAATGATAAACATCGTCCTATTTTTTGATGAATGAAAGAGAGAGCTTTCTAGCGAAGGTGACAGTACTTTCTATGGAGTAAGAAAATTAGGCAAATGAAAATCGAAGCAGGTGGACAACACATCTTGTCAGAGCCCTTGCACAAAACCGCAGTGGATACGTTCACAAGATTGGAAAACCATAGTCTTGTAAACACTTTATTTGTTCTACAATCCTCGATGATACCCCCAGGAACTTCTTCAAAGTAAGTAAGTAAGTACATCTTAAGTAAGTTAGCATAATATTAAGTTGATGGCATGTTTGTAAGTTGAAAGCAACAAAACACAAATGGCACTGTGGATAATCTTACGAGAAGACAATTGCCCTCAGGAATGCTTATCTCCTTCATTGCTACCAGCAAAAAAGGTAATAGTTCAAAGCTGGCGAAAAAAGACACAATTTTTAATTTCAATAGTTCTAGAAGCTTTGGTGTACGTGACTTATACCATTGCTAAGCTAACTCAGTTAGTACTCATAGGTGCGGAAGTTTACATCAACTTTGTCGAATAACTCGAAAGTGAATTTATATTAAGAATGAAAGGTGGAATTTCTTAAATCTTTCTTTCTACTTTCGACTGTCCTATTTCATTTTACTTCATATACTTAGAAAAAAAAAGGCAAAATTATTCTTGAAATCACTTGCTTGAAATCACTTGTAAACACGTATTCTTGATGGCTAAATTTTTGATAAGGCAACCAGAATTTCGAATATAATTAGAAGGCATGTGTTTTTATTCAATGTAAACGGACCGATTGTCCAGAGTTTCAATATACCATCGCCAATATACATTCAATTTATGTTACAGCCTACAAAAAAAATTTCAAAAAAAGGCGACTATACTACTCGATTTTTTACGATTTAAAGCAGACATAAATGCTGGTGCTTACTCAATTGTCCTAAGCGTTTGACTCTGTATAATGCAAATGGGTCTTATAAAAACTTCTAAAGCTAATGCCCTACACCACTGGCGCGTATTAGCCGATTTTTTGGAGCATAGTCTTCTTGGTGTTAATTGCCAACTACTACTTTAATACTATCAACATGCTCTTTGGTGTTCCCCAAAGATCAATACTCGGCACTCAACTTTTCTGTCTCGATGACATTATGCAAATGTGTTGCAAAACGCCAAACATTATATTGCACTATGCCCGAAGCAATGTCCGCTGCCGTCTTCTCAACTTGGTCATACACGCGGATATCATACTCGTCTTCGCTACACATACGTCCTGTCTGTAGCACACATTTATCTCTCAAAATATTCTTTCCGAATCAAAGCCGAAAAATTCCAAACACATGTCTCACAAACGCCTCTGGTAAAGGTCATAGATCCGCACCATCCAAAAGTTAGAAGCAATTACTACAAATTATTAATGTCCCAGTATATCTAAGGAACCGTATAATAAATTTGCATGTGATGTTCCACCATCACCTCAAACTCTAACCTCACGCCCGCAGAAACATTGAAAAAGCGGCTTCGGCTTCCGCAGTCCCAGCCTCTCTGTTCTTTAACAAGTATTCAACTATTAGTGTACTAAATCCTCAAAAGACTCTTTATTAGCTTCTGATTCCCTTTCTGCTTCGCTATTCCCCTTAACAGCAACAGAAGACCAGGCAGATTGGACTGACTGTTAAGGTGATTTTTTCAACATTTGAAAAGATATATAAAATTAGATATTTTATATATCTTTTCTTTTTATATCTTTTTATATATCTTTTTATATATAATTAGAAAAGATATATAAAATTAGATAAAAATATCTCAGTAGAACATGACTGGAAGAAGAACTGAGAGCATACTGCGAGTTACCTATGTACATTTTTGTAATACTTTTGCTTTGCAACTCAGTTGCGACTTATTCAATCAAAAAGTTATTTTCAAAACTACTTCACAAGTATCCCTTCAGAAGACTTTATTGCATTTGATGATTAGCAATTGGCACTTTTGAATGAATTGTATTCGGATTATCAGAATCCTGGAAGGTTCCTGTTGACTTTGTAATTAACAAAACTATTTATGTTCTATTAGCGTTCTAAAAGGATGCAATTTATCGGAAATCAGGCACTTATTCCATGGTGCTAGGACCCTGCACGGCATCGTGTTCAATGTCGTTTCTCGAGTGCCCAACAGGATTCACTTGTAGATTTGGCACTCGGTACGATAGAAATGCATCCCGAGTTTCATCAGAGGCTCGATCAATAGGTAAAGGCTTTATTAGTAAATTTGTGATATCATTGGTTTGGCGAATTCACCAATGATAAACAATTTCCGAAATTAAAAAACTAAAGAGAGACAAAAGAAAACTGAACACACCATGAAAAATAAAAGGCTGTTTCATTTCGTGTTATTTTTTGGACGCAATACTAGGCCTTGCTACTCTCGGCAGAAATTAGCTGACAGCAAATAGCAAACATTTGATTCCTTGGCGAATGACATCTAGGGTAGTCAACTAGTGCAGCCAGTATTAAATTCGCCCGATTGTCGAAAATCTGTTGCTTTACAATAATTTGGTTAGAAACATAGCCATTATTTGAATATGCTCAGCATATGAATAAGAAGCCTATGCTGAGAAGCATGATGAAAATTTGAATAATAACCCCATCATAACGTGCCTCTGCTTGTCAATGGGATCTCTAATGCATGCTGTAATGAGTAAATTCCCAATGACATTTCCAATATGAAGCGCTACTGGTACACGAAATCCTCTTTAATCCACCACGAAATGCTGTTGCCGGGCGAGGATATAGAGCCCACATCGGAAACATGACGAAATGTTGTAATCTTTCGGCAAGATAAAGTCAATTTGTATGACCTCCCACGAACTTTATTTACTCTCATACGAAAATGAATCCTCTTCCATTATACAGCGCCACATCGTTTATGATTCCTATTTGGTACGTAGCCGATAGTATTTTATAGTGCGGATTGGGATCGCACATTTTAAGGAAGATAGCATCACCCGAATGGACCAAAGAGTTTAGGCAGCTTTGTGTGTAGGGAAGCTACAGTGGAAACAGGAAATAAATTCCATGTAAAGCGTGCATGATATTACGATTTTCAGTTGCAGGACTATTGGTCGAAGTTATCTAGATACTGCGACTTTCGTTTTCGTGCGAATAGAGATATGGAAATAACATTTTTATCTTTCCTAGACATTTGCATGGTAACGAAAATTGGTCAAGTATTATTAAGTGAAACATGGTAATCAGATGATGCATTTGGATACAGAAATACGAGCATATGCTAAACGAAGGACATAGTCAACAACTTACTATTTGCACATAGACAAAGTCATACGTAAACACTTATCACTCACTTTAACATAAATCCTTAATGCCACCGTATGAAGACTTTGTTCCGCTCATGTGCCCCAATGAACTCACGGAGATGTCCTGGACGATAGACGAGAATCTTAGAAAACAGGGTCATCACCCAGGCCATCGCATCGATTCATAAATGGTTTGCGAGCTGAGACTTGGCTCCATACAAAGTTATTTTGCGAAAATGCTCTCAGTCCACTGTACACGAACTTTAGGCTGCAAAAGTGTTGTCAACCAGAACGAGCCCCCATAAAAGTTATGGGACTGTAGCGAGCATCAGGAAGCAACATCCTTATTTTCCATGGTTGTAAGCTCCGAAGCATGACAATAACGCGTGCACTAATACGACGCCGTACAGCTATTTTGACTTGGAAGCAATCTGTCAATGCTCTAACAGTCCAAGGACTGTAACAGCTCTTTGAAGATAGAGCAAGCAGGATTTAGAATTTGTGTGGAGTTATTGTGACCATGTATGACGACACGGAAGGAAATGAAGTACTAAAGTGAGAAATGATATAGTTGGCTATAGATTAAAGTAAGTTCTGAGATGCTGAAGACCTGAGAGTAGTAAATGTCGTTTACTACTTTTTATTGGAGTTTGTTGACAAAGGACATTTCGCAAGTAGTGAGTTTTGGGGAAGTTTAACTCAGTTTGGAATGTTGTTTTAGCATTCTATTCTTTGATGTAGTGACTATGTTGACTACTTCTGTAAAAGAATGTGGTTTTTATAGGATGCTTTGAAACTTGATTAAAGCATGCGATGATAATATTGCAGGACTTGATATTACGCCAGAGTAGCACAAGTGAGTTGTAATAAGAGCTTGCGAGATTTCAAAGATCATATAGTTTTCATCACTGAGACGAATTCACGCGCATATAAAAGAAAAAACGGCAAATGACCGATGAAATTCCTGGAAAAATCTTTAAACTTTTGAAGTTAAATTTTTCGTATAATGACATGATTTCAAAATGTGCAGTAAGCCGTGTTTTGGTTTTGTTCAAAGTGAAAAGTCGCCTAATCCAAGTTTTCCGGGAATGTGTAAGATTTTAATTTTAAACAACTCCATAGAGTTTCCCTTTTTTCGTTTTCGTTCCAAACCAAATTCTTTTGTTATTTTTTAAAAAGAACAGAGTGCTGTTTTTGGGCCAATATGGTCCCTTCCTTGGTACTATGTCGGTTACAGTAATGCTTTTTATACACAAGGCATAATACTGGAAATGGGCTCAGATCCATCCTAAAATAATTGTCTTTTCTAAAATAATATTAAAAGAATATACATTTAGACTTATAATAATATTTTGCACCGATATGCAAAACAATTTTCAAAAATATTGACACAAGCTTTAAATTTTCTTATAGCTATAAAGCTTTGAATAATTTCCATAAAGAGAAAAGCAGAGAAAACAATTGAAACGATAACACCATTTTCGTATTATTTCAATATTTAAGAATATAAGTGTTTCAGCACGAACAGGTACAAAAATTCGAAAAGGATTTCGGAACCCTTGGAACACACTAGTAAAATTTACAAACCTGTAATTACTTGGGTATTTACGACAAGCCACAGATGTTAACTCCTGTACAGTAAAAATACATTTGAAAATATAAATTTATTCATTTAAACTTGTTTAATTGAATTGAAAGTACGCAATTTATCCAAAGACCTGAATTTCAATGATCTTTTGTCTAACTTTTTGAATCATCAACGGATTGAATTGGAATTTTGTTGCAATGGTACGTCGATAAATTCAAAAACGTATTGCAGTTCCACGCATGCATTGATTGTGGTACAGCTACAGCGACATACAGTATGCACCACCCGTATTCGTACAGTGAAGTATTTTTAAGAAAACATTTGTAAAATGGCATTTTCATTAGTTTTTTTTTTCAACAAAAAAATTGATACCATTTATTAAACAAAAACAAGCATTATTCATAAAAAATTATCTCAATTCATAGCAGACTTTGCGAATAACAATCATTAACATAAACTTGACTCCATGCCACTCCCCTTGGAATTGTCCCACAATTTTTGAACATTAGTCCTGGACATTCCGTAACTCCCTATCAAATATAAGAGACCAAATAAAGCTCGAGGTTCAACTTCATCAGTTGTCCTGACATCTCTATCTCGTGAATATCTTTTTTTCAAATTATTTATGTAAATATTTGTTGAACTCACAATTAGCCCATAAATACTGCTATCTAAAAAAAGGTTAAGTAACTAGACTTCCGAATTTATCATGGAGGCTATTCCTTTTGAACCCGGGAGGTGCGCTATGATATTTTCTGAGCGGGTTTTAACGTTTTTTTAGGTAAACACGTCAACCATTTTGTTTTGCCATCTTTCCCGAGGTAAAATGAACTTTGTGGCTCACCCTCGTAATCATCATCTTCATTAGCTGGCTGCTCGGAATTGGTATTGTGATCACTCTCACTTATATGATCAATCTCGCCTGAATCTGATACTTCGGGATCACTTTCTTCCTCTTCATCCGATAATTCTTTGAGCCACTGCTGCCAAATTTTCAGATCCGATGAGTACTCAATTTTTCTTTTCTTATTTTGTGACATGATCTAGATTTAGGAGATTAGGTACTTATTATACTACAGATTTAGGTACTTATTATTTTTATTGGAAGGGAAAAAAGTACAAAATAGATTAAAAATAAAAATTCGGTAATTAACTATCTCATGAAAAAAATTACTTACCAATAAAATAACTTAAAAGGTCGCGGGGTGGACACTTGTCAACCAAAGTAGTAGGGGTGGTATATCTTTCGTAGTTGAAGGGTAAACTGAACGGCAAGGCTGTTGATTCCAACAATAGAGTTTCCTCGAAAGATACTGGAGGGAATGGAATTATGGGGTTGTGGAGAGGGAGCAACCCTTAAATAATGGCAGGTGAGTGACAACTGTCAACCGCGCGACTACTCCAGGGTTAATAAGAACCAGTTAAATTGCAATATTTCATAGCAAAGACTCTGAAATTCAACTTTGAAATCATGAAAACTGGCCGCCGCGTAAAAAGCCAGTAATGAGTGTCTTTCAATCGAGAATATTACAGGGATAATATTCTCCTTGTTTTTATATCACTAACAATTCAGTGATCGAAAAAAAGTTATTTTGATGGCGCCAAAGGGCATATTACTCTGGATATGGAGAATTTCTTCAGATATCCTTAACCAAAAAAAAGGCAGCAGTTTATTCGATGTCTACAATTTGAGTTATATACAGTTTCTACAGATCATCCCTTAAAAAATGTTAGTAGAAACTACAGCAAATGACTTTCAGGTTGCGTAGAAAACGAAAGTGGTCATAATTCATACTAATTATTTACACTAGTACCTCGTGTGTTACCTAGTTGTTACCTATGGTAGTTTATAATGAAATTATAATATGAAACCCATCTTTTTTTCTGCCAAATTTTATTTAAGAAAAGTTTTGGTCAATACATTTTTGCTCTACCCTGCAGTTTGAAGATTTGAAGTGAATTCGAGTGTTACTATTGAAAGCTCATTAAATATCTCAACCTACTACGGATTTTAAACGATGAGCACATCAATAAATCTCGTTAGTTCCAAGAAACGAAAGAATTTCCTGAGATTATTTCGTTGGTTCCAAGAAACGAAAGAATTTCCTGAGATTATTTCCAACGTTAATCAATTATCATCTTTCATAATTCCACCATCATCTGACCCTTTGAACCACCAAAGTATCTCATGAACTCTGTTCAGTTTTCTCTTTTGTTTACTTTTTGAAAAATGACGACTATGTTTCACTTTTGGAAAACGTATTCAACATCTATGAAAATGATTTTTGATGTCCAAAGAATTATGATGACTGGCTCGTAGAATTTTCACTTTAACTTTCAGATATTGGTAACTGTCTTCTTTCCAAGTTTTCAAATGCTTACAGATGAACTCTTACTCTTACTTACTCTTCTCGATGGTAATTGTAACTGCCTTTGCTCCATGTTGTGAGGATTCCAGCTGTAACTTCTCAAATATATAATCATAAAATGATCTTTTCCCTTCTTATAAATAGCTGGAAGTTTAAAATCATACTATATATTGCAGAAGACTAGAAATCCACCACAGAGAGCGTAAAGGTAGCTAGATAACTATTTGGAAGGAAATTGAGCCGATGGGGCATTTCTTCAAAAAAAAAAAAAAAACAATAAAACGAAGCGCCGAAATAATTTGGATATGGGGCCGAAAAAGTCGATATCTTCGACTCCTTCTTCTGCGCTAAATTTCTTCAATCTCTAAGTCTAAGTCTAAGCCTAGGTCTCAATCTAGAGATCTCAATCTCTAAGTCAGCGATGTTGGCAAAAGTGTGATAATTATCATGCACCATTTTATCGCGACTTATCAAGAATTATATGACAATATAAAACCATTCCTTTCTTATTCAAGATTCGAGCTATATTCTATATTTTATTCTATATTTTTAAGTACAAGTTTTGCACGAGTAATACGACTTTGGTGGTCTTCCCTGCAAAAAAAAGTGTAATTTACATAATTTGTCGCCGAATTTTAAAATTTTATGTGGGAGGAAAAACGATGATGTCAGATACTCAAGGCAAATTTGTGCAGCTATCTCTTCCAAAAGCAGATCGGGCCTTCTTAGACCAATTGCAAAAAGTTTTAGTTGAGTTGAGAATAAAACTATATGATGCTCAAACAGATCCAGAGAATAGGTTCGTGTTATATCCTGCCATTAAAGCAGACTACTATTTTCGAAGAAAGAAGAATTCCTGCGGGCTGACATTTCCATAGGCCACGAAAATGATCAACAGCCCTACCAAATGGTTCCACTGTTCTGAGCTACACTCTTACCTTAAGTTGATACATTCTTATATTCCCATGCAACATTACTCTTGATCACAGCTGAAAGTTAACAGGTGATGAATTATAGCTTAATTCCTGTCCACTATCGAGCACAACTTGTTTACCAACCTGGATCCTGAAATTTACCATCTTCGGCAATAGATTGCATTACACGTTGCACTTTACCCCCGCTATACCTAAAGTAAAGAGTTGGTACATAAGGCCCGACCTTTTTATTTACCTTACCATAATATCGATCTGAATTTCAGGATACCAACCGCCTTGTTACAATTATAGTCAATTTCATATTTGGGTTGAATCTTCAAGTGAAAGAATACTCAAACAAAACATGTAACCATAAACCAAAAATAAACTGCAAAAAGAATTTTTCGATGAGGCTCATGAGCTGGGTGTTTATTTTTATTAATATCCCTTTTAATTAATATCCTTGGCGTGGAGGATATGCTTTAGCACGTTATAATTCATATAAGTGTGTTGCTGAGTCAATAAATGTATTGCTGAGTCCCCAAAAGACTGAAAAAATGGAAAGGGGGAAATACCCACACAAAAGCTTCTGTTCGGTAAATAGGCTGAAGATAAGTCATTAGGGTACTCTTTGGTAGTAGATCGCTTGCCACTGAAGAATTATTTGCGACATTGTCTGATCCACCGCCATCCCATGGAACTGCCAGTTTCATGGAACCATGAAACTGGAAGCCGTGGCCGTAAGGTTCTATAGGCTTCGGGTAGACGTTTCTAGGACAGAACGTAAAATATCAGTGCATTCTTAGAAGTTAAAAGCCACCTTGACACGGAATCGATAAACTCGAGGACTTTCGTAATAAATTCAAACACTATCAGAAAAACGAATTAAGGGTATCAAAAAGGGTCAAAAAGGTATATTGGCAAAGCTATATCGATACAAAATATCCTTCAAAGCGCAAACTGCAAAAAGACAGCTTTTGGCTGACTTAGGAGAAAAGACTGAAAATACCCAATTTAATATGAAGTAATTCATGCTTATTTATCAGACGATGAATAAGCATGATTTTCAGTGTTTTACTTTTTTCTTCTTTTTAAATCACTGAAGCACAACAAGAATAAATCATTTTATTTATGCTCGTAAGTTAATTTAACTCAGCATTTGTAAGCCGGGCGCAAAAAGAAATATGTTTTGTTTATAAAAAAAAGGAGCGGATGCATAATTACAACAATAAAAATTACAATTAAAGTTTTTCTTGTGGTTCATAGGTGAACATCATTTATGCCCTTTGTATCGGGGTTCCAACGACACAAATAAAGTGGACCAGTTTATGACATTAGTTTGGGTTAAAATGCTTTGGTCTTCCCTAGGTCTCTAAGTTATGTTTCAACTTTCAATTGGGTAGATCCATACTTCAGCAGAGCTAGATGAAGAAAAGCGCGATTAGTGGAAGGCAGACGCTCTCCCTCTGTGCTGATGATTGACCGGTGATGCACTTTTTCGTCAAAAGATACGCAATTCCATTGTTCTTTTAAAATTAACTTTTTCATTAAACTTTTTTAAGAGAACTCATATTTTCATATTTTCTCCTAAGATATGTACGATGTGGATGAAGCCGATGAAGATGTAGAAAGCGTCGTTTCTGGCAGATAGTCGAGTCAGGTGAGACTGCATATAGTCATGACCGTGGGATACTTTCACCATGATTCCAGTCAAACCGCAGCCTCAGATCACTGATTAGAGGAACAATTCACCTGTCTCGTGTCATACTCCACCATTTTTTCTGCCGTATTGCCGTATTGCTAAGAGTCCTTCTTGTTTCTTCCTGTCTTTTTCAGCCTTACGTTGGTAGATCCTCTATAGTTCTTTAGCAAAAAGCGTAATACACACCGTACAAGCGATACCAAGCACCACTGCTCAAGAGCAGTGTGGTTTGAAGAGGAATCTCACAACGAACCTTGTTTGTGTTATTCCTGTGAACTGCTCCTGGTACGACTCATTATTTAAAACTTCAACCTAAACTTCGATGTCACCTAGTAGTATCAACTTCATTGTGGTCATAAGTAAGCATTTTTTGGAGCAACGAGTTCCCCATGCGTGTTATAGGCAGCTGGGGACATAAACGACAACTGCGCCTTAACCGCTGATGCTTTCAGTTGATCGAATAAGCTCATTTTCGGCAGTGGTAAAGACCAGCTTCTGATTGTTGAGGCAGTTCCGTATCCCACACTATGAAAAGTGTTCGACATTCGAGGAAGATTCTAAAGAGTGCTGAGAATACGTATCTCAGTAGTGGAGTTGAAAGCATTCCACCATACCAAGTGTGGATTAAGTAGATTAGTCACGTTAAGATCATGCCCTTCTGCTTCTTGGACAGCCTACACAACTTTTGTAGTTGCACCAATCGTCGATGGTCCAGCGCTGAATTGTTTTTGTTGTGGTAGAGATCTTCAAGACACCTGATGTCCTCGCCGAATTTCTCTATTATGAGCTTATGAAGAACATACGCATCGACGTTTAACGCACATAAAGTCCCATAGGTGCAAGCTCTCCATTCTTTTGCCGATTAGTGCTTTGCAAATATCCTCTCTTACTGACAGGCGTGACATGAACGAAGCAGGATATGAAGCGGGCACAGATGGTAGATAAGCTGAAGAACTTCTATTAGGGTAGAGCGGGTCCCGTAGCCTTTTGCCGGTCCTGTGTATGAATGGCTTTATTTAACACTTTTGCAATTAATAGCCGGTGGTCAATCAAGTTTTCCTCACTCAAAACATCAAAGTAAACGGAAAGTGTAGGAAAACGTTCCCTAGCAATCTCCTTGGTCTACGTTCGTTTAGCACCCGGTTTTCTGAAGATCACCTTATAACCCAAGCCCCACGGATCCCTCTCAATTTCGTCAGCAAGATCTTGCTAGTAGCACGATCAGTGATAAACTTGCGAAGACGTGTCTTAGCCAGCATTGATGCTGACGACTCAGCATATGACTCGTCCCGAAAAATATTGATTCGTGGTATCACTCTTCAAAAGTACTTCGCCGAATTTTCCGACATCTATTTTCCCGATGTTGAAGCTGACATATGGGAGTCAGGTAACTACACTTCGAGAGGTGTGTATTTTGAGTGTAATACCCTGGCGTTCTTCCGTTGACTAGTCTTCATTTCTGCATCTTAAGCGCAAAAGACTTCTTAACACAAAGCTCAGACCGTTTTTAACGTGAACTTGCAAGAAGTTGGTGTATTCTTAATATTCATCAACATAAGCCCCGTCTTAGCCAACCTCCTTACATCTATCTGGAGTCGAAATGAGCCATTCCACACTCAACTGTCCTTGCGTTGAAGTTATCCCAAACACGGAGACGACCCTCAGTAATCGAGACATACCTTCCAATGCTCTGGACTGGAAGATGAATTGGTACTAGATTGGTAGTGTAATGAGTTGTGTTGAATCATGCATGACTTCGATGACAATGCAGAAGAAACCAATCAGGATGTGGTATCAGGATGTGACATTATGTGAGTGGACTACATAGTAACTTTTTACTATGATTTGATTTGGCGTTAGTGCTTAAAATCTCAAACACTCACCTATGGTGCTAGAGATTGAGATGTACTGTGAAGAAGATGAGATTCAAACTATTAAAGCCCCTACGCATCTTGACATATTAATTAGTTGAAGTAAAAGATTGTGTAAGCATATCCTTTTCCGTTCTATGAAATTTGTTTTCTGATTTGCTCAAATCCAAAGGTGAAAAAAAGACTAACCTGTTTATTGAAAAACCATAAAGTGTATCGAATTATGGCCATAAATTCTGACTCCTAAGCCTACTTTGCAAAGAAATGTAACAAAGTCTTACCCGTGCTCTCTATCAACAGCCAGATGGCTTTGAAAAACATCTTTTCAAGAAAATTTAAGACTTGAAGAATAGAGATCAAGTCTTAAGTTTTATTATGATTCCACCAATTCAAAAGCAGAGAAAAAATTTCACATAAATTTGATATACGCAATGCAAAAGAATTTTGATAGTAATGACGACACATTTAAAAAAACATCGAACATTTTTTGTAGCAGAAAATTAACATTCCTTTCCACGTAGGCTGAGGGAATTCCTTTCATTTAATAATTCCCAAGATTTGTGCTTGCACCATATTCCAGCTTTTTGTCTGTGTGTCATCCTCGGGGCTTTTTGCTTTACCATCTGAACAGTTTGCAGGCGACCCTAGATGATATTAAACATTCCATGTCAAAGGACTTATGTGTTTGAGCTTTTTGTTCACAGTGCAAAGTAATTACATTAGCAGGAAAATAAAGATGCCTAGAATACTAGTGAGATTCGCTCGTCTTCTGATTCCATAGTTAAATTCCATAAAAAAACAAAATGGAAATTTAACTAGTTTACAAGCAATTAAACTTTCTATAGATGGGTGCGCGTTCCTGCAGTATAAGTATTAAAATTTTTCAAGCGTTGATAAATCGTTTCATGTAAATATCAACAAGGTGGAATGGTTTCCAGGTAAAATTCACACTTGGCAATCCACATGGAAATATTGCTCAGACTGGTTGAAATGACTTGCTTGAATATAATAATTTTCAACAGATTACACCCAGTCTTCCCGCTCCTATAATAAATATAAAAGAATTCTAATTCTACTTCTGCGCTTAAAAAAAGCCCCAGGATATCCACAGTCTTCACCTGATGAAAAACGTTTACACCAGTTCAGACCACGCCAAGGTCCGCACAGGCGAACAACCAATGTATCGTGTATCACTTAGTCAAGGATCTGGTTTAAGCAGTCCGGACTTGACACGATTTCAAGTTGATAGGGACAGGAACTCATTAAAAGGCTCATTAACGTAAATTATTCGTTTTATCTTCCTGAAACAGAAAACGACTCCGCAATGAAATTTATATGGAAACGCTAGCAACGTTCAGCGAGGACAATTTTTAAGCTTTTCACAGTGACTGTGTAAGGCTTTCGGGATCAAGGATTTGACTTAGATTCCAGGTGTACATCCGCAGCACGGTAATATGATATTATGAAAGAAAAATTCCAAAGAAAAGAAGATGGGCGAGATGTTACCAAGTGCACTTTCACGCCTGTGCGTTATTGCATGAAATGTTAAACCTAAAGCTCTTTGAAGTGTGGATTTCGCCTGCAGGATTGCAAAAGGTTGACAGTATGGTATATGATTAAGGTGCACAAACGAAGTGCAGAACGACTGTCGTAATGCTGAACATATCAAGACTTGGTCAACAGATAAAACTCTGCTATGTTGGTCCTTGTAAAAATTCACCATGAAAATATATTTTAAGTGGTGCAATGAGTGGAATTAAAACAAAATTTCAAAATAATTTTGAACAGAGCTCAGGATATTCATGCGCTTTAATGATAAGGCTTTACGAAAGTTAGGTATGATTGTGCAGAACACACGATTGAGTTAAAATACTAAATTAGTAAATAAATTACTGAATTGAAATAAGCGATTAAAAAAAGTAAACTTCTTTTGATTTATTTGTTTAAAGGAAGTCCAATACGTTAATTAAATTTAGGAAATAGTAAAGTCCTAAAGAAATTCAGAGCTACTAAGCCCTTGCAAGAAAATCATAGATAAGATTTTAAAGAAAACAGCTCAAAACAGTCTTTAAGCTGCATCATCGTTATCACCGACACCACGACACACGAAGGTTTCTCCAGTATTGAAAAAGTCAGCGTTTCTTTGCTTCTCATAAGTTTCTACCGTTTTTCTTTCTTTTCTCTCTTTCCTTGGTCTATGAATTATACTTTTTCCTATTGTTTCATGCTAAAAGATGGCTAATGCAATAACTAGAACTTACCAATTCACTCGTGAAATGAATTTTCCAGAGAAAATAATAATAAATATACAATTAATAATAAAATAACTATTAGGCCACACTTCTTGGGCGCCATGTGATGTATTTTCAAAAAAATAATAATATTAAATATATATTTGAAAATTAATAATAATCAAATAAATATTGGGCAACCGATAGGTCGCACCTGCAGCGAAAGAAAGGAACAAGGTTTTAGAGACAGGGTTATTTGAAAATACAAACGCCGCATAATGGCGGCCGAAGAAAGTTACTTTTAAGCGGCTAGCTCGCCGCACGGGCGTGGGGTTTAGGACATTATTTAAGCCCTAATCCTTCCATGTTACATACACACACATACACACACACACACACATAAAGAGCTTACTCATTCAAATTAGATTAATAAATAAATAAAAAGGATCAAATACCAAATTATCAAACTACCTGTGAATTGTGCTGCGCTGATTCTGACCACCTCTACTTCCTCTAGCACGAATCTCCACTGTGCTGCCTCTGATTATTTCTGCTTCCTCCAACACGAATTTCTACTTCAGGTTGGTTTCGGGACTTCAAAGAATTCCACTGCGCTACCTCCGATCGTGCTTCCTCCAACACAAATCTCCACCTCAGGTTGGTTTCGGGACTTCACTTCCATCTGCTGCGCTACCTTTGACCACCTCTGCTTGATTGCGGGACGTCTAAGGATTCCGCTGCGCTGCGTTCTGAACACTCTGCTAGCTGCTTACTATCTTCTTGGTATCGATCTTATTGTTCTCTTGGGCTTTGTGATTTGGCGATTCGAGGACTTCTGGGGCTAAACAACAGCTTCCTGATTCTCCTTATGTTTATTTGCCAACTTCTATGACTCCATACACTTCTGTTGATTGATACTTCAATTGATAATTTATTGATACTTCTATCCATTGCTCAGTGAAATCCAGTGAATCATATCAATAGAAAATTTCATCCGTAATAACTTCCAAGAAATTTTTTTGGTTTTTTTTGCTACTCGAAATATTTTTTTGGCTACTGGAAAGTCTTTTTTTTTTGTTTTGTTTGTTACTAGTATTATTTAACTAAATATTACTTAATACCTAAATCTAACTATAAATGTTTTTATTTTAATTTTATTCTTACTCCTATTTCATCTCGTATGATTTTCTTTTAGCTTAAAAATATGAGTACATATAAAAAAATTAACCAAAACAATTAAATGTTATATTCAAAATTAATTGTTATTTTATTTATTTATTCATTTATTTATATTTATATTTTTTTGTTTGTTTAATGTCGCCTACACATCGGAATACGTAACACTCTTTAGTGGCTACTAGCAAGCATTAACACTTAAACAAGTTCCTAGTCAAATGGCAACCGGTTGCTGTTTTATTTGCTGCGTTGGTGTATGTGAAAAAATCTGAATGGAAATATGATCTTCAGATTTAAGTTTGGTAAGATGCGCATTGTTTTTTTTTTAATTTCCATCCATATACAATAGTTAAAATAAAAAATTAAATCCGAAAATATTCGTTCGCAATACAAAGTTTGAAAGTTCAGAAAGTCAGCCTCTGCAATCCCTTCACTCACCCACTGTGATCTTTGTGCAGTACTGACACAAAAACGTTGTCAGATTTAGAATAAATGTGCAAGGATAGTTCGAATCCTCCTTATGTATTCACAAGTCTACACATATGCTTACTGTCACTAAATGTACACAAGCTTCCTTTTTCATCGTTAACTTTTTAGGTCGACCATTTCTTACTTTATTTGAATTATTTTGAATTTATATACTGAACTTTTGAAATGCTTTTATCCCGCATTGCTTCTATGTCCGGAAAGTAATACGACTGAGCCAATTGTAAAAAATTTATTGAGCTAATCGTTACAATTCTTTAAAAACTATCAAAGTAGGCTCTTTCTGCGTCGATGCAGCGCTGCAAACGAGCATTGAAGGCATTCTCCGGTATAGCCTTGAGAGCCGCGGTGCAAGCTGCTTGGATCCCCTCAGTCGTCTCAAAATGCTTGCCTTTCATCGGCCTTTTCAGGCGGGAAAACAAAAAGAAGTCAGGGGGTGCCACATCTGCGCTATAGGCTAGCTGCGGAAGCGTTGGGATGCCGGCCTTGGTCAGGTAGCTGTTCACAAGAAAGGCAGTGTGAGCCGGGGCGTTGTCGTGGTGCATCTTCCAGTCGGCTGCGATGTCTTGTCCGACCAGATTGACCCTTCGTTTGAGTTTCTTGAGCAATTCCACGTAAAACTTGGCGTTGACGGTTTGTCCAGGAGCAACAAATTTATAGTGGACGATGCCTTTGATGTTAAAAAAGACAATGAGCATCGTTTTCACTTTGGATTTGCTCATTATTCCCTTTTTTGGGCGAGGAGACGCTGTCGTGTGCCACTCGGAAGATTGCCTCTTTGTATTGGGATCATACTCAAAGATTCATGACTCCTCACCTGTGATTACGTTTTTAAAAAATTGGGGGTCACTTTCACATGTGTTCAAATTTTCTTGGCACACTTCCACTCGTCGCAATTTCTGGTCGTCAGTGAGCTCTTTTGGGATCATCTTCGCGCACAACTTCACAATGTCATGAACCACAGATTTTGGTAAATTTGACATCTGGGTCTGAGTTCAAAACTTCGGGTACACGAGTCACATTGTCGGTGTTTGTCGAAGTCAAAGGTTTCCTAGCGCGGTCTTCATCGGCGACCTCTTCCCGGCCCTCCGAAAAGGCCTTGTGCCACCGAAAGACACCACTTCTATCGCAGATTTACCGAGTTTCACGCAGAATTTAATTGCGTACCTCTGCTCTAACGAACGCTGCATCTTCGGTTTGCACCACTCACGGAAACACGTCACGCGAAAAACCTTGTCCTGACTCTCCAGGTGCTCGGAGATAACTGACCAGCCGCTCGTTCGTTAGCTAGGAACCCCCTCTACCGAATCCAGTCGGTGAGCGCGCGCTTCGAAGTACAGTCTGGGCGAAAGAAAATCAGTCCTATTACTTTCCGGACAAACCCTGTGCAGTCTATTCGATTTCACTGATAATTTTGCCGTCTTTGTACAAATTAATAATAATTTCCCTGGCATAGACACTCGTAAGTTACACTTCCCGTTTGTATCCATTTTGCGTTAGCGAAAACTAAACTAAATTTTTTGAATGTTTTTGAAGATAGTGTCAAAAACTGTCAATGATAAACGCTGATATCTTTTTCAGATTAAATGTGTTTTGAAAGGATTAGATTGCTTTATAGTGGGAACCATTGGGAATGTACAAGGATTTTCGTACAGCAATATTGAGTAATTCTAATGAATTCTTCGTTGTATTCTAATATAAGTTTTGATTTATATTCTTTTTATTTTATTTAATTACTTTTAGTATATATTTGACATGTAAGTCTATAGGAGAGTTGGAATTATCTTTATTTCCAACTATTGTCCCTTTTTTTAATGATATTTATTTTCATTATGTCGATGCTGCACGAATAATTATGCTCAGCATTGTATGTCGTTTAAGGTTCACGCTACCGATCTTGCACTAGCTTGCTCTATTTCATTCAAGGATCATTTGTGTCACCTTTTTCATGATGCCTCCTGGGAGTGCAAATGCTTTAAACTGGTTATACAATGGTATTAAATGATTTTCACGTACATGTAGAATCGTTTTATTGTTGCTGCACGCAAAAACCTCATTTTGTCTAAAGAATGGAAGGTTTCCCCTTTAATTCGTTTACACTTCGACTTTTAAGTAAAGATTCCCCCTTTAATTCTCTCTGAAAATGGCTGCGCTCTAAGTATCCTTTTAGTTGTGCTTCAGTGAGGTTTAACTTTCAAGTACCACAGAGTGAACAATTTATACTTTGCCAAATAAAACATTGCCGCATTCTTCGTCAAACTTTCAAATAATTTAGAATAAAATACATAAAATAAGTGACGGGTATGCTCCAGCTAAATCCAAGCTTCTTTATAATGTTTTAATCAAACCCTCGAGAATTTGATTATGAGCCAAAACTTTCAGAACACTCTATGGATGGAATGTTACAAAGCAATGATAAACCTCCGTCATTACGACTGCTAAAACCACTTAAACTATGGGGAAAGTTAATGCTTTCTGGTATATTTGCTCGTGCCATTCAATTAAAATTTATTCAAATGTATACATCCCAACAACATTTGCATCCTTCTTGCTCCCTCCGAACATAGAGCCATGAAACGAACTTTCGAAAGTAAGTTTCAAGGGGGCGGAGCAAATTTCTCCCTTGATAGATTCCATGTCTTTGGCTCAGCGCTGGCGTTACTGTGCTTACAGCATGCATAATCAAATCAGGAAATTGACTCGTGCTGTATTGTCCAAGAAAGTGGTAGTCAAAATTTTCTATGATAAACATACAACCAAGCGTACGAAGTGATGTCCTGAGGCATGTTTTGACCCGTCTTCACTGTTGTCATGAAGAACAAACCCAATTGCCCGGAATAGAATTGATGTTGACATGTACATATCTATAAGAATGTGCTCGGGTATGTAATTATTCAACAGAGTCCTGTTGTCATGCAGACGAAGTTTCGCAATCATAAAAACAGTCTTCATTCGTTAAAATTTGAATCGGGGTACGGTTTGTCTTGGCTTTGCGAAAGGATAAACGCAACCACGTGATTGCTTCGGTTGAGAGCTGGTCACTAGAAGCAATTATCTAGATTGGGGATTCCATCACGCTACACCATTGATATGATGTTCAAAGAGATCTGAAATAGTCTTGTGAATAACATTCTTCATATTTTTTTTTGAGTGTCTACCATTTGGGTGGATTTATTTTCGAACTGGATGCGATTATTTTCAGTACTGCCAAAAGCGTTATTGCATTGTAATCACTTTTCTCTAGCTTTGAATGCTGCTTTGTTACTTATAGTGTGCCTGGAAAGTGTCTTTAGAATCAATTCAGTTTTGTAATTTAATTTGACTGAACGAAAACAACACCTTTTTGCTCGTTTGCTGCATGGATGACATGGACATTCAATCCAAGAATGGATTTTTAATTAATTTGTAAGAAAATGGAAATGATTTAGTTTCTGTTATGCTAACAAATCGGCGATGAGTTATTTTCTTTCTATCCTTAGTGGATTTTTTTGGATTGTGAGGCCGGTCCAATACGTTCTTAGCCTACAAAAGGAACGAAAATGTAGGAAAAAAGTGGCGACTCCTCTAAGTTTGATACACTCGACCCAGTGATGACCTAACTATTTTAACTCGTCGGATGAATACGTTCTCTCGAGGTCTGCAAAGTTGGCTTCCGGTTTCTTCTCATTTGACTCAAACTTCTGCCTCTGTAGAACTTTTTAAAGTTTTGTAAACAAAGAGACGTCGCATGGAGTCAAATCAGGAGAATTCAGTGGATGGGGTAGCAGTTCGTAGTCCAATTTATAAATTTGGCCGTAGTGACAGTGGAGATGTGGATCAGTACGTTAAATGGGTCCTTTTTTGCAATTCGGTGTCAAATCGGCCGAATAACTCGCCATTGTGAGCCTTGTGAGCCCTAGAAAACGGTGGTCATCACCTTTCTGGCCGAGAGGATCGTCTTCTTCGGAGAACATTCATCGGGTGGAGTCACCTCTTTCAAATATATGTACCGGGAGCACCAGGGTCACGAAACATCGCAGGAATTCGCGATTACGCTTGAACAGCATCACCACTGCGCCTGCTGTCCGGGGTGTGCAAACCTTGCAACCATCGCGCCATCAATTTTTCTCATACCCAAAATTTCATGCAGAATATGAACTACGTAGTCTTTTTAGATGCCTATTGTCTCAGCTATCTTTGGCATCATCAATCAGCGGTCTGCCAATAAGAGATAGTGGTGTTTTATCAGGTTATCTTTCGTGGTAATCGTTTTCGGGGCACTTGGGTGGCGCTTATCAAGAAACACCGTGCTACCACCTTCAAACTTTAAACAATTTTTTACGGTCGCCATTGCAAGAGTAGAGATACGATAGACCACATAATCTTTGGATGCGAATACAATCCAAAAACAAGAATCGAATCACCGACCGATATGCTCTTCCTCCATTTTTCTAAAATCCACTGACACGCCCGCTTTCACACATGGTGAAAACAGAACTACGAGTCCGATTCGGCTGAAAGTCCGACAGTAGTTGTCTACACAAATGTACTGTACGATAATGAATTTTTTGCGATGGTGATGTTATTGGGCGGTGAGCCCAAGTTCCCTACCGAATCACCGTCGTAAATTGATTAGATAACATGAATATCTATATTATAAATTTTTAAATGAATTAAAAAAGATCTATGAACTTCAGTGAGCCTTAATCCGGATAATATCCTCCTCTCATACCTACCCAAATAACTTACGCTAAATCTAGGGCTTGTAATCCTTTTCTAAACATATCCATATATAATCGAAGTTGAATGTAATACGTTCATGTGGTTGTAATGATATCTTGGGGGACAGCGAAAAAATTATTTTTTTAATTTATCAGCTTAATCGGCTTACAAAATGTATTTGGGACATTGCAAACGTCTGGGCGCATCAAACACGGTTCGATATCCTGCGCTTGCTTTTGTTTTTGCTTCGTGCAATCTTATTCCTCCACGCAGTTGAGAATAATCAGGGTTTTACATTTTTCTTTCTTTTTCTGTTTGTTTCAAGTATCGTTTGAAAGTGTATTTGTGGGTATTCGTGTATTGATATTTGTGTGATTCGGTCGTTCTAAAGACGGCTGTCAGAATCTGACTTTTAGTGCTCTTTTTTATTCTTGACGTGTCATTATGTTTTTGAAATGAATGATGAACGTCCGGACCGTGTAAACGCAATTCTGCGGTATTTAATTAACTCTAAAAATGCAATAAACTCGTATAAAGCAGCACTGCATGAAAATTGAGTAGTTTGAAGGCAAACAGTGTTACTCAACACTATCTTGAGCACAGTTAAATCACTTGAGTGATAACTTGGTTTATGATAACATTGATAATTCTTCGATTATCTATAATTTTTCAATGTTTTTTTTCAAATTTCATTTACAGTCATCCCCTTAGATCTTGCATTGTGTTTTCTAGTAGCGGCTGGTACATGGTAAGTCCTTATTAAATGTTGTCTCCATTTTTAAAGATACAAAGTGCTCCTTACGCCTCACCCTCAGCGATATTATTAAAATGCGCTACCACCAAAACCAGTATAAGTAAATCTTTCAGTTCAAAGATGAGATGAGAAATATATATGCCTTACCCACAAGACATCAAATTATTCCATCAAAGTTAGGGAGAATACATCTGACTGTATTTGGATTCACTTTATGTATCATTGTCTCCGATTTTGCATATTGAATTCCCTCATTGCAAGAAATGTTTCTAGTAAAATTTTAAGGTAGTTGGTTTAAGTACCTCAATTAAAAAAACTAAAACTTTCCTACATATTTGATGAGTACTAAATTTTGTGAGAATGAGATCTTCTATGTCTATCCTGGTATTGTTAAGAAACCAAATTTTGAGAAGAATAGAATTTTGAGTTGGCAACACTTTTATGCAAAACATGGTGTAACAGCTGTCATGAGTTTTATAGTTAATTTTGTTTGCCATTTTATTATAACTCGGTTGACATCATATTGGGCAGATTTATTTCGAAAAAATTACGATTCTGTACGAGCACTCCACTAATTTAACTATTTGGCAGAGTCGTGCAGTAAAGGAAATTTAATTCGATTAACAATGGATCGTTTCCGTACCACGTTTACTGACGTTGATAATACACATTCATCCAGACGACAAACAGTGCGCAATGAAGAAACCATAGCATTTGTAGAGGGTTGTAATGATGAAGGCCCAAGTGGGAACATTAAACATCGTTATCAACAAGTAAGCCCGAGCCCATCCATATAATGGTAGATTTTACGACTGGATTGTTTCGGGCTTACAAAATGCAACTCGTGAAGGAATTGAAGGTGAATGTCCACCGGGCATGGAACAGATTCAGTGTATGGGCATGAAAACAAATTTCTACCGATCCCAAATTTCCTAAGAATTTTTTTTATTAGCGATGATGCATATTTCTGGTTAAATGGCTACGTCAATAAACAATGTTGCCGCATTTGAAGCGATTAGCAACCACATACGGTTATCCAAAAGCCGTAACGATCGGAGAAAGTTACTGTTTGATGTGCTGTTTGACGGTGGAATCATTAATCCATATGTTTCAAAACATGCTGCTGGAAATAGAATTATAGTCGATGATGACCTCTACGGAGCCATGATCAATCGCTTTCTCCTTTCTTAATATGACTCGCTGTAATGCACTGGTTTTAACAGGACAACGCGAGATGCCATATAGCTCATCGGATTATTGAGAGAAGCATTTGATAATCGCATAATCCATCGTTTTGGACGTATGAACTATTTCTTGTCGGGATACGGCAAACCACTCGTCAATGTCAAATAACCCGATGTGCTTCACAAATATGAATACAAGATTGGTGACGTTATTGGCGGAATACGGGCCAAATCAATTGTTCGTAGGCTCAAAAACTGTTTCTTTCGTTTGGACTTCCACCGTGCCAGTGGAATTCATTGGTGCCATTTAATTTATTCATCTTTATTTTGTTTCAAAGTTCTCTACCTATAAAAGAACATCCTTTAGTGAATCGAATTTCAATAAATCCTTATTATTTGATTCCTCCTTACAATCAAAGCTATAACAGATTTTTGTTTTGAGATTTTGCATTAAAGACATAGTGGATTAAAAAATATAACAATAGAAATTGACATTCCATCAATCATACGGAGTCCTTTGTTGATAAAGCAATTGTTAACTATACATTTAATGTATTAACATTATTAATGTGCTATTTAACTCGAGAATAGTCAACATAATTGACCGTAACTCAAATGTTCAAATAGGGAATGTGATATCCATTCCAGAAAAATAAAGTTTTCTTCGCACTTAATTTGGGTAAATGAGGACAAGGCAATGCTGTTGGTTTAGCTTCATCAGCATGGTCAATTCACGGGAAAGATACTTTTATAGTTTATATCTAAATATTCATATGTAACCATAGAATAAGAACAAACACAATTACACTGTCATGGAGCAACATTCTAGCACAAGAATTAGAAATTCCAAATAGAACTGAAAAGTTTTGAGTCTAAGGTAACTTGCAGTAACGTTAAATTAGTTTTCCGCAACAGTAATTATTATATAAGGGAGGAATTCGGACTATGATTTCCCCACTTTCCAACAACTATTTCAACACCTACAAGTGTTCTGAGAAGATAATCCTCTTAGTCATGTCCATCAATTAGCATTGTCAACAACATTTTGGTAACTTGGGAAGATTGATATTGGTGGTATATAGAACAAAGTTTGACATCCTCATTGAACATATGAATAAAAAATCGTAAATTAGATTCATACAATTTCCAGGTCACAACCAATAACTTAATGCAATTATTAGACATTAATATAAGATCAACTCTGACCAATATTTCTTTCTGTTTTGTTTCAAATTTGGCGGACTCAAAACTATGAAAAAAACTGATAATTTGAGTCCTGGACTAACTTTCTCCTATCAACCTTCTAAAATCAGAACAGCGAAGTGTGTTTTTTCTCATCACACGCTTCGTTTACTTTTCAGCTTCCAGAAGCTTCGGACTTCCAAATCAGACGCAACTAACCCCATCCTCCAATTTCACTTAATTTTTCATTAACTTAAACTCACTAGTTATTCGTTTAATACGCTTTTCAAATGAACAATGTTTCCTTACCAATCTTCCCCACTACACAAGCTAACCTGGCAGAACATTTGCTGAGAACTTTATTCGACCATAATGTCTTTATAAAACAATAATAATAAATGAATGCTTCTTTTCGTCCTTTTTTCTACCATATTTGTATTCTATCGAGTTTCTAGCATAATCTGTTGGAATCTCGATTTATGTTGGCACTCAATTCACTAACTCAAGATACTCCTACGCTCCACGCTCAGTATAAAAAAGCTGCTAAAAGAATCAGTCGTTTGTGCAGTTTTATAATTGAACGTATCCTCGCAGGAGAGCAAATATCCTGAATGTCGAACTAAGGCTCCTGTCTTGCTGAATCAGACACTAATTTACGAGAAATGTCAATTGAAAATTTATGTCCACTAAATCCTACTAACTAATTCAGTACCAAAATTAAAGTAAATAACCTCAGCATCAAACTTACTGGTTCCCCAAATAAGACATCAAAAACCGAGAAATATTAACCCCAAAAAATATAATTTACTAAATCCCACCTACACCTTTTGCAAAGTAGTCGCTGGTAGCTTTTTTGGGAGCCGAACGTAAAGGATTGAAAGGGAAGCTGATAACGAAATCGTTTTAACCAAACCAATGGATAGAAAATTGGCAATGGACTGGTTCCTTATTCCTGTAAAAACAAAAGCTTTTTTGAAACCCACAAATGATACCTTGGATAGTCCTGAATCAACAAAAACTATCCAAAACATAAAGCAGTTACGCGTTTGGGTCACCCAGGATCTATTGGACCAAATTTTGTAATTACATCAAAGATTACACTCGTGCTCTATGCTGAAGAATCCTTTAGCCATACAGGAATAAGTAATATTTTTTGATGAGTTTATAAAATTATTATTTTAACCTTAAATCATTTTTTTATTGACTGATTCTTTCATAAAACTTGTCTTTCAACTCAACCAATGGGCTTCGCATTGAGATAGAATTTTTATAACTTTCAGATGAGCGATTTTGACGAGTTATAAAAAAGAAACCAGGGTGTATTCGTTCCTTTTTCCAATCATTATGACTTGCAATTTTAAATTAATTACTTTTCAAAATAATAGATATTAGATGGCGGGCGTTAGCTTCAATACATTGCTGGAGGCGATTCTTGAAGCTTTGAATAGCCCGCTTTGAATATTTTTTTGGAATATTGCGTTTAATTCCTAGACAATTCACTCCTTTAGCTTCAGCATATTCTGCGGCAACTTTTAAACACATTTTGAGACCTGGAGATACTCTAAAACAACTAGATACAACTAGAGCTGTGGAAGACACTCGATGTTCAGAAGAAATGTCTCTTAAAACATTTAGAGGATTTTGGGCTGTATTATTGGAACTAAAAGTTCCCAAACACCAGTTCTACAACAAGCACTACTAATCGGGGCTGCAGAAAATTTTTCAACATTGAAGCATAACGCCCGGAGTTCACGGTCACACCTCCTTTTTCAGAGTAATACTGGCCTATAACACCAAATTGTACCACAGTACATCGTACGATAAGATTAGGAAAATGCAGCAGTCTTTCTTGATTTCCGGGTTGTTTACAGACCAATATGTTGTTGATTCACAGTTCCGCCGCGTTGTTAACAAGCCTTCTCGCTGCTTGAGGATGCTAAAGGAGCCTCGGGAGGCATCGCCGCAAAGATTTAGAGATTTCTGCTGAGTTCAATTTCTCAACCGTCATTAGTTGGAAGAGATGGAAATTCAAATACAGACAAGGACTCCTCGTCAAGATACGGTTCGAAACTAGTCTTGGCAATTGCTCAACGTTTTTTTTTTTGGGTAAATTCCGCATTTGTTGGTGTTTTGATGGATCTTCGTCAGATATTCTTAGTGTACTACCAGTTTCCTCCAACGGCCGAATCCATGATCGAACTGTGTTCACAGAAGGAACAGTACCATTGTGCAGACTGTTGAATCCTCAGTGAAAAATTCTTTACGTGGCAATTACGGACCGGTTGTTTTCATGAAATGTATTCACGGAAAAGCTACGATGTATTCCATTCCGAATCATGCTGGGTATTAAAATCAGACTGTCGACAGAGCAAAAGCTGCGTTAATGCGGCTACCTAACCATCACCAAACACCCTTTCCACCAACTTTTTTGGTTTGGATTCTATGATGCCCTGTATAAGGAGAATTACTGTCATTCAGGGCAATTTACACATATCATGTTTGTAATCGTATGTTTCAAAACGAAAGTTTCTCCTAGATAACAACATTTTTGGGTAAGAATTGGACATATAGCTAATTCATTTCAGTTAAATGTCCTGATCATCATGTTCCCATGATTCTCGGTAACATTTTTTTTTTTTGCAATTTTCCCTTTTGATGCGGAAATCCGCTTTCATTGAAGTATATCATCTCAAGAAAAGTTTAAGTAAGGGTGAATTTGATATTGGCGAATGTCTGTCTTTTGTCTTCGGTCTATCGTTTAATACAATCCTAAATTTAGTTTTACCTATTTTTATACGTATGCTCTTTGATAAAAAGTGGCGTTTGATTAACTAAGAAAATTTTAAGTCTAAGGAACTTCATAAAACTCCTCTATAATCGATCCACCAAAATCATGTTACTTTCAAGCTCTCTACCTTGCAAAGCTTATGTTATATGTTATACGGGATTGTGGTACCACTTTTTCGCTCTCTTTTTTCTAGTTAAGCTATGCCTCGAGTTAAGAACACGTACATTCAGCAAGGCGTTAGGAGTGCGAAGTCTGTTACTCTGAAGAAACTGCATCTGCCAAAAAGACAAAGAGATAAACACAGAAGCTTGATTTAATCCCAGATTTTTTGGAACTAGAGGCAGCAAAGACATTAAATTTCAACTTGCATATGTAATTTAAATATCGATATAATCAAAACTCTTAATGGACATATATATGTAAAGGTACATTTAGCTATCGGAGTAGGATGCAGGACTCATGAAATCATCACTGAATCATTTTCAGTTCGGCGCCTTGCAAAAAGTACAAGCTGGATTAGAGACAATATTTTACAGTGACAAGCAAGTATTGAACTACGCTGCTAGTTGTATATCATGTCTATCCAATCAGCAATGATAGAAAGAATCAAATGTATCTAGTATCGTTTGCAGGATATTAAAATTCATGGTATAAATCAAAAAACGAAGCAAGCGATTGGATGCTGTCAAGGACGACCACCATCTTATGTGAGTACTGAGACCTGTCAGGTTGACTGGTTGATATAACCACAGATTCAATCAGCCAAGACTGCTTGAATGCAATTGATGTCCTTTTCATTGGATAAGAGTCTTTGAAAACTAGCTTACAGATGCTGCACTGCTGGAGTAACACATATGCAGACATAAAAAGCTGCCAGCTTCAAGTTAGGCACGACTGAATAAGTAATAGAGGCGAAACAAACTTTTAGGGAAAAATTCTTTTTAACATGGTCGAGCATTTACAATAGTGCGCTCAGATGACTCGTTTTACCGCTATTGTTCCTGTAAGATTGTGGTCTAACACAAGTGAGCAAATTCTAAACAATTTGAGATAGAGTGTGTTCAGTCATAATTATTTGTTGATTAATAATTTATTTGTTTCAAACAAATAAATTATTAATGAACCGAACTTTCATAATTAGATAATTAGAAAGATATCAATTTTATATTGCTATTTCGCGACGTATTGACTCTATTCGCAACGAAATAACTCCACCCATTCGCATCAAAATCCGAGATCTGTAACTTTGAAAATGAAATTGCAATAATATCAAAGAAGCCTTATCCATCCCAAAGTAAGTCTTGCAGTGAAATCAGGGGTCCAATCCGATTTGAATATTTCATTTGATTCTCAACCTGATCAATAAATTCCGAGCCAAGAAGATACATTTTATCCAATAACTGAATCAAAGCTCACCCGGGATTATGCACCATGCTCATATAAATGAGCTCACAATATTCTTTTGAAAAATCTCCGTATCATGTGTACGTCAAACTAGATAATTGATTCAGACAACTCATTTTAAACGAACCGAGATAACTATATTTCTTCATCTTATTAAGCTTAATCATAAAATTTTTATCAAAGTTTCAAACAAAGGAAGTAAATATGAAGTCTGAACAATGACGATGAAAGCGATGCGGGATAAGTATAGTAGAGAACAAATTATGGTGGATATAACTTAGAGACAAAAATGATTCCAAGAAGCGCTCACATCCTTTTTAATTATTCAAATAGAAGTTTAAAAGTTAGCCAAGCTCAAGATTATTAGTCAGGATTAACTTTCCTCATTGCAAAATGAGATCTTATTCTTCCATTACTTCTATGGCTCCTTAACTCTTGATTTACTTCCACGCGAGATACTATTAGCAACCTTGCAAATAATAACCAGATTAACTTTGCAACAAAGTTGTGGAAAGTGTAATATTAGTTTTCAAATTGAAATTAGTTTAGTACACAGTCCGCTCGGAATTGAAGAACCTTGGAGAAAAAATGGAAATAAGGTAATTTTCGTGTATTGTCATAACTTGGACTTTCTAAAATTGGGTGATTTATATTAAAAAAATAGTTTTTATGCTGGATGACAAAAACAAACACATTCTGTTGAGAGTTAAAAAATTTTCCAACTTTCAAGTTTCTTTCCATCTAAGGTTATATTGGCCAAACTCTAAAATCGAAATAAATATATTTCAGTGCTAAGGGTGGTACCGAAACTCCAGATATTTTAAGCTGAAAACGAGATTCATGTAAGGCAATGATTAGTTGAAAAACTAAACAAATTACGATTATGATATGAAACTCTGAAAACTAAAGTGACATTAGCTCATCTAACATTTCTTTGAGGTCCTGATTTGTCAAATATTTTGACCCTATTTCTACCTATTACCCTAAATAGATCACGATTGCGTATGTGAATATGGGGGGGGGAAGGGGTACAAAGAATAACAATCGAGTACAAGCAGTTTTTTTGCAGACCTGTCTCATAAGCAAAACCAGATGCAGATCCGAATCTGCCACAGATAAGATATTTCTCAGAATATTTGGTATTGATGATAAAATATCGGATTCTGAGAAGGACATCGAAACTTTATGGTTCCAAAAGCTTAACGTCTTCGATTCTTTCAAAGAAAATCACAAGAATATCTCTGGTAGTCGTGATTTCATTTCAATTCAAAATTTTGACGGTCCCTATGGTAAGCTCTAGAGCATTGCCACTTGCCATACAGGCACGCGACATCCGCATTTTTTTTTTTAATTTGTAAGTATTTTCTAACCCTACTGAGAATTGACACGGACTTGAAAGCATAAATTGTAGTCCTGAACGATAACACACATGCAAACTTCTAACTTGATGTTTAGTTTTGAAATAATTGAGGTACTGACATGGAAACGGTAGTAAGTAAAAAAAAAAGATTTGGATAGGAAAAAGTAGTAAGAAGTCATGCGAATGGCATAGGAAGATTAGTAAGTCAATGTTGAAAGTGTTTAAGTTGCTATGAACTTTGGAAAATGCCTCTGGTAGCCTGTCTGATAGAGTTCACATGGATAAGAAATTAAGTAATGCGGAGTTATCAATGCTATGATAACCTCCCGAGACACTTTGTTCCTGTTTTCACTAGATAATGAACTTGAGTCTTAGATTCGATTGAATTGTTATAGTATTTGTGTGTGTCTGAATGCTAAGATGCCTCCAAAATCAGTTCCTTTGGAGCTGGTAAGTAATTTTTCACCTCTTATGAGATTGAATTCAAGTAACGTTGTTACGTTTTTCAGAAGCTCCACTGATGGTGAGAACATGGAATTATGGTTTCTTTCCCTATTTCCCTATTTCCCTAGAAAAACAGAACTTCAACAAAAAGGCAAATTTGTTGAGTGCAATTACGAAAATGTAAACAAATAAACTTTATTTACATATAATTTTCAGTAATACTACCTACAGATTATCTTCAATGACATTTGCCTACATATAGTACAGAAGATACCGCGAAACCAAAATAAAAACCTATTTGAGTAATTAAGTTCCTGCAAGAAAAGATTCAATTACTTTATCTTCTCAAACAACATCCACAATCGTTCAAAACAGGATTCTTATGCGAAAAGCTAACCAATCGGGTACATCTCGTTAAATATTCTTTTATTATCGGAAAAGCCAACGCTTATTCCATTTACTTTTGTAAATGTCGGAATTTTTATTTTTCCTGATTGATTTTTTTTAAGACTCATTTCAACTTATACACAAAACAACCCACAAAACGTCAATTCAGGTATGCATGTTGTAAATTCAGCACAACATAACATCAATTTAAAACAATAAATTCTCTTCTTTATTGTCCTACGAGTTTTTCCTTTTCGCAATCTCCCACAACTTCACAATTGATTTCGCTCGTCATTCAATCCAAATTCTATATCCGTTTATTGCGATCAATATTTCTGAGGTATAATGTCATGACATTGAATTAATGTGACATCTCATCTTACCGTGATTATCACCTGTTACTCAGGCAAGCAGTCCTTGGAATCCTGTTGAACTTATCATTCAATAGTGACATGAATTCAGAGTATTTTCATATTGATTCATGGTGTCATTTCAACTTTGCCATACAGAAAAAAGGACTTTCAAAAGGATTTTCAGGGGAAACATTATTTTATACATCTATACATGTAAAGCTTTTTTGGAACGTTCGCGTTTTGTTTGATAGTTTAATAAAAAATTAAATTCATAAAAAATATAATCGATAAAATGAACAAAGCAGTTGAAAATTGCTCATTAAAATTGGAAGCTTATTAATGAATTTCTGGTTGATTTGAATTTTACAAAAGAAGTACATAATTAAGTACCAACTTAAATAAATATATTACTCAAATAACTTAGCCTCAAAAACCATTGAATAAACTAGTCCCATTGACAATTTATTGTAACTATCCCAAAAACGGTTCGTCTTCTTGTTCACATCAATTTTTGATATTTTGCTCTGAAAGGAAGCAGATTCTATTAAGAGCTTTCCGCATAGATCTTAGCGAAAGATATTCAGGACGGCCTATGGCAGGTGGGTGAGGAAAACTTCCAATCGATGTTTTTCCGAATTGACTTAGATCAGTGTGGCATTATAATGAATAGAAAATAGAGATAAATTGTTTCGCTAGAATAATAAAGTTCTGATGAATGGCGAAAGATATGTTTATATTAAATATATATAAAAACAAACAAATAAAGTAGAGAAATTTGCAACATTCCCGTACAATCCCCGAAATTGTATCCAAAGGCCAAAATAATAAAGGCACTATAGATCAGCCTTTAGAGTTACTCATTGTTGATCGCTTCTTATTTGATCGCAAATTCACTGAATTATTGGCTTATGCTACCTTCACGTTAGTCAATTATCATCCGTGAAGGCAGGTTGTATCTGTTTTGTCTGATTTAAGAAATTCAGAATGGGTCAGAGCTTTCTTACGCCACAAAATTCTTTTTAATTATTTACCTGGAAAAGAGTATAGTCTAGCATCGGCCGTTAGCTTCCCGCGCATGGCGCTATTGTGATCAGATGGTCCATTCTGTCCTCGAACAGAAACCAACGAAGCCTCCCAGGCTAGCAGGCACGAAATGTTCCAGTTCTGCTACCTTTGTGCATTTGTTAGCCATGCTCGGACAAGAAAGGAGTATTCTATACTTTTCTCTTCTTCTTCACAAGTTTTGCAGGATTCGTCTATTCGGGTTTCTGTTTGTTTGTTGTGGTGACCTTGTGTGTTTAGATTGAGTTCCCTTCGGATTGCTACCAGTGTCTTAACACTTTGTCTGTTTTTCTGTAAAGTTGTTTTGCTCTCGTTTTGTAGTGAAAATCGTAAAATTTTAGCTTGCCATGCAGTGGATCTTATAACCGCAACTATTTCTTTGCAGGAAGTTCCACTGCAGATTTACTGGTACTGAGGAATGGCGGTAATTCTACTTGTATGTTCGCAGGCTGATCCTGTTCTTGCTAAGTCATTAGCTCCTTCATTTCTCTCTATATCGCCATGTTCAGGGACTCATGTCGGTGTTAACGTTTGCTCCGGTTATACCGGCTATGAGGGCCTGCCTATATTCCTCGAATGCTTGTGAAACTACTCCATCTGCCGCAAGTGCCTGTAGCACTAATTCCGGTCCACTTGCATTGGTATTTCCCTGTTCAGGTTTTTGGTTGCTGTTTCTGGGGCCACTTTTAATACCGAAACTTGTGGCTTGTTTTTAAAACATAATCAATAACAACTACCTACACATAATAGAAAAGAGACGAAACCAAAACAATGAACTACTTGAAAAATTACAATAAGTTCCTGCAAGAACAGATTCAAGTGCTTTTGCACTTGCACTTTGACACTTGCACATAACACCCAGAATCGTCAAAAACAAGAGTCCTTTGTGAAAAGCTAACCAAGTTGTAGTATGGCTCTCAATTTTGTCAAATTTTAGTTGTGAATGATCTTACAAGAATGTGTAGAACGGTGTAGACAACGATTTAACTTTCAGATATAGAGTCTCGTATCGTTTCCCACTCTTCTCTTGTCAGTGTGTGAATCCTGAATGGGATCATTGTATCCACCAACCAGCTTCCTTTAAACTTAGCAGGATCATCTCCTTCATTTCCTCCAGTATTTAAAAATGTCCCATTCAAGGAAAGTCAGCTAACTTATTTGTAGGTTTAAATCCGATGACCGAAATGGATATGTCCCTGAACATAAATTTGCCGAGTGGCATGAAAATTTGTTTATAAAGAAAGGTGGAAAGAGCTCAAGCTGGTTTCGAACCCATGAGTCTTCGCTGAGTTAGCTTAGCAAGGGTATAAATCACTTATAAGTTCTAAGTGAAAATGGAAAAATTGATCTACCAAAACTTCTGAAAATGAAAATTTGTGCTCCCTCCATTGAAGCTATAAACGTAGTCCTAATGGCACTTATGATGTTAAGGCTGGCCACTCACTGGATATTCTCCAATCTTTTATAATGGTTTCCTTTAGTAGTGTTTAATTCACACCAGATGTAGTTATTGGTCTATAGTCAAGCGTATGGTTATTGGTGTCGTTACATAGCCAGAGCAATTTTTGCGTGTTAGCTCCAAGTCTTTTCCATTTTTCTTAAAAAAATTTGGAAAACAGCATAGGCTTTGTGTCATGAATTTCTCATTTTGCCGCTCAATGTTTTGATTAGTCGCACTTCGCAGCTGATTAGTTGCGCTTTGAATTGCATAAAAGATGTATTGTTCGTCACCAGTAAGATTTCGATTAAAAAACGAAAAATTGTCACATAGCATTTCAGATATGCTACACAGGTTTCTGATATCACTTCACTTCTATTCATACCCGAAACCCGATCACCTTGCTTTTGAATGAATTCTCATGCTTTTACCCACCCAGAAACTACTATACACTTCTTTAAGATGGACTTTATAGTGCAAATACTTTTTGCACATGACACAAACCACCATGATTGTATATTCTCCAAATTCTCAAGTTGAAAGTTTTTTCGCTACCCAGGGCGTTCTTTATTGTATTTATCAAACTTATCCCTTCTAAAACGAGCGAACCGCTTTCGAGTCGTTTTTCCGTTTGTAAGAAATTTAAAACGAGCTAGCAAAAACACATTTTCTTTTGATTTACTTGAAAGACCAAAAGCAATGCCCCCTACAAATTTGGTTTTGTTGAAATGTATTTTGATATTGCAACGTAACTATGCATGTTTTGTACATTCCAGCAAAATGACTTTTCTCAATTCTAACAGTTTGACAGAACATTAACGCTACGGTGAAAAAGCGCTCTTGAATTCGAATAAGCACTACCTATTTCATCTAACAATAAATGCACATTTTAAATCATTTTTTAATTTAATTCAGTAATAAAGAGAAGCTTAGAAGCTTAAGTTGGCAACACTTCTCAATGCTACGAATGATGCGACAGCTGTCAAGCGCGTTACTGTTAAATTGATTTATCATTTGCTCAGGCAGCAAAGTCAAGTGCTTTGTTGCCTGAGCAACGTCTGCAACTTGTGTGGATTTATTACGAAAAACCCGGTTCAGTTCAAGAAACTCACTGCGGACTCCGTCAATTTCGACACAAGCGTCCATCAGAACAATTAATTTAATATAATATCGATCGTTTCCGTACCATGTTTACTTTCACTGATATACGCATCTATTCAGACGTCGTTCAGTGTGTAGTACAGAAAACACATCAGCTGTTCATTATTCATTGTGCTCAACAACTAAACCTGTGCCCATCCATATTATGAAAGATCTGACAAAAGGATCTTGATTCTGCGGCTTACGACCACTGGGCGTGGCGAAGATTCAATGAAAGAGTCCAAGAATAAAAGCTGCAGATTCCCAATTTCATTGCAATATTTTGTTTAGCGAGGAGACTCATTCCTGGTGCTATGGTTACCAGTTGCTCAATAAACAAAACTACTTCATTGGAGTGATGGAAAACCACAGGCGATTATCCAATTACCTCTGATTATCCGTTACCTCTGAAGAATTTCACGGCTTGGTGTGTTTTATGGGCCGGTGGATTCATTGGTCCATATGTCGTGAAAAATACTACTGGTTATAGTATTTCAGTCAATGGTGATGACTATGGATCAATGACTTTCTCGTTCCGGGAATGAATCGCCGTAATGCAGGAGACCTCTGGTTTCAACTTATTGAAAGAAGCATTTGATGAGTGCATAAATTCTAGTTTTCGATCTGCGAACTGAATTGTAAGATCGTGTCATTTAACATCGCTATACATCGTCTACGCTTTATTAATCGACAAATCTGAGACACTTGACACTTTGGAAGGCAACATTCGAGGCGATATTGGAAAGAAATATTGGCCCAATAATTGGGTCGAGTAGTCAAAAATTTGTATCTGCGCCAGACGTGGAACTCTTATGCCCAATAGTATATTCGAATAAAAATAACAAAGAATCATCTTTTCAATGAAACCAATTTTATAGCAAATAAAACAATTTATCGGTTTGGTTGATTTAGTTTAAATGTCTATTTGTCTCAAAAAATCAAATCATATTAAAAACCTAGCGAAGTTTCCATAACGTAATTAATGACTATCAAATGGTAGTTTCGGATTCCTTTTCACATTCATAATTGACGTAACAAGATGCTGTTCCTTTGCTTTGCTACCTTATTAAGACCTTATTCTTTCTTAAGACCTTACCTTATTCTTAAGATGTTATTCTTTCCGAATTTACTTTTGATAAAATACGAAACAAGATAACATAAAACATGCCTTTCGTCCGGTACAGGCAATTTAAACTTCAACTTCGAAGTTCAACCAATTCTTTGTACTGAGATTGCTTGCCTTGGAATTAGAAAAACATCGCTACGTCTTAAAGTAAACCAATCATGACTACTCTTAGTGATGAACTGAAATGGCACTTAAATTCGTCGAGTATTGTTTTACGCCATTTTTTTCTTTTGTTCTTGATTACGCATACAATCGAAAGATCAACACTGAGCTTGTAATGGGAAGAATCAATGTTTAGTACACTTCATTTTGAATAATCTGGGTCTGACCCAGACGCGCTTCATATGGCTTGGGTGGAAACGAGAAAGGAAGCAGGACTACTTAGACTGGAATTGAGAACTGTTTTTGGCCTTTTTAGAGTGATTGGATGGACCATCCGCAAGAACAGAAGTATAATCAAGGAACTATAATAAACTGCAATAAACTGATATAAAACCCCAAAAAGGGAGATGAAATTAAAAAATTATTAAAGAAAAAATTCTACTTTTGTCATATTTCGTTACGTATTCCGTTGAGTCGGCGACATAAAAACAAAAAAAAAATTAAAAAAAGGTCTCGGTAAAAAAATTCTCAGTAGAGAAAAAAAAAATTCTTGCAACGCTTCTGAGAAAAATTTTCATTCAATATGATTCCCTTGTTTGTTGTGAACAACTGGCTATAAAAAGGCGAGTAAAATGTTGAGTAAGAAGACTAAACCAGAATTGTGAAGTATCGATGTGTATAGAATCCAGAAGTATTAACAAGCTGAGCTGAAGATTCGTGTTGGAAATCAAGCAGAGGTCGTCAGAATTAGTGCAGCATAATTTATGCGCTCTAGTCAAGCCGAAATCAAGCAGAGGTGGTCAGAAATAGCGCAGGAGAATTCGAGCCCGAAATCAAGCTGAAGTAGAGATTTGTGTTGGAGGCAGCAGAGTTCATCGGAATTCATGTAAATTGAACTTCAAATAAGTTCATTTGTACTTGCTTGTATTTAATTACTTCTATTTATTTACTATATTTCCATTCAAAGATAGAATTTATTTATTGAAAATAAGAATTTACCATGTGTGTGTGTGCGTGACGTGGAAGGATCAGGGCTTTCATAATGTCTTAAGACCCTGACGCCGGCGGGGCGAGCTACTCGGTTAAAAGTAACTTATTTCGGCAGCCTTTGTATTTTCAAAACACCTGTCTTTTAACCTTGTTTTTTCCACTGCATGTGCGACTTATCGGGTGTGACAATTAATTATATTATTATTAATTATTTATATTTTTTTTTTTTTTGAAAATACATCAGAATTTCAAAACATTTTTCTACCTTGCAGAAAATTTTGTGAAAATGTTAACTTGGACATCCTTTTTGTGCTTCGACTGCTACCAAGTATCAATGCTTCCTAAGGATTCTGCTCCAAGTAGCTTCAACTGTTTTCTGTGTACGATCATAAAAAAATGTACACCATGTGTGACCATCAGCTGTTCCCAATAGATACGGTTATACAATAATTTCGCTCCCTACATAATTGTCGGATTTTCCTGCATTTTTCTTTCCTCACTTTTTTTCCGTAGTTATGAGAATTATTCTCTCATTTCGACTCTCTCACTCTGACTCTCCGGCTGAGCTATATAAAGCATGCATCGTTTAAAATGAAATTGGCTCGATTTTTTTCACGTTTTGATTTTTGTCGATGATTGGAGTGAAATAAAAAAGTAGTAAAATACCAGCAAAGACCCAACTACCAAAACGGAAGTTTCGAAAATGAGACAAAATCCAAAAAATGAGACAAAATTCCAAACCATTTAATGTGCAAACTTCACACATTTCTTGCTCTGACATCTGTCAAACTTTATTTTTATGATGATTGAGCTAGTATTTTTTTTTAAATGCATTATTGCATCAAAATTTTCCAGAATAGAAAAATAAGACTGAATATGAAGTTAATGACTTTCGTAAAAATAGTTCTAGGTTGTGTGATATTGTTGCGTTTTTCTCTGAAGATACTGAAATTGCAGGGAGACAACACGAAATTATATTCTTATTTCATGTGCTTAGAATGCGTTATATTTTCAATTTCGAAAACTTACAACATACCTTTTTCGGGAATGCAGGACTTACAAAGCACTTGAAATTTACATGAAAAATTTAATTTTTGTTTGAGACGTTTTCTCGTTTTCTTTGAAAATCACTCATGACTTCCGGCATAGCATCATGTTACAGGGGCCATAAAAGTTGAGCAAATCACTACTAAAATATGAAATTATTTTTCTAACGCTTTCAGAAGAACTTTTCAACATTTCAGTGTACAAGTTGACTATGTATAGCATGACTTAGCATACATGTCTAATTAAAAAGACGGTAATCTTTTCTGCTCCTTGTTGTGGGACTTTGTATAGGATACTTATGTTCGCAATATTGTTGAAAAAAACAGCTATCAAGTATCGTCGAGTGAATTCACTTGAAATAATTCAAAGGAGAAAAGAAGTATGTAAGAGCTGCCATTAGGACGGGCTCGATGTCCTCAATGTCTGATTTTCAGAGATTTGAAACTTCAAACTATAAAGTAAGTAAAATTAAAGATCTTACAGTATAATAAATTTCGTTTTAATTGAGAGAAACCACAGAAACTAGTAACGATAAAACTTCTGAAGAACTTTCGATGGAAACCAATACGCTATATTTCAATGTTCGACGGCAACTCCCTGTATCCAAGTGTATGCCTACGCTGATGAACAATGCCTTGATTACGGAATGGAAGGAAGCTGACAGGTTTCAATGTTCATCAATCTTTGGATGAAAGTTATCATTTCCAGGAGATTCATCTTCCTTCTGGTCTCTATATAACTTCACCTGGTCGTCCTACCCATAAATTTCTAAACGGGAGTCTGTTCGAAAAAGCTGTCAAGCAAACAGGTGAGACTGAAATGGAATACCATCAGTGGATCATTCCCCACTTGGCTCACATCCAACCTATTGTTATGAATTTGGATTTTTCTTTGTGAAAGCTATTGTTCTCTATTCTACTTCATAAGGGTCGTCGGATTTTTTTTTTTTTTCTTCTTCGTTGAGTTGGAAGTGCTGTGAGAATTTAATACTGAAAAATTAGGGAAAAATTGATTGATTGGATGTTCTTGCAGAAACATCCAATCGCTTCTTGCAGAAACACCTGTCGTTGACAGGTGGCTTGTCCAGTACTTGGGATGAAATTTTTCATGAAATTAACTACAATCAAAACTTAAGCCGTGTCGTAGTATGATTGGAAGAAAAGAGCGGAAGGGAATTTTATCATTTGGAAAATTAATTATTACAGCTTGGCATTGTGGTGTATCATAAATTGAAATAGAAAGCGGACAAAAATTCATATTTTTTTCGTTGTTTATGCTTGAGTGGCGCATGATGAGCTAGAAAATATTTGCATTAATCGAATTTCAAAAATTCAATGTGAAACATAAAACGCTTGAACAAAGAAATATGAAATGAAAACTACTCATGTTTCATTTTGAACGATTTTTCATATTTAACGCTTCGGTTTTGGAGTTTATACTAATGCTATTTCTGGATTTCCATAGGAAATGCTGTTTTATTACTTTAGAAAAAATATATTTCGAGTAAGGGTACTACATTCATCTGTGTCAATTACTTTGCAAATTGACGACCGCCAATTGACATCGCTGACGCTATATATATAAAAACTAATTTTTTAATTTTGGTGACTAAATGTATCTAAACTGTGAGTCACTTTTTCTACTGAGTTATATTCAAATGGGTTGAAGTGGATGGAATTGTTTGTATTAAATTTTCAAAAGAAGTTCCTTTGACAATAAATTTAAAGTACGTTCTTTAAAATAATATCAGTATGCTTGCATTTAATATAGTCACAGTCAATCGATTTTTTAAAACATGATTTCTAAGGTACTGTAGACATACACAGTTATTTTACAAACAAACAAATAAAGCCAGAAAAGCCAAGAAATATATATTCAATGCGATACAATGGCGTGGGTGTAAGTGCGCTCAGCAGGTGTTTCGGCAGCTGTTTAGTATATCGGTACATTTCGATAAATATATCCTTCTTGCAACATATTTTCTAAGCTATTAAACAGTCGAAGGCCGTCATTCATGTCAAGAGCTACATACTATGTAAAATTTTCGATTATTATTCTATTGTTCAAATCGGAAATATGGAAAAGAAAGTACAAAATATGACGATTCGAGAAGAGATCGTAAAAAAGTCAAACATAGATCATAGATAGAGAAGATCAAACATAGGCCTAGAGATACAAGTGTTAGGCCTAGAGTTACAAAAACCCTGATTTTCTGATTGAAGTCAACTTTACTTTCTTTTCGTGTTTGTGAAGCATTCTAATGTGTAAAATTTGTAAGAGTGATGTGAAGTTTTCAAAACGTGCTGTAAATCTTGGGTTTTCAATTTCATCTTTGCAGTGTAAGTGTGAATTAGATTCGTATATTTCAAGCAGCCCACGAATTTTTTTTTACGAAATAAATCGGCGCTTTGTATTCATCATGCATAGTTGGTAATAGTATTTAAAGTATCATTATTTTTTGTGGATTGGATTGGATCTATCGGTCAAAGAGCTTATAGTTATTATCACTTAGAGGCGAAGGATTCAGTGAAATTACTTATTATGACTTAGGAGAACACATTTGGATACCAGCATCCGCCGTTGATAACTCTATATTTAAAGCATTTGGAGAAGAGAAAGGAAAAGAAGAAAACACTGGTAATTTGAGAAATCATTTGACAGTTTCTGGCGATGATTTTTAGGCTCGTAGGGGTTTATCTACTCTAGTCAACAAAGTCACATTAATTGGCAAGTTTTTTTGGTAAAGTTTTGCACGTTATTATGAAATGCAGTATTTGTAAAGCCCGTGAAGGATGGAAAAAAGATTTGGTACGAGAGTCATAAGCCAAATTGTGTCACGAATCATGGAGAAATGTCGGTTTAATGAAAGTCAATGGTATCATTTAAATGTTAAATAGATCGGAAAGTTTATACAACGGTATAATGTTTTTTGATGAATTTCACATTAGTGACGGTGATACAAAACCATATAAATAGTTACTAGACGTTTTGAGTATAAAAAAGAGTGCGTTTACACGTTAAAAAAAGGAAGTACAAACGGGCCAAGGTTGCAAAAATCAGCGAAAGCCATAGAAAACTGACAAAATGTTAGAAAGAAAAAATAAATGAAAACGATTCTGAATCTTATAAAGAAACTTGAAGTTTCAATAAGAAGAAAAACGGTGCCACGAAAAAAATTGAAAAACCGAAAGTAAACTCTGCACCATTTAAAAATAAAATTATGTTAAAATCATCTACTGATTACGAGTTAGAAAATATGAGATATGCTATTTGGGTGATAAACTACCACCAAACTTCAACTGACAATATAACACAGAACAAAAATTGTCTTGAAGGTGCTGATTGTTGGTATTCATATCGAACTGCGGAAGCAAAGGTAACATTGAGAGAATACAAACAAAACGTTTGAACGAGATCGTTTTTTGAACTGGCTGATATGATTTTGAAAAATCTATATTACCGATTGGACTGAAATGTAAACTAACTATTCAGGACATGCATTCAGCCTCTACCAGATTCAGAACTTTTTCTATATATTCGACAATTTTATTAGACAATTTTGTTGCACAAAACAGGCCAAAAAATAAAAAAGTCCCTCGTTTTGTCTTTTTTTCTCCAAAATTGCTATTCTGGTAGGGGCTGTTGTGGATCGAATGTTTTCCGAAATGTCGTTTGAAATTTATGTTTCAAGGATTCCAGTCATGAGAAAGTTTCAATATATAAAAATGACTACTTCTGTTGAAAAAAATTGTGGAACTGTCGTGTAAAAGACCCAAACTGCCTTGACATGAACACCGAAATACTGACAATCAATCCCAAATTCATCCCAAACTTTAGAGGGAGTTAATCCTTTGTACTTAATCCTTTGGATCACGATGTCCGATATATTAGGCGTTGTCGGTAGTTAGTCTTCCTCTGATTACTTCATGTGCTATTTCTATGTTTTCTGGAATATTCTAATTCAAACGTCACAAACGCTTGGCATAACGCTGACTAAATATTTCACCACTCATGAACACCAAAGACTCATTCGGGAACACATTCATGTTCACGTCTTTGATAAGGTGTTTTTGAATGTAAATTTAGACTGTTAGGCTTCTTAATTTTTGTATGTTTTTAACATTTTTTTTTTCTAACAATGTTTTCAAAACGAATTAAATGGTTTTTTCAAAACGAATTAAAAATTTTTTTTTGCAATATATTAGACCTACGTACTCAACCCTCGCGAAAAAAGCATGCGTATGTAACCCACTAGAGTAAACCCTGCGTTCAATAGCCCCGTCGTAATTTGTGCCCTTGGATCTCCCCATCCTGGATCCTTTTCCCAGCAAAATCCTTCATCTGACCTGTTCAGCTGAAGTGTCAACAAAAATAAATTTCACACCATGCGATACGAATGGGGTCAGAACTTTCCTCGGTCTGCATATGTTGAAAAGTTTATACAAATTACTTCGAGTAAGGTTTTTCAGGCCGCAATATGGACTTCTATTTTCTATATAACATTGCTTCCAATCGATTCTTCGCTCTGCGTCAACGCGTGCACATTGCCGCCAACAATCCTAGGGCTCTGACATACAAGGAATAGTTGTATAAGGTCCGATCAATCAGAAAACGAATTCCGAGCCGACTCCTAGAGTTAGATCTTGGACCGAATAACGAATGATTAATGAACGCATCATTTCTTTAAATGAAAGCTCGTTGCGTGGCAAATCGTCAAAGGGAAACCTAGTCCCTGGAAAATCAAAATGTATATCGCTGAGGAGATAAGGGAATATCGTTTGATTTCCTTATCTACAAAGGCTAACAATAACAAAAATTATCGAAATTCTTGTGAAAACAATTGGCAGTGTGTCTACAATCGTTTATGAATTAAGGAAACTCTTTCCAATGGAAGAAGTGAGCCGTAAGTTGTTTTTCGATACCAATTTTCCGTCAACCCAATTATTTAAAATTTTAAGAAATCAGCGAATCAACGCAACTGGAACAGGTCCCAGACGTTAAACCATTGGCTGCCTGTGGACACGGCTCCAACGAATGGTGATTCAGCTCTGACGGCAATTTAACTCGTTGGGTCGACGTAAGGTTGTAGATTTGGCTTCAAAATTCGTTAAAGCCGGTGTCACTGACAACGGACAACGATGAGACAAACAGACGCATGGATACATCGAAGTAAATTGTCCTGGCGTAGTGCATTCGTGCAACGAGAGTAAGAAGAAACTGCAAATTAAAAGATCACTTTTCTTGTGAAGAAAATGTTGGTCAAATCAGTAGACTGATAAGAACGCTTATAAAGGAACATTTTTAATAGACAATTATTGCTCAAGCTGAGGTCGGGGTCCAATATGATTTGCAGTGACAGATAGATTGAACAGATTACCAGATCGACAGATTGAAAAATCGACAAATCGACAGATTGACAGATTGTAGAAGGACACGACATCACGCTATCAAGTGCATTGATAATCCGGACTAGTTCAGTGAAACGCGTCGTGCAATAAAAAAGATAAATATATTGATAACATATTAGCAAAGTAATTATTTTTTATAGATTTACTTTATATCTATTTCAAGGAAATTTTCAGTGCTTTCTTGACATTCCGTTTAAAAGAAGGCATATAATTGTAATACTGGTAAAGAATAGCTGCAAAACGAACTAGAATAATTACACTGACAAGAGGACAATCCGAACTTCGACATAAAAGCCATTAATACTGTAGCTATTGCCCAAAAGTTTGGGCAAATCAATCGTAGAATAAAAGGATTTCTTTACAAAGAACTATTTTATCTTTGATCTGTAGATTGAAAGATGGAGCTATCTACTTAAACATTTCAGACTTTCGTCTCTCCTACTATCGTCCGTGCTTCAAAGGCAGCTGAACTGTTGGCTTTTCGGTTTTAATTAAAATCACAAGATTATCAATACTTGCATTGTTCTTCGCCTTCAACTTCATCATTAGATCCATGGAGAACTTGTTGCAGGTTCAAAGAAAATAATTTGAATTAATCCGCGGCTAACTAGTTGCATACCCGAAAACTTTTTGCTACTTTATTGTTTTTGTCTCAAAAGAAATAAGTTTTGCAATTTGTCAGAATCAGCATTAATTTTTAATTACACAATATCAAAAATTGATGTTCATTCATGAAGTTCTGGTTTTGTCATGTCGCTTTCCATGCCATTGAAAAACTTTTTCCATCAGCAACGAAGTTTCAAAACAAATCCGATGAAAATCGAAGTGGGTTTTACTTTAGATTAAGTTTGCTGCTCTTTTAATTTCTAATTACCGAAGTATAACTTTTTATATGCACAACATTGACATTGTGATGGATTGACCAGCGTCCGAAGATCATTCATTGACTTGTCCATGTGTAAGTGCCAAAATTGTAAGGGGTCCGGTCCACCATTATTTAATGCAAAACAATGATTCAAAATTATCCATTACCTGTCCAGAAATTGTACACATCTTTGTTCAGAATCAAACAGGAGCATGTTCCATGGGGTGGTCGGAAATAACTAGTAATTCATTAACATGAGCTGACCACAGTATTGCTTAACGATTTCGTCCTGCCTCGCTAATTGCTTCTTTTTCTAGGAAAAACTTTTCGTCTCAAATTTTACTTGATTTCACCGTCCGTCGATTATAATATTTACAAACTTCCTTAGCATTGAAATTTTTCGAGTTCATTTTCGAAGGACCTTGCAACTTAATGAAGCAGGTACTTTTTCATTACTTTGTGAATAGACGAGAAAAATCAGAAATTGAAAAGGGAAAAACTCAATTGTCCTTGTTTGCTTCTCATGAAATTGTGAAAGTTTAATCTGGAAAATGAATAGGTTAAGTTACGTCGCGTGACCTTTGTTATGAATAGGCTTGACTTGTTTTAACCTTACCCTTGCACTGCTCGTATAATATTTATTCTGTTTATTTATCTCTGTGAACTATAAAGTTGTTCCAGTGAAAAAAAAAACAAATATGATTAAGTTTAATTCCCCATTTCATCATAACTATTTCGAAGCCCCTGTTCGGTATAAATTCTGTTGACAGCGCTTTTTGCCAAATTATTGGCAAGGTTTTTGTTTTTGAAACGAGGTAAGATTGCTTACTATGACTATAAGTTGGAGCATTTATCATAACAGTGGAAATGAATCCTATTCCACCCCAAGCTAAATACAACAATGCATTTTTGCACGTACATTAAGTCAAATTCCCAGCTTTTCTATGTCTATATTTTATCTATAATTTAGAATTTGTTCCATTCATTCCCCGTAAAATGAGATTTCAAAATATCTCCCATCTACAGTCCATTATTATTGTTGAATAACGTAAAGTTATAATGTTTTATATTTTAAGGGAAAGCTTCCCTGAAACCTTCTTCTTCCCTGGAAATCATCTATCAGTATCTATACTTTGGAAATACTAGTTTTCAGAAAAGCAAGGCAACACGAGAGTTTGTGATTCATTGAAATTTAATCACCAAATCCGTGGACCATGGTGGTCTCCTGATTGCTAAATTCTTGGTTCAAATCAAACACAGCTGTTAACCGTACAAACTAAACTGGATTCTGCAGGATGGGAAGATTTACTTGAAAGGAACTAACTTTCTAATGCGACCCTTAAGTTGAGATTCCAGTGAACTAATTGATTAATAAAAACACTAAAACGAGGACCTTTGTTCGAAGTAAAATGGCCAAATTTGCTGAATTCTACCGCGTTGTGTAACTTTGCAACTCGTTTCGAGACTCTCATCCATGGATATGTATCACAGGTAGTTGGCAAGCCCTCATCTGCATGAATGGGCCACCTTACATGTAGTTACAGGGCAAAAGCAGATCCTTTCATTTGGAGTAAGAAGGGGCTGGTCGAGGTCTTTGGCAGCAAAAGTTAAGTAGCTTGATTTAGTTTTTTAGTTATAATTTAATTTTCATACCCAATTTCACTTTTAATTGAAAAAGCCGAAAGGTAACCACGTGTATGCAATTTTCATCTAGAACAGGGCGGAGGGAAGACCATTCGAAAGGAACAGTCTATTGTCCTCCTTTCGTAAGTGAGCACTGGCTCTCAGTATGTGTTACTTACTATTTTGTTTCGCCAAAAATATTTCTCTTTAGTGACGCATTTGTGAGAGCGTGGAAAAATTTATCAAACTAACAATTTTTGTGTTTGAACTTTGAAAACCAAGGAAAGGAAAATAGTCAGATGAGGCATCTTTAAATATTTATTCAAACAAACAAATAGGAAAACGTTAACGTTCTGATCAAGCTTCAGAATGAATTTCGCGTTCGTCAAGTGCTTTCACTTTATACCCTTGGTCCTTCGACTTTGCAGACGCAATTTTTTCGGTATCCAAACACATTCGTGACTTGAAATTGGTCAACATACTAGATTTCTTCATTTTAATTACTACTTCAGAGACTGCACCATATCTCATATATCTTCGGTGTATCTCATGGAAAATTTGTCCCGTTCTGTTGTCTTGATCCTTTTTCGAAAGTTACACTGGTTGTTTTGCTTATCGTTCGTTTCCATGAGTGTGATCAGGTACCAAATCATACAGAGCCCTCTACACGTTCTAACTTGTCTACAGGATCTTTTATGGCTATGGATAACTTGTAGGACAACTTTTCAACTGTTTGAAGTTTATGAATACTTCCGTTGTGCATGACAGTGATCATGATATGATGCTCATATCATGTGAATCAAGTTCGTCACATATACAAAGTGCTGACAGTCCAGAGGGGCATCACTAAGAAAAATATAGGAGTACTCCATGTAGCAAATAAAGTGTGCTTTCCAAGATCGAGAGCTTAGCATGAAAAACACGGGGGGAGGGTGCGTTGCAGAGTAATGGATAGCTTTATGAACCTGAATGTATGAAATATATGAAATCTTAAGGGATGTGGATATAATTTTTCCAGTGTAATAACATATGTGGGTCATTGTCTATGGATACAAAATTTAAGAAAATATTTAATGGACAGTAACCCGTACCTTAGTCTCTACCTCCTTTCTCCAACAAGTGAATTGCTTGCAAATACCAAGGAAGGATATAGAAAATCGACGTTGAATACCGTTAGATTGGGAGTTTGTTCAGATTGGTAACGCTTTTTACTGATTAGTCTGTGGTTGGCATAAGCAAGTTTTTGATAATATTATGAGCTTCGTGGATCATCCATCACTGAAACTTTCCTTATGTTCAGCAATCATTGCGTATTTTTAGTTTCGTTCTAAAATTTTCATCAGGTAAATTTTCATCGTAAAAAATAATAAAATATCTCTATTCATTGTTCTTACAATGTTGCAAACCTTCCTGTTTATGAATAAGACAGATTGTACTTTCCATGTGTGCTCAACACATAATGAACAAATAAATACACAATCTACACGTAAGAGAAAAGATTGTAAGATCCATCAGAAACTGCCCGTTTTATACAATAAAATGTGGTATCATGCAGAAAATCCTCTCCTTCTCTCCAATAAGTAAACTCTATTAAAAACATCAAATTTTGTGCAATTTCATTTTCACGGTGAGTATTCCTCTAAAACAGACCGCTGCGGTGAGGCCCAGATAGGCACTTTTACAGTGTTATGTCCGTTGGTTTCATATTTATATTTTTTGTTTATATTTATTTCTTCCTTTATCCTAAGTCAAACTAATATTTCAGTGATCGGGCGCTCAAAAGGACTCGAATGAACTGGCAACAATCGGTTTCCATAATTAGCCTAGACAAGGTCAAGACTAAGACAACAACCATCGCAAACAAGCATTTTCAACTACAAAATCTTATTCTTCAACAATTTCGTGTTCTATTAAACTAATAAAAAATTTCAGGGAGTTTTCAGGTTACAATTTTCAAAAAACAATTTTTTTATGATCTTTTCTTCATATAAGGAAACGAGAGAAAGTTTTGCCCCGAATTGATGGTGGTCGTGATTTCTCGAGATTGTGTTCGAGTGGAAAATCTAAGGAAAAGCATATAAAAAGGAAATTCAACCTTGTTTAAGTGGCTTTTGCGTGAACTCGGTTAATTGTTTCCGCCGAAAATTTGACAAAAATTCAATTTTTTGAGGTTAGAAAATCTGGTGAAAATGGGAAAATTAATTACCGATTAACATGCCTCTAGTTCATGCGATAGCCAGACATTTCACCATTAACCCATTCAAAATTCAGAGTTATCGGCCCAATAATTTATTTAATCGTGAACGCCAATTCAAATAATTTGATTTCGAGAAATTAATACTTAAAGTTTGGGTGTTTTGATTTTCCGCCATTTTTTCTATAAAGTATTTATTTAAAATAAGTATTTTATTGTATTTAATTCAAGTATCAATCGAAGTAGATGTCTCACAACGAATGGGGGTGGAGGGCTGAATGTGACATGTGCTCAGGTTCGATAAAAATGAACATGTTAACCTAAAAGTAATTATTGTTATTCATCATCATTGTTAATCGGAGCTTTTTGGGACTTTTTTCCGTCTAATCCTCCGTTTTACTCCTAAGATGTCGTGGAGTATACGTTAATTTTATGTTTGCTTTCCAATGATAATTGATTCCATACAATGAGGAAGCAGGAGCATATTTTAATTTTTGGAGACCTCTTTGGGAGTAATTCTAAGCAAAAGCACAATTAATCCTTTGATATATGGCTCAAAACCAAGAATATGAACGAGTTTTTGGATGAAAGGTTGCTCAATAGAATTTCAGAAGAGGAAAACGCAGAGGCTTATTAAAAACGCAAAGTATGATATATTTTCCTATGTTTCATTCTGAAAATATTCCTGCGAGTCAACACCTTCAAACTGCGCATTCATTTGAAACGATAACATATCAATATATGAAAAAGAATGACAGAAAACAATAAAAGCAACCAGATATAAACAAGTCAAAGCTCATTGCTTGCGCCAATAAATGATATATTGCTTTGCTTCCTTTTTCGCAAATGTTTACATTTCATGCTCATACAAGTGAGAGTCTGCTTATACGCCATAATTATTTCCGCATTGAAACAGGACACACGTGCATTGTGTTCTCCTGGCTGTTTCCATATGTTCTTGGAACTCTTTCCGAGTATACACCAACGCAAAGTCAATCAAACTGATGCTAAGTATAATAGGAATTGCCTTAACTCTTGAGCACTTCTAATAACAGCTTGCCAGGTGCCGATGAAACCTTGCGAAAACAAATATTTCTATCGTGATCCTTTCTCTTTCACAAAGGCGAAGCCACATTAAAGCAAAAGACGTTGACTGAAAATTTACGGGCTCCTTAAAAATAAAATTAATGTTTGTCTGGTTGAGAAAATTGTTTGAAAAACAGGAACCGTATCCAGTAGTGGTCAGGTCATCAATTATATCCTTCGTCGCAGGGTTTCATTGTCGACATTGAGCTCTAACAATAGAATCCTTACTCCGACTCTAAGCAAACCAATGTACTATAGCATCTTCTACTTCTGACACAATTTGCTACCACCGACCCAACTGAGTCACCTTAATGTTAGGATGTGTTGGAATCATGAGATTGTGTCTGGACCTGAGAATCTAGAATTCCCTCAATAGCTATTTCACCTCAGCTCGGAATCACTAATGACATCATGAACCTGAACTGGCTTTCTATTACATTTTCGTGAATGGAATTTCAACATTTTTTCTCTCGTCCTACGTGCAATCTGATTAGTGTCTGATATATATGAGAAGACTGATGGTGCCGAGGAAATTGCGAGATGAATAATGAATGTTAAGTAATTTACGTTTTTCATCGGGCGTGAAAATCGAGAGAAATCTCGATTTTCAATGACGCGCTATCGTTTGAGTGTTGGAAATTTAATTCCATTAAATTTTCTACTCATAATGAATTTTCTTTGATTTCCTGGTCGGATTGTTGCTGCTGCTCACGTCGTGTAAGGTTAATCTTTCAGAAAGAAGAAGTTTGGAATCGAATTATCCTGGTTCGGTTCGTGGGTACATTTGTTTATATTTATTGATTCGATGAACTTAAATTTAGGAGTGAAACATGACCTTACACAAATAAAAAAGTCCTTGCAATAAATTGCGTTTTATCGATTAGGATTTGTGGATCCTAACCGACTTATTTATGGAAGACGTTTTTTCAATTTTTTTCAATACGATTTCAGGGCAATACTAATAAAACCCGTACAATACATTGTTTGCTTATGAAGGTCGTACGTCTCACTAATCCAATCTCAACCAACCGTATGAAATATATGTTAATTTTTTTGCAGTAGAGAGGTGAAACCTCCTGCCAAGATGAGAACTTAAACGTAGACTGTATGGCACATTACACATTACATTCGGACTGCCCGATCATAATATGCCACACATTTTCTTCTGTCAATCATTCTTATCATTTCACTGACTTTAGTATCCTTGAAGCACTCTACAACTTCACTTTTGGTGTCACCACGCTGATTCCTCCATAGTTTTCAGCAATACATTTGTCCCATGCATCTCCTACCTACCTTTTGCGGATAGTGATGTATCAAGCTTATACGTATTTGGTAAGAGTGAAGACATTCGTGCCCGCTGAAGCGCTGAAATAAGTACAAATCATTCTCTCGATTGAACCACACCCTCGGATAAGGTTTCAAATTTGCAATCGAAATTCCCCTTGTGTCACCTATATTTCTGTGCTCTTCAGCACGGAGAGCCATTGATCTTATACCAGCGAGCACTAACACCGGCGTACCAATGACTGTTCGTTATGCGAATGCAATTCACAACGCTTTTTGTCTCTTAAACATTGTCTACCGCTTTCAGTGTATCTCCTTTTTCAGAGCCCTTCCCGTTCTCTACCCTATTCAGTAGGACAAACTACACAGCGCCAATAAGGAGTCGTCTCTTTGATATAGTGCGGCTTCATACGTTTTGATCCTGACAACGGTTGCTCTGACTTGTTCGGAAAAACTCATTGTCCCGTCTAACAATATGAGGACAATTTGTTGCTGGTATCTATTAGACCACCACCCCTCCCAGTTGGACAGGTCTAATTCTAGGAATTCGCTTCTATTTCACTTTGACGGGTTGGGTTTTTTCTTGTGTCAGCCGGTGTCTGCAAGCATTCATACGAATCCTCACTTGCCATGACTTTAACTTTAGTCTGAGCCCATGCTCGACCCGCTCAACCTGCGACACGGCAGAGCTTAAAGCTTTGGTATGCGGTCGAAAGAGATGTTTTACAGGTTGGAACAGATTATGTGTCGGCGCACGTTACCTGATTTAATAGCAAGCCTTCGGCTACTTTCTTTTCTGTCGGAGAGTTAGCTGCGTTCCAAAAGGTATTTCCTAACAATCTGCATCAGATATTATGGCACTGAGAAACATTTTTCTAAAACTTCTATATTCTTCGTCCCTCTAATAATGTTAGATGACTTTCAGATGTGTAGAGTCAAAAAGTATCAGCAGAACTAACCCTGATGTGGAATTACTTACTATTTCTTTGAATCACCCTGCTCTGAACCTGGCATCTGAACCCGGCCTGGATCTGGCAGAGTATCAATCGCGTCAGCAAGTCTTCTCTTGATATTTTTCGAGAAACTTTTTGCGCATGACTAGCATACAAACGATGAGTATGCAAGTGGCGACTCTGAATTTCCCTTCCTTTTGCGCATGTGCATGAGCCTCACTACCCTCCAGTAATAGACCTTGGGATTATTGGGACTCTAAAGACTCGTGCTAGGACTCTGGGTAATGCAGGGAGGCTAATAAGTCTATCTGGAGCAAAAATTAATAGTTTTTCTCAGACAGGAGAAACACAACCTGGTGGTTTACCAGTGGTTTACCTGAACCTCGAGTTGCGAGGATGCCCATGATAGATTGCTGTAATTTTCCACAGGGTGAGAAGCTTTTCCTTATTGAAACATGATGGCTGGAGTTTCGTATCCGAGTATGTCAAACAGCTCAAGGGATGCTTACTTTAGAAATTTTTAGAATTACTTTGATACTAGGAAATTTTTATCGTAGTTCATGTCAGCTTCCAATGCAGTTTGATCAGCGGGAATAAAGTGATTGGCATATGTTCAAGAGGTTAATTTTGGACTGTTTCCTGTTTATGAATAAGGCAGATTGTATGATTGAATCAGGGTATGATCCACTCAAAGTGAATCATGCTCTAAGATTAGACTTCCAGAAAAATACAATTATGTATTTGTACGGAAGTCTAAACGGGGCATGACCCACTGAAAGTTATTGGTAATTCATATTAAGTTATATTGTTAGTTATCATTGCAAGCGCAACGGCCTCAATTTTTATTATAATGAGAGTGAAATTTTTGAAAATTGAAATATGAATAATTCTAGGCCAGTGCGTTTACAATGTTGCGAACTGTAGGCATAAAAGGCTCGCTTTTTCTAGTCCTCAAGTCTGGCAAACAAATGGTCCACTGGCGTAAAGCATACACAGAAGATTGTACTTCCTGAGCAACAAACCTAAACGAAACCATCTTCTCAAACTTTACTTGCAAATATAAGTGAGCAGTTTACCGGACCCAAATGGCATCTGGTTTTGGATGCGCCTGGGAGGTCTTCTAGTCTTACCACTTCTGTGATTTCTCGCAAGACGTCCATGTGGGGTCCACCATCGGTCGATGAAACCTGAAGTGCATGCTCAAAAAGTTAGCAACGCCTTATATTTTACAGTTATTATGCTACAAACGATGGTTCGTTGCCTCCAAGATATGTCGATTTTCAACCTTAATGCCGATTTTGGCTGCTTTTTCGGCTGCCTTAAACTGAGATGTCTGATACATCTATTTCAACATATTTTGACTCTTGTATGCTAAGTTGCTGTTCCTTTTTTGCTGATTCCTCTGTCCCTTTAAAAAGTCGTGCGGGCTAATCTTTTCGGGTAGAAGAAAATTGGACGACTTAACTCCTTCTTCTCTCTTTAGCAAATGTCTCTCTCAAAGGTTACTGTGAGGAGGGTATGGTTACCTTCTTACCCTCATAGTGACCTTTGAAGGTAAGGAGGTCTTTCAAACCTAGAACGACACCTGGTGAGTGCGACAATATTTAAAGGAAAAATATCGTGTAAGCTCTGAAAAGACAGTTAAATTTGTGCTCGATTTCAGTAGTCTCTGTTTGTTAAATATTTGTTGCTTATAAATACAATCGAAAATTCAATAATGTGGCTTTTCTCCTTGGCTCGAAGGCTGTGCTCCTTTCTTTAAAATATATTTATTTTATATGTGAAATGATAGCAAAAACTTATCCATCTTCTCTTATTTGTGAGATCTGCAGTGAAAAAAGTCTTTCGAAAATATTTTTCCTGCTTGTAGGGTTATCTCACTGATAAAAGGCTTCTGAACTGAACACACTCCTTTAAAATATGAGAGCCCTTCCTCAAACAGTTCGACCCACACAGATAACTCGGCACGAGGCCGTTTCAACGAAAGTATTGTTAATTAAAACAATACAATTAATGAATTTTTCCGTACTGTACATGTAATATATTACATAAAAAATGATCGGAAATTAATCTGCAAAGTCACAGTCAAACTGCTGGGAAAATAATGACGTTAAGAATGCTTAATTTAATGTTAAAAATTCAGTATTGACATTTTTTTAATTAAATTAATTCTAAATTCTCGAGCTATCGATCAAATAACGATGTTTTGATCAATGATTCACTGAAATTAAATTTTCACTCATTATTTCACTCATGACATATTCATATGTGGCCTAATTAAGTTTGAAATATTTATTATTAAAATTGGTGTGAAGTGCCATATGTGTTCTTTGGATTTGCTGCGATATGATTGACAACTATTATTTGCAATTTTCTGCGCTTGTTGAAGTCCTTGAACGGAGAAAGACTTGTAACTATTGTATTTTATCTTCTATGATCTATATTTCAACTTTGAATTTCAGCAAAAATAAGTATTGGGAATCACGTCGACATTACCCAAAAACCATTTTTGTCCCTGAGATAATTTTGGTCAAAAATATTTGGAAAGAATTATTTTAAATACGAAAGGGCACTCCGCAGATGAATGCAGTTTTCGGACCCTATTTTGTGTTTTCTTTACGTACTTTTATAAAAAAAAACCCTTCCGGAAGGAGTTCTAAATGATATTACCACTCTACTTTTATAATGTTATTTTATAATATAGAATTCTGTAGCATTTGTAACTAAAGTGGATCTTTGCGGGACCACCGTTTTTGCTTTCCTTTAGAAGTCGTCTGCGTTTTGGGTAAACATTTGTGTTCTGGTTGCTTAGCGCCTTGTCATCTAGCTTCTTCGTTTGTCTGGCAAAATATGTCAGTCAAAATGCGACTGGACTTGGACCGTCAAAACCGCACATATGAAGGAAAAAACATCGACGACTCACTTTGGCTGCTAGTTGTGACAAGAGAGATTTCGGCCATGGCATATTTTACAGCACTAACACTTTAAAAATCTTCCCAAGTAACAGTATTCGACCGAAATAAGTGAACTTACACATAGTCACAAAACTGAAAGCACAATCTGTATAAATGCAAAAATATTATTGAATGCTACTACAATTGTAGCAAATTTATCGAATTGGTATTTTATTCTGTTTTTGCGCAATCCTCTTTATAATGTACAGCAAATTAATAGAAAAAATCGAATCTATCACAAATTTTGCTTTTTGATGCTAACTGTACCACCTGCGAGCAACAGAAAATTGAAGGCACACGTGCATCTAACAAGATGTTTCTGAGAATTTGATGATGCAATTACGTTTCATTCACAACAAATATTGATTTTTAGATGAACGTTAGTGACTAGTTGAGTAAAGTGTGTTGTTTTTCACGAATAGATAAAATATTTTCACAAACATAAATAAAAAAAAGCTGAAATGGATAAACAGCGAAAAGAAACCACGGTTGTGGAAAGAAAAATTATTATTAAGCTTATTTGTCAAGATAAAACATATCGAGAAGATGGGAAATCATTTGCTTCAGTAAGAACTGTAGTCAACAAATGGATAATGACGGAACTTTAATCAATAAAACGGGACACGGACGAAAAAAGTTAATTTCAGTAAAAGATGAGCAATACATTCGACGGGAAATAGAAAAATGATTAGTAATTTGAGGTCTGAAGTTTCTCATATGATTAAAAAACCGATATACAAGGAAACTATTAGAAGAACATTGCGAAACCATGGTTTAAATGAAAGAATGGCCCGTGAAAGCCATTTATATCAGAAGCAAATAGAAGAAAACGGTTAGAGTTTGCGAAAACTCTGGTAAATGAGGGTCCACATTCCGGAAAAACATAATATTCAGTGATGAAAGTAAATTCAACCTATTTGGCTCTGATGGCAGACAATTAAGTTTGGAGGAAAGCGAATACCGAGCTAAAGAAAGAAAATTTGTGCGGAAACGTAAAACATGGAGGAGTTGATGTGATGGTTTGGGGCTGCATGCCTGCAGGAGGAGTCGGCAACATGGAATTTATTCAGACCACTATGGACAAATTTAAATCCCTCAATATCCTGAAAAGGAATTTAAAATCAAGTGCCATAAAATTAGGACTAGCGGATGTGTTTTGGTTAGAACGAGATAATCATCCAAAGCACACCGCACATATTCTAAAGATGGGGTTTTTATAATACGCTGAAACAATTAAAACTCCACCTCAGTCACCAGACGTTAACCCAATTGAACATTTGTGGCCAGTACTTGATGAGCATCAAATCCGAAAATATTCAATTACGAGTAAATTCGAGCTGAAGTCAATAATAACAAGAGAGTGGCTAAATATTAACCCAACCAGAACAAAAATGTTAGCGGAAAGCATGCCTAGAAGACTTAAAGCAGTAATCAAAGCCAAAGGATATCCAACTGAGTAATAAAACTAAATTATTTTATATGTTTCTAGTGATCTTGGAGTTTGTGCGTTAAATTTTGTGCCTTGAATTTTTTGCTATTTTTTTATTGTTACTTAATTCTTTAAAAAATTGAGTTTAATTAATTTTTTTATTCATTTTTGTCTTTTAAGTCTTCAAATTGATAAATAATAAGAAAAAAATGGTCATAATGAAGTGACATTAGTTTACATATAATTAATAATTTTCGTATTTTTTGCTTGTGCGACTGTGTGCATATTTGTATTGACGAATTCCTTCTTAGTTTCTCAAAGTTCTAGCCTCACATCTCTAAATACAAATATGAACCTAGTTTTGCTTTTCCTATCTCTGTCAGTCACGAATCTACTTTTTCTCTTCCTATTTCTGTCTCACAGCAGTTGCTCGAGAGTACTAGCGCTATATACATATGAGGCTTTCTTTTATTTTTATTGTGATACGAACAGCATATACTCCGTCAACACGCCAGTAGGACGATTTTCAATATCAACGGTATCAAAAAACGTATTTTGGTTTTCCTGTTTGTTACGCGCATACAAAGGTAAAGCCAAATTTTCGCCAGGTATGGTTCCCATCATTAGATCGATACCCTGTATAGAAGCAATTGCGATTTGAAGTGCAACTTTTCTCGTATTTTGATTTAAGTGGAAGCTGAAGTTAAGTTGATCAATTAGTGAACCTTTCTAAGCTGTTGTAAAGTTTTTTTTTAAGTTTTAACTTTTGGTTTTGTGCAGAAAATCTTACGAAAACTGAGGGAGAAATGGGCATTCTTAAGGACATTCCGAGTAATAAAACGGAACATATTTGTAAGTTAATTGATAGCGGCAAGTACTTTTACTCAGAAACAGCGTAAAATGAAAGTATTTTGCACCTAACAGTGTCCAAAAGAGAGTTGACAACAACAAGGAGAATATTCAGACAAAATGGAATACAAACTGATTTGTGTATCCTTCTAACTGATCGGTGTATCCACCAGTGTTCCATGGAAAACCGCAAAGCAACTTTGAAAATAATCGAAGAAAAATTAAAGAGGCGTAAAGTTCAGATTCCATTAGAAGGTTGCAGGGGCTGTTGTACATCAAATGGATGGCTGAGAAACATAGTGGTGTAAGTCAAAAAAGTCATTCTTTCAATAATGAACGTTTTGCGTTTGACGCTGTAGAAAAATCAGTGAGTCGTGAAGAGTAACTTTGTTGGAAATTTTTAACAGTCTACGTACTAAATTAACCTTTGAAACTAAACAAGAACATATTACTTTAATATTTATATTTTTATGTTTTTTTTCCACTGTGCATGTTAAAAATGACTCTCATCATATTGAGGTTGGGTATTAAAATGAAAATATTATGTTCAAAAAGATATATACATTTAATAAAACATTTACAAAAACATTCTTACAATACTTATATACATCTTAGGCTCAAATTTCCCCTTCACTCTCCGCAGAGATTGCTTCGAGTGATGGGCCGACGTCTAGTGCGTTTTGATTGCTTTTTATGTTTCTAAAAAAAGCGTGATTCACTGGGGGGATGTATTTTAGCAAATACAACATGTCTCTTTTTTTAAGAATGGACATAGCTCGGGGACCGTTGTAAAGTTTCTTTTGTTCAATAAGAGCAAGGCGTTGAGGTCGACCATTCTGGGCAGGTTTTACATTAAGCTCTTCAAACGGCATATCTTCATTCAAAGTATACTTATACAGGATAGAATACTCCTTTTCCTTATCAAACCGAATCTACTGTATTTTCAACCAGTTCACTTTTTCGTCTTTAATATTTTTTTTCGGTTTTTTACTGCCTTTTTCAAGGTGTCAATACTCAGAAACTCGTCACTTTCCATTTTTAATAACACGAATTTGTTTGTTTTCCTTGCAGATAGTATAATTCTGCACCAATCATCCGGGGTGAAGATAGTTTGATTTCGTGCTGCTCGTTCTATCTGACCAAAGTCAGCATCATTAGGTAGATACGAGTGCCCTGAAACCATGAACTTCAGATCAATGATGTTTACACTCGTTTTTTGAGTCAATTTCATTAGGGTTAAGGCTACATTAATATTACGATTTTGCCCACCGCAAGTGTCACTAAAATTATCATACGTTTACAGGGGTTTTGTTTTATGTGTTTGGTAAGACAAGCAGAAATTTCTTGTGATCCCTTGCTTGCTATGGTCTCATCCCATAAGTACATGTATCCTAAATTTTTTCCCATATCATGTACCCCCAGGTTGTAACAGTACATGTTTCTGCGGTAGTATGCCTCCGATACTGTTGGTTTTGGGAACGGAAGGGCTTTCTGCAAGTCAATAGTTAAGGTGCATGCATCTTCATTTTCTTTTGCCAATTCGGTTTCAGCTTTCAAAGTATCACGTGCTTTTTCAGCTTTTGCTAAATGGAGATTATATTCTCTTTCTAGCTCGGTCCTCATTTCTAGATTTTGCTCTACATCAATCATTTGCTTGTACCTATCGCAGTTTTTACATGTATCTTTTCTAGGCAAATGGAACTGTAAGTTAAATTTAGAATTGAAAGTAGTTCGGTAGTAATGCTCTTTGACGGGATCGATTTCATTTTCCACGCATCATTGCGTATAAAGATTGTACATCTTTGAAATATTAAGTTCTGGGCTTAAGTATTTCCTATTGGGATTGTCGTTCCGAGTGTAATGACTTTGATAGGACTGGAAACGATTTATGTGGTCTATCACGGATTTTACTTGCAGTTGTGTCATTTTTTGTGCAGCAACATGATTGCCTCGTAAGTCTTCCCCTGGAACACGCCTATCTCTTAATTTGTTAATGACTCTGGTGCGTCACTGTCATCACTATTCAAAAGTATATCACGAGTTCCATCACTGTTTCTATCCATGGTGCTAGTATATAGCTTGCCTGATTTTCGTGATACAACTCAATAACGATTTACGCAAAAATTTTCAAAGGCAGGAAATTCATAACATTATTTTATAGTGTCAGGGGATGGAAATGCGAGCGAAACTATCCAATAATAATGCGTTTTTTTAAATTTAGCATAATCACCAAATCATCAAAATCATCAAAAGTATGCGTCTCGCAAATGCGATAAAATGCCATAATGCATAGCGATACGATTCTCCGTTAACTTTCTGCCCAGAAAAACGTTTCGTATTTTACTTGCTTCCGATATCACCACCAATAAGCGATACCGCTTAATATCTTGTACTGATTTTTTTTCATAATGTTTGTTGCAAAGTTTAGGAATATAGTGGTGTAAGTCAGACTTACTTCACTATGATTCTCAAGGCATTTAACGTCTTATTGAGTGCTCCAAGAAGATGTTGCTGCCTTGCGGCTAAAAGGCTAAGTTTTATTTAAAATATCAAGTGCCGTGATAGATTGGTTATTTTAGATGCCGGAAAGCTGGATATCTCTAAACTGTAAAAAATTGACTTACACCACTATGTTTCTCAGCCATCCAAATGTTGTTCGCTGGCAATAAAAAAAAAATTAAACAAAATTGGACCCACGGGATAAAAATAACTCGTATAGAGTAGGCTAAAGCGAATAGCAGCTATACAATGGCGAACTGCAAAAAAGTAAAATATTAAGAATAGAAGATAGAAGAACGAAGAAAAGGAACGTATTTTTTTTTGTTAGTGTATTTTTTCACCCCCAACCTGTGAACGAGTTGTTAATCATACATGATTATTTTTAGTAATGACTCTTGGTAAGAAACTTATGAATTGTGAGAAACCCCAGTTTGTAGGGAGTAGGCCACAGAAAGGATTAGCGAAGATTGCGCCGAAAAAAATTAAACATCTAGAAGCACTTTGGATTGAAGGATAGGGTCCTCTTTATTTTGTCGATAGGACTATGGATGTAAAACAGTATCAAAATTTCTTGGAACCTTCTTTTTCATATTATAAATAGCTAAATTCCCCGAACAGTACCACAGGACCAAAAGCGTTCAGAGCGTGTTATCTTCAGCAAGGATCAAGGGTCTTTTAGAGTCTGGCAACTCCACGGTCTTAAATCCTGTTGAAAATGAATGGATCATTTATTCATTGAGTAGCCTGAAACCAAATATATTGCCGGTTTGGTAAATCGATGCAAGCAACAAAACAATGATACGATGATGTGTTTGGAGTGTGCGGAGTTAGCCCTGTCCTTGTAGCAAAGAGTCAAAATACTAATATTTCATTATAAAATAAAACACTGTGTATTAATTAGTTTTTAATTGAATTTTTTATGTTCTTTTTGTTCAAGGAATTTTTTGCTAATTTTGTTAAAATTTAAAATAAGTTGGAAAATTGAAGTGGTCCATTTTTGATGGCAATGAGCTATGATTACATTGCTATTAAATATTCTGAAGAGTAAATTTTCATGATATAATTCTGAACATATTTAAAGACAAAGCTGGTTGTCTGCCGACGCTACTTTCATTATTTCTTGGCGTTTTGGAAGCGGTCAGATATATGTAAATGGCAGTGAATGGTTATTTAAAATTTGATTGTCTATCTGGTCAAATAAGGAGATTATACATGCTTGACAAACCCACTTTGAACTTTTCTGTAGGTCACTTTGAGCTGGTCTCAGGACTAATTTAATCAAGTAAAGATCAAGTGAGAATCGTTTTCCTAATTCTGCAGATTCTAATTCTACAGAATTTGCAAGGAGCTAGTGGGAACGCTTCTCACCTTTGTTTCGAATTTGAGTTCCTGATTGTGCTCCCATTGCAGCATATTCCACGCTTCAGGTATTTCCGTGCTGTCGATGGGTTTGTTAATGGAATACATATCGATTATCTGTTTTTTCATATTTCGCATTATTATTTTTTCATATTTTTCATATTTCGCAGATGCGGCATTAAGTGAATAGTATGTAGTTTGGCTTGTTCCAGTATGCTTTCAGCAAAAAAAATTGGTTTGCTTAAATTCTCTCGTAATATGTTATTAAATTTTCTTCGCAATTGTGTACTGTCTTTTCTAGTAATGACTTTTCTCGATATGTCTTATCTTGTCATCAATCCTTTTTATCTTGTGGACTACTTTTGAAATCACTTTTTGCATGAAGCAGAAAATGTTTGGTCTTCTCGATCAGGACTCGATCAGGCTTTCAAACGATTGAGTTTCAAGCTCCGTACTAGTTCAAAGCCTCAAAGTAGAAAAGCCATCAACTATGGTTCAGGCAAGAATGTTGCTGGTGAAATTTTATTTGCCGATCAAGGGTATAGATGCTCATTGCAAAACTTCCCGATGCAAGCTTCAAACTGTAGGAAAATCATACAGAATGTAATTTTCAAAATAGAACACAATTTAAGGACCCATCTATGCTTGATGTTTTATTGAAATTGTAAGGGTTTACATTGAAATTTTATGTTTTTGTAAGCAAATTGTTACAATCAGAACAAGGAACAAGAAGCAATATTAGAAATAACTTATCATGACATGTTGTACGTTCTGACATGGATTTCATCCTTGATTTTCACTCAACAGAAGTGGTGCGGATTCTGGTAACTTAGGGTGGAGGCTTAGCCGCATTCAAGACAGTCTCCAATGACTTCATGATTCGCCTTCGGAATATGAATAAAAGCATAGTTAGACGTGGCCTTGCCTCTTCTCGAATATCTTCTTATCAGACCATTTGGAATCTGGGCAATCAAGGTGTAAGCTAGCAGCGGTGAAGCCTCGTCTCTTCTCTAATGTAAAACAATAAGACATTGTTGAACAGTTGATTAAAAGTAGAGATTCTCATTGCCATCTAGAAAGGATAGCTGGTACAATGAACCTGGAACCATTATTGCCCTTTAACTCCTTATGGTGGAATCGTTCAACATGAGTATCGCTGAAGCAATTTCAACCGTGAGTGGATGAGTATGAAACCCGTGAGCTGTCTGTTCTTTGAATCCAATGGCTTAGTTTGACGAATCTTTGAACAAGTACTAGACAACAGAATTGCGTACAACAAGTTTTTTGAACTAGAAGGAAAGGTGGAACGAGCTCAAGCTAGTAGTGAACACGCGCCCCTGCCGCTTCTCGTCAAGTGCCAACTCACAGGCTGGGACGCATCGATTGGCACTACCAGCAAGATGGATGCCATCAGGGATGCGTGTTTGAAACCGGCTTGAGCTCTTTCCACCTTTGTTTCCAAATATATTCTATAATTAAGTTTTTTGAAGTTAGAGTTTGAAATGAGGTCTTGGCTTCTTAATCAAAACAGTACAAAATCAAAGGAAAAAATACGCTTGCTCGATAGCCATGTCCAGATTATAGAGAAATTTACCGGCAACTGGGATGATTTTTGCCTTTGATAAAGTGGACAGCTGACTCAGCCAGAAATGATTGGATGGTGAAAGTTCTGGGTGGGACAGGAACCCTTTTCATGTGCCTAATCTAGCAGAAAACTCCAGCTAAGAAAGTGCCTTAAAGTTTTTCAGGTCAAATCCGGATAGTATAAAATTCATAGTACTTAGCCTTCCAGACAGTAGATGCGAAGCTTCCTGGTGACAACGATGTTTGAACTCAGTTTCCTGGTTTCAGAGTAATAGACCACCAATCATTGGTAAGTACTTTCGCGGAAATCATCAAGCAGAATCCTGACCAAATGACTCCTACACCTAACCCACCTCATGGACGAAGCTCTGTAATGAGCTGTTGCGACATTAAGACGACGTAACAACACTTGATGATTCTGATTTCAAAAATCACTGGAAGTACACAATTGGGGGGAAAAGGAAGTTTTGTTCATCTGATGTATCGAGGTTCTCGCACTTTGGCTTAACAAAGGTAAAACTAGCAGAAGTAAGTGGCACTCGATCTTCAGCTTTGGCGTGTTTTTAATGCCGATGGTAACAAGGTCTTCATGAAGTAGATTGAAAACTGCGTTAAATTTTTTCAGTCAAATTGATTGATTAATAAGGGAAAGTCGTTTGTTTGAGGGACTAGAACCGCGTTAGCAATTACATACAAGTTCTAACTCAAACAATCAAAGCATTTCCCTACATTAAGTGAACAAGAAACAACAACAAAATGCCTAGTAAATGCATTTTTTACTATTTCAAAAAAATATGCTCGTTGGAGCTTCTCAAGAGCGCATTACCAGTAACTTCCTCTGGAAATCATAGGCAGGCGTTTCGATATAAAAACAAAAAGAAAAAATAAGGAAATTTGAAAAACGCAGAAAGAGTGATAAGTACTTAGTGGTCATGGATGGATTGCAAATAAAAATGCTCAATCAATTTTATTTCTCTTTTGTGTCATTTATTTCATGCGTTTTGTTATAAGGATCCTACCATTTAGTCCGTGCATTCTCGTTCCACATTTGCTATGGAACCCGGAAAGCCTTCATGTCACCTTGCCTTAAGGGGGGAACCTGGTTTAGAACGCTGAAAATTGCATGATATTCGGCACAGTGTTTTAGGTTGCCTAACGTATGAAATGTTTCAAGTACTTTTGAAATAGGTCATAGATACACAAATCTTGCAAAAAAAATTCACTTTCACTTTATTTGATACTGTTAAGCAATAACAATTCGTATTTGTTTGTGGCACTTCTCGCTCGAAGAGTCTATTTTGTGAACACGATAGCGATCGTAGTTTTCATCTGAAACATAAAAACGAATACTTTTTTTGTAGCTTAGGAGTTGTTCTTCTATGTGAACCTAAGATATTCGAAGAAATATATAAAATTATTTATTTTATGACTGTTTATAAAAAATTTTGCGTTTTTCTGAAGAAATTTTATGATAATTTATTGAAAAAAGTTAATAAAAAAATTTTTTTATTGTGATTTTTTAGGTTCACATAGAAACCTACACTATTAGCTGTAAAAAAAGGTATCACTTATGAAAATGCGACAATTACAACTTTTTTAATCGTGTGCACAAAACAGAAAAACACTGTTTTGAGAAAATCGCGTTCAAAGTTTTTCATAAAAATTAATTGTATTTTTTTCAAACTCACCAACACCAAATGCTAGTCTGCTGTTCCTGCTCCATACATTAGTCCTTCAGCTTCTTCGTAAAACTCATTTTGAGCCAAAAGTTCTTCTTTTCGAGCCATTCGAGCCTCTTTACTGCTTTCAAAACTGCGCCGACCTTGTCGTGATATTCGTAGTTCTTCGCGAAGTTCAGAGCGTGTGACCCAATATTTATGTTCAGGTCACTCATCATCTTCAATGTACTCGAAAATCCAATCTCGATGATTTTTGAACCAGCATTTAAGTGCTTCGGAGCGAGGCGCCATATGGTGGAAGTGAAACTTTCGTTTGAGTTTTGTGTATGACCACCTAAACATCTTGTTAGAAGATCTTCATTCGATAAAGCTTCGTATATCGGACGTATGTTTTTAATGACATCGGGATGAAGTGGATCAGGATGCTTGAATTCCGTGAGGTTTCCAGCTGCTTCTGCTTTTCGCCATTTACACCAGCTATCGACTCCGGGTGGGCAATTGTTGTGCTTTGGTTTTTTGTCAGTGGAAATCAAATGATCTAGAGTCGCGATTGTTTTTTTTTCATTTCTTCAACAGAGTTTGAATTTCTACGAATGGCTAATCCATAATATGTCGTCAATTTTTTAATCAAAGTTGCAGTTAACTTGCCCCTCCCGCCAATTTTCGCAGATTTTTGCACATTCCGTAATCGCGTGCCCATTCTTTTCTCAACATGACCCACACACTCGCTTTTTTTTACAGGATATTTGCTTCCATAAGGGTTGAGATCCGCCACAGCCTTGTACGTTTTTGAATCTCCATCGCCGATATAATTCAAATACTTCACTCCGTATTTCTTGACGGACGCCGCGAACATTTCTTTGATAGCATCAACGTCCATTTTTCCAGCTGAACCCGAGTGATTTGCACAACATTCACTTTCATGTTTTTCATACCATTTTTCATATTCATCACTACCTTCTTTGCTTTTCCAATAAACACAAGCTTGACAGTATGAACTTTTTACAGTGAGATCGATGACCTTGCCAGTATAATATCCAATAAGTATTGCAACTCCGTACAAAGACGTAAAGCCGCGTTTTTTCCACGATCCATCGGCAGATATTTTAAACTGATCTTCTTTTCTTCCATTGTTAACATTGCAAACTTTTTCTTCTCTCACAGCTTTTAAGCACACAGTTTCAAAAACTGATTTCACTGTAGAGTGTATGTGTCGTATTATCAGATCGTACGTATTTCGGCTAACACCAAGTCCCAAATCCACAAGTCCAGCGAAAATGTTTATGCCTTCACGACCTATACCTAAGAGTCTCATCACAAAAACGATCCTTCTGTTAATCTCGAAGCCTGTATTAATCAATGGACCTGAATTTATTTCCCTCCGACCACAGGAGCACAGAACAAGAATCTTGAAGCCAAAACTACGATCCCCGGTTTCTTGAAACTGAATGTCTTTTTTGCAAGTCTTACAAATCAGGATTTCCGCGAGAGTTCCGAAAACACAAAAAAATTCCACTATCTTATACAAATGTGATGAGGTAGTCACTACACTATCCAAATTTGCACTACTGAGTTTCCGCGCTGACGCGTTGTCGTTGGAACTGCTGCACTGTTCACTGGAATTTTTTTGGGAAAACTGATTTCCTTGAAACTTTCTTTTCGGCGGTCTTGCTGAACGACCACGGTCACCATGTTTTTTTCTTGGATACGAATTCATTTCGTATTTAAATACCGTCTCTACTGAACAGAATTAGAACACCGAATAGCAGTTTTAAAAATATGACGATGCGCGCTTTGCTTTGGAAAGATAAATACTGAGAAGGAAATTCAGTGAAGTGCACACGAATGAAAACACGAAAATCAAGTTTTTGGGACTGATGATGTAAAATCCGATAATCTTTTATTATCTGGAGACCGAGCGACTCTAGACGCATCGCGCGCTCTCGCGCCCGCTTATCAGTCTCCTGAGCGCATTGTCTCTCAGAGGCCATTTCTGCGGAACGATTAGGAATTTGACTCTGAAATTTTGTGGAAATATTTCTGAATATATTTCTAATCGAATGAGATAAGTTTCAAAAAATCGATTTTTTTGACCCTCTAAACCAGGTTCCCCCCTTAAGAAACGCCTATTTGTTGCAATATGTACAAAAAATCAAAGAATATACACAATTTCACAAAGATTAAACACATTCATCAACACGAAAAAAGCTTGTTAAAAATGACTGAATACGTCAAGCCCCATAGACTATGAATTTATCAAACTAGAATATGAATTTGAGAATATTGAGAATTGAGAATAGATAACGAACTTCGTAGAGGTAAAAAAAGAGCTTAAGAAATTGAGCTCTAAGCCATTTGATAAGTAAGCATTTAAATATTTCTTAGTCGAAGCATATTTTCCTTTAAAACCCACACAAATTTTTTAGTTTCCAACTGATTTTCTCAGCAAAATATGAACATAAGCTTTATTACGCCCAACAAGTGTATTCAACAATCATTTGGTGGAACCCATCATCATTTTTCGTTCTTGTTTTAGTTCCCTGTCCATCGGTTGCCCAATCAATACACACTAACGATGAAAAAAGAGCCTTTTTTGTAACACAAGCCGCCTCTTCCGTTCATTCGGGGAGTCTTTCCCTAATTAATTCGTAATTAAAGCGGACCCAATTAATGGATTTCGTCATGGGTGAACGACATGGATGACAGAACTTTTCTTAGATCATAGGAAAATTTCATTTGGTTAAGTGATGTTTAATTTTCCCCCTTTTTACATTGATAATGCGTGCATAGAATGGAAAAGCGGATTTTAAATGAGCTTGGAATTTATGGCTCCTTATATTAGGTCTTGACAACGCTATTTGAACGGGTGAGCAGCACTGGTAAACCAGAAAAAGTACCAATCCGAAAGGAGTCCATGAATGCTAATCAAAGTAATCTATCAAGAGGATTGCTTGGAAGTTTGATTCTGCGAGAATTATTACAAGACCTATAATTGGAATGAGGTTGCCAGGAGGTTAGGATATCATGAAGCGCTCTGCTAAAAGTATTGAAATGGAATCGTGAAAACATTTTCTCTGCTAACACTTATGCTAATTATGCAACGGCAAATATTCAACCGAACCGAAATAAACAACGTCAAAAGTAAGCATATGATATACAGCCAAGTAAAACTGTCGTCCTCGGTAACTTTGCCATTATTTTTCATTAACATTTTTTAACTGCTCTTTTACTCGCGTCCTTTCACCTTACGCGTCCTTCGTAAACATTAAAGTGGTTGCATCCCGTGGACAAATTCAAGTATCAACTTATCACCAAAAATATTCAAACATCCTGTTCATATACTGAACTGAACTCCATAAAAAATTCTTTTGCCATTTGGCTTTTATGAAGAGCTAAAGGAGGCGTTCATGGCCTCCCCAGACGACAGTAAAAAGGAATAACGAAATTTTGGCAACATGCGATGTCACGAAATCCTCAGGCGACATTTTTTCGGACTAAAAGAACGCGAATACGCGGAGGGCGACGTGCCCTGTGTAATATTTTCCACGCTTTGTACTTTTCAGGAAGGAAAGCTGAGAAAAACTCCATGAACCGCTGACGCGACAACGTGGCTATGCGCTCTTCCTCTTGCAATATTCATATTAAATGTGTACGCTGGGCTGAATAAGTGGCAGGATACATAGCATGGTTATTATTTAATACAATGTTGATTTTAAATACAAGTAACTTAATGTGAATTTTAGGCGCGGATGCTTTGTTTATGTGAAGAGCTCATGCAAATATATTTTTCAATTTAAAATTCACCATTGGTGTCACGTTTATGAACGTATCAAATCGTTGTTGGTGGGAATATTAAAGCCAGAACAAACAGAGCATGTGTTGAACGTAATACGCTCTCATGTTTGACCTTGCATATTGGCTTGAATTCTCGTGGGCGATAAGAAAATTGATATTTTCAACAGAGAAAATATGTACAGGATTTCAACAACTATCATAAAATACTGAGAAAAAAATCGATATACAAAATATATAATGTACGAGAGTAATTATTCTCTAATATCCTCAAAGGAACAAATGTTTAATTCGATGAAGTGAAAAGCATTGTAGGAGACTCGACATTATGATTCTGATAATTCATTTTTAGAATTTTAGAATTATTCTTAGAACTTTCTAAGATACAAGAATCCTTGCGTAATACTTATTTTGCTTCCCCACTCATGAAGGTTAGATCCGAAAATGGCTATCACACGAACATCGTATCAACACTTTTTAATTTTCATAGATTGAAACAGGGGCCACGTGAACAAATATTTCAATTTTGCATACTATGTGAGTTTACCATGAAAAATGAAATAAATTTTTCTTCTGTTTCTTTTAGATAAAAGATCACATAGATTTTAAATGTAATACACTTTTAGATCTTGGGTGAAAGAACGCCTTTGCTGTAATTTTCGAATATGCGAATTGGCGACAAAAGGTCGGATTCGACATTATTTGTCGTTGGTATGGTGTACGTTCAATTGTAACTCAGACCATTTCTTTATAAAATCAACCTGTTGATGTCGTTTATCGAAGTCATACTTAACGAAGGTCAGCCTTCTGGAAAAATCAAAAGGGAAACACCCGTGTTTAAAAAGGTGACCAAAGTCCTCGAACACCAGCTGTTCCCCATCTTCCATCAACCTGTCTTCGGAATACTTCATAAGAAAGGTTCCTGTTCATTAAAGAAATAAACTAGTGCGGACAAATGGTAGTCTGTGTGGATGATATCAGCATCCTGTCACTCTTGATAATATTCCTATTATCTATTCCTGGAACTCGACATTTAGGTAAGGCTCTTCAGACTAAAAATTAATGAAAACATAATGAAAATGGACCCCAATATGCAAAGTATCATACCAAATGAATAAAATGTCGAAAACGTTGGTAAATTCACTTTTTAGTTGCCAAGCCAATGAAAAACCGGAGAAAAACAGACGAAAGACGTTGAAGGATACAACTTGACAATAAGATACCTTATTCAGTTTTGAAAATATTGACGATCAGGAAAACAATGTGCGAAGTACCCAATTCTGTGATAAAACGTGTGCTTGGGGTATGAATCATCTGTAAGCATCCGTGAAGATACTGAATGCCTTCGAGAAACGGGTACTTAAGCAGTGCAAACCTAAGAAGTGAGCCGATGAAGAATATAATATAACCATGGGCTGCGTGAAATATTTAGTAAAACAGAGGTCACGATAGTTATAAGAGTGCAGGAGCTATAGATCCAGCTTTCTGAGCATGCCATGTGAGTCGTACTGGTACTTGTATTTGTAGAACAAAGGCGGAAACAAGTGGAAAAGCAAAGAAAACACTGTTCTAGATTTCTTAATGAAGAGAAGCTGGACTTCGAAACTGTAGGGTGTGGTCAACCAACTGACAGGGCTAGAAAAATTGTTCACAGAAAGCAAAAGACCGAAAAGGGATGTTGAGCGACAAAGTGAAAGAAATCACAAGTAGAAGTAGTCCACGATATAAATGGAAGGGTCATTATGAATTTGGTTCGGATTCGATTTATAATGAAGAAAATGTGGACGATACAAAAGAATCTAAAGAGACACTTTTGAGAATATACCCCCTAAGTAACGCTCTTGAAAGAATAATCGGCTTTCGAGCATCGACGTCATCAACGACAAGAAAATGTAACTCAAAAAGTTGAAGAGTATATATTTTCCACAAAACGATAGTTTTCACCATATTATTGAAGATTTGTGACAACGCCGATAAACTTGTGCCAAGGAAAGACTAACAAGAACCTCTATAGAAGACTTAGTTGAGCATTGGTTGAGCTTGAAAAAGAGCAAATCGAAAAACTTGATTAAAAAGTACTGTACTGAAGTTTAATTAGTGATTCAGATCCTAGTATGGCACAAACGTGTATCTAGATGATCAATACCTATACCCGTGACACTCTCAAACTCCCCATTGGGCCACAAATAACAAAAACATCCACAACTTTTTTTTCAAAACAACAACCACAGATTTCAGAGCAGCGCGATTCATAGAGATACCCTAGAACTTCTATGTCCTTTGTCTTCCAAATGACACGACATACCTCAACTACAGAAACACGGAACCCAATGAACTCAACAAATCGTTTAACATACGAGGTCTGTTCAAAAAGTACCCGGAATTTTTAAATTTCGCGGGTCTGGAGAGTCCTATTGCCAATTGTGTTGGTATACATGCCCCTAAAGTATGATAAAATTTTCAGACATATTCACTGTTTACTTTTTCTGTGGTAGTCGCTAAGGTTCGACGTGTTTTAATGAGCTCGGCGAATTTTGCTTGTTTAAACAATGGAAGAATTGAAGAGTCAAAGAATTTGTACTAAATTTTGCGTAAAAAATGAAATAAAGTGTAACAAAGTGTGTGAAATGTTACAAAAAGCCTATGGTGAGTCTATTATGAAAAAAAAACAAGTGTTAACGAGTGGTATAAGTGTTTCCAAGATGGCCACGAAGACGTTGAAGATGACGAACGCTCCGGTCGACCCAGCACGTCAATAATCGATGAAAATGTGGAAAAAGTGGAAAAAATAGTTATAAATGATCGCCGAATAACAATTAGAGAAGTTGCTGATGAAGTTGGCACATAAATTGGCTCATGTCATAACATTTTCTCAAAAGTTTTAGGCATGAATCGAGTGGCAGGAAAACTCATTCCAAAACTGCTGAATTTTGACCTAAAAAACAATCACATGAACATCGCTCAGGAGCTGTTAAATGACGTCAACGACGATCCAAGTTTGCTTGAAAGGGTCATGACTGGTGATGAAACATGGGTGTACGGTTATGATGTCGAAACCAAAGCACAATCGTCCACCTGGAAGCATTCAACGTCATCAAGAGCGAAAACAGCACGTCAAGTTCGATCAAATGTCAAGGTTTTACTTACTGTTGGCATAGTGTATCATGATTATCATGTATTACTTATTGTAATGGCATAGTGTATCATGAGTTCTTACCACAAGGTCGTACGGTTAATAAGGAGTATTACCTTGAAGTTATGCGACGTTTGCGTGAAGCAATCCGAAAAAAAACGCCCCGATTTATGGAAAAAGAATTCATGGCTTTTGTACCACGATAACGCACCTGCTCACTCGTCGTTGCTTGTTCGCAATTTTTTGGCCAAAAACAATACCGTAGTCATGCCCCAACCTCCATATTCACCAGATATGGCTCCGTGTGACTTGTTCCCAAAGTTGAAGAGATCCATGAAAGGACGGCGTTTTTCCTCGATTGAAGAAATAAAGGCCGAATCGCTGAGAGTACTCAAGGACATACCAAAAAGTGAATATCAAAAGTGCTTCGAAGACTGGAAAAACGCTGGCATAAGTGTATTATATCTGGGGGGGGGACTGCTTTGAAGGGGGCTACCACATTGACGTAGACGAATAAATAAATATTTTTTTGAAAAAACGAAAATTCCGGGTACCTTTTGTGCAGACCTCGTACATTTGAACAAATTAAGCCAAACAAATGCAAGAATAATAACAACTGATGCAACAAAATTCTTTTCCGTATAGACGTTGCATACAAGGATATTACTCGAAATCAGAGAAACTCATATAATATAAAAAGTACTGTTACAATCCTAGACGCCAAAATTATCACGATTCATACTGAAAAATTGAACTTTCCTCCAAACACCTGTTGCATTATATTTAATCACGCAAGGAAATTACTGGAAAACACCAGGTTAAATAACAACAACAAGAAGGTAATAGTCAAGGGGAATCTAAGAACGAACATGCCAACATCATTTTAAACTTCAAATGGACTCTGGGACATGGTGGCATCGAAATATTTCAAGAAGTTGACGCGCTGGTCAAAGAACGCGTTTCTAAACCCCAACGAATAGAGAAGCACACTGAACTAGATGAAGTCCTCAACAACATCCAACTTAAGATCAATAATAATTGGAAGGAAAAAAGTTTCTAGTATTATCAGCAACTTGAAACCAAGCCCTGAAGTGCGTTCACTTCAGTAACCCCACAAAAACCACAATTACAAATGGTTCTACAGAAAAAACATAACAAAAAAATTACAAAACAATTAATAGGCTGCATGTTAACAGAACATATAACAAAGAAAGACTCCACAAAATAAAGGTAACAATGTTCAAAGAATGCTATCACGATAAGAAAGCTACCCTAGCCATTGAATTTTTGAATGCACAATGTATGATGAGTTCAGGGGTAATTTCGGATTCTTTTAAAAATATAAAAACTTGAACGATATATTAATTAAGAATGACAAAAACCTCCTTCACTCACTTTGAAGCTTCCTTGATCTTGAAGAAATCAGCATCTGATCCAAGTCCAAGCCAAGTCCAACATAACTTTCCGGAACGAAAAGGAATGTAACATGCCATTAGTTAGAGCCAGAACGTTGGCCAGTGAAGCAACGAAAAATCCGAGGGGAAAGAAGGAGAATGCCTAGAAAATTTGAAAAATTTGCCAACTAAGTGTGAGCGTTTTAAAGTCAAAAAATTTGAAAACTTGAACATGAGTCAGTAACCAATGTAAACAAAACCTCGCAAGAAAAAAGACCGATTTGAGGTGGACCTTCAAAAAAAAACCTGGAAAGAACTAAGAAATGATATCAATCTTGTATCTGCAAGTTTGGTATCTGAAAGGGAATGCAATCCTCGTAAGAAGACATGACTAGCTTAATACGAAATTGGAAGTGGGAAAGAAACGCTCAATAGAGAAGTTAAAAAGATACAGATGGTTGTACAAGGATGAAAAAAAAACAAAATTCAACATAAATTAAGAATTATAAAGTGGAGTTGACACGATGAGGAATCGCGAGAATACAATGACAGTAGACAAGGAATGACACAAGTCATGTCTTGAACTACTGAAAAGTTATGGACAAAGTTGAGATAGTTAGAGCAGTCATCTTCTTTGCAATCGATGCCGGTATTCAGCTGGTGACAGTTTTATTTGAATTTTTTTTTTACCGTTGAAGTTCTAGCCCATCCAGTTGAGAAAGGAACCTCCGAGGGAATTAACCCATTCAAGCGTGATTCTGATCAGACTTCCTTCTTGTGGACAGAGAAAAGAAATGAGTCTAACAGGCGTCATAGACCAGATTCTCTAGTGAACTCTGTCCCCACGGTAGGAATAACAATTGTTTTCCTCAAAAGCAATTTTCTCCTGAAGCGTAGATAAAAAATGATAGCAGATGTGGGGAAATGCAAAAGCGAATGCGGAAAAATATATGAAGTTTCAGAGATCGTATAATGTTCCAGTAGAACGCATAAAATAAGGAGTCGAGCGGGTTGAAGACATCATTTTCGACTTGGTTCACAACATGTGGAGCTAAGGACATAAGACTAAATGTGACCAAAACAATTGAAATGAGTAGCATACAAAAGACTTGAAAAGCTTCGACATGGAAGTGTCCGATTCATTCTACTACTGATAGTGCCCGACAAATCCCAATAACTAATGGAACAAGTGTTTGGTCTAAACAAGACAACCTTCAATCTCGGAGAATTTTATTGGAAACTCAGCGCTTAAAAAAATGAATATAACGCTAATCATTCAAGCGTTAATGAAGTTGTGAATTTGTTTTTTGGAAATGATTTTTTTGAAATGTTTCTCGTAAAACCAACTTATATCGACATCAAAATGAAAGTATGTCTAAAGAACAGCGTAGAACTGTCAATTAAGTAAATGTAGAAAAAGGGGAAGTCAAAAAATGTTTTGCTGTTGTTATTGTTTGAAAAAGTTTGGTTATATAAAAAAAAGCAAACAAAATGGATTGCGCACAGTTTTATAAGTTTTGTTTATAATGTTTCAACTTTGAATGTTAATTTACCAATTTATGATCACAGTTTTCTTTCTCGATGGTTATCTGTTGAAAGGTGGTGAGAAGTTTCACCCAGACGGTGTTGATGGTAGCCATCTGTCCACTCGAGTTTGATCCACCGCTGCTCTACGGTATGTTGATAGGTTACCTAGTGAAAATCTGGGTCCACCAGCTAGGGTGGAATGAGCTAACAGTCACCAGCGTGGGTGCGCTTTCCTCAAATCACCAGCGAGGGTAATATCAACACTGATTACCAGCTAGGGTGATCATCTCTAAACGTAACAGTCACTAGCGTCGGTTAGATTTCCTCAAATCACTAGCGAGGGTGATATCAACACTGATCACCAGCTAGGGTGATCGTCTCTACACGTCTGTACGTCACCAACGTGGGTGAGATTTCCTCAAATCACCAGCGAGGGTGATATCCACACTGATCACCAGCTAGGGTGACATTCACTCAAATCACCAGCGAGGGTGATATCAACACTGATTACCAGCTAGGGTGATCATCTCTAAACGTAACAGTCACTAGCGTCGGTTAGATTTCCTCAAATCACTAGCGAGGGTGATATCAACACTGATCACCAGCTAGGGTGATCGTCTCTACACGTCTGTACGTCACCAACGTGGGTGAGATTTCCTCAAATCACCAGCGAGGGTGATATCCACACTGATCACCAGCTAGGGTGACATTCACTCAAATCACCAGCGAGGGTGATATCCACACTGTTCACCAACTAGGATGATATTCACTCAAGACAAATAATCAGATCCTATATGCGCGAAGGTATGTCTCTAAAGAGAGCCAAAAGAAGACTGACTGGTAGAACGATGGCGGAAATGTCCCAAAGTCCGTAGAGAGGGGGCAGTTCTAAAGAAGAGTCGGTCTCGTGATTGGTTGAAGAAGCTCTATTGGAACGAGCGTCTCACGTGGTGTTGTGAAGTGCGGAAAATCCCGCCATAAAACGACGTATTTAGTTCTTTGTGAGGCTGAGGACCTGGGAAAACCTAACATCTGGGTTGTTAAGCCTTCCCAGATGCTCACCTCATCTGGTTGGGATTTTTCCTTTGTAGATAGTGATAATAATTTTTATTATATGTTTTGAAATATATTCAGGACAAACTAGAAAATTAGAAGAAACAATTTTGTCTGCATTGGAACCATATGTTGATTAATGGTGCCACGTGTATCAAGATAATTATAATAACAGTGGAAAATTGCTAAAAATTTATTAAAGAAAAAAGTAAGAATGTGTGGAACCATTCCAGTAAAAAGGGGCCTACCATCTGATCTGAAACCAGAAGAACATATATTAAAAGGAAATGAAATGCCATTTAGAAGAAAAGGTGAGATTCTGTTTCTTTCATGGAAGGATAAACGAAAAGTTCATATGATTTCAATATTCAAAACGCCAGCTCAGTTGAATTAACATATCGAAATGGTACTTTAAAAACAAAGCCTGTTTGTATTGATAAATATAATACCTTTATGGTATGTGTGGATAGAGCAGATCAGTATTTGCCTTATTATTCTATTCCCCCATAAAACGATCAAGTGGTCAAAAAAAGTGGTGTTTTGGATAATAAATTGTGGACTGTTCAATTAATACACCATATTAGAAAAAAATATAAAGATTTTTTACTGGAAATTGCAAAAACAATGGCTAGTGATGATTTTTAAGCAGAAGAAGATGTAGCGGAGGATGCAAAAGGTGGACCTTCTACTGCTACCAAGCGTGCTACTTATCACGATCCACCAGGACGATTGCCAGGGAAAATACGACAACATGTTCCAAAAAAACTTGGTAGCAAAGGTGAACAAAAATATCCGTGCAAAAGATGTCGAGCCTGAACTGCAAAAACTAAGGGAAGCGATGTTTGATATATTTGCAAAATTTTGTTTTGTACGTCTCCATCATGGAACTTGCTTTCAAATATATTATACCAAAAAACAATACTGGAAGTACCATTAAACATAATACTTATTAAAAAGTAAAAGTAGTAAAATTAAAAATATATAAAAGTTCAGTAAATAGTAAAAGTAAAGTAAAATAAGAGGAAGTAAAATATAATACTTATGTAAACCATTAAACTTATGCAAATGTTACTCTCAGAATACAGTGTAACCTCCATAATTGCAACCTCCGACAATTGCAATACCCGAAATTTGCAACAGCGAATATTTTCCTACTGTGGGCTCTAAAGTTGCAACTATAGAGTCGAAATCAAATCAAAACCGTTACTGTGACATTTCTCACCCTATTGTATGCACTCACAAGATGTTTATTGGAAGTCTAGTGACAGAATAGTATTTTCCGGTACATCCCCCAATATGCGTCCTTGTCAAGTGGTATGTTCATATGATTTTCGTTTAAATTTCGTTTTCTTACGTCGCTCGTGTGGTTTATATGAAAATGTTGGGTACATAAGCACATTCGTTTTTATCACTTAAAGATAAAGCGCAAGTTATAACAGATTTCGAAAGTGGTTCATCTATTGCCGCTTTATCTATCAAATATGGCGTCAACAAATCGACAATTAGTCGTATTATGAAAAACCAAAACAAATTCAAAACATTTATGGCCAATGCAGTATTTGAATCCGATAAACGGAAAACGAAATGTCAGTCTGAATTTCCGAAAATAGAGACTGCGCTGTATAAGTGGTTTTTGGATCAACGATCAAAAAACATACCGATGTCTGCGGAACTGCTGCAGGAAAATGCAAAATTTTTTCACAACAAAATTCGAGGGATTTCAAATGGATTAAATGCAAGCAACGGTTGAATCATAAAATTTAAAAAGCGACACGGGTTCCGGCTTCTCAACATTTTTGGAGAAAAGCTGTCAAACAATGCAGCTGCCATTGACCAATTTGTTGAGAAGTTTCATTCCGAAATCAAAGAATTGCAATTGAAGCCAGAACACATATACAATGCAGATGAGTCTGGCCTGTTCTGGAAGCTTCTTCCAGAAAAAATTTTGATGAATTTCCGGGAAACATCAGCACATGGACGGAAAACTAATAAGGAGAGGATAACTTTTATAGCATGTACAAATGCAACCGGAACGCATAAAGTTAAGATCCTAGTGATAGGAAAAGCCAAGAATCCCAGATGATTCAAAAATGCTGGAGATCTTGCTGTGGTGTACAGAAAAAGTGGCAACGCTTGGATAACGAGATGTCTATTGGATAACTGGTTTCATCACACATTTGTTCAAGAAGTAACGTTTTCAATTTCCGAAATTAAATTTATTGGTTTCAATGGACTTTATTTTGCTTTAGGCCCGCAGATTCCCAAATGCTCAAGGACTTCGAGCAAAAGTGCTTTTACTGCTTGATAATGCTCCATGCCATCCGAAAGATGGCCAGCTTGAAAGTAATGTGCTTCCCACCGAACTGCACTGTAATCATACAACCTATGGACCAAAACATGATTAGGTTCACAAAACTTTTTTACAAAGAAAGCTTGTTGGCCCAAATTCTAGATTCTGAGGAATCGGACTTGGACCAAATAATTAAGGCTATAAACTTAAAACACGCCATATGTCATTTATATGGAGCGTGAGCGAAGGTCAGATCACACGTTATTGAAGAATGCTGGGAAAAATTAATGACACCTGTCTCTGATTGGACGGAAGAAGATGACGTTCCGCTGAGTATCATAAACTCAGAAAAGCAGTGCATGAAAGATATAATAGATCCAATAGGTGATCTTCTGAAACAAATTGGGCCTGATGATAATTTGACATCAGATGATATTGATAACTTGATTGTATAAACTGGAGCTGAGATTTGTTTTGAAGAGATAGACGACGATGAAACAAAGTCAGTTGACGAAATCACCTTGGAGATAAGAGTAAACAAGATAAAAAATGAAGACTCAGTACGAAGCTTCAACATCTGTATTGAATGGTCTGAACAGAATAACGAAAATCTTCAGGATATAATCGTTTTGCAACAATTAAAGGAGAAAACTATTGTGAAGCTAGGCAAGAGCCAGAAGCAGGCAACACTTTCTAACTTTTTTGAGAAAATCTGAATACATGTATTTCAAAAATACAAAGGTATAAGAAAAGTGTTTGTTGCACTCTTTCTTTTTGAATCACAATATTTTTTCCAATAAAAATAACTTCATTTGTGTTAAATGGTTGTTTTTCTTCACAAAAAGTGCTGACCCGAAAATCGCAACATTTCGAAAATTGCAACAAGTTAGTGTTTCTATTAGTTGCAATGACCGAACTTATAGGTAAAAAATATACGGAAATTCAGACTATACATTTTGCACTTTATACCGTATTCAATGTGTTAAAATCCTTTTTTGATTTAGGGTTCCCAGTATTAAAAAATATAACTCAAAACGATACATCAAATCTTTTTAGTTAAGCTTTTTTCAACATTCTATTACATTTTATGTTGGTATTATTAATATAAAACAGTTTTCATCCTGATTACAAAAGATACAAATCGACTAAGCACAGACCTAGGAAACCAAAAATAAATTAAATAGCATAAATGACTATGATTCCATGGTTGAACCAATGTTATCATATTTTGAGACCATACACAACATGAGAACAATTAAAGGCAATTGACGGTTATATGTCCAAGGCATATACAAGACCACTTCCCAACTTATACTTCAATATACATAACACAACAGAAGGATATGTTTTTTCGACTCCCAAACAACTGCTCGTTCAAAAATAATACAAAAACTACTCGACCTCAAAATAGAACCACACAAAAACGTTTTTGATTTTCCAAAAGGCTGCCAATACCCGATCGACAAATGGAAACCGATCGAAGTGAAACAAAAGTCAGACAAATGTAGAGTGACTTACGGTCAATATTCTCAATCGATACGCAAGGAAAATTACCATGCAAGGGTATGCAAAAGGTATTACTTAAATTTGGGATCAGAACCTTTTGGAAAACTTGAAAGATTTGGTTCTACTTTAACTCCCTTAATAACTTCTAAGTGATCAAAAACCCCTCCTTGTGATGATAATTTTGTAAAAAACTTTTTTCACACCAGGGACATTGCCAATATTCCTTGTCATATTGCTTGCTTTAGATGAAACAACTACGGAAATCTTAATCAAGATGTACTTCTGTTTCAAAGGTTCTGTTTTATATTTTACCTTGTGAATTGGAACATTTCCAATGAATTGAGCTGATATAGAATGGATTTGTTACTCATTTTGGCTTACTATTTTGAGAATTTAACTTTCTGAGAAAAGAATTATGAGATACAATGGCCTGGTAGCGATTTAGTCTATCCATTTGTTAATCCATCTATGCTATCCCAAAAGAGTGCTGTTGTCAAAATATTCTCACTTCAGCCATACTGTTGAGGTATGGTCCAAAGCAAAGTCCTTTGCATTGCCAATTAAATCCAGAATTTTAACAAAAAGGCTTTTTCTGATATGAAATTGTAAAAAAATGTATATTCTGCTTTATGTGGATTACTACAAGACATTCAATATCTACTGAGCTAAATTTCCAACAAAGTTGTACTTCTGGGAGCAGAACTTATCTCGAAGAATTTCATTAGGGTTGGTTTCATTGACTCCCACCTTAGGCAAAGTTGTTCATTTGCTAAGTTTATAGGATATATGGGAGGAGGAATTCGAAAAATAAAGGTACATTGCATGAAATTGTACAAAACGAAGCTATATTGGACCGTGTTTCGGTCAACATGATATTTTTCACGTCTTTTGAAACTTTTGAAGACAGGAATAAGTGCTTTGCGCATGTCATGAATTTCAGTGAATTATTAAATGTCATCAGTATTTGCAATTTGCAATTTTTTATTGTTATACACCCTTTAGAATCGCCTTAGATGAAGAGCAGAGACTGATTTATGAGTGCTTCAAGCAAAAACTAAACCAAAGCAATAATCGAGGAAATTCACCTAAAGAATGCAAACGGTTGCTTCCGAAAAGTTTACAATCAGTAAAAACTCTTATTAAATTAAATTTCTAGAATAAACGAGAGTTCTTGAAACTCACGCAAAAAGTCACATGATCTTCAATTACTCCGTTTGGAACACATCCCTTATATACATACTTTCTTTTGTTACACCTCTCATTTCCCTTATTACGTCTCCCACTGAAAGCAATTCTATCGTTTCATCCACAGTACTTAATGCAATTACGGAATCTTCATAGTGTAACAAAATTCAAACTATGCGCATTAAAACCTATGTACCTAACATGTGGTGTAGGACGATATGGTTGATTTCAGCGTTCGCATTTTCACACTTGAAAGAATTCATGAGTCTAAGGATAATAATGGGAAAACGTAATGTCAGCAGATGTAAGTTGCAGACCATTAACCCTAGAACAATGGATCGTGAAATGGAGCTTCAGGCTAACCCAGTTTCTCATTACGAGTTTGCAAACTCGTCATGCAGATTTTTGGTCATAGTATTTTTGGCATGCATGCAATAGCGGAATTGAATCGTTAATAAAATGGGGACACATTTTCCAACTGAGCTAAAGCTACTTCCTGGTCATTTCCGCAGTCCGTTCCGTTGTGCATTATCCCTTCGGAGCAATCCGAGCAGGCCTAACCCCGTCATTGTCACTCGATAACCGACTAGCAATGTCTTTACATTTGCCGTTAATTAGACTCCTTAAGTGGTGCGATATCAATTACAGTGTTACTTCCACACAAAGTCCTTACACACTTTGAGCCTACACAGGACGTCATAGCAACATTCAGCATTAGCCAACTTCCAAGCATATTATCATGCTATTCGGCATTATATATTATATAGGACATACATCGCATCGAGGAAACTTGGCCCATTTTATGTTGCTTTTGTACAGCTACCGAAGGAGCGGCCACTTTTGGTAACAAGAAGCTACTTTCGCATTTGACCGACATAATCATTAAGGGAGCGAGCAAGAGGACACTTGGAGGAGGACATTTCGTTTCAGCATTACAGCACCAAATCAAAGACTCTAGGTGTAATTAAAATCGGAACCTGGGCTCTCAACTTCCCGGCACTTCTTTTTTATTATGTAATTAGTGCTTTCTGTCCTGAAGCCCCGGGAGGTACCTTTAGAAAAAAGTGCTAATTAGAGCCTGTTAGTAACTTTAGAAATGAGCTTAACTAAGAATCGTCCACTTGTCTCGAATACAACTTTCAAGGTTTCCATTGTCCTAACAACACACGAGGATTTTTCTTCATTTACCAAATATTAATGGCGGCGAATTACCTAAAAAGGAAATTAGTTCATATGGCGGGAAAGATAAGAACACAAAGTTTTATTGAATTAAGTAGGACTGAGTTGCCGTTAATGACGTAAGAAATGAATGAATGAATTACTTTGCAAAGTTTTCGCTTGATTATTTCGCACGGAAATTGCTTTTTGTCCTAACGAACGTGGGCGTTATTTATCAAAGTGGCGATTCAGAAGTGTTTCAAGTGAAATTTCCTCCTGGATGTATGGCATTTGCTATTGAAATGATTGATATTGCAATGGGTAAATTAGATTTTCTGGCAACTCACCTCTGAGTTGTGTTTTATTTCTTTTTTCGGAAACAATTTAATCAACTTGTAGCAAACGTTTCAACAAACATTTGGCTCAACATTTGCTGAATAAACACAGGCCAGCAATAAAACAAGCTTCAAACAATCTGAAATAAATAAAAGGAAGGGTTTTATGTTATCGGAAACCTATAGAAGATTGAAGAGAAAATACTCTGAAGGAAAAACACTTTCAGTTTACTCTTTTGTACATAGCTCGCAAGGGCGAATTCGAAGATTGTTATTGCTAAAATATAATGCCAATAGAACTATATCCAGCTCTCATATCTTTAAAATTGTTTTTTCTTGCCTAATTAAATCAAGCTATTACCCTTTAAGTTAATTCTGTATTATCTTGCTTTGGGAAAGTTATTGGGAAATAAATACTACTTTCCAAACCTTCTGTGGTATTAAAACTTATGAAAAAATTGTCTTTCTTTCCTTAGCCTCTAAATGAACCCAAGATATATTATCCAATTAGCATGAAAAAAGTTTGAACTTGTTCCTGTTTTCAAAATAATTTATTGATTACTTTGCTTTTAAAAATGATACTTGTATATTATAATTATGCTTTGTTTTTAGTGCCTTACCATTTAGCTGAATGGTAACGATATAAGAAAATTTAAGGACATTTTAGACACTTTCACGTGTCTATTTCACGTTTCCCAACAAATGCAAAAAAAAAAATGAAAACATAAAAAGGACTCGGTCTAAAATTAAAATAAAAATGTTTATCAATGTTGGAATAAAAGTACAGTGCCTACTTGTCCAAATCATTTTTCAGTCGAATCGAATTTTACTACTGCAAATTGGAATATGATAAAAGACGACGAACGAATTCAAATGGAGATTTCCATATCCATTTCCTACCGTCAAGAAAAGAAATGACACATTCACAGAATTTGCAGCACTCAGCAGGTTATATACTTGTAAACTTAGCTATGTTTGTATCTGATTTATTGTTTCTTCGTATTAAGGTACAACCCGAATTGAATATAAATAATTACGTTCGGGCAAAGCGAAACCGGTGAGCTTGTCAAAAACTTGTCCTATGTTAGATAGGGCAAGATATTAGATTGTAGATTTTCAACATAATTTACAAGTTAGACAATGGCTGACCCAATTTACTTAGAACTGATTGACGTTTCGTGATGTGTTATTGAAATTATACTTCTTATCGCCCTAGGAGCTGAGTCCTTGTCAGCATGATGCCCTCATGAATTGATCCCACATTTACCAATAATTGAGTTGAATTGGACAAATCCATTGAGATTCGGGGATTGATACAGCCTGTTTTTGGTTAAAAAAATGTGGGTTCCAAATCAATTCATGTGATGAAAGGTGTGTATCATATATTTAAGTAAGCGAATGTCGGCAAATACCCAAAATCGTCATTTGATGAACCGTTTTATATTGACTTGCTGATGATGTTATCAAAGAAATGATTTCTTTAAGTTTAACGCCGCGAGAGTTTTTAAAACTTCATTTGAAAGGATTAGGCCAAGCTTAAACCAGATCTTTCATTATTTATCATGGTCATCTACCTTCATCTTCCAAGTCATAATTGCTGCTCACAGAAACTTTCCATTTCCCGCTTCCCTTCCTTGTAGCAACATTAAGCCACATACAATCACATTTCAGCTAGACTGGATTGTACAGGCAAGGCGTGAGCTCAAGCAGCAAGAACACTACCGAGTAGTTTTCACCCGAAAGAGATAGAAGAGCCATTAGTTGATTTTTACTTGTATTTCCTGAAGCGTTTTGATAGTAGTACTGCTTTCAAACGAAGCAATGAGAACATATTTACCACGATTTTTTTTATTAGATTAAAGCCCTTCAAAGCGTTTCATTTATGAAACTAATTAGAAACCCTAAATGTTTCATTTAGAGCACCAAAGCAACATGATATGAGTTCCATTCCCTTCGTATCTACTCAACAATATGGTAGATTTTAAGATTTTTTCTCTCTCGAAACATAAACAACGAGTTTGTTATCCCGGCTTTGTAACTTTTTACACTCAATAAAAATAGCTTCATCAGTTCTTGGATTATTCATAAACTTTATGTACCAAACAGCTACCTACTACCGCCATCACCCGTAAGTGACAGATATCCTTCGACACGTTCTCAATTCAAGTGAAAAACGTTACCAGAAATTGCAAATTGTTTTCAATTGTCTATTTATCATTGCAGCGATATCCTCAAGGTGGTATTTTAATGTAAGAAACAGCAAAAGTTATAAGGAGGCCTTGTCAAATATTGGTGTACAAGTTCCAATTAATGCGCTCGAGCCCTATCATGGAGCAGCACTCGATCACCGTTTGACCGAAACCCAAGCCGTTTTCTTCTGTCCTCATCCAGCAGTACCTCAACAGAGTATTTTGCAGTGATTGTTTCACCTCTAGGAACGTATACGTTGTGCTAAACATCTGCATAAAAACAGTCAACATTGTCTCCCTTTTTTTGTAATTTGGCGGTGATTTTGGTCTTGGATATTCAGAATGCTGTGAAAACTCTCGCTATTTTAATGGATATTTACCGCAAGCCTATAATTAATAATATTCTTGAGTACATTTACGTCATAAGAAACCAATGACTTGTCCTTGTTCTGCTGTTACGGATTCAGGATGAATTTTTCGCAGACGTGGATTATAACGGAATTTTCGGTTAAAACTTGGTGAATAAACTTTTTGGTATTTCAGCACAATTCTATAGCTCGCGTCTAGTCAACCGACGATCTACTTCGATTGTAACTCGCTCATGCTCGACGATTTGGTAGGTTGAAGGTTGGCCAGAGCGAGAATCACTGAGAGGAATTGCGGCCGTCTTGTATCTGGCAATGTTTTATCTACTTTCCTACTCTGACAACCATCTTCAAATGTCTAATTTTTGGTTTAAATTGTTAAATTTGCTGCTGTGATGTAAACAAACCAACAGCCAAACCAAACCAATTATAAAAACATGTAAATCATTACCAGATGTTTCATACAATCCTGTAATGTTTATTCAAAGTAAGATTTGAAACGAACAAAGAAGATGTTGATTTTACAATTAGAAGATGTATCTTAAATAGATAAGATTTGAAAAGGACCCGACAAGGGTGAAAACATGTAATAATAATATTTGTTTAGTTAGCGATTAGCCATAAGTATAAAAGCAAATGTATTGTAAAGAATAAGCGTCAGTTGAGTAGAAATAAAGTTAGAGATAAGACAACGAAAGCAGTTGAGTTTGTTCTTCGCGTTAATTTCAGACGTTTGGAACCACACACGTAACTCGGCGAATCTATTAAAAGCCAAAATACAATACTGCGAGACTACGATACTAGAGCGCGACGAGAGTCTCGCAGCAAATGTCAAGCAGTTTTCGTAACATGCATTTGTATACGACATCGTACAATGATTGCGATGCGTCGATGCGAGGTGAGAAATATTCGGAAAATCAAAAAAATTCCTCACAACGAGGTGCGTCACGCAGTATTGTATCTGGACCTTAACACGAAAAAGTCTATGAAAATAAATTAACGCTGTGTGTGAAACGAGGAATTTCGAGAGACCTTGCGGCATCGAATCAATCTCGGAAGAGTTGTATTTTATATTCATACAGCTGTGGCACAAAGATATGAGAGCCTCCATACTTCCCGATACTTCTAGATCCATCCGATCAAAGTTTCTCTGGGTAGGGTGGAAGTGAAGTCCATTTATGTGCGGACAAGTTTGTCATTGCGAGGCATTTGATATTCATGGATACTTATTGATCTTCCTAGCTCGACGGTTAGAGTCAGAAGGCTAAAAGAAATCCTAAAGTGAAATTTTGGATAATATATCAGACAAGAATTGAACTGGGCATATCACAGTGTGTTTTCGGCCCACAATATTAGTAAACAATCGATACGTGACACGCTCCTTTGTATTCTTAGGCTTTATGTTTTATACAACTTTAAAACATGGGTTTATTGCGAGGCAAACCGTATTTTTACATACTGATTAGAATTTTTTATTTGCAAAGTTAAACGTAAAAGTAATTTTCTTTTGACGACTAAGGACAGCACAACAAAAAGATGATACTTTCTGGCATGGATTGACATGTTCATTCATAGTCATCAAAAGGGATATGGGGGCGGCGTACACTTGCATGAGACGCCCGTGAAATGTCATCGCTGCTTGGACCGTTTAAAACAAGTCCAATCTTTTTTAGGATTTATTCTGGTGCTGCTTATGCCTTATATGATGGGCAGCAACAAAGATGTTGCTACTGCTACCCATCAAATAGGCCTTTATCGACGTCGTATGAGTCAAGATGAGAAATTCACTTTATCATAGAATGTTTGAACTGTTTCTGTATTCACTATCTTGCGAACCATACTTCCATTCTTCATCAGCAAATTATTGACATTTGCCGATATACACTAGTCATTAGGCAACATTTTGATTGACTTACAATTTTAAAACTTTCTAACCCGTTTGCTTAGATCCTTGCAACTAACATAAGCTAATTATAAGCTTATTCAGATGATCAAAAGTGGTTTTGAATTTAATTCCAATTTTCGGGATATGCATGTCACTGGAGGTTTATCAAATGCAACTGTATCAAAAAAAAACAAACACGTAGGAATAGTGGGAAAATTCCAAAATTTCTATCCAATTATGCAAAAAACTTTAAAAGACGAAAATTCGAGGCTATTGCGCTTGCAATGATCACAACTTCAGAAACTTTTGTATTACCATGTATCATATCATGCTGGGACCAAATTATCCCCAAATGATCATCTGTTTAGACCAGTATTTGTTTATTTATTTTTTATGGACGTGAAGACGTTGTTAGAAAGCAAATAACTCACATCAATAGTGTTAGACGAACCAACAGAAAATGCTCATCAAAAACGAACTTACCAAATATCTTTGAACGTATTATGGATCAAGTGTTTTATTGTCAAATGTCTCCATTCTGTCTCCATTCATTCAAATGTATCTAGATTCTGTTCATTGTTTTTTTTTTGAAAATGTTGTTAGTAATTCTTGTAGGGGTTTTTTCGGTGGGGAGGTGAGATCTACGAGATCTCTCTGAAATCTGAGATTGCGGTATAGGAGGTTCTATCTACAACCTCAGTGTCGACGTCTCAGTGTCACAAACCCTACCAAACTAACGACTAAACATCTTCCTTCCCATTCGGAGTACGTATCCTTGAATAGTATGAGTTGATACTTTAGGGTTAACCTACATTCTGCTTCAGATAGCGTCATTTGGTTGCAGGATTTCCTTCTATAGTAACGGAGAAAGGAGGAAGAACATATCCATCAACTCTCGTTGCATCCTTCCAATAAAGTATGCCTTATTAGGTTTTAGAATTGCCTAAGCATGAAGTACTATCTGGTACTATTTGTCAGCCAGTTTCGCTATCTCTTTGATATGGCTATCCGGGTAAAGAACTCCCATTATTTCGGCAAGATCACCGCATGGTCCACTCCATTTTCTGGCTATTGTGTATTTTGTGAGTATTTAATGAATAAAAGATAATATGACACGGGGCATCTTTCTCTCAATTTACAACTTGAATTATTTTTAACAAAATTCAGTTGACAATATGCAACTCGCAGACCCTGACTTATCAATTTTATGCAGGTAATTATAGGATTAGTCAGCTAAAGTTCTCCTAGAGAAGCCCAAGTTGACAATATACTTCATAGAGATTTTTCAACTCATTCGTCTGCTACTCTAATCGAATCGAATCTTTCAATTAGCTTATGTATAACTTGTTGTAAGGAGTTCTGCCTTTTCCCGAAAAACAAGCTAAAACTACCTCCTTCACTTCTTCATCGGTTGAAAATATCTTTCCACCAAGTTCCCTTATAAGTTTTGCGAACGGCACATAATTACTACACGGCAGGACTGGGCAGTACGATGGGTGATACAAAATATTGAGGCCTAGCTTGTGCAGGGCAGCCAGTCCATAACGACATTTGTGAACAGGTGCATTGTCGTGGGAGGATACCTTTCGTTATTCTTTCCCTTTTGTTTTTTCATTTGTTCTTGAAATCTCCTTATGATTGAAGCGTAGTATTTTCTAGCAGTGAAAACCCCTTATCTCTGTTATCTGTCATTGTCATCAACCCTTCTGAGTCTCAAAAGACTGTCACCACGATTTACCAGAAAACTGTGACATATTTACATTTTGGATGATATTTTCCCGTTTTTGCTGCTGAATCGAAAGAATTTACTAAACAGCCAGAAACTCATTTTACAATTGAATGTGAATTTTGAGGGAGCTACGAATTTTCTGCCTTGTTTTTGATGTTTAAGTGAAGTTTCGTAAACTGTGTTTTTTCAATCATGTGTCAAAATATGAAGCTGATTTCGATGGTTTGGGGATGTTACAGACGTCGAGAGTCATAATGAAACAACCAGGTAGGCAATCGGATGAATCAGGTTTTCTTCTTCCTCTCTTCTACTTCTTTTTATCACTATAGCCCGTCCTGAGTCTTCGTTTGCTACAATAAATGTCTCTATTGGTCTCAGTCCATTTACCGCATCCTTCAATTTTGAATTCTGCGTAGTGATGAACTATCTTCGCCTACAGAGACAGACCAGCGTTTTCTCGCTTTAAAATTTACTTTCAGTTCTCCCGACCAATAACTTTTTGGGGTACCAGTTGTTCGTTCAGACGATTTATATGGTCAGCTCATTGTAACTTTTGCAGTCTTATAATTGTGGAGACCTCCGGCTGGTCGAAAATTTCATACAGCCCCTAGTAAAGTTAGTTCGGCTAACCATATGACAATGACGTTGACAATTCCCCAAGCCTATTTCATTAACCAAATCACCAATTCCTTTGACACAAATATCAAACTAAAGCAAGGAGATGAACTGGCCCATTTGTTATTCAATCTGGATGTGGAATATGTTATAAGAAACCTTCTTATCTATACACGGGCACACTTTTATGTAAATCAAGCCAAATGGTAACCTATGTGGATGACACTAATATTTTGTCACGGCCACCTATAACCATCAAAGAGCACTTAATCCATTTCGGCTACGAAGCAAAATTGGTAAGGCTTCAAATCAATGAGAATAAGACAAACCTCATGACAAAGTCAAGAAAAAATTCCACAAGTCTCCAAAGTATTACAGTAACTGTGGCATTAAAAATGTGAGCGGATTTGTGTGTCTTTGTACCAAACTAACAAGAACGACGAGCGAAATAGATTAAATACTCCGAAGAGTGTAGCTCGCAAATGAAACGTTTTATACAGTTCTGACGATTATGAAGACCAGTTAAATACACAGGAAACAAACCTTCAAGTATGCAAATCTGTGATAAGGCCTGTTTTATGCTATGGGTGTTTTAACATAAACCATAACTCAAGCATCCACAAATATATTGAACGCCTTTGAGCGAGGTCCTAAGGCGATTAATTGGAGCAAAACTTGACGAGGACTAATCGCGATTTCCATGAATCAGATTTTACAATGGTAAACATGTAATTAAATTGTATTTTTTGATCTTCCATTTCGAAATGCTTTATTTTTCAAATTTGACATACTCGTATATATATTTCGGGAGTAAGTTGCTCACTTCTTCAGTATCAATTATCGATTATCAAAATGGCCTTTCAAGGGATATTTATACTAAGTTAACACAATGTCCTAAGGTCTTAATTCTTAAATGAGTGAGATCGTTCGATTCTATTTGGCGTCCTTGGCAAATGGCAAATGTGTCCTTTGCAAATATGTTTCGCTACTGTCGATTTCACGTTTGTCATGTTTCCTCGTCTTATATCTAAGTATGCCTCCTTTGTGTGCTCCTCGAATTTTTTTTTAAGCATTTTATCTTTATTGTCCGATATATGCTTCTTTACAGTGATTGCATTTGATTTTGTAGATACCACTCTTCTCTTCCTACTTCTTCCTGCCTTTTGTGTTTGTTTCTCTTCTATCTTCTTGCTGTCTCTTGTGTTTGTGAACGTACTCTTTAGTAGAAACTGGACACTGCACGAGATTAAGTGGATGTTGACTTGTTTTAGCAATCTGATTAAGGCCCCAGTTAGTTCTGAGTTTATGACCACTACCCTTTGCTTTTCGTATTTTTTTTTGCCTTCTAATTTGAGCGTAGAGTGTAGCAAAGCCAGCTTGTGCTCTTCTTGCTTTAATTTTCGTCATCATTCCTGAAATCTTCCTTCTTTCATAACAGTTTTTCTTCGCTGTTTCCAGAATGTAGTTTGTTCCCTTAATTCGGTTTTTAATGCTCAAGGGTGCTGACATCATCCTATGTATCCACGCTCGGAAAGACGCTTTTTTTGTGAGTATGCATGTTTTGATGTACTTGGTACGGACATTTAGGTGCTTGTGTTTTTTTTTCGGTATATGTCCGATTCTTATTTTCCGTCAGCTCTCATTATTTGTAAATCAATGAAAGGCAGTTCTTTGATTTTTTCTTCCTCAATTGTAAACTTGATAGTTTTATGAATGGAGTTCCATTTCGGTAGCAAGTTGTCTATGTCCTTTACTTAGCGAAATAGCGAAACTTTACTATAGCGAAAATATATTTTACGTCCCGAACCTAAAATTTGGACATAATGCCTGCTTGTTCAATATTTTCTTCTATCCAGGTCATGAAAATCTCGCTTAACCCTGGGAAGATAACCTTTTGAGAACTTTTGAAAAAAATTTCTCCAGCTCTAGGCAATACAGCTGCATTTCTAGTTTTTCATAACATCCCATTCCTAGATTGTACCTTTCGTGGGATTTATGCGCCGATCAGCACAGTTTTCGGGATATAGTGATCATAAGCACAAAAATTACGCATGATTATCTTTAAAGTGATTTTCGGGATTTCCACTGGACTAAATATTGGTGCGAGTTTCCGGGATCTCCACCAATTAAACTAAATATTTGTGCGGTTATTTACATCTGAAATAATTGTGGACGAATTGTAGTTATATCGGAGCCTGATATTACAAACTCTGATCTATTCAAATCTTTTAAACTATATCCTTTTTTGTTACCTTTCATTTTCACACTCACTACACGTGATATTCCTTTTTAATTGCTATGGATTTTTACTGATTCGCTACATGTCCTTCTCTCCTTTTTTAATTGCTTCATGAGGTTGTCGGCATCTCAAAGATATCATGGAGATCCTGTATAGACTAATGATCACTTTCGTTTATGGTGCATCATTGCTGATCTTAGGAATGTAGTAAATACCCAATATATAGTACATATAATAGAAATTAGAGGATAAGCAAAATATAAATAGCCAACAATGTTATGTAATTAGTCAGTAAGGATTTAGACGCAGTGAAATAAATATTTTAAGGTCTTCGAAAAAGACGGGTTTAATTTCATAACAATAATTTTGTGTTGTGGTATTTTTGTGATTGCACTTAATTATTATGGCCAGCAGAGGTATACGAGACGATGAAATCCTGGCTCGTCTCTTAAAAAAAGACGATCAAAGTCAGTTCAGTGAAATTGAAGGCCATATAAGTGAAGATGACATTGAAGAACTACTAGTTGATGATAATAAGTCGCGGGGTTCCTTATCTGCTGATCATCGAGTTACATCTTTGTCGTAGAAAACTATCAAAGGCAGAAATAAATATTGCTGGTCGACTTCGAAGCCTGACAGGCGCAGCCGCCGATTTCCTGCATTGAAAGTTGTTACAGCTCAAAGAGGTCCGAAACGTATGTACCGTAATCAATGTTATCCTGTTTCATGTTCGAAATTTTTTTCACTGAAGAAATAGTCAGTGAAATCGTAAGATGGACGAATGCTGAGATATCATTGAAGCGAAAAGAGTCTATGACTGCTGCTACATTTCGGGATACGAGTAGAGATGAAATACGCGCACTTTTTGGAATCTTGGTAATGACAGCTATGAGAAACTTGACACTTGAGTACGGATGAGCTTTTTGACCAATCGTCATCAATGATTTATGTTTCGGTGATGAGTCGGGATCCTTTTGATTTTTTAATAAGATGTCTTTGGATGGTTGACAAACGCATACGCTCCACAGTAACAGTTGATGAGCAATTGCTTGAATTTCGAGGTCGGTATCCGTTCAAAATATATACAACCAGCAGCCCGAGTAAGTATGGCATTAAAATCTGGATGTTGTATGATAGTGGCACAAAATACATGGTTAATACAATACCTTACTTGGGAAGAGGAATTCAGGCAAGCGGCGTACCTCTCGTAGAATATTTTGGCAAAGAGTTGTCGAGGCCCCTACATGACAGTGGTCGTAATATTAGGTGTGATAACTGGTTTACCTCGATTACATTGGCAAAAAGAAAATGTTTCAGGAGCCATATAAGTTGACAATGGTGGGTACTGTGTGGTTGAATAAGCTCGAGATACCTGAAGAAATAAAAAACAGTCGCTCTAGCCCAGTGGGAACATCAATGTTTTGTTTTGATGGGCCCCTTATTCTAGCATCCGATAAACGTAAGCCAAATAAAATGGTCTCCTGGCTATCATCTTACGGTGAAGATTCTTCCATTAACGAAGTTTCCAGCATACTATGATTATATAATCAAACCAAGGGTGGAGTTGACACACTAGATGATTAGTTGTCTTGCCTTAGGAAGACTTATAGATGGCCCACGGCTGTGTTTTACGGAAGGATCAATGTTGCATGCGTAAATGTTCATATTATATACAGCCATAACGTAACAAGCTCTTAAATCCGAAAACTTTTATAAAGAAGCTGTGCACAGAACTTTCATCGCCGTTTATGGGTACGAGATTACAGGCTCCAACTTTAAAAATATATCTGCACAAAAATATATGCCAAACTTTGTGAAAAAATACTCTTGGTTCACCGAGAGATATTGTAGAGGGACCTGTACCAAAAAAGGTATTTACTGTATGTATTGTCCTTATCAAATAAGGCGCAAGGCAAGCGCATCCTGCAATAAGTGTCGAAGTATGATATGTTGCGAACACAACATTGATGTGTGTCAGTGTTAAGTGTTTTCACTGAAGAAGGGAGCAACTTACTCCCGAAATATATATATGTTGGGAAAAATATTTTAACTATAGCGTTTTTTGGAAAACAATTGCTAAGAACTAAACTATTAGTTCTTAGACTACTAGAGTAGACTCAGCATTCTTGATATCCTGTTGGTTTGAATACCCAGTCTAACTTTCGTAAAGCTAATGGCTGCACGACCATCACTGATTTTGAACACGCTCTGTATGTTTCTCCATTCACGAAGACTTTAATTCCAAAGGATTATTGAAACAGTGTTCGGGGAATTATTCTCGAGGGAGAACAATGAATTTCTTTCATCATTTCATAAAAAGCATTATTACAAATTATAGCATTTTATATTATTAAGGGTTCGGTTTGAATTTTAAGCAACTTAACTCAAGAACTTGGGCTAATTTTTAAATCCTAATTATTGTGTGTAATTTTGCTTTTTTTTTAAAAAATTCAATTTTTATTTTATTTTTAATTAACCACTCTTTAGTTCTACGAGGATTATCATAATTTAAATTTTGGATTTTCACCAAAGTATTTTGTTGATTCATCATTTCACAATCTGTGCATGCATTTGCATCAATAAAATATCTGATATAAGTTATTGATTTTGTAAAGTATTCTTATAAAATGCCAATGATAACCATCATATTTTCAGCATATCGAGTGTATTGTTGAAATTACATCAGACAAATTGTTTTTAAAATTACAATCCCACGCCAATGAAAGCTTGTACTGCACAAAGGATAAATATATCCAGCGAAATTATTTCAATTTCATATTTTATAACATCAAATGATTGGTGAAATTGGATTGGTTATGATGTTAATATTTTCGCCTGTTTCACCTTTGGCGTAATCAAAAAATTATTAATTAATTTTCGAACTTTGCATCCCGAATTAATTTCACAGCATGATCTCAGGTTTTTCGTTTGTAAATAATTAATCACTGAAATTGATAAGTTTCCATTGCTAAAACAATCATTGATTATGCCAATGCAATTTCTTATGAAGATGATTCAAGGACCATAAACGAGTGATATGTCATGTGAAATTCTTCCATAACATAAGTTGAAATGATTCTACAATGAGATTTATTGAAAAGATATTTTTTAAATTCTAATAAATTAACTTGCACTGCAGGAAGAATCAATTGTTATAGGGTAAAGAAGGCATATTTTGGAAATGCGCGGGATATCATTAGGGATTTAGGGATTAGCATATACGAGGCCGGATTGAGAATGCAAATCGGCCCAGGAATTTGGCTTGAACCGACCCATTTCTGACAATTTACCGACCTGAAGAGATCTAGCCCAGCGGAAACGCTCCCGGATCCCCTTATTGCCAGTACGGCCTCATAAATGGAAGGAAGGGGATAAATATTGTGTAACAGTAAAAAACTAGATGTTTTTGTTGGTAATATCTCTACATAAGAATATGCATCACATGCTCACGATCACAAATTGAATTCTTTTAATGGTAATATTTTCATATATCGCTCACGAAATGCTATAGTGGCACATCTTCGATAATCACACAATTTGAGCTATATCGTTAATTATACTCCCAGTAGCATACCCTATAGTATTAACAAAATCGGCACTAGGAAACTTCAACAATAAGCCGCCAGGTGACACTTGTACCACTATGGCGTATACCTGCTTTTCTCTATTCAAACAAGTCTATAGTGGCTTAGTTTATCAGTGCATTCTAAGCCATCGGCATTTCGAAACGTGTTTAGTGAGAAGTGAATGTAATAACGGCAGATTTTGAGATATACCAGTAGGTTGGGTTTATAATGTCTTACTATCTTTTACACAAAGTGGCTCAATTTACAATACGCCAGTATTGATTAGCAGAAAATCAAATGTTGCTTTTTTTATGCAAAGTTATTTTGGCACATTTTGAATTGTGACACTATTGCATACCTAAAATGAAAGGCATTTCAAAATGCACAATTTAAGCAGTTTAGGCATATTTGATCTTAAGCCATTTTGACGTAAAAGAATACTTAGGAAGTTAGAAGATTAACCGTATTGAAGTGTATATTTTTGGCAACTAGAGACGAAAATGGAGTTGAGAAACGAGAAAATTTTGGAAATGCTAGGAATGAAACTGAGAAAGAGAAATCCAGAAGCCGATTCAACGTGGGAAGTTGTACCTTCAGGACCATCGAATGCTGAAAACGTATTATCAGCTTTTAATGATCAAGATACCGTTTCAAATTTTTCTTTTGATGAATCTATAGCAGACACCAATTAGGTATGGGTAACCATGTGACACAAAGTGACAAAGAAACCCGTGAAGCGAATGTAACTGATTGGGTAGAAAAGAAAACTAGGAAAAATAACGCCAAGCCAATAAAATGGAACAAAAATGCTGAAATGGAAGAATTCACACAATTATGAACAGTGGAAAAGCGTACAAAACAACAAGGACAATTAGTACCACCTAGACAAATTCAGGTAAAATGTAAAATCTATAAAATGACAGTTGTAAATTTAAATGCTACGTGAAAGTTTCGCAGAATGAACAACTGGAAATATTCGAAAATACTGGAGTCTGGCTGATATCTATAAGCAGAGAGTGTTTATTGCCACTCTCATGGATGAAGTGAATTATAAATATCAACAAGAACCCGCACGATCCAAAAATAGTGCACATTATCTTGTTAAAGATGCCAGTAAATTCAGGGTTTGCAAGTTCCTTTTTATTTCAACCTTAGGAGTGACTAATCGGTTCATGAGGACCGTTATAGCAAAAAGAAAAGAAGGCATATTTGAAGACATGCGGGGAAAACACATGAAAAAATCCTTCCCAGAGTGCGTGAAAAATGATTTGAGAGCACATATTTCTTCTATACCCGGAATTGAGAGTCACTACACTAGAGACCACTCTCAAAAAAAGTATATTGAAGGTGGTTAATCCATCGTGCAGCTATACAGTGACAACAAAGCTGATTAGGGAGCTCAATGCAAAATTAGCTGGTTTTGGGACGTATAGAAACATATTTAATAATAAATTTAATTTGTCCTTTTCCTCTCCTAAAAAGTATCAATGCCTAAAATGTGTTGAGTACGAAAACGCTGATGCTGAAGGAAAGAAAATATTGCAAGAAAGCTATTTGTGACATCAGACAGAAAAAGTATTAAGCAGAGAAGAAAAAAATTGAAAGATAAAGGGAAGCTTGCCAAGAATCATTCATACTTTGTTGCTTGATTCGACTTACAGGCCGCACTGCCGACCCCAAGAAGAGATGTTTCTACATTTTACTACCAATCAAAACTGACGACCTTCAACTTTGCTGTGTGTGACCTGGCAGAAAAAGGACAAGGGCCAGTTACCTGTTTTATGTGGCACAAAAGGACAAGGAAAAAGAGGGCCTAATGAGATCGGTACCTGTTTGCTTTACTATCTGAAGCTAAAAAGTGAATCTTACAATGGTTATGATTTGAAAGTTGTCCTTTTTTCGGACAATTGTGCAGGACAACAAAAAAATAAATTTATATTGACAGCATACTTCTATGCTATCGCTAAGTACGCAGGTATTGAATCTATTACCCATAAGTATTTGGTAAGTGGCCACACTCAAAACGAAGGCGACAATGTCCATTCTCTGATTGAAAAGAATACTCAACGATTCTTAAAGGCAAGCCCAATCTATACACCCAATGATTATGTGTGTATAGTCAAAACCGCCAAAAAACAAGGGCGGCCGTACAATTTCGTCAAAATGAGCTGTTATGACTTCTGCGACTTAAAAAAATGCATTCTGAAACCAGTTTTAATTTTGGGGAAGACACATCCGGCCAAGTTGTTAAATTTTGTGATGCAACGTTATTCAAAGTAGAAAGACAGTATTCTGAGCAATTTTTCTATAATGTTTCATATTCTGAATCCGAATTCAGAGAAATTAATTTAGTTAAACAAACTAGAAGGTCAGTTGATTTCAAAAATGGCGAGCACAAAAATGCTTACGAAGATGCAATTCAAATACCAAAGAAAAAGAACGAAGATTTGATGTATCTCGTAAGATCGAATGTGATTAAAAAATATAAGGAATATATTTCTGGAAATTCGGGAATTGAGGATCACTAATCGGAAATTTTTCTGGGAAAGAACTATAAATTTAATTTCATTGATTTCACAAAAGATTGAAACTAATTTTGTATATAAGAAAAAAAGTTATGAATGAATAACATAATGAAAATGAAACTATCTTTATGTATACGTTCATTTTATAAAAGACTGAAGTTTGTTATGTTTTTATGTATTTTTGAAAAAAAGTTATAAATCATACGAGTATTTGTGTTTTTTATAATTTTTATTTTTACATACAGAAATTTGTTTTTGTTTTGGCGTCTAAGAGGAAAAGCGATTTATATAAACAATAAAACTTAAAAACAATGTAATCGATTGAAAGTTGGTTTAAAATGGCACATCTTTGATATTCACATCTTTTATTAATTTTTGCAATAGTTGAACATCCTGGCAAATTTTCGAAAAACACCCAAAATGTTCAATCCTATAAATATACTTACAAACTTCAACAAAATCTCTATAATGATTGAAAAAGTTGCGGTGATTCTAGTTTAAAATCTAGCTGAAACAGCAACATTTATTTTTCACTTTTTTTTTCAAATGCAAGTTTCTCGATATTACGCAAAGATACGATTCGCCACTATAGCATTTCGTGAGCGGTATTTATCATATATGTATGTATATATATTAATATTTTCATTGAAAGGCTAGCATATCGCATATCAACCGATAAGGAATCTTTGGAATAGTAAACTTTTCTCAGCTCCTTTGTCAATGATTTTCATTCAGGAGCAAGAATGCATCCATTTTTTCCTAATTCATTGAATTCCTCAATGTATTTTTAATAAATTGAAGAAAACTGAAACTCCGTTTGCAAGCCAATTGGCCACAACGATAACGCAGGTATATACTTGTAAGCCAAGCTAATAATTGAGAATATGTTCAAGAGAAGCCTTTCTCTATCCAAAATTTTGAAAATAAAGATTGCACAAGTTTTTAAGGACTATTTTTTGTGCGCTTGAATTGAATGCAGAGCAAAAGTTGAAATTATCTTGCGATGCTTCACCATTTATAAACTGTACGTCGTCCAGAGGGGAGGAGGACATGATTTCCCATTTTTCAGCGAACTGAACTAATTCCTTGCGTAAATTTTCGACAGAAGCCATGGCATTGATTGAATGCCAGGGCAATGATTTTTCACTTGGTGAAACAAATGCGGGATCGCATATTTCATAATCTTTTATATTGCCAAAATATTTCAAATCAAGCACAGTAACGTCTGAATTAAATGAGGTTTATGTGGCATCTAAACGGCGACTCATTGGCATAATGGCATTATCTATGGTGACATAGAAGGTGGCAACTTCAAAACGTTCAATAAATGATCTTAGCTCAGATTTCCTGGTGAGCCTTCCTTCTTACAACAGCAAGTTTCTGGGAGGCTGCGTTTAATTTCAGATTCCGATTTAGCGGCCAATTCATCATTTGCCCATTCAATAAATTGCTGTGTCTGTTCTTTGATTTTCCCGCAGTTGTATCCCAATTTCCTTAGCATGTCCTCGCTCATTGATTCCAAATCAAAGGTTTTCTGTATATCTAATGAACTAAACTAAAGATAATGTGACAACGGCGTGCTTATCTCAAATGTGCTACGCAATGAGAAGGATGTAAGTATTGTTTCATGTTTCATCAAATATACGCTGTAGAACTGGTTGTTAATCGCACAACGGATTTTGATCGTAGATCTTTGTCAATTTTTGAGAACAATCACAAACGTCAAGAAAAGTGACTGCTATCTGTTGTCTGCTCGTCCAAATGTCATTATTAATGATGCACCTTTCGCCCACCATCTGGTTTCTCCAATTAAATTCAACCATCGGCGATCTCAAATAGATAAACTATTGGTCCAAAATCGCAATTTTATTCAAAAGACCAAACAAAGAAACACATCAGATGCCACTGCTGACAGTGTCAGAAATGACGAAACTCAAAATTTAGGCATAGCATCATACATGGACCCGTTCTAGGGCTTCACCTGCAAGCCACCAACTGAAAACGTTGCATTGTCCTGTCATTCCTGCTCCTCCAACAGTGGAACAGCCAACACTTTTTTGACACCGATGTTTTTTTTGTGTAGGATGTCAACAACGATATCTTTGAATTTTCACATTTTATTGTACCCAACAATCTCTCTTGGATTCGATTATTCCAAACACATCTGATAATCACCGAGTATTGTTCCTATGATGTGGTATCCTGAGTGGTATTGATTTGGATCTAGAAAATCCCTGCTTTTCTAACATCTCCCGATAATTTACCCTTCATGAACTCAAACATGGAATGTACCACATGTTCAACAGTCTTTTTGAAGATTAGAGTTACAAAATGTCTACGATTTAGTCGCTTATCTGGTTTAGAGGCACGGCATTCGCTACTCAGCGACACACTATTTGTCTATTTTTTTCTTTAGATCTGCGTCAAATTTTGTCAAAACAAGTAAAATTTCAAGATAATTTCCGTGAGTGTCGCTATCATTACTGAGAGTGTACACAGCTAGCTTCTTGTCACCTCTGTAGCTCATGCCATTTTGACCTGGAAAAATAGAGAAGACTGGTCCGTAATCTGTGCAAAAGCTGTTGCTTTTGTATTTCAAGCACGACCAAGAAGATTCTACCGAAGCAGCTTGTCATTGCTCAATTTCCCATCTGCGCCCATATTTGCCCAAGTTGAAACAACACCGACTCCTCCGAAACAATTCATGTTTGACGCCGTGGTTGATCGTATCACGAATTCGAAGTCATAAATTGAAGCGTCTTAATCCAAGGTTGTGGCATGTGCCTCTTGAGTCAAAGATTTTGAACTAAATTCACAGTACCGTCACCAAGCGGTCAAAAAAAGCCGATTCGCTGCACCCCTTGAGGTTGAATTATCGAGGCTGAAATGTACATAAATGCAAGTAACTGCTTACCCATGAGTTTGATCACAGGAACTAATTTTTCTATTCTTCATCATTTTTTTGTGATTTTTCCTATTAAGGTTAGGGTCGATCAAATTTTCAACAGTCAGTTTGTAAAAGTTTGGTACTTCTTTAATCAAATGTTAGCCACGCTCGGTTAGTACTATATTTTTTAACCAAACACCCGCTGTCCCAAGTCCCAAGCAGAACACAATGGGAAAGAAATGGAACCGCTTTCTGTTGGATTTTTTTGTGCTATCATCAACAGCATTCTTCAGAAATAATTTTTTCAGTTTGCGGCAACCTTTTTCCGCCTCTATTAAAAGTTTTGCTTTTCTTTCCCTCGCATTTCGGGCACCACCTTTATTTTTAGATTTCACTATATTCAGCATTCCAAAACCGCGACCTCAGTTTGAACCACAATTCCAATGACACAAGGCGGTAATCAGTCCATTAAAATTACAAAACTTAAAACGAAGCGGGAGAATAACTGACATAGACTTTCTTTTTACCGCGAACTAGGAGTGAGAGATAATTGCCGTTAACTACGTCGACCGTTCCCGGCAGATGTCTCCAGGTTGCTATACAGATCGGCCCTTCAACGGTCTGACCGGTCCTGCAGGTCTGACCGGTCCTGAGTGCCCTTATGGCTAGTCCGGGCCTGAGTATATATGTGAAATGAAGGCTGGCGAATTGAGAAAATCCAGGGAGGAATGGAGTGAGAAGTTCGGAAGAGAATCTCCAGCGTTATATCACAGGTTATCTGCAAATTGAGAATAGTAACTTTTACAAGAATTTACACTCTCGCCCCTTTTAAGAACCCGAGAAATGAAAAAATAGTTTTGATTCTCCTTTACTATTTATAAGTGACAAATTCAATACAACCTTTATCCTAGGAATACATTCCTCAAGACCACTCTTAACTTTTTTAAGCGTTTCTATCCGTCTGAACATTCTGCCGATGCTCTGATATACCATGTCCTTAATTTTCTTACTATTTTCCCATAAATTGCGAATATTTTCCATTAGAATATCTACAGTGGGTTCAGTAAAGATATGAACTTCAGAATTTGTGAAATCCTATGTGGTTTCAATAGGACTGGTTTCAAGTTAGAATAACCGCCAGCTCATGGAAGAACAGGGATACTACCGCTATCGATATATGTTGCACGCACAGGGCACGATCAAATGAAACACCACCACGTGCTGGTGCATCACCATCAGTGCATCACATAATATAAAAATAAAAAAATAGTACAAAAAAATAACAATATACAAACATGAGAGTTAAAAAACATAAAATTGTAAAAATTTCGCAGCTTGTGGTTTAAACCATATAAAGTTTTCTTTAGGACACTGCATATCATGACCAAACATATAATTCTGGACAGATTGAACCCTTTACGCCACCGAGTAGCAGATCTGAAACCCAAATCAACCTTAAGAACAGAAATCCAAATTCTCAACTAAACAGAAACCCAAATTCAATTTAAATGTGTTTTTCTAATTCAAATATTTTTAATTGTTTTTAGAGAAATAGTCTCGAGTTGTGATTTGATGCAGCAATGCAACACTGCGCTTAACTGTTATATTTTATTTCAGTTTTCGTGAGAGGAATATCTTCTCTTTCCAGACCTAATATGAGTTTGAGATTTCTACGTTCAGGCTCTAGGTCTTTGTCAACTGTCGAATTGCAAAACTTTCTAAACTAATGCAAGATAGTGAGGATGGCTTACACTTTTCAGACGACGTCGATGTAGCTGATTCATTGCACATATTGGAAAATCAAAATTTACACCAAAACTCGGATGAGGAACCCAAAATACTCTTTCTAGAAGATCAGGAAGATGAGATCTTGCTACCGAGCTCTGAGGCCAGTGCAAGCACTACAGTTCATCCTTGTGAGATACCACCTGCTGTTTCAGTACCCAGTACCAGCTCCAAAGTCAATACAACTTGACGAAGCACATTCGGGCACAAGACAAATATCACATGGAAAACTAAAAACTTAGAGCTCAATGAAGACCAGATGAGATTTTGGGATCTTCCAAGTTACGATTTCATGTGGTATGTGGATTTTGTGCATCTGGACTGTCGTCAGTCAGAGCATGTGGAACCTATAAATGTCACAATCATGTCCATAATATCCCTGCCGTATGTTCGAATGTACTGAACACAGAAATATGACTATGCCAACATACGCGAGATAATGACGCTTAAACGGTTCAAGTTGCTGAGGCAAGTACAACTACAATGATAAGTCTTAAATTTTACCGTAAAGTCACTTAAATTTTCATCGATACTATAAAATCAGACCAGTAATTGAAAAGCTGAGCGGTAACTTTAGAAAACCGCCTCTAGAACATTATTTGCCTGTTGATGAACAAATGTTTCCAATCTAAGGACGAAGTGCTCTAAAGCAATATTTGCCAGACAGCCCCCACAAGTGATGCTTCAAACTGTTCGTGACTTATGGTGCAAGTGGTTATGGCTACGAATTTGAAGTTTACAGTGGCCAACACAATATATGCGCAAATGACGAGCCTCAATTAGGTGCCTCATCTAATTTAATCGCCCGACTTGCCAGAGAGATTTCTGCCAACCAAAGCTATAGACTGTTTTCTGACATTCAGTCTTTGGCTTTGGCTTTGGGCACCGTTCGGAGCAACCATATCCCAAACTGTAAACTTCCAGAATAAAAACAGCAGAAAAAACAGCCTAGAGGCACATCGGTTGAACAGGTTGCAAGCTATAACAGTATTGACACTTTGATGGTGGCCTGGAGAGATAATAAAATTGTGAATCTAGTATCAAACTTTGCTGACAAGAATCCCACATCTGTCGTGACTAGATTCGACAGGTCGCAAAAGAAACAAATCAAGGTTGAACGGCCCTATATAGAATCGGTACATGGGAGGTGTAGACCTCATGGTCTCCGTAATGGGTCATTATAAAATTAGACTTCGAAGGATGCGTAGGTTTATAAGGCTCTTTTACCATTTCTTGGACATGGCCATGACTAATTCTTGGCTTTTGTATAGAAAAATTGATGCTGACACGGAAAATAATGTCAAGGTGCTTAAATCTGCTGCTTTCTGACTAGAAGTTGCTGAAACTTTAGCTAAATATAAAAGTACGAACCGGATGAATGATGATGATAGCTGTAGAAACACTCATTCAGGACAAAAAGGAATATGTCAAAAAGATATCAGATTGGATCAGTTAGGGCACTGGCCTACTTGGACCGACAAATGACTTCGATGCAAATATCTAGGATGTATTGGAACAGCCCAAATGTAATATGAAAAGTGTGGCGTAGCCTTATGTTTTAATAAAAATAATAACTGTTTCCGTTTTTTTCACTGTTCGTGAATATTAATATGTTTTTAACACTATGATACACATCTGCATCTCAATGTTTTTTTCAAAAATAAATACCTTTTCTTACATATAATTTGTTTCACTTTTTTTTACCGTTATTATATAGCTCATCTTAACATATTTTCAACTTTTTTAACAAAATCTCCTTTTGTGTTTTCAAAGCCAAAACTTTTTTTTGTCTTCAAAGTCTCAAAGGGTCTTTTTAACAAAGACACGTTCTTGCGCCGTAAAGGCCTAATATTTTCTGATAATAGTTCATTCAATTGTTTGAGAGTGTTGGATTCATAAAAGAATGGAGAAAGTTGGATAAGGAGTTTCAAAATACAAACGTGCACCTCACTTGAATGAGCGCTACTGGTCATCGTAAGCTGGTTTTCATTGAAAGTACACCTTATAACCATGATTACCATCACATTTCACAAATAATCATAGTAAATACCAATGTTGCAAAAAGGAGCCTTCAAATCCACCCTGAAATGGGAGGCAAAGCAGCAACATATTTTTCAGAAATCACTAAATCTAAGGCCAATCCATCATTTACAGGATCTATTATATCAAAGTATTCATAAGCGCATAATAACCTCCCAAGAATCGCTGAAAACATTCTAAGCGTTGAATGAGAGGCATGATTTCGCGCTAAAAATTTTAATCTGATGACAAGAATCCTAAATCTTCTAGAAGCTGAAAGGAAATCCAACCAAGTACTAGAATTTTAGCAATAATTTTTTGCATTAACAAAATAAAGTTAATTTTTAAAATTCTATTGAAGAGGTTAAGTCATGTACTGAAATCCTAGTCTTTTATTATTAATTTTCTCTATTCTCGAGAAATGAGAATATTTATTCATTTTTCCCTTCTATTTTTCTCGATAGGATAATCATTGCTCGCCAAACTTACTCAGATGATTTTTTGAGTTCATTTAAGCTATTTATAAATGAAAATTGATTAATTTCGTGTTTTTTGTACCTACAGGCCAAATTTTCTTGATGGTTGATTATATTTGTCGGGCCTTCGTCTGCTCGAGAATGAGGATAAACGCCAAAACGCGTCCTCAAAGCAATAGGAGAGGAAGGCTCGGTGGACCCCATCAGACAGACTGTTAAGAATTTTGGAAATTTATCCAAATAGGTAATACGGTGATCGACACAGTTTCTGGATCGTATATTTTCGGCAGTTTGCATCAATTCGACTTGCAATTTTTCTGGATTTCTATCGAATTTCAATTGAACATATTTTGCACAGTTCTTTATAAAGTTTGATATACGCTCTTTTAGGTAATATTATTTCTTTGATATTTTTACGTAAGATTTTATTGCTGCTATGATCTCGTTGATGTTTTTCTATGTTCTTTCGCTGCTAAATTTCAATCTTCTTGCAATCCTTGCTTGTTGCTTCTTGCAAAAAAAGGAGTTTATTTACTTGGATTATACAAGCTTTAGGACTATCCCATTTCCAAGAACTAAAATGTTTTAGAAACAGTAGAAGTAATTCTTTTCTAGGAAATTAGATTCGTGTTGCCCCTACTTGATGTACATGGTTCAGAAGCATGTACTTAATATTATTATCATCATATTCTTTGAATGCAAAAATCAATCATGTTTTACCATTTAAAGTTTGCCTTTTAGTGCAGTTTGATTTACTTTATTTGAAGACAAGTTGTCTTTTTGTAAACATTCAAAGATATTCACGAGGTAGCTGTGTAGTTGCTTTCCTAAGCTATATTCCGTGTTGCTAATGAGCGCGTATCGTTATTATTTATTACGTGAAATGCAACTCGAGAAAGTACGTCAACAACATGGTTTTCTGTCCTTTTGATGTATTGAGTAGTTTAATCGTATTCCATTAGCTTTGATTTCCATGGCGATTTTGTTCTTCCAAGTTGTCAAAATATACCAACAGCCGATAAACAGTTTTTAAAATCAATTTTCAGCCACACAAAATTGGCCTAAAGGATTTGGTAGCCCAAAAAATCGCGAGCAGCTCTTTTTCGATTGCAATATACCTTGGTTCGTGCTCATTTAGAGTTCTACATGGGAGGCTGACGGGAAGCTGACGGGGAACCTGATCGGAAGGTTATTGTTTTGACTTAAAACTGCAGCAATAAAAAACTTACTCCACTGTCAAAGTAAATTGTTTTTCGAAATCTGTATGAGTCAATATTGAATCACCTATTTAATTTTTAAATTTAAATCAATATTTCAATTTTTGAATGCATCTGCGTAATTTTTATCAGATAAATCAACTTTGTTATGTTTTTTTGAATGTCATTGTTTTATATTTGACTGTTTCAGCATAATCTATAATAAATTTTCGGTAAGATTCCGTTAGGGCCCAAAAATGTTTAAACTTGGTTTTGAGATTGAGGTATTGAAAACTCTCGGTTAGCTTTGAGTCTTTTGGGAATTTGGTTTTATACGTTTGGGGGTGATAACATGACCGAAAAATTGTTTTTTAAGAAAAAAGTTTCAGATATATTAACTTTAGCACATATGTTACATATATTAGCATTTTTAATTGTGCTTGAAGGAGCATGGGAAAGATTTTCCGCAGAACTACCTCGTGCTCTACAAGTGAGGTGCCAAAGATAAGAATGTCATCTATGTTAATAATGCAATCTTTCCCACTGTGGTCCTTTAAAACGGAATCCATCGGCCGCTGGTCAGTTGCCTGTGCATTTTTCAGGCTTTATGGTGCTTTATCAAACTCAAAACGTTCTACGTCTGTAGAAAAAGTGACGGTATGATGGCGGTCTTTAGGTTTAATTTTATTTCCTCAAAGCCTTTTACTAAGCCCTCAGTAGTGAAGTAATTTGCGTTATCTGCTTGTCCACTAATACCATTTATCTAAAGAATTTGCTATTTGTCTTCAATTGCGACGTTATTGAACTTCCAAAAATCGGTTACAATTCTGTATACTCTTAGGGTTTTTTTTTGGTACAACCCAGATTGGTGAATTGTACGGTGACTTTGAAAGTTAAATTATACCTTGGTTGAGATCGTCTTCAATTTGGTTTTTTAGCAAATTTTTTATAATGGCTCGAAATTGACTCCCATCCAAACAATATTAACTTGCATTCTTTTACCTTTCATTATACAAGAACGCACTCTTGCATAACCTCAGTAGTGTGCACGCTGTTGCGGCAAGCGTAAGTGCAGTTTTTTAACTTGCATAGGAACTGAGGTATGACATTGGTATCACATATGTAAAATTTTACACGGGTCAAAATTATTAGTTTATTTTTTAATTTTCGAGGTAAGAATCGCTTTGAATGGTCAAAAAAGCTCCTAAGTATAGTCCAAGCAAAAGACATAAAATAACAACACATTCTCCTGGTTTGGTCGGCCCAGCTTGAAACAAAATAAATATGACAGAATTAGAATCCTGGCAGTTACTTGTATCGAATGAAATGATTGAAATTATAATCCTGCATACAAACGAAAAAATACGAGAATTCAAGAAAGCTAAATTGTGTTCCTGGGCTCATACAATTTTTTTCGGAAAGTTTGAACTGAACGCCTTGCAGGACCTTCATCATTAAGTGCAATTTTCAAGTCAGCACACGAAGATCTTGAGGGATTTTGGAATACGGATGGTACAGGTAGAGACATAAATACATAGAGACATAGAGACTTAAAAATGTATCTCTTCATTTTGTCTTATTTACGATTTGTCGACATCAAAACAATATCCAAAAAAAAATCCATAGTAAAGCTGCACTCATATCCAAAGTCTTCAATGAATTTATGAAAAACTGCCAGATACATTATAGTTGTTCTAAATACATAACCATTGACTGCTGCTGCTGTGTCCGTTTCATGGAAAATGCTTTTTTCTCGTGTACATTAAGTTGAAACCAGCAAAATACAGAATTAAAATTTTGTGCCTACGTGATGCTAAATCGAATTATTTGTATAATGCTTTTATTTATACTGGAAAATGCGGAATCAGCTAGAAAAAGTGATTTATGCGTACTGTTATTAAACTAGTTTAACCTTTGGAAAAATGGAACAAAAACATCACAGCTGACAATTGGTTTTCCTCGATCGAATTGGTCAATAAACTAAAAGAAACACATGCGTCATACGTCGGATATACGTCGGTTGACATAAGTCGCGACATTGACATTACGTAAAATAAACAAAAGTGCCTCACAGAGTTTCATTCTTATGAAACACGCTCAGCACGGTCAAGCTTGTTTGGTTTCACAAACGATAAGACAATTTGCTCTTTTGTCCCTAAGAAGAGTCGAAAGGTAATTATGATTTCTTCGTTACATCATGATGAAGCCGTAGATTATAATAATTATAATACTACGAAAGCAAATAAATTTTATAATAGTACGAAAGGAGGCGTAGATTCTTGGACCAAAAACGTGCAAACTATTGGTTAGCAACTAAAAGGTTGCTTGGAGAACTAGGAGAACTAAAAGGTGGCTATCTGTGATATTTTCTTCAATATTGAACATTTCTTCGGCTTATGGATTTCCAGATTGTTACTCTTGAATGCCGCAAACCCCAAAAAGCGACTGTTAAGGAATATATATATCAAAAACATTTTTTTTTGGGGGGGGGGGGAGTTAAGGCTATTTACGCCCTGAGTATCGGACTCTCAATATCTCAACGGCCCTTCTGGACTAGACTACCGACTAAACACCTTCCCTGTCAACCGGAGCGCCTAGCCTGGAACCGTTTGGCACCTTACGTCGAGATAGGCCTCCCAATTTTACGTCTTTTGGCACCTTCGGGTTAAAAGGGTTTCCTTCTCCAGTGGGATGGGAAAAAGGTGGAGGATTTCCAGAGAAGGAAACCCTCCACCCTCGACGCCTCCAGCCAGGTCAAGGTCAAGTATGTCTTTTTTCATAACTAGAATTTCACTAGAGTAATGTGCCACTTGAATCCATCTGCCAAATGATTTCAGCATCACTTCGATTAGGCTATCTGGATGGAGCTCTCCGACTTTTTCGGCAAGATCACCGCGCTGTGAAAAATACTAGATCGGATGTTGTGAAACCATTCATATCAGAAAGTTCAAAGATAATTCTATCTTTTTTATCGATCTGAAAAAAGGATTGCCTTGGAGCAAATATATCGACAGCTGAAAAATCAGTGTTTACATCAAGAACCTGATGCATCGTTTTCAAAAATTTATGTTACTTCAAGTCGTACAAGTGCCAGATGCTACTTATGTGATTGGAAAAATGATCGTGAGAAAATTCTTAAATGCATTAAATGCTACAATGCCATCGGCAAAAGCTGTAAAAACGTATGAAGACGGAAATTTTGACACTACAATCTCCAAAGAATACACAATATTTTAGATTTCATCGTCATTTTTTTAAGGTTTTTAATTTCAAGCGAAACACTTTTTTTTTGTCATTCAAAAGGAATAAGAAGTGATTTTTTGAGTTGCTCGTTTAAGTTGAATTAAAACTTGATTTGTTATTAGCATTTAAGTTTACACTGTCGAAATAAGTGATGATAAATATTAATTACATTGAAAACATTACATTAAAAACATTAAATTTTCAAAGATTTTTTTACACTGAATTATGAGGCGTTTTTGAACAAGACTTGTTTCATTTGATTTCTTTCCCAAATAATCTTCATGTTATAAAAATACGATTTTGGTGGTTGATTTGCTGTTGTGGATCACAAATGATCCAAGATGCATGGAGTGTCGCCAAAAATAGCGGAGCGAGTTAAGGATTAAGGAATGTGGGTATCTGTATTTTTGAATAAACAGGGGTAGGGGTATCTACTATGAGTTTTAGCTCATGTTTGTCCTTGTGGATGAGGGCTAGTGGATCATCTTTTTGGTAAACTTAGTGGATCATCATGCGTAATGCGTTCTTTCGAGATCCCTTAGTAAACTTTCATTTGAACTAAGAGCGATGATCGTCTTATTCATCTCTATTGTATAATCTTTGAATCATATGATTGCGTTCGTAAAAACGAGTATATTTTTGCTGATAATACAATCAAAGTTTTTATTATCTAGAGCCATTCATTTTTAGTTTGAATAGATAAATCCTGTGGAAGTTCAGAAAAAAGCCCAGTAGTTGTACTACCATTAAGTGAAGAAATATGCAACCATATTACTGACATGTAATGCTTATGATAAGTAACAAATCCATTGTTGATTCATGAGGTTGAACTTCCCGTATCTATAAGGCATCGAAGTTTCTTCCCGCGGTCATCAATAAAACAATGGGTAAAAGCTGTTTTCTCCCGAAGCTAGTATGTGAAAATTCGTATCAGCACCAAGAAATGTTGAACGAGAAGAAGCTGTGTTCATTGATATATCAGAAGAAAGGGTTGAGTCATCATTATTTTTGAACTATTTATTTTTATTTATTATTATTTTGAAAAAGACTTTCTCGGTTATTAGTTGAATTAGGCCTCTTTTTAGATAATTGGGGGATACTGTTTGCAGGGAAACATGGTCACTGGATCTTTGCTAAGCGTTGAAACTGGGGGGCATCGCGGTAGCATTCAAGATGATGAATGAAGTAGAGACAGAAAGCTAATTTGACCCATAATACACTCCCTCTTTCATCTTACTATTTGGCCTGAAAAAATACTTGACATCTTGACATTAGTTTCACCCGACGAAAGTTTAAGGAATATTTTCCAACGTATATCAGATTGATAATTAGGGGCGCTTCAACAAAAGAACATATCGTCGCGTAGTATTTAATGTACCAATGTATATAGTATATAATGTACCAATGTTGGTTTTATTGGTGCATTTGGTAAGAAAGTAAGCAAGGGTCAATGATGACAGCTATATCAACGTGATTTTTTCCTACTTAAAAATCAAGGAAAAAGGTATATCATACTTTACAGCCCATGAAATCTTATAGGTATTTCGCGTATAACCTATAGGTATGTTCGCGTTTATAGAAGAATTGATTCGAGAAAGATGCGATTTCAATTGGCCTGCTGTTTTATATGAGCATGTCTATTAAATTGATTTTCAAATGGTTGAATACTTCGAGTTCTAAAAAAATTTAGATTATGCTGAGGTTCAAGCTCAACTTTACAAAATAGATTCCGGAAAGACCGAAAGGCAGGCCTCTGGAAGAGATTTGCGAGATAATAATTGGGCAGATGTTATTGCTGAAGTAAGTATTTTTTATTATTTTAATTTTTTAATATTTTTAATTTTGACATTAAATGAATCATAAAAATTAGTTTTATATAATGTCATGCATAAAAAATCCTTTGCCTTGTAATAGCAGTATTCAATTGGAAACGTTTTGTAGACATTGTGTATAATTCAGAAAAAAATCATTTTCCTCGGTAAGAACTATAAAGGTTTATGCATAGAAACAAAGTCATTCTTTTAATTAAGCTATTTAATACGATATTTGATTTCGAGCATCCAACATGTCAACTGGGTATTATCATATCATTGGGCTATCTAAAAAGAGCACTAATACCAAAAATTAGTATACTAGGGCCTACCATTACAAGCGGACAGCCTATTTATTAGCATGTACATGACCGGACAAATTATAGAGCTGTTCTCATAACATACAGAATAGATTAAGCCCATTGGATATACTGGCATACATCTACCATATCATCATCGTCATCATAGGATGGACTATGAATAAATTTCCCATAATCATTTGATCTCTCGATTTGTTAAATCCTGAAAAGTGCTTTAAAATTCAAAATACCCCATCCTATTTTCATACACATTTGCGTATAAATAGGTTAGCAAGTTGATTTACATATTAATTTCATCACCTTTCCTTGGATTTGATATTGTTGAGGGAATTCCGGAGAAAGTGGTCCAATTAATTATCATATGAGAATAACCGGCCGAATGTGAAATAAGTATTCTAACTACAGTGTTACATGTTTTAATGTCGTACAAATTTAACAAATGAAATAAATTTATTAGCTCAATCCTGCAGGCTTAAAATCCTAGTAATAATCCGTAAGTTAATTGTAAAAAATTAATTGAAAATTATTCAAGGATCGTTTGTTGTTATGTGTGGTAGTTTTGCATTGGTAAAATGCAAAAATTTCGTCGTTAGTAAAATGCTAGGATGTGCACTAAACAGCGTGCACTAAATTAGACCATCTCATTAGCGGATACAAAAACAATTCGCCCTAGTAAATCACCAGAAAACAACACTCCCTCCCAAATGCTAATCACACTCCATGGTATGATGATGGCAGAGGCTTTGTCGCTTTAATCCGTACCATGTTCATTAACGAAGGATTAAAACGCAGCACATTTCATTTGGAGTGCTGGAATGAAACGAGGACGAAATTATGGCAGCAGTTGATTGTATCTTGTAGCTGATGCCACTGCTACTACTCATTCCTGATGCAATATTCACGCCGCGCGCATTCGCTGATAAAATACGAAATGGGTCACATCAATCAACAAGTCCTCCTTATAGACAGGCGACAGCGATTACATGACTTTTTATTTTCATATCCTCAATCGCGCGAATTTCACTTCAAACATTTATGCACAGGACTCGAATCGCTCTGCACTTCCCCCTTTCATATCATCCGCCTTATTGTTGGAGAAAGTGAATGACTTGCACGGAGATCTTTTCAGAATATCATTCCTCATTGCCCGTGGGAACAATCAGTATCGATTCCCTTCATTGTGCTCGCTCCCTTTTAATGGTGCTGATGCGATTTTCATTTTACTGAAAGGTTTTGCACAAGGTGTTATGTGCTCCTTATTCAAACAAGGGATTATCTCATTAATAAATAAACGCGAATGGATGAAATGCGTGGGAGCATTGCATTTGATGAAGGGATTCCTTTTGATGGGCTTTTCATAAAGTTAATGGTTATGTCGTTGGCCTTGTATTTCTTCCCAATTATATGAATTACAGCTTTACGGGTTCGAGCAGAGCCTCTGATGTCATGGCTTTATTATTAGACAGCATCGGCCGATTAATCAAGACTTATTTTTTAAGGACATTTTGATTTTTATGTAAAATTATCTACCATGTAAGTATGATCTACGTACGCGGACAATCATTATTTGATCGAAGTGTTCAGTTCTTATCCCTACGATCAATTGACGGGTACAGGAAAATAATCTTTTGACTTTAAAACATCAATTTTTTCAAACAAAGTCTGACATCAACAATATAAGGCTTCACGCGTCAAAAGAAAAAATATTGATAAGGAAAAATCAGTTTTTATAAATTATTACGAAAATTATAGCAATCATACGTGGGGCATTCATTCAGCGTTGTGGTGGTGGGCGAAGCGTTGGAAAGGGTTGAGGGATCATCTCTAGATGACTCGAGACCAAACCGACGGCTCGACGCGTTTCTTTAGTTGTCCTGAAAATGAACGAAAGAGAAGTTCATCCTTTGGTTGAGCAACGCATCATAATAAAGTTTCTATCGAAGGAAGAAGTTAACCCAGTTTAAATTCGGGATCAATTTCGTACACAGTTCCGGGAGGATGCACTTTCTTGACCACAAATGAAAGCCTGGTTTGGCTTATCTAAAGAGAGCCGTCAAAAGTGGAAAATGTGACTAACTGAAGATGCTCCAGTTCTAGCATTACGTCTGTCAACGTCTGTTCATGAACTTATTGAAAGAAATTATTGCGGCAGGAGAAATTAATAGGGAAACGGAAATCAGTGTCAGAAGTATATTACCCTTTGTCTGATACTTTCTTGAATTTCGAAAATGTGAGGAAGATTTCATGTTTACTTACCTAAGAACACAAAAATCAGAGGCTTTTCTTGCCTGTTTGCAAGATGACCTGCGCAAACGTGGGTTCACGAATACACTTCCGAATCGAAAAGAGCTAGTATGGAGTGGAGAAGAAAGGAAGAGCCACGACCACTAAAAGGCAAAACTCGCGTTTAGGAACTTTACTTATTAACTTTCTTCATAATCCTTGCGCAATGAAAACTGCCTACTATTGTGGCCTTTTTAACCAGGATTGAACCATATATCAGTCGAATATACGCCATCAGCCCATCCGAGACGCCATGGTTGTGCAAAGGTACCGGCTAAAGTTGGCTCTTTTCTCAACCTAGATTTACAGAGGAAGACTGGTCCAATGTGATGTGGTCCGATGAATTCAAATTTGAGGTAAGCCAATTTTACTGCTTTGTTCATTAATAAGAATGATCATTTATTTAATTCACTTAAACCATAAAAGTTATGGCCATTTCAAAAAGGCTTTTTGCTTTAATCAATAGGTATTTGGAACACCATGTATGGTCTTCACAAGGCGACGTGTGGATCCAGAATATGGTCAAGCACAAAGGAGGAAGTAATTTGAGTATGTCCAGTATTTTTGGCGAACCCATCCTAGACAAAATCATACTTCAACGGGACATTGCACCTTGTCATAAGTCAGCGGCAACGATGCGCTGGTTTATTGAGAACAATATTGACTTTTTGGCTTGGTCTGCACACTCCCCTGATCTACACCCAATCGAACATCTTTGGGTAATTTTTTCTTTCTTTGGGTAATCTTTGGGTAAACAAAGGATGAAAGAGCACAGTATAACATCTACACCGGCATTACAAAATCTGTGGGCGCTAGAATTACATGGATGCCTGAGGAAGCACTGCCGATATTAAATTCAAAGGTAGACCAACAAGTTTATTTAATCCATTTTTGTGTCTAATTAGTAAAAATAAATCTATTTATGATGAAAACCCCTTTTTTCGTTATTTTAAGCAAATTTTATCCTTAAATCAAATTTAATTATAGCATCATGGATTAAAATCAATGATGCTCTTCTTTATAAAAACAACTGTCCACATGAAGTATGACAAGCAGTTCGTATTGTCTTTTGATGTCACCATCTTGTCCACCTTGTTTACTGGTGAGCGCATGCCTATTCCTCTGAGAGATACGTATGGAGCTTAGCCGTTCCGTCTTGATGCCGGGGTTCTAAGCCACTTATAAAACGTGCGGTCCATTTTTCTCGTGCCTTTTTAAGAGATGTTTTTACCTCAAAACTAGCGTCCTTGTCCTTTCTTATTGACTAACAAATTCTCTCTCTTGAATAAGTGACGTTAGAGTAACCAACCTCACGATAACCAGCATTGCCTAGAGCGTCAGCCCAGATCTCGGAGCCTTACAAGAGCAGTGATTTCATCACACCCATGACCAGGTTGGTTGACCAGTATTTGGCATAAGGCGACTGAGAGCCAACACTCCCGTAGCAGAACTATTCGCTGACCCACTAACCACATCGAAGAAGCTCATCTTCGAATTAATCAAACCATGGTATTTTATTGATTCCTTCAACTCAATGGTCCTACATAAACTGGAAAAACACAAGGGATCCACTTATTGACAAGTATGACGACGTCGGTCTTTTGCAGCTAGAATAAGCTGGCTTTTCATTTACTCGTTCATTTGGCATAATATCATATCTAGCTTGAGTTGTGCCTGTTATACAGTAAGTACAGTCTGTGTGATCTGTGACATACAGACGCGACTCCTCCTGTAGCTGTAACCTAAATTCACGTCGTACGACACATTTCACTTCAATTCTTCACCGATCCCCCAAAATGTCATAGACGAGCTTTCGGTCTTTCAATATACGCGTCAGATACTTTGGCACCCTGGAAAATTCCAGAGTATCTACAATATTTACCCGTCTAGCAGAATTCAAGGCATTCCTCACATCTTGTGTCATCAATAGTATTATTTGGCTCAAGTTGTGATTGTATGCTTCTGCTCGTTGGACTACGTTCACCATTTAAGTTATTGCGCTGATCGTGGGTCGGCCAGTCCTTAAGCCGTACTGCTGATGAAGTAGACCGTCAGCAGTATGGATGGCCTTCCCCAATCCCACTCTGATGAGCTTCTCGAGCACTTTCCCAGTGGTGTTAAGCATACCTAGGAGCCAATATGCAAATGGTTCAAGAAATCAACTGTCAAAGTCATATAACCTAATACCAATAAAGAAAAAATTATACACATAGAGCGGCTAATAGCTTATTTCGACCAGCCCCGCAGAAAATACATTAACTGTTTATAAAAACTAAACTGCACAAGATATCAAGATAATTTGAACACAGTTAACTACGCTTATCAGATATGACCTTACTTATACTTTCACATTTTTTTAAACAATTTACAGTAAAAAAAAAGGAAAACACAGTGAAAAACAACGCCGCAGCTTATTTCGATCAATATCTTTGTTGCTATGCAATGAGCAGTTATGTATCAATGAAACTGTTATTTCTTTTTCTGTGCATTGATCATAATATTTGTCATGTGATCAACATCAGTTTTGCTGTTTTTTCCAAGTGAATCATGCAGAAACGTGAGTTTCGAGAAATTGGACCACATGCGACAATTCAACAGCGAGAACTTTTTGTCAGTCACTTCAAAAATGGCTATTGACGCTGAAAAATTCGTGAGGTGGTTGGGCTGAGGGGCGGTACAGTATAGGACATCATAAACAGATTTATCCACGAAAATAGAGAACATGATAAGCATCGAAAGGCCCTCAACTAAATTTTCAATACGACTGATGAGTGCCATACTGTTGGGATACTCTGGAAGAATTCGAAAATGAAATATTTCATGTTAAAATGACTTTAAATCGGCATTACTTGAATGATGGGTCAAAATTACTGCAGAATTTACACGAAAACAGGCCGATTCGATGCCTAAGAGACTAAAACTAGTTATCGACTAGAATGGCGGGCATACTAATTATTGAATTTGTTTTGTTGTGTCTCCAAATCGAATTGAAATAATGAATCTGTGAACTGGTCGAAATAAACTGTGGCATTGTTTTAAGTTACTTTCTTCATTTTTTGCGAGCATCCGAACAATTCCTCAACACCTTCGGATGAAAACAGGATGAAAACTCATGACGAATCAGATAAAGTAATGAGTTTTACGAAATACGCCTTCAAAACTATAAAATTGAAGAAATTTCAATTATATAGATTTACAGAAATTAGACTGGCCGCTTGTAGGGCTAGAACTGATTTCTGTAAAATATATATTTAATTGTAGTGCCAAAGGACAACGTCCAAGTTGACAATTGTCGAAAATGCTGTACAAACTTTTTTGATAGTTAATAAGCCACAAACAACAATCAACGAAGTAGCGCTGTCACGCTGGTTTCAAAATCGGAAGACATAGTAAAAAGATCAAAAATGCGGCAAATCTTGCAAGCGAAGCGCTTTGACAACGCCTCATATTTCATCTTCATCATCTTGACGTTTCATCTTTAAGACATCCTTCTTATATAGCCTGAAAACAAAGATTCATAGATTGATATTAACAAAAAGATAATTTTTTTCTTTAAAACAAATAAATTTTAATAAATTCTGTTCCAACTAGGAGCGGTCACCAAAGTCGCATTATTCACTGTTCCAAGGGCGCATGTTATGAAAACAGTTCCGACATTTTACTTGCGAAAAATGTCAAACTACACAAGTAGTTCTTATTATCTTAGTGCTTCTAATTATTTCGTGTCAAATATGTGTATAAATACTTGAAAACATTCATATTGAGAGTATTCCTGATAAAAATGTGATCCTACATGAAGGCAACCACTTCACTCAGTCAGTGCAACTATATAATACAATCTTGGGAATTTCTTATCATTATCAGCAACCCAAATACCAAACTGTGACGTGATGCTCATCCTTGAAGCAAGGATATAATACGCTAATTTAACGAACGAACATGAATATTTAATAGATACTGTAAGTGCTTTTTGATGAAGGTTTCACTTATTTATATTACTTCAAAGAATATCTTCTGCTTTTAATTATTTGAATTTCGTTGCTGTAGAGTCATGAAACCATTTGGATAATTATCCGATTATTATTTAAGCAAACAAAATTAAAAATCCTTGATGCCTCTGAATTTATTCAGACTAAACGAATAGTTCTATCTGTTTTGACAATTGTGTAAAATTGATAGTTAGGGACTTCAAAACACATACAAAAGCCTCTACCGGGATTCCTTGCTTTACAAGCAAAATCGGAATATTCCTATGTGCTAAATTAGTAGCGAAATAAAGTCATTAAAAAAGTAAAACGTCAGCATGCGTTGTCGCTGACATGTGCAAGGAAAAGCTTAGCCCCGAATGTTGAAAATTTAAGTTTTCCTGGCATACAAAGGGCAAAGTAATTACCCGTAAAAAATATGAATGGATGTAATAAATCATTTCACGTACGTAGATGTTCGTGTGCCAGCGAGCAAAAAAGGGTAAAGAGCCGACATTCCAAAAAACGTGCTAATGGAAAGCTCCTTGTTCAATTTGCATGGTGGATTCATTCAGTGAGTGTCATTGAAAAATGATATGTTTTCTACTTTTCCGTTTTTCATTAAGATTGTGACTCGACGAAATGAAACTATTGGACCGCTGAAATTGTGTAGAAATGTTACTTAAAGCTGGAGTATATCTGCAAAGAGAATTGAAGAGCTGTTGCAAAAAGTCCTTTTTGTATAAAGTCTTGTACACGTTAGCAACAAAATAAATTACACTATGTTGTGGTGATTTAAGAAAATGCAAAGTGCTTTGGAACGAAACATCGCTCCTTTACTTTGCTCCATCTGGATTTGACTCTGGAGCATCCATTCAACATACAGAACATCTCGACAAACAACTTTGAAAACCAATCTTCCGCAAAACACCATAAAACCAATCAAAATACCCGCAAGCAAGCTGCTCCATGCATCGTCCTTAATCTACGCAAACTTGTTCATGGAATAAGTTTATCTATCCTCTACAGATTCCTCCATCAAGATAGTAATTGATTTAAAGCATAACTAGATTTTCTCCCGAGTCCTCGTCCAGCTCTTTGCTTCAGACATTTTTTATCATTCTCTTTAATGATTCAAGCATCTACAGCATGCATGGAGTACGTGTCCTCCTTTGAACAAAGTATTTGTTAATCGTATCACCTCATTATCATCGTTTCTAATAGCATTTTAATAGAGTGAAAGACTTGGATCGAAGCAGGCTATCAATTAACTTCACTGAACCGAAATAGTGGATGGTGTGGAATATTAAATGAACATAATCTCTACTTACCGCAAGGATACTTGGAGCGAAATATGTCTAACGCTCGTCCAATGTTGCTGGTGAATTCTGGAATTAAATAAACCAAGAGAAAAAATTTCGATTAATACAAAGGATTTTTAGATGAAAAAAAAAACGAGAGGAGCTGCGGAGGTTTTCCTGCTGCATTAAATTACGCGCGCAAAAAGAAATGAAAATTGAAACAAAAAGCGTTTTAACAGCACCCGCTGCAAGTCAGTCACCTCGATTTCAATTTTCAGATGGGTCGCAGCTACAAAATAAGTGCCCGTAAGTAAGATAAATTGTAATTTGAGAGACAGAATTCGTAAGATGGCATTAAGGACCTTGACAATACTGAATTTCTTTGCCAAATCCTACACTGTTCTTCTATAATTTCACCATGATACAATGGAAATGCTAAATAAATAATTTAAGAAGCTTAAAGATACTTAGGTTTAAAGTGAAGTGGGAACGGTTGGGTTTCAGGACATTTAAAATTCAACTAAATGTAATACTGACAACGAAAAAGAATATAATAATGATTGAAAAGAATTTCCACGTCGTCTTTCCGAATGTTTTTGGAAACCGTAACACACATTGTTTATCGCGGATTATTTGCTACCTACGTATTTGCCACTATGAATTAATATTAAATTTTGAAAAATTCTTGAAAAGGAAATTGATTGTGTTTTCACATCTGTCGCTGGTAATAATTTGTGTAACCAGCTATAAAAAACTATCTAAAAGGATTGAAAATGTTACATTTATAACCATTGTTTATTTGGGATTACTATTCAATATAGCGCCGACCTTAAGCTTCTCGCTTGTAGTTCGAATTTCACAAGTGACTAAGTTTTCCATCTTTCATTCCTTTCTTTTCTTTCTCGTCTTTTGTTTTACCAGCACTATGTTTCGTTATTCAACAGCAGCCATTTGAGGCGGTTGTGAGTGTGGCTTGGCCGATCAAGAAGAACGAGCTCCAGCCCAAATTTGTTTTTTGAAGGGAATGGCCTGTCAAAAGTGTCTATACCTAGTGGTATACTAGCATTATTCATGTTTCCCAAATGTTCGCTTATTTTTTGTCTTTTGCTTGTAGGAAATTCGACGAGTTCCACTTATTTTGCAGTCGTTAAGACACTAATATGGTCTAGAGGTCGAAGGAAACTTTTTTGCTTCGATTTTCCCGAGCCTTTTTTCTCGGGGTCCTTGTTAGGTAAAACAATATAACTTTTCATAAAATTGTAGTATATTATAATTTTACAAAATAAAAACCTCTGGCATATTTCCTTCCTCATTTTCATACAAGAAAGGACTAATGTCAAGTGATAAAAAAGAGCATCGCACGGTCGCAGATTAATCTTGGCTCAATTTTTCCAGATTAAAATTGACTCCAATAAAGCAAAAATCCAACTTGACATTGAATATAAAGTAATTTCATGTGAAAATTTGCAACCATTTGCCAGCAATAAGAAAATTCTTTGGTGAAAATTTGAAAGAAAGTTGAAAAACTCCCTTTTTCGTATGGTTCGTTTGTATTCGGATTGAAATTCTGTCGTTACCAGTCCATTTATTTTGTTCTTTGTTACGTTTACGTTTCTCTCTGAATTTGACGGTCTTAAGTATCCTTACTAATTGGTCTGTCACTTATATAACCTCCCAGGTCACTGGGATTTACGTAGGAAAAGTCTTCAATTTGTCTATTTTGAGAGAGTGTTTTAATTTGGTTCAGCACTTCTTTGTTTGTTGGCATTTTCAGGTATTGTCTGTGATTGTTGGAATTGTTTTTGCGTCTCGACGATTATTTCCGAATCTTTGTTGGATGACTCGCAAAGGCTTTTGTTGATATATTTACATGTTTCTAGTATATTCAAACCCCGTCCTTTGTGTTTTTTTTTCATGCAACATTTCTCCTGAATTCCATGTCCTTCTATTGTACACCCTCAAGTGGCTACAAAATCGTTTTATCTTCTTCCGTCTTGATTCACCGATGTACCAATAAAGGCATGCTCACGTTAATTTCAATACACCGCCGTTGTCCAGCATACGTTTTTCGCATACCAAGTTTATACAACATTTTTAATTCCAAAATGGGATAAACTATCATACAAGTATATAAATGAAGTGTGTATAATTTAAAAAAAAAATTAAAAGTGCCAAAATTATTTCAAACCCGCGTAGTAGAACCGGATATTGACATGCGCACAGTTGAAGAAGTATTAACTTCAGAAATATATGCTTAGCCTTGGCACGTGTGATTTTAAACAACGTGTTACCAATGAAGCTCCTAATGATGCTATTGCTAAACCATCTAGTACATGTCCTGTATCCTCTTTAGTTTCAGTTCATTCTTCGTTAAGACCTTGTACATACAATACTGACCATATCGTCCTATGCATTCTAGAATGACACCACTTCCTGAGCGGTTTTGGCTCTTAACCACTTCGTCATTTTGTCCCCCAATGCGGGGGTTTGCAAAATTGTTCTGGAAATAAGAGCACTCTGCATTTGCCCTATTGAATTATTGAAGATTGCCATTTTTAAATTTAGGAAGTTCCCATTTTTTGGACGTTTAAGCACTGACTTGGGTGCTTCACGCTCTTTTGCTCGATAGTGTCGTCCTTAGTCCCTAGTCCTTTCCCGGAACGTGCTAATTCTTCCATCACGATTGATTCGCAGATTTTCTAACTGCTGATAATACTCGTCGATAATTGTTCTGTGAACGAGACGAAATGAAAGGGGTGATATTTTTGCACCACAAGTTTCCAACAGACTGTGATTCACGTCGGGGTCACCAAAATCGTGGGAGAAGATCGCGGTTACACCTTGTTGAAGAACAGAAATATTTTAGCGACTATATACTGGGCAGCTACGCCTACCCATGGACATTCATGCATTCAGTTGTTGCACTAACTGGATTAAATAGCTCCGGCCGAAACCAGGTGATTCAACCTAGTACACTCCCAACCTGTAGGTCGGAGTAACCACGTTGGGGCCTCGTCCTCATCAAGTCTTTTGCTCTATGGGGAACAGTCATCGTGAACTAATTACAAACACATAACATGGAAAAAGTTTTGCATTTTCTCAATCCTACTAGTTTTGAAAAATTCTCTCAATCCTACGTCTCGTTAAATTATAAGTTTTATAACTCAAAATATGAAACATTCATGAAGCCACTGATAACAACGAAGTACATTGCAACGGCTTAAATTGTGTTATATATCGTCACATAATACGAAGATAAATCATGAAACTCCGACTGCCACATAACAAAAACTTGGACGTAGCCACAAAAGGTTTAGCATTTCCAGGACAAATTATTGAAAAACTGATGAGAAATATTGTTGTTTTAATAAGAGACATTTTCTAGTCGGTTCAGGCCATAGCGTTACAAATAACAAGCAAACAAACTACACAGCACTTCTCTCCAATAAAATTGGGAAATATTTGGTACTCTAAATTTTCTAGATGAATTGTTTTTTGCAAGCGAGGGTTTTTGGAGACAATTCGTCAAAAGGTATTAACAGAGGGATGCATATTAATATTCTCTTAAATTTTGTATTTATACAATACGACTATTAAACCAGGAAAATTATTCTCACAATCATTTAAGCTCAGAGAGCTATCCGTCGCGATCTCTCCACTCACGTAAGATTCATAAGCTCGCAAAGCTTTTCAAAGCTCGCTTCTTTGAAAAGCTCGCTTATTTCATCATATAGTGTATTCGTATCTACTTATTTGAAACTACTTACTGAAATATAATTATTTAGTTTTTCCACTGAAACCTTCATATTCAAACCTATTGTCATAAGAATGGACCATAAGTTCTGAAACATAGAGACACTGTTCACTCTCGTTAGCTGGACTTTAGATTGTGTAAGAAGCTACCTCCCACATTGACCCAAATTTTATCAAAACAAGGATCGCTTTAATTTTTCTGATACAAAATGATTTTGTACATTGGCAAGAGATTGCGAAATAAAGAGTCAAATTATCGAGTCCAAAGGCTCATGAATACGCGCCTGTTGCATTCAAATTAAGGATTCTACTCGCCAAATCGGCCAAAAACTCGAGGGCAGCGAATATTGTTTATTATAATTCATTTTATTTTCACAGTGGAAGTGTGATTTATTATCAGGTAGACCTCCAAAGCTTACATTCTACATTAAGCTGATTTGGTATAGCATAAATAATATTCTCGCCCGAACAACTATCTAGAAATAAGTTCCTTTTCACCTCTTTTTAGAATTCTAATTCGTGAAAAATATCCTCATGAGGACTTACAAATTTATCAATCATTTTGAGTTTAGTCACGACAACCGATTGAACTTCATCGACCATTTCAAAAACCACTCAAAACGCTGATATATTGTGTCCTTCTGTTTAGTTATTCAACAGGATAGCAACTGAATTCTTCTGAACAATTCTGACGGAACAACACAGCCGCTTAGGCTGTGTTGTCCTCTCAACACAGCCCTCTCACACAATGCCACAATGCCCTCTCTCCCGCTTTCCATTTTCAAAAATATTGTTCAGGTCTCGTATTTGTTTGGGAGACATCTGTGATGCACCAATTATTTTGTAATCATGTCATTGTTCTCCACTTAAATCGTAGTGTGTTGGTAATTTTCTAGGTCTTCTTACGCTCGGCACATTCACAAGCTCACATATAGAACAAGTCAGGATGTCGTTTGCGCAATCAATTTGGTCCTTTGAAAATATCTCTTCTTCCAGGTACCACAAAAAGGTATCTGTTGTTCAAGAAACGTGTTGAAATGAAAAGTTTAAGGTGAAAATGATTTTTTTTATTTTGCTTTCTAGGAGTTCGTAAACGTGTTGGAACCAATTTTGAAGAAAAATTTAATTACGAAGTGATTACCCAAAAGGTTATTGTTAATCAGATTGTGATTGTTTGATTTTTTAGAGTGCATACAAAGTTTTTTAGGGTCGATAAGAATACAATGGCAATATTATTTCCAAAATTGATAGGATATCACTCCATCTTTTCAAGGAATATGTTTTGCTCTTTTATTATTTTATTTATTTTGGGAACATCGCATGCGTCATACGATTTCGAATTTTGAAAAAATAGATAAGTTGAAAATAAGATGTCTAATGAACATCCTTACTCGAAACATTTTATTTGAGTACCATTTAGTCAAATTACCGGAAGTTTATTATGTCGATACCAAGTATTTTGTTCAAATTACTCCACTTGAATTGTACAGAGCAATTAATTGTGTTTTTCACAGTACTCAGCACAATATTGACAAAACAACCCTACCATGAATTACTCCATTTCACTTCCATTTCATCCTATACATATTTAAATCAGTACGAGCCGAGTATAGCTTAGTTGTGATAAGGACTCAACTCGAGCAATGATTCAGCTCATTCACTAGCAGATTTTTTTTTGGAGCTGGCATTTCACGAAACCATAACATTGCTAGTGAAAGGTGGGAAAATAAGTGTGCCAGGACCAATTAACTAATGGCAGACGTTAAGTACATTATTAATGATGACAATCATACGGGCAATAAAATGAAATGATTTTCGGAAGAGGTACCACTCGAAGAAAATATTTAAACAGGACACAAGTTTTATTAATCTACCAATATATATATGATGTTACGAAGCTGGAATTTCATGGGCTGGCCTCAAAATTGATTGCATTTCATCTCACATCCAGTTGAACAATTGTCTGAATAAATTTTTGAAAAATTTAAAGAGTCCTTTCAAATTATTTTTATCTAGATTTAGTAGAATAGATAGAATGATTAAAAAGACTTGTGGGCTAGCATATGTGAATATAACATCAATGGTATTGAACCTACTGAACAAATACTCTTGAAATCTACCAGGAAAATTAAGCGGAAATTCTCAAAATCTAGAGGGAAACACTTCCAGAGTCTACTGTTTACTTTATTAAACTTATATGAATATGATCAAAGGTTGAAGAAAAAGCAGAACATTCGTGATAAGAAGTTGAACGCAATCGTCGAACATCTGGAAGAACTTATTCGAGACATCCATGAAATATTCTCTAAACCAGTTATTAAAAGGTAAAGAGAAGGAAATTACAAGGATATTCTCGCAACAAGGCATGATGTGGTCATAATGAGTTCGGTTATAAATCAGCGAGCTGCCGTTATTAATTGATATTTAACACATATTTGTTAGTTAGGCTTCAAGGTGAAGGAAACAAATCGAAAAACCACCACAGAAAGAAACTTTCTGCGTTATGAGGTAAGAAGCTGGGGCTCAAAAAATCTAAAGTTCTGAATATGAAGGAGTACACTATGCAGCTATCTCATTAATTACACTGAACAATCAAGGCAGAACTTACAGCATTGTTAACACTACAAATACCCGCATTAACCCAATTACCGCAATTTTACTCATAATAGAACTTTAAGGACTCGCAACAGATCAGTAAAGATTCCTTATTCAGATGAATCTTCGTATTTTTTTGAAAGTTCTTCTGGTAATGCAAACAGGAAATATTTTTTTGATATATTTTCTCCCGTTGTTGCACAAACTTCCTGCGTTAATTGCTGCCAAGTCGAAACTATTTAAAAATATTTGGAGGACCTCTCAGTGTATTTTCTAGCCATTTAGTCGATATCTACCCTGCCTACCGAATATCTACCCTGAATTTAGTTTCGTTACAAAATAGAGAGAGTTTCAGTTTTATTTTTCAGTTTTTTTAATGTTTAACGAATTATGTTTCACACTCAGCACAAGGACCTTTTCGTTGAGTGGCAATAGAACATTCTTTGTTCTTTAAATTACAGGTGAAAATTGAGGTAATTTTTCTTTTTTTCACTTAGCAAGTCTATGTAATTCCCTTTTGTATGCATTGGCTTCTGACAACCACGTGTGGGTTTTTCAAGGCCCAGATGCGGTAGTTTGGTTTGTTCAGATAGCCGCTGAAATGAAAATGTACCTCATCAGAAAACATCATTTTGTGAGAAAAATCGGCATCCAGTTCGAGCTGCCCTAGCGAAGGTGTCTGAAGTTTGCATCGTTGCAAATGCCGCGGTCTCCATTTTTTTCACTTATTGACTATTTATTGGACAATTTGACGTAAAATGTTCGTCAATTTTATTTGAATATTGAAATATTGAGCAATCGTAGGGTTTTAATTTAAGTTTTAGATAGTCAAAAGAAATAGTGGAAAAATTTGACAGCATTGCATTTGCAACGATCCAAACTTCAGACATCTCTCTAATGACTAAATTGCGAAGCGAAAACGAAGCGAATGGTCATTCAGCTTCGATTCGTGAGTCATTCGGATCTTGTCAGCAAAAAATCCGAGGTGTTTGTGCAAAATTCTTCTCAGACTTGTGCGACTAATGTTGATTTACTGCAGTCGATGGCAAAATGATGTTCTCGGATTGAGTTTCTGCAAAACAGCACTCACTTTGGAAATAACATTTCAATATTTCCCAACGTTGTTCAAGTGTTAATTTCGTTCCGCAGAAGGTTGATACTGACTCACTGACATAATTTTGAGCGGAGAACAGCTGTCAGTGTCAAAATAACATGTGATTTAAAAAGAAAATAATTTATGGCCTACTCTGTAGTATGTTTCTACAATAAGTTTGTTACTATTGATACGATGGCAAAAAATTGTCAGTCGTTATATTTTTCCAAGAAAAGATAAACTCTTTAATTAAGTTTCGTCCTTTCACAAATAAGCCATCAACAACATATTTACTATAGAGATCAGGTTCCAACCAAAATTTTATGCCGAATTTATTAGGTATTTTTGAGGACTTTAGTTTTGATGCTTAAGTACATTCAACGATAGAACTGACTTGAAGGCTTTCCCGTTGATGTTTTCAAAATGCTTCCTAAAGCTTAACTTGTTGTCTAGTATCAGTCCAATGAGGATAATTCGTCAGACGACTAGATGTTATGTCCAATGAAATTTAGTGTATGAAATGAAAAGATTTGTTTTTGTTTTTTTAAACATTAGATTGATTTTTATTTTTGTAAAACATTTTCGACCACTATTTGTGATCTACTTCAGTACACTCTTCAGTTCTTCAGAAATTTAGTGGCTTATTCGGGAGTAGTGTAGGTTTTTGTTTTCTGTTAAATATATGCATTTTATTTTGATGACGTTTATATGGACCTTTCACTTGTGGTAAAACTGATATAATTTTTCCAACGTACATTCCTAACAAATTCAGAACAATGTTGTTGGGTCGTTGCGTTGTATTTCAATGTATCGTCAGAAAACGTTATTATTTGGCAGTTTGCATTAGTAGGGATGTCAGAGGCGAAGATGTTGAATAAAATCGGGCTCAAACAAGAATCTTAAGGGACATGTTTTCATAGAAGAGGTGCATTCTCGAACTTTGGCTTGGTACTCCCCTTTTTTTAGAAATTATTTCATCAGATTAATCAGGTATTATTGGGTATTGTAATGACTTGTTTCGTAGAGTAGTCCTTCATTCCACACGGTATCAAAGACTTTCTTGACATCTTTCGTCACTTTACCGACGGATAACTTTCCTTAAGAGCAGTTTTTATATATAACGTTACGCGATAAAGTCGAATATCTATTTCTAAAACTAAACTAGAAATTTGGCAAAATGTTGTTGCCTTCCACAAAACAAGCTAGTCTTTTTTGATTTAATCTTTCGAAAAGTTTTCCGAGAGTAGGTATATTTATAGTTTTTGGGCAAGATCGGATCCTTACCACGTTTAAGAATAGGTTAGACGACTGCATATTTCCCAGCAGCAGGAAAATACGAGAGTTTTAGGCCTGCATTAAATAGGAGGCTTAAGACAATCACTCCTTTTCTTTGTAAGTTTTTTTAGAACTACGCTAGAGATTCCTTCATTACAAGGGGGTTTCCCGTTCCTGACTTTCTTAAGTAAGCTTGTTTCCTCACGTGGCTTAAGTAGAGCCTCAGGAGTTATGCTTGCAAAACTTGTGACTGTTGGGAGTAGGTCAAGGGAGTGACCTTCTAATATTTTAGCGAGACCTTTACGCAATCGGTCTGATATGTCATTAAATAATTTCAGCCAGAACTTTTGCTTTTTCTTTATTTGAGAAAATTGTATCACCACAGTCATCTTCCAGAGAGTAGGGTGGCTAATTTTTTATTCTCTTTAGGATCCTTTTTGGGTTCCAGCCTTTTTGGGAGTTACAGTCAAGGCAGTGGATCATATCATTTCAAGAATAGTTTCTCAGGTTGGATATTTGGAATTAAATTTCACAATTTAAGTTGATCATTCACATTATTATTGCAGGGAGGATTGTAGGTTTCTACCTCTAGAATTTAAGTCAGTATCTCTTCTGCTACCAAATGCAGAATGTGTTTATTTTGCTTTTTTGTAGCAGAAAAGGGACTTTAATGGGGTTTTCTGGTTACCAAGCGATTCTAAGGGAAAAGAACTGGTGAGTGTGGGGACGATAAGGCCTTAAGTACAGTGAGCTCAGAGGGATTACTATTTTCGTCATTTATGCTAAAAGTGTTACTACACCCTTTTATAAATGCCTAGTTTTTCGTTAGAGCTGCTTTACAGCTGTGTTACAATCATAGAAAGAAGAGCATACGTCGAAAGACTGCTGAAAACCGCTATAAAACTCAGGTTCTCCGGGCAAACGGATGACCAACAAAATTCACCACCAAACCCACTTGGAGCAAAGACAAATAATCTCCTTTTCCCATATGACACGTAAAGTTAAAAGCTGAGTATAGTTTTCAATTTTGGAGCTTTTCATTCTTCTATAAGAAACGTTTTAGCACAAACAGTGAAACGCTTAACTGGAATAAGATTATTGACTGCAGCTTGCGAAGATACACCAATTTGTAGAAAAGTATGCGAGAAGGTAATTATCATTGATAAAGCCGCTAAGAATAAGTCCGTTGTATTGGACATTGTGGATGAGATGAACCTTGGAGTAGACTTTGTGGTTAAATATGAATTTATGCTATACTTTAAGGAAAGATTTTCATCAGTTCCGCGATTCGAAAGGGTCCTACCTAACTTTGAAGCTATTATATGAGCAAAAGTAAACGAAAGTTGTGTGAGAAAAAGTTTGAGGATTGTTGATACAAGAAGGTAAGTTGATGATAGGGTTAACGAAAAATACTCAGTTTGAACCAGTGAGAATTTTGAACGCATCACCTTCCAGAGGATCTATTGGTATTTTTAATCACAAGTTTGATTCGGGATAAAGCTTAACCATGAAAGTGTGGGGAAGTGTGCATTAATATTCCCTTGAATTTCATTTTCATCCACATTGATTTATTCACTGGTAAAGTTATTTTGATAATCCTTTGATCTCAGAAAGCTCGCTATCTCGATCTTTCCACTAACCTACTTCGTTTGATTTAGAAGCTATTTACCTTGCAAAGCTCACTTTATACGCTACGTGCGTGGGCGATTTTTGCTATATCCGCTATGATCGTAACGTCATTCGTAAATCTCTACCTAAATCTACCTCTACGTAAATCTCTAAATTTCTACCTTCTGAAGTAATCGCATTTTAAAACATAAGTCTCCGACAAACACTCCCTAAGGATACTTAATAAGGATGCTTAATAAGGATGCTGAAATATTATGCGAAAAGTCACGAAATTTGTTAAACAAGAACTTCCTTTAGATGCATGATGAATGACAAGTTGATCAATGATGAATGACAAGTTGATCAGTGGTGATTTGGGGCAATCGTGAACAAAAAAGACTGGAGATCTTGGCAAACTATACAAGAGGATCTTTTTAGCATCAATATTCACGACGAAACAAACTAGCCATCAATTGTCAAACATTAAATTAATACTGAGAAATAGAAGCCTTTCCATCAGCTGACTGATAGAAGTTCTCCTGCGAAAGTAAAGGCAGTTAGTGATTTCAAAGATAATATATTTTGAAAGAACGTCATTTAACCTTAAACATGCGCGTGAAACTTTCAGTTGAGCTTGCGAAGAAGGAAGACGATAGTTTGATTTTAGATCGGAAATCGCACGTTTAGTTTAGCTTAATTATACCATTACACATTTTCAAGTGAAACATTTTCGAAACGAGTGTTCTTATTAGCATAATCTAGTAGTCAGAGTATCAGGCGAAAGTAACAGAGCCGAGTTAGTTATACGTCAGTGGCAGCCTTAAGTTGCAATAACTTATTTAATCCTTTTACATGATTAATTCTCCGATTATTACTGCTAATTTGATAATCCAAATTTAAAAATGAGCCAGGCAAAACCAAGTCATCAACCAAGTCGTTGTCATAATCATGCGAAGAATGAGCCAATATTGACACACTTCAAAAGAACAGGAAGCTGAGATTTTGTGCATTTCACACAGTTGGCAACCGTCAATTTTTGTGGCATAAACCTCAAGAAAACAGTGTATCAACGCCTTAATCTTGTTATCTTAATCAAGTAAGGGTGGTGATTTCAAAGCTTCCAAGTCCTTCTTTACTATCACTCCAGCAGCTTATGTTGTATTAGCTGCTGCTACGTTTTTCAGGATTTCACAAATTTGTCAAGGATTTCTCTATAGCTTTTGATTGTATTTTTGCGCTGCCGGTTGAAATGACCAGGTCCCACCGAAAAATGATGGCACACTTGTGCTGTCTCATGTATTCCATGACGCAACCATATAAGGTATCTGAAGTTTGCGTCGCAGTTTCAAGATTTCAGTTTTTAAATTGTTAAACAATTGGACTGAAATGCTTCTTTTTCTATCGTCCCTTGTAAGCTTCCGCTTACTTTTCATTTAAGACTGATTACGACCAACATTAAAAAGGAAGACAAAGGCCGGAATGTTGTCTTCAAAAGTATAAAAACATTGCATATCGCGTCTGCGCTAAGCTCCTTAGTTTTTGTATCTTTCAGGAGCCCTAAGTGTATACCACACTCGACTTATTGAATTGTCACACCAAACGCTCAATCGAATAATATTGAAGAATAATGTGTAGTAGCTTCGTCTTCTGGCATTCATGTGTAGCTAAATATTCAACTTTGCAAAGATTTAAATAACAACTAACAAAATTTTCCAGTATATTCAATTCTCAGGATCGTGTTGGAATCAAAGTATTATTGTCTTTTCTACTCTGTTCGAGTCAAAACGAAAAGTAATATTAAATCTGCCAGTTCGTATTCGAGACATTTCGCCGAATTCAGTATTTAGATATATTACAAAGAAATGAAACTTTCATTTGAGAAGATTTGATTGTTTTGATAGAATTATTTCGGAAGTATTCTGTTAACGTATAAATGATTTCGATACTTACAATATTACTTCACGATTCAAAGAAAATGCGTCTTAGAAGAAACGTCTTAGAAACATAGAAGTTTGCAAAAAGTAACAGCTCAAATTTATGTTCAATGACATCAGCCTCGAGAGCTTGTAGAATTGATACTTGGGCTAGGAGGAATCAACGCATTTATTATAAAACAATGTTTGAGGTATTATGGAAAGTGGAAAGTGTACATTCGGCAAAAAAACTCACTAACTGAAAATAAGTGACCGTGAAATTTAAAACAAGCCAACGAAAAAATAAATGAAATTCTATAAAGATAATAACCACTGTTTTATCTTATTTTTTTAATCTTTTTTATTATTTTCTGACTATTATCTTATTTTCTTTCTATTTAGGCTAGATAGGCAAAAAACCTTAGAGATCCATAGAGCTATACATTTAATTCCTAGCAAGTTCCAACATCTTGACATCAACCCTCATCAGTTTGACAGTTTGATAGTCTTCGGTTCGATATATAGTGTTTTGATCTGTGTGAAGCTTTTTATAAGGCTTTCAGTGCCTGCCCGATGACATTTACTCTGGAAACTCTTTGTTCTTTTATCAGAATAGCCCTCTTGTTCTACGAGACCTGGCATTCATATATTAGAAATATTCTAGCTATAGCCTCATATTAGCTTACCTTGACACTTCGGTCAAAGTATCTGAAGTGGAATAGAACACCAGATGAACACTGAGATGCACTGAGCAGATTGATTTTTGTGATATGCGTTGTTTTTCAGATCTTTGCAGAAAGGCACGAAACAAAGTTGAGATGGAGGAAATAGCACAAGATTGTTAACAAGGACTTGACAATAACAGATCTGGACTACTTGACAACTATAGTCCAGGCGCTCATGCCCAACAAGAATTACAAACATGGACTTATAAACTTGGTACGAAAAGTACAGAAAAAAGAGTTTTCGGAATAATAAAATGTTATAATCATAACGTGGTCAATACCATTAACTAACAAAAAGCCACTTTCACTGTCCAATTAAACAAAGTAAATATTAGAAACCTGCCCCTGAATAATTGCAGTAGTTTATTCAGTACCACTTTGCATCATATCTACTTTGACCAGCTTTTAAAAGTTCTTATTGTCAAAAATCCAGCGTGGCATGTATCAGACAACGTAGATTCCGCTTAATTCAGGATGTTTCACCCAAATTTGCTCAGAATTTATAATCAAAAATTCACAGCAACTGGTTGGTATGGCGTTGAATTACGTTGCTGATTAATATGGCCGTGACGAAATTTATATCTCGGCTCCTTCGGATCAGATCTGGGTTTTGTCAACCATTGACTAAAATAACCAGCAAAATATTTTGCTTTCTGAAAGAAAAGAAGATTTTTGAAGTCATGAGCGCTGTCTTATGTGCTTGCCGAGGACTTATTAAGCGAAATATTCTACTCTTTACTCATATCTCTAACATGTTTTGTTTTCTTATGTTAAACATTTTAGTCAAATTTTTCTTTTCTCTCACGTAAATTTATTTGGAAATATAGCCATCACTGTATCCATTTACCTACCCTGACAAGACATAAAGCTTAACTCCAACTATTATAATTTATCAGAGTGTCTTATATATTTGGGTTGGCTGACGTTTGCCGGGTGCTATAAAACCCTTTTTTGCTTTCTCCTCTATCGTCTGGCTGACATACTTGACGTTACTCATTCATATATTATCGTGACCACATACCCTTTGCTTATTTACAACGCTTTTCTCGAGAATGTGCGATTTTCAGGTTCCTATAAATCCCTTCATCAGATAATTTCTGGGTTAGAAAACTGAAACTGTTTGAAACAAATGAATAATATACAATTTCGGTCGCATTACTTTTGTTGTTTGACTGTTGGAAAGTAGAAAAATGAGTCCATGCCTAAAAAAGATAAATAATCATTAAGGTAAAAAATAAAAGGATTCCGACATTTATAGTTAATATCAGCCTTTCGTGTAAGGAAAGAAAAACAAAAACTTTGATTTGAAGTACTTCAAAGGCGTTGCACTTGTCTGTCATAAGATTCGTGGTTCAATTTAGCGAATATTTATTATAAAACCGTAGTGTCCATTCCAAACAATCTACTAACAATTCTGGTTGAAAATAGCTCTAATGATCATTATATCTGATCTAGTTTCATTGCTTCCTGCACTTAACATATCAGCTGATGTGTGAGGATTCCGTTTTCGACACACATACATCTTCCTTCGGAAATGGCCACCTCGTTGACCACAATACATAAAACTCAAATAAACTTTCAACTAATACGAAAAGATTGGTGAGTTTTACAAACAATTACCAAACTTATTTATTCCAGCTAAAAATTAAAATTGTTGTTTGTCGGACATAAAAAAAAAATGTTAGCGAAAAGTTTCTGCAAAAAATCAAACTTTCCCAAGAGTTAGTGAAATACTTCTTCACTTTGATTTGCACACGTTTTTTGTTAAGTCTTTCATATTTCTGCTTTGCTTACTTAGGTTAATGCTAAAAGAAAAGTTTTTTCCCCACTGAAGTACCTGCAATCCCCTCTCCCCGAAGAGAAGTTTCTGCTAGCACTTTTTCGACAATTTGAGGGTGAAAGGACTTCAATGAAATTTCATGGATTTGACATTGTGAGTATTGTGTTCGCCATAAAAAAAACAAAATTCGTTTATTTTTTTTTTCACGATTAAAGTCTACTCAAAAAAATTCGTATCACATTTTAATGTCGGTTATGTGGCTGAAGTACTTAAAAGATTAGCAAGAACCACATGTGCTTAAGCGCACATCATTCACCATTTCATCCCTATAATACACACAACCTGTCGACGGAGACTTCTGCTAGCAGGCAAATCCTCACAAGACTTCTTGCAACCACACAAACCATGGTAGTTCATAGCGTTAATGCTAGAAGGATGAAAATGTCAAAATCTCTCTCTCTCCCTGATTCAATCTGGTACAGATTTCTATAATTTGCACAATGCCAGGATCAAGAAATAAAATCCTTTCATTAATCTTTCGATAACAATTGTAATTAGGAGTGAAAAAATATTATTTGCTTCTGGAATACGCTTGGCTTGAACTAATCACTTTGCAATTGTGTTGACAGGACATCCCTGCTTGCGATGCTTTCCATATTTCGTATTCTGAACTTCCAGGAAGTGCTTCGACTCAAAGGAATGTCGGCCCGGCTTCGCATAGTCCTTTGCATTGCAAAGCAGTCAAACTATTGAAAGGTGATGATTAAAATTAGTTGAATGATAAATGGTGGTAGAGTGAAATCCTGCTTTGGAACTTTGTTTGCCGCACTTGGAACTGTCATCAATTATAATTATTGTTGAGAATTGTGGCAAGAAAAAGGGTTTCATGGCTTTTAGCTTTCTTATCCTTGTCAGAATACAAAATCTAGGACTAACACTCTTGCTTTTGGTCTATGCTTCGATTTACTTGTCGCACTCTTTCTTCTTCTACGTAAGCCCGGTGGGGCGGAAAAGCAAGGATTTCCTACATTCAAGTGCCCTCTCCAAAATATCACCACCCAAAAAGGCTAAAGTTGAACACTAATAAAGCGTTGGTGTTGCTGTTTTGCGAAGAGCAACGACATTCAACTTCGAAACCGCATACGTATAGCTTCGCCGAGATCTCCATCGTCAGTCTCAAGTACAACACCACGAAGCATGAAGTGGCCATCAAGGAACTGTGGGAACTTCTAAGGATTATATTGGATCAGAAATCAAATTACGCGTTCAATTCTGATAGACAGGAAGGAAAATTGTGAAATAATGATTGTGTGCGGCAACGGGCTCGAGTCGATGTTGATGACTGTGTCGAGGATGATGGCAATGATGACTACAACGGCTATAGCAACAGCATTTAGAAGGGTCCTGACGAAGATTGCCGACGTTGATGCCTGTAACCAACGCCTGTAAAGCATTACTTGTTCCTTGTTAGAACAGCACTTCATCAATACGTGATTAGAATTATTATTGGGTTACAGAATTGCCTCACAACATTTCCACGAAGGGAAATTATGAAATCTTGCACACCACGAAAATAGGTTATAGACTAATTAGAGGAACGTGCAATATTTTCCAAAGATTAAAGTCAAATGCGGGAGTCGGGACATCTGATTATTGGTCGGAATTATTGCTACCATGAATTATTGGCTTTCACGCTTGTCGACATGAAATTCTTACGAATGTTAATTGAGTTGGTGCTGATGATAAATGTATTTTATCGATGTAAGAGTCGGAAGTAATTGCCAGCGTGATTGCAATGAGAATATGGTTCCATTTGGGACTCATTTTAGGCGTACAAACGCAAATCAAAACAGGAGGTACTACTCCTTTTGATTGCGCTTCGTAGAAATGACTCTCTTGTCATTCCTTTTGATATAAGTACCATAAAGTGCACAGCACCTTAAAAGGTCGCGATTATAATTACTTCTGCTGTGCAATTTATGGGAAAATAATTAGCTAGCAATGATTTAATCTCGAATTTTATTCTGACTTGATTTTGAATTTCCCATCGGTAGGAGGGGATGGTGGGCAGTAATTAGGGAAGACTCTAAATTTAGGCGCATTTTCAAGTAAAACAGAAGCTGTGAGATTGGATTTATATTAATAGTTGCTTCATCGTATATTTTCAGAAAATTTTTCTGGTGATTTTCTGGTTTGCTGCTGATAAAATTATCAAAACTTGTATGACTGATGTCACATAGAATACAAACCAATTGTGAAAAATGATTTGTAATAAACAAACTGGAATAAGATACTTTTTTGCAACTCTTTCATAAACAAAACCTCTTAAAAGAAAACGTTTAAGCCAACGAGGTAGCAAATTCTGCATCGGCATCGAGATATCATGAAAAAATTATCTCTTCAGAGAATACGAATCCAAAAATTACCAATACTGAGTCTGGCTTGTGTTTCTTTGAAGTTATCGTTGGACTTCAAAGTACATCTTGAATGAGCAATAGTGTAAAAGATACAATACGCTGCCGCTCTACCAAAGATGATTAATCCATTATCTAAAACATTTTTGCAAGATATAAAAGGCAATCTTACAATGAAAAATTTATGATTTTAAGTAGTATCGATATCATGAAACGACACATTTTTCCAAAGAAGGATCTATGAAACTTTCAACTATTAAAGCGAAAGATACTTTTCACTATGACAAAGTATTTTCAAGTAAATGCACAGAGGACATGCTAAGTTAATGTGTATTTATATTGCACTTAACTGTACATATATGATTCCGGTTGAAAATAAATGCAACTGATGGTCGCATACTCGATGAAATATGTTCCTTTGTAGAATGGATCCAATCCGAAATTGTGCAGTTTGAGACAAGCTCTAAGTACCTTTTCAAGATTGTTGTTGAACCCGTGGTTAGAAAAACACCGATGAGACCATCAGGTGATTTATATTACAAGCTTCCTAAGAAAATGTTAATATTTGATGATAATTACTAGCTTAAACGTAGTTTTTTCCTGATTCGGATTTAAGACGATATTTATACCAATTTATATTCCAGCTCTGTATATCAATTTCGGTCATCGTCTGATAGAAATTTTGTTTACAAGTTGTTCGATCTGTGAATCCCATGCGTTAATTTGCGAATTCAATCAGATTTGCAGGGTGTTTGATCGACGCCTTCATCTTTTATTCATGTCTCCCGTAATACACCTATTTTGGTACTCGTAAGCCCTCCATTCGCTACAAGTGACGAGACTTTTGATTTTTTCAGTTTTAATACTTTAAAAATTTTGGAAGATTCGTTTAACTCAGCATTATATTTGTTTCAAAATCGATGTCTTTGTTGTTATGTCAGCTTCATTCTATTTAAGATCCTTTTGAATACGTTAAACATACTTTTGGATACTTGAGTAAAGTTGGAGGCTTCGTAACTTTGACATAACATTGCCCATTTTTTCGGGATACATTTACAGGACTTCATTATTGTGGATATTCATCTGGATTAGTATCAGTATCGAATTAAATAGTGAACGTGTACTTTAAACGACATTTGATTCGTTTAAATCGACGATTTCATTCCTTTGTCTGTTCATTGAACTATTGTCTAAAGTTTAGACAATAGAGACCAGTTCTATTAGTTTAGACTCTAAACTCTCTATCTTTAGGGTCTGTTCTCTTCAAAGCCTTTGTTGTATTTTTATGGGTTTGCAGATCAACTTCCTTTGTTAGTGATTATGATTTCATGATAATTTAGTTGTAGTCAAAAAGGAGAGGAATATGATGTTCAAGTCATTTAAGTGTATACGCTCATTTTTACTAGACTTATTGAGTAGTATGCGTTGGCATATAGGAAGTAAATACATAACTCTCTCGGGTGGGTCCTGTCAGGTAAAGGCCGAAACAATAAACTGAATTTATATTTACATTGTGCTTTTTAAGACCAACACGTTGAAAGGTTTTCTTGTTTGAGGCAACAATAAGAGAAAATGTTCCAATGCAAATGAAAAACTACTTATTCGGTTTTGTATATCGTTATTTCTGGAGTTTTTTAAAAGTATTATTGCTGGTTATTGCCACGTTGCATGTCTCTAGTGTCCACTTGGAGCGTTCGTATGAAGAACAATTCGTCTTCGATGTTCATTGAGTCAATACTAAGATACGAGAATCCGTCTGACAATTGCTTACCCGTCCAAAGATACCAGATTCTTGAACATCTAGGTCTGTTACATATCATTCATATTGTAATGTTTTTCATGATATTTTGCATGCACATGAAGGAGTGATATGCCTTTGCAATTTATACTTTGCATCTTGTTGGGAAGGTGGAAGGTGGATTACCACTCTCAAACACTGCTGCGGTCTGTGTTCTTGTTTCTAGAGGTTTTAATCCAATTTTTAAAGGTAGTTTTGAAGCGATTTGGTCCCTTCTTTGATAACTTCTGCTCAAACCTTATTAGTGACCGGTACATTGATCTTTCTCTGGCATCAGATTGCCTGTCTAAGATTTTTCAGCGTTGGATGATTCTTATTCATCACATCTGTCACAACTAACCTTACATCCCAAACACAATATAAGTCATTAACGCACTTTCGATCATTTTGGAAATTCTAAAAGCAAGAATCCACAAATCACGGAGCCACGCAAAGTAGAAGAAACCCCATTAAACCTTACCAAACCCAATTGTGGCTTAAAAAACACAGTGTCAAAATGGTAAAGCAATGACTGACTTCAGCAAATACACTATCGATGGTACTGGCTAATTATATCTACGTTTAACAAAAAAAATTTCACTCAAGTATGAGTTTTCCATTAGTTGGAGTAGTCCCAAAGGTACCTAATTAGTAGCTAAAAATGTAGATGAGACAACCCTTCCTTGCAACATATGCCTAATTTGAGTACCGACAGTGTTAGCGATCATTAAGTTTGTCTTTTGTTGTCTGACTTTCAACGATCCAAGCTATGATTGTATTGCTTGATGTGAATATGAATAGTACGATTACTATTTATTTACTTTTTTGAATACTTTCTGGGCCCATTTTCTTTTTTCAGCCTCTGAATTACCAACATCATATGAATTACCCGAAGCTGGACTCAAAATGAGATACACCTTACATGCTGTTAGGGCTTTGTCTCGGAATATTTCCCACACTCAATTGTAAATTGACATTTAGCTGATTTGTGTATTCTTAAATGTCTTAGAAAAAAAAGTTCTTGCGTATAATTTAATTCAACCAGATCAATCCACAAACCAGACATAGTACATTGGACTCACTCACTCAACTCACCATCAGAAATGTGTTAAGTCCACCACGTACCAATACTCCAATCATTGGAACCAAAACAATCCAATTGTCCAGTCATTCAAACCAAAACAAAACCAAGCCCTGAATATGAATAATGTCCTCGAAAATGAAAGGTCAAAAACATAAACCAGTCATGTTTCTACAACAAAAAATATGTTATCAATTTCATCAACGGCGCATCACGAGCCCTGGCTGAGTGCACCTGTCACTTTTTTTCATGCATCCCACTCGAATTCTCAGTGTTCCCACTTGATCTTTTCCTTGCCCTCTACCCTTCAATTACCTCTTGGGATCCACAGTTCTTCTATTATTTCTACATGGCCCACCCATTACAGTATATGTAACCATACGCAAGTAGATACAGGATGTTCGTCAAATAATTCATACAACTCATGTTTGTAATGTGTCTACACTCTAAACCTTCTTTCATGATGCCTCAGATTTTCAGGAACACTCTGCGTTAAATATGTCCAGCAAATATGACCACTGCCTTTTCGAATTCGCTTGTCAGCGTCCATGTGTCAAGTTCATACTGCAATGCAGGCTTGACTAATAATTTGTGAATGTGAAGCTTGTTTGTCTGATCACAATTTCGGACTTATCTTTCTTTTTTTGAATTGTGAGACGAATGCATTTTTGCATTTTTTTCAACCTGAGAACCTAGCTTGGAGCCGTTTGACACACTACTTCGAGCCACCTATCACTAGGCGTGTTCAAGTAGGTGATCACTCTTTTAGCGGGAAGGGAGGGGGGAAGAGGTATTACCAGAGAAACGATCGCCCAACTCCCTAGGCTGCTGTGAGTCCATTTTCTTTTTCAGGACTACCCGAAAATTGTGTGACACATGCTTCTATTTGGCAACCGAATCAAGCATACCGGTGATAAGATTATCTGGATTGAGGTCTCCTGTTTTCTAGTATAGGTCCTAAAGCAGCCTGTACTATATTACGTCTTTTGCATGCAAAAAATGTATGGCAAGCGTCATCATCCTCTCCTGGGCAAAATCTACTAACGGAGGTTGATGATTTACAGATCTTGTGCAGGTGAGACGGAAAACACCCATGCCCGCTCAATAGCTGAGTCAGTTAGAAGTCAATCTCATCATGTCCTCAACACGGCCTTAGATCCAGAGTGAGCCGCGCAGTCCACCTTTTCTTCGTGCAGTTCTTCCAAGATAGCTGCCAATTCATGAGTGAGCGTTCTCTTTGCTTGTCTCCCTCGAATCTTCGTTTTAAGACAGGTAAATGATGCAGCGCTCCCTAGCTGGGATGGCGATAGGCAGAACACGAGGAATCACTCTCAATGCCGAATCAGAGACGGTCGGATATGACGACACAATTCACAGTGCTCCTCTTGTTCGCACCTGTGCCGGATGCTATCAGTAAATTTTCCTACTGAGAATGTTGTCCCAAATTGATGCTCCATACAGACGCACTGACTCAACGGTACTTATCAAGAGGCGTTTCTTGAAAACTGGATAACGTAGTGAAAAATGTTGCAAGGAATTTTATCTTATTTATTCAAAAAATGAAAGAAAAAATGTATTCCATGCTTTTTATGAACAAATTCTTGGTCTGTGCGATGTCTGTCCGCAAGAGTCACATTTCGTACGAATCTGGATTTCCTGTTCGCGTTGGCAATGTTCACATTTGGTCTATGCCACTTCTGATCTCTGGTAACTTTGACACTTCTGACGTTAGTTTCACAAAAATGTTTACGGCGACACAAAAAAGACATTGAGCAAACACATTGAGCAACTTTCTATATATCATATATATGGTCGAATGTGACCACGAACAATTTTTCGATGATGCAGCCACGGCTCCTGTGAAACTGCAAATGTTCTAGTATTACTCAACCGTGAGGCAAACGTGCTGATATATTTCCACTCCATAAAATTGTCCTTTTCAGTGCACAGGAGAGAGAAGGAGAGCGAAAAATTAAGTTCTTGGCCAACCCGATTTGCACCCATTTGGATACCAAAGGTTAACATTATTTTTCACAGGAACATTTATTTTATTATTTCACTACTACTAATACTGCTTCTACTGGTACTACTACTAATGTATTTTTCTATGTATTTCTGAGAAATTTTAAGAAAACGCCCGAAGAGAAAACATAGTTTGTTTTATTTAAACAGCGACGGTTCAACAGAAAGGATCCCCTAGTAAAGTTTATACAAATCAGAAATTTGTACTTTGAAACTCAATATTTTTCGATATAAACATGCTCGAAACGTTTTCACATTCAATTGATATATGTGGTTATCATACGGACTAGAACTAATTGGTCCTTTTTTAAAAAAAAAACATGAACAATCAGTTCGGAACATGTTCACATAATTATTTTATACCATTTTCATGATAAATTTTTAGATAGAACATAGCATTGCTGATGATTTGACATGTGGCAATGTTCCAATGACCGCAAAATTGGATTTAAACAGTAGGCATGATCCAATATAATACTGATGAATATATCCATTGGTATACCCCGTCTTTTGACGAATAACACTGAAAGACTGAATTGAAAATGTTTCCCGGAAGGATCAATACTAAAATTGCGAACATGAGCCTTTATTGTTAGGTAATTAATTTAATCTTCTTTAGTTAATCAATCCTTTGACATTAATTTAGGAAAAAGGAATGTTAATATAAAAGTATCCCATTTATGATTATATACCTGGCAAATGGATATCTTGTCTTGATCTCCACATAAGTCAGCAAAACCTCAAGAGAGTTCGTGTGAAAATTGGCCAAGACTAGCAATTTATTAGAATCCTTAATATATGTCGATAATTCATTATTTGTAGTGGAACTAGTTTCAATGAATATTTTGTCACTTCAAAGCTTTCGAAACAGAAACTGGCTTACAAAAAAATTATCAAAATAAACTTATGGTTGTTAAAAATGCAAGCAACGTCTTTAAGGTATTTTTCCCGGTGCTGAGAGAAATAGGAAAATTTATCTTATCATGTTTTGTTCGACAGGGATGTAAATGTTGTTTGTTTGTTACCGCAACGAAGTTAAGTCATTCTCCGTCTGTTACCTTCACATTTAGTGCAGATAACAGACCTTCACTAACGCTAACCTTCACTCACGCTATAGGGTCTGTTACCTTCACATTTAGTGAAGGTAACAACCCCTGCACCGCGTTTTAGTGGTATGGCGCCTTCAGTGTGAAGTTGCGTTCTGAGCTTTTCGGTTTGTGACCTTATTTACAGGTCCGTCTCTTACATGTAGAGTTAAATGCAGTTTCAAATAAAGTTAATTAAAAACACAAATATCCACCAGTTACATGTATGAAACACAAGCTTTTATTGATAATTTTAATTTTATAATTTTTCCTTATTTCAAAATACGACCGAACCGTTTGCATCTGGAATCAAGACTAACTATTTCTCTATTTTTTTCTTTTGATTCTTTTTGCCCTTATCTGAATGTGATTCGATACACCTTTAAGTGATTTTCTTAATCTGCACTATTGCAGATTTTTGCTTAATAAATACTAGTATGAATATGCGTGATAAGCACCATGAATTTAGTCTGTTGAATCGCGGGTTTTTGTTTATGTGCGATTGGATATATGTTATTGTTTGGTGTATCGAATTACAATTACATGCTCGTTTGTTATTTAGAAGCGTGTATTTTCGGTTTCCTGTTTATCAAAGGATATAACTGTAGTAGAGTTTCTTTTACAGAGGCTGAGTCCTTTTTTATGGATAGGAATAAGTCCGCAATTTTTCTCTTTTGTGGTTTCTATGTTGCGTTTCTTTTTCTTCCCGCGCTCCTTGGTCTGCTGTCATTGTGAGGTTTGCCTTTGATGATTGTAGAGTTGTTTCAATGGCTCGAAGTTCATGTCCCAATGAGAGCTTATCTGTTTGTTTGTGATTCATTCGTCAAATGTTTTAAGTTTGTATACCTCCAAATTTTCAACAAAGTTCAAACGCCATCTTTTAAGTTGTACATGTAGCACTTCCGCTGCTTTCCTAACGAGAGGTGGTAGACATCTGTTTTTTATCATGGGAATTGCAAAGTTGACTCTGTTTTTGCGTCCGGACTCCCTACGCTTTTGTTGTAGTCTTTTATGTGCTCACAAAATCCTGCTCTTGTTTCATGTTCTCATTTCCCGATGTAACTTAATTACCACGTAAAAGATAATTTACATACACGTTTCTTGTAAAGCGAGTTATCTTTGTTTGTCAGCAGAATATTTGTCCCAAACTGCTTCTTGTTTTAAAGGAAGCTTATATAATAAAATTTTGTTTTTAAAGTTTTACTAATATGTAAGTTTAGTTCGCGGTATTTGTCAGTGTTATCCATGCAAACCTCGTTCCATTTTCATTACTGTACTTTCTAGTGGTATGAAGTCCTGCCTTGTCATGCGGAGTACGTCTGCGTTGGTTTTCTTCGAGGTGTGTGGTCCAGTCAGGGTATAAGTTGCTTTATTGCTGGGTTTTTATGCCATTGAGGATGGTCGGAAAAGTTGTGTATTGCCGTATCGGTGGCTGTCGGTTTCGTATGTACGCGACATTATTCGGTGTTTTGTTGTTCTTTTTTCACATGCTAAAGGAATCAATTCCTCTTTCATTTTCTGTTTCCATTATGAATTTTGAGATTTTTTTGTTGTTTGTTGACGTATTCCAGAAGTTGTTCTTCGTTATTTTTGGTCATTATACATTTCATGTCGTCCACATATCTTGCACAAAATATCAATCCCATGCTAGTTCCTCTATGAATTGTTGCTCTTGTCTTTCTATGTGGACTCCCATTAGAACCACTGATGTTAGAAAACTTATCTCTGAAGGTTGATCATCTTCAAAGTCTTTATTAAGAAACCCGATACATCGGTCCAAATAATTGACTTTCCTTTTTGAGCCTTCAAAGTATAAAGAAAAGGCTCTTCATAATCGAATTCAAAAACTTTGATTAATTTCGAAACTATTTAAACATTGATTTTGGCACAAGTGAATTTCTGTTACTATCAAAAAAAATCTCATGAAAAGCTTTCAACCGTGCAAGATAATAGCTTCAATGTATAAACTTTGGACTAAAAGTTTGTCCCGTTGAAAGTCAAAAGTAATATCAAAAATGGCTCAACGCCTATTGATAACAATTATAAAAGGATGTGGAAACATCAGAGCAGCGTTTGATTAAAACCAGTTGAGGAACGTTTTTTTCAGTAGATATTCCATTTTTCTTTACAAGGTAAAACAAGTAAGTTATTGAAATGCAATAGCGATATGGTTTCCATTGTTTGACTGTTTCAGGAGATCGAACGTAGAGGAATTGTGCCCATATTTCATATTTTAGTGAAGTAACTCGCAAAAAAATGACAAAAACCCTCGATCTGACCACTATCAGAGTTGTGTCTTTTGGGAAGATTGCGACAGCGATCCTGAAGCTTACGAAGAATGGCTCTTACTACACGAAAATGAAGACCACATAAATCCTAAACGATTGGCTTTAAAATATGGAAGTCGTAATTGTAAAACAACAGGACAGTATAAAATAGCTAGAAAAATGGGCACAAAAATAAAAAAAAAACAAAAATCGACAGTCGACGTTTGAATCAGATAAGTGATATGTGAATACGATGAAATCATATATTAAAATGTTACATTGGTGACGCTGACGATGCCACATACAAAGGATTATCAGATTTAAATCCATATAACAATACCATAGAAAAGTTAGAGTGTTATCTGTGTCCTAAGATCAGAATGAGATCACGACGCCGTAGCTTTAAGAAAGCCACTAAGAGCTTGTCCCAATTACCTGCCAACTTGATAAATAAACTTCAAAAGTATTAAAACCAAACAGTCATGCGACATCGAAATAATTTCGATATGAAAAATCGTTTGAGTTTGGTTGATAAGGATCCAAATAATGGAAACTGTCAAGAAGGCACAGAAACTTGGTGCGCCTATTGCCGCGTGGAGACTGAAGGATCGAGGTAGGAGCAACTTCAAGCACAATTATCTCTGAGTAAATATCTGATCGATTCGAAAGTTTTAGAAGCTCCAAAACCAATCTGTAAGGATTTGCTTCGGAGTGTGTACTGCTTGATAGATGTCAGGGCCATAATACCGAGAACAATAACCAAAACTAGAATGGTTCACTTTGGCACTTTGCTCCGAAGCGCCACAATACTCTCAAAAATACTCAATTATCAAATTACTTTGCAACGTCAATATTAAAATTGGTTTATTTATCAATCTTAACAATTATTTGATGCGATTGGAGTGATAGTTAGTCGTACGGTAAGAGATTGTGCCTCTAAGATAGATGAAACAAGACGAAAGAGGCTTGATCCCAACAAAGAAGTGCTTCAACAGCCCAGTGGATGAGTTATGAAGAAAGTAAAGGTGAATTATATGGGCCTAGAAACCCCAATGAGTTATTAACATGACTGTTACCTTCAAACGCGTTTTTCCTAAGCATTTTGCAAGCTTGCTGCAGCGGTAACACGAAGACAAATCATTCCATAATTTCCTTTTTTTCTGCATATATTTTCTGTTCTTTTTCTGCGCAATGAATCTTCCAGTTTTGTGTACGAAAAATGGAATTTTGGCGAGCCGAAAATCATTGAACTTTTGAAAAAATGTCGATATCCCTTTTGAAAGACTCAAACTTTTTTGTTTGATTTCTTTATTTCTGTCACGATAAAAGCCGTAATCACTGCTGCAGTGGAGGACCTTGTTTAAGTGACTTGGGACACAGCGAATAACTTGTTGAAAGTTGAATTATTTCACTTAGAATTTCATTATGTACTCAGGCATTATTTATAAATCCACCCTAATTGGTCAAATATATCTTAATATTTTAAAAGATATCATGCGGTAGTTTCCTTTGAAAGAAATTTCAAAAAATCTACTTTTTTTTCTAACCGGATACAGTAAGCTCACTCCTCTATATCTCCTACCATTTTATCTGCCATTTCAACTAAATTATTCCTAAATCAAATTTTATTTGGGTCTATTTTGTTTCTAAGCTGAGTACAAAACAGCGAATGACTCTTTGGCACTAAGTTCTTTCATATTTATTTACATACATTGATATTAAAATAAATTATTTCCAATGTAAGGGCAGAAAAATTTTTAACGAAACTTCTTTGATGATAATGTCACTTTTTTTAAGCAGAATTTCAGATAAAACAAGACAATTTCGTCGTTCAGACGTCGTTGCATTGAAAAACGTCCAGCAAACGTCGTAGTTGCTAAAACACGAAAACGTGAATGAGGCCTTTTTGAAATAACATTACCTAATTATATAGATTGGCTTGTCTCCCGATAACCTTGGTATCACCTGGTATCCTAAAGTTGATTAGTTATAGCGGACAGCTTTTTATTATGAATTATATTCATCGTCAGAATATAGGAACCGTCAGTTGAATCCGGTAAAAGATTTTTGAGATAAAAGGCTGTCTTTTTTATGGCTTAAAAGCCATGAATGTCAACTTAGACACAATATCGCTGAAGAATGAATACAAGCACCGATGATAAAAAAGATAACCGCAGCGATAATATGGTAATAGTTTTCTTATTTGGAAATTTCTCAGCATGATTTCCAAAGTCAAGGAAGTACATCGATTTTAATTTGATAACATTTTTAACAACAATAAAATCATATAAATCATTTAAGATGTCAGTATGCCCTGAGTATGCAATGAAAACATTGAGAAATTGGCCTTATGTGAGCTTACAGAAAGGCTCGGAAAATAAGCTCCCTCCACAGTCAGGCAAACCATTGTTTATAACATCGCTTAATTTAAGCTCTGAAGTTGTTGAAAGCAGCAAGTGAACTCTCTACAGGAATGAGGCAGAAAAAATGGTGGAAAATGATTTACCTGGGGGTAAAATGTATGCAGTACTACAAATGATTCAAACTACTGTAGGAGACGGCAAAGAACGGCAAAATTCAGACTCACAAAAAACATTATCCAACAAAACCCTTAGAATATATCTTTTCACCTATTTTGGACAATGTCTAGTCCAGTCACACATTCGCTTTCGCAATATACGCGAGATCGTTTTCTGAGAAAATGGCAAAGCTTTATACAATATATTCGGAGCATAAAGATTTTATTCGTATGAGTCATTATTTATAATATGTTTAGATTAATCGTTAATTTGCGTACCATATAAAATTCTTGAAAAGAAGAAGAAGAAATTCCTTCCATTCCATTACAAGATAATATAAAGCCATATGAAATACTTAAAGTTAGTTACGCTAACATAGCATGCGAATATCCTTAACTTTTTCAGTCCTCGCTACTTTTTTTCTCATTATAGATCCTTCAGCCACGATTTACTGTCTATTTTCTCTCACTCTGGCCCTATAATTGTACTAAGATAATGTCTTGTAAGGTAAAGGAAATCTGCAACACAATGCAAATTCTAAGACCAATGCGAAATCACCATTCACAAATGATATACTGCCACTCCTGGCAAAGTCCGGGCACAGGTGATACTGATATGGTTGATTCTCTTCGTCGACGTCATTGCCTTGGGATGAAAATATAAATTTGATTAGTAGCGGCACCACATAGCGATGACAAGGAACACAGCGAAGAATCTTACACCTTTACGCCAAGCTCCTTTGCTCGTGAATATTTCCTTATCGAAAAAAAAAATGCTGGCTTCGCAGTCAAAGCGAAAGCAAAATAAATGGAATGAAATTCAATATCCTAGATCCCGGCTGATATTTCTTATCAGATCCTTTTGAAAGAAGGAAAAAGAACAGAACAGAATATTTTCCTTTTTTTTAATGTAGAATGTCATGAACACCCCCAAGTTCATGGAAAAAAAGGAAGTTCTACTACGAATCGACTTAGGCAACGGCAGCAGCTTTGCAGCAATACTAAAGAATAATGGATTTTTCGTTGTCGTATCTAAGGACAATTGCAAGCATTTGTTAAGGGTATGAAGATAATTTTGAGATAGACAACAAATCGTTACAGGCCGAGATGATAGTTAAGATGAAAGAAATCGAAAAATAGACTTTGATTGAATGAAAAAAAAGGAAGATAGACCAAGGTTTTATTATTACGAGCATTCAATTTACTTTCAAATCGTCTACGAAATAGATGATTGGAAAGTTATGAACGAAAGAAAATTTAACCAGAAATTTCAAAATTCACTGGACAACAAAGCTGCAGTTGACATAAAAGCTATTTCATCCAACAAAGAGGATCGTTTCGTTATTATTAAATCAAGAGCAGAAAAGATACATTTTGCAGAACATTTAAATAAGTTGCTATTATGAGAATGCATAGTGAAAGAAAATCATAGTATTTAATTTAAATAACTCATAATGAGTGTTACAAGTTATATTTAATGTTACTGTATACAGTAACTTCCTTTTGTCTGATTCGTGTTTGAATGATAATTTCCATTGACACAAATCCAGTATTGATAAGCTACATGCCGTGCTTGTTTGGCTATGAAAAAAGGATTCGATTCACTTGCTGTCAAAGTACTGAGAACCAAGATTTAATCAGGCGAAAGCATCACATTTTTCAATTAAATCAAAAATATGGTTCCTGAAAATATAATTGAAATAAAAAATATTTAAAAATTAAAGTAAAGCTAGAAATTAAAATATTTTTCAAATCAAATAATTTGCAATAAATCGTTCAAATTTTGATATCTATCGGTCACGGTACCAAAGCTTACGGAGAAACGGCCACAAAGAAACATTAACAAAACTTTAAGACAACGCAGGATCGCCCGTAAACTGGACGGTAATGCATGCGTTGAGCTCCCGGAGCATCGCAACTGTACCCCATCTGACATACCTGAACAAAAATTCAAGTATAATCACGCGTTTATAAACGCTTTAGAGGCACCCTGCAAGGATTTCGGGAACAAAAGCCTGAAGGCAGTCACTTCGAAAATCAGCATGGAGCAATAGCAATTTTTCATTGAGAGACTTTTATTATTACATTTTGAAGATCCCTATCACCTGCCTTCCGATAGATTGAAAGCAAAATAGGCGTGCGAAGATTTTCTTTCCCTCAGCATGATCCTCTCTCATCCCTTTTGAGTTTTTTTTTATTTAATGAAATCGTGTGGCTCCCCTGTTTTTTAACTTATATTGAAATACCGGCTACGTCTTGCGGATTCCTCAATGTTTACTCAATTGTGCAAAAAAAATCGCATATCGTCCTTTTATGTTCGTGGGTTTTTGCATCCTGTTGTTTATAAACCGATTTCCGTGTTTCGGGGAGTGCTACGCTCGTTGAATTTCTGGAAAGTGGTGGATTGCAGATGGTAAAGCTGTTGGTGTCATTGCTGGTTGCCAATTTTTCCAAATCATACTTGACTACTTCCGAATAAAGGAAAGAAGTGAACAAGACCTTTGCGTTGATCTTGATTAAACAAAGAGGCCTTCGAATGTTTATAAGTCCTTCACCCGACTGATTCCTTTGTGTTTCCGATGGGGTTAGTCACTGTTGCATTTTTTCCAGAAATGACATTATTTTCTGCCATTATATTCTCCCATACTTTTGACTTGAAGCCTTTGGTGTTTCTCCGTTTTCCGTTTCCCTAAAGATTTCTTTAACGCACGATTCGATATTCCTCTTTGTTTGTTAAATATTAATATCAATATTACAATGAGGACAAGTAATTTTATATATTCCAGACTACAATTTCTGCAATTGAGTCCTTGTTTGACGCTAAGAGAGTCCTACGTGGGTTGTCTCTGCTGCTACAACCACTTCCGAACCATTTACTTTGTTTGTCCAACTTTAAATTGTTTTAATACGAATTGGAAATCTGGTTCAATCTAAGTGATATTCTTCTAGCGAGTGGCTCCTGCCTAGTAAGGTTAGTAACTGTTGTACCCGTTGTATTGACCTCCTCCGTTTGTTAATCATATTAAAATATCTAGTTTAGCCATAAAGACTTTGCCAATGAAAGGTGGGAAAAAATTACCCATCCGTGCAACTTTTAATTGTTTATAGAACTCTTCCATAAAGGTATAGAAGTTCTGTTTCATAAAAATATTGAGAGCCTGATGTACTATTTGAATTTTTCCTTTCATTATCGTCCTGCCTGTTGTTGGTGCAGCCACTCTTCCGCAAAGTAGATGGCTTCCTTGACCAGGATTTTAAGAAAAAATGCCTTGACGTCAAATGAGATCATGGTTGAGTCCTTCTTAATTTGTTGGATTGCTTGTATAATTTTGGAAAAATTCTTGATATTTTTCACTGACAGCGTTTCGAATTGTTTTCTACATTCCTAAATTGTTGACTTAACCATTAGACTATCCGATATGTTTTTCTTTTCACTTGTACTGGCGTCCATTTGCTGGCAAATAGCATTGGCCAGAATCGGCTCTTAGCTCTCCATGTGTAGTACTATTGTTTACAAGCGAAGGAGTTCCCCCAGTTCTGTTGTCACCAAGTGCTCTAATTCTGTTACGCCAGTACACCTTAGCTAAGTCAGGTGTTTGTTGGCCAGACTCGGGCAAACTAGGAGGAAGTGTTCTGTACTTTCTTCCTTCTCGCCGCAAGCTCGACAGGTGTCATCCGTTTTCCTATTCGTTTGGCGTGTTGACCTTGAAGATTATGGCCCATTAATACTGCCACCAATGTTCTAACGCCATTTCTGTTTTCCCAGGATTTGTTTTGATCTGTTTGATCAGGGTGTGGCCAAAGAGTTCGGCTTATCCTGCAGTCGCTCCTGTCATTCCAAGCCGTATCTGTCTGTTTCCAGAGGATTTCGTCTAGTTCCCTTTTTCTAGTGTAGTTTCTAGTCTATTCTAGTGGCATTTTGGTCGACTGATCCACCTCTCGCTAGCTCATCCGCTCTTTCGTTTCTCTCTCCACCGCTGTGTCCAGGGACCCATGTCAGTTTTACATTTACTTGGGTTGTTGCGGCTTTGAGAGCCTGCCTACAATCCTGCACCAGTTGTGCAACTACGTGGCCAGAGGCAAGCGCCTGCGGTGCCAACTTACATTCCGAGGGTATTTGTATTCCATTAAGGTTGTTTGTTGCCGCCTCTATACTCGCTTTTATTGCAAACACTTCCGACTGGAAAACTGTGGTGTGGCTGTCCAGTTCGGTTGAGTTGCGGGTTATCTGGAAAAAAGATTCCGGTGTCGCTTCGCTCATCCGTTTTAGAACCATCGGTGTAGATTATAATATATCTGATATTTCAGTGACAATTTTTTTAAAACGTTTTGTTTTTCTAGGGACAATTTTGTTGGCTTATGTTTTTGGGTAGTCCCTTGACCCTTGAGTGTGTGGTACACTCTCAGTTTGTGTGATTTGCCAATCTTTGATAACTTTAGCAAGTTGTTTTTCATAGTCTTCTTTTTCCAAAATTGCGCATGCGTATCCTTTATCGGCTTTGACAATTACGCGTGCGTTTCCCTTATCAGTTTTTGTTTTAGTTAATTTATGACTTTCTTTTCGTTTGTTTTTATTTCGTTTGTTTTTATTTTGTTCTGCGGAATTTTTTCGATTTCACTGACGCATTCTTTTTCTTCCGTTGCAGAAGAAAATTTCGGGGATACGTATAGAGACTCACTTCCAGTTCCCAACGAGTTTTTGGACGTTTGTTTTGCCGGTGTTGAAATAATTTACCCCTTTATTGAGTTCAATCCATGTCCTTTTTATAGTATAGAAAGTATTTTGACGCATTTGATGCTTCGTGATCACAACGATGACTGGTTTGTTACGAATTTATCACTTTTGCGGGAACGGGGACTTTTCCTGGCTTCTGCTCCTTTTATAGATTCCTGAATTTCTTTTCGTAGATTCTCTTCTTCCTTTCGCTCTTGCATTCCCTCTTACACTTTCAATACTGTGAGCACCAAGGAGAACTCCATAGGAAATTGCCACGCTAGTCTAAAATGAATGTTGTTTGCTTCCAACGTTTTCTGGTTTAATTTTGTTCGAAGAGTCCTGATGCTGAGGGTTATCATTTCATTCTCTAGTGATTTTTTTTCCTGTTAAAGTTTATGGATATTTTATGCTGTTGTGATGACTCTTGTAAGTTATGTTTGTTGATTTGCACCTCCTAAGAAACGCGATACCCTTAGAAAGCGATGTGATTGTTTTCCTCAATGAGATGATGTTTATTAGTTCTGATTTGGCTTTGGCTGCCATTTCTAATTTACAAACAGATCCTTCAACGAAGCTGACTAGTTACCCTTAAATTCAACATTTTACAAAACACAATGACAAAAACACAACACAACACAAAAACAACATTTATAAACACAATGATAATTAGCAAATGAGTAAATGGCTATGGCTAACACCTAGAACTTCAACTTGAATATTTTGTATGTCCTTTAAGAGTTGTCTCGTTAATCGTTTCCGTTTAAAATCAAAACGCATCTTCTAACTTATTTGATTCAACCGAAGCTAACCTTTAGGTCAGTTTTTGCTTTTGTTCTACAATAAAACTGAAACCATTTGATGGAATTAACTGACCCTTTAAGAATGGCTTAAAATGTAATGGTCTCTATCGAAAACCATCTGCTTTGGCAAAGATGAAGCCTAAGATACGAATTTTCGGAAAATTTTTGAACAACTATCGTGAGAAACTTTTTCATATAAAATTCAGTCTCTCTACTGATCAGTTGACAGTCTACTTTCTGATACTTACTAACAAAGAGAATTTTACAATTAAATTTTAAATAAAACCAATAAAAAGAATAAATTATTACAGTCCCTAAAACCAATTTACTCAGAAACATAGAAGTGAATTTTCTACTCACTTTAACAAAATAATCACCCTCTTTATTAAGTTCATTTATAAATAGACGATGAAGTATTTAATGATGATATGTGGTTACTTTACTAAATGATTCATATCCATCCTTGTTTCTTTTCGAAGAAACTGTGTAGTTATAGTTTCTTCGGCCACATACTTACATATGTGGCCAGTTTGTTGTAAGCTGTTTTCTGCGATCAACTTTGTTGTGGTAATATTCCGTCTTCTTATCTACAGTTTTTGCTCATTCTAGCATTGAAAATCTGATTTCCTTTCGAATGGGTAGCTTAAATGTAGGCAAACAGATCTATACGCTGGCAGGAGTCAATGCATGTATTGAGAAAAGTAATCAACTCAAAACTGAGTCACATAGAATACGGATAAACGGAAATAAAGCTACTTTCTGGTGTAACTGATGCTTACCTGATAATTTAATGGCGAAAATAAGATAAGATGAAAAATACTCAAGCGAATTTCTTCATTACTCGTTAGGGTAAGTAATAATTAGTAATAGTATAAGGACTGAAAACCAAATAGTAAATAATAATGGTAAATATAGTAATGAAATAGACTTTTTAGTTCAGATCGCTTTTCAGAAGTTTTCTGAATGGAAACTAAAAATTTTTTTGGTTTGTATCGTCCCCATTTCAAAACCACAATAAATTTATATTTCTGTTATCGGTTTCACTAAGAGATGGCGCCAGCAAAAAGTAAGCAGGTTATTAATTTAACATACACGCTATTTCGATCGACTGACATGGTTTCGACAATTTAAAAGCAGTAATTTCAATGCAAGAGCGCTATGGAAGCGCAAGTTTACGCTGTGAAAGGCCACAAAATCATAATAAGGAGGAATTTCAAGAATAAGTGGATAGTGACCTAACTGAAACTCAAAGGCAATTAGTAGAAGCATTAAATGAGACACAGAAAATGACATGCAGACGTTTACGAGCAATGGATAAGATCAATAAACTCAGTAAATAGGTCCCACACGATTTGAATGAACGTCAAAACGAAAATTGCAAAGTCACTTGTTAAATGCTACTTTGGCTTCGTCGAGAAGACCAAGTCAAGTGTGTCTGGTGGGACCAGAGGGGTATTATGTATTATGAGCTCTTGAAGCCCGGCGAATCAAAGCCCGATGAAACACAACCCTATTATTAACAAATGCTAAATTTAAGTAAACATCTGTTAGAATGCACCTCTCAACTGTAAGAATCCCAGCAATATTGCACACTTGAGAGATCAAGTAAATGAAATTCATCTTGGCACGTGGAAAACGCAACAGAATTGTCTACGTGAAGAAAAAAAGAAAATAAAATGAAAAACACGAGGTTGGGGAAAACGAAAAAGATGAAAGAAAGGATAACGAGGTGAGCAACAAAGGGGTCTCGTACAGCGGAGGTCGGAGAACAACGCGAGGAAGGAATGAAAACAACAAGGTAGAAAAAGAAAAGAAGATTGTGGTTAGATTGCTGAAAGTGTCCGATCTTATTTGGTTTTTATTTTTGTGAATAAAAACAAAATAAAAAGAAGGTGGCGGGACGCAGGTCAAAATATTGTGTTTCGTCGGGTTCGCGGTGCCGGGGAAAATGGTTATCGATAGTAAGCTACTTCATTAAAGTTGCTTGTTTTCGGGCACCGCGATGTTGCATGTACGGATGCACAATCGATACGGATGATTTAAATAAAGTGAAACCTAAGAAGAAAAAGTGAAGCAGAGTAAATTTGCGTTTGGAAATGTCGCGTACGGAAAATCGGGCTTTATGGTGGCTGGTTCAATAATGAAACATGCCATAACAAAAAAGACGTATTAACTCCATTACACATGTATTGGAAAATAACCGGAATGGGCCAGAAGACATGATAAAGTGATTTTGTTACACGACAAGGCACCTCTTACACAGCCAAACCACTGAACGACACAGTGCAATCGCTTGGCCGGGACACCCTTCTCCACAAGCCGTACCTCCTAGACGTGGCGCCATCTGACTTTCCCCGCTTCGCGTCAATGGAGCAGGAGCTCACAGAGCAGGATTTCAGCGATTTCGAGGAAATTAAAAAGTGGGACGGCAAATGGTTTGCCGAAAAAGGAAAGTAGTTTTTCTGAACTGGTATCCATAAATTACCTTAAAGATGGGCAAAATGGATAGAAGCCGATGGCTAGCATTTTGAGTACTTTGAAAACAAAAATTTTCTCTGGAAAATTACCTAATTTTTTTTTTACAGAAAAACACGAAAAAAAGATAGACATACGCCTGTTGTTTTTTTTTTGTCTTTAGTTATCTTAACCAAGGAATTCACACTTTATTTATCTTGTTTAATTTTTAAATAACTTGGTGATTCATGCTTTAAATTGTCTTCATTTGAGTCATAATTTTTAAAATTGAAAAAATCCATTTCAGTGAAGCTAGTGCTTATACTTATATAGACATAAATTTTCTCTTGATTTTATTTCTTATAATCTTTTATTTTTGAAAGTGGTATAAGTCAATTTGGAGCTTAAGAAACCATTAATTTTTTTAAATATTTTCAAGTATTATGATCCAAATAACATCCAAAAGATGTATAGTGTTAAAAACACGGAAACTTGACATGGACTCACAAACTGCGTAAAAAATTTTGAATTTGTTGACCAATTTTCCTGAATTTTATCATGTGATACAAAAGTTGTCAACAACAACGTATCGTAACAAAACAAAACCCGGAATAAGTTTCACAACCTTAGTAGTGTCTTTGCAAATCTAGGAAAGTCAGTCCACATCTAGTTTTGCCGTAAAATTGTTTTAGTTGTTATTCTGTCATATACCTTGTGCTTTCTCTATGAAAATATCAAATTAGGTATTTGGTGGCGGTCTGGTTTTTTCCACGGTAAACACAAAACATCCGTTTTCCAAAGGAATTTACAAGAAATCTTGGACGCCATTGAACTCTAATTGAACCAGTGAGAATTGAAAAGATAACTCATTAAAGTACTTATATGTAGGAGGTCTACAGGGAAATAGGTTTTCTCAACACACAAATAGATTAGATAAGAGTATTCCTGCTACTTACTGCTTTTTCTAAGAGATATAGGACTTTAAGTTGGCAGCACTTTTTAATGCGATGTACGTGTGACAGCTGTCATACGTTTTATGGTGAAAACTCGTAGACTTCTAACCTTGGATTAGTAATTTTTCTCCCTCTCTTTATCTCATTTTATCAATAACAACAATATCAAAATGCGTAAATAAAGACGCAATAAAGCTATAAGTCTACTAAAGCTTGCTCTTTCTCTTTCTTTGAGATTTCCCTCAGGAATTATACCGCGTTTTTGTGATAACGCTGTGTTACTCAATTGGTGGATACTGAAGTGACATTGCCCTGTTTTATTGGCGAAAACATTGAATGCAGTATGATGATATCTATTGCGCTGCAACACGCATATTTACAATAAAAACCTGGCAAAAGTATTAAATAAAATTTTATATAAGAATATAAATATGTTAATGCGCAAAAAATATTTCCAATTCATTTCAAGACACCTTCAAGTTATTTTAAAAAGAATTTTATGGTTTGAATAATACAGAACATGCTTGAAATGCAGGTAATCGAGTTGAAAATGTGACGCTCCTAATCTTCACCTTTGGACCATTCTTCTAAAAACTCATCCATTTTCGCCCCTTCTCATGGGTTTGTAATCACTAAAAGAAAATTGGTAATAGCAATGTGGAACACATCAAATGCCATGCCAATAATAACCAATTTTCCTCAAGAACTCATCTCTATTCAAATCGTATTCAAATACGAGGTATATACATTTGAATTACCCATCCGAAAAAATGGCTTGAAATCATTTTCCCACATTTCCAACTTCTCCGTTGAAGCGAGCGAAATTAGAGAGAAATTCTAAACCACTCTTCTTCCTCCTTTATTGTGTGCCTTTCATACTAGAGTAAAAAAAACCTTAAGGGAATCCGATATTGTAAATCCTATCATTCCATTCAGTCATGACCTATATTATAAAATACGGATAGGGAACGCAATTCAACGCGGAAAAGAAACCTTTTTTGTCGATACAATTCCCATCATCATCATCGTCTACATCGTCAACGTAGTTGTCAACGTCATATGATTTTGACTGTGTGGGAGGATAATGGCGAGCGAGATAGAACCGGGAATGTAGTGGAGACCGAAAAATTGAATGAGTGCTAAATATCTGATTTGGTATGTTCAGAATCGCACTAGAAAGGCTTCGTCGTTTCTTGGGTTAATGTAACAGCCAGTACAAATGGGAGCTTGTTTCTGTATCCCGAAGGAAGGAAAGATGTTGAGTTTGTATAGGAGAGGTTTGAATGCAAAAGATATGGAATTTGTGTCATTGAAAACCATTCATTGATGAAATCTGGGACTCATTCGAAGATGAATGTTATAAGACTTTATTTAATTAGTTTTTAAAGCTGCTGAGCAGGTCTTCGTGATACATGTGACTGTCGTAGCATTTTTGTAGCATCATTTTTTAACAGGATTAGCAGTGCTTTTAATATATTCCATAGATGAAAAAAACTTAGTTCTGATCCCTGATATTAACGATAATTTCACATTAGCAATACAGTTTGTAGTTTCTGCAAAATTTTTTTGAAAAGCTTGATGTTTCGAAAATTAGACCACAAGTGATCCTTTCTAAAAAAAAAATCGTCACTAACAATCACTTATCCTAAAGATACTGATTTATATTTTCGTGATTTGTCACCATTCTTTATTTTCTGGAGAATGTAACTCAAGGGTTCGCCATTTTCAGTTGCCATTTATGGCAAAAGTCTATGTACAGTCAGTTTACTGGGAAACCAAACAGAATATTTCCAAGAACCTATTCTTTTATTTCTTGTAGAATTCCAGCTGCAATGCTTTTATAGTTTAACGCTAGTTTTGGAGTGTAAGGTCGAAAAAATGTTGTCCGGGAAAGAAATTTGCAGTGATGTGCGAAAATTGGTTGTTCAATATAGAAAAAACAATCTTATGGTGAAATAGCGAAACTATTGAAGTTAAAACGAAGTTCAGTGCAAACAATCATAAAGAACGCCCAACACATCGGTTCTATAAAGAACAAAACACAAACTGGTCGATCGAAAAAACTTTCGCGGAGAGAACTCAGTTTTTTTGAAAACTGACATTTTGGAAAATTTTCGGAAATTCGGAAGTTTGTGTAGCACAATTTATGAATCATAGGTCATGAAGCATTATAATTGGAACTTATTTTTGAAAGGAAGTTGAAAGTCGACAAACGTTTATGACTACTCCTATACTACATGAGGCCGGTAAGATTGACCCTATTCAATTTTTATCTCCACCGATTTAGTAGCATCACTAGCTGTGTCTGTGTTGTGCGTTGTCTCCTCTTAAACGTGAGTAAGATGAGGGTTCGTTTGAAATTATCAGAAGTTCCAATGCACCCCTTCACATTCAATCCATGAATCAGATCAGATTTCTGCGACAATGTTCCTGGCTAGAAAATCGCACAAGTAAGATTTCCTTACAGGCAGCAAGGCTAGGATAAAAATATCTGTTAGTTATATATAAATATAACTAACAGATAGATAAGATTAGACAATAAATAATAATTTTTACCTGTTAAGTAGAAAGTACCAACGAAAATTTGAAAGTTATTATTTTATTCCATAAAAGCTCGGAACTTGGGTTGGACTTGGCTTGCAAACTACTATCATAAATCTTAAAATTTAGGGTGGTCCAATAAATTTTGACCAAAGTATTTGTTCTAAACAATTGGAAAGAAAAGATTGTTCATATTTTAGTTTTTTTATATATAAACTGCACACGTCCTCCTTTCTTTCATATACACGCTACACTCTCTGAAACTTTCACATAAATATTTTAGTCTGCAGAAATTGCATCCCGCTCAACATTTACACGTTTAATCAATTGCTGCCTATTTTTCGATTCGGGATCTCTAAAGACACTCTCTTTTAACATAAACTACACATTCCCGATATGAATCAATCAATCAACACATGTGAAAAATGCTCATAAATCATCTCATAAGTTTTCATCTGTATGCGCCTTGACGCCATTTTACACCAGTCACTTCATTTCCGCCTCTGAATAGTTGTCCCTACCCATGTTGTATTTTCAGCTAATGTTCGAATTTTTCTTTTTGTTTCTGCTAAAATTACCAACGGTCGACCACTTCTTTGAATATCCTCAACCTTACCATCTTCGGCATTACTTCCTTGACTCTGAGTATATTGCATTCGTCTCTTCAGCTGTACCCCAAGCGATGCATGTGTTGAAGGTAATACATGTTTGAATTCAACTGCTTACCATTATCGTGGCCAAAAAATCCAATTCAACCCGTTAAAGATTCAAGAAGTTTTAGAGTTTGTATCCTTGAAATTAAGGTCATTTGATAAACTATAAATATAAAAGAATAAAGTACTACCACTTAAATTAACCAAATCTTCCGAATGTCTTTTTACTATGCAATTATTAGCATCTAAGACCAATCAAAAATACCAAATCAGCATATTTGATACCAATTTAGGTAAGCCTACAAATTTTCTTCTGCTATCTACCTATAAGCAAGTTTAAAGTGAATGTCAAAATTTTTGACGATAGAAAATCGTTTCTTCCGGCAATATATAAATCCTTGATTTGGATTATTGATTGATTGATTGGGATTGTTGATTTTTCATCTCAAAGGGCAGAAACTTTTACGGCTGTAGAAGATAAACGACTTGAATTTCCTCCAAATCATGGATATAATAACCCTACCAACTCTGCATAAATCTATTGAATTACTAAGCGTACGAACATATATTTTTAAATATTTTCATAACGGCTTGACTTATTGACAAGAAAAACAAAATAATTAAAAATATAATAGTTTTCGGCTCAAAAGATATCCTGTTTCTACCAACTGATGAATTGGTCATCGAGTAGTATGAACAGAGTATTCACAGTATTTGAAACGAAAAAGAAAATTAACAGGAACATTAGATACTCAAAGTTGCAAATTATTAACGAGGGCAAAACACAAAACCCTTACATAAACACCTATCCATATCATATGTTGTTTTTTTTTCAAATTTTCCGTCCTCCTTCCTAAAGGAAAATTTCTGCAGTGTTCTAATGTGTAGATGTAGATATTTTTGTACCATGGTAGCAAAATATTGGATTATTCCAAAGAGATTGAGAAGTTTTCATCAATTTTATCACGGGCTCGACAATTCCTCTCAATCGTTAAACCTCATACAAACACAAAAAAGTTTTAAGACCAATCGACATATGTAGTTATTTTTAAAAGCCTTATATTTTAAATTAACATGCAGAATATACTTTAAATTGCGACGGAGTTACTAAGTTGCGGTGGCATCATTTTGGTAACGATCAACTAACAATTATAGTTTGAGCTTTTATTATTTAGCAGAATTATTGTACGAAATTATTTTCCAGGCCTCGCTCGACACAATAACATGCACCTTCGCTTCCGGCGAATCGTAACATTTCAATATCTAATTAGCGAAATGCCTCTGAAAATCCCATTTCGTTAGCACACTCGGTACACACACATGTGAAAATCCTAATCTCCTTAATTAATTATGGTTCGCAGAAAATCCAGGCGCCAAAATCAAACAACTACGTGAAATTTTGCAACCCGTTATTGGATTCGAACTAAATGTGTCCAATTCCCTGTACACACTCGTCTCCTCCTCTCTGAACGAACTGGTTCGTGGAAGGACATGAACATGAGTAACCAAACGAATTTCAACCGTTTCCACCTATATCATTACTTAATTTCCAAAAGGATGCCATTAAAATGGTCTTTACGAGGTACGTTTTGATTTTCCTTCATTTTCCAAAAAGGTGAATGTCACCGCACACCCCACGAAAATCACGATAATGACATATAAACCAATACGGATGTATGGTGCTCCTTGTCAGTTCTTGGATACAAAACGGGTGCCAAACACAGGTTATTAGTGGATTTGTGTTTATTGCTTAAAGGACGCTTAAGTGAAGCTTCGATGTTCATTCAGCTTCCGTTCCGTTTTGAATGTCACCAATCCTATAAAAAAAGGTTTAGAATCCCTCATCTTGTCAACTGCTTTGCGTTGATCAAACTCCGATAGCCTAGCTCCACAGATCAAAGGATTATTCAGATTGTGGGTTATCCGAGAAGGTGAAAGTCATTTCAGGCTTGCTTAACATTTCATAGCAAGGATTTAGAGGTATTGATTGGAGGAATTACATAAACATGTGCTCGCTCAGCTGGTGTACGACCAATAAATGATTTTAGGATAATTCCAATTTGGACGAAATCCTTTTTGTTTTGTTTGTAGATTTTTGTTTCGTTTTCTACTTTGTTTTGTTTGTTTTTGTGTGTTTTTTTTTCATTTCGGAAGAATTGTCCAGTGACATTTAAAGTGAATGATTAATTAGATAAAAAAGAGTTGAAATTTTTCAATAGATAAATAATTATGAAGGTGTTTCGCTCAATTTTTATTTTCACAATTCTACTAGCATTTTGCAATTTCAGTTAATTTCGTTTAAAATTCATACTCTGCCGGAAATGTTCGATAGGTTCATTTCCGTAAAAGATTCTATATATTGATCTTTATATTTAAGTGCGAAGATTTAAGGATAAGAAAGCCTAGGCATACAGCGACCGTCAATATAAAATTAATACCAGGATTTCTGGGACTTCTCATTGAATAGCTTCTAGGGAAGAGTAAATATTATTTATTTCTGTTTAAACGAAGTGAAAAATTCAATCGAATCGAAAAATATTATTAATAAACTAATAATAATGAAAACAAAATAAGTTCTAAATTAAAGTGAGGAAATTCTTCTTCAATTTTTTGAACCGTCTCCTTTACTTTAACTACGTAATTCAATCTCCTTGGCATCGATTCAACAAACAAAATTTCCTGTCTAGGTGATCTCATAATTTTGTGATCTAAATGATTTGTCAACAAAATTTCCTGTCTAGGCGATCTCAGAATTGTTCTATGGAATTGAGGTCCGTTGAGGATGAGGGTGTTCTAGCTGCCAGGGAACTTTAGACAGTAGCCACTCCTTCACACTATTGGCTCTGTGTTTGGAGTCATTGTCTTGTAGCATAATCAGGAATGACGTAGTCTTAACGCCTTCTCAAGGTTGCAGGTCCTCTGCAAAATTACCTTATTGCCAGGGCTTGACGTTGCAAAGCACCCCATAACCATCACTGAACTTCTTCCATGTTTGACAGTTCTTTCAAAATTGTTCTTCCATGTTCTTTCAAAATTTTTTCTTCTTCCACCAAAAATGGTGTGGTTTCCGCTCTTTTAAAATTTCGAATTTTCTCTCAGCCGCGAATAACACGTTAGTCTAGAAAGAGAAATTAATAGTTTTCGGGGTCTATTCAACTCATTGTAAATATCGAATTTCCGCGGGCTACGTGAATTCGATTTCCGATATTTTTAAACCGTTATGTTCCTTCTAATGTCCCTCATTTGCGCTAAGCTAAGCCAATTTTGAAACTTTAGTCAATTTTCGACAGCTATTTTGCTTTGACGAGGTTTTGCTTGTCTTGGGTTTTTGTCTATTCCAAAATAAGGATCACTGAATCTACAGCAAATTTAGTGTGAAAAAATATATTTTAAGAGCGCTCACGCATCTGCACATTACCTTTGAACTATCTTGAAACAAAGCAACATTTATCGATGGTAGAATATGTTCTCAGAGGACCGAAAAATTGGAATGTCGAGCGGCGTGCCGGACGCCCGAGTTCGTCAACAACAAATGCGTAAGATAAGTTTCCGAGGACCTCAAAATATCTCCGATATTTCGAACACTATATTTCGATAATGTCATTCGATTTTCACCAATAATTTTGGCTTGAAACGGGTTGCCCTTAAATTCGTACGGAAATTGATTAATTTCGACGAAAATCAGCATTGCAATAAAATTGGACTGTTCGTGATGGCTGCCGGATTCTGATCATGAGGCCTCAATGCTCCAGATGACGGTCATGACGTGTTAGAACGTGGAAACCAAAGCTCAAACATTCTAATGGAAGTTGCCGTGATTGAGTCAAGACCGAAAAAAGCGCGGTAAGTTCGGTTGAATGCTTACGTTTTGGCTACCGTTTCTGCTGTTGAGGGGCGTGGTGCATCACCGTTTCTTGCCACAGGGTAATGAAGAATATTTCCTGCGAGCGATGTGGAATTGGCGCGAAGCAATCCGCCAGGAACTCTGAGGTCTGTGAAAGAAAGAAAAATGGGCCACTGGACAATGATAACGCTCCTGATCTCCCATCTTTGCTTGTGCACGAGTTTTTCGCCAACAACAACATACTTTTGACGCCGATGTGAGTGTATTCCCCAGACATGCCCATTTTTTACTTTTCTTGTTCTGGAATTCGAAGAGACCCATAAAATAACGAAGCTACGCCACGATTGAGTAGATAAAGACGGCATAGAAAGAGCAGCAGAACAAGATAATCAAATCGGATTCTTCGGAGGACTCAATGGAACTCTTTGCTTGATAACCTTGAGTTTGGCTATCAAACATTTTGGAAACAAGAAGGTTGAAAAGGAACCCAACGAGTATACCCTACCTTTTAGAAGACACGGAAGGTAGAAAAGTATACACCAGCGATGGCAAAGTAGAACAACTGGCGAATACCTTCGCGAAACACCATTGTATAACATTTAGTCACCCCAACGCAATCATTGACTCAATGGTGAATAAATCGGTTAATTTCCTCCCTATGCCAACAACCAAACCTCTTTCTGAGAGAGTGACACCATAAATATAGCAAAGTCGCTTCGGAACCTGACGCCCGATGAAGGTCAAGGTTTTGATCGTATTCCAAACAAATTGTTGAAAAATTTACCAAAGAAAGCAATATTTCAAAATATTTCGAAATTCCCAGCAGGATTGAAGCATGCATTAGTAATTATTCTTCGCATGTCAGGCGGAGACCCTTACTTGTGTACTAATTTTAGCTCTATAAACTTTTTACTTCTCTGGGAAAACTTTTTGAAAAGCTGATCCTAAGACGGTAAGAGGACTTTGTAGGAATTCACAATATCTTCACGAATTTTCAATTTGGCTTCATCAGAGCTTCAGCTTTGTCGTGTATCGTGTGAAATAAAATCAGCACTTAGCCACCAACTCTCTGTTGGTGTGGTTATGTTATACAGTGTCGAGCACATGTGGATACATGTTAACCAAATTTGGCTTAAAATACTTGTAAAATACTTAAAAATACATTAATCGATTTGAAATGTTTGCAGTTGAATTCTTTATTAATATATATGTGAAACAAATAATAAACAAAGTTATAATATATAAGCTCAGTCTAGGTTTTAAAACAAATAATCGAAATGGGCAGACGCTAATTTTTTTTTTTTTAATATTTTGTCCACAGACCTTTGGCTTTAATAACGACTAGAATACGCTTAGGCATGCTCTCCACTAATTTTTCAATGAGTTCATGTGGAATATTACTCCGCTCCGTCTGAACTCGACACCAAAGCGCATCCAATCCCTTCGGTGCGGTGTCGTACCGAGCTAGTTTTTTCAGCAAAGCCCATAAATTTTCAATTGGGTTAAGGTCTGGGCTTCGAGCAGGCCACTGCATTTTTTTAAAACTTTGCCTAATGAGCCACTCCTTAACGATTTTTGCCGTGTGCTTTGGGTCTCCATCCTGCTGAAAAATGACTTCATATTCTGGGTAAGCAGATTCGTCTACGAAATCTGGTAGATTTGACTCCAAAATATGAAGATATTTTTCTTTCTTCATAATGCCATTGATTTTAACCAATTGACCTACGTTCCACCAAGTGAAGCAGCCCCACACCATCAAGCCGCCTCCTCCATGCTTCATGGTTTCTTGCACTTGATGCTTTTTCAATTTTTCATTTGGGCGGTGCCAGTAATACTCCTTACCATCGGAATGATATCGGTTTATTTTGGTCTCGTCGGATCAAATTACCCTCTTCCAATCATCAACGCTCCAATCTTTGTGCTCCTTGCAAAATTTGAGACGTGCTGCAACATTTTTCTGTGACAGAGCTGGTTTTTTTTTTCTTAACTGTCGCTGTTAGTCCGATCCTGTGAAGAGCTCGGCGTGCTGTCCACTCACTCTTAATGGCAACTGCAGCCTCTTTTGGTGTTGTCTTCGGTTTGGTGGTCATGAGGTGCTTCATAGCTCGAGCATCTCTATCAGTTAGCAATCGTGGTCGCGATTTACTAATTTCAGGTGCACTGACATTGTGTCTCTTTCTTACTTGAAGCACGGTTCGGTGGCAAATACCCAGCGATTTAGCTATTTGACGGGCTGAATCGTTGGTTTTCGTCATTTCCACAATTTGATTTTCTAAGTATTCCGGTATTTTCTTCATTTTCGCTTCAAAATTGAAATACTCACAGAAAAAGTAAAAACGCGTGACTAATCAAATCGAACTTTTATGCTTTACCGTGTAAAACACTATTTCGCACAACGTACACACTCCAATTGCTGTGAATCCCGTTATTACGTTTTTTTTCGATACACAGATCAGGGTTGCAACATAGAAGAAACGAAACGTGAAAAAGTGGATACATTGCCCATTTCGGTTATTTTTTTTAAATCTAGGCTGAGCTTATAAGTTGTAATTTTGTTCATTATTTATTTCACATAGATATTAATAAAGAATTCAACTGCAAACATTTCAAATCGATTAATGTATTTTTAAGGATTGTACAAGTATTTTAATCCAAATTTGGTTAACATGTATCCACATGTGCTCGCCACTGTATATGTCAAAAGCCTTCAATATTGTTTGGTACTGACGTCTTCTAGACAAACTTGTTACTCTTGCGTTTCTACCTTATGTGATCAATCTGGTTGACCTATAAACTATGAACTGTAGTTATGCTCGTTAAACGCGGTCAATCCATGCGTAAACTCCTAACATATGCGGTATTGTAAGGGTCCACCCTACTCAACTCCTTAACTCTTTGAGTATATAGAAATGTTAGCAAGAATATTTTACTGTTATATAGAATTTTAAAATTCAATGCTTACTTAGGTGATCACGGAAAGATCCTCACACAAAATAATAATGTAAGTGTTATTTTGCGAACAGTACTCATTCTATTGCATATTGCATGTGCATATTGCACATATTGCAGCTTGCATTATCAACGGAAAATTTTGACTAATTTCGAAAATAAGTGAGATCATATATCCAGATCGGTCCCATAACCCTTGAATAAGTCTGCAATAGCGAAAACCTTCGCATATATAAAGCGAACCGTGGCATCTCTGAAGGTGAAAAGTGAAGCCGAGAGTTGCTTGAATTAATAAGAATGAGCATTTTGAAGAAAATAAAGGCATTTCGTATGAAGCCAGCATTGCTGATAAGAGGCGTAGGTCCATTTTTTTATATTTTGTCAACAAAAAAAGTTGAAATGCATTTTACTCGAAACCATTTTTTTCATGCTGTGACAATTCTCAAATTTTAATCACTTGCTTTACATATGTATAGTTATCGTTATGAGCCACGAACTTACCAAAATATTTAATTTTTTTCTATTCTGGTGAACCCAAATATCAAAAAAAGACCCCAATTTTGAAAAATCATTTTTAAACGTCCGCCATTTTGTTATTATTGAATATAACTGTATAACTTTTTTTCACACATTAGTCCCTGCTTACTTAGTAAAATCCTACTAAATAAAAACTTTCTTTAATTTTTTGTATAACACCATTACTTGCTTCAGGATCATTGTCACAATGAGAATGCCGCCATTTTGTAAAATAAAATAATAATAATTCAAAAAGTATTTCGAAAAACGAATAGTGTTTTTATGTTCAAGCCAACCAAGTTTAATTTCCAGGCGTCTTTTGATAAATTCTCAAAAACAGATCAACAGGCCTCAATTCGTCGTGATTTCAGTCTGGCGCTTAATAAGTCTTCGGGGCCCATGTAACCTTATGTGCCGATTGTGAATGTCATTCGCTTTAGAATTTGAAATGCGACGAACGATTTCAAAAAAAAAGGAAAAAATCATTACGTTATGATCGATAAGAAGAAACGTTTTTTGAGAAAAGGGCAAAGCAATCAAGAAAAGCTGCGGCGGGATTATCGGATGCATTGCCTCAGTGAAAGCATAAGCACAAAACAAAGGGGAAACTCCTATTTGGTTTCTGTTAGAAAGAGATAGAACAATCAGTCGATAGTGGTATTAGGTTGCACCTGAAGCCTTTTGAAATTGTTATTCTTGCTGAACGAAGTAATGAGAAAATCATTGAAATTACAAATGAAAATGTACTTATTTTTATTAGATAATTTTTGAATAATCCTAATCCAACTCCCGTCAGATCGAGAGTTTGTTTGAAGTGTTTTCGTTGCCTACGGAGGGTAAGGAGTGCAGTGAATTTGGCCTTATTTTACAGCTGTACAGGTAGTAAAAAATGCAAGTGCATAGACAACAAGCTTTGCGAATTACGTTTGCATAGCACACTCTTTGAGTTAGCACTACTGTATATCGCAAGTATGGTAAAAAACGAATACTTCATGTAGCAAATAAAGTAAGCTTTGCAAGATAGAGAGCTTAAAGCTGTAATGACGCAGTTGATTTCAAAGATGAAAACTTTCCTTGCTAAAATAATTCTCCCAGTGCAATTGTATCTGCAAGTATGATAATGAACAACTCAACTTGCCATAGAGTGGACTTTTTATCAATCAGAGCTTATAGTCCATAGCTTATGCTCGTTTTGACTGGCCTCGTTGGTCTTTTCCTCCGGGAATTGCTGTCCCATGTTCTTCTAGTGTGAAATTTTAATGGCTGTTGGCAATGCAACATGCCAACTTTCAAAGGTTCCTCCATTTAATTCCCTACATGAGTGTCACAAATTTATCAAACTTTTGTGAGAAAGTTAAGAAAGTGACTTGGTTTCAGTCATTTTGATTTCTCTTTGACAACAAATCAGAGTCCTGATTCGGCGTTTTATCTCGATGCTTTGCCGAATCTCAGATCAAACTGAAACTCAACTGACGGAGTTCAAACCAAGTTTCAAATATTGCTTTGTAATGTCGATTTCGTAAAACTCACGAAAAATAAGAGAAAATATGGTCCGACAGATAAGAATGTTGAACTTTTGTATTAGTTGTACAACAATGTTCCCGCGATCTTCTTGCGATAGAAGTGATATTAGTAGTAAGTATTGGTTGAAATAAATAAATTTTAGATTTACGATTTTATTTTTTTTTATTTCAGATTTATTCTTTACGATTCAAAAATGGAATCTTGTTGCTGTTTTCAATTAGAAAGGTTACAAGACAGGTTACAAGCTAAACTTTGGTCCTTGACGGAATGTTTTACTTTCTTAGTTTTATTTTAAAAAGTTTAATTTTAAAAAACTGCGGTTGAGGCTTATCGAATACTCACACGTGTTTACAAGCGAAAACTTATATGTAGGCTACTTTCACACTTAAAACTACACTTACATGCAGGCTACAGAACGTGTCGCGAGTGATTTTAATGCCTTAAGAATGGTAATTTTTTGTCAAAAACCAACGAAATGGTTGTAGTGAAACTTTTTTTGAATCAGACGCACTGCTATGTTAAGGCTCGTGTCTAAGTCCAGAAGAATTAGCATAATCATTGGGATATCTCAGCAAGCGTTTTTAAAAGGACATAAAGACATTGACATGATTTAGAAGCGAGGATATTAGGTACCGCAAGAATAATTGCTGTTTTTTAACAGCTTCTCTACAGGCAAAACTGGAAGGGTTTTCTGCTCCATATTGTGCCGAGAGATGAAAAATGGCATCATTAACAGAATATTTAGGGCAGAAATTCACTTGGATTGAAGACACTAAAAGTCGTGCTCTGTATTTGGTTGGATCAGCTTGGTGAATTATACTATGAGCTAATAAAATCGCGTGAAACAATCACAGGTACTCTTTATTGAGTATAGTTGATGTGTCTGAGTCCAACAATGAAAAACAAGCGTCAGCAACACATTTAGAGATACAAAAAAGATAATTTGCAGCATGGGAATGCCTGAGCTGATGTCTCAAAAATGATGAAATCTTACCTTAGAACATTAAAATAGGATGCTCTACCTCACCTGTCGTACTCTTCAGAAGTATCTATCTCCGACTACCATTTTCCTTCTTATAAAGAAGCGAAAAACAGGATGGAGGATTTCATCAAACGATTACAATTTTTTTTAGCACGTGTTGCAACGGCTATCCACAAAAATGGGAAAACTAGAAGCCAGCGATGGGCAATATTTTGAAACATAAATATCTAACAATTTTTGACCTTAGTACCGTAAGATTTGGATAAAAAACGGAAAAAATTTATCAAATTTATACTTTATCCTTGATTCCTTTATCCGCGAAAAGACTTAAGAAAGGCGTCTTACAATTTCCTAATTGGGTAAGACCCAACTCAGACAACATTGACTTTCTACTTATGCAGAATTTCGTATATTTTTGAATCAGTCTAGATTTTCCTTCCGTTCTGAAATATTCATTCCGCATTTGATTGAGTTTGAATCGCAAGAGGGATTTAATAATCGATCTCTGTTCCATTCATGGCACTTCTTAAATAAACTCAATTTCTGTAATAAATTGAACACTTATAAAACACTTATAATATTTATAAGGCTTATAACACTTAAACACTTATCACACTCATAAAACGCCTTTACTATAAATCACCCATCATTATCTTAAATAAAGAATACTATCTTATTGAGACAATCGCCAGGGCTTCGTTGAAGAATATTAATAACTAATATTACGCTGAAACCATTCTCTAGGAAAATTCTGTTTTTGAATCTATAACTTGATTATATCATCAAGCTTCTGCTTGTAGCCCGCTAGGAACGATCTAAATATCACGAATTTACAAATAAACTTGTATCCTTTGGTCGCCCGTCAAACCCTTTTCTACGTGTGCTTATCTAGAAAACCCCATTCTGGTTGACTAACATCTTTGTGATTTGTACCGTCTCCCCAGATACTATGCGTTTAAATGTGAAAACATCGAGTCCAACCCGATGTAGACTCAAGAGCCTGGGAAGCTTATGTCCTGTCGTGTTAGCTGGCAGACATGGCTGTTGTTAAATTGATACAACTAAACGTGCCATTGCTTTATTAAGTCTCTTTTGGATGATTTAATTAGTGGGAGCATATCGAGTTTATCATGGGGTTTATGTCGAATTAACTGCTCACCTGATTATTTAATTTAGACGTTGAAGGACATTGCAAGCCGGCTTGTTTTTCATAGAACGATTGTGTCGTTGCTCGGGTTCAAATATTATACGTCAAGGTTCGGGATGGTCGATTGATGACTGTAGGGACGTGTTCGACCCAATTCAGTGAATGTCTCCTCCACCGTTACCAGCCAAAATTTATTGGGTACAGTTTCCGCATGATTATATTTGATTGACGATGGAATGAGAAAACAGATCGATGATGAACGAAGGAACTCATCTAGTAATACCGTATGACTGTTTGAACATGCTCAAGTCTTCTACACTGCATGACTCACCCGTTTTCTAGCAATGCTGAATAGGAATAAGGACACAAAGGAGTTTCATTCAATGAGCATTGGCAAAGGATGCTTTCTGCTTCACGAAAATATTTATTACTTTCGGAGAACAAACGAAAAGCATCTTTGTGACGTCTCCTAGTATTAGGTTTTCACGAACTTAGTCAATTCCCACTCATATGAAATACGGGAGCATAAATTCGTAGGAAACTGTGACGATAAAAAATCAAACAGGCGATAAAAACATATTTGAATACCAGAGAAATAAGATAGCGAATACATTAGGGTCTTATTTTTTCTAATAGTGTAATTATAAAACTCAGGGCACGGTCGGATTCGAGCTTTTCAAAGTGCTATTACCTCCATGCATGCTCCTTTCGAAGCCAGGCACTTCGTATTCGACACTTTTGATCCTTACTCTCTTGCTCAGTCAAAGGCAAACGCCCGAAATGTTTGTTCAAGCGGAAGGAAATGTTCCTTGTAATCATTTGTAGGCAAATAGCACCCATGTAAAAATAGCAATCTTTGTAAACATAGTCGGTAGGAAGGAAACCATGTTTCGAGCTTCAGGCCCATTACGTCTCCTGAGGGTGCGGGTATCATAATGAGCTGAGGCTTTATGGCTTGAATTTACGACGACAGTTCGCGAATTTCCATTCAGTCTAATTGTTAGAAATTGTAAATGATGGTCTCTCACAGTGTAAACGCAAATTTACGCAAAGTTAAAGTTTATAGCCGCAAATAATGGAAGATTTCACGCATTTTCGTGGAGATATTTATAGCGGTATGAGCACGGTATGTACGTAGCCCGTATTCACGCGGCGAATGGAAAATTTGTAAACAGGATCATTTCAACACTTTTTTGTGCATGAAATACGTTTATACCTTTCAAGCAAACGAATCCATTTATTATTCAAGGGAAAAACATTTTAAAGAAAACCACCAAAACTTTGTCGGGTTCCGTGAAACCCATCAAATTCATACTTTAGACAATGCTCATCTCATTGGATTAGTATTAAAGTTGAACAGGTTTCCAAATGTATTCTGAAGAAAAACATTTTATTGGTTGTACTGGTGGCCTGAAAGTCGATTGTGAAAGTTTTCGCTAATAATTGCTCTTGGTTTCGCGATGTTTTCAACTGTTTGCCTGCGGAGGAAAAGTTTAAATGGTCGAAAATAAATAGATAGGCCAAAGAAAATGAACGGAAAGTTTTGTGGAAGTTTCATTCCTGCTGTTGTTTTGGAGTATGTACTGCCTGTTACTGGCTGCCCTGAGGCAAACATTTCAACGATGATTTACATTCTTATAATTGAATTTAGAGCACTTAACATTCAGCAAGTCAAACACCAAAAATGTAGTTTTCAAAACGAAATTTATCTAGATCATAGCACTTAAGACAAATTTCGTTCACTGCCCACAGTGAAATTATTTCACTTAACAGACTTAGGTCAGTGCTTAAAAGTAATTCTTGTTCTCCCTCTCAAAACAGGCATCATAAACATTTCGTACTGACAGGATACTTTTAGCGGGAAATTCTGTGACAAAAATAGTGCCAAACAATTTTGTGGACAATACATTGTTTTCAAACATTAAAACGAAGGTAACCTTTCGTTTTTTGAACACAACAGCAATACTCCGGATAAGTAAATTGATTTGAATTAATCGGGAAAGAGTACAGGACATATACAACAGGACATTTCTCACAATAATAACGAAAACAGTTAGAAGAAACATGGAGCACTACATCCCGCCCTTCCACAGCCCATAATATATTTGGGACATGGCAGAAATCTCCGAAAGCTACCAGTTAATTGCATTGAACAAACAAAAACCTTGTCCCTAACACCAAATGGCCTTAAGGAAGAACTTGACTCCTGATTTAATATCGGATGATGATAAAATAGTGTAAGGAACTAAGAAATCATGTCACGTGGTCACACTGCTGAGGCCACAAATCCTTTGATTTATTTTAATTTTTAAAATGTATTTCGAAATGATTTACTTGTTAGAATTCTATAGTTCGAATTAGCTTTAGGCCATGTTAAATGATGGCCGGAAAAATTCCCTACTTATTCCTACATGTATAGTGACATCTTATTGTTGACTACGAAAACGTTAAATTCCTGCGAAATACTTAACGGTGTGGAACGCCATTTGGTATTTCTACGCCATAATTCTTTTTCTGTCAAAATACGATTGCTATACTCCATTTGCATTTCATTGTCTTGAGTTGAATCACAGAATTTTTTGAAAGATTGTTTTATCTTGGTTATGAAGCTAGAGACTGCTCAAATTAGCAATAAAAATTTTGAATGAGAAATTTGAAATTAAAATTTACTATGTTGGTGAGTGTTTCTGAAAAAGAAATTATATTAATTTTGATATATTTAGTTTATACAAGCTATTCACTTTGCGTAATGTAAGAAAATAACTTCAGAAAATTGCTGCAATCGTGAAACGTTGGAAGAACTTGGTTTAATATGCGTTTAAAATACCTACAATTCAAAAAAGTTTGGGTCAACCAAGAAAAACAACTGCTCAAGAAGATCTAAAAATTGTTCGTGCTAGAAAACTTATCCTTGCAAGTCTTCAAAAGTTATTGAATAAGAATCAAGATTAAATGTAAAACCATTTTTAGACGGCTTGTAGAAAATAATTTGCATGATGAAATTGCAACAAAAGAGCAATTGTCAACGGAAAATAACAAATAAAATTTGTTAAAACTATTAAAAATTGAAATGACTCCACAGAAATCAAAAAGTGAAGAAATGTGTTGTTGACTGATCAAACTAAAATATCTTCATTTGGATGTGATTGTAGTCTTTGCTAACCATCCAAGGACCGCAAACGCAACAATTCAACCGACAATATATAAAAAAAAAACACATAGAAGCGTGGAGGAGGTAGTGTTAGTTATGGCGATAATTTTCCTGGTAGGGAGTGGTTCGATTCGTTTGATTGAAGGTAATATGGATTAAATTCAGTATGTCAATATTTTAAAGGATACTATTCCGTCATATGCAGCTAAGCATATGCCTTTTAAGTGGGTCCTGTAACAAGATAATGGACCTAAACACATATCCAAATCCGCATAAAAATTCATTTAAGATGAAAAAATCAATCTACTGAAATGGCCATTGCGATCGCCTGATTGGAACCCCATAGAACACTTCTGCACAAACATAGTTATGCGAAACAAGGATTGACTCAATGTCAAAAGAAGCTCGAATAGAGTCAGGAATAATAGCCACGAAGCTAATTTTTTTTTATTTTTGCTTTTAATTTATGATCAATTTTATTAATTATTAAATATTTTTTTTTTTTAATTTTCGTCGTGTTTGAAAGCCAGCTTATTTAAAAAAATTTAATGTGTTTGAATTGCATTTAGATAGAATTATTTGTAAAACCGTAAAACAAATTAAAACTCTCTTTAACTTTATAGGTTCTGTGCTTATTTTAACAATTTTGCGTCTCTAGCTTTGCATCCATGACTGCATACCGAGCGATGATTGGATACCCACCTAAACATTCTATTGCAGAAGTTCCACCGAGCTCTTATGCACTGGCATTTTAATAGCATATTATCCTCGATGCATATATTGATCAAACATCAAAAAGTAAACTAAAATTGTTTATAAAATGTAAATTCTTTATTTTTTCTTCCAAACCAATTTCATCCAATTCAAAGTAATCCCCGTTCGATAAAAGACCCTCGAAGCAGCCGGAATAGTCTTTTTTTTCTGGTATAGACCTTCAAGACCTTCTTTGATTCTGTTTTTATCTCCTCAATTGTGTCAAAACGGCGTCCCCACGTTGGCCTTTTAAGTTTGCTGAATAGCCAGAAGTCGCACGGAGTCAAGAGGATCAGGCGAATACGGTGTTTGCAAGAAAAGTCGCGAATTGAGTATGATTATCGTGATGAAGGAACCAAGAGTTGTTCGCCCATAATTCCGGTCGTTTCAGACGAAAATAATGTTTTTGTTGACAAAATAGCCTGGCGGAACGAATTTATAGTGCACCACACCACGATAATCAAAGGAAACTCTCAACATGACCTTGATTTTTGATTGACTTCGCCGAGGTCTTTTTGGTCTTGCTACACCTTTTGCGCGATATTCTCTGGATTGGTCGTTAGTTTCAGGATCGTTTGCGTATATCCAAGTCTCGTCTTTAGTAATGATGCATTTCAAGTGGTCCTAATAGTCAGACAGCAAAGTTTCACACGGCGGTCAATGGTAGCGATAATATCGGCGCTGAACTGGGTTTACTGGTTCCCCATGGGATGCACTAAAACCGAAAATGAAATAGGCAACTCCAACAGCCCTGCTACCGAATCCTACTTGCAACCTCCACGTTGGTGACCGCTGGACTTCTTATGAAGACTGATGCAAAAGGGTGAGCGCGACTTCCTGCGCGTGATAACAGGAATGTAATAACCACGCCTTCGGAACGAAGGCTGGGCGATGGGCTAACAACCGGTCCCTGTAAAATCGAATATTGTTTTGGAACCTGTAAGGGAGCCTCGGATTGGATTGGAACAACGGAAATGACCCCGCAAACGAAATAAGGACTATGCAATTGGATCCTGGAATGTCAGATCACTCAACAAACCTGGCGCTGTTAAAGCATTATTACAACAGGCCAGTGAATACAAACTAAATGTGCTGGCAATTCAGGAAACGAAATGGACTGGTACTGAGATACAGGACATGAGATCACACACACTATTTAAAAGTGGGAAGCCTGGAGGAAGCCTGGAGGAAGCCGAGAATTCGGAGTAGCATTTATTGTGGATAGGGAACTCAAGTCACACGTTATCGACTTCAAAGCAATAAACGAGAGAATATGTGCGATCCGCATCAAAACTAAACTCTTCAAGATACGGCTGATTAATGTCCACGCCCCGACAGAAGATAAGGATAAGGAAGTGAAGGACGCCTTCTACAATCACCTAGAACGCCTCTTTGACTCATTGCCCACAAACGACATCAAAATAATTCTAGGTGATGTCAATGCAAAAATTGGCAATGAACATACTCACCGGGGAACTACAGGAGGCCACAGCCTTCACGATAGCAGTAACGACAATGGCCAGCGCCTGATTGACTTTGCTTGTAGCAGAAATATGATTATTAGTTCAACGTACTTCCCACACCGACGCATTCACAAAATAACTTGGGCATCTCCAGATGGCAACACCTTCAACCAAATCGACCATGTGCTCGTTCAACAGAGGTGGGCATCTAGCATAATGGACGTCCGAACATTCCGTGGAGCAAACTGCGACTCGGACCACTACCTGGTCAAATCAACGTTTCGATGTCGCTTGTCAAAGGCATTTAATAAACCAGCCCACTACAAAAGTTTGACATCGAAAAGCTCCAAACGGAGTCAATTGCTAAAGATTTTCATGACTCCCTAGAAAACAAACTAGCGCCTATACTCCAAGATATGTCTGAAAAGACAAGTAACGAGCTATGGATGGAGGTGAAAGGAGCAATTAAAAGCACAGCAGATCGGTCGATTGGGTATATAGCCCGGCACAGAAGAAATTACTGATTTGATGATGAATGCCAGAATGCGTTAGAAAAGAAAAATCAGGCGTATAAAGAATATGTTAACAGAAATACCAGGACGAAGAGGGAAACTTACGAGAATCTCCGAAGAGTAGCCAATAAGATTATTAGAAATAAGAAAAGAAAATATTTTGATGACCAATTAAGGTCAATAGATGCAAATTTAGCGAGCAATAGATCGAGAAACGCTTACAAAGTAGTGAAAAGCTTAAGACGAGGATATCAGCCCAAGACATCACTCTGTAAAGATGAAAGCGGTAACATCATTGCTGACGACAATAGGATCAAGGAAAGATGGGCTGCCTATTTCATGGAGCTCCTTAATCCTACACACGGCTCAAGAACAGCAGAGTCGTCAAACATCTCCGAACCGTCCTCTTTGGCCCCTCCAACTCTGGAAGAAGTCAAGTATGCCATCAAAAGCCAGAAAAACAGTAAAGTGCCGGGCATTGATGAAATCCCAGCAGAATAAAGAACGGTGGTGTTGCGGCACAGAAAGTCATCCACAAGCTGATCCAACACGTCTGGGATCAAGAGCAGATGCCGCAAGAGTGGTGCCAATCCATCATCATCCCTATCCACAAAAAAGGAGACAAACTACAGTGCGAAAATTACAGAGGTATATCACTACTCTGTACATCTTACAAAATCCTCACAAAAATACTTGAAGGCAGATTAACACCATATGCTGAAAAAATAATTGGGGAGTATCAAGGTGGTTTTAGAGCCGGACGATCAACTACTGACCAACTGTTTACAGTTAGGCAGATCCTTGAAAAGTGCTGGGAATTTAATATCGACGTCCACCAAATCTTCGTGGACTTTAAGCAAGCATACGACAGTATTGATCGAGAAGTACTGTACTAAATAATGCTTCAGCCTGGAATCCCAGCGAAGCTAGTCCGCCTGACAAGAATGACAATGGCATCAACAACAGCACAAGTCAGAATCAATAACCAGCTGACTAATGTCTTTGAGACAAAGGAAGGATTGAAGCAGGGCGATGGGCTGGCTCCACTGCTATTCAACCTAGCTCTAGAATACGTCATACGGAAACTACCTGTGGATACAATGCGCTGGCCATGTGCAGCGAATGAATGAAGGTCGGATACCTAGAAAGGTATTTGTCGGAAAAACTGAGGGACGCAGGCCAGTGGGAAAGCCAAGAAAGCGCTGGTCCGACTCTGTAGACGAAGATAGCAGCACGCTACTCGGATATCGAAATTGGAGGACGCGGTCGATGGACCGAGACAACTGGAGGCGACAACTACGGGAAGCCAAGGCCCGAAATGGGCTGTAGCGCTACAACGACGACGACGAAAGTTTCACACACATCAATGCGACGCTGTTTTTCCAAATAATTTAGAGATTTTGGCACCAATCAAGACTTGACGCGTCTGAGACACAAAACATCTTTAAAAATGGTTTGCGCTGAGCCAAATGATAATCCAAAGCCAAATGATATAAACGACGATTTGGAAGCACCAAATCTTTGATTTTCTGTACGTGGCCCTTCTTCCTCAACGTTGGTTTGCCTTCAACGCGTTCTTGGCCCGCTTTGAACTCGTTATATCACTTATAAACGTTTTTTGTACCAGATTTTCTCAGTACCAGATCACTAAAGTCCTTCCGCAACATTTTCAACGTGTCTGCACAAGAATATTCATTCCCCAAACAAAATTTGAAGAAGTTCTTTACTCTACAAAATCACCCATTTTAAAAATCGAAAAACTCACTTTTGGTTGTTTACAAAAACACGTGTAACTCGGAGATAATCAATCCTTTCGACAAACAGACGCTTGGTAAATGTTATACAGTCCTACCAACCTAGGAAAAATAATTCACCTGCCTTCCCGATGCCCAGGAGTTTTAAATGACAATTTCACCTTACTTTTTGATCACAGTAACATGCATTCTCTAGTTAAAAAAGTTTCGAGCCGCCGTGCATATCTCCGCACTGGTATTATTAATTCTGACTGACTATAAACACTGGTATAATTAATCCGCTGCGTGTTATCCTTCATAGTAGTTCCCATTTGATTGGATAATATGTTTCCAGCAATATTTACACTTCCCAATTCAGTCCTGGAAGATATATTTCGAAATTGTTTTCAATGCTTTTATCTCATAAGTTTGAAACACCTCCATCATCAGTCCGGTGTTGTTTAGGCGACAATTTTAATGACCGAAGGGACCAAAGTCACAAAAAGTGATTCTGGGACTTGCTCGGTCAAATATTTCTGCGCAAGGCTCGATGAATGCGCTGCTGTCCTGTCATGGTGAAGCGGTCAATCAGCGCTTTACCCAAACTGGGGCCATTTTCCTTCTAACTCATCACGAAATCTTTACAGTAGTTCAACTTTGTTTTTTTTTAATGATTTTTGTAGTGCCCAGCAATTCCACATCCAAAAAAAAAACAGTCAACAGCATCAAAACTTTACTCCGACTTCCACCTGACTCGTTGGCCTCTTTTGGCAATTGTCGCTTTGTTTTTGACATACATCCATAATTCGCCACGAGTAATATTTTTGAATACATTTCCGTCATTAAATACCAAGTTGTCCGCAACGATTTCATAGCAAAGATTCTACTGACGAGTCATTCCCGAATTTCCGGTTGAAATTCCCGAAATGGTAGTTTATACATTTGGAAATTACTTCTTACTTCGCGTATAGTCAGCCGATGATCTTGTTTGATTATGTATTCTGGTGTTCCTTCTCAAGTATTCCTCATAAAGTATTCCTCATAAAGTATTCCTGATTGGTTATGTGCACAAAAATCCAGAATCATCACCACCCGATCCCGAAAGTTGATCAATCTCAAAAGGCTGAAACATTGATAGAGCACCGAACAGAAACGAGTAGAATTTTTTTTAAGTTAGTACTGATAATATTTTTTCATCGTGTTCGATTTTGGAATTCACATCCAAAAGGAATTAAGGATTTAAGTATCAAATCCCTATTCCTATGAAGTTTTCAATCACATCTGTTAGGAGAATCGTGGCTTTATTTCACATTAGGCCTTCAGTTTGCGCGTTACACTAACTTTTAAGTACCCCTTTGTCTCGGGCTTTAAAGTAAGGACAAATTCATAAGCATGGCGACATTCTCAAGTGAACTAGTTCTTTGACCGGATATGATGGGTTTAATTTGTTCACCTAATTTTCTATATTTGACCAGGAAACTAACTTAAGATTGGAGTTTCTGTAGAAAAAAAATCAAAACCTTTTTGTGTTCACAAATATCATTAGGTTGTTGCAGATAGTGGAAATCGTTTGCCTAATGTTTGTTGCAAAGCTTCTATGGTATCATTGAAATTTGAGCGCTTCGCTAGAATCAAAAAACCAGTGGCACGTTGTAGCAGTATGTCTGCGTAATTGCCTGTAGTATTGAAGAATAAAAGACTTTAGATATACCCCTGTGGTATCCCATCAATGAGTGTGGTACTTACATGGTCTGCTATGATGGCTTAATATCCACGGTACGTGTTTTCTTGGGATGTTAAGCTCTGAGAAAGTTGGATTGACCTTCTCATAAGCATTGGATGGGACGGACTAGCTACCTGCTTGAGTGAGAATATGCACTTGTCCTCTATCTTTTGTAAAATAAAACTCATACATACGTTGGCAAATCAGTTTGTTGTTCCTTGTTTGTTAATTATGCTAATGTGTATGCCAAACAAAGATATCGGTATGTAGTCATTCGACCTGTAAGAATCCTACTTGGTTTACCAGACTTTATAGCACCAGAACTGCCAGTACAGACTTTTTTCTCACTGGTCCGTTTGCCTGAAGTGTGTTGTACAAATAGTATTATAAGAAAGATCCTTCTGTTTTATGCTTGATTTTACCTGCACCTGCACCTCAGTTTTTAAGTAATTTGCCTTTGGTGTTGCTATCATGGTCTCACCACAGTTAACTTTTGTTGTTGATATTAAAGTTGCTTAGTTGTCAGATTGAATTTTTATGTTTGCATTGTTACATTTTCTAACCTGCTCAATGTGAAGATTTATCTACACCTTGTAGAATAGCACTAGCTTCCCTTTATCCTTGCTTTTGAATATTAATTTGCAAGATATTCTTTTTTATATAATTAGAATATTGTTCTTCTTGCTGATTTCATTATCAGTTTTATTCGCAGTGTTTATTATGTCTTTGTTAAAGGTGCACACCCACCTTTGGGAGCTGGATATAGCTGTGTTTTATTAGTGTTCTAATATACTTTCGTTTGTTTGTTCGTAGTTTCTAAAAATTATTTTTGATAGTTTCTAGGGGATTATTGTTGCTACGTGTTTCCAAAGGATTTCTAAAGATGTAAGAAAGTTGAAGCTTAAGTCTGTTAGGTCTCTTAGGTGAAGTCCTGCTTGTTTGTTTCTAATGGTGAGACTTCTTCACTAGATCTGTCTCCTGCATATTGGTAATCAATTTCGGACATTTCGAGCATTTCGGTAATCAATTTCGGACATGAAGACGTGGAGGCTACACGTCTTCATCTTTAGACAGAAGACAAATTGTCACGAGAAATATCCCTAACTACACGGAATCGGTAAATGAAGTTGCTCGAGATAAATACTTTGGTGTTGGTGGCTTTGCAATTTAAACTCTTTATGACTTAATTTGCTTCAGTTACTAAGGATCTTCAGTCTTTTGAACCATTTTTGTGGTAACAAAAGTCCTGCCCTATATTTCAATTATGGTTTGAATACTACATAGAGGAGATCTTGGCTCTGCCACTTTTATGCTCTATTTTAACAATAAAAACTGGAAAAAGTATATTGTAAGCGTGTAGTTGATACCCTTTAGAATTCGGTATCGTTATGGAGTTTTCTGATTAGAAGCATATGCTGCTAGATTAGTCCGTGGCGTTTCCTTCACATATATCTGAAAGCTTTTGCGTTCATCCTTCCCTAGGATTATCTTCTCATGCGTTTCCAACCTTTTTTTAAACGTTCGTCAAAGTTCCTTTGGTGCCTAGCCTTCAAAGACTTTCCAAGCTTAGATTCTAATTTATTTTCTTACGGTAATTCGACGAACACAGATTACTAATCGCATTTCTTGTGCTGATTAAGAAAATTGGACGAAAACCTTCTCCACTTTCCCTGTATAAAAGACAGTTTCATTTGGTATAAAAGAAAAAGTTGGATCACAATTGCCAAAATTAGCATACTATACATTTAAATTGCTTTGCTGGAATGTCCAGGCAAAAGATTCTTCACTACAAGCATTTACAATTGTTCTGTCACTGGTCCATTGTAGGTCTTGTTCCCTGGCATTTTCCACACATTTAGAGAAAATTTTATCAGTCTAATGAGGTGTAAGTCTGTCAAAGAATGTCTTGTTTACTGCTGGTTGTCAGTGTATGTAAGCCAAAAAAAGCAGGAGCTGCCTAGAATGTTATAATCAATGCTGAACTACTAAGATTATACACAGAAGGCATGTGGCACAATTATGAGTATATCACTGAACATGCCACTGCACACACTTATGATGAATACTGAAAAAACGGTTCAGAAAACTGACGGTACAGTACCTTTTTAGGTCTTATTCAATAAGCAAAAGGAAACGGCATGAATCATGTAATGGCTAAGTATGTTAAGGATTACGTGCATCTAGCACAGCCTTGTTAAACGTGAAAACGTGCTGTCTCTATGGATAAGGGAATCTATAGACAGAAGAGAGAAGAAAAAGTTATGAACACGTAGGTCTGTGAGGCATATTGAGTTCATTGGTCAGTTTCATACAAAAATTTGGCAAATAGTAGTAGCAATGGATCAACAACAGTCTAGCTTTTCATCATACTAATGATTGAGGATAAGGGCGTCAATACAAGCTTTGTCCCATCTGTACCACACGTTCAGAAACCAAATAGTTGCTTACACCTTTTCATGTAATGCAACACGTTTTTCAACGCATAATAGATCAGGAATACCTTGAAATAGTTGCAAAAGCTGTACGTAAAGCGAAAGTCTGAATCAATTGGATTCATTCTCAAGGACCCAAAGAATTAATATGATAGAACAACCATAAAACCAATTTAACTCATTCGATCAAGATCGACATCAAAGTAGACTTCGAAAAAAAATGCAAGGATAACCGACCTTAGTGAACGTCAAGGTGTTTAACGCGAGAAAGAATCAACATTAAAATTAAGGAAGGAAGGAAGAAAGGCAGCCATTTGCACTGACCCAATAGAAGTTCAAAATCTGTAGATGGAGATGAAGTGCAGAAGTTTTGAGATTATCTTGCATGTGTCGGGTGAAAGGCTCAGATGAACATAATTATTTCAGGTGATCTAAAGATGTGTAGAAGCGTCAAGCCGTTTAAGTTTCCACGAATGACTTCAAAAACATTTTGGTCTGTGCTTTTAAACAATAGTTATAATTACCTCTAAGCATTTAATGGAAACATTCCAATGCGACGTTCTATATAGTTCCACCATAATTATGCATATGACATTTGAAAAACAAGGATTACGTGAATATTCGAGGGGTATTTCATCGGGCATGATTGGCACGGTAGGTAGCGTACAACTGTCAGGAATTTCTGATGATGCTTACCAAGTCTTGAATTATTCCCACAAAACCACGGCCTCAACTTACTCATCCATTATTATGATTCTGTTCCAGGCAAGTCCCATTACTTACATATTCCGATTGTAGTTGTGCAGAAAATCTGATGTAACCATGTCAATAATCCGACCCCAGTGAACTATGTCCATTGGATCTATTGGATAATAGTAACTTCAAACGAATAGTTTCTTTGAACACATTTAACGCAAACGACAGGTGTACATGGGAGAACTGATACCCAACAGTAGCAGGATTATCCACCATATTCAAGTTTAGGCAGTCACCACAGCCTTTATTGAAGGATATTATCAAGAAGTATTTTACAAGCTCCTATAACAGACTTATATATACTTACTTACACATGCATATGCCTCCGTGAATTCAGGAGTAGAAGAAGTATAAACTGACTGATACATCATCTCCGTCGGGCAATGGAAAGGATGTTTTCGTAACGTCATATTTGCTGAAATTGAATGAGTGGAGGTTTTCGCTAGAGACAACGTTAGTTCAAACAAGAATTGCTTATATGGAAACGGCTCTGCCAGTTACGCAGAGCAACTTTTCGCCGGTGGCAATCAAATAACGATTGGAAGGTTGGTGATGCTCCTGCACCTTCCACCTCGATAACAGACACTCATCATCGCAATCCATAAGTGTACGCCATGCTTCATGCGTGCCATCCTTCATTCGAGAGCCTCCACACATGAGCGGCGGCGGCTCTACAACAAACGACAGGTAGACGGTTCAGGTTGATGTCACATGATTTGCATGGCGTGATCTGGCAACCTCATCATGATATGTGGAGATGGGAATTGAGAATTAGTCTCCTAAATTTCCAATTCAGTAGGTTGCTTTATAGAATTCGATTTGCCAGGCTCCACCGAATGTAGTCAGAGGGAACGGAAGTTAATTTACAACATTGCGGAATCATCCCCAATGGGTAGTTTACGGCTGCAATTCATCGTGATGAAGCGAGCGATGAACTTTTACTATTCGAGGATTTACTAGCGCTCAATACGTTGGCCTCGAGATGGTTAGGAGCCGATCAGCGCCCACTGAGGTGTAAGCGTGGAAGTAATTTGCCTGGTTCCGAATAATCTCGATTTCAATTATAAATGTCTGACGGATGGTGATAAGTTTAATGTCACTAATTGACTCGAAAAACAATTTCAGCCTTCCTAATTATGTAGTCAGTTTGAATGAACTTGCTTTTTATTTTGTCGCTTTTCAGTGAAAATCACAAGATTAATAATTTGAAATCTCTCTCTGGAATTTTAATTAGCGTAGCTTTGATGCGATTTATTGGGATGATTTCGTATTTAGTCAAACAACATTGAGGCTATAAATTCATGAAATAAATTCGCTTACAGATATTACAGCAAAGTGCTTTGAATGTGTGATTTTAATATCATTTCTTGGATAGATTGGCGACAATTGTTAGTTGATCTCTAATTCAAGGACATTTGTTGAGACGAATTGGCAACTCTAATGTAGAAAAACAAAGTCATTAAATGGATTTTTATTCAATGACAGCCTATTGCATTCACAAGTTTGCGAAATGAGCCTTTAGTTGTTCGTTACTTTTTTTTATCTCATATCTAAAAAAAACTCAAGGACATTTGATTTATTCACCTGCATAAAAAATGAAAAAACATTTTAGTGCTCACAATAGCTGCCTTCTACACTTCCTTGAGATCCACCACCCAACGAGCATGCTTTTTAATTTACTAGGGCCCAGCTTGTTATATTTCTGAATCTAAACCAAAATTCATTGAAAGGATGTTGTTTTGATTTTTCTTTATCCTGAAAATCGTCGGATTGTATATTTAACATTTTACAAAAACACGCGTAAGAGGCAATTAAGGTCAAATTCGCAGACAAACAATTGTCAAGCAACTTATTGACAAATTGCGTGCAGAGTTGCCTCCGTTTTTTGTGTTATGACATCTTTCCAAGAATTTCTGAATCCCACATTTCCAATCAATCTGAAACTCACAGAACGAAACTCACAGGAAATCACAGGATAGTTTTTAGCGTCAGTTTGTTTACGGAAATTCCGTGCTTGACTATTTCCTTCTGGACTGGGTATCCTCTCCAGGTTTAGACGCATCCATTTCCCGATGTACCTTATTTATCAGAATTCTGACAACCACGATTCTTCTCTTTTATATATTCGTGGATAGAACGAATTTTCGAAGTCCTGAAGTAATTTTGAATAGCTAATAGAAATGAGAGGTTTCGAACAACGCCGCACTTGGTATCTACGCCAATAGTCAACCAGGCCACAAAAATTGCCTTTTTTTGTATTTTCCATGAATGGTTAGCTCTGTTTCATCAATTTTGTTCAGTAGAAGATATAGCCTCCCATTCAGCTCAGATTGTAAAAGTCTTAACACAAAATAGGCGACCGCTGATTAGGGTAAAACTTGAACCTATGCCCAATTCAAAGGGATTCAATTTGCATTCTCCAACTGTCACCTCTGTTGATATAAGAAAAACAGATGAACGTCCAATGGGAGGGGACTCAAAATTGTCTTTAAACCTGTTAACACACACTTTTCTAAATTTGGCCATTTATGTGGAGGGTAGCAAAAACAACTTTCATCAGCACATAAAATATGAATAAGCGTCAACAAGGACGGAGGGTCGTCAATATGATGGGCAATTTCTATTCACTTCTTAGAAAATAATAAAATTCATCCCATTGAGTAAAATTTTTAAGGGGACAGACATCATAGAAAAAAAAACCAATCAAAAAATTGGGCTACTAACATTTTTCTTATAAGAGAAATTTTCATATTTTGATCATGAATGTAAAGTGTCAAGTACTCAAAGTAAGATTGGGGCAAGTTAAGATTTAGGTTCTATTAAATAAACGTGCGTTTATTTTTTCTAAATTATAAAATTCCTCTATATTCGAGGGCATGGGGGACGGGAGTGTTTTATATTAAACAAAATTTCTCACATACGACTTTACTATTTGAAAAATGCAACAAATATAAGATAAGATAAGAACAATTTTTCAAAATGAGAACACACCGAAGATGGCACATCCCCGAAACGCTTATATGAACTTTACAAAAAGCTAGATGGAAAACGATGGAATTTTATTCAAAAAACAAAGAACAACTTTTCAAAGACTTTTGGTTGGAAAATCAAAAGCGTTTTTCAAATAAAAAATATCTCTTGCAAGCCTTGAAAATTGCAAATATAGCTTTAAATTAAAACAGCTATTCTATCAGTCTTATAATGAAATAAGACTGCACTATATCACAACCACACAAAAAGAGGCACAAAGAACCTTAACATAGCGTAAGTTTAAAAAGTGATAACACTCAGGGCCGTCTTAAACTAGGCTGGACCCCTGGGGCACTCAAGAATTTGAGGCCCTTTTGGAAAGTGAAAAAGCGAATTATAATAACATATTTTTACTAATAAGTATGAGTATGACCATTTATTATAGGTAATCAAATATAGTATGATATAATATGTCATTAATTATATTGGAATGCTGCTGGTTTTTTGGTGACGATTACGATAACGGTTTTTTCGGGATTTCTGTTGAGCCAAATCTTCTATTATATCCTTAAAGTCAGTTTTTTGAAGGACATCACTTTCTATGCACATAATTGACAAATTAATCAGTCGTTCTTGTAACATTATTGTTTGCAGTTCATTTTTTATTCTCTTAAGCTGCGAAAATGACCGATCTCCACTACAATTGGTAACCATTAGGCAAAGGAATATTCTTGTAGTAATTTCTACGTTTGGGAAAGTTTCTTCCAATTTATCTGATTTTATTAGATTATGTAAGGTTGAGATATTTAAATCCACTGATTGCTTTGCTATGTTTTTTAAATATTGGCTTAAATGAAAACATTCTGTTTTGAGCTCATCTGCATTAATGTCTTCATGATAAAATTCTGCAAATTCTTTGCATTTTTTGGTCAACTCATCAGATTCGATTGTTGTTAACTGACAAAGAAAACTAAATCAACTATCAATTTCTTGCTATGCTGCCGAACGTTTTTTTAAATGCGTATTTGATGTGTCAATTATGGGAATGAAAGTATCTACACGAAACTTTTCCTTGCCTCTCAACTGTGCAACTTAACGGCCGTCATCCACCAACCTATTCCAAATATCAAATTTAATACCATCCGCCGAAAAAACATGGTCAGCAATTCCCAGACATCAATGAATGCATTTTCCCACATGCGCGGAAAATGCAATTCTGCAAAATATTTGTTTACGAAGGCGATTTACGTTAACACTGTAATAAATGCTAATCTATTTTCCTAGAAAACTTAGAGATACGTACATTTAGGAAAAACCGCTTTTATGATCACCGTCGCGGAATCCTTTTATGAGTGTTACCGATGGATTTCCAATTATGATCGTTGTCCTTCACGATAACCCTTTTATGATCGTTTTAGTTTTATTATCGCCGGAATAGTATTTAAGAAGGATTTTAGGATAATGCTTAGCTAGATAGTATTCATTCGTAAAAGCAGCAATAAGGAATAAAGTTTAATAAGCGAACAAAATATCATTTGTGTTTTCCTTATTTATCGGAATTTAACTTGCAGTCTCTGATGATCCTTCAAAAAAAGTAATGCGTGTGCTGCGAAATTTTCTTCTTTCAAATGTATCTTTGTAGTCAGCATATGGATTTTTTTCTTTAGCAGCCGTTTCGTACTGATCAAAATTATTCCGTGCGGTATTGACATAACTGATAAGAGATTCGTAGAGTTTCGTTACAACGTCCATGGTCATAGTGCTATTCTGTAAACTTAGACTTGTTTTACTCATAACTCCCAAAAGATCATTTTATATTTCCGTTAGAAGAGCAGTCTCGAATTTTCCCATTTTTTTTTGCTAGGCTTTGGGCTTCCTTTCTAGTGTCTCCTAGTTGATTGATGTCACTCGCGATAGAAGACAATGCTTCAAAAATATCTAAATTACCATTTTGCAAAGCATTAATAGCATGAGCGCTTGCAGACCACCTAGTTTCCGAAAGAGACTTCAGGACTCTATTTGCACCTAAATGATCTGTCAAAATTTTCCATCGTTTTGTCGAAGCCGAGAAAAAATTGAAAGAATTTTTGTACAAGTTGAAAAAATGTTACTGCTTCAGTAACACACGCAACAGCCTGAACACCCACTAAATTTAGCGAATGTGCTGCACATGGAACGTAAATCGCAAATTCGTAAACTTCTTTTATTCTTGACTGAACACCAGAGTACTTTCCAGACATATTTGATGCATTGTCGTAGCTCTGTACGCGACAATCTTTTATAGGAATATCAAGGCTTTCAAAAAAGTTTAAAACGGTATCTGCTATATGTTGCGCATTATGTTCATCCATAGGCAAAAATTGCAAAAATCTCTTAATAGGCTGTCCGTCTTTTACGTATCTAACTATGAAAGTTGGTCAACGTGGGACAGATCAGGCGTAGAAGCGACGCCAATAGAGTAGTACTTTGCTGATTTAAGTTCTTTGACAATGGTTTTCAAAACTTGCTGTTCCATTAAATTAATAAATTCATTACAAATATTTGCCGATAAATATGATGTACTTCCTTTTCCACGATTTCCGTAATTTTGTATGTGATCAGCAAGAAAAGGATCAAATTCACTAATCAGTTCTAAGCATCCCAAATAATTCTCATTATTTTGCAATCCTAATGTCTCATTATCACCACGAAAAGCAAGACCTCTTGAAGCCAAAAATTTCACGACTGCAACAATTCTCCTGAGCACATTCTTCCAATAGTTAATTTCTGTATTATATTGGGACAGCAACTCAGTATCAATTCGTCCAGTAGTTTTCATTCTTGCAACATAATTCATCATAAATTCTCTGTGCTGTAAACTGTTCTCATGCTCTATCAATAAGTTACTTATATGCTTCCAATCTTTATATCCATCAGCAGAACTTAAGTTATGTCCAGTACCAGTAGTGGTATTAAATAGACGGCAGCAATAACAGTATACAGATTTCTTTGCTGATAAATAAAGGAGCCATTTTCTTTCTAAAGACTCACCGTTCGTCAATTTACGAGTAAAAATATTTTTAGTCAAGTATCTAGTTTTCGTTTTACCATTTGCATCTGAAAAACTTGTAGGAGTTTCATTGAAGTCACTTTTTTTATCCAAATATCACGGACTTCTTCCCGTAAAATGACGTCACAGTAAGTACCAGGGTCGGGAGACACTGATACATTCTCTAAGCTTGCAGTTATTAATTCACAGTAGCTTGAAGTCGATGGCTCAGAATCTAAAGTGTGCTTGTCATTTTCGTCACAGGTAACCTCTTTTTCCTGGTGACATTCAGAGGTACTTTTGTCTTGCGGTGATGAGAATGAATAATCCTTCGGCTTATTTGTTTCTTCAACCGTAAAAAACGAAGTGAGCTTTGGAAGTTTTTCCGTTATTTCTTTTTGAGCTATAACTTTCTTTCTTTTTTGTGAACCACTTAAATATGTTCTCATCGACATAATGAAATAATGTTTAAACGAACAAATCGAAACTTCTGTTTATCTTACTCAATTTTAGATATCAAACGAAACAAAATAACGCCACTCACTCTTATCGGACTGATAGTTTAATACATCATTCGGGGATTCCCCCAACCATAGACAATGTCGACATTTATGTTAGGCCTTGTTAAGACGGTGCAGCTTGACTTAGGAATCGGAGGGATTGCGTGAGTGATCGCCAGATGGTGTACTTAGTAAATTAGGTAGGACACGTTCGGAAATATTATTAATTAGTACAGTAGGAATAGGCGCAGTCATCGATATAATGACGTAGTATATGCCTTGTAAATAGCTTCTGATAAGATTACTGATTTGTGAAAAAAGTGTAATGTGCCTGACAAAAATGTTCTGAGAATAAATGTGTGAGAGAAATTGTCGGTCCTTCGGGGCCCCCCTGCGATTGGGGGCCCTGGGTACGGTCCCCGTGTGCCCTTATGGTAAAGACAATTCTGATAACACTCCCGACCGACTTCTCTCAGACAGAGATAGAAAAAGCACAAGTTGATTTATATTTTTATTCCACAAAAGTCATGAGAGAAGTCTTCATGTTTTACGCAACGATGAGATAAATTTTTCTGGTCAAAACATAATTCTACTCAATCATAATTCTACATAATTCTGCAGCATTTCAACAAACAAATTAGCATTTTTTTCGTCTGGTGGCATGTTTTTTTCAAAAAGGATACCAGAATTGCTGATGTATATAAATACAACTCTGGGCTCACCCCCACAAAACCGCTTGAAATGTTTCAAGTTGTTGTAGTTATACTATTGTAATCATATACTAAGTCGGTTCATAACGTGTATGTTTTCGATTTTGGATTTTGAATCCGGAATGAATTTCTACCTAGAAGATGGTAAACCTATTCAAGAATGAAAATGATAAAAGTTAACGTAGCGTCATTTGGAGGATCATCTCTCATCATGTTCAGAGTTCCGAAAGTGATTTTTGCAGAAATGCTCCTTTAAATGCGTCAAGCGAGGAAACCATGAGACGTTTCAATGACCTTTGTCCTTGACCGATATCTTTTTTGAATTCAGCACAGGTTTATTATGTTAAATGATGGAAGACACTCGTAACACATTTTACTTTTGGTAAGCTTGTCAATGCATTCTTTCAAAAAATTATTTCACACAAACTATTACAATATGAAATGTCTACTGAGAAACATTCAGAGAAATGGAGGCTACATCCATTCGATTGAAAAATGATTTTATGAAATTGCTATCTGGTCTGATGGTTTTCGAATCTTCAAAGTTGTACCCTTTTCATTTTCAAAAACGTACCGTTCAATTTACAACGTCTCAGTAACCTTCCAGAAGACGAATGTTATTACCCAAACACATATTACCAACCCCCTTAAAAATTCCAAAAACTGAATAAGAAAACGAAACCACTTAAGGTTGTTGCAACAGTAAATCAACCCTCGGCTTGAAAGTGTACAAATTACACGTATATCGAGTTTCTTACCTTTCTTAGTTAATGTACACTTCACAAAGATTCGGACGGATTGCATCAAAATGTTCATGCTTGCCACGTCGTCCTTGTGACGGATGGCTGGTCGCCTTGAAAGTTTTTAATTACACTTAGGCTTGCCAGTTCTGGTTTCAGGTAAATTACACCTGAAGGCGTTCAAGGGCTAATGCTTAATACTTTCAAACTGAACAGAACGTTTTGTTTGCAACTACCCTCATTCGTTTCCCTATAATTTGTCGGTGGCTGCACGGACGTAGACTGTCTAGATAGTTAGAAATTGGCTTGTTAAGGCATTTCACTTGATAGACGCACTTCGTTATCTCTAATGATCGTAGCCTGGCGGCAGGATGTTAATCCAATTTTATCTACATTTACTATTTGTTAATATCAGGATCCATTTCAGCTCCCCAAGTTCAGAGGGTTATTCATTTGTAAAGTTGGAATATAATTTGCTCTCGTTATATATAATTACTCTTCAGTGTCTAGTTCCTCCTGAAGACTTATCGTGACAAGTTTTATTCAAAGGGTGAAGATTTATTCGTTAGACGCTAAATGTATATATATATACAGCGATGCAGTAGATTTGAATCCACCGTTATCTTAATACCTTTAAGATGTTGGAGAAAAATCATAAAACATATCTACAAAAACACCCTTGATTGAAAAGGATCATCCTGGATTTCTTTTACTGCTTTCTACACGGGCTGTTACTCAACACATGTAGGCGCGACACATGACAATAATAGTTTTGGGATGAACGTTAATCCTTACAAAGACTTGTTTGCAACGTGGGCAATGGGTTCGAAAATATGTCATTTAGAAATCAATGTACATAATTATGAGAGGCGTTTATTATCCTGTAAGCATGCAATCGAGCTATATACATCAGTGAACATTAAGATGCGACACTTTTTCACTTGGTACGAAAATATATATTTCTGTTAGAAAGGTCACGAGAAAGCACCAGAAAAATATGTTTTCACCTTGACGTTATCCTTCATTGTCATCTGAGTGTCTTAAGTTCTTTGGTTTGGGACGAATTGGACATAAATACCATAAAAGTAATATAACTTCAGGCCAAATCCTGCAACAGCATAACACAATTGTTTAATGATATCTTTTGTTTACAAACACGTTTAATAAAAACACATCACAAGTTATTCAGTAAAAATTTGAGTTTAGATTCTCGATATACTCAAAAAGATTTACCTAAGAGTTTCTTAAAAGTCTATCAAGTATAAAATTCTAAGGGTCAAGTGGGCCCGTACGAAATAATATGCCTGATAGCCCCTACGTTTGCTTATAGTACTTGCAGTGACATACGTATGTTGCACAGGAGACAAAAAAATAGCGATAATGCAATCTCTATCATGCAAATGTCATTATCGATAAGTGCGATTCGCTTGTTAAGCTTCTCTAATTTTATATTCTACTGCGCTCGTTGACGTTTCGCCCATAAGTATTAAAATTTTTTCATGCTTGTTTCCCATTTTTATTTTATTTTTATTCTAAACCAGATGGAAAGAAAACGACAATGAGCCTTGAGGAAGACTACCGGCCCATATTGATAACTAGGAATTAAGAACGTGTGTGGAATTCGATCCACACACAACTGCTTAAACAGATGGGTCTGAGATAGGAACTAGTCATACAGTGGTGTTAAAACGTTTGCGTGTAATAGAAAGAGTCAAAAAATTGGACTCACAATTTTCCTCAAAATACACGATTGCCGTTTTTACACCTGGATGAAAAGATGAAAAGTGGATTTGTATGATAATCGAAATAAATCAAGCCAATGGGTAGACAAGAATACACCCCCAGGACACACTCCAAAACCAAAATTTTATTGAAAAAAATGATGGCCACCATATGGTGGTATTCCCAAGGAGTGATTTTTTATTCCTTTTCACAACTGGGCGAAACTAAAAAAACGATGTCTTATTGTCATGACACGGCACAATATTACTGCACGATAACGCACAAATTAACACAAGTGATAAATTATCTTCTCTACAATCGGAAGTTTTACCAAATCCTCTATATTCACCCGATAATCGACCGACCGATTATTACCTTTTTTGAAATCATGATTTATTTTTAAGCGAACAAATAAGTGCAATGACCAAAATGATGTTATAAAAAACATTAAATTGTTTACAAACTCTTGAAAATAAAGATTTTTTCCAACCGTTGGCAAAAGTCGTTAATGCCAATGGAAATTATTTCAATTGAATATAATAAATAATGTCAAAAATTGCGCTTTTCGTTTTTCATTTTCATTCAACGCCCATCGCATAGTTTCCAACGTAATACATAAGACCTTTCTCCAAGTTTAAGGATAAAAAAGAGAGAGTATAAGGCTATTTATGCTTTTTCTATCTCTTTCTGAGAGAACGAAACGTTCTCCATAATTGCGCTCACTCTATGGTTTAGTTTTTGTCGTTTGTATATTACTATGAATCGGTAACTTTGAGTTTCACTATTCAGCTGTTGGACAGCCAAAATGTCATCTTTGACATTTTAAACTTTGTCATTGTCTAACAGGGTTAGTAATTTCAGTTCTGGTACAACAGTTTACTACATACCTTAGATCAGGAAGTGTGATTTTGTCGGGAACACGCCATGGCCTTGATAATTTTCTTAAAGTTGAATAAATTTAGGCGGGATTGTACTCCGACACCAGAAACACAAATATATTGTCACCAGCAGGATAAGAGCCGGATCTCTGCACACAAAATGAGTAAGCTAACTCTTTATAAGTCATGAAAAAGGCTTAATTTAGGAGAATGGCGTACTTTTGAAAAACATCTTGTGACACCAGTCATATGCCGCACATGACTATAAAATATTGTTTGGTCCATTTAACGTATAAGCCATGACTGGATAATGCTTCCATGAAACGCAACCAGGACCATCGAAACAGCTGCAACACGGGTGCCCATAGCAGACTAAATTGTTCCATCAATAATTGCTAGAAGTTTACAATACTTGAAGCGAAATGAATGAAATAAAAGCAAAACAAGGGACTCAAATTGTAGCTGCCTGATTATTTTTATCATATTACGAACCATTCCTTTCAATTGCCTTATTTCATTGTACTTCAAGGTTGGTGTGTTCGTTCCAAGGATAAAATTTGGGGTGGATTCCATGCGAAAATATTAATTCTCTTTGCTTTGGTGGATTGTAAATTCTTTACTGCACAAAGGAACGAAGCGATCATACCTTTATTATTAATCCTATTTCGGGGCACTACCTACAAAGTCTACAAAGCCACTCAAAAGAAACTCTGGTGATACCTTGCAGATCCACACATTCGCTTTTCGCTATTGAATTACTTACGTGCACAATGAACCAATTCGGATATTTCCTTTTTCGCTACGGCTTACACTTACCAATTCATTTTCATCATTAATTCACGAAGGAACTTACTTCAACTCATTAATGAAACATATATTGACCAGTGCGTCTGCAGACGTGGACTTATAAATTAATTACGTATTCCATTTATTTCGGCGAAAAACAGCGAACGTAAAACCATTGCTAAACAGAATATCGAATTAGTCGGTGTTAATGAAAAGCCCAACGCGTTTCGTCCCGTAAACTTGCATTTTAATTGATTAGAACGAAGCAAAAACCTACCGAGCTGACCTAAACTGAACAATGCCAAATGAAATATGTATGCAAACACGAAATACTTAAGCGCGTAAACTGCAAACATAACCTCCGTACGTGAAGCGCAAATCAACTCTCTCCTGAAAACTTTTATTTAATTATGCAAGTAGTAGATTTTCTGAATGGAAAACAAACAACGGCTCCCTTCGCGGAAAAAGCTTAAAAGCGCGGCATCCGAACGGATAACTATCAAAACGATGATGATGGTAGTAACAATTTCCACTCTTCTGCTAACTATGCAGCATACATATTCCTATTTCCCACCTCCCACGCATTCATACACAGAGTTAGTATGTGGGTTAAATCCTCGCGATGTGTTCGATGACGTTTTAATGCGTTATTACTTCCACGGACACATTCTGTCGAACACGAAATCAAATCGCGAATGATATCAGAATGAAAATTGAATTCACCTGGCTTGATGGAATTTTCCGAACGAAAACTCCAACTAGAACAAAAATAACTTCACCCTTTACCAAACGCGGGAACATATGTACATTCACATGCTCGCGAAAGGATGCGGTGCTCGAAATGCAAACGAAACAACAACAAAGTGTTCATGTGAAAAAAATTAAGGGAGGTTTTTCCAGCACGTTTGCCTATTCAGTTGTAAGTTTGTCGCATTGTCTTCACTATCGCGTATTGTTATTCACAAATGTTCCAAACAATAAAAGTATGATCCCCATATGATGATGCGCGCCGCTCCCCACCCACCTGCCACAGGTAGACCGTCCTGAGTTGATATCAAGGCTTTTTTCCCATGGAATATTTCTCTGGTGATTTCGTATTGAAAAGTATCGCATTTGGTGATAGACAACGATAACAGAGAAAATGTGCTTTGCATTATTTGTTGAGGATGTTTGATAAATTGAAACAAAACATCAGGGAATAAAATATATATTCGAATGTGTTCGAACGTGTGTGTATGTTGTGTAGAATGTATTTTACATGTGTTTATTTACAGAAATTACTGCTAAGTTGTACTGGGATTCGGAATGGAATGAAATTCTGGGAATTTGTAACATCTTTCAACGTGCGCAAAATCTTAGAAATCGTATTGTATTTATTGCTCTTTGTTATTCAATTCGATTCTGCACAAAACAGAATTAATAACATGTAAATTCAAGTTTCCAAATAAATAGGAGCATAAATGGGGTGCAGGCTTTGTGGTACTTCAAACGAAGATTGAAATATGCACTCCCGGCGATATGGTCCTCCAATGCTCAAATGATATGCAAAACGAGGTCTTATTATTTTGAACTCGCCCTTGCATAAAATTGAAAAAGAAGAGCATTGTTGCTACTTTCAAATACAATCGGAGCAAAAGCCATTCGTTTATTGTTTCTTCGTCGCTGCTGAGGTAAATTCCTTAACCGGTTAACTGTTTATGACGAATATATTCATCATGTGTCTTAAGTAGTGACCATTGGTGGTTGATTTTGCTATTTTAATTAAAAATAAAATATATACCAAAACTACATGAATTTTGGAATATTTTGAGGCCATGTCGAAATAAAAAGAGCTATTAAAAATTTATAAATAATTATATAAAACAGATATAGTATGAATTATTTTTCATAAATGTATCGTTGTCTTTTATTAGTAATCACTGAAGCAAGTACGGATTCATAAATTTTTTTAGACTCTGCAATCAGTGGCGCGCCTGGTAATAAAATACGGGATGAGGATTCACTTGTTTCCTTTTTACATATATTCAAATCGCGACGTTTTTTATGGTTCGCCTGATGGACTTGAGTTGTTTGAGATGTGGATTACCTACCTGCTAAGAAATATACTTGCACATTTTTGTTAACATTTTATCATCTGGTTTGGGATTCATAAATGTACATAAAAATCGGAGTGTAATGCTGCGTCCTACTCAGGATAATTTAAGGAGTGTGTGTACTTTGTAATTTGGTATTTATACAAGGAGAGTATTGAGTAAGCTTTTACATAAGGCAACAGGTTTTCCCGAGTATAATCCTCCTCATAATACTTTATCATTTGAATGCGTATTTGAGATAATGAGGTAATTTAGAAAATACTTCCAGTCCGACCAAAGAACGTAAATCAGTTTGTAGCAAGCTGTTACCAGATAAACAACAAAAGGACATTCGAGCGAAACTAAATAATTTGAAACGCGTTAGCATTATAAAGTTTATTTTATAATGCGAAGAAAGATATCGTAAAAAGTAAATTTTTCTAAGTTACAAGGGGACACAATAGCCAAAATATGTGTATCCGATAGGGATGATGAAAAAATTTTATATACAAGAAAGCGGAAACTTTCGCAAATACTTTTAGGATCCTTTGATGAGTCTAGTGATGCAGAAATCGAACCTGATTATAGCGAATCTGTCGATAGAGGCTCTCATCCAACGCGCCCCATCCAGATGGGGTACCAGTTCCTACCCCAATACAGGATATCCGAGACGCATATGGTGTGCACTCAATTCTACTGTATAGCCACCTTAAACCATATACCACCACGTTTCAGCCAGGATAGGCTCCTCACCGTGTAGGGGGCTGACAGTAACGTGTCATGGGCGTCTCCCTAATCCGTGGTTCAGATCAAACCTCTGATCAGGTTTCGCAATCCTCTGGTTTAAGGACTGCTACCATTTCGGACCCAATAGCTGAGAGTTAAAGTTCCCATTTATCATTCTACAAGCTCCCAATAAATGACTCCTTGAGAATCCAACCAAACAGACTATAAGAATTTCCATAGCCACAAGCCCAGTTTGAGGTGGATGTTGACGAATCACCTCAAACTGTCCATCCAGTAATCGTCTCCCACCTCCATCTCCAGTAATCGTTTGTCCACGAAATCCTTTATTGGTTTGACGAGCAAGATGGGTAACACAAGAGGCAATTCTGGCTTCCATGTTTTTTTACAAAAATTCGTTGAGTACTCAATCTTCCAACTTTGCCTCATACTCTAACGCATGGGATGTTGTCTCTGTAGTGATTCTGTGGAACTGGAACCTCTTCAATAATTTTACGATGGCGATGTTATCACCTGACTATACGACTTCCAATAGATCACCATCTGTGGCCTCCTAGGGCCGGCCTGATTGTGACAGATATTAAAATTATTGTATTTGATACACGCAGGGTGGGCTGATCTGGTTGAATGAAAGTTTCTCCCTTCTGCTGGATTAAAGATTCAATTCCAGAGATCCTGACGGACTATGAAACTCCGCGCCCCGAGCTGACCAAACTTGTTTATAACATAGCAGCCGAGCTTGCACGGTGCTCGGTTGCGGCTTCATCGACCATCATTCCAACTCGGTTGGAGAAGCTCATCCCTGTAGGAAGTTTCAGGTGGCAAGAGTAACTGATAAGCCCCTATCTTTAGATGAATCAGTTTTTTGGTTGCGGCCCTTTGTGGGATTATCGTAGCGCTATGGTGCATATGCGCGGCGTTGTCCCCAACAACGTTAAAATAGCTAAGTTCTACCAATCTACCAATCTACCAATCTACCAATCTACCAATAGTACTTATGGAAAACCCCCAATTTGTTCAGGCACTGCGCGATGCCGGCAATAACATAAAGATAAATTAATCACAGAAGTGACTCAAGGACACTAGAAGATTGGTCATCACAGAAGTTGGAGAGCTAAGGGGTACTTGCTTCCCTGTAGCGCATATCCTTTATACGTCAAATACTTCAAGCCATTAGTAATTCTGAAAAAATTGGAAAATTTAAATATACTGCGCTAGCAAAAAAAAAATGCATTTGATTGAGTTTAATAAAGAGCAACTAGGTCAAACTGCAAAAAGGTGCGGTTCCGTATAACCACCTGTGGACTCTTGGATGTCAAGGCGTTCAAAAAGGCGAAGTTTGTAGATCAAGCATTCTACCGAACAACCAGCGGCCAAAAAAAGCAGATTCGATTAAAACCGAATATTTACTCTTGGAACAAGCCGGAACATCGTATGGAGGTAATATCCTCTTACGTTCGCGTTCATATGAACTTCATTCATATACAGGGTCTGTATTTTGAGTAAAGAGAATATTTTTGTCCTGACGTGATTTTGCATCAAAACGCAATTGGACTTCCTGGAGCGAGTAGTGGGGGGCTTAGCCTTCACTATACAAGCGGTAGTCTCGTGCTGGCTTACGTTCGCCAAGCTTACAATCGCACGGGACACTGAAGTTTTCAAAAAGCGTGTGCAAGCTCAAAATGCAGCGAACTACGAAATAGCGTTACGCAATTAAATTTTGTTTTCGCCTTGGAAAATCAGGCACATCGACGTTGAAAAGGATTCAACATGCGTACGGCAGTGAAAGCACAAGCTCAAGTTTATAGGTGGCACAAAATTTTGTAAGAAGGCCGGGAAAGTGTGGAGGACGAACTGCGCGAAGGTCACCCGTCGACCTCAAGAAATGGAGACAACGAACATTGTGTGCGAATTCTACTGAACTCTAAGCGGCGTTTAAAGGTTCGCATGATTGCGAATAACCTTGGAATTGATAAAATGGTTGTGCACGAAATTACCAGCAAGGATCTTGGAATGAAATAAATTTGCGCCAAGCTCGTCCCGAAAGTTTTGACGGAGAAGCAAAAGCAAAACTGTGAAGCCATTTCGAAAGATCTTTTGGAACGCGTTGAAGAGGACCGTCAGTTTTTTGACAACGTCATTACCGGAGACGAAAGTTGATTCTTCGAATACGACCCCGAAACAAAGCCGCAGAGCTCCAAATGGCACACTCCGCAATCACCTCAACAAAAAAAAGCTCGCTTGTCCCAGTCCAGAATCAAAGCAATGCTGATGGTTTTTTCACAAGAAGGGTGTGGTTTACTCAAAATTTGTGCCTGAAAGACAGTCTGCCAACGGTCCTTTCTACGTTGAAGTGTTGAAAAGATTGAATGGACGAGTGAATCGAGTGCGACCGGAAATCGCCGCCAATTGCAAACCACATCATGACAATGCGCCAAGTCAAACCTGCTTCGTGGTTACCAAGTATCTAATCAGCCATCTAAAAATGACTTCACAGTGGTTCCGTGGACAGTGAACTACAGCGCCGCCGCAGCCTCAGCTGACTTTTTCCTCTTTTCAAAAGTGAAAACCGCGCTCAAAGGGCGCCACCATGGGACTCTGGATGCTGTTAAAGCAGCTTGCACGCGTGCTTTGAAGAATGTTTCGGTTTCGGACTACCAGAGAGCGTACGAAGCATGTTTAGCACGCCTCCGAAAGTGTGTAGGTGCTCAAGGAACGTACTTTGAAGAATAATATCTGCAATAAATTTTGTTTTCTGGACATTCTCATTACTAAAATTACAGTCCCTGTATGTCTTATCCACGTTCGAGTGAAGAATGGACCCACTCGGGTTCAAGTCAGCGTGCATCTGTATGAGCGTTGACCACGGGGTTCAGGTTTTCGACACAGATGTGTGTGGATTCCTCAAGCTAGTTTCTCGTAGTTACAAAAGTTATAAAACCACTGCAACATGCTTGTTCCAAAGTGAAAAGTGCTAACCATTGATGCGAATCGTGGTGCACCTTTGCACTCGCAAATATGCAAGATGGTGTTTTCTTTTCATGGTCGCAGTAATGAGCTCTTCGAAATGCTAGCTGCTATGGAAATGGGATCAAGAGTTTATGATTTACAATTCAAAGAAAATCCATATGGAGAAACCAAGAAAAAAAGGAACTTTTACACACATCCAATAATTAAAACGATGTGTCCAAAGATAAAATATTTAGAATCCAACAAAACCAATTTTTAACCTAGAACTACAGTTATACAAAAAAAACTGCACAGTGCTTCTATAGCCTTTTATGTTAGGAACTCTAAGTGCCTTTAACTTTAAATCTTGGTGCGACAGGTGCCATATATTCTCCTCATTAAGATAGAAGCGTACAGCTGAAACGAGTATTTTTTGCATCTCTGCACGATCATGTAGCAAGGAAGCAAAACATACATACAATACAAAATAAACAAACACATACACTTCTACAAATGGAACTCCAAAGAACCAGCCTAAATTGTGAAGAGAAATAAGCAGAGGAAAGTTATAAAATCGCATTCCATACGCAGTTTGAGCTCATACGCCGCAATTTCTCAAGTGAAAAAGTAATTATTCGTTATTACACCGAAAATTTTTTTGAAAAAATAAACTTTTTGAAAAACTTAACTTTTTGAAAACTAAAAGAATTAATACGTTTTTACGGAACAAGAAAAGGACAATGTAGGGACGTATTTTTATGAAGTTTTTGCCGCCCGCATTGTATCAAAACCTCGAATTTCACAAAAACTCTCCACTTAATTTTTCGTTAAAAGAAACTTCAGTTCTTGGCTCGAATTCGTTCTCAGATACTGGCTAGAAGCAGCCAAAGCGCACGACAATATGGCCTAGTGTATAATTTTTACATGATAGTTTTAAATTTAGTTTCTAATAACATTGGATTTCTAGTGTGGTGTCCTTACACGTGTCCTTAAAATATGAAATTTACGAGCCAAAAACTTGATGACGCAGTCCTTAATGACATTTCGATCGAACCCACCCATTGTAACCTAAAGTTTTCCCTAGAAGTCACAGTTTACAACAGAAAATCACCTTTCCTCAAAACATTAACATGTTGCCTGAAAGATGATTATATTAAGTTGATTTTGGTGTTGCTTTTATGAGAAATCTTCAAAAAGGAGGTGCTAAGAAGATTGAACTGAGAAATAAGCAGACGGAGTTGAAAAAGAAGGTTTAGAAAAGAAGCTGAGGAAAGCAATCACTAGAATGCGATATAGCAGGCTCCTTGCGAAGCGATCAACTCAGCCCAATGAGATCTTGGGTAAAAGCGGGTTACATACAGTTTATATGCTCGCAAGTCCATCATAGATCTAATGACTCTTGCACATATAAAAAATCCAAATGAGTCCTTAGTGGTTAGGTTAGCCAAACTGATAATCTTCTTTTTATCATCAGAAAGGCAATATCGTGCTATTTCTTGAATTAAAAAACTGGAAAAAGATACTTAAGCTTGTTGTGAAGAATCAGTGTAAATTATTGGATTTAACTAACCTTTTTATAACCCAAAAAAGTGGCTCAACACATTCATACAAATAAAGGAAAAATAAAAAATAAAGGAAAAAATTAAGTAAAATTTAAGACGGACACCCCGATTATCTCTTTGCACGAAGGATATTGCCGGAAACCTTCTTGAATCGCTGTTGAAGTTGCGGTTATCGTCGGCAGTCAGCTACGCTTAGATATTTTGCTGGCATCACTCATTTGATTAAGGAGTACTAAGGAGGTATTAAGGAGTACAGCAAGAGGAAAGCACGGAGCGAGTGGACTATCTTGGTTTCCGTAGGACGACAGGATGAATCTTCTGTAAGCGACACCGGCAAACGCGGGGAGCTAAGGGTCGTTGTTGGCCTTCGCTTGTTTTCCTACAATCCTTTCCAAATAAAAAATCATGATTTTTTGTGGTTAGGCGTGTGACACATCTTACGCTCTGAGTGTCGAACCTCCAGTGGCAAACGGACTACTTACTAACCACCTCTTTTATCTCGCCACGAATCTAGCCTGGAACTGTTTGACACTTTAATTTCGACTAGGTCTCTTTGATCTCGACTAGTGATACCTTCAGGTTAGGAAAATCCGTCTTTCAGCAGGGCGGATGCAAGGGAGAGCGATAGGCATCGGAGAAACTTTTCTGCACCCAGCACTGTCTAGTGATGGATGATGCCCTTTTTCATAAGAAGAACTGTTGATACGTAATGTGATACAGAGTTCCAATTGTCTTTAGATGATAATATCTTTCTCTCTCTCTCTCTTCATCTTTCTCTACTCTCTCTGCGAAGTGTAAACGGTCTTTTCATCGTCTTCCGCATGCAAAGAACAAAGTCAAGTGGTCCAAATAAAAACGAGGAATTAGGAATAATAATAATAATAATTTCTATGGTTGGGAGAAGAAGGATTTTTATGCCCTGAGGGTCGGATTCCATACGCAATTGGACTACCGACTAAACAGCTCCCCTGTTACACCAAGAAACTAACCTGGAACCGTTTGTCACATTACTTGGGACTAGACCCCATTCATCATCGCCTAGCGGCGCCTTCTGATTAAAAGAAATCTCTTTTTCAGCACAGATAGATGGGAAGGAAGAGGATTGCTGTCAGAGAGATTCATGATGCCCTCCTTTATAAAAAGAACTGTTCGCACGTAATGCGTCATGCAGTTCCAATTGTCTTTTGATTTCTTCATTTTTCCAGTTACGTTTTCTGGAAGGAAGCCTAATTTCTCCGAGAGGTACAAACGAAATCTTGTCCATCTCATACACGCCAAGAACGTGCGGTAGATGTCATCTGTCATTCCTGGGCAGAACAAGCAAGCCGGGGAAAGTGATTTTCCCATCTTATACAGGTAAGGCTGAAAATACCCGTGACTAATGAGAAGTTGCGTCAGGTAATAGTCAGTCTCACCATGCATTCTGTAGAACCACGGTTACTAGTCAGTGATAAGTCGTGCGGTTGTTATAAGTTAGGGTCCTTTCGCTTTCGTGTCGGCTTACTGCTTCTTCCAATTTTTATAGTTGGGAAAAGAGCGGAAAAGGCGAAAGTGAAAAAATACTATTAGAGCCCTGGAACGGAATCTCGATAATTTAGATAAAAAGGTGGCCTTCGTGTGGTCGTACACATGAGGTCAATAACTACTGGTTCGCAGGACAGGAAATCCCCTGGTCTGATCGGAAACTTATTGAAGTCAATTTTAGGGCATATGTGCTAGGACAACAAGTCCGACGAATTCCTGGATCATGAATAAACTGTAGGCCGTGACAATGAGTTCGCAGCGGTAACCAATTCTATCCTCCAAACTAAAGCTTAAGTAGGTCATTGAAAGGGTTGAAACTTTCCAATCAATCATGGTTTTCAGCTAGAAATAAAAAAGGCCTAGTTCGTGGAGGAATTTGAAGATACCATCAGTGAACCTTGTGAAAACAGGCGGGTGCTCTACTGAATGTCAGACCAGGAAGTTGGTCAAATAAATGAAATGAACGCTGCAGAACAAAAAGAATAAACCTAATAGGACAAATAGATTAAATTAAACAATCATTTGAGGCAGTCTGATGGGGTAATCCTCAGAACATAGCAATGAATACCAACGTTGAACTCAATACTATTAGTTGGTTTTCCGGTATCAGACTAAGTTATAAAAATGATGAATTTCAATGCAGGAGAAGGAAGTGTGTTACGTGAAAACGTTCAGAAACTAATTGAACACGAAAAATCGCCAGTTATTCAATTTTGAATAAATAGTCAGTTGGAAAAATGCCCGAAATGCAACGTCCATTGTCGTGGTTTGAATACAAACGCGGTTGTGAAAACGGTTCTGATAATTTTATTTTGTAAAGTTTTACAAAAATCATAGCAGTTGGAACAATATTTATTGAATTGTTCAAATTTTCATATACTGAGCAAGAAATTCCAAATATTTCTTTGTATTTAAAGTATTCAATTAAATTTGTGATGCTTCGAAAGCAAACCGAGAGTGTTATTGATATTTATCGCATAAGTGATAAAGGGTATTGAAAATAATAATGTAAAATATGAAAGTAATAATTGCAATGTTGTGAAATGAAAATGTTTAATATGAAAATAATAATTGCAATGAACAATTTCGAGGCTTCGGCTCAAAGTGTCTTCAACATAAAAACTTTTCATTTAGAAAATGAAAAATACAACGCACGGAAATAGTTAAGGCCTGGACTTTTCATTCATGTCAACTTACTCTAAGTCATCTAAATTTCAAAATTTTTCTATATCCATTATAATGATGAAGCGTGTACAACTTACGTTTTACTGCTTTTATCCGGAACTTACCCCAAATAATCTGAAAATATATAATATGGTCAATGCAATGAATCAACTGACTGTTTTGATATTATGTCCTGAAAAGCAAAATTTATTTCAAATGAAATCGATATCAAATTAAAACGTATTCCACAAATACAAATAAAACACAGGTCCACATTGCTGGAACTACACAAAACTAATCACAACATGAGCTCAACACATAAATTTTTCGAAATCATATTATTCCAATACACTCATATCAACAATTTCTACCATTCTTCACACCCTTCCCAGGCAATATTTGTCCTGATGCAATTTATGAAAAGCGTTCACAACAATAATGACTCGAACGCGCGCGGTGGTTGATCCCTTAATGAAAAACACTGTTTGCACCACATCATATATACGTCGTTGTCGTTTCGAATCCCTTGAAATCACCTGAAAATGTGTTTGGTTAATAATATCAAATCCAATCTTTTTCCCAAATAAACCCACAAAAACACCCCACAAAAAAAGAAACAAAATCGTCAATAAAATATAATGACACATCATCTCGGGCGGAACTCAACTACCATATCCGTCTCCTCCCAGCGGAATGACGGTGGATTGTCCTTTTTTATACGACCATATCAATACACGCAAACACATATGGCGATGACGAGAACGTTACATAGAGCAAACATTGCGGGTCAATAATATGTGTATCCTTTCTTTTGGTCATTGCTTTCATATCGTGTTGCAAGGATAGTCGTATATTCTGCAACAGTTTGTTTTGCAAAAATACGAGCTTTAAAACGAACTGAGAATACGCATGGCAATATTTTTAGTTTGTTAACTTTTAATAGCAGTCTAAATAATTTCTCTTTAATTATTTATTTCTAATTATTTGAAAAAAACTGAAGTCAAAGAATAAAAATAATATTCCACATCGCAAATTAAGCCTTTTTGTCAGACATATTGTTTGATAAGAAAAATAACACTTCTCAGGTGTTTTCTTTGAGTTTCAGAACAAACCAGGAATAAGAAAATCATTTCAAAACTATTTGCAAATTGTAAGCCCAACGAGTATGGGAGTTAGATCATCAAAGCCTATTTGATGCATCTATCATCTAACCCCTTTCAACTTGGGCTTTGCAAGTTCCTTGAGTTTGGGTACTCTTTGAATACCATATCCTTCATGTTACTGAAAATTCACTGCTTAGCGCGACCTCCATTATAAACCACAGTGGTTAAGATACGCCACTTCCATCTGTGCATCAATAGAATTACAAAACATTGGCGCTCTCTCACTTCCAGTAATCTTGGTTGGAATCCTTCGAAGCAGTGAGCGCTGTACTCTTAACTGCTTAGTCTATAACGCACAGAATGTCAGAGCAAAAGTTGAATCTGTCACAGTGCATTCCATAAGCGTAGCGTGAGAACGAAACAGCGAAAATATTTCAAATAAAATTCAGATCTAATGAAATTCAACCAAGCTAAGTGGAATTTTATTTGTAGTGATCAGTTTTTCGCGTTATATCTTGTAGCAAAAGTAACACTCTCGAAACACATGAGTAAAAACGCAATACAAATATAATTGGACTTTTGATTTTGTCCTCTCTTTCTGACAGAGGCCGCCTGGGAGTGTTCCCGCTGCTTTTAGAGAGTAGAATTCCGTAGTAGTAGAATTCCGCTAGATTGGAAACAAGTTCCAAGTTTCAGTTCTAGTTTAGATTAGTTGCTGCCAGTTGTAACACCGAGGCATCAGTGAAAAGTGCTTGCTCGTAAATCAAGCAAAGCGATAAAATTTTTCCTGAAATTGACTGCAGAACTTGGACTCCAAACATCGTGAATGACGTATATGTTTTCATAAAGGCTTCAAAAATAAGGATAGAAAAATAAGTCTTCAGACCTTCAGAAAAGCGTGATCCAGGAAAATATGCGGGCATATCAAGGAATTATTGAAGATGATCAACAGATAAAAGGATAAACTACAGAACAGCGCGATATATGCCAAACAAGATGTCAAATGATTACTAGACACAACTTGCAGCTCGGTCAAGAGTGTGTCAAATGAATTGAAAAAATGTATACAATTCATTTAGAAGCCAATAAGAGATTTGCAGCAATGTAAACGAAAGAAGATGTTGCAAATTCAACTCGGATATAACAGGTCACCCAATGTAGGCTCTATATACGACATAGACTAAGAAGAAAGTGACTCCGTGCCTCTAATCTAGAAAATTTTTTGTCAATTGCTGTAACATTTTCCGTATTGGCTTATGAAACACAATCGAAGCTGTTTGCTAGTATGATCTGTTAAGCAAGTTTGTGGATGCATGTTGTCTCAAAGGACGACAGATATTGATTTGATTATTGATTGTACATCTTGCACTTCGTCCTCGATTCGTTTGAAAATTACAAATTAATGGGATACCATTGAAACGATTTAAAGCTACAGGCAATGACTAGGAATATTTAACGTTGAAATGAATAAGATCTGGGCTTTATTATTCTTTTGATCAGTGGAACTCAATCACTCTCATTCATTTCAGAATTGCGGAGAATACTTAGTAAGTCAATGAATATTGGATCCAACACATATAATCTAAGACCAAACTTTAGCTTTGAATTCAATATACCATCAAATGTTAAAAGGGCCAATTCTTTAATTTTTCGTCAAAGAGAACAGAAACTTGGGTACTTGACATTGGATCCTTCTGACTGAAGCTTAAGCTTTTGCTGTGCACAACTCAAATTTAAAATATGAATATATCGACAGCCAAGCAGCCTTAAAGACTCTAGAAAAAGGGGTGATCATACCATTGCTGCATATCTTTGCATTGAAACGGACTGTTTGACCAATCTGCACTATGCAAAGAAATACACACATCTCGAGGATCGTAGGCAGGTTTATTGATAAGTGAGAATGCGAAATTCGACAGCATTTATCAATGAATTCAATCCTTCAGGGCAAATGTAATCAGCTTGATTCGAAAAGACCAAATAAGAATTGAGAATAAAAAATGTAACCAACTATAGAGAAGATTCCAGGGCTTCGAATTTGTAAGATCTTCCTCAAAGTCCTTTACAAGACTTAATTTCGATTTTGTATTGACTAGCCAACTCAGGGGGACGACGCATTATGCATTCGGAAATTAACTCAAGAACATTGAACTACGAAAGAAAAGCAGATAGTTCATACTGAACCTGGAGTTTCGCAGAAGAGACGCTGTTGCATCGACTTGTATGTTGAATATTACCCCGCTGATAAAATGTCAACCTAAAAAGCTAGTTAATCTTCTTGTAAGAAGAATTTTCTCAGAAAAATTGAACTTGAAGTTCTTAAGGTGTACCGAAAACATTGTCACAACATAACTCCAAAGCATGACATGCACCACACCAGTTTACGCTATCCGCAATCAAAAGTTGATAAGATTCCTCTTGATTTCAAAAGCGAACGAGGTTATAGAGCTCCGCGGTGATGAATTTCTGCTCTTCTAATGTAAAATTTTTTTGATCGGTCCTTGGTGTCATATACGAAACGCTCAACAAGTTTTTAGGAACATACTTCACCTTTTTTTATTTTTTTTTATACTTTCATGTATCATAAGTTTTAAGATTCATATATCCTTCATCGGATAGGATTGCTTTGAAAAGCATCTTCATTCGAAAAGCGCGAACCTGCGGTGTACATGTATATGAAATTATTCACCAAATCTTCTCCAACGTTTCAGCAATTCGGTTTTTGTATCTATACCTACAAAACCACTGAGTCTACTGGCAGACCAAAAGGTGCAGTAATTTCTACATTGTAATTCATTGTTTGACAGCACGTTAAGTAAATACAGTTGGAGGAACTTTTTCGCTGCAACCCCTTGTTTTTCAGTATACGTAGCTGAGGACTAATTATAGATGTCTCTTAAAACTCCAAAGTTACATGAAAAGTCCAATATATTTATTTTGAAGGCTAAAGGCCTCAAAGAAGGCGAAAAAAGATAAATCCATCTGTGAAATCATGTCCACCCATTTCCTGATTGGAACAAGGATACACGGCTCATCTTCATAATAATGAAGTCAAAATTCAAATGATTACAACTGCAGTCCGGATTCCAAGACCCAGAAATACCCACATGGCGATCCGCCAAAGTGTACTTACATGAAGTTATCAAGCTTATACATAACCAAGATATTGAAAAGGAAGAGATTTAAAAAAAATGAAAAGAAAACCCAAAAATAGACACAAAATATGCATTCGAGAATCATTCGAATCAACGTCCCCTGTTCGCTTTATATATTAATCAGTTGATATGGCTATATTATTATTTTCCGAAATCCCTCTAATCTTCCTTCAAATTCAAACATCGATAGAGTGAACAGTAGTTTTTACATGTGTATTTGCGAGTTACCCATTTTCAAGTTAAAATTCGTAGTTGAATTGAGGGGAACAAATACGTTTCTAGGCTAGTCTTGGAAGAAAGTTCGATGCCATCCATGGAAGTCAGTTTGATTTCTACATATGAATTCGAGTAAGATTTAAATATAAAAATCTCACTTTGAGATTTTTAAATTTAAAATATTATTTTCTACGTTTTACCATGGACGCTTTGGGTTGTTTCATAATTTATGTCGTTTTTATCTCGTGGATGACGTGAACTGCATTTTTCATGTAGTAGTGATTGCATGGCTTATTTTATTATATCTTTTTTTAAAGTAAGGCATTCGACCATCTACAGTCAAAAACTGAACATCGTTAGTTCAAATGGCCAATCAAGGAGAGCATTGTCGGCATATTTTATTGTTTTTCTTGCTAAGGGCGAAAATGCGGTGCATCCTCGAAAGAAATTGTATAAAGTTTATAGTGTGGACTGCCACACTGAACGACACTCTAAGTTTTGGTTTGTTCGCTTTTGTTCTGGAAATGTTAATGTATACGATGCACCACATACTGGTCGTCCAACCACTACTGATGACGACAAAATAAAGGCGTCAATTGAAACTGATCGGCGTATGACAACTCGAGAGATAACAGAAAAACTTGACATATCGATTTTAACAGTTTTCTTGCACTTACAACAGCTTGGTTATGTAAACTAAAGGAAATCCACCTCACCAATTGCTCTCGCACATGCAACTCTGAATCATAAGCAAAACAATCCATTTTTAAAAAGAATCAAAATGGGTGATGAAAAAAGGATACTTTACAATAAGGAAGTCCGAAGAGGATCGTGAGCCAAGCAAAATGAGTCTCACAATCGACATCTAAAGCCAATATTCATCAAATAGCCCAATCTACTTTGAGCTGCTTCCAAGAAAACAAACTTTTGATTCAAATGTCTAAAAATCGAATCTAGAAAGAAATGTAGAAAAAACTCTCTGAACTAGTTAAACTAGCCCTAAAGGTGTGCAAACTTCGTAGTTAACCCTCCAAAAATGGAGCTCAATTGGGAACTGATGCCTCATTTACCCTATAGCCATATAAACTTACCATCATCAGAATATAATTTGTTTCGCTCCCTTCTTCAATTATTTCCATGGCAAAACTTTCGATTCCCATCAGGCTGGTAAAAACGAGTTGGGCCAGTTGGCTTCTAAATACCAATGATTTTTCGAACGTGGAATTTTTCAACTTATGGCCAAATAACGAAATGTCATCTAACCAAATGGACTTTTTATTATTTATCTATTGATTCATAATTTATACTTTAAAAGAATAAATTCAGAACATGGTAAAACTATATGTAAAATTATATGGTAAAACATTACACAAGCATACATGATTGGTGATTTACAAAAAATCATTCCTTGAAATACCAAATCATGTCACCTAAGCCCTTTGACAAGTATAGCTCTGATCAAGGATCCGATTGGTGCATCGATATATCAACTAAGCAAATGAATCAGTCTAGCCTTTACTAGTTGTTAATAACATTTAGATGACACTGACTCATACTGCATAAATAGATAAATATAAAGATATCCCGAGAATAGGGCATAATATTTTACTCTATTTAGTTTTTCAAGTCAAAAAGCAAATCATCCACCAAAGCAGATCGAATGCAATATCTTGCGCCGTGGCAAAAACAAACCAAATTAAACAAAAATATATCTATGCAGCCCGCTAAGGTTGATAGTCCATAGGAAGATAGTAATTCAGATGGATCAGGGCACACAATCAGGTAGAAGTAGCGGAGTAGCATTCCTAATGAACACTACTGGCGGAACCAACTAGTCAATGGAACAAGCGTCTCAGATCATGTACCCAGCACACAGATTCTCACAGAGGAATACTTTTCAAATTATGCAAGTCTACGCACCTACAACAAGTCACACTGGAAAAGAAATCGAGGAATTCTTCAACGACTTCAACCAACCTTGGAACAATAATACCAGCCTTCAACTATCTTATGGGCGACTTCAACGCCATAATAGGAGAAGAGAATATCAAGAAGCACTGGTAGAAAAATTTGTTCTAGGACAAAGAAATGAAAGTGGAGAACGACCAGCAGAGTTCGCCCACCACCACGGCCTTTTCATAACTAATACTTTTTCTCAAGAAGAACAAAAACAGGAAATTGATGTATGTAGACACACACACTCCCAATAGGGTAACATGAAATGAATTTGATTTGATACTTACGAAACACCAAAGAACGATCACAGACCTTTTTTGTTTCGTTTCAACAGATTTAAGACGGGAAGGTATCATCGCCTGTTCAGAGTAAGAATCACCCTTGACTTGAAAGCAAAAATACGCAAACTGGTTAGAAACCCTATAGAACCTGGCTTAAACACTGAAACCAACAGTGGAATATGGAATCAGTGGAAAAGTGGAAAATACAAAGCTACCAAGCCCTAACAAACGAAGAAATAAATAAACAAAACCGTGACGCAAACCACCTATCCGAAACCATTCTGAAATGTCCAGAATAGTAGGCCGACCACGAGTAGTCGATAGACACTGTAAACTATCAAATGAGACCGATCCGCTACTCAGAAAGAGAAGGGGAATAAAAGCATCCTCAAACATCGAAAGGATTAAATACACAGAAACCTGCAAAGCAGTAAGGAAGATGATATCTGAAGATACCAAGAAGTATGACAAAATACTTCTGGAAGATGTGATTACAAACAACAGAAACCTTAAGAAGCACTCCTTATCGGAAAACAATAAGTGACAGCCCTAACTCATGACAACACTCGACTCACTAATTGACAGGAAATAACTGAAGCAGTCACTAACTTCTACCGAGACCTGTATATGGCTCCAGATATCTCGACATCTACCATTATAACAACCGCTTTGTCTGCAACCAACGATAATGCCCTGGATATCCTAGTGGAAGAGGTCAAGACAGATATCAACTCCATGAAAAAGGATAAAGCGGCAGGTAATGACAGTATCACTGCTGAATCGTTCAAATACGCAAGCCGAAAAACCTGGCAACTACTGGCAGAAACTTACACTGATTGCATTAATGCCAGGTGCATACTTTATCAATGGAATAGTGCTGATGTAGTACTGATCCACAAGGAAGCCAGCAAAGACGACATCAAGAACTACAAACCAATAAGTCTACTCTCGGTCTACTACAAAGTATTTACGAAGCTCATTAATAACTAAATACAAGCAACCCTGATGCCAACCAGCCACGGTAGCAGGCTGGTTTTAGAAGTGGATACAGCACTATAGATCATATCCACACATTACGGGAAGTCTTGAGTAGATATAAAGAGTATGAACAACCCTTGGAATTAGCCTTCATAGACTTTGAGAAAGCCTTTGACTCAGTATAAGCAAACCATACGTCGAAGCAGTAGCCAACATCTACCTTGATGCCAGAGCATAGGTCAAAGCACTAGAAGACACTCCAAAATTTCCCACACAAGGAGGGGTAAGACAAGGAGACCCCATATCGCCAATGCTCTTCAATGCTATATTAGAGGGCATCTTCCGAACTCTACATCGGGAGTGGTGACAACTCTCAGGACAAAGTCCTGATAGCCAACAGCCAACAGCCAAGAGGAATTAAAAGAACAGCTCAATGAACTCAACTTGGCTAGCGGAAAAGTAGGCTTGAAAATGAATCTAAGCAAAACCAATATCATATTCATCGATCATATAAGCATTCAAGGACATACAAAAGTGAACAACACCACATTAGAAATAGTTGATGAACATGTAAACTTTGGTTAGCTAATACACAAATCAGGTTCAAGACTACCAGAAATCAATCGACGTATCAAGATGGCATTGAGTGCTTTCGGGATGAACTCGATTATATTCAAGTCTAAAATGAAGATGTACTTCAAAAAGAAAACCTATGATCAATGAATCCTTCCAATCCCGCTATACGGTAGCGAAACATGGGCGCTAACAACAGGGATAACGCGGGAATTCCAGGTTGCCCAAAAAGCCATTGAGAAGTACATGCTGGGCATTATACGAAGGGATCGCATGTGATTACCGTAGATACGAGAAAGGACCCAAGTAACAGACGAGATATATACAGCGAAATCCTTGAAATGGTGATGGACCGGTCATTGGCGAGAATGACGGACGTCAGATGGACCAGAAGAATAACGCAGTGGTGCCCATGAGGAATCAAACGACCTAGAAGATGCCCAAAAATGCCCAATCGATGGAACAATGGTATAAAGAAAATAGCTGAAAACAGGCAGACTTGGAAAGGAATGCGGAGTCAATATATAAGGGAGGCTGCACCATAACTTAGGAATATGGTTGAAAAAGCTGAATGTGATGATGATGATGATGATAATGATATTTGAAAAAAACAGTCGTCGATTGGATTTTATTGTGCCCTAACCTTTGTCTTCTAAATTTACTTTACCAGTCTGGTCAATTTATCAAAAAGAAAATAGCTACGCTGTTTTGTAAGGGAGCCTCCAAGATAGAGCTAGCATGTAAAATTTCATGAGACCATTAATTTCTGACGCCTCATTGCATGTGGAATAAATACAAGTTAGAATACAGAAACTAGATGTATTGGAAATTGGAAGAACTAAACCACCAAGATGCTTTTAACAGAATGTTTTTCTCAAAATAGTTCGGCGTTGCTTGAAAACAATACTTAATAGAACTATGAATACATGTTCGCTATAATCTGTACTATAAATCATAAACGTAAGGCATTTCCACTTTAAAATACGTTCACTTTGATGCTCTAAAGAAAGCAGATTTACTCCAACGTACGCATAGTAACACTTTCCATACGATGAAGTCAAAGGCAAACCACTGAAACCACGAGGAATATAGTTTGCACTTCCAACCACTCATTCTCTGAAAACAGCTTGCAAAATAACAATCTTTAATTTTACTCAACTTCTTCTCCTTTCAGTTGTTGTAACTGTTTTCAAAGGCATAAATACTGATGCAGAATCTCATACGCAAAATATATTGTTTCTTACCATGGCTTTGTATATTTTAGGTTAAGATAGGCAGACAGCTACAGCTAGTATAATTTTGGGAATCCTTGTAGTCTAACCTCAAAATAAATTTGAAGTGTTTTGATACAAAATAATCGTAAGAGCAAAACCTGGGTTTACGTTCAATATTGGCAAACCGTATCTCTATTGAACAAAGATACATCGGTTGGCTTGGCAAGAATTACAGTTGAAGTACACTGTTTGCTCAGAAATACCATTTTCAAAAAAAGTGGAACCCTCTAAGGAATCGAATAAGTAGACTAGGAAGCACTTCACCCCATCCAGGTAGCTTTTTGGAGGAATGTTAGATATTTTGTAATATTGGAAACAAGGACATGCGGACAAGAGAATACTTAGTTGTTTTATGGAACTTTGTAGTACCCTTGGCGGGTTTATGGAAGTTAAATTTATAACGTACTTTGTAAAACACGGGGTATGAGACGGAAAGGTGGCATCTCTTTGCGGAGAAAGAAGTCGCCAACAAAGGTATGATCCTGGTACTGGGCATGCGAAAGGAAGACGTCAGGACTCTAAGGGACAAGACCGTACGAGTGAGTTTTGGTTTCACTCAGGTGACTGCTAGACCTAAGGCGACCGAACCCTTAGAGCAATAACGAAAAACAGATGCGGGTGATCCAAGCAAATCTGCACCACAGCAGGGCGGCAACAGCCAATCTGCTTAAGCATCTACCAGATGGGAGCATCGACTCGGTATCAAGGATAGCATCATCGGTACAAGAGCCTTACCACCTGAATGGAAAGATACTTGCAATCAGTGCAAAACAATTTAAAATCTTGGCTACAAGCAGAGTAAATAAAATCCGTAGCTGCATTATATGTCGGAAGGAAGCATTTCAGAAACATGGATCAAATGTCAGTGGTGTTCGACGGAAGGGACGGGCAGGTAACGCTGGCCTCAGCATACCATAAATTCCGCACCCTATCAGAAAATATACGAGCGAAACGGGACATCATCGGCCCATGAACACATGAACAGCCCATCAACACCACACGAACTCTGGGGAAGCACCAAGTTCGACGAAAGAGGTGAGCAGTTAGTCAATTACTTAATAGCTACAACATTCAACTTAGCAAATAAGGGTAACAAACCGACGAGAAATGACGTCACTCTAATAACAACAGAAGCATTTGAGGATCTGGACGGTTGGAGAGTATGTGACTAACCTAGCCTGTCGGACCACCAATGGATAACCTTTCAAGTGAGAAGAGGCGAGAAGACCACATTAGTCTACTGTAATCCTAGAAAAGTGGATTGGGACGGCAACACAAACGCTACTAAAAGATATATAGGTTCACACCAAGCGAATCGATTGAGAAGTCGAAAGGACATCGATAATGAAGTGAGATACATCACAAGTATACTGGTCGAGAGTTTCACTGAAATGTGTTCAACCACTACTATCAGCCAAAAAAAGGTAAGCTGGTGGAACAAAGAACTGAAAGAGATCAGGAAAAATAATCAAAGACTATTCAGAACAGCTCGCCTCACAAACCGAGGTACGGATTGGGAGGACTGTTAGCGAAATCTGAAAATATTTAAAACAACTGTAAGAAGAGAGAAAAGGAAATCGTGGAATCTTTTTTGCAGCAATATTGAGGGAGGAAGCGAGACATCTAGGCTAAGCAGGGCTCTGAAAAGAGAACCACATGTAGACGTGATGCTTCAAAAAGAGGACGGATCGTCGACAACAAAAAGTATAGAACGCCTCAAGCTCCTACTAAACCAACACTTTCCGGGCTCAACGGATGGAAAGACAGAACAAGTAAACAACGTGACTCCTTACCGTGGCTTCCCCCTAAAAGAAATAGTAAGCGAAGAATAGGTCCTTTGGACCATTAATACTTTCGAACCTTACAAATCACCAGGAACCGACAAAGTGTATGCAATCATACTTATGAAAAGACAAAACGGAGCTTATGCTTTACACAAAGCGCCGTAAAACGGAGATATTTTCATCCCCTACTATTGACAGAAAACATATCAGTTTAGTAAGCAAGGTGAAATACTTAAGAGAAATCTTGGATGGTAACCTAACTTGGACTCCACACATAGGAGAAGTCAGACAGAGAGCTACAGTGGTGCTCTTCACAATGAAAAGACTAGTGGGGAAAACCTGGGGTTTTCCCAGTTTTCCCAAAACCACACTCAAACGCGGCACGTATGAATTTTGGAAAAATTCGAGAGAATGGCCCCGTCAAGTAAAAGGGAGCTGGATAGAATCCAACCGATAGTGAACACAACAATTCCATACAAGATTAGCTTTCCGACCAGAGAAGCGTAGAAAACGGTGCAGGATTTCACATCTGGAAGTGAGATCATGATCTACACCGATGGTTCAAAAACGGATAAGGGAAGCGACGCCGGAATCTTCTTTCCAGATAACCCGCAACTCAACCGAAGTTATAAACTGGAGAGCCACATCACAGTTTTCCAGTTGGAAGTGTTTGCAATAAAAGCGGCTATAGAAGCGGCAACAAACAACCTTAATGGAAGAATACAAATACACTCGGACAGTAAGTCGGCATTGCAGGCGCTTGCCTCTAGCCGCGTAGTTTCACAACTGGTGCACGATTGAAGGCAGGCTCTCAAAACCGCAACAACCCGAGTAAATGTAAAACTGACATGAGTCCCTGGACACAGCGGTGAAGAGGGAAACGAAAGAGCGGATGAGCTATCGAGAGCTGGATCAGCCGACCAATATGCCACTAGAATAGATACAATTAAGGTGCCACTAGCAACGGTAAAAAGGGAACTAGATGAAATCCTCTGGAAAGAGAAAAATACGGCTTGGAACGACAAAAACGACTGCAGGATAAGCCGAGCTCTTTGGCCTCACCCTCATGAAACGAGGACAAAACAACTAATTGGGAAAACCAGAAATGGCGATAGAACATTGGTGGCAGTATTAACGGGCCATAATCTTCAAGTTCAACACGCTTAACGAATAGGAATCCAAACGGATAACACCTGCCGCGCTTGCGGCGAGGAGGAAGAAAGTACAGAACACTTCTTCCTAGATTGCCCGAGTCTGGCCAACAAACGCCTTATTTGGCTGAAGTGTACTGGCGTAACAGAATTGGAACATTTGGCGATCATAGAACTGGGGGAACTCCTTGGCTTCTGTAAGACAGGATGGACCATCTGTAAACAATAGTACTACACATTGGGAGCTAAGGACCGATTCTGGCCTATGCTATTTTCCAGCAAGTGGACCCCAGTACAAATGATAAATCCCCATAATCCGATATGATAAATGAATAAATGACAATAATAAATGATAAATCTCCATAATTCATTAAATTTAATTTATTTTGTACAGGACGAAAAAGCAGAGAAATAGTTCACATTAAAGTATTATATCATACGTTAATAAAGCAGCAAGAAAGGTAGAATGACCCAAGTTGATTTTGAACTTGCGTCCTTGTTGTAATCGGGGAATTTAAACTACTTGGCATCATCTTATGTAAAACCGCTACAATAAAAGGGTGAGCTATGCAATAATCAATATTTCAATTCTCCAAATTTCTACTTCGGCTTTTTTCTCTCTAATGGTAATATTAATAGGTAGGACCTGTAGGTTGGACCTGTATGTTGGACCTGTATGTTGGACCTGTAGTCATATGTAGACAACCCATGACCGACATAGACCATCCTTATTAAACTTAAGCTTGTAAAGGTGTTCTAAACCAGTGATCGAACCAAATATAGGGGTGTCTTGAAATTCTTAATCGAAACAAATATACATGATCAAAGTAGGACGATTTCACAATGAAAACTCGCAAAAATTTACTTATTATACAATTCAATTGCAAAAATTACTAATAAATTTGCAAAAAAAAATTAATTAAAAGAATAATTGGTAATAGGAGTTTCACCACCTACTGCTGCTACAACGGTTCCAAACCAAAATTACAATGCGTTGAAAACCGTGAAATCGCGAGACGTTACTGCGTGTAGCTAACGCTGGACCCTAGTAAACACAATCTAGATATCTGAATCAATGTTCCTTTGTAGTTAAGGAAAACGTGCTATTTTGTTTTAAAACAGTCTTAAGACAAATTGCAGATAAAAGTGTGAAAAAAGTTAACGCTTTCTTCACATGTGTTTAGGATTAAATGAAAAATTTTGCTTTCAGAAACGAAATCGGTGCTTTTTTATATTTGTTCTTTGGAGTCTGGGTAATTTTGGTAACCTGGGTAAACGATTTGGAAATTCCCAGTGTATTTCATTTCGAAAAACAAACTAAGTGACAGTAATCTGACATAGATTGTTCAGAAGAAATAAAAATACTAAAGCGACTGAAATTTTTATGTAATTTACGCACCGAACTTTTACGTCCTTTCAAGACTTCCCTGTCTTTTGGTTGGCTAAACAAAAAATTTTTTTCAGGATTACTCAAACTGATAACATCCTGGTTGTTTTAAATCAATAAAAAACCAGGATATTTTATTTAAATTTCATTTCTTGTTAAAGTCCAAAAAACAACAATTTGACATTTCTGTCACATGATTTGAAATAGGCAAAGTTAGAGTACATATTGTGGATTCTCTTCTTAGTCCATCTTATCCATACTCAAGGCGTTATAATCGTTACGAATTTCTCACTTAAATTTGCTGATGTCAGATAGGTTCCTTGCATGTTCTTTGTTTTGCGCACTTTTTTATATAGAAATCCGGTATTGAACATTGTTACATCTAAAAAGTGATAAAAAATACGAATATTCTCTCTCATAATTGTATCTATGCCTAACACTGTCGTTCAAATCAATATTACTCGTATGGTAGTTATAAAGTCGCAAAGTTTATTGTGAATACCTGTCATGATTAGGCGTAACTTCACAGTCTCACAGGATAGTTTACATCAAGAATCTCTGATTTTGCAGATAGAGAACTCAGGCGATATATATTCCCAGTAGATACAGAACTCAGCTATTCTTGACGTTGAAAGGGATTACGCAGCCCTTATTCACTGCTAGCTGCCACTATATTCTCCGAAGGATCATACACCCTTAAGAATCCATACTGATGGGAATTTTCCCGTAGTACTTGAATAAACCTCCAGAATGAATTTGAATATCCTGAATTAACCTCCTTTGGAACAAGCTTGACTGTTGTGCTTTGAACCAAGCTTTTAGTTCCAGCAATTTTAAAAAGTGTCTCCCGTTGAATTCGCTGGAGTTAGCGTTTAAATCAGGAATCAGGAAGGCAATTCCTTAAATCAGATTTTTTCGTTATGCGGGTAAGTGTAAGAGTTATGTTGCACTAAGACTGTCTTCGTTGGCACTTGTCTTATTAGCAGTTCACAAACGTTATCCGATCTGAGTGCTTTTCCCACCCGACCCTTGATAGTTGCATTTCCCGAACACGACTTCCACTTAAAAAAAAGCCTCAATTTTTCGAAATTAATTCTTTGTCAGCAATTTTTCATGATAGTTCAAAGATGTATGCCTTCCTTGGCTAGATAACTAAATAGAAGCGAGGAAATGATCGAATTCGATTGGAAATTTCGAAAATTGTTCATCTTCATCATCATCCCTCATCTTTGTGTCGTTTCTTCGACACGAATTGCTTACACGTTGAAATCCACCTGGTGAAGTGTGGTTGAATACTATTAGATTAGATAAGATTAGATACTATTAGATTACTTATTAGCAGTAACACCTTGACGCACAGTGCCACTATCCACTCCCCAATGAATTGCACGTTATAAATACAAAACTATTTCTTCTTAAGCAAGGATTTGATCCGATTCGGATGGATAGTTAGAGGAAATTTATTGTTTACCTTAAGCCATAAACACACTTTAATGCCATAATTAACATTAGAAAATAATCCTTACATCGCTTCAGCCTACTATTCCCTCAAAAACATTCCATCTGTTGAGTAAATTTTGTTTGTTTCTTATTGTATATTACCCAAATATTGAATCGTCTTACAAAATAATCCCTAAATCAATACATTTGATTCAATATTATTTCAAGTCGCCTGAACTTCGTTGCTTCATTGATTATTCTGAATTCGAAAGTATATCTTCTGAACGCAGCTATCCTATTTTGTTGATATACTATCAATATTTGTGACGGCTTCAAGCCTAATCAATGACTAATCCTCTTCGGAGCTCTTATTTCTATAATATATTAACAGACATTGTCTAGGTGAACGTTATGGGTATGATATGTTATAAGAATTGCTTTTTTCACGGAGATTTTAGACTGTAAAGTTGAATAAAGAAAATCACAGTGGATACGAAAGCTTCAAAAGGTAATAAAGTGGAAGAGCAAAAAGGTAGGACCGCAAGCACTGCAACAATCTAATCAATGAATATGAATTTTATTCATTCATGAAATTATAACCAACCAAAAGAACAGATATACTTCGACAATTATCGACAAGCTCATGAGAAACGTGTGAGAATATCTAATAATATCCGATACTGAAGGTGAAAAACTGATGATTTATATCTAAGCCGAAGTGTAGAGTCTCCCATTTCATTTCAAAAACGTGGAACCGATTAAACATCTTCAAATGAATATTTCCAAGACCCCCCTTCAGAACTTTGCATAAGTTCTTGTAAATTAGAGAAAAACCCTACCACTTTGACCACGCCTGCATGTACAGGTTTGAATTACAAATTTTTTATACTAGCGTTACAATAAATAGCCATAACACTTAAATAACTCTCGATCTAATGGGATTCAACCAAAAGTAGTGAAATTCCATTTGTATTGATAAAGAGTTTCTTGTTACTTCCTTAACACGAATAATACTTTCGCAACGCTTGAGTAATAATGCAATGCAACTATGTATGGCTTAGTTCTTGCTCTATCTCTTTCTGTTAGACGCGAACAGGGCGTCTACTTACTGTTATACTTATGCAAGTAACACAAAATGTATTTCACAGAATTCTTTAGTGTATGTTTTAAATATCTCCAATAGCCGGTCAAAGAATAATAATGAAGATTAAAGTCGAAAGAATATGCAGGTATAACATAGCTCTTTGCACATGGATTTCAGTACTCGTGATGGAATCCATGCGCAAATAAGTGAGCCATCTTTGATTCAGAATCCAAAACTAACCCAGAAAATTGTAGTACGTTTAACGCAAAATATCTTAGAGGCCAAGTCTTAATGTTGACAATGGTTGAACTATTTCTAGCTGGATTTATTATTTATTATTTATTTATGGATAACTAAAAACTATATCCTACTAGGTGTATAAATATGAAATGCGGATTTTTTTTGCTTGAAATATGCATTTATTTGAATAACAGAACGAATGAACTCAATAATTAAAGCATTGGCCATTGTTAGTTACGACTTTTTCCCATGATTCTGTCAATTGATGGATTCCGTCCCAGTACCACTTCTCATTTTTTGAGGCTAACCACTCATCAACCCAATGTTTAACATCTTCGTAAGAAATGGAAGTGCTGTTCCGAAAGTCCGTGCTGCATCGATCGAAATAAGTAGTACTCAGAAGGAGCCAAGTCTGGTGGATACGGCGGGTGGGGCAGAATTTCCCAATTAATGTTTCCCAAGTAGTTCTGGACAGGTATTGCAACATGCGGCGAAGCATTGTCATATTAAAAAATGACTTTATCATGTCTTTGGTGAAATTCTGGTCGTGTTTCCTTAAGTGCGCGGTTCAATTTGATCAGTTTGTGTCGGTAACGTCCGCCAGTAATTGTTTCACCAGGTTTCAGCAGTTCGTAATACACAGGTCCCTTACTATCCCACCAAATACACAAAAAAGTCTTCTTTCCATGAATAATTCGGACTGGTTGTGATGTTGATAGCTGGCATGGGTCCACCCATTCTAATTTTGTGAATTTTTTATTTATGAAACCGACCGTAATCGTTCTTCAGCGACTTGGTGGCTAAAGAACCTGCCAAACCACGAAACCGCTTCAGTAAGTCACTGAAGAATACCCACCGACAGTCGAACATCGATTTCATTAACACAAAATTCACAAAATTAAAAGGAAGCATTACATTGGGTATGGAAATAAGTTTCCGCCGTTTTGCCGACAAAGATTTTAATTTATTTGATCATTAAAGAATACAGTCACATCATTCAAAGTATGCATCATTTGAAGCTATGACCTTCTCCTAACTTTCTGGTAGTAGTTCTGGTAGTTTCTGTTCAACGGAAAAAATCCCCATCCTTCGATTTGATACAGTCATCGAGCCATTTTTTGATGCCTTCATAAGAAGTAAACCGTTGTCCAGTGAGGGTCAATTGCATGGAGCGGAACAAATGGAAATCCGAAGGACCAATGGCAGGGGATGTCGGTAGGTGGGGCAAGATTTCGCGATTCACACCTTCCAAATTTTTTTTGACCGGCTAGGCTGCGTGTGGCCTTGCATTGTGATGCAGCGAAATGAGCTTGTCATGTCTGTCATTCCATACTGGCCGTTCTTCCTTCAGAGCTCGATTCATATGGATGAGTTGCCGTCGATACACATCCACAGTGATTGTTTTAGAAGGTTTCATGAGTTTGTAATAGATGACGCCACTATGATCCCATCAGATCCCATCATCATCATGACTTTGGAAGCGTGAATATTCCGCTTTGACGTCGATGGACCTGGTTCACCTATCATTACCCAACTTTTTAGTCGCTTAGAGTTGTCATAAGATGTACATTTCTCATCCCCTGTCATAATTCCATGTATGAAACCCTTTCTTTTTTGTCGTTGAAGAAGCATCTCACACGTCACGAAACATCGTTCGATGTCTCTCTCTCTCTCTCAGTTTATGCGGCACCCTGTCCCAGCTTTTTGGATTATTCCTGTAGCGTGCAAGCACTTACAGACAGTAAAGCTGTCAACATTTAACTCCAGCAACAATTCTTCCAGCCTTCGACTTGAATCTTCATCCAAAAATTCCCGTAGTTGTGAATCTTCAAACTTTATCGGTGTCTCTATCGGCGTCGATCTTTATCAGTCACACTGAAATCAAAATTTTTAAAACGTCGAAACCACTGTCTACAAGTCGTCTTAGATGGAGCATGATCATCGTAAACATCGAGCATTATACGATAATTATCTGCAGCACTTTTCTTGAGAATCAAATAACGAACTAAGGCTTCCCGCGAATAACTCAAAAGTGACAAACATTCTCAAAGAATGTAATGTACTCTTTCTCCGATAAGTAGAAATAAATGCCCGTCAGAAATATTTTTGCAAAAAGGCGGGAACCATAGAAGACCGCATAGAAGCTCGGAAGTTTTATCCATAGCTTAAATTTTCAAAGAGATAATGACGCCTGAAATATTAAATAAATGAAATATTAAAAGAGAACTTAAATGGTGCAGACTATAACAGAAAAAATCCCGGGAAAGCACTCCGAAAATGGAAGGAAGTGACGCTGCCGGAGATGTATGCATTTTTTGGGTTTTCAGGGGTCAACAATTCTAGCATTGACCATATCAATGAAACTTTCAAATCATTAGCTTTCCCTTTTTATCGTCCTACAAGGGAGTACAGTAGATTCAAGTCGCTCTAAATTTTTATTCGCTTGTATGACGCAAATGCGCGAGCACGCCATTTCTATCGAGAGTAAAGCAGCGCCAATAAGTGAAATTTGGAAAACGCTGAACTATAATTTAATTTCGCTTTACGAACATTCTGAAAAGTGTACGATAGATGAGCAGGTTTTTTCCATTCCGTAGAGGGATGAAATTTATCAAATATATTCCGTCTAAGCCCGCCTTGTATGGAACGAAAGGGTTATGGATCCTCCATACAAAGAACGCACACACAAGAAGAACCAATATCTAGACTAATAAATCAGGAGATACTCGTGAGGGAAATCAGTATACAATGGTCGGGAAGGAGCTCTCGGTGACAGTGATTTGAGGAGATATCACAATGAATTAATTCAGTACATTACCACTCCCCAATTATCTGCACTCCTAACCAGAGAGTAGATGGAATCCACAAAATCATTCAGACCTAACAAATCTTACAACAAGAACATACGTCGAATGAATGGAACTTATATTCCCTATTCATCAGAAAGGTGAAAAGCTACAGTGTGAAAACTTTAGATGCATATCCCTACTTTGTATGGCTTAATAATGCTTGGCCCTGGTACCTCAGCCAAATGAGTCCGCCTTACAGAAATGACAATGCCATCGGCAACCTCCCAAGTCCGTATCAATAACCAACCTCCCGACGCTTTTAACACAACTACCGGACTACAGCAAGGAGATGAACTGGCCCCTTTGCTATTCAAAAGCTCTAAAATTTGTGATAAGATAGGACCTGTCGATACCAGAGGCGCATTAAGGCGGTGAAGCTAGACAAGGAGCAGTGGCTAATTTCACACAACTATGAATTTTATGAAATTTTTGACAAGTCAGTGGGTTCAACGATTGTAGGACCGTGGAAGTAGTACTGGGCTGCCAATATGAAGCGTATGTACGAACAACGGATAACCAAAAAGGTATTCGGTGGCGACTGTGTGGCCTAGTTTCTTTTTTTATAATGCGCAATGATCTTTCTCCTTGACTGGTCGTGAAAATTATAAAATTTTGAAGTCGTTTTATTTTCAGCTCTTTTGAAATCACTTTTAATATTCGAATAAAGTCGATGCTAGATTATTTTGAATCACGGACGTGTGATACTCGCTAAAACTCGGTAATGCATTCCATTACTGAAAACAATCAAATAATTTATCCTTAAATTCAAAGTACGGATGCAGGGATTTTTGAAACAATTTTTTGAGACTTAATTTTGCTCTCTCTGCCTACGTTATCCTCCCGTGTCTAGGACATACAATTTTTTTATAGTTATCTAAATTATTTAATTGTAATATCTTATACAAACATACTGTTATTCACATTATTATTATAAGAAGCATAGTTGGAAGTGTGACAGCAGTATAATTAGAATAATTTGACAGCAACATAAAATCTACACGACAAAGAAGCGTCTTACGAGGGTTTTTTCATTTTTCATGAATTTTTTTCCATTTTTCTACATAGTCTCTACACATTTCTCCCAACAATGCTCCCATCTCTTTAATCAGTCCAAATTGTACTCGGCGATTGTCTGTGGAAAATGATTATTGACGATGCAAAAGGTGATTGACACGTCCTTTGACTTAACTGGCTATCCTTCGAGCGCAGCTTTTGGAGAAAGGAACAAATCGAAGGCGTTGGGGATAGATGTGGTTAGGTGGATGGCCAAGCAATTCAAACCCGAATTCGTGCATTTTCGCCAAGACAACCACTGAAGTGTGAGACGGTGCGTTGTCTTGGTGGAACATAATTATCTTTTTGTGCAAATGTAATCGTTTTTCGCAATTTCAGCTTGGCAACTGGTGGTGCAAAGTATGCTCCTGTGACGGTTTTTCCTTACTTAAGGTAATCAATTAACATAACTCCATGACTATCCCAAAAAACAGTCGCCACCCGACAAAATAGTTTTTGCTTTTTGCGGAGCCGGTGCCCCCTTTTAAGTCCATTAATTTGCCTGTATATTTAATTCGGAGGTATAATGATGTATCCAAGTTACATTTATTCCGGATCACTCGAATTTATAGCACCTGAACTGCGACAACAGAGCGAAACAAATGTTTATTCGAACACGTTTTTAGTCGAACGTAAACAAACGCGGCCCCCGACGCGCGAACGGCTTTTTTATGCCTAAATCTTGAGTTAGTATGTGACAATCACGTTCTTTGGACATTTTCATAACCTCTGCTGTCTCTCTCACTTTGATTTGACGGTCGTCAAACAAATGAAACTAAACTTTTAAGGTTACGTTTAAATTAGGCTGCCCATAATTTCACAGTGGTTAATGATGGTGCAGAAAACTCTATAAATAGATTCCATAGAGAGAAACACCTTTGATTTGCGTATGCGCATTGCCTTTCAAAAACAAAAATTTAATAACAGCTCTATACTCAACTTTTTACATTTTGACAAAAATCCTCACATCGATGACTACCCACTATCAACTACTCAAATGACTATTAACTAGAAACTGCTCATCTAAAATGGCTGGAACTTTGGTGAATAACTGTCAAAGGTGCACAACTACATTCTCTAGTTTCTATTGACGATTGCTGCCATTTTTAAGTTTTGGTCGGAAACTTTTCCACTCTCGTTAGTTGAATGTCTGAAGTTAAGAAAAATGGTAAAAGCATTTATGAAACTAAGTCAAAACCTAAGTCAAAGTCTAAGTTTATGTATAAAAAGTTGAAGTGGATGTTGATGATGTCACCATAAGTTGAGAGAGAAATGAAAAGTATAACTCATCACATTGGAAGAATAGTTCCTCGAAGGTACTTAGCCCTTTTTCTATGAGCTATTTTGCCGTGTTCATAAAGGTGTGCAGATTAGTTATTAGGTATAAAACATCAGCTTTTGTGGAGAATGGGATCTAGCACCTCCATAACCAATATGAAAACGATTATCAATATGAGTTATATTAAAATATTTGCCCTCGCTGACCATCTAACAGTGCAAAACTTCCATTGCGAGAATGTGCAGATCAATTTGACCAGTATAGGTCATATTTGTTTCATCTTTCAACTCAAAAGGTAATAAAATTTAGAGCTCTATCAGCTTGATGACAACCTCTATTTGGGTCGGAAAAACAGTCATGTTCCAAAATGACTGATGAAGAAAAATTCTCTCTGCGTAAAATCAATTGTGTCAAGGCAAAACCATCTTTAATTAGGTAGATTGAATTAATTGACAACAAATAAGCTTTGTCGAACGCTTTCACTTGCTCAAAAGAGAAAGTAAGTGGAAATGCTGAAAGACGAGATGGGAAAATGATCTCCACAGCAGGTGACTCATGGCTTACAAATTACTTAACGTCATGTTAATTGAAATTTTCAAGAAGTTATCAGGAAAAATTCTCAAAAATGGTCCAAAGTCCCCAGGATAATGTCCAATTCAATGGAAAACATCGCCCTTATCCAATTAGTTTGTTTTCTTTCGAAATAGCCTAAAGTCAAATCATCTTCAAAACAACTTCACGAGCACACTTCAGAATGAGATTGTCTCAATTACATCACACAATTACACAAACATAGTGTGTCCAAGCTTAACGTAAACGTAAGCGTATTATATTGCCAGAGTTGTGTACGTTTATTTGTCGTCGTTTTGTCCAGACAAACTTTCTCCAAAGATGATTATCAAAGCTTTCAAGAAAATCGTTGGCATACATACTCTGTGGAAACTTGGAGTGAAGTGAAAGTCATATTCATTACTCCAGTTACAGTTTGCATAATAAATAGTTCAGCAAGATAGTTCATACTCAACTTGGTGAACGACATGTTTGTTGACAATTTCGTTGATGGCTGACTTGTCTACTTTGTCCACTTCCAAACGCCGCATTCAAGTGTGAAGCAAAGTTCAACTTTTTATCTTTATTCAATTTGTAAGACACAGACAAGTGGAGCCGTTCGAAATTGACCGATTTTTCATTTTCTGAATACACCGGCGGCCATTGCCTGGACATAGTAAATAAATGTGGAAAATCCACCAAACATTATTGATTCCATTAGATGTAGTTCTCATAATAAGATATAAAAGCATTCATGCCTGCATCTATACTTCCAATTCTTGCCTTTAAAGGTTAGTGAACACATGAAAGACTACAACTCGCGTCCTGTTAAGCGGAAGTCTTACGTTATAGTAGTGCAGCTTATACTTAAGATAGAATCTAATAAAGATAGAATTTCAAATCATATGAATCTGTTTTTATTCTGCTGAAGCGACACAAAGCTTGTTACAATGCTATTCTGTCCACGAATAATACAAAACAAAACAAAATAATATTCCCACAGTATTTATGGCCGTTTAAGTCGCTTTGCAGGAAACAGAAGGGTTTTCCATTTCCGGTCATAGAGATATCAGAGGGCTTAGTGAGGTATAACTTCACTTTTTATTAGATTCTATCGATTTAATGCGAACTTCAATTTCCGGCAACGCGTTCGTATTTAACGAACTGACGACATCGAAACGTCTACTAACATGGCTTCCTTTTTTGGGAGGACTTGGTTGTATCCCTTTTTGATTGCTGATCCCTTGTGACGTTCACCAAGCTCAAAAGTAGCATCCATGCACTAACTATACAAATCTCCCCCACACACGCATACAAATGGATCGCCTACGAAGGATAGCATCCCTTCAATTGATAACAGCTTCTATAGCTTCCGTAGCCGATCCGGTTGGACCGGGGTCAGCTTATGTCCTCTGAACAGTTCAACCATATACAGCATTATGAGCTGTCTCTCGTCGGATACTTTTCTAGACCCATCAAATTCTTCTCAGCAGTCGCCTGAGTGAATTATTTGATTGGTCATATCGTCATATCAGAAGTCTCATAACAAGGATAAACTGCGCTCCCTTTGATAAAGTGCCACATTTTCTTGGGCTGTATTTTCGATAAGGTTTCGTCCAAAATGAAAATTAAGAAATGAAGTCGAGCGTTTACGACGTTTGACATATTCGGTAGCCTGGCAATTGAATCAATGTGAGTGCGAACGACAGTCTGTTCCGAAATAGTGCAAACACTATACCGGCACTGTTTTTTGTTGATAGTTGAATTGCTAAAACGTTAAAAAAAATTTATTAAAAATGAAAAATAATTTACAAAAGAAAGATCTTCCTTTGAATTTTGCGAGTTAAATTTTCCTTTTTCTGTAATCGATTTTTGACCGCTATCGTTCGGTCTTCCTCGCTGGGGAAAAGGAAGGTAGAAAGAAAATCTTGAAAGAAAAGTTTTTCTTTTATTTTTCACAATTATCTTGCGAAGATGAAATCAACTACGAACTATGAACTACATCCGGTTTAAGTGTCGTTACATAAATATTTCAGTGAAAATCCATTAACAGGAGATGCGACAACTTAATGATTAGCTTACCCCTTTATATGGACACTAATAATCATCCTTGACTTTTCGGTAAGAATTGAAAAGTTTGGAGTCGCTGGTGAGAAATAAACAATACATATTTGTTCGTCAGTTCATAATTTTTTCAATATTTCAATATACTTCCTTTGAAGAGCAAATAGATCAAGAAAGTGATAAAGTTCAAAAGCCCAATCAACAAAGGACATATCAACAATCAGTTATGATCCAAAAAATAAAATGTAACATGAAAATTTCACAAATTAAAAATAAAGTACGATGTAAAGTTACTCAAAATGAAAACATAATACTTGAAAAAAAAAATTATGATTAACAACTTATCTCGTTAGACTTTTGTGCATAAATATAATTCTTAATTTGTTTTAAAAACGGGAGAAAAACCAACAAACCTTGTTTACCTTCATGTGAGCACTCACGTACCCGAATACCAAACGGCATTGAAAAACTTATGCAATGCTTAAAGCTTAGACTTGCTCCCTCCAGATCGTCAAAATATGACTCTATAAGGATCGAACAACGTTGGTCTTTCTTTCCATTTGTTAACCTTGTGTAGAAAAGTGGTGGCATTCAATTTAACACATCGTGTGGAGCATCTGGGTACTCGGTACTCGCTACGGTGCTTCCCGGGTACCGACCTTAAAAATATTTGGTTTGATTGCCTTGTAATAAAACAAATTATTGAATAAGTTTCTACAAAGTAAATAAATGAAAAGCGTTGCAAATAAACAATGAGGAACGCGAACATAATAAAGAAATAAATTTAATTATGGTTTCTTCTCCTCCATAGCACCACAGCCCCTCTCGTGCCTGCGCTGCAACCCTGCCTTACAATATGCGGCTCAAACTGTCTCTGCTCATTGACCGCGTCCTCCAATTTGAAATCTGAGCAACGATGAGCTGTTTTCGTTCACAAAATCAGACCAGCGTTTCCTCGGTCTCCCCAATGGTCTCCACCCTTCAGCACTCTTCAAACTTCTTTGTGGGAAAACTTAGTACCTTCATACACTTCATATGGCCAAACCATTGCAGCTTCTTCAGCCTTACATTCATTCAGAGCTCAAGCCTGTCAAAAACTGTCAAAAATACAGCTCATGGTTGTATTGAATCCGCCATTGGCCCTTGTCTAGATTATCTCCACTTTACCGCTTAAAGACATGTCTCTCATAGCCAGCTTTCATTTTCGGATGCTTGGGTTAGGGTTCAAGTTTCATTACCATAGAAAAAGGCAGGTCATATCAAAGATTTGTATGCTTGAAGCTTGTATGTGTATGTATGTCCTGTTGAAGTCTTGGTCTTCATAATCTGGTCTGGTCTTCATAATGGTCTTCTGGTCTTCATAATCTTCAGAACTGAATAAAATGTATTCTACTATTCAGCATACTTTGTCTTCTCCATTCGCCTGCTGTGTTATTTTGCGCATTCGAGGTATTTTTTCCCCGACTGCTTCATTAGCTTTGTTTTCTTTTCATTGATTTTCAGCTCAACGAAGTTTTTTTCGCGATCAAGTTTCGGAAGAAGTCCTTTTGAGGTTATTAGCGACCACGACAAAGAGTTGATGTCATCCGCATAGGCTACCACTTGGCTCAACTTGTATAATAGTGTGTCTCTTGCATTCACAGGTACTATCTTATGGTATATTTTAGAGCCAGATTGAATAGCAAAGAGGCCAACCATGTCCCTGCTTAAGCCCAATGGTGTCGGTAAGTTGGTTATTGATACCGGATTGGGAGGTTTTCGACGTCATTGTCATTTTTGTAAGACGGTCTAACTACGCTGGAATACGAACGCAAAGCATTATTTGATTATGATTATTTGATCGTACGTTACGATCAGTACTGTCGTATTTTTGTTTCTCGTTGAGTAAAATCTGGATAATGTATATGATGTACTCCCAGGTCTTTATAAGTACTTTATTGACAGTGAACAATTGGTCTATAGTCGATCTACTAGCTCTCAAGCCACCTTGATGTCCCCCAACAAAAGTGTTAGCGTACGGTCTGAATTTCTTTTCTAAGGTCTTCGAAAAAACGCCTAACAAAATAGTGATATGCCATTATAGTTTTCGCACTGTAGCTTGTCAATATTTAGATACGAAGTATGATTGATTGGCTTCACTCGTTTGGCTCATGTCCTTGTTACCAGATCTGCTGGATCTGGATAATTTTGTGGACGGCGTTCAGAACACCGTTGCCACCATGTTTAATACGCACAACTGGAATTCCATGAATTCCGGGTGCTTTGTTATTTGTTGGGGGTTTGATGTCGGAAGAAACTTCATCCAGTGTTGAATTGTTGGAATTTTCATGTCTAGAGGCTTCCATGTCCTGGAGCTGTCTGCAGGATTAAGGAGTTTCTTGAAATATGAAGCCTACCTGTCCTTGATCTTGCTAATATCAGCGATGATGGTACCGTTGCCTTCACAAAAGAGCGTGGTCTTGGCGTCATAACCTTACTTCGAGATTTTCACTACTTTATATGCTTGTCTTGTGTGGCTGTTCGCTAGACTAACATCAAAGCGCATTCGACGTCATCGTATTTTCTTTTCTTATTTCACATTATTTCATTTGCTACTCTTCTGAAATTTTCAAACTCTTCTCTCTTTGTCCTGGATTTCCTACCTAGATATATTTTGTTCGCCTGATTCTTTTTGCCTAACGCATCCTGGCATTTGTCATTGAACTGATCATTTATTCTCCCACATGGAACCAATACGCTATATAGCTTAAAGTTATGCTTCAAGTCAATTAAATCGTTATCTAAAAATGGCCCTGAGCAAACCTTACTACTTCTCCTCAAGATTGCATCAACAAATTGCTAATATTATCCCTATTAACAAGCTTGTTGACCTGTGTAGCTAAATACTCCCCGAACCCCTTTATCAAATTTCTCTTAGGTATGTAAAATTAACACCAAGTGTCCTCAAATCAGACTCAAGTGTCTATAGTTATTAAAAAAAAAATAGTTATAAGTCCTGTCTAAGATAAGCAGTCATGAATTAAGTATAATTTTAAGTAAGCAAAGATGTAATGCAATACTTTCTCAAATCTCTGGATACAAGCAAGTAACTGTCAGAAAGTGTTCAAACGACAATTCCAATAAAGAATTATATATTAGATAGTCTAAAAATTATTGAGCCATTTTTGTCACTAGATGGTGCTCGTTGTTATATATCGGGCAATACTTAATAGATTGAGTCAAACTGATATGCGTTTGATAAGGTCACATTTTAGTCTATAATTTTCTAAAAACCAGTTTTGTATTTCGTCATTGGTGTCAGAAGTTGTATTCATTGAAAAATTAGTGTAATTACATTATATTTTACGATATTCTATAAATATTTTAAGAATTATATTTTACAATATCACTACGATCAAGGTAAGAATGCATCGTGGGCTCGTGAAAAAATTTGTGGTGTCTACGGTCAAGATACTTTATTAGAAGCCACAGTCAAGAGGTGGTTCGGTCGCTTTCGTTCATGAAAATTTGGTGTCAAAAATTCTCCTCGCTCAGATCTACCAATCGCTGATAAAGTCGATGAAATCTTACAAAAAAATTCAAGAAGACCGACACATAAGTAGCCATGACATTCCAAACGAACTGAATATCCATCATATCACTGAATATCAAACAGTTTGGAACCGTTTGCGTACGGCTGGATACACAAAGAAGCTCAACGTTTGGGTGCCGTATGAATTAACACTAAACAATTTGATCGACCGAATTTCCATTTGCGAATTGCTAGTACAATGCAACGAAATCCAGCCATTTTTGAAGCAAATCATTACGGGCGATGAAAAATGGGTAAGATACGAGAATATCGTTCCAAAAAGATGATGGCCAAAAAAAGGTGAATCATCACAAACGACTTCAAAGCTAGGATTGACACCAAATAAGGTTATGCTGTGTGTATGGTGGGATCGGAAGGGAATTGTTTATCATGAGGTGCTGGAACCTGGCCAAACACTCAATGCTGCTCTGTACTGTCAGCATTTAACCTAATTGCAACAAATAATTCAAAAAAACCGGCCAGCATTGATCTATAGAAAGGACGTTGTCTTCCATCATGACAATGCGAGACCACACACATTTGTGATGACCCGGCAAAAATTGACAGAGCTTGGCCGGGAAGTTTTGATGCATCCACCGTATAGTCCAGACGTTGCACCATCAGACTATCTTTTGTTTCCGTCTCTGCAAAACTTCCTTAATGAAAAGAAATTCACCTCAAAACGGGACTGTGTAAATCACTTGGCCAAGTTTTTCGTCGATAAACCACGGAAGAAGTTCTGCACAGATGGAATAATGGCTATACCCAAAAAATGGCAAAAGATCATAGATAATAATGGACTATATGCACTCAAATAAAATCCAGTTTAAATAAAAGAAATATTCAATCGAAAAATGCCAAAAAAAGGCTCAATACTTTTTAGACTTACCAATATAAAAATATATAAAACAAATATGTGTTAACAAAATTGCAGCCTTCGAACAAGCTTGTAGGATTTATTCCTTTAAAAGATAGCTACGAAATTCCAAATTTCTGAGATGGTAATTTTTTATAGTTGCCAAAGTAAGACGTGTCAGGACCATTATCATGTTACATGATTGATTCAATATTTCCTTACGTGAAAGAAAGTCGTTTCATGGCATTTCAGATTCCTTACTGATATGTAAACCATTCGAGTTTTCATACTTCGAAAAATCTTCAGATAAGTATGTGCTGACTAATTGCCCAGGACTAAATTGAATTAATTTTCAGTGAAATAATTATGTTGAGTTAAAAAATTAATTAATTTTTATTAAATTCATATTCAATTGTCGCAGCTTCGCTCAATAGTTTTTTGGATATCCTGAAGCTGGTTAAACCCCGATAATAATGAATATTCATTTATGTCAACCAATATAACATACTTCAAAGTATATCAACTGTCAGTTAATTAATTATGTCTTGCTGCGGATGATATTGACGAGGCAATGATCCTGTAAAGTGAAACTGCAATACGCTGTCAATATAACAATGTGAAACCGTGCACTTGTAATTTCGTTATAAATAAGAGCTGCAAGTGACTAACACATTTACCCCAGATAAATTAACTCGCTTTAGATACTAGCGGATACCGAGAACTCCATGAATGGTTTTTCATTAGTGTAATTGAAATAGGTTGCTCATCTTCAAGGATATTAATTGTTGTTCTTTTAAAAACAATCTTTGTAAACACCACAAACGAGTGAATTTAGCACGCTGAGTGCATAAACATCGCTAAAATATGCGGGAAGATTATGTATGTAAATGGTTCTTAACAGGAAGCAACGTAGACAGAATACAAACAGTGATCAGAAATATGTAGTTGGTATGCATGTAATGTTTGTGTATTGTTTCAAATACAGTTTTTGCAGAATAAATAGCATACATTGTGGGCATGTGGTCTGTTCCAGGTGATGAATCAATGCATTGTCCTTATCATAGTTGATTGAGCCCCCAACCGCACATGAATGTACATACACGCACTGCTTTAGACCAAGCAAATATCCTGAACACCATTCCTCACCGACTAATTACTTCGAGGAATGTTTCAAGGACTAGAAGATGCTATGAAAATTCAAGTAACCTTAAACTATAGATAAATTTCGAAAATTAAAATCTCTCCTATTCCATCCACGAACAATCTAATTCTACTCGATAAAGTGCATTTAGTTTTCAGCTAAATCAAGAAATCCTGAAAATTTCCATTAACATTTCAAAAAAAATTTCATGTTGCTCAAGCCAACTATAGGAAACCATAATCTTTCACTAATTTCTTTGCCTTTACACATCAATTAAAATTTTATTTTATTTGTTCTTACCCTCTGCCGCTCCATCATTATTGACCTGTTGTGTCCTTTGCAGAGTCCACAACAAAAAGGAAAGACACAAGCAACTGTGTAGCACCTTAAGCCAAAGGTAGCCTAATTAATTGTCGCCCGTTTTTGGTCGCATAAGTAGATAATAGACGCAATGGAGATTATAAATCAAGTATATTTTGGGTGCGTAAAGTTTCTGTATTGCGAAGGATGCTAATTAGATTAGACTTTTAGGTACTGTGCAAACGGATGTAGTAAGGCGAACCCGAACCTTAAAAAACCAGTTGACAAAAGATGGCTAGGCTGTCGTTCGGGTTTTCTTTTTTTTGGGGTTTTTTGTATATTTTTATGTAGTTAATTAATTAATTGTGTATTATACAGTGTTAAGATAAAGTGCTAAACGACTCCAAATGAGCTTTGCGATTAAGTGACAATGAACATCGCAACAATATTATGCTAGTTAAAGTTTTAGGTAGGATTCAACTATTTAATTTTTAGTTTTTCGACGATTATGTAAAATGTTTTATTTATTTGCATAGAATGTTGCCTTGAAGTCCGCAGAAAAAAGACTGGTTTCTTCCACTTATTCTTCTATTTGTTGATATTTTAATAGTATCATATAAAAAACTATAGCATTACATCTCAATTTATTCCAGAAAATTAGCAAGGACTCGTATTGTTTATATGAAAATGATTCGGCAATCCAAACTGAGGTGTGATATTACACTTTATACCGTCCGAATCCCCAACACTCAAAGTATTTCGTAGTTCGTATGCTAAATCTTTGGAATTAAATTAAAAAATTACAAGGAGCAGATTTACAGAAGTCATAAAATCAAGCATTTGTTGAAAAAATGTGTCAATTATACACGTGAAATAAGCTTTTGGTATTATAATTTAAATTAGTTTTCAGTGTTGGAAGAGCTATCGAGGTTGCTAGAGAAAGGATGGCTGGAGCTATCAATACCTCAATACAAATAGCCAAGACTAGCACCTGTGTTTAGTTCTCCCCATTAGTAACTATTGTTAATATTATTCTCAAGAGAAAACAAGGAGATCATTTAGCTTTATGATGGCTTTCATAAAGCTAAAGGACTAGAATCAGACTAGAAGGAAGTGCTATGTATTCACTTTGTTCCTACCGTAAGCTCAGCAGGTCTGATCCATTTTGGCTCGAATTCATTTGAGGTGTTCACTCGATACATTACGGCCCGCTTATGTCGCCACCATTTTTCTTGAACAATTTCAGTCGTTTTCCTTGAGAGCCTAGGTTATACCGAAATTTTATGCTTATCGTGTCCTCGCTCGTGTCATTTCAAGCGGTATCTTTTTCTAAAGGGTTGAGTCTAGTTTGTTACGTATTTCGATGGGTAGCCGACATTCAACAAACAAAACTATATATATATATATATATATATACATATATATATATATATATATATATATATATATATATATATATATATATATGAATAAATGAATAAATAAATAACATAACAACTTATTTTGAATATAACAATAAATTGTGTTGGTTAAGTTTTTCATTTGCACGCATACATTTTAAGTTAAAAGAAAATCATACGAGATAAAATAGAACTAAGAATAAAATTGAAATAAAAACCTTTATAGTTCGATTTAAGTATTAAGTAATATTTGGTTAAATAATATTAGTCACAAAAAAAATATAATAAGCCTCAGAAAAAAAATATTCCCAGTAGAAGAAAAAACAAATAAACTTCTTGGAAGTTGTTTGGGAAGAAATTTTCCATTGATATGATTCACTTGTTTGTTGTGTACATATCGCTATAAGAAGAATAGAAATGGTGATCCATTGTATAGAATATGGAAAATAAAGTATAGAAATCCAGTATCAAGTAATGGAAACTAAAGTATAGAAATTAATTCTCAAGTGATGGAAAGTAAAGAATATAAATTGTGAATTTAATTATTGAGCATAATAAAGGGAATCAGAAATATTAGCGGCCGTTTGAAGTGATTAGCCCCAGATGTCCTCGATCACTAAATCTTTGAATCACAAAGCCCAAGAGAACAGTTTGATCGAGGCCAAGAAGATCGTAAGCAGGCAGCAGAGGTGGTCAGAGGTAGCGCAGCAGAAGCAAGTGAAGTGTCGAAACCAAGCTGAGGTGGAGATTCGTATTGGAGGAAGCAGAGGTGGTCAGAATCAGCGCAACAAAAGCAAATAAAGTCCCGAAATCAAGCAGAGGTGGTCAGAATCAGCGCAGCACTGTTCACGTAAATTAAATACTTTATATTTTCTTATTTATTTGATCATTTCTATTTATTTATTAATTTTATGTAATATGAAAGAGTAAGCTCTTTCTTTGTGTGTGTGTGGACATGGTAGGGTCAGGGCTTAAATAATGTCCTACAACACTCACGCGGTGCGCTTGTCGGTTAAAAGTAACTTCCTTCGGCCGCCTTTATGTGGCCTTTTTTCGTTGCAGGTATTATATAATATTTGGTTAAATAATATTAGTCACAAAAAAAATATAATAAGCCTCAGAAAAAAAATATTCCCAGTAGAAGAAAAAACAAATAAACTTCTTGGAAGTTGTTTGGGAAGAAATTTTCCATTGATATGATTCACTTGTTTGTTGTGTACATATCGCTATAAGAAGAATAGAAATGGTGATCCATTGTATAGAATATGGAAAATAAAGTATAGAAATCCAGTATCAAGTAATGGAAACTAAAGTATAGAAATTAATTCTCAAGTGATGGAAAGTAAAGAATATAAATTGTGAATTTAATTATTGAGCATAATAAAGGGAATCAGAAATATTAGCGGCCGTTTGAAGTGATTAGCCCCAGATGTCCTCGATCACTAAATCTTTGAATCACAAAGCCCAAGAGAACAGTTTGATCGAGGCCAAGAAGATCGTAAGCAGGCAGCAGAGGTGGTCAGAGGTAGCGCAGCAGAAGCAAGTGAAGTGTCGAAACCAAGCTGAGGTGGAGATTCGTATTGGAGGAAGCAGAGGTGGTCAGAATCAGCGCAACAAAAGCAAATAAAGTCCCGAAATCAAGCAGAGGTGGTCAGAATCAGCGCAGCACTGTTCACGTAAATTAAATACTTTATATTTTCTTATTTATTTGATCATTTCTATTTATTTATTAATTTTATGTAATATGAAAGAGTAAGCTCTTTCTTTGTGTGTGTGTGGACATGGTAGGGTCAGGGCTTAAATAATGTCCTACAACACTCACGCGGTGCGCTTGTCGGTTAAAAGTAACTTCCTTCGGCCGCCTTTATGTGGCCTTTTTTCGTTGCAGGTGCAACCTATCGGTTGCCCCAATATATTATTATATTAATCTTAATTATATATTAATTATAAATTTGTTATGTTGTTGAAAAAACATCACAAGTTCTCTTTTTATTGTTGCTTTTGGTACATGCACTGTTCTAGTTCCATTTTTATCAGGTGATTCAGCTTTACCAAACTTATCTTATTTTACGCAAACTACTAAATGGTGCCAAAGCGGCTTGGCTCAACGCGATTTAAAAATACTTCAGGCGCATCAAGGATTGCAAAAGATTCAACTGAAAAAGCAAAAGAACAAGAAAACCCGTTATTTCTTTGAATCTAAGGAAGTGATCGACAAAATTTTCAAGTTTTCGGAAACAGGTTATACAGGAAACATCATCTTTGTATCCAACAATTGCCGCTGTAGAAAATGTTGGCATCGAATCGGTGTGAAAATCCATCCAAAGTATTATAAATTAAGAAAATTCTCATTAAAAGTGTTTTAAAGTTATTAATTAAGAAACTCATTAGAAAAGAGTCGCTAAAAACCCAGAGCTACATGTACTGCTCACGAAATTGCCAATCACAAGCAGTAGCGAGACATTCCTTTCTGATATAATTGATCTTGGCTTTCGGAGATCCTGGCAAGGCTTACATAGTGCACTGAAAATCTGGCCTCTTTCTTGTAAAACGGCCAGTAACGCAACGAGCTAATCAAAAGAGACGCGCGACGAGCTAAATCTTGAAACAAGACGGAACTAAGGAATCCTGCTGACAAAGTATATAATCAACATCACGCACAACTATTGAACTTCAACTTATTGTTGTCCACAACTGCAGCTTGTGCTCAGCTTTATTTGCAAAATCTAGTAACACAACATTTGTCGAAATTTCAGATCTGAAGTTTGTAAAATGATCTGAAAAATTCCACTCTAATGAAAAAGATCCTTATTCTTTCCTCAGTCCCAGGCTCTAGTGAAAGTATGCACCAAGAACTTCAATGAGGTTGAATAAGTGTGGAAAGTGTTAAATGATCCGCGAAATAAGTTAGTTTAAGGAGATTCAGTGTTTCAATTGACATCAAGTCCAGGTTTCCAGTCAAATCTGTAACTTGTGTACATTTGGTCCCAAATTTCGATAACCATAACTCAACTTTTGACCAATATCTCAATGTTCGAGTACAACGTAGAGCAGCGTGACTCATCCACCCCTAACATATGGTTAGAGTTTTGAAGATCGCCCGCCTTTTCGTCCACAAAAAGAGATCCGCTGGTTTCATAATTGGTTTGTTTTGTTTTTTTTGGTAATATTGAGTTCAAACCTGATTTTTTGGGGTGTTTCTTTACTTGTGTAGAAGTTGCTTAGTTCCTACTTGTCCAGTTCACTCAAAAAGCAAAAATACTATTTGATTTCATTTAAAAACTTATGTGTTTTGGTCTAAACATGACCATCTTTCTCCTGGCACATCGCTACGAGTTCATTTATTGAATTATTTTTTGCTTCATTTTAGCTGGCTGAACCAACTCCTCCAAGAAGATCCACCCCCTGCTTCCTAGGTTCCTGAAGCTCACAATGATCTCCAAATTTTTACAATGATTGCACAAGATAGGATAGTGCAACTCAACTAAATTACGATTAAGGAAAATAATTACAGAAATTCAAAAAAAGTTGACCAAAGAAGATAAACTATTCAAAAAAAACTCCAAAAAGTGAAAAAATTCGTTAAGATTGCCTTTGCAATGATTAAAGCTTTAGGCATTACTATTTCCTTTGGCAACTGGTCATCGTGTGGCAGCCAGGTACTTCTTTCTGATACTTTAGGGGAGTTGTAACTGCCAGTGTCTACCAACAGTTCAGCACTGGCCGTGTGGATAAAAGCATAGAATCTATGTGCGTCACCAAAATACATACAATATTAAAGCAGCTATTTCAATACTCCTACTTCACTTATTACCTCTCCTAGTACTGCTACAACCACTTTGACCATGACATCTACTACTTATTCTGCTCCTCGTAATTTTAACACCACAACTGCTACTTAAATTATGGTTACATGGACTAACACTGAAGTAATATTGCTACCAATACGAATATTCATTATACTTCTATTATAACTAATGCTTATGCCAATATTTTGAAACAAATTATGGTATAAGCAACAATCGAGATGCTTTTTGGAATGCTGACACATTACTTTTTATTGAAGTTTTTTCTATATTTCTGCTCTTGAGTCACTTTTGAATAATCGGCACGTGGGCCTTGCTTCTCGTACTAAAATAATCCGATATACCAGACTTTTCTCGTTCGTATTAAAACCTCAGGATCCATAGGATCATTAACCTTTTTCTCGATAAGTAAAAGAGACGACTTTTGAGCCTACGTTCTTATGCTCAAAAGAATTACTTGGTCTTGATAACAGCTCAATGAACTTCTTTGACATAAAAGATGACGGAAGAAAAGGTTGCAACGAGAGTGTCATCACCCTCATCATAGCCAATATATGTGAGTTATCTTCTAGGAACAGACGCATTGTAATGACCATAGAATTCATGGGAAGTCTAATCTGACCTCCTTATTAACAAACATACCGACATCGTTCAAATCGGTTACTGGTCGCTTCGTAAGCGAATCGGCATACCATGCCGTCACAGGACTAACTATAGTGGCTTTTGAGGCGAAGGTATCTACCTTTTGTCTAGACAACTGAGGTATGAACAAGGAAGAGATGCTATCACTCACAAGAAGAGACAAAGCACTGTAGCTTTGTAGCAGAACATAATGAAAATTTATGGCGCGACTCAGCTGAAAGGTGGGTGGATAAGCGTACTTCCTATCTCACCTGCAAATATGGCAAAGACGCAGTCCACCGACGGTTTGTTCTGTCCAGGAATCGTGTACGATGGCTACTACTTATTTTTCAAGTGGAAATGCTTTCCTCTGCAAGAGAGTTGATGAACTCTTTCCGAAAAGTCTGATGCATATGACCAGGCCTCAATCGAAAAATAGACATGGGTTACGTATTATTCACGGATAGTTTTTCTGAAAAAGAAAGAACTTTTTGATCAGTGGTTGACAAGAAGGGATGAAGGATGACAATGAAGGGAGAAGGCTTTTGCAGTAACATTTTGCCCTTTTGCTTCCTTCATGATGTGACTAATAGTTCCAGTGTTAACATAAAAAGGTTGCCTTGTAGCCTTTTTCCGCTGAGAGTTCCTCACTGAGGACGAAAATAGTCTTCACCTCCAAACCAGAAAAAAAAACAATAATATGGCGTATAACAAAGTAATCTTAGATACTTAGGGATATATCCTGTTTCGGGATTTGGTCTTTGAAAGCCTTTTGTAACAATTGAAATAAATTCCAACAGAAAAAGAGATTTTATTTCAGTAAACAACCCATAACTATCAATAAAGCTGCACGCAGGAAACCAACCTGTTGCATGTCATACTACCATCCATATTGTTTATGTTACCGTCAAAAAATATATAATTCTAATGGTCGCATTCCATCACAATTATACATATATGTTTTAGAACGTCCAAAATGTTTGCATATTTGCCCTCCCTAGCATCAATAGCCTATCATATTAATAAAACCACTTTTGCTGTTTCCCAATGGACTTATTCTTCTCTTTTATGTTTACCTAAAAACCTATCATATGTCTTCAAACCTTATTATCCGCGGGTAACGACCAAAAAGCTTCTTTTGAATGGCATCTAAGTGACGAATTAATAAAAACTGTGAAGGTGATTGTGAAAAATTTCTTATCTTGTAACTGCGTTCGAAATTATCATTTTAAACAGGCACAACCCATATTAGGCACAATATATTATCAATCCTGAATTTACATTTATCTTTCTTCTCGGCTTAGTTGTCAGTTAGTATTTTAGTCCTTGCAGAGTTGAGTAAACTTTGAACATCAGAGTGCGTAAGAAATCAGTCACGCCTCTTTTGACATTTGCATCCTGAAAGGCTCTTTATATTAGGCGCTCCATAGGTCGTAGAATGAATTTATCATCATTCCTGCGTATCCCCAGTTATTATCATCGTTTTCATGATCTCATTTTCTATTGCGTTAGTTCGGGTTACGCCCCGTTCAACGGCCTTGGCATTGAAATCACCTTTGGCAAGGGTCTACCCTCAGTGCTCGAGACAGCGTCTTCCAATGACATTCAAATTGTTTGGTAAGGATGAAATTAGGTTATCTGTCATCGAGTACACACTGAATATCTATCTCTCTATCATATGTAAATCGGCGAAAAACGCTGAAGAGTTGAAAAATGCGCTCTAGCCGCGTTTGGCCTCAGGTGCTTGACAACTTATTGAAAATTTCTATATCGTTCTAAAACCTTAAGCATCGTATTTTGATTGTATTTGTATTTGTATTTGTATTTGTATTTTGATTGTACCTTACCATAGAACCAGAATCAGTAAAAAAAAATGTTTGACTTTTTGAAAATTTGTAACCTAAAAGCCTTCTTACTCTGTAAAAACATTTTACCTGGTTTCTCTTATGGCATTGCTCGCATACGAGTAGTATGTCACCTCTTTTCTCCTTACATTCTTTTCTAGGAAATTCTGGGTGACCACTCTTCGATTCCGATTGATTTCTGAGGCTCGAGTTATCTCAGCTTTTCTTTCGCCCTGCTTTGAACAGCTTCGCACGGTATGGGTCACGTCATCAGTCTTCACACCTTACGTCTTACAAAACATGCAGCATACCACGTTTCTGTATTTCCACAGGCTTTCCACAGGTGTATCCACAGGCTCCGCATTCAAAGCACATACAGCTTCCGTCGGGGCCTTTCCAATTTCAAAATAAGACATTTATAACATCTGCTACTGATTGTCCTCCGGCACACTTTGCAGGCAACCCAGGTGACAAAATGATTGGAATTAGAGGACTAGGACTATACGAACTCCCTCAACCGGTTTGTATTGATGAAAAGATTAAATTATGCAAAAAACTGATGAACATTACAAAGGTTATTTTGCTAGCTTTTCAGGTTCGCGATACATTTTTGAGAGGTAAACGCATCTTATCTGGCAGTTTGAACTCAAAACAACTGGCTTTCATCAGAAAGTTTTTTTCCACATGGTGGTTACCTTTCAAAATGGTAAGAAAATTCCATATCTTTACCTGCATGAGCTAGACTAGAAGGTTAGTATCTTTGTAAAAAGAGACATTTATATACATATGCATAAGAAACACCACACAGAAGATGGCACATGGCCGAAACGTGTTTGTGGACGACAGGAAAAGGTGACGGTTAATGACGGGAAATTGTTCCGTAGAAAAAGAAAATAATACTTTCACCTAGCCTTATTTCTATTTTATTAATCTAACTCTCGTAGATCCTGTCTAAATATACAAGTTTGAATTAGTTCAAATTTCATTGTCTCGAACTAAGAGATATTTGATTCGAGAGAATTATTCAAGGACTTTGAAATGAGGTTGAGGTTAACTTTGAGCCAAACTTAAGTTTAACATTATAGTTCCTAGAATAAATACTTGATGTCTGTAGAAGCTTCAATTGTGGGGACTCTTTGCTTACTCAGAAACTGCAGTATTGAAACAGATTAACATATGTAAGTTAATCGTTCGTTGGGCTTTAGACAATGTGGTATGTGGTATGACAATCCGCATTTAATATTGAAAATAATTCGTCACGTCCAGGATGATCGAGTACCATCCTTTTCTTCAAACTTTTGGAGCTAAAATTTTTATGGAGCAAGCTATGTTATGGTATCCATCAGCACCCCTTAGAAGGCTGCCGAAGTTATTGAATATTTTAAAAATATTCACAAACTTCAAGAAACTTTTCTTTCTGGTTGTAGTAAAGATGATAACAAGATTGTATCAATTTTTATTTTGACATATTTGTTAGAATGAAAAACTTCAATATGAACATGAAAATTTGAATCACGAAACAATATGTGTAGGTTCAAGTTATCCTAGCTACCATTCTCTCACGCATTCATCCATGAAAACCGAAATACTATGAAACGATTTATATTTATACCACCGAACAGTAATCAATTGTTTTTCTTTGGAAATATCTTTTCATTTAAACTCATCCGAGAGCTACAATTTTCTTACAAGCTCACTTGGCTTTATTTACATCATCATCAGACCCAAAATACACATTAGAAGTTTCATGTATATAAAAAAGAAAAATTCGCCGCTTCACAGGAAGCATTTCCTAGAAAAAATTATGAAGGAAGAGCAAATATTTATTTACGCATGTTAATACGTGGGAGTAAAGGTATGTGCATATATTCACACAAACATTATATTCTTGCATTCCCTTATATGGTTTCGTCAAGTATGTTGCGAAGGATGGAAACATATGCGGCTCAGGTTTCTCAGAGCTGAATATTATACGAAACATGTTTAGCAAATTTAATACAAATCAACTTAAGGATTTATTAAGGAAAAAGGAAGGTAAATAACTTCTGATCGACAAAATTTGTGGTTTATGTTAAAGCGTGTTCCTTTAATGAGGAGACGATGAATGCGTTTTGTTCTCCACAATTAAAGAAAAATATACTTTAAACATACCCTCAAAGACGTTAACCGAAACCCTTTATGTCGTAATAAGTACGCTTTAGTTAATAAATCGCTAAATTATTGGTCTCATGATTGCGGGCCTTCAAATAGAAACAGGATTTACAAATATTATCGATTCACACAATCTCCAAGATTGAGCTCAAACTTAAACGATTCTTTCACGATACTAATTAAGTCATTGTGAACTTTTCCTTTTAAAACATTTCGAAACTGACCGAGAGAATGAAAATGAACTAACTTGAAAAGGACAATGTTTTTATTTGACTTTGCAAGTGGTTTGCGAAAAGTGTTTGGCATGCAATTATTTCTGTCAGTACCAGAAGTGGTGACCTTTTCCCCGGCAAACTTTTTGTTTGTATTTACGCAATCCAATTCGCTATTTATCGGATAATCCTTGCCGTAGTAAATGTCAAAGTATGAAATCGGTATTCTTCATGACGAACATCAATTCGTTGCCTGGCTCGTGAAGGTGACAGAAGGATTGTTGTGGGTTCGTTGTGGTGTTGCTTTCAATGAGATGGAGAGCAAAAATAATCTCAAAGTTTTGTATTGTGACTTCTTCCTTGGACGACCTTTTAGTGGTGTTTTCAAAAATTTTACTTCACATGAAAAAAAGGACAAAAGGAAGATTTATCTGCCTCAAAGGAGGACTGAATAAAATGACATCTTTACCAGGGTTGGCAAGTCTTGCTAAGGATTGTTGAAACCATCTTAACACATTGTGTTATAGATAGTCATTACCAGTTACATAAAGTATATTATTTTTATCCCATGGATTCAAGCTGTTTCGAGATCGCATCCTTGCCAATGCACCAGTCTTGTTTTTTTTTTGTTGAATTTTTGATGTTTTTCAATGATACGACAGAAATAATAAAGTAAATAGAGCTAAACGCTATAACATACAAACAAAATTACAAAATTTTCAGACAAATTATAAAAATTCAAGACATTCGCGACGATGGCTTGAGATAAACGCTTTAGATTACTGCAGAGTCATTCCTTTAAGGATGGAGGCCGAAACTAAGTTAAGTTTTTCATGAAATATATTTGAATTACTGAAAATATCTCTAGGATTCCAACTTGCTATCATTTTGATCTTAAAGTTTACCCGCAAAATAACATTGACCTCTTACCTCCCTTATGCACAAAATATAGAACATGTATACAAAGTGAATTAAATTGTTCGAGATTTCTTAACCTCAACGTAATGTGAACGTCTTAAATTTAAAGACTTGATGAAATTGTCAAATATTTTTTTAAATAATGTTCACAATTTTTTTAAGATATGCTCTGAAGCTCTTCGTTTCCATCCCAAATATGCAAAAATCCATCCTAATCCGCCATATTTAGGGCAATTAAACCGGTTGAATGACCATATATGTGAAAAGATTATCAAACCCTAATAGCTTTTAAATTACATGTGGGCTAATACTGCTGGTAGCGAAAGACAACATAACTGCTAGAGACAAAATATCATGGGCAAAAAGAGTGTTAAAATATAAAAATAATAACGTCGTCTTCTCAAACAAAAGTTTAAACTAAGCAATGGAGTCATATGTACATGATCTCGCAATCAAAAGCGTTTCAACTGGCCCGATTCAAAGCATAACTACTGACAAGCACTGACACTTCCAACAAACTTTCAATCTAGCATTTCGATTTTCCACATACATTAGTATTTGCTGGACTCATACAAGGTGAAGTAGCGGATAAATACGCATTAACATTCCTTTGAATATTGTATTGATAGATAATGATTCACATAATCTATTACACCAGAAAAATTACTCTCACTTACATTGAAGTTTAAATGCCAATTACAATCACTCTACTCACACACATCATTAAATTTTTCATGCTCTCTATTTTGAACAGCTTGTTTGAACATGAAAACGACAAACTACATCAGATTTGTAAGTTTAGCTGCGCAGTAGAGGCGTTGATGGCAACTACAGCACTATGTGACAACGTCCTACTCATCAACAATGTACGCGCAGTGATGTCAAGGGGTAATAACTGTAGGATACCAGGCCATGCAGAAACGTGAACGTGCTAATTTCAAACCTCTGAAACCATCAGTGCATCAAATAGATAGAACGCTTCCTTTTGATTTTGAGACTTTTTTATTTACGGAATCGATTTTCAACCGTAACCGTTCGGTCTGTCTGTTCGAACCATTATCGTCCAGTCGCTGAAGTAGGCCGAACGACGACGGTTGAAAATCAATTTCAGAAATAAAAAAATTCATAAAATTAAACGGCAACATAGTATTTTTTTGATCAGTTTGAGCATTATTTGAAATAAAACTATTAAAAACACCAGTTGAGCCAGGAGTAGACTAAATTGAAGAATCTTTGCTTGAAATATGTGAAAAAATAGTAGCAGTAATAGGAATAATAATAGGGAGCTGGAATTAGGATATGAAAAAATAACACAAGAAGAAATGAAAATGTCACGAACAATTCCTAAACTTCTACAAAGAAAGCAACAACTGAAACTTACTGGAATGCAGATCGTTCATGGCGAATTTCATTTAATTCACTCATATTTCATTTGGATTCTCAATCCTCTCTTTCAATCTGTCCATGTTTGGGTCGAAAAAGTGACAACTGGCCATTTAATCATGTGTATCAGACAATCTCATGAATGAAGCGAGGAAAAGTGAACGATTTCTTACGGCTTATCCAAAAAACAGGCATAGGGACGTTTCAATTATTTAGTCAATTATTTTTACTTCAGTATACCCACGGCTAACCTTATTTTTAATAAAGTCTCATAACCAATGAGCTTGCAGCTGCGTAATTGATTCTCAAGCAAGAATACCGCCAATTCGAGAGCACATCAGCGAAATTAAATTTGTGTAAGAGATATCGAAGGGAGAAACTGAAAAGGCTTGAAATTTTTGGATAATTGCATAGTAGTATTTGTTAGGACACCAAGTTTTCATAAACCTTCAGGTATTCTGTAACGGTCTACAAACATCAAAGTATCGTACGTATATGAAAGTCCAGTTGAATCTCAGAACACAAAAAATTTTGAGTCCCACTTATAGATAATCATCATCAGACTTTTGTCCGCTGGGAATAAATATAATCCTTTTATATACAAATAATCCTTCAGTGATTCCAGGCCTTCAAGTTGAAAATACTTCCTGAAAGCAGAATGGCTTTCCTTTCTCCTTTAAAATACTCATTGTCAAAACAATGCCCCCAATCGGTCATGTGCTCTATTGCAGATTTCGGAAATGAGAATTTCGCAAAAATACAGAAAGAAATATAATGCAAAAATACAGAAGCGCAAGAAGTCATACTTCATAGACCTTCCCAGCTCCTGAAATAATATGTAAGTACCTTAGTCAATAAGATTAACTAATGTAGTAGACATCAGCCCGCCGCACCGCTGGAAGATTAAAGAGAATATAATCGTCGGCAATAAAGAAGTACAAAAGTAAAGGACTCATAAAAATAAAAGTTTGGCATTCTCAATCCACTCACTGGATCTAGAAAATTTTCATACGGAGCAAAGTGCAAGCGTGAGAGGAGTGTTCAAAAAGAATAATCTGGAGCAACCCCCTAAACAGACATAGGATATAATGCCACAACTTTAGAGGTTTTTTTACTGCTTTATGAGCCTTACAAAATAAGCGTAATAATTGACTATAAGAACGTTAGGCAATAGTGTATGGTAACATTGTGAATTGTGAAATCAACAATTGATAAAAACTATTCCTGGTCATGCAGGTAATGAAACCATGTTCAAACCACGGATGTTCAATTACTATCTGTTGATTTCGAGCAAGTATTCGAGCCTGAATATGAATTAGACAGTGAAATGATTCTTCACTTTGAAGTTAGGCCAAAAGTTGTCCAGCTCGCGAGTATGACTATGTTGAACTACCTTTTGGTCTCTCTTTTATTTATTTATGTACAGGAGATACCGAACTAAGATTGAAAAATGTGAATTGTTTAATGAGGCTAGCTGAATGTTGAAATATCTTATCATATACATTTTTACTAAACAGTGAGATGATTCTGATTCAACAAAAATGAGGTTGTTTCACTCCGATTTGTTGAAGGTCCTTCATTTTATGATCCGAAATAATGCCACGTTTCAAGGAAGTGTAATATCGTCAAAAGTGTCGCTGATATATTGAATGAATATTTTAGAGCTGAGCGGAGATATATCAACGATTTTGGCGATTTCACCATTAGATTTTGGCGATTCTGCAATAAAACCGTTCTGTTGCTCCTGAGCAAATCTATGCTGTGAATTATAATAAAAAAATATCAAATGTGTATGGAGGAGCTTTTGCTCAACAGATGGTTTGAATTCGTCATGATTATAATAAAAAATTAGCGGCCAGTTTAACTAAGCCACTTTCACTGTAACCGACTAAATATTTAGCAAAAATCATTTGACATTGAAGCAGACGCAGAAAAACAATATGGACAACATCCTTTCCCTTGCTATTTTGCGTTGGGGATTTTTCATGAATTCATTATGGTAAATTCCTATCACAATTTTTCCACTTCTACGCATCGATGAATTTAAATTTGTTTTCGTTCATATTTAAAATTTGAAAGTTGTATTTCTTTCGGAGATGAATTTGATTAAATTTCGTTTTATTGGATAGTTTGAAAATTAAAATATATTCAATAAATATGGAATAAATTGAGTGACAAAAAGCTTTTAAAACAACATAATTCTGGATACACAGCTCACGCATCAAAATGATTCATCGTTTTCATCATTGAATTCATGTTTGGTTAGCAAGGATTGTTTGTATTTCGTGTATATTAGAGCTATGCATGCTAAATTTGAACTTAGCGTCAATCGTGTCGTGCTATGGAAAAATCCTCTTTTTATTCGATTCCATTGGAAAGTACTCATACGAAGGAAATGCTAATCTATTAAGATGACATTCTACACCATTTGGATTATTCGTTAAAAAATTGAACTACATGCATGGTTTTCACATCGTAGAATGTTGTCATCGGTATTCACGCTTTTTAATTAACTTTTTCAAAATTAATATTTAACGTTCATATCCACCGTATTAACGTCAAATATTTGGAAAACATGCATTTCATATTCCGCAAAGGAACTTCTTACAAATACTTCGAATGACGAGTTAGATTTCTTCTTCCGATCTAAGCAACTTTTTGCTGGATTTCCCGGGAATATATGTTTAAAACGTTCGTGGACTGTCTAAATTCACATATGAGCACATATAAATGCAATCACAATGTTTGATAGATGAAATAGGACAAGAGATTTTGATATACTTTACAAGTAAACATAAAAAGTATAAAAAGGCAATGAATGGTACAAGGAACAAGGCAAAAAAATAGCAATGAATGTTGTGGGATCTCAAGTTTCTTTTAGCGTTGTAGAACGTTTATAGATTTTCAAGTTATTTTTCACAGCCGCGTTAGCTTGCAAAGTTATTAAAGGAACTAACTGATAAGCTAGCAAAACACGAATTCAATTTAAATATGAGGAAAATGTGGACCGAGATGAATTTTGGAGTTGTTATCAATATGCGAACAATGCCATATCAAGCATCCAAAAATATTGGTCGACAAGTCAAAACAGTAGCGTCCCTTTCAATCCTGCCGTTTTTCCATTAAGTTAATTCAACCAAATTTTTTTGGATGCTGAATTTCAAATTACCTGACCCAGCGGACAAGGTCATAAAAACTCGTAAACTCAAAGTAAGCAGACGATCCTTAGTTCGAAATTTTCAGAATATTTTACGGCTAGAAAATCAAATTTGTGTTGCCGAGTCTGCAGTGACATTCAAAGGCAGAGCTAGTCGTATCACATACAATCCTTAGAAATCTTCAAAATGCAGTCTAAAAGTTCTTGTACTAGCAGATTCGCAAACAGCTTACATTTATAACATTCTTCTGTATTATAAATATATAACTTCTAGAATGCCTTTTAGACCAGATTTATCAGTGAGCACATGAATTTAGTTGTATCTTTCTCGAAAAGGAGTTAATAAAATACGTAACGCTAAGGGATACCACATGCGCATGGACAGTTATTAAATTAGCTTACCTTTAACTAAGGGATTGAAATGAAGATGAAATGCCACCTAACCGATACTATGCAAACCAATAGAAAAGGTGTTCCTGATACTTTAAAATTCCCATAGTTTGCGAACAAAACAACTGTTCCCAAAGAAAAGGAAATATAACGCTGAAAGCTTGGAAGGATAATAGGATTGTTTCCTTTGTACCCGGAATCATGATATAATGGTATCTTCTTTATTTTCGCACTACAGCCCCTCTTTGACCTTCCCTTCCTGTAATAAGCGCGACCAAATTAATTCGGCCCATTGTCCGCGTCTTCCAATTTTGAAATCCGAGTCAGATCAGCGTAGTGCTCGACTACACAGCTTCAATGGGGGCCGAAGATTGGGCTGGTCAATATGGACCAACTAATTGCTTCCCTGAAAAGTCACTTAAGTGGTTGCGGATGAATTTTTTGGGGTGGGGAGGAGAGCGGGATGGACATATGTATAATCTCTGCGTATATCCTCCACAAAACTATCAAAGAGCAGAATGGACAATCAACAACACTGCACTTGACCACTGGACCGCACTTGACTCTAATAAACTTATAGGCAGTTACCGGGTGGAACGTACAAAACAGGCAGTAGGTTTTCCGAAGACTATTTAAATGGAAATCGTTCTAAGCGAAAAAGCCATCCAGGGAGACAGGCGGATATAGTGATAGATGTCCAAAAAACCCACCGATGCATGTGGGAGATTGTTTCTACAAATATCATGCTATGTTGAACTACGAAAAAACGTTAAGACCATTTCTTTTCCCACAAAATCTCAATAATGAATAAACGAGCTGATAATGACATTCGGATCTTTTCTTAAGCAAAAACGTTGAGGAGTTGCTGCATTACCGAGTTAAAAAACCTCGGATACAAAAGGGATAAGTTCTTCGGTTAGGTTTAAAATTTCTTAGCAGGCATAAGAGATATTAATTTGACAATCCTTCATGACAATATTCGAAGGCCTGGCAGGATATACACATTCTTGCCGTTGTCGTTGAGAATAAATGACATTCGCATTGAAGCACATTTGCCTAGTTTGGTTTTTTTATTATAAAAAAATACGTAATTTCTTAGAGAATTTGGTTTTTATTTATTCAAAATACCGACCATCGGATTTTACACATTCAGCCCTTTTTCTGGCAATATATGAATTCCATGCCAGGAAAACAGCTTGTATTTTGCGGCAAACCATTCGTCGAGCCAGTTGTCAACTTTCCCGAAATCACTGAAGCGGACATGTGACCATTGAAGAGGTGATAGTCAGGTGGCGCAAATTTGGTTAGTACAGCGGGTTCACAAGGATGTCCTATGCAAGCGATTTCCGTGTGTTTTCCACTGGTTTTGCTGCATGCGACGGCACGTTGTTGTGTAACAAAATCACTTTGCCATGTCTTCTGGCCAATTCCGGTCGTTTTTCGATTAATGCGCGGTTATTCGCGGCTTATCATTTGCTGACAGTGTTGTCGATAGCGTGGTGTTTTAACGAATTTGTCGGGCTTCAAGACTTCATAATACACACTATCACTCTAGTCCCACCAGACACAAAGCATTGTCTCGTTGCTGCAGCGATTTGGCCTTGGTGTTGAACGACCGGCTACGTCAAGTGGAAACCACGATTATTTTGCTTCGGGTATTCGTAATAAATCCATTTTGCATCACCCGTCAATGATCAGCCCCAAAAAAATGATTTAGTTTTGTGGCGGGGAAGCAGCATTTCTGAAATGACTTTGCGATTTTCCATTGGACGTTCATTCGAATCGTGTGGCACCCATTTGCGGAGTTTACTGATCTTACCCATTGCTGGTAACTGCCCATTGCTTCCTGTGACATATTTAATGCTTATGCTAATCACTGTTGAGTTTGAAATAGGTCACTATCCACTCATTCTTACAATTAATCATATTCCCATTGTTGTGGTCTACCAGAGCGCTCACTGTCTTTCACATTGAAATTGAAACATTTTATGTGTCGAAACCATGTTTCACAGCTCCTTGTTGATAGAACGTATCTAACGGATGGTTTAACCAACAATCAATGACTTTCAACGTGACTTTCTTTTGCTTAAACAAGAAAAGCAATGCGTGTGACATATGCTCTTAAATCTGGCGCAAAATTCGACATGATTGATCAACATGATAAAATAAACATGCTAGTTTTGACGGACTCAAATTGTGTGTGTTTTTAGCTAAATGTCAGCTGACTGAAATGGCGTATGTCTCAAATTATGACGCTACGTACTTTCCGGTGGCGCCATCTCTTAGAAAAAAAACCGGAAAAAATTTATGCATACACCTCGTGTATCTTCTTTCCATATCAAATCATTTTGAATGAATTCACTTTATTAATACAATTAATGTTTTTTTTTCTGCCGTATACACTCTTGAAAACACTTTGAATATGATTACGTTCTAGAAAACATAGCTACGTTTACTGATCTTCTACCCGCGAAGCTCGGTGAAGAAAAGTGTCAATTAGATGATCTCTAGATTTGAACAAGGAAGAAAAGATTGCTTCATTGCCGCAGGTCAATCCATATTAATTTTTAGCTCCCTTTATTTAAAGTCTTGAGCGATTGTAAGGCTGAGCTGAATTATCCGTAATTGAGTGATGAAATCTTTCATTTTTCAAAATGATTCTTAGAAGCCTTTCTATTCCATCTTAAAAATATTTTCAGTTCTTTTCAAAGGCAGGATATAATTCATTCTTAGCATAATCGTTTTTGGAACAGGTTACGATAACTATCCTTGCAGGATTGTTAGTCTATTTCATGTTCTGGACTTACATTCTTCCAATTCAAAACCATGGATTTAACTACAAACTGTCACGAAAACAATTAGTTTTAGAAAAAGGACCTCTTTATTCTCGGAGCAAACATTTGTCTATAAAAAATAATTATTTGCATTCTAGTGGCAAATTTTTGTAATCTGTGGGTCCTCTTGGCCGTGCATATTGTGCTTTTAAGACTCGACACACATACCTAATTTGCTTTTACAAGAAAAACAATTGGTTGAAATTTTCCAGGAATTTAAAATGTAATATGTAAACATTTCCACTTAATTTGGATGGATATATAGTAGGATATAAAAAACCTCAAGGAACCGGCTGTTATGGTTCGTTATGCGTTATACAAAAATCATCATATTTGATATATAAATGTTGTACTACATCCAAAGATACAAACATAGAAGAAATATCACGAAATTTAAAACGAAATATCACGTTTCTTTAAAACATAGTCTTGCACAATTATATTTCGAAAGTAAAAAACTTCACAACAGTCGATTGGCTATTTATGGAAGTAAAATTTAATTCATTGAGTTTGCGATTGTAAGTGACCAAACTTTGTCTCATGCCATATGATGAAAACTTATTGCATCCAAAATAATAAATCTTAAAAACTTGTCCTTTCCATCTTAAATAGCATGGTTCAACCTCGCGTGAAAAATGCGCCTGTAATTGCTAGCTGGATGTATGCACCATCCTTTGATCCACTAGTTGTTTTTTTGCACTAGATTTCGCTTATATGGTCCCATTTTCATTCACTTAAAATCATGCAGAGCCATTATACGATAATAATAAAAATTTTCGATTTATTCTGGATGAATCTTCATCCCACTGTCGAGAATGATTCGCAATAATATCAGCCGTCACCCAGGGTCTAGAATTGGCTCCACAGTCATCGGGCTGATTCTTATTTTTGAAACATATGGCATTTTAGATATGACGATGAAAAGCAATTTGCTTTTTTCAGTTGCCAATAGGTTTGCTGCAACATGAACCACTCTTTTGAAAGGTTTTCACTGGTGCAGGAGTATCCTACGAATTTAAGAGTCTCGTTTCGAGTGAGCTTATGTGCTGAGCCGGTTCATCTTCTTTGTCTGCGTTGAAAATGTCACAGCTTCTGTAATTTCCTTCTAAAGCCCCCCATTAACCATATCCTTATTTTCCGATGCAAATACTGTGATTGATTTTCTGGATACCATGGCGATCTTTAAATCGTTCTATTCAGCTACAAGAACCACTACAGATACCAGAAAATTCGATATTGTCCCCAAATTTTTCTCCGAACTTATTTGCTTTCGATTGTTAGACATCGCCTGTTAATTTAGTCTTTGCGAAAACCATTCTATAAGTCCTCGATTAACTGATCATGGTTGAACTTTTTTTTTCTTTCATCCGAAATCCTCTTCCAGCAACCACGTATAATGAATTCACGATTTTCCCAGAATTTAGCTATTGTTGTCTTACTAAATTGTATTTTCTTGCATAAATCACATAGTTTAATACCACTTTCAATTTGCTGAACACTATCAACCGTCTCTTTTTATGATACGCCTTTGCGCGTTTGTTTTGAACCACAAGCAGATAACATCCTGTCAATAACAATAACAGCAATCGATTAAAGAAAAAAAAATACAAAACGCATTCCGGGGAATCCCCCAATTAAACGTACACATTGTCATTCGTCATAATTTTTTACCTATTAATTCACCTTTTATTACAATGCAGAACTATTCATTCTTTTAAATCATTTTCAGGCATATATAAGTTGCTTCTATCAAGGGTAGCCATCTCCCAATTGTTTATGAATAGCATTAAGTCTAAGTCTAACTAACCTATAAGTCTAACTATGAGCAACATGGGTAGTTTATTTATAGTTGTAAAGCTATCTGCAAACAATGTGACTAGAGGAATTTCGTGCTCATCAAAGGAACTATGAAACCTGTCACCACGAAACATCTCATATCCAACTCTTTATCTTGAGGACAACGTTAAAGAGAAATCGCAATTAACTCAGAAAGTAGGCGTTCCTCTACGCTCATCATTTTAGGTGAAACATTTTCATAAAAAATCATAGAAATGCGTCAAAAAATGTTTGCCAATACCAATGCTGCAGACAAAAACAACCCAAGAAGTGATTAATTTTCTACGATACCATAACAGACTGCTGTTTAAGGCCGATATTGTACATTCAGTTAATGTCTGTTGTCATTATCCCTCTACCTTTTTCGGATCCCAAATAGAAACGAAACGAGTTAATTCTTTGTCTAGTACTTTCTTATATAATCCCCTAATGATAACCAAATTTTTTGAAAGTATTTTTTTGGAAAATCAGCTGCGCATTTTATTAGCCAAAACATGAATTTATCCTAATTTGTTCTATGCTTATTCCTATAATTTTTAATTTTATAATAATTGCAAAGCAGTTCGATTTAAAGAAATGTTTCAGTGGAAATTAAGCATATTATACAATTTACTACAAAGGACGAAACAAGAACGTTTGCAGTCGGTTCTGAGCTTGCATTGTGTTTTTCTCGTCCTTCTTGATGCCATTTCTTTCTGCATATGCGTGAGCATTCAAGACATTTCTTTTAATGGAATCAACGAACATCATTCAGCTTCTACAGATTATTGCTCCACCCTTACTCTAAAGAACACAATAAAGACAACATTTTTTTCGCCTATAAGTTTATTGCCATGCACCATCACATTTCATAGTGCACAACAGAAGAAAAGAGGAATCTCCATTTGGAACATGAATCGTGAAAGGACGCTGAGCACGTTGAACATAAAAAAAGTCCATTAGCGAGGTCTAAAATATGTACGCCATCGACATTACAGGCCCATATTAGTTAACATATTAAGCACCTTTGACAATGAGATCGTATCACTAATGATGTCATTTTATTACTAATTAAGCCATTTATCGCCGAGACTAGTATTGCCATCAGAGGCGTGTGTCCCGCAGCAAGGACTTGCCCCGCGAACTGTCCTCAACAGGCAGTTTAATTCAATTCGTCTGAACGCATTAATGATGCCATCACTTCAAGTTGGTTGTATCGTTTCTGCACATTACCAGCGAGACAATATAAAACGCTATCGACATAACATCGTAGATATATAGCGTAAATCAGGTGAATCCAATTTATGGCTGCTGTAATAAAAAGCGGCTTTTACGACTATTGAAGTAAGCACCGTCTGTCCCTATTTCTATTACGACTACTTCCCATTGTTCAATCGCGTTTCCGTTCCGTCGAAGTAAATCCTTTCCTAAGCCTCGCAAAAATGCTTGCCACCCGTCGTTTTGTCCTCAACTTGAACGCTAGACAATAACACCGTTGAATACAAAGGATATGTATATTTTTGAATATTTTCGTTGTGTAGAAATTTCGTATGGGAATCGCAGTAAGAGTCTGCAATGCGGGACGACACAGTATCCGTGAAACTAGTGCCAACATTTGTCTTTCACTCCCACTCATCGGTTCAATTTTTTTTTGCTTCAGTCGAAGATGCGAGTCAAGGAGTTGAATAGATTCCACCGAATTCACTATGATCTATCGGATACCACTGGCAATATTGGCCCACCCTATTACTATTCATACCCGCAACAAGGACATCCATGAGACGACAAGACGACAGCAAGAGCGGTGATTCTTAAATCCAGCCGCGTACGATGTCGAGTTTGTTTGAAATTTCGTCCTGGTTAGCATTTTTCTGTGGTTGTTGTGTTACCCGCCGAACTGTGTAGTCGTATTTGTTTTCTACATGATTCATTGAACTAGTTTTGGTGCCGAGTTGGGACGCAGCGCAACATTAAATGGATTATTTATTGCCTTTTACATGGTAACAAATTTATCAATGCGACCACTTTATCTGGCTATAAATTCTCATGGGATAGATTAATTTAAAGGGTTGGGAGGCTTTGCCAAATGAAGCTATTAAATTTGGAAAATTAATTTGAAGGAATTATGATAAGTCCTTACGATTTTATAAGATCCAATATAAGAACTGTGATCTGCAAGATTATAATCCCAGCTCGCTGCACAGCAAAAAGGTTCACTAGCAAACACTGCACTTAACACTACACTCAATTCACTGAACTGACACAATGTGATTTCTTTTCTTTGCCTTCGGTGACTTCATACGCTTCAAACTTAACAGAACGCACACACATGATCCGTCTTCATTGTGTAATTTTTATTTTCAATTTCCCAGCGGTTTTCCACTAGGAGGACGATGTTAACGAGTATATTACCAATGGCCAGTCGATTGTCTTGGGTTGCAAGCTGGAATCCTCGCCAGTCTGAGGTCATTTCACCCTAATAACTAGCTGAGAAACATCATTTTTAATAACAGGGGATGCTTTGACTGCAATGAAAGTAGATTAAACAATTCTAGCACGGCACGGTGGCTGAGTGAAAGGACGCAACCGGCTTCACTGATATCCAGCTGGGAAAATGGGTGGAAAATGCATAGCCAAGTGGGTACCAATCACCGCGGGGTGTATTATATTACGCCGTGTGATCGCCTGCCAAATCCACTTAGTATCATTCGACACGTAATTATTTAATCCGTCGGAGGTAGTGGGTGCAAGACGTCGATGACCGTCGATGAACCGGTGACCCACAGAATACCCATTCAACCAAAAGTGGTTTTGCGTGAACAATTGCACCTCGCAGTGCATTCCACTCGTATTGTACACTTGTTTGCTTTCAATTGCACATATTGCACCTTTTATTTTCTTGCACACTTCGCACCAAGGTCTACTAAACTTGAGACATCAGCGAAACGAGATGGCATTGAGTTTAAATTGGTGGCATCTATGCAGCGTACGAACTGACATGCATGCATGCAGGTCAGGACTGGGAGCAGAATTCGAATGAAAAGGGGCTAAACGCCGTCGCGAAGTCCTTCGACCGTACGTTCCACGGGCAACAGATTATTCGTGACTGGCAAAAAAGCCCAACTAGTGCAACACCACTATTTCGTGGACCGCTTCGATCTCCTGCCCTGCCTTAAGCTTGCAGAATCTGCACGCTTGCAGCAGGACTCTTAAGGAGCTTGCGACTTTCTCCAGGATATATTTACAACGCTCATCTCCTTTTCCTCCAAGCTTTTCCGAACCCACCCGATGGGAAATATCCCCAGCATGCGCAATCACAGCTCCATGCTATACAGAAAAGTGCCGCCAAACAGCACGGCATATTTTCTTTGGCTCGGGGGAAATTCGCAAAGCTCCAGGATAAATATTTGTCCTGGCTGGAAAACTTGTGCTCTCGCAGCCAAAACTGAAAATTAATGATGAGATGCTGACAGTGTGACTGTTTTCCTTACATTCGGGAAACTATGATATGCTACGTCCTTTATAGGATGTGATATATTTTCCGTGTCCGGGACTTTACACAAGGAAACAACGTTTTTCCTCGATTCCTCGAGCCCACATACTTCTGGGAACACAATAGAAACGATAGCAAAGAGCAACACTATCAGTTGGCTTCAGTACTCAAAGATCAGAATGGAGCAAACCGAGCGCACAGCATCCATCCCGTCACCAAGAGTAATGGTCGCCACGTTTTGGGAAAATGTAAATGGACTTGTCGTTTTTTGGTATTCATATCCTGGACGCAATGTGTATCTCGGCTTTAGGTCAGAATAATTAATTAATTGCAATAAGCTTGGGCTATTTCCACCAACGATATTTGCTCATAGTCTGATGGGCACGACATGATATGAAAGCTGAAAGATGCTCAAGTACATGTACCAAATGAGAATACGAGTATGTACTTTGCCAGCTTTATTCACATTCGAGTGGTGTGTAAGCCTTTTGGCTGGTTTTTGATCCTGAACACCGGAAAGCTGTAATTTGACGGGAAATTAAGTTATGCTAGAACACTTCCAACACAAATTGTTTCTGTAGTTTCAAATCCAATATTCATTCCGGCACATCTTTATATTACTCAATGATTTTATTACCGGACCTTTTTGAAACTTTTTGAAAATGCACGTGACCCCTTTCGGAGTTTCTGCCCGCTTTTGTTGACATAGACTTTGTCGTTGCTATAACGTAGTATTTCAAATTTGATTGCAATCTAGGACTCTCAATAAACGTGAACAGGATGGAAAACTATGCCATTGTTAGTTCCCTAGTTTCAACTTTCATAATCTTCATCAACTGAAACGTGTACGTGATAGCGTCGAGAGAACTACTAAACTGCAAATTACATTGTTTTTCCAGCAAGTCTTAAACTGAAATAGTAGAATAGTCTGTAATATGAATATATCTTCTCTTTGAGGAAAAATATACTTTGAATCAAATGGAACTCGCATAATCTGTTTGGGGAAAATATTCGTACTAATTTCCACTTTGCAGAGATAACATAGATGCACCATTGCACAATTGAGTGAACCCTTCAGTTCACGTTGATTGGTCTTCTTCTCTCCTTCTCTTACTCTTTTCTAAACCTAAGCCCAAACGCACCTAAACGAATGTTCATGGAATGTATCTACTATGAAAGCAGTCTTAAAACAAAGTAAAATATCTTTATCTCCTTCTACAAGTTCCAAGATAAGAAAACGCAAATTTTCCAGTCACGTGGAATTTCTTACATCTCCTGTTTATTGTTCCGTCTCTGCTCTTTCTAAAAATCATTTAAATAGGCACTCAAGTGTATGAGGATAAATTATTGTAAATTTTGAAGTGTTCTAGGTTGCATAAAGAGCATACAAAATTTTCCGTTAAATCAGTTTGGTAAATATTCGCAAAATTTTCGCATAGTTGAATTGTAATTGTTCCTAAATAACTCTGTGAACTAATCCCGGTACAAGACATTTATGGCGAGAGTCTTGAGGTACCATAAAACAACCTTCAAAACATTGCTCCAGGCTTTTCCGCGCTTCTTTCTCACCAATGTGGCGCCGTTCTTAATTAAGAAACAGAAACTAATCTAGGCGACCTAAATATGATGAATAAGTAACTTGCAATTTATTTATTCAAGTCGTTTATACTTGAAAACCTAGCGCATTGGAGAACTAGACCATTGTCTCATGAACTCGAAATGTTTATCGTGGGAATCTGCCGTTTGAGCCTGATTCCATGGTCTCCATGGACGGAATTCCAACAATGTGTCAATCACCACCAAGATCAGGAACGAGTTTCAGTCCTAGATCCCAATTTCAGTTAAGCTATCTGGATTCTCGAACACAACTGGTGAATGCCCACCGTACTCTGTAGCTTTAGAAACCACAATCACCACGTTTCGGCCAAAAATAGGCTTCTCAGCATACGGGGCCTGATAGTAACCTGTCATGGGCGTCCCCTCAACCCGTAGTCCAGATAAACTTCTGGTCTGGTCGCGCTCTGTTTTTTGTCCAGACACCCAGGACTGATTTCCGTTCCTCAAAACTCGCTACTCGGGGACAGCACTCCCCAAAGACTGGATAGTCTGCGCCTATAGCCCAGACCCACTCAGGTCTTCTGCGTCACCCGGAGTCCTATAGCACAAGTCTTTAGGATCCGGGTTATGACATGTAATTTGACATTTAGGGCACATTTTACTACGATATTTTCAACTTCCAGTGTATTAGTCTCGCATCCATCCCACCAACAAAGCTGATGTTGCAAAATGAGCTGTCCGATATGCTGACTGCATTTAACGGCTCATTTTCTACATATAACAAGACTCTTGTTATCACATTTAGTTTCTAAGTCATCTGTTAGTCTTGTAACGATATACAACAGATATCGACTCCCACGCATCTTTTGTTCACTTTTTTCAACTTGAGTTCAGTTGCACATCTTTCTTCATCAGTCGGTCAATTTCCAGGTCCCCTCCTTACTTCTTGTCAACTCTAGTCTTCGGTGAACATCATAGCATCAAATCATCTTGGCAACTATCACTCATCCGTTCGATTTTCTTCAAATTTTCCTCAATGCGCCCCAAGGTTCTCAACATTATAGAAACTCTCTTGGTTAGTTTGGATGGTTTGGCGTCAACGTTACTCATTTCAATCCGACAATCCCAGCTGTGACCTACGTTGCTTCGGCTCTGTATGTCTACCTTCAGCGTTTTCCTCATATCTTCAGTTATCGCCATGCCTGCCTTACATCAAATTTTCTTAGCAACAATCTTTGCTGTGCCAAATCTGTATGCCTACCTTCATCATTGCATCATCAGTCCAACAGTACAGACAATTCGTCCACACAAATCAGTTAGGCTTCCTTCGACCTTCCCTCGGTACACCTCAGGCTACAAGAACCAAAAGCCTGTATTAGCGACATCATACGTACTAGCTTCAATCTATCCTTCCGACTACCAACTCATTACATCACTCTCCTTAACACATCAGTTCTGCTCCTTTACAGCCATTTTCATCAACGAGATATGCTACAATATTATTCTGTTAATCAGTACGCCTGTCTTCATTCCAACGTTTTCACTCAAAAAAATACCAAACGAATAAAACGGTCAACTCCGCTTCAAATCCACCTTTCAGTTACTCTACTCGGCTTCATTTCAACTTTGTTTGTACAACAAACTCCTTTCCTTCTTTCCTCGCACTGTATGCAGGCTTGGGACTGTCAAGATAGAGCCGCAAAGCAAACTCACACAAATGTTTCATTGATTGAATAATTTAAACGTCAAAATTAGTTTTTGTGAAAACGTGACGCGATTTTTGTAGCCGAAATAAAAAAATCTTCGTTCAGAAACAACTATGTAGTATGTAAATGAAGGGTCCGAATTGAGAAGAAATCGGTCCGAAGGAGTGATTTGAGCCGAAATTTTCCCAAAAATCCTGTCAACTGCTACCTGAACAAATATTGAACTTGCATATAGACGAACACTTTTCGGACAATGTTGTAAAAGACGGCGAAACCTGGATCCAGTGTGACGTGGAACAAACATTAACTTTCACCAACTTCTGGTCCAGTTCATTATTGTCAGAATGCCGATCTGCAACCATCTCGTTTTTATATTCCCACTGATCAAATGACAGCTGAAGGGACATCAATTTGAATCAGAAAGTTCAGTAAGTTTAAGTAGCATTCAAGGCATAGAATAAAACCGGCTTTGTGTAAATTCCGGCCGGTTTTTATCTGCACCCTGCGAAAGAAATCGAGCTTAAACAAATTTTATTGGTCCTGCTGAGGGCTTCCTTTGAGTTCGAGTCAGACTTGCTCCGCTTTCTGAAGAAACTTTTACCAAAGTTATAGTCCAGCATAATCTGTACAATCCTTGTTTCGTCTTGGCCCAAATTATCATGTAGCCTGCTCGTGATGCATGCTTCCTGAGAGCAACGGCGGTCCCAGGAGACCACCGAGATATGATAAGTTCGGGCTGGGTATGGGAGGCCGGGTTTTTATCCAACACAGTTTGAATTTAATAATAAATTCAATAGGAGAATTAAACAAAATTACATTTCCGAATAAACTGAGTTGTAGGCACCATGTGACAGGTCTGAGAGTCGTCTCCATAGATCTGAGGCTATGAACGTACAAAACCCACAAAAACATGTCAAGAAACCAGCAAATAAGTCACGTCAAATAACAAAACCTGTTCTGCTATATTGGACCAATTGGTCCACTTGCAAACCTGCTAAATCATACATAACAAATAAAAAATAAGCAACATGGCTGACTTATATGGAACACTGGTGAAACCTGTTGAAATTCCAGGAGCTTGAAGTTGCGAGATTTCAAAGGCTGTTTCTTCTCTTACAACTTTGACTCTGAACTCGTTTTAAAGAGGAAAGTAATTTTGTCAGATGGTCAAGCGTTTGTAGTGGCAACAAGCTGGGCGTGAACTGTTATGTTAACTTTTAAAACAATTTAATATTAAAAAAATGAGTGACGACGAAACTTCTTCGAAAATTGTGGAAGTTCAATCGATTGAGATTCATTCAAAAGAGGATGAACTTGAGCTGAAAAAGGAACCTCAACTGAATCTGAATTCCAAAAGAGGTTGCACAGAGACTAGCAAGCCGCCTTCAAAGCAACGTAGACCGGAATCTTGGAAATGAAATGTCAAAAAACAGAAATGTCAGAAGAGCACAATTTAAAAGAGCCACACAATTTTTCATAAGCGCTTTCAAAAATAAATGATATAAACGGGCAGACTAACCTGACCCAACCTATAAATCCTATAAAACGTAATCTATAAATTTCAATTCTGTCTTTGTCGCTAGATACTCTCCTAGTGAATTTCCAATTCCAGAGCTGCTGTATGCAGCTTGATTTAAAAACTGTTTGAAGGATTCATTATGAGTACTGCAAAACTAGAACGTTAGAACCAGGAAAAAATTTTATATTACGGTTCGTCCAAGGTTCCACGCCAAAAGGAAGTGAAGGCAGTAAAAGGCAATTCGCTCAGAGTTTCTTCTTCGGAGTTAAAAGAAAAGTGAAGTTTCAAAAATGGAAGTTTCAAAAAAAGAAGTTGTCACTGAAAATATACTTGTCTGCCGTCAAACGCTCAAGTCTATTTCGCAAATCGGAAGAGGATAGCTGCAAGAATATGTTTGAAGACTTACAATCTCCAGAAACTCCACGGGAACAATAATGAGGAGACCGAAAACAGCAGTATTTCTTGTGAAAAAAAATTTCAATATAAAGATGAGCAAATTTATTCTACTAAATCTTCAAGAGAAAAAAAGTTCAAGATAAAGATGAGCAAATTTATTCTACTAAATCTTCAAGAGCTCAGAACTGTGACCGTTAGTATCTTAGCTTGGATCTTTCAATTGCAAAGATAGTTTTGGGGACAAAATAAAAGCAAAACTATGATTGGTATGTCAATGCACTAGTTCCTAAAAGAGGTCCCATCAAAACAAAATTCTAACATGGTTCCCAGTTATTGAAAATTATTAAAAAGCCTGAAACCTTCATCGACATTATGAAAAAGAATGCAACGGTTATTACTCTAGGGTGAGAAGATTGTCCTGTTCGCGAGTTGAAGACATAGTTGAAGATATGTAGAGGGAATGGAGTCTGGAAGCTGGCACTTCTTAATCCAGGATGAAGAAAGAAATAATCTGCTCGAAATTCAAAACCAGCATTGTCTGTGTTGTTCGGAGTGTGCCTTTCTATAACTTTAAAAGGACTTCAAAACGCAGAATCTTCTAAATCACATTACCAAAGGAGTCCTGATGAAAATAGAGAAATTTGAAAATGCTAAAACCCTTTTGGAAAAACGCAACGAAAATCAATAGGAAGAACCCGAAAAACTAAGCATCTTCTCGAATATCTTAAGAGAGCCAGGAGGATTTAGGCTTCATAATGGAAAAAATGGAAATGATGCTGAAAATAGTTTTGAGTTAATGGATGAAGCTGATGCTGAAAACTTTTAATTTTCAATTTAAAATAATACCAGTTTTACTGAAGTATTAGTAAAAACATTGCTCGTTTTGCTAAGTCTACTGAAAAAAAAATATTTTCTAATTTTGCTTCTCCTTACAAACAGTAATTATGTAAAAAAATTTTTTTAATTTTTAAGCAAATAATTTTGTATCCAAGTTGCTTTACCTGTCATAATTTGTCTGAATGTAAGAACATGTTCGAATCTCAATAATTAAATGCGTACTTAAATAGTTCGAAATAACATTGCGTATTTCGATTAGAAATATTCAAGAGTAAAAAATCCTGGATTTTGAATTGCGATTACTTGGGTTGGAAAGTGTGTATACACTTGCAGGCCGTGTTTGCAAGTACGAGATTTCGCAAGATGGCCACGCATCCACTTACAAAACCTGTCAAAATGCGTTTCCACTTGAAAACCTGTCACGAAAATTTTGGTTTCTGAGAAATAATACGAATTTCACGAGTCACATCAGGTTTTTCCCGGTGCTTAAACCATTGAATTGCGTTACAGGGGTAACTTATAGGGGGTATACTTACGTAGATTGTTATTTTTATATTTTATCTAAAAACCAATAGACAGTAATTTATCAACGAAAACTACTTTATTGTTTTTCAAAGTAATATCTATGGAGATAGATGCATTTTTGTCGATTGCGTTTTAGTCGATAGTCAAATAATTTTTTCCACTAGTCTGAGAAACCTCCAAATCATATTTTTTGGCTGTTTCACCAGCTTCGTCATGCTGGCAGTTTATTTTTGATGAAAAGGAACAAGAAGAACTCATTCATGCCTAATCAGCACTGTACGTCGGATGACTGATTGATTCGACGTTTTAACTTGGTCGAAGTCAGTTGCTTGACCAGATGTAGGAACTGGCATTATTATGGTGAACAATGACGGCGTCGTTTGTTTTTTCGTTCTGATGTCAGCAAACACTTCGGACAAGCGAATGTACCATTCAGAATTGACCGCTCTGCATTGCTCTTTTATACAACTTTTGCCAATGGCATGGTAGTGCAAAATAACAGGTGACTTTTGTGAGCCTGGCAATGCTTCTTGCACAAACAACTTTTGTCGGGTTTGACTTGCCTTGAAAGACCCACGAAATTGAATGTTTTTTAATTTCAAGATCAGACACAATAAACTCATGGTTCGTAACCAATCAAAATCTTACAAATGTCATTTAAAATATTGCGCTTGAATTTCTGAGCACTTTTTACGTCAATCGACACGAGAATTTTCTTAAACATTTGTTGAATTTTAAACTAAATAAACTAAATAAACTTTTTTTTTCCACTGTCAAATTTTCTTGTTTATAACTCATGTACAATGATAAAACAAACGCCCGAAGATGCCCCAATCTCATAGTGTGTCATATGACGAAGTTCTATTATTTATTTTCTGACCGCATCAGTGTTTTTTGTATCATAAAAAACTCTGATTTTGGACGTCGTGCAAGTCACTTATCGATGAGTAATCTTTGATGGTGCTTCAAGATGGAGCTTTATCACCAAAAGTCGATACAAGCTTAGCGATGAACAACCTTCTTTATACTCCCTTCGAGAAATCGTCTTAAAAAATCACAAGAAAATTAATTTTGCAAGTTACTATAAACAATACAAAGCGCTTGTTCGTCTGAAAGATATGAATAGGTTTATGATACTAAATGTCAAACTTTTCGAACACTTGATTTACTTAACATGAGTATTGCCATAGGCCAATAATATGTATTAGAAAAATAGGGAAATTTTCGGTAAATGCCTTATGAGCATAGCACAGCATTTTGCGTGCATATCAATGCTTCTCAGTTTTGTGTGTGGTTCTCAAATTTGCTTTATTTCCGTTTCTTGTTGATTCGATAGTTTTTATTTCCCAAAATGCTTAAACTGATCAAAAAGGTAGAATGCTTCCTTCTATTTATTTTTTTCTATTTACGAAATCGATTAACCAAATCGATATAGCGACTTTTACGAACTTTTACCTTTTTCACACGATTACAAATCGAAAATCGAATTCGTAAATTGAAAAAAAAAAATCAAACTTTTAAAAAGGAAGCATTCTACCTTTTTTGGTGAGTTTTTCATCTTAACCGATTCGGCATGTATTCATTGCATACACGAAATTTTCCTCGGAAAACAGAATTCTGCATTTGTAATTGCTTCCATCTTCATAAAATTGTTTTGCTAAAAATAAAGAAAAACCTTCATCGCCGATGAAGACCAAATGATCACGGTCGAAAATCGATTCCGCAAGGTAAAAAAAACATAAAATTATAAGGAAGTATTCTGCCATAAAGTCCTGAAGATGCAGGAATCAAAACTATGACATAATTCTCAGTATGTTTATAACTCAAAACTCAATTCGCCATCTTATTCTGCAATGGTTTGTTCAAACCGACATTTATTTCATTATTATATGCTTTGCTCTTTTCCCCAATCCCTGAATAAGCCATGAAGAATGTTTTCGCACATACAGTATCAGCTAGAAGCTCGGAATCTTCCAAGTTGTGGCATATATGGTAATAGTTGTATATAAGTAGAAGAATTTTCTTCGAGACATGTTGAACGTTTCTTTCTTTGCATTCGGCAAAGGTGGCTTTGAGTTGTTTATCATCAGCATTTACCTTTATGTGGAAGAGAATTTGAAAAAAATAACCACAAGTGGGAACTCTAAAGGTGCAGAATTGGTGTTGCTTCTTGCTTCGCTTGCTTTAGAAACGTGTGTGAGTTTGTTGGGTTTCTTTGAAATCGTATACAAAACCGTGTGTGTGAGAAGTTAATACTGGAATTAGACATATTAGTTTCTTTATACAAAAATATGAGCCTTTCCCAGTGTGGAAGTCAATGAGGAGCATTTGATTATTTGGTTAAGTTTGACATTTTTTAATATGTTGTAATTCATACTTCTGGCATAGATAAATCTAAACTAATATAAATCAAAACTAGATATAAATGATGGAATACCCAACATGAACCTGAGGTCAAAATTTAACAAGCAAAGGATGTGTACGAACTGAAAAAACATGAGCTTAAAAACAGGATAATATAATTTGTACTCAAGAATTGAAATAATATTTACACGGTCTAGCTATAAAATATACTCAGCTTTTAAATGCACTTGTATAAAAGGATCCGAAGAATATTTCACTGGATGGCATAAATCTTGTGTCTCTGACAGAACGCTACGTAAAACGAGAATATCCATCAAAGCATTGTGCAGAACCGACATGAAATTGCGTTAGCACATTATACAGATAAGTCCATTACACGTCCTGTGATATTACCCAATATACGTCTATACGCACATCCTATACGTACATACGTACGTGGAATCACAAAATTTTGTGCTCCTAATATTTGATGAAGTGTCAATTGGGGAAAACAAGTAGCTCCACCGAATTAATTCGTGCGCCTGTTTCAGTCGGTATTCAATCAATGTTTGGATCCTGATGCATGATGGATTTATATTTTCCTAATCAAAGCTTTTCGTTGTCACTCTAATAGTTTGATGCATATCTAAATACATGCGAAATTTTGAAATATTCTCCTGAAGGCACGCATATGACTGGAAATAAACAAGGGCTGTGCATCTCATTTTACGTTTAAATTTACGTTTTTCAACACATTGAAGTCAGGTCATTGGTTATTATGTATGTTTGTTATGTTGTCATATTGAAAGTTGTTCATTGTGGAATCAAATATTCATTGAGTTGATATACTTGCAATAAATTCAATGGAACTCGAATTGAGAATGCGATACACCACATAAGGTGGTGAGATATGTTTTAACGTAGCTTAGCAGTGAATTTTTCCACAAGTATGTTGTCATTGTCAATAGAACATCTCTCATCTAAATTCGGTTTTTATGAGCTCGCACACCAACTCATAAATTTTGGCATAAGAGTGGGAAAAACCAAATAAAAATGCAAATAGTGGCGCTGTACAGTTTTCTTCAAATTTTGAGTTCCAAGCAGAAAATTGACAGCTCATATAACAGAGCCGTTCAATATTCGCACTTACAGGTAAAAAAAGGCAGGATACTGCTATATCGCATTATACAAACAATCTTAAATCGAACAGGAATCATACTTCATCGTTTCCTGCACAATAAAAAGATAGCTTAATCAATTGAATTCCAGGTTTCCTCAATTTTGCTGACAGTACACTAAATTGATTGCTTTTCCACACTTTCTGTCACTTCTCTGTTATATCTATTTCTGTCTATGTATATCCTTTTATATTTCTTTATATTTCCTTATAGCCTTGTATAATTTTACTAACCGATTTTTCACACATTTGACTGATAAGTTTGGATGTGAAAACTTATCTAACGATATCTAAAACTTATCTAACGATAAAAAAATTCGATTTGGAAACAGATAAACATTATTACAACCAACCTTTTCTCAAAATCTTCAATAATCTAACCCTTTGCTATAACTACAGAAAAAGACAAATTTTTACAAGCTCAGAGGCTAATTAGGCAGCTCTTGGTTGTTACTCAAATCCTGGCAGACATAGAGCGCTGTCTATTCACAATGATTTTTGACGAATGAACTTAACTGAATAGTTGAGGGCGTCATCACATGGCATTAGAATAACACCGGAGGAATCGGACTAGCTAAGCTTTTCTTCTAAGCTATTCAAGTTAAAATGTTCGCAGCCGTGTATGATGCAGAGATAATATGTACTTTAATTTCATATGACATTCTTGCTCATATTATTTATTTATTTATTTTAAAAAACATAGCTTTACATTTACATTACATTTACATTTACATTACATTATATTTAACATTAACCTTTTACTCCAGATTTCGCCCGTGCCACGTATTTTTGACTTCTCTCTGAAAAAGTTACTCGCCGGGCGGAAATTTGAATCGAGTGAGGAGGTCATCGCCACAGCGGAGGCCTATTTTGCAGACGTCGAAGAATGACCGGGTCAAGTATATCAACACCAAAGAGGAGTCAACGTTGAGAAATAAATTGCCGCTTTTCCGAAATTTTCGTTTTTCTTTGGTAGGCTAAGTACTTATCGAACTTCCCTCGAAGGTATAAACCAAAATACTCCAGATCGAGGAAAGACACATGGTTGCAAACATATCTTATAAATGGGAGTATGTATATTAAGTAGCTTAAATAGTACCTGAGATACTGGTTGGTACAGATTCCCCACGGTTTTACACATTCCTTGCCATACGCATTTTTTCTGGTCAGACGTATTGATAACGGCGGTTCAGTAGGACTTCAGTATCAGCGCTATCTATTTATATATTGGATCTGCCATAAGGAGGCCTATGAATTAATCAAGAAAAAAACATAAATGTTGGAAACAATATATTTTCTCAGTGTATTCAACTGTCATTTGTTCTTATCAACTGTCAAATAAAACACCCAAGGTTAAAAATGTTTTAACGCTTCAATATCTACATGATGCAATCTAGCAGAAGATATTAAATTTTGCTCTGAGAAAACTTGATATACCAATGCTATATTTAAACATCTAGCATGGCAGTAACAAACTTTTGAAGGCAAAAATGGAAATATTTCAAGTTCTTGTGAAATCTTTCCTGCTGTCTTCACTCAAAATTTGACCATATAAGCACCGCAGCCAAATGAGCCGAAAATTTGATACCTTTGCTGTACAAAAAGCCTGATAAAGATTGCACTAAGAAGGTAATCAGAAAACGGAATGGACTTGAACACTTGTCAAGGACTAGAACGATGAAAGCATCGGGACTTGACGGGACATAATGAAAATTTAATGAATGAAAGAGAGTTTCTTGTTCAAGACGAGAACGAGGCTTGGTGCCAAGTAATTGGGATAAGTGATCAAAATACAATTTTTATGTGATGCTATAGAAATAACTACAGGGCATGTTCAATGACGAGTTAAAGTTGCAACTACTTTAATGAATTAAATCAGCATTCGCAAAGAAGCGATTTAAAACTTTATACATGCGATTCCCGCGAAAATACAAATTTGAGAGATCTATCTATCTATCTTTCAGGTCGACTCAAATTTTATTGGGAAACTCTTGAATTACTATGAAATAGAATGAAATCGAATAACAAAAATTTTTAGACCATTCAGCAAAGGCTGGAATTATTACTGAGATAAGGGTAAAATTGTCTTGATTCTTCATGTTTTTACAACAATGAATTATTTTTTTACTACATAACTCATTTTGGTTACTCTGGAAAGGATAGACCTGAAACCATTTTTTTGAAGTTTTGCATGACCTTATTTAAAGATCTGCAAAATGTATTAGAGTACCAGGTTAATATAAAAATAATTCTGTATTTATTCTGATTTCTAACTCTCCATTCTACGAACTGCAAAAGGCCCCCTTATATGAAGACCTGTCAAGGGAAGAATTACTGGAGAGATCTTCAGGAGGCCGAATCCAAAACGCAAATGAAAGTCTAGAATCACGAGTTTGATAGTTTTTGAGTGCAACATTTGCACTCCGGAATGAGGAATATTGAATTGTCATCGGTTTTGGCAGCCGGATTATTCGATTAAGGAAATTCATCCTTCTTGATGATGATGGGTGAAACAGGTGTTATAGTAGGCTGCCAAAGCTTCAATGACACCGAACAAATAGACAACTATGGTTATTAACTATGGCTAGTTGGATTCGAAGGGAAAGCACGGAAAACACTGCTGCAAGCAAAGAACAATGCATATGAAGGAGAATTGGGCTAATCTATGGTCCTGGAATCAACGAATAGGCGGTAATCGATTGTTGATCTCCTAAAATTTTTAGTCACTGGGATTTTTATTCAAGTACGTTTTCTCCAAATGTTTTTTTCAGATTTTCGGCAGGTGTATCTCAAAAATAAAAAAAAATCATTTATATGAAAATTAAAATAACGGTTCTTCACCAGAATATAAAAGTTATGAACAAATTTGCAGATGATATCCTGATATTAAGGGAAGTTTGACAACATTTTCCAACGCCAGTGAAAAACTTGTTTTTTGTCGTTTTCTAAATAAGTTATTAATTTAATATAATTTTCCGTTTTCCATTTCTTTGATTTTCAATAAATATTTTAAATATATTGTTATTGTAACATATATGCATATATCTATGTATATATGTCGGGAGGTGTTTTTACACATGTTTAGAAATATATTTAAAAACACTGAATATATACAAAATAAAAGGGAGTACTACCTCGAAATATATTTATATACATGCAAAAACAAAAGAAAAATTTGAGTATTTAACGAGTATTTAAGAAATTAGAAATGAGTAATTTGAGTATTTAAGAAATGGAGAGCAACGTCGCAAAGGCGCAAACACGCCATAGAAACGAAGATTTTCTATTATAATAATTTTTCCAATTTCGGATCAGATCTGAAATGGTTTCACCTACTGCAATTGAAGACATTTAGTAATCCGTACTTCATGATAAATCTTACCCTCTTGAAAAAATCCGAAAAATCAGTGATCATCTCCCTTGTGATATGGTTTCACCCACAAAGGACTTTACGCCCACTAAGTTACAAAATCGCATTTTGTACACATTCAATTTTCATTGTTGTAGGAGAGCATTAGAATTCCTACTCCTTATTGTGAATATGAATCAATTCGAAATAACAAAGAATATCCTTTTTTTAAATAGAAAAATGAGCCGTCGGTGGGCTTTAGAGCAAAAAAAAATCAATGGTGATTGCTCACTAAATAAAGTACTTGTTATGTCTCAGGTGCGTACTACGTTTTTCGTTTCTGAACTAAAAGCTAAGAATATTGTTGGAAAATCGCTTTGACGTCAAACCCGTTCAATTTTGTGTCTTTCGTAAATTAGATTTCTTTAGAATTTTGTCAAGTTTCGCTGTCTATATTGCAAAAACGTTCTTACACGCCAGCTCTCAATTCAACAGGAGGAACGTGAAGCCAATTCGATTCTGAAGACTACGCAACGAAAGTTTTCCCGAAAACGAGATAATTCCATGTCAACGACCCGTCTGAAGGAAAGCATTTCCGACGAAAAACCATGCCATTGCATGCATGTATCTCAAGCAGGCAAACCTACTGATAACAAAAGCACATAAGATTCACATATGCCTTCCTGGGATTTCTTGTTTTACTAGGAATCCTCTAACAAACTGAGAATTACTTTCACGTATGCATGGCTTTTTCTCGAGTCTCGGCAGCTCAAAACTTTGTCTAAAGTGTCATTTTTCGCAAGATGCCGGGTCGTTCCAGCTAAGGCACAATGTTCGCCTGATTCAGAGATAACGATACGCGTTCATCGTTGCTGTATATTGCCGCCATGAAGTTTTATAAGCAAAGTGTAATCAAAAAAAGTTGAAACCTATGTGGTTATGCATTTTTGCTGGTAATACAAGCATATTTGGGAGGAAAATTACCATTTCAAAACTTTGGCTTTCACTAATAATTAGGCAACTAATCGAAAACAGAAAGTATGCCGTAGTCATTACGGCGGGAGCTTTATTAGTCAAAAGGCTCCACGAACAAGAATCATTACATCGCATGTTTGTCGAGTGTATTATGATGGAAACTATGAATTTATAAATAAAGCGAGTGTGGTTAGCTTGTTGGTGATGAGCGTTTTCGTGAAAATGTTTTTGGGCGATGGAATTTCAAAATCATGTCCTCGTTAGCCGAAAAACAAGCTTCCAATTCAGTGCCAGCATTTATGAGGCATACGCCTACAATCAAGGAAGCATTTTGCGGAGCTAATTCCCTCGTAATGACGGTTTCCGTTTTAACTCGGTAATTAGCATACTCATTGCACAATAATCTAAGAGTGTTGTTAAGCCACGGAGTTCGTCTCGTCGATAAATTTTGCAATTATGCAGCGTCGTCCTTAAGCATTGAGTGAAATCCCAGTCATTTGGAAGGGTCCTTCCTTCGCTGGCATATGCTTCCACTTCTCCCGATACTGGAGTTGAACCATGCTGTACGGAGTATGCAGTGTGTGTTAGCTACTATTGTCGGTGGTGCAACCATTCAGTAGAAAACCGCATGCCACATAGCCTCGGAGAAAACTGCAGCAGCAACAGCAACATCATCAACAGTACATTGTCCTCGGATTTTCAGCTTCATCTCCTGTTTGAATCCAGTAAAACGCGTTTTCATCGATTTTCACTCATGCTTGACTAGAAGGATGCTTAAGCATTGCATAGTGTTGCCGATGTTTTTACAGCTTGGCAACACGATGGTAATGGGAAGTAATTAAGAAAGCAAGTGCGGCATGCAAGAAGTACTTGAGAGATGTTTAATTGGCATGACTAGGAGTAATGCTCAAAGATCAATTCATAATTAATCATTAGCCGCGAAAGATATCGATACGTTTCTTACGCTGGACTGTGGTTTGTTTGGAAAAATATAAAGAGCAACTTCCCGTCACTTTCCAAATAAGATTATCAGAAGGGTGAAATGAGAGAATTGAAAAATCGAAATACGAGGCCTGTTAAAAAAGTATCCCAATTTTTAGGTTTTTTTTCAAAAATATTTTATACATTCATCAGTATCTGTTATGTCCCCTTGAAAGCTATCATTATCAAATATTATAAACTAGTGCCAACGTTTTTTCCAATCTTCGAAGGACTTCAAAGAAATTTTTTGGATCACACCGTCTTGACCTCGTGACGTAGCGTTGTCCTTTCATGGACTTCCTCAGTTTTGGGAGCAACAAAAAGTTACAGGGACCAGGTCTGAAGAATACGGTGGCTGCGGCATCATGCATGTATTGTTTTTTGGCCGAAATTTTACGAACAAGCCACGATGTGTGCGCAACATCCCTGCTGGTACAAAAGCGAATTTTTGTACTCGCACAAATTTCGGTAACTACAGGTAAAAGTTGTAAATGACCGATCGACGCTTTGGCAAGAATTTATGAACCACCACGACCCTTCATTCGACCTTCATAGTATATCAAATTTCGCGAACAGCTTTGTTTCTTAAATAATGCGCTATGATATTCTATCAGGATAATGGAGGTTGGGTTTCTACGTCATAGTCATAAGCCCATAATTCGTCCCTAGTTATGACCCTCCGGACCGAATTTCGTCACAGACAGACGTCAACAGGTCTTTGTTAATCTTAATACGATACTTGTTTTGGTAGTGACTGAGTTATGTTGATAGAAATTTCGCGGTGACCCGTATTAAGCCCAAATTATTGGTTTAAATCTAATGGCACTAGAAAAACGATATGTTTATGTCCTCAGCAACTTCTCGCGTGGTGATCAGGTGATTGGCTAATACTATCTTCGTTACTTTATCAATGTTGTTGTCTTTTGTTGACATGCTCGGGCGTTGGCCACGCCTTTCGTCGTTCACATTTTGTACCACCGAAAAAATTGCTCTGCTTCGGAATGCGTCCGCACACTTAAAGTTGTTTTGCACACAACTTTGACAGAGATTGTTTGATCCTTTTTTTTAAAACAGAGAAAAGTGGGAGACAACCCAAGTACGTCCAAGTAAAATAGCAGTCAAAAGTGAACTGAAGATTCAAAGTGGCCGAACTTGTCTTCATGAAAACCATAAAAATACGGAATATACCTAGTCTGCCGAAATTCGAAATTCGCAATACTCTTTAAAGAAACCTCGTACATGAAAATCAAACATTAGTTTAAAATTCACCATCCTGTCACAAATATTTTTCCATATGAAGTCAATTTTAACTAATATATCAAGTACAAATCGTGATTTTTGAAGGAGCAATTTCCATTCTGCAGAGAATGTCAACTTAGATGGTCTGCAAATACGCTATACCTTAGCCTTTTTCTAGGGGCTTGAATGTTAAAGGAGAAATTCCGAATCGAATGGCAATATCCTAAATTTTCATGTAGGGAGAAGAGATGGCTCTGATTACCTGTGCGGGTTTAAAGAACGACAAAAGTCCCTTAGTGCTACATCTCGCACGAATGACAGAACTACTTATAGCTCAACTTGACAAAATGCTAACTCAGGTTGTTCTAAGCGGCATCTCAGTGGCTTCAAACTAAGTTGGGATAAAGTGAAAATGTCTCAATTGAGAGATGCGAATCGATGCACTGGAAGAAACAACTTTCGATCAAGGCAACTCAAATTTTTTCTAAAGTTTGAGGAATTTCCTAAAGTTCGAAGAGCAACAACATATTATCCTAAGGCGGTGACGTGCAAAAGGCACTAAGATACAAACAACTCTTCGCAAAAGACTAAATCTAATTCCAAAGGTGACACAAAATCCAAACTGAACCAGGGAAACGATCGGGAGCAGCAGAGCTCAACTACATACCAGTTAGATTTTACGAATGAGGATAGTGACTTTTTGAAAAACAGTCCCGTAAACCATCGACGAAACTGCACATATCACGAGAAGACCTGCAGAAGATAGGCTTAGTAAAGCAAGAAGAGACAAAGGGAAACTTACCAGGGAAGAAAAGCACCCTCTACTTGCGCTGCTGTTTCGCAGTAAGTTTTCCGGCAGAATGACTCTTGCAAGGTGAAAACTGCGGGCACCAGAAATGGAAAATATTATCAAGAACATGTTTACCAACATGGTCATGTGTTAAATGAAAAATGTATTGACAAGAACTTTTTTTCTTTGTTAGAGAGGCATGAAATGTTTAGTGTTTTGGAGGTAAGACATTATCTACGTAAAACTTGAAGAGGTCAAAAGATCTTCCGTGAAAAACCGATAAGATCAAGTAAAAGTAATGGATAACGTGAAAAGCCGAAAATAACCGTAAAGTCATAATCATTTTTCAACCTATTGACAATGCCTGTAATCTTGCTTTGACGCAAGTTGGAAAGAGGGGTCTTGTCTAAAAGCATTTTTTTAAAGCCTTTTCAAAAAGCCATTTTTAGCGACATCGTGCGTGATGGACTGTATTTAAGAAAAAGGTTGGCAGCAAGGAAGCAGGGCAGTAGGGGAAAGATTCTCACTCACTAGGAAGTTTAATGCTTGTCGCGTCGTTTAAAGATAGCGACCTCATTGACAATGTGGAGTTCTTACTATTCTTTATACACTCAATCGAACTGATTAGAAGGAAACAGATTGTCATACCCTTCTTTAGGATGCAAAACTGTTTGCCAAGTTTTCAATACTTTCTAGTATTACAACACATGTAACGTGTTTGATGGGATTTAGAATATTTTCTACAAACCATCAGTCTCCGTTCACAACTGCATAGAGTTGGATATGGTACTTATGTACAAGGAATGAAATCGATCAAAAGCTTGAAAATCATTTAAGAGCTGGAAATGAACTGATCTCCTATAAAAAAGTGGAACTCAGAGGAAAAGTCGCCCGAAATAGCCTAAGCTTCAACATCATTGGAAAAGGAAGTAAAAAACCCAGTGAACACGTGGACACCCACCGACCCCACCCAACAACAGACGACCAAACGACATGTAAAGGGCAAAAACAGATGTGAAGGAATAAGGAGTTTGGAGATTTTTCATCAGGATCAGGAAGTTTTCAATAATTGAAAATTTGGACGAAACAAAGGAGGTGACGAGGAATGACGGAATGTTCCGAGGACCAAATTCAGTTCTAATCCAAATTAAGTTGTGACAAGCTTCAAAAAGTAGCTGCTGAATGAAAAACAAAACGACTGGAAACAGTTCACCCTCAAAATCTTAATAGTGGCATAAACTTTGAGACTGATCAAATTATTTTCTAAAACTCACTTAACCATGCATTTGATGAACCATAATGATTGGTAGATCACGAACAGGGGGAAATATATGGTTACTTCCTTAGCAGTGAGACAGTATTCCTCCGGTATATTTTATGGGTAACGTTTGACGAATTACACAAAATAATGCGAGAAGAACTATAAGTCTTGCTAAAACAGACACCTTTCTGAGCCAGACAACGAGACCTCGTCAGCAATTCTGCAATGGAGGTAGTCATTGTCTTTTTCGACCATGAAGTCGGAATGTTTCACGTGGACACTTGTTTTGTTGGCCTAATTTCCCAGTTTACATAGACGGTGTTCAAAAAATGTGTCAACCACCAACCCCAAAATCTGAAACAAATTTCATTCCCTGGTGCCAATTTTGTTTAAGCTATCTGGATTCCCGCATAGAACTGGTGAATGCTAACCGTGCTCTGGAGCCTTCGAAACCACAACCACCACGTTTCAGCCAAGGATAGGCTCTTCATCCTGTGGGGGGCTAGAAGTAACCTACCATAGACGTCCCCCCAGTTTCTTTCGACCAAGCTGTTATTACCAAAAACTATCAGAAAAGACATTAAAGACATAGAAAGTTTGGACAAAAACACATACCAAAGATAGCATACCGCCGACATGCGCATGTGTACCATACAGGAAAATAGACGGGAAATGATGGAACTACGACGGAAATTCAACTCTCCACTCCTGTCGGAGAAAACATAAGTACAGCGTAGGGACAAAAACATAAGTACAGCGTAAAGAAGATTGCGTATTCCTCAATCTTTATTCGAATAAAATTGAACTTGTTCTCGCTGCAACCCGCAGCCTTCAGCACTTCATCGGTCAGAAAAAAAGGGTTATGTTCGGCAACTAAGAAAGGGATAGTTTTAGAATTGATTTGTCTGGATGAGGACCTGAAATCTGAGCTTCGCTTCTGGACTGTTCGTAAGTTAAATTCACCAAAATACAAACTTATTCTCGGGCTTTCTCTAAGCAAAATAATCAGGTGATAATAGAATCTTGTGTATATTATAAGACATTCTAATCGGAGGTATTTGTGATTCAAACGATTCCTAGTGGAACCAGATAAGAGGATAAGCAAATAAAGCAGTCCTAACTATAGTATCCAATCAAACTGTAAGAAGGTAGTCGAATGGCATTGCAGACCTCCACCTCTTTTGAGAAGAGATGAAAAATTTATTGAATCTCAAAATTACAGGGGTTACCCCCTGGTATTTAGAAACATAAAACCAAACAAAACCCCCAAGTATTTAGATGTATAGATTAACACCTTACACGAAGAACTATGATAAATCACTGCAGATTGACGTAGACTTTCGACATTCACTGGTACATAAGATTTAAGCCAGGTCCTGCAGCAAATAATCGACTCTTTCACATTTTTTAGAAAATGAACTTTTAAAGTGTTTATATTGAGGGACGGTAAACATTTCTCTTAGAACAATTATAGAATTTCAAGCAACGTTGCAACATTACGCCTGCAATATGACCCCTCCAACTTGAAAAAAGTTCTGGTCTATAGCGCCAAATTGTACTATGGCACATCAAACTGTTTCTTTTGAAGAATTCAGTGGCGTTTAGTGAACAGTACTGGGATTAATTTAGCTCAGTAGCGAAGATTTTGTTCATTCTTAATATCGCTTTGGAAACTGTAACTCGTCACTGCTGAAGAGTACTCCCTCAAGACTGATCCGTGCATGGATTTCCTCACACAGATCTTGACGGTTATTGTTGCTTGCTGAATTCAATTCTTGAAAATCATTATTTTGAAGAAATGAAAATTCAAATCTAAATGCAAAATCTCATCAAAGCGCGGTCCGAAACCCCCAATGTAATTGCGTGATTTCTCTTTCTGCTCTTTCTCTTTTCTATTTGCTGTCTCTAGCCCAGATTTCTGGTGTTCTGATGGATCTCTATCGGCCATGCCTAGAGGGCCGAATCGTCAAAAAGAACTTTGCGTCACAATAATAAATCGGTTGTTTTCATAAAATGAACGCACGGCAAAGCCGCAATGTATTCCGGCCCAAACAATGTTCGATGTTAACACGGGGATGCCGATGGAACAAAAGGAGCCCCAGTGTTTTTGACTACAACCAGCGACGTCCGGTCACATACTTCCTCAAACTGCTCAACTGATCCTGCTACCCCCCCCCCCCCCAAAAAAACCGAAAAAATCTTTATGTATACAAAGTAATTGAGAAAAGTAAGGTTTGGAATAAATTCCTGAAAACCGCAGGAAAATCTAGATGAAGGTAAAATAAAACAGATTTAGGTAAATCCCAATATCACTGTTATATAGCTTCAATGCAAAAGAAAACATAAATCATTATGTGATGTCGAGAACGGAACCTTACACCGATGATGGCCTACCGTTGAAACGCGTCTCTAGACGAATCGAAGGAAGTGACGGGGAACGAATGTTCCGAATTCAAAAAAAATAACTCCATCCCCGTGAGAATAAATCATTTCAACGAAATAAAACAAATCAATATAATAATGTCTGGCTATATCAAAACTATTGCGCGAATTAGCTGTGCAGCCTTTAGTTTAGGTTCCTTGGGAGAAAAACAGGTTTTTGAACAAATCACTTACTAACGGCGGTTGCATTCAATCTCAATTTTTCTGTCATCGATTGTTCTTTTTTTGCACTTTTAATGCCAGTTTTATGCATTTTTGACAGTCGAAAATCTTCACATTATTTCTTTCAATCTAGTTTTCACAATTTCGAATGAATAATTGGTTGTTTGCTAGTTTAATTATTTTTCTTTTTATGATTATGGATCGACGAATTTACCGGGAAACTCCAATGTTCCTGTTGCGGTCTACATTATGACTAGTTTTTCTAGTTCTAGTTCTAGTTTTACTAGTTTTATTAGTTTCATTGCTCTCTCTCGATCGACGAAGTGAGTAAGTACCGATAGGTGTCAAAAAATATGTTACGGGCTTGATTATTTAATTTGCCGTTTAATGACTACAGTGGATCGCATCATATTTCAGGCCCACATTAATATTCTGAAAAGTACTATATTAATACATACTTAAATATACATTATTCTGTGATCCAAAAAAGTTTTTCAACAGGAATATTTTGAACAAATTTTTTGAACAAACAAAAAAAATTGAATGTGAACAAATTGTAAGACTTCGTGATATGGATTTCACACGAGAAGAACATTACCTTAAATTTGTTATCCGAAAATAAACTCGGAACATTCTTATATTTTTAAAAATTTTTGCGATAGTGACACTTCCAAGTTATTATTCTGTCTCTCGTTCTAATAATGATAATACTAGCTCATTTTGATGACCATTGTTCAAAGTTTTTCGTCACACTCCCGCTTCCAAGAAAGTAACAAGCTCTGCCCAGGGGATTTGTTACTACTGACGCTAAGGATACAAGTGTGTTTTCCATGTATCCTATGTTCTGCATATTATTAAGCCATTGGTCAAAATCACTATAAGTTTCTTTTGACTTTTACTATGCCTCTGTGCATAATAATATTAATTTATAGGTTTTACCAGTTTATGAACTATTAAAAGTAATATAAAACGAATGTTTTATAATCTTTTTATTTATTTTTAACAGGCTCTTTGTTCAATGTACCACATATGACGCATGGAGCATTAAACATACCAGGTCTATGTATCATATATCGGAAGTTTTGAGTTTATTTTTTGAATTGAAATAGAAATAGAGCAGCAGCTCTTAAAATTACCCATAAAGTCCCCCATAATACATGCACTTGGTTTGGTTGGTACAAAAATTGCGTGATGTATTATAACATTGAACAGGTAACATTAACAGGTAAATCTTCTATCCTAGTAATCATGAACATTGTATGTTTTAAAAACAGGATACAAGCAGGATACAATCGATCAAGAGACCACAATTATATAATGAGTTGTTACGTGAGTCTGTGGTTGCATCAATTTACGATGAAGAAGAACTGCATGCAGTCGAAGGTAAGCCAAACGACCTTTTTGGATGGAGAAGCTTCAAGTTCTTTATGTATGAACTTCTTGACAAAATGAGAAAATATGAATCTCAGAAATAAACGCAAGAGTTCGCTCCTTTTCGAAATACAAGATCCCCAGTCCACAATATAAAAAATCAAGTACTATGGACAACATGACCTTCCTGAACCATAGAACCATTTTAAATTGTATTTTAACGAAGACATTTTTGAGGAATAGAAACTATGGGTCACCGTTTGTGCCCAACCGCTCGGTTCTAACGCCTGGATTAAGCACGGATGCCTGGATAAAGCACATGTTCTGGTCCATTTTCAGCAACTCAACCTTCAGGTATAGTCAATTATCGCGGGTAACTGGCTAGGCTACACCCATATTCCTGAGTTACGACCCTTCGGGGATTAGTGTGATGTCATGGGATACACTGGAGTTGCGTGGATCTTACAGCATACAAAAAACAGGGTCGACTGTAATGAAAGTCGGGGATCCTTAGAGTATACTGACAATCTTAGCTCAGATATTTCCTGGATTTCAACAATTCTCTGAAGAGACGTTAAATTTAAGCCCCGGAGGTACGTCTGACGTGAATCACTTCTTCTTCATATCATCTCTGGTTACGTTAGTGAACGTATGGTAAAAAGATAATTTTGCCAAAAATCTCGAAGACAGATGCTTCTTCGTCATTCAATTTTTTCCATCGCTCATGCTGGAGTATCATCAAATTTGGACACGCAACCAAATCTTTGTAAAGATTAAGTGATACAGTAGTATTAAAAAATTGATTTCCTAGGCATTTGTCTGCAAAAAGGCGATCATATTTTCAGCTTTCAGTTTAAAGAAAAACTTAAGTCTACAATGTTTCACTTTAACATGGCGATACTTTCTTTTCTACCAATTATTGAAGTGTGCATGATCTAAAACACTCCCAAGGAGCATCTTTGATTCAGGATTTTTAGATCTCACAGCCATGCAGATGACTAGCCGAAACCCAAGCGTATTCTCTTACCAAACACAGACAGACCTAGCAGATCGAATAAACAATCTGTGGAATATGATCAAAGGAATAGAATGTTTATTCTTATCATCTATCAAGGTGTTTGCCAATAATAAGCCACACTCCTCCTGAAATCCCACCAATCGTTGAGCTCATTACATGGTAACACTTACTAAACGCTGCAGATACATTCATATCCGGCTGGAAAGGATGCCATATCGCATCCACCAGCATCTGAGAGCGTGATAAAAACTGTAAGCAGCGAGAAACCATCTAACCGCATTTCGGTTTTTATCCTTTTATCGATACGGCTACCGTCGGCGGCGACAACAGGGACGACGCAATTGTTTGCGCTTCTCCCGACTACGTATTCCGGATATCATTCGTCTCTGGCGACTGACTTTACCTGCATAATAGTTGGCTTGGCATAGGTTGAATCGGGTTAGAGGATTCAAAAGGTGTAAACGTGAACGGGCTGACATATGACAGATGCATGGCATATAAATATACTGAGAGGAGCACAACGCGAGGACCCCCCAAGGATTTTGCTACTGGCAGCCCAACAACCGTGATAAACTGCAATGGCTAGCACCCAGGTGGGAGGGCACTATCAATCTTTTATAGTTGTTAAGACTTTAAGTTTTCATTCAACCGTTTTTTTTTTCTTTTCGTTTATTTTGAATTTCATATCTAGTATACTTTTTAAGTTGTGTGCTGAGGAAAAGTTTCAACGATGTCTTCTTGTTTATGATGAATTATTCACAATTTTAAAGTATTTGGAGCGCGCTCCTGATGAAAGATAGAACTTTGTCGTTTAACGAAAATGAACGTGAAGCAAAATTTATGAGTTTTCAGTTGAAAGAGTAAGATGAAATCTTGGTGCAAGTGAAAGCTCCAATTAGATTGCATCTTTAACTTTGAAAATCGCATACCATATTTCGTCATCAAGATTAATTCGAATTATTTGCTCTCTTTTTTTCTATATGGACGAAAAATATGACAAACGAGTTCGAACTTTTACGTCTAGAACGGCATAAAAGAGGAACGGCTCCTCTAAACAAAAAACAAAGCACAAAGTGGTGAATTTTATTTTCATGATTTCGATTTCCGCAAACATTGGATGGATTATGCAAGAAATCTTAACCATTCAGAGACGTCATTAAAAGGAGCGCTCGTTCTAACTTTCGACGTTCCACTTGTCTCCTTCTACAATCACGTCCTCTAGATCCTTTTCCTAATTAGACTTCTTTGTCACAAAAATTTCAGGTCTTGTAATTATAGGAGCCAATACCTTTTATGTAGCATAACAGGCTCAGAAACCTCGTGCAGCTGGGACGGATAGGAAGATGTCAATGAAATATTTATCTTAAAAGAGTGTTAACGTTATAACAAGTTCATAATGGTTCAAAATCGAACTTGAAATGAAAGAAAAGAGCGGATCCTATTTCTTCTATTACGAAGTGACAAACAACATATTCAACGTGTTTGCAGTCAACCATATTACCATTGTTCTACCCAAATTTTTAAGGAACCCCGATTTTGATTCTATGACACTTTTCATGGACATTCAACTTTTTTCTTCCATTACAGTACATATATTCACATTCAGATTCAGATTGATACCTTCCAAATTCTCACATGAAATAATTTTGCAATAAGCAGAAATCCTTGCATTTAAACCAAAGGATCAATGCGAAAATCACCACTTTAACAACTCAATCTTGAAGTCTTCACACAGTCGATGTACATTTGACGTTGGAATCCAACCACTATTTTGCAGCTAATATGAACCCATCATTATATCGGTCATAGCATAAGCAAAAAACAGCAAAAATACTCTCAAGCAGTTTCATAGAGAAGGAGATATTACAAGCAGCACGATTTTGGCACTTTCACTGTACAGGGTGGGTAAAATCAAACAGTGCAGGTTTGAAAGGTTGGTACTGCTCATGTGGTGGTAATATTTCGATTATGATGGTTTCATTTCGTCGGGCGGCCCATGCCGTTATCAGTCATTACCATGGTTTGGTGTGGTGAACAACGGGGCTTCGCCGTCCGTACTTTTTTTGAAAACGGTCGATCTTTCATCGCAACTCAGTGAGCTTTCCGCCTGCAGTTTAACCTTGCGCGTCATTATACCGTCCCTCACCGTAATGTTATTGCGAATTGGGTGCGTAAATTTGAAGAAACTGGCTCTACCCTAAAAACTAGGGGTTCAGAAAGACCAAAAACGGTAAGAACACCCGAAAATTTGACGAGAATGAGAGAAGCTATAGTGCAGTCGTCTACGCGTTCTGCCCGGAAGCATTCAATTGCATTGGGCATTTCTAACCGCTCGGTAAGGAGGATTTTAATCAAGACTTATTCTTCCGCCCCTACAAGATTATGAATGTCCAAGAGTTCAGTCCACTCGACTGCGTAAATCGTATGAATTGCTCACAAGAAATTTTGAACAGGATCCATGTGAGGTCAACATTTTTCAGTAGTTACGAGGCTCACTTTCAGCTCAGTGGAGCAGTGAATAAACAAAATTTTCGCTATTGGGCAGAAAAAAATCCACGGCAAATTCACAAGAGACCTCTTCCGTCCCCAAAAGTGGCCGTGTGGGGTGCAATTACAATATTGGGGTGATTGGGCCTTATTTTTTTTGAAGAGAATGGATACACCGTAAATGCCAACGCTCATTGCTACTTTTCCATGTTGGACACTTTTTTGAACCTCAATTGGAAGAACTAATGGAAGAAACAGTTCTGGGAGACATCTGGTTCCAACAGGACGGGGCTACGGCACATACTGCTCGAGTTTCAATAACGAAGCTGCGACAGATGCTCCCTATGCACCTCGCCTCTCCGAGGGGTTATGTGAGGTGGCCCGCGCGCTCACCGGATTTGAGCATTTGTGATTTTTTCTTGTGAGGCTTCCTGAAGGAAAAGGTTTTTAAACATCGGTCTCACACCTTGGAAGAACTCAAAGAGTAAATTAGGGAGTTAAATTAGGGAGGAAATTGGCTCTATACCAGCCAAAATGTGTAAAAATACAGCAGAAAACTTCAGAAATTGCCTTCATCAATACATCGCTGCTGGCGGCCATCATCATTCTGACGTCATTTTTAGAACTTTATACATAAAACGTCATGATGTACTGAATAAAATTTAATAAATATAATTTCTCTAAGTTGCGTACTTGTTTTTAATAGCCTTTCACAACTGCACTGTCTGTTTCGTCCCACCCTGTATTTGAGATAACCGTTGTGATTGTGATATTCTCGGTGATAATCAATGAAAATTGATTGCGAAAATATTTACCAACACAAATAAAACTCTACCAATTTTGGTTGATTCCCGTAAAATCGGAAGTTTACTCATAATATTCTCGTTGTGTCGTTATAGGCTATGATTTCGGTGATGACCGCATTAAATCTTTTAGTAGCTTGTGTTTTGCTATTGTTAGGGAAAAATTCACGATTTTTCACCATACCAAGGTGCTGACCGGCTTACGATGACCCTGAGTTCATAAAGCGACAAAATCAAGGAAATTGTTCTTAAAACATGGGAAGCGTAATTTAAATAGCTCCACGAGGTAACGAAAGGAAGAAATTGAAAGTATATCACAAGTCGGGCGAACTCACCAGCCTTTTGTCGTTATTCACAAAAGTGCAACACTCTGACCAATGCAACACCTAGAAACGCTTCCTACCTGGGCAAAACGTAAACTAAATTTTAATTCACCCTCCACGTACCACTCGATAGGGGGGGATTCCGATTTATTGTTATTTTGAAAAGTTTGGCGGGACAATAAAAATTTTGCTGTGTTTAAAAAAACTGTGGTCAAGCATATATGTGACAAAAAAAAACGGTAATCGGTCATTTCTGTGACGGTGAAGGTGTGTGAAATTGGTGAATAGGGTTATCATCGACACAATCCATAAGGGTCCTATGTCACCAACTTCTGGACTGAATGAAATCATGCTCTCTGTTCGCTGTTAACTCAAAGAATAACTGGGAATTGTTATCTCATATGCAAATCGCAAAAAATAAGAAAATCCAAAAACAAAATTATTATAATCTAAACTATGCTGCCGCGAAAAACCTCAAGTAATTATATATGTTGGCTGGAAAATAGACAAGCGCGTCAACATGCTTTAGTTTTTCTATATTTGAATCCTGGGATGAACTTTAATCAGGAATGAATCTCAGTATGATTCGAAAAAGAACTGTGGCAAGCAGAAAAAAAACATCGTAAGATATAATGACATAGAGTAAACTGTGTCTGAATACATATAGCGATAGCACTTTTGAGTGGTTTCCTTAGACAGAGATAGAAAAGCTACAAGTAGATTGATACCAGTGTTGTTTTAACTCAAAAACTCTGAGAGTAGTGTTATTGATTATCTACAGAATTATGAGAGGAAATTTACCAATGCAAATAACAATGCGCTAATTTTGGTGTAATACCGTTAGATCGCGAATTTGTTCAGTGTTAGCGCTGCATTTACCAATGATGCAACCCCTACTCTATGGCCTAAAATATTGTTACGTTTTATCAGGTGTGCAACCTGTTTGCACACACACGAGCTAATTTAAAATAAGTTGTTTGATAATTTATTCTTTTATTAAATTTCACCAACACTTCACATTTATTTTCACTTAATTGCTACCACACTTATTCACTTTTATTTTAATTAATTAATTAATTATAATAACCACTTTCACTCGCTTTTTAATCCGCTTACGATTGGACTCACTACTTGGCTTTCGCACTGTTGCTAAATCAACCAGACTTCGCTAAATCCACAAGACTTCTCTTCGCCGCTCGCTGTAGTCGCTTTAACCAATTTTGGGCCGGTACAAGATCCTGTTGAAATTTTTTCGAGAGTTGTTCAAAACTTGTTCATAAAGACCTAATTAAAAAAAAAGGAATCAAAAAATTTTCTCACTCGCTGGTTTTCCCGTTATGTTACTATCCAGTGGGCCAACATGTATAGACATTTTGGAAAAAATACTTTATGGAGGAAAAATAAATTTATTCAAAAAATAAAAATATTTATAAATGTTGTTATTAGTTATGAGCTGAATACTTTTCGAAATATTTTGGATGTATGCTAACATTGCACATAATGCAAATACAGGGTGTCTTGCTGTGGCAAACTTTACATCGTTTAGGTTTGTTATCTTGAATTGTACCTGCGAAGTTTTTTTTCTTACTCGTACTTGGCAGGTTACGATCTGATACTTTATCGCTCTCTGTGTCACTGACAGGTGCATCCGCCAATAAAAGCGCCTGAGTAACTTGGTCTCTAAACTCCAACTGCGATAAAGGACTCACTTTTCCCTATTTGGCAACCAGGACATGTAATTTCCATCCGTTTTTTTTTGTTTGGGAGGTGAAGGTTATTTACGCCCTGAGTGTCGGACTCCCCCGCTACCGGACTACCGACTAAACACCTCCCCTGTCACACCGAGAACCTAGCCTGGAACTGTTTGTCACATTACTTCGGACTAGGCCTCATTAATCATCGCTTAGCGATGTCTTCAGGCTAAGGGAAATCTCTCTTCATAGATGGATAGGAAGGAATTGCGATTAGTAACTATAATATTGTGTTAAAGAGATGTTAAATCCCTCACCAAGCGATCCATTATGTCCTTCTTTATAATGAGTACTGTCCGTACGTAATGCGACACACAGTTCCTATTGTCCTTTGATTTCAACATTTTTCCCGTTAAATTTTCTGGGGAAATTACGCCAATTTTCTCCGAGATATGCGAACGGAATCTTGGGAATCTATTACACGTAAAGAACGTGTGGCAGGCGTCATCCGTCATCCCCGGGCAGAACACGCAAGTTTGGGATGGTGTCTTTCCCATCTTATGCAGGTAAGACTGAAAATACCCGTGACCACTGAGTAGTTGCGTCAGATAATAATCAGTTTCACCATGCATTCTGTAGAACCACGGCCCCAAGTCAGTTATCAGCCATGCGGTCAACCTGCCTCGCGTTTCGTTTTCCCATTTTTGCTGCCATAAGATAAGGGTTCTTCTCCGTTCCTCTCGGCTGACGGTTTCTCTCGCCGACTCCCCCTACGTGAGTATACACGTTTCCGTTCGTCTGCAAGTAATTTAATTGGAACCATCCTCGAGATTACCAGCAGTGCAGGTTCAGAGACAGTGCGGTATGCAGCGGCTATCCGTAAAGCTCCTTGCTTCTGCACCTGTGCCAGACGCCTTCGGTACGCCTCTTTACTAAGAGCGTCAGCCCAAACCTCGGAGCCATACAAGAGCACTGACTCCATTGCACTCATCAGTAGACGTCTTTTGCTCGAGGTTGGCCCCTGCGTGTTGGCCATAATGCGGTTTAGCGCCGATACCCGCACGGAGGCATTATCTGCTGACGCTCGAACGTGCTCGAAAAAACTCATCTTCGAATCAATCATCAAGCCAAGGTATCTGATTGATTCTTTTGACTCGATGATCATTTCCCCTACACGAACCGGCATAACACGAGGGATTCGCTTCTTTGTGAGGACGACAACCTCGGTCTTTTCCATCCGTTGACCATCATGTTTGATAATGTATTAATAAAAAGCGGCCAACACCACTTTTTACTGCGAATAATTGCCGAGAACATTATCATGAAGGTCTACACCACCATGTTGGCGTTATAATCTTTGATCATAAAAGGAACTTTGATGCTGATATGCTTCTTTTGAGAACGACCATAGCGTCTAGCTGAAGCAAATGGTTCGACAGTTGAATGATTAGTCAATACCGTAAAGTTCGCATTGTCTCTCCACCTAGTCCCAATGAACTTCTTTTGTCTGTTGTACCATGCAACGTATTCTCCTTTGTTCATTTTATGGTAGGTAGCTTAGGAGGTAGCATAGCACCACATATTCGATTGCACTAATGGTTCCTAAAATAGTAAATATCAATATAATATGGCTGTGACTTTTTTCTAATTGACTAAGAAATATTATTGTATAATTTTAGTAACTATGCTAAATTTTACCTATAGCTAAGAAGCCTTTTTTAGACGGGATAAACATTAAATGGTATGATGTAAAAAAATTGTCAAAAAAAACACTATAATTTAATGGAGATGATACGTTTTGAAGTAAACTGAGGACAAGATCAACACTAAGTCCAATATTTTTGTCATGTGGTGTAGAAGCTCCTCCATACAATATCATTTGGTATAAGTACCCATTTTCAGAACACACGCACCATGCGTGAAGCCGAATCATTGAAGCATTGAAGCCGAATCTGATATGGTTGTTACGAATGAACATTTTGAATGACGACTGAAGTAGGGTATCATTTGTTCATCAATCGACAAATTATGTGAAAATACCCTAAACTGCATAAATTGTCTATTTGCAGCTTCGACGAGTGGTCCAACTTTTGCAAATTTATCAGATTTATTCAAATTAGTATTGTCTGAGAAATGAATATATCTTTTGATGGACTCGAATCGGGATCTCAAAAGAGTCTGTTTTACAATTTTAACACCTAAGGTACCTTGGTTTGACCAATATAGTTTTTGTGACAACCATTTAGAAAGAAAATACCAACAAATCGTTTAACTTCGTAAGCTTCGAGCCCAAGTTTTGCATTACTTTGTACAGCATACTGGTCACTATATTCAATAATCATTTCAATGATGACATCGGTGAGAAAAAGACAAAATAATTGAAATGGTGATTTACTGCCTGCAATCAATAAATAATATGATCATGATTATGTATTTAGTATTTTGCTAGTTTGTGATAACATACCCAATAACTCGGAAATATTTTCAGTGCTGGTTTTCTCAACATCGACTGGTTGGTTTGAATAAGGCACGTCTCCGCCATGTAGGATTTCCATATTTTCTTAAAGATTTAAACTTTTTGACAGATGGCCCAGGCTCAGCCTCTGGTTTGTCTACTATGTCATCTTTTAGAGAATATTCTAATTCTACAGTGCCAACAATACCCTTTGAAAGTGGCGCGTTGTCCTCAATAGCCTCATCATCCAAATTCTCTAAATCGCGGGCTGCGTCCACTTCTTGAGGGATGTATACCACATTTACCTCATCCGATCTGTGCACTTTCCTGACAACCTGATCTCCTTAATCAGAAGAATCAAGAATTGCAATAATTTCCTCCATTGTCATGGCTTTATGGCATCTCATTATCTATATACGAAAAGGCTTTATTAGATAATTTTTATAAAATAATTCAATAAATTCATATTTAATTATTTATATTTGAAATTCAAAAAAACCAAATGAGCCGGGAAAAAATGCATGAAATTTCACAAATAAAAAACAATAAATTGCATACATCTATTTCCAACAAAATCAGTGTATGAAATGGTTTGATATTCATGATATACGAGGGCAGGTCTATGAAATGATCTTTTTACCTATTTTTGCAACGTATAAGAGTCCTTTACCTGCTAAAAAAGAATTTTTGCTTTGCATAAATAATCCAGATACAGACATGCTTTTGTTTCAAGTTCCAGGTTCTTATTTTTTAAGGATCTGTATCATTTTTACATTTTTAAGTACCTACATGGAATTTTTATATTTCTGAGAAATATGAATAATAAAAGTAAAAATTCATCAACTGCCCACTATAAAGTTCAGGAATAATGTGTGATCCTACACTAACATCCTTATATCATTTCTATGAAATAAATAATCCTGTTTGTTGAATTGTTTACAATGTATTCTATATTGGACCGTTGGGTAGAAAACTGGCATTGATTTTTAAATATACGTAACTCAGATACTGTACAGAAAACGTCAGAAATTAGTATACATTAAATTTTTACTAAGTGTTCCCATCACAACGCAATCATTATTAAACAATTTCCCTGTTGTTAATTTATTTCAATTTTTAATCAAAAGATGGTCTTTTTCCAAGGTTGGAATTATCCCCCTCACATGTCGCCAAAAAATGGGAGAGGAGAGCTGAAAAATATTTATGAGACAGCTAACATAATAAAGGATATTTGTAAATAGAAAAATTTTTTCAGGAGGTTGGTAATTCTCTAAAAAAATTCTCTAAGTGCTGGGTAGAAAACTACCCACATGGGCCAAAATGGGTCAATATATGTTTCTACCAATCTGGAATCTTCCACGTGGATCATTTTTGAGTATACGCGCTGAGTCATTAACACATGTATTGTCGTACTCAATGCACGTAATGTGCTTACTTAATATGCCTATTGCCTCCCGAGAATGATCAGTGTATTGGTTATTGACACTTGTTTACGAATTTGCTCTTAAGATGACTACAGTGGCGCGTGACATTATTCGAACATGTACCAATATAATGGTCGAAAATTTATTACGACAAAATTTATATTTATATTATTCTGATATCCCTGCATCCATAAATTCAGTTCAATCTTTTTTTAATGTTCACTTTGCTTAACTTTCATATAACAAGCAGCAATAGGTGGTTTTTCGTATCATTTTGAAGACCTTACAACGAGATTCTCTCATAAATAAATTGAAATAAAATTACATATTCTACAATTACTAATTGATGAATTTAATTTTAAAGTTTTCTTCGAAAAATCATATGGTGAAAGCTTATAATTGTTACTGGTATGAAAACCCAAGCTCTTCCAAATTTTGCTTTTTCGATATCTTTCTGCAAGCTGTCCCAAAAGGGTTCTCGCATTTTTAAGTTACACTATACAAAGGCTACAGAATCCGTCAGGAATTGGCAGGCAATATCAAGAATTATGTTGAAGAAGTCATTGAAGGCAAGAAACGAAGTTTTATGAGATTGCAAATAATAGTCCTTATAAAAACTATTCTGAAAAACTTCATCAACTTCGAAGAACTGCATCAGAACTTCAAAAGCATCTCTGAGCTTTCTGGCATCTTCTGCGTGGAATCATTGCTATCATGTTAACTTGTCAGGATAATACATTCTGATCCCAGTAATTATTCCGAACCCAGTTTTGCTATCGAAAAGGTAATGTTCCACGATTTTAGACTTGTCGTTAGTATGTTCACCCAGTTCCAAAAATGAGAAAGGACTTTCATAAACCGGGACCCACATGAAAAAAAAAGAATTTGTATGGTCATATGCTAATGTATTAAATCAAATCGAAATACATAAACTAACCTTTCGCAAGGATTACAAGCAGTGTGTAGCAACTATATTTCGCAAAGTCTTTTATTGGAGAAATGTAGCATTACCCTTTTACCTTCTTTGAAATCCTTACGAAACCGCTATCAACTTTAAATGGCACTTTTCCAGACAGTCATAAATTTGTGTCTAGTCAGGTTTAAAGCACTCAAACGATTCTTCAACCTTTAAAGAGTTAAGCTCCGTAAAAACTTGTAGTTTTACGAGTCAGGATATCTGTTACCTGCTCCCTACAATATCTGGAGTCGCTCCTATATGATTTTTATATTCACCAACATTTGAACCTACCAAATTGTCGTCATGTGTCCAACGACAAAAAATATGTTAAAGCTAAATGTCGCGTCACTTTATTGTCACGCCGAGTTTATTATTCCATCTTTCATTTTCGTCCATTACCCTCTTCGTTTCTCTGACGATATTGATGATGCCTTACAAGAGTTACATGATAAATATCTTGGCTGCTTGTAAATTTCCCACCAAGCGAACGTAAATATGGTAAAAATGTATGAAAAAGTCCTCGTGAAACTCTACCGACACACATAACGTGTCTTCATTATCTAATCTCCGAGATACTTCCCGAAAATGCCGTGGAACGTCTTGAGCTTTCAGATAGAAAGATGAGTCAAGCGGAAGATTTTAGTGGATGGTTGTTTTGCCTCTGGGAATAGAAACAACCCTAGAATAAATGTTTAGCTGAAACAATATTTCCGCTTCATGCGTGGTGACGTTGTTATGATGTATCCATGGCATAGTTTAGAAAAATAATTGGGAACCAAAATGTTTACAACCGGAACTTTTGAGTAAAGATATAGCACAAACTGAGTATAATTCTAAAACTATTTCAATGCGCTAAGTTGGCTTTGAGGCGTCATTTTAATTTGAATATAAATTTTAAAAAATATAAGCAATATATGTCAGTGAAACGCCTCAGTAACGTTGAATTTGATGATTTAGTAGGCCACCAATCAACCGCCAACGTTATCACTGCAGATTCATCAACTATCACTACTATTGCTGGTACAAGGTCTGCTACTACTACTAATACTGTTTATATTATTACCAGTGCTATGTATTACTCCTACTACTGCTACTACAAGTACTCCTACTACTCCTTCTAAGACTACTACTACTACTAGCACTACTACTACTGCAACTACTTATGCTGCTAGTGCAAATTCCACTACTACAATTCGTAGTTCAACCATCACCACGCCATCAATACTAAAAAGGGTATTTTGTGTTTAAGATATAGAATTTTAAGTTCGCAACACTTTTTAAGCTACGATAGTATGAAAGCTGTTAATCGTTTTGTGATTAGTTTTGTTTGAAATGTTATCATAAATAGATTGACGCCGGCGTAACGTCTGCAAATCGTGCAGAGATTGATCAGATTAACCGTGAATCGTTTCCGCAACATCAAGACGTAGTATAGTGCGGAACGAAGAAATTATATCAGATGTAGAGCGTAGTATTGATGAAGACCCAAGTGAGTCGATTCGACATCGTGCTCAACAATTAAACATGTGTCCATACGCAGTGTTAGGGCCTACGAAATCCAATTCATGCAAAAATTGAAGTCGAACGTCCTCCGAACACAGATAAAATTAGGTGAGTGAGCGCATGAAAAAATTGCTGCCAATACTGAATATCATAAGAAAATATTGCATAGTGATGAAGCTCATTTCGGTTTGAGTGACTAAGTCAATAATCAAAATTCCCACACTTGAAATGTTGAGCAAATACCGTTACATCCCGAAAAAGTCACTGTTTGGTATGCTTTATGGACTGTTGGAATCATTGGCCCATACTGGTCCAAAATACAGCTCAGAATAATATTAACGTCAACTGTGACCGCTGCGGAGTCATGTTTTGTTTTACTCGTTCCAGATTGGGTTCGCCAGCAGCTCATTGCAAGAAGCATTTGATGAGCGCGTAGTTTCTCGTTTGAGACCTGTGAATGATCTTGTAATTTAACACCACTAGACTTATTCTTGCGGCGATACGTCAATTCTATCATCTACGTCAACAAACTCAAAAAGCAAGACTAATTTGATGACAAAATTCATTGCATTGTAGGTGAGATAGGGCCCAGATTATTGGTTAGAACAGTCGGAAATTGGACCTCTCGTTTTAAATTTCTCGGCATCAGTCGTGGCTTTTCATCAATTTTTTTTTGTGCAATCAAATTATCATTATTTAAATAAAAAGGCAAAAACTTAATTTTAAATAAAGCCAATTCCCTGGCAATCAAAACAATTTCTCTATATTTTATTGAACTTCAGAGTTTAAACCCTTAAAAAACACCCTTCACTTTATATTTCCGGCAATGTTAAAAAGTGCCATGGTTACTGATTTCAGGCGATAAAACCGAGACATTAACCAAAATATGTGTTCAAAATCACTGTAGCAACTTCTACAAGAAACCTCCATCAAAAAACTAATCTAAGAAGTAATAAAAACGGCAATTACCAGAATATGTAAATTACACTCACTAATGTACCGCTTTGACTTGCACTGGCAAATAGGCACACATTTTCCAAAGTCTTTTTCAAAAATGCAAACTGGAAACTCTGTTCAAAACCAACTAGAACATTGGAAACCAACAAAAACTGATGATAATAATAATGCTTACATACAACGAATACTAACGCCTACACTTACAACCAGCAATTTCAGTAAGAAACAGAAGAAAAATAGCTCGAAAAATAGCTTAACAGAGACCGAAAAAATTATCAGCAACAATTCTGATGCGTATGAGAATTTTGTGAATGTTATATATGAGGTATGTTGAAAAGAAAGAAACCAGAAACAAAGTTACTTGGAACACAAAAATGCAGGAAGTTAGTTTCAACGAACCACACACCATGCACGTTATATCCACCCACCTTGATAAGCAAAAATTAACACTGGTCTATGCCAAATTAAACTGCACCCTATTCCCGTAAATTCCATTAGAAGATCCAATAAACTCAAGGATATAAATGGGACTCCTGACAGCATCGGGGGCAAAAAGAGACCATATTACATAATTGAACGCAAAATATACAAAGAGATACCGCCATTTTTGCCTGTAGTCCTGCTTTGGAAAACTTTTTAAATTTTCCGGGAACGATGTATAGAGTCTTAAAATGAAATAATTACACATTTACTTTTTCCGTGCTGAATTCTCTATTCAATTGACCAAATTTGTCATCATGCTAAAAACTTTATTCCAACCTATACCATACTTAACTTTTTATTGCCTGCTTCCTGGACATTTCTGAAGCCTTCTATGCTGTATGGTGAAATTGTCTTACCCACATAATATTCGTCACTTCAACTTGTTTCCTCACTTATGGAAATAAGTTCACTCTTCAAATAAGTTTCCTTAGTGATGAAATATCAACAGGCAAAATTTGTGACAGTCTGCCTCCTAGCTTTTCAAACTAATCCGAAATGCCACAAGGTTCTGTCGTTTCCACCCACGTCGTTTCATATTGTCACCATGTCTAAGCCTAGCTCTCAACATAACACTATCCATACGATCCAATATGCAGACGTTATAACCATTTAGACTGTCTCAGATAACACCCGATTGCCATATTTTTCTCCAACATTTGGAAGCTTCAAATGAAACCAACTGAAAGCAAATCTATCAGAATAGAAGAGAAACTGAAGATGTAAACGAGATGCTCCTTTCCCCAAATTACTCTGAATTAACACCCGCTTCCCACAGAACTAAACAACCTAATATTTCCATTGTGAATACATGAAATCTACCTTGGAGTCATCATCAACCAGGATCCAGGATAAAAGTTGCATGTTACCTCAAATTCAGCTGCTCTATCCTCAGTTTTGCTTTCTATTTTTGGTATGATTTATCAGCTCAAACGGAACGGGTTCACGCAAAGGAATTCGAAGGGTCCTCCGCCACTCCGTAAATGTTTTAAGCACGAGGACTCCTTCTACTTAATCAGCATCTAATTCTCAAAACTGTAGCAAAATGTATCGACCAATCAAACCTCATTGCCTTAACCTTCAAGATCTCTGACGAAGTAGCAACTGCAATCCTTTTGAACAAGAACACTTCCAGCAATTATTCAATTTGCTTCATCGTATTGGCCATCTCTTTGGCCCAAATTATCATATCTCCTCTACAAATCAAAAAGGAGCACCGACAGAACCTAGGAGTAGGTTCTGTCGGTACACTTCCAATACACTAAGCGAACGTCTTCATTACTTTTCTTTTTATTGCAAATAGTATAGACTAAGCTTTCCGATCTGTAAAAAGGATTTCTTTTAGGTTTCTTTTTGTATTCACTTATCGGTATAAGAATAAGAAAAAACACTAAGAATAACAGATGTAAATACACTATTTGTAACAATTGTCAATATTTATACCAATAGGGCGCTGAAAAATGGTATGCATTAACGTACATGACCACATATAAATTGGCAAAAGTCTTCAAGAAATACAAATTTAACAAGGACACCGTCGAAGTGCTGACTCACGTGGATATCATCGAAAAGAAAATAAACAATTGGCGTTTTTGGGTGAGTGCAACTCCTTATTCGCTACATGTCTTGTAAAGGAATAACATTTAACATAAAACATATACAAAAAAAACTAAGCGAAAAGAAATTAAGCGTACTGATTGAGTTGGGCTTATTCTCATCTCTATCCTGCTAGAAGCCTTGAGTTGAAGGATGAAAGGCAAGGGCAGACAGATCGCCATTCTAATCAGCTCCAACCAGATTCCGAGCAGCTCAGCATAGCCAAAAGTATGTAAAAACAAATCCAACTAGTTTTTAATGGACTAAAATGAATACAGGAATAAAATGAATACAGCAATAGCTCAAAAAATCAGAGCTAAACTAGACGAATTTCATGCTGCGCTGGGGGAAGAGTACCGAACAAATGACGGATTACGAAGAGGCTTTTAGATCGTCAGAAGTCCGAATCCAAAATGCGCCAAAAAGACAAACAACCTAAGAACGTTGAAATTGTCAAAGAAACGGAAAGGCTACAGGCACACTGACAAACACTTTTTTATCTGCAGCTGTACATTTCTTAAATTTCAGCTGCATTACTTTAAATGTCAGCCTACAAGGGATCCAACCGATTCGAGATTGAATGAATCGATGAAAGTCAAAAGGATTAGTTATGGTTGACGTCGCTCAAGCAATTGGCAAACCTGGCTTGCTTGACATATTTATAAGATGCATGTATTCGAAATTCAACCTCCCATCACTCAAATCATCTAGTCATTCTGCCACGGAAGAACATTTCCTGTCAAAATAGACAACCATTTTTCCAACCTGCCTTTAAATTAAACCAATCCCTTTAAAATTGCAAAAAAAACTATTAACATCATGATAGGGTGTTTCCATAAATGGAAAATCGACATTAACACAGGAAAGATGCAACCTGTCTTCACTACAAGGACCAGACTTCGACGTCCGAAGTTCCGCAGTCAAAAATTTCGGTACCATATGACCATGTCCTCATGAACAATCCGTTGAACGCTTGTGTGAGCGACGTTCATCCCTTGACTAAAGGCCCAAATAATGTTCATATGACAAATGTTAAATTTGTCAGGTTTTAAATGAAATTTTCATGCAATTGTTTTTGATTTTTTAACAGTTTTGAGTTCGGAATTTTCCTTCGTTTGGTAAATAAGAACCTCAGAAAGGATGCACGAAATTTTCATTCAAAATTCATTCAGAATTACCCCTTGTACTTAAAAAAGTAATTAAGGCGTTTGAATTTCAAATTTCACTTAAGCGCCATATAGCATCTGACAAACTCAACGCACCTCATTGCAAGGAATTTTTGATTTTCCGAATATTTCTCGCCTGGCATCGACATCATTGCATGATGTTGTATACAAATGCATCTTACGAAAACTGGTCGACATTTGCTGCGAGACTCTCGTCGCGCTCTTGTATCGCAGTATTGTATCTCGGCCTTAATTGTTGTTAATACGCGTTGGTTAAAAACAGTTAAACAGTTGACGTTGGTTGAAGTGTGTGCACTTTAAGTGTGCATACATGTACTTCTAATTTCGAAAATAAAAAAGAGAAGTTTTTTTTAATTATTTTTACTATTTGAAAATAAATTTCACTTTCTATGGAGTGATACTTGCTGACTAGTTATACAAAATATATCCCTATTTATATTTAAAATCTATTACAAGGATATGGTAATACCTTAGATCTTAACAATTCACACATTTTGCATATTACATTTTCTCTTGCTTATTTCCATGAACCTCAATATAACATAATTAATTCTAGACATTATTATGTGATTAGTCTGGTTGTTTTTGAAATCCCGGCAACGTCATAAAAAAAACGGTAAAAGGATTATAATTTATTGAGGATGGCCAGCATATGTGGTGCATGATGTAACTGGTTGTTGTTTAGCAGTTCTCTTACTTTGATCACGGTATCAATCACCGACAGCCGTCCGATGCAATGGTCATGTTCAGCGAGCTCCTCACCATCTTTGAATAATTTGAGTCACACAGAAACACTGGAACAGTTCATGGTAGTATGCACGTTAGTTTTACCACTCCTCCTGCCCCGCTATTTTTCCATTTGCAGGTTCTCGCTTTCTGGTTTCTCAAGTTTGACACAACACTTTATCGAAAAGCAGTGCAGAAAATTATGACTTATTGAATGGCATCGACAACGACATAAAACACGCTGCACAATAACCAACGTCTTAACTCAATTAAAGTCCGCAGACCACTGCATTTGGTGGTTTTGTATTGCTAAGTGACTAACTGTTTCAAACAGTCCTGCTTGCGCTACAGAAAACCAGTCCTACTACCGTTGTCATAGACCCTGTCAGTACAAGTCACGTGCGTTTTTTGAGTATGTTGAACTACAAAGTATTTGGAATCGCCGCAAAAAGTGACATTCTACAGCGGATTGGCTGTATACAAAATGAAGTTTTCTCCTTTTTCGAACTGAATTTAAGAAAATTACCTTATTTGAAACTCCCAGGTGAATTCATGCAGCATGCTACAAGATTAACATCTGACCTCACTCTAAACTTTTAACAAGCTGCATCAGTTTTGTGTTGTCTGCATTAAATGCAAGGTATGTACGACATTCACATGCTTCCTTTCAATATTATCCTTGCTATGCGATGCGGTTTACGTAGAAACGCAAACGTTCGGGATGAACTATTTGCTGATCAATTCAATCTACTTTCATTAATTTCCTTTTTATTTTGAGCCACCATCGAATTCCAAAAAATACCTTCTAAACCAGTGTCAGTTTGAACCATAAGTGATATAAACAAAATTCTTTTAACACAAAGTCAACAGAAAAATGTACGTTGTAAACTAACGCCATACAGCAGTTGGCTTGTGATTTGTTTGGAAAAAGGAAGATACTTGCAGAAAAACTTTTTTGTTGAGTTGAAAATCGAAATTTTAATTTACTCCTACATTCTACACATTCCTTTTGAACAAAACATCAGCTCCTTCTCTGATAGGCACCACTCAACCTGAAACATTTTCAAAGAGCAAATATCAAAGCTTTCACATGGAGATGCACACCTTTCCACAAACATGACTGGCATTACAGGCGTTTCTCTGTGCCAGAGCCATACATGAATTCCAGCATACATCACATGCTCCACCTTTGAATCCAAACATTTTCCCGTTTCAGGAACAAGTGATAGCTTGCAAGCCTCTTGGCAAGACACTTGCTACACAATCCTCATATACCATTTCTATTTCTCGATACTTTTCTTTATCGTCTAATGCTTATCCTTTCTCATCTTTCACTATGTAAACGTTCCTGCTACAATCGAACACACACTCTCCGGGCTACATGGATGAGCATTGGAAAAATTGGAAAATTGCTACAAACGACTAGGACAATAAGGATGAAGTTGAGGATATTGTAAGCCGATTACCGGAAGTTTACTATTCAATGGGGATAGAACTAGGATCGAAAAGGAAGCTTCATTTCGTATGGAACGTAGGAGCCGAAAGGAATCCAAAGGGCTTTGACGGGACATAATGAAAATTTAATGAATGAAAGAGAGTTTCTTGTTCAAGACGAGAACGAGGCTGGGTGCCAAGTAATTGGGATAAGTGAGGGCCTACGTAAATGAAATCCAATACCTTTTTCGACAGGTCGATGTTGAACGTTTGTAACGTTTACAATGCCCAAGCCTATGAGAACAGATTATTTTTGAGGAGTCTTATCGGGACAGCTCCAATATCAATATTATTGTATACTTTATTCAAGTGTACAAATTGAGCGCCTAGTCCTAGAGATTGGGCCTTGAAATTCGATATAAAAGGATTTGTTGATATTCATCGTTTACAGGGGTTTTGAAAGAAAGCTTTTGTGTTTCCTTTTTTTGATAAAAGTCGCAGCTCTTGGCTATAGATATCATCAAACGTTTGAAAGGTAAGAGTAAATGGTTTTAAAAATACCTAAAATTAAAACATAAAAGCCTCTTACCCTTTCCATGGGAACAGTCAGCGACCAGGATATTGAAAGTGTCCGGAAAATCAAAGGGGTTTGGTTCAGGTTATTTCGTCGATGAAAGCGTCTTTGAACCTTACTAGGCTCCGTGACACTAAGGATCCTTGTCCACTTCAAGGAACTATTCAGGCGTTTCGTGATGTTGTCAAATGAAGACCATGTTTATGCATTGCTCAAACCGTCAGCACAGAGCTTTATTCATGCTTACCATTGTAGACTTCAGTGCTTTGACCGCAAATCAAAATACTGAGTTTTTTGCCGTCGAAACATTTCATCCCTGTGTGGAATGTATAAATCCAACAAGAAGTCTGAGTTCATTGAATATACTCAAAGTGATATTTCCATTTTTCAACATTAAGTAATGCTATATGCACAAAATTAAGTTCTAATCATTTATTTAAGGATAAATAGTTGATTGCAATAATTTAGTTCTTTGGTTCTAACCCTTGCTAGTGATAATTTTACTATTTCTTGGTCTTACTTTTTTTCCTGGTTTTGCGATTGTTTTATGCAATCTCGTTAGTCTATTAATAGTTTTATTATATTTGTATTAATTTTATTAATTTTTTATTCTGATGAAATTGAACGACTTCTACTTTGGCATTGGTTTTAATGTATGGAATGATGCGGCAGATGGGTCTTGAATTTTCGATTTCAACAGAGGTTTCGGGAATAATGAAACCGATGGAGAATTTTCCACAACACAATTTTCGTTAAGAGGCACTTCACATAACCTTAAACCTGCCTTAACATTCAGAAAAACTCCCAATCTAACGGTATCTAACCAAAAAATATAATTGATTGCATATAGATTAAGGAGCATATGATGAAATACAAAACTAAATCAAGCCAATGATGAAATGTAAATGCTTGGCATTTGATGGAAGTTTTATACCTCATGATTGCCATAGAACCGGAAATACTCTTAAGACTCTTCTTACAAACACATTCAATCCTGCATCATATGCCGCACAACTAATTTGACCAGAAGTTTTTAACATATCGATTTGTCACACTGGCTGCGAAATTGCAATAGAAGAGGCTTCCATACTGGGACATGAGCGCTTATGGATGTGTTTTCAAAACGCATTGTAGTCGTATTTTCTGTGAAGAAAGTACTCTGGTACATTCATACGTGAAGTACCAGGACTCAAATAAGCGCACTCATTGAACAACACTCCTGTTAGGAAATCTTCCAGGCATGCATTCGTTTGCATAAGACATGTTCAAAAAACGTTTAAATCATGGCCAACATGATTGTTTCGGACTTCTGCTTCAAATCGATTGGGACTCACCAGGTGTGGTGGATTTTGAACTTTTCAGGCTTTAGATGGCTGCATTAGTTCTAGGATAGTCGGAAAATTCAACTTATAACCATCTAGTTGATCCATTGGTGCATAGGCTTTTTGGCTTAATATGTCTAAAATATAGGATTTCTTTGTTAAAATTTATTCAACATTTTAAGTTTGTAATTCGATAGCAGTCTTTTATCAGTGGCCGTAAACGATTATGCATTCATACAGAGATATTCAAAATATAAGATGCGTTTTTAGCCAATCGGTTTCAGTACATTCAATTTTGACTCTGCTTGTAAGTGAAAATTCACCACGGATCCAAATCTTTGCCTGTAACATGAAATCAAACTTCTACAGATACCCGTTGAGACTTTAATTTTGCTATAGTCTACAGTATTCTCTCGTTTTTCACAGTACACTTCTAATCACTTTCTCGAGCTGAATGAGTCCTGATATACCTGAGAGTTGTTCAATGTGTCTAGAGGACCAACTGATACAATGTTACCAAAGTTGTCTACAGAACACTTGTTTTGATTAATTGCCATTCAGGAACAGGGTTTGAATGATGTGATTAATGATATGATCGTGAAACGAAGCGAACGGGAAAACAGGCAAGGTTCAAAATTGTAGCTCCCGATATACCTCCTTCCAATATCAAGGGTAAAATCTTTGAAGGGGCTTGATTAAATCTAAGTAGTTTTCATTACTACTAAATCGAATAAAAACAATAAATATAATAACAAATAACCCATTAACGTCTTAAAGACTAAAAGGATTAGAAACAGAGGACGCTATCAACATAATGCTCAAAAATCAAAGCGACTTTAGAGCAAAATATGAGAACGCAATCTTCTTTAACACCGCATGGACTTTTGACAACCGGTCATGAATATGCGTTCTTAACAAACCCACGAAAAAAAATTGTCAAACTAACTTTGAAGAGACACTGGGGAGCTAACTGCGTTGTTAAATTCGGAGAATGAGAGATAAGATGGAGGAAAAAATAAACATAGTTATTTTTTTTAAATTTCAGAAGTTTTTGGTAGATCAATTTTTCCATTTTCACTTACAACTTAAAAGTGATTTATACCCTTGCTAAGCTAACACAGCGAAGACTCATGGGTGCGGAAGTTCTGATCAAATGTTTCAAGTACCTCGATATTGAATTTAATATTTATAAAGAATTGTGGAAAGAGCTCAAGTTAGTGAGTTACCTTAGCAAGGGTATAAATCACTTATAAGTTCTAAGTGAAAATGGAAAAATTGATCTACCAAAACTTCTGAAATTGATAAAGCCAGACCAAAGGCGATTTGGAATATAGGAGAAGTTCAAAGCTGTAGAGCAATATTCATAACTAGTAAATAACCAGTCGACATCCACCTAAGCTGGTAGTGCCAATCGACGCGTCCCAGCCTGTGAGTTGGCACCTGATGAGAAGCGGCAGGGACGCGTGTTCGAAACCAGCTTGAGCTCTTTCCACAAGTCTTTATAAATATAGTTATTTTTCTTTTTCAATTGCTCACCTATTGCTCTAATACATTCTTCAGATCTTTCAATCAGCTTAAGTACACCTTTATAAAAAATGTTTGCCACTGACAAAAAAATAAGTTGAGACTGCAAATTTCACTTCTTCTTCGTTTGAAAACTTCTTTTTAAAGCTTTGGGAATAGATAACAATCACTGGACTGTAAAGAGGGTGATCCAAAATATCGAAGCCCAGCTTGTACAGAGTTTTAAACACAACACGGCGCTTCTGCAAAGGCGCGTTATCATGTCAAAGGGGGACACCTTTGGTGAAATTTTCCCTTCCATTTTTTCAACCCTTTTTTCAACCCCTATTATTGAAGCATAGTATTATTTAGTTATGGAGACGACTTTGTCTTTATAATCTGTCATCAAGATTACACCAGCCGACTGTGACACATAAAACTTCTTGCGTGGTGATGTGCCCTTTTTGTTCCGCAGTATGGCGTCCTATTTGAACTGAGGGTCAGTAACAATTTGATTCAATAGTCAATCAATGTTATCTCAACACATGTTTGAAACGCGCGGGAACAATCGACACAGTTTTATCTCTGTCACACCGTTAGAATTTTTGCTACCCATTAAGCTCTGACGTTTGTCATATGAAGATAATCGTTAAAAAATTTTCAGATTTGACGTATACGATACTCGATTAATTATCGAAAGCTTTATTCTCATCAGTCTAGCATCTTCCAATATCATGCTGACTTTTTGAATAATTTTGGGAGCCTTTCGACGCCTTTTCGGAGGCTTTGCCTTTTTGAATAATTTCACTTTGATCGGCCGTCCGGGCAGTGTGCCCGAGGTTTCAAATGCATCCCTGCCTTGCTTAAAGAGATTATGTCATCTCTACACCATGGCTTTACTCGGACAAGAGCCCTCGTAAACGGGCGGTTTGAAAAGCTATATCCAAAATAGGTGACATTAATATGCCTGCTCGTCGTCTAGACTTATCCTTAATGAAGTATTTCCTTCGGGAATACTTTAAAAGTAAAGTTTTTAACAATAACCCACGGTTTCTTGGAGAGTTAAAATCAAATATCTCAGAGGAAATTCAAAACATTTCACAAAACCCTTGTACGGCAGGAATTAAAAATTTCCGCTCCAGGTTGCAGCAGTATCAAAATAATCAAAGGTCATATCTGCATAAAATTATTTTTAACAAATAAATTTCCATTTTGTGCACTTTTAAAATAAATAAACTATTTTTAATTTTTTTTTTCGTTATCGTTTGAAATTTGGTCTTTTTGACTTTTGGCCCACCCTGAACAAAGGATTATTTTTGCTCCTCGTTATGTATAGAAGAAGCAGTTTGCATCGCCAATATGATTAAGATAAGGCAAACGGTGGCATCAGGCAGACAGGAACATGTAGGACTATATCTAAACTGCTTCTTTACTTTTTTTCAGCGATTTTCAATCGGCAAGGCAGTCATATCTGCGTCAGCTGAAATCTCGTTTTCAACTGAAATCACGAAATTGAAGAAGCATGAAATCCCGAAAAGAAAACTCTGTGCACAGTGCATAGTGCAGAATCATGCTCGATTTCTTTCCTGTCATAAAGGGCCGATACAAATGACATGTACCGAACCACCATGCCTTTTTAGTACTATCGAAACTTAAAAATATCTCATTTTTGACTACCAACTCGACGTTTGTCATCGACGGTAATTTATTGAAACCCACCCAAAAGCACCTTCTCACAACATTGGCCTCTGAGATAGTAATATTTGCTAGACTAGATATATTTATATATTTGCTAGACTAGACAAGAAATTTGCAGACTTCTCCGACAAAGTACTAGGTAAGGACCAGCGAAGTAATTAGCGATTGCTCCAAATAATGGGATCTGAATGCGTAAATTATAACGAACCCTGTTGGCCCCCAAACAACCACCTTTAAAACTAAACCAAGCAGAATACGAATATAGATTACAACGAAAAAAAGAAGGAGGTGATACAACAGGAAATCAATAAACAAGAATGAGACAATAGAACAGGAAATCGTTAAAAAAGAAGCACTCCATTCAGGACAAAAGGGCAACAAAAATAGAGAAAGAACCAAAATACACGCAATAAAAGTAAAAAAGTAAGTTGAGGTCAGAAAAGATGAGAAGGAGGCAACGACTCGTGATCCAGGAGGTAAGACCCGATTTTTTGTTGTTGATTGACTAGACTTTCAGCTATTATTTGATAATAACTCGATTCAATAAAATACCATTCCTTGTGGTTGAGCTGCCAATTACAGTCGAATTCATGACGCTCAAAATTGGTATTGGACTCCAGTGGGCTGTGGTGGTTATTTAAGCCGACCAAGAGAATCGCAGCTGGCAGCTGGGTTGACGGGTTGTGAAATGTAACACTCCTGAGGACGAAATGCTTCTTCTTTGCTTGGTGAATTTCATCCACACTCAGACGGGTACTCTTTTGCAAAAGTATGCAGAACTTTCAAAATGTCTGCAATGCATTCCCTCAGTGTCCGTAGAGTTGCAAGGTTGTCAAGACTACAGGGTTTCATTGAGCAAAACGCAGGCCTCTTGAGACCCAACCTTCGCTTGTCCAGCGCCCGTTCATTTCATTTTTTTCTGAATTCTTGAGTTCTATCAATAATTCTCGAATTTTCGTGGGACACTGCACGATCCCTCGATTTTAAATCAACAAAGTATGTCAGGCATGCCTTCGTATCCGATATAGCCGTTCTATCACTCTCAGTCATTAAGTCTTCTTCCAACTACCTTTACAATGATACAGCAATGAAATCTATGATGGCCATGAATTAAGAAGTTGAAACTAAATTAAACGGAAACCATTTTGCGCCAAACGTGATTGCGATAGGCCACTCTGTAAATGAAATGTAACGCAAATTACGCGCTTAGTCAAGCGGAAGGGAGAGATAAGAATTTACCGCCCGCCTTCTATTAATGCAGGATCAGGGTCAGGGGGAGCTCATAACAGGACATTCAATTTAACGAAATGAAAGAATAATATATTTGAATTAAAATCGAAACGATACAAGAACATCAAATGAGCTATGGTCGCTCTGCATCTTCAATCTTCGATCTTCCGATTAGAACTGACTTTCTTTTCAAACTCTCAAGCAAACATACGCTCATTCTCTCACAAGATATTTGATGCTTTGCAGGGTGGTCACATAATGCGTCACGCCAACCACCTGCACTCTTCCTGCGAACTCTTCAAATTCGAGCAGGCCCAAACACGACAGTCATAAACCTGCCTCACAACATAAACACTTTTAATTTCACACCTCGAATGACCATTCTCTCGACAAACATTTCTTTTGAATCTCATAGCCTAAAACTTAACGTCTCTAGAATTTAGTCTATGGAAAACTCTTATTTTTCTACACTGGCGACGTAGCGCCTTCTGACTCCTTCATTCCACTTTTCTCTTTAAAAATCCATACACACTAACTCACTAATCCCACATTAATATTTCAGCGATAAAGGGAAAAACAAATCCGAAATTATTGCGCTGTAAAATCATTAAAATTCTCACATGTAACATGTCAACCATAAACCCAAAAAAAATATATATCCAATTGATCGTTCTCAAGAATGCTCACCCAAACATTCATAGAAGTTAATTCCATCTGCAATAAGCCTAACAGTTGTACTATAAGAGGCTTCTCAATGGGCGCTACGTGTTTAACATCACAAATAGAGCAAAGGATACGCATCGAAATTAAAAGATAAAAAAGGAATAAAAACAAAAGAAAAAGATGAAAATGTACCACCAGTATCTAGGAGTGCTGATTCCTTGATCAGAACATGCATCTTATAAGTGGTAAGCAGTGTGGCAGGATTGCGGAAATGGGAATGTCAAATATGATGCTTAAAAGGAAGGCACGGAGAACTTTACAGTTTAAAAACTGCCAACGAAAGTAAGAAACCGAGGGAAGAGCATCTCTCACACTGTCTCGTCTGTCAATGATGAAAAAGCATGACCTATCCCATAACTGCTGAGTTTTACTTTGAGCTAAGAAGGTCGTGATAGGAAAGATAAACTTCAGAATAGAAAGTAGATTTCACCAACACGTACCCACCGCACTACCACGAGCATTCGATCCTGAATGTAAAACTGGAAGAATTCACAACGAGATTATTCTGGAAAATTATTTTCTGTATCTCCGGTTTGCTGCACATACTAACGTTCAAGCGGATTCATAAGGCCATTCGGCTTTGAACGACCTCAACTTTTTTTTATATCTAAAGGCCACCGCCACTAAAGTATGCCATGGGCGGGGTAAAACGACTATGAAGTTCAGACAAAATGAAACAGACGAGATTCCACAAACACCCTCTGATAGTTTGAAGATAAGCACTCCAGAACACAAACGACGGTGGCCCTTCTTCATAATGAAAGAGGTAACCGAGAAACAAATAGGTCTCATCCACGGTTCAAACAAATGGTAAAAAAATAACTTTTTTCAACGACAAAAAGAGTCAAAAGTAAGAAGGGTTGCATGATCTCAATAACATGGATGAACATACCCTATCCAGCAGGGTTACTCATAGTTAATCAGGAAGTGGAAGGTGTAGACCAACGATGATCCAGAACGAATGCCCAAGCCAACTTCTTCTGAATAATGATAAGTAGAAACTTTCGGGCGACTGCATGTAATAAAAGCAAGTAACTTTTACTATTTCACACATGGTTCAGGAAAATCAGGAGTGTATATAATTGCCGGAAAAGTCACCACCACCTCGTGGTGGCAATTTTGCAAGAAAAATACAAACTTTTAACGCGTGGAACAATTTCTTCTAGATAATTTGAGCACAATTTACATGTGCAGAAAATGATTAGCTCACATTCACCTCAAAACAGTAAATCAGGAGCTTGTTTGGAGCCTCTAGCAAGTCTCTGGCACCTTTATCCTTTGTACGGCAGAGTTATCCTGACAATGCATGGTAACCACTACCATAGCAATGAAAATTCGCTAGCAGGCAAAAGATGCATTGATGAGTTCATTAAATTTCCACCTGAGACTCTTCTAGTCTTGAAACTTAGCAACCTTCAGTCTTCAAATCAGCTGTGCATCGAGAAGCAGGCTAATATAGTGTTTGCTCCAGTGCAATGATCTTGCCTCTTGCCACGTAGTGCTCCTAGATCCTCAAATATATATAGTCATAAAAAAATCCGAAGTGAATGTCACGTCAGATATAGCTTCTATACAGTGTGTGTGTGAGAACGCTTCTGACAAGTCCAGTCCTAGCCAACGTTTTTAGAAGTTTTCTCTTAGATGTGTGAAACTTTATAGCGACAACACGCAGGACAGCCTACTTCGATCTACAAAGGCATTCGTTGCGATGATTCAGGGCAACCATTCGGTAAATTCTATTGGTAACCTGATCCGTTTAAATTCTCTTTTTCCCCCAAAAGCTGCGCAGCCTGGTTTTCGGCGAATCCAACAACCTAATTTTCGAATCAAATCAAATTACCGAGAAAGTACAGGGTCTGTATAATAAGTAACCGGACTGACCTCAGGAAATTTTTTATTGGCAAAATATGTACAATTTTTCTTTAGAAATCTTCAAAGTAGTCCCCATTGGAGTCGATAACACGCTGATACCGGATTTTCCAATTCCCGAACGCTCCCTGGAAGTCGGCAACCTCGATGCTGTCTAAAGCCCTCGTCGTTGCACGTTGAAAGTTTTCCAGAGTCCCGAACCGCGTCCCCTTAAGGTGTCTCTTGATCTTGGGGAACAGAAAGAAGTCCACTGGTGCCATATCCGGGCTGTAAGGAGGCTGTGGCAACGTTCAAGGATTTCCGAAGCGACAGCAACACGACGCTCCTTTTGATCATCAGTCAGGTGTTTGGGTACCAGCTTCACGCAGATCTTCCTCATGCCCAGATCGTTCTTAATAATGTTATGAACGGTCATCTTATCAATTCCAACCTCATCTGCGATAGCCCGAATGCTCAGACGACGATCACTGTTCAACACATCACGCACTTTTTGCACATTTGTGTCCGTGTGACTCGTTGATGGAGAACCGACGCGCTGTTTGTCATGGACGTCATCGCGGCCCTCCCGGAAATTTCTGTGCCACTGAAACACTTGAGTTCTGGACAGAGCATCCTCACCGTAAGCCTCTTGAATCAATTGAAGAGTTTCCGTGGCCGTTTTCTTGAGGTTGACACAAAATTTGATGCTAACACGTTGCTCGATCGTACGCTCCATTTTCACTCCGACGACGCAACTGAACACGCACTCCGCTCTCACTCGATGCTGTCTCTCCAAGCGCTTGGAGGCAACTGCTGCAGCCCGGTTCCCTTTCCCTAGACCCCACCACCACTACAGCACCTGATACCGGTTAGCAGACGCTTTGACGGCGCGGGGCACGCTCAGTCCGGTTACTTATTATACAGACCCTGTATTTATCAAGAGGTACTTCTACTTCTTTGATTAAGGACCATAGGTTCTAGTGTTATGGTAATAGTTTCATAGGTCTTATTTGAAAGTTACAATTCTCCCAGATATTTACGGGAAAGCTACCTGTGAAATTAGATTAGATGCTTGTATTGTCCACGTGCTGCCTTTTGGTCTCACAATACACATTTTCGCACATTCCTTATTCCGCTCCTGCGGTCTTTCAGTATAATAAGTGCAATAAATACTTTTGATTCTAAGTTTCATAAGACAAGAACAACTGCGCTGCTTGATCCTGGTCTATTTGGCCATCGCGTTGGGTTCTACACATTCAAGGTTTTTGGGTGTAAATTGGATCAATACTCGCCTGAGTGCTATAGATTCACTCCGTTTCACCTTTTCCAATATGAAGGGCTATATGCCAAACTCTTCTAGTTTAAACGAATAGAGATAGTTAAGCCTTGGCTTGAACGTTACCCAACTCTTGTAGGTAATTTTTCGCCCTTGGTCACCTGTGGCTGTAGTACGAAATTCTGTTGACCAACTACGTTACTAACGTTTTGCCTTTGTTTCACGTGAGTTGCTCTTCTATATTTCTGTTCATAAGAATTTCCTTCGCCAGCTCGTTTCTGGGGTTAGTTTTTGACCGTCCTTTTATCGGGCGGACTTTGTGGATGTTGACCGTAGTCGCTCCCACTGGCAACTTCTTCCTAGGCAAAACTCTCCACTGTATCAATGATATCGCAGCAAGAGTTCAAGATTCCACTCCTGCGGTCTTTCGATTCGTTCTTTGAAGAGTTCATTCCATGAAAATATTTTAGAGGACACTCTGAGAGGAGGTGGTTTGAACGTGTGTCCTCGATGAGAGTGCAAAACGCTCCACAGGGGATTTAGTAACTCCAACCTGCAGGTATGTAATTGTTTTATGGAGCGGGGTTCGTGGTAGTCTACTACTTCAAAATTCCGAACTGCATACTTTATTCGACAAGTAAATGTCTAGTTACTTCATATTATAGACAGATACTGAGAAGATTGAACATATAAAATCCTCTGAAATACGTGTTTTTCATGTACTTCAAAACGAAAATCAGGCAATTTTCTCAGTTGGATAACCAGTTCATTTGAAGTTTGATTATGGAAAAAGTTGGAGGACTCTTGCTATCAGATGTATTAAATGAATTTTAATTCCTCGCAGAAATTCTGTGTCGGATTCATTAATTCCCGTGCCGATACCTTGTTTTGTGATATTTAAGGAAAATAATATTTACAGTGAAATTTAAAAAAAATTCAACTGTATATTTTTTAACCCCATGAAAAAGAGTTGAGTTTTGTAAGAATGCTTCGTCATATTGTGGTTGTGCAATCTTGTATATATTCTAGTAAAAGCACTTCTGTCGGGTCTTTCTTGTTTTTGAAGTTCATTAAACATCCATAAATAGCTGATGGAAATGACAGCTTTTGTTCATAGTTTAAACCAAATTCAGTTGCTGATTTCTAGTTCTGAGAAGTTTTCTTCTATAATTTCCTTGAAAAAGAGATCGTGCAGCATTTTATTCATCACATATGAATTTTAAGTACTATATGCCCCGAAAAGTCACGAAGCAACTTCCACGCTTTTCACTGTATAAAGTATACGCATGAAAAATCCCAAAAATTATACTTACAATGGAGCCAACCGGAAAATTAACGGAAAATTAAAATTAATTAATTAAATCTTTGAAGCGTTATGTGAAAGCAACGACCAATGAATTCGAATGTGGCTGACCCAGTAAGTTGATGAAACCACATTCGAATCTAATCAAAACTTAAAATAATCATCATAAGTCAAAATTAAACTTGACAAACATTTGCAAGGAATCTTCAGCTTGCAGAAGGATCAACAAGGCGTTGCTTAAAATTGTATATATCATGCTCTTATTGATTCAAGTTAACAATTTTATCTAAGAGCCAGTTCTTCGAAAGTTTTACACACATAACTAGGACTTAACATCTAATTCCGAAAGTTCACATAAAAGGAAGCAATGTAGAGACTAGGGGAGTTATGGGTATCAAGGAAGCAAAATAGAAATAAGTCTCAAATCACGATTCGGAACGATAAATTTATCACCGATTTGGCTTCGAAATTATACATTTGAATGGTTTGCGACGCTAGGAAGTAAATCCAGTGACGGAAAATCAAAATATACAATTCTTAAACAGGAATTCACATCAGACATTTAGCAGGAACTACGAACAGTTAAACTGGTGTTAATTCCCGAGAACTTCATCCTGCATCACGTTTCCCTAAGTGCAATTTACGTTTCGTGTTGCAGTGAAAAGTAAAGTGAGAATTCATTAATTTAATTAGCTTTGGATCTTATCCATGTTGTGCAGATTGCAAAAGTGTTTCACATTTTACATTTCAGTGCTAAAGCATTTCTTGGTATTTGCCGAGATCTAACCCACGGCAGAATCAACATCAGCGTCAGCAGAAGGATCCGAACAGCTTGAAGAACGAAGACACTTGAGCAACGTAAGACATTTCAAAGGGTACATTTGTATGTTTGTACCTACATGAAAGGTGAATGAATACATTTCTAATTAGACACCTTCCAGCCATGATTCAACATTATTTAGAGGGATTTTAATTGAGACGTATCTTCTCTACTAAAGTGCAAGAAAGTTGTTTTCTGTATCCTGTATCCTGTTGGTGCCGGTAATGCTTGTTAACTATCTATGAGCTTACGTATTTATAGTTAAGCTGCTGTAATTTCTATTATTCCGAAAGAAAATGGATGTTATTTTTGTCGAGTGTGATTTATGCTCTGTAGTTTCTTGATGAAATTATTTAAGAGTGATGTACTGATTAATGCTGTGGATGGAATTAATAAGATTCGTCTCCTAGTAATTTGTCTAAAGTAAAGTAGAACACAGGCCCAAAAATTTCTATAAGTTTTAGACTTTCGATTTTGACAGCCGGTATAACCAACAACTATATAGTACAGTGCGGAAGCTTGCAGTCCAGAGCCTGTTTAAACAAAATGATAGCCCAAAACGTTCCGCCAATGAGATCGGATGTTTACAAATAAAAGTAATGAAAGTATGGTAGAAACATATCCTCCTCGCAGCAGTGTGTCCTTATAAAAGTTGTGTATTTCGCACAAGGATTCAAGTCTTCTGAACACGCACAGAGAAGAGAGTCATTTGCTATCATCGAAATAATAAGAAGAGGCGATGCCGATTGCACATCACTAAATGACTACGGCGATGAGTTTTTCGCATCATAATGAAGAAGTTCAGGACTCAATTAAGCTAGGATTTAAATTAAATTCAAATGGAAATTTATGACTCTTTTTGAAAGCCAATTCCGCGTAGTGCGCCCAAAAAGAACCCTGCCTATTAAGTCCTAACATTGGATGTCGAAACATACAAGCTCATCTAAATGAGAAACTCCCTCAGAATAGAATGGCAAAGAACCGGGTACATCCAATTAAAAGTCGAAATCAATAGCCTAACAAATGCTATTCGTGTAAAAATCGACAATCTCCACAACCAGAATTGGAATTCAATGCTCGGTAAACTTGGATTCAATTCTCGAAAAGTCCTGGGAATAAAGAAAATATTCATAGGAAATCAAGCTTCTATCCTCGTACCGCTAGAGGGTTATAACGGTGTCAAAGAATTTTCGAACCAAAGCAAAGCCGAGCTCCTTTCTGACACCATCCTTATGAATCACAACATCATCCAAACTGTGCAAACCAAGATGACAGAGCTGATGGCAACGCAAACATGAAAATCACTACCCTTAAGTATATCTGTTCCCATTAGCTATCGATGAAAGTCAAGAGAATTAATAAATTAATAAATAAACTAAATTAATAAATAAACTCAAAAACAACAAATCACCAGGTCAAAACGGAATACCCAAAATTATCCTAAAAAATCTTCTTAGGAAAGCGATTGTTCTCCTAAATTATATTTTTAATGCCTGTCTTCACATTAGCTGTATCCCCTCTTCCTGGAAGATCACTCTAATAATTCCTATTCCAAAACCAAATAAGGACTGCCACCTCCCCAATAACTACAGGCCAATAAGCCTTTTACCACCATTAGGTAAGCTTCTGGAGAAATTAGTTCTTCGCCTGCTGAACACGTTTTGTTGATCGGCGCATCATACTCCCTAGCTATCAGTTTGGTTCCCAACATAGACATTCAACCGAGCAACAACTATACCGTGTCGCTCAAGACATTAAAGTTGCATTGAAGGATAAAGTGTCTAAAGGATTAATTACACTTGATATCGAAAAAGCGTTCAATACAGTATGATAGCCTTCTCTATAAATTAATTAAATTCGAATTCCCCCCATATCTAACTAACAATATCAAGTCCTTCTTAAACGACCGAATATATGCTGTCAAAATTCGAAGCACTTTATCTCACTTTCGCAGTATATCTGCTGGGGTTTCCTAGGGCTCATGCTTAAGCCCATCACTTTTCAATGTATATTTACCAACTTAAATACGCAGCTCGATAAAACGTTCAAACTTTTTAATCGTGGAAAATTAAAATCAATATTCCAAAAACCAAAGCTATTTTCGTGACAAAGAAAAGTAAACCCACCCTAATACCTACTCGATGTATAAATTTCCTAGGTGAAGAAATTCTTTGCTCAAATGAAATTTCATATCTGGGGCTCACTCTTGATGAGAAACTGACATTCAGGGATCACAATGAATCAACATAGAGTTGAAACAATTTTGACCGATTCTCGATATCAAATGAAATTACTGGAGCACATCAAACAAGGAGGAAAACCTTATTCATGGCAATCAAAACAATTTATCCGAATTCGATTTCATTTCAAAATTATATACTTTTAAAAAATACTTCTTTTTTTCAGCTGATTGCAAATCTACACTAAGCCAATCAAGTATTTTCAAATAGTTAATTCCGTTGTGAATGTCCTTAGATGACTAAATGAAAATTGAAATTGCAAATGTAAGCGTTTTTTTTTTGTTGTTGTACATTTTTAATTAAAGTTTACTCATTAAAGAGAATGATTTAAAGAACAATTTCATTAGAACTTCAAGGACCAAAAAATATTCAGCTCCGTTTTAAAGACATTGCTTTTTCAGCTGTAATGTTAACTGGCCGTCAATTTTAAAATCAAAGGTGGCGGAGAAAGATCAAATCTTTAGATTTGCCACCATGTTTTTGCATTCTACGAATGGAAAATGATTATTTTTGCAGATTATATTCTTTAATTAGTCAGGCAAGTTTTATGTGAAATCGCCTGAATTGATTTCTTTGAATTACTCCCAATTGCAAGGCATACAAATGCGTTTTAACATGTCAGTTTTTTCCAGTGATTTGTAAATAGGTTTTCCATCTTTTTTCATAAATAGTCATTTGTAAGTATGCTTTGCATCTCTTTGTCTAGGATTAGGCAGCGCATAGTGAATATTGACTTTTAACAAGTATATGTGTTTCTACACGTTCGAAAATCATTGAAATTCCGAAAGACTTTTGAATATAATGTTACACGTTACACAACTTCAAGCAAGAACGCAGCCACACATTTGAGCAGCTGATAAAGGGGTAAATTAGCTAAATAAATCAATTTCGGATAAATAAAGTTTTCGGTCGCTCTAGTACAGTAATATACACGTAAACCCATATCTTGTTTGAAGTTGATAATAAAGGCGGAGGCGCAATGAGGTACGCTTTAGTATTCTCTTAAATTTTGTGAACATACACAATAAAACGCGATTATAAGTTATTCACGACCAGAAAACAGGGTAATCACGACCCCTCCACTCATTTATATCGTTTAATTCTCAAGCTCTCTATCTTCAAAAGCTCATTTTGTTTGCTGCATGGGGTATTCATATCTCTTTGTTTGTATTGCCACATCGGGCTGTTTTGATTTTTAGTGGTAAAGCTATGATAGCGATGCTCTAAACGAGCTTTGAATAACACAGTTTATAAAATTGTTTGCAGGGTCGATCACCACTACACAGTTTTGCCAGACATTTCAGGATATTTATCAAACTTAAGTGGAATTCTAATTTCTGTGGTGTAGAAATGTGCTATTGTCCTATTTGTGTTATGAGAAGTCACTTCTGTTGAGCTTATATTCAATCTCTTTTCCAGGATTTTAAGCAAATTATAGTAATTATCTAGAAAGACGGAAGAATGATTGTAGCAGTAGCTTGTTATTCACTTTTTCCCGAATATTGTCCATATGATGCATATAAATATTGGTTTTCTTTAAAAGCTCCATTTTTTGGTATTTTTTGTACTTACTTGAATAAAAACTCTAGAAACAATGGGTGTTGAAATCCCTTAAATAAATTATAAATTGATTAAAGCTGTATCGACGTTTTCAATGGATTTTTTCAAAAAAGCGTCCACATTGAAATCTTTTGCCGCGAGGTAAATATTTCGAATATTTAATCTACGTAGCTAAAAAAAAGTCTAAATTAAGAGGACCGTCCAATTAAATTTGCAATTTGAATCTACGAACTGTTTGAAACATAGGCTACCAGTTCCACACTTTGATTGAGAATCCTTGGTCTTGAGCCGTAAAAGCAAACACAGACAGCGCGAACATTTCAAACATGCTTCCATAATTGAAATAATGAGAATTTTATTTGGATTGGTGAATTCAAGGACTTTCTTAAAGCTTTTACTTAGAAACGTAAAAATGTAATACAAATATAAATTACACTTGTGCTTTTTCTATCCCTGTCTAAAGGAAACCGTCGAGAAGTCTTAATGCTGTTACCCAAGACCTATTTTTTTATAAGTTCCTTTTGAAAATCTTCAAAATATATCAGTGGTGTCAGGGGACGGAGAGGCTCGATAGAAAAAAGAAAACAAGAAATACATCCACTATCCAACACCAGTCCGTCTGTGTCCTTGTCCAAAAGTCGTCATTTTGTTCCACCTCGTCCAATTCATGTGACTATCCATAAGCACTCTCGTAGTCAAAGACGACAATAAGCTACAGGACAGCCCCATATCCAACAAATGGGCACTGCCGTTAACAATTGCAGCACTTCACCGGTTTTCCGCGTGCAAGCCTTCTTTGTCCATTCTATCCATTGCCGAACAAAATCTGCATTGAAGGCCACCTTTGCAGCGGGGGAAGTCGACTATTCCATGTTGCTCATACGAGAGTGTATAAGACATGGAATCGTCGTCTGAAACGATGGTATACCAATACATGGAAAAAAGGATTGGGGATATTATGAGGAAGACTGGGCCAAGCTCGAATAGCCCCACGGACTTGCTAGTCGAGTGTCTATAGTTTACTTAAGGTAACGCCGGCCAAAACAAGCCCATGATAAAAGCGTGGAATTAAGAAAGTGCGGAGTATCTTTAACCACTGTTGGGGATTTAGGGGTGCCTTTATAAATTTGTGAAGATCTTCACAAAGGGATTTCCCTGGTTTTTAGAACCTATCGGTCGGAAATTGACACCCAAATACTTCCACTCGGATGAGGGAGTTAGCTGTTTCAGTACCGTGCCATTCTGAAGTTGAAATTTGCCCCTAGTATAAACTTTCTATGTTTTTTGCTTGCCTGCCGGTATAATCGACAGGGCAAGATACTTTTTGGCATTCAATTCTAGCGCAAATTTTCTTGTTTACAGCTCACCTATTCTGACCAATTTATTCCTACTAGCCTCAGTTGCGTATATGAGAAGGATGTCATCAGCGTATAAAATCGAGTTAATTACGGTTCCGCCCAATTCGTACCCTGCTTCTCTAGGAAAGGATTTCAGCACCTTGTCCAGCACCAGACAAAAGAGATAAGAAGACAGAGGATCGACCTGACGAACTACCCTTGTCAACTTGTCTACCATCGTTGGCCCTCAATTTCAAGCAGGGTTTGACTCCTATTATAAGTCGTGGAGATGTAACTAAAGAAGAATTTCAGTAGTGCTAAACTCTCAAGAATAGATGCAACAGCCCCATGACTTATGGTATCGACCGCTTTGGAATAGTCCAGAGAGACCACATGAAACTGGCGAGGCCAGTATCTTGTGCAAATGATGAACCACTATACTTGTGATACTTATTTGTCGGAAATCACCAGGAGCTCACCTCCAGTCTTTCTTAGGTAATAAGACCGGCCTGCCATGCAATAGATCTGTCGAAAAACGACCCATATACAGAACTTTGTTGAAGACGAGTGCCTTGATCGTGGAAGAATGGTAATGATTTGAGGTAGATGTTAAAAAAGGTCCCTAATATTGCACCACTTTATCATTACCATGTGGTCTACTATCGTTTTAACCATCTAGAATCTTTTTTGCCAACCTACTCATGTTCTTGCGGAACAGATGTTGTGTTCGCGCAAACTCTATTTTGCGTTGATGGCGTTTTACCCTTCGGGATATGCCCTTATTTTGTTCTGGACAAGGCCTGTTATATTTCAAAGGTAGCCATGGTTTTGGAGGTAACCGAAAAATCCCCTTAGCTATTGACAGCAGGCTTGAAACACATTTTCCCATCTAACAAGCGAGATCCTATTAGAACCAGTTCCGATGAGTTGAAGCCTTTGACGTTCTCAACAGTTGACATTAGCTGCCGAACTGCCGATCGTGTTCTGCTGTATAGCCTACTCCAGCGTGGCGAAGAAGAAACAGATGATCTGTGCCGAGCTTCCGATAGAAGCTGATGCTGCGCGAAGATCTTCAATCGCAGCAGCAACCTGCTCTTTGTAGGCCGCATTGCGCCTAATCCCCTTAATCGCCTCTAGTGTTCTATCACTGTCCGCACAAACACTTTCCAGATGTTGATTTATGAATTTCATTTTGTTCAGAGTCGCGATTGCCTCCTCCTGCGCCATCATCGTTTGTTCTTCGAGTGACCATTGTTTCAACTTCGGCATTGACCTGCTCTGGATAAACACTGCGACGGTGATCGCCTAGCCCTCTTTTGGTCTTGAATTTCCTCGGAGAGTTCGGGCACTGAACGATACTTTCGTCAACTGATTGTTTTTGGAAATAGGATCTAAAAGTTACCGACCACAAACACCACGAAGAACAGGCACTTGGCCGAAAGCAATAGCTTAAGAACTTGTGGTGATGTGGGGAAGGGACTGATAAAGCCACTGAACCAAATTTTGTGGCATCCGAGGTCAGGATCTTAATTTGACCCCCAGGATACGGTGCACCTCCTCTACCTCGAGTCCGTAGAAACGGCCTTCCCCAAAGGCCCGACTATCACGCAATTTGGAAAATCGTAGCCCTTCTACGATACCACTCCCCATTTACAAGGTCTTGTGACCGCCATGTGGTATAACCTGAGTTCTGACCACAAGGCTAGGTTATGTTAGGCATTTCTCATATATAAATCGCTTGCCTCTCGTTTTATGAGTCTATTCCTCGTAATAGGATTTATGGTTCTAGGAGGCAAATACAACGATCAACTTCCAAAGTTTGACATTTTTTAGTTAAGCCTACTCAATAATAAACTTTATATATACATATATATATATATATATATATATATATATATATATATATATATATATATATCACATATCCTTGCAAAACATAAAGTTGAAATCGATATAAATCAGCACGAAAGTAGATTGATAATAATAATAGACAAAGACGGCAGAAAATAATACATAAACATAAAATCATTGTGACCGATAAACTCCTATTTATCTGAATACATTAAGACCTGAACATCTTAACATATTCTATTCACCTCACTGGAAATGCGCCCACTGTGTTGGAAGGAATTTGTTCGCTATAAGTCCATGGTTCATCACTTGACATTAACTTCTTCGATGAACTTTCACCATTAGCCACCACTTGCAAATTGTTTACACTTGTACAAGCCCCAGTTTTATATTGAGCTGTTGCGCCACAAATGCAACAACATCTATTCCAGCTACTCATATTAGGAACTGACGATACTGATTTCAAAAGGCATTTTTGATCGACAAGTTAAGTACAACTCCAAGTATCTAGAATTGGGCATCAGAAATAATGGTTGAAATACGGAGGAGCTACTATGTTATCACAAATATTCTGTAGTATTTGCGTACTTGCACCCAGAAGAGACATAGTCTTAAAGTTAAATTTCACATCTATTCAAACACCAAACAGTCCAAACCATTCAGAAAGAGAAAATCAAACATTTCTGCCTCACTCTCCGCCCCTAAAACCACAAATCACAATTTCCATCCAAACAATTCATTCTAAATATTTGCATGTTTGCAAGTGTAATCCAAATTGAGTGTCCAGCATCCAAACTTCCCAGTGCTCCAACTAATTTTATAGCTCGATAAAGATAACATTCTCAGCATAAATTGGAAAATTCTCATTAGGAACTCTTAAACATTCTAGGACTCATTCTCCATGCATTTCTCGAAATTTTTATGAGCACCTCACCCTTGTATACAATAAAATTAATGGTAGACATAAAACTTGAAAATGATTCTATTATAGCTGCAGGGTAAAATATTTGGCTAATCTACTTGCTTGCCTGCCACCACGTTTTAATCGACGACTATTATATTAACATTTACAAGGACCAGCGTCCTAGTGAATGTTGGACAGGATGCGACACAATCCACCCAGTATCATCCTTTGGAACCATCATCGAGACTTGACAGCGTCTGCGAGTAGAGCGATAGGGGTTTTGATGGCAATTCAGATGCTCGTATTTCACATACGCACCGGGCGCGTAAGCGCAGCAATAAGAGTATGTTGCCTACGAAGATGCGAAGAGTAGTCGTCATGAATTCTTATGGGTCGTTATCAAGCAGGAGATAAACTTTTCCGGCATGAAAATTATGTTATTAGGCCATCTACCTTTCGCAATACGGAAATTAGTGAGCGATAATTGCTGAATTTCCAGATATACGCACCTAATTTAGGAAAATGCGTGAAATTTATAGCTGAACGCTTATTGAATTTGGATCTCGGAATTGTCTAACAGCCATTGGCGTTGTTCTTGATGTTTATTTTAGCAAGGATATATTTCATTGTCTCAGGTAATTTATATTGTGGAAATTGCCTAAGAAGTTTGGCGATTATCCAATCGGGAAAATCGAGGAAGACTCCTGATTAATTATTCCTTCAAGGTTGACTTGAAAATTTCACCTGAAGCATGCAGGCTTAAAGGTTGCTCACATAGAGGTTAATTTACGAGACTTTAAGGAGATTTTGATCAGTATTTCTTTCAAATGAACCGATCATGTCCGTCGATAGTTGGCGAACAAAATTAAGGACAAATTTAAATAAAAATTCTAAATTTCACACCCTACAATTATTTAATAAGAATCACCTGGACCTCAAATCAAACAAGGTACGAATGCTTTACGAAGAATGGTGCTCAACTTTTATATTCTTTCAAAATGGAGATTACAAAGTGTGCAGCTGATGTACATTTTTCTTTAATTTAATTTTCATTTCATTCGAACCTAGAACTTTGAACAAGCCGATGGGTTCAAAAGTTTTCTTTAGACAGAATTTATCTTTGTAAACTAAGTTGCTGGTATCGGTCAAACTAAAAAGAATAATGAGATTTATGCATCAGCGATTACTACTATTCCCGATACAAGAAACGAAACAGAGAGTGTTCTCCTGTTGGAATGCCCCTAAGGGAACATTTCAAAATGCTGGGCCAATAACAACGAGACCGAATCGCTTTTCATCTCTAGACTTACACAGGTACATGGAAACCAGTATCCTACAGACAAAAAAGTTGCCATGCCATGACATTAATTGCATTACCACGGGAACCGATCGGGAACATATCAAGTTAATGTAATCAAGTAGTAATCAAGTTAACGTCAAATTGCAAGCGATAATTTGTTACAAGTTATTTTGTTATAAGTAATTTAAATAAATTTAATTACTTTAAGTACCACCAGTCAGATATGCGACCATAAAATAATCTAATGATAAACCATAGACCACAATAAAAAAAATAATGAAAATAATCCTTTTAGAGCTCTATGATACGTCCTTGCAGGATCTATGTTAATCTTCAGCGACAGAGTACATGGTAAATAACATGAAATAGTTTAATCCAAAAGATCAAAATTATGCTAGTGCATTGTTCAACATAAAACCAAACTCATGATTTAGGGTAATATTCAATGCATTTGTTGATTTTCTTCCAGAGTAATAAAACTACGAAGAGTTGGCTACACTTTTTAATAGTTCATATGGTGTGGCAGCTGTCAAGTGTTTTATGATTAGTTTAGTTTACCATTTCATCATAAATGGATTAACGCATAAGCAGCGTCTGCAAATTGTGCAGATTTATTTAGAAAATACAGTTCCGTTCAAGAACTTAATCGCACACCCCATAAATTGTATAGCTAATAATATCACCCATTATAACAATTAATTCGATAAAGCATGGATCGTTTCTGTACCATGCTTACTCTCAATGAAGAAATTGTAGCAGCTGTAGAGCGTAGTATCGATGAAGACCCATGTGAGTGTATTCGACATCATGTTCAACAATTAAACCTCTGCCAATCCACATGATAGAAGATTTTACGGAACGGTCTTGGCTTGCAGACTTGCAAAACCCAACTGGTCCAGGAATTGAAGTTGAACGACCACCAGGCACGGCGTGGATTTGGTGTATCCAAGAACAAATTGCTGAAGTTCCCGAATTTCATAACAAAATTTTGTTTGGCGATGAGGCTCATTTTTGCTCGAATGCTAAGAAACAAAACTGTCGCGTTTGGAGTAATGTGCGACATCCTTTGATATCCAAGTCTAAAATAATTTATTTATGTAATCAAACAAAAGAAGGCGTCGACACATTTGACCGAATATGTTTCTCGATTTCAGGCAGCGGAAAGACAAACAGATGATCTAGACCTATTTTTTCTTGAATAATGCATTTATTAAGTCCGCGTGCTTAAATCCGATCAGTTTTTGAAGAAAAGAGGAAAAGGCTCTTTTGCTTACAGAGAAGTTAGGTGTAGCAACATTATAGCCATCCAATGGTATGACCGTAAGCCAATACACATGGTGTCATCCTTTGTTAGTGTGGAAAAATACACAAAGTTTTCAACAAAGGACAAAAAAATAGTGGCTATAACCTTTCCCAAAATATTGTTTCAACGTACAATTTGCATTCGAGAGGTGTTGATCTGAGTGACATGCCCGTCGCTCACTAGCGGTCGCTTTCTACGTTGACACTAAGAAATATTATATGAGAGTATTTTACTACATTTTGGATGCGTCAGTTGATAACGGCTGGTTATCAACTGACTATCTTTTGGTAGTCAGGACATTGGTCCTACCAAAACGCGGGAAAGAAAAATGTTAAGTGCTAAATTGAACGCTTGTCCAATTCAGAATCGAAATAGCAAATGTTTTAGCAATGTCCAGAAATTTTCATTTTCTTGCAAAACTTGTCGACCGTCTCATGGCCTTACATCATCTATTGGCACACCCAGTCGCGGATTCCTAAGCACAAGCCCAACAATTTTGGATTCGCCAGTAGACATAGCACGCACTCATAACCATCATCACCTTCCAAAACATATATTGAGGGAATAGCGATGTTATAACAGTAAGGACCGGAAAGGCTTCTCAATCATATGTGTCGAATGCAAAAAGCATTTCGCCTCACTGAAAAGAAAGACTACTACCTAAACTGAAACAAATAATTCTTCTCATTTTCCCATGATAGCCATTTAGCTATCAATCCTTAAAATCCTTACAAAAACAGGACGTGATATTGTGTCAGGAAATTATCAAGAAATAAGTTATTGTGTTTAACTTAAAAGTAAACAAAAATTATTTCTAGGCTTTTTGACAATTTGAGACAGAAAGGATTATACAAAAAAGAAAATTTATTGAAAAAATTCTTCTCCTTGGCCGAGATGCCATGTTACTCGACCCAATAGGTTGAACCATACAATATGTGTTTGTCTACTATTTTCGACGTTGATAAGTCAAATGTCACTTTGAAATTTATTTAAAAAAACCCTACTAGTGTCATTAATGAAAAACCTAGAAAAACTAGAAAACCGAGACGAATGCTAAGAACCGAGACAGAGATTATACCAAGACTGAGTAAGTCCCATCACCGAACAAGGATTTAAAATCATAAAAATATTTAAAGAATTCTTGAAAAAATGTCTAACATTTGCTCATCCGATCAAAATTATCTTCTGATAACAAAGCGTACTCAAATAATAACCATACATAACACAATTATTCCTAATAGTGCAAGCTTTTGTCGTGGTAAATATACGATTATTAAATTATGGCTTCCGAAAAGTTTATGGTTCGCTTAGGACGCATCGCAGTAATCTGCTACATTCCTCCGTCAGACTATGCAATTGGGATTTTTATGCTCCAATAATTCTGTGCCACGACCGAACATAAGTTTTGCAAATTGAATTATGCCACTCCATCCCTTCACCTCTTTGTTCACAAACTGAGCAAATCTAACTCCTGTCGACATTGTGACGAGTGAACATTTTATATCGCATTTTCGAAAGATTGTCTTGAGCTATGTCCATGTCCTGGCCGAAGGACACATGCTTGCTTTATTGTCGGCCACATTGACCACAACGTAGACGAGCGTTGGAATGCTATTGGAAGCCAAATGCAAGCGATGCCAGAACATACAAGTTCTCATGATATTGCTAAATGCATTCCAATGCATTCATTCTCGGTCACTTGTCGTGACACTTTGAACCTACCAACTGCCGGGACACTCGCTTGACCCCACCAGCAACGTAGTCTGCTTCAATACTCCTTTAACGTAGATGTGTCGCTTCGTTTCACGTAAAATATCGACAATAGTGAAACTTCTTTATCAACGTTATGTTTAACTGGGATACACACGATACCAAAGAGAAACAGCGAAAAGGTCCTTATTTTTCATTTTTTTTTGTTCGATTTCCTACGAAATTTATGTGTTTTAATTTTTTCCTGCGGTTATGCTGCATCATAAAATCCGAACATGACAATAAAATGATATCTTGTGTAGTAAAAGGTTTAAAATAGTAAAAAAAGGATAATATTTAGACGACCGTAGCGAGATCTTAAAAATGGCAGACCTACTGCATTGCAAGCCGAAGAAACAATGTATACATTTTATTACCCATATTTTATGGAAATTTTCGTTGTGCTCAAGGATTCAATGTCTTACCCTATGCACACTTAGCACTTTGTACAATATTTTAATTGAAATCTACCTATATAAGAAAATGTTTGAACTGTTCGATTTGGGACTCAATTGAAGTATTCAAATTATCCCTTTCCTAGCTGGAGAAACGAATTTTACCGCTTTTTATTTAAAAGCCAACTCTCTGCGCTTACAATCGCTGATGATCTCTTATAGTACCGTATAGGTAAGCTAAACAGAGTGCTTTTTTCGGTCTCCTACGCTAGACGGCTAGTCCATTTGATTTGGAAATTACGACCTATTATTCAGTCAGCAAGCTCTATTTGTTTACTTGTCAAACATAATTTCAAAAAGTAGATCGTTGGCATGTGTTTTTTTTAAATTATGGTAGTTGATCGGTTAATGAACAGTTCGACCTGCGAACAAATTGGACAGCGAACACTTTCACGAAAGATTTTTGTGTTTGAACAACGAATCCTGCCCTCGGAACATAATGTGGTAGTAACACGCGAGCAGTGATAACGTGAATCACATTCGGTAGGTACGACTCGATATGTGCACGGCGATATGATCCAGTGTGTGCTCTGAACTCTTTAGAAAAAACCTAAAATCTGACAATATTATGGGTCCCAAAAAGAGTGGAATGTCACGAAGTGTAGCAAAGCAAAGAAGTGCTATCCATGAAAAAAACGGAGATCTTCCTTTTAGTTTTGATTAATGAGCGGGAAATGAAAAGGTATTTTACTAGTATGGCTATCATTCAAGAGAAAGCTAGAGAATTTTATTAGAATTATTAGGAATTAGAATTCAAAGCTACAACTGGCTGGTTTGCAAAATTTGAAAAGAGGTCTGGAATTAAACATGTATTAATGCATGGTGGGTCTGTAAGTGCAGACAAAGAAGAAGCTTGGAAGTACTGTCTCAAATTTCAAGAATTCGTTCAAACAGAGGATGCGTCCACAACAAATATTTAATTGTGAAGAAGCTGGTTCGTTTTGGTAGCGCATGCTAAACCGTACGTACATCACGAAATATGAGAAAAGTTTGCCTGGACATAAACCCAAAAAAGACCGGTTGACGTTACTTTTGGAAGCTAGTGGTGATATATAACTTAAACCACTTCTCGTTTACAATTCTGCGTACACTTACAAGTTAACAAAAATTCAATAATGAATAGAAGACTGCCAGTAATGGGTACATCGAATCAGTGGGTATAGGTCACGTGGTCCTTTTACAAACAATAGCTGTTTAAAATTTGGGCGATAAGCATCAATGATTTGTGTGGTAGATAGATAGATAGATAAATATATTTATTGAGGCTTTATACGTCCATGTCATTCTTAACTAGTTACGGTAAATATTTGATAACAAAAAATTGTCAAACAGCTTTTGAAAAAGGAAAATCTGGTCGTAACCGATTCTTATGCTAGATTTGAGTTGTAGTTTTATTTATCATTTCCAATGACATTGAAAGCATCGCTGCTAATAGGCAATCCACCAGGATACCCAAAGGACCTTAAAAATAATTTGCTGACAGACTTTCCCCGGCTGACAGTTCAGTTTCTTCCTTCAAATATGTCTTCGTTGATTCAACCAATGTATCAGGAGTTTGTCATTTATTGCGTCGGTGCTTTGAAGTATGCCGATTCTCCTCAGAAATGACTTTAAACATTGGACATTCTGGAAGCTACTCGTATCATTCAAATGGCGTGGTCAGAAGTCAGGCAAGGCCAGTTGATTTCTGCTTGGCGTATGCTGTGTCTATCCTTCGTTCAAGGAAACAGATGTGATCAGAATGGCTTCCCTGAAATTATGGACGAAATTTGGACAATTGCTGGAGATCTGGAATAAGAGGGGAACGAGGATTACATAGAAGAGCTCATAATTGAATATGAAGATGAATTGGCAACGGAAAAACTCCAAGATATTATGAATGAAGGACACAAACAATCAAGGCGAAATGTTTCGTCTTCCGAACAAGAGGAAGGCGAAAGATGACCAATCCCGACATATGTCATTAAAGATCTTTTAGAGAAGTGGGAGTGAGTCCAAGTAATGGTCTTAGAATAGCAGCCAACCATGATGATGTTAGTAGATTTAGAGACCCTTACAACGAAAATAGTATTAATTGTTTTCTGAAAATAGTGAAAAGAGAGAAAAGCATTGCTGCGATAATCAAAAATGAAAAAGGCTGATTAATATGTTTTTTGAATATAATTAGTAAACTTAGTAAGAGATTATAACTTCTCTCCTTGATCTTTAATCCCGGCGAGGACTACAAAGTACCATCAGTAACTTGTAGAGCAAAATTCATCGAGTTTCATGGCAAACATACGGAAGGAATGAAGTGTTTTCCATTATTATTTGACTCGATTACTTTGAAACATGATTATCAATTGTCGACTGTTCTGGATTCATAGAAAAGAATATTGGAAAAGATACAGCTCTCATAGAAGTTCTGTTGCTGGATGGTCTTCCAGACTGCATTGACGATTCGATTGTGGGTTTATCCGAAGAGGAAAACGAAAAAGATGCCCACCTTCCTTCTCCGAGAAGCTTCCAAGCATTTTTGGCCTTACTCGAAATTCAGCGATAATGTCCTACAAATAAGGTATTCCCATTCAATTCTCGCGCTCGCCATGTATCTCCCAGTTGACGGACCAACAGCTGGTTTTGGCTGTCATTTAAATAAATAATTACGCAGTCATTAAGTTGGTTCTTGCCAAGAGCTACCCGACAAAAGATTGCCGAACCAAATCGTAAGAGGAAAAAGCGAGTCTTGGAGACTAAATTATCTGAATTTTCAGCAACTACAGAGGTAGTAGAAGAACTTTTTGCTAATTGCGCCACGCCGAGTGAAATCTCTTTGGTTTCGATTAATTTGACATTCAATTATATCAAAGCAATCTTTATGCTACAAAGAAACATAAGGGGTTGAGTCTCAAAAAGGCGAAGTTTCTTGCCAATATAGGTATAAATTTACACAAGAGTTAAAACACTCAACCAGCTTGGAATAACCATTTCTGTATAGCACCAAATATAGATAATCGACTAGTTATATTCCCTAATATTTTATTATTTTAAAATTGTAGCGATAATAAACAAATATCTTCCAGATGTATGCATATTTTTTTCAGTTTTACTTATAGATGATGCCAGCAGAATGTACGCAGTGATTTAATTTGACACATAGGCCATTTCGATCATTTGACATTTGCCTTCAAACACATGTTGAATTTTGTGTATGAACTAAACATATGTGGCATGCATGGTGTTCTTGTTTAACCAAAATAAAAACGCAGTTGAAAGTCATCGATTCCTGGTAAAACCCTATGGTAGAAACGCTCTATTAATTAGGACATATGAGACAGGGCTTTGACAATTTGAAAGTGATGTGTCAATATGAAAAACAGTGAGCGTTCTTGTAGGCCACAGATATGTGAAGAGGAGGAATCGCAGGGGTTATTAGATGGTGGATCTCAACGACAATTAGCATTAAATGAGCAGACGTTTACGAGCAATGGGTAAGACCAATAAACTCGGTAAAAGGGTCCCATATTATTTGAATGAACGTCCAAAGGAAAATCGAAAAGTCACTAGTGACATACTGCCTTGACGCCACCAAAGGAAATCATTTATGCATCGAATTGGGACCAGTGAGGAAAAATAATTTAATTTTGAAAATCTAAAACGGAAATAGTCGTGGCTTTAACCTGGTGAAGTCGGTCCTTCGACACCAAAGCCAAATCGCTTCAGCATGAAGACCATGCTCTGTGTCTGGTAGGACCAGAGTAGTATTGTGTAGTATGAACTCTTGAAGACCGACGAAATCGTTAAAAAACTCAAAGCTGTTATCAACAATTCATAAATATAAGCCACGAAATAATCAAGAAAAAAAACCGGAATGGGCCAAAAGACATGGCAAAGTGATTTCATTACACGGAAATGCGCCGTCGTACGCAGCGAACCCAATGATTCGGTTTGCCATTTTTTCAATGATAATGTCATTGCTTCCATTGGGAGTTCATTTCAACATTTATAAATTTCGCTTTTAAGCTCTCCGACAGTATTTTTTGACTTCCATTCAAAAAAATTTGACGTGATATGAAATCCAAACTTTTTCAACTGTATTTAAGTTAGGTCTTAAAGCCGGCCACTGCATGAAATAAATGTTTTAAATCGACAACAATTTTTTTGTATAGTTGAAATATAGACGGGAGGATAAATTTAATAAAAATATAATGTCGTTCGTCAAAATCATCAATACAGGGTATGAAAACGGAGTCAACCATCTTTATGTACCTTTCAGAGTTAATTTTTGTAGAGACAACTGATAATTGGATTTTTCCACAATAAGAAAAGGCTACCCAGGTCATGAAGCTTTCACCGCCAAAGCTTCTACTCATCCTTGGTGAATCATAAGCTATTAGATTCTGGCAATAATTGCAAAAAATAATCCGGCCTTTCTTATCTGAACTTCTTCTCCTCCGAAAATATGTCCAATTTATGTGTTCTTTCGTGAAGTCAACACGAGCCTTCTTACGTGCCTTAGTCAATGGAGGTGATTTTTTCGGTTCCTTATAAGTCATATTAACACAAACTCACCAAAACTTACTTAATCAGAGGTAGTATAAATGAATGGTCAAAAAATTCACGAACTGAACTATGGTCAGAAAAAACACCATATTTGCTTGGTATGATTCAAGCACATATTTTATTTTCATTCGCATTTTATCATCCAAGTACTCATAAGCAATATTTTGTCCTAAGATCAATAAAATTACGAAATAATATCATTATATTAAGTGGCCCATCATAAACAAATTTGAACTGCCATTGGACACAGGAGAATCGACTTAACGCGAATTTTATCTCCGCACGAACATCAATTCCCGAAAAATTTAACCCCGCCCATTCAATACAATTTTCGCAGCTAATCGACTTCGGATTTAATTTGCTCGAACCGATTGGACATGGGGAAACTGCAATCTGAAGCTGGTCTCAAGGTGACACTAAGCTAGTCAAATGTGTTCAAATTGTTGATTCCGTTGTGAATGTCATTAATGAGCATATCCCTATGCTTCATGAGAATTAGAAATGCTCAATATAAGCGTTTGCGCATTTTCAACTGACGTTGACTGATTAAAGTGCATGATTCAGCGACCGATTTGATAATATTTTCAACATGCAAGTGGTATGTGCGACCATTCCTTTACAGAATTTGCTTTTCTAACAGTAATCTTAACTCACGGTTATATTTAAAACCGATAGTAGCCGAAGATTTCAAAAAATGTAAATATTGTATTATTTTTATATTAAATGAATGAAAATGCTTTTGATTAATATGCTGTGATTAGTAAGTTAAATTATATGTGAAATTGTCGGCAGTAATATTGGTAGATATGTATATGCTCTTCATCAAAACACGTACAAGTTGTGCCTTTTTCAGCTGTTATCAGTGATTTATGAATGTAGTTTTCGTATTTTTGCCTATGATTGGAAAACACATTGCGAATGCTAAGTACATGTGCATCTAATTTAGCGGAAAACTTTGAAATTTCGCTAGAATTTCAGATATCATGCTGCATATGACCAAATGGCAGAAACGAATGGAGCCGATGATTTGAACAGCTGATGAGGGGAAAAAAAATTAAGTTTAAAACTTCGGACGTTTACGTACGCTCATGTACACGGATAGGACCTCTCTATACCTTATACCTCTATGCGTTCCTTTACCCATTTCATTCTAAAAATTGGAATTACAGAAGAGCAATGTCTCGAATAATCACTGAAAGCTATTCATTACAATTACTTTTACCTAAATTTTCACATGAAAATGCAGTTTTTAATAAAGTTAAAGTAAAGTTTCCTTACACTATCGAATTGGCAATTGAAACCGCATTGGTACACTATCACATTGGCAAAATCAGATATCTAATACAGTGCGCGCAAAAAAGATAGTACACCTGAAAAATTTCTTATTATTTCCTGAACTACGGGATGCAGGTCAATTAGATGTTCTACAAATTAGACGGGTAGACTAAAATACACATTTTTACCTGAAAAAAATGAAGGGTTTCTATAAATTGGAGATTTTATGGTGAATTTAATGACTTTTAGGTGCGTAAAAAAGGTAGCACACCTGGAGAAATTAATAAAATAAAAAAACCGAAGATTAGGTAATGCTATCTTTATTTAAACACTAATACTTAGTTGAACCTCCACTATTTTTAATTACTTCAAACATTCTTTTTGGAAGGCTTTTATACAATTTTTTTATGTATTTTCGGGAAATTTCACCCCAATATAAATTTCACAATATATAGTTTGATATTTGCTGTTCCAATAGCTGAACATACTTATCAGCGTTCATTTTGCCACTGATGAACACTAATTCCGATCGACCGTTAAATCCGATAGCACCCCAGATCATCACCGATCCTCCACCATGCTGCTGCTTACTTAAAATTATTTCCTCCTTCCGAATGTCGTGGAAATAATATCCCCAGCCATCTGGACCATCTAAACTAAATTTTTTTTCGTCGGAAAATACCACACGCCTCCACTTTTTTTTCCACTGAATACGGCGCGTGCAAAAAGCCAAACGGTGCTTCTTGTGAAGAAAGGTTAATGGTGGTTTCCGCTTTAGCTTCCGGCGTTGAATGAGTGACGACTTTTGAATGACGTTCTGTATTTTACGTACCTTCGTTTCAACGCCAGCTCGTCTGCCGATTTCCCTTGCGGAGAGAGAAGAATTCGAAGCCTCCTTCAAAATTCGACGCTTCTCGCGTTGTGATATCGCTCGCGGTCGACCTGGTGATTTTTTTTACCATAATTCGCCGGATCCGCAATTAAGTTTGTTACAGCTTTTCGACTCCTGCCAATACTTCGTGCGATTTCCGCAATACTTTTCTTCTGTCGCCGTAATTCCAAAATCGTATCAATTTCCGACTGATTTAGTACTTTATCTCGTCCCATTTTCCTAAATGCTTGAACCTTTTGTTTTGAAAAGTGGTTATACACTCTGCACTAAATGTCTATATTGTGAAGGTGACAATTTGAAAGCCGAAACTAAAGTGGCTAGATGGAGGAAACCAAGCTAATTTAAGAGGCAAGCATTATGTGCTATCTTTTTTACGCACCTAAAAGTCATTAAATTCACCATAAAATCTCAAATTTTGAGAAACCCTTCATTATTTTCAGGTGAAAATGTGTATTTTAGTCTACCCGTCTAATTTGTAGAACATCTAATTGACCTGCATCCCGTAGTTCAAGAAATAATAAGAAATTTTTCAGGTGTACTATTTTTTTTGCGCGCACTGTAGATGAGCTAAATCAAAAACTCCATGAACGTCAACACGAGACGCGGGAAGTGAGCGCAGACGAATCAATAAAAAGTAATCTATGACACTGATCAAAAGAGGAAACATATTATTGTGTTTGGCTAACCACAGAGGTTCTATAAAGATATTCCAAATAGATCAAGAAAAAGACGAAGAAATTGCCTCATAACAGTGATTCCGATATCACTGCTCTGGAGAAAAATTTCTATTAGAATTTACAGAACAAGAATGGGGCAAAGGAAAAATTGTCTATTTTAGCAATTATTTCTCATTTATTTCTTTACTCGAAATATTGAAAACTGAAACGCCATTACTTGTGGAACAATCAGAAGTAACAGAAAGGGACTGTCCGGAAACATGATTGCTGATTCTACTGGGTTGGCAATTGTAATTGCCAATTCCCGTTATAGATGTTTCGCTCTCATTTTCGTGATATCCATAAGAATTTTGATCTTCTCCTGTCATCGTTTACTAGCTTTGGAAATTCATTGCGTGGATATTTTCTTAAAGTTTTTTTATCTCATTATTAATATCGATGGCAAAAATGAACATTTTCGCCATATTTTGCTTTATTATCTCCGCAAAGGAAAGAACGCAGTGTAAGCTGCCAAAAATTTACGTGATGTATATGTATGTTAATGAAGGCCTTAAAGAAAGGTAATGCAAAATTGGTCTGAAAAATAACGTTCTGGAGACTTTTACAACAACACTAACGTTCAGGTTGACTAGTCGAGGTAAATGAGGATGAAATCGGAACCACCATGGAAACGGATCGTGACGTTACTACACGGGAGAGAACAAAGAATTTAAATGTGTCACATACAGCCATTGACAAACATTTAAAACGTGGCGGTCTTGCTAAAAAGCCCGATATTTGGGCTCCGCATAGTTTGATAGAAAATCATCAGACACAGCGAATCAACGCTTGCGACTTATTGCTTAAACGCAATGAATTCAATCCGTTTTTAAACTAATCATCACTGGAGACAAAAAATAGATTTTGCACACAATTTCATTTTGGCCACTTGGCGAAAATTGATGGATATTTGTTGGGAATTGATGTTACACCCACCATATAGTCCTGATTTCGATGTTAGAAAACTATAAAAACTCAACGAAAAACTATTAGACAGCGATACTAAACAATTTAAATGTCTTAATTTTTTTCACTTTTCAAGGTTGATTCACAGCTGGAATTCAAGTTGCAATAAATCATAGCATCGAACACAAATTTCCGTAGCATACATAGCTCCTTAATATACACAGCAACATTTCCTGGACAACTCCTGTTGACAATGTTGGACTGAACTTCAACTCAATAGGTTATGTGCTGAAGTGCAAACTTCCCTGTACGAACCTAAGTCGTTGTATGTACTTCTCCTGTTGGTGGCCTTATGTCTTGTTCATGTAATTCTTGACCTATCCTAGACGCAAGTGCTCCTTAATGATGCACTCGATCCTTGAAGCCAAAATGACACTTTGTGCTACCAACACGTCGACATATCATCAAATACTGACTTCAAACGGTAAGACAGAAAGGATAAAACAAATATAAAACAAAAGCAATTCTAAATGAAGGCAATTGACTCGCATTTGAATACACGAGCATGGTTTTGTGGATGCACACACAAGGACGATTTGCAAATTCAAACGTCGAGAATAAATAAGTGAGCGGAAAAACAACATCTTATTTTATCATGTTTCAACACGACATGAGGATGTGTGACAAACACTCCTGCCTCCAGTAATGGCAAAGACTCTGAAGATTTCGTCAGTAAATCGGGAGGTCGGGTTGTCCTTGATACGATGTCCTCTTACTATGAGTGTACAGCAGCGTTTTAAGGGATGTTCATTTACATAAAAGTCTCAATACACTGAAAGATATACAGAGCCATACATTTTTCAATATGTTCTGTATCGAAGGTTTCCAAGGTTGACATCGGGCTTCAACCGGAAATTACTTAGGCATCTGCTATGAATATTTAAATGCCACAGAAAAAAAAACAAAATGGTTAAAATTATATGCTGAGATTGTGTATGGTCAAATTTATCTTTAGATAAAGAAATTATCTGGAGGTTATCTGCTTATGCACTCGTGGTGCTCATGACCTTTTCGGTTTTGGAAGAAAAATGATGGTAAGAAAATCAAAGTCAAGAAATCTTGTACAAATATATATAAACAAATGACATTTTGCTAGATAATGAATGATTTTAATGTATGGCAAAAAATGTTTCCGTTTCGTGAGAAACATTAACCGATGTGCCTTCTTATTTACCTAATCTCTTCGGGTAGCCAAAGTGTCAGTTTCATCATTCCGCCAAACTAACAATGACGAGGTAACCTCAAACCTCTGTTGGAAATTAAACAAAGAAAAATGCGTTACAGCGTGTCTCATTGATTTGGAGAAATGCTCGATACGAATTGGTTGGATAAAATAATTTTTAAAATCCTCCAGGTCAAGTTTCCCAGAGATTTTGTCACCAAGATGTGCAATGGGTTGTATGGCAAAACGTTTCTTGTTACCGATAGAAATCTGACGACAATGCGCGATTTCAAGGTGATGCATGGTCTATAGCAAGGAACTGGTCTGCTCTTTAGAACTCTTTAGAATTCCTTCGCAAGCACTCAAACGGCGTTGATTTGAAAGTGTTGCCAACGCGATCATTATTAGCGTTTGCAGATGATCTAACAATTTATACTCCAGACCGAAAAGTATAATAGTTCTGAGCAATGTAAAAAAATGTTCAATATTGCGCAGCTCTATACAGCATATTGTTGAATATACCAGGTAACCACAAAAGTTCTTCCGGTTTACGCTAGGTGACACTTTCTAATGTCCAGGGAGCCACGATCATATGCCGAAAGAGGGCGTGTTTATATTTATATTTATATTATTAGCAGATAAATTCATTTAGCCGACAGAATTGGTGTTTGGTAGCAGTGAAGATGTCGATGTCAAACGTGGTTATTAGGGCATGTTTACTGTATGAGTTAAAATTTGGCACAAACGCTGCAGAAACGACCATAAAATTTTGAAGTGCGTTTAGGCAGAATACAGCGACAGAGCGTACTGCACAAATCTGGTACAAAACGTTCAAAAGTGGTGATACGACCTTAGAAGTTCAGTCACGCTCCGGTCGGCTATCTTCATTTGACGAGGCTCAATTGAAGGTGGCTATTGAAGTGGATTCAAGTTTAACAGGCCAGGAGTTAGCAGAAAGGTTTAAGGTATCCAATGAAATCATCCGTCAACACTTTTATCAACTTGGATAAACGTAGTGGCTCTGTAATTTGGTTCCCCACCAACTGACAGCCGCGAAAAAACAGCAGAGGCTCACCATATGCTCATCGCTGCTCTCTCGTCACAAGAAGAAACCGTTTCTTGACCGCCTTGTTACGTGTGATGAAAAATTGGTTCTTTATGATAACAGGAAGCAAACGTACCATTAGTGATCACCAAATGACCCTCCCCACCAAAGGAACCCGCCAAACACAAATCTTCACCCAAGGAAGGTCATGTTGGGCGTATGGTGGACCACGACCGGTGTCTTTCATTTTGAGTTTCTCCCGAGCGGCCAAACCATCAATAAAGATGTGTACTCCGCCCAGCTACGAAGGGTTGCAGCGGCACTTGCAAAAAACAACAATCTTTGATGAACAGGAAATGTGTTCTGTTGCATCCGCATACAGTCAGACCGCATATTGCAAAGATGACTGTGGAAGTGATCAACTCGCTTGGATGGGAAATTCTTCTACATCCACCGTACTCCCCTAACATCGCTCCATCGGACTACCACTTGTTCCGAGCCATAGACAACCATATGTGAAATCGGCAGTTCGGAACTAGAGCGGATGTCAAAAACGAAATTAAATTGGTTTTTGCGTCCATGAATGTGAGCTTTTATAAAAGTGGCATTTATGATCTTGTACAGCGTTGGCAGAAGATCACCGAAGCAAATGGTAACTACTTCCCCGAATAAAAATGTATGATTTGAAATTGGCGATCTTTTTATTTTGACAGATAAAAACCGAAAGGACTTTTGTGGTTGCCTGGTAAGTTAATGCACAGAAGTGTGAAACATTATTGTTTCAAACACTGCTGCGGTTGGCCAGTCATCACCTGAAATGCAATCGGAAGGGATTTCCCATTATAGCGTGGTGAGGGTAGGTCAGAATAAGTTCCAAATAAATAACATGCTCGACACCTCGGTGTTTATCTTGACCAGTAACTGCACTGCAATTTTCAGCAGAGCATAGAAAGTGGTCGTGTCTTTTTGACAACTCTTTTATTTCAGACAGATTGATCAAAAAATCAAAGTTATCTATTGAAAGGTCCTGGCTAGACCAGTTATCTGCTACAGACCATGGTAACACCAGTCGTGACATATGGATTAAGTAAAAAGAGAGCTAGTATAACGGAAATATCAAATTTGTTTGAACCTTTTAGAAGATAAAAATCCTTTGAATATTTGAACATCGGAGACCAACGTTTCCACGTTGGGCTGGGAGGGATCAATCTAAGTATTGGTGGATGTGTGATTTTGGCTAAATTACTCGTGGTTGTTCATGGTTTGTGTTTTTTGTTACTTTGAATTGATTTTCAGCTAAATTTTTCGATTTTTCATGACCATGTGTTATACCAATGTCCGCCGACATCTTAGCACCCGCTTGCCTGCTTTCTAGGGTTCACTTAATAGATCGTCCAAATATTTCGATAAAATTGCCACAATATAAGCTGAATGTAGTCTACTAATGTAGTTCGGAACTTTCACTGTTTTACTATGTTGAAGCTTGCCTTCAGCATGCGTAGAAACATAATTGCCATCCATCATACCGTGATAAAGGCGCTTCTGCAACAGCAGTTTGTATCCCTACATAAGCCAATGAAACCCATCCAACTGTGATTTTCTCATCGTCCGCTCGAGTCAGGTGTATCCCCTGAGTACCATCATCAGAATTTTTAGTTTTCTTTAATTTGCTTTGAGTTCTGTTTGCAATCCTGATGAATTTTGATGTTACTTTAAGTAGTAACACAATACAGCGTGTTAGACTGCTGTAATGTTTCACCGTCAAAACTATTCAATTGACAACAAGTCTCAAAAAAAGGTACCCAATATTGCTTTCTTTAAAATTAGGGTTCACGAAAATAATTGTCATTTTCAGTTAACAGGATGTCATCGTTCTCGCCATACCTGGGACGTTGCATCCTGCACACAAACATTCACCGAACCACAAACTTGAATAAAGGCCATTTCGTATAAACTGTTGTTAGAGCAATCGAAATGGTCATGGCTCAATTACTACTAGGGGCCAACCGATCCTCGATATGGCAGCGACAATCAGGATCGTCGTATTGAACACAGGTCACACTCCTGTTTTTCGTTGTTGGGGCTGCGTTACCATAGCTGATGTGATATTCGCTTTGGAGTGCCGCGTATAAAGGGTGACTTGGTCAGTGATAACCAGTGCACAGCATGGCGATCAATTATGGTGCTTCCCAAAGGCGAGGCGCTCAGTCTTCTGCGCGGACGCAACACTGTGAAGCGGAGGACCTGTGGGAAAAGATGCGATGAACTCAACTATGAGAATCATTACGTCCGCTTGCAAGTCTTCTATGTCACTACAAAGACCTCGGCACGGAAATTCAATACACCTAGTATACTGATGGTCACCTAGAATTGACGAAAATCTAAGAGAGTATCAGCAACTACGATGACAGGTCTAGCAAGCACGGTTATTGGAAGAGGCATATATCCAATCAGCAGCTCAAAGAATCAGCTAGAATCAACATCGAATAGACAGCAACAAGGCCAGCCACTACCTAAACCTCCTAAACGACGTGAATAGGGGTCCACGGGGCCTGGGCTACAAAATAGTGATACGGACCTAAAATTTTGCGGCGTCTTTTGTTGAAATACCAAGGGAACTCCCACTTTTCACATAGATCAAATCAGAGAAGGTGGACTTGTCTCTATAAGCAAGAAAGGCTCCAGGACCAGAAGAAACGCCACTAGAAGGCGGACGGCACACCTGATTTCTATTTGACACAGCTCTTTAGCCGGCATCGAATTTCTTCATCGAATTACTTCAGTTCAATCGATTCGTTTTGAAAATTAAGGATTGAAGCATCGCTTTCAGACATCTCTATTAACTAAAGTATGAGGAAATCACTGCTTTGGGGTTTTCCTGTTTCATTGTCCGTAAAAATTTCTAAATTTGAGCCATCAATGATTATCCAACTCTAATTATCTTTTCGTTCAAAGAATCAAAAGCACTGAAGAAGGGAGTAAGTAGCTCCCGAAATGCGCATATGCATTAATAAAACAAAATTTTAGCAAGGAAAAATTGTTTCTTTTATACAAAAAATTTTTAAAAGCAACTACGAACAACAAAAATATTCAACATAAGATCTTTTCGTTTGTATTTTCGTTCATCTTTTTAATCGAAACAACAACATATTTCAAATTTTCTATGTCAAAATCCAATACGAGCCTATCCAACCACCTGCTGAGGTTTCTAATTCTATTGCAACCGAGATCATAAAAAACCATAAGAATATGCTTTCATCCTGGTGCCTAAATTAAAGCGCAAACACAAAAAGAGCGAGAAAACTTCCAACAAAATCCCAATCTATCACGATCCAACCAAAATAAGTTGAATTTTTTGCACTAATAAATTATTTCTCGTCATCTCATTTAACCTTCTAAAAGGCAATACATATATACTTACGCTATTCTTTTTCTGTCTCTTTCTACCAGAAGCCACATGGGAGTGTTCGCACTGCATTGTTCGTACGCTTCGCCTAATTTTCAATTATAAATATTCGGACAACTAGTAGGATGTCATTTTAAACAGTGCCTGTTACTTCCAAAATAATATTATAAACAAGATACAAACGAAATAATACAGAAATAAAATTGCATGGTCGACATGGTCGATACAATTTGAATACGAAATCATTATAGTGCAAAGCCGACATTGTGCTTTTAAAACGCTACATTGAATTTTTGGAGAGAATTACTCAGGATTGAAAGGAATTATTAAACAAATTGCTTGACGTCCTTGTCAAATGGATTCCTTATGAATCAATCGGGAAATCTTTATCGAAAAGCATTCAGCTTAATCTTCATTTAGTCTTATTCGATATTCTTAGAAATATCTGAATTGGAAAACCGAAATCGATTTTGAAAATCTATTCCATAATGCCACAAGCCACTGAATTCTCGGAAGTTGATAGTTCCTTGAATTGTTTTGCAATCATAATGCGTTTATGGATTAAGTGTTGCATTCGAAATAGCAATCCGGAGTTTCTTCGTAGAAATGCAATCATTCTCATCTTGATCCTTCCGATAGATTATTCAAAGGAACAATTTGTCTAATACCTCTGTCAAATGACCTACCTATTCGCATATAAGATTATATAATTGATACCAAGATTTACATATGTTTGTTAGTTCCCCTGTTTTGTCACTATTTCTCCCCATTCAAAAGTGCTCATGCAACATTTTGCGAATATTGTTGCGAAAGAGTAATAATGCTAAAATCTTTTTCCTGTAAAGTTGGCTTGACCCAATGTTGCCTGAAATAAACTTCTTATATTCAGTTTTTCCACAGCAAACACAGAGAGGTTTACCACTATAGGAGAGGCTACCCAAACGAAACAAAACTTATTATTTTTAAATAATTGTATTTGATTTTTAAAATAAGCCAGAAACCTGATCAAAATACTCTCGATCTGCAATCATACAACTTTCCAATTTTCTCTTCTATCACTCAAAATATTTATGAAATTCGTCTTCTGGGATGCCCAACAGCGTTTCCATCGTTCTTGGCATTGCTCCAGCAATGCATCTTCCAAATATGATTTCCTCTCAATGTATCTTTTCATCTGAGGATGTTAAAAAAGTCGCACAGAGCAAGATCGCGTAGGTAAAAGGAATGGAACATAGACTGCATGCCATTTTCTATTGAAAATTTGCGCACAGATATTTATCGGGGTTATCGTATTGGAACCAGGCTTATTTCCCAAAAACTGTGGCGCAATACTTTTCAAAAGTTCAGACTGAAAACCTGGGCAATTGTCTGATTCTTTGGATAAAACTTTGACTGGACGACTCTTCTCAAACCGAAAAAAACAATCGGGCATAGTTTTGACGTTTGATTTCACCTTGAACTTCAACACCAACTTGATGTCTTCCACTGGCTTGATTGTTGCTTTGTTTCAGGTTCATAATCGGCACACTATGATTTTTCACCTTTGATGAGCTTGGAAATAACATTTGGATCAACATTCATGAAACATGATCATGAAACATTCTTCTAAACGAACTGGCTTTTGTTCAGCAGCCACTAGTCGAGACACGAATTTAGCAGCCACTCTTTTTATTTTCAAACCTTCTTTTGAAATTTTCTGATCTGGATTCCAAGGCTCTCCAGGTAGCTCCACAATTTCTTCAATATTCCGTCGTTGACCTGCCAGGATGATTTCACAAAATTTTTCAACATTTTCGTTAGTTCGGGCAAAGAACGGTTTCAATCAGTCGTTGCGAAAACTGCGTACACACATAACATCAGACACTAAAATATTCACTGAAACTGAACGGAAATGTCGGAAATTTAGCGGCAACGCTTGGCTTACTCACTGGGAAACGGCGGCTCTATGCACGCCTGGGGGCAAAAAGTAGTACTATAAAAATTCGGCCCATCATAACATTAATTAGCTGTCTTTTGAGTAACCTCACAGACTTGGCAGGAATGGTCTCGTTCAACATCAGGAAAGGGGGCCCCACATTGCCACTGGAAACATGACCAGTCTCTTGCGTTTGCAGAAATAACTAACAAATTCCCAAAGCGTTGACAAAACCTAATTATACTTTTATTAGAAGGCTAGTCTGGGGCAGGGTGAGGAACATGAAGGATAGCTTACGATTCTATACATTTTGAACGACTCATTTTGCTGGAGTCAGGTGGTCATGATTGTGAAAATGTGTATATCCGGTATGTTCTTCCATATTTACTGGCTTGAGTATGAATATTATTTATTTAATGTTGTTTCAATGAAAAAGCTAGTTTATCTTGCTTTCGCCATGTACATGTGCAAAGTATCAGACACACTGTAAGAAAATCGTGCGTGTTCAGGCAAAGACAAAAAGAAAGCTTATTTAAACTTTAATTCAATACGTTTAATTTAATTTGTAATCAATATTTTTAGGGCTACCCTTCTTCTTTCGAAGTTTGCTCGATATTGACTGCCACCATACACATTTCTTCAAAATTAACCACAAATGTTCAATGTGGCTTAGATCCTGTTTGACTCGGGAGGGAATAGTGCAGTAGCTTTGTTCCATTTTTCTTGCTGGAATTTCACATCATTGGCATTTCTATCGCCAAAACCCAGTGCAATTGATTAGAATAGAACCGTAGACAAATTGACTTAGACGTGCCTTTAGATTACCAGGATCCCTTCTCCAGCGGGAAGGAAGGGAGCGAAAGGAAGTGCCACAAAAGTTATCCCTCCATCTCCGACGCCTCCTAAAGCTCCAGTATAGCCTTGTTCAGTCAGTGTCAGCACTGCCCGAGCGCAATGTGTCACGTGATTCCATTCGTCAGCCGTTTTCAGCATTTCTCCGATCATAGTTTCCAGACAGAGCTTTAAGGTTTAAGATTTCGCTGAAAAGGCAACTGCGCTCGTTAATTCATTTTTTGCATGAAAAGAAAACACTCAGTGAAGTGACCGTAACCTGTCAAACTTGGGCCAGTAAAACCGATAAAATCCATGCCCTCTTAAAAGCAGGATCAAGTATAAATTGGTCTTACCATGCACTGTTTTGAGGTCTTGGATCACACGGCGTGTCGACTTTCCCCTTGTGCTTTGCTCCCAGGACTGTTGCCAATCATTGAGAGAGCGTGGGCTCTCTTCTCTAGTGACATCTTTTCTGTCGCTTTCGCTTCTGTCGAAGGTTAAATATTGGGCCGATGGGCTAAATCTTCAAATCACAAACCACCCAAAAGGTAAAGAACACATGTTATGCCATAAAAATATTCACCCAATTCTGATCTACTGCTCTTTCGAATAAGCGTGCCAGCGATGCAAACACGTTGCAATAACAAAATTTCTCGTTACAGATCTTAAGATAGCGTGAAATATTTGGGGTCCGTAATATTTTTGCAAATAAGCGTTTGTGTATTAATAAAGGGTAAATCGGGTCTTCTTCAGTGTCGATTGTTTCTTAGGAAAGTTTGTTTAGCATGCAACCATGGCGCTAGTACATCCTGGACACTGGTGTTCTTTGATATAACCTTGTTGAATACTGGCATATACTCTCGTTTTTCCTTTTTGACTTTTGCGGTCATTTTTTTATGCTTCTGATAGAAATGAAACAGTCTAAACGTTGAAGTCTTCCAGGAATATTTTATTGATTCATTCATTTTTTCACTATCCAGAACTCCCACAAGATTTTTTAGTGATTACTTTTTCACTTAATTTTAAAAACTTTACTATTCGCCAAAATTTATATTATCTTGAGACTTCAGTCTTCAACAAAGCATCGTTGCAACCATTGAAGGGCTGTTTTGTCAGCTATGACTGTAACAACTGGTAATAGTCTTCGATGTTTTCTTGAACTTTTTTGAAACTAAATTTACCACCGCAATACTGACTAGGAGCCACAATAAGCTTTTGGGGTTTTTTCTTTAAAATAATCTTAAAGCTGTGTTTTCATAAGATTTGAAACTGCTCTATTCTAAGATATTCAATCTACACGATGACATTTGGATCAATTGTCAACATTACCTTTAACTCCCGGTAAAGCCCGATGTGCATGATTCGTGGAACATGCTCAATAAAGTTTCAACATTAACGAGCGGCATGCCATTAACAATATAGGAAATGTGGCAGTTGCAGCCGAAGAGAATCTGATGAAAATACCCGTTAACATTTAAACCAGCAGCTATGTCGCAAAACGACCCGGGTGTCGAATGAGATGCCAAAGGAAATTTAGTGCCATGGCGTCGTTCACTGGAGCTCAACGTGTATTCTGCGTACGTGAGTACTATCGAAACAAGGATTCTTCGTCTCTAGCGCAACGAAAATATTTTGCTTATTATAACATACGGCATAAAAAGGAACTCCATCGATTCAATTGATTAAAATATAGGTGCAGAAGTTTGAGAAGACAGGTGCAATAACGATTTCACCACGATCCGGCTGATCCAGAACGTAGAACCCGTAAAAGCGTCTGTTCGCGCACAACCTGGACTCTCTACTCGAAAGCGATCTAGTGTCCCAAATTTGCCCAGACCATCTTTAAGTTGCATTCTTCACAAAGAAACGCCAGTCTTTCCGTAAATTCCGTAAATTCAGATTATGCAGAAATTAAAACCTCAATATAATGCTCTCAGGTTGCAGTTTGCAAATGAAATGTCAAAGAAATTCATTAGTTTCACCAACATTATTTTCTCAGACGAAGCACACTTCCACTTGGATGTTGGTTAACAGGCAAAATTGCAGGTATTGAAGTGATAAGAACCCACAGTAGAAGCATCAAAAACTCTTGCATTCGCTCAAAGTTACTGTATAGGTAGCTTTGTCAGCAAGTGAAATTATTGGTCCATACTTTTATGAAGACCAAAGATCAAATCCTGTAACAAGGAATACAGAGCGGTATATTGCAATGCTACAGAATTTTTTTGCTCCCGCGCTACAGGATTTCAGTGGTTGTAATCATTATACGTGGTTTCAACTAGAAGGAGCAACATGCCACCAACCATGTCACATGTCTCCAAAAAAGTTGACAATTACTGGCCAGCTCATAGCTCTGACTTGTCCTTAATGGACTATTTCCGCTGGGGTACCTTTTTTATGGTTAGGAGGGTGAAGGCTACTTACGCCCTGAGTGTTGGACTCCCGGACTACCGACTAAACACCTCCCCTGTCACACCGAGAACCTAGCATGGAACTGTTTGTCAGATTACTTCGGACTAGGTCCCATTAATCGTCACCTAGCAGCGCCTTCTGGTTAAGGGAAATCCTTTTTTCAACATGTATGAATGGCAAGGAAGAGGATTGCTGTCAGAGAGATCATCCTTCCGTCTGCGCCGCAAAGCGACACATGATGCCATTCTTCATAAGAAGAACCTTCCGTACGTAACTCGACACGCAGTTCCAAAGAGGACACCTTAAAAGTAAAGTTTATAGCAACAATCTAGGGCCTCTTGAAGAATTAAACGCAAATCCAAAAGATTTCGTAAAACACTTATGAGGCAGTAATTGAAAATTCAAAAGAATCAAGGGTCTCATCTGGATGATATTATTTTTTTTCATGTTTTTTTTGTTGTAATTTATTTTGATAGTACTTTTATTATAAATAAACTGTTTTCATCTCATGTGACTAATCTTTTTCGCATTGTTTGAAATACAAAGAGATTTTTGATATACCCTGTACTATCACGTAATGTACTAAGTGCATTCATAGTACATTTTGCTGACAGATCATAAACTTTACCACTGACCTTTCTTCGTTCATATTATATGCGAAATTCCTAGCAGTTAACCGCAAAAGGATATGTTTAGCATGAGACATTGTTGCTTATCGAAGAAGACACACTTATTTGCCAAGAACAAAAATCAGATGTGTGCGCTCTATAATGAATGATGACCTGGTGATCGTTTGAAAAAAATGGACGCAAAAAAATGGACGTAACATATTTTTAACACTAGCGCGGACGACGATTCTCTCAGTCTACAATCTATAAACAATTTTTCTTATAGAAACTGATTCCGAACCGCGGCAAAAGCTTATCTCCATCTGAATATAGATCTTTAAATTGGAAAAAAAGTCATTTAAATCAATTTGAATCAATCAGTTGAAAACCACGCGGAGAATCTGACACTCCTTGTCTATACTTTGAGGTTAAATATTTTTGTTTAGTTTCAGAGTTAGGTTATGAAAATTTGTATAAATAGTGCCCAGTGGGAAATAAAGAATTAATTAATTCTAGAATTAATAGAATAGAATTAAGACGAAACAGGATCTTTCATTCTTCTATTATTATACGATAATCCAATATTTTTGGTCACAGAATTATTTATGAAAGAACTCTTTTCATAATCCAATCCAAGGTTCAGCCTTCATTACAACAATCATAATCATTTCAGACTTTATCACCTACGAGTACATCCAAGACGTATTTCACGCATGAATGTCTTCATGAGCAACAAGGACGCAAAAATCAATACAGAAAAACTTGTCCTTCGCAATGTACCACTCTATGCAACCGATACAAGCTTGACAAATCAATTGCAATTTACATATTCGTCTAGTAAGAAATTTTAAGTGCGATAAAATTTCAGCTGAAACGTTTTTCATGACTTTTTCGAAGAACATTTCAATATCACCGAGATTTATTGGCACGCAAACGTTTGTGCATGATAATGATGATTTCAACTCTTTCGGGAAAATACTGAATTTTCAAAAACCATGCATACCCACTTGAACACTTACCTTTTATACGCGTTGAACATACGTTAATCCACATCCGAAAGTAGGAACTTTCAATGATGTTTCGCTTCCATTTCTTACTTCTCTCGCTTATATCCTTTTTCGGCAAAATCCTTGAACGTATACGACATCGAGTGGTTTTGGGCGATACCACACCCTCAGCAAAGTTCTTTTGCTAACCAGCATATCCACGTCCTAATACAGACGAAACGATGGGTGAACTCGTTTGTTTCCACTGAAGGTATGTATCCTGCGCTGGAAAAGTTTAAGTATTTTGATTTACCGGGAAGCGGAAGAATGCGTTTCAAGTATTTCTTCTTGAGAATCTCAAATACCATCGTTGTTGTAGTGGATGAAGTGATATTTGACGGATTCTTCTTTAGCTGGTATGTTGTTCAAGCAATTTCTTCGGCAGCAGAAAACTTTCATACCGAAAATGTTTATTGGGCACTTTTGTCCGCGAAATAGAAAAAAAGGGAGAAATGACAGAAGGATATTTGATCTCTAGCAGATGATAAACTTAGTAAGTTTTTTCGAATTACACTTAAATGGGGGCGAAGCAATTAGAACTTGAATAGATTGATTTATGAAAACATGGTTGCGGGTCCTTAACAGATGTACTCCTGGCGAAATCTATTTCATCATGTGAGTATGGAAACTTTGAACGATGAATCTCAAAAATTTTCAAGTTGCCTTTCGAATTTTAACCTTTCTGTCAGATGGGAATGCTTCAGAACCATGCATTAATCTCTATTTTTGCCAAGTGCATTTCTCCAATCGTTTTCCAGGAAAATGAACAGCATCCTTTACGAAAAGCACCGCTAAGAAGGCTAACAACAACTTTAAGCTGCATATAACATCTCTAAAGCCAGATTACAAAATGAAATTCATCTTCGAGTTTTTGTTCGCCATTCAACTGGAGTTAGTGCAAATCGGCTTAGCGCACCTTGCTGTTAAGCTGAATAGACTACTTCATCGATTCCATCCTGTGCACAACGGCGAAATGCATCGTATTTTGCCTTCCCAGCAGTCCTCATGCATGCCAGCGCCAACTTACATGAGTACAACCGTAAGTAGAAAAATAGCTGATACCGCAAAGGATGAATCCGAAAGCGATTTTTTATTGAAAAATGGCCTGCAGCATTTCAGATAATAAGTAGTGTCAGGGTTCGGTTGATGCAAGCATCAGGAGATATCGAAAGATTCTGCGAAAAGTGGATTAAAAGTATGTTGCTGTTTATTATGATTGTTTTTTGTTCAATACTATAAGAACAAATAATTCATTCTTCGTGCATTGACAGCAAAGGATGATAATCTGCCAACAATTTAACTGCTTGTAGAAACGCTCAATAAGGGACGAAAAAAGAGGATATATTGGATAGTTTAAAAAGTTTTGAGCCTTTTTTGTCATTATATGTTGTTCGTTGTGATATATCGAGCAATACTGATCACATTGAGTCAAACTGACATGCGTTTGAAAGGTGACATTTCAGTCTACAATTTTCATCTGGACAGTTTTGTATTTTGTCATTCATGTCAAAAACTGTATTCATTTAAAAATGAATGAAATTTCTGCCAAAATTCGTTATATTTTAAAACATCACTACGATAAAGGTGAGAATGCATCGCAGACTTCTGAAAAAATTTGTGGTGTATACGGTCAAGACACTTTATCAAAAGCCACAATCAAGAGATGGTTCGGTCGCTTTCGTTCAGGAAATTTTGATGTCAAAGATACATCTCGCTCACGTCGAGCAATCACTGAAAAAGTCGATGAAATGTTATCATAAATTGAAGAAAACCGACACATAAGCAGCCGTGTCATTGCTAAGGAACTGAATATCCATCACCAAACAGTTTTCAACCATTTGCCAGAGGCTGGATACACAAAGAAGCTTGACATTTGGGTGCCGCATGAATTAACAAAAAAATTTGATCGACCGAATTTCCATTTGCGAAATGCTTAAAAAAACGCAACGAAATCCAGCCATGTTTGAAGCAAATTATTACGGCGAATGAAAAATTGGTAAGATACGAGAACGTCGTCCGAAAAAAGACATGGTCAAAAAAAGGTGAATCACCCCAAACGACGCCAACGCCAGGATTGAAACCAAATAAAGTTATACTGTTTGTATGGTGGGATTGGAAGGGAATTGTTTATCATGAGGTGCTAGAACCTGGCCAAACACTCAACTTGGCTATGTACTGTCAACAATTAACCAGATTGTAACAAGCAATTCAAAAAAACCGGCCAAAATTTATCAATAGAAAGGGCGTTATCGTCCATCATGACAATGCGAGACCATACACATCTTTGATGACCCGGCAAAAATTGACAGAGCTTGGCCGGGAAATTTTGATGCATCCATCGTATAGTCCAGACCTTGTATCATCAGACTACCTTTTGTTTCCGTATCTGCATAACTTCCTTAATGAAAAGAAATTTACTTTAAAAAGGGGCTGTGATAATCACTTGGCTAAGTTTTTCGCCGATAAACCACGGAAGAAGTTCTGCACAGATGGAATAATGGCTCTACCCAAATAATGGAAAAAGGTCATAGATAGTAATGGACAATATGTACTTCAATAAAATCCGTTTTAAATATAAGAAATATGCAATCGAAAAACGCCAAAAAAAGGCTCAATACTTTGTAGACTTACCAATACAATTATTTACATCTCAAAAGCGCGTAGATTATGACAGTTAATAAAAAACAGTTGCTCTGTAACAGTTTAATCCTCTTGATCGACTCTTGCATGCATGCATCTTTGAGAGAAGTACCTCTCAGATTGCTGCCAGATTGTAGGAATCTCATTTATTTTCAGTTTGGAGTTCATTTTTCAGGCAAAGCTCATTTGGAAGCGGTTAGAAAAAGCTTTTGGAAGGATAACAAAAGCGGTCCCTCCTCTCCACTAAATTTTTTTGAAAACGTGAAAACCATAAAAAAAAGTAAAAGTATTCAAAAAAATAAAACTATAAAAAGCTTTTTTTTTCTATGGTAGAGAGGTGAAGGCTGTTTACACTATTAGTGCGGGACGCGCAGACGCGGAATGCTTCTGGACTACCCACTAAACTGTTCCCTTGTCACCTAAAAACCTAGGCTAGAACCGTTTGACACATTATATTGGTTGCATTCCCATTCCATTTGTCAACCATTTCAGCATTTTTTTGACCATCGTTTCCGGGCAAAACTTCCCAATTGCTTGGTTTGGAAACTTACTGTGCTGCTTACTTCATTGTTTTTGCTTCCGCGCCTTGATTCAGGCGTGCGTTATGGCACAACTTTGTTATAAGTGAATAAGTGACACAATGGACCCTTTTTAGAAGTGAGAACAGAATAAAGCCAAGACTCGTAGCATGCACGTCTGGAGGTCAATTTAGATTAACGATTTGATGATTTGATTTTTTGTGTTCCGTTGCGGTTTTTTTTTCAGTATACTCTGTTTTTTGTCCCGCATAGATGGAAACGTATTTTTGCCCTCCAAACCAAATCTCGTAGTTCTCCGTCTGGTTGCTTGCATAATTCGTGTATGCACTTCGGCATACCATGTTTTATCTTCGGTTAGAAGTTTTTCGGTCTTAAATATCTTTGTTTCTAAGTCCGTCGTTTGAACAAGCAGGCAGGAGCTTTAATATAATAAGGGTTCCTCCTTTATGCTTCTAGGGAAAAGGATTCACATACAATGATTCAGGTTTAAAGAGGTATAGGATTCAGGGAAGCTGAAATTTTAGTCGGCATTTTCCCAAAATTAACGCGTTATAACCCAAATTTTTATCTGAGTAATGTGTTAATACTTAGTCAAAAATACCTAATACATACACACAACTTCAATGTTAAATCTGCGAAAATTTCATGATCTCAACTGTCGTTACAAACATTACAAAATATTAAATTCGCTTGCTTTGCTAAATTCAACCACACGTTTGGTTTTAATTTGAATGGAATATTCAAATACTCATAAACATTATTTCGCCATTTAATTAATTATATTGCAAGAAATATCTGTAAAAATATACGTACATTTTAAAATAAATAAATATATCTTACTTCACTTTGGTCCCAACAATAATACAGGAGAACGGATAAACACGAACATTCTATCCCAAAGAATTAAGCTCCGCCCATTCCATGCAGTTTTGACACATGCTCAACTTCGAGTTAGTTTGATGAAGCCGAATGAACATGGGGACAATACAATCTTCAACTGATATCAAGTCTACACTAAGCTAATCAAATATGTTCAGCTGAATAATTTCGTTGATAATATCACTAATGAAAATTGCATATCCTGAATGAGTTTTCCAATGTTTCGATCAGTTGCATAGGCCTTGGTAACGAAGATATAATCCCCATCTTACAGCGAAATTTTAACAATGGACACTTCCAGATATACAAAGTTTTGATATTGAATTTTCTCGATATTTTGAAATCAATTGGAACTTGTTAAAAATATCCCAGTGTCTCCACATAATCATTGTTTCCCGGTCATTTCTAATGAACCCAAAATGCTTTAATGCCATAGAGTGTGATGAATTGTGGGGAATTTCAGTAAGAAATCAGGAAAAGTCAAAGAGAAGTGAAGTCAGTTCAGTTAAGTTAGACTTTTCTTGACAATAAAATCCATAAAATTGTCTTGTCAATGTAGAGTCAATATACTGGACAAAAAAGTTAACGTCAATCGAGATGCAACGGAGCCAATTCGTAGGAATGTGACTCGACGTCAAATTGTTGTGAACCAGTGGACAATGTATCCTTCACAAATTTACGTTTACGAAATTCTTTGCATTTCTTAAGAGTTTTTAACCACAATGGTCTTTCAATGTCTTACTTGCCGAAAACATCTGGTTGTGGTAAGAACGTACGTACTCAGTTACGCGTGGAGTCCTTGTGTTATCATTTTGACTTTCGACAATTCTCCGTTTTCTCCGTGTTTTTTCTTATATAAGAACGAAGCGTGCGTGTTCTGCTGTTGGTAGATATTAGATGAGGCCAAGTAAGTTTTGTGGTATTTGGGTAAATATAGATTTTTTGAAATATATAAGGCATATTCCATTGGTACATTGGGGCATCGTGTGCCAGTGGTATGTGTAAATAATAAATAATTGATAAGGTATTCTTTCTTTCTTTGCGTTTTTTTTTTGTTTGTTAAATTTGGCGATTTTGGTTAAGTTTGTTAAATTTGGCAAAGATTGGCGCAAAGCCAAATTTTAGGAATTGCTGAGAAAGACTCGGATGTGGACCTAAAGTTTGCCCCATTCCGAAATCGTTCTCGGTCCAAGTGATTATAATGTCACTGAGAGCCATGTGGGCGAAATTTTGTGACCATTGATAAATAAAAGTTGCGGGGACCCTTCTCAACGACAGGTTTGGGGATTGTTACGGCCTTCATTATACTAGCTGTTATACTAGCTTCAATTTCCAGGACTTCAAAAGATTGAAAGATGAACAATGTTCTATTTTCAAACAGAACGTAACGATTCAAGCTCAGAAGATGCCTCTAACGGCAATTATTCAGATGGTTAGAACCTGATGGTTAGAACCTGACCTGCTAGAACCTGATACTGCTGTTATTCAGATGGTTCTAGGAATTTCTTTCGTTGTATGCTAGGCAACAATTCCTGGTGGGGCGGATCACTGATCGAGGAATGAATCAGTAAATTGAAAAAGTGATGTCACGAAAACAACATCAAACTCAAATGTCGAATTTGAGTTTGATATATTTAAATTGTCTCGAAAGAATCGAGAGTTCCTCCAAACTTTATTATATTGAAGAAGTCGTGAACTATATGAATATCCTTTTTGTAAGGTTCGCAGTAAAGATTTACGCCAAAACAGTGATGAATTAATGACAAAATTCAAAGGCAGATCCTCATTCAAACAATAAATTCCGCTGAAGTCGAAAGATGAGATTTGATAATAGGTTACACATATGATCTTAACGTATACACTCTTCATATGCATACGTTACGGGTGAACGGGTTGTGAAAAAACTGTACGAAACCTTTCGTGACCCAAACACAGTTGTAGATTTCGATCGATTTTTTACATCGTATACCCTCATGACCATGCTCAGTTATGCTTGAGCTGGCACATTTATGCAAAACATAAAACGTTTATTCATATTCGCTGGACGACGTGAAGGTGGGCAATCTGTGTTTCCAATTTGCTCAGAAAGAGTTATGGTAGCCGAATGGAAGAATTAGCGGGAAGTTATGCTTTTGAGTTAAGGCCGAAATACAATACTGCGTGACGGCGATGCGTGAGCGCGATGGGATTTCCCTCGTCGTCACGCAACGCATTCAATTTACAATGCACGCGATGCGAGGAACAATAATGTTCATATGACAAATGTCAAATAGGTGACATTTCAAATGAAATTGTTTTTGATTTTTTAAAAGTTTTGAATTTGGATATTTCCTTCGCCTAGCAAACAATGGCCCCTACAAGGATTCACGAAATTTTCATTCAAAATTCATTCACAATTACCCTAGTACTTAAAAACTAATTAACGCGTTTGAATTTCAAATTTTATTTAAGCACCATATTGCATCTGACAAACGTCACGCACCTCGTTGCGAGGAATATTGCGAATATTTCCCGCCTCGCATCGACGCATCGCAATCATTGTACGATGTCGCATACAAATGCATGTTACGAAAACTGCTTGACAGTTGCTGCGAGACTCTCGTCGCACTCTCGTATCGCAGTCTCGCACTATTGTATTTCGGCCTTTACTGTCACAAACATACAAACAATGCCGCATTGAGAATGCCGAACGACGGAAGTTGATTTGACATTTATGGTGCGGAAGTATTGGCGTCTCAAAGCGGAATGACGGAATCCGAAAAAATCCGAACTTATGATCAGAATACAAAGTCGACTAAATGGTGGCAATAAATTTTCTTCCTGCTCCTGATTACGGCAGTTGTTAACGATAACGTTATACAACAGGAGATTATGCCAAATGAAACACAGCTAAAACACTTTTTAATATCGCTAGTGGAACAAATGATTGCAAAAGGAAGAGAAAAATTGAAAAAAACCGATAACTTGCTGGAAGCGTACTCAAGAGCAAATGAGCAAAAATGCTGCTGAATGTTGGAGATCACATGCCGGTAATGCAGGAAAAACGAAAGCGCTATAAATTATGTTAAGCCCTTAATAAAGGGAAGCGAAGAGCTGTCAAAAGCAGTATATGAGTCATCAGAGAACTAGGCTGCTGAAGTCTTGTTTCGATGTTGTTCGCTCACCAGTAGCATATCAGCCCTCTTTTCTCTGACGAAGTGCTATGACAAGTGTTGTGCATTGATGCTACGGTGCAAGTTAATTTGAAGGGTCTTATCACCTTCTCAGAGCTGCTTTTGCTTTTGCTAGTGCCTTTCTAAAGACTGGGCACGCGCCTGTACCTGCAACGTGAGGGTTACATAGATGATTACATAGCAAACAGCGCGGAGTCTCAGTGCACTCTTTTATCTTATGCCCAGACGCTCAACACTTAAAGCAAAGCATACTATGGTCAGGCCCTTGCAATTCGAAGTGGTGTACCCGTAGCCAAGACACGTGTAGCATCGAATTGGGATGGCTCGACGGCAAATTTTGCACAACACCCAGCCGGTTTTTAGTTTTCCTTTGGCCAGGAATTGTGTAGCATCTTTCTCCGTTACGTTGAGTCTGGCCAGCCTTTGTCCTCGGCGATTCACTGGAGAAAGCTATACGTTTACTAGAGTTATTCCAGGGAACTCTTTTTGAATGGCTTCTTCAACCTCAGTTGGGTCGACGATGCAGTCCAGGTCCCTTACTTTCAGTGAAGCGCTTGGCTCCAAGGTAGAGACGGTGGCTTTTGCCCCAAGGACGTACTTTATTTGAACTGAAGGTGAACTGATATACCAATGCTTTCACTTAAACATATTTTTTATTTGACTTTTAATACATGTGCATTCATTATCATGAAAGTGCAAAATTTATTAAAGATATTCATCTGTTCTACAGTTTCGACGAACGATGATACAAAAAGCTTGCAAAAGTGCATACAAAAACTTTCTATGGGTCAAAATTATTCTAAATGCGATTTTGACAACTCGCCATTGTATAAATGTAAATAAATTTTCTGTAACTTTTATTGCTCGATCACAACTATGTTCTATCGAACTTTCGATTTAAACGTTCCAGCAACATTTTCCAACCCTTCAAGGGTAATTTTTCTTCATACCAGTGTTATGTTGCACATATAGTATACGAATATACCTGGCACAGTTCACCTCACATGTCGAAGGATTGCTTTGAGTTCACTTTCATAGAGACACCAATCGAACCTCTTAAATCTGCTGATATGAGCTCATGTCAAGGACTCTTGTATACTTGCATATGTGATTTCCATCCAGCCATAATATTATATTTTCTAGAATTTTTCCACCTTAGTTCACCTCATACCGTTCGTCGACTAGAAACTAGTGAACTACAACCTGTCGTCATCACATTGGCGGGGAGCCAAATTGGTTTGAGGAGTTAGAAAAATATAACAAAGTTTCGCTAAATCCCAGGTAAAGGAAATCAGGAAAATTTTATATATCCTTATACATATAAGTGCTACTTGAAGCCTATTGGAAAATGTTTTCTAACTTATGTTGTATATCATCGCGGCGACATCTTGATTCTACCACGGAACATTTTGTATGTTTTGCTGTCGTAAAGGATAATTCGCATTTACATACACATTTACGGAAACTTGAACTTGTTTGAAGTAGACGAGCCGCTGCCCTCTTCCGGGAAAGAATGAATTATTTGTATGATGTTGGGCAAACTTTGACTACGTGTCGACTCGCAGCCAACTAGGAATGGTCCTTGAAAGACAGAAAACTTACGATGATGGAAACGCATAAGAGCTCACTAACAATTTGGACATATATTATCGTATAGGTATACGTTCGGTTATACATATAGTTGAATGGGAAATTCCAGCAATATTATGGCCCTATTTTTGGCAATTTATATCGTGTGGTTTTCCATGTGCTCGTGAAAATAATTTCGTGAGACTCTCATGGAAAAAACAGGAGCAAGGAATATTTGCATGGCTTCCAAGAAAAAAACAGGGAAACGGGCAATGAGGACAAGAATGAACGAAACAAGGAATAATAAATCTAGATATTCCTAGTTTCGCACTACTGTGGATTCATAGAAATCTGAAAAGTATAGTTATAATTAACTAAAGGTTCAATGTCAATGTAAAAACTTCCAGAGCTACTTTTTTCAATGATGAATTTTTGCACTTTTTCTTCAAAGTCACTTTTCTTATAATTTGAAACTTTGATTGTTCACTTGATTTAGTAAGTAAGGATTAGTAAGGTAAGTCTTTAGTAAGGATTGTCCCACTTCTAAGACCAGTGTTGCAAATTTTAAGTGGAAGTCATTAACTACATTCTTGTTAAGGTGAGACTGTGTCTTTACTAGAAAATTTAATTTTATGCGAAGGCCACTTCATCATTTATTAATAGTTAAATTAATTTTATATGAACTGCCACTTCATTTTTACGTTAAATTATGTCACATTGTGCAACACATTGACTACTTGCTGAGTATCCACATATAATAATTTTTTTGGCACCATTTCGAACTACACACCGCCTCTGTTTTCCTTTCTTAATTTATTTCTTTACTGACTGTAATCACGTCTAATTTACCCAAAATAGATATTCCTTCAACTATTTTAGCTGGATCGTTTTCCAATCATTCTTATTTTTACCCCTAGGAAGCTTCACGATCGTTGAAATCACAAAAGACGTTTTTTTATTCTTCACTTCTGAACCTACGCTAATGGACTCGTCTCTCCTAGCGCTATGTGCCTTACTAGGACTATCCCATCTGTTTACAGGTGTCGCGTTTCATTGTAATATGTCAAGTTATCGCTGTAGTCAATCTATTGCATACTTCACGATAGTCTTGCTTTGACGTTGGTATTTTTGACACTTCTAATGTGCATTAGCGGATAATTTTTTTAGTTTTAGTTGTGCATTAGTTACAAGAATTAATCACTTAACAGACAGTGAAATCTTGCAATATTTGCGACTTGCGACTGAAATATCAGACATTGATTCTAAATTGGGCGAGCAAATCATTGTTACTGATGAAATCATAAATTAGATTACCAATTATACAAAAAGAAAAAGATATGATATGAGCGCCGGCTATAAATTACAAAAAAAAAAAAATATCATTGTGATTAGCGACACTGAACTAAGGGCTCCCTTTTGGTTATTTGTTCTGTCAGCTGCCCAAAAGGACGAAAGCATACCAGCAAAAATGATGTTTATTCAACAAATCATTGGTTATCACGTGACTATGAGTTGCGATCAAATTATTTTCTTGTTGGAGTGCTTAAGCTTTGAGCCAATAGGAGAAAAACAGACAATTTTAAAATTCCATAACAGGATTTTGGGATATGTTAATTGCTGAGCGTCGGAGTTCTTCCAAACCTGGTGTTTTCTTAACAATCGGTGAACAGTCTCTTGCATTTTGTGGACCACCTGAAGTTAGAAATACCGCCTAAAGTAAGGTTTATTGTGTCACAATTTTACCGAATGGAGACTGGAGACTGAGGGTTTGACCATTTCATTGCCGTTACAAGCCTAGCTTTGTACTCTTGTTCTACGTTTTCCTCCTTCTTTGGGCCTTAATCACCATATGATTTTTCTAAGCTTCTTCATAAGGGTCTTTTATAATCCCAGGTTACGTGGCGACACTTTAATTATCTCCATTAGTGTGTCCTTGGTCCAGGTCTAAAATCCAGAGAACTATTAGTATCTAGTATGATTCGCTGTTCATGGTTTTGCTCAAGAATCCCGCTTCCATTCAGCTGCAAATCCTTTGGACATTCAGGATAATATTGTACTCAAATATGTCTTGTTACTATGAATGTTTACCGATTATGCTGGTACGGAAACCAGCAGCAGTCAAATATAGTAATCGGCAAGCTGATTATCTAGGGTTTTCTGCTATGACCAATGCTTATCATATTGTCTGTATCTGTGTCAGTTTTAGTTAGACTGTGCTCATCTGGGACTGGTCCTTCTGATTTAAAATTTTGGAGATCTTTCCAGCTAGTTAGCAAACTATCGGACGCAAATTGTCGGTGTGCACTTCTTCCTTGAACTTTAAAATTCAACCACTAGAATCTCGCATTAAAGGTGCACGTTCCACGAGTTTAATGCCAGCTGGACTGAATCTAACATGAATCCACGTGTGGTCACAAGAAATTCTTTCTTTAGATGCCATCGCCTAAGAAATTAGCCATGGAAAATACAACGTCAATGAAATTAGAACCTTCTATGAAAAAAAATGTGTATCAGGACATTTAACCAACTAAGGTTACATTGAGTTTGATGTATATATACACGTATGTCATTTTTCCGAAACAATTTCTACTCACCCTTTGATAGTGAATGCTTCACTATATCCTATCGCTATCGATTTTTGGGGCCTGTATCAATGTATCACTGGTCAAAGGATATTATTCTGTGCCTGCTTTTCCAAAAGCACATAATTCGACCTCTCTTTCGACTTATGAACCTTACAAGATTCCTACGTTCCTTGAAATTTTAATTCCTTTGCTCGGCTCCTAACAAACGGAGATATTTATTACTTTGTGAGGTTACTTGCCTTGAAGGCTTATGTATCTGATTTCATGGTTACGACAAGATGTAACCAACCACAAACCAATGAAAATGTTTCGAAAATCTCCGCCTTTCTAACGAGATTTGACGTCTGTTGGCAAGATTCATCGGTATTCGGATACAAAACTTGTTGAAAGTAGCCGATACCGATCAAGTTCCGGAAAAATGCTCATTAACATTTATTAATATTCATGCGCAATGATGACGTATACTATTACACCGGAAAAATTATTCTCTCATACATTTAAACTTAGAAACCAAGACAACAAAATCACTCGATGCACCCACTCAGTTATATTTACAAGCTCTTTATCTTGCAAAGCTCGCTTTATTTGCTTCATGGGGAGATTCTACAACGTTCTTAGTGATGCTGTCTGTAAATCTACTGGAATAGTTTGAATAATCTCTACAGCTTGGTCTCTCACTGCAAGATTTAACGCAGTTTATCGCTCCTGATTATTCCAATGCTTAGCGGCTGCTTTAAACTAGTTTTTATGGAAGCTCCAAGCCGTTTACCAACAGATAGTACAGCTTTTACATACCGCGAAGTGATTTATTTAGAAGTCACCTTTGGAAGTGGTGGAATGGTCATTACTTTTGTTGATGTTCAATCTTCATTTACCGTTACCATGTTCTATCTTCGATGAGATGTATTCTTACTTCAAAGCCTTTACTTTGTGAGTCAAGGTTTTGGCTTTGATTCTCGAAGAATCTGTCTTGTTGCTATAGTTTGTTTTCAAGCTTTACTGTATAGTATTATGACTTTCTGATTCATCCTTGTCTTGGTTGACTTATCGTCCGTCTGGACTTATTCTCCGGTCTGCTTGACGATTGAATCCTACTTCATCTACGTCAATTATTCTTCTAACTTTTTTAACATAACCACTTTTTTGTCATTCTTCTTTTCTCTGTTTCTCTTTTCTCTGAGAGTTTTCTCTGGTTAATCTTTTTGATTTATTTACTTAAGGACTCGACACCACGTTGACTTGCGTTGCTTGACTTCCTCGTTAACTTGCAAACTGTACACCGCATCTAATTGATTTTCAAAATTATTTCTGGTACCACGCTTTTACTATTTGCTTAACAGTTTTGTCTGTTTACGTTAACTGTTCAACTGTCCAATCAGGGAATTTTCATTCGGGACTATTTACGCGATTTTCAATGACTAGTTAATTGTTTCCTTTGACTTATTTATTAATGTAACTTATTCACTGGCGAACCAGAAATTACCGGAACATTTTCATTGGCTGATTTTCGATACCCGGCATGGTTCCTTTCATCTACTGTCCACTAGCTTGTGACGCGATGAACCTTGAGCCTTACTTCCATCATAAATTCTTATTAAACGTACTCGCTCAGCCACAGTGGTTCGCAACAAAGTCTCGTCGAACATGTAACTATATTTATTATTTTAATCACGGAATTTGATGACGAGAAGGCAAGCAGCCCTTACTGTGGCACACACGTGAGGTGGCCTAAATGCCTTTAAATGCTTTTAACTATAGCTCGAAACTTGACCTGTTGGAATATCAAATGTTATCTATCATGGAAGAAATTTAGAATCTAAGATGGGCATATGAATGTAAAACTAAGATTAAATCCTGTTTGACCTTTTGTATCGCAAGTATTTTGTATTTTGTATGAAAATCGCTGGTTCGAATGGGGAAAAAATGTGTTTGCCAATCCTCCAGAAAGTATTCACAAAAAGATTAACACTCCAAAGCCGATACCCGTAAGGCTATGAACTCATGAGGTAATATAAGTTTTCGAAAAACCTACGCTAATTCTCAAATGGAGAAAACTAAAATATGACTTCATATGAAAAAGATTCTTTACGGTAATATACATAAATATATCTGTATATCCGAGTGAAACAAGTCCTGAAAATTTGTCAAAATTAATAGCACATTAAATTTTTTTTAGAGTTGATGCGAAAATTGCGAACAATGATCTGGTACGTGTTTTCCGCAGGGACTATATTTTTTCAAAACCGTTCACACACTCCAATAAGTCGGAAAGTACATAATCATGACTTCCACCAAAACACTGAACGTTCATCATGAGTCCCCAAAATATAATTAACAACTGCTCTCTGATAGTAGTAACGAATTGCAAAGAGGGAGAGGATGTTGAACAACACGTACTGACTTCTTCCTGCGAGCGTACTCTACTTTTCGTAATTTTTCACAGCAGGACAAAACGAAATAACAACAACGACAGCAATATCATGACTTAATACAAGTGGCCAAGCAGACGTTATTACGAATCCCGTGATCCTGGTATTTGGTTATTATTGCCATTGTATAGTCGCTTTGGTGAAATGTCCTCATAACTATTTTAATTTTAGTATACAATGCAAGTGAAGTTGTAGTTTTCCTTTTGTTGTTGTAAAACGTAGGATAGCAATGGAAAACTGTTGGGTATTGCACCCGTATGAGTCCAATAACAATGAATAAATTTTTTAAAAAATGTAAAACACGTAAATACCATTACCAACCCCAGTAGATATATCAAAGGTATAATTATTTCAATTCCTCCAATAGTTTTGTCTTCTGCATCCTAGATCCTTTCAATCATTTTAGAATACTATAAGAGTTTTCAGAATGCAAGTACACAATAATCAAGGCTGAGAAGATTTTTTCTAAAAATTTGACCATAATCTCATTTATAGGTTTCCAAAAATTAGCTGTTCGTCACCATAGGCTATGATTGAAATCGAATTGAAAAACAGTGTTTATATGTGCGTTTGACATTCATTTGTTAAATCTTTCGTATATTATCTACTTCAAGGCTTTCATCGTTTAGCAAAAGATGGATTCAGTGTCAAGAGCTGGTGAATGTAGTCATCAGACAAAAATTTTTGGCGTTTGTCACCGTAACCACTATCGAATCGAATTTCAAATTTCATTTTACTACAAAATTGTATACCTCTAAAAAACAACCTATGCTATCGAATTGGTCATATGTTCATTGGATTGGCATCTAAGTCATTACCGATTTGTTCAATGAAATAAACGATTTTCTTACTTGGAATAAAGCTGATAGTCTATATTTTAAAATACATTTCCCATTTTATTCTAAGCCCTTTTGCCATCTCTATATGAACTTGAAAATTCCACGCTCGTAGAATGTCTGATACTTTTCGGCTAAAAATTGAGTGAAATTCTAGAGCGTCATCAACATTGAAAATTTTACAACGAAGGGTTCTCTAGGAATCGAAATAAGTGGTAGTCCAATGGCATTAGATGAAGGGATAATGCTGAGTGTAAAATCAATTTCCAAACAATATCCATCAAATTTTGCGAAGCAGCCAAAAACGTTTGCGGACTAGCATTATCCTGATGGAAAATGATGCCTTTACAATTGACCAATTCTGGTCGCTTTTACTTGACCGCTGCATTCCATTTGCCCAGTCGCAGACAGAAGACCTCCGAATTAATGGACTTTGTTTGTTGGAAGCAGTTCTAGATACACAGGACCTTTTCAATCCCACCAAATCGACAGCAAAGTCTTCTGTTGTTGGATATGTGCCTTTGAAGTGGTTCGCGGTGAATCATTAGGCGTGCATCATGTTTATTTTCGATTAACATTGTTGTACAAGTCCACTTTTCACCTCCAGTGATGATTCGTTTTAAAAACGGATTGTGTTGCGTGACGATCCGCTTTGATGACGGTTTTGATTTCATCCTCGTTAAACTCAACTGGTCGGCCTAAACATTGGCCATTTTTAATTTCCAGATTTAGAGAGCGTAAAAGAGTCTACCTCCGAAGGCACGAGGGTAATAAAGAAAAAGTTACTCGCGATGAAAGACGATGCACTCTCGACGAATGGCAACAACCATGGGAACGTGAGCTTAAAGGAAGATGGACCGCTCGGCTCATCAAAGACTTGAGATCGTAGCTCAGTCGAACGCATGGTGAGACTGATTCTACCTGACCCAGCTACTGAGTGGACACGGTTGTTTTCAGTCTTACCTGCACAAGCTATGTAAGTCACAGTCTCCAGATTGCATATTCTGGATGACGCCTGTCACACTTTCTTTTCATGCAGAAAATGGGACAAACAGTGCTGTGATCTTGCTGAAAGAGTGGGACAGCTCAGTGCAGCTAGCCTAATCGAAGAGATGATGATATCATTTGACAAATGGAATTAAGTGGCACATTACGCTCGGGCAATCTTAGTAATGAAAAAATGCATACTTAATCCGCTGGAGGCGTCGAGGGTGGAGGGTTTCCTTCTCTAGCAATCGTCCTCCTCTTTCCCATCCAGCTGAAAAAGGAATCGCTGTAACCCGAAGGCGGCAAAAGGCGTAAAACTGGAAGGCCTGGCCCGAAGTATTGTGTCAAAGGGTTCCAGGCTAGGCGCTCCAGTTGACTGGGGAGTTGTTTAGTCGGTAGTCCACTGAAAGTCCGACACTCAGGGCGTAAATAGCCTTCACCTCCCTACCCAAAAAAAAATCTCCTGATTGGAATCCACTGCCCAATTCACCAAAATATGGTGAAAATGTTCGCTTTTGCACTCGATATTAATATTGAGGTAAACAAAAACTTTAAGAAAATATCTCTGCAATGAAATTGTAACACTAGATAGCTACTAGATAGCAGAATGATAGCTGACATATGTAAGAAGACAAATAAGGTCATAACATTTACGGATATCATGAAAAGTTGTGTGAGAGACATCTACAAATGAAATCGGCAATTACCTAGTTGCCAGTCCAACAGTTATGTCTCCATCGCAAAGCGATTCTTCATTGAAATTGACAGTTCGTAGGGAGAAGTCAATTGTTAATGTTTTTAATTTTCTGGAAGAATCTATTACTGTAATTCATCCATCCAAGTATAGTGTTTTTGACAACAGAGGCCACTTTTGAGGACTTCTATGGTAAAAGACCGTATTCATATGTATGTATTGAACTTGAGGTATTTTTTCATTTACTCTGTCGTATTGTAGTACGAAATGGTTTCATAGATGCTGAGGAGGGTCGATGTAAACCATGTATGCAATAAACGACTTTTTAATTTTTTTTATCTGTCATGTTTAGTGTAAATTGACATTAAAATCATAAGAATAAAAGCAAAAATACAAGTTACAGAATATTTCCATACACACAAAATCAACAAAATTGAGTTGTGTAAGGGTTTTATCACTTTGCAAAACATAATCAAACAGATTTTTCGGACACATATATCACTTAAAATATACCTTACTAATACACCTTTGGAAAAAGGTTTAACAAAATTAATTCGTATCTTCAAAAGTTTATACAACCACTGCACGATATTATGATATGCACAAGGAAATTATATGCGTCGCGACCCCGACATATGTGTTTTGGGTGGCAATTTCTTTATGCAGGGCATATTTGGCCTCTGTTTTAGTGGCCATAAGGTATTTTAGCAGGAAACACTTCAGGTGGCACACAAGTAAAGATTTTGATTCTCTTACGCGTTTTTGCAATCCATTCAAATTCTGACGCACTGACGAGCGCGAGACCTAATTTTTCCAAAAAATGACATAATATTTTCACTGCCTTATTTTTGGCTACTTGGTCATTTATGACAGCGCCAATGCCAGAAATGTTTAACATGATGCAAAAAATAACAAGAGTCTATCTTAGCTCACATGATATGTAGCGCTAAGTTCATCAGCAGACTTGACGTCTTCTTCGAAACCAAACCAGCAGAGAAACACTTCAGCCTTACGAGTTTTGTCATTGCAATAGAAATTTGTCTTTTGTTTGAACACACGGTTCCAACTGACGTTAACCTACCTTCTTAGAGCAGATATTGAAGTAGTTCGTAACTGGTGAACCATTTTTTGCGGTTTGCATTCTGAGTATGACCGTCTAAACAACGTTTAAGTAAATCTTTCCTTGACAAATCTTCATAAATTGGTGATATTTCTTTCTGCAGCTCGGGGGCTTAAAATCCAGAATCCTCTGCCAGAAATCCCTTCAGAACTTTAAAAAAATCGGTTTTGTTGTTAGTACATATTTACGTATTTGCAATACTTACGGAGTTATCGCGTCGAGTGTCGAGCGGAGGGACAGCTTGTGGTCAGATAAATAGCGAGTAGGACGCTCGGACCGTTAGAGGCAGAGCAACTCTTGCTTTACTCCCTTTGCTGTACTCTCCTAGCAACTTTTGCTTTTTGATTTATTTTTTTTTTTGAGCAGAAAAATGTTTCGGATATTTTATACGGAGGACATTATCACTAGAATTCATAGTTTTCACATGTTGAAACTTTAAACGCGATTATTTCGAAAATCCGTTTTCAAAAACTGCTCGTATTGTATCTCAAAAAGTTATTGACCGATTTCGATGAAATTTCGGGAGATTACTCTCAGTAATATTATCAGAATATACCTAAAGTTTGTAAGGAAGCGTGTTAATAAATAATTTATTTGGGGTCAAATATCTGATTGTCAAATATGTGGGGTCAGATATGAAAAAATTGTCTAAAATTTGAACTTTGGATTAAAAAGGCTCCCAAATTTTCGAGTTAACGAATGACACTAGTTAAATCTTTTTCAGATCAACAGAAAAAGAGTGACAACTGCAGCACTTTTCCATGTCTCGGCCGTCCGAAAACCCTTAAAAACGCAGCAATTTTTTGGTAATGTCGGTAAAAAAATCTGTCACAAACTTGAATGCCATAAAAAAATTAAATCAAAATTTGAAAATGATTAGATTATTTTATCCTCCCTAAAAATTCTCTAAAAATACCTATTTTGCACGCTTCTAAGGGGATTTCTGGCCATAAGAACTAGGATGAAGTTCAAGCACAGTATCAAGTGCCTTAGCCTGTTTCCACGCCCACCAGCTTGGACAGTTGAGGATTTTTATTGGTCATCATATGAGAGAGCGAAGCCATTACAGCTTCTTTCATGTCTGCAACACAGTTAATATTTCTTCTAATTGCTAAACAGTAATAGTTACTCATTTTATTCACCAAAGTTTTACGCAATTTACTTTTTGAAACGATATTTGTAGTCTCCCTCGCATTGCGAAGTTTGAGTTTTTTTTTTTTTGTTTTTGAACATGACTTCCACACTCACTCTTGACAACAACTGGACCATAATTATGAGGATTACTATTCAGAAGAGGTTTGAAGGTTTGTGAGTCACCATCACCTATATATTTACATGTTTCACACCATAACGTTCTTCAGAGCGCAGAAATATATATGTCAAAGATGCAACCTCCATACTCCCCGTTGAGCTGTCATGCGTTTTCAGTTAACTTTCTGTGTCATGTACTTTTGTTCAAGCTATTTTTCCACAAAGCACATGAATGACAGTAACTACTTTTCACTATGAGATTTGCAACTTCACAGTGCAATATTCAATGAGTCACACCATCACCGCCATTGTTTGTTGTCAATCCTCTCATCTTCCAAGTGGCATCTCCTGGTACTTTAATATTAAGAATAGGCCCCTCGTGCTGCTTATTTTCTTTTGTCTTGCTCTTCTTCAGCTTTTTCTTTTTTTTTTTTTGAGCCAGAATGTATAAGAGAGCAAATCATGTTGTAAGTTCAGCATTATCACTGCCAATATCCATATAGTTGTAGAATATATTAAATCCTTGCGTTTCAAAGCCTAACAGTCGCAAAACTAATACAATTTTGCCAATACCCTTACAGTCAAGATTAACTAACGGGCAAGAATTCACTTGTTTTGATCCAGATCGCTAAATCGAACCGTCAAAAGATTCATTTCAGATTTATGTTTTTATTCGGAATATTCCGTCGTTCCCCGTCACTTCCTTCGATTCGTCCACAGACGCATTCGGCGGTGCGCCATCATCGGTGTGGTGTTCCGTTTTTTATCAATCCTATATAAACAGGGATATCAGGAAAATTCGGTTTTTGTTTGTAATACCTACCTCAATACATTAATAAGTTTTTGCATTAAATAGTTTCATACCCGCGAACCCGCCTAGTTTCTCTGCGATTTCTCCATTCAATGGGCATGTACCGAGGAATGGATTTCTCATTGAAGTCGAAGTCTACGAAGATTCTATGACGAGTCGGCCTTGCACCGACATCAGGACGTGAGGTCCTAGAAGCATGACAACGAACTGTACCCTTCGGGTCAACTTTTCGACCCCTCGAAACTTCACTGATTTGACGGCTAGTCGCGGACATAGAACAATAATTGTTCTATGGACGATGACTAGTGAAAGGCAAATCAATTATCACCGATTTAACACGATGTTCATTGCCATTAACGCGGGCACAACAAAAAATCCAAATGATCTCGACCGCATGGTTAACCGCTAGCACGCTCTCCCCCACGTTCTAGGTTCGCTTTTCTGTTTTTCCTTCAGTATGGAAGCCTGTTGGGATTGCCACACCTGCGAGGTAAATTGTAATGCGTCTCATCCCTCAAGTGTGCAATCTTACTGGGACTGCCACAGATGAGAGGTGCGTTACAACAACCGCCCGTATAGTCGACCACGGCTCGCTCCTTGCCCCGAAAATATGAGAAGGACTTCGAATATCGGCCTGAAACTTTTTGAGGATTCTCTAGAGTAGCTTAACACTGGACTGCACGTGCCTTTATTTTTTTCACGAAGGCACGCGGGGCCTACTATGGTAGGCCATTTTTAAATCACTGTCAGTTATTTTTCAGTCAATGTAGAAATGAAATTATAGTAGGAATGATAAATTTATTTGATCTAGAAATATAATAAACAAAATTTTACTATGCAACTAAAAGGAAACAACAATTAAAAGCAATCTTATGAAACTCTGAAAAAAATTTACAAAAATGGGACTTCTGAGGTTCATGACAAAGAAATATATTTCTACTTAAACTATATGACTTACCCTCTGTCAAAAAAGTATCGGGAATTCCTAAATAAAACACACATTTTACATTTAATTATGAATGGTTTTTTAAATTCTATATATAAGCACTCTCTGGGATGGCCTTCAATTCACGCGCCGAATTCTGTTTGATGGCTTCAATCGACTCGAAACATGTTGCACGGAGCGGCAATTTTAGTTTCGGGAAAAGAAAACAGTCGCACAGAGCTAAATCAGGTGAAAACGGTGGTTGATCGATGGTGTTTATCGAGTTTTTTGCCTTGTATTCGTTCACAATTGTAGTTCGGTGCGACGAAGCGTTATTGTCGTGAAAAAGCCTCGAGTTTCCACGAGTTCCACGCGCTTAAGCACATCCTTGTTCCCGGTACTGCTTTTGAAGAAAATTGAGGTTTTTTTTCGAACGAACCGTGCAGCGACGCGTCTCATGCCCAAAAGTTCAATCGAAATGGCACGAACAGACTCGTGCGAGATGTTGAGGATGGTGGCATTCAGCTGGCATGATGATTTTCGAACACAATTTCTTTCACAACATCGACGTTAACCGTCTCTAACCGAAAGGTTAGAGAGGTCAAAGGTCATCCAGAACGAGGCAAGCTTTTGACGATTTCAACCCTCTTTAAACGCTTTGTACTACTCATATGCATAGTTTTGAATCAACAAAAGCCAAAAACCATATGGTTTTGGATAAAATTGAGTCAACAAAAGCCTTTTCCAATACTTTCAATGCGTCAGCACAAGAAATTTCGATAGCAAAACAAAATTTAAGGCAAACTCTTTGTTCAATAATTTCGTTCATGTTCAAACTCGGCAAGCACTAACGCAGTTGACTGACTTGACCAGCTACTGTAAACGAACTGGTCGACAGTTCACGTTCAAACTTGGCATAATAATGAATGACAGTCCTATCAACCCGAAAATATGATGAGAAATGGATTTCGAAATCCATTCAGCAGGGGCCTTTTAAATGCCTAATTCTCGGCTCTTTTTTGACATAAGGTATTTCTTATCGTCGTAACATTCAAGACATTCTACTGCATGGTGGTCGGAGCAAATCCATTTGTTGCAAGTGTGAGCAAAATGCGCATCGACCAACGCGTCCCATCTTCGGTGTAATGTCGTGCTGTGTGTCTTGAGGTGTACCTATGAGGATTTAGATTCTAGATTTCAGGTGTCTAGATTTCTACAGTTGTCCGGCGATTCAAAAGAGGTTTTAAATGCAAGGACAATTCTCGTAAAAACGTACGCCTAACAATTGTTTCTGGAATTACGTTGATTTGGTTGATTACCAATGCATTGATCGCGGTAATATTCATTCGATAAAAATGATTGTAATGGGCACTCGGTGGCTATTGACATTTTGTCAACAATGTCTCCACCACAATCAGTGCGGTTACAACACGTGGCAATTTCGGGCTTGAATTCTTCATCAGTGTCGGGATCAATGGTTGCATCGTAATGCATTTTTAAAAGTAAGTTGAACGTTTTGTTTAGCTTAGGAACGTATGGAACGAGAGTTGCACCGTTTTAAAATCAAAAAATTGAGCTCTATGTGGATCTTGTCTAAGTAGCTTTGAGTTATTTTGGAATCACCGGCCTACTAGCTTTCATTGTAACAATAACCGTTATTCTCTTCGGCAATAGTTCCTTAGCAACGGGCAGGTTCTTAAAACAAAAGTCGATGTGGCTCTAGCACTCTATGGACAACGATTCCTGAACGATTATCGATTATTTTGTTTGATTCTTGAAATAGGCTTTCTTGTTGCACTCCAACATACATCTCAAAGTTGAACACATATGGGTTTTGTTGTCAGTAACCATAAAAATCTTGATTCAGTATCTCTAGAAGTAAGCCAAAGATCTGGGATAAAAAAAGGTCGAAAAACTCCACAGAGCCCTTTGCATTGCGAGCAGCTTCATCCTTTGGGCCTGGTGCTCAAATGCAAATATTTTGAACACGAGTTCGCGTTCATGGTGCGCGTCTTTGCTCGACGTTGTACCATTAGCCGATTTATAATATCATCACCTGAAGGAAAGTCTGACTCGCTTGATTCCACGATTAAAGCTTCGCGAACCAAAGCCTGCAAGTTTTGTTCAGGTTCTGCCTCATCTTCTTTACTTTCAATAATTTCATCATCATTGTCTTCTATTTCCATCAACCACCTTTTCATAATAACCTCTATTTATCTGGAAAAGTTACCCAGTCTGAACAAATATCCTTTTTAAAACTTTATGCATACACATGTTTCAATATTTATTGCAGTAACACACATTTTATGATAAAAAACACGTAATAAAAAATCCCCACCTAAATTTTGTACGTACTTTCGCGGACTACTATAGTAGGCTCGGAAGTTTGACAGCAAATCGCAAAAATATCCATACGCATTGGTGTCCCGCGTGTGACTGGCTTCTTTACTGCGTTTAGGCATGCGTATGTTATAAAAATAATACGCGTGTACCCTAGTGTTAACCCTCTAACAGGCCAATTTTTATTTGGCAGGAAAATTTTTTAAGGGGTGTATTTCTTGCACATAAACATATTTCGACTTGGGAAAAACCTTTATTTTTACTACCCTAGGTTGTAAGTATCAAAATACGCACCCTGTGTTAAAACGGATCTACGTGTTTACAAAAAAAATGCAAACGTGAAAGAAATTTATTTATGACATTAATAAAAATTATTTTCATCAAATTTATTTTGTATGAAATTCTCGGAAAGATTTTTTTGTTGAAGATAGACACAGATTTAAATTGCATTTACAGCACAAAGCCTGGGTCTCGGCTTTGCAACCCCAATCTTTGTACATTCGGTTACCGCTTCTATCAAGAATATCTGACATGTAATTCAAACTACCAAATTGAGTACCTGGCTCTGATCACACACCTATCGTTGTATGTTTGGTTGCATGGTTTTGCCTCTGGCATTTCGTCTTGTTGTGAAGCTTATAGATCTGCGGGGTCCTTTTTCGGAGTTTCTTTTGCGCACAGCACAGTAGCTACTTTAGCTCTAAAATTAAGTAATGAAGATGACGTACCGTGAATGCGCTTATGTAATTCACCATTGCCATGTAATTCACCATGCATTCACCATTGCCACATCGATGAAATGGTAAAATAATCGTAGAGTCCATTTACGGGTCTTCATACAGATGTGATACCTTCCAAGCAGACCATCTATAAGATCGACTCCACCAATGTGGTGGTTATACTCACGTATTATGGTCAGGCAATCAATCTCTACATATTTTTTTGAAGCTCGATCGAATCGAGTTGCTTTAGATGTCTGCATATCCTTTATGCTCTCGAACGGGAGTATTCCGACATATGAAGAAGCCAAGCGGACGTTTTTATTGTCCTTCCATAAAACAGTCGTCAAATCGGCGCCATGTGCAGTTTCAATGAATTCAACAGAGAAACCTTTTACTTCTTTTGAAAATTCTTTATCGCTAGGTAGCTTACAATTAGGAATAGGACCAGAGTGAATTGTCCCTAATGCTTGTCCAGAAATTGTTTGGATGTCATTGCTGTTCGAATCGACTCAAAAGAACATTGACCGCAATATACAGCAGCACTTGGGTATCGATATATTGACATGAATATCAATATGCCAATCTATAAGAGCGGAGCAGCCACTGAAAATGTTTGGATGTCATTCTGACAAGCGTATAAGCTTGTCTGTTCTGCAATTTCGTCAAGAAGTTCCTGGGTTAAAAAGTACGTGAAACATTGGTGATGTATTTCCAAATCGTTAAAACTTGATAGAAGATTTGCAGTTCCACGAAACACAACTTCTTGAAGGCAGACATCTTGTTATAGTTTTGTTGACCGTATGAAGGAGCAGATTTTTCGGATACACTTGAATTATTACAGGGTCAAATATTGCATTATCAATAATCAATGCATGCAGCATTATCAATTTCAAATAGAGTTTGAAAAATGATTATCCCTGTTTCTGTTTTATGAAAATCGAATTTTGTAAAAGGTGACCGACTCCTAACTTCCACAGTTTTGTTTTGTGGACATTTTGAAAACTCTGCATAGTAAGAAGTTTATCCGGTATTTGAATCATGTGAAACATGATTTCCAGTCAAATTTTTATTGAATTCTTTCAACCAAACGTAAATTTTGTATTCAATCATACTTGGTCTTAATTGAAATTATATCACATTGCTGAAAACACGCAATGACATAACGTGATAAACAAGCAATGCAAACAATAATTCATCTCATTTGCATCGTTCTATCTTTTCACTCAATTTAATTTTACTATAGCAATTCACAACGCATTGAAGGATATTTGAGTTATACACGAACTTCCATAGCATAATGAACTTTTCTTTTTCATCCCAAAAAAATTTTTAATTCATTTCAAACCTATATATCTTTATTTCATACACCATGTGCGATAAATTCAGACGACTGTGTGCAAATGCCACATCCTACAATCAGAAGTGACATCATATCCAGCCTATAAAAACCAGAGTCAAATATGAAATTTTAAAATTAAACTGGTGTCGGCCATCATAAAGTAGTAGTATCGGTCGTAATATTGTGAACACATGTAACCTATGGAACAACTTATGTGTGCAATTTCGTACGTTTACATGGCCAATGCCCTAGGGAGGATATAATGGAAGAGTATCCTATGCAAAAAAACTATCTAAAGAATTTTGCCATATTTCCGGATATTACAAAATGATCCATAGCGTTCAGTGCGACTTCCTTCCTTTCCAGAGGCCTTACACTTATTGGTATAGTTTTCCGGTTCGATAGCAAATCAAGGCAACTGACAAGGATTTTTTCGAATGTTCTTGACAAGGGTGATTAGATCCATATAACGTAGGATTGGAGTAATAGTCGCCATGCATGGACAATTTAGAATGTTAAAACATGTTTAAGCTGCTTAAAAGGCAGAGTGAGATTTCACTAAGAACTTTTCATCCCTCTGGTAGTGTATTCTGTTTTATTCATCTTCTGTTCGGCTCAATGATTTCACATCGGACGACTTTGCCAGTAGCGAAAATTTGAAACACGTGGCTTTGCAGGAATTATGTGCATGAAAAACGAAATCATTAACGTATTTGGTCTATTTCAAACAAGGCATGTGGCTTCTGTGGTCGTAAGGTAAGTGGAAAATGTTCTGGGCGTTTTCTTCTTTCCAATTTTATGTAGAAAGTACCTTGATAAAGGAACAAATAATTGAGGGGTATTTAAATAAGGCATCTGAGCTTAACCTTGATTCAATAATTTGAAAAATACAATGTTAAAAAGAACAATGTAAAAGTTAAAGTTTTGAAAACCAGCTCCTAGACTGTTTGCTGAACGCATAAGTAAATAGGAAAGTATGAGTCAATGGCCTTTATCTTTATTTACTATAAGTTATGTTTAATTACCAAAGCCAGCACTCGTCGTCGTCGTTGTAGCGCTACAGCCCATTTCGGGCCTTGGCTTCCTGTAGGTGTCGCCTCCAGTTGTCTCGGTCCATCGACCGCGTCCTCCAATTTCGGGATCCGAGTAGCGTGCTGCTATCTTCGTCTACAGAGTCGCACCAGCGCTTTCTTGGCTTTCCCACTGGCCTGCGTCCCTCAGTTTTTCCGACAAATACCTTTCTAGGTATCCGACCTTCATTCATTCGCTGCACATGGCCAGCCCATTGTAGCTTCCGCAGTTTTATCACCGTGGAGACTTCTAGCTCGTCGAAGAGTTTGTACAACTCATGGTTGTACCTAATTCGCCATTGTCCTCCTTCCTGCGTTGCTCCCACGATTCGTCTTAGGACCCTCATTTCGAAAGCGTTTAGTATGTTTGCGGAAGCTTGAGTGAGGGTCCATGTCTCACATCCGTAGCACAACACAGGTCTTACCACAGATTTGTATACTTGCAGCTTTATTTTCCTATGTATGAAGCTAGCCTTCAGAATACCCAAAACTGAGTAGAACGCTTTATAAGCGAGCTGAATTCTACGCTTTATTTCCGCCGTTTCATTACCATCCTTCACTAGCTTGGAGCCAAGATATGTAAATTCGTCCACATTTTCCAGGTTGAATTCGTTGAGTGTTATGTTTTGCCGGTTGCGGGTGTTTCTCTTGGTTTGTATCATAACTTTTGTTTTGGACTCGTTGATTTGCAGCCCCACCTGCTTCGCTTCTTGGTCTAGTTTGAGCATGAGTTCCTTGGCAGATGAAAAGGATCTTGACAGGATATTGATGTCATCCGCATAGGCTACCAGTTGGCTTGATTTGGAGAGTAGTGTTCCTTTCGTATCCACAGGTAGTTTCCGTATGACGTATTCTAGAGCTAGGTTGAATAGCAGTGGAGCCAGCCCATCGCCCTGCTTCAATCCTACCTTTGTCTCAAAGGCATTAGTCAGCTGGTTATTGATTCTGACTTGTGCTGTTGTTGATGCCATTGTCATTCTTGTCAGGCGGACTAGCTTCGCTGGGATTCCAAGCTGAAGCATTATTTGGTACAGTACTTCTCGATCAATACTGTCGTATGCTTGCTTAAAGTCCACGAAGATTTGGTGGACGTCGATGTTAAATTCCCAGCACTTTTTAAGGATCTGCCCAACTGTAAACAGTTGGTCAGTAGTTGATCGTCCGGCTTTAAAACCACCTTGATACTCCCCAATTATTTTTTCAGCATATGGTGTTAATCTACCTTCAAGTATTTTTGTGAGGATTTTGTAAGATGTACAGAGTAGTGATATACCTCTGTAATTTTCCCACTATAGTATGTCTCCTTTTTTGTGGATAGGGATGATGATGGATTGGCACCACTCTTGCGGCATCTGCTCTTGATCCCAGACGTGTTGGATCAGCTTGTGGATGACTTTCTGTGCCGCAACACCGCCGTTCTTTATCAGTTCTGCTGGAATTTCATCAATGCCCGGTGCTTTACTGTTTTTCTGGCTTTTGATGGCATGCTTGACTTCTTCCAGAGTTGGAGGGGCCAAAGGGGACGGTTCGGAGATGTTTGACGACTCTGCTGTTCTTGAGCCATGTGTAGGATTAAGGAGCTCCATGAAATAGGCAGCCCATCTTTCCTTAATCCTATCGTCGTCAGCAATGATGTTACCGCTTTCATCTTTACAGAGTGATGTCTTGGGCTGATATCCTCGTCTTAAGCTTTTCACTACTTTGTAAGCGTTTCTCGATCTATTGCTCGCTAAATTTGCATCTATTGACCTTAATTGGTCATCAAAATATTTTCTTTTCTTATTTCTAATAATCTTATTGGCTACTCGTCGAAGATTCTCGTAAGTTTCCCTCTTCGTCCTGGTATTTCTGTTAACATATTCTTTATACGCCTGATTTTTCTTTTCTAACGCATTCTGGAATTCATTACCAAACCAGTCATTTCTTCTGTGCCGGGCTATATACCCAATCGACCGTTCTGCTGTGCTTTTAATTGCTCCTTTCACCTCCATCCATAGCTCGTTACTTGTCTTTTCAGACATGTCTTGGAGTATAGGCGCTAGTTTGTTTTCGAGGGAGTCATGAAAATCTTTAGCAATTGACTCCGTTTGGAGCTTTTCGATGTCAAACTTTTGTAGTGGGCTGGTTTTCGTATTAAATGCCTTTGACAGGCGACATCGAAACGTTGATTTGCCCAGGTAGTGGTCCTAGTCGCAGTTTGCTCCACGGAATGTTCGGACGTCCATTATGCTAGATGCCCACCTCTGTTGAACGAGCACATGGTCGATTTGGTTGAAAGTGTTAGCATCTGGAGATGCCCAAGTTATTTTATGAATGCGTCGGTGTGGGAAGTACGTTGAACTAATAATCATATTTCTGCTACAAGCAAAGTCAATCAGGCGCTGGCCGTTGTCGTTACTGCTATCGTGAAGGCTGTGGCCTCCTGTAGTTCCCCGATGAATATGTTCATTGCCAATTTTTGCATTGAGATCACCTAGAATTATTTTGATGTCGTTTGTGGGCAATGAGTCAAAGAGGCGTTCTAGGTGATTTTAGAAGGCGTCCTCCACTTCCTCATCCTTATCTTCTGTCGGGGCGTGGGCATTAATCAGCCATATCTTGAAGAATTTAGTTTTGATGCGGATCGCACACATTCTTTCGTTTATTGCTTTGAAGTCGATAACGTGTGACTTGAGTTCCCTATCCACAATAAATGCTACTCCGAATTCTCGGCTTCCTCCAGGCTTCCCACTTTTAAATAGTGTGTACGATCTCATGTCTTGTATCTCAGTACCAATCCATTTCGTTTCCTGGATTGCCAGCACATTTAGTGTATATTCACTGGCCTGCTGTAATAATGCTTTAACAGCGCCAGGTTTGTTGAGTGATCTGACATTCCAGGATCCAAATGCGTAGTCCTTATTTCGTTTGCGGGGTCGTTTTCGTTGTTCCAATCCAATCCGAGGCTCCCTTACAGGTTCCAAAGCAATATTCGATTTTACAGGGACCGGTTGTTAGCCCATCGCCCAACCTTCGTTCCGAAGGCGTGGTTATTACATTCCTGTTATCACGCGCAGGAAGTTGCGCTCACCCTCTTGCATCAGTCTTCATAAGAAGTCCAGCGGTCACCAACGTGGAGGTTGCAAGTAGGATTCGGTAGCAGGGCTGTTGGAGTTGCCTATTTCAGTTTCGGTTTTAGTGCATCCCATGGGGAACCAGTAAACCCAGTTCAGCGCCGATATTATCGCTACCATTGACCGCCAAAAGCCAGCACTACGTAAGAACTTATTATGAATTACTCGTGTCCTAGCATCACAATAGCAAAATTCAGCCACAAAAAAACATATACTGTGACTGATAATTTAGCACGAACTTATATAACTACGAACTACACGTAATGTTGATAATTCGCTAAGAGTTCACCATGGCGAGGCAGACATAGGAGATAACACAATATACAGTGCAGGATAAAAGTACAGACTATTTTATAACCACTTTCGCAAATGTTCTTAGAAGTAAGTAAGATTATATTAATTGCCTCTAATTAGTGAAAAATTCAGGAACGAGACACGAGGGTCATCATACCTAGACTTATTTAAAGTTAATGTTAATCTCCACATCAAGCGCCATCGGACTACATACTCTTTCCTCTCCACTGTATCCGGTATCAGTGATGACGACACCGTTGATCTCTAAAAAAAACTTCACTATCGCTCACTTACATATAACCGTCCCACTGTCGTTGATTTCTGAAACGTCAAATAGAAAAAGTAAATCGGTTCTTATTCTATAAATCCAAAGTGTCCCCCCCCCCCCTTTAAAACTGCAATCCCGTCACCAACCGAAGAATCAATGATTCCATTGCATTATACCTAATCCCTATCGGTGTAGCCACCTAAAATGTCATACATGCCAGTGCGACAGTGCGTAAACACGATTCCCTGTTTTATACTACCTCCTGAACTCACGGACGATATTCAACTAAAACGAACTCCTCTTTGAGGTCTCTTTCGTAGCCTATTCAAACCTAAGAAGTAAGAAATACGCCAGCAAAGTCAAGAACTAGATTACCACATCCACTCTTGTATCTAACGCATTTCAAACATTTACTTGAACTATAACACTTCCTCAGTACTCCCTCTGCTCTCTGAATCTCCCGAATATCACAGTCATATCAAAGTCAATATATCACATCGCAAAAAAACAAAAATTCTAGCCGAACATATTTAAACCGCGTATTTCAGTTCTTTCCTCCTATCGAATTTCAACACTGACGCTGCAATCATCGCTACTGTGCAGCTAACGAAGCATTCCCATCTTCCATCAACCCACGAAACCCATAACTTTCCTCCTTAATTCATCTTCTTTCTAAACCAACCGGCTTATCACACCTGACTGTGGCCCCGCTCACATTACTGTAACCACATAAATTTAGGATATAATCCACTCCTGCAAAAATAAAATGTTTGCCTGTCACGTCCAGATCTTATAACTTTGCTGAAACAATCTGCTTAAAAAAACCAGTTCGATCTCCTTTCGGCTATTCGATAACTGCATCGCTTACGCATACCTTCCACTAGCCTGGTGAACCATTAAGATTTCACCTATCCTTGAAAAAGGTAAAAATCGATAAGGGCCTTCGCCTGTATAGGCAAGATATCTGAAACGGTTATCGCAACTTTTAAAGATCCACAATGTTCTTTTTGAACACCATTCTTGAAATCCAGCTCGCATGTTGGCCTTCCTATTCAGTAGACCATGCCCTACGCATGCCTCATCCTCTAAACCCATATCCAAATACGAGCATAGATATCCTCCTCAAAACGCTATGATTACCAAACTTGTCAGTATCTTCAACTTCCACCCACACCTCTGCCAACTCATTTTGTTTGTCTTCACAAATAGAAAAAATGTGTTCAAGTCATACTTCCAACGCTCTCTTGCTGTGGGAAGTTATGTCAGCAGCTATCCCACAAGGTTCAGTCAACTGTACCACCTTTTTTCATCTACTCATCAGATATCCCGCCCCCTACACAATTATCTTCATTATCAACATTCATTTATATGCTGATGATATAAAAATATATCATTCAGCGCAAAGCATTCCAAAAGGCCAGCTACGCCTCAATCACTACCTCGACGCCCGCTATAAATATTTCACTAAATTTTTTAATCTCATTCTTTGCCCCGCCAGGTGTGAAAATTTTGTCACACATGACAACGCCCGTCTAACCAATAACGTCCGAGCTGGCTCATTCAAAATCCAATTACTCCTCAATGGAGAAAAGATTCCCATGAACGCATTAGTCGCCTACATCAGTATCTTTGTCACTCAAAAACTGTCTCTTACTACCCAATTTCCAATTCTCTCTTTGGAGAAAATCTTTTCTTATTCCGTCATTGTGTCATCTTCAAAGAAGACGACGGGCCTCGAAAATACACAAATCATTAAAAACCTTTAAAAAATTCAATGAAACAATGCTTGCTTTTTTGTGCACATGACATTCATTCCTTTCTTGAAAATAGTGTGAACAGGAAGGAAGTCGTATTTTAGATAAAACATCTGACAGGTTAGTAAAGAAGTAACGCTAATGTTTTGGGTTTGTTGCAGGAAAATCATTGAAGAGGTCATAAGTTGCCTATACCGCAACGTGACACGGCATTCAAAGTAGTTGCGAGAAAGGCAAAACATTGAATGGAACAAGTCTCTTCCTTTAGATCACCAAAAATGACACTTTTGGAAGATCACTTCATCTTTTTAGTATCCTTCCTTAAAGCTGGATAGGAACACTAGGAACGATCTAGAACAACGAAAAAGCGAATTTCCTCAAGATTGATGAGAAAATTGGCTTGTACGGCTCGTCCAAGCCAATTTTTATTATAATAAGCCTGGCCCCCCAAAAGGAGTCCAGCCGAAGAGCTCACAATGGGCTCAGGAATCTTCTTCTTCGTAGCACTACAACCACTCTCGGGCATTTTCTTCCTGCAACAAGCGCTTCCAACAGGCTCAATCCATTAACCCCGTCCTGCGATTTTGATATTCGGGCAGGGATGGACTGTCTTCGTCAACAGAGTCAGACCAGCATTTCCTCGGTTTCGCAGCTGGTCTCCGCCCTTCACTTCTTTCAACAAGTGCATTTTTGGGTTTCCGTTGTTCGTCTTTACGATTGCTAAGGCTAGCTCATTGCAATTTTCGCAGTCTTACAATCGTTGAGATCATTTGAGACTTATTTTTGTCAAACTACCTTGCTTAGACCAAAATTGAGTAGGAATGATTGACTCTGACAACAACGGAAGCATTTAAGCATCCCACTGGTCTGCGTTTATTGGAAAAAACGAGATCGACCAGCTTCACAAATACTACTGAACAACATGCAGGTTTATACCTTTTAAAATCATTGTTATATTCTACCTGTTATTACATATTAAATAGAAAAGATATTGGCAAACAACAACAGTATATCACAAGGATACTGATCTTTAGTTGAAGGGAAAGACTTTCCAATCATTTGGCCAAAGAAAAGATGGTTAGTTGGCAGAAGTAGATACGATTAGAAACAATACTAAAAGGATATTCATAAAAGCCTAATCCACAAACAAACCAATACAAAAACTATTACACGGAGAGAGCCACGACTGTGCGCAGAGTTCATACAGAATCTTGGTAATTTTATAAAGCAAAATTACTGAAATATCTAGATAAACAAAAAGGTCCTAAAAAAGAAACTCCACAGAAACACGCTAAATACTAAACAACATTTGGAACCTCAAATGCCTACTTAATTAACACTTTCTCTGATACAATGGTTGAAAAGATCGAAAAGTTGACCAATGCGACAAACAACCATGAGTCAATATGATCCTTTCTCTGATTGTCCATGTTTCACTTACACCTTCGAACCAAAGACGCAGAGCATATAACATGCTCTTCTATTTTGTATCGTGACACTATCCCCCATAAATACTTCTGATAAGAGCTATTCTCATATACATTAAAGCTCGAAAAGCTTGCCATTCTGATCTCTCCACAGACCTACACCATTTGATTTGTAAGTTCTCTATAACTGAAAGCTCGCTGTACTTGCTATTGAGCAATTCGCATCACTTTCTACTTGACGCCCTTCCAAAGGCAGACTGCTTGATAGTATTTTCACGACAAATGAGTATCTTACCCCGCGAGATCACTCTCGCGGCAAAATATTCTGATTAGCCTTGTTCATGGTCGCGATTCATGAATTTCGAACAACGCCTTACTATTAAGTCCGTTTAACTTGTTAAAAAGTGCCACAACACTTCATGGAAAGTTTAAATCGATTGATTGGCGTAACTTGACTCTAAAGACTATTGACAATACATGGATTTAAAATTTGACTTTATGACTTTAGCAACGGGCGGAACGTCCAGTGAACTCGAAGCCAGATGAAAATAAACATCGCTTATGAGTTGATGCTAGGAATGTTTGGCGAAAATTAGAAGGTTGAGCGCAAAATTATTGAAAGGATGTGCAAAATGTTTCTAGGATTTTAACTGACAAACAGGACGAAAATCGTGTTTCAGTTTGCATGCGGAATTGGAAAACACGCTTCAAGCAAGTTCGCATTTCATGGCCAAAGTAAAAGGTTGGATCCAAAGCCATTAACGAGCGCTAACTTTTCCAAGAAACTCCTCTTCTGACGACATTTGACTCCAATTTCCCAGATGAATGAGTAAATGCATTAGTAAACTTACTTGAGATAAGAGATAGAGACGGTTCTGGAAGAGATATGCGTTAACGTGCTGTTAAATTTATTCATATACAAAGACCCACATATTACTGATACACTAGAAAAATGATTGTCACATTTGTTACAGCGCAGAAAGCTAATCATCGTGATTTCTCCACACACCTACGCATTCAAATTTCCAAGCTATCTATGTTGCAAAGCTCAAACTATTAGCCACATGGATTATTCATATCTCTTCCTTTGTGATGTCCATACGAAATGTTTGTTTCTCGAAGCGGTTACGCTTTGGTAAGTTCTATGGCTTTGAACAGAAAACAGTAGGAAAGTAGAGTTCCCAAAAAAAGCCCTTAAGCCCCTTTACTTTTAAAAAGAATGTCAGTCAATTCGAACGCCAATATTATGCTCATAATTATTTTTGATAATGAATTTTTTTATTTTACGCTGAAAACATACAGGTATAAGTGGATTGAATTCTACAATTTCATCCCCTTTTCGGAGGGTTGGATAAGCTCAGGATGGGTTCAGGAGGTTCGTCCTAAGCGAACCAAATATTTTCAAGGATGCTCAAGCACGGTTCATTACTAGAAGCATTGAATGTATGGTAGTCCTCTAAGGACTAACACATAACATCATGTCACACCTACTACAATCTACGTGGGAATCAGTATTATTAACCACGCCTAACATATGATGTACAACACCAGTACTGACAACTTCCAAAAAAGCTCATTAAAAAATTATTCTAGCGACCAAACTCGTGTTGTTCTCCATGGTCCTCGAAAGATGCTTCCAAGGTTTCTTTACCAGCAAAAAAACTTAATAATTCACTTATAATTCTCTTTCATACAGTTGCATTCCTTTCTTTCAGGAATGGTTTGATCTACAAAGCTGATTGTTAATGTATTCTTTTTATTCATCGGGAGTAGTGTAAGTTTGCTTACGGTTTATTTTGTCCTCATTAGTGCACCTCGAGTGACTCAAGTAGGCCGATCTTTCTAAGAGATCTTTCTAATGATCTGCTTTGGCTACAGGGGTGCCAATTCATGTTGAACAAGGAAAAATCTTCCTGTATTATCACTTCTCTTTCGGAACATTGCGGTGAACAATGAATGCAGTCATCGTTCACTTTCACCTTATTTTCCTACGATGCCCTTCGAGACCGCGATTCCCGCTGACGATTCCAGTGAGGACCCTTTCTTTCTCTTGTTTATTCCGACATTGAGGAAGACTTTAAATGTTAGAAGAAAGCTGAACGATGAAATCCCAAAGTCACCAAAAAGTCTTCATTTAATTTTATCTCTCTCTCTCTCTCTCGCTCTCAATTCTCCTTTTTCATGATTGCATCTTTGAATACACGTATAGAAAGGATGAAAAAATAATGTTTGTAGGCGCATTTATTTTATCTTTATGATCTAATTCATTTTGCTGCTTTTTATACCAAAACATTAGCGGTTGTCATATTATATACTCTTCCATGAAACAGCCTCTTCTAGGTAGTAACTCCAATGAAACTTCCTCTGCTTCTGAAAGTGTTCGTTACGCGGACTTCATTAGCATGCGTTTTTGATAGTGTGAATTTGAAATAAAGCGTGCTCGTTGCATCACTGAGCGTTTTTAGTATAACATGTGAAGCAAAGAGGCCAAAAGGATCAAAGAAGGCCCATTATTTTACTTTAAGACTGTCACGTATTCCGTCGTGTAGGCGATATAAAAACAAATTTAAAAACGTCTCAGTGAAAAAAAGTGTTAGAAAAAAAGCCTCCGAAAAAAAAATCTCAGTAGAAAAAAAAACAAAAACATTTCTTTGAACGCTTTTGGGAAGAAATTTTCCTTTGATATGATTCACTTGTTTGTTGTGAACATATCGCTATAAGAAGGATAGAAATTGTGACTTAAGGATGGAAAAATAAAGGATAGAAATTGTGGCTAGAGTATTGAGGATAATAAAGAGAATCAAGAAGTATTAGCAGCTGTTTGAAGTGTGTAGCCCGAGAAGTCCTCGAGTCGCAATATCGTTGAATTACAAAGCCCAAGAGAACATTTTGATTCAGATCGAGGCCAAGAAGATAGTGAGGAGGATGCAGAGGTGGTAAGGACGCAGCGCAGCGGAATTCATTGCAGTCCTGAAATCAAGCAGAGGTAGCGCAGCGGAATTCTTTGAAGTCCCGAAATCAAGTCCCAAATCAAGAGGTAGTCATAGGTAGCGCAGCCAAATTTATTGAAGTTCCGGAAAACAGCTGAGGTGGAGGTTGGTGTTGGAGAGAGCAGAGGTGACCACAATCAGCATAGCACAGTTCGTGTTAGTTGAGTGTTTTATGTTTACTTGCTTTTATTTGATTATTTCTGTTTATTTATTTATTTTGGCCAATATGAAAGAGTAAGCTCTTTCTTTGCGTGTGGGTGTGTGTGTATGTGACATGGAAGGATCAGGGCTTAAATGATATCCTAAGACCCCCACACACTAGCTTACCCTGGTGCCTAGCTTACCAGGAGTCAAGAGTAACTTCCTTCGGCCGCCATTATGCTGCCTTTGTATTTTCAAATAACCCTGTTTTTTTAACCTTGTTCCTTTTTTTTCGTTTCGTTTTTCGTTTCGTTTTTTCCTTCATATCATTATCATTAATAATTTACATACATCACGAGACTGATTCCGTTCGTAAACTATTTGGGCAGTCCCTGTCAATCTTAATACAAAGGGACACGTCTTTTTAGATGAAAGAATCAGACACCAATTTGTCAAGTTTTCAGTTGTAATGCAACTAAGCCTTTAGCTACCAAGCCTTGAAAGGTGTCAGCCTTTAGCTGCCAACCAAAACAATTAAAATAAAAGTACTGTGGAGCACAATATTTTATTTAAACGTTGTAATGGTAAAAAAATTTGTAATTGTTTCAATTGGTGCGAGTTTGATTACGTGAAGTGCTGTTGTCTTTTCTGACCAATCTCAATCTTTCTTCACTGACAAAGGATATGTATGTGAATCTTTCTATGACTCTAACCTGTTATTATCATGGCAGCTAAACTATTAAAAATTAATTATCTTTTCAGGACTCTTCAAGTGTATAATTCAAACGTTGCCGACCTGAAGAAATATTGACTGAACCATGCATGTCCTTGCTTTTCTAACGTATAACAGCATTTCAAGTTTCTCATTTATGTTCCCAGATTTTGGTACACTTATCTCTGCTTAGAACCCTCGTCTGTTTCGGGAATTTTAAATTTAAATAAATGTTTTCATTCGCGAAAATATCGTTTTAGAACAATATCACATATTATACCATATCACACATACGTCGAAAGCTTAGATAGCTGCCTCAGAATTAATACCATACTATATTAGCAGATAAAAGGGTTCGCGCTCCAACTTATCACGTATGAATCTACATCGTTAGCCGCAACCTTAAACGATTCACGGTGTAACGCAGATTTTATTACGACGTCCGTTTAGTACAACGACTATCTAAAGATGCTAATAGAAATTTGCGTGTAACACGCAACATTTGCTCGTTTCGAGTCCTTAAATGTATTCAGAGTATTTTTGCCACTTCAACGCGCCTTACGCAAGGCCACAATTTAGACGTGTAGAGCATTTGAAATGCTAATAAAATTCAATTAACAATAAAAGCCGTAAGAACAGTGTTAAATCTTACAATAAAATTCGTACATCACGCTGTGTTGAGCACAACAAGAAATCGTTGTAATTAAGAAGTTGTGAAAACAATGAACGCAGATTTTATTTGGGCGTTTATGGACAGTCGACTATTCCTTGATGTTATTGCAGTAAAATGAATGAAATGAAATTATCAGACAAATGAATATAACACTAAAGAAGTGTTGAGTAAATTGCCATAAACAAAAGGGATCTGTTTCACTTAAATTTTATTCAAACCATACTCGCTTCACTCATGGAAATTTACCATTTCTGTTTTCTTATATTTTTGCGAAATCAGAAGGATTCATTGAGTGGCTTCTGAACCTATTTCGTAACAGTGTGTACTGAATTTTAAGTTTAAGTCAAAAATGAGCTAATGACTCATGTTGTGAACTCAAAGCTCTGAGTGAAATCAAAATATTTGATCCTCCTCATTACTATCCCATATAAATGGAAAACTTGGCCGACATTATCATTTAACAATAAAAGATTGAAGATATTAAATGAAAAGATCTTGAGAAGCTTCCATATTCCTTCATTAAAATTTAAGTCTATGGAAATCATTGCTACCAAATGATCTGAACTTATGATGGAGATACTGCAAGCAAGAATATTAATTTTTACTACAACTTTGGAGGCTCCGCATACCTTATGCTTTGTGTTTCTGCCCCTTGCTGTCAAACAGAATTTAGAAGTAACTATGGATTCTAAGAGATCATCCATCTTACTCATCCAAACATAACTACTAAGAAGCGCTAGCACTTCGAAAGAGCATCAGAAAGATAGATATACGAATACGAATGTAGCAAATTGAGTGTGCTTTGCAAGATAGAGAGCTTATAAACTAAGCGACGAAGGTATGACGTAGGTATATATGGTAGGTAGGTGTATAAAGTAGGTATATAAAGAATCACGATGATTGCCTTACTGGACTGAGATGTTTGTAGGTGAGAATAGTATTCCGGTGTAAAAGCATATCTGAGAAATTTTGTATTCATAATAATTTAAGAGAATATTGTTGCGCATCTGACCGCATCTGCGTCTTTATGAACCATCTCAAATAAGTTCTACATGAAAATACTTATGTATCTGGACAATTTTAGTCAAATACTGTAGATTTGAAGTTTGGTCGTTGTGTTAGCGTTTATTATTAGTCTCGCTATGCTCTGGACAAAGAACAATCAGATATTGTATTTATAAAAGCACAGCAGCTATCTTCGTTATTTCAATATTCTACGTGTAAATGCCTACTATCATTTTTAACAATGGCTTTTTTCCTTCTTTTTTTGTTGTTGTTGGGGTGGTGATGGCTCCAGTGGGACTTTAATATGGGTAATGCTACCCACTAAACCGGTGGGTAAAACACGTCTGAACCGGTCAATAAACCTGTGGGTGAAACAGGTAAAGTGGGTAGCATAAACAAGTGAACTACCCACTTAACATCTCCCCTGTTAGCCTAAGAGCGTAGCTTAGAACTGTTTGACACATTACTTCGGGCTAGGCCTCGTAATACTTGGCCTAGGAGCGCCTTCAAATCATCTCTTCAGCGGGTAGGAATGGAAGGGCAGGAAATGCTAGAAACAAGATTCCTCCATTCTCGGCGCGTTTATGGACGACGTTCGTTTATGGATTTTTTATGTGCCAGCCGTGCCCGAGCATATAATGCCACGCGATTCCATTTGTCAACCATTCTCAGTATTTCCCTGACCAAAGTTCTGAACACAGCTCTAAAATTCTACCGAAGGGGTCACCGTGCTATTTACTTCATCTTTTGCAAGAGAACCATGAATGACAGGCGCCATGTACCTCTCCTGCACATAACATACAGTAAGGAGACCGTGATATGTCAATCTTGAGCAGGTAGGACTGAAAACGTTCATGCTCGTATAAGAGCCAGGTCAAGTAAAAATCAATCACGCCACTCACTTGTTGAGCCACGGCCTCAGATCAGGGATCAGACGTGTAGTCCACCATCCTTTTCTCTCTTGCTCCCAGTACTGTCACCATTCCCTAAGTAAACGTTGTCTTTCCTTGTCCTCGCTTCTAAGCGGGTTAATATTCCTGCGCTCCCACATAAGGAGGGTGACGGGTATCATCCCTGCAATTACCAGCACTGCCGTTCCAGGAACTATTCGAAATGCGCATGCAATTTGCAGTCCTCCTTACATCTACACCTGTGGTAACGACCTTCGGTGTAACTCATAGTTGAGGGGGTCGCCCCATTGATCTGACCCATGGCGTAGAAGCAACTGTACAGCGCTCATTAGGAGTCGTCTCCTTGATATGGTCGACCCTCTTTGCTGGCCATTAATCGAGTGAGTGCGGTTACATGCATTGCAGCGTTCGTTAAGAAAAGTTCATGTTCGAATCTACCAGTACGGCCAGGTATCTCACTGGTGATTACGATCTAAGCAACGCGTCCCCAACACTGATAGGCCTCACTTGGAGATTCTCATCTTTGTTAGGATGCCCACTTCGGTTTTTTTTTTCAGATTTCACAATGCCTTATAGTCCATATAATGCCAACAGACAATGCCTATAGGAAACAAGTGTTCAAGGAGTCTGTTCTCCAGGTCAAAAAATATCAAAATTCTCCTTTAATACAATGAAGCTCCAAAAACTTTAAAGTCAGCTGCGTGAAATTAACGAGCTGCTAAATTCATGTTCTATATTCAAAAAAAAGCTGTTCTGTTTTTATTAACGCTCTTTATTTTTAACATATCTTCTATTGGGTTGAAGACTCAGTATTTCAAGTACATGCCTTTCTTTTTTCTACAGCAACTAGTCTTCAATATTCATATCGTTTGGTTTAATAATCCAAATGAGATTTGACTTTATAATTCCTTTATTCATTAGTAACAGTATTACCATTTAATCGTGTAATACCAGCTAACATTGGAATCCCCGAATTTCAATTTCATTTTTCGGACGCTGTAATGCAAGTCCACCTTTTCGGTAACCAATACATCAGGCCAGTCTCCAAAAGATCATAACCCACTAAGTTTGAACATCCTGCCGACGAGAGCTACATATATTACTAAATATTTCACCAGGACTTAGGTTTGCGAACCAAGTGGTGGTATAATTTATACAGTATTTCCTACAAGCTTAGGCTGTATGCTTCGAAATAAAATCCTAGTTCTATAATTTTTAATGAGCATCCAAGGAACAGCGGGAACGGCATATTTCATATGAAAGCAAGGAACGGTAGTGAGTAACATCCTTGAATAAAATAACCAAAAAAGCATCCAGGAGAGTTTTCGATATTAAGCTTCCCATTTTGAGGATTTCATTGATGGCATACTGTTGAGATATTGCACTCGGGGCTAGAAAACCTAAAGTTACAGATTCTTCAAAGGAATCTCCTGATGCCCTTAAACTACAACAACCTATGTGCAAGCATGACTTTAGACAAAAGGTTTGCTATGTTTATAAGAATTATGAAAGAAATGCTTAACTGAATGAAGGTAAACATAGATGAACTTATGCCTACTTTTGATGGAGTACGATGGCTCACTCCGTTAAATTTCAAAACGCATATTCGTAAACGCAAATATTCGTATGAAGTAAAATCCCGACATATTCACTAATAAATGAATTCGCTAAAGGTGGAGGAACTAGCAAATGCTGGGAGTTGAATTGGACCCATCCTCTATTCTTGGTTCGGCGTAATTGTGTGATATCGTCAAATAACTCTGGGTAGCTTGGGTCCGCCGGGCCTTGCTTCATGGTTCTCGAGGACGCGTTTCGGCTCCATACAGCCATCTTCAGCTCGTTCTGAACTGGCTGTATGCAGCCGAAACGCGTCCAAGAGACCCACGAAGCAAGGCCCGGCGGATCCAAGCTACCCAGAGTTAATTTTGGCCTGCGGCAACACCAAAACGAACTTCATCTTCAAATAAGTTGATTATGCTCCTGGAGGCGATAAGGACTTCAGGACATAAGGACTCTTAGTGAACATAGAAATGGAGAATTACTCGGCGATGGGTATCGAAGTACTCTTTTGTGATACCACTTTACCATATATGTGATAGAGCTAAAAATTCAGAAGGTGATGACTCCCGAAATACAATATTTCAGGGTGGCCGTGGCTGCTCCTAAAGTAGATTCAAGAAAAGATTTCAGCACTGGTTCAAAACCCTGATTCTGTGTATGAGAAACTATATACGAAAATGTGGCATAAACGCAAATCATTCAAAGGTGAAAGGTTCCACCAAAATGCTAAACTTTCACAACACCGCGAAGAGCAACGGCCACTTATCCGCGTAATCACCATACATAGAAGCCTTTAAATAGAGCTTTAATGTCCAAAAAGTAATTGAAAAAACCCTATCCATATGTATTTTGAAGCCAACACATTTGTACCTGACCAAGTAGGAAAGAGAAACATAGAAAGGACCTTTATTGTTTAGTTAGGCAGCAATGAAACATTTTTATTAGGTTTTTCTTTATTGTAGACTGTACAAATGACAAGCTACGATACTATTGAATCGCAAATGTTCAATGGACCTGAACAATATCGACGTGCAGTTATAGGCCCCAACAGGATATAAGGAGAGATATCTGAGCAAGAAGGTGGACTATCTTCCCCATTGTGAACATTCAGTAAGTCCCACGAACTTACTAAAGATATACAGGATATGCGTATCCCTTCTGAATAGGTGTTGCATAAGATTGCGTAAGATAAGGACCAAACAAATCTTTTAATGATATGCGAACACGTGAATACAAAAAGGTTAAAGTTTTATGATGGACAATAATTTCTAGGATGTATGAACGCATATGGAAATGTAATAATATAATAACGTTGCGTCAAAGCAGGCGTTAACATTTTATATTAAATATTTTTAAATTCCAAATTCTCTTCAAAAAATAAATTTATTCGCTACTGGAGTGTAAGGTATGTAGCTGATGCAGCTGGTAACCAATTCTCATTTAGTTTTGCCAAACTTAAGTGTTCTGAACGTGGAACTTGACAACTGGAGAAATGTCAAATCCTACACAAAAATTTTCAATTCCAACTAACACATTTTGCTGTATCAAGTCACAACTCCTTTCAATTTTTTTAAGACTCGAGTTCGGCGAAATAAGTGTTAAATTGATCGTTGTAATGGACCTTTCTGATATGATGAAGTACATTGCTGATGTACCAGCGTTCGATCGGAGAAAATGATCTACAGGCGTTCATTCAGGGAATAATTTATTTTTATTCATGTGAGTAATTGTTAATACATTGCGGTGGCTACGACCTGGGACTAACCTCTCTATTTATCAAGTCAGCAGAAACCCCCTCTTACTCTACGGAATCGCATCCTGTTTTTTTTTGTTTTAGACAACGCAAAGTGCATGAATAAGTTGAAAAATCTACAAGCCGAATATGCCCAGGATTGACCGATTGACTCAAAACCCCACTATTCACTAAACTTTATTATCTAAATCTACCCCCGCAGGGAGAATACTGGTCAACAGGAGTACTCCTAGAAGCCAGTATTTTTTGGGAAGTATCGCCTTCACGTACCCGAGGACTTGGAGGTGACTGCAATCCCTCTTCAGCGGAAAACGACCCTGCAACGACTCTGGAGAAACGAACAAACCAACGAATTCCAATTGGCGCTCTTGGGCTGGCGGACACGATATTTTGGACCAAGTACCACCGACGTGAAACTCGTCCGCAAACGGCTCCAATATAAGTATCGTACCGTCTCAGTCCCGGTAAAACCTTGGCAGGCCTCGGAGTACGTTCGAAGCTCGCACCATTAAGTTAGAAGTGTAGGTTCGGTTGACACGAACTCCTGATTAGCGCTTGTCTGGCTCTGAGCACCTGTCGCCATAAGGGCTGGTGCAAACCCTTGCATGGCCTCCCTGCTTTGCACAGACGCCCATGGGACCATTAAGGCGACTACACACACGAGTGGAGATAGCGGCTCCACAGTGGGACCCTTTTAGCATGATGCCATACAAATTAATACCAACTGAAACAAAATCAAAAACATCGAGCAAACAACCAAGACCAGACGACAAACGGACGAACGAACACAAAAAGGCAGAGAGCCTCTACCAACCAGAAATACTGGCGTCATTCGGACGCAGCAAAAAAACAATGCGCACGCCGGAACGTCCAGTAAAACTAGGGGAAAAGCGTGAACAACTAATACCTGGGAAACACACGGCGGGAGAAACCACCGATAACATTCAGATCATGATTCGACGCGATGCAGCCACTGACACTGCTTCTGATGCCATCAGAGCTCTAGATCCTAACGCAAACAAAAAAAGCCCGCCTCAAAACCAGGCGTAGGACAATCTCAGGAATCGCAGGACCACTCACGGGCTTAACATAGCGTTAGAGAAAACCGAAGTGGTCATCCTGACCAAGAAGAGGATCCCCAGAATAAATATGGTCCGAGTCGGGGACGCATTAGTAGAGTCGAAACTATCAGTCAAGTATCTGGGCTTGCTGATAGAATCTGAACTGAGTTTCTCGACAAACGACAAACAAGGCCGCAGCAGGGGTCTCGGCAATTAGTCGACTAATGGCCAATCATGGGGGACCAAGTCCAACAAAAAGGCGTCTGCTAATGAGAGTAGTGCAATCTACGCTTATTTATGGAGCAGATATATGGAGTGAAGCTCTCAACAAGGAACTGCACCGAAAACGGCTGGCACAGGTGCAGAGACGAGGAGAACTGCGGATTGCATCAGCATACCGTACAGTCTCTGAGCCAGCGGTGTTGGTAACTGCAGGGGTGATACCAATCGCTCTCCTTGCTAAAGAGCGCGATAGAGTCTAACTCCGAAGGCACGATGGTAATAAAGAAGAAGTTGCTCGCGATGAAAGACGATGCACTCTCGACGAATGGCAACAATCATGGGAACGTGAGCTTAAAGGAAGATGGACCGCTCGGCTCATCAAAGACTTGAGATTGTGGCTCAGTCGAACGCATGGTGAGACTGACTTCTACCTGACCCAGCTACTGAGTGGACACGGTTGTTTTCAGTCTTACCTGCACAAGATAGGTAAGTCACGGTCTCCAGATTGCATATTCTGCATTGGTGTGAAGGATGTCATACTTTCTTTTCATGCAGAAGATGGGACAAACAGCGCTATGATCTTGCCAAAAAAGTGGGACAGCTCGGTGCAGAAAGCCTAATCGAAGAGATGCTCAAATCATTTGACAAATGGAATCAAGTGGCACATAACGCTCGGGCAATCATAGTAATGAAAAAATGCATACTTGATCGGGTGGAGGGTTTCCTTCTCTAGCAATCCTCCTCCTCTTTTCCATCCAACTGGAGAAGGAATCCCTGTAACCCAAAGGCGCCAAAAGGCGTAAAATTGGGAGGCCTAGCCCGAAGTAATGTGTCAAACGGTTCCAGGGTAGGCGCTCCGGTTGACAGGGGAGGTGATTAGTCGATAGTCCAGTAGGTCCACTGAGAGTCCGACACTCAGGGCGTAAATAGCCTTCACCTCCCTACCCAAAAAAAAAAATAAAAATTATCTAAAACTACCAAGTAAGCAGGAGATTGTGCATGGCCAGAGCCATAACCATTTTATCCCAAAAGGTGTTTTAAAACGATCATACAAGCTCAGAGTACGGGTTCGATAGGAGGTTTTCGGTGACAATTTTAGGTCGCAGAATGAATAGTCAAGAATATTTACAGCAGATAATAAGTCCTACACAGACAGTCCCAGACAGAAACTACCAAGTTTCAACTAGTTGATTATTCCATTATGATTTGTCTTAGCGAGAAAAGACATGTAGAGACTACCGGAAAAAGAGCAGAAAAAATACTTCGCAGATGTATCAAAACCTCTGCACGCAATGATAACTATGTGGTTCTCACTAGCTCTCTGTCATATGTTTAACAATTGAAAAAGTGGCAGCGCTAAGCTTCAGTGATCTCATGGAGATCTTTGAATATGTTATGAGGGAACTCCGAATATTCGTAAAGATCATTAGACCTTGGTAAGGAAGAAAGTGGTAACATATATCATCATCTGATTCAAAAACTTTATTTCTCAGTCTTCTATAACTATTTAGGTAAAATTAATTTAGGTAAAATGCAGAAGTAATCTGTTATTGGTACCTTCTACCGTATAAAATATGAGAAAAGGTGATAAGAGTTTGTTACTTTCCAGGTCGTGAGATGCTACCAGCTTTTGATACAGGAAACAAGTGGTTGTTAGTTTAGACCTTCACCTGCTTATATGGTTTTCATACACTAGCCGACATTCATCTTATTGACGAGAGTTAGCGGAAAATTTTTTTTTTAATTTTCTGTTTAATTTGATCATAGAAATATATATTTATTTAAACAGAAAAAAACCATGGCGCGAATATTTAAAAATCTCGAAATAACTATCTTTCCTCATTTTTTTCGCAGTTTTTTAGATTGGCTCACCATGAACGCAAAGTAGTCGACTCAACAGTCGCGCTCAAAACTATTCGTACTCTTACTAATTTGACATCAAGTATCGTATATCTTTCGGAATTAAAGACAGAAATGTATCATATTTACACTAAATCAAGATTATTTCATTATGAATAAAATATCAAAGATATATATACACATAAGTAAAGATTTCATAAATTTTATTTCATGGAAAAAAATTATAAAAAACCAAAATTTCCTCTAAAAAAATGGGTACTTTCTATTTTACAATGAAGATATAACCGAATAATTAACTCCTATGACTTTAAAGTATTTATTGACTTTTTTCTCCCCTCATTCTGGATTGATTACCACTTTTGATATGTCTGTCATGAATTTTTCTTCAATTCACTTATTAATAAGGGTCTTGTTCCATTCTATAAGCAGAGCTTGTTGTAGCTTCGATTATTGCATTGCTTACCCGCAGTTTCATGTTAATGCGATAATGAATTTTCTATGTCCGGAAACTTTTCCAGCAGCTATTCTCGAACAATTTCGAGGTGTCTCTCGGATCAACATCCTATTGGAAGACCCACGATTATCTCTGCCCTAAATTTTTGATACTAGTTTTAAATTTTCTTGAAGTATCTTTGAATTATCATGAGCCTTCATCATAGATACAATAGAAGTTAGATTACCGAAACCTGCTACACAGATATACCCCCTTCCTTCGCTAAATTATAGCATAGGCGCTCAGTTTGCCCCTCGTATAACCTCATTTTTCGTTTTCGCACTTTTTAATCAATTTTTAATTTTCACACTTTGTAAGATGGTTGTTTGACCTTCCCTCTCATATTTTTCATTGACTAATTCACTACCATACAAAATACGACTAGCCAAACAATTTTTGATCTTGGTTTACTTGATTTTGACGTTTTTGACAAGCTGCAAATAATGATTCACGCAAACAGTCAGGTATGTCGGTTGACAGTAGATCTTCGGCCATATGGATTGTCCACCAATTACCTTTATTCCATATTTTTAAGAGCTGTTTTTTAGAGATATGAATCCCTAAGTTGGCAACACTTTTTAATGCTACGTATGACGTGACATTCGTCATTTTATCATGAATAGGTTGATGCCTGAGCAACGTCTGCAAATTGTGCAGATTTATTTCGAACAAAATGGTTCTGTTAGGGAAACTCATCGCGCACTCTATCGGTTTTATGGCCGACAAAATCGTCCATCAGAACAATTAATTTCGTTAACTATTGAGCGTTTTTGCACCAAATTTACTCTCACTGATAATACGCAACCATCCGCAGTGGTGAAGATAGAAGAGAAGAGATTACCATGGAAGAGAGACTTCGCTCTCTCAGCGATTGGCAACAGTCCTGGGAGCAAGAAACAACAGGAAGGTGGACTGCACGTCTGATCCCTGACCTGAGGCCGTGGTTCAGGCGAGTGCATAGTGTGACCGATTTCTTCTTGACCCAGCTCTTAAGCGGGCACGGTTGTTTTCAGTCCTACCTGTACAAAATTGACAAAGCACGGTCTCCTCACTGTGTGTTTTGTACAGGATGACGCCTGTCACACATTCTTCTACTGCAAAATGTGGAGCCAGCAGCGAGGGGTCCTACTCAGTGAAATCGGAGAGCTCTGTCCGGAAACTATCTTCGGAGTAATACTGAAAACAGTTGACAATTGGAATCGCGTGGCGCAATATGCTCGGGCAGTGCTTACTTTAAAAAAAGCTTTATTGGAGCGCTAGGAGGCATCGGGGTTGGATGGATCTCTTTTCTAGCACTTCCTTCCTCTGTCGTCCTTCCCGTTAGAGAAGAGATACCCATAATGCGAAGGCGCTACTAGGCGTAGGAACCCGAGGCCTAGCCCGAAGTAATGTGTCAAACGGTTCCAGGCTAGGTTCTCAGGTTGACAGGGGAGGTGTGTAGTGGGTAGTCCAAAAGCATTTTGCGTCTGGGAGTCCCACACTCAGGGCGTAAACAGCCTTCACCGCCCTACCACAAAAAAAACGCAACCATCCAGATGTCAGACAGTGCGAAATGAAGAAACCATAGCAGCTGTTGAGCCTGGCATCGGTGAAGACCCAAGAAAAATCCATCCGGCATCATGCTCAACAATTAAGTCTGTTCGCATCTGTTCTCATTGTGCGTAACTCTGGGATAGAATAAAAAGGCAAAATTTTCAAACTAGTGCAGTAAATATCAAAAGCAAAGACTTCTATGGAACTTTGATTTGAAAGTTGGCATGGCTTATGATAGAAGACCCAGTGAAGTTTTTTCAAAGTCCTTAATGCTACGGAATTTGTTAAAGACTATAAAACAGCAGAGTTCCACATGATTTGATCATAGTATACATTGGAGTTTTTAAAAGCAACTAATTAGTTAACAAAAAATAAAAAAATTTAAAAAAAAGAAAATAAATAAAAAATTTGTTTTTTTTTATTTTTGTGTTAAATGTATTAGAAAACTGACAGTTTATGAAGTGGAAAGTCAAAGTTCTGTGAGATTCTTTGTTGCTGGTATTAAATAGCTTTATATACTAAAGGAAAATTTCAAGACCCTAACAAAGCAAAATTTTTAACAATTTATAGTGTCACTATGATGTCACTAGATGCGATGTCACTAGGAAAATCTTAGTGACATCGATTATTTATGATAGTTTCTACTCATTAGCATAACTTATTCACTAAAGATAAGGAAGTTGCTCAATTAAACGATAGCTGGGCAAACTGTTTGTACTAATCATAATAATTGACTGTCAGGTAATACCGGTAATAACATAATAATCGATCCTAACGAAGTCCACAAGAACTCCTTTGTGTTAAGAGATGATTTAAATCACTTTGATAGTACACAAGATGATAATAGCTAATTTCGCGCTAAATGATGCATGTGGTAGTTAAATCCCGTCTTAATATTTTTTTTTTCCTGTAAGCCGTCTAAATTCTTGATGAATAAATATAATTGTCAGAATCTATTGTACTATAAACTGATTATCGATTTGAATATCTTCTCAATTTTTCATCAAATCTAATATTTACTTTAAATCAATCAATAACGCGTTTAAGGACACAAGCTTCCCCAATCATTTGAAACGCACTTTGAACTAGATCAAGATTATTGAAGCAAACAGGATCCTTGAAATTCATTTATTTGCATAGCATTATCTTTCGTTTGCATATATTCATGACCTAACTGTAAACACTCGCATGAAATTCTTTCATCATTCTGCGCCTTATCCAATTCATGATTGGAAATGAACGTTGCGTTTAACGTGTCCTGATTATTCACAACACTTCTATGCCGTAAATCATTTGAAAATAAACATGTTCCTTACGTGGGCGTAGGAGACGTTGATAACTCTTGTGTCGCCCGTCTAAAATTGCTAATACTAGAACCAAAGGAGGGTAGACGCCATCATTGGAAAACCAACAGACAAGACAGGCGAGAAAGGAAGCGATATTTTTCATGCATTACTTTGACTCTATTTCGTCCTTCCTTGCCGTTTTCACGTTCAACACGTGCCCACGACTAAGACTAATATACACAGCGACCATCTTGCGTCGCGTAAATTAATTGCTATCGTTAATAATTTATGATGAAACTTTAGTGTAAAATTGGTTAGTAGGTCGTTAGTTAGTGTTCATTCGAAGCATACATTCGAGCGATAGTCATTTGTGCCAAAAACTCTGTCCTTGCATACAGTTTTCCCACTTCAATATGCTATACATGAAGGTGTGGGTGTGAACTTGTTTTCGGCCTTCTCATTCTGCGCTCATCTTGTTGTTAGTTTCGTTGCAGGAACGTAAATTAATTCAAAGTTTTCCCTTTCGCAACTTTTCCCTCGCCACCCGCGTGCATAATTTAACAATACATCATACAGTAGTACGAGCACCAAGGATTCAATCCGTCTCCTCGGCTGCACCAAGCTAGCCAACAAAGTTAGCTTGATGTTGTTCTATAAAGCTTGGTTAGTGCTTTTCCAAGTAAACAACATTTTGTTTTCACACTATATGGCAGCATGGAGGGAGTTGTCAATCAAAATTATCAGAATTTTCCTAAATTTTGCCTTACCGACTGAAAACTAGGTAAAATAAACAGGTGATTCGTGATATCCTCTGCTGGGAGGAATAAGCAATGAGCTCAAAAATATCACAGGAATGAAAATGAACATCAAAAAGTGTTTGGTCGAGGATGTTTGAGGATGAGGTTTTCATGTAATTGCAAACCGTGTTAAATGAAGATGTGAAATGAAGCTGTTAGTTTCAGTTACATCACACTGTAGATGCAAATATGCAAACGATTCCCTGCTTATTTCCATGAGAATCGAAATTATCGTTTAAGCAGTCATGCCACTTTTTTGTGCTTGGAACGTAAAGGCTGTGTATGTCCTGAGTGTAAGGCTTTCAGCAGCATAATGTTGCCAACTTCTCCAACTTACTTCGAGAAAAGACCCTTTACAATAAGGAATTCCACAGGGTTACTGCGGAATATATACCATTTAGTTTATACTCTCTTACCGCTACGTCTTCCAAAGGCCTAAAGTACTTTCTTTGTGAGAAGAACCATCCATACATAATGCGACACGCTATTGAAGAATTCAACGAGCCACCTGCTAAGCTATTTGAAGAGAGCTCACTCAGTCACTCAAAGAGGTTCACACAAAATCTGGCCCATTTGAAGGCAAAAACACTTCTGCCTACTGTTAAGATGTGTCAGGTGAATGACTCTCATCATATCTTTGATTAAATCACGGCTTAAAGTCATTTATAAGATCTGCAATTCTTCAACCACCACCGATCTCTTCTTGAAATAAACGTCCTTCTTTTCTCACAAGTTTCAGCTTCTCACTTCAACACGTCGCTACCTAAACATAACATAAATACTTAAAACGATAACGTATTTATATTTTACTGCGTTTTTACGCTGAAGCTTAAGAAAAGCTTTTTTTTGGCAATCAGTAAAAAACTATCTGTCAAAATAAAGGTTGAGTTTTTTTTTGGTTGAATACCGTTAGATCGGAAGGTTTTTTCAAATTTTCAACACTGGTTGTTTCTACGATGTAACATATATACACACTGCAATATTTTCCGCCATCACCGTAAAACTCATCGTTGAGACAATCACCATGCAAAGATATTTGTTAAATTCCTCAAACTTAAAGATCATTTCGCCTTGGAACAACCCTAGGGATTGACATCTTGGTCTCATTTGTGAATTCGATTCCTGCAATTAACCTACCGCCTCTTGGGCATCCAGTGTGTCAGTCAAAGTCATGTGGATAGCCCATCGAGCACATCTCATTCTGCAGATGCAACCCCGTCATATTTCTAGAGACGTTCCAGAACTCTTGAAGAAGGATTTCAAATCCCTACCATCATCAAAGTGTGTCATAGCTTCTGATCACTGCGCTGTCAATATCCACGTCAAATACTTCGGCACTTTGAAATACCTATTAACCTTATGGAAGAAATTCCTTAGACCGCCAGCTAACGATGGTAATAAAATACTACAGTAGCGTCTATAGGCCTTAGAACATTTGAGTATGACCAGTATTTATGAACGCGCCAAAAATAGAGCGCACAGCCAAAAAGTGGCACTAAGTGAATACATCTTTGTCGACATGGATGTTCTTGCCATGTCTCTTTTCCTCTCACTCTCGCTCTATCGTTCGGCAATTTTCCCACAGCACTTACCATACGGTAAAGAGGTTATACGATATGCTAATAGCAAGCGTTCCCGTTTTCGTTGCTGGTTGGCGTAAGTCTGGTCTTCTTCCAATTTTTCGGAGAGGATTCTCTCGCAGCTCGATCCTTATTGCGCTTCTTTGCACAGTGTGGAAAGGATGGAGAATAGAGCCAAATCTTCTAGGTTCTTGTATTCACACCATAGCGTTACTGCTTAAAAGCCCTCACTGTTCAAAAAAACTCTCATTCTAACGATATTCGACGCCAATTCTCTGGACACAAATGCTAATGCAAGCAATACAAAATCACCGTAACAGATCTGGGGGGAACTAAATTCAATCCAGCGTATTTCAACGGAAAATTTGAGGATGAAAAAGGGCTCTGCCGAATTCGTGTCTCAACATCTGACTGCTGAATGAAAACAAGGTTGCGTAGAAGCATGTCTTTGATAGAAGACTTCCACAATGACCCAAACTTCTTGGCCAAGGTAATCACAGTGCTATGGTGCCTGAAATGGAGCTCGTCAAGTGAAATCAATTGTCAAACAATGTCTCTGTTTTTTTTTCGGTTTGAGAATAGTCGCCCATCCAGAGTTTCTTCCACAGGTTCAGACAGTGAACCAAGCTTAATACATCAAAGTTTTGAAAAGATTGCGAAACAGTTTGCAACAGAAGAGGCCTGATTTGAGGCAATCGGACCACTGGTTTTTTCATCATGATAACGGCCTTGCCCATGCAGCCCGCTTGCACGCCAAGTTTTAACCAGATACAGCATTATCACTATACTTCATCCTCTTTACTTGCCCGACTTACTTCTTACCCGAAAAGGTAAATGGAAAAGAGCGCGTTTCGGACAATATTGAAGGCAGAAAAAACGGTGACCATCAGCGCGATGGTCATCACAGAATGGTTAAAAAAAATTTTGAGCAACGAAATAAAAGATTTGTCAAGTTATTTGTTGCTAAGTACTTCGAGGGAGATTGCAGGTTTCTTTGAAATGTAGTTTGGTTCTTTTTTGAGGATCCCCTCGTATAAGAGATAATAAACTGCAGGCGTTGTTAGGTTTTGATTGAGAACGGTGGCATAAGCTTTATGAACATAAAGTTTACTCAAAACAACTTAATTGAAGAATACTACTTAAAGCATAAACTAATCAGAGGTTATGCCATAGGGATTTGAAACATGAAATCTTTCTTGTCATAAAACAAACACGTTTAATTTTCTTGGTCTTTATTCGAACTCGAACTAACGCCTAATTGTGAAGTATTTCAATAGTGACAGACAGAGAAGAAAAAAAACTGTTCCATGGAACGATCACCAAAGAGGGAGGACTGAGAAAGGGTTCACGGAACTATGGTGAAACACTGTGATAAGCGTAATTGAGGATATGAACACCAAATGATATGGGCATTATTAAGTCAAAGGTTTTTCCAAGGTGTAGAAACGAATGAACCATAGAAAGAGTAGATCAAACTGCCAACAATTATCAAGGGAAATTAAGTCATCTTGAAAAAGCTGACAGTGTTGAAGAGACTTTATTTTCCAACAATAAAAAGAGAAGTCAGCAAAGAATGAAGATTATTAAAACACAGTAGGAATAAAAAAGGACATAAATCCGTGCCCTGGGGGAAACTGGATAGCACCAAAGCACAGACGTTAAAAAAGTAAAACGATTTTCAAGAGTGTAGAGCTCGAAAAGTTTCTTATGACTTTAGATTGAACCAAAGGATGGAGCAGTTCGTAGCATCAAGGGCTTCAGGGCAATCAGAATAAAATTGCAACGACTTTTTGTTTATCTTAAGACCAGTGACCTTTTCAAACGATCAATTAAGAAAAGAATTGCACCCACTAATTTACTACACCTAGCTTGTGGACAGAACGTTACAATATCATTCCTGTATCCTTTGCTTTCAATGCATAAGTAATACATTGATTGAGCCATGGATTGTTCGTATCTTATAAGTTACATGCAGGGATACTCTTTGGCATTTTTTTTATTGTGGCATATAAATAATTTATGTAGAGCTTCGCCAAAAAAGAGATTATCGAAAAGACTTCTCCTTATAATTTAAGGAGAATGTAGCCGGTCTGTCAGGAATATAGAATGAACTGATGACGATACCTTAGAACAATATCAAGGAGGCGACTATTGTGATTTCGAATCCCTACTATTAAGAGATGGTACATTAACAGAGAAAACGAAACTAATTGAACCAGGAATGGTATAATGCCGAGCCACAACAGATCAAGAACTCTAAGTTCTTTTTCTTTTTCAAGTCTTCGGTCAATCGAAATTGTCTTCTAACCGTGGCACGAGACAATTCGACAACCTCCCAGGTCTGCATCAATAACCAACTCACCGACGCCTTTGACATAAACACTGAACTCACGCAAAGAGATTAGGTGGCCCCTTTTGCTATCCAATTTGGCAATAGAATTTTTCATATGAAAGCTACCTGAGATGAAAGAGACGAATAATCGAGAGAACATAATGAGAAAACAGCTCGCAAAACGAGTGTTTTATTCGGTTCCGGCGATTATGAAGACCAGCTGCATACATAGGGGAAAAAGCTTCAACTATACGATCTGTGGTAAAACCTGCGTTATACTATGGGTATGAAACATGGACCCTAACCCAAATATCCGCAAATATATTGAACGCCTTTGAGCAACGGGTCTTAAGTCTAGTGAGGGGAGTGAAGCTAAACGGGGAACAATGTCTAATTCGATACTACCATGAGCATATGAACCTCATGGACGACACCCGGGTACCCAGAAAGGTATATTAGAAGGGAGAATTGAAGGATTGAGCCCAGTGGGAAAACTGACGAAACGCTGGCCTGACTCGGATGACGCAAACAGTTCATCGTTGCTCGGATTTCAAAACGGAGAGATTTCAAACACGCGGTCAATGGACCTAGACAATCAGAACATTATACTGCAGGAAGCCGAGGTCCGAGAAGGCTTGAAGCTACGATGTAGAATACGAAAGTTTTTAACGATCGTTCGTTGTTGTTTTTCACTTTCAGCACTAAATTGAACATTGAGGAAATTTTTGACAGATTTGGCAGACAAATTCGTAACAGACAATGAAAACACCAAAGTTCTCAGGTAAATCTAGTAACTCTGAAAAAGATAACGACATTGATGAAAATGACATACCAAACGACGAACTGAAGGCAGTTGAAGATTACCTAAAGTGGCTAGGGAAAAAACTGCTAGAAAAGTGATATTTACCTTGGTGCGCGAAAGTATCGGACAAAAATGAGTCTGGGAACCAAGCAGCGCTAGTTATTATCTCGCAAGAAGTCAAAAAAGAAGAGGAAAAAGGCCGATCCGCTTCATTATAGCACATCTTACATCAATCTTGAGGAAACGTAAAGCGCTATAGGATCAGTAATTGAGTAATTGAACAAGGAATTTTAAAAGAACACAAATTTTAAGGCAACCATAAACACCAACAATGTAACTCCATATGAAATCGATACTGCTGTTAGAGAAGAAAAATACCTCTTGCTTTGTTTTGAATCCTATTAAAAACTATTTTTGAAGCATCGAAATAATAACGCCCTCCAATAAGACTCAAGTGAAAACTTTATCCTAGAAAAAGACGATTTGGTCAACATCTTTGTGAAATTATCAAATCGTCCTCTGTACTGGGAAAATGAAAGGAAACGTGGCAGGAAAGGCAAAAGAAACTGCGGCAGGATCCGTTCATTCGTATTTCAGCCTTTACCCCTAGTTTGGTCATTTGATGAAAGCATGGAACCATACTACGTAGTCATCACTGAAGTAGCCATGGAACCTTACTACGTAGTCATCACTTGAAGCAATTAAAACGAGGAGAACCGAACAAGTCCGGTTAGAACTCTCTGTCGCACCGTGTAAAATTTCTGCCACAATCCAATTCTTTGCAAATTAAAATTAAAATATTATTTTTGACCACTCTAGAGTTACTCTAGCACATCGATAAGAAACCAATGTATAGACTTAGTTTAATACAAAGAATGTAGATGGCGTTAGTGCAACATCACAGCATGTGGAACTAAGTGAGAGCATTTGTTAGCTGACCGCTCGGTTTAAGCTACCTTGTTTTTGACAAAGTATCAAAAATCAGTGAAGAATCGAAAAACGTGATAAATACGTATCTTAATACAATCTGTGGAAAATCACAAGCATGGAAATGGCATGGAAATGCCACTAAAATCGGTATCGAATCGATATTTTTTGAATCGAACAAACAAGTGCCGAAATTCAATAGTCATGTGTCACAAAGAATTTCCCATCAATTCCAGGTGAAATAAAACCTTTCAAGGGGCTCCTCCAGCCCTGAACTACTCCTCAAGCCTCGAACTGCCCCTTGCAAATCCCGTTCAAGTCCAACTAGCTGCCTGAGTTACACACTTATATTACAACTTTATGTCAAAGGGGTATGCAATATTGAGTTCCTTACAATATCCCCAACAGCATCCATATTACAATGCGATTGTTATTGAATTTGTATTATTTAGGCATGTATTCATTCAATAAAAAGTAGTAATTGACTTCTTTACAATCTCGCAGCAACCGAAACCCAGTTCATTTGCCTCCTTGCTTTTTCACGTAAAAGTCAAAGTACATCCTTCAAATAAAGAGTACATAAATTTCTTCTCAGTACTTTCAGGTTATCATCGTCCTTTCATACGTCTGCTGCCTCCGTTCAAAACATTGCAATCTTTATTTTAAACATCTTTTAAATTTCCTTAGCGAACAGTTCACTGCACCACATTCATGCATCCACTTTTGAGCATGTCCTTTATAAACGTGACACAGAGACAGAATTTTCCTGTATATTATCTTCACACTTCAACTGGAAAACAAAGTGGATTCACTTGATTCAAAAGGATGTCATCATGCTAATTGCTCCCCGGTTAATATGTCTTTACCAACAAACGCTACGCCTAGTATTCTGAGTCCTTGTAGGTAGGATACATGTCGGTACTACGCGAAATAGATTGCAGTCGTCTGATGGTTGAATAAAAGGACCCACTTATTAAAATGTGCTAAAATGTGTACAAAGATACATTTCTTTGTCGAGTTCATTTACTCTTATGTTCATTTGTGACGTTTTTGGAAAGTCCTTACGTAAGCCAAAGCGTTTTTCATTTCATTTTCAACCGGAAGACATTTTAAATTAGTTCTTTAGCCACTTTCTCACACACCAGTGATTCTGAATGGAATGATCCAGTCAAGTAGTATATGGACAGGCATAAGGACATTTACCTATTCGCGCGAAGGAAGAAAAATTACATGATGTAGTCAGCAATGAAATGATAGCACATGATTTTTCATTGTAGAATTAATATTGATTTTATTATGGGACTACTATGCGGGTATCCATGCAACAGCTTTTTGATGCTCCCTAAACATGACAAGCCCGACTTGTCAAAATGTCCCCTATTTTCACACAGATTTCATGAATGATCAGAAATTTGACACGATCGCTTGCTGTGCGACCTCTCCTAGTTAAGCCGGTTTTGGGACATGAAACTTTAAAATGGGTACTGAAATTCATGGTCCTAAATTTTGATATGAAATTTCAGCCCATTTCATACCAACGAAAAATTTTAGCGATTCGCTAAATGAATAATTCCAAAATAATGAAGAGGTCAATCATTGACACTGAAACACCAAAACCTAAAGCTTGTCCAGAATTGAAAATTACATTCACCAAAAATGATGGTTCCCAATTCATTGAGGGTATTTAAGAAAAGAGACTTTAGTAGGCTCAGTAGAAAAATGTCACAAAGACAAGGTTCCTTGTTACAATGCATCTGTAATGTTAACAACAAAACTATTTTTCTAATAAAATTAACACCGATTTTTTTTATCCCTATTGACATCGATGTCATCAAGATGCCGAATGATTTCTTGAGTAGGCATCAAAAGAATAATTCCCGCAAGACACCCAACATTCAACCGATGAATCGGTCGTTCCAGTATAACCTAATTAAATCTGATAGGTATTTTGACGAGGTTATTATTTGAGATGAACAATAGTATTGAAAAATATAAAAACATACAGTTAGGATTGCTTTCCCTAACAGATTCGAAATTGCCAATTCCTAAATTTGGAGTTGCAATATAGTTATTGTTTATTAGGATTTATCACAGAACCAATTCACAAATCATAAGAATCTACCAGATCCTTACATCGGGAATCTAGCAAAAATTTAGGATAAATACTGAAACGTATCTAGTTGACCAGAATAGACGAAACTTACCCCCAAAAAATGTATATTTGTCGGGTCCCTGATCTTCGGAGCTCTTACAAAGAGCAAATAAAAAGGGCCAAAAAATTGCTTAAACTTGGCAATCACATGGGATACAGGTGGAATGAAGGAATGAAGGTGGGTGAAGGAATAACGGGAATAACGGGAACAACGTATGTCCATGCATCCCTGAAACTTGAAGGAAACTCCCAATCTGATGGTATGTCGACCAATATAAGATTATTTGTTGATGATAAAATTATTTTGATTAGTAATTTTATCCTTATTTTTTCCTACCTTTATATAGTTAAGCAAGAGTACGACTCCCAAAAATAAACGCATAAACGCAAAAGCTTCTTGGCATATAGACTTCAGACTTGATTTGTTTAGTATGAAGGATTCCAGTATTTGGAGGCCAGCACCAATATCGATAAAGACAACTTATTCAACTTAGCTACACGGTAAATATGTTCAGATCAACCACGAAAGCACTCTTGGGTAACTTCCCTCATTTAGAGATGTAAAAGACCCCATTAATTTCCTTCACCTTCTTGAGCTTAAAAAAGGTTCAGGAAATATCTGCAGAGGCCTTTACCCAAAATTTCGTATTTTTAATATTTTTATATTTTAGCTAGTTATCTTCCGAAGGACATCCTTAAATGTCATGAATGGACAAAAGACATATAGTTTTGAATTAATTTTTTTTAATTTTATTTATCACTAAGTTATTTTTTTATGGTCTACGAACAAAGTTCTGTCTTTTTCCGCGTCTTTCTCTGTATCATGCACATTCGTGTTTCAGCAGTGTTCCATTTGCGGTGTGTGGTTTCGTCCTGGGTTTGTAAGTCTCAGGTGTCCTCATTTATAGGCCCGTCGGTTAGGATGCCGTGGTCGTCCCCACGTCCGCTCCGATCAGCTGCTAGGATGTTAAGTGGCTCACGGCGGCATTCCCGTAGGCGTTCCTAGTAATTCCAAGGGCTTGCATTGCTGCTTTTCAGAGTGTGACTAAGAAACATTCGGCGTACTTCCGCTCCAAATTTTTCTTCATCGCGAACTTCTTAACAGAGGTTCAAAAAAATCGATGTGCTCACTGGACTCGACTGGACAAAATACTGGTCTCTTCAGAAGTCTCTAAACTACCACGCCCGTGTACTCCAATTCCGACTAAAGAAATTCGGTCCTGTCATTTGCTGATCCTTCACTGTTGCAATGAATAATATCCTTCAGATGTGTCTTTTTTAATAAAGAATGATTGCATACGATAGCAATCAAATAAATATAGAATTTCATTTTATTCTATTTATATATTTTCGGTGATAGATAACTAAGGAAGCTGGTCAGTATGACATTTCCATTACTTAGACCGACTCGTTCTATGATACACCATACAATTACTTAAATTGAATTTCTCTATCCCTCTTGGAACTCGAGTTACTTTCAGCAATAGGTTTTTCGTGAAATTTCATTTTTTTCTTCAATACTTCTATAAAAAGCCACATCTGACTGATATATAGTACATATATTTTCAAAAAGATTCCAAATAAATAGAATAAAGTCAACAAACTGTAGTCAGACCAGTGATAAGCCAATATGCATATGACTTCCGAAAAAATGAATGACCTGCTTTTTAACCATACCTTTATGAATATGATTGAATTTTCCTTGACCAACTCAAACATATAAAATTTTCATCATAGAATTTCACTTTGCCATTCATCGAGAGAAAAACGAAAATCACCAAACGGAATTCACATTTGCTTTTCATATCAAACGCCATAATTTTCATCTAAAGTGTACTCTCACTCACCGGGTTTTGATTACTAGTATCCTTCCGAACAAAACAAAAAACTAGCTGGCTTTTCACGTGGTCTAATGACCCAGTCAACGAAGCGGAATATAAAGGAAAATGTGTATCTTTCGGAAAAACGCGAATAGAAAAAAGTTGAATGTGGTTTTATTCACGATAGAAATGAATGGAAAAGAGGAAATGCTAACGTGCATTCCATTCAAAAAAAGGATGCGGAAGAGGTTAGAAAACTATTCACAAGCGTTTGCATTTTCAGGGTTCTTGCCTATCTCTATATAATATGTGTTGACGTATTTTTCGTGACATGACCAAGTTTTAGAGAGGACTGCAAAAAACCTTTACAAGCGTATATTTTCCATATTTTCCAGGAACATTGACGACATAGTCTTTGAATAGCATATTGCTTCTGTTATTTAGACGTTTAACTGGTCTTCAAAGGTTATTCATATATTAAATGACGATATTTGATGATTCCATTTGCCGAATCACGTTGAATAGGATATGAGAGTGTGGCAGGAAGGACGTTTTTGGTTAAGTGCAGTAGTCAAGTAACAAAAATATAAATATTATTCTACTCAGGAACGCTACAATTTTACCTCTGCCGTTGACATTTTACTTATCATTGTTAAATATATCATTCCAACTGGTTACATCTATTCAATTTATTTCAAATATTATGTAACCAACGGTTTTCACTAATAAATAATAGGAATTTTCTCCCTACTATCCAGTATCTGTAAAAAAACATCAGTACCGAAACAAATCGTTTATAATTCACTTTCTGTTCAAAGACTGATCATAGGTATTGCCCCGCCCAACACCGTTTTATCCTTGAGGGCAGAGTAGACTTCTTTAGCCTGACCATTTAATAAATTATGTCACCGCTTGCTCGGATTTTACTTCATGCTGTCAAATTGACAGCGAATTGGTGACCCCGCGTGTTGAAAACAGTAATTCGAAAAGTGAAAACTCCTACCGGTTATGCTGTTACCTTTACCGTCGAAAAAGGCTATATTGTCACGTCTATGGTTGAGACTCCTTAATCATTGCATCACATTAATCGCGACATGGTTTGGAAGTTTTCCAACCAATATACTAAGAAATGTAGTTGTTGACATTTTTTAGAGTCGTCTTGCATTACCAAATCGAAACGTCATTTTCTTTTTGGCAAATTCAATAAAGGAAAAAATTCAGATTGCATTGTGGTGCAAACGCAATTTATGAAAAACGGCCAACATTTGAAGATGACACGTACACGGGGGGCTTCTGGTGGTTGTTTTTGCTTGATTCAAATTTCCCAGAGAAAAACCCAAAAATCCAATTTTGGATTTCAGAAGAAAACTCTGAATATTAGCTTACGGCGTCCAATTTCGTAAGGAAACCGAGTGGGGAAACCGAAGAAACGCTGGTCTGACTCTGTTGACAAAGACAATTCATCGCTGCTCGGGTTTTGAAATTGGAGGACGCGGTCAATGGTCCGAGACAGTTCGAGGCGCTGCAGGAAGCGAAAGCCCGAGAGTGGCTGTAGTGCTTTCATTCATTCAAAACGCTTTCAGGAGAAAGTCAACGTGTGCATAATTCAGGATCTAGGTGTCAGTTATCATTTCTCCCACGTGGTTTTGAGCAGCAGTGCCATGGTTCTATTGAGTGTTTTCTTAAGGGTCTCCCACGCTGTAGAACCACACAGGTTGTTGATATATTGTATATTTTTGAAGTTTACATGAAGTCAGTGCGATTGATTGACTACTTCTGCTCCATCCCTGCCTGTGAGTGGAAGTACAGTGAACAGCAATTGAGAAAAAACACTAGTCATATTTGTCTTGCGTTATCGATCGAAGGCTTGAATATTTATTTCGAATTTCTTCAAGACTTTGAGGATTTCCATGCTGCGGTTAGAAATCTTGTCCATCTTATGAAAATAGCGTCAATGTTCTGTCTCGTATATTTTTCCCTAAAGTTCTAGCCGTCTAGCCTTGTCCTTGTTTCACGAAATCCGGCAAACTCAACGTATGACTCTCTATTCTGCAGGGATTTGTGGGTTATGTGATTTGAGATTTTTTCTGCAGGGATTTCTTGTCTATCTCACAGAAATTTGGCCTTTCCAAGTAAATCGATGATCGAGTGTCAGTCCTAGGTAATAAGCTTTTCGGTTGCATACTTTTGTATCAGTGTCCATGTTTAAAGTCGTTAGTCGTTGTCCTCTGCGTTCGGCGGTGACTTGTATCTTGTCTTCTTTAATCATTATTTGCCATTAACAGAATTATTCTTGATATTCCAAATTGGAAGGAATTCCTAAGGAGGTAATACCAATAACACTTCAACTGAATGCTCCAGTTTCCAGGTGTTGACTTACGTATGCTTACGTCGTCCGCATATATTCACACTTCAAAATTGCTTGGCAAGATTACAGATGCAGATTGTACATTATTGGAGAAATGGGTGATCCTTGTGGAACTGCAACTTGCATAGTTTGCAATGTAGCTCATCCGATATCAATGCTTTAGGGAACCTACGGAACTAGCAAACTTTATTGATAATGTTCGGCAGAGTAATGATAATGTTGCTTGGCATCCTCTTTAGGATAGTCTGTCGCTATTTTAGATTCGGGTGCATTTCGTTTGTTTAGTTTCTGTATGAGGTCTTTGGTTTCTTTTACGTCTAGTGGCCGTATTATGTCCAATAGTTGTTTGCCCATTTTTAAAATATTATCCTCCCCACCAAGGTCCTCGTAATAAAAGGTATTTTCTTGAAATAATAGCTCCAGCGTGTCTGCAGAGGCTTTCTTTTTCCGAATTTGTTGTCCTTTATACATCGTGACACCTTCAAAAGGAATTCTTGCTTTGTTCCCGAATCTGAAGAGTGCTCTCGCATTATTCATTTGGAAACTGATGAACACGAAGTCGAAGCATTTGGAAACTCTCCAAAAGCAATTCCCGCTAGGGTCGGGACTCTGCAGGAAGTTCTTGTATTTTCATTTGGAAACTGATGAATAAGTTAAACTTCCGTTCTTGGCCTAGGATCACCCTGGCTCATGGCTTTTATCTGATATTTATTGTTCCTCCTGACAATTTTGATTTTGAGTAGGAGTTCATAGCGATTATATTCCCTTGTCGGAGCAGCGGTTGCCTTGCCCTCTTTTGACTGCTCGATATAATCGTTTCTATTTCTATAACGTTTTTTTAAATATCATCAACTGTATTCAATTCCCAATATTCGTCGTAGGAAGCTTGCCAGTCAGTAGGCTTTTTGCTTGTTTTATGTTCATCAGGTCACGTTTTTAAGGAGTATTGATTCGAGGAGAGATTATTGAGGATATTTTTTTCGTATGTTGAAGAAGAATTCACGGGAAACTCAAGGTACATTTTCAAAAACATCTTCTTCTTTTCCTTAGCAGCCCCTCTCTCTCCCTTTAGGTCCAAAGTGTGGGACTCCTAGCAGCGCATGCTACCAAACTACCCACTAAACCCCCCCCCCCTCTGTCAAGAGACCCTAGCCTGGAACCGTTTGACACATTACTTCGGGCTAGGCCTCTTTTAACTTCGCCCTAGGGCACCGTCAGCCTAGAGAAATCTTCTCCCAGTGGGAAGGGGCAGGATGGAGAAGGACTGCTGGAAAGGAGACCCACCTAGAACCCGCGCCCAAGGTTATCCATTGTACATTTTTTGGCAGTAAGTATTGCCCGAGAATAATGTGCCACACAGGTCCATTTGTCTCCGACCAGATTATCTGAAGAAAGCTCTCCCATTACCTCCCACAAGTCCTGCCGAATCCTGTTCCACCTTCTACACTTGAAGAAGGTGTGACATGCGTCGTCCCTTTCCCTGGGGCAGAAAATGCAGTCTGGGGACCGTGATTTACCAATCTCATCCAAGTAAGACTGAAAATACCTATGCCCGCTAAGAAGCTGGGTAAGGTAATAATCAGTCTCACCGTGTCTTCGATTTAGCCACGATCCCACGTCCCCTATAAGGCAGGCAGTCCAGCGGCCATTAGAGTCGCCTTCCCAGGACTGTTGCCACTCGAGTATTGTGCGCTGCCTCTCCTCTCGGTTGACAGCATATCTTGAGCCCTACACTTTTCGGTCATAAATTTTCCGTCTCTCCCTAGCAAGGAGGGCGATGGGTATCACTCCTGCGATCACCAGCACCGCCGACCCAGAGACAGTGCGGTATGCAGACGCAACCCGCAAAGCTCCTCGTCTCTGTACCTGGGCCAAGCGCTTTCGGTACAGCTCCTTACTAAGAACTCCGGCCCAAAACTCAGAGCCGTACAGTAGCACTGATTGTACAGCACTCATGAGAAGTCGGCGTTTGCTCGGTGTGGGCCCACCGATGTTGCACATTAGTCGACTCAAAGCTGAGACGCCTATCGCGGCCTTTTTCGCCGTTGCCCTGATCTGTTCCGAAAAGCTCATTTTGGAATCCATCAATAGTCCCAAATATTTTATTGCAAGTTTAGACTCAACAGTTGCATCTCCGATCTGTAAAGGAATTACCGTGGGAATTCTTTTCTTCGTGATCATGACCACCTCAGTTTTGTCTAGTGCCAAACTGAACCCGCGGGTGGTCATCCATTCCCTCACTTGACGCATTAGCATTCTCAGTCTGCGCTGCGCATGTTCCACTATGCGTCCGGCGACCAGTGCTGCTATATCATCTGCATAGCCGACTAAGCGCAACTCATCTAGCAGCTCAAGCCTCAATAGTCCATCGTATGAGGCGTTCTACAAGTCTGGTCCCAGTATGGAGCCTTGCGCTACACCAGACTTTATCTCCATACTGCCCCGCCCATGTTGCGTGTCATAAAGCAAACTGCGGTCCTTTCATACTCCCTCAAAATCCGCATCAGATACCCTAGAATTTTCCAATGTGCCAAGAATATCCGACCATCTGGCGGAGTTGAAGGCATTTCTGACGTCAAGCATCACTAGCAAGACAACTCGTTTTTCAGTTTTGTGCGCTTCAGCTCGACGGACTGCATTCACCACTTCCATGATGGCATCGGAAGTGAATCGCCCCGCTCTAAAACGATACTGCCGAGGAGGTAGGTCCCCTGCAGCACGAATTGCGTCTGTGAGTCTTCTCTTGATGAGCTTTTCGAACACTTTCCCGACTGTGTCTAGCATACAAAGCGGGCGGTATGTAAATGGCAGCCCCGGGTCCCCTTTTTCCTTGCTGATCAATGTGAGCCTCGCAACCTTCCAGCGAGATGGGAATTCACCTTTTCTAAGGCAAGCGTTAAACACATTGAGTAGCAAATCAGGGCAAACGTGGAAAACCATTTGTAGCACCTCGGTTGGAATGCCGTTCAGGTCCTGGTGCCTTTCGAGGTTTCATAGAAAGCACCGCATCCTCCAGCTCATTTTTAGTGAACGATGGACATTCGCCTGAGTCGACCTCGTGGGCAGCATCAACACGGACAGCATGAGTTGGAAAAAGTGCCTGCACTATGCCGTCCATCTTGTCTGTTTGAAGTAGACACGGCTTCCGTGAGGAACCGAGCTTGCGCCACACTACCTTGTAGCCAAGCACATCGTCCACAAGTTCTATGAAAAGATGATGGGGTGATCGGCTTCTATGGGTTTGCGGGCAAAAAGCGCCCTTTAACTGACATTTTCGATGACGATTAAACATAAGTGTTGCTTAATTTCATTAATACTGCGCTTATAAGCGGAGTATTAGAAAATGATAAAGTGGAGCCTTGAACGGCATTTGCTGGCTGACTGATTCACATGACCAAAGCGAGATATTATATGACCAATGGCAATGGCTGATGCAATCATTGCATTGTTTCGCGCTATTTGAAATGCCGCACCAACTTGTCCTCCTATATTTCGCACACATCCATATGATGCAATTGAGGTACAAGAAAACGCACTTCCATACCGTGATAGCGAGAAACATTAACTAGTATTGCCTGACTAGCTCAATCTTCAAAGGTGGACTGTCCAATTATGCTTCCAGCCCAAAGTTCGTATCAAACAGTGACATGTTTTAGATGAATATTTTTCTTGCGGATTCTCCGGGACGCAAATTTCATACTTTCACCGATTTACAAAACTATCACTATGAAAATGAGCCTTGATGCTGAAGAAATTGCTTGAAAAATTAACATCCCCTTTTTATCGTCGACTATCCTTCAAAGTACTCTCTTCATTTTGCGTGATCAGGAAGCTTCAGATGATAAGTGAGATGAACTTTGTATGCGCGATGATCATTCGTTACAATGCTCTGAAAAGAGCTTCGTGATGTGACAAATTGTTGTCTACGTGGACCAATGTGCTTTTAGCAACACTTTCATGGACTCCTACGATACTTTATCTCTATCGATATGATGAAGGCCGGCCAGAGCGTCGAAGATTCCCTCTTCCGAAATTTTCAAGGTACTCTTTGTAGATTTGATGTATTTAAATCACTATTTATACCATTTTTAGTCCAAGAATTACGAACGAAGTTACTTGACCTTCACTTCTTTTCAAAATACTACTGAACAAGAGAAACCCGTTGTTATTTCGTGGAGTGCTCCATTTTTATGTTAGACCTTAACTGTCAGCTTTCTATGTAGCAGTTGGCATTTTGTCAGGTACCGCTTTACCGCGTAAATGGCGGGAAATTTAAAAATTGCATTGCTTCTGGGACAATATTTATACCTCAATAACTTTAGAACAGCGAACCTGGTAAAACAACTGAAAATAACTGATCAGTTAACATTTGACTACTGTGTGTTAACACATAAAATTTACCCTTGCTAGTGTGATGCATTTTCGAAAGAAAATTAGACATAAATAATTTATGAGTGAGTTTGTTCGTTATATCAGTAGACAGTTTAAATTTAAGTCAAGTAAGGAATATTTGTCTTTAAAATAATTCGTTAAAAATAAAAAAATTGCGTTAAAAATATTTTTCAGGGACGAACAATAACTTGTAAATCAGCTTCCATTCAAGAAAAAAGTAATATTGTCTCAAGGAGAGCTCGTATATCATCCTTAATAATATTTAATAGTGGCTTTGTTGAACATCGAGCGTAACATGGAATCAGTTATTATTGATTTCAGGTTATGTTCCAATACATATCCGAAAGGATCCTGGTTACAAGGTATCAACGTTAAATTTATTCAAATCAAGAACAGACTTGGAGTAAGTTCCTTCTGAAATGTGTGAAATTGTTACCTGAAATTATATATGTGCTATAAACAAAGAGGCCCCAGTGCCAACCAACAAAGAGCAATTTTCACATCAACAGACTAAAGATTTCCAACAATACGTTCACATTGGACGCACTAAGAATTGAATGTATCCAAAACTCTGAAAGTACTAAAAGGATATTAAGCTGAAGGAACGATGGTTGTTATCATGTGTTTCATTGTGGCATCATTTAATTAACAAACCGATGAAATAAATGGAGATACTTCCTATGAATGTTGGCCGGACTTTTCCAGCTGCAATAATACCAATCACATTTCATGCAATCGTACAATTTTCACGTAGGTGCAGCTGAGTTGCTATGCATACATGAATAACATGAGTTCGGCCTGTATTTCAACATCAACTACTAAAATTTCCTTGCTCTCTTTGTTTGCAGAATTTTGATATTTGGCTGTAAGCTGTAATCGCAAAACATGTTTGTCTTCCTTGAATATGAAATACTTTCAACTCTCGAATCAAGGTTTGTGTATAGGCTTCGAGCGTTTTAAGGCTCGAGAAAATACGCAACAACTGGTTCAGATTTCACAACAACCATTCAAACGGATTGAGTAGAGTAGATGCGGAACATTTTGTACCATGTTGCGTCCTTGGTAGACCAAATATGAAGTCTTGATACTTCCTATTAAAGATATTAACAAATGGACGTACGCATCACTTCAATTGCAGTATGTTTACACCAGTATATTGAATACAAAATACTAGTTTAAAATTTAACACTGTACATAAATTTAATGAAGCTTCAGATGTAATGAACATCATGTATCATAAGCTGTAAAGGAGCTAACTCATAACCAAATGGCTAGACATTTCTCATGTAAAATTGTTTTGTGGCTGAGTCGGAATTCATTTTTCCTCAATTTTAATTAGGTAAACCCTTTCCTACTAAAAGTAGAAACAAGAAAAAAGTAGAAAAAGACAAAATATTTATGAAATCCTTTTTAATATTTCGTACTTTCTATTCTTACCTTTTCGAAGTGATCAGAAACTCACAAAAATATCCATTTCCAGTGATAAAGCTTGAGCAGCTTCTATTCCCGGCTCGGTCGTGTTTCAAAATGTCAAAGGAATGTAGTCTATGCCAGTGATCGAGAGTTCTGCGTTTAGGGTGACCATAACCAAACTATAGAACAAACCTACTCCTAATTATTTCCTTGTCGCTAAAGTGGATGTAAGCCCATTCACTTTTGCCACTACAAGTTTGCATGTATTTTCAGGGACTGCGCGGTGGTTAGTGGCAATTTTCAGGACTCGTTGCCATTACACGCCTGCTACTGTAGCTCTATACTTTTTCACTTTAATTGCTCCTCTACAGTTCTTGACTAAAGCAACTTGTTGTCCAGAATCACTTTTAGATTACTCATTCGTTTACCGCTCTAGACGGAGCCAACTTCCATGGAAAAGCCATTGATATCCTTCATATGGTCAATATTACAAACACCCTCTTTGTAATCACCAAGTAGAGGCCATGCACAGTCACCTTACCCTCCACGTGTCTCCTGTGCTCCTCAATTTGATGAAATTATGGAACCAACAGTGATGGTCACTGTACCTTTTGTACTGTAAATTATTAAAAACACATCTGCGGGCATTTCCTGATTGAGAAAATGATCATATATAATTTTCCAAAGTCTGTTTCCTTCTTTCCTTTTAGAAGCATGCAAATAAAATTCGTCGTTAGAATGTTAAAAAACAAGTAAGCATATGCATGAAAGTTCTACTCCCCAGAATGGTCGTCAGATTCCAAACTATTACAAATACATCCATAGACATTTCCAGATGCAGAGATCATGACTATTCAAAAGTCAGGTCTCTTTCCCTTCCTTTTCTGAATATACACAACCACCAATCATAGCAAAGAAGTAAACATAAGCCTAAAAGTTCTGTTTTACAGCCCTGAAGCTATTTTTCCATTTTGGAAATTTAAAAAGTTTGTGCATCGTTTGATGTTAGCAGGACGATTGGTTTTCGAGAATACCTCAATATGCCTCACCGCAAATCTGCAATGCCTTTCCGGAGTTTTTTTTTTTTTTTGGTAGGGAGGTGAAGGCTGTTTACGCCCTGTGTGTGGGACTCCCAGACGAACAATGCTTTTTGGCTACCCACTAAACACCTCCCATGACAACCTGAAAGCCTTGAGCTTGTCAAATTTCCAATTTTCTGGTGGTCATCTGCAACAGCTGCGAAACGAAGGCAGGTTAGCAAAGGCCGACGGGAGGGCCAGCGAACATAAGCTAAGGATAGTGCATACATCAGACCAGCAAAAAGCTTCGACATACTAATCAAAAACTACATAATTATCAACAACAACCTTCGTTGGCAAAAGGTGGTTGCTGACTAAAATGGGGTTCCACTGGAACTACGCTATAACATATGATATATTATGAGGAAGATAAATGGAAAAATTCATTCATTTCCATCGGTGGAAAGTTAATCAATCGCAAAGCAGGAACTGAATAAAGTGGGTGAGGCCATGAGGGGCAGAAGGGCTGCTTCTTAATAGTCTCAATAGTCTTTTGCATTTGCCTGGCCGACTCCTTGGCACGTTCGATGCATGCCACATGAGCTGGTGTTCTCAGAGTGCTGAAAAGCGGCGCGGCTCATGACTCTGTTACTGCGCATTGTGTATGCAAGATATAGACTGAAAAATTTTCAAAAACCCATCGAATTAAGACTCGCTGACGTCATTCATGCTACTGAGGGCTCTATCTTGACGGCAGTATGTCTTCAGAGCAGGTTGTATCAGAAGCGATACAATTAGAGAAGTGATGGGCGTAGTCCAACTGCATGGCCACATAGCAGTTCCACAGGACGGGCTACTCATTGGGTTCTCTGCACGTCAAAAATGTATTTAAATGTGAAATATGGCCAAACATCCTGGAAGAGTTTGAAAATCGTTTACAAGTACCAAAATAATTGATAAGAAATTTGAGGAACTTTCTAAAGGACAACTGCTTACTCTACGACACAAAGGAAGGCTGCCGTAGAATAGGACCCTTGGGAGTTGAGCTAAATGAGTCACGTTTCATCATACATATATGCGCACGATGTCATGGTACGAACAGCGAGACGAGCAGACGAGCATGCGTTATTCCGACCAGATATGCTAAGGGCGAGTGACTGACGGGAAGACTGCTTGTGGCTCAGGCTAACACGGAAAATAAACCGAATTAGTTATCCTTGAACAGAAGCTGATTCCCGAACATGGTCGAATTGAAACCAGCAGAAAAATATTTGGACGTTTTGATAGACTCGAATATGGGATTTTCCGAGCGAATCAGATCAACCACTGACAATGCAACTACAAGCGCTTACTCGATTGATAACCAGTGCAGGGAGGTCTACCTTCATCAAAGAGGCGACATCCAATGAGCAGAATGAGGCATATGACGCTCTGAACAAGGAGGCAAACTAAAAGCGGTTGAAACAGTCCCAAAGAAATGAATAGGCACAAACGCAAATCGTGTTTTATATTACACGCCCATATTAAGCAGTTTTTGAGGGGTGGTGTTAGGTGTAGGGGTCCAACCCATCGCCCCGTTTTGCTAGAAAGTGGAAAACTTTAACATTAACTAAATGCAGAAGAGAAGATGATAGAAAAAAGGTTACCAGGGAAGGAAGACAACACTATGTCAACGATTGTCAGCAATCCTGGGAGTGCAAGACAAAAAGAACGTGGACTGCACGTCTTATCTCTGATTTGGGTTCATGGTTCAATTGAGTGCGTGAAAGGACTGATTAACGGGCTCAATGAAATAAAGACAAAAACTTCAGCAAATCACAAAACTGGCTCTGACCAAAATTGGTGAAAAGCACTCCAATTTTTTGAAGAAACTGTACGATGACATACGTGCAATGTGTACGTATATATAAAGTATAAAAACAATAGTTTACCCGACGATCTGGCTATATTTTTTAAATGTTTAAAGATAAAAGTCGTAAAATTCCTTACACATACTCGTGACGAGTCAGCTTGCTTATAATTATGTATGAATGGAGTGAGTCAAACATGCCGAGCCTCTTAATTTTATATGTTTTCAATGTGTTTCCTGTACACACTTCTATGAGTGCAAATTTCTTGCCAGATATGAATTCAGAACTGTCAGTTTGGTGAATTTCACCACAAAACTGGCGCAAAATTCAAAATCTGTGGTAGGTCTGCAATAACAATGTATCAAAGAAAAATTCAAACAATGGTACAAGGAATGAATGGGTAACACATATTTGAGTCTTAAAGTAGAACTACCTGTTAGGTTGTTGTTCGGGGGACTTGCTCTTGAAATGAAAGTTCAACGCGTGTTGCGCTGTATTTCATTTAAAGCCTTTAATCAACAAACGGAATTGTTTGTCATATAATCATAACCCAACCTATAACCATAACCTGCCCTAAAAGAATAATTAATATTTAAGGAAGTGACAGTTTGTAAGGTCATGGAGTAAAAGTACCTAAATCAATTCAATCGAATGATCTAGATTTTAGAACTTTTCCTCATACTGCTAGGGTTATATTAGAAGTTCCTGCATGAACCATATCATCGACATTTCACTCCTGAGAAAGGTTCTTTTCGAATCCATCAGAAATTAAGCAAAAATTTAAGTTTGCTTAAGTTCACAGATGAGGAAAACTTCTCACATACAAATTTTTTCAGTGTTTTCAATTATCAGCGCCTCATCTAAAATGTTTGGCGAAATCTGCATAAATACACTTAACCTAATATTCTTGGTACTACGCCTTCGAGTCGTTTCGTATTGAAATGATTTACGATTTGCCTTAAATTATGCTGAGCATTTTCATTTAATTTCAACCAATATCAAAAGGCATTAGTGTCATCAAAGTAATTTTTATAAATGCTAATTCAGTTGCTGTTCTTACATATTTCATGCAAACATTAATGCTAATATTTATGTAGAAACTTTGTAGACGGTGCTTGTGTAAATTAGATTATTCGGCAACACAGCACAATACAACAAAAACTTTATTACGCTGCGAAGAAATGTTTAAAACTGAATCTGTTAGCACCTAATGGAACTCAAAGTGACTTTTAAATTTGTATTTCTTTGTCTTTTTCAGATGATATTTGACTAAAAGCTAAACGGGGAACAATCCAAATAAAGATGTTGGTCGCGTTTGCAGAAATTTCAAAGTGAATTCAATAAACTCGAAGATTTTTGTTAAATTTATGCAAAATACTCCTTACACCATTCAACGAACGTATGCAAAAAATTTGAGAAGTTCCTTTAAATGATAACAGTTCAATAAGGGGATACAAAACGCCAAGAAAATCTGTTGAGATTAATGGTCCGCATTCCATCCTGCGAAAGGTCTTCCAAGTTTTCCTATAATTCAATAGAAGTCATATGTGTGTCATGCTAAGCACTCCAGAAGCACTACATATGCTCTTCAATGACATGTCTGTAATCCAACTCTCGTCCTGAAGCGAAAAGTGATGTATATATACGCGGAAGTAATACTGGCGTTCGCATCATTTTTCTCATTCTTAGTCCCAGAAACAAGTCATTAAATTTCATGACTCGCCAGAAATACACATTGAAGAAAGTGTTAAAGTACCTAATTCACCATCGCAGCGCATTACAGTCTCCAGGCAGTGGTTACTCAATTGGATCTAGGAATCGACTATTCTTCTTGAACCAAAAACAGGACATTTCAGATAGGTCGCACCTATGTTAGAGTTCGAATATGGCAAAATAATATGTCAAGCTTTCTATTAATTCTATTCAAAATGTAGAGGTTTAAAGTTCTTAAAATAACGTTAAAAATCATTTTTACTTTTCCGCGCCATTGTCAAAAACTTTTCCATGTAAGAATCATCGTACTGCAATGTTATGGCGCCTGGAATTCTAGGGAATATTTCAATTTACCATTCGTGTTAGAGAATCAAACAACTAACTTAGGATGAATTTTTCCCCCTTGCACTTGTTTTTATCGCATATAAGTGCATAGTGCAGAAAAGGATCAGCACTATAAACAAGACAAGACTTTATACAAATCCACTTCACTTTTTTGATTAGCAGCCGGCAGCCACACTCTAAACTTTTTTGTAACACAAAGGCTGCTGAGGCACACTTAACGTATGTTATTGGGACCAAGAAATTATCACTTTCAATTAAGGGGTTATATACCTTTTTTTTTTTCAAAAAATCGAAAAATTTTTCATTGCTGAATCCTAAAGTACAACTCCTAGAGAACATTTTCCTGAATTTTCATAGAGATCCGAACAATAGTTCGATAGGAAAACAGCGTTTTGAGGCGCGGTTCGTCACGGCCGCAGATAGCGCCAAGCAGCGCCCGGCAAGCAATGACTGCGCCGTCATCCTATCCCTTTGTCTGAAACCCTTTTTTTTCTAAGAAGCGAAAAACATGAGGTTTGATGTTTTCTTGAAAATTGACTCCATTCTCGACCATACAAACCCGTTTTTCACGAGCTTCCGAAGCATCAGCGTCAAAGAATCGTAAACGTTACTCTGCTGCTCGTTTTGCCGTGTTTTTTTTCAAAAAATAAGTATGAATAGCCAGTGCAAAGTTACACGCGAAAACCGTGAAAAAACCAAATCTCGTAAATCGCGGCCGAAAAAAAGGAAGCAGTATTTTAATCCCCGAACTGCTGAAGTGGACGAAAGTAGTTTCAGTGCGTCTCGTAAGAAACTGAAAGTCAAGGACGGAATTCAAGTGCCAGTTGATCATTCGGTGGAATATCGATTCATTAATTTTCTCCAAGTGTTTACGGCTCTTTCTCAGTTCGTCAAATGCAAAACGTGCGACAGTTCCGTGCGATTCACATCTACAGAAATGCGAGGACTCGGATTTAAAATTGCAGTGACATGTGACGACTGTGAGCAGCGTAAAATAAATGCAAGTGCTGTTATCGATGGCGCATATGAAATCAACAGACGTTTTATAATGACAATGCGATTGCTCGGTTTGGGGGCAGCGGGCTGTGAAAAATTTTGTGGGTTTATGGACATGCCACCGTTTATGAAACAAAAATCTTACGAAGTCATATTGAAAAACATTTTAACTACCGTCCAAGCAGTGTTCGATCGATTAATTAGTTTTGCTGTGCGTGATGAAATAAACATGAACGAGGGGCTGGTCAAAAATAATTTGATTGTATCTGGCGATGGCACTTGGAAGAAACGTGGATTTACTTCCTTGTACGGGGTCGCTTCTTTAGTGGGGTACTACACTGGGAAAATCGTAGATATTGTCGTGAAAAGTGCGTTTTGTAAATTGTGCCGAACGTGGGAGAAGAAAAAGGGGACTGCCGAGTGGATTGTAACTCATGAACCTGAGTGCACATCTAATCATTCGGGATCAGCCGGCAAAATGGAGGTAGACGCTATGCTTGAAATGTTTGGACGTTCTGAAACATTGCATGGGGTGAGGTACGCCAATTACGTTGGAGACGGTGACTCTAAAACTTTTTCTTCTATCAAAAATGCAGCCCCATACGAGGACCTTGTCTTTGAGAAGAAAGAGTGCATTGGACACGTGCAGAAAAGAATGGGCACACGATTGAGAAACGCTTAAAAAAAATAATAAAGGGTTGGGTGGCCGGGGAAAATTAACCGGGAAAATGATAGACAAGTTGGCCGTTTACTACGGGCTAGCGATTCGCCGGAGAAAATGAAAAATGATGTTTGGGCTACCTTTTACCACTATAGCTCAACCGACACTCATCCTCAACACGAGAAATATCCCGCAGGTGACGAGTCATGGTGCGAGTGGCAGAGAGCTCTTGCTGCGCTACCTAAGAAAACACTGAAAAAGAAACGCCAGATCCCTGGATTTGTGCACTCCTACCAACCCCTTCCTGATGATGTTTTGAAGATTATAAAGCCAATATACGAAGACCTATCTAAAGATGAATTGCTCGAAAGATGCCTCGGTGGATTCACGCAGAATAACAACGAGAGCTACAACCAATTGATCTGGAAGCTGACTCCGAAACATCTTCCGGGGGGTTCAGTGCCAGTGGGGATTGCAGCTTACACTTCAGCCTGCATTTTCAATGAGGGACAAACATCAGTATTGCAGATTTTCGAAGGGATAGGGGTACCCTGTGGCAAGTACTCCCATGAGTACGTCGCGCAGCAGGACGAGAGGCGCATTTCGACGGCCGAGCTGAGGGCGCAAAGTGCGACGAGGGAGGGACGAATGGCCAGCAGACAACACCAATTAGATATTTTGGAGCCTGCATCAAGTGCAGATGACACGCTTTATGGTCCCGGAATCGACGATGACTTGTAAGTTTGTCTGATCGACTTCAATGTTTGCATACACTCAACTTCGAACTTTAAATGCGATTATCTCGAAATCGTGTTCTTCCAAAAGTGCCTTTGCTGTGACCGCGATTGCACAAGAACTATTTGACCGATCATCTTCAATTTTTTTTTAAATTGTCCGTAATGATTGTGCTCAGTTCGTGAACGATTCGGTTTTTATGCACAAATTTTGAGTTTACAGATCAGAATTTTAAAATAAAATTTGTAGAGCTCGAAAAATCAACTTTTTGAAAAAATCGTTACTGTATGCAGAAAAAACCAAATATTCTTAAAAATAATCGTTCACGAACTAGAATTAACACTATACTAATGAAATTTTTTTGGTTTTTTGATTTCAGTTGACTTGCTGGACTTCCATCGTGGTCACCGCAAGCCGCTTTAAAAAAAAAGGGTTTTGAGAGAATTGCCATAACTCCGTTAATTTTTTATATTTTTTCAAGAACAAGCGCTTGTTTCTTTCATAAAAACATGAACAATCAATAAATAATAACTTTAGTAAAATAAAATGATTGCTACACACCTTACAAAAAATCCGAATTTCCCTCAATTTTTCCACTCGAAAAGGTATATAACCCCTTAAGATAGCTGGAAGGGAAAGGTGCGACTGCGGAATTTAATCATTCCCTTTGCAGCAACATGCGATCCAAATTGCTCATTTTAATGACAATTATTGGCCAGGCAGTACCATTTTACCTTCGATAGCATCTTTTCTACTCAGTTCACTGTTGAAAAATATCCTTTCCCCTCCAATATTCGAACACTCCCCGCGTGGTGTCTCACAGGTCCTTTACATGACAATGATTTTAGACGCATAAGCCACCTACCACGCGTTCGTTTCTGTCATCTTTTAAGCCTCAAAGCGAGAATATTTGCTCTCTCCTCTAGTTAAGCAGCCTATCTATTTTCCTCCCCCATACATAGCTAGATCATCCCTTCTTCTTGGCACGGAACATGATTGATAACATACTCTACATTACCAGCGCAGTCGGTTTGGGTGCTGTGTGATGTGTAGATGAAACCCGCAAAGCACCTCTGCACCTGCATCAATAACTTCCAATACGACTCTCTTCTGAAAACCGCTGCCAAAACTTTGGAAGCACGTACCAGTACTATGTGTATGGACACACAGGGCTAATATTTGAACAAAATCTCGATATAACGGTAATTGACCAAAATACGTAGAATTTTATTCGGAAGGAAAGACAAATTCTGCAAAAAATCTCCCGTGAGTATCAGCACTTTTTATAGTCACCCTACAGCTGCAGGAACTCAACTGCGCTCATAAGCTGTTCAATCTTGTCAATTAATCTGCTTTCAAGTGCCAATACGGCAGCGTTATCAGCCGACCCTATGCTTCGATCAAAGGACCTTATCTTCGAATCAATCATCATACCAAAGTGTCTTATCGTCTTCTTAGTCTCGATATCTTCACCTCTTTTCTGGTTGGAAAAAATTCTATGAGCCTTCTTTTTGGTCAAAATGACAACTTCAAGTCCTTCAAAGTACCGAGCCCAAGGCCAATCATCCTTTTGGTCTCCCAAAACATTATTACAGCTAGTTTGAACGGAGCTTGCTGCAGAGTGCTCCCACTTCATGACGCCATCACGTAGTTAACATAGCCAATTAAAATCGCCTCATTCTGTAGCTGCAGGTTCATCATGCGAGGCATTCCTTAAGTGTAGGCCAGGAATAGAATCATGCGCTACCCCTTCATTTTGTAAATTGCACAATGTCTCGTTAAAACTCATCAGGACCCATGGGTGGTCCGTCAATATTACCAACAGATACTTCGAAATGCTGGAAGATTCCAGAGTTAAATTGAACTAGAACTGAAGGCTTTCCTTACACGCATTAACCGATAACGGTGAGCTTCTACAATTTTGACAGCTTTCATCACTTGGATCATTCAGCTCTTAAGCCAGTCTGCTGATGGACGCCATCGTCTGATCTCTTTGTAGATGAGCTTCTCGAGCACTTTCACAGCAACATTTCACATGCCAACAGGCGGTAGTAATAGCACAATCCTTGCCTCCTTCTAGGACTTAGCTGCTTCCTGCAAGCTACATTGAATTTAGAAGGTAGTTTGTCTAGTCTTTTGGCATTCACATTTTATTTGTCTGAAAAAACGCTTGGTGTGTTGGGTTACTCTCGCCTGAAATACCACAGTAGTGTAGATACATTGCTCTTTAGCTGTCAACCTTGTCAACTACAGTTTATCTAGTTCCCGTGAGGGTGCCCGTTCAAGTTACAACACTCACGGCGTGGTAAACTCAATGACATCCATTTACCCACGTATAAGACGAAGAATGATGACAAAGACAATATTACTAATACCAAATGCAATTTACCAGTGTTTGCTCACCAAGGGTAATATATCTCCAGTTATATATCTTATGTAAAAATCTTTCCAAAACGGACGTCACATTTGGCATCGTTCTCACGTTCATCAAAGTATATCCGGTTAGAGTTATTTTTCGAATTCCAATACCTCTGGAAAGTAGGCATTTTCCATCCAACTCTTTTGACCATGAGCTCACCAAAAAAAACGAGTACTTGAGCTTCATCTTTAGATACGGCTTCAGCTCATTGACCTTGCTTTCAAAGAATGGCTTAAGCTTCTTTGGCCTGAGAGAGACTTTGAATCATATTATTGTTGGCTCCTGATCAGCATAAATTCAGGAAATTCATTGACTTAATTCCAAACTGGTGGTGGTGCCAGATTGGTCACAGAACAAACATCCTTTATATCTCTGGTAATGCAGCCTATATAAATGTGGGGGAAGAAGTCCATTTTCTTCCACAGCTTATTCAGCAAATCCTGCACGGTCGCTTTGCAAGTCAGACTAACCAGGATAACTCATATCATATCTTAGCTCTAGCTTTCCTTACTGTCTCTTTGAGTACCAAAATTTTCTACAGCTGGGAAAAGTTAATTTTTCAAATGTTCAAACTTCTCATTTTTAAATTAGGAATCAAAGGCAGTATATAACATGCTTCCGTTGGTTGTGCAATCTTCCCCCTTCCGATCAGGGGTTTCACATTTGTATCGCCGGCTGACTACATTTCTCGAGAACGCCACCTGTTTTGTTTACTGGTATAGCCCTTATGATGGCTCCTGTTTCTACCGATCTCCAGATTTTCCTTAATTTTTTGAAGACCTTCCATCGCTGCATGGGTTCAGATTCTACTTTCTTTTGCTTCGCGAATGTGCGCTTGGTCAAGCCATCATTTTAACATTGTCATATAGGAGGATGTTTTTGATCTTGGTTGAAACATTGTTTAAGCTCGGTCTCCACCCTCAACCTAATGCAAATGATCTATCGTTTAATCCTTCTATCGTTCGATGTCGTTCTATCCCGCATTCGTCCCTAATAATAAGTTCAATATCCAGTAAGGATATTGGTCATATCCAGTTTCCAGGTGTAACATAGTAATAGTAAGAATATTTTAATTATCCCACGACCACGTTGCTGTTTCGTTTAAGTTGCTTTGCTTTTGGCCAGGGCTTCCTGGGGTGGGAGTTACGGGTTGCTGTCTATCCTATTCACTTCTTTGAATGCTGTCCTGTGGCAGTGGATGCCTCACCTATGGCTCTGTTTAAGTATAGCAGCCCGGGTTGATGGAGCGCGGAAACAGATACCTTAACTGCGTTCCACGAGGATTCTGTTTCACCAAGTTTTACTACAAAAAATTTTGCGCCACGTCTCAAAGAGCCTCGATTCTTCCGATTTGATTCTTTCGATTTAGAGGCTTCCGTAACCACTGTTTTCTCGATGTTCTACAAAAATGTAATCATTTTTTAATGGGGTACCAAGAACACTTTTGTTTGCCGACAAACATCCTTGCCTTCACTAGTTATCTAGTTATCACTAGAAGAATTTAACCCAGTAGTCTGGAGATTTCCCTCCAGTATGGTTGTTGGTAAGAAGGAAACATTCATAATCAGCTTCGCCGTGCTTTCAGTTGAACCACGGCTTCAGGTCCCTGATAAGGTGCGCGATCGACCAGCCTTGTGTTTCATTTGACAACCCTTTCTACCACAAAAATAGAATCCTACTTCTCTCCAAAAGTAAAGTAGCGTCACTGCCTTAGACTCCGCTCCATATGTAGATCCCTTCCATTCTATACTACGCCCACAATTGTCATCGTAAGCGTGATAATGAGCACAGCTGTATTAGAGACAGTGCTTTTCATTAAGGTACACTTTACAGTTTCAAAAAAATCGGATTTTTTTGCATTTTTCACTTCCTTAGGCCTTTAAAAATCTCCTTCTAAAATATTTTAAGGAGATTCGAGCTCTAACACAATGAAATAAGTGAACGTGTATGCGTGCTCTTAGCTGTACGCACTTACTTATGCAGCTGCCAGTGACGTGACGTTAATTTTTTATTTTTTCACACCAATTTCGGATTTTGGTTACACGATCAATTCGGTTATTACACGCCTTCTTGTTGTCTTTGTTGTGTTCTTTTTTGAAGTGTTGTGTGCCCACAAACTGACTGAAAAAAAGGTAGTAAAAACTCAAAGGTAAAACAAAAACAAATTTGAGGCTAAGTCATAGATTCCATGGTAACCTAAACACTTTTGAACAAAATACCAAATTTATCAGTGCATCAGCAAGAAAATTTTCAACGAATTCTGATTTTGATGTTCAGTGTGACGATACTTTCAGTTATTGTACACTGACGTTTTCACTCGATTTTACGGCGTTAGCTCGTATGTTAAAATGTAAAACTTGTGACAATGATGTTAAATTTTCTAAAATTTTTCTTATACAGGCACTGGGATTTAAAATTTATGTAGATTTTTAATGCGATTGTGATAATCGACAAATAAATTTTTCACCCCTTCACTGGTTTTGAAATTTATCGTCGCAATGTATTTATATCTGCGATTGTTGGTCGTAGGTCGTCATGGAACACTTTTGTTTGTTGATGGACATGACATCGAATTTTGGCAAAACAACATACTATTGGATCTATAACCTCATTCGTGCGGTTTGCTAAGAGATGGCGTAACTTGTATAATATTACAACGTTCCAATATTCCGAACCTGCGTTGGAAAGCTACTGTCATTGTACGTCTTTTCAGTGTATGTCATTCATTTGGAGCGTTAACAACAATAATTTTTTTTCACTCAAATATGTAGAACTTTGTTCCTGGAAAAGTGTTTTTGTGGGGAGTTCTTCTTCATTACTTTAATATGAAGAAAACTGCTGCCGAAAGTCATCGTATTTTGGTGGAAGTTTTTGGTGAACATGCTCTAGCTGAGCGAACCTGCGAAAAATGGTTCGCACGATTTAAAAGTGGTGATTTTAACTTGGAAGACGATGAACGTCCTGGGCAGCCAAAAAAGTTTGAAGATGAAGAACTGGAAGCATTACTCCATGAAGATTGTTACCAAACACAAGAAGAGCTCGCAGAATCTTTGGATGTCACTCAAGCAGCCATTTCAAAACGTTTAAAAGCAGCTGAATATATTCAAAAGCAAGGAAATTGGTTTTCACATGAACTCAAGCCGAGAGACATCGAAAGGCGGTTTTGCATGTCCGAAATGCTGGTGGAACGCCACAAAAGGAAGTCATTTTTGCATCGGATAGTTACTGGTAATGAAAAGTGGATCCATTACGACAACCTCAACCGCAAAAAATCATATGTGAAATCCAGCCAACCAGCCAAATCAACGGCAAAGCCAAATATCCATGGCGCGAAGGTAATGCTCTGTATTTGGTGGGATCAGAATGGTGTGCTGTATTGTGAGCTGCTAAATGTAAACCATCAATGGAGCACGCTGCCGAACACAATTAATCCGTTTGAAGAGAGCAGTAGCCAAAAAACGGCTGGAATATGCGACCAGACACGAGGCAATAATTTTCCATCATGACAACGCTCGGCCCCACGTTGCTTTTCCGGTTAATAACTATTTGGAAAACAGTGGATGGGAAGTTTTACCCCACCCGCCTTATAGCTCAGACCTTTCCACTTCTGACTACCATTTGTTCCTATCGATGCAGAACGCCCTCACTGGAATAAAAAAATTAAATTGCGTTGATTTTGACATCTGATACGAGAGTGAACATAAAGCGGAGTGTTCTGCGAATTAACAAGGAAGTTCCGCTGGTTTGGAGGTACAAGGAATTACTGAAATTTAAAAAAATTCTATAAACATCCATAACGCTAAATAAGCCTACTACTGCAGCACGATTGCTGCAATCCAGACTGGTGGAAATACCTACAAGCGAAAGCCAAAAATGAGCCATTTAAACATAAACCTGCTCTGAGTGCGGAAGTCCAGGAATACGTCAAACCGGCCTTCGAATGTGAGGATGTTTGGGGAGAAATCCTCAAAATAATAATGAGTGTTACAATAAAACACTTTGGGCAATTGTCCCAAAACACACATTCGCAGGGAAGGGCGTCGTTGAAGTGGGAGCCTAGACATCATTGGCCATGCTCAATGAAGGACGTATTAGCCTTCTGAAGATGATGGAAGTGATTGCATTCTCGATTGGAATGTCCGCGTAAAAATATGTGCGGTCAAAGGACGAAGAGCGAATTTTTTTAGCCGAAAAAGCTGCCAAAGCGTCGTCCAAAGAAGGTCGTGTGGCGCAAAAGGAGGCGCACGAAAGGGAGGAGGAGGCTTTCCAAGACTGTGGCCTTTTGCTGTATGGTTCATGGATAGCGGATTAATTTATTGTAAGTATTAAAACTTGATTTTTTTTAAAATATTTAACAAATAATAGAAGAAAAAACTTTAAACGCGTTTTTCTCGAAATGGCTTTATTTTCAAATTGCGGACAGTTAATCTCCGGGACTACTGAACCAATTTTGAAAACTTGTTTTGTATTGTTTATTAATACATTCTGCAAGCCAATTCACCACAATTTTCCGAAAAAATAAAAAATATTATTTTATAAACCGAAAAAACAGCGAAAAATGCAATTTTTTCGAGTTTTTTTCAAGCGATCGCCACTTTTTTTGACGATTTTTTGATAAATGTGCCCTTGATAATTTGCCCTATAAAAAATCTTCCTTTTTAAGAAACTGTTTGATATCTTTGTTCCAGGCTTGCTGATTCGGAGATTAACTGTCCGCTATGGACCAACTTTTTCTTTGGGGCTCGACGTTGGTGCTCTCTGGATACAGGTCAAAAAATCATATTTAAAAAAACAAAATTTTTTCATATTTTTTAAATATGTTAAAAATAAAATAAAAAAAATTTAACTTAATATCTATTAATGGGACTGAGAAAAAAAATAAAGAAAATACTCGTTTTTTCACCTCCTAAAGTGTACTAGAACCTTAAACTATCGTTTCGCATGCCAAAGGTGACATCGAACTACGCGAAACGATTACATGTACGCATAACTAGATACTCCCTTCGTACTAAGTCGCAATATTTCCAATATCCCCGAGGAAAACGATAAAAGACAGTTATTACAATTTTATGATTGTCGTACGGAGTGGATGATGTATCTTTAAGATTGGACATTTTATGGACTCGACATCACTTAGCATTCTATTTGATATCTTGTTTTGAATTACACGGTCATCGCTGTTCTCATCGTTGCCAACAACGATACTAAACGTAAATACGCTGTCTGGCAAAAGGATACTAAAACATCTCTACAACCGCTACTGTCACTATTAAATCGTTAAAGTGTTTTGCTGGGGGTAGAATTAGTGTTTCGTTAAGATGTATTTAGACAGATCCCTGTCCATTTTGAATTACTGGACTGAAAATGGCGGCGAATTTTACATGAACCCGTACAGGGAAACTTTGCAATGAGTAAATCTGCTTATGTCCTTTTAATGGAATTATATCTTGTGAGTGGAGCAGTGCAAGAACTGAGTAAAATTTGTTGATTTGGAAAATTTTCATGAATAGTTTAGATTTAAAAGTTTTATTAGCATTGAAATTATTTGATGTTTTTTAACGTTGGTTGTTTATGTAGAAAAATTAAGGCCATTGTTTGGTTATTTAGTGAAAAAAGAATTTCTAAACTTATTGAATCAATTATTCAAACGTTTTTATTTACACTAGTTACTGGTGTTTTTTTTTTTATTATAAATTTAGTATTCTACGAAGCAGCATTCAGTTTCAAAGTATGCAGAATATGTTATAATTGTATTTAAAATTTTTCATTACTTCACGAAAAAATCCCCATAACGATACGAGATAAAACAAAACCACATGTTATTGATTCCAATTAAGTATTTTGTTGCAACTGTTTTAAACAATTACTCAATAGGTACTGATAATTGCGTCCATTATCGGTAAACCCGTTCAAAAAGAATTCAATTAGTACGGATAACTGAGCGAAAATAGTATTTTTCATTAAAATAAGTTGTGTCAAGTAATTAAACTAAAACGATGCACATTTCGCGCCATGACCCAAGTGTAAGCTGACAGGATGTCGTTTAAAAATAGTCCACATGAACACTTGATTCAGTAATTACCACGCAATCCCCCATAAAAACCTTGATAAGGTGAAAAATGATATTTTATTAGTTTATTTAACGATTTCAATTCTAAGAAAAGTTTGAATATAAATTAAACCCTACCGATATAATCAACGTGTTTTAGTATTATCCACGTTAAGCAAGCTTAAACAATTTTATGATTCATTTTCGTTGAGAAAGTAATTTATTGCAGTTGCTGAAAAAGGATTTGAATCAAGCCCATTCATCTAATTCCCGCGATAAGCAAACACAATTCCGGCCCACACGTGCCATATTTGCCAGTATATTAACGCTGCTTCCTTCGTGTACTAAATCTAATCTGATTAAAAATTTTCCCACATAATCAAAGTTTATCCTGAAAATCGTTTTGACTTACCCACCAGCGGTAACCATTGGCAATAAACAAACCGTTGACTCCATTGCCAGCACTTTTTACCTTTAACTTTGCAACATACGTGGAACCCATTTAGTTGTGCAAAGGATCTGTCTCCACGTCAATAACATGATTAATCGCCTGCCAAAATAAATCTGTCTCATTACGAGCTCTCTGTGATTTCACCCCCATTTCTAAAATACACAAATACGTCTGTATCCTACTTATAGGTATGCATCCTTTCGTGGGTGTCGATAGTAAACACAATAGGGAACTACTAACCACCGAAAAAGTAAACTCTTTTTCTGATCCCTAAAACCTTTTTGCCAGTCATCGCACACTACTTTTGATTTAAGCTCTACTCCCGGTGGCCTCCTTTATTAAGTGAGAACAATAGAAAGTGAACAGCGTGAAGGAAACTGACTAATATCACTGAAATTGGATTCCTACTGGGTGAGGTGGAGGTTGAAACAGTCGGTTGTCCGTAAACAATACTGACAAAGAATGGAAAAGTAGTCAAAGTCCTTTTTTCCTTGAGTTAGTTAGTGTATGGCAGATGGAAGGTTTTGTATTGTTATGCGCTGTTCTATTTATATTCACGTATATCGTTTTTAACAAAGAAAAAAGTCACATTTCTTTCCGGGACTCATAAAATCTGTTGTAAATTAAATCCTTTTCGCCGGTTATTTTTAGAGTTTGATGCCCAGCCAATTATTTTGCCATCAGTTTGAAAATGCTTACAGTAGATTTGGGTAAAATCAACTTTATTGTACATTATTTGTTAGAATACGAAATGTGAATGTTCTGAATCCTTTTTGATTAAATTATTATTCAATATAAATCAGTAATTATTTAAGGAGACTTGAATGTAATTCAATACAAAGTTAATTTAATATGAACTAGCTTGGCTTACTTCGTTATTGCTCTAGGAATACAATTTAATTTTTTTAGGAAAATCAAAAGGAAAAAATCAAACTTAAAACTTGTAATGGTCTTAGCAGTCAAGCGAAGTCTGTAAAAGGAACCGGCATTGCACTGACATAACAAGTTGAAGCCCAAGGAGTGCGGGAACGAACTGTACCCTCTTTTCAGTGAGTTATGTGGTGGGGAGAATAATAGCGGACTGTCGCTATGTTTCCCTTAAGCCCGGTCCAAACCCAGTGCAGACGTTATAGAACTGTGCAGTTGCAGCAAAAGCTTGTAGGGTGTAAATATCCTTGAACTGGCCAAAAAAAAAATTGGAACATGTGGACAGTCAGCTACGTTTCTTCCTCATTTTAATAAAGTATTTGTGACCTTCACCAATGCTCCTGGGAATCTCTGACTTGTAATAAGTGCAGAGAATATTATAATCGCGATAAAAAGGACCAACCCTAAGAGGTTTTGGTTAATGAATACCGAAGACTCCATAGTTTCTCAAAAGGAAAACGGTGATGTGAAAAATTAACTCAATGAAAAGTATTTTTCAGGAAAACTTGACAAAAGCTAACAAATCGTATCGACCGGGGGCTGCAGATGATTAATTTAACCTCCCGAGTTCCTCCTCCTCCTCTTGTAATCCCACCTTCACTTATATTATATTATAGGATATATATATACTTATATTATAGGGAAAAAAAATTTTAAAACATAATTAAAAAATATTAGACCAGCAAAACTGGGTTATTGTTTTGTCTTTCGAAAGAACAATGGCATTTGATTGATATATTATTCCTGATCATTTTAGAGAATATGGAAATACTTTTCCTTTTTTTTAGTACCATGGATGCACTTATACTTCTCAAAGCTGCATCTCAAGGAGTCAAGAGGAGTAAGTGTGTTGTAGGTAAAAGATTTCAGTTTTGTTTTAATTATGTAGTTTTATCAAAAACATCAAAATAAACAAAAAGAAAACTTTCCTTAAAAATTATCATGTAAATTGCAAAACCAAAGGAACTTCGAATAAGAGATAGATATTCCTAGAGATATGATTATTTTTTTATTGGTCTACATGAGACTTTGTAACAATTGCGATTGGTAGTAAAACATAAATGAATCCCACATTTTTCCATAATACTGTGGTTTTTTATCACAGCTCCTTTTCTGCAGCGACATTGTTTCGCCCCATACTCTGGTTGATGTCCAGCATAGTGCGACTTTCATTAGAAGGAACGGGCTTTATTCGAATCCTACGCTTTTTGTATTTCTGCTCAAGTTCATCATAGTCTATTTGATCCTCATTTTCATATTCTTCATTATTTTGATCGATGAGGTTGGTACCCAAATTCAAATTGAATTCTCGCATCTGAACAATATTTTTCTTCGGTGTGCCATTATCAGCTTCTATAGCCCTCTATTGCAGCCAAGAATTCACCACTTAAAAATCCAAACGGTGAGAGATAACGCAAATCGGCCACATTTTTGAACGATTGTGGGAGGAACAAACCGAAAGCATCCATTCAGCGAGATTGATGCCACTCATGTTTTAGTCGTAGTCCTTTTTAATAACATCCGACCGTCTCGCCACAAAGTATCTTTTGCCTTTTTTAGACATCCGCTCACATTCATCGTGGTTCTGAACAAAATAGCTCGTAGACATTATCAGTACAGGTTTATTGCCAAGCCACATAGTCACAGCGAGCTTACGATCTTCCCTTATTTCTACTGCGCAGCTACCTCTTGCTTGCTTTTTAACATTTTTCTTCGGTTAATGCGCAGCTTTTTTGAATTCTTTTTTTCATAATAGTTCCAGTGCCTTGGAAGCTAAGTTTAATTAGTTTGTCGCAAAGTTTTGGAGTGGTGATAGCCGGTCAACGAATAATAAATGCACAGAACCAGTCAAATGAATTTCTAGTCAAATGTTCTTAGTTCTAGTCAAATGAATAATAATCGTCCCTCCCAAATTAAATCCTTCGTCGATTAAATGAGGAAATGTTCTCTTCTCCCTAATAAATTGTCATGTCGAAAACGACCCCATTAAGGTGAAAACTGAGGCTAAGGTGAAAACTGTAAGGCCGACTTTTCTTGGTTTGTTGCGACAGTGCGGCACTCTCCAATAAAAGGGATGATCATCTCATCATTTCCTTTGGACGATTTTTTGGTGACATCCAGCTCGGATGCATTTAAATAGAGGCTAGATTTTCCAAATTATTTGAAGTTTTTCTCTAGCATGTCCATGGATATGGTGGTGATTCCAAATGCGAACTGTCAGAGTGAGTATCCAATGTTTCCTAATCTGAGCTACTAGATTCGCTTTTACAACGACACGTTTTTTTGAAATTCAGAAGGAAAAAACTCCGGATCTAAATCCGAACCGTCTGCAGAGAAGTCAATGTCGGAGTCATTGAAAGCTTCTACAATTTCCTTATCTGGCAAAACTGCACCAACATAAAACCCACAAAAAATCCACCTATGCACTTTGCATAGGACATGGGAACACAGGGAAAACTAATATTGATTATTTGCTGTTGAACTTTACAAAAGACATAAAAAAGAATAACAAGCCAGTAGCCCATTATCTAGTTTTGCACGAAAATGTTACACCGAGTTGTCAGTTCACAACACTTATCAAGCTTTTTATTACCAACAGACACATGTTCACTAAATAATTCAACAGATGATTATGGATTTACTTACTTTTGCGTGAATGAACGTGGTGACGTTTATATGTCACTGTTATCATATGGCAATGCGTTCAATGATTGCCACTAGTGAAATAGTTTAGTGTTACCTGGTAAAATTGAGGGGGAGTAGGGGAAAGGTTAATTCGTACGAAAAAAGGTATATTTTTGTGAATTTTTTGTGATGACACTGTTAAAATCTCTTTATTAAAACCAATAGTTTATTAAAGTACGACATTTGAAGAATATTGTATAAAACGCTCACGAAGAAATATAAAAAACACGGCAGTGGCAGCAGTTATTCAAACGTATCTCGGAAAAAAGTAGAATTGCAGTGCCCCTTATAACTTGATGCTGGATCATATGAAATCAAAAAATCAAAGTTTATTCGTGAGATAATAGTTTACCCCAGGTAACGCCGGAAGGATTTTTCGAAATTTTAATTTTTCACTTTTTTGGAACACTTTGAAGGGAAAAACTCTTCAGCGTTACCTTGAAAATTATGTACAGAAATATTCAAAATTTCAAAATGATTGGTGCAGTACGTTTGAAGTTGAGGGGTGCTGACTTTGAAAGCGTGAGTTGTAGAGGAAACGCTTTAAAGTTTTGACCACTAAAAAATCTGGTATAAAACGTTCATAGGCAAATTTTATCGGCTTATCTCACACTGAATCATCAATGCAAAGGATGTTGCTATCATCCATGATGTCTAAAGCACCTTCTTGCTCCTGTCTACGATGAATCCTGCCTTCTTTAGTTTGTCTCATAGCTTCCTGCTCTGCTCGACTTATGCGTATGGAGTCAGTTGATCGTTCCCAGTCATGAGCACTTGATCCACTACTGATTCTTGCCATGTCTTGCATGAAGGTTAATAAAGCAAAACCACCTTCATTGAAGACACCGGTTGCCACATAAGCTAAAATTTCAACGATGACAGAGCTTCCACTCAAGTATTTTGGAGAGATTTTCCAAATAAATTGGTTCAAACTTCCGTTGTTTTTTTGTGTAAAACCTCCGACAAATCGCCCCAAGAGGGCATCTTTGCTCTGGTCTTCATGAGAGGCTTGATGGCATTCAAAATATTTTCGGAAAGAGCACTGTTCGAATTCAATGCATTAGCAGCTGCAGCTTATTGCCACTCGCACCAGGAGTCCACATCACTCGGGCATTTTTATGCTGTCGAATCTCGTCCGTCGACCTGTAGCGAATGAACGTTGCCCAGATAGCATTCTTCATATTTCCATGGAATCAGAGTAACGTCTAATAGCCAAACCGTAGTATACCATCAGTTTATCAATCATTTTGGCCGTAAAGTTCCCTTTACCAGACAGACCTTTTCTTTTGATCTTCTTTCCAGCCTTAGTTTCAGTATCTACGACGGTATTATTGACGATTTCATGTCGACGAGGGCCCATTCTTTTTCGAACAGTTCCTACCCCTTTTTTTCACTTTAAATCTTTATAAAAAAGAAAAAATTTATTTAAAAAATTTATTTTTAATTTGGTAAAAATTTATCGCAAATTACTTCCAAGAAATTTTTTTGGTTATTTTTGCGACTGGGATTATTTTTTTTTTTTGAGGCTTTTTTTTCTGACATTTAATTTTACTGAGACTTTTTTTATCTATTTTTTTTCTTTGTTATTAATTTTATTTAACTTAATAACTAAATTTAACTATAAACTTTTCTATTTTAATGTTATTCTTATTTCTATTTCATCTCGTATGATTTTCTTTTAACTTAAAGATGTTGGTACATATAAAAAGCTTAACCAAAGCAATAAATTGTTATATTCAAAATTAATTGTTATTTTATTTATTTATCCATTTATTTAATGTCGTGTGTTCAATGTAATGTGTGTAATTTATTCATTTATTATGTAAATGTTTGTTTAATGTCGCCTACACCTCGGAATACGTAACAAACGCATGTGTACGTCTGCTCGATAGGATATTTACTGCTACACTAAATTTACGCTCTGCACTGACAAAATATACAGTACCGTTATAAGGACGTTTGTACTTAAGTCGAAATTTCTATAAATAGAACTGGGGGGTAAGATTAGGTATTATATAGAGAGCGAAACATCTGCCAGGTAAGAATAGCGCACTCGGGTCGGATAGGGATTAAAATCCGACAGGTATAAGAAAGAAATGCATGCTGCAGTCAGAGATTTAACTTCAGCAACTTCCTTGTCACAAAATAAATGTTTTGGATCCATACTCCGAATGGCTTAAAATCTCATTATTATTTTATGCGTATTTGCCAATGCATCTTGTGAGTACTTCTTCGTTACCCAATCCTTCGTCCATCGGTTTAAAATATCCTGTAAGTCTTGAGAAACTGTGAGGCTATTTAAAATCCTTCAGACTTTTATTCACATCGTTATGACAGTACTTCTGCCGGCCAAGAAGACAATACTTATGCTGTGGTTTGGTGTCGGCCAAAATCTGATTATAAAACCCAGCTTAAGTCTCTTTAGCATATCTTCAATATATTCCCTGTTTCTTTGAATAGTCGAATCCGGCATTACATGGAAACTCTTCCACGAGCGTTATAGTCAAATAAGTTGTTTTCTTCTTATTTTAACCAAAGCTGTTCTTTTAACAACTTTAGTCGAAGCCTTTTTCCTAATTTTAATGGTTATTTTGAAGTTTTTTTCAGATTCTTTTCCAGCTTTCCGTTTTTGAGTCAGTATCTTCTTAACATCATTTGCAAGCTTGAATATAGATTTTGAAACGTACAAAACGTACAAACATCCATCGCGGATTTAGGAACCATAACTTCTACCAAATTTTTTCAACGAAAGTAAAAATATTTGTTCTATACCAATATGTATGATGCATGGCATCCGACCAATACACCGAATACATTAAGTTACTGAAGATTAAGCAAATTATAGCAAGGATAATTGAAAATATTAGATTTCTTCACGGTGTAATTAAAAGGGACTAATACCGAAAAGCTTCCGGATCAAAATATTAGTTGGACAGCCATTAACTGATAATAGCAAGAAGGACTTCGAACTAAAGCTGATTGAGAATGCCACAAAAGCCACCTATTCAAACCTAGGCAAAAACTTATTGAAGGCATACTACACCCACCTCGAATTGTCAAAAAGTACTACCAAATAGGAGCATCAATAGAGAATACGATTCATAAAATCTGCAGAGCATATAGCATTGAGAAGTTACAAAAAAAAGGATACTGAACAGAAATTAAAGGAATTCGCTCCTAAAACGGAGAAATTTGACTCAAACAAACTTCTTTGGATTGAAGACTGTGAAGATTGAAAACACAATCGGTGAGTTGAAGATGCTCAACAACGGATAAGGGCACGCGCTACCACCTCAACGGCCGGATGAAGACGCGATAGTTAACATTGAAGCCGCAGTTAAGTGGAAATCATTGGCCGAAAAGAAGGATATAAGAAGCTATGGGAAATGTTTTCAAAGGAGAACGGGAGGAGTGCAGCCAAAAAATGAACAACAGGATACGGTACAAACCAAAAGTTCACAAAGAAGAGAATAAAGTAAAATAAATTGCGAGATGGTTAATCCAACAATTCCAGACACGGAGAGAAAAAATTCAATGTAAAACTCAGTAGAACTGATGGAGAAATTGACAAAAATTGAACTGCTCGAAATACTCGTATCATTTAACATGAAGGCTTTTTTTCCGAACACCTCAGTAAAACAAGCGATATATCAATGGGAAAAATGGCTGAAAAATTCGATTCAACCCCAGAATGGCGGGAAAAACCAGTCAGTGTCTTAAACTAGTGACACGTTGCTTGAGCCAAATTATCTTACGTTCCGGGAACCGTTTTTTGAAACGACTGCAGGAGTAGCAATGAGTAACCCGCTGTCACCCTTATTAACATATCAGTTTATGACACATATAGAACAGCGAATGGAAGAGAAACGAATAATGCCAAGAACTTAGTACAGATATGTCCATTATGTTTTAGCCATTGTGGAAAAGGACAAGCTCAAAGATGTGAAAAAAGCTATTAAAAATTGAATTTACAGAAACATTGAATTTACCATTGAAATGGAAAAAAATGGAGCACTGCTAATTCTGGATATAAGAATTATCAGATAAAACAAAGGCTCTCTTTTAACATTTAAAGATAAAAGAAAGAGACGCAAAGAATGATTCCCAGTTCATCTAATCACACATACTTGCCCGCAAAAATGGCAGCGCCCAACAGCTGGATTCATCTGCTGGTCACCTATCTGCTATGAATTTTATGAACGGGAAAAACGATTTATATTAGATACCGCAAAAATAAATAGCTACAAAGATTGAGAAATTATACGGATTGTACAAAGGGAAGGAGTACATACAAAGAAAAGCGCGTATCCCACAATAATTCAGCAACAGAAGTGAGAGTAAAGATAATAAATTAAGAGTGAGCCTTCGTATGTGAATAAAGGTCAACAGGCTCAAAAACTGTTGGAAAAAGCTCGACATAGAAGTTGTTGGAACTAGCTACAGCACCTGCCTAAAACCTAAACTGGTATGGCATAAAAGACCCACTAAAAAGGGCGAACAAAAATTACAGGCGTTCACAAGGCAGAGTGCCCAGAATGCAAAATGAAGTACGTACGAAAAACAAAAAGACTAACAAAGGTACGATTCAAGCTCACTAGAGAAGCACAAAATGCAACTAGAACGGGGAGTTCCACAATGAGGTCATCAATCGTGGCCTCATATTGTCAAGCAAGGACATAATATATAATCAGGCAACGCAGAAGCTGTATGTCAGGTGAGAAAAATCTCGAAGTTAGACGCATGGGGAAGTTTGGAGATCATGATGGTCCCCGGTAATCAACGCCTAAACGAATTTGCAGGGACCTGCACATGAATATAATAAAACTGATAAGTAAGCCTCGTAGGTAATAATACAAATTGTAAAGTAAGTAAAGGTTTGAAAAACGGAATTAAAGAAAATTAATGACTTTTCTTTAATTAGTAGATAGTAGATCTATATTTACTAATAGAGAGTAGTTTAAAAGTAGCTAAAGTGTAATTGCTGTATAGAAGTTATGTTAGTACATAGGGTCGATTATGGGCCATAACAGCTTCAGAAACAATAGCACTGAAGAGGGGAGTTAAAAACTCCCGAAATAAAATCAAAAAAAAATCGATAATATTATAATCTTTGTTTCTTTTCACTGGTGCATCAGAACTATTGTCACCTGTTTTTATTTTTTAATGTACTGCTGATGCACGTGTAAAATTAGTCTCTGATACATCAGTTAAACTGTTACGGAAAAAATTTATATTTTTAACTTAAGGTAGTAGCCCGGTGTGACGGCCGAAATTTCGACGTTTTTTCGTGAATTTTTTTCAGCAGGAAAATAATATGCGATCGTTTTGTATTTTTTTGCATGTTTTTATTACTACTTTCAAGCATACAAAAAAATTTTTTTTACTCAATTTTACATTGATTTATTCATAATTTTTTGTGTTGAAGTAGAGTCCTCGGAGGAACGTTGAGTGGTTTCGGGGAAGCACACAGCCTTTCGTAGTCATCAGAAATAAAAAAATCGAAGAGATTATTATTGTTTATAGTTCACTCTAGTGAACTAACCAATAACATGCATACAAAAAAAATAAAAAAAAAAATAGTGGACTTGTGAAAAAAAGGTATTGAAAATCGAAATGTTTTTGCCAAAAAATTGTTAAAAAAATTAATAAATTATCAAAAAAATAAATGTTTCAAAGGTTTAGTATTTAGCTACATATATCTAGAATAACGAGTTAAATTTTCAGCCAAATCGGTTAAACACTTTCTAGTCAGTGTTTCCCCGAAATTTTAAAAACATAGTTTTGAGAAAAACACGTTCAATGTTTTGACAACAAATAATACTTACATAAATCAATCAGCTATGCCTGGTGCATAGAGTAATCATTCTGTTTACTAAAAATTATCATTTTCAGCGGCTTTCAGACCCCTGTGTAAAGTTCGAGCCTCTTTACTGTTGGCTTCTGCAGTTTTCTCCGCCCGTAAAACTCGTGCATTGTCTACAGTGTCAGCGTAATCCCTGGCTGTTTGAACAATTGCGACCCCCATTACCTCCATAATTTTGAGTACAGGTAGAAAACCCTCATTAAAGATACAGGCAAAATTATTGGTAGCAATTTCCAGAACGTTTTCCCCAGTAAAAATGTGCACTCGTCGAGCGAAAAATGGTAACTGATGAACTACTTCAAAATCTTTCTGTTATACTGTACAAAATTCTTATATTTCGTCTTTGTCAATCGGAAATGCTTGATTTATTAAGTTTACCTGCGTGTTTTTGAATAATAAAGGTCGAAAAGACAATACAAGAGGGACCGGACAGAGCAGCTGCCGCTGGCGTAGCCACTACTTTCATACACGCTACGGCGCGCTCTCCTTTTGTGGCTATAACTTCGAAAAGATTGAAAATGTCGGTCTAGAAATTTTATAGTATATTTTTGAAAGGTTTTTCAATTAAATAATGTAAAAAAAAATGATTTTTTGAACCCATCACACCGGACTACTACCTTAATGTTTTGGCAATTCCTGTGCCGCTTTAGATCAATCTTCGATAAAATAAATTTGAATCACTCACATACAGGAGTTTATCGTTCTTAATCCAAAATAACACTACCCGCGATTGACTGTACATTGACTCGTACAAATCTGTTTGACAACCAAAAATATATATACTACAGTTACACACTAGAGTCTGGTAATCGCAACTTCTTGTAAGAGAGCATGAACTATAACATGTTGAAACAAACGCGGACCGTGATACAGTTAGCGGGCGACCTAAGTTGATGCGTTTAGGTAGTATGATAAGAAAGCCAGAAAAATACATTTGCAATGCTCGAATTATTCTGAAAATTTCATAGATTATTTTTAAATGATTTTTATGATGAGACTAAATCATTTAACATGGTACGTTACAGTTTGAAACAAACACATTGCAGCACAAATATAATGGTTAGATATTGACCGCAATGATTTCCACTCAAGTTGATACAATCATTTACTGAATTTCTGACGGTCAAAAGGTTCGTTCAAACTCGGTTTTGTTATTCTGTCGAATAAGGAGGTGTCTGAAGTTTGCATCGTTGACTTTTGCATTTGCATTTGACAGAAGTGAAAATTAGTTGAGTGTCAGTAGAGCCAAAACAATAAATAGAAATTACAAACGTTTCATTCAAATCATTAAAAAAATATTGAAAAATTGTAAGAAAAATTGAAACTGTTGCTGTGGCAAAGATGCAAACTTCAAAATTTTGATAAAAATCACCAAAACGATTCCGATCACGGAAGAAATCAATGGCTTTTAAAGGTCACTAGCAAAATAACAGTGGACAAAGACTGCACCATATAAATGCAGAAAGAATCTCAAAAAGCTCAGCGAATCATGTAATTTGGATAGCAACGATTATTTGAAAATTGAGGCGGAAAATGTAGTAGTTGAAATCTGTCAAAAATCTTTTACCAGAGGAAGAATGGAGTCGAAAGCAATTCAAGGTAACCCGAAAAACGATCAAGACTTGAAGTAAATCATGAAACCGAAGCGTGAGGGAAGGAAATCAACTTAGCGAGAGGTTTTTTTTTCGAAAGTCCAACAACGAAAATTTCCTTGTCAAAGTTCCCAATATCATTTCATTGTTCGTAAATAACTTCTTCTTGCAGTTTTTTGGTCGCTATCTTTCTTTCTTTCTTTCTAACAACTTTAGGATTTAGCTTAAGTTGATCATAGCTCTCAAATAATTTTCATTTATGACGAATTAAATTAAAAGAGACAAGGTCCTTTTCTTCTCAGCGCCCAAAGTGCAGAGCTGTTGGAGTCAAACCGCAGAATATATAATATGCAATATAATTTCCCATGTCATCAGTAGCAAGCTTTCTTCTCTTAGCTCTGAAAACTTCTGCGAAAAACTTATTTTAAATCGACTAACTCTTTTCATATCACTGCAAATCTTTGCGAACAGAACGGCCTTTTCCAATTAAAAACGTTTCTATGGACCGCACATTTTCCACCATCTAGAAATGAATCCAAACATTAGCAAATTACATGACCATCAATAATTTGTAAAAGTTCCACGAAAACAAAAATATAAGACAAATTAGAGGAAGACATTTCCAATCAAACCTAAATGAGCCTAAATCAAAAATGCGCGCCAAGCCAAAAAGTTTCTAATTGACCTCAACTTTCGGTTAGGGAAGCATTAGAAAGGAAGCCATTCGTTGGGAAGGCTTCGTTTTACCGCCATTATAGTCATCATCAGGTCATCACCATTACGATCCCTATCAGATTTAAAAGAAATACAGATTTCCCAATGATTCCATGGGACAAACCAGCACGCACACTACTATTTTGCCTCCCGACCAAATGAAACCCTAATAATTGCGCTAAAGGGAACATTAACCGCAAATCAAGGCCGAAACGAGGATTGGTATCTTTCCACCACCGAAAATTTTCGCACTTCTATTCATGCGAGAAAATCTACCCCAAGAAAATTAATTTCAACACAAGTTGGAAAAAAATGGGACATAAAAGGAAAAATTTGAATATTGCAGCAAAAGAAATTATCGTCTAATGGGTATCCGAGGATGGTGATGGCTGACAAAAGCAAGGAGCGAGTAACAGCGGGTTACAATCTAGCCGTGCAATTTCTACTCTCATTTGGAAGACAGCTTAGTGTTGAAAAACGTCCCCAAAAACAAAATATGCTGAAGCCAAATCCTGTAGTCACTTTCACTTCTTTTCAACTGTTGACAAATCTGCTGTGTTGAATTCGCAAATGGAGCCAATATCCTTTCATGTCTGTCATTGGGATCAATACTGTTATTGCGGGACATTAAGAGGATTGATATGGGTTTTTGTCGTTCGAATTAAGCCAAATGCAACAAACTACTAATGCGTAGGTTTTCTTTGTCAAGGCTTCAACGCAAAGTACCGATTCAATTTCATGAATCTTTCAGGATTTATGCAGACTCTGTTTGTTACAAGAAACTGAGACGTTGTACGTTCGATGCATATTTACGTTTGATAAAGGACATCATGAGTTTATGCTCTAACATATGAATATCTCAAACAATTTTATGCAGATCGGAATTAGTGTTCATTATATTTTTAATAAAAACAGAAATTTAATTTATAATTATTAAAAATTCAAAATAAACTTCAGGTGGAAAAAATTGATTATTTATTTCCCTACTGGATGAATTTTCTTGGCCAAATAAATCGCAAAGAAACCCCTACCTGGAAAAAACAAACATAATTTCTTCTATTGCACGAGCATTCCTTTATAATAATTGCTCAATTTTCCTTAAGACATTCCTACAAATGTCTTCAATGTCAATGATGTGAAAGAACGCAAGGAAGAATAGTATTATGGGAACTTTAAAAACTCCATAAACCCAATGCATGGTTGCTCCATCCTCAATGAGCCTTTTGGATTGCTTGTCTTCTTCCTATTCTTGGCACTTATTCTCTTCGCCCGGTTTCAAGGAGCAAGTCACTGTGGAGTGCTGAATTGGCCATAAAGAAAAGTTTCAAAGTGCGAAATGGTGCCATCCATTCGCACTCTCTTAAAATAAATCAAATTTTTGAGTCGAGGATATGAGCGTAGAAATTATGAGAGCTATTTCAGTGTTTTACCTACTTACAACCCATCCATATTTTTTCGGAATCGATTTCCGCCAGCATAGAATCAAGTTTGCTTCATGTAGGCTATGTTGGGTACAGTATTTCATGGAGTCCAGGTGAAACTTGGCTCCAGAGCATGGCAGAAAGGAGAGAAGGAACAGAAGAACAACACAACTTTCAGAATTTTAAACGCTAGCATTTACGAAGGATTATTTGAATCTAACTTTCTGTTAATAGGACTGAGTATAAATCACATGGTATCGAAAGAATCCTGTAATGAATGCTGCAAATCTCTGATGAAGTTGTTAGAACTCAGGAACACTTCTCGAAAGAATTAAAATGTCAAAACTAAATTGCAAAAAAGGAAATGAAAACACATATAAAACTAAAAATAAAGTCCAAAAAAAATAAAAAACTTTCATGGAAGTCATCTTATGTTTTTGAGACCAAATAAGCCTGGAAAAAACTTTTTATTGAGTACTTTTCAACTGATTTTAATCTGTTGTCAATAGAATGAAAAATCTCAAGTTCAGAAGAATAAACTCAAGACACGCTTGAATATACTACAAGATTTTGCTTAATATAAACAATCTGCAAGGAATCTATTTATTCGGTTCGATAAGTACTTAGCCTTACCGCCCACTGGCGCCACTATCGCAAAAAACTTCATTATCGTGCAGCACATTTTCGAAGGCGTCTATTGTTGAAATGTCAGCCGGATCGCGCTTGTTGTTATGTTCAAGCCGCGAGTGAAGAGGACGGATCAGCAAATTTTAGAAAAATGGAGAAAAACCAAAATCGGGCGCAGATTCGATTCTAGTTTTTGGAGGTAAAATCGTGCAGCGAAATCAAAGAATGTCAGATGCTATGTAAGGTGACTGTGCATCTGCGACGGCAACAGAAAAATTTCGTTAGACGATTTTCAACACGGTCTTGATGAGCCACGTTCAGATGCCCCGAAAATGTCTCTGGCGGAGGATAAGCTGAGAAAAATCCCTAATTTCATATTGGCAGACCGCCGATAAAAGATGCACGCGATAACTGAGACAGTAAGCATCTCAAAAGATGGAATGGTTATATCTTGCGTGGAATTTTAGGCATGAGTAAGTTGTAGGAGCGATAGATTCCGCGTTTCCTCACTTCGAAAAACAAGCGCAACCGTGAGCCCACTTCAGGTCTGCCACCCGAAAGGTTTTCTGCGACGTTTCATCATGTCGACAAAACATGGAAGTATGATTCCCTAATACACATTAAGGAAAACAAAACAGTCGGAATGGTAGACTTTAACCGGCGAACGTCCTCGAAGAAGACGAAGACTATCCTACCAGCAGAGAAGGTGATGGCCACCGCTCAAGAAATCACATGGTTCGATCTGCTTCGACAACCTGTAAAAGGGATAAACGGTCAAAGCGCTCTATTATGCCAAATTTCGAAATGACGAACTGCTACCCCATCCACCGCATTTCCCCAGATTTGGGTCCGTATGACTTGTTTTTGACTTCTTTTCTTTTCAATACCGATCTTATTCAATCTCTTGATCAAGTCTTGTTTGACTTTGAAAAAGTCATTCGCTGGGCAGATATTTGAGTCGAACGAGGAAGTTTGAAGAATGAACTCTGCAGACCTCGATAAAACGTATTTTCAGACGTGTTGAAGAAATTGGATCATCACTGGGTCAAGTGCATCGAGCTAAGAAGAGACTATATTGAGAAAAAAATCGCAACTTTTTCAAGATCTCTTAACTTTAACCCTTAACTACGGTTGGGGGGAGTTTTCTACCCACTATCTTTTCTTTCGTTCGTATTGTGTTCGTATTGTGCTGTCAGTATTAAGTTACATAAGACAGCAGCTTCGGTAGATACACGTTGGGGCAGAAAAGTTCCCCAACTTTGTAGTTATGGTATTGTTTTTACGTACCGTCTCTCTTGTGTATTTACTTTTTTTAGACAAAATAGCGCAATATTTGAGTGAAGAATCAACTGCAAACGACGATGGAGAAAGTGCTCATCTTTTTGTAAACGATGAGGAACTGAGCAGGACTGCATCGGAAATTACAAAGAAAGTGCAGAAGCAAGGGTGAAGCAAGGAGAAAAAGATATAATAAGAGAGTCGGGTTATTTCTTTGTAAAAAAAGAAAAACGAAGGAATATATATACGAAGGAAAAGCGAAGGAAAAGCGCAGAAAAGGCGAAATGATCAGTCAATACCTGCGAAAAATGTTTCAAGACTAGCAAAACCTATCTTTGACACTAATAGAAATTGGAGACAACTGATAACCATCGATCAAAAATAGTGGATGCTTAAAAAAGTCGTGGTCTTAGCTACTCTGGAACCATGCGTAAGAATAAAAGAGAAATTTCCAAACTGATTCTGCCTCACAGAAATGAAGGCCGGTTCAGTCAGCTTTATCTGTTTTTGCTGAAGATAAAATACTGGTTTCATATCTACCAAACAAATAAAAATTTGTTGTCTTAGTATACTCGAAGCATAACGCGTCGAACATTAATGCAATATCCTGGAAACCTGAAATCATTATATTTTAAAACTCAACCAAGGATGGCAGAAATTTGACGTTGGCCAACAACTGTTTCTCTGACAATTTTCCCGACAACAAAAACCCCTAGCTATATTATTTGGAATGCATTCAACATAGGCATGAAGTTGCATAGGCCAGATTTCATTAAATCATCAATCGATGTGTTGTATTTCATTCAAAAACTTTTTTAAGTATGCAATATCTTGCAAAATATACACAAAATAATTTTTTATTAGGGTAGAAATTCACCTGAGAAAGGAAGGAAGGTTTGTTGATGAAAATACCGAAGAAAGTTAAGAGTTAACTTCTGTCATCAAAGGTACGCGCTTTCAGGCCGAGGCCGACCATAGCGTGCCGCCAACTTCAACGCGGAGTCATATGTAATAATTAGACAATTTTGATTAAAAACTAGCTAATTACTGCTTACGGTATACAACATGGCGGTACTCATGAACTGTTCACCACGCAAATGTCATTACCACTAAGTGCGATTTTCGACGTTTCTGAATCACTCCAATTTTAAAAATACTTTCTGAGCACCGATTCATTGTTTTGAACCAGGCTTGAAACCAACTGAAGCGAAATAACGTACTGTGGGTTCCGGGTAACACAGAAATGTCACGATTACTTTGACGTTTCACTCATAATGCCGTGCTTAAAGTTAAACAATTCTCCACCACACAATCAACTGTTTTGCGGAGACACCTAAAGCAAGTACCACACCAAATACATAGTTTTTTGCAAAAACAAGTCAATATCCCGACGATATTGGCAAGAGAGAGGCAAGAGGATCCAGAAATTAGGAAAGCCCGGACGAATTTTTGCTGCGAGTCAAATTTATCTTCAGGTAAGTATCGATGCCAGTTGAGACTTCCAGGTCGTTTTATTTCGTACGGCATTAATATGTACTCCAGATGTTGAACAGACAGAGTACGTATTTGGATCACCAGTACAAAAGTTGACAATGTTATTTGCTATCTGTTATGATGTTAATGTATCAACCCACGCAGCAGTGACAAGTATCTTCGGGGAAATTATTTACGTTAAGGGTGATTCCGCCTAGGGGCCTGAATCGAGTATATTGGGTCATCAGGCCTTATATGCCTGATGACCCAAGCTCTACTGTGAACAAATGGACCATAGTGAACAAAGCGATCTTTGCCCTGTAGACGAGCGGAGTTTCCATGATCAGTTGTATTCTTTTCCCGCTGGGTTTTCCCAATGTCACTTCTCAACTGACAATCGAAATTTCACTTGTCGCACAGGTTTCTTTTATGTTGATTGAAACATTGCATAGCTCTTTCTTATAGCTTGGAAGCATCCTGAGCATCCCTCATGTCATCGAAAAAGGATTTCGTTATTTGTTTTTGTATACGTGATATCTACTCTGCTAAGAAAGGTCGCCCTCATTCAGCTCTTTTTTACATGCCATGTTGGGATAGCTTCTCGGCAACCATCCGAGTGAGGGTCTAACAAAGCCACCTGTTCTCTCCTTTAGTGATAGCACTAGGGCAGGTGCCTTTCCCTTATTGTCGACCACATTTTGGGAAAAGGCCAATATTTTGTGCGGTTACCCAGGCTGAGAAGCTTCAATTGAAGCTTCTCGTTTCCTTTCGAGTATAGGACTTGCATTACTTCCTTGAACAATTCTTCCTACAATTCTTCCTACAATTAACAACCAAACGACTCGATGTTGGTCTCATCCCCATGAATATTGGCATTTGCTGTAGCGTCTCTGGTTTCTCTGGCTGCGTAGCTGCTTTGATTCTGCGTTTAGGGTTCTTGTGCTCCAAGCTTTTTTAGCCGCTTGAATGTTACGTGGACCTGCTTTATCAGCTGGTCTACTTTGGAGGTCTCTAGGGATTCGATATTGGACTCGATATCGAACCGATCTCCAAACCGACGATATCAGCTTGGTTTAGAGGTCGGTTTAGAAATTTTACCTTGCTTATTAAGGTTAGTCCTTTATTACGAACAAATTAACAAATAATAAAAAGTCGCAATTAAGCTTATGGTGATGTGTTTCCTTGTCCAATGTAGTTTATTCTATGGCGCCATTTGTACTTCGCAGAGTAACTGTGAATAGGTGTTACCCGAGGATAAACCAAAAGATTACATAAGGGGGTTCAAAATCTATTAATCTCCGTGATTTCAGCTTTTGAAAAAAAAACAAGTATGAGCTTGAGGATAGTTTAATTGTGTCAAATAAGGAAGTTTCACTTTCCTTGCCACCTTGATCCAATTTATTTTTATTTATTATCTTAGGTCTTCCTAAATGGTTAATAACCAGTAGTGGATGCTGACCGATGGTATTCGATTATTTGTATTAGAAAGCCAGGGATAAATATCAAAAGCTAGAATTTATTGGGTTCAAATAACGTTTCGCCGTGTTTATTATCCTGAAAACGCGATAACAACATGATGCGCTGAAAGATTTTCCAACGGAAGTTCACCACAAACAATGATACTTGATAATAGATCCTTCGATTGAACCTGTCGTCACTATTTATAATATTTTGGCAGTTTCGAGTTAGTTGTGTCATTCTTAGCTTCTAGTTCTTTCTCTGCGTTCTTGTTCCCTTGTGTTTCTGTGTCTCCACTGTGTCGTTTCCCTTATATTTTTCTTTTATGAATAATGACGTTGATATGACATTTTGCATTCAACTAGGTCTTAGAGGCATTTTACTTTAGTTTTCGTGTGAGATTTACATATCTCTGCATATTACCTGGGCCTTGGTGAGCTGAAATTCTTTTTCTTTCCAGAGAGCCTTGTTGTATTTGTAGGAAGGGCATGGTCCGGCTTTTTGTAGTCATGATCAGCTCGCTCAGAAGTTTGTCTCATAAAAAATCGTTTCAGAGGAAAGGCTTTGGCTGATTTAGTGTAATAGGACTGTAATGTTTGGGACTTTTTGGTTTCATTCAAATGGCAGTGTCTTGTTTAGCACGTGTATTATTTTCAAAATGGATCGGGCAGTTAACTTAAAATATCGTGTCAGAATTGGCCAATTGTTCGTTTACGTTTTTTCCGTGCGATTTTCGGTGCTTGTTTCTACCCTTCTCAATTTATGTGGTTATAATTCTTTCCAAAGTTTTTATGGTCATATCATCGAAGGAGTCATTTATTTGGGTTCGTGGAGGTGTAGGTATATGATTTAAAGTTTATTTTGTTGTTGTTTGTCATTGAACATACTGAAATATTTCAAACAATATCGCGGCTATCCTATCATAATACAGTGAAACCTCTCGTTAAGGACCACTCCCTTTAAAGGACACCTCTGTTTATGGGACAACTTTCAATTGCACTGGCGCTGTTCATACGGAAACAACGCTTTTGGAACCTCATTTTAAGGGGATCTCTAGATAGAGGACACGGACAGAGAAAATTGCTGAAAATGGGTTTTAAGACCTCTAGTTAAAGGACAGTATAAAATTTGTTTCAAACATTTTTCGAGAATGCTTTAGTCTTTAGTCGAATTCATTTAATACTCAGTAAACAGAGTCACTACCTGTCCTTCCCCCTTTTCTCACCTTTTCTACAGAACATTGCGTAGGGTGAACATTTATTTTCATTTTGAACCAGTTCATTGAAAATCTTTGAACTAACAACATGTCTCCAACACGCTAGACAATGCTTCTTCCCATTCGAGCCCAGAGTTAAAAAATGTTAAATTGGTTTTCTTACCGGCTCAAATAACTTCAAGATGTCAACCACTGTATCAAGGCATTATAAAAAATTTTAAAGTTCATTACAGGAAAAAAGTTTTGAATCATTTAATTTCAAAAATAGATTTGCATACAGATTATTTAGCTGTTGAAAAATCTTTTCAGTCCTTGATGGAATTTTTTGGATCAGTTCATCCATAAAAGATATCAAGCCGAGCACAGTTCGCAACTGTTTCATCAAAGCGGGATTGAAAATACCAAATGTAAATGACACTCAAGAAAATGAAGAAACAGAAGGAATAAGTGACCAACTTCAAGTGCTAGGTGACTGCAATAATTGTGACAACATCTCCATAGATGAAAATGTGCGTACTGATAATCAATGCATTGACCTAGATTCAATAATTAATGATGTAAGAGAAAGCGAGTATCCTGAAGGGGAAAGCGAACATCTTGAAGAGCTAGACCCTGAAAAAACCAAAGGCTTGCAGGGTCAAGAAAAAGTAACATATACTGAAGCTGTGACTACTTTGCACAAAATTAACAATACTTCCTAGATCGGGACATCCCTGAAGGTTTCGAATTGGTAGCAGATGCACAGATCCTTTAGGAGTCTAATCATCAAAAAAATGAAAGGCAATTAACTTTGGAAAGTTTTTAAACCCACTGGTACTTCGACATTTCTTCAGTTTGCTCTCTTATTATGTATTTGTTTTATTGAGACCCAATTTTGTTATGGTAAAACTACATTGTAATAATCTTCAAATCAAATCTATCAATATTTGTGAGTGAAATTTCTTTTGTAAGTTTTGGCAGTATGTAAATTCAGTTGTTGTTCAGTTGTTGCAATAAAACCATTTTTCAATAAAAGCATTGTATGTATTTTAATTTGAACCAATGTACCACTATTACATCTATATGCACGAATATGTAGGTGCTTACTGTTTTATGTGTACGTTTACATAAACTAAATTTGATAAACCTCTACTTTAAGGACACCTCTCATTAACGGACAATAATTGCGTCACCATGGCTGTCCCCTATTTAGACGTTTCACTTTACAATCCTATCATTTCGAATTTTTAAGGTCTTCAAACGTCAGCGGATGTCTTGCCTTCAGGTGGGTTCCGATGAGAAAAACGATATAAAGCTTGCGGCAAATTTAAGGGAAATTCACTCGTTGTTCGAGAGCTGAAAGAGAGATGAGAAGAAAGCCACCGATTGGCATGACTTATTTGCAGATTGCGTCAAGGCTTTGTAAGCCGAGACGAAGGATAAAAAAAACTTAATTTTGTGTTCTTGTTTCCCTTATCATTAAGTTGCAGAATCAAATCTTTCAATTATTATTGAAACCAGTTCATAATTCAGTTCACATTTGATGGTGGATAGAAATAATACCCCGAGACCGATAGAGTTCGGTAATATACAGCTGAAGTGAACCTTGCTTCTTTGATATTGAGGCTTCAAATCAATGACGGAGTTATTTTAATGAGTTAATTCAAACCAAATCGGTTATAATTCAAACTAAATTGGTTATTTTGGAAATTCGAAACGATTCTTTCAACTTTCGTGGACGTACCGCAACGTTTGAGCTCATTTACTAGTTTTGAGTGGTAGGAGCAACTAAAGACTAAAATGTTACGGAAATTTTACTACATACCTTTGCCTTTTTCGAGTCAAATCCTTTCAAATACTTTACATTGCTAGGGACTCGTATTTTGGTCTTTGATTCTCTGAATACGCAAATGATTTTCGTTGAGATTTACAACCACATTAACCAGCTGGGTTGTACCATCTATTAAAAAGTAACATCACTAGTACTAATCCTTGAAAAAAGAATTGTCAGGAACGTTAATAACGACGCAAATACGAAGCACGGCAAGCATCGATAGAGGGGATTCAAGAAAATTACCCAAAGGGAAGGATGGCTCAGCATTCTTTCAAAACATACCATTTTTCAATATATTCACAACCGTAAATCTTTTCATCTGAAATTCCATAATGATAGGAAGTTTCGTTCCATGAACTATTTAGCACTTGAGCTACATCGATGTATCGATATGGCTTTTATTAAATCGATGCTCTCATTGGCATCATTCCAACCCCATCATGACTAAGCCTTAGCTGGTAGTACATTCACGCTATCACAATTTTCAGTCTTTTTTAAGCAGATTGACAAATGCCATTCGCTTCCTCTTTGTTTGGATAAGAAATCGTGACCTGCTTTCCCAACACCGAGAAAAAATAAATGAAAATTGCAAATTTGTTTGGTGTTAGGAAAATTGAAACGGCATAGCGACATTCACTGAACAAGCATCCCTGCCACTTTTTATGATGGTTAGTTATCCTATACGTACACATACACACAGAGTACATAGGTATCACAACAAGGGAGAACCCGTCAACGGAGGAACCATTACCAACTGACGACAAGAACGACAACGTCTTTTTGTTAGCACAAACCATCCTACTCCGTCGAACTTTGCCGCTTGCTTTGTATTTTTCACTGCCAAGGGATCTAATTGAAGTTGCGCGTCCAGAACGTGCTTTCCTGCAACGGCTTACATCATTCCAATTCATTTTCTTCTTTGCACACGTCCTGCCTACAACGCTTTGTAGTGCGACACCTGTGAATAGTCGTTCAAATCCTGCTTGCGCTATCCGGGTATAGCACGTTTTGATTTATTACAATTACCCGAGATAGGTATACACGCAACTTTTTCAAATGCCACCTACAAACTCTTTTACAAGGCTTGTCCTATTCCAGACTCTTCCAGGAATTTCAAAACGCAATGTTGAAAAGACCATGCTTAAAGGATAGCTAAAAGTCATTGAAAATTTAATGAAATCCTGAATAAATGGAAATATTTTCATCAGAAAAGAGTTGAGGATGGCATTTATTGTGCAAAGAAAACCGAAAAATTGTGATTGCAAAGAAAGGTAGAGCATTGAATAAATTATTTTCAACAGCTTAAGCATCCTTTCCATAGGTCAATAAATCAAATTACCAGGAAAACGTAACAATCATGATAATGGATAATATACTGGTCAGAAATAACTGATTTGATACACGATATGATATTATCGCGATCCTAAGCGCTTAGCAGGACCGATTAAATGAGTGCTTTATTTTAAGGATTCATAGCATTGCTAGATATGCTGCAGTACTGCTTGGGTATAGTTGTCTTTTTCTGCGATAAAGTTTTTCGTGCATGTAGCATTATTATTAATTTTGGCAAATGCTCAGTTTGATTAATTCTAGAACCATTTAAGGCATAAAATTCCCGTCAGTTAAGGCCTTCCATACGTCCACCAGCGCCAAAAATGCGCTAGAAGAAAAATTTTTTTTAAATAGGGATAAGAAAAATAATCAATAAAAATAAATGATACACATTGTTAATTGACGTTCAAACTTAAAAAAAAAATTATTTTACTTTATTTTTACAAAAATTACTGTATAAAAAATCACGTGATCCCTAACACTAAGAAAAAAAAGTTGCTTCACGGTGTGCATCATATCTCCAGCAAATGTTGATCGAGCTGCGAAATTGAAAAAAATTCTTGTAAAATAAAATTTTTTTTTCAAAGTAACCTAATAGTTTTCTATTGATTTCCTAAACATTTCCAGAACACTGTCTGCTTATATTTTTTCTGCACTTCCGTTATGATTTGCTGAACAATGTCCTTGATGTTCCTCTAACCATGATTCATACTCAGCCGTACCTTTTTTTCTTTTCTTGAATTTCACATTCCTTACAATAACTACTATTTACCATGAAGTCGACAACATTTCCCGTGAAATAAACAAATCAATTTTGTAACTTCGAAGAGCGAAGAAAAGCCTCCTTTATCCAAGTGCCATCTCCGGATACAGTAATTCGATCTTTAGATAATTGTAGTTTATCTTGATTGGCAGATTGTTCGAGTTCTTCTTCGGCAGAAACTATCATAGAAGGCTTAGCAAGATTCTTCTATATTTTTTAAAATTGAATCAAAGCTTGTTTGTGCGATACATGATGCTGAATTCATGACACCGCAAAAAAGTTGCATTGCCTTCAATCCTTTTCCTAACAGTCGAAAGGCGAATGTGAAGCGTCGATTCATCTCGTATGCAGAATTTATCAAAGGAGATGAAAAACCCTCTGAAAATTATCGTTACACGTTGTACAAAAAGCATTCAACTTGAAACCAAGTCCACGGCTACTTGCTTTCAAAAATTTCACATTTCCACCTCATGTACGACAGACCACACATTCCGAAATAGCTGTGAAAACAGTAGCAAACTGTTAAATACAGTATGAGAACGTTGGATCGAATGAAACTTCATCTAACTGTCCCGCTGATTTTTTTGCAGCCGAACGAGTATACTTAGTTGCACTTTCCATCTTGTCTGGCCTTGGCGGAGGCTTCTTCTTTTTGGACGTGAAGATTATTGACTCTTACAGCCTTTACGATCTGTACTGCGACGTTTCAACATTATGATTATCTCAAATGATCTACAACTGTACGCACAACTTCGAAAGATCAAAGACAACTAACGTTCGAAATTAGAAATCCTAGCAATTGACTCAAAATATATGAGAATATGTGAATAGCTTTACAAACGTCCTCAGATTTATTTTGCCATAACAAAGCAGGTGGAGACGCTCCGAAAGTGTCGGTCAGCCGTCTCAAACAAATCAGAGCTACCAGCGCACACCAAACTCTAGTGGGGCAGTCACATTTTCTACCACAACTTTGGATCTACGGGGAATTTTTACAATTGACTTTTACAGAAAGAAGCCTGAAACTATAGAGAACAACAATCTGTTAAGAAAAAATGACGATTTTTTGAAAATTCTGAACGTATTTGAGGCCTTAAGACAGAAGCATGAAAACATGATATGGCTATCTGAAATACGATAAAAACTGATGCATTCAGTTCCTGGTTAAATTTTAACATAAAAAAACAATAATTTGTAAGAGAAAGTTCGATTGATCGTCCAAACCATATTCGAAGTATGCCTTAAACGTCCGCAAGAAAGAAGTTTAAAACGAGTCCTAAAATGGTTTGAAGGCTCTGAGTAAGCTTCTTAGTTTTGATTTTACTTCGTAGGATTATACCAAAATTGTTAAACAACGACCTCGGATAATGAATATTGAAAAAGGGGAGGCCTTTCACCGGGTGCTGTTATATTCTCATATGCTGATGACTCCTCCTGGCTAAAACAATCTGTTTGCGTATCGAAAAAGCATATCTGCCATGCAAGATTTTCAGTGCAAGAGGTGTGACCCACCTGTAATTACATCATTTTGAATGGACACAGAAAGCTTAATACTTCGTTTATTATTAACTTTATTCATTGAACATTTGCATCGTGCTTGGAAATATTTACTGATGAAATCTGGAATTGGATTCCAACGCGTTTGATACTATTTATTTATATTCATACTAAATAAGTAGATGGTATAATCAGAATTTGATTCCTTCAATCTCGTAAAAAAATAACCATCATAACAATAAACTCGAAAATAATCATCAGAGAAGTTGTTACGGTCACGGTTCCGTCACCATTAGAGACTCTATTATCAACAAAACTCCGTGAACCGTAGTAAGTTAGTCAAAGCTGGAGCGCAAACTCTTCTTACAGTGATGCCGATCAATCTTAGAGGATAATAGGGTCGCAATAGTAGACGTCCCAGAGAAAGAGGAAGCGGAACTCCTAGCAATAGAGAAATCGAAATCGGCTGACTAGTATGCAAAATTAGAGTACTTTTTTTATAAGTGCCTTAATTTTGGATATATTTCTCTGAACTACAAGGGACCAGATTGAAGCAAGATGTGCTTAAAGAGAGTATACAAATAAAGCAAGCTGCATCTCATACAAAACCAACGACCTGAATCCTGAAAACCTGGGTCTTATTTCCGGCAATATAAGGTACCAGGAGTTCAAAGAGGCATTTAGCGAGGGAAAATCAAAAATTATAATCAAGACTGATCGTATATCGTAGAGCAACCGCGCAAAACTTACTTGACAAGATTGCGAAGGAAAAAGGAACCGACCATCTGTTGATGTCTAAAAAAACAGGTACAAAGATGGACGGTAATTTGACCGATCGGGCACCGCCACCATCTGGGTCCGGAATAGTGTTCCGATCCCAGTTCAGAACTGCTTCAGCAGGGATGGCTTTGTGCTGATCAGGTGTGAGGATATGGCATTTATCAATGTATGTTTCACGTGAAATGAGCCCATTCCTTTCAGATCCTTTCAGATTAAGCTCCATTTCTATCTCTCTAGAAGCTATCTTCTTGTTGCCGTTAACTTCAACGCCAAGACGATTGAATAGAGAGTGCGTCATTGAGAATCCAGAAGAGCAAGACCCTTGAAAATGGTGGCTAGGACGCAACTTGTCGTCATGAACGTCAAAAGCAGACGTTTAGCCGAAAAGCTTCATGTGATCCATTCCGGACTTGAGGTTTGCTTCGGAGTTGTTAGTGCCAAGGAAACGAAAATGGGGGGGGGGGGGGGGTGCAAAGGGACCAACACAGCAAGTGATCATTAGTGGGTACATTGAACTTAAAATTAGCGAAAGTTTTGTTTTGACATGCAGCCCTTTGAAATGCCCAACCTTTAACAGTATGTTGGAATATTACCAAGATGGATGTCGATAAGTTCACCGGAGTTTTCATTGGGTTGGAACCATGGCGCCAACTAGTGGAGTCTCTGCCGAAAATATGTTTAACTTTACCATGAGCCTCATCACGTCTGCGTAAGACTTTTCTATGCCCAAGCGGTGGCTACCACATGGTAAGTCTACTGTATATCAGCGGTCAGATGGAATCGCTGAAAAGCGAAGAGAATTTCACAGACTTCGCCGAGAAGCCCAACGTTCAAGTCATGTCACATTCCCGAATGCTGGCATACAATTCGAGAAGAAAAGTCCTCCATTGGTTGATAAATGATGACAAGCTGCTGATAAAACCTTGCTGAGGACATCATCACAGACCCGTGGGACTTAGTGTTTGTGTTTTTCATTTGGAAACACCGATGGCAATACTAGTGTTGACCAAAGTAAACCATTGCCATATTCGTAATATTACATTTTTTTAGTAAATACGTACTTAGAACGTTTAGGCGTACGAGGGCTATTTAATTATTTTACAATATTTTCAAAAATTCATTACGGCCAAAGAATCCAATTAAATCGTGACGATTTTTGTGCGATGGCATACTAGGATTTTCGACGCGGATTATTAAGAAAAGAATGCATCGATCAACTTGAGTTGACATTTTGTTATGAACCTGCATCCTTAAGCACTGTAAATAACTACTATAATGAATGCAATCGTTCTCGCTACTCGTTACCGATAAGTTTCGTGCAGATTGTTCGAAATCAGTAATCTTTCCAGAAAACATCGATGTAGTCAAAAAATTTTACACGAAAGTGTGCAAAAGATCCATAAGCGTAAATTGGATCCCGTACAATTTAACAATCACTCAAAGAAATACGCATGTCCATTTATGTAAACAAACGCCAAAAAAACTCAAACGAGGATCTACAAAAGACATTTCAAAAATATTGACCGGTTACGAATCATGTTTGAATTTTAAGCCTGAAACAAAACAACAATTGGCTGTGTAGATCTTTCAAAACGAGCCGAACCTGACAAAATCTGTTAATTGCAGAAGCACTTCCTGCAAATCGTCTGCCACTTTTTGAACCAACTAGTCATGTGGCAATCCTACCGAGAAACCTAGAACAATCAATTCCAAATTACACAGTATATCGGAAAAATTCCCGAACTTTTTTTTGTAGCGCTTGTACGAATTGCGCCACCTCTTGGACGGTACTATGTTGCTGCATCCCTCTGGAGTGTCTGAGAATTTTTTCACCAGTATCCGTTCATTAGTTGCCGAGATAGACGTGCGTTTAGTACCCCGGTGCAAGCTCTACGATGGATGAGAAATTTGAACATCGTGCCGCAATTAAATTCTGCTTTAAACTTAAAAAAACTTTCGCGGAAACGAAAAAAATGATCTATTCGGCTTACGGTGAAGGTGTAGTATCGCGTACAACTGTTTACACGTGGTTTAGTCTGTTCAAGAAGGGTAGAGAGTCGTTAGAAGATGACGAGAGAAGCGGCCGGCCGTCAACAGCTGTTACTGACGAAAACGAGGCTTGCGTGCGCGCTACTGAAACAGGATTGCCACATGTCTCTCAGAATGTTGGCAGACGAACTGAAAATGAGGTAGGATAGCGCCGTGTTGATTTTGAAAGGAAAAATGAACCGCAGGAAGGTCTCCTCTCGATTTGTTCCGGACTTTCTCACACCAGAGCAGAAACAAACTCGCATCCAATGTTGTCAAGATTTTATCGAGACTTGCGACACCACTCCGGGGTTTCTAACCTCAATTGTGACTGGAGACGAGACTTTGTGCTTTCAATACGATCCTTCCACGAAGCGCCAGTCATCCGCCTGGCTCAGTCCGGGCCGCGCGAGTCCTCAAAAAGTGCGCCAACAAAAATCACGGGTAAGCACGATGCTCATCGCTTACTTCGACTCCAAAGGCCTGATACACAAAGAATTTGTGCCACTAAACACCACCGTGAATGCAGCGTATTAGGTAGAGCTGTTAAAACGTCTGAAGCGCCGTATTAATCGCATCAGGCCCGAGTACAAGGAACCGGGATCGTAGAGTTTGCTGAATGACAATGCGCCTGCTCATTCTTCGAACATTGTGAAGCGTTATCTCGCCAAAAATCAGATCCGACGCATCAATAATGCCCCATACTCGCCATATCTGGCTCCAGTCGACTTTTTCCTATTTCCCAAGCTAAAAATGGCCTCAAAAAGACGATTTTTTGAAGATGTAACGAGCATTCAAGCGACTTGCACCGAGCGTCTCATAGGGGGTAAATTCAGAGGAGTACCAGAGAGCCTTCGAATCACTCATGGAGCGCTCAAATGAGTGTATATCTAGGAAAGGGGACTATGTTGAAAGTTAACTGGAATAAATCTCTTTAGATGTAATTTTCGATTTTTTATTTCAAAAGTTCGGGAACTTTTCCGACATATTGTGTATACATAGTCCTCTGTTAGTCGGGAATATTTGGAAAAATGAGAGAGAGAAAAACAAACGACGTCGAATCCCTCTTCACCATGGTAGTGCGATCTTTAAGATATCTCGTCGAACAACTGAATTTTTGATTGGCCAAAATATCGAATCAATGGCATCTTCCTTAAAATCCTGGTTTCGCAGCCAACGACTTCTTCTTGTTACCTTACATGAAAAATAAACTACGATTACAGCGATTTTCGACGTCCGAAGAAGCTGTTGAAGCGTTCAAGACCATGGTTCGGAGATTCTTCAGAGTAGAAATTTGTTTTGATACTTGGTTTAAACGCATGCAATTCTATCGATCTTAACCTTGAGTGTGGACGACATTTTTACAACACTACCTTGGGCGTGGAGTCGCTCAGGCGTTTCTATTGGCATCCAACTTACTTGTACTAATGGTTTGGAAATACTCTAACACTTTCTCAATTAAGATATATAGAATCGTACTAAAAAAAAAACAACATGCATATACAATAAACTTTATTGGTTGAAGAAACAAAAAACAATAAAGAAAATCCACAACTATGACATTTTTTAGAAATTTGTACCTAGTCTCGATTATTAGTTCGTAAGTAATCTAGTGATTTTTACATGTACAGTGTGAGTCAAAAGTTTGTACACACCTAATTCTAACCACTAAAGACGTGAAAGTTCCCTAAGTAACAAATGATAAGTGAAATATTTTCAAACACATGTAAACCTTATAAAGGCTTTTCCATTAAGGACATACAATTTTATATTTTATTTTAAAATTTAAATTTTATGTATTAGAAATATTTGAAATTGAAGTTCGAATTTATTGTGAATGTTGTGCAAGCATTACATTTTGTGATTGAAATTCGATTTAGATCATATAACCACCACGAGCTAGTTAACATCGGTCAATTCTTTCGATCCGCTTTTCACCAAGCAGAGCAGATCGCTGGCAAATTCACGTTGAATGTTGTCTTTGTTGCTGGGTTGTTGACATTAACCAGTGACTTGATATAGCCCCATAAAAAGAAATCCAATGGAGTTAGATCGCATAAACAAAGCGGTAATTCAAGCGGAGATAATTTCTCGAGATAATACATTCACCAAATTTGGTTTTTCACAAATCGATTGTGAGTCGTGGCTAATGGCGCCGTCTTGTTGGAACCACACATCGTTGACGTCAACTTCATCCAATTCTGGCCACAACTAATCTTCCAACACAACACAACAACGCTCTCTATTAACGGTAACATGGCTGTCGTTTTCATCCAAGAAAAAATACGGCCCAATCACACCTCCGGCATGAAATCCTCATCAAATGGTAATTTTTTCCGAATGCAACGGTGTCTCAAAGAGTACGTGTGGGTTTGTTGCTGACCAGTGACGCATACTTTTGTTATTAACAGCCATGAAGCCATAGATGAGCTTCATTTCGAAGGATGATTTTTCGATGAAATTCTTCACTTTCTTCAAGCTTTACCAGAGCCCAATTAGAGAAGTTTCGACGTTTCGTATGATCAAACGGTTTTGATTCTTGAGTCAATTTGATCTTGATGGCATGTAAGCCAAAATCTTCTCGCATAATACGCCACAGTGTGATTTGAGCGATGCCCAATTCTTGAGGACGACGCGGAATCAACAGATTTGGCTCGATGCATTTACGACTTCGCTCTTAGCGATACAACGTCTTTTTGACACCGGAACGTTCAAACGTGAAAATTATTCACTAAAACACACACATTTTGTCGAAAGGGACGGTTATTACTGCCGAAAATTGGAGTAAGCGCTTTTAAAGTTGCGAGCGATGAAACAGAATTTCGGTGGTAATTTTTAATAATTTCCAAACGTTGCTGATTCGTTAGCTTGACTTTGAATCGTTGAAAATGTTTTCTCTAACTTATGTTTCGACATTTTCAGTTCATTACGTTTTATGGTGCATTTCTATAAAGATACGAAATTTTTATGTCCCTGATAATTTAATTTGAAAATGTGTCAGTATACAAACATAGAATAAATACAAAGACTTCGAAAAAAGAGCATCAGTACTTCGCGGGACCTCCTTGAGTTTTATGACTGCATCGCATAGAGTTGACTACGTTTTGAGTAACTTCAAAAGAGATATTACCTTATTCTTCCGGTAATGTTTATCTTTGTTAAGATGCTATGGTACATTTCATAATATTTTAATCCAAAACTCAACCATAAATTTTCTATGGGATTAAGATATGCTGATTGTTGAGGGGGTATACCTGCTTAGGTGTCTTAAACAACAACCATTCTTTTGGAACGTAGGAATATATGGTTTTATTTATTGTAAATAACGCACTGAGTTGGAACTAGGGGTTTTTTTTCTTCTGCTGACAGTCCAGTCCCATTAGAGCCCTTACCAAAGTAGAGAAAACCATTTTAAAAATAAAAGATTTGCGCATCTTATAATGTTCGAACTACCCATCCATAATTTGCTCAATTCATACAACTGTTGCGAGTTACTGATAAATTTGTTGAAATTAAGAAATGTGGCAGGAAGACTATCACTCATTTTTCTATCTGCGCAATCATTTGGGTTATCAAACAGAAGAGACAGTAGCAAACTGATGGAGTATTTCATTGCGGCGGCCGCCATTTTGTTCGGTTCCTCTTTAATAAATATGAATTCGTTTCCTTTAATGTTGATAACAACGTATACAAAGTTTCAAATCAATCCGTTTTGTGTATTGAAAAAAGTATTTCAATTTAACAATCAATTTAAAAAAGTATCCATTTCTGCTCTAAAGACTCAATAACCCTCAAAATGCGAATTTTTGTGATTCCAATATTCTCGAAGGTCTGTGTGAGCTGCTGAAATCAATGCCTTTCAAAAAATTCAGTAATAGGTTTTGTTACACATTCTAATAGGGCATGCCAATTTGGCGAGCAACTCTACACAAAATAAATGAAACGAGCTTCCATTATTACGATACATTGCATTCAACCAAAACTATTTACCTTAATTCCACCGAAACATGCCTATCCTATCCGATTCCACATCATATAATCAATAGGGGTTGTTGGTCTGCAATGCTATACCAAATACAGACTTGTCTATGCACATAACCCATTACATTCATTGAAAACTAGATTCCTTGCAAACAAATCGGTTTCCATACCAAACGTTTTGTAATTTGTGGCTGCAACAAAAGACGGCTGTCTTCAAACAAAATGACATGGTATTGAAACTTGCCATTTGCTTGTATGGCATCATCCTACAAGTCACCACCATAAAATCTCGAATGGTATTTAAAAGACATTTTAGCGGTTCTCCACTGATTCTCGCTTCCATTCTATCCTGACAAACCTAATCCTGACTATTCTATTTTGTCATTTCATCGCTATTTTATTTGAGCCTTCGCGGTTCGTCTGAACGCCAAGACATTTCCACCGAGACAAGATGCTTCCTTAATATGACAGGGTGCATCACTGTCAATCGTATCAAATGAAAAATGTAAAAACCGCCAGCTATTGAAAAGTGATGAGAAAATATATTGAGTTTTCTTTTGTCCTGATTGATTAAAACATCAGGAACACAATATTGAATTTCATTATTAAAATTTGGCATCTTTTAGTCTTGCCTCTATACTTTTTCGTTGCAGCTCAAAATTCACCCTGCAAGTAAGATATCGCAACAGCATATCCACCCGTCAACATAGGACTCCTTACGGCAGCGTGGTTTATAAGAAATTTATTTCAGAAGTATATGCATTCGTTGCTGGCAGCATGGTATACGATATTAGCATAATTGATTCACATAAATCCTCACAACAAAGCTATCCTCACCATATAATAGGACATCCTCCGCCATCACCACCATTAACTAAGTAACAGTCACTAAAAGCCGCCAAGTCGTCCTGTGCGTTCTTAATGAGAGTAAGAGATGAGACTAATCAACCTACCTGTGTTGAGCCCTTCGTCCTCGAAGCAATGACTATGCAAAGTCAAATCGTTACCACCAATTCCGTAACCAAAGGCAAACCTTTAAAATCATGTAATACTCATTAATGATTGAAGGTAATCATAGTGAATAGGTTGCCGTGCCAACCTTCACGAATCTTTAACCCGCAATCCGGATCAGCATAAATGCCCCAACATTATAGTTAATTCCAGCTAATCGATTGCGATTAGAACAATGCTCCTTATTAGGTCAAAATCACTATAGAATTTTAACCGTTTGAGGATTTGTCTTGCATTGATGATTATCTTTCAGAAAAGATGCAAAGATTATTGAGGCAATTGAATTTAATAGTTCAGTATTGTTTCCACGTTGAGTATTTTTCGCCAGGATTTCATTTCACAATTCAATGCTGGAATTGTCAGTGGGTTCTTGGAAACCAGTGATCGATTGGAAAATAATCTGAAGTAAAACCTAAACGTTTGTGTGCGTTATCTTAGAAAACGCACACAAAAAATTTCCTTATATGAGATCTCGTTAAAAATCCGATTTGAACTCATTGCTATTGATAAAAGAGATATGCGACCCCTTCAGAACAATACTGAAATTACGCTAGATCTTTCAAAATACCCGTATAAATATGTGAATATGAGAGTGCAATGCCAGCGGAAGATGATTGATTATTCATATATGCCAGATGCTAACGCTAGGACCAAACCCCTCTAAGACCCAAATTTCCCCCTCTAAGAATAATGTCAGGCATTTCCACATTCTCCATCTGTCTACATGTTGCTTTTTCATCCTGGATATGGAAGGCATTATAAACCTCTTGTGCTGTAGACAGTAAAGACAGTGCTTTAAATTAACATCCCAAAATAGAAAACATATTTTCTTAAATATTTTTGCATTATTTGTATTAAGACCACCGAGCACGGGATAATCAAATATCGAAAAATCCCAGGAATAAATGTCCGCCAAAATACCCTGATGGGTGATAGAGCACCACCATCATTTTTTTCCAGATTACTTTCCTTGTTATCCTGTTCAAGTTCGCGCTTCAATTCATATAAGCAGTCTTTACCATTTTTCAGCATCATAAGTCCTGGGGCGTCAAGGACGTTGACGGGGCGACGACTCGACATCAAGTCGGTGAAACTGAAAGTTGTCTAAACGGCCTTGACATGAAGAAGAAGATCTGGAGGCCCAAGGCTTTCACCCAATCGAGGTCTTCTTCATCAAACTTCAGACAGTTCCTTCCAAATTGGCCAAAACTGAAAACTAATATATTTAATGCAAGGACAGTCTGCCATCTTATCTGTCGAATTTAGTCGCTCAAATAACGAAACGGTCTAGCAATGTGCCATAACTGCCAATAATTTGGCCACTCTTCGGGCAATTACCACACACAGGTGAGATGCACCACATGTGATGGATTTCACCACCATAAGGAGTCTAAAAAACCAAATACACAACCATAAAAATGCATCAATTGCAAGGATGAACATCCGGCAAGCTACAGAGGTTGTCCCAAAAATCCAAAGAACGCAAAAAGACGTTTGCACAAATAGTTGTAGAAAACACCACAAACACATAAACAAACACCCCAACCATTAACAATCCTTAAAATAAACCACAACCCCATACAACCCTCACCTTCACAGTTCAGTTTCGCACTGATGTTCGCAATCGCAGTTTCAACTGATGATGCAAGAAATGAATTTGGGACCAAAACATGAATACCAACATAAACACAAAAAGACAACAATGGTCCTGATGAATCACATCGTAAGACTGGAGCGTTTAAACGATTATTATTAGATCATAAAATTGATATGATATCTCCCCAGGAAACCTTCTTGAAACCGGATATTCGCTTCCACTTCCCTAACTACATTCTGTGTAGAAATTACAGATAGACTGGTAGAAGGGGTGGTACAGTGATTCTTTTAAGGAGAAATGTAAATCATCACCAGATCTTAACATCACAATTGACAACAAAAGAAGCCGCAGCCATCAAGGTGCAAAGGAGCTCCTTTGTGTTCTCTGTGATTTTCCCGTACAACCCACCATATAGCCGTGAGCTAGCATACGACCTCGACGATCTCTTCACCCTTGAAAGCCCACGTCTGGTTATAGGAGACTTTAATGTCCATCACCGTTAAAGCGGGGCGCAGTGAGAAGCAACTGAACTGGGGCTGAGCTTAACAGATTCGTTGCACGCGTACAAGGTAGCCTGCATTTACCAGATGAATCAACACATTAAAGGTGAAATACACTAACCAAACTTGACTTTGGAATCTACCGCGAAACTCACCACAATATTAGAGTACTTAACGAGCTCTCAATCAACGAGTTCACTTTCTAATAAAGGACGTCTTAATTGACGAGCCACTAGAGGAAAAAAACAATAGATTCGAAGGCTTCCCAGGACACTCTAGCACGTAAAATTTTCATCCAAGGGTTAGAAACAACAAGTGATGTCAACAAAATGATTGTAAATTTCATTGACTACATCAAGGAGGCAAAAGAAAGTCACACAACCACAACTCAAGCCATGGGACACAACCCGTATGAACTTCCACAAGAATTGAAAACCTGATAGGGAGAAAGAACCAACCCCGAAGAACAGCTAGGAACACGGTTTATCCTAGATTACAAACGAAAGCCTACCGGTTGAGCAAAAAAGTAAGGAAACGCATCTTGCAATTTCGCAACAATCAATGGATAAGCTTCATACAAAGCTTGGAACCTGGAGAGAAGTCCTTCTCTAGGATATTTAAATATTTCCGGATACAAAACAAAGCATCTGTACAACCTACCCATGGCCCGAATGAACTTCGATATGATGGCTTCGGTTAGGCGGACGCTTTTGCAAATACATAAGAAGAACAGTTGCATCTTGATGAGTAGGAAGATATCCTGATAAAAGTAAATGAAATAACATCCTCAAGACAACAGCAACAAAAATAGATGATACGACAATGTAACCTCCACGAGACAAAGTACATTATATTAGGTCTAAGCAAAAGAAAATCACCTGGTCCAGACCTCATAACCAAAATGGTATTAAAATGGCTTCCAGACAATATTCTACAGAAAATAGGAAACACAATAAACTGAATTTTCCCTTCACGGAAATACCCTAAAGCAAAGAAATAATCAAACATAATTGTCATTCAGAAACCAAGTCAAGATCACATCTACTCTTACAATTGGAGACCTATAAGTCTCCTCTCTATCGAAAATCGTCGAAAAGAAATCTTATTTAGAGCGAAATAGAAAAGAAACATTAATCCCAGGTGAACAATTTGGCTTCCGAGCAGCTCATTCCACCGGGCTCCAGCTCACAAGGGAGGTCTATTATGTCTAGTATGCAAGAATAATCTTCAAAGCTCATTAATCCCATATCACATTTTCAATCTTAGAAATAAAAGCTTCACTTCTGCAAGGAAAAACCATCCGAATCAGAATAGACAACAATATCTCTAACATGCCATCACCCATCACAACAAGGATTTCCCATCTCACCTTTCTTATACAGTTTAGAAACCGCGGATTCATCTAGTCTTGCCCAGCAACGTACACATATCCTTTTAGGCCGATGTTACGTATTTTTTCTATACAGTACGACAATCACATCCAATACTTAATCCGACGGACTTAACCTGACTAACAAAATTCTCATTTACAAACAGGTAATAAGACCGACTTTACTCTTCGGCAGTATTGCGTTCTACCAGACATCAAAGTTAAGGCCCAGATACAATACTGCGTGATGGCAATGCGTGAGTGCGATGCGATGCTCACTCGTCGTCACGCAACGCATTCAATTTACAATGCACGCGATGCGAGGAAGAATAATGTTCATATGACAAATGTCAAATTCGTGACGTTTTGTTTGCAATTGTTTTTGATTTTTTTAAAGTTTTGAATTTGAAATTTTTTTCCGTTTGGCAAATAATAACCTCAACAAGGATCCACGGCATTTTCATATCAAATTCATTCAGAATAACCCTAGTACCTAAAAAGTAATTAATGCGTTTGAATTTCAAATTTCATTTAAGCGCCATCGCCATGCCCTAGCATCTGACAAACGTCAACGCAGCGCGTTGCGAGGATTTTTCGTTTTTCCGAATATTTTTCGCCTCGAATCGACGCATCGTAATCATTGTACGATGTCTTATACAAACGCATGTTACGAAAACGGGTTGACATTTGCCGCGACACTCTCGTATCGTAGTCTCGCACTGTTGTATTTCGGCCTTCAGTTAATAAAGCACTCCAGGCGTTGCGAAATAGGACTTTGAGCCTGATCGGTTGGATTGCGTATTACATTGGAAACGTGGACATACATAAGGACTTTTGACTCGAAACACTAGTCAATATATACGTGATCGAGCTCATACTCTTCGACCAACAGACACCCTAACAAAATCATTCTCAAGATCCAAGAAAATAGACTATCACCATAGCGTAATAACAAACAGCGATAACACTCCGACCATCGACCGATCTAACGAATTCTGCAGAATTGTATTGGTGTTAGTAATAAAATTTACTTTTTGGTCGTTTTGTTTACAAGCTAAATGAAAATAGATAAAGAAAATTGAGAAGAATAAACATTTTTACTAACACCAATGCAATTCTGGAATACCGTTAGATCGGTCGTTTGTTCGGAGTGTTATTGGTGTATGTTGTTATGCTATGCCATCACAAACATACCCAATTCTATGATCAATTGCAGGCAAGAGAATAACTAGTGTAAACTCCAAGTTGCAGTGATCTTGCGCTCACAGGCAAGAATTGAGCAAAACTGCCTAACTGGACTGGCTCCACGAAATGAAATACTCCAGAGAAAGATATTTAAATGCAACAACACGCTCAGTGTGAAAACACACGGAATCAGATAGGTGTCCTTTTGTGCAGGTAGAAAAAATTCGGGGATTTTTTTTATTTTGAGGGCGTTTTATGATTTGGTACCGGGCTTCTCCGTCTGCTGCTGTCGTATGGTACTTCTTTTTCAGCGAAAAATCACAACTAGGGTCGGATCGTAAAGTAAACCCTTATAAATTGGACATCTTCCTCAAAAAAAAATTTCGAATGAAAATAGGACTCGAAAATTCCAAATCAAATAATTTTGGTTTCCGAAAATGATTACAAAAAAGAAACATAAAGTTATCTTTTTTTCCTTCTGCACAAACAATTCTAAAAGAACTGAATTACGTTTAGCAAGGATTTCGTTGAAAATTAGACAGGGGGTTGCAAATTTACTTACTGAATGTTTTAAAACGTTCAATAAGGATTTTGCTGAGAAGGTTCTTAAACGCTTGCCTATGCAAATCGGGCGTCATTTCTTTGATTGTGGTGGAAAAAAAGTCTCCGCCATCTTTTATACAGCCAAATCAAACAACATTCGAGCTGTTTTACACTACTTGTGTCGACTGAATCCAACCAGCTTTTTCGAGGTTCAATCACTGTCCTTAAACTTCCTTTCCTATTAACAAAAATGTTTTTTTGGTATTCAAGGTTTGTGCAAGCGCTGCAATCGAAACCATCTTATCTTTCGAAGACTTCCTGCTCGTAAAATATAACATGCAGCTCGTATTGTATGTGTTCGAACAACAACCGATTTTTGCCAAAGTGTATACGAGGAGGGTTCAATAAGCACACGTGTTTGCCTTCCTGAATAAAGACTTTACTATCATATTGTGGTACCATCTATCAAACAACAATAAAACAAATTACAGACTGATTGATTGATCAGTTTGAATTTGGCTGCCATTCAAGTAAGGCGTGCTTCGTGGTTTTCGCTAAGATGGAAAAAAAGCAGTATCGTTCGTTAATTTGCTTTTTGTGCTGCGATGGAAAAAAGCGAAGAGATAAAATTTGAATGCTGTTTATGGGGATACTTCGCCATCTATGACCACAGATAGATATTGGTTCAACGAATTTGAACCTTATGACAAAGAGCTACCATGGCGCCTGGCAGACGTGGTTACCGAAGAAATCATTGATTGATGTTTCTCGACATGATTCTCGCTGATCGACGAATCAAAGTAGCTGAAACGGATGCCGGAACGGCAAGAAATATTTTACATGAACGGTAGGCAATGAGAAAATTGTTTCCCGAATGGTTGCCGCGATTGCTCACGGTGGATAACAACCGGTTGCGCTGTTAACTTTGTAGTGATTGAAGTGAAGGAGTCCGAAGGAGTTTTTGCATCCAGTTGTCACTGTTGATGTAACCATGACTAATCATTATACATGTGAACAATGGATTTCTCTCTTCGTGAATCTGCTGGCTCCCTATGATGTTTTCTTGTCCACTAACATGAAAAAGTGGTTCATGAGGAAAAAATTTAGCTCAAATGGCAATCGCCAAAACAGAGGCGTATTTTGGAAAGTTCGACAAATCGTATTATCCGGAGAGGTTAAAAAATGGCAGGAACGTGGGAAGAAGTATATTTTTCTAAAAGACGACTACGTTAAAAATAAAAAACGATGTTTTGAAACAAGGTGTCTTTGTTTCTAACACGGATACTGATTGAACCACCTTCATAGTTGCCAATTGAATTTCCTAAACAGAGAGATAAGATTAAGTTATTCAAATTTCGATAAGGGCATCTACCGCTCGAATTTCTTTGTTAGTACGCTCAACGTTTATTTTTTGACTACAGCGTAAAGGAATGAATGTTGAAAGAATGGTTTTTGCCTAATCGATTAAGTAATAAAATTTGTTTGTTTCATTTTGAATCAGCTTTTTCATAATGTATTCATTTAATAGAGCCAGTTTTAAAATTTCCTGTGCGAGCTCCTTCAATACAAATTCTCTGAAGAGGTACCCCGAACGTTTCTTAAAATCCTTAGGAGTGAAATTGTTGAAATGTAGCTCAACTTTTATCCCGACAATACAATCAAATCATGTGAAAACTCACTTTGTTGTTATAAACACACATCCATAACTGAATGAGTCGAGCGTTCAATCTATCCAATTTTGTTTGCCTATTCAATCGACTAACTTCCGAACATTCGTTTGTTTTTCTAGACAAGACTTTCCCTCAATTTTCTCAACTGGACTTGTATTGTGCGATGGTAGATGCGACTGAAAACTTTTCAATCAATCGACCAAATACAAAGACGATAATTCCGGAAGTGAATTAAAAATTTTTCCGAGCTTGACGAAAATCTTTCTTTTGTTTCCTCTTCATCCGCTTTCATTTCCCTAATGAATAAAAATTTCCACGTTCACAATTCCATGGTGTTTGAACTTCGAACATGAATCGACGAGAACGACGACAATGTTTTAAGGAAAATGTCAAGGATGGAAAGAAAAAGTCAGGTCAGTTTTTGAGGGTGGAATTGTTGAAACGGCTGCAGCGGTGATACCGTAGTATATATGTATGTTAAAATTCAGCTTTCAACAAAATTCCATTTTTTTCTTTCTCGCCAAACCTACTCGTTTTTGTTTTCTTCCTTTTCATAACGACTTGGACGATTGAAGTTGTAAAGTTGTATGGGCGCGCGAATTGAGTATGATAAAGTTCAGTCTTTTTTTTCAACACTACGAAGCATGAGATCAACTTTTGAAAAAATATTTTCAGGCTGTTTTTTTTTCCTAAACATAACTTTTAATTGAGTTACAATCGTTCAGGCTTTTATGCCGGTGGTTGTGGATGATATTTACAATAAAAAAGTCATACGACGACGAGGAAGCTTCAAAAGCGTATCCCGAAAGTTATCCAGAAGCGTGACTGACTGGCACTATCGCATTTTCATATGAAAAAAGCACGGAATTGCAATAAAGTTGGATTAGTGGAATTGTGTTACAGTTCAGATGGAATTAGTTTTAAAAAAATTCAGTTTAATTAATCCAATTTACAGGATAAAAGTTACATATGAGTTTTGCTCCCGTTCTATGGAGAAAAACTAAAGGGATTTTAACCATCGCAAAACCTTTATATGGACAAAGATTAGAGAAATATTCCACATTCCAGTCTTATTACATAGAATGGTAAAATAGTTAATCTAAAGCCAAAGGTTTCCTATCTGCGAATCGCAAAAACCGCTCCTGTCGTTGATTTTTTATAAATTTTTACCTTTCAATTAGTTCGTTATTTTATTAACCAATTAAATAAAACTTTCTGGTCATAATTATAAAGGATAGTTATGTAGTGCTTCCTAATTTTCCATCGAATTATGACAAAAAATTGTAGGAACCCAACGGCTCCACTCCATCTATCAAATAGATTTAATGAAAGCAAACAACATGCCAGACCAGGGAGGACCAAATGCTATGTCAGTTGCTCTTTATTGATTCAATCAGTCAAATAATTATAAGAACATAAAACCATTCCATAATTATGAATTTATGATGAAACTTAATGGCGTAAATTACAATCTAAATTAATACAAAATGGTTAGTAAAAATTTTTGAAACAACGGTATCTTAAAGTTGTTAAACTAATATAAGAAAATATTTTAAATTGATTTGAAAAAAAGGAAAAATTTAATAACATATAAAACAACACAAAAACAGGTTGAACTTTTTAACTTATATCTAATGCGTTTTAACCTAACTCTATTAAGACTCAAAAAACACAATCTTACCCTTATACATCCTGCATAATACGTAGCAATACACCTAGCATAAATTTTAAAACTGTTCCCATTTTCTGCTGAAGCAAGGCAAAGTATATGACAAAAATATAAATCACGAATAACCATGAATAATTTCACCATAATCAAATAATTTAGCCAGTTTCATCTAAGCCGCTAGAGAGACTCTGGAACTCACATATACACTGCCGGTCAAAAGTTTGAGACCACTTTAAAAAATGTCATGTTTTTCAACACTTTTTCTAACTGTTTCTTGTCTAAATAGCCCCTACATAATTTTGAAGTATGCTTTGCATCATTACCTTGTTGGAAAATAAATCCTTTGCCAATTAACTTGAGCCCGGAGGGAATAGCATTTTTCTCTGAAATTTCTTTATGCTGCTCCTTTTTCAGAGTTCCTTTAATTTGGACCCAATTTCCAGTTCCATAGCCTGAGAAACAACCCCAGATCACAACAGATTTTTTTGAAATCATCTTCGGTCCGGTCTCGATGGGCTAGGGCCCATTGCATCCGTTTTTTCTTAATCTGCAGTTTTAGAAGAGGTTTTCGAACAGCGACGCGACCAAACATTTTGGCGGCTCGCAATCGTCTTTTCACTGTAGACACTGACACAGGTCTTTCACGAGATTCGTTGACTTCAACGCGAATTTTTGGGACTGTTAAACATCTATTTCGCATGCTTTTTACCACAATAAACTTGTCTTCATCAGAAGTCGTAGCTCTTGGTCTTCTGGTGCGTAGACGATCTTGATTACTGCCAGTTTCTTTGATTACTGCCACAGTAGTGCGATAACACAATTCTTCGAAAACTTGAGTTGAGATGCAATGTCAAGTTCAGATTTGCCTTCATTATGGAGTATAACGATGGTGTATCGCGTTTCAATACTAATTTCGCGAATTTTTCCTATTTAAGAAGCGTCTTGACTGCAGGAATCACAAAACCAGACTGACTGCGGATATTCGTAGACAACCATGAAAATATTGGGTCAAAATAAACATTAAGAATTTAGAACAATCGCATTGTAAGTTGATGTAAAATAAAAAAATTGTCAGTTGCGGTAATGAGGTAATAAAATTTTTACAATCAATTATCGGACTAGCTCTTCGTCGGCTGACATTTAAGTTTAAAAACAATGGCTGTTTATTGCCCTTTCCTTATCTTACATACAAAAGAATAAGCTTTAAGGTAATCTTTATAAACAATAGAATATGCAGGTGTGTAGATTAATTTTTATCACCAATATTTTGAAAATATTAACTAAAAACAAAAGTCTCATTTATTAGTGGTCGCTAACTTTTGACCGGCAGTGTATGACTTATAATAAGGACAACTTTGGAATCAAAAACATACTGATTCGTGTCTAAATATACGAGTATTCCTGGACAAATGAACTCAGCGAAGAGACGATTCTCAATATACTCGTCTAGATGGAACTACACGAAACTTAAAAAGTTTTAAGTTTTAAACTTAAACTTAAAAACTTAAAAAGTTAAACTTAAAAACTTAAAAGTTTTCACTCTCCAAGGGAGAGTGTCTTTCACCCCTGATTAGACCAGAAAACTTTGAACTTTTGATTTCGTTGAAATGAATGGATCGTCAAAGGGTCATGACCACCCTTTATGCTTTACTGAACCTGATTTTCAGAAGTTCATTATAATGTAGGTACAGATCGAGATTTTTACCGCGGTATGGAGCAAAGGTATTATGTGGAACCCGTTCTAACCTACGTTTATCGTTATAATATGGAACCCTTTCTAATAGCGTTCAGGTCAAGACTGCCCAACAGCAGCGTTGTCTGAAACAATATTGTTTTACGCTTCCGCGCATTAACTTCCACTACGAACGAATCCCGTCGTTCCCCGTCTGTTTCTTTGTATTCATACGTGTTACGGAAGTGTGCCAAGTTCATTGTATGGTTCTGTCCTAACGTTCTCGGTCTTACATGTTCTGTTTTAAGGCGTCGTCATGTACACAAGCAATTAGGAGTCCTTGTATGCAGGTAGGGGCACGTTTTTTGCTAGTGGGAATAAATCCGTAATATTTCTTGATTTCTTGAGTCCCTTGATTTTGTCTCACGATTCTTTGTCTGCTGTCCCTGTGGGGCTCCTGTCTCTGTCCTTTGTTGCAAGTAAAACTGTTTTAGTGGCTCGAAAGTGGAGATGAAACATGAGAGCTTCGCCCGTCGAAAATTTTTCAATTTATTTGTTTCCATGTTTTCGAGTACGTCCAAAAATCGTCCTTTATGTAGTAAATGTAATACTTCCACTGATTTCTTAAGATGAGTGCGGACACATTTATTGTTTTTCATGTTTATGTCATTTATTGTCATGTTGTTTGTCGGCTCTCGTATTATTTTGTTGTAGTCTCGTACACGTTCACAAGATTTTTTCACACTTTATGTCCTGATTGACCGAAGCAGCTTTATTGGCATAGGCAGGTTAATTTCTATACACTTTATTTGTTCAGCGTGTCATCTTTGTTTATGTTTGTCCGTAGGAAATTACCCAAACTACTTCTCGTTTTGAAGGTTGCTTTGATGTTGTGTTCTTTGAATAGTTCTACTGACATCTATTTTGCTTTTTCGGTGTAAGTCAATGTTGGTAATGCTTTCTTGTCGATTTCGTTCTCTTATCTGTGCCTTGTCTGTGCTGGGCGTTTTGAAATTTCTCCCTTTCTTGTTCACCAAGTCACTAACAAGAAATTATTCGTGGCACTTCAAAAATGAGTTCATCCATTCTAACTGTTTCGAATGCTTTCTCCATATCAATAAAACACACCCATGCCATCCTTGTTGTTTAGTTTATGAAAAATATCTGAAGTTCCTTTCGGTATCCCACGTATAGGCGAATACCTGGCTCGGAAACAAAACTGGGGATTTTGGGATTAATTGACACTGAAGAATGGAGTAACTAACTCCCGATATATATATCTGTCAAAATTAAATACATAGCCTTTTGGAATGGAAAATCGAAAAATAATTTTTGTGAAATATAAATATAATAATATCATATAATAATAATAATAAAATGTTGGCAGCAAGCTGATCGGACTATATCTTTAGGATACAAAGATTGCTTTCCTTTCTTTAAGATCGGAAATACCTTGGCCTTCTTAAGCTCATTCAGGAAATATGAATTTTTCAACATGTTATTGAACTATGCAATTACGTCTAAAAACCTCAGAAAAATGTGGCCTTACTTTATATGCAATATCCTCAATACCGCGTGATTTCTTGTTGTTTTATAGCTTTTCTTTTAACTTCCTACGATGATTTTCATTTCAAACTTAAAGACTTTATCTGTTGATGATATTGCGTAACGTAAATTCAAGTCCTGCGTCAGCAATATAGGGTATGAAGTTTCTCTAAGGTATGTTGGCCATTTGACTCTCTGACGTCGAAGATTTTAGGAAAACACCTCTATTGCTGTCGTGTAGCCATAAAGTATGCTGGGGAGACAGAATATAATAACTCTGCATCCTGTTTAGTTCGAGTATTTCAAATAAGAGTTCGCGCTGCTTATTGAATTTGAGGACGTTCCGACCAGTTGTATAAGGTAACGAAAAAATTCTCTCACCTTGCAGCGAAATTTTGAAAACCGACACTTCGAGCAATTCAAAGTTTTTGAGTTCTGGGGCCAGCCTCACTCAGATCTTATGAGGAATCAACTTCTGGAAATGTCAGCCAGACTGGGGTTTGCCGTGGTGAACGTTGGTAACACTCCCACTTCCCGGCGCTTGGGCTGCGTGGGTACCATTCCAGACGTGGCATTCGCCTCGGAGTCCCTCTCCTTTATTAAACAGTTGGAGAGTTCTAGAGGACTACTCGGCCAGTGATCACCAGTACATATTATGGCATTCGAGATCCGTGACATTGTTTCTACTCCCCCAGCCACTCAGCGCTCCGCCTTCGTGTTGAATACTGAGAAGATGGACGTGGGGAAGTTTGTCGAAACGCTCATGACATGCTCACCGCCGTCTGGCTCATTGCCAGGGACCAGAGGACTGACTCCTGATGACATGATGAACTCCACAATGAGTACCATCAAGTTTTCTTGTAAGTCATCTATGTCCCACTGGAGACCTAGACACGGAAACCCTCCGGTGTATTAGTGGTCCACTGAAATAGCTGAACAACGAATGGAGTGTCACAAAATCCGGCGAGAAGCGCAACGAAAGCGAAACCAGGACGAGGCATGCACCAGAATGCCAGTATGTCGGTCGGCCAGGAAATGCCTTCGTGGACTGATCACCAGGAATAAGGTCCCCGTGGGACCTGCACTATAAATTAGTTATGCGGAAGCTCGGTGCTCTACGGGTGCCCTGCGTACTTGATGCGGACATGATGGACGAGATAGTACGGGCACTTTTTCCCCAAGATCCCTTCCGTGTTGATGCCGCCCACAGGGAAACACCAGACTGTCCACTCTTCACGAGAAACTAGCTGGAACTAGCAGTTCTTTCCAAGAACTTTCCAAGAAATAAGACTCCGGGACCAAACGGTGATCCAGCCAAGGTACTGCAACTGGTCTATCACTCTTGCCCTGACTTGCTGCTCAGTACGTTTAATGCCTGCTTGCAGGAAGTCGTTTTCCCTCCAAGGCACGATGGTAATAAAGAAAAAGTTGCTCGCGATGAAAGACGATGTACTCTCGACGAATGGCAACAAGCATGGGAAAGTGAGCTAAAAGGATGATGGACTGCGTGGCTTATCAACGATTCGAGACCGTGGCTCAGTCGAATGCATGGTGAGATTGACTTCTACCTGACCCAGCTACTGAGCGGACACGGTTGTTTTCAGTCTAACCTGCTTAAGATTGGTAAGTCACGGTCTCCAGATTACCTTTCTGTATTAGTGTGAAGGATGACGCGTGTCATACTTTCTTTGCATGCAGAAAATGGGATAAACAGCGTGGTAAGAGCGTGGGAGAGCTCCATCCAGATAGCCTAGTCAAAGAGATGCTGAAATCAGTTGACAAATGGAACCAAGTGGCACATTACGCTCGGGCAATTCTAGCCACGAAAAAGGCATACTTGATTGGCTGGAGGAAAATTGCAACATTCAAGCATGTTAGTCTTAATATTTATTTCAAAGTTACTTTATTCTTAAGTTTATGTCTATTTATTCTTTTTAAGATTAATCATAAGGTACTCGCCTAAGGTGTTTTATTTCATAACTTGATATGCAACCTTTCGAAACAGTCTTTAATTGCATTGACGCAGGATGCTTTGCAGCACTTTTGACATTTTTTGACATATTTAATGTTGAAACCGCGGTGTGTTTTGATGCATCGTATGTGCGATGTTATGATATATTTTTTAGAAGAGAGTTATTATGTGCTCTAATAATATCCTACGTAACTACAATTTACTGTACCAATATGATGCCGGAAGCTATTACACTTATTCTCAAAGATTATCTTGATGAATTCAATTATTTTTAAAACTTTACCAAACTTGATTTAACCTGGCAAAGTCAACTTCGCTTCAAAATATTATAAATTATTCGTATAAATTTTGGTATTCAAAGTTAAAGCTGCAACCTGGACAAATATTTGTGCACGTGAGCATATTCCAAATTGGGTTTCCCAACACACTGACCATAAAACAACGAATTTGAATAGCAATGTCAGCTCCATTACCTTTATTGAAGATGGGAATTCCGTGAAAAATTGACGAACCAAATATTCTTAAACTTCTTTGATAGTACAGTTGATCGAGTGAAGCAATCATCATTATTTATCATCATATAAGTCCCAGGCTCAAAAGTATCCCATACACACGCACGTTTTTTTTCGCGTTGCCTACGATTTCCCTTTAAATAATTTTAAGCAAATTAAAAGCAAAGCAGCTCCCTACAAGTTCAACATCTATCGTGTCAAGGCAATCTGGTTTTGCCTTTTTTTCATTAATACAAACCATTTCCCACCAATACAGATGTTCATAAGATTTTTCTTTCACGTTCATTCACTCGCACGAATCATTCACCTCAAGGCTAATCATTAAAAATTCCTTTCATCTTTCTCAAGTGCTTGTTGGCTTTTCTGTATTTTTCTTTTTTTGTTGCTTGTATAAAATTTACGTATAAATCCACGATTCGAGTAACAGGAAAATGCTTAACCTCCACTGTCAATATACATAAACTTTAACCACCATCAACAACACCAACACTAAATAAAGCATTAATTGTTGGAAGCAAAAAAAATTTTCTTGCTTTTTTTCATTTCTCAGTCCTACTTTTGTACCATATCCGGCGCTTTCACTCATTATTTTTTAACCTTTTGGGCAAGCAGAAAATATCATCATATATATATATATATATATATATATATATATATATATATATATTTTCCTTTTTTGAAGATGGAAGTTTAATGAAGACTAATTAAGGGAGAAACTCTAGGAGAAATTTCCTCTGCGTACGTTATTGTTAGAAAAGTGTCGATTCGACGGAGGAGGAGTGCGAAAAAGCAGAGAATTCCAAATAATTCCAGGTAAAGTCGGAAGATTTATAGTTTCGAAGAAGTTTCAAGGCTATTAAATAGTCATCATCCTTGATAATTTTTCGCTTAATTTTGCAAACGTTTATTCTGCGAAAATCAACTCACCTTTTCTAGTTATTTTATTCTAAAATTTCATCAAATGAATTCATGAATATTTTAAAATTCGCGGAAAAGGACAAAACAAAAACATTTTTTCCGAAAAAACTATTATACTATCCAGAGAATTAGTAAGAACATACTGCAATATCGTTTCCTAACAACAATTAGTCAACATACCCAAATATTACCTGAAATTTTGTGCGTCTCAAACAACCCCAGCTAATAGTTTCTCAATATGATTATAGGTAATCTAAAGACCAAAATATTTGTCCTAAAAATTACATTTATGTTTGTATTATAAAAAGGAAGAACCAAACTGAGATTAAATATCGAGTTTGTGTATTGCTTGAATGATTTTGAAATTGAAAAGTCGCTGCATAGCAAATCATCTGGAAGCGTCAAAATAATTTCGACCTTAGCTGTATCGTTTGACATTTGATTGATTTAAATTAAGTTCAAGTATGACTTCTTTTTGCGAGGACTACAAATGAGCATTTGAAACTTTACGAACAGCAACACAGCACATTTCGAAAAAACAGTGAAAAGTAAAATAATCGCTCGTTTCACGCAATAAATTTCTGTTTATTTCTGATTGTTACTGGAATGGTTGTTGCGGAGTAAGTTAATAGTAGAAATTAAAAAAATCATTGTTAATAACATGAAATAAAAGCTTATCCATTAAGAAAAGTTCGCAGTTAAATACATTTTATCTAACTCCACCAAATGAGTTTACTAATTCGGGTCACCTTGTGATGCGATTTGGAAGGAACAGGTGACCCAATAAAAACATAACAATATAAATAAAATTCATCACCTCCTTTTCTAAAGTTCTCATGCAACATGCAGTCTTAAGTAAACATGACTTTTTCTCACATTTTTGAGTTTTCTAAATATCTTCATCTGTTTGGAATCTTTTTGTTTTGTTTTTTTTTTTCAACAAAAGAACACCAGAAATACTTGCCTGTCAAAACCAAAAAACAGTGTTTTCTTTGAAACTTAATAATAACGAGATTACGAGTAAAAAAAATTGTTCGTACTTTTCATTTTTGTTTTTGGACCGATTTATTTCACTTAAATAGATTTCTTTCCATCATATGTTTTTTATCTGTCCGGTCCAAAAGCAAATTGAATGAGTGTTGTCAGTCATTCACACATTTTTTGTTCAAGATGGAGTTTTGAATACCACTTACGTCCTTAAGACGCTTCCATTCCAGCGTGAAATGCATTTTTCTACTGTTGTTGTATTGATTATAAAAGTCAACAAAAAGCTTTTCTTTGTTCCTGCTATTAAATGACTATTTTGTTAGTATTGACTTGGGAAAATAAACAGAACCTTAACATATTAAGATGGTAAAAACTCAAAAAAAGTGGTGTATTTATAAAGGGTGTTTTTAGAGGTATAAAACTTTAAGTAGCCAACACTTTCTATAGCTACGTTTGGTATGACAGCTGTCATATTTATTACGCCATTTAAAGTTCATTTAGTTTGCCATTTTATCATGAAAAGGTTGCCGTCTGAGCAACTTCTGAAAATGGTGCAAATTTAATTCGAAAAAAAAAACGGTTCTGCTCAGGAAATTTATGGGTTGTTTCGGCACCATGCTTGTACTCACTGATAATACGGATTCAACTAGATATTATACAGTACGTAATAAAAAAAACCGTTGCAGCTGTAAATGAATATCATGGCTCACTGAAAGATATCAATTCATATCCATGTCAGTCCATTCAGCATCGTGCTCAACAATTAAACCTCTGCCTCTTAGGCAGGATATTAGTTTGCAAGCTTACAAAATCCAACTTGTGCAGGAATTGAAGCCGACCGATCACTGGCCGGCAAGATCTTGTGACTTAACAACCTTGGACTATTTATTGTGGGGACTCATTAAATCACTATTAAAGACAAGAGACGCGAAAGACGGCTCCAATTAGTTAGAGTAGTCAAAAAAGGCAACCTCTCGTACGGACTTCCTCCGCACCAGTTGTGGGGCTCTGACGCAAAAAATTATATTAAAAAAAATGGTTGCCACTTCTTACAAGCACGAGACGGGACGTGTTCGGATATGCAATGGGAAGTCGATGAGCAATCCATCAGTACTGTTAAGTCGCGACCTTTTCGATCGCGCCCTATTCCTTCTGATTTTGACATCAGTTTAGTGAGTTGACGCTCGCCTTGTGTCTTTTTTGAGATTCGAAAGTTCATTTTCATCTAAGTCAAAATTCAAATCAACTTGGAATCAATCACCTCAGTGAAAAAGCACCAAAAATTTCGTGTTGGAATCAGCATAGCAGCAGCACAAGTGGAAAATTTCATGCGAGCATTGTTCTTAAGCAATTTTATCGCGATCCTTCCATCTCTGCTCTTCAAAATCTCCCACACAATCCAATCTTTCCCTTTCCCTGTCCTTCACCGCGTCGACTCGCTGTAGACGCCTCCACCAAAACTGAACTCGAACGATAAGTCACATCAATAAAATCGTATTAACTCGTCGGTGAGAGTGCGAACCCCGTCGATCCGTTGGGCTAGTTCGCACTTTCAAGGACGGTTGCAAATTTTTCAGAGGATCAATATGTTTTGAGTGTTAAAATGTCTTTATAAATGTGTCAAAATAACGTGGACCCTTGTTGCCACATTTTCAGAGAATTTATTAAGTAAGAGCAAAAAAATAGTTTGTTTGATAAAAGTATGAAATTTTCAGTGCCAAGAGTATGGAAATAGCCCACTGATTTGCTCAATGGTTACTTTACATATGCACCGAGCTGGCAAAAATGCCTACAAGATTCTGTACACAAATCTACCAACAATTTTAGGTCTCTTCTCCTCATGAGCTTAACGAACAACGACCTCTATCACAAAAGTCTCAAATAGTGCAGGCACTAACTTCGAAGTCGAATCAACGTCAGCGGAACCACATCCCATGAATTCAGCAGAATTCAAATTATTTGGTGAGAGATTTAAACATGCTTTAAATTAGAGCAAAAGCATTACATTCACGCCTAAAACAGTGGAATCCGCTAATGAATGATGTTCAAATAAGAAATCAAAAGAACCGACATAAAATGAAGCTTACAGCAAATATAAATTTTTTTTTCGATCCCTTCAAAACCCAGCCGATGCAGTCAAACCACTGATGATGATGATCCCGGCCATAATATTGACATCCGGAGCTTTTCCCAACATTTTTATTAACTTTTTTGGCATAAGATTGTCTGAGGCCATTAAAAATGTTATTAAACAAACTATCTCACCAACAGATTCAATTGATTGGACTTAATTACAACTATACCATTGTATATCAATTTTCTCTTTCTTCAAAATTCACTAACGTTCCCTGCAATAAATTTCACTAACACATCCAATCGATTGTAGATTCACATGACTAGATAGCACAAACTTTAGCTACATAGATTTCCTTTAAGTGGTAACACCACAGTAAATTTTTCAAAAAATCGATTTTTCTAGGCTTAAAAATTACTTTCAACCTTTTAGAATATAGGGAAGAATATTTCATTCCTCAAAGTATTTTTTTTTCTTGTAATTTCGAGCTCTTCCCTAAGCGCGTCGGATTGCTACGAAACGACACCTGCGTCAGATGAATACCTGCTGGGAAGGTTCAGCCTAATGTCCTACCTTTTGATTCCTATCTTCTCAAATACGCTAAAAGACGTCATTATGAAGCATTTATCTTCAGGTAGAAGCATTTCTAATCAATAGTACGTTAGTGTAGAGTCAACACGTGTACAAAAAGGATATATTTTCGTCTCATGAAATCACGATTTTTGTGTGTAGTGCTGATTTTTAACAGTTTATTTCTAATCTCAGAGTGCTTATAAGTTATGAAGTTTAGAGTTGAGTTTATGAAGAATTTAGCCGGTGCGAGTTGCTAAACCGTTGCTTAGGAGGCTACAAGCAAAATAGCAACGAAAGTTTTAATGCTACTGTTTGGAATTTGGCTCCGAAATCTTATTCAAGCGGCAAAAAAGTCTTGAATATTGCGACTGATATTGCTGTGTGTAAACGTGTGTCAACGATGGTCTGAGTAATATTTTACAAATTATTAAAGTTTTGGAGATTGATGTTGGCGTCCAATCTTATAATTTTTGTCTTGAAGCCGATGCTGAACGGGTTAAGCACGCTGAGCAGTCTTTGACAGATGCGGCAAAAGAAGCACGCTCTAATATAAAATCATCGAGGAAAGAGAATGAGGAAGAAAATTTAAATATAGAAGGGCAGCTGTATGGTCCTGGGATAGCAGATAAAAAAAATTTAAATTATCGAATTCTTCATTTTTTCATGTCTATATTGCATTTCAAAACTTTAAATGCGTTTTTCTCGAAACACGATTTTTCAAAACAACACGCAGCATAACTCCAACAGTTTTCATTCTTTTCATTCGAATTTGTTACAATTTCTTGAAAATAAGATTTTGAAGAGAAATACGTAGGGGATTTTCGATAAGTTAATTTAATCATTATTTACTAACAAATGATTATCTTTTTTGTTGTTGAAAATTTAACGGTTTAATTCAAATAATCGCCAATCACACAAAAATCAATATTTTTAAAATCCTCTACGTGTTTCTCTAGCTATAAGCATGTATAATAAGTGTTTTTTTTTTAAATCCAAATTTGCAACAGCTACACTGCGTGCCGCAGAGCGCCTCAAATTCTACGTACCCCGCGAAAATGGCTGTGGTGCCGTCATTTTTGAATATTTTTTATAATAATTTTCTATTTTTGTTACTTAAATATACGCTGAATAACTTCCTCCAATATTATAATTTTATTACCTTTCCTTTCAACTAAAGAAAATTACAAAAAAACACGTTTTTTGAGGCTGTTACAGTGGTGGCACCCTTTAAGTTTATAGTTACAGTAGTTTTTATAGTTACATATACTCAACTTTAGACTAGGTATCAATATTTTAATTATAGTGTTTTTTAAAAAAAAATTCATTATAACAAGGCGTCGAAACACTCTCGACGAAGACTGTGTATATTGACAGATGACTCAAAAAAGTCAAAATTGAAGTGTTTTTTCCAATTATCAGATGACTTCTAATTTTCCTCATGAAATGAAGAACAAAACATCAATGAACGACGTTTCGTTACGAATGGTCACTCGTTTTGGTGAAAAGATTTGGTTTAATTTTTAGTTATGCAACATTTATTATAGTTGTAACATGTTATGGAGACTTATTGTCTATGACGTGAAGTAAAAGTTTATGTTTGAAATGAAGAAGAAGTTCAACAAATTTACTGACTTTTGCTAAACTAGTCTTCGGAAAAAAAACAAAAACAACCGCGAAAGAGCTAGTAAGGCTAATATTTTTGACAATATACAATATTGTTGGTATAATTATCGTTAAAAAATAACAACCATGTGATGACTAAAAATACCTCGGAATATTTTTAGTTCCAAAACGGGGGAAAGAATGCCATTTCATGCATCTTTCGCTGGCAAAATTATGTCTAGAATTGTTAATTAATTGGAGTTAAGCTGATTTACCACGCAAACAAACCGCACTCCTCTCTATGAAAAATGCTTCCAAAAAATCGTCTGTCATGCATTTATTATACCTGGCAGACATCAGATAAAGCACAAACATTTTTTTTAAGTTTACATCAATCACTTTTCATTACTGAATAAATTGGGTACAATGGTTCCCTGATAAATGATGAAAATTTTAAAGAAAAAGCAGCTTAGCAGGAAATATCCGAAAACTTAACGTAAACTCCACTATGTGAAAAAAACAAAGTCCAATTTCGTATCGCGTCTATAATAACGGCATAATAACGGATAATAACATCATTCGTTTAACAATATCTTATTACTTACATTGTAATCCCGACTTCAATTACCATTGATCCTTTTAATGTAACATCTCATGTAGGATTTCATATTGGAGATTAGACGCGATTGCACGTACTTGAAACCCGCAAACATTGCAAATACGAAATCGCATAGCTCTTTAGCACTCTTCCATGATACATTTGAATTTTTATCCTATCGATATCAGAATCATCGCTACGCTTCACAGCAACACTCGGATCCTACACGGACGTAGTGTGAAGAATAAACGATTCAGTGATGGAAATAAGTATTTTCGCGGGCAGCAGGATTGTGCAAAATAGAACATCAGATGGAAATTCCCATTCGTACTGCATACTGTGTCCTATTCCACATATTATTTTGCTTGTGCCGTTGGATCGGTTCAGCCCATGGAAGAATAACTCGATAACATCAGCGGAAAAGCCATTCTTTACAAAAAATATGAAAAAAATCGTCTGAACAGAATATTTATTCTTCAACTGTTTCCCATCGAATATCGAATAAAATCGCTCCACTTCAGTGCCTTTTTGAATGCTGACACTCTTCATCAGACAGCTGCGGAAAAATTTTGCTAGACGGGCAAAAATTTATCTGAAGTCGCACTTCAAATTGAAGATCAATTTCAACGTTTTTTTTTTTTTTTCAACCAGATTTTTTCCTACATTTTGTTCATGACCCACTGCATCCTTCTGTACTAAAGGCAATCGACAACAACAAACTTGAACGAAATAAATCTGCACTTGAGTGAATTAAATGCAAAATATCTGTATAAAGTTCACTTCACAAGTTTAATATTAATAAAAGCATTCACTTTTTATCGTTTGATTCTTACATTTACGAATAAATGAAAATTCATCTTTTTCAAGTGATGAACAATTATTGCATTGAAAAATACGTCAATTATTGACATGAATACGATTGTGGAAAGGAACTGAAGGATTTGTTCTTTTTTAAGGGAAAATTTTCTTTTGGGAAAAAAATTGTTAATGTTCTTGGGAACATGAATGCCTTTGAGATTTATATATAAAAATTTTTTCATAAATTTTGAAACAAGTAACGAGTGCGAATACGTATCTTTTGTATTCCAGTAAGGAATATAAGACACTCCGACTATATTTGTGGACTTCGGTTTTTTTTCTGTTTCTTGATAAGGGAAATATAAAATATAAATCCAGACATATTTTTTTAACCCTAAAGAGATAACCATAATTTATAGTACGTTAAAGATAACCAAACGTCGATTCGACGTGTATACGTTTGGGTTCACAAATTTTGAATTGTGTTCATAATTTTTTCATTGCAAGCATAAATTTTCATTAAATAAGATGTTTTTATATGATTAAGTCAAAAACATTACTATTTATTTGAGCATACTTCAAAATATTAAAAAAATAACAAAATAAGTCATTTCTTGCTTTAAAAAACTTAAACAGATATTGCGAGCTTAACTTTAGACTTAAAATTACGACTCAAGCTTTTAAAAACTATATTTTTGGTATCTTAAGAATATAAAGATTGATATCGATAACATTTTTTCATTACTTTATAGCTTAAAGACAACTAGGACAAGTGCTCGATTTATGTTCCCCACAAATTGGGCTTTTACAATTGTCGCACATTGACTTCGTCATCCTTTTTATTTGGTACGGACAAAAGGCACAATATCGTCTTTTTTTGAATCAAGTGAATTTCCATTTGATGAAGATGCTTCGTTTGGTCTCTTTGGTAAAATTTGGGTTATTTTATCCTTTAGAACCTTCGGCAAAGTCGATATTTGCTGCCTTGTCAACAAGAATGGAGCCATCAAGCTATCCGTCAGCTTTTTCATGTACTCACGACGATTTAGCGGCTTTTCCTGTTTACGTATGATATTTTCGCAATATATGACATATGAATTTATAAATGCCATATTAAGGATACCATAAAACATAGCCATGGGCCATCTGTTCGTCTTTCGGCTGCATGACATCGAGGAGCACATTTGGTCGAATGTATCGACGCCTCCTTTTGTTTCATTATAGAAATGAATCATATTAGGCTTAGATGTCGTAGGATGTATCGTGCCTTCTTCATCACATGATGACAAAACAAAGACCATTTTGGTTGGTTTTGGTTTGTACGAAACTAAAGTCAATGGCCCATCATAACAGAACATGGATGTTCCTACAAGCCTGGACCTTACATTTTTCAGCTCCTCTGGAATCTCTCGTTTATTTGATCTGATTGTGCCAACCAAAATCAAATTATAAGGTGGTTTTAGCAAATTCTTTGCTAAAGGAACTGACGTGAACCAGTTGTTGCAGGTCACATTTCTATTGCTCCCATGAATAGATTTTGTGAGTTCTTTCACAAAAAACTCGCCGAGAGGAAGTCCATTCGTTTGAGTGCATTTTCCCAGATAAGGAATTGCATCAATCATGTAGCGTGTTGCGCTGTCACATGCCATTACTATTTTTATCCCGTATTTATTGGGTTTATTCGGAATGTACATTGGAAAAGGGCATCGACCTCGGAAACCTAAAAGCTGCTCATCTATTATCACATATAGTCCAGGAATGTAGTTAGATCGACAGTGGCTTGTAAACATCTCCCATATTTTTCGGATTGGCACAAATGAATCAGTTGGTCTTAGAGCTGGTCGCGCAGATTTGTTGTCCATTCGCAAACATCTTATCAGGAAATCAAATCTGTCCCTACTCATAGCAGCAATATATCTGTCACCTGAATATGAACAATCAAAAAGTTCAACCGTGGTCAAGTAATTGTCCTTCATAACTGCTGAAAGTGTCAAGATTCCGATTAGTGCTCGAATCTCATCACAATTTGTAGTCTTAAATGTTACCTTCATATCACCCCTTTGAGTTTTAAGCTGGATTTCTGCGTTCGTCCATTTAGTGATTTCCTCTACAATTTCGTCGGTTAAGAAAATTCGAAAGCATTCCAAAGGATCAAAAAGGCCAAAAGGTCCGAGTTGGACCTCTAGATACTCGAATAATATTGGAACACGATGTTCTACCACTTGTTCTGCCTTTAGTTGCCGCCCAACGGTGACCATTTTTGCATCTTAGTGTTTGATGCTGCGGCATTATAATTGGATTTGGCATGCAAGATGAGGTGTTTTGAATATGTTCAGAAACATTTTCCGCTTCATCCTCAGCGCTCAAGTTCCTTTCTACTAGTGGGAGACCTACCTCATATTCTTCAACATCACTTTCCACATCATTTTTGAGTAAATTATTCTCGGGTTCGCTATCCGTGAATTCCATTTCTTCTTCGCTCCATTCTTGCAATATTCGCGAAATTTGGTCGTCTGTTAAAGCACCTTTCGACACCATTTTATTTTGTTTACAAAACCTACAAAAATTATAATGTTTCAATAAGTATACAAACATATAACTACCCGCAAAACTCACAAGAACTTATTCACTTGATTTCAAAAACTAACACAAAAGATAACTATACGTCGAATCGACGTACGAAAGGCGTGTTTCTCTGGAAATAATGCGCTTATTGGAGCGACTTGATCGTCGGATGCAAGCTCAATAGATCGACTGAGTTGGCATAAACTGTGAGCGGAGTTGCTGCATTTACGAGAGAGTTGTGCCGATTTTTCCAAATTGTACACGTCGATTCGACGTAGTATCTTTCTGGGGTTAAATATTGATTTTGTAAATATTGATCCAAATTTGGGTCGAATATCTGCTATCAATGCTACAACGATCCAAAACATAGGGGAAAGTCGGGTTGCCCGGAAGGCGGGAAACCAGGGACATTTCAATTTTTAAGAAACTAAACGCGTTACGTAGCTTTAGCAGCATTGAAAAGGACCACCCCTAGAGTAGAAAAAAATGGACTTCAGTTGTGGCGTGGGCGCCGAATAAGTAAGTTGTATGTAAGTGTTTTGTTCCCGTGTAAAATTTCGTCGCTCTTGTCATATTTCATTGTAGGTTATTATGTACAATAGGTAAGTATGCATGTTATGTCAAAGCTTAAATCCCAAACTACTGACTCAGATATAAAGAATGACTAAAATGTAAATAATGATAAGAACGATCTTAAACCAAGAACTGCTGACTCAAATGATAAGAAACAGATTGGATTTCGCTTTGAATGAAATCATTCATAGCAATGTTTATATTAAATAAGCTTTGAAGAATCTTTAATTCCAAACTATGCCAAGCAAGATTTTCAAATCAATTGCATTGGCAAGATCAGTTTAATGTTGTACCAATCACAGAAAAACATTAAGTCAGCATAAATATATGACAAAACAATCTGAAAGAAAAGAAGTTGGGGAATGATAATCGAATCGTGAACACGCTCAAAGCGAAACATAACGTTGTTACTAATAAATAATAAAAACCTGTAGAAATATAAAATCTAAGTGTTTGTCTATAGAGCGCGGAAAGCTCTGAACAATTATATTTTTTGTACACTGTGTAAATCAAAAACCTAAGTGGCGCAGTCGGTGTCTCGCCGAGGGAGATAGTTAATCGCAGATCTCCGAGTGACTTAAATAAAAGAATCTAACCGCAAATTGGTTAACGTTCGAACGTAAATCGAACAAATAATTAAAGTGATTTAAAAACACAGTGACAATAAAACAGACATAATTCATTAAGGGTTTGCATTGCCCCGCAGGCAGAATTATAAAAGAATTCGCCTTCTTGCTGTAATAAACAGAAAAGGCTAATAATAGTTGACAGGAAGAGTTGTCTCTGTACACCTAATCACAGTAGGCGGTGAGCAGTTATAACAGTTCAGGGGGTGGCAGAGTTAGGTAGCTACCTTCAAAAACGGCCGCCAGAAGCTGGAGACCCAGAACTGTTAAACAGGTAATTATTAGTAACCAGTAACGCTAAAAAACGAGCAAAAGATGATCCCGTTCCATGAGTTACTAAGGGAAGCAAGGGCTATGCCTCCATTCGTGGGTGACAGCACATTTCAATTACAAAACTATATAATGGAAGTCGAATCACTTTTACGATTGGTCCCGGAGAACGAAGGAATGGATTATATCACTGAAATTCTCTACTCGAAGCTACAAGGTCGTGCAGCTATCACAGCCAGAAAAATAGCAGATAGAACTTGGGGAAACGTGAAAGCAGCATTAATCTCAGCATTTGGAGTGCAGGAATCAGCAGAACGAGTTAGCAGATCATTATTACGAAAGAAATTATACAAAACTATATTATTACTTAACAGACATTTTAGATCAATTAAATTTAAAATACACATTAGATAATGAAAGCCCAATTGAACACAAACCAGAAAATAATGAAAGAAGTATTCTGGAGAAATTTTTATATAAAATACACAGATCAGACGCTATGTACCTGCGAAGGAAAGGAGTCTCAACTTTAGACGAAGCATACAACGCAATTACCCAGACAGGATACGAAGAGAATTACTCCTCAAGTCATTTCAGAAAACAAAATGGAAATATTAACCAAAGGAATAATCAAAAAAGGGTAGAAAATAGAGAGGAAATCCCATATCAAAGAAATAACTTTCATCAAAGAAATAAAGATAGTAATAGATATGGACAAAACAATAAGTCCTTTAGGTACCAACGCTGTGAAGACAACAGAAATCAATATTACAACCAGAATAATTATAACCCATATCGATCTAATCAATATAGAAGCAATAATAGTAATTTTTATCAGAACAGAAATAAACCAGAACCTATGGAAACTAATTCTATAAGTACAGAACCAAATTTCCAAGAATCAAACTTTCAAGATCAAAATTTTCAGAAACTAGCCTCGGATACAATCTTCGAATAATTTATATTCACATTAATAATGTTAAAATTAAGGCTCTCATAGATTCAGGATCAACAATACCAGTTTTGAATTTGAAAAAGCTAGGTAATCATCCCATAAGAAAAGTGAACATTCAACAGTATGAAACAATAATGGGAACTCAAGATATTCAGTATGAAACAATTATAGAAACACCACCAGAAATAGGAATTAGGAAATATATTAAATGGAAACTAACAAACTTAAATAACAATAAATTTGACGCAATAATTGGAACAAACATTTTAATGTATACTGACGCTAATATAGATTTTAAAAATCAAGTGGTTAAATTCGGAAACAATACTATTCCATTTATAGCAAAAAGTAAAATTCCCTCTAGTTACAACTATAATGAAATTCATACAATGGAACCAACTAATAATATAAATATCGATATGACTGATTTAAAGACGGAAGAAAAACGGGAATTAGAAAACATAACTAAACGAAATAAAGATGTGTTCTACATGGAGGCTGACTGCTTATCAGCCACTAATTTAGTAGAAAAGGAAATAAAAACAACTACTGATGAGCCTATATACTCAAAAATGTACAGGATCCCACAAATACGTGACAATGAAACTAAACGTCAGATCGAAGAAATGTTGTCGCAAGGGATAATTAGGGAGAGTACATCACCATACAACTCACCAATTGTGGTAGTAGCAAAAAAGCCTGATAATTCAGGAAAAACTAAATGGAGATTAGCAATAAACTACCGAAAATTGAATTCAGTAACGGTTGATGATAGGTTCCCAATACCAAATATCCACGGCATTTTAGAAAAGTTGGGAAGATCTCAATATTTTTCTACTTTAGATTTGGCAAGAGGTTTTCACCAAATTCCAATGCGGAAATCTGATATAAAGAAGACAGCCTTTTCAACGTCAAGTGGCCATTATAAGTATACACGGATGCCGTTTGGGTTAAAGAATGCCCCGGCAACGTTCCAAAGACTGATCAATCAGGTATTAAAGGATTTAATTAACAAAATATGTGTCGTATATTTAGATGATATTTTGGTTTTTGGCACATTCCTAGTAGAACATTTACAAAACTTACAAAAGGTATTTAATCAGCTAAGAAAAGCCAATCTCAAACTACAAGTTGATAAACGTAACTTTCTAAAAAGAGAAACCCAATTTTTAGGTCATACAACCGGAACAGAAGGTATAAAACCAAATTCTGATAAAATAGAAAATGTTCTTAAGGCCCAGATTCCTAAAACTGCAAAAGAAATTAAATCTTTTCTCGGGTTAACGGGCTACTATCGAAAGTTTATCAAAGACTATGCTAAGGTTGCTCAGCCCATGACAAAGTACCTAAAAAAGGATAAAAAGATCAATCGTAACGACAACGAATATGTCGGAGCCTTTGAGAAATTAAAAAGCTTGTTAACCTCAGCACCAGTTCTTAAACATTCAAATTTTTCTCAGAGATTCAAAGTAGCAACGGATGCAAGTAACTATGCCCTAGGAGCTGTATTGAGCCAAAATGGGTACCCAATATGTTACAAAAGTAGGACATGAAATGAACATGAACGGAGATATGCAGTTATAGAAAAAGAAATGCTAGCCATAGTCTGGGCAGTAAATTATTTGAGACCCTACTTGTATGGAAGGGAGTTTGATTTGCATACTGACCATCAACCAATTAAATAGATACACAAAAAATTCAAGGGTAAAGATACTACACCAAGACTTCAAAGGTGGATATTAAAATTGGGAGAATACGACATTAAACTAGACTATATAAAGGGTAAAGACAATATTCCTGCAGACTTTTTATCTAGACTTAAAGAATCAGGAGAAATCAATGCTATTGAATATCAATCAATATCTGTTCAAAAATTACCTAAGCGAATTCAAGGAATACCATTACCAAATAATTCTTCAGATGATGAGGAAGGGATACAATTAGTACCCGAAGTGAAAATTATAAAAAAGAATAAAAAACCACTCAATAATACCACAACAATCCATTCTCAAAAGGATAATTTCGCTGACCATATCCCTATAAAAGAGGATATTATTAACAAATACAAGCAACAAGTACTTTTAGTAGAAAAAATAGAAGAAAGACATAAAATCAAAACATTTAATCGAAAACAAATTATCATTCCATGGAGCTCTCTTAATAACCAAGCAGAACAATTAAAAGGAAAGCTAAGAGCAGGAAAAGTGGGTATATACAGCGAAGTTACTGACTCACAATATAATGACTTACAGCAACGGCTGATGGAATTGTTTGACAAAAGTAAAAAAAGGCTTATTAAAGTTGATAAAATGGTTAAAGAAATCGGAAACGAAACAGAGCTATTTGAGATAATTAAACATTACCATGAAAAAGAAACAGGACATTCTGGGATCAATGAAAACTATGAAGGACTCAAAAGAAAAATATATTTCCCAAATCTGAAACAATACATAAACAGATTTATTAATGTATGTGACCAATGCAATCGTATGAAGGTCGATCGGAAACCAATAAGACCCTTGTTAGAACTCTCTCAAACTCCAAAAGATGTAACAGAGTTTATGCACATGGATTTGTTCTTTATTAATGACCTCACCATCCTTACAGCCATAGATAAGTTTTCAAAATTTGCAACAGGAGCTATTCTAAATTCAAAAAACATGACAGACATGAGGGAAGGACTATTGAGTATACTTGCATTAATAGGAAGACCAAAACTAATCATAGGAGATGGAGATTTTGATTCAGTTTTATTAAAAGAAATTTATACCGCTAAGAACATAGAAATTCATATAACGAAACCCCATTCACATACAGGAAATGGAGATATAGAAAGATTCCATGAGACAATTCAAGAAAAAATGAGAGTCGGCTGTAACCAAATAATTAACCAAACGACAAAAGAGAAGTTTTTGGAGGCAATAGAATTTTATAACCGGCAAATTCACTCGACAACAAAGGAAAGACCAATAGATGTCCAAAGTGGTATAACAAATAAAGAAACCATCTTTAAACACATAATGCAAACAAAAGAGAAAATGCTGGAAAAAGAAAATCGTAAAAGAGAACCATATACAGAAGAAAGAAAAGAAGTTTTTGAAAAAAATCCCAAAGCCAATAGACATAAGCTAGAACCCAAATTTAGGAAACAACTATTTAATACTGTATGTGTTGTCCCGTGTTTAGCACTTCTAGATTAGATTTTGTTTTTTGTTGTTTTTCCATTTTAAAAATGCTATGTTTTTAATTTTTGACAAATATATATTTTGGGAGTGAGTTGCTCTCTTCTTCAGTGTCAAGTATTTTCTGATTTTTAAATGGCCTTTATCGGGATATTTATACTAAGTTAACACAAAGTCCTAATTGCCTAAGGTCTAATTATTTAAGGTCTAATTACTATTGGATTTTTTATAGTCTCCGTACCTGTCATTTATTTGTTTATGCTTACCTTAAGGTCTAATTACAATGGAGTTTTATTATCTACCTACATGTCTAAGTACTTCAGTTATTATGTCTTTTCTATTTCACTATTTTCGCTACTTCACCATATCCAGGAGGCTAGAGTATCCATTCCCAAGGTCATCATTGAGCCTAGTTTCGGTTGGCTGTCTCATGATCCACAATGATTCGTACACGTCTAGCTTTTTCATATTTCTCACTTCTTTTACTACAGTGAGGTCGTTCCATTCTATTTTGTGTCCTTCGCAAATGTGTTTCGCTACTGAAGATTTCACGTTTGCCACGTTTCCTCGTCTTATCGCTAAGTGTGCCTCCTTTGTGTGCTCCTCGAATCGTATTTTAACGTTTCGTCTTGTTTGTCCGATATATACTTTGTTACAGTGATTGCATTTGATTTTGTAGATACCGCTCTTCTCTTCTTTCTTCTTGCTGTCCTTTGTGTTTGTGAGCCTACTCTTTAGTTGAGACTGGACACTGCTTGGGATTAGCTGGATGTTGACTTTTTTTAACAATCCGTTCTTCTCCGTGAAGAACCGAGATGAACTGATCAATAAGCTAATGCAGAGCAGTTGCTTACGAAGTGATGAGAAAATGGTATCCTTTGACGTCAAGGCTCTGTTAAAAAGCAAGAACAATCACAAAGCTGGCAACACTGTGCATGTCGGAAAACTATTTCACCTTTAGAGGAAACTACTACAAACAAAAGTCTGGAGCACCGATGGGCAACCCTCTGTCACCATTTTTAAGCGAGATTTTCATGAACTGGATCGAAGAAAAGATTGAACAAGCAGGCATAATGCCCAAATTTTGGGTTCGTTACGCAGACGATATTTTCGCCATAGTAAAAGAAAAGGACATAAACAACTTGCTACCGAAATTAAACGACATCCATAAAAACATCAAGTTTACAATTGAGGAGGAAAAGAACAACGAACTACCCTTCCTCGATTTAAAAATCATAAGAGATAACGGAAATATAGAATTGGACATAGACAGAAAAAACACAAGCACCCAAAGGACCGTACCGAGGACATCAAAACACGCATACTCACAAAAAATGACGTCTTTCCGAGCGTGGATACATAGGATGATGTCAGTACCCTTGAGCACAGAAAACCGAATCAAGGAAATTAATTATATTCTGGATACAGCGACGAAAAACGGATATGAAACAAGGACAATTTCAGGAATGATAAGGAAAATAGAAGCAAGAAGAAGACAAGATGAGTTTACTACACTCTACACTCAAATTAGAAGCCAAAAACAAAGAGAACAACAAAGGGCAGTAGTCATTAACCCAGAGCTAACGGGGGCCTTAAGCAGATTGCTAAAAAAAGTCAACATGCAGCTAATCCCAAACAGTGTCCAGTCTCAACTAAAGAGTAGGCTCACAAACACAAAGGACAGCAAGAAGAAAGAAGAGAAGAGCGGTATCTACAAAATCAAATGCAATCAATGTGACAAAGTATATATCGGACAAACAAGACGAAACGTTAAAATACGATTCGAGGAGCACACAAAGGAGGCACACTTAGCGATAAGACGAGGAAACGAGGCAAACGTGAAATCTTCAGTTGCGAAACACATTTGCGAAGGACACAAAATAGAATGGAACGACCTCTATGTAGTAAAAGAAGTGAGAAATATGAAAAAGCTAGACGTGTACGAATCATTGTGGATCATGAGACAGCCAACCGAAACTAGGCTCAATGATGACCTTGGAAATGGATACTCTAGCCTCCTGGATATGGTGAAGTAGCGAAAATAGTGAAATAGAAAAGACATAATAACTGAAGTACTTAAACATGTAGGTAGATAATAAAACTCCATTGTAATTAGACCTTAAGGTAAGCATAAGCAAATAAATGACAGGTACGGAGACTATAAAAAATCCAATAGTAATTAGACCTTAAGTAATTAGACCTTAGGCAATTATGACTTTGTGTTAACTTAGTATAAATATCCCGATAGAGGCCATTTAAAAATCAGAAAATACTTGACACTGAAGAAGAGAGCAACTCACTCCCAAAATATATATTTGTCAAAAATTAAAAACATAGCATTTTTAAAATGGAAAAACAACAAAAAACAAAATCTAACTATTTAATAACAATATAGCCAAGGTCAACATTAAGAGACCTAAAAAGAGTGTTATTATTACAGGTAAAGGACAACAAGCTAGTCCAAGTTTAATTGCTGAAAAAGAATCCTCGCAAATAACATTTAATCATGATCATCACGACGATAATTTGTCTGATATTTCAACTTTTCCTAATATCGGCGACCTTGGCTATTGAGAAAATAGATACAAATATAGGATATACGGAGATAAAAATGGATCTAATACAACTTGTTAACACAAAGAAATTTATAATACATAAAATTGACCTAACATTCATAGAAACTGCTATAACTGAAATTAAAAAGACAAATTCTTTAGGTATACATGACCACAGACAATGGACCTTAGCTCAAGAAATTGAAGATCTAGAACAGCAATTGTATACTCTACTTCCACAGGAACACAAACATCAACAAAACGAAAACTTATTGAATAATGAACAATTTACTCTGACCGAACTAAAAAATAAGTTCAATAAAGATATTAGAGAAACAAGTACTATAAGAAATCCACCAACAACAGATAAATTTGAGGACCTGTGTAATTCCGTTTTGACAATAAAATCAGGATATAGGGAGATTTGTAAAGAAAAAACTAAGAAAAGATTCATAAATAAACGAGGATTAATAGATCCAATTGGCAGTGTATATAAATGGTTATTTGGAGTTATGAACGCAAATGACAGACAAGAAATTGAAGATCACCTTAAAATTATAGATAAAAATAATCACGAAACTATAGATAGAATAAACAAGCAGATAATTATCAATGATAGGCTAGAGAAAGAAATTAAAAAAGTTATAGAAACCATAAGAATAAATAGAGTAACTCTCGAAAAATCAATAAACGACAGCAGTAATAGGTGGAAAACAGAATTCTCATACTTAGCATCCATCATAAATATACATATAATTAAGGATGAATTAGAAATTATACAGGACAATATCGTATCAGCTAGAATAGGAATAATGAGTAGAAATATGTTAACGAAACAGGAAATAATTGATTATGAAATCGGTATAGAAAAGTTGAGGTTCCTCGAATTAGCAGTAGCAATAAATAATAAAATACTAAAGAATTACTATTTGTTATAAAAATTCCTCATGAAATTATAACGTTTTTTAAATATATTGTAATGCCAATTCCAGATAGCAATCATTATCAAATTAATTTTAAACAAGAAACAATTGTAAAACATAATAATGAAATATTTATATACAATAATGAAATTAACGTTAAAGATCTTAAACAAAGTCGATTATGCTTTTATACAAATGAAACATGTACTTAAATACTAAACAAAAATAACTCGATAATTGAAACAGAAACTGGAACCATATTGCGATGAAAGAAATCACGACTTAGAAGGAAATTACATATTTGTAATTATAAACATAAACAATATATGTGAGCAAATAAATAAAAGCTTCCTTTTAATTTTGTGTTTTATTTTCTTTCTCGAAACCGGTTTTCGACCGTAATCGTTCGGTCTTCTTCAGCGACTTAACTAATTTCTATAACAATTTCCGCTTATGTACTAACAGGTCTAAAGGTACTTAACCGAATAAAAGCAATAAAACGTAATTTTCAAGGGGTAATTAGTGAAGATATGAGCAGATAAAGATTTTTTAATTACATTTTTCAACGTTTTGAAAACAGATTGTTACTTAATTAGTTGGAATAACCATGACCTGCAATTTCCTTCATCCTGGTTCATCAGCTTTTTCTTCTCCCGGCTTATTGCGAGGCTTTCTATGACATCCAACTCACGTGTGTCCCTAGCTTCCTTTATGACCTTTGCATCCCCCATTGTTATGTCGTGCCCTTTCGTGATCATATGTTCCGCTACCGCAGACTTGAAATTTGAAGTTCTTCCCTTCTTCTTTGCTGTTGCTGCTTCGCTTAGATGCTCCTTGATTCTCGTGCCAATAAGTCTCCTTGTTTGCCCTTTGTACACTTCGTTGCAGGTGGAACACTCTATGCGATAAACGCCAGATTTTTCCTGTGTTTCCCGTTTGTCCTTCGTTGATCCGAGTATGTTTTTAAGCTGGTTTTTGCTGCTTGATTCGGTTAGTTGCACGGAATTATGCCGATTGATTTTTCTTTTTATCCGAGTGCTGATACCTTTATGGTAGGTCAGTGCCTTCCAGTATATCCTTTCCGTGCTTGCATTTGGTAACGTTGATCGCTCCTGTCGCTGTCTGGTGTTTTGGATCTTCTGTGCCATTCTCCTGATCGTCGAGCGTTTGAATCCGTTTAATCTCGCTGTTTCAACGATGTACTGCCATTCTTTTTCTTTAGCTTCCTTACTTAGCGGCAAATCGAGCATTCGGTGAATCATAGCTCTGTATGGATAGAATGCATAGAATGTTCCACCTGCAACGAAGTGTACATAGGGCAAACAAGGAGACTTATTGGCACGAGAATCAAGGAGCATCTAAGCGAAGCAGCAACAGCAAAGAAGAAGGGAAGAACTTCAAATTTCAAGTCTGCGGTAGCGGAACATATGATCACGAAAGGGCACGACATAACAATGGGGGATGCAAAGGTCATAAAGGAAGCTAGGGACACACGTGAGTTGGATGTCATAGAAAGCCTCGCAATAAGCCGGGAGAAGAAAAAGCTGATGAACCAGGATGAAGGAAATTGCAGGTCATGGTTATTCCAACTAATTAAGTAACAATCTGTTTTCAAAACGTTGAAAAATGTAATTAAAAAATCTTTATCTGCTCATATCTTCACTAATTACCCCTTGAAAATTACGTTTTATTGCTTTTATTCGGTTAAATACCTTTAGACCTGTTAGTACATAAGCTGAAATTGTTATAGAAATTAGTTAAGTCGCTGAAGAAGACCGAACGATTACGGTCGAAAACCGGTTTCGAGAAAGAAAATAAAACACAAAATTAAAAGGAAGCTTTTATTTATTTGCTCACGTGGAGTATTTTGTGAAGAAAAAGGAAAAAATTATAGATTATAAACAATATAACTTTCAATAACAAATTTCCAGAATACCGTGCAAAAGTAATCATTCCAAATTCTATTCCTATGAATTTGACAAATCTCGACAAACAAATTACATGGCAAGAATTAAATGGCTTTTACACTAATAACTTAAATAAAATTAATGAAATAAAATATACAAAACAAAAACATATTGTATCTTATATAATAATAACATCAATTATTGTAATCGTCCTCATCTTTTTGTTTATATACCTATATTGTAAAAGAAATATCATTAACATTAAATTCAATAGAAAATATAAATTCGAGGACGAATTTTAACTTAAGGGGGGAGGTTTTATGTCAAAGCTTAAAGCCCAAACTACAGACTCAGATATAAAGAATGACTCAGATGTAAATAATGATAAGAACGATCTTAAACCAAGAACTGCTGACTCAAATGATAAGAAACAGATTTGATTTCGCTTTGAATGAAATCATTCATAGCAATGTTTATATTAAATAAGCTTTGAACGCTCAAAGCGAAACATAACGTTGTTACTAATAAATAATAAAAACCTGCAGAAATATAAAATCCAAGTGTTTGTCTATAGAGCGCGGAAAGCTCTGAACAATTATATTTTTTGTACACTGTGTAAATCAAAAACCTAAGTTGCATACTTGTCTACTTTTTAGTATTTTGGGAATTTTAATATATTTAAAGGTTCTTATATGTATAACAATCCTTTTACAATGAATGAGCTTTGTTTAAAAATGTTGCATGATAACAATCGGATACCCTCGGACACGATAATTTCGGGTACCCCAGGCATGGTTCTAAGTTTTTAATATCGCAAATTATTGTTAAGTAAACTATAATTGTATTGTCATTTTACTTATTTACTTATAGTGCCTTAAAATGATGTTAATATTGTTGGAGAAAGACTATAAATGTGCCAAAATTCAAGGGAAGAATTAGTGAAAGAGGAAAATGGGATGAAAATAAAATGAAAGAAGCTGTTAAATATGTGATGGAAGGCAGGTTATCAGTGAGACAAGCAGCAGAGAGGTATGATGTACCACGAAGCTCACTTCATGGCCGCATATAAGTTTTGAAAAGTGGTATAGAAATTGCTTTTCAATTGAAATGAATATACATTTTCTGAGAACTTATCTTTGCAACTATATGAACATGTTCAAGAGCTGGAGAATGTCTGATGCCACTGACTAAGAAGGAGTTTTTGAAATTAGCATTTGATTTAGCAGAAAGTCTTGAACTCCCTTATACATTTAATCAGAGAAGAGAATCGCAGGAAAAGCTTTCTTTTATAGTTTTAGTAAAAAGTATCCGGATATTGTTTTTAGAACCCCCGAATCGACTAGCATTGCGCGGGCTGTTGGGTTTAATAAACCACAAGTTAATCGTTTTTAGACCGGCTCAGTCATCTACAAGAAAAATATAAATTTCCTCCTTCTCGAATTTACAACGTCGATGAAACAGGCGTATCAAATGTGCATAAAAATTATAAAGTCATTTTGATTAAAGGGAAAAAACAGGTTGGCAAATTAACGTCAGAAAAAAAGAGGTCGAAATTCCACATTAACTTTTGCAATGAATTTCACTGACCCTTTCGTACCTTCCCTGTGTATTTTCCCAAGAAAAAAAATGGATCAGAATGGTCATTTGATGATGGGAGTTCCGCATTGCTATTCCGCAAGAGAGCGGATGGATGAACGCTGACGTGTTCTTGCAATGGTTGCAACATTTTAAACAGCATGTTCAGCCAACAAAAACAAATCCTGTCCTGTTGATCTAATTTGCTGTTGATAATCATGCTAGTCATAAAGAGCTGACTGTTATAGAATATGCCCGTAAACATCACATTCAAATGCTGAGTACACGACCTCATACAGCGCATAAATTACAGCCATTAGATAGGATATTCTTTAATCCTTTTAAGGCTGCGTTTAATGCATGGATGAGACAAAATCCTGCGGCTAAAATCACTGATTATGACATTGCAGCACTTGTGGATGAAGTTTTTGGCCGAGCAGCAAGGTTGGACATAGCACAGAATGGGTTCGTATGCACAGATATTTATCCTTTAAACCGTGAAATCTTTACTGATATTGATTTTTTAGCATCCATGATGACTGGCATTGCGCAAGAAGCTTGAAAACATGTCCAATAGGACTACAGCTGCCCATTCTTCATTACCAGGACCTTCTACTAGTCCTGCATTGCCTGCACCTGTACCGATGCCGTCAACCAACTCAACAGATTTACTGAAACAGCTATCACCACTTCCTGATGCTCAAAAAAGAAATTTTGTCGACGCGGGCGCGAGTGACTCAAAAGACCAAGATTATAACATCTTCGCCGTATAAAAAAGAAGTAGAGGAAAAACAAAAGAGAAGGGGTAGTAAAAATATAAAAGATCAAGCGGAAAAACAACAAAGTAAAGGATCTAAAAAGATGTTGAAAACAGAGAAAAAAAGTATTGAAATTCTTTCTCAAAAAGAACGAGAAAAAGAGACTATATGCAACATGCGGAGAAACGTTTGATGAAGACTGGATTCAATGTCAGGAATGCAAAGACTAGGTTCATGCAGATTGTGTTTATAAAGATGCATCGGATGCTTATTTTTATTGTGATGTTTGTAAGCTCAAAAGACGATTGGACCATCATTGATTACTATGTCCGGGGCTACCCGCCGTTTTTCGTGACGCCGAAGAAATCAGACCAAATTATTCTACGTATATTTTTTTTAAATAGTGTCATATGATTACCAATGCTAATTAATATAATTAAAGAAGCTCCTTATTTTTTTATAATTATAAAATGCAGATGAAGAAATCGTTCATTTGTTTTTTATATGCGATTCATTCAAGTATCCGGGGCTACCCGACTTTCCCCTACATCCAAATTTCTTCATGTGTGGAACCTTAACTTGATTTTGTTAAGTGTTAATTATTACTGGTGTTGAATTTGAAGCGAAGTTAAACACAAAAATAATAAAAGCTAATTTTGTGTAAAAATAATAATGAATTTATTTCTTATGGTCTTATTTTATAGGTAAAAACACGAAAAAATAAGAGCTGTGTCAATAATTTTGTCTCACACTGTATGCATGATATATTGGTGTACGCATTCTTATACGCATATTAATATGGCGGGCAAAAAACTCTACGTTCACAAAAGTATTGTCTCTTCCAACGAGGTGCTAACGTTGCTTCGTGGAACATCCTCGATTGTATGAAAAGCCTGTTGTCAAAAACCAATCCACAAGGTAATATTGATTAGGATTACGCATTAATTTCATAGCAAGGACTTTCATTAAAGTATAAAATGTTTATTTATAGAACTATGACAGACGTAATACAGAACAGAGCCGATCGATAATTATAGATATAGATTATAGATGGATAATTATCTATCTATACTGAAAATAGACAGATACAAGATGTCTCACAGCAAAGTCAGCATTCCCAAAAATGTTCCTTTAAAAAATCGTAAATTTTCATGGGAATGTTTTTATTAAATTTTTATGCAAAATTAAACAAATTTGATAAAATTTTAGTTTCTGGACATGACGTTCTAAATAGGCTCAATTGCATGCACTTCATTACTGATATTCTTTGATGCTGGGCTATATTCCTTCAAGCATAATCTTAACCCTCCTTGTAAAATAATTTCACAGGAATAATTTTGTGTGGTATCATCAAATATCAATTTTTGAAGAAATGGTTCACGAAGTCGGCTTATGATGGAGCCTTCAGTTTATCTCCAACCTAATGACGAAAATGATTTCAAATGATCAAGATTTCGCTTCAAAGTTTGCTCTATGGCATGGATGCTAAAGGCTAGTTGTTACGTCCTTTATAATTTCTCTCGTTTTCTAAGCTCATTACAGCATAAACCGTGTACTGTGAGTGCAACTTATAAGATGACGCTAACGTAATACTTGAACATTTTGAGAAAGGATTAGTATTTGTAACCTCCACCCGAAGATACATTTGCCTTTCTACCTATTCTAGTTACTTCCCTCGGCTTTAATTTGTGTACAATAGTCCTCAAGGTCAGAATTCAATGGAAAAGATTAGGCATCCTGAGGAACTTTCAAATCCTGAGGTGAATAGAAGCTCGAAGCCAGGCCTACAAACAAACAAAACATCTTGGATGAGTACAAAGTAATCATCATAATTACTAGGTGTATAAATATGAAATGCGAATTTTACTAACAGATGGCATAACCATTACAAATGGTTTGTGTCGGGGATAACTAATATGGCATTTTAGAGGGTAAACATCTGTCAACAAATACCAGTATGTCATAGGTTTTCATTGTACAAACAATATAGTTTTTTTTTCGCTTCAAAAATGTCGAATTACGTGCCAGAAAAAGAGGTTTTGCGGGGAAATCGAATAACCTTCTTTCATTCGAAGAAATCGGCAGCAGAAACTTATCAATTGTTAGTGGAAGCATATGGTGAACATGCCCTAAGCCAAGACACTTGTGAACGATGGCTTAAAAGATTTAAAAGTGGCGATTTCAATGTCAGCAAGAAAGACCGTAGAAAATCACCAAAAAAATTCGAAGATACAGATTTGCAAGCATTATTGGATGAAGATAACACACAAACTGAAAAACAGTTGGCACTAGCGTTGGAAGTTACTCAGGCAGCCATTTCACAACGTTTAAAAGCCAAGGGAAAGATCCAAAAAGCTGGAAAATGGGTGTCGTATCAATTGAAAGAGAGAGACATCGAAAGTCGAAAAACCATTTGTGAAATTTTGCTTGCCAGACAGAAAAGAAAATGTTTTTTTGCATCGGATTGTTACTGGCAATGAATAGTGGATTTATTTCAACAATCCCAAGCAGAAAAAATCATGGGTGGACCCATGCCAGCTATCAACATCACAACTAGTCCAAATTATTCATGGAAAGAAGACTTTGCTGTGTATTTGGTGTTTAGTAAGGGACCTTTGTATTACGAACTGCTGAAACCTTGTGAGGCTATTACTGGCGAACGTTACCGACAACAACTGATCCAATTGAACCGCACACTTAAGGAAAAACGACCAGAATTTCACCAAAGACATGATAAAGTCATTTTCCAACATGACAATGCTCGGCCGCATGTTGCAATACCTGTCCAGAACTACTTGGGAAACATTAATTCGGAAATTCTGCCCCAGCCGCCGTATTCACCAGACTTGGCTCCTTCTGACTACTACTTATTTCGATCGATGCAGCACGGACTTTCGGAACAGCACTTCCATTCTTACGAAGAAGTTAAAAATTGGCTTGATGAGTGGTTAGTCCCAAAAATGAGAAGTGGTACTGGGACGGAATCCATCAATCGATAGAAAGATGGGAAACAGTCGTAGGTAACGATGGCCAATACTTTGATTATTGAATTCATTTGTTATTCAAATAAATGCATATTTCAAGCAGCAAAATCCGCATTTCATATTTATACACCTATTATAAAGCTCTAAAAGCCAGAAAGGACACCACAAAAAGGAAGATACGAAAGCCCCATCATTTTATTTGAAACGAGCTTTGCAAGACAGAGAGCTTGCAAATTAGATGACGTAGGCGAGTGGAGAGGTTGTGATGACTAGATTTGTGAGCCGAAATGAATATGAAAACAATTTTTTCCAGCAAAATACAGGGTGGCGCAAAAATTTCTGAAAAATTTTCAACGTGAAAATCAACCAAATTAAATTCATCAGCAAAAAACTAGTGTCAAAAGCTTTTGAGGTGGACTTTGAATTTAAATTTACTTATTTATAACTACTTATGCTTTACGTACAGCTTTACAGCGTACAGCAAACAGGAAATTCAAACGTAAATAATTATACAACAACTTTTAGTTCCAGCAAAAACTGAAGCGGAATCCTCACGAGTACTTTAAGGAACACCTTATTTAATTTTCCAATTGTTGGTTCGGATGTTTGCAACCTTCTAAAAAATTAAAAAAATTCTTGTTAGATTCCATTTTTAGGTTGATATTTTTATTTTGCAACAGACAGCTGTTTCGAGGCCGATATGGTCCCTTCTTCAGTATTATGTCTATTGTTATTGTTATGTCTATATATGTATACCTTATTTCAATTAAAATATGCAAATTAGTATTAACTAGGGTATTTTTTTAAATTCAAATCATAAATACAAAAAAATTTTTAATTCGATGTTAAATCCTGTACAGTGTTAATCCTTTGATGTCGATGTGTTAAGTACTTTGAAAATATAAACTTTAACATATTTTCTTTATTTTATTTCTATATTTGAAGTGAAAGTACGAAATTGATGGAAAGACTATAATTTTAACGATCTTTTGTACAAGCTCTATACATTCCGTGAATCTTGAACACGTTGGATTGGAGTTTTTGCGTCGTTAACAATGATAAGTAGTCGAATTCATAAAGGTATTGCCTTTCAACACATGTATCGCTAGAGGTAATGTATACAGAATATTTACAGTTAGTTAAAACACCATGAAAAAAGTGCGCAATGCTGAGGAAGAAAACGTAGAAGATATGCAAAGAGATGCAAAGAGCTGAAAATAGAATAGGGATAGGGACGCGATCAGTGAAGAAATGGCTTAACAGCTCTCCGGAGACCACTAAAACCACTGGCCGGCAAACCTGTAGATAAAGCACGAAACATCCACTTTCTGAAAAAAACATTTGAATCTGGCTGAATTGCTGCCAAAATCTCAAAAACTTCGGATTTTCTAACGACAATTCTCGTAGTGAAAGACTGTGTACGTACATTGTTTCTGGACAAGAATCATGAATTCAACTGCATCCAACGCCCAATCGCAGTTCATATTGAATGAATATTATAAAAATATTGTGTTATGCTCGAATAATGTCACGCGCCAGTCGTCGGCTAGTCGTGTTGAGAGAAAATTCGTAAACAAGTATCAATAACCAATACCATTCGATCATTGCAAACAAGGATAACGTAAACACATTGCGTGCATTGAGTACGACAATACTTGTGCAGATGACTCAGCGCGTAAACTCGAGAATAAAGGCCGAAATACAATACTGCGAGACTGCGATGCGAGAGCGCGACGAGAGCCTCGTAGCAAAAGTCAAGCAGTTTTCGTAACATGCATTTGTATACGACATCTTACAATGATTGCGAGACGAGAAATATTCGGAAAAACGAAAATTCCTCACAACGCGGTGCGTGACGTTTGTCAGATGCTCTATGGCGCTTAAATGAAATTTGAAATTCAAACGCCTTAATTACTTTTCAAGTAGGAGGAATGAATTTGAAATGAAAATTTCGTCTGCCGAACGAAGAAAAATTCAAAAATTTTGAAAAATCAAAAATAATTTTAATCAAAGTTCATTCAAAACGTCACCAATTTGACATTTGTCATATGAACATTATTCTTCCTCGCATCGCGTGCATTGTAAATTGAATGCGTTGCGCGACGACAAGCGAGAATCTCATCGGGCTCTCGCATCGCCGTCTCGCAGTATTGCATCTGGGCCTTAATCCACGTGGAAGATTCTGGATTGGATTGTACATGTATAAAAGCGACTACAGCGAGCTGTGAAGAGAAGTCTTGTGGATGAAGCGAAATTGCATAAGCGAAAAGCGACAGTGCGCGTTAAAAAAAGTGCGATAATAAAATAGTTTTAGAGTAAAATAAACGCGGATTGCGGATGTACGCGGATTAAAAAGCGAGTGAAAATTATTGTTACAATTAATCAATTAGTTAAAATAAAAGTGAATAAGTGAAATAGTAATTAAATGAAAATAATTGTGAAGTGTTAGTGAAATTTATTAACAGAATAAATTCCCAAACAACTAATTTTAAATTAGTCGGGTGTGTTTAATTCACTATTGCGAACATTTGCGAAGCAAAAAGGTCGCGCACCAATATATTACTATTTGTATAGTATGGACTGCGTCATTTGACTTGAAAATTATGGTAAATGGCCAAGTGAGCAGTCGTTTTACATTGTTCACTTTAGACTATATTTCAATGAAGAATATTCACCCCGTTCTGTGCAATGCTTAACTAATCGCCATCTTTTCAGAGACAGAAAGGAAGATATTTGCATGCAAGATGGCGCCAACGCGCATGCTGCTTTGAAAACTTCATGTTCATGAACGTTTTTCTGATTGTGTGAATAGATTGGTCTCGTAATTCCCGTGTTTTAAGTCCCATGTTTGATTCAAATTAAAGGACAGTGTCTTTAGAGATCCCAGACCTAAAAATAGGCAACAACTGATTCGACGCTCATTAAAAGTTGAATGGGCCCCAATTTCTGCATATGAAAGTTCCGGGAAGCAAATTCCAGAGTATATAAAAAACCAAGGATTATAAACTCCATAGTAATTAGTAATCATATAAACTAATGTGGGCGGTTTATAATAAAATTTTGAATGTTAAAGCAATCTCATTTCTTTCAAATTTAATGCAAGAAATTCAAAGATCAGCAACTTTTGCGTCAGTATGTAATATAATATGTAATTGCGTATGCATAAAAATCCAAACAGAATTTTAATGCGTATCCCTCGGCATCTTCGCTGCTATCTCCTATCTTCAACATGTTTTATTTACAAATACCAATCCAACTGGAAACTTTGCGTCAAATACCAATAGAAAAGGAGCTTGCCTGGGTGTTAACGCTCTTTTATGGTTATGCCATGGTAATCATAAGCTTTTTGGAAATCTACCGATTTACGTGGTTCAGTTGAAGTTTAAACATTAAGCACAATGCCCAGATACTTCTTATTCATCAGTGTCAAATTTCCCCCAACTACATCCTTCTGTTCCGCTGATTGTTCCTAGTAAAAAGGATCAACTTCGTTTTATGGGGATCTAATTGACAAACCATTTCAGTACCAAATGATCAATATTATATATTCAATAATAATACCCTTGAAAATCATTGGATTAGCCAGGATTCAAATATGCATAGTTTTCGCCGCAAACGAGCACATTCCAAACTATGATTATATAAATTCAGCTCTAACAACGTGAAAAATGTGTAACTTACCCTTCATGGTTATAACATGAATATTTATGAATCGCTCCTTTTACTTCAAACCGTTCTTCAGCTACTAGAAGGCTAAACTCATTTGATGAAAGGATAGCCGCTCTCACCTCATAAGAAATGATTATCATCTTAACTTCATTTATCTTTCTTTTTTATCTACATTCCCTTGAACATCTGTAACCATTTGAAATTCAATTTCCTGTCTGATTTATATTTTAAAGGAATCAAAAAGAAATGAATTCACGCCAAGGATGCTTACCTCGTTGGTGTTAGTGATGTGAAATGAAAGGGGACTGAAATTAAACAACCAAACAACGAGGAAAAATAAAGACAAAGAATAAAAAGAAATAAATACGAAATTAGACCTGAGTTATATCTAACGCTTGCATAAGGATATAGAGCATCCCAACGACTGATATTGTGGCTCAAATGGTGTGAAATCGGTAACGAACAGAAGGAAGGAGAACGAGTTATCATTAATTTAGCAATGTTCCTGCCAGGCTGATGTTATTTATTGCAAATGAAAACATTTTTCCCAATTAGGTGGCAAATGGTCCACTTTGTGTCTTAAACAAAAAACTGTCCGTTAATTTGTTTCTTCTGCTTCTGAATTTTTGCTTTCTCTACCTCTGATATAGTTTTGTACCAACGTAGATGGACTTGTATGAATACATACATGCCAATATGTTTATAAAGATATGCTTGTGAATTACATATGCTGCTGCAGGATTGTTTGTACGATACGAAGAATTATTCTATTATAAAAGTAATTTTTATTAATGGACTTTGGTAAAACCTAGCATTAATTTGAAATACATGGAAAATTGCTGCTTTCCATTGGACACTCGAAAAATATCTTTTCGAAAATAATTGTGTGCGAGGTGCAGTGAAAGGTGAAAAATTTTTGCAGTTTTGAACACCAATGACAATCGATCGGACAAAAGGAAGTATTGATGTACATTGAAAGTAGAAGGAACACAAACTGTAGGCTGTAACGCGATTAAAAACCAATTTATTTCTTAATTTTTTGAATAAAATCCTCGGAGCTGTTTTTTTAAAGAATAGCAATAGAGGAAAAAACAACGTAAAAATGCGTTTATTAAAAAAACCGGAGCAAATTTTTGAAATTTAAAAAAAATCCTCTCTGGAGCTAATGTTCTCTCGTATAAAATCCATATAAATTAGCTATCATCTCAGCTGAGTTTTTTTTCTACTGCTCCAACAACAATTCAGTGATTGCTTCCAAATGTTGAAATCAAAATACAATTAGTAATTAAAGAACCCTCTGAACCCTCTTTCCCTTTCCTTAATTCTTAAATAATCAGGCAATTAAGAATAAATTTATTCATTTTTGCTTATGAATAAACAAATATAAAAATGCCGGGGTATACCGCCAGTATACCCCGGCACAGCAAGCCTCCAGTATACTGGTGGTCACCTGAAATTGCCGAAAAACGAAGGGAGTGTCACAAACTACGACGCAGGACACAGCGAGCTCGAACCCGGGAAGAGGCATGTATCCAATTAGCTGCTTACAAGTCATCTAGAAAATGCCTCCGTAGACTTATCAACAGCAGCAAGGCCAACCGCTGGTAAAACCTGGTGGACGACGTGAACAGAGACCCATGGGGCCTGGCCTACAAAGTAGAAATTCGGAAGCTCGGTGTCCAAAGGTCACCTCACTCATACGAGGCAGAAAAGATGGACGAAATCGTGCGGGCTCTCTTCCCCATCCATCCCGCCATCGTTGAAGCCGTTCACTATGAAACACCAATGGAAATTCCATTTTTCACGAAGATGGAATTGGAGAAAGCAGTCTTGTCTATGAAGGCCAGAAAGGCTCCAGGATCAGATGGGATTCCAGCAGAGGTGCTAAAAATGGTCTTCCACTTTTCCCTTGACCTGCTCCTCCACATGTTCAACGCATGCCTGCGCGAAGGGCTGTTCCCGGAGTGCTGGAAGGTGGCGAGACTTGTGCTCATTACGAAGGGAAAAGTGGATCCCGAGTCGCCAGCTGCATACCGCCCACTGTGTATGCTTGACACGGTCGGAAAATTTTTGAAAAACTTATCAGGGGAAGACTCGCTGACGTGATTCGTATTGCCGGGGATCTATCTCCACGGCAGTATGGCTTCAGAGCAGGCCGCTCTACCATCGATGCAATTGGAAAAGTAGTGAGCGCGGTCCAACGTGCGGAGTCTCACAGTATTTCCACACGACGGGTCGTCCTGCTGGTGACTCTGGATGTCCGAAATGCATTTAACAGCGCTAGATGGGTGGATATTCTGAAAGTGCTAGAAAATCGTTTTCAAGTACCAGTGTACCTGATGCGGATTCTCAGGAACTATTTGAAGGACCACAGCCTGCTTTACGACTCGAAGGAGGGTAGGCGAAGTACAAATCTTACTTCAGGTGTCGCTCAGGGCTCTATTCTTGGCCCGGACCTGTGGAACATCTCCTACGATGGACTCCTGCAGCTTGAACTACCGGAAGAGTCACGTTTGATCGGCTATGCGGGCGATGTCGCTTCGCTGGTCGCTGGTCGCTGGACGCACAGTAGACCATGCGCAGCTGAGACTCAATACGTTAATGCGGAGGGTAATGGACTAGATAAACGCTCACGGATTAAAGCTGGCACTGGGAAAAACCGAAGTGGTCATCCTAACGAAGAAGAGAATCCCCAGAATACGGCCTATCAGTATAGGGGACGAGCTGGTCGAATCGAAATCAGCAGTAAAGTACCTGGGCGGCCTGATAGACTCGAAGATGAGTTTTTCCCAACAAATCAAGGCAGTAGCTGACAAGGCTGCAGCGCGTGTGACGGCACTCACCCGATTAATGGCCAACATAGGGGGGCCCATCACATCAAGGAGACGGCTCTTAATGAGCGTTGTGCAGTCGCTTCTACTCTACGGATCAGAACTGTTGAGCGACGCTCTCAGCAAGGAATTACACCGGAAGCGGTTGGCACAGGTGCAGAGACAAGGAGCATTGCGAATCGCATGCGCATACCGAACCGTCTCCGGGGCGGCAGTGCTGGTAATCGCAGGGTGATACCCATCACCCTCCTTGCGAGAGAACGCAGAAGTATTTACCTGCGCAGAGGCGAAGATCGAAGAGAAGAGATCACCAAGGAAGAGGGACGTGGCTCTCTCAGCGATTGGCAACAGTCCTGGGAGCAAGAAACAACGGGAAGGTGGACTGCACGTCTGATCCCTGACCTGAGGCCGTGGTTCAGTCGAGTGCATGGTGAGACCGATTTCTACTTGACCCAGCTCTTAAGCGGGCACGCTTGTTTTCGGTCCTACCTGTACAAAATTGACAGATCACGGTCTCCTAACTGTGTGTTTTGTGCAGGAGAGTTGGATGACGCCTGTCACACATTCTTCTACTGCAAAAGGTGGAGCCAGCAGCGAGGGGTCCTACTCAGCGAAATCGGAGCGCTCTGTCCGGAAACTATCGTCGGAGTAATGCTGGAAACAGTTGACAATTGGAATCGCATGGCGCAATATGCTCGGGCAGATCTCTTTTGTAGCACTTCCTTCCTCTCCTGTCCTTCCCGTTAGAGAAGAGATACCCATAATGCGAAGGCGCCTCTAGGCGTAGGAACATGAGGCCTAGCCCGAAGTAATGTGTCAAACGGTTCCAGGCTAGGTTCTCAGGTTGACAGGGGAAGTGTTTAGTGGGTAGTCCAAAAGCATTTTGCGTCTGGGAGTCCCACACTCAGGGCGTAAACAGCCTTCACCTCCCTACCACAAAAAAAAATTCATATTTGTTTATTAAACTAAGAATAATTTATTTACATTACTTTATTTAGCTGTTAGATCATTTTATCATAACCTAGATGGCTTTATCCGTCTTTTTTAAACCCACCCTTTTTCAGACCCAAGTAGACCCACATTCGCATTCACACGCAAAGACTAAACTAGCACAGGATACCTTAAAGAACATTTTAAGCTTATACAAACAAAATTGAAACGCTGAAAACTATGACGAAAAACAAGTCACTAAGTCACTTTAAGTCACTAACAATTAGAAATAATTTTTATGAGAAAATTCCACCGGAAAACATCCTGGTTCAAGGATAGAAAAAAGCGATAACTGCATAGAGAATAACTCGATCAAACAATATTGTGAGAAACAACATCATGAGAAAACGATCAACCTGATTACTGGTTTCGATCAAAGCTTGAGAACATATCATGCCAGAGCCTAAGAACGAAACCGCGAAAACACTGCGAAAAACTTCCGATCTAACGGGATGCAACCAAAATAAATTAGGACATTATTTGTATTCATAAGGTGTTTATTCACTTTTTCCTTTAACAAGGATTACTGTTAAAGCTTTGGAAAAAGAACGCAATACCAAAATGAATCTACGACTACAATCTCTTTCTATCTGTTCTATTTCTATCTCTTTCAGCCTGAAAGGGGCCGGGAGTGTTCTTGCTATTTGAGCTTACACTTTACCATATATACTTACAGTGATAACACTAGCTCTCTCAACAGTGATCAAAAAAGCACAAGTGGATTATTTAGTTGAAATACATTTTAACACAAAGCTTTGAGAAGGGTATAATTTATTTGTGAAATTGAGACAAAATTTACCAATCTGAATGAAGTTCCACTTATTTTGGTTGAATACCATTAGATTGGGAATTCGTTCAAATTCTTACTGCTGGCATAGCGCAATTATATACAGGGCTTACTTTTACGCAATATCAGCAGTTCTTCCCAAAGTTTTGGTTGAAAGTTATTTGAAAATTCAATACAAATGTATATCTACTTGCATTTTTTCTATTTTTGTTGAAGATAATTCGCCTGAGAGTGTTAATGCTGTTTTTAATTTCTGTTGTTAATGCTGATTTTAGCTACGTTTTGCTTGAGCTTACACTTAGCTTCCAATAATAAGGAATGAAAATCGATGAACCGTCACAATTATAATATATTAATAAGAAATTTTCAACGAAAACATATTTTACTCATGAGCAGTAATAATAAAATTATTTCGTTTTATTCGTCATTCTTATGCAATTATATAGAGATGGCCAAAGCCGAAACCATTTTTCCCGTGCTGAACTGAAAATTGCCGCATTTTCCCATCTGAAACGAAAAACTTCAAAAGGGTTTTAAAGAGGAAAGTTTCCCTCACAGGAACCCACCACCGATAATGAAACTTTCCTTAGAAATTGCGCCTGTTAAAAAAAAATTCCAATTTTTGTGCTACTTTCCATACACAAAGTTATCCCCCAATTTCGACGAGATTCTGGTAGACTACAGAACCAGGTTAATCATCAAATGCTCAAAATTTTCTGAAAGTTCGTCGAATCAATCCTCAGATTAATTGTCCACCATATGAAAAATTACATTTTGAGCGAAACCCGTTTGAAGCTGCTTTTCACTACTTTGACTGAATTCTTCAAGAAAAATTGATTTCCTTTGCTTTAATTAAATGAGTCGGCTATTTCTGCACTATAAAAAGTATTCTCTTATCAAAATATGCTTGCTTTTTCATTTTCTTGCTCTTCTTTTGTAACAATCTGCGTCGCTTTTTCAGCCATCAACATTCTCTCCCCGATTTATGCATCACATTATCGTAGGATACCATGCCAATTTTGCAGTAGGTATGCATGAACTCCATAATTTTCTAAAGAGGCACGCAACCTTCGGGGTGTGTTTTGAACAGAAACTTCCATAACATCCTTGCCCAAAAATGTATATTTTGGCGCGATGGTTGTTTTGCTTGATTTTTCCCAGGCAAATCAATTTGTTTGTAACGAAATCTTCATTGGTTAATTTTTCGAACACTAGTTTTCTTTACTCTAGTTTTTCTGAATGTAGAAGGTGGATAGAGTTTGAATTGTTTGTTTTCATATAAAGCCTTCAGATACATACTTGCAACAGACCGGATAGATCAAAACTGATGTTGTAGAGCTTTGTTGGTCGAAATGAGAAATTAAAAGCTGGCTCATATATGTCGTTTTATTTAAGCGAAACTATCAGGATGTCTCTGTAGCAAAGTATCTTTGACCGACATTTATTTGATCACTTTTCCCATCAAAAGGAAGCTGTTCATGCAGTTTTCGGCACGGATGGATCAATTATTCTTTTTTTTTTGCGATTTTTTTTACGTTTGCTGTTGTTTTGTTCTTCTCTGCTTTTTTCTTCTGTTTCCATTCTAATTCACTCTATTCTTCGATTCTTTGAATTTTTCAGAACGCCGTCTTAATTTTTTTTTTATTTTTGATTCAGTAACAAACATTTACCTACGTGAAACCTGCACTCCAACTTTCGGACGACAAAATTGTTCCCGAAAGGATTGGCATCGGAGAGTATGGTGAATTTTTTTCAATCTCTATCTCCAATATAGAACAAATATTTGACATTTTAAAGTTCAACAGATTATTTGAACATACTTATGATACCTTGTAACTCCATAGCACCGGATCTTCCTACATTTTTTACCGAACATTCTTCTTCACTGTGCTCTTATACATAAAAGATTTTATTTTCCATCCTGACCAGTTTTTTATACATATGTAGGCAACAGCTTTTGATGCAATTTCCGAGTTGTCTACAATGAAGAAATAAGTCCCTGCGCTAAAATTTATCATTTTATGTATTCATTTAGAGCACAAAACAATTCTAATCCATTACGAGCACATTACAACTATTTATTTCTTATCCAGCATTAATAAACCACACGAAATTATCTCTCATTCTCAACACACACACACATAATAAGGATTTTGAAAGAAGTTCCAGAATATTTGTTCTAATCAATTTGACATCTTTGTCACGCATTGAACACTTTAGGCTGAAATGCAATACTGCGAGACGACGATGCGAGAGCGCGACGAGAGTTTCGCAGCAAATGTCAAGCACATTTCGTAACATGCATTTGTATGCGACATCGTACAATGATTGCGATGCGTCGATGCGAGGCGAAAAATATTCGCAAAAACGAAAATTCCTCGCAACGAGGTGCGTGACGTTTGTCAAATGCAATATGGCGCTTGAATAAAATTTGAAATTCAAACGCGTTAATTAGTTTTTATGTACTAGGGTTATTCTGAAAGAATTTTCAATGAAAATTTCGTGAATCCTTGTAAGGGCTATTATTTGCTACACGAAGGAAAAATCCAAATACAAAACTTTTAAAAAATCAAAAACAATTTCATTTTAAACGTCACCTATTTGTCATATGAACATTATTGTTCCTCGCATCACGTGCATTGTAAATTGAATGCGTTGAGTGACAACGAGCGAAAACCTCGTCTCGCTACGTATCGTCGTCTCGCGGCATTATATTTCGGCTTTTTAGTTTACTCGACAGCGCGGTAAAACAGTTGAGCATACGAGGATGCAATAATTAAAATTATCTTCAATTTTTACTTCAAAGTCGTTTTAAATTGATAACTTTTTCCTAGATGAACTAGTAAATGATGTTCACTTTTCTATAGTCTACTGATGACCGCCTTTCTTGACATCTTTTCGTAGTATGTTTTTATTGAATTCGAATTTTACTAAATTTTGTTGACACATAAACACTTATTGACGTTCAAATAGACACTGACAACACATGAGAGAGTCGAAAGTACTGCTATAGAATAAAACCAGTATTTTACTGAGGGTGGATACACGAAAGACGATCATCGACCGAAAGCAGCAGAAACACTGGAGAAACCGATGTGGCAGACTCGTTTCTAACAGTCACAGAGTACAACATCATTCGACTTGCAAAAATATTTCAAGTGGTCATTTTTGAAGGTACAAGAAATAGGAAAACACAAAAAATGAATGTTTCGAAATTTCTAATCTGAACTAGTACTTTGAAACCGTTCTCAAAACATCTAAGCTAATAATGAGAAGTCACAATCAAAGTACGCAGCATATAATCATTTCAAAGTATCAGTATAATCATTATTCTAGCTCACGGAATTATTAACAAATATAACAGAGCATTCCTGCTGAAATTTTCAAAAAGCGTCTACAGCATTGTCAAATCAAATATCTTCGTATGTAGGGTACTATGTATGTGGGTGAAATAGTCATCTCACGTCCTCTTCTTTGTGCACATGCACATCCCTCACATTGCACGACGCGACAAAAGACGTTACAAGGTATATTCTATTAAATAAAGCATCTTCAGAAACATCCTGCTGATGCATCGGTTAATATTTGAAAGCAGTTCAATCAATCAGAACCAATAACATTGGAAAATTATTAGACCCCTTGTCGTTGACGAGTGAAAAGTTTTGTTGAGAGGTTAGAACAAACAAATTGTGGTTTAAACGCATGCATGGAAATTTTGTAATGTTTCATCTTTCCCTATCCTTATCCTTATCCCTTTTCTGTTGGCCTCCCATTAGCTACTTTGATTGCTCCCTTGATGCTTCATCTCCGCTATCGTGCATCGATTTTCAGACTTGATTTGTTACATTATTTCCCACAGGATACGATCCGAATGGAAGGGAGAGGATAGCGCGGCATGGGAGGATTTTATATTTGATTTTGAGTATTATCCAGTTTGCCTCGCCTCCTGCTAGTGTTCACCGCTGCCACCAAACTTTTAGGAAGCCATCGCATGGTTGCATTACTGCAATATAGGTACACATATTGTAGCCGGTGAATATGCAAGGATCTATGAAGTCTACGTAGAGAATATATCGGGGGCTGGTTTGGCTGCGATGGCTTAATGTTGCAGAGAATTTGCTTAGCTGTACAATATTAACATGCATAAATTGCATATGCATTGGCTTCACGGCAAGATTTATGGGGACCACGATAGCCTTCAAGGATGTTCAGGATTTGGTATTGTGATGTTTTCACCCCCTGCTATCCCAAAAAAACACCCAAACAACGACGTGTGGGTGCATTTTAAAGTATGGAAACGTGAATTTAATGAGTTTTACCGACTTCTAAAAAGCTCTTTCATGTTATTTTATTATGTTTTCAACTTTAGGAACTCTGGATGATATTAATTTAGCATGAAAGTAATTTATTAAAATTTTGCCAGAGAATTGCACAAAGGGATTGCTCAAAAACGTTATTAAGCTTGCATGTGATTAAAACTACTGTCATAGTTTACTCTTAATCAACAGGCAGCGCTACCTAAATTTACAGGAAACAATTGACATCTAAAGTTGTTGATAATACAATTTATTAACAATCAATCTGAATATTATTAACAAATGTCCACAATAATGCTCCCTCCATCGAAGCAAGGAATGCTTCTTGATAGCTTTGAAGTTGCAGTTCAAAGACACCCGTTCAGAGATAAATCAGAATAAATTAATACCCATGCTATGTCTGCAAATTATCTAGAATCGCGATTTTCATCAGGTAATCAAGTTTTATCAATTATATATACGTAATGCATACGGATAATGTATGATTTGCGACCTTTGATTTTTTTAATCGTTTTAATGTTTTATTAGTTTTAATGTAGTTTGCTCAGCAAAGAAAAAGAAAATTTAAAATGAACAATTGTGGACTTACTTATGATTGTGAAGTCCTTTGCACATTATGTATGAAGGATGTATCCCTATAAAAAGACATCCGACAATCTCAGTTCTACATCATTGGTCTCAAGTTACAAATATTGTTTTATTGATTGTTAAAGCATCCGAAAATCGACAAATTCTATCTGCCTGAACAATCATAACAACGGATAATCCTTTTCAGTTGTTTTATGACACCGCATCGTCTTATCCTTCATTTCCATAACGTACTTAATAAACAGTTCGCTGTTTCTGATTTCGCAGCTGTCAAGGTGATAAATTAGTTTAACTTACGTTTGATTAGCCATTGTTTTGTCGATTTTATGCATAAGGTTCTCACCAGTTCCCACCTGTTTGACTGAACCATTACATTCCAAGGTTATAAGAATCCGAAGGTGGTCAAACCTAGCTAGTACGGTCGTGAGTTAGGAACTGACGTGTAACTGAAACATAATTGCTATATAGCATGTCAAAACAAAGGGTTCGCCTACTAGCGCCTTGGGTCTAGACTGCCGCTTTGATCAGTGGAACCCCTGGAAACTGTCAAGCAAGAACACCACTTCAAAACTGGAACCTAGACAAAGAATTTAATCTGCTCGATGAAGCATTTATTTTCGCTCATATTGAGAAATGTTCCACACTCAAAGTGAAATGATCCTTCAACGTCGTACTGTTGAGTACTGTTGATATAATTCACCACAAAATGCAAAAAAGGTTCGATCCATCAACCTTTTTTTGGTCTATCCATCAACCAAGGTTGGCGGATCTTGGCCGACTGACTATTTCTACATAAAAAACAACGCTCGAATCGAAAGAAATTTTCTCAACACACCATTTTCAAATGAGAAAAATGAAAAATGAGAAATTTTTTTATGAGCAAAAATCAACCTTTTACTTACTAAAGGATCTGCATATTTCCTGCGAAGACACTGATCTCTTAGGAAAATATTTTGGGAGCAAGTAAGGCAAAGAAAACACTTTTTTCATTCTTAATCCATTCAAGCTAGACTTTGACGTCAAAATAAGTTACAGAGGGATTGATTAACCAAACCCAACACATCCCATTGTTTCAATTGCCAAATTTTAGTCCAGATGCTTCTAACAAGGAAATGGAACCCCGCTATGTTAAATGCGATACCACCAATCAAAAGACTATCTCACTGAGAAAGAATAGGGGATTGCAAGAATAAACGCCACCCTGCTAGTTTCAGAGGCAGTCCTGAGATCAAGGAGGCTGAGGAGAGGATACGTGGATCTCCAACAGATCAAGGAAAAAAGGAGAGACTTTGTCATTGCTTCCATTACATTTGCTAATGAAGCAAGAGGCAGTAAAACGGAGTAATACAGGTATTACCTAACAGCAGCAAAAAGACAGGAATTCTGGCATTTTCAACGATTGCAACTAATTGTTCGGGTGTGAGATTTTCACTCTCATTCGTGGAGTGGGAATCTTCGTTCCACAGTAAAATAAAATTTCCCAATCTAAGTGAGCAAAAGATGAGCTCCATTAGGCTCTCGATTGCCAATATATTTTTACTAGCTTTCCTTTCAGAGGTACTCTATCCTGTCGCATTCCTGTCAAACTTGTGTAGACTATATTTCTTGACTTTTTCTAAAGTCAAAAAAGTAAACACAAAATTCATTTTGGGAAATACAAAGTGACATATATGGAATGACGACTCAGACAGAATCCTTGGGATAGTTGTGGCTTTCAAGGAATAACTCAGAAACCAAAAACACTATCATAGTAGTCGGAAGTGCGTAAACATCGTTATACTAAAAGCAGGATGCTACACTTTGATCTGTTTGAATACACGTCAAACATGGACATCCGGGAGAAGACCACAATAAAAACTTTGAAAGAATACTTACTTTGTGTGAAAATATTGATTTGTGTGCAAAAGAGGATGCTCTCTTCAATACTAGAGATCCTTCATAGGGAAATCACCTAACCGATGGATAAAAAACGGCTGTGTTCAACTGGGTGGTATCAAATATATATCTGATTTCGAAAGCACCGAACAAGGCAACCTTCCATAAAAACTAGTTCACTATTGATTTTTTCATTGTGTCGGCCAGCATGGTAAATATCAACCACAACTGGAAGAACTTCGAATGTAGATTTGTCGATACCGAGTCTGGTCATATATTGCGCGGGCTGACCTCAAAAGCAAAAAAGTTTATGAAGCTGAAAGTAGCAGATCCTCAGTACTTTACCAGATGCAAATGAATCGACTGGGAAATAGATAGTGCTGACTTGAGTGAAAAACTTCGGAGCATTTCCGTCAGCAGAACAAAAAAGCCCCCAATCACCGTATTCGAAAAGGGCATCGCTTGTCCAAATCTAGCCCTTAAAACGCTTATCGTAAAGATCTCCACGGAAAATACTTCCTGGAATTATTCTATAGAGATTTACCAAAAACATTTTGCAGGCTTTCATCCACGCGTATTCTGTGGAAAAAAACTTTCAAGAGTTTACCACCGCAACTTGAATGTAGGTACTTCACCTGGCTTCACCTTCTTATAATCTTCTAATCAAATCGAGAACATTTGACTCTGCCAAAGAAGACAAGTTTTTTGCAAACTCCACCGCAACGATTTTGCGACGGTACTTTAAAGGAAGAAAGCAAGTGAAGATGCTGTTTTCGATTCGATGGTGAAGAGAACAATATATACGTTTGAAAGTCATTACAAGATCATGTGCCTGACGACAATCACCGATTCCGATCCCGCAGATGCTCCAATTGGCAAAACCCTGTTTGGGGGCTGAAACATGGGTCTTGAAATAATTGAAATTTTCCAAAATATTTGCCACTCCAAAAGGGCGAAAAATACACATGTAATCGCTATTCGACTGATACTCGTATTTCTTTTGGCCAATATGGGCAAATAACTCGAAACAGCAATTTTTTCAGACTAACACACAGTTCTCTTAAGTAGTGGGGAGTTTTAAGGAGTGTTTCGCGAAAGCAACTCGGCTTTTAAAGAAGTCACTCAATGGTAGACGCATTGGCTGGTTTCAGAGCCAGTGTAAAAATAATTGCGATTGCCAAAAATGTCGTGGTAGCATGCCTCATATATGTAATGAAAAAAGCCTGTGATTCGATTCCGAACAATGGACTTGCTTAAAAACTGATTCAACTTGGATCTCCAGTGTTACCAAAACAGTAGGGAATTTCATATTTGCTGCCGTTGTGGTATCTAAGGGACTTAATTATAAGCCTATTGACTCGGTTCGGGGGCCCTCAGGGGTCTACCCTAGGCTCCCTTCTCTTTAATACGGCTGATGTCCCTAGTATATTTAATTCATGTACGATATTCCATCATCAGAGATTAACTTAAACCTGGGGTTGAGATAAATCTCTCCCTGATGATGGTGTGGTCATATGGACGCAATCTCTATTTCACTTGAGCAAGACTCCAAAGGCAGCTGAACCTGTTAACTTCCTACCGTCAAAAGTGGAGCATGAATATTACGCTATTAACAGCGAGCTGATTGAGTTCAAGGATACAAATCAAAAAAAGGACGTCAAACGAAGAGCATCTGGGATATCAGAGTCTAGTTAAACGGGAAGGGGGTGCACTGCTCCAAATAAACGAAGTAACTGGTATCTTTCCTTCTTTGCAGCAGTTAGTGAACAGGAACTGATTAAAGCTTATAGCTTACAAGACCGTGTTGGTGCTGTACTGTGCTTATTTGGCAAGCAGCGACAAATATCAAGTGGAGTAAGATTCGATTACTGGAACGCAAAATCATCGGACTTGCTAGGGACTGTAAAAGACCGAAAACGGATGGCCTTATCCGATTTTTTTATCGTGAAGTAGTAATGGCACCGAGCTAAGGCACCTCTGCAACAAGAGGCTGACGCTGAGAGGCTGAACGTCATGACGTCAAACGTTAACGTGAAATGGATGACGTAACACAACACCGCCATAATCAGCAACATGGGCAAGATTAAAAAATTAAAGTTGGGTGTTAATAGTAGATAAGAATTTTATAACATTTTATAGGGATATAAGCATTAGAATGTTGAATAAACAAACCCTTGCGAAATTTTAAAAACAATAAACGAAAAAAAATACACAGAGATGTCATATTTTGGGTGTGCGCTTAGAAATAAGTAAGTGTTTGTATCTAACACCAAAATAAGAATTATAAAATAAGTAGACGAGGACAGAATTCTGGGTTCAGCCATTAGACAAAACCAGTAGCCTAAATTTAAGGTTAAAAAATAATTGTAAATAATCATCCGAACAAATTATTTAGTTAACCTTAGTAGAAATTTATCAATATTAAATCAGAAACTGGTCTAGCAATGGCAGCATCATAGTACTCCTACAAATTGGTTGATGTAGATCCCTGCCTATGTCTACTCATAAATATTTAATCTTGCCCACTAAAATCCCTTGTTTGCTCTTTAATTTTTGGGCCGTAATATAAACTCGATGGTCGATCGGCATATCTTCACCCATTTTTGGAGTCAAGAAGCAAAGTCTGCATCAGTCCAGTTATTATCTCTGGAAACTCTTAAACTTAAAGTAAAACTATGCACTTAGAGGCGAAAAACGTTCTGAAATCCCTTCTATTTAGGACTTCGACTATCTGCATATTTTTGACAACCCATAGTAATGTCATCTCCACATCAAAGCATTCTTTTTGGTTTTTTTATTTTTTGGTTATAACTTCCGCATTGGGTCGAATATAGATCGACTCCTGATCCTTAGTCCTTTTGATGCCAAGGCTCATTCATTGACATCAAAAGCCCTTCTGACGTCAATGAAGGCAGCTAGGGTGCATATTTGATGGCCCGGTTTCATTCTGCCTTATTCACTACTTCATTCTCTACCACCTAAAATGAAGATTTTAGATACAACTTCGTTATTATTTTAGGTATACGTCCACTAAATGTTCCAAAGTTTTCGGCAGAAAAACCTTAATAGATTTATATTCCTTGAAGTTACTGATAACGACAATTTTCGTATAAGCACTATTCTTGCCTCTCCTGAAGCTTTGTTTCTTTTTGAAGATCATGAAGATCATCGCTCTCTCTCGTGGATAAGCGGATGTACGTCATCGATTCTCAATTATTCATGTGCATCGATCTTTTCTTCATTTACAACATCCTTCAGGAAAGGACGTCGTTAAAGAATTCGATTCATTTTCCATTCGATTTTTTCGTCTGTTAAGCTCAAAAACTCTGAATCCTGTAGGGGTTCGAAAAGTTCGTACGAAGTACTTTCCGAAATCAAGCACGATTTTGGTGCTTCGTTTTTATGTGATCTGTCCATTTAAGGTTCCAACTTAGCTTGAATGTCACATCGGCTTCTGCAGTACTTTCCTTGGTTATATCACTTCTCCCAACACACCTATATAAGAGACTCCATGACAATTTTTTTGCCTTCTTACAGCTGTCCTGAAAATTTTCTGGTTGTGTTTACAATTTATCCATGCCGTATATCATTTGGCGGGACATGGCTGTCTATAATATGAAGGTGGTCTGAAAATTTTCCGACCTCATTATGATACAAAACATTTTTCTTCATATTCTTTTTATTTTTCTACGTAGTCTCCTTGTAACTATACATACTTCTCCAGCGATGCTTCCATATCTTTAAACCGCCCAATTAATACTCAGCGTTTTTCTCTGCAAAATAATTGTTCTATAAGATGATTGCCTCCTCATTTGACGATAATGTCTGTCCTCCAAGCGTAGCTTTTAGCTGAGGAAACAAAAAAAGTCGCTTGGGGTTAGATCTGGTGAGTAAGGCATATGGTCAAGCAGATCGAACCGGAATTCGTCATGGTAACCGCTGAGCTGTGAGATGGCGCGTTGTCTTGGTGCAACGGCATTTTCTTTTTCTGCAAATGGGCGATTTCTCTTTCCAGCTTGGCAAGTAATGATGCGTAGTGATGCCTATGAAGATTAAGATGACTCAATAAATATCCCAAAAAACAGTCACCATCACCTTTCAAGCCGAAAAAAAAATGTTTTGACTGTATTTTTTTCGTCTAAAATAATTTGGTGAACTTTAGCAATGTTAACGTCAGTAGTCGCTATTTTTTGACGTGCCGAACGTTCATCATCTCCCAAGCGCTTCCGGCCACGTTTAAATTCAGTTGCCTAAAATTTCACTGTGATAAATGATGATGAAGAGTTCCCATACACAGGGTCAAATTCATCTCTGATTTGCGTAAGCGTATTAACTTTCAAAAACAAAGATTTAATACCGACTCTGTACTCGATTACTCCCATTTTCAACGACTAACAACTAAAAACTGTTCGTCCAAAATGGCTGAAACTTTGGTGAGTAACTGTCGAAAAAATAAAAGACAACTAAATTCACTAGCTTTTACTGACGAGTACCGCCATCTTTGCGTTGTGGTCGGAAATTTTTCAGAACCCCTCGTATCCAAGAAAATTTTCTAATTATTTTTTCAATTAGTTTAAGTTTGATGGTAGTAGTTCGACATAATTTCGTAAGGATACTAGCAAGAGTTTCTATGATATAATTTAGTTTTTTTACCGATGGCTTATGGCATTGCAGTTATTCCCCGATCAACCTTCCCTTCGTAGTTGTAATGTCAACATATTCCAATCAGCTTTCTTTCATCAGGATTCTGATGAGCCAATAAGATGCCCTCGTCTCATTTTACTTCAAACGGGACACATCCGTCAAGATGGATTCTTCTTACCCCTGCTAATTTGAGTTATAAAACCAAAGGAACAAGCTCTTAAAAGCGTCTGATTTTTGATTCTTATATGTACACGTAGAATACTCACTATCATTGGTGTCTATATTAGTAGTCGTGTTATGTTATTTTGGAGGAAGTGGATGGTTTTCGTTGTTTCGTTGACCCAGAACGGAACATCACAGCGATGATGGCGCACCGCCGAAACGCGTCTGCAAAAGAATCGAAAGAAGTGTTGAGGGACGACAGAGTGTTCCGAATACAAATAAAAGAGTTCCGTTGTAATGCTTATCGTGATACGTTTTCCGTGTTTTAGGTTTCATACGTTGACCCTCACAAAAAACATATGATAGCAATCGCGTTTTACAATATTTTTCTTTTCAATTTTGATTTGTCTGGTAGAGCAAAGCAATAGTAGAAGACGTTACATATTACATGTCTCGCCTGTACATTGTAGCTCCTGAAAGTTCTTTAGATTGCTGACAATTCTTGCACGCAGCTTAGTTGCATGCATATTTTGCTTCAGCAGAACGTATTTGCTGACATACTTCTTTGAAAATAATAATCTTTTGGTTACACTTCGGGTGTGATATCTCAACATTCTTGGAACGACATCTTTCGTTTTTCGCGTAAAAAACCCTTGGTTGGGTAAAATTCTTATGCTGCGAGTCCTTTTTTAATGTGGGCTAAATTCATACGAGATCCGAAAGTGAAACGCTTAGTTGCGTTCCTCCGATAGGGGACTCTACGACTATATTCATTGTCATTGAAGTTTTTATACGTCTCTAGTCGTTAAAGGACTCCATATGGTATAACCAGAATGCCTAGGCATACCTTAAAGAGTGGAGAATATTCGGCATAATTTTTCTTATTACACGAAAATGGCTCGAAAATCAAATGGTTTCTTGTAATATTGCCGGGACTAGTGTTCGGTTGTTTCCTTTAAAGTTTTGATTTTTGGTTGTATGGAAGAGTTTTTCTGTTGCCGCCCTTTTTAAGGTGTATTTCCAAAGCGGGCTGGGCAATATTGGATGTTGAGGCACTTAATACCAGCAATTCTTTGTTCTCCTTTGAGTTTTTTCTCCATTTGACTCATCAATTAAGGTTTTCAACCTGAATTTTTACGAGAGTGACAAAGATTTTACACTGGTTGCCTTACGAATTATAGGGTACGCTTTTTTGCGAAGTGTTAGTGAACCTTCACATAAACCCGTTGTCAGTTTAGCACTGCTTGACCGACATCGACGATGACTTGCCATCTGTGCTGGAAATTTTTTATTTCAAAAGTAAAGCTAAACATGGTTCTGGTTTAATCCAGTCAACCCGTGTGTTATGTTTAAGAAATCGGTTTTGTTTTTGTATAAATATATTTCGAAGCCTGTGTAGAAAGTCCTCCTAGAATCATTTTTGAATATTCGAAGTCGTTGGAAAAATTCAGCCGAATAATGGTGAGTAAATTATACCGACTTTGACCCATATTTTAATTGTTAAACGCGTTTTGTTGAAAACGATTTTTTTCTAACTGGTCTCCACGATATATAAAAAACGGTTTGACTAATGACATTGAATTTTCATTGGCAGAATAAGCACATACAACGTCATTGATTAAACTAGGATCACGTAAAAATTCCGGCCGGATTCTTTTATGACCCAACAACCAAAAAAAGTTATGAAATTTGAATATTTATATTCAAAAGTATGTTAATTATTCAATTTTAAAAAATTTTTAAGATTTTCAACATTTTAAGATTTTCAACACTCTTCACCGTTTTACAAATTGATAAGTCATATGGTATTTTGAATTCTGATAAGCCAATATGCTGGCATCGTGGAGTCCGTTTTCAGGTTTTTTTTGGACATGAGTCCTTTTACACTCCTGGAACTAAAGTTTTGAAAAATTAATTTAAAATCTAATTTTAATTTAAAATTTATAAAATTTAATTTAAAATTTAAAACTAAAATTGCTGGTGGAAAAAATTTTGTATCAACAAATATATATTAAAAATTTGAAATTGCAATTTTTTCACTTTTCGTTAAACGCAGAATCCAAAAATAGCGGTAAATACGGGCTCTCACACGGCGTCACTGCCTTAAATCACTGTAGACCTCTGTTCTTACCTTGGAATTTCCTGCAATTATCAAATGAGATAAACATCCCAAGTCCTTGCTGCATAAAAAGTATTGAAACTCTATACTGCATTTTACATCTGAGGCGCCAATTATATATAAATTCATGGGACATAAATACTAAAGGTGAACTGACTCGGTGTCAGATTAAATTCGGTATTGATAAATTCAGAAAATTTAATTTTCCTAAGCAAATCACATATCAACATCCTTAAATTGAGTTCATCCGCTCACTTTGTAAACAGGAATGTGAATTAACTAAGCTTGTAAACAAAAAATTAATATAAAAGTTTGTTTTGTTGAATTTGAATCAATTCCAGTGTTTTTGATGGACGGATGCTGCAATTCATTGTAACATTGAAACAAATCAAATGAAATCCTTCCGCTCGTTGTGCAACAAATTAAAATTAAATCAGCAATTAATACCCAGTCTGTAATAAAAAAGAATCAAATCAAAGTAATTAATTCCCTAAGTAAGCAGCCACATATCCAATGAATAATTGTATTCTCCTATATTAACTGAATGCTTTTAGATAATTGATTTTCACTCACAAGCGTTAAATAAAACTCTATGCTCATATATAATAAATAATTATTAGGTATTTTTCCCTACTATCCAAACATTTATCGAAAATTTAATATTTGTGTCAGAGTGCACGTGGAATAATTCATTCGTTTTAATGAATTCCACTTAATAAACCCTTAATATGGTGTAATTCATTATTCATAGCTTAAATACATCAATTTTTTATACCATATATTATTTCTTTATGCACGGAATGCCCAGTGTAATACAATGTTACTTAGAATATCATAAACTCATACATGTCCAGTAATGAGTTGAAAATTCTTCAACAGGAGAATATTTCACATGTTACATACTGCACGCAACCATGCACGTATTGTATTCTGCATAAATGCATACATCGGCTGCCAATGTAATGATTTCTGGTCAACGCACAAAAATGTCGTTATGTTAAGTACGGAGAAAATTGTGATGAAAATAAATCATAACATTTAATACTTTAAATTATGGATTACGAAAGAAGTCAAAAGTGTTAATGTGATTAATACTTTTGTATTTTATTGCTCAGGGATGTTGAGTATTCAAACTTCATAAAAACTTACAAAATTTCTACTTTTTCTACTTTTTTTTTCTACTACCAAAATTTCTACCAAGTAAAAGAAACTTTTAAACCATGTCCTTTTTGCAGGTTTGATTGGTAATTTGTTTATAGGTTTTGAAATCCGAGTCCATTTGTGCCTTTCAGGAAATTAGGGTCAATTTGATTCATGATCAAATGATCTGATCGCATTTTTTGGTTCTAGATTAATATGCTGTCACATCGTTGAATTCATTGTAATCCTCATCTTGCTTAAAACAATCTTTCAAAGGATACTGTGCTCTAAAAAATATTAAAAAGAAGTTTTATCTTGCACACACTTCATTTCAAAAGCATATTTCTTTGAACTTGATTATAATTAAGGATAGCGCAGAGCTTAGCGTGTTGCAATGAGGGGACTGTTGGCAACATCGGCCGTACTAAAAGTATCCTTTTTAACAAGGAAGATCTTCTATAAAAAACGAATCTAATCGCAAAAAAAGGATCATATTATAGTACATACCATTATAGTAGGGTAACAATTGTCGGGACTTTGACCACTGAAGAACCAAATTTTAAAAGTGGACGTACTAGAGAGGACTCAATTTTTATCCACCTACCTAAAGGTATTACGATCTCATTTACAGAATCTTACCAATCCTGTAACTGTAAGAAGTCAGATTCCTTCATTTTCTTGACTATCGTGATCGCTTCAGCAGGACCATCATTTGATCAATCTTCCAGCGTGGATGTCATTTCGCCAAATTGAAACAATTTCAAAAAAAGTACGTTAAAAGGGTAATACTCGGTAAAAGATGACAGTTAAGTCAAAGTAAATACTAAATAATAAATATTCAGTACAATATTCACGAGCCACATGAAGTTCTTGACAATGCATGATTACAATTAGCATTAACACTTCTGAAAAAACCGCTAAACTTTTAATTGCATCAGTAAAAAAAAACGAAATAAATCGATCATGAACATTATGTTACAGAGCCACAGTGTAGCTACATATGGAAAAACACTGTCGGGTGACTTTCTAGTAAATTTGCTATTTTACATCAAAGCTTTATTGGGCATTCCCCGTCTTCAGCCTTTGATTGGTAATTCCAATTTAATTCAATTTAATTTTGCCGCGTACCGTTGGATCGGGAATTTGTTCAAAGTGTTGTCATAAGTGTTTTTATAAGGCTATAAAACTTTAAGTTGGCTACATTCTTTCCTGCTACGCATGGCGTGACAGCTGTCATTCGCTTTATGATTACTTTCGTTTGCCATTTTATTACGAATTGCTTTATGCCTGAGCAGCGACTGCAAACTGCGAAAATTTATTTGAAAAAAAAGTTCTGTAGAAAAACTTATCGCACACTTTGTCATTTTTATAGCTGACATAATCGTCCATCAGAACAATTAACTCCACTAACCATTGATCGTTAATCCACCATGCTTACTCTCACATCCAGGCATCTTAAAATGCATTAAGCAGAAACTATAGCACGTGAAGAGCGTAGTACCGATGAAGACCCAAGTTAGGACATTCGACATCCTTTAAAAAACAACCAAACTTTTTACTAACGCTATGGCAGAAACACGCAAATACCCTCCCAGGTACGTAAGGAAATTTCTAACAGTTGACTACTTAGAAGCTGTTATCACGCCTTCCAAAACTACGTACTCTTTGTAACCTTCATTTTCCTTAGATTTCAGAGTGTTTTACTAAACTTTTTCCTTGTAACAGAACAAGGAAACAGACATCACCCTGTCTAGCCTGTCAAGGCTAATTTTGTATCTGCTAAAATCTTTATTCTGTTTTTTTTAATAACAGACCGCGCCAAAAAAGAAGGATATGAACTGAAAACAGCAGACTTTAACAATGAAAAAGTTCAAAGATACTCAAGTTTTAACACCTTAGAATTTGCTGAAATCGATATTGAAATTCCATGCCAGGAAACCATAGAATAATGCTGACATTCATACAAAAAGTTTGAGGTCGTTTCAATATCGTTTAAAAATAGAGTAGTCAAATGTGTGTCGCTGTGCATGAAGAATATTGAAACACGACCTTTTGGAACAATTGGCAAATAGCTTCCCTCACTTCAACACAAAGCATGGATTGGCTAGATTAGCCCAGTGATTTTTAAAGTGGCAGCGCCTTTGTTTACAAAAAGTTTTGAAAAACACCCACTTACATGTACAACACCGAGGAAATGACTTTCAATGCAGTATTCAATCAGTAATCAAATCGTATTCAAACAATTTGTCTATCAAACTTCTGAGTTAATTAGCTTTTCTGCCCTCCACCAGAAAAAGACCAATCTGTTGCCAACTTTTATATCCGGGTGCTCGCATCTCAGAGGATATGCAGCGATAATGGTTGGATTGGCTTTCGGAAACCCAATCCTAATAATACTGAATAGCCGCGACTCGCTAAATTATTGCGGAAATTGACATTGCGAGAAGACCATCTTATTATCTACTTGATTTGGGAGCTCTGCCTGGAAACTGTAGTCGGAGAAATGCTGAAAACGGTTGACAAATTAATTCGCATGGCACAATATACTCAGGTAGAGCAGACATGTAAAAAGCCATACTGGAGCGCTAGAAGGCAGCAAGAATCCAGGAAACCATTTTCTAGCACTTCCTTCCCCTCCCTTCTCCTTCCTTCCCCTTCCTTTCTCTCCCTTCCTTCCCGCTCGAGCAGGGATCCCAATAATCTAAAGGCGTCTCCAGGCATAGGAACACGAGGCCCGAAGTAATGTGTCAAAAATTTCAAGGCAAGGTTGACAGGTGAGATATTTAGTGGGTAGCCTAGAAGCATTGCGCGTCTAGGAGTCCCACAGTCAGGTCGTAAGAGTAAATATCTTTTTCACCACACCGCACCTACAAACAACACCTTCACATAATTAAAAAGAACTAATAACATTCCAGAAGTAAATAAGTAATTCCGGGAGGACCCTTGCCACGTCGTTACACGTCAGAAAGGGGAAAAACTGTTTAAAAAATTTACCTGCAAGTAGTTGCGATGCTAACTGCTCCAAGAGACTTTTGAATATGCAGGACATGGTCATTAAGACCGATTTGCAATTCGCAATAGCAAAAATAACAAGTATTGAAAAGAACTATTTTTACCTAAAATCAAAACGCTTCAGCAAGTCATCCTGACATCTAACTTTCATTTCAGATAATTAAGAAAATCTTACTGCAAATTATAATTATAGTAAAGACAACAAAATTACATGAACCAAAAGTTGTTACTCCAGCCCTGAACTTCAACTGTTTTTGAAAGTTTACTGCGAACGGCACAAGTACTAAAATTTAAGGATTTTTGCACTATGCCAACTATAAGAATGCCATTCCAGGTTAGACTTTACTAATCTTTGACAGTCTTAAAGAACAAAACTTCGCTATCTGAAGACCTACAACTTTTTCTGTTACTGTTATTGTAACTTTTAAAAGACATAAATCGCATTCCCCTCTATCCAAATATAGGTAGCTCAATTTTCATGCTATACATAACGTATAGGTTATAAGTTCGCTTCGTTTACTACTTAAGGTCTTTGTTATTCTTTACAAATGTTACAAAGGGCAAGTTCTTATGCAAAACACAGTTATTATGTATCCTGAATACATCGTGCAACAATGATCGTCTGCTTGTTAGTAGGGTCTTATTCTGCGAAGAATAGTCAGGAAGCGAGTTTGGGATTGTCAGTATAACAAATGAACTGGACTGCCAACTAAACGTCTCCATTTCAACTTATTTAACTTGTCTGGAACTGTTTTATATAGTAATTAGTGTTATAGAACACTATTCTAAGCTATATGGCCCCTTCGTATTCACTGTTCAGTGGGAAGAGAAGGACGAGTATCGCTAGGGCAGTGATAAAATCGTTCGTGATGGCTCCAGCCGATTAAGTATGCGTTTCTTTCTTGAAGGAGAAGCTCCAACGTAATTTGACACTACTTTTCATTTGCCAGCCGATTTCAGAATATCTTCGCTTAAGGGGGATCTTACACTGTCCCAGTAAAATTACACTCCATCTTTCAAATGGAAAAGCAAGTATGAAAGACGTCATTCTTCACTCCAATTCAAATTATGTAGTGTTCAGACCATGACAGGCCGATATTCTTCAGGTTAGACCAAAAACAACAGTGTTTGCTCAATGGCAGTTTAAAGTTGAACTCAATATCAATCGCTTTTAACTGACCCAGTGTCTCAAATATTTGACTATTCTCGGGGTTCACTAAGACTAATATCACTTGTCAGTAGTCCCTCACCTGTCATCGTTAGTGACATGTGTTCGGATAAAGACGTTTACGTTCTCTGCCAAGAAAAACGATGAATAACACTTCTGCGTTACCATCACTGCTGACTTAGAGACTATCCAATAGGCAGACGCACTTTGCACTTTCCCCGGTTCTGTATCTAAAGCAGCTATTTTTGGTGAAGTTATTTGTTGAGAGAACCTAGACGAGGACCAATGGTTAATTCGATACAACAATGAGCTGTATGAAATTTTTGACGAGCCAAAAAATCTTAACGCTTATAAGATTGCGGAAGCTGCAATGGACTATGAATCGTATGGACGAACCACGAATACCCAAAAAGGTACTCTTTGGAAGAACTAAAGGGCGGAGCCAAGTGGGGAAACCGAGAAAACACTGCTGGCCTGAGTCTGCGCTGCTCGGATTTCAAAATTGGACGACGTGGTTCATGGACCAAGACAATTGGAGGCACTTGTTGCAGGAAGTTTCAGGAAGAGGAGAGGCGCTGCATTGCTATGAAGAAGAAGACTTGATCAGTGTTTCATTTCCATATGGAAGGGAAGAATATACGACGCCAATGAAGAGTCACCTTTTCGGTTAATTTGGTCTTCACCATTTGTCGAATAATAATCGTGCACCGCTGACCTGAGCGTTAGACCTCGGTACCTCAGAACCCATACTGAGTTTCATCATAAGGTCTATCAGCAAGTCCATGTACTTAACTGACAGTTTTGTTCCCTTTTAAGATATCCACGATACTGACCGTTCTTACTATAAAGTCTTTCTTTTTTTCAGTCCTTAAATTGTCTCTGTTGCTACGTTAAATCTAAGAATCCTTTGCTCTACTTGTCGGATTAAAATATGTAGCTCTATTTGCGATGATGAACCGCATAACTCCAAGTTTGATTAATAATTTTATATGTAAACACAAAGAAAATATATTAAATAAATATATTCTTACTAGAAAAAATAGAGTGCAACCATTTTCACTGCCAGTTTTTTCAGCTTCAAGTTTACTTAGCTTAAACCATACACAATAGACAAGAATACGCTTACAGCCTTACATAGGACGAACATAGGATAGCACCAATGGTGTGTTCAAACTATGCTTATTGAAGAAAACGAAGACTTCAAATATATTTTAAAAATCAGACAATACTCTTAACATCATCCACATGTTATTTCGTCCACTTATTTCAAAACGACAATCCAAACCAAAGCGTTTCTCACATCTTAGTCGACATTTTTATGACTTTGAACCAAACATTTCCTATGGTAAATCCTATGATTACTTTGTGTAACTAGTGAAGGACACATTCATAGCGTTAACATGAACCCACAAAAACTAAATAAATACAGACGAATTTCGAACTTGAACTTGAAACAAAAAATGGAAAAATATATAAATCCCTACATTCTCTGTTCGAAATTCCCGTTTGCAAGAACATACTGGTCAATGCTTTTTTAAAACATGCGAACTAACTAAAAATAACTAGTATCAAGTGTTGAGGGATCTTTCAGTACAATTCTAGCAAAAGGATGCCACGAAGCAACAATTTTCGTTTTAAGTTTGTAGACTGTTTCAACATTGCATCAGAACACTTTTGTCTAGGATGTAGATTGAAGCTCACGCATTAGCACAAGATAGCGATTTAGAGAATCCTGATCGAGATATAAACAAACAGAAAACGGTACGAAGGTATTTCCAATTGAAATTCATAAACTTTCTCAATGCATAAGACCATCATCATTTGAAAAAGTATGTGGAACCCTCCGATTACAGACCACCGTCTATATTGCAGGGAGAGGGATATATTTCAATATACTCGCATGTATATCAAAGCATCTATATGCCATGCTCCTTCAGCATTGTTTTTTTTTTTCTTTTGTTTGTGAAAGTACTGAGCACTTTTCAACATACAGACAAACACACATAAACGTACCTAACGTTCTTCCATTGTAAATCCTTAGAAGCTCTTGCTATACGTATTGTAAAAACAAAAAAAAATCGAACAATTTCGCCCACATTTCTACCCCGATCCTCGATATATTCACATTTCAAAACTTTCCCGAGTTAAAAAAAAGTAACCGGGAGTGCCACCCTCTATTTGCGAAGGAAGTTATATGTGCGAGGATAGTAAAAGAAAACCATCGATGCGAAGGAGACCGTTGTTTTACATACATTCCGTGGGAATTACGTTCGGGTTGTAGAGCTATTGTGAAATGAAGTGAAAATTGATAAAAAAAATGAAAATGAATACTGAGAAGTATACGCACACACATTTGAAGCCACACATACATTTGGCTCTTATAGATATACAGGATACAGTCATTGAACATCATGTAAATACACGGTGAACTGTTTTCTGGTAGTTGGGCTCATTATGAAAACATTTTAACGGAAGCTTCGGTTTCTTCTGCTTCTTACGTTTGAAGATTTGGAATTCAAAGGTTTTTTGTTTCGCATGAAAAGTGTTTTAAGAGGTGGAAAATATTTTCATCTGCAGCCTTGCAAGAATCCGGTTATGAACCCAATCTTCTACGCGAATAAAGTTCTAGTAATGAGTGAAAAGAAAAGTTGGATGAAAAAGGTGAAAAACAAAATTAAATCGGAATTTTTCCAACGAACTACAAACATCTTGAACCTTGAACTTGAATCTTGCAATATGAAACTTGGAATTTGTTTTATACTGTTTGAGTTAAACGCATCTTATACCATCAGCTTAATTCATGTTGTAATCTTGCATAAGAGTTTTTAATCGACGACATCTATAATAATAGAATTTAATCATTCTAACAAGAGCCATCAGTGGTGACATAGCGTGCCTATGTTTCATTGTTGTAAACTTCTGAATTCTTTCTTTCCCTACCCAATCATAAAAATAGCTACCAACATTCTAAAAAGATAATCACAACAGCAATCACAACAGCAAAACATCATCAAAAGCAAACCCAAAAAAAAACAAAAAATTACTACAGAAATGACAAAAACAACAGCATTAACCACGAATTCAAAAAAACGGAACTTACTGAAATCATATTCGTGAAAAAGTTTCGTGAAAACCAGCTCCTTATAAATTTAAGGAAAGATTTAAAGACCTCTCATAGAGAGCACTCAAAGGCAACCGCGTATCAGGACTTCCTCTGAGCCCAAGAAGAGGTAATCGATACATCCGTTGAATCAGCACCTCTTCGAAGATCCACGCTAAGCATTACAAATGAACTCGTCTCACGGTTACGAAAAGGACATAATTGTCTGAGAAGAAACAAGACCATAATCTGTGGCTACTACATTCTGGCCAGCTTTCCAAGCATCCCATCCCAGAAAATTCAGAATTAAACTGTCGAGGAAGGAAATACATATGTAGCTAACTTCAATTTTGTTTTGGTGTGCGGATGTGAGGAATTTATTGCGAGAAAATTTTTTAAAAACAACTTTGAAAACGAAGGTGCTAGGTAAGTTTGTAAAATAACCTCTTTTTTTATGATATTTATTAGCAGTTTGAAACGATATTCATTCAAAATGGTGACATAATTTTTATAATCTAAACATGGCTTAAGCCAGTGTCACTATTCTGAATTGTCACCCGGCCGGGTTTATTAAGTGGACTGAGAACGAAGTAGTAAGCATGCGCAGAGCTGTATCGAGTTTTTCAATTGGGCATAACAAATAAAATCTGAATATGAACGCACATTCAAATTTTTTAATGAACTGTCAATGTCAAAACATTAATTAAAAACGTAAGTCACTGTCAAAAAGTTAGTTCAAGTCAACATTTTCATCTTGGTAAAGTTAACGAACCAGCAACGTTTGGAAATTATTAAAAATTACTGTCGAAATTCCCAACATTAAAAGCGCATACTCCAATTTTCGGCGGCAATAATCGTCCCACCTGACAGGCTATGATTGCTATAGTGGATAGTTTCGAGTCCACAAGGGACATCGTACCGCTCGAAGCGAGGGAAGCCGTAAATGCAATGATTCAAAATTAGCCAAATAAGTTCTCAAGAATTGGGCATCGATCCAACGACATCGTGGCGTATTTTGCGAAGAGAACTTGGCGTACATGCTTACAAAATCAAATTGACCCTAGTACTAAAGCCACTTGATCATTCGATACCCCGAAACTTCTCCGATTAGGTTCTTACAAAGCTTGAAGAAAATGAGGAATTCATGAAGTTTGTTCCTGACTCAATGTCTGTGTTTAAATTAGCGAATTTGCGTTATTGGTTAGTAGCAAACCAACATGAGCTTCTTTTGGACCCCGTTGAATCCGCAAAAAACAAACTGTTTGGTGCCGTACCGGGTACATGTCGGAGGTGTGATTGGGCTGTATTTTTTCGTAAGTGAAAACGACCGTCATGTATCCGTCATTGGAGAGCGATATCGTGTTATGTTGGAGGATTATTTGTGGCCAGAATTGAATGATCTTAACATCTCTTATATGTCACTAGCCACACAGAACGCTTCACAACTGATTTATTGGAAGGCAAATTTGATGAATGTGTTATTTCCAATGGCCTCCTCGTTCAGGCAATCTAACATCCTTGGATTTCTTTTTATGTGGCTATATCGAGTCAATGGTCTAGACCAACAAGCCAGCAACTTAAGACGAGCTCAAATACAACATCCAATGTGAAATTGGCAACGTTCGGGTCGAAATATGTGCCAGAGTAGTGGTCCAAAGAATCGACCGAAATTGGATCCAAAAGATGGTCCGCTGTGACCGAAATTTCATTCAGAAAATGTAACGCTTGCACTACACCTACAATAAATTTGAACTCAATATCTCAAATTTTTCGGTGTTTCATTAATATCAAAAATTATAGAAGAAGAATTTTGTGAATGTTTATTAAACTGGATGACATGTTCCAAACAAATGACTGAGAAAGACTTAAGAACTGTAGCTTACGAGTTTTTTGAAAAATAAAAAAACAGTTCCCAACGTTTCAACCGTGAAAAGAAGATGACAGGTAAACATTGGTGCCACGAAATTTGTCCTTACATTTTTTTTATCATTAAGGCATATGCGCATTTCGGGAGCTTATTCCGTTCTTCATTGCTTTTGTTTCTGAAGATGTTATGGCTTAGAATCGAACTTATATACTAACATAACTTCTGTACAATAATTGCACTTTAACGACTTTTAACTTATGACTTTTCAATTTATACTATTACCTAATTACGACGGGCAGTTCCCTGCATCCTCATTTAAGCGTTGATTATCAGGAACCTTATTTGGCTCCAAACTTCAAGCTCCAAAGTCGTCTAGCTCCGAGATTCTACACACCTGCGTCACAGCTTGTACGTTGCCTAATGCGTATGTCCTTGCTCGACGATATGAGCCGCGATTGATAACGTCATTATGGGATTCCCGTTTCTTGTTCCATTTTGCGCTGGTGACAGCATCTTGAATCGTACCTTTATTAGTCTTTTGGTTTGTCCTACGTTTTTCATTTTGCATTCTGGGCACTCTACCCTGTAGATGCCACTTTTTTAGTGGCTTTGCCACTAAAAAAACAACTAAACGCCACTTTTTTTAGAGCTTTAGCTATTATAACTCTATTTATTATAACTCTTATTTTATTATTTGTGCCACGGTTTTCTCAAAAGACATTCAAATCTTTCATTGAGACATCCAACATCAACAAGAGTTATCAGAGGAATGGAATTTAACCCCAGTTCGACAGATTTTGCAAAACCTTGCCGAGTGGACAAGTATACGTTTTTCGCACATCTATTTACAACATGGGCGAAAAAGGAAATTCTACTGTACCCAAAGGTTAGCACGTTAGTAAAATATGCAGGGCTAAACGTGGTATAATGGTTATAGTGATAAATGCAGAGAGAGATAGTGTCCATTTCATTTCTTCGACATGTTTACTCGGTCGCTAAAGGACGAACGCTAAATTACTTCATGCTACTCTTTAGTGCCTATCGGGATGATATCTGACTCCTGATATGACTCTTTTTAACTTTCATCTGTTTTCGGAATTGCTGGTTCATATCATCATACGATCATACCGTCCATGTTCCTCGGCAGGACGACGTAGTAGGATTCAGTTTGCCACTCCACAGCAGCCACGAAATGCAGCCCATGGAGAAAAGTTTAAAAATCGCGTTATAAATAATTTCTTTAAACGAATTTGAGAAATGGATGACCACTGAAACCATTCTACCAGAGTTATAACCATATTCCAACTTCATAACTTCTTTATTTACTCAGCACATAACCAATCGGCGAATGTTTTAAAGTCTCTGGGATTGCCCCTTTAATCCAGACATTTTCGCTGATGCGGATCCTCTACTGGATGAAAACCCTTCCTTGTCGTATGCATCGCAGGCTCAAGAATTGTAGCTTGTGTCGACACAACATAGGACAATGTAATCAAGTTCCTGCACCTGTTCTATCCAGGAGCAATACACAACAAGCTATACACAAAATAAAAGATATTTCTCTATTACCTAAGTGAGATTCTAGATAGCTAAGAAATAATAATAAAAAACTATAATTCGGAAATATTTAGCAGTTTTTCATACAAACAACAACTTGAAAAGGGGAATACAGACTGGACTATAACAAAGTAAAAACCAAGAAGGGAAGCAGTAAGCCCTCAAAATCTGCAAAGAAATCACCTAAGAAAATGAAAAATTTTGCATATGTTACAATACATTCCTTATGTTACAGTACATTCGTTTAGTTCTGAGTAATGGTCTTTCTAGAGATAAAAATTTGTTGATCAGTAATGTAATGTTTGAACTATACATGAACCTGATACCTGAAATAATTTTTCGTTGGAATGCTGCGCGGTTTTTGCCGAGATGTCCTCACAGATACTATTTTAGTGTCTGCTGTGGTTGTGTTCTTGGAATTGGAAGTTGTATGTGTAGGCTCACGAACGCACATTCCTTCAAAGCGTGAACACCGTTGTTTTTCTCGTGTTGAAAATTTCAATTTTCATAACGAAAAAGGTGCATTCGCTGGAAGTCTTACTTCGTTCTTCCATTCTCAAGAAAGTGCTGTGGAAACTTATCGTATAATGCTCGGTGTTTACGTCAATCATGCTCCATTTGAGACGATTTGCAGCGAGTGGTTTCGGCGTTTTAAAAATTCTGATTTTGGTAAAGGGTTACCGAAAAAGTTTAAAGATTCACAAGTGAGGGAATTGTTGGCTGAAGATTCAAGTCGAAGCCTAGAGGAATTGTCGCAGGAATAAAATGTTGACAGATCTACCGTCGGTAAGCGCTTGAAAGCCATGGGAATTATCCAAAAAGCTGGGACTTTGGTGCCGAATTAACTGAGAGAGAGGGATGTCGAACGGCATTTGGTGACGTGCGAGATGCTTCTTCAACGACAAAAAACAAAGGGTTTCATACATCGAATTGTTACAGGGGATGAGAAATTGATGTTGTACGACAACCTTAAGCGACCAAAACATTGGGTAATGCCAGGTGATCCAGGCCCAACGACGTCAAAACGGATTATTCACGCTTCCAAGGTCATGTTGTGTATCTGGTGGAACCACATGGACGTCATTTATTACGAACTCCTGAAACCATCTGAAACAATCACTGTGTACCGTGTGATCGATATGTACCGATGGCAACTCATCCGTCTGAACCGATCTCTGACGCAAATTTGGCCAGAATGGAATGTTAGGCATGACAAGCTTTGCTGCATGATAATTCAAGGCCACACGCAGCCAAGTCGGTCATCAAATATTTGGAAGACATAAATTGGGAAACCTTGCCCCACCCACCGTATTCTCCAGACATTGTTCCTTCAGATTTCCATCTGTTCCGCTCCATGCAATCGACCCTCACTGGAAAACGATTAACTTCTTATGAAGGCATCAAAAAATGGATCGATGACTGGATTGAAACTGAGGATGGGGATTTTTTCCGCCGAGGAATCCATCTACTACCAGATGGTTGGGAGAAAGTCATAGCTTAAAATGGTTCCTTCTTTGAATGACGTGAATGTATTGTTTAATGTTGAAATAAACTAAAAACCGTCTCGAAAAAACGGCGCAAACGTACTCCCATATACAATATAAAAGTGCTTCTGGGGAAAATCTTGAAAAATACTTCCCAAATTCAAGAGCCACGGTCAAGAGGTAAGATAATGAAAACTCTCTCTGCTAGAACATTTTTCTTGGCAGGAATGTATGACCCAAGTTAATTAGCTTCGATCCACATTATAGGTGTACTTGAATGAATGCTGCCATATTCTTCTTCCTGCTCAGAATTTTCCATTTGCTACAGCTAACCGTCACTTCCATCAACTTTCATATCGCTATCTAGTAGAAAATGTGTCGTCGTAGTCTGATTCAAGTTGAGACATGTGTTCAACTAAATATTCGAATTCTTTTTGCACGTTTTTAACTGTCTCCGAGAAAGGTTCCAAATTACTAGAGCTACATTTGTTTTCCATACGACTGGAACAGATGTATCCCATTAAAAATTAAAAATGGAAGTTATTGATCCCAAACAGAGAAAAGAAAAGATAACTTGAAAAGAGTTGACTTTAACTCAAGTGAAACAAACCTGCTCATATTTTCAACTTTTTTCACTTAAACCACAAACAAATCGATAAAAATGAGAAAACATAACAACTGTCACAAAAACTAGGTTGCAATACCAATCTGCTGTTCATATTTTATTGACCAGCTGACAATATGTCGAAAAGATCTCATATTACGGCTTGGAAAGAAGTTAACGTAAAATCAATAGCTCAGAAGCCCAATTTTTAAACAACCTGTGGGACATATTTCCCGTCAGTAAGGGTTAACCACCTCAGTGGGCAATTTAATCTGCAATTGGCTTTAAAATTGATTTAATCTGCAATTGGCTTTAAAATTGCGCATTTGCCATTTTTCTTTTGTAGTTTCAATAATTTTGGCCAAAGTTTCTATCAGTTGGTACTTTAATCAACCTCGCTAATGTGGTTATTAACCTTAATAAACATGTTTGCGGCAGTGGTTGTCTTTCTTTGTCAAATTCAATTAATGTTAAGTACCCAATCTTGGGCATCCCACCCTACTTAGATTTTCCATCGACCCTCATTTTTTATTTATTTTTTCTTTTTCGAAACCCATTTTCTTATTACCCATTAAAAGCCAATTTTACGAAGTACTTTCTTTTTACTACACGAATTAAAAACATTGAAAATAAGGACAGAAATAAAGGACCGAAAAGAAAAAAAGAGAAAAAATTAAATAAATTTAAAACATTTAATTTTTTTTTTTTTTTTTTATGGAGTGTGGGAGAGCGACGGAATGTTCCAAATACGAAATATAATTCCATCCCCAATAATCCAATACTTCAGTGGTATCTTGTTTTTTTCGCGGAAGCTCTAATTGTGAAATGTCGTTTTGGATTGGATTATCGCACTTTATAAGCCACCAATAGTCGGCGATCATTATTTTATTCAACTTTCCCGGATAGCAACGTTCCACCTTTTACAAATCCTAGTGAAATCTTTCGTCTTGCTTTTCACGTACACCATAGCCGAAATGCAAATCATGGAATTGAAGTTCAATGCTAATCGAACATTTAGTTTAATCTTCATCGGGATTCAATGCTCATCGAACACATCATTTTCGAAATTTTGTATCATTTTCGGCACAATTCCCTCATAACTTGCACATTTATGGTTTTCCAGCAAATGTTTACTATTTTATTCCATTTCCAGGCTTCTAATTCAATTCCAATCAATTTTTCATAGAAAGCTGAATCTCTTATCGATTTTCTTATGTGTGAAAATACCTTCTCTCAGTTGAACTTCTGGCCGAGACACAAATATTTGATGTCGATATTTTATTTCCTTCTGTGTTCTGCGTCCTCTCAAATTGTTTCATCATCCCCAATTTTTTATGTAAAAGTGGTTGACAAATTTTCTTGGGGAACTGAAGTGTCTTTCACAACATTTTCGGTTCCAGGGACTTTTTCAGTCATCGGTGATCTCTCTTTCTTCTTCCAAAGTTGTCCTCACCTTCGACTATTTCACTGGCAAAGACAGCAAGGGTATTTCGTATAGCCACCTTGTTGTAAGACAAAAATACTTACAACTTTCAGATCTTCAGATTATCCATCCGTGTTTTACGTAGTGTATTTTATCCAACACATTTTCAAAGTGTCGTTTAAAGCCTTCAAACGTACAAAATAAGTGTTATTGAAGCATATTTATTGCCGTTCTGCAAAAGAACTGCGTTTAAACTTCAGTTTGATGAATCTATGAACAATTTCCTTCCGTTTCCTGCATATTCAATGTGAAACATTTTCACTAAGCCAGAAATGTCTTCACAATACACTAGGACACAATCCTCACCAAAATATAGTGCAACGTCTTCTTCTCTGTTGCGATACCAAGATATTGAACTGCCAGAAGCAAGTATTTTTTTTCTGAAAGTTTTGATCCGGGGAGCTCAGCTGCATGTTTTAGCTAGTTTAGGTCAAGGTATTGTTCTTCCTTTGTGACCACTTTCGAATTTCACGAACGCATGTCATACAATCTTTAACTGGGACCCACTGTCTATCTTGATTGGCAATTGCTAAGACGAAAATAATGGCGACTAATATCTGCGGGTTTGTTTAATAAAATAAAAGATTTTTTTTACTTAGAATGTAGTTTAATCTATAATGTATTGTTCATGCTGTTTGATGGCCTTTTGTCATTTCTCTGGCAACTTGCAAATTCCACGCTCATTGAAAGTCTTATCCTTTTCGGAGCGAAACTGAGTGCGATTTCACAGCGTCCTCATCATCGATAATTTTGCCACGAAGGGAGTTGTTCCGGGATCGAAAGAATTGGTAATCCGATGGCGCGATATCAGGGTTATGGGTAACATCGATTCCCAAACAATATCCATCAATTTGCGCCGATGGAAAATTACACCTTTACGTTTGATCAATTCTGATCGCTTTTCCTTGACCGCTGCATTCACATTGTCAAATCACCCACAATAGAACTCCCGATTGATTTTTTGGTTCCTTGAAAGCGGCTCAAAATACTCCAGACCATTCTAAACTGCCCAAAATGACAGCAAAATCTTCTATCGTTACATATGTGCTTTTGAAGTAAATTGCGATGACTCACTAGGCGTGCAGCACTATAATTTTCGATTGACAATGTTTTACATAATCAATATACGTCTCTAATGATGATTCGTTTGAAAAACGGATCAAATCCATTGCATTTAAACAATAATTCGCAAGCGCCGATGCGCTTTTTCAGATGAATTTCTTTCAAATCGCGCGAAACACGAATATGCAACTTGTTAACAAGACCGACACGTTTAGAATGTTTCTCAATGTGAAATATTTTCAGTTCTCTCCAACCGTCTGTGTAACTACGTGACGTTTCGTTTCGATGATGGTTTTGATTTCAGCCACATTACTTAAAAAACTGCTCGACTTGAACTTTAAGAGAAAAATCTCAAGAATAGAATTTTTCAAACCAATTTCGGCATTGCCTTTCTTGAAGGGTTTCATTACCATACATATCATGTTACTTTTTGTCGGCTTGCACTGCATTCTTTCCTTTACGGATACACGAAAAGGTTCGTTTTTGCACTCCATATTAATATCGAAGTAAAAACAAAACTTTAAGAAAATCCCTACGCAATGAACTTGTAACGCAAGGTAATTTGGCAAAAAACGATGTGTTTAGACGTAATCCTGATCGGATTCAATTTTACAAATATTTGTCCCGTAATAAGTGCCGCATAATCTACTCAAATCAATCAACCAATCGTTAAAAAAATAATAGAAGGCTGCCGTGATAAGTCACATATAAAGGACACTTGTGTCGCTTTTATCAACTTCAGCCATGGATCGGAGAATCTTTCTCTCAGCCCGCCATTAAGGACTAGAACCAAAACATTTTATACTATTGCTTACATCGTGAAGCCTTAGTTGAAAAGATACCTTAAACTAATGTTATGCCAATTCAAAATTTGTGATTGATTCCATCTTCGCAAAATATATTTAACCAAAAAAATAAAATGAATGTTTTCCTTTTAATTTTGTGTTTTTATTTTTAAAGGATTTAATGTTTACCGAAGAACAACAAGAATGAAAACGAATTGCGAGAAGTAATGTCTGCCACGAATTCACCCACTCAGAAGCTAGCAAGTTTGTTTGTGGAAGAGTTCAAACAAATGAAGCAATCAGGAAGTTGCCATTCATAGAGAACCTGCTCTCATATGGTCCGCCGGCAGACGATGAGGTAATGGTATCGTTCGACGTGAAAGCTCTTTTTCCCAGTCTGCCGGTAATGGAAACATTAGTTTACGTTGAAGTCTGGCTACTAACAATACACCCAACTTTGCAAACTGCATATGACTGAGAACTACTTTACTTTCAAAGTTCCTACAAAACTAAAGGAGGAGTCGTGATGGGAAACCAACTTTCACCATTCCTCAGCGATATGCTGATGACCGGCCTGGAGAGGCAACTCAGAGATAAGGATAAACTTCAAAGGGGTGTGGGTCAACAGGGTATATGTCAACAGATCACACAAGAACATCATTTTCACAATTGAGGACAATAAGAACGGTGAGTTAGCATTCCTGGACACGCTAGTATCAAGAACGGATGGCAATCTAAGCTTCGAAGTCTATAGGAAACTAACCCACGCGTAGAGAACAACTCCCAACTCCTCGAACCAAACGCAAAAAATTAAGGTATCCCCATACCGGGCAATGATTAACCACATGCTAGACTTGCCATTAAGCGCGCTGGCAAAAAAAGAAGGAAATGGAGTATATTGTACAGACAGCTAAATTGAATGGTTTTAACCTATCAACAATAAAAAGGATAGCGGAAAAATCGTGGAACGCATAAAAATGAAGAACAGATCAACATTAACGGCTCGAGGCCAAGAAACAACTTTTTAGAAGGCTGTAGCATACAATGAGGACATCGCAAAGCAACTGAGAAACACCCTCAAAGAATACAAATATATACGACTTATAGAGTCCAGCAGCAAATACCAGTTAAAAACATCCTGGAATCCGCAAAGAACAAACGTTTTTTTCGGCCTTAGTTAAGAACTTTTTTCCTGTAAAAAGATCTGCCAAGAAAGAAGTAAGTGATATTTGAAGGGAGCGAGATCTGTGACAGAATTTCCCAGCCTAGCTCTAGGATTTGCTGACGTCATCACCAATTATCATCTAGTGCAAGAAAGGATCGGTTTTGTACCGAACAACCAGAGATATGTATATGACGACCAAGTCATTCAAATTTTCCTCACTTAACTGATGAGGCGCCCACCTAGAATATTTATAGACCGATCCTGGCTTCCCAACTCAGCTTCTTTGCATTCTCCGATTATGTCGAAAAGCGATCTTGCTCTTTCATAGTCTTGATAATGTAATCATTGACCAAAGATGGCCGTCCTGAACGTTGCTTGTCGCTAAGAAGGAAACCACTTGCTTCAAACTTTTCAAACCATCTTCTGCAGGTTCTACCACAAATTGTATCTGGACCGGAAACTTTCACTAAATTTCGAAACCCTTCTGTAGCATTTCTTCTTTGATAAAATTCGGTACTTTATTGGTATCCATGTTTTCAGGATCATGGCTCAATTAATAATGACATGAGGCATACTTTTTTCATTTTTTCAGCAGTCTACACATGGTAATGCAATGATAATGAGAGATAGTCAGACTATATATGTCTCAAACCAAGATGTAAATGTGAATTGAAATTTGTGTGACACTATCGGACAGAACTTTCTTGTAGACCTAATAATTCGTCGGTCGTGCAACAACGCTTACTAGAAAATATATTCTCGGTAACAGTTGGGGTGCGTTTATGGTTTTTCAATAACACATAGATCATCCACTATAAATTATGTTCTGTAGGGATCGCATTCAAACAAAGCTTTTTTTTTGGTGGATTTCTTGACTTGTTTGTACCAGAAGAATTTGATGTTGACTCTTTTGTATTGTGTAACTTCTTCAAATTTTCCCAAATTTCACATAAAGAACCAATGAACTGAACTAAGAACCAATCGACATATTAAACAATTAAACAAATTGTAAGGACTTGCGAACAACTCTGTTTAACTATTGTTTTAAAGTTATAAGTTATACAAGCCTGGGGGATATACTTCTAAATAATGAAAGCAACACAAATCGGAAACATGTCTGAACTGAATCTAAACAAGTAGCTTTGATTGTTAAATTTGCTATAGACGCAACGGAAACCCTTAAAAACGTTTTCTCTAAACCACACATGGAACTTGCGAGAAAAAGTTTGCATTTATTTTTTCTTTGTTCTTTTTTTTTCTACGTCACTCCAGAACCATTGACCGTTAAACGTTTTCAATTCAACTCGTTGACCAAAGTCCTGCAAAACTGCTTTTACGTTTATTGCTGGCATTGCCCGCCGGTATCGGCCTTTCACAATTCGAAAATCGACTTCTAAAGTCATGAACTGGAGATTCATTTGTTCCAGCAGATATGAGAGTTGAAAATGCAGAAAAACTGCATTCATTGTTTCCGTAAAGGCTTGTCAGTATTTAATTAATGAAAAATATCAAAAGCTTGCTCAATCGAATTCCACAATGGCATTCGCACGACTTTACCAAATATCTTTTTGGTAATTTTGTTACAGGAATTAGTTACAAAAGAATTTAATTAAATTGATTTCTTAGCATCTGACCATATTTGATTACATTATTCGCTTAGTCGGGTAGCAATATTTATTTTTTTTCGCTTGGTTCCTCTTTTTTACGAGAAAAATCGAAACCGATATCGAATGTTGGTATTTCTCCTTTCAACGTATACAACAATTTTATGATGGCATTCTGCCAACGAGTACAACATCATATTTGAAAAGATACAAGGATAAATACAAGGGAGTAATGCAATTTGTGAAACAAGTTATAACTTTCCAGTTTATAAGGTAAATAGAGCAAATATAACCTGTCTGACGTCTACCTGAACGTAGTATTGCAAATAGAGAATTTTTTTCAGTAACGATTGCCACAAACAGAAAATATCAACACAAAGTACACTTTGATTTGAAAATTAAATAGTTTTACATAAACGAGTATGTTGGTGGATGAAACACATGGAAGTTATGAACAACTAGTCCTTGCTACGGTACAAAATGTGTTTCCTACAGAAAATAAGGAAATATAGGACAGGTAAAGGCAATGAAAGCAATTTAATTGAACCTTTATGCACGAATTTCAACAAAATTATTTTTCAACCACATTCATTTTGAATTTATGTGTTCAACAGCAAGTTATGCAACTAAAAATTCGATCGACGCCTTCCTATCATCCTGATGGTGTAAATAAAAGTATCCTTAGAGATATTTACTAACTGCCGTGCAACAGAAATAAATGCTAAGGAATCACAAATAATCCGCTCGGTTGACAGTGGGCTGTAATGCGAGTATTTAATGGTTGATTGCTCATCAATGTAAGGACCTAAAAGTCGAAATTCCACTGCAGTCATACATTGAAGCTCATGTTTTTGGTAAGCCAAACTTAGCTCACAATCATGAAAAAAAACGCAAAATGCTGCCCATAGCGCAATCACAAATAAGTGTTAATACTATCAGAAGGTATCTCGAAAACAGAGACGGAACGAACAATATTTAGATTCAGAGTAGAGATAGAGATAGGGCAAGCAATCGGAGACTTTTATTATTGGTATTATATTTTTACACAAAGTTTTGGGGGCTTTTATTCTTAGTACAACGAAACAATAAGTTATAATGCTTAAATTTTTACTAATTCAAATAAGATTTTCTTGATAATGTTGAAGGATTTAATCCCTTTTGACCGGCGTTTGTTCCTAGTGTTATCGCCCCTTCATTATTTTACTATGCTACTGCCAATCGAATCCTGCTGGGCATTTATAAAATAAATGCTGGTTCTGTTGTGGCAAAAGCGAGCTCCTGGACGGTGAAGGTTCTTATTCAAATATTTACTCTAAACTTAACATTTTCTAAACTTCAAATAATCGCGCGTTTAAGGGAGCCCGCGTATTATTGCGCTCAAATCACCACTTTTACTCCTTTTAATTTTTGTTTAAAAAAATATCATTTAAAAGCTAAATTATATACAGAGATTATTCGAAATATGCTTTGATTTATTTGAACAACGATTTAAGGAGAGGGCCTACCGATGGAGGCCTATAAAAAGGGTTTTTTGGGAATTTTCACATTATATTCTTTGGGAATTTCACATTATATTCTTGTTTATTTAAACTACGAAAAAAATGTTTACATTGATGTATTGGAATACAGCCGAGTTTTATCTATTTTGCTGTAACGCCTGGGAACTTTACGTTCCAATCGACGGGAATAATACAACTCGCAATTTTCGTGTGAAATGAAAATTTCAAATAAAATTTGAACCTTGATACATTTCTGTTCCTATGTGGACACTGAAACAAAGTGGTTAAGTTTGTGCTTAAAAAATGATTTAGAATTTTTTTCGGGAACCTCAGAGGTTCAAATAGAACGGAAACACGAAATTAAATCTTTTAAGCTTTGTTGCATTTGAATAGATGTTCAAATTTTTTTGTAATTACGCCTACCAATTTGGAAAAATCGGGAAACAAAAACTCGAGAAAACGTGCTTTAAAGTTTACCATCAGAAAACAGGGAAATTCTTGATTACTTGATTACATTAACAATATGCTAATCATCTATTCCAACACCATAAATTAACCCTTCCTCTTGCTCCAAATACTCATTTTATTGCAATTGCTGAAGGGCATTGCGCGCAAAACGAGCTTCCTTGCTGGTGAAACCCGAACTTAAGTTCTGCCTCTTGACGCGATCTGAGTTGACATTATCAGCAAATATTTTGCTTTCCTAGCCGATTTGTAACTTGAGTAGCTGCATGATACCTAATACTGCAAAAAAGCAGTGAGCAGCAATTTCAACGATTCCTGGCCAGAATGCAGATGTTTCGGGCACATGCACATGCCAGACAGTGGAGTCGAACGATTCGTTTGCATTTTGCGTGTGTCCACCTAAACATCGCGTCAAAAGGGCATCATTTTAGAGCTCTTCGTAGTTTGGACGAATGTGTTTCTCTATATTTTGGTCAATTAATTGAGCAGGGTGCTTGAAATATGCAAGAGAATTCGTGGCTTCAGCTTTGCGCCATTCACACCAGCCTTCGGCGCCTACTGGACAATTATCGTGCCGAGGAGATTTATTGGTCGAACTGGAATTGATTACCATGGAATCTACGTTTTTGTGGCTTCGCAGCACGATCAATGTCTCATTTTACACCTTTAGGATAACAGCCCATGATCTTGTAACGATGTACACTCGGCAAGACTCGAAGCAAAACTAGCGGCTTAGAAGCGGATACACAGGCATGAAATATACATACCCATATTATAGCTTGACACGTGTCCTATGTAAATTTCAAATATTTTTGCAAAAGCCCATTGAACTTCTTCACGTATATCCGAAATAAGCATACTAATCCGAATTAAGTCAAGTAAAGAAAGTAATGCGCGCTCTATAGAGCAGCTGCAGCTGCTTGACTTTCGTACACCTGCTCGACGCCCTGCGCGTTTAGTGCTGTAACTTTGAAAATATTGGGAGTTGAGGTCCAAAAATTCAGAGACATATTCTTAGATGTCTGAGAAATCGATCTAAGCAATAAACAAAGTCTTTTTTATAAGCTTATTTCGGTAGACTCTCCCCTTATGGCTTGAATTTTAGATTCCGCCTCTGAAGAATTGTGCAAGTTAGATTTTGAAAAAAAAGTTCTGTTTAAAATTCGTTTGATCCACGTTGCTTCGTTTGAATTTAACTCTGAATGCCTCAGCTTCATTTTTATGCGGGATTTTATCATTTTTTAATTAAATTTGAAATTGACTTTTAGGCTACGTGGATGTCGAAGACATAATTCGCGCTTTTAAAGGTAATTGAACAAATTTCCCGATTTCGAAAGTTTCCATAATCATCCGCCCCTAAACACTGAGCGCGTGTTTAGGGGCGGTAAATGGAAAAAATGGCGGAAAATGATGCAATATGAAAAACACCTCATTATAATGTCCACTAAACACGCCACTTTTTTCGATCATCTCAAACCAAGTCTTTCTCTGTCAAAAAAATTCTCTTCTCGAAATGAATCTTAATGCGCATAAATGCCAAAAATAATTTTTAATGATAATTTTGACAGGCTGAACCCTCTCTTACATGCTCGTCTGCTCTACACTTCTGTACCAACGGAGCCATATTTTACTTATTTTTTATGGCTTCCAGCTTTGAGTCCCTGCCTACTGTCCTAAAATAGCTGTGAAACTACATGTCTATAGATACTATCCAAGAAAATATATTGTTTGACTTTGAGGTTTCTAACTTCCAATTTTATGGATGGCATTAATAGCGAACATTTCAGTTTCGAAATCTGCAGTAGAACTTTTTGGGTAGTAGAAAACTTCTAACCAAAAGAGTTCTGGATTGTTGTAAAAAAGAATTTTGGAGTCGAGGCTTACATCCGTTTTTGACCTTTTAATAGGATAATTTCTCCTTTTCCCTTAAGTAAAATCTGTCACTTTTTTCCCCTGTATGGTCAATAAATTTACCATATACGGGATTTTTGTATCCACTAATAAAAACATTCTTTCCAGCTTTGTCTTAGTGACCCTATCCTTACTACGGATTTGAAAATATGGAGTTGAATCGTTCAAATACGGATGCTTAACTTGTTCATCAACCGAGCCGAGCCGAACCGAGGTACGAGCAAGTGATGTCACTCTGAGAACACGTCAGTCGAGTCGATCCCAAACGTAGCAATTACTTAAGTCGTTATAGCACCACTGATGTATCAGAAGAACATTTCTTGATTATTTGTATTTTCCATCATACCATCACTAAGATTATTAATTTATATTTGTGGTAGATATGGGATGGGTACACTCTGAGTGTAGATCTCCCAAACATAATGCTTTCGAACAACTCACAAATATATCGCCTACCCATCTACGGACCATTCCTAGAGGGATCTTCAAGTACCAGAATTCCCCTAACCAGTGAGAAGAAAGGACAAAAGAAAATTTCAAAAACTGATCCTTGCATTCTGAACATCTTTTGACGTTCCAGTATGCTGTTTCAAATACAAGGACTGTCGGAGTATCAGTTGTTGTGTGTTATCATTTTTCAAATATTGTGGGCAATTATTTAACAATAGATTTTGCGGAGGTCTTTCCAACCTCATGAAAGAGGATCCTATGTTTTTTATTGCTTCTTTTGTAGACAAAAAATGTATGGTAGGTGTAACGTTTCGCTCTTGTACAAAATGCCTTGTTGCGATATAAATACCTATCAATCTTGTACAGCTAGAACTCAACACAGCCATCCGTATTTGAGCTGGATGGAGCAGGACCCGTGCAATGTGTCGCTTATCGCTGAAAGAACGTTATCGATCTGTCCTGGTGACTACTAAGTTGTTGTCTTGGCTTCTGTAGAAGTTCTGAACTTCTACAGTAGAACTTCTGAGTTGAAATTAAATTTCACCAACATCAACGACCGGAACATCGATGGTCGCAATTTGCCACGGTCCCGTCATAGCGTAAGTTGAAAATGGCGATCATACTCTCAAGGGGTTTTTGACAGAAACATATGAAGGTGTGCATTGGTTTTTCAGGGAAAAAGAGGCCTATTTTCAACAATTTATTTTTCACTCAAAAAAAAATCATTCAAATTTTGCATTGTCTTAAACATATACATTTGACAAAGAATTTGTGACGTCATTTCCGGTGACAGCTGAACTCCATACAGGATTATTTGAAGTGAAAAAATATGTGTTTTAGTTAAGACCATAAACTAGAAGTTGGACAAAGAAAGCAAAAAAAAGTGATAATTGGATTTTTGGAAGATATTTTTACAAAAAAAAATATGAAAATTTCGGTTAAAATTTGTTCAAAATAGTTTTCATTGAAAAAAAATCCTTCGTCCAGCTCCTAAAAAATTGTATCTTGTAGGCCTGTGTAAAATTTCATCAAAATCGATTGAGTAGTTCAGAGAAGTTTTGACAACCGACTTTGAAAACATCGTTTCGAGAAAGACATGTTTAAAGTTTTGAAAGACAATATAACTGGGAAAAACTTTTTTTTTTCAACTTACATTAAATTGTCAATTTCTGGGCCATAAGCAGCAAGCAAGTTGACAGAACTTGCAACTAAAGAACTTGCTACAGCTACAATATCCAGGGCATCCGCTTACTCCTGTCTATGACGAATCCTGGCTTGGCTAGTCTCGCTTGCAGGTTTTCGCTTAGCCTTCCATACACGGTTTTCACCGACTTTTCGGGCATATTTGTGGGAATGTCACAAGTTTCACAAGTGCCAAGTTTCAAATCTATACCTTGTATAATTAAGAAATAATAATCATTAGAAGTGCAAGCAGCGATCTGTAAGATCGAGTGCGAAGCAGCAGGAAGTATTTTGGGAGTAATTTCCAAGATTAACTCGTTGAAACCTTCATCGTTATTCTGTGTGAAGCCACCAACTCACAGTTTTAAAAGCTCATTCTTTCTCAGATCTTCACAAATTAGTTTAATTGCAGTATCATAAAATCTCATCAGGTAATGGAGTAAAATCGTGTTTAAACGATGAAAAAGTGTTCGTTGCAGATTATTGCTGCCGGGCGCATCTCGAGTCGCGAGCTTTCGGGCAATCATCATGCGGAGGTTTTTGTCCGTAGACCTGTAGTGATAATCAGTAGGCCTTATAGCGCGTTTTGTTTTTCCACTCTCCTTTCACAGTTTTTTCTTAAAGCCAAACCATAATGTACAGTTAATTCATCAATTTCTAATTAAAAAATTACTGATCAATTTACCTTTCTTAATAAATAATTTTCCTACTTTTGATTTGCTCATCAATTAACCTACATCAAAAAATATTGATATATCAAAAACACACACTGAAGAAAGAAGAACTTTTACCTTCGAAATATATTGGATCTATAACTTAATTCGTGTGGTTGTTTTTTTTTTTTCAAAATTTGAACGTTTATTTAAGAAAAACATGTACAATAGTATTATTCAAAGTATTGCCCATCCGAAGCTATGACCTTTTCCCATCTTTCTGGTAATTTGTGGATCCCATCCCAAAAGAACTGCGCCGGCTTGGCAGCCAAGAATGAATCAAGCCAATTTTTGATATCCGACTCTGATGTGAACCGTATTCCAGTGAGGGTGTTCTGCATCGCTCGGAACAAATGGTAGTCAGAAGGGGCAAGGTCTGCGCTATAATGCGGGTGGGGTAAAACTTCCCATCCACTGTTTTCCAAATAGTTCTTAACCGGAAATGCAACGTGGGGCCGAGCGTTGTCATGATGGAAAATTATTGCCTCGTGTCTGGTCGCATATTCCGGGCGTTTTTCGGCTACTGCTCTCTTCAAACGGATTAATTGTGTTCGGCAGCGTGCTCCATTGATGGTTTATATTTAGCAGCTCACAATACAGCACACCCTTCTGATCCCACCAAATACAGAGCATTACCTTCGCGCCATGGATATTTGGCTTTGCCGTTGATTTGGCTGGTTGGCTGGATTTCACATATGATTTTTTGCGGTTGAGGTTGTCGTAATGGATCCACTTTTCATTACCAGTAACTATCCGATGCAAAAATGACTTCCTTTTGTGGCGTTCCACCAGCATTTTGGACATGCAAAACCGCCTTCCGACGTCTCTCGGCTTGAGTTCATGTGGAACCCAATTTCCTTACTTTTGAATATATTCATTTCCAGCTTTTAAACGTATTGAAATTCCAGTTTGAGTGACACCCAAAGATTCTGCGAGCTCTTCTTGTGTTTGGCAACAATCTTCATCGAGTAATGCTTCCAGTTCTTCATCTTCAAACTTTTTTGGCTGCCCAGGACGTTCATTGTCTTCCAAGCTAAAATCACCACATTTAAATCGTGCAAACCACGTTCGGCAGGTGTGCTCAACTAGAGCATGTTCACCATAATGAAGAAGAACTCCCCGCAAAAACACTTTTTCAGGAACAAAGTTCGACATATTTGAGTGAAAAAAAATTATTGTTGTTAACGCTTCAAATGAATGACATACACTGAAAAGACGTACAATGACAGTGGCTTTCCAACGCAGGTTCGGAATATTGGAACGATGTAATATTATACAAGTTACGCCTTCTCTTAGCAAACCGCACGAATTAAGTTATAGACCCAATATATATGTGTTATCGAAACTAAATTTATTTGCATTTCTCGGAAAAGTATTATTGATTTGGAAAAACAAAGCAAGGTCTATGATCGAATATTGGAGCGTGTCGTCCTGCGGCACGTGCTCTTTCTTCTTTCTGATGAATCTTCATGGAACTCAGAATTTTTCGGATTAAATTGATGTCTCCTTTTCCTTTTTTCTATCTATCTACCTAAAATTTTTGGTATTTTTAATTAAATAACATTTACAACGGAAACTTATAACCTCAAAATAAACCTCTTGATGCAACAAGTAATATTTACATTTTTAAATATATACTTCTAACCCTTAAAGAGTGAGAGAAATGGGCAAGAAGGGCGAAATAAAAAAAGACGAGCAGCTGCTCCGTTATACCTGCAGCGCGCTAGGCCTAGCTGGCCTCGAGCGGGCAAATTCTCAAGGCTGTACCGCCGAAACTATTGCTCGGATCAACTCGAAAATCCATGTAACTTCTTAAGTATGAAATAGTAATTGATGATTATGTTGCATTTTTACTCAAGCGCCTTGAAATGTTTTTTATATTAAATTTTCAACCTCAATTTTTAACAGTTTTTAAAGACTTTGCCAATTTATGACCAAGGATTTTACATTCCGTAGCCGAATTGTCAGGAAATTATGACAATGCTTTATTTTTAGCAATGCTTTAGTAGAAAATATAATTTTCAATTATTTTCCCTAAAGTTGCGACTTTGAATAGTTAATTTGGAAAAAAAATCATTTGATTTGCAAACTTAGTAGCGTATGAATAAATTATTCCTACTTTTTCTTAACAATGCTTCTGGGACTCCTCTTGGCGTTAGCTACCTTATAGATATTATTTTAATTTAACAGGAATTATGTGAATGAAGGTGGATTACGCTTAAATATCTAGCTTAAAAACTGAAGAGTTATATTTATCTCTGTGGAGTCCACGCTATTCATTGCTTTAACCCAATAGTGAGTCTCACTCACCACGCGATACTTTGCATAAACTTTGACTTTAATTGGAATCCACCACGCTTTTCTTTGCAATAACTGGAACGGTAAGACTGTCTCGCGACACTCCTCTTTGCAACTACTCCAACGCTAAGTTCCACTCACCATAATGTACGCGAACAAGTTACATTAATTTCAACTCTCTCATTTTCTTTTTTGACAATGTAACGTTATACCAATGATGAAAAAATGAAACTGTTGCTCTGTACAATGAGTATAATAAGTAGAATATTTTCATCGCATTAGAACGTTGTGAATAATAAATAGGTTTTATGGAAACACTTGGCGACACCCTTCGTAATCATATTAATACTTCCACCCGCAAAGGAAAGCATTCTTCTTTTTTTTTGAAGGTATTGAAGAAGAATGTTAGCTACATACATTTTTGATGTTTTAGAGCCTCCAAAAATGGATGCCTATGAGGGTATTCATAGTAGTGCAGACGAATTCGATTTAATTGTATTCAAGACAAGCTTTCTAACGATATAGAACACATACATGATATTGAACAAAATAAAGAAGAAAATAATAGGAGAAAACGGAAAACTAGAGTGATTGAAGTGATCTGACGTTATAGAAGACGAATATAGTAGCCAGACTAAACGGATTCAAGCACTCACCGATTAAGAGAATGGCAGGAGCGATCAACTTTAGCAAATGCCGGTACAGATAGGATATACTGAAAGGCGTTGACCAACATGAAGGTTTCAGCAATAAGATAAAAATCGAAATCGGCACAAATATATGCAACTGACCGAATCTAGTAGCAAAAACCAGCTAAACGAAGAACAAACGTGAAACAGAAAGAAAATCTGGCATTTTTCGTATCAGAGGTTCTAATTGCGAAACGTGTACATCGGACAAACGAGGAGACTCATTGACACGAGAATTAAGGAGCATCCAGGCGAAGCAGCAACAGCAAGAAAGAAGGGAAGACTTCAAACTTCAAGTCAGCTGTAGAGAAACATATCATAACGAAAAGACACGAGATAATAATAGGGAATGCAACAATCACCAAGGAAACTAGAGATTCCTTGAACAAGGGAAAAGAAAAAGTTGATGAACCAGGATGATGGAAACTGTAAGTCATGGCTATTTCAACTAATTAGGTAATATCCTTTTAAAACATTGTTGAAAAATCTAATACTTTACTAAAAACCTCTGAAAATTATGTTTTATTGCAAAGATTAATCCGTTATAGATAAATTTTAAAGAAAATAAATTGAGTCCTGAAGAAGACATAACGATTACGGTCGAAAATTGATTTTCATTCTGAAAAGAATGACAAAATTAAAAGGAAGGATTTTATCCTTCTGATCTATTTAAATGTAGCCAAAAAGCAACCAGGCCACATGTTCCCATAAATATGAAGAAATTGTCCATTCAACCAGTCCATTGTTTCAAACTTTTTTTTTACCCACAGGGTGGTAAATTGAAGCTTTAACTGAAACAAATAATTTGACCATACTGATGAACAAAGAACTATCGCTAAATTAAATTTGACAAACATGATGAGATGAGGAAAGAGTTCTCAGCATTCATAGCTGTACTTTTGAATATGATGAAATACGAGTAATACTTGCAAATTCGCAAGAATATTATTCAAAGGAAAATAATAGTTGCTATCCTTTTTTCCAATACGTTTTCAAGAAAAAGACTAAGCCAAATTTTCTTCGATGTTTCAATCGAAGACAATTTCACTTACACGACTTCTTATCTAAGTTTTTCTGAGATGAGTCAGTTGGAAAATTCACAGAGAAAACATCATTTATTACTAACAATTCTTAAAAACCGACCAAATGGGAAGTAAAGATTCTCAGACAGTATAGATTTGTGGTGTTCTTATGTATGTGGAAGAACAACAACATTGAGGTTAGTAAGTGTGGGTAAACCAGCATTCCTTTGCAGTAATATCAGAAACTAGTGGAGAAAGATTCTACAAAAGTTTGGGTGTAGCAGAGGAATTATTAATTAATTAACCGGAACTATCTGAATAAACTGATAATGATTGCCAGTTGAGATAGAAAGAAATTTTAAAAGTTAAAAAAACGATAGAATTTGAAAAAAAGAAATAACCTGATTCTGACTTAGATTCATAAACGAGTTGCAACCGTAGTGATAAGTCAGAACGAGGCTGAAGTGACTACCATAAAAAGTTGCAATCGGGTTGGATGGAAGTAAAGTAAACCAAACGCTGTCATACATTAAATCAATTTTATGGGGGAATATATGGAAATATATTTTTCGAGGAAATCTTCGAAATGGAGGTGGAAGTTATTTTTCTGGGGACTTGGAATATGCGTGATTAATTCCTTTATATTGTATAAGCTCGTAAAACAAAAGAGAAAACAGAGATCACTCAGCCATTTAAAATTGTGCAACTATTATTTAATCGATATAGAGGAAGTTTCCTGGGCTCTACATGTCCTGAACACGAGCCTGCTTTCATAGAACTATAATGTAGGAGACAACAAACGCCGTATTTTCTTAAACTTACAACTCTTCTCTTCTTGTCGCCAAAAGCCTGCAATACACATCGTTGAATGCTTGGTAAAATTTTATACAATACAAAACTGTAGATTATAAAATTTAAATATTGTATTATATTTGTAATATGCACTGATAAAAAGGAAAAGTTAAATCAACTAGTAATAAATCGAGTCAACTTCGCCGCGTATTTGAATGCGGCGAACTACGCCACGATATTGACTCAATAGATGTACGAGATTGAAGGTCAAGGGTCCGCTCAACTACATGATGAAGATGGGACAATTATATAAAAGTTGCACACAAATTTATATTATATTAGATCGAAAAAAATTTTTAGACCAGACTATATCATGTTCATTTGCATCAAATTATTCTTGGCTTCAATAAAAAAATGATTACAGTTGAATTAACAAATATTTCGTACAGCAAACTAATAAAAACGTTACATCAATGACCAAATAATTATGAGAACATTTAATTACGTTTCATTTGTAACATATTTTTTTACCGGAATAACATCCATATTTGACATGAGCTTGTATAATATTAATGAAAATGCATAGTGAATTCGCATCTACTAAAATTGTTCTCTACTCAAATTACGTTTCTTTTTAATACAATAATAATTGAAATATAGCGAAAAATTAAAAAAATCAGATCAAAGACCGAATGATTAAATCGACTGTAAATTCAATTTTATCTGTATAATATTTTATCTAATGAAGTAACAATGATAATGAAACAATTACATATTATATCATAAGTATTTCATGATGTACTTTGATGAACTTCTATTTCAATCTATTTGATTAAAATATTCTTTTAACTTAATAATATGTAGTTATGAAAAGGTAAAGTTTTGTTAGGGTAGTTTGAAATCTATTTAATTACATTTATTTTTAATACACTGATTTTATTAAACTTTATATTGACATACATAATTTATAAATATAATGATCTTACAGTACTGTTAAATGATCAAAACAACATTAAATCTAATTAAAACATTAAAGTGTATATATAAGTGAAGAAGCATAAAAAAAACGCAATAAATAATTTTTTAACATGGAATATAAGAGTTTCCATTACTTAAATGATATTCATTTTTGGGTTTTTCATAAAAAAGATCTTTATGAGATACAATTCCCCATTCAGAAGTGGTACGCACTGTAAAAGCATGATAATGATTATCAAAATTCTGAGTTTCATATTTTAAATATAAAAACATAACATTTGTATTGTTATTATTAATAAGAATAGATTTAATTTTTCCGAAGTTCATTAAATTTTGATTCTTTTCAATACAAATAATCATATCCGTACAGTATTTTCTGTCATTAATTTTTACCCAGTGTGTAAAAATAAATGATTCAAACCATAATGAATGTGAAATATAGTTTTTAAATTTATCAAAATAATGATGATTTTTTAGTACATTAGGAGTTTCAGAACTCATTTCGATTTGAGTAGCAAACCCTGTATTATTTATCAATCTTTTACTGAACATTAATTGCTCTTTTAGAGCAAGGCTATAACATATATTTTGACGCGAACGAATAACATTTGCATGCTCTTTTAATAATTTGTGTTTAGCTTCGAATCTTATACATGATTGTGTCCAAGGTGGACCTATAGTACGTATAACTCTGATATAATGAAGTAAAAAATGAAATTTAGGTTGTAAATGTTGTTGTGTTAGGTCTAAGTAATTTTGTAAATAATTGGTAATTAAATTTTCTAACTTACGGAGTATAGTGTCAGTAAAAAATTGCTCAATAAAATACATTCTATTTCTCTTAATTGAATGTATACATGCCAACTTTTATTGTCACGTGGAATACGATCTCCAATAATGAAAGATAAAAACTCAGTCAAGCAACGCATCTCAGATGCTGTGCATTGATAATAACCTTTAGTTAAATGTGCTTGAGTAATAGTTGGAATATGTTTATTAGAAACTGTATTACCAAATGGAAAACATTTTATGCGTTCATTTAAATGTTCAAGAGAAATTAATTTATCAACAACAATTATATTATGTAGTACGCGAGGTAAAAAATAACAACAAATACCCTCGAATAAGTCATGCATGACGTCAACATACATGAATTTGGTGACATGATAATGTGGTAAATTTTTAAAGATACTTGGTTGCTTCACACCACATTGAAAATTGAGCAAATCATCGGTGTAATTATTTATAGTTCGAAGTGCAAGTTTATTTTCTTTTATTTGATAATTCATTATTTCTTTATTTTCACGACAGAATCTACAATAATTAGTTGAGTTAAAACTTTCATTAAAGCCATACATGAAATGAATGCCTAAATTATCACCTGCAAATAAAACTGGGGTCAAATATACTTGTTTTTTGCCATCAATAGTATCAATGCTTATTCCGGTTTCTTGAAGAAATTTTAATTCATCTATTAAAGGTTTTTCAATATTTTCAATTTTTGAGGCAAATGCTGGAGGTAGTGTGGAAATTTTGTAATAAACAGATCCTAATTTATTAATACCTGTATGTGAACCAAGTGGATTATTTACTTCAAAATCATCAAAGTAAACAGTTAATGGTAATATGATTATTTCTTTGTAACGTGATTCAATTTCTTTCCATAAGGAACCATGAACAACACTGTTTATGATTCCATCATCGAAAGACTTCATTTGCGACATATATGACATTATAGATGAAAAAACTTTGGGCAATTCTAAAAATTTAGTTAATGTTTCGCGCATTGGAATAAATTGACCTTTTGTATATTCTAATTCTAATGAATAAGTATTATTTTTGCTTTTAAGTCGTGTAACTGATTCAATCGAGTAAGTAACTGGTTTTATTAAATGTGTTAATCGTTTCAGATGCTTTTGTCTTAAATATTCTGAATCTAATTGAACAAAAGGATTCCTTATTACGTTCAATATATCAGCAATTTCTGGATCAATCCTATTTTAATTAATCAACAAATCTATTCCACATGAATCAAACAAATTTGAAGTACTTTCTACTATTTCTTGGATGACTGATCTTGATATTTTTGGATTTGAATAAAGTTGAGCTAAAAAAGTTAATGCTGCTTGATGTGTTGCTTCTTGAACCGTATTTAAAGGAATTGATAAACTAGGAACAATATTTAAGTCAGTGCATTCTGAACCGGTAGATGAACTATTAAAAATACTTGATTCAGTAAATCCTGAACTAGTAGAAGGCATATCGACATCATGGTTAAAAACATTTAAATCATTAATATCCATATGATTCTGAGACGAGCTATGAACGATTTCTGGGCAACTAGCATTCTCATTATGTGTTTTAATCAAATGTTTTTTTAAGCTATAAAAATTGTTAAAAGATCTTGAACAATCAGGCTGTTTACATCGTACCACTTCATTTAACTTAAAACTATGTCTTATTTTAATATGCGTTAATAAAAGATTTAAATGAAGAAAATGCAAATTACAGAAAGGACACGAAAAATTCGCCATAATGTATATAACTTTTTTTTAATAACGTTGAGTACCTTCTTATTATTTTTTTGGAACTTTCAAACCCATTTGTTGCATAATTTTCGTTACATGAGCCTTACTTACGTCTTTGTCAGTTTTAAAATTATAAATCGCATATTGAAGAAAGAGCCAGACTTGCTTTGACTCTGGAGCAAATTCTGCATGCCATACGAAGAAAATCTTAAAGCATGTATCTAATGCTTTTAATGGAGAGTCAAATTTAAATTTGATTTTGTCTACCATTACATAAAAACAATCCACTTCTTCTAATTTATTTCCAACTCCAATGATATAAGGTTGAACTGTCAAACCCATCTTGAATATCTTATCTATTTTTTCTTGATGTATTTTCTGAATGTCACCAGGTTGCTTAAAAAATGTTTGAAGTTAATTAAATCAAAAATTGAAATTCAATACAACAACAAAGAATACAAATAATTCAGTTTAAAATAAACAATTCACCTTTACATAAAGTACAAATCCTTCTTGACTCTCAGTTGCACTAGGTTTCCAGTTTCCTTTTTCAATGGGAAACGAATTCCTAGGTGGTATGAAATAAGCTAGTAACATTATTTGGATGAAGTTTTTCGAACTTGAAAAAAAAAATGTTATTGTACTTAGAGTAAAGTAAAACAATAATTTCATCATGAAATTATATTATTAACTGCATGTATTGTTTTTATAACATAGTATAACAACACGAATGGAAACCGGAAAATACTTACTTAGATTAATATCATCATTCGCCAACATATCAGTCATGTTTTTAACATTTTGAGGTAACTTCTTAGACGCTTTAACAATCAATAATTTTGAAAATATGTCATTCCATTTTACATAAAAATTTTCAGCTTCAGTCTCATACAATTGGTTGAAGTCAATATCAATCAACGCATGACCATACTGGTGATCTTTCAACACGGGGTACTGTTGTAAATAATCAGCTACAGTTCCTTTACTGCGACATAATATTTGATATCGAACATCAGATGTATTCCGCCAATGCTTGACTAATTCTTCAGTATAAGTAGTGTTGTTATGTTCTAACCAAGCCATGCTTTTTTTAGCAGAATCTATAAAGAAAAAATAATTTTTAAAAATAGTTTACTATCAATTATCATCTTTCAACTATATCACCATGAATCAATTATTCTTTACTTACTTCATAATACTAATAAATAATGACAACATACATCGTGCAGTTAATTAACATACCTGAAGTTACGACTTCATTGGTGATATCACTCTGATTTTTTGATTTTTTGTAGCCAGACATTTTTCGAAATCTTTGCAACTTGTTATGAATTTTATTGTATAATTTTCCGCGTGCATGCTCGGAAATACCCTTCTTGGAATTTTTCTTTGGAATCGGCTGATCAAAATACACAGTTTTTTCTTCATTTGGAAACATTTCAATTATTTCATCAGCTATGTCTGATATATCACTATTATTTACGATGCTGTACAAAAAAGAAATTGAAAAATGTCATCTTAAAAGCTTTCTTACTAAATATAAAATGTCCATACCTTTCACAACTTCTAATTAAATCACATGCAATGATATCACACAATAGTTCTGAAGATGCTTCTGATAGGAATCCTTCTCTTTTATATTCATCTAGTAGAGCTTGGCCAAAACTATGTTGATCAAGAAGGTTTTTCAAGTACTCATTATTACTACTCTGCTTTAGTTTTTTTCGATATTCACTTTCACGTGAATGATAAGAGCGTTTATTTGGTGAAGAATTTTCATCGTTAGTTTTATCATTTTCTTCTAAATCCACATCCTGAAAAATATGTATCATAAGTAGCTGTGTTTAATTTAACAACTAGTTCTTTTTCAGCAGAAAAGAATAATAAGTACTTACTGTAACGGACGATGTTGATGAACAACCAAATTCCTGTTCAAAATTTTCCATAAAGTCAATTCTTAGTCCTATTTCAGGAATGAGTTCCTTAATTAAACTTGGACGCAGTTTTTTAAATCGATCAATCGTGATTTTTTGAGCTGTGTAACATAAATTTTTCAAAAATTAATTTTTAATTATAATGAATACTATAACAATATTCACTTGAAAAATATGTACATAACAAGAATAAATTATTCAAAAAAAATGCTCTGTAAAGTTTCGAGACGTATTTTTTTTAATGATAATTACTCGACATTTAAATATTTTACATTTTTAATTTATATTTAGATATCTATACAAATTACACAATAAATTTGTCAGTACTTACTTTTGAAAACTTCAATTAAATTGGGAAGATTCCACTTTTTCAAATAGTTTATAGTCTCTTCATCTGCCATTGCTGTGGTTAAATTATCACTTCACTCTATTACAGTAATTATCCACCGTTATAATTAATTTTCTTTGTTAAAATAAAAACTGATTAAACACTGAATTTCATAGCTTTTCACAAGCACCAATATTGAGCGTGTCAAAGCACGTTGAAGACTGACGAATCTTATAAACATCGACTCATACGCATTATTTCATTGTTTATAGTTCTTTGTGTGACTATCAAAGAATTTTTTGGACGTTATGTTTATGTATACTAATACATTTGATATTGCGTACGCACACATTGCTCGATGCCATTTATGTATACTGCCCGATTAATTCTCAGAAAAATAGATAAGAATTTGTTGCTCACTGTATTTTCCATGCATTGTATACCTATAGGTTACACCATATGAACATATAAATCCGAATAATTTTTTTATGAACATTAATTTAAATAATTATAATTATTACATTGATTGTAGCATTAATAACATACATATAAATATGAGAGTTTATTAAACTTCAAACTTATTATTTTAGTTTTATAATTATAAAACTATAATTATATGTAAATATATAATTATTTTAACATTTACTTTAAAATGATTTTAAAAATAATTGATTTAAAAACATTATTTTCCACTGTTATGAATATTTCTAGTTTAAATAAATCGATTTTTTTTAGTAAAAGAAAAGACAATATGATTATGTCTAAAACTAATATTATTTGGGCCGATTGTTTTGGTTGACGAAATTAACAATAGAATAATTACATGCAAATATATAAATAATCTCACTGAAATAAGTTTATTATGTTGCATTTATTTTTTATGTGGTTTATCAAATTGTAGACTATGCATTGACAACTTCAGAAAATAATACAAACGAACTATAGATAATATTGATTCAATTAAGTTTGTTATTTTACCATTTATATATTCATCTGAATTAAATATATTGAAATTATTATGAACTCGAATATTTTTTAATTAATATCGTTATTGATGATTAGAAAGTATTAATTCTTTGTAAAAATTGAATTCCACATCCACAGAACTACATTTATGATATTGATGGAAAAACATTAAAAAAAAGAAGAAATGCATATATCTTCTTTCCAATCTAAAGATGATTTGTTTGAAATAAATTAATAATATTGATTGAATCCTATATTTATTATAAAGAATAAAAAATTTATTCTGTTTAATCCCGGCGTAGTTGACAGAAACACAACTATTTTTATTATAACTCAAGATTATGTTTCTTTCAAGTTAACGCATGAAGTTGGATAGACAATTAGGAATTTAATTCAAATTAAATAAAGTTATGACAAAGTTCAATTGTCCAATCTCGCCATGTAGTTGTGTCAAAGTATTCCTTTTTATCAGTGTGTGAATATACAAGTTGTATGCATATGTTTTTCCGGTTTTGTTATGAGATTGTGCCAGCGAAAATGATGTAGCGTATTAGCAGCATCTTTGCCTGCCTATTAGAGTATTAGCTGCCATTTTTGCATCAATGAGACACGCGCTCGCAGATTCGTGATTTCGAGCAAGTTGCAAAATGGCTCGACGAATGGTTTCAAGCAGTTTTTCTGGCATGGTATTCATAAATTATTTGAAAGATGGGCGGAATTAGTAGAAGCCGATGGCTAGTATTTTATATTTAAAAAAAAATCCATAGAAAATTACGTATTTTTTTACCAAAAACCAAAAAGAACTTATGCAAACAGCTGGTATTTAAAATATTCAAATATGAAATTTTTTTTCATTTTATACTACACATGATGACATTTTATTTTTATTTGAAATTGGCGCAAAAAAAAGCATGGAGTCGAATTTCAAAACAAAACTCATTATACATGCTCTGAATGTACACTCACTGTTCTGTTCCCCCGTCAAATTTCATCCTATTTAGTCCTATATTCAATTGAATCACATTTATTATGTTTAAATTCAATCATATCCCTCAAAAATTCAAATGTTGTATTTTTTATTTATATTTTATTTAAGTTACAATGGAACAACTATTTTTCATTCGTTAATTTCAGCGTTTGTTTCTCGTTTATTTAGATTAATAAAAAGTGTTTAAGACATCAACAGGGATCATACTATTTTTCTGGCATTCTTTATTTCGAAAATCGATTACTTGGCACGATTCAATGATTTCCGATCTAATAATCGCTTAATTTTAAACTAAAAATTTAAAACTAAAATTTTAAACTTTAATTTTAAACTATGCCGTAACAATTGAAAGCATTCTTGGAATATTTATATTAGTCGATCCTCGCGTCTTTGTTTTTTGACCTCTCGATCTGGTTCCACGATTCATTTTCCAAATTCCTGATCAAAAGCGATGATCCTTTGCTTCAAATGCAGTTTTCCATTTGTTTCTATAGACGGCTTATTTCTTTTTATAATTAACTTTTTGACAAAATATTATCATTATTTATTTCTCTCTCTAATTCGTTGTCTTGATGCTTACATCAGCTGTTATGTTTTTTTTTTGCAGGCAACAACAGCATATTCAATTACTCCACTTTTTCTTGAAGCACAAATCACTGGACTTTGGCAATCAAAACAATTAGTCACAGACTTATTTCAAAGTAACTTCGCATTATTTACGATTCAACAATTTCAAGTACTTAATTCAGTTCGAGTTTCGAAAAGTTCGGAGTAGAATAATAAACTGCAAACTTTTCATCAAACAAGTCCCTATTGATATCATTTGAAACTCTACCTCGAATATTTTTGCACTCGAAATGCCAGACTACTTGTAATCTTCAAAAGAAAATCGACATGTTTTTTTTTTCATTTTGACTTGTTTAAAACAATTGGCTTCTTAGACAGGCGTAGGCGGCAATATACAAACGCTTCAAAATCATTAAAAAATTATACTCTGACCCCTAAGCCAATAGACTAGAAGAAAATATGGAGAGCGAGAACTATCCTTCGCGATCTGAATCACAAACGAATGAAAAATAAGATCTTGTCATGTACCACTGCTTGCGATTGATTAGTGTATTTTGCACAGTAGCGTAGGTCTACCGAACTTTTGCAGTGGCGTATATGTGGGTATACAACTACCAACTATAATGAAGAATATAAACTAAGAACTTCAAACTGGATCCATGCATGGGTTATTTTTTCCTAAAGTCTCCTCCCTTCGAAGTCATCCCTTTTAATTAACGTATATTCAATTTAAATATATCTTTCAACTCGAAAGAAAAATTTATTTTGAATTAAACTCGGTCATAGTGTCAATACTTTTATTCAATTAATAAACCATAATTGTACCGACAACATATCATACATCAAACAACAGTTTCCTATTGTATTTTATTCAAGTTCCACCAATTATAGCTGAAATTTGCCCTCAATAAACGCAAACATTTACCATTTATCGATCTCTCCATTTAGCCTGCCTAGCAATAAGGATACCGCCACAGTGCATGCAGATGTCATCAATCTAACAAAAAATAATTATCATAAAATATTATTGACATGCAATGCCATTTCCGCATGTTCGATAGGCGTGCAAATAAACTTTAATATCAACTATCAAAATGTTTAACTCGAACAATTTAAAAACGTTCTACACAACTTTCAATCGGTTTCGCTCCTGGCCTGGCGCATTGTGTGGGAGGAAATGGCAATGCTGGTCTGGACGGTGGTAATTGGTGTCTGGCACTGGAATCCTTCTCGTCCTCGTTATGATGCCGTTATTAGCAATTAATATAAAATTTCATAGTTGAATAACTAGATGCAGCCAAACGATTAATTATTTGCTGTAATTACAGAGAGTTTATAGCAATTAGATGAAAACTTATGTCGTGAAATTGGATGACGTTGAACGTACTTAGCTACATGCTAATATATGTGAAATATGTTGTTTAATTTGATGCTCGCTAGTTTATAACGAAAACACAACTAGTTCTTCGTTCTTTAAAGGATACCAAATAGAACAGCATCGAATAGAAGCAAAGTTAGGTAAAATGATGGTTTGCAACAAGGATGTTTCGAATGTGATATGGAACCATAAAATATAAATTAATGGAAAACTTGCGCAAACTTCCGCAAGAATACTTTCAACAAAGTTGGAAAGTTGATTTAGGGTTACGGATATGATCGTGGCTTTTTGTTAAATCATATTTGACTCTAACTACATCATACACAATTGTATTATAACACTTAGCAGACCCAAATATTAATTAAATGTTTCACGTTATACTCAATAATACTTACGAGAACCTCATTTATAGTTACATAATTACAAGAGGTTTAAAGCTCGCTAAAAAAAGAACAGGATAGACAAACAATCAAACCAACCACAACAAATAATGAGAAATAAAACATTTTTGGCAAGTGATTGAATCCAGATGATAAGTCTAGTATTTCCTTTATCAGTCTAATCAGTCTCTCTACTTAAAAGATAGCCAACCCGCGTTTTACGCCAACCAAATTACTAATTGAGAGCTTTTTTTGTTCTATTCTAAATGCTCTTCTCATTTTCTACTATGTTACTATAGAAAAATGATTTTGTTTCATTATTCCTTGCGTATATTGGTTCGTTCCGCAGTGTCAATAGTTTCCAAGAAAGCAATAAGAACAGCATCTTACTCTCGATATATAAATTTACCAAAAAACATTCTGTTCTCTCTGAAAAAAAAATTAAAAAAAAACAAATTTTTGTTGTTTTAAAGTCAATCTGCACTTTTAATATGTGTGGTCTAAAATATTTTCATGACATAAGTGATTACATTATAGATTCTGATATCAGGACAAAGACCAACCGACCAACCGACTTGGGTCCCGAAGTTCCTTGTGAGTGGCATGTGAGCCACTCCTTCATTTTTGCTGAATTACTGGAGCCCTAGAAGAAGCTTGGCTCTCCCCGGGGCACTATATCCTCCCCAAGGAGGCCGTCACTAACGAGCACCGCAAGTTTGTTTGAGGCAGTCTGCTAACAACTCGCTTACAGCCCGCCCGCACGTTTCCGCTTGCTGTGCACCTACAATGGGACAAAAGATAATGAAAAAAATCTCGAGTAGCGAAAACTAATTAAGTACTTTAATAGAATAACAATAAAGTATAATGTATATAGAAATAATTTATACAATTCACAAAACTTACATCCTAATGCTATTGTCTAACTCGGTTCTACGGGAAGAAATGAGCCAAAAAAATTTGCAGCCGTAGTCGTACCACAACCCACTGATCGCATCAAATATGTGTTACGGGTTGGTTGACTTCACCCCTTCCCGAGACCTCCGCGGCACTGTCACCACGGGATACGGACGAGAATGGTAACCCGGAGTTGGAGGAAGAAGCGCCACCACGTTTCAAGCCACGATGCTGGACGGAGTAGGGGAAGCAGAATTGTGAGTAAGGAGCATAGATGTAAGACTACATTGTCATTAGTACGTTAGCGTTAAGGTAATAATAGTAGCATTAACCAATGATCTTCCGACACGCAATACGAACGTGCAAAATACGCAATTGGGACCGAGTGAAATGTCGCGGGAAAAGCTGGGCAAGCTAAGTGATCAAAGTTCACCTAGAGTTTAGATAACCGATCAAGGGATCAAGGATTAACCTTGGGAAATAACTCACGTTAATACGGTAGCGCAAGCATTGAAGTTTTAACGAGTGGGAGTTACATACGGGCGCGGGTGAAAATTGAACAGAAGCTGATCACTCCCGTCGGCCGGCACATCACGGCGAGGATATTTTTCGACACTTAAACTTGAACGACGCTACACACATATGGCGCTACCAAGGCAGGCTGGAGGAGCGGCGGCAACCACAAAGCAACACTACGGGCACTAAGGGCATTTCAGCCAGATCACTACCGCCGTCGGAAGTGGCGGAAACGAAGGCCACCAAGAACACCCGGAGCCAACGGCGAAGTCAACCACCGGACGCAGCGCAGGGAATCCGAAAAACAAAACAGGGGACGCTATGTGTTTTACTCACCAACTTCCCTATCCTAGATATGACTGGACAGTGAAGTTTATTTACTTTGTTAGGTAAACATTGCGAACTGTCATCATCGCGGCGAATGTTGGGTAAAGTAGTTCGCGACGCAGATTTGCGGCGATCTACGGCAAACTGGGATTACAGCGATGGCAGGCGAAGGAAGCGTTAATTTTTGGTTCCAACGAGAGGTGAATGTTCGAGGAACGGAATCTTGGTTGGTGGTAGCCGTTAAGGAAGATATATAAGGACGAAGGTGAATAGCGGTCGCTCTCTTTTTTAGCGTTGGGAATAGGACGAGGTAGACGAACAGAAGGAAAGTGGGTGGTCGTTTAAAATTCTATTAAAGATAAAAATAAAGGACTAAAGACGTGAGAGTGCTAGTGTAAAATTTAGAAACGATAGTGATAAACCTTGCAAGGACAAGAAGATAGACGTGCAGCCCAGTGAGTGAAGTCTAAAACGCGAAATCTAACTTATCGGAAAATTAAGTCGATTCAATTCGCGAGTGCGCGGCGCGACCGGACCGGAGCAAGGGGCCCATCGTGGAAGTCTAGTTAGTGGTAGTCGTAAGCTAGCCTTAAGTTCTTCTCGTATTATTTTGTTTTTCTTTAATCTCTTGTTTTTTTGTTCTTTGCCGTACATTTTTCTTTAGGAATAAATATCAAGAATTACCGGAAGTTTTCTTTTTCTTAGGTGAGAGCTAGATTGTTGCTTATATTGCAGGTTTCCTTCCGGCTTTGTGAGTGGCGACGAAGCGGGGTGCGCGTGAACGCGGAGCGCGCGTACACAGTGGGTTGGAGGTTCCACGGAGGTGACGTCGGGGGGTGGTGTGAGGATTCCGTGTTCTCTCCGAAGTTGATTTGGTGTGGCGACAATTTCCTCTTCTGGCTTCGCCCCGTGTATTGTCAAGTAGTGTTCTTCCTTTTCTTTCAGGAGCGTAATCCGGACGAGCCGCATTCTCGCTTGGCGGCTCATCGGGGCTTTAACTGGGTAAGCGAGTGGCGCCCACGCCCGTCTTCGACGGGCTACCGGAGCCCAGAGCCCTAACCGGAGGGGTTTCGGCCTAGGACGCGCGAAGTCCTAGACGTACCGGAGTAATCCCGGTAACATATGGAATAAACCTCTTCCCAGCACCAGCGTTAGTATCGAAAAAGGAGTAAACCTCGTCCCAGGAACATCGTTTGTATCGGATTAGGTGTAAGCCAAGTCCCAGCAACATCGTGCGCATCGAATAGGGAGTAAACTTCATATCAGCTAGAGCATCCGGTACCAAAAAAGCAGGAAATCACCTTATCTCGGCGAACTTTTTATAACATTCGCCATCAAACGGTCTTTCGCTAAGGTGATTGTTCGAGACCTCACCGGGGGAAATTTTCAAGCTCTGTAACCAGCACTCACTGAGGTCTCTACATACTTTCAAGGGTATTCAACTTGGAAAGCGTGACTTTTATTCAGCGTTCTTGATTTATCAAACTTCGCGCTGCGGGCCGTCGATACGGAATAGAATTATCGTAAAAAGTTTAGTCGAGTTGTTGAAAATATTGCAAGTGCTCGGGAAATTCGCGATTCAAAAAGTTGTTTCGGGGCATTCACGAAAATAAATAAATTATTTACTAAAACAAACAAACACTTTTATTCCGTGATTTCTTCAGCTAAACCTTAGATACAACCAGCTGTTGTTGCTGTTGAGGCAACTGTTGCGGCATCTGTCTCAGACTCAATTCACCGTCAGTGGACATGTGATTGGCTGACTTGCATAGCGCCTTCATGAGCGTCCGTTGGTTTCACTACTTACTCATTAGAATATATAATATATTAATCAAAATAATATGCTAAAAATTATGAAAATATTAAAAAATATTCAAACTAATATATCAAAATAAAATTCTGAACTCATGAATTCTTATTCCATTTAACCCAAATATACAACCATAAAAACTTTTTGAAGCAGAAATGCGGATTTTTCGGTCCTCATGAACACAACGCAACCTGGTGGTCTTAACCTATTTAGCAGGAGAAAAATAAAAAAAAATTTCGCAAACTGTAATCGTTTGCATCAGAAATTGTACAGGAATCCAATCCTATTCATTTTGGAGTCATATACCCGTATTGAAAAAATAATTCCACATGACTCGAGGTCCCCCAATGATCGAAATAATCGTTGCCAAATGTCTGAATTTTAAATTTAAGTTATTATGTTTATATTATTATGCATACTTGTGAGTTGTCATTTTTCCCAGTCGATTTGGTCTAAAAAAATTGATTTTTGGTCAAAACCATGGTTTGCCTACGACTAAGCCTGTTGAGTGGACATAAATCGGATGTAAAGTTGGGAAACCATGAATCTGAAAATAGTTTGGCCAACAATGAAAACGATAAACTAGAAACAATTTTTGGTTTTCCTCCCAAATTGTTATTTGTGTCAAAACTTCTGCGCCGTTTTTTAAATTTTCTGGGCGTTAGCCTCCATGACTTTTAACAATTCTCAGGATCAAAATTGATCAAAGGAATACGAACCAATAAGATCCAATTTACCGATATTTCATCGCATATGAGAGAGTAACGGGACGGGACAGGACGAGACGGATATGCTGAAAGAATTGAACGTCATATCCAAAGGTGTGAAGTATCCAATGATTAAGAAATGCTATAATAAGTGAAATTCAATAGTATTTCAGCGCTTCTTTGATTGGAATCGATGCCAATTAATAAAAGTAACACCAATTGCATATTGTATATTCTCATTTTGATTAAAAGAACAAAAGGAGTTCTGATTTCCTGCCGCTGATTTCTATACCAAAGAAACCAAATCAAAGAGTTTAAACTTTACATGGAAGGCCCTCCTTCTTGTGGGAAAGAAACTGCACCTATATTTATCGGATTTACTAAAAAGGATTGCTTAAATTATTAGATACACTGAATTAGCTGCGCAATCACTCATTCATATAATGTTGTTAATTTTTTCGACCGCTCCTTGTTAACTTCATATGTGAACAGGTTTCTTTAAATCGTTTAATAGGCAATCCAACCACCCTGAACAAGACAGCCGGCAAATTTTTTTCCAACTGATCCCTTCTTCATGTAGACGTCAAAAACTCTCTCTCGTCGCGCTCTCGTATCGCAGTCTCGCAATATTGTATTTCGGCCTTAAATGAATCAAGGTTGACTGTTAAAACCGCGTACAAGAATTCGTGTGCGGAATCTTAAGTTAGTTGCTTCTGTTAGTCAGTTACTAAAATTGAAATTGACACGTCGCTTCTACAACAAGATATCAAAAGAAGAAGAAAATATCTCAAAGTGAGTTTTCCTATGAAATATTTTTTGAACTGATGAAATATTACTATGCTTGATTTATGGAATCATTAATTTCTCAAATTTAGTTGTGTTTGTGTAGGTTTTAAAATGAGTGAATAAGTTTGATTATGACATGTAGTATCTGTTGGAAAAAATGTTCATTATGACAATAGTAAATTCCTTATATCGTCCCCTACGTGGACCTAAGTTCGTCCTCGGAACGGTATTTGGGTAATTATTTTGGAGCTTATTTCAACTTAATTTTTTAAATATTTTTATACAGATGCGTTTATACAGATTTTAGTAGAAGCTGTAGAAGCGGTACGAATGAAAGAAATGGGGTACAAAAAGACAGTGGTTATTTAATGTCCCAAGAGCTACTCTGATTATGTGAAAAATTCAGAAAAGTCTGTAGAAAATCTCGTAACTTTGAAAATGGGAAGAAATGGGAAGTTTTGCCGGTACAATTAGAAGAGGAACTGGTAAGCTACTGCTTGGAAATGAAAGAAAATCTTCTGATTTAAAACGGATGGCTTTTCAATTGGCTATCATAAATAATATTCCACATCCATTTTCACAGTCCAATAAGAAGTCCAATGTCACCCTACATTGTCTTCCCGTTAACCACTGTCTTTATTAAGAGCTCATGTACATGGTTTTACTGCAGAAAATGTAGACTTTAGACTTCTACTTTTTGTAGAAACCTGAACTAAAGAAAATTATTTCACCCTAATAAGATATTTAATGTCGACGAAACAGGCATTAGCACTGTTCAGCAGAAAGTCAGAAAAAGCGTGACTGTGAAAGGCAAAAGAGAATTCACACCTTTCAGTTATGCTGAAAAGGGAGCACTTATAACTATTGTGACTTGTATGTCAGCAGCTGGTCAGTTAATTCCTCCGTTAATGGTGTTTCCAAGTAAAAATATGAAAGCTGAACTACTCAATGGAGCGCCTCCGGGATCTATTGGTGGATGCCATCCGTCTGGTTGGATCCAACCTGAGCTGTTCACAAAGTGGCTGAATCGTTTCGTACCTACAGTTAAACCATCCAAAGAAGATCCAGTTTTGCTAATATTAGACGGTCATTACAGCCATACAAGAAACTTAGATGTGATTGATATTGCGTGAGATAATGGAATATCTGTACTCTGTACTCTGTATACTCTGTACTCTCCCAACTCATTCTACTAATCATATGCAACCTTCGGATGTCTCTTTTATGTTCCCTTTAAAAACTATTTATGCACAAGAAGTAGAAAATTGGATGACAAATCATACAGGGCGAGTCGTTACTCAGTACCAAATCGGAGAAATATTTGGCAAAGCCTATGCAAAAGCTTGCAAAATTGTCACAGCCGTAAATGGATTTCGGAAAACGGGAATATTTCCATTTTATGAAAACATTTTTGTTGATTCCCCAGGCGTGCCACTTTCGTCCGACACAATCAGCAAACGATAGTAAACGATACCTACTTATCTTTGGTCAATGACATCTCATTACCTTGGAACTCCACAAAGTCAAGCCCAATAACACCGACTGTTTTGCCATCAAAAGGCAACACTTCATCCACATTTATAGTTCCAGCCGATGTGCAGCCTATTCGAATTATTGAAACATCTTCTACTTCAACTAGACGGGGCAGAGCTCAGCACAAACAAGAAATTATGGATACAGAAAGAAAGTGGAAGGAAAAAGATGAAAAAGCAGCAGCAAAAAAAAGGGACATAAGTGCAAAAAACACTAAAACAGAAGGAAGGTACAAAAATAAATCCAACAAGCGACAAAAACAACAGTCTTCTGCCGAGGACACGACTGAAGATGAATCAGTTTTGGTCTCTACTGGCAAAGAAGATAGCGACAATGATGACGCTGGATGTCCTGTTTTCCTTAGAAGCTTTTCCCAAGAAAAAAAAAGAGAGAAATGGATAAGATGCATCAAATATCTCCAATGGATGCATGAGGGTTTCGTTGAAAATCCAGGATCTAAATTTGTTTGCATCTCTTGCTTGGAGACTTAAATTTTTTGACGGTTAAAAGGACGATCTTAGGTGCCTTAAAATATTATTAGATTTTGTACTTACTTGTTAAATTAATGTTTGTTGAGTTCGTAGCAATGTCAAATTGATTTCCATTATTTGTCTTTTTTGTTTCGGGATTTAAGATTTTACTGATTATAGTGATCTCAACATCGTCCCCGGGGACGAACTTATTAATTACCTTATTAATTATTTTTAGATTTTGTACCTTTTCACTAAATTTATATTGGTTGATTTTCGAGCGAAGTAAAGTTAATTTTTATTATTTTGAACTATAAAATGATATTTTGCCTAAAGTTAGACGTTGTATTCAGTCTTGCACTTAAAGTAACTTTCTTCTAACTTTTCTTTTAAAAAAGGTGGTGTTATTTGGCGACTGTACCTTAACAGAGTAACACAGTACAAAGGTCTATGCATGAAAATTCGGAAATTTGATGTTGAAAATTTTGTTTCCTGATACCAAGCAAAAATTTGGCTAAGTTCATTGGCACACGAAATTAGTGCAATTTAAGTACTACTCCCGTATTGCCAAATTCAGTCAAAGGTTGTCGCAATGCCAAATATAAAACGAAATGTTAATACCCTGCGTAATGCTTTTTCATCATTTTTAACAATCATTGGTAGTTGGAAGTCCGTGAAAATCCGGTTGAATTTGTCATAATTGGGCGTCTTGGGTATCATTTTTAAGCTGAATATCTTAAATATTTGACCCGAAATTTCATATAATTAGATCCTGCTTGAATATTTTACTCATTTTTATTTTATTTACCGATCATTGTTTTTCTATTAATAATCTGAATAATTCGTGAAACCAATATGAAATCCAATATTGAAAAAATTCTTGGAAATATTACCTTTAACTAAATCTAAAATTCCTGTCAAATACACATCTCCCACTTCCAATATTACAACCACATTAATTATTTTAACCCCCAAAATTATCCAGAATATCGCATATATAAATTATGCTTCGGAATATTCTCATTTACTTTTTTGCTAACATCCTAATTCTTGTTTCTGTTGACCGTGTTTAACTAATACGTTGACCATACGTTATGAACATGAAAAGCTAAAATTCTCTTGTTTACAACACGAATTTCGGATATTTTCGAAACAATTCACCCCTTGATCGCACAACAACCACTAACTTTTGTATATCAACACTGTAACTTCCAAAGAGAAATCCTTCGCCATCCCTCAGCTAATTTCAGCCCCCTTAAACGAACGGCTGCCAACAAACAATTTAGCTGTGTAGGGTGGAAATCTAGAAGTAAACTCCTAGGCGGATCATTGCTATTAATAAAATATTTCAACTTTGATTGTGCGGACAGACACGTACTATGCGTTAGAAAGTAGACACATAGACCAAAACGATTTTAGATATCCTTGAAAAGCTGCAAGGGTCGAAGAAAGGAAATACGAATACCAAAACATGTTTGAGGGTGGACAGTGGTACAGTAATATTGGTTGCCGTGCAGACACATTACACTGATAAATATATGCAGATTGTAATTTATTTAAGCTTTCTGCTCTGCTTCAAGGACGTGTTCATAAATGAATCACCCATGATATGTATGTCGAGACAGTAATTTATGCTTTTAGTCATTTATGTGCTAGTTCTATTTCTCTTGGAAAACTTATACATCGACGTTTTGTACTTAGTTCCATGTCACCAAAAATTATATCTTGTGAATGAATGAAAAAGGGTAATATTCCAATTCAAAATAAAAATTAATATACTATATTAACAAATTCTGTAATTGTAATTTTGGCTCCGTGATCGCAAAGATATTCAAAGTTCGAGTCTATTCCTAACTCTTTCCTTCTATATTGCAAAATTATACTTCACCATAAAATGTTCATATGTTATTAATTTCAACGAAAATCAACCACATTCAATCATATTTAATATTGCAATACAGCGGAATGGTTGAGCTAACTTTCACATTCGCATCCTTCACCACATTCACAAAACTAGCAACCTAATAGCTCAGGCAGTTTGTTCGGCGGTGCATCTTAATCCGTTTTCAATGAGTGGAAATACACAGAAAACTTTACACACTACATAGAATAGTATGCTCAGATGGAGGATTATATCAAAGATAAAAATCACTTAATTTACAGACTTAATTTAAATAAATCTCACTGTATGTATAAATTGTACCGCTGTGGTACCCTAATGATTAAGGGTGTTTTCTAGAGATATAGAACTTTAAGTAGGCAACAGTTTTAAATGCTACGTTCACTATGACAGTTGTCATTTGTTTTATGGTTACTTTGGTTTGCCAAATTACATGAATAGATTAGCGCCTCACAACTTCTGCAAATAGTGCACATTTATTTCGAAAAAAATATTTATCCATGTGTCGTTAAACATGCTGTCGGGAATAATATTATAGTCATGATGCCCACTATAGAGCCATGATCAATGATTTTCTCGTTCCAGAATTGACTCGCTGTAATGGTACTGACCTCTGGTTTCAACAAAATAGCTTGACATGCCATATACCTCTTGCAATCGTCGACATATTGAAAGAAGCATGTGATGAGCGCATAATTTCTCCATTTCGACGTGTGCAGTGGCCTGCAAGATACTACTGAACTATTTCTTGTGGCGATACGTCAAATTGCTCGTCTATTCCGACAAGCCCAAGACGCTTGACGATTTGGAAGACAAGGATCATCACGTTTTTCGCGAGATACGGACCCGATCATTGGTTCGAGTAGTCGAATACAGGGCCTTTCGTTTGGACTTTCTTCACGCCAGTCATGACACTCATATGTCTGATATGATTTTCAAATGAAAATGGCAAAGAATTATTTTTCGGTGGCAACCACTGCAACTTATCCGTATTTTAAAGTTCTATACTACTGAAAAAACGGCCTTAATATCGTTAGGAAAGCTTTGTACTCGTAGAAGGTAAGTATTCTATAGAATAGATCCCTAGGATGGAAAAAGTTACACTTTTGGGATTTATGTGTTAGTATTCCTAATCCTAGACTATTAAGAGCACAAACATATTAAGAGTTTAAATGTAGGAACCCAAGTCAAGCTTAATTTTATTTCATAATTCTTGCTCTTTCTTTAATTCTGGAGGGTGCAACTTTACCAAGCCTTCAGGCTCAGTCTCTAAAGGGGATTTTAGCTTCATTTAATTGTTACGTCTGATAATCTTCACGTTAGCATGTTTGCAAAAACACGACAAAGAGCAAGACAAAAAACCCAAGTTACGATAAAAATCAGAAATTTCAGGTCCTGAAAACAAATAGCAGATACGCTGCGATCGCAGGGTCAAAAAGGTTTTGGGGTGATAGTTCAAATATAATCTCGGTTGATCTCATTGCGATCTAAAAAATCAGGAACATCGAATATTTCTAAATGGTAATGGAAATCCTACCGTTTAAATTGGACGCCGAATTACAACGGGAGCGATACACGTTATCTGATATATGAGAGGGAAATGAACCTGTTTTATTTTATTATCAAATCATCTTGGGCAAGGCCTATGCATCTATTCACTTCTTCAGGTGAACCTTTACCACACTGAAAACAATGATTCGCTTAGGCAACCATCATATTCACTCTTTTCAACTGGATAATTTCATTATCTGGCTTTCTATCGTGCATGAGCTCGCTTTAACCTCCGCATGGAATTTTGCTATCTCTTTCTTTGTTGTGCGCACTGAGAATATTAGCGCTTTCTAGTGGTTACAAAAAAATTAGACTAATCTCTATTTGACTCAGAATCTTGATCACAATTGGATTTTTAAATTGACATTTTTTTCTTTTGTCGTTTCAAGGAAAACGCTTATATTGTTGGAATATTGTTTTTTTTTATTTAATCTACTTCAAGAATTTCAGAAGTTTTTGGTAGATCAATTTTTCCATTTTCACTTACAACATTGTAAGTGACTTAAGTCCTGTGAGTTGGCAACTGATGAAAAGCGGCAGGGACGCGTGTTCGAAACCAGCTTGATCTCTTTCCACCTTTGTTTCCAAATATAACTATTTCAAGAGTAAAACAATATTGAATAGCGTTTACCCCAAGCCCATAATAAGGGAGAGTATTCAGAATGTATGAATTGATTGTATGATATGATATGAATTGGATAGTCTTATGATTGCAAATTCTGTACAATAAAGATATATGAAACCAGACTTGGGAGACGTTCAACGTAGATCTCCTTTCAAACAAATCTACCCATAATATACAAAAACATGCTTTGAACGCTTTTATTGATGTGATAAAAAATGTTCTTAGCAGCAACATATCTAAAACTGATTTTGGACTGCTACTATAAAATGGTATGCAATATCTCAATAAAACTGCATTGCCTTCATTGAAGTTTGGACTATTCCCCTGAACATTGGTTCAGTAAGCGACGAACGCTGGGGAATGTTTTCATCGACATGTAGCTGTAATCAATAAAAGTTCCCAAGGAGCCTCGGAGCCTGCTATGCTCGCAAATTACAGTTGGAGCCTTGTAAGAAACCATCACATCTCACTACTAGTGGAAACCATTTGCACTAAAAAAACTTCGTGCATCGAAACGTCAAAAAACTTAACGTGTAAGTTTGATTTTGAAAGAAAGTTGAAGTTTCGTCTTATCTCGTTTATCTTGCAAATGAGATGTCATATAAAAATGCCGTTTACGTTTCTCTATTAGATCAATAACAAGGAATAATGATTAGATAAAAAATTTGAAACGAGCACAATTTATAATTTTAAGAAATAAATTTAATCATTTCTAAAGAGACTTCATATGCCTTTTTTAACTTTATGATTTTAAAACTCTATGATGAGTGAAACTTTAAAAGAGATTTCCAGTTAATTTTTGTGAAGCTGACAAATATGTACACTCAATTTTATTTGTTTGAACTTCGAGTGTGCCAAAGCTATAGTTTTCCTACCACTGCCTTGGTCAATTTTAATTTATGACCGAACAAAGTATTTGTGCACGCACTTTTACTCCCACTGTAACAAAAAGTTTTTCTATCACCAAGTATTCGGACAAATTCTTGCATTAACTCTCCCTAAGAACAACAACACAAGACAGGATAAGAAAATTCGTCCTCTTAACGTCGTACAGAATCGCAGGCCCAAGGGCACCGGATGAATGGTCGGAAGAATGGTAAACGAGCAAGAAAACACTTAAGTTTTCGACAAGGCTATACGTTAAGGCATGAGTCTTATAAATAGCTTAACACTAACCTTGAGGGCATTTGACTTTGATAGTGAATACTACGTACTTCCCACGAAAACGAAGATGTTTGTGTTTGGTTTTGTTGTACTTTTCTTTTGAAGCTTGTTCATTTTCTTTGACTACCTTTACAAACGATCTGAGCCTCCTTCTTAAAAAAAGAATCCGAAAAATGGTGTGGTGAAAGCATGAAAATCCAAGGGAAGCTTGAAATTACATCATCCCTGCACTGTTTTATTGCAACCATTTATTCAAACAACTATCTGATGCCCTAGTCGTCCTGTATATCGTTTGATAAATTAGGACAAGACAAGGAGAGATGGCGGTGATCGATTTATTTATGAATGATAACGTCGAAATGTCGAGACATTAATCGAGTTGTTACTGGTAAATCAGCAGAAAATCGACAGGGCTGGCAGGCAGACAGCTGCCGGTTGTTTTCATTTGATGGTCTTTTCATTAAATTAATTACTTGTAATATGTTCTTATATTGTTTGATTGTCATGAAAGGACTGAGGTTTTTCGGTATTTCATAATTTGTTTGATGCCCTACATTAATTATTTTCATCTGCGTGGGCTCTGCTTTTAGACGAAAAGGACTAAGAACCATTTGTAATTTTAGTTATTTTTGCACAATCAAAAACAGATGAGAATATGACGATAAATTCAATGATAAAAGCGTCTTAAGAAATAAATATGCAGTGGAAAGTAAATAGGTTTAAGCAAGAAACAGTTTGAAGGGTATTTGTAATTGCTTTCATCTTCAGAAAATCGTTTTGTTAAAAACAACAAAAATTGTATTTATTGTTTTCGGTTGTTTCATTGTTTTTCCAATTAAAAAAAAATTGAATGTTTTTTTCTTTGGAAGCAATTTCAAATGTTGGAGGAGCGACCTATTTCAACTTTATTTTCTAAATCCTGTAAACATAGGAAAACTCTAATAAGTATCTCTGGAGACGTCAGCTTTTAAAACTGGGTTAAGAGAGAAAAGTTACCCAAGGAGTCAGAATGTAGAGAAATGGAAAAGAATCTCATGCAAACAAGAACTGAAAGCAAATATTTCTGAATGATGCAGAAGAATATTCAGAAAATTAAAATACTGCAGGAATGTTGCACGAAAAAACTTAACTAAAACCAGAACAAATGGCCTGAATCGTCAATAAATTCTTCAAAGTCAAAGAGACCTCTGGGTTATTTATCAATTCAACGACAGTTAGAACAAAGTACTGTCGAAAACTGAGCTTAAACCATGAGATAAAGCCAACGAGAGTTTCAAAAGGAAGAATATCATCGTAGAATTATAGGCGGCTATAAAAATTCCTGAAAGTTCACAAAACATTGGAGAGGAGTAACACAATGTATATCACAAGGGACACTGTTCGGAGAAAACCGCAGCCTTTGAACAAAGAAAAAACCCGAAATGAATTAAAACAGAAAAAGTATACACGATTGCTATGGACAAAAAAAAATAATAATTAAATTGATAGAAGACATCGTCGTGGATGCTTCTTTAAAAATAAAGAGGAAGTCGAACTGGGAAGTCTTCAAAGATGCACTGACCAATAAAAAAATGCACTCAAAAATTTAATACGATCAGCAAAAGTAAAGCAGTAATTTAGGAGATTACATTTAAAATTATCCAGTCTAAAGACTGATAACCATAATTCGTGATCAAATGAACATATTCCAAAACGACTCATGAGGGAATTTATCATAATTCAAATAATTCCGTAGCAACAGCAAGACTCAAGTCCCTCCTACGCATGGTCCAAGCGGCAAGATGTTCGAAGAGGTTGGGAGGCTAGAGGCTTTCGAAAACACATACAAGATAGAATTTCACAGAACTAACAAAAGTGCGTCGATACTGCGAACACAAGCCGCTCTGGATTATAGTGAGAGGCCAGTGGACCTTCGAGAAATGAGGCGATTTATATAAACTCAAATGTTCTGAAAATCACTCAGATACGACAAGGTCACAAACATACTTTGCAGAAACAACCCGACAACCACAAAAAACTACAAAAACTGATGGATGTTACCAACTTATCTTCCAGCTGCGAAGATTCCCAAATCAATGGGAAACAGCAATCTTCACAGTGGTGCCGAAATTGGGAAAAATCCGAACATTCTCCAAAACTAACGACCCATTAGTCTTTTATCCTCACTGGGCAAAAGTGTGGAAAAGGTAATACTCCAAAGATTGTCCGAAGTCGTTTTAGAAAACAAATTTATCTCCGAAGAATATTTTGGCTTCATACCCATGACCTCCAAACAACGCCAGCTGACAAAACTTATGCAACACTTACGAAATGACCTTGTTAGAGAACCACCGGCTTTGTTATGTACGACGTGACAAAGGCATTCGAAACATACACTCAACATACATGCATTCCATATATCCTTGCGATTGTACATACGAAAGGCTTATTCCAGCAAGGCAGAACCGTACGTGTAAGATGTTTTATTTCTGTGTTGGGAACATTCCGTCGTTGCCCGTCAATTCCTCTGATTCGTTCACAGACGCATTTCGGCGGTGCGCCATCATCGCCATCTTTCGTTCTGTAAGAAGTGAAGTGTCCGTGTAAGAATTGATTACCACCTCTTCAACCTTCGGCCAAAGCTGGAGTCTCACAAGGATCACTACGGTCACCCAGACTAAATAACATCTACACGGCGGATCTGTCACAATCACTCGCCAACGTCAAATTATCCCTTTTTGAAACCTGTATATATTTTACAACTAGACAAAGAAGTTATTGCTTTCAAACTGTATCAATCCCTTAACGTGCTTTTGAGTTACTTTTTATAATGGAAGATAAAAGTCAACCCAGACAAATTTGATAACAAAAAGTATAGACCAAAAAGCATCATTCCTAACAATACACCAATCCTAACAATACACCAATCCTAATAATACACCAAATCTACGCCATGCCCGGTGGATGTTCTAATTCAATGCATGCACGAGTTGGATTTTGTAAACCTGCAAACTAAGATCCTTGCGAATAATCTTCCATAATTTGTATGGGCACAGGCTTAAACTTTGAGCACAATGTCCAATGGACTCATTTGGGGCTTCTACAGCTGCTATTGTTTATTCATTAGGCATTGTACGATGTCTTGATGGATGAAAGTGATATTAAAGGTGGCGTGGGAAGAATTCATGTTTAATCGAATTAATTTATTTTTTTTTTCTAAATAAATCTGAAAAATGTGCAGATATTGCTCAGACATCAAAAGACATAAAATGGTATGCCAAACCAAAATGTATGTCACACCGTAAATAGCATTAAAAGGGTTGCCTTTTAGCTATTGAATTTTAATTCCACAGTTCCACAAGAGATTAGTATAGCGAAAGTAGTAACACTAGCTTCAAAAAGTCCATCTTCTCTTCGGGATAGCACATAAAATAAAAGGTGCATGAAGTCGTGTTGTTTAACGTGCACACCTGGCTTGATGGCTTAACTCCACGGTCTCCATAGACGGGGTTGAAACAATGTGGCAACCACCATCCCTAAGATTTGAAACAAGTTTCAGTCCCAGATCCAAATTTATTTAAAGCTTCCTGGATTCCCAAACACAACTGCTGAATGCTTACCGTACTCTCTAGCCGTCGAAACCACAACCACTACGTTTCAGCCAAGTATAGTCTCGACACTGTGTGCGGGGCTGACAGTAACCTATCATGGACGTCCCCCTAGCCCGTGGTTCAGATATACGTCTGCAAAGATCGGCTCACTTTACAACACTTTCACATTTACAACACTTTCACATCACTCTTCAACAAATTCTTCAATACCTTCTTCAACATCATCTCCACAATCTTCTTCATTCTTCTCTTCTTCATCTTTATTATCAACTTCTTCATCCATATTTTTATGATCTTCAGAATCATCTTTTTTGTCATCTTTTTTTGAATTATCTTCTTTGTTATCTTCTTCATCATCATTTTCATGATCTTCTTGATCATCTTCTACAAGATCTTCTAAATCAGCTTTTTCATTGACATCTTAAACATCTTCGTCAACAACCATCTTCTTCAACAACATCTTCTTCATAAACCTTTTCTTCATCATATTCTAAAATATACTTACACATCAGTTTATATTCAGTCCGTGAATTTTAGGTCCACTCCCTTCGTCCAGTCAAATCAAGTCTTTAGTTAACATTCAGTCCATCATTTCATCTTATCAGCTATAATCCATTAGATCGGCTTCTCTCAACTGTCCCTCTTTCCAACCATTTGGAGCCCCATTTGGCGACATCAACAGTACTAACATCAGTCGATTCGTGTTTATTCGAATCGTCAGTAATCTTCAAGTCATCAGTATTACAGTCCAACAGTTCAACTCATCCATCATACAGCGGTCAGGTTGAAATAGACAAGGGCCAAATCCCGTAGGCAACGTCTTCGTTACTTGCTTCATTCAGATCCATTCCGACTGCCAACTACCAACGACTAACAACCTTCAAAACCCTCTCACTTCACCCCATCATATACAGCTAGACATTTACAACATTTATTTCGTTCTAAAGTAAGTCTGTTACTGTAAGAAATGGTACAGTAAGATTACAACATCAAATGTATACCAAGTCACATCAGGGACACTGTGGAAGTATTACATGTACAACATAATGGACGGTGTTTAAACGCATTCGGAAACATGTAAACATGTTCGACTGACGACTGAAAAAACATTCAACTGACGAAGTTCGCACTCCGACATAAACTTCGAGCCGCTTAACAAAAAACTACAGAAAATCAAAGGCCACAGCGCACAATAACAGCGGATAAAGGCACGCGGGACCAAATCAGGGGACTCCCATCAAATAGAAAAATCACGGACTTTTCCCACTCACATAAAAAAGAGCTCCTGCCTGAATAAAAGGACACCCACCTGCTTGTGTAAACGACGGACCTATAAATAATGACACTTAAGATTGAAAAACTCAGGACGAAACCACACACTGCCACGAAGATGACACACCGTCGAATCGCATATGTGAACGATATAAGTTAACAGACCCCCGTCTGTTTCCTTGTAATGGCGCAACTTCGTTCGGAGTTTAAAGACACAACTTTTCTACCAATGTCGGGCAAAACATGAAGTAGGGCGAAATACCATTATACATGTAAATTATTCTAAATCGGCACGGCGCTATGAACCGAACACTTAACTAACTATGAACACTTAAATAACTGAACAGCAATATTATGAATTTTGGCATGCTCAATAAAATACTGGAAAAGTTAACTACTCAATTTTTATTTTGCTACAATCAAAGTTAGATAAAACTAAAAAGTATTCAATAATAATGTTTAAATTTTTCTGTAATCATGGGAAAGGAAAAGGAATTTTTTGAATATGCGTAATCATAGTTGGTAGGACCAGACTCTCGCCTTCTTATATTCTCGGCTGGGTAAGCCATTAGGAGGGGGATAGGCCAGCTTTCACGTTTTCGGAACAACTGGAGAAATGGTAGAATTTTCAAGAGAATGACTTCATAGCTTCGTGATCGAACGATGTGTACATATTTGCCAGGCGTATAAAGATGAAAGAAGGTCGGAAAAGCTTCCAAAATCAGCGACACTATCGCTGGCCAGGCACACGCATGAAAGACAGAAATTTTGAAACATCCAGACATTCACGAAAACAGTCGCCGGTTCAGAGTATCAGAATAATAGGACAGCGCAAAATAAGCTATGGGCGTTAGCAAAGGAGTGAAAGAACTACGAGATTCCGTTTGCGTTTTAAAAAAAAAAAATGTTAAATTTCCTGTTGAAACGTTAGATCCCTAATATCAAAAAGTAATATGAAATTTGCCGTTGAAACGTAAGGCTCTAATTACTAAAAGGAAGGCAATCTGAACCAAGCCAAGACTCGATTGCCAGCTGATAAGGATGTTTCATACATTTTTTAATCAGTGATAATTGGTAGTGGGAAATGTATTACTGTACAGAGTTAAATAACGCGTGAAAAACAGATACTACCGCAAAAGAAGATGCCGATCCATTTCGTAAGTCATCACAACAACCCCCCCGAGATAAGATTTAGATTAAATGTTAGACGTTTCCACAGCCTTACGGAATTTCGCAGACAAACGTGTCCAAACTCGCCTCATACCACGCTGCAAACCTCCATCAGTTCAGATTACTCAATCACATCGTAGTTCTAATAATTTAATAAAATCGAATCAATACCGATTACAGCCTAAGCAAGAATCTAGGATCACTGTATTTATTTACAACGCGCCACATACTGCATTTACAACTCCCTCATATCTCCTAAATCAACCAAACAATATGTAAATCGAAGAAAATACCTAAAATATACTTTTTCTATTATTCGTGCGCCAGCAACAAACCAGACTTGAACGCAGAGCAACTTCGGTTGACGCCATAAACCAAAATAAATTAAATCATTTTGTCCACATGTCCACACATTTTGTATTACACGTGTAAGCACAATGTGCTTACAATTTGACTGCTCGGCATTAACTCCAATTACAGCCCCTACCCATATCAAATATTTATCGATTTAGTAGGAAGCAAATTGAGATAAATTAAAATTTATCATCAGTGAATTAAAGTCATTAAAAATGCTGGCATGTATATTTTCTATAAACTATATTTAAATTAAAAGAAAAAAATAAAACGAACAATAAAATATCTTTCAGTTATTTTTTAAATAATGACAACAATCAATCTGGAAACATTAAAATATATCATTTTAAATATCCGTATCTACCGTTTTCTACTGGAATAAAATAATTTATCCGATCTTTGTTATCGCGAAAATAAAATTCAGACAGTTTTCTTTTCTTTCTGAAAAGAAAGAAATCTAAGTGAATTCAATTTAGCAACCAAACAACAAGCTTCACTTAAACTTGTACATTTTAAAAACCATAGTATAATAAATATCAAATATTGTATATATGCAATAAAATACATCTTTGCGTCGTCGACCGAAACGAAAGATATAGCTTTCATCGTAATTTATAATCACTAGAGATTCATGAGAATTATTGAATTTTTGGATTGTTTTCATTGCGCATAAATTGGTATTTGTGTGTGTATTTGTAAGTAATACTTTTTTTCCTACGTGGCATTTTGTGTTTGTATCTTTCTAATTTTAGTTAATTTCTAATTAACACTATCCGACTCGCATCGCTTCCTCTGCTGTTGTGGCGTTTGAGCTTGCGGTGGTAGTTGATCAGATGGACGTTCCTTCTCCAGTTGCTTAACTTTCTCTTTTTCTTTTTCCTTCTCTTTGCACTTTTCAAGCTGAAGGAAATTTTGGTCTTGCGACGGACATTCGAAATGAACACAGTGAAAGATCTAGAAATGAATTATTCAACTAATGTTAAGATTGAATTTCAGAAAAGGTCCTACTTCGTTTGCCGTATTATGTGTACCAACAATTTTTATGAATGTTATCGGACGAGGAGAAAATGAAAAATTTTGCCAAGACCGAACTGGGTCACTACGCTTATCCACTATCAAATCCCAATCTTTCTGGTTGTTGGATGTCTCGATGTAAAAGCAATATGTTCGTTCATCGCAGTCCCAAAGCAAAAGACGAAGCGAACCTATGTAATATGGTTGCCCTGCGAAAAATAACTTATTTAACAGTCGTAGATGTGGACGGAAATCATTTCGGATAATTTCGTTAAAGGAAAATAGTGGCACAACAAACCATTATTACGAAACTTGCCAACCATTTATTATCATAATCCAACACTCACCAAGACGAATCAATATGACGCCACTTCCCAACTGATGACACGTATAGCCATAGTCCCAATCATAATTCGTGTAGTCCCCATTTAAAAGAGCATTTCGGGTACGACTGACGCCTTCAACGACGATCGCGCTCATAGCAACAGAAGCTACATTATACGTGGGCGCCACAAAGCCACCTACTAATTTCGGTACATTTCCTGTGTACATAGCCTCCAGGGCGACTGCATGGAATACCTAAACATAGGGCAGAGAACGATACGGACATCCTTCATCAAACTACAAAGTTCATTTTGATGCCTACCTTATTAACATTGTTATATGTACCCACTAGCTTGATATACCGAACAGCACGAGCTGCAAAATAGAGGAATTGCCAAGAGCGGCAGTGATATGTCGAATAGTCCACAACGCGATCCCATTGTTTCTGATTGACGGAAACTTCAACGTAGTACGAGTACGAACGAACATCTCTGTCCCAAAGTAGAATCTTAATGTGATTTATAATGCTGATTGTTCCTAATTCCACAATGATTCCGTTGTCCAAACTATCAATTGAGTGCCGCGTATATCCTGTGCGAGAGAATCACTGGTTAGAGTAACGGAATGAAATTATATTTCACTACTACTAGCATTAAACGTTCTCCGAAATGTATCAAGCATTTCGGAGAACAATTATCATGGCTATGTTCTTTCATTGATTTACATACAACGCCAGAAATTTACTATTCCGTAGAAATTTTGATCGAAAATTTCCGAATAAATGTCAAGCAATTAGCTTTATCTTCATATCGATTGAAGTTAGCTAACTTCCCATATAGGACTAAAATACTCAAAAATGCATGCATATTAGTTCTCCTTCATAAAATTGGAACATTCATAATTGAAATAATTTACTACTTAATTAAATCGGAGCCACCAGCAGTTCGCCTGCATCAAGCCAATTAACAGCTTGCTGCTAAAACAATCACCTTTTTCCAAGTCATATGATTCCGTATCGCCGTCCAGTAGTGCCGAGCCCCATTCTCCTTGTATCGTTCTCGAATTAAATTTTAACGAAGCAACATTCTCTTCAGGCCCTGCAATTGCATCCAAGCAAAATTTGAAGTAATTTCAATCAAGCTACCACATTAGCAAATATTTACATAATGCACCACGATACGGCAAACACTTTGAAGTGGTCTTCTCTTCGATAGCGTCCAATAGCTTTTCAGGATCTAGAATGCCCGACTGTCGTACGACTGTTAAAAGATGCTCGAGATTCATTAACGGTAGCCGAACGTACGACACAACTGATTCGATGTCAACATTAGAATTATGTTTACACCACTCACTCACAGCTACGAATATTTGAACCTCCGGCGCAAAAAAAGAATCCCGACAAAGTACCTCTTCAAGTGATTCCTGAAAGAGACATATCGATTACTTCAAAGGTAAATATAACTTGTACAAATGTTTACCAACCCCTCACTTAGGTCTGCGCTTACCTTTGATAAATGTTTGAATGTCGAATGTGCTAGTATTTCAGATGCATTGCGATCCATGAACGTGTAGCAAACATTTGTCAGTGTCTCTAAGTTATAAAGTCTGTGGAAAGGATGAAATTGTTTTCTATTCAATATCGACAAATTTATTAGGGTAACGAATTATGTAAGCTCAGCATTGGTGACAGGGAATTTAATTAGACTAATCTATTAGAATAGCAAACCCAAAAGAGATATCGGAATATCCCATAAACACTTGTAGGTTGACGTGATGAAAATTGTTTTGAATGCGAGAACGATAAAACGAGAATTATATAATTAAAATGGCAAATGTCACTTAGAATATATTAATTTCGCAAATCATTCGTTACATTTGAATCGGAGATTGAATAGACCCACATTTGCATAACTGATTTTGGCTCCTTTCCTACTCTCAAAACGAATATTAACCAACATGAAAACGATCCAAAACGAAGAAAAGGTAGAAAATTTTCTAACTCCTCTCTGAACCTATTCATAATTCATAACATCCAATGCGATTTACCTACAGAATTAGATATCAAACAAAATTAGCTCCCTTGCAAATTGGCTTTCATCATTAGGGTGTCTCGAGAAAACAAAAGACATTTTGAATGTTGAATCATGAAAATTGTATCTCTTGAATTCCAATATAAATGAACCTAAGAATCTTTTTCACGGCGACTTTTATTAAATAGTAAAAAGATGGGATTGCAAATATCTTACAATAAATAAATTTAAATTGCACTAAAGAAAACATCTCAACGAAACTAATTTCTTACATGATCTTCTCGAATAATATAGCGAAATATATGCATACGTTGTTAAACTATGTCAATGTTCTAGTTAGCCATAGGCTAACTAGAACTACCACTGCATTATATCGATCATGATCTGTCGTTGACACTAGGCGCATCCTTAGTAATCTAGATCTACTCACGATTTTCAATTCATTTTCAATTCTTCAAACTTTATATAAAACTACTCAAGCTTTGAATCAAATTTTTAGTTCACAATCGCCAATTTGCATTGCCAATTTTGCACTTATAAAAAAGTAAATTAAATTTCTGAAAACCAGCGAACTCAGTTACTAAAAGACAATAAACTAAAATGTTTATAAAACTTTCATCTCTACTTATAAAACTAGAATAGTTGTAGAAAGTAGAAAAGTAAAATCGAACTGATATCATCAAAAAGGGAACAAACAGCCCTTTCGAAGTCATTGTGGTCCTTTCTTCAGTGTTCTAATGTTCTGACTATCGGAGGACAAGCCGGCTAATGATTTCTTATAAATACACCGACACCATTTTTTCTTTCATTATTTCAGATTTCTCTATTGCTTAAGTATTAACAGAGAAATAATAATAATATTCTACTATAGAAATTTCTAAATAAATTTTATTATTATTTTTAAACAAAAGAAAAAAATACGTATCCTGATGTGAAATCAGTAACTAAATCTCGAAGTCATACTAAAGAGTGCGCACCACCTCAACCTCCAATGAAGAAAAAAGATGCTAAGGGAAAAGTTAGCGACAACGAATCAGATTGTTTAACTCAGTCCACATCTCCTTGTGAAGTGAATCAAATAATTTCGTCAGAGGTCTGAATTTGGCTAAAGCTCAAGCCGGGTTTTGAGGTGCAAGACTTCTAAACTAGGATTTATTTCACTCGAAAACATATATTTCTATTAACCGGCGACGTGATGCTGATTTTCTAGACTTTTCGTAGATGAAAGTGGTATTACATATTGCAACAATTTGCTGGATCTTAAAATTAGGCTATGACTATGACAATACGAGATAAACGGAGACTATTCAATGACTCTTCAAAATTAAGTTTGAAAGCATAATACTGCTAATAATGAAATTAATGAAAGCATAATACTGCATAAGGGCAATGGTTCTTCATGTACCCTTTTAACACATGGCATCCACAGACGGGAAACATACGAAAAAACTAAGAATCTTCTCAAGAAAATCCAATAAAACCGTCAATCTTTGAAAATATGCAGATGTAGAAAATATTCAGACCTTAAACATGTTTAAATATTGCTGGGGTTGCAAGAAGGATTCATAAAATACTGTTGTTTTTTATGCGAATTGGACAAAAGAGCTAGGAGTTAACACAACCTAAAACCAGATTGGCCAAGGAGGACTTATTATATTCCTGGACAAAGAAATTTTTCTGAAATCCCCTCTGTACAACAGAACAGTATCATTTTGCCGCCTTCGCAAATAAAATTATGTCTCGTTAAGACGATTTTATTTTATAAATCTTTATTTCCTAGACTGAGTGTAGCTAAAGTAAAGGAAGGATTTTTGCCAGCGATAAGAAAGATCATAAAGGATTTCAATCATACACAGAGGATTGCGTGGCTTCCTTTTGTTGAAGTGGCGAAAAATTATTTGAGAGAAAACTATGAGGCGATGGTTCCTTAGATCCTACAGTATTATAAAGCCGATGTGATATTTCCTCAAAGATTCATTTTCTTGCGTTCACATCTCGACCTTTTCCGCAAAACTTACGACACGACGAGCGACGAATACGTAGAAAGATTTCATGCGGACATGACGGCGATGGAAAAAAGATATCAAAGAAAATGGTCGCCAAAAATGGTTGCAGGTTTTTGTTAGACACTTAAAACAAGAACTGCCATCGTGTAGGTAGAAAAGACAAGCAAAATGGCAAAATAAAACTCAGAATTTTTTTTTTTTTTTTTTTTCAAAGAAATTTTTGAAAGTTTTACTAGATTAACTTGCACTCTGAGCTTTAAAGATCATTTCCGTCATTAGATGCTTTTATGAAATTTATGAGAATTACTATTCGATCGAGATTTCAGAGAAATGGCGACAAGGGACCAAGGAAAGGAGAATACTAACTTAATGCCTGATTACTGGTGGATAAAGGAGCTCAAATCAAACTGACAGTAGGAAATCGCTCAGCAGAAGCTGTGCAAAGAAACATTGGTCATGTTGTGAATACATGAAATTGCAATAAAATCTGAGAATAAAATAAAAAATGCAATGTATCCCATCGTATTGCCTTTAACGTTTTTTTTACATGGATACGTTCATTTCTACGAGATCTTTAGAGCTGGATTTTTGAAATGCAGGAGATAACGAAAAGACAGGAAATTAGAATGAGGTCTTAAAACCCACTAAATCTGTACAAACACGAAAAAATCATCAGCCTGATGAAGACCGAACAAAACACAAATAAAAAAACATAAAATTAAAAGGAAGGTTTCTTTATTTCTAGCACATCTAAAGGCTGTTTATAGCGAGAAGTTGGAATTTATCTTGGAGAGTTTAACACTACATATACCGTATTTTGGTATACCTGTTCAGGCGCGACCTTTTTATTGAACGCCCCCTTTATCGAACGGGCCCTTTTTTCGGGTGTTGCTCACTTCGGGCGGTAGTTTTTCTTATTCTATTCGGTGACTTCCGTTTCTATCTGTCGATCTGATCTCCTCGTGTTTATCAAAAATTATTATTGACTTCTATCACGCAAAAGACTTGGTAGTCTCATCACGCTATACAACAGTGACTAAAGAAGCTGTTTCCGTGTTAAACCTTACTGAAGGAAATATTCGACGTTGTACCAGTTGATCCAGCCGACGACAAAAATCAACGACAGCATAGCAAGGCGCTATCCTCATCATCCAGCTCCAATCTCAAATCCATCCTCTCTCATCTATATACCCCTTCAAGTCGCCATTCCAGCCACTGGACACGGTGAGTCGCAAGTACTTTTTTATCAACTTTTTTTGTGGTGACGCGAAGTGTTTATCGCCCCACGCGTCAATACCAATGGTCAACTACATTTTCAATTTCTTATCAACAACATGCACCAAAAAATTAAGTTCGCTATGGAACACGAGAAAAACGGAGAACTCACACTATACGTCAACATTGAACCTGCCCGTCCAGCAAAAATTAGAGGCGTGCAGGTCAATTGCACACAGCCCTCACTCCATCCTCATTACTTTCAGCAACTACTTCAACGAATTCAATAACACAAAAGCGACGCTAACAACAACGGTTGTAAGAAAAAAGAGATTAAGAAACTGAACGAGCAGAATAGACAATGAAAACAACAAGACCTAGTAAAGGACGCTCAAAAATGGAAAACATTAACTTACAAAGGCAAGGATACATACCAAATGGGAACCCTTTTCAACAAATAAAAATTACTCGCAGCGTTCAAAACTAACATCATTGGAAACGAAATAACAAAATAACCAAAACTGAGCGATACATCAGCTTACGAAAACAGATGTACTTTTAGATTGCATGATATGACTGTAACATGAGATATATGGGAAAACCAAAACTGAAACTAACAACTAGATACAATGAATACCTACGATAAAAAAAAACTAACAACAGCTACACAACACACCTACCGACCCATGAGCACTAACCCGATACGATGGCAATACGATGGGATTACTACCCAAACGAAAAATAGGTCCAAGACATATTAGACAGACTAGAAATTTGCAAACACAAACAAACGCAAGTTAAATAACCCACTTCTCCGAAACAGCCCTTTACCTGTCCTCGCATCCCTCTAATTAAATAGTTCAACATATAAAACAACGTAGAACGTGACAGGAAAATGTAAATTTGCCAATGGAAGTTGCAAACTAACCCCAAGAAAGGCGAATACATCATACTATAAGGCGATGCTTGGTCCCCAAGCAATTCCGAATCAATACCCGAAATAAGGGTTAAAAGTACTACTCACAAATAAACAACTCCATCATTCCATTTTTAAAAAAGTTTCCTAACTTCGAGTATCATTAACCAACAACTATCAACAACCTCCCTCACCTAAAAAACAATCAAAAATGCAACTATCGCATTCAGAGGTGTTTTCCCGCTTGTTTACAGAACTTTATCCCTTGTCCCAAAGATCAAAATCATGTGTCAACCCACAATATCAGCCCTATCCTCAGCTGCGGCTTCCTGTTTTGGTGCAATTTATCGCCAGCTCAAATGGTACACTTCCGCATTAAGAAGCATTCGATTCTTCTCAGTCATGTCAAAGTTTCCAGACAAGAAAACTATTACTGCTTCATCAACAATCAAATGCTCTACAATCAAACAATTCGTCTGATTGACTATTACAGTATAACACACTTCCTCAAAATGCTAGCGAAATACATCGATTATCCAAATCCCATCTTCTCTAGCCGCAACATTACCGACGATGTTGCCACTATCATCCCTCTGAACAAACACAATTTCCCACAACTATTCAGGGTGCTGAGTGACTACATCTTTGACCCCAACCAATAGAACCCTACACTACAACTAAACATAAAATTCCAACGAAAGGTAACCTGCTTCCCAATATATTAGGCGAAATCCACCGTCCTCCTTTACTAAAAGCTACAAACTCATGTTACGTCTTTTTTATATAGTTTTTTTTTGTGTATTGTGAATAGTTTAGATTTCATATCAGCAAAAAAGTGTTGATCCCATTTTTGCTGATAAGAATATATATTACTTTATATTATTTCTTCATGTTATTCTTTTTCTCGAATTAGTCTTAGATTAAACATTAGTTGCTAAATACAGAATAAGGTGAAATTACAATATTTGTAAAACAAATTGTCAGGAAATTGTAGTTGTAGGCAAATCACAACGAGCTAGCAATGGCCGAAACGCTAGCAAACGAAACAGTATGGCAGGGCGAATATAGAACACGGTAGACCATGAGATAGTGCTAAAATTTGGTCTCTAATGCATCGGAGTGATCGCTAGATTGATTCAGAGGCTGTCACATGTAGTTATCTCAGGATAACCTTCGAAAAACGTTGGTGACGGTCACATACATCATCAATCCAAAAAGACTTAGAACACAAAATTTTTGATAGTTCCATGTTTTCCTCCCAATTGACAACTTGAAAGCTTCCTGAGGACCGCTAAGAATATCCTCACTTTGCAGGCCAAGAGAGTCATGGATTTAAGAAACTGCGGCTTAATTTCAATTCAATGATCACGGTTTATCTATTTTTAGGAGCTATGAAACGAACCAGCTACAACTTCCACTCCATCATTGCAAACAGAAAATTTTCCACTATTTAACTTTAGCAAAATGTACAAAGTTTGAAGATTTGATAATTCTAAGCGACATCCTTTTACGACATGAGACTGTAGGAATCGGCTAGTTTTGTATGACGATAGAACCCAATTATGGTGTGGAGTGAGTATGGTGTGACACATTATAAGCTTCTTTCTCCAGCATCATCTCAAACTTTCCCAACCGATAGCTCTGGAGAGATATTTCGAAATCTAGGACTCCGAAAACCTCCTTATACATACGCAAGCTTTTTTTTTGTCTTTTCTTTCTGACGCATTCATTTCTGACCATATCATTTCAGTGATCTTATTCGATCTTCCCGGAAGGTATCTCACACAGTAAGGTTCGAGCTCTAGTTAAGACTAGACTCGCCGCTTTTCAAGACCAAGGTATACAAGAAAGTGATCTTGTTAAAATCACCCTTAATTTCGATAGACTTTCCCGATCACAAATGGGTAAGCTGATACTCCGCTGATAAATATATCAGAAACACTAATGGAAATATCACTGTCACCGGCGGAATTTTAGTCTGACATCCGATGCGCAGAGGGTAAATATACCCAGACTATTATAACAGCTAGCGTACATGATTATTGTGCGTATATCATTTTTTCTTTACATTAACATAACACAACGGAACAAATTACAACAAATCATTAATAAAACGCCAAATTTTTTATGTAAATGCAAGTTATTTCTTAAACATTTTGAAAAAATTCACAAGTCATCTCCTAAATTTAGAAAGGCAAAAATCACAAAAATATATTTATCCATTCAAGAGTTATTCAAGGAAATCTTGATCCAAAGTTGTACATACACCAAAAAATTATGCGTACAAGCAGTTTTATATAACAAAAGAAGAAAAGTTAATAGTGAGTATGATATTCTTTTTGTTGGATAGCCTCTTTGAGGCGATTCACTACTAAAAAAACAAGATTACGACTTTCATCAGCAGGATTTTTACGCTATTCTTTGAAAATTTTAGTCTTAAGATCTTTTTTCCTATTAACGCTGTGTTAAGTAAGACGTCGTTTCAAAAGGTCCAAAAGATGCTCAATGGGACTGAGATTTGGTTACTTGGGAGGAGGTGGCAGTACAAACTTAACATTTTACAGTAACTACCCTTCTACTAGTTGAGAGAAAAGATTAGGATCGTTATCTTGAACTAATGAAATATCTTTTTTTGTTCCAATTTTTGAGCGCTTAAATTAAGTTTTAGATCTAGATCTAAAGCTTAATTAAAACTTAAAAACTTAGCAATGCAGCAGATCTAGCTAGATCTGCTACATTGCTTCCCATACAATCACGCTTCCACTTTCGTGGTGAATTACAGGCGTGCAGGTCGAATGGAGCCTGGTACCTTCTTATGTCATACAGATCTTCATTAACAAATCACCATCGTGAACATTGTGTTCAAATATAAAAGGCTTCTAAGCTGATACACAACCTTTATAATGCACAAATCCGCAGAATCGATGCAACCCTCATAGACCAACTCCTACGATGCCTTGAAAAAGCGATCCACCACCCGAACCCATTAATCCGACAAATCATGAACACCGGCACAGATCTTGCGCTACATTTAAACGAACGCCACCTATTACCCCAATCTATTCGCCAACTCGTTGATCAAGGAAGAATCGTCGCCTCTCAATACACCAAAAACACCCATCCACGAAATCCTAATTGAAGGATTATTTGTTTATATGTATATAGTGTTAATTTATTTATTTCACTTACATAAAACAATATGGGGAGGTTTTGTTTGGCTTTCTTTCCAATTGTAACTCAATATTACAATCAACAAATTATAATGTTAGTTTAAGCAAGATGTAGGACTCTAGAATAAGTAAAAACTGTTAAGTAATTTTAATCGAAATCCTTGTTAGAATTAAGACTACTGAGATGTTTTTGAGCCAAAATAAAAATGTTATTTTCAAAAATGTTGTTTTTACAACCTTTATAAAAATTTTTGGGAAGAAAGTGCCGAACAGGTTTCGCACTCCACGATATTTTAAAGATTTTTTTTACCCGGGGCGGCTATTTTCCGAGCACTTAATTTAGGGTCAATTTTCACTATTCTTATGATTTCGCATTCTGTAGTTGCCGTACACATTTCCTTGCGTCCTCTAGCAGATACAATTTCCAAAGAACCATTTTTTTATAAATTGTCAATAAAGTTTGTACAGTTGCACGAACCCAACAAACATTAACTTTTCAATATCAATATGTACTTTGCTGTAATTTTTTCGTAATTAAAAAAATAGCATGGTTTTAAATTCACATAAAATTGTATGCTAATAAGCTTGAATCTGTATATAATTCAGAATGTTTAAACTGGTTTATTATAGACTAAATACAAATACGCAATAAAATAAAAGGTGTTTTTTAGAGGTATACAACTTTAAGATGAAAAAACCTTTTAGTGCTACTGGCCATGGGTATTATGGTTACTTTGGTTTGCGATTTGATCATGAATGAATTGACGCCTGAGCAACGTCTATGAATTGTGCAGATTTATTTAAAAAAAACGATTCTATTCCAGAAGCTCATCGCGCACTCCTACAATTTTGTGCCCGACATAATCGACAACCAGAACAATAAATTCTTCTTAATTCAACAATTAATTCTGTTTCCATTCTCATTATCATCATTATGGAAGATTTTACGGAAGCATCTCGATTGCAGGCTTACAAAATCCTAATCTTGCAGAAATTGAAGCCGAACAACGACCGGGCACGGTGTAGATTCGAATTTCTAATTTCATAAGAAAATTTAGTTTAGCGATGAGACTCATTTCTAGGTGAATAATTACTTTAAACCGCCACTTTTGGAGTGATGAGCCACCACAGGCGGATTCACATTTCAAAACCGTTACATCTTGAGTATGTCACTGTTTGATGTGCTTTATGGGCCAGTGGAATCACTGTTCCGTATGACTTGCAAAATGCTGCTAGGAAAAAACCTACAGTCAATGGTGACCGCTATAGAACAATGATCTATGACTTTTTCGTTCCGGAATTGAGTCGCCGTAATGCAGGGGACCTCGGGACTAATTGAAAGAAACATTTGATGAGCGTATGAACCTGTGAACTAGCTGTGAACTGTGATTTAACACCGCTGGACAGGTTCTTGCGGGGATACGTTAAATTACTTGTTAACCTCGACAAGCCTTAAAGCGCTTGACCGTTTGTAAGACATTCGTCGCGTTATTGCCGATAAACGGCCCCAATTATTGGTTAGAATATCTGAAAATTGAAACTCTCGCTTGGACTTTCTTGGCGTCAGTCGTGACCACCCACGACGCTCACATGCCCGAAGTCATATTAAAATAAAAATGTCCGAGAATTATGTTCCCAATAAAATTTTCGAAATACCTCCCCAATAAAAAATCTTCCCAATTTCGTGGCAATTAGAACAAGATTTTCTATCTTCGATCTATACTTATAAAAAAAAACCACCCTATATAAGGGGAAATAGACCACATATTCTGTAGTCTTGTATGTACAAATTTTGGTTCAAATTTTCGCACCATTATTGCTGAATGGAGAAATATTTTTGTTGTGTGTCTTTCTAAATTCAGAATATGAACTGTTATTTTCTATAAAAAGTTTAAGAAATAAATATTTGCTTTCTTTGTGACTGAAAATTAATCCACAAATTATATGTACGCGTAATGTTTTGAGGTAGTGTATGTATAACTCTAACTATCTAACTGAGCATGCGGTTCGGTATAGAAAGTTCACTTTTCCAAATGTCTTAATGTTAGATATTCAATAAATGAAAGACAGAACGGGTGTGAAAACCTGCAACATGAGTATCAGTAGTATCTTCTTCTTTTTAACAGACCTTTTTTAATGGGGTTGGGACTGGTTGTTGTTCTATAAAAAGGATATAAAGGCATAAGAAAAAATCTTGTCTTTAACATTATCAAGCGCAGAAGTGTTTGATGTTTGCATCGTTCAAAACGGAACGGGCTTCAATTCTTTCACTCTTTCAATGTTCTTTGAATAATTTGACTTAAAATCTTGGTAAATTTTATTCGCAGATTTGTTTTTCTCTACTAGGTATCCATTTCCGTTTATTCATTTACTAAAATGAAATGGTGATCAAAATTTTACAGCGTTATGTTTGCAACGATGCAAACTTCAACCACCTAAGCGTAGTGAATGTCCTAAGTTAGATCCCCTATTCTTGAAAGGAAGCTGTTGCACCTTGAAAATCCTAATGAAACGCATATCTTCGAGGAATGAGAAAAACCGTCGAAGAACTCTTCATGCACGTCCACAAAAGTTAGAACCGCTTTATACTAATCCGTCTGTCTGCTCTAGAGTCAAACTAGCTTAGCTGAAACTACAGATAGTTAAGCAAACGCAGAGCTAATCAATTCCGGCAGTGTTTTTGCGCAATCGATTTTTGTCGTTGTATTCTGACAACGCAAACATGAAGCAATTGCTTCGCTGCCGAAAATATCAACAAGCTGCAGTTGAACTAATTGCTCTGCGCACGTAGCACCCAAAGAAGAAAGGAAAGATAATGCATTCTCACAATTGTGCTAATTATAAGCACTAAAACAATGTCTTATCATTCTTTGCTATCTCTGCACTATCAGAGTTGCGTCAGAAGCTCAACTAGATATGCTGAAGGCCACTGTTGTTACGTCTAAGATCGAGAACATTCAACTCATCCATTTTCATGATATACCACAAAAATAAAATGTGAAGATCAATAGTCACCTGGCTGCATCCAAAATCGCACAAACGTTGTTCAACGACAAAACATGCCGCAAATAATCGGAAATGGCGATTTCAAGTTCAGTGAATCCGTACTGGTTCGCCAGCCCCAATGTATCCAAAATATTTTCCTCTTTCATTTGCGATAGAGACATATGACCTAGGGAGAAACATTCATGATTATTTACAATATCACTTGGGGAAAACTATTTGCTGGTTGCACGCAAGGACGTTTAGCTCATCTCTATTTTTAGCGAGAGCGCCACACAATGCGCGGCGTGGGCTTCTAGGGTTTACTCACCTGAATAAATGTAGCGGAGCAAGGCTTTGAAGGCCTCGAGCGGGATCTTCAATTGAATTTCGGACTGATTAGTTTCCGACAGACCGCCATAGAGCAGCGCTCGGAAGTACTCACTGCGCGCCGCCAAGATGACTCGATGTGCCGGAAGCCTTTGGTTCTCGACGATGAAGGTAACGTCCGAGTAGTCGTCATTGTTGCATAGTTTGGCCATTTGATCGGAAAAACGTTCTGCAACAGGTCACGACATTAGGCACCACTATCAAAAATGAAGGCGCACGGCGAATGATTTGCCGCTGATTTTGATTATCTCTACCCGAACTTACCTGTCAATTCAATTTCACCTGTGCGAATTTTAGAACCGACTCCCGACATTTTGTGACTTTGACTGCTCATTGCCGGCCGACAATTGCAATGCGAGAAACGTTGCAGCCAGCACGCGATTTAATCAATTCCAAAATGTATCTCGCGATCAATTTTAAAGATTTCGAACACTCGGGTTAGGCACGCGTCGAGCATATTTTCAATAGGCACTGGTCCAGGCCCAGTTGTCGGAATGGCAGGAGCTTCACTCGTTTCACTCCCGCCGGCAATTCCAGGAATGTTTTCGAAGTTTAATATTTGCGCGTATTTAAACTACGCTAAATAACTCGAATAATCACAGCTCGGCTAGCGAAAGTTCTTATTACGCATTAAAAGACACTTCGCGATGACAGACGGTAAGTAAGTATGCGGCAATGGCAAGTTTTCGTAATTTTGTTTTGACTGCTCGTGAATGGAATGTCAGGGCTGACCAAAGTAGAAAAACTGCGCCATCTGTTGGAGAAAAGCCTCAATGTATTATATTCATCGCAAGGATAATATTTCGCATTTATCAACGGTTGATGGAAAATGAAACTTTCAAAAATTTGAACCGAAAAATTTACCTAGTTAATTTTAGCCACATAATGATGTGCACAAATAAATGTTTTTATTCATGAGCTGTCGGAGTTCGCCTTACACGGACAATTGCTGTGGTTTTTTGAAACGTGAAAATAAATTCGTTGAACCGATGCATGTACTTGCAACAAAAAATTTAGTGGGAATTATTGATGGCAGCTTTAGTTCAGTATCACATTAACGATATTAGTCGATTGAGTCTAGCTGGGCAGTGAAACGGAATAGAACGCCATCGGCGACCGAACCGGTATGCTCGCCTGATTGCAAGAACGGAGGACACAGTCTATAAAATTGTACACGTACACGAAATATAAATTGTCGATTTACTGATATCAAAAGATGAGCTGCATTTAGAATTGTTAGGATGCCGCGTATAGGATATAGAGCCACAGAAATTAGCAGAAACGTGGTTGGTAGTCTGAGGATGGCCAGAAACTTCAGTGCAACTATTTCAAATGAGATAACGTACACTGCAAGTCCACATGATATCAGGTTTCGGTTAAAAACTTATCTCATTATTGGCAAGGAGTGACAGGAAAGGTGTAATATTTGCGTCCTTATAGAATGTTCCTCCTAACATATTTTCTACTTGGGTGTCTCTATTTGGATATACATTTTCGAAGATGTTCGTTTGATTGCTGCCGCAGGCCTAAGTTAGCTTGGTGTTGCTTGGGTCCGCCGTCCCTTGCTACTTTCGAAGGTATTTATCTCAAATATTTATATATCCTTTGCAACGGGACATCCTTCCCAGAAGGAGACGCAGTATGAAGAGATGAGTCGAATTAGAGTTTATATGCATGAGCAACGTTGTACATTACTTTAGTCAATTATAAGAGCGCCAACACGGCCAATGTGTTAATAACAAACAAGTTCAGGAGCAAAAAAGTAAGAACCTCTGCAGGCACAATCGTGAAATTTTGGCAGGATGTCCGGAAAAACTCCCAGCAATAGTCTAAATGGAAAAAAGCAATAGGGATAGAAATGTTCAAGATTGCAAAAGCATTTGGTGAAGTCTGGCATGCAGGGCTGCTATTCGAAATTCACAAGGTACCCAATCTCAAGAAAATGGTGCGTATTTCAGAATCTTTCCATAACAGAGTTTTCCATACAAGGATTGACAACCGAATGTCTCCCCATCGGCGCATTGTAACTTATGTCCTAACAGAATTGCCCAAACCTTTATGAAAATTCCATGGTGGACATGCCACAACTTTCAGAAAGTGTTCAGATATTCCTTCGTACTGATTATGTTTGTATAAATATACACTTGATATAGAGAAACTGAAAATGCAAAACTGCAACAGTTTTTAAACAATTACAAGCTTTTTCTACGAAATTTAAATCAGTGCAGATAAGCCAAGACGATATTTATTGCACGAAAAAGAAAACATCCTCGCCTTCATATTTCTCCCGCTGGAAATAAAAACACGGAATGCAAAAAAGGCTGCTAGGTTTTAAACAAACGATTTTAAGGAAGTTACTTTGTGGTGGTATCCTAAAGGTCTAAACAGGGGAAAAAACCAACTTACCCACAAATGCCAATGAACGCTAGTTGGGCTAGGATCTTAAAGTCAAGCAACACTGGTATAACTTGCCAATCTATTCCAAATTTAACGAGATTCCTCCGATTTATTCTAGACGAATATAAAATTGAAAAATTAATTTAGATGATTCGATTCTCTGAAAACGTATATTCTTAGGCAATGCGCTATCACAAATTTTTTCGACATTTTTTAAATATTAACAATCAATTTGAGTTTTGAAAGTCAACGCTCGTGGTTTTTCACTCACATACGTCATTAAATTTCTTGCTCTATGTGATACACCTTAATACTGTAGAGTAGATATGAATAACTATCTACCATTATAAGTAACTATCTATCAGCTAACTACCATGTAACCATATAACCGCTTTGCTATGATTAAGTGGCGTAATCATAACAATATATAAGCAAAAAACGGCTGAAAAACTCTCAGAAGTTACCCCGAAGAAATTAAAAGATCGAGCGTTACCAGCTTCTCAGTTGCATTGTTACTCAAGTTATTCTAACTATCACGAAATAATGTGTATAATTGTTAGGCAGTTCGTAATTGACAGGTCTATCAATGCGCATCTATAATTCTATTAATGGCCAATACTTGAATCCTACTAAAGATACAACGAATAGCGAGCTTAAGACCAGCATCGTAGAAATATCAATACCAAAAAGTACCATTTTCTGACCTTTTTGTATTTGAACATATAAAACTCGCCTGCGCACATTTTGCGAGGCTAAGCTGATATTAATCTAACTACACGAATTCTAAGTCTGCTTTCACGTTTCACTCATAAATACGTGAAAAACGTAAGTATATCATTAACTACCAGTAGAAATCCTAGTCCTAAGTTACAATTATTTATATACAATACAATACATACAATACAATACATTATGTTACAAATTCGGATCAGCTCAAGCCACATACGATCTTAAGATGGCACTTAATACAGTTAAAATGAATTCCGCGTTTTGCCCGACATGGATGGAAATGTTGTTTGTTTGTATACGGAACGAAATCACGTCGTTCCTTGTCTGCTTTTTGTTATGTTCACATACCAATTTTATTGACATGTCATTTTCGGCGTGTGGTTTGTTCTCTCGTCAGGAGAGCTATCTACACAGTTTTCAAGTTAAATGCTAAAAAAAATTTCTATAGCTCCATGTTATTCAATTCACGCATATTTTTTAACTTGCATAGATCATAACTTTGTTAGTCAAAAATGTTCAATGCTTCAGACAGGCGTATAGAAATAATCGGACTCCAAAAGTCAACATAAATCAATGAAAGTGCAAAATCTTAAAAGATTTCTTTTTTTTAATTCTTTATTATTGTTTTAAAGGGTTTTGAAATTGTTTATTCTTCAAATACCTGTTGCCAATACACACCACCCATTGCCCTACACAGATCGCTTCGCGCATGCTACGCAACATGATGAGTATTTTTTATCAACATAAGTTTGTATCTCAAGTAAAAATTGACAGTTGTGTCGAGTCAAGTGGGTGGATAGGTGGTAAGGGATTTTCCGGTCGTCTTTCGATTGTGGATTTTGCGATTTCTTAACTTATTTTTACTTTATCGATTCTCGCACTGCTACGTTTATCTCTCAATTATCAAAGAACCCCATAATAGACATTTTACCGAGGCGCTAAACGGTCGAATTAGCGCATATTTATAAATTTTTATAGGCAATGTGGAGCTAATTCGAAGTGCATACGCATTTAATGTGTGGAAATGAAGTGATCGCGGCCTTTGTGCGGGATTAAAACACATCCTAAGTGAAACAAATTTACAATGGCTCTACGGCAATGAGCCTCAAGAAAAGTTGATAAAGTGATTAGCAAGTGATCGGTGCACTGTGTTGGATTGGGAGATTCCACGAATGCAGCGACGAAAGCTGTGAAATTTGATCTCAGAAGTTTGACCATGCTACAACCATGACTTTATCAAAGGTTCGTGACTTTCAAACGCCTCTTGTTTGCATATTTGTACAACAAAATTAAAAAAGAAGATGCTACTATTTATATAAAACAATCCAATCATATTCAGCACAATTAAAACATTTCGTTTTCGTGTTATTGGCAATTTGACAGGGGCACACGCAGCACTTGTTGCAAGCAAATAAGTGGCACCATAGCCAGAAATTATAGTATTCCGTTTAATATTTAGCATAAAGATTCCCAACCATTCATTACATCCCCGCCTTCGCTTACTTGCAACTTGCAAACGGCTATTTAGCACCCATGAATGCTTTTCAATATCCCATCGATTGCCAGCGACAGATAAGATAAGACTTCGCGCGTATTTGTTTTGTTTAGCATCGAAAGCGTCAAAGTGGCTATTTTTAAACTTTATACACGTCGAGTTTACTAGCGCTGTGGCCCGAAAGACACCTCTCCATACCTTTAAGAAAACACTGAAAATCCTCACCATTTCGTGCTGAAATATTCCACTTCTTTCCACATTTATTTAATATTTCAATAAAATCTTGATAGTCTTTGCTAAAACTGACATAAGTTTAAGAATTTGAGGATAAGTACGACGCGAAATTCTCATTTCGTGATAAATATTCTATATTCTGTATTCCTCAAGTTATTGAAGTTCTATATAGTGAGCCTATTTTTCCGCCAAAGCCAAAATAGTAACAAATAATAAAGAATGTCGGTTACACATAGAACTTAAAAATCACCATTCACCTTTAGCCGAAAATGACATATCATATCCTTCAATTTTTTCTACGATTAATTTTTATTATTGGTTTTCGTTGGTGCTCATTCCCCATATATTTTGGTTTTAGCTAGGAACTATCCTGCCGCCCTACAAAAGCCAAAGACAGCTTCTTATTTGATATTTGCCAAGTAACCCAGCTCTCTTGCTTGATCTTATGTTAGCCAATATAAATGCGTTTGAATAAAACCCAGACGCTCCAGAATGGAACGGATATGTCATATCTCGAAAAGGCCTGCTTGCCAAATTTGGTGGTATTTTGACCAAAAAGGTTGTGACATAGTAAAAATGTCATTTGGGTTCTGCCGGCGTTCTGTTCTTCGAGAATTTAAGGTCCTAGCCTTGTTCTGGTAGAGCCTAAGGGCTCGGTGTGTTAATTATATCCTTCTCATACGATCGAGGAAGAATCTACCTTGATGTTTATAACGAACAAATAACTCCTGTGAAACTTCTATACATGTGAAACTTCTATACATTTCGGCGGTGTGCCATTATCGCTGTGATCTTCCGTTCTGGGTCAACGAAACAACGAAAACCATCCACTTCCTCCAAAATAACAGAACACGACTACTAATATAGACACCAATGATAGCGAGCATTCTAGGTATACATATAAGAATCAGAAATCAGACGCTTTTAAGAGCTTGTTCCTTTGGGTTTTTAACTCAAATTAGCAGGGGTAAGAAAAATCCATCCTGACGGATGTGTCCCGTTTGAAATAAAATGAGACGAGGGCATCTTATTGGCTCATCAGAATCCTGATGAAAGAAAGCTGATTGGAATATGTTAACATTACAACTTCGAAGGGAAGGTTTGTCGGGGAATAACTGCAATGTCATAAAGACATCAGTAAAAAAACTAAATTATATCATAGAAACTCTTGCTAGTATCCTTACGAAAATATGTCGAACTACTACCATCAAACTTAAACTAATTGAAAAAATAATTAGAATTATATAAAAAAAAATTAAAATTTTCTCGGATACGAGGGGGTCTGAAAAGTTTCCGACCACAACGCAAAGATGGCGGTACTCTTCAGTAAAAGCTAGTGAATGTGGTTGTCTTTTCTTTTTTCGACAGTTACTCACCAAGGTTTCAGCCATTTTTGACGAACAGTCGGTATTAAATCTTTGTTTTTGAAAGTTAATACGCTTACGCAAATCAGAGATGAATTTGACCCTGTGTATGGGAACCCTTCATCATCATTTATCACAGTGAAATTTTAGGCAACTGAATTTAAACGTGGCCGGAAGCGCTTGGGGAATGATGACGTTCGGCACGTCAAAAATTCATTGGGGAACATCCATTACAGGGGCACACTACGCATCATTACTTGCCCAGCTGGAAAGAGAAATCGCCCATTTGCAGAAAAAGAAAATGCCGTTGCACCAAGACAACGCGCCATCTCACAGCTCAGCGGTTACCATGACGAATTCCGGTTCGATCTGCTTGACCATCTGTCTTACTCACCAGATCTAACCCCAAGCGACTTTTTTTGTTTCCTCAGTTAAAAGCTACGCTTGGAGGACAGACATTATCGTCAAATGAGGAGGCAATCATCTTCTAGAACAATTATTTTGCAGAGAAAAACGCTGAGTATTAATTGGGCTTTTTAAAGATATGGAAGCATCGCTGGAGAAGTATGTATAGTTACAAGGAGATTACGTAGAAAAATGAAAAAAATATGAAGAAAAATGTTTTGTATCATAATGAGGTCGGAAATTTTTCAGACCACCTTCATATTATAGACAGCCATGTCCCGCAAAATGATATACGGCATGGATAAATTGTAAACACAACCAGAAAATTTTCAGGACAGCTGTAAGAAGGTAAAAAAATTGTCATGGAGTCTCTTACATAGGTGTGTTGGGAGAAGTGATATAACCAAGGAAAGTACTGCAGAAGCCGATGTGACATTCAAGCTAAGTTGGAACCTTAAATGGACAGATCACATAAAAACGAAGCACCAAAATCGTGCTTGAATTTCAGAAAGTACTTCGTACGAACTTTTCGAACCCCTACAGGATTCAGAGTTTTTGAGCTTAACAGACGAAAAAATCGAATGGAAAATGAATCGAATTCTTTAACGACGTCCTTTCCTGAAGGATGTTGTAAATGAAGAAAAGATCGATCCACATGAATAATTGAGAATCGATGACGTACATCCGCTTATCCTCGAGAGAGAGCGATGATCTTCATGATCTTCAAAAAGAAACAAAGCTTCAGGAGAGGCAAGAATAGTGCTTATACGAAAATTGTCGTTATCAGTAACTTCAAGGAATATAAATCTATTAAGGTTTTTCTGCCGAAAACTTTGGAACATTTAGTGGACGTATACCTAAAATAATAACGAAGTTGTATCTAAAATCTTCATTTTAGGTGGTAGAGAATGAAGTAGTGAATAAGGCAGAATGAAACCGGGCCATCAAATATGCACCCTAGCTGCCTTCATTGACGTCAGAAGGGCTTTTGATGTCAATGAATGAGCCTTGGCATCAAAAAGACTAAGGATAAGGAGTCGATCTATATTCGACCCAATGCGGAAGTTATAACCAAAAAATAAAAAAACCAAAAAGAATGCTTTGATGTGGAGATGACATTACTATGGGTTGTCAAAAATATGCAGATAGTCGAAGTCCTAAATAGAAGGGATTTCAGAACGTTTTTCGCCTCTAAGTGCATGGTTTTACTTTAAGTTTAAGAGTTTCCAAAGATAATAACTGGATTGATGCAGACTTTGTTTCCGATCGACCATCGAGTTTATATTACGGCCCAAAAATTAAAGAGCAAACTAGGGATTTTAGTGGGCAAGATTAAATATTTATGAGTAGAATTAGGCAGGGATTCGGATACTTTTAACGAGACATCAATTTTGAGTTACCATGGACTGTTAGCATTGCGAATATACGCACTTTGCTTTATGGTGTAAATTGTGTTCGTTCAAACAACACCAATGACGCAAATGTATGCTTAAGGGGTTAAAAAGGGTGACTCATTATGAGGTTTGATTTTAATCTTAATAAAAGGCATAAAATTGAATTCCATATTAAAAATTTTATTGTGAGTCGACGGAACAATCCATGACATTTATTCTTTATAGATTATCTCGTTTCAAAGGTGATCGCGGCTACGCCGTAAATGATCCACTCTGAGGATCAAATTTGGATTCTGACATAGCAACCGATATCTCTCGAATAACACGATTAATGTTGGCTTTCAACGCATCGATTGAATCTGGCTTATCCCTGAAGACTGGAGACTTTATGTAACCCCAAAGAAAATAATCTAAATGTGTCATATCACACAGTCCAGGCGGCCAATTTACTGATCAAAAACCACAGCATATAAACCCTTACATCACACCAAACTGTGCATTTCTATGGCTGTAGTGGTAGCTGTTGAAGTTCTTCAGATTGTTCATCAGCCCAAAAACGTCAGTTCTGCTTATTGACGTATCCATTGAGCGAAAAATGCGCCTCATCACTGCATAAAATTTCGCGATGAAACAGCAGATTTTACTGAGTGATTCCGAGCCCATTGAACAAAAAATCGACGTAATCCTAAGTCGCCCAGCTTCAATTATTGCACGAGTTGAATTTGTGTGCCTAAACACCCAGATCTTTACGCAAAATACGCCAAATTCTTGCATACGACAAACCGAGCTGTTGAAAATTAATTCGTCACAGTCTTCAGCCACATTCTCGGCTACAGCCGCTATATTCTCTTCACTACGTGCTGGATACGGTTTGATCGGTCGAATATCATCCAATAATGTATGCTGGGTTTCAAATTTGCGAATGGTTTCGGTAGTAGTTTCGGTAGGTCGATGATGCACACCATAGGTTGCTCTAAGAGTACGAAAAACATTTCCCACGGAACGCTGATTTTCGTTATAGAGCTGAACAATTTGGATTCGTTGTAAATCTTTCCATGATAATTTGTCAAACAATACTGAATAAAAATTACATTAAATTTTGACAGGAATAACGCGCAAAAGAAGCCTATTGATAATCAAATCTCATAATAAATCACCCGTCGTATACATAGAACGGAGATTTTCATACATTGAACTAAATACTCAATGAAACAATGTATGATACACGTAGATGGTACTTATTCATTTTAATAAGTACAATGTAAAATTTTAAAAAGAATGGAATTATTTTTCAAAATTCTAATAAATAAAAATACTCTGAGATGGTTTATCTGAAATAGTAAAATTGGTAAGATTTGTGAAGGATATAAACTAAATTAGGCCCTAACGTAGCCCTTTTATTAAAAAATTGGTTCACTATAATTGTTCAAATTTGAAAATATCGTTTTGAGATAGACATTTAATAATTTTTTCTCAATAAATAATCGAAATTCCGACATATCCAAAAAATCCTACGTTAAAGACTAGATACTATTTATCTATAAGAACTATGCACAATTTAAGGCAAATCCTTAAACGAAAAATGCAAACATTTCTGACCACCGATCTTCAATGCCATATTGTGTGATAAACGCTTTCAAAAATTGAAAATCAGTTTCGAAATCAACCAAACTTTTCGACCTAGAGTTAGCTTGTAAATACCTAAATACTGGAAGTTCCTCGAATGAAACTTGTGGGAAAGTAAGGAAACCTGTAACAATAAACAAATACATTATTGAAAAATTGATTTCTTAAGGTTTTAGGTATTATAATCCCTTAAGATTTCATCGACTGGGCTTTTCATGAGCTATTTACAATACCTGGAGCTCCCGCTAAAGCCTGCTACTGAAGCGATATATTGCTGCTATTCACCCAGCGATAGAAAACGACAGCGACAAGCAACACTGCTGAAAGACTCTTCCAGACGATTTCCTTAATATCATGATCATAGAAAGAAAGTTATTTTTGCGACTTTTAATTTTGCACGGTACACCTTCCGCGTAAGTTAGAAAGAATTTCAGTTCATGCACGCGGCCGAGAAAAGTGGTATAATATATGCAGAAAGAATATTTGCATTAATTCATTACAAATCGAATCGTTACAAATGATTATAAATAGTTTATTTGAGTAAACTAATAGAACTAATACACCAATTGTACATAGAAACTTTTTTTCATCTAAAACTTTAAAATGGCGACTGAAGGTAACTCAGCGAGAAACGTAGTTCGCTGGCGGCATTGATGTCTCAATCATGGTTACTCTAAACAAAAAAAATTAAAATAGTATTCATTCAGTATGCATGTATTCAGTGTGCCCAAATTACTATATTCATTTTATCATGAATACAAAAATTTACGACATTTAAAAAAAAATCAGATAACCCCTTTTTTTGTGATTACTTTTTGGTCCCAAAAATATTACAAATCAAAATTTATGTTCGATCAATTTAAGTTAGAGCTGTTTGTGTGTACAATAAGTGGTTCAAATACCATGAAGGTCGGGTCAGTGGTATGGGAGAAATAGCCTCCGCCGTCTGTAAAAACTAAGTAAGTAAAACCAGCAAGAATCAGCGCTACCTGCACCATATAAATTACCTCCAGCTTCTTCAAAAACTTAATTTTCGGCATCGCGTCTTTTGGGTGAATTGATGGCGGTAAAGTTTGATGCCCAAGACGATATTATCAATGGTGGATTAAATTCTTCATTGGAAATACAAGCTGCCGTTTTAAACTCTATTTCCATCGTTTTTTGTGGGTTAAATTTTTATTTAGACGTGATAATCAACAGAAAATTGTTGAAACATTCGTTCTTATTTCGTGTATGCCTACCTAAACAGTCTACAAGTAACTCGTCAGTCTTTTAGGTCTTCATACATCGACTTCAAAATTTCTTGAACTTCAGTAACAAGAGTAGGAGGAAGGAAGCAAATACTCTTATAATCACGAGAGAGTATTTGTTGCCTCAGCTTTTCGATATTTGGATTGACATCATGAGATCTGTCATGATAATATCCTGCTCAATTTCTTAAACATTTCTTCACGAAAGGCAAAATCAAAATCCTTATTTATTTAAAAAGCTTATCCATAATGATTTGACAGTTTTATGAACAAAGCTGTCTGAAGTTTGCATCGTTGGAAACACAACGGAAAGCAGTAGAATTTTATTTTTATTCGTGAATATTTTCTAATTCCATTCTCATTATTTCGTTTAACATGAAAAACGCTCTCAGCTTGATGAGTGAAAACGCAATACGCAATAAAATATAAATCAACTATTACTTACTCTATCTCTTTCGGTCAGAAGTCGCCCTAGAGTGTAATCGTTGTTTTGGCATACACTATGTTTCCAGTCTACGAACAACTAATACGACAAATGTTGGCTGCGTATTGGTTAGGCAGGTTGAGGAACAAGATGTCATCATTTAATCGAAAAAACATAGGGGAAGCCTACTAGAAAATAAAGGAAGACTTTTGAATATTTAGAAAGAAGATTTAGAAATCGATATAACATAACAAGTTCAAAAAAAAGTGTGAAAAAAGTGAAAAAAGTGGTTGTGAGTAAAATGCTTTTTTTTGTAAAATTAAAAGGTACCTACGGCAATGACATAAAAACCTACTCAGCAATGCCAATTCCTTATAAATGCCTACAATTTCTTCAAAAAGCTCTTGTTCATGTTTTCGATCCATCTGCTTCGCTCTGCTGTCCTTGGGAGCTGTAAAGCTCTCCCGGTTCGCTTTGTATTATCGATACTTATCGCGATTGCGGGCATAGCGGGCAAGCGTTATGAGACCAAACCGGATGCCCATAGTCTCCATTATTTTCAAAATTGGTCCAAATCCTTTGTTGAAAATGTATCTGAATATGATATCCAGCATGAGCACATTTTTGGGATGACTGGAAAAAACGCTTGGGGTTCATCATCAAAATGAACAAAAATGAACATCAAAATGAACAAACTACTATTCCATTGTGTTAACGGGTGCAGGTTTCTATCATCGCTACTACAACTATTCAGATACCCAACGGCTGTCGCTGTTTAAGACTTTTCAACAAGCCAATTGTGAAGATAACCTTATGAATCTTTTCGTGTCGCATGACACACGTGAACCACCTATTTTGGCACGCAACAACGTAAAGGTTATAAGGAACGTGAGGAGGTTGGACGGTGACCATGGAACGATTCTAATTATTTGACACAGCGGCAAAGCTGCTTGAACACATTTGATGCTGTTTTGGATACATGCCATGATTACGTTCCAATGTACGTTTAAACCCAGATCTCTACAAGGATCCCGTATCTAATTTGAGGAAAAAGTATCGACAAATCGAATTGGTGGGCAGCTAGCGTTTTATGTATACTACGTATAGATAAGTCCAACTGCTAATTCAGTCTAGAGATCTTTTTATTCCATTTTTATTTCATCTTATTTTATTAAGCCTAAAGATTTTTTCTCATTTCGTTCCACTTAGAAGATAAGTTTTTTCTTAACGCATATTATATATATATATTTTTTTTTTAATTTTATTTATCGATATACAAATACGTTTATATTTATGAAAAAAAATGATGCCTCCGAAATAAATGTAAAATACAAGACAAGAATGTCCTCTTGGTTGAATTGATTCCTATTGATATCGCATTTTGTCCATTGAAGGAAAATCTAGTAAATGCCTGTCTCGTAAAGTCATTCGCATTCCTCTATAAAATTTCGAGACGTGAGTAGCATCATGCGTTGTTCCTCGCCATCCAAATGTTACTTTGTGTGTTTCTGTTCCGTTTAATAAAAAAATCAATTGAATAGTTGTGCCTGACTGAACTCTTCGGTGTGCGCCTTAAACGGGGTTGGAACTAAAAGTCATCCTATAAGTCGAATTGATTCAAAAACAGTTACTAGGAGTAGATTTGACATGCTCAGATATTGATATGCTCAGTTCCATTTTCATTTACGATTCACTAGATTTTTTTTTATTTATCTTGTGTAGAAATGTATTTGTTTGCGTAAGAAAAAGATAACGTAGAGTAAAGTAATTTTCGGAATGTCGCATTCGGAAAATCGGGCTGGTTCATTAATGGCACCAGAGCGAAAGTTCACTCGTGTCCAACCCACGTCCCCAAACATCGCCGCACAGAGCTAGTCCGCCAGCAGCCACCAACGTAGTGCACTTCCGAGTACCCGAGTCGTTTTCCATCAGGGTACAACTCGTTGCCACGTCTCTAGGACTTCACGTCCGGATGTCGCTGCGAGGCCGACTCGTACTGCATTCGTCGCCGCGATGATTACGAAGTGGAATCCATTACAGGCGCTTTCTTTTTCCCTGACCCTTTTCTTTTTCAACTTTATTTCTTCTGTTTCTTAAGCTTGTATCTTTTGGGTCAGAGATTTTTTAGATTCCACTGCGCCTTATTTTCATGTAACTTTTTTACAGTGAACAGCCGCATTATATACGAGTTTACGCATAGAACGCGCGCATTTAAACGAGCATAACTATAATCATAATGTCTGCACCGCCTAAAACTGTACGTTTTGAATATAAAACCGATTTCTTGAAATTTATAAAGCATATAACCCCCATAACAACGTTTTTCGATTACCTTTTTCGTATTATCCTGAAAGTGTAACTTTCTACCAGAGAAAATTCAATTCAAAAGCGCTAAATGACTTTAACATCAAAATAAATAGTAAATTTGGATATATGAAAGGATAGAAAACCAAAAATTGTGTATCAAGAAAATTAAATGTCACAAAACATGTTTTTTGGGAACTTTTCCAAAAGAATATATTAAATATTATTTGAAGTTTGCATCGTTGCAGACGTTTTTTCAAAAAATTTTGGCTAATTTTCTTCGCATATTTAAATTTTTTTCACTCTAGTAGATTTTCAATTCAGTTTAATCATCTAATATAGAGAAATAGTGAAAATATTTGACAGAGTTGCATTTGCAACGATGCAAACTTCAGACACCTAAATATGGTCAAATGCTGAAAATTTAGTAATCAATAAATAGAATTAAAACTTTTTCTATGGAAATAAGCTATTAATATAAAATTCTCGCAAAATATAATTTTACATTCCATTACATTATTTACATAAATATTGAAAACGATGCGACCAACGAATCGAACATTTCATGCAATGCATTCTATTATGAAATTTCGAAATAGAAATGAATAATGTTGAGGTGTGAAGAGGATGCTTAGCGCTTTCTTAAAATCCGCCTTATACCTTGTACGCCTTGTACCATCCGCCACTACGAATCATTTCCATAAATATTTTTACACACCCTCAAAGCCTTAATGCGCTTAAGTATTTATTAGCGTTGAGCATCATGCTAGTCCTAACCAGTATATAAACTATCGTGTAAATATAAACTTTCCAAGTTATTTAGGAGGATAAGCGATGTAATGGTAAGGTTATCGCTAATGATCCAATTCTGTGCTCTAATTTATCAGGGAAATATTTGCCCACAGTAAACATTTACAAACGTGTATTGTGTTTGTATCTTAATGGTTTATTTTATGTTGAAATGCAAAGTAGAGCGAAGGTAGCTTACATTTCTGTTTTTCTTTTCCCTCGTTTTAGGTAACTGGCAAAAATCGAAGTTGGCTCGAGTGGGAAATTCATCGCAGTATTTGGTTATCTCTTTTGTTGTTGTTTTTTGTAAAACTAAACCAATCTGAAGAATCAGTTCCAACTCCACCACAATCGCCATCTATAGAATCATCAGTGGAAAAAGTTCCAGTCATTAGTCCTTGCCTTTACGCTGAAGAGGAGCTGTGTCGGATGATATCTCCCAACGTAGACCCTCAAGCACCATGTCAGTGTCAAGCACACCCAATAATTCCGAACTTCTTAGTGTGTTGCAATATAACTGACGTGTCCAGAGTAATGGCATGTGCATCAAATCCCTCCAAGGATAGCAATAGTACATCTTGGCACAACATTCATATACGAAATGCAACATTCAATGAACTCGATGTATCACATAATGCTTGGAAACTTTTGCGATCGCTATCAATTACCGATGGAAATATTAGGAAGATAACAAACGAGTTTACCAAATTTTCTATGCCCAAATGCTTGAACGTGTCCAATAATAATTTGACCGAGATATATCCGAGAGCGTTCACGAATTTAACCCAATTGCAAATTTTGGATTTATCATACAATAACTTATCGCGCATACCGAATTTAAGTGTACAAACGAATTTAACTGTTAACATTAAGTGAGTATATTTGATATATAAAGTCTAAGCAATTGTAAATATTTTATTTAACATTTTTCATATCTGTTATTTGTTTACTGCTTAGCGTTTGCACTACGATTAATTTGTTTGATTCAAAACAATATGATAAATTTTTGGCAGACACGAAACATATTTTGAAAAAATTTATTTGAACATAAAAATAACTTAAAAATGGAATCTTGCAAAACAGGTAGACCTGGAAAGCAACTCTTTTAGTAACTAGTCCTACTAGTCTTTGTTGCCTTAAACACAGAATATACTTTAGATGTAATCTTGATGAAATGATTCACGAGCTTCGATTCTAGTCAATTATTAACTCAACTCATATCCTTCAACAAACACACCAGTTGAAATAACGCTTCAAAACTTTTCAGCCCTTATATTTTTGTTATCCTTCATATACAGCGAATTTAATTAATAAGGCGAAATAATTTGTCTTCGATAAAAATACGATATGGTATATTCTAAAATGAATATTTTTGAGACCTAATTTAAAAAAAAAAACTTATAAAACGCAACAAAATGATTTTCCGTCAATACTTTATGTATGATATCCCCGTCAATGTAAACGAAGTAGAACTGATTCTTTCCTTATCTTCGTTTTTTACTTTTCCGCGAGGGTTTATTATTACTTACACTGGTGTTCTGGTGTTATAGATCAGCATCACCCTTAAGTTCCCTGTACAAAAGTTTTAGTTCTGATACCTTAGTACACATTTGATCTGAATCACAAATGATGCTTCTCTAAAGATGAAATTATTGAAAAGCATAAGGATGAGTCCCGGCCTGATTTAATTTTATTATAATTCGACAGGATTTTGCAAGAGATATATCTTATGTTGAAATAAGTATCTTTAGATATATCTCTTAGTCGTTGTTTGAAAATGATTTCAAATTGTTGTAAAATGAACAATTGTTTCTTATTACATATAATACTTTTTATCAAAGTATACGCGCGTAGTTATTAAAAATTCTGAATTAACATAACATATGAATTTACTAGTTATTGCAGATTAAGCCGTTCGAGACAAATTAATCTGCTAATTACCACCTCCTTTACTCACACCGTGCACAGAGGGTCAGAGCTACAAATTTCAAGTCCAAAATTTCACGTGAGGGTGATCTTGTCGTAATCACGCTTATTCTTGATGAAACCGAAATACAAATTTAAACATCATTGATAATAGTGGAACTTATTGCAATTTCCCGTTCAACCATAACATAAGGTTAAAAGTCCTCGACGAGCTGTCACCTGAGCACAAACCAGTACTCTTTTAAATAGAATACATCTTTATAGATAAACTGGAAAGCCTTCAAAGATTCACTGACCAATGAAAACTTGAGGCATACACCTAATACGGCCAGCAACATAGAAAAAGTAATTGGGGAAGTGAATAGCGAAATTAAACAGGATCACGAGGGATCCTAGCTACAGAAGGCTAACCAACCGGCTCACAAACATAATTCGTGATCAGATCAATATATTTTGCAACAAGCATTTCGAGAATTTTTTACAAAATCACGAATCGGGCGAAGATCGATTCTGTAGAGTGACCAAACAATTCCGCATCAGAAGCAAGACACTAATCTCTCCTAGCCATATTACGAACGGCATGATGTTCGAAGAGGTTGGCGAGACAGAGGCTTTTGTACACAGGCTTGAAATACAGTTTTTCGAGAACTCTTCCTCGGAGAAGGATATTAACGATGAGGCGGAAATATCAAGAAATGGTGCACAAATACTGCGAACACAAGTCCCTCGGGAAGATGGTTTGAGACCAGTTGATTTTTAGGAAATGATATTTCTATTAAATACACTAAACATCAGAAAATCACCCGGCTACGATACCCTCACAAACATGACTCTACAGAAACATCCCGACTATTTTATTCTAGAACTGACTGACGTAACTAACTCTATCTTCCACCTGCGAAGGTTCCCACAGGCTTGAAAAACAACAATTGTCAGAGTTCTACCAACACAGGGAGAAAACCTCACACTCCTCCAGAACTGGCGACCCAACCCGTAAGTCATTTATCTTGACTTGACAATATTTTGGGAAAGGTAATACTCCATAGATTGTCAGAATTCGTTTTGGAAAAAAAAATTATCGCAGAGGAACAGTTTGCTTCATGTCCCAAAACTTCACAGAACTCCAGCTGACAAAATTAGTACAACACATAAAAAATTGCCTCAACAGCAGGAAATCCACCGTTCTTGTTATGTTCGCATGGCAAAGGCATTCAATAAAGTCTGTTAAGCGGGACTAATAAAAAATGTATGCACTTCACATACCCCTTGCTAGTATACGACCGATAGGCTCTTTCCTCCAAGGCAGAACTTTTTGAGTCAGAATTGACAACAGCCTCTCCAACCTGCGGCCAATTGAAGCTTAAAAACTGCAACAGTCAGTCAACGTGCTTTTGAAATACTTTCGAAAATGGATAATAAGTATCAACGCAGTCATAGCTCAACAGATTTTCATCACACGCTGAATATACCAAAACCCACCACTATCAATACAAGAGGAACACATAAAATAAAATAGAAAACGACAGCTAAATACTTTGGAGACAGGAAATACAGAAAACATACAAGCAAAACGAAAACTTATTTCTGGTATTCTTACATCCCTGCTCCCCTTGGTGAAATCAAAGCAGCTTAAAATTTAAAAACAGGCTCCTCATTTTTAAATAGATTATACGACCGATGCAACTCTATGGCAGTACTGCTTTCTGCCAAACAACGAAAACCAACAAAAAGCACTTCAATCGTGTAAGAACCTCGCTTTGAGAAGGATCTTCGGACATCCATGGTACGCAAGAAACGTAGACAAAACCTAAAGAACTACGACTAGAGACAATTGAAAAATACACACGGGACAGCCCTTAAGCTCTTCGACAAAATTTACATACTTCCTTGGATATCCTAAGATTCTTGACGCATCAAACCAGATAGAAGAGTGAACAGATCACCAATCCAACTGATTGCTAAATATGGAAATAATAGTCCCAGAAGCTAGAAGTAAAGCATGATTGGCAACAGTAGCTTCACGAAACCTCGAATTCTTAGCGAAAAAACAGTGGGACCGCATATGAGTCCTTCAGCACAAAGATTGAGTACTCTAGTACTCGAGTACTCTATCAGAACGACAAGGAAAATTAACTTTGGTTTGAACATATATTTAACTTAAACCATTAAAATGGCGCATCCTAAAGCAGTAGTACCAGGAATGCAAAAAGCAACCGTGTAATAATGAATGTGATGATTTCATGCTTCCATGAAACAAGAACTCGAAGATTATGACATTCAAAAATTGCTTTTTTCGCACGAACATGCAGCCCGACAGTGTGACGAACATGCAAGGAACATTTCCAATTTTTTGGACCTGGAACCTTTTCAATAATTTTGTTTTAAAAGTCAGATTGCAAAGTCCATGGACTTTGGATTGTATTGCTTGAAATTATACACCTTTTTTCATCTTTGGCTACTCTCACTGTGGCTTCTCAAGCTATGGTTATCTTTAAGGAAGACATTCAGACCAAAGTCAATCTGCTGGTTGTGTTAGCATGTTGCTGTCTTTTCCTTTCTCCGTAAATTTTCGTAACGATTTCTCTCCTCAGGTCTAAGTTTAACATTAAACTGTTTAGTATAATATGACTAATATCACTTTATAAGTTTCAATTTCTATGAGGTCTGCGTTATGCTCGCCTGGTAAGCAAATTTAATTTTAGTATATGTATATCTATATTTAGTATATGTATTTAGTATATCATTTTGATTAGTGGTCACGAAAGTTTCGCATCAGTATACGACTTCATCATTTTTATGATTAGTTTTTATGATTTTTGGGTTTTTGCAAAAATCTATAGAAAAGAAATTATTATCCTCATATGAACAGCGAAATAAGACAGAAAATGCAATTACTAAATAACCATAAATAATAAAAAACTGAATAACTTAACTTAAAAGCACGTAATCCCTGGTATCTGTTAATTTAGATACATTCAAAACACAAACCCGATTATCATCAAAACTATTTTATATCACGAAGCCCGCAGATATTTTTGATAAGGCCTTCTGTAGTCCACAAGGATATGAAACATTCTGTTCTAATATTTCTTCTCATCGTTAGGTTTCTTTTGCATTTCTCTGAAGAATTTAGAAGTCTTGCGTTGCTACTAATACTATGGTTACTATAAATAGTAACAATTGACAGAAAAAATCAAAGAATCGTTGAAAAATGTTGAAGCAGAACTAGTTACATTAATTTACCTTGAAGGGACTTTCTCCAATACCAGCCACGATGCATTGAAAACTGCACTGGTGAAAAGGCTCGATAGCTCAATGACTTCCCGGACGAACCCACTAATTTAAAGTTAGTTAAGCTCCATCACTTTACGTATGAATCATGGATGTCTACGAGGAGGAATTCATTTACTCCTATCATGGACTCTTGAAATGGATGAAGCTTTAGTTATGCTCTCAGTATCTGAGATGATAAGTTAAGTTTATGAATACGAGATCATAATTTTAACTAGGGAAAAGTATGAAAGAACATTGTGTTATATACGAGGGTGAGTCAAATATAAACCGGACTTTTGTATTTATGAGCCTCAGACTCTGCCGAGCGGTCTGGTTGGATGGGGGATCATAGGTTGGTTTGTTAGGAGTGGGGACAGCCGCTCCCGGGCTGCACATTCTTCCAGTTAGTTGATCAGTAGCAATCATGAGTGAGCAAGTCGTTCCTTTATCCATTGAACAACGTATTTTTATTAAATTTTTAACAAATGAAGACGTTTCACCATCGAATATCTTGGCAAGGTTGAAGGTGCAGCTTCGTGACAATACGCTTTCACGGTATGTGTATGATTGAGCTAGATAATTAAAAAATGGACGAGAAAGTGAAGAAAATGAAACTCACGATCGACGCCCAAGAACAAGTGAACTGCTGACAATATTCCAGCGGTACGAAATCTACTCGTGGCTGAACGCCGATTCACTATTGCTGTAATCGCTTCAGAAGTGGTTCAGCAAAAGCCACCTACAGAAACAAAAGAAGGAAAAATTCCATCAGAGTGGCGAAAAATTTGAAGCGAACGAAGAAGTTGAGGAGCGCGTGCGCAACTGGTTGACAACTCGACCACAAACTTTGAACAAGGAATTTTTATACTGCCAAAACGTTGAGAAAAATGTGTAGAGCGTGCACTATGTAGAAAAATGATTAGTCTTATTTGAATACTATAACTGTTAATAAATGTGTATAAAAAAAATCCGGTTTTTATTTGACTCACCCTCGTAATACAGGGGCACTTCGAGTTTTGTATAAGTGTACGTGGAAAAAGGTTTAAGTGTCAGACTTGGTAAAATCATGTTGTAAAGCATATATTGCATAAAGCAGTGGAATACCGACTTGAATCAGTTGTTCTGGTTCCGACCTACAAACGAAAGTATCTTTCATGCAAGGATATTGCGGGTGATCATGAAACAGGTATCTGGCCATGACCAAAGCACCCTCTGGACCATCTTTATCTCTCACAATCACAAATTTCTAAAACAATTTGAGGGCCAGGTTTTATCGAATTATTTTATACCACTTTTCATCAATCAATATGTCGTAATGATAAAACAAAATTTATTCTCAGACGCTATTAACATGAGAACCATAACTTAACATTAGAGCGCAAGTTTTACCTGAAGAGTATATGTAGAAAATTGTAGCAGGCAATTCGATGAAAATCATCCATTAGGTTGAAAAATCATTCAAATTTTCGTTAAAGGGGAAACACAGGCGTATTATGTGCATCAGTCTTGGAGTCGATTGAGCGCAGTGCATTGAAATATATTGAAACTGATTCAACATCATGTTTAATGAATCAATCCTTCATTTGGTTTAACACAACCGAGAGTGTTCCATTGACACAGCTTTTAAATATGAAACAACTAAATTCTGAGTGTCCTGTTATTCCTGGCCATGGGAGCTGCATTTGTGAGAAGGAACAAATGGCTTTTGAGGTAAGTTAAGTATAATCAAGAACAACAAACTGAAAAGTGATTATTCTGTCAATATTTCAGCTTAAAGGAGGTGAAGGACATTTAATGTTTCGTGCCAAGGTTGACTGTTCCGGATTAGGTCTGACAGAACTACCACGTCAATTGCCTGCCAATACGAATACACTTAATGTATCAAATAATAATGTAAGTAACTTAAAACGATGCAATACTCTAAACTATTACAACTTTCACTGGCAAATATATTTCTTGTGCGTTAAAAGTATGAACTAATAAATTTATTGTAAATATTTCAGTATTTCAAATTCTGTATCAATTATTTTCAAATTAATTATCAATATTTTTAATTTATTTAACCCAATCAGTTTTATCTAACTAATTTAATTTATTAAAAGTATTCTTATAATACTTTTAATTTACATGGAAATCGATGCTACTTAGTCAGGGTTGAGGCAGAAAAAGTGTGAAATTGAATTTATTGGCTTTATAACATGGAAAGTTGTGGATAACGCTCCCCCATATGTCATTGCATTTTTCACGGATGACGCGCTATTCAACATTAAATCTTAAAAAAGATTAAAACTTAATCTTTTTTCTCCTTACTAAATATTTTTTGTTATTGTTTTTTGAGCACTTTTCTTAGGGATAATGAACTTCGAATAACCGGCCTGAAAGTCAATTTAAAAATTTAACAAATGTCAATATTTTTATTTACAAACTTCGACAGCTCAATAATGATAATCCAATACATTTTTGTTTAATTTATTTCGCAGACGGGTACCAACTGAAACAATAGATCAAATCGTAAATACTTGTTTAGATACAAAACTGGAACACATCTGCGTACAGATAGAACAGAATTGGCAAGAAAAAAAAAACACCTTCGAAGATTCTTATTTTACTTTGTGCCTTTTAAAATTGTAGCGATGGGTAGTGTGAGCTACACCTTGACTTTCCCCATGACAAAACCTTACTTATTAAATGTAAATGACCAAAATTTATCACTTCTGCATCTTTATTGGTGCTTTGAAAATCCCTCTCGGTTAACATTGGAAAAATGTTGAAAGTTTATACGTCTTAACAATGAAAAAACAAAAAACTTATATAATAAATTGAAATTTAAATAAAAAACCTAAAACGTAATCAATTGAATAGCGCCAGATGAATAGTCGCTGTTAATCTACTATAAGGGGCTGTAACGACCCTAAATAATTATATGAGCAAATATGAAGAATATTTTATCACTAAAATTGCCAGACGTTATCTTTTTCTCTGAGCTTAAAGATGATAAATTTATGTGGTTGAGGAAGGTTACCATGAAAAATATCTATAATGCGTTCATCGTCTCGCATGTTTAAGAAACGTGATTTACCTGTATAGCAAACAAATTTTACAATTCACGGTATCACGTCCACGTTGCCACAATGCATCTTCAACTATGGCTGTTTAATTTATGAGTTTGTTGAAACCTATTCCTATATCGATAAAAAAAAAAATCATTTAGTTTTTCATTTATAAAATCATGAGATCAAAACGTTTCGTGATGGTATTTGTATATTTTGAGAACTGCTCTGAATTTTGAATAAAATTCAATTATTTACGCCAAGTGACAAAAAAAAATCAGCGAAATCCCACGATATAAATTGCTAAAATATTTAATTCTTTTTCTTGCAAGGCTTCCTTTATACATAGAAAGTTTCTTCAATCACAATATGCTGCTTAAGTAAACACTGCAAAATTTGGAGTATATTAATAACCAAATTTTGTTTCAATTACTGAATAACTTAATTAACAAGATCAATCCGCCGAGGCCGAATTTTCATGAAAGAGAGATTCGTCGTTAGCTCCTCGTTTACTAGAATTGCGCTTTCACAGACGATTTCTGTGTTTTTCGCGGCAATCAAAGATACTTCTGAAAACCAAACCATCACGCGATGGGAATACATAACCGCCGCTTGAATACATTCACCGGCTCGGCGTTTCGCTCAAAACGTTCCAACTGGTTAAAAATCCCATCTGAATAAGTCGTTTCCAAAAATCTAAAATTAAATGTTTTAAGCTTTTGAACTATGCAATATGAGCTATTCGGTTGTTCAAACGCGGCTATTTTTTAGAGTGGCTTTGGAGTTTCCTGGCACAGGGCATAAGTTTTAAATATTGATTTCTACAACTGTGATCAGCAATGTGACGCTGATTCGTAAAGATTTTCCAAGGCCTGGACCTCCAAATTGTCTTCATATACTTTTTGTGTGGTACCTCGTTTTCTTTCACTTCCCTCTTTTGACTCTTAAAGAATTCTAGTTTCCTGCTTTCTTATTAATCCAATTACGCATTGTCCCCTGAGCAGTATCTTCCGATTTGTCACTATCCGACTCAAACTTCAGCAGTTTATTCCAGGCAGAACTTGAACTATTTCGGCATTTGCTTTCCAACTCAGCAATACGCATCAAACTGATGCGTGAAATTTTTGAATTGAAAATCTGGAATAATCCAGTCTTTCTATCGTTCGCCTCTAAATAAGCTTATCCAGTGGGTTTTAGGATTAAAAAAATAAAAGTAATTTGTAGATTTTCAGATTCACCCTCCAGAGAAACCATCTTTTAAAATTCTTAGCTTCCTGATAATGTTGCGCTTGGTATTAGTTTTGTTTTGAGATATTATGGACTTATCTTTGAAATTGAGGAATTCTTCCAAGGAAGGCGAAGCTTTTCAACCCATTTCCTTTTGTCTTTCAAGTTGAATAACGGCTGGTGTTGGTTATGAAAATTGGATACCTGACGTTTTATTTGGGTATAATTGTAGATAGATATCATTTGTGATGTCTTGAAAATAGGTGAACATTTCTGGAAGATTTAAAAATGTTTCTGTGGAATTCCTTCCTCTAGTTGCAAGCATAAAGTTATCGACATATTATAACAGGGTTTTATCTCATGTGTGGATGGAAATTGTGGGTTTATGAATTGGAGATTTTTTGACTTGGAACACAGAACAACTATTTTAGTGATAGGACATGTGTTCCTCTAACTGCATTGTGTAGAGTAAGAATTCAGAGTTTAAGCAATTTGTATATCCAGGTCATGTATTGCAATTATCATATGTAAGGACTTGAACAAGGAGTTTCTTGTTGACTTATTTGTAAACATGGGACATGTGCCAAACTATTGTCAAACATTTGAATGAACTTTTTGCTGTTATATGTAGCCGTTTGTTGATGCATAAATGGACAGACTTTCTCTCTCTGCACACAAAGCTGTTATCATTGATGAGTTTTAATTCTTCCATATATTTAGTAAACCTGGAATTTAAAAAGTATTTTTTTAATTTTGAATCCATGATTTTTTTAATTTTGAATCCAAGGCATTGAAGTGCAGGATAGGTTTATAGCTTTCAATTGTATGTCCTGATTTGAGAATGAGAAGTTTTCTGATTTTGCTGGACAAAATGGGCAATTGATTGTTCTTTACGTTATAGTGGGCCATATTAAACAATTTTTTATTGATCTGGTTCAGTGGGTTCGTTCTTGTTTAAGTTTAGTTTTACAGCGCTTATAGTTTTGCTGATATTGTTTGATACATTAATTTTGTACTCTAATATCTCCTTTTTTACTTATGCGTGGGTTATGACAGACTTGTGTTGAAGTTTAGATCATTCACAAAGCTCTTTTGTTTGCTGGTGTTTTTTATAGTGTAAATTCTTCAGCCGGGCTTTTTTTCAGCCGGGCGAGAATTTATAGTAGTTAATTAAGTCGTGTTTGTTCACAATATTGATATTTTGTTACATTGAGTAGACGCTCCCAAAAAAGGTTTCGTGTTGATTTATATGTTTTTTTTTTTCATTAAATTTTCCCTATATTACTTTAAATACTAATTAATTGGGATAGTTTGGAATGTTTTGTTGGTTTTCATTTTCATCTGCTACAGCAAGCGAATACAAGTATTTGCATTTGGACGGAGATAAACCCCTCTTCATGATTCACAAGACAAGATACTAAGAAGTGTTTGTGAGCGATGCGAGAGAATTCGATCTTTAGTCATATCACTGATTTAATTTTTTTTTTTGTTCTAACTCACTAAAGTTGTTCATTCTTTCCATTACTTTGTCTAACGAGTTACCTGAAATGTGGATATTGCTTTTGAAAAACATTCGATATCAATTTTGGAAACAGAATGTTTTTTAGGTTGCCGTTCATGTTCGCGTCAATAGTCTTACTTTTGCACGCGATTCTATGCTCCTTTTTACAATTGTCCGAACCAGCAAATGGCATCCTTTTTTAACTAGATATTTGTTTGATTTTTTGCAAACGCTTCCAAATTAAGCATATTACTCTTTATCTTCCTTCTTCAATATAGATAAGCTTTTTGATTGTGATTATTGGTAGTGGTTTCGCCGTTACTTGGATCAAAAGTGGCTCCGTTTCTTTATGTCTAATTTTTCACTGAGTAAAATAAGCCGTACTTATTCGTTCCGTGCACAGAAACTACCGATTTTCGAATGAATCACTTTCAATGCGAGACTAATCTTGATTTGATTGATAGGCTTCAAATTCTACTTAAAACTTAGAACTCGGTATAACCACCGTCACTTGGGTCTACAAAACTGTCAGTCGCGTTAACAAAAGCTGATATTACTGAGTTTCTTGCTCAGAGACATAATAAGGAATTATGAAAAGTGGTTCTTAGCAATAACGCCTCAAATTTCCTTAAGATCCCTACATTTTTCTCTAAATAATTTACAAAGTTTTAGTTCTCTTATAGCACTAATAACTCGAACTATGGCCTGCATACGTTTGAGGATTTGTCTAATATATCACTTTACGCATACCCGAATGAAGTAGTCTAAAAGAGTCAGGCAGCATGATCTAGTAGGTCGGTTATCATCAGTATTTCTCCGAATAGCTCTTCCGTAGTCAAGTGTGTTGCATGTTGCACGTTTTGTTACCGTACTAGAACAAAATGTTGCTAAGATTCACATTGTCAACCGAAACATCTTCATAAATAGTCGGTGATGATTGTTCTTCGCTTTCAAGGTTGACTCTGATCGCATGTATGTCCATTCGAGAATATACAACTCATTAATTCGTATTACTTGACGGTACGTTCCGTTGGGGAAATCGTGGTAATTCAATTCATCTTATGGCCCTTTTGGTAATTCGGGTTATCTACTCTAGTTTTTTGATTCGTAATGAAAGTTAGAAACAAATTAATTTTCTTCCGCATTTAAAACGACGAAAATTGTATGCTGGAGCCGCATGCCGAAAAATAAGAACGAATTTTTATTTTTATTTCAGATTACCAGCATATCAAACTATTTCCAAGACGTTCCAAGCTACTTTGGCGTCCGAAGATTTTATGCGGACAACAATCAGATTTCTAAAATGGATGAATTTGAAGGATCAACCTTTATTGGCGCCTTTGAAGCATTACACCTACGCAAAAATAACATCGACAAAGTAATATATTTAAATGAACTACGGAATTTCTCACCTATATATCTTTTCAGATTCCAGACTATTTACTCTCAAATTACATATTGGACAATAATCCAGACGGAAGAGTTTTATATTTAGGTGGTAATAAATTGATTTGTGACTGCAACTCTGCGAAAGTTCTAAGGGTAACATTTCGAAAGTTTCGCCGATTTAAAGCATAGTTAAACGCACAAATAATTTTCAGATGTGGCTTTTAGCGCGGCATAACAACATACCCGACTACGATCAAATCTTATGCCGTAATATGCCACAGAAGGTTTACGAATTATCCGAAGTGAAACTTTGTCAATCGCAACACGACTGGACGGACTACATTTATTATTTGATAGCTTCCGAAGTGCTCCTTCTGATGGCCCTAGTCTTAAAAGTGTCTTATGATTACTGGGTATTCAAAACAGCTGGTTATCTCCCCTGGCCTGCCAGCAAGATGCCTAAATTGCCTTGCGACTGGTTATGTGAATCGTAAATAAGATTTCTCAGATATAATACCTTTTTTATATACTATTCATATTATTCTAGATTGTAAGTAAATATGTAATGCATATCTACACGTGCCTCATCGAAATACATTTTTATATACACGTCTTTCATAAAAGTAAAGTATAGGTCTTCTATTAAAAAGGAAAAATGTGATAATTTGCATATTTTTTAATTTCTTATTTAAATGTCATTTGTGCAATTGTGCCTAAAATCATTGATATCATAAAATAAAAGAATGAAATCGACACTACTTGGCCTTTTTATTTCTCTTTTTGGTACTCGATTTTTTCACATCACTAGGACTGCTAATCTTTTCTTTTTTGATTGCATCCTTCTTACTTCCCACTGTCTTTCCTTTTTTCCGTTTATTTAATTCTTCGACCTTTTGCATTTTTTGTTTGCGTCTCATTTGAAATTTGGGCACTGTTAATATATCCTCCCTTTCCGGTGCACGTTTGGCTAATTTCTTCTTATCCGACTTTTTAGGTTTTTTCAGTTTCAACATGAAATCTGGCACTTGACCGCCGGAATTTTTGATAATGTGAGCAATACTGGAACGCAAAATATGAATTAATATATTTCTTATGCTTTAGGGAAATAAAATATTACCTTCGTAAATTTTCAGTATCATCTTGTGTGAAATAAGTAATGGCATGACCTTGTCGTCCTGCGCGACCGGTACGTCCTATCCGATGTATATATGAGATAGGTGTTGGCGGGAAATCATAATTAACCACAAGGTTAACACCTTTAAAGTCTATACCGCGTCCCATCAATTCTGTACATATCAATATCCAAATTTTTCCTTCACGAAAAGCTTTCACACAGTTGTCACGTTGTTTCTGTGTTCGATCTGCATGAATTACATCCACGTTAATACCGTCGTATATAAGTTCACTAAACAGTTGTTTCGCTCGATCCTGAAATTTAAAGTTTTATGTATATTCATTGAGATTTTCATGTGTCGTCTTGCAAAGTTGAAGAAAAATATGTCCGATGATGTCGTAACTAAATATACAAGTAGACAGGAAGTTAAAAGTAAGTAATTTTGCCAATTATTATCATAAATTGGTAAATTTAACAATAAATTTGGGTAAATTTACAATACGTAAAAGTGAGAATTCCTTATTTGTTACATTGTTTTAGAAACGTATCCTTTAAACAATTGAGGCGGGGGTAGTGCCGACAATGTTGATAGTCTCCGCTACATCCTGTTACTCTCAATTAATGAAAAGTTCAATCGACCATTATCATTATATAACCAAATATTTGTTTATAAATGTGTGGATCTTCCGGAGCGATTTTTTTTTTGGATTCAAACGCGTTGAAAAACGCACGAAAAATGTCTACCTATATTTGCTTAGAAAATTAGAAAAATAGGACATTCAAGACATTCTTCTGGAAAGGAGACTAAAGTATTTTTGCTGTTTTCGTTGATTCGTTGATATATCTATTATCACGCTAGTTTCCAAATTTTTCATTCCGGTTATTATCATTACATCATCACGAATTCTTAGCTTTGAGAATAAGCCCTTGATTTTACTTATACTTGAATCCAATATCCAGATTTTTGACATCCTTTCGACTTTTTTCAAAAATGTAAAAACAAACCATAAAGCAAAGTCGCCGTCTAACGAAGTTACCAAAAAGAAAAAATACTTTATCGAAAAATGGATCTGATAACAAAGAAAAGTTATCAGATCATCAGCTAGCTGTGAATTGGGAAGGTAAAATAAAATTGACATTGAACACTACTGTACTCTGAAACGGTAGATATGAAACAAAAAATGTATCTGGAGCGATCAATCCTCGAATAATCTCAAAAAAAGGACTGAAAAATAGAAAAAGTACTGGTATCTTGACTCAATTAAACAAAGAGATTCGTTGAAAATTATCGTTTGATGCATGAAACTTATTGTGAATATTTTCGAACCGTTTAATTGTGTTCAGTTTGATATCTGTGATAAATAACGTCGTGGACTGTAGAAAATTTTTGAAGATGAAGAATTCGAAAAATTTATTAATTAGGGCTCTGGTCAAACACAAGAAAAACTTACATTAGCGTTGAACGTGAGACAAAGATTTCTAGGCGCCTAAAAGCATTGGGATTAATACTAAAGCAATAAATTGCAACATAACTTAAAACCACAATTATCGAAATGCGGTTCTTCATGTTGGGAATGCTTCTTCAGCGCTATAAATAAAAGTAGTTTTTAAAATTGAAATTTTACTGGTCATGAAAATTGAATCGATTACAACCCGACGCGAAAGATATCATATGAGAAGCGCAAACAACTAGTAAAATAAATGGCAACGCGAATTATCTATCGCGCTTGGATAGATACTCTGTTTTTGGAAGGATTGGCGTTTTTTATTCATTACGACAATTAGACAATCAAAAGGCAACCGTACCAACAACTATTGAATTGTCTGAAAAGCGCATTAGCAGCAAAACGACCGGAATATGCGCTCAGGCACGAAGCCTCAATTTTCAAGTCGAACACAATTCAGTTAAATGTGGATAAACTTGAACTTCACCCAAATTATAGCCTAGATCTTGTCCCTTCTGACTACAATTTATTCAGATTGATGGGCTTACTTGGACACTTTTACTGGAATACGCTCCCTTTTAAACAAAGAATCCAAAATTGACTTGATTTATTCTTTCCTTCAAACGACGAACAGGTTTTTTTGGAATAATGGTAAAATAAGCAATAATGTCAATTAATCTCGACTGCAACATACATACATACAACAGTCATAGTCCCAATATATTACGAGGAATTAAAAAAAAATACAATAATAAATTGTGTTTGTAAATTATTTTCAACCGCCAGACGGCTCTGATCCATATCATCCCCTATTTTTTGCACAGTTTAGAGTATTTTCAGTTTCTAATCTACCTTCGAATCAGACGGGAGCGTCTGCCGTGTTTTTATACTGTTAAAATCGAGAATCAAATGTGGATTTGATTTTTGAAGGCCGACGGTGTTGATAGAAATGCATCTGCATGGAACAACGCTTGCTTTAAGGCGTGGTTAAGGTTTCAACGATGCGCACATACTAACAGGACAAGATTAATATTCAAATAAATAAATAAAATCAAATGCCTGTGAGTTGGCACCTGATGAGAAGCGGCAGGGACGCGTGTTCGAAACCAGCTTGAGCTCTTTCCACCTTTCTTTATAAATATTAAATTCACTATCGAGGTACTCGAAACATTTGATCAGAACTTCCGCACCCATGAGTCTTCGCTGAGTTAGCTTAGCAAGGGTATAAATCACTTATAAGTTCTAAGTGAAAATGGAAAAATTGATCTACCAAAACTTCTGAAATTTATGCAAATAAAACCAAACCAAAAAAATAAGGTTAACTTGATCCGATATTATTCAACGTTACTTTGGAACACGACATCAGGACCACATTCGGAATGCCCCAAGTCAATTCCGCATATGCCGGAAATTTCTATGTCATATTCTGAACAATTTCCCATGTTAAGCGCTTCAAATATTCTTTTAATCTTTTCAATTTTGTTTATTTTATCAAAGAAATCGCTATTGGTGTTTTTTTTTAGCTTTAATTGTTTTATCTATATCATGTCACGAAGACTAAACACGTAGACTTACTAGTTTCATCTTAGATCGAAGAGTCACTAGACATGTGGTCTAAAGCGATGAAACTCAATCTGAGAAAGATGAAACTAAGTCAAAGAAAGAACCACGACCCAGCCAGTCAAAACTTGACAAACAGAGACTACAAAATTGAAACATTAAAGGTTCACAAATTTAAAAGCCCACCTTGATGTTAAAGGCAATAAACAGGATAACATATGATGAAGAATAAATGCGTCCAACAAGACTAATTATTTCCACTTGCCTGTCAAAGATCCACAGAAGTACATGATGAAAACGAAATTCCGTATATGCAAATGAATCTTAAATGTGTACTGATGATTTGAAACGAAACCAGGACTCAAAGAAGCCAACATGAAGAACTTCTTTTGAACCGTAGACTGAGTCGATTGCAAAGTGCTAAAGGAACAGAGAAGAGCCTTCGTTCAAACGATCAGTTCATATCACGTGCCAACCATGTTTGTTTTTGTATACCCCGACGTAAATTGGCCCACACATTAAAAAGAACGGAATTCAACTGACTACTGAACCGAAAGATGGATGTTGACGGAATATCGGGATGACTGAGACAAAGCTGACCTTCGTCTGCTTTTTGTTTGTTTAATCATGAAGTTCTGAAAATCCATGTTGAGAGAAGAGGATGAAGTATAATAAACTAACCTACGTTTATATAAGAGCAGCCGTTCATTGAGAAAAAGGGAACAGTAACAAAGTACTCGAAATAGTTCCATTCTTTTCAAAATATGTATCAAACAGACTTTTGTTGTACAACTCTTCACGACTAGTTTCGGCGTCAATACAGAAATCATCCAGAACTTCGCGAAATCTCTGCACTGAATCGAAAACCAGTTTAAATCTATTAAAGCCTTAATCATGGACCGAAAAGCTTCAACGGAAGAGATGAGGAACAAATTCAAATCGTTGCAACAATTAATCAATACAAATAAGACAATGTCCAGACTAAAACACGCCTATCTGAAAAAAATCAACGCTTTCTTACTCTCATGTTGAAAATGCTGCTTGAACGCTATGAATAGAAGTTGTTTTTATACCGAGTTTTTACTGGTGATGAAAAATGAATTGATTACAACCCGAAGCGAAAGATATCATATGAGAAGCGCGAACAACCAGCGAAACCCACGACATCGTGAAATATCCATCGCGCCTAAGTAATGCTCTGTGTTTGGTTGGATCGTGTCATTTATATGGACAATTAGCCAATCATGGGAGACCTGTACAAACAATAATTGATTCGTCTGGAGCGAGCGTTAGCAGCAAAGACGCCAAAATATTGCCTCCAATACAAAGCTACAAATTAGCGTCTTGACAAAGCTTGGTCATATGTTGCTATACCAGTGCAAACTAATTTGAGAAGTTGCCCACCACCCCAATTATGTTTACCTTTTTCTACTCTCTTCAGATGATGCATAGTTTGTATGGGCAAATATTTCCTTCAGCTAATATTGTAGCATTTTCCGTAAAATTTTCTATAGAAAATTAGTTTCTTGAAAGGAACGTTTTAAAGTTTGTTAAAGGAAAAATATATTCAAATAATTATCGAAAGGATATCTTTTAGAGTTCCATTATTTTCTGAATTCAGAAGATCCCATTCAGCAACAGAAAATCAAAACTTCATAGGACCGTACTGTTTCCTTCTAGAAACCAATTATCCAAATCGCTTTCTAATTGTGCTAATCTTTTGTCTAATTTGGCCGAAGACGTGTGTAGAAGTTTTTTATAATGTGATGCGATCTAACTGGCTAGTAAGTTGAACTGGCTGATGTTCAAAAATAGGAGCACTGCTAAAGTACAATAAAACAAATTTTATCTAAAAAATTAATCCACGTAATCATTATTAGTAATATTACTGTTTAATTAAATGCAGCAATCCGCAAAATTAATTAATATAAAATCATCAAAACTGGTTGAGAATTTATTAACCGACAAAACATTCGGAACACCCTTTTGACGTTATAAATCATATGTACCACGACTCATTATTTCTCGCATACACATTTAAATGCTTTTATTGTTTTTGGCCATGGTAAAGTAAAACATAACTAATCCGACTATTTTTTTTTGCAAAACAACTCCATTTATTTATTTGCAAACAACGCTTTACCGAGCGGCCTCTCAACAGCAAATACCCCTGGCGTTTTCGGTCTAGACCATCGCACGGGAGAATCTTTTGGGATATAGTATTGGGCAATTAGATTTAATAAAATATTTTATATTTTTATCAGTTTAAAAATTATGTAATAACAACATAATTCATATATTGACATACTTAAAAAGAGAGTAATAGGTAATGTTTTTTCAAGGCATACTTCAGTTCGAAACAGTTGCCTTGATCAAATGGAACATTGTTTTTCCATGAACAACACAAGCTCTACGTTGACTATGGGGTTTTATACTTCGGGGTTTTACAATTATAATTGGAGTTTTGCGGATTGTCTTTTTGGGTGCCTTTCATTTGGTTGCAGAACTAGATATATCATTATTTGTAATTGCTTCCATCTTCATAATTTTTTTTTGCTAGAAATAAAGAAACCTTCCTTTTAATTTTATGTTTTTTTATTTACCTTGCGGAATCGATTTTCAACCGTGAAATTAAAAGGAAGGTTTCTTTATTTCTAGATATATCATGTTGTCATCTTGTTCCATTCAATTAGTTTCATTACGTTATCTCAACGACAGTCAACTTCACAAGAATTTCCTGCACAAAGGAAATTCCTTATATCTTGAAATTAATTTATTAGTGCACAGATTACAACCTGTTTTAACATTTTTTTTTAGAAAATGTAATAATATGCTAGGTATTGGTGCGCGCGGTCTATGCCCTTGATACATCCGTTGTAATCTATAATGGAACTAGGCGTTTGTATTGGGGCATTTGAACTTTAACTTCAGCATGTGGATTCCATCAATTGTGCAAAATATAGAGTAAATATCCTATTTACATTTCTTCTGCCGTTATTCCACACTTCTAACCAAATTTGACGATTCCTACGGAATTCGTGCTGACGTCTTGAATGTCATAATGTTTGTATTGCTGGAGGAAGACCTCGATTTGTTCGAATGGTTCTGCACACTCACACTTTATCTTGCAGTAGAAATTTAGCCATTTTGACACTGTATTATAATTATTTTCATATATATGGTGCAATATGTTTTCATGTGGTTCAATAATCTTCTAGTTTTTTTGCCATCAGCAGCATAAACGTGAGAATTGCATGTGCAAAGATAATTGTGGAATGGGCTTATATATATATCGTTAAATTTACCCTGTAATTAGTCAATGACAGGCTGGATTATAGCAAGCTTATCTGCATAGTGATGAATGTTGTGGTCATTGCAAAATGCCAGCTCTACGTTACTTGTACAAATCTATTTCAACTCATGACTTTCGCAAGGAATTGAGTTTCTATACTTCGATCTGTAGACTAATAGTTTTCACGCTGTTTTCACCTGACCCATTAAAACCATTAGTCTTTAAAAGAATTTTTCATTTCGGTAACCGTTATATATGTCTACTTTTTGCGCTTTTGATGGAATTATGTTTTTAACGATCTGGTAATATCTTTTGGATTTCTTCACTACGTACTCGAAAAAGTCCATTCTGATCAATGATGTGTTCAATGAGGTGTAATGAGATGTCCTTCAAATTTTTTGTAGAGCCAGGGATAATTTTTATACCGGGGCTGCCTTCAGAAAGCTCCAAAATTATTGCTTCATCTTCTGTCGACCATAGAATATCGTCGTATATGTTACTCCACAATTGCCACCCCCAATAATTGCAATACTCGAAATATGCAACACTCAATATTTTTCAATTGTAGACTCTAAAGTTGCAACTCTTGTTTTATAAAGTTGCAATTTTAGATTCGAAATCCAATCAAGACCGTTACTTTAAAATTTCTTACCCTGTTGTATGCACTCACAAGATATTTATTGGAAGTCTAGTGGCAGAATAGTATTTTCCGTTACATCCCCCAATACGCGTGCTTGTCAAGTGGTATGTTCATGTGATTTTCGTTTCAATTTCGTTTTCTTACGACGCTCGTGTGGTTTATTTGAAAATGTCGGGTACAAAAGCACATAAGTCTTTATAAGTTTTAAAAATAAAGATAAAATTTAAAAGATTTCGATAGTGGTTCATCAAATCGAAAATTAGCCGTATTATGAAAAACTAAAACAAATTCAAAAAATTTGTGGCCAATGCAGAATTCGGATCCGATAAACGGAAAACGAATCGTCAGTTCGAATTTTCGAAAATGGAGGCTGCGCTGTATAAGTGGTTTTAGGATCAACGATCAACGAACATACCGATGTCTGCGGAATTGCTGAAGGAAAAGGCAAAGAATTCGAATGGATTCAATGCAAGCAACGGCTTCTCAAAATTTGTGGAGAAAATCTATCAAACAATGCAGCTGCCATTGACCAATTTTTTGAATAGTTCCATTGCAAAATCAAGAAATTGCAATTGAAGACAGAACAGATATACAACGCAGATGAGTCTGGCCTGTTCTGGAAGCTTTTTCCAGAAAAACTTTGATGAATTTCCTGGAAACATCAGCACCTGGACGAGAAACAAATGCAACCGCAACGCATAAAGTTAAGATCCTAAGATGATTCAAAAATGCTGGAGATCTTGCTGTTGTGTACAGAAAGAGTGGCGACGCTTGGATGACGAGATGTTTATTCGACGACTGGTTTCATCACACATATTTTCAAGAAGTAAGGTTTTCAATTTCCGCAATTAAATTTATTGGTTTCAATGGACTTTATTTTGCTTTAGGTCCGCAGATTCCGCAGTGCTCAAAGACTTCCACCAAAAGGACTTTTACTGTTTGATAATGCTCCATGCCATCCGAAAGGTGGCCTGCTTGAAGTGATGTCGGTTTGATATCCGTAATGTGCTTCTCACCGAACTGCACTTTGACAAAACTTTTTTACAAAAAAGGTTGTTGGCCCAAATTGTAGGTTCTGAGGAATCGGGCACGGAGCAAATAATATAGGGAATAATCTTAAAACACGCCGTATGTCATTTATCTGGAGCATGGGCGAAGGTCATATCACACGTCATTGAAAAATGCTGGGAAAAATTAATGACACCAGTCTCTGATTGGACGCAAGAGGATGACGTTCCGCTGAGTATTATAAGATCAGAAATATAGTGTATGAAAGATTAGATAGACCCAATAGGTGATCTTCTGAAAAAAATTGGGCCTGATGATAATTTGACATAAAATGATATTAATAACTGGATTGTAGAACCTGGAGCCGAAATTTGTTTCGAAGAGATATATGACGATGAAACAAAGTCAGTTGACGAAAGCACCTTGGAGATAAGAGTGAACAAGATAAAAAATGAAGACGCAGTACGAAGCTTCAACATTTGTATTGAATGGGCTGAACAGAATAACGAAAATCTTCAAGATATAATCGTTTTGCAACAATTGAAGGAGAAAGCTATTGTGAAGCAAGGCAAGAGCCAGAAGCAGGCAACACTAACTTTTTTGAGAAAATCAGAATACATGTGTTTGAAATAATTAAAGGTGCAAGAAAAGTTTTTGTTGGACTCATTCTTTTTGAATTACAATATTTTTTTCCAATAAAAATAATTTCGTTTGTGTTAAATGGTTGTTTTTTTTTCACAAAAAGTACTGACCCAAAAATTGCAACATTTCGAAAATCGCAACAAGTATGTGTTTCTATTAGCTCCAATTACCGAGGTTACACTGTATTATATCGCTATCGTTACTTCCGTCACCAATTTCTAAATAAATGGCAGGATAATTTGAAAATTCGTCAAAAAAAACTCTTGAACAGTAAGTTTTTGGAAATTTGGGAGCTCACGAAGAAATGCAATTAACTTAGCGAAGCAATACAACATGTATAATAAAATGATATTCCAATGACCATTATTTATGATATAAATTTAACAAATATATCATAGATATAGCAAATGATAATTGGCTTTTGGTCGGTAATCATCGTCAACAAAAAGCCAATGAATAGGCTATCGGTTGGCAGGGTGTTTAAAATCCATAAAGTTAAGTAGTTAAAGTTAAGTAAATAATCTACACTATTTTTTGTTCTTCAATTTGTAGATAAATATAAGAAAGTTCAACATGTAAAACAAAATAACAAATGGGACAAGATTTAACATTACTTTAGCAATCTTTTTTTATAGTTTATAAACAGAAACTGATACGCAACGCAAAGTTGTTCGGATGTATATGCCAAACCAGAAAGCACAATTTTTGACAGAAAAATAACGTACTTCACACTTACCTTGCTCTGTACAAAAACCAGCACAGGTGGCTGTAATCCACTACGAACCAAATCACGAAAAGCTAAAAGTTTCCCCGATTCAGATCCCACAAAAAGCAAATCTTGTTTCACTGTATCTGTTGCGGCATTCCTCTCACCTACCGTAACCCGTATCAAACCTTTTAAATTCCTTATAGCCCACTTTGCTACTGGAACGGTATACGTTGCACTAAATAAGGCAACTTTCCTGGCTGGACTTGTACAAGCCGCTAAAATTTGATCAAATTGATCTTTGAAACTATTGACACCTTCTTCCAGCAATTTATCAGCTTCGTCAACGACAAACCATTCCACTCTGCAATCGTTTTCAACGTTAATTTAAACCTATTTACTACGAAGAGAATAACTTACTGCGAAAAGTCTAACACGGGTGGATCTTGACTTAGAAGATAACAGACTCGGTTCGGTGTAGACACAAGGATATCGTATTTCTTATTGCTTTTCGCGCCGAATTTCTGTTCCGCCTGACTAACTTTACTGATTATATGAGTTTTCAATCCAGTCTTTTCGGTTAATCGGAGACATTCACGATGTATTTGATGAGCCAATTCCCTAGTAGGAGCTAGGATAACAGCTCGAAAACCTTTTTTCTGTGGACCCTTTAAATCTCGCAGTACGGGAAGCATAAAGGCAACTGTTTTCCCTGAGCCGGTAGGCGCACATGCCATTAGTGAACGTCCCTGAAAGTTACGTCGTTAGAAACCGAGTACGATAATCAACTTATAAAATTTACCTGCAACATTATAGGAATTGCTTGCATTTGAATAGGAGTAGGAAGTGGATATCCACATATCGCAAGATTTTCAATCATCTTTGCCGGAACTTTATATTTCTCTTCCAGCTCATCAAAAGTTTTCATCGGCTCAGCAATTTTTGTACCCTTGACTGAAATTTTATGCAAATTGCGAAAATGATTCAATTCTTCCTGTTCAAGTAGTTTTTTCTTTAGCGCTGGATTTTCAATCTTAATTTTCTTCTTTGCTGTTTCATTAGACTCGTTTCCAGTTTTATCAATATATGAAAATTCCACTGTGTTCTCATCATCGTCGGATTCCTGTTTGATTTCTTCATCGTCACTACTAAATCCTTCATCCTTGATTTCAACATCATCCGACACAGGGACCGCCTGATCGGCTGTAGCATTTTGTTGAACCTACAAACAATATAATACGAGGTAACCAAGCTTTTTTGTCTTTTCTGTTAATATGACTTACATTATTTTTCAATGTGTTATTATTTTTCTTGGAGAAAATTACTCCTCTTGTCAATTTTCTGAATATATCGTGAGCATCCATCCTGACATGATAACATTAGTATGCGTTTGACAACCGAAAGCAGCACGTGCAACATTTGTTATGACAGTCCCATTATCTTCTTCTTCTTGTATCAAGAGACGATGCCTGGCGAACATCGATGCTACCAATTCTTTTCTAATACCCCAGATAGACAAAGTTTCTTTGTCAGAAACATTATTCTAGATAGTAGGAAGAAAACCAATTTCAAAGCCGGTTTTTTAAAATTAAGGTAATGTCATGTAAAAGTCCTATGAACCATCGTGAGGAGCTACATATTTCATGATAAATCATATCTAAAGTTAGAAAACCTCGCAACCCCAATAAATCAAAGCATATTCATCACCATTTGTTTGTAGAAAATATTATAAATCGCTACTTACAGTTAAAACATTTTACACGAACAAATTTAGGCGGAAAATAATAAAAATGCCAATAAAAGAAAATATCGCTATATTTCCGTAATAAATGTGGACTAAGTGGTTAATTTTCACCATGTGTACTTAAAATCCTTAGAAATTTCTTTAACATTAGGAATAACACAAAAGATACTTAAAACGATGACGATCAAGTCATAATCGTCATCATACATGACGTGACAGCCCGGGCTTTGGCATTCAGGATTAATCTATTTCAATCGTCATAGTTCTGCGACCACATTCTCCTGTTGACCACACCCAATACACATTGGCTATCAGTGTTTATTGTGTCCTTCCATCGAATTCTCGCTCTTCCTGCTGCTCGTTTGGGTTGCGCTCTACCCTTCTATGTCAATTTGCTTACATTCTTCCTCGTCATAAGTCTTTCCAAGTCATAATATTTACTCAAAACTACGGACAATATGACCTCTTATGCAAATTTTTATGGGCATCTCCGCAAAGCAACCAAAACTAAACTAATATCTAAAATATGGAATATTAGACCCCAAAGAGAATAATTCACCTGATTTTTTAAACTAAAACTAAAAACTTTTTGCTTTTTAAAACTAAACCTAACATATAGTTCTCGTTATTACATATATATGGTCTCTGCCACTCAGGAGGCTACATTATTAAGAAACCTATCGCCTTTCCCTCGAAAATACTTACCACCTCTGTACTATGATTCTCTACAGGTTTCCATTCGCTTCCTTTTTTCTCCAGCAAATGATATCCCTTCGAAGCAGGTTCAAGAAATATAGGGGATTAGGGAAAACCATCAGCCAATCATTTTTAGTATAAGGTAAGTAACTGCATCTGTTTATTTTCGTATGGTATGGTAGAGTTCTCAACTGTTATGATATAGATGTTAAGCATTATTGTATAGAATACATACGATTACGAGAATTTCGTATATGTTGTACTGGATATATATTGTACAGCATATGTACTGTACTGCGTAGAATTGTACTGAGTACATATGTTACTGCCAATGTGTTGTTTATTGTTTTGTTAAGTTTCGTGAAGTTTTGTCACCTTACGTTAGTATTCGCTCAATTCTATATAGAATGTTAACCTCGGGTTCAAAGAGACATACGACAGATATATTTAAGTTTTATTCTGTTGGTTGAACACCGACGGCCGGTGGCTTTAATTTTTCTTTTTAAATCATGATTTTACTTTGATAATATGATAAGAATTATATAATTAATTAATAATTATAAGAAGAATAATAAGAACTCTGAATCAAGATTTCAATCAATGTCAAGCTTACGTCCGACCAAATAACTCGTATACCTAGTATCCAATGGAAGGATTTATTTATTAAGTGTTTGACAGGCGACATTAAATGTATGATTACTTGTTATGGTGTTACTAAAGGTATTCTGATTACTTTCGTTTGACAGACTTCATCGATTTTGAAACAACATGTATTAAATTCTGCTGTTAATTTTCTGTTCCGGGAGTAAGGGTGCTTTTCCTTAGTTGGCTACATAACTCAGAAAACAGAGTTGCTGCCATTGATTAAGCATCATGTCATGATACAATTTAACAGAAAAGTGAAACAAATTTGGTTATTCTTATAATTATATTTTCCACGTCAGACAAAGTTACATTCACTAAGTTCAATTAAGTTAGAAACTGAACCAATCTTGGATACAATACAGTAAAGTACGATAAATAGAATGCATTCCATATTCTTACCATGTTATCTACTTATTGAGAGGATTTAAAGTCTAGTTGGGACAATTGCAACTAAACAAATGCTAAAACATTACGAGTTTGTACGAGTTAAGGGCTAATTGATCACCGCCACTACTCATTTGAATATTTATTCCGGTGTAAAGTTTGTGTTGAATATGGCATTACATGCTTGCATAGCAGCATTTCGCCGTGCAATTTTTTGGGATCGACCCTCGCCTATGAAGTTTTGTCCATCAACACAAACTCCAACGCGTTGAACGGTTTTCGGCGGTTGTCCTTCCCCACCAAGATATGTGTATTGAATGCCAGGACGCATCTAATAAGGAAAACACAAATTAAACATTTCAAACAAATCTAATTTAGTTGATGTGGCTAAACGTACTATGCACAAAAGTGAAGCGGGGTGCATGGATTCCCAACTTGGTGGAAGTTCACGTTTAACAGCAGGTGGAGGTGGAGTTATTGCTCCATTTGAGTTATTTTGTGCTGGACGAAATTCTGGAATCTCAAAGCCTTCGCTTTCCCACTCGGTGAAAAGTTTGAAAAGTGCAAACGATGCCAAATTTAGCATTGGAACGTCTTCCTCTTCTTTCAATAGTTTGGATGCAGCATCTTCTTCGGATTCTTTCATCTCTACATCTTGTTCCTCATTGTCAGTTACCTCTTCTGGAAGAAATGATGTTTCATTCTTAAATTCCCTTCTTTTTTTAAATATAGAAACACAAACCGGATATTGACTTTTTCCTATTGGATGAAATCATTTTGTATATAATATGATCGCGGAGAGCCTTTTCACACGCATTATTTTTGGCAGCTGTCTTCGAATTACCAATGCCCTCGTATTGCATATTATTCACTGTCACTTTTGCGGAAAAGCCACCCTCTGTGCGGTTATTGATTACAAATTCGGACATGGAGATACCTTTTAGTTCATGGAGAGCCATGAGGGCATTTTTGGGGATTAAAATCTTACGAAGACGGCGATTTTGGCGAATTTTCCGTTCCTTTGCTCTTACTAGAATTGAAAAATATTGTGAAAGATAGCACATACCATGAATAATATTATATTTGCCTGAGGGCTTCTTTGTAGACGTGAACCAGCGATGCTTCTTTCCAGTACCTTCGGTTCCAGTTTCACTATCATTTGGTTCCACGGACTCGTTGTCAGTAATGACGATTGCGGTCTTCTGAGAGTCGGACACAATTTCTACATCTGGTGAAGGTACCAGTATTGGCTCTTCTTTAGCTTGAACGGGCTGAATCGGTTTCGGAGGCGTAGGGGCAACATTTTTCGCAGCTGCTTCCGGATTTGGTTGAGTTGCAGCAGCTGCCGGTTTCTGTTGAGTGGGCGTGGTTTTCTGTTGAATGGGAGTCGTTCCTGCTTTTGCTTGAATGTTGCTTGGTGTCTTTAGAAAATATACATCAAAAAAGAATTATATAAATCAAGGCGTTTCGCGGCTGTTTAAAGTGATCTAAATTATTCTGAATTCAAGATATACTTCTTATAGGATATTTAAAATCATCCAATCATTACCCATGACAATTAGGACCTGGCACCACTCCATCGGTAGAAAATCGAAAACCAACCATTTCATGAGCGCCACCGAACTCAGAAATAGCTATGGACATTTCTATAGCCACACCTTAACGAACATAATTCGTCTAGTATATATAATATTACGAATTTATTTACCTATTAATACGTTCGACTGTTGTGTACATATTCACTATTCGATGTGCACCCAATAGACATACGGGTATGTGCCATGCACCTATTGAATCAGCACGAATAGTACACCGAATGGTGGTTCAAAAACACGATTAATATGGTAAATAACTGCCTAAAATTATACATTTTGTGAGTGTCGTTAGAGGTTTGCAAGCAATGAACATAACTATAAAATTCAAGTTGGTACGAAACTTCTGCATCCAACTCGACTGGGCTAAAATTAAAATGATTCCATTAATTTTTTATTGCTTACAAATTATCATTTCGTAATTACTTTTATCATTGATTATTTCGAAAACTCATTTTAGTGCTTAATACTTCCATATGTTTTAGATGCATTTTTTTGTTTCGCGATGATTACGAGCAAGAGCTTTGTTAGTATGTTGTTTTTTTTTTTTTACTTTACCAATGTGATTTTATCCCGTGCACTACATTCTGAAGTTAATGATTCCTTAATTTCGTGATCTAAAAAATCTTTAAATATATTGATCTGTTCCTGTTTAATCATTTAGCAACATTAATGGCACTGGGAAGACGCCATCGCTCAAATAGATCATGTAAAGTATATGCAAATTGCAACCCACTTGTGGAACTTTGTCTTTAATTGAAGTGTGAAAATGATTCAGTTCGGCATCCAACACCGAACAAATCTTAGATTAGTTCATGAAATTACTGTTGGTTTTACCAATTGCGCGTGTTTAAACTGTCACAATGGTAATAGTGACCAAACGGGCAAACAAAACCTTTCCTCAGTACACGGTGGGTCAAGACTTGTGAACGCTGCTTTCAACGTTTCAAAAGTGGCGATTTCAATGTTGACAAAGAACGTGAAAATCGACCAAAAAAGTTTGAAGACGACGAATTATAAGCATTATTGGACGAAGACGATACACAAACACAACAAATGATGGAGAAGCAGTTGAATTTCATTCGGCAAACCATTTCCGGTCGCCTGAGAGCCATGGGAAAGATTCAAAAGGTTGGAAAATGGGTTCCACACACACTGAACGAACGAAACAAGGAAAGACGAAAAACAGTGGGCGAAATGTTGCATTGACGCCACGAAAGAAAGGGTTTTTTTTACATCCGGTTGCAACTGGCGATGAAAAATGGATATATTTTGAGAATCCCAAACGTAAGAAATCATGGGTAACGCCAGGACAACCATCAACATCGAGTGCAAGACCGGAACGTTTTGGAAGAAAGACAGTGCTATGTGTGTGGTGGGATCAGAAGGGAGTAGTGTACTACGAGCTTCTCAAACCCGGCGAAACAGTTAATACCGTCCGCTACCGAACCAAATGATCAATTTAAACCAAGCATTGATCGAAAAACGCCGGAATGGGCTCGAAGACACGGCAAAGTCATTTTACAGCATGATAACGCTCCTGCACATTCAGGCAAGAAACGATTAGAAAAGAAACGATTTCCTCGCTTGGTTGGGAGCTCGTACCCCAACCGCCGTATTCACCAGACCTGGCGCCTTCTGATTATCACCTTTCCTCATCGATGGGATACGCACTAGATGAACAACACTTCAAAGCTTTCGAGGATGTACAAAAATGGCTCAATGAATGGATATCAATGAAAGTTGAAACTTTCGTTTGGAACGGTATCCATAAATTGCCCGAGAGATGGATAAAATGTGTAAAAGCGAGGGCGAATACTTTGAATAAAAAATGTTATGTCATTGTTCTTGAATAATTGCGTGATTTTCATGAAAAAACATTTTAAACTTGGGCACCTGGTTCTATTGGGCAAGTGACCAATGTTAGAAGTTAGCATAGAACTGAAAATTGCGCTGGGAGAAATGCATGCAAAATCAGCCAAACGTTCTATTCAACGCCTCATGCAAAATTTTTTGGAGAACTGATTATGAAACTTGGTGCCTTGTCGAACTGGCTTTTAGCTGAAGGGCAATCGGAATCATGGTTTTAAAAGAAATCCGAATTTCTCGAGATTAGATTTCTCATATGACAACGCGGAAGACTTTCTTCGTTTAAACGCTGATAATACTAAACTGACTCAAGAGCTCAAATCTGATGATCAAAAGGATTTCGTCGAACATCTGTGGGATTTGAATGAGTTGAATGCCGATTCAGATTTCGAGAAAAATATTCTTTTTAGATGAAAAAGAATTTCTAGTTCCACCGATTTGTGAATAATAAAAGCTAAAGGATAAGGAATGTGATTTACAAACCGACTCGTCATGGTATAAAAATTGTCGTTTCGCCTTCAGATTGCATGGTTGATCGAACCATGTTCGTTAAGTTGGGAATATTTGACATCAGAATAGTATAAGCTTCGGCGGTTCGACATGTTATTTCACCGGGTAATCGATATTTTGCATGAAAATTCTCGGGACGAGTTATTTCAAGAAATGGCACTTTTAAATGGTCGCCAGGATCATGCAATCTCACACCTTTTTCCTTTTCTTGTCCTCTTTTATTCTTCTTTTCTTTTTCGGATTTAGATATATTTTGTTTGTCTAAGATAATTAGCTAAAGAAAATGAGTAATGATTGACTTTAAGGTTTCATTAAAGCGAGAAATCATATCATTGAGTTGGAAATGAGTTTAAGGTTAATGTCACAGTATTTTATACGAGGAAGAAGAATATATAAGGAAGAAATGCTACAGCAGTAAGAAGTTTAGGTGAGCCAATCTGTTTTTTTTATTTTCTTAAAAACACTGTAAAGGGAACATTCTTATACATACTATTATTCCCGAAATGAATATATGGTTATTTAAACAAAACAGATTTGCGTTTTTGATAAAATATTAAATGGAAAACGAGGATGTTAGATCGCAAAACACCAAAGAAAAGAAGATTTTGGGAGATGTTTACGTTTAATGTAATTTTAAAATTCACTTGGGTTAAAAGTCCAGTTAAATTTTCATTATAAGCTAAAGATTATTATTTCCTTGCTGAGGAAGTCACGAGATTTGTGGGAATTTAAAATTAAAACTGGATGAAATACATAAAAATTTGGAGGATATATTTATACAAAACTAATGAGTAAACATTGAAATTTTCAAAATTAATTTACATTTCTGAAAAAATTTAATTTCTGCGAGTTTTATATATACCCCATGTCATTTTAAAAAAAAAGGCTCTACACTGCTGAAGCGATCGCGGCCTTCAACGTGACTGTAATAAAAAAAATTTAAAAATATTAAAGTAGAAGCTAATGCCAATGACCCACGGCTTCGAATTTACCGAAATGACAGATTTGAAAAAATGTCGTATTCTGCACTTAAATTGGATGATCTTCTGTAAATTAAGTTTTCAATACAATCGAAAAATTACAGCAAATTTGAAAAATGTAATTTTCAGTAACGCGCGTCTGAAGATAAAATTATTGATTTCATTGTTTTTAATAGACAAAAATCATAGTTACAGCTAATCTCCTGTAATTCACTTTCGTCTCCTTTATTATGCGCCTGCTGAAGGATTTCTTCCATATGAGCGATCCTCTTTCTTGCCTTCCGACAAAACTCTGTAATTCGTAGTCTCGTTTCATTTTTCCAGCGGCACAATCTTTTGCTGCGGATCCAATTATCACTCCTATCGCATATCCTATCTGGATATTATTACGCTTACATATACGAAACAATTCTTGCCGCGACAAGTCCTCAAAGATTGAGTTCAGAGCTTCATGAACTTTCAGATCAAGTGGTTGACAATCGTGCTTGATCTGAGTCCAGATTAATCGTTCACTTTCGGCGCGGCGATAGTTAGTTGGCGCGCTTACTCTCTGCGCCTTCTAAACAGTTTCCATGGTTCGGATTCTTATCAGTAGAACTCAAATAATGAAATTTGAGCAACATTCCTTTATGAATTTCACAAAGATTATCTTGATGTCGCATGATTGCTAGACTGTGATCCATTGAAAGTAACAGAATCGTTATTTTTATTGCTTTCTCACAACTCTAACTGTGAGTACACTTCACACACGAACCGATGATTTTTTACAATATTTTCCAGCAAAAGTTACTACACCAAAACGTGATTTTGTCCCCACGTGTCCCCATCTCCAGAAACAGTCAAATTTGTCTTTGAATTTTCTTTCTTCAATGTCTGCTTCTTCTACTGCCCTTCGCATACTGAATTTACAAACTGAGATTGTGTCAGTCCATAAATTCATGTTGCATCCCACAAAAGCTTGATGAAAAAGTGTAATTACTAAATCCATCAAACAGCAAAAAAGATTAATTCCGATACACAACGGAAAAAAAGACGCATCACAGCCAGTAAAAGTTTTTTTTATTGCAAATTCATTTTCAATCCTAAGAGCGGAATTGATGCACCGTAGCACCGTATTCACACATCACAGAAATTCCACACAAAGCCTAAACCTGGATTTTTCAATACCAGAGGTTTAGTGTATAGCTGAACCATCATGCGATAAGAGCGCACGATCAACTTTATTCCAAATTCTATTCAAAATTCTATATATGATCATTTCTGATTAATTTGAGAGATTTGAGAACCAAATTCCTGGCAAAAAAACACTGCTTTGGGAGACAACTTTGAAAAACAACTTTGGGAGGTGTACATCGTTTAGTATGTTTAGCAGAAGGAAATCAGTCGATGAAGGGAGGATTCAATTCAACAAGTAAAGCCGACGCTGTACTCCCGCTATTTAAGCCTGAAGATTTAGGCTGGGAACACAGAAAAGGTTACAACAAGAGTGGTGAGTAGGTTGCATGAAGACACTTTGGATTGATGAGACACGATAAAAACAACTCACTAACACAATAAATAAAAGCAAATCGTTTAGCAATGTGTATTCCATGATACCCTGGCAAAGAAACTTCACATTTAAAAATAATACACAGCAAAAAATCGCAAGAAAAGGAAACCGTCTTGGAAATTGTTCGATCACGGAATACCCGAAATTAAATTTCGGTCTAGTGAAGCATGGAGAAATAGTAGGATTCGTAATAACATAGATTAAGTTATGTTCTATTTATATTTACAGTCGTGGTCATACAAATTGCATCACTTAAAAATAGTGAAGAATGTCCTTAAACGTTAATGTTGTTTTTACCATTTTATAATTTTCAAATGGTCTTTCAAAGGAAAAGAATATGTTATGAGCCATGGAGATGGTTAAAATTCAAGTGAAAATGATAAATGATATTCTTAAAATACTTAAAATATTTAGTGTTAACGAGGAATTTTAGGAAAAAAATTGTTTATTACAGTTTTTATTATAAAAAATTATTTATTTTATTTGAAATATATGAATTAATATTTCAATATTATAATTTATTTTTTTTTAATTAAATTTAACACATTATAATAGCGAATTTATGCATTTTGGGTCGTTTTATTTTTAGTGCATTCGGCGAGTTATCGGTGTATAAACGTCTCCTTAGGAAAAAAGGGTATTTTCCACAATGCAAACCTATGTTATTTTCAAATATCATATTTTGCATTTTTTACAATTATTTTACGTCGAAGTTGTTATCGAACCATTTCAATTATTGTTTTAACTCTCGAAGTGGTATAGTTATTTTTTATATATAAATACTGTTAAAATGACATGCACTGACAACGAAAGTGACCATCAAATTTTTGAGGACAATTTGTTAGATTATTTGTATGATAGTGATTTCGATAGGCAAAGTGAGGAGCTAAGTGACGACGAAGACATTATTTCACGACCTGATTTATTTGTCGTACTATTCCACCTGAGTCTGAATCAAGTTCTGGCGAACATGGAGAAGAATGGTGATCGACTAATAATCCATCGACCTTAGAGAAGTTTTAGGTCGCCCTGGGATAAATGTTGATATGTTCCCAAATCCGTTGAACTTGTTTATTGGAAATGACTTGTTCACATATTTTGGAGAAGAAACAAATAAGTACTATTAGCAAAATAAATTGTAATTACAGGTGCCCATAATTATGAAAGTGGTCTGAGTCAAAATTTAGAAGAAAAAAAATGAATTTATCACTTATTTCACACGACATGATTTTAAACTAAATTTATTCAATGTAATTTTTACGATATCGTCAAAAATGAACGTTTAGATAGTTGTTGTAATTACAACGTTATACGGAATTAATTTAGTGTTAATTATGAAAGTGGTCTAAGTCAACAATTTAAAGAAATTATATAAACATAACTTGAAAATACCGCGTGGTCTTTTTCTTGCGTTTCTGAACTACATAAAATGAAATCAATAAAATAAATGACAATCAAATAACAGAAATGCCAATTCAATCCCGTTTATCTAAAAATATAATTCAGTTGGGCTCTTCGGAATTTATATTATTGGCGGCAAATAGTTTATATATTTTGCCACTATGTCATTAGATAGCGGTTCAGGTAAGTTACTGACAACGTACTTATTATGTGAATACGTAATATTCGGATAATATGATGATCAGATATTATACGACCACGTAATACTTCCAAGTAGAGGAAAAGAATAGGCAATTATCATCTTCAGATGAATCATACCAACACATCACTATAGTTTAAAAACCCCAGAAATGGTGCAAGGTGAAACAACAGAAATGAAGCAGATAGAAAAAGATATGAAAAGGGAACGGGCAAGAAATGAAGGAAGTTACGAACAAAATATTAGAAAAAATAAGAGAAATAGTGGCGAAGAATACACGACAAAAAAATCAAAACTTGTGAGACCCAACATTTTTGAAAATAAAGACTGCGTTTGCTTAAAAAATGTTTAGATCGCATAGAATATAATGAAAGAAAATCTAATTTTGATAATTTCTAGAAACTAAAAGTTTTTGAAACCTAGAATCTATACCTGTGTATACCTAAAAGACCCATGAGAAAATGCCGCTACAAGTATTTTCTGTCAAGAAGCAATAATTCAGAAGTAGTGTCGATTTGCAGAAAGTTTCTTTCAGACACCCATAAAATTTCTGTAGGTCGGTTAACTCGTTCTCTGAATGCTGCAACTAATGGAACTGATCGTCGTGGTAAGATGCCTAGATTTTCGCGAAAAACAGATGAAATTACGATAAAAGCTGTACGAGAGCATATTTCAAGTTACCCAGCATACGAGAGCCACTATACCCGAACTAGTCACACTCCTGGTCGAAAATTTTTGAGTCCTGAATTAGATATTCGAAAAATGTATAGCCTGTATGTGGAGAAATGTCAAGAAAATAAACAATCCTTTGTAAAGGAATGGATTTACAGGAAAATATTTAACACAGAATTTAACTTAAATTTCCAAGCTCGTCGAAAAGACACATGCCAAACATTTGATTTACTCAAAGCAAAAATCGAAGCTTGCAATAATGAGGAAGAGAACGAGCTAGGAACTGTCTTGTAGAGAACCAAAAGAGAGCAAAAGAAAATTCCCGGGAATATTACTAATTCTCATGAAAATTCCCGGGAATATTATTGATTCTCATTTGATTTGCAAAAAGCACTTCCGTATCCTAAACTGTCTGTTCCCTTAGCCTATTATAAGCGAAACATGTACGTATACAACTTGGGTTTCCATAATTTCCATGATGACAATGTCCAAATGTATGTATGGGATGAAACAACAGCTTCAAGAGGTGCACAGGAAGTAGCATCATACATTTTAGCGCATATGGAGGATATCTTAGCTTCTCAAAAACACGTAATAGCCTACAGTGATGCTTGTTCAGGCCAAAATCGCAACATTAAAGTATTATTGACATGACTGAAAATTGCCCAGTCATCGAATAAAAATATTGAAACGATAGAAAACAAATTTTTGATATCGAGTCATTCCTTTCTACCGAATGACCGTGATTTGGTTTGTGGAGATGAAAATAAAAAAAGCAAATAACTTATACAATCCTGAACATTATTATGAATTGAATGAAAATTGTAGAAAAAGAAATACATTTTCGATCAAACGAATGATGCAGCTGGATTTTATTTCAACGAAATCACTTGAAAAATCAATAACAAGGAGATCAAAAAATACCGGGGGCGAATCTGTCTCTTGGCTAAAAATTCAATGGATGAAATTCTTGAAAAATGTACCTTATAAATGCTTTATAAGACTTTTTTAGATGATTCTGAATTTTGGACCTTTCACCTCAAAGAGGAAGACCAAAAATATACGAAAATATTCAATTACTTCCATTATACAACACCACTAGACCAGTAACGGAAGAAAAACATAAAGATCTTATGTGTTTACTACCATACATCCCTCCAGTTTTCAGGAACATTTTAAAAATCTTCAAAACTCGAAATTATGATAAAAATGGATGACTTTTTTTAAACGATTAAAAAATGTTTATGAATTATTTCGTTAAAGTTGTTGTTTCAAATAAAAATCACAATTTTTTTACTTTAAGTCAATTATAGGACATTCAGTTAATTTTGAAAATGGTCTAAGTCAATTCAAACCTTTCCTATGAAATTCACACAAAATTTCATATCTATAATAAATTACCATTAATCAAGACTAATAAAAATTATAAATTAAAATGTCGCATAAGATAAAAATATTTTTATTCAAATGCGATTCATTAAATATCTCGAAACAAGAAAAACATGACTATGACCACTTTCATAATTATGGGCACATTAGTTTTCAACAAAATTATTACGCAATACCTCAAAATAGTGCGAAATTGAAGGATATCAATATACCGGAAATGAAGAAATTTTTGGGACTAATTATTTTAATGGGGCAAGTTCGAAAAGAACGAAGAGACGAGTACTGGACCACACATCCTTGCAAAACAATGTCTAGCCCTTTCGCTAGGACAGTGTGTTCCGTCCGAGTGACACCGCTGAACGGACCTCTGTGCCGCCGGAGTGCTCCGTATAGTGCCACTATACGGAGCACTGCGCCGAAAAGTGTGTTTCGCGCTTAGGTAAACTAGTGCTCGAACTTACATCGTTCGGTGCATTGATCATACGATTTTTAAGTGTTATGCAAAAGCACTTGGAGATATTTTAATTCTTAACAAAAATGTATTTATAAATAAAAAATTACACTTGACACAGATGTCGTGTATGTGGATGTCGTCTATAGACGGTCTCGTAGCGAAAGGACTAGATTTAGCGAAAAGGAGATAGATTTCAATAAATGGGGAAAGCTTGCATTTCAGCCGTAACGCGAGTATAAACCATGAATCAGACCGATCCACCAAAGTCAAGCCCATAATTAATTATTTACTCCCGAATATTTTGAACCTATACACATCTTAATAGGAAGTATCCTTGGTTGAAGGCATTGTATATTAGAGAGGACGGTTAATTTTCAGTTTATAATGCGGGAAAATTCACAAAAACGGCATATTAGTGAAAATCTTATGTGAAAGCGGTACAGGAAACATCCCTGACTTTGCAATTTATTCTGGTCAGGGGACAAGGATAGTAGAGACTATACAGAGTTGTATCTCCATATGCAGATGTCTGCCACCATCTGTATATGGCTAATTATTATATTAGTGTTAATAACACTCAAGACACTATTGACAGAACAACACACTAAGCCGAATGCATTGATTGATTATTTTAATTGATAACTTTTGAAAGGTGTCGACCGAGCAGATGAGTATTTGGCTTTTTGTCCAATGCTACGAAAGAAGACGAAATGGACAAAACGAGTAACAATGTACTTGTTAAATTGTTCATTGTTCAATTCCTTTGTTGTCTATGATTCAACAAGAAGCAACAAAGTATAATATAAAATTTTTTAAATTAAATAGCTTTAAATTTGGTTACTGATGCGGTACGAACTGAAGATAAGAGCCAGAGCCATCCACTTTCAGAAAAAGGGCGCCAAGACAAAATCCTCCACGAAGATTGTCGATGGATATTTTCAACTGCATATTCTGTATTCATTTAGACAGAAAGCGCCTATTAAACTTCATAATAACGATGAAGAACTCACTCTAAGTTCAGAAAACCAGTTTCATCAACAAAAACTCAAAATAGTTTTCAATTTATAGTAATTTAACGCAACGACAAAATTCACGAGGAATTTTTCAAAAAATCGCTCGCTCTTGCGATAACACATCGAAGGGAAGTGCCCGACAACAATGTGTTAACTAGATTTAAAGGCGCGGAAATACATCTTATCAAATTACAATTATTCTACAATACAATATACAATAATAATTCAACCATATACAATTGTAACATTCTCGTTCCAACTTTCTGTAATTTGATTATCCCACTCTTTCCCCTCCAACTTAATGTAAGCTACGATTAATTATTGGTTGTTGGATTGTCCTGACATACAAAGAATTTAACACAGGCGTAAATTTTCGACCTCTATGTTGATAGGGGTCAGAATTGCTGTACGCAAATCTTAGTTGATGAACAGAAGAAAATGTTAATTTATCCTTGTAAAGTGGATGTTAAAGTGATGTAAAATGATATAAAATCCGTTTCCTTGTAAAATGATGGTAAAGGAAACGGATGAACATGAACAACTACAAAAGCCCGGAAACAACCTATTAAGTTATAATTATTCATTATAAAATACTTCATACCTCCTATATTGAACTTAAACTGAATTCAATTACTATTCATGTCCCTAAATGTTACAAACGAAAAGGAAAGTTTAATAAGGACACGCACCACTCATTAACTCACCTAAAAATTTGGTTTACAAATGAATTTCTATTAAAACATTTTATTTACATTGGGTAGCACTTACATCGGAAACTGCCGGAACTGTAAGCAACAAGACTTACAACTAAATATGAATCGACAAAAACTAATTACCAATTCGCATCTTCTTTTTTTTAAAAAGGAAAACCCACATTATTATTGGAACAACTATTAACAAAATAATCACAGATCCGTGACACGGTGATCCTTCGAACTTCTTTTCGGAGTATACACAGAGTATCTCAACTTTTCTTTTCCCCCAACATGGCGGCAAATCTCGAAAAGCATTGGCAACAGGATTTTGAACGTCTAAGTACTTACATTTTTTACACCTCCTGCTGCAGTATTTGCTGCTACTTGTCTTTGTCGACGCATCATTTAAATTTTTACACACAAAGTCACTGAAGCAATACGAACTACCGGCTTGACAACCACTCAAATCAGATGTATCTTTGTAAATGGCGAAGCCGACGTATACGAGACGAGATCTCGCTGGTTCGAACGAATAATCAATATTCTCTCTCTGACTGAAAGTAGTTGCTTAGAATTTTATACATCAGAATGGTTGGGTGGCAATTTGGTAGCAACATGATTCTAACGATTTTTTCTACGGTAAAGAAAAGTGAAGAAGACTATCATTGTTTATACACCAAGTGTCATGCTGCAAAGTGTACACAATACAAGCGTCAAACATGGACGAAGGTGCGATTGTGACAAATATTGCGACTATTTTAGCAAAAGATTTGCTATTAGATAAAAATCTGAAATTTCGACCCATTCCATATCCAATCCAACAATCACACAACTTTCTGCAAGATGACGATGACGGTTTGGATATTTTTGTATACAAAATGTTAAGAAAACAAAAGTTAAAATCATTCGAAAATGATAGGAAAGCGAGACGTTATGATCGTGAATCTCAATATACGGAAGATAGTAGCACCATATCAGATACGATAATAACGCCTGTCGCGCCACAGATGAATCAAAATAAACCAATTCAAAGTGCAGAAATTAACTTAAGAATACAACAGATGCTGCCGCCGCGTGATTTCGAAGCAAACTTGCATATGAGGAGAGGAACATTTAACGTAAGTTGAACCTATTCGTGAATCGTTGAAAGCTTCAGATCCTTAATAATTCGGCTTTGTGTTCGTAGGCATTGCATGAACTAATAGGACCACTAATGAAAGACTCAATACGAAAATTCAAGGGTTCACTCTTGTCAACGGACACCTTTCTATCTTTGGCAATTTGGAAGCTCGCAACCAGCCAACATTACGACGAGATGTCGCGAAAATTTAAAATTCCAGTCAACATTTGCTACCAGAGCACAGTAAACTTCTGCGATCTGGTGTCGACATACATTAAAATATTCACAGCTTGGCCAACGTCCAAACAATTCCTTGCACTCCGCGACAACAAACGTACACAAATGCTCGGCTTAATTGGCACAACACGCTTGAATGTATTTCTAGAAAGTGAAGATGCAGAAGTTCAAGTTGTTCTACAGCTAGTTTGTACAGTCGATATGATCATTATTGACTGCTTCGTGGAATTGGCTTCGAACTACACCCTTGAAAATACCATAGTTTGGAAAAACTTGACCAGCAACGCGGCTAACCTGCCAGAGGGTTGCTATTTACTAGGTGATAACTCATTCCCACTTAAATCATTTCTCATCACACCATTCTCCACAACTGGCGATGACCGAAAGAAAATATGCTTCAATAATTTCGTTAGTGGACAGTTGAAAGTGTTGCGGACAGCATTCAAACAACTAATGGATCGTTTCCAGTTCTTGTATTCGTTAGAGGCCAAAGATCTAAAAGAAATGCAACAAACAGTTGAAACTGTTTGTGGCCTACATAATTTTTGCCAAAGATTTCGCGATAATTATGTTCCTATTTTACCAGAATCAAAATTTTTCGACAGGTCTCATCGATTGCAAGGTGATGAGTCTGACGCAAGTGGAATTAGACGAAGAAATGAATTGTATATGTAAATGAGAATGACTAAGATTCAATGTTCATTCACAAGGATTGATCTCATTTTATATATGTCGAACTGATAAATGATATTCAAGTAATTATAAAGTGTTTTCATTATATCAATTCAGATAGATCAGCTGCAAGAAAACTCATCAACCATCCAAAAGGAGGCATGGGTAAATCTTAAGGTGTTTATGTAGAAGTCAGTCCTAGTGCCCGTTAAAAGTTAATTATTTTTCGTGAAAAAGGTAAAAAGACTGGGACAATTGTACGCGGTATCTCAGCGTTGGAAACCAGTCTTTGGTATCCCACCTTTTGTGAAAATTTATAATTTTTGACTGAGTGAATTGAATGATTGCATAAATTGCAAAATAAAGTCAGTCGTTCATTCCAGAAAAACATTTCAAGGACACTGTAGATGACATTTTATTAGTGCTCCAGACAGCAAGGCTTTTCTATAACAAACACTCAATTCCATTTAATGTCTACAAGGCTTGCTGTGGTGTTGTGCTGATTTATAAATAAATATAATGATCTAGGGTTTTACAGTTCAACAATACAATTAGTATTGTTAAAAACAGTGCACTATTTAAAAAGGAAAAGCTTCACCTTCGTTTCGGGTGGTTTTGTATAATGTGTATGTAGATGGCATCCTGATTTAATCATTTGTTTTGAGGACAAGATTTCCTTCAAACGACCTTTTTCTTTAAGTATTGTTCTGCTTTTAAGTTCAAGCTAGTCATATCAGTAGTAATCATAAGGTCTCTCAGGTTGCTTAGACATGAAGTATCAAGTTGTAAGTATATCGATATCGAACGTCGACTTCTATTTTTCTTCTATTTTTTTTTTTTCGAGTTCTAGTATGTATTATACTCAGAGGACTTAGTCGAAATTTAACACTTAAAACAACAGCATCCTCAGCCAGAAGTTGTTTGTTCAATGTCATTTCTGTACTTGTGCTGAAGTGTTTTTGAAGCTGACGAACTTCACGTAAAAAAACCAACTCAACAGGATTTCTACTGCTGTTTTAGAAAAGAGCGGTGCTTAACCTTGACATAATTTACATAATACATTACATACACTTTACATAATTTACAATATTTGCATTGCTAAAAGGCTTATAATTGATATGGTAGGATATGATATAGATTATGTAGGCTCAATAGTAGAGAAGTAGATGTCACGTTTGGAGCCTCAAACTGGGGGCTTTTTCAAATGCCAGCACTGCCAGAGCATATTGTGCAACCCGATTCCATTTGTCAACCGTTTTTAAGCATGTCTCAAAAGTTTCCACGCTGGTCACCACGCTACCTACACCATCTTTTGAAAAGGACGCATTTAGGTGACCGTCACCTGTGAATCTTGTGCAGATAACACCGAAAACATCCATACCCGCTAAAAAGTTGGATCATATAGAAATCAGTCTCGTCATGCACCCGATAGAGCCACGACTTCAAGTCAGGGGTTAGGCGTGCAGTCCACCTTCGCTTTGTGTCTGGTAAATAATTTTATTTTTTATTAATTGCTTAAATAACCACCCACCGACCCACCCATTAAGGGCAGTTCAATGCATTTCGCAAATTCACAGTTACCTTTCCCCTTACTATTCAGCACAAGCCCGGCCACCTTCCGTAAACGTTGAACGTGCCTAGGAGCAAGTTAGGGCAAATATGAGACATCTACTGCAAAACCTCGGCTGGAATCTCATCTTGTCCAGCAGCCTCTCTTGCTTGAGAAGACTGAGTTCTCATATTCCATCTTCGTGAACAGTGGGATCTCCATTGGTATTGCATCGTGGATGGCCTGAACGATGGCGGGGTGGATAGGGAATAGAGCCCGCACACTTTCGTCCATCTTTTCTGCCTCGTATGAGTGAGGCGACTGCTGGGCATCTAGCTTTCGCATCACTATTTTTGTAACCCAGGCCCCATGGATCCCTGTTCATGTCGTCCACAAGGTTTTGCTAACGGCTAGCCTTACTGCTGTTGATAAGCCTGTGGAGACATTTTCCAACTGACGTATAAATTGTTGATCGGATACAAGCCTCTTCTCAGGTCCGTGCTCGCTGGGCCTTTCGTCGTAGTTTGTGACACTCCCTTCGTTTTCGGCAATTTAACGTGACCACCAGTATGCTGGTGGCTTGCCGTGCTGGGGTCTTCACAGGGGCATGGAAGACCTGTAGACAGACGAAATGATTTTCATAGTCAGGTTCAACACAGGTTCAGCTTGAGTGTACGTTTGATCATTACGAACATTAACTTTTGGCTCACCACATATACAGACATTGTTTTTCTTTCTAAAACTTAGCAATCCATATCCTGTCGTCTCCTTTTTCTCTCGTTGTTTTCAGTGTTTGTTTAAGTCGCATTAGTGTAGGGCAGTAGTCTTAATCTCTACAGAGATGAGTTGCTGGGCCCTATTGGGCTCTGATCGTCTTATCACTTGTGCACACGACCATTACCAATGCTGGGTCACCTATACATCTTTATTCAAGTTATCATATAGATGAAAACACTAAAAAGTTGCTACTACCTATATAACAAAATGAATTATCGACGGATTTGAAATTCTATCAAGGGCTGCTGTATTGCATTACTATATGCTCTTGTTATATAGACACATATGAAGCGCTGGTCTGAACTACATTCTTTGACTTTGTTTATCAAGGTGATTGATTGATTTCCATATCATAGTCTGCATCCATCTCAAAATTCAGCTTCTTGTCTGCCATATCCCTGCACACTATTAAAGCTCTGAGACCTTTCGCAGGAACGGGCTTAATGTTCTCTGTTCTCTGCTCCCCGAAGCTCATTATGGGTATTGGTGTTGCATCACATAATAAGCGGTTTATTTTTCCTCTTACAGTTTTTTACAAACCTTGCATTTCTGGTGATTATGTTCTACATTTCCTGTAAAGTAGGCTGATGCAATAACTATGTCTGAAATTCTTCTCTTAAACAAAGTCGCGATAGTTCAGACCTCAGATGACGATGCAATGGGTGCATGATTCTTGAATAAGTCCTAGCCCAAGTTTGTGTTCCAAGAACATTCCAACCCAGATCGCCGAAGTGGCATATTCACTAGCTCGAGGCGAATAAGTTCTCCATGCATTTACATTCCCTCCATGAAAAAAAAGGTTGAAAGTACCGATTCCTCCTCCATAGAACCCTTCGAGCTTGTACCCAGAATCGAAAAATCCGTTAGGGTGATCAGATTTGCTTTTATTCCAGTTCTGAAACTATTTTAATACGTTAGCTGAAAACTCCGTTGATGCTGCAGAATATTACATGGACTTATTGTTACATGAAATTCCACAGACTTATTCTCCATTACATATTTTGTGGATGGAATTTCTGGGACAAGACACACACGACCCACAACGACTTTGTCTCACGACAACAGTAAGGATTGGAACAAAGTCTAGAATTATAATTGCGGAGAGGATAGATCATCTACAGTAGTCGCGAATGGAGCAGGTCACATAACAACTGCTGGAAGAGAAGTGAGTTCCACGTCAGCATGGACAGATTAAGCAACCTCCATCGTATGTGCTATAGAAGCAATAAACCCTGTTATAGTTAATGCAGACGGAATAATCCCCATTCCAACCACTGTTAAAGAGTTTCATTACAAAAGGGAGGGTTCCGTGACTAAAATAGATTTACTATTATATTTTTTTTTCAAAAATGTCCAATGTAATGAAAATAATTTAGGCCTTCTCATTTCCCCTGTCTTAGCGGCATGTCGCTTTTGACCTTGTACTGTTGATTAATTCCTTATTCCATAGAATAGCAATTTGGTTTTGAACAGCAGGTTCTTCACGCAATCATAAGAGATACTTATCTTGGCATGGTCAAGAACATGTAGCATATTACACCTTGGGTTAGAATATTGCGCTGGTAAGCGATTTTCCACCGGAATATTCCCAATTGTGATAAGCACTTTCCGGTGCCTATTAAGTCAAACATGATTGTGACTGGATCACTTTCTCGTGTACCTTTAGGTTTGGAATGATGTGGGTCTATCTGTTGTTGTCTACTGTTGTGCCATAATAGCTCATATAATAATAACAAGCTCCCCCTTAGTAATCCACGGTGATAAGGGGTGGAGACATTTCCAAGTGTTATATGCTCCGTTTTAGTTTTTTCCTGGAGCAGGACGCATTTTCTACTTTTCTCCGCGGCTCGCTCACGCGTTAGTTTTTTTAAGTAAAAATTTTGTGAAACGTATGCAGAACGGCTACTGGTTAACACTGTAACATTTGAAGAGTACGCGGAATTTTATATGATCGTGGAACGAGCGACAAAAGGAGTTATTGAATGAGAATGCATAGAGCTAGCCATTGTCCCTGATCACAAGGCAAGTAAGTTAGCTATGCTCTGTTATTAACTCGCTGTATAAACATGCGAACGACATACCGCGAGCATGATCGAATATTTCAATCAAGATCCAGTCTTTCAACAAATGACTATCGCTTCATTTTCCTGTTCTCTGTTCTTCCTGGTCAAACTTGTTTGTTGCTTCGGAACAGCAATCGTTGGATGATTCTACGTTGGGTCAAGCGGGCGGGATTGGTTTAGATCACGGGATATATCCTCTTCTGCAATAGATTCTCAATGTTATCCAACTTGTTGAATGATTATAGTTATGATTATTTACTAACCATAACAATTGGTTTGATGATTGAAAAACGTAAATGAATCATAGATAAAAGAAATTCCGGAAATTTTTCTCCCAAAGACCAATCAATCAGCACTCATCTTGTAACACCTTTGGACCTTATTTCGATTGTTTTGAGAACACGTTCCAGGTCACTTGAGTAATCTTTCTTTCAAGCTGAACAAAAAAGGTCCGGTCAACTGAAAAATTCAATTCATGATCCAATGAAACTGGCAAATAAAAAGAATAACAATATCGAATCATAGTAACCTAACAGTGACGTTAAATAAAACAATAAATTTTTTGCAATTTATTCAATTTTATAATTAATATCCCTAGGAGATATACAAAACAAATTCATTGCTTTTCTCAGTATTATTTATCTTCACTAGTGTATAATAATATTATTTTTCTTCGCATGGTTGTTCATGTGTGAAAGTTAAAAGTTATCAGAAAAATTCAACGAAATAATGGTTTAAAGTAGATTGCAAAGTTAAACTAAATGATGTTGATGAAAGATTTTGACCATTCTAGAATTTCATGGGATAGTCTTCTAACTGTGTTCGTATCGCGTATCAAACTGTATCCACTTTAATTTGTTTCAAGCGCATATTTTTTAATTTGTTAAAGTTAAACGGAAACTAATTTTAATATATTTATTAAATTGATTTAATACTTATTTTGCTAGACTGTGAAGATTTAGATTATCGATTCAAAAACAATTGAACGCTAGAAAAGTTAAATTTTATAGATAAATCTCACAGGAATATAACTAAATTTGAAAGATAAGAATTTCCACAATAAAATTTATATATTTTTTTACGATTATGGAAGAATGAAGCAATTTGCGTTTCGAAAAAAAATCGTCGTTTTTGAAAACTATTAGCAGTTAACACCCAGTTGTAGGGAAGACTTAAGTTAATGCAATTAACATGCGCATCGTATTATCAAAACTTTTTCATTTAGCAGTTTTTCGTACAACAAAGAAAATTTATTATCCAATAGAAAGGCTATGTAACGGATTTCTTTTTCAAATGGGTAACACTTTGTAACTTCACTGATTCTTTAGTCCTTTCTGTGGCGTTATTGAATATATGGACAGACGGTATATGTTTATTGTCTTCCTGCTAACATTTGATACATGAAATGAAAGATTAATTTTTTGTTTCTTTAAACATTAGATTTTAAAATTTATTTTTGCAAAATTTAAACATTTTCGACCACTATTTGTGATGTTCTTCAGTATTTTCTATTGTACTGAAGAAGATCACAAATAGTGGTCGAAAACGTTTACGTTTTGGAAAAATAAATATTAAAATCTAATTTTTAAAGAAACAAAAAATTAATCTTTCATTTCATATTTCACACATTAGAAATCGATGGACGATGGACGATAAAACCTTTAATTCGATGATCTTCGCCACAATTTCAATCATTCCTTGAGAAAATATTGAAGAAACAAAATGACAAATGAATGATACAATTAAGTTTTCGAATAAGTCATCTGAAAGGAATTCACTTCGAAATCGATGATATAGTAGTCCACTTTTTGAACGTCAACCTTAACTGCGATACCAAAAGTGTACATGGAGGTGATTTGATCACCTGCTTAGAGGAGCAGGTGCATTTTCAGACAATTGTTCCTTATAAAGCTAAATAAACCTCTCGCAATGCGGTAGATGACGAACGGTCTGCGTGATTTGTGCTTCTACTTTGTTAGAGTAGTTAAGATATAATTTCTTTAAAAAGCTTGTTTTTTCTTCCCACTGGGTTTGATGTTGACATTGCTGTTGTAGTCACGAAGGATGGCGAATCGTCGGCACGCATTTGTTGCAGAACAACGGAAAGGAAAGACGAAAAGTCGTCCCAAACTACATTTAGATTCTGCTTTTTGAATGCTCCAATTTGCAACTTCAGAGCGGAGAATATCACAATACGGACCTAAAATCATCGTAACTTTATTTGTGACATCAGGCTTGTGATTCTAACAAAGCAGAGAAACTTTTCTATTTAATAATTCGTAAAATAAACTGAACAGACAATGAAGTGTGAACTGGAGTATAAAACCATGGATCTGACTAGAAATTAGACACGGTATCGTCCGCTTGTCATATTTAACTGTCGTATCGAATGATGACCAAATATCGATACAGATGACCAAAGTCAGACTTTTGTCAATTTACCATTAAAGCTGTGTGAAATCTTTTATATCTATCATAGTACGCAATTCCAAATTAAAACTGCGATAACCATTCTGATAAAACGAAATATTTAAGGACATGACTAGCACCTTTTCTTCGACCCGACAATTCTACTGGCAGGCTTTGTTCAGACACTCATTAAAGCGGAATGAAATATTAGCGCGTCAAAACACTCAAATTGTAATTTCCTAATTTTCCCGATAGAATTTGATCTGATCTTTGCGTTCCTCTCAGGTATTCGACGCTCTACGGGCAACCTTTAATATCAAATCAAGATTAGAAGAAATATTTGATGCTACATACTTAAGAATGGCTGATTCCACTTACTACCCATTTCATTGAGTTCAATTTGTATATACTATACTGTATACTGTATATACAATTTGAGTATACTCGCAATAGAAGCTGTGTTAAATTTTGTTTGGTTAAAGACAGATTTCCAATCAAGACAAATTGTTTTGCAAACAACAAATATTTATAGGCATTCTTAGAAATAAAAACGCCTTCGTACAAGACCGATTTGTTCATATTATTAGGAATTCAAATTACTCAGCAATATGCTCAGTAGTTACTCCATAAAAAAAAAAGAATCTGTTAATTTGAAGTATAAGATATAATTCTATGTATATTGTACTATTTCTCAATTACCTTCTACGCTACAATTGATTAAATATAACGTCATATATAAGTTAATGACGGTAAATAAAACGAGTTCAGTGCGTATCTCAAAAACAACTAAGGGTAGGCATCAAACGAAGAAAAATCCTAAGTAAAAACATACAAGCGCGACTGTTAGAAACATAGAGATATTAACCAGATAACTTCAAACATTTCGCAGTATATGCAATAGCAACCATAGCTGAGTTACTGCATTGACCTTACTGAAAAACAGACACCAATATTAACCAGAAGTAAAAACGTTGTAATAATCGACTGAAAATTAGTAGATCTGATTCATTACAACCACTTTCAATAGGTCTTTAAAGTTTGCATCGTTGCAAACGGTCTCGATTCTTTTTTCATTTTTTTTTTCAATATTAGTCGAGTGCACAAACATCGATTGATACAAAACGCTTCACAATAATCACCATATGTAGACTATACTCAGATAGAGGAAAAACGGTTCACTCTGACAAGTAGTTATGACATTGCTACGAATGTCCTGTTAGCAATCCTTAAATTCCATATACCATAATATGAAATGATATACTTTATCATTTATGAATTATATGATGCGTATTTAACAATCGTATGTACCAATTCTTGCCAGACCACAGGCAAGAATACGACAATGTCTAACTGAAGCTCTGCGTAAAATAACCTACGACATTCGCGAACCCACCAAAAATATCTGGCCGATCAAGGTTGCAATAGCGAAAAAAGTCTCAGAGTAGTTAATCAACACGTTATAACTTTCGAACGGAATCGAGCTTAAGAGAAGGGAAATGACTTGGCCGATTGGATTAGCTCGCATCACCGAAAAACTATTCAAATCCACACAAACAGTAGCGCACGATCACGTCGCTCACATGATTTCAGGATCAATTCCAAATGTCAGTGAATCAATCGTAAGCTTCAAGTCTGAAGCATGGAAATGTAAACGCAGGATGACTGAAATTAACTAAACTCATTTAACATACAAGGCTGAAATACTAGGTCGACAAAAGCTCACCTTAAGAGACTGTAGAATCATGAAATCAATCATGAAATGGCCTCGCTATACGAATTCAGTTGCTTAACCGAATAACCTGATAAAATGGGGCCAAAAACTCATTTCACTGTACTTCGCGTGCTTAAATCCGCTAACGAGTTCTGGAGAAAAAAATTTCCATATCAGTGTCATTCTTGAGATCTACGTTTATGGATACCTCGACCCAAGCCAGGGATGTTCGAGTGTATAGAAATACAAATCTTCGGTCGAATTAAAACAAGCAACAGTCGAGAATTCATTACAAATTTTTGTAATATCTTTATTAGATTCTATATGTAATCTGTACTGGCAGTGTAGAAAACATGGCAGATAATCGACCACCCTAGCAATTGATGGAAAAAATGCACGAAAAAAAGTAGAATTGAGCTTAAAAAATCGAAGGTTCATTTGAAGCCCAAAGCATATTCCTGACAGCCGTCACAATATGGAGAAGTTTCGAGAATCAGTATGAGTTAAGGCAACTTTGTCTGGAGGTTGACGCGCGATTTATATTGTGACGCCGCTGAATTAAAATTTGGATTCACATACTTTATTTTAATGTCGTCACTTTCATAAATTTTTCATGTGCTCCAACACCGAATAATATATTTGGATACACAATATAATGCTTTCTATCGGAGTGTATCACGCAGCAGTTAATTATATCCATGAAACCAAACACATGGTTAAATCCACATAACATCTATGGTAGTCAAAAATTTGCACTTTTGTCTTAAACATGACTTTAATATTAAACAAACAGATCGTTTTCTAATTCAAAGCATCGAAAACAATTCCGTCTCGCACGATTATTCAAAAATAATTCAAGGTGCCAATACGATGAGATACCAGTTCATGATGACACATAGAGCTTCACGCAAACGTTTTCTATTTGCCAAATCAGCGCTTTATCCTTTATATAAATCGAACTGGAAGATCTTCCGCATTTCTTTTAGTGGGACCACAATGCAAGTGTTCACTAGCAAGGCTTACGAAAAATGAGTATGGAAGATAACTGAGTCAGCTTGACAGAATCGGTATTGGCGTTTTAATTGACTATCCTGCCTACGATATTCAAGTCGTTACAATAAGTCGGAAGATATAAACTTTCACTGCATGAGTACATTTGACCGACTGAATTTTTCTAATTTCAAAAAGTATGCGGTGATATTAAGAAAGTTGCAACCCATTTGTAGCAAAACCAATGCTTGCACCTCCTACTGGAAACTAATTCAGATTCATCTTTCGCCTTAAAAGCATCAACTAAATCAAAAAAGAGTAATTAAAAAATTTACTTTGATCGAAATGATATTTTTATTCATTTTTTTCTTTTCGTGTGTATATTATTCACAAAAAAATCTAATAATATAGAATGAAAAAATTACTGTTAAATTAAAGACCTTAAAATTCGAGATAATCGCCCTCACATACAAAAAACAAATTCAATCTCTTTTTTAAAGTATTTCGCTCTCTCTCTTTCGCTAGTTAAGCTCAATCAGACAACTTGGCTTCTCATAACATTTCAAATCTCAAGAAAACTATGTCCTATGTTTTATTGTTTCTTTTATCTCTTGAAAAAAACAAAGAATACTATTTTAAGAGATTTTCCCTCCTAGGATTTTTTATGAAAAAAAATCATCCCTCTATGTGTGTATTTCTCGTTTTTGAATTCCCATATACTTTTCTAATTTTTCCTAATTATTTAAAAAAATCAGAAAATCCATTGTCTTATTGTATCAGGGGTAGTTTCTTCAGCAATACTGACTATTCAACGACGAAACTTATGCAATAAATTAAATTATAATCAGTTTATTTTGTTTTTTTTTCTGTTTTTCGTTTGGACTAAAATATATTGCAAAGGAAGAAATTAACAAATTGAATTTTTTTTAATCAGCTTTCCTTTCAAAATTACTATGTATATTGATACAACATTATTTTAGGCTAAATTAAAAACTAATGATACCGAGTATATAATTTTCATGATTTATCGTTTGTTTTTATCTTTTTTGTTGTTGGTGTTATGCATATGTATGTTATGTTTTGATGTGTGCTTTTTCACGATACGATACGAGTTAATTGCACTGGCACTAAAAATGTCATTTTTACTGTATTTTCTTATAATTTAGGGTAAAAGTGTGCAGCAGAGAATGTCTTAATGCTTCTTGACGGGCGAAGTAAGTTTTGAAATAAGAAAGAATGTTTTTCTAGTCAGGCGTAACTAATTTGTTGGCGTACTCAAATAATGTGTTCGAATGAAGTTGACGATGATATGCGCGCAATGCATAAATCGATGAATGAAGAATCATGCAGAAAGGAATCTCTACAACAAAGTTAATGCAAAGTAGGGTCTTGCTTTACGTTCACATGCGAAAGGTAAATTTTAAGTCTTTCTGTTTTAATAATTTATCGTACCACGATTTTCACAATGTTTTCTCCGTGTGTTTATTTTTTTTACTCTAAATTCATTTTAGTCTATGTAAAAATTAAAACTTAATTTATTAATTACATACGCACAGACCAATTCTGTCATTACTATGAATTTCTTTTAAATATATACACAGCTGAGAGAATACAGATTCATACTTAGTTTTTTTATCGTTCTCATTTTTATTTCACTTTGTGTATTTTCCAAATTCAATAGTGGTGATTCATTTTGTAACTCTTATTAGACATTAAACATGCTTTAGTTCACTTTTTGTTTATTAATTTTAAGGAGTCTTTGAATTCACTTTTCAATGTTTACTTCATTCTTCCCTTAACATTCTTAAGTCTGTCATTCAATTTAGTTCAGCTTTTATTTAACCTTGAATTTACTTTTTTCCATTTTTTATTTTTAAATTTATTATTAAATATATACAGATCATATTTTGTCAAATTTATTCCATTTTTTGCTATTATTTTGACTTTATAAGTAATATAGTAGTTTTGTTTATAAAAAATAAAATTTAAATAATAAAAAAAATTAACTTTGCTTATATGTGTGTGTGTGTGGCTATATAATATCTAAACTAAAATGTTAATTTCTTAAAATAATACGTTAAAGATAAACGTATCTATTTAGGGTCATTATTTGAATTTCACTTGTAATAAATCGTTTAAAAAAAATTAAAACGAGTAAGAGTGTTTTGCATTCTTTGTTTTCCTACTTTTTCAATTTAAAAAAAAAAACATATGCATCTATATATGTATAAAGGGAAGAGAGGAGGGTGGTTGGTAGGAGGGCTATTCTGTAAAGTAAACTTAACTTTACTTATCGTACATTATTACCAAATATTTTACAATTTTATTATGACCTTATCATCTAATGATTTTCGTCGTCCTCAACGTCATCTTCATCGACACAATCAGCCTCGGCAGGAACTGACTGAGGTGCTTGCACCTGAACTTGTACTTGTTGTGGGGCTTGTTGCTGCTGCTGTCCTTGTTGCTGCATTGTCGCTGTTAATGGAAGTTTGCCCCGTTGTTTGTATTCTGCCATTTCCTGTTGAAACAAATATTAATTGATGAGAAATTGAATCCAGATTTCAATTAGCAATTGATTTTCAATATAGTCGATTTTATTTGAACTTTTTACCGTGACTATTCAAATCGGGAAATTTAATTTTTTATTTAAATGCTATTCGTTAAGTATGGATGCCATCAGACATAGTTTACAGGTGATATAACATTATAAAAACAATTCAGCTTCTCTTCACCTTAACCCACATTTCATTTATGAAGTCTGCATGGGCAGTAAAAAATAACTACATATGCGTTATATTTTAACATTGTTTGTTATATGTAGGTGGGGGGAAATACTATGAACTATTGTATTAACAACCTGCAGTAATGACCAAAATAAATAGGACGAAAATAAATTAAATGTTATTAAAAGTAATTTTAAAAAATGACGGTTGGTACTAAAATCTAATTTGAATTCCTCACTCATTTGGTTGGTTATTATTAGGCAAAAAGATGCTCCAGGAAACACGTTGTAGCTTCTTTCTAGAACACTTCTTGAATATAATCACAAGTTTTAATAAATTCATCCTTGTTTTGATACAATTATTATCCATTAACAAAGAGATGTTGGCAATGACTTTTCATCAAATTTTTTTTGAAAACAAATACTTCGCAAATTAAAATAACGGCTCCTGCGATATGAGTCCGACTAATAAGGCTTAAAATTCCACTCAAAGAGGCTCAAAACGATTGCGATGACTACATAGTTGGTCAATCTGAAAATTGGCTTGCAGAACTGCTTCCGAACAGGATAATACCGATCAATGTAGAATGATAAACTTTGAATTAGAGTCGAATGATGAGGATCACCAGCATGGAGTTTTGAAGACAGGTCGAATTCTTCTCAGTCAAATTTCATATATTACTCCTATAAACCAAGTTCTTGAAGTCAGCAGTTCGTAAAAAACGTTTGATATTGCTCCTTAAATATTTTTGCGTAGTTTACCTAAAAGCGTCGATTAACGTCGATTTAACGTTTAATATATATTGTAGCTTATTCTCACGCTTCTATTTTTGATCTTTCTTGCCAATTTTCTGAGTCAGTTCCTAATTTCCTAGTAGTAGAGATTCACGGAAAGTAACAAGTATTTACAGTTTATGAATTTCCAGGGGCAATTGTAAGCAAAATCGTTATCGCCATTTTTTGCAACAGTTGGACACGTTGGCTTACATGCATTTGCTACATTTCATCTTCCCCTTAGATTTTACTGCAGTATGTATTGTATACTATAGCTCCAACAATTTTCTTCATTAGCAATTCAGTATCATTGACGATATAACTTATAATACATCAAAAATTGTATCTACTCGTATAAGATATGATACATATAATCGCTCACGTCTTTTCTTCCGGCTTTAATTATCTCTGCTCTGCTTAAATTAAAACAGACTTTAAAGATTCAACCAGTCGGCTGGGAGTCGAACATTTTAGTTTTTAAGCGAATTTTTAGACTTAGAAACATAATTATTATACAGGAATGATGGAAAACAAATAAGATGCTAAGAGTTTGCAAGCATATATGATTTTTAAATGATGATTCTGCTAACATCGTTCAATTAACGTGTGAATTACAAATCAAAAATGTCTATGTAGAAACATTGCGAGCAAGGTAACAAAAACATTAAGCTCTGCATATTTATCATAGGAATTGAATTAAAATCTGTAGAAATGCTCCCAGAAATTAAGCATTCAAACAACACACTTAAATACCTACTTTACATATTTTAACAACTCTACTCCATAATGGAAGATAAAGACGCAAAGGTTTGCTTTGAATTTTGCTTCCAGTTCTATTTTAGACAAAGGAAAAATGCTTATATTAATTTGTAAAATTATTATTTCCCAAAGCGATATTATTGAAAAGAAAACTTTAAGCGAAGTTTTTTACATAATTTTTCCAGCATATTTATGAAATATACAAAGAGTTTATTCAAGAAATTCACTACGAACAAGGCTAAAGTTGTTTCGTTTATACGACTAAGAAAAATTTAGCTTTAGTACAGAGGTTAAAATATGTAACGTCATTTAAGTTTCGGATATTTGATATTGTTCATTTTATTTCTGATTTTTTATAAATATTTTTTTATATTTTGTATAAAAGTAAATGAACATTGTTTTATATGTATATCCCTGGTGAATGTTTACCAGTATTTTATGGAATTATTTAGGTTCGGAACCTTAGCTTATTTACTAATTAATTTCGATTGAATACATAAAAAAATATTAATACATACCCTTTCATATCGCGCTTTGTCTTTTTCCGCCATAGCCTCATATTTATGTTTAGTATCGGCATCAACATCAGACCATTTTCGCCCCAGTTCCTTGGCTATATCACCAACACCATAATCGGGGTTAAGTGCTTTCACTTTATTTCGTTCATCATTACAGAACCAGAAGAAGGCGGACCTAAAATCAAGTAAAAAATAAAACACTTTTTAGCACGTATGCTTCACAAAATTTTTTCTGGATTTTTTGCAATAAGTGCTCGTCGGTGGAAATCATAAGTAAAACGAGAAAAAATGTTTTCTCAACCAACTCACAATGATCGTTTCGGTGCATTCGGATCTTTTATTTGCTTCCGTTTTTTGCCTTTCCCAACCAAAACACCTTTGGGCGGTACGTAATTTTGCATTTCCATATCATATCGCGCTTTATCTTTTTCTGCCATCTCATGGAATCGTTTCTTTTCATTATCTAGCATTGTCTATTAAAAAAGAATATAAGAATTAATAAAAAATGGTTTGAAGAATAGATTTGATTGCAATTCACTTTTTGATCATAGATTGGTAATGCAATTATGTATTTCGTATATGAAAATATATTTTCAAGGCTATTAAAAGATACATTGACCTTTGATCGCTTGATCGTTGATAGGTTTTTGGAGTCAGGGTATGCAAGAACTTCCCAAGACGTGAAAGTATGGTATATGGTATATAGCTAGTTTCAGGAGCAAAAATGAGCGAACAGAATATTCATCCAGGCGAGAAGAATTAACGTTTGCTATGATAAGTTATATGGTAAGCATTTTAAAATACTATGTGAAGGCAATTATTTTTACATTCATTTCAAAGTAAACGTTTATTTTTCTTACTTCAACGTTTTAAGTAAGATGCGAAGTTTAGACATAGATTAAACATTATTATAATGGCAAGAAGATTTTTGATACTTCCAATACTTTATATATCATTTTATTCGTAATAAGGTGTTCTAATTCACCCTGGCATTCATGTGAACGTAATGTTCACTGTACGTTTAGTAATCGATTTAATTGTAATGAATGAATTTAATCCAAATTCTCGTTGCATACATGAAGTACTGCGAAAAGTTATTAGCAAAAGGAATTTTTTTAAGGACATCATTAGACATAACTCGAAAATTTCATTTTGTAAAATATGCAAATATTTGCAAATAAAAACATCTACGAAATTCTTCCAATTATTGACTGCCACTGCCTAGCAAAACGTAAACGAGTTCGTTGATTAAATTTTTAATCTGGCAAAATAACTTCCCGGAACTTTTTTCCCTTTATCTTTCTCGGTAAAACAATTTCAGCATAAATAATTCAAGTTTATCTAAATTTATTTTGCTCATAGTGAAAATTCATTTGGTCCTCTTAAAGTGAGTGATGTTATATAGTGAAAAATGGTATGGAAATATAGTTGCAAATAACTAGAGAGAGGTGGATATTCGATTTACGCGAAGTATAAATATATACGAAGAGAATATGTGCGTAAATATTTCCCGATGTGGAACAGTTTTGGGGTGTGGGTTGAGGTTTCAGTGCAAAAACGCATACACTTCTCGCTTCAGTGTGTCCTACGCCCTGCCAGCCCCCTCCCCCCATGGATCGACAATGACGTGGTGCCAACGAAACAAGCGATGGGGATGAAAGACGGTATAGTCGGCAATACCAGTGAGTAGCCGGCCAGACCATCCATTTCATCACTCTTCCTCCCCATCCACCTCTCTTAAGTTGCTTATCGTACCCTAATACCAGGGCTTCACTCACTTCACTAACACCGTCCCGCACACCCCGGTTAAATCTAATACTTGGAAAATTCGGAGCCCAGTTTTCTCTCGAGTTTTCCGTTTCCCTTCCTTCATACTTCGTCGCAATGGTATATATGGTGTCGTTGTGCTCGTAGCAGCAACCTACAAGGCTCTCATCCCACATACACATTCTCTTCAGTCTGTAATATATTTTAAAGCTCGCGCGCGCGAGAACATTTCTCCATTGATTTTTGAAGGGAGCAAAAGGGAATGAACAGAGACAGAGGAGATGGGTACATGTTATATGTATGTAAATATAACAACCTATATATACCTACATATATACATGAAGCAAACGAACGATATACCTAAAACTCTAAATTGCTTTCACGTTGAAAGACTAGAAGGATGATTTATGAGCTAACTTATTTTTCTGTGTTTTCTCATGAATAAAATCAAATTAAATAGCAGAAAAATTTATTTATTGTATTTAATTAATATAGTATTGATATTGAGTGGCTAGACGACTAGCATGAAGATTCACAATCAAATACGGATAATCCATTGAGTGCATTGCTTCCAAAGCTTGTCAAATTCGATATTTTAGTTTCATGCTGTTCTGCCTGGATTTTTCAAAATAGATTGAGTCGTGCAATTTTTCACGAAATCAATTCGTCACTACGTTTATAGAGTTATAGATGTGGTCAAATAGTTGTATTACTTTGACTATTTCACATAACACAAAAATGGTATTGAAACTATGCATATGCGTAGTGTTCAATCATGCAATCCTTTAAAGTTGGGATGAGACTAACAACAAACAGGTTGCTAAAGATGAACTCACATCTCATTGTTTTGTTCGAAAACATATACGTTTTTGCAAACTGAAAGTGATGAAGTAAGAAGGTAGTCACAAAACCCCACTAGTACATGGAAATGCAAAATATAATTGCCAAGCGTGAAATTAAGGCTGCTTCCGACCTTACAACAAAATTCCTGTATTGCATTGCTCACAACTTAAATCAGTCATCCTTCAAGACTATCTGAAGCAACATAGAAATGAAGTATGAATATTTAGTATAGGAAATTCGCTACTCATTGTCAAACACAATTGCATTACCATCCCATTATCTGAACTCAACACCAAAACCTACCTTCCATCGTTCTGCACATTTTCTTGAAAATTCTGTAAATATAACTGTCTCCTCGGGATGTTTCTTCTTATGTTCTTCACTGCATGTCTGAACAAAGAATGCATACGCTGTCATACGTCCTCTTGGTTTTGCATCCACTTTTCCTCGAACTACGGGCGTTTTTTGCTTTTGTTGATTATTTTGATGATTCTGTTGTTGCATTTGATCCGACAAGTGCTGATTCTGTAAAATCAAATGGGAAAGTTTTTTGATTAGTACATACAATTTCCATGAGAGAATTTTAATTTTTTTTAACCATAAAAAAATGGTCTTAATATTGAAATTGTGGCAAATTTTCAGCTTGTTCGAGCTTTACTCCTTTAGAGCTTTAGAGCAAGACTTTTTATGATAAAATTATTAGTAGAAATATCTTAGATGCATGTTTCGGCATATTCTTCGAGTGTCACGTTCTGCATTTGCCAGGATAGATTTTAGTTTCCAATTGAACGTGTTTAAATTTAATGATTGCTTTATAATATAATGAAAGATTTTATTGTTTGGGGTTCACAATGCACGTAATTACGTTTTATCATAAAACCGACACTGAAATAACATTGAAATCTGCAATTCAAGTATTGACAATAAATATATTTGCTAACCAAGGCGGAATCGCCAGGTTCATTATTTGGAATTTACAATTCGATTTGGCTACATATATTTTCCATAAGTTGGAGTTCTAAAGGAAGTATTAAAGATTTTTTGAGTTAGTTTAACACACACTCGGAAGGATATGAAAGATCCGGAACATGAAAGCTCTATTTTTCAGTATCACTAGGTTCTCCACTAAATTTTGTAAAATTTTCAATTGTTATTATTTAAATACAATTTTTGTTTAGTTTCGAAATACATATTTTCCTATATTATACAAAATATTAGGAAAATTTCAGTCATTCAGATCAATGATTTTTAATTTGAATTATTATGTTTTTAAATAATATAAAAGTTCGACTTGGCAATGGAGTTTGCCAAACACAGGTCTTAGAACTTTTTTCTAAACTTTCAGCACTTGAAAAAAAAAAACAAGATAAATCAATGGAGTAACATATTCACGACGAAAGCTTTTTACTGGATTGAATTTCAAATGAATTTATGAAAATCAAAACTGTTCTTATGCTATGGCAACATATCAGTTCACTCATTTAAAAATACTGGTCACTGAAAAATTTGTCACATTTTTGTCTGACCTACTCTATTCTCCAGATTATCTCCAAGCGAATGTTTTTGTTTCAAAACAGTACAAAGATGTTTCATGGAAAACTACTCATGCCAAACAAGAAAATAATCATCGCAGCAAAAAGGTGTATTTTGCGAACAAATCATGTTTGAGGTGCTTGAAAAAAAATCGAAAACCGCAGAGCAAATAGGTGACTTTTTTGAGAGAAAAAAAAAAGTATTTTGTTGATCAATGTAGGTACGTCTATTACGCCTCATATTAATATGTATTTAAATTTAATTTAATGTAATTTATACATATAAAAGTAACATACCTGCGGTAATAAAAAAAATCGCACCTGTTGTTAAGCGAATATGTTTATTTTCTGATTGTGAAAACTGAAGAGGGTTCTTGAACATTTTAAATTTTTATTTTATGGATCAAAGCAGTTTTATATATAACCGCAGGTGATTTTTTCATTTGTATTTCAATGTGAGAAGAAGTGCCGACTGTACTTGAATTTGTAGATTCAGAAAACTAATTGCGAAAGATAGTTCTTATATTGAACAGAGCGTCTGGAAATTTTACTATTTTTCATTTCAGAATTTTGGGCAGAACACATTTTGACCATTTTCTGTTTAAGAAAGACAGTAAACCGAATGTGATTTGAAAATAAATCACCCCTAAGTACTTAATTCAACTCAAATTATTGTTGAATCAACAAAGGATTGCACTATTTTAGGCAAATTCTGCATGCATCAGGTCAGATATAGCACAACATTTTATTCGTTAAAAATTTGAATATTGGAATTCCTGAGCTAATCGCATAAATTTAATATAGTATTCAGCTGTTAAAATACCCAAAAATTACGTTTTTTTTTTTTAATTTATGATAAGGGTCAGGATTATCTACAACAATTTTCACTTAAGAAGTAAAAACTCAGCTGATCGAATAACTGAACATTTGATATTCAAAAGCTCTATCAAGGATCAGGATTACCCACACGAATTTTCACTTAAGAATCAACGATTAGAGTAGTGAAATAATTTAATAAATTGAGTTTAGAATCCTCATTTTGTTGTTTCAAAGTTGAATTGAATTTTGGAAAACAATTCGGGAATATTAATTAATTTGAGTCGTTCGGGAGTTCACCTCTTGATCATAATGCATTTTTACATCAGAGAAATCCATAATGCATAAATTCATGATAAATTTGGTCAAAAATACATTTCAAAGATAGTGGATTTTATGCTGTGCAAAACTCAATGGTTGAAAGGAATAATCGAAATTTGTTATAAACCATTCAGCAAACCACTTTGCCTTAATCATGATTAACGTTTAAATATTTTAAACCATAAGGAAGTGTATGTTTCTTAAAGTATTGATAGAAAATATCAGAGAATGCTTCATATTCGTACATAGTCACTACAGAAAATGTCCACATGAGTTGATTAAAAATTGGATAATTTTCGAACTGAAATGTATGTTTGTTTAAATTTATAGGAAATTACAATCACTCAAATATGTTAAAATTTTGCATTCCAACTTTTCGAGTTGTGTGACTCGTAATGAGCCACCAAAGTTGGAAGAAACATTTAGCGCTTTAAATTTTGATTTGGGTGTTGTAATACAAGTCAGACAAATGTTTTTTTTCGAATATATAAAGTATTTAGTATATTCTATATCAGCTGCACTTTAACAGTATATAAAAATCCATAAGACCACAAAGTTTTCATCGGATTAAATTAGATTTTCATAGCTAAATAATTGGCTCTTTGACTACATTTTAAGACAACATTTTAACTCATAGGACGAAAAGATTTGTACTGGTACTGCTGCCACTAGAGTTGCTTGTAATGCACACGTGTCATAAGCATCATCATCGTGTCATCGCTTCAGCAATGCTATTAGATCACACTTTTGTAACACGCTTCTCTACATTGAAATTAGACATAACGATACGAGGCCTATGCCGAATTTGGAATTACCCTGCAAAAATTATCTATTTAAGTGGCCTACATCATACTAATCCAAGTAACATTTAATCCTCTGATTGCATATTCATAAACCACTCTGGCTTTTTGCTACCTCAATATGACTGCTAATTAGCCCTATTACTATCTTATGAAATACATGCGGGCGTAAAACCGCCATCCAACTGGGCTCAGCTAATAAAAAAAACTCATTAAAATGTAAGAATGACGAAGACATTTTTATAGACATTGCAAAAAATATAGACTACAACATACTTTCTAAAATACAGTTTGGTAACTTTCACCTGGAACAGTAACCAGCCGACCAATCAACCAGCAACTAACCAGTTTCACTTAAAACATTTTAAGAAGTATCACTTCTTTGTTGGAAAAATTCCTAGAATCGTACTCACATTTGAAATACAATTTTATACTTTTGCTTATGCAACATTACACTTGTACCACATATCGCATATACTATTCGCTAGTCGATTTTGACAATCTTTGAATAGTTTCTATATGCTAAATACCAATCGTTACGTAACAATGATTAAGCAAAATTAAGATAAACTATACGATTGCAAAAACTGAAATCGATGCTATGGATATAATATCGCTGAGAAAAGACGCAGCGCAACGAAAGAAAACAGAATGAGGTTGAGTAATAAAATTGGATTTTTTGGTAATCACGATTGTTGGAGTTTAATGAATAGGGAAATGAGTAAGTGGAACCTTGTGAATGACGAAAAAAAAGCATGCAAGAAATCGAGTTTTTCGCAAATACCATGACATGTTAAAGATTAAACAGTTTTTTTTCGTCTCCTTTTTTCTTGAGTATTTATTGAAAAAGTTCGTAATTGATTTAAAGTTTCTTTTCCCCATGGATTTAATGTGATTTGAAAAAAATTATATAATTTTATTTTGAAATATTTGAAAATCAGTAAAGAGCAACGGTGCATTAAATTTTTTCCCATTTAAATATTAAAGTGTGAATTTTATAACCTGGTTCCGATTAACCATGCAACTGATTTTTTACGCACTGGAACTCAAATAAGCCAATTAACAAGTAAAAACCTAGAGCTGGATAATTAACGTTTTTTTGTGTGCAAAGTAGATGCCAGCACTGGGAATATAATTTGACTATTGAGAAGCATACAAAAGAGTTCCAGCTTTGTGGGTTATTATTCTGGCATTAATTCTAATTTTTTTTTTCTTTATTTAATTAATAATGAAACAAATATTGTCTTCATTAGATTTTAGTTTTTGTGGTATAAGCATTAACGTGAGGCCTTAACTTGCAATTAAATGAGTTCGGATCCTGTTTATAAAAATGTGTGCATATGTGATGATGCAATCGTGTCTTCCAATGCTTCCAAAATAACATCGCTGTCTTTAAGCAATGATGAATCATCCAAGACATGGATAATGCCCAAGCTCAAAGGCCAACGGCATGAATTTTTAACAAATATTTCGTCAAATTCCATCAATAATTCAATTTAATTATTTCAAAATTGTTTACAACCCGTTACAATCTTCATACTGTCATATCAGTTCTTCAATTTATTTTAGAAAATAATCAGGATTGGCAGGAAACACTAACAAATCGTGCCAATAAAGAATTCTCTTTCATCATCTTATAACAATGCACACACAATAACTATATTTTTGTGTGTGATAGATAAATATGAATCCTCCCCAAGTAGCAGAAACAGCAAACGGACAAAGTTTAAGAAGCAGAAAAAACACTGTGGTAACAACAACAAAAAATAAATAAATTTCCATCGTAAATTTGAAAGGCTATTGCATACAAAATTAAATTGGAAAGTTAAATGACTAATAAAAAAAGTACGAACGAACGAATGAACGAACCGGTCGGTCCTTGAATGAATCAAACAAGTTTCTTGTTGTTCTTTAAGAAGTGGAGAAGTCAGTCAGTAGTCTCGACTCGATGTGTATCGGCGTCGAAAGTTGTCGTCATTGGAGGGGAATCTTTTATTGAAATGAGTGAACACTCATTGCTCCAATCTACAACTTTACGATGTTGTCGCGTCATACCCTATTCCATTGCACCACCATACAGCAAGATTGGTGAAAAAAAGAAGTTAAAAGGAATATATCTGTGTATATTTTAAATCAACGACCTATATTTCCACTTGATATGGGTCTACTATTTGCGAAGGTTAGGGTGATTATTGGGAAAGTGTCGGGTAAATATAAGATTTCGTTGAAAGAAAAAAGGTGCATGCTATGTCGCTTGGTATCCCGATGGGTATGTTAACATGTCTTTTATGACATCAGTCCTATATTAGGTAATGCTTCGAAGATGATTTTTCCAAATTCTAAATACAAGTAATATTTTGGCTATGTTTTTACGATAAGAAAATGTTTATATTTCAATGAAATATCTATTACCAATCATTTGATAGAACATGTCGAAGAGGTCCACATAAAATTAGATTATAAAACAACGGCAAGGGTAACGGCTGGACCGTTGTGCTTGAAAGTAAAGGCCATAGACAAAGTCCTAGTTATGTCAGCAAAAGTTGAAGTTTTGAAGCATATGAAATACGTTCATCTAAAATTTTTAATTTTGCTAAATTAAATTATGCTCCGTTTTCATGAAATAGACACTTTCAAAGTAATTTGCACCAACGTCCTTCTCAGAGATCTGATTCCAAGAACTACAGAAATAAACCCAAAAGCTGTCTGATAGCAATCATTCTAATAATAATAATGAATTTATTATTTTCTATATTTCCTTGAAAAATGACATTCAGTTCAACAAGCATGATACGATTACTGAAAAAAAATGGAACCCAATTTTTTATTTTGTTTTCAGAAATGACATCAATTGTGATGCGCCCCATGCATTTCCAGACTAAGAATAAATGAATGCACAAGGATTTTCAAAGAAAAATTATTTATAATCTTACAATAACAAAAGCAAAATCAATTGCATAGAGGATTTGTTATTTTTATGTTTTGAGGCATTATTCAATCACAGATCAGCCATGAACTGAAGGCAAAGATATCCAATTTATGATATGCATAGTATCTTCGAATGCAATTGGAATAATTGATGTTTAAAGTTGCTTTAAATTGAATGCCGAAAGAAAAATTCGATTGCCTTTAACAATTCTGTATGAGACTTTCATTTGAAATCAAGATATTTTTAGTATTGCTGATTTCGACTACTGTTTGAATTATCCTTAAGATGTCTTGTGAACTACCAAAGCAGTGACACAGTGACAATCAATGGTTACTATTTTTCTTAACCAATGCATGAAATCGTTTGTTTTATTTGAGTCATGAATCGGCACAAGGCCACTTTATTATGATTTTCTCAACTATATTTACAAATAAATTCGGAAATGTATGTATATATATATATATATATATATATATATATATATATATATATATATATATATATTCAGTATTTGGGTTTATCACTGCAATCAAGCAATAGTTTTAATTTTTTATATCTGCATACGAAAGTTATCCCAAATGAAATGGACATTTGGGATTAATTCAAAAAAGGATAACAAGTTATTCTTCTTCCTTTTCTTCGTAGAATTACAGCTCCCCTTGGGCCTTCGCGTCCTTTTTGATAAGTGATTACTGATCTACAACCCAATTGTTCGATTATCATTGCTCGGTACGAAAGTTAGTGGATTTAATTTTATGGGCCTGACTTTTGAATCGTTCGTTTTGAATTCAAACGTTCAAATCGTTTCCACCGCAAAGGTCACAAATTTGTTCACTCGATATGACTGAAATTTTTATAAATCATGTTTGCTAACTTGAATAATTTGCACTTTACTTATTTTTTTATTGCAGCTCATTAATCTACAAAAGTCAAACTGCATGAAATGACTGAGACCACTACATTAGCAACTATATGAAGACTTCAGACACCTTTTAGTGTATCATTCTTATTAGCGCAGGTGCAGAAATTGGATTTTTCTTCAGCTTGCAAAAATGGGTTCACTTGATAACGATTTTGGAGAAGTAAAATATTACGATTACTCTCCTATATAGAGATGATCCATTTTAGGTCCCTAATTCTAACCTGTAACTCGAACGAATTTGGTTTCTATGGGTAGAGGTCAACATCCAGTACATCCTCTGTACGCGAAATTTCAGATCGTTTCTATCAAGCTGCGATTAGAGTAATGCACTTATTGTAACGATCTTCCAACATTTTCATGTCCTTCCAATTGTGGTCCACGTTAACTCCCTCAAAATAGGCATTTATTTCATAATCGAGCTCCTCATTTGAATTAAATCTCTTCCTGTTGGGCAAATTTTTCAACCAGGGCGACAAGAAATGATCGTTGAGGCCAAAAGCAGGCAAACATGGTGGGAGTTCAACTACTTCGTTACGTAATTTCTTCAATTTATCGGTTGTATCACGAGCAGAATTAGTTGGAGGGTTGTCTTGTTGAAAGATTTTTCTTCTTGCTAAGATTCGATAGAATTCAGATTTGGTTTCTTTATCTAATCGATCCAAGAATGCATGATCCAACAACATGATGAAGATAGTATTTGATGATTATACCATATGCATCTCCAAAAATACTGACCAGAAGCCTGTAAGCAGATTGTTGCGTCTTTGGGTGCTTCTTACGGCTTTTACCACGCAATAACCATTCCGCTAACTGCCGCTTGCACTAAAGCATGCAGTGATACATACCTATTTCCAAATCGTCTTGAAAATTCCTTTTTACTGTGGCGAAATAGCTACAAATAATGCTTTGAAAGACGAACACGTTTTGCTTTCTGATCAATTTTTAGAAAACTCGACACCTATCGCGCGCACAGCTTTCGCATGTGCAAATATACATGAATGATGTATCCAACGCGTTCCTTTGAGATACCTATGTTGTGAACCATATCTCACTCTATTTAATTTTGCGATCATTTAACACAAGATCCGTGACTTTTTTTAGGATTTCTGAAGTTACTTCCCCATTTGACTTTCCCGATCACAGGGCATCACTGATGCTCGTACGTTCACGGCTAAATTCAGCAAACAATTATTCAATGATTACATATTGTGATATTTGGATATATTTGTTTGCATCGCATTTTGTACCACCAAAAAACAATCATTCATCAAAACACGAAATTCAATTGTTTTCATCATTTAAAAAAGTTAATAAGTAGCGTCAATGCGAAGGTAAGGTAGAAAATGAGTTAATGCCATAACATTTTACCAGAATCCAAGTTAAGGTAAATAAAAAAAAATAAAAAAGCATCGGATTTTGGATTTGTGGCGCCATCTCTATGCGTCAGTATCCATCAAATTGAGCAAAACTACCAACTTTTTAGCTTCAGGATCTAAACCCTCAGTTTTTCTAGGACAATAAGGGAATCAATGCTTGTGCAAAAGCTTGATCTAACCTTTAGGCCACGAGGCGTTTCGACAGATTGCTATAATCTTCTACACGGTGAGTTTCCTAATTTTGGTGAGCAGGTAGTGATTTGTTATTTTTTTGTGATTTAGCTGGAAAGTAGATTTTCGATGCACGCCAATCGTGTTCGGATTTAATGAATTTCAAGAAACGTGTACGTGTATTTTAGAAATGGGGCGTAGTTTGACGCTTAAATATAAGGTAGCCCATGAAATTGGTATCAATTTGATCTACATACGAGAACGGTTGTTGAAGTTTTATTCAAGATTGTTTAAAGGGCCCATTGGACAAGGCCTGATCATTGCAGGATTAATATTTTGAGTTCACGAGGTCTTGTATCGAAATAAACGTAAAATAAGAATTTATAATAATGTAACGAAATATTTTAGAAACAATCTTATCACAAATGCTAGTAAATAGCAAAACTTAGATGAACATACTTGAAAAACGAGTCTCCTAGTGAGCAACACTGTATCAAGAAACGAGTTCTAATTCGAATGTTTCTGCGATTATGATCTTCTACAGTCATTCCCTTAGTGCTTATTTTGCTTAAGGATATTGAAAAAGAATTGATGTGAATACAAACTTATTTCGTATGCACTATGATGAAGGTTAAGTTTGGTTCAAATGAGAAAGATTGTTGCTACCAATGATTTTGAGTACAAGGAACCACAATTCTTCAGAAAACATAAACATAAAACATCAAAATTATCATATAAGGTCATATTTTAAGGTCATACTGCCCATACTTTGAAGTGTATTTATTTTCAAAAACCTGCATGTGTATTAAAAAATATGCAAACTCCAATCGTAGTTTCAGGTTAAAAGACATTTTTTGGTCAAAAACCTTTTTTTACATTATTGTACCATCATAACACAACAATTTAAGGTTTTATATGAGGACTACTGGATTTCAAAAATGTTTCATTGATGGTTTTCCATTTGCTACATCCCATTCGTATACAGCAAGAGTACAGCGCGTTGATTCTTAATTCGTCTTGTTTGTAAGTGACAGTTTTCAGGTCCTAGATCTGTTTAGGTATATACATAGGAGTAATAGAGCTATCAGAATTTTACTGCTTATACGTTAAAACTTTTCCTTTTCCAAATTTCCTATGCAATTTTCAAATTAAAAGCTAATTGTGTTGTTCATTGAATTTTGAATCTTATGTTTCCATACGCAAGAATTCTGAAATGTTCGTGACATACAATAATTAGAAATTTGAATCTTAACTCATTCATAAAATTTGAACACAAAACAAATCAAAATTCTGAAATAGATGAAAAAACTACGGTTCAGATTTCTCATAGTACTTTTACGTTCCTATTTAAAGTGCTTTATATTCATGCTTATTTAACATGAACATGGAGTTGGAATGTACGAGAAGATTTTACTGCTAAGTGAAAAAACTCTTAATTGAAAGCCGGTCTAAATATAATTCGCGGTATCGCATATTTTAAAGATTTTCTGATGCAGAAACAATGAAAGTTGTCTGACTCAGATGAAATTAAAATATATATATATGTTCCCCCAAAAAGGATCAGCACGAAAATTAATGTATTTGGAAAGCTGAACAATCGAATGATCTGGAATGGTATTAGCAAATCATAAGTCAGCTTTTTTTGTAATTCTGTTTAACTAAAAAACATAACTTTTAAAATTATGTAGAGCTAATGTAATAGCAGAATCAAGGATATTACATTTCAATTGAAACAATTCAGAAATAGTCAAAAGTTTATTATTAGTTTATTATTTTTGGGCAGAACTGACATCGCCGTACCCAAACATGTTTTGTTGTGGCCCTGATGAGTATTTTGAAAATTCAACATCAGTAGATTTAAGATTTATATATAAATCGCTGTGGGAGATACTTTTGACGAGGGTACAAAAGACACTGACAACATACGAAACAAAACTAACAAAACCTATTTCGCTCAAATTTATTTAGGAATTTACGTACTTCAATAGTGCATGATAAATGACGTTGTTATTTACTAGATCGTTTTAGAATGTACTTACTTGATTATTTGCAGTTAAAAATAGAGAAATTTCGGCACTGAGAAAAGGCCTTAGAATGTCCTTGAATAGATCAAAACTGCTACCAGAATTGCATTTCATCTGAGAAGGTTGCGATTGTCTCTTAAATTTTCCAAAATTTTGAAAAGAATAAAATTAACTTTTAATTTAGTTGAATTAAACCATCAAGACAATCTACAAGAAAACTGCAAATTAAACTTTGAAGAAGATTCATCCTTGTAAAACCAAAATACATACTAAATAGAAAGGGATCAACTGGAAAACTTTTTAAAGGTGGATTAACTTTTGAAGATTATCGGGATATTGGGATACACATTTGCCATCAGTTATATCCTATCAATAAGTAACTGGGCCAAGATACGTCTTTATATCAAGTGTCAAAGGCAAATGCTGCTTTAATAGTCGGTCTACGTGATTTAATTGAAATATACTAAAATAGCAACAGTAAGTCGTGTTTAAACCATAAACGAACTCAGAACTTCTGCATAATAGAAATAATATCCTTTATGTACGTTTCAATCGAACTATGTGAGAAATGATTCCAATGTTGTTATCAATGATAAAAATGACTATAACATTTAATTCATGCTTGTACATTGAATCTTGAATTGTTTCAACCAACTTCCACTTTTAATGTTTTCGTACATTTCTTCGGCTTCCATTGAACATCGAACAATGCCCTCAAACAAAACGTGACTATTCTATTTCCACCTAAAAACGCCATTTCCCATAACCACCCAACAACACCGGATCCAATAAAAATCAGCACGAAGCTTGAGCTATGCATTAATCGCATACGACCTCTGATTTAGGTGGCATCAGCGCCTTATCTTATCAATGATACTAAGCGTATAAGCGTACATATAATATACTTGAATGACGTATTCCACTACGAGTTTATGACATTCCATTGAGTTTACTCAAAAATCGACCGTATTCCGTCTATTCATGCAAGCATATACCGATGATGATACTGAGTCCCAAACCCAACCACGTGGTTTCTATAGAAATAAATGTATTATTTGCCGGGTATAATCACTTCATATTGCGTCATGCCCACACAATAACATAAACCGCATGTTTCCAATTTCGTCTAAACATCCGTCTAGCAGAAAATATATCTTTTCTCTTGTGTGATGTGTGTAGTCTGAGGTCCGGGGTCCGATATATGTATCTATATGATACAAAACAACACACAAAACACAGACAATTGGAAAAAGCCGTTTAATACCATCCATCCATCCATCTATCGAACCAAATCCACCCATCCGTATAACATCTATCTATATCAAAGGTTCCATTCACCCAAAATAATAAGACAGAAAAAAATCTGAATGCTGTTACTTTACACACCTGTCGAGTGTGCTAATTCCAGCATTCGCCGCCACTTCAAATTATGTATATCGAATGCATGCAAAGAGAGAGTGTATTATAATTGGGAATGGTAGTAAAATGTTTGCCTGTCTCGTTGCTGTTGGTTGTGTTGCTGAGTTTGCTTGACTTCGCTATGCATTGCCTGCCTTGCCGGGCTACTTGCTTGCTAGAGTTTGGCCGTTTATTCCAAGTGAAACTTAATGCTGCCTTCAGTCGATATAATATAATGTATGGGAGATTGGTATTGAAATGGACACTTTCATAGATAGGATTAAAATATGAGGCAGACGCGACTGCTGATTGCTTTGTATTGATCAATTTATATCCGTTTTTTTGTCTTTCTGTTTGCATCTGTTTGCTTTGGGCATAAGTTCCCCATTCTGACGTGTTAGGTCAGGAATAAGGAGAATATTTTTAAAATTCAATTTACAACACATGCGAAATAAGAAGTTCAACCAAACATGTCAAAATCATCTGGTTGCACTCAAATTGGCAACTAACATCCCTCACGAGGCTGAAGGGAAGTTCCTCACGAGGCTGAGAAACTTGGCTGAAAATGAGGTGCTGTAACGTTACGGGTAACTCTGATCACCCCTTTTCGAATGCTATTCCAACGTGAGAATTCGCCCTGACAATAGATTCTAGATGTTGCAGGCTTCCACAAATACATTTACTAGATGATTTTATCACAGTTCAACTTATATCCTGTACTTCAACAACCGACACAACACGGATCCAGTACTTTAAGATTTTTGTGATGGGTGGTATCAATGCACATTCATCCTTAGTTTACAGAGTGACGTTCGATAGTTCGATAGTCGTGTACAATTATTAGACTGCAGAATTTACTTCTGTAATGACTGAAATAACCACTATCACCAAAAAGTGCAATTCCACATTACCACAAGACCAATTTTGACATCCTGGCATTTAAGCTGAACACAAAATGGAAGAATAGTTCTATCTTACTAACCATATCGAGTTCCTCTAAGAGTTAAGCCAGAACTAGAAGATATGGGAGTTTGGATCAGATTGAGGAGTGGCCCCCTCAATTGGAAGAGCTGAATAGAATTCAACCGCTGGTGGACCCACGAGAAGAGTAGGACATCACATCTGAACTGAAATTGTAGTCTAAACCGACGGTTTCAGAACAGATGAGGGAAGCGGCAGCGAATCCTCTTTTGAGATCATCCGAAACTCCATAGAAATTTCAAACTTGAGATCCTTATCAGTTTTCCAGTCGAAATCATTAACAATTAAAGCGCCGACGAACAAATACTCGTGTACGGGAAATCAGCAGTGCAAGCGCTTGCTTTTAACTGTGTTAACTAACGACTAATGGTGGATTGCAGGCGAGGCCTCAAAGCAGATTATCTCATTAAATTTAAAGGTTACATGCGATCCTGGACCGAGCCGTATAGATGATAATCTAGCAAGAGCTAGATCAGACGACCCAAAACGCAACTGGAATAAAAACAATCAGTGCCACTAGCAATCGTAAAAAGGGTATGAAGAATAACCCATAATAGAAAAGAACAGGGCTTTGAATGACTCCAAAGCCAAACTCGTTGACCTCACTCTAACAAAACGATAATGAAACAACTCTAAGGGAAAACAAATGGCGTAGGAACACGGATGGCAATACTAACTGGCAAGAATGTTTTAAGAGCAACTGATTCTGCGAACCTGGCCAACAAACGCCTCAGCTTTTAGGTCCTTACTAAGCTGTAATGGGAGCCGCCAGTTCCACATTACGAAAAGCGATCATCATATAACTGGCACAATAACTGGCAACCACAGAGCCAGAGAACCTTCTTGGTTTCTGTAGGACAACAGGATGCACTATCTGTAATTAAAAGCACCATATGAGGGGAGTTAATGACCAAGGTTCGCGTATTATTTTCCAACAGTGGACTCCAGCAAATCATAAACGTTAGACCTTCACATCTAGTCTAACCGCTGAACATTATTAATTAGTGCAACTGACTTAGGGTAACTTTACTGTTTACCAATCTCCTAGTAACAAACCCTCAATGTGAATTTAATGACAACACTGGTTGCTGGAAGTTGATGTGAATAACCATCATTACTGAAATTCTTTAACTGTTAAACGCGTCCAGACAGCGTGCTTCAACATAGGTTTTAATCTTTTTTTACGATAGAATAAAATTATTTGAACATTAGAAAAATCAACAAATGTCGACATCTTGATAGCTGACGTTTTTTTCTGATCGACAAGGCTCGATTTTTATGTATTTCGAAAAGGAAGAAAACCAAGACCGTTGCGTTTGAAATGATGCAAACTTGAAACACCTTTTGCACAGTAGGTATAACGCTATCTAATAAAGCTCTGTCAATATTATTATAGTCCTCTTTTTTTTTCTTGACGGCTAAGTACGTTAAATTTTCAAACATGTCCGATATCAAGAAGTATAACACAACAGACGAGATTTCTGGCGTTAAAGTCAAATGAAGAAATCAACCAATGAGCTGTAACACGAGTCAACAGGACGGAGATTTTTGTAAAATTATTCTGACATGGGAACTTTGGGTCGAGAAAGGGATAGTGGTAGAAAAATGTACAAACCCCTAGGTCGATCGTTACACTAGCCTGGTCATTTGACGAGGCTAGTGTAACGGGGCAGATTCAAACCAGCGTCAACAATTACAGACGAACTAAGAGAAACAACTGGAGCACACTTGTGGTTCAATAAACGCGGTTTTTTTTCAAAAAGTTCGGTCAAAATAAAATCTTACAGAAACAATCATGACGCAGCTCTTAAAATGGCGGGTGGAACATAAAAATTGGATAGTTAAGGATTGGAAACGAGTAAGCTTTTCAAATGAGTTCAAATCTAACGTTATAGGACCTGGCGGATAAGCTAGAGGTCAACATAGAAAAGGCGAATTACATACATTGCAGATGAGATTATTATTCCCGCAGTCAAGCATTCACCTAGTTTTATGGTATGAGGAATGATTACGTCAAAGGAAGTTTGGGTACAACTTCTTCTTCAAGTGCTTGCATACACAGCAATGTACAGATAAATCATCGAAAGTGGTGTCATTTAAGCTTTGGAACTATACATTGATATTCCAGATTCTATTTTTCAAAATGTTTCAGCTTCGTATCATCGTGCTCACTCTTTACGTGTTTCTAATCCTTCCGATGCAATAGGATATTTTCTCATTTGCTAATGAGATTTTTTTGTTGCTTAGCGAATACAAGGTCAGTAAAGTCAGTCAGCCAGTAAAGTTTGTTTTCAACATAATACTTATCACTTCCTAAACAGCAAATAGTCTTTAAATCGTTGTGACGGTGAGAAAAAATCTGCTTATACATTCGGAAGAAATTGTTATATAAATGATAAAATTAGTCACCGGTGACTGACACTGTAAAATATGATATAAAACTAAAAAAATTACATTGTTTTAAGTTGTTAGCTAAAATTTATTTAAGGACCACTTAATTTTTATTTAATACGGGATTTGATTATTAATGTACTTAAACATTTTTTCCGAAAATTTGAATAGATTAAACACATGCATCAAGTTAATTTCAATATGCTAATAGTGCAGTTCGCATTGCTGCACCCAGATACCAGCGCGCATGGCCTTATGGGGATTTTCTAATAAAATCGCGTGGCACTCAAAGTGTTCATCAATGCGAGTGCGGCGATTTTTTTTTGTCACTGGGTAAACATTAGTCAGCGTGCAACTGTTCGCTACAAAACGTGAGCCGTGAGGCATGCTGGAGTCACTTTATTTCAAAAACACAAGTGCAGAACACCTATCACAGCTAGGTGGTCTAAGCTCAGACGCTTGAAACACAATTTTGAAAATCACAGCCATAATTAGGATTTGAATCCCGCGAATGTGAATGTACATCATCCGGAATGCATCCGAATTAGATAACTTGTGTTAACTTTGCATATATTGCACGCATCTCTACTTAAGATAAAATTAACAATGTCAAGATCACCTAATATTTACTGTGTCAAAAAGTTGTGGGATGACGTGAGCCTAATTGTTTAGTAAGAATATTGGATACTATGATAGATCAATAATACTACAATGAAAAACGATCCACATCAGGTGGATACGATCTAATAGAAAAATAATATGCTATATTTTGCCTGGTAAGCATACCATTGTCATCCAATCACAATTTAGAGGTCGTAGTCTCATCAGGTCCTTACATAGCTGTATTGGTATCCAGTGTATAATAACGATAAGCGGATATCATAGCGATATCCGAGGCAACTATAAAGCATGAAATCCAACTGTTATTTTGTCCAAAATACGATTCTGGAAACAATTGACAAGAAAAACCTCATCATTTCTAAAATTTTAATTGAATCGACACTTTTTATCAATTGTACAGTTTTCCCATTGTAATTGTTAAAATACACCAATTAACTTATTGGTTAAGACAGGCGGATGTTTCTCTTTTGACAGAAAAATATTGGGACGATATTGTCAATGGAAATTGTATTGCATCATACCTACTTGGAAAGCTTGTCAGTTTTTTTCGATCTTATGCCATGTTGTCAAACATCTTGGCTAGTTTTTTTTAGTACGATTTGTTTTCAGGTGAACAAGATGCTTTGAATGCTCATGTCAAGTAATCAATGCACTCGGTTAATTTTTGAAAAAGAGGAAAAGTGGGTTCTACCATAACGTAAATATTACTGAAATAAATATCTAACCTGGTTGTAAATTGCATACAAAATCTGATTTATTCGAAGTTTCAGTTCAGAATTGACACTTAAGGACGAGCCGAATAAATAAGTTGAGAAATGATCCTCGCTCCTAAGCATTTATTATCATCTATATATGACGGTCCATTCAATGTCTGTGTAGGAAAATTACCGTCCTGAATGGTACTTTTAAGTACTAAGTATTGATAACAACTTCAATATATTGTGAATATATTCCATTGATTTTCATTCAGCTAGTGGCAAGCACATTCCTGTGTCCTTACTCATTCGGAATATCTGCAATAGTATACGTAGCATTCCGACCTATGCTTTCTCAACTTCCCCTACGATATACGTATATATTAACGGCGTGTCTTATTTCTGTACAAATCCAAATTATATTTCGAGCAGTTAACGAAGAAGCACATGGTTTGTCATTTAGATTCGACGCCGGTACGTCATCAATGAATCCGAAAAAAAAGCAGACGAGCCAACGAACGTATGAATGACACAGTGCTCTCGCTTGCCGGCGTATATTATTTCCTTTACAGAATGCTTTTGCCATATCATGTAATGCCCGCCTGGCTAGTAGTGCACGGTGGTGGTGATGATAATGATGATGATGAAGACGACGACAACATCAGCAAGTTGAAAAGACTACGGTCGACATACGGTAAGTGAGAAGACATAAGACGGTTGACTAGATGTCGTCTGATACTTGGGGCTTTTGTGTAAAGTACGTTGTCGTGGCCATAGTAATCGTATATCGTGGATATAAGATGCTAGGCAACTTCCACTTCAAACCTCCCATATCTTAAAGTTCAATATGTATAACATAACAAATCACAGGTGGTATTGAGAGTTGTCGGAATCAATACGTGCAAATGTTTATTGGTGTTTTCAGTAAACACCAAAGGAATTTCTGGTATAACACAATGTGTTAATTCATAGTAAGTGGCTATAACAATTACTTATTAGGGTGAGTTTTGAAGATACGCGTAGATAACATATTGTACGAAATGTGTTATCAAATGTTACAGAATGAGGTTGAGAACGTGACAAATCATATGAAACGATAAGTCATATATTCTAGTATGAAACACTAAGAAAATGAAACAAAAAACAATGAATACCATATTAGCGTATCTCACTTTGCACTCTCCGCGAGCGGTGCAACTCCCTTTTTAACATATCTTCGGAAGTAGTGACTTCAAATATAATATTACCAATACCGTGTTCCCAGATCAGCAATCCCTCCCTTCCTCGCTTAGAAGTCCTTCCAAAATCTTTTCTCCTCAAAATCAAAATTCAGAAGCTTTCGATGATAGTTTAACGAGGTTTTTTGTTGAGAATCTTTCTAGATAGAAAGATTCACAGAAATGTGCTGATAAAATATTTTAGGTTTTATTTGCACAATTTCGAATTATTTCCTTCTTCCTCAAAACACATATAAGACAGTCTTCAAAACGCATTTGAGCATTAATAAAGCAAAAAACAGTCTTAATAAAGTATTAAGTTCATATCTTTATCTATTGCCTATACATTTATCTGATTTAATCTCATAAATATAGAGATCGAAGTAAAAACGTAAAGAAAAACTCTCTTTGCACATGCTTTGAGAAATCAATGGAAAATCACCGCTGACTGAAATAAAAAATATATTTTTTTGTGATTTAATTTTTTTTAATCACAGCTAGCCATTCCCTGATAAAAAATGTGTTTGCGATAAATTTCTTATTTTTAGATAATCACAGAAAATAGATTGGATTTTAAAACGTCAGGAAAAACAAGATACGATGCGTATATTGTTATAACAAGTCTTGAAATTTTGTATGTTCGAAATCATTTATAAAGGGATTGACATCGTTCTTAAAATTTAAAATAATTTCCTAGAATTCACATGCATCACTTGTATGATAGTACTATGAAGTAAACAATTGTTGTACGTATGAGTCGATGATGTCTGTAGGTTATTCGTTCAATCTTGATGACGAGGCGTAGTAATCAAATATCTCTGAATTTCATTGTGATAAGTTTCTATTTTGTTGTTGTATTAGGCTTAATTATTCGAAATTAGTCCAGATTACTTTTGTACTAATTAAATAAAATTAAATTTAATCTTTTTTGCAATTTATGAAATAAGTCAATACAAAAACTAGTACAACTTTTCGCTGGTGATACCTTAATGTAGGAACACATCTCAGCGTACCTTCAAATAAATGTAAGTATGAAATGTGCTCTTCTATAGTTCTTAAATTTACAAAACTGTGCTCAGATAGGGTTTACAAAATATTTAAGGCGATCACAAATATTCAGATTTGGTTAGAGCTCTAACCGCAAAGAAAACATATGACTAAAGATTGTGAAAACCTAGACGATATTTAGGAAATTTTTTGGTCAAGTCGTACCGAAGATATATGGAGCATAGCTTTTTTCCAACGCTACTTGTTTTGTGCGTTGTAATGTTTCAAACAGTATCGAAACTTCAACTATAGTTGATCAGAAATATGAAAAGCCTGTAATCGCCTTTCAGATCGACGTTTGTTGTAAGAGGAGGCGTTTCTGTTTGTTCCAGCCAACTACAGCACCCTGTGAGAGGCCTGTAGCAGAAAGTGGTTTAATATAGAGGCATGTTTATTGATGAAGTTAAAAAAAAAAATAAGGATGGCAAGAAGATACTCAAATAAAAAAAAAGTCCAGGCCAGAGTGTCTGTCGTCAGAGAGAATAATTTAAATAACATCACACGAAAATTCCAAATTTGTTTCGCGTCTAACCATCTTCGCGGCATCCATTAGATGAAGACATAACTTTAAAAACCATTTAAAATAAAGAAGTCTGAAATTTTCAGAATTTCAAAAAAAATTCCAACTTTTCAAAGGTTTTTGGGTACTTTGACTTAAAATTTAGTATATAAACATTTTTGAAGTTTTTTCTTGTACTCTTTTGAGGTGCGCTGTCTACTAAAAACAAACAATGAAAAAAATTGACAGAGTTACGTTGATCCAAAATTCAGACATCGAGTCAAATTGTTTGGAAAAAATTTTTTTTCTTTTACTTCTCAGTAATATTTGGCGAAGATGAAACCAATTATGAACTATAATTGTGTGTTTGAACGCCTTTTTTTTCCCCCTAAGATTAATCGTAACACCAATTTTCGTGTTAAAGATTGATATAAGTTTGTTTTAACTGAGACATTTTATTGTTCTTCGGGTTCCACATTGAAGACAACATAAGCTGTTGCTGACAACTCCGCAGTGTTGGCACTCGGATTTTAATTTCTACCGATTGCCCTTTGGGAACCAAAAATGACTCCTAGGTTCCATGGCGGTCGGGTGGTACCATCACTACGTTGTGTGGTTATAATCCAGCTTTTGTTAGTGATTCTAAATCATATTCGACAAATACAAAAAATCTGCAGAACTGTAAGCTCATCATATATAATCAGATTTATTGTATTCGACTTGCATGTGAATGCAAGAGTTGAAGCGTTCATATAGAAATTTTGATTTGTGTGTAAACGCTTAGTCCCCGATTTGTTGGAATGAGATCAAAAAGCTCGACTTATCTTATAATATTGCATGAATGTTTGTTTAGTTTTTTTTTTCCTTTTTACACAATTCTGAGAGTTTAACTTAAATTTTAGATCAAGTTTTATTTCTAGATCCCGAGTAGTAAATTCTTGAGATTTGATTTTTATTACAATAAATAAAATAAAAAAAAATAAAATTTCATATAAGGTTATTTGCCATCAAATCGATGCAAAACATCAAGCCAAAAACATAATCAAAAACATTTTAAATAATTTTTTATTACAATTTCTGTCTTTTTTTAAAATATATATGAAGTTTCGTATTTTAATTTTATAAATAAATTCTAAAAAGTTACTCCGCTTTAAATGTAAGTGTTCAACAATTTCCTTTCTTGTATATGTATGCCTATTAAATGTTGATACATAATGTTCGCTCTTTTATAAACCGGCAGAGTTTGCTAAAAAGTCGTTTAAAATCTTGTTTCATTTTGAATTTAATGAGTTTGAATAAATTAAAATTTCAAATACCGATTGAATACATAACCAAAATTGCGTCATGTTAAACTTAGTTTTAATTGCTTTTAAATAAGTGGCAAAGTAAGGGACGTTTACAACTGTTCATTTTTATAATTAAACTTTTACCAATAAATTCCGCGACCGCAATTCCGCAATCAATATAATACATTCGACAATACAGTGTATTTTTTGACCGCATAAACATTATAAAATAACTTTTTGATATTCTAATGCCTTCTGCATTTGACCATAATACTTGTCTATATTCTTTGATTTATTTTTCTTGATTCTTCGAAATCTTCAGTCCATTCATAAATTCCGTGAATAAATAATTCAGTTGGACGAAGCGGGAAGAAAAGAAAATTGGCGATAGGACGCGATCAGATTGTTCTCATAACAGCTCATGGATTGGATACTAAAGAACCCCATCAGGCATACCCCGGCGTATGTGGAATACAAATTAATGTATTCGCATTTTAGAGATTTGCATATTGAATAGAGATATTCCATTTATCTTTAGGTAAGGCATATAAGCCAGATATAGTTAGGAACCTAATTCTATGTATCGAATGTTATTTTTTAAATCTCGTCTTCACATATAAAAGTACAGTTTAATAATAGTATGACCATATAAAAAACCAATTACACACAACATCCTTTCATGAAAACTAATGTATAACAGGTACCGCCCAAATATTTATATTTACCTAAATTTGGACGTAAAATAAATTAAATGCCTATGCAAATTGTAAAATATACTAAATCTAATTAACAGGATTTTCAATATAAATGTTGCGGCAATAAATTTAAAAATAAGCTAAGCATAATATGCAAATGGAACAGCTTTTAAGCTGGACTAATCTGGACTTCATACTTGCGTGTAGTTCATATTTGCAAGTTTAATTATATTTGCATCGAAATATGTTTAAAAAGCTATTTTATATCAATTATTAACCATTTGAAAACCATTTAGCAACTTAGAATACATAAGAATAAATAACATACAGGCGACAAACTTTGAACTAAAGTCATTTTTCTGCCGAAAATTTAGGAAATAATATAAGCTCAAAGCAATTTTTGAACTAGATTGCGTTCGAGGTTCTATTTTTTAACGTTTTGCTAACACAAAACTAAGCTGTGTTGAAACATGCATATGACAGTTTGAAAGATCCAGGGAACTGTATGAAAGCGATCAGCATCTCAAAGGGTTTTGCTAGTTAGTTGCCTAAATAATTTTATTTATGTTTTTCTTTACATGCAGTATTACAACGAAGCTAATCGCTGTATCTTTCATCGAATAAATTCTTTCGACCTTCCGCATGCCCCGTGTCTGAATGACTTAAACGTCGTTTACTTCTGAAATTCAATATTTATGAGTTCAATAATTTCTTTAGGCTCTGTCACAAAGCCGGCTTATACGATTATTCAGTACGCAACTAGCCGGCAATTTGTATGCAAACAACGATTTCTATTATAATTCGGCATATTGATATGAAATATTCATCATTTGCACCGCGCTACTTGCAAGAAGAAATAATTGTGTAGTATGTGGTTTCTAGTTATATAAAACTTACTAAATAAAGTTAACTTTGTATGAATCGATGTCAGGTATGTAATACAAATTTTTGCCCAGAACACTTTTGATAAAAAGACAACTGAATCAAGTGTTTTTTGTTATTCAGACAAAATACGAAAAAGTATAAACTATAGTACACCCAATGCACTGACAAATTCGAATACAGATTCCGACCAAAAAATATCTTTCGACATGCTGATATAACGATAATCCCTTAAAGTTTGCATCTACTTTCGATATGCACTCCAGCAGCTCATTTAAAACCTATTTGATAATTTAGGCTGTTGAATGTTCGTTTAAATTACTATATATACATCTCTTGAGACAAAGTGGGAAGTCTTAGAAGTAAGCTCTGTTAATATAGGCATAGTTGTGCTGTCTGATTCCTTTGGATTTTGTGAGGCAGAGACAAGCCAGACAAAGTCTTCGGTATATAAAATTTAGGAACATCTTTGATAATGTTTTGATGTGCCTAATTGAAGTGAAAAATTTAAGAAGCGTATATTTTAACAAAGAATACAATTGCCAAAGTTCTTTGCACCAAGCCTATCCCCTTTCCGCGATGAAGCTTCGTCACGTCTTGTCTTTAGAGTTTCAGTTATTTTTAATCTACTTTATCTCGGCATAATGCAAAAGTTGTGAATTGTTTTTTTTAAGTAATAATCATACCACTGTATTTATAAAATAATACAAAATACCAAAGGCAGAGATACCCTTGATATGCAAAAATGTGTACTCTCTATCTCTGACCAATAATCGTGATTTTCCGCTATTAAACTGCTACCTCAAAGTGTCTGATTCTGATTAAAACTACCAATGTAATTAATTGTATTTATCAAAATCCTACATTTGGATTGAAATGTATGACGATCACATTAAAAATGATAATACTACGCAGTTGTGACATTATTATCATTAGAAATCAACAATGAAATGCAATGCATATGGTTATAGCTTTGTTCTTCGGGAATAGATAAGGCGTCTGAAGTTGACATCGTTGCAAAAGTAATGGTCTCAGTTTTTTCACTTTTTGATCTTGATTGATAATTGGAGTGGAAATTTAAAAATTGATTAAAGAATAAATAAGTCAAAAATTCGAGAGTGGAAATTACAAAAGTCAGCCTGAAAATCTAAAAAAGAAATTCTAAAAGGGTAAAATTCAAGACCGCTGCGTTTGAAACGATGCACACCTCAGGCTCCCCAACATATATCAGTATGATTCCATGCATTGCTCTGTTCCTGCAAGAAGTCAACGAAATACACTATAAAGGTCCATTCAGGCAAGTAACAATGAGATCAAACAATATTTAATTCAATATTTCCTAAACCTTTCGAAATCTGACACACGACTTCCACACATTGACACAAGCATTCCTTGCAATACAGATGAAACGCGTACAACCGATAACATCTCTCATTTTTGATAAAATAGATAAGATATATATTTGACCAAAACCATCAACCATCAATTTTCACACTTTTTTGAAATTTTTGGTTCCTACCACTTTTTGGTTTTGGTTCACTTTGCAAAAAGTGGTGTAAAAAACAGAAAAACACGAAAAAGACTAGATTCAACAATCAGCTTTAAAGATAAAAATAAACGATATGTGGACTCTATCGTGCCGTAGCATTGAACACCGCAGAACGGCTATAGATATATCTTAATAGATAAGCGAGATCGTTCGCAAACATGGGGCGTGTTGTATCCGGGAGAAATAAAGTTTCATCGAGGCAGGTTCCGGTCTTCGAACAAACAGATGTTATAACGATTATAGTTTATTGTGAAATCATAATCGTATACTTGAAAGAAAAGTAATTCAATGCGGATACCTTAAGAACTTTCAAACCTACATTATATTCTCAATCCTCCTCAAACAAATGCCTCTAATTAGTATAATATGAATTGAGAATTCCATAACGACAATCGCTACTAGTTTTCTAAGCCGATTTGGAAATCAACCCAGGCAACTCGGTTTTCCTAGGCCCGCATTATAATCAATGTCGTTCTTAAACACAGGAATTAATTTAAGTTTAAAGGACAGTATCAATTGACAAGTATACAGAGGCAACACAGTAGAAATTTGAATACAGCAATAAAACTACAAGAAAAGCAACACTTTTCGTATTATCCTTTTATTCGCATTTTTTAATATGTTTGCGCCTCACATGATTTTCATTTTTCATTTTCATCTACTATAAACAAAAAGTGAAAAAATTTGACAGCGTTGGGTTGCCAACGATGCAAACTTCAGGCACCTTATTTCTGAGGAAATAATTTTGTAGCAAGGTAAATTTTTATTAATTAATGACATATGGAATTAAAACAATTAATAAAGAAATGTGTAAAACATATAATTGAATAACAAAAAATGAAATTGAATAATTTGAATGTCTTCAATGTTTTTCCGACATCATCTTCTCTGCATTGTGTACATTCTTTCATTCAAGGTATGTTTTATTCTCACATCGTAACCACCAAAGAATACATCGCGTATAAGGAGATTGTAAAAAGTATATCAATTTACAACGAATTCAATGAAAGAATGCCTATTCACGGAAATAGATCCCCATTAAATTTTCTTGGGCATTTTTCTTCCTGCGAGCCACTATTCAATCCAGTGTTGGATGAACCTTTTCATGCTCTTTACAAATTTGTTTGTCACCCCCACCGTGTGATAAAAAACGGTATTAGGGTCAAGTTCATGACTTTTACATTTTATAGCATTTAAATTACAAAGTAGAAAACCTTTAATTAACTTCACGAAACAACATTTTGACGAAACTTTCTTCATTCACAACGTGGTGCTGCTTGGCAAGAGATGGAAGAGTGAGTGCACAAGAATGTTATTTATCGTGTGTAAAAACGGTATATTTTTTGATCGCTACCGTAATTTATTGTTTTGAATGGAATTTATATAACAATCCCAAAAATCTTTATAGGACATTTCGTTTTATTATACCTAAGCACATGTTTTAATGATTTGATATGCAGCAAGGCAATCATCTGAAGCGCGGCATATTGCTGACATGCTCTAGGAACAAAAGTTATATCCAAGGAATACCAAGCGCTTTGTCAATTTCGTTGAATTTTAATTCTGGCGCGCTTATTAATCGCCCCGGGAGTATTCATATTATAGTACTACATTCGTAGAACAACCAACATTACAATGAATTGATGGAGTTGGTGTTGCGTTTTTTCTGCCTTCGCCGTTTTTGACTGATTCTGCAACTATTCCTACCAAAAGTTCTTTCCGACATGAGCTTCTACGTTCAAAGCAGCAAGTATTCTTCATACAAACATACTGTACATATTGTATACCTACCAAATCAATAGCTGTGAGCTACCGTGTATAATCTCGCCCAGAAGAAGAAATTTCTGTACGAGCTAAATGTTGTGATGTCAGCTTGGGAAGTCAGTTCTATACCCAGCAAGCAAGCAACAAACGAATCAACCAAGCAAGCCAGCAAGCAAGTGAACCATTGAACAATCCCATCCGCCGAAACCGACCTCTTCTATAAGCTCGGCAAATAGGAATCTGGCCAACAACAATGCATATGGCGAAAAAATATGATGATATTATTTGTTGTACGTTACGATGTAGAGAAGTTAAATAGCAACTAGGTATTAACACAGAAGGCAACAGCGAGCCACGTGGTCTTTCGACTTTTGTCGGAATCTCATGTTTTGTAGATTATTCTATTATTTGTTTGAGATACGAAGTTATCCGAACTTTTCGAATATGTACACATTAAATTGGGGTCTACTTCCGATTTCGTCTTTTTAATAAAATAGAGAAGGGTGCAATATTTACATATTCCCAACATTGTATTGTGTATCTATTGGTTGTGTACAACGATTGTACGATTGGTAAAGCGATGTCGAGGCTGTCATTTATTATTTCGTTATCAATTTATTATTGACGAGTACATGTATGTTCAGTTGCAATGAATCAGTGGGTTATCTTTTTAGGAAATGTGATGCAATTTGTTGATTTTTCGTAAGAATTGGTTATATCTTTAGCGAAATGCTGTTGGGAAATAATGACATTTATATAAATATGATGTCAAACATGAGCCTAAGGATGAAATTATAAGTATTTAATACTTTTTTTAAAGACTGGAAATAGCAAATATTAAAAAGAATAAGATTATAATTTTGATTAAATTCTCTGTTGGGAAGTATTGCAGGAATAGGACTTGTTTAACACTTCAACAAGTGCAGCTCTCTATTACCAATTATGTTTGAAGACGTAAGGAAGGAAACATGAGAGACCTAACCAGCTTTCATATTAAGTCGCTGTGAAACCAATTTGAGCAAATATCGAAAACGTTCATCTGATGTGCGTATCAGATATACATACACCTTTATGCAAAAGAAAAGAACACACTAATCATCGAAATATATTTTACTTAACATGATACATTTCGACTTAAAAAATTCTCATTATGAACATATGAGGCAGTTCAATCTCGCAAATTGCATTTTATCCAATTCACCAAATAGTAAGACTTAAATGATGCCCATATAAAATGTTTTCATTGAGGCGTCAATCTTTTCTTTCGGCATTTTGGAGTCAGGCAAATGGTAACATATTTGGTATTTAATGAGATAAATTGTGCTCATTTTACAGAATCTGAGCGTTAGAAACATTAAGAGGAACTTGGAAAAATTATTGTGAGCCCGCAAAGTGGAAATCTTTCCAAGATGTTCACATCACACAAGCAAATGTTTTATATACTTTCGGAAATTTGTGAAAATACAGAAAATTTGTATTTACGAAGATTAGGTCCAATTACATATGATATAAGTAAAAAAGTCTGATGTTTGTACCGTTGAAAACGCAACAGTTTTGGCGTTTTTCACTTTCTGAATTTTTCTTGGATAATTAGACTAAAATCTAAGTAATTTTTTTCTCCTAATTTTAACTTTTTAGTCCTTTATTAGTTGTTCCTTTCAGACCAACAATTGAAAAAAATCAAAAATTTATTAAATTCAAGACCATTGAGTTTTCAACGATGCAAATTTCAAGCAATTTTTAATTTTGGGATATCGACTTATCGAATTCAGGGCTCACTCCACCCAGCTCAACCTTTATGAGGAATCCAGTTTTTGGAAATTATTTCTTCTGACATAACTAAACTCAATGATATAAATATATATTTCAATAATTTGATCTTGTTAGAAGAAGTTGTGACGGGCAACAACACTAACTCGACAAGCTTTGTTAGTGATTTTTCATTTTAATTTTTGTTACTTTTAATATTGAACAACATAGATGTTGAATCACAAAAAATAAGTTATGGCTTTTTGTAAGAAGAAATTATTTCTCCAGTTGAATTGACAAATTTACGTGTCTGAAGTGTGCATCGTTGCAATACCACAGTCTGGAATTTTACAACCTTTGATTTTTGCACATGATTGGACTGAGAAGAGAAACTATTAATGTGTAAAAAGTCAAAGTAAGTCACATAAATTTACGAAAATTTCAGTCCATCAGTGAAAAATCAAAAAGGCGCAAAAATTCAAGTCTCAAATTTATTCACTTTTTGAATTTTTCCAAGAAAGTTGAATTGGGGATGGATTTTTATTTTGTTCGCAATTTTGACTTGCGTGCACTACATTAGTTTTAACATGTCTGAAGTGTGCATCTGGGTAAATGGAACCATCTCAAATTTGTTCACTTATTCACATTTTTCGACGATTTCGCTGTAGTAGAGTCAGCAGAGTCAAAGTGATGAAAAGAAATTACGAAAATTTCATTTAAATAAATCGAAATGTATTCCAAAAGCGAACAAAAATTTAGACGATTGCATTTCGCGCAAACTTCAGACTAGTTTTTCATCTCAGCCCAATCATTGAGAATTGAAAATTTCCCAAAAATGATTGGGGAAAAGTTTACCCTAATCTAGGGAAGATAGCACATGTCATACCAAAGCGAAGCAAAACTTATTTTATAAACAACATGTAGAATATCGAAATATATCTAAATATATAAATTGACGTGATATGATGGTAGTGGCGCATTTAATACTATTTTTCTGGGTCAGTTTAGAGAGAATAATTCAACTTTGAATTGAAAAAGATCAATGATCAATCTTTTGAAAAACTTGAGGAGCAAACTAAACATGAATGTAACTTGATAAACAGTATTAATTCAAGCTTTGCAAAGAAATAAACAGAATCCTTCGAGCTGATCGAAGCCAGTCAATGCGTCAAGGTATAAGCAACCAAGCGAGAATCGGGAGAAAGGTATATTTGAAACCAACTTCGTTTTTTCCATACATCTTTTCTATAATACTTTTCCTTTTGATTCAGAAATATTCTTGCAATATTTTCAGGAAACTGTTAAGAACTGTTTCTAGAAATTATGTGGAAAAATGAACTCTTTACCAATATGGAGATCAGTATTCGAAATCCGAAACATTTTTTATCTAAACTATTGGAAATCGAATTTGAAATGCCTAAAAATGTTTATGGGGCATAGTACGATATTTTGATTTACGATATTTGTTTCAAACGACATGCACCCTATCTGGATATATCAAATTGATTTGATTGTTAAGGTTACACTACACCCGTTTTCAGTTGCATTGTCCTCTTACTTTCGTACTTTCAGAGGTGCCCGAAGTTTGCGTCATTGTGAACGGTCGATCTCGATTTTTTTCACTTTTAAGACTTTTGCCTTTTTTCTCCTTTTTCACGTTTAATTTAGACGAAATTTTTGTAATTTCTCCCTCTTAATTCTCTTTTTCTTTCTTACTTACCAAATAAATAAATACCAAAAAATAATTGTGCAGACCGTTACGTTTGCAACGATGCAAACTTCAGGCACTTTTCTTTTAGTGACTGAAGAGTTCTTTTAAAGATTTCTTTTTAATTCATAACGTGACTGTACTCATGATCATTGAAAACATTCATTGAAGTTAATAAACTTCATTCGTTTAATTTCTGTAGAATTTTTAGCGATGCATACGTGAACACCCCGGTCTTCAATTTCTTCATATTTTGATGGTTTTTTGGATATTTTGTTTTTCTTTTGTTAGAATCTACGAAAAGGAAAAAGTGAAAAAATTTTCCAGTTGCAAACTTTTGACACATCCTCCATAAAGGTCTTAGTTCTGATGTCTGCCTATGTGTCGGCGAGAATTAGAAGGAACATATGTATGGAACCAACTAAAATTATTCCATTTATCTTTCTATAATATTTTCCCCTCTGATTTAGAAATATTCATCTTCAAATCTAAACATATTTTCTTAAAAATCGGAGTTCGTAAATCCTATCTATCCTAAATCCGTTTACGACCTTTATCTTCATCATTATTTCTGCTTCAAGTGCAAACCTTGTGGAAACTCTCTCGTTCACAATGAGATGCCTAAGCTAAAGCTTTAGGTCTCAATGTTAACATACGCGAGGGTTCTGAAGTTTGCATCTTTGCAAATGCAACGGTTTCGATATTTTTCACTTTCTAACTTTTTTCGATAATGGTACTGCGATAAAGAAAATGAGTAGAACGCAAATTATTCTAATTAGCAAAAGTAATTTATAAAATTTTCAGTCATCTCATCGAAAATGTGAACAAACTTGGAACAGTTGCCAACGCAACGATGCAAACTTCAGACACCTCATACGCAAAAGTTTTTTCGTTATAACCTTTACACTATAACTGCCCAATATTCAAATTATCTATATTACGTTAGACTACAATGGCTCCAACCTAATTCTGTTTAGGAGGACTAATTGAAATATTGTTCATACGCGATTAATTTATAAATTCCAAGTATTATCCTTAGGAGTATTATCCAAAGTCTGCATTCAGGAATGGTTTGTAATCAAGCCTCTTGCTAGCATGAGTAGAGCGCTAACAAATCTTGTGATCAAACGTAATAGTTATTTTATCAAAATGATGGGCTGGACATTTTCAAAATTTTCCTTGTTGCACAATTATTTTCCTTTATGATCGGCTTGAATGCAGTTGCCTGGAATTTCTCAAGCGCATCAGCATATCCGACTTTAAATTTCTGACAATTACAACATGAAATTATCCATGAAAAATAACCATATAAAAAGGACACAAAGACAAATCATCACGTGCAAAATTGCAATCATAATGAGTTGAAAATATAGGAGGAGAAGGAAAAAAAGGAGGAGGAGCAGGAGCACGAACAGGAGAAAAGCAAGTGGTGAATGTGTTAAAGTTTCAAGTGAAACCGAGGAATGCAATAGAAGGTCGCGAAATTGGAGTGTGTTGCTGGGCGCAGAGAGGCAAAACGGTATGCCTCTGGTCTCATTGAAAACGCGAAAAAATAAAAATGTTAATACATTTTGCGCAAGTACACCCTCCTCCGCTAGAAAGGGGTTGATGGAATGTTGGCGGCTATAATACTCTCCCCCGTCCACCTACCACAACACTCCTGCTGCTCAGTTTCAAGTGTTGTCGTTATTCGCCGTTATAATACCCACTCCATTTTCATTTAGGGCTCTAGTGGAAAAAGAAAGGTTGAGCGATAGCAAGAAAAATGTCTGCCAATTTCGGCTTGGTTGCTTGCTTGCTAGCTAGAAATACGTGAGCCGAGAGGATTCGGGGACTCAAGCTGGGGAGTGGGTTTGTCTTAAACAATTAAAATAGGGGGATGCGGTAGATGGGTGCTATAATTAGGGAATGCTTGATAGGTTTAAGGGTTGGAAGGATAAAAGGATGAATGAACGAGTGAATGATATAATCATAATAACAAATTGAATATGAAGCCGACTTTTGATGTCGGATGGTACTTACCGATGGCGGCGGTGTGTTAACATTGTGAACATTATGTTGATTTTGTTGTTGCTGTTGCTGCTGCTGTTGTTGTTGCTGTTGTTGCTGCTGCTGTTGTTGCTGCTGCTGGTGCTGCTGCAAAGCGTTCGCCGCTTCCATTTGACTTTGATTCGCGGCTGCAGCGTACCACCATTGCGAGCCAGGCGCTGCTGCAGCCGCCGCCTGAGCCGTAGCCATATTCAAACGATAATCATATGCCGAAACGGTGCCGGCGTTCGAAGTTGCAACAACCTGTGCCATTGTCGTTGCTGGATTTTGAAAACTACTTGCCATCTTGTATGAGAATAACTGCTGAGTGGCTACTCCGGACGTGGCACAATTGCTGCTCCGATTGACATCATTGTGAGCAGATTGTTGTTGTTGCGATTGCTGCACAACGACTTGATGTTGCTGTTGTTGCTGCTGCTGCTGCTGTTGTTGTTGCTGTTGCTGCAACTGCTGAACCTGCTGCTGCTGTGCAGCAGCCAATTGCTGTTGATGATGTTGATTAATTAGTTGTTGGTGGTGAAGAGTTTGTTGATCTTGCGTTGCAAGCGTCCCAGGCCACCAGACGGCATCACCACGAGTGTCCCAAGCACCTCGATGGTGCTCTGACATCTTACCGGATTATTTTAAAAACCGTCACAACAATTTTGGCTTTACGCGGGGTCAACCGATGCTTGTTCGTGAATTTTGGTCAGCACAAGACTCTCGTCACAATTGAAATATTTGCCGTAGTTTTAACGAATAATCAACACTACACTGACCACTTTGCACATGGGTAGATTTTAGTTAATTGTTAGCTACTACTTTCTATGCCACTCAGTTAATCGTGTAACACCCTAGAATATTATTTCAAGTTAAAACAGGAAAAAGGCCAACTGAATTTTCGATAAATATTACACTATAGTTTGAAAGTTTCTCCCCTTAAAATATATATATACAAATATATGTCGGACTTTCGAACTAGCTAATATAGCAATCGGACTATTGCCATACACGCAACGGCGGCACTACTATTACTTTCTTCCTCCTATTTTCACCCCCTCAAGTTTGGCGATCGAAAGCTGATGGAGTGTTGTTATACAAGTTGCGACTAATATCCTAACTTTTTCCAAAAACGCCGCGTTACCAACAACAAAACTCAAAGAATTTTATACATCGTGAAAACGTGAGAATACCGAAAAAATTTACAATATTTGGATGAAATAAAAAAACGGCACCAAAGCGAGTATAAATCTTGAACGCGCGATCTTCTTTCCTCTGGCTTAAGCACTTCTCTTCAGGGCAGAAAGAATATGTATTTCGTCAAATGGACGACGATGATGAGGAGGAAGGAAAAAGACTGTATTTTTTCTTGTAGTATAGAATATTTGTTGGTAGTGTTCCCTTGTTCGCTGCGCTCACACTGTTCTGTATATGAACGGTTTCTATCCTTTACTATGCATATCTCTATCTCGCTCTCGCACGCTTCCAAGATTACCGAGTTGCCAAATTATGTTTTTATTTACACCAACCGATATAGTCGCATGTAATAGCCACTAGCTGTTGGCAAGCGTTCTAATGCATTTCCTTCATAAAAAGATCTCAGATGTAATGAATTGAAATGTGCATGGACGTCTTAAATAGTGGGTATACTGAATAACTTCAGGTTAGTCGAGAAATTTTCAACCGCGGTGTAAGTTGTGCTCTATCCTGGCGTTTCGCAATCAAATTTTTCCAATTCTATCAATCAGATATTCTTTGTTCTAGTCAAGATTTCGACATTTTTACCGTTGCAAATAAAGATAAGAACAAAAATGGCCAAAGTGTGTGGATTTTTTTTTAAAACAAAAGAGGAACGCGAACGACGCGTAGCTAGCCCTTGCCCACTAATACCACTTCAAGCAGTAAAACTTTCGCAGTATATAGTATAATTGAACGAACGAATGAGCGCACACGTTCATACCACATTTACATTAAAAAAGAAGATAACGTACGAGATAAACTTTTTAACATTCTCTTTTAACGTTAAAAAAAATCATTTTCTTATTTTTCCTTTCGACTTTCCTACACGGACCTCCTTTTTTCCTCTTTTCAATCCAAAAAGTTCAAAAATTCAATTAAACGGTGTTTAATTAATGATATCATCCTTGCGTTCATTTGACTTATATAAATTTCTCGATAGAATGAACGATTTCCGTTAAAAATTTCAACACCTTCGTTTCGGAGGGAAGACAGTGAAATGTATTCCAATTTCAAGGAAGATACGAACGTTGAACAGACCACTGGGATCACTTGATCGTCGCACAAAAATGTGGGGAAAATCCAGCAGGCGAACTCAGTTCAAAAATAGAAAAATTTGAAAAAATATGCATTAAAAACGCAACAGCGACGAGCGGCAAAACGGCGGTTACGACAGATAGAGTCGAGATAGGAGGCCAGCCAAAGCCACCGACCCGAAAAAATCAATAGGTGAAACACTGTATACCGTAATATATTTTGACAAAATATTTTCAATAAAAATTTCTTTTTTTCATACACTCCTTTCTTTCAGTCACTAGACGGAAAATCGCACTTTATTGTAAACACATCGTGAAATAGCACGCGGTTGTAGTTTATGATATTTTTAGGGGAGAATGAATAACACTAGAGAGATGGGATAATACCATATAAAAGTGCGCGGTAAAACTGTCGTCTTCTTGTATATTGTGTAGAAATGATGTGAAACTGGTCAAACGAGACCAGGGAAGGCAGGCAGAGGCAGCGTGTAATTTGGAGCGTTGTTCGCCAATTTGGCAACGCTGCAGCGTAGGGTAGGAAATTGAATATAGTTATATATCCACGTTCATATATGCATCTGTACTCACGACCCGAACCCCTATACAATCACACACACCAAGCTAATACGCTGCTCAATGTGTTTGTTATGCCATTGCTACGGCCATACCGGCATGCCAGCCAACAGACACCACCAACCAACACAACCATACACCATTCTCGTTCGACCGGTTTCACTTGTACGAACAAGAGGGACGCGCATATAATACATTGATAAAATGGAAGCTAATAAAAGGCCACGGCAACGCGCGGCGTTATATCGCCGGACGAAGCGCTGTGATGTGGAATGAAAGTATCGCCAAAGCGCGGGCACTGATGCATGCTATCATGAACCAGAACGGGACACAAGCATCTACCTATTGCCGTCGCTCCTTCATGCACGCTTACACGTCTTGGCTATCGGCTTTGGCCTGGCTGAAGTTGGCTTCAATGTGTTTGTATGGGAACAGCGCCGCCAAGCATTTTATACTTATAGATGTCTTTTATATTAGCTTCAATATGAAACGAGTATCTGTCCTCTACGTCTCGCTTCGATTTTTCTTCAGACCAGCAACCGAAACCATTGCACGAAGTCTAACGACATCGAGCACGATGATGACGGCTGTGCGCACGAAATTCTATTCGGTTGATTTTAATCGAAACTGGGAGTACGTACACTTGGTCACAAAATTCTATGGACTAAAATTGCAATCAAACGATGCCTGGTTGATGCTAAAACGAGAATTAAGAAATTACGTTTGCTGAGCATTGTGTCTCCGAAGCGCGATTCAATATAACATATCCTAGCCAGCTCAATTTGTTTCGCAAAACGAACGTTAAAACAATCATACCGAGCGAAATCCTTATATTTCAGTATTTATTCTACACATTCCAAAATGATTTGCGAAAAAATTCATTCATCTACTGAAGTATAATGTGAAGGGAAAATTCGGGTGTGAAAAGTTTGAGAGGAATTTTATAAAAGATTTCATCAATTGTGTGTTGGAACTCTTTAAAACACGTTTTGAACAACTTAAGAAAATATCGCTTTCCGCAAGACGCAAAGGCATTTAAGAATTTTAACTACCCAAATCAAGTCTCTATCTCAGCAACCTGGTTTTCTGGTACTACACATATGCACAACTTAGAAAGAAAGGCTGACGTACATATAAATTAGGTTTTTTAAATTATTAGGTATTCGATAGGCAACAAATCAATATGTACACTAACGCGTACGAGTTTTCACAAGCTCCACATTTTCTAATAAGGAATTCCGTTTGCTCAAGTTCTATTCCCAAATATATTCCCGGATATTTTTTGCTCACGTATCTAAATTTCTTGAAAATTCTCCACAGAAATAAATTTCAAAGGTAAGAAAGTCACTTTAGGGTGTTGTACTTCCTGATGGTGCTTCATGTTGAAGTCCACCGAGATACATCAAAATCTTGTTCTGGTTACTTGGTTTTGAAATTTTTTTAACCCTTTCTCTGACAAGAGTTTCGTCAATCCTATAATGAATATTGCTAAGTGAACCAAATTCCTTTCTAGCTTACTAAGTGAATCAAATTTAATTTTTGCTTACTCTTTTTTTCTAACCTAATGGAGTGCGTCGTGGATATTAAATCTGGTTCATAAAGAGTAAAGTTTTAAGTAATTATGAGAGAAGGATACCGAAAATTCCGATACGAGTCATATGGAACACTACAGAATAATGAAAAAATACATTCTAGCATTCTATGGGACACACCCTGTTTCTACACATTTGCCCCGAAATATAATGACTTGAGTGAGATAAAAAAAAAAAAACACTTGATAACGGGCAACTCATGTAATGTTCCGTTAACTGAAACATCGACATGCAAATAATTCTCAAAGGAAGAAGGTTGCGACAAAATATTCTGACGACCGCTAGCTCCGATTAAAAATATAACTACAATGAATTATTGAAGGGCATTTTTATTTTCAGGATCAAGCTTTACAAATAAGTTTTTGTGGAATTACTGATTGAAAATTGATATAAATATAATTGGCATGTTGATGAAAATGAAATACCAAAAAAGGAAATGGTAGAAAAGAAATTTTGAAAATTTTCAGAAATATTTCATTCCGAAGGTGAAGATAATTATTAGCAAGACCAAATATAAGATTTTTGTTTGTGAGGCAGCTTAAAATTAATTTAGTATGGTACATTTTGATGGCAACCATTTGTAATGGGGGGGGGGGGGGGGTTTCTAAGTCATATCCTGCCACAATACCCAGAAACATTGACATTGCTAAATGTTAACCTCACCCTCGACAAAATACTAGTAATGGCGTGAAAGCCAACGAAAATTTGAAGCGAAATGGACCCTATGCAAAATAACCAATATTCGTAATGGATTTCATCTTCGCAAAATGATTCTGAAAAAAAGATCTTTCTTTAATTTTTCACAAACCGATATTTGCTATGAAAATGACATTCGCGTAATGCAAATGCATACTTCTGAATTGTTTTCATTCATCATCATTCATTATTTGACTGATTTTATCATATATCATATCTCTTTGAAGATTTGAGGACTGTTTTCTCAAGGATTGTCTGCGCAAATTATTGAATTATCTGCGAAAAAAATATACTATTCGACTTTCATTAGATTCAATGTTATAGTTTGAAGGTCAAATGATTTTTAAACACATGAACCTGATTGTGAAACTAACGTATGCATTAACATACAAGCTGAAATTTGGGTAGGGTTTTCATATTCAAAAACATCATGTTTCAGGCATTACTTTGGAAAAAGCAGTCATTTGATTAAATTTCACAACTATGTAATTATACAAAAAATGATGGAAGTGTGGCCGCTGCAGGAGTCGTTTTCGTCTATTATATTTAATAACTGAATAAGGGATTAAAGCATATTGCTAAGATTTAAGAAAGATTTTCCGCTTTACGTTTGACCGTCTTTTTGATAGGTTGCAAGAATTAATTATTGCCATAATATTATTAAATAGAAAATGTCTTCTTATGAATGAAACCATCTATCGGCCTCTTAATCAATGAATTGTCACTGGTAAAACAAATGGAAAAATAAATATTGCTATTGTGAAAACATTTCTCGGGATGAAAATTCTGAAAACATCCTTCCGACATATTCAATTCATTCAATTAGCCAATATTGCATTCTAAATCGCCTGCCCCTATCGTGCCGAAAATTAGAAAAATAAAAGTTGTAAGACAAATACACTTGATGCATTTGCAATCAAAAATGAATTTCTGATTGGTTGCTAATTAGAAGATTTATTGATTGATGATGTAACATAATCACTGGCACGAAGTGGACTCTTTAATTTAAAGTATTCCCTTGCATAAATTAAGTACACTCATTGTATTTGAATCCATTTTCATTCGTGAGCGCAAATATTACAAATATACGTTCAAGAGCAGTACACGGATACTGGATATAACGAAGTACACTTTAAAACTTCAACATATTGAATTTATTTTGTAAAGTGATTATTAAAAATGCATTACGCACAAATCCGATCGTCAAATAGGGCTACTCAAAAATAATTGGATTATACCCTTTCCTCAAAAACTAATTAAGCCTCTCATGAAGGGCTGCTTATTAGATGGCGCCTATTTTTGGCTATATAAATTAGATGAGAGTTTTCAAATTGATTTCATTGCACGGCAGGCACCAATTGTATAATTCCAAGAAATGCTGGATTAGCAATCTGTAAACAGGATTCTAGTACTCCACCGGAAAAGTATTGAAAGTGAGAATTTTGTTTGCCGAGCGGGACCTTATGTATAGTAGAATATATTTGTCTACATTCTAGATGAAATTGTGGAAGCCTTCGTACCAAAAAAAATTGTTTAATTGAAAACAAATTGAATAATCTTTAGCATTTGATAAGAAAAGTGTACTTTCATTATAATACAGAGCGTTTTGAATGTAAGGTACATAGTTTTTGTGCAAAGGTATATTTAGGTACCCTATGAATTTTCGACTATTAAGAATTCATCCTTAATTAAAAATGTTCCATCTATTTGCCAACTTTTCTGATTCTCACCAGCGGATTAGGCAAATAATCCTTTAATTTAGTTTAATAATGTAGGTATTGAAAGTATCCAAGGGGCTAAATACGCAGCGAGAACTGTCAAGGCAAGATTTTAAGTTCGCAATATCTGGCATCGACATATCAACATGCGTTCATTCGACATTTCCCACGAAATTTCATTTGCGTTCAATTATTTAAAGTAATAACATTTAAAAGATACGCACGTGCAGAACAAAATTCATTTTGGTAGCCTAGTAAGTAGGATCTGTTATGAAATAATGATTTGAAGTCATTAGTTTCCAATAAAAAGATCATTAACTGGGAAATTGTTAACACGAAATGAATTCTTCGACGTTGGAAAATTGCAATGATTATCGTCGAATTGAGAAAACAATTTGTTCGTTCAATATTAGGTTCGGTCGTACAGCCAATGTTTCTGAAGAAAATTCTGAGTCAATTAGATGGATTTTATAAGAATATGCGGTAAAAGATAACTAGGTTCGCCGTTCTCAGTTTTGTCTTTCCGTTTTCATTTCGCATTTTCAACTGCACGTTGTCGATTGAAGCAACTAAGCATCGTAGTTGACAGTTCTTTGATGGTCAATTTGCTATCAAATTTTTTAAGCCTACTGATTTGTGCACTAAATATCGCATGATTTCATTTTCGTTCGTGTCGTGCATATTAAGGACGAAAATTTCAAGCAAATCTTTCGTACCTGCGTGCAAATCATTTTCATACATGTAAAAATATCAAAACCAAAACGACTGACCATAAACAAACTCCTATTTGATTTTCTCGATCCATCGTTTAGTATAGACATAATCATATGAATGAAAATACAAGTGATTATGCAAGGACCTGGATTTGAAATATTTGATTTCAAAGATTTTTCATGTATAATGCATGCCATAACATATTTACGTTTTCAAAACACCGATGATGCCCCTCATTTAGTGTAAAATCAAATTGGTATATTTATATGTTCTTATGCTTTATTTATATCTAACAGCATACTGCATATTATATTATACAGATTTCCCAGAGAAAAAGATTTAAACCCTAAAGATCGTTTCGATGATGTAATGGCACGCTTCTTTGCGGAGAATCGGCAAGGAGTAGTTAATTAAATTTGAAATGTTTACACGGAAATGAACATTCCTATTTGAAAATAAAGAGATGAGAAAGAATTTTCCGCATATTTTTTTGTTATATCCAATGTCCTTATCGCTATCAGTCCCATAGATCTATCTGCACCTCAAGTCGTCACAAAAACAAATGGCCAAATAAACGTGCGGATTATTTTTAGAGACTGCCTATTGATATCTGCTATATAAATAATAAATAAACACAAACATAGTGTATTTTGATATTCAACACTGCTTAGCAAGGAATAAAATTTGCTTGGAAAATATTTTTTGGCGACAAAACAAAAGTGGTTACCTTGCGGACGAAAATCGATTCAACACGCTGTTAAGGTGTTCAATCGATATTCATTTAAATTTTTATCTCAAGTATAGTTGGAATAAGTCCCTTCAAATTTTTTTTTATTAGTCTTATCTAGTTTACTTTTTAAGGTATAAATCCTGTCCACTGGTACCAAAATGCTGACATCACTAAATTCAAAGTGATGGAAATATATTTAAATTATAAGCACAAATTATCCCTCGATTTCAATAGTGTACGAAAAAAATTTATTTATTGATCTTAGACAGAATCAGCCCAATTCTTCTTATTAACAAAACGGGAAGAAAACGACTCCTAGAAAAGCACAGGAAACGCGTAAAGTCCGGATGCGCATTTTTAACAATCCACAATTTCTTGGATCACATATGGAGGCAATCAAAGAGATGTCACACGCCGAAGAATACGGCCGGGAAGAGAAAAGCTTAGAACACATGCTTCCAGATAGTGCAAGTCTAAATCACAAGAAATTCAAATGGCTGGAGTGAGATGGAACATAAAAATAGGAATACAAAGTGACCACAGAACTAGCTAGAGGAACGTACTTCCTTGGACTATCAGCAAAAAATGAAACTATATGCGGATAGCGAAGGGCTAACGCCAGCCTATGCCGTATGCAAGAGACGGATAGTAATATTAATAAAACAAGCGATCTCAAATGCTGCCAATCAAAAATTTGCGTTTTTCACTGAGGTTTTTCAGTTGCTACTCTTATACTGGTATTGCTTACAATACCGGAGCTAACGAAATAGCTGTGATCAAATCGAGTCCTTTAACCATAAAAAGATTGATGATTGATGTATTTCGCTTCTATTAGTGGCAATATTGTTTTGAATCCATTTAGTTGAGCAGGAATGTACAAACCATTATAAACTAAAGTTTAGCGTATGAGGTAGATCAACATCAGTTAAATAAGTCGAAGTCTCAACAAGTCTAAACAGAGTATTGAATCCTCAGACTATTCAGAATCAAGAAAATACAACAGTCGAATTTTCGAAGCATAGTTTATTTTTCGAACCAAAATATTTGGTTAGAACCATGATCAACAAGGAAAGCTACTGCGAAGCAATTAACTTAAGCTGCAGAAAATGCAATATTGTACAGTTCGACTGTATGCGAGTGTAGTTATATTCAACGCAGAGAAACAAGTGCGTAACCGAAATAACTAACAACAATAAAATTTTGGCAGAAATTATTCGTCGTCGATAAACTCGAGTTTTTTGAATCATCTAATGAACAGCAGACAGAATGGTTCATTTTGTTTTGCAATTGTTTCAAAATATTGTGGTTTTCAAGTGTTATCAAAAACCCTATTGAAAAACGTGATTCCAATTTAGCGTTGTTATTCTAAATGTTGGTGAATTTGATCAAATCATCGCTATGCAACGGCGAATAATTTTTCAGGTATATACCTTCAGAAGTGAATTTTTTATGGGTGGCAAGCAATATTTGTGCGGAATACCTTTTTTAAACAAATCTTTCGTACAGTACGGTGTTATAAGTACATTTAGGATGGGACTGTATAGCACTTTAGGCTGCAAAATTTACTGCAAGCTAAATATATCGAAATAGGGACAAAACTATATCGACTATCTCTACGTAGAAAGAAACTGAATTTCAACGGATATTGAATTTGGGAATAAATTATAAAATTCTACGCGCTCAGGTAGACATGCATGTATAGATAAAAAGGTAATTTTATAATGCAATATTCGGAAATCATGTCTTCTCACATATTCCCAATGTCAACGAGATAATCAACATCGAATTTATTTTCATTAACACCAGTCGAGTTTTACTACCGTGAAATGGGAATATTGCTGTTTCTGTAGTACAAGTCCATTATTCTGAACGTCCATTTAACAGCTAGATACTCTAGTCGTACGGCGTTGTTTGAATAATTGCTTGAACTTAGGACTAGCTGCATAGAAGGCAAGTGCTTTAATTACTCCGCCATCCAGACTATCAAACATAAAATAGTTTGAATAAAAGAAACATAAAATAAAATTCATTAAATCCTTGATGAAGCAGAGCGTGTGGATTACGGCTTTTTTTATAAATGTACCTATGAAATTTACCGCTTGAACTCCATTTGATCTTTTTTGTTCATAGGAGCTAGCATAACATAAAGAAGGAAATAAACAAAAAATATAATGCGTCCATACTGTAACAAATTCTTTTGATACTCCTAATATTTCCAATATGAACGCGGAAACTCAATTTTGTAAATTTCAAGTTCGATGATACAATTGAGAGGAGCTATAATATCATCAGCCAATTCCACATGATTATGGTTTTATTGATTCCTTTCAAAACTATTTACCCGCTACACAGTTTAAAAGAATCTTGCACATAAACTGATCTCATATGGTTATTCGGTCATGCAGATTCTGTCATACGATATGAGGAATGTGTAACGGTAAATTCGGTAACGGTAAAGGATGCGGAATATTTTTGGGTTTGTAGACTCAACTTCACAATAAACATACTGCAGAGGACCGACTGCTAAAATGAAGGGTAACATTAAACTCTTCGACTATAGCATCCTTTTTAACTAGTGTTAAGATTTCATAGTATATTTACAAAATTCTTACACAAAAAATATCTAGTTACTTTATGTTCCTCAAAATCTATTAAATCTAATATTCGAGAATCTATTAAAACTAATATTCGGGAATCTGCACAGACGTGTATCATAAGTGACATAAGTGTATCAATAGGAACCTATCTACATATTGCTGATGGGGACTGGAAACTTTATGATCAGAAACAAAATTCAGTGGGCTGTATTACTGCACGGGACAGTGTTATTTTATTGCACGAAGCAGGGTTGTTTCATTGAACGGAACAATTGTCATTTAAGAGTGTCCTGAGGTATTTTAATATATTAACTAGATATCAAGAAAAAAAATTGTTAGATTACTTTTGAGTTCGGCGATATTTTACATGAATATGTCTTGCCTTTGTTACTAACACTAAGAACAAGAACTGCGTTTTGCGGAGTAATGGTTTGGTATTACTCATAATATTCGGTTTTTACTTATGGACAAGGCGTGTCCGTGCAATGATTAAAGCAGATATTCAAAATACATGAATATAATAGATATTCAAAAAACCGGCACAAAAGTATTAACTATAAAGCTCATGCACTGGTATGGATTGCAAATTGTTTAAATTTAGCCGTAAAAAAAATCCTACTCGTTGTTCCTATTCAGTTAGAGCAATTTTTGTAACAGTGTCTACCTTCACAAAATTTGTTTGCCTAAACTAAATCTGAGTGAATGTCCACTGAAAAATTTTTTTTTCTAGTAACACAAGAAATTCTTTTTTAATTTTGCGTGCTTCAGTGATTCAGATGAAGATCGCTCATGGAGACAGAAAATTAATAATCATTATTACCAATGACGGGTAATATATTTTTTGCAGGGGCTTTATTTTAAGGTTTTTCATCAATACTAACTCTTAAAATTAGCGTTGGAATTAGTTTTGACGTTATTATTGCCACAATGGAAGATCGATCCTAAACGTGATCTTGATGTTGTTGTTTTAAACGCTTTTATCGAGACCAACGGTTCAGAAAAAAATCAGTGCATCGAGCATTCTTAACTGATAAAGGATCGATATTAGTGACATAAAACACTTGCTCTTCGATAAGTTTAAATCACAAAATTTATAATTTCCCCATCCAAACAAGACTACTCCGTTTTCTGGTCCCGCAGTTCGAAATTATGATGTGTTCTATATTTTACGGGCCATGTTGTGCAGTTTGTCAGCTCTTTCTAATCAGAAAATAGCCGGAACGTGTCCTCACCAACAGCACTGTCTGACAGCTAGACATAGAACACAACATTATTTTAGTCTGCGGCAACAACAAAACCGAACAGAGTTTTGTTTGGATGCGAAAATTGAACGTCTTAAATGTTTTAATTTAACTACTAAATTTAAAACTATTATCCTTAGTATATAGTTTAAACGTGTTGAAATATAAGTTTACGTTTAAGAATAAGAAGAAATATAAGTAGACGAGTTAGTGGCTGGTTTGCTTTTTTTTTAACAGTTTCATGAGAAAGATTTTAAGGAAGATATTTAAGCTCAAGGAGGAAGGTATTAAGCTCATACCTTCATATGACGCCAACTAAAAAAAAAATTGGTAGACGTGTCAGGTGTATAGGGTAAGGTCGAAGCCAATTCATACAAAGCTATTTTAAAACGTATGCTCTTGAAGTGAATCGATTCAAACAGCATATGATTTAAAATCTTGCATAGTTGGAAATGTCAAAAAGAAAGTTAGAGAATGATTTTAACAAAAGTTCCGGAGAAATATAGATACATATTTCGATGAAATAATAATACCGAATTTATGAACAAGTAATCAATTAACATATATAAATGTTACTAATACGTGTTTTTTTAAACGTTTGCAAACAATATTAATATAATACAGAACACACAGGATCCAACACAATCCTAAATTCGACCAGTTTTTTGCAGAAGGGGATTGATAGTTCGACCTCGTCTATGTCTGTCAATATTTTCTGTTTTTCTACGGACTTTCGTCATTGTCAATATTATTCTAGACAAACCATTTTAAACCTAGAGTGCAAAATATATGTAAATCAGTAAAGGTAAATCTATCGCGAAACTACTAAATAATATGAACTATTGAATCAATTTTTTGTTAATCGTTGATAATTTTCGAAATCTTGGCCATGTTGTTTTTATTTTTGGAATATTTTGATACTTTTGGTATTTTGGAAACCAAGGGAATCAAATGAAAACTTATTTCACATAATCAGAAACACGCTTCTGCATACAAAATTTGTTTAAAACATGGTCTTTTTGTTAAAGGAAAGCAAATTAGTGAATCGATTTGCCGATTCATAAGCGACACAAATTCGTATTAAAAGCAGATTTTGCAAATGCTTTACAACGCAGAATGGTATTGATGCGTATCGTATTTAATAATATCCATCCAATAACGTTTGACGCATCAGACAACAATAAATAGTGGAATAGATAACATTCCACAGACGAACAACCCCCTGCCAGTAGAATTTTCCCTTCATCAATGATTTCTGTGTAAATAAAAGTTCACGTCTTACTATCGATTTGAATTTTTGAAAGATTTTCCGAAAATTTTTTAACATTGGAATTCAAATTGAAATGTTATATTGAAATTTTTCTCGAATTAGATTTAGCAAAATAACTGTATTTCAAGCCAAATTTATGTAATTGTTAGTATGATTAACCCTCTAGTATATAACAGACAGTTGATGCTATGAATATGTGTACAACGGATAGCAATTTCTTCGGAAAATATACAACTTATTCAACGTTTGTGAAATAAGAAATTTGTTTTCTTAATTTGTTAATTGGTTGTGATTATAATTCAAAATGTAACCCATATGGCTGACATAAATTTATTCAGTTTTTCTGGGATATGCTATGAATATACACTGTGACTATTCATTAACTTTTGTGTTCGAATGTATTAAATGAGAAAATAGTGCGACGCGACGCAATGGCTATGTAGCAAAACCAGGCACCTAACAACACACAAGCAACGAAGAAAAAAAAAAACCTAGTCCGGATAAAAGCGGTCAATACGTGCGAGGGAGACAGAGAATACATTCGATCCTATTCCCAGGGGTTGGGTAGACACATTGAGGATGAGGGGAGTTTTGCTTAAGCTGCAAAAATTTCGAAATATTGAAATTTTCGTCATTTTCAAAGTGCGTCTTCAATTTTATAATGGGTTGTATTTCACGATTCAAATGACGCCCGTACCGGAGCGGTATCTGCAAATGTAACATCTGTTATCTAAATAGATTTTGGCGGGAAAATAACCAGACATGATGCCCTGCTACTGTGTCTGGCATATTGAGTCAAATCGAAAGTCGACAAAATGATCGAATGGGAGCCAGAACGGGGATTCTTCTTTATACTTTGGAAAGGCAAGGGAGGACAGATCCCTTTCGTACGTGAACTCTGCGAAATCAATCTTAATTACCCAATTTTAGAATTTGACAATTAACATAAACGCGACTCGACAACGTAGGCATAATTCTCAGTGAGTGGAGAAACATCGCACTGCTATGTTTGCGGACATATGCATTAGAATACCACTTACGTTTATGACCGAACTCAAACCACACGCACCACTAAATCCGCGCATTATTTTACCCATTCACATTAGAAAAAACATCAGTCGATTCTATTTTAATTCACTTCAGTTCGTCCACAGCAAATTTACAATTGCAAACTGTCGAAATATACAGAGAAACAACAACTATTTGACAATCGTCTATTCAGCGCATCATTTGCCACTGCGGCTAAAATGCGATGTTTTCAGCTATTTCCACTCCATTCGACCTCACAAACGCCATTTTTGTTTTTGCGGAATATTTTCAGCGCCCATCATCATTTTTGTTTAGATAAACAAAAAATAATTTTCAGAAATTTACGGTAAATTCAAAGTGTCATTAGATTCCAGTAGGGCCGGTCGTACAAATATTTCAATTGTGTTAAGTTCTTGTCGAAAATGATTGCCGAGTTTTGTTTCTCCGAAAAAAAATCACGATTTGAATTGAAGGAGAAACAATCTTGCGCCCAAACACTCCGGTGGCCATTTGCCGCTTGCATTTGCACACAAACAATTTTCGTTCTTTTTTCAAAATATAATTTTTTAATCCTTTTGGACTCGTATGCGTTTTAAAAAAGTTTTACGTTTAGAATTGCTTGCACTGGGTTGAAGTACATTTTCGTTCAAATCAAACATAAGCCCGAACACTAACTTTTTTTAATCGGAATTTTTTAAACACTACAGAACAGCCGGAATATGATTATTTAGTTCGTGATCATACAAATATTTGTTATTAGAAAGTATGACATTAAAAATTTAATTAAAAATATTCGAAAAACAAATCTTACCTGAATACGCTCCATGTATACGAAGAATAATACTCTTTTAGATGAAATTTCTTTCAACACATATACAAACTCCCAATTCGGAATACTAAACTACGGCTACGGTTTAATAGAGAGGTCGGTAGATGGGCTGCGGAGCCTGGCAAGGCGGCAGGGGTGCTGGACTGCAGCGTGAGGTAGTGCACGGGGCAAAGGCGAACAGCAGGCGGCAGTAGCACATTCAACGGGCTACCAAAGCAACCAAAGGCAATGTGAACCCAAACCAAGAATAGAGCAAAGTAACATAAATATACAGTGGCACGAAATGCGAATAGAACGTCAGGGTGTGAATGTTGATTGTACAGTTCACGTTGCAATTGATTATCATTCACTAGCTGATAGCTGATAGTTTACAAACAATATAGTAGTTGTCTGATGTCACAACACGTGTGATAACAATAGAATGATCTCATGCAAACATTGTCTACTCAGCCCGCATTCATAGGGCAACAAAAAGGCTTCTCTTCTTGTGCTCAATAAGTTTTTATTTTGTTTTAAACAACATCTGCATGTACAAAGCGTGAGCTAATTAATAATAATATAGCTTTTCGGTTGCTTGATAATTATTCTTCTAACAGGGTTTAAGGTGAAGAATAAGCGAATAAATAAGAACTTATTAATGCGTCAAGTTGAATGAGCAATGCGTCAAGTTGAATGAGCAATGCGTCAAGTTGAATGAGCAATGCGTGGAATATAAAAAAAACAGCAGTCAAAATGAGATAACTGATGGGAATCAAGAGAATGTTTAAATCAATTTTCCTTTCGCGGGTTGATTCATTTGAAATAGGGTCTGTCAGCTGTTTCGAGACTGAAATAGTCCTTCTTCAGTGATAGAATCTATAGTGAGAGCACGAAAAAAGGGAAAGCAGGTGTCTGTCGGTTATTTTAATCCGACATACAAAAGAGAAAACTGATAATTCTTTATTTTCCAAAAGGTTGCACATACTCAATTCAACAAATGGTTTGACCTGATTCGAACTTTTATATAGCGATCCAAAAATAAAAGAGAACCCTCGTTATCGCTAATTTGAAAAAAAAAAAAAAGATTCTTTGACTGTCGAACTTTTCTGAAGTTGTAACTGACATCGATAGGACCTCAGTAAATAGTGGCACGTCATAACTCATTGTCGAACTAGAAATACTAAATGTTTTAATGAAATTCTTCCCAATATTTGGAAAACAGGTAATTTCATGACTTACTATGCCTTTGACTTTGTCATCAAAAAACATACTTGAGTATGTTTATATTTTTCTTTTATATATTTTTCTCACAAACTCATTTTATGTTGATTTCAGAAGGTTTATTGTTCAGAGTAGGGATATACGAGGGTGTATTTGTAAGTTCGCGAAATGGAGGAGTATGTCATAAGTCAATGTAATCAACGGAGTGATAACGCGTTCTATAACTCGTCAATTTAAATACCAAATTTTATCTTAATCGGTTCTGTAATCCTTGAACTATCATCGACTTTAATAACGCAATGTGGAAGTGCGTATTATGGAATAAATTTAGTGCTGTTCCATCATGAAGTTCCTTACCAAACAAGTAAAGTCTATTGAAATTAAACAGGAAGAAATGGTGTCCGTTTAAGGGCTAAACCATTGTTTACAAGTGGCACTGTCGCCTTAAACAAGGCAGGGATTAACTTGAAGACTATCCACGGCCCGGATGGCCGAACGAAGTGACTGTTCCGGAAATTATTCAAAAAGTCCAAAAATTAATATTGGAAGATGCTAGACTAAAGAAAACACTGCTTGCAGAAATAGTTGACGATCATCTTGGCAATGATCCGCGCTAGATGAGTGCCGAGAATGATAACGTCGCCTCAGAAACAACACGTAGTGTTCCCTCTATATTGAAGGCAAAGAGGGATTATTGAATCGAATTGCTACTGGAGACGACACTTGGATTAATCATAATGAACCTGAGTCCAAAAAGGACACACCACCAACCAAATTTAAAGTGTGTCAGGTCGTCTGGTAAAATTAAGCCGACAATATTTTCGGACTCAGAAAGGATTCACTTGGAGAATTATCAAGATAAAGATGTCCCCATACCCGAATAGTACTATGCAGTCATAGAGGTTTCTTTTTCTACACGACAGCGGGCCTGTGTACAAGTCTCGTGTTGATCGGCTGCTCCTCCACACAAGGTGGGCTTCGATATTATGGATCGCCACCCCTACAGTCCTGACCTGGCTTCCATTAATTCCACTACTTGTTCCAAAAACTTAAAAAAGAATGTCATGGGAAGAAGTTTAAAAACGATGAAGAAATCAAGGTCGCAGTTAAAGTCTTTTTTCGGAAAAAGAAAACTTTTTTAGGAATGTATACATTAACCAATAGAATTATCTGAAAAATGAATAAGAATAGGATGTAAATATATTTAAAAAGAAAAATGAACCGTATTTTTATTTTATTCCCACTTCTTACTTTCCATTCCACAAACTTAAACGCCCCTTTGTAATACGGTGGGCCTTATGTTTCTAATTAGCATACTCTAATTTCAATTAACATATAGCCGCAACCAAGCTATCGGGGCTCACAAAACCTTACTGTTCTATGCTGATCTAGCTAAGCTATTTAAATTTTTTAGGAAACGAACAAATGTCTGCCAACAAAAATGAGTATATTAATGTTTTCAAGGATGTCAGACCACGAAAGACTTCCAGACTTCCAAAATTACTAGCCCCGGCATATAGGCATATAGATGTCTTTAGTTGTTGACATCCCCAAACGGGTAGGACATTACTACCTAGTAGTCAGTAGAAAGAAGGAAAACATGTATAAATAGTAGCCGGTTATTATCTTCAATGGGAGGAAAGAAGTTCCCGTCGAATGGACACAGAGCTTACACGAAGAATCACCTCCTCATTCTGATATTGGAGCTTCTCGTATTGATCATGTGTTATTACTTACTTATCTATAAGACAATGAGCACTGCTGCGTTGATCTAAGGAAAGACAAATTGTAGCCGAAATATTTGATCTGGTTTGTTGAATTAGCTCAAAGCGAATCCAGAGATAATGTTCAAACCTCCTCGAACATAGAATAGCAATAGTGCAAAGTAGTGATAAGAAATGTAGCTACGATGAATAGATTAAGCGTAAATGAAAATTTATAAAATGATGATAAAATCACTTGCAAATAGTGACAAAAAATTCAATGTGGGATCACTAATAATAATTGAATAAGCTGGTAGAGATCATTACCACGTCTTTGCCATGAGTTCACGCCTGGTGGGTTGAGTTTTTGTTGAATTCATTCACACGTTTTTTTCCAATTTAAATATAAATTATGCTATCAATTATGCATCAACCGCTGAGACTTGAAGCATTTCTCTATCGTTCGTATCACCACGGGCTCGGAGTAATTTCTATAGATTAGATGATTTACCCTCAATTGAGAAAAGAAAAGAATTTTCCTGCCTGAACAAATTCCATTTTCAATATGCTAAATGTACTAACGAAATTATTGGGACTAGATTTTTCCTAGTTTTATGAAGTCAAAATTACTTGCATAGTCTGCATAGCAGAAACTTATAGTTTGACGGCAAATCTTCACAAAATGAGTGACGATCGATTATTTATATGAAATTCTAATTATAAAAAAATTGAGAAGGAAATTATTCTCTGAATATTCAGGTCAAACGGAAATAAAATTAAAGGAGTTTCCGATTAGACGTGACATTGGAGGAGATGTGAACTGGATTGACTTCGTTCAACTTATTTAAGGATCGTTAACGATTTCAAACTGCCGGTACATTAAAAAATTAAATGCAAGTAAACCGTGATTTCTGTTAGTGAATCAAATTTGTTATATCTATGTATCTGCAATTGCAGTAAGCCTCGTCACTTCAATATGCTAAGATGCCAGCGTGATAACTGATAATTTATGTAAGCATCGAGTTCCTATCTTTAGTAAAAAATACTGTTAAAAGTGTCAAACAAAATTAAAGATACCCCATTGTCCAATTCCTCAATTATTCAACTGAGATGGACATGTACATGTACATACATTGGATATTTGGATGCCAAATATTAGCTTCCAAAATCCTAAGTTAAGAAGCTATTCAGACTAGCATTTAAATTGATCGATTAGAAAGGCTTAGTTATGCATATAATAAGTTTATTTATTCTAGAAGTTTTTGGTAGATCAATTTATCCATTTTCGCTTAGAACTTATAAGTGATTTATATCCTTGCTAAGCTAACTCAGCGAAGACTCATGGGTGTGGAAGTTCTGATCAAATTTGTCGAATACCTCGAAAATGAATTTAATATTTTTAGAAAGAGCGGTGGAAAGAGCTCAAGCTGGTTTCGAACACTTATTTAGCCGGTGTATTTATATTCAAGTTATTGGCAATTATAAATATATACTTATTCAGTTAAGTCTATATTAATATTTTCAAGGTTTCAAGGTAACTGTAACTAAAAATACCCCCACCCAAATCGTTTCCGCTTTCCTAAAGCTGAACAAATGTGTCGCTCACATTTGAAAATTACCATACTTGAAAAATTTTCTATTCTTAAAAATATTCCAGACTTACTTGCATATCACAATTTTTTTTAACAGTGATTTGTTTATTTATTCGTTGTTTGTTTTCCAAATTTTGCATGAATGAGTATTTTTCGGTCAGCGCGCGCCTAAAAGTGAAGAAGTTAGTTAAGTAAATGTTCCAAACCCACTGTCACATTAAATTTTTTTTTCACCTGAACCTTTACTATGCCTCAGAACTAATATATGCTGCTTAATGAATCTTGAAATTTATTTCAAATATTAATTTCAGTTGATAGTGACTTTGACTTTAAGGTTTGCAATTTTCAACAGCTAGAACTATTTCAAATTTATTGCTGTTGCTAATATTACTTGAAGCCGCATTCTTTTTGCCATGTAAAATCATTACTAGGAATTTTTTTTTAAATATAAAAAAAGTCCAAGATTTGAATCATTATTAACGAAATACTTAGCTTCTACTTCTTAGCGATTTCGCCCGAGTTCGCAGCTAGCACCCTTTTTCAGGATCTATTTGCTGCGACCATTCATCCTAATTTATTATGGAACATTACATTTCTGTTTTCAAATGCTATAACTCCTTAGATAGGTTTGTAAGATTATACTTTTGCAACGTAGGCTCCAATGCGATCGTATAATTGCTGATTCATAATCGAATCGCTATAAGAATTCTGCATTTAATTCTTTACCAATTTATTTTTGCATTGTTTACCGATGATATGACATATACATAAATTTTTCTAGCTATATATAGATGAAACCAATGGTCATAATTCGGCGCCGGAACATAACACGTTTGGGCAACATTTGTAAGGGTAGGAGCGTAATCAGCGGATTAATCACATCGTCAAAGAATACAACATATAATGTGAGCTAACAGTGTTTAAGCAGTCAAGCTGTTTGAACAAATCGATGTGCCTTTACCACGACTTGTCAGCTGATAAGAGTTGGCATAGAGGCACGTTAGAAACTAATTGATTTTTCCACTAAAATTTTCTGTAAGGAAATACGATTCTAATTTAAAGAAAAAAATTCCTTCGTCAATTTTTCTTCACTTCACCAGCAATGCTTTCCTTTAATTTAAGGCAATGCTGGTATGATTTGATTCTGGATTTTCGGTGGGTAATGAAGAAGGTATTCACAACTTCGCCTGCGTAACTCCCAAACCTGTAATATTAGACTGTTTCCCAGATTAGACAATTTTTTCAGTGGCATACAATGCAGAGATTATTCAAACGAATGGCATGATCGCACTGAAAACTATATCCTAAGAGTGACTTTGAAAACATATGGAAATACAGAGGTCAGAGCATGTTTTTCAGCCTGATGACGAAGAATGACAGGGCAGATAACACAAACCAGATACTTCAGGAATGTATCGGATTGCGATTATCGACCCGAATATTTGAACCCTTTTGTATTTTCTTTCAATCTGTTATCTTATAAAGGAACCACAAAATACACAACTTTCCCAAAAAGTGACTTTCGAAGAGGCCTTTTTCGCGTCTAAAAAGTTAAAACTAGAAATTCATATCAATAAATTTAGTTCTCTCAGTTCTAAATCATTTTTCACCACTACATTAAAATCTCCAACGTGTATGTTCTCTACGGAAATCGTACGATATTTTTGTATGCATTTTACATCATTCCAAATTAATTTTCTTCATCCTCCATATTCGTTAATTATTTTAGTTAATTAAAATAACGATACAGGAATCTAATCTTGTTCTTAGAGATAGGGAAAGAAAGTGAGAAGTGTGAAGTGGAGGAAATGTGAATTATTAAAAGCCTAGAACAGCTTAACAGCCAGAAGGGTTATGTCAACGATTTTCGGGGGAGTATTCGCCGCTACTGAGGAAGGGATATTTTTCTACATACTTCCACTCTGTTGAAAAATAGTTACAGTGTATTTTCTTCTTAAATATATACTAAATTAACAAAGGATTATTCAGTTTTGATTGTCTCTTTACTAGAAACAGAGAAAACTTTATAAAACAACTTTTCCTATACAAATTTGTAATTAAAAGTCATGAAAATTTGCATCGGTCGAAAGAAAGATTAAACCGAGAAATTGAATTGACCGATGTATTGCCGCGAAAACAATTTGAAGACAATCCGATTCGGCAATCGTATGCCTAGAAATTATAATTTTAGCCATTTTATTACTCCGCTTGTAACTCTTTAAAAGTATTTCAGCATATTTCATCTAGAATACTTATTCTACTGGGTTAATGTTTTGATATGTTCATTTGAGATTCAATTTTTCTACCTTTGAATTTTGCGTATCTGCAAATTTTCATCAATTATTCGGAAATTATTTTAAATTTCATTCAGTTTGGATATAACTCACTGATAAATGTTCAAATAATTACTGAACATATCATTTATGAACGACTTAATGAATTGGTTTAATAAAATTGCACAAATCTATATGACCGATAACTACGTTGACCGGTGCAATCTCGAAAAGTGATATACTTGAAAGTTCATTACGGGTAGCTTTTTCTTAGTACCTTTGAAGCTTTGAAAAATATGATCTTATATGAACTTATTCGTGTTATGTTTTAACTTGAAAGTTTAAGAAATACAGAAAACCAGTTGACGCATACTTAATGCTTGAATTCTTAATCCAATGTTCATTTTTTAACAAAAAGGTTTTCTGACACTTTGTGCCCTTACTCAAATATATAAGCAATATTTTAGTCCAATTCTGACAAGAAGTTCTTCTATCTGCCTCTTCAAAGTCGTATAGTAAAATCTAGATAAGAATGAAAGTCGGTTTATACAAACTGTATGTTCTCTCGCTCGGCACCGCACCGATATTATCGAATTTATTGTTCTATATCATCAATGAAATTAATCTGATTAATCAAAATTTCATGGCAACTTAAATGACCATGTCATTTTCATTCTGTTTTTCTTATCAAATTTAATGATTTCATTGATTCAAATTTATGAGCTTGTGAATAAATAACGTAAAAAAACTAATAAGTTATTAGCAAAATAAATTACCAATTTCTTTGTTATTACGGAGTGCTTTACAATTTCATTGGAATTGTTCAGGGAAAATTCAATTCATAATAATTCAACCAAATAAATATTCACTTGTCAAGGATATTTCAAACACAACAGGTGTTCAATTTTCATATCGTACTACTTTCCACATATCCACTATCTGTAGCTATGTATCTATTTGTCTGACTATATTGCATAAAACAAAATATACGCTATTACTATTGCTGTAGATAAATATACTTCGAATTCAACGTCTTGTTGTTGTATTTTCGTTCAGTTCGTTTAAGTTTGCGTCGTTTTATTACATTGTTGTTTCACGATGGGATTTGCACATGGGAAACACAAAGCGGTGAAGAGCGCGCCAAAGAACCAGTAAGCAAACTCAATGCTATAATAATAAAATAAAATGACCAAAAATTTTGTTTGCTATAGTGATTCATATATTATAAGTACATTGTGGCAAAGACGCGCCTACCCCAAATAATAAGGGGGTCGCGCCCTAATGATAAGGGGGAGGAAATGTGGGTGATATTTTCTAATTGACAACTGTAAACAAAAATAGTTGAATACCCGAAATTGTTTATACATGGTATGTGAATTGTATGGAAATAAAGAGAAAATATTGTCGATATTTTAATCTAACGTTTTTGGTTGATACGCTTAAATGGGTTTACAAGCTTCTGTTTTTAAAATCACTTCAAAATTTAACTTAATCGCAAGCCAAAGAAAAATTAAATCCCATTTCATATTAATTTCTATATCTGAAACTATGAAATAGATTCAAAATGAAAACAGACTCACAATTTATGTAACTATTCTTTTTGGATCTGCCCAAAAATTCAAAGCTGAATACCCTTGCATCCATTTTGTTTTAGTTTTCACCTCTTTCAATGCTACTATAAACAGATTTGTGAATAATACTTCCTTGGGTTGTCGAAAGAGGAATGTCTTCTTGTCATATTCAAACCATCGGGAACTCTAATCTCTGTTTTGCTAGTATAAGTGGCTGATCAGACATGAGAAGATAAAGGAGTTATCAGCATCTACGCGGGAGGTTTCAAATAATGATTATTCCTAAACAAGCCTGCTATTCACTATAATTTATCAGGACATCGCATTTGTGCCATTAATAATTTGTATTTATCAAAATAATTCCTGTATACACGATTTAAAACCATGCCTATTCATTTTTTATTGGTCAGAACTTATAATGTGTAATCTCTCCTCATATGCTATAATTAATTGACTTCACTCATGTTCGTTCTGATTCATTCAGAAGCTGTAACCTAACGAAATTTTACCACAAAATATTTTAACTTCCCCAAAAAACATTTGATTGTTTCTTCAGGGTTTTGAAGGTGTAATTTTTATAAAATTCATTGAGCTCATCCTTCAGGCCTCATTTGTTTATTGGTAGCCGAGGGGGTAACAAGTTGTTCGAAATGTTCGAATGTTCGAAAAAACAACACCGGCTCAATGTACGCAGGCGAAAATAAATGGAACATGGATATCATAAATAACCGTTAGGTTAAGCATGAAAAACTACTAAATTAGTACATTCTAAGAATAAATGAGTATAATGAAATATCTCCGATCAGATTCAGGCCAATAATATTCATTTTTTCGTTGCGCGTCCTAAATATGCGAGATTTCAATTTTCCATCTTAATTTACTGAGATCGCGAAGAATTCGATTATATTAAGAATTAGAATTAGAAGCACGATGGTAGACCTACACTTATTCAACATTTTTGAATGCTCATTTCATCTTACCATAATTGCTAGACATTAAACTGAATGATTACTAGTTTTATTTTCAATAATAATAACAATCGATGGCGTAAAAGTTCAGATTTGAGGATTCGAATCAATGCTTTAAGCACGTGATTCACAATCTGGATATACCTATACAATATTTCTGAATCTATATATCACGAGCAGGTCCCAGATTCAAATCAATCAATCGTCGGGCGATCTATTTGCTAATCGCCCGGAACTAGATTGATTTGAATCCGGGACTTGGCTCAAAGGGTCTCGGGTTTTTCTATTTCTGTTCTTTGGATGTTATTTCTGAGATTGTTTGTTATCAGTTTCGTTTAAAAATTTTTCAAATATATTGGCTATATGGCTCAAATATATCTATTTTTCAGTAACCCAACGTCTTTCCTGCCTGGGATGGCTTTGTGTTTCGTCTGGGAGCACTGATAGGGCAAGTTCTACGTCTACAATGGATTTTTTCGATTTTTTCTTTTTAACACCTTTTTCTTTCCTTCCGCCGACGAATTTGAGATAGAGTTCCGGTTTATTTCTTATTTACTTATTAGCTTTTTTCGGTTAGTTTTTTTAGTTGTTTCTTAAGTACATGTATTTTATCTTGGTTCCGTCAGAAATTTTTCTAAGAAGATAAGTTGCTGTGCGTTCCGCTTATTGTAAGCGGATAATCAACTCTGATATGTATTCTCTCTTATTCTTATCCCTTTAGAGAACTCATCTAATGAGTATAAAAACTGTGTCAAACCGTCTAGCTTTTTGCCTTAGTGGCTATGCAGTGACTGGTTCACGTGCACAAACATCTGAAGTATTCGACATGAATCTCGCAAAAGGGATATTTGCTAGATTTTTTGGCGCGATCAGCTATTCGAACGCCACCACATTTCCCATATAGTTGTGATTCTAGTCGATTATTCCTATGTTTATTCCAAATCCAAACGAAAACACCTAGAAACGGATATTGTGTTGGGTCAATTGATGCTATCTTACAGTAGGCGACAAACATTTTGATCAACTTTATTTTTAATTACCAAATCCAACGATTATCTGATTCATGTTATCTCAAATGAGTGGCCAGTGCCTAGAGAGCCAGGGCCAATTTTTGGTTTTTCGGCTCTGCCGAAAACGGAAGGAAAAAAAAAATATCTCAAATGAGCTTTAATATAAAGAATCGATTTCGTTTTTCAAAAATATCTATCAAAGGGGTGTGTCCGAAAATCTTCTTTATTCACTATCAAGCTAGTTTCGATGGGCGAATAGACATATTTCAAAAGACCAACATCAAAAAAATTTAATCCAGAATTTAACACCTAATTCACATCACATGTGATTTTAAACCTCGATCTGTTTTGTTTATAACAACGAAGTTAAAACATAAAAATTATGTTGCAAACGTCTGTCTATTCTGAGTAAACGGCAGGACCAATTTCACAAATATTTCAGCAAGTATGTACTGATGCATAAAAGAATTCGATGAAAATAGTATTGATGTAGTGAAAGAGGAAAACATGTTATGACGTGAAATTTTTAATTTATCATATACAGAAAAAACTTTCATTTGACACAAAAGTCGCTATTTTGGCACTTTAATATGCTAATCAAATGGAAGAGTAAAAAGTTCCTATGTTAATTAAATATGAATATCCTGACATTTCTTCTAATTCTTATGAAATATTTGGAACTTTGGAACTAACGAGAAAACTAAATAAATGTGTAAAAAATAATTTGTGTAAGCAAGACACACTCTCTGTGTTGATATAATTGAATAAAATTATATATTATGTTGAGAATTGGTGCTTTAATAGAATTTTATAGCGCGGTCAAATATTGAGACAAGTTCAAGTTCGGTTTTTTAATATCATATACATTAAAATATTAAATAAATATAAATAGCAAGAAATTTATTTAGTACACAATCATGTGAAGATCAACCAAAGTTCAGTCACATGACATATATGCCTTAAATATTTCAAGAGAGACGAAATTCAGATCGCTTTGACATGAATTGTCCTCAAAATAGTGCATAACATCAGTTCGAAAAGAATATAATTAATCGATGACCCGAAAGCACAAGTAGTGTTTTGACTTCCAGTTATCCCAATTTTATAACCTTATTCCACAGTTTGTGACGGCTAGGAGGGATCTTTGGCGACAGGATCGTCTCCTACAGAGTCTCCACATTGCTTGGATGTGACTTGTGATACCATGGACACTGATAAATAAGATTTTGTTATATCGACAAAAGGACAAACAAAGAAACTAGTGCAATGAATGCTGGTATGTGGTAGTAAGGTAGTAGGATATTCCGAAGTGACGACGAGCAGTCTCATCGGTGTATGCTTCAAACTTTGGTGTGTCGGCCGGCAATTAAATCGTGATCTTAAATGTATCTGAATTTCACATCGCTGCAAACGTGAATCTGGAATTTTTCATCTTTTGTTGTTTGTATATGATTGGACTGATATAAAAAAAAAACTAGTAGTGTGCGAAAAATTCAAGTAGTGAACAAATTTATGTCTGATTATCCAAAATACTTTTACCGGAAAATAAACAGGGTTGTAGATAATTTTATAGGTAGGCATTAAATGAGCTAATCGTTATATATGCAGACACAAAGTTTCGACCAAATCCAGAGATTGCATTTTGAGTTAAGGCTCAGACAAGACAATGCGGAAGAAACTACCCTCTAAGGCAAAAATAGAATAACGCACCATGGTAGTTATTTTTCTCATAGTCAAAGAATGATTTATAAATGTCAGTCCTTTTCCAGCAAGATGATTGAAGACTGCCCTTGATGTAAACGGCGGTGTGAGAGATAGATCTTCTGGCCGGCTAAAGTAGACATATTGTGTGCTTGGGGTGTTAGGGGGTGGTACAAAAGTTGGCTCAGGTCATAACATTTTTTTCCATTGCTTATAGCGAGTGACTCAAGGGGGTGTCTGATAGTTCATATACTTTTCGTGTAGAAAAGTAGAATGGTTTATTCTAGCTCATTTTCAAACAAATGTGTGAAAGATCTGATAATCGCTTAAGATACTAAACGCAATGCTTCCAGACGAGAGATCCCTATAAAATGATTGGTTGCTGTACCACTTTATAATTATGACTTTACTTTCTTCAGTGAATGTTGATCTCCAATCAATCATCAACTTAAAATTCTTTCGAAATTTTGAAGCACGACTATGTGGTTTATAATGTTAGCTTTTTGTTGAGTACGAACCCCAAACACTGTTGCTCATCTACCCATGGAATAGTTTATCTCAAAATGTTGAGGCACTTTAGGGGAATACAGTTGTATGTGTGCTTTGTGAAGAAAATGGCTCTTTTTTCTCTTTGTTTATTTTAATTTGCCACCAATTTGATACTGACCGTAAATGACCGCTTGATAACGTAGCCTAGGAAACCATAACTAGAAAGTTTCTAAAGAAGTCTTTCGTGGCAGAAGGAGTAGAAGACGTTCCCTTTAGCTTGGGTTAACATAGCAACAGAAAGTTTATCGCTTAGTCAGGTATTTAGTTACAAATTTCAGAACAATTCTATCGAATATTTTGATGTTGGCCGGAAGCAGACTTATGGGCCGGTAAGTTTTTGGAAATTTAAGGTTTTCACTAGGCTCAGGTATCGGTGCACTACTACATGTTACAATGCTTTTGAAAGGTAAGCAAGGCACACATTAAATAGCAGAGTCCAGAAGAGCACACATTAAAAAGCAGAATTTCCTTTGTTTTATTGCGACTTTGGGAAAAGCATCGATACCCTAAGCTTCATTATTTTCTAGTTTACCCATGAATTTTGCTGGGTTTGCCCAAGTCTCTGTGAGGAATGATTATTTCGAAGGGCGAGGAATCTAAACTGATAGAGATAGGCTATTCCGCTGTTAGGTTGGACACGTTTGCAGTAGTTGTGTGAAATCTTTGGAATTTTTCAGCTATTAACTCAGTTTTGGTACTGGAGGAGTAAACTTGTTGATAGTTGGCGTTGGCTCATTGCTTTCTATTTAAAATACGATTGAATTTTCAAATTTTTCCTTAATTTTTTGTCGATTTTGCTAAGCATAAGGTTCTAGTTATTTTTCCTCAGCAATAAGATTTTCAATCGAATCGCGCTTTTTAAGCTGGTAACTTTCTGCTTTAACGATGGGTCTCTTGTGCGCTGTCATTGTCTTCTCAGTGCATTTCTCGGTCGAATAATAGGTTGATTCTGAATCTAACTGTTGTGGTTAAAGCTAAGGACTTCTCTCGGGACATTGTAATCAATTGCTTGTCGTATAAATATTGAATTTTTCCTAAATCTAAATCGATTTGGTTGAAAGAGATGAATGTATGCAGTCTTAGATCTAGCTAGAATATTCTTTTGTTTGGGAATAGTCGGTAGCTCGTCCAATGTGTAGTCTTATAGCAATATGCTTGAAATATTAACTGCCAAAGAAAAAGAAAGACAAAGGTGAATTATGATTTATGAAGATGATTAAGTTAAGTCAGCATTCTTCTATTTTTTTGACGATTTTGACGATCTGTGCTGCTTTTGACGATTTGGCAAAGAAAACATTTGTATTTCATTTCGGTGGTGGTAACTACTTATTTGTTTGATATGAATCATATATAGGTAAAGGACAATATATTGAAAGATTTTGAATTAGTTTTATGTTTCATTTAAACTCCTTTCTCTGTGATTGCATCTGCTTTAGAGCCCCCTTTTTACGTTTCGTAAACCCTAAGTTTAACATTCACATCGTTCTAGAATTTGTATTCAGTTCTTGCGACATCTTAGTGCTTAAATAAATGGAAAAAATTATTTCAAAAACGTTTGTCAATTTTGTTCATAAAATTTTGGCCCGAAGTCAATAGAGTCCTTTCCTAGACTCGGTATTACGGACGATTCTTGCAGGTCACTGCATCGAAAAGATGGGACATGAAACTATTGGAAGAGAAATCCTATTTGAGAACATTTTTATTAGTTGTTAAAGACGAACTTATATTTATTTCTTCTATTATTTCAATTTTTGCAATCCATGCATTGTGGCTCTTAACTGACTTATGGTCAATATGGGGTCAATAACTTCAATTAGAAGCGACTTTAAAGAAGGGTTGCGAAAGTATGAAGCTCCATAAAGTCAGTACTACTGTACAGATCTGCACAGCTGTGCCGAATACGGCTGCTTAGGTTGTAGGACACTATAATGACTCTTCAATGCACCGTTTCTGCCAGGTCGTCTAATGTTTTCTTTTTAGATGACCTGGCAGTTCAACTGCCCGACCAAAATAGCGCATCGTTACATTTATCAACTGATCATCTCCCCGATTACTTTTTGTAGGGATTTAATTTCTTCAAGGAGCTTTTTTGATATTTATTCAAAGTATGAATTTCCGATTCATATTTGGATTCAAAGTATGATTCGCAAAACTGTCACTTACTAAGTTTTTAGAGTGAAGAGCAGGAAATTCCATGACTGCCCAAGAGAATTTATTATGATGAAAACGTTTCACCATATCTTCCATTTAATCTCAGCCTTAGATCTTCGTTCAATAGTGGAATTAATGCAACATATTACAGTTTCACTGAGAGTTGTTAACCCTCTCAGCTTATGTTACCCTTCCTTATCAACGACAGCGATCTTACCACCTCAGGGAGGATATAAAGGAAGATATTCTACAGAAATTGTAAGGAGATATGTATCCGATCTCTAGCAAAGAAAGCGATTGGTATCACTCCTGCGATCCACAACAAAGTTTACGTAAATGGTAAAAATGCAGTCTGCAATGTTCCATGATTTTTATCTGCGTCGACCGTCTTTGGTGTCTCGTCCTCGCTTCTTCCTGCGAAAAATGCACCCATGCAATTCTATTTCTTATAGCAGGGCATATAAGGGCTAGCCCAAAGATATGTGTTAAACGGTTCCATTCTCGAAGTTCAGATAGACAGGATAGCCTGGCATTACTAAAAAATAAATTTTAATGTATTATCGATGTTTTTGCCTTTATTTCATTTAGTTTCTGAAAATCCCATATTTTTAAATATTTGGTTTTAAATATTTTATATTTAAGATATCGTTTTCAAAAGGTTATTCGCGTAGGTTTAGTTTGCAATGCTTCGAAAATTCAAATATATAATTTAAATCATAAATAACTGATATTATTCATCCTATGAGATCACACTAAGCTCTGTCTTAATAATAAATAATTGTTTATCTTCTGTTTGGGTGTTTATTTATGTGACTGCAGCAAGGCGCATCACGAGTTCTACTCAGTAAATGCTAAATTACATACTCAATTTGGCTAATACATTTAGAAGTTTCTTTTTGGCTGTATTGTTAATTGATCTCAAGTGAAAACAATATATTATTTTATGTTTAAGAAAAAACTTTCGAGAATTGAATCGCAAATAAGTAAATTAGTCATTTTCAAAGATATTGTCTTAATATGTAAACAATTTTCATTCGTCACAGACCATTCACTGTTGTACAATTTCCACTTTGCTTCATGGTCATTCAAGCAGGGATATATTGTTCGAACCCTGACTCGCCATAGTGTATCTTCATCAATTGAATCCATGCATTCGTATATAAGATGATGCCATCATATAGTTTCATTTGCCGATGTATGAGACGCGCGGACGTGCGGGGAAGGTGCGCCTAGGAGCGAACGAATTCAAAAGTGTCAGAGTAGAGACACTACAACACAATGGAATAGAATAGAGTGAAGCATTGAGAAAATTTTTATTTCATTTTCTGGACTGCGTTCTACCCCATCGTGGTGTTGTTGTTGCTATTACTGCTGTTGGAACTCACAGTAGTAGTGGTATTGCTGCTGTGTGATATGCGTTTTAGTTTTTCCTACGTTGTTAGAATCAGCGGCTCCTTTATGCCTATGCGTAATGCACATATTGAACAGCCGGTAATAGTTTTGGATTCGAAGCCCTTATGCAAAAGGTGCATTCGCGTATTAATTATTATGTTAAATAGAGATTTTCAATTATAATGAAGTATGTTGTGCTGTATGGCAATTGCGCAGGAGAGGATGGGATGCTTTTTGAGTAATACGTCAAAAATTAATTAGACAAAACTATTGATTTTGCTGCTTTCCTTCCCCTAGCAGTATTTTACGGATGGTGTAGAGATGCGGGTGAAAGATTTCAAGTTTTGATTGTTGAGGAAAATGAACACTACTAATATTTCGAATAGCTATAACGTGATTAGCTCTTTTTATAGCACTGCCTTGATATTTGGAGAGTTATTTATATACTTTTTAATAATTCACGAAATTCGATCAAGATTATTAACAAATATGTAGTTGTTCAAATATGTATTTGTTAGAATATTTAGTTGTACCTATTATTTTTCGTTACAGCTATAGCTGCATAACTAATCAATGCATTTAATCATTTGTATTTATTCTTTTGCATTGACAGGTATCATAGCAGCTAGTCATAAACTTGGGTACATTCTCACCCTTGAATTGACTTCCCACTCAATTCCAACCGGTAGGTTAAGTTGACTCGATTCGAGTGAATGGTTGTTTACTATGAGTTTGCTTGAGGTGCGACTTACCTATTTAATTGATTTACGTTACTAGTACTCAAGTGCCCGTACTACGTGCGGAAGAATTACTTAAGATCGTTTGTTAAAACATCCTATTTTGCGAGTGTCATTAATCTTATCTATTTAGGGTCCTCATTAACGAAAAGACAACGAACTTGCGTTTTCTTCCTTCCTTATATTGTTGGTATATAATCTTCCCTTTTGAATTTAATATAAATCGGTTGATAAAGATCCAAATCTAATGGATCAGGATACATTGGCGCTTGTTATCAAATGTTAAAAAACTAATCAGGTCATTTACTTCATTTGCCTCATTTTTCGTGGGAAATTGCTATTCCTCTCTATCTATGGTTCAGACTCTTAATTATTACTCAAATCCATCAGAATGCAATTGGTCCCTATCTCTTATTATGGTGTACAGACCGTTTACTTATCACTTGATTCCATTACTTGCATTACATCACTTGATTATCCATTAAATACTTATGAAGTACTTATTTACTAGCAGAATCTGATTTCTTTCGTAATGTTGTACTGATGTGATTTTTCGTCAGAATTTTAACTGCTCTCTCAAAGGTACTCCTACTCAACAGGAGAATCTCTTCGGTATTTATAGATCAAGAAGCGGGTATCGATATTAATTTTCTGCAAATACATTCTGCGTTCGAACTTACATGTCTCGTCAGTTATTCTGGCAGGCAGTCAATTCATAATGAGTTATATTACGTTCGTACTTCACACAGTTTGCATAAACTTACTGATGTGAAGTTTTGAGCGCAGGTTTCTGATCCTTTGGACATGACAGCTGGACAGCTCATTCGGGCATTTGGCATCCGAAGTAAGTGGTTGAAATCGTCGCAGTTCCCATACCACTTTAGTCAATTTGTTATTGAGAGCAGGGATCTGCTATCGGCTTCTACGGCTTCCAGTCGACTAAATTCCTTTAGCTGTTGTTTATTCATACCCTCAACATGGCCCGCCTTTTGAAGTTTCCGCAATTTACGCATGCAGACACGGGATATACTCTTATGTCAAATACGGATTATTTGGTACTTAAGAGAAGTTTTTGCATGCTTTTGTTCTATCACATGGTCACATGAATTTCAAATGAGTAACCTTGTTTTATTATATTATTTTCCATTTCTCATATTTATTATTGTCTCTAACAGCAAAGAAAAGTCTATGTGATGTAAATACATTCGAAAAGCTATAACAATTGTTTTTTGCAATTCCAACGTTTTACCAGCACAGAAAAATGATTTCGGGAGAATCATGAGATCGATGCAATACAGCAGTCCTTAGAACTGTATATGAGGGGCCTGGGCCGGAGATAAGATTTTCCTTGTTTCCCGGCTATATTTCGACCACTTGATTATCTTAAACTGCGAACTTCATACTCGGTAATACAATTGTTGGGAGTTACATGAGGAAAAGCTTTTAAGAGAAAGGACAGAACCACGTCAACTTCGCAGTCATTGTGAGGCGTTTTATTAAGCAGTGACCCAAGTAGAAAACTTTATGTGGATATTGAAATAGTCGAAAATGGATAAGAAACCAAAATACTTAAAGATATATTCATTTTCAACTTATTTTTATAGTGATCGTCAACCCCCGAAATTTCCGAAAAGAATCAAAGTTTCTGCAAATTCGTAAAATGCGATCAGCATACCTATTGAATGTTTAGACGTTAAAAGTGATGAACTATATGAAAGCAACAGTGAAACAAAGTGATCTAAAAGGTAATGACGAAAACAGTGCTATTATCAAAAGTAGATGAAGATATTGATGGATTTATAGACATAGAACTGCGAGCAAATATTCCGACAAAGATTGCGAATACATTCCAAATGAAAATACGAGGACGTATGCAATTCCCTTCCAATTTTGAAGACAAAGGTAGAAGTAAGTACCAAACCAGGAAACCGTAATTGCTTCAGACGGAACTGTTTGGAAAAGAATTGCAGAAGTGTTATTCGAAGTTTATCATTTCATAGTGTCTTCAAGGATTTATTCGGGTTACAGTACCTGCTTTAACAATCATTATGAAGGGAAATTGTATAAGTTTGTTCCTATTACTGATCAACAACCAAATTTGGGAACATGCACGAATTAGCAGTTAGAAGCTCCTCAATTTTTGTGGAAAAATTGGACAATTGCACAGGCAAAATTTAAGTCGTTCCTTGCAATACTGTATGCAACCGAGGCGGACGAACGTAAACCCTTAGAGGCTTCAGTATTATTAGAACAAAATGTGGGACGATCATTTTTTTGCAGCACTATTAGTAGACTCGATAAGCATTTTTTCTCTAGGTGAGTCATTCTGACTGTTTTTGGTAGAAGTAGGTAAATCTAAATGGCTGTAATTCTGCTGTTAGTAGCTATCAGTTTTATGCTTTTGACTATATTGATGGTTTTTTTCCATAAATGTCAATCACTATGCTTGATAGTTTGAAAATATTCACATTTTTGACCGTCCTTCCTCTGATGAATGTAGACGAAGTTAAATATTACTTCACGATAATTTATTGAGAAGCTTTCCACCTTTTCATGAATGACGCTGTGATTTTTTTTTCCTCGTCCTACACTATGGTAGGTAGTATTGGCTATGGTGCCGTGCACATTAGCCAGCGTTTTCGATCTTAGTGCCTTGTGGCAGATTATTGACTGTGCCCCTTTTGGGGTCGGACGCTGTGATGTAGTCGTAAATATTAATCAAATGTCAGTTTTTCTTTATGTTTTAAGCAAAAAGCAATAGAATGTTCGTCTAGTAGGAAAAATTATGGGATATCAGTTGAGCGTGAAAACTTGAGAATTGAGAAATTTTTAACTGAAAAAATTCATGATCAACATTCTATTAATCGTGTCAAAACTTCAGGGAAGAATTTATCGGTTTCAAAGATTTTTAAAATTTGAGCTGAAGTGAGATTTCATTCAATATCCTTTCAGTATTTCACCCTTTTTTGTCCATGCAATGATTTCCAATCCTTTCAATTCTCTGAAACTGCAGTTGTAAATGGTTTCGTATTGTTTTTGTGAAGAATGAGCTCCTGGCGAGCTCCATATTTTAATGCAAATCCATAGTTAATGTTTGGTTTGGCTTTGAAGCTTTCATTAATTGAATTCTCATGAATTTAATCTATTAAACAACAATTTCTATGAATAGAAGATTTTTTTTGAGTGGAGACCGACGGATTTGTAACACCCAATTTCATTACCATGAAATCAGAGACTATTTTCACTGGCCCCACTGACAAAATGGAAAATTCAGCAAGGCTGTTTTTCAGGAAACCCAGTATTCAACTTGGCCTTAGACCCCAGCACATATATTCTTCTTTCGAAACTAGTTCTGAACACCTGCGATCATCTTTTATAATTCTGTAACGGTGACTGTCGTTCCTTATAGTGAATTACCATTATTCTTTCATTTCATCGCTCCTTTTATGGGTTTTCCATCTGACATTTTCCCATATGAAAACCCCGAAATCAATATTAATTCACTGGTTCCCTTTATGCTGTTCGGCACATTTTTCCGCATAATTCTATATTTGTTCCTATTTCTGTTATATGTCCAATTTGCCACTTTATGAGTAAAAAATGATATTCGAACTTTCAATTTACCTGCATTGAATGTATGCAAATATCTATCAATGAAAATGTCTTGAATCTGGCACATCAGTTCTGTTGGAAACAATCGGTTAAGGAAAAGCCTACACCCTTGCATTTCTGGCATTGAAAATATCGCAAACATCCATCGAACTTTTCCACGAAGTTCAATCTCTACTTACTAACTACATTTTTGCAACTTTTAATTGTATAAATATTTTAATATCTTGAATAAAGTACACGAAAAATGTTCGTGTAAGCCGAAGTTAATTATTTAATTATTAAGACTATCAAGCTTGATTATAAAGCTTGATATGAACTTTCAGTGCCTTTCATTTAATACATAATTGCATTGTTTTCAGTAGTTTTCATCATTAGGCTTTACAAAGGCTACTGATGATGATGATAACTGTTATGAAATCAATCCTTCAATACAAAAAAGATAGACCCCAAAGAATTCATAAGTAAAGTTCTGATTTAGAAATTAAATGTTCTCTAGAGTATACTGCTTCAAATGCCATCATGTATCTAATACCAGCAAATATCGAAGCAAATGCGGAGACAATTCTGTGGTCATACTTATAATCAAAGTTTAAGATTTTAATTTTATTCATTCCAGCTTATTTGTGATCAGATAAAAATGTGGCTCATTAGTTGCTTATTTTCTCCTAAGATATAAGGCCCAAACTTTCAATTTATTTTATCCGTAATTATCTTTACAAAATCTAAAAATCTTCTATTATTTTTATGATGCAGGATTAAAAAGAACTAATATTATTAAATAATCCAAAACATGAAATGTCTTTTACATGACTAAACATCTTTGAAAAAGTTGCATTTCAATTCATTGATTCAGATCTTTATAAAAATCAATTTAACTACCCTTAACATGGTAATACGTTTAATTTTTAACCATTTAAGTTAACAGTAACAAATAATGTATCGACGTTTACTCAAGTGTATTTTGAGTAGCGGGAGATGATTTGTAGGGCAAATTCACCGTGTCTTATTGTTTCGTTGTTACTTTAATAAATCTTTAACTGGTTAAGTGACTCTTTCGAGGTCCATCGTTGTTTAAAGAATATTTATAATAAAAAACATGTTGTGATGTCACCTGTGAATTGATACTGGAAAATATTCCATTGCTTCTTTTCATTTTGCTTTAAACAGTTTTCCCCTTGATTTTAGGCGGTGATCGTTCAAGTCTTCGCTGATGAGGACTCAAAAACGACGGTTGAAATTTCTTTTAAAAACGAACATAATTAGACAAAATTAAAAGAAAGGGATTTGACGATTCTCACCTTCATTATGCAGTAGTAATGGATATGAAGGGGTAAATGAAAAATTAACAAAAATTAAAGGGAAGGTATTTTCTTCATCTTTGAGCTGAAATATTTTGTGAGAAGTGAAGCAATTGCAAATATTGTAAATCGAAGTTTAATAAAATTGGATGGTGTGGTGGCCTGGAGAAGGGGCTGATCACTGATGAATCTGCTGCGGACGTCTGAATCACTTCAAAGAGTATTGCAAACTGAAAACGGATTACCGGAATGTCTAGGCGATACCGCGGATCTATTGGAATATTGTGAAATTTATACACGGTGATCTTTACAATTTCGCGATTTGAATCAAGGAAAACTAAATAATAACTCAACTAGACTTGAAAATACTAAATGAATATTTATTGAATGATTGATGTTTATTGAGAATGAACTATTCAACATAATTCAAATTAATCAGGAATATTTTAGAGTTTTTTTATATGAACCAATATTGAGACTTTTTGCTTTCATATCCAGTTTGGGCATCCTAAAAAGATTTGTAAGTAATCAGCTTTTCTCGGAGGATTCGAACTACCGAAATCAAGCAATGAAAATAAGTACTAGAAAAGAGGGATCTTTTTCTATCCAGCTGTTCCAGTTTTTGGGAATGAAATGATCCCGACATTCGAAATTACTATTAAGACTGTTAAAAGAAGGACCGCCCCGGAAATCTACGGCTTTTGATTGTTTTTGATTCTGGGTAATTGTATCTACTGCCATCGACTAGAAATCCATCCTATGCTATCCGACATCTATTTCCTAACAGAATTTATTTTACAGAAAACTTTAAGTAGGGAATGGTTTGGTATCAGGAAGACGTCTTTTGGTTGATACCTTTTAGATCAAACTAGTAATCGAGTAATCTTATTTATTTTATGGCATTGAAATACAAATATGGGCACAGCAAATTGCTTTAGGTATCCTTTAAGATGACTTTTTATACTAAGGTTTCAGCAGGGCCTGAGAGAAGTACAACAAGAATAAAACCAAGCGAAGTCAGAAGTTTTGCCAAACACATAAGTAACCGAGAATCAATCATAGTTGATTGAAAAGAATTCCAGTTGAAAGTTGGTTGCACCCACGTGTCTAGCATTGGTACAAAGGCAAAAAATTAAGAAAATCGATTGTGAAATATCAATATTTCAAATCAACAAAATATTCTTACTTTTCTCAGTCAATTTCGTGTATTGATCTAATCGTTTTAAAACTTTATTAATTATGTTTGCCAGATTCGTATTATGCTATCATCGATTAATTCTTTGGTAATTCCGAGAAACCGAATGCGCAAAAAATTCAATGCATTTCACGATGCGTATTCTTGATTGTCGTTTGAGCGAAATTTCTTGGTTGATTGATGATCAAATCAATGTCCTTTTCCGAGAAACATGGTACAACTAAAAGCGTGAATTCTGTTCTTTGTTATTTAATGTCTTACCTCCGATCCTTTAAACCTCCAACGACTTTTACCCTATTGTCTGATTGCTTACTTACATGGATTACACTGGTTGCAGTAAACGTTATTTCTGTTCCACAGCAATGGCAATATCTCGACACCTGTTGATCCTCCAGAATCAATATTGATCGGATTTGCGAGTAGATTTCTCCACGAATTTCCAAATTAATTTCGTTCACTGCAAAGTTTGCACGATCGTTCTCCGACATTATCTTTCCACTTAAACGTTAGCAGCGCTGTTGAGTTAAAGGAGCATAATTTTATAGCTTGAAGCATCCACATTTCGAATTTAAATTTGAATATATTTATTTTTATGGTTATCAAGTAGGAATACGTCTCTCCGGTGATTTTCAATTTGGTATCGAAGCCGGAATTTCTTGGTTCGTGTTAGCTTTGATTTTTGCTTGAAACGTTCTCATTATGAATAATAACGATATAAAATATAAAATCATACTCTTCGGATATTTCCCAAATATTCAATCTCTTATTGTTAATTTTATTTTCATGAAAATGACGAAAACAGTGATATATTATTTTTATTTTACGTTTTTAAATATTAAAATTAATTTTTTCGAAAATCGACTGTTTAAAGAATTTAAAAACAATTATTGGCATATATGAAAAATTTCAAAAAAACAATGAATCAGTATTTGAATTATCAAATAATTATGCTCTCGGTAAAAATTAAAAATATTTTTATTTTTAATTATTTTTTATGCTTTATGTCTTTTTATTTTCCATACTTTTATAAATTTTAAATATTTAAAAAAACTGTATTTGCTTCACACTAGTTTTCACACGACATTTCACTCGTGATTCACTTTCACGTTTATCAGTTTGTATCAGAAGATGTTAGAAAAGAGTTGTAATCATCTGCAGATAAAAATTAAATTAAAAATTTTATTTCGTACTATAATTTGTTGCGAAAGTGTTCATTTTGATTAATGATTTTAATGATAATAATAAACCGAGATATGGGCTCGGTTAGAACATCTACATCTATTTGAATATCATTTTGCATGGTAGTTCTATGATGCAAAGATTCTACATCATAGCATAACGACGTCTTTGAAACGAAAATCCAAAAATTCTTACGAAATTCTTCTTACGAAAAAAAATCGAAGAAATGCCGTAATATTTTATTAAACTTATTGAGTTTGCGTTACAAATATTTTTCTGCAATTCTACCTTGTTTGAAAATGAAAATATTTGTATGATGTAGTCAAACATTGTAGGAGGAATTAAAAAAATAAAATTCATGAAACATTATGTTATCTTTTGCGCCATAATTTAACGATTTCTAACCTCGTATTGTTTTGTTATTACTTTTATCTCAACCCGGTTTTGGAGTCCTGATATGATAGTATCGATCGCAACATACGGTACCAAATCATTTTTGGTTTCAACATCCCGGCAAAATTAGTCCATTTGGTCGAAATCACATTGATGCAGACAGTGCCACTGATCGGAACAAATAACCAGGTTACTTGTGCCTTTGACGCTAAGGATCAAGTGAGGCAAGAATATGATCTTGGCCCAGTGCTGATTAATATAGCTTTAGAGTATGTGATGAGGAAACTTCCGATTCATTGATAAATCGAAATACATCGTATTCTAATAATCGTATTACGTTAATCGTAATTAACATCCTATCGTGGGCCCTTACAGGTTCTGATGCAGTCTTCTTTATTCTGTGCGAAAAAGCGGAGCAGATCGAACCAAAAGTTAACGAGGCCAAAACAAAGTGCATGTTCGAAATCTGAAAACAAATACAAAATTGGCCTTAAAATAATGTTGATTAGTTTGAGAGTAGAACGCGTTGACGATTTTATAAAGTTTTAAGTAAAATTTTGTGGAAGACTTTAAACCAGCTGAAGCAAATATACTAATAATGCTCGTGAGTCAGACGTTCTCGACAAGCTATGTTTCCAAGAGTATGAAATTGTGGAAGCTGTAATTGAGACGCCACATGCAGTGGATAAGAGGCGATCGGATACTTGGGAATATTTCCACTGCAGGAAAGGAAGTAAGTCGAACACTTTTGGGAAAACTCAGAAAGCGGTGGTTGCACACACCTGACATGAACAGTAAATGGTAACATGAATTCCTAATTTAAGAGCGCAGTCGATGGACCAAGACGATTGCAAGCTTCCTATATACGCGAGATCAAGAGTCAAGAGCGGATGCAACTCAACGGCGAGGATAACTACGTCTAATGTAATATTAGTCATAGTAGCTCCACTAGGAAAATAGTTTTATTACGGTTTGTATTTTTATTATCGTTATTTTCTTTAATTTCATTTCCATGACTGTTAAAAAATACTTGAATACCAGGTTCTCATTCTTAGGACATTTATTGATAGCTTTTAATTTTGTCTGCAATCTATCATGAAGCGGCTGGTTCATTTTTTGAGCCTAGCATGCTTTAAAGAAATTTCAAAAAGGTTGCATTCAGCCTTCGCCTTCCTGAATCATACCTCTTCGACAGACAAAAACCTCCTCATTTAGAGCTGAGTACAGATCCGACAAATATAGGCGCACTATTTGTTTCGCTCGTTCATAGTATTGCTTACACAATGTAGCCAGTACCAATCTGACCTACTATGGAGGGAAGTGCAGGAGGAGGGAAGGATAATTTTAAAATCTTCAAAATTAAAGAATTAATGGAATGTATCGTCTGTATTTTCGTTCCAATATCCACATTTACTATTTTTTTTTCTTTTTCCAATTTATGATGCAGTCCAATATTCATGCCATGCCAGGATCTGACAAAAGTAAAAGTTGAGGTTTCTATTTTCACGACGCTTCAATGAATCAAAATGTTGAACCGGTTTAAATGTCCAGCGATCTGAAATACTTGATTCTGATGATACTTGATTGAATGAATTACCTGAAGATCACAGCTCTTATCCAAAAAAAGAATAGTTATAAAGTAAAGTTTAAAACAAGGGATGATATAATTTATAATCAGTTGATTTGCATGTAATGAATATTACACATTACCATCTATTAACTGATTCAATTGTAAAATAAATTATATAATTCAATTATTTTACTTAAATTATTTCAATATACTCCAAATAATTTTCCAATTATTAATTATTTTATTGTTAGTTTCCGTTTAACTTCCCCTCAGTATTTTATTCTGCTTTTATAAGAATTTTTGATTCGAGCACTATAAGAATATTATCCATGTACAATGGTCTGTCACATCGAAAAAATATTGTGTTTCTTACATTTATTTTTTAGAATTTATTAACAAAACGCTGTTTATTTTGTTTTGCCTTAAATTTACATCAAGGAAAGTTTCTATATCGAAAAACAGTACAAAAAGTATTTTCTTGAAAACAACAGCAGCAAAATATTAATTCTCTATGCATGTGATTGCATTCGAAAATTTCATTTATATATATAAATGCATTTGCAATAAATTGCATTTATTACAAATGTTCGACATGATACGAGTGAAATTTTCATAAAGATATTGCGATTAAGCAGGTTTTGAAAAGTATTTCACATACTTGCTGTTCTCCCGTTTTCAGTGTCAGGAAGTTCTTAATGTTATTAGTTTGTAACCGAATGACACACATATGAATTGGGCTTGATATCAAATTTGAAAATCTTGTTGACATTCAACGTGATGATTTTGTCTCGATTTTTATGTGCAGTAGTGATAGATTGAGAATAATCTTGATTTAAGCGTAATTGTAGTCTCTCATTCGTTTGTCTATAGATAGATAGATAGATATCTTTATTGAGACTTTATCGTACATTGTGTTATTATTTGACATGTATCATAATTATTTGACAGCGACTCTATTGTCAATTATCTTATTTGTCTAAATTCGACCATGGTCAATGCTGATTTGAATTTGCTTTTTTTTATGACAATGTGGTAGATATTTTCCTTTGCTCACAGGCTTTTACATAATGTGCTTATTCCTAACTTAATCTAGAATAACTTAAACCTATTTACAATTTTCAGAATTTTAAGTGAGTGGAGGTGTTTGGAATCAGTGAATTGCCGCAATGAAGTTATCCTCGATCGCCCTGGTTTGAATTTGTATAAAAGGATGGTTTCAAGTAAGGCCTCAGGGGAGGGTTAGCAAACTCGGAATGGTTGGCACAGAGAAGTTGTATGGGGGATAAGTAATTTGACGAGTTGTTTAGGGACAGGTTCCGATCATACATTTCTCTGATCATGGGTTCTGGATGGTCAGACCACTTTTTGAGTCGTTTTGTTGCCTGTTCGATCATATATTCCAGGATAGGGGTTATTTTAGTTTCTTTGTAGAGGAGGGAGCTCTTGAAGTGCTTTTTATCAGGCCGTCTGTATTTTGAAAGACACTTCCGAAGAATTTTTCTTTCGAAGATTTGTATTTCTTCCGCGATAGAGGGGGATATCGTGATCCACACGGGGAAACAGTACGTAATGATAGGCCGTATTAGCGTCTTGTATATGAGCAGCTTCGTGCTTTTGTCGATAGACTTGCTTGACAACAGAGGCGCTAGTGCAGCCGATGCTCTGGTGGCTTTATCCAGTGCTTGGCGGGCGTGGGGGTTAAATTTTTAGCGATGATGGAAATTGACTCCCAGGTATTTGATAGATTTTTTTAAAGGGACATTTAGTCCGTTTAATGATAGAGAAATTTCTTTACTTTCTGCAGGAGCGGCCCGGTGACCTTTCCCGTAGGCATTTCGGAAGCAAATTAGTTCGCATTTTTCTGCGTTTACGTTTAGAGCCCATCTTTTGAAGTAGTTGTGAAGAGATTCGATGAGCGAAGTTAACGAGCGAAGAGCTATCATCGGGCTGAAGTGCTTGGATAGCACGAGAACGTCATCGGCGTACAAAATTGCTAGGGGAGATACCCGGTTACGAGGAATGTGGTTTGTGCTGTTTCCGTCAGATAGTTGGCGAATGCTTGTGGGCATATCGTGTAGAAAAAAGTTAAATAGGTGTGGTCCGAGGATCGAGCCCTGTGGGACTCCGGAGCGAACATTGATAGGTTCTGAAAAAGTGTTGGCGATTTTTATCCTTAGAGAACGTTTATGCAGGAAATTGGTGATTATACGGCTGATGGGAATTGGGCATTTAGCCTGGAGAAGTTTGTATATAAGTCCTTTTGACCAGACTGAGTCAAAAGCCTTTTCAAGGTCAATCGTGCATGCTACGGTGGCAATTTTCTTTCTTAAGCCGGTGGAGATGTAGTCATGTAAAAAGACAGAGGCTTGCTCAGTAGAGACTTTTTCCTTGAACCCGAATTGCTCGCAGGGGATTAGGGGTTTTGCGAATATCTTGAAAGGTTTGAGGATTGCCTTTTCCAGTATTTTGCCAAGGTTAGAAAGTAGTGATATTGGCCTGAATTTGCTTAGCTCTCCTTTCGACCCTTTCTTGGGGATAGGAAGAAGCGTAGCGGTTTTCCAGGCATTAGGGAAATAACCGTTGTTGATGCAATGGTTTATTATCTTGGTGAGTGGTCTGTAGATGGCCTCGCTACATTTCTTGAGTACGTAATTGGGAATGCCGTCAGGACCGGCCGACTTTTTGCTGTTGAGTGACTGAAGGTAGAAGAGTACTTCATCTGGTGTTGCGAAGAATTCTTTGAATTTGCAGCATGTAGGATTTGAAGCGGTATTGTTTGGTGAGAAGACGGTTAAAAGGGAGCCCTGATGTCCATTGACGAAGGAGTGCACTTTCATTTCGGCGGCAGCAGTTATTGATTCATCTTCAGGGGACTTTTCACAGAAAGCCTGGCTGTAGAAGGATGAGCAAACGATTATCTTTTCCTCAAGGGTGGTGTATGTCTGACCGTTATGTTTTATTTGGTCTTTGTTTATGTTGAACTCTGCAGTGAGGCGTCCTGTCAGCGAGTTGATCGCTCTGAAAACATGAGGGGCAGGTTTCATAGCGGCCAGACGGGTTTTGAATGCCGCGTTTGTCTCGGCTCGAGCTTTTATTCTTATGAGTGTGTCTAGACAGCTAATTTGCGATTTTAGCGTTATATACTCGCTGTTCACACGGTTCCAGTTCCGGTGAAATATACGCTTTAGTCGTTGCTGCCACCTGGCACGGGTGCGTATCAGGTGTAAGGTGCATTGGGAGACTTCTCCGAACTTTGTTAACAGAGGCGCCTTTGCTGGGGCATGCATATCGATCGAATTGCGGATATTCGAGGACAGAATTTGAACCTTGCTCTCTATATCTTGGTCACTGTATACCTGATTTTCAGCGACTTTTCCCTCTAATTGAAACGACAAATCTTCGTTTAGTCTGTTCCAATCCACACTGGCATATGAACGGGAGAGCGTAGCGGGAGGAGTGATTGGAGCGGTTTCTGGGAGGCATATGTTGAGTATCAACGCATGGTGGTCTGAGGGGGCCGGCACACTTATGCAATTGATGTTACTAGTGTCCGGACTGATGAGAGCTGCGGACACCAGGAAGTTATCTAGGAAGGAGCTTCCTCTGGGAAAAGTAGGCACTCCAGCATTGATAACGCACAGAGAAGTTTGGTTACCCGAGAAGATCCAGTCGAAGAGAGAGCTTCCGTTGGCGTTTGTGATGTGATCTCCCCAATGTGTGTGTCTCGCATTTAGGTCTCCACCTAAAATTACACCATCGTGACCTCCTTCTCTATTTAAAATACTATTGAGGTCGGATTCTATCGTTTGACCCGTCCCACAGGGTATGTATAGAGATCCTAGCAATATTTTGTGAGTTGCTCCCCAAGGCTTTCGCAGGTAAAGGGAGGCTAGAGTGCAAGATAGGTTAGTTGCCTGGCAATTAATTTTATGAGCAGTGTGCTTGGATTTTACTAGAATTGCTGTTCCTCGCCCGTAGTCATTGCGAAGTAAAGTGTAGTTCGGGAAGTGTGGCCTGTGCCTCGCGTGAAGCCGAGTCTCGTTTAGAAACACCAAGTCAGGAGAATAACGTTCCAGCATATGTTGGAGAGCTATTCTTTTGTCTTGTCCCTGTAGCGAATTTATATTACACGCTAAAATCTTGAGGCTATTATCCGGTGACATGGATACAAAAGTTGAAAAGTGCCTCTGATTTTTCTTCCTCAGGAAGATTTCTGTATACAGGCCAGAATTCCCGCGCTTTTTTTAAGAGTCCCATAAAGGAGATCCCGAATTGCTTCATTGTTTCTTGGGCAATAAGGTTCAGGACATTTTCACTTGACACTGTGCTTTCTTGAGGATGGCAGTAAGTAGGTCCGCTCGTTTGTTTCAGAACGGTGGAATAGAGAGTCGCGTTCGTTACTTCGCGATTGGCCTCAGTTCTGTGATTAGGAATGTTGCGGTTTAGCTGCGGTACTGGCTGAAAATCGCTCAAATTAACTGTGTGTGTGTTGTTTAAATGTCGCGTGCGCTTCTCTGCGATACGGGCTCTGAGTTTGACCCTCTCAGGGCATTTTGAATAATTGGCTGGATGGCCTATTGAAGCGCATAGTACGCAAAAAACTGGGGGGATTGAAGCATCTGTTGGCGACTCTTCCCGGGGATTGGCAAGGGTTTTTCTGGGACAATCTGTTCCTGGATGTTCCTGCCCACATGCCACGCATCTAGGGGAGTACCCACAGTTCACGGCTACATGACCAAAACGTTGGCATCTAAAGCACTGTGTGACATCTCCTTTCCTAGGCTTTTCCCAGGTTATTGCGCAGTTGAGGATGTACCTCAACTTTATTAGTCTTTTTAACTCTTCTTCGGACGAGAGCTTAACCCTGAAAAGGTTAAGCGATATTTTGTTCTGCCGATACCAGGCAGTTGACATTTGTGAAATCTCAAGTTGGTTTATTTCCGGTACTTGTGTTTTGATGTCGGTATATATTTCCGAAGGGGTGAAAAAAGAGCTTAAACCTTTTAAAATAGCAACCGGTTTTCTGCGGTTGGCTGGAGTGAATGAGTGGCCACCTAAGTTCTTTTCTCTCATGATGTTCATTATTCCATCATAAGCATCGCTGTGATTTACGATTAATTTCAGATATGAATCTGAGAAGGATTTTATGCGATATTTAGCTTCCGGGAAGCTTCGCATCATTAGTCTTACCGTGGGTGGTGTTATATTGTTTATGAAAATGGGGGGAAGCCAGTTTCGGGTGTTTGGCTCGCAGGGCTCTTGCTGCATCGGGCTTGTATTTTCTGGGAGGGTTAGATCCTTAAATCTATTGTTACTTAGGTCTACTACTTTTCCTACGTTATGACTAATATTATTGTTTTTGTTTTTAATAACTAGCCTACCAGTAGCTATCCTGAACCTTTCGGTGTCAGCTTCTATCGCTCGCTGTGCTTCTTCGCTGATGTTGTGGTTGCGTACGTCACTCACCATTTCCACGTCGTTGCGATCTTTGCTACCGCCTGGCGATGTGAGTTTAGCTGGTTGCCCCGTCGATGATCGTTTTTTTTGCGCCGCTGACATTGCGTGTCCTGATGTTCCTTGAAATTCGAATTGCTGCTCGTTTGTGGCGCAAATAGACTGTTGCTTCGTTATAATGACTTTTAATTCACGTTCAATCATCCTTTGCACTTCCGTAGACAGCAAAGCGCTTTTCTTGCCATTTCTTCGTATGGAAGTCAACTTGTTTAGTGTGTTTTGCGGCTGTCTAGCCGCTTGATTTTTCTCACCAGGATATTGGCTGTCACTAATCACTTTTTCCTTTAGAGAGCTAAAACGAGAAAGAGGGAAAAAAAAATGCCGCGTTTTTTCGCGACAACGGGTATAATTTTCTTTCAATAATTTATGAAAATACTCCTATTAAATTCCCTATAGGGAGGGCTTCTTCTTCCGCTTAAGTTTCAGATGTCAAAATCCAAAATTTATTAGCAAAACGATCGTTGTAACAACTGTCAAAACTTAGAGAGCGAATAAACGTCCGAACCCTACGGCTGTCAAAGTCGAACTGTTCGTTTGTCTATCTAGGCGACAGATTATCATAGTATACGCCCACCCCAGAATTCCGGTCATACTCCAGGACTTGCCTATCAGGATACTGTATCAGAGCATTGATGGCATTTGCAAACATCGTCATAATGTGCTCGTTCCGACAGTATGTGAAACTGCGCCCATTGGTAAGCGGAAGCACTTCATTTCATTATTAATCCCGTACTCCGTTTTATTTGCATATAATGGGCAAATTATGCCTGTTTCTGGTCCTTTTGTGAACGGAACTATTGTACGTTTGATAGGACCACGCACCAGCACTATTCCAATCTAGACATATTTGCTATTGTTTTTAATTGATTTTATCATCATCACATTCCTTTTAATTTTGCAGGAAAATGTTTTTTACTGTAATGGACTTTCGACTGTTCTCGTTCGGTCTTCCTCTTCTATATTTCCTTCTCTCAAAAATGTATTGGACAAACTATTAACTTCATAAAATCTATTAAAGATTAAATTTTTCTGTGTGGCAGCACTTAACTATCTGAAAAGATTGAATTTGACGTTTGTTATATGACATTTAAAGTACTGCTTTGAAACTTTCTAGTGGCGGAGAAATGTCGAGAATAATTACGCGGATTTTCCGCAATAACAAGTGCGTAAAACGTATATTATGCACTTCAAATCAAAGGTAAACAAATGGTGATTTTCGCTAAAGAATTGTTAACTATAACATTTTGATTTAATTACAGGCTAGAATATCGCGCAAATTATCATGTCGCCACAAGAAGGGATTCGGATTTACTCAAATTTACGTCACATATAGTTATAAAACCAACAAGAAATATGTTTATTCAAACTCAGGATACACCAAATCCTGATAGTTTAAAATTTTTACCAGGTGTCAATGTGTTGGAACAAGGTAGCACAATGGATTTTCCAACAGCTAGTAGCGCATTTTGCAGCCCTCTAGGCAAGTTTGATAAAAAATTAAATCAAATTTAAGGCTATTATCATATACATCCAAAACTGATCATTTATATTCTTTTAAAAAATTGCCTTTAAGTCCCCTGTTAATGAATTTGCATAGATGCATGAAGATAGACTTTTCTAGTAGAAGGATGGAGGATTTTCCTATAAAGAAGATCGCATCCGGCGACTGGGAAAGATCGTGTAAGAACCCAAGACAGAGTTCGTGACTAAGCTCACTTGTAACGTTCGCATAATCGTTTCGGCGGTGTGTTGTGGTTTCATTCTCAGCGCAAATGGCACATCCCCGAAGCGCGTATGTGAACGATATAAGCAAAATGACAGTAACGAAGGAATTTCGATCGCAGAACAAACATTTCCATCCCTGTTAGACAAAACACGGAGTGTAGCGAAACAACCTAACTTACCTCTTCTGACTCATGAACCTCCCATAATTCTTACTCATCTCAGCGTCTGTAGCAAGAGCACCAACTATGGTAAATGTTTAGGAAAATAATAAATCTTAAAAAGTCAAAATGTTCTACAATACTCAGTGCTAAAGAAAAGAAGCAAACGCCTAAAGAGGATATTATCTAATAGTAACCGCCTAGTAGTTCTGAGATCGCGTAAATTTGGCTAATGTGTATTAAAACCAAAGAACTAACTGATAAGTACATGGATTAGACCAAAGCTAATATTACCTTTATACATTAGCGAAATGGAAAACAAAATGAAATAAACAATATATTCAAATTGACGTTGTTATATATTTCCCTTACTTTAATTATGACATCCCCATAAGGCTAATTGATGAAAAATCGTTATCGGCATCAGATTTAATTATTCGATACTTTTCTCCGCGAAAAAAATTTCAAAAAAACGTTCGATAAAGTATTTAAATAAATGTAAGTTAACAGGGACTACACAGAGTAATAGAAAGTTTCTGCTAACATAAGAACACCGACTTCAAAAATTCAGATTTTCAGAATTCGTCCAAGAATGAGTAATTTGTGAAATCGGTCATGGCCAGATAAGCGATTTGCTACCATGTTAAGTTCTTGCGATACTGTATCAATGATAACTCCGACTTGCATGTAGAGGTTAGGAAACCACACGTAGTATTGAATTATAATGAATTCGTGAGCCGTAGATCCGTAGTAATTCCGTAGATCAAATGGGATCAATGAATTCTTTTTTCAGAAAATCATTAAAATAGTTGTACAAGGAGTTTTTTCCGGGGGCATTGTAATTTTGTCTTTAAATTCATTGATTTTGCGTAAAGCCGAGTGCCCACGAATGCCGCATAAGAAATTTATTCGAACAATAGTTATGTCACTAGTTGGTAACGTTCCGCCTTGGGGAAACCGCATGATATAGAATGTCTTCAACATCAGACAATGACGAGGGATTGGATGGGAAATAACATATTTTGCTACCTGATGATGCAGGAAAACATATCGACTGCTTAGTATGTTCTAATTGTAAATTGTCTGGAGGATGGAAAAGAGCAGTATACTATTGTGAAACCTGCAAGAGAAAATCAATCCTTCATGTTGAAAATTGCTTCGAAAACTCCATACATTAAATACATATAAATATTTATCAGAAACTCAGATATGTAGTATTTCTTCAAAAAATGCATAATTTTTAACAAAACGTTTAAAATTTAATGAATAACAAAAAGATTCTTCTATTTGCTTTTTATTAAATTTAAATTTGCGTCAAATAAAGGTTAAGATCGCTCAAACACTGTTTGTATACTTTTTCCAATGATATTTATTGTTAAAATCAATGCTTTTCTTTTGGTTAAACCGAAAAAACATAAACATATTGATATTCATAAACGCTTAATTAGCGTGACCCATCCTTCCGCGCTGGCTTAAATATAAAAGTTGCACACATAAAAACATACAAACCGTCACAAAGTCCTTAGAACAAATGAAAATGATTGCATACAGCTGAAACGCGTCTTCAAGTATTTAAAAGCAAAAAAAAAAAAAAAGTATATTCAAGTATGAAAAAAGCCTGGCGAGCACAAGTGCGCCGAGCCTTGCTTTTTTGTGCTACATGTTTTCTTTCTATTCTAGAATTAAGAATGAAGAAATTTTAGCTAGCGGACGCTAAATTTTAATTTATTGTGTCAAGAATCTTATAGTTGAGTTGAGGTAGAGACTTGTTGTATATTTTCCATCTTTAATTGATCGGATTACGGATATCTTCCCTGAACACCGCGTACAGGTGTAGGAATCGGAACGTGTACGCATATGCAGGCAAGGTCAGTCAGTTCTGCTCGGTTGGATTATAGCTCACTGGTACAACAATAAAATTCGCTGCAATCTTATACGGACATTGAAAGCCGTAATTAACATATATCTTAAAATCAATTCAGAGTGCTTGCAGCAATCATATGAAATGTTTCTGTTTCACCAAACAGTTTTAGTTTGAGCGTGATTTCTAACATTGAGAGCAGATAAAATACGCAGGGGCTGCGCCGGGAATGTACATAGGATGAAGATGTTGTAATACACAGACGTGGACAAATAATTAGACCGTTTTTTATATTTGAGTATAAGAATTAAAAAAATTGTATAATAAAACAATAAAACAACGTTTTAATATAGGGCATGTAGTCCATTAGCCAATTTCAACTGATTTATCCCATCCGGCATACCTTAAATACGAGTCTTACACATCCTTTTGGTCTGTGGATTCTTATACCAAATTTCTTATAAGTTCTCTAATTAGGAAGTCGTTGATACGGTGCGTTCTCTTATTTTCTTTTCTATCAGGATTGTAACCAGCCCAGGAAAGTAATTTCCTGGGCTCGTAACATTTTATGTCAAAGTTACTTTCCTGGTAGTATAACATAAAATTACTTTCCTAGTCTGATAACAATTCCGATATGAATACATAAATATGTGGCCACGAAATTGATGTTTTCGAGCCTTCTGGCAAGGTGCACCATCCTGCATAAAAATACAATCCTGACAGGGAAACCAGACTCGAATTTGTGAAAAAGATGATGTTCTAATACGGTCAACTACTGATCATGTCTCAAGGTATCATTTACGTTATAAATGCTTCCAGGACTGGGAACAAATCTCACACTCGAGATCGTGACCAAGCCAGGATGATTAACAGTTTGTTGATGTTAAAGGCTTCATATGTCCTTACCTACTGTGCTGATAGTGAAAAAAATAGTGAAAATGCTTTCATCGCTGAAGCATATTTCAAGTAAATGAAACGATGCATAAATCTGACGTTACAGTTTTAACACTTTTGTGATACTTTATTGCATAATTAATGATTTAGAATATACCGATATTTGTGAAGTTGCATCTTATTTCTTACTCCATGCTTCTAAAGACTCATTCTGGTGTCCCTCAGTCCACGCAAGATGTTTTTTTTTTGCATATTTGCAGTGATTCCGATCTTCTTTCTTGCCTTTCGCGCATTCAAACTCGCTTTGCAAAATTCACACCTCTTCGCTGAAATATCATCACCATACGTGTTAAATTGGTGTCTTCATTCTGCAGATTTGGCTTTTTTGTTACATACGCTTTCTTAAATTTGGTAGTTATTTCTCCAGTCGTTGAGTCACTTTCTTTTTCCGAGGCGAAATTGTCTGTATCTGTTGTAGGACCCCATGATTTTGCTTTCGAGTGCAACAAATTATTGCGAAGTTTCCACTAAAGCAGCTATTACTCTCTGGCTTCCATTATAGCAATTGTGCTTAGGATGCTACTCCAATGATACCATTGGTGCTATAATTTGAAAGAAAGGCATTTGTGATGACTCTGGAAGAAGAATAAGCTAATACAAACTAAAAAAGTCAGATCTAATTAAAACCACGTGAGTCGCCCAAGAACGTCTGTGTCGTGCACTTATCGTAAATATCACTTCAGTGCGTTGCCAGTGCTACCAATATCAAAATTATTGCCAGTACAATTTACTTTAGGTGTGGCCAGATCTAACAAAGTAACTTCACAATGAAACTGGTTCTGCCATATTTCGGAAGCGTCTCATCATTTCGACTTTAAACTGCAAATATGCTTTGGCCTCGTCTGCATATTTTTAGTATTATATGATAATTTTGTATCTTTAACATATATTTTTCATAATAAAGATTTCTAAATTCGCTAACGCATTATCGTGGTAAAAAGGTTGATTATTCTTCGCTGATAATGCACCTAATTACAATTGCCGGTTGGGTCCTGTTAAGACAATGATCACGCTCATACCCCACAGGGTCGCTCGAAAGCTTTGGCACAAAGTAATCAGATCTGATGATATGATTTTAATAATAAAACTGAGATCCTCAGTGTTTTTATGTTTACAACTATAACGACATACTTTTTATTTTTTATAGAAGCTTATACATCGATATAATTGACTTTAAATAAATGTTGCTACATTAATTTAGTCATTAAAATTTTAACTTTATCTTATTTCACAGCAAAATTACTATTTCGGGTCGAAGGTGTACGATCTGTGTTTTTTGGTAGTAACTTTATAACCATTAGTAAACAAGAAGATGCCGATTGGGGTGTCTTAAAACCAGAGTTGTTTGCAGTAATTATGGATTTCTTTGCTAGCGGACTTCCAATTTTGACCGATGCAAAACCAAATACAGACACACGTAATTTGCATTTATTTTATTTATTCTGAAATATCCTCCGAGATAGAAAACCCAGAATATTTGCTAATGCTTTGAAACATTCAACAGAAATTCTCGAAGACGATGACGATACTGTTATGATGATCAAAGAACTTTTAGACACAAGAATTCGTCCAACTGTTCAGGAAGATGGTGGAGATATTATTTATATGGGTTATGAAGATGGGGTTGTGAAATTAAAAATGCAGGTGAGATTGATTCGAAATTGAATCTAGTGATAATACCAGACTTAACTCGATGGCAATCGCTTTTCTAGGGATCTTGTTCTTCGTGTCCGAGTTCCATTGTTACATTGAAAAATGGAGTTCAAAACATGCTTCAATTTTATATCCCGGAAGTTGTGAGTGTGGAACAAGTTTTCGATAAAGCCGATGAAGTAACTCTGGATGAATTTGGTAAATTAGAAAAGCGCCTGCAAACGAAACCGAGTGAATCGAAGGAAACAACTTGAAAACTAAGGTGAAATTGTATTCGATTATGTTGTTTGATGTACCATAGAGATAAATACAATTAATAGGATGAAATTTTGAATCGTTAGAATTTCATTTATTGCGTGTCGTATCAAATGACCTTATGAAGAATGCCAATGATCGTCTATTATCATTACCATGCAACTGATATGGAATTAATAAACGACGATATATAAAGTAGAAAATTTTATTAGAATTGTATAAAGCGGATAATAAAATACAAATAAACTTATTACTAATACATATATATCACAGTTTAACCCTCTTAGGCGGCATTTTAATGACTTCGTCAGGTACAATTCGTTTGTTTGATAATTGTAACAATTTATCAAAATTGCATTTCAAAACCATTTGTTCTGTACGTTCACCTAAATCCCTGATCTCATGCAAGATTTCATCCAAGCACACACGCATATCTTTGCCATTTCCTACTGAAATAACATTCAGTTCAACTTTCTTTGGCGAAATTAATTGAATAAACTCTTTGATTTCATCATAACTGCTATGACTAGAATAGGCAACACGAAATTGATTTGGTTTCACTTCTCGAAATATCGGACAGGATGGCTTCCAATTTCGCCAAAAAATTGCTGAAGGTTGTATAATTCGACATAAGAAGGGTTGTACAATCATTTTTTCTTGAAATTGATTCGAAAAAATCTGACATTCACTGGGATTCGTTGATATGCAATTATCCATATCGGGAAAATATATGTACTTATCGAACTGTTGTTTTGAAAAGCAAATTTTCTGTTTTAACTTGCGACCGATTTCTGTGAAAAGAAATTCTGAACCATATTGGGCTGGTATTCGAATGATGACTTTGTGATGTTGACTTTTTGATGTCCATTCCGAAATAAGTTTGCAAATCGTATTTATGCTGTCCGTTTGGGATGGGAAGTACATGTAACTTTTGCTCAAGAAAGTTGAGTCTAAATACATGGTATCCGGTCCAATGTGTTTTAGCGATGCAAAATTGTTGTTCAGATCTTGTTTAGTTAACCTGAAAAAATATGTGAAATCAAAATGAGCAGTTATCTTTGAAATTCGTAAACGTCCAGTTTAAAAAATGAGTGAAAGGTGATTTTAGTAAGATATTAACTAATATAAATTATAAATTAAACAACTTTTACGTCTAAAAATATTTACGCGAGAATGGTTTCTTGCGTTCTTTATTTGTCAGAAATTACAAAAAAAAAAACTTACTTTATCTAACAATAAGTGAATTTATAAATTTTAAATGTGGGAACATTGTCGTGAGAAGCGCTTGCATTGCGTTTCCCTAATTCTGGAAACGCTAAGACGATATTTTGTCTGGTGTTAATTCCTCCTCCTTTAGATTTGATCGTCCTCGATCGTTAGAAATACTGGATGCTATGGAATCGGAAGAAGGGCGCATTGAACTTAGGTGGCGTTTCAGATGGTGTTGGGTTGTTTCTCTATTTAACCTTGATGAAGGTGGAGCTTCTTGATTGTTGCAGGAAGAATAGATTTTAACTCTTTCGTCATAGTTGCAACATTTTTTAAAACAGAAGAGGTTAATTGATGCGATTAAAAACAGGATTCTAATTAGGCTATATATTGCATATTTGTGGTAACTCCAATTCATAGGTAACGGAGATATCTTATCGGTGTTATTGATGTGTAGTTCTGATCGCTCTGTAATTCGGTTGACTTTTTGAATTTTTAATAGCGGGGGATGGTTGCAATATAGTCGGTAGATGCCAATGGATGATTCCTCTTTCTCAGTAAATGCTTGGCCGTTGATGCCTATTGTGGTGTTTCGTATGTCCCATTCAACTTATACAACTTATAGTCTTCGATGGTTAAATTTCCAGGAAAATTGTTTACGAAAATAATCCCTGGGGAGATACTGTCGATGGTCCGTATATTGATATCGCTGATTATGTTGCATTAAGCCTCTTTACTACTTAAAAAATTTCCTATACAAGAATTATTACTTATTACTTCCTATGTAATTTAATGATATTTTAACTCCCCTTGGTTTTAGATTATATGATTGTATTATTATAGATGAGGGTCTCAATTTGTTTGGTTCATGTGCTAAATACCTAGCAAAGACATTCTTTTGTATTATAGACGTATAAACTATTTTTTCAGTTTCTAAAAAAATAAATTTCGAAAAATAAAAATTTTTCGTATTGCTGCGGGTTACCATTATGTATGAGTTTGAAGTTTCCGTTTTGTATTCTTGTCTGTACTTTTCCATGAACTTTAGCTTGTACCAGAATGACGGTGGATCTGAAAAATTAGTTTCGAATTTTATAATTCTGGATAATTTTTCCCGATTCTGTTAAAATAGTGGTATGCTTATTTTCTTTAACTTTATATTTTTTGCAACGAGAGGTTAATTTCGAGCCTTTTCGTTTGATTTGCTTTACATAAATGATTTCGCATATTTCATCATCTTTTGTCAGTTTCCCAGATTTTTTATAAAACTCAATATCTTTTTCTTGCTTTGCTTTAAGCTTCTCTATATTGCGTTTGGGAAGCGATTGTAGAACAAGTCAACTGGCTTCCTTCCATGTTCAGAGTGAATACAGTAATTGTGCAGAGTAAATACAGTAATTGTACTTCTTAACTGCTCTTTCCAGAAGAAGATCGAAAGAACATGACGGGTCATCCTTTTTCAGACACCTCATTGTTTTGGTTAGTTTTGTGAGGAAGCGCTCTCCCTGACCAATAACTTTACTTTTGTACGGTGGAGCTCGGAAGGATTTAATTTTGAGCGTGTCTTCCATTATTAGCCTTAAGGTGGGTGACCATAACGCTCCTTCATTATCGATCACCACGTTTTGTGGTCTCGTAGAGGGCCTTTTATATCTTTTACGGATTTTGATGCAATTTTCTTCGCGAGAGCGCATTTTGAGAATTTATCGACTGCAATCAGAACACGATGTTGCTCTGTCGCAAACAAATCGATATGGATTGCGTGTCTGGGGTAATTAAAGATAAGAGTTGCGTCTATGAATGGTTTACATGGATGGCAGTCGTATTTGCATTCTTTGCATATAAAACACATTTAGACCAAACGTTAACTGAAATAAACGAAAACTCCGTTTTCGGAAATTAAAATTCATTTAATAGTTGGAGACGGTTTTCATCTGCATTCCTATGTGTCCTTTTATGCAAAATACGCAGAATACGCTCCTATTGTTCAGTTTAATTAGGGACATCTTCCATTACTTTCCTTTTGAATTTGATTTTATAGGTTCTAAAATGATTAAGGGTAGGCTGTTTGAATCATTTCCAGTGTATTGCCGCCCGTGAGTATTTCATTAATTGTAATTGGACTGCGATACATTTTAACCCTTAACCACCTGCCAGCGGTCATGGTGACCGCAACGACTTTTTGAATTTGAATTTCGTCGAAATCCGTTATCGCGTGTTAGTGTGCGTCTGTGTACCTTTTCTGTTGGTGATTTAGTGTCGCGTGTGCACTCGGCAAGGATAGTAGTGCGCGCGTTTGGTTTGGGTGAGTAAAAATATTTTGTTAGCGGTCATGGTGACCGCGTGCAGGTAGTTATGTGATTATTGTGTATTACATTCATGTTTATTGTTTTAGCATAAAAATGGATATAAACGGCGAAAATATTGTGAGATGGTTAGAGGACGAACTGTCGGATGTGGAGGATACCCTTGAGGAGAGTTACAGTGATGTAGAACCTGAGGATTTGGAAGTTCCTGTGATTTGCCTGAGGGTGGTCTTTCTACGCAGCGGTTTTTTGTGAGTGGGATATCAGTTGACGAATTTTCTTCAGAAGACGAAGTACCCTTGTCACAGTTCCAGACTAGAAATCGAAACTATTTTGGAAAAAATCGTTTTCGGTGGTCTTCTGTGCCAATTGCTAGTCGTACTAGGACTCAGCGGCATAACATTGTATCGCAAGTCCAAGAACTTAAATCGGCCTATCATGACGTTCTCAATGATTCTACAACACCTCTTGATCTTTGGAGCCTTTTATTTACCGATGAGATGCTCGAAAACATAGTGATACATACGAACAACAAAATAAGGCAGTTACGACCAAAATATAAAAAGCAATGCTGTGTTCATGATGTTGATCTCAAAGAGTTAAAACATTTATTGGTTTTTTATTCTATACAGCTATTTTCAAAGAAAACCGGGGACAATATACGTCATGGTATAGTTCTGATGGTTCAAGAAGGGAGATATGTCGATGCATTCTAAGGAAAAATAGATTCGAGATTTTGTTGAAAGCGATTCCTTTCGATCATGCCGAAACCAGAGCGCAACGGCGGGAGACTGATATTTCTGCACCAATCGCCGAGCTATTCAGCTCTTTTAAACAATTCAATTTATTATATAAATTGCCAAAAGGTTTACAGCATTGGAACCTGTGCCTGTATTAACGAGATGCTGGTAGCTTTCCGAGGTCGTTGTCGTTTTAAGATGTTCATGCCAAAGAAGTCAGCTAAATATGGCTTAAAAATTATGTGCCTTACAGATGTCCGAAATGGTTATTTACTCAATGCTTACATATATTTAGGTAAATACTCGGACGGGACCAAATTGACCCCAGAACAAAATCGATTTTCAAAACCTACTCCAGCAGTTTTTCGACTCATATCCCCAATTGAAGGGCCGAATAGAAACATCACTGCTGATAATAGGTTTTGTTCAGTTGAAATAGTCGACGTTTCAAAAGATAAAAAGTTATCTCTTGTGGGTACTTTAAAAAAAAAAAAAAAAAACAAAAAAGAAATTCCGCCAGAATTCAAACCAAGTCGGCGACGAGAAATTGGAACCTCGCTTTTCGGTTTCACTAAAAATATTACTTTGGCATCTTATGTGCCGAGAAAAAACAGGGCTGTGGTGTTAATTTCCAGCATGCACCATACAGCTAACGTTGAGGATAATACAAAAAAGCCCAAAATAATATTAAACTACAATGACACGAATATTGGCGTTGATTTACTGGATCAAAGGTGGTCTAACTATACCACGGCGCGACGAACGCAGAGATGGCCTTTGTGCATTTTTTTATCGGCTGTTAGATATATCAGCTTCCAATACATACATCATGAGCTTACAAAATCAGGCGCAGAAAACTGGAAGTAGATTTAAATTTATTAAACAGCTAGCAGAAGAACTGACTAGGCCACACATGAAACGTCGAGAAAATAACGAGCATACTCCTCGTGACATCAAAACTTCTATTCGCCGGATCTTGAAAATAGAAGATGAATTGCCTACAGTTTCTGGAGCTAATCATCTTGAAACACGTAAAACGTGTTCAACTTGTGATCCCAAAAAGAACGAAAACATTTCATCTGTGTTTTATGTGTAAAAAACCAATCTGTGTGGAATGCTCTAAAAAAATGTGCAAAAATTGTCGCGAAAAATTGTAAGACTTCACCCCCTGCAATTTCCTCGAAGTTTTGATTTTTTTTATACTTTAATTCTTTTATGTTATTAGAATATTATTAGATTATATATATATACAGAATATATAGATTATAATATTATTATAATATTTTGTTCCTATGTTAATAGATCTCATTATGTAAGCATAACTATATTTTTAGTTAAAATGTGCCAGCAATTTAATTGTTCACATTTATGAGAAGAATATGTTCTTTTATTGTTTCTTTTTTCACTTAAATAAATAATTTGATATATATTAAGGAGTTTTATCAATGTATACTTATAATAAAACCTTAAAATCTTAAGAAAACTCATGTGTATCCGATGCGGTCACTGTGACCGCGCCCAGGTGGTTAAGTAACAGATATAGGGGTCAGGTGGTTAAGGGTTAAAAATCTGTATGATGCCTTGCTCGGTATAGTTTCGCTTTATTATGATGTGTTGATACTAATTGGAGAATGGATTCTGAATTTGATAGCTAATTAGCTCTTTGCCTAATTTGAGAATAAGCTGATTCCGAAAAACGTTAATTGGTGCTTCCACAACTTGAATAAGATCGTGTGCGGAACTTTTTGCAATGTGTTCTGTAGGTGTCATAGAATTGATTTCTGAGGTATGAGGTGGTCTTGAAAGTGAGTAAGCGACTACATCGAGTTTCCCTGGCTTATACTTAAGCTCCTTATTGTACTCTTGTAGAATTGCCTTCCATCGTGTCATCTTGGAATTGGTATTGTTGCTACTTAAGGCAAAGGTTATGGGCTGAAAATCCGTGAATATTTTGACCTTTTTTGAATCTTATAGGTAATTTCCCAGATAATCGCAAGCATTTCTTTTTCATTGGTTGCATAATTCTCGTCTCTTTTCTCGTAATTCTTAGAAATTAGATGCGTCGGTGGTAAGCTCAAAAGGCTTAGAAAAATCGAGGGATGAGAGAACTACTTCTTTTGAAGGTAGGGACTTTTTCAATTTTTTGAAGACTTACATGGCTTCATGGCATGGATGAGCTTTTGGACACATGTCTATCCCTCCCCCCTTTTAAAAGGGATGTCAAGGGCTTGGCGAGGCGAGCATAGTCGCGAATAAATCGTCTATAATAGCCTGACCTACCAAGAAATGAACGAAGCTGTTTTAGAGTTTTTTGGTAAACCGCAGTTTTATTTAAGCTAATGTGGAAGATTGCGTATACAATTCCCTTTGGGAAGGTAATTGTTGACTTGGACGGCATTCTGAATCCAACTGAAATAATTCAAGAGAACTTTTGTGTTTTTTTGGTGTCACGCTTTGACTTAGTAAGTGGTCTTTTCTAGATACGGAAGTACATTTTCTGTGACATGAAATCAGTTCAGGTGTTATACAACCTGAAATAACACAAATTGATGCAATTCGATAATAAAACCACTTCAACTAAGTAAGTGCAATAATTCCTTGGGCTATGTTGCTTTTTTAAAGGATTTTTCGAAAATGTCTCGACCATTAAATGGATTTAATTACTAAAGAATTTCATTGCGGAAATGAGCAACGAGACGCATGTAGTCTCTTATAACAAAAATTAGTGGAACGAAAAACGCTAGCTATCTACAACCCAAATAAATTCAGATGCAAGTTTTCACAACATGGCGGGCATACTGATGCACCAACACTCGTTTCGAAAGTAAATATCAATGCTTTGAGTTGTAAACTCTAGGGACTCTACGAATGTTTCAAGCATCATTAAATTCCTCAAAAGTTTTTGTGGTACTACTAACGTTTCAACTACTTTCTCTCGTGGCTGGGGAGTTCAGAGGCCAGAAAGTAGAAAGGCGGAGTTGAAAGAAACAGTGCGAAGACGGGAGCATAATGGCTCGCAACCGTCTGTTGCTTTTGTAAACTCAAGGAGCATGTGACTCGAGATAAAGCGGCATTCACTGAGGACAGAGAAGAAAAGGTTGGTTGAGTGAGCAAAATCCTGACACTGAATGCAATTGTAAACTGATGAGCAACACAAAAAAAGATTTGCTTTGAAAAAAAAAAACATTTGTCTGTGATATTGTAAAAATAAACAAAAAATCTACCACCGTAGTCAAAACAAAAACTTGCTGGAATTATGAGTTTCAAAAATTGTGATGGTGTAAAATTTCTGAAATGGACTGAAAAAGACCAGTTTGCATGTTAACTACCTCAAATGATCATCGGTGTAAACTTGTGCTGGGAACAAATGGCAAAGTAAAGGCCGAGGCTATGTTTGATTATCATATTGCAAAAATAGCTGTTGATTTATCAGATCAACTATCGGGGTATGGCAGTCGTTTACGAACAAAAACCATTAAATCATACCGAAAAGAAAAAATACAATTATTATGCGGAACTTCCGCACTAAAAATAATAATATGTTACAATTTAGGAATGCTTTAATTGATCCACTTTTGGCTAATGAAGAAATATACCGTCATATACCGTCCCGGAAGAACTCGAAACACCAGTGCATGTATTTCTTCATATTTTCCCGGAAGAATTGATTGAGAAAATGGTATACGAAACAAATTTGTATGCTGTTCAAAAATGCAAGCAATTCAGCTGCCGACAAACGGGAGCAATTAGGTCCAATTAGAAAATTTTTTTGGCGATCAATTTGCTAATGGCTGTTATGAAACTGTCAAGTTATTTGGATTATAGGTCGTCAATGTCTGAATAAGAAACCAATACATAAGCGCTCTGATGCCTAGAGACTGAATTTCTTGGCTTCTTCGCAATATTCATCTGAACGACCAGAAAAAAGAGGCTTTGAGAATTAGTGACCAGTACGACAAATTGTACAAAATAATACCACTGATTGATGCACTATCGAAAACGTTCCAAACATCGTGGAAACCTTCCGAGTATCAATCCGTGGCCGTAGCAAGGGATCTGTCAGTATATGCCGATGAAGCCCATAAAACGAGGATACAAAATATGGATTCGGGCAAATAAGTCAGCATATGTGTGCCAATTTCAAATATACACTGGCAAGGTCTCGGCAATTGCGGAAGAAAATTTGGGTGCATAACTTTGTGATGCATAACTTGACAAGGTGTTTAGGTGGTAAATATCACAATGTCTTCTTCAACAACTTTTTTAATTCAGTGACTTTGATGCAGAACTTCAAATCACGTGGTATAATTTCACGATAGAAGTTTACCTATTGTGGAGGTGGAGAGTATTTGAATTTGCCTTATGTGAAAAGCAATTTATATACAGTGTAAACTCTATATAACGACACTGAAGGGACTGTGCATTTTATGGCGTTATAGAGAGTTGTCGTTAAATGGAGAGAAGAAAAATCAGAATTAGAAAAATAAAAAGTTTATTCCAGAGTAGTGTTAGTAGTTATTTACATAAAAAAGAATCTTATGCTATTGCGTATAGTCTGTTATTTTTGTCTGACGTCTTTTGCTGGATCAGTAATTTTGTTGTATTTTTTTACTTATTTTATTCATATCTTGCGATATTGAGGCATCCTGGTGATAAAGGAAATAATTTTCCAATAATTTAGCTGCTTTCAGAGGTTCTTTAATGCTCGGTGGAGGCTCAGGCTCATCTGTTTCATCTTCATCTCGTTGCTCTTGATCCTCACTTTTTCTCACTGAATCTAAAATTTCTTTGTATGTGAGTGAAGCCGTGGTAAGCAGGCAGTCGTCTACTTTGATGTAGGTTTGAAGATTTACCGTATTTCCTGCCGTGTTAAATTGTTGAATCCACTCAGTTAATGGAAGTTCGTCGTCACTATCAAACTCAGATTCTGTTTCCACCTCATCACTCGTAGAATTGGTACAAAGTCCAGCATGTCGAAAAGAGTGCTGTATAGTTGTGGGTGTTACTTCTTCGCAGGCTTTAGATAAAAACTTTACTGCATGCAGCATATTAACACAAGTTTTACCCTCAGACTCAACTAGCTCCATCAATAATTTCCTTCTGTAGTGACCCTTGAGGCTTTTGATCACACTCTGGTCCATTGGCTGTAAGACACTAGTCGTATTTGGAGGAAGGAATGCCAACTCTATGTTTAGAAGGTGTGATATAAACGGGTGGGCAGGGCAGTTGTCAACAAGAAGTAAAATTTTTCGTCATTTTAATTCTGCATCCCACTTTCGCACTTCTTCTTCAAAAAGTTGACCGGTCATCCAAGCTGATTTATTAGCTTTATACGTCACTGGCAATTTTTTAATGTTCTCAAAACAGCGCGGATTTTTTAATTTGCCTATTACCATTAGCTTTTTTTTCTGTGCCATCCATATTAGCAGCCACAAGCACCGTAATACGTTCCTTGGAAAGCTTTCCTCCCACACACTTTTCCCCTTTAAATTTCAGAGTTTTTCTGGCATAAACCTCTAGAAAATTCCTGCTTCATCAGCATTGAAAATGTCACTTGGGGCGTATTTTTCTGTGAATTTTGACCACTCTATTAAACCAATCGTGAGTCATATTCGTATCAACACTTCGTGCTTCCCCACTTATTTTACCATAGTTGATATGATGACGTTGCTTGAATTTTCCGAGCCATCCTTCTGATGCTTTGAAAGAAGTTAAACCAAGTTCTTCAGCAAAATTCTCCGCCTTAGCTTTCACGAGCGGCCCCGAGATAGGCATATTATTCTGGCGCTGCCAGTGAAACCATGATAGTATAGCGTGATCCAAATCTTCGTATTTAGGTCTCTTTAATTGTTTGGAGGATTTCCCCTCGCCCTCAGCTTAGAGAATTTTTTCTTTGTTTTTCCATATTGTAGACACGGTAGAGCGACTAGATCCAAAGCGTTTGCCAACATCACTTATCTTCTCTCCTGTTTCTATTGCGCGTATCAGTAAAACTTTTTCGTCAATACACGGTGATTTTCTTTTACTAGCCATGTTTACAGCTTGAAAGTTTGTTAGCAACTGGGAATAATGATACATAGATAAGGTATAGATGATTCATGACTCCTACTTATTAGTTATGGTCAAAAACAGTCTATGAAAAACAGTCTATGAAAAGAATGAATTTCTTAGAAAGTTCGGTATGCATGATGCCGACAGTATAATTTATTGCGGGCTAGGATAACAAAGCAACAAAAAAACGTACGCAGCTGCGCAGTTTTTACTGATTTTAGCAACTTAAAAGGTACTTTTTATTACTCAATTGTTGTCGTTATTGAGAGTGGGTGTGATGCTATGTAGAGTGTATCATTGTATGGTAGACAAGCTAAACCAACCAAAGTAGATTGATTTCGACGCTTTAGAGAGTTTGTCGTTAAATCGAGTGACGTTACGTGGAGTTTACACTGTATATACATACTACATATATATGAGATGTAACGAAATTTGTAAACACAACGGAGGTCGTGATTTTTGTTAGATTTGCACAAAATTTTCAGGAAAGGTGTATCAAGTAAATATCTCGACTATGTTCATTACCCAGAAATATTGCTCGAGCGAAAACGAAATGGCGGCTATTTTAGACGATAATTCGTGATTTCTAGTTTGACCAAAAAATATAGCTCCGATTAGGACGAAATTTGTCATAAAGGTTTATTAAGGTGTATAATGAAGCTGACAAAAATAGTCCAAAATCGTACGAGCAGATTTAAATGGCAGCCATTTAAAGGGCAAAAATTGTTCTTATAACTGTGATCACACCGTTTAACCGATGCTGATGAAACTTTGATGTATGATAGAAACAAAAGATTATTTGGTTCTTTTTTGTTACTTTCTTCTTTTTCTTTCTTTTCCTTGAAAAATTTTTGAGATCAGGTCTCAAATTTCAAAATGGCGGCTGGTCAAATTTCGAAATTTTAAATACCTATAAAAGTCCCAATTTCTATTGGATTTTAACCAAACTTTATACCGAGCTAGATGTTATCAAGATCTATTGCATCTATGCAATTTTGGTAGTCTTCTAATAGTGGGTTTAAAATGGCGGGAGTTTAAAAACGCGATTTTTTGAGATTTTTGAGGCTCCCTAGTGATCAAACCACTCAACCGATTTTCCACATTTTGTTCTAGAAATTTTTTTACAAAATTAATCAAAATAAAATTTTGCCAAATTTTTTAAATTTTTGATGAATTAATTTAATGTAAATAATTTGTTGCGAACAACAAACGTTGCTTAAATTAAATCGGTACGTTAATTAGTTTCCGAGAGCTACTACATATTTATCCTTTTTATCAGTAAAACCTTATCACCTTGTTTGAATTATGTCATTTTTCTGAAACCTTTTTCCAAAATGTAAGTGAATTCACTAGCAAAGGGTTTCTTTTTCTAGTACATCCAAAAAATTTTGAAAAAGCATTTGTAATTTCGGAGATGGACGAAGATAAAGTTTGCCTAAATAGCAATTTCAGTGGGAGCTGCGCCTTAAGTAGACAAGATAAAAATTCCCATTTTTATGACCAGCTGGGAAGGTAAATTGACAATGATAGATACTGAGTTACGCTTTTCCTTTTTCATTTGGAACATTTTCCACAAAGGGTCAAAATCATATAAATTAAATACAATCTAGAATTGCCAGGCATCGATACTTTCACTCACTACACTTTTCCTGGAAATTCGATGCAAATCAAAGTGAAATTACGACCTTCCCCGGGGCAGCGTCACTATTATTGTTATATATGTATGTACACGGCATATTTCTCTCGAGAAATTTATATATCTATAGTATGTGGGTGTGATGCCTATGTTTAAAAAAAAACATGCTAAAAACCGCTTATTTTGGAACGTTCCAATAGAGGAACCGTTTTTCCCATCTCTAGTATGCACCGCCCGGTGAGCCAGTCTAGTGCAGACAATCGTTAGTACGCTGGCGCGTACCACCCTGACCGGGAATTGGCAACTTAATTTGTATTAACTCCCTATAGCGCTCAATGCTCACAGGCTAAATTGCAGCAAGTTAGCTTAATCGCATCAACTGGTCCTCCCTTATTTTTCTTCCCTTCTATTTAATTTCAACGTACCTAAAATCTCCAGTATATAGAACTTTGTGATCACTTGACTGAATCAAGAACATAACAGAGCCTGGACAGTGTCTAGCGGGCAGAGCCGTCACTGCAATCCTGAAATCTACCCCGTTGACATTATAGCTTATTTCTTCAGGATCTGAAAGTTAAACTGGGTTTTAAATAAAGGAACATTCTTGACTATTCATACTTACTTTCAATCTCCAGCACTCGTATCTCGGTTATGTTGGGAAATTGTTTCTTGATCAACACTTTGGATATTGCACTGGTATACAATGGTCCTGGCAAACCGCTTGAATTATCCAATCCAATCATATGATCCATGTGACAATGGGAAAGGAAAAACACTTTCGATTTCAAATTCTCGCCATCGAATCGATCGGCGGATATGTACGGGAACTCATTGAATATTCCAGGGAAAGTACTCATTTCGACAGGATGAGAAATTGCTTGACAGAAGATTGTAACTAGTAGTAGAACTCATTCTGGGGTGGCGCCTAAGTGTTATGACAGTTATTTTGTATTCATTGATAAGAAGCTTTGGAGCTGCCAATTGAGCTCGATCATGTGGTTTGTATTTATGCTCTGTTATGTTTATTACGATATAGCAATAATGATTTAAGGATTAATCAGATCTTTAGACCTCGAGGAATTAAAGAGCAAGGACCATATTTATTATTTTGCGCAAATCATGTTTGGATAATTGACAATCGAAGGAGTATTTTAGTGCTCCGAACTAGATGTCGCAGGCTACGTTTAAGCGTAGTTTGAATGTCTTTTGTTATTATTTGTTTCGTGCGCGCGTTCGTTATACGCACAGGATGGTTTGACGTTTCGCACAATCTATACAAATCCCTTTCCAGACAAGACGTGCGGACGCGTGAAGTGCTTTTTTCTGACCTGAATTTAGTGATATAATGACAAAAGCAGTATTCTAGCTGCATAATAGTTTTGCACAGAATTGATTTTAAGTGACTGAAACGCTAGAAAATGTCGACAATAGCCGCGGTCGTGACTTCGTCCCCCAAAAAGGACCTCTTCGATGGCAATTGCAATGCCGCCGACTTTGATGAATACACGACCAGCTCAATTTTGGAATTTTTAAAAAAGGAAGGTGAATGTTTCAAAAACAATGGGGACAATGACGATGCGAGTGATATTGATGTTGAGAGCCTGTTCGAGGAAATTAATCGGTTATCGGATAATACGGACGATCGTAGCGTCGAAGAGATTCTACGGGAAGCGGAAATGCTTATTAGTAAACAGCAACCCCTGACGGGATCGGCAATGTGTGCGGTGAATGGGAAGGGTGGCAGCGAATGTGTGTTTGGTGGTCGTGGTAAAAGTGCAGGTGCAAATGCAAACGCAATTGTATGTCCAGTTGTGGCTGCCACGAATTGGAATGGGGATGTCGACCGTGAACAGCCGGCGAATGTGCCACCAAAGAAGAAACAAGAAAACTTCAAGAAAATTGTCGAGGCTGTTTGTCCTGACTCGATAATTTCGGAGGAATCAACACCCAAGGATATGAAAAGTGATGATGATTCACCGGTAAGTACACATGTAGGACGAATAGGCATTAGAAATGGAAAATTTTATGCGCCACATTTTCTACTTTTGCATAAGGACATTAAGGACAAATGGTATGGTTACAAGAAACTTAAAAACTTCATGTAGGTCGAACGGAGAAAACGATATGGAAAATTGTAATGAAAGCATAAAAGAAATTTATAATAATTCTCTTTTGCTTTTAAAAAGCAAAATAGAGGGAATGCATGAATGAAGAGTGCCAATTAATCCTCAAGGTCCTACATCGCGAACTTATTTCTAGCTTAATTCGTTCTAAACTCGAAATCGCTCCTTTGTGTTGCACGAAACGTGTGCATGAATTTTTCCTTTGCTTCATCCGTTTTGCGTGTGTTTCGTAGACTATGCAAAGGGATTGGTGTAAGGATATCAAACTTTCTGCAAAAATTTATAAGATCAAATTAAGACTGCTCTAATAGATATATCATTTTCAAAAGAAAAACAAGCTGCGGGCAGTTTGTCATTATGCTAAAATGACTTCGACGTCGCATCTTTGCTCCTTTTTTCCAATTTACCTTTAACCAATTCGCTCTCTCTCTATTCATAGTATTTTCTGTGTTTGTATATTTATATTGAAATTTCTGAATTTATTTAATATCTGTTAAGACTTGCCAGTACAAAATTTGATTCTTCCCAATTTGCGAGGACTTTATATGGTAGATTATCATTATTTTTCCAATTAGACTAAATCTTAAAACCATTTTGGACGGGTAAGCTTGAAATACTTAGATTAACATAGTTTGAATTGTTGTGAAATAAACTGAACCCCCATAAATCCAGAAATCATTCTGAATGTCATAATTCAAAATAAATTGATCAAAGGTGTTTTGGGGTGTCGTTTGTTTTATCCAGGGAAGGCGATTATTCACCGCAAATACGGAAAGTGTAATACCATGGTAATTCTTTGAAGGGGAAAAGGCAAACCCCAGAAATAAATAAGACGCAATGATTACTAATTGGAACTCTGTTAAATCTGCTTTTTAGTTTAGCCAAAATAGTTTTTGCTCCGAAATATGATAAGTAAGCTAAGCACCTCAAATATTCGAAGTATGACAACTATTATCCTATATTAAATTAAAATATATGTATAAAGCCTCTCAAATGATGAACGCAATGTGGAAATGGTGGCTATTGATGCACAACAATAGAGACCGCCTACAACGTAGCATCTGCGAAAATATTGAGAACAGAAGGATACCTTTGGTGATCAGAAAGAAGAATAAGTTTGCGTAGATGTAGAAGAGAAACGGTAGTAAATCAAAAGTGTTATTTCATAAATTCGAAATAAGCCATTGATCTTATGATTCAATTGATTCATATGTTTCAATTAAAATCGATAAATAATGTTCTTTTTTCATGTTTTTGAAACTAAATTTATTTATATTAACAACAAACATTAATCAATAATATATTAACCATTTTGTTGAATGATCTTTTGCTATCTTCTGGTAAGTTGGGAAATTGCACGCTGGATTGGGAAATTGCTTGGTTTTCAGAAGCGAAGATGTGGTCAAACTCAGTGAAAGCCTGATCGGAATTGAAAGTTATATAATTCAAACGGTTTTGAAGGGAAAGAAACAAATTATAGCCTGATGGTGCTAAGTCTAGGATAAAGGGTGGATTCGGGGTCAGTTGCCAATTGAGCTCCATTAATTGTTGACTGGTTATCAAAGAGGTGTGAGGTCTGGCCTTATCATAATGGAATGTCATGCCTTTGCGATTGGCCAATATTGGTAGTGGCCATATTGGTAACGAAACGTTACCAATATGTAACGAAAGTAGACATTCGAATTAACAGTTGGTTTCTTTTTTTTTTGTTTGTTTGGGAGGTGTAGGGGCTATTTACGCCCCCTGAGTGTCGGACTCCTCCGCTATCGGACTACCGAACTCCGGACTCCGCTACCGGAGCCTGGAACTATTTGTCACATTACTTCGGACTAGGCCTCCTTAATCGTTGCTTAACGGTGCCTTCAGGCTAAGGGAAATCTCTCTTTCTCCACGGATGGATAGGAACGAAGGAATTGCGTTACAGAGATCTCCCCTCCCTTGCCAACTGTCCGTATGTTATGCGACACACAGTTCCAATTGTCCTTTGATTGCATAATTTTTCCCGTTACATTTTCTGGGGAAATTACGCCAATTTTCTCCGACAGATGCGAACGGAGTCTTGTGAATCTATTACACGTAAAGAACGTATGGCAGGCGTCATCCGTCATCCCCGGGCAGAACACGCAAGTTGGGGATGGTGTCTTTCCCATCTTATACAGGTAAGACTGAAAATACCCGTGACCACTAAGTAGTTGCGTCAGGTAATAATCAGTCTCACCATGCATTCTGTAGAACCACGGCCCCAAGTCACTTATCAGCCGTGCGGTCCACCTGCCTCGCGTTTCGTTTTCCCATGTTTGCTGCCACAAGGTTAGGGTTCTTCTTCGTTCCTCACGGCTGACGGTTTCTCTCACCGACTCCCCCCTACGTAAGTATGCACGTTTCCGTTTGTCTGCAAGTAACTTAATAGGAACCACCCTCGAGATTACCAGCACTGCAGGTTCAGAGACAGTGCGGTATGCAGCCGCTATCCGCAAAGCTCCTTGCCTCTGCACCTGTGCCAGACGCCTTCGGTGTGTCTCTTTACTAAGAGCGTCAGCCCAAACCTCGAAGCCATACAAGAGCACTGACTCCATTGCACTCATCAGTAGACGTCTTTTGCTCGAGGTTGGCCCCCGCGTGTTGGCCATAATGCGATTGAGCGCCGATACTCGCACGGAAGCCATATTCGCTGACGCGCGAACCTGCTCGAAAAAACTCATCTTCGAGTCAATCATCAAGCCAAGGTATCTGATTGACTCTTTTGACTCGATGATCATTTCCCGAACGGGGATAACACGAGGGATCCGATTCTTGATGAGGACGACAGCCTCGGTCTTTTCCAGCGCTAGGCTAAGCCCACGGTCTGTCATCCACTCGCTCACTCGACGTATTACCGCACCCAGTTTGAGCTGCGTCTGTCCGACAGTACGTCCACCGACTAGTACTGCTACGTCATCTGCGTAGCCAACTAGGCGCGACTCCCCCGGTAACTGCAGCCTTAAAAGCTCATCGTACGAAACATTCCAGAGGTCCGGGCCTAGAACGGAACCTTGCGCCACCCATGATGTCAAATCAATTCTTCGCCGGCCTCCCAATGTGTCATAGATGAGTTTCCGGTTTTTGAGGTAGTCCTTCAATATCCGCATCAGATACTTCGGCGCCCTGAAATATTCCAGAGCACCAAGAATATCTGTCCATCTAGCAGAGTTGAAGGCATTTCTCACATCTAGTGTTATGAGCAGTACTATTCGTCTCGAGTAGTGATTGTGGGCTTCTGCCTGCTGGACCGCGCTCACTACCTCTGCTATTGCACCGATCGTGGATCGACCAGCCCTGAAGCCGTACTGCTGAAGAGACAGATCCCCGACAGTTCGGATGGCCTCTTCAAGTCTTTCTCTAATGAGCCTCTCGAGCACCTTCCCAGCGCCGTTCAGAATACATAGGGGCCGATATGAAGATCGTTGCTCCGCGTTCCCCTTACCCTTGTCGATCAGCACGAGACTCGCCTCTTTCCAGCAATTTGAAAACGCGTCCTGCTGCAAAACGGCATTGAAAGTGATGAGCAGCTTGTCAGGACAAAGTTGATGTGTAAGCTGTGTCACTTCCGCTGGTATACCGTGTGGCCCTGGGGCCTTTTTCGATTTTAAAGCTTTCACCGCATCATCCAGCTCGATGGCGGTAAAAAGTGGGAAAAAAATTCTCCAGGACATTCAACATCTGCATCATCGGGACGAATAGGATGCATAGGGAAGAGCGCTCGCACAATCTCGTCCATTTTTTCCGTTTCAAGGACACAGGGCCTCCTTGCAGCTCCTAATTTCCGCATGGCAAGCTTGTAACCCAGTCCACACGGGTCTCTGTCGATGTCCTCAACTAGGTTGCGCCAGCAGCGAGCCTTGTTTTCGTTAATTAACCTACGGAGAAGTTTTCTAGCCGACCTGTATGCCAGCGTTCGGGAGTGTGACTCGTCTCGATTTCTTAAATTACTTAAATATTTCTTAACAGTTGGTTTCTTGGAAGTAGATCAAAGTAGACTACCTTTGTAATTCCATCGCACAGACAGCATAATATTCTTTTGGTAAATGTTATCTTTAAATGTCGATTGTTGAGACTCTTGTTGCTTGGTCCATGATCGTTTTCGGACTAAATTATCGTATACAATTTTTCATCGTCCCATTTGATTCTTTTCAGAAATTTTTCGGTTTTGTTTAAGATTCAGCAAAGATTCGCATATGTTAATGCGTTCGGCGAGGTGGATTTCCCAGGTTTTTCGTGAGAAACTCAAAACCTAAAGGCTGACCCTTCTCTTTAGTTACAGCCGCAAATTCCCAGTATTTTTAACCACAATTTGTGTCGAAATATGCCTGAATATGTCAAAATTAGTGTTGGGTGCTTGACTCAGTTTCCATGTGATTTTTTAATTTTTGAATTTCAACTTTGTTGTCGCATTCTTGTCATGGCAATTGCGTATATATTATCTAAATAAATTTTAATTCCCCATAAAAAGCATTTGCAATTTCGAAGAACATTTTGAACATTTCGTATCCTGAAATTGTAAAAACTTAAGCGTTCTATTTTAACTATTTTCTATGTAACCTATTTTCAACTTTGAAGTTAGTATAGGAAGATGTTTAAAGAATGATTCATACGTGGGTGGAAAGTGGATCATCCCAATGAAATCCTAGCATTCGTTGTACACGATCCTAAGAGATTTTTTGACACGGAAAATTCTGTTCTCTAAAAATGAGCCAATAATCAGGATAACCTGCAATTATGTTTGGAACCGTGCCTTAGTATAACAGTCCTTTATATCTGTCTGATTCATACCTAAAAATACTGTGTTTCGTATGCGTATCCTTTATTTATATAGATAGACTGCAGTGGTATTCTGCGGTTAAAACTAAAATAAATTTAGCTTCCTTGCATGTTAGCATGTTTCCGCAGGAGAAGAAAGGCTGCTAACTCAGTCCACGTGAACGCTTATTGCCCAGGAAACTAGGAAGGAATGGCACTGCGTGCCTTCGCTAGATTCTATTCTTTTATTTAATGTCTGTTGTTGTTGTTCGTGACTTTAAGTATGTCCGTTTTTCTACTCGGTCACCCATTTTTCTACTCTGTCACCCATTTTTCTACTTGACTGCAATGTGTTTTCATGAGTTTATCCGGGACTCCTATGATCATCTCATCTCAGGTGAGTTTTCTTCATGAAAATTTTACTGAAGCAGCATCTCCAAAGTTTTCGTACAAACTACACCTTAAATATATTTTTTTTCTTCAAAGTTTTTGTGTTGTTTTGTTGGGTCGATTACTTCTAGGACAACCTTCGACAATTCAGCAAATTAAGAGCTATTGTAAGCCTTTCCATCTACAGGGTGCGACATTTAAAATTTGGAAATCATGAAAAAAACTAATGAATATTTTTTCAAGGAAATGAGTTTATTAGAAAGCTTGAATCTTTCCATTAAGGAATGGGAGACAACATCATTAAAATCCTGCCACGGCTAACCTTACATTATCCCATTCGAATCAGTTCAATTTTGCAGTACTTTCGATTGTTTCGCCCACTATTTCGTCAATGGCAACTTTGATTTCATGTTTTAAGCCGTCAATTGTCTCTGAAAAAAGTCCAACGGAGTCCAGTTGCAGCTTTATGTTGGCCAATTTAGATCAGCATTTTGGCTGTTTATGCAATTTTCGAAAACTGTGCTCAAAAGACCGCTTGTTACGTTGGCTGTGTCACACGTTCCGTCCTGTTGGAACCAAATGTCATCTCTGTCATGCTCTTCAATTTTGGAAAACAAAAATAGCTTAGCATTGCGCGGTAGCGGTAGCCATTCATTGTAACGGCGTTTCTTCCTCATTTCCGAAGAAAAGTGGCCCAATTATGGCGCCAGACCAAAATGCGCATCAGATGTATTTTTTGGCCCCAAATACGACAATTTTGCTTATTGACGTATCCTCCGAGATGGATATGAGCTTCATCTGAAAAGATTATGCTTCGGAAAAAATGCTCATCTCAGATCAAGCGAATGGTCTTGCGGGCTCTGCCCTTGCACTAATTGAACTTTGGACACATGCATATCAAGATCTGATATGCATGTGTCTTTTCTTGAGAACATACAGAGTTCTCAAGAAAAGCGAAAAGCGTACCATTTCAAATATGTCAAACATAAACCTAGCACAACCAAAATGTCATCAAAGTTGCCAACTTCAAAGCGACGTATAGTTACAATTCCAAACGTTAGATGGCCTACCCTGTAGTTTGGCCTTTTCATCATGAAGCTCGAATTCAATGGTCAATGCCGCAATATCGTTGTGTTCCGTTTCATTACGATCAGTCAAGTTAGCTTGAAATAAAATATTCTAAAATTCGAGGTTTCCGTTTCGAAAAGATAAATTAAAAATTTCTTAATAATTAAATTATTTATTTCAATTAACCAGCAGCTGGTGCATTAACAGACGCTTTCGATATAACACCCACTATTGTTAAAGACTCCCTACATGTAACACGTATCAATTCAGTCGGTAACAAGAAACCATAATGTCCTTTATCTCTAAGTTCAACAGTGTAAACGTATTTGACTTTAAGGTGACCCTTAGCCCAATCGTCGGATCCTCCAGCAGCAGCGCCGAAAGGTTGGAATGCAGGAGCCACTGTGTAAAGAGCTCCGTCAATCAGTCTGGCACTCTGCAAATAAATGATTTCTCTGAGTGAAGTATATCATCTTGAAAAGTGTCTACTTACAGCAGCTGCATCCAAGCCAGTTTGCTTAAGGACTCGATGATCTGATGGAATGGCTGAAGCGAATCCCCATGGATACAAAATATATTGGCCATAACTATGCATTGTAATATAGGCGGCCGGTTTTCGCGGTAAGTTTTGCAAATATTGTGCAACAGCTCGAGACTCGGGTTCGGATAATCCTTGTGCTCCTCGGTATGTCATATCACATGGGTTATTGGATGCTCCAACACCCGTCCATTTGAAGTCAAAGTTACGATTCAAGTCAACACCGTGGCATGTTCCAAAGTTCCTTCGGTTCTTCCTCCACAAACGGTCGGTAGTGCGTGAGAATTGGTATCCATCTGGATTGATCACAGGAAGGAAGTACCTGGAAAAATACGTTAAACGAAAGATATTGTTAGTCCCAGATCAAATCCTAGAACATGATTGAAAGAATTACCATGTAGCTGATCGAATATGCGCAGGTTGTTTGCCCCAATATCTGACAAACTGATCCATTATATACATAACCGCTGAAACACTGATCCATTCGCGGGCATGAATTCCGCCATCTACCCAAACCGTTCGTGTGCTTTTTGGTCCTGCAACTCTGTTTCAAGAAAATAATAGAATCATATAAAATCAAATTGATTTGAACTCCTTACTTCATGACCAATATGCCACGTCCTTCGACTGTCTTTCCAATATTTACAAGTTTACAAAGATTTGGATATTTTTGTGATAGCGTTCGCATATAACCATAAATATCAGCTAAATCATAGTAGCTGTCCCAACTCATTTGTTTCGTAGCTTGTCTTTTCTCTGTTCGCATAATAACACATACAAGCAATGAATATTTAATGAATGATAAACAAATTACTGCTTAATTTTACCTCGTCGCTTTTTATGACGGTAGAGTTGTCGTTTTTCCGCATCAATCATATTTTGTACATTATCCATTGCAATCTCATATGGCAAGTCAAAATCGCTGAGTGCTTTACGAGCCTCATTCAATTTAGAATGTTCCAGGAAAACATCAACGTAATCATCCTTTGCTTTCCACACACTTCCATCTGCAAATTGAAAATATTTTGACATATTTAAACGCAAGTCGGCATATTTAACTGTGCGGTTTTTGTGATTTAAAGTGCATAATGAATTGGGAAGGAACTCGCTTACGAGGAAGGATAACTTTTATCGGGTACCCATATTTTAAAATTCATATACACATACAATACATACAAACACAATGTAGGAAATGCTTCGTATATCAGAATACACGTGTCAATAGGTGTTCCTGTTATATAAGCTCTCGCCCGAAATTTTATATCCGATTTAGAGTATTAGGAATTATACACGTGGATATGTAGGTATCATTAAGGACCACATCTGCGTAGCTTCTGCTAGGAACAAAATTATCCTTTTTGCATATAAATGTAGTCGAATGAAAGTCGTTTCAGATTTTTGAGCATTCTTTTGTAAATGTTTATTTGAGTTTCATCGTCGTGTTTCGTACATACCAATCGAATGTTTTTAATTAATCATCCATAAAAACAAACAGGAGCCGAAAGGTTCGCAATAACAATTTTATTCTGTTCCGAACTTGGGAAATGCTTAGTTTGCGATCATGGTTATTTGGTGTAAGTTTTCGTTCAATTCTAGATGCTTAGTTTAATTTTTTCATTTGTGAGTTTTATCACTGACATTGAACTTTTAGAATTTCGCGTTGGGTATTGAAAATCATCCATAACTTATTTAAATTGTTGCATTACATTAATTCAGCTACAACAGCAATATATAAATTGTCATTTTTTGGCAGAAAACACCAATATCTTGTGATCTCGTAACATTAGATGGCCTGGTAACTATTTGCCATGAAAACGAGGTCGATATTGTGCTATTGACGCAACACTTAGTCACCCGAGTCATAGGAGGGGTGTTTAATCAAAGATGTCGCTGCTAGTGTCTTAAAAGTGACATTTTTCTTAATCTTAGTTATAATCAACTATTCTCTCCAATAGAATACGGACTAACTACAATGGCACATGCACCAGCATACTTATTCAATACCATGGACAGGCTCAAAGCTAAGATTCTCAAGCAATGCCTAGGTTTACCCCCTAGCACACCCAACCTCTATGCTTTTAACATGGCAGCCGAACATCAATCCATAGATAGAGCAGCTCTACTAACAGCGAAAGAATTAGGTAAACAAATTGTCAACAACACTTTCAGACCAACATGGACTGAACAGGATCCAGTCCACAAAAGCAGCTACAATTACATCCTCCACAAATTTAATCACCACCTGAGAAAGCTCAACCCAACTCACTGGACTAAAAGACCAGCTAACCTGTTCACCACACCTTTCTCAACAACGTCCTCCTTCCTCCATACCCACAACCAAACAAAACCCAACCTTACCTTCAAGAAGTATACAGATAACCTTAAAAAACAAAATGCCCTGATACTGGTGACCGATGCAGCCAAAAATCTCTTTGGCACAGGGATAGGATTCCTGAACCTTAACAACAACACCACCTACAATTCTAGCCTCCGCAATAGCGTAACAACAACAGCAGCAGAACTACACACCATCCTGTCGGCCCTAAATAGGAACAACATACAGAATCACCATAAGATTTTTGTCTTCACTGATTCCAATAATGCTATCAAAAGTCTAAAGGAAAATCAAGAATACAGAAAGACCACACAAGATATATGGAAATTCATTGAAAATTACCCAGATAAGATCTTCAATTTCATCTGGATCCCGGGACACGCGGGCATCATGCCGTTAGAAACAGCCGAAAAGCAAGCCAAAATAGGTGTTTTAAGCCATAGTATCATGGACACACAATATGAACTGGACGAAATAATAAACTTAATAAAAGAAGAAATAGACGATGAATGGAAGGACAGAGTTAGAGCTCAAACCACCAACTACGCACCGTGCATATGGAAAGAGGCACACCATCTCAACAACAAAGGAAAACCATGGTTTCTTAAAAGCAACATCACCCCCAAACATATCAAAACCATAAACAGAATCCTCACAAACAGAGCCTACAACAAACTTCGTCTCTTTCAAATTAAAAAAAGCACTACCGATTTATGCATACAATGCAACAAAACTGACACAATAGATCACCAATTGTTTCACTGCACTAAATACGAAAGGATCAGGGCAAATCACAATCTTTTTCTTAATTACAATAATATTAAAGACCTAATTCTCAAAAACGACAGTAACTTACTCGACAGCTTTGGAGCGTTCTTAGCAGAAGCGAACCCTAACATATAACACCCAACGACATATCACTCATACCCACACAATCAAAATATAACTAAGCCACGGACTAACTATGAACAAGTAATAATGATATAATTCACAGGATCGACAACGCTGGCCAGTGCCATAGCAGCCCGGGCCAATTTTAAGCTGGTATCCTCCCAGTGTGAACATAAAAAAAAAAAAAAAACTATTCTCTCCGACTGCCAAGCCGGTTAAGTTCGTAAATGGCAAAATGGTTAAAAACAAATTACTTTTGTGATTTTCTAAGAATACGATAAATTTAATATCGTGCAGTGATTAAATATTTACTTTTAAAGACCGAGTTAAATGTGGTTTACAGAAACACCGCATCTTCTGTGTCAACTAACCACTAATTTGGAGATGAAAAATGCCTCCGCGTGGTGAGTGGCCCGTTTCCTCATGATTGAGACTAAACACACGAGTGATGCAATTTCGACGGAATGTCAAATCACTGTCAAAAGTCATTTCGGGGATGTTACATAAATCTGAATGAAACACGGATTCATTGTAGCACACCGAAAACAAAGGAACAGTATAAACAATGGATTTTCCATCGTGAATCTGCGTCAAAAGTGGCTAGTACCACTCTGTCGCGAATAAAGTTGTTGTTTAGGAATTTCTGGAAAAATGTGGAGCATTTTTCCAATTACCTAGTAAAGAAAAAATCCTCTAATGAGGGATACTACGTCAACTTATTGGACATGGGCATGGGTTCTGGGCATGTTGTGAAAGAAGAACGTCAACATTTGACAAAGGAATAAATACTCTCTCTACAGACAAATGAGGCGTGTTCAGTGGCAATATTTTGAAACAGCTCTGTGAGTCACAATAAGAGTTACCTCCACGTCCTCCATATTCGCCAAATTCAGTCCCTAGCGAATCAAGTAATAGCACAGTGAAAAAGTAAGTTAGAGATAACTGAGGTCATTAGGGTTTTGAATGCAATGGGGAAATTTATTTTCAAAAGGATATTAAAAAGATAAAACAACTGTATGCTAATTTTTTCGAATTAGAAGGAGATTATGTTGTAAATATATTTTTTATACAAAATATTTCACTCATGCAAAGGAAAAATACAAAAATATGATTCAAAAATGCCGTCAAATCTTTTTAAGTTCGTGTTTTGTGAAAATGTTGAAGTTTTTGCGTATAAATAAGTCATCAGTTTGCTGTTGCTGTATCTTTGGTACTCTGCCACTCCTTTAAAATAAATTAGAAGGTGCATATAATTAATACTCGAAGAATTGATCACCCGATAAAGAACGATTAAATTGTGTCCAACACCATCGAAGGATTGAAAAGGCCTTAAAAGGATAACGTCCGTTAAAATTCGTTTTTTATGTTTTAGAAACAATATAAAATTTTTGATGAATAATAATTTTTTTTAAAGTTTCCTTAATTGTAATTATATAAGGATTCACATGTGTTCTTATTAAAGTATACCTTGAACGTCAATAACATCAATTTTGCCAAAATATATTTTTTGTTTTGTGATTGTATAGTTGCACGACGTCTTAGTATGGTTGATTGGAGGCGTGTCGATGCCCTTAAAGCTGAATCCAGCTTAAATTGTAACATAGACAGCGCTAATTTTTACAAGTGAATTGAGATTGGCATAAATGAAATGGTAGTTGGAAAACTTCTGTTAACACATTAAGGGAATAGGGAAAAGCGCTTTTAGTTGATGAGTTGACGTTAATTGATGATCAAAAAAATCGATTAGGGAGTCCTTGAAAAAACAGGACAGACGTTGACGTTCGGGTTTGGGCCGTTAACAGAGCAGAGTATATGTGATAACTACACGCTCTCGAAAGCGCTGTGCCACAATAAAGAAAAAAATTTCAAGAAATTGTGATTTTGTTAGTAAATTCTCTTGGACTTATTTAAAAATCGCTTACACTAGTTTTCGTTTTCATTATGGCAAGATCAACCTGGAAAAGACCGTCGTAAAAGGACGGTGAAGAAGAAAAAGTCCACACATATTTTCAAAAAAATATACGGTTTTATTTTGTCCAAACATATTGTGATCCAAGGGCTTATTTCCCAATGAAACCAGGCACCTTTCTACCAGATGTATGAAGTTTTTTCCGTTTTTTATAAAAAATAGTCGCCATCAGCTGCTACACATTTCGCACATCTTTCAGGTAATATACGACTATCATGCTAAAAATATGCTTCTCTCTTGCGGGGAACTATTTATCGAGCCTCTTTCCAACTTGCTCAAAATCTCTGAAGTGCTGCTCTGTGAGCGTATGGCCGATTTGTGAGCGTGTGCGGCGGCGCGTTGTCGTATATCAAAATCAATTTGCCATGTCTTCTGTCCTATTCCGGCAGTTTTTCCATTAATGTGCGGTATGAATTTATCATATGTAGACGACTGTGTTGTGTACTAACGGTTGCGCCGGGCTATGAGAGTTCAAAATGCATAATAGCACTCTGGTCCCACCAGACACCGAGCATGATCTTCTTGCCGAAATGAATTGTCCTTGGTGCTGAAGGTCCGGCTTCGTCAAGTGAAAGCCACGATATTTTCCACTTCGGGTTTTCAAAATAAATTTCCTTTCGTAGCGCCAAAGCAGCACTTCACAAGTGCCTTTACGATTTTCCATTTGACGTCCATTCAAATTGTGTGGGACCCATTTACCGAGTTTATTGATCTTACTCATTGACATAAGCGGCTACTGATCATTTCCTGCGACACGTTTTATGCTTCTGCTGATTACCGTTGTGTGTATGTTGGTTCACCATCCAATAACTCCTGCAATTCCTCCTCTTCGCATTTTTGTGGTCTACCAGAGCGCTTACTGTCTTTCACATTGAAATCACCACTTTTGAATTGTCATACCTCACATGTCCCAATTGATGGACCGCGTTCACCATATATTTTTACCGGCAAACGAAAACATTCAACAGCTTTTTTCTTTTAGTTAAACAAGAAAAGCAATGCGTGTCGCAAATGCATCTTTTTAAGGCACATAATTAAAAAGTTTAAATAAAACAAATACGCTAATTTTGGTGAACTCAACTTGTGTGTGCTTGTGGCTAAATGTCAGACGATCTGATGAATGGCGTTTGTGTCAAATAAATACGCTGCGTACTTTTCGCTGGCGTCACCTCTTAGTAAAACCGGAGAAAAACTTATGCATACACATGGTTATTAAATTGACCACGGCGACTCTCTGGTACTAAAAAAATATATGACAAAAATTATCTTTCTCTCCTACATAAAATATGCATTCAGGAGAATCTTTCGATGGGAACGTTGAAAATATACATGAAAATTTTCGCAAATAGCGATTAGTTTCACTTTGTTTCCAATTACATAACGACTTTGTTTCGGTTTATGTTATTTGTATGTTGCCAATTTTATTATCAATATAATATAGATATAATTTTTATTATCAGCTGTCAAAGTTTGTAAAGGCTTGAATTATAACCGAAACGATAGTAACTTGGCGTTCTCTTATCTATTTTATTTTAATTTTATTTTCTGTCATCCTTTTATCATTAATAATTTTATATAATTTCTTCCAATTTTTATTATATAAGCACAAGTGTCAAAATTTAGGTGTTTGAAGTTTGGATCGTTGTAAACGCAACGCTGCCAAAATAGTTCATATGTTGCAGATGGTAGATGATTGAAAATGCGAATAAAACTTTCGGAACTGATAAGCCAACTTACTAAAAATGCAGAAAAAAGTGGAAAAATTGCAGAAAGTTGCTTGTGCAACGATGCAAACTTCAGACGCTTCAAAATTCTAAGAGTAAAATACGAGCGATAGAATTGGTATATAATTGGAAATAAGAGGTATCATTAGAGTAGAATGTGAACGTGCCGTTGTAATGAGTGTCAAAATTGGTTATAAAAGAGAGCTGAATTATTTTAAAGATTTTGAAGACTTTTTTCTGTCAATTTTCTTTTGTCTCGAAAATAAAATATGGACTAAAGCTGAAGAATGAGCTGTCGCAATTATATTTTTGGCTAATCTCGATCACAAAAAGAAAAACATGACCAAATGTGTTAAGGCCGAAAAGCGAACAAATCGAAAAAGTTTCTAAACTCTTTAAACGATGGTGTCATGATTTTCTGAGAAACCAAGAACACCACGGTCTAAAGCCATGAAAAATCAGGAAAAGGATCAATGACATTAATATTCAATTCATGGTTCAAGCAAAGTAAAACGAGCGAGTTTGATACATCTTATCTGTACGGGGCATAGCATGGGAAATGTAGATCGGTTCAGATATTTGGCAATTCGGTTTGATAAATTGTAGTTTAAGAAGGACATGTCCTGTTGCAAACCTGGCTGTCGGTGTAGAGGCCAATAAATTTGACCATACAATTTTCTAACTTTTTTTTTATATTCGAATTAAATGGCGCTTGCATTTTCTATACTTTTTTTCGTTATAATAAATCGTTATATGAGACTAATGAGTGATCTCGTCATATGAGATTTATAAAATAAAATTTATTTCGATAAAATTGTTTTATTCTATCGTTGCTTGCACAGATGAATGTGGTATGGTTTTAAATATTGCTAATCGAGATTAATGTAATATGTGATGAGTGTTGATGACATGTGAAAAGTTCTGCGACGACATCTATTGTATTGACGTTGTTCAAGCGAACTCTTGTGGCTTGGGGATAGTGACAAAGGATGACACAAAAGCCCTTTTGAGAACTCGCGTCTTAAATTTATTAAATCCACCTCATTCTGCGATTAAATTAACAAGAAAATGTATTTAATTCAAAGCCACTTTTGATTAGATTATAACACTAGCAGATCAAAAAGGTATCTATCACACATCATATAGTAAATTTAAATAATTAAACAAATTATATAGTAGTTGGATATGTTGAACACAAAGACTGGAAATCAAAAAATTTAAAAAAAAAAATTAAAATTAAACTTCGGTGTTTTTTTATAGTCTGATGAGCTGATAAGTGTCTATGGCGTTTGTAATGTTAGGTAAACTCTATCTGAATTTAACAAACATGGTAAAAATATAATAGTCAAAAAATTTTATTTGTTCATTTCCTTTCCATTCGAAACATTGAGACGAGTATTTCCATTCTGTAAGCATGTTTGGGAAGTACTAAAAATTATACTTGATTAATTGAGAATTATGAACTAGATCCTAATCCTTAAAAACAATTTAAATTAAATCTTGATCCGAAAGAATGATTCAATAGGCTTTGGAAAGTGTTTTTTGTGCCTACTATAATAGAGAATAAGGCGACAATTTTTACCCATGGCTCATTGTGTGCCAGGTTTGACGGTATTTTACTTGAAGACATGCCGCGAATCGAATTAGAGCATATCAATATCATAGCATTGCTGTATGCACTGATTACGATTTATTCCGTATTGGATTTGAACTAAAAACCTCAATAATTGGAGGCGAGATAACCAGTTCAGGTTTCAGGAAATTTCACGAAAAAATTCTTTCAAAAAGTTAATGAAAAATAAATCTTTTTTAAAAAGATGGTCAGATTTTAAGCGCAATTGGATGCAAGTCATTCTAGATTCAAGTTTTTTTTTACTAAATTTCTTTCTATCTAGAAGAAACATAAAAAAAACAACGCCTAAAGTAAAATGCGCCATTTATTCATAACAGCAGCTTATGTATCTCAGCTGTACGATTAATTTTAAAATTTTCTTTGCATAATCCAGACATGATCCAATTAGTGCAAAAGTTAATTTATTAATAAAACACAAGAAGTTGTCGTAGCGATATTTCCGAACATGAGGTCCTTTAAAGATCGTTATTTTTTTTTATCTAAAAAATCATCTCAAAAATAAATTTCATATGTTTTTAATTATTAATCAAACTTCAAATAGATTAGAATAATTCGTCACAATTTTTCGAACTGAGATCGCAAAAAATTAACGAACTGGAAAAATCTTTATCCATAAGATTTTAAATTATCTATTCTCAATTCATCTTTGGTTTTAATCCAATCTCTCTATGAATAAGATGTGAAAGCATAACTAAACCTACACGAGCAAACTATAAATAAAACAGTCGTCGTATAAGTCGGTGACGATATGTCCAAACCACTTTTTCCTGCATGATATATATTGGTCATATTAAGCAAAAATGCAGGCTGAGTGAAAATATTCACGGAGACTCATGCTGGCTACTGCGAATTGTATTTTGAATAGTGTGAAATGCCAATTAATCGTTCGATGAAATTTTATGAATGGGCACACATATCATCATAAAATCTTTGTATGCGACCCATCCGGATAAAACTGATATGAGATTTTCGTTTCAAGAGACGTAAAAGGTTGAGAAAACGGAAATCGATTATCGTTAGAAGTGAAAAGTTAATGTTAATGTTCCTAAGCTCTGTATACAAGCAAATGGTTATGTTTTTGCATAATATGTTCATTCAGAGACAATTACAAGATAAGAAATCCAGGACGAATAAAGCTAAAGAATAATGCAGCGTTGAGTAACTAAGATATGTAATCTAAAACCGTCATCTGCTTTTTTCAATTCATTAGATTGTTTATTCGCCATTTTCAACGAGAAAGTGTTACGTTTGAATAAAAAAGGTTGTTTTAAACACTCCAAACCCTCTCCGAAGGATGCAGAATAAGTCCTCTATTAATCAAACTGAAGAAAAAAACAATAGATTAATTTGGTGGACGCTGACAGAAGATCTCTGTGGCAGTAACCAACTGAAGCACGAACTCTAATGAGGAGCATGCTGTGAATTGATCTCCTCTTCAGCACAAGGGTCGACTTGGTTCAATGCGCTTTCGATGATTGCGCAGATATCCTAAAATACTGTTCTATTTTCATGAAATTTGACTCGTTATCAAAAATGACTTATACTCTGACCAACACGATTTCTTAGATACAAGTGGTCCCTTACGATCTCGTGAAGCAGATTCACATAATTATTTATAAATAACGTTGCTGCATTCTTCTTTTTCACGTACAAAGGATGATAATTCTCATACGAGAAAAAGTAGAATGCACCAGCAAACTTACAGTGTCCTTCACTCTGCAGTTGCTTCAATTATTTTTTGATAATACTTTGTTATAATATTTTTGAAGTTCTCAAAAAGGTAACAGGAAAAACCAATACTCAGAATTGAATTGAATTTTCCATCAGAAGTTCTCATGGGGACTATATTTGTAAAGAAGTCAGGCAAGTCTAATAGCACTAGGGTAAATCAACTTACAGTCCTTGATCAGAATATTAAGAATATCATTGTTTTCATGATTTTAAGAAAGTTTTCATTTTATAGTTCTGCTTGTAATTATTCTGAAGGGGTGATTCTTAAGGGGCGCTATGGAAAATGCCGATTATTTGAAATTCTGGAAAGTAACAGCTTATTCCTAAACATCCTAGCAGCTGTTATGACATTCAAACTTATCTCTGTATCAATCGGGTAGAAAACATCATGAAAGATTTCATCAAGAAGTCTAAAGATTTATCTTTAGAACATAAAGCGTCTATACATGTATTGCTCAAAACAAACAGCTTTTATTTTTGTGAAATGGCATGGGTAGAGAAGGTTTCTCCGCAAACTGTGCGAATTGATAAGTTCACGCAAGCTAGAATACCAGACAGGAACATAACAGCTCGAAAAGACCAAAGAATTATACAGGAACCCACGGGAACCCGTTTTTCCTCTGCTCGAAATTTGTATCAGGATCTGGTGGCCGAAGGAATATTTATATCGCGGATGATCTCAGCAGACGATAAAAAGAAAGGAACTAACATACCAGGTAGCACAAATGGACAAAAAAAAAAAGGACAGACAAAAAGGAACGTCTAAAATACGCAAAACTAGATTTGAATCATTTATTTCAAAACAATATTTCTTCTTTATTCTGTTGAAGATTTTCGAAATTAATCATTTTTTAATAATTTTTTTATTAATTATCATCTTAATTATCGTGTTCCAATAATTTTATGATGTTTCACTCACTAACGCAATATTTAACGATTTTTTTTTATTTAGATTGTACGAGGGCGGTCCGATATGTACTTAGCCTCACCGTCCAATGATGCCATTATCACAAAAGAGACATTTCGGTAGAATCGGACTCGTTATTTTGATTTGACCGCGTGTGAAAGCGGGCGAGTTTGCGAATGCCGGAAAAATGGTGAAAGGGCAATAACGGTCGCTGATTCGATTCTTGTTTTTGGAAGTGTAATCATGCTGCGAAATAAAAAAGAGCACCGAGGTGCTATGTAAGGTGTCTCTGCTCCTCTGATGGCGATCGTAGAAAAGTGGTTTAACGAGTTTCAACATGGTCGCACGTCGGTTTATGATGAGCCACACTCAGGCGCCTCTAAAACAGCTACCAAGGAGAATAACGTGACGAAAACGCACGATCTCTTATTGACAGACTGCTGATTGAAGGTACGCGAAATAGCTTAGACAGTAAGTATCTCAAAAAACCACGTGGGTCATATCTTGCATGCAATGTAAGGCATTAGAAAACTGCCCGCGCGATAAGTGACGCGTTGGCTTACTTCAGCCAACAAGCTCAGCCGTGAGACCAATTCAGAACAGCGCATTCCAAAGGAGTATCTTCGCTGTGTCGTGGCTTCCCAATAAACATGGATCAATATGTGAGTACATATTGTACACATGAAAGACCAGAAACAGTCGAAATAGTGGACTTAACCCGATAAACAAGCTCTGAAGAAGGCGAAGTCTGTCTTGTCGGCCAGAAGGGTGATGGACACCGTTTCCTGGGATTCACAAATTGCGATCCTCATCGAGTACCTGAAGAAGTTCAAAACGGTGATTGGGGTCTACTTTGCAAAATTATTCGGCCGATTCGATGCCAAATTGTAGAAAAAATACCTCATTTTCCGACGAAAAAAGTGCTCTTCCACTCCACTGCTCTTCCTCTTGAAAATGAAGGAGCTCACACCTATGGACACCTACCCCATCCACCCTATTCTCTGGATTGGGCCCCAATCTGAAACAATCTTTTGTTTCTAATTTTGTAAAAGTCACTCCCCGAGCAGAAATTTGAGTCGAATGAGAAGGTCATCGACGCCACGGAGAAATTCTTTGCAGACCTCAAGAAAACGTATTTTTCTGACGGCACCGCTGGGTCAAGTATATAGAGCAAAGAGGAGACTATGTTAAGAAATAAGTCTTTTGTAGGCACAGTTTTTGTTGGACGGCCCTCGTATTTAGCGACGAAGTCAGGTTAGAAGTAGTAGTAGAAAGGCACCAATTCGTTGGGAGAAGACCATATGACTATATGAGACCATATGAGCGATACAATGAAGCTTGTGTTGTTAGGACTGTCAAGGATGCACCAGCCGTTATATGATCTTGGATTTCAGAAGATTGATGTAGACTGTTGCGTTTTATTAATTGGACAATGAATACCCACTGCCGGCTCTTAGGTCATGGAAGACATGTTAATGACAAATTTCAATTTTGAGATGCAGTGGAACCTGGACCACCTTTATACATGATGGCGTTCCATGTACTTAGTACGTGCGAAACAGTTTTGATCATACCAGCACCCTGTTTCTTCCAAGGCTTTTTAATTCCCATGACTCAAACCCGATTGCAAATGCATGGAGCCTCCTGAAATCCGAAGTTTATATCCCTTAGTATCGCATTGTCGTTAATTTTAAGGAAAATATTTGTAATGTTTCGGAAACCTGTGAAAAAATAAAAGAAATGGTTCATAAATACATCGATAGTATTGTCCGCGAAAAATAAAAGCGAATGTTGAAACTAAGGGTGGTTTGCTGAAACAATTAGTAACTAGACATAATTTTCATGTCATTTGTGATTAAAAAAGAATATCAAATCGTGTTTTCTATATTTTTTCATGATTTTAAAAAAGAGTTTTCAGAGGCACAAGTGTAAACTTCTGTGAAAAACTTAGTCTTCGCAATTTTTTGATCAGGGGCTATAGAAGGAGAAAATTTCTAATTTTCTCCTTCACCAAAGAGAAATAAGGCAGAATGGTACCATTTATCGAGACGTTAATAGAAAGAAAGGGATAAAAATTGCAGTTATGATAGACGTTATAAAGGAGGTCATATAATGAATGAATTTTATAAAGGTAGGTTAATCGGTTAGGTAACAGAAGAAAATTTAACTTCGAAAGATATAAGTGGGCTTTCCCGATAAAGGAAGAAGGACAAAGAGTAGCATTAAACTGATCATCAGTCTTGAAGTGCTATTTTAATTACCAGGAATAAGATAGAAACAATCGAAAACAAAAGGTTTCTAGATACCCGTGAAAGCATCTTGTTAAAGAATTTACGAGAGGATTACCAATTACACGGAAAATGGACCTTAACTTGTGAAACATAGATGCGTTGCTAAAACGCCGTTTTTTGGTTGAGATTATTAATTGATTCACTTTGTTTTCAAGTAGAATAAATTTTGTCGATGATAAATTTGTAAATTTGAAAATAAGATATTTGCATGACAGATTTCTAGCGAACAGGAAGGTAATGTTGTCATCCAAAGTTACTCGGTACTACGTTGTTCTGCCAGGTAACTGAGGAACTCCGTCGTTCTACCACGTTACTCTCCTGGAAATAACCAACATGTTCTTCGGCATAATTTATCTTTGTCTCATCTGTTCTTCATTGCGACACTATTAAAATACTTGTTACACTTTTCTTCTTCCTATACTTATACTTTTAATTCAGATTGTTGGTCAAAATAGATCTTCCTGGTCTTCTAGTCTTCTCGTCTTATTCGGCTGCTACTGGCGATATCTATTTTCAACAGCTTTACTTTTGTGGTACAAATGCTACCATTTCAGTTGCGAATACAGTGGATGGTCTCGGAAAATCAAAATGAGAATATTGTATTAGGTATTGATGGCCAGTATCTTTCGCAAACAAGTTTGAAATATTCTTGTTTTTCAGATTTTTAATAGATTGGGTACCTTATTTCTGGAACAGCTTTGGTCTTCGTGGTTTAGTTTCCATTAATGTGATTTTGCCAAAGACTGTCTTTCTATATGATGTTTCTTTTCAGTGATTATATTCCTTTACAATGGTTTTTCTCATTTTTTTAACACTGCAGCCTGCCATTTTCACGGTATTGAGTCCTGTCCGCTTTACTGATTTTCGATAGAATTTGGATTGATTGCAATAATATCAGGACTGCATGACGTCGCTAAAGCGTTTTTTTTTTGACGCAATGCTTTAGGCCTATCACAATTTTTGACACAGACTTTGAATGAAAACGAACCCATTCTGATCGATTTATTTTTGATAGTACTTGATTTGATTTGATGAATTGTGTAACAAACTTATTAGGTGGAAGAAAAAATTCAGGATCAGGAAATATTTGACAACTATTTGTTGAGGTTTTAATATACAGTTGTATTGTCAACGTGACTTATCTAGTTTTCAACGATAGGATAGTAAATAAAAGAACTAGAATGGATGGTGTGATATTTCAAAACCTAATTTGATATTGCAATGTAGAAATCCTTTGGCAGTTACAGAATTATATTTATTGCAGGCTTTAGTTTAGTAGTGGTGAAAATAGGTCAGGTATCAATTCTAAGAATGAAATATATTTATTAATAAAATCCAACTTATCTGCCCAGAGAAAGATGAACGATAATGGTCGAAAATTAATTTCAAATATAAGGAAAAAAAGTTAACCGAATTAATTTACATTCTCACTACATTTACATATTCATATAACATTTCATCTAACCTATTCTATCGAATCTGTAAGGATTACCATAAAAATGCTTGAGGAAGCATTTTGTCAGGCATCAAAGGATACCTCAATAGTAATACTCATCAAAAGAAATACATCTTTTCTAATGAAAAGAAAGGACAGCTAAGGTTACAATGACAACTTGCAAGGACAATTATACATCTGGAGTATGTTCTGACAATCGCTTTTATGGAATTCTTAAATTGATGAAGAATGTTAGTGGGAACAGTATTCTCGTTAATTCGCCAAGACTTATAATCGTTGAAAGTGCAGATTGCTGTTTTTTTGGCCATAAAGTCGGAAAAGAGAGAGATACGCAGAAACGAAGGCAGATCGAGTAAGGCAAAAAAAAAAAAATTAGATAACATGCTTAATATCTGTCTAAGTAAGTAGTTGTTGCCAACTTCACCCTACAGCAACGAAATGAAAAATTGACGCAAAAAAATGCAAAAAGTTTGTGGAGAAATCGTAAGATCGCTTATGCCTACCAAAACTAAGGTCAGTACTTTAATTTGTTTTTTCAAAGATTCATTGATTAACCACCGCCTCCCTGTGTTCTCCCCACAAGAAATAGTCCAGTTGTGTTAAATCACAAAATCTTGCTGGCCGGTTCACAGTTCAAAACGGGAAATTACGCGCTCATCAAATGCTTCGTGCAATAAGTCGATGGTTGCACGAGTCGCGAAATCCTGTTGAATGTTATTCCCAGCTGCATTTTTGAAGACATAATGATTCCATCGGCCCATAAAGCGGGCCACTCCGTACCCTTTTCCGAATGTACCAGTGTTTGGACTCGTCTGTGGTTGCTCATCAGTCCAAATCCGGCGGTTTTGTTTATTGACGTAACCATTTAACCTGAAACAAGTCTAATTGCTGAACAAAATTTTCTTAAGAAATTGCGTACACACCCCGAATATAAGCCGTGCCGACTGGCCGTTCAGCTTCAAGTCCTACACGAGTTAAATTCTGTAAGCCCGCAAACCAAGATACTTTCGTAAAATCTTCCATATTGTATAAGGGCACAGGTTTAACTGTTGATTAAGATGTCGAATGGGATCACTAGGTTAAGATGCTATAATACGCTCTTCAGCTTCTATGGTTTCTTCATTACGCACTGTGCGTCGTCTCGATGAATGCGCATCATCAGTGAGAGTAAACGTGGCGTGGAAACAATCCATGATGAATTGAATTAATGGTTCTAATGGACGATTATGTCGGCCATTGTGCGATGAGATTTTTGTTTTTTCGAAACAAATCTGCACAAATTGTAGACGTTGCTCAAGTATGAACCTATTCGCGAAACAGTGGGAAACTAAACTAACCATCAAACGCAAGACAGCTGTCACTTTCGTAAATTCAAGGCCGTACTAAACTTCTGACGATGTGCAAACTGTGCCTGACCCATCTTCCGCCTGAGGAAGTAGGTAGTTAGGCAGGGATAGAGGTAAAAATCGTCTGCCAATATAGCCAATCAGGATACTGTACATTTCCAATCTTGTACAGGTATCATTCATGATAACTGTGCCCCCTAAGAGACTGCGTCAGATATTGCTCAGTTTCGCGATTTCTTCGAATTAGCTACGACCAAAAGTCACTGAGTGGACTTGCAGTTCCATAGTAGTTTTCTTTTTCTCAGTTCTTTAATCACAGAATGCATTCCCTTCATTTTCCTCACTCCCTTCGAAGGTTAATCTTTTTTCATTATGTTGCAATCAACATCGAGGGCTTATAAATGTACGCACAACCCGCAAGGCTCTTTACCTTTAGGACCTTCGTTCATCTTTTTCGGTACGATTCTAACGCTGCACTCTCAAAGACAGACAAAGTTTTCTCGTTTCACTGTCCTGAGTCGCCACTTGTTTTCGAGACTTTCTTGTATGATTCCTTGCTTAGAACCTCAGCCTACTCCTAAAAATTCGGTAGGAGTACTGACTCCACGGCATTAATTAGAAGCGTTTTTGTTTTTTTAAATTGATTCTCGCCGTGTTTTGGAGTCGGTCATTTTGGAGACAAATGGATACTCCCCAAGCGGGAATATCCGCTACGGTCCTATTTTTTGAAGGAGTTAATACATACGAGTCAATAATCTTGGAGTTGAAGATCTCATCTACAATCTGGATAGAAATAGGGCTAGAGAACTGATTATATTTTTGGTTAATTTTACGGCTGGCACGGACGTGATGCAGACGAAAAATTTCTGGGACGAAACCTATGAAACGTAACGTCTAACCCTTTAATGAAGTATGTCGTATCGTAGCGATTAAATAATTTCTCAATAAATACATTTTATAAAATAGCAATTACCAAACTTTTGATAGTTTTGCTGGAAGAAATTCTCAAAGCGCTAAATCTAGAATGAGATGAAGTTTTCGTGCAGCGTGGATCAGTGGAGAGAATATCCAAATTTGGAGTGTGTTGCATTTCTCATCATGACCTTTGAGTTTATATTTTTGATTTTGAGTTTCTATTTTCTTTGACATCTTTGAGGCGACGTTTTTGTATTGAGTATTAAACCTTATTTTTTAATGATTTGCTGAAAACATTGTTGAAAATAAAGGGGTCTCAAAAATTTTACTTTTCGCTTCCTTTTCTAAAAGATTTTTGAATGCCTCTTGTCAATTTTCAGCAAAATAGCTGAATATATAATAGCTTAATTCTAGTAGATGTGATTAAACTTTTATTTCATTGGTAATTTAAATAGAAAAATACTACTAAACAATAGAATAAACAAAAGAAATCAATACTAATAAAAACTGTAAACGCTAGGAAACGTTACAGCGTATTAGCTATAAAGTTTATAATGCATGCTGTGAAGCGCTTGATGATGAAGCAGGAAGAACACCCAACTACCTTATCTATTTATATTCAATGCGTAATCGCATCAATTGTTAAATCTAGTCATCTATTTACTACCGTCAGGTGAACGACTGGTATATAAGTTAATCCATAAAATACATTTAATTGCGCAACTCACTCACCATGTCGAAGGTCATCTTATAATAAATCGTTACATATCACACATTCCTGCTGCGATTATGTTAATTGCATGGGTCGTATGTTATGTTTTCACTATCAGTTGGACTCCGAACCTGTGTTTCATTTGTTTTTACTATATTTACAATCTTATTCTCGGATTTCCTCCTTATTAAATGACTTTCGTCGTTTCAAGTTGCAAAAGATACATCTATCATCTGCTTTCTAAATTGTCGCCAGATAAGGTAGGCGTCAAGCATTTGCAGTCGATTTACATAGGGCGTTATACAGCAGCTTCACACTTTTCTTTTCGCTTAAAAAATCGCGACTCATATATTCATCTAACGCGGAGGAAATGCCTCCGTTAATCGTTTTATATCTATCATGAAAAATATACATATCTTTAGAAAGGTAGACTAACGGTTTTGGATGAAAGTTTTCACATAGCGAAAATAAAAGTTTTTGATTGGAAATTTGAATATAGATTTTAGATTTTGTTTGGCTTTTTCTTTGTATTGTCGCAGCGAAAAACGGAAGAAAAATGGAAATGTTCAGTAAAAAATGTAAATGTTGCCAATATTTTGTATAATTTACTGGAGTAGATGTAGACATTAGGAAGATGTTTAGATTTCTTTTGTGAAACGATCTTATGTAAGTTGGTTAAGTTGCCTAGAGATAGATGCAATTTCTTCGTGGAATTTTCACTATTGTTTGAATTGTTATTGAGTTTTAATTCGATACTTCCGCCGGATACTATATGAGTATTCGATTTTCCCATGCTATTAATTGATAAACTTGAATTTTATTCAGGCGATCAAATTTTTCTGCGAGATATTATTTACGCTAATTAAATCAGAAATAACAAAAGTATGTTGCTGTTAGATATTTTTATTGCAGAGAGTATATATAATGTAGAAAATATGGTGAGTTTGAAAGAGGATTCTTATTGTTTTCAGTTTTTTTCAATTTATTGAAAATAAACAAAATAAATGCAAGCGTAGAAAGTTTAACTGACAATGTACTATATGAAACTTCAAGTGAAAAATTTGTTTTTCTTTGGAGAATTTATGACGATTGGATTGTCTGAAATTCATTACATTCATTGAAAAATTAAAAAAAAATCCTCACTGTGAATACACATGAACAATTGCTTATTATTTCCAGAAGTATTTGCTTAAATGTACAAATAAAGGACAGAAAGGGCAGAAAATGTTTGCAAAGGGTGGGGCAAAACAAAGGGTGAAAATCTCCATTCAGCTAGAGTCGTAGTTTCAAAAGAGTGTAAAAAATCTGGTTTTTTGCGAGATTCTACATCATTCGCTCCGTAATCTGTTGATTACTATTAGAAAAAGTTCAGCATGGATTTAAAAAAACATAAATTGGACGGTAAATTTTCTGAATACGACTTATAAAAGTCGTACTTTTATACAAATAGGACATTTTGTCCAACGTTTGACTTTCCGTCACTCTCCGTTCTGTGTTGTATTTTAGATAAATACGTTTAAGCTTTTTGCCGTCTTTCATGTTTTTTCATTCTAATTTATCCAAATCTTTCAGCCAATATTCTCTAACGTGTTAACATAAAAACGAAAAAAAAAAAAACAGCGGAGACGATCGTGGTTAAATTTCATTTTTGAACGGTCCAGGTATTCCCGGGCCAGGTATGTCCAATGTGTGGAGGACGTAACTATTTTCTGTGGCACTTTAAAAGGAAGCAATATTGAGCAGAATAATTTTTTGATAACGCCGTGCGTTTTAAGTGCAGTGGTTTATAATAATCTTTTTTATTCTCACTATTTTACAATTGTTTTCGTATTGAATAGTTTTCAAAATAAATATTTGCGATAAATGATGACAAAATAGAGCATGTGGTAAGTATAGGATCGTTTGAAGACAACATTTTCCAGGCAGCAAAGACTGTCTAGACAACTTTCCGAAATTCTACAAAAAAATAACCTCGAATCCTTGGGAGTCTTTGCTCAACATACAAATATTGAGCGCTTTACCTGCTGGGATGGATACTATGATATTTTAATAACAATTTCTGGAAAATATATGTTGCTTGACCAGTCCTTCAAGCTTGTTTCAAACCGAAGTACTTTGCAAAAGATCATTGCCTACTTTCGATACACAAATATCAAGATGAAGGATCAACATATGAAGTATGGCCACATTATGCTTTACTGTTTTAAATAGACAAGATTCTTGCAAAACATATGGCTAAAATACAAATTGAACATAGGCAGGAAGCAATGACGGATAACGATTCGTTCGGGTCGACCAAAACAGGTTGATGGTGACAAACGGAAGCTCCTTGACAGCGACCACGTCCCACGACTGCAAAGATTGCAGATAAACTTCAAATGTCAAAATCAACTGAAGACAATTATCTACTAAGCTTGATTGCGTAAATGTTTTAATTTTGAATAATCGAAATACGGATCCCTACATCAAGAGGTTAGTAGTCGCGGATTGGGAGATATTTGTTGAGTAAAATGTCGAGCGAAAATAATCTTGAGGTAAATATGAACAACGCCGAAGAAGATCATGTTGTCAATATCGAGAAGGATTGGAAGGGTGTTACCTTCTACGAGGTGTATCCAAATTGCTCAAAGATAACTTGTATTGTATTCAACTGCACAAATTAAGTTTGTTGTATCGAAGAAGCTCACTACAGAACATGGATCGCCCGTTGTGTTTGAGCCACCTCATTTTAAGGCCAAAGGCATTCACTAAGAAAATGCTTGAGTTTCATAATTTATCCGCAAGTACCCATCATAGCTAGGTGGGCTGACGGATACTCTGATATCAAAAATGCAAATTCAAATATCACTGCCATCTGTGGGACTCATCATCGGTTCCTGATGCACTGAAGTTGTGTACTCTAACTACTATACAGTACTAGGGTACTAGACAAATCAAGTCACGAACTTTAGGTTTGGACGACGAAAGGATGGTATAAGTTGCATCAACCTCTTCCTAAATCGCTATCCTCACACAAATGCTTACATGTACAATTAGAACGGAAAAATTATCCTCCCATGGCTACCCATCGCTATCTCTTCACACGTCAACGTTTCAAGCTCTCTACCTTCCAAAGCTCCCGTGTTTACTACATGGATTTCTTACTTTTTTTTGGATTTCGGATTTAGTCGAGAAAATAATTTGCATGTGATGTGTCGTACTAATGATTTGCATTTATTTTTTTTTTGAGCAAAAAGTTTGTAGTAAATTTTGTCGAGCCTATTTTATAGTTATCGTACGAAAGTTTTGAGGATGTCAAAAATATCCTTTTAAGTTGAGGTTATGGCACGCAAACATACTTACAAGTGGTGCAAAGACTTGAATAAGGCAGAGAAATAGTTAAAAACGTTCAGCATTCTGGGTGCCCATCAAAGTCAATTGTTGATGGGCATCATCTGACAGTTTTCGGGCGTAGGATGCTCGGGTCACAGACTGTGGATTAATACAAAAGAACCTTATTCAAAAGGATCAGTAAATACACTTTCAAAATATTTACTGCCCTTTAGCCAGATCGAATCTCGTTTGGTCTCAAAAAAATGTCACGTTTATAACTAAGATGCGAGTGGTGAAACTACATTGAAGGTGGCGAATTAAAAAAAAATTAATTCATCATACGTTTCGAAAAAAAGTGAATAAATTCAATAAAATGTGAAAAAGATTCTTTGTTATCTATAAAGTGATTTTTTATTTTATTCATTTCATCTTGCAAATTGAGCACAATAACTTCCAATTTTTTTCGAGTTTAAAGGGTGCTGGTTAGGTGGAATGAACAATATTTTTTTTATTTAGTTAAAAAATTTCGACAGGAACTATAACTAATAGTGTTTTTGTACGTAGACATTTGGTTCCATCTTTTGTATTCCAATGGAGCGCTTGGCTATATTTAAAATTGATTTTTATAAGAATTGGTACACCTATTTGTAAAATTCTTTCAATTATGTTCATTTGTGTTTTTAACTGGCTTGATTTGATGTAGACAGTTTCAAATTATATTCGATTACTGATGATTTGAACTGAGGTTTTAAGAAAAATTTTGTAGACCTTTGAAATTTTGTTAAGCTCATGGCTTATTTTCAACTTTTCACAGGATGTTTTATCTGTACTTTCAAGTTCTCAAAAATACCACATCAAAAATTTTCTCGGAAGGAAACTCAAATCCTTTGTATTCTCATAGCAAAATTTTAAAGTGGTAGTCATCTAGATACTTCACTGATCGTCCACCGTCAGGAAGTTGTCAATATCATGATCGCGCGAGTGTAATCTTTTTTCAGGCTTAGGTACTTCATGATATGACATTTGAACTGTCAGCGAACCTACATGTGACAATTAATCTTTGACTGAGACTCAATTCACGGTTTATTATTTGATTAGATTTTTGACTTCCTACCAATCTGTGACCTTACTCAGAGGAGCAATTAAGAAACCTTTCAACATCCAGAAAGTAGCATGCAGTATTAATGTTAATTTTGTAAGAAAGCAAAACAAGTTTTTAACAAGTTGCTCTTATTTGACTAATGATAAAAACCACTGGTAGAATAAAAAAAGTATTAAATCAAATATTGAGCAGTCTTTATAATAAACGAATAAATTTATAAATAATACCATATAATCGAGAGTTAAACGAAATAACAAAAGTAATAATTTTAAAAAATAAATAAATTAAATCAAAATAAAAAGTATTAATATGATAAATCCAAATAAAAAAAGAATACGCCGGAAAAATTAAAAAAAAAACACGTTTAATTTTGAAAAGTTATACGGAAAATTTTGTTTTGTTTTTTTTGACCTAAATTCTGACTTGTGGGGAAGAAGTCGATCATAAATTTAAAAAAAATCGACGATGAAGAGTTATGAAAAGATGTCTCTTAAACATTAGACTCGCCAGCCTTTTAGATACGCCTTTTTTCAACCAAAAACAGTCAAAATGACCGATCTATAGAAAGAATGCTCAATAGCCCTTTTTCCTTCTAGTATTATGATTTGTTAAAAAATAACAAAAAAAGTCGAAAAATATTAATTGTAATACATAAATGGACTTATAAACATTATCAATAAATTCAATGCAAAAGTTTGCAGTTTGTCGATCACAATTTTGACATATGTAGAGTTTGCTGTATGTACACTTTCCCATACATGGTGTGTAGATGTATTAGACATATTTGTAGTAATATTGTCATGGCATATCCTTTCGGGCACCAGTTGGGTACAGGAATCATTTGACTTGCAGTCGGTTTATCAGATTCATTTGATTCTTGCCTTGAAGTTTGATATTCTGAAGCAAGTTCTTCTCCCAATCAAAACAGAAAGTATTTCCTAGACTCGTCTTTGCCAAATACTACTAAAATAACCTCGAATCTGTGGGAAGCAAGTTATTCTGCTAATCGAAACAGTAACCCTATTCTTGGGATATTTTCTCCTGATGAATTTTTGTCGGATTCTACCAAAAAAAATCCAGCTTTTTGTTCCGGCTAGATCTAGAATGCTTAAGAAGACTTAAGGAATATTTTGGTGCTATTCAATCAATGATATCAACGCCAAATTTAGTATTTTTATGATATATTAGTATTTTTATGATACGCTTGGTTGGCTTGCTCTTAACAACGGTAAGTGTACATCCATTGAATCGGTACAGCAACGTTGAGAAATGAACCCCGCTGTCCTTTTCATTTTGCGAATTTTCGATGATTACGTCCTGTTTATGTGTATTCTTACTCTATAGTAAGTATCTATAGAACTTGATTCTGATGTCAAAAAGATACTTGTGAAAATTATCAATTATTACTATGCTACCTGTCGAGGTATACGGTTCAAGGAGTTTCATTATGACAAATTCGCTTGGAGTGTTTGATGGATTTCGAATTTCATCTAAGTGCGGAAAATCACTCATTACATATTTCGTTTTTTCATCAGATGCAGGACATCAGATTATGCCAAATCTATGGGTGGGGTTGGTGTGGCAAATACTAGGTGAGCCTGCATCTGTCCTATTTTCAATAAAAATGTTCCAAATTGCTGAAGCAAAAGCCAATTTATCTGTCAAACGATGACTACTCAAACGATAACTTGGGATTTGTTTAAAACAAAAGAAACGTTAGATTTCTTCGGTCAAAACGAATGTATCGTAAAATCTCAATGAAATCATGTCTATTCATAGAGCTGGGAAAAATGATGGTCTTCACTTTTTGTGACATAAAAATTGAAGTCTGAAAGTGTTTAGTTCGCACGCCACATGTTCATGCAGTATTGTTGGTGTAGCCATAGAAACATGCACCAGTCATTTTGACGTTCGGTATTGTTATAAGTGTCAATGACAGAAAATATATTTATTAAGAATCCATATAAAGTAAAATAAAATTTGTTCTCGCTACAATTGTCATAGCATCATTTCGGAAAGGAAATGTCATACGCAGTAGGAGTTATTGAATTGAAACTGCGAGAGCGCTCAAAATGAAGATATCTGAAGTATATCTTGAATCTATCTTTCAATATCTACCTTGAATCGTTGCAAGCGCTACGATTTCGATTTTTGTTCAAGTTTAGATTTTTTTTGAATTTTGAATTTTTTTCTTTTCGTAATATAAACTTCACTTGACACTTTGCTAGTTTTCACTTCAGTCAAATCAGCGACTAATGTCAAAAAGTAAAAAAGTTGAAACCGTTGCATTTGCAACGATGCCAACTTCAGGAATTCGAAAATGGTTGCTCCGGTAAACCTCATGTTTCAGGGTTATTATCTAAATATTCAAAATTTTCCTTTCAAAGGATCAAATGCAGAATAAAGTTTAATTTTAGAAGCGATTCTCATTAAGACAGCATCTTTTCGATTCCAGCATGATCATGAATATTAAAATTTCGTTAGAGCTAAAAAGTCAATCTCTACAGGTCAATTTGTTAAAAAATGAATTTTATTACGTGGTTCAAAAAGTGGCAATCAAGAGTTTGTTTTCAAGGGAAATAGAAAGGTTGCAGAAAAAAATCGAAAATTCTTTCCTTTTTATTTTGTGTTAAAATTTATTAATTTGATTTTGTTTAAATAGAAAAAGTTAAAAATTAGAATGAAAATCAATGAAAATCATTCTTTTTCACTGTGTGTTTTTTGAAATTATCGAATTCAATTAAATTAAAATTTATTAAGTTAGAATTCATTAAAATTCAAATTATCGTACTCGTTTTCAACCGTGATTCTCTGGGGTTTTTTTTTATAATTAAATAAAATCAAATTATTTAAAGTAAATTGGATTATTATGAAAAATGAAAATATTAATTTCGATGAATATTTTTACGAACATTTATTTCAAATTTTCTGAAATGATCTGAAATGAGCAAAATCTAACAAAAGATAATCACGAATAATAAATAATTTTTGAGAATTGTACAGGCTTAAAATGATTTAAGATATAAAATCATTTACTACGAAAAAGCTCTAAAGGAAATCACTTAATTATAATATTTTAAGGGTGTGTATAATTTATATACATACCCTTTATATTTTGGTGGATTTGGTACTTTCATGGCTTTTCTTGTCTAGGTTTGGTACTTTTTATTAACGAAATTCCAAGCGAATTTCCGTGAAGGATATTGAGAAAAAGTATTCACATACAGATCATTTCAGAAAATTTGAAATAAATGTTCGTAAAAATATTCATCGAAATTAATATTTTCATTTTTCATAATAATCCATTTTCTTGGCAAATTCCTATCCCTTACCACAAGGGTTCTAAAGGAAGTTAATCATAATAACGAGTATATGGATTGATAACCATGCATGAGAGTAATGCTTGTAACAGGAAAACTACCCTGAATAAGTCACCACGTTAATGTTGTCGCTTCATAACCATTCCCATATAAAATCACCCCCAAACTTGCTTGGATCTGGATTTAGTTATTTAATTTATATCACATTCAAACAACTGCACTCAACATTCATATAAAATCAGAAAAATGGAAGTTAGGAACATTGAAGATTTCGATAATTGTTTTGAAAACTTGTGAAACCTTCGTTTAGTACAGGAGGAATGATGAAGGATTGCAAATTAAAATTTAAGGACGAAAAGAAGGGAATGTTTAGGTTGTTTCGTGAACATGATCAACACATTTATTGAGGACTTCATGGAAAGTGCATCAAACAAAATTTTTATGCTTATTACAGAGGGTAACAAACACTAAAGTCCTGAATAATGATTAAAGCTAAATCCTACCGAATTTACTTTCAAATAGTTTGACTACTTCATCGTTGCTCACGTTGGCGGTGTTAACCCTCCATAATTGTGCGCCATCATAACGTACTGGAGATGGTATTTCATGAGTTTCCAATTCCATTTCTCCTTCAGCTAATTCTTCAACATCTAAATCTTCTTCCTCTTCTTCCGGATTGTTCTTGCCGAATTGAAACTTCATAGCGTTGTATCGATTATCGTTATCCTGATGATCAGGCTCTTCGCCATCACCACCATCTTCTTCGCCATCGGGCTCTTCCTCTTCTTCTTCATCCTCTTCGGGACTGTAATCACTACCCGGTGTTCTACCGACCGACCGTTCGATTAACTTGCGACTATTATAATTTTGAATGTAATCACGACTAGTCAAAGGATCAACATTGGTATCCCTTTCGCCAGCACATTGGAAGGTATTCCGAGCACAGCACAAGATCACAAACACGACACTTAACATTAAAATTCGATACGGTGACATCGTTTGTTATTCGACTATTGTTATTGTTACTCGTCTCGTTCGTCACCGTGTTCACGTTAATTAATTCACCAGCGAACTAAGACGTTGCAACCGTCTTCCAACCTTTATATGTTAAGATAATGTTCACGTGCTACTGGCGCTGTTTCTATTGTTGCTACGACATTCGAACTGTGTTCATTTCGATGATAGTGTAAAGTCAGTAAGAGTGCTGGAATCCGGTCAGTAAGACAGTCTAAGACCAACTGTGTCTTGACTTTTGGCTGGAGTTAGATAGTTCACATCCATTTTGGTCGGAGGCGATATCGCGGAGATAGATCTTCATGCAGATGTTTTGGGGAAATGGGGTTGCCGTATATACCTCATGTCAGCATGAGGATATGCTGGGGGAATGGGGAATTCTACATCCTAAACGTGAAAACTTGAGAAGGTGATGCATGCAATCTATTGAGGTATGTAGAAAAGCAACTGAAATGTAAAAATGACCAAAACGATGAGTAATCTCAGCCTATTGAAGCTAATCAGGAAATAGCAACAGCGAATATAAATGCGTCAGATAAAAATAGTTTTTATTAGTTTATGCTTTTGTTTTTGTTACAAAAATACAAATAACGCACTTTGAATTTGAATATCAGCGAGTATCTTTTCAAATTTTCCCATTAGAAAAACTTACGGAAACATACAATGAATGCTAGGCTTGTAATTGTGAATCCAACAAAAAAGTTTGTACTTCAAATTGTTGTTGACTTCTTCAGTGTTGAAAGTTTCCCTGTTCTTGATTATATGATTCTTGGAATTTCCTTGTTTCACGACTAAGTTTCACTACTCAGTTGCACGACGACAAGTCAAACGTACAATCTGAAATCTTCTACTGTTCTATTCTTTTAGTAATTGAAGTTTCTAGGTGAAGTGATCTCTTCAAATTAAAGTCATTTTATGTGTCAAAATTGAGCTACGTTTTCCCTGAACTAATTCAAGTGAAAAAGTGAGAAGCTCTCAATTGCAAGTTATTGATGCAACTAGAATCTGCTGGGTGAGTTGTGCCCCATATAGTTCAAATTTAAGTTTGAACTGATTTGTTCATTTAACCAGCGATCGTTTGAAGTTTATATCTATTCTGAAAATGATAGAACCTCATTTCGTTGGCATTTTGCAAATATATGACAATAATACAGGAGAATTCGTATGGTCAATAGTTATTTACTTACATTGCGTTGTATATCTCTAATGTTTTCTTTCGTTCATAAAACCGCCCAATTCTGGAAATTTTATCTAGACGAAGTTAATTATATTGTTAATTACTGTTATTTTGATGAGATCTTAAGGCTTTTAGGATTCCTGCATCTGAATTTCAGAGTATTTAAAAACTGAATAATAATTTGGGACTTCTTAAAAATGCTTGATTTTGAAAAAAATTTCGACTTTTATTATTTCATTCTGTGATACTCGTCTGTAGGCTTGGAAAATTGACATTTGAATTTCAATTTCAAAAATTTTCCATTTTAATCTCGTGCAGACTTCCAGCTGAAAATGTGTTCTAAACGACTAACTTCAAATAAATGATTTTGGAAGGCTTAGACAAATATTCGGAGATATCTACTTCTAATCTAAGAAAAAAACACGAAATTTGAAATTTGTAGTGTTCCTTACTGTCAATTCAATTACACCTGATGGAAAAAACTTTGAATCAACGGTTCGCTCCCTTAATGTTCTCACCCAATTTTCATAAATGAATTGAAACGAAGATAAATTATTTTATAAATACAAACGCTGAATCTATGAAAATATTCAAAATATAAAATTCCTGCCTTCTAAAAAGTTTGAAGTTTGCAGCGTTGCAAACGCGAAAGTTGCGATTTTTTGACAATTAGAGACAAATGTTTGTTATTTATTTTTATGGTTTTAACAATATTAACACTCTACTAGTTCATCACTTGAGTCAAGTCGTCGGCATGTGACAAAAAATGAAAAAAATTGAGACCGCTGCTGTTGCAACGATGCAAACTTCAGGCTCGTCAAAAGCGTGTAGAATCTTTGATTCTAGATTTTCTCATGTCTTTTCCTTAGATGATGTATTAAATTATTAAAAATGTGTTGAATTATTTGTTGCGTTTTCCATTATCACCATCAAAATTCCAAAAAAGTTGATCAACATTTTTTGAACCCCATTTATTTGTCAATATTTTCCTCATAAGTGTTTCTATCTAAACGTTCGTCGGTAATCCCCTTTCATTTGTTTTTATCTCTGATTTGATTTTCACTGTACCCTGAAGTTTACCGGACGACATAATTGTTCGGCTTTCGAGACAGCCTTGTCAATTTGTGTCTACCCTTCAGTCTACCCACAAGTTTGTGGACCGTTGAAATTACCACCAATGTTCTTATCTTTTGTTAAAGTAAGATCAAAGGATTCGGTTCATCTTCTTGTCGTTCCAATCATTCCAAATTGTATCTATCTCTTTACAGAGGGATTTCTCCCAGTTCTATTTTTGGTGCTCTACTTCGAATTGCATTTAAGTCGGTTGATTCATGTTTTGCTAGCTAATCGGTTTTTTCGGTTTTTTTCTATCTAAACCGCAGTGTTCACATGCCCATCTAAATTTAACGTTTCTTTGTGCTGCTGAGGCTTTGAGGACTTATCTGCAGTCCTGCAGAAAATTCACTTGAGGTGAAACGTCGTTGCTAGAGGCAAGCGCCCGCATACTGCTGCCTAAGAATATAGTACGAGGTGTGTACAAAAAGTGAGATGACTTTGTATTTTTAGGAAAAAATATTTATTTGTTCGTCAATGTTTATGTTGTCCCCTTCAAAGTAATCCCCCTCAGATACAATACACTTGTGCCAACGCTTCTTCCGATAAGCATTTTTCGGTATTGCCTTGAGCTCTTCCAGCGATGCAGTCTTTTTCTCCTCAATCATTGCAAATCTCCGTCCTTTCATAGGTCTTTCCAGTTTTGGAACAAGATAAAGTCACATGGGGCCAAGCCCGGTGATTATAGTGGTTGAGGAATGACTGTGGTGTTCTTTTTGGCCGAAAAATCTCTCACAAGCAAAGATAAATGAGCAGGGTATTATCGTGATGCAAAAGCCATGTTTTTTTTCGACTGCGCATAACTTCAAGATAATACTCTTTATTGACCGTACGATCATATGGTAAGAACTCCTGATGCCCTACGCCACAGTCATCGAAGAAAACAGTGAAACTATAAAAAACTATAAAAAAACTATAAAAACAAAACTATAAAAACTAAACTATAACATTTGATCAAACTTGGCGTGCTTTTTTATCTTGGCTTACCTGGTCTCTTCCATTGGGACGAGTAAGCTTTGGTTCGATATCATAATCATATACCCATGATTCGTCACCAGTTATGATACTTTTGAGCAAATCAAGAACATCATTGACGTCTGTCAACAGCTCATGAGCGATGCTCATGTAACAAATCTTTTGGTCAAAATAAGCAGTTTCAGAACAAATTTCACTGACACGTCTCATGCCCAAACGCTCGAAAAAATTTCATGGCACGAGCCAACCGATATGCCAACCTTTTCAGCCACCTCTCTGATAGTGATTCGATGGTTTTCAGAATAATTTTCCTCACTGCTTGAACGTTTTCCTCTGTTTTTGACAGGCTTGGGCGTCCAGGGCGAGTCTCGTTATAGCATCTTCCCTTCCCGGCCATCTTAGAAGAGTTTGCAGCTCTAGTAAAAATTTTTTTTTACTCAAAACGGTTTCACCATATGCCACTGTCAACGTTTCAAGTGTTTTAGAGCGCTCAATTTCATTTTTTACACAAAATTTGATGCAAATTCTTTGATCAATTTTTTTCGATACCTAAAAATCGTCGAGCACGCAAAATACTTCTAACCGTTATGCCTCTCACAAACAAACTAAACATATTATGTAGCTGAAACTGTAAATGTATGTTCGTGAGGAGTGTACCAAATGTACAGGTATCGCGTTTGCGAGTTGTACATAGCCCTTTTGTGGATTTTAACATCAAGCACAGAAATAATTTCTCTCTAAATGTCTCAAATATTATTAGTTCTATTGAGCAAGAGAAAACCAAAGTTCCTGTTGTTTGTTTATATAAATTAGTCCTTATTTACCAATTTTAAAACACGTGCATATTGCTTAAACTCAGGAAATTTCCCGAAATCCATCTCTGACGGAGTGCTTGCCCTTGAATGCGATCAACTTGAAGAGCGACTTTTTGATATTTGTTAGAACCTTCATTAAAACGGAACTGCATCGGCCAGAATGGATTGTTAACTGAAGGATGAAAGATCTTTGAGGACTATATTTTAAGTGCTCCGAGATTTTTTCAGCAAAGAGGTTGGTTTTAGACTTATTGCTTCTATGTCTCAAAGGTTTGTCGGCTGGACAAGCGGATGAAATCTTGTTTATCATATTGGGCATGAGGAAAAATGGTTTTTTTGGGAAAAATAAAACTTTGATAACTTCATATGTGTGTGGTCAGGTATCTTCTAGATACTATTTCTGTAGAAGTGCTCTTCTCAGTAGGTGACCCAAATGCCGAATTGACTTCCGGTATTACTGGTTAAAAACGTTCACATAAACTTTGTGATTTTAGTGTGCTCTTATTAAAAATGTAAAATGATTTGGTTTCAAAGACATCCAGTATTTTTGTGGCATGTTCATATTCATTTCCGGCCTCATAGCCCTTTCTTTGTTTGAATAATTTCGTTTAAACGATTTTATAACTATTGCATTCAACTAACTTACGTTTGTTGCGTCGTAAATATACCATGAAAGTGTTAGTTTTTGTTATGCGTGTGGTATATTAACTTCCACATTTCAGTGTCGGAAAAGCACATCCATCAGTACATTCATCAGTATTCCAACTAATTTGGGTTTCCTGTAAGTTATCCAGATAAATCTTTAGTTCCACATAAATGTTGTGTCATGTTAGATGAGGGATGGGACTCCTTTTAGGTTGAGCTATACAAGAACCTAGAAATTTAGCATTTAATATACCAGTGGTTTGAACGGGACCGAAGGATCTTGAAAGTGTTTGTTATTTTTGTTTGACTTAAGCAAAAGAGTTTACAGCCAAGTCCAAGCTCACTACCCAGTGCCTAAACTTGTAGCGCGGTCTACAGACCCATCTTATATAGTGCCGAACCAACTGCCTGCACCAAAGTCTCCACATCGATTACAAAGTCAGAATTCTTCTCCGAAGTTCGCTCTAAGTTTTCATGTTAAGGTATCTCAAGATAGTGAACCAAGTTATGAATCGTCAACTTCCAAGGAAGAGTATCTTTTGACACAAGTTGGTTTAAATGATGTAGTACGTGATTTGAATCTGTCTGAAAAACAGGCTGAATTTTTGGGTCTGGATTAAAAGACTGGCATTTTCTTTTTTTCGATACGAAAATTCTTAATTTTTGACAACGTGACGATGAAATTTAACCTTATTTTTCAAAAGTAGTTGATTGAGTCTATTGTAATAACGTTTCTGTTGGGAGGAACTTATTAATGGACTTATTAAATTTGCATATGATCCAAGTCTCTGGCTACTGATCATTGATATCCTCAAAAACTGGTTTCAAAGCAAGTTGAAAATTAGTTTGTTTGGCAAGACAAAAACTTCCTTCAGTGCCGGTTACTCATGGTTATATGAAAGAGACTTATGAAGATATAAGATTTCTTTTTGGAAAAATCTAAAACAGTCGACAAGTTTGGAACATTTGAGTTGACTTTAAAGTCATTGCACTTTTGCTTGAATTGCTGCTTGGATGTAATAAATTTTATTGTTTTATTTAAATTAGACAGGAGAGACAGAAATAGTGACTATACAAATAAAGTGTGGGCCAAGCGTGAATGATTTACTTCAGACCATAAAAATATCAAAAATGATTCTTTAGTGACCCCTGATGATATACTTGTATCAACGTTGCACATGTTTTTGGTATAAAAATTCGTAAACGCTATGCCTAAAGAAGGTAGTGGAATTTTAAATCTGAAAAATTTTATATCCCTTTCAACTCAGGGATGAAATTAAAGAGAAAAAAAATTAAAGAAATCTAAATTGAAAATCTTCTGACCCATTCGGGTCGTTTAGTGCGCGGTTTAAATTCATCATTTGTTGACGATAGTGTTGTGTATTAACGGTTTCGCCGGGCTTTAAGGGTTCATAATACACAATAGCACTGATCTTCTTGTCGACGCGGCTTCGCCTTGGATTTAAAGGACCGTCTTCGCGAGGTGAAAGCCACGATTTTTTCCGCTTCGGGTCTTCAAAATCCATTTATCATCTCCGTCACAATTCGATGTAAATATGATTTCTTTTGGTGACCCCGAAGCAGAATTTCCAAAAAATCAATGCGGGCGGCAAATCCTCTTTACCAGTCAAAAAATTCGACATAATTGATAAACACGATAAAACAAACACGCTAGTTTTGGCCGACTCAACTTGTTTGTTTTTTTAGCTAAATGTCAGACGATCCAAATGGCGTATGTGCCAATTTAATACGTTGCGCCATCTCTTAGTAAAACCGGAGAAACTTATGCATGCCCCTGTTAAAGATGAGGTGAGTGACGAACACGGTTCCATGAGATAATTTTCTTAATTGAGAAGTGCTTTTAAGGTAAATCGTATCGGAAATGGCCCAAAATATTCACGGAAATTTTAAATATTTATGTCGTGAATCAGGGCAGATAATGAGCAGCGATGTTTACTGAATATTGAGCTTTTGCATATGTGGTAATGTTATCACGAACCACCAATATACCGTTTTAGGTTGGATGGCGCCCTAGGCTCACTAGACTTCATCCAAGTTTTTTTTTTCCATTTCGGACTCATGGTATATTTACTTATCAATACTATATAATTTCTCATTATTTTTTTACTCATTTTGCGACATTTCACAAATGATCTTTCGTTAAATTTATGCGGGACACAACTTTCTCGTTTTCGAAGGAAATCTCTTTACCTGCAATTGTTTTCGAACAATTTATCGCTCAATATTTGATAGTAATGACAATTATACTTTGGTTTGACTTCAGTCTTCAACCAGAAATTATTCGGAGGCTATACAGAGGTGTCAGGCGTTTTCAGCATAAAAATAACTCTTTTTAAATCGCCCTAACAAGTTACCGTATAAGGAAAAGCATGACCACGACAGGTGAGATAAATTTTGAAGATTTTTTTTAAAATAATAGATACGTATAACACGACTTCCGTCCAATGTGGATTGCTTGGGACTCAATTATCCATTTTAAATGATGAAATGATTAATATTGCTATAGTTTAAAGTTCTGAGCACTTTATCCTATTGTTAAACTGAATTTGAATGATAAAGGTCAATACGCCATCTAATAGAAAAGAGAATTTTTCTCTTCTCTTATCTTAATCTCTTATCTTAACTAAAGATTTCAAAGTAGAAATTCAAAGTAGTATCGAAATTTCATTAATGCACTTCGTTTATCGTAAGGATTGACGTAAAACTTAATAATCAATGTAACAATAACGTTAAATTTTATTTATTTGAATAAAACATTTATATTAAGTTATTCACAATGAAACCACAAGCATTGAAATAAAAGTTTACAAGTTTCTTGGATGCGGAACAAGATGATCAACGCCCACAACTATCTATTATTCATTTCCGATTGCTATTTCGCATGAATAAAGATAGTGAACCTCTTGCCCCTATCGCAAATATTTTGCTTTGAAATTTGATGATTTTTATGTGGAAGATTCTACCAGTCCATATAAAATAGGTCCCGAGAGAAAGTTCACAACAATTTCGTTTGGGTTTAATCTTTATCTGAAAATAACAATGATTGGGACAGGTTTGGAAGATTTGCATCTAATGGATGTCGCTATTGTGCGAATTTCGTAGAGGTAAGAATAAAAGAAAACGAAAAAACGAAGATTGAAAGGTCGAATCAAATTTAAATACTTTGATTTGATGTTAGTACACTATTTTTTGGAATAGCTGAGCGAGTTGAATGATTCTCGGATGTTTAAGTGATAGTAGTTTGCATGAAGATTTATCTCTCGACTGAATATCTCAATCAGCAGCAAATTAGTAATTCTTTACATCCAACACGTCTAGCAGCTATGCACGAATTGATGCCAAGCATGAAACTTCAATTGCTGGCGGGTGTTTATATGAAGTTAACATATGTCAACAGATGAAAGGAACTTTTACATAAATCGATACATTTGTATTCAACATATTGTTGTATGTCTTGAGTTTTAGTTCTTTCCGATCTGTACGAGTGGTTCTCAACAGACTTCCAAAACATCTTGACCTGGTGTAAAGTGTACTGTTTTTAAGATGACTTGAAGATCTTAGCTCGTGGATTGTCCGCAATTTTTGGTATCTTAGCGCCAATGCAAAAACGATCTTGACTACTTCCATGTTCTAGTGGTCGTACTAACCTGGATTTCTTGCAATGATAGTAGCCTTCAGCGTTTTGGTTTATCTTTATACTTCTGTATATGTTCTTGGGTCGACTATTTTTGGATGACGGTCTAAAATAACCAAATGTAAGACGAAGCTTTGATTTGACTTTCAATCAAAGAACTGCCAAATGAATGGGCGTCTTTCACTTGATATATTTGGCGTAATTTGAATTCATATGGGTCAACACCCTTTTCTACAATATTTCAAACGTAAATCGTGATCAATGAATTGCTTCAATCATATGTAAATTTTCTCTAATTATAATCCAATGATTAGTTGAAGCAAAACAAGAATTTATTTTCGCTTTTTATGGACTAATTGATCGCTTTTTATGGACGCAATTGAATTTGATGTGGAGCACTTAGTTTGTCAATGAGATGACATTTTTCTCTTGACTAATGATTAGGATCATGCAAAACATCAAAGATATGATCTTCGTAAGGAACAAACTTAATATGTTTATTTCAAACAAAAGATTGATTAGTTGGCATATCGTTGTTAATTTGTTTTTCTTAGAAATGCTTTCTATGCTCACAGTATGTGTCAAGACACTGTACTTTTCTAGTTTAAGTGGTTTTATGTGCCTTTCGTTCTAATTTCAATAGGATATAATTTCACTTTTCAGTTACTTGATCGCTTTAAACCGCAGGTGATAATATTATACATTCCATACCAGTTCTAGTTAAGATACCGTCATTAATAAAGAAACCCACTGAGTAATAGTTAAAAAGTAAAAGCTGTCCTACGAAAGTAATTGATTGATTTTTTCAGAGACTTAGTCGTTAGTGCGAAAATATTTGATTAATTGATGAATGAGTAGCCAGTCGATGAAGCCAATAAAATCGTGGGCAGCAAAACTTAGAGATAGCAATCGGCACACTCTGAAAACGTAGTTTTCGAATGATATTCAAAACATTTTAATGTGATTTCGAATTGTTGAAGCTTTAAAATTAACTAAAAAATTGAAATATATGCTTCCTTTGCATATAAAATCGTTTCACAATTCATGTTTTCTCTTTAAAATAATTTTAAATTTTTTAAATAAAAAAATTAATAATTAAAAAAAACATGATTTATTCCCATGTTTCCGATATGTCCGGCATAATTTCATGATTAAGTGTGACTCTTACCAAATTTTCTTCTTTATGCATTTATCTCCAAATAAAATGGTCCCAAGACATCTAAGTCCCATGTTCTTGTTGCACCATTGTTCTCGATATGTCGCAAGCTCATAGTTTGTTCTGAAGCACAAAGACGACCTTACAAAATGATAAAGATATAATAAAAATCGTGCAGGGAAATTTTGAAACCTTAATTGGTAGCGTTTTTTTCCCTGTAATTTCCGCTTTCGAATATGTATATCGTAAAATCCTGGCTAATGTGCCCAGCACCATAGCCAATACCGCCTTGTAATCAGTAGTAGTAAGAAAAAAAAAGAACTTCCACTTTCAAGTAGGAAAGTTGCACTTTCTAAACCATTGATATGACCGTCGATAAATCATCCCCTACAGTCCATCACAACCGTGTGGCATTAGGATTTACCATCTTAAAGTCTTTTATCGTTTCGTGTCTCACATTTTTGGAATAGTTCTCACAGTCTTCGTCGATTAAAGCTGCCGAGTGCTCTCAAGGTTATTGGTCCTTGATGTTTATTGGTCTTCAGTCTTCATCATGTCAAATATACTTTTTTTACGACATTGTTCCATATGGTGTATGTGCCTAGCCCACTAGGGTTTCCACAGCCTTATTATTTAGGCGACTTCTGGCCAGTAAAAACTTTCGTACAACGCATTGTTGAATCATCTCCGTCTCGTTTTCCTCTGATGATTCTTATCAAGACCCTACTTTCCGTTTTACTGTCACTAAAACATTTACAATTTTTTCGAATGCTAGCGTGAGGCGTCATACTTCGCATAACACGTACCTTATTATAGACTTATATACACGGAGCATAAATTACCTATAACTGCACCTGTGTTTAAAGGTAACCACCTAAAACATCTTCCTCGTAGCCTTGACATATCTATTAATCTTGAAAGTTTCATTCCCGAGCGTTAATACAAAGCATTCTTTTGACGTGCTGAACTGCTATTTTAATTACAAAAAAAATTGAGCACATCGTCCTGTTTCCATTCCACATGCGTTTCAAATATTTCGGTCAGTATGCTGCTGATCCTGCCATGCTCTTTAGAGTGACATCACTCTGTATGATCGCAGAAATTTGTCTTTTATTTATTATTACTCTGGTGTCCATTGTGTTTCCTAAGTTTCCTGCGTATTGTACTATTTTTTACTGATGGATCCTGTGGTCCTTGTAACTATCTTTGACACGTTAAGTGGTTGCTTCATTTTAAGCTGCATCTTTGTCTTTCTTATTCGATTTTTCTGCAAATGGTCTATCTATCCTGTCGTCCTGTACAAACACAGGATGTCTCTTAGCTCTGTCGTAAAGCGTCTTAATTCTGTAGCGTTTGCGTAGCGGGGCGTATTGTTTTACTCAAACTCTGACAGACTGGAAGGAATCGTTCCGTATTTTCTTCTTCCTCGCCGCGAACTTGGCAGGCATTGACTCTTTGGATTGCTGTTCGTTTGGCGTATTCACCTTGAAGATACCGTTCACCGTTTTACCGTTATTTACCGTTCAGTTATTATTACTACCAATGCTCCATATCTATTTTTTCACAGAAGTTGTTGTTTTTTTCGTTTTGTTAGATTGAGGCCAAAGGGCTCGGCTTATCCTGTAGTCATTCCAATTATTCTCGGTCGTATCTATCTCTTTACAGGGTGTTTCTTTTAGTTCAATTTTTCCTGTTGCTAGTGTCACATTGATATCGTCTGTTGTAGTTGCATTTCGATCAGCTGATCTAGGTCTTGTTAGCTCATCTGCGTTTTTCGTTCCTCTGTAATCCTTTGTTTCCATGGACACATTTTAATTTTATTTTTTTTTGTTTCCGCAACTTTAAGAGCCAGCCTACAAGTTCTTCGCTAGTTAGGAAACTTCGCGGTTAAAACGGGAGATAAGAGACAAGAGATATGTTTTTCTTTTTTAGGGGTGTTTGGTACCACTTAGAACTTAGACTATATGGGCTTAGAATTTCAGACTTTACTTAGACTTTAATTTTAGAAAACTCCCGACTGGAAAACATATACAGTGTAATACAGTGGCATATCTCAATGGTTTTTACAATGCAGCTTGTCTTCCTTTAAATACACCTTATAAGCAGTTCTGAGGCATCTGTTTTCGGTTCCATATGTCGTGACTAAACCCAAAAAAGAATATCAGATCCAGTGGCCTCTCGGTTTTATGAGTTCCGTCAGGATGTCGTTGATACTCTGGGCTTTATTTTTTGGTACTACTGGAAGTTGGTGTATATTTTATGCGGTTGAGCACCTCTTTAAAGCGATGCACTCAACCCTACTGTGCTTCTGCATTATCCCCACTAACTGATCCCGTCTTTATTTTACAATGAGTCGTTTTAGATTGTAAATCTCGGAGTACGTTTGCCAATACTCGGTACATTTTTCAAGTGTTGTTGATCGCTAAATTGTGCTCAATTTTACTCAGTTCTTCTTCATTTTGACTTTTACTTCTGATCACTACTCGTTTGAGTTCGTAACCTGCTTTTTTATACATTTTCTCTTCCAGTTTCTTTTTTCTATTGCATCCAACGACTTCTCCCACTATCGATTCGAATCCGTTTCGCAGTTTGTTACATGTCTCGTCTTAAGATTTTTAATGTTTTGCAATAATTTCCTTGATTGGATTTTCAATCTAGTTTAAAAAGGAATCGCCATAGAATCTCGAACTTACGGAAAGAACTATCTTTTTTTTTCTTCTATCTGCCACTGGTTGCGATGCTTTGTATAAGAAAGACACTACTTCAAGTCTAGGTGATTGGGTAGCATAAATTGAACAGCGCAAGTAGTTCATCGTGCATGTTCCACGGAAATCAATGAGGGATGCTGATGTTCTTCTTCAAAAATCTGGTAAACACTTGGTGCAGGGTAGCCATGAGGTACTTAAGATTTAGGACTTCATAAAGTAAAGTCATTCAGTGCGTTGTTGAGCAGAAAATGAGAGGAAAAGTGTTTTGTTTCGAGTTGAAAACGCTTTGCTTGAAAACGAATACTGCAATGCAAAGAACAACTTGAAGCAGGATACAGACAATTCCAGACAAAGCAAGTTCCATTAGCCCACATAAAGTGACGTAAAGTGACCACTGTTAAAGTAATAACCAACCAAGGTGTTGAATGAGTTGACGAGCATGTAGGACTTTATTATAAAGGCATTTTAGCTGGTTATATGAACATCTGAGTAAGCCCAATGTGGTCCTTGTTACACAATTGATGATTTCGAGATTCGATGCAGCGATGAAGAGTGTTCAATAAATGAACTTAAAAAAAATTATAAAATCCGAAAACGGAGAAACAAATAAACTAAAAGGTTTGTATAAGTGCGATACAATTTTCAAATTGGTAGATTGTATTACTTTGAAGTTATTGGTATGAATTTCATAACAGCTTATGAAGCAGAGTATTGCGCAAAAAAAAAGGCAATTTAAATAATGATATGAACAAAAATGAATATCCATTGATATTTCTTTCTCTTTCTTACCTCATTTTAATTTTATTTTTTATTTATTTTTGATTTATTTTATTTCAATTTCTACGCCAGTAACAAAAAGTCCCAAAGCCTGGTCAAGACCCGCAAGATATTGAAAGTTATTTGCAAATATGCTTCTACTGCCTACTGGCTCATCTCAATTTGGCTTCAGGCATGGTAACTCAACAAAGTACCAGCTATTACGTTTCGTTAAAGACATAAGAACAGCGCTGAATTTAAAATATTAGTTGAGCCAGCTGTCGATCGATATTGAAAAAGCCAATACCGTTCGGCAGGACGAACTACTTAATAAGCTCAAAAAGTGCAATATCCATCATACTTGCACAAACTGATTTCATCTTCCTGAGCGATGTTGCATACAAAGTCAAAGTTCGAAGATCGACATCCAGGTTGAATATGGTTCTTGCTGGTGTTCCATAAGGTTCATACCTGAGTCCTACACTTTTCGATAAACATTTTACGCCCGACTTACATAGAATTCAAACTGCCAACTAACAGCGGTTACAGACGACACCTACTTGAAAATTCTGAAACAAAAATTTAAATACTTCTACAGACGGAAAATTAAGATCAAAATCAATAAAACCATGAAAACATTCTTTAGCAGAAAACATTAGTCCACCATGCTGGCTAACAAACCCTTAAACTTTGTGGGTCAAATGATTCCTTGGCCCGAAGATCTGACCTTCTTACATCTGAAACTTGATCGAAAGCTTGCATTTAAAAATCATGTTTAGCACACTCGGGCATCCATTCTGTCTTGCCCTGTCAATCGAAAGTCGCCCATGAACCTTCTAATAAAAATGCTAAATCAATTTGTAGACAATCTTGCCGATCTGTTTCAACAAGCTTAAAATTCCTCTTAGCCCCTGACAAAAACAGTTTGTGCTTTAGAGGGGCCTTAAATGGAACGAAGATAATGGCGTGATAATGAAACGAAGCAACGAAAAACTACTTTCGATTCTTTGGCGCTGAGCTGTTTTCCCCATTAAGTAAATCCATTCAATCTATAATATTCGTGAAGATCTTTGCATCCCCGTCACCGATGTTATAAGCATTTTTGCCATTGTGAGGCTTTTCAGAATTTATGAAAATTTCCACCAATCCCTGAACTTCCTTGCCTCTGGAACTACCCTCAAACATTGCGTTGCATTCTTCGAGATGCTCACTGTCGTACCAAAATTGAAAGTCAACGTGGTTCTGTTTTTTCATCAATTCACAGGTTTTGAAAATTTGATAGGAAACATTGTAATCTAGTATTTTGCCTGAATATTTGCCGGCGATATTGCACCGATCAATTAACTTAAACCAGGTTTTGATAAAAATATTTAACATCTTTAGTTTTTTGCTTCACTTCTGTGCCAGCATTTTCAAGGCAAATAAGAGAAATAGCGTTTTTTGCGATTTCATATTAAAATTTGACGTAATACCCACCAACAAGGAAAAGAGATTCAAGCCCGCACCAAGTAATCGCATGATAAACACAATTTTCCGATTAATTTCATATCCTGCGTTTATATTATTATCTGAACTTGTTGGCGATTACCATACTCACACTCAACGTTGGCTTTAAATCGAAATCCAAGTACAGAAGTCCTGGAAACTTATTTATTTACATTATTTATGTACATTTTAGCATAGTAGCCAACTCCGAAAACTTCATTAATCCATACATCGAAGTCGGTGCTTATTGATAATTTTTCAGCAGATTTACTTACGAATAAAGTACTATGCTCTGCAGTGTGTTGATTGCTCAAAAATTCGCGTGAACGGCTCATGTATCTTTTTTTCTCTTAGTGTTTCAATTATGCTACCTTTTGTTTAATTATGAGCTCTTTTAGAAGGCATTTTTCTATGAGAATGTACTTCTGTAACGACTCAAATGGAACTGTGAACCCATGAGATAGCGAACAATATCAATGTAAACATATAACGGGTTTTTTGCAAAAAGGGAAATGTTTTAAAGCCGAGCGAGCGTCAACCATGTACGGCACCTGGGGCGAGCCAAGAGCGCGCGCTCACTACAGTTGATGTTCATATCTCGTTTCCAGTTACGAATTCTCGTATAGTTAGGAGGTTATTTTTGAGGGTCTAAGAAATTGAAATCCGTTAACAGTGTCTTAACTGACAGTAGCAGTTGCTTGTGCCCCTTTTTTCGCGTTTTAACACGTTCCCCTCGGTTCAATTTTACTATTTCGATATTTTTTTGACGTCCAATATTTTTTTAATTGATATTTTTCTACGTCCAATATTTTTTTATTGGACGAATTGAATTGTGTTATTATAATGAAAGATTTAAAATTTAAATAAGATATTTTCATGAAAAACTGCGAATGTTTATCAACCCAAACACTCAATAGTAAGTGATAAAAAGTAGAACAGCTAATGAAAAAGCAATCCTGAATGTTGACTTATTGATGCATAATGAAAGGTGACTTAGCTATTAAAATTATATTTTCGACTGAGGATATTTGAACGTAAATAATGTATTAAGCTTTGATCGTAGGACTCGTGTTTACATTGACACTTTTCAAATCTTTTCAATCTAATCTTCAAAACAAAGTAAATAATTGAAGTAGGAAACAGAATATCTATTCGTAGTAGGGTATCATAAAGTGATCATGTTTCTTTTCACAGTAAACGAAGTACTATGCACAACTCATATCTGATTTTGGGTTTCCTAACTGGTTCAATCTTAAATTGCTTCATCATAAGAACAAGAACTATAGTAAACTACCAAAAACTTCTAAAGCCAAGGACAACCTACGATAAGTGTACTTTACAGCAAACATATACCGTGGGAATAAAAATGCACGATAAAATATCGAACGTCATTACGTTTATGTGTCAAACAAATCATGTTTGTCTCATTGCGAAAAATTGTGGAGTTTTTTTTTTGAGTTTTCAAAGAATTTTATCTGATGATTTACACGAACATGGACAAAGACTGTTAAACTGGTTGAACCATCAATCTTGCCTTTAGAAAAATATTGTTGACAAACAAAAGACTAAGAAATATTTTCAATTTATTGGCGCAGAGATGGTTTATCCGTTAAATGATTCAAAAGAATAATCGATTATTAGTTATTACAAAATATTCAAGCAATTTATTATTTTTATATTTATATACAATTTATTTATTTTTTTATAACATTTTCGCATCTATTTTGGGTGCATTGTCAATTCAATACTATTCAAATTGTCGCAATGCGATACTTTAAAATAAAGACTGTTTTATATCTTTTTGACGAATAATAAACTTGCATTATAATATTTGTTGAAATTCCAGTTAGATTGCAGCTATTATTTGTAATTCCCCTGAAACAGCTATTAAGCATCGTTTTCATTCCAAAAAACCTGCAATAAATCATCTGTTTACGTATTATTTCGGCTTCTAACGCCATTGAAATGTAAACATACTCATAAACTTATTTGATTTATACTTGCATTTATTTTCAAAACAATATCAAATATATTTTATATTTTTTGCCACTGCAGCAGAATTCGCTGTTTATTGATGTGGAAGTTCTTCATATGTAAGACATATGTAAATTCTTTAGTTTACCTCAGGCTTTTAAGCCATTTCAACTTTTAAAATAAGGTCTTCTGGAATCAAAATTTAATAGGGAATGAAAAAATTTTCTACTTCACTGTTATTCTCTTTTTTATATTTTTAGCAATGTTTTTAAGTTCATGTTGAGTTATAACCGAGCATTGCGCCATAATCTATTTTTAGTTTATTTTATGATCCCACATCAATCTATAGATGATGGACGATGAATCTTTGGACAAATAATAACTAAGAAAAAAGGAGAAGCGATTTGAAGCTTAACCAGGCAGTAGCTTGAATAAACTAAGAATGCTGACTTAGTATAGTAAATGCAACTTGGCTTTTACTTAATATAATTTAATGTAATTTGAGCCGCTTTTTATTGTACGAGATCATAAAGATGTGGAACACCCACCGCGATGTTGTTTCTTCATTTCGTACTTGGTCACATTTTAACGACTATTGAACATTTTTTTCTTACTCTACTTCTTATTTCTTCGTTCCAAGCGAACCTTAGTCAAAATAGACATGATCCTACTTGAGCTTTTGAGAACACTTTTTGCCTGATTTTCGGTCGTATCTGAAAGATTTTAGAATTTTGGAATTTTTTTTTTCAATTCTCTTCACATTGTCTTGCATTGTAAATAGCTTAATTTGAAAGTAAAGTAAATAAGACAAAATGATATTTATATGTGCATTTCATATTTATTTTTGTTTTTCATAATCACTTTAACTTTGGGAATAAACCGCACATCTCTACGAGAATGTTCCCGCATTATCACAGAGTTTAAGGAATCTAAGTCAGATATGAGAAATCTGTTGTGAAAATAGTAAAAGTTCGTATGAAAAAAAGTTTTTCTGAATGAATAATAATACTTTTCCGTCTTTTTATTATGTTATGACAGCTTATACATTCATTGAACTTAGAAAGTTTATTTCAACATAGTCGAATTGGGCTTTAATTCATTCTTGCGGTTGCTTGACACATTTTTTGAGTTTTTGATTGAAGGACTTGACCTTAAGTTAATGTTGATATGAGCCATGTATACAGATTCCTATCGTATGAGTTTTCCGTATAACGTTTTTACGTTGTAAGCATTTCTTAAAGAGTGTTTTTATAAGTTAGAAAATTAAAACTGGTAGATGTATATTTTACTGTTTTCAGAAAGCGGGAGCTTCCCTCACTGACGTTTTATGATTTGAAACCAGGCGCTCTATGTTTGTTAAGTAGCAAAAAGTCAGTTTTTCATTTGGAGTGTTTCCTTTAGTATCTTTTCATAGAATTTCATACTTCCAGCGACTAACGAATTTCCAGTTTCATTTACGTACATAAGGATTCGCCTCTAGCATGCTCTTTAGCGCTAGATGGCAAACCATGCTTCAAGCAATAAGTTGAGGTTTCCCGATAACGCAGCATGTACACAGTTTGAAACAAAGAATTCAATTCAATCGCCTTGATCAGCACAAAGCAATCTGCAGCGAGTCTGAACTGGGCGCAGAAGACTATCAAACACCTAGATAGCGACGTTGCCGTAGGAAGAGTTTATCTAATTGACTCTTCTACATCTTTGACGTCCGAAATATTATCAATGTTTCCTATATCTAAAGACATTTTAGCTGTAATGTCGTGATTACAGCTTTAGAGCCAAGGACGTCCTCGACGGGATGCTCGTACAAACCCTTGCCAGTGGATTCCGTACCGAATCCTACGAGGAGGCTGCCTGTTTTGATCGCTTGTACCATTCGTATGCTTGATTTTCTTGACCTACACTGTTGTAGGTCCTCCCGGCTGCCGACTTAATTAGTAGAGCGTCCATACGCTCCTTGCGCCTGGCCTTCTGGGCCTTACTGAGTTTTGCGCTTTCGTGCTTTTCGGAAAAGTCATCATTGAACTCCTCCCCTTGACTGGTGTCTCTTATCTCGCGCCACTTTTCCCTTTTCCTGTGATCCGACTTCAGCGGACTACATTGCGGGCTATTGCCCTTTATGCAGGGAGTAATATTTGCCAAGTAGAGGGTTCTATTTTCGGTGAATTTTAAGCTCTTTCGGCGCATTCTTTGCCTTTGCCACCTCAGGTAGGTAGTGCCGTTTTTAATGTTCTTATTTACATTTTGTACACATTGCTCTTGTTTCTCATAACTTTTAAGATCGGGCTTATACTTCGTACACGCCGCTCTTTTTCACATCGGTCAACGGCAATCTTCGTAGCCAGCTCGCTCTCATGGAGGATTATATCTTCGGTACAATGTCGGCTACGGGCTCTTATGGCTGTGTGGCATCATTTTTTCCGCCTCCCTACAGGGTCTGTAATGTGGCTATTGACAGTAACTGGAGCATGACAGTTGGGGTTGACGGTTCAAGTCGCCAACGCCTCCAAAGTGCTTCTCGAGCCTTTTGTCGCATCACCTGGAGCAGTTGAAGCCTGAGCAGGACGAGTATTGTGTAAAAGCATCTTCGTCGCAAATGCAATGTGCTCAATGAAAACTTTGTTATCTGTTGTCTTCTCGCGGATCCGCGGAAGTTTTGATAAATTTTGAGGCGGATATGGCATCAGTTTTGGCATACGGGTGAGCAGGCATATCTCTGTAGTCTTTTCACATGTAGTTGTTGACTCTTCAGTGGCCAAGGGCTCACTTGCGACTTATCCCCTACCTTATTGTCGGAGAGAAGCCCACATTTAATCGGGACTTCCTTACACTTCGCGTCGTATATTCCCACCCCTAGTTTTTTTGTTGCTTCTGCGTTCGTCACCAATGCTAAATGGATACTTTTAGAGACTCAGTCACGCGTCTGGTTAACGGATAACCTCGCCAAAAAAATGTTGGAATCGTAGACCTAAAATCTCAAAGTTATAATGAGAGATTTCTCTAATTTCGACATATCTATCCTTGGATCAAATGTCCCACTGACAAGTAGAGCAAGATTTTTCCAAACAACCGCTGAATTAAGAAACTGTAGTTAGTTTAGGTTATGTTGTTCCGCTTCAACTCCGCAAATACTGGGCAAAATCAAAAAACTCCGACGCAATGCCATAAATTGTTGATAGAGGCCTACAGTGAAAATTGCACTTGTTTTCGGATGACATAGAAGGTCTTTTGAAGAGCGAGAGAGCATCGAAGACGAACAATGTTTCTGCTTCAACTCCGCAAATACTGGCCAAAATCTTCAGCACCGCAAATACTGGCCAAAATCAATGTGTGCGCGATGATCGTCGTGTGAGCATTCGGCTGATTCCTGAGACTGTAAACAACGATATAGAAACGGTCAGAAAAATTTTGCATAATGAATCGAACATGAAGAAAGTATGAAGCAATTTGACCCCTCACCAGATCTGCTCAGTTTTTCTTGAAAGGTTAGATGAAGAGTCTGAAATGATGGAAATTCCAGTACGATGTTGAAACTAAGCGGCAATCTATGCACTGGAAAATTCCTTCATCGCCAAGAATGAAAATAGCAAGGATGTCCAAGGAAGGCTTTAAATCTAAATTCAAGGCGATTGTAATCGTTATTTTCGATATCAATGGCTACGTGATGATTGAATGGGTTCCAGAAGATTGTAAACCAAACTTATTATTTGCAAAATTTTGCAACAGCTGATCTGCTGCTGCTGAGCGAACAACATCGAAATAAGGCCTCACCAGCTTGGTTCTCCGATGACTCCCATACTGCTGCCGTTTGGGTTCGTGGTAGTATGCGACTCCAGATCCAAGGTCACGGCCGAGGAGACGGTTTCGTGTGGATTCGGTGCTCGGGTATAACGATTTTCAGCGTATACCTAACGCCGAATGAGTCAATGCCATCTTTTCAAAATAGACTGGACGCGCTAGAGGATGCTGTTCTGAACACAGATGGCAAAGTACTCGTAGCAGGAGACTTCAACGCCAGAGCCGTTGAGTGGGGCATGTCTCAAACCGATTCCAGAGGGCAACGCATTTTGGACATGTCGTCGAGGACTGGGTTGGTAGTTTTAAATACCAGTAATGTACCGACCTTCCGGCGCTGGGGCTGCGAAGGAACAATCCCAGATGTGACATTCGCCTCGGAGTCCCTCGCTTCGACGACGTTGAACTGGAGAGTACTTGAGGATTACTCAGCGAGTGACCACCAATACATCGCGTTTGAGATCGGCGATACCACTCCTCGCTCGTCTCAACGATCTTTCACTCCCGGGTGGAATATCGGAAAAATGGACGTGGAGACTTTCGCCAATGTGATTCTAAAAGGCGGAACGACATCGGGATGCCCTTCGGGGAACGGAAGGGCTGGAGTCGAGGGAATGGCGGAGTCAACGATGAACCTTATCACTTCTGCCTGTAAAAGATATCGCAGACAAACGAGGCGAGTGTCACAGACTTCGACATGCAGCTCAGCGGTCGAGAAACGTAGAGGAAGCATCCGATAGGACAGCAGCATACAGATCAGCAAGGAAAGAACTCCGAAGACTCATCAACGAGAGTAAGGCACGCTGCTGGCGAGAACTTGTAGACGATGTGAACAGGGATCCATGGGGGCTCGGCTACAAGGTAGTGTGGCGCAGGCTATGTACCTCACGGAAGCCATATTTACTTCAAGCAGATAAGATGGACGGCATAGTGCAGGCGCTTTTTCCAACTCACCCTGTCCGTGTTGATGCTGCCCACGAGGTCGACTCAGGCGAATGTCCATCGTTCACTAAAAATGAGCTGGGGGAAGCGGTGCTTTCTATGAAAGCTCGAAAGGCACCAGGACCAGATGGCATTCCATCCGAGGTGCTACAAATGGTCTTCCACGTTTGTCCTGACATGCTACTCAATGTGTTCAACGCTTGCCTGAGAGAAGGTGTGTTCCCATCTCGCTGGAAGGTGGCGAGCCTCACATTGATCAGCAAGGGAAAAGGGGACCCCGGGCTGCCATCTACATACCGGCCGTTTTGTATGCTAAACACAGCCGAGAAAGTGTTCGAAAAGCTCATCAAAAGAAGACTCACAGACGCAATTCGTGCTGCAGGGGATCTATCTCCTCGGCAGTATGGCTTTAGAGCAGGGGGATCTACTTCCGATGCCATCATGGAAGTGGTGAATGCAGTCCGTCGAGCCGAAGCGCACAAAACTGAAAAACGAGTTGTCTTGCTAGTGACGCTTGACGTCAGAAATGCCTTCAACTCCGCCAGATGGTCGGATATTCTTGGCACATTGGAAAATTTTTTCCGATTGCCAGGGTATCTGATGCGGATTTTGAAGGATTATTTAAAGGACCGCAGACTGCTCTATGACACACAAGATGGGCGACGCAGTATGGAGATAACGTCTGGTGTAGCGCAAGGCTCCATACTGGGACCAGACTTGTGGAACGCCACATATGACGGACTATTGAGGCTTGAGCTGCCAGATGAGTCGCGCTTAGTCGGCTATGCAGATGATATAGCAGCACTGGTCGCCGGACGTACAGTCGAACATGCGCAGCGCAGACTGGGAGTGCTAATGCGTCAAGTGAGGGAATGGATGACCACCCGTGGGTTCAGTTTGGCACTAGAGAAAACCGTGGTGGTCATTCTCACGAAGAAAAGAATTCCCACGGTAATTCCTTTGCGGATCGGAGATGCGACTGTTGAGTCTAAAGTCGCAATAAAATATTTGGGACTATTGATCGATTCCAAAATGAGCTTTTCGGAACAGATCAGGGCAACGGCGAAAAAGGCCGCGATAGGCGTCTCAGCTTTGAGTCGACTAATGTGCAAACGAGCAAACGCCGACTTCTCATGAGTGCTGTACAGTCAGTGCTACTGTACGGCTCTGAGGTTTGGGCCGGAGCTGTACCGAAAGCGCTTGGTCCAGGTACAGAGACGAGGAGCTTTACGGGTTGCGTCTGCATACCGCATTGTCTCTGAGTCGGCGGTGTTGGTGATCGCAGGAGTGATACCCATCGCCCTCCTTGCTAGAGAACGACGGAGAATTTATGACCGTAAAGTGGAGGGCTCAAGATATGCTGTCAACCGAGAAGAGAGGCAGCGCACAATACTCGAGTGGCAACAGTCATGGGAAGGCGACTCCAATGGCCGCTGGACTGCTCGCCTTATAGGGAACGTGGGATCGTGGCTAAATCGAAGGCACGGTGAGACTGATTATTACCTTACCCAGCTTCTTAGCGGGCATGGGTATTTTCAGTCTTACTTGCACAAGATTGGTAAATCACGGTCCCCAGACTGCATTTTCTGCCCAGGGGAAAGGGATGACGCATGTCACACCTTCTTCAACTGTAGAAGTTGGAACAGGATGCGGCAGGACTTGTGGGAGGTGATGGGAGAGCTTTCTCCAGAAAATCTGGTCGGAGAAATGCTGAAAAGTTTCGACAAATGGACCTGCGTGGCACATTACTCTCGGGCAATACTTATTGCCAAAAAATATTCGATAGATAACCTTGGGCGCGGGGTCTCCTTTCCAGCAGTCCTCCTCCATCCTGCCCCCTCCCGCTGGTGGGAGATTTCTCTAGACTGACGGCGCCCTAGCGCGAAGTAAAAAGAGGCCTAGCCCGAAGTAATGTGTCAAACGTTTCCAGGCTAGGATCTCTTGACAGGGGGTGTGTTTAGTGGGTAGTCTGGTAGCATGCGCTGCTAGGAGTCCCACACTCCGGGCGTAAATTGCCTTCACCCCCCAACCAAAAAAAAAAAAATTATTTGAAAAATTTTGCAACACTGCGAGAGCGAATTCTTCAGAAACGGCCGTAGTTGTGGAGAAACAAGTCGAGGATGTTGCACCAGCATAACGCGCCTGTCCATAACGTGCTCGTGCTTCTTTGGTCCTTTTCAAAAGCGACTAGCCCTTTAGATTAGATCACACATTATATTTGATGAAATTATTACAGTTATAATAACGATCTGACGGATGACCAATCTAGCAATCTTCAGACAGGCAAGCTTCACAAAATTTTAGTTTCCTTGAGTTTTGCTAAACAGACTTTAAATTCACCGAACTTGTATTAGTGCTCAGATTACCCCAAATTGGCTGCGAATAGGCAAACCCAGTCTGCCTACACAATTTAGTGATTTATAAACGGGCCACTTTTGTTTGTCACCTCCGACTTATGAAGACATGTGATCAAAATGGCGTTAAACTACTAAGATAGTAAACAAATTTCAGGCCTACATTATCGCACTTGAAATCACAATTTATTTTTTATAAATTTTCGCGATTAATATGACAGTGCCAGATCATGTTTTATGAAGTTAGTGATTTCATCGGGTTAACGCTGGTTCTTCTAAAAGTGCGTATCGTCAAAGAAGTACATAATGACAGGCCTGGTAGCCTTACCCTGTGTTGCTAGTGGTGACCTATTTTACGTGCACGTAAGGAAATAATGAAGCGCCCATGAAATCTGCATCCCGCCAATGTTATTACCAAAAAGTGCAATTTTCTGCACATTTCAGCAACTTATACCACTAAACTCTCTTTTGCTTTTCAACCAGTTTTGGGAGCGGCTTAGGCGAAATCACAATCAAGCGGGGTCAATTAATTCTGTACATTCTGACGTTCCGCACACAACTATGAATCAAACGTACACAAAGTGCTGAACTTTCACTTCGAACATTTGCCACGCGCATAGTTTTTTCAGTAAATTCTGTTGTTTCTTAGAAACAGCTTGCGTAGGATACTTCTACGCTCATTATAGTCTTTTTTTCTCGCAAAAACTAGACGATATCCTGATAATATCGTTGCATTTTCTCGACACCGTTGACGCCCAGGCGAACGAATCACAAAACTCGTACAAATTCCCGCGACGAGTCTACCTACTCATGGTCTTATGTGAATGGGTGTGACCGACGACTTCCAGGCTTATTATAATATACGGCCCCGGTATCTTCCGTGTAGGACATTTGTGTGAAGAGTTTCGAGAGAAAGTAATTGTTTCGTCCAAAAGCTAATCGGATGTAAGTGTGTGCTTGTGATCGAAGTGTCAAACTGGCTGCGTAGTTCATTTGCGAAGCCTAGAACTAAAAACACTTTGATTCCGCTAAAGACGGTCCCATGTTGTTCGCCTCCAATGAGAATGTTCTCTGGAAATTTTCTTGTCTTTGACATTTGTAAAAAAAATTAAAAATATGAGAGGCGTGTACTCTACACTATAATAAATATGCTTCGGAGGATATGGAAATTTCAATCCAGGTTCGTAATCGAGAAAATTGACTTGAATCAATTGTACAGGCAAACAGGTATGACTTTATGTGCTATGCGAAGCATACCTTAGTCTATTTTGTCGAAATTAAGACATAAAACAAAACAAGTTTTGCCATTTCTGGAATTTTTTTTGGATTAATATATTTAATATTATCATTCAAGTTTCAAACCATAAAAAATTAGCTCTACAGAGCAAAGCGCGATAGTTTACATAAAAGAGATTCCTTTCTCATATTAGATATTTTTTTTAAAGCTGAAAAACCAGCGAGTTGAATGTTTGATGTTTAAGTTTGAACAAGCATTTAACACTAGTTAGCGACTTTATGCAATATTTTGCTCTACTCCGTGAAAACAAACGTGCTAGTCGTAAATTCTAACAAATCATGATATAACATTTCACACTTGTTTCACTTTCTCCTTACGCTTTTCATCGCATCACATTTATGCGGTAATAATAATTTTATAGCCAATAACCTAATTTGGGGAATTGTTTAGTACCACTAATTGGTGATTCCATGTTAGTAGCAACCACTTGACATGACATTCATATAGTCCATAATAATTATATTTCGGTACACGTACTGAACGTGTGAGCTTCCCTTTGAACAATCGAAACAAACATTATGCATGCAATGTCTGGCAGCACGAACGTCACAGGGAAAATTTCACCTTGGGAACTATTATTTTCAAGTTCATCATTTTAAGGACAATTGTTGCTAGTGGTTGCTTTGCTGAGTTTCTAATGGAGATGGTCATGAAAGAAAAGCTAAGTGTATGAGAAGGCTGTTGAAATCGTTGGCATGTGATTTTGAAGTTAATGAATGGGTGTTGGCTGGAGAAACATTTTGCAGCAACAATAAGCATGAAGAGGTTTCTTTTATTTTGAATTTATCCAAAGTCAAGGACGTTTGAACGACTTGCGTGCCTTTGTTTTATGAAATGCAGAAATGTCATTTGTAGAGCCATTAATGTAGGATTTTTATTCAAATGGTTGTCTACCTGTTTGTGGGACAATAATGGCATGTAGTCAATGAAAATCGAAGTTATGGTTATATCGGAAAATTATAAGACTAGAATTTTTTATTTCGAAAAATCGTAATTTATCTCAAACGTCATGAAAAATCTGGCATTTATCGTATCGAATATTCTTCTTGCGAAGATGTGTACATAAGACAAACGAGGAGACTCATTGGCACGGGAATTAAGGAGCATCTAGGCGGACCAGCAACACCAAAAAAGAAGGGAAAAACTCAACTTCAAGTGGGCCATAGTGGAACATAGAATCACGAAAGGAAACGAGATAACAATGGGCTGCAACGATCATCAAGGAAACTAGTGATACACGAGAATTGGATATCATGGATAGCCCCGCAATCACAAGGGGAAAAAAAGGTTGATGAATCAGGATGAAGGAAACTATAGGTTATGGCTTTTCCAACTAATGACATATCTAGCACATGAAAAGTTGGATTGCAAAAATTTAGAATTTTCAAATCCTAATAAAACAACATTAAGTAACAGATATAAAGGACTTCATGTGTTTTTATTGTGTATGATTCAAAACGATGCATATTATTCGAAAATTGTCGAATATTTTTGAGTAAAATAATTCAACTTTATTTAATTATTACTTATTTATTTTTTACTTATTTATTTTCTCAAATCTCATGTGTAAAACATGTAAAGAAGAATTGGGTAATAGAATTTTTCCATATACGTTATTTTCCATTAAAAACTTATAGTTTCAAGTTTCAATAATTTATTGGGTGAATTGTTTTGTTATATTCAATTATTTACAATTATTCTTAACCTTTTACTTAACCTACGAGTTTTGCCTAATGGCTGTACTTAAATTAGTTGATATATTAAAATTCCTTCTTAATTACTACACTTAGACCCTAAGTGTGACCTTTAGTATTCCATATATTATTTTTATTATAATTCCTTGTACTCTAAAACAATTTTTGACTGCAATGTTTCTTATTTACTACTTATTGCTAACCGTTGGCTGCCTTCATCGCTCGATTGCCTGCCGCATTGCTGATCGTGGTGGTCCCATGCTCCGCCATACGTTTTGCCGCTCGCTCGATCAACCTCTTGGCATAGGTGTTGATTGGCTCCAAAGCTGCATCCCGGTACAGTTGTCGGTTGGGGTAGGGCCGTCCGTCCTCCCGTTTATACATCCCAGTACAAGCTCGAAGGATTCTGAGCTCCAGTAATCCTATCTTGCTCCATTTGTACGTCGCTGTAGCCTGCCAGATCAGCACCGCATACATTATTATGGGCCTGATTAGCAACTTGTTCGCTAGTAACTTCGCTCGCTTGTTGGTTGATGACTGTTTCCTGAAAAGAGGTAAAAGGAGATGGTATGCGTATCTAGTTTTCTTGAATACCGCGTCCACGTGATGACTAAAGTTGTTGTTCCTATCAAAAATTACCCCCATATACTTAGTTTGCTTCGAGCAGTGCACCACCTGCCCGTTCAGCTTTATTCTGGTGTCACAGATACTCCTCGTGCGACCTCCAGATTTTTGATGTGGGTCCTTGAAAACAATCAGCTCCCTTTTCTTAGCTTTCCTTAACCCTCCCCGTTAATCCCCCACTTTTCATAATATGAAGTAAACGAGTCCAGGTACCTTTGGAGTCTCGCCCTTGCGAAGCGGAGATTGTACTCAGAAGACCACACCAGTAAGTCGTCAGCGAAGAGATTCACCTCGATTCCAAGTTGGAATTCATCCTTGATTCCTGGGATGTCGGACTTAAATATATTGAAGAGAACGGGACCAAGAATGGACCTCTGTGGGACCCCCGATTTTATGATAAAGGGTTCAGAGCTAGCTCCACCAGAGACCACAAAGGCAGTTCGTCCCCTCATGAAGCTGCCAACAGTTTTTGTAACATTAATCGGAAAGCCCAGCTGGATAAGTTTGTAGATAAGTCCGTCGATCCAAACCGAATCAAAGGCTTTTTCTACGTCGATGAGACACGCTGCAACAACCTTTTTTCCTGTCAGTTCCATTTTACACTGGTTTGGAAATAAGCCAATGCGTCTATCGTTGAGTGACCTCTTTTTAAGCCAAATAGTCTTTCCGGCACAGTTCCTGCCCCTTCAGAGAACTGTGTAATGCTTTGGAGGATTACTCTCTCAAGTAACTTTCCCACATTTGACAAGGGAGATATTGGGCGAGTGTCAACTACGTCTACGCTGCTAGATGGCTTCGGGATAGCAAATATTTTGGCGCATTTCCGTTGCTGTCGGAAGTAGCAAATGTTAATGCAGTTATTTAAAAGGATTGCGAGGAGAACAAAATACGTGTGGGGAAGTTTTTCTTAGAAAAAAATTGGAATTTCATCAGCCCCAGGCGATTATTTGGAATTTCGCTCAAGTGCAAGCATGCTGAGACTTTCAGGGCTCACAAATAGGGCACTGCCAATAGGTGCGTCGGAGGGATTCGAATTTGAAAATCTAGTCAAGCACAGGCTCTTGTGATCTTTGTCGAACGTTGATATTGTTCTCTTTACTAGTGAATTGAATGCAGAGTCCTCACTTGCTTTCTCCCCTTGAAGAACTGTCGCAAAGTGATTTGCGATGGAGTCAGCAACGGCTTTTGCATCCATGAACAAGGATCCGTTATAAGTGAGAACTCCTGGCAGGCGCTTCCGGCCAATTATTTTATTAATTTGGGGGAACATACAAGCACCTGGTCTAATGTTTGCTAGGGTCTGTTCGAATCTCTCATTGGCAAATTCAGATGTTCTTCTCGAAATCATTCTATTAAGGGACATCATTAAAAGGAGTACACGCTGATACTCCCAGTTAACCATATTCAGGTTGCGATGGTATATCCTTGAAAGCAGTTTCCCGAGGGTGCTACGTCTACGATGTAGCTTCAGGATGTCTTCTGGTAAGTCTCAATAAAGATAATTTCTGGAGGATTTTTATCTGGATATCTTTGAAGTGACCGTAGCAAGGGTTGAGTTCAAACAAGCAATGCCTTCTTTGGAGGATGAGAGGTTTCTCGATCTGCTGATCGAGATTTCCTTAATCCTTCTACTCAGGTCAGCATTAAGAGCTTCCCAGTCTATGCGCTTGTATGGGATAAAGAGCTGTGGGCTTGCTGCTTCCAGCTTTACACCCTTTTTCACTTTTAAAGCGAGTTATACCAAAAGAAGGTCAGATTCAGCGTCAAGAACTCTACATTCAAAATTCCTCCAGCTGTGAGAAATATTCACCAGATTAGCAGACACAATGAAGAAATCGATCGTTGACGAGCTTCTTCGGAAGGTGGGCTCGTTCGGCGTAATCAATATGAGATCAATATTTGCTTGCACTCAGTTGAACAGAGCCGTTCCATATCCATTAGATACGGTATTACCCCAGGAAGGATGTCTTGCGTTCAAATCACCCCCCATCGCAAAGAAATCGAACTTTTCACACAAAGTAAGGAGTGTTTCCAAGTATTCAATGAGATCCCCTCCCGAATATCCGTGTTTCATGTATATTCCAACAAATGCAAATGTATACCCCCCAGGAACGAGCTCAATATCATGACGTCTGCGCATTTTAGACTTGGAAGACAGTGTCTTTGAATTTTGAGATGTTCCTTGAAAGCCATAGCTACTCCAAGGATTCCATCTGGGTCGTCATCCCTATGACTTTATATTTCAAGTGAACTTTGTGTTTTATTTTCAGTCTTGTTTCTGAGATGAACAAGAAATCTGGTCTATGCATGTCCAAGTATTCTTGAACAGAGTTCCTTTTGAAATGTAGAGCTAGCGAAAAATGTTGACGATGGAGAGCTTAATGGTGCTCATCGCGGCAACAGATTTTGAAGGCGAAGTCCAAGTACGCCGCCTTTTTCTCGCTCAGATTAGTGAGTTTTTTGTATTGTGGAATGAATGAATTTATTTGTGGATGAGAGTGAAGAAGTCACACCCGAAGAATTGCTTGCGGTCATTGGGCATGACAGTATTTCTGTCTTTTTGCTGCTGTAAATCAGTATTTACTTTGGGTTGACTACAGGCTGAGCTGAAGCTGGCTTGGCTTCACCCCTTGCTAAAGTAGCGAATGAGACACCATTTTGAATGATGTCTTTTAAGATAGAAGTGACGACGTGCATCCTTTGTTTAGGTTTCAGAAGCCGTATGCTCCGGATCGGTATCTTGGAGAAATCTGCACTCATTACTCAGCCGTACTTTCAATATCGATGCTTTGTGATTTCTCGAAAGGTCCTCAATATAGTTGTCAGCGCTCTATTTTTCGTCAATTGGAGCCAATTTTCTCGCACCAGACCACGTAAAACACCCCTACACCATGATGTCACCACCACCATGTTTCACAGTCTTTGGAACATTTTTGTCCAGAAGCTTCTCGCCTGGTTTCACCCAAAATCTAGATATTCGTTTGGGTCCGAGCAGTTCAAATTAACTTTTTGGACCATAGGACTTTCTTCCAGAAATCTGCATACTTTTATCTGCATACTTTTTCGCAAAATCCATAGGCTAGAGTCAATGGCGTTCTCTGATGAGCGCAAGTCGCACTTCAAACTTGTTTATTATCCCTTTTAGGTGCAATCGTAGACAAATTGTTTTGTGGTCACGCTTAGCAACAAGCTTTCTTGGTAGCTCAGCTTGCTATTTTCGAGTTTTTTTTAAACTTCTCGTGCAATAAGAGTATCCTCTCTAGGTATTGTTAAGCGTTTGCGTCCACGACCATGTTTCACAACCGTGGAACCGTATTGCTGATACTTTTGCCTGATTTTTCGAACTGAAGAAAATGATGGAAGTCAAACTGAAGTTCACTCCATATTTTTCCGCGGTTTTCCTATACGACTGTTCACTTTGACTATACTTCATTTTAAGATTTCTCACCTGTCAGCAGACTTTCATGTTTCCGGTGAAGAATAAACACAAAATTGCCAAAAACAATTAAAATTTAAACCATGCAACGCTGACATATTAGGAATGAATGACGTTTGTATTGTTCACGTCTATTTGACATGACTAAGCGCATGATTGTTCGCTAAAATGTTTGTGTAGTGTTTGTATTCCTGTTTGGCGGTTTTTCTCCGATTTTTGTTCTTTATAAGGATTTCGTGAAATTAACAACATTTGTTTGAATTCTGTTAAGAAAGGTATTATATGAATAGTTAGTTAGAAAAAACCTTTCAAAACATGATAAAACCCACTTTTCTCTCTAAACGATTTCACTGAAGGAATTGGGTAGTCTAGATTTCAGTGGGTGCCAAATTGAGAAAACGTGTGGAGTAGAACCATTTTTGTAATCGAAAGAATCATCGGATTGCAAGGTCAATCAATAGGAAAAGAAAGACTCGTATCCTCATGTGGGCAGGCACTGATGACGCTTGAACAAATATGTGAATTGTAATTTGCGCTTCAATTATGATACACACAAATAATTCACAAAATGTTTTAAAAACCAGAGGAAAAGATAAAAAAAAAACAAAAATTTTAAGGATCTGAATCATTATCCGAGGCATTCTTTTCAGTTTTTAGGAAACCGTCAAATTTTTCAATCCATAATTTTCATTTGGGAGCGATTGAACTGATTTTTGTTGGCTTTATTAAATTTGTTAAGAAACTCAGAGTTTCTATTTCTTCATTTAAAAACAAGGGTATAAATCCACGAACATGTTTTAAAGAAAATGATGTGAAGGTAATCAAAATTGATTGCTCGTTGTCTCACACTTTGTTTTCACTTCCTATTCGAAGCAAAAGTTTTCTTCAATATAATCCTACATAGATAAATCCAAATTAATTAAAAAAAAAAACACTTCAAAAAACTGCACCATCCATGCAAATCTATCCATACCCGAAATATTAAATCCTTTTATATGGTCACCGTATTAGCAAGCGTATGTCTATTAGAAGTACCGAAACCAATTAAATAATTTAACATGACAAATTGCTTTTTCACTGTCAACCAATTTGCGACTTAATGCATTCCACTACGTCGAAAACTTTTTTCGTAATCCACTTTTACCTTTCGCTGAGTTTGTTAGATACGTTTTCCTTTTAATTGCATTCGAACGCCTTTTGTTAAAAGGAATGCAAGAAATCAGAACAAGTTTCATGATTTATAGTCTGTGCAATGGTTTTCACTTTCTTTTTAAGCCTTACAAATTGCAATATGCTCTCGGACTGCTAACAATACAAAATTCATATCCAGTCGTTCAAGTTCTATTTCGAAAGAGTGCAATTGTATCTTTTCGTTTGGAAGCATTTCGCCGTCTTAAGAAAACGGAATAAAGAACAATAATCAATTCTGAATATGACATGGAGCGCGGGACGAAGTTTATTGTTTAATCGGTGGCCAATTTTATGTGAAGAAATTCAAGAACGGTTGTCTTGCATGTGCCTACGTTAAGTTAAGATGTAGGCGCTTGCGTTTAAACCAAATAAGTCAGTTGTTATTTTGTTATTTTTAGATCACGAGCAAAATAACAAATCGGAAGTCTTGATTTTCCTTATTTATTTAATGGGGCGATGATTACGCTTTCTTTTCGCAAACGACAAATCTAGTAACTAGAACGAAATTTTGAATAAAGTCATGGTAGAAATTAAAGATTAAGAAATTCATAGAATATTAATTTGGTTTCCTGATTCGATACGAAATAATTTTCCTAAGAGAGAAACACTAGTGATTTTGTATTATGAAGAACACAAAAATAGGTTACGCCTTAAAGGAATGAAAGGACATAGAAAACTCTGGAATCATCCCTCAAATCCCTCTTTCGTTGAAGGCAACAGGCTCCAACTCCCTACCATCAAGAATTAAAGAATTTCTGAAAATCTAGTCACAAGATATGAGAGCGTAACGGTAAGTCCTAAGTTAGCCTAACGGTAAGTCCGACAATTAAGGAACATATACAAAGGATTCGGGCAGCAGGCAGTTAAAAATTCTGCGTTATTCAATCAGCATCTGTAAATAGAAGAGGAGAGATGATCTGGGTTAATGGGATCATAATCCTTGACTGTAATGATAGCAAATAATGAAATCATCCCAGCTAAGGTAGCCATCCACCCAATGGAGGGTAGATTACACCAGCAACTGACAGAATTAAAATGGGGATAATATAATTAACAAATATTCATGAAACATTACATTGAAAAGTTCTAAAAATGTTTAAAGATTGTACTGATGAGTAATACTCGTAACATTTTCAAAACATTTATTTATTTTCCAAAGTAGTGCAAAATAGCATGAGACTTAGCAGTAAAAAACGTGTTGCTACAATTTTGTGCACAAAACGTTGACTATACTTTTTTTATCAAGAAGAAGGGTTCGAGAAACAACCCTGTTGGCATTGAATCGAACAAGTAAGTAAACTTTGCAAGACTAAAGAGCAAGGACGAGTCTCTTTTTTAGGAGGAACCTTTGGAACTAGAATGTGGAATGTAACAATGTAGAAAAAATCAATCGACACCAAAAGAATCATGTAATCCCCATCACTTCGAATCATTAGTATTATCAATCAATCCCAGCTAGATTAATTGTCAAGGTTCCCCATTGATATGTACTTTTAGTAGTAATTCAGCTCTTCTGCTATAAAGATAGTACCTTCGAAATTGAGAACGGTGTAGAAATCCTTCAGAAAAATCTTGGACACAACACTGAAGTAGCGATGATTCTATAGTTTCTTACCATGAAGATTTCCCAGTCATGCTTCCCCTCTTTGTCATGTTTTTTTTTTCATTCTGTATAGAAAGTACGTTGGGACACAAAAGTAGTTTTCAGGCTTCTAAAAGGATTCAAAATATAACTGAATATAAATTATATAATATTATAATATAAATTAGCTCACCGGATTTTGAAGGTAGGAAATAAGCACTCCACGATACTATAAGGGTTTGACATGTGTGTTTGGTATTGTGTTTGCTTGCTATATTTTCGGATGTAACATTTTTTTCGGATTTTTTCTGCTTGAAATATGCGTTTATTTGAATAACAGAATGAATGAATTCAATAATCAAAGTATTGGCCATCGTTAGCTACAACTTTTCCTGTCTTTCTGTCAATTGATTGATTCCGTCCCAGTACCACTTCTCATTTTTTTAGGGCTAACTACTCACCAAGCCAATTTTTAACTTCTTCGTAAGAATGGAAGTGATGTTCCGAAAGTCCGTGCTGCATCGATCGAAACAAGTATTAGTCAGAAGTAGCCAAGTCTGGTGAATACGGCGGGTGGGGCAGAACTTCCCAATTAATGTTTCCCAAGTAGTTCTGGACAGGTATTGCAACATGTCATGTTGAAAAATGATTTTATCATGTCTTTGGTGAAATTCTGGTCGTTTTTCCTTAAGTGCGCGGTTCAATTTGATTAGTTGTTGTCGGTAACGTTCGCCAGTAATAGTATCACCAGGTTTCAGCAGTTCGTAATACAAAGGTCCCTTACTATCCCACCAAATACACAGCAAAGTCTTCTTTCCACGAATATTTCGGACTGGTTGTAATGGCTGGCCTGAGTCTATCCATGATTTTTCCGCTTGGGATTGTCGAAATAAATCCACTTTTCATCGCCAGTAACAATTCGATGCAAAAAACCTTTTCTTTTCTGTCTGGCAAGCAAAATTTCACAAATGGGTTTTTCGCCTTTCGATGTCTCCTTCTTTCAATTGATACGGCACTCATTTTCCAGCTTTTTGGATCTTTTCCATGGCTTTTAAACGTTGTGAAATGGCTGCCTGAATAACTTCCAACGCTTCTGCCAACTGTTTTTCAGTTTGTGTGTTGTCTTCATCCAATAATGCTTGCAAATCTGTATCTTCGAATTGTTTTGGTGGTTTTCCACGGTTTTTGTTGCTGACATCGAAATCGCCACTTTTAAATCTTTTAGACCATCGTTCACAAGTATCTTGGCTTGTGGTCACCATATGCTTCCACTAACAATCGATAAGTTTCTGCTGCCGTTTTCTTCAAATGAAAAAAGGTTTTCAGACTTCCCCACAAAACCTCTTTTTCTTGCACGTAATTCGACATTTTTGAAGCGAAAAAAACTATGTTGTTTGTACAATCAAAACCTGTGACATACTGGAATTTGTTGACAGATGTTTACTTTCCAAAATGTCATATTAGTTATCCCCAACACAAACCATATGTAATGGTTATGCCATCTGTTAATAAAATCCGCATTTCATATTTATACACCTAATACTATGGAATGATTGGAAGAAATAGTTTTTGTTTGGAATATGAGTGGGCTGAAAAGTTCGTCGACCGATTGACAGTCTGTCAACTGGTATGATTTTGAAGATGGTACCAACCTTCGAATCATACGAATATGAATTTGACAGCTTTTGGGTAATTGGTTCCTGAGATATAATATTTTCAGTGAAGCAATTTCTGTTATTGCGAAAAACGATAAAAAAAATGTTTTGTGTCTTAAAGAAGCTTTTTGGTGAGGTGAAGTGTTTAAGCCAAGGTTTGGCTTGTTAGATCCTAATTGGATTCCACAATATGTCGAAAATTTGTTTTTGAATTGGTCAAATTTCAAACCAGAGGAATGAGCGTCGAAGAAAATGCATGCAGTGGACATTCGAAAGAGGTTGTAACAATCAAATAAAGCTGAATAAAAAATCTAATTTTTTTTTATGTGTGGAATGATGTTGATCGAAACAGCTGCGACTATAAAAATTAAAAGGAACGTGTTGGACACAACTTGCATGAACATTTGGATTTGCGAAAGCTGTGTGTAAAGTGGATGGCGGGCGAGTTCACAATCGACCAAAAGCTAGAACGTGTTCATGATTCGAAACAATGTTTAGCGGTATTAAGACATTAAGGACCGCAAAGAAATCTGTAAGGCCTACGCCTGGGATCGGACGTTTTTGGGCAAACTTGCACGTTCTAAAATCGTCATAACTTTGTTATTTATGAAGCAATTTTTGTGAAATTTTCGGAAATTTTATCATATGATGCATTCTATGTATTATTTTTTAATAAAAAAAAAAATATTTATTTGGCATATTATATCATCACAGCATTGAATTTCATCACACATCGTCTCCAGATTCATGGACCAATGTCGATTTCTACATGTCTCCCTCATCAGTATCTTTTAGCATCCAATTTTAATAATTATAATAAGTTTTTTACTTAAAAAATTAATTTGTACGAAATTTTTAGAAATTGTAGAATAGGATGCACTTTAGGATGCACAAACTCTGCAGGGTCTCGTAAGAAATTTCTTTTTTCCATTCGTTGCAATGCTAGCAGGCCGATGCTGTTTCATATCACCTGACAACCTTCCGGGTGGATCTTTACGTAGTACTGTCTCTGCACTTCCAGGCAAAGGGTTTGGCAGATCTCTTTCCTGTTCCGGAGAGCCTTCATTGTTGCCGTCCGTTATCCAGTGTCTTGCCACCGAAAGCACAAATATTTTGTACTTCATTTTGTTGTGTGGATTTAGTTTATTGTATACTCTAAAGGAATTGAAAAGTCCAGAGTTTATAAGATAGAGGACTATTTTTTTTTGTCCATTTTATTCTTTTATACTCAGAATGGGTTAATACGAAAGGAACTGATCCGCACGGTCAACGCCTTTTTTCATGTAGATATTATATTCATGGATGCAGGTAGGTTTTACAATCTTATCTCCCGTTTTTCTATTTTTCCTCCAGTTGTCGAGACGGATGTGTCATGAATAGTCGAGATCATTTTGATAATCCGCTTGTATGACCTATTGAATATGACATGTTCTGTAAAACATGATCTAACCTTTCTTCATCGTTGATGTTTTTATTTTCAGATTTGGCGATAAGCCTCTGCTCTCTCTAATAGTTCCACATACACATAGTTCTGCTTTGGAGCAGCAATTCAGCAGTAGATGTACTATTATAATAATTATCTTGGTAAATATGGTGCCATATTCCAAGATAGGGACTAAGAACTGAACGAATTGTTTGCTCCAATTTTTTTCCTTCAGCAGTGTATATGTTCATACTGCATACGTAGCCGTTGTCACTCTCGCACACCATCTGAACAAGTAAACTATATCTTGTCACTTTTGATGGGTTGTACGTGCGAAACCTTAGTCGTCCTCTCCATGGGACCATTCCCTCGTTCAAGGATAACTGTTGCTTTGGTTTGTATATTGTTCTGAATTTATGCAGGAAATAATCCAGCACGGGTTGAATTTTGAAGTCTCCCCGAGCGACTGTTCATTTTCGTATTATTATTGAAATGTCAAAATATCCATATTTGCTCAAATCTATGCCGGCTATTGGTTTGTGCAAATATAGGGCTAAATACCAAAGGATCGATGGACCAATAATCTTTCCAGCTATCTTTTCTTTATTTATAAAGAATTGTGGAAAGAGCTCAAGCTGGTTTCGAACACGCGTCCCTGCCGCTTCTCATCAGGTGCCAACTCACAGGCTGGGACGCGTCGATTGGCACTACCAGCTTAGGTGGATGTCGACTGGTTATTTACTAGTTATTAATATTGCTCTACAGCTTTGAACTTTTTCCTATATTCCAAATTGCCTTTGGTCTGGCTTTATCAAGTTCAGAAGAAGAAACCAGCTTGAGCTCTTTCCACAATTCTTTATAAATATTAAATTCACTATCGAGGTATTCGAAACATTTGATCAGAACTTCCGCACCCATGAGTCTTCGCTGAGTTAGCTTAGCAAGGGTATAATTCACTTATAAGTTGTAAGTGAAAAGGGAAAATTGATCTACCAAAAACTTCTGAAATTGATAAAGCCAGACCAAAGGCAATTTGGAATATAGGAAAAAGTTCAAAGCTGTAGAGCAATATTAATAACTAGTAAATAACCAGTCGACATCCACCTAAGCTGGTAGTGCCAATCGACGCGTCCCAGCCTGTGAGTTGGCACCTGATGAGAAGCGGCAGGGACGCGTGTTCGAAACCAGCTTGAGCTCTTTCCACAATTCTTTATAAATATTAAATTCACTATCGAGGTATTCGAAACATTTGATCAGAACTTCCGCACCCATGAGTCTTCGCTGAGTTAGCTTAGCAAGGGTATAATTCACTTATAAGTTGTAAGTGAAAAGGGAAAATTGATCTACCAAAAACTTCTGATATCTTTTCTTGTTTGACCCATCAGAATAATTAGACCAAGGAATTTCTTCATGTCTTTTGGTGCAACCGGAGATCACTGGAGTGCTCGATTCATTTCAAATAATTCTTCACCAAAAAGAGATTAGACACAGAGTCACATTGAGATGGAAATGTAGTGACCCCAGGATGACCCTCAAACCTTTGTAAGCGTGGTGCTGTGTCATTTTCAGACCAGCAATTATCATTTTCTTCGTCAGTGTCGGAATCATTTGAATACGCTGCCACATTACTCTTTTTTACAGGTCTAATAATTTCACTGTCACTGGAATCGTCCTCACAATCTTCAAAAGAGTCATCCGCATCTTCGTTCTCACTAGGAACGTCTGACAAATTATCGTCAAAAACTTCCGTAACTTTGTTCGTTTCTATCTCTTTCCGTTGCAGGCCATTTATAAAAGGGCGATGAATTTGAAGACGAAGACTATTCGAAACACCATAATGCAATGCAACGTGTCGAGGTCTCTTCCAGACTAAGCTGTTTTGATCTGTTCGGATTCCACCAATGGGATCGTTCCCTTCCGAGGGGATGAGACGAGGGCGAACCATTGGTGGTCCTTGTTAGATTCTTGGCAAACCAAGGATTCAATTGTCAAGTTTAATACATTTGCTACTGATTGTTCCGGTCTGCGCCGTCACAGTTATTTAGCATCTGATTTGGGAGACTATTGAAGCGGTCATGGGCGCGGATGGCAGGTAACGCCAACTTCCCGAGCGTCGAGGATTAAGCAATTAGCTTTATGAACGTCAACCTTCTCAGCACTCGGAGAAATAAAACGTCATAAAACACCTCCCATGCCGCCCGCCTTGGCCGTAGACGTAGTAAGATACAATGTATGAAAGTAAGTGACACCTAAAGATAGCGTGTGGAAAATACAAGTTATTTCGTGATCCATCCGTAACAGACGGAACGCGAAACACGAGAGAACTCGTGAGCGGTCCGTAACAGATGGGACGCAAAACACGAGAAAACTCGTGAGCGGTCTTTAATGTGTTAAGCTGAAAGGAAATATTGCCGTCGCCATGTGCCAGCGGATGCAACGAAGCTTCATGACTCCACACCAGAGTTTAATCAAAGGTCACCTGATTGGACTGCACGCGATTAACCGTATTCAAAGCGTAGAAAGACGCAAGAGTCGGTGGTCAACGTTGCGGCATCAGTATTTTGGAAACCGAATAGAATAATCACAGCGTAACTACTAAAAAGCACTTACTCTTCAAACGAACTATCTTGCAAAGTTCGATTTATTTGCTATCTGGGGTAGTCGTATAACAACCTTTCTGATCCTCCACTTGCTAGCACTTTTTCGTGGGTACGACATGCAACAATATTCACCAACCACCTTTAAAAGGAACAGACCATCGACACTGGTTATTACATAGAATTGTTCGAGTGTATGAAGGACGAAATCATGTAAAAGTGTCTCCATTTGAAAAAGAAAAAAGTGTTGTTTCATCAAGTGTCACTTTTAAATGAAAAGATACGAATAACTTCATCCACCACATTCGACAGATCTAACCTCCAGTGAAAACTTATGTACGCAGACATGAAAAGAATGCTTTGTGGAAGGCAATTCTATGTTGATACTAAAGAGAAATGGTACTATAAAAATGGTATCGAAGCATTGTATTATCGCTATAATCATTTTATCGCCTCCGAGGGCAAGTATGTTGAATAATAAAATTGAATGTTTCTAAATAAATGCATTTTACTACGTGAGCCTACAAACTGTTCAGTGACGAAAGTGTGTACCAACTGATCTGTGATTTCGTTTGGGAGGCATACTTTTTTTTAAATCACAAGTCTGTCATATTCTATAAGTCAAAAGTATGTTCCTTAAATTCTACTCTTTGTTTTGTCATGATATGAATTCAAATTTCGTCTGGTATTAATCTGCTTCCACAGTGTCTGCTCCAGAAAAAGCTTTAATTTCACTCTAAAATTCCTTGTTTTACTTAAAAAACTGTTGTTTTAACTGTTGTCAGCTCAGAAGCCCCGTCATGAAAATCCACTCATTCTAATTACTCTTAAGGCCAATCGACTTATTTTGCCGTCCTGTTTTCTTGTTTTAAAGATTAAGAAGAAAGGACATTGCCATTACCTTAAGGGGGGAAATCACAGTAGCACACAAAAAAATAGGCATATTTTCGGGAATTAATTTTGGCTGAATAAAAGTATCAATCGAAAATCTGTAAAGTAGGTTTTATAGCAATACTACAAAAGTACAAAATGTAATTTTTTTCAATATAAAATATTTAAAAATGGCGCCTGCGCAGCATATGCCCCAAGGCGCCTATTTTTCAAAGCGTGTCGATGGCCGAAGACGTAGACTCCTTAATTTTTGACCTGGAAGAAAAAACCAAAATTTTTTAGTTTTCATATAACAACAGCTAGCGAGCTACGTAGGATTTTTTCGATATATTGATTTTTCACAAAATGGTGCATGTTCGAAAATAAAGTTAAATTTTTAACAAAAAAAAAAAAAAAACGCCATCAAATCTTCGATAAAAAAAACTAAGCCAAATAAAATAAAAATCCTACGTAGCTCCATGGAGAAAGATATTTCGAAGCTACCGTCAAAATTTCAAGTTGATCGGTAAAGATTTGCTCGAGTTATGTCTTCGGCGAGCTCAAAAAAAGTGGTTTCGAGAAAAACGCGTTTAAAGTTTTATGTACTGAGAAACCATATGAAAATTTTATATACGTTTAATCTGCAATGCCTGCACCGTACAGTTGACCTTATAAATCTACCTCCAACTTTACTTTTTCTTTCCGCATACTTTTCAAGTCGAGTCGGGCCTGTTTTGCGCCATCACTAATAGATTTTTCCGCCTTCTTGATACGCTTTTCGTCGACCTCCACGCATAAGTTGTAGCTGTTCGGGCCGATTTTCATCCCCATGACTTCGATGATGTGTAAAACTGATATCAATCCGTCATTGAAAACGGATGTTGCGATGTTCGTACCGATGTCTATTATTTTTTTTCCAGAATTCAAGCCTTTTGGTACCATAGCCCAAACAGTAGCGTTGAAACTTTCATTGTTGTTTTGCGTATATCCCCCGATGCAGCGAGTAAGAAGATCATCCGTGACCAGTTTTTCTTAGACAGGTTTTATCGCTTCGAAAACTTCTTCACGCATTGGTGGTTTATGCATATAGCCAGCCAGAATGTTTTCGCATTTTGCCCTTTGCCGCGAACACCATGAATTTTCTCCAGTTGGGCAATGGTCGTGTTGCGGATTTTCGTCTGTTGACATTTTATGGAACAGTGTGCCCCATATCGCACTCTTCATTTTTTCAATCGAATGACAATTTCGACGAATGGCTAATCCAAAGTAAATTGACAGTTCGTCGATCAGCTTACCTGTCAATTTGCCTTTACCTCCTAACCCTTTGGTGTTTTTCTTCAAATTGCGAAGATGCGTCCCTATACGTTTCTGAACATGGTCGATGCATTCTTTTTTTGTTATCGTGATGTTTTCATACGGTTGAGCATCCGTGATACCGTTGAAGGTTTTGGAGTCGCCATCGCCGATGTAACTCACATACTTGACATCATGTAGATCTTCAGAGCGCTGAAACATTTCAATTGCTGCATCGACCTCCATTTTTCCTGCTGACCCGTCATGGTTTGCTTGGCATTCGGCGGCGTGATTTTCTGCCCACTCTTTGTATTCGTCGGTGTCATATTTCTTCTGCCAATACTCGCACGCTTTGCAATATTTACATTTACTAAAACATCGACAAGTTTACCAGTGTACCAGCCAATCAGAGAAACTAAACCGTAGAGAGATGAGAAGCCCCTTTTCGCCACGATCCGTCACCCGATACCGTGATACCGTTTTTTTCTCCTTTCTCGTTACTGATTCTTTTTTCTTCATTCGCTGCATTTGACATGCTATTTTTGGAAACAACCACTGATGCAGCCAAAATATTTTCAATGATTGTGTCGTAAACCGATTGGAAGACAGGGCGAGGCAATTCCATGAACGCACAAAATTTTCTGATGCCTTGCAGTCCAATTCCCAGCAATTTCATGGCGAGAATAATTCTGCGATTAATTTCGTAAGCATTCTTAATAAAGGGGCTGTTCGGTATTTCTTTTTTATCACAGTTATCGCAGGATATGACGATTTTAAAACCTAAGCCTCGTTTACTGCTTTCTGTAAAACGCACATTAGATTGACATTCTTTGCACACCACGACGTTAGAAATGGCGGCAAAAACAGTAACGAAATTCACGAGATGATATCCAAACGTAGGATCCACTTCAATGTCATTACCATCTTTCACTTTCAACTTCCTTGCCGATGCACTGACATTTAAATCTTCCGGCTTTTCGATTTCGTGTCGATTTAACGGTCGCTTACGTTTCGGTCGATTTTGGTACGCAGTATCCTTTTTCGTCCCTTTTCTAACACGACTCGACGATGGGTCACTCATAATGACAAAGATTTGCAAATATCACTGTTTTTTATCACTATTTATGTTATATATGTAGTTATGTGCAAGGACTTTTCGTGCACCGAGAGAAAGAGGAAATAAGAAAACGTCCGGATTATTATTTAAAAACGATTTTACTCCAGCGTTTCACTGCTAAGACTGACAATATAATGACCTAAATCTATCTATTTATACATATTTTTACATATCTAGTTACGTCTATATAATTAACATATTTTATTATCCTACGTCTGGCTTAAATCCTTTTATTAGGATATTTATGACACGCATGAGCGTCTAGATTTAATCCCAAAAGAATTCTATGCAAATGATATTTGCATCTTTTATTACTTTAAAATAACCCAGATCTACTTAATCTTTTTCTCAGGGTTTATGGTAGGTCTGAGCGTCTGGAAGGAATCACCCTCACGTGCAACACATGTGACGTAATTATGTATGCACGAAAGTGAAGCGTCGTGAAAAAACGTTGTATTCAACGCAAGAAATTTCTCATCACTGACGCTACACGTGTTTTGTTCGTATGTCTATTACATATAGTGACCCCTATAGGAATTCTTAAAATTCTAGACAATTCGGGGGGCACTTTGTTCTCTATGGACTACCGCTATACCTGCACCCATAGTCATAAGTTACAGCGCGCGCCGGGATCACAAAAGGCGCTCGGAGCATACCTGAGTGGCGTTACCGCAGAATAAAAAATTTGGGCACTCGGACACTTTTGCCGTGTTCCATCATTTGGTATATTATTTTGAAGACCCTAAAGCACCTTTTAGGCGAAAATTTTTTTTTCGAAAAATAGAAAATTTTACTGTGATTTCCCCCCTTAAACAACTATTTTGCAGAGAAAAAGGAGTACAATTTGGATGAGCTAAAGAGATAGGAGCATGACGAGATGAAGCAGCAACAGCTACAAGGATCTTATGGAGAAAAAGAAAAAATAAATTAAACAAATCATATCCTGCATGAGTGTTAGATCTCAAATTTTTCATATCACCCACGAATACTTGTTCTGTCGGGTGATAGATAACAATCCTTTGCGAACCTAAAGCAATGAATTTTTGCATAAATTTAATTTTTCAGAATCTTTCGCCAAATACCTTGCATTTAAATTTATCAAACGGATTATGCAGATTGTTTTTACGTTCTTCTGATTGAATTATGCTGGAGTCAAAATAACAGCAGGACTTATGTCACTGCGATAAAACCGTATTTGGCGCTAAAACCGCGAACATGCCAACGCCAGATAATCCCAAACGGAGAAAGTATTTCACATTCAATAAAAACAAATGACAATCATTTAATTTGCTAAAAACAAAACGGAGCGGATTTAAATATAACACTCAACCGTTCCCAAACAACTTATAATTGCAGGTTTAAATGCTTTCCAGTTGATGAGCAAAAAATCTCGCCCGCCTGCGAATTTTTCGTTCTAGTTCATTTCGATTTTTAATTACCAATAACCGAAATCTTGTACCCTTAATGTAGTTTGTCAATTTAGTCTTTCTGCTTGGACATTTCAACTCAATAAGATTCCAATCTGTCTGCTAATGCCAGGAGCGATTGCTGATTAACCTTTCTAAAAATGGTTAAGTGACTAAGTTACAAGCTAGCAAACGATATCTTATAGATGGATCAGGAAGAGGTTTTTTTTCTGCTCTGCAGGCCTGGCAGAGGTACATAGTTTAAGAGCCTTATTATTAGACTAGGCAATGTTGTTCTGCGTCTTTCACAAAAATGATAGATATGCTAATTCGAGATGACTAGATTACGATGAAAAGATTTTCGCAATCAGTCCGCTACGCGTTTCTACACATGCGAATCGCGGATGGAGCGGAAAAAATTGCCATCAGATGAAAGTGTTCAATGTCTGCGCCGTGCAATGCCTCCACCAATTATTGTATTTGCATGTGGGAAAAAATTAACCTACTAAGTTTGGAACGCGCGTTATCTACCTTTTCTTTACTACCGCATAATGGCATGGTATAGATACCGATTTTATGTTGGTGGGTGTTGCGAAAAAAGTCGTTGAACGGAAGGTAGATGACATGGAGAGAAGTAATTTAGATAAATGGTAGAACGAATGGACGGAAAAATTATAAATTCTACCGAAAAGCTCGGAGTTTTTTTTGACTGTTAAGCGAAAATATCAGTAACAAATTGTTGAAGTTTTTCGAAGATACTTTGCTTAAGATAGATTTCTGACCGAAGTAGCGCAAATAGTTGCATAAAAACATAATATGTTGGACCAATTAGTGTTCTTTTTACCTATCGTTGGATAGAAATTAATGAATAAGAATTTTCTAGAGAATATTAGTGAAATTTAGGGTTTTTGCTTTCATGTTCCAATTTTCGTCTCCGCCATAATGGAGGAGTAGTGTCATTATGAAATGTACAAAAATAGGGAATTGTAGCCAGTCTAGTGCCTTCAGAAGAAAATCCGAAACCTGACCCCATTACAATAAGGCAAATAGCGGAACGAATCTAAAGTGAAGTTAAGTGTTTCCAGGTTTATTTACCAAGTGAATGGCTTGCTGGGCAAAGAAAGGCTTCTTAGCACTAAAACGTTCAGTAGTTGACCATTTTTGGTAAGAGATATAGAACATTTTCATAAATGTTCCAAGTTTCATACTCAGATATGGTCACAAAAATAGAGCCTCATTGTCAAAAAAAAAACATCTTTTTCCAAAATAAATGAAAAGTCATGTAAAGTATGTCAATCACAGAAGTCGATCCACAAGTATATATAAAAGGATTTACTAGTTACAATATGAAGCAATTACTATCAAATTTGTTAGGAAAATGATTCCTTTTAACGTAAACATTTATGAAACAAATTCTTGGTTGCTCAACCTTGATTGGTAATTACTGCTGTACAACATCTTGGCAGAGACTTCACTAATTTTTTGGACCGTTCCGTAGAAAGTTTCGACCCCTTTTTTTTCGTATATTGTTCCTCCTTACGGGATTTTTCAGACCATTACATAAATTCTCAATCGGATTAAGGACCGGCGATTGAGAAGGCTAAGAAAATACATAAATTTTCTGGTGTTTGAAGAATATGTTCGTCTTACCCGAAGAATCTTTCGCGTTTTGTTTGGATATCCATTTTAAAGGCATATAATCTTCAGCAGAGTAGACTCGCGTTCTCAAGGATGTTGGTTGTTATTCGTGTTGGTTGAAATTCTTATTAATCAATTAAATAGGACCAGCTCCGTAGCAAGAAAATGCTCCCTATAATTTTATGGGTGGATATTATGGAAGCGCTTGAAATCGTTTCACTTATCATTATATCTGATGCTAATTCTGAGTGACTCGAAGGAAGGTAGCCAAAAGACGATACTTATTTCAAGTGTCGTTCAGGGCTCTACCGTCGGCTCGGACCCTTGGACCTATGACGGACTGGCGCTGGAACTGAAGTGCTCATCCTGACAAAGAAGTGAATCCCCAGAGTAAGGCCTATCAGTGTTGCGGACGTGCTGAATTGAAATCTGAAGTGAAATACCTAGGCGTCCTGATAAACTCGAAGATGGTTTTCTCCCAACAAATCCGGGCAACAGTTGATAAGGCTTCAGCGCGGGAACGGCACTCACTCGATTAATGGTTCGACTCTATGGGTCAGAACTGTAGGGCGACGCTCTCAGCAAGGAGTTACACCACAGGCGATTGGTACAGGTGCAGAGACGGCAAGGTGCGTGCAAATTGCTTGCGCATATCGATGAGTCTCCAGGACGGCAGTGCTGGTAATTGCAGGAGTGATACGCATCGGCGGGAGAGCGCAGAAATATTTACCTGCGGAGAAGCGATGACAACAGGGAAGTGGTCTCCAGGGAAAAAAGACAACGCTCTCAGCAATTGGCAACAGTCCTGGGAGCTAGACACAAGGGGAAGGTAGAGTGCACGTCTAATCCCTCGTCAAATCCTAATTGGTGAGACCAATTTCTACTTGACAGAGCTCTTAAGTGGGCATGGTTGTTTCCGATCTTACCTGCTTAAGATGGAATAAGCAGCGCGGTGACTTCTTTAGCGCAATCAAAGAGCTCATTCCGGAAACTTAGATCGGCAGAATGCTTAGAACGGCCGACAAATGGAATCGCGTAACAAAATACACTCGGGTGGTGCTGACACTGAAGAAAGCTATACTGGAGCATTGAGCAGCGTCGGGGATGGAGGGTTTCTTTTTTAGCATTTCCTTACCTTCCCTTCCTTTCCGCTGGAGAAGAGACTTCCATAATCTGAAAGCGCCTCGAGACGTAGGAACACGAGGCCCGAAGTAAAGTGTCAAACGGTTCCAGGCTAGGTGCCCAGATTGACAGGGAGGTATTTAGTGGATTTTCCAGAAGCATTGCGCGTCTGGGAGTCACTCACTCAGGGCGTTAGCAGCCTTCACCCCCCGAGACAGAAAAAAACATCTCCACCGCCCCAATTTATGTAGTTTTTTGAAAATGCTGACATAAAAGAGGGACGTTTCTGTCAGTTCTCCCATGCAAATTATTTTCCAGTAACCTCCGTCGTATTGAGACTGCACTTATTTCCAAATTTAGTTCCTTCGAACTTCATCTGAAGTATTGGCTTTGAAGTATTGACGATATACCTATTTATTTTTGAGGTGTTTTTCGTTTTTGTTTTCACGATTTTCTATATTCGTTGAAGGTATAAGAGTTTTATGCACCATCTTCCTAGTACACACTACAATTTCGGCAGTTTTTCGCTGCGATATACCTTCATCACCTAAAGTCATAATTCTGTGTCTTTCGCTCGATGTACAAATTAGTCCGTGACTCATTGGCCTCATTGACCCTCTATACAAAAAGTTGGGGGGCTAAAATAAATAATAATTTTTGCGTGGAATGAGACATCAGAGATAATATATTAAATAGTCTTATAAATATCATTCCTTATCGTTTATTCGAGCTTATTAAAAAACCAAAAAAGGATTTTATTAAATTCTAAAGAAAAACATATCAAACAGTATACTGGGTTTATGATTTTTCTGGACAGTTGGGATCCATCACATAATTTGGTCGGGAATTAGCGATGTCAAAAAAGATTCGTGTCCGTTTTTACCATTTACGTGCCCCTTTAGCCATTTATTTACGATGAAGAAGCTTTGAATATGCTGCAAATCATGCGAGGGGTATTCTAAATCTAACGAGAATGGCTATAGGAGAGATAAGTTAGGTATGATCTTATGATTATTCCACATAATCGCGCTTTAGGTTTATACACTTTTAATAAGTTTTTTTCAGAGCAAATATTACCTTCAGAAAAAAATCTTCTTCTTGGGCAGTTCTAAAATTCTTTACATCTGCTATCACTTCTTCATGGTTTTCAAATTTTTCGCTTCTTATACTTTATTCCTTGACCCCGAAATCGCAAGGAGCTTAGCTTGGTTAATATGGTGGATGTTCGACGATGTTTCTACCATGCCAAAAACATACTTGTCTTTATGTTACCTTGATGGAAAACACTTTTCTTGTCTATTTTCTTCAGCGTGTATACAAATTTCCTGACGTAATTTTTTGTATGTTTTGTGTACATACTTCCTGTTATAGTGGCTCCACGATCAAGGTATTCATTGATTCAAACTCTGTTACGTATTCCGTTGTGTAGGCGACATAAAAAAAAATAGTCTAACCAAAAAAAAGTGCCAGGTAAAAAATTCTTGGAACGCTTTTGAGAAAAATTTTCAGTCAATATGATTCACTTGCTTGTTGTGAATAAATAGCTATAAGAAGGAGAGTAAAATGTTGAGTAAGGAGAATAAATAATCCAGAATTGTGAAGTATCGAAAGGTATAGAATAATCCAGAATTGTGAAGTATCGATAAATATAGAATTATCCAGAATTGTGGAGTATCGATAAATATAGACTCCAGAAGTATTAAGAAGTATTGAAATATAGAATCAGCGCAGCAGAATTCATACGCTCAAGTGAAGTCCCGAAATCTAGCAGAGGTGTACATAGAAAGCGCAACAGAATTTCATTGAAGTCCCGAAATCAAGCAGAGATAGTCAAAATCAGCGCAGCAGGATTCAAGTTAAATAACTATTGATTTAAATTCATTCAAATTCAATTCATTTAAATAACATCAAAATTCCTCGATTCTCCCAAAACAAGTGCCCATGATATTACCGCTAGAAGACTTTGTCTTGAATTTATTTGGGGTTGGAGTTGACGATCTTTTCCATGCGATTGATTGTTGTTTTATTTCAGAATTGTATTGATGAATCCATGTTTCTTGCAGAAATAGTTCCAATCTTCAGTCGCAATTGCTTTTTTGCGTCGGTGAGCATTTTGGGAAAACGCGTGGAAACCTTTCTCTTTTCAAACGAAGGATATTTTGAACGATTTAAGATGGGAATTTCTTCCACACCCACCTTTTTCCGCGGATCTTGCGCCCAGTGATTATCATCTGTTCTCAGATTTGAAAAAAAAAAACCATTCGCCCCTAGACGTAAAGCTTGCCATAAATAGGTGGACTGACGTAGCCACCGAAAAAGTTCTTTGAGGACGGCTTAAAAATTGAATTATCGTCATTCAGCTAAATGGAGATTATGTTGAAAAGCTACATTGTAATATTAATGTAAATTAATAAATCAAAAAATTTATGCTTCAAGAACTCTGGAAACATCCCTCGTACTAAAAAATTTGTGAAACATTCAAAAAATTCATTTTCAAGGAACTAAAACTAAGATGAACTTCTTCTGATCAGTATATGAATATTCGGTAAAAAAAGATGCATTGAAGTTGATATCAGGGAGCGTTCACGAGTTGTAAATGGATATTTAGATTTGGTATAAATTTAAAGCAAGGGATAGAACATGTTTTCCCCATTTTCTCGGTCGAATATTTTCATATCGTCTAGTGAGACGCGATGAGAAAGGACGTAATCTAAACTGAAAATGGGCGCTTGCAGACGGTAAAGTAAAAGCTTTGTCGGTACTACGGCCTGCAAAAACTACATCCTATAATAAAAACGAAAAAAGGATAGCGGTAAAAAATAGCATAAATGACAATCATAGCATAAATGACAACCTTATAACACTTGAATCATCTGGAAGCGTTCAGGATTTTTTCAAAAACCTGTTTTTAGAAATTTTTCCAATTTAGAGTTATAGATCGTGAAGAGTCAAATCAAAGTTAGCATGTGACTGTAAAATCTGTTACATAGTTTCCTTACTAGGTTTCATGTCTGTTGAGGTCAGGTCATGGCTTACAGCCCAAAACCAGGAGAAAAACGTTGGAGTTGTAACAAGTTTTAGACGTAAGATCCTATGAGTTCTTTATCTGGAATTATATATAACACTTGACATTTTCAATTCAAATATTTTATTTTTGTGCTTTGTTTAAAACTAGACACACATCGTATCAGTTCTGCGTCTTACATATAATTAATAAATTAAGTCTTATTTATTCCTCTTGAATTGAATCAGAATCATAAGGCTGGTTCTTCAGTATCGATAATGATTTCATTCTTAGGATTGAATTCAATCGAATCAAAGTATTTCAACGTTGGGAATACTTTCAGAGAATGTACAGACGTTTGCCAATTTGAAATATTTCCGTCATGAGAACATTTAATATCCATGGATATATCTATCAAATTTGCCTCGTCATTATGATTCTGATTCAAGCAAAAGTGTGTCCTTATAATCTAAATACCTAAACTACCAGTGTTTGGCAACACCATCGCCGTAATACTCATTCGTTTCATTTTCTTCAAAAACAGACGTTTGACTCTCTCCGTAAAGTTGAATTCGATAAATCCGTTCGGCTATCGTTTTAACCATTGCCAATGCTTCCTCGCCAGAATCCTCAATCATTGCACTTGGTATTATATATCCATGTTGTCCTTGATCTCTCAACATCAAGTTATAAACAAAATTGATATTCAATGTATTCAACACCCAATCAGCTGAATTGCCTGATCGTGCGAATTGTAGGGAATACGATGAACCTGCTTTGTATTCCGTTCCAACCACCTTTTGCATGTTCTACAATAAAAATATATATAAAATGTCACACTAGAAACTCAAAAAATTCGCACTTTTACCCTTAGTGCGCGTTTAGCTACATAGTGCATTTCTTCAAAGTTGCCCGGAACGTAGTCCTCATCACCCCATGGATACGCAACAAATTGACCGTATCCTCCAATCGAGATATAACCGCTTATGTAGCCTTTCATTTTGGTGAGAATATTTCGCACTGCTCGAGTTTCAGGCTCGGAGAATTTTTCAGGACCACGGAAATATCGTGAACATGGTTCACCTGAACTGCCTTTTCCACCCCAGCTGTAGTCGAAGTTTCGATCGAGATTAACACCAGGACATCCGTCTTGAACGCGGCGATTCTTCGACCAGAATCGATCAACATTCCGAGAGTACTCATAGCCATCGGGATTCATTAATGGGACGAAATACCTTCAAAGTAATAAATAATTTATAAGTAATATAAATAAAAATTATGATAGATGCAAAATGACCAAAAAATTAAAAACAAAAATTATGAATAAAATAAAAATCAATTTAATGAATAATAGTTCAAGTTAGTTTAGGATGTCATTATTTTTGAATTTACCAGTCGATTGCTTTTACGCTTGACGGCATTTTTCTCCAATTCAACGCCATCTTTTGCATGATATATGTTAGCGCAGCTGGCCCAATCCATTCGCGACCCTGCATACCCGCGTCTATGAATACAGCCCTGTTGTCAGGGTCATGATTTGAGATCCTAAAAAATTTAAATTTTATTTTTAACATGATTCAAAATGATTTTAATGAATTTTATTTCTTTTTCAGGTAAGTACGCATGTTTGGTTCGAGTTTTTTTCGACAGAGAGGATAAGTACAAAACTTCATTAAATGATCAAGAACCTTTCAGAGAAAATTTGGCTATGCGTTAAGCCTTATCAGAGTAACGTTACGGCGGAAAATTCGGAAACGCAGTTATGTTTATCGTGTTTTTATATGTAGCTAATTTTACTTTTATCTTACCTTAACATTTTCAACTCTCGCTTTTCTGCTGATCGACCAATACTCATAATACTGCAGATGTCCGGAAAATACTCGAGTAGGTAAAAGAAAAAGTCGTTGATATCTTCATAACCATGAAACTGATTCCAGCTCATATTGACCCCTAAAAACAAAAAGACAACCAATGAGTAAATGCCTATGATTTCCGAACCAATATTTTTATAGACATTTATATTTAATGGAAAATAATTATTTACGGAAAGCACAATAACATGCATTGCATGTTTTTTTTGCGTCAAAACTTGATTTTTCTAAAGTGTTAGAGTATCATCAAACGACGGTTCCAAAATAATGTATCATCGATCGACATGACCTATCGCGCCATGAATGCGCAACTTCCGATGCAACCTCCATCCTCAGTTGACTCTGTGTCGTTTAACTACCCAGGATTCGATCCTTGAATCAGTCGCTCAGATGAGCATAAGATATTCTTGAACTTTAAAAGGGGTTTTGATAGTATCCAGAATATTCACCTATGAAGAAGGCGGTGTTGAAGACGTTACTAATGAAGAGCGTCACCAAAAGAACGAACAGTCGTTTAATATGGTCATACGCCTCTGTCTTCTGAACCGCGCCCTCCACCTCGGTAATCGTACCGATGGTAGAATGACATGTTCTAAACCGTACTACCAAGGAGATAAGGTCCCATCCCAACGAATCGTGGCAGTGGGTCTTCCCTTGTTGTGTTTTCTAGAACATTTCCAGTCATGTCTAGCATGCACAAAAGACGAATCCGGCATTTCTCTTCCCCTTGTTAATCAACAAAATCCTTGTTAATCGCCACTTTCCATCGTCCGAAAAACCCGTTCCCGTAGACAAGCGTTTAATGTGCTGAGCACCATCTCACGACAATAGCGATAGACGAGCTATCTGAGCCTGAGGCCTTCTTTGTTTTCAATTAAAGGACTGCCCCCTCAAAGTCAGACTGCGTACAGTATACAATCGATCGCGGTTTGATAGTGGACAGCAATAGTACAGACGGAGTGGGCGGGGAAGATGTTTTAAATCCCCTGCGAAACCTCCAGTAGCCGCGCGACTGCCGGGAGCTACTCATCGAAACTTTCGATGTCCATTCTCCTAATGTTCCACTCAATTGTAGATGTTCACCAGCATCTATGTCGCGAGACAGTGTATCGGATCTCAAGCAGAATGTACTGATGATCCCTGGCTGGATAGTGGCCGAAGTGAATGTCACGTCCGGTATAATTCCTTCGCAACCTGTACGGCGGAAAGCCGGCGTAATTCCGGTGTTAAGCACAACTAGCGCTGTTCTCGCCGACATTTCTAGGTCTCGAAACCATATCCATCAAAACATTAAGCTTGGCTTCGAAAGATGCTATCGCTTCATTCGGCGTCAGGTACATACTGAAGAAGGTGGTTCCTCTGCATCGAATTCCCGTGTCGATAGTCCTCCGCCCGGAGATCACTGTTCCGGATCCAGATGTCGGTCGTACAAGTTATATCAGGGTACCACGCTGCAGATCAAAGTGTCGGCTTTCGTCTCCCTTGCAAACTGATCAAGCAAGTGTTGAGCGGTTGTACCGTGGTGATGGTTTACGTGCAGTAAAAGGATCATCGTAGTTTTGCTTTTACTTCCGCTAGTGCTTCCTCGAAGACGCTACATTTACCAGATCCCAAGATATGACCGAGATTTTTTTTTGGGTCAGCAACGAATATAAAGTGCAAATGCCTCCTTGGTATATACTCTCACATTTGTAGCACAGGGACCTCCCATCGAGCCCTTTGCGTCCCTGTCTGGTGTACCCGTAGCCAAGGCATTTAAACGAATGAATGGACGCTGCCCTTTGCCATATCCTGCAAATGCCGAATTTATTCGGCGTCTCTTTCAGTCAGGTCGCTGATGGCTTTACCTTGTCCCCTATTGTTTTCTGGTGTTAACCACGCTTTACCTTTAACACGCTAGTCAGCTCCCTTTTGGTGACCGCTTCTACATTTGGCAGGACCGTGATACACTGAATGTCCATAATTTCTATCGTTACCATCGACTGGAGCGAGGCCACAGCGGCGCTTTTGCTGTGTACCTTCTTGACTGCCTCCAGATTTCTTTGTTGTTATTGGCTCCTGCCGCAAATCCGATCAGTACGTGGGGCGACCGGGTTGTGCGTAGTAGAAGATCCCTTCTGCCGGGATCGTCGCAGCTTTTTGTTCTCTTTCACGCGTTGGGTCTTTCTTCTTACTGAGCTTTTTTTCGTTTGAAAAGTGGTTTGAAAATCAGGATACAAAGACAAATGACCGGTACACTGTGAAGTCGATTTCGGATTATTTAAAAAAAAATACATTTTTCTTTGTAAAGCCGATCGGAGTATACGTGGCTACATTGGAAGGCGAAGTCCTTTTCCATCCGCTCAATACCCCAGGTATCATTCTCCCTATTCCTGGCCTAGTTTCCTAGCATTTCTGTTTCCGTGAAGGAGAACGTTCCAACACAAGAGGACACTAGTAGGTTATAGCAAAATAGCAACATACGATAAAATTTTATCTAACAGAAATAACACTGAATTTGCGATTCCCGATCGAATATGAAATTGGATTTATTTTGCAAATTGTTTGTCCCAAATCTTCACCATTGCAAATGGACAAGAATTGACTTATTCGAGACACAAACCAGTGCTGAATATCTTGATTTGATTTTCTCGGCCGAGAAATTGTATCTGAGATTTATCTGAGATTCACATTCAGTGCCTAGATACATGCAAAACAGTTACTCTTGTGCAAGATATATATCGTTCTCTATCTATTCAATCTGACGACTATTTCTCACCTGTTCCCTGAAGCGGATCATTTTCACCTGTGCTATTCACCGGCACGTTGGCCTCCTCTATCGCTTGTTGGACATTATCTATCATGATGTTGTACGTTATATCAGTTCCATCGAGATACACTTTGACATCATCGAGAACATCCTCTTTCAAATAGATATCGATGCCATCTTCGTTCATGCTCCACACATCACCTCCTGAACGAAAAGAAAGAACAAACATAAAAAATTAAATTGAATAAATTTTAGATAATTCATAGTTTTTTTTTCAATATCATTTTAATTTTATTTTATAAATGCAAATATTATACGCGCTATGATTAGATAAATGTTACTATTTATAGAGTTAGTAATTAATTTTTTAATAATATAAATTTGACATTTTTATATGTTTTGATTTAAATACATATAAATGAATGTTTGGTGAAAATAGAGAAAAATTTAGGTTGATGAATTGAAAATGCATTTTTAAAGCATTTACTAGAGAAGTCGTGTGTGGACATCAATTTTAAAAAAGGAGTTATTATTCTTTTTTTTTGTTGAAAGTTGAAGAAAATTAAATGGTTTGTTTAAGCGAACGTTTGCTGCATTCAGTCAGATAGGATCTTGCTGCATATTTTTTGGACAATTAAAATTGATTTCAGTCCGTTTTGAAACACGATGCAAACGATTTCTTTTAAAAAATCGCATAGATAAAATTTTAAGTTTGTTAGTCTTTCATATCTCCATTAAGGAGTGATGTGAATTAATTAAGTATACTCTCATGATAATCCACTTTGTCGGCTTAGAGACTGAAGGTTGAATTTGACGATTTATGTGACAATCTGTATGGGATTGACTTGGGATTAACTTTTTTATTAGTATGGCAACATGCTTCATCAATCCTAACTTCCTGCGAACGAGAGGCAAAAGAACTGATTTTGGGTAAACTAATGCACCACGCTGAATATATTTTTTCCCTCTACAAATCTTTCTCTGAGTGGCCATTCTTTCTTAACGTAACGTAGATTTCGTGCTCGACTGTACCATTCGCACAAAAAACATGGATTCTTTGTGATTCCAGACTGCTGACGCAAAAGCATGGATATTGTTTTGAGGTCTCCACAGAGTTGCCAAAAATTTTCGCTATACTTTGTTTTATTTGGCAACAGCTGAATTTCTCATACGTTTCTTTGAGATGCACGGCATGAGCAAAAGACACCGAGGCATAAGTATTACCATTGTGCAACAAGACACCCTTCAGACTTCTCTTAGAAGAATCAATAAATAACCTCCATGATGTGAAATCGTAATAGTCAGCTCCCAGTTTCATGACTACTTCAGGAATATTATTACAATACACCAGTGAATCCCCTTCAGAGGAATATTCCGCAAACTCTTTTTCGCGATGCATATACCACGAAAATGTGGTTCCTGGAGGCAAAAGATTTTTGACTTTCAGTCGAGATCCTTAAATTTGTGCAGCATCCTTCGATAGGCCCAAGTCTCTCACTTAGTCATTTAGTTTAGCTTGGATATACTGTTGAGGTTGGTCTATATCAGGATTTAATTCGTCTTCATTCGTTTAAACTTTCATCTGATGATTGTTGTTGGACGGTGTGAAGAAAAAGTGGAGGAATGGGAATTCCTGGTCAATAAAGTACACGTCGTTTAGCAGTCGGTAAATCAGGATACTGAATAGTATGTTTATTTTTCGAATTGAAACCCTTGACATCGCAGGAGCAAAAGTAACAGTCGTCTCCATGGTTTTTTGGTTCCCTCCATACAATGGAATGCCAAAGGGAAAAGAGCAACGTGTACTTTTTGTCCATTGGCTCAGTAGCTCGACGCACTAAAAGTACACATTGTGTGGAGCCCAAGGTTTGTCCTAATCACAAAGCTTTACATCGAAGTAAGCGTTATAAGCTTTTTTGATAAATTCTGTTATGTTTCGAGGATGCTTTGCTATCATTGTAGATCAGGACTGTTTTAAAACTTTCTTGATGACATTATGACGCACTAAACATTCAGAAAATAAAACACAATTCGATGCTACAAACAACTGACGTTAACTAACTATATCGTAAACAACTGCCGATGCCGTTAAGTTGACTTTGACAGATGTGAAAATGAAAAAGTGTTTCCATTGTAATGAAATAAACATAATATTATACCAACAAATTTTCGATCGATGTATCAAGTAATTTAAAAAAATAATTTTGATAGAAAATTTAGGAAATATTAATAAGGTATTTATTTGCTCAAGTACACAATATCTCAAAAATTTTTTTTAATTTTGTGAAAAATCTCGACGTGATGGGCTCAAACAAAATTAACATTCAGAATCAACGTACTTGTATTAGCTAAGGACACAAGGATACTTATCAAATTCAAAACACCAAAAATCATGTTGGCCTGTTTAATCAATTGCTAATTAGCTTTAAATTTTATTATTGGCATAGTTAAGAAAATAAGTCTTAGTTTAATGATGGTAACAACATTGTTTGGGTATATTCTTATGTAACCAATGATATATAACCCTAGTTATAATCCGTCATGTAACCCGAAGTCACTGGCCCCGTCTGCTCCTGAAAGATTCTTTATATATCTCCCTAATTCATTGTGATAAAGCAACAGGTTAGGTCAATAAAGTTCAGGTATTCGTTGACTATTCTCTAAGGACTATATTTAGTTGTGTAAATAATTCTATACTGAATGATGAATTATTTTTCCTGGAACGTTAATGCTTGTGTTTGTGAATATCAGAACTGCGTCCAAGACTGATATGAGAATGTGAGCTTAAAATTAAGTCCAAAGCATGTGCGCGATAACCAATGCGTGTGAGTTATTTTGTAACATGGAGAGCTACGGCTGAGATTCCTAATTATAAGAAATAAGTTATCTTGTAACATGGCGAAGCAGATTAAAACAACGTTAAAACAATTACCAGAGGATCCATGTTGTACAAATTCGTTGATGAAAGCAAGCAACACAATTTTTTTTGGTTCTTGTGGTCTATTAGTATCTTTACAATGCATGTTGTCATTTAATTAGGTCAGAACACATGTTTCGAGTGTTTGTAAGAGGATGTAGAGTTAATGTGCGTAACACTCATCAGTAACCTCAATTCCAGAAAAAAGTTATGTCGAATCAGGAATCACGTCCGTTACAGCGATACAATTTAAAATATTTTAGAATTAGCGATTTCCTCGAAAAGACTGTTAAAAGAACAGTAGCCTTAAATCATATGTGATTGGAACTAACCACGTTGTGTTACATAATTGCTTCAACTGCAACCAAGTGCAATTTTCTCTAACTGGACGCAAGCCCCAAATCACCCAAATGCTTTTCCGCGAAAATTGACCATAGGAAGAAGAAAAAAAAAAGCCTGGACCGGATAAGCATTCGCTTTAGCCCAATTCATTGCAAATTTTATTTGCAAAATGATGTTCGACTTGCTCCAATTGTTCGGTGATAGCAACAAATCCAAAAATTGTTTAACAGTAAGCCCAAATTATATTGCACATTTTTTTAAACAAATCATTAGTTATTAGTGTGCTGTGACTTAGAAGCTTGGTAATTCTTTGAATTCGGACAAAACGGAGCAAAATGTCGGCTTTTCTTTTCATGGATTTAGCGATATAAATTGCATTATTTTGTGGATTTAAGTATGTAATTCATTTGATGTGTGCTTCGTTTGTTTGGCTTAGTAAAATCTGTCCATATAAATTTCTTTTTGAAAACGCTATCGCGACCTGTTTTTCGCGTTTATAATTTGTGGATTTTAATTTGTTTGCATTGTTATTTCGTTGAAAACGCCTTGCATTGATGCATGCATGCCATCTTTTTTTTTACGAGGAAGGAAAAGAAAAGAATAAATTTCTCATAGACGAGAATAATAGGATTGAAAGCTGACAGTAGCTCAACATAATTTGCGACTTTCGCCGACGAAAGTGCAAAATTCTAATAAGCCATGTCCGAATCGCGGCGATTACATCACATTCATCTCAGATTAGACGGACATTGAATTGCGAGTACTGCAGAAAATGTTTGTTTGCTTTCAATTTCATTCAAATTTTCCGCGGTTCTTGCTGCGCTGAAATGGATCAGGCCGAGATTATGAAGCTTTTTGCAATGGGAAATAAATGGGTAAGAAAGTAAAAATATGCAATTAAATGTTGATTTGATGAAAGATTATTGCACAGAAAAGAAAGTGTTTTCGGATGAATTGAATGACTCCGTCGATTACGACGGAAAATAAGGAGAAATCAAAATACATAGTTATTTATATACCAGCCAGTTTCAAATTGATTTAATTTCATTTTATTGTCAACTGTGTGTTTTGATAATAGTTCGCACATTACTGGCTCAAATTTCCTCTGTATCACTCTGACTTGCAAACAATTCGCATGTATAGTTTCTATTGCGTTTCATTGTTTAACATCCGTGCATTTTTTTGCAATACGGAACGTAGTTATTAACTACCTAGAATACATTTACTTAGGAAGCCCAACAATAATTATAAAATTTCTATGATTGGCTCAAGTGCAAATTGCAGATAATTTTTTTCTTTTGAGCATGAGCGGTTTTCAGATTTATAGTAGGTTAAAATTATTTATTTAATAGATGGTCGAGAACATTTCGCTTACAAAATTAGTCGATTTTTAGACTTTTCTTAAATAGTGGCCACTGAAGCAATTTTGTGGTTATATCTAACCTAAATCGGCGAATGATGGAACAATATATTTCGTTGGATGAATTCCGATTATACTCAAATAAAATACAAGATAAGTTTAACGTCGAAATCCGTTCAAACTCTGAAATGGTGGAATTCTTCCAAGAAATTCATTTGAGAAATTGACCCAAAACCATATACGATGCGTTGAGATATTCTAAAATTTTTTTTTCAGAAGCCTTCCTCCAACGTGCTCAAGAAGATTAATGTCCTCACGGGCCGTCAAACTGTCAAGTTCTTAATAAACTGAGACCGAATCAAACTGTATGAACAAGTGATCGCCAAGATCGGAAGTAAATCAGTCACTTGTATGCTACCCTATGCCCACATGCAGAGGTCGTCCTCAGACGAAGGCACTGACATAACTGTAGAGAAAACGGTCAACAATTTCCTAATCAGATAACAAGACTCCTGTCTCACTATCTTGCCTCCAAACAATAGAGTCTCTAGCGAGCCGGACAAACGTTTCTTTGCAAATGCCGAGCAGATATCAATTGACCTCCAGTTAATCCCAAAACAATTTTTTGGATTTCCCAAATCCAATAATCAATTCCATAAAGTCCAGCGGTCTCAATAGTATCTCAATTAGTAAATTTACATAAAAAACATATTAGTAAATTCTCTAATGACAGCCGCAGCCATCAATGTTAATCACTGCATTCACAATTGCTACTACAAAATATAAGAAATACCTTCCTATTATTTTTGCATATTAAATTTTCTTTGTTCTAACTGATTTTCGACCGTTATCGTTTCGTCTTCCTCAGCGATAAGAGAATTCTTCCATGGAGAATTCCCACGCGCCTAATTCCCATACTAAAAACTGAGGCCAACGCGCAGAAAGTTCAGAGCATTATTTTTGCGCTCAAACTAAGTCATAATTTTGAAGCAAGTCATTTAACTCTCCTTTGAAATTTTCGCTAGAACCTACAACGAGCTCAATAATTTGGTCTTAACGAGGACTAAACCGAAAAAGTGTTCTAAACGACTGTATATCATCCAGTCTAAGAAAGAAAGAAGCAACCGTGGCTTGCTAAATTGACCTGAAAAAGCGTTCGAAGCTGTGCGTGCCAGGATTATTTTATACAAACTTCTTAAAGTCCACTGTCCTATTTCACTAACGCGATTTTAGCTAATTTCTTAGACCAAAGGATCCTCCTTGTGAATATTTCCAACCCCTTCTCTTCTTCTATCAACTTTCGTTCTTGTTCCCCCTGAGGATAAAAACTAGGCTCAAGTTGAATCGACAAGCAATACCCAGTATTCTGCCCGAATCAATATCACCAACCCTCTCCTCCAAACAATCCTATACGTGGATTACATTCTTATTCTCGCTACTTTCCGTCTAAAGAGTAGAAAAGCATCGTAGAATCTCCTCAAAAGAACCTCTCAAATGAGCGGTTTCACCCATGATCCCGAAACCGTGCCAGCTATAAACCATTCATCTCGAAGTTAAGTGTACTAGTTTCACGGTATATCAATGAGAACATCGCGTCTCCATACCTATCAATAACTCAACTAGCCCTCGTTTTATATTGACAATATTGAATTTTGTTGAAAAATTACTGAAAAAAGACAGAATAAAGTAACCAAGACTAATAAACGTGCGTTAGCAGCAGACGAACTTGATCGATTGATCGATGAATGGGATCCAAGATCATTTGCGTCATCAAAAACAGATAGAAAAAAACGTCAATAACCCACAGACTCTTGAAGTCTCGAGTCAACTAAAAAAGTACGAATTAGGAATTAAGAGAGAGTCAAGAATTGAATTAGAATTAAGATAGAAAACGAAAGTGCCTAAGTTAGCTTCTTTGTAAACGCAACGGTCTCGAATTTTTTTCGGGAAATGAGATCGTAATTTTTGTGAAACCCTTTACGCCATTTTTAAAATATTACCCCTGCAATAGTTATTCATTTCTATCCAACTATCGAAAAAAAAATCAAAAAGGGAAAAATTCGTGACCCTTACGTTTGAACAAAATTGAATATGATTTTAAGTTATGAATCGATTACGATCTGATCCGTAGAATACTTGTTGGACAATCTGGTACCGTCAAACAAAAAGTGAAACCGTCCTATCAAAAAGTGAAAATCATGGACGTATAAAAGTCTCTGGACAAAACACACATCGAAGATAGCATACTGCCAAAACGCGTATGAGAAACATACAAAGAAACGGACGGGAAAAGAGGGGGAACTGACAGTGTGCAAAATATGGCTGACTTTCTTAATGTTTTCTTCATCCTTGTGTACACCAGTACAATAACCAATAACACCCGTAGACAGGGATAGACATTGGTTATTGTAGTTTTTTATCGATTTAAATATTTCTTTGGCAGTTTTGCTCAATGTAAACCAAAGCTTGACATTCGATCTTCGATCCAGGGTGGTTTTTTTGACAGACTTGAGCAGGTCTATAATGTCAAAACTGTTGACTTAATATTGGGAACGCTTCAGAATTAAACATGAAGATTGACGAAGAATGTGCCTGCAAACTTCAATAGTTGAATTAGGGATGGCAGAGTGACAGGAGAAACTTTAAACTAGTGTTAATAGAAATAGGTTAGAGTGTTTAAAGTTCATCTGAGTAAATTAAAATAAGGGGAAATCAAGAATTAAAGAAGTATTAAGCAATATGTTAAATGTTAAAAACAATGTGTGGCCCAAAACTGAAATTCAAGATATTCGTCATAAGGATTATGGAAGGAAGAAAATTTGCGGTTCATTTCATTTATCGTGACTTGTGAGGAAACCTGGGTCGACCAATGCAAGCCACCCAATACTAGACAGAGCGCGTCATTAAAGCAACCTGATTAGCTGAAGCAAAAGAAAGTCACCTGTAAAAGAGTCGCAATAAGGCAACGCTCACTGTTTTCTTCGATTCTAAGGACGAAATCCAATGGGAAATTATCCGAGAAGCTTAGAACACGAATGCTAAAAATTATAAAGGCTTTTTGCAGAGTTCCACTGAATTTATCATATTTGGCAGTACAGTCCTAGTAAGTTGTCTCCTATTTTTTTTAATGTCAATTCGCCCTCTCGCAAATCCCCAATCTTACGTACGTTTTTTGGCTAAAAAAATGTTTAAGAACCCTTGAAAACTCCCCGTTCTCATCTGATCCAGCCCCATGAGACTTCGGGCAATTATTTAAACTGGAATAAGTGATGCAAAAGAACATCTATAGTACGCTTCCTATCATCTAGAAACCTATCATATCGAGTTTCGAATCGTTGCGACCGGTGGGTGCTAGTAGAAATTACGTTACCTCAAAACTATGCAAGTACATAACAAGATGCATAAGGGAGTTTCAAATTATCCTCCTTGGTCCTCTAAAACCAGACGAAATACCTTTTACTACATGTTATCAAGATTAATGTTCCTCATCCAAGAGGAAGGGGCTTCACAGAAGAAAAAGAAGTACTCATGCGAAGCCAATAATTCAGCAGCTATTAAAAAACGATAAAAAATGGAGGTTTTCACTTCCAACCATCTATAACTTGAGAGAAAATCTTCAATTAAGTCAACACATTAGTCGGTAACCTTAACGGAAAACTCGCGAAATCCTTTCAGATAGCATGGTAGCAATGTAGAAATACCAACCATTATCAATCATCGAATCTGCATTACAGCAAGTGCTGGGTACCAGGTAAGCAATCAAAGTTGCAGCCAATCAGTGGTTTCTGAAGGGTGACAGGATAAGCTAGCTGCCACGACTATAAAAGCTAAAGCCTAACGTAGGCCTATGTCAGTGTCAACAAGGGATACAGAAGAAAATTTTAAAATGAATTATACAAAACCCAATGGTCTGGAATTTTTCAAATTTTTGGTATGACTGGTGTTTAATCTGCAATTTAGAACGAATAGAGGATTCAAAAAACTTGAGATTTATAAATTTTGGAGGATTTCTAAGTAAACTTGTTTATAAATCTAACGAAGTTTTGCGGTTTGATATTTTCAAAATGAGGACGCTCTCTCTAGTGGTTCGGTTATTTTTATATGCAATGAAAATACTCAAAAAAATTATGTTTCTAACGCTAAGCTACCAGTTCAGCTAGTTATTATAGGTACTATCAGGGTAATAAACAAGATCCAGTATGACTATCCTGATTATCTTCTCGAACATGTTTGGTCTTGAAAATAGGTTTTTCGAACACACCTTAAAGGACAGGGCACAAAACTGATTTTTTGAGGAATTGTTTTTTATTAACTATTCTTAATTTTAGTTTCATCCTACGGGCTTTGTAATTTTGGTTTTTTTAATTTTAGTCTTTTTAATTCTGACCCCCTATAAAGTGGTACTTCCTGCAAGTTTCCAGTGGTAGCTCTTGCAAGAATCTCAATAAAATGCAAAATATGCTGAGGTTGTTCAGGGTTATATTGATGCTTTAGGAATGAGTACTTTCTCATTGTGCAAATGAATCCGATTAAAGTAAACATGCACCAAAGCGAGTTTTTACCAATTGTTGAGCAAAATCATAATGCCATTGCTGTAGAACTTTTGACTTTTTGAGCAATTAACTTAGACGAGGGCCGATCATGTGCCTCTTTTGAAGACAACTTTGCACAATTTGAAAAGGTCTACACTGATAGTATTCTGAATACATGATATCCGGTTTAAATTTAGGATGCACTAGAAATTCAGGAATTTGTAAAATGAGGGCTGACATTCGAGACATTTAAAACATGTCCTTAAATTTTTGCCAAGTCATTGATCGTGTATGGATGTGTTTTACATTATCAACATAAAATCCTGTTTTGTTGATCAATTGTAACCCCTCTTATGTATTTTATTGCTGATAGTAATCTATAAATATTTCACGAAGCACTCAAACTTCAAGCTACTTATTGAATCCGATGTTGTGCAAATATCTAATAGCGATTTTTTGATCAAATTCAGTTTTGCACTTCTGCAATGACGTTTGTTCTGACATTTTTCAACATTGCATTGATTTTTAAGGGAACAGACTGACTAGTGCGAAGAGTATTTTTGACATCGAAATATCCGGATCGAAATCGAGCGAACAATAGATGGGTTGTTATTTTTGACACCAGATTGCCAAATATGTTCTAGTCGCTTACAACGCGTTTTCCTTACTGTTGACAGAGCATTGTAAAATGTATCTTATTTCTTTTTACTTTCATCCCTTTTAAACCCTTCTCATATGCACCATCACCGATCACAATGTTTTGTCCAGAGAGCAAGCCACAAGTATCAACCGCCAAATTAGGTCAAAACTGTGTCAAGTATTTGGTAATACCAGAAATAGGTGAACTCTATGCCATCTGTAGGGAAAATCGATGGCAACCTTTTCTTCAAATTCAATTTTTTTTATCCAAAAGTTATAGATACCCGGTTGCAATAAATTCAAAGCCTTAATACAATTGAACAGGCTGAATAAATGAGATAGGCCTGGACAAAAGCAACTGAATAGAAGAAAATATAACGGTACATAAACAAAAGTATATAAATTTAGCCCGAATCAATTCAGCGGTTCGGATTGAGAAGTTTACATCGTAAAATACGCTACAGTCTTAAACTTTTTTTGATTTTGTAGCTAATAAGACAGACATTTCAAAACATTTTTCATGGTTATTTTTTTTTTGCGTACCTTATTTCAAACTTATCAATTGCCAAATATCAAAAAGTAAATAAGTGTGAGAATTCCCCGTTCTGAACGATGATAAATTCAAGTACTTTTCATCCAGCAAAATTGATGACATGCTTGGCAAAATGAAGTTGCTTTTAAAAAATGTTATCATTACACATATCAATCACGTTGATATGATACAAATATATTATATTTTTATACAAATCAAAAAATTGGCAATAACTAACCAAACATAAGGAAATAAATAATCAAATATTTGGTTTATTTTGACAACAAGGCATCCGGCATTTTTTTGTGAACGGAGTTTGAATAAAAGTGTGTATTGCAAGTTACTTTTTCAGTAAATTCAGGATAAAACTACGTCATAATAACTTTGAGTGGATTTTTGTAAAGTCTGCAAAACAGTAGAAAAACATTCGAAATTATACTCGAGTCAGTTGTGTTGTGACAAATCAGAAGAGAATTGTCACGTTCTGACCTTCCACTTTCTCTGGTGTATCTCATTAATTTGTATTCAAAAAAGCCGTCTATTTGAGTGTCGAATAAAATGGAGTAGAATGATCCATACTTATCTTAAATATACTTAATGTAAATAATAATGCATATAAATAATTAAATATTAATTATTGATAAAACTCGAAAATTTCCAACTCTTCCATTTTCACGACAGAGAAGAGAATGCGCGTCAAAATATTATTTTGAGAGAGATGTCGATCTGAACCCTGATATTCGAGTCTGTCTGGATAGGGCTAGTGAAAATTAATGCTGCTTTTGTCCCCTTCTTCGGCTCAGACAGGTGAAATTTTCCCCACCTGAATTTCACGTATCGATTACCTAAGATATACTGAAACCCAATATTTTATCATCTACACCCATAATATGAATGAGAGACTGTAATGAAAGTATCTCGTGAGCAATTGTCTTTTTTTGTCATTTCGTATATGTAACTTCCACTTCAAGACCAAATTTTCAATTTTTTTTATTAATCGAATAATTCATGATAAACGACTTTGATTAAAATTTTACAACGGTAGCCTGCAGGCATATTAATCGAATGAATAATTAATTTGCCATAGTCCGCTAGCTTGTGATTATAAGACATCATTTTTGAATTCTTGCTAAAAATTGTTCATAAATTCCCAGTTTTTGTCTTAAATCATTTAATCCGCTTAATAAATTAAACAGTGGACCAAAACAAAAGCAATCACGCTTCAAATAATGATTTCCACCGAAAGCAATGATAGACAGATAGAACATAAAAGTAAAACGCGTCGAATTCGTTGCTTCTGAAAGTTGCAAATGAGGTGAGAAATGCACAAAAAAAAATTAAGCTAAAGTATCATTAAACGGATAATCAAAGATATGAGCTAAATCTCAAAATAATTAGTAAGCGTAAGGCCAGATTAATTCGTCGGATTTTCCGTTTTTCTTCAGCTCACATAGTGAAAACCACGTGATATGTTTAAATACAATAACATTAATCGATTGGTGTAAATCTCTGGAACGTATTATTTGGCATTGGTTTGTTGTAAACTATTGGTGAAAATAAAATCAAAAAAAAAGGAGGATAGGAGTATCCACAGCTTATGCTTATTATGAATGCTTTACTGCTTTGTTTGCTTCAATAAATTGATTAATGCAGCTATTAAATGAAAGTGCAATAAATCCGAACTGTTTATTGAAGTATTTGTGTTGTGTAAGCTTGGAATATTGGCTTAATTCTCATATGTGTGAGCTTTCACATCTCATTTCAAAAAGAATTCATGGTGAAGATGGCTTGATTGATTGATATATTGTATCTGAAGTAGTGCAGTCAACCTTTAAATGTTAATGGTGCCCCGTTTTTGGTAGAATCAGAGCATCTCAAGCAATTCGATCCGTATGAGAAACTTGAGAAGTTTAATATGCAACCGTTCTCACTTTCTATAATTCTTTAGGACTCTTTAGGAAATGAAATGGATTTCCGTTGCACTAAAGGGTTTAGGTTCGGTGAATGCTGTCGAATGTCGAATGCTGTCGAAGCCCACTGTCTCGCTAATTGATCCGTCTGCTTTATCCTTGATATCTTCGCGCCACCGCATCCAGTACAATCAAAAATTATTATCGATGTAACCATCGGCGATTCTAGCGCTTCTAGGCTGCTTGCTTATGAGATAGAATATTTATAGTTTTACTCTTGTATTCTCTCTCTATCCATGTTTGCGTGTTTACGGCAATAGTATGAAAAACCTCAGCTAGAATTTCATTTGGCATAATTCAGATCGGGCGGGTTTAGTCCCAAGATCTAAATACTCCAATTCCTGTTTCCTCAGATGTCTTCAAGCCATTCTTTTAAACTTTTATCCCATTCTGTCTATAGAATTGAGGTGCATTTGGATTCAACGCTCCATTCCATTTTATCACTCAGGACTACCCTGAATGGGAACATTCAGTGGACTACCAGGACTGCACTGAATTAGGAGCTAAGGTTGTGTGCACTTTCTTTGATTTTACTTGTCTTCTTGTCCATCACAGATGTGGGGGTCTTTGCAAACACTGCCTTAAATCCCCGTTCCACAGTGGCTTCCCGGCCAATTGTTGCAAGAAGCTTTAATCAATTTTTAATTCTGACTTGCGTACCATTTAAATATAAAGTCTGAAGGCAGTTAATATTTCGACTTTTTTTTAAGGATACCTGTGTTTTATCAGGATAGGACACTAAGTATATTTCCTACCACCAATTGTTCACGTTTCGGAGTGCCTGTCTATGTTATATTAAAGAGTATCTCCTCATTCTTTGACCTGAGCTTAGCTGCGTCTTAGCTATCATCAGGAGGCGTGTGATATATCATTCTAGCAACTGAAAGTTTAACTATGACGTCGTTTGCCATAAGAGTAAAAAATAAGGGCAAAAGAACACCTCCTTGCGGACTGCAATAATCTATGTGTACGTTGATGATCCAACTTCAACGAGAAGCGGATGAGATTAGGATCGACCTCCGTTTTCACTAGCGGTGCCAGTGTTCTTTTCATTGCGTCGTGGCTTGACAATGGCTCCTTCCCAGTCCTACTTCGTTGTATTTCAGAGATTCTTTACTTTTTCGAGTCAGATGAAATGACTCACAAGGCGGAATTAGATCGTTATCACATCTTGTCTGTTTCTTATAACTCGGATGTTGTGGATGTTTTGTTAGACTGGTTGTCCACCACCACATGCCTTTGACCTAGTTTTATCATTTTTGACCACTTTGGGTATAAATTCTGCTTTGGCCTGCTTCCATGGCTTGGGATTGTTTTCCATTGCCAGGCAACATCAAAAGGGTCGGTCTGCTGTGAAATGATGTTGGTATCCTTGCAAGGGTGCAATTTATTTCACTCTTATTTTCACTAATTGAATTTAAAAACTAGTAGAGTGCAAACAAGTCACAATAAGGAAAAATATTTATGAAAAATTAAGATGAACTATCAAAAATAAAACATAAATGTAGAAAATTTGAGGCGGTGGCGACACATCGCAATGGTCAAATTTGCGTCTTTCTAAACAAGAGTTGGAAATCTTCAAAAGGCTAATTCAATCAATTCATCACTTATTCATTAGGCCAATGAAAATTAGACTATTCGATCAAATTGTCCAGGTATTGGGTTATCACTAAAGGTTTGATTCAGGTTAGAATATAGCACTCCATTTACTCCCAATGATTTGTAGGGCGGGAATGTGTTTTAGCCCATCTTATATGTCTTTTTTTTTTACAAATGATCACAGTGTCTATCTATTCCGAGCTGTTTGTCTTGATTTCCGTCTCTTCAGTCCTTTCATTCGTTATACGGCTTTTCAGAAACTGGAAATGCATTTATCTATGAGCATAAGTGTCCGTTCCTTTTTATTTCTAATTAAACTACTGTCACTTGCTTAAAGTGTTCTCTACTTTTTTTGTCGATTTCTCGTTTCTCTAGCTAAAGCATTTCTTTAAAGTTTTGACCAAAAGAACTTAAACTGTAACGTTTCGCTCTTTGGCTTTCTTTTCCAGTTTGCGATAAAACTCCATGGCATGCATAATTTCGCACTGAGTTCCTAGTCTTTCATTCCATCACATACAGTCATCGTCCCGCCTTACGACAGCTTCAAGACAACATTCTTCAAAAGTATTCACAAAATAGGTTTCTCATTTAATCTATGGCATACTAAAGTTCAGAAATGGTTTGTTTTTTTGAAGAGTTAAGTTAGGCTCTCTAGACAGTGACATGCTGGAGGTTTTCTTGCTAGCTGGTGACGTACACTGCCCAGTCGATGCGGCTTGGATTGCATGGAGCTAAAGGCACTTTCCTCAGCCCTTATGGGAAGGGCTACAAATGGGAAATTTTCCTCCTCCCCCCCTATTTCTCAAACTTCAACTTTTTGTGGTGCGACATGAAAATTTCGTCAAATACGAGCCATCTTGTAACCAATGAATCCAGAGTGATACTGCTGACAGCAATATACATATAATAACAACTTGCGCATTCTTGTGACAAACGTTGGTCTGCTCACCACGTTATAAATGATTATATTTAATTATTTGATTTGAAGATGATTAATGGGTGTACGAACTGCAAGTAGCTTAAATTCTTCAATTGTGTGAACACTCAACTTCGAAGCTGCATGTCCATGGTTCATGCCGGCCGAAATATTTATATTTGCTAAGCTATTTCAAGAGATACAATTGAATACATGACACGTGCTTTCTCCTTCATTATGTCTAGTAGTTTTAAAAATTTGTACATGTCAAAAAATATATCAAAACTGATATCAAAACTCATCAAAATCATCAAATATCCTATAAACTCTTTTTTGTTGTATTTTAAAATAGAGCTCATCATTTTTTATCTTCTACGATTCAACTTTTTGATCTAAATAGTTCAAAAATAACTTTGTAGCGATTCGCGATTGTTGTACTAATCAAATTTTTACACAGGACTTTTTCCAATCAATTAAAAAATAGGATCGACTCCATCGCATTTCACTTGTAACTTGTTCAAGGTTACCCAATAGAAATTTGTGAACTTGAAACAAATGAAAATTGTTACGTTAAATTGATTCAAAGAAATTTAATGATACGCAACTGAAAAAATAAATTTAGTATTAATATTTACCCAAATGTTAATAATTTGTTGATCACACAGTCGAAATAAATTTTTTCGCTGCATGTGGTAATAATTTTTAGTAAATAAAGTTTGAAAGTTTCATATGATTATTGTTGCAAAAGTCATTGACACGTTTTAATTATTTCAAATTTCAGTACTTGCATTTTGCTAATATTCAAACAATTACGATTTAGGTATGGTATTTACTTATGGAAAATTAAAAATGCTGAAATTTCCATTTTTTAATAAGCACTACGATATAAGCATCCGTGCCTGCTTTGGCAGATAATGCATAATATCAACGCAAAATTGAATTTTTACTGCGAATTCTGTATAAGTCTCGTGCATGAATTGGCATTCAGCGAAATTCATCAAACAAAATTATTCGGAAAATTATTTTGTATTGGTTCGTTCATTAAATAAACGAATTTATTTAAAGATATGAATAAATGGATTTTTTGACCTTTTTTGTTTATTTTTCCGAAGCTCTACAAAAAAAGCAATTCTCTTTCAATTCCAAAAAAAAAAAAATCTGATTTTTTGGAAATAATTTCATCCTCAAGAAATCCTGCCATAAAGGATTTCTAACAAAATGAGATGTTATCAAACAATTTGAGGATTTCTCATCACATAAACTAACAATGTCCGGGACGTACAGTATTATATTTACATTACAGGCGACAGTCAGATTATAATTGAGCGATAATTAGCTTAAACAGCACTTCTTGTAATATTCCCAAAGTTCCTACGATTCTGATACGGAATCGCCGGCTTTTGATCCGCAGACAATGAGAATATTTCCATTAGAGCCTTACCAGAAGTGAATTCAGCAACCTTGACTCCAAAGCTTAATAAGGCCCCCAATTTTTATGTAATTTTGCAGAAGCTATTGAAGGGAGAGGAATTGTCCTTAGTGTATACATCCATGAATTCATTCGCCACTTCCAGAAAATAGCCTCGAAAGCTTTAGTTGCCAAAAAGGAGTTTTTCAAAAAATTCTCCAAGCATAACAAGTGCTCAAATGTGTTGCAGAATTTAAACTAAACTATGAGAGCATCGATTGAAATCGGCTTAAAGTGTATATTTTGAAGCAAGGATATTCTGTAAAAGATATCAAAGTTTGTCATCTTGCAGGTCTTCAATTATTTCGGTCGATTCACCGCGTCTTCAAATTTTGACAGACAAATAGCGATTAGAATATGACTCAAAATAACGATTCTTCAGTTTTCCAACTGGTTTTTGTTTTGTGTTGTATTTCTCACTTTAAGATTACTTTTTTAGATTATTGTTAAACTATTAATCTGATCAATCCAAAATTTGTAGGGCTTTTTTGTCAAGAGATTCGCTATGACCTTAAAGGAATGTAGGAATATTTTTAAATGAATTTCATTCATAGAAAATATTCTTTTCGCGAAAAAACAATAATCGGGCCTTTTGTTAGTGTAACTTTGCGGCAAAATAGCCGCCATTTCGTTAAAATTAAACTTTCGAAAAACTCTTCCTTCAGACCCTAGCCAATATAATATACTACCGAAGTCAAGTTCATCACTGATTTCAAATAAGCCGTTCTCGCGCTATTATGTTCATCTCGAAATATGCTCAAAAGAGGTCCTTCTAGTAGGTAGCTGCGGTTTTGTTATGTATAAATATTTTTTAGAAAAAAAAAAGACAGAAATACAAGCAGACAATCACTGAATGATTTTACTAACAGTTTAGTAATAAATACTGATTATGATGTTAACAAAAAATCGAGTAAATGCCGTGAGTTTTGCCATCACAACTAGATATAATCCCTTAAGCTTCTGCTTTTACTTTGGCGTACCTGTACATGGTTGCGTTGGATTTGGTACCATCTCAAGCCTCGCAAGAAGTGTACTAGATTGACGCATCCAAATGCGCTCCTGCATGAAGTTAAGTCGAATGTTTTTTTTTTCATTTTCCATTCAACAACATTTTTGAAAGGCATAACTTTTTAAGAAAAGTTTTACTTATGAATATCCTTTTAGATACTCGCACTTTCAATTGCTCCATATGGTTGATCCGTTACAGCTTTTGCAGTTATAGGATCGACCGTTATCGATCGTTATAGGAAAACTTTTGGATTGTGGAAAACCTCTTGCAATCTTTAAATTTTCACCATTTATATCCTTCTTGTTGTTTTTTGGTGGCCTTGTCAGCCTTTCGTAGCAGCCCCGCATTTCGACTAGGCTTAGCTTTTTTATAATGGTTCACGCACCACTCAACTACCTATAGCATTCTGCAAAACTTAGTTGCCAAAGCAAATATATTTAGGTCCAAATTCAACTCGTTCAGCGTTGTTTTTAACTGAGCGGGGAGAGGATGATTTATCCGGAATCATTCACGGATTTTGATTTGGAATCGTTGGTCTGCAATCTGACCTGAGTTAATTCCTTGTCTTTCTTTAACTCTTTCTTGTACTTCTAAAAATGCTAATGAAAAAGGACTACACTGAAGGACTATTGTCCTCAGAAAGCAGTTTAAAAAAGAGACGTAGTCTCAATGACTTCAACATTTGCCTGGTCAAAGTGTTTTAACAATCAACCGGTATGTTCTCAGTATGCAAACCTCGTTGACTTTATGATCCTAGCTGTCTGATGTGCTGCAGTAATAATTTTCCTCAGCAAAACATGTAGGACTCGAGGATCGCGAGTCAACTTAAACTAAAACTTTTGACTCTTATGAAAACAAACATACCCAAATCTACATAATGACGTTTGGTGGTTTTAGCATCCAACAAGAAGACCATTTTATGTCCTTATTATCTTTGGTGGGAGACCGCTGTGAAAAAGGCATGTTTTGGCGTTACAATGTATTCTCTTCTAAGAAGTAGTATTGAAAATGCACAATCAAAATATCTTTGGCTTGATAATACTCAATTCTGTTTAAAAATTCTCAAATAAAATCAGTTTATCAAGTTCTAACTATAGTATTGATAGTTATCATCGAGAATTGAAGCAGTCCTTGTCGATATGTGAAAACTTATTTTCATTAAAAAGGCTTTTTAGTACATATTTTGGTTTTAAATTTTCGCAACAATAGTGCATTTTCCTAAACATCTTTGATTGTCATTTTTCCAATAATTGTTCAAAAAGTTCGTTTAACTATTGTATCTGCCGGGTCTTGGTGCGTTTTTTTATAGTGAGACGCGTTATTTGGGGACTTGTTTCAGCTGCTTGTGGCCATCATCAGCCCGAGAAAAAGCTGAAGCGTGTGCTCAGCAATATCGCAGTATGACCCGGCGGATTTCAGAAAAAGTATTCTCAATAACTCCTTAGAAAGGATAAGAAGCGTCGCTTGTAAGGTGGGTAGTGTTTTTATAAATCATTTAATCGCTCATAGTGATAAAAAATAGGAATATTTATTTCCTAGGAAAGTGGAATAAAGTCAATTTCTAGCCGAAGGAACGGAGTATATACATAAAAGGACTGAAGTAAAAAAAAGAATAGTGAAGTTCATGAAATTTCATTCTCTTGCTAAGGAAATGTACTAACCACTAACTACTGAATCATTTTCATGATTTCGGATGAGCCGTTCTCAAGCTATCACTTCGAACGTAAGAGATGGCCGAAAAAGGACTTCCTTGGAGATAGCTGCAGTCCCGTTATATTCAATTATTTAATATTGAATATAAGGAGAAATATACGAAGACAATACATGCACCAATTGATGTTACCAAAAGTTTAGTAATAAATTTTGACTAAAATCTTGACACAAAAAAATGTAATTGTAATCCAGGAAATGTAGTTACTTTTCCTGCCACAACTAGGTATAATTCCTTAAGTTTGCTGATTTGATTAGTGGTTCTCTGTACAACGTTGCTTTCGTTTTGGTGTCGTCCCAAGCCTCACAAAGAGTGTACTTGGTCTGTTCTAAACGTCCAGTAAACGTGGAGATACTTGAAGTGATGACCAGGTTAAAAACCTAGCGTTACTGCAAAGAAGCTCTAATACTCTCGTGAAGCATCATGAAGAAAGAGAAAAATATACTCCATGTTTTAAGTTAAGTGAACTCATGCACCCAGAGCTAACTCATACATTGAGAGCATGAAAATCGTAAATAGGTGCAGAAAGTCAGCTGTATAAATTTGAAAGTATTGCAAGCTGTAATTGAATTTGATTGATACAAATTTGAAGGGAGAATGCAAGATCATTTCATCAAGGCGACTAACTAATGCTAATACATCGAACAAAGTCGCGATCCAACCGCATTAAGCGAAAGTCAAAGGAATTTTAATCGGTTTACTAAATTTCACTCATTAACAACATTTTGCGTGAAAGCGCAATACAAATATAACCCAACTTGTGCCTTTTCTATCTCTGTCTAAGAGAAGCTACCCGGAAGTGTAGGCTAAGGCTTCAACTAAGGCTTCAACTACTGCAACGGCTACATCGTAGGTTCGTCCTTACGCTTTTACAAATCTTCTCCCAGTTTTATTCAGAAAAACCATATCATCTAGCTCCAATCCGTTAACGTGGAACTTTGTTGTAAGGGTTAGGTTCAGTGACGAAAGAAGCAAAGTGAACAAATCCAGTTAGTACAGATGAAAGAAATCTATAAATTTGAAAAAAAGAAAAAAGTCTTTGTGAAGAAAATATTTTGGCAAGATCTTATATCGGCGCTGGCTCTGAATGGAGTTAAAAACTTAATTGTGCTACCTGCTAGGACACTATTTTCGCGTAGTTCACGACCGCACAAAATGAAACCGAATTTCTCCTTGGACCACCAGTTTCTTTCTTGAGTGCAATGTAGAAAAATACGGTTTGACGGACTTAAAAACGTTTGAAAGTGCGCAGGACAGAAGATTATTATGGAAAATCAGACATTTGTGCACCTGTTTTTTGCTGGTGATACTATTACTATTGAATTCTCATAATGTTGTATCAGTGTTGTGAATAGCCTTACCTTTAAAGAAATGGTGTGTGAAAAATGAACCACTGTGACAGCTGACCTGCACAGGAACTCTACTGTCAGAAAGTATTCTAGGATTATAAAAACTGCTTGCGAAATTCGTTGTAATCGTCAAATAAGTCAAATTCAAGTCAGCCTTCATATGATTTGATGTATTGCACTCCATTGCCGTATCGTATTAATCGGAATTTTTTTTGGTATTATCGAATCCATGTGAAACACCGAAATTCCTTAGAAACATTAACCAGGATGCCAGTGAAAGTCGCACTCCGTGGAAATCGATCCAATGGAAATCGATCTCTCGTCGAACTCCATGGAAATCGATTGAAAAAAATTTGTACACATAATCCTTTCGTTTCCTGTTCCTGCCGATATTTTAAAGTAAATTTTTGGAATATATCTGCAGGCTGTATGTATTCAAAAGTTTTTGTGAACAAAAACTTATTGATCGTTAGTAAACCATTAACGCGTTAGTAAACCAAGCGTCGTTGTTTAAGAAAGTTTCGTTCGGTTTCTGTCAGTTTTTTAAGTGGCATTCGCTTTGTGGGGTCGTCATTTTATAAAGGCTGATTCTTTTGAACAGCACGCGTCTGTAAAGTTTTCCTTCCGGCTCGAAAAAACAAGCAAAGAAACTCTTGAAATGATAAAAACGGCCTACAAGGATACTACTCAAATGTTTGATGTTTGTCTCGTTTTAAAAATAGTGAAATGACAGTTGACGACAAACCTCTTTCTGATCCTGCTCCGCATGCTGAACAGAAGAAAATGATGAAAAAATTGGCGAAATCAATGTGGAAGACGAGCGAAGGGCTTTTTAAGAAATGATGTAGCTGTGTGCAGTAACATGACTAACAACGAAACATTTGAAAGTGAAAAGGGTCTCTCCAAAATTCGTGCCTCGACTGCTCACTGCTGAACAAAATAAGATCGATTTTCTTTCAAAAAAGAGTCTGAAATCATCTAAATGTTTTTCCAATCACTTTCAAAATCATCATTTGTTACGATCTTAAATCGAACTCGCAATCAAGCCACTGAAAGACACCAAGTTCTCTTCGCCCGAAAAGCTCGGCAAGTGAATTCAAACGTCAAGATAATGCTGATCGTTCTCTAATTCGTTCATTCAGAGATTATTTTCCGGGGTCAGGCAGTTAAGCAGGCTTTCTATCTGGAAGTTTTGAAAAGATTGCGCAATAGATTACGGCGGAAGAGACCTGAATTGTGGCACTCGAGCGACTGGTTTTGGCTCATGCAGCCCCGTCTGTGGCCAAATTTTCGGCTAAAATTGACGTGACCCCTATGCGACATCCCCTGTACTCACCTGACTATGTCACCTGCGACTGTTTTTATTTCCTCGAATGTAAAGACAAATGAAAAGACAGCGTTTTTAGACATTATTCAAGTTAAGAAAAAAGAACGAAAGCGCTGGGTGGGATCCCAGACGCCGAATTCAAAAACATTTTGGGGAATGGAACAAAATAGGACAAAGGTATTAGTGTCAATAGAGATGGATTGAAAATTTTTTGTTTGTGAGGTGTTGTGAGAAAAAAAGGTGTGAGATCGTTAAAATAAGATTTCAATCTTAGTTATCATTTTGTACCTTTCAACTGAATTATTTAACCCTTTGCACTAGTATGTCACACTGGAGGTGACAATAATAATTTACTCGACAACTCGTATGTCACACTTGAGGTGACAATACTAATTTACTCTACAACTCGTATGTCACGCTGGTGGCACACAGGCGGAGGTGGCAATACTAATGTATGTCGGTAGACAATAACACTAACTAACTGTAAAATACATTGCGGCATTCGAGATCTTACACATTAATATTTTGTCAAGTTATGTTAGTCGAGTGTAAGTCGTACACGGTATCTGTTCTCTTTGTATAATTCAGTACACTATATTACCCACTCAAAATGGATTTTGATGGATTAGTGGCAATCAGTCAGGATAATGACACTGAATTTGAATTTACTAATATAGATTTGCGAGATATAAAATAATAAATGAAGTAAATATACGTTCAATTCTACCATTGTTAATTACTTCAATTCATTTAGTTAAAAATAATAACAAGTTAACACGCAACAACTTTGAAAATAAATCGAATGCAAAGGATTAATGTTGATTAAGTTCAATGCAATCTAGACATTTTTTTGCATACCTGTTAAACCTTTCAAGAATTATTTTAATTCAAAAAAAAATTTACATCATAATTTGTTAGACTATATGTCAAATATCATATCTTTTATTTATATACGTTTTGATCGATTGTGGTAAAAATTTCTTTACTGGATCCCAAAAAAAGGTTCTTCAGTGTGGGTTGTAAAATCTTCCGAGTCTATTGTTAAATAAAGCCATACATGACCTGATTTTAGTAATCTTCTTTCGTTGGCGACAGCCGGAAACAAACACAATAGAATGCATACAATGAATAACCTATGCATTTAATAATTTTAAGAAAAAAACATACAAACCTTATCGAATTTTATATATTTCATCGTTGTCACCAACATCATATCCGAATAGATTTGTTTTCCAATGTTTGTATACATACGCGAAATAGTTCCGTTCAATCTACTTTTGCAAAAATGTTTCTATGTTCTCCCACGAATAGGAAAAAGGTGACACATAAATAATATTTATGGATTAACGATCATCAACTTAATCCCACATAAGCATGTGAAATCTGGGTAACGATAAATAAAAACTTTTCTTGATAGACAGATAGTTGCATATTTAAGTCGACATAGTTTGAACAAAAGAAATCCATAAATAAATGATTGCATTTGGCATACAGAAGCTTTGCGATAACTTCCTGGTTGTTGTCAATTTCCATTTTAATTGATTGATTAATTAATTCTTTTTAATCGTCTAAATTTGCATCTATTTTGACAGTTCAAAAAAGGTCGTAAATTAAATTTTCTTATCAGATTAGATTTCGATTCGTTTGAAATGCTGCTTTAAAACTTATATTCCAAGAAGTCTAATTTTTCCAGTTTATCAAAATTGTGTTCACTGACTGCGAATACTCCTCATCAAACGACTCCTTGCTTTCAAGATTTGTCGTAATAATTATATCTCTTTTAATCCCTTTCTGCCTAGTACGGATTAAAACCATGAGTGGTCTGTAAAATGATTTAATTTTCAAATGAGCAATATTTGCGTTGTTATTAAATTTCATTTCGTTTTAAACTTTGCTTCTAAGAGATTTAAAGGCGTGGTGGAAGTAGGCGAAAAGTCGAATAGGGTTAGGACTGGGAATCCCTTCTAAATGACTCGAGGCCGAACTGATGGCGAAACCGGTTTCGTTAGTTGTCCTCAAAATTAGCGAAAGAGAAGTTCATCCTTCGATTGCGTAACGCATCATAATGAAGTTTTTAACGCAGGAAGAAGTTAAGCCAGCTGAAAGCAGCAAAGCCAGGGATTGATTGCGTGCATAATTTGGTAAAAATGCTCTCTAATGGCCATGAATGAAAGCGTGATGTCCTGGATTGGAAATTGCGTGGAAAAGCCGAAAATATGAACCAACGGAGAGGTTCCAGTTGCAGCATTACGCCTGATAACGTTTGCTGCTCGCGAACTTATTGGAAGATATCGCTGCGCTACTTTAACAGAAACCTACAAGAAAACGGGAATCGGTGTTGAGAGTATACACACCATGGCCCGGGATCACCTTGATTTCAAACAATCATGTCGAGGTTGATTCCAAGTCTGCTTACCTTCCTGTGAGGCTTCTTGCTCGTTTTCAAGGTAAAGCTTTCAAGGCAGGCTTTGATGCAACGCATTTTCACGTGCAAGGAAACGTGGGTTCAACACTACAATCCGGAATTGAAAAGGGTTAGTATGGAGTTGAGAAGAAGGGGAGAGCCAGGACCATCAAAAGCCGAAACATGCCTGTAACCTGACAAGGTTATATTAAAGATTTTTGGGACTCTCAAGAAGTCTAACTCTTTGATTCAGCCCACGGTCGCCGCTCAATAAACGCTGTCTACTATTCTGGCCTTCTTAATCAGGCTCAAGCCGCTTCAGTCAAAATCCATTCCATTCGAGACGTCTTGCTTTTGCTTGACAATGCAAGACAGCATACTACAGCCCTATCAATCTAAAATTTGGCTGAAATGCAATGGACTGCACCGATCTTATATGTTTGGGCCTCCTAAGAGGACACTTTGAGGAGAACGTTCTGGTTTAGAGAACAGTTCCTATCTTGCTCAAACTCTAGTCGTCCCAGGATGTCGATTTAGGATCTTTAAAATGATTGATTCAAAAACTTTTAACCAATTATGCAATTTGTTTCTTCTTTTGCCACTTTTCAATGACTTTTGGATTATGAACCTAAACGGACCGAACATGTCGAGGGTTGTTTTCATTTGAACCTCTCCTTTGCTTGGAAAGGCATTGGCAATTCTAAATTGCATAATCTGGTCTATAAGTAACAGAGTTCCTACATACAACTGACATCCTTGATGTAGGTTGTCTGATGTGTCACTGACCTGGAAGGACGATTAATGTTAGTATAAGTGGGTGACATTGACACTTTCGGCAAATTCAGATCTTTCTAAAAATTTAACATTCTTTTGAGAGGCAATAGTAGGAAACGCCATTACGTTCTCGGTGTCAAGTCAGTATCTGCTGATTAAAAATGAAACTTTAAAGCATTGATGACCCGAGAACTTTTCAACGATTGGATTGAAAATTAAGAACAGTCATTTTTGAGGGCACGGGAAAAACTTGGCTATTGACAATAGTATCATACATCTAAATGTTGATTTGGCTTTTTCTAACAATAACATTCCAGTAACTCTTCACTGGCATTGTGATTTGTACGGTTACTAAAATTTGAATTCCAATATATTCCGTGACAGTTTTTGCTTGTTTAGGCTTCAGGTGTACCCATTGTGGAACACCAGCAGGAGCGGTTTAGACAGTTGATTTTGACCATTGAACTTTAACTTGGTATGTTCTATCTTTCTTTTTATTTTTATCTTTTTATCTTTTTTTTCTTTCATATTACAATAGCATGATTTGAAATTTAAAGTATATCAATATGTAGGACCCACTTCGAAGTAGGATTCTGAAGGAACCAATAAAAGTGGTTCCAGATACAATATTAAACATGAGATTTATCATTAAACCATGGGAATTTGCTTTAAAATTCACCTTCTTGTTAGTGCTTAAAAATCCAATCTATGTTTTAATGAAATTTAATATGGGAAAGAACGCCAAAAAGTGTTTTCCTTGGAGTTACAGTTTTGAAACTTACCAGTTGTTACGTGATTTGGCATTTTGGTATTTCGGTTGGCATTTGTTGGGATTTTATGACGACTACATTGGGATTCTAATTAGATTTTTTTAGTAATAATTGTAGCAAGGTTTGTTAAATATTGACAACAGCCGGATAAAAGGAGCAGAAAAAGTGGAATATTTTTGTTCCAAAATAGCTTGAAAAGTTAATTTCTCAGTGCATTTTGTTCGTTACGTTTTCCTTATACTATGCTTTCGAAACTGCCCTGCTTTTGAGGACCGTCTAGGATCGAATAATAAGTTCTAACATATGAGTTACCTCTTGCTGATAACTACTTTCTGCAAAGCCCTTTTCCTAAATTTTCAAACTCCACTATATATCGTCTCCGAAGCTGATCCTTGGTAAGAGCGAATTATCAATTTTCGAAAACAGTGAACCTAATCTGTCGAACCTTCGCCAAACATGGTGAAATCAATTTCATCGCCAGGAAAAGTCATGGCTACCGTATTTTCAATCACGTAAGGTATAATCCTCACTTTATTGTTGGAGAAGGCAAATGATTAAGGAGCAGTACTACGCATTTTACAGGACCAATTTGACATTGATGTAATGTAGACAAAAGCCCAATTATGCCAAGAAAAAAAGTTCACTTTCATCATGATAAAGAAAAATCAAACATATCAAAAATCATCTCAGCAAAGTCGATCGGATTATGCTAAGAATTCCAGATGCATTATCCTTTCAAACTCAAAAGACGGGTTGACGAAAAGTGGTTCAAGCCAATGGATATAATAATCGCTTCAATAGAGGCCTTTTTCGAAATCAGGTAAAACCATATTTTTCGTGATAATTTTTCATTTTATTATCAGAAAAAAAAAATTCGAACAGGAGTTCAACACAAAATTAAAGGAAAGAAACAATGGGCATCATTCAAAACGTCCAAGTGGACTACCGTCCTTGGATAGAAATGATTATGTCTTTCCTTCTTCATGTTTAACCTTGAACGATTTATAGGCCCCCTAGATCGTCTTAAACAGATAAATCCTTTTGAGAAAGTTGATGATCTGCTTTTGCTTTGGGTATCCCTGTTTGATAAGGAAGTAGCTTTCTAGATTGCCGCTTCTCCTGTGGGACAGTAATTCGCGGCACAGTAGAAGATTCGCAAACGAGCTAGTATAGTGTTTTTGAGTCAAAATTAGGATATATATTTCAATAATTTTAGTCAAACTATGCACTAAATTCAGAAAGTGAAAAATTTCGAGACCATGTCGAATGCACTTCAATGTCTCTTGGGTCTTCATAGATCAACATTCATCGCTCGAAAAATGCTGGCGACGTCTGAATAAATGCGTAATATCAGTGAAACAAACGTGGCGCGGAAACGATCCATAGTTAATCGAATTAATTGTTCTAATGTGTGATTACGTCGGCCGAAAAACTGACGAAAAAATAATTCAATCTGCACTATTTGCAGAAGCTGCTCAGGCGTCAACCTATTTATGATAAAATGGCAAACCAAACTTCCCATAAAACGTATGACAGCTGTCATACCATAGGTAGCAATAAAAATTGTTGCCAACTTATTGTTCTTTGCATCTAAAAAAACACCCTGTAGATGTCACTAGTGACTATCTAAGTTTATCACAGACTACAGTGGCGATAGGCTGCAAGTTCTTGAGGACTCCTGTAGGACATGACTTTGGTGTTCAGGTGTTAAAGACGGTGAACGACGGTTTAGGTGATCGACTCCAAGTTTCGTCTTGTGTTCTTGGATTTTATCTGCCCAAGTCATAGATGATTATTACTTTTTCCATCGTGGTATATATTCACTGCAGGATTACTGCTTTGCACCAGGACTTGGCTGTCATATTTCAGAACACCATCAGAGCTTCGGTGGTGTTTGGAGTCTTACCTTGGAATGCAGGATTACTGCTTTGCACTAGGACTTGGCTGCCACATTTCTTTGGAGTCTGTCCTTGGAATGACTACCAAAATTTACGACGTATTAATCAAAACTGTTTAGATACAGAAATTGTTGGTGTAATTAATTACTAGATGAAGATGTAATTAGATATAACTTAGCGATTTATCCAGGTTTACAAAATGGTGCACATTACGAATATAACAAATGCTAACATGGTTGGAATCTAGCCCGAGAAATCAGACGTGAAGGAATTTTGCAGGATTATTTTCGCGTATACTCGTAGTGATGACTAACGATAATGCGTGGTGGTTTACTGTGAGACTTTCTTGACGGGAATTCATCCACATCCTGACGAGTATCGTATCTAGAATTTATTGACTTTTCGCGTTCCGTCTTTCCTGCTAAAGGAATCTAGTCGGCTCCATGGCTTTGTTCAAGTGTTCCCACTTTATTATTAGTTGCAGTAACTGATATCCAACGATGTTCTAGTTACTCTTTGATTGCGTTCTTGGTCCAGGTCCAAATTTACGAATTGAAACGTCAGTATTGACACTACGAATTGGAACCTGCTTCCGAAAGAAAATGAGTTTTGGGTCCTAAGATTGTTTATAGTGTTGATTAGTGCAAATATAGGTTTGACGTTTTTGGGCTATTAATACCTGCATACGTCGTATGCATATTAACTTTTGACGTCATGAATTTATAATTTTATTAATGCTCTTCGACAGTTAAAAAAAAATCATAACTGGTGCCATTATTAATGCAAAATTTCGACCAACGCATTACATATTTTTTTGAATAATAATACGATATTGAGTTCTGTTCAGTACTGTACAGGTTTAACGCATTTAATTAACTTAAATTTCAATTTCTACCTAGATGTCTTGTCAAGTGATATATTCATATGATTTCTGAAGAGACTTTAGCGTTAACCTAAATTTTTAATGTTTTTTTTTCTGTTTTTGATTCAGAAAAGCGTGGAAATTGCAAAGATCTTTGAGCCGATTTCCAATATTCATTGCAGATATACATAACTGGTTTTTAATTTATCTGTTTCCATTATAGTTCAGTCAAATCTTGCTTATAACAAGCATCCAATGGAATTTTCAGACAATTGACGTCAATTTCGATACAAATTTCAAATGGTTCTAGATAAATGAAACGATTTGATCCAAATACTTTGAATTGAAGATACCATTTATTGTTGATTGGAGCATCATCATCGACATATTTATAACTTTTAAAATCAAACTGTCTGATCCATATTCAACGCCACTCATGCGAGTTATACATATGTTGATATCTAGATACAATTCGTTTCTGATAAGGCAAATAATCCTGACATGGGAAGAATATGGCTAATGGTGCAACTGCATGTGTAAAAAATCCGATTAACGTTCGGTAGTCGCATACGAATCGTTCCATTACCAAAAACAACGAAATTTCCACACCAGCCAGAGTCTTAATTGAAAATGAAGAAAAGAATAAATGACACGGAGTCGAAAAAATGTCGTATGCATGAATAAAGCACATTCGTATGCGTAATTTTCGAAAATTTGATGCATTAATATTGCAACGACACAGCAAGATGTTAATATGATGACTTCCATTTGCTGGCAGGAGGTATTCAAAATTGTTATTTATGATTTTTGAGTGATAGCATTATAAATAAATATTAAATAGTTGTCTGTCAACAAAAAAAAACTTGTTATCAAGTTTATAATTTCACTCAGATGGCGTCATATATTAAACGGTTGATTAAAAAAAAATTAAATCAGTTTAACGACCCTTAAAGACGCATCTCATTTATCTATTAATAATTCAATATAACTTTCATTCAAACTCTTTTTTCCTAATCATGTTAATATTTATTGCTCGAAACTGAATATTTTTTTCTATGCGTTGCCAAACTCAATTATATTCAGGTTATTATCCCTTTAGAGAACTAAGAAACTCATTTTTCGTTCCATTTTCTGTTTATGTTTTTTGTCTCTTAGATTTATTTTATCATCTTCGGATTAAAAAATGTGGAAATTGGGAGTGTGGGCATATGAAAACTAAGCGTAGGAACAGGAGACCCCCAAATTAATATGCAGATCGATACCTGGCCAGTTCATTAGCTTGATACGGTGGTGTTTAGCGAGAATTTATAAAGATATATGTGTCTTGGACGCCCATATAGGCTTCCCCTCGCACCTCCAATAAATAGCCTTCACCTCCCTACCACCAAAAAAGTTATTCTAGATTTTGTAAAAGTTAGAATACTCATCTACCAGAAGGACTAACTTGGAACAGGAACTACCGGCAAATAGGTTCAAACCAATGCGACATTATAATCAAGTTTAAATGTGATCCTTACTAAATAACCTCCACGTATGTCTTTGGTCCTCAAAAAAGAGGTGTGTAAAGTATCCACTGTTACGACAACAATGGGATTTGGACACTTTTTGATTTTTGTCGATGATTCGATTGAAACAAAGAACTATTTCAATGTTATAGTTTAAAATTATAAAAACCAATGGAAAAATCCAATCCAACAATGCACAAAATGCAAACGGTCAAAAGGTCCTTACGTTTGAGCAAAAGTGCTCACTTCTCGCATTGAAAAATCCCCTTTTGATAAAAGACATCCTAGATAGCATAACGTGAATTGGATATTGTAGAAATATTCATGTTAACGCGTCATAATTACCTTCGAAATAAGATGTGTGAAGTTTGCATCGTTTTAGACGTCAATGCTTTTGATGTGTTGATGATGTGTTCTTTCTTTCTTTTCAATCAGCCTCGTGCATTTGTTATCTTCCTTTATCCTTCTTTGCAATCAAATTTTGCATATCATGTAGACATGCTAAAATGCATTGGTAGTAAACATATTAGGAAATAGTTCAATAAGAATATCTCTTACAATTTTACGGTCTATTTCTTTTATGTTAAACACATAGAGTAAATACATACAGCTTTAACACTCGAGTGGCTTCTCTCAGACAGAGATAGAAAAAAAAAATAAATCCATTTATTTCTAATGAATACTGTTCTATCGAAAGCTTATTCAAAGTATTAGTGCTGGTTGTATCAATATAAGTGTAAGCACACACAGCGGTAAAATTTTCTTGTGGCTTCTCAGACCCAGAAGAAAACAGCAAAGAGAAAAGGATAAAAAATAGAAAATCTTAAAAAAAAATCCATATTTTTTTTTTGGTTGAACTCTATAAGACCGGGGATTCGCTCGAAGGTTATAGCTGCATTATAGTGTAAGTACATACAGCGCTGACACTGTCCGGTGGCATGTCTCAGACAGAGATAGAGAAGGCACAAATAGGTTTGCACTTGTGATTCGTGGTAATGCAAACGCTTTTGAATGAGGTATTCTTTTTTCTACACATAGATGGGAGAAAATTTACAAATTCAGATAGAATTATACATATTTCGGTTGAATACTGGTACACTGAGAGTTGGTTCGAAGTGTTAGCGCTGGTTAGTAGCTACGCTGTAGTTAAGACTCTCCTGTCGTATCAATCATGTATGGATAAAAAAATTCGCTCTTATGGCATTAAATTTAATCCTAATGGGCCTTATTTTCTGTTCTTAATTTACCATAGCTGAAGTCTGATAACGGGCTTTGGATATATATATTACAATTATGGACCAATCTATATTTTATATATATATATATATATATGTACATACATATATATATATATATAGATATGTATATGTACAAAAATTAGTTTCTAAACATAGAGGTTAACTTTAGGGGTGCTTGATGTATTTCCGATATCATCGGTATCAATAGTGAAAATTTCGAAGAGAATTGGGCTCAGTATGGACCCTTGTGGAACGCAAGACTTAATTGAACACTTCAAGGGAGTTTCAAGCGGATATCTCTAATAAAAAGATTTGAACTTATTTACCAGATGACGTGGTGTTACGGGTTGGATGAGTTTATAAACAAAGCAATCAATCCATCACATATCAAAGGGTTTGATTATATCAATCATTCACCTTCCTAACAATTGGTTTGATTTGGACTAACACTTGGTGTTGACAAGGCTTTCTTGTGCTACTGCGTGTGTTAGTGTAAGTAAACCATCCAACTGCTTATTTGGAGAGTATGCTCTTCTTCAATGAATAAGGAGAAGACAGGTTGAAAAGTCATTTTCTAGGAGCTTTCCGACATTGAAGATATTCGAGATTAGCCTCATATTGTTGAAGCCACATTGACCAGGTGATTTTGGAATTGGAATAATTTTTTCTGAGGAAAGTCTTGTAAATTTCCTATCGGGAAAGCGTTATCAGTTGACGTTCCTATATAGAATAAAGTATTATGGATCGGATTCGAGGAACTGTAGGCTTATTGTTTCCTGCAAGTGTTGCTCAATAATTTGAACAAAATTCAGCTTCAAAAACTAAAGGAATAGGATTCGTAACCTGGGAGAAGACTCAGTAGACCTGCTGAAACTTTAAAGCAGTCAATGAATTCTTCGGATATACAAAACGTTCGCTTTTTGGTGACAATAAATTTCGGATCCCTGTTGAAGTCCTTTTCAGTATGTAGTATATGCTAGTGTGTATGCTGAAGTGTTTCTGAAAATGAGTAAAGAAGCTGGTCGAAATAAGTTATTGCAGTTTGTAACAAATGACTTCCAGTTACGAAAAGTGTATGCTAAACAACTTCTTCATCTTTTGACTAAAAATTGCTGGCAAGTTTTTCAGGCTAAGAGGAGTGTTGTCTGTAAAATGTGATACATTTTTGAGACATGTAGTCATCTTTGGTTAATCGAAACTTCAGCATTACAACCTCAAATCTTTGAAGTTGTAGGATCGCTTTCGCTAGAACTCTTTCCAAAACGGAAAGAGTTCTAGTGACGGTACTTGAACGAAAAAATCTTGCCTCCTTTTTCATTTTTTTTTTTGCAAAATTTTAGCTCATTTTGAAGCGTCAGCACCACTCCGTCCTTCACTCCACGGCCGTAAAGAAAACAATTCTTTCCATCTAAACAAAGCCATATTTGCTTTTTATAATTATGAAAGTATCACCAAAAATGCCCGCTTGACGTTCCTAAAATCTATTAAAAGTGATACGCTATTGATAGAAATCAGCACTTCTATATTCCAATAACTTTTACATCAATCAAGTATTATGTCCACTATTATTTTGAATGTCTGAATAGAAAATGACAATACGAGTATGCAATTGAAAATTTACTGTTACGTTTTTTCTCATAAGGGTTACCAAGATGTTCCCTTCTTTAGCATTTAAAGGTAATGTTAGGGTTACCGTTTAAAAAATCAGCTATTCAACGGAGATGCTAGTGGTTTGTCTATTATTTTGTCCAGGAGGGTATATAACAGACTGAGAACTCATGTCAACCTGTCGATTGGTTTTCTTTTGGTTCCTAGTTGTTCCATTTTCGTGTTCTTCTACCGAATGTATAAATTATTTTATTCAATTAATGCATTAATTCTATTCATTTTAAAAGTTTGGTCTGTCAGATAATTGAATTGGAACAGCATTTTCACACATTATAAGCTGCCTGGATGCAATGCAGTGTGATCTTAATCACGAGAAAATATATTCTGACGAGTAACATCCATTTTTTAAGCTTGGACGAGGTGATCATGTTGCTTGTTATCTAATTACAAAGGAGGGCAAGATTCTTTCACCAATGCCATTATTTGGTACAATAATTGCAATTATGGTCATGATATGCATCTGTCCTATTCCAGATTTCAACTATGCTAGAGAAGATCTTCCGAAATAAAATTTAGTGCATGTCATACTTACTAACTACACATTTCCGACATGAAAACGGAGAAAATATTTCATTTTCCTCAACTGGAACTTCACTTTCCCACATTTTGTATGTACATTCTATTTGAACCACTAAAATGAGTCTCATTTAAAAGATGACCCGCTGAAAATAACTTCGCAGCAATTAATAGCATGCGTTAGTTGCTCTATTTTTTTTCAAACAACCATTAGTTGCAACTGCATTTTATTGCTATTGTTTCTGAGTAAAGAATCTCAAATGATAAATCTAAGAAACGTTTGCAAAAAGAGATATCAAATGAAATAAATTTCGAATTACACATTCAACGTCCAATAGAAATCGCGCTACATCCGGCATCTAATTCGCTTTTCGCCCGCGATAAAGATTTGTCTGCATTGCATGGGACATGTATCTAATTAAGGATTTGTGTTTTGTTTTCATTTTTGTCATCTTCCGGTTGTTCACTTTGTCGCGATTCTGTTTTAACATAAATAAATTTCACCATTTTTCAATAGATGTGAAAAATATGCATTTGGAATCTGAATGCAATAAATTGTTAGAGCTACCACAGTGCGGACTGTGATGAAACAGGTGGGAAACTCGAATTTTTGGATTCCGGTGCGGACAAAGAATGAGTAAAAAAATTTAAATATTATTTCCGAAAAGTAATGTTTCAAATTTAGTTCTTCCTCTTTACGTAATCATATTGAGAATACTTGCAAAAGAAGTTAATTGTGATTCGTAATAATTCGTCGTTTTTAGACGAAAAAATAGCTAGCGGCACGTTTCCTATAATATAATTATCTAAATCGAGGTAAATACTATTATAGTGTGTTATTTCGGAATTCATCAAATGAAGATTAAGAAAGTTGTGTAAGCTTAGCCGGAACATGCAGCATAATTGGTTCGAAGCGTTCAATTTGCTTTATTATTACTACTAGACCATTATTTAACATTCCATTCCAAGATTGCGATCAATAAAATGACACAAATATGTATAGAACATGCCAAGATCTAGACTTAAGTCCTGTAACAGCAATTTAAATGGAATCATTTCGACAATCAGCAAGTGTTGCAGATCTTATAACATTCCCTCAATGAAAAGCTTTAATAATTGTTGAATTGAATAAAGAAATTTTTTTAACTAAGAAAATTCTTAACTGTTATATTTTCTTGATCATAATTACCCAGATTCGTCTTCGTATATTTTTTCCTTTTTGATTTTGCAGCTATTCTAGACCAAACACTGTACCTCTCACTTTTCTCTCACCTCTCACTGTTAATTATTTATTTTGTTATTTAATCTCGTTCATCGTAAGTTTTTCTTCTTCTTCTTCTTCATCCAAGCAAAGGAAAAACGGGGCATTAACGTATGTACATATGCATTGAACCAGCTAATTACATACGCATTTTAGTATCTGTGTCAAAGTGATGTTAGTGAAAGAAGAAGATTAAAAGCTTGGTTGGAACACGTAGATGATAGTTTGACTATTGAAATGTAATATTGTTGATTTGCAGACATTAGAGGATAATTGGAAGATACTTATTTTCTTATTTAATTTTTTTTTTTGATTTTTTGAGATTTTTTTGAGTTCTTTCATGTTGATTTAACAATCGAAAAAATTTCTCAGTGAGAGTCAAATCGACGATAATCTGCCAAATTTGTTTATTATATTATTCTCTTGAGAACAAAGTCTGCCGCGGTTGTAGACTCATGCGTCCAGTTCCTAATCGGTCAATAATTTGAACAATTTTATAAGGAAATCCAATCTTCAACAAGTAATATCCTTGTGAGAGTCGTTTAATATGAAAAAACAGGCCAAGAGTGACACTCCACAGAAACACTCCTCATTCATTCTTCCCGACAATGCTATCGAAAGCTCTTAGATCCAACAAATGTTTGGAGAAATTGAACCCATATTTATAGCTGCAAACATCAGCAATAGTTCCACTAACTACCTGCAATTTAATGCAAACAATCGCCACGAATTCAAGTCTTGAACAAGGTCTTGAACAAGTCCCTTAGATAGGGATCACTTCCTTGTTCAAAATCCAAGTTTAAAATGACCTACAAATAACGTAGACTATTAGAGGTTCTAGCAAAATAATCGGTACCAATAACCGCTGATCGTTCATGGGATAAAGCACACTTCCCAATGTTCCTTAAATGACGGAATTGGCTGCTCGAACAGTGAACTCAAAGCGAGGCAGCTAGTAGATTGCGTTCATGGTTAATGATTCTAAAAGTGGGAGAACTCAATAAAAGCCAAATTGTGCCTTAAATTCTTACCCTCCACTAAGGGAAACCTGTCGATCCTATATAGAGTTTAAGTTGCACCCCTCAAATCCTCATCGAATTCAAATTTTTCAGTATGTCACGTAAAATCTTATTAAAACATTCTTTCAAACATATAAGCACGTTACGTCTCGTACGTTCCGCTAAACTTCATGAAAATCCCGTGAGCAAATATAGGTGCGTTTTGGAATTTTGAACTCAACCACCATGATAAGATAAGAAAAACTCATTTATATGAAAAAAAACGTCGACGGCGCCATTGAGCACAAGTCACTACAATTAAACGTAAATGAGTCAGTTGAGTCACATTCCTTCCTAGTTCCTTGCTTAAACTAATTTTGTAATCAGACAGTTCATTCTCGAAAGAAAATTAAAAGAATTCTTATTCAGAATTACTTCATAAAACGTCTCAACTTACCGCCATTATTATCTTTAATTTTGCAATCGATTAACAGGTAGGCGAGGAGACATGGCCATTCTCGTGAGTAAAAATGTAACCCATCACCTGATTCATGTACCATAACTGCACACAACAAAAGCAACAGTCATCAAAATGCAGACAAATCCGTTAGAGGTTGTGGTTATAGTGGAGGAGAGAGGTTGTGGTTATATCTACCAAACAACGGACACTTCGAACTAAACCTGCCCACCTTATTCGTAACAAAAGTGTCGCTTTTATTCATGGGAGACTTTGATTCCTATCATATCATAGAAGTTATCAGGGCGGGACAGAGCTAACCAGATTCATCACAAGCTAAAACGCAAGCCTGTACCTACCCAATCAGCCAAGTCATTTCCTTATGGCACGCAAAAACGTCCGACACATTGGAGTCTCCCGCGAATTCTACGTCAACGTAAGAATAATGGTCCTCAACGAGCTCTTCCCAGATCATTAACTGGTACATTTTTCAGTAGAGGACGTCTGTATAAACGACCTCATAAGAGGTTGAACTGAAAAGTTGAAAACTGACTGGCAAGCTTTAAAGGACCGTCTGGCTAATGAAAGTTTTATCAAAGAAGTAAACACAGCCCATGAAGTGGAAAAAACTAATGAAATAGAATAAAACCCTTTCAAGAAGGCAAAAGAGGACTATACAGTCAAAGCTTCACTAAGAGAATACAATTCCTATGAACTCCCTCGCGAAAGAAAGATCATGATGAGAAGCAGAAATGAATTTCGAAGAAAATCCAGGATCACGAGTGAGCCTAGGCTAGCCAACCAATTGCCAAATGCAAGACGAGACCGTATTTATTGTTCTGAAACGAACGATGTGAGAGGTTTCTGCAAAGTCTAGAGCCAGGTGAAAATGCATTCTTGAGGATGTCAAAATACTTCAGCATACGGAATAAGGTAAGTATGTCATCCATATACGCCCCAAACGTCATAAAATTTGAAAAATATGTCAAAAATATCAAAAAGAGTCCAGACAGTATAAAATTTGAAAAGCAAAAGCCATCACAGACACATTTGATCTCCGATTTCTGGATTTCTTTTGGGAACGAGGAGGAGGTTATAATATTAAACGAGGCGATAAACCTTCTACAAAATGTGCCGCAGATGAAGGGGGTGATAAGACCACTTGATACACAGGAAATGAAAGACTTCATACTCAGACTTGAAAAACGGAAACCACCACAACCCGATACAGTAACCCACGCAATGCTGAAGTAATTCCCAGACAACGTCATAAACTTCGTGAGGTCGTTAAACAAATTGCGGAGGTCATTTACATCATGGATATCGGCTATCATAACAGTTATACTTTAGTATGAAAAAAACTATGCCATCAATCAAAGTTGGGTAGCAACTATTTTGTTTCGGCCACCTTGAATATAGCTGCAAAGGAATAACTCACTAGATAAAATCAAGTGATAGTCGAAAAACATATAATTCCAGACGAACAATATGAATTCTAGTAAAGGTGACCCAGCACATTGGAAATGGCATGCGCCGCAGGGAGTCAATAGGTCTAGTCATGCCTGATACAGCGAAAAACCTTTGAAAAAGTCTGGAATGCCTGACTCATCTACTAACTGCTTGAATTCTCAATACCCCTACCATACATTCAATTGATAAACTACTTCCTAAAAGATCGACCTTTCAAAGTTAGGGTAGAAGGTCATTTGTCGAGCGAATTATTTAAGTTAGAGTTCCGCAAGGGTCCTCCACTTTACCGATACTGTTCCACCTGTACATTGCTTCGATTCCGAAATTACCAAATGATGAGCAACTATCACTATATCCTGATGACACTTGCATATACTTTACTTCAGAGTTAGGGTAGAAGATCATTTGTCGAGCCTGCGAACTATGCGAGCTGTAGTTCAACGAAGGTTATCCATTTTACCTATACTGTTCCATCTGAACAAAGACAAAACTTCATATTCTTAAGACAGACACAAGATGTCATATTCTTCACAAGACGCAGAGCATATCAACCAACAACCCTACACATAGACTCTGACACAATATCATTGAACATAACAGCTCAATACTTAGAACTCATACACAAGAACAGGATGACTTGGAAAGACCACAAACATAAAAAAGAACACACTGTCTAGGCATTCGCACCTCCCGACTCTCTCTCTCTCTCTCTCTTTCTCTCTCTTCTTATCTGATCGGATAAACTTGAAAAACAAGATTCTCATCTACAAACTGGTGGTCAAACCGCCACTAACCACTTCCTGTCAGTCTACAAAAAAACGCTTTGGTCTCTGCAAAATAGAGCCTTATGGTGGGTTTGCCGAATTCCAAGATATGTTCGGACATACACAAAAAAAAACGGACATACACAAAAACTTCCGCATTGACACAGTTGGAAAATGCAGGAAGGACAGAGCACTGACATTTTTTGACGAAAATCACATCTCGTTATCTGTCAGAGGATCCATTTTGTGAATGCACCCAAATACCTTGTTGCTGATATAATAGAACTCAACAACGGGACTTTCAAAGAAGATTTACAGTACTGAACACCCTTGCCGAATCCTCGGCTTTCCATGTCAAAGAAGTAAATTAAAAGTCTCACTTGACGGAAAATATTGAAGTACAGTTCCAAGGAGGATTCTTGCCCACGCAAATTGACTAACATCGACTAGGGTATCGATAGCCCTAGTCGATAGAGGAGACCATACTAGACAAGCTCGGAGAAGTTAAAATAATCCCGTTCACATAAGAAGACAAAAGACTTGATAAGACGTGATTTAAGAAGCTGTAGAAGAATTTAATAAAATCACGAGAAAAGGACGTGGAGTGTGACGTAACAAGCTCAGACAACAAAACACAGACAATGAGGCATGTGCTTGCCCGTAAAGCTGTACGACTAAGCTGTCAATCTTTTTGCAGAGAAAAAGCCAGCCGTGACTAGACAAGTTCCAAACAATTGTAGTAATATAGTTGGTTAAAGAAGGTCAGAGACGACTTGATAAGGCCCAAAAATGAGGGTTAATCAAGTCGTAGGACAAGATAACGAGAAACAAAGAAACAGGAAAAAAACTGAATTTATTTTTTCCTGATTCTAACAAAAAAAATCAGGCAAAAAGAAACTCTACCTCAGAAGAAAAGGAAAGCTCCGACCAAGTGAGACACGTAGATAAACTCGTTGCCAAATAAACAGGCAATCCCAGACTTTACGAGCTGCAAAACCTAGAAGCATTTCAGGGAACCTGACCCCTATTGTAAGATGACCTAAAGTCGAACACTTTATAACACACTGGTATCCTAGCAGCTGAGACAAAGATTGACCATTCATTGCCATTTTGGATGCCAGATATTGCGGGTAAGGTAAGGCATGTTGGGTAAGGTTAACTTCAGCAAATGTGGTGGACCGTTTTGACACACTTACTCGGCTTGCACTAAGAACTACCACGCTCTTCCTTGTTCTTCTTGTAGGGTTTTACTAGGTTGAATGAAAAGGACATTATGTTTTACTCCAGATTATTCAGAATTTTGTCGAACGCTGCCAACTATAGTGTCCAAAATTTCTACCAGCAGAATTATAACAAGAAGGAATAATGCTGTATATTTTTAGGCGATCCACGAGCCGCTGGAAGTTTTGAACATCAAAAGAAGTGAAACATACGGAAGGGCCAATATGGGGTGAATACCAGCGGTTGAAGTAGGGCTTTCCAACTGTCAAACTAAAAACAAAAAAATGTGTGCAATGAAGTGCAAATTTTTCATGGACTCATCCAATGATGCTGCGTCTTTGTATTCTTTTGGGTTTCATGCCCGATCGACTTGTAAAGTTGCGTATGGTCCTGATATTATCCGTAAGTGTTTGCATCCGCCGAGTATTTCGGCAAGCTTCATGTGAAATTTGCAAACTGGCAATTAAACGAAGAACTCAATGAGGACTGCAAAATGTAATGAAACGAGGGAATGTTTGTTTATCATAAAAGTAATTTTATTTTATTTTTCCAAATATTCAAGTCATTTGTAAGAACATTTTTCGGGGGCATGGTTGATTTTTAATTTGCACAAGATTCGGAAATTGGTACATACTCATGGAAATTCTAATGGGACTGAAATTACTTTTCAACAGTGACGTTGCAAAAGTGTTTAATTTTCTATTATTTCTCGTTTTCCTGAGTGCGTTTCGCTTTCGATCTGCTTTCATCGTTACAACCTGTACAGAGTTAGAACGTGTCTTGACCTTCACTGCCAAAATATTTTGAAAACGTTCGCTCACGAAAAATGAGACGCAGCTAATTTTTTTTCGAAATTTTAAGTGGTTTCAGTAGAATCCTCAACTTATCACGATAGAACTTAAGACGAACTTTGTGTAAACATCTATTGGGTTTTTTTGCGATGTATCACTGAATTGATTCACGTAATGGTGAATAAAAGAGGGTCAGGTACTCAGGTCAGGTAAATGAAAGTTTCAATCAATTAAAGCTGAAAAGTTATAATGTTTGTCAACATTAATCGTTTTTTTTTCCATAGGATTGATATTGCTGATAAAATCGTGCCTAAAATTGAATGGAATTACGAAAAGAAAACCTAAATTTTGGCTATGAATACGCCAATGTCAACAAAACTGATTAGATCCCGTGAAAGCCACTGGTTTACTCAATCCAAATTTTTTAAATAAGTAATCAATAGGCAGCACTAGAGAATTTTTGAAAAAGCATACGATGTTTCGCCTGCAGCAATCGTGGGATCAATTATTCCTATCCTATATCCTAAAGGAGTACTGAATTTTCCCAAAGAAAATGTCAGTGTTTTCTACACGAAATACTATGACGAAGAGACTAGAAAAATATGTTTTTCCAAAAAAGTATTATAGAATTAGTTGAGTGTATTCCTAGTTGAAACAAAAACGAAAAGCATAGGACAAAGATATCCATTTCATAATAAGATTGAATGTTAATCGTTCCATGTTTATTGTACATTAAAGATATGGCGATGAAACTACAATAAATAATAAATGATAAATTTCAAAAGACAATGCCTCCTCTTGAACCCATTTCCTGATAAAATTGAAAAATGATATTCTAGGTACTAACTTCTCAATCCTTTCTGTGCATAAAAAAAAACTCTCTGGAAAACTTTCTGCACATATAAAAAAGGGCTTTGGCCTTTCAGTATGAGCTAAATACTTAAATTCTAAACAAAAAAGCTTAAAAATGGTCAAAACCGTAGGAAAAAATGGTCAAAACCGTAGTTAATTTTCAACTTCTAAAAAACAAAGGAAATTTTCGGTTATTTTTCTGAACATTGTAGTGTTAATAGAGGACAGACGGATAAAAAGCGAAAAACAACTTCGTGCAGTGTCCTTCTCAACTTAATAGTAACCCATACGAATAAGCCTGAACTACATTCTGGAGCTGCTATCTACCAGCTCTTTGATCTTTTGATTTGATCAGTTTCTCTGATTATAGTTGAGAATTAACACATTTAGAACAGCTCAATTTTTCGTGTTTCACGTCCCTCTGTTCTGGATACGTAACGAGATTACAAAATAGCCAGTGATTTTGACACTAAATCTTTAAACGGGGTGGTCCGATAAGTACTTAACTTACAAAAGAAAAACGAATATTTTGGAAGAATGGCCTTTTTTTTCCAAATAATTTCCTTGACCCAAAGTTGCCTCACCTTCTTTAACCTGTCTGAAAAACATGTTTTCCCGAGGTATGCAAAGTATGCCTTCTTGGCAGCGATTACCTTTTCATTCATTCTGACTTCGAGTGAATTTTTCAAATTTAAAGACAAAAAGGAGTCGCACATGGCCAAATTTGGGAACACGATGGAAAGGGGAGCAGTTTGTAGTCCGCAAGGCGGAGGTGTAAGCCGGAGTGTTATTATGGTGGAAGAGTGAAAGGTGGATTTTCCTTCTCCAAATGGGGCCGGGTTTTCTGTAATTCAACGTCGAATCAACCCAATAATTCGGCATACTAAAAGCCCTATTTCCAGATTGTCGATGTAGATCACACGCTGTGAATTCCAGAAAACAGTGGCCATCACCTTCCTAGCCGATATGTCATTTCTCGCTCTCTTCAGCGTATGATCTCCGGGTGAAGTCCACTATTACGACTGCTCCTTGGTAACTAGTGTATACCAGTCGATCCATGTTTCGTCAATGGTCACGAAACGACCTAGAAATTCCTTCGGATTGCGCTTCAACAGCGTCAAGCACTGCTTTGAAGTGGGCTCACAGTTGCGCATCCAAGCGTTCTTTGACTTCGCTGCGCGATTTTCCTTCTACAAACAAGAATTGAACCACTGACCGATATTGCTCTTTCTCCATTTCTCTAAAATCCGCGGACTCATACGTTTCTACACGCGGTCAAAAAAGCTACGAATCCCATTTGGCTGAATATCCCATTTTGACAGTAGCCGTTTACTGGCTACAACAGTAAACTGTCTCTTGTGATAGGGCGTGTCTCTTGTGATCGGGGGGTGAGGCTAAGAACTTACCGGACTTCCCACATCAGTCATCTACTTTGATTGTTTCTAGTTTGTGTTTTTAAGTACTTACATCAAGAGACAAAGTTAAATTGTTACTTGTTGGCAAATACATTAAATTTGTTGGTTACTACCCTGGTCTTCCAAGAATCTAACAAGGAACACCGATAGTGCATCTCCGTGTCATTCACATCGAACAAAACGATCACTGAAAATAGTATAAAAGGACGATTACCAAATAGAAACAACTTCCCGACTAGAAATTACTTCAGACAAGGCTCCGATTCGGAAGAAAACAGTTCCGATTCGAAGACGTAGGCTGTTCGTTTCCCAAAAGCCTTGGGCCTTCCTCAAAACAGGAATGGGAACAAACGAAAGTGATGTATTTTCGGATGTTTCTAACAATAATTTATCGAACGTTCCTACTGGAACGATGATGCAAATGACTCTTTAGAAAATTGTGAAGACTGGATGGATGATTCCAGTGACAGGGAAATCTTTAGACTTATAAAAAAGAGTAAGTTGGCAGTGGATTCAAGTAGTTCCGACACTGACGAAGGTAATGACTATGACATCAGTACCCTTACAAAGGTGATGCTAGGGGCACTGCATTTATATGTTAGTGTGACTCTGTATCTTCCATGATCGAATTCTTTTTTTGATGAAGACTTATTTTAAATATCAGGCAAGAATCGCAAGGAAAACGCAAAGAAACGCAAAACTATATTCAGGATACTCAAGTGGTCTCCGGTTACATCGAAAGACATGGATAAATTTATTGTCGTAATTATTCTGATGCGTCAAACAAGAAAAGATTGCTGGAGAGATTATTGGTTCATAGATTCCGTGATTTGCACAATCAATGTTCCGGCATAGATTTAAACCAATATGGTTTACTTGTTTGGGTGGTTTGGGAGGATGACAATGGCTATGGAGATATAAACTATTGAAGGAAAAAAAAATTGGATCGAGTGCCTTTCAGTTTTAGGTCTCAGTCTTGGCATATGGTATATTGTTTACCAGGAAAATGATTATAAAAGCACATCTACTGCTAAAATGCTGCCCCAAAACACAAAAAGAGTATGTGGAACTATTTGGGGGAGACGAGGCTCATCGCCAAATTCGAAAATATACAAAATAAAAAAAAATCATTGATGATTAACAGAAGCGATTTCTCTGTTTTCCAGAATAGGTCACATTCTTCTTCTCGCATGGGAACACAAGAGGAATATCAGAATGATGTAAAGCATTCATGACACTGCTGTCACGTCATCTGAAAAAAATAGAAAGGTTTGAGAACATTGCCAAACCTACTTGCATCCAAGAAAGGAGTTAACCGTGCGGATCAGTTCCTTTCGTGTTACCACATTCTGAGAAAAACTATGAAATCGACAAAAAAATAGTCCTATTTCTTATGAAAAATAGCCATTTCAATTCGTTTAGAGTATGCAATCAGCGCAACCCCACAAAAAAAGAAGAATAAACAACTTTCGCTTTCGGTGTCAAGACACTGGATAATAGACGACAATAATGGTGGCCCTACGGACACAGATGAAGATCTGCCGAAAACTTCCTTTTGAGGTTCATGTAGAGCACCACCTTCAGATCCAGCTGGAAGGTTGTTAGGGGTTAGAAACGGCATCAACTAAGTTGCATTGTATGGAATGGAAATTAGGAATTTCCAATGAGACCCTGCAGGGTTTGTTCCACCTGTGGAAAACCAAGCAAATCAAGACAAATGAGGTGAATACATCTTTTGGTGTGTAATGACGTTTATTTTGAGAATTTGTTTTTTCTTGATAACAATGGAAGGAAATGCATATTGTTTATTTTACTTCTAAAGTTTGGATCAGAAACAAAGATAGAAAGAAAAAAAATTAAGGACATGAATTGAATATTGTCGTTTTTTTTTAGTTATTAAAAATCTAACTTATTCACGGAAAAATAAGCAGACGAATCCTTTTTTGCCACACTATATGTGTAAATTTTGTATGGTTCCTCTTCATAGAGAAAAATGTTTCAGAAAATATTACACTCTGGAAACGTATAAAAAGCGTCGGTCAATTTTTTTTAATGAAATTTGAAAATAATTATAATAAGACAATCTTTGTTGAAAAAAGCGAATTTAGTCAATACTACATAAGTTGGATCCTATTCTACGTTTTTGGAAAGTTAAAATAAAATCGCTTTAAAAAGAACAACGTTTATGTTGCTTTTAAATGTACAAGTTCGCCCAAAAACGTGTGGTCCTAGTTGTATTTCTCTGAGGTCCTTAAGGAGGGGTATGGTATTTTATTTTATTTTTTGCATTTTTTATTATTATGGTACTCGATAGTATAACTCTTCAAAAGTATTCAGTTAAAATTTTTTGGGCGATTGCAACAAAACTGACGAAGTTACATGATTTTAAAAATCTACTCCTCGGTGCGCTATAATCGCCCTTGCTCGGTGCTTGAGTAGTGGGAAAAGGGGAAAAGCTGAAGATGAAACTAGAGAGTGCAGAAGAAGAGATTCGAAGAAGGCAAGAAATACAGGATGCTCCGGACCTTTTGGCCAGCACATCTTCGCTTTACGGACCGGAAATTGATGATTCTGTGTACGTATAATAGGAAAAAAATCGAAGATTTTTTAAACGTGTTTTTTTCAACACATCCTTATTTCAAAGACGGTGAATGATCTAGCTCAAAGTCTATTCATCCGATCGTCTTCAAATTTTGCACACTTATTCTGTTTATAAATCACGAGCTAACCATTACGAGATATATTACTTTCTATGATTATAATTTGTTCGGTTAAAAACAAATTTGTCAATATTTTAATAAAAAAAATGTGAAATTCTTTATTTTTTACTTAGAAATGATACTTAAACATCGAAAAATCCTTAAAAAAATATATCTCTACGGAGTTACCTCGAAAATTTTATAAACAATAAATTTTAAATTATCCGTGACTAAAATATATATATTTTATCTTAAAGTATTATAATAAAAATCTTAAAAATTTTCTTAAAATATGTAAAATTAACCATACTCCTCCCTATGTTTGGAAAAATATGCAGTCATAAGGCTTGGCTTAGGCTTAGGCTTAGCTTAGCTACATCTTGCAAATGCCCAGTATTTAAACTGTTTTGTCTAAAGGATGATTAATGCAAGCTTTGAATGGAAATTTATTACAATCGATTTTATTTTTGCTTTGCCGCCTCATTTATGATCATTATTATACTTTTCCTATGCAAACTTTAGAGTAAAAGATACAAAAAAAAACAGCATCTTGCATCTTGGAAAGCCTAAAGAGCTTTTCACTCGACAGATTATTAACTTCGCTAGATATTTGCGTTTTGGTTATGTTAATTTTCTTTTAAATTAATGCAAAATTTCGAGACAGGCAATCTGAAGTGTTTCACTCGCGGCCCATACCGAAACCAAGCTCATCCAATTATACGTTTTATCACTTTAGATTTTGAAATGTATTTCCGAATTCGGCATGTGCACGATTCTTTTTTTTTCTGAAATTTGAATCAAAATCAGTATTTTGCTTATCTATTTGTTGTTAAATTTTTACTATCAAAGCTAATGCGATTTTTATATGTTGTCGAAGATCTTAGAATTAGAATTGTCTTAAGTATATTTGAATATTTATTGTAATTTCCTTTTCAACCTCACCGCGGTTGCGTGAAAAGTAAATCACGGCAACTGTAAATTAATGATATGTCGAAAATTTTGGATTCAAGCATCAAAATTTCAAATAGAACAGAAACGTGCCTGATGTGTTTTATGTATCTGATGAATAAATGAAACGACAGTCACAGATTTAATACAAAATTTTACTTTTAAATAGAAATTTACATTTTTTCTCAATTTAAAAATGCTTTAGTTGGAAAATACGCGAAAATTGCGACCTCGTAAAAGTATTCCGAAATAATAATGCGGTTAGATTAACATCAACATAATTATTTAAAAATTTAGCAGCATTTTAAGTATATCAAAGCTTTCTGCCATGTGTGAATAAAATTTCGAAGAAAAAAAAACCGGAAGCAACGGGGACAACAACAACAACAACATCATGGCTTTAATTATGTATTTGTTCCAAAAAAAAAAGTAGAAGCTCTCACTTTTTTTAATGAACTAACACTCATATTTTTGGAAATTCATTACGATATTGGACTCGAAAACAGAAAAATTTTTCAAACTATAAACATAGAAAATTTCTGGCGTCCCGCTGGATATTGATCGACCTCAACTGAAAGTTCGAAAATTGTTCAGAACAGATAAAATTATGCAATCGATTCCCTGTTGCAGCCTAATATCTCGATGCAATTTGAACATGATTTCTCTGCATAATCGTTTGCAATCTAGTTTTGCCTAATAGAATTTTAACGGCTGGAAAATCCGCTTTTGTATTCTATTTAAGACAAGATTGGACCTCAATTTGTTTAAAGTATTATTTAAAAGCAATCATTCTAACGGCTTCTGTTTAGCAAACAAATTTATTAAGTATAAATTTGTACAGAAAAACTTCCAGAATGCTTTCATTGGGATTTTCACATTATGATTTATAACTGCTTTGTAACACCAGATTCAATAGTTAAGCACTCGGAATAGTTATGAATTGCTAAGTAGTAAATATTCAATTAAAGTATTTTCGGAGGAAAAAAATCTTAAAATTTTGTGCCTTTTTCTTTAGTGCAGTCGCTTCTATTGATGATTAATTGCTGTAAGTGCTTTTGGTTGCATACTCAGTCGATTTGAAAGTGCTAATGATTTTCGTATATTCTGAATAGCACGGTGATTAAATAGTTCACATACGCGGGGGGTCATAGGGTCAAGTTCCATTGGTGATGATGAAATCGGAACTTCCGATCATGAACTGACCCCATTGTGACAGAAACCTGATTAATACCAAAGGAATTACTGCCTAGTTCAGCGTAATACAAAATAATGTCTGAAATCCGTTTTTTCGGGTTGGGAGATGAATGAATTTATGCACAAAGTGAGAGGCTCCCATAGTCACAAGTGACTGGACTACCCACTAAACACCTCCCCTAACAACCTGAGAACCTAGCCTGGAAGCATTTGATGTACTACTGCGGGCTAGGCCTCGTTTTGGCACACCTCAAGGCGCCTTCAAGCAGGCTGACCACTCCTCTAGCAGGAAGGGAGGGTGGATGAGAGATTACCAGATAAGCGACCCTCCAACCCCGATGCCTTCGGCTGGTGTGAGTCAATTTTATTTTTGAGAACTGCCTGAACATTATGAACCACATGGTCTTATTTGTCAACCAACCAACCAACCATTCCAGCAATAAGATTAGACGGGGTGAGCTCTACTGTTTCTCTGTACAGGTCCTGTCTCAACACATCCCTTGAAATTATTTTTTCGTCTGAAAATCAGGTCCTTGTAAGCAATGAACGCCTATTAAAACGAAGAAAGTCAATGAAAATTCCAGTTAGTAGAGTCCTGTCAATTCGTTGTAAATACAATTCGAGAATTTTTTTGAATCAAACTGTGTTCTAAATTGTGAAACCGGGTTTGTGCTGTCCTGTAAACGAAAACTAGTTCAAAAACATTTAGCCTCTCAACTGCGAATCTTGTTTGGATTACATCTTCAGGACACAGTAGACTCTAGATTCTAGGCTTTTGAATACAAAGAACGTGTAAAATAGGTGAATTTCTTTTTGGTTGAGGCGACGAATAACACATTTGGTTTTATGATTTCGGTTTTTTTCAGCTTTTAGCTAATTTAACTTAAACTATGCTATACAACTATTGCCATTGTTTTGCTTATACAAACCACTTTGTGGATGTATTTTATCTTATTTCATTTATCTGCCAAACAAGACAATATTACATGATCACATATTGACCTGCAAATTGAATTACAAATTTGTGCTACAAAATTACAAAATTCATAATAATTCCATTCATACTAAAGAAACATAAAGCAATTAATTAAAGTGAGTGATTAAAATAAAAATGATGGTATTAAGAGGATACTGCATATGAAAGCAGGGTTTTGAAATGTATTCTGAAAATGCTTGGATTGCAATGCGCACTAATTGGGGGCGTTTACGGGAGTGAAACGGAAGTATCAAGGGACTCACAGTGGCTAATGAACTTTTATTCTCTCACATATAAATGGAATCGTTATTCAGCCTCTAAGGACATCAAATGTGAAACAACAGGATATCATAGCACCCTGAAAGGCAAGCGATGACATATTGAGAATTTGTAATTTATGCTTCTAATAGGGTATATCATTGAAATTGCTCTGATCCTACAGTGATCTCAGTACAAATAAACTAAATTGTTTCGTATCGACTCAATACTATCGACTGGACGACAAAGGCAGGGTCCCAAAAGAGCCAAGCGTGTTTCAGAATGGGACGGGCTAAGCATACATATAAAGTTCTAAACTTCTTGATGAATGCGATCAGCTTGTTAGCTCGGCAGAGACCTTCACCTTAGTACAACGTAGATTTCAGATTCTAGTCTAAAATATCCTAAAGGTCCAGGATACTGTCTACACAGTCGAGTTTCTGATAGTTAATCTGTATCGCTAATGATGTTTGAGTTTTTACAGAATAACTTATAATTTGACATGTATTGTTCAGATCATTCACAATGTTTAATTTTTCATGAAGGAGTTTTGAACCTTTGCGGGCAGAACCACATTGAAGAAATGTAGATGTTGAAAAGAAGAGGACCAACGGAACTATCTTGAGGTACGCCGGAAAATACTTTTATTTCCTTTGATATAAACCCTTAAAATTTGACCTATATATATTTTTGAGGTACGACGTTTTAAAGTTCATTCCACTGCACTGAAAAACCACTCATGACATAATTTTTTAATTTATGAGGTAAAGTTTTGTGTTCAAACGCCATCAAACGTCTTACTTAAGTCGGTATAAATGTCATGAATTTGGTGACCCTTTTCCATTGCACAGAGGATGCTAAAGATCATTACAGTAAGATTCTTTACTGTCGAGCGATTTTTGCGAACAAGACCGTGCTGCTCATTGCTTAGACGGAGTTCAATGATTGGGGATATTTTCGAACAGACTATGTTTTCGGAGAGTTTTTGAATGGCTGACAGGATTGCAATTCATCTGCATTTATCAACTGATATCGTATCGTTATTTTTATAAGTCTGAGTCAGGTGTGAAGTTTTCCAAGTAGATGGCGAAGTTCCAGAAGAGAGGGACTTACTGAAAATAATATAAAGCTACAAAATTAATTGCTCTTTGCATTGAAATAAAAATCGATAAGGGAATGTTAAGCTTGAGTGTTTCTAATGCTTTTGATATTTCATCTTTCGAAATGAGTTCCTCAAATATAGACTTTGCATTAGAGTCCGAAGAAAAAATGCTTCTCATGATTTAAGTTGAAATGAAAAAATTTAACTAGTTCATTATATTTGGTCTAATTTCTTCACACATGTAAGATCTTGTTTGGATTAATTTATAAGTAGCTCTGAGATTTTATCCTTTCTTTTCATCTTCAGTACGTAAATTTCAACGGCGTCCATTATAATTTTATGAATGTAATCTACAGCGTCGTTTATTCTTGGCGTTGTGAGCGTACCAGTCCAGTCAAAATTCCAAAAATAATTTTTAATGCTATCATAGTCAGCAATATGGAAATCATATACAATACCAGTACCGATCTGAGTGATTTAGCCAACAGACAGCCATTTTTGACATATGCGTTCTAGCACAGCGCCCTCTTTATGCACGAGGTATGTTGTTCGAAACTTTTTTTCACCTTATTTAACATGATAAAGCGTCATGTGTCGAAAGTGTTTAATTTTACTGTATACAATAATATGTGTTTATAACCTTTATTTTGACTTTAAGCCTTGATATTGATGTCGGAACAATAACACACGACCTTTCTCAATGCAATCCCGCCTGAAATTAGCTTGAAGTATAGGCTAGCTATGAAGTAAAAATATGCTACGTTTTTTCAACTGGCGTAACGTTAACGTAGTTAAGAATTTCATTAAGTGCAAAAGGAAAAAATTGTTGCTTAATCCAATATTAGTACTTCTATTTGACGTTGTAGGCCATCTATTGACTCAAAGATGAGGTTCTTTGATCAGGCCCGAGCTTCAACGGAAAAGGCTACTTATAAGAGCGGTGGAGTCACTGCTCTTCTACGGCTCTGAAGTCTTGGTTGACGCTCTTAGTTGGGAGTCGTACCAAAAAATGCCTCGTACAGGTACAGAGGCAAGGAGCTTTGCAGATAGTAGCTGCATACCGCACTGTGCCTGAGCCGGCAGTACTAGTTATCGTGAGAGAGTTCCTCATAATGCTTACGTAGGAGGGAATCAGTAGAATTTTATAGTCTAGTGGAAAGAAGAAGGGCCCTAGCTTAATGGCAAGAAACGTATATACACAAAGCGCGAGGCATGTGGAATGCACGACGAATTAGTGACCTGAGGTCGTGGTTCTGTAGATAATACGGCGAGGCTGATTATTACCTGACCCAACTACTCAGTCGGCCCGGGAATTTTCTGTCTTTCCTGCACAAGTTGGGAAAGTCACCACCCCTATTTTGCTTGTTCTGCTAGGGCACAGCAGGTGACGCCTACCACATCTCCTTGGCATGTGGAAGATTGACCAGGCTCCGTTTGAATCCCTAGAAAACATAACGGGACAGATGTTGACATCTACAGACAAATGGAACTGTGTGTCACATTACATGAAGACGTTTTTCTTATAAAGGACATCATGGATCGCCTGGCTGGGCAGAGGAAATGAGGTCCTTACCGTTCATTCCTGTTGAAAGAAGGACTCCCTAACCTGAATTCGAGAACAAAGTATCAATATTTAAGTAATTAAACGATTTTTGATACACTTTTTGCTTTATACCGCGTTATTTTGGAATGATGATAATTCAATTTTTCTGTACGAAATTTTGTCCAAACTTTTGTGGAACTGATTCAACTGGAATGTCTTATAATTATGCTGTTTACTTATAATTGTTCATTATAAATGTGGTGTTTATTTACGTGGCGATTACAGCCGACAATTCAAATTGAATAGTGACAACTGTAATTGATATTTTCAAAAATTTTACGAAAAAGAAAACAACATATTAGTAATTATCAAGTTTTTGTCATCTTCCTAATAATTGCAACATTTGATAGGAGGAAAATTTAAGGACTATAAATGTTTAACATCAAATAGGAAAGGTCGTTGCACCAGTATACTTTTTTCTAAGAGTAGGGCGTCGTGACATAGGGTTGACCAGGTAAAAAGGATATGTCGTGGTAGACGCATAGGCTAGGACTGCATTCATTGTACAGAAGACATAAAATTCGATTGCGGAAAAATACTTTTATTGAAAAATATAAAGAACTTTAATAATGAATGCTGTGGAATTTTTGTTTGTTTTTGTTACAAAATTGAAAAACATATCGCAGACTCGACCGCAAAATCCCCAAGAATTGTGGAAATTTTTTGGCCTTAATAGTTTTTCGTCGCTTTTGGATCACGTCACAATAATTTATCCTCATAGCTTCGAGTGTTTATTTACAAGATTTTTAGGAATGAGCAAAGATGGAACACTTCTACGACTTTTGTCTTGTCTATGGTCTTTTGTCGTTTATGTTATAAAAAAACTGACAAGTAAATTGTTTGTTTCTTTTGGATTTTTTTAATTCAGACTCGAAAGTCTGAGTCCGAAAGTCCGAAAGTTGAAAGTTATTCGAAATTACATTGACGCCAACTAAGTTCCCGAGTTAATTCTCGTTAGTAAAAGATGATTATTTAAAAACCACCAAATTTTTTCCAAAATATTGTGATTCCCAAACATTTCTAAAAGTCGCAGAGAGTAGACTAGAGTAGACTACCAAGAGGCAACGAAATCTAAGAGTAAAAAATAGTGCAACCATGAAAGTTAATGAGAAAGTTTTAGATATCTTCACATATTCGAGTTTCCTAGAAAAAAGGGATAATACTGAATAACCCTTGAAAATGACTTATGAAAATATTCCTTGCTACATCTTTTTCCAGATCTTCAAAGTAAGGAAAGTTAAAGATTCGTAAATTCAGATAAATTTTGACTACAAGGCTTCTAGGTTTGCTGCACGAAATTAACAATTTCAACCACCAAGCCAACAATTGAACTTTTAAATTGACCGATGAATGCATTCTGCCTTTGTGCTGACATTGAACGCCCAAAACAAATGTTTTTCACATGGTCTCATGAATTCTAAATACAATTTCTTTTTTGTGTTGGAGTTTCAGCATAATTTAAAGTTTTATTCTATAATGCTAGCTAGTTTGAAATATTTCAATGCAATAGTCTCAGTGGTAAATAAAATTAAATACTATTTATAAATAATTATTTATAAATAAATTATAAATAGATTATTTATAAATAAAATAAAATAAATAAATTAAAATAATCCTTAAAACTACCATGAAAAATTGATAGAGTAACTTGGTTACATTCCAACAATATTTTCAGCGGAATCGCATTCCTTATTATCGGCACTACTTTTGACAATGGCAAATTCAATGGCAATCGCAAATTATTATATAGCTAGTGTTAATAATGCTAATCCGACTACAGCTACTGCTAAGTCTGCTATTAGCATCCATCTTTTCCAATCAGTAAAATAATACGCTTTCTAAATATGCCATTATTTTAAATTATTGTACGGACTATGCGTTTAAAATGTTGGATGGTAAAATTTGCAATTCATGTGTTTATTTAAATGTAAATTGAGTGCCTAAACTTTCAAATAATCTGTCATTTCCCGGATCGACAAAACATTTCCGCTAAATTAAATACAAAGACTGAAAATATTCGAAAAAAAAAATAATAGGAAGACAACCATTACAAATCGTTCAAGCGAATTGGAAATACAATAAAGAGTTACTTATCATACTTGATTCAAAATTAAATACAAATAATGCCAAATTATAAATGAATCCTTTTAAACGAGCGCAAAACATACCAAATTCCAGTTGCAGTTTCACCAACGGCTTACTCCATAATTGTTGTGTATGCAGTTTCCACAATTGTGCACCATCATGTCGTACTGGTTTTGTTTGATTTGTATTACCAAATTTAATGAAATTTTTGTTTATAAAATATTGTAATCGGCTCAATTGTAATTGTGCATCGAGAGTCGTAAAGAGCAATAGAAAGATGACCGAAGCACCAAATATTGAAACACTTTTGATGAGAACCATGTTTAAGAAATTCAAAACAATTCACTTTCCGTGTTTTTTTTTCAACAATTGCAACTTCTTTTTTATACTTAAAAATTCAAACAAATCAAAATTTTCAAAATCCTCTCAAGGGTCCACTTATTCACGGAAACTGTACGAGCACGGCAAGAAAACACCCAAAACCGTTCATACATTGATGTACATCCGCGCTGGCGTATAAACTAAGAGTGATGAAGATGCAATCTTACCGACTATCTTCACCTTTTTGGACACCATCCATTGTATGCGCTCGCAGGTGATCACTGTTGCAGATAACACTTATTTTACCTTGTTTCTTGCACACACCTTCATAAAACACATCAGGTATTGTACTCGAAATTTTTGGCTAGATCGCGTCGAAATTAGAATTCATGCTATCCGTTTGTTGAGGTTGATCCGCCAAACGAATGATTTCGAAGATTGTTTACCATGTATCTGTTGGCTGCACCTCTAGCATTCGAAAGACATTGAAGCAGGTTCTGGATGCTGGTCGCAGCCGAAGTCCACCGCCAGCAACATTTCGAGAATGGGGGAAAGCACCACACCAGGATGGGAAGAGGCGATCTAAGATGTCGAAATAGAAGAAAAGAATGAAAAAAAAAAGACCAAAAATGATGGTCAAATCTACGTAAATTGTTAACATATCTATCGTCACCGTTTCAAACGGAGAAAGTTTTTTTCTGCAATTTTATTTTTTTGAATTATATACTAGACATTTTTTTCAGTTTATGCATAAACTAAGTTTGTATTCGTCTATTTTTTTCCAAACTTTTGAGCATAAATAGCTATTCTTCGGTGGGTTCGCGTTTGCCTAGCAGCTCTTCATTGCAAGAATGGTGGCAAAAAAAGTTTAGTACATTGTTACATAAAAAGATAAGTAACCACATTCTTTACAAGTCATAATTCTTGAAACGGTTGAGGCAGCCGTTAGCCAAATTCTAAATCATTTAGCAGTCATTGACACACTGCCAGCGAAGTTTATATTTACTTGTTTAGTACTTGAAAGTATTTATTAAAAACTTCCATTATTCTTGTGGCTGCAAGCAGATGAAATAAATTTAAATGGCGATAGGTTAAAATCATGCTGAAATAACCTCAGTAACATACAACAATTGGTTGTATCGAAAGTCGGAGTACATCGTTTCAGTGAGGTCTCAATCTGGGTCAAATAATATATTTGTTTTCGGAGGAAAGAGTTCGTAAGTGAGCAAGGTTCCTTAATGCTCGCAGCAATAACAACGAGGCAATGCAGAAAGTATGAGGTATCAACAAAATAACTCTGCTGCATCATTGGATTACAAAAAGGTCCTGGCAATTGAAGCTCTTTTGCTTTGGTTATGGTATCTTTACTTAAATCTCAATGTTCCATGGCAAAAAAACAGATATTTCAGAGGAAGTCTTCTTCCGCCATTTTGATGTAACTTCATGGTAGACTATTCACCAACATAATTTGTGAAGTTTAATCACCAATGGTAGGGTTATCTTTGTTGCCGCGCGTCTTCTTTACCTCATACATCAGGGTGACATTCCAAATTTCCACGGGATTATTCAATGCAAAAGTATGGCATGCATTTTTGACATACAGAATATGCGTGGGTTCTACATTGATGGCTAAATTTCATGATTATCCTACGTACGTCCAGTTTTTGTTAAATAGAATTTGCAGCTAATATAAGGACGTTAAGTCCTTCAGGTCAACTGTTCGGCCAAACGAAAGTCCACTAAGTTGGAGGCTACTGTCAGACTAGCTCTGTTCGCCTAAATTTGCAAACATGGTTAATACCAGCAATGAACTTTCCAAAACCAGCCCCTTTTAAACCTGATTTTTTGTATGGGCCGTAACCCATCAAATAAATGTTTAACTTTCCTCTACTTACACTGCCGGTCAAAACTTTGAGACCACTGTAAAAAAAAATTGAGAAAAAAAATAAAACTCGATATTTTTAAGACTTTGAAAAACAGTTTTTATTTTCATGTTGCACACAAGATTCAAAATTAAAAATTACATGAAGTCTTGATGAATACAATGTTTTCAAAATAAAAAAATATACACAAGAGATTCCATGCACATTTTTCATCAAAATAGCCTCCTTTACATTTTATGATTTGTTTAACCAACCTTGGCATGAGAGCAATTAATTTATTTATGGTCTCTTGCGGGATATTCTTCCAGCTTTCTTCTAATGCATTCCACATGGCTTACTGTGAAGAAGGACATTCTTCCCGAACATTTCGGTCAAGGTCTTCCCACAAAAGCTCTATAGGATTAAGATCGGAGCTTTGGGGTGGCCATGTTATGTTTTTGAACACTTTTTCTGACTGTTTCTTGTCTAAAAAGCCACTACATAGTTTTGAAGTATGCTTTGGATAATTATCTTGTTGGAAAATAAATCCTTTGCCGACTAACTTCAGCCCGGAATTTTTCAGAATTCCTTTTTTCTTGTTTTGAACCGAATATTTCAAATTTAAAATTCGTCACTCCAAAGCACTTTTTTGAAATCTTCTTTGGTCCAGTCTCGATGTGCTAGGGCCCATTGCATCCGTTTTTTCTTATCCTGCGGTTTTAGAAGAGGTTTTCGAACAGCAACGCCACCCAACAACTTGGCATCTCGCAATCGTCTTTTCAGTGTAGACACTGACACAGGTTTTCCCGAGATTTGTTCACTTCAACACGAATTTCTGAGGTTGTTAGGCGTCTATTTCGCTTGCTGGTTACCACAATAAACTTGTCTTCACTAGAAATCGTAGCTTTTGGCCTTCCGGAGCGCGGACGATCTTGATTACTGCCAATTTCTTTGTGCCGCACAATAGTGCGATGAACACAAGTCTTCGATAACTTGAGTTGAGATGCAATCTCAGGCTCAAATTTGCATTCATTCTGGAGAACAACGATGGCAGATCGCGTTTCAATAAAACGTCGCGAACTTTTCGCTTTTTAGAGACGTCCTGACTGTAGGAATCACAAAATCAGACTAACTGCGGATATTCGTAGATAACCATGAAAATATCAGTTTAAAATAAGTATTTAAAAATTGAGAACAATCGTTTAAAAAGTATATGTAAAGTAAAAGAAATGTCAGTTGCGCTAATGAGTTAATAACATTTTTACAATCAATTATCGGACTAGCTTTTCTTCGGCTGACATTGAAGTTTGGAAACAAAGGTTGTTTATTGCCTTTTCCTTATCTTAGATACAAAAGAATAAGGTTTTAAGGTAATCTTTACAATCAATAGAATATGCAGGTGTGCAGATTACTTTTTGATCATCAATATTTTGAAAATATTTACTAATAACAAAAGTTTTCTTTATTAGTGGTCTCAAACTTTTGACCGGCAGTGTAGCTGTTTGCAAGAGTTTTTTCGCTTCGAATTGAATAATTGTTGGGTATGGGAATAAGTTTCCGCCGTTGGTAGACAGATGTCCTTACAGATATTATCTTAGTGTCTGCTGTGGTAGTATTCTTGGAATTGTTAGTTCTATGCGTAGGCTCACGAACGCAGAATTCGAGATGCCTTCAACAATTGAACACCGTTTTTTTCTCGTGTTGAAAATGTTGACTTTCATACCGAAAAAGCTGCATTTGCGGGAAGTCTTAGTTCATTATTTCATTCTAAATGTTATGTAACGTTTCATGTTTACGGTGATCATGCCCCATGTGAGACGACTTGCAGAGAGTAGTTCCGGCGTTTTGAAAATGGTAACTTTGACGTAACTGGTAAAGATCGTAATGGGGCACGGAAAAAGTTTGAAGATTTACAACTACGAATTGTTGGAGGAAGTTTCAAGTCGAAGCCTAGAAGAATTGTCGCAGAAGTTAAATGTTGACAGATCTACCGTTTGTAAGTGCTTGCTCGCTATGGGAATGATCCACAATGCTGAGACTTGGGTACCGCATCAACTGAGAGAGAGGGACATCGAACGGCGTTTGGTGACGTGCGAGATGCTTCTTCAACGACAAAAAAGAAAGGGTTTCATGCATCGAATTCTTTTGACATGGGTTGAGAAATGGATGTACTATGACTGCCCTAAGCGACCAAAACATTGGGTAATGCTAGGTTAACCAAATCCACCAACGCCAAAATATCCACGCTTCCATACATGTTGTGCATCTGGTGGGACCACACTGGCGTCATCTATGACGAACTTCTGAAACCATCTGAAACAATCACTGGGGATGTGTTTCGACGGCAATTCATCCGTTTGAATCGAGCTCTGAAAGAAAAACGGCCAGAATGGAATGATAGAAGTGATAAGCTGATTTTGCTGCATGACAATGCAAGGCCACACGTAGGTAGAAAAAAGGAGCCGGTTGAAAAAAAATGCAAGCTGAGAATTGCTTGCCAAACCCGCCGTGTTGCCCCGACATTGCTCCTTCAGCTCCTTCCGCTCCATGCAATCGGCCCTCACTGGTGAACGATTTATTTCTTATGAAGGCATCAGAAAATGGCATGAATTATGGCTGGAGAATTAGTCCAATGATATGCCTGAACTTCATTATGTTTTCAAATGTTTTTGATATTTCTCCCTGAAATTTTCAGAAAGAAATTCATGAAACCTGTAACGTTTCTGAAATTAATATTATTTTCGAGCTTTTGTAAATATTTTTTTGTTGGTCTGCAAAGAAATTATGTCGAAGAAGCAACGGCAAACGTTCAATAAAACTTCCTATGAATTATCCGTCGACTGAATTAATCTTTCCGATTGAGACCTATCCATAGATGTCAATTCATTATAGGTGATAGTTTCTGTACTTTTATTTTCAAAAGTTTCCTGAAGTAGTTTACGCAGGCTTACAAATTCTGGGCATTCCCGACAGTTACTGAAATATCAATAGGAATAATGAATAGTGCTAGTACTAACCAAACAGAATTTGTATAGCGGAAACTGCTGACACACAATCAAATGGGCAAAGTAAAGCAAATTTGGGAAAACTAGTTTTGATATCGGGGTGAACTCCCCGAAATATTACGAAATATTTTCCCTCAATTTCCCGAATTCAATTGTTTCCGTGCGCTTAATTATTTTTGTCACCCTGAAAAAGTCCAAATTGAATTCTCTGTAGAATTTCAATCAGGCCTTAGACTGCTGCCTTGTGGCTCACGAATATTTAACGCAAATTCTCATTAGGGGTCTCATCTTTACCTCTTTTTTATCTTTTACAACGATACACCTTCAAATACTTTTGCTTTCATACTCCGGTTTTCGGTAACTACCCTCAAAATAAACTCGCGAAATATTTATTTCTAGCGCTGACGTACGTCTCCCTTAACTTTTGTAGATTTTGTTTTTCCCACTATGATGGCGATGGAACCACCTCAGCTTTTAAATTCGACACTTTTTCACCAAATTTGAATACTCTCTGGTTCCACTTATTACACACATATGGAAGACCGTCAATTCTTCCGTAGTTGAAATGTATTTTTACATATATTAATAAAGCACTCATTCAAGGACTTCATGGATAAATTCAAAAAGTCAACACACTCTTCGATTTGTATGCTTTTAAAAAATTCTCCCATATATATCCCTTTTTGTCCACGCATGATATTTAACGGAGGCTTTCGAAAGATAACTAGCTTAAGGGAGACTTTGTTTTGGAGTGCCATATTTCAGATGTTTACATTTTTTTTAAGGAAACGAGTAAAGCTTTTTGAATGCGTTTTTTTTTTCTTGCTTTTATTCATGATATACAGAACGTTTTTGAAAAAAGAAAACCAAAATGGCGGCGGTTGCAGCTCCGTGAAAACAGGTCCTTCAATCGCGGGAGGTAAACGGCTCACATCACTGCCCCCTCTTTGTTGATCTCAAAGACAAATTCAAAGCATATTATCAATCTGTGACCCTTTGGTCATAGACTGACGGATGGGTTTTTCGTTTAGTACAATTTTCGAAAAATTTCGGCAAAAAACCGAATTTTCTCGTTTTTTTTTTGTCGCAAAAATATATAATAAATGCAAAAATGTATGTATTGGAAAAACGATCCGTCATTCCGCGTAGACATATTTTCTGAGTATGCTCTCCAAATTTCAGGTCGATATGTTAATTACAGCGGTCGGGAGAATGTCAGCCATTTTTAAAAACGAAATTTCGAGAAAAACGCGTTTAAAGTTTGTTAATGTGTTTAAAAATCGGCAATGATAAAAAATAATAATCGGCTAATCGGCAATGCCTGGTCCATAGAGGTATCCCTCCTTTTCTTCTAGCTGCTCATGTTGAGCCACTAACATCTCCGGCTGCTCAATCCAGGCCTTTTTTGCTGCGTCGGTCACCTGCATCTCCGCGCGCTCGATCCTTGCTTTGTCCTATGAATGAACCGAGCTCGGCGAATGTGTCAATCCGGTCACTCATGAGATCCATAGCAATTAATAATGATTACTTACCTTCGTTGAAGATAATCACTGCTAATTGCGTGGCAATATTGACCACATCTTCGCCAGAATGAAGATGTTTGTGCGCACGCATCCAAATCATATTATTAAGTGACTCATTTATGTTTGGAGTATGAGCACCCAAACATCTTTAGAGCAAATCGTCCGACGACAAGTCTTTGTAAATTGGCTCGGTAGCCTTCAGAACAGTGTCACTAAGAGGAGCCTTGTGCTTATATAAAGACAAAGTATCCGACGCTTCAGCTTTACGCCACGTACACTAGCTTTTTTCTCCTGGTGGATACTTCTCATGCTGGGGTTTTTTATCCGTGGAGCTCTTGTAGTAATACGTGGCCCATATCGCGTCCTTCATGGCTTGCACAAATTGTGAATTTCGGCCATAGTATTTAGTGAGTTCTCCGATCGCTTTATCTGTGAGTTTGCCTGCCCGTTTTCCTCCAAATCCCTTTTTTCATATTTCTCAATCTCGTTTCCATTCTTTTTTCGATGTGACCAATACATTCTTTTTTCTGACAGTAACGTCATCATAGGGATTGTCTTCAAGCAATCCCATAAACGTTTTTACTGTCACCATCTGTCTGTCACCATAAGTGACGTATTTGACGGTTTTCATCTATCCTGCGGAACCGACGTGGTTTACAATGCAAGTTTCCACGTGTGATTCTTTCCATTCATCGTAACCAGCAGCATCTTCAACTATTTTTTCCCAAAAGCTGCAAGATTGGCAAAACGTCGATTTGACCATGGCGTCGACAACTTTTTTTGTGTGGTATCCAATGAGACTAGTCACGCCAATGAGAGATGAAACCCCTCTCTTTTTCCACGTGCCATCTCGTGAAACGATGAAGTGATTTTCCTGTAGTCCTCGAGAAACGTTTTCTTTCTTCTCCTCTACTACAGCTTTCTTCAGAACCATGTCGTAAACCGATTTCGTCGCGATTCGTGTATTTTCTAGACAAGCGTAATATGTTGTGGTCGTCATCCTACTGCAAATGTCCATCATGCCACAACAGCGAATAGAAAAAAATGAAAAAAGAAAAAAGGTCTCTAAGCATAAAAGGCTCTGTATAACTGCGTCAGCCGCGCGGAGACCTGCAGGAACCCAGCTAGCCGGGCGCCCCGCTGAGATGGTCAGACCGCGCTGACGGTGTCAACTTCATAAAATGAAAAATAAAATACCGTAAATATAAAAAAAGCGTTAGCTTTCTGAGATATTCAAGAATAAAGACACCCTTAGATATCTTTTGAATCCTTTTTAGCTGAAATGTCCTTTCTGATAATTTCTTTAAAATGAGGCATGAGGCTGCGAATTTTTAAAGGTTTACATTTTATCAAAATGTTGAAATATTTGTGACTCCTCCGCTTCTAAACAATGACTTACCTTAATTATACTATACTTAATTATACTTAACTATACTACTACTATTACACCTGAATTATACTAGGCAGGAATACTATTAGTATATCAAATTGGAAAGAAATCGGCAAATATCGATTCACAATTTATTTGGTCGAATTTTCAAGGAAAGGAAATTTGGACCGAAATTTTAGCCATTATTGCAACCTAAGCAGTCCTTACATGTAATGATTCTTAGAATTAAGAACTAAGTCTATTCAAATAATGTCTGAAATTTTATTAATTAATTTGTTAATGATTGACCCTGTTGTTCATGATATAACTATAATTTGAAATCATTAACTGTCTTTAAGAAGAAGAAAGTAAACGTTTGTATTCGTATAGTTTAAATTCAAATCTTTATCTTATTGTGGATGTATCTTCACGGAATTTTTCATTCTCACGGCTAAATTTATCGCGATTTAGATGAAAACTCAAGCAATAAATCACTTTCCCTTCTTCTAAACTTTTTGTTAATGGCGTTTATTTAAACACCTTCGAGTCATTCTGGAAAAGAAAACACAATATAACAATTAATCATAATGGGTTTATAATAAATAGTTTTTACATATGACTTTGGTATTTCAAGTGCTGTTATGTTGATTAACGTGTGGTATCGGCAAAGGTCAAAAATTGAATCTGAACGTCTCAGAAAACGTAACTTAAATCCCAATACATATCAAACTAATGATCCGTTGATCAAACTTCCACCACATCACCGATATATCTTTGAACCTAATGAATGAGAAGAGTCTTAAGATACTTTTTGGTGTTAATAGTTTTCGCCCGTTAGATAGAACGTGTGTACATATATTGACTCTTCAATTACATATCGCGATGATTCTGCACAAATCGTTAACGGAGATCACTAAGTTTTCAACTATACATATTTTAATGAAATTTGATATGGTTAGGCTTTTTTCGAAGAGGTTAAGAGTCATGTAGTATGACTCGAACCTTAAGGAAGAATGCACCGAATCTGCGTCAAAAGTCTTGAAATCAGAAACAGTAAAATGTATCGCAATTTGTTTATAGAGTTCATATCAATAAATAAAGTTGCGACCTAAATGTTTGATTAAGAGATGTAACTGAGTATAGCAATTCTGTAAGTAAATGTGAATGATTGTAACGAAAGATCATGCTGAGAGAAGAGAAAGGCTTTCTTTGCGATGACGACGACGACAATAAACGGTGCGGTAATTTTAAATTTCTCAAGTGCATGCTTACACAATAGCCGACATTGGTAACATTGCTGTTTCAGTACAAAAACAAACAATGACCATGCCAAAATTTTATTATTTTTAAGCTGAATTAAGAACTTAAATTTGTTACTTTTCGAACGTTTTTGTCAATCTTTTAATTTTTTTTACGGGGTAGTATTTAGGAATGAAAAAAGAACAGCGTTACTTCGTTAGCATATTGATTTAAATATTTAATCGTTAGGAAATTATTCTAATAAAAAAAGGCAACCGGTATATGTTTTTCTCCTCGAAGTTCACAATAGAAAATCTTTTTATGATATCCATGCAGCGACTCACTTATAATCAGGACAATAACAATTACGATAGATACGGTCGGCACCTAACCCAGATTTAATCATATACAACGTAATACACATATTTTCACATTAATTTGAAATGGGAGAATGAGAGATGAACTGATGAAACCATTAAAAAAACCAGCGAAGCTGCAGCAAAAATCTTTAAACAAACACTCATTTATCATGTATGAAAAATGTTAACAATCATGTGTGTTTCACACTACATAATTCACGCGTATGGTCATATTAGCTGGCGCTTTGCCAAAATAAGTGGCAATAAGTTGTTCTTAATTTCTGTATAGACATACTTTTCAGGTGGGTAGCCTGCGTAGAAAGTAATGACCGTTCAATACACGCTTTCTCCTGAAAAGGTGTTATTGTCGTTTGAAAAGATGGAGAATAGATTTTGCGTTGAAATTCACCAGCTGAAAAGATATTTGTTTTGGAATGCAAAATTTGTTAGTCTTTTAATATATAATTATGCTGAATATAATTTTTTGAATATTTCAGCATTTTGGCTTGAGACTCTTACTATTAATAATTCATTGTTCATACCATATTAAATCAAAATAAAAGGATTTTTTTCAAAACTATTTGAATTTGTCAAATTTCTTAGACGTATGAATGTGACACATTTTTGGTTGAAACAGTACTCTTTCATGAAAGGTTGTTGTATGTATTATGTATTCTCGAAGATCGATGCACTTTTGCATGCGTTTAAACCAATTGTCAAAATATTCTCGCCACTCCGGTTGAAAACCATAAAAACATAGTTTTCGAACGCTTCGCCCGTTTCTTTCGGTGTCAAAAATCATTTTCCATGCGGTTGACTTTACATGTAAGAGAATACGGAGAAATTGTTGGATGCCATATGGCGGATGAGCCATTATGATAGTGTGACACGATATTTTGACCGATAAAAACAACAGTTGTTTCACGAGATATGTGAAAGCTCGTTTTACTCTCGTTTGACGAAACACCTTGAACAAATAAATTCGTTTCGTACCTTTCAGAACTGACAGTTCGATGACGTTCTAGTGAAACTTTTATCACATGACAAGCAGATCCAAAAAACCAGGCGGTCATTTGCTTCGCCGTGTTCTTTGCACGAACAGCTTTTTTGGGTTAGGCCCGTCTTGAAACACACAGAGTCGACTGCTGTTTTGTTACAGGCTCATACGCATATATCCAGAATTTGTCTGCTGTCAAATTCTTAGAAATGTCGTTTTTTAAACACCGTGATTCAATTTTTCGAGCATTTATTTAAGGCAATCGATACGAGTAATGTTTTGAGCGATTGTCAAATTGTGTGGGATTTAACGTGAAAAATAGTTTTCACAGCCAAATCACCATGTAATATCTTATGTACGCTGGTGGAACTATTACGCCTATTCTTGTTTCAATATCACGGTATGTCGGATGACAATCTTTCATTATATAGTTGCTGACTGCAGCGATGTTTCCTGGCCAAATCACATCTACAGAACTCATTCATTGGTGTGCGGACGATGACCGCAATTGACTGCTCTATACTAGTTCTACAGTTTTGCAGTGCAAACTACCGTGAGAGAATGTGGACGATTCGATCCCATTTTTCGTCTGAGATTAATTCAAGTTACTATCAATAAAACAAATAGCGCGTACGTCAAAACGTTTCGAGTACGTTTGCTTTGCGGCAGGATTCGCTTTTCAGAGAGCTTCTAAACTCCTCCCTTGCAGCTGAAATTACTGAGCCATAGTACAGAATGTTGAGCTGAAAATCGACTCTCCCAATCTGGATTGACATCTTCCAGTGTTGGAGAGTTGCGTTTATTTAAATACCAGGAAAATAAAAAGCGCTGAGGTATGATAGTAGAATCCGGTAGAACCCACCTAAGGAGGTCTTTAAAATTTTATTTCGAATCTCGAACGAACCAGCTACGCTTCTGATAAATTTGGCACTGGAGCACGTCATCAAGAAATCTCCAGCTAAAACTTTGGGCAGACTGTTCTACAAAGGCAAGCGCATTGAAGGCTATGACGATTACATCAACGTAATGTCAGGCTCATTTTTATTGTTTAGTTTTTCATAAAATTTTCGTGAGTCAGTTGTAATAAAAAAATGCTGAAAAAAATGTTACTCAAAATCGAAAACTGAAAGTATTGTAGAATTAGAGTATCTGCACACAATTTAACAACATAGTATAGTTTGACACACAAGGAGATACGGAACCGAATCTGTCGAAACAAAGCGTTGCATTCAGCTTCAGAATAAAGCCCCTGTTCTACAAATTAATAATACGGTATGCATTGTTATATGTATCCGAAACAAGCAGGCGTCGGCTATTAACAAATTCTAACGAAACGAGTGTCCTGGGCGAAATCGTCGGAACAAAGCGAGGTGGAGAATAATGGCGAATTAGAAATAATAATGAATTATACAGAATGCCCAAATGTAAAACTGCAGAAACTCCAGTGATTTGGCTCCTTGTCGCGATTCTTACGTATTGAAAATGCAGTTGACAGTACGACCGAAGGACAAAGTCAAGTACAAAAGATTTGAAAGTGGTGAATAGATGAGTCAACGAAGGCAGGGCATAGCTGTTGGAATCTTGAAACTATATATATATTAATTTCGTTATTCGAAAATAAGCTAACCATTCAATTAGGATGCTTATTTCTGGAAAACATAAAATAAAAGGCTTAAAATGCGTTTTTTTTTATTATTTGAAAGTCGAGTTTATAGCAGTTGAAAAAGTCAAAAATTTCTATTCGCTAATTGATTATAACTTGAGTAGAGTTCCTACCCACGATGATTGAGGATACTATTCAATCGTAAATTAAGCAGTATTTTAGAAAGGCGACTTGGAAAGCCAGCAAAAATCCTAAAAAAATCAATTGATCAAAGATGAGACGGTTTCACGGGCAGGAGTGTTTGCATTCCAAAAATAATTCACTGAAGGAAGTCAAAACATTGATAATAAGAGATTTGAGCTGTGACCCTACTTTAACATCAAGAATGAGAATATGAAAATTCTCAAGAAAAATCTTCTTGAGGATAGAAAGCATTTGACCATCAATTACCATTAGATTCGAGATTGGCATGTGCAAATGGAGTATGTTCTTCATGGTGGAACTGAAACATGGTTTTGGAAAGGTGCGCGGTTGTTGGATTTGCTGTTTTTTGACACTATCACAACACTTGCATTTCTTGCATGCATGCATGCAAGGCAAGCATGATCAAATTTAGGACACTTATGAGTTTAGCTGAAACAAGATATTTAGGGGTGAAGATAACAAGGGAACCCTGGCTCAGTAAAAGCCAAATAATTGCTGTCTGTTGAGAAGACTACTACGGTTTTCGTACCAGCCTGACTTGTTGGAACTCATTTTGTTGCAACGCAATTCTTGACTTGGTCAAAGACAATTGTTGCGAACTGTTACTGTAACATTTCAACCAACACTAGACTGACATACCGATGGGAAAATTTAAACTTTTTCATGAAATTCTTCCCAAAATAACAATCCTGATCAGTGAAAAATTGGGTTAATTGTACTGATAAGCAATTGACATTCGCCTTCTTTGACATCACCTTCTTGGCCGTATCTGAAGAGTTAAAAGGCGAAGTTTCAACAATGATAAGAAGGTTGAGGTCTGTACACGCAGCAAAAAATCAGACTCCACTGATTTATTTATTCTGTTTCAAAGTAAAAAATCATAATAAAAAAGTCTCGCCTACATTTAATCTACCCTAGTTCACGCTTACTATAGATCCTCGTAAAAAAACTCATTGAAATTGTGAATCGAGTGGAATACTACATACATTTTACACTCCTATTTTTGGATTCTTATTTAAAGTTTTATTCAAAAACATTATATAGACATTATTCGCAGTTCAGAGAAAGATATCCATCTCAATAAGAAACAGTCATTGAGATACATCTCAAACCACTTGCAGACGTTTCAATCAAAGGCTCGATCATACTGACAATACGAATAAATAATTTCAAAATAAATTCCAAAAGTACCCGATGTAAGCTGAAATTTTGGAGCTGGCATAATTGTTCGTCATCCGGCTCACTTTCATCTCTGTTGAGAGTTACAAGGATTCGTTTGAGAAACATGCTTTCATCGGTGTTCGTTCAAGATTTTCTCATTCGGAAGCAGTTTTAGGACTTGATTTTCGAACTTCTTTTTTATTCTTACACTTGCATCATCTATTTCGTCAATCAAGGGTTCTTTGAGTTGAGTTTCCGGGCGTAGGAACCACAACACAAGGATACACAATTTGAAAACCCCAGTCGTTTACAAATTACGGATGCTCATTTTATTGTTATTCAAGGTCTTTTTGAATTACCAAGGTTTCAAGGTATCGATGCTTGTTTCCTCATTTTCCCACAAATCGTCATGGTTCAGTTTTCAAGATAGAAATAATCCAGCTAAATAGACTTATCCAATAACTTCTTGTAATTTGCTCATTAGTTTCTCTGAGTAGGCATATTCTTTTGAAGTTTCGTCTTAACTTGCCTCACATTTCAGATCTTACGTTTAGTATGTTCTAGAAGCATTAAAGTTCTTGCTGGTGTATCTTTCGTGATATTTTAATGAGATACCAGTTTTTTCGGTTAAAATGTTTTCCGCTTCTGTGCGCACGTGAGCGCCATATCTTTTTCCTCTATAACTTGATATTTCTACAAAGTCACCAAATGGCTGAAAAATCTCAATATCACTCTCTTAACTGTCATTTTTATATAAATCATGACGTCCTTTTCTTCCTTAATTTCTTCTTAATCGTGTTGAACATTCACGTGGTCTTAGTCTGCTCCACTTTCATCATAAAACACATCTTGATCTAGGTTTTCATCCAAATCTATAATTATAATATATAATCGTCAGGCCATTTTTAACTGTAACGACAATATTTAAATAAATAACTTAACACAGAAAAACATAATATACGAGGGTGGGTATAGAGCTCGAGGTATAGGAGGGTCCTTAGAAAAAAGCATTAAAACAATTTATTGGTAATTTTTTTTATTTTTCAACAGAATCTCCTTGGAGCTCAATAAACTTGGTAAGACGTTTCTCAAATTTTTTAAGTGGTAGTGGTGTACCCATGTTTCATATACAGTCACATACCGCCGAAAAAACACACTCGGATTACCTTGCATGAGCGACAACAGAGCTTTAAAGGCAACCAACCTATTGCGTTTACTGTCGACTGTGAGCAAACGCGGTACCCATCTTGCCGAAATCTTTTTCATCCCCAATTTGTCATGTAAAATAGAAATGACGCTACCTTTAGAAATCCCTGTAACCTCAACTATCGCACTCAACTTTAATCTTCCGTCACTTAACACCGTATCGTGGATATTATTGATCATTTCTGGCGTTGTCACCTCTACAGGGCGTCATGAGCATGGTTCATCCTTTGTTGATGTACGACCACGTTTAAATTCATTTAACCAGTTATAAATAGTTGCAAGTGAAGGAGCAGATGTGCCGTGATCTAAATCCAACTCATTTTTTATTTCATTTGCTGTTAAGTCTTTTATATGAAAATGTTTACTAACAGACCTTAACTCAATTTTTCCCATTTTTGTAATCAAACAATTTTTTTTTTCAATACACGAGAAACACACAACAACTCAACCAAGCCGGCTGAAACTTCACAGCATGCCAAGTCGGTAGTGCATATAGCTGCATAAATTGTACTAGTCGCGCCATTTGTTTAATTTTCTAAGGTCTTATTGACCTACCCTCGTTTATAAGAAAAAAAAAACAAAACAAATTATTTACCGATTAAAAGATACGCCGCTTGCCTGATCGAGTCCCGCAGGCCCGAGCGCATTTAAAACGAGTGTTACTTGGACGCGTACACATTGTGGACTGCGAGTGGGGAAACGAAATACCGCGAGGCTACTCGGATGCGTAACGGGCTTCGCCGCGAATTTAGTAAAATATTTTCTATTTTCAACAGGAGGCACTCCAAGGACTAAGTAAATATTATGAGTTAGTTATACTATGAGGTAATTCAGGACAGGTTTATCGAAACATTATTGGATAACTAAAGGTTTTTTGAAATTCAATTAATTTTTAATCAAAAAGCGAAACTGTAACTCTTATATAAAATAACGTTCGAAGTTGAATATCAAAGGAACTCTGATTGGATTGTTTGGTTAAGAAATTCATCAACTACCAGCCAACCAGTTGCAATCGAATCAAAGGGACATTCATGTAGTCCCGAAAACCTTAATCAATTATAAAAAGCAGGTGGTAATCTTCTTAATGGTTTTGCTTCAACAGTATTTAGCCAAAACTTTGCAGAAAAAAATCAGAATTCACTCTGAGAGAACATGACTTAGAAACGTATTCATCGCATGTCATTTAACTGTTTTATTTTTGAATGAATTGGATAAACAAACAGCTGAAACTGATCCAAAAACTCTATGTAAACTTTACATGCTAAAATATTTTAATGTTTTGAATTCTAATATATCTGAAAAAGCCTTTTTGCCTCAATTGGTTCTATAAAAAATTCTATACCCTTGCCTCAATTGGTTCTATAAATTTCATTCAGTGAACTGATTACGAAGTAGATAATTTCCTTGTTATTTGCATTGATTTTCACAAAGTTTAGCCCATGCTCCAATCGATATTCAGACACTTAACCGAAACATGCATAAATTAAGGATATATGTAGTTTGATATCTGAAAAGAGATCTTCAAGTTTAGGCTCGTTCATACGTAGAGAACCCACACATGATACTTCGACCTTGATGTTATTCTTTTTTTTTTATTCTTAATGCTCGGACAGCGCTTCAGGTTTTGTTGATTTTTCGTGCAAAAATTTCAAAAATAAAATCAACACATGTAAATATATGTCTTTGAAATTCTTAACTTTAGCATAATTCCTACTTGAAGAAAATTTCGACGTCGGAAACGATTATTTGTGTGGGCTGAATTTCACATAAATAAAAGATAACGCAAAGCTTGGGCAATTCTACGATCATGATAAAATTAACATATCGTGACCTAGTTGAGGTTCTACGAAATATCTTCTTCTATGCTACAAGAATTTGTTGCATATAAGGAGGCATGTATTCAAATAAATTGAAATTGTGAAAAGTTTCGAATCGTTTCAAACGAAGATTTTATTGTTTTTCATTCCAACTTTGTTAAAGAAATTTGAAGTGAATTGCATTTTTCCTCAATTGGATATTTAGATCTATCTCTTCCTTCCTTCAAATGTAAACATTTCAATCCAGTATTTATAAGATAGTTATACTCAAGCAAACCCTAAAAGTTATTATTTGTTCGATGCAATCTCCTTCTTTTGTCAGTGCATGCCAGAAGTCTTTCAGGGTCCATATGGCTCTTGGTACATAACTTAAATAAGAGGAAACCATAAACCCTTTACATATAATTTGAGACACAAAGCTATGCCTAGGCTTAGGCTGTGGCTTACGCTTTTCCTCAAAACATTTTGTTAGGACGATCTGCAGGAAGATTAACTTCAGCATATTCCGTTGCCAACAGGAGACCTTAATATTCAAAAATATGTGATGATCCGTATGTGTTGTGTGGGAAAATTATATAAAACAATCTTCTGTTGACTATAGAAACAAGTTTTGAAAAATTTCGTTGTCAGGATAAAAGCTGCTAGCCAATTTCTACTAACTTTAGTAATGACTGATTTGTTCGGTTTGTAAGCATCGTGTTGAAAGATCATACTATGGCACTTAGCTAATGCAGAACGCTTACCAAGTACTGCTTATGGTACTCGCTTCAGTCGCTGACATTCGAGATTCTCAATTGAAGTTAGATGTATCACAGAAGATCCTGTCAAGCGAATCCTCAAGCATTCTCCCGAGCGTAAAATGAAAGTTGAATAATTTTTGTTGTCATCATTATAAAGTTCATAGCGTACTCAAGTGCCCAGTTTCAACATATATCCCAGTGCCCGGAATTTTCTATCTCCAGTAGTTCTGTGCCCAGTTCCTGGGCCGTCATTGCACCTTATTAATTATTTATTATAAATTTAACTTAATTCCACCATCAAGTACTATATTTTGTTTTTTGTGGTAGGAAAGTAAAGGCTGTTTACGTCCTGAGTGTGGGACTCCCAGGCGCAAAATGCTTTTGGACTACCCACTAAACACCTCCCTTGTCAACCTGAGAACCTAGTCTGGAACCGTTTGACACATTACTTCGGGCTAGGCCTCGTGTTCCTACGCCTAGAGGCGCCTTCGGATTATGGGAATCTCTTCTCTAACGGGAAGGACGGGAGAGGAAGGAAGTGCTAGAAAAGAGATCCATCCATCCCCGATGCCTCCCAGCGCTTCAACAAAGCTTTTTCAGTATCAGCACTGCCCGAGCATATTGCGCCACGCGATTCCAATTGTCAACTGTTTTCAGCATTACTCCGACAATAGTTTCCGGACAGGGCTCTCCAATTTCGCTGAGTAAGACCCCTAGCTTCTGGCTCCACCTTTTGCAGTAGAAGAATGTGTAACAGGCGTCATCCAACTCTCCTGCACAAAACACACAGTAAGGAGACCGTGCTCTGTCAATTTTGTACAGATAGGACCGAAAACAACCGTGCCCGCTTAAGAGCTAAATCAAGTAGAAATCGGGCTCAACATGCACTCGACTGAACCACGGCCTCAGGTCAGGGATCCGACGTGCAGTCCACCTTCCCCTTGTTTCTTGCTCCCAGGACTGTTACCAATCCCTGAGAGAGCGACGTCTCTCTTCCCTGGTGATCTCTTCTCTTCGATCTTCGCCTCTGCGCAGGTAAATACTTCTGCGCTCTCTCGCAAGGAGGGTGATGGGTATCACCCCTGTGATTACCAGCACTGCCGCCCCGGAGACCGTTCGGTATGCGCATGCGATTCGCAATGCTCCTTGTCTCTGCACCTGTGCCAACCGCTTCCGGTGTGACTCCTTGCTGAGAGCGTCGCCCCACAGTTCTGATGCGTAGAGTAGGAGCGACTGCACAACGCTCATTAAGAGCCGTCTCCTTGATGTGGTGGGCCCCCCTATGTTGGCCATTAATCGGGTGAGTGCCGTCACACGTGCTGCAGCTTTGTCAGCTAATGCCCTGATTTGTTGGGAAAAACTCAGCTTCGAGTCTATCAAGACGCCCAGGTGCTTTACTGCTGATTTCGATTCGACCAGCTCGTCCCCTGTACTGATAGGCCGTACTCTGGGGATTCTCTTCTTCTTTAGGATGACCACTTGGGTTTTTTCGAGTGCCAGCTTGAATCCGTGAGCGGTCATCCAGTCTATTACCCTCCGCATTAACGTATTGACTATATTAGGAAATATAAATGGCGAATAAGATACAACCACAAGCTTTACGAATTTTGTGGCAAGCTAAAGGTCGCCAAGGGTATAAATCCGCGGATTAACGCGCCGGATGTCTTGCTCATCTTGCTCAAATTGCGAAATCTGCGATGGTCGGGCCATGTGCAGCGGATGAATGAAGCGCAGATACCATTGAAGGTATTAAAAGGTAAACCATATTGATGAAGACCAGCGACAAAACCTCCAGGAAACAATAATATGACTAAATCAATGAGGATAACCAATCTTTGCTCGAATTTACTAATTGGAGGATGCAGTCGATGGACTATGATGGTGGGAGCGTCATCATATTAAGGAGAAGACGGCATGAGCGAATCTGTAGCATCATGATGACGGGGATGGGAACAGATGATTATCCCGGAAGACTTGTGCCCAAAGTAGATATTCGTAAAAGCAACTGAGTCTATCACTATTTTAATGAAATGTATCGAGGCAAACAGTATGCAAGTAAACAGTAGCGTTGACGTTTTTAGACGAGGAAACTTAGAAAAAGCAAATACAGTAATGAACCTTGCAATATGATGATATCAGGGTTCAATCGGAACCATCCTGAAGCGATGATTCTAGGATCCCAATAGGGAATCATTCTGAAGTGTTGATTTTGAAAAGATTGAGTACGATAGGGCGGTGCGATAATCTTCAAAAGAAAAACGAAAATTTTGGAAAAGTCACGATTTATTTGACCCAGCGATGGTCCGACTTTTTTCACTCGTCTGAAAAAACTTTTTCTGGAGATCTGCGAGGAAGGCTTCCATTCCGGCGATGACCTAATCATTCGACTCAAATGTTTGCCTGGAGAGAGAATCTTTTAAGTTTGGAAACTTGAAAACCTGGAGGATACGGTGGGTGGCATAGTAGTTCATAGCTCAATTCGATAAATTTCAAAGTTTTGACGGCGGAGATGTGAACCGGTGCTTTGTCATGGTTGAAGAGCACTTTTTCTTCGCCAAACGGGGCCTTTTTTCTGCAGTTCGGCGTCGAATTGACCGAATAATTCGACATACTAGCTTCTCCATAAAGTCGATGCAGATCAAACCTTATGAATCCCAGAAAACAGTTTCCAGCGCCTTTCCGGTCGATAGGACTGTCTTCGCCTTTTTCGGAGCTTGTTCATCGAGCACAGTCCACTGTTTCAACTGTTCCTTTGTATCTGGTGTGTACCAGTGGACCCATGTTTCGTCTATAGTGACCAAACGGTGCAGAAACTCCGTCGGATTTAAACGAACGCTTAAACAGCGTCAAGGACTGCTCTGAAGGGATCTTACGTTTTCGCTTGGTGTATGGAGTGAGCAAATGTAGCAACCAACGCGTCGGCATGGATATGATTCACGTGGTCTTTTGAGATGCCAACTTTCTGCGGATGCGGACTGTTAATACTAGATTGTCAATTTATATGACGTTATCCTCCATGGTAGCCGTTTTCGGGGTACCTGATGTGGTTCACCAAACGTGCGACCACGTTGAAAATCGTTTAAACCAACTTTTAATACCCATCGCTCTCCTTGCTAGAGAGCGCAAAAAAGTCTACATCCGAAGGCACGAGGGTAATAAAGAAAAAGTTGCTCGCGATGAAAGACGATGCACTCTCGACGAATTTCAACAATCATGGGAACGTGAGCTTAAAGGAAGATGGACCGCGCGACTCATCAACGACTTGAGATCGTGGCTCAGTCAAACGCATGGTGAGACTGACTTCTACCTGACCCAGCTACTGAGTGGACACGGTTGTTTTCAGTCTTACCTGCACAAGATAGGTAATCTGCATTGGTGTGAAGGATGACGCCTGTCATACTTTCTTTTCGTACAGAAGATTAGACAAAGAGCGCGGTGATTTTGCTGAAAAAGTGGGAGAGCTCCATCCAGATAGCCTAATCGAAGAGATGCTGAAATCATTTGACAAATGGAATCAGGTGGCACATTACGCTCGGGTAATCTTAGTAATGAAAAAAGGCATACTTGATCGGCTGTAGGCGCCGAGGGTGGAGGGTTTCCTTCTCTAGCAATCCTCCTCCTCTTTCCCATCCAACTGTAGAAGGAATCCCTGTAACATGAAGGCGCCAAAAGGCGTAAAATAGGGACGCCTACCCCGAAGTAATGTGTCAATAGGTTCTAGGCTAGGCGCTCCGGTTGACAGGGGAGGTGTTTAGTCGGTAGTCCAGGTCCACTGAGAGTCCGACACTCAAGGCGTAAATAACCTTCAGCTCCCTACCCAAAAAAACGTCACCGTAATGGTCACCATCACACCAGCAGAGACACCGTATACAGCATCTACGCGCTCCTAGATTTGGCTGTGCGATTTCGCTTCCAAAAACAACAATCGAATCACCGACTGATATTCCTCTTTCTTCATTTTTCTTTCAAATCCACGGGAACGCTTCCAATAGCGGTCAAAAAAACTTCGGTTAAAGTCGGCTGAAATTTTGGCAGTAGACCAGTTTTGACCAGAATATACTACACGATAGTGAAAAATCACTTCCAATAGAGCCGCGGTCGGGCTATCCGGTAAATCTATGTACTTATCAGACACTTTGTTACGTGCAATAATCAAGAACAAATATATTTCAAAAGTGAAAAATACTTCGAAAAGGTCAATTAAAACAAACATGAGGGTTAGATTTATTCCCTATCAACGATATCATGATTTTTATTCCTGATATAGCAGATACGCAGATAATCGGAATGACATGGCCAAAATCAAACATAACTCTACGGATTCAATGAAATAAGATGATAGCATTCGTCAACCAACATCCGATGTGTCAAAACTTAAGCTGCAGTGAAAATTCGCAGGTTTATGCAAGTTATCTGTATAGAACTACATCCTCTGGGTCTTGTATAAAGCTATATCCTTTTCAGCTGAGATAGTCTCCTGTAAACCACCGACGGTTAGATGTCAGAAGTATTCTCCCAACTCGTAGCTATGGTAAACCAATGTTCGATGGTCACTTTTCTACAGTCTGAACGAAAACTTCAAAGATTCTGTTTGAGATACAAGAGACTAGCCTTTGTTATCACTACTTTACGTACATGGGGCGGCTTTCCCCAAAGGCCCATGCCTTTTCCATGCAAAAACATTTTTGTTTTAGAAAAGTGATACCAACTTTGTGTTTAAAGTAAAATGAAATTTGCAGGTTTTTGTGTTTGTTGTAAAAATTGCAAAAATCGTAGTAGTCCTTTTTGGATGGCCAACGGTCGTAGATTTATATTTGCATTCCAATTTCACACGAACGATTTGATAGTGGTTTTCTTGTTTTTCGCAAAAATGAGAAAAAATTCAGGAGTTTCAGGTATTGATTGAAGTGACGGCGCTGTCTGTACTTACGCTATGCTACTGTTGCTATTATGTCTCTTTCGACAGATTTCGAGCGTCAAGCTGCCTCATTGGAGGCCTCACGGCAAAAGTCCCATCAGCCCCTAAAGGTTTTCGCGCCTCAAAATTTCAAGCATTCATCGTGTGGACTTGTATGTTAACTTTCGGTAAAGCGTCTTGACGAATGAGGTCATCAATTCCCTTGGATTTGATTTGATTTTCATTCGGCCCGTAAGAACGAATTTTCTACGGGCCTCGACGTTGTCATGAAACATCGTTTAGCTTATATCAAATCAGTTTCTGTCATTATCTAGAAAGCCCTCTTCGATGACAGCAACTAGCTTTGTTCTGTCGGCAGCCATTTTGGTTCGCACGGCTTCAAACAGAGATGACAAATTAAAAAAAGGACTTTAAGGCCAGTCACTGTTTTAACAGGTTTATAACACGTGTAAGCTGACTGCGAAGTCGTTCGTGCAAATTGCAATGCTAACTCTAAGTATGCGTGACAGTCCAAGTGTGACAGTCCAAGCCAGGATTAGATCTTCAATGTATAATTCGAGTCCACTATCTTAATTTTTAAGTTCTGGAACGGCCTACCGCGTGCAAGTTGGGGCCATGACTGAAGTTGCTTCTCTACAACTTTCCTCTTTATCTCTTCCTCATATTCTCTGGAGAATCAGAGCTTCCAGTACGGAATCCTGAATAGAGCGAAAATGGTGGCAAACCGGTGTTTAATTGCATATCTTCCGCGTAAAGATACGCATGTTACACTCATTCTCTAATTAATTTGTTTTATGCTAGAATATCTTATTGGTTTTTGTGTATGGTGTGTCGCAAAAACTACTATTAAAAAGATATGAGTTTAGTTTTGTACATTTTGAGATTTCATTTGTCTTTTTTTTGCTTTTCAATTTATTTTTTGAAGTCCAGTCATTGTGTATTTCGACGATTATCGATTTGATATGGTCAAATTTTTGCTTGGTCGTTAAATTCGAAATTCAATATCGAATTTCAATTACCATTATTTTTTTTTCATTTCAGACGAATTTCTATTGAATTTCGTCCAGTGATAATTCCTATCGATTTATGGTGTACAATTTCATTTTTTTCTCCTTAAATTGTAAGATAAAGTTTTTGGATTTTGCTTTCCATTTATGCGCATGTGCATGTTACAGGATGAATTCTTTGAACGAAAGCAGCGATAGAAAATGGTGGAGCACTAGTTCCACTTTCGTAGGAGTTGAGGTTTAATTCATATTTTTTTACATTTTGACTCCATTCAAGTTCAGATAAAAATATAAGAAAGCATGTTAGAAAATGTAATTATGGTTTGATTTTCTACATACATTTTTTATTTGTAATATGTCTTTGGCTTCAAATATTCGTGACAATTAGATGATTAGATAAATATTTCTACTTTCATTTATGCGTCTTAAATTACTTTGATCTAAATTGAATGATTTTAGTTATGATTTTGACTTGATGTTCACCGCGCTCGCAGTATGATGAAAGGTAAATTTTATGGTTTCACCGAAATAAGGACAGGTTGCTACGAATTCCATTCATGATAGATTTGCTCTAGTTATGGAGCTATAATGACTTAACAATATCCGTTCATGTTCTGGCTCCTACAGCTCTAAAGAGTCCACCATTCTGGTCTCATCGTATGTCAAAAGCATTTGCCTCCCCAATTAAACCATCAGTTGATGGTCATAACATTGGTTTTGACTTTATGAATGAAAGTAAATTCAAAATTGAAAACATGCGGGTGCGTTTTTTTTTCTTTCGCTGGCCCAATTTCATCAAAATCCATACAAAGGTGATAGGTGATGGCTGTTTTTTGCTTCATATACGATTGATTGACTGTAGAACCATCGAATTTACTTTTGAAATTATTTCTCTCCGTCATTTGAAAGCGATGATTAAAGATGAGCTATTTGCAGGTTTTTGTTCATTTGTTCCTCCAAAGATGAAACATAAAAGTTTTCGAAAGATACTTTGCCACACCAACATTCTATCAACTTAATCGAATATTTCTAAATAAAAACACGCGAACACAAATTTTGTCTCGCCATTAAACATCGCAGAAGTTTTATGACCATAAAGTCGAATCAAAACATTTATATTCACTTTAAGATTATTTAGACGTTAAAATCAAACTATTTTATAATCATTAAAATTGAGAGCGATTGCTCCGAATAATTTATTGCAATTTTTAATTCGTAATGGGTTCAAATGAAATGAAGAGAAATTTGTGAATTTGTAAATTTAGCAATTTTTTTTTAATTTAAAAGGGGGACATTTCTATTTCGAGTAAATCTATTTTTGTCATAAAACAAACTATTTCTTTGTATATTTGTATATATCTTACTCCTTCTAAATGTCATTCTCAAATTATTAAATGAGAAGAAATAAAGTCAATGTATTTAGATTTTTTTTTTAAATATTATTCGTTTAATTTTCTTTTAATTCATTCGTTGCAAAAGTTTTAATTCATAATAGTATACATTAATATTCGTTTCAATCCTGACTACTAAAATTGATGACATAACTGGCAACCACTGAGGCTTTGCAGTGAATATCTTTGACTCGTATTTCTTACGAGTTCTATATACTTACACGCAATGAAAGCCAAATAGTGATGCTGGATCTTTGCGCCGTAAGCTTCCTTTGATCATTCCAAAAGGAAATATGGGAGAAATTTTGCAGCCCTCTTTCGTATCAATTGCTATCGACAATGATGAAATACCGGTGGAAAGTCAACTCTTCACAAAGAAGTAACTGTAGGAAGAAGCCTTGCCTATGAAGGTCACAGAATCTTCAGGACTCATTAGAATATCAGTGGGGTGCTCCAAATAGTATTTCAGTTTTACCCTGACTTGGTCTTCATGCATGTTCACCGCATGTCTGCGCAAAGAGGTATTTCAACACTGCTAGAAGTTAGCGTGACTCATGTTGATCAGTAAGAGAAAGGAGAATCGTTATCTGCATATTGCCCACTGTATAATCTAGACATAACCGAAAAAAAAATTTCGAAAAAGACACTGTTTTCGACTCTCGAAAAACGTCCACCATCCATCTATCCAGTCGAAGAAAGTTTTTCCTGTGGGTTACTCCTGTTAACATTAAAACTGCATTTACCTCTGCCTCATGGGCGAATATCATGCAAGCGCTTGCAAGTCATTTTCAGGTTTCAATTCTCATTGAGAATTTGAAAAAATCTAGCTTACTCTACGACACAAAGGAAGGTAGCCTCAGGATGACACTTACATGAGGTGTTACTCAGGGTTCCATCATCGGCCCCGACCTATAGAACAACTCTTATTAGGGCTTGCTGCGGCTTCGGCTACTGGAAAAGTCACGCTTGATCGGCTACGCTGACGATGAGGCGTGGCTCTTTGTGGCACGCATAGCCGAGCATGAGAAACGCAGACTAATAATGTTAATTCGTCGAGCGAGTGACTAAAACCTGCTTACTGTTTCAGGCTGGTAATGTAAAACAACCGATGGTGATCATCCTGAGAAAAAAAAACGGTTCCCCAGAGTGATGTCTATCAATTTTCGAAAGCACTGATTGAATCGCGATAAAAAGTAAGGTAACTGGGCGTATGTATAAACTCCAACATGGATTTAACCGAACAAATTAGGCTGCACGTTGACAAGCCAGTAGCGCATGTAACGGCACTCAACCCGCTAAATATCAACTCCTGATGAGCACTTTGCATTCTGATATACTTTATAGGGCAAAATATGGGGCAGCGCTTCGATCAATTAGTTACGTAGAAAGCGATTGATACATGTGCAGAGACAGGGAACGTTGCGAACTCCAACTTTGGTGACGGCCGTCACTGGTTGGCATTGTGCTCCTTGCTACAAATGCTACATCGGCGCAGAAGCAAAATCAACAAAGTAGAGGTCCTAAGAAAGCGAGAACGCTCTCTTGACGATTGACAATAGTCTTGGAAACGTGGAACAATGGGAAGACGGGCTGAAGGTCTGATCATTGACCTTAGGCCGTGACTTAATCGACTACATGGGAAGATTGATTACTACTTGATCCAGGTGCAGAGTGGGAATTTATATTCCCACTATCTCTGCACAATACAAAGAGGCCACGGCACCTTTATTTCATGTTTAGCAGAGGGGAGAAGGATGACGAATACCATAATTTTTTTGTTGCTTGGAAAAGATTAAGTCGGCATTGTGATGACCTATTCTGCAGAAATCGGGAGCTCTTCCCGAAAACAGTATTCATATGTGCCTACACTAGCTAAGAAATTGAATCACTTGGACAATTATGCTGAGCTGTCTTGACACTTAAAAATGTGGAAGTGGAGCGTCCGAGGACGTCAGCAATGGAAATTTCTCTTTTCTTACTTCTTCCTTTCTCTCATTTCCTTTCTGCCAGAGAAAATGTGCCCATAATCTGGAGGTGCCTGTAGGCATTGGAGAACGTGACTTAGTGTGCCAAACGGTGCCCAGCCCAGTTCTCAGGCTGATAAAGAATGTGTTCAGTTGATTTTCTACAAACATTGAGCGTCTGAGAGTTCCAAAATCAGGGCGTAAATAGCCTTTACGATACTTTTACTGTCTAATACTTTTCTACTAATACTTTCTACTGTCAACAATAGACAGTAAAAAGCTTCTGGGGTACCAAACATAAACAATGCCATTATAAATTGTAAAATATTGAAGGTGGGAATTTCAGAGGGCTAAGGCCCAAGGGAGAATCGTAATGATTATGTTGAACATGAAACAAACATCTTCTGATTTATTTTGTTTATTTCTATTTTCAAAAAGTTGCAGATAAACGTCCGGCAGTTCAAGGCCTTTGTTGGTAAAATGATAAATCAATGATGATAGAAAATATTTTTCAACTCTGAGTCAAAGGTATGTTCCCTTAAATTTCTCAGCCAAGCTTCAGAAATAAATTGATCCAATTCCGATACACAGAAAAACTTCAGGAAGTAAAATTTATTCTTCGCAACAAATAGGATTTTGTGAAAAGTATTGAAAGACATCTCTAATGATGCTTTCCACCTTCATTACGAAAGCAATTATCTAAAGTGAAGATTATCAAATCAATTATCAAAGGGGAGCGGCAAGAGTTATGAACGATGGAGGAATATTTTTTCTAACACATGTTCTAGAGAAGTTACAACATTAATCTGACTGCTCTGTAAGTCATCAAGGTACGAACCCTAGCCTGAAATAATTTGTCAAACAGATCCATACAATGTCATCAGATGGACAATAGAGTTGCTTAGTGGGTAGTCCAGAAAAACACTGCGCTACGGGCGCAAATCGTCTGCAATTTCCCTCCTCGCAAAAGTAAATAAAATCATTTCAAATCAATCCTTTATTTAATCAATCAATCCTTTATCTGAATCAAGTCTTAATACAAAAAAGTTTGGGAATATCGAAGTGAAATTTAAATGAGTTCTCCGCGTTAGGCTTATACAATATTCTAGTATCTCTTGTTCCGAAATTGCATATTTTTTTGAAAAATTATTTGGTAGTTTTGGGTGAACGTTTTACGCTGCCATTGCTGTTTTCATTTCGAACTACTGCTTGGAGTGTAGTGTCGAGATTAAGTCGTATTATTTTAGTCCTTTTTGAGCATTTCGTCTTTAAGTATTTTGTGTCTTTCTGCAGTCAAGAGAAGGTGAAAATTTTCGTGGATAATCTTTAGTAGGACGCTCTTACTGGTTCTTATAATACTCTTCTTATGCTGTCTACTGCTTACTATACTCTAAATACTATTATTTGTGATACTCACGCTTTTGTGAGCTTTACGTTCATTAGGGTACTCCTAATGATGTAGTAATAAGAGTACTCAACCTCGGTACAACAGACGCCAGGTTCAAGTCTTTCTGATGACAATTATATTTAAATTTTCGTTTTTGGTGTTAAATTAGCAGCCCATCTAGCTGTGGTGATTATTTTTTCAGATATAAGTATCGTCAAGAGTTATTCTGCATCATTTTGTCGTGTCCCTTTAGCCTCGAAATGAGGTGTCCCTACCACCCCACACGACCGAAGCTATGAAGTGAACTACTGCGCCACAAAAACTACTTAATTTGCGGCAGTTTCCTCATTGCACACCTTATCCAATTTTCTCATTTACTATTGATTGCACTTGCAACGAAAAAGTCTCCGCAACGGAAGTATCTCCCACAATTTCATTTGATTCAATGACACCCAGATCTCTAGTAGATCTAAATTCCCAGTAGAAAAAAAAAACAAAAAAATTCTTGGAAGTGTTTTGGTAAGAAATTTTCCATTGATATGATCCCCTTGTTTGTTGTGAAGATATCGCTATAAGAAGGATAGAAATTGTGAATTAAGAATTGAAAATAAAGTATGGAAATCCAGTATCAAGTGATGGAAAATAAAGTATAGAAATCCAGTATCAAGTGATGGAAAATAAAGTATAAAAATTCAGTAACAAGTGATGTAAAATAAAATATAGAAATCTAGTATCAAGTGATGGAAAATAAAGGATATAAATTGTGAATTTAATTATTGAGGATAATAAAGAAAATCAGGAAGTTTTAGCAGCTGTTTGAAGTGTTTAGCCCCATAAGTCCTCGAGTCGTAAAATCTTTGAATCACAAAGCCCAAGAGAACATTTTGATCGAGGCCAAGAAGATAGTGAACAGGCACCAGAGGTGGTTGGGACGCAGCGCAACAGAATTCATTCAAGTCCCGAAACCAAGCTGAGGTGGAGATTCGTGTTGAAGGAAGCAGAGGTGGTAAGAATCAGCGCAGCAGAAGCAAGTAAAGTCCCGAAATTAAGCAGAGGTGCTCAAAATCAGCGCAGCACAATTGACGTAAATTAAATATTTTATATTTACTTATTTATTTGATCATTTCTATTTATTTATTTTATCTAATATGAAAGAGTATGCTCTTTCCGTGTGTGTGTGTGTGTGTGCGCGTATGTGACGTGGACGGATCAGGGCTTAAATAATGTCCTAAGGCCTCTGCGCCCGCGCGGTTAGCTAATCGGTTAAAAGTAACTTCCTTCGGCCGCCATTATGCGGTCTTTGTATTTTCAAGAACCCTGTTTGTTCACCTCGTCTATTTAACCTTGTTCCTTTCTTTCGCTGCAGGTGTGACCTATCGGTTGCGCCAATATATCTTTATATTTTTATTATTAATTATTTATATTTATTTATTTATTTTTTTTGAAAATACATTACATGTACTTAATACCTAAATCTAACTATAAATGTTTTTATTTTTATTTTATTTTTAGTTCTTTTTTATTTCGTATGATTTTCTTTTAACTTAAAAATATAGGTACAAATTAAAAACAAAATTAATTGTTATTTTATTTGTTTATTCATTTATTTATTTATATAAATTTTTTTTGTTTGTTTTTATGTCGCCTACACATCGGAATACGTAACAGGCTTTGAATATTTAGAGTACAAACGGGAGAAAAATACGTGTAAGTTTGATAAGTTCATGTGTAGTAATGGCTATACTGGAAAGAACTTTTTATTTACAAACTGCAATCTTCTATATACTTCAGCTGATTCATTGCTAACTTAAAGCCAGGGTTATAGGCTTAAAGCCAGGGTTATAGCCTGGCTATAAAAAGTGCACACACTCCGAAGGCGCATCACCAAAAAACAGATACGACCACCTCATGTCAAAAATACGACCAGCTTTGCAAGATAGAGAGCTTGAAAACACGTTTAAAGATCGCGATGGCGAGCTTTCTGAGCTTATATGTGTACGAGATTAAGTTTTTTAATGTTTGTGAGTCATTGAGCATAGATACAAAATTTAAGAAAATGTTAATACCCATCGTTTTTATTTTTGAACCAACGACGCTTTGCCTCTTTGATTTGAAGCTTTGTTAGTTAGTAGCATCTTTGTGTGTTAAAAAATGATCCGAAGTATGAAGTTCGATGTCCATTGTATCAATGGGGAGTTTCCTTATTAGAAATTTTAAAAAACAGCTGCATCTTAGTGTTTTTTTTCAATGGACGTATTAAGTTTGACGGGCATAATAATGAGACTTTGGACGCTACGTTTTTTGATAGAGGGAATACAGAAGGGATAGGGATACAGAATTGTAATTGTAGTGGTCGGTCAATGAAAAATAGCTTATAATGATTATAATGATTATTTGGAGAATGTCTTCTAATTGTCTTCTTGTTTGCAAATCGTCTCAGATTGTTTTTTTTCATAGTTTCCAACATAACACCATAGCTTGATTGAAAAATTTATTGCCTGTAGTCTAACTATTATTATTTATGCTTGAAGACTTGTATTCTTCTCCTTAGATAAAATCAACATCTAATCAATTTTTGATTTTCAGTCACTTTCTTTGTTCATTCTACCGCATTTCTAATCAGATTATCGCCAAGAGTATGTTTTCATACCTTTTAACTCTTGGCAGCAACAATATCTATTAGTTCTCTACTTAAGATATTGTACATCTCTATATTTCATTTCTTCTTTTCAAGCCTTACCACTAAAATGCTTTTAACGAAAATTCTGTTGTATAGTGACACAATAACATCGAGAATACAAAAAAACGTGTCTATTAATTCAAGAATAAAAGTATTTCCCGTTGTGTAAATCTAGAGCTGTCCCAATTTAACGAGGATTAGATTAAACTCACTCCAACCTAAATTGCTTGCGAATCACAAAAGATAAATGTCTCCTTAATTCCGCATAATGTCAGCTCAAACCTCGCTTTACTACAAGAGCTTCACCAATTTTTCGTCAGCTTGAGTCGTCATCCTTTGTGTATCTATCTCAATTTTTAATTACCACATCATCCACGATATATTCGCATAGTATGAACGTGTGCTATTAAACTTGGCAAATAGTTGTCATTAAAACGGTTAGCAGCATTAAATAGGTAAACTATGGCAAATATCATCTCACCAATGTTACCTACTATCTTCAAGAGCCATTGAGATGAATTACTAATTGATGTCGTAGCTACGCAACCGAAGAAAAAGAAAAGATTGTCAACAAAAAGATTCTTTACGTTTTGTACAAAAATAGCACTCTTCAGATAGGTTCATTGGCACTTCTAGTTCTTTTACAGTGGTTTAGTAATTTGGCAGGCCGTTAAATTAATGCCTAAGACTGAATTAACATATTACTATGCGTGGAATAGAACAGAATAAAAAGAAAAACGCGGAAATCATGAAGAAATATGTGTTCGGCGACACAATTTCCTATTTTTTTATTGATAGAGAATTCATTAAATCGGCCAACAACAATCAATAAACCTTATATTGACTACTAAGTTTCGATTTCATAGTTCACGGATTGGGTGGAATTTTAATGACGTTTTCGCTTTTCCCTGAAATGCTGGTCATCAGTGTTGCGAATTTTTTTTTTTTAATTTTTTTTTTATTTTGCATTTAAAAATATTTATCTTTATTTTCGTCCAATTTATCATGTCTTCTTTCCTTTTTAAATAGGAATTTGTTGACACCAATGCAGTTGGCATCTGTGTTGTTATATATCGACTGCATGCTTTCTGTTAGAAAATATCTTGTGTTGCATCAAAATTGTTGTTTTAAAAACAAAAATATTTCGTTAAACTTTTCACATTGACATTTTTCCAAAAAAGGAAAGCTGATCAGTTGTCAGGAGATGTTAGTTGAATGCATTTGGAAATTTAAGACATCACCATTTCATATTAATTTTATCAACTGAATGAGTATCTGGTTTTATATTTACTTGGAACATTGATGCGTAAAGGCAGGAGACAAAAATGTTTTGAAGAAAAATATAGAAATCGCATTTAGAAGACACAGAGTCCACAATTTTTGAATATTTGATTTGAATTTAGTGATTATTTTAAAACTTTATAATAATTTCAGCATAATCCATTCATAATGCGGAATGTGTCATATGTCGCATAACATATGGGCTGAAAAATTTGTAGACCCATGTGGTAAAAAGCATTTTTCTTTTAGTAATTCGACTTTTTACCCACCATAGATGCCCTCGAGAGCGGCACATTACAGTGTTCATACGACTTTTCGGTGCCAGCTTAAACGTAAGATTTCTTCTGAGCCTAGAAATAAATTTAAGTTTTATCAATTCCCTCTTCACCAGTGCTAAATTTCCTTACAGCGAGCATTCTTCTGAGGTCTGCAAGCAAGAGACAGTGATAAAATATAGAGAATATGTTGGAAGATAAGCCAGCTCGTAGCTGTATTCATGTCATTTTGCCATCATTTTCATTGATATGTGACATAGTAGAATCCCTCAATGTAATTCTTCTTACATGTTTTGTCATGATTTCATCCTTCAAACACCCCAACAACGCTATTTGGGAATCGCTGTTGATTGTCTGGCTCTTTGATCTAGGCAGGAGTCGACAAGCTTTCATTTCATGGAAACCGGTGAAGAAGATTAATACACCAAACTGTTTCGTATACGAACACAACCATTTTCGAAAGGTTTATAAGGAATGTGCTAATATCAAAGTACCTTAAAATGAATTTCAAAATTAGAAATTTACATCGAAACTTGCTTCCTACGGCAAATAAATCTAATGACATTTCTGCTGTGAAACTGTTAAACTAAATAAACTGTTTTTGCCACTTCTTTGATTAACTGAAATAAAATATATTGGCATGTCTCAAAGGATTGAGCCTTTTTTTGTCATTTTCCAATTGAATATTTCTTTTATTTAAAATGGATTTTTTTAAGTACATATTGTCCATTATTATCTATGTCATTTTGCCATTTTTTTGGGTAGAGCCATTATTCCATCTGTGTAGAATTTCTGTGGGTTATCGGCGAAAAACTTGCCCAAGTGATTTTCACAGTCCCTTTTTGAAGTGAATTTCTTTTCATTAAGGAAGTTTTGCAGAGACCAAAATAAATGGTAGTCTGATGCTGCAAGGTCTGGACTATACGGTGGATGCATCGAAACTTCCCAGCCAAGCTCTGTCAATTTTTGCCGGGTCATCAAAGATGTGTGTGGTCATGGCATTGTCATGATGGAAGACAACGCCCTCTCTATTAATCAATTCTGGTCGGTTTTTGTGAATTGCATTTGAATTGCTTTTTTCAATCTAGTTGATTACTGACACTAAAAAGCCAAATCGAGTGTTTGGCCGGGTTCTAGCATCTCATGATAAACAATTCCCTTCTAATCCCACCATACACGCAGTATAACCTAATTTGGTGTCAATCCTGGCTTTGAAGTCGTTTGTGATGATTCACCTTTTTTTGGACCATAATCTTTTTCGAACGACATTCTCGTATCTTATCCATTTTTCATCGCCCGCAATAATTTCCTTCAAAAATTGCTCGATTTCGTTTCGTTTTATCAGCATTTAGCAAATGGAAATTCGGTCTACCAATTTTCTTGTGTTAATCAATGCGGCACTCGTTCTTTGTGTATCCAGCCTTACGCAAATGGTTCGAAACCGTTCGGTGATGGTAATTCAGTTCCTTAGCAATGTCATGGCTGCTTATATTTCGGTGTTATACAATTTTTTGTAAGATTTCATCGACTTTTTCAGTGATTGGTCGACATGAGCGAGGTGCATCTTTGACACCAAAATTTCCCGAACGAAAGCGAGCAAACCCTCTCTTGGCAGTGTCTTTTGATAAAGTATCTTAACCGTAGACACTACAATTATTTTCAAGAGTCTCGATGCATTCTCACATTTATCGTAGTAATATTGTCAAATATGAAGAACTTTTTCAGTAACTTCACTTATTTTTAATTGAATACAACTTTTGACACGAGTGACGAAATGCAGAATTGTTCATATGAAAATTGTGGACTGAAATGTCAACTATCAAACGCATGTCAATTTGCCTCAATCTGATCAATTACCCAATATATGACAACGAACACCATCTAGTGACAAAAAAGGCTCAATACTTTTTAGACTGTCCAATATTTTCCCGCCAGAAAATCAGTGAATGCATCCGGTAGCCATTTCCACTCAAAATTGATTGACGCGTTCGATTTGACGTTTCTTTTTTAATTGTACACAAAATAAGTTAAAAGCTTGAATCCTTTCGCTACGGCAGTTTTCTCCGTCGGAGTGGCATCGCTGAACGGGTTACCGTGCCGCTGGAGTAGCGGCACTGTCATAGGATATTGAAAAGCACTTGGAGGTATTTCAATTGTTAACAATAAAAATGTATTCATAAATTACAAATTACACTTCACACAGGCCGTTAAGCCGATGTCGTCTATAGACGACGCTTGGATACACAGATCGTCGACGCTCGTAGCGAAAGAGACTAATTTTGGTTTTTTTTTGTTTGTTTTAAAAAGTGAGTCTGCATAATCTTCGTATTTTAGATAAGTTTGTATGATCGTAACCTAAATCGTCTAAAATTTCTTGATTTTTTGAGTGTACACAACGAAATTTTTAGAAAAAATTTCAGGAACACCTCTCATTGTACTGTGAATTTGTGTTGTTTTTGTTTATTTGTTTGTATTTGTTTTGTATTTGTTGTATTTGTTCTTCGGCATTCAAATGCCACCGAGGAACGAGTATTGTTAATGGTGTGGAATAATAAAACCAGCCTTCGAGAGCATTTATATAACAGTGGACATTATCTTTCATCTTTCAGAAAAGAGACGTTTTGATCCCTCTTGGTCATTATTTAAAAGTGCGAAATCACCAACTTACAATGAAAAAAATTGCACATGAAACACACTACCATCGAAATTTGAATTAATTTTTTATTATTTTATTAATATTTTAATTAATTTTTATTATTATTTTATTGATTTCGTATTTTAGTTAATTTAATATTTCATTTATTTAGTCATTAATGTAGGGTTGTTTGTAAGTTACGATAAAGTGGAGGTAAGGGGTGAAGTAGCGCAGACTGCTGAGAAATTCTTGAGGCTCGATCCTGTTTTGACTAATTAAAATCTCCGCAGAGAACCATCACGAATTAGATTAGAAATTTCCTCAAAGGTAATCATAGAAATTTTTCCCTCGTGAGAAAATACTCTAAAATGTAATTAAGGATTTAGTATATAAGTGGAGTTTCAAGTTTAAGGCAGTCCAGATTTAGTATATAAGTGGAGTTTCAAGTTTAGGGCACCCCGTTTGATAGCCCGTACTTTTCGATTTTTTCGGATTTTGTTTCTGATGGAAAGTGAAAAAGTTTCAATTTGAAATTTTTAATGTTTATTTATTTATATTCCATCAATATTTCAAATCTTTTTCCAATTTAATTTTCATCGCGATGTGAGTTACAGGAGTGCAAAAATGATTGCAAAAATGATGCAAGAATGATTTGAAAATCATGACAACTGAATAATTGACATTCTTTTGAATATAAATATTCAAATTTCATGATTTTTTGCTTGGTTTTTTTGGTCATAAAAAAATCCGGTCGGAATTTTTATGTTTGACATGACGCTGGGAATTTTTATATGTTTGACTTGTTTTAACAATTTTAAGCTTTTCGTCAATTTCAAAGCTGTTGGTCAACGCATTTTTAAGATATCGTGGAGACTAGTTAGTAAAACATCGTTTTGAATAAAACGCGTTGAAAAGCTCATAATTCGACCGTAACTTCCCAACGACTTCAAATATGGGAAAATTGTCTTAAGAGCACTTTCTACACAGGTTATTAAATAAATTTATTCCAAAAAATAAACAAAAAAGAAAATTTGGAATGCTTAGTTAAAAAGAAGGTTGGTCTTTTTATTTATCAAAATCATTTTCTGTAGATGATATCAATCAAGCAGAATCACAAAGCCGAAGAAGTTGTTAGAAGTAGGAAATAAACGATAGGATACGAAGAGTTTTGCATTAACATTCTCTTAACTTTCCATTCATACAAAATGACTCACATAAAGTATTATACCGGAAAAATTATACAATAAAGCTCAGAAAGCTCGTTAACGCCATCACACATAAAGGTTGGTTAATTTCTAAGCTCCCTTTCATATAAAGCTCGCTATATTTGCAACATTGGGTATTTGTATCTGTTTTTTTGTGATGCTCCTTCGCATTGTAAGTGCTTTTTAGTAGTACTAGTTACGCCATGCTGCCAAGTTTCCTCATAACGAGGAGAAAATCTCTTTCTCAAAACGAATTTCGTCCGACTTACCTATATACTTAAGTCAAAACCAATGGCATAAATTAGATGTTAAGCTGCTTTAATATGATACGGTTCTGCGGAACATAAATAATTTGTTTAACGAATTTCATTGGAACAGAAAAATTCGATGTTGAATGGTGCTTAAAAATATTTTTAAACGACTTTACACATCAATCAGTTTTCTATGCGTTATATATGAGTATTCTCGTATAGTAACATAATTAGCGACGCAGAACTGCAAAAACTGCGATATATTCCCACTTATCATCCGATGGTATTTTTCGAAATACCTTCCGAAAGTCCTGGTTTGTAAAAAATCTCGCATTGGCAGCCAATTTAAAAACCGTTGGCCGAGAAACATATGTAAAAATCAAGAGAGTAAAAGTTTAAATTTCTTGTGCATCCAGGCGTTGCTTTTTCTTGCCATGTTTGCCAACTAGAGTCTCTGGAGATGGCCAACTGGTTCGGAATTGCTCTAGGACTCCTGGTTGATTCTGTTACTGTGAAAATTATTAATGTGCTAATTTAATTTGACAATAGTAATCAATTTGGAAAATCCATTAATTTACTGCCTGAATCGTTAGAGCTTTTAAAACCCAAAACTTAGACTACTTTGTTTCCAGATAAATTGAATGCCCGAATGTGACATTCTGTAGCCGGAACCTGCAGTTGCATCGCAACGCAAGATGACATCATTTCTGGAAGAGCTATTTATGTACTTGTTTTTATACAAACTTGTCATTTTTTTTATCCACTCCAATGTAGAGGAATTTCATGGTGTAGCACTCCTAACAAATGTTTAGGAATTAACTTGGGTGACTTTTTCAAAAAAGAAAACTTATCTGTTCTTCATATATTATATTTACGAAATTTATTCCTTTCCGCCATCCTATGTCAAATAATAATAAAAACCTGTTTCTAGAATCAGTATCTCACGCATGATTTTATTTTAAAAGAAAGCATCAGGAAAATTTTTTGACATTTCGGACGTTCTACATCAGATGAATTGATAATTTATGACTCAAAATTATCATAATCCTAAGAGATATAATTATTTTTTACGATACATAATTCTATCTAATACTCATAAGGATGTAACGGATCTCGCCATTGCATCAACGAAACTAAATCCTTCTTCACCACTCTTTTCGATATACGAGGCAGGCAGAACAAATCCATATCTTCCTTTATCCTGCAACTCAACAGTAAAAGCGTATTTGATATTCATAGAACCCTTGGCCCAATCATCAGATCCTCCAGCAGCAGGATATAACAATATTGCAGCTGAACCAACTTGATATGATGCTCCCGAAGCGTTTCTTATTGCCTGAAATATAAACAAAACCGACAAGGATAAGCATTAGCACTATGCAAATTTCACATATTACACAATGAGCTCATACCGTTGCAGCTTGCGTTCCAGCTAAGTTCATATCACTATTATCAGGGGTAATAAATCGGTTATAGCCCCACGGGAAGAGAATATATTGCCCGTAGCTGTGGAATGTGAGATATGCTTTAAAGTAATCGCCCTGACGATTCTGTGATATGAAATTTCGCACAGCTAAAGTTTCTGGCTCGGAAAATGCACTGGTCCCTCGATAAACTTCGCTGCATGGATTTGGTGAGGTGCCTTCGCCACCCCATTTGTATCCATAGTTGCGATTCAAGTCAACACCGCGACAATTACTTCCTGGATTCCGTCTACGATTCTTACGCCATAAACGATCAAATCGTTGTGAGTATTCATATCCGTCGGGATTTAAAACAGGAAGAATATACCTGGAATGAGCAAATGTGGTTACATTTAATAGAATCTACATAAAAGTGAACTTGGGGAAAACTGTTAAAAAATTCTGCAATTTGGACGCGTATGGATATCGATTACATTGGTCTTGATCGCTTCGAGGACACGTTTTGACTTACCTTGCGCCATTTTCAGCTCTTTTTTGGGTTTTCATTCAAAACTCATTCCATTGACAGAACAATAAATGTGAACTTGTGATTTATGAATATTTTATTGAAGAAAGTTTCGAGAGAGAAAGAGAGTTGAAAATGAACAAAACTTGCTTTTCAGCAGACATATCGCAAAAACAACAAATCACATGTCTTGAGATGTCTAAATTTCAACTATAGTTTGTTTCATGTCCGACGAAGCCCATGCATTTCACAGTAAGTTTCCCGGTTGTGATTCTTCAAGATAATGCCAAGTTGTCTTGATGACCATCAATTGTTCGCAATGGAACATAGGTCAAGTAAGATATGTATAATTAAATTGATACTATCTACAACCTTATAAAGAGAGAAATTCGAGATACATGATTCGAGATGCTTAAGCATGTGCCGATTTATATTGCGCTCGAAATAAGAGCTGCTATCAAAGTCTTTATCTGATTAACAATTACGAATGGTTTTTAGCATACCTTCAAACATCATTGCAAACTGCAGGTTAAGTCTCTTGTTAAGTGGATTTGAATGCGTCTTAAGAAATTCCATTCCTACTAAGCCAGATTTAACTGATAGATAACTACCAATAAGTCAAATCAGAAGTTGATTTTGCATAAGTTTTTGATTCTTCATCTTTCATTCAGCCAGCAAAAGTGAAAATTCGTTTTCTTTTCTCATATTAAATCGGCTCGAAGAATTTTGTTTGATTTTCCTGATTCCTGAACATGTTTTTCACATTTCCGCCTTTATTTGCCAATAGTGAGAGTTGGCCTATTTGTTCTTATAAATTATGCTATACCACAGTCCAAGTTTGAATACACTCGAGGACTCTCCGAGAAGAAAAAAAAACTTTTGAAATTTCGTATTGCTTTCCCTTTTCATTCCCGACGGCATTTAACTTTTTCCTCTTTTCCTTTTTTTCGGGCGTTTGTTGAACTGTACTATTAAAATTTTGAGATTTTTTGTGGAAATTTCCCTCTGTTGTAGCGAACCGATCAGTTCTCATAGCATAGAATTGACCATCATTAGCAAAATGTGGAGTTACTAAATCTAATCAAAACTGATATATTTTTCAAAGTCTGTGAGCCAGTTGTTTGGTATGTTTTTCGTTGAATTTGAGGCAACAAACTTGTTAACATTTGAAAATCGTGATGTATTTTATAAAATGTGATTATCTCTAAAAACATATTGGAACCAAATGTGGAATCTTAACTTTTCATCAGCCTTACTACTAGAAGAATGATATGTTTCAAGTGAACGATCAGGATTTTTATCGTTATTTAGTTACAAAGAATACAGTATTCAATTGGGCTGCATGACTTGCCTAAAATGTTTTAAAGAATTTGATGTTTTTGAATAGTCACGGTCGCACAGTCGATATAATCGACGGTGAAATACGTTCATACGGTGGATGATGGATTGGACGCTCACGGCTTCAGTGGTCATCCCGACAAAGAAGAGAATCCCCAGAGTAAGGCCTATCAGTGTTGGGGACGCACTGATTGTATCTAAATCAGCAGTGAAATATCTGGGCGTTCTGTTATACTCGAATATGAGTTTTTTCTCAACAAACCAGGGCAGTATCTGAAAGGCTGCAGCGCATGTAACGGCGCTTACTCGATTATTGGCCAATATAGGTGGGCCTATGGCCAACATAGGTGGACTGCGTATTTGAACCCCGACCTGTGGCCGGAGCTAAGTCGAGTGCATGGTGAAACGGATTTCTACTTGCTTGATTTCAACCTCTTACGCGGGCTTGGTTATTTTCGGTCTTACCTGCACAAGATTGACAGGTCACAGCCACTTTACTGCGTGTTTTGCACAGGAGAGGTGGATGATTCCTCTCACATGTTCTTATCTTGGAAAAGATAGAGTAAACGCGGGTAGGCAACGCGGTGACCGTTCTAGCGAAATTGGAGAACTTTGTTCGGAAACTATGGTTGGAGAAATGCTGAAAACGATTGACAAATGGGAATCGCGTGGAGCAATAAGCTCGAACAGTGCTGACACTGAAAAAAAGCTACAATGGAGCGTTGGCAGACGTCGGGGATGGAGGGATCTCTTTTCTAGCACTTCCTTCCTCTCCCTTTCTTCACGCTAGAGAAGAGATTCCCATAATTTTAAGGTGCCTTTAGGCTGAGGAATACGAGGCCTAGCCCAAAATAATATGACAAACGATTCTAGGCTAAGCCGTCAGGTTGATGGGAGAGGTGTTTAGTGGGTAGTCCAGAAGTATTGCGCGTCTGGGCGTCCCACATTCATCATGTAATCATTGTAATCATGTAAGATATGCTTTTATTATTTCAGTTGTCTTTTTTCAATCAATCACTTTTCTATCCAATGGAATTTTTTCGAACTAGCTTGGATTTTATTGTAAATTTTGATCAGAAAAGTAAAAAATTATTAACTTGTATTTAGTTCGACCACTTTGATCGTGCTGCTTGGATTTATAGGCAATTTCTTGGTAGATTTGACAATCGTAAATACAGAAAAATCAAAGCATTCAATGGTTGGGTAATGATATCAAGAAAGAAGAAATAATATGATTCCAAATATTCGGATAACTACTTCTTAAAAAGAGATTTTGGGCTGTGAGTTATACAGCCTAAGATAAAATGGCGCGGTTACTAAGAAAGATAAAATGGCACGGTTTCTACAAATAATTATAAATCTACAGATTATGTTTTGACTATTTGTTTGAAGTTTTACTACTATGTTAATAAAACTTAGGTCATTTTTCCGAAAAGTAAGATATAATAGCAGCAAGTTAGGCTAGCAAGATATTCTTGACCAAATAGCCCGAAACCGAAGCTTTTTTTTGGGGGAGGTGGATACATTTACACATGGAGTCTCGTTCTCTAATTGCGGCGAGTGACCGACCTCCCATGTCAAACTGACAACCTAGCCTGGGACCATTTAGCGCATTACTTCGGGCCAGGTCTCATCATGAGGCGCATTTAGGTGCTTTATAAGCGGGGAATGGTTTTTGGAGGGGGGGGGGGGGGGGGCTTGTAGAAAAGAGATAGATTGCTAGACAAGTGTTCTCCAATCTTCGGCGCTCTCAGCTGCTTTCAGTGTGATTTCAACGTTCAAGACTGCCCGAACATAATTTGCCACGTGGTTCCATTTGTCAACCGTTCCAAGCATCGCCGCAATTAAAATATCCGGAGTGAGTACTCCCCTGTTGCGTTGTAGAGGTCCTGTCGCAACCTGTCCCATCTTATGAATGCAGAAATTGTGTGAAAAGGGTCGTTTTCCTCTTCTGGGCTTAATCTGCAGTTGAGGGTTCGTAACTTAACAATCTTGTGTAGGAAAGACTGAAAACACTCATCAAACACCCACTCAAAGCTGCTATCCTCCGTGCTCCTCTTCTTTGTACCTGTGGCAGGCGCATTTGGTACATCTCCTTATTGAGAGCGTTGCCCTTTGTTTTCACTGACTCTACGGCACTCGTCAAAGGGCGCCTTCTTGATTTTACGTTCAGCAGCTATCAATTTCTATATTCTTAATAAAGATACCACTCAACTGAATATTCTTAAGAAAATTGTATAAAATGTTTGCGAAAAATGTGTTTCATAAACTGAGTTTATATGTAAAAATGTTTTCAATTAACTTTTCATTGTATGAGTCGCATCGGCTCACTTCAGTTAAAATAAGTTTATAATTAACATGCGTAAAGCGAATGTTAATTTATTGCACCTAGACCAGAGCGTAAAAAAATAAGGAACACTACCAGTCTGCTTCAGAGCAAGCAAAAGTATTGTTATAATTGTAAAGCGTTCATATTCAAGTGTTTTGAGAGTGTTTTTCTTGTTAAACGAAACAATCAGAAAAAATTGACTAATACAATTAAAATAAAATTTAAGTTTGCATGACTCGTTATTTCAGGAATTTGCTTGAAATATTCTAGCTGTTTACTCTTATCAAACGAAATCATGAGAAAAAAATGATACAAATGAAAACCTGGTAATTTAATTTTTATCTCCTTAGACCACCCCATCATACCCATCCTAACGCGTACAGCCACAACACTCCCAGGTGGCTTCTGACAGAAAGAGATAGACCATACAATAGAACTTTTATATTTGTAATCCGTTTCTATTCAAGCGTTCTGAAAATGTTACTCTTGTTCACGAAATTATGATAGAAAATAAGTTTATTTGTTATTAGTTTTGGATGACTACCGTTATATCAGGAAGTATTCGTTCGATGTACTATCGCTGTTTTGTGCTTATGTTATGACTGTAAAATAAAAGATTTATTGAAATTGAAGGAAGGACTAAATTGACTAAACCAATTGAAGATTTGGTGAGAGAGAAACCACCATAGAGCCACTCGTGATTTCTGTGTGCGTTGGTAAACGATGGGTGTATCGATTCATATATATGTGTATTCTTTCTTCTTATATGCAGCTTATCTATTTTCGTGGGTGAAATCTTTTCTCAGTTCGTTTCCGAAAGTAATCGACGCGTAGATAACAATATAAGTTTCAAGCTGTAAGACTTTAAAGTAACCAAAATCACACATACCAATCAATATTCTTCATATAACTTGGCAAATCCTCCCAACTTTCAACCATGTGATTAATAATATACGTTGTCACAGCTGGACTAATCCATTCGCGTGCATGAATACCACCATCGATCCATATTGCCGAATTTTCAGGGTGTCCATTCGAAATTCTGAAAGAGAAAATAGGAAAATTTTCCGTTACAAGTTTCCGACTTGCTTTCGAAGGAAGCTTACTTAATAATTTTCAAAGCACGTCCTTCATGACTTGTTCCAATATTTTGTACGCTACATATCTCTGGATAGGTTTTAGCTAAATAGTCTAGAAATCCGCTTATATCACTGTATGGATGATATGCTTTCCATGTCAGACGATGACCTATAAAGAGAAATGTTAATACGTAAAGCCAGCAAAAGCATGAAAAATAAGTTGATAACATGTGTGGCTTCGCAGAAGCGTTTAAGGATACACAAGCTTCATCATTCGTTGGGGGATGATAGAAATATTATCAAATGACATTTTGAACTAAAAAGGGAAGAAAGACATAAAAGAATAAAAGCATAGAGGTTGCAACAAGGGTAATTTTAATAAAACTCCAACCCCACATAAAAATTTACAAAAGAAAGAATTCCTATCTCCAGAAAAAATTCCTGTCAGGTTTAAATAATCGTTTGATATCACGATTCATCCAACGATATTAATCAGAAACAATAAAACAGATTAATCGTGTAATTCACGAATCGCGCGAACATCTAGTGCCCTCCTTTTTTTGTAAAAATGCTTCGGTATCCTTGAACACAAACGCAGCAGGCGTTAAGCACGGTTGCATGCAAACTATCCTGTTTGAAACTTTAGCATCGATTTAACGATTCAAACGACTACTGCCCTCACAGCGGGAAATATATCCCACCTGTTCGACACAGTCGTAAGTCATTTTTTCACCCATTATCATCTTCTGCGCCATTAAATAAATCGAAATCAATTCTATTGATAGCCATTAGATTTTATAGGGTGACTTATGCCATCGTTTTCCTTGAATGCTTCAATATTTTTATGTCTTCAGCGCCTAGGAAAACTTGAGATGTTTGTTGAAAATCGATGCAAATGTAATTCGGCAGGGTTCGATGATTGGTGGCAATGTTGAAAAGTAGTTATGTTTTATCATGAAATATTATTATCAAGGACTTATTCTAAAGATTGCTATAAAAAAAAAACTTACTTCAGTATGTAATACATACGTACAGAATTTTAATAACAAAAAATTCCTAGAGTAACATCTTTAGATGTTTTAACGAGTATCAAAAGATAAAATTTCATTTCACTTGTTCTCTAGCAAACAAATAAAATTATTTTTTACACTGTAATGCAAAAACAAAATGTTATCTGTTTTAGAATTTCACATTTAAGAACATTTTTGGTTTTTTTTTCTTCTAATTTCAAAACAAAAGTAAACTGCGATGCATCTATCAGTAACTGGAATCGAATCTCCCTTAGCTTAAATCATACGTTTGATTCGTTTGACATACGAGTCCTACGATTTCGGAGATAAGTTATTGCTTTATCTCCATAACATACTTCTGGGATCAATTTCACGCCACCGTTCCCTTCTCTCCCCTCCCTCCATTTTGTATCCCAAAACTTTACAATTATATTCAAGTCTGGGCTGATGCTATCCCAATCCAAGGTTGCCAACCTCAGCTTTTGTTGATATTCTTTAATTATATTGTTTAGGGATGGAAATTAGGGTGCAGTTTATCAAGACACAAACAAAAAAAACGAGCTCTATGACACAGTGTAAGTCATCTCGAAAAACATTACATAGGCTCAAACGTCCTAGGATTTTCCAATAGGTGGCACCACTAGAAAATGAACATGACTTATTTCAAGAGACTCATCTGTCACTAGTTTATGTATGAAGTTTCATGACATTTAGTTTATTCTTTTAAAAGCTACAGTGGTTTGAGTGACACTACTTTCACCATCCTAAACAAAATGGTATTGGTATTTTTTGATGAGAAAAACTTCTAAATAATCATTGTAATGGTTGCAGAAATTTTATCCCACATCTGCTCCTTCGAGAACAACAGTTTATCGGTGGCTTAGTGAATTTAAAATGGGTCGTAAAAGCACTGAAGACGCACCTCGCTCTGGAATGTCAAAAGAGGCTACGAATACGAAAATCGTAGAGCGAGAGCATCGAATCGTCTTGAATGGTTGTAAAGTGAAGTTGTGCGAGCTAAGGCGGTGAGAATCTTAAAAAAAGGGCAGGATACATTTTGAACTATATTTTGGAGATGAAAAACATATCGGCGCGATGGGTGCCGCTTTTGCGTACCGTCGACCAAAAACAGTAGCACGTTGATGATTCAACAGCCTGTTTGGCGTTGCTGCAGCATGTTCGAGCGGTCTTTTTCAACGTTTTATGACGATGGGTCGATTACTTTACGACTAAGTCTAATAGGTAGTCTGCAGAGTTGCTGGAAAACCACGAAAGCCAACCAAAGCGGCCAAAAAGCCAACGCTTGGCCGGGAAGGTTATGTCCTCCGTATTTTGGGATAATCTTCATCGATTACCTGCAGAACAGAAGAACATTAGAGTACTATGCAGCGTTATTGGACAAACTGAACGATGAAATTAAGAAAAACTGGCTCAATATGGTGTAGAAAAAAAGTTCTGGATCATCACGATAGCGCATAATAACAAATGTCTTTGAAAGTCATGGCCAAATTGAACCAACTACGATTCGAACTGGTTGCTCGTCCACCGTATTCTTCAGACTTGGCCACCAGCGACTATTATCTTTTCCCAAAACTCAAGCAATAGCTCCAGGGAAAGATAATCAGATCAAATGAGGAAATCATCATGAAAACCGAGGCGTGTTTCGTAGGCTTGGACGTTTCGTATTACAGAATTAATGTTGGAAAACCTGTATACTCAATTCATCGCCCTCGAATAAATATAACTTAGCCCCAAAACCGCTTAGTTTTATTGAAAATCACGGAATTTTCAGCCCAAATAGTATTTCGATTAATAAGAAGAGCATAAATTGACCAACATACAATGAACATAGGAGAACATAAAATTCTGAAACGGTTGAGTAAAAGTATAGAAATTCATTCCATCTCTTTCTGTTAGAAGTCGCCTTGGAGTGTTCTTGCTAATCGTGCTTACTCAATGGTTTAACTTACGTTTTACTGTCCGAAGTATTCGGTATTTGCCCGAAGTATTTGTCTTGATACTGTGTCCCCCAGTTACTTTTTCATGAATAGTTAAGTTTAAAATTGATTCCATAGCTAGCTTTCCTTTCAGTCAAACTAACAGTTCGCGACAAATCTTTAAGAAAATATCTAATTGCAGATTTATTATGACTTAGTTTTTACGCAATCTCACAAAAAAGTATAGTCGTCGTTTGAAAAATTAAACTATTTTTGTCTTTTCCTTTATTTTTCCCCCTTTTAGTTAACAGCATGATTCATAAGCACTGCGACTAAAAAATTTTCAAAATTCACGCACGACGTTGACGGAAATTGACCTGCGATGACCAACTTCTGTGTTATTGGTTATGAAATCTAGTTGCCTAGCTTAAAATTTTCAGGAAAGTAAGTGTTTCATTTTTGGAGTCTATCGCAGGAAAAATTTCAATAAATTATCTGTGTGGAATTTTCTAGTCATGGGGGGTAAACGATTGTCTAGTGAGTGCCACAGTGCAACACACTTGCCAATGCTATCACGTAGTTACCTAACGTAATGCCTGACCTTAAGATATTCAAACAAAACAAGTGGCACTTTACTTCTTAAAATTTCTCTCTTTTTTTGCGTACAACAAGAACTTTTGCTTAAAATTCCAATACAAACGTAAATCTACTTCTGCTTTTTCTCTCTCTGTCTAAGGGGAACCGCTTGAGAATGTTAGCACCGTATATTATTACGCAATGCTATCACTAGCAGTTCGAACAAATTCCAGCAGTTAGAACAAGTCTAACCTAACAGGATTCGACTCCAATTTTCTAGACTCTTTGGGATTTGCGAGCCAAACTAATTATTATTAGGATATAAAGACGAAACTCGGATGAGATACGCATTAACATTCTCTTAAAATCTGTAATCACATACAATGTCAAACATATACATAAAATATTTCTTGCGTTTATGAATGTGCAGAAAGCATAGTGAATTGAAAGCTCTCTACCTTGCAAAGCTTGCGTTATTTGCTACATGGGATGTTCGTAACCTCCATCTCGTAGCACCCTTTCAGAGTATTATCGCTTATTCAAAGTTACGCTATTTCATAGCTTAACAATTTAATAGCATCAACTCTGAAAAGCGCGAATAATTGTTGATTACTTATGCGTACTCTTAATATTACTAAGAAAATACATTTAGTAGCTAAAATTATGCCAGCTATCCGTTATTAGGTGTGCAATAGATGAAAATAGTTATGCCAAACAGAAACATATGTAAAAATAATATTTATAATATATATAAATATTTACTTTAAGATATACTAAATGCGCTCCCATATTAGCATTCTTCGAGAATATTTATTTTGGTTTTGGTATCAATATATTTGGGTGAGTACGTAGCTCTTTTTCTCAGTGGCAATTATTTTTTAAATTAGAAGACTCCTGTATTGATTTTCAATGTTCTAAGCTTTTCATTGTTACCTATCTTTAGGAATTTACATGTTATTATTGTTCTTAAATTTAATTAAATTGTTTTTTTAGTATTTATTTAGGGTTACTGGTTTCTTAAATGCATTTTTAAATAATTTGTTCATGTCATTATTAGTGTGAAAATGTTTAATATCTTATTATTTGATTATTCCTAGAAGGTGGAATTCTCTGATTCCTAAATCTTCATTGAGCGTACTTTATACTAGCTGCCTCATGTTCCATAAAGTTCGCTGATGTGACCTTCCTCATGTTATGTTATTATGTCCTTATGCTTCCTTGTGTTTTTTGACACCTTGACTACTGTGATATGTGTTTAGCACCTCACATTAACCTCTTTTTGTCATACGTCTCTTTTGCCCAACTCATTTCTTTTCAAATTTATTGCCCTTTACTCTGTGGATGCTATACTTGATTATATTTTTTTTATCATTCCACAATTTAGTATTTTTTTGGATCCAACTGCAAACGCTTCACTATTTTCAATATTGTGCTTTAATCGCCTGTCAGACTAGAATCATGTTATTAGCCTTTTCATTACCACTCTAGTCCCACCAGACACAAAGCATTATCTTCTTGCTGAAGCAATTTAGCCTTGGTGTTGAAGGACTGGCTTCACCACGTGAAAGCCATGATTTTTTCCGCTTCGGGTTTTCAAAATAAATCTATTTTTCGTCATCCTTCACAATTCGATGCAAAAATGATTTCTTTTCGTGGCGCCGAAGCAGCATTTCACAAGTGACTTTGCGGTTTTCTATTTGAAATTCATTGAAATCGTGTGCGACGAATTTACCGGGTTTATTAAATTTACCCATTGTTGCTCTTAAACGTCTGATCGTTTCCTATGATATATTTTATGCTTCTGCTAACTGCCGTTGAGTTGGTCGGTTCACCATCCAATAATCGTTGCAATTCCCTCTGTTCGCAATTTTGTGGCCTACCAGAGCGCTTATAGTCTTTCACATTGAAATATTCACTTTTGAATTGTCAAAACCATGTCGCACAGGTACTAATTGATGGAGCTTGTCCAACATATGTTTTTACCAGCAAACGATGACTTTCAACATCCTTTTTCTTTTGATTAAGAATGAAAAGCAATGCATGCCGCAAATGCCCTTTTTCAATCATCAAATTCGACATGATTGATCATCAAGATAAAACAAACATGCTGGTTTTGGTGAACTCAACTTGTGTGTGTTTGTAGCTGAGTGTCAGACGATCGAAATGGCGTATGTGTCAAATGAATACGCTGCGTACGTTTCGCTGGCGCCATCTCTTCATAAAACCAGAAAAAACATAAGCATACACCTTGTATATGATTAACTGAATGCGACAAAAACGTTACAATTTTAAAATTTGCAAATTAATGATTAAAACTTAAACTGATTAAAACTTAACCTGATTAAAACTTAAACTGATTAAAACTTAAACTGATTAAAAACTGATTAAAAACATATGTTATTCTGTATACTTAAACAAATCTTTTCTTAACATTTTGAGCTACGACTGGCTAAAATACTTTAGACGCACTTATACACACCATGCATGTATAATAGCTTGCACATGCATAGTGTTTCTATATTTTTAATGGCTCTCGGTTTCCGTTCTCGTTCCTTTGCAGCATCCAAATTGATATGCTTATATTCTAAGATGGCTGATGGTAGTTCGGTGGTACCAGTTTGCTTATTGACAGCATTGTATCCTTTGATTGAAACATTATTGCAGCTTAAAAGACTGACCATGGATACGGATGCCATTTCTACTGGCTAAATGCTGTTGAAAAATCAGTTGAAGCGCTGGCATGGCCACGGGGCTCGAAGGCATATCATTGTTTTACCGATGTCTGAATCGATCAATCCCACCTGCAGCAGCTGTAGGGAAATGCGCTACTACAAGAACTGATTCGGAAACAGTCATGATCAAGTTATTTCCTTTCTAAATGAAGCATCCTGTCAGTATTTTCTAGCGTAATTTACATATCGAACCCCATAGCAAAATCAATTTTCCAGAAAAGCATCTTAATCAAATAATCAAAAAGGCGCAATTGAAAAACTTACCAAGATAATCGTCAGTGTCACGATTTCGTAACACATTCTAGTTAGTTCTTTGATGGTGATTGCATGAACTGATGATATACTAAGTAATTACTTTTTTATGTTGTAATCTTCGTTTTCTGCTGTCTCTTTCATACTTCCTTATGACTTAAGGCCTTTTGCTTGGTTGTATGGAAGCATTTAGTGAGTTTTCCAAAAGACAGGCAGAGAAATTATTCAATAGTATGAATTTCTTTAATCTTCGCCTAAGTTAGGGTTGGGTACATACAATTCCGGAACAAAAAGCTAATTGCTATCACGCGTCTTTAAGAAGTGTTTTGTGAAAGTTTCTAGATATTTTACAAGCTAACTCGTTAACTGTTTCGTTTGAACAGCTATTGTTCACTTCGAAAAACTATGCTTTCGAATATAAACCATCATGCTGCTCCCACAATCATTCCCAATCATATATTCCTCGTGTTTTACTGTCGGCATTCCATTTATTACCCATTTTAACTTTTTATTCTATGTATTAACTTTTGCTTGAATTCTAGCAATTTTTTACAACCTTTTTTCTCGTTCAACGTATAGCACTCTTCATACCGAAAAAATATTTGATATTTTTCAACTTACCGTACTTGGAATTCACAAAGAGCTACAATTCCTTCACCAGTCGAAAATTATTAAAAAAAAAAATCATAATAAATTGCAGATTTGTTGCAAAAGCCATGAATTATTACAGATCTCTGCGGAGAAATAATTTCGAAATCAAAGAATTTATAATTTCATCTACCAGTAAATATCAGTTCAATAACATTTGTAAATATATCAATATCAAGAACCAAATCAATATATCAAGAACCAAAAGAACCTTCAAACGCTTCTGACTGAAATTTTCAATAATTCTCCAACCATGAAATACGTTCCTTTGTGCGATTAAAATTTACCTTTTCGATTTTGTAACAATTCAATTTCTTCCCTCGGCGGATTCTCGTCTTCGATTAATTTTTGCAAATCATCAATTAAAATTCTGAATGTGATATTCGAGTTTCTCAGATAGCTCTTGGCGATTTCTTGTTCGTTTCGGTTGATCAAAATGTCGATTTCACTTTCAGCCGCCTTCCATTTTAGTCCCTCTGCAAATGAAGTACAAATGAAATAATAGTAGAAAAGAACATCGGCAAGTAGACAATAATTTATTTATCATTCACATACGTTAAATACTCTAACGAACAAACAAAACCCACCCACATTAGTTCGCAAATATTTGCTGAAGTTTTTTTGTTGTCGGTCCTAGCAAAATTTTTGGGTCTTGTATATGTTTTGTATGTGCACATTCTCACCAGTTCTCCACGGTGTAAGAATGCATGTAAAAGATAATCGTGAAGTTACCGGAGCACGGCCGGTGAAAACTGATTGACTGGCAAAACAAAGAAGTTATTGACCCAGGGGCAAATCATGGCTGGCTGCGGTTCAATCAAATCAATACAAACCAGTACAGATACTTAGATACCATTAGTTCTGTTTTTAGAAAGCTCCGTGTTGGGATAAGTGCAAGTGAAAATGACATGGTTCTATGGATGCATTATAGGTTGTTAAACGTGATATCAATTGGCACTCTTGAATGAGGAGTGATACTCAATACTGCACCCAAGCTAAAGGTGACACGACACATGAGTTTCGATTCAGGAGGTTGGGAAGTCAGTAGAGCCACTTCAGACCGATATATCATGCTGGGAGCAATTTTTATGATTGGTACAAATGAAAATATGTTCTGAAAATCACGTATTGTGGCTGGATTTCCTAGCACTTGAAACTTTGTGACTGGGAAATTCTCAGACTCTTGATTTCACGATAATTATTTTCAAAGTATTATACACTAATTAGTGAAATTAGAAAATAACATGAAACATAATTAATAGTGTGTTTGAACTTTTCAACTTTCTATTCTATGGGTAACTTGGAATTTTACGTTAATGGAATATAGCTATAACCACACGCCGATATTTAGAGTTGTTGTCATTATTCGAGCAAAATAATTTCATTTTTTTGAAGAAGACACTATGTATGCGTTCCTGTCTGATGACTAAATTTTCACAATAATTCTTTAGGTCATTTTTCACTTAACGTTGTCCAACAATAAAGAACATTAAAATATGGAAGTTGCTGTTAGACAGCCACCAATTCTTTCTAGTAAAGTTTTGTGTCCTCGTACAAATCTAGTTTGATCAGCTGATTTTTTTTATTTTTGAAAAATAATACTAGTATTATTGGAAACGAAAAAGATCGTGCGTTACAGCATTTAGCAGGAGGCAAAATATTTAAACTTTGTGAAATTTCGACTATTCTTCGCTTTTTGATCCCCCATATAAGTCAAAAATATCTGAACACTACTTGAATTCCTTTCTCAGGAGATGCAATAATGACAGAAAATCCAATTTTTGTTGAAGATTGGTTCATGAGAAATGCGTGCTCACCCATCTTAGAAACCATAGCCGTTATCCAGCCGTCCGACTTCAAAGTTGATCTTTCTTTGGAATCCTATTATCAGCAAAATATCAAATTTGACTGAAAATGTCGAGTCTGCCGAAATAAAATATTGCGAACACACATTAAATCGAAAGGAATCCACTTGGAGTAAAGAACAAACAGGAAACCAACTGCAACGAACTACATCGGCAAGCGTGAATTAGTAGTTCACAAGTCAATATTATAAGGGCTTCATTCCATCCCAATAAGATCCAGCATATACTTCAACGAACTTTACACTTAACCGAATGATCGGGTAGTTCCACCCATTGCCAAGCTAGTCGATGGAGGAACGATCGGATATATCTCTCCCGTTGATGAGAGAAATGCTTCTTTCTCTTTTCTCGATTTCTAATTTGTTACAGATCACAGCATACAGTTGGTTAAGATGAAAGACAGACACTTTGAATTGTTTTGTTAAAGCCTAATTGTCAAGATTGCTAAGAGTCGAAAATTGTCGAGAGCATATATTTAGGTTTTTTTTCATTCACCACTAACCACCATAAATGGAAAATTCAAAAATATCAAAAACGAAACTCGAAAAGATGCCTTTTGTAATTTATAATGCTTCGTTGGCGATTGTTTATTTTTTAAGACTGCTTTCTGTTGTATTTGTGGGTTTCAAATAAAGTAGACAATGATTTAATTAACGGTAACTTCACTTTATTCTCAAACTATTTGTTTTATATACACGTGGCGTCTTATTAGTTCTAGCTAACGCCATCTAGAAATCGGTCCATCTTGTATGCCGATCATCGAGCAACTACTTTTTGCGCTCTCACAAATTTCTCTCAATTCGGGGCAGTTACACGTTTCCACTGCTCGATCATTCACATTCACATTCAGCTTCCTCCACACATGACATTGGCCATATCATGTGGATGTTGAAAATGATTCATATGATCATCATTGAAGATGTTGAACTTACTTTCATCACACAATACGCTTGTCAAAAATGTAAAAGCTTCAGTTAGATGACGTTTAACAAGCCTAATCTGTTCAAACCCTTATGATTTATCATAAGCAGAATTATCCACGCGATTCTCCCATTTATATTTTGTACACCTTGAATATGTTTTACGATAAGTTCTCGAGTTTGCAATCACGTTTGCCCTGGCTGTCATCTCATATTTATAAAATATCATAAAATGTTTAAATATTCACCTCAAACTTTTGGTCTAACTTGTCAAATCACAGGCTACAGACAAACATTATCAAAGCAACGCAACGTTGGAGTTCCCCGCATTGTTTGAAAAAAAAAAAAAAATCACAGTGCTGCCAGTTGTCTTAGTTTTGCTTGGATGTTGATTTGTGTTATTTTTCAAAACATATTTTTTTTTTAATTTGGATCAGTAGAATTTACTTATCTGATAAGTTAATATGAACTTATAGGTGCCTGAATTTTTCATCGTTGCCAATGCAACGGTCTATCTACAAACTTTTCACTTTTTGAATGTTTTTTTTTTGTGGTAGTTAGACTTCAAATTTTGGTTAATTGTATACAAATTTTCGTGTATTTAGCACTCTAATAGGGTTCCATTTCAGTTTAATTATTTGCCATAATAAACAGTGTTTAAATTTTTACAGCGTTCCGATTGCAACAACAATGCAAACTTCAAACACCTGAACTTATGTGGGGTTTAATTAAAATACAGTCCCATCCACTTATGTATTGCCAGAAACACCAATGACAATACAAGTGGTAAGTTGTTTTTAGATACACCGTCAGTCACTTCTGAAGACAACGATCTACCGACAATGGTAGATGACAAAGAAAACACCATAGTTACCACAAAGGGGGACAGTACTATGTATGAATGTATACCTATTTCGCATTCGACGCCTTTAAAAGGTGGAAACACAAATTTTTCTAACGTCATGGAAAAAATTAAGTACCAATACCACAATAGGGCCGTGTTTTTTGATATTGAAAGATAATTTTTGTCGATTGAAAAAAAAATAATTTCCTTCTAGATCAGCTTGGTAGTGTCACATAATGTTCCCATGATTCATGTGTCCCTGTGCCAATCGTGACAAGCAACGTCATTGGTCACAAAATATTGAAAATTGGTACAAAAAATATTAGAAATGAGCCTTTAGTAAGCGGTGACCGCAACATACTTCTTCTACTTCATATCAAATTTGGCATAATGAACAAGTTTGTGAAGGTGCTTGATAAAAGTGACGAATCATTCAATTTTCTTTCACGCAAGTTTTCAGGTGTTTTGATAGGCCACAAATCAGGCAACTTATGTCAGTTCCTGAATAAGCTAATTCAATGACTGAAGCCGAATCGAAACCCTAGAGTTCATTTGTCCTGGCTATGTATAGCTTTGTAGGCAACAAGCAACCTGAGAACTATGTCGAACTTGTGGAATGAATGCTATCCAATTTGTAAGAGCTAGGGTGCAACAGCTCATAAAAACTTTTATACCACAACAGCAGCGTTTAGTTCCTACACTGGCATTTATACCGGTTCCATTCAAATCTAGGCAATTTCAGTAAAGAGTAGCGTGAAAAATTTCATCAGGATGTAGGGATAATGGAAGCAATTATCAATAACGGTAGGAGTCGCATCTGATGACAGACTTATCCTGGAGTTTGTAACGAGATTAACCTAATGAAATCATTCGATGTTATGGAATAGAAATTTTCCATACATAGTAACTTTCTCATATATTTCAGTTTTAATGGTAAAGCTGTTTATTCATAAAGTAAAAGTGTAAGCAATCTTCGGAAATTCGTTTCAGATTCAGATTTATGGAAACAAAACTCGTGTTCACCATTTTTGTGCTTTTAGGATATATTCAAGCGCAATATGTCTGATGTTTATTTGACTGGAAATAAATAATGGAAAGTAGCGTTTTTTAAGTTACTTTCCTTTCATCTAAAGCTTTATTTTCAAACCCTGCCAATTTAGGCTTTGAAAACTAGACAAATGCCCTTCCACGAAATTCTGCGTGCCGTTTGAGAAAGATCTTTATAGTACTAGTTCAGATTACAAATTTCAATATTTTTTTTTTCATTTGTCTTGTGAACTAACTGAAGTTAGAAGCGAGTGCTCCACTTCGGGTTTTTACAGTGTTCTCGCAGCTTTTGTGTATTCCCTCTGTGTGAAATACCAGTCGACTCTCTGATGTGCTCTCGGTTTCTATTTAAACGTCAAATAAGTATTGTCTAGTATATATATATATATATATATATATATATATATATATATATATATATATATATATATATTTATATATATATATATATATATATCTAGTATTCAGAGTCTAGTATATTTATATATTTGTGTGCCGAAAAAATGCCACGCTACAAAAAAAGCTGTAAAAATTGAAAGCCCAAAGAAAATATACCGCGAAAAGATCTCAAGAAATTGTTGGTTGCGAAAAAGTAAATTATTCGTAAGAAAGCATACTAACAAAAAAAATACTATGATAGCGTACTACTCATCTACGAAAATTTTGTGTACTAATACCGATTTTGAAGTTGAAATCCTTGTATCTCATCTGTTTTTACCGCGATGTCGAGCATGCTAAAGTGTAAAACGTGACACAAAGATGTTAAGTTTAATAGAACAAATATTTGTAGACTTGATTTGAAAATCAATAAAACGTATAATTGTGGTGAAAGACAGATTAATTCGTGCGATTTGTTATCACTGAATATGACATAAATCGTCAAATTCTTTACAAATGACATAAATCGTCGGATTTAACATTAAATGTTAGCGAATTGAAAAAAAGCACAAAAAACAATTATCTAACGATCAACTGACTGTCTCAGGAGAAGGCATATGTTGATGAGGGAACACTTTTGCCTGGTCGAGGAGTAGTAGATTAATTCATTGTAAGCAAAAAAAGTAAAACAAACTCGAAACAAGTTTTGCCAAACCGTCAATGTTTGAATAAGGCGGACAGTTAATCTTAGGACTGATTCGACCGATTTTCATGATATTTTTGAACATTTGTCGATTAGACAGTGTTACACAGTAATCTACTCCGGTTCTGTCAAAAAAGGGGTATAATATAGTATATGGAAAATGACTAAAACAGGCAAATTTGAATGTTTTTTTATAAGAACAGGCGCAATGTTTTGAACGAAATTCTTATTATCAGTGATGGTTTATGTATGAGAAACCTCCCTGTTTGAAACGTCGTTGAAATTTTTTTTTAGATATGCCTGTTCGGAGATCAACTGTCCGTCGTGGAAAAAGTGGTCTCGACTTTGGAGCACAGAAATATTTACCTGTGAAATATTTACAGAAGCGAAGACAACATAGAATATGTCACCAGAGAAAAGAAATAATGCCCTCACAGGGATTGCTTGCTCCTGGCAGCTTGACACAAAGTGAAGGTGGACTGCAGGCTTGATCAATGTCTTGACGCCGTGGTTCAATTGAGTGCATGCCGAGACTGATTTCTACTTGATATAGCTCTTAAGCGGGCGTGGATGTTTTCGGCCTTTCCCGCACAAAATTGACAGTTCACGGTTTCCTTACTGCGTGTTTTGTGCAGGAGAGGTCCATGACGCTCGTCACACATTCTTCTCTTGCAAAAGATAGAGTTAGTAGCGCGATGACTTCTTCAAAGAAATTTGAGAGTTCTCTCCAGAAACGATAGTCAGAAAAAGATGAAAAAAAGATTCGCGTGAAACAATATGTTTTGGCATTGCTGACACTTAAAAAAGACGTACTGGAGCGCTGGAAGGCGTCGGGGATGGAGGAATCCTTGTTCTAGCACTTCCTCCCCTCCCTTCCTGCCCGCTGAAGACGAATCTGAAGCCGCCTCTAGGCGTTGGAACATGAGGCCTAGCTCAAAATAATGTGACAGACGCCTCCAGGGTAGGTTCTCAGGTTGACGGGGAGGTGTGAAGTGGGTAGTCCAGATGCATTGCGCGTCTGGGCGTCCCACACTCAGAGCGTAAAGAGCCCAGTAAAAAAGTGAAAAATGAAAGTAATACTTCTTTTTGTGTCATACTGAGTAAAATAATGTTTTGTGAGAAATTTCGAATTAATGTGTAATAAATGTGATGAGGAGAAAATTCCCAAACTTAATTCCTTTTTTGAATTTAAAATTCGAACTTGTACCTTGAATATTTTGATGCTTGTTTTTGCTATGGTAACTTAAAAGTATAGTTTTCATTACATTCCATTTCTGCATTGTTCTTCTTTTAAAATATTTTAATTTAATAGTTTGCAAATAATTTTCTACAGTTTACCATAATGCCTTGAAAAGTACAATATTCTAATTGTTTTAACTGAAATACTTTTAAAGGACGAACATGAGCTCTGTATTGAATATTTTTGAATTGTTGATTGTTTCGAATTGTTTAATATTCTAAATCTATGAATACCGGTAGAAATGCCACATGCGCTATCAATAAACACAGTAGATAGTACGTGATCCGCATGTCTGAACAATACGCCACTTGCCCTCAATATAAAGATCTTACTGGGATGTTTCTCACCAAAGAATGGAATGACTTGGCTTGAAAGACAATTTGGGCCCATAAGATTTATGAGGAGGTGTTTAAAGCCACAAGTGATCGTTAACATTAACTCTTCCTCTTGTATTTATTGACTCCTTTTAGCAGTACATATGTAAATCGGTTACTGACCTTGTCCTGAAAACTATGCTACTAATATCTTTGTTCACTTCTAATTCATTGATTTGCACTTATAGAGAGTTTTTTTTTCCACGCAATATCAAAAGGATAGCCATGAAATCATTGGCGAATTGATTTACGCGAATACTTACCATATTTAGATTCGAGTTCGGCGACCGCATTACGTTCCACATCACTACTAGTTGGTATTCTCCACAACTGCGCGCCATCATATTTAACAGGTTCAGGTGTATCATCACCGCGAACTAATTCTTGAGGATTGTCAAACACCTTTGAATCACCAGGAGGTATTTGTCCACTGAACACTGACCGTTCACAACACACTAGCAGCACGAGCCAACTTATAATTGAAGACTTCATCGTGGTCTTCCTTCACTGCTGATCTACAACTAAGCTTCTGGCTGCTTTGAGAATTCTGAGCTCCAATCACCAGGTGACTAAATGCTAATGATGTTACTGTGAGTCGTCACCTGGCACTTTTATACTTGCCCCGAGGAACGTGATAAGAAGTAAAAGAAAATATATGGGAAGAACGCAGATATGAGAAGAATTTCACTGGCCTTTGCATTGGTGGGTTAATGCTGACCAGACACTAGACGCTCATCAAACTAAGATTACCAAAATGTGGAAGGGTTTAATGGGAAGACGTCGAAGAACATGTATAAGTAAACACTAAACCAAATTAATTAGTTAAACAAGTTAAAATTACTGCCATCAGACCAACAAACAAGTTACTTTTTCTGTTGATATCAAAAACTAATTTCAAAGATATTCGCTAAGTCTTCAGGACCAATAAGCTTTCGTAACTTCAAGAAACACCAACAATAAATGCATTTACTTTTTCTTTACAGACTCTGGATTTGACTGATTCAATTGGAGTGATTTCTTTGCAAATCGACGAGCCACCGTTCATGCCAACGCTTGATGCATCTACAAGGATCTCCTCGCCAATACCCCGCAGCCAGATACCAAAACGTAAGAATGGCTCTGAGCCACTATGCAGACCGTATACACCTCATCAAAATCCAAAACAAAGTTCTCAAATCAATTGCAAACGTTCGCCGCCGCTCAACAAAACATTCTGCGACCGATCAACAGATCCTTCGCCACCTCCCACGGTTTCAAATGCCACAACCTCGCCAATCGATAAGTTCTCCATAAGCCGAGAGTATGCCTTAAAGCATGAAATTGACGTTCTGCAGGAAAAGCTCAAGGATACGGAAGAACGCTTACAAAGTTTGCGTATCCAGCACGATTCCTTATCACATTTACATCGAGATTTACGAGAGAATCATACACGCCTTCAGGAGGAGTCAGAGCTGTTGAAATTAGATGTTCAACATTTGACCGAATGTGCAAATATTTTAAGGAGCGAATTGCAGGCTGCCCGAAATGATCGTAATGAAGCGATCGATGTTCAAAAATTGTTGCAGACTGAGCTTGATGAAAGTCGAGCCGATAAGAAAAAAGCACAAGATCAGAGCGAGCGCGATGCTAAAACGATACAGGATTTGCAGCGTCAGTGCAGGGAAATGGAAAGGATTCTGATAAGAAAGCATCCGGATTCAGTGTCAGGTTTAATAGGTGAGTAGCGTTTGATTGTTTAAGTAAAAAAACTTTTTAAATTGAATCAATTATGACGACTGATACATTTATATGCTTAAGTAGAGTGTCGCAAATGTCTCTGATCTTTGACATGGAAAAGCATCCCGAATAAATTCATGTCTATAATCTCATAATGGTAAAAAGTCGAGTCTTAAACTTATAGTGTTTCAACACATGCATCGACTGGCGTACAGCTGCAGCGAAATATTCAGAATACTTAGTGTCAGGAAGAACACCGTTAAAAATTGGTACAATGTCGAGGAAGGAAACGTTCAGGATATGCAAAGAAAGGCAAAACAGAAAGGGATTTGTTTTTCCACAAATCCAGGCGTTTCTGGTAGATTGCTTCGCGCAAATTGCGCATTATTTGCACGTTATATCCCTTATAACCGTTCCATCCTGTGGGAAGAAATCGTCATGTGCCACGTCCCTACAGTCAACGAAAACTGGAAGCAAAACCTTTTCATTTGACCGAAAATGTCGCGCTTTTTTCAGTCTTGGCTCGTGCGACAGATCTTATTCGGTTGTTTGAGCGTAGGGTTCCGCGTCATAAACATTAATTTGTCACTATTTATGACCCTGTGGAACAAATTTGGGTCATCACGGATAGAGACGACCCAATTTTCAGAGAGAGACCACTAGCTTCTTTGCAATATAATTGCAATGCTCATTTCGGTCGAAATCTAGCAATTATGATACGAGTTTCACGAAAGATACCCATCTCAAACCTAAATTATTGATCGTAATCGAAAAGCAGATGCCGAAACAGAAATTCTTTAACGTTGATTCGACGATTGACCAATACAATTTTCTTCACTTTATCAATGCTATTATCGGTTGTTGACGTGCTTGGGCGCCAGCAGACTGTTCTTTACATCTTCTCGATCCTTTTTGAACACAACGAAAAACGTTGCATTGGTTTATCACTATTTATCACAGTCAACATTCAGAACATGTCCGCACACTTAAAGTTGTTTTTGACACAAAATATGATACAGATTCCTTGATCTATGTTTCGTTCTAAACTAAAATCGAAGACGAGCAAAAACACATTCAAGCAAAATAGTTGTCGAAAATTAACTGAAGATTCAAAATGGCCGAACTTGTCAACATAAATGAGGGACATGAGTATCAACATAATGTCACAAAAATATCGAAAATCGAATATACCTAGCCCGCGGAAATTCCAAATTCGGCATACATTTTGTACACTGCCTTGTGAACCAAGTAACAAACGGCCAATTTAAGCTACGACGCCTGATATAATCAGAATAGTAGAAAAATTTATAATTTTAGATGGCTAACCAAGAATGACTCTATTGGTTGGCGAATCTGAATCAACTAAACAAAACATCTTGAATCAAAAGCTTGTATTTGCTAAAGTTTGTGCGAGATGGGTTCCAGAGAATGCTTAAATCAATGGCTGGAGATGGCGAATTGACATTCTGATGTCAAACGTGTTTAAACAGGAGTGTATAAAAGACGAACGGAGATACCTTTTTTATACGTACAGCTTATTTCATGCAGTGCGTTGTATAAATTTGAGAAAACGTTAACTAAAATTTTAAAAAGGAAATCACGAATCATTTATCTCAATTCAGAACAGTATGTTTATTCAGAATAAATAAAAGAAATGATTAAAAAAATATATTCCGGTACGCGTTAGGCTGAAAAGAACTAAATGCCGTATCAATATCAAATGCCGTTTCAGTTTTTTTTTCTTTAGTGGCAATGCTAATGTCCTGATTGACGCGGTGTAACTGTTGTTCAATTGAATGTCCGTGTCTGAAATCGAGTTGAAAATTACGCAGCATTTCTTAATGTTCGAAGAATTGGGTTGGCCGGTCAAGTAATAATAACTCTAGTGTTCACCTCAACTACTACAACTACAAGTGTAGTTGTTCACTCTGTTCAAGTGTAGTTGTAACTAGTTCACTCATGAAAAGTTTATTGGCGTATTGTATTTATGAAGGTTATTATGCTGATATGGTTTTGGGATCGGAATAAAAGAGAGCTTTCTACCATGCAGAGGGGAAGTAGCTGATTCCAATGCAAGCACTTAAAAAAGGACAATCCCTGTTCTGGGAAAATTTTTCCGAAAAATATTCCGTATCTTATCGTTACCTGCTGATTTATTATTTCATAATTCATTGATAATTTTAGCTTATCCCTTTAGCTTGACCCGACAGCAAATGAGAGCAGATGTAGTTATCGAGCCTGCAATTAATGCTTTCCTTACCACCGGATTCGCGTGCGAGTTTTTCAAATCGTCGTTTTTCAAATCATGTTCAAGAAACGGTTCAGTGAGGTGTGCACTGATGCATACTTTTGCTCGCTTTTTGGAATATTTTGTTCCTTCGTCAGATTTTGTAAGAATTTTCAAGCACTTGATTTAATATGAAATCCGTATTCATCTAACGTCGTTTAAGGATTTCGATACGAAAAGCACTCTCTCTGGTTCCCTCATCACTGGTTATATACTACTATATGCCAACTATCTTTCCTAGATAGTTTTTCATTCGAAAAAATTATTGTTCATGTTTCGGCATCCAGTTGCAGGACTTTGTAATGTCCTAAATTATGATGTCATAAATTTCTTTTAACACGCCTATGCGATCACTTGAGTCCTTAAGAATAAGCTCTCAAAGTTTCATTGAAATATTGCTTTGTTTCATGTATATATTTCCATTCTCCCGAAGAAACAATTTCTCTACAATTGTTATATGATGTTGTCACTGTATACCGCCGCTCGAATTTGAATATTTAAAGTCTGGTTTCAGATATAATTTTTATAATTTATTTTTCATTAATATTTTTTATGTAATTTATGATATTGTTGAAACTCAACTCAATAGCTCATTTCCCGAATAATCGGAAAATGGGAAGGTGGGTTTGTAATCCATATCCTTCGTTGTGCGCTTTATGACGAAAATATTACTCCCGTTGAAGCAGGTCATCTAAACAGCTGAAATATGTCGCTGTCGAAACGTTCCCATAAATTACAATGATGATCCGTCATATTTTATGTTTGAGTCTTGCCCTTTATCCAGATATGATAAGATATGATACTTGAGCCAGAATTCATTCCAAATGACCATCACAATTGGGAGCTCGTATATTGAGCTCCTCAGCCAACCGAAATGACCTAAATTTCCAATTATCAGATCAAAACACCTTTTCATCCGGCAGCCCTTCGAAAAAAATTTGTAAATTTCAAACCTTCATTAATGCTTGAATCTCAATTTTATCCCGAAAGAATGATCATCTAGTGTAAATGTTGTTAAGTCGGCGTCTTGTGGCCAGTCAAAAAAAGGAATTTGGTTCTATTAACCCTTCCCAATGACAGTACGATCATCCACTTCTATGATGACATACCAAAGGAATTTTTCTCAAAAATTACTGAAATTGATTTTTTCAATATTCGATAAATCTGTTCTGACCTCACGAAATGGCTCTTTCAAATTACCATGAAGATCCTGTGATTCAACATGACTGAAATATTTACTGTGCCAATTAGTCTAGTTTTCGGCTTACATCCAACAACCTAAGACTGTATGTGAACTTGAAATCGACCTTCGAAAAAAAATTTTTTTGTTTGGAGAAATGCCTTTTTTGATTGGTTTTTGGCATGAGTATGTTTCAGACATAAGTTCTTCCTTCTTCAATGGCCATGCTCATATAAAAGTAGAAATAATAAATAACGCGGAAGGGAATAGCTTACTCTCAATTTTGATATACAATTTTTGGTGACCTACTCTCGGCGTTCTATTATTTTTGCTTGAGTATCTGATAATGGTTCCTTAAATAAAACTAACTACGAATTAAAGCTTCAAAAAAAACGAAAAAATTAATTATAATATTTAGTTTAAAATACAAATAAATATATGCCCGACAAAAAAGAAGTAGGTACATAATATTTTTCTCCTCGCGGAAGTCAAAATTTTTTCATTAATGATAGTAAATTGATGCAGCTGATAGCTATTCTTTCATATTTTTCAGTATCACCGAAATCTCAGAGCAAGGGCGCAGATGAAAATTCAGCCAGTCGACGTTTACTTGAACAGCGAATTGCTCAGTTGGAATCCGATGCAAAAGAACAGGATTACAAAGCACAGAAAATTCTAGCAAACGTCCAAGCTCGATTTAACTCAGTCCAGTCGAAATATGAAACGCATATTGCCGACCTAGAAACTCAGGTTTTAAGGTGAGCTTACTTTAAGATAAAAATGAGCTTTAGTTTTCACCACTAGCTTATTGTAGCTTGCAAGAAATCAATACTAAACTTAATGAAAAAATTGAAACACAAATGAGGCTATTAAACAATCCTTGCAAAGATGATAGTGGCTTTGCGAATAATGCCACACAAACTGATGAAATGCCTGAAAAAGAATCAAACAGTTCTACTACTGCGAAACGTAATACGTCCACACAAACAGATACAAGCCGACCCAACTCTAGTACGTCTAGTAAACTTCCGTCCAAGAAGCCGCAAATGAATAAAATGTCCGTCTCACATTCCGATTCGACGATCTCCGTATATCATGCCGCTGCCAAAGAGGATGCACATCTTCTAGCCACCATTCGTGGCATGCGAATCGATTTAGCCATTAAAGATAAAGCCATGCAAAGGCTCACAAGAGAATTAGAGGAATGCAAAAAGACCATAAAGAAATTGCAAAAGGAGAAAGATGGTAAGCGGTGAAGTTGCGTTTTTAATTAATCTATTTATGAAACGACTTCTATCTGTGCATGCTTATAAAACTGCATTTGCACATTCATGATTATCACCTCAATTTTGCAGCTATGAAATGCGATAAGCCCACAAGCGCATCATCCAGTTCTTCCAGTAGTCGCAAAATTTATGATCCAAGTCACTTTGCGGAGCACGCAGCTGATAGTCAAGCACTCAAAGAAGCGCTAAGCAAAATTAAACTTCATGAAAATGATTATAAAGCTTTACACGACAAACGATTGCAAGATGTAAGCACCAAAATTACATACAAAAGGGTTTGCTCTATGTTGTTTTATACATTTCATTCTATACATTTTATTGTATGTTTTCAAACGAAAAATTTCTTATTCGAATCAAAAAGATTTCCTATCGAAATAACTAGCGTAACCCTAAAATTTTCGCTTCTCTATGTTTCATTCAATTTAAAATGCCATTAAAAATTGATATGCTTTATACTTTGTACTGCTCTGTACGCTTCTTTATAACGTTAAATTAAATTGATAATATTTGCCTAGTTGAAAACGCTCCAAGCTGCACATGAACGCGAGATGGCATCCTGCCAAGAAACTGTACGAGTTTTGCAGCAACGTTTGGCCGAACGTGATGAGGCTTTTGCTATTCAAAAACGTCGTAAAGTTCCCATTGATTATTATGCATTGAAAGCTAAGGTAGGTACCAGTTCATCCTTTGTTCACTAACAACACGCTTTAACTTATATGCATTATTAATTGGACTGGGCAGCCAAGACTAGTAGAGAACCACAAAGGTTTGGTTATGACAAAGCGAGTAGCAAAATTATTTAGTTTAACTGAAGAGCAATGCAGGCTTAGCTGAACTTAAATTGAATTATTGGTCGATTTGCCAGCGTCTCGACCTGAATAGTAGCAGCCTTTTAATTTTCAATAAATATCATAAGTTATTTCACTGTGCTTGGAGTACCCGAAAATAGAACAAACTATATCAAGTTTTCAATGACGTAGATCATTAATAAAATGCATCAACTTCATACTTCTTGGCTGTCTGGTTCTCGATCGAAAATCATCAAAATTTCAACTAACTCATATTATTTTCTTTCTAATCTAACACATATTTGCTTTTCAATTTGAATGCCGCTGCAATATCCTTTTCTTATAGATTAGTGATAAGAAAACTACGAAAACGTGTGCTCGAAGATATATTATACGCGTGAATAATAAAGTTTATTCAGTGAAAAGCAACAAGAAAAATTGCAAAACTTGAAGCATTAATTTCACATAAATTATTCTCATTTAACTAAAAAAAAAACAATAATTTATTTTGTTATGTTATGAATTTGGAAAGAAATGATAATACCAAACCGAAATTGTTTATTGCCAGAATGTTCTGTTATGAGTCTATTGGATGCTTTTGTGACATTGTTTAAAGAACAAACGAAGAAAACGGAAAACTTAATGATGAGCTTTTGCAATTTAATCATAAAATTCGTATAAATTGATCACATTTTCAGTGTTATACAATGCAATAATAATCAATATAGCACTCATTTTTGATATGGATTTGCATATACATTTTCGGACTTGTTGTCCACACTCAAAATGATTGTTGATAGATAGAGTTGATCGTGCAATAAAACATCTTTCATAGGTTTCATCGCTAGAACGACGACATTCGGAACGTGAACAACGGCTTCATATGCTCGTCGAAGCTTTAAGCAAAGGACGACTTAATGGAGCCCTCGATGAAATTTTACCAGATAATGGTCAATAAGTAATTAGTCCATAATATTATGCAAGCATATTATTAACAATAATATTGAATTGTTAATTGATCGCAATTGTAGCAACATGCGAAAATCCAATAATAATTTAAAATAATTGAACTTCTTTGAAAAAGAAGACAAAACATCCATTTTGTATTAGGAACGATAAACAATAACGCTAAGCAGGTATTTTAAAGAATTTATTTTTAAATTCGTCGACAAACGCCGAAAATTGGTGGTAGGATTTTTCTAAGAAGAAAAAATAAAAAACAAAAACTGCTGAGATTTCGAAGTATTCGGGTAATAAATTATTTGTAATTTTTTTGCACATTTACACATTTAAAATTCAATGATTTTAAATGCATTTTTAGTTTTAAAAACATTTATATAGTGATTCGTGGGAAACTACAACTCTTTTGTGTGGTTTACATAATGATTTCACTGAACAATGAAAATATTAATGTTCACTTCAGAATTGAAAGATTATTCCGAGTAATATTGACCGAAGTTACGTACATCTTACACCACAACACGCAAGAAATTCAATTTTATTCAAGTCTTCTATCAGAGTTGAAAAGAGTCCAAAACAATTCCAAGCAAAATCGAACAAATTTTCTGATAATTCAAGTATAAAAAATGAAGTCCACTTGTGTGTAATGTTTATTGGAACCTGAATTTTAAAAAACATCTCGAACGTCTTAATTTTTTCTAACTAACAGGATATAATCAGTTTGTAATAAAACGTCAATTTGCAAGTCGCAATTTAGATGCAAATGATGAGTTGGAATGAAAATTGATTATTACTTTATTTTATGTCCTACGTCCCTTTAATCGACTTAAACAAACACCACAGCCACCTCGAGTACAAAGCCAATGGTCAATGATCAACCCCGAGGAATGCTGTCTTTTTAAACTAGTGTCGTGAATGGGACTCGCTATGTCCTGACAATCGTCAAAAAGGCCACGTCGCTGTCGGTCGTGAACTGTTGTCGCTGTCGTTGGCATTCAAAAATGAGATGCCTAAGGGTTTCCACACTCGCCCATAGGCAGTCTTTACTAGTCGTAAGGCTCATTTTCCATAGGTTGCGTTTGAAAGCTCCATGTCCAGTGAGTATTTGCGTTACGTAGTGGTAACTCATAACTCATTTCGTGCCGATCCTTTATTCTGAAAGAACTCATGAGGTTTTCTTGCTTTAGTACTGTTCTCCCAACGAGGCTTCCACAACTTTAGAATTACGGTAAGGTTGCCTAATTTGTTACACTTTATAGATATTCAAATTTGCACGGACCAGTGAAGTAGAAAATTGGCATGTGCGATCATTAATTAGTTCATTGACATTCAAAGTGCCACCAATATTTTTTCAAAGCTCCCTGCTTATTCGAATCAGAGCAAAATCTGATTTTGATAATCTTCAATCGGTTCAAATTAAGAAGCCGGTTGCCTTAATTGTACCATCACGTTCCCTAATTTGTACCTCATGGTTAAACATATTAATGACACATTTTTTTCTTTTTATTAAAAATATTAAAAACAAAAATTAAAAATATTGTATTTCTTAATTAAAATTTATAATTTTTGAAAATACCTATTAAAATCATTTAAAAAAAATATACTTATATATTTAATAGTTATATTTTATAATTATTAAAAGTTATAGTAATTAGGTTTTAATTACCTAATTGAAAAAATGATTAGATGTCTAGCGAACATCTATATGGTCAAACCTCACACCGAAAGTGACGTAGGACTGTTGGCGTTTTGTCTTGCCAAAAATAGTGTCAGTAGGAAGCAACATTTTTATTTGATCATCCGACATCGTTGAAATTTCAAGCACGTCAGGATAAATAAAACTGTTCAATTTTTTGGCCGACTTCCTGAGGAAAGTCACTTGAAATTCCTTGCTATCTTTGTTCTTTATATGGACAATTCTTCCAACGTAGTAAACCTCCTTAAAAGAAGTTTTGAAGGCTACTAAAACGTAATCATCAATTTTTAGATTGGTCAAATGTCCGGCATTTCTTCATCATATTCGCCTCCTGACGAAGATCCACTTGCCACGAACTGATTCACTTCGTCATCTGATTCGTTTATAACTGTGGTTTTTTTACAACGTCTCGTAACGCCATCGGACAATATAATTCTCTTCAGTCTTTTTTCCTGCAATGTCTTTTCCTTGTTCTCTTTTGTAAGTTTATCATTTTGCAGCTTGTCTTTGTATGGAGTGAAGGTCAAAACAGCAGCATCCTGTATTTTTGAATTATTCCTATTGTGTGGACACACTCTGTTGCGGCAGAGGTGATATATCATTCAGTGTGTTTTGAAACTGAAACCCAGCGACTTCATTTGCTCGTTTATTGGTTTGTCTGGGTCCATATGTCTTTTAGGGGGGTAGTAAGGTTAATTCGGTGTAAGACAAGCAAATTTTTGGGAATTTTTTGAGGCGACACAGTTACTTTAATGAAAATTTTAAATTTACTACATTATAAAGTCATGTTTAAAGAATATTTTGTAAAATTTTCATTGATTTTTATGAAGAAATGAGCTGGTGGCAGCGAATCTCCGCGGACGTCTCATAAAAAAATTCGATTGCGGTGTCCCTCAGAACTCATCACTGCCATCACTGCAAACCAAATATACTTCATTAGCTAATAAATTTTCGCAGGTAACAACGCCGAGTTTTTTTTTCAAATTTTTAAATATTTTACAGCGCTTCGAAGTCAAAACACCGATTTTTCATCAAAAAAACTCGAAAACTTTGTTATTTTAAAATATGATAAAATTAAAAAAAAACTCCGCGTTGTTACCTCGTTAATAAAGTAAAGAAACATTGTACAAAATTTGAAGTGAATCGGTGCAGTAGATTTTAAGCTACAGGGGACACCGACCGTAAAAAAGGCAAGTGTGAGAAAAACGCGTTTGAAGATTTGTAAAGATGTTTACAATCTAAAACGAATATTTTTTTGTTTTTTACTTACATTGAATCATCGATGCCAGCTCCATAAAGCAAAGGGCTTTTACTCAGGATGTCTAAAGCATCCTTTGTCGACGTTGAATTCTTGCTTCCTTGATTACTTTTTGAGCTTCTAGCTCCGCTCGATTTAGTCGATCGCTGTCAGGTCTCCGCGCTTATTCATGAGAACTTGTCCCGGTTTTGATCTCCATCCCTTGCAAAAATGACAGCAAAGCAAAAGAACCTTCATTAAAAGTACAGGCTGATACATTTGCAGCAATTTCAACAATATTTGAAGAGCCATTGACAATTTTCGGAGTAATTTTCCAAATGAATTGGTTGAGACTCTCATTGTTGTTTTGAGTAAAGCCTCTAACACATCGTTCCAGAAGTGCGTCCTTACTTTAGCCTATTTAGTCCTCATAAATAGGCTTCATGGCTTTTAATACATTATCTGGAAGTGCCTCGTAACTATGTTTGAATGAATCGAAATTTTTGATGCTGTGGATTTTCATCTGTCGAGCTGTAGTGGTAATAAGTTGCCCATATAGCATCTCTCTTTTTTTTTTATTCAATAAGTTCTTTATTGTTTCTAAAATTTTTACAGGACTAAGCTAATACTTACAGTGAGAGTTCTGAATTTGATATTCATTGCATCTACATAATTATTTCTGTGTGTACCACAAATGTTACTTATTAATATGACATATTTATAATAGTAGAGGAAAATACAACAAAAACCTCTTTTAAACTTAACTCTAACTTAAACTACTACTACCTATGTTAAAAACTATTTACATACTATTTTGAATCTTAGTAATAACTATGAATACTTGGTTGAGGATGCATGATCTCTAAGGTTAATCTATTAAGTCACATCCTGAGTGCTTGAATGTATGGATTTGAAGCGTGTTCTACCTTAGCTAATAGATTATCTCTGCGTGAGAGCGCGAGTTTATTGATAGGGCTAATATTAGCAAGCTCATGTAATTTGCGTGAAGAGAAATAGAAAGGCTTATTTAGCGCCATTTTTAAGTACCTGTTTTGAGTGACTTGAAGCTTTGATATCAAATATTTTGCGCATTGACTCCAAGTAGGCGCTCCGTATAATCTGATAGGCTGAATTACCATTTTTAAAATTATCATCTTATTCTTAATGTTCAGTTGGGACCTTCTATTGAGTAGTGGATACAGTTGAATTACAGAATTAAAAGCTTTAATGCTTATTCGTTCAATGTGGTTTTTGAACATGAGTTTCTTGTCCAACGTAAGCCCAAGATACTGCAGATTTTCTGACCATGGTATGGCTTGTCCTAAAAAGTTGATCGGTCGATTAGGCAGCAAGGAACATCTCTCATTTTCTCCACAGAATCATGGTTTCGTCGAATTGTCAGACCATAATAGACAGTCAATTTGTCGATCATTTTGCCGGTAAGGTTACGTTTACCACCGAAACTTTTTCTTTTTATAATTTTACCCGTTGTGGTTTTTTATTCTTCGACATTATTTTTCACCAAATCTCGCAAACGTTTGCCCATTCGTTTTTGTACGTGTCCTATACATTCTTTTTTATTGATTATAAAATCATTACCATAAGGCTTTAAATTTAGGACACCAGTATAGGTTTTTGAGTCACCATCACCGATGTAATTACGATATTTGACTCCATTATTCACTGAACGTTTAAACATTGTTTTTATTGCATCAACTTTCATATTTCCAGCGGGTCCAGTATGGTTAGCATGGCATTTTCCTTCATTTACATGAGATTCATACCATTTTTCAAACTGTGCAGAATCTAATTTATTTTCCCAAGTTGTACAATTCTGACAGTAAGAACTTTTAACGAAAATGTCCAGGACTTTTCCGGTGTAATGCCCGATCAAGGAAGCCACGCCATATAATGAAGAGAACCCTCGTTTTTGCCAGGTTCCATTACCTGATACAGTTAACTCATCTGTATCCTCGATATTATTTGCTTCAGACGTTGCTTTCTTCTCTTCTTGTACAGCAGAAACAAAAAATTTACTATTCACATCTGCTATGACGGAGCACATGTTTTTTACATATGAGCTGTACGTTGGTTCCGATAAAAATGAGCTTGCTAAATCCATAAGGCCACAAAACTTTTCACACCCAGCTAATCCCAAACCTAGCATTCGCATCACAATTCAAAACCGATAGTTTATTTCATAAGCACATGATTGAATCCTTTCTGAAGACGGAATAAATCGAGGCTGTTTGCATTTTTCACATGTAATTTTGATATTGAATCCAAGGCCTTCTTTTTTGCAGGATTGAAAAGTAATTGTTCCATCACACTTCACACACTTCACTAAAGTTGAAATTGTCGAAAAAACAAGCATAAAATCCACGATACGATAATGTTTTTCGAAATCTTCTGCCACGTCTAGAGACGTGTTCTTCTTAATTTTTTTCGCTGATGCGCTGTTTGCTGTTATATTGTCGTTCTTACGTTTATGGGGAGGTACTCGTTTTCTAGGTCTACACAAGTTAAATTTCTTAAATAATATGCCATTTTATTCGTACATCTCATATTAGTTAAAACTTGATTTACAATATGGTCTGTAATACTAACGAGTGGTTGACTTAATCTCATATTTAATAAAGCAATTGCTTCTTTATCCTTTTGACGGCCTAATGAGAATAAAGTTTGATTAGTTCCCAATGATTCCTCAACAAGACTGGGAGTTTTTTCAGCATTTTTCAAAAAATAGATGTTAAAATACAGTAAAAATTGAAACAAAAATTCACTGCACGTGTATAACTGCTCGGTAGAACGGACAATTTTCAAGTAAATATTCTTTTTAACCCTACAGTGCACGATTTTTTTTAGGTTACAGAAAAAATATATCACCCTTTAAATTTAATCCTTATTTAGGGAAAAATATTTAAAGAAATCTGTGCCGAATATTTCTTGAGATATATTCAGTTATTTAGTAGTTGCCAGATATGTCACACAGTGCAATTAGGTTGTAAATAGAGTCATATGTGGAGCTCAAAGAAAATGTAACAAAATTCTAATATATGATATTTTAATGAAAACTAACAAAATATATTTATAAGTGAACCATAGCAACTATATTAACACATTAAGAAAATGAAAACAAAAAAAGAAAAATAGGAACTAATTGAGATCGACATAAGAAATAGTCTTCTGTTTTAGAACAAATACATCTTTTTCATTTATGGAACAAGACAAAACAGTTTTTGTCTTTATTTAAGCACAGTGCCACGTTACATTTCTCGCACGTAACAAAAGACTTCCCTTTACAAGCTGGCATCTTGCAGCGTTGTCTAGAAGTTGACCACAATGGAAAATGTTCGATCCCATCAGTCCTCGCGTCTTTAGGTGGTACAACGGCATTTGGCTTTTTTTTCTTCCTCTCTTCAAGCAAATATGAAATGAATGATAATGGTCGTCCTCTTTTGCGTGCAAGTGAGGTTCCAGATAGGGATAGAGCTTTAGCCACCTCCAGTCGAAACTCGCGTAATTTTACCACACTTGAATTATTTCCCCGTTGCTTCTCAACTCTCTTATAAAGTAGCCAACTGTTTATGAGCATAACATCAAGCAAGTGGTAAAACAATCGCATGTACCACTTCCTGGTGCGCATTTTTATTTTATGTTTCCCGATGTAAGAGTCAAGCAGGTCTACACCACCCATGTGTTGGTTATAGTGGCGAATAATGCTGGGACAATCGACATTGATGTATTGTTTGCTCTTCTTACAAAATCGCTTTATTTGCTCTTTAGGTTCCTTGCCCACAAAAGAAGATGCTAGTGTCACTGGTTTGTTATCCAGCCACCTAACCGTAACTACTGGTATACCCTCTACAGTAGCTTGCCATTCTTCGGAATACCCACGTGATGTCTTGGCGTTCAATAGATCCTTATGGGATGGTATTTGAATATTCGTACCTAAGCGACCTCGGTTTACAGTGCCTAAAGTGTGAATTCCTGATTTTGCTAAATGAGCAATCAATTCAGGCGAAGTATAATAATTGTCGAAGAAAACTTTGTAGTTTTGCTCTTTGGGAACGCTTCGACAGAGGCGCACTACTATATTGCCACTCGCGCCTAAATCAGGTTCACCAGTTACTCTCAGGTTAGGGTCATTTTCTGTGCCCGAGTAGATTTCAAAATCATACGCGAAACCTGTGTCATCACATAAAACAAATAGTTTGTATCCCCATTTGTGTGGTTTGTTTGGGAGATATTGACGCAAAAAATTGCAAGCCTTGGTGGCACATATTTGCTCGTCTACTGAGAGAGTTTCTCTTTTCGGGATGCTCTGACATTTTTTCTTCAATGCTTCTTGTATGGGTCTAATCCGAAAAAGTCGGTCATGTCCTGGTTCGCCTCTAGGTTTGAAATTGAGGTTGTCGTTAAAGTGTATGAACCGACTAATTTTCTCAAAATGTGTAAGCGTCATACAGTTGTAAATGAGTGGCATGCCTAATTCAGAATTCCAAAATGACCGTATATTCGCTTGGTAAGTCAGTCCAAATAGAAGACAAATTCCTAAATACTTCCTGAGCTCGTTCTTAGTAGCAACAAATGGTTTCGACGGATTCTTCTGAATACTATATTTTGTAGACTCTTCGACAATATGCTGTAGCAAATCGTCATCGAAAAAGTACAAGAAATAGTCTAAAGGCGTTTGGATGCTCAATATAGGCTCCTCTAACTTTTCATTACCTTTGAATGATAAAGGTGGTGATTGAAAAGGTGTTTGGCGCCATATATATCTTCTCCTCTTCTTACTTGTCTTGAAAGTTTGATTGGCAGGTCGAACTGTATAAGTATTTGCCATAGGAGATAATATCGGCCGTCCAGTCGCACTATTTTCTGGTGTTGGTGCAGTGATTTGACCAGAAACGCTAGGCTTTACCATCAAATCACGCATTCTTGACATCTCATTATCACTATCCTCATCAGACACTTCCAATTCATCTTCACTGTCTGATGGTATATTTAAAATATGTTCGTATTCATCTTTTGTTACGAGTTTGGAAGGTGTCATCTGAAATAAACAAATTTATGCATAGTTCTCTTATTGCACAGTGTCCCATATCAGGCACATTCAGCAAATTTCCAATTATTTGTTGATTACTAACTAATAATGTAAAACACTTATTCCACAAAAATATAGAAACATAAACTTACTTCTAGGAATTATTTCTGGATGATAGCACTAAATTCACAACTTTTATGCACGAGTATAGCAGACGTAATGAAAATTTTTGCAAACTTACAGCTAAATCAAATTTCAAATCGTTTCCCGACTACTAGTACCGCTATGTCAATAAATTTGAGGTATTTTTATGTCTTTTTGTAGTGTTTAGGTACGATATTTTTAATTGGATGGTGGCACACTGCATCATGTGCTTCCGTATAGGCAATATTTGTGTATGTGCCATATGTGGCACACTATGCGCTGTAGGGTTAAAATAGCATTCGAACATAGGTACGTGACTTTGTACAGGTAGGTCTATTGACAGGAGAAGGGGAATGATTATTTGACAAAAAGAACGGAGCACCTGCAAGAAAATTCTAAGAAAAGTCGCTTTTGTTTGCGCTGTCAGGTAGCTATTTCCGGCAGCGTCAAATCCGATTGGAGAGGTAGATACTTTATCCTCTGTATCTCTGTCAATGTTACTCTAATGAACTTCAAACTTTCACATAATAATCTTAAGATGTTATAGAATAATATAAAAAAAATAAAAAAAAATGAAAAAAAAATACCTTACTACCCCCTTAGAGCCGATTTTGATATTTCAAATTTTCGGAGTATTTCGTTGGCCCCCATGGACCCATCTTTATTTGGTGCGATGGCTTATCTTAGATCATCTTCAGACCATTTTCGATATTTGACTCCCTTCGGCATCTCTGCACAGGTTCGTCTACAAAAAGGTACTAATATATAGGCTTGAGTAGGTACTTATTACACAAATGTTATTTCAACAATATTTATTAAGAAGGTATCTGAATTTGTATCGGTTCAAATTAGGAAACTTTAAGTGGCGCATTTTAGGAAACGACGCAAATGTCAGCAAATGACAATGACAGCAAATGTCAAAGAATCCTGGTACAAATCAACATGAGGTGATGAAAGTAGTTAGTACCTCTCTAATCCATCACATAGCGATGTAATCAGTAAACTGTTTCCAAGGTTTTTGCCCTATTTCCCGAAGTCTTCTTTTTGCAACTATGTATTATTATAGATCCCAGGAGCGTTGAATTCTGTGGCAAGAAGATGAAGAGGAGACCTTTCTCTAAGTTTATACTGATGAGAGACATTCTGCGGCCGCTAAATCGATGAGGAGTTGAGCTGCAACGTTGCAAAGTGTGGTCCTGTCGGCGAAAAAAAGTGCTAGCTTCTGTTCTGCTATCATTGGCCTGATTTTAATTGTTTCGACGAAACTCAATTGCGCCCTACGTGACAATTAGCAGAAAAACCTTTATTAATTAAAGTTTTGGATTTGAAGTTTAGCCTAAATTTTGCCTTGCAGATCCCGACAAGTCTGCTGAGCCTTGGCAGAGGTATTTTCAATGTTCTTTTTCGGGTACAGATTTAGGGTCAGCCATACCCCGCAGTATGTGGTTACTATGACATTTTTGATAGTACTCCCCTCTTTATTGATGTATGCCTGTTAATTTTTTCTTTAAAGAGCATCACTTCTGTTTAGCCAGTGAAAGTGCTAACTGCTTCTGCTCTATGCAGTAATTTTTTCAATCCATACATTGTATCCAAGCTGGATTTATGTCCGGCTCTTAGCCTCGATTAAGACAAGTATGTCATCCGCATAAGAAAAAAGCTGCCATCATGCCAGCTTGTATGTCCCCTAAGCAGCCCGTCGAAGACTTGTTTCCACAGACATGGTCCTAATATTGAGCCCTGTGGGCTGTCTTTTGTGACTTCCTTTTCTACAATGATAACGCGGTAACTAGAAAGCTACCTCCTAATTGTCTCTTGAATGAAATGTGGACAGTTTCGTGTTTTGAGATTGTGAAGAACGGTCACCATAGGTTGTCTAAAGCGCCTGCAGTGTCGCATGAGATTGCGTAAATATATTTTTCCTTTCAGTTACGTTGCACTTTAAGCACTCGATTAATGGCGTCCTCAGTACTCAGTCCTTTTTTTAAACCAGTTGGGCTTTGAAAAGTTAGTAGGCTATTCCTTACAGTGTCTTCTATTCGATTTTGTAAGACCTTCTCAATGATTTCACCCGGTTTTGGAAGTAGGTATATCGACCGATAAGATTTCAGATCTTGCAATTTTTCCCGTTCTTCATTAAAGTGCCCGCATGTAGCCTGCTTTCCATATTTTAAGGAATATCTGCTCTTTGAGACATTTGTCTGTAGAAAATTCTTAAAAATACCAAATGAAACTTTTCACGTAAGGAAGGAGGCAATTATTAAAATAAGCTACATCAGTGACAATGACTCGGCAATCTAAATTAAGAAATAATTAAGAGGTCGATGTAACGTTTATTTACTTTTTGATCAATTCCTAGACAAGAATTTTTTTTATAAAAAAAATAATTACATTGCAATTATGTGCACTTGATAATGCCGTCTATTTCAGTGAAACGCGTTGTGCAATAAAAACGATAAATATATTGAACACATAATTGCAAAGTAATTATTTTTTTATAAAAAAATTCTTAAGAAATAATTATTAAATTAAATAATTATACAAAACACTCTATGATCTAAACAAATTCATGCTTTCTGAAGTAGTCACTTAATGCTATTCATTCATTAAGTAAACATATATTTTTGATTCTATCATCAGCTATGATATGACTTTGTGGTTTGCCATCTAGACCAAAAATATTATTCTAAGGCATCTGTGGAAATTGCGCGATTAACAATCGCAAACTGTTCCCTAGTCAGATTACACTCCGTACTATTCTGAAGTTTTCTGTCCAAATATATCTTCGGTTAAAATTTTTGTATTGTACCCTGATATTTAAGGGAAGGAATAACACCGTTGACTTTCGTGTCCTAAATCGAAAGACACTCACGAATCGTCCTTTTTTTTCAGCTTCGTGGCTGCTATTTCCCCGCTTCAATTTTATAATGTGATGTTCCTCTTCCAATGGCGTCCATTCAATATCTAAACCGTCCCTCGTAGTATCGGTGGCCGAATTAAATTTCTTGCTTGGTTAAAATTGCTGGGTGCAGGGACAGTTTTTTTGTAGATGAAAGATTCAGATTAATTCAGACAAGACACAAGCAATTTTCATCACAAGTTGAAGATGTCAAACATTGACAAATCACATGGAAACAAACAAATTACTTAGGACTCACATTTGACAATAGGCTTTCATATACCGGCTATACACACTTTAAAATGAAGGCGCTGCTGTAGAATGTTTTGCATATTGTTGGCTTTCGTCTATTCGAAACTCTTTACATAAAAAATAGATTGCTCATTTACAAACAGATAATACGACTGACATTACTTTATGGTAGTACGCATAGCTACCGAATTCGATAAAGAGTAAAAAAAAGTTGTTCCACATTTTTCTGAACATAAAGATTAATTAAATTTTTCATAACGTGAAAGTGATAAAACTTTTAAGCCTGGACTCGGAAAATTCTATTCCGCACTGGTTTATCTGTGCAGTTTCTGTGAAAAAACAAATTATTTGAGAGGAATTTTTATAAAAAAAATAATTAGTTTGCAATTATGAGATCAATATATTTATCTTTTTTATTACACGACGCGTTTCAATGAACTAGCCAGCATTATCAAGTGCATTTGCACATATTATTTGTATTTCTTCCACGGATCCTTGAAATTTACCATACTGTCTTTGGATAACTTTTCACGATGACACTTAAAACTTTTCATGCAGTATATGACGGGTTAAGTGAATTTTGAGAGTTATTAAAAATGCCAATTCTTATGGTGACGTTGAGGGTCGGCGGGTGCACCAACCCCCCCCCCCCACCTCATGTAGGAAGCTTATCAAGTTTTTGGTGATTCCTGTTGATAAACTGGACCGGTGACACGACAAATTGGACTGGGATTCAGTCCTCGCTCCTCTAGCGTGAAGACATTTTGTACTTGTTGATTTGCTAAGCGAGCGAAAAAGGTCAGATACGAAATGACCGTCTTAGGTGTCTGTTATCCTACAAGATGTGCCGAAATTGCTGCTTTTGGCTACCTTATTGCTTTTATCTGGCAAAAATGGCATTCTTCTGGAGAGGTCCTTTTACTAAGGAAGGAAAAAATATGTTAATTTCTTATTCTTCTTTCCGTCTTTGTCTTCTAATGTCGGGTCACAGACGCAATAATACACAACTCGTCCAAGCATCCCCAACAACAACAACAAAATGCAGCAATAAGGCCATCAATAACAAGACTAGAGCGGACATCTCTAACAGATGGAGCCAACAACAAGGAGTTCTACATGAAAGCGGAAGTCAATGTATATGTAAAATGTAAAAAAGACTTAGTGGACAGTCAAAACATCCAAAAAATCACCGGGAGGAAATCCAATATTAACACAGCCTTGATTATGACGTGGAATGTAGGGAAAATTTTATGCACAAACACAAGCGAAGCGGACCCGCTGGACAAACAGGGTATATGTAAATTAACTTCTGCATGTTAATGTAGCTACATTGATTTATCAGCACGCAAAATAGGAACAAGGTTTCGTGAGCACATCAGAGACCCAAATAAAATGATACGAAAACTAGATACAACAACTGAGTCAAAACTTGCAAACTTCATGATTAACAACAAATGTATACCAGCTCACGCTAAAAAATCAGCAGTGAATGTTCTACATGTGAAATATAAAGAACAGCGTTTGGACGTACTTGAAAACATGGAAATATACAAAGAAAGAACATTAAACTGAAGGTTCATAAACGAACTGGCAAGCTCTCATTCGGACATAATCTTTGAGCCACTGAAACAGATTCACTAACATTGTAGGCATTTCCAAACAATCAAAACACGAGACGAAAGCACAAAATTGGGAAAAAGGACATCTTCTCGCTTGCATAAATGACTGACATGAATAAGGGCATTTAATATGGACAAACTCAGAACGAAAGGCACACCGAAGATGGCACACTGCCGAAGCGCATATCTTAAAAAGAAAAGAGACGCGGATGCACGCAAGAAATGCGATGGTTTTTGGTCACAAAAGGTCCCTTTTGTCACTTCTCACATCTTCACTACTTTGACGAATCGCTTGATCAATTCAAACTTCAGTGCAGCTTAAATGCACAAAATCAAAATAGAATCATGTACGAACATAACAAGGTCTAATGATGTTTAAGTTTTAAATAATTTACATTTGTTTAAGAAATTATCACTCAAATTAAAGAAGAAAGGGGTACTAACCCGCCGGAATTTGGCTATTAAGATTTCTGATTCTTACTTTTGTATCTAATTTCTTGTTCTTTTTGCATTCTCATCACAATTGTCATGAGCGCCTTTTGAAACATTTCTCGGGCTTTCTCATTTAGCCAGGTAGCCGGAAAGCTTCTGGATCCTCTCCTTTAGTCGCTGACCATTCGGATTTTGAGATATTAACCTTGCAGACTACGGCCGGGGCCCTTGGTTTAGGTAGGTCCGTCGGAGACGGGCGTGGGCGCCACTCGCTTTACCGAGCCCCGAAACGTCGCCAAGCGAGAATGCGACGAGACCAATCTCCTCGTAGGGAACCTCCACACTCACGCGGAAACCGTCCGATCCTGAAAGGGAACGAAAAGAAGGAAAAAACCAACCTGGAACAAAACCGACTACCGTCCGCGTTGCTTCTGCGTAACCAGCGGAAGAGAAACTCGTGGTGATTATAATTGAGTTTTATTTATTAAATACTACGATATTCTTTTGATAGGTATTGATATTTTTTTGATATTCTAATAATACTGATCTTAATATACTAATGATCCAAAAACTTAACTCTACGCTACTTAACACTACGACGCTATTCCCTGTGCGACGGTGGCCACCCTCGCGGTTCTCCTTCGTACGTCCGTCCGCTGCACTACACCTTCGCTGCGCTCCGAATCTCGCTACCCGTATCCGGGCGTTCACCGTGGACTGCACCACCTCAATACTTCGGACCCTCCAGGAATCGCACTTCCGCGTAATTCCACCCGTTAATAACTCGGTCACTCTCGTGATCGGGTCACTCCACCACGTCCAACAATACACAAAGCTTTAGTTTTTCTTTTAAGACCGCTTTCTCAGCGCGCTCTCTATTAAGACGATGAACAACGTTTTAAGTTCCACCGATCGCATTCCGCGTCGCGCACTAAATATATTCATGTTTTCAAATATATTCACGAGTCGCACTGCTATTAATTCCGCGTCCGGCAATCCTCAACGTTCTGTCTCGCGGATATCACGAGGGAAAAAGAGGTCCCCCGTTGTTTTTCCACTCCCTTTTAATACCCTGCATTTAGCGGGTTTGAGGTCCTCCCGCTGCGGCCGTTCACCCTTCGATCGATGACCCACCCGAGCTTTGAACCATTCGCCGGAATCGCTATAATTATGATGCGGCGAATTCCACCATCCACAGTGGACCGCATCACCCTTCGCCGCAACTGCCGGCTGACAGGTAACCTGTGAAAACTGCTTTGTTTATGTGTGTTTAAGTTTGTATGTTTGTTTAATTGTTTAATTATTTATTACGCGATCATTGCCGCGGCGGTTCTTGATATGGGGGAAAACGATATGGAGGTGTCCTCCGAGCGGTTTGCGGTGTTTCAGTTTGTGTTTGCGTTTTAAGTTTAAGTTTGTGTTTTAAGTTTATTTATTTATTAAATGTCCATTGCCGCGACTATTCATCATGTGGAGGTAAGTACCTGTTTTGTTATGTGTCCATGGCTCCTTACGCCCAGCCACAGTTCGCGAATCGCGAGAGGGAGCCAAATTCGCGGCTAAGGGTGTGACTCGATTTCTCGGTTGTGTCGGTTTCATTAGTCGGCATACAATCGGTTGAGCTCGTTCCGGTAGCTCCTTATTCTGAAGTTGGTGTCGGTGGACCCTTGCGCTGCTCGCTGGCTTCCATCAACAAGTGACCACGTATGACTCGTCCGTTGATTCGTTGCTACCCTTAAAAACTAACTATCATTCTAAAATTTTACTATTCTATCTATGAATTCAAATACTTCATTTCTTATAAATTCAACACAATTCCCGTCTCAGCTTCTATGATTTACTCCTATCCCTTAAAGTTACAAAATTCCGGTTAGTTACGGAATAACTTTAATTTAACTTCCTGTGAGTTTTTCTTCGCACATTTCGTTAACGAGCAACAGATTCAAATATCGACTAATAGGCTGTTCTAATATCCTATTTTCTACGTAGTGTTGCCGTTTGGTGTGATAGCTGCTGTTTCAGGATAAATGTCACTTATTGCCTTTGCGACTATAGAACCATTTTTGAATTTTGATTTTTCGTCATCCTTGATATGAGCCCTTTGGTGCAAAGTCTTAATCTGTAAATTTGGATGGTTTTAAAATTCTGGATTCCATTTCCAGCTTTGTCTTTGTGATAATTAAACTTTTTATTTTTACCGAGTGTGATTTTGGAAGGCTTGAATTATACTTCCAAGAAATTCAGGGTCTAGCTTGTTCTGTCATCATTCTATTTATAGAGTGGCATCTCCTGTACTTGTGAATTGCAATATTGTTACATGATGTCCTACATCAGTTGAAGACTTACCTGTGCGCCATTACCTTCCTCCTGAAAAATATTACCGACCAATGGAAGGAAACTATGGATTTAGTACTTTATTTCTTTTATTCTCGGGAATTGCTCTGCTGATATATTATCCCTTATTTTACTGCAAAATTAAATTGTATTATTTCACATCGAAATCACGCCATTTAGCAGATTTAATTTAAAGAATTATAAACTATAATTACTTTAAAAACAAAAATAAACTATCATTCTTACTAATCAATGCATTGATTCGCTGATATATACATCATAATAAAGTGGTCAAATACTTAATTAAATTTCTGTCACCGTTAATTTTTAATAATTTTCCTAGTTGATACAATTGATGATATTGACAAGATGATACAATTGTATTTGTTGCAATTTAGTTGTATGTTAGGGTTGAAAATCACGAATTATCTGTTGCCTCGTAGGAAAGCTGAGTCGGCGATTTGATGGAATCATTCCATTTTCCTTTCCACCGCGACTTCCTCTCGCCTTCTTTTGAGCTCCAGATTAGGCCACCTTTTTATTTTCGTCGAGTCTTCACTCCTCACTTATTTGAATTTTTTTTAGTCGTCCTTTCCCGACGACTTTAACACAACTATATTCACTATCTTGCAGTCCCATTCGTTTTCTCTTAACACATTACATGCGGGGCGCCGCGACTTATTGTTTATGACTTAGCGCGGGCAAAAATTTGAGCATTCGCGTAAAAAATGACAGCATAAAATGTCACAATTTTCAAGATATTTAAGATATTTTAATAATTCTTACACTATTAAACTCACTAAGGAGCAGCAGCATAACTATCAAGAAGTTTAAATAAACATTTTGAGTCACGTGTAATGTTCGAAAAAAAAACAAACAAATTAAAACTACAAAAAAAGACATAGGAACATTTCATTGATTTATTTGTTGAAATAAATAATACACTAGTATTTTTTAAGAGTATGATATTCATAAAAACAATTACCTACGTGAAGGGGTATATTACAAAAACTGCACTTATAACAAGTCAAACTTTTCTTTTGATGTGCAGCGCAAACACGACACTGCCGTTGAGCATGCACTTTTTTCCCTTTGCTTTCGATTTTTTCTGGTTTATGTTTTTTCATATCCAATGATAAACGCCCGGGCGGATCAAATTTAGATGTGCGAGTCCTTTGCGTTGAAGTTGATGGTCCCGGCTCTGCAGTATCCATTAGTTCCGCAGGCAACTGGTCTGTTATCAAACTGCGAACTACTTCTAATAAAAATTTTTTATATGTCATTCTTGTATTGTTATAAATATTGTGGACTAGATATGCGTTAAAAAGAGCACAATTTAATAAGTACATAACGGCACGCTTAGTCCACTTTTTCGTTTTTCGCAAAAAGGAATAATACGAAAGATACTGATCGGCCCTATCAACTCCTTTCATAAATTTATTGTATTCTATCACACAGGTCGGTTTAATTATTTTACTTTTCGTGTGCCAGTCTATATTGTGACTTTCTAACATTTCAGCCGAGTGCATACTGGAAATCATTCTTATTTCTCTCTTCGATTGCCAAATTTGTAACAATATATCTTGCTTTCTTCTAAAAATTGTTTCACCACGCTTCAATTTTAGGTTTTTTAGAGAATCAGGTAATCCTCTATTTACACGAATTGTCCCGCAACTTCTCGTTTTTATGTTTAGAAGTGTCTGGTTGATTTCCATACTATTATAATAGTTATCCATAAACACATGATACCATTTTCCCAGATAAGGGCTGAGGACATCTTGAATTGTCTCCGAGAGTTTTTTACCTTGTCCGCAGTATATTTTTAAATTGCAAATATAACCACTCTTTGACTCACACACCATTCTCACTAATATCCCGTACTTAATGATTTTTGAAGCGTTGTATACTTTGAACGCTAATCTTCCACGCCACGGTATAATACTTTCGTCAAGTGAAATTTCCCTTCGAGGTGTGTACACAGTATTAAATTTTTCCAATAAGTTATCTAATACTGGTTTAATTTTGAACAAACGATCACTAGAGTCTGTAATATCGTTATTTGAAAAATGCCATGATTGCCATATTTGCCTAAATCTGCCGCGGCTCATTGTTTTCGGAAATATCGGAGCTTGCAATAATTCGTCTGTTGTCCAATAATCGTCCATTGAACTTTTAGGAGATTGACCCATCAGAATCAACAGGTCGAAAAATTTTTTGAATTCAGTGGTAGTGACGTCTGTCCATTTTTTGGATTTTTTGTAGTCTTTGAATTTTTCCTCATTCTGTTTGTGATAGCGATTAGTTTCTTCTACCATCATTTCATATAAATTGTAGTCAATAAACAAATTCAAGGACTCACTGACACTATTGTTTTTGTTTGGGAAAACACTTAAACCCGATTGACCCAAACACGATTCAATTACAGGCGGATTGTCTATTTCAGTCCATTGTTCAATAATATCATCATCTTCATCGTCACTGAACTGCAGTGGAAAAATCCTGGTTCTCCGTCTGGTTCGGCCAACAGAACTATCACTATCACTGTCGTCACTTATGTTATCTAACAAGTGTTGCATATCACTATCACAAGAGCACTCCGATAAATTATCAGCAAATACATCATCGTTAATTTCGCGCGAGCTCATATTGGATTTAAAGAAAAAGTATAATTTATTACTAGGGGATATTTGAGACCGAACAATTTAATGTAGAAAATCTACTGAAGTGTTATCAAGACTACTGAAATGCTATTTGTGCAGAAAATCGGAAATTTCTTACCCAATTCTGAAAGATAACATTTGAATACTTCTGGAAAGTGAAATGGAAAAACCCTTGATGACACAATGTGCTTTAAAATGTTCAGTGAAGGTAAAAAAAAAATATGGAAAAAGGTAATAAAATGTAAAATTTAAACTTCAAGAGCAAGTTACTAATGAGATAAAAGCAGGTATTAACCCTTTGTACTCGAGGGGCGACTCTCAGTCGCCACTCAAAGTACTGATGCAGCTCGAGTAGCGACTGAGAGTCGCCATAAGGTTTTATTTGGGTTATTTTTTAGCTGTCGCCTGTGTAAGCACTTATAATTAGGGAAAACCTAAATAGAGAAAGAAAATGTGAATGTAATCCTTATCAGTTGTAGGTTTCCCCATACCAAAACAGCCTCGAGCGCATATGGTTAATACTTTACCAGACGGTAACTATCATACTATGTAAACGGTAAAAATACCTCTCCCGCAGATAAAGATCAGTCGCCGTAAAAGGTATTAATACCCTTCCCGCATGTAATGTGTTAACATTGCGTATTCCGTCGTGCTGGCTTTTATCCCGCAAGTGTGTCACCCTGACAGCATTGTCACACTTGCGGGATGAATGTTGATAAATTTATCACTCCTCTCAAGCGTGTCATCCTGGCGGAATTGCCACACTTGAGAGGAGAACACACTATTAAAAGCTCAAGAATGTTCTCGATCTGAGACCAACACTTACTGCTGAAGCTTCCAGATTTCAGTCGATTCAGCAGAAAGACCGCACAACCTTGTTATTTGTTTCCCAGAACATTTACGAAAATACACAATAGCTCACACACACTCGATTGCTTAGTTTACTGAACACCCACTCTCATCAAGCGGCTATGGCAATGTCTGTTCCAACTTACGTCTTTTAAGTTTTCGACTTATCCACTATGCAAGAGCTCATTTTACTCACGATGCGAGGTCATGCTCACCGGATCACTGGCTGAAAAAGAATCACTCGTCTTTTCGAGCCAGGAGAAAAAAGACCCAAAAAACAACCGGGAAGATGAAAGGATGGTGATAGGAGAAAGGCATTCATGGTTTTCGTTTCACCTAATTGGCTATAATAAAATTATGGAAATTCCACATCAGGATAAGATGGGCCGCAGGACTCAACGAGTGAACGGGTGTGAACCATAAGTCATTATGAACCTCCAGAAAAATATGCATATAGCATGTCCTTAAGCAAATCTTTCGCTTAAGGATTTTTTATTTAAAAAAAAAACATTTTATTTGCTGTAGACATTTTATGGTTTTTCTTTTCAGGGAATTACAATAATAAGGCTCACTATAGGCGGTCTTCTTTGTCTTTTTTCAACATCTTCAAAATGAAGCTGTTGAAATGCGGGAGTGCATTTCTTGTTGCAGGGATTTCATTTCCTCTGGATGAAGCATTGAAGAATGTCGTAATCTTTTGTGATGACGGATTCAAAATTGAACTCATCGGTACTGTCACTATTGAACGTATCGTCTCAGCCATCGTGTGTGAAATGTTATATGATATAAAATCTGTGGAGAACTTTGCTAGTTTCTCTGGTAATAAGGCTGACGGACTTTCAAGACAAACAGATATGCGTTCTGACCCTCGTATGGCTTTGCATCGTAGGTGCACACTATACAAACGATAAGACTTAGAGCCTTAAAAGAGATATAAGAAATAAGAGACAAGAAAGTCTCTGTTGACCTGCTCATCACTGATTGCGCTAAGATTTTCAGGAAAGCTATAAGACGACTTAAAAGAAAATAAAACTCGATATCCCTGCTGCAACTTGGCAGCTCGAATCTCTCTGAGGCATCGTGGAAGACTTCGTTGTGATTCTGTATTCTTGATTCTTCGATATTATTTCATTGAAGTATTCATCTGTTAAAATCTGCGGAATTTGTTGATCATCGAAAACACAAACCCAGCATCACTTCAAAAGTATTGGAGTCCTTTTTTCTAGTATTTTTTCTTTAGTTGAGTCTTGACGCTAAAAACGCGGAATAACAGTTCCAAATCTTGAACCAAATCTTTACTAAATCGAAGTATTCTTTGCGGGTATAATCTTGTACTTCAAAACCTTCATCAATGGGGCAATTTGATTGATTTTGCGATAAATTATGAAAACATTTATATTAATTTATGTAGATTAATGTCTGATTGTCCACAGAGTATTTATAAAATGTTAAAATATGCCGCGCGAATTACTTTATTTAAACGTTATTCGTTTAAAAAATAAAATTCAACTTTCAACTTGGTTCGTCAGAAAAAATTTTCCGCTGAAGTTGTATTAACTTTCTACTTATTATGAATAAAACACGAACTATTTTATTAGCGGTTTTATTTCTGGTGTGGAGGAACTTGAATTAACTGGAACATTCGCAATGGAATTCGTGGTTTTATATTTATTTTGATTATTCGTTATGTTTTCCAACGAAACTCCTCCCCCGCTAAAGTGAGGATTCTCCCGAATCCTTTTTGTAATATTGACTCTGAAGTTTCTCCTCTTTACAAAAAAGTTTTGATTGATTAATTTAGATTAGTTAATTGAAGAGGATCCTAATCCCATATTTACAATTTTCTGATATTTAAGCTCTTTGATTTCTTTTATATTCTTCTTTTGTGTCAAAAAAATATCTTCAAGAGTTAATGCTGATTTATTTAAGTCCAGTGTTTTATTTACGGGTATAATAAAGTGATTTTTGAATGATTTTATTTTGTTTGAAAATTCCTTGTCATCGATCATTATGGTGCAATTTTGGAAGTTTAGAAAGTAATTTCCAGTTAGAGTTAATTCCCTTTCATCACAAGAGCTAGTAAAGTTTCTTTTAAAAAGATTGTTCAAAATTAAGGCATCGTTCTCTATTTCAATTTATTCTTCATTGTAGTTTGAGACAAAATTGCAGTGTCGTTTAAAAACACAATTTTTACTTATTTTAAGTTCTTTGAGATTTTTATTATTTTCGTACATATATGTTTTATTGTCTATTTCAATTATAAACTCTTTATCTTGGTGGATCTGTTTGTGTTTGTGTTTGGTGTCGGAATTAGTAATTTTTTGGAAGTTTTTCGAAATTCTATTGGAATTTTGATTGCGAATATCAGTGATCCGTCATGGTATGTAGCTATACCCAATCTAATCTGTGACAGTTTCGTTGAGTCAATGTCATAAGTTCTTATTTCCTCGTCTCTTAGTATGTTTGGGTGAATAATTCCCAGTCTCGCTGATGCAATGTTGTCCTGTATGTTCTCAACTTGACGTCTGATGAGGTCTATCTGTATAATTTCTATATGCTAGATTATGTTATCTAAATTTGGGTTGTTCTTTATGTCGAAGAGATTTATAATTTCCAATAAAACCTTCTTCTCTTTCTTCATTATAGTCTTCCCTAGTTTTGTTTCTTTTTCCAATAACTTTTTCCTTTGTTTGTTTTAACCTGTCACGGATGATATTGTGATCAATTTTATGTTCTTGTACATCTTGTGGGTTAGCTTTAATAGTTCAGTGGTAGGTATTATTGTAGAATTACCGTGGTGGCCAAATAAAACTGAGCACCTTTGCAAATCACCACATATCGCCTCTACATAATGATCTTCAATGATAAATAAAACGAACTGGTGTTTACTTCTTTTATTGTAGTGTTATACTTAAAATGTGTGAAACACATAAACAAAAAATTTATTTTTTTGAAGGTACAGCCACTTTTACGTTTTATCAGCAAAATGATCATTTTCACAACGAAATTTCTTGAATTTGAAATTATGAAATATTTTGGATTCTTAATAGGAAATTTGTATGGGAAGCTACTTGTAGGTAGGTAGGAACAATATTCTTTAATTCATTACTAAAACTAATACTTTGTGTATCCTCCGCGAGCCTTGATTACAGCTTCAATCCTTTGTGACATGGATTTTATCAATGTCTGACAGTATTCGATGCTTATGTCGTCCTTTCAAGCGTCTTTAATGGCGTTTTTGAACTCGTCCTTGGTCCCCTACTCGCCACTTTTCGTTTCAATTCAGCCCAACAATTCTCGATTGGGTTCAAATCGGGACTGTTTCTTGGCCACTCCAGTGTAGAAATTCTCCTTTCTGCGACGAATTCTTTAACCTTTTCAAAAACAAAACAATGATTTTATGCTTTTATTTATTTTTTACTTTTGTATTGAACTGTTGTTTGTAGAAAACCTACAATTTACCTTACGAGCTCGATGACATGGCGCAGAGTCATCTTGAAAAATCGGGTCATAAATGATTGGAAAGAGCCTATCCATCGACGGGATCAAATGGTTGTTAATCACGCTGATGTAACTGATCGCATTCATTGATCCTTCTAAAAACACCAAATCTTCGGTGCCAAAGTAGGAAATGCAACCCCAAATCATTTAACTCTGAGGGAACTTGTTTCGAGTCACTACACAGTCTTTATGAAGTTCCTCTCCGATTCTGCGACGTACATAATGCAATCCATCCGACTGGTTAAGGTTGCATTTTGATTTGTCGGTAAAGAGTACTCTCTTCCAGTCATTTTCCGACCAATTTCGATGAGATCTGGCGAAATTCAACCTCGCTGTTCTCATTTTAGCCGGTAAAGTTGGTTTTTTTCGGGGTCGCCGAGCTGAAAGTCCACACAACTGTAGTCTTCTTCTGACAGTTCTGTTGCTAATCATTATTCCAGTCGCTTCCTGGAAGTCCATGTTTACTTCTCTAGCGGTTTTTTTCGGGCACTTAAGCTTATGTTTTTAAGATGTCGGTCATCTTTTGCGGTTGTCTTTTTGTTGCCAAGTCCTGTTCTTAGCTTCCGCTGGAGACTTCCTTTCGCGTTTTTTTTCTAAATTTCGGACACAGTCGCGTGGCAACAACCAATCCTTCTAGATATAGCCCTAGTGGACAGCCCTTCGTTGCTCAACGCAACAATAATCGGTTTTTTTTTCACTATCCAGTTGTGGTGCCATGTTTCCTCGTCAACGGCTAAACTACAATAAACGACTGACAGAGCCGACCCTGTCACGAAACCTGAACAAACTGACAGATAATTAACCCCGCAAGTGATTTTCTGGTTTTTTAGTTATACGACCCACAAAAATAGGGTTTTCTTGCCAATTTCCCTGTTTTTCAGAGTGTTCAGTTTTATTTGGCCACCACTGTATATTGCTTTCAACATTTGTATCCTAATTGGAAGTTTTTCTTCAATGTTTAAAATTCTTAAACGTTCCGTTAATGTATTATTTAGTCGTTCTATATCTGCATTATTCGTATGACTATTCGATTTTGTTGTGTGATAATCGTAATTTTCTGCTAAACAGAATTCTCTTATATTCCTAGTATTGAACTCGTTGTTGAAAATAAACTTTTTAACTTTACCTTTTATGGCTAAAAATTGTTGGAGCTTCTCAATTATTGTTTGAGTGTTACGATCTTCCAGATAGAAAGTAATAGCATGCTTCGAAAACTTATCGATAAAATTAATAAAGTTATGTTTACTGTTTACGTAGGTGTCTAGGTGAATTAATTCATTTGTAGTAGATGGTGTTTCCGTTAGGTGAAATTTTCTCTTTATAGCGTTTCTGTCATATTTTCCAGCTGCACAAATCTCACAATTGTTTATAATTTTATGGACTTGAGTCCGAAGAATTGGGTTATAAATTCTGGTTTTGATGCCTTCATAAGTTGCCAGTATCCCAGAATGACCAGGCTCATTTTTATGAAAAAGTGCAATTTGTTTATTTAACTCCTCTTCATCTTCCATATCCACAGCAAAGTTACTGCACTTCACAAATTTTACTTGGCTACTCTCTGAAAATGAGTTTATAATTACTTGTTGTAATTTGTTGTAATCGTGATCCGACAAGAACGTATAAATTCCTACTCTTCCTTTACCATATGTACCTTCGAAGTAAATTATTGATACTACCGGTATGTAAATCACTTTTATCTACAAAAATCCTTCTATTTCCGAAAAAATTTTCGCATTCTTTTTCTTTTGATTCCTTTAAAATAATTTGTGTCCTGAACCTATTAACGATTGTCTCTAATATAGGTATATGATCATTTAGGTTTTCTTCTTGCGAGTGAATAGTTTCACATTCCAGAGATTTACTTAAAGCATTTATGTCATTGTTTGATGTTTCGACAAAAATGGAACTCAAATTTTCAGTTCCCAAAATATTTTCGTTTTCGTATGAGTTTACGGCTTCGTTGGTGCAATCATTCGATGTGAAACCCGAATTTTCGATTAGGTCGATCAGTTAAATTGTCTAGGTTTTCATTGTTCATTCTATAAAAACTCAAATTTTCAGTTTTTGAATGATTTCCAATGTTGTGTTTCCTAATCGCGTTTATTTGGTTTTTTTTTCATTGTTCAGTCTACTTAAAAAATCCGAAATTTTTTTATCCCGTCCCTTAATATAATCTATTTTCATATCATATTCTCCAAGAGAGATAAGCCACCTTTGAAGCCTTGGGTTTATATCCTTCTCTGAATATTTCACCTGAAACCATTTAATTGGTTGGTGAGCAGTTTGAAGGTCGAACTCTTTCCCAAAAAGGTATGGCCTGAAATATTTGGTACCCCATACAATCGCTAATAGCTCCTTCTCTATCGTAGAGTAATTTTTCTCATGATCGTTGAAGGTTCTAGAAGCATAACATATAGGATGACCTTTTTGTGTCAAGACTGCACCAAGGGCAAAGTTATTTGGATCTGTTATGAGTTTAAATCGTTTGTTGAAATCTGGATATTTGAGAATGGGATGATTTGTAATGATATGTTTTAGTTTTTTAAAAGCAGAAATGTAATTTGGAACATTCGTGTGTACTTTCATTCCTTTCTTGAAATACGTCGTCATGGGGTAGGCTACTTTAGCAAAATCCTTGATAAATTTTCTGTAGTATCCTGTGATACCTAGGAAGGACTTTATCTGTTTTGTTGTCGTTGGTAATTTGAGCTCTGTAATGACTTTTATTTTATTTGGGTGTAGTTTTATACCTTCAGGGGTCAGAATGTGTCCTAAAAATTCAGTCTCCCTCTTGAGAAAGTTGCATTTGTCAATTTGTATTTTTAAGCCAGCTTGCCGAAGTCTATCAAATACCTTTTTGATACTTTGGATGTGCTCATCCAAGGATATACTAAAGATCAAAATGTCGTCTAGATAGACAACACAAATTTTATTAATTTGTGTTTCTAAATTCTCTTAAAACGGAATTCATTAGTCTTTGAAAAGTTGATGATGCATTATTAAGGACAAAAGGCATCTTTACATATTCAAAGTGCCTAAATGGAGTAGAAAAAGCTGTTTATTTTCTATCTACAGGTCGAATAAGTATTTGGTGGAAGCCCTTCACTAAATCAAGAGTAGTAAAATAATGCGCCTTACCCAATTTATCTAAAATTCCGTCGATGTTAGGAATGGGGAACTTGTCGCTGATCGTTACCTCGCTCAATTTTCTGTAGTCGATAACTATACGCCATTTTTACTGACCCGAGTTGTCTATCTTTTTAGGGACTATCCACAGTGCGCTGTTATTAGGAGAATTACTTGGCACTATTATATTTTGCTCTAACATATCTTTTATATGTTTCTTGATTTCCTGTTCGTGAATTCGAGGATAGCGATAAATTTTGGAATATATATGGGATGATTTATTGTGGTGATGATTTCATGGGTTATTTCGTGAGTGGATGTTAGTTTATCACCTTCTCTATAAAACAGCTCAGAATATTGATTCAGTAGTTTTAGAATACTTTGTTTCTCTTCAATGTTGAGATTATTCAGATCTAATTTTTTTAAGTCACTCGTTTCGAAGTTAGAGATTTCGTTGATTATGAAGTTAGAGTCATTATTTTGAAAGGGAATTTTATTATTATTAATTTCAATGAACTTTTCGTCTAGGTCGATTTTTGCTTTAAGGGGTGCTAAAAAGTTTTGTCTAATTATTGCGTCATATTTGCGACTTACTAAGTCCATTAGCTTCCAAGATAGGGTTGCTTGAACATGCAATTCTTCGGGGATAGGTGTGACCTTGGATGTTACTTCTGTTACACCATTGGTCGTTGAGAAATAGAGTGGTTTTTCTAGTTTTAATTCTTGGTATTTCTCTAAAGTTTTTGGTTTTAAAATACTTGTTTCTGATCCAGTGTCAATTAGGGAAGCTATTTTTGTTCCATCGATGGTAAAGGATACTATTTGGAGTTTTGTGTCCGAGGCTCGTCTGAAAAATTTACGTCTGTTGTTGGATATTGTCTACTTCCATTGGTTCAATACGGCTATCATTTGGTAAACATTTTGGGATTGTTTCCATAATTATTGTTAGAACTTTGTCAAAATTGTCCCGAATTATTGAAGTTGTTTTCTTGATTCCTAAATTGTCCCGAGTTATTAAAATTACTTGCCCCGAATCATTGTTAAAAGAATTTCTATAAAAAATTGATTGTACTGTCCAGGGTCACGTCTAGATGTCCAATGAATGATAATGAAAGGACTGAGTTTATGAAGGTATTAAAAACCCGTCTTTTTATTCCGGATATAGAACAACAAGTGCCTAACCTAGAGTTTACAATAAAAGTTAGTTATATATTATTTATACGTTTAGATGAAGTTGGTTACAGATTAATGTTGTAGTAGTAGGTGCGTTCAAAGTAATAGAGTAGAGTACATATTTCTAAAAAATTTAGGTTCTTTATCATTTGTTTTGAAATCATGATGGATCACGTCATTTTCGTCTAATAAACCCATTCCATCAAACAGATTGATCACTACAATCAGGGTCATACCATTACGTATGTAGAATCTGTAACAACCACTTAGCATATCTTAAACTATGTCCACTAAATTTTTATCATTATTTGTAGGACTATAATTGCTTGGTTTATTTTCATTGAAATCCTAAAGTTCATTTAATTGATAATTTATTTTTCTAATTGTAGCAAATAATTCTCTTAAATTACGAGTACTTACTTTAATATTCCTAGTCTCGTCCATCAATTTCTTGTATGATTTTCTTGGTCTGTAGTGAAGTTTGAGCTCTGCTTTTACCGCTTCCCATGTCAGGTCCTCGCCAAGCCGTTGTATCGCCAATTTCGCTTCCCTTTGTATCTTTTCTTTAAAGATAGTCTGTAGTCCAAATTGTAATAGCGCTGCGTTTTCGCCACACAATAAAGCCACGTTTTCCACTGCATTCAGGAATCCTTGTAGAGAATCTTCACGTTTTCCGTAAGAAGGTTTTATGCTTGAAAATTTTTTAAGCACTTGGTCGACACTTAGTTGGAAACCTCTTTCGGGTTGTACTAACTGCTGTCGTAAGTTTTCCATTTCGATGCGATGTTGTTCCTTCATTTGCTGCATAGCTTGTTGTAACCTTTGAAGCTCTTGTTCCATTTCTGTGCTGACCCTGTTTTTGTCAAAAAGTAATCGTCTTTGCATTAGCTTATAAGAATCGTTTGTTTTCTCCCGTCGTTTTGTCAATTACTGAATAACACTGGCTTTCAATTACACTGTTGCTGATTTTTTTTTTTTTATATTAATCCAGATTCGATACCAGCCTCAGTATCGGTTTTAAGGTGTTCTTCAGGCTTAACAGTACACCTCTGGATGATTTTTTTTGGTTCGATTATGTCGCGACGGAGAAATGGATTACGTTTCCCGGAAAGTGCTATAAATTCGAATCATTGGATCTCTGTTCTTCGGAAAGGGATCCTACCGCCTGCGCCAATTACTTTATTTAAACGTTATTCGTTTAAAAAATAAAATTCAACTTCCAACTTGGTTCTTCAGAACAAAATTTCCTCTGAAGTTGTATTAACTTTCTACCTATTATGAATAAAACACGAACTATTTTATTAGCGGTTCTATTTCTGGTGTGGAGGAACTCTTCGCAGTCCTCACCGTTTGAATGTGGTCTTAAGACTAACTGCTAAGCTTACAATGCAATTTGCTTAAATTAATGCTGAGGAGGAATTTCACACGAATTTCATATTTTTGATATTAAAGCGTCATCAAATTTACTTGAATCACAATTTAGATCATCACGTTTCAATGCATTTCCTGTTATTCAGAATCTTTTACAGGAAATGCATTTCCGTTTGGAAGTTAAGAAAATGCCTTAATGTGCATTTTGTACAAAAGGTCTTTATTTGAATTTACTGAAACATTCACGATGGAATTCGTGGTTTCATATTTATTTTGATTATTCGTTATGTTTTCCAACGTAACTCGCGTGGTACATGTAAAATCGAAATCGACTGTGCATTTCCTTTTTGAGTCACGCCTATAGAATATCAGGACCTTTCCGTGATCCCTTCTATTTAATAAAAGAAACATTCTTTTTATAGTATTTGTGTTATCCAGCTGCTTTTTTTCAAGCTTACAACGAAGAACTTAAGGGGTTATATATGTTGAGGTCGGTCAAAAAATCGATCTTTTTTTTATTTTTGTATTTTAAAGAATGAGTTTTGAAGAATATAATCCCAAATTTTTGTAGATTTACAAGCAGTAGAATAGTGTTTTTCTTCTTGCTCCTTTACGGGCGCGTGGTGCGTCAAGCGGAGCGTACGACACTGGTCGGGCTATTTTCTCCAAAACCGGTTTTTTAATTAGAGTTTTCCGGAGTTCAGGAAAGGAAATTCCTCAAAACAGTCGAATACAAGTTTTCAAAGTATAAGCATCGTGAGAGCCGTAAATTTCTCTTTGCTTCGGTTTTATTCGTTGTATTTCGTCAAAAATCAGTATGGGCCCTCGCAATAAAGTCACGCGCGAAACGAAAATGAAAAATCGCGTTCGAAAATCGCAGCCTAAAAAGAGAAGGCAGTATTTTAATCCCAAAACCGTCGAAGTGGACGATAGCAGTTTCAGTGCGTCACGAAAGAAACTCAAATTGAATCCTGATATCCACGTGCCAGTTGTTGGATCCATGGAATATCGAATGGTGAATTTCTTCGAAGTTTTCGCGGCTATTTCGATGTTTGTGAAATGCAAGACGTGCGACAGTGATGTACAATTCGCGCCAATTGAAACGCGAGGTCTTGGTTTCAAAATCGCGGTCACATGTGGCAAATGTACCCAGCGTAAAATTAATTCGAGTGGTATTGTTGATCGCGCGTATGAAATAAATAGACGCTTTATACTGACAATGAGATTACTTGGTTTAGGAGCAGCGGGATGTGCAAAATTTTGCGGCTTTATGGATATGCCACCATTTTTGAAGCAGTGTTCCTACGACACGATAGTGAAAAACATTTCGACCACCGTGATTGAAGTTTTTAACCAAGTCGTGAAAAGTGCTGTGCGGGACGAAGTTGAAGCAAATAATGGCCCAATTAAAAATCATGTAACTGTTTCCGGTGATGGAACATGGAAGAAACGTGGCTTCACTTCTTTGTACGGGGTCGCGTCTTTGATCGGATATCACACGGGTAAAATTCTTGACATCGTCGTAAAAAGTGCGTACTGCAAGTTGTGCCAAGTGTGGGAATCGCAAAAGGATACTGACGATTATGCCGACTGGATTAAAGAACATGAACCTGTTTGCACAGCGAATCATTCAGGATCATCCGGGAAGATGGAGGTTGACGCAATGATCGAAATGTTCAAACGCTCCGAAACTTTGAACGGGATAAAGTACGCCAACTACATTGGAGACGGCGATTCTAAAACGTTTGCTGCCGTAAAGAAATCAGCGCCATATGAAAACCTCGATGTGCAAAAGAAGGAGTGCATTGGGCATGTGCAGAAAAGAATGGGGACGCGATTGAGAAATGCGAAAAAAAATAATAAAGGGCTTGGAGGTAAGGGGAAATTGACTGGAAAAATTGTTGACAAGCTGACCGTTTATTACGGTTTAGCGATACGCCGTAATCCGGATTCAATCGAAAAAATGAAAAACGATATTTGGGCCACGTTTTTTCACTATAGTTCAACCGACAAAAATCCCCAACATACGAATTGTCCCGCCGGTGAAGACTCATGGTGTGAGTGGCAGAGAGCTCTCGCTGCGCTTCCCAAGAAAAAGCCGACGAAGAAGAACAAAATCCCCGGATTTGAACATTCCTACCAACCACTTCCCGCAGATGTTTTACAAACAATCAAACCAATCTACGAAGATTTGTCAAAAGATGAATTACTTGCACGTTGTCTCGGTGGGTTTACGCAAAATAACAATGAAAGTTATAATCAGTTGATTTGGAAACTGACCCCAAAACATCTTCCGGGAGGTGCGGTACCAGTTGGCATTGCAGCATATTTATCTGCCTGCATTTTCAATGAGGGTCAAAAAGCAGTTTTGAAGATATTCGAGGGATTAGGGGTGCCCTGCGGTAGAAATTCACACGAGTTCGTCGCTCAGGAGGACGAAAGGCGCATTTCAACGGCCGAGCAGCGGGCGCATAATGCGACCAGGGAAAACCGTATGGCTCTCAGACAACAGAAAATCGATCATTTGGAAGCCAAATCGATTACAGAGGACTCCTGTTACGGCCCCGGAATAGACGACGATTTGTAAGTTTACCTGATTGACCGCTACACTAGACAAAAGTATACTTGAAACTTTAAACGCGATTATCTCGAAATCGTGTTTTTCCTTAAAACGTCGTTGCGGTGCCTTGGATTGCCGGAAAAGTTTTCGACCGATTTCAAAATTTTTTTTTTCTAATTGTTCGTAATTTCTTTGCCATGTACTTGAACGATTCAATATTTCCGTATAATTTTTTATATTATTGTTATGAATTTTTTAATAAATTTTTTCAGACGCAAAAAGTGGTGTTTTTGGAAAAATTGTCCCCGTTTACAAAAAAAAAAAATTTTTTTATTTTTGAATCGTTTAAGTACACCACAAGTCTCTAAACTAACGAAATTTTTTTAAAAAAATTCTTGTTAGATTCCATTTTTAGGTTGATATTTTTATTTTGCAACAGACAGCTGTTTCGAGGCCGATATGGTCCCTTCTTCAGTGTTATGTCTATTAAAGTACAAGTGGGCGAATTATCTTTTTTAAACCTACAACATTTATCATACAATAAGTTTCCCTTCATTATCTTCAAATATTTTTCTATCATATTTATGGCCTCAAATTGTAAAGATCATGTTTAAACCTACTAATTGTGATTATTTATGGTGTTTAGCTTAAATGTCTACCCTAATTGCTTTTTTTGTTTTTTTGATGTGTTTTTGATGCGGCTAGCCTAATCAGTTTGGTGTCACAATTTCCTGTGTCTGTGTTTAGCCGATTTTGTTCCTTTGTTGTCAGGATGAAAATCGTTTCGTATGCATCCAATTTTTTATTTGTCGTGGCTTTTTTAACGTTCCATTGCACGTTATGCTGGCATTCTACTATGTGTTTTGCAACCACAGACTTATATGCGCTGATTTTTTGGCGTTTCTTTCTGATTTCAGCTTCTCGTAGATGCTCCTGAACTCTCGTTGTGACCAGCCTCTTTGTTTGTCCTATGTAGGTTTTTGGGCAGTCTTTGCATGCAATCTCATATATGCCGCTTTTTTCGTTTTCCGTTTTTTTGTCCTTTGATGTTCCCAGTCTTGAACTCAGCTTTGTGTTGCTGCTAGTTGACGCTATTGATATGTCCCACGGTTTGAGGATTTGTCCAATTTTTCTGTCCAATTTTGTGTGGGTAACGGCTAGCCATTTCTTCTCTCGGTGGATGATTTCTCTATTCTGTTTGAAGAGCGTTGTTAGGTTGTCATTTGCCAATTGTTTTTTCTTTTTATTCATGACGTTTAGGATTTCCCTTTCCGTGTATCCGTTCTTCTTTGCTGTGTCTAGGATGTACTGCTCTTCTTTGTTGAAGTTGTCTTCACTAAGTTGAAGGGTGAGTAGCCTGTGTATCCATGAGTTGAATATTGCCATTTTTTGTGGCCAGCTGTGGTTGGAACATGCAGGAATTGTTCGTTGCGTTTGTGTTGGCTTCCTGTATATTTCGTATTGTAAAGTTTTCGCTTCTCTTAGGATCTTGATATCTAAAAAGCTTAATTGTCCGTTTTGTTCTTCTTCTTTTTTAAATACAATTTTTGGGTGAATATTATTTATACTGTTAAAAACAAAGTCTACTTGGTCTTTTTTAACTATCGCCAAGACCAAGTAGACTTTGTTTTTAACAGTATAAATAATATTCACCCAAAAATTGTATTTAAAAAAGAAGAAGAACAAAACGGACAATTAAGCTTTTTAGATATCAAGATCCTAAGAGAAGCGAAAACTTTACAATACGAAATATACAGGAAGCCAACACAAACGCAACGAACAATTCCTGCATGTTCCAACCACAGCTGGCCACAAAAAATGGCAATATTCAACTCATGGATACACAGGCTACTCACCCTTCAACTTAGTGAAGACAACTTCAACAAAGAAGAGCAGTACATCCTAGACACAGCAAAGAAGAACGGATACACGGAAAGGGAAATCCTAAACGTCATGAATAAAAAGAAAAAACAATTGGCAAATGACAACCTAACAACGCTCTTCAAACAGAATAGAGAAATCATCCACCGAGAGAAGAAATGGCTAGCCGTTACCCACACAAAATTGGACAGAAAAATTGGACAAATCCTCAAACCGTGGGACATATCAATAGCGTCAACTAGCAGCAACACAAAGCTGAGTTCAAGACTGGGAACATCAAAGGACAAAAAAACGGAAAACGAAAAAAGCGGCATATATGAGATTGCATGCAAAGACTGCCCAAAAACCTACATAGGACAAACAAAGAGGCTGGTCACAACGAGAGTTCAGGAGCATCTACGAGAAGCTGAAATCAGAAAGAAACGCCAAAAAATCAGCGCATATAAGTCTGTGGTTGCAAAACACATAGTAGAATGCCAGCATAACGTGCAATGGAACGTTAAAAAAGCCACGACAAATAAAAAATTGGATGCATACGAAACGATTTTCATCCTGACAACAAAGGAACAAAATCGGCTAAACACAGACACAGGAAATTGTGACACCAAACTGATTAGGCTAGCCGCATCAAAAACACATCAAAAAAACAAAAAAAGCAATTAGGGTAGACATTTAAGCTAAACACCATAAATAATCACAATTAGTAGGTTTAAACATGATCTTTACAATTTGAGGCCATAAATATGATAGAAAAATATTTGAGGATAATGAAGGGAAACTTATTGTATGATAAATGTTGTAGGTTTAAAAAAGATAATTCGCCCACTTGTACTTTAATAGACATAACACTGAAGAAGGGACCATATCGGCCTCGAAACAGCTGTCTGTTGCAAAATAAAAATATCAACCTAAAAATGGAATCTAACAAGAATTTTTTTAATTTTTTAGAAGGTTGCAAACATCCGAACCAACAATTGGAAATTTTTTTGGTTTCATGCTTTCAGTTGAGCTGTTGGACTGGAATCGTAGGCACGGCAAGCCTCTTTGAAAAAAACGCGTTTTGCGGGAATCGTTATAACTTTTATAATTATGAATATTTTTTTATTTTCTCAAGCTGATTTTGCACATTAAACATTGTACTACGCAAAACGTAAAACAATTTGTCAATAAAAATATGGCTACATACCTTCATAAAAATTCAAACTTTGCCCTATTTTCTCGCACCTCAACATATATAACCCCTTAATCGTAATAGTTGAAAATCTTTTATATCTTCTTTTTTCTTAGCTTGCACAGCTCAGATAAGTAAGTTTTGTCTTCAGAAATTGTAATTCAATACATCAAACAATGATAATTAGTTTTTTGTTATTCTCATTGAATACTTATACTGACACTTATTTGTTTATTAATTATACATCCGATTTGCTGAAGTCAGCATCTTCGCAGGTGTTCAGATTAATCATAACTAGTGTGTTGGCAATGCACTATTTTCAGCGACTCTGCCTTGTGTTGTCCTTCGTCTGCCACTACTAACTTATGCGTGTGACTGTGAGGATGAACGAGTGAGAAAAATATCTTTACGGACGCGATGTACTAGAATATGAGCTGATAAAATTCGTTGGCCAAAAAAATTAAGGCATCTGCCAGGAAGCATATTGGGTTTTCGCTTCTTACTGCAGCTAATTGCTATTTTTCGGCCACATTGATTTTAACTTTCCATCTATGAAAACATTGATATGAACTCTCTAGTCCTTCTTCTAAGCTATTTATTATAGTCTTCGGTTCTGTTCCTCAGCAAAGGTTTCTAATTGGCAATTAATTTTTGTTAGAAAGTCTGAAGTATAAGTGTTGTAGAGAGTGGGGCTTAAGCAAGAGGCTTGTGGGACATCTGCTGGAATGTTCTTTATTGAGGACTTCCTGCCTCGTATTTTAACTTGGTATTTCGTATAAGAAGAAAGATTTGTCAAGTCTTGCGGAAAGTTGAATTGTTTGAGTTTACAGAGAAGCCCGTCATGCCAATGAGTATCAAAGAGTATACATCATAACTAATATTAAAAACAGATCAATTATAGACATATATTGTATATATTTATTATTAAAGATTGATTTGAACAATACCTATTTATGAAGAAAAAAAAATGGTTTTACAATCAAAAAAACAAAATAGGTAATGTAACATTTCTTAACTAATTCAATATTTAAATAGATATATTAATTGCAAATTTTTAGTAATTTATTTAAATATGTCTATATACACACATATCAATATTTAATTACCTGAAAATCCGTTGTGAAGAACACTGTGCGCACTCGTTCTGCAGCAACTATAATACTGTTTGTGTCAGGACTGTTTTGTCCTGACTTATTATGTTTGTTGAACCGCACCGTCCTGATCCAGCTCTCTTTTCGGACTGAAATTATGAGTGCAAGTATGAAGTATTGGACATATTCTTGAGGAGGATATTTGGCACAATCTCTTTATATGAATCTTTATTAAGCGTAATGAACAAAACATAAGCAATCTTCGTATAAACAATAGTGTTTGTGTCAGGACTGTTTGTCGGAACCGCACCGTCCTGATCCAGCTCTCTTTTCGCACTGAAATTATGAATTCAAAAACTCCTGAAATAGATGCCGACGATGCACACTCCAGCCATGAAAACAACGTCAAGTGTTCCCACGGTCAGAACACGCATCGTCAGCATCCGCCGCTGGTCATACCATGCTGCTCGCACGATGAATATGATACGTGGTCAGCAAAGTGCTGACCACGTAAGTGCTGCAAAGTGATGCGAACAACACGGTGTCACGGTGTCAACATCCACCCCCCGTTGAACGCTCCGTTCAACTTCTTCCAAGGTGTGCGGCAGGCTGTGGCGTCTAGGTAGAGGCACCGGTGGGCTGGAACGTGGGTTGCAGCGCAGCTTGCAGGGTCGGCAACTGAGGTAGCTGATGAGTATGGCCAATCCGATGAGGCCCAGATAACCGATAGAATATTGATGAATGTCGTGGGTGGTCAACTGGTTGGTCCAAGTTAGATCTTGTGTCTGCAGTTGCCTTCGTAGCTCGCTGATTTCGGATGTGCGCATTCCGAAATGACTGGAGCTGTTGCGAACATTTCCGGACTCCTCTCTGCCACCCTCCAGAACTCCACCGATCTCCGTCCATCACCTGCGGACCGCGCCGGGAGCCGTGCCTAGCTGGCCCTCATACATATGATGACCTTGAATGATTGCAACATCAGATCTGAGGACGCAGTCCGGCTCCAAACAGAGTGTACCAGATCCTTGCAGCATCAGGGTTGAGGTGTTGCTCCCGCACACGAGCTGAGCAATGAATTGGTTTGTAAACGCATAAATCCATTCGTTTGATTGCGGGATGTTGGACAAGATGAAAGAAGTGGGCAGATTAACCATGTTGCAATCGGACGTGGACGGAGTCCCCTTCAGCAACAACACCTCACATCCACTCACGTTGGATTCCTTGCTATACAGTGGATGAGACTGCCGGCAGATACGAAAGGTTTGCTCCATCCGGATGCAGGATGCATGCTCCAATTCGGACAGCGGATAATAGAGATCGCGATGTGGCGTGATGATCAAATAAGGTGATGTGGGCAGTACCGCCACTAGCCGGTTAAGCTTCACCGCTGGCATCGGAAGGAGTCTATAGAGCTCGAAAGTTGTTGTGGTTACGAGTGGCACCTTCAATTCGAAGACGACGAAGTCAGCGGTCACCTTGGCCTTGATCGATGTTATCTGGAATAGCTGCGAAAAGTTCTCCCGGTCTATAAGCAAGCGCTGGTTTTTGGACAGATGTTCTCTAATATTGGTCAACTCGGTGTTTAATTGCTGTTGTGACAGCAACAACGAGTTGAATTGCCCATGCTGGGTGTCTGTCACCAGGCTGACAAGGGACGATTGAATTCGTTGTAGATTGAAAGTGACGAGGGTCATCTCAAAAAACAGTGTTGTGATCAAGTCCAGCTTCTGATTTTGACTTCGCTCCGGATGGGACGCCGTGGCTTCGCCGGTCATTTGTGCCAGCTTCTGCTCTATCGCCGTGAACCTTTGGTGTATCATCTTCTCGCTTTTCCCCAAGATGTTTAGTGTTGAATCGATTATTGAGGTCTGATTTTTCAATAGGGAGTGTAGCATGTCTTGTCTTCCCTCCATAGTTTTGATGGTTTGAGCCATCTGATTCGCATATTCGTCATCAAGAATACCAAATAGCGATCGGGCGATGCCACCCACGGCATTGATGGCGCCCCTCTTGGATCTGATTCTCAGCATCCGATTCATATCGGAGAGTTCCTTGTCAAAATGCCGGAAATGATCTACGAGATGCAAGCAATTTGTCTGCAAGGTTCCCCTCTCGCATAGCTGATGTAGCAGATTCGTTCCGTTTTGTAGCACGGCCAACTCCCACCAGTACGGTTGCAAGCTGTAGTAGATCAACAGCTTCCATTCACTCGAAGACAAGTACGTCTTGCCCAATGGCTGGAAATATAGACCAGGACCTGGACTGGTCGCTGAGCCTTGCGTTGGAACGGTGTTCACCATTGGAATTAGTAGACATGTCAAGAGGAGAGCCACACTTGACGTTCCGGTTCGCATCGGCCGCCGTTTCGTTGCTGCGTTGCTGTCATTGTTCTCCCGGACCAAACCTCCCGTCGATTGCAAAACGTCAGTTTGTGATGGCTCTTCAGCAGCTGGTGGATCTTCGAGCACTGGCAGTGGAGCCAACTTGTGTATCGGCCTTTTAAATATTCCGGATGCCGTTTTGACATCGACGACTCGCACGAAACCGTCTGCGCCCTTGTACACCTTGATGACTCGACCCAATGGCCACTTCATCGGCGGGGTATTGTCGTCACTAATGATTACCACCGTGCCCGGTGTCACATCATGGTTTGATTGCCTCCACTTGACTCGATGTTGCAGCTGCGTCAAATACTCATGTGACCATCGTCTCCAGAATTCAAATTTGATGTGGTTTATTAACTTCCACCTAGCATGGAGACCACCGGTAAATGGTTCTGAACGACCGTCCACCATGGCCGTGGGGGGTTCTCCGATGAGAAAATGAGCCGGGGTTAACGCTGTCAAATCATTGGGGTCTTCTGACATTGGAATCAACGGTCTTGAATTGAGGATGGCCTCCACCTCGACCACCAATGTGTGCAGCTCTTCATAAGTGAGAGTTGCCGATGAGACGCCTCGGCGGATCAAATTTTTGGCTGACTTGACCGCAGCCTCCCATAATCCACCAAAGTGAGGTGCACGGGGGGGAATGAAATGGAAATCGATCCCCCTGGCGGCGCATGCCGCCGTCACCTCCCGACGTGCCTCATTGGAATACAGCGCTGACGACAATTCCGATAGCTGGTTATGAGCTCCCACAAAGTTGGTGGCGTTGTCGCAAAAGAGATTTCGGCAGTGACCTCGTCGCCCAATGAACCGTTTGAGAGCGCAGATGAATGCCTCGGTGCTTAAATCGCTTACCAATTCCAAATGGACGGCCTTGGTGGCGAAGCAGCAAAATATGGCAAGGTATCCTTTCTGAGGTCGGTCCACAGAAATCGACTCCAGAACTTATGAAAGGACGGGCTGGCTGCACCCGTGCACTCGGCAGGTTTCCCATAATTTGCGAAAATAACTTAGGTTTGACTCGGGTGCACCACACGCACTGCCGAACAATCGATCTCGCCAGTTGTTTTCCTCGGATTGGCCAGAAGCGTTGTCTTGTAGAAGCGAGCAGTGCCTGCGCTCCGAGATGACAGTTGTTGCGGTGTATGTCCATCATCAGTAATCTGGTAAATGGATGTTTGAACGGTAGCAGAATTGGGTGTTTGGCGTTAAATGATATTTTGGCAGCTTCCAGTCTACCACCGACACGGATGATGCCCTCCGGATCCAGAAATGGCGCCAGTCCCACCAACGGACTGTGGTTGGATACTTGCTTCCCCGATCTAATGTCCAGAATTTCATTGTTAAAGACCTCAGACTGTACATACCTCAGAATGGCCTCCAGGGCTACAGCCAACTCGTCACTTGTGAGCGCTTGATTCGCCAGTTGAGATCGCTTGGCCATGGGTTTGAGACGACCGACAAAGCGCATCATGTAGGCCACTATGCGCTGCAGCCTTCTGAAGGAGTTCCCGTGTTGAATCTCCTGAATGAAGTGAACTTCACAAGCCGCTATCGCCACCATCGATACCCTGATTCGCCTCTTTTCCAAGTCGCAGGGCTCTTCCCTCCGAAACTCAGGAGGCCAAAATGATTCCGCCCTGCGCAAAAATTGTTGCTGCAGTTGCTCAGTTCAGCTGGCGCCATACCACGGGAAAGGATGTCAGCTGGATTGTCCTCCGAAGCCACGTGTCGCCATTGATCCGGCCTAGAAATGGTTTGTATGGCCGCAACCCTATTTGCCACAAAAGTATTGTACGACGACGCTGTAGAATTGACCCAAGCCAAGACGATCTCGGCGTCAGTCCAGAAGACATGGAAAACCTCCGGCAGGTTGAGCGCAGCCTTGATTCGCTTTGTGAGCTCCGCCCCCAACTTTGCAGCATACAACTCCAGACGTGGAATCGTTATCGTCTTGATTGGGGCCACTCTTGATTTTGCGCACAACAGCTTGACCATGATTTGACCACTCCGTAGGGTTGATCGCACGTACACCGCAGCGCCATATGCCTTCTCCGAGGCATCACAGAAGGTGTGCAACTGTACTTGAACGGGTTTCTCGCCTGCACTGATGTGACGAGCAAATCGAGCCTACTTTAAGGACGGCAGGCTGCTGCGAAAGTCAGACCATTGAGTATGGATTCTCGCTGGCAGTGCTGCATCCCAGTCCAATTCCAGCCGCCACAACTCCTGCAGGAACAACTTGGCGGCTACGATAACAGGAGCCAGAATGCCCAATGGGTCGAACATCCTTGCTACATCGGACGCGATCGTCCGCTTGGAGAATCTTGTTTTGATCGGCTCAAGATTGATCTGAATCTGGAACTCGTCGGCCTTTGGACGCCAGATAACTCCCAAAGTTTTGATGTAGTCCTCGGACAGACTACCAAAATCCAGCTGGACCTGTTGGTCCTCGAGTTTGATCTGCTTCAACAATTGAGGATGGTTGGCACACCACTTGCGCAAAGGCATGCCAGCGCTCGAGAGTATAGTGCGGAGCTCTGTCTGTTGCCGAAGTGCGTCCTTCAAGCTATCTGCCCCTGTCATGACGTCGTCAACATAAAAATCCCTCTGCAACGCGCTGCTGCCCAGTGGACATCTCTGCTGGTTCTCCTGTGCCAGAAATTGCAGACACTTGGTAGCCAGATATGGGGCACACGTTGTGCCGTAGGTTACCGTTTTCAACTGGTAGTACCGCAACGGCTGCGATGACCTGTTTCTCCAGATCAAGCCATGATACCGACGATCTTCAGGATGTAGTATTATCTGACGGTACATCTTCTCAATGTCAGCGGTGAAAACAAAACGGGGCATTATGAAGCGCAGCAGTATCGCAAACAAGTCATCCTGAACAGTAGGTCCCGTATGAAGTACGTCATTCAAGGAGACGTTCGTGGTGGTCTTACTGGATGCATCGAAAACCACCCGCAGTTTGGTTGTGCTACTATCTGGCTTCAGGACACAATGATGTGGCAGGTAATATCGTAATTCCTCACGCTGCTGCGGTGTCACCTCCTGCATGTGCCTCAGCCGATCGTAGTCTTTCATGAACTCCTCGTACGGGAACCTCAAATCAGGTTTTTTGTTCAGGCGGCGCTCCAAGGCGATAAATCTGCGAGTAGCTACCACTTGTGAATCACCTAATGTCTCAGGATCATCGCTGAATGGAAGTCGTACCATGAAACGACCGTCGGAACGTCTTGTCATTGTCCGATCAAAGTGTGCTTCGCATGCCCTTTCGGTCAAAGTCAACCTGTGCTGCGGATCCTGTACTTCCTCGACGTCCCAAAATCGTTTGATGAGCTGGTTCAGTTGAATATCTTCTGTCAAAACGCCGCATGCTACCGGGGATTCCTGAGGCGTGACCACCCTTCCGGCCACAATCCACCCGAGTAGAGTGTTCTGGAGCACAGGGAGCCCCGGGCCCAACTTTATTTGCCCAATGGCTAGAACTTCGTAAAAGTGTTCGGCACTCAGCAGCATGTCGATGTGTTCCGTTCGGTGGAACTCAGGGTCCGCCAACCTTATGTTTTTGGGAATGTGCCATCCTGATACGTTCAAATTCGAGGAAGGTTGAGGTGATATAATCTTATCCATGACATAGGCCTCCAATTGTGTCGCATATCCAGTCAATTTTGACCTTAGGCCGAGATTCACCCTATGGTGTGCCTTTTCAGTGCTGCCGCCGACTCTCTCGATGAGCGCAAGGTGAGGCGTCGATGACAGACCCAATTTTTTAATGATTCGTGCTGTCACTAAGTTAATTTGTGAGCCCGGGTCCAGTACAGCTCTACAATCCGTCGTTCTACCGTGACTGCCAACCAGCCTGACGACGGCTGTGCTCAAAAGTGTATATCCTTTAGATCGAGGCTCCATCAAAGTCGTCAAAGCGAGAGACGGTGGGTCAGATTGCGGCCTTGAATTTTGGCTTGACATTGTCGGGCTTGAGGATATCGTCTTCGCCGACTTGGACTTGTTGTCTATAGTAACATGTAACAGGGTGTTGTGATTCTTAGCACATTCCCTGCAATTTCTGGCCGTACAGTTAGAGGCTTGATGTCCTTCTCGCAGACAATTGATGCAAAGTTTTTTCGAACGAACGAAACTCAATCTCTTTGAAGTGGAGATCCTGAGGAATTCTGGGCAGTAGTACAGCGGATGATCCTGCCCATACATTAGGCACCGTGTAGCTGTAGCGGCGGCCACAGTCGTCTTGATACCCTTTTTACGAGTGATGTCCGGATGCGTTGGCTTGTCACCGAGTGTCTCGAGCGCCTGGAAACGCACTTCTAAGAAGTCCAGGAAGTTCTTCAAAGGTGGTATTTCACGTGGGTTCGACAACGATTGCTCATAGAGTGCGTGCGTCGCTGAGTCCAACCTTCGGATTAGCACATGTAGCAGCAACGGATCCCAGTCGCTTGTGGACACTTGTAGGTTTTCCAGGCCTCTGAGACACTCTTGTGTGGTGTCATGCAGCGCCTTTATTGCTGCCACTGACGGCTTCCCGCCCGCATGAGATGGCTGACTCATCAATTTGTTTATGAGAGCCGATACCAGCAGTCGCCGATTATCGAACCTTTCGTTCAACGTCCTCCAGGCGGCATCGTAGTTGTCGTCTGATAATGTAAAATTGCGAATCAGTAACTCGGCTTCTCCTGTGAGGTTCGCCTTGAGGTACCACAGTTTCTGGCACTTAGACATCGGATTGTGATGCACCATTTGTAGGAAAAGGTCACGGAACTGTCGCCAACGCAAATAACTTCCATCAAAGCTAGGGAGTGTGATCTTCGGCAAGGGCACACCGGGAGTCATCACAGGCGGGGCTGGCGAGGATAGTGTGGCATCGAGCTCCTCCAGTCTCGATTCCAATTGGATCACCCAATTCTGCGCAACCTCTTCTAATTGAATGTGCTGCTGCATACTAAATCCATGCGCCTCGGGATCATCGCACAATTCAAAGATTTGCTGATGGAGCTCGTCCAGCTGTTGCCAACCTCGCTGCACCATCACGATCTTGGCCTTGCACCAGGCCCGTGTGGCCTCCGGCTGCTTCAAGCGATCCACAGACCTCCTCAGTGAGTCTGCCATCGCCTTGTAGCGGCGCAGCATCCTTACGCTGCCGGCACCCATTGGCGTCGAAGCCTCTGCAGCCGGGTCCTTTACATCGCTATCAATGTGCGGTTTGGGCGTTTCCTGTGACGGTCCCACTGGTGGCAATTCCAGTTGTTTTTTGGCCAGTATTTGGTCGCGGAAGTGCTGTTGGAAACGCAGGTAGTTGCTCTTTGTGGTTTCATAGAATTGACTCGTGAAATATTCGTGCGACGGAGCGACCTCTGGTAAGGATCGGATATGGCTATCCTCCTCCTCGAAAGCCTTCTAGGCGATTTCGAGTCGTCGTAGTCGCTCCGCATAGTAGCTAGCCTCGTGTTTTCGAGAGGGCCCATCTCTTTTGTAATTTGAGATTACAGCTTCCACGGCTCGAGCCAATTCCTTCAGGCCCTCGATCAAACTATCTACATTTGCCATGCCGTACAAAGCTTGTATTTGCTTGCACTAAATCAAGAGGCACGATTAAACACAGCACTATATTCCAACAGCCCCTCACAGTCACTTCACTTACTACTACGATGGTAAACGGGAGATCGCGAATTTAAACTCGCCGGGGCCTCCAAATGTTTGTGTCAGGACTGTTTTGTCCTGACTTATTATGTTTGTTGAACCGCACCGTCCTGATCCAGCTCTCTTTTCGGACTGAAATTATGAGTGCAAGTATGAAGTATTGGACATATTCTTGAGGAGGATATTTGGCACAATCTCTTTATATGAATCTTTATTAAGCGTAATGAACAAAACATAAGCAATCTTCGTATAAACAATAGTGTTTGTGTCAGGACTGTTTGTCGGAACCGCACCGTCCTGATCCAGCTCTCTTTTCGCACTGAAATTATGAATTCAAAAACTCCTGAAATAGATGCCGACGATGCACACTCCAGCCATGAAAACAACGTCAAGTGTTCCCACGGTCAGAACACGCATCGTCAGCATCCGCCGCTGGTCATACCATGCTGCTCGCACGATGAATATGATACGTGGTCAGCAAAGTGCTGACCACGTAAGTGCTGCAAAGTGATGCGAACAACACGGTGTCACGGTGTCACGGTGTCAACAAATACTATTTGGAAAAATTAATCTTTCTTTATTTTTGGTAAAATCAATATACAGTACCGCTTAATGCTCTGCAAGTAATATTACTTTTGAAGAAATGTCAAATTTTTTCAGTGAAACAATAACTTTGAATTTAGTCTTATGCTATCTTTATCAACTCCATTTATTGCTGATTTTTTCAACAAAAAGAAATATACTAATCCATTGACTAACAACAACAAAAAATTTAAAAAAAACCGAAAGAAACACAAATTCAAGAGCTCAAAACATATGCAACTCGCTTTTTTCATATTGCAAACACTTTAATGGTAAAACCACTATATGTTTATAACGGTAATCACATTGTTTTGACATTATAATCTGTCAGACGATAAATTGTCAAAGTTTAATTTTCATTCTCATTGAGTTTGGACTAATTTAGGCAATCAGTGAAAGTGAAAAAGTTTTTATCTAAATATGGGTGGATACAAATATAACTCAACTGTAAGATCAATGATTTTGTGTGATTTTTCAAGTGGATTATCTCAGAAAGGGATATCATGTAAATATTCAATTCATAAATCAACAATTTCCAGAATAGTAAGAAGTGAAAGTATTGAATGGTGCCAAGATCTCGTGCGGCAACCTCCGTTGATGATCGTCACATAAAGACTTTTATAAAGAAAAATCCTACAGCATCTGCTAAAGATATTAAAGAAGCGACTTGTCTAGATGTCAGCCTGAGCACCATAAAAAGAAGAGCAGTAGAGGTTGGTTCAAAAGCTTACAAAGGTACGAAAAAACCTCTTGTATCCGAAAAAAATCAAAGGCTTCGTCTCAGATTCGCACATGCTCACAAAAATTGGAGCCAACAACAGTGGAAAGCTGTTTTATGGTCAGACGAATCAAAATTCAATCTTCGCGGATCAGATTGTAAGTCCTACCTGCGTCGACCTCAGGGTACAAAGTTCAACCCAAAATATACAACACCTACAGTCAAGCACAGCGGTGGAAACGTGATGGTGTGGGGTTGTTTCTCGGGGAAAGGAATTGGTCCCATTAAGCGTATTGAAGACACGATGAGGGCGGCTGGCTACAATGATATTTTAAGCGATGTTATGCTCCCATTTGCAGAATGGAACATGCCACTACCTTGGACATTTCAACATGACAATGGCCGGCGCAGTCTTCCGATCTGAACCCGATTGAGAACATGTGGATGATGGTGAAGCGCAAAATTGGTCCAAAAATTTTCAAAAATGATAATGACCTGTTTACTGAGGTTAAAAAGGAATGGGACACTATTTCACCGGACTACATAAAAAAACTCATTGAGTCAATGCCCAGAATATGTCATGCGGTCATCAAGAGCAACGGTTACGCAACAAAATATTAGATTTTCTGTATATTTTTTTGATATTGTTATTAGTTGCACATGTTTTGAGCTTATGAAATTTCGCTTCTTTGGTTTATATTAAATTTTTTGTTGTTGTTAGTCAATGGATTAGTATTTTTGGTTTTCTTAAGAAATCAGCAATAAATGGAGTTAATAAAGATAGCATAAAACTAAATTCAAAGTTATTGTTTCACTGAAAAAATTTGACATTTCTTCAAAAGTATTATTAGTTGCAGAGCATTTGAGCGGTACTGTATGTGTACATGCAATGAATATTTAAATTTTACATAAGGAAAAAAAAACAACGATAAACTAAACAATTCTGACATTTAATATTAAGCTTCTTTTTTAACAATCGAAAAGACGCCAACTATAATTTTTAATTACACATTCAAAGTGAATTTATGTACTAGATTTCTTGCAAATTACAGCTGTAGTAAGGCTGTTACCACCATTTCTCGTAGAAGCAAGCCGTATTCTTTGTGATTCCTTTCGGAGGGAGTTTGTTGTAATGAGTTTGTAAGTTTCGTTGTCCAGCTCTAGCGACTGGAGTATATTCTTGAATTTTGGGACACTGCTTTTAACCCTAGATAGCTAACGTTCGGAAAACCCCTCTTTAGGCTAACCATTCGTCGAAACAACGGGTACTTGAAATTAGTTTTTAAGCATAAGTTATAAACTATATGCTACTGATATTTTAAGTGATCATTAATTCAAATGCTTTTGAATGAATATACATAATTTTACATTAGATTTTACTTATTTATTGAAAACTATGAGAATATTTCTCCACTATATAGAAAATTAGCGAATTTATTCAAATTCAATAATTATTAAAATAATAAATCAACAAAAAAAATAGTACTTCATTGATTTTTTAGCTTCTGATAGCATGTTATCTTTTGTGAAAAATATTCTACATTAAAAAAAGTTACAACAATGTAGAGCATATGGTGCAAAAGTCAACCTTATGTTCGACACATGTTGCTACCTTACATTTGGTACAAATATTTTTGGACTTGCGTTTTTTCTTATAATGAAGATTGTAATAGCTCTTTTTCATTTTCTGAACGATGAAAAGAAGCTCGGCTAGATGATGGTTGATGCTAGAACGCTCCTGATTTTATCTTTGACTTGAGTAGGCATTGTTGTTTTGCTCAATCTCGCTTGAAGGTCCCACAAGTTGAAAATACAGTGTCTTGATAAATTCTCTGCGTGGCATAACTTTACCCCCAGCTTTCACTGAGTTGCAACAATGTATAATGTAACTGTTTGTGCACCCAATATTAATCATTCCATAAAAAACGCACATTGGCCATCAACTTGTTTTTCGGTTGCAGGACATTTGATCAAACGTGTCCACGCCACCTTTTGTTGAGTTATAGAACTCAATCATTTTTGTTTTTATTTTTTTGTTGATGAATTTACTGTGCCTGATTCTTCGCATGAAGATAACAAATAAATAACTTTTGACAACCTGGATTTGTAAGAGAACAACGTCAGTGGTTCATCGTAGCAAACTATTGACGTTCCGGCCTACCTCCATTTGTTATTTTTTGGTACTGTTGGAATTTCCCTTTTATTTCCTCGACGTGTACCAACTATCTTCAACTTATATGGTTTTGAGCTGTTGACTTTTTGTCAATGAGACAGACGTGAACCAATTACCGGTGGTGACATTCCTGTTTGTGCCATGAATTGTGCACGTCAGTTGTTTTACGAAAAATTCACCCAAAGGCAGCCCGCAAGCACTTGTGCCTTTTCCCAGATAACACGTGGCATAAATCATCTAGTACGTCTCACTATCCCACATCATTTGGAGTTTGATTCCATGTTTCGTGGGTTTATTTGGAATATACATACGTATGGAATATGCATCTGTCACGAAAGCCAAGCAGTTGCTCGTGACGTTTGTACCACGATAATAATTATTCCGACATTGTTTAACAAGCATATCTCAAATATTTCTTATTGGTGTTAATAAATCATTTTGTTTACTTTGCAACCGTAAATCTTTATCGTCTAATAAGGAAGTCAAATATTTCACGGCTCAATGCAGCTACATATCCTTTTCACAATAATTTGAATCAAATGGCTCTATTGAAGTTAAATGATATAAGTTAAATTTTTCAGGGCTGTGGCCAAAATGAAAACATCAACTAAGGCTTTGACTTCCATAATGCTGGTATCACTTTGTGTAGCGGTTAAAGTTTTATACAAAGCTATTTTTAACTGACTATTCGTCCATTTGACAATTTCTTCATCTGTAGAGAATTGTTGAAGGCAGTTCTCCATTGGTCAGTCCGCTTCATGAACGGTTCGATCCTCTTGATATATGTAGAATATTTCTTGATGAAGTTCGAGTCGAAGAGTGGCTCTTCGTTGTAGACCAGAAATATTTATTTTTGCCTAGTATGCTTCCTTGGGGCAAATGAATAATATCTAATGCATTTTTTACTGCCGCACCTGAGCCGCTCGGTCGAATGGGTTCCACATGTGATGACAAGTTTTGTGGTATACTTATATCACTTTCATCGGAATCAGATGGCTCAAAGTTTTCGTTACTTTAGACGCCGTCTTTTATTACGAAATCGTCAGTTTCACAGCCTGAAGAATCAACTACACCTTCGGGATGAAGTTCTGCATTTATCACATTAGCTATTGCAGATTTATCTAGCGAGGAAATGACCAAAAACTGTATCATAAACAACGTACCACAACAACATACATTGGCATTCACATAAAAAACTAACGGTTATACATCCGTCAATATGACGGGCAAATGTCATAACCTCGAAAGCTATTACACCTACATGTTCTATGTGTGCATCACTGTGGCGATCTCATCGCCAACTGAGCTGACAAGCAGAGACTAAATATTCGCATGCAGTGTTGAAGAAATATAACAATATTTCTTTTCTATGCCCGTCGTTTCGACTGAGGTTAGGTTTCTTAACAAGGTTAATAACGACCCAGATAGTAATTTTAAGAGAATCAATGGTTTCTTCGATAACTGAGGCTGAGTGCTGCTTTTCCATCGTAAATCAATTTATGGTTAATTTTTGGTTGATTTAACTACGAAACTTGGGCCACTCAGCTTTTTTTAAAGAAAGGACTATGTCGGCTGCTTTTGTAGTGCCATTTGTAAATATACAGGCAAATGTGGAGAGGAAAGGGATCATTACACTAAACAAATAACACCGTTGCCTAGACTATAAACTCACTCAAAACTATATCGAGGGTTGAGCCGGTTCCTTTTGTCGAGTAGTGTGGGGGTTCATCTGGCGAGTGTATGAAAATGTTGGTGTACTCTGTTAGCTTATAGAGTGCGAGTATCGTCGTTGCTTGACCGAACTCTAAAAAAAATGAGTAGGGCTCCGCCTACTTGGATAAAAAACTACTGTTTAACTTTACAGAAAACTTTTGTTTTTCTTCTCGACCAACAGAGCTACGATTTAACTTGGTTGGACAACCAGACTTTATTTTTTCTATCGAACATCGTGACGGCGTTTTCTGAATTGAAGGATTACTCGAGGTGTTCATTTATACGACGGTATATATTGCTTTTTATTGCTTACTTAACAAACGTGATTTGTTGAAATTTGGTATTGAACTTGGACATGTTCCAGTGCTAAAAATGCTTACCTATTGTCTGGATTCGGCACATGTTACTTGCGTTGCGAAATCGTTGCATTCAGGTAAATGCAACATTTGCAGCAATTGGTCAATGGGAATATTATTTTTAACGGGAATTTGAGGCCTCATTTACATGATTTGCGCGTCCTGTAAGATTCGGGAGAGTGCAGTTCCATTGTCGATGCCAAGCATTCAGATCACCACAAAGAAGGTGTATATGGTTTTTTGCAAAATCTCTCTATATCTCTCACGAAGTGATTTACTTTATCCTTCGTGTTTTTGGTACCTATAAAGTAGACGCTGTAAATTTTTAAATACTGATTTTCAATAAATTTTCTAATATTTTCTATAATGGACGATTTAATTTCTAAATAAGAAAGTGACGGATTGCCTTTTTTATGGCAATCGCTACTCCTCCGCCGATTTACTCCTACGAATGTCGTATAAGGGATGTTTTAGTTTTTCTTATCGGCCTTAATCATGTCTCTCTTATTACGAAAATATCTACGTTACTGTTAGTTTCGAAATTAAATACTACTAAACTTATGTTCCTTATGCTGTGATCATTCCAGATTAATATTTTGATCAATTCAAACCGAATAAGAACTTAATTGAAAGATTCACTATGACATTAAATTGTTCGTTTCTGCATTCATACGATGTAAGCTTTTAATCAGTTCCTGGGATATCTCCAGAAGCAATGCTGGTGGAAAGAGGTTGCAGTTGGTGGAACTGAACTGATGTAGAACTTTGCTGACTTATTGAGCATTTTTAACAAATGTGCAACACCCTATTAATACACGCTCTTTCGGTTAACGACTGACACTTTATTTGTCACAACAAAACATTACATGAATAAAATAAAGATGGCACTACTAGTCTTACAGAAACATTTTGGTATATAATTATAACACCCCTACTTAACAAAATATTTCTAAAAAGTAACTCAAGTAACAATTAACTAACTTAAAATTTTAATTAGGAACAAGACCTATCATTCCTCAAAATTTATAATGCTTTGCTGATAATAAACCTTTGGTTAAGAGATCAGCAGGCATATCTAGAGTTGACACATATTTCAAATGAATCACATTATTCATTATAGCATCTTTAATTTAATGATAACGCACATCAATGTGCTTAGTTCTATTCAGAGACTGGTGATTTGAAGATAATTTCAATGAACTCTGGTTATCACAGTGCAATCTAATTATGCTTAATTCACCTGTTATTGCATACATCAAATTTCTCAAATATGTTGCTTCCCTAGCTGCCTCTGACAATGCTACATACTTAGCTTCGGTACTGGATAAGGATACAGTTTTCTGCTTCCTACTTTGCCATGAAATAACAGAACCAGCCATATTAAAGCAGAAACCAGTATAGGATTTCCTGTCTAAAACATCACTTGCCCAATCGGCATCTACAAAACCTTCTAATTCTATATTACTATCTTTGCTATATTTCAAACAATAATGTTTAGTTTTCTGTAAATATTTCAATACTCTCTTAGCTTGATTAAAATGAGTTTCATTATAGCAATTATTAAATTGACTTAGGTAAGTAATGGAATACGCTATGTCAGGCCTAGACAGAACAGCTAAGTACATTAGACTACCTATTAGTCTTTGATAAGGAACATCTGTTAAACAATTTTCAGCCTTTTTTAGATTCAACTTACATTCTATTGGAGTATCGATAGATCTTGTTAAGACCATTGCTGCTTCGTTATTTTTCTACGTAGCAATGTACGGATGTTGACGTCATTCCTTGTTCATTTATCCCATCTTCACCTTTTCCTCTCACATGTCATTTTCCTTTTCACCTTTTTCCTCATAATATTCAACCAAATATCCACTCCAAATAGTTGGTACACAATCCAATATATTTGAATTTCGTATAATTCAAATATGCTGGATTCTACCAACAACAGACGTATTTGCACGTTAAGATTGCAAGTGACTCCGTGGCGTAGTAAATCCGCTTCAGCCTGTGACCCCTGGATTCTGGGTTCAAATCCATCCTGGGTGTTAATCTTGTAACCTATTTATCGGTTGGGGTTTTTCAGAGCGATCGATATTTTCTTCGATTTGCTCTGAGGAAGTTGACCTTAACCCAGGGGTTGAAAGGTTAACATCCGCGAACCGGTGAGGACAGTTGTCGACAGTGGGATGAGGTACCGGTAACGACAGCGGGTCGGCGGTGATGCGTGAGTTTTTTTTGGGTGGTTGAGATGTTTTGTTCGGGAAGGTGAAGAGGTTGGACGACAAGTTGGCAGCGTGACATAAAGAATTCTGGAAATGGTGATTCTAAAATTTTTAAGTGAATTTATTTTTTTGATTAACATTTTGCAACCCTATGGCTCAGTACTTTCAATTGATTTCACACGTTGTTTTAAGGCAGAGACAATTTATCGTGCGCCAGGACAAATGAGTGAGATGTGGTTTGGGATTTTTTGTTCGGTAAGGTGGAGAAAGTTGGTCGAAAAGTTGGCGGTGTTATATAAAAAAATCCTGAAAATTGTGATTCGAAAGTTTTTAAATACAATTCATCGTACAATTTGTGAAATTATTGGAATCTGTTTTCAGTTTGGAATTGTTACTAAAAATAACATTTTTAGTTTTGGTTTGTTAAGTGCAAGAATAAAGAAAAAAAAGTCTCTGTGCCTAAGAGGAGTAAGATTTGAAAAATTGCGTGAAAGCGAAATATGAATTTGTTGCTTCAATGAGAAGCAAATTAAACATTCTGTAAAGTACTACCACCGTTTGTTGATAGACAAAAAAAAAACCGCAAAAATTGAGGTTAGCCCGTATTTCCTTTTTTAAATATTTAAACGGAAGCCATGTTTCCCGTAGAAAATGGTAGACTTAGATTAAAGCATGAAATGCTAAGATGTGCTAGTGAGAAAAATGTTTTTCTAAAGGATATTCCAAAAAATAGGGAAAAATTTGCCTTTGTATATGGTGCTTATGTGACTTTGTAACACAACCTATAAGAGACATTTTACATAAAATGAAAATCTTATCTGAATAAGCTTAAATTGAAAATCCAGCGAAAATATACTCGGTACGATTAAACTTTTATTTTGAATTGCACTCATCGTGAAAGGCTTTCTCTGAACGAGGAATAGTTGGTCATCGTATGCGACGAGAAAAAATGGAAAACATCATCAGAAAACTAAAACAAAAATCAAAAACTCGGAAAAACAGAATAGGCAATTTATTATATTTATTTTTATAACTGCACTTAATATATAGCATGCTGTGAACCGTACCCGATCCGGTTAGGTGGTTATTTTTTTTCTACAATTTATGAATTTCTTTTATTTTGTTCAATTTTAACCACAATTTTTTAAAGGTTTTCCTATTCATTTATTATATTCTTTGTATTTCTTTACTTACATTTCTTTACTTACTTTTCTTTACTTACTTTACTTTTCTTATTTTTTTTTGTTTCCAATTTATATTTTTTTATTAAAGACATGAATTTAAACTAATTCAAATATTTTTTTTCATTTCTTCAAGCAATCCCTCCTTCGCTTCCTCTCCCTCTCCCCTGAACGTGATGTTGTTGTTTTAGTTGTAGGTGGCCCAGCACGGGCAGTACTCTTCCCCACCAGAACCCCGACAGACTGAGCCTAGCCGGCCTCAGTAAGCCACCTGGGGACCCAAGATCACTGCCATATAAATGTCTGCGACCGCGGCAGCCGTGGTTCGCAACAATCTACAATTGAACATTCCAAATTTATGTAACACCTGTTCTATATATTGTTCTTGATCTATTTTCACAGTATTTAATTTTGTATCTACATGCATTCTCATGCCTAAATAGCGTTTTACACAACATAAATTCAAATTATCAGTTTCCTCTTTGCAGTTTGAAAACATCAGTAAATCATCAACATAAACAGCTACAATGATTTTAACATTCTCACTAACTTTTGTAAATAAACATGGTTCATTGCTTCTTATTTTAAAACCCAATTTACATAAACAATCTTTAGCTCTCTTATACGAAATTAAGGATGATTGTTTAAGCCCATATATTGCTTTCTTAAGTTTTAAAACCTTGCCTTTGTCTGAACATTCAAAACCTACAGCAAGATACATACAAATATTATCATTCAAGTATACATTTAGAAAAGCAGTAATTACATCGAGATGAGTAATGCCCAAATCCCATTGTGTACTAAAAGCAAATAATATTCTTAGAGTTGAAAGTTTCACTACAGGAGCAAATGTGTCCATATAATCAATTCCACTTCGCTGTGAAAACCCTTTAGCCACAAGCCTTGCCCTATATCATACTTTATCATTTACATCTATTTTTTTATTAAATACCCACTTGCACTGCACTATAGAGGTATCACTTGGTATATCAATGAGCTCCCAAGCATCATTGTACTCAAATGACTGCAACTCTTCACGAATGGCCAGCTTCCATTGTTCTGCTTCTGGTCCATTCAGCGCTTCGGAAAGGTCAATCTCCTCAGCACCTGGTAAGTTGTTTGATGTACACATGTTTGACTAACCAAAACGGTTTGGTGGTCTTCTCTGTCTCTTATCTCCAATCACTTCACCAACTCCAAGACTTTGAAGTTCACCTGATGAAATATCAGTTGATGTTCCGTCACGTCAGTTGAAGTCTCCACATGAGTCTTATCTAGATCCATATAAGCTGATGAATCAGAACTTGAACTAGACAGAGATTCATTTATGTTAGTATCCCCCACTGAATCTCTGTTCTCTTTACTGGATTCTTGCACATTATGTGGTGTTTACGTCTTTTCTCTTTGCGTTAAGTTCTGTTCATCATTCTTTATCCATATAGCATTTTCTTCTGGATTTTCAATTCCATACTTTCCTTCCATCACTATTATGTCTCTCTTTTCAGTGACAACATTTTTCTTTGGGTCATAGACTCGATATCGCTATACAGTATCAGAGTATCCAAGCAATATAAATTGTTCAGCTTTCTTATCCCATTTCAATGTTTGTTCTTTGGGAACGTGTACCATCACCGGACTTCCGAATAGACGTACATGGCTTAAGTCAGGCTTCCTTTGATACCACACTTCATAAGGTGTTTTGTTTACTAAACTAGATGTAACACATCTGTTTTTCAAGTAAACTGCAGTATGAGCAGCTTCTGCCCAAAATTTTTTTTGGCAGAACGCAAAATTCTAAAGTCTAAAAGCAAACACCTGCCTTTTTCTACAACAATTATGTTGGCTCTCTCGCTGGCACCATTCTGCTCAGGGGCATATGCAGTAGTCCTTTGATGAATTATACCTTCATTTGCTAAAAAATTGTCCATTAAACCATTACAAAATTCACCTCCGTTGTCAGTTCGAAGTATCTTGATTTTTTTGTTTTGTTGGTTCTCAACCATAGCTTTGAAATCCTTAAATCTCTGGAAAACTTCATTTTTGTGTTTGAGAAAACAAATGCATGTCATCTTACTGTAGTCATCCACAAGAAGCAAGAAGAATCATGAACCGCCAATTGACTTTGTCTCCATAGGCCCACACACATCTGCATGGACTAATTGTAGTGTCTTCGTGCTGGTATGTTCACTACGTGAGAATGGCTGCCTTGTTTGTTTGCCTTCACAACAGGTTATACAGTTCTCCTCCGTTGTGTCACTAGGAGAAGAAAAATTCACTCCGTCTACAATGCCATTTCTCATTTTATTCAAATCACCACTGTTGATGTGTGCTAACATACAATCTGTCGTTTTTAAATTCAAGTTGTAAACACCATTTATCAAATATGCAGTGGCTACTATATCATTCTTCATATTTCGAATAAAGCAACTGTTTGAAACACAACTTTGTTGCCGTTTTTTATAAGCTCACTCACTGACAGCAGGTTTGTTGACAATTTTGGAATACACAACACATTTTTGACAGTAATCTTGTACTTGCAATCTGAAGTTATTTTCACATCCCCGGAGCACTTTACGGGTGCCTTTGTACTATTGGCTACCGTAATTTCTGACATAACTGGCATACAATTAGCATTTTCTATCCAATTTTCATTAGATATCATGTGCGCGCTTCCGCCGGAGTCAATATACCACTCACTTTAATTATACTGTCCACTCAAGAATACCACACTAAACGCATTCGTTTGATTGTTTTTCTGCAATAACGGACATTGATTTCTAAAGTGCCCGATTTTTTTGCATTTGTAGCACACAATCACTTTTTTCGACCGCATTTTAGACGCCATAGACGTTTGTTGTTGTCATTTGCAGCGGTCTATTTGCAGCGAATGCAGCGCCACTGGTGTCCAAATTTACAGAAATTTCCAAATCGATCAATTTCGATTTTATAGAATCTGTGGTAATCTGTATCCCGGAATGTTCTATATCCATGATCATAGGAGAATAATTTTCCGGCAAACCTGTTAATAATAATGATCCTATCCATTCATCTGTTATGGCGAATCCGGTTCCTTTTAATCTTTGTGCTGTCTCGACGACTTGCGTTACATAATTAGTCATAGAATCACAGTTTTCTTGCCTGATTGAAATTAAATGTCGCAGCAAAGAGATTTTTCTTGAAAAACCGGAGTCATCAAACATGTTTTTCAGCTTTGTCTACAGCTCAAACGAGGTTTTCGTTTCCTTGATATGAACATACAGCCCTGAATTAATAGTCAATATTAACTTTGCCCTAGTCCTTTCGTCGTCTGCAGTCTTTGTTTCTGCGCCGGGCACAGGTGTCTTGATGTACTGGATCATGCCCTCTAGCACTAACAAATTTTCTGCCGCGGAACTCCACTCATCATAATTTTCCCTCCCTTTCAGTTTGGGAACACTTTGTGTATAGTTTAAAGCCATTATCTACACAAAAGTTCAGCGTTTTTCTTAAATTGTAATACTAATTACTTAAGAAAATCAGGACATTAGCCCATAACCTATTAATAAACGCTCATACGGTTAACGACTGACACTATATTTGTCACAACAAAACATTACATGAATAAAATAAAGATGGCACTACTAGTCTTACAGAAACATTTTGGTTTATAATTATAACACATCCAAGCTATTTATAACATATTGTGTTTTACTAGTAAACACTCAATCTTTATCGTCATAGATCATTCACAAATCAACACACATTAGCCCCAAAACAAGCAATACTTTACTTTTTATCTCAGCCGATGGGGAAGGTAATAGATTTGTACTTTCATTAAGGACACTAACTGCATCCTTAACCAGCGCATGAAGTGTCGCGGGCATAGTTCGACTTACCTTGGATTCAACACTGCATGATATTAAACTTAGCCATTGTTCTGTATTATTCGATGACTTTTTTCGTGTCATTCTTAGGGAAATTCTTCCTGATATCTTTGTTTTTTTTCGGCTTTCAAGTCCTTAGCTGCTTCTGTTTGTGAATCCGGTTTGGTTTTTCTCCGGTGTCCTCGTCATCACTTTCCATCTGAATTTGAAATACGTCACATGGGTTCACTAAAGGCCGGTCCATACGCTACGTCTTGCACAACGTTTTGCCTGCGCAGTCAAAGAAAAATTTAACTGCGTAAAGTAGAAAAATTGAAAAAGCGTCCAGACGGTGCACATCTGTATTTATTTCTACGCAGTTTTGTTCACCTCGCAATGAAGGATGTATTGCTCTCGTCAGTTTTTGTGTGTTTTCCTGCATAGAAAAAGAGACAAATGGAAAGATTTGAAAATAACCGGCGTTCAAAGTGGTCGAGGAAATGGCATCTAAAAAGACAACACTTTTCCCCACATAGAATTATTGCGTAAACTGCGTATCGAAAAACAAAATAATTGCATAGGATTAACAATTTCACCACATGAAAAGCTGATAGCAACATTGAGATTGTGTTGAAAAATACATACTTGAAGGGTAAGTTAAAATACTGGATTTATATAGAATCAATATGAACTTTTTTATTTTAAAATAACCCAAATCAAACAACTTCAACATTTAAATGTGAAATCAATTTATTTCAATATTTAAAAAAAACTAAGCAAAAACTTCAATGATCACGTGGAAAATAAAATTATTTCAATTTAAAAAAAAATCTAAGTTCCACAAAACTTTATACATTTTCATTTCCATCAAAAGTGTTAATAGGTGTATATTCCCCAATGGCTGTGTAACCGCGGTGAGATGGAAACTCTTCGGATGCTGTTCCAGTTTGTGGTGTAGAATTTAGCAAAATCTGAGATTGCGAAGAAGCAGAATCCCATCGCGTAGGCACGTTTTGTAGGCAATGCTGAAATTGTCCTGTTGCCGGACACTCATATCAACCTTCCGGAAATTTTTGTTTAGCGAACCCATCCCCGCTTCAAATAGAATATCGCAAGTTACTTTTTGCGCAATTGTATTTTGCTCACTATTCACGTTGCGGAATTTATTTGCGACATGTTTTCCAAATACTTGGAATTCAACTTCCGCCTGCAATGGAGTCATTGCATTTCTTCCCCACCTTTGCGATAACTTCTGTTGTAGCATACTTATTTGAAATTCTCTTGCGCGTTGAAGTATTCCGGGATAACGACCCACTTATTGAACTTGAATTGAATCTAGAAATTGGAGTAGCAGGCGCTTCGATTGACCTAGGAACATCTATATCATTTTCAGGTGTGCTTTTCTGAAACTGGAAAGATTAAAGAATTGATGAAGTCTACGATTACTATTATTTTGTAGGTAGCATCTTTATGTAAGCACTTTGAATTCATACTTTGTTAATTTTATTTCAATTAAAAACTGAGGAGGAGTGGATGGAGGATCGGATAAAACCTTTAAATTGAGGAGGAGTGGATGGAAATTTGCAGCGGAATTTGAAAGAAAGTGGCCGTATCCCCATTGCTTAGGGGCTATTGATGAAACACATATTAGGAATGTTCCACCTAAAGGAAGTGGGTCCTATTAATTTAATTATAAGAACACACATAGTTTTCCTCTTTTGGCAATAGCTAATGCGAATTGCGAATTTTTACTATGTGATGTTGGCACAAATGGCAGGATGTCAGATGATGGAGTTATAAACAATACCAAAATTTATGAAAAGATAGTAATCAGTGAATCACAACTTTTTGCGCAAAAGCTCCCCACAAAATTATACTCCTCCTGAGAGTATGGATCGGGAAATTTTTTCAGACTGCAGCATTGAATTAGCAGAATGATGTGACCCCAAATTATTACATGGCCTTCAACGTGGACCAAGAGGCCACATTTTAAGAAGCGCTGTCGTGATCAGAGATGAATTTAAAGACTATTTTAACAATGAAGGGTCTGTGCATTGGCAGGATAAATTTATTGCTATTGTTGCTACACGTTGGGCCCGGCGCCGGGGACCTTGGGACCGGCAGCGAACTTTCCGTGTGGCCAGCGTCGGTCCCTGGGGACTGGCACTAGAATTTTCGTTTGGCTGGCGTCGGTCCGTGGGACCGACAGTATGAAAGTTAAAAAATAAAATTAGTCTCAATGAAATGTGATCAAATATAATTTTAATGAAATTTATTGAAACATTCTAAACAAAAATGCGGTTTATCTTTACACATATTACAATACGTAACAACTTTTTTGGTAATATTTGTAGCTGTCTTTCGTCCAAATAGTTGTGAATTGTTATCATAACACTTCGAACAATACCTTCGGACTTTATGTACGTTTCCTTCCTTTTTATATAATTTATGAATAATTTTGTCACGTTGGATTGAAGTTTCCTCACTTAGTCGCCGTGTGAGTTCATCCGTCAATTGTCTGTGAAATGCCGTGACTGATATTTTTTTTCCTGTCACTTCTTGATACATAAACAAGTCATTTATAACAGCGGTATTTAGAAATAGCTCAAATGCTAGCTTCTTGTTCCACATCAAAGTTCTTCTCAAGGGACTGCTATATGCGCTCATTTGATCTGACAAATCAATACTAATCTTTGCTGCATTATATGCAGCCACAATTTTTGGTTTTTGCATAAATTCTCTTTTTGTTTTCACAGTTATCATATCGCTCTCTTGTCTTTCCATTTCAAGACTGTGATACCCTGATTGTTTTCTTTGGCGATAATTTCTCCGTGTTTCAATTTAGTTTTTATTACTTCAGATGGATTTCCTTTACGGTTTGTGCGAAGTGTTCCCATTAGATGTGTGTTTTTGCGTATTAGCTTATTTGCCAAATCGACACTGGTGTACCAGTTGTCTGTACACAACGTATGACCTTTATGAAATAAATTTTTGAATAAGGAAATTACAATATTTGATGGGGTTGTATTCTGCTTGTCCAGAGCTTTTCCACTGTACACATGAAAATTATATGTGTATCTGCGATTATAGCATAATTTTAATATTTTTATGCCGTATTTATGTTTTTTTTTTGTTTTAAATATTGTCGGAATATGATTCGCCCACGGAATGGGATCAGCGATTCATCAATGCATAAAACCTCAGGTGGATCATAATATTTTTGAAAAATTTTATTTAGTTCGTCTATCATAAATTGAATTTTTGCTAGACGATTAGACGCGTCAACCGCTTCATTATCTGCGAAATGTAGCATTGTCATGAGTATTTCAAATCTGTCTCTACTCATTACTGTTCGCGGAAATGTTTGACAAAATAATTTATCCTTAGACCAATACAAACGTAATGTGTTCAAACATTTCATCAGTGACAAAGAGTGTATAGAAATCTTCTACTGTTATACAATTCCGAGCTTTCTCATTATTTGTTTTTTGCGCCGGCAGCACTCGTAAAGGCCGTAATATTTGGCTGCTTACCTTGTGGATCAAACCATTCATTTCGCTGAAAGGTTTCAGTAGCATCTGTACCATCACTGTCATTCTCAATTTGCCTTTCCTCGTCTAACGAATTATCATCTTCTGATGATGATAACAGTACTACTTGGCGACGTTTGGAAGATAAAAATATTTCACTTGATGTGTCACTATCTTCTTTTCTTTCGGACATTTTCAATGTTATGGGCAATAACTATTTCCAAAACTAAATTTAATTTTCTTTCTACGAACAATCTGTACACTTCGATAGGTCTTTTGTAACTGATCACCTCTCAAAGGTACGTACGTGGTTTTACTATACATCATACGAAAATATGGAATAGAATCACACATACATCACACATACACCTAAAAAACGTCCAAAATAGCGCGACAAAGAATTCCTTGTCTTCCTTAGTACTAAAGTAATCTCTTGGCGATAGCATACAACATTGTATCTCTCGCCGGCTGAACGGAAAGGACAGCAAATTCGGCGCCGGGCTCAACGTGTTAATAACTAACAGCGTGTTCGAAAATTTAAATAAAGTGCTTTCATAAACAAAAAACTTATTCATTTTTCTTAACTTTTGCACTAATGCTTCTTCCTCATCAATCGTGCTCTTCAATTGCCTAGGTATTTCCTGGTCTCTTAAAAAGAGCAAAAAGTCATAATACCACAGAGATGGCGTGTAAATTTCATCCTCTGCAGCCCCTGATCGATACGACTTATTCACTTTCGTCAATTCTTTCCGAAAAACACTCCTTATAGAATTTATTTTTCGCACCACCGTTTCCCTTATTGTGGAACTATCAAATTCTAGATATTTGTTTACCAAAGCCTCATATGCATGGTTCTTCGTAACGCAATCGCAATATTCCTTGCATTTAATCTGCCGGAGGCACATATAACTTTGATGTAACGCGATAAATTCGCTCAGGAATTCCCGGGAGCATTGCTGAAGGTCAGACATACTTGTAAAATGAGTCAAAAACGTTGATAACCGTCCACACACACCAACTTGTTTGCGCAGTTCATGGATATTTAAGCCCTACCAGCTCAAACATCGCTGCAACTGCACAGCTCTATGTGCAGTTCTAAAACGTTGCATTTTTCTCGTCCACACACAACATTTTGCCTGCAACGTTTTAGTTTGAGCGGGTAAAACGTTTAGACGTAGCGTCTGGACCTTCCTCTTTTTCTTTCTTCCTCGTCCCTTTTTCGTTTTTTGTCGTCGTCCTGCAAAGGGATAATCTGTTGCTTTACTCGCTGTATTTTTGTATATGCCGATTGAAGCTCATTTTCGCCGGCAAGTGGCGACACTTCAATCGCCTGTTTTGGCCTGCGTCGATTGACTAAGACGACTGTCAAATGATTGTAAGCGACTCTCTTTAATCGTAAGTGTCCACTCTTTAAACTTGATTAGAAACGAAATAAAACACTGAAGTATTCAATTATGAAGTTAAGTGGAAGGACTTGTCGTGTACCGAAAGAAAGAGGGAAAGAGGGAACGTTCAAATTATTATTTCAAAACGAATTAACTTCAGCGTTTCACTGCTAAGACTGGCAATATAATAACTTATAAGTATCTTTTTATACGTATTCTTACACATATAGCTACGTCTATATTATTAATATATTTTATCATCCTACGTCTGATTTCTTTTATTAGGTTTCTTTTTTATTTATTATCCTTTTATTAGGATATTCATAACACGGGTGCGCGCCTACACATAATTTCAGCGGAATTCTATGCAAATTTTATTTGCATCTTTTATTGCTTTAAAATAATCCAGACTTACTAAATCCTTTTTTTAGGAATTACCGGTCGGAAAGGAATCACCCTCACGTGCAATCTTTAATTCAGAGCAACTGAGAACGGATTTTAACCAGAGTTAAACCCGACAACTACTGAACCATTTTTAATTATTTCTAGTATGCAATCCAAGTAAATACATGATGAGACAACGGTTTTCTTCTTCAACAATATCTTTGAGTTTTCCTGCAAAGTGAACAATGATAATCAAACATCTTGATTAAAATAAACAGTAATCTCTCATATTCTACCATTTCATATGACAACAATTTCAAGTCTTCGCAGAATTAAGTGCTATTTATTTGATTTAAATATTTCTCAGAATTCTGATTGAAACCTGGTATTAGAACATTGTGTGATAGAATTCAAAGTGAACTCGTCGATAGTTTTAGTTAATTGAACGCGCCATCACTATTATAGATTTGTCAACAACTGAATTGAATCAAGATTTCCATTAATGATATTAATAAGGAATGAAATAAATCTGTCTTCAGGACACGCTATGAAATAGAATGAATTTATCGCCATTTGCGACGCTGGATGGTGGTTCGATGACAGTCGGAGATCAGATTATCTGCGCCTAATAAGTGTTCGCGAGTGGTTGTGACCACATTTTATTATAATGTCAGGAAACAAAATAAAACTCTGGAATATTTATTATTTATTGCCGATTTTGCCTTCGGTGAAGTTGCATGAGATCTTGGCACACAATTTCTCACTGCGAGGGCTGAGTGATGTTTCGTATTTAGATTGGCGGCCTTTAACACTTCTTCTTAAACTCAAATTAGAAAATTAAATTAATTCGATAAGAAGTACCACTTCAGTCCGTTCACTGTTCAATTCTTTAAATTATGTCACATTACTGAACACATTCACTACTTGCGGACTGTCCACTGCGTCTATCTTGCATTCACTATTATTTTTTCACCACTCATAACTATGCTACGCAGTTGATTACCTTTTCTTTGTATTATTTACTTGCGGACTGTGCACCACGTCTAACTACCTTTCATTACTTCACCGGTCTCACGTCCGGTCCCTTTGTAATTTCCTTATTGCAATTTAAAAACTCGATCGTGATCTTCTCACTTATCTTTTCGGAACTATTCCCGTGATCTACAATGAATCAATGGTTATTTACTTTGACGTAGTTGCTTACAGTCTGTTCAAGAAGACAAAATACGGCTTATTTGAAAGAAAAAAAATTTTTTGTGGGTCTATCTCTCGGGACACCGTTATATGTATATGTTCACGGCGATGGCGCAATAGCGCTTTTACCGCAGTATCACCCGAACTGTCTTGGAGAGCGGACGTGAAAAAATGAGTGAAGTATACAGTAAGCGGTTCGAAGCTGTGTTTTTGTGCAGCCACCCAAAAGGACCGAAACTTTCGTATGCTGCTGCTGCAAAATATATGAAGAAATCGAAGTTTTTCGTCCAGATGTGGGTCAAGCGGTTTTCGGAAGAAAAAAACGTCGATGACATGCCAGGACGAGGACAAGAGAGAGGGACCACCAAAAAGCAGGACAAAGCTATTCAGCAGCTTTTCAAGCAAAACCCGACTGTAAAACTCCGCCAGGCTAAAGTGATTTTGGCGAAAAAAGGGATCGACATCAGCATCAACACGATTCGGCAGCGTTTGGCCGAGTGTGATGTAAAATATAGGCCCACTAATAAAAAACCCCTTCTGTCCGAAAAACACCGGGAGAAACGCGTCGCTTGGGCAACTGAAAACCTCGACCGGGACTGGACGGATGTTATTTTCTCCGACGAAGCCACGTTTTGGGCATGGGTTCCCGTGAGTCGTGCCTGGACACCCGCCGGTGCTAGATTCGTGCAACGCACGATTAAGCACCCTGTCAAGGTCAACGTGTGGGGGTGTTTCTCACAGCGTGGTTTTGGGCGATTGGAGCTCTTCAGCGAGAATCTAAACGCTGAAAAAATGTGCAAAATCTATGCACGTGGATTGCTTAAATCAGCGGAGAACATGTTTGGTCGAGATGGGAAAAGTTGGGTCCTGCAAGAGGACAACGATCCCAAACATCGCAGCCGTCTCTGCAGGGCCTGGAAGGAGGAAAATGGCGTCGTGACAATGGATTGGCCATCGCAGTCACCGGACGCCAATCCGATCGAGAATGTGTGGGGCATTATGAAGAGCCATCTCGCGGGTAAGCGTGTACTAACTTTAAAGCAACTCTCGTACCAGATTCGGAAGATCTGGAGCTCCTTATCCACAGAGTATGCTGAAAAGTTAGTACAAAGTATGCCCAAGAGATGTGAGGCCATCTTGGACAACGACGGTGATTACACATCATATTAAACGCATTGCGTACTTGTCTAATAACGCCCCTATCATGTCAAAAAATTTGTAGTTAATAAAAAAATTTTTACTGTCAAATATGGCGTATTGTGTCTTATTGAACAAACTGTATGTAAATCATTCATTAGCTGACCAGCAATTACCGAAACATTCTAGTTGGTTTGTTTTCGATGTACACCATCATTGCTCACTTCTATATGCCATCCATTTATGAGAGAATAGAGTACCGTTGGCTCACTAACTAACTGGACCGCAACATTTTCTGAGGGAACAAGTAACACTATTTTTCTCCCTTGGATTTCACTTCCATTATCATTGATTCCATGTAGAAAGTTTTGAGTTGTCAGTGATTTACATTTTCCCAATTTAACTGCAAATTTTCACGGCTCAATGGTTCCCATTTAATATCTGTTCGCTTTCGTTCAGGTCCTTCTAATTTGCAGGAGTCCAATCGATTGTGAATTATAAAGAAAACTGACTGAGATAATTACGTATGAGCGTACCGAGCGGACTTAAAAATAAATTGTTCGCAGACCGGGAGATGTTATAGAAACAGCAACTTTAATTGTTTAACTAGATTTTATTTCAAACGCTTTTTTTTCAATTAAAGCGGAACGATCTGTTAGTAATCAAAAATACGCAACAACTGAGCAAAAATTTTCTTCTCTCCATCAATTTCACTGTTTTTAAACTGCTGGCACCACGTCTGGCTTGTCAGCATTTTCTAGAAAAGATTCTGTTTTCCAGACGGTTTTAGTTTTCTCTGAGTCTAAAGTTTCATCTTGCAAGTTAAATGCAGATGCATTGGAATGTTTCTCTTATTTTTATAATGAGTTTTCACATATGGAACTAGCTTTGTCGAATATAGCAGAAATTTTATTTATGTGATTTAAAATTCGAGGCCAATAAACCTAATTTCTTGTTTAAAACAAATAAGGCAGGGGTACACTATGCAGATTCTATTATTCCTTGAGTTGGTTCTTAGCATGCAGTATAGTCCCTGCCGATTTAACAAATGTAAAACTTCGCCTAGATGCCTTACTTATTGCGTTCAAGTATCAAGGTTACAATTATTTTATTAATTTACTTTCGTATAGTATCTATACGTTTTCACATTTGCTATGTTTGCAATTTAACGATTCTTAAAGTCCAGATTTGTTGGTCAGTAATGTTTTCTGCTTTACTTAGGCAATCCTTCAAATGTAGCTTTTCGCAGCTCATTAGGCTTTATGTCATTCTGGCAAAGGCTTCCAGGTGCGACGGAGGGTGTCAGTTTCCATACTTAAGTCACGCTTTGCAATTCAGCGGAAACTAGGATGGGTCCATGTTTGACCGAACTCTATTCTTATTAGATTAAATCGAATTTTTGCAAAGGGTCCTTGATTATTCTACGGACCACTTTTCTTGTGCTCAAGCATTAAAATTCATTATTGTAACGAAATCTCCACTCTGTTCTTCGCGTCGATTAGAAATTCTATATAATTTTTGAGCACAAATGGAGCAATTAAATAAATCAGGCGGCTTGTTAGTGTCCAAGCTTCCATACATCAGTACAAGCATTATGAGTTATTTGTATATGCTAAGCTTACTTCGCCTGTACTCGTCTCTGAATGTTCGTTTCAACAGGACGAAAGAATCATCTTTATTGGCCGCTTTTATTCTGCAGCTTTGTTCGTTTCATTACGTTTACTACATCAAAATGAGCTTTAGAACAAATAGTATTGTCTACGGTTTCATCTCCAAAGTTTTAGTCTCCAAAGGCCAGGCTTTGTTTAGCCGGTATATCCTTTCCTGTTTGGCTCGTGAGTTTTATTTTAGTTTCATTGATCTTTGAGCCAATATGCGTGGCATTTGGTGTAATTCTTATTCGGCATTCGTACGGCAATAATATTCTTACGAATGGTACTAACGGAGTGAATTTATGGCCATTATAAGGGAGTTTACTTTAGTGTTACATCAAACCAATATACTAAAATATCGCTTATTTCTTGCTGTCTGCTAGTTCCTGATCCGAATCCTTGACAAATTTTGCATATTACTGTTGCTATGGTATCTGTTGAGATTATATTGTACTGTGGATCGTTCATTCTCCTTATTGTTCCCCTTGACTATGTAACGTTATAGTTATAACTTTACTTTATTTCATAGAAGTTTTACACCCTTTCTTCATGTATATAAAAGTTATTGGAATATGTTAAAAGTACATATAAATTACTTATCACTAAAAGAATTCGATCTAATACTTACAATATTATTACAAATGACACGCTGGAAATGATTAAAACAATAAAAGTACACTTAATTAATAGTTACAATGTGTTATTCGCCTATACCAAAATGAATTGCACGCTCAAATTCAGTGTCACTGCAAGTTCAAATGCTTCTCCTACTATTGAGATTTTGAACAATCCTTTGTTAAGGGGGCATTCTTATGCCCGGGAGTAAATTTTAAAGGTTTCTGAAGGTTTTTTGTAAAAATTGAAAACAATCTTATGATAAATATATGCTTTGTTCTAAGGAAAAAAATTGTTTTAAATAAAAAAAAGACAAATTTTAAACGTCATTTCTATGAGATAAAGTAAATCTTTTAAAGAAAAAGAAGGAGGCTGGCTCCTGATGGCTCTTTTTGGATTCATTTTAAATCAAAATTGCAAAAAAAAAATTATTCAGTAGGGTTGTCATTCTACCTCGTTACATATATGTATAAGTGTTTTATGGACAAAAATTTTTTCAAAAATTGACTGTTTTTTCGATTTAAAATCGTGGATAATAAAACCGAATTCTGGTTCCGGACCATTCATGTATTGAATATTATGTTAAACTTTCAGCCTCATTGGTCCAGTAATTTTTTAATAACAAATGCGCGACGGTATTTGCATCTTTTTGGATGGCCGAAGAGCAGAAACTCTTCGATATCTATGTCTCAGGAAGCGATTCTGAAAACTTCATTAGGACTTTTTCGTACATCCAGGTCCCTTGCACATGCACTTTAATGTGATTTTTACGCACGAGTTGTGATCTTGCAAAGTTTGGTTCCTGCTTAGACGTTAATTAAAACAAGGGAGCTTTACTGGTTGTTTTAATTAGGTTCTCTATTAAGACTGAGGCTTACCAGTATCGATATTACAATTTATATTGATTTTTGCTAATGTAGTGCCTCTATGATCGCATTGCATATGCTGTTCAGTGCATTCGTTGTTCAGCGCATGTAATTTCCCATGTTTCCTGTAGACAGCCTATGTATATGTTTTTAGCATATTTTCTAATTCAACAACCAAAATCCACCTTTTATATACTGCATATGAGCTTAACTGCTCTTTTCGATACTTACCAGAAAAATGTTCTACGAGCTGTATTTCGCTTATTTTGCAATACAAACAAATTTTTGTTCGTTGCTTAACTTATTCGATGTTGTTTCGTCTCCAGGTGGTTAATAACTAACTCTACATTATCCTGAAATCCTTCTTAAAAACTATTTCAAAATAATTAACATCTGGTTTTGAAATTTGGGTACATCTAGGAAAGACTACAAAACGGTGATAATAAAACTAAAACGATCATAAAAGGATTATAGAATGGCAATCCGTCGAGTTTTTTCTTAAAGCTTTCCTTAAAGCTTGATAAGTGACGGCTTCATTTCATCCCATGAAGATACTGCAAGTGTTTATACCTTTTGTCCTGCTGGTTCATTATGTTCTGGTACGTCGATTCGCGATCCCATTCATCTGGCTGAGCGATTATCCGTTGTGTAATTCTGTCCATTGCGGATACAAAGGAATACAGTTGTTCCGTGTTGCCATTCAAAGAAGGAACTTGTTCCGTATTACCATTTATAGATGGAGCTTGTGCTATGCGGTACGTGATGAATTAGAACTGGTGGAGTTTTGATGGGACTGTTTCTGAAACTTGTTCCCTAGTCGCTGCAGCTGACAATGCGAATCCAGGCATCGAACGCAAATCCAATACAAAGGGTAAAATCAACGGAGTGAGGTGAGTTTCTCAAAATATGAAGTAGATAAGACCAAAAATTTACTTTGCCGAGCAGCAAATAAGCGCAAAGACGCATTTGGCGGTGCAAGTTGTAAAGGATCCCTAGAATATATGATTTTTTTGTCCTTCGACAAAAGTAAAACATCTGGCTGTAAAACAGCCTCTTTTCTCATTTCTTGTGTAACAATTCTGCGTTTCAAAGCATATTCCTCATTACTATCCATTTATGCAGTGTTTGGTTCGTAATCAACACCTTCACTTGAGACATAAGGCTTACTATCCTCACTTGCGAACTGTTCAAACTAGCTACTATCCCGTCTTTATAAACACACGAAAAGATATTACGAAAAGATCAAATCGAACTGATTATTTCATCACGTAAGCTAATACTGATGAGAAAAGATAGGCCTGTGCATTGTGAGATAGCAAAAGTCCTTTGCCCTATTGTAAAACAGTAACAAAACAACACAACACTAGAGTAGGGAACAATAAGAATTTTTCTTGTCCAGAAGCAAATAACCGCGAAGACGATGCATTTGACCATGCAAGTGGTAGAGGATTCCTAGAATATTCCTAGTTCACATTTTACATACGATTTTTACTTTGAGCCAAAATCCCTGGCAAAGGGTCTAGCGGGATAAGCACACGAAAACTGCACTCGCGTCTGATGAAGGGTTTTACCTTATTTTTATTGTTTTTCATCTAAAATAGCTATACACTTAATCTCATACCCCTAACCCCTATGGTAAGGAAATAATGAGGGTATCAGTATCTACTCAAGATATCTTCATGAAATTGAAACCACATATGACAATTAATAAACTAATTATAATATATTTTTTTTAGAATTTTTGCAATATTAAAAACTGTAAAAAACGAGTAGTATATTTTTTGCGGGTGGTTTTTTATATCAACCCCTAAAGTGACACCTAAGAAAAAAATATGTCTTATTTGTTAATTAGTTAGCTATTACATATTAAAGTTACAAAAGGGTTGAATTGGTGGAACATAGCTTAAAAAAATAATGAAGACCGAATGATCACGGTCGAAAATCGATTCCGCAATGTTTCCGGTTGCTACGTGACAGGTGTTTCGTATTGTTAGTTCTTCGTTGGTTTAGGTGGACGTAACTCGCGCAAATTTCGACGTGCATTGGGCACGAAAATCAAAAATGGCTAAACCGCTCCAGGTTCTTAAAAAGCAAATATTTTCGACTTGTAACAACTTGTTGAACTTGTTGAAACAATTTATTTCTAATCTGAAAACGTGCCTAAACATACAATTGAAAACTCATATTAAAATATATATAGGTGTTAAATAAAAACTTATCAGGTTTAATATGCTTTATTTTACACACACTACTGTTTTTAAAAGCTGTCTATCACATCACATCGTAAGCATTAACTTTAAAATTTTAGACTTGTCTCTCTTTGCAGTACATTATAAAATCCAAATAGACCCCTTGCGTGAGGGAGGTAAACTGAAACTTAAACAACCCCAAAGTGGTTTATTTATTATCCTTTATAAAACCAAAAACATCTCTCCTATATTCACATTTTGAAATAAATAGTTTTGCAACATTTTTGCTTCTACCTTGTCCAATCTTGATCTTAGGTAGATCTTTAGTTTTCGCAGAGCACTGAAACGTCGCTCTGCTTCACAACTTGAAGCTGGACATACAAGCATTAGTCTCACCAGAACTTCAACATTGGAGAACAGCTCCCTGTCATAGAGGTCCCATAGAGGTGTCCCTTGCCATAGAGGTCAACACGTCTTTACCGTCTATTAAATTCTTTATCTTTTCTTTAGGTTGGAAAGAACAAGTCTGACTTCAAGATTTGACCGTTGATTTCCGGATATGGAAATCAACTTCTCTTTTTAACAGGACTTTCACGAGCTGAATTTATTTTTCCATACCAGCGTGTTCAAATATACGAGTTTTGAGACCAGCCATGTCAATGACTTCAAAATACTCCCTTCTGAAGTGTTCTTCTGTTGAATTAAACTCGTAGCCATCAGCATTTCCGTCGGATATCGTTTTAGACCCTTTTTTCGTGTTGGGAGTCTTAACTCTTCAAGGCCCAGCTCAGCTATGTACTTGGTACACTCTTCGTACACAGATGAAAACTGCTGGTTGTTCTGAAGTGTTGCAGGCCATCAACAATGAGTTTAATAGATTCACCTAACCCAGCTGCTGTTTTCTTGTAGCCTTGAAAACTATTGTTCAGTAGTTCCAAAAGTTCAACAACTTTTGTACCCATAATAAGGCCAAAATATGTTATCCCATTTTCAAACACACTCAATAAACCACTGGCTATTTCATACTTACGTTCTGTGAGTTCACTCAAAGTTTACAAAATTAATGGATACTTGTGTAAAATTTCATTGATTTGTTCTTTCCTGTATATCCATCTTGTGGGACACAGAGGTTTTATTTTTGCAATTTTACTGATTGGACCTTGAGCTGCATCTTCAACTATATCTTTGTATTCATCTTTAGCTTTTGTGCTCGAAAACAATCCTCCTAGCTGATGAGCCCAATCTATTGCGTTTTGACAGTTCTTGAAGTCTCACAGCTTGCTTTCATAACTAGATTGACACAGTGAGCACCACAAAGAATGTAGTCAGCAAGTGGTTGTTTGTCTTTTACTACCAACTGAGTTCCCTAATGGATGCCGCTCATTTTACAAGTTCCATCGTAAGTTTGCCCACGAAGAATGGACAAAGGGAGCTGCAAGCTAAGCAACACGTCAAAAATAAGACCTGCTACTCGTATATCTGTTCTACATGTATTTGCCGATTCATAAAACTACCAAAAATCTTTTATAAGGTTGGAGATCACCATCAACCCATCTGACACAAACACTGACCTGTTCATTGCCAGTAAAATCTCGTATCGCATCACAAATAACAGAGTAAATCAAAGGGTTGCTTAACTTGTTGCTCTGAACGATACTGGACACGATTTCATTTCCAAATATCTGTAGAATTTCCTATTGTATGGTAGGGTGAGTATAGGTAATATATTTTTCTTGCCACCGTTTCATAGACGGCTTGTCCCCACAGCGAGCTTTCAATAGTTCCATTAGGTTACCTCAATTATTTTTGTGACCTCTTACTGCCGGACCTTGTCTAACAAGATACTTTATACTACTTTTATAGTCATAAGAGATTCTAAAGCAAGTTATTGTTCGAGTTTAACATGTGACAGTTGTGACCCAATAGGTGCTTGTAACTGAGAGTAGCTTAAAACTGCTTGGGAATGAGCATCACTCGTTTGGTGGTTTCAAAACTTTTCAATAGCTTTTTTCCAGTTGTTGAACCCTTTTTCACTAAAATCCTTATCTGCTTTGGTAGCCAGCGTTTTGCCTGGGCACAATTGAGCATGTCTTGTACAGTTAAAAAAAGCTTACCCCTTCTGCTCCAGCCATAAATAGCCAAGGAAATTTCTTGAACTAATTAGTCTGGAATTTCGGCACTCTTCCTGGAAGTTTTTGCACCGGATAATCCCCTGGTAGAATCTGAGGTTGACGAGGAGGAAAGTGTTGAACAGAGCAGTCCACTGATGCGGCTATGTATTGGTTGTTTCTTCCGTCTTGCTGTGCTTCAGTTGATGGAAAGCAAACCGATGATGATGCAGGTTCAGATCTCGGTGGTGATATTTCCTTTTTTTCAGGCGAATAGGTTCTTCATCAACTTCTTTATCCAACACAAAGTTGCATTTTTAATATGACTTCTGAACTACCTACTCTAGGACTAGTAGCACCAGGACCTCGACTAGGATAAAATTTTGGAATCTATATGCGAATTTCATTGCCTCGACTCCCTCCGAGTGGTTCAACAACAGTGGTACAACTAAAAAAAAACAAAGTTGCCGACTGAACACACACGAGAAGACGAAGCGATGTGGCAGCTCGCACTGTCACTGCGAGTTGTGGAGTGGCAGGGAGAGGGAACAGTGGGAAGCGCCGAGCCAAGCGAGCACCGTGCTTGCTGGCAGGACCGATTGGGCGGGCATGCCGCGCGTTCTGTGTTATTTATACAGTTTTAAAAAATTATTACGATTCTGAATATTTCGATTCTGTTAAATTTCTTATAAAGTTTAGGAGGGACAAAACTGACTTTTCAAAATATTGGGGGGGACACGTCCCCATGTCCCCTATGGCGGTGATGCCCGTGGTTTTAACTAAAAAAGCAAAATGAACCACCAATGTTCACACCACCAATGGTACTTAAGACGCATGACGAATATATTCGTCACAACACAACATTTTTGAACTTTTTCATGACGAATATCTTCGTCATAAACAGTTAACTGGTTAATCGATTAATCGATATGTATCCCTGGTCACAACGTGCTGTGAAATTTTATTGCATGATTTTATTAAATAGTTCCAAACAAACACACATTTCACTCCATGTTTGTTGTAAGGAATAATTGCAGAAAAAAAAACGTGGAACTGTTATAAAGCGACTGACGACAGCTATCTCGTACGAATGTTTCTAGGCCTTTGTAACAGATGTCAAAAAGTCGTGCCAGTAAGCAAATCGTCCTTAGGTCTGTCAATGACACAGATGCACCCAAATATACTAACTTGCGGGTTAGTATTTGGGAACTATTATTCCTAACAATTTCTTTGGTCAAATTGTTTCGTTGCACACTTACGAATTACTACAGCTATAATTAAATTAAAGTATTGCAAATGAAAATAATTTGAAAAATTACATTTAAAATTTTAATAATCGCAACCGAAATACTTAGAAGATTTTTATTTGGAATCGCTTCATTGATTATATATGATCATATGAATCACAATAAAAATTTTAATTTCATTTAAAAGCATGGATGTCCAGAATGCAAGCTTAATAAAAATTGGTAATAATAATTTTTCATGTCTTTTTAAACAAAAAACAATAAATTCTAAGCACAATTCGAAATCTCAGCAGTTTTTAGATATTCCAATACAAATATTGTTATTTATTTCTTCAGATGAAAACTGAAATAAATTTAGTAATTGTTGATGTGTTACAATTAGAAGTCTGTAGACGTATAGTCAAATTTATTTCATAGAAGTTAGACCGTCTAGACCGTATGTTTCCTATCAATAGTATTCAAATGGATCTTTAAAATAAATTTTCCGCTCCGAAGCTATTCTCATCTAGGATATGCTTAAGTATGTATAATAGTTAGCTTTACCAACGAATGTGTTTGATTAATGGTTGAAATGTAATTTTTCTTTTACGTTTTCAGTTAAATGTGTGTAATTATTTAATTTAGTTCAATTTTTTCAACGGATTTGCTTCAACATACCACCACCATATGATTGTGATTGAAAATCAATTAAAAATACGTCCATTGTGTGCTGCACAAAAGCTGCAAAGAGAATATATTTGAATTGAAATATTGTAATTGCATTTTAAATAGTACATATATATTATACATACGTACAATATGCATTGTACGGATTTTTTAATTTGATTTTAAACTGCCAATATAATTGAATTTTAGCAACAACAATAGTCTCGACAGTATTGAATACTTAAGACATCAAAAGCAAATGCTTTGTTCTGTACGATTCCTTTTGAATAAAAAATAATTTTTTAAAAAAAAGTTGTTAATAATTAATGGAAAATTCATGAAATTTATCGAAAGTAAGTACATAAACATGTAAGCAAAGATTTTCCATAAATCCTTTTTTGGTTGGCATTTGGTTGGTTGGAATTCTTCCCGTTTTGTGTTCACTTTTTCAGGATATTCGTTACAAATCATCGCGAAATTTATTTTAATAAATTTGTGGTTGGTGGTCATAAAATATTCAATATGTGACAACATATGTACGTTTATGTGTATAGATCGTGTGACTTCCATTTATTTAACAGACATTTATATTGCTCTCCTTAAATAAACAAAACATATGTTAATATATGACGTATTTACCACTATTATTTATAAATTTCTCTTATCTTTCGAGGAGTTTATGAATATGAACTTTGTCAAAAGTGGTTGGTCTAAGTTGGAATAAATTTTGGAAAACCTGCCTGCCTTTCTCTTCATAATGTAAGGTTTTTCCATCGAAAAGGTTTGTAAGAGACAGAAAAGGTGGAAGTTCTTCGAGGCAAGAACTGGGGGCGTAAAGTTAGTGCGGTGAAAGGTTCAAGAATTTTTACTTGAGCCACACTGTGGTTGCGTAGTTTTGAGAAACTGAACGTGTTTTTGTGATTCACGAGAACAGGATACTTTTCACGTAGTTTGAGAGTTGCTTTGCGTTTTGCCAAATACTATATCGTATCTACCCGCGGTAATCCTTCGTGGTGTTATTTCTTGACAAACCCACAATACACAGAAAACAATTTTTTGTTTCGTTTTGGATGCGGGGGTTGAATCCTTTTCAAGTCGCTGTTTTGTCATTGTCTTCTAAAATCCTGATCAAAAACGTCCTAATTTAACGTTCTAAGTAGATGACACATGGATTCGCCGATATGTTACAGAGTCCATGCAATGGATAAATAAAGGAGAAAGGCTGCCGAAGAAATTCAAGGTGGAGTCCAAGCTAATGGTGGCTGTTTTCTAGGATAGCGAGGGAATTTTGGTTGTCGGCTACCTATCCAGGAGAACTACAAAAAATGTCAAATTTATTGACTCAGGTTCGCGAAGCTTTTGTATAGAATCACAACTTGAGAAACTGTCGCACGGATTGCTCTTCCTGCAAGACAACGCGCCCATTCACACCGCACATGTGCAAGACTAGCCTTGAAATACAGGGGGTTTCAGAAATTGACCACGCTCCATATAGCCCAGACCCAGCACATAGAGATTTTTTCCTGTTTCCTAATTAAAAAAAAAGACTTACGGGGCCGGAGATTTGCAGTTTATAACGAAATGAAAGCTGCGGTTGATCGTCATTTCGAAGAGAAAGATACGGAATATTTTTTGGGATATTTCACATAAGGGAGATTATATTCAAAAATTCAAAAATAGAAACCATATATTTACTTTCATTAAGTACCTTACTCCGCGGACTTATCGGCCGTCTCTCGCACACTGGCGATCCCGAGACTCGTTCGGACAAGTTTTGTTTTAACTTGTGTAGAGTGATTTGCACGAGCATTTAACGTCGCTTGTTTCTAAAAAGTATACCAGTATAATAGATAGCGGTAAGTACTTGTAAGGGTGTTTAGTCATTTACAGATCGCCATTGTGTTTCGTACGTGTTGTCTAGCATTTATTCGTATTACAGCTTGTTATTATTTGATCACCTTTTATCCAGTACCCAGTTTAACAGTTCAGACGCAGGTGATACGAGGTTTGTTCAAAAAGTATCGCAAATTTCGGCTACGTATGTTCGATTTTTGATCTTTTGGTGGCGTTATGTTGGTATTTACGTTATGTTGGTACCCTCGCTTATGTTGACAATTCCGGCCATCTTGAATGTCTAGTCAGTTTCTGACAGTTATTGTGCCTGGATGCATTCAGAATGTTGACTGATGCATACGGCGAAGCTAGTTTGGACAAAAGCAACGTTTATCGGTGGTACAAAATGTTCTCAGAGGGCCGAGAAGATGTGAGCGACGAAGAGCGTTCCAGACGCCCGAGCACATCAACAACAGATGAAAACATTGATGAAGTAAATAAACTAGTATTGGCCAATCGTCGAATCACCGACAGAGAAATTGCTGAGGACCTAAATATATTGATTGGCTCGTGCCATTCGATTATTACCAATAGTTTGGGCATGAGACGGGTCGCCGCGAAATTCGTACCAAGATTGCTCAGTTTCGACCAAAACCAGCATCGCATTAACATTGCTCAGAAGCTGTTGGGTTCTGTCCGTGACGACCCAAAATTGATCCAGTGAGTCATAGCTGGTGACGAATTATGGGTTTTGGTTATACCGTAGAAACCAAAGCTCAATCATCCCAATGGCAGCTGCCGCACAAGTCAAGACCGAAAAAAGCTCGCCAATTTTGGTCGAATATGAAGGTTTTGCTGACAGTTTTCTTCGATTGCAGGGACATGGTGCATTATGAGTTCTTGCCGCAGTGTAGAATGGCCAATAAATTCCTTCAAGTAATGCGCAGTTTGTGAGAGGCAGTCCGCCAGAAACACACTGATTTGTGGAAGAACAAAAATTGACTTTTGCACCATGATGACGTCCCTGTTCACACATCGTTACTTGTGCGCGAATTTTTGGCCAAAAAAAAACACTCTAATAATGCCGCAGCCATTTTTTTCCCCAGACCCGGCCCCCTGTGACTTTTTCTTGTTCGCGAAACTGAAGAGGCTCATGAAAGGACGACACTACGCCACGACTGAGGAGATAAAGACGGCATCGAAGGAGGAGCTGAACAAGATCACAAAAAATGATTTTTCAAAATGCTTCGAGGATTGGAAAAAACGTTATCAGGAGTGTATAATGTCTGGCGGGGATTACTTTCAAGGGGACAAAATAGATATTCATGAATAAATAAATAATTCTTGAAAAACATGAAATTCGCGATACTTTTTGAACAAACTTCGTATACGTTGTGTATACATTTATATTCGGTTTTATTCTACATTATTAGGTTCCCAAAATGTTTGAGTTGGATTATGAAAGTAATGAGGAATTGTTGATAAGTGAATCAGAAAACGAAAGTAATTTATGAGAATCCTCGGAATATGATTCGCAATTAGAGACTGAAGTCGCATTATCCATTCAGAGGATTTTGTGAAATACATTCATCAAGTTTACCATCTCCTCCGCTAATGTTTTCTTTCAATAATGCACCTGGCGGCAATGTGCAATTTGCTAATGGGGGCGAGGAAACAATATGACATTATTTTTTTGGAATACAAAGATCTTGGATTTGATCACGACTGAAACTAACCGATATGCAGATCAATCAGCAATAATGGAGTTTTGAAAAGATTTTAGGCTTGAAGGAGTGGAAGCCGACCGATAATGATGAAGTCATGGTGTTTCTTGCTCTTTAACTTCTTCAATGTATTATAAATAAGCCTTTAATCGAATGGTACTGGTCTAAGAAAGATATGGTTGAAGCACCATTTTTTGCAAAAGTTATGTCATACAGACGTTTTGCCTTATAGAAGCGTTGTATAAATTAAATCACCAAGGAGCAAATTTGGTAAAAAAATATAACTTTATTGTTTTAACTCTAACAATCGAATGACTTAGTTTCGTAAATTATCTAACTCCTCAACTCCTAGTTGCTGATCCCGCACAACGTGATTCCACATTTGATGGGTCACACAGGTGTAAAGTTCTCCAAATCGCGACACATGCCGGAAACGCCTCGAATGCACTTTTGATGGGAAGAAAAAGTACAATTCGTGCAAAACTGCTGGGAAAATTTATTATTGGTTGAAGATGATGTTATGTGCGTTAACTAATACATTTCATTGAACACTTAAGTTTTCTTCTGCAATTACACCTGAGAGAGACGTGAAAACAGACTGGATTGGATTAGGTATATCCATCTAAAAAGAGCCAGGATTGGGATTAAATCATAAATGCTCTGTGCAACAAAATCTGGGTATATTAAGTTTTTGTTAATATACACAGGGAAGGGAACAATACTGGATAGTAATTATAAAGACATGGAATGGGGATACAAATGCTCATGGCTTTGCAGTCACTTTTGAATTTAGGATACCGTCTTACTATAGACAACTTTTATGCTTCATCGCTACTTGCAGATATTTTTATCCAACACAAAAACGACATATTTACAACGATGAGACTGAATAGAATAGAAAGATGTGCCAAGCGATTTACAAAAGAAAAAGCCAAATAAAGGAGAAATAATGGCATAGCAAAGAGGAAAAGTTTGTGTTATGAAGTGGAAAAACGAAGAAGGACGTCGGCTATTGTCAACAATTCATAACCAACAAATTGAACGAACACAGGACTCCAACAAATTCCTAAGGTTTTAAATGATTATAACAATTCTATGGGTGGAGTTGATAAAGTTGATTAACACCTAACTAACTTTCCTATCGTCAAAAAGAAGAAATCGAAGAAATATTATTCGAAGAAATATTACTATAAAATGTTTCTGCACCTTCTCGATCAAACAATATGGAATTCTTTTTTTTTTTAATATGGAAACCAATGAGGCTCACAAACTCATTTACAATTCAGATTAGATCTGGTACAACAAATTATTGAAATATGTGGCAAATCCCTACAGACTTCTGGACGTCCATCAGTATCATCATCACCACTACATTTGATTGGTAGACATATTATAGAAGTAACTATATATTGCGCAAAGAAAGATAGATCTTGTCGACAATGCAAAGTATATTGCCCACATAAAAATGCAAGTGGCAATAAAATTCGAAAAGAGACAAGATATTACTGCCCGGATTGTAATGTAGGATTGTGTATTGAATGTTTCAAAATAAATCATACTAGAACTTCATTCATTCCCATTTTCTCAACAAAAAAATCGACAGGACCAATTGCACCACCCTCCTTTGGCAAGGTAAAGCAAATCGATTTGAATAAAAGACTTCTATTTCAATACTGCTTTCAAATTTATTACTTCATGTCTTTAAATAGGATATTTGATTTTAAGCATATTTACAATAGGTGCTTCTTTCTTTCAATTGTTAATATATATTATATGATTCCAACTTCAGCTGTACATAATAATTTTACGACATATATTTTATTATTCTTTTTAATATATGCATGTAGTTTAACTATTTCTACATATTCATTTATTTATTGTTTCACACATTTTTGCTTTGTCATATTTTCATGATTTACAATGATTTTGGCTGCTTGCTGTCGGTACTCTTTATTGTAGTTACAAGACCGGCTGTAAAGCAGCGAATTTTCCTGAGATCCAGTGGTTTCTAAAATCAAATAGAAAATGATAAATTTTTGTAATTTCAGATGATTTAAATTAAGTTTTCCAAATTACCTGTCTTTCTTTTCGGCTGAAAGATCACCTTGTTTTATCAAACTGGCAACAGCGCTAGCTAGAAGGATTACCTGAAGGAGGTAAAAATAAGCTCCATGGTCGGCAGCATAAGATTTTTTCTCATCAAATGAAATCTTATCAAAATCAGTTGTCATGCGGTTGGATTGGGTAGTTCTTTGTTCATCCTCTTGACTGCTTCTTTCCCCGTTGCGTCGTTCCGTAGAGGTGCGCTCATTGTGTTCACGTTGGAACTCACGTTCAATCATCCTTTCATGCTCCATATCACGTTCGATGCCAATCTGTACTTTGTTACCCATTCGAACTGCATCTCGAGCTGTCATTTCCTGACGCGATTCGCGACGTTCTCCTTGCACTCGTGTTCGAATCTCTTCCTGTCCTCCTATGTTAACATTTTGTGTGTATTGAGGTAGTCGGACTTCGCGTGAATCAGTGACATCGACAATCATAATACGGGATTCTTCTCTGTTATCCCGAGAAATTGCTTGACGTCTTTGCAGACGACGAGATTCCGATTGGTCCCATGATTCACGACGTTCTAAAACATTTTCATCGGTTCTTCGTTCGTGGCTTTCTCTCCTGGAAACGCCAGATCGATCATCTGCTTGTCTTTTATTTAGACTACGTACTTGGCGCTGATGATGTTCAGTAGCATCAAATCCTTCTCTGTGTCCCATGTTTTCACGTCTAGATACAATTCTCTCCCTTGAATTCAACTGGTCATCATTTCGATACCTGTGTGCCGAATCCTCTCGTGAAACTCTTCGTTCATTTTGGAGTCGGGCTTGGTGAGAGTTCAAGCAATCATTGGAAATGCTTTTCTTCTCAAATTCATTCTTCTCATTTTTAGCCCTTCGGCCGTCTAGAACCCTTTGTACAGTTCTTGCACGAATATCAATTCGATCGCGCGAAACGAGGTATCCTGTTGAGTCTGACTTACGATCTTCTTCAGGTTGTTCACGCAAATCACGGCGGCTATTTTCTGTTATTTCATGACGAGAATCAAACCGACGATCAAAGTTCTCTCGAATTTCTCGGCGTGAATCACGGTTTATTGTTCGATCAGAGGATGAAAAACGCCTTTCCATTTCGGTTCGTCCTCTTGAGTCACTACGGTCAGAGCTGTCTGGGATTTCACGTCGTGAATGGCGGTTCATTGCTCCGTCAGAAGATGCAACACGCATTTCACTATCGCTACGTTCTCTTGAGTCACGACGATCAGACCTGTCTTGGATTCCAAGGCGGGAATCACGGTTTATTGTTCGATCAGAAGATGCAGCACGCCTTTCATTTTCGATTCGTTCTCTTGATTCACGACGGTCAGAGCTTTCTTCGATTTCACGGCGTGAATCGCGGATCATTGCTCGTTCAGAAGGTGCTGCACGCCTTGATTCACGACTATCATAGTTATCTTGAATTTCACGGCGTGAAATGCGGTTCATGATTCTGTCAGAAGATTCAACAAGTCTTGTATCCTCAATTCGTTCCCTTGATTCACGACGAACAGCGTTTTCTTGGATTTCACGGCGTGAATCACGGTTTATTGTTCGATCAGAAGATGCAGCACGCCTTTCATTTTCGATTCGTTCTCTTGATTCACGCCGATCAGAGCTCTCTTCGATTTCACGGCGTGAATCGAGGATCATTGCTCGTTCAGAAGATGCAGCACGCCTTTCATTTTCGATTCGTTCTCTTGATTGACGACGATCAAAGCTGTCTTGAATTTCACGGCGTGAATTGGGGTACATGGTTCGGTCAGAAGATTCAACAAGTCTTGCATCCTCAATTCGTTCCCTTGATTCACGACGAACATCGTTGTCTTGGATTTCACGTCGTGAATCACGGTTTATTGTTCGATCAGAAGATGCAGCACGCCTTTCATTTTCGATTCGTTCTCTTGATTCACGCCGATCAGAGCTATCTTCGATTTCACGGCGCGAATCACGAGTCATTGCTCGTTCAGAAGATGCAGCACGCCTTTCATTTTCGATTCGTTCTCTTGATTCACGACGATCAGAGCTATCTTCGATTTCACGGCGTGAATTGAGTTTCTTGGTTCGGTCAGAAGATTCAACAAGTCTTGCATCCTCAATTCGTTCCCTTGATTCACGACGAACAGCATTTTCTTGGATTCCAAGGCGTGAATCACGGTTTATTGTTGGATCAGAAGATGCAGCACGCCTTTCATTTTCGATTCGTTCTCTTGATTCACGCCGATCAGAGCTATCTTCGATTTCACGGCGCGAATCGCGGGTCATTGCTCGTTCAGAAGGTGCTGCACGCCTTTCATTTTCGATTCGTTCTCTTGATTCACGACGATCAGAGCTATCTTCGATTTCACGGCGTGAATTGAGTTTCTTGGTTCGGTCAGAAGATTCAACAAGTCTTGCATCCTCAATTCGTTCCCTTGATTCACGACGAACAGCGTTTTCTTGGATTCCAAGGCGTGAATCACGGTTTATTGTTCGATCAGAAGATGCAGCACGCCTTTCATTTTCGATTCGTTCTCTTGATTCACGCCGATCAGAGCTATCTTCGATTTCACGGCGCGAATCGCGGGTCATTGCTCGTTCAGAAGGTGCTGCACGCCTTTCATTTTCGATTCGTTCTCTTGATTCACGACGATCAGAGCTATCTTCGATTTCACGGCGTGAATTGAGTTTCTTGGTTCGGTCAGAAGATTCAACAAGTCTTGCATCCTCAATTCGTTCCCTTGATTCACGACGAACAGCGTTTTCTTGGATTCCAAGGCGTGAATCACGGTTTATTGTTCGATCAGAAGATGCAGCACGCCTTTCATTTTCGATTCGTTCTCTTGATTCACGCCGATCAGAGCTATCTTCGATTTCACGGCGTGAATCGCGGGTCATTGCTCGTTCAGAAGGTGCTGCACGCCTTTCATTTTCGATTCGTTCTCTTGATTGACGACGATCAAAGCTGTCTTGAATTTCACGGCGTGAATTGGGGTATATGGTTCGGTCAAGAGATTCAATACGTCTTTCATCTTCTATTCGTTCTCTTGAGTCGCGACGATCAGAGCCTTCTTGGATCTCACGGCGTGAATTATGGTTCATTGTTTGGTCAGAAGATTCAAAACGTCTTCCATCTTCAAATCGTTCCCTTGATTGACTACGATCAGAGCTGTCCAGGATTTCACGGCGTGAATCGCGGGTCATTGTTCGGTAAGAAGCTGCCACATCCCTTTCATTTTCGATTCGTTCTCTTGACTCACGTTTTTCGTTCAGTTCCCGTAAGTTCTCTTGAGCATTTAAATTTGCTGGAATTCGCCGTTGTCTTCGTGAGTGATGGCGTTCTCTAGTATCTAATTCTCGGAGGCCAATTTGTTCCCTCCCATGTGGACCTGTTGGTGATGAGATTTCTTGGTTTCGCGTGTTTCTCCATGATTCCAATCTATTCTTAGTTTCTCGAGGAGTTTCGACTGATTCACGGGATTCCCTATATGCCGGCTGACGCACTTTGCGCAAATTGTCTTGTCTATCAGTTTCTTCATTGTGTTCCAATTTTGAAACACTATTTCTCTCATCAAAGCTTCGTAGTTCCATTTGATTGCGTAGCTGGCGATCATTTAAGTCGGCATCCTCTCGTGTATCGAATATTCCTCGTGATTCCTCCTGGTTGTACTCTTTTCGGGAGTCGGTACGATCTAAAGTATATCGGCCGTCATCTAAAGTTCTTCGGCGATCGTTCCGTTGAATTTCATTTCGTGTTATCCTGTCATACAGTTCTTGAGTGTTACCAAAACCCTTGACATAGTTAATCCTTTCTCTAGATTCCATCATTGCCCGTTCATCAGCAGTGTTTCTGCGATCTTGAGATTCTCTTCGGGCTTCTACTAATTTTTCATCAGTTCGTCGGTCAGAATTTCTCCTACTAATCCTCACGCTTGATAGCCGATTTCCTTCGGAACCTCTTTGCGAGTTTGTTCGTCGTTCATTATCTTTAACGTGAGTAGTTTCACGTTGTGACACATATCGCAGTCCTGAACGGTCTTGGTCATTTGAATTCCTCCATGCTCGTTGACCATGATCCCGTGAGTTATCAAAAGCTAATCGATTTCTTTGTTGTCGAGAATCATATAGTGGCGATGAATCTTGTCGTTCTACCCAATGCTGATTTTCTCGGCGCTCAGTGTCTTCTTCGTTTGGTTCTGATAGAACTAGGTATTCACTTTCTCGTCGTTCCTCCTGACGAACTGAGTATCGAGTTCGCTGAGCTCGTTCGACCCCATCACATGAAGATGTAGTTCGGCCATCATATTCTAAAAAGTTTTCAGATCGGGAGCGATTATCATTTATTCGGGGATCGTTACTTCCGTCACGTTCTACTCGCACTCGTCGTTGAGCTTCCTCTTCACGGTCACGATCAACCCTGTCAATTTGATTGCGTTTGTTGCTCCGGCGGCTTAGATCAGCATTCCTGCCTATAATTCGTGAGTCACGTTCGTTCAAACGATTTCGTTCTGTTTCGGCTCGATTCCTTTCTAATCTGGATCGAAAGTACTCATCGCGTTTGTTTTGAGAGTCTTCAATTGTCTGATCCTCTCTCCATACTTTTTCAATATCAAATCTCCTTACTTGATTCCTGTGTCCCCTCCGTTCAAAATCCTCTCGTGACTCTCGTGAAGCCAGGTCAGTATTGCGCCTTGAACTTAACCGTTCATCATGCAGCCCAGATCGGCGCAAACAAAATAATTTATTTTCACAAGGACTTTCTATAAAACCAAGCACTGATCCAAAAAGGGCAAACACTAAAAATGTGGTGGCTAATCGCCAAGGACCTGGTACCATTGTCACACTTGCGGTTAAGTTCTTTCAAGTGTTTAGCACTTATCCTTTTTGAAAATTCAAATAAAGTTCTTCACGATGCACTGATTCAAAAGTTTTGGGGTTTTAACTTTGCACTAGAATGTTTTTGATGCTTTGAGAGTTTATAAGGTATTTCCGATGAATAAATTCCCGATTGCTCCAGTTGGTTTGGCTGGACTGTTCGAGATGAACTGTGCTCCTGAAGTGAATTCCTCGTTCTTTTATATGATCCAAAGTTTCATTCAAGCAACGAGAACAGTTTCAATTTTACACTTCATCTTCTCACATTATTGATTGCTTTTATTATTTGATTTTCTTATCGCATATGTGCACTGAATTTTTTTCTTCATCCTTATTCTAGTTGAGCGCTTGTTCTTTTTTGGTTTGGGGGTTAGCAGGCTCTGGTTAAAGGAAATTAGTAACTGGTAAAGAGTGTGGTAATGCCTTGGGCATTGAAATGTGTGGATATTATGTACTTACTCCTACACATTAACTGCGTAATTACAATCACCAAAACACTGTGAAAATACTTATCATTGGCAATTTTGACGATTCAGGAAATTTTGGGGAAAAAAGTAACTAATCTTTGTTTAATCAAAGGTTGAATTCAATTTGAGCATCATATTGACTATTACTAAATAATCATTTTTGTTTTTCTTGCAATCAAAGAACAATTAGTGAGCCTTGAAAATATGTTAAATTTATTTTAAAGTTTTTTGTTTTAAAGTGATTGTGTGCTCCAGCTAAGTGAACAGTGACAAACAAAAAAGTCAGGATAACGTTCGGTATTGAATTTACATATTTAAACTTTTTTCAAACTTCACTATCCAGTCATTATTATTCATTCCTCTTCAATCTGGTAAGACCTTTCCAATCCACAATCTTTGTTCTCCATTTGATTGTTTTTTGTGACTACGCTTTTAGCGTTATTTTGACTACCAACGCACTGTACTCTGTTGTTGATAACAATGAATAAAACTTCGACTTTCCATACGACCTGCTACTTCATTTAGCACTATAGCCCCCCTCTGGCTTTCGCTTCCTGCAAGAAGCGCTTGCAACGGTCTCGGTCCACTGAACTTGTCCTGCAATTTTTAAATCCGGGCAGCGTTGAATTGTCTTCGTCAATAGAGTCAGACCATCGTTTCCTCGATTTCGGCACTGGTCTCCGCCCTTCAGTTTTCCCAACGAACAACTTTTTGGGTATTCGTTGTGCACCCATACGATTCATTGGGTTCATTGCAGTTTCGACAGTCTTCCAATAGTTGAGACCTCCGGCTCGCCAAATCGCCATTGGTCTAGGTTGTAATAGTAAAGTAGTTGAAATGTAGTAAAGTAGTAGAGTAATTTTTTCGATAACAACTCATTTTATGTTTCCTCTTATGTTTTCTCATGTTTCTATTTTTTATTTTTTCTGAATATACCCGGTATGTGCGTAAGTTATTTCCAGTTTTACTGTGAGATGGCGCCAGTGAACAGTACGCGGCGCATTAATTTGACACATGCGCCATTTCGAACGTCTCACATTTAGCTACAAACACGAACAAGTTGAGTCCTTCAAAACTAACGTATTTTGTTTATCGTGTTGATCAGTCATGTCGAATTTCGTGCCTGATAAAGAGCATTTGCCGCATGCATTGCTTTCCTTATTTAGGACATGTGGGACATGATTTTGACAATCCAAAAGTGGTAATTTCACTGTGAAAGACAGTGAGCCCTCTGGTAGATGACGAAAATGCGAAGAGGAGGAATCGGAGGAGTTATTAGATGGTGCCAACTCAACGGCAATTAGCAGAAGCATCAAATGTGTCATAGGAAACGTTCAGCAGACGTTCACGAGCAATGGGTAAGATCAATAAATTCGGTAAAATGGTCCCACATAATTTGAACGAACGCTCAATAGTAAATCCAAATGTTGATGCTACTTGCTAAAGGAAATCCTTTTTGCATCGAATTGTGACTGGCGACTTTCACCTGACGAAGCCGGTCCTTCAACACCAAGGCCAAATCGCTTCGGCCATTCTCTGTGTTTGCAAGGACTTGAGTGATATTGTGTATCACCAACTCTTGAAGCTTGACAAAACCATTAATACACAACGCTAGCGTCCACAATGATAAATATAAGCCGCGAATTAATCGTAAAACGACCAACATGGGCCAAAAAAAAATTGGCAAAAAAATTTTGTTTCACGACGACGCAGTTGCACACTGGTAAACCAGTGAAAGACACAGTGGTCTCGCTTGTATAGGACAACTTTCTACACCCGCCATACTCCCCAGACTTGGCACAATTTTATTATCACCTCTTCGCACCAATGGGGCAGGCGGTCGCTTTTGCGAGCGATTCAGCGATATCGAGGAAGTTGGAAAGCGGCTCAACGAATGGTTTGCCGGGAAAGACAATCAGTTTTTCTGGCATCGTATAGAATACATGAAAGATGAGCGAAATGTGTAGAAGACGATGACCAGAATTTTGAACACAAAAAAAAATTTCCCCAGATAATTACGTGTTTATTTTACCGAAAAGAAAACCGGAAAATGGTTTGGTGAATGCATAAATATTCACCTGGTAATATTCCTAAACTGTTTCATAATAAGCATACATTTCAACGATGCTCTCTTCATTTGACCTGAATCTCTACCACCCATCAGTTTCTTCAAGTTTGGATACATGAAAGTCAGACGAAGTTGACTGTGGAAAATATGGTGGATGAGGTAGGAGCTCATCGTAAATTTGATTTTTTCCCATTGTGACTATACATGTATGTGCCCGTGCCTTGCTCTCATGAAAAAAAAAATTTTAAACGCGGTCGTTTGCGCACCAATACAGTGTCAAATTTCGAACAGCTGTGAATATTATTCGCCATTAATTGTTTTCATGGTTACCGCGTGTGTTATGTGTGGCTATGATTGTGTACGTGAACAGAACTTAGCTTTCTTCGGTGTACAGTCACCCACAAAAGTGTACTATTTCGATTATTGTTTGGTCTTTTGTGCAATGTAATTAATCCATTTCGTTGATACGGCAACTTGGCTGAGTATCCCTAAATGTTCCTGTGCAGCAGTCCAGTGATTACACAGATTTTTCCTACCCAAATATTGGTGCTCAGTCAACTTTCGCTCTTCCACTCTTCGATCGTCTAATATCATTCCATGGATTTGATCGACAATTTCAGGAGTAACGATTTCTATTAGTAACCTGAATGTTCGGCGTCACTTGTACCGGTGTGGCACTAACTGAACTCAGGAAATGACATTGATGGTGAAGAGTCCTTACAGTATTTATCAAGCCTCTACTTGGTTTCTTAAATGTATTTTTTTTTTGCACAAAAATAATGGTGCTTATTTAACACATGAAATTCACTTTTTCCTATCTTCTTGAAATCAATACGAATAGTGACTTTCGATGACAATGGCAAATATAAACTAAATGACGAACATTGCTCAAAATTGTACAGTAGTATACCGATAAATGTCAGTTGACATGAGCAGTTGTAGCCGCCTTATATCCCGTACATTAAAACGTGCACAATGCAATAGTTATAACAATGACAATTTATTGCGAAATTAAAAATAACAAAACTTGTGTAAACTTGTCTGCATCGCGATCAGTAAGTAAGTCAGTAGCTGATGGAATTTTCACGTCTTCTTGTTGCCATATGTAGAATGTGAATTTCCTCGAGACGATGTCAGTGCCACTCAATGGTGAACATAGTGTTTATGATCGCTACACAGTATTGATTTTAAAGAATCTTCGCGGGAAATTCAAAACATCACGGACTGTCGAAACAACTCACATGTTTAGTTGCATACAATCAGAAATACAATCATACAATCTTTTACTTTAACCTGAGATCAACTAATCAATAGTTAGATTTCATAAAATCATAAAATCTTTTATTGTAACCTGAGATCAACTAATCAATAGTTAGATTTCACTATGTGGTAATGATAATTTGAACATAATGAAGAGACTGGACATTTGAAAGTTCTGATGGGGTTGCAGGAAGTCTTGAGGAAAGACATCATCACCATCATTCGTTCATGGTACTCTTTACACTCATTTGGGTTGTTTATAATTACATATGTAGGCTTTGTTTTTGTAAGTTTATTTTTAGTCAAAAATAGCTCTGTTAATTTTTGTCATTGTTTGTTATAACCGATGATATTCTTCGGTTAGTCTCCGTAGTTTCGGTTTCTTCCTACTTAGAAGTTTAGAAGATTCCTTAGAAGTTAAGAACAGATGCATAATAAAATTAAGATGCCAAGGTTATGTGCCCAAACTGTGGCACATATAAATAAGATAGGTATTAGTTAGTTATTAATAGCCTCTGTACATATTTGATGCCCGCTCGTATAAACTGTACGTAAGGTCAGTTAGAAGCCTTACTTATGAGTATGTTACCCCTGGCATCTACACAATAAATACTGTTTTCTACATAGATTAAAAATCTTTTAAGCGATGAGATTTTCGAAAATTCTTCAAACCAATAATAATCAAAAGAAATTAAGTCTACCTTGTACTATCAGAACCATCTCTACTTGTCATTTGAAATTTCAAAGATTTTACAACTACTATTCTCGTGTACTGTTTCAAAATCAAAATGTACCAAGCAAAAATCCTTCTCTGTGCAATTTATTTCCAATTATTCCTTCCTTTCCTTTCACTGAAGTTCCTACATAGAAAACAGGAAACGACACAACACAACTTGGCTTAAGCAACTTCCATGAATGAAAGTCTCATAACGATGAAATGTCTTTGGTTAGGATGTTATCAGGGAAATTCTTTTGCCACACTGGTGCACCCAGTGAAAATTGGGTTTTTATTTACTGATTTAAATTGTTTTCAATGACGTCAAAGGGGAAAAAATTGAACTTGAAATTGCAGCAGTCCTTGTTTTATAGTTCTGAGTTTTTCACACACGACTGGGTTTGACGTCAAAGAATATTGTCTAGCAGTGAGAACGATAAGAGGAATTTAAGAAAGGACTATCATACATCAAATAATAACCACAGATAATAAAAAATTCGCGTATAATCAAACATGAAAAGTGTATAATATAAATTTAAATGAAATGAAGGTTTGAAATTTGATTTTTCTCGATAACTTTATAGTTCGCTTTAATTTCCACAAAGTGTGACCTTTTTCTCAACATAAGTTAGAAAAAAAAAATACTCTTCTTTATTTCAATATGAATCAAAATTATAGATCACAGTGAATATTGTGACACAACAGACCAGGTTAAATCTTGTCTTTCAGAATGAGTCGATTCCGATCGTTCTGATTCCCTGACTTTGTGCACCTACTTCTAATATTCAGCAGGAAATAACCGTCAGCTTTCACTAATTAATAACTTTTTCTACTGGAATTCTTGTGTACTCCACCCTTCATCCTTAGCTGATTTTCTATTAATGTAAATGGGTTGTTAAACAAATATTATATAGTTCGTTTTGGTGTTGCCGCAGGCCAAAATTAACTCTGGGTGGCTTGGGTCCGCCGGGCCTTGCTTTGTGGGTCTCGAGGACGCGTTTCGGCTGCATACAGCCATCTTCAGCTCGTTCTCATCTATTTTGTCCCCTTGAAAGTAATCCCCGCCAGACATTATACACTCCTGATAACGTTTTTTCCAATCCTCGAAGCATTTTGAAAAATCATTTTTTGTGATCTTGTTCAGCTCCTCCGTCGATGCCGTCTTTATCTCCTCAATCGTGGCGTAGTGTCGTCCTTTCATGGGCCTCTTCAGTTTCGCGAACAAGAAAAAGTCACAGGGGGCGGGATCTGGGGAAAACAATGGCTGCGGCATTATTAGAGTGTTGTTTTTGGCCAAAAATTCGCGCACAAGTAACGATGTGTGAACAGGGACGTCATCATGGTGCAAAAGTCAATTATTGTTCTTCCACAAATCAGTGTATTTCTGGCGGACTGCCTCTCGCAAATTGCGCATTACTTGAAGGTGAAATTCTTTATTGGCCATTCTACACTGCGGCAAGAACTCATAATGCACCATGCCCCTGCAATTGAAGAAAACTGTCAGCAAAACCTTCACATTCGACCAAAATTGGCGAGCTTTTTTCGGTCTTGACTCGTGCGGCAGCTGCCATTGGGATGATTGAGCTTTGGTTTCTACGGCATAACCAAAAACCCATGATTCGTCACCAGCTATGACTCACTGGAGCAATTTTGGGTCGTCACGGACAGAACCCAACAGCTTCTGAGCAATGTTAATGCGATTGTGTCTTTGGTGGAAACTGAGCAATCTTGATACGAATTTCGCGGCGACCTGTCTCATGCCCAAACTATTGGTAATAATCGAATGGCACGAGCCAATCGATATATTTAGGTCCTCAGCAATTTCTCTGTCGGTGATTCGACGATTGGCCAATACTAGTTTATTTACTTCATCAATGTTTTGCAGCCGAAACGCGTCCTCGAGACCCACAAAGCAAGGCCCGGCGGACCCAAGCCACCCAGAGTTAAATATTATATACTTTATAAATGCATTAAAATCTACACACTCTGCCCTTCATCCCCGCTTCCCCTAATAACTTCCGCTGCATTTGCCGTTACAAAGCTCACAAGACTTTAGGGAGTCATTATGTCCTGCATCCATTCTTCTCATTCTTATATGAGAATGCGATGAACTAGTTTTATTAACTTGCAACTAATTCAGTTCACAGTTTATTGTTATTGTATTTTGTATCCATCTGAAAACTCCATTAGTAAAGATTTTTATTGTATTATGGATAGTGAGCATTCCCTTAAAATTCATTAATTGCAAATAGCTAATATTTGTTGTAATGCCTGAAACAGATGCCATCATTTGAACTAGTTCTTGGCGTCATAATGAGGTCATAATATTCGGAAAATTTAAGAAATGTTCTGATCTGAATGACAATATGAAGTGAACAAATAGTTTAAAGTGCGTTGTTTGTCCCAGGCATTAGATAGGTTTAAGAAAACTTTATTTTGTACAGCACCCCAGCACCCCAAACACTTTTCTTATTGTTCCTAGTTTTTCTATTAGTTTTCCTTCTTTCACCTTCTTTCAGTAAACTTCTTTCACCATTAAAATTCGGTTTTTCGTCTTTATCGTAAATAGTCGTTTTTCGTTTTTGAATGATCGCAAAATATCATGAACTATAATTTTATAATAATTTAGTTGATGAGCGCTTTTTCAACCGCGCTAACAAGTCTTCTAACTTTTTTGACTCTTCTAACTCATCTGTTTGCCACTGTGAATTTTTTTAACTTACCATTGCCTGGTTATTTTCATTTTTCAATACAAATTTTTTCAATTTTTTTCAAATACGAAAGAAGAATTTATTGTTTTCGTTTTAGGATAATTTTTATTAATTATTTGTTTTAATGATAATTTTTGTTCTTTATCTGGATAATTTTGTAGCCTCACATAATATTGACATTCGTAGCTATGCAAATCGTTCTGTTTGATTGTATTTTATGTTATCAGGAGTTTGAATTATATGAGTATAATATATTATATGGGAATATTATGAGCTCTATGGGACTTTCCAACAAAGCAGCTATTATTTTTAAATTCAAATTAAACAAAACAAATCCAGTCAAGCATAGTATATAGATGTTTAATTATTATCAATAACCCTTGCCATTTTTGGCAAACCATTTCTATTACTTCGTAAGATAATTGTTGGTCCTTGTTAAGGCTGGGTTTATCCCGCACCCATTGCTGTCATTCCAATCTATCTTATCTATCTTATTTCAGAGCATTCGTTTCAACTCTCTTTCTACTGTTTTTAGTGGCATTTAGATTTGGGGCACTTTCTACTACGTTTTGCTTCCATTGTTTTGTAGTTCTTTACAGCACTGCGTCCACTGACCCATGTTAGTTTCACTCAGCTGCAGGATTTTAATGCCCTTCTGCAGTCATGATAGGCAATCAGAGAAAATGTGCAATTGGCAAATGAGGTTGAAGAACGTCGTGTCTTCCCAAAAAGTTGACTGAAAAAACGTGGTATGGCTTCGTATCTTGAAGCATTAATTTTTGAGTAGTATCCAATACACTCATCCTTATTAAAGGTGCCATAATTTAACCGTTATGATTCATTTGAGGCGAAGTTTTGCAACTTTCCCCACTCTTCTCTGCTTCGAAGGTTGATTCCATTATTGATTTCTTGGTCGTTTCCGTGGCCTTACCGTCCCTAGCTATAGATTGTACACTCTTCTCACAAAATGCGAGATTCTTTATCTTCTTTAATTGACTCCCACCAGCGTTTCCTGTGTTTTTCCCGCTTCTTAGACTTTTAACCTTGCCTCTGAATACGCGTCAAGGTTCCATCCTTCATTCATTCGTTGGGTATGCCCAATTATCGAACGTTCCGCAATTTTTACAATTCTTAAGACTATTGGCTCGTGAGAAAGTTTGTAAATTTTTTGATATTACTTTATTTGCCATTGATTTCCCTCAAGTTTCGTTCCTCTAAGGTCAAGTTTTCAAATGCATTAACTTCAATTGGTCATATCTGCGTCAGGCTCCATGTTAAAAAAAAACTTACAACTTTCTTATTTTTTTAGCAGATTTATTGATGTCTTTCACAAAGTTTACGCCAAAATGTACAAAATTCTTTTCATGAATTTCTTGCAACGGAGGAACTCAGTTATGAGGGGCCTATTGCTTCTTGTCTTCTCTAGATCGCTGGCCAACGAGCATGTATCATCATGCATTCTATGGAAGTGGAACATTTCCCTAAAGTCCTGATTTAAATTTTCCTAATGATTCCACTGCCTTATCGATGTTTGAATGATAAATGTAAATCTGTTCGAATCCACTTACTTTAAATTTCTGATCCGATTATAAAAAATACTCCGGTTACCTTCAAAAAAAAAACTCTCCAGTAATAGTACAATAAGGACATTAGCGCGTATCCTTTATTCTGCGCCACACAGAATCCGATGACTGTATTCTTTCGGATGATTCATGTTTGACTAGAGGAGTTGATACCAGTAACGACTAATTCGTTGACTAATTTTTCAATGCAAATTGTGGTACTGAAAGCCTGATCTGGTAGCACTTGACTTAAACGATGGGTGTTTGGGTTGCGTTTTAAAGCCAATATGATGCAGCTTCATCTGAATGCAGGCCAAGACTCAAATGCAAAATCCCACAAAGTTGAAATTTTAGATGGCGTCGCACAACGGATACATTTTGGTTTTATACAACAATTACAGCAACTGCTTCTATAGTCTCTTCACTGCGGTCTTTACAACCTCGTTTCCGTGATTTATTATCATGAAAGATGAAGTCCTTTTAAAGTGGAACGAATTTTATATTTTACATGGAATTCCCTTTGATTGAATTCCTTTCCACCATACCTTGAGTTGAATTCCACTTCGAGTGGCACCATACCTTCTTTTTTTTTTCTTGATAAAATATTTGGACTCTTTCCAAATGTTGTGTAAACTTTATAATACTTATAAAATTTAAAAAAAACTTGCAACAGATGTCAATTTTTTTAATTTTGAAATTGGTTGGAAAGGTTCCCGGCTTCGGATGATTTTGTGTTAATATTCTAATTGCATTTTCATTTCGTTCTTCACAAATCTCAGGCGAGCTTCCGTTTGTTCGAGACGGCGGTCCAACAATCACCAGATTAGGGAAAAACGATGAATCTCTTATTAGCCAGTTATATTAAAACCAAACTTGAATATTGCGGGCCTTATGTATGGAGTAATTGCGTTCGTATTATTTTAGCAAATCCAGGATGCCAATTTTTGTAGCACTTTTTAATTTTCTGCCAAAATGTTTACATATCTTTAGTTTCACTAATGAATACCAATTTTCCAGCAGAACGAATAGAAATACATCCGCAAACTACCGCGGATCACCAAACTAACCCGTGCTTCCCTGTAGGCTAAATGCAACACGTTCGGCTTGGACGGTACACTGCTGAAATGCGTTTGTGAACGGTACAAGGAAACAGACGCGGAACGATGGGGTTTCGTTCGGAAAAATTGCTACATTCTCAAAATGCGTCGACTGATTTACATCCGAATCTTTTCTTGAATTCGACGACGCTGTACTACTGATTTTTTACTAAATTTCAGGGTTTTCTTTCCTTTTTCGATAGATCTTCTTCTAGCAGTGTCTATGGACTTCTATCTATGGACGTTCAAGTTTCAATTCACGTTTGACTTCTTCTTTACAATTCCGGAGAACAAAAGGCTTTTGCGTTTATCTCAAGTGTTAACCTTAAGGCTTCATCATATTTCTGACACTATTATCCTTTCCCTATGATTGAAAACCGTCATCTGGATCAGGATGTTTTTTTAAAAATAACAAACAAACCGTACTTTAGAGAAAATATTATCAATTATCCTCCTAAATTTGTTGCGACTTCATTACTGTTGGTGAAATACTGTAAACAAGTCGCTTACATGTGGTCTAAAGCGGATCTTTTAGAGAAGCGTTTTTTTGGTTTTTATCCTTTAATTTTTCGTATTCCTTCTAAATTCTTCCAATTTTTGGGTATTAAATGATCTCACAGACAGCCTTGAGGATAAATAATTTTTCTTAATTTAACGTGTTATTGTTGATATGACAAAATGTAAAATGTTTTTTACTTATTTTCTTTTACATTTTTATTTTATTACATGATATAAAGTGCTAATTCATACCACTTAAGTCATGCATAATTTTATATTTCGTCGATTAGTAATCGTTTCTTCTACGCTGAAGCTTTTTAGTGCACTTCTAAACAACTATAAGATATTTCAGAGGTTTTAATCATCAGCTCAAATAGGCTGATGATTGGTTACAAACAATCAAAACGCGTCCTTACTAGACGTATAGCATAATATCTAATCTCATACTAATTTTGTGCTTTGGAAATCGATTTCACTACATTTGTTTCTTGTTGACTTATTCACATGTTATACACACATTGGGTATACATATTTGGACGAAATAATAGGTTTTATGTACATATTTAGACAAAATAATAATTCTTAAAATGTGAGAAAAATTTAGATGATAAGTCATACAACCACAAAATAAATTTCAGCCAATTGCACTTTTTTGGATAAAATTGTAGAAACATCGCAATTGAACATATTTTTCGACAAATTTTAGATTGTTGTTTTGTTCGTTTGTTGAAATTGTGCTGGACATTATAAAAGGTTTAAAGTAAAGGTTTAAAAAATGACTTTTTGAGGAAATTAAACTAAATGAAATTATAATCACAACGTTATAATAATATTAGATGAGCGTTGGAGCTCTCTGCAGTGTCGAGAAGAGAAATTCTATGTTTGTCGTCTCCGAGATGAGGGGAAAACTAGACAAATTCATTGCTACATTGATTGGATGGTCTGAAGATATTGTGACAAAATCTCGTGAAACCAGAAAAATCATAGACTATATAAAAAATCTTCTCCGGTAACCAATGTTTGTATTGTGAAATGATTTAATTGCGTTAAAATCATCCAGGACAATTATTAGCGAAATTTGAAAACGCTATTTCATCACGGAACCGTTGCTACTATGTACCAATGAAAATATGCAATTGATGGAGAAATTTCATCAGAAAAATGATTCTCAACATTCATCTCGATCAGTCGAAGTATGGTTGAGAAAGCAATAATGTATTCTTTGAGGTCGTCAATCCTATTGAGAACCTTAGGAGTAAAATTCAACAAGAAGTTTCAAAGAAGGTTTAGCAAAGTAAGTCACTGTCATGAAATAATATTCACAACGTTAGCTACCATATTCCTGTAAAAATTGTGGAGAATTTGTATCGTCTATTCATGGAAGAAGGCACCAAGAATAATGGCCGGATAGTCAGCAAAAATAGTGGAAATACTCCTAAAATTAGGTGAACTACGTCAGTATGAGGATGGACTACAAAAATCGAAATTTCATAGTTAATTACTAAGTTTTTTGGGTCCATTTACTAATCTGGTCATTTGAAAATTCGTGTATTTTATGAATCAAAAATTTTTTCAGTTTTTTGGTATTTTGTCAGGCCATTTTTGTTATAACGACGTGAGTTGATCTTAACAATTAAATCATTTTTTAAAGGATAATAAAGAAATATGCGTAAATCATGTTTGTTTTCGAAAAGGAGCATAGATCATAGTGTTTATTTAAAAATATAGTCTTTATAATTTGTTGAAGTAAAAGGTACTGCTGTTCACAGTGAAGACAGTCACTGCCTACATTAGAAAGTGCAAAATTGATGGCAGTAATTTTCCACCTTAGATATTTACCGGACAACGGTGGATATATTGTAATCCATCTTCCAACGAATTTTCTAGACCTAAGTCATGTTATTTATTCCTGGTAAACACAAAAAGTAAACTTTGACGTGCGAGAAATTGGTGGTCCGAACAGACAACAGAAGACCATAATCAGAGTTTTAAACAATATGAAAGCAAAAACCATTTCTTTATGTTGTTTATTTACTGTGCCACAATTTTTTTTAAATAAGAGGAATAGAAAATTCTATAAGTGTACAGATATTCAGCTTGCTTCATTCAAACCTATGCGCTCACGAACTTCTTGTTTGCTTTTTGGGCCCACTTTTGCAATTGGCGCTTGAGATGTAGAGGCTGAAGTTCCGCCCTCGCCCGATTCCTTAGCTTTCTGTGCTTGCTTTTCTTGTTTTACCAAATCATATTCCCTCAAATCGCTGAGTTTCAACATGAAACTTTGTAGTTCACGTTTACGCATTTTGGAAGTCGGTAAAACAATCTAAAATTAACACATAAACAAAATCTTATAAAACAACCAATAAACAAATTATGTGTAACTTACAAAGTAGTATCCTGCGTCAAGGAGTTGAATGTTTATAAACAGCTGATTCTTTTTGATATGTCACTCAACGTTGTGTACTAGAGTGTATCTTGTTTTTTCTCCACTGAACGCAAAGTGGACGGTTACAAAGTGTAAGATACCCTTAAGCAGATGCTGTCATCTGAAAGTCAAACGATTATCATCGGACAATGTGACATTGCAATTCTAGGCTGGCAATTTACTCGTTTTTTCGTATATTCGGAAACTTTGATAGGTTTTACTCGTTTAAAGTGAAAAATTAAAATCAATACATCATGCTGTACCTCGAAGATTATTTGGAAAGTAAGTTACAGCGTTTTGGCTGTGAAAAATCGATTTATTCAGAAGCATAATTACATCTGCCAAAACAATTGTCGAAAGAATCAGCTGATCCACTTTGGTCGAAGCAAAGACTTTGTTTATAATCGCAATAATTTGATTTCAGTGATAGAACATTTGCCGCAAGAACTTCGCGATCGGTTTACCGAGATGCGTGAGATGGATTTATCGGTACAAAGTAAGTACATGTGAAATGTTCACTGCTATTTGATTCATCAATTCGCTCCGTTTACAGATAGTATGGACACCCTTGACAAACGTTCGCGGGCGTTCTTCTCACAGTGCAAGAAAGGTGAATTGCAAAGCAACGAGGCGGACTCGGAGTTTCAATCGTTGCGAAAAGACTACTATAAAGTGTTGGAAGATGCTGATGAGAAGGTTAATCTGGCAACGCAAATGCATGAACTAGTTGAGCGATACCTACGCAAATTGGATAGTGAACTTTTCAATTTTAAATGTGAATTGGAAGCGGATAATAATGGTATTACGGAAATATTGGAAAAGCGATCTTTAGAATTGGATGGGAACAGCACTATGCCGAGTCTGGGCAATCAGAAGGAGAATCGCTACTTTGGAGCTATTGCGAGCAACAACCATCATTCTCATAAGGAGAGCAGGCAAGTTGTATGGTTTTTGTTTGCATAGAAATCTAGTTCAAATGATGACTGCAGTAGAAAGCGAAAAAGTTCGCTAATAATATAATTATTCTCAAAACCATGATTGCCCCTGATGTGAGTCGTTCCACGCAAAATATTACTTAATAGAGTTATGAAATCCCAATATAAATTTTAATCACGACTGAGTATTATCGATGCTTTAAGTTAACGATAAGTGTGGTAAGACAAGTGTTTGCCAGGTCATACGTCACAAAATGTCCCTGCAGCAACGAAATACTAAATCGTGCTAGCAAAGAGGTGGAAGGAAAAAAAAATCTCGCCAAAATTATCTTAAAAACCAGCAGTATTCATTTCCTTCCGAAGTTTTTAAATTTATTTTTTGATTTTCCATTCTAGAATGCTGTTCTTAATTTTGACATAATCTTTTTATTTTTTTCGTTTATTTTTAAATAATGTTAATGTTGAAGTTGCTAAGAAATTGGGATGTTTTATTACCCATTGTACCTTTTGCCAAGAAAATAATTAACATTGAAAAAGGGAACAAATTACACCCAAGATATACACATGCTAGAAAAAGTTCACCTGCTGTCAATCAGTTTGTAACTTAAAAAAATCAAAAACAAACAAATATTTTCCAGATTTGGTTTCATATATTTATTAAGTATTTCTTAAGTAGTCGACACATGGAAGTTTATTTATTTCGCTATTACTGTTTTTGAGCTAACGGCTTTTTTCAGAAAAAGCATACAAAAGCGAAGCAGAAAAAGTCTGCGTTCACTTGTAATAAAAATAATTAAATAGAAAATAGTAAATCATATTTAAATTAGTTAGTAACTGGTGGGATATCCCCGGTTCTGTATTACCTCTCGGAGCCTTTTCGGCATCGAATCGACGAGCTTCGCTGTCTCTTCAGCACTTATTTTCTCCCACTCCTCTGTAAAAACAGTTTTCAACATTTCCTTACTTGTTATTGAGTGTTGTCAAATTTTCTTCTCTAGCGAATCCCACAAGTGTTCGATGGGGTTTAGGTCTGCTGATTGTGGGGATGATTGACATCGACTGATTGACAGCAGGTGAACGCAGACTTTTTCTAGCATGTGTATATCTGTCAAAATCAAAAACATAGCATTTTGGAATGGAAAATCAAAAAATTAAATCTCATTAAGAAGTGCTAAAGATTAAAGAAGTGCTAAACATAAAATAAAAGGTACGGCACCCTGCCTTCTACAATCTTTAATATCTAGGCTCATTTATCCATTTTTCCATTAGAAAATCTGTTGAATTTTGTTCTTTAGTAGATTTAACACCTATGAATTCAGTAAAATATTCTCCGATGTACACCTGTTCTTGGTGAACATCATTCATATACTTTCGTAGCTTGACTTCGCGTCTTATAGAAATATGTGTTTTTGGCGGTTTTTATTTGACGTCCAAAACAGTCTTGTCTTACATCTTAGGGGGCGTCCATAAATTACGTGAGATGTTTAAGGGGAGGAGGGGGTCGAGTCAAATCTCATCTAATCTTACGTTGGAGAGACAGGGGGTCTCGGCAAATATCACGCAATTTTTTTTCTGATTGAAACAAAAAAAAATTATACTATTTTGGTCAATTTAATCCAGATTGTACATGCTTAAGATTTAATCTTAAGCGTATATCGTAATACGATTAAGATCATTCACTAATTTGTTCGAAAGAAAATAATTTCATTCATACTTCGACGTTATACATCTACTGACTGTCAAACTACCATATTTGTTTTATACTAAATAGCTCAATTTAATCTGAATTAACGGTACAGTGTAGCCCGTTCTTTGTTTTCGCGCTACTGACAGCCGAACGCGCGACTCGATGAACGAGAGCGTACGAGCTGAGTGGCAGCTCTTACTAATTTAAAATGAGTTATCAAGATTTTTATAACGCATACGTCAACAGATACGTCTATAAGACGAAGAAGTCCTGCCAGGACGATGTGATAAAATTATGGAATACAGCGAAGCAAAATTTCCCGAAGAAAGAAGTTGAAGGAGCAGATGATTTTACTGAAAATCATATGGACATGTTGGTTCCAATAGTCTCTCTTGAGACCGCGCATGATTTTCCATGGACTGAATTAGAGTAGATATTCTTTTTTTAATCACAGTAGTCACGATTTAAGTATTCTATTGTTAAATTTTCTTTTTACAATAACAATCCAACACGATTACGTAAGAAACCCACATTTTGAAAAATTTCACGTGAGATTGGGGGATGGGGTTGAATAAAATCTCACGACATCTCACCAGGGGGGGAGGGAGGTTCAGAAAATTTAAAAAAACACCTCACGTAATTTATGGATGCCCCCTTATTAGCAAGTGAATTTATTTCATTCTGACCAACACATCAATAGTGTTTATGTTATTTTAATGATTTAATCGTCACCATATGACCTTGTGAAATTGAATTAAAAGCAATTATAGTTTCAATCCCTGAAACTCTTTCATTCTATGAAATTGCTGGTTCGAACGGCATGTTGATTGATCACCAAGTAACAATATTAACCATACTTAATGGTTAGATCAATTCGCTTCAAAACACTGGTGTAAAGTTCTCAACCAAATTGTTTTTACCATTAAGTAATGAAGTATTCAGCTAAATGTAATATTGCTTCTTGCAGATCAAAGGCTAACACTTTTGCTTTTGAATTCAAGTCTTATGATTGTAACAATTTTTGCTTCAATTAAACGTAATTTTCACTCTTCCGACTTTTCAACAATTCCAGCGTAGTGTACTGAAACGGGGTTCTGATTTATTGTCTATCATAATAACCGTCATTCGTTAATTTCGTTCCCGTCTCTTTTTACAATAATTTACAGCAAACACAAAATGTCTTGTTTCGATATTTGCAACCGTTTCTTCATTGTCAAGCTTCGTTTCATCATTAGGAAGATCTTCCTCATTAAGAACATTCGCTTGTATACGTAGTTGAAAAATTTCATTAATTTTGTCAAATTTGAAATGAAAATTTACAGCATAAAAAGATTTGTTTTGTAAAATTTCTGTAACGGAGAAATTTAAAATAAAAAATAAAACCGGTGGAAAAGAAAATGTGTTTAGCCCCGAACCAGGTTGTCAAAAAGGATTTAGAAATACGTCTTCCGCTATTTAAATAGTTTTGAGTTTTTCTCACTGTTATCCGTACGAACTCTCGTTTTCTTTGTAAGGTAATTTTTCGAACTACCAAAAGAAATGGGATATGCATTCACATCGTTTAAATATATATATTGACAGTGCATACCTTAAGTAATTTTATCAGGACACTTTCTTTTCATGGATTTCAACAATTTTCGAACAAGTTTCAGTTTGTTTTTCACGTTATTTTGGTATATCATCACTGGCTTTAATTTCATCACGTTTTTAAAAACGAAACTTTTCAAACGCGCAACGTTGCGATAGGGTTTTTCACGCGTTTACTCTTTCTTTTATGTCCATACTCAAATTTTCTGTATCTAACATTTTTGTGACATGATCATAGTTTATACGTTACAGAGAATTGCGACAAAATCGTTTCATGAAACGTTCAATCAAACTAATCTGAAAAACCTCCACAAAGAAAAAGTATATGACTGCTTGTAAGTTTTGACTATTAGTTTGGAGTTAATGCAACCAAATGAACTAGGCGCGCGTTGTCTATGCTCCCTCGTTCTGCCTATCATCTTGAAGTACATGATTGCATAAATCGATTGCTCACGCGTGCCTTTTCTAAAAGTACCCCTTTCAATCAAATCAGTATAAGTTGTCGCTAATAGTTTGTGCACCGATAGTTACTTACGCATTGCCTTTGCCTGGTTAATTACTGGCAAGGCCTGTTTGGAGTGAAATTTCAATACTTATCCCCACTATAATTCTACACATTAAGAATAGATAAAAAAATTAGCCCCCGGCCACTAAACCTTTAGTTTTTCGAGTTCTTCGTGTCGTAGCCCAGTGTCGTATAAGCATAGGAACCGCACCGACTATCACTAATATAATTTGGGAATAGCGATTGAGCTGTTGAAGTGCGGCTTGCAGTGGCAGCTGCTGAAGCTGAGCGCTAGCTTTACCTGCCCAAACTACTCAGATTTGTAGCATTGAAATTTCCCCTGCATTAATGAACGTTTGTCAGTATTTTTGAACTAATTCAGATTTAATCCACTGAAGATCCGGAAATGTGCAGCATGTACTAATATTAATTCAAAAAAATGGATCTCATACATTACTGGGACGGAATGTTCAGAATAAATGTTTATGTATAGATTTTATGCGATTAATGTCATTTTTATTTTCTCAAAAAAAGAACCCACAGGAGCGGATTTTACTTCGATTTAGTTTAGTTTTCAGCACTATCAATATGAGCATTTAATTGCAACTCACACCCAAGGGCTTTCATGTGTAATGACAACTTGTCTTTTTAAAGCTTTCATTATCAAATACGTACATTCCTTATCTTTGAAAGTTTTTTCGAAATTTAGATTTAGGCGCTTTAGATTGTCAAAGTCGACCTTCGGAAATTTTGCATTTGAGAGCTTTCATTTTCACTCTTAAGTTATTTTAAAAGATCTATAAAACCGTGGTAATTTCGATTTTGCGTAATAATTTGGAATTTTAATATTTTGGTAGTATTGTATTGTTTTGGAATTGAGGAAGAAACCATTTTTTCACGGCTTTTTAATGTGAATAACAAATCAGAATACGTTTTAGTTAGAAGGATGGAATGGAATAAAAACAATGGTAAGCGAGCGTAAGAACAATCGGTCAATTATATTTTGGGTTATTAAAAACCGTTGAAAGTTTTCGGAGAGAAAAATCGAAAAATCGAGAAATTGTCGACTTACTGACTAATCAGCCATTCCCAGTGGATAAAAAATTGATTCTGCTGGTAAGCTCGGCACTTATTCAAGTTGTATCGAACATTTAGGTCTGTTTGCAGGGGAGAACCACAAACTCGTTTATAATTTTCGACTGGATAAACTTTCGACTAAAGTGCATTTGCTATGGAGCCAGCTACCAAAAGACAAATTGAAACGGCTCATTCGCCTTTTGAGTGTAAGCCCCAAAACTCTGTTTCAATTCAAGATTGATCTAGACTGCACGCTGGTATTTACACCAGCTTGATCGCACATACGACCAGACATTCTGCAAATTTTGATCCGTTGAAATCAAATGGAAATAAGTAGTTTTAATAAAGTCCTGCAGTTTTTCCTTTAAGGTATAAATAGAACTCCGAGTAGGCAGGCTACAATTCGAAGAAATATTATTAATCAGTGTCATGATAAACAAACCCTCCTTTGTTTATTTTGTCTTTTTTTTGTTGTTGTAAAGAAGGAAAAGGAAATCCCCTTTTTTCGAACGTGAGAGATGCAATGATTTTTATTAACTTATTAAACTTACATTATTTTATTTAACATAGTATAAATCACCATAGAGATTCAATTTAAAAATACTCTTAAACGAGGCTGAATAGCAATCACCTAGATAATTCATGTATCTGACACCATACTTTTCAACCAATCTCTTGAACACCACTTTAAATACTTCGACATTCATACTTTCAGCTGTACATTTGGAAAATTCCGACTTTGCTTTGAAATAAAAGAATGATAACTATTCATAATATTTACCGTCAATAATTATTTAATACCGCCCCTTATTCAAAAAAGTATTAAGGAGAAAATAGTTAGAAAGAACAAAAAAAAACAAACAATCAACTCTAATACCTACAATATGTGCCTTGTGTAACAACGAGACCCAACAAAATCTACGAAAGTAGAGAACTAAATACATAATTAATAAATGCAGTTGGTCAAAAAAGCCTGCCTGCAAGACTTATGAATGAAGATAATTCAAAGGAAAATGCCTCCAAGTATGGCAAGTTAAATTTGAGATTATTTTACAATAAAAATATAAATGACGTTAACATAAACACGAAATTCTACGAAAATTGTACTTTCTTTGCATATGTTACAGAATAATTAATTAAAACGTAAATATAAATAAATATCTCAAAACAAAACGTAATATTAACACATTGTGCGACAATCTATCTTGCTTAAAACCTCTTTTAGACGTTTGCTAATGTTATTTACTAAGTTAGACGTGTCTTCTGCCATTATGTTCTCCCATTCCTCCAACAAATAACATTTGAAGACTTCTTTGTTACTGATGCGCTACTGACGTAAACGTCTTTCTTAAAGATCCTAAAGGTGTTCTAAAGGATTTAAGTCGAGTGATTGTCTTTATTATAGAGCAATTATTCCGTTACAATACAAGCAGCATTCTTTGGATCATTATTCTGTTAAAAAATAAATCTATCGTTCAAATCTTATTTCAGCGCCTTAGCTTTTAAATTTTAAAATTTTTAGATACTTCATTTTATCGCTAGAAGTTTCAATGAAAACTAGATTTTCGACACCGAACGCTGCAATAGATCCGTGGAACACTTCCATCACCGTGTTTCACAGTTGCACAAAAACTCTTCAGATGAAAGTCCTGATTCGCTTTTTTCTAAGATACTATGCGACTATCGCTATCAAATAATTAATATTTAATCACTGCGGACAAGATAACTTTGTTCAAATATTCGTTTGTTTTAACTGAATTCTCTTTAGCAACCAGAATCCTCTTCCTTTACCTTAGAGATCGATGGTTTACGACGTGCAATGCGTCCCAGATAATCGGCTCTTCTTAGACCATTCCTATCTGTTTTTAGATTAACTTGTCACTACTTTCAATAACATGTATATATTTTAAAGATTTCTATATTTAATTTTTTAACAATTTCACGTTGATCTCTTTGGTAATTTTTCACTTTTAAAGGTATTTTCACTAGAATTTACTTCCTTCTTAAGCCTTGTAAGCAATTTTTTGACTGATTGCACATGTTAGTCATAGAATCGATTTTTAAGGAAATCGGACCGCCTTGTCCAAGTATGAGTTACAATTTAACTCGAAGATACAAATGTGAATTCTTTTGAGCTAAGGCTTACATACCATCGTTTGTGACAACCCTATGACAAACAATGGTTTGTCGTACCTCCTTCCTGCTTAACATTAAACTGTTGTCAAAGAGTTGTCATCAACTTTATTTGTTAGGACTTTTTCCCAAATTCATAAATATGCCATCATAATATTTTTTAATACTGTTCAATATTTTCACCATCTTTTGAATTCTTTTCAAGATTAATAAAGGTACAGTTGTTTGAAAAGGTAGTACTGGTAGAAATAATCGAAATTGTTTTGCGAATATGTTCTGGACATCCTGTATTAGCCATTGTATGCGCAAACATGTACACTGCTCCTTCAGAATAAATTGTAGTTGAATCATGATAAAATCAATAAACTAAATAAATTGATAATCATTATAACTCTCCATTCGTTACAGAAACTATCGTCACAAGCCAGAAAAACGTCGCGATAGTACAAGTGGCGGTGGTGGAAGCTCCGAAAAGCGACCGACAATTGGTAATAATAGTTTAGTTCCACCAACACCACAGCCTACTGTACGTCCCACTACACCAAATCTAGGTCATCATCCGGTACTTCCCACTACACCTACAACCCCAGTTTCATACAATTTACAACACATGGCAGCTGGTACACCAAATGGATTTTCCATCGATAATTATGTTGAATTTTCATATTTCTATTCAAAATTTATTTTTTAGGTAATGCAATAGCTGCGGCTGCTAGCCAAGCTATCGCAGCTACACAACAGATGCCGCAAGGCCGACGTACGGCCAGTTTGAAGGCATCTTATGAAGCTATTCACGGAATGTCGGGAAGTGGCCGCCATGATCTTTTGATAGGAACGGAGTTAGCAGGCGCAGCGCACAACGTTATTCAAGCCGTTGAACGTGAGGGCAGCTCATTGCATAATCAACGCAGGCATAAGAAGTAATGCAAAAAATATTTACATTTCTTGCTTAAATTATGTAGTAGGATTTGTTTCAAATTTATTGTCAAACTATATCCAGCTTTGAAAACCATCTCATGTAACGTCTGCATTGGGAATGTAGTTATAACAGCAAAAGTCTTGTTACGATTCCCCTTGATACATGAGTATTGCATTCGAAAACTTTTGAATTACAAAAATTTAAAAGTTAACGAAAATACTACACAAAGTTTCGACATCTATCCTGTCCTTATGAATAATAAAAATATGCGCTGATCCCCTTTTCAACTTTGTTTATTTTAATTTCGTGTCATTTCTTAGGAAAATATCCAGTAGTGTAGCGCACGGAAGCTCGTCTACATCAATGCCATCAACTTCATCGTCGTCATCTTCGCATAGTTCACAAGTTAGTGCAGCTCCTTTGGAGCCAGTTGCTCCAGTTATTAATGAGAATGGAATGGCTGTGGAGCAGACGGCGGAAGGTGACTGGTCTTATGATCCGAACGAACCTCGATACTGTATTTGTAATCAAGTCTCTTATGGCGATATGGTTGCATGCGATAATGAAGCGGCAAGTGTTCCTTAATATGTCATTTTCAATTTGTTTGTTAAATATTTTATTTCAATTGCAGTGCCCGTTCGAATGGTTCCATTATCCTTGTGTGGGAATAACACAATCGCCGAAAGGCAAATGGTATTGCCCAAAATGTACAGCGTCGATGCGAAGACGTGGCAACAGGAAGAATTAAATATTGCATCCTTGAGAATTTTATACAGCTTAATGTATTGTCAGCTATAATCAAGTATTTATGTTGTAACTTATAATGCCCTTAAGAATAAACACAAAACTAACGAGCCAACAGTCAATTTTTTAATAAATTAATACAATGAGATATTTGTGACTTGAAATTGAGTGCTTACTATAACGTAGTAGAGGCCCATTCCGGAAAATATATCGCCATATTACATTCTCCCATGAGTTTCTTCCACGCTTGCTATGAATGACTTATTGGCTGCGTTTATATATGCAGGCTTATCCTTAAGCAGTTTATTGTATTGACTTCAGTAGTTCCAGGATTCTTTCAAAACATGTTCTTTTGATTTCAAACTCTTAAAATTTTGTCTGTCTTAAAATTTTAGGTAAGCTATGTTTAATTGCTTCAAAATGCTTCAAAAGGTAAAAGTGCCACGGAAACTGCAGACGAGTTTTGTTCCGTCTACGGGAGTTGTGCTAGGACTTTTAAGACGGGTTAGGAATATTACAAATATATGGACTAAGCCATCCTTAGGTCACTTAAGCCATCCTTAGGTCTCAGTGCAAAGCCATTTCGAGTTGAATCATGAAGGCAGTAGCGGCCGCCCAGCAACGACGGATACGGACCTTATTAAAACGGTGCTCGATAATTACACTATAGAGCGCTTGAGATAGTGGCTGGCACTAATTGGTACAACGATACATAAGCCTTTAATAAAGACACCGGTTCGTTTCCATACCTGTTGACGGAGACCGGCCTTATGAAACTTATGAAACTTATAAGATCTCGTCCCTGGAGATCAAAATTTTGCGTCAAAATGTGCATCAGAAGCGCACTTAGTCTAAGGAAAATACCCCTTCAACGGTTGCGAAGCCTAGACACCATTCAAAGAAGGTTCTCTTGTGCATTTGTTAGGACAGGAACGATTAGTTTACTACGAGCTTTTTCTTCAAAATGATATGATCAATGCTGATTTATATTGCAACTAACTCGATCAATTGAAAGCCGCCATATCAGATATATGGCCAGAATTGGCCAACTGACGAAGCCAAGTTTTCAATCACGACAACGCAAAATGGCATGTTGCGTTGGCAGTAAGGGACAAATTATTACAGTTTGATGAGGACGTTCTACCTCATCCTGCGTACTACTCAGCTGATGATTTCTTCTTCCTCTTGTAAAAGATTCAGTTCATTATGAAAAAAATGCTGCACCTGCTGTGATGACAAACCGAAATTGAAAAAGAATTGGCGTCGTTTATGTAGTCTGAAGTCTACTCAGTTATGGTTAAAATTATTTGTGGCTGTCTACACCATCTTATCAGTGAAGGCAATGGCGTCTGTCTAATTAGAAAAACAGTCGATGAACATAAACACGTATTCACATAGAAGTGGATCAAGGACTTTGATGTGCTGGAAATGGTTAACCTGTCGATCCAATTTTGATTTTTTGATCCTTATACACGATTTGCTGGACGAATTTTGCTCTCACGAAACGTCTGGTTTTTTTTTCTTGGAAAGGAGCGCAAACACTACTGAGTTGAATGCTCAACTACTTGCGGTGAGTACGGTCGTGAAGATCTTGTTCATACATCGCAATATATGAAATTTCTAATCGATTTCCACCTTCTGAGTTTCAGTGATGTTTCAAAGTGCAGCAGTTCCTGTACTTCGGCGTCATTTGTTCAGTTTTTTGCTGTTGCGGTTCCCTCCAAACGAGATAGCGTCCCTATACCTGAATTTAAATTCCCTTTCACATGCTGTCCCATTCAGTTGTAAACTGAAAAATGTATTCCAGCTGTTGTATTTGTCGTTATGATGCTTTCGGCTATTTCTGTGCGAACGCATAACACAATAACCCAGAGGTTTATTATCCATCTTTCTAACAAGTTATAGTCTCTCAAATTTGTCGCGGGAAATATAACCAGCAATTCTTATGGTACCCGCTGTAGTCTCCTAATTGTTGGTGTTTTTATTGAATATTTAAACGAATAGTTGGCATTCGTCACGTACCAACAGTTTGAGTACCGCTCCCATTTAGTGCTAGAAGCGTCTATTAATATGGCTAACTGAGCGTTCTTCACAGGATGCGCGTGCATGATTGCATTTGCCAACAATGAACGTTTCTTTTTCGTTGTCCATTTTACGGGCACATGATGGTCTTTCCGCTATTAATTCAAAGCAACGTGAATTTGGGTGGCGTTTTCAAAATTTCTCTGTAGGAAACAACAATGTAAAGGTCTCAACCCATTCTTCGCAATGTCTTAAATTTTGATCAGGCGTGTTATGCACTTTTTTGGTAATGGCTTTATTCTTCCAATGCTTGCAACATGTCCTAAATATCGTACTTCCGTTTTTCCAAAGTTTAATTTTAAAACTTTGATTTTGGCGCAATGTATACAACTGATGGAAAGTTTCCCTAATATATTGGTCTCAGAGTTCGATGAAATACGCATCTACAAAGATCTAAGCCAGAAAGGACTATGTCAATATATCTTTGAAAAGTTTTCGCCACATTTGTGAATCCGAAATGCAATTAAAAAATTTTGGAATGGCCGAAAGAGGTGATCACCACGCTTTTCTCGATTTCTTTATCTGCTAGCTGGGTCTAGTGCGACGTTCCCAAAAGGTTGGATGTCGAAAAAATCATTTTACTACTAAAATTGTGGTTGAAGTGGTCCATGCTGGCGTAGCGGTGTTCACTATTCTATAGTCGGAGCAATGGTTCCATTCAACCGATTGGTAAGGGAACAAATAAAGAGAACTGGCCCATGGTCATTTAGAAGTGCGGTTTTAACTTATCTCCACCATATTTTTGAAAACTGCTTTTGCTAGCTCGTATTTATCTATCGGTAAGCGGAGTACTCGCTAAGCGACTGGTGGACCCTTCGTTAGAATGCACTTTTTAACTTGGGCCTTTTGTAATGGCATTGTCCGAGTTGTGTTGGATAGTAGGTTACACAAAGTACAGAAAATAGGAATTTATTTCTTAAAAATAATATCATCCAGATGTGACCCTTCATTATTTTGACACAGCTGCAACCTGGAGCGGAAATTTTCAATAACTGCTTCAAAGGTGTTTTGTGAAATATTTGATATCCTTTCGGATATTTGATTTAAATTCTTCAAGAGACCCTGGGATGTTGTTATAAGCTTTACTTTAAACGTATCACCAAAGGAAATAGTCCATTGGGTATAAGTCTGGTATACGCGAGTCTTTTGGATATAAATTTCCTCCTTAAAATTTCGCGAACTGCATTCAATGATTCGTTGGAGGTGTGACATGTTTCTCCATCGTGTTGACACCACGTACGTTGATTATAATTGATGAAATACTGTAGGGCTGGAGCAAAATTTCTGTAGCATTGCAATATACTGCTCTGTATTCACTGTAACATGATTTCATTTATGATCTTCTTAAAGTATGGACCAATAATTCCTATTGCTAAAGCTTTGAGCGAATGCAGGGTTCTTGATGTTTCAACTGCGGATTAGTGTCACTCCAGTACCTGCAATTGTGCCTGTTTACATAACCATGTAGGCGGAAGTACGCCTTGTCTAAGAAAATGATGTCGGTCAAGCTGGTTAACTCCTTTAGCATTTCATTAGGAAACTACAACCCGTGAGCATGATTTTGAGGCTTTAATTCCTGCGCAGTTTGGATTTTGTAAGTCTTTGTAAAGAATGCGATTTAAAGATGGTCTGAACAATTTGAAGACACTAGACCGCTTTCGAGTAGCGAGCGTCTGTGCGCGAACAGACGCTCTTACACGCTCTATGATTTCGGGATCCTTTGATGTTCTAGGTTAGTTGGATCAAATTTATTGATGAACCCGTCTCCGCGAACTTATTTTTTAATCAGTTGAAGCGATGGTGCGCATTTTTTTCGTTGCGCTAGAGTAATGAATCGTTATTTCGAAAGTACTCATGTACAAGTACAAGTACTGACCCTCTGGCACTAAGTTCCCATTGGCTGCTCTTTCGATTGGTAATTCCTCTGCCCACATCGGTGTCGATATGCGACACAGCTACCTATTTAAATGTTAACGGACTTTTGGTCTACTCTGTATTAAAGCTGATTATGCTATTATCCCAAATTATTTTTGTCAGTGTGATTATGGATAGAATGGTGCTAAGAACAGAAGAGGAAACTCAAGAGGCATTTCTAGAATCAGACTTTGAAGAAGATGTTGCTAATTTAGAGTGATGAAAGTGTTGCAGGTCGGGAATATTTTTCGTTGTTTATCTTTGATTATAATCTACGACCTTCTTTCTTATCACTTATAAAAATATCCTGCTGCAAGACTATATTCGCTATCCGATTCGTTAACCGATCATTGATTTACCATAGATTTGACCGGGAACCGTAAAAACTACATTAAAAGAATAGATATAAATTATTAGTTAGTTTATTTAAAATAAAATAACACACATATATAGTCTTACATATTAATCAGTCCTTTTGAAAGGACAAAAACAAAACAAAGTGAAAAAAAACACCTCAGCCATACAAATTACCCCATAAAATATTGTTTCTGTTCTTTGCATGTATTGAATAGAATACATGCACAGAACCTCCAGCTAATGTAAAATTCAATACATTTGGTTGTGTTTTAAATAAAATTTGACACAATTTAAAAATTTTGGGGTTCAAATAACACCACGTTGTATGCCAAAGGTTAAGAATCATATACAATTTCGATTACTTTTCTCTATTTTTCAGGATTTTCCAAAATTGATTAATAGCATTGTTGTTGTAAAGATCCTCAACCCTACTGACATGAGCTTAGTTTGCGTGTGATTCTAAGACCATTCACCGAAAATATCTTTAATGGCAAATGTCGGCATCGGTCCTCTTTTGCCTTGGGGAGAACATTTTTGGGGAGAATTGGCATGCTTCAAAACACCGACAAAACAAAGTGCGAGCGTACAATTTCTTGAAACTTGCAATAACCTCCTCATCTATCGGCAAAATCAGCGAAGTCGTATTCAGAGGTAAAAATTGAGCTGTCAGCCAGGGACAGTAGTCAACAAATTATCTTCAAGGTCCTTTTGGGGGTGTTTTGTCCAATAACGATCCTTGATGCTCGGGGCACAAACTTTAAACAGTCATTCTTCGAAAAGAGCTTGCGTGACCCATGCCCTCTGATTTGATCTTCAAATTACTGGCAGTCTTTCATTTTTGAACGCTCTAGGGTTTTCAGAGTGGTAAACGAGAAGTGATTCACTAGCGTTAGTTCTCAATAGTAATATCAATCTTTCATGGATATATTCCCAGGAACCCAGGTTTCAATGAAATTCTTGGAATAAGAGTCAGTACTTACTAGCTTCTTCTTTATCTACACTAGCACACTCACCATGCATTAATATATGTTTAATTCCAGACTTCTTTTCAAATTTTGCAGACCAGCCAGTGATAGCCTTGAAGTCTTCCTCCTCATACGACGAATCAGGAGTTTGTTCTTTCCATTTACTATAATTTCTCTAGCCTTTTCTTAAATGAAAGCCATACTAGTAAAGCCTATTATCATTTTCTGTTCATTTATCAAAAGTAAATGCAATTTCAATTTCATTGTGGCACTTTTTTGCTTCGCAGATGTGATTTTTGTTATTTATTCAGCTGCTTGAGTATTGTTGATAATATCTTTTTCAGCTATGATTGTGAACTATAAATTTGTTCTAGCCATACTGTCACGCAACATCAGCCATCTTTTATGCACTTTCTACTTTCGCGATAATCTCTTGCTTGGTTTTTATGGTGAGCACAGTTCTTGACATTCCATACTTTTTGAGACCCATACTATTGTCAGATTTTAAGTTTTATTTTTATAAGAATTCAGTTCAGAATGGACACACGAAAGTTTAGTGGAACAGAAACCAACTAGCGTACACAATTGACAGGTTTCGGTGCACACGAGCTACGCTGTGGTATGTGAAAATGCGTCCATACATGATATAGTTCACGATAGCACTGCACTCGCGTTATTATCACATTATGCTCGGAGAAACGAGAAAGTGTTCGTTTGAATTCGTTAAGTTCATTATCTGAATATAATTGAGTTGTCCGAACACAAAAATTTTCTCGGAAGTGTTCGCTGTCCGATTTGTTCACAGTCCAAACTGTTCGATCACTCAATATATTCCATTAGCAATATAATGAATTTTACGTTAATTTACAATTTAAAAAGAGCATGATTTGTTCTATCAACAAATGTTAGTTAAAATTTATTTGTATATATTATTCTATTTATAATTTATCATTTAGCATTAATTAGCAAGATAGCAGCCCCGATAAGCATTTGAAACTGGATAACAAGGATATGAAACCTTCTTTATAGGTCAGCATATAATTTTCGATTCAAGTCCTTAATATTCTGATTCGTTGAATGAACGTTACACACAGATGCAATTTTCTTCTTTTATTAGTTCCTTTTTGAAAACTATTCCCCAGTTTCTTTTCTAGAGCTTCCAGCCTCGTACGCACTCATTAGCGTTTCTACGTTCCGCTTCGCATACTTTCGACAAATGAAGCACGGAATTCCCTAGCACCGCAGGCTATGTTCTGCTTGAATTACTAATATATCCTGATAGCAACCGTCGCAATTAGTTGTGCCAGCAGTTGTACGACTTATGAAATGTTTACTGGCAAATCCTCATATCTGCTGGCTAATCAACAATAGCGTACACTTCCATTCAACATGCAACATAAGATGAGTAAAAAAAATATTTTTGCAATTTAGCATGCAAGCATGAAATGAGCCGACGTCTGGCATAGTAGGGTGAACACTCTCAGCAGTCTACTATTTCACTTTGCAAGGATACACTGAACTTATACATACACGGAGATCAATGAACATGCAATCGGGCGAGTTTTAACCCGATCTATGATAGAGCTTGCATGATTTTTTTTACAGAAAATATGTTTGTTAAAATTTATGGGATTGTCCGATTTGGAATGCTTGTTGGGAAAATCGACATGGGATAATTACTTTTCTATGATAAATTATTCATAATGCACATTTATTGTGCTCCTTTTCCTAGAAGTATATTGTGTCGTTATTTTTGACATCAACCAAAATGCTGTGGGAGTAAGGATATTAATAATATTGAATTGTGATCATGATAAATTTTGGAACTGTCTTTTACTTAGCGTAAGGATAGGCTAAGCATACAGCACTCAGAACAGGTGGTGGATTGATCCATGGCGGAAAAGAATGCCTGCCCATTTCTGGTCAAGGAACACGAAGATGCCGTTCAGGAAAATTTCTTAAGGTCAATTGGGAAAATTCCTTTAAGGCCTATAAAGAATTCTAAAGCCGGAAGGGATAGTGGTGATTCGCTTAAAAGTAAGTCGAAGGTTGACTATGGACTTATGTGACTAGACAACAAACCTGCTAATGAGGTAGATTTCGTCAAGGAGGGGTCTGGCTTTGATCCGCTTTCAAGAAGAGGAAAAAGATACAAGTGAAACTGCACTAACCACAGTAACTTTTGGACGATCTATAGAAGCGGAGTCTGCGTTCTGAACACAGAGAATTTAGCTTCGAAGACACTGCGCAGGTACAAATCCAGTAAGCTAATTACTTTTTTTATTTGGTCCAGATTGTTCAACGATTATTTGTTCTGCAAAAGATGCGATGTCTATCATGATGAGAGTTAAAGACCTGCGGGAAGGGGGCACTGTCCCTACTGGGCGGCATAGATGGTGCTAACAAATGAAACATAGAAACAGTCACCAGGGAAGGCAGGGTTTGCTTTATTCATCGTAGAGAATAACAGAATAACTTATATCAAAGGTGATATGAGGACTTTTCAAGAGCTGGATGTTTTTCTTCTGAGAGCTTTTACATGCTTCATATGCTACAGACAGGGCCGTCTTAAATTAGGCTGGGGCCCTGGGGCACACAAGAATTTGGGGCCCTTTTGGAAAGTAAAAAAGCGAATTATAATAACATTTTTTTACTAATAAGTATGAGTATGACCATTTATTATAGGTAATCAAATTTAGTATGATATAATATGTCATTAATGATATTGGAATGCTGCTGGTTTTTTGGTGACGATTACGATAACGGTTTCCTTCGGGAGCGAAATCTTCTATTATATCCTTAAAGTCAATTTTTTTGAAGGAAATCACTTTCTATGCACATAATTGACAAATTAATCAGTCGTTCTTGTAACATTGTTGTTTGCAATTCATTTTTTATTCTCTTAAGCTGCGAAAATGACCGCTCTCCACTACAATTGGTAACCATTAGGCAAAGGAATATTCTTGTAGCAATTTCTACGTTTGGGAATGTTTCTTCCAATTTATCTGATTTTATTAGGTTATGTAAGGTTGAGATATTTAAATCCACTGATTGCTTTGCTATGTTTTTTAAATATTGGCTTAAATGAAAACATTCTGTTTTGAGCTCATCTGCATTAATGTCTTCATGATAAAATTCTGGAAATTCTTTGCATTTTTTGGTCAACTCATCAGATTCGATTGTTGTTAACTGACAAAGAAAACTAAATCAACTATCAATTTCTTGCTATGCTGCTGAACGTTTTTTTAAATGCGTATTTAATGTGTCAATTATGGGAATGAAAGTATATACACGAAACTTTTCCTTGCCTCTCAACTGTGCAGTCTCTGATGATCCTTCAAAAAAAGTGATGCGTGTGCTGCGAAATTTTTTTCTTTCAAATGTATCTTTGTAGTCAGCATATGGATGTTTTTTTAGCAGCCGTTTCGTACTGATCAAAATTATTGCGTGCGGTATTGACATTACTGATTAGAGATTCGTAGAGTTTCGTTACAACGTCCATGGTCATAGTGCTTTTCTGTAAACTTAGACTTGTTTTATTCATAACTTCCAAAAGATCATTCTATATTTCCGTTAGAAGAGCAGTCTCGAATTTTCCCATTATTTTCGCTAGGCATTGGGCTTCCTTTCTAGTGTCTGGTTGATTGATGTCACTCGCGATAGAAGACAATGCTTCAGAAATATTTAAATTACCATTTTGCAAAGCATTAATAGCATTAGCGCGTGCAAACCACATAGTTTTCGAAAGAGACTTCAGGACTATATTTGCACCTAAATGATCTGTCAAAATTTTCCATCGTTTTGTCGAAGCCGAGAAAAAATTGAACGATTTTTGTACAAGTTGAAAAAATGTTACTGCTTCAGTAACACACTCAACAGCCTGAACACCCACTAAATTTAGCGAATGTGCTGCACATGGAACGTAAATCGCAAATTCGCAAACTTCTTTTATTCTTGACTGAACACCAGAGTACTTTCCAGACATATTTGATGCATTGTCATAGCTCTGTCCGCGACAATCTTTTATAGGAATGTCAAGGCTTTCAAAAAAGTTTAAAATGGTATCTGCTATATGTTGCGCATTATGTTCATCCATAGGCAAAAATTGCAAAAATCTCTCAATAGGCTGTCCGTCTTTAACGTATCTAACTATGAAAGTCAGTTGGTAAACGTGGGACAGATCGGGCGTAGTATCGACGCTAATAGAGTAGTACTTTGCTGATTTAAGTTCTTTGACAATGGTTTTCAAAACTTGCTGTCCCATTAAATTAATAAATTCATTACAAATATTTGCCGATAAATATGATGTACTTCCTTTTTCACGATTTCCGTAGTTTTGTATGTGATCAGCAAGAAAAGGATCAAATTCACTAATCAGTTCTAAGCATCCCAAATAATTCTTATTATTTTGCAATCCTTATGTCTCATTATCACCACGAAAAGCAAGACCTCTTGAAGCCAAAAATTTCACGACTGCAACAATTCTCCTGAGCACATTCTTCCAATAGTTAATTTCTGTATTATATTGGGACAGCAACTCAGTATCAAGTCGTCCAGTAGTTTTCATTTCATTCCCTGTGCTGTAAACTGTTCTCATGCTCTATCAATAAGTTACTCATATGCTTCCAATCTTTATATCCATCAGGAGAACTTAAGTTATGTCCAGTACCAGTAGTGGTATTAAATAGACGGCAGCAATAACAGTATACAGATTTCTTTGCTGGTGAATAAAGGAGCTATTTTCTTTCTAAAGACTCACCGTTCGTCAATTTACGAATAAAAATATTTTTAGTCAAGTATCTAGTTTTCGTTTTACCATTTGCATCTGGAAAACTTATAGAAGTTTCAGAGAAGTCACTTTTTTATTTTGGAAAAACTTTGGCCCTTTTCGAATCCAAATATCACGGACTTCTTCCGGTAAAATGTCGTCACAGTAAGTACCAGGGTCGGGAGACACTGATACATTCTCTAAGCTTGCAGTTATTAATTCACAGTAGCTTGAAGTCAATTGTTCAGCATCTAAAGTGTATTTGTCATTTTCGTCACAGGTAACCTCTTTTTCCTGGTGACATTCAGAGGTACTTTTGTCTTGCGGTGATGAGAATGAATAATCCTTCGGCTTATTTGTTTCTTCAACCGTAAAAAACGAAGTGAGCTTTGGAAGTTTTTCCATTATTTCTTTTTGAGCTATAACTTTTTTCTTTTTTGTGAACCACTTAAATATGTTCTTATCGACATAATGAAATAATGATTAAACGAACAAATCGAAACTTCTGTTTATCTTACTCAATTTTAGATATCAAACGAAACAAAATAACGCCACTCACTCTTATCGGACTGATAGTTTAATACATCATTCGGGGATTCCCCCAACCATAGACAATGTCGACATTTGTGTTAGGCCTTGTTTAGACGGTGCAGCTTGACTTAGGAATCGGAGGGATTGCGTGAGTGATCGCCAGATGGTGTACTTAGTAAATTAGGTAGGACACGTTCGGAAATATTAATAATTAGTACAGTAGGAATAGGCGCAGTCATCGATATATTGGCGTAGTATATGCCTTGTAAATACCTTCTTATAAGATAACTGATTTGTGAAAAAAGTTTAATGTGCCCGACAAAAATGTTCTGAGAATAAATGTGTGAGAGAAATTTTCGGTCCTTCGGACCTAAAGACGGTGCTGGCTACAGAGCGCGTGAGTCGAAACAACTGATTGGTTTGGCTCCTGTAAAAATGAAATGAAGCAAACAGATCAATGGGTTCAAATACTGGGTACATCAGGACCCACGGGCAAATTAAGCTGGGATTGTCAAAAAAAGGAAACCTGGGATTGTCAAATCCACAAAAAAGAGAAATTCTGGCACGTATGAACTTTACAAGTGTTTGAGCAATTTATGTGCCTTATAAGGACTTTCATAAAAATATTAAAACGTTAGTTTAAAGCGTATGCTGATGAGACAATTGATGAACACCTAGACGTCAAGCAACCCTTGACATTCTAGCAAGTACTAGTAAAATTTTAGGAGTTCAAAATAAGGGTTCAATAAATATTTGTTAAATTCAAGCGAGCATGTCACAGTATATATTGGGCATTGCTTTAGTACAAAATACGATTTTTGATATTAAAAAGTTATACTTAAGTTCGGAATGAAAGCAACGTTTTTCCAACAGGGGAAGGACTATGAGTGAGAGTCAACATGAAATTCACGGAAACGTTTGAAATGAAATTTACTATTTCACAGGAGCACGTTATCAGAAAGTTCCCACTCTAAAACTTTAGTGCGGTAACAGTTCATGCAAACCCAACTTACCCTCAAATCGAGGAATATTTTCCACGACAAAGGACTGTTTTTCTAAAATCAAGACGAAAGAAGTTGATTTGAAAGTGAAAAAAAGATCAAGGAAATGTTATCATTTTAGTAAGAAAACAGACACAAAAAAGAAAGAAGGAGGGAGAGAGGCAAACTATACAAAAATTAAAGCTTAGGAACAACTTTGCATAGCTAGGCATACGATTGGTCTGGTTTGTACGAGGTTTTACATACTCAAACGAATCAAATTGTACTTTTTAGATTTATATATTTAATTTTAAAACAAAAAACTTCCAAACGCTTCAAACGCTTTCTTTTCATATCTCTGTTTATTCGGAAAAATCAAAAAAAAATCGCAGGATGTATGGTCGGCAAAGTAAGGAGGATGGGGAATAGGGGTCATGCCATTTTTGGTTAAAATTTCTCTCAAAGGCTAGGGTTTGGGAGCATGGGCGTTTTTGTTGTTGAAATCCTAGTCACCTTCCATAAATCAGGCCTCTTCCGCCACAAATTGTTACGCAATCTGTTCAAAACTTCTAGGTAAGAAAAGTTGTTAACTTTTCGAACCTGTGGAAGCATTTTTAAATGGATTTCTCCTCTCATACCGAAAAAACAAATCGGCATTGTTTTGCAGTTTGATTGCATTTGAAGAGATTTTTCGGGGCGAGGCAAACTTGAAGTCTTCTACTAGCTTGCTTATTGCTTCGTTTCAGTGTCGACACCGTAGCACCATGATGTCATGTCTGATGATTTGAAAAAAATTTCGGTGTAATCATTTTGGAGTTCTTTCTTTATAGCAAAATAATATGCTTCTACGTGACCTTATTTTTATTCAGAAGTCATCATTCAAGGCGAAAATTTGGCAGACATGTTATGTATCCCCAACTCTCCAATTAAAATTCACTGGACTGAATTCCAAGTCATCCACTCAAGACAACTCCTAAATTCCTTCAAAAGGATTATTTCGCGGATTTTCTCAACATTTTCGTCACTTCGGGTTTTTTGTCGATTGATATTTCACCATTTCTGTAACGGGAAAACTAATTAAACACTTGAGTTTCGTCCATTGTCCGTTTTCAACAATTCAAGAGTTTCTGTACCCGTTTGTGCCTATGAAGAAGCCAACCTTTACAGATGTGCGCTGTTTCCCAGAACCAGCCAAAACAACGAGAATACAAACAACTGTCACTAAAAAATTCACACAAACCGAACCGAATTTTCTTTAGCGACAGGCTTAGATTACTGACAAGTGAAAGTGGCACTTTGTGGACCTAGTGGCAGAACGCGGTACTTAAAAAAAAATTGGCCCACAATTTGTTTTCTTTACGGTATCCCCTTGCATTGTGATTTGTAATACGCAAGGTATGTGCAGCATGAAACCCCACGAACCCATACCAGAAAGTAACAATTCACTTCCGAAACAAGGTCCTGGGAAGAATCCTAGGGGTAAAACGAAATTGAAATCATCGGTTCTTCCATGGAAGGACCGAAGGATCAAGTCCAGCATGCAAATCTCGAATGATGGAGTCAGTGCAGTGTTGCACGGCTGCAAACTTGGAGTATTCATAGAACGAGAATATTGAAAGTAAGAAATGCTGAAGAACAATGATCAGAATTGGTTGTTGTGGGGCGAACTCTCCCCAAAAACTTAATTAGAGTTTTCTTTAGCTTAATTGTTTTATTCGTTAATTCGTTTTAGAATATCTGATAACTTTCCGACTGTGCTCTCTTGACAAAAATTTGTTGGCAGAGTGTTCGATATCAGCGTCGTTTTATCAGTTATCATAATGTGCATGGTGTAGTGACAGATCTTTTAGTGAAAGAAAGAGAACCCTTATTTGAAGACAAAATAATAGATTGATCCGCACTATTAATGTTCCTTAAGCAATTTTATAAGATGTGAAAGTATTTCCTATATGAAGTTCGTTTTGGTGTTGCCGCAGGCCAAAAATTAACTCTGGGTAAATTGGGTCCGCCGGGCCTTGCTTCGTGGGTCTCGAGGACGCGTTTCGGCTGCATACAGCCATCTTCAGCTCGTTCTGATGTCTTTGTCGCGGTGTCCATCTTTTTATATGTGAAACTTTTTTCGGAGGGGTAGGGTAAATTTTTTCGGAGGGTAGGTAGATCTCTAATTTCTCTAGTACGTCAAGTCTAAGTCCCTTCTTTTGTTTGTGTAGTAGCGTCATTGAGTTTGCCATGGTATCGGGTTCGTGTGTGTGATTCTGTAGGTGTGTTGCGTAGTTGGAGTCTGCTTTGTTATGTGTAAACGAACGTATGTGCTCCTTATATCTAGTTGTTAGTTTCCGTGTCGTTTTTCCTATGTATACCATGTCGCAGTCCCTGTGTGTTAGTTTGTATATGCCGCTGTTGTTGTTTGTTGGTGTGCTGTTGGGCTTCGGTGTTAGTTTGTTTCGTTATTGTCGGCTATCTTATATATGTTGTCAATTCGTCGGTGTAGTCGCTGGAATTCATAGGGATGGAGTGTAGTCTCTGCACCATTGATCTGTATGCTGCTAGTTTGTGTTGGATGGGATGGTTAGATGAAGAGTGTATGGTGTGGTCCGTAGTAGTCGGTTTTCTGTAAATTTTGTGTTCCAAATGGGCTTCTCTGCGTATGATGGTTAGGTCCATGTAGTTGAGTTCTCTGTTTGACTCTTTCTCCATTGTGAACTTTATGTTGGGGTGGATGTTGTTCATATATGTGAGGAGTTCGTCTTCCGCGTTCGAGTCGATGATGATAAATCAGTCGTCCACATACCGTTTGTAGTATACGATTTTGAATTTTTCTACTATTTTTGGTATGTGTACTTCCTCTATACTTTGCAGGATAACTTCAGACATTATAGATGATATTGGGTGTCCCATGCCCAGTCCGTCTTCTGCAATGTAGATGCTGTTGCCGAACTCAAAGTAGTTCTGCTGGAGTGTGATCCTGACGAGGTTCACCAGTTCTTCAGTGAACCGTCGGCTGTTGTTCAGTTGTATTCTTTCTCTTGCGAGAGCCAGCGTTTCATCGACGGGTATGGAGGTGTAGAGGTTGGTGATGTCCAACGAAAGAAGCCGATAATTGTTGTTGAGTGTTAAAGATTTGGTCGAGGTGGCTAGTTCCTGACTGTTCTTGATGGTGTATACGTCTTCAAGATGCTAGATGTTTTGACAGTTTGTAGGCGGGGGCTGGACGGTAGTTGATGATGGGTCTGATGGGGATGTTGGGCTTGTGAAGTTTAGGTTGTGCTTTGAGCAGTGGTGTTGAAGGGTTAGGGTCTATGTACCGATATTTAGCGTTCGGGGGTATGATCAGTGGTGCTCGTAAAAGTGCATTCCATGGACACCGCGACAAAGACATCAGAACGAGCTGAAGATGGCTGTATGCAGCCGAAACGCGTCCTCGAGACCCACGAAGCAAGGCCCGGCGGACCCAAGCTACCCAGAGTATTTCCTATATGTTTAAAAATAAATTCTAGGAGCAAGGAACAGACACGTAGTAACATTTAAGCATTGGCAAAAGCTTCATTGATTGCAGTTGATTTTGAATTTCAATCAAAATATTAGACAAAGGACATTGTATCAAGGTGTGATCAGCGCTCCCTATAGTCAAACAGGGGGTAATTTTTCTTGAGCAAGTCGGGTATAACATGTAAAAGAAGTGTCCGACGATAAAGGGACGAATGATGCGAAATAAATGGTAATTTAATAAATTAATGTTTCTGGGTTTAATAATTCAGAATATTATTGAGAAAATAAAATTCTTAACATTTTTTAATGGTACGAAAAATTCAAGGGATACTGGTAATGAGACTTTTAAGTCTAAATGCGTCATAGTTTCATTGAAAAACTTGCCAAAGTTAAAATTATTTTCACTCTTCAATGCAATAAATGATTCCAAGAATTGGATTTACAAGGGCAAATCGAATCGGTTGAACGAATTAACTGAATCATCGTAATCAAACATAACTAGTATTTGAATCCTTGTAATTAGATCAAGGTAATGTGTATCCAATAATTAAACATAAGGCAAAGATCCTTTTGAAGATAACCCCCGAGAGGAAATCCATCTGAAGTGTAACTTCCTATTAAATCACATTTTGGGTATTTTGAAGTAATCAAATCTACACATTCCTATGAGTTAGGGTTGAAAGGCGTTTCAAAACCCTCGTGATTTTGAAGCCACAGATAAATGCAATGCGCTGGAATGTTTCACTCTGCACTAATTGCATTTTAACCATACTCTGCGTGTGTGTAATATATGTGTCAGTCGGCAGCAACTCTGTCCTAGATGAGAACTTTGGGGGAAAAACAACGTAGATGAAAATCACAGTGGAAAAAATCAGAATGCGCTTCCATTAAGAGTGCGAATATTAAAGATGCAAAAGGATCTCGGATTTGAATAAAATATTCCCTCGGCACCCGCTTGCTTAGTTCCGGCTTATGCTTCGAATAAGCTCTGAGGCGAGAAAAGTTTTATGTCGGCAATCAGTTTTATTCGCGTGTTCCACATACCTCTCTATGCTTTGTATAAAATGAAAAGGGACTCAACGTTGCATTGGCAGCATTAAGGGATTTTCCTTGTTGTTTTCATTCAACCCCGTTTTCACGAACTTTGTCATGAATGGGAGTTGTTGGATACAGCGTATGAGTCAGTGAGCGATATTTAAGCTTTTTCTTTTTTTTCTACATTACCACCAAGTCGGACTCCTGATTACAGGAATCAGGCTAAAGCAAGCACGCAAATTGCGTTTAGAGTGCGACTCTTGCAAAATGAAAAGATTTGCATTGGTCACGTGACCAACACACTCTCGCAATAATCCATTCGTTCGCCTGTTTGTTCATTCACACAGTCCCTTGCGAGTTGAGGACATTATACAAAATTGCAGTTTAATGATAGAGGTTGAAAGGAAGTACGTAAGTGACACATTTCAGTCGGAAGTAGCTCTTATAGTGTAGGTCTTTTTTTTGTCACTTTTTATCACAAGTCGTTGAACAATAGCTTCTCCATTTAGATGGGGTTGTTTCTGCGGTGAATGATTGTTCCAGGGATTCGGTTTGTTTGCTTTATGCAGTGTGATAAGGCTATAGAAATGTGTGTTGATATCAAATGATTAAAAAAATGGTTAGAGAATGGGAGTAACAATAAAATAGTATGTCTAGATATTATAAAACTTTTGGTCAGTTATTTAGCATTCGACTTTGGCGTTATTCCTTTTGAATCTGGTTATCGCTTTTTGTGGGGATGTATAACATATAGAACATTGTAGTGGTCATTATTGGCTTATTGTCTTTTTAGATTTTTAGAGATCTCGACGTAGGCATCGTAACTTTTGTCGAGTTTTGACCTGTGATTTCCTTGGAAATTAAAAAACGTCCAGGATTTCAGTGTCAGATGTATGTTGTTTCGTTGACAAATAAGATAGCTAAAAGACTCGATGATTTAGTAGCACAAGCTAAACTCCCCATCTTTGCGACAGGTTACCGAGTTGTAATCAAATTGGCAACAACGATGCCTTAAGTTGCGTTTCTGCTACTAAGCTTCAACAAAACGAGTGAAACTCAAGTTTAATTCTATCGAAATTACATTTTCATGTACGTATTGCATAAAAATACGATGGTCATTGCCTCTCTTTGGAGCCTCCTCAGTCCTAAAATGGAGCTCCCCGCCATTGATTGTTGTTACCGGTTATTCGCATCATTTAGATTCAATCTGATTATTAACATATTCTGGGGTTTTTTTATCAATTTGCAATGGATTGACCTTTCTGTTTTTCTAAATCTCTTCGATCATTTGCTCGAAATCATAGGTGGTATTTAATCCTGAAGTGATACTACAGGCTCTTCAAACATCATGAAAGGTCAATTTCATAAGTTTTTGGTAGATCAATTTTTCCATTTTCACTTACAACATTGTAAGTGATTTATACCCTTGCTAAGCTAACTCAGCGAAGACTCATGGGTGCGGAAGTTGTGATCAAATTTTGTCGAATATCTCGAAAGTGAAGTAATATTTTAGAAAGATGGAAAGACCTCATCCACCAAGAGAGACATCCACCTAAGCTGGTAGTGCCAATCGATGCGTCCCGGCCTGTGAGTTGGCACCTGACGAGAAGCGGCAGGGATGCGTGTTCGAAACCAGCTTGAGCTCTTTCCATCTTTCTAAAATATTATGGAAGGCTTCCCAGCTTTCTTCGTTCTTCAAAGGCTCAACTTTCAAATGTTTTCCATTGGGTAGTAGACCGTTGGTAATCTGAACAGAGTACATCATTTCCTGTATTAGTCCATTTCGTACATTAATTCGTATATCATGGTGGAAGTCGCGAAAGAACCCTAAATCCAAACTATTTCAAAATGCTTTAGTAGTTTCAAAATATTACTCCTCACAGCTGGTTCCAAACAGTGTTCAAACAGTGGTTACCATAAATTTAGATTCTACTTGTTTCAAGTGAAACATATATTTTCATCAAAATACTGTTCAGCCGCTGATGAGCTGACCAAATAAGTAGATGTCATTAGAGTTAATATTTACCAGAAGAAAGGATATCTTTATATTTTACGGTAGCGCGGAAGTGTCTGCAGAGAGTAAATTAAACAATATAAACGAAAAGAGTGAAGGGTTTCAGCTACAATTGTCCTTTCGTGTACCTGTCTGACTACTGACTGATTCTAGATGATTATGACATTCAAAAATCCGCTTTACTAGAAAAGGCATACATGAGTTCAGCGGAATGGCTTGTTTGAAATCGCATTATTTTTTTCACAATTATGCATTCCTCAGGGATACCTTCACAAAGTGTAAAAAGCAGCACTCACTCTGAAATCTTTAATATTGAACAGAACAAAATTATGAATTTCTAAATTTGGAGGGAAATTGAGTCTGGTTTGGTTTTGTGACTATCTCTCATTCTGCTCATTACAGATATCGAAAATGTCCTTTGAGAAAGCATTGAAACATTGACATTGAGATGAAACATTGACTTAACAAATGGTTGGATCTTCCATTAGGTAATCACGGATGAATTGACGGATTGTTCATGAAGCGAAAACAGTGGGAAGAATTAAAAATATCATGAGGAATATTCTTAGAGGAATAGATATTCTTCTAAAGAATAAATAAAAAGCGTGCCTAACATTAGAACTCGAAAATATCAAAATATTTTTATTTTCATATGCCTTTTTTATATTAATTGGTAAATTCATTCATGCCTTTATTGGTCTAACTTTCTAAACATAAAGAAAGATTAAAGGGTTTCTTACGGATAAAATCTTAATTTTAATCGCGTTGGTATGACTGTCATTCATTATTATGAACAGTTTGTGCGCGATCTGTCAACCATTTTGTTTAAAGCAGCTGGTTAAGTCAGTCAACCTCGTTGGTGCGTACCGATTTTTAACATGGACGAAATTATTGAACGAAGAGTTTGCCATAAATTATATATTGCAAACGAAATTTCGTTCCACATGGTTAGACGGTGAATAAGAAGTTTTATTTGAGCGTACTAAGGCGTTTACGTGGACGAATTCGGAAGAAACGGCCGGAATAATGGGCAACAACAACTAACACACTCAAACTAATCCTATTCCTAAATATAATTAAACCTAATTAACTTAAACCTATTCTTATAACTAATCTGGACAAAAGAATTGTTACGCCTATTTGAGTTTTAATATGTTGTATTTGTATGCTTGTCATGTACGCAGGGGACCGTCTATACTCCCTTCCCGACAGAGCCTAACCAATAGGTTTCTAGGAGGGTGGACGTCCCGCGCTCGCCAGTTGGAATTAAGACAGATAGCAAATTAGATGGGGTAGGAGTTAGCTTCACACTATGTCACTTCTTCAAATTATCTTAGATTTTTTGACTGGCTTACCGATGTACTTTACGAGAGCTTACAGAAGGTTTTATATTATTAACATTAGTGGTCCCAGCGCTAATATGTATTAGGTTGGGATGAAATGTAAAATTGTGGTTTATTAGCGGCATTTGGATCGTAGGAAGCTTGGTGGTATTTGTCGAGGACATTGAGGGGACAAAGGTAATATGAGTAATTTGTAGTAGGGAATTCTAAGAGTGCGCGGATAATCCGGAGTGGGTGAGCTCTCCATTTTACTAGGCGGTTCTTACTCAAAGTTAGCATATAATGAAGTATCGGTACAATCCTTCATTTTATGTACATCACTTTGTTCTTGTAGTATTTTTTACATAACTAATTCATTGCCAAGAGGTTTATTGAGGGGATTGATTGATTCCAGCTCCAGATAAGTGAGGAAAATATGGAAAAACGCTATTTATTGAATAAAGAAAATATTTTTCGATTGTTTTTCTATTTTATTTGCTTCTACGACTTCGAAGTTCACAATTAATTTTTGGAACGGGTTGTGTTTGATAATTTCTTTCAAATCGATGTAGGAATTCATTGCCAAATGTTGATTAATGAAAGACATTTTGCACAGTTTTTATCTGAATTGCGCCCTGCCCCTTTCCTAGCCACTATAAACTTTATGACGGACAAGGTTTTTTCCAACAGATTAAATCGGTGCTACTCAACGGCTCATCTAAAACGTCGATATTCTTTTTCTAGAACACCTCTGGACTATCAAAAATAAGAAAAAAAAATGAATATGGATTTTTAAAATAAATTATGATCTTAATATCAATAATTTTTAAAATAAATTATAATATATAAGAAGTAGATATGTACAAACTAACATCTTTCGCAGTGCCACGTGGTGCATTATTCCGCTGCAATACAAATTTTCGGGTATGGGAATTCCGGTCTCTAATACAGAAGACTCAAAGCCATATTCTGGGAAATGTTAATGGACAGAAGCTGTTACTTTTGAATTAATGAAACATATTTGAATCCGGTCATCAACAGGAAAACACACTTATAGTATAACTCCTTCCGATTTTGGAGAAAGTCTTCAAAGGCATTCATCGTTTAGTCTTTTCAGAAGTCTCAATCTCCTAAATGAAGTTTTAATTATAACTCATCTGGAAAAGGATGTAAACCACATCTCCTGGCTGCAAATAACATGCTCCTGAGCCCGTGGTGAGCCTCTTATTCGGCTCTTAACCAAAGGTCTGGTTTTTAAACAGGTTTAAACACGCATAACCCAGCTTTTTATGACGAAAGTTGCTTATGACGAAATTTGCTTTTCTTCTGATCGAAATACAGTGGAAATCGTTTAGTAAGGCATCGGATACAAAGGTATATTGCTTTTACCGTTTCTCTCTAGATGGTTGTTTGCGCCTTCTTTCCTAATAATTTTAATGTGTATCGGTTACAACAGTATCGTTTAGAGCGAAATGTCGCCTATAACGTCCACATTTTCTGGCTCCCTGATTGAATTTTTCTCGGATACAATGGCAGCCACGTGCTATTATCAAAATTTTCTTCGAATTAGCGAATGTTTTGATGTTCCCTTAACAAATTATCTCTTGTTTTCTGTAATGAACTTTACTCCAGTCTTTTCTTTAGGCTCCGGTCGTGCATATGACCTGCGTATTTTCCGTCGTTTGTGAAATTTTTTAAGATAAAGTGCTATGAAGTATGACGTTTCGTAAAGTATTCTCAATGGAGGAAAAAGTTCATATTGTATGGCGTTTGGAGGCTGGAGACTCAAACGCTGAAATCACCAAAGACCTAGGGATAAGCCATTCCACTTTAACCTCAATAAAGAAAAATCGAGAGGAGATAGAAATTTCGTTTAATAAGGGATGTTCGAGTATTAAAAGTGCTAGATGCAGTACATATGCCAATATTGATGAAGCTCTATTAGTGTTGTTTAAACAATAAAGGTTAAATCATATACCAATAAACGGTCCAATTCTACAGAACAAAGGAAAATGTTGGAGTACAACGATATTACGCGTATAGGTACAGCATCTGTCAGTCTGACGACAGCCACCGTGCACACCTCCGCGATCTTCCGTGACATCCACCGACCTTTTTTATATTTTGCAATTATATCAGTTATAATAACTGTTTGTTTTACATTCATTTTATACTCCTATACTAGTGTACTGCTCGCAGAAAATATATCGTGTCTGTTTTTAATAAATAAAGTGTTTTTATCTATTAACCTCGATGTTCATTTTATAATAGAAAATACACAATATATACAAAAATTTAAGCAATTTACACTGTGGATGCAAATGATATATGATTATGTCACGTACAAGTGTTATTATTCGCTACATTTCGTTCGATGTGGATAACATTGTCTGGAATATCCTGTACTATAAATTGAGGGATCGAGAATTGATTGGGTGTCTAACCGCGCTGACAAAATGGCAAATTTTTTTGAAGCCACCTCTATGACTTACCCGAAAGATTGTCTAAATTCTAAGCGTTCGATGAAAATTATATCGAATCTAATAAATTTTCGTCCAATTCTTTAAAAACTTATTATTGAGCCTTACAAGTTGTAATTCAGTTGATATTCTTCTTAATGGCCCTCAGTTCAACGATAATTTTAAGATTCTTGTCGACACCCAAGAAAATTAACTCCACATAAATGACTTCAGCTAATATTCTTATTACTAGAAGTAATTTGCTAAGTTTCAAATGAAATGGTTGACTCCAGAAGCAGAAATAAATAAATGCATAGTGGCCATATTGGATGGAACTGAATGTAATGTTAGACCCCACTGGCATCAAGGAAGTGCCGGGCGTTGAACTACGGCTAAAAAATATCATAGATGTCGCTGAATACTCTTCTTATCACAACTTTTCGCCCAGCAGGAAATCCATGTGAATAATTTGAAAGCGTTTGAAGAATGCGCAGGCTCCGTGCTTTGATAAAATAACATCTCCTCCTTAGTTTGTGGCCCAGAAAAAGAGTTTCCTAGCCAGACTACAATCAGTGTAGGTAGCTTTGTGTCACGCAAGAGTTGTATTTCTGTGGATTTTGTTTTTCACGTTCACGGATTCCTAAATCTATAGCAGCGAACAGTGTCCTTGTTGTCTGAAAAGTGCCCCCACGAGAAACAGTCACTCGCGTTCTCATTGTTTTTTGTTTTTAATTTTGTTTAGACATCTTTGAATTCTTGCATGTCAACATATGTTCAACTTTATGCGATAAACAACTTAACAGAGCTCGGATAGTGACCCTAGATAGGAGTTGATAAGAAAGTAGTTTAAAAATAAATTCACCCCATTCCCAGGGGACTGAAAGTGTAAGTGGTAATTTGTATTCATGTTACAACAAAGAGGCACAATTTCGTTTCCGTTGTGTTTATTGCACGTTTCCTCTTTAGGAGAGATAATGAGATGCATGCAAGTTCCGATAGTGTTTGGCGCCCTTTCTAATAATTGTCAACATCAATAGCGGCAACAGATCGTCCTGTTCTTAGCGTCGGCCAATAAGGCCAAAAACCAAAGTGGCAAAAGTCAGTTGTGGTGATGACATGTTGCGTATATGGAAGTGCATGGTGGTGTAAAGTGTGAGGTGAGAGTGGAATGCAACCTGTGAATTATGGCCATATAAGCCGCACGTTAACACACGTGGGGTATAAATTTTAGGGGCGAGCTCCAAAACGTATTAAGGGATGGTATTCGAAACTGTTGCCAGTAAAACAATGGTTGCGTGGTGATCGAATACATGTAATAAAGGACAATCGCTCGACTAATGGACGCTGAAATGGTTCGCGCTGGCAAATCGATTCTTTTGGAGCACTAAAGGATTAGCTTTGATTGTTCCACATGAGTAAAAGGTAACAGAAATGAATTGATTTGAATATAAATTTATATCTACAAGTTAATTGAATTTTCTGGTCTGTCGTTAGGTATATTCAGAGCAAGTTGAATTGTACCCTCAGTTTTGAGTGTTTAACATATGAAAAAATGAACGCATACTTTTTAAATGCTGTTTTCAAATGGAATTTTATAATTCACTAACTCACCCTCAAATGGAATTTTATAATTTAATAGAACGAATCGTTCGATTGATATGCTTTTAGAATTTATAAACAACTCATACTCACTGGTCTTCAGTTAGCCCAGTCAGCATGAGACGCCATTCAAATTATCATTTCAAATGAAACTGAGCTATTTTTCAATATAATTTTGAAAGTTTGACTAGAGACTTTCCGGACTAACGTAAAGCGAATGCATTCAATGTTAAGCTAATTCTGAGAATTGTTGGTAAATATTTTGAATAAACTTGATGATATTGATGATTTATTCCTACTCCTTCCAACTTTGACCTTTTCATAAATGTTTTTCTTTTTTACCAGTTTCAAAAGACTTTGTTACTTTTGTAGTTGGAGGAACTCGAGCATTTATTACTTGCTTGTTGCAAAACTCAGTTATATTACCAAAATGCAGGGAGGAATCCTTGTTTCAATATGTTACGTTTATCCCGAAATTTAATTTGAGTAATTGATTTCATTTCTATCTGAAAAATATTTCTAGTACACGTCTGTCTCGTTTTAAACTGTGCCATTTAGTTTGTACAAGCATTGCTCGTGTTACTTGTCTTCACATATCAAAAGTGACTACGGAAAACATGCAACACCCTTTAAATTTTGATACAAGTTTCTCTGTTCCTCCATTTATCAAGGATTTCCTTTAGAAATCGCCAAATTGAATGAACTTTTACGTGACTCGATTGAGAAAATGTGAAATTCTATAGAACTGGTGGCTCAAACACTTTTTTGTTCTTCCAATAGAAGATGAAGCTATGAAAATACAGTCTGCAATTTTTTCGGGAAATTAGGATTTTTCAGGGCCTGGCAATTTAGATTTCGTTTATACTTATCTACTAAATTCTGTTAACACTTTGCAATTCATTAACCAGTGTGTGTCACAATAATCAAGTGATTATAGGTGTAGCCGTCAAGCACAGAATAAGTGGATCTGTTGAAAAATTGATTGAAAAACACCGACTTTAAAAAAATGAAAAATTTTATTAGTAATATTTACTCAGATGCTTAACATGAACAAATATATATTAAAAATAAACGGAAAATTAAGAAAGGAATCCAATCTTTATAAAACTTAAAACTTCTAACTGCTGCTCCTGTGTGATATTCACGAAAAGAAGGAACATCGCATGGCGGTGCTTTGCACGTCGGACATCAATATCGCAATTTTTTCCTATTCTTTTTTCATAATTAATAGAACCTCTTTGTTCACGATTTTATGTTAATGTACTATCTAGAATGTAGTCCGGGAAATTTTTCTAGATTAGATGTTATTGACCGAGATTATGATAAGTTTCGCGATTCGATGGGATGCGATGCTGCTATTTCCTCAATAGATTCTAATAAAAAGCCTTTTCAAGTTAATTTTCCACTATCCTTTTAAACATTGGATGTGTATTTAAACATAAAGCGTGTAAGGAGCGGAGAAATATTTTGATTATATTTCTTTAGTCTTTTTCCTAAAGTTGAGAATACAACAATCAGCCCATCATTTATATCCAGTCAACCTGTTTTGTTATTATATTTCGGCTATTTGTTTTATTACATTTCTTGATTCTCTCTCTACAATGTTGTCGTTTTCGATGGAATTCCCAAGATATGATTCAGGGGGTCAAATCGAAAAAAAGGTGGTTTTTCGGGAATTTTTTTTAATGACAAGGAATTATTATACATTGTTTGTTCGATAGGTATATCTGAGACAACTTTAAAGCAATTAAAAAAAAAATCTCGAAAAAGTTCAAAACTGGCGGAGTAATCAGAAGTCTAGTAGAGCCTGTCGCTGATGAATTAGTCCCATTGTGTACACGATAGGGCCCGTAATTTTCAACTGAAACAGAAACCATTTGTACCTCGTTAATTGTTAAAGTTTTTTACTCTATATGAACCTCAAAAACCTAATGAAAACCGGAAATAAATAATTTTTATCTTGTTTTGAAGTTAGAGATGCAATTTTCACTCAAAATTTTTGTTTATTTCTTATTTTTACACTATGATAAACAATTAAAGTTGTATGAAACTGTGGTTCATATAGAACAGTTTTTAAAATTCTACAAAACGCAATTTGAATTAGGTCGATGGGTCAAATAGTTTTCCCGCAATCGTGTACACAAGTTGCAAAAATGTGATTTTGAGAAAAAACGTTTTAAAGTTTTGGTACATCGCAGCTCTGAAAATATTTAACTTACAGCAATCCAGTTCTAATCAGCTACTCCAGCTCCATAAAGCAACCCCTCAGCTTCCTCATAGAACTCGTCCTTTTGTATTCTCTCAGCTCTACGAGCAGTGCGGGCCTCTTTTGTGCTGCTGCTAGATCGTACTTCGGCGCGCGCGATCCGCGTCTCATCTGCGTTCTCGGCAAAAATCTTGCATTGCTCGCCGAAAGTCAAATCGAGCAAATCCTTCATGTTTATAATTGCGGAGTAGCCCTCGTTAAACATGCCTGCTGCTAAATACCCAGCAATTTGAATAATTTTTTGACCAGAATTCAAATGTTTTCGGGCAATTCGCCAAACTGCGGCGTTGAAGGACTCGTTAGCGTTCTGTGTATGACCGCCTAGGCACTTGAGTAGAAGATCCTCGTTTGAAAGTTCTTTGTATATTGGACGAATATGCTTTTCTACATTGGGTCGTATAACACACGGATCAGGATGATGGTAATTTTTCAGTTTCTTAGCAGCTTTCGCTTTCTGCCATTCACACCAACTGTCGGAACCCACAGGACAAAGTTTATGATTCGAAGATTTGTCGGTTGAACAATAATGTTCCAAAGTTGCCATTATTGCTTTTCGCATTTCGTCACTAGAGTCCACGTGTCTTCTAATCGCCAATCCGTAAAAAGTCGTCAGTTTTTTGATGAGCGCGTCAGTCAGCCGTCCCTTCCCTCCAAGTTTTTCTTTTTTCTTCACGTTTCACAGGCGCGTGCCCATTCGCTTTTGCACGTGACCAACGCACTCACTTTTTTTCACTGGAAAATTTTCACCATAAGGGTTATTCTTGACAATGCTGCTAAAAGTCTTGGAATCACCGTCTCCGATGTAGTTTAAATATTTGACGCCGAATTTTTCTTCTGATCTTGCAAACATCTCGTTAATAGAGTCGACCTCCATTTTCCCCGCGGAACCATCGTGATTTTTTGAGCATTTTTCTGAATGTGCGCCAAACCAAATTTCATGTTCTTCAGCCTCTTTTTTGAGTTCCAATGCAGGCATGCTTGACAGAATGAACTTTTTACCAGGAGGTCAATTACTTTTCCGGTGTGATAACCAATAAGTGTTGTAACGCCGTACAATGATGTAAATCCGCGCTTTTTCCATGAGCCGTCTCCGGACACTTTGAAATCGTTTTCTGGTCTCCCATGTTCGCGATTTTTCTGCTTCTCTTCTTCAACAGCTTTTTTTGATATTTTTTCGAATAGAGTAGTTGCCGCAGAGTAGATATGCGTTATTATTGCATCGTATACTTTTCTTGATAAACCAGAACCCATATCCATGAGGCCACAAAAAATGTTTATGCCATCTAGTCCCACGCCGAGTAAATGCATAACAAATACAATTTTGCGGTTCATTTCGTACGCATTTCTGATCGTAGGACCCGAAAGAATGCTCCTGTGACCGCGACTACACGTGGAAACGATGTGAAAACCGAGGCCGCGATGATTACTTTGATCGAATGTCACGTTTTTTTGCAGGTACCACACACCACGAACTCAGAAATCGCACTAAACACTGAAAAAAATTCGATGATACGGTAACAGTAAGCAAGACTCGCTCCAACATTGTTTGCGCTTGAGCTGCTCAATTTTCTTGCCGTTGTGCTAACTTCTGGAGCCTTATTTTTGTCAGTGGTATACTGATTACCGCTAAATCTTCGTTTCCGCGGCCGCGAAGATCGCTCAGAACTCCCACTCGTTCTTTTTGGATACATATTTTGACGCGACGAGATCGAAGCAGCACTAAACTTCAAATCAAAAATTCTATTTCTGTACAGTAAAACAAACACATTTACAAAACGCATACACAAAAATTCATTACAAAAGACCTACAGATAAACGAGAAAACTGGAAATAGTAGAAAAAGTCCCACAAAGCCTTCTTATCGTTAAAGGAATGCAATTTATCATCCCAATCTGCAGCGCGCGCGGTCAATCTCACCGAAGTTCGACACGTGAACACGATACAGGCAACAACTCCTAAAATACGTCGAATTTAGGTCTATAATTTTAAGAGAATGTTAACAGATAGTTTTGGAACAGATTAAGCTAAAAAAAATCGATTTTTTTTTCGATTTACATGAGGTGACCCCCTTCAGTTTCGCAACATATTCGCCTATTTTAATTTCTCTAACTTTTATCAAATGCCAATTCCTCTTCCATGTCCAGTCCCGCTGTTGGTGGTAGTGATTAGACCCCGCCTATCCACTTTTAAATTGAGATAAGTAGATATCTCCGCTTTAATTCGTTGGCTTTTTTGCTCTAATCAAGAACAAATTTCAACGACAAGACAAACTTTTCCCAACGACTAATTGTGTTATATTGAAATGAAGTTTCGAAATTTAGTTTCCGACTGTAAGTCCATATCATGTAAGATATTTGACGAGGAAATAATTCGTGCAAATTGTTGAAAATATTTTTATATTATCCCAAGAAAAATGATTCAATTTCAAAAACGTTGAGCCTTAAAAATTTAACTCCACCGAGAAACAAAGACAGTAAACTATAGATGTCCTTCATATTCTTTCAAAAGCTCACTGTGTAAATATTCGTGGACGTTTATCCAAAGCTATTTTTGGCTGGGTGATTTCACTTCGAGATATCCTTTTTGGTGTTTTAATGTCTGTGTTTATAACAAGCACTCATTTAGAGTCAAACAATCAAATATCTTGCAGCGGAAAAAAACAAACACTACATACACAAAAATGTAAATTTAGCTCACGGTAGGGCACGAATTCCGATCACGCCTTTTATCCTCCGTACACAAATCCACCCTTGAGCTTCTAGCTCCGCTAACCTTCGTTCACTGAAACAACCAATCGTACAGGAGCTAGGATAGATGACCATGTAATTCTACTTTGTCAATTGAGATCGCTAGCAATGATTCAGTCGAAATGGGCACTCGTTGATAAAATTAAACACAGCAAAAAAATGTCTGAATTATATGTTTCAGGAAAAGACATTGTTCTTCGCCATGTTCATCGTATGTGAAATTTTATCTAAACATTAATCTTGTGTGATTGCGTACGTATGAAACCTCCAATTTGATAAATTTGTGTGATTTATCAATGCCACCTTTCGATTCCCTTCGTTAAACTGTCGTTATTATCCTGTCGGTTCGATGTATTCTTGAATATGCTATGATTATTTTATCCGCTTTTTCGTGTAAATTCAATGGCATGTGTGTTGGACGTATTATGTGTGGATACATGCGTGGGAACATGATATTGCATAATACGACTTTGAGTATTTATATCTTGTCAATTGATTTCAATGTAAACTTTGATGGTTTACTAATCCATTAAAATAAAAACGCGAGTTACTGGATCGTTACTGGTTGTTTTTAATAAATATTTGTGGCAATGAAATACAGATTCCGCAAAATCGGAGTTTCAGCATGAAAGCATACATGCGCTAATAAGGAGTTTAAATAAATTTTCTTTATATAGAAAACTATGTATTTATATGCAGTGATCCTGGGAAATAGCATGACATACTTAACAGGATTGCTGGTGACATCAACCCTCCGAAAGCAATGATACAATATCATACGGATCTATTTGGATTGAAGACACTTGATATTTTCTCATTTATCTCTGATATTATACCGTCAAATATTGAATAAATTTTTTTGAGTCGTAGCTTTACCCTGGGGATGCTTGTATACCATCAGCCCTTCGGAAAATACAGTGACCACGGTTAAGGTCAAAATTTAAGCGAACATGGTTAAGGCGGAAATGTAGGTGAACACAATACAGTACAATCATTAAAGGAGCAAATAAGAAGCAACGCAGTAATGAGGGAGGCGATTTGTTTGATGTATTTGGGTTGCTTGATAAGCTCCGATATTCTGTTCTGATAATCTGTATAGAATCTTTTGCTTTGCTTTTGCTTTTGGATCTGGGTGAAAAATGAAAGATAGCAATGGTTGAGATATTAGATAAGACAAATTTTTAAGTTCTTCACAATCATCTTGGCATAACAAAGTTCAGTAACACTACGTGGATTGTTCCCGCGCGTTTTTAAAGCTCTGTAGTAAAAACAAGTATGAAGTATTGAAGCAAGATATTAGTGGAGACGAAACATAGGTCCATCATTATAAAGCAGAGTTCAAATAAGTCTCTAGGCAATGGCACAAAAAAGGCGCATCACCGCCTAAGAAGTTGAAAGTGTCACAGTCATTTGGTAAACTCATCGCGACAGTCTTTTGGGACTCTAGGATGAGAATCTGTTGACGAATTCCAAAGATAAGGGCGTCTTCATTACAGGAGCCAACATAGAGAGGTTCAAAGAACAAAAAAGGGGAAGAATATTTACCAAAGGTTTAAATTTTTTCTACATGACAACGCACCTGTTCGCAAGAGCCGTGTTGCGTTGGCTGCTCTGCACAATGCGAGGTTCGATATTTTGGATCATCAACGCTACTGTCCTGACATGGCTCCTATTGACTATTACCTGATCCTACAGCAAAATAAATCGACGCATGAATAACTTTTCAGGTAATGAAGAGAGAAGGACCTAGTTTCAGCTTATTTTTCAAAGACAAAACGTTTTTTTATGTAGGTATACCCATTCAAATGCTCTCTGCAAGATCAGATGCCTAGTTGTGAAAAGTGACATCATCAATTCTCTGAGATAATGGTTTTGCGAGAAATGATTAAGTTCGGATTGAAGCAACAAGATTTATCACAAACAGGCAAAATCAAAATTTGTCAAAATCAACGCTTTTCGGAATTAGGATAACATAAAGGCCTAAGCTGGCTTACTGAGATCGCAACCTAGCCCAACAGTTATTAGAAGACATCAATCCAGATGAGATAAAATAAAGAAGGAAGCAATATACACCCAACAAAAAAAAAAAAAATAACAAGGTGAAAGTTACATATTGGGAGCAGATCTAAGTGGTACAAGGGTAATTTTATTAAGAGAGGGGAAAGGCATTTGGGTAAAAAACAAAATACACGATGAGGTATTCCTATTTTGAAATGAATAATGAGAGAGCTCCACGCAGAGTATCTGAGAATGAAAAATTGTATAAGTTATATATGGTGACTATTAAGGGAAGTAGACGCTTTTACTGGCAGAAAGGGGCTCCAATTTCAGGATGACTTTGATTCGAATGCGGATATGACAAATGCAAGAAATTTTTCTAAAATCAAGCAACTGTTTGAATCCGAAATTCAGAATGAGAGTTTCTTATGATCACATATGCTTGACAATTTCACGAATGAGTAATGCTTCGTTATGGCATATTTGGAAAAAATTATTTCCATGATTCCATTCATCGTAATTCAAACAATATTGCCTAATTATTAAAAATTGTCTGCGAGAACGTTTCTAAGCGGACAAATAGTCATCCAGAACCTAATAAAGATCGTCGTTTTATGAAAAATACCCATTAGCGTTCCATTTTCTATCGTAAAACTGATAGAAAATGCTGAGTAAATTCCGAATTATGATTGATTCTGTTTGGATTTGATTCCGATTTTCAAATTGACGTAAATCAAGGATTGACGAGGTTTGACGAAAACATATTCTATTAATCGGCAATCTCATAGAAGCTTGTAATCTCCTATCTTCTTAAAGTTACCCAGGATATGTCTGACGGGTTGAACAAAAAACAAAATAAATTAACATCATTATGTTTTATGTATTTAAGTTTCATAAATGCTCTCATGTGGAATTAAAATTAATAATGCAAGAAATCCACATAGCACTTTGACTACTACATATTATCTGCTCATTATTTGCATTCGGGTAAGAATTGAAAATGAAACTAAACTTTATCTGATTCACCGGGCAAAACTAATCCAAATCTGTGATGGTTTGAAGCTCGGGCTCCACAAGGATCAACTATAGCTCCAACTAATCACAACATAATTACTGCAGACTTGCCTCAGCTGTTGTTAAATATAAACGTTGTTTTGTAAGCTGTTGACTCCTGTATATATGGTTCGTCGCGCAAAGCAGAAATCATTGAGACGGATCAAACTACAAATATCAGTCGATATATTATTGGAGGATTGTATTATTTTCCCAGCTGGATAAATCAATTGAATAATGGAAGGACCCATGCTTAACCGCACAGACAACAGTCTAAAATATTAGATGCTAGTTCACCCATTGAGACACATTCAATGAGACTGAATGAAAAAATGCCTAGGACTCACATTTGCTCACAAACAGACAAGACAGTTTTTCACATGCATAAAAAACGAAAACTCTGCATTGGTATCTAGGTAACCGTTTTTCTTCTCCTTTATTTGGGCCTCCTCAATATCAAAAACGATTTGAAAAAAAATTATTGACATAAAACCGATGACCGATGGTACACCTTCAAACTCAAGCTATAAAAAAAATCTTCTCAATTCTATGATCAGGATATTTGAACATATATTTGGAAATATTAAGGACAATTTAAGCAATACATATATGCATACAAATCAGAATGCTCAATTTTTTTCATCAATAGATGATCTCATTAGTATAACCATGGCTTTACGCAGATATTCTGTGGGGAGAGGTAGCAAGTTTTAATTTAGGGTTCGCGCTATTACCAGAAATAATGTCTAACCAAAATCTTTACCTATAAAATTCTTTATTATGTGAGGTTATAAAATCAAATTCAAATTAATGATTTTTGGATTTCTGTTTGGATCATTAAGCCTCATTAAACCGTGAAATTTCGAGTAGTCAAGTCAAGTCGAATAGAGTCAAAGTATTGGCACGTAAGTATTGGAACGGTTTGTCAAGCGCCATTTTGAGGTAACGATTTTGGGTGATTTGTAGCTTTGATTTTAAGTATTCAGCACATTCAAACCATGAAGGGGAACCATATAGAATCATGGGCTGAATTACCATTTTAACTATCATTGCTTTGTTTGTGAAGTTCAAATGGCACTTTCTATTAAGTAATGTAATGACAATTAAGGTTAGACAAAAAGTCGGATGTATATATATTAAACAAAGTAGGGCTTAGACAAGAGCCTTGGGGAACGCCGGCAGTGATATTTGTAACTGATGAAGAGCATCCTCGCACTTTGACATGAAATTTCCTGCCGTGTTGGGAGGACCCTATTAGCGTTGTTAAATAAGTTGGGAATTCATACTCCTGCATCTTATACAGGATCCCTTTGTGCCACACGGTGTCGAAGGCCTTTTCTATATCTAGGGACACCATACCTATTGAACAATTTTTATTTAACACTGTTTTTATGTCTTTTGTAACACGCAACAATTGATGTTCTGTTGAAAAACTACGCCTGAAGCCAAATTGGAAGTGAGGGAATATATTTTGACCGTTCACAATTTCAGAAATTCTTTTCAAAATCAGTTTTGCGAACGCTGGTAGTTTACTTATTGGCCTATGTTATGGCTAGAGCCGTGTCCACATCGTTGACAGTTCCTACATTGTGTTGTCTCTTTGCGTCTGTGGGTATAGTAATTCCACTGTACGATGGTATGTATGATTGCACGTATGTTACGCGAATCTTGCATCTTTACGCCTCGCTGTAGATAAAGGAGATAATGGACACTGTCACGTTTTCCTACTTTGCTGGTGAATTTTTTTGTATCAAAAGCATTCAGATTATGGTCCGCATGCAAAAGCTTAGAGGTATAAGGTATATCCTAACTCTAATAGAGTATTATAACCATAGAAATATAAGATGTATTTTATAACTCTATGTGTTAATCTCACCGTGCCATCGACTTAGTTTCACCTATACAACTGTTCAAAAGGTGACTGCTGACAACAAGAGTTTTAAATTTTAATGATTCTTCTCGGCTGTAATTCTTAATGACTCTGGTTCTTTATGATCTTCTGTTTTACGCTAATATTTTGTAAAGTTCTTCGTTGATTATCAGTTATTTAATCAAAAGTGTTTTCAAACCTTAATAATTTGACCAGATGATGTTGACCAGATATGTCTGAGGAGAGTGATATGTGTCCATATGTCATTTCACCGAATAGCAATCCAAAGCGGGAGCAATGAGAGCATGAGAAACGTAGTCAATGTATCGCTTTACACCTTGTCAGAAAGAGATTGAAATGGTATTTTTTTTTGTTCTCCAAACGAAGTTCCGTCGTTCCCCGTTTGTTTCCTTGTATCGTTCAAATACGAGTTTTCGCAGGGTACAACCTTCGGTTTGATTACATCCTTCGGTATGTACTTCGGTAAAAAAATGGGCTAGCCACTTGCACAAAAAACTTTGACGTGACCTAATAAGAACCTAATATTGTGTTCTAAGGGTAAATTATTTGTATGGTTCAAACTGACTTCCTCTGTTGAGACAGATAAGCAACTACTGCTGTATTTGAAATTCTGAAATTAGGTCTCTTTGTTTTCGTTCAAAGAGCAGTCTAAGGACATTCTTTAATATTGCAAAAAATAAAGAATGGCTGAAAACATTTAAACATTTCTTGAGAAAATTTTAAATTTTCTCTTTTTGTTTTCCAACGTATCTCTGCAGTTGGGGTTAACAGATTAACTGAAGATGCAGAGATATAAATGTACCTAAGACTTTTAACTTTTCAAAGAGTTTGTTAAGACAAATGAACATAGTATCTAACGTTTACATAATGTAAATGAATCCAAGCTAATAATGTTCGATAGCCGTAAAAATTGTAGCCCAAATAGGCAAAGGATACGTGGGGGTCTGATGCTAGAAGAGGGGATGAATGTGAATAACATTAGTGACATAGAGTGACATAGTTATTGCCCATTTGTGATACCTTCGAAAAAAACCGAAGCCGTATTAATGGATGAATCTCCTACAGGGCCACAAGAATTTCTTTAAAGATAAAATCATTTCCGAAAAATATGAAATTATTTTTCTGTATTTTTTTTAAATGATTGACTTTTGATTTAAATTGATTGATTTTTCAAATGACATTCTTTCCAAAAAAGAAACATTCACTTTACATTCACATTTATGCTAGCACAAACGGAATGCAACCTAGGAATGTCTATGCACCCCTCGCAATGCATTTATGAAGGCCAGAAATTTCAAAGTGATTTCTAAAATTGTCCTGATAGTGTTATAACACATGAGCAGACGGGGTGTACATTGGACCACACCACGTGGAAAAGCTGCCAAGTGTTTCTCACAGCCTTGAAAATACTGATCTTTTTTCTGCGAACGATGTCCTTTTTCTAATAATATATGTGATGCTGCGGAAATTACTATTATTATATGAACCCTGGATACAATGCTGCTAATTAATTGAAAATTATATGTAAATATTCATTATAATATCAATAATTTGACATTTTAATGAAACGAGATTCACTATAATACCAAAAAATCAGCTCAATTATACCCTGGCGATCATAATGATACCAAGCATACTTTTTCATCTTTGCATTTCTAAAAAAAAATATAATTCTGTCTCATTGTTATCCGTTCGCTATCTTCACAAGATCAACGTATTCACAGTTAGAGGACAAGAAAGTGAAATATAGAAAGGGAGAAAAGGAGAAGGGAAAGGAAAAGAAGTTCTAGCTGGCATTTAACTTGCACTCTGAGCTTTGATACAACATTAGCTAAGAATTCGTCGATGAATCTACAGAAAAGATAATATATCAATACCATGTACTTTCTAGGAATATAGAACGAAAGTTAGTCCTACCAAAAATGCACTGTAAAAAAGGGCGAGTAACAAATTATTTGTAGGAATAACCGATGAACAGGATTTGGCAGCTGAACGTGAAGCCAAGAAAATGAATCTATGCAGAGTTCCCTTAACTTTCTTAATAAGTCTTTGATGTTGTTCACATTCTACACTTGGAGAATATTGCCTACGATGCATTCTGTATTCTTCTACGTTGATGCATTAAGTGCTGAGACTACTGAGGAGACCAGAAATTATATTTGCAAATTTTGTGTTTAATGTTCTCTGACTCATAATGACCTCATTGATTACCTATTTTACTACTGAACGGACGAAATGACCCATGTAAGAGGTTTTTCAAAAGTGTTTCTCTCGTTCAAAGTTCTTACTTATACGATTTCAAGGCTGCAAGATATTAAGGTGTTGGACGAAAGATTATCATTCTATACGGTGATTATTGTCATCATATCATAAGAAAAAAGGATAAATTTAAGGGAACTATGAGGCCGGGAGTTTTTTCCAGTTTGTTTCATTTCGGATTGGCTGTTTTGTTATCACGCTATGACATGGGGTACTCTTATCACTTTTTTCGTGGTGGTTTCCAAGGGTGAAATGCTTTTGCCTGATCTGAACACATCTGTTCCGATTGCTACCCCCAAAGTAAAGGAAAAACCCTCTCTTTCCTCTGTGAAATAAAGTTTTTCAATGCTAGAACAGCCTCGATGTACAATTAATCCGACAGAGTAACGCTAAACGGGGACCAAATGCTTCTGTGCTGCACTTTTAGGTCATTTCATAGTGGTGGAACATGTGGTCTGTTGCATCTTTTTCAAAAAATATTTTTCGAATCAAATCAGATCGGATTTGAAATCGGTTGCTAAAAATATAATCGTAGCATTTTTTTGGATAATGAAGGGTACGAGAAGCGCCATTCTCATCGTCTGTGCAACGGATGTCGGGTCAGAACACTGGCTATGTCACTAACATTGGAATTTGTGTTTCTGATTTCAGAGTATCATATGTGGTATTCTGGCGAAATCTCATCATTTCTCTTGTATCTTGAAATGTACGCGTGCTGTTTTGTATGTCTCGGCTCTTACCCGCCTCAAAACTCGAAATTTTATAATTAACTGTTGGCTTCGGCGTTAACAACATAATACAACATATTTTAAAATTTTTTTCAGTGATTCAACATGCAATTATTGTTTTTGAATCATTCAATAATCTGTATGGCAATGTATAAAGGCTCTAGTTCTTAGGAACATGCACGGCAACCTATTTTTCCCGAAAATACGATTTTTTTCATCATAAAAATCTTTTTTTCACAAAAAGATTGTTATGACGACAATCACTGCTTGGGCTTTGCATATAAGAGGAGAGGAGAGTTGCACAAATTAGAATAAAAGTACATTTCCCACCGGGGAATAGACTTCTCAAAATATTCATGATCGCCGAAATTGTCTATCCTTCTTCACTGGATGCTTAGATATTTGTGACGCTATAAAATTAAGACTTCCCAATAGTGTAATAGGCTTAAATTTATTTCTATCAAGGGTATTGTCATAAAACTTGGCGTCAGTATTACTTGTCTAAAATTTTCATTCTCCGGGTGATTTTTAAGTATGTTTTCAATTTCATAAAATTGATATTAATAATCAAAATAAGCAGCTGATTTATTTTCTTCCAACATGTTTCCAATATTCAAATTTTCCTTTTACTTTTTACGATAGCGTTGTAAATCATGTCAGTAGTAAACGTCTTGACGTAAAAAGGCTGTAGAAAATTGATGTCCTGTTTTACGTTTTACAACTTTCAGTTGAATTTTTCCAAAGCATGTTGAACTAGTCCAACAGGTAATGGAGGCACTCACATGTAAACAAGTTCAGGTGATGCATTACAACCTTTGACCTTTTCTTTGAAAAAAAAAATGGAAATGGGTCTCGTTGTTGCTTCACTCAGAATATTCGTGTTTTTGTAGAGCATTAATCCTTAATGTGTCTCTCACTGGTATGTGTTGCTGAAGCTGCATTGAATAATAATTCCAACATTACAGTCAAAACGTCAGCATCGTCCTTTGAAATTGATTGACAATGAAGTGAGTGCAATTTGCATGTACTCTGATGCTCTTCAGTATGTTTTTGGAGCAAGCATAAATTTGTGAAACGCAGGATATAATTGCTTTTAATTTAAGTAGTAGTTGTTCATTCCTGGGCGCTTTATGCAGGAGCTGTCGTTTATCTACCTTTACAGATTATGGCGCGGATAATTGTGTTTCGCTATAAGAGTAAATTTAATCTCTTAAGCGTAATATGCATGATAAATGGATGATATTTTATAAGTGCGCGATGAACATGAATTTTTCAACAACTTGCCAGTTTTTGTATGGGGCTACTTCCTGTTTGAATGAGAATTTTCATTTAATTTTCGCATCTTTCCCGGCAGCAAATGGCGAATAAAATGTTTTCGTTGATAATATTATACGTAATAACATGCAGCAGTGGAAAATCAAATAGTTTTAAATCAATAGAAATTGATGAAATGAAATTTGAAAAATTGAAAAGATTTTTTTTTACTTAAAATCGGACAAGTCTTCCGTATTGCTATTAGCAGGTGCTGCAAAAGAATGCAGAGTGCAAAGAGTGAAAAGAGAATGCAGGTGCTTCAATCACGAATCGAGACTCACACCATAAAGGGTTTCCGTACTAAAATTAATATTTGTTTTGTAGCATATGTATATCTGTCAATAACTTCCGTTTCAATTCAATTTATATGGATATCCATAGAACATCCTACGAAGGTTTCGAGCATTTTTTCATGAGGAAATATGTAATCCTTCTTGCCTGTTAAAAGTTAGCTCAACTATGTTATCCCTGGTCCTAAACCAATCAGGCTGAAAAATTGATGGTTCATCTCAGTTATGGAAACTGTGGATTCATGTTGGAGACAAAATTTTTGAGAGTATAGAGAATATATTAGGTGCGCAACTAAGTTCCCGCTGTTTTTCAAGAGATGGCTCCAGAAGTAAGTGCTGGTGAATTGTGACAACCAAATCGTCATGGACCAAGCTTAGACATATAGCAAATAAACCGCTTCGACACATAAATAATGTTGTTTTTGTGTCATATACTTTTGGTTGTGTTAAAATGTCGAATTTTGTGTCAAATAATCGTCATTCGCTGGAAGTGATGCTTTTTTCTTTCATTCAAAGAAAACGGCGACTGAAGCTCATCAAGAGCTGCAAAAAGTTGTTGGAGATACTACTGTAAGTGAGACAATGTGCCGTGATTGGTTCCGTCGCTTCGAAGACGGTGATTTTGGTGTTGAAGATGGTTCACGTGAAGGTAGACCAAAATCTTCGAAGACCCTGAATTGGAGGGATTGCAAGATGAAGATCCGTGCCAGATGCAACAGGAGCTTGCTTCAGTATTAGGTGTTAGCCGCCAAACAATTTACAAGCACTTGCAGGCGTTGCGAAGCATTCAGAAACAAGAAACTTGGGTTCCTTATGAATTGAAGCCAAGAGACGTTGAGCGTCGTTTTTCCGCCTATGAACAACTGCTCCAGCGGCAAAAAAGGAAGGGTTTTCTTCATCGCATCGTTAAGGGTCATGAAAAATGGATTCATTATAGCAACCCAAAGAGAGGAAAATCATGGGACTGCGCGTTCATGCTTCTACGTCGTCGGCTCGGCCGAACATTCACGCTACGAAGGTTTTGCTGTGTATATGGTGGGACAAGGGCGGTGTTATTTATTATGAGCTATTAAAACCGAATGAAACCATCCTGGGAAACGGTATCGAACTCAATTGATGTGATTGAGCCGAGCGTGGCGCGAAAAGCGGCCACAATGCGAGCAGAGGCACGAAAAAGTCATTCTACAGCATGACAAAGCTCGGCCTTATGTTGCCAAACCCGTTAAAACCTACTTAAAAACGCTCAAATGGGAAGTCCTACCACAGCCGCTATATTTGATTTTGACCCAGATTTTGCGCTGTCCGATTATCACTTATTCCGTTTGATGGCACGTGGTCTGGCTAATCAGCAGTTCTACTCATATGAAGATATCTCAAAATGGCTTGATTCGTGGATGCCTCAAAAGACCAATACTTCCACCGTGATGGTATTCGAGCTCTGCCAGACAGATGAGAAAAAGTTGTCGCTAGTGATGGACAATATTTTGAATGGTTCCTTTTGAACCATTTTTTCTCAACAAAGTGGCAATTTCATAAAAAAACAACGAGAACTTAGTTGCGCACCAAATACATGATCACTTATGGATCATTTAAAATGAGGTCGCTGTAAATTTTTCAGCCTGAGTGGTTTAGGACCAAGGATCCTTTTTTCTCCGCTGAGCCAGCAGTTCTCCTTACTTCAATCATTCAGATAACATTAGCCAACGTACTCTTTCTTTTATATTTTCCTTGTAGGACTATCCTAGTGTCAGCTTTTCATGTATTCAGTATTGCATCTGTGTTAAAAAATTTGTTCGTTTTACTTTCTTTTAATCACCCCAAAACTTCTTGTAAGATATTGTGCTCCTTCCTTTCTCAATGGAGGAAATTTAAATGTCTAATTTAAATGTTTTAATGTCTTTAAACAGATTCCTCGTTGAGACACTCGTTTGTACTTAACTTTTTGAACATGTCTGTTAATCAATGTGTCCCATAACTTAATCGAGGACGTGATCTGATCTCTTCTTCAGATCACTGGTCTCCGACTCGAATATGGATTCAAATGCTCTTTTCCTATTTTCCGTTGTTTTCAAAAAGACACCATGGAAAACAAAAACCATAAAAATCACTCTAAGGACAATCTAAACGAAAACGAAGCTTAGAAATTCTATTCTGACTAAATCTGACCATAGGGGACGACAACCGTGAAACTGTAAATAGTTTTTCATATTCGTCCTTGTCAGTGAAGGTAGCTGGGCATATCGAGATTTGGTGGTGAATATATACAAAAAATGAAGTTGTCTCTAATTCACATGCATAAGTCGAGAGATGTGCCCCGAAAATCGTTGGTATATCATAATATATGACACCGATAAAATCTGTACTGATACACAGGAGTGAAACGTAGACCGCAACAAGTGGATCCAAGAATGTTAGGCCCCAAGCGTCTTCAAACGCAGAACGTGAACAAAAATAAACTTTCCAGTGAAGCCAGGATCAAAGAAGTGACTTTGTGACTTTGGGAACAAAAGAACCTTGGCTAGGCCTAATAATACCTAAGAATAAATAAAGCCTATTTCCTATACTGATGTACTATGAATATTCTATTTTAAAGATAATGTACTCATACAATTTTCTGAGCATTAAGAATTTATTAACAACAGAAGATTTGGTTAAGGCAATAAGGACACTATAGGAAAGTGCCTTCAATTGCTACGACAAGCTATAAGGGGGCTTAATGAGTTACTGGCTGAAGCTATTTATTTAAGTTGCCGCGAGTCCGCGAGCTATTTTACAGGATCAATTTCAGTAAGATCAAGTAATTTCCGGGTAGAGAAATAGAAAGGTTTGTCAAACGCCATTTTCACTTATCTCTTCTGGGTGGCTTGAAGCTTGGTTTTTAGATATTCGGGACAGTGATTCCAAGCTGGAGCACCATAAAGAATGATTGGTTGTAGCACGATTTTGAAGATTAGTGTCTTCTTTTTTAATGCACTTCCGATTCAGTAGTGGATATTATGCTATGGCGGAATGTAATGTCTTATTGCATATGCATCAACCCGAGATAGGATGATTCGCTGTCTCAAGGGATGCAATGGCGTAAAAAATTTAAGGCATCTGCCAGAAAACATAGTGAGTTTTCGCTTCTTACTCAAGTAAATTGCTCTTTTTTTGCCCACATTTTAACTTTCCATCAGTAGGATTTTAACTATCCAGTATGATTTTAACTTTCCATCAGTTAAAAATATTGATATGAGCTCCCAGTCATTGTTCTAAGCTATTTATTATAGTCTTCGGTTCTGTTCCTATTGCATAAAAGCAAATATCATCAGCAAAGGTTGCTATTTGGCAATGAATGTATGTTTGAACGTCTTAAGTATAAATGTGGTTGGATTGGGGCTTAAGCAAGAGTCTTGTGGGACGCCTGTTGGAATGTTCTTTATTGAGGAGAGCCTGCTTCGTATTTTCCTTTGGTATTTCCTTTCGTTTTAGAAGGAAGCTATGAATCTTGTCAAGTCTTGCGGGAAGTTGAATTGTTTGAGTTTATAGGGAAACCATTCATGCCAAACAATATCAAATGCTTTCTCTATGTCGAACACCATCATGCCCACTGATTTCTTTTCTTTTAAGGCTGCCCTAAATTCTTTGGTTACTCAAAATAATTGATGTTGTGTGAAATATCCTCGCCTGAAGCCAAATTAAAAGTTTGAAAGAATAATTTTATCTTCGACGTTATTGGCGTTTATCTTCGACGTTATTATTTGAGGATCAATTTTTCGAATAGTTTTTCCAAAGCTGGTAATAAGCTTATTGGTCTGTAGCTCGCAGGTACATGTGGGTCTTTACTTGGATTCAATATTGAGATCATCGAAGCATGCGTTCAAGATAAGGGGAAGTAGCTTGAGGAAACAAGGCATGCATTAAATACATTGCATGTGAGAACTATTGCTTTCTTTGGTAGATTTTTTAATACTATGTTAGATATACCATCGATACCTGGTGCTTTATTTTTTCAGAGCAGCATCTTGTCCTATTCTTTATGGGGTTTAATATGCTTTTCAAATAATTTTTGACCATTATATTAGTGATGGAATTTTGACTGGTTTGTGCTAAGGAATGAAAGGTGAGAAACTTTTAAAGGCAAGGATTTCAGCTTTTTCCTTATTGGAATGTGCATGATATCCTTTATCATCTATCAGTTTTTTTTGGGTTGGGGGTGAAGGCAATTTACGCCCGGAGTGTGGGACTCCTAGCAGCGCATGCTACCAGACTACCCACTAAACACCCCCCCCCCCCCTGTCAAGAGACCCTAGCCTGGAACCGTTTGACATATTACTTCGGGCTAGGCCTCTTTTTACTTCGCCCTAGGGCGCCGTCAGCCTAGAGAAATCTCCTTTGTGGATAGAGCAAACTGTATCTATTAGTGGATAGAGCAAACTGTATCTATTAGTGGATAGAGCAAACTGTATTGTTTTCTTTTAAATATTTTATTTATTTTCCATACTTTCTGCGAGTTGAAGTGTTAATGTTCCAACATGATGTTCCATTGGGGATTTTTAGAACAATATCAATGTTTTGCAAGCTCTTCAACTAAGACGTTAGGTGCTTAAGTTGAAGGAGAAACTTATAGCTCTACTTCCAACAAAGTTGAAAATAGAATTGAATATCATAGGTAACTAAATATATTGCAATCTATTGAATTAATCTTTCGTTTCGAATCCACTGCTTATGAATTTCTGCATATAAATTTAAGTATGCATTGTTATCTTGTAAATCGACCGAAACATTTGAATCACGGGGCATAGTGGACGATCGTGTTTGTCAATTTTGCGATTTTCAAAGGTTCCCGCTGCTGTGTCATTGACTTCGACGACTATTTGAAAATGTCCCAGCTACAGGGACACCGACAATAAGGGGTTTATAGCAAGAGAAATAAATAATTATCTGAGCTTAGATCTTTGTATTTAATCAGGCTACAATCAGACAGGATCAAATTGATGAGGTTGTGAAAATTAAAATTGGGCCTGCACTGGTGCGGTATGCAATCAAAAGCGACGAACAGCGATTAAAAACAGCCAAGCGACCTAGCTCTGAAACATTCTACAGAGTTTGTGCCAGCTCCGTTCCTCTCGAGTGGAACAAAATAAGTTGTTTAGACAGTCTGAAGTTTTTCTGTATGAAATTGGAGGTAATAATATTTTTTAATGATTTTTCTCTGAAAAATTTAAATTTTGTCATTCTCAAAATTACTCTTTCGGACAATGTTTTCTCCGAAACCACTCTACCAAACGTGTGAAATTTTTTCCACATGTTTGTCACATATGCGGGCGCAGTTGGAACCAAAAGTTAGTCAAAATTTGCAATTTTTTCTTATTTCCCCCCACGAAATCATAAAAAAACAATTGAATTATACTCAATACTTCCTTCCTGCAGGATCAACAGGAAATTTTTTTTATTTTTAATACTTTTACTCACACCGTCGTTTTGTGTTTTTATATTGAATAAATTCAATAAAAATTTTTTTGTGCTTCAAGAGTGCGTATTAAAAGCAACAAGAATTATAAGTATTTTTAATGGAATTCGTAAGATTAACTTTTTAAGAAAAACCTTTTTTTGATTTGGCAAAGTGGGTAGACCCCTTCAATTAATCCACGAGATTGTCATATTCTGTATTCAGGATAACGCCCTTCTACCACGTATTATTGATTTCAAGGGAAGGAAAGCCAATAATTGAAATTGAAATCAATGTTAAACGAATTTACGTTTCCATTTGATGCTATTGAAATTTTGTGAAAATTTCAAAGCAATGAAAATCTGTTTAGGACAGTTTTTGAGATTACATTAAAGCATACATTAAATCCACGACAATTTTAAATAGATTTTTTTAGTCTGAATAAGAATAACAAAAAAGATGAAAGTATTTACAAGCAATACTTAAACTTTATTTTTACCATGGCAACTGAACAGCCGTTCACGTTTCCATTAACAAACAATGAAATCAATCAATAGTACAACGTAGGACTTTCTTTGAGTAAACAAAATTGAATTGAGCGAGTTGATTTTTATATTACGAACGTATAAGTTCTAGCAACAGTCATTTATTATTTATTGTTGCATGTGGCCTCCAATAATTATTTACCTACATGTACTGTGTTGTGTTGGAAATACTCAATAGACTCAATGTTTATTGATTCGCTTCCTTGTGGATTTCATCAATGGAGTTCCCCTTAGAAGGGAGGAAAAAATGCGAGTTTATGTCAGTACTAGTCAACTTCGCTTAATCACAATTATTGCTGAAGAAAATTATGTTTTGTTGAAAAGATCATTTTCCTTTTATTGCTTCGGGAAAAGTTTGAAGTGTTTATGTATTTTCCATATATGATTTTTTGAAGAATAATGCTAATGCTGCTTTGGCATGATTGCAGCTATCAATTGAACTGAAAAGTCTAATGTGTGATTAGGGGTTTCAGAACTATATTGCTTATAACATTTACCCTCAATCCAACCAATCTCAACTGAAATAGTGGTGCTGATGTTATTATCTTTGGGAGAACTAGTTAACATAAATGACATTGGAGCAACACACAAAAAGAACATGCTCCTTCATAAACATTTGCATTCTATTGAGGAGTCGACGAAAATTAAACGTAGTATCCTCATGAGGCAGCCATGCAACCTACAGTCATGCTCACCTTATGCATACGCATCTGCTTACCAGTTACAAGGCGAAACGTCCTTATAACTCTCGGTACAAAGTATGATTTTCCCCATTTACGTTTACACTCAAGTCGACCACTTAATAGGCTAAGCCACATCATTTTGCATAGAACGTTGTGGTCAGTCAATTTCACCCACATCACCACTAATAGCACAGCTCAGTGGAATAAAATAGAGATTCGATGTACTTAGTTGAGTATGTCCTTTAGAGTTGTTTCGAAAAGTTGGAAGGAAATAAATTATTGATTTACGAAACAACGAATACAATAAACAATGGAATTGAGTGCTGTATTGATCCAGACGAGCTTTTACCAGTATCGAGCCTGAAATAAGATTGCAATGTAATATTTTCTCTTATCTGGAAAGGTAAGGCAAGATGTATTACAGGTAAGTTGATTTCGTACTCCCCTTATTCTCACATGGCAAGTGATGGATTGTAGTATGTTATTGAGTTTTTTGCAATTGTATGTTGAATCTATTTTTGAATCTTAGCTCACATTGAGTCATCACAATACACGAGTATGCTTTGTGTTATCACAAGTGGTATGAAGTAACGAAATTTCCAGAAAAACATTTTAACGTCGGAACCAATTTCAACAATAAAGTGGTGACACAGATTGAGCATTGAAATTATTAAGCGAAAATTGAAAGGTTGAAGCCATAGAATTCATGACAATAGCCGATACTTCCACCCTGCTTCCAGAAAAACATGGGTCTTAACTCCCCAAAATTGTATTACCTGGCAGAACTACATAAAGAAAAAAGTCCTATCAAATCAGTTATCTTTATCCAAACAGTCCTTTGAGACATATGCATAGTCCACTAATTTCAAAGAATTTTCTAAGAATTTTCACTAAATTTTCATGAAGACACTCATTTCAAGGCTTGTACTAGCATGACAAATTCTGCAAATTTGGTGTGAAAAGTTATCCCTTGAAAATTGAGTTATTATTTTCCTCTATGAAGAAAATTCTTTAATACAAAATAATGAATTTAACGTTACATATTTATGATATTTGAACTTGGTATTAAAGCGGATCAATCTCAACAAAACTTGTGAGTTAAAAATATGATTTCAAATAAGTGCTCCTTTTTCTCATTTGACATAACACACATATTTTCGAATAATTCTTTGAAATATTTTTTTTATGCAGCCAAGTTTCGCCATCCAGAAATAAACACCCGGTTGTAGAACTGAAATTAGGAGGTTAGCTTTACAAAATTTTATTAGAAAAATTATTTCCCCTTGGAAAAGACCTGCAACAGGATCTGGATCTGGCAGGCAATCGACTCTAGAGTTCCTACCCTAAATTGATATCTATTAGATTTTGCAACTTACGATTTCATTAGTAAATAAAATATGTTACGGTGACAGTGGCAGTGGTCCCGGGACCCTGCGATTAAAACAGTGGTGAACAGTTTATCTCACAAAATTAAGAGCAAAATATCTTGCCTGAGAAACAAATGTTGGAATAATATGGACATTAGCATTGACTAAAACTCTCGTAAACTTTGGAACCTAAACAGAATTCTTAAAAGGAAAAATCATTCCACACTAATCCTTTTAAAGATGATAGTTGGTGTATAGGATGGGCCAAATACAAGTTTCTTTTCAAAAATGCAATAAAAGGAACAAAAATCTAATTTAATTCTTTTAATTTCATTCATGTGGCTGCCACGGCTGACGTGACAGTAAGCCATCCTCTCAGCCCAATTTTCCAAGAACTTATTAAAGGTTTCGGGCCTCTTCTGAGCAATGGTTTTCTGAATATTCGATTTCAGTGCTTGAATTGTTTGTGGATATTCAGCAAAACATCGATCTTTCACAGCGCCCCATAAAAAGAAGTTCAACCATATCAAATCGTAACTTCGACGCAGCCAATTCACAAGGCGGTTGATTACACGGTTTTCGAATTTTGCGTGTAAAATAGCGATTGTTTGATGAGCCGTATGGTATGGCGCGACATTTTGTTGAAACCAAAGTAGACTCAAGTTCAAATCTTCAATCTCCGGACACAAAAAGTCAGTTATCATTCCTCTGCAGCGCTCCCCGTTGACTGAAACATCATTTTCAGCCTCATTTTCAAAAAACAAAAAAACGGTCCAATGACACTACCCCTCCTGAACCTACACCACACTACTACCCATTGCATTGGCTTCTTGACAATTGCGTGTGGGTTTTCCGAGCCACTGATGCGGCAGTTTTGTTTGTTTACATAGACGCCGACATGAAAATGTGCCTCATCAGAAAAGATGATTTTTTGAGAAAAGTTGGCATCCATTCCGAGCTGCTCTAATATCCAAACTGCGAGGCGATAATGAAGCGGATGGTCATTTGGCTTCAAATGCTGAGTCATTTGAATCTTGTTTGCAAATAATACGAGGTATTTGGGCAAGATTCTTCTCAAACTCGTGCGACCGATGTTGAGCTCCTGCGATCGATAGCGAGTTGATTTTCTCGGATTTAGTCGCACACTCTCGGCTATAGCAGCCACATTATCGGGGGGTGCGTACCATACGAGTACGGGGATCGTGACTTTTGTCCACTTGCATGCTTGTCTCATGAATTTTCTTCACAAGTTCGCGTAGAGTAAGTGCAGTGGGTACCTCATTTGGGCCAAAATTTCTTTTCAAAAAACCCACTATTTGAGCAACACTGCACTATGGAAACAATATTTAAATATTTTTCAACGTTATTCAAGCGTAAAACGATACTTGTTCCGCAAAAGGTTAATACTAAATCAGTAACATAATTCTGAGCAGGAAACAGCTATTAGTTTCAAAATAACATGTGATTTAAAAAAACTACTATATTTACTACTATATGACACCGAACGTCTTTGCGATATTTTCCAACGGAATAACGCAGAGGTTCTGACTGAAAAGTTCCATCGATTTCTTGACAAATCAATTTGAATGCGGAACGATCTCACCAAAATAATGGTGGATAGCTCCTTGAAAACAGTCTTAAGTATTTCACGCATTCCCAAAACGCTTTAATTATATCTCGTTATGTAAGATTCTCATTTAACACGTTCACGCCGGGGCCGTTCTTCATTTGTTTTGCTATGAGGCGGCGCTCAAATTAACATCGCGCTTCATCTGGTGGCGCTTGATTATTTTATTATTATGTTATTTTAATTCTCAGGGTTTAATAATCTAATAATTCAGAACGCAATCGAATGCGTACCGCCGGTAACCCGCGCCGCCCGATAGGAGTGTTTAGTGCGGGTCACCGATGGCCCGCGCCACCCGATGAGATAGATTAGTGCGGGTCACCGGTGGCCCGCGCCGCCCGATGAGACAGTTTAGTGCGGGCCACCGGTGGCCCGCGCCGGCTTGAACGTGTTAAGAAGGTTAAAAACAGGACAGCACCTGATATAGCTAGACTGCCTAACATAGTTCTAATACACATGTCAAGCAAATGAGTTGTATATATAAGTGTGCTATTTAATGCATGCATTAAACTTTCGTATTTTTCTACATTTTGGAAAGATGAAGTTGTTTACTTATATCTTATTTACCTTTACTAGGTGTTATTCTAGTACTAGTTTTCTGGTTCTGGTTCTAAGATCCGAACATGTCCGGAAACTTTTAGTCTGCTAGCCGCCCTTTAGGAAAACCCTAATGAAAAATTGACACTAGTTGTAGAAAAAACTTTCGGTACTGTCTGATGCGAAGGTCTTCAGTACAAAATCATTTTCCACAATTCTTCGTTATTTTTGGTCAATCGTATCAAGTCTGTTCTGATAGACAAGACATTCCTAGTCATAGTTAGAGAGTTAGGTAGACGAGAAAGCTCCTCTTCTACCAAACTTATATCTGCTAACATCCCTGAAGGCTTTTGCAGGACCCCCATGTTAACTAACAGTTATACGTCCAATATCTTGAACAATACGGATTGTCAAATAATAAAGTTTGCTGACGATGCATGCCATTACAACTCTAGCATCGATCCTTACAACATAGCTCGGAATATAGAACTATCTTTCAGAAAACTTAAATATTATATTTTATTTGCAAATATTAATATTAATTAATATTAATATTTATTAAGAAAAAATAAAAAATTAGTAAAAGTTAGCAATACCAAATGCATATATTTCACCATGAAACGAAAATCTTCTCTGTTTTCGATTAGGACATTAGATTTCATTACATTACATTAGGACATTAGATATTGTGGTCTCAAGAACTGTCATACCTTGGGCTATTTTGGACAAAATGTTAATTAGTAAGAAATAAAACGAACATATCAGCGCGAAGGAATTTAAGTCAGTTCTATCGTTGTAACCCCTCTGAAACAAAAAAACTTAAATTACGTCCTGGTTGTCAAAATGATGATCAAACTTATAATTTTATATGGAACCATTTTGTGAAATATCTGGAGTAGAACAAACTAATAAGCTCACGAATTCGCATATAAATAATTTACTCTCCACAGCCTGAAATACATTGAATCCTTACATAGAAATACTTATGAACTGAAAGCAATCTTATCGGAAATCTTGTGGGGCAATCATGTCTGTCAGTGATAGGTCAATTGGTTTTTAGATTGGAAACAAAACAAAAACATTATGATAGATTCACGCAGAAGAGGTTTTGTAGAAGTTTCCTCAGGAATGAAAAAGACCAGTTAATAGCTTAAGCTGATTCGTACAAAGCCAACAAATTAGTTATAGAGGAAATGAACACAAACTCAGAATTCTAAATGCGAAGCTTTCAATGTAAATCGAAAACAATTAAATAAAAATATACACTAATATAATAAATAAGATAGTGTAACAATAAATTAATATAATAAATAAGTAGTATGAAGCATGTCCATCTTCGTTTCACTCTCAAGGTGGTTTTCTGTAACTATTACAAAAATATTTCAGGTATTCTGCAAAAGTTGCGTGTCTTCTTCACGGTGAATCAGCTGCTGCCTGTTTTTTGGGCTGAGCTTTTAAGATAACCTCCTCGAATTAAAATCAAACATTTATCGTGGGATTTAAATCAAGGGAATTACCGAGCTAATCGATGCCCATAAGCCAATCAAAATCACTTTTTTTCGTCCCTGTATTGTTGGAGATTAGCTAGGCATTGTATAAAAACAGGGAGAGTATTTTTGTTATGTTCTCCATGAACACACTCCTTTTTTGAACCAAATATAGGTGGAATTTCCTTATAAATATATATTCGTTCACAAAAAGGATGTTTGCGCGCTACCTTGCCACGGGGATGATCATCAGCACATACGAAGTATTTGACCTTTTTTCGGATATTCGAAGATTCAGGGTTTCTCGCGTTATCCGTACGCTTGATCCTGCATTCGCCCCATCCAACTAGGGCCGGTTGGGGGATTGAATGCATCGCTTAGCGGGTATCTTCGATGTGTTTTTGCTGGCCTCCGGAGAGCTGTTATGCGGTTTCGTCACTGTTCGCGTCCCCACTGCTGATCTATTGTCATTATTCGGGTTTTCCTTTCTGCTTTTTTTCGCGACATTGTATCATTTTTCAAGGTGTTTTAAGAATTCCAATAGGTCACTGCGGCTGTATCCCAATCGATACATACTACTGTGGGCAGAAAATAGTAAGACTTTTTAAATTTAAATTTCACGCGGAAACCCTTTCGTCGGAATATGTTTTTTTCTAGGTTGGTATCACTGTCGGTGATATCTGCGCCAAATGTCACATCAAAATAATTATTAGTGTGTAGTATACGCTTGTCTTTCTGAAGGACCAAAAGTGCATTCGACGATTATTACAATGAGTAGAATTATTCAACAAAGAAATGCCATTAAATTTTCAATGCAGAATCAAACTTCTGGTGCCATAACGTTAAAAATGTTGCAAAAGGCCTTCGGTGATAATTGTATGTCGCGAGCAAGTGTTTTCGAGTGGTACACTTGTTCAAAGAGGGTAGAGAACTCGCTGACGATAAACCACGTCCAGGACGGCCATCAACATCAATTGATGATCAACACGTCAATAAAATCGAAATTGGTGCTCTCGAATCGAAGATTAACAAAAAAGATCTTACTGGCATTGTTTGAATATCGGAAGGATTAGTGGATATTATTTTAAAAGATCATTTGGGCCTAAGAAAAGTGAAAGAACGATTGGTTCCAAAATCACTCAATTTTAGTGACAAATAGCGTCGCGTTGACGTCTGCGAAACAATGCTTTCGGACTTTCAGATCTTTGTTTACGACCTGGAAACAGACGATAAAACGGCCGAATATCGTGCTGAAGGTAAGCCGAAACTGAGAAAACCACGTTAAAGCAAGCAAAATCAAGGTCATGTTGACAGTTTTTTTCGATTATCGAGTTGCGATGCACTCCGAATTCTTTCCATCCGGCCAAACTGTCAACAAGGAATACTATTTGAGTGTTTAGATTAGGGTTTGTAAAAAATATCTTAAGATCAAAATATCTCAAAATTAAAGTCTTTTGATATCTTTGGTACTTGCACTCCTAGTAACCAAATCTGAATAATGGATCTAAAATTTTAAAAGTTAACTGTCGTTAACATCTAAGGCTGATAAAAAATGTTTTAATAACGTAATTAAGTAAGGTTAAAACGTAATAACGGGTGTGCATACTTGCGATTTATCTGATGGTCATAGGCTTTAGGCGGGAGACCTAAATATCCTCTTAGATTTTTTGTACCTATACTGACTCTTGTAAAGAAGACATTATTTTTGTATTATTGTTTATATTTTTGTTTCCACTCTTGGTAAACTCATTAAAGCCATATGGCAAAACGAAAGAGATTTAGGGTGGGTGTCAAAATTTTTGAAGATAGTTTTTTGCTAATAAATTTATCCGGGTTGATTTTTGATGTCGCAGGTCAGAAACTTCCTATACATGTATAGGAAGTTTTAACATCTTTCAACAGACTATATATGTACTGAAACCAACTCTGGCTATAAATGATACCAAAAATTTCCTTTGCAAATCACTCAAACGGTGCAGAAAATTATTTGTTGGAGCATGGAGATGTGTGCCATCAACTCGTACATAGTATTATATGTAAAATAACAAAATAACAAAACAATCAAGAGCCAATAACACACTTAAATTTGTTTTTAAATATCTTCACCTGCCTATGATTTCTACGTGTTTGGTATTTGATTGTCGGTTTCTCTGAGCCAGTGTATCCGTTTAGCGTTGTCAATATATTTCATATTTGATTTGTACATTGCGACTTTTAGAATTTCTCAGGTGAAATCGTTGCTGTAACTCTCTTTCTTGGTTGAATTTTTTAAATTATTCCTGGTAATCCTGGTTATACTGGTAATCTATAAAATTATTGATGGGAAGGATTGATTGACGCAATAATTTTCTCTATAAAAGACCGTCGTGCCTGTAATAGAGAACTTATCATTGCAGATATTCATGATCAGTGCTTTGACTCGTCTACTGGTATAAAATCTGGCTGCACCATATTTATTGTACTCAAATCGAAAATAATCTGAGACTCTGAAACAAATATGAGATTTCCAGCGCATTTTAAAAATTCAGAGAGCCTATTGACTATCCAGTTTGCCCATGAAACATTGATAAATTCAGTTGAAATTATGACACTGAGATTAAAATCTTTTATGTTACACATACAGTGGTGGCCACGAGTTTAGCACACTTGGTGTCTGTGACTTTCAAGTGCAAATATTTTCTATTGTTATATGTTATTCATTCAAATTTTTTCTTCCCACGATGTGATGGCTATGTCATGTTGGTTTCATGTGGTTATTGTCTTCCCATTTTTTTTATTTGAGTTTAGTTGTGAATAAGTTGAAAAAAAGCTGGACACGAATTTAGCACAAAATGTAAGCTGTTTTTATAATGTCAAAAAAAAAAATAACAAAGAACAAATTTAAACGCAATAATTTTGTACTTTGTCGGATATCCTTGATTTTTGATGAAAGCAATGCATCTCCTCGGTGGGCTCTCGACTAAGGTCATTCAACGTTCCCTCGGAATTGCGTACCATGCTTTTTGAATTTCGGTCCACAAATCGGCCATATTCTGAGGTTTTATTATGTGAATATGCTCCTTGATATCGTTCCACAAATTCTCAATGGGATTGAGATCAGGTGATTGGGCTGGCCACTTTAGAACATCGATTCGGTTCTCTTCCAAGCATCCCTTCACTGTGCGCGAAGTGTGTTTTGGGTCATTGTCATGCATAAAACACCATCTAAGGGGCATGTTATCATCAGCAAATGGCATCATTGTGTTAACAATGATGTTTTTGTAAACATGCTGATCCATTTTTGTGTCAATTTTATGTATGGGGCCAACGTCGTACCAAGAGAAGGCTGCCCACACCATCACACTTCCACCGCCGTGCTTAGCGGTCTTCAAAGTGTACTTTCGATGGTGCTGCATGTTCGAAGGACGCCATACGTACCGTTTTCCATCAGATCCGAACCGGCAAAACTTTGACTCGTCACTCCAAAGCTCATTTTTCCAAAAAATCAATGAGTTTTGCAAGTGCTCACGGGCAAACGCAATTCGAGATTTTAGATTTTTTTTTGATACAATTTTACACGCAATTTTTCTTCATTGAGCCGTCGTCTTATTGTCCTTGAGGAAAACGTCAACGCCAAATTCCGACGAAATATCCCTTTTTATAACCGTTGAACTGCTGAAAGGGTTCTTGATTGCGGCTCTATAAATCAAACAGTCCTCTTTAATTGTGGTTTTTCGAGCTCTTGGTCGCTGTTTTACATTTTTGGAGTTCTCATATTGTTGCATATGGTTTAATGCGTTGTAAACCATCTTTCGGGAACATCTTAAAGTACTTGCAATTTGCATAACGGTGCTTCCACTGCTCTTCATTTGATGAGCTACCTGCCGCTGAGCCTCTGTGAACCATGTACCTTTTGCCGTTTCTAAACACACATTTTATGTGAACAAGAATTATGAATGAGCTAAAAAATTGCAAATCTTACCAATCAATTCGATTTACCAGAAACTAAACACCGTAATTAGGGATATTTCAAGTTGTGCTAAACTCGTGTCCAGCTTAGACCACGTACCACTTGCAATTAAATGAGAATCGAGACGAAACGGAACAAAGGTAGACACAGTAGAAGAAGGTAAAACAGTAGAAGATATTTGCACTTGAAAGTCACAGATAACGAGTGTGCTAAACTCGTGGCCACCACTGTATGTCGTCACATATGTCACATATTTCGTAGTATAAGCTGGTAGACACATCCATTTTGTCATGTGGGCTACAAATAACTGATAGTTTGGTAGGAGATTTATTAGAAATAAGTAAAACCTGTACCGAGATTATCAGGATTATCCGACATTTACTTCTTTACTTAAAATATTTGAAAATCTTCGAAATATTATCCTATAATTCATATATCATTCAAATGACAAGTACATATTTTCTGGAAGAGATATTCAGATATTGTTTCAACTCCTAAATCCTACAACTTGTACACGTGAACAAGGCTGACACTCGTTTTTAGCGTAACACCTTCTCACAAGGTTGCTTCCATTTTTTTTACGCATTCAAATCCTGCCTTCGTTCAGCCCGCATGAATTCCCTTCAAGTGGGTTTCGCAATATTTATACACACACAAATATATTCCATTCTGATAAATACCAACTCGTGTCGATTCTTAAATCAAAGCCATATTTTATCCTTATCATGTTCTTTATATCATGTGGAAAAGACACTGAAGGGAAGAGCTTGAATCTAATTGACACTACTTTGACGTCTTGACAAGTTCAATATGGGTTCGAGAACACGCTCATCGTTGGCTTTAGAAAGGAAAAAAAAAACGATATAAAAGGATTTAGGAGTTGGTCATGAAATTCCTATTAACATATTACAGATATCCGTGGGGTTTCGTTACGTTTGTTCTTCTTCTTGTACGCAAGATGCTACCTTGAAGGATACTATTCATAAAAATGGAATGAAATCTCAGGACAATGCGATTTCATGTCCAGTTATTAATTTGAACGTTTTCAAAAGAAATTTTCGAATGATCCTTAGAAACATTATTAATTTCATTATGCTACGTTCTTCATTCTTGTTTCCAACAGTTAATGAGGGCGGCCTTGTGTTCTTGAGGGGTTTATGAAACTTAAATTTCGATGTTTTTTTTTGGGTTGCTCGCAAAGATGTTTTTCAATTTAGAACACAGAGAACATGAACGTAATGCTTACGAATAATTGGCTGAGTATTTTGTGTCAATGAGATTGAGACATGCTGCTTATCGGAATCTTTGACGTTTAGACTTTGGACTCAACATTTCCACTGATATTTGACACGAGCTGTGTGTCCTGAAAATTGGAAGTATTCCGTTACAGTTCATCAATGTCGACGCTGTTACTCACATGAGCTAATGTGCCGGCAAAGGACCAGAAAGGTTTTGATTAAACCTTCCTCTTACCGCAAAACATCAGGTATATGCCGAAAGGAAACCATTAAATTTTCAGATTGAATTTCCTGGCCTTAATATACTTTAAATCATTGCGTCAGAAACCCACCCGATTGCTCAAATTATTCTTCAGGAACCGTAGAATACCTTCGTCAGAAAATCAATACATGCACTTCACAAAACAACCTTTCAATATTGAAATTTGCTCATTTATTGTTATTGGTCATATCTAATACAGAAAAATACCTGAAGTGTTCGGTAAATTTGAATTTGAAAATTCTGGAAAATCTTTCAGCTCATATGTTAAAGAATTTTTTTTTTTATTCAAAAGCCAAGAATATCAAATCACATGAATGTCTTACTCGTAACACAATAGTCGCGTTTCAGAGAACTCCAGTGCTAAGCGATGGTTTTCAGTAGGCATTTTATATGCATTTTGTTGTTGTCACAGTCGAGTAAAATTCATCAGGAACAACGAAATGTTGTGTATGGTTTGGTTGTTGTCCTTTGGATTTGGTAAAATTTACCTGCAGTTGGCGGAGTGTGCGTTTCTTTTAAATATGAAAAACAGTAGTCACGTGGCTGAATTGCTAAATTTTGATATCAATGTGATCAATAGCTCTACAAACAAAAGTTTTAGAAGGACACTTCCAAACTTGAATGAGTTTTTCGATGATTTTCTTTTCTGAAGATTATATTACATGTAATCTTGTTATTAAGAATGAAATCCTCGAGGAAAAGGTTTATTTAGTGAGTTCAGTAGTGTAATTTATTTTTATGTAAGGATATGATCAGATATTATTAGGATATTATTTTGTTGTTAGTGTGTGGGCGATTCAACCATTTCAAAACTATTAGTTAAATTTGTCGAAATTTGGTTGTTTGGTGACAGTCCCTGGCATCACATTATAGGTAAAAATAGCACCTGTACCATTTGCTTTTAGGGGAAAAACTAAATATTGGATTGGGAACTAAGTAATTTCCGATTTCAGTTAAAGATGTGTCTCACTCCCACTTTTATCATATATGTGTTATGATCTTTTTCTTATATATGTCAGCTGTCATCCTTACCACGCTTTACAAGCTCGTTACGTAGATATTTTCATAAAGTTTTTTTTCCACCTCAATTTTAATATGGAGTGCAAAAACGAAAATTTTCGCCATTATTTGCTTTATTTTTTCCATAAAAGAAAAGACGCAGTGCAAGCTGCCAAAAAATTATGTGATGTGGATGGTAATAAAACACTTAAAGAAAGGAAATGCCGAAATCGGTTTGAAAAATTTCGTTCTGAAGATGTTTCTTTTAAAGATGATCAACGTTCAGGTCGAGCAGTTGGGCTTAATAAGGATGAACCATCACCGAAGCGGATCGTCAAGTTACTGCATGGGCGGTTGCAGAGAAGTTTGATGTTTCACATACAGTCATAGAGAAGCATTTAAAACGTGTCAGTCTCGTTGAGAAGCTGAATATTGAGGTTTCGTACGATTTGAATGAAAATCATCTGACAAAGCGCATCAGCGCTTGCGATTTATTGCGTAAACGCAATGAATTCGATACGTTTTCAAAACGAATCAGCACTGGAGACGACGAGTGGATTGTGTACAACAATGTCACTCAAAATCGACCGTGTTGCACGTATAATGAATCATCGCAAACCACTTCAAATGTACTTATCTAAGAAAAGAAGATTTTGCCGTTAATTTGGTGGTATTTTAAAGGTCCGGTGTATTTAGAGCTGCTTCCAAGCAACCGAAAGATTAGTTCGGAGGTCTAGTGTCGGCAACTGGTCAAATCAAATGCAGCGGTGGTGGAAATGCGACCAGAATTGGTCAATCGTAAAGGTGCCATCTTCCAACAGGAAAACGCTAGACCGCACACGTTTTTGGCCACTCGGAAAATTTATGTTACCGTTTATATTACCATCGGTATAATACGTTTATATTACCACTCGGTTGGGATTTTATGTTACACCCATCATATAGCCCTGACCTCGGCCCATTGGATGACCACATTTTTCGGTTCCTGGACAAACTTTTCGTAGTAAAACTTTCAATATTGATTACGCTGTAAAATCACTTAACTCAATTTTTGGCCGAAAAGGATCAGGCTTTCTACGAGCGTGGATGTTTCAAGCTGTCAGAGAGGTGGCAAAAGGTCATCAAAACACTATAGATGAAACTTCATTCTAAGTGGAAAAAAAAATTATTATTATTTCATCGAACAAATCGGCAATAACTCAACGCGTTCCCCGCAAAAATCTCACAAGTTCACGACTTTGTTGTTTTTGAAAGAAAAATATTTCAAATGAGATGAAATAACGTTCAACATACAACCATTGTCTATTTCAGTGTACAAGCTATCGTCAGCTAGTTCGGTGGTTTTGCGTCGTTTGCTAAGTTTAAAAAAAATAAAATCGGATTGAGACTGAAATGCAAGTGCCAGCGGAACCTTTAAAGCAAAGAACATGATGGTCAGAGACATACAAAAGGTTCCACAGCAAATAATTTAAACCTAAGGGACAGGCTCATTGATGACTTTCAACCTGCTCAAGGAGAATTTTCACCGTATGACAGGAACCAATTGCATTCACGGCTATTTTTACTGAATTTGCTTAGAATCCGTAGGTGGAATTTTCATGGGTGTAATATGTAATTTTCGTTTCACATGCAATATGGGATATTTTTATAAGCTATCGCATAAAGGTTTTAAATTCACTATGAATTGAACAAATCAATACATTTCAATCGAAACTTCTACAGTTGATTGAAAAGGAAGGAGTAATGAGACACAGCCTGCGTAACAGTGGAGGGACGAAAAATAGTGAGATGAAAAATATTCATCTGTTCATACGCATTCATGTCTATTTTCGGAGTCACGGAAAGGCTTGATTGATGTCTTATCATTATGCTTCAGCAATCGCAAACCTTATTTAGTAAACGAAGCTAACATCAGATTTTGGTTTCAGCTACTAGTCCTCAAACGTTAAAAGCTTTGTATAACCTCATTCCAGAATTGCCTTGCACGAAAACAAATTATCTGCAAGGATACATATTTAAAAGAAACTTATGCTTTTCATGTGAACCTTCTAAAAACACCTTTTCTTTATGGGTTGGAAGACCAAAAATAGGCGATTGCATTACCTGTGAAGTGTTAGTGGTGAAAACTTAAAGAAAATTAAAAACCTTCTTTGGCGTCTTATATGAAAACTGACGCAGGACTGATTGTTCTTAAAAATGGACAAACAAATTCCACTACAAAAGTGTGCAGCGAATAATTTTTATTATTCTCGGGATGATGTTGAAGCTTTAACCTTTGATGTTATACAGAAGTTGTCCTTATCTAATATCCCGATACAGAAAATGTTTTACTAAATGTTTGTAAACTGTTATGTTATCAAAAATTTGAAATCCAGTGGATCATTTTTATATTTACCACGAAGTTATTGCAAACAAAGGAAGTGTTACACGAAGTTATTGCCGGTGAAATTCATGATTCTGCATTATCTCGATGACAGTCTAGACAAGAATACCTAGGAGGTGCACGTTTTTTCAGATGATTGTCCAGATCAAAACAAATTCCATATGCTTATCACATTTTTATTATCTCTGAATGACGACTGCTGATTCAATGTATTATATAACCATTTTCCAGGAAGTTGTCATTACTTTCTAACAAATAATCAAGAATTTGGAGTTAACAAGAAAAAAATCAAAAAAATTTCCCGAGTCCATGTCCAGGATATCATGTCAGTGGAACCTTGTCAACCGCTAGAATTTTCAAAAAAGCAGCTTGTCTACTGTCAAAAACATAAAAAAAAACCATCATATCAGAGCATTGGAACGGACGTGCCAAAAAATCAGAGAAAATCATCTTCCACATCCACCTCTTTGCTGTTCAAGTGCGACAGTAACATGAAAGGTGTATTGGTTACACATTCTTAATTGATGAAAAAAGCTGGTGTTGTATCTTTAAGAAAAAATCCGGTCTAGCGATTGGGAATCCACTATCTCCCCTTTTGAGTGATTTTTATGGGATGGGTAGCGTATAAAATTTTAGAAGAGGTGATTTTCGCAAGAGTATGAATACGCTATGTTGACGACCTACTCGTAATAGTCACAAAGAATAGAATTGAAGAAATTTTAAGCAAAATAAATGAAATACTCAGAAATATTGACTCATGAATACACGATGATACGAGCAGTAGAAGACGTTTATTTTAAATACAGCAAAGATGAACCTATGCAAAGAAAGCGAAATTTTATCGATACAAAGAAAAATGGAAAACAGACTAAAATCGGCATAACGGCATAACCCTCCACGAACAAAACAGTAACCTTGAGCAAATCCGAAGAGCAAACCGAAGGACAAGAAGCAGAAAAACGAGAAATGTGGCAAACACAAAATCACTTGTTAATCATTCTTTAAAGCGTACAGTAGACACACGAAACGGCTCGCGGCTCGTCAAAACAAGGTATAGCGAACATATCAAGGAGGCAGAGAAGCTAAAATCAAAAAAAGCGCGAAGCGAAACCGCAATGTCAGCCGTTGCTAACAATATCGCAGAAACCAATTACGCGATCACTCGGGAAGCAATAAATCGTAAACGAACGTATTTGAGAGCCTTTGGATTATTCGACGACCGGAAAACTCGCGACTCAACGATAATTTATGAAACGGATGTTCGAGGCTATTGTAATTAGTCAGTTATAAGTAATAGGAAAACTATAATAAACAAATTTTAATTACCAAGCAATATGAATAATTGTAGTTATAATAAAAAGCAATAAATACACCTCTTCTATCGGGATAAGAACATCTTTACGTAACCATGAATGAAAAAGATATACATGTAAGGATATTGTTTAAGAAAGAAACAGGTAAAATGTAAGGAAGAACCGAAGAAGGAGGAACTTTTACCTTCGAAATATATTTATGATTTATCGATTATCCTTTTGGAGATGTTCCCATCGATTCAAAAAATTGCAAACATTAAGTTATATTGCAAATAATAAGTTAAGGGTAGTATACTCGAGCAGCACCTACCATTCCACAAAGAGATTTCCAATGCCCAACAGAAGAAGAGAATGATGAGGAATGAGAGTAACAATTGAGCAAAATAAAAAATGTTCCGTACAAAAAAAAAATATAAGTTGAAAAATGTAAACAATTTATTTTATATGTTTCAAATATTCTTTTTGTTTTTCCCCCAACATATCATCTATGTACCTAAATACATTATTTAAGAAATACAAACTACTTACAAGAATAAAATACTTCTTAAGTGAAACAGTTTTTTTGTCTACGAAAAATTATCTCTTTTGAATAAAGTCGTTTTTGAAATGAGCGATTCATTTGTAAACAATGTGAACCTTCCTGAGTAGCGCAATAAAGGACAGCTTATATACATTTGGTAGGTTTTTCCCAATTCAAATTAATGATATAATCCTTGTTAATAAATAGGTAACAATATGTGGGTATTTTCTCCGACTTCATAGTGCGTAACGCCATTTAGCTGGACCCTCGTTAAGCAAAACTGACATTAATAAATTTTGTTCAGAAAAGTTCACGGTTCACAGTTCAAATATAAGAACCCTCGTGGCTACATAGGTAATTCTGTAATCAGTCCTGTGTTTGTCAAACTTAAAATGTGGTGAATTCACTTGATCTTGCAACTTTAAACTTTGAAATGAGCTTCTTTGTAAAATATTCACGAGGTTGTTATAAAGTGTCCATACGAAGATACTTTGTGGTTGATGATAGACTGGCTTCAAACCTGTTGAGAGGTTTCAATGTGAAGTCCTTGTGTAAAATCTGCCAGAAACTGATCTCAAACACTTTTCATTGCTGTGTGCCTTCGAAATTTTATTGAAACTTTTGTGGATTCACCGCTGGGGTATTTTTGTTTATACCTCTTTGTTTAAAGTTTCGATTTGTTTAAGGTTCCATTTTCGGTTTCTTTACGGAAGTATCCTCAAAAGTCTTTCCAAAAATTCAAACTTTTTATAGAAGTCATATACTAGCTTAACAATAAAAAATTGAATTCAATTTGAATTTTTACCAATTTTATTTCAAAAAATAACTTTGCCAATGTTTCCTCTTTTTGTTTTCGCACACTGCAAAATTGTGAGCGGATTCTCAGAAAACTGGGTATCGTTTTTTTTCATTAGTCACTGACATTTATTCTCGGATAATTGGCTTTAATTGATCAATTGAAATGTAACTTTTGCTTTATACCCTCGATTATCTGGATCTCTCAGAGTCATGACTTCTCATTTGAATGTCAAATTTATCTGAAAACGTTCAACAACGACAACCAACCCGGTTGTGGGAAGTAAAATGTTGCGCAACTCTGCTGGAACCACTTGTTTCATGCATCTGCATTTGTGGCCCTGGAGATACAATTATTGTCCAGCCTCAATTCCCTGCTTGTCCTCCGAGTTTATAAAATTGACTTTTGGTGGTGAGGTGGTCTTTTATGTGAAGGGTTTGGATCTTTTGAACTCTGATAATTGTAATGGCATACTAGCTTTTTTGTTATTGAAATATAATTATTCAAAGAAAGTCATCCATCCATGGTCCGTAGCTTTGTGACAGTAATTTTGTTTACAGATGACTTGCTCTGTCGCCATATACCAAGGAAGCCTGCTTGGTCGATTGTTGCTCCAAAATTGCCAAGTATTCTAACTTAGTAATGTTAGTATGCCACAGCCAAGTTAGGCTTTTGTTGCTCTTTACTTGATCTTAAGTGAAATGATCATTTTCATAGCTTTCATTTCACAAATCACTCAAATTGAGCAAGGAACAAAATGGTTCCTTTAAATTTGAAATTGTGAGCAAAATTAATTAAGTCGCTGAAGAAGACCAAATGATCACAGTCAAAAATCGATTTCACAAAATTAGAAGTCAGAATTACGAAATATTAAGGAAGTATTTTAGTTTTTTGTTCGAGCGAAATAATTTTGACGTGAATTCGCACCAGTAAGCCGCTGTTTATCATCCTTTTAGATCATTCATTTGTAATGTAGATTCCAAAGGCTACAGCTCCACAAAATTACTACAAATATACTAAATCCATTTGTGTTTTCGCTGGGGGCTGGTTGTCCATTGGTTGTATTACATTGAAAATCCTATTTGCTTCTAGAATTTTTTTATTTATCTACTTTAGTTCCCTTTAACTGATGCTTGTGGCTCTTTGGTCGTTCTTATTCTAGTTGCATTATGGTCAAATACTCCAGCTCAAGCTACTCAATTTAGTTTGTCATTTGTCTGAACAATTTTGTATCCTGGGAACCATATTAATTTATTTTTATTTGGCTGGTTCCAAGTTCAAGAGTAGCCCACAAAGCTGCATTAATTGGGAAACTACCTCGTTGTAGGCGAGTTCCTAAACTATCGGTTTGCTGTACAACAGTCTTCTTACTCCTTCTTTAAGGTTATTTTTTTTTCTACTGTGGCTACTCATAATTGCATCCGACAAAAAAACGGTGATATGGTTATATAGTTTGTACCTGCAGGTGACTTGCTAAAAAGTAAGACAGAAAATGCAGGCACCACTACATTATGGTGTTACGTCGACGATGATGTAGATTTATGTTTCCCTTTCATATGTGAACCCCAACACTTATTCAACTTTTCAAGTTTCGCACTTTACGCTGGTTTGTATGCTTATCGTTTATGGCATGGTTGTATCCACTACTGCAAAAGTGTCCTGCTCGGGGGAGGTTAGGTAACCCGTTTTGGATTTTAATCTGGTGCTCACAAGTGATACTCTTTTGAAAATGTATTTTTTGAATTGCATGTGGTTGGGCATTGGATAGCTGCCGCAATACTAATGACAACTGTGAAGTCATGGCAGGTTCTCTAGCTGTCTATTGCAGTAACAGCCTCTAAAATGATGCGCAGTAAGTGATTATTGCTCTCATTACTGTTGTATATATTCAGCTGATCAGGGCGATGATGCCGTCTAAAATGCAAAATTTTCATACGTCTTCTCATTTTCTATATTTATCTCCTTTTCCTACGAGTGGAGTTCAGGTTAGTTACGATACAATCCTGCATATACTTCCTGCCAACTGTAGGCATATGGTGATTATTTCTGGGCTTGTATCATCTTTTTCCCGTTTGTAATGAACCTTTTTTTTGTTTTTTTTAAGTCTTGAATTCAGTCTGCAGCATATGTCGCTATTCCAAATTCTTTTTGAAAACAGGAAATCAGTATGTACATAATACAGGGTTCACCGGTAGCTCATCATGCTCACTAAGCGCAAATGGTTTCCATCAACAGTCTGTTGGAAAAATTCCTAGTTTTGAGGGCTTTCTGTAAAGTATAACCTCAGTTTTGTGGGCATACATCCTATGACTTTTTGATCAGTAATGAAGTGAGAGGTCTGACATAATTTTTGACATCAAGCGTGACATAATTTTTTGGAATCTTCCACTGAATAGTTTAACGAAATCGTCAACGTATGGTATCCCTTCGAAAACCTTCCTGTTTACATTATCAATTATTTGATTAAGTTTGAGTGCGGTTCGTCACGAATTTCACGATATCTTTAGTTATTTTTGCACAGCCATTTTGAAAATTTTCCGATGTTACTTTAAGTCCACAAAATCCGCATCTCGGTATGTGAGGCGAGTTATTCTGAATGATCTTTGAGTGTTCTTGCTGGTTTTTTCTAATACTGTTTTCTGCCTGTTCAGCTTCTGTTGTTTGATAGTAAGTAAGGGTTCGTTCCAGTATATTTTTGAAGCACTTCATTTCTTTGTCAATGTCTTTTCCACTTCATAACGGGTTCGTAGAATATGAAACAATATATCATTTAGTAACGATTGTGTTGCCGTACCAATTTGCTAGGGCTGGGCAGACTAGCAGGATCTTCTCACATCTTTCCACTTTAAAAGTTACTCATGGGTGGTTCAATGGGCTATGTGAGTCGCATATTCTCCAGCCGCGCAAATCATCCTCCAAGGTCCACTTTTTCTAGCAGAAAAGAAAATACTTACAATACTCAAATACTTACCGTTATTTGCTAAATTGTGATTTGTGGTTATTAATTAATTAACTAGCTAGTGTTAATTTTTGCTTCCGCCAAGATCATGTTACGCGTTCGAATTTATTCCGATAATGGCCTGGTTCCCCCCGTGTATAATTCGCTTAGTTAAGGAAAACAATGGTCATCTTCGGTATGTCAGGTGAGAGGTACGCCGTGATCAGATTTATCTGCTCTTACCTCCTCTTTCGAACACCGTTGCAGGTAATTCCATAGCGCTGAAATGTGGCGCGAAAATCAAATTAATTTCCATTCAAAATACGAAACCTCTATGGATTTTCCTCGCCCCGCTTGTGGCAAAAATTTCAAATTGTTTTGTGCTGTCTTCAAGCCTCTCCTGTTAAGCTGATAAGGTCTTGGTATCAGTACTTTGGCAGATGTTTCAGTCGGCTATTTTCATTATGCCACTTTGTATATTCGGTCGCATTACCTGCAACAGTATAACATTTCTTGCGAAGGGTTAGACCTTCTGCCTGATGTCCCTGAATGGGTAGCCTTAAGCTCCTTTATCTTTCTCTTCGGGTATGCAAACGTGACGGTGCATAATCGTGTTATCTCTTTTATGGCGATGATTCTAACCTTCTCTTTCAGGGTGATGTTTATCCTGGCGTCAGCAGTTTTTAAATAATATAGAGACTGCTCATCGTTACAGTCCACCAAACGGCGGTCCATTGTCAATCTCAGTCCCCTGAACGTCTAGATTTTCTCAAATTTAGTTCGTTGGAGATTCTACTTCAAGCCAGTTTCGTGAGTTGGTTCTGTTAAATCTTCTTTGTTATATGGATGTATTCTATCATTATAATCTTCCCCGTGAGCCCCCCCTGCACGAGGTTTCTTTATGTCGCTCAACAAATAGACACCTTACTCCCTCAACGTATGTTTATTGTATAATAGCGCTAATCAACTGATGGGCAGATTGCTCTGCCTCCTATGCTAAATGCTGAGAGTACATTTTTCATATTGTACTCCCGTATCAAGCTTCTGCCCTAAGGATTCACAAGAGATTTCTTGAAGACTTGTCTCTCGGGGATTATTGGTGTTAATAAGCACCTTCACCATGTCAGATGGTATGTTTCTTAAGGTTTCTGTCGAGATGAACATGTCCCTTATCCGAGAACAGTGTTATCGATGATTCTCAATCACTTTGTTAGCAAAGTCAAGCGTCTGCGAATTTTGACTCTAGAACCAACTGCATTTTGGTAGATAAGACTTTCTGCAATATGCGATGCAGGGCACTTTTTAGAACACTTAAGGAACTAGCGCTTCTGGGAACTGAGGGAGCGGGATTCGTTGAGGCTGACTGTTGCCTCACATTTCCATATCTTTGTTGTTGAATATTTGGTGGTTGATTTATGTGACATTATTGATAAAAAAGACAAAATCTTGCGACAAAATTATTGTTTTTGTCAAATGTCGAAACAAATGTTTGATATCATATTCAATATTTTTGAAAACCTACAATTATAATCTGTTTGAATTCTGATTTTTTCGAAGCACAAAGGCTACTAGACACTTTATTTGTTTGATATCATCAGGAAAAGGGATTTCTATCACTTGTGATTATAGAACCCTAGAAACCTAGTCTTCTACTATTTTAGTTATTTTGAATCGTTCGTTCTGATTTATCCGTTACTTGAGTGATTTTTTTGAAACGCACTATTGCCGCCTATTTATGCACCCGATTGTTGTAAAGGAAGTAAAAAAAATTCTGAATTCAACTTCAATAATTGTTTGTGGGAAGTTCGAGTTTAAATGTTACACTTACCCAAATCAAATTAATAAAAACGATGTAGGCATTGATTTTGAATTCAATTGAATTAAATCGAAGTAGGCATTGATATTTTGAATTTAATTGAATCAAAACAAAGTAGACATTGATATTTCGAATTGAATGAAATCAAATCAAGTAGGCGACGAGTAGTATAAATAGAAGTGGAATTGTCTCGAAGAGTTAGTTCTTCGCGTCAAAGGTACGGACAAGCCTCTATCTCCTTTCACCCAATGTGAGGCTGCATTGGGGTGCCTTTTCGAATTCATGTATAAGTTCATGTATAAGAATTCATGTATTTCGAGTTCATGTATAAGAATTGTATACCGCGATTATAGTAAATAAATTTAGTGTTATAAAATAAAACAAGAGTTTTATTTATCCGTCGAAGAAACATAAATTTTAAACTCAGCCATGTAATATCATTCTTACACTTGTACGTTGTCATACAATCGTGGACTTGTGCATAATATATGTGCATTCAGCACGTAGAAGAAAACTCAATGATATAATAAGAAATGAAGCTGCAGTTGAGAATGATTAGTTTAAAAAAATTTACGTTTATAAGACATGAAGGATTCATAAATTGACTGAGATTTCATTAAACCAAAATTGTCGGATACACGAATAAAGTTTGAAACAATGTACTTGAAAAATATTGAAGTATAAGACTTGAAAGTCTGCATGTTACCTACGTTTGTTGGGTGCAAACCAAGGACTCTACTCACATTCATACACCCTAAAAGGTTTCTGTTTTCTCCAGTTTGTTTACGAGAATATATGGGAGAAACATGTGTTCATAATTAGAAGAACGTAAAATTAATTTGAGCAATTGACAAAAAGTTTATCGAGCTAACGAGTGAAAGGTTTTTGCATAAGCACATTCCTATCCAATATCATTTAATCAGAGAGATTTACGACGACCATTCAACAGTCCGTATAATCCCATCATTAATACTTACAAGAAGGACTGCCGAATTGATACCACGTACAAGGGATCACTACTCCATCCTCTAGTACACACAAAAGTTTCCCTGGCCTCGCTAACTTCTCACTTTCCAATGTTGGCTATGTATTTTGTGGCAAACATGATGAAATTTGGTGAACTTCTTTAACAAGATTGTCGTAACAAGACCACCCCAACACTGAACTCGTCGATTTGTATGTATGACAACAAGGACTATAGAAACGACGAAAAACCAAGTTTCTCATAATTCCAAAATAATGATGGAAAATTCATTGAAAGCATACTTGTCACTCATCCGATCCGTTTGCACGTCTACATTGGTTGTGTCCTTTTGAAAAGTTTCCTAGAAAATTTTCGACTCATAGAACTCGATGTCATGCATTTTGTATGGCATATCGTATGAATCCAATATGTTGTGTCAAACATACTGCATGTGTGTTTGTGTGCGCGTTTCTGAGTGGCGTTCCAAGTCAAGTTAAAAAATTTCATTTACGTGTGTGAGTGATGGCAAGTTCTGGGGTTGCTTCACGCTTGAAGAACATTGAAAGTAATGGTCCTAGCAGGATTAAATAGAAAGCAAAAACTAAATAGTTTTCTTTGAGCTGACTGTAGCTGATAAGAATTTGTGGATGGATGAGTATATATAACGTTTCAAGTTGGGATAATGCTGTCACACATGCTTTCCTCTTCGTAGCACATCGTAGCAAATTATGGAGAATGCAGCTTGGGTGAAAGGTTCTCTTCACGAAAAGGAAAAGATAGAGAATAAGTGTGTTGATCGTAAATTGTCTTAACTGGAGGAGAAACTTTCGAAAGGCATTTGTTGAGTTTGCGAACCAGATGATATAGAGTTGGGAGAGAATCTTTTATGCCAGAGGACGGATCTTCTTCAGAATAATGCTGCTAAAAAGTACAATCACCCTTTTATGATTATAAAACGAATTTGCAACAGGATCATTGTATTATGAGCGCATAGCAAGGTTTGTAAAATCTTAAATAGATACTCAAATGTTATACATCCAAGCATAGTTTCTACACCGATTGATTCAAAGTCCTGAATTTTCAAAGCACTTCCAATATTAATGAGGACGAGAAATAGTTTTCAACAAAATAATAAATGTTAATTTTGGGGTTTTCTTATCTTCGTTTACTTTATCAACCAAAACTTGTATCACGCTTTCTTTAAGATGCGGTGATGTTGCAGCTGGAGAGAGATGGATTTAAAAAGTCCCTTCGCTGCCCGCACATTTTAGTATCGACAATTTTCTCAAACAATTTCCTAGACGATTTTCCATACTTAGAAACAGAGCTTGGAAAAAATATGACTATGAATATGAAGGAACAGTCCGAATTGGAGTTCGTTGACTTAAGAACTTAAAATGCCAACTAAACACATCCAACTACTCATCACTGAAGAAGTCGTTTTCCATCCTTTACGACGAGCCCAGATTGTCGGGCAGGACGATTTAGAATGCCATATTTCAAGAAAAAACCTTTTTTTCATATATCAACTTTTATACTAAAGGCTTATGACCACAATCATTAGTGGTATCGTTTATCTCGAGGCTACTACTGTTGGTGGTTCTTTTCAGAAATAAAAAATCACTACAATCAGTTTTCCAATGTTTGACTTACATTAAGTGTCGCGAGTGTAATGAACTCTAGTATCTCCTGATTTTATGCGCAATTTAAAAATAATAAAAACATTCGAAATAGTATCGCTGTTAATTTATGGAAAACCTTCAATTTTCCTTATATTTACTTTTTCCTAATATGAAACTTTATTTGTGTACTTTTACTGTCAGCAGTTCCAAAGGGACGATACCAAGATAGATTTCGAATTGAGTTCTGTATGATTAACCAATATATCAGTAAAGCAGCTGCCAAAAATGTTATATGGATATAATATCATAGTCCCCCAGATCTTTAGCGCCCATAAACAAGCTCAGGACATAATGAAGTTCCAATTTAGTGTAACAAAACATTTTTCATCATGATCGAGCTTACAATTCTCAGCATTTATAGTGTTCAGGATTGATGACAATCTAGCATCAAGCGGGGTAAACGGAAACATGGGGTAAGCGAAAGCAAACATCATGACTGCCCTTGTGGTGATTACGAAAAACTTAATTGTTTGCGATTGTCGACTTGGCAACACTCGAAAGACTTTAAGAGAAGCGACGAGAAGCGACCCTAGCAGCGAAGATTGTTAGTATATAAGCATGTTTCCAGAATCTATTAGTTCAGTGTACTGAAGAAGATCACAAATAGTGGTCGAAAACGTTTTACAAAAATAAAAATTCAATCTAATGTTTAAAGAAACAAAAACAAATCTTTTAATTTCATACTTTAAGAGAGTTCCAGGAATTTTCAGTCTCTGCTGATGGAAACATCTCTGCATTATTGTTTGAAATTAATATTATGAAAAAAATTGTTTATCGAAGTTTGGTGAGCTAAAGTTTTCGTCTACAGAACATTTAAAAACGCAAAGTAGGCGATTAAAATTATTTCAATTTGTTACGTGGGATCTTATTGAAAGAATAAAGTTATTTCGAATCTCTCTGTTTTAATTAATGTGTAAGGTTGGTGTAATAAAATATGTTTGGGGTAATTGAACACAACTGAAGAACTGCCCTTTGCGTGACGATAAACCATTTAGAAGTGAATTTTCGTTTTTTTATTTAATATGCTCAAAATTCACATGTCAGGGGAATTTATCGAATTAAATATTTTTTTGATCACCTTTGAACGACAGTTTATTTACTTAATCCTTACAGGATGCACAGAATGTACTTAACGATAAAACTAGCTCCACCGTACACAACCGATAATATAGAAGCAGTTGTGTTCGATGTGGTGAACAGGAACAAGACATATAAGGAAGCATAGGCCGCCTATAACGTTGCTATCACCGTTACAAATAATCGAATTAAAGGTCGAAAAACTGATATTGACAGAATTGGACCAGGCCGTTCCACAGATTTATCAAAGGAAGTCAAGGAATGTTTTGTCAAATGCCGGATTGCCTATTGAAAGATTTGGTTGCGTTGAGACAGGGAAGAACTAAAAAACTTTGTTCAGGAATTTATCAAGAGTTAAGACCTTCAAACAACGTCTCGAAATGGTTGGCCTGGTGAAGGTTGGTATCTTCCCTTTATGTGCAGGAACCCTTCAATCTCTTTGAGAAAGCCTAAACACTTGCAAAACGCAAGAAACCATGCCTGTCTATGGTTTTTCATTTACGGAGTAGATGAGGAAGGCCAAGGAAGTCTAATTTTCAATGCGAACGAGACGCCTTAGAGCCATTGGAAAAAAGGGAAAAATATTCCAACTTGTCTCTGATGGCGCATGTCGTGAATCAATTACGGTGCTAGTATGCGTGTTAGCGAATGGTGTAACCCTACTTCCTCTACTCGTGTACACAGGTGCGACAGTTCTGAATTCAGACACTTCTGAAATAGAATTGATTTCTATTTGTATCCTTATTCCATTGGAAACTCAAATTCAAAGTCAAAGATGAGAGTTAGATGTCTGTAAAATATGAGCTGGGGTAGTTGCAAACTGTCATTTGGGGTAATGGGCAACATTCCGGTAAATTTATCAAAGTAAATTTTATTCTCGGTATTTTCCGGCCATACGAAGGTTGGTTATAAAGATTGGTGACTGGAAAGCGAAACACATAAACATAAAGGAGATAAATAAAATCTAAAAAAAAAATTTCTCATTAGATCTAAGTCAGTTAATTTATTTCTTTATTTTTCCTTTACCGTTAAAGTAGACCAGAACTCCCTAGACACTTCATTTCTTCATCGCTGGAAAATTTTCTTTCAGAAGCAGAGTTTTTCATTTCTTGTTAAAAAGGTTAAAATTTGACAATAAGAGAGACATTCCAAGATTTCAAAGTCCTACCTTTGCACCGAATACAATGCAACTGACGTCCTGAAAAGGCACCGTGTTCATATTAAATCCTCTAATTGTACACTTCATTGTTCTTACGGTATAGTATCACCCTTCTCTTTGTGATTTATAAATAATTCCATCTGTATTTTAGAGAAGACCGATACTTTTTTAACAAACGTGGTCGGCCAGAGTTTTTTCCGGGGTGATGTGTGATTTTTGTGCCACTATTTGGAATGTTGCGTGGAGTTAGCCAGATCAGTCAAACCAGGTCAGCTTTAATCACCAGTCGGAACATTCTCTTAAACTTCTTCCATGTTATCACCATAGCTACTATCTCTCATACGGCTTGAGCATTTTTGACACTCACCTTTCGTACAATTTAGACATGTCAAGTCTATCGAGAAAGATTTCCAAAATTATTCAAGCTGACATTCTAATAATTTCGCTTAGCTGACATCTGCTAATATGACTTTCTCAAGTCGGTTGAGGTTTGTTGCCGTCGCTTCTACAGCCACCTCGGAATGAGATAATCAAATCTCTTCCTTGTTGGAAAGGTTTGTGTTTCAAAACGATGTATTCAAACAAATCCTTGCTTAATGCACAATGTATACAGAGTACAACTTATCATTTTATTTTCAAAAACGACTTTCAAAAACAAAAATTTAATATCAGCGCTATACACAATATTTTCCACTTTCACAAAAATACTGACATCGACGCATTAAAACAATTATCAATTAAGTATTGTTCATCCAAAATGGCCGAAATGTTGGTGAGAAACTGTCAAAACTGTCAAAAAGATGCACAACCACATTCACTAGCTTTTATTTACGAGTGCCTCCATCTTTACGTTGTGCTTGGAAACTTTTCAGACCAACCTCGTAATGCTATGCAACGACTCTAAGAAAGACATAATAATGTATTAAAAATAAAACATGTATCAAAAGTCAAATTTTGTAATCCAAATTTAAACATGGCCCAGCTACCCGCGGTTTTCCGAATGTTGGCAAATTATAACCGCAATAAATAAGATTCCAGAGTCGAAAATTTGAAAATTTGAAAAAAGCAGTCTGAACAGTTGAAAGTGTAGGGGGACTCAGAAAAGAGAAAAAGATTTTATGGCCTGCTAGAAAATGACGGCAACCATTTTTGGACTGTACATGGGTTATCTTAATTGATTACCTTCAAACAGGAAGGACCATTACTGAAATAGACTTTGTATTGTTATTAGATAAGTTCAAACACCAATTGATTAAAACGGCCCAATTTAAATGGGAAAAATTCACGAGTTGCGATTTGAACTGCTTGAACCTTTGGTTACTAACCAGATCTAGGCCTCTGCTTATTTTCGTTTCCTAGACTTAAAAATTGCTTTCTGAGGACATTTGAAGCAGAAGATTTTTGAAGACTGTCCATGAAACTTACAAATAATTAGTATACGGCGAAAGATGCCTAGTGCTGTTTGAACGGATTTAGATGAGAAAGGTTGAAGCAGAGTTGAGAGAATTTTCGAAGTTACGTCATGTAACTTTCTTTAAGTCGGAGATTATTCAGAACTCTTGCATGTCCCCTTGGAAAAAATTCAAGAAAACTATCTACCCGAGCTATCTTTAAAGGAAAGGTACACCTCGAATATCAAGAAGGGGGCCAGGAACGGACATCGTGGGAAGTAGACCTTTTAGACCTTCCTTAGGCGCCACGAATCGGCGATAAAGGTCGCAGGATGAAGTGGTTGAGAGGTTTCATTCGAAGAGTAAGCACTAATGTCACTGCCACACTATGCTTGAATCGATGCGTATCCTGGGCAAAGAAATAGACATCTCGAAATCGATTTGCTGCGAGTATTTTGTCAAATGAAAGCTTTTACAAATATGAATGAGTATCGTTAGTAATTATTACTCAAGTCAGCAGGAAATTCAAAAATTCATTACTAAATTAAATAATTTGTGCAATGAACTTTAATTTCCATTAAGTTTAAGTTTTAAAGTTTTAAGTTTTAATTAAGTTTGTTCAAATGTTAATGAGGATTCAAAAAGGCCCACATTGAATTGGAATGAGTTGTGGAAGATAAATTCTTTCACAAGGAATTGAACAACTTTCTTCTAACACTCTAAGGAGCTGGTTCAAATTGATGACTAATACTTTAATTTAATAATTTGGTTGATTCATTTAAAAACACCATTTGATTAATTCAGAATCAATAACTCAGCTTTCCTCGAATTTGTTGAGACAACGAGTGCTTGATTAATGGTCTAGAATATGGAAAAGTTGTAGTCTGTGAAAAAAATATCCATTCAGCATTTAGATATTTCATAATTAGCTTGCAAGAGTTGAAAGTTACTTTTCAAGGATTGCGCTGAACATTTATTACCTAAAAAGTTTGCCTTAATCTTTTCGTTGTTTTTTTTTTCTTCATAAAGAATTTTTTTCAATTTTGGCAGATATACAGATATTTCAGATATCAGTTGCTTTCTTATCTCAATCATTTTAATTTATTTTATAATTCAAGAAAATCTTAACTACTCAAGAAAAAAATTTGCAATTCTTTCAACTAAATCAACTTTATTTAAAGGATACTTGCAATAAATTTCATAATAGTCAAATAAAAAGTCAATACATGTAGTTAGCGAGTAGATGATTAATGTTTTCTTCTGTCAGCTTTTGCTATAAGCCTCTTCCTTTCCTCCTGCATCCTCCGTATTGTTACGTTTTGATATAACATATAACTTTTATATGCCCTGCCGAAAGAGTCATGGCGCTAATTACTAGACCCACAATACCATTAGGACTAAGCATGCTAATTTTGCGACTGGATAATTTTTAACGGGTTGGGACATATACAGAAAAGAGAGCGATGTGACATCCTGACAAAAGCGTGACCACTGAAAAATGCAAACGCTTTCAGACGGCGTCTCGTAGAAAGTGATAGGAATGCCTCTGCGGCAAGCGTGAGATAAAAACCAGCAAGAACACGCCCAGGCATCTTCTGGTAGAAGACATCATGCAAATAATATCGGATCTAACTTTGCATGGGTTTCACCTCAAGGATTTTCATAGACTCGTTTTTTTAAACGAAATAATGGGAAGAAACTGACCAAATCACATGAAAATTTAACGCTTTTGTTGAATATTAAACGATATTCAATGGATTTTGCTCGAAACCTTCCCACTGTTTTATTCTTACGCAGAGAATGTAAACAAAGCGGACATATATAAGAAAAATAGCTTAAAAAGAAACAACACACGTGAGTGCAGTAGTCACGATGACTGGCTTCCTAATTACGAGCCAAACCTTTCCCTTGTCACGGTGGGCTTGAACATGAATTAAATGCCAAGTTTAAGTACAACCGATTTTCTTTCGGCATTCGATTCCTGGAGTCAAAAGAAGGCTGGAAAAAAATATAACGCAAGCCTTAGAGCCGATTTAGAAAAAAAAAGAGTTTTTTCAATGGATACTGCAAAGATAGAAAATTAGGCATTTTGTACGCGTCACCTCTAAGAGGACTCCTCTTGGACTTCGAACACGCTCAATTTGGTAAAAATATGATATCTGGATACTCTAATGGAAGATCAAAGACAGACATACCTCTTCCTGAATGCACACAAAAAAAAAAACTCTGCACGCTAGTTTCTGACGGGAAAAGGAATGAAGAAATATTGAAATTTTGAACCTTGAACTGATAATTTTAATTAAAATAATGTTTAATAATTATTGTGCAAGAATGAATAGTTTGATAATTGTGAAAATTCATGTCTGAAGTAAAGAGCAGTAATACAGAAAAAAAATTCTTGGCTTTTTAAACAAATCTACAGGGTGGGCCATATAAAATTTCAAATTTAAAAAGTCAATAAAATAAAAAACGGCTTGATATTTTTTAAAGGTTGAACATTTATTTGAAAGATTATTTTATGATATTTATTTGTGGAAAACAATTTCGGACAAATGACCACCACGGCTGAGTTTACAGTAGCTTATCCGATCCACTTAATTTTGGAGTACTTTCTCGATGGGTTCTCGATGGTATTGAATTGTTTTTGGATGGTTGGCGTAACATGTATCTTTAACAGCTCCCCAAAGAAAATAGTCCAACGGCGTTATATCGCAGCTTCTGCTATTGGGAGGCCAATTCACATCACGTCTTTTGCTAATGATGCGATTTTCGAAGAAAGGGCGCAAAAGATTGAGTGTAGCGTTTGCTGTATGGCACGTAGCGCCGTCCTGCTGGAACAGAATGTTGTCCAAGTCATCCTCTTCAATTTGTTTGAAGAAAAATTCGGATAACATTGCGCGATATCGCTCACCATTGATGCTTACGGTGGCTCCTTCTTTATTTTCGAAGAAAAATGGGCCGATGTTTCCACCAGACCAAAACCCTCACCATACAGTAACTCGTGCTGAGTGCATTAGCTTCTCGACAATTACGTGTGGGTTTCTGTGCCCCAAATGCGACAATTCTGCTTGTTAACGTAACCACTGAGGTGGAAATGAGCCTCGTCCGAAAAGATGATTTTTCCGTAAAATTGATCATCCTCGGTCAAACGATCTTCCGCTCAATCTGCGAACTGTAGACGGCTCGGATGGTCAAGTGGCTTCAGCTGCTGCACCAATTGAATTTTATATGGCTTCATAGCGAGGTCTTGTTGCGAAATTCGTCACAAAGTTGTTCGTGGAATGTTCAATTCTTGCGATTGACGGCGAGTTGAGGTGGATGAATTCTCACTAACACTTTCAGCCACAGTCGCAATATTTTCTGTTGAACGCGCGGGAAATGAATGTTGACGTTTTGTTTTATCCACCATCGAGCCAGTTTCACCCACACGATTGACAAATTGTTGCACAAATTGAACTGATGGCACTTTTTCTCTGTCCACTCAATTGCCGAAATTCTCACAGTTTAGGTTGAAGACTCACCCTTTTGGAAAAAAGTTTTCAATATTTCCCAGTTTTCTTCTAGCAAATAGCGACGTATTTCGTAAATTTTATACTTTTTACTGAATATCTGTCACTTTCCGAATGATACTTGACGTTAATTGGTACTTGACGTACAGTGTCGAAATATAGATAGTTCAAATTTAAAATGCTAGATGGCCCACCCTGTACTATTGAGCCCCAAGTTATAAATGAACACTATTATATCCTCGGAGTGTGGTCAGTAATTTACTTCCATAATCTGGATGACATTTTTTTACTTTATATTTGTCCCACGTTATCTCAACGCCATGGTGGATAGATTCCATGGCCTGCTCGCTAAAAAATCTCTACCTTTGTTTTGTTTTAGCACGGAAGTCTGGTACATTGAATAACACAGCATGGACCTTTGGAGTAACCCTGATCTGTAGATCTAGATAACTTCTTTTAAATCTGTCTATTGCTTCTCTGTAAGTAGGTTCCAGAGTTATTGAAAAACAAGATTCCACCACTGCACGAAATTATCGGAAACATTTGACTTAATTCAAACAACCCGTCCTGTATAAGTTTTGAAAAACGTTAGTTTTATCCAAAAGCAATTTGCATGAATTACCCTCGAATGCAGGGGTCCCATTCACAAATTCCTGGCTGACATTGCACATTTTGGTCTAATCAAAAGATTCAAATTCGAACTCCATTTTCATCCGATTATAAAGCGTGTTCCCTACCCCGAGAATTAAATGCAATTCAGGGGGTGCAATGATGTCCAGAATCTGTCTGTAGTCATGCGTGCCTCTAGATTCGAGCAATTTTTGCAATTTTTTGGAAGGGACAATGGGATGTTGGCGAGTTTCAAATCAGTCGCAATTGTGCCGGCAAAATCATTGATCTGTAAAAGAGACCATAACTTCTCACATGTTCGTGGTTTTCTTGAGTGCCTGCAATTATTGCTGCAATTATAGTTTGATTTGTTCGTTTCGGGGTGATTTCAACGTTGAGTGCTTTTCCGTGGATCTGAGAAAAAGTAGTGGTTTTATTGCTTGAGCTGTGCGGGTTTGTGTCTTCATTTATAACCATGTCCTTTATTAAAGAACACGTCAAACGTTCCTTTTGGTTCAGTGGAAGCGAGTTACCTGCATGTTCTTGGAAACTCGGGAAGTGCTTTCTGGGCTACCAAAATGTTTTTTATCTACCGAATAAGTTTCACCAAATTTTTTGCAATTGTTTCTACTCTTCTTTTTTTCTTGTCGTTTTGCGAGAGAAAAAATTCTCTCGCACCAATTCACACAATGTGCAACTGCACAACGTTTGAGTTTTTGTCCGAGTATTCTTCTACAAAATTTTGAACTTTGTATAGTCCGGCTGAGCTATTTACTCTACACTTTCACACTTTACTGACCAATATGCGATAATTTTGAAAGCGCTACATAAAACATTGGGAAAACGTTCATCATGTTCAGCATAATTAACACATTTTTTAGATTCATACATAAAGCAACACTGATTTCGACCATTTGTTTCTTCTTCTGCAGACAGAGAGAACATATGCACGCCCAATTTTCTTGTTGGGTCCCTGCATGATCCTTTGATCTTCTGTCCATACTTTCACGAGAAATTGAACTTTCGGAGAAAACAATTACAACTGCATCTCAAAGGATCGAAGACTATCTGATGTTTTAACTAATTGCACGAACAACATTGATAATTCGATCTGCAGTATCATAAAACGTAAACAAAGAATCGGGGGTGGGGGTTGCCGATAGTTGGATGACCTCGCAAATCAGACAAGGATGGAAAACTCATTCGAATGAAAAATCATTCTTTCAATTTTTTTCTATTTTCACCTGTTTCTGAGAATCGCCAATGAGTATCTCCAGTCTCAGTAAAAGGAGTAATTTCAAAAATATGCTTTGTAAATGTTTATTTGCTAGTGTCAAACTGATAGGAAAACATCATTTATGCCAAATTTGGGATGTTTGGCAACTATAAGTTATTCTATTTTTCAAAAACGGCTCTAAAGCTTACAGTGGATTTTTTTTTCTAGCCTTCGGGAGCCTTTCTAGACTTTCTAGCATTCGGTGAATCGAATGCGGAAAGAAATCGGTGATGCTGAAACTTGGCATTTTAATTATGGTCAAGCCCACCGTGTTGCTATTATATGAATAAATATTGTATGAAGATTCATCTCACCGTTTTTTTCGGTATTTTCTTAACTATTTCTAACAACTTTTATTGCATCTAGAATCTAGACCTCATCAGTACTTCGGTCGAATCTAATAAGGTAGGGAACTCTCTCTTAGCGGTAACTAATGTTCGTGCTATGCTCTGGGCAAGGAAAAGAATCCTCAGCATAAAAATAACCTGCAACGGAGGCGCTCACTAACTCGAGACCAGCATATAAAAAGGCTTAGCGCAGTAAATGGCATTTTAGAATCCTTTCTTTATATGCACTTTATAATTCGTTTTCCTGCATAGATTAGACATTTTTTCTATGATCCCAGCACGGTGCCATTGCGTTGCTACAAAACAGTAGGAATACTCTTGGACAGTTTCTGGTAGAAAGAGATAGGGCAGTAGAATAAAAGAAATATGGTAGTCTACGGTCCTGGTAAAAGAAATTCTGAGAAAAAAATTACCAATACAAATAAGAAGTTTTTTTTTTTAATTTCGTGATCGAGAAGTTGTTTGGAGTGTTCGCTAATATATTATTACACTTGAACGGATCTTTATCGAAAATTACTGGTCCGGATGCAAACACGATGCATGCTTAGGATTGTAGGTGTGTACTGAACAGTGTCTGAGTAGGCCGTGTGGGCCGTGATAACGTCATGAGTCATATTCGTCATTCCCTATCCTGGTAAGAGAATCCAAAATTATCAATATGCAAAGAAAATAGGGCATTTGGGAGGTTGTCACACGAAAGGAAAGGGTGCACATACTCAGGGAGTGACAACAATCATGTGTGACTGAGAAGCACAGACAAGATTCAGCGAAACTAATTGAAGGTTTAAGGCAATGCTCTTTTGATTTCTGAAACAGGTAACATTTTAGTACTACCAACACATAAGTTTATTAAAAAAATACAAGGAGAGTCAAAAATCAATATCAAATAATTATTGGGAAAGTTCCCTGTGGAAAAAATTTACATGAACCAAAAATCACTACGAATCAAGAAGGATGTTTGTGCACTGCAAACAAATCGACATTTCAATAAAGGAAAGCAAGGCAAACACAGAAGCTTATTGTATTTGTTATGCCTTCCTTTATGTAAATTGCACAGCAAACCTTAACTCAGAGTTCAATATGTGTACAGTTGCCTAGTTCCTCTGTGTCCTCTTCCTAAGTGTATCATCAAAGAGTAATCTTTCAAATTAAAAATGTAACAGCCTTCTCATGTGAAGTTATTCAACACCAATTGATGCAGATTAGCTGTCAAACTTGACCCTACTCATACTATTTACTTTTTTGGGTTATCATTTTTTTTCTCTTCGTGAGCAATAACGTTCAGAGATATTCACATTATGGCTAGAGACAATCTTCATCAGAAAGACAAAAGACAATCTTTAAGTATACAAGAGATACGTCATTGTAAAGAATAGAAATTATAAAAAAATGTTCTTATTTTAAATATGTAAATATTTTTAATATTTTATATTTTTTTACTTTTTATATCTACATTTTTATATATATTTTATAGATTTTTTTATTATATCTATATTTTTTTTTATAGATATAAGTATACCAATATAAAATATTGTCATACTTATTACTATCATTAAATATTTTCACATATACTATAATGTGTATAGTGCTTAGAGAAATAAATCGTTTTTAAAATTCGTTTATAATCGTTTAAAGATTTATGCAGACGTGAAGCACAATTTAAAGCATTATTCCCTTGAATAACTTAAATTGTAGGGAGGGGGGGGATAACAGTGAGATAGGGTAAAAAATTACAAAAAAAATGTATCTTCAACTCGAACTTATTTCAAGTGTAAGATTGGTGTACATGAGCATCCTCAAAGCTACGTACATAAGATGGAGAAGTCACAAAACTTTGATTGTAACTTTTCCGGAGGCTTACAGATAGCGCTTGTAACACATTTACTTGTAAAAATGGTCAAGACACCCATTGAACTTTTTTGAAAGATATTAAAACAATTAGCAGGTAAGGTGCTGAGTTCGATACACTAATTGAACAGCGTAGGACATGCTGATTTCACCTCCCTTCCGCTAGGCCTTGGTGAAAATGTGAACTCTATTATTCGATGAAAGAGGCCTAGCTCGAAATAATATGCCATACGGCTCAAGACTAGGTTCTCAATATGACAGGTGAGGTGTTTACTTTGTAGACCTCTTGTTGTGTGCACACGGGTTTCGACATTGTATATGTGAATATCTTCCACTTCTCTACCACAATTAGAACTGATTTTGTTTTTAAGGAAGATCTATCAACGCAGGAGTATGTGACAGTTTCACAAACGGGAAAGACGAATGACTACCAGTGAAATACATTCGTGTCATTAATCAGATGGCATCAGAAGACTCATTATTCTTTAATAAGCTTGGAAAGTTATGGTTTCCGCAATGCTTTTTCTGCTTGGCAGTCAACGACTTTTCGTGATAAATGCAAGTCAGGTAACTTTCAAATCTCGTTGAGAGAATAAGCAAGAATAAGCAATTGTTTTTTAATTGGTTCTGAAATGACAGGAAACAGACTTGAAGGGTAGTCTATCGGGGGCTGAAAAGACTCTCTCAATGAAGGATTCGACTCTCTCATAATTTGCCTTCATCATCCAGCAATAAGTTTATTATCATTACTTTTACCATTATTCAAAATAATGCGCTAAAGACGTCAACTGCAACCCATGCAGCTTAAAGCTTGCATCTTCTTCCGCTTGCTTTGCTAGTATCCTCACGGAGGCTCTGTGTGCTTGAAGCGGGAAATTTGAATCCTGTTCGATACGTTGTTGCATATAAGGAATGTTCACTTGTATGCCCGCTTTTCAATGCCATTGAGCTGGACAGAGCGATGCAGACAATAAATATAAAAAGGCCACTGGACCAGATGTTTTTTCAGCGGAAATTGTACAACTTGTATAGGAACTTTTCCCTGAACTTTTGTTCAGCATGTCACTGGAAAAGTGTTCGAGAAGCTCATCAGGGAGATACGTGGAGAAGCTATCCGAGCTGCTAGGGGTCTATCTCGTCAACAGTACGGATTACGGGTCGAACGATCCACGGATGGTGCAATAGCGGAATTGGAAAACCCTGTCCAGCGGAAAGAAGCGCAAAATCACCACTTGAGATTAATAACACTGTTAATACCACTTGATGTGAGGAATGAAATCGTTCAGTGGAAAATACTCTCAGTACTCTGGAATGTTTCAGGATATTTCGGGATATTCAAGGATTTTCTCATAGACCAGAAGCTCGTCTATAATATACTTAGAAGTCAGTAAGGTTAGACTTGACATCAGGCGTGGAACAAGGTTCTATTCTTGGCCTGGACCTACGGAATGTCTCGTATGATGAGCATTTCAGTTGCTCCTACCGGAGAAATTGCAACTGATTGGCTATGCTGACAATGCAACAGCTTTAGTCGCCATTCATACTAAGAATGATACTGCGCGGATGGATCACCGAATGTGGGTTTAGTCAAGGAGCTGCAATAAACTGAGGTCATAATACTGACCAAGAAGCAGATCCCTCGTTTTATTCCTGTTTGGGTTGGAGAAACGACCGAAGGAATTCATTTAATACCTTGGTGTGATGACAGAAAATAAAGTCCAAACGTCAGCAAATAAAGCTGCTGCTGGAGTGCCGGCTCTCAGTAGCTTAAGGGGGTCACCTCATGTAAATCGAAAAAATGTGGTTTTTCGGGAATTTTTTTTAATGACAAGGAATTATTATACATTGTTTGTTCGATAGGTATATCTGAGACAACTTTAAAGCAATTAAAAAAAAAAAAATCTTGAAAAAGTTCAAATCTGGCGGGGTAATCAGAAGTCTAGTAGAGCCTGTCGCTGATGAATTAGTCCCATTGTGTACACAATAGGGCCCGTAATTTTCAACTGAAACAGAAACCATTTGTACCTCGTTAATTGTTAAAGTTTTTTTACTCTATATGAACCTCAAAAACCTAATGAAAACCGTAAATAAATAATTTTTATCTTGTTTTGAAGTTAGAGATGCAATTTTCACACAAAATTTTTGTTTATTTCTTATTTTTACACTATGATAAACAATTAAAGTTGTATGAAACTGTGGTTCAACAGTTTTTAAAACTCTACAAAACGCAATTTGAATTAGGTCGATAGGTCAAATAGTTTTCCCGCAATCGTGTACACAAGTTGCAAAAATGTGATTTTGAGAAAAAACGTTTTAAAGTTTTGGTACATCGCAGCTCTGAAAATATTTAACTTACAGCAATCCAGTTCTAATCAGCTACTCCAGCTCCATAAAGCAACCCCTCAGCTTCCTCATAGAACTCGTCCTTTTGTATTCTCTCAGCTCTGCAAGCAGTGCGGGCCTCTTTTGTGCTGCTGCTAGATCGTACTTCGGCGCGCGCGATCCGCGTCTCATCTGCGTTCTCGGCAAAAATCTTGCATTGCTCGCCGACAGTCAAATCGAGCAAATCCATCATGTTTATAATTGCGGAGTAGCCCTCGTTAAACATGCCTGCTGCTAAATACGCAGCAATTTGAATAATTTTTTGACCAGAATTCAAATGTTTTGGGGCGATTCGCCAAACTGCGGCGTTGAAGGACTCGTTAGCGTTCTGTGTATGACCGCCTGGGCACCTGAGTAGTAGATCGTCGTTTGAAAGTTCTTTGTATATTGGACGAATATGCTTTTCTACATCGGGTCGTATAACACACGGATCAGGATGATGGTAATTTTTCAGTTTCTTAGCAGCTTTCGCTTTCTGCCATTCACACCAACTGTCGGAACACACAGGACAAAGTTTATGATTCGAAGATTTGTCGGTTGAACAATAATGTTCCAAAGTTGCCATTATTGCTTTTCGCATTTCGTCACTAGAGTCCACGTGTCTTCTAATCGCCAATCCGTAAAAAGTCGTCAGTTTTTTGATGAGCGCGTCAGTCAGCCGTCCCTTCCATCCAAGTTTTTCTTTTTTCTTCACGTTTCGCAGGCGCGTGCCCATTCGCTTTTGCACGTGACCAACGCACTCACTTTTTTTCACTGGAAAATTTTCACCATAAGGGTTATTCTTGACAATGCTGCTAAATGTCTTGGAATCACCGTCTCCGATGTAGTTTACATATTTGACGCCGAATTTTTCTTCTGATCTTGCAAACATCTCGTTAATAGAGTCGACCTCCATCTTCCCCGCGGAACCATCGTGATTTTTTGAGCATTTTTCTGAATGTGCGCCAAACCAAATTTCATGTTCTTCAGTCTCTTTTTTGAGTTCCAATGCAGGCATGCTTGACAGAATGAACTTTTTACCAGGAGGTCAATTACTTTTCCGGTGTGATAACCAATAAGCGTTGTAACGCCGTACAATGATGTAAATCCGCGCTTTTTCCATGAGCCGTCTCCGGACACTTTGAAATCGTTTTCTGGTCTCCCATGTTCGCGATTTTTCTGCTTCTCTTCTTCAACAGCTTTTTTTGATATTTTTTCGAATAGAGTAGTTGCCGCAGAGTAGATATGCGTTATTATTGCATCGTATGCTTTTCTTGATAAACCAGAACCCATATCCATGAGGCCACAAAAAATGTTTATGCCGTCTAGTCCCACGCCGAGTAAACGCATAACAAATACAATTTTGCGGTTAATTTCGTACGCATTTCTGATCGTAGGACCCGAAAGAATGCTCCTGTGACCGCAACTACACGTGGAAACGATGTGAAAACCGAGGCCGCGATGATTACTTTGATCGAATGTCACTTTTTTTTGCAGGTACCACACACCATGAACTCAGAAATCGCACTAAACACTGAAAAAAATTCGATGATCCGGTAACAGTAAGCAAGACTCGCTCCAACATCGTTTGTGCTTGAGCTGCTCAATTTTCTTGCCGTTGTGCTAACTTCTGGAGCCTTTTTTTTGTCAGTGGTATACTGATTACCGCTAAATCTTCGTTTCAGCGGCCGCGAAGATCGCTCAGAACTCCCTCTCGTTCTTTTCGGATACATATTTTGACGCGACGAGATCGAAGCAGCACTAAACTTCAAATCACAAATTCTATTTCTGTACAGTAAAACTAACACATTTACAAAACGCATACACAAAAATTCATTACAAAAGACCTACAGATAAACGAGAAAACTGGAAATAGTAGAAAAAGTCCCACAAAGCCTTCTTATCGCTAAAGGAATGCAATTTATCATCCCAATCTGCAGCGCGCGCGGTCAATCTCACCGAAGTTCGACACGTGAACACGTTACAGGCAACAACTCCTAAAATACGTTGAATTCAGGTCTATAATTTTAAGAGAATGTTAACAGATAGTTTTGGAACAGATTAAGCTAAAAAAAATCGATTTTTTTTTCGATTTACATGAGGTGACCCCCTTAATGACCAACGCCTGGAAACAAACCTCGAGCAAAAAACGTTTACTCATGAGTGCAATGGAGTCAGTGCTCATGATTGGCTTCAAATTTTGGGCTGAAGCTCTTAATAAGGAGTCATATCGAGGGTGTCTCGTACACATACAGAAGCAAGGAGCTTTGCGGATAGCATCTGCATGCCACACTGTCTCTGACCCAGAAGTGCTGGTGATCGTGAGTATGGTCTCCTTAATACTTTTTGTTCAAGAGCCAAGGCTGGTCTTCTAACGTGGGGGAGTCGTAGAAAAAAGTGTTAACCGAGAGAAAAAAAGAAGGACCCTAGCTATGTGCCAAGAAACGAGGGCAAGCGAAGCGTGAGGCTGGTGGAATCTTGGTTTTGCCGAGATCATGGTGTGCTGGTTATTATGAATCAAATACTCTGCTGGCATGGCGATTTCCAGTTTTGCCGGGACAAGAAGGGAAAGTTACCATCCCATGTTTGTTGGAGCTGGACGTAATCTCTCTAGAAAATATAACGGCAAAGACATTGATATTTTCACATTACGCGCGGACGGTCGTTTTTTATAGGGAACGGTATCATGGACCGCCTGGTGGGGCAGATGGAAGGGGGTCTCTCTGACACCAACCCTTGTCCTTCCCATTGTTTCTTGCCGAAACAGAGATTTCTCTGGCGTGAAGCGGCCGCTAGGCGAGACTAAAAAGTTTATGTTTTGTCCGGAACATTCGGTCCTTCCCCGTCACTTTCTTTGATTCGATGATGGCGCACGGGCGAAACGCGTTTGTGGGCGAATCAAAAGAAGTGACAGGGACCGACGGAATGTTCCAAACAGAAAAAATAGTTCAATTCCCGTCGGAAAACATCACCTCAACGAAAGAGACCAAAAAGGCCTATTTTGTAGTAATGTGACAAACAGTTCAAGGTTAGTTGTTTAATCGGTAATTGGGTTGTCACTTAGAGTCCACCTCTTAAAGCCTTCACCTCCCAATCACAAAACAATTTTTTCTGTGGTTGGGAGATGAAGGTGAAGGTGGTGATCGAATATTTTTATTCGTTCTAATAATTTTTAATAGAAAATCATTTTTAACGTTTTATTTTCGATACAAGATCATCTGAATTTATCGTTGTGTTGCTTGACTTCCTAATAATAGTACATCATGTGAATGGGTCTCTATAAGAAGGGCATATGTTACAAATTTGTCGTTATTGGTTTTTTCGTGGAAGAAGGACAAATGTAGCATGGTAAACAAGTAGGTCAGAATTTAGTTCCCCTCGCAGACGCTAGATGTCGGAAATATTCATCGCCAGTATGGAAAAAAGTGCAATAGTGGAAAGAAGGGCGTATGTAACAACTCCCCTCCGCTCTAGTCTCTGTAATCTTAACATTTTCTTATCACTCTCGTTAGTGTTCCGTCGCCTTCTTCGTTGTTTATCGTTCGTATTTGTAATCCTATTTTTAATTCCTTTACTATTGTTTGTGCGAAGTGTGAATAATATTATGTGATGGGTGATACAAATTTGTCGGTAAGTGAATGCAGCAAACTGAGTTCTGGCAAGAGACGTGTTTTAAACATTGAACAGTGGCGTGATAAGAACCTGAAAGCTCTTAGAAATGCGGGCAAGGAATACGTAAATAAGCGTGGCAAAGGCAAAATTGTGGCAGCGAAAGAAGCTCCAGTGCAGGTGCGAGGATGTCAAGTAAGTTGCACGATGATTGGATGCCGATCACTTTCTCTAGATTACGTCCACAACTTGTTTAAAAAATTTTATGAACTTGACTCTAATGGTCAAACACTTTTCCTGTTGAAATTCTCAATCTTAGGGAGCCAAAGCGCAGAAGAGCATGCTACACAGACGCGACTTCACAGAAAAATGTAGGGTTTGACTATAACGTCAATGGGAAAGCAGTTTGCCTCAAAACACTTGCAAATATTTTTTCGATCTCTCTCAAACGTATCCGTGTTATTCAGTTAAAATTAAAAGACGGTGATGTAGCACCGAAGGATAAGAGAGGAAAACATATGAATCGGCCTCGGGCTGTGAAGTACGAAGATAGAAGTGCTGTTAAACGACATATTGAAAGCTTTCCTACGATTGAAAGCCACTACAGCCGACGTTTATCGTCAAAGCTGTGCTTGAATATGGACCTCTCTGTGAGGAGAACGCATAGCCTTTTTCTGCAGACACATCCTGAATCTACTATCTCTTTAAGCTTGTACCGGAAAATTTTCAATCGGGAGTTCAACTCGAAATTCGGATCCCCACGTTCCGACACATGCAAACGTTGTGACTTGAACTATGTTAACTTCATTGCTGCACCGAATGACGAGGAACGAAAGAAAATAGAAGATAGTGCAATACATCATATGCAAGCGGATGCAGCTTACAAACAACTTGCTGATGACGGAAAAAACCCCAGCTTTATAACCCTCTGCGTCGATCTACAGCAAGTCCTGTTCACTCTAAATTTATCCCATTCGGACGTTTATTATCAGAGGCAATACTCCAATTACAACTTCGCAGTTCACAATATGACTAGTAACACACCGAATATGTTTCTATGGCATGAAGTGACTGCTAAACGGGGGTCTAAGGAAATTGGGTTATGTATTTTGTGCGAGGCGCAATATTACTCGGGTGTGGGGAACGCGTCATAGCGTTGTGATCGGCGCGCCCGCCGACTAGTCCGAACAGGTTCGTCGCTTGAGTTTGTTGTGTGGTGGTGCATAAATACGACTAAATATTGTTGGGATCTTTACTTTTCGGTAAAATTATTGCATTGTTTACTTAAATAAAACTACAGTTGTGAATATTCGTGATTTAATTGGTGTAAAATAAGGATTTTTATTTGTTTATATTTAAAAATGAACTACAATGGTCAGAGAGTATAAAAGAAAACTGGGTGCCCGGAGTTACAACAATTACAGCGATGAAACCCTTGGAAAAGCCGTTGCTGAAGTGAGGGCCGGTCTTCTTACCCCGAGTGCGGCTGCCAAGAAGTATAAAATAAATAGAACAACTATTGTAAACAAAATTCATCACCAACATGAACTAAAGCCGGGTCATCCAACTGTTTTGACTCCTAAAACTGAAAAACTAATAGCCGATACCTTGAAAATATTAACAGATTGGAGTGTTCCTCTTACTAAGAGCGATATCCAAATTATTGTTTAGATGTTGGTCACCAGGGAAGGTAGGGTTATAAAATAATGGAAAGACAACTCACCGGGGCCGGACTTTGTGACCGACTTCGCAGCGCGAAACATCCTTACTCAGAGACTGGCCACAAATATCAAACCTGCTAGGGCATCCGTAGGTCCTAATGAGATAAAAGAATTTTTTGAAAATGTGAGACCAGCTCTGGAGGAGACACGTCCAGGTCTTATTTACAATTATGATGAGACGAACGTGACTGTGGACCCGGGGGCAATAACATTTTTAGTCCCTCGAGGTCACAGACGTGTCGAACGAGTCCAGAAGCATTCCAAATCATCGGTCAGCATCATGTTTTGTGGCACAGCAGACGGAAAAATGATTCCTCCTATGGTTGTCTACAAATCAAAGCACCTGTACGAGAACTGGACAATGGGAGGCCCATTTGGAACAATTTACAGAAATAGTCATAGCGGTTGGTTTGACATGAACCTCTTCGAGGTATGGTTCTTCAAGTTGCTGTTGCCGAGCATCCAGGAAGAAAGAATTGGAAATGAAAAAGCTGTTGTCATAGGTGATAATTTAGCTTCGCACTTTTCACCTGAAGTCGTTCAGGCAGCAGTACAAAATAACATTCATTTTACGACTTTAACACCAAACTCGACGCACATAATGCAACCCCTCGATGTGGGTATATATGGTCCTTTAAAAAGACAATGGAGAAAGATTCTGGATACTTGGAGAAAGGAATCGAGAATACGGGGCATCATTCCAAAGACACAATTTCCCATGTTACTAAAGAGACTGATGGATGCATTGGCTCCCAATATGATGAAAAATTTGCAGAGCTCCTTCAGAATTACGGGATTTTACCAGTGCAAGTTTTCGACCCTCAAGCTGTTTTACAAAAGCTCCAAGGTGAACGCGAACAAGAAACAGGACGTATCCTAGATAGCTGTCTGCTGGAGTTTTTAAAAGAGACAAGGGGTTACAACACTGAAAGAATTCGTCACAGAAGAGGGAGGAAACTCGTTAATAAGCCAGGAGCACAAATATTGGCTACGAGCCAAAGAGATAATGCAGAAGAAGATTTTCCAACTATGGATGACTCTCCTGAAATAGAAGATAATGTTTCAGCTTTCAAAAATAAATAACCAGTCACTTCAACCTCTGGACTGCTTACAAAGCACCAGACTAATTCCGCCGAAGATGTACCTCTGAGTTGTTTGGTTCGCAAGAAGGAAATCAAAAACAAGGACAAGAAGAAGAATACGAAGGAGTCTATTTTTTGTTATATCTGTAGGTGCGACTATAGGTTCTACCGCCATTCTGTTGACTGGATATGCTGCATTACCTGTAAAAACTGGGTGTGTGCGATATGCAATAAGGGCTCAAACAATCCGTCATACGAATGTGTGGTTGGTCAGGATAACTCTAACTAATTGTTGACTCTAACTTAAGAGACTGATTAAGTGGCATTAACAGTACCTTCGGTACAAATATTGTAATACTTGCGTTAATAAAGAATAATTTAATTGTTAAAAATATTTTTTTTCATTTAAATCCATGTAGTTTTCAATAAAATAATAGTTTTTTGGTCAAAATGATGTCAAAGTAACCCATGCTTTTACTATCTTTGACGTCAGATGCATTTCAATGCCCTGTCAAAGAAACCCCACTTCTGGGGTTACTTTGACATTAAATAAATTAAAAAAAGTAGGGAGTTAGGGAGTTAGGGAGGTGGTAGGTTTTAAATTTGCCATAGATCTGATAACCAAAGGACACATTGTTCTTTTGGCGTAGAAAAAAGTGAAATTCGAGCTGTAAAAAAAAAGTTACAATCCAAAAACCTCCAAAACCTGTTCAAAGTAGCCCCGTTTTACGGTAAGTTTCAAATCACACAATAAATGTGGTTTAAGATGTCATTCGACGACCCAACTTCCGTGTTCGTGAGGGAAAGTCACAACATGCTCAAGCCATGGAAGAGTTTTCAGTTGTTCAAATACAATATTCCGTCGCCAATATAACCCCAACTTTACAACAGACCGCTTCCCATCAGTAAGGAAAAAAAGAAGGACTTGCTTCACATGGTACAGTTTTTGGTTAACGAAGAACATAAAAATTTTTATCAGAATTTGCCAACTGAGTAATAATGTCTTTTTTAACATGTTTCCCTACAAATTGTTTAAGTGTATAAATTATTTGAATATGTTTTTGAAAGTTTCATAGTGTTAATAAATATTATTCAAAAAATCAAAAATGAAACTTATAACTTATAGTATTATTGTTACTATCCAAAACGATTGTGAAGAAGGCCATACTTTACACTTGATGCTCATTAGATTCTTAAGCTGCGCGTTTCCTTTTTTTCATCCCTCCTGTAAAATTATAAATTTGTAACATATGCCCTTCTTCTAGAGACCCATTCATTTGTATTAGTGAGGAACATGATAAAGTTCATATAAATTTAAACAAGGTTATCACCTGAAAAAAACCAAAACTCATTCTACTCCCATCCATTGAAGTAAAATTCAAAACTGCCCTGATTAGGAATGTCAGTCTAATTTATCCGAATTAATGTTGGAAGAATATATCAACGTGAACACGCAACCTACGAAAACATGTTAACAACATTCAAGCAATTCATTGTAAACGCCCATGGGCTCTCTCATATTGTGTTATCCTTGACAACATTGAAAGCTCGTTCAGTTTTCGTACCAATAATTTTGTATTAAATTAAGAACATAGGGGAATTGTTAACATACCTATTCCGACAGCAACATTTATTACCCATTAAATAGTAAGTAGCCCTTACAGCGAGGAAATGGTTGTAACGTGAAGTGAGGACTTACAACATGTATATATATGAAGTCTAACTGGTGTAAAATAAAATATTTTGGGTCAGAAATTTAGGTTTATCTTAATTAGTGGACATCGACTATTATGAAAGAAAAAGTGGGACACTAGTTTTGGATTTAAGTATGTAATTATAGTGTAAGAAGCTTCTAAACGTATATGAATCGATCATCAATTGATCAATATTGAATCATATCCTTGATAATTTTATGAAGTTAGATGAGATCTAAATAAAGAATCCTTTGTAGTTTTGAAAATAGATTTTCCGTAATTTATCCGTTGAATACTTGCAAATTAAATCATGTTTTGATTTGCTGAGCACAACTGGGTCCTTGGAAAGGGTTATATTGAAATACGTTTAGTTAAATTTTCAAAGTTCAATCAGACTCCATCTTCATCCTTAATTCTCACTTTGTCAAGGAATGTAGACCAACATTTACATATCTAGTTATGACATTTCGTAGCCTTATTAAACTGTCAAAATCATATTCAGGAGAAGTCACAAGTTGCAAATGGGTCAGGCAAGCAAGTTATTAGAAATAATTGTAGATAAAGGAAAATAGACACAATATAAATTTGTCCTTTTGAATTGAAATTATTTTACTTCTTGTTATCATCTTGTGAAATAATTTTCCTTATCTGTTGAAATTGTTAATCTGCTGATTGGGTTAGAACTGGAATTTTGGGCCATTATGCCATGAACACGTTGAAAATTTATCAATTTAATGTTGAATACAAAATAATTGTGTCATATGATGCATAGTTGCGATAATCGGAGAAAATCGGAGAAAGATAGAGGTAGCGGGGACAAAAGACAGCATCTTTCGTGTAATTTTTATCACTATAACTTAAAATTGAAGTTATGTATTGAGCTTTACGGTTTGATGATTGATTTTTTGATTTTCAACACGAATGTGTCAATCCTTGCTAAGTGCACCTTGGCAGTTTGAATACAAAACTATGGTCGATGTTTCCCTTGTGTACTGTCTGTATCTTTTCATTCATAACACCAGCAACTCGAGGTACGTTCTACAGAGACTTATGTCCACAGAAATTGTATAATATATAAATATTATAATTCATAAGAGATACAAATGGTATGATATATTCAATGAGAAAGATTATAACATGTTTAACGAGAATTCACATTTTATAACCCTCCAAAGTGTGAAACCCTTTTTACGGAGGAAATTGATAACAATTAACATTAACTTTTCCAGAAGAATATTAAAAAGTGTATCCACCCACTTTTCCAATTTATTTAAAACTTGCAACATAATATTTCTAGGCTTTGAAAGGTATGATGTTTAGGTAGTTGTTGAGTCTGCCCCCGTATGTGGTGTGTAAACAGTCTTTCGGGAAGTGCTGGTTTCCCTGAAACTCCTAACTTTTTGTCCACCAACAGTCCCACGAGTTTTATTATTTTTATTTTTTCCGCTGGAAATGCACAAAGTGAATGAGTTGCGAGTAAAAATTTTCACCCCCTTTCAAAAGCGTTTCTTCAATATTCTGCGATCTTTTTAAGCAACTACATTTGTTTTGGCGCAACTGCTCATTGTAGAACATGACCCGTGTGGTAGGTTGTAGCCGCTAGACTATGAGAATTTCCCAGAAAGTACCTTTTGCAGCTAGTTGGACTGATGCTTTGACAATGCGTGCACGAGTTGAAATATTAATTTCCCCAGTGGTACTCAAATGCGGCGGCCTTCACAAAGAGTGAGTACTCTAACTTCTACACCATCCATGGCCCTAGATATGTTGAGGATTTGTATGATATAACAATTCTGATAACTTGCTTTGCTGCGTAGTTGGTTAAAATTTTGACTTGCGATGTGTGCATATCGATAGTAGAAACAAGTAAGAGATACTATTTCTTGATTACGTGAACTATAACCTTATTTGATAAATAAAGTTCCGAGGTTAAATTTATTTTATTGACTTACTAAGTTACTAGTCCATACTACTTCTAAATCCTTAGGATAATGCTTGATAAAATCGATTGGAAATAGCATATCTACTTATCATCTCAAAATATTTTGATGTTCAAAAGAGCAGCACAGACGCCCTGCGGGTCTCAGATCATCGCTGACCCAAAAGTTTAGTTAACGAAGCTGCATGCATGGACATGAGTATTTTCATTGTTACTTACACAAGATTGGGTAGTCATGATATCCTCTTTGACTGTCTCCTGTTTAATACCACTCTATGATTGACTCGCCTTTTTAAGTATACCAATTCTTAGTGAAATGCCATTTATCTATTGTGGAGGCCATAGACACACTTGATCCGTTCTGTTTATTGTTAAGATATAAGCATGAAAGTGGAAATAGAACGGTATGTCAGTGAAATTCAAGAATATTTGATTTTCCTAAAGAATATACAGTAGATCCTCGTTTGATCCTCCGTTTCGGGGTTCTTTCCAAATTCGTACCATTCTTCCCAAAGTAAACATAGTGCACGCATTTGAGGCTGAAAAAACTACATATTGACTAGATATTTTATTTGTTTGTGTTTTTATTAATGAACATTATGATAATTTATAATATAAACACTACCAATACTTTCAAGAATTCACAGTGGGACTGAAGAAGTAAATCTAAAGTAGAAAAAGAAAAAATCGGATAAGAAAACATTTTCTTAAGTATTAATCGTACTTTGTTTGCAAGGAAGTAACCTAAACTTGTTTGTTCTAGTAGCGCTTCAAAATTTGCTAATAGTGGGCTTCATCCTGATAAATGTGGTCTGTTTGAAAATATGAAGATAGAGACTCCCACCCTAAAAGCATCTCTTCTATAGCACTCAACGGTTGCTCCTCTCCGGACACTTCTTCGTCTTATAATGTACCTTCCTCCACATCAGATTGTAACTTTGTAATTTATTCAGTCGTCAGTTTCTCTCTGTACCTTGCAACAAGTTCATCACCCGCAGGGCGGGAGAGCTGGTTGAAAGAATCTTTCTCCCTATTGCTGGGTTAAGGGTCGATTCCAGTGAACCCGACGGGAGTTAACGTTCCCTTGGTCCTTCGCTTAGTAAAAACACTAGAACTAGGTTCTTAGTTCAAAGTATATTGGCTAGTTTGCAGAATACTGTTTGGTATCACTATGGCTTGGTTGCGAACCTCAACTCTGGAGGTATATTCAGGTACCACGGGTAGTTGGTAAGCATTCATCTTCGGATGGAGTAGCTTTGTGTTATCGGCCCTTCGTGTTGTCCCTTTACAATTTTAAGCTAGGTCCCGCATCTACTAGTATGAAAATATTGGAGAACCAGAATTCTGACTGATACTGCGAGTTCCCGGAAATAACTAGAATGATGGATAATAAATAAAAATGTGGAAATTCGGCCGATATGGCAAAATCTCCACAGAAGCCACATAAGCACAAAGAAGTTTGCATAGAAGAAGGAACGCCTGGGGGTACTTAGTTTACCCATAAAGCATAGCCTGAAAAAATGCAACACTTGGTGGGCAGTCTCTAATAACAAATGAAAATATACTAAATATATATTGCACTAGCAACATATTAAACTCTGAGTTGAATATAGAGGAATTAAATCCAATTTGAAATCGACTCGTACAATTGTATAGCCAAAACCTGGGGACTTTCAGAAGACTGGGAGTTCAAGAAAGCTAACCGCCTTCTAAATGCGCATTCATATGAATCATATTCATATGTCTCAACTTGGTTGGTTGAGTAACGAGCTCATCCTGACCTCGGTCAGGTCAGGTGTCAATAGGTTATGACCGTATGGCTCAGGTACTCATAGTACATACTATTACTAATACAGAATACTCATGCAACAAGTTCATCGATGTCCTGATTATTGTCCTCGAGCCCTATCCGACTTGCCAAATATAAAATTTCATCATCAACGTATTTGTACTTGGATGTCGCATTTTGCAAAGCGTTCGGGCTAAAGTTTTCTCCAGGAAGATTCCACGGTTCGTTTTGTTACACCATATTATACCTTTTTAATAATTTTCAGGCATCCAAAAATATGGAAGTTTTAAATTTTAAACTCAGCTAAAGATAAATTACTTCTTTCAACAACTTCAAAGCAATGGTTCATTGGAGTCATAAGTGTATAATTTCTTGAAATAGGCAATAACTTGCTGGTCCATAGGTTCCAGTTAACGAAATGTATTGAACTCTTCTTTTGACTCATTTGCTAGCTTGGGATGATGCGAAGCAGCGTTGTCCATAATTAGCAAGGCGCGGAGTGGTAAGTTCGTATCTGTCGAATTTTTTTAAATTGAGGGTCTGAAAATTTCATTGAGCCAATCGGTAAAAAAGGCACGTATGACCCTAGCGCAATTTTTTTTCTCCACATAAGCATTCCGTTTACTCTTTTCTATATGATGCTTTTTGAAGACACGTGGTTTTTCCGAATAGTAAACAAGCAGAGGCTTTAATTTAAGATCGCCGCTGGTATTATTACAAAAATAAATGTGTAAAAAGCTCTTTCATTGACTTGTCTCCGAGTATTGCCTCATCTTCCGGTGTTAAGTAGGTATTCTTAGGCATTTTTTTCCAAAAAAGGACCTTTGTTTACAATTGAAAACCTCCTGAGGCAGGTAATCGTCATAAACCACGAGTGTCTTAAATTTGCCTACAAACGCAATGAATACCAATTCGTATTTAGAATTTTTCGAAGCAACCTTTGCTGACTTTCAACTCTTCTATTGCGGTTGATGGCCCTGGAGTGGTCAAAGCAATATCAGCGAAGATATTTTTCACATTTTCGCAAATTCTGTGATATAGAATCTCATTGTAATTGCATTGTAATACAAATAATCTTTCAACATCATCCAGAATTTTCTTTGGGAAAGTTTTCTTGAAACTCACTTTGAAGCATTTGCCTATTCAAACTTTTCTTTATTCTGCAGAATGGTAGAAACTGCTGACTTGGACAAGTCAAATGTTCAGTCTAGCCTAGATGCCCATTATACAGACGTGTGACCGATTTCCTAAAGGTACCAACTTAAAACTCATGATGAACACAGATTCAACGGAAAAATTAAGCGCAAATACACCCCGAAGCGTAAAGGAGCTGTGGATAAGCACTCGCTGTGGATAATCACTCCTAACGCTGAGCCTTTTCCTGTTCAAGGCGATGAAACAAAAATATAAGAAGCGCAGTAGAGGCGTTGGCGACTGGAACTGTCAACCGCAAGTGTCAGCCCCAGGAACTGTTGGTAGTCCTATACCGGATTCTGTGGGAAGTCAGAAAATGTTGTTCAGCAGCTTAGAGACCTCCGGCCAAACAGTGGGCCACAAATCTCACCTGACAACGAGCTGGGTACAAAAAAGCCATCGAGCGAAATGAAGAAGTGGGGCTTACACGAAATATAAGTGCGCACCTAAAAGTTTTGAGGTACGCAACCAACGTCCAAAGGAAAGTAAATAAGGGCATAGGATTCAGCATTGTTGCCCCGGATGACTAAGGACAGAGTGACCTGAAATAGTTCAAGGAAGTTGCCGAAAATGTTACTCTTTGCACTGCAATATTACTCCCTGCGTAATGAGAAAAAGGTCCGCATACAGCCTACTGAAGCTTGACGCAGCAAAACGGTAACCTGGTAACAGGCACCACATTGATGCTGAATTTTGACTGGTACGCTCTAAAGTGCAACAGAAAGCACGGTCAAAGTTTCAGCAAGTGAAGGCAGAAGACACGATCAAATAGACTAATGGAATTTCTCGTATGTCAAGATTTTGAGTTCTCGGACACAAAGAGTCAAGTATGCTCAGGTGGTATTATGAGTTCCCCGAGATTGTTTAGGTCAAACTGGGAATGATACTGCGTTGAGTGAGCCAGCGGTCGACTTCCTGTAGCCTCAATCTAGACTTTTAAACAGCTGAGGTCACCATGCTGTACAAGAAGCGGATCGGGGAAGTGAAATTCTTCGGCTTGACGATTGACTTGAAAATGAGCTTCTTTGATTTAATAAAGTCATTGTCGAACAATTTTGTTGCGGGTGGGTTCTCTGTTGTGTCTCTGTAACTTAAAAGCAAAAGAGATACTGATTCTATATTTTAGAAGAGTATACTGACGCCTTTAGCAGAAAACTATTGGCTTTGAGAGAAGAGAAGAATGAGGAACTCATACTTCTGTGGGAAAAACGAGTTAAACGAAATGCGATGCCTATGGATCAGTAAAATGAGCCCGTGATGATACTGTGTGTAGGGTGAGAATGAATAACTGATACTGATACTGAATAACTGCCAAACTGATACACCTGAGATCTAAGACGTAGTTAAACTTATCACTTCCCTTCCAAGATACGTTTTAAGCTCTCAGTCATTGTTATACGCTCAGTATCATGTTAGACTTGAAGGACGAACGGAAAACCTTGTCGCACAGCGTCCGGATGGCACAAAAGCACGAGCGGCTACTTTCTCAGTCGTTCCTCCCTTTCCTTGTGTTACTACTGCAAGAGTGGTCGTCATAACCCAAACGCGGCACTTAGGGGTCGTTAGCTCGAAAATTAAAAGGACCTAGCTCGACTGATTACCAGGTTACCAGAGGCACGGAAAGGGTACTTGGTTACTTATACAGATTTATGCCTACGGGAGTTTGGCACAGCTCAATCTTAATTGTGATTGTTTGAAAACGGCAGTGCTCGTTATGAAAAGGAGCAAATTTTATTGATCTTTGTTGCCACGTGGGAATCGTCGCCTGCTATAACAATTTCAATGTCCCAATGTGGTACCACCAACCAACATCTGTCCAAATAAGAAATGTAAGCCAAAAGCACCTTCCGGTGGGTAAAGGACTCCTATCTGAGAATAATCTGACAAACTATAACAGTTGTTCTGAGCTTGATTCTGTTGCAATTATTATTCTTTCAGGACAAACTACTTTCACTTTTATATCACGAATGAATTTAAAATATTCTCCTAAATATCAGCATTTATATAATGGAGAAATGACGATAAAATGGGATTGGGTGCTAGACGGATGAACGGCAAGAAAAATATTCTATTCGTATATGTACTGAAAAGTAATGAAAAGTTTTCTACTTTTAACAAGGATACCGTTGTTTTATATTGTACACACGTTTAGAAGACATCTAACCTCACACGTGGCACCTAATATTCTTGTTTTATTTTTCTGCATACAAAACAATAAGCCAAAAATGTCTGACTGAAACTTTATGTATCCTTAAGGAAGGCCATTATAACGTCTAGAATCTCACCTGCGGGTATTTTAAAGTTGCTCAACATTTTCTTACATAGTATGAGCTCTTGCCATAGGCAGGCAATAGATGGAAAGTACTTGAGACGTATATAATATGATTTCACATGCTAAAGGCTATCCTTTCAAGTTATAAGTGGACCATTATGGTTGCCGGGATCTTTCTTGGAGTGATGGTGTACTTAAAATGTCTATAAATAGGTCGTTTTGATGTCGTATAAATGCGTTGTCGGAAAATCAATCATATAGCTGGCAATGGTTGCTTTATTAAATGAATGTCAAACGGAATTCCGATTCGATTAGATATATGTATAAAATAAAATATTCTTCCGACGGGTCGTTTCGGATTTTATAGTATTTGGGGTGTACTCGGGTAAATTGGTGACATTTCAATTATTTTGGATGATTAGTTCGAATATATTACCGACGGATAAACTTACTTGACCCTTCGCCTGAATACAAATTCGACCTTTTTCATTTTCCATTACAAATAAGCGTATTATTCATTATCCTGACATGAGTATCGATTTTTGGGAAAGTAAGTAAGTAAGTACATGAGTTCCTTAAATGAATAATTTTCAGGCAGGAGACCAGCAAAAAATTTAAAATGATTTTTCAACTCATCTTAAGCAATTCTTAAAAGATAGACTTTATTGAATCCTTTGTGAATTGAGGATGCATTAAGCTCTTTTTCATGCTTAATGCGTTAGTCTACGGTGATACAATAATTGTTCCCTTAATAGCCATAAGGGATGACGTCTTTCCACGCTCTTGTTTTGCCTGATGAAGAAAGAAAACTTGGCGAATGACAATTCGAGTTAACACTCACAGAGGTACACTTTGGCGCAAAGAACTGACTTTTTCATTTTTAAATGAAGCGTGACTGAGTGAATTTATTGCTCATTTCTGACATATCACACAATTAAATTTTTCAATACAGTGACTACTCAACTATGTTATAGACATGCTTGTGTGAAAAGGGAGTTGTGATAGCCGTCGATATATATGAAATTATTGATTTCAGATTTCATTTGTTTTGGTCTATAAAACCCAATATAAAAGTTTAACTCTATCCTGATTGTAAGTTTCTGTGCACATATTTAAGGTCTTATGCAGCGTAGCTTTTTAATATATTTATTTAAGGCCTTCGAACAACAAGCAACTGCTTTTTCTTCAAAATATGCATGACGACAATGTTTTTGAGGTTCTTTTGTACTCTACCAGTTTAAAAATTCGCAGATCTGGAGTATAAATCACCAGTAATTTATTTCCTGACAATCAGGCTCGATAGACCTGATTGTCAGGAATCAGGCCCTTTCGATAGACATGACTTCCACGGAGGAACCCACCAACATCTAGAGAGTATCCGATTTCGTTAAACATCGTGAAGCTTTGACATAGGTGAAGCTGAAAATACGAAATTAAAAAAATATCCGTACATAGGTTCGCAAAATTACGAAATGTCAAGATTCTACAGCCAGGTTTTCGTAGAATAAGATGTATCTCCAGGTCGAGCCAATAATTACCGCGTCAATTTTTAGTATGAGTCTGATGACATATATCTTATGGTTGGATGATCTTATCTCGGTTCAGCGTTGTATTTATACAGCCGAAATACTCATGTATTACTCTAGTTATTTCAATAGGACATATTTAAATCAATCTTTGATTTAAAGATTACAACTAAATCAATTCGAAGTCAGATTTGAAATAATTGAAAAGTAACATCCTTTATAACGACGTATTAACATTTTCCATATGCAGACTTTTTTTGTTAGCAATCGTTTGAAATCTTTTATCTCCTTCTTTTCTCTCATTTGAAAAGCTTCCACAACCTTTGAAGTGTCTATCATTTCTATAAGATACGTATACTACCGAAACTTCGCGAGGTTGCATGCAAATCATACTAACTAGGACATATCATGATAGAAGCGTTATTATTATTCAATTTAGTCCATTCAATTTCTAATAGTTTCTGCGTAGTTCATGTCTTTTATCGATTTAGCCACGGTCATCGTCAGTTAATTCAAGCCATACAAACTTTTGGTTAGTTCAAATTTTTCATGATTCGAACAGTCTTATAATATATACCGACGCACCAAAAACTGCAGTGAAGCCCGTTCTAGTGAGGATTGCACATACTTCAGATCCTTGGAATGAGAGAATAAAACTATTTTCCATGTTGAATTAGGATAGAAATAGATGAAATAGAAATAGATAGATGACCTAGTCCTCAGTGCACTCGAAAGAACTCAAAAGTCCCTTCCATTACACAAAATCATGTATATCTTCTAAATTATTCTGGGACATCTAAAGAAGAGAAATACACAAAATGACAATGTCAATTGGCTGTAGGCTTTGCAGACCCAAAGTTTGGAATGTTGTCAAAGGAATATTTACTTCTTTATCAAGTTTAATGTAATATAATATAATCCCTCCAATATAATGAAGCCCACGTTGTGCAGGGCGGCCAACCGAACCTGCCAATGGTGAACAGGCGTGTAGTTGCTTACAATAACGTTTTTTCAAAAGCCAACCGTTTATCAATTGTCCTCTTCATTTTTTCTTTGATGCATTCTTGCCACCTCTTTATGGTTGAAGTTTAGTATTTGCCAATAATCAAGACTACAATATCTTTGCAATTTGACAAAATAGTCCTTTCTAAGTCTCAGAAAATGTCATTGTGATTTAACCAACCGACGTCAACACTTTTGACTACTTAGATTTATTGTACCTTTTTTGTGCATTGTAGTCCTCTTTGCATCCAGGTCTATATTAATCAACTCAAGTTTCGTCTCCAGTAATATCTAAATTGAATTGTTTTTTCTTGTCTCCACCATAGACGCTTAAAACAAGTGGCAAACTCTCCGTCGTTTCGTTTCTAAGGTGGCATGAGCATTATTGACACCCATCTTGCGCTGACTGTCAAACCATGGTGATCATACAGAATTTTAAAAATTATCTAGTCGAAATCCGAATATTTACGGCCGTTCGATATTCATTCCGAAGCATTCCTGGAAGGTACTTCTAATTTAGTCTAGCGTCTTCCAAAATAAATTTTTCAACTTCACATTACAGGCCTGGTCTTTGAGTGAGTTCCTGAAGTTGTACCACATGTGTCTCATGTGGTACAACGCACGACAAGAGTTCTCGAAAACAGTTGCTAATTCTTTTTTCGTAACATTTTAGTTGTGCCTTCTTGTTTTGGCAACAAGCTTCATCTTTGCACCGGTGCTTGGTTTCTTCGGTAGTTCACACACTCTTTTGGCTCAGTTTATCATGACTCAGATTAAGTCACATGATCAACGTTGTTCCATAAATACTGACCGACTTAAGAGAAAATCCGCCCTTTATGCTGGTCATGAATTACTGAAGGCGTGATCTAATTGCATTGACTATTGCCATATCTCTCAGTTCCGAGGGGGGCTAAAAATGCATCAGCGTAATCATGGGCAGTGTTCAGGAAAACACGATAAGAGAGCATTGAATACAAGACTCCAAAGTTAAATTCATTCATTTGAACCATCATTTTTATCGATTTTTGGCACATTGTATTACTTTGGCTGAAAAGCATCCGATAATGCTAATATCAAGATAGTATAATCAGCGCAGTTGATGAACTGTGCGTCCTTTCCATTTAAGGTCACTCTGGATGCCTCTTATTTCTGTCAAAAATAGCAAGGAACTGTCTGAGAAGCTTTGTCAGTTAAGTCCACTAATACAAGACGGAATAATTGTCTCCTTCGATGTGGAATCTCTTTCCCGAGTATCCCTGTTATGGAAACCTTAGAGTAGAAAGAAAAGCGGAGTCAACATAATAGAAGATAAAAAACCAGACAGTACAAAATTGTCTTTGATGGAAAATTATTTCACTTTCAGGGGCGGAATTTTTACTAGAGCAAAGAAAGAGTAGCGTTGGGAAAGCCTCTTTTACCATTCTTCTGCGAAATATTCATGACACGATCAGAAGAGAGACTGCATAATAAGAATCAATTACCGAGATACTGGATTAGATATGTCGACCATGCCTTCGGATTCGTGAGAAGGAGTGATTTGGAGAAAGTGCTTGCCGATCTGAGGCAAGCGATTGAGGGGGAGAACGACAAAAAACTATATTTTCTAGCCACGAGCGTAAGGAGGACACACACAAACTTTACATTCAAAGTATATCGAAAGGCAACTCACCCGCGGAAAACGATTTCAAACACATCAAACCATCCACAATAACTAAAGGTTTCTCCAAACAGAGCAATGATTCATCGGATGGTCGATTTACCATTAAGCAAAGAAAAAGAATGCGAGTACATGATCGAAATCGCCAAACTAAACGGACTCAAGCATTTAACGATTAAAAGAATGGCGCAAAAGATCCATAAGTCCAGAAAGCGATAGGAGCAATCAACACTGGCAAACACCGGTACTGAATGGATATACTGAAAGGCTCTGACCTGCCATGAAGGTTTTTGTAACAAGATAAAAAAGAAAATCAATCTGCATAATTCTGCGGAACTGACCGAATCAAGTGGGAAGAACCAGCTCAAAAACATTCTCTGATCAACGAAGGACAAACGCAAACCCTAGAAAAGTCTGGTATTTATCGCATCGAACGTTCTACTTACAAACAAGTGTAAAGAGGACAAAGGAGGGGACTCTTTGGCACGACCATTAAAGTGCATCTAGGCGAAGCAGCGACAGCAAGAAAGAACGGAAGAACCTCAAACTTCAAGTCGGATGTAGTGGAATATATAATCACGAAAGGACATGAGATAACAATGAGGGATGCAATGATCATCAAGGAAACTTGAGATACTCGTGAAATGGATGTCATGGAAAGCCACGCAATAAGCCGGGAGAAGAAAAAGCTGATGAAAGAGGTTGAAGGAAACTGTTGGTCATGGGTATTCCAACTAATTCAGTAATATCCTTTCAAAATATTGTTGAAAAATCTAATACTTTTGTAATTAACTTTTATTAGCTTCAGTAGTTAGTAGTAATTACGTTTGAAAGTAACGTTTTTTTGCATGTTATATATTAAGTGTCTTTAGTCTTTGTTGTTGATTCTTAAGCAGAAATTGTAAGGAAAATTAGTCGCTGACGAAGATTGAACGATTACGGTCGAAAATCGATTTCGAAAATAGAAACATCACAAAACTATTAGGAACTATTTTATCTCTTTGACCAACCTTTTATATGTTTTTCTCCACTTTACGATTTACATTTGTGCCAAAAATTTTGAAATTAAGCTACGAGTTCGTTGCTCCAGCATAAAGACAGCTCAGAGGATAATTGTTCTGGGAGGATAATTGCTAGAGAAGACTACAGTCCTGTTTGACGCTCGCATAATCCGCGAGTAATGCACCAGCTGATTGCATTTGTAAACTGATTTCACGATCAATACGTGCATAGTGTCCAAACTAAGATCTCAATTTTTATTGAGTTAAACACTAACCTATCTGCTCATCTACAAGAAACGCCATCCTTCTCGTCGGTTCAGAAAATGCAATCTAAAGACATCGATTAAGCGATCTTCTTTAGAATACATGGAGTACATCCATGCCCTGTCCACCAAATCTTCATGGAATTTAAACATGCATACGGGGATTGTTTCCACGGTACCAAATGCTTTTGGTATTCCAGCAAAACAAGTCCACCTGAGCTGACTGAAGCCACTGACACAAGGGTGAGTTGAAGCCAGAGTTCCCCAGCTCTGTGGTCGCCAAGTGTTCCAATTATGTTACGCCAGTACACCTCAGCCAAATAAGGCGTTTGTTGGCCAGACTCGGACAATCTAGGAGGAAGTGTTCTGTACATTCTTCCTCCCCCAGCCGTATCTGTCTCTTTCCAGAGGATTTCGTCTAGTGATTTCGTTGCTAGTGGCATTTTAATTGTGTCTATTCTAGTGGTATTTTGTTCGGCTGATCCAGCTCTCGCTAGCTCATCCGCTCTTTCTTTTCCATCTACACCGCTGAGACCAGGGACCCATGTCAGTTTTACATTTACTCGGGTTGTTGCGGCTTTGAGAGTCTGCACACAATATGGCACCAGTTGTGCAACTACGCGGTTAGAGGCAAGCGATTGCAGTGCCATCTTACTGTCCAAGAATATTCGTGTTCTTCCATTAAGGTTGTTTGTTGCCGATTCTATAGCCACTTTTATTGCAAACACTTCTGACTGGAAAACTGTGGTATGGCTCTCCAGTTTATAACTTCGGTTGAGTTGTAGGTGATCTGGGAAAAAGTGGTTCCGCCTAACATAACGACTAGTGTAGCGAAACCATCTGAAAAGCCAACAAGGCGCCTTTTCTCTAACAGTCTCCGAGACTCAGCAGACCGTTTGAGAAGATGTTCCACATGTGTAAATTATGGATAGAGGCCTGGGCCGCATCATATGTGACTGCTACCTTCCTCCAGCTTTGTTTCGTGTCCTCGAAACAAATCTTCAGGTAAGTACCAAGTACTCGAATCAGATATTGAGGAACACGTGGAAAGGAATGCGGGTTGACAACTTTGAAGGGTATTTATTTTATTGTACATAGTTTCTACTTTAAGTGTAGATGAATTTTCAGTTTTTCAGATTCTTTTGAGCAAAATGTTTTGTTAATATGTGTGTTTTTGTTATGTTTTTGTATATGTTTGTTGTAAAACAATTGAAGGGATCGATAATATTTCTACTAAGTCCACATTCCTTATGTTTCTTGTCTTCTTGACATATTTTTTCATTTGTATTTCATGTCGTCCGCAAACGTGAATTTGTCCGCGATGACTTCATATGTCTCCTCGTCTCACCTCCGTTTTTATATTTTTTTAAAGGTCTTTATATGTGGTTTAGACCGTTCCTCTTCTTTGCAAGATGAGATTTGCACTTGATTTTGTAGATGCAACTCCATAAATGCCACTCATAGAGCGTCATTATATTAAGGAACACATCAAAATACCAATTTTGGAAACGGTTTGGCTGAGTTCCAGAAAACGAGGATATCAATAGTAAAATAATCAGTGCAGAACTGGCAGGAACGCATTGGCAAGTTCATCGAAAATATGAACATAGAAAGCGAGGATGTGAGGGTATCTGGTACCTTTCGAGGTCAATGCTTGTATAAACCATATTGCACGTAATATTCATATGAATTCACAAATCCCTTGAGGATGAGATAAAATTAAAGCATTTTTAACCAGATACCACATTGCTTCTCTAATTGAGCTAAGACCGAAAACAACAAAGTGATTTATTTGCGATTCGCTGACAAATAATAACTCACAGCGTATCATGAAGGCATTACATTTGTTGTAATATTCTTAACAAATAAACAGGCTTCTGGTAAATAATTAGATCCAAATTTATTTCATCACACGCTACGTAGTCTTCAATCAACTGTTGTCGCACGTAAAAATAAATAACAAAGTAACCCGTGTAGTAATGTTGAAAGGAATGAAGCCTTCTTTGATAGCATTCTGAAAATATGCAGTGCAAAATCGAGGCAGAATAGGTCACATTATAGGAATTCTTCTCCGGGCCAGGTGAATAAACTCACTTAGGATTCAGTTCGTCCTGAAAGCAAGCGGAAAAAAGCTTGCCAACTACATAACTCCGGCACGCGACACCTGACATAACTTCTACCCTATAGAATGTACGGTGCTGATTTTATAGGACATTTGTAGGAATTTCATAGCAACCCACTAAATACCACATTCCCTCCCCTCTTTCGTATACTATGATTGGGTTTATGACATGGAAACACAACTAAGAGGGTAGCATAGTCCAAATTCAATTTGGTTCTATTTTGTCGTTTTGCTACAAATGAATGCTATCATCCGTTTGAGTGCTTTTGTGAAGCATTTTCAGGGTATACATTTTGAAACGCCTGTGTTCCGGTTTCCATCCCACCACCATCATTGGTAGCTGATTACATTAGTCAGTGGTGGTTGGTAATATAATAAGAGTGTTGTGAAGCTTTCATTATCTGTTTTGTAGATAATCGTATTATTTATGGTACTGGCTATGAGAATAGAGTACTTTGGGCTTGAACTAATGCCTATTTCTGGTTTCTTTTTTGGAAAAATTTATGATCCTCTATCATGAACTCGTCGCCCGTGCATTATTCTTTTACGTGTTATAATTAACATAATGTTACTTATCATTTACGACTGATAGCAAAATATTTACAGCCATTGCTAATAGTTTTGTAAGGATAAAATCTTTCCAGTGAAATTCCTAGCTAACACTATATTCGCAGTTCTAAGAAGATGTGACACAATCTTCCATCCTATTCGTATATTTTACACGTTAATGAATGATATTTCTTGTTCAGATACGAGAGAAACATTCAGTATCCTTCTGGATTTTACCAATTCTCTCGTTCTTCCCTCAACCCCTTTCCGTTGGAAGAGCAATAAATCCATAATTCTACTTTAGCCTTTGGAAATGTTAAAGTCTGTAATACAAATTAAAATGACGGCTTGGATTGGGTTCTTATTACATAAGTCGCAATAAATCCATAGAAAATTCTGAAATTAAAGATCCCATCTACTATGAATATTAATTAAATAATAACCCGACTTCAGACAAAGAGAATTTAAGAGATTTTTACCTAATGTACCTTTCTTGAATGAAAAGTTAGATCTGTTCTTGGTTATATGGAAATAATTGTATATATTGCGTCGTATAGTTTAAATTTAATTGGTGTTGCTGTTGGAGTTTAGTCATTGTATACTTGGTAAAAGGACATCAATCGAGCAGATAGAAAGCTACGGAATTTCGAAAGTTAAGAGCACTTACTAGTGCGCAATCCAGTATTTCTTCATGCATTATCCATTGATGAGAGCTCGTTTGGAAGTTATGATGGATACTAAGCGGGTCCTTCAAACCAATAGATTAAATCGTAGAAGGAACATGGGTTTTTCCTCGTCAACTCGTCATCAATGCGCTTCTTAATGCTTACAGTCGCTCGAAAGTAATGTGACAAATAGTTCCATTTGTCCTTTGAATAATATCCATCAAATCATCTCGGGGTAACACACCTATTCTTTGAGCAGGATTCCAAGTTGACTTTTGCATCTAAATGCGTACCAAACATCATTGACGTTTCCCGAAAAAATGAGCAGCCACGAAATATTTTGTTGTCATGAAGCAGTCTCTTCACCGTGTCCTCCGAGCAGGCAGGTCCTCATGCATTACAAGTAACACTCTGGGTGCCATTACCACGACAATTAGTAACTGTGATCCGAAATACATTAGTCACTCCTGTGAGGACTTTTAACTAAGAGCGTTTAAAAACCACGAAAAAGCTTGGGAGCCAACCTTGAGAACTATATAGAAGCATTGATATCTCTATCAGTTAGAGGCGTCTTTCTTTTGGTACGAGTAATCCGATATTGACCTTAGACTGATTTGTTGATTGGCATATGCAATATGCCTATGCACTATCAGCCTTCCTGATTTGATTGGAAACTCATCTAGCAAAGGGCTTTTATCATTTCCTTGCGTTCAACCATCTGAGTTTTTGCCAGCGGAAGGTAGAACCAACAGTTAGTTCTTCAGTGCTATCGATACACTACAGCGTATCGTTAGCACGTATATCGTATTTTAAAAAAACTACAGCGTGGCTCCTCTCAGACAGAGATATCATAGCCAAGTAGATTTCATACAATAACTTTGAGAAGGATATTCATGTTTTATGCAAAAATTAGAGTAAATTCACCAATCCGAATATTATTCAACTTACTTGGACCCAATACTGTGAAAACATGAATTTTTTTGAAATATTAGCACTGTATGTAATTGTACTTTGGTGATACTGTGTATTTTGGACCTGCTCCTATGATGACCATCCTTGCGGCTGTAGAGTCATTACAGGAGTAACCAACAAAATCCTCCTCTGTACTAGTATTTGTCTCCTCTGGTTTCTTTATTAAAAACGTCGAACGTCAATAATATACTTGGGTAAGGAAAAGATGCCTCTTATGGGTAGCGATGTCAGTGTATACCTATCAGAAGCATTTTCACTCGGGATGGGTCATTATGTATTGACCATAAGAAGACTGATTTTTCATGTGTAACAACCAAGTGACGATCGACTAGTAGTCCGTTGTCCTGATTTGGTTGAAAAATCTCTTCATCGACCGAACCACCCAACTCTGGTACCCAATCTTGGACTCAGCCAGCTCAGTTTTTTCTAGGGCGAAATTCAATTTAACCACCTGTCATTGCAGCACGATACTTGGATTGAGTTCGGCTTACTTGGCATTGTACTTGTCAAACCAATCTCTCAATTAAGACGCTTTGGTGCGAGGGATGATTGATTGCCCGAAAAATTTAGCTCGTGAATATGGCGTTCATTCAGTCTTGGTTCTGTTCATCGTGAATCCAGCCCCATAAAAAGCAGAAAAAAATTCCGAATACACAAACATAGGTACCTTTCCTAAGGTTGTGAAGAAGAGACTCTGCGTAGTCACGAGAAAATCTGCTCAAGGTCTTCAAAAAGAAGTCAAAGAATTATCTAAAGAAAATTAGGTGGTAGGCAAAAATCAATCGAGAAAAAACCTCTAAAAAACGCTGACAATACAAACAAACGTCAGAACTAACGGTATTCAACGCCAGTTTTGTCAGATACATTTGGATTTTTTAGCAAAGTTCGTTAAAATAGAAAATAGAGGGTAGGTAGAAGGAAAGGAAAAGCACGAAGTTTCCGAGAGACATCTTCAAACATTCTATTAAATTTTCTATTCTTATATACTCATTCGCATACACTTTTGCACCGGAGTAATTATTCTCACATTCATTTAAGGCCAGAAACGTAGCCATCACAATTTCGTCGCCCATTTACGTAATTTCATTTCATCCATCTTGTTAAAGTCAATTTATTTGATAAACAAAAGCAGGGCCCTCCTTTTAAGGGTAAGGCATGATTTTTAGATACAATATACATGTAGAATTAGAGTAAAAACCTTTATTTTGAACACGAAAGTCAAGCGTTCGGGAGCGCGCTCAGCAGGTGTTTCGGCAGCTGTTTGGTATAACGGTATGTTGTGATAAATGCATGCTTCTTGTATGATTTTTCCCTATTTAGTAAACAGTCAAAGGTCGTCTTCCATGTCAAGAGCTACATTTAACGTTATATATGCGATTATTTTTTTATAGCACAAATTTGAAAAATGGGTAAATATAAGACAAAGTCTGAGGGGAAATCTAAAAAAAAAAGTTTTTGAGGTAATCAGCATACGACTGAAAATACAAGTGCTTCTGCTGAAAAAATTGAAAAAAACTTTCATTTGAGTAAAATGTTGATCCTACTTTGCAGTACCAAATAGTCAACTTTGCTTTGTTTTTGTATTTGCAAAATATTCTAATGTGTTATAAATTGTAAGAATGATGTGAAGTTTTCTAAACCTGCTGAAAAAGAATTGGGCTTTCGATTAGTTATACAGGGTCAGTGTGAATCAGATTTATATATTTCAAGCAGCCCACAAATTTATTCTTCTTACGAAGTAAATCGGCGTTTTTAAGTCGCTGGTAATTTGACAAATCATTAGACCCTTTCTGGCGATGGCTCTTGCGCTCGGAGAGGTTTCTCTTCTCTTGCGATGGAAAGGAAAAGAGAAAGACGAAGACTATCAGATTTGTTACGAGTGTCATCAGCCCAATTGTACCGTGAATCATGAATGCAAAGCCGATTTAATGGTTTCATTGAAATGCAAAAATGTTAGAAGAAAAAAAATTTGAATAGTTCTGAATCGAATAAAACAAACCTGTAGTTTCAACAAAAGGATAAGCCGGGCCGCGAAAAACAATTGAAAACCTGCTGCAAGTAAAACGTAAGTAAAGAAAGTAAAACATGCTGCATTTACATATAAAATTATGCAAACATTATCTACTTATTACGAGTAAGCTGTGCCTCGAAATCCTGATTTTATTAAAAATATGAGCGATGCTATTTGTGCCGACGTAATCCACAGACCAAAAATTGTCCTGAAGTTGCTTATTCTTGGTGTTCATACCGAGCTGTGGAAGCATAAGGAAAATTGGGTGATACAAGAACCCCTCGCCAGTTACATATAAAAAACATTTCCATGCACCTGCAGTTAATTTGCGAAATGCAGATTCAGGTGAAACTGACACCGGCTGGAAAACATAAGAATCGTTTCTAGGAAATGCTAAGAAGCCAGACGCAGGTGTCAGCAATTACGAAACTATAAATTTGCTATGAGGAGGAACCTCTCTCTCAGTTGTCGCGTAGCCCTAAGGTACAATACTAGTAATCGGTGCTAAAAGAAAGAAAGCTAAATTTAATACAGTTGTTTTTATTTCCGGGGAAATTTTTATTTTTTCGTCCGCTCGACCCTCGACCATGTAATTCGCCTTGAGTAATGAGATTCATCCGTTCCTTAAAAAAATCTACGAAGATCTTACCAATGATGATTTCCTGACACGATGCATTGAAGCAAATTCGGAAAATTCAAACGAAAGCTTCAATTTTTGCCTTTCGCATATTGTTCCAAAACATATGTTAGCGAGGAAAATGCTGTTGAAATTGCCATTTTTTTGCCGAGTGCACATATAATGAAGGATTTAAACTTTTCTTGAAACATATGGAAGAAATCGAGATCACAGTTGGGAAAATTGCGGTATATTTTGCGCTGCAATGCGATGCTTAGCGTTTCGGCTCTGCCAACCAACGCAGCCTTGAAGCTTGAAAGGAGTGCAGGACTGAGCGCAGGAAGAGAAAATCTCATGCAAATGACCTTTTTTCAGGAGGAAGAAGGTTTATTATATCGCTGAATAAACCACTCGAACAACTGTTTTTGACCGGGCTGACATGATTTTGAAAAAACCTATATTACCGATCGGGCTGAAATCTTAACTCAGTATTCAGGTCATGTATAGCTTCAGCCCCTTACCGAATTCTGAATTTTTTGTATGCATTTTTAACAATTTTATTAATTTTTTTTGCCAAAATCTAGTCTTAAAAGTAAAAATTCCGCCAATTTGTTTTTCGTCCAAATGTTAAACTCTGGTAAGGGCTATTGTTTCAGGCTTTCCTGTCATGAGTCAGGCTTTTTTACGTCTCAGTTGTAGCCGCCTCTTTGTAAACCAACATGAAAAACATTTTTTTTATGTATAATTTAATAATTATTCTTTGAAATGCAAAAGTTTCAATACATAAAAATAACTACAACTGTTTAAAAAGTTGTTGAAATTTCATATAGAAGACCCAGACTGCCCTCTTAATTTTGTGTGTTAAATTTTTATTTATCGGATTGAATTTTTGGGCAGTTGGAGCCGCTTGTTGCAGAAAGCGAAGGTCCGACAGAGGCTGCAGTGCTAAGAAGATTGAACTTTCGACTGTTATCATTCGGTCTTCCTCAGCGGTTTGATAAAAGGGGTATTCGTGTCTCCTTTACGGTCTATACGAAATATTCAGTCAGGATATGACAAAGTTACATGGCTGAACTCTTTGAAGTACATGGTCCATTCTTTTATACAGATGAATGTGATTGACAAGAGGACCGAAGGGTGAAGACCAGTAAGATAACATTGAAAACAAAGTTTTTGAACCTCAGCTTTTTGCTCACTACCTATAATGTCAACTAGTCAAAACAGTTTTCCCCTCAAGTAATGGAAGACAGCAAGGTTTCTATTTATCTGCAAAGAGAAAAGGAGTTCTAGCTTCCGTCAGTACACTTCCCGCATTGCATTAAAATTACGGCCATTACTCCAATGGCCGCTGGACTGCCCGCCTTATAGGGGACGTGGGATCGTGGCTAAATCGAAGGCACGGTGAGACTGATTATTACCTTACCCAGCTTCTTAGCGGGCATGGGTATTTTCAGTCTTACTTGCACAAGATTGGTAAATCACGGTCCCCAGACTGCATTTTCTGCCCTGGGGAAAGGGACGACGCATGTCACACCTTCCCTTCTTCAATTATAGAAGGTGGAACTGGATGCGGCAGGACTTGTGGGAGGTGATGGGAGAGCTTTCTTCATGAAATTTGGTCGGAGAAATGCTGAAAAGTTTCGACAAATGGACCTGCGTGGCACACTACTCTCGGGCAATACGCATTGCCAAAAAATATACGATAGATAACCTTGGACGCGGGGTCTAGGGAGGTCTCCTTTCCAGCAGTCCTCCTCCATCCTGCCCCCTCCCGCTGGAGGGAGATTTCTCTAGACTGACGGCGCCCTAGCGCGAAGTAAAAAGAGGCCTAGCCCGAAGTAATGTGTCAAACGGTTCCAGGCTAGGATCTCTTGACAGGGGGGTTGTTTAGTGGGTAGTCTGGTAGCATGCGCAGGAGTCCCACACTCCGGGCGTAAATTGCCTTCACCCCCCAACCCAAAAAAAAAAAATTAAAATTACGAGAAGGAGAGCATTCAAGAAACATCAAAGGAAGACTCGCTGGCGGTATCTTTGCAAGTTAGAACCTCTCTCCATAGCTACAGAACCGAGTTTTCCCAGCGAACCCAAACCAGCGGCCCAACCGATATATAGTCTTTCTAATGATGCCTAATATAAGGAATACATTTCACACGGCTAAGTGGAAGTAAATTCAAGTAGCCCCGGAAAACTCAGTCCGAGTTTTTCACGGTCTAATGGGGATACTTTGGTATTACTTAAAGTATTACTTGAAGAAGTTTGACATAAGATACTAATCACATCAGGTGTGGCCCAGGCCTTCGTTTTTGTTGCAGAACTGTGAAATGTTTCCTAGGAAAATTTCCTGGGACTTGCACTGATGAATTGAATTTATGCAGATGATGTCGTGGTACGAGTCGCTGGGCGCCCAGTCGATCAAGCGCAATTATGGCTAAATGTGGAAATCCCGTAAGGAGCTGAATGACTACTGAAAAATTGAACTAAGGAAGAGCGCATAAAATTGGTCATCCTGACATAGAGGAGGATCCCTAGAACAAGGACGGGAAGTACCGGGAAGACATTTGTAGATTAGAAACTTTAAGTTAGATACCTTGACCTGCTGATAGGTTTTAAGCCGAGTTTCCCACAGGAAATCGGCTTTTACGGCTGCAGTAAATCATCCAATTTTCAATGATTGCACATGAAATCCGTCAAAACAAGTTGATTTTGATGAGTGTTGGAAAACACACGATTCTATCCGAAGCAGGAGTATGGCCTTTAACTAGGAGGTGGACTGATGAGGACTGGCAGAGATGCAAAGACGAGTAGTACTACGGACTGTATCGGAGTATGGGACAATATCCGATCCAGTAATACTGGTAATCGCTGCGGTGATACCCATCACCAGCCTTGCAAGACTACGTAACAGAATCTTTCTCCGAAGCCACGAGGAGGATAAATGAATAGTCTTTATCTATGAAAGCTGTTTCATCCGTGACTGGTAGCAACAATATTCGTGGTTCGAAACAATAATAGAATACGCTTCACATCAATTATTTAAAGCCGTAATAAAGTAAACATGGTGATAGTAACTTCCGCCTTCTCTGGTTAATGAGCGAACACGGTTGTTTCAATCTTGCGGCATAAGAGCGGTAAGTTAGACTATTTATAAGGTAAAACAGGGACTTTTAGCTGTGAGTTTTATCCGGGTTTGCTAATCGAAGAGATGCTCGAATCGACTGACAAATGGATCCAGGTGAAAAATTTTGTTCGCTCAATTTTAACAACAAAAAAGGCAGATTTGATGTGCTAGAGATGTAGAAGGGCGAAAGAGAATTTTCCTTTTTTTTCTTCCCGCTGGAGAATGTATTCGTGTTACCCGAAGGTGCCATATGGCGTAGAGTAAGGGGATGTATACTGAAGTAATTTGTCAATCTGTTCCACATTATGTTGCCTGGTTGACAGGGCAACCTAATTTGTCTCTAGTTGGAAAAGAAAGCAGTTCTTCTCTTCTAAAACAAAATCTTCAAACCGGTGAAGGACGCAGTTGACGATGTAGATGAAGAATGCATTCCTGTATTACCATGTAACTACTAGCTGGTCTTTTATTATATACTCCCTGAAAAGACAGAAAACATAAGCAACCGAACAACAAACAACAACAAACTGAATCATTTCGACTTCAATTTCGATTTGTGAAGTTCGTTGCTTGTTCAGTTCTTAGGCAAGCTCAATTGACGCTACGAAACGTTATGATACGCCATTAATTTTTTATGTCCTGTTCATCAAAGCATGCTTAACTTGGCGAACATATGGCGGCAAGTTGAAATGAAAATCATCGATATGTCCACAAACGTAGACATTGTCGCCAAACGAATTGTAAACCCCGTCGAAAATTGAGGGTGTGCTAATATTGCTAACTAAGTGGTTTATTGCGCTTCGGAAGAGAACTCGCACGACAGGTGTCATAGTGATTTATCGATATCCTATCCGCGAGACTCCAGCTCATTTGTTCAACATTCCAATCGACTGCTGCGTCGATGATAGTGAAACGAGGTTATCTCAATTTACAGATCATACAAAAGGCTTAAGAGAATGTCAACAAACTAATTAAAGCAATTCGAGCAATCGACAGCAAATCAATAATTCCGCCGGGCGGAAAAATATAATAAGTGAGTGGTGAAGCTGGTGCTGGTGCTCTTGCTGATTCCCGACCGAATGTTGGAGCTTATTATCCGAAATAGCAGATATTATGAGCTGCAATAAAACAACGCTAGGGAATGTTATCGATATTGCCGTCGAAAGTACTATCGCCAGGCGTGCTGTTGATAAAAAGGAAGGATACGCACATCCAATCAATTTGTCGACATTTGGAACAGGAAAACACATCCGAGCATCTGAAATGCGGAGAAAATGAGTTTTCGCACAGATGGAACAGTTCTGAATTTTTGTATTTATTTCGCTAGCAAAGCGGTAAGGATGGTCCAGAATCAGAAAGAAACGCTAAGCACAAAAGCTTTAGATATAAATTCCCCAATGAGATTAAGATGATGTTTAGGTATTAATTAAATTTAGTCTCATGTTCGAGTGGGCGGTGAAGCAGCCGAGGATGTCGTAAAATAAAAGCGTAATGCAGTACAGTCTATGAAAAGTACGTAAAGAATGGCTTCCTCACCATTTATGCACGGGAAGTCTTCCACGAGTCGGATTCAAACCTGAAGGCGTGATACTTCATTGAGCTGGAAAATTTATTCTTATTAAATATGAATTGCGTAAGATGTAATGCTAAATTAACTTTTAATTGCAATCGATCGTTCGTGTTGATTTTTAAAATTTGATGTTTCAATGCTCGGTAAAAAGGACGCGATGAATGCACGCAGCAATTTTCCTGGAAGTTTTATGACATAAAAAGGCAACTTAGATAACCAATAGTCTATTTTTTGAATCTACTGGAAGAATAGCCTTGAAGTCATCAGTTACCTGTAAAATCAGTTGCCGCAATAGTCTGCAAAATGATTACACAAGAGCCAACAATGGAGTCCCAACAAAAAATGTGGATCATTAAATTACAATTTATTGTAAGCAATCCAGCGTATTAACGAACGTACCCAAATAGAAGCAAGTGTTACAATGTATGTCCTGTGTGTCTTCTTATTGCTTCCTTCCTCTAACCTGGGATGTCGCCGCTTCCAACGAATTTAGCGCCTTCCACAAGTTTCTATGAATCTGTGGCTTTTCCTCTCAACTGAATCGTTCGCTAACAATACAAAATGTAAAGTTTTGTTATTGCACAAGTTTATAGTCTAAACTTATAGCGTAGTGTCCTGACATCCTCATGTCGACGTTGATTTCCGAATCAAAATCTACATGCATGCAGTCATGTTAAATGAAATTGCATGTGGGTTGCGATGGTTCTCTGACTGCAATTTGTTTGGAATATTAAAATGTTGCCTCATGCATTTTAAGTTAAAGTTTTGTATATACTAAGTTTCAGTTGGAGTTTAGCCATGCAGGTTATCCAATTTGACATATGAACTGAGCTAAATATTATTCTTTCATGGGAAAATATTCAGGGATAATTACTTTATATTTTAGATTTTTATTTTTGATTAAAGTATATGCGCCGTAGATCTATTTATAATTGATTTTTCCAATGTACAGGGTCTCTATTTTAAGTAATGAGATTTTTTTCGTCCTGGCGCGATTTTTCATACAAACGCGATTGGACTGGAGCGAGTAGTAGGGGGTTTAACCTTCAACACGGTACAAGTGGTAGTCTTCTGCTGGCTTACATTGAGGGATGATCGCTTGCGACATTGACGTCTTCAAAAAAGTGTGTGCAAGCTCAAAATGTAGCGAACTACGGAACAGGGTTAAATTTCGTGGTGGTGGTTCGCATTCGAAAATCAGGCGCATCAAAATTGGAAATGAGTCGACACTCGTACGGCAGTTAATGCTTATTACAAGCTCAAGTTCATGCTCAACATGTTTGAAGGATGCCGGGAAAGTATGGAGGACGAATCGCGCTCAGGTCACCCGTCGACCTCAAGGACTGGAGACAACGAACAACGTGTGCGGGTTCTTCTGAACTCTGACCGACGTATAAGTGTTCGAATGATTGCGGATAACTTTGGAATTGATAAAATAGTGGTGCACAAAATTATCAGTGAGGATTTTGGGATGCGGACGATTTGCGTCAAGTTCGTCCCAAAAGTTTCGACGAAGTAGCAAAAGCAAACCCGTAAAGTTATTTCAAAAGATCTTTTGGAACGCCTCGAAGAGGACCCTCAGTTTTTCAACAACGTCATTATCGGGGACGAAAGTTGGTTCTTCGAATACGATCCCGAAACAAAGCGGCAGAACTACGAATGGTACACTCCGCAATCACCTCAACAAAAAAGCTCGCATGTCCAAGTCCAGGATCAAAGAAATGCTGATTTTTTTGTTTGACAAGAAGTGTGTGGTCCACTCGGAATTTGTGCCTGAAGGACAGTCTGCCAACGACCCTTCTAAAATGAAGTGTTGAAAAAATTGTAGGGATGGGTGAACCGAATGGGACCAAAAATTGCCGCCAATTGGAAGCTCCATCATAACAATGCACCAAGTCACTCCTGCTTCGTGGTTCCCGATTATCTAAAGAAAAATGGCAATACAGTGGTTTCCCAGCACCTCTACAGCCCCGACACGTCCCAGGAAACTTTTTCTTCTTTCCCAAAGGGCAAACCGCTCTTAAAGGACGCCACCACGGGACTCTGGATGCTGTTACATCAGCTTGCATGCGTGCTCTGAAGGATGTTTCGGTTTCGGACTTCCAGAGAGCGTACGAAGCATGCATGTATGCTCAAGGAGCATACTTTGAAGAATACTGAGGAAATGTAGCCATATCTGCAACAAATTTTGTTTTCTGGATTTATTCTCATTAATTAAAATACAAACCCTGTATGTAAGAATTAGGGAAAGTTATCTTAATATTTTTTGGTCTATTTAGACCAGAAAATTCTTGGGTTTAACCTTTACCCTAGATCACAGATCATTTGTCTCATAGTCGGCCGATACCCCAGGTATTCGAAGTGTTGGTATGTTCCCGCCACTTAAGCCTTCCATGGTTCTTTTTGCCTGCCTGATTGAATTAGTGACGTGTGGCCAAGTGACGCGGATGCAGGCTTCCATGTTTTGGAGATATCTCGATTTGGTCATCTCTTTTTTAAATTTTAGAGGAATTTAGAAAGAGTTTAGGAAAAAATGTTGAGTATTCATTCCTAATCTCATAATAGTGATGCTGAAGAAGAACAGGAAATGCGTCACATGGTAAGACACATTTCCTAACATAACTCTGCTTCTGGCCCTGAAGACAATTTAGAACAAGATTCAGTGGTCAATACCAAACAAAGCGATCAAATCTATGAGTCTTCTAATTATGAGAAAGATTTAATTATTGTTAGACGCAATCGAAATATAAGAAAGGCAATCGATTCCGATGACGATACTATAAACCAGCCAGAAAGACGTCGTCATCGGCCTCAGAATTCTCTCGTAAATGTATTATGGAGAAAATAAACACATGTGGGCAACTATTCCTCGCAGTTTAAATAGTCAATATTCAAGCCATATAGTTAATTTGGTAAATATATATATTAAATATATAATTTATTGTTAAATATATTGTTAATTTTATGCCTGTAACTGTAGATGACGCAAAATTTTTAGTTGATCCTGTTTCTCTATTTTATTTATTTCTTGCCAACCAAATAATCAATGATGTTGTTCATACTTATGGTAAAAAGACTTGAAAAAAAAAATTAAAGTAGACTCTCAATAGTTCACATATCATCAAAGGGATAAAAACATTATTTGGACTTTTAATGCTTTTAACCACCACTGGTCGAGTTTAGAGGACGATGCCAATTGAGGATGTCTATACCAAGCAAACTGAACAAGTGTAGTATGAAAATTATGATGGTGTTTGACTGAAGCTCAAAGTTTGTTTATGGCGCAGAGACAGATAGAACTATCACAGACAACGTGGCTCTTAAAACGAAGTAAGTGAGACGAGCTAGTGCTGCCAATGTCGATGCTCCTACTATTCCCCTCAGAAGGATCGCAGATATTGATCATTACTAATGACTTCTCTGTTATCGTGTTGCTACTTGAAACATACGGCTGCAATGAATATCATATAGATGCTTACCAAGTGGTATCGTAAAGATTTCTGCGAAATAACCCTCCGATTTCACGTACTTCAACTCGATTGATTAATCCTTTACTTTTTCTCGCACAAAATGATATTTTATCGCGATGAGTTTGGTTCGAGAGGTTCTAATATAATTTTCTGCATGAACGATTGCAGCCTGGTTTTCACACGATCTTTCACTGCTATTTCCAATTAAATCTTCCAGGCTTAGGGATTTGAGTAGTTCCCTTATCCAGGTTATCTGTTTTGCATAGGTAGCCACCGCTACGTCTTCGGTTTCCATCTCGCTGAGTACTGTTAGCTCGGGCTAATATTATAACATACCTACTGAGATTTATAGGATCCTCCCTTGAGGTTTTCCAATCCGCGTGAGAAAATGTTGCTCTACAGCTACATAATGCGAACCTACAGCTTGTGACCTGTAGGTACGAATTTTAATTTGTAGTCTTTTGTATTCTTCAGATAAAGAAGAATCCTTTAAGCCGAATTCCAATGACTTCGATTGTAAATTGAAGAATATTGTGCTAGTTTGGTTACGGCAAAAGTAATATCTGGGCGCGTTGTTTTTGACAGGGGGTCGAAGCTATCATTGCCTTCCATCGGCGTTATTGTTCCATTTTCATCCTGAAGTTGAAATTGAGTTAGCAGCTTATCGATATAATTGATAATTTTTCCTTTCCGAATTTTATACCAAGCATTTGAGAGATTTCTCCAAGATATTTGACCTCAAAACAGCTTTTTCATTTTTCATTTTATTTCAAAGCACATATGTTACTATATTATAAATATTTTTTCGTCGTTTCATTTTCCATTATGACAATCATGTCATTCACGTAGACAACTAGGATCACTTTTCCCTCTTTTACAAATCATTGGCTAATACAAGGGTCGATTTCATTTCGAGTAAATCAAAGACTCGTCCAAGATTTCTTTTTGAAAGGAATCAAGGAATCAAAATCAAGGAATGTTTTTTTGAATCAAATCTTTGTCTTTCAAAGATTTGATTCCAACATCTTCCGCTTTGCTTCAACCCGTATATTGATTTTCTCAGCTTGCACACTAAATGTCCTCGTCTTATTTTTAAAAATATTTCCGGTCCTTTTAATCGCTGTAAAGATAGGCGCTCTTTACATCGTAGTGGTCGATGTTCCAATTCTTTTTAACACTTGCAGCAACATGCAATCGTATTCTTTCAATACTGGATACTGGCTCGTATATATTATCATTATCGCCTCATTTCCTTTGGCTACAACCTTTAGCCACTAAGAGCGCTTTGAAACTCAGCCTTTTTCCAGTTTGCCACTTCGATTTTGCGTTTTCTCAACTCACTCAGTACCGCACGTTTATTAAAAAAAAATAATAATGCGAAAGCGTATCTACTGACGTTATCTATGATAAAAAGTATTCATCTTTGATTTCCCCCTACTTGGAATACCGATAGGACCCATAAGATCAGCATAAACGAGTCCGAGGATCGATGTCCTCTTTCCCCTTGTGCCATCTAAATATTTATATGATTTAATTAAGATTTAAACGAAGATTGCAGAATGTGTAGAAAATTTTTCACAAGTTAGGCCCAAAACTGAAATGTTATTTGCCATTTTTAAAATCTTACATTTGTTGACGTGCATCATCCTTCGATGCTTTAAATCGAGTGATTCTGTCTACGTCCCATGTGCCTTCAACGTTTTTAGGGTGACTTTTGTCTACTGGTGCTGTATCTTTTATTACATTCAATCGAAATTTATTTTATTGATAATAAGACATAAAGATATAAATAAATAAAATATGTAGATCATGACCATATGACCAGTGATTGTGTTGGCACGACGTTGAAATCAAAGCCATTCAACAGCTTGAATGAAATGAATATTGAATTAAATATTCACTTTTATTCTTGAAATGAATATTTATAATCGTAGACGTGCAGTTTAAGGTCTCGAAGCGACGCAGTTTTATCATATTTCCATTAGTAACAAAAAATTATTTACCGAACAACAGATTAGACATCATTGCGACAAGATGCCCGCGAAACCTATCCTAAATGAATTTCAAAATAGTTCATCCAGTCAAACTCAATATTAAAAAGATAAAAAAATGATCAAAATTGAAAGACGGGGTCAATTGACCGAGACTGTCGGAGGCGGTTGTTGGAGGAAGAGAAGACCCGAGAGGTATATAATATATACCTAATATAATATGCTAAAATATGCTAAAATATATGGTATAATATGCTTAAAATAAGAAGAAGACCCTTGAATTTTACAAAAATAATAATACCAAAAAAAAATAATAAATAGATAAACAATGCAGTTAAAACATAGCCCCAAGTTGGGCGCCATGTTGAGTATTTTCAAAATAATAGAACCAAGAAAAATTTAATAACTAAAATAATATAGTGAATTGCAGTGGCCAATCGGTCGCACCTGTAGCAAGGAGAGATAAGCTTATTATTGAAAATATAAAGTTAATTGCGGCTAACTCACCGCGTGGGCATGGGAAACATTCTTAACGCCCTAACCCTTTCATTACTCACACACTCAAATAAAACAATAGAGACACATATAACAAATAAACGAAATTTGATTTTTCTACTTTCTAAGTTTTTTATTGTTGTTATACATTGCAATTTAGCGATGTAACCAACCTTTTTTAATACAAGATACAAAACCACTGAGATGAGGCAACTTCTACCACCCATTTATCGATCACGTCTAGAGAAGCGATTTAATTGTAATTTTGCTCATCAAACGTCACCTAGTGTTGCGACTCGATTGATGATGACTTTTCCACAGACGTCTGCATTCCACCCGGTGCATGCATTCTTCACCGGTTATCAAAAATCCAAAAATTATATGCATGTCGCGCTTCTCGGTTATCTACGATGCGTTCTCCCGTTGTCTAATGAAAATTTTTTTTTCTTCTTTTATTGGAAACTCAATTTCCACTTTTCCACTTATTCTTCTTAATGTTAATAATATTTAATATATTTTATTTCACTTTTTTTTCTCTACATTAATATATTTAATTTCATTTTTGTTGTTGTTTTTCTCTACTTCAATATTTAATTTCACTGTGGCTCATTTATTATTATTTCTTTCATTTCTTTCATTTGTTATTATTCTTCTTCTCTCTATAAAATAACAATTTTTTACAGCGTTTTGCTTATCGGGATTTAAATGAATCAAATATCAAAAGGCAACGACTGAAATTCAATAAACTACTTTCTTCAGCTTGATTAAATGACGCAATAAACTTCACCTTCTTATAGGTGGTGGTTCACTACCAACACCCGAAGTATAAAAATGGAAAATTCCTTTCCAGATAAAGTTCCCAGAATTTAAAAGGGTATTTTGTTAATAGGGGATTTTATTTGTTGAGACTTTTCTTTCTCTCTTATTCTTCCTGAGACTTTTGTTTTCTTCTTATATTATTTACGTAAATATTGCTTAAAAATACGTTAATCTAATTACAAATATCATTTTAATTCTAGTCTTTGTTATATTTTATTATGCATGATTTTTTTAACTTAAAAAATACGAGTACTTATTTACAAATTAAAATTTCACCAAAACTTCATTCGATTATATTAAATAATCTTCATCTAATAGCGCTTAGTCTCTTTTTTTGTTATTTTATGTTATATTTTATTTATTTTGTTTGATGGTTTTTAATGTCTTTATGTCGTCTACACAACGGAAACGTAAAAAGACATGGTACAAGGATCACATATGTGAAAGATTAATATTCACAATGTACAGTACAATCATAGACAAAAAGATGAAAAATATATTAATAAAACACTAAAAACAGCAAAACATAAATCACTTCATGACTTTTAAACGCAATTTATTTGCCTTGCAATCGGCAATAATTTTTCAATATCATCTCATATAAAAGATTCCTAACTAACTAAAGCATTTACACGTTTTCATTTATGAAGTGCAAAAATTATATCAATATTTATATTTTCCATAATTTTCAACCAGCCTCGGTTTTAGAATGTAAACTGAGTTAACATCACACTTAGAAAAGCAATTTCTGGGAACAAATGGTGACACTTTTTATTTGAATGTTGAAATTGCAGTGAAATCACTTTGCGCTTTACTCAGTCAACGCTACTGAAAAATATGAAAAAAGTTTATGTTTGCTATCGTTTGCCTTCAACACAAGCAAATGAATCCGAAGTTGTACATATGTCTAAATTGTATGGAAGTGCCAGTGCTTAATTCTTCAGGAAATGATGTTTATGTGGAATTAACATTCCCGGAAAGTTGATTCTTTCAACATTTTTGACCATTCGTTTGTATAGCTAGTGAAAAACACACAATTTTCCTTTTAAACCATAGAATTATTTATTTTATTTTTTACATATATCGATAGTTCGAAAGCCAGTTGCTTCCTTCCTCAGTGCTAAACGATTCATAACTTAGGAAACCAACCCTATATATATGCCTATCCTAATTAAACTTAATTATCTAATTAACAAAATCCCCTAACTAACAAAAGGAACCATTAACAAACCGGCCATTGTAAATTATTTTTATTGGCAGTATACCTCTATCTAACTTATTAAGCCAAAAGGCTTAATCCCTCATAAGGTTATTTTCATTATTTTTGTGTGTGAGTTTGAAGAGAGATGAATGGGCGTTACCTTGGTCTTGATTCATCCTGTTGGTTTTGAGTATTTTGAATATCTCCAGGCTTTCGATGACGTCCAATTTTTGGTACTGTCTTACCTGCTTGATCACTTTTAGATCCTCCGTCCTGATCTTGTGTCCCGTTTCCACAATATGTTTTGCCACCGTTGATTTAATTTCCTGTGTGCTTCTTTTCTTTTTCAACACGTTTTCTGCTTCGCTAAGGTGCTCCTTGCAGCGTATGATGGCTAGACGTCGAATTTGTCCTGCGTAATATTTGTTGCAATCGGGGCAGGAGATTTTGTACACCCCACTTTTTTCTTCTAGGCGAAGTGGATCCTTGACTGACTTGACACGGCTTTTTATTTGGAGTTTTCTGTTCGTAGGTATTAACTCTATGCCTGTTGTACTCATTAGTTTTTTGAGTGCTCCTGTTGCTGGAGTGTGTCTGATCGCCGCTCTTCTTGTATTTTCGGGTTGTGTATTTTTCCCGAACAGTGTCGACAAACTGTGGAGCTCTATCTGTCTCTCCTTTTTCCCTATTATCCTTTTGATGGTATTCCTATTGTAGCCGTTGATTTTTGCTGTCTGCATAATGTATTCTTCCTCTTTTCGTTTCTCGTTTGTTGAAAGCGGTATGCTGAGCATTCGATGGATCATCGCGTGGTATGGGGCCATTCTTTGAGTAAATGAATGGAAGGACGTGGCCGGAATCGTCCTTTGTGTTTGTGTTGCTTTCCTGTGTATTCCAAAGTTAAATTCCCCGTTGTTTGTATGAATACATAAGTCCAGGAAAGTTAATTGATTATGTTCCCCCGTTTCCATCGTAAAGACTATGTTTTTGTGTATTGAGTTTAAATTCCGAAGCGTCTCTCCGAGGTTGTCTTTTTCCACAGTTGCCAACACATCATCCACGTAATGGATTCGAAACCGAGGTAACATACCTAAGTCTTCCAGCGTCATTTCCAAATTGCACATAAATACCTCGCTGATAAGTGGTGAAAGGGGATTCCCCATTGCGACCCCGCCTGTGCCTTTTAAATATCTTCCTCGAAACATAAAATAATTTTCCTGCATGAATAACTCCGGCAATTTCATTAACGCTCGCACTTCTCTTCTCCAAGTCCAATTTTGTTGCTTGCCGTTTAACAGAAAACAGTGCTTTCACGTCGAAAGATGTTAGAATCTCATTGTTTTTAATTCCTCCGCTATCCTACAGTCGAGCGACAACTTTTTTGTTATTTTTGACTGTTCTTGGGCCTATGTTGTTATTGATGATACTGTTGATACGGTTCAGTAGCCATTTTGCTAGTTTGTGAGTCGGTGAATTCACAGCTGCAATTATTTCCCTCATCTCGTTTCCGGGTTTATGTAGTTTCGGCATGCACCTTATTTGTGGAAGGCATGGGTTTGATGTTTTCGCCGATTGAGGGATCTCGATAATTTGTTCACACTTCTTGATTGGTTCATTTATTCTTTTCACTGAGCCAGGGAGAGGATCTTTCCTCAGTTTCATGAACTTTCCGTTATTCAAAATTTTGTTTACTTCTGCCTCGTATTATTCTTGATCCAAAATAACTATATTATTGCCTTTGTCTGCTTCTATATAGACAACCGGTTTCTCGTTTAGCTGTTTGATCAAAACGTCATGTCTTGATTTTGGTACGCTTATTATCCTTTGGATCATATTTCCAACTTGATGTCTAATATTATGCTTGGATTCATTTGTCTCAAATTTTATTGCTGCTTCTACGTCTATGATGACATCCTCCACCGCTCCTAGGTTGCTTGTTGTGGCAAAGTTGAGCCCCATGTTGAGAAGTTTTAATTGTTCTGCCGTGAATATTTCTTTTCAATTATTGATAACAAAATCAGGTATTATTTCTACATTTGTTGAGGTCTCCTGGTTCTGTTTTGTATTTGTTAGAAAGAGAAACGAAAAGAGGAAGAATACATTATGCAGACAGCAAAAATCAACGGCTACAATAGGAATACCATCGAAAGGATAATAGGGAAAAAGAAGAGACAGATAGAGCTCCACAGTTTGTCGACACTGTTTGGGAAAAATACACAACCCGAAAATACAAGAAGAGCGGCGATCAGACACACTCCAGCAACAGGAGCACTCAAAAAACTAATGAGTACAACAGGCATAGAGTTAATACCTACGAACAGAAAACTCCAAATAAAAAGCCGTGTCAAGTCAGTCAAGGATCCACTTCGCCTAGAAGAAAAAAGTGGGGTGTACAAAATCTCCTGCCCCGATTGCAACAAATATTACGCAGGACAAATTCGACGTCTAGCCATCATACGCTGCAAGGAGCACCTTAGCGAAGCAGAGAACGTGTTGAAAAAGAAAAGAAGCACACAGGAAATTAAATCAACGGTGGCAAAACATATTGTGGAAACGGGACACAAGATCAGGACGGAGAATCTAAAAGTGATCAAGCAGGTAAGACAGTACCAAAAATTGGACGTCATCGAAAGCCTGGAGATATTCAAAATACCCAAAACCAACAGGATGAATCAAGACCAAGGTAACGCCCATTCATCTCTCTTCAAATTCACACACAAAAATAATGAAAATAACCTTATGAGGGATTAAGCTTTCGGCTTAATAAGTTAGATAGAGGTATACTGCCAATAAAAATAATTTACAATGGCCGGTTTGTTAATGGTTCCTTTTGTTAGTTAGGGGATTTTGTTAATTAGATAATTAAGTTTAATTAGAATAGGCATATATATATAGGGTTGATTTCCTAAGTTATGAATCATTTAGCACTGAGGAAGGAAGCACCTGGCTTTCAAAATATCGATATATGTAAAAAACAAAATAAATAATTCTATGGTTTAAAAGGAAAATTGTGTGTTTTTCACTAACTATTAAAACTAACCATAGCAAAGAAGTTCGAACAACTTAATATTAGTCATTCATTTGTACTATATATGGAAATATTTGTGGAAGTTTTGGTGTAAGTATACGTACATTTTGGGGAAATGGGGCAAAATATGTTGGCTTAGGGCCTCTCTTTATCTTCCACTTTTACGCTTAAGATGTTTTAACGAAAAATTGTAGTGTAAACGCTTTCCTTGGAGCTGATGCCCTTCAGATCTCTCACTATTTGGATGCTGACGTGACTTCTGGTTCAGAAACGAATTAAGTTCCGCACATTCTTCAGGTGTAATTTCAACGAAGCGAACGAGTGATGATTATAGTTCAGGAATCACCAGTAAAAATTAAATCTTATCAACCTTATGATGCTTGGTGAATATCCTTCCATATATTTTCTTGGTTCGATCTTGGGAACTACTTTCTCAATCGTTTCCAATCGCAACTTTCATCATCAGAAGGTAATCTCGGAAGATGGTAATAATTCTGGTAACTCTGGGTAGCTTGGGTGCGCCGGGCCTTGCTTTGTGGGTCTCGAGGACGCGTTTCGGCTGCATACAGCCATCTTCAGCTCGTTCTGGTGTCTTTGTCGCGGTGTCCATCTTTTTACATGTGAAACTTTTATCGGAGGGGTAGGTCTGGTTAATTAGGTGTTAACAAGGGTCATTAAGCTTGGGTCTTTTCAGGATCGTGGGATTATCGTTGATAAAGCTGTCGTCTTTTTCTGGTTACCCCGATCAAATTTTTTCGTGACATTTCCCGATTGGTTTTTTTGAAATTCATCCAATGACATCACCCCAATGAAGATATATCAGGTGTGCAAATAAGTTATGAGGTATTTACAAAAGATGGCGTAACTAGAATAAAATCGGATCGGGCTATCTTATAACTTATATATTCGTATAACTTATATATTCATATATACAATTTTCTTCTCATAGTATGTGTCATTTCGTCTAAAAGTCAACAGGACGCATTTTTTGTGTTGCAACCGTGTCAATTTTTATGCCAACGAAACATTTGCGGGGAGCGCTCCTTTTTGCTTCAACGTGAATGAAAATGCAGTTAAAAGACATCGACTGCTATGTGAAGCACATGGAGTGCGTACTCTAGTAATAAACATGCGAGTATTAGGTCCGGCGTTTTGAAAGTGGTGACTTTGACATCAGTGACAAAGAACGCGAAGGGAGGCCAGCAAAGCTTGAAGACGGTGAGTTGGAAGAATAACTGGACCAAGATTCCTTCCAAACTCAGGAAGAGCTTGTTGAAACTTTGGGAGTGACCCATCAAGCGATTTTAAAACGTCTCGAAGATGTACTACGAGCTAACGTGGTGAATCTTCCTAGCAATTTATTTTATTTAACACGTGAACTGAGAACTGATTGTAAAAAAGGAGAAACAAAGCAGAAAGCCTTCAAAATTATGAATGAAGCGTTCATCCGCAAAATTTGTTAGCAGTGAAAAAATTATTGGAAAATGGCAGATCGGAGGCTTTATTTAATGTGCTATAGTCAGCAGACACTTTTTCCACCTGACTGCTGCCTGCCCTGTTCAATTCAGAATGCCTGGTCTGGAATACCCTTCAATACACATGGAGACATGGAACATCCGTCAGAAATATCATTTACATCAGTTGAAAAGATCAAAAATCAGCTGGGTTTGTTCCAGGTCCAAAAAAAAGCAATTGTTTGGGCAAATATCAAATTCTAATCCATTTTTAATATTTCTAAATAAGAAACTCGAATTAAGATATTCTTGTTTTCATCCAATTTAAAACATATAAAATGAGCCGAGCATTTAAAGTTGTTCATTATATTACAGGACATTTTATTAAATCAAGTTTAGGAGGCATAATACCTTGGCCCGGGCAAAATTTAAATAATGTCTGAATATTTGGAATTTTCTCAACAACAACAAGGCAATATACATAAATCAGCATCGTAACTTGAGAATGCAAGATAGAAAACAAAAACACTTTCCTAGCGGACATAATTTCCAACCTTATGATTACCAGTTCATCCTCGAGATGTATTTTGCACAAACTTATCAGTATTGGACTTCGAAGAGACTTCTTCTAAGGACAGGAAATGGAAATTGGTCCCAAGTACGTTAGTACACCACCCAAAAGCCTCGTCCCTGAACCTTGGAATCGAGTTGGTTAGGGCGTGAAGGTTCGCGTGCGATTCTTCTGCTTTTGATGTTAAGATTATTTTGTAATTTATGATAAATTGCAGCCCGCCATCATAGTCGTGGGCATGATTCCTTAAATAGAAAGTACGAAGTAAGATGAACGGACGAGAAATGGCTACGAACGATACTAAAAGCTCTTTATCCGCCGTGCTCCGTAGTCTCTCCCCGTAAAGTGCCAATTACAATTTTCAATGCATTTTCACTCACAAGGATCCGATAGGATGTAGAGCCAGCGTTTTTCATTTATGATGATTCTATGAATTTTCTCAAATCACTTTGAACTTTGTATTGGAAACATCCTGTACGCGATTTATTGTTGATGGAATGAGTGCGATTCGCAAGCCGCGTCCTAAGTTTTAATAATCTTCCCAGATTACTATCAGATCATGTTGGATTTCATAAAACGTTCAAAGGTTACTCCTTTTGGACTGAAATAATATCCAGACGGCATTTGTTCGCACAGTAAAACAATGATTTTAAAGGAGGATCAAATACTTTCTCACGCTCTTTTTTCGTGGTTTTAACAGCAAAGCATGAAAATAAAAACAATTTTTCCACATAAGTAATGTGATCCATCGGTTTTGTTCCGTTTGAACGTTTTCGTGGAGAGCATTTTTTCGCGGAATTTTTTCTAATATATTCTTACTCCTTACTCTCTTTACAGAATGGAAACGAAATTCGACTCAAGACAAGGACAATTCCCAGCCACGTTCCCCGATACCTTCAAAGATTTTTTCTCGATGATGAGCGAAGATGAAGACCATTTAGATTTATTTACAAATCTCCTCGAAGACAAGGTAAGTTCCTTAGGAGTTAAATTATTTGCATAGCCTGAATTTCGAGCCTTGAAGGAATTGCAAAATTAAAACGTGCACCAACTCACTACTTTGTATAACTCCAATTCATTATTCATGCCAAACAAAAAAAAAGGTGGAGGAAAATCGTTCATAAAGTACGCTAACATTTACGAGCTCAATGAAACTTAACGAGCTACTCCCGAAATGAAATCAAATGATGAAATGGAAGCTATTTAACAAGGATCATTACTGTCGGTATCCGACGTGGTGTGGAAGCATCATTTTTCTTGTGTCTAATGTTTAGGGCGTGTATGGAGACGTCGTGAGTGAGGGATGCGATGGTGGTATGTTGCCCATAATTGTTCTAGGGTCGTTGTTCTTTATTTAGTGGCACAGATTTAAAATTTTTTGTTGTTCTTTAATGATACTCTGCAATATTAATTTTAATAAATCTCTTTGTCAAAGATGAGTTTACTCTCACTTAGAATTAGGGTGGGTGGCAACATGTTCTAAGCGTAGGCACTAACAATTAGATTTGATACATGGGGAGATACTGTGGGAGATTAAGCTATTATAATCGGCGTGAATATTCCTTAGAAATGATAATCCTTAAACAGAATCGTCTTCATATAGAAGAGTGTATGGCAAACGATATGAAAATTAAAAATTAAAAATCATTTGAATAATGAATAATCAACTGAAACGATGTCACACGTATTGATTCTATGTAAATCAATACGTGTGACATCATTTCAGTTATTGTAAAAGGACTTTCTAAATGTATGAAAAATTGATTTCCAATGCAAATCAAATATTTATTTAACATTCCTGAATTAGATATGTTCATGCTACACCAGATGGACTGAACAAACGATAATTACAATAGCAAATAAACCTGAAACCAGGGTCTAAATTCTGAAGGCTGACGATTAAAATAATAATAATGGTAACAGAATAGTTATACCAATATAAAACAACTTTTATCTATATCAGCTAATCAATTATAGTATAGCCTCCAGGTTGACGATGGTTACCGGCTGCTGGTTGGCATTCCCTGTGGCCCTTGGAGCTTATGTAGAACAGCTAAGGCGGTTTTTCGAGACCTAAATCGGACAATCACTTGCACTTGTTCTTCGTTGTCCCACATCGAAACGATGGAAGGACGCCAACAGGATGCTGTTTCTTTGAATGGATCCATAAAACACAATACTTTAATGCAACAGGAAACGCTATTCGATTTTGGAATATGCATCAATATGGAAAGACAACTAAACCGGGCGCGGTTCTACAGTCTACAATATTTTAAACCAGCAGATTGTCTCCTAGATACCACAGTCCACATAACCGAACGGAATAGGTGCGAGATTGGCATATGACAATCTCATAAGATTTTTAAATGTGGGAAGCCTTCAGGCCATCATCGCTAGTTTAAAGTTATGTTCATTATAGATGAGAAACTAAAGCATAATATAATCGGCTTCTAGTTACCACCAAATGAATATACTGGTCTGCAAAAAAAAATTTATTACCCTCCTTTCTATTTCATGCATACCGAATGATAAATTAGATAATTCTGAATAGAAATATAGTATTAAATCTTCCGTATCACATATAGTTTTTTTTTCAATTGTGGTTTTAAATGAACTTTAAATTACTCATTTTTTTGCTAAAAAACTACATTATAATTGTTATGATACAAATTATAATTGTACTGATATAAATGTTGGATAAATGTGTTACAAAACCTACGAATCATTAGATGCTCTCATTGTTGATTGTTAATATTATTTCACTTGGTAGTTTTCTTCCTTTTCATATTTTCTATAGGTGTTTCACGACGAAGTGACCAACAGGAATCGCCAAGCATCTCTTCGGACCATTTTCCATTATAGCGTTTTTCTATGTGCAATATGTCTGGATGAATCTTTCGTCGTGTTCATCTGATTCTGCTCCAAGATTAGCGGGAAAACGTCCAAATGAGAATCCAAGAAATGAATTTTTAGGGACATATTGCATTTTAGGGCTTTGTGTGAAGAAACAAGTTCGAGGATGACTTCATGGTAGTTCTCTTTGTTTTTGTTTCCAAGAAAATTATGACATACTTCTACGAAAGCGGTCCATGCCCGTTTTTCAGCTTCATTCAATGTACATTCAAAATTTGAGTCCTTCATAAGCTCTCGTATTTGGGGACCCATAAAGAGTCCTTCTTTCAATTTCGCGTCGCTGATTCGAGGAAATTTAGTTTTGAGATATTGAAAACATCCACCGTCCTTATTAATGGCTTTAACAAAAATTTTCATAAGGCCCAACTTTATATGGAGAGGGGATCGAAAAATTTATCACTTTGAACCAAAGGTTCTACTTTTACATTTTTGACTCCAGGGATCAAACTCATTCTTTGTGACCAATTTTTTACTACGTTATGCTTTTCTCTAGCGTGACTGTCCCGTTCACATAAAAGCAACAAAATTTGGTTGCTTTGCTACAACTTTTAACCCCCACAAATGTTTCACTTGTACAGTGAATATTTAATTCTTTCCAATAAAAAATTAATATTTCCATAATTTTCTTACATGTTTGTTGCGTGTGCAAGAGGATTAGAAGGATATTTATTGCCGTTATGAAGTAAAACAGCTTTCAAACTGATTTTGGACGAATCAATGAAAAGTCGCCATTCCTCCGGATCTTCCGGAAAACCCATTTCTTGTAGAAGTCCTTTAGGAACCTTTCAAAACACTATACCATCCTCTTTGATGAAGTACCAAATAAAAACTTCTTGTCTGTTACTAAAGTATGAGGCTCTCGTCTTTTTGTCTATCAAATTCCATTGTTTTAACCTTAATCCAAGTAGTTGAGCCTTCGATTTTGAGAGTCCTAAATTGCGAACGAGATCATTCAAATCAGATTGAGTTAGAAGACGGGGTTTTGTAGAGTGTGTGGATAAATATGAAGAAGTAGAGGAGATACTCGATCGACTGGACTGGAGGTAAATCATCATTGCATCGAGGAACTGATTTTTGTGAAGATGGAATGTCTGGGTAGTCTAGGTAGTTTATCCTTATTTTCTTTAATAAATCTTTTTGTCGTGGTTATGCAGAAATAACAATCGTTTTCATGGTTTTAAGGTTCACGCCAAATCATTGGTTTTGCGAATAGCATGGTCTTATGACTTCCTCCGAGCCAACCTCTTAAAGTTATTGGGCAACTGTTACAACATGTTTTTGAGAGCCAATTTTTGTCTCTTTCATCAACCGGAAATCCAAAGTATTGGTGATAAGCAATTTTAACTAAATGTGACAATCTGTTCCGTTGAGATTTTATAGTAAATTTGCCACATATGTCGCAGTAAATATCTGGGGACTTCATGCAACTTCTTGGCATATTGTTCCTAAAACAAAGAGATATTCGCTATTACTTCAGAACAATATTCTAGTTGTGTGATTTTTTGTGTATTTTGCTTTTATAGATGACAAAATACACAAGAACGACAAATTTTAGCTTTACGTATGAATAAAATTCAAGACTTACCAAAAAATTCGGTGTAAACAAGAAACGATCACGATTCAAATTTTTAACGTACTGAGCGCTACGGTGACACATCGAGATCTGCATAGGCGTGCATATTCGTGCTAAAACCACGTTAGCCGATAGCTTTCTCTCTCTTTCTATCAGCGCGACTGGTTTTTGTGACTACTGAGACGGTCTGAACTGAATAGAGCAGCGTTAATACAACGACGTTAGACAAAAAACACGTAATTATGAGAAATTAAAAAATAAAAAATTCTTTTAAAAATTTCTATATGTCATAGAAAAAAATGGAAAACAAGTATCGATTTAGCATATTAAGCTCGTCATATTTATCATATTTTTATTTAAAGGAGGATTTCGTTGCAGACCAGTATAATGTCTGACCCGGGCTTAAGCAGGATTTTTCTACATGTGGTTGATAAATATTCATTGACAAATATTCACATAATATTAAAAAAAATATTTCTGTGGTAATTTCAATTTATTATCAGATACTTCAACCGAAGAGTTCTAGACCATTCAAAAATTTGATTTATAATAGGATATCTTTAGGTATGGTCATTCCATCTGATGTTGGAACTGTGCGCTGACATGAAAGTAATGCCCCAATACCATGCTGCCTAAAAAACAGTTGTTTTATTGAGGTGGTAAAGGCAGGGATGCTTTCTGGTTAGATGACTAATTTTGCTCAAATTTATTGAATACACTGTTGCGACGTATCCAATTGAAAGAAATAAATCGACACAATCTCAGCCATTTAGGCTTAATATTAGCCAATTAGGCGGGAATCATGTTCCATATACCAAGAACATCAAAAAAAAACAACCCTACCCAAAGGTGTTCACATTGGCACTAAGTAAGGTAAAGCGTCGCTCTCATTATTTTAGTGTTAACTTTGATTTAGAAGTCTGCAAGTGCTTTCAAAATCTAGAGTGAGAAATATCTTCTGATCCGAAAGGTGATCGTAAGAATTCTAGATGTCGTCAAAGTTAAAGTTTCAAACGAACCAGCACAAAAATAAAAATTGACAGTAATGACAATTAAGATGCTAGTGCGAAAAACTTGCCAGTTCTACGAGTAAAAATCTGACCGTGAATCCATTAAATTTTTATCGAAGCATCGAATTTCCACGTTGATTATTGTTTTACCAGGTGTACAAGTTTAAAATGCTGTTTTTTTTTCATGAAAAATACGCAATTATTTAAAAACAAAGGCAGAACATTTTTTATTCAAAGTATTGACCCCCGCTTTTTACACATTTTATCCATCTGTCGTTCAATATATGGATGCCATTCCAAAAGAAAGCTTCAACTTTCATTGCTATCCATCCATCGAGCCATTTTTTGTACATCCTCGATAGTCTTGAAGTGTTGTTCAGCCAGTGCCAGTGTTCAGCCCATTTTTTGTACATCCTCGAAAGTCTTGAAGTGTTGTCAAGCAAGTGCCATCGATGAGAAGAGGTGATAATCAGAAGGCGCCAAGTCTGGTGAATACGACGGGTGGGGTAGGAGTTCCAAACCAAGCGAGGAAATCGTTTCTTTGACCACTTTGTGCAGGAGCGTTGTCATGCTGCAGAATGACTTGCCGTGTCTTCGAGGCTATTCTAGGGATTTTTCGATCAATGCTTGGTTTAAATTGATCATTTGTTGCTGGTAGCAGACGGTATTAACTGTTTCGCCGGGCTTGAGAAGCTCATTGTACACTACTTCATTCCGATCCCACCATACACACAGCATTGTCTTCCTCCCAAAATGGTCCGGTCTTGCACTCGATGTTGATGGTTGTCCTGGCGTTACCCACGATTTATTATGTTTGGAATCCTCAAAATATATCCATTTTTCATCGCCAGTTACAATCCGATGCAAAGATCCTTTTTCACGTGGCGTAAATGAAGCATCTCGCACACAGTTTTTCGTATTACCATCTGTCATTCGTTCAGTTTGTGTGGAACCCATTTTCCAACCTTTTGAATCTTTCTCATGGCTCTCAGGCGTTCGGAAATAGCTTGCCGAGTGACATTCAACTACTTCGCCATCATTTGTTGTGCTTGTGTATCGTCTTCGTCCAATAATGCTTGTAATTTGTCGTCTTCAAACTTTTTTGGTCTATTTTCACGTTCTTTGTCAATAACATAGAAATCGACACTTTTGAAACGTTGACACCAGCGTTCACAAGTCTTGACGGTTGGAACAAGATCACCGTAAGTCTCTACAAGAATTTGATGACTTTCCGATGCCTCTTTCTATTGATTTAACAAGAAAATCATTACATGCCAAAAATGTTCTTTACTTAGCTCAAAATTCGACATGTTTAACGCGAAAAAGAAGCAGGTATGCTACTATTTCGTAAACAACTAAACGAATATGACGTTTTGTAGCGGAGAGTCTTACCAACAAAATGGTTTGACACCTTACTTCAATAGGTTTCATGCACCATCTCTTGACTCCAAAACGACATTCTAAACTTGCGCACCTGGTATTAGAAATGACGATTTGTTGCAATTGTAAGTGCAATGTGAAGTTTGTAGCAACTGTTGTTCAAGGTCTTGGTTCCAAACTTTTTGTGAAGTCTAACTGTGGATCTGGAATTGTCAATTCAAGTCCTCTCATAAATACTTTATACGAGATACGTCACTGAAAAGTGTTTGTAATGCGAATCTCAGGCATTGGTAGACAAGGATTGAACTTACTTCGAAATTATATGAACATTGGCGGCACCATAGCTGAAGAAACGTTTAATCGAATTTTCAGTTACGTACATTTTGCTACGAAGACTGTTTTTGGTTAAAAAAGGAGAATAATAGTTGATTTTCTAATTCAAAATTTTGAATTCGAAAGTATCTGGAGACAAATAAGGATCTAAATTACTGTTTGTAGTAACAACTACCATAGCATATTACAGAGGCAAAATCATTGTGCGAAACAGTTTCTGTCAGGCATGTGCATAACGACTGAATAATCTACGGAGTCTCAAGAATGTTTAGAATAGAAAGGAACCCATCACGAGCAACGCATCACGTATAAGACTATAACACGTATAACACTATATTTTATTCATGACTAAAATCTGGGAGATACTGCAGAAATATGAAAGTGTAATCCGTAAAGGAGAATTTTGAAGGAACAATTGCGTGGAATATAGAAACAATGTTCGCGACGATGACTTGAGGACGTTAAAAGCAATTCTCAATTTTAATCCTTGGCGTGATGATCATCAAATTTTAAAAAGCCAATGTGAATCTCAGGCCCAAAGTAGTATGAGGACGCGACTGTAAAAATCGAAAAACTGAAGAACTTTTGTGTCAATGATCAAAGAGATCAACACTTATTATGAACTCGAAATAAGGTGACATAGATATAGTGTGAAAAACATGATAAGAGCAATCATGGCAACGTATTATCATATGATATCTGACACGAATACTGAAGAGAGAAAGACGGCAGCTAGTGCCAATGGCAAAAACAACAGCCCCTGAAATGAAACAAGACTCGCATCCAACTCTATTGCACCCGGACTTACAAAAGGAAATTTTTCCAAAATATGAAGGAGAAATGCTTAGGTGGCCATTGGTACTCCGGATTATTTAGTTGGCATCGTATTTAGTAGTGAAATTATTCAATTAAGCTATTTGTTCTTACTGGTGAAAATGAATCGGGCAGGAATTATAGTAGGCACTCAAAGCTTCAATAACGTCGATAAAATGAACAACCAGTGCGAGAGCCGACAGGATTGTTCTACAGGAAAGCTCGAAAATTTAGAATATTTAGAGTCCAATCCCAGCTTCCGAATATGATATGGTTTGTTGAGTTGAAATCAGCTTCTCTGCAATATCCGATGTTGTCAAATAGGGATCTTGCTCTATTATAGACTTGATAATGTCGTCATCGATCAAATATGGCCGTCCTGAACGTGGCTCACTCACTCTCACAAGCACTCACAATTACTTGCTTCAAATTGTTCGAACCATCTTCTGCACATTCTATCACAAACTGCGTGTGTACCAAAAAATTTCACTTCATTTTGACACGCGTCTGTAATATTTCTTCCTTCTTGGAATTGGTACAAAATATAGTCGCCTAAATGAACGATCGCGTCTCACCTAATAATGACTTGAGACATATTTGTTTCATTTTTTTACGAGTGTACATATGTATTCATGCAAACATAAAGAGACATAGTCCTATACGTCTCACACCAACATGCGCACATGGATTGAAACTTGAAGTGACACTATCGGATTTTTGTTTTGTTTCCTGATGTACGTTAGTAGGATAAATTTGAATTAAATTAAGAAATTTTCAATAAACTTGCTCAAAATTAACTGGAAAACATGTAAGGAATGGCTTCTTTCTGTTTAATTGTGAGGTGACATTCTCTCATTCCCTTCAGAAAAATTGTTCGGCACTTTTCGTGGTTATGCAAAAGAATAATACAAAGGTATGTGGCGAACCATATGTCACCCAATAAGGAATATCAAAATGTATTTCTTAAAAGGGAGTTTCGCAGAGATGCCTCCAATGGGAACTGGCTGACGCGTCTTTTGGTAACATGAGAGAACTCAGTTAGTGAAGCCAATTCAGTGGTCCAATTTAATTTGAATAAGCACAGTCTCTTCAAAAAGTTCCAGGGCTCGTTTCAAGTTCATTGTGTTCGTGAACACTCCCTTCGGAGTATTTGCGAAACTACGTAGTCTTCGATTCCGTTCGTCTTCCGGATTGCGCTCTGTCCTTTTAAAGTGTTTTTAGTATTTAAAAAATAAATAAATGCGCAACGATTAAATTTTGCATCAAGTGTAGTAAAATGGCAACAGAAACTTACAAAAAAATACAAAACACATTTGGAAGTAGTTTTTTGAGTTCAAGCTTAGAGTTTGAGCAGTTTGCGGACTAGAAGATTGTTGAGAGTCTTTGGAAGACGACAAACGTTTTAATAGGCATGTAACCAATAGGAATGCAGAAATTGTACAGCAGGTTCACGAGTTGCTTCAAAATAACCTGCAAATAAGTTTAAGGAATTGCGATGCATGCTGTGTTAATCATTATAGTCGATAAATAAGATCTACAGAGGATGCATGCGAACTTCGTTCTACATTCTATATTACGGTCAAAAATGAGCAAAATAATCTGGCGTCCAAGAATTTTATTTTAAAAAGATAGAGACTTTTTATCGTATATCATTACTGCAGTGGCGGTATGAACCGACCAGCGGAAAATATTCGTTAAAAAGTGGGGGTGCTTAAAAGGTTTGTCCGGCAAATTGACTGAAGTTGAACTCAAAAGAGAAGAAATTGTGTCGTTGATAAAGGAATCATTTACCGAAAATTTGTTTTCAGCAGGTTAGATAGTAGCAGGAGCTATTTATCTTGAAATTCTGTGGCAGTAGCTAGCCAGAATTCATTATGTATAAAATGAAATTGTCAAATCAGTGAACTTGTGTCTTCTGATGATACACGGTCCCATACATGTGTTCTCGAACGTGAGTTTTTATAAAGACAGGAGACAGAGACATGAAACATCCCTCTTATTCATCAGACCTTGCTGCGACTGATTTTCGGCCAGTTCCAAAACACAAAAACTTTTGAGACAATTCAGCAAAAGATGGTCAAGGGCCCGAACAGCATTTTGACGAAAGGGTTCCTAAAAGCGTTTCAAGCGCTCTACGACCATTCCAGTGCGTGTTAAAGGGATAGAGGCGTATGCAGAAAATTAGATCATCCATAAAATTTTTTGAAACAACTTAAGCGCTTGATTTCGCAGTAATCCAGAAACGAAAGAAGTTTTTTGTTTTGTTTTGTTTATTTTATTAATGATGTTGTTTTTTGTTTTATTTTGTATCTGTGTTATGTTTGTTCAATTGTTTTTCTAGGTTAGAAAATAGGGAAATATGTTCTTTGGAAACGACTTATGCAATTACTGGTAACTAGGAGAACTCGATAAGAGATTCTCATGTATGACTATCTCAGCGCTCAGCACTTTGATTTCTTTTGTGCAATCGGTCTTGAAATCACGAAGTTCATTGGGCTTGGGCCAGACCGCAAAGTAAGGATATAACGTCTAATAAGCTCTCAGTATATTATTTTAAATTATACTCAGCATCGCCAATATTTGCTTAAAAATTCCAAATACTAATTCATGCATGACTCGCATTCATCTAATTGGTTTGTATTTTAGCTGACTACATTTCTATTCAGTTTTTCTAAATTACCACGATATACTATAGATACTAGGAAGCTACTAGTAAAACTTTTACGGTACACACTAGAAGATTTCGCATCAGTACCAATATCAAAGATCCTTCTTTTCCCCGTTCGGAAAGGGAATCCAATTTTCACAAAAAAGATCCATGCTCACATGCTCATCCTCAACGATGCAGTTTATTATATATGCATGGATTTTATGCAAACAGAATGACCACGTAAGGGTTCCCTTCGATTTTGCCATGTAACTTCGTTAAAGGAAATTTGCATGATAACAGCATACGCTACCAATATGTGTAAAGTTCCTTGCCTGACAGAGTGGCTTATCTAAATGATAAAGAAGTGCTTGTACGTGCCTTCACGACTTCTTTTCATACTGAATCAATTTAAGGTTAGGCACAGACGACAGCGCGAAGTAATTTTCAGGATATAAATAAAAATTATTTCTGGTTTTATTAAGACATTCAACCAATTGCACCATTCATTTCCTGAAATAAACTTCAGTCTAATTACTTATAACTACAGAAGGGATATAAATCATGGCTGTGCTTATTGCGTACAGTGTGAAGGTGGCAAAGTGTTTGCCATGACTTTGTCCTTCAGGTAGGTGTACTACAATATGCAAATGAATCATGGCAAATAGAGCAATAGTTGCTGGTCTTTTCATTTTTATCGTTGAGATGGTGAATAGGGTAAATTTACGGTTGGCTTAATGAAGTTTCGCTTCCTATGTCAACAAATGGAGAAGCCTTTATGGAAATTTATGAAATTCAAGCTTGCTGCCAGCACTTCCAAAGTGGATTGAAAAGATAATTGTGCAAATTTGCTTCGTTTAAACGGTGTTTGTTGAATATTCTTGCACATTGCACAAAGAGAGTAATAGTTTTGAGTGGTTAATGAAAGGAAATCGACGGAAATTATAAAAATTGCGATTTTTTTTTGTAGTATTTCACAGTGAATCAGAATGCCCAAAAAGCTGGCGAAAGCCTTGGTCCTTATTTTATTGCGACTTTTAACTCGAAAATGCACAAAAAGGTTAATTTACTTAACCTTCTTGTAGACCATTTTTTTGCTTGACATTTTATATCTGACTAATTTTGGGCCAAGAAAACCGAAATCTTTGTTCTAACACAAATTTTCACATGTCAGGAGTAGTTTAATTGAAACCCGCCTGAAGGCTGTTTTGTCGATTAACGGCAAAAAAAAGATAGTACGTAAGAAATATAAAATAAGAAAAGAAATAACAGAATAGACGAAGACCAATGAATTTCAGAAAAGAATACGTTGTTTATTTACATTATGGAATTTATAAAAACAAATATTTGTAGCTGATTGACACAAATTCACATTGTACTTTAGGCAACTTACTTGAGTTTCTGATTTATAACTAGGCAGGTTATAACTAGGAGAGTTGTAGGCCAATGGCTTATTTGATCGAAGCGAATGTTATCTGGAGGAAGATATGTTTAACGGTCACCTTTAGACGCTGTTTCAATAATTTTCGAAGGCCGCCACACAGATCGCCTTTCGATGGTTTGAAAATTACATAAAACGGCAGCAACAGCTTCTTCGGAAAACTTCATTGTTTGATCATGGATACGACGATGCGAAAGGTAAGCATTTACCATAGTCATATCAATTAAATGATAAAAACTGCGATGCGAGTAACTTTTCGTCCACATTCGGATACGGTGCCGTCCAAGTAACCCATCCATGAGGTCGACTCCACCCATATGGTGATGATATTCTGTTCAAAACAAAAGGAACGGATTAAGGTTTACATATCAAAAATGACTAGTTATAGCGACCTTTGATTATATTCGGTAAATCCAATTCCAAATATTTCTTTTTTTTTCGGTCATATCGAATGGCCTTCGGTGGTGAAAGACTTTCCGATGAAATGGTGGAAAACGGTAAAACTCCAACGTACGTCGATAATAGGCGCACGTTCTTCGTGTCTTTCCATTGCACACTAGTTATGTCGAGACCATATGCTCTGCTAACAAACTCCAAAGATTCACCACGATTTATTTTGGTGCCTTTGTCATTTGGAAGTGTGCAATTTGGGATACATTCACGACGGGCAGTACAGAGGGAATATATTCCAAGCGACCTCAGAAGCACCATCAGTGGTAATGCTGTATAAAAATTGTCAAAATAGATAATGTGGTTCACCGTGGAAGTCAAACAAACAACGACTTTTGCACTCGCGCCTATGTTAGGATAACCATCAATGATAACATTTTTGCCAGCCCCAGAATAAATTTCGAAGCGATAGGAATATCCCAAGGAATGGCATAATACGAAAAATTTAATGCCCCATTTACACTCTGACAAAAAAGTATCCGGAAATTTGAAATAAAACGCAAAAATATTAAACTTCTTCAATATTTATTGAATCTCCTTCAAAATATGCTCCATTTGAAGCGATACACATGTGCCAACGTTTTTTCCAATCATGGAAACATTTTTTATAGGCGCTTTCAGGGATGGCCTTCAGCTCCTTCTGCGAATTTTCTTTTATGGCGTCTATGGAGTCAAATCTGGTTCTCCGGAGCGGTAATTTCAGTCTGGAGAAAAGAAAAAAATCACACGGAGCTAGATCAGGCGAATAAGGTCGATGGTGTTTATCGAGTGTTTGGTGTTAAAATCGTTAATAATCGTGGCTCGATGTGATGGTGCGTTATCGTCATGCAAAATCCACGAATTGTTTTGCCACAAATCCGGCCGTTTACGGCGAATATTTTCACGCAAACGTCTCAAAACAGTTAAATAGAAGTCCTTATTGACCGTTTGACCTTGCGGAACGAATTATGATGAACCACACCACGAATATCGAAGAAAACAATAAGCATCGTCTTGATTTTCGAACGACTTTTGCGAGGTTTTTTCGGTTTCAGCTCATTTTTTCCCACCCATTCAGATGATTGTTGGGTCGTTTGTGTGTCGTATTCATAGACCCATGTCTCATCACCAGTTATGATCCGTCCCATGAACGTGGAATTAGAATTCGCACGATCTAGCATGTCTGCAGCTACCTGCATCCGGTACTGTTTCTGAAGAAAATTCAGCTCTAACGGAACAAGCCGAGCGGCGACGCGCTGCATGCCCAATTGGTTCACCAAAATCAAACAAGCGGTTTCACGAGAGATGTTGAGATCACGAGCTATCTCTCTAACAGTGGCATGACGATTTTCGAGCGCAATTTCCTTGATTTTTTCGACGTTATCGTTGGTTGAAGAGGTCGACGGTCGTCCTGAACGAGGCAATTCTTCGACGATCTCCCGACCGTTTTTAAAGGCTTTGTACCATTTGTACACTTGGGTTTTCGATAAAACAGAGTCTCTATAAGCCTTTTCCAGCATTCGCAACGAGTCAGCACACGAAATTTCGTTCAAAACACAAAATTGGAGACAAACTCTTTGTTCAATATTTTTTTCCATTGTAAAATTCGCAGACTACCACTGAGGTCGACTGGTTTCAACAGCTGTCGTAAACAAACTAGTTGACAGATCGCGCTCATGTTTGGCATAGTAATTACGGACAGTCCTACCAACATACAGAAACTTCAAATACTTAAAAATACTCAACGTGGGCAATTTAAATGAGAATTTCCGGATACTTTTTTGTCACAGTGTATGTGGTTTGTTTGGCATATACTTTCGTAATTTCGACAGCATTTTGGTGGCACAAATTTGCTCATCCACACATAGCCTTTGTTAGGTTGCTTCGAAACTAGATCGAAGCGGAGATTGAGGTGATCAATGACTTGGCGTTTTTTGAAAAGAATGTCATATCCGGATTCCCCCTTTTTCTTCATTTTAGAGAAGTCATTGAAACATAAATATCTCCGGATAAGGAAAAATCTCTTTGATGTCATTGCGGATGCGATGGGAGCCAGCGCTAGCTTGCCCCAGTAGTGTTGGGCCGTCGAGTAACGATACACCGAGATATACAGCATTATACCAACGAATCTTTTTAGGTAAACAGTTATAACAGTAAACTGCGTGTTGATGTTTCCTACCATGGGATTTAGGTTGCTGAACTCCACAAGCTGTTCAAAAAATGCATCGATGAAAAAATATTGAAGCATTCATTTCGTGATTTCAAATGCCTTTTATCCTCTGGGAGATTAGTAGTACCACGAAATGCCACTTCATTTTCATGTAGCAGCATGTGTTTTTTTTTCCACTCAATATTTGTAAATTCAGTGGACTTCGTGCTCATACCCATAACTGTTCCATTAAAACCACTATCATTCGGTTCGACATTTGGGCCATATGGATCATATAATTGCAAGTGAGAACGCAATCTTTTTTTGGTTTTTGGTTCGTTTATTTTTCACATTATTATCTCTTGACGATGTGTTGCTGTAGATGTTGATGCAACTAAAGACAGGTGAGAGGGCCTAGCAGTTTGCGTAATAGACTCGATTGTACTGAGGTTGAGGCTATCACGAACGGCCTTAAATAAATATCCAGTTGATGTGTCTCTTGGCAACTATAAAGAAGAACTCCCGTTCTCTTCCGACTCCGTGACAGAAGCTTCGGTGACGACAGATAGTCGGGACAGATATTGTGATTTGAATCATCCATATCGTTATCGCTGTCTCCTTCAAAATCACCTCTCTCCTCATCATCAGGCTCCGACTCGATGTCAGATGGAACCGATATTAAAAGTTCAGAAATCAGCAGGATTCCGGCAGAGGAGCGTTATCCTGCTGATTTCGGACAACCAAAATGAAAATTTTCAGGACGCAGGTTTCACCATTTTCCTAAAACACAAATACATAAATGTTACAAAAAGCATCCATTGAAAAGTTGATCTAAACCGGCAACCCCGCCTAGAGGCGGAATTGCTTCAACACACTTTAGTTCTTATTGTAAATAATAAATTCACACCCAATTTGGATTATCATATTCTAGATATGCATATTCACCACGAAATAATTTTTTCTGCCACAAAATCTGAATAAAACACAAGCTATAAACTCACAAAAAGGTAGATAAAGCACAAATAATTTTTCACGTCTAAAGTTGATGGCTCACGACATTCAAATGCAGACAAAAATAGAACTGCAAAGCAGAATGGCACAAAATTTGCGCGGCCAGTTGAAGGCGATATGTCGGCTGCATTGCCGGCGAAGATATATTAACGGCTTGCATATTATTTTTATTGTTTTAAAATGCGACCAGCCTTGAGGCGGTCTTGCGAGGGTTACAGGAAAACTTAAATTTTAATATCTTAAATTTACAAAAATAAATTAAACATTTAATTTACTAAAAACTATGACAAAAAAACCTGACAATGTTTCTTATTTGTTCTAGTCACTTTCACTTTCTTCTTCTTGCTAAATATACAAAAGTTTTGCGCCAAATTGTAGCTCTAGAATAATGTACATTAAAGATGTTTAAGTCCTTACAGATAAAAGTATAGTGACGGAATAATTGAAATAATCTAGTTATTTCGTATGCGTTAATATCGAAAGCAATGGCGTCAACGCCGTATCCGCTCGACATTTGTTTTATACCGTAAAGTGGGGCTTCGTGACCACCCCCGGGGTAACTTGAACACAACGCACACATGTTCTTATCTGTGAAGAAAGGGGAGATGTAATAGTGATAGTGGTAATTTGTGTGTTAATTCTATTACTATAGACAGTAACAGACTATATAGACTATATAGACTAAGACTTGTAAAACGACTCCAGGGCCCTGACCCTACATGACATACCAAATGGAAGATGTGGAAAAAGCGATACCTGCAGTTCGAAAAGAGATGTCGAAGAAGCGGGCCGCAGAAAAATTCAAGTCACCGCAGTCAATGTTATTACGGAAGTTACTTGGAAGAAGCTTGAATCCCATTGGACGCCCCACTGTGTTAAAAGTCTGAGGAGCAGCTGATTTCGGAAACGCTGCCTGTTGTAGCAAATTGGGGATTCTCCTTAACAAACGCTGAGGTTCGCGAGGTGGTTGATGAATTCCTGCATAAGCAAGGCTCGCAGATCGTGGTACTTCCAGGTCCAGATTTTGTCGATTCGTTCTTGGCAAGAAGTGATTTTTTCAGAATCGCTTCGAAAATTAAGTGGTCCAGGTCGTCAGTCAACTGAGATGACATTTTAAACGTTTTTAATAAAGTTGAGCTTGCTCTCTCCTCAGTAAAAGGTGTTAATGTATAACATGATGATGAGACAAACGTAAGCGATTGCCTTTGTGTAAAGAAAGTCATAGTACCCAGAGTCACAAAAAGAGTAGAAAGAGTGCAAAAACATTCTCACACTTCGACAAGTGCTATGGCTTGTGGAAATGCAAATGTTGATAGTTCCTCTCATGGTTGTGTATAAAGCACAAAACATATATGACAACTGGACGCAATCTGGACCAGCCGGTTTAAAATATGCCAGGAGGCCGAGTGGATGGTTTGATAAGAAACCTTTTGCAAAATATTTCTTTGATATTACTGCATGTTGAAGCCACTCACAATCCAGAAGGTACAGTTGCATTGTTGGGAGTTAATCTGGCAAGTCACTTCTCGCCTAAAGTGACCGAAGTTTGTAAGGAGAGCAAATTCTATGTGACTCTGTTTCCAACAAATGCCACCCATCTAATGCAACCTTGAAATGTGTCTGTTTTTGTGCCCATTAATCAAAAGTGGTAACAAATATTGGATGGATGGAGAAAAGACAGCAAAGTTTGCTACTCGCGAGAACTCGTTAAAGTTAGACTCGTGAGGCCTTCGGCCGGGAGAACGTGTCACATACTCGAAGTCAGAAAGAAAAACAGGATGGCATGGTTCGGGTACTTATCCTTACTAGGCTTGCCTTATAACATACCTTATACAAGGAAAATTTTCTCAAGCGCCTCCTCTTCTATGCAATAGAATCGGAAGCAGCAATGAAGACAGGATATTTAAAAGGCCGTCAGTTTTGCTTCATCAACTTTGCTGTTATATGCTGATCACATACAACTTTGTTTTGAGGGAGTTGTATAACCATGAAATTGTGTTTAGTGCTGACCAGCAAAAGGAAAATAAAATTTGGAAATAACTATTTCATACCCGGCCCTATGTATGCTATTGACCGCTGACGAAAAGCTCACCAAGTGTGACCTGGCTTATTCAGGCATTTTGAACCGGAGGTGATCTATCTCAACAGCAGCATGGCTTTAAAACTAGACAATCATTGACCCTATAAGCAGAAGATTATATTGAAAAGAAGCATTGACCCTATAAGCTGTATAAGCAGAAGCATACAAAGACTGCCCAAAATGTGTCAAGTTATTTTTGGTGTGCGATGCGGGCTTTCACACCTTTAACATGGATAGCTAATCTCTGTATTCTGAAAGAACCTATCAAATTCTTGTAGTACTGAACGCAGATATGCAAGGTATATCTCAGAGACCCAACTTAATTCTATAGCACAGAATAGAACCGGCGAGGGTATCAGATCTAGGGATGCATTGCGTTTCACTCTTGGCCTAGACCTCAAAAAGGTCTTGTACGACGACTGTCTATGGTTAGCGACTTTCAAAGTAGATATGCATGATCGTCTTTGCAATCGACTAAGTATCTATAGTTACCATCTAGATAACTTGGCATCCTTAATCACCATATAAACTTTTTGGGATAGAAAAATTTGCTCATTTCAGATTCGCTAGAAAAATGAAGATGATAATATCGACTAAAACGTCAATTTTAAAATTCATATGGAGGATTTGACCGTTAATTCAAAGACGGCGATAAAGTGTTTTAGCTTTATGATTGCAATCAGCTATGAGCTTTTTCGATAAAGTCAGGGCTTTGGTGGCAAGTTGTATAGCAAGTAAAGCGTAACTATTAGTACCAACGTATTAGTACCAATAGCGTAACTATAAGTACCAACACTTACCACAATATCCTTACTTAACAGTATTCGATGCTTACTTCCCGAATGCGTTGGTATTGCTAAGGAAAACTTGTTGAAAATATGAGATAGAGAAAGAGGTGCAGAATTAAATTTATCTCAAATTTGATATTCATAAATAATGACTCATATAACCTGTCACACAACAAAGTAAATCGCTAACCACAACTTACTCTTCACTCATCAACTTCGTTGACTTTTTAAGCTCTCGATCTTGCAAAGCTCATTTTATATGCTTCATGGGATACTTGTAACTCTTTCTTTGTGTTGCCCCTCTTGACTGTTAGCACTTTTTTGCGGTGCTCACGAGCGAGGAAAAGATAGCTGAGACGGCTCCGCCCCAAATCTTGTGCTGATGCTCTTTGTAGGCACTTGCGACGGAAGTGACAGTTACAGATACACATGCAAGATACAGATGCGACCTTTGGTTGCATAATGTTCTGTCTCTTAGCCGGCCGCGCTGGTTAACACGAGAGCGGGAACTGCTCTATATTGGAAGTAGGAAAATCTACTTACAAAGAGTTTAGAAGATATATATGGCTTTTCACACCTAGAGATTGGAAAGAACATTGCACAGTGGTAAATGAAAAATGTAAACAAAAACTGTACTGGTGGGTTTTGCACCCTATGATTTATCTGAAACCACGAGTCAACCAAACGCACAGTGAAACTGGATACATTCTTATCCATTTTCCCACCGAGTTTCTGTCTTACCAGCACAAGTAGGAAAGGTCACCGTCTACTGATTAAGGCTTGCCGTGCAACGGCCTTATCTTCTCGCGTGAAACGTGGATCCACTGCTGTTTCAATTTCGCTGAGTGGAAGAGAGCACTTTCCTGTTAAATTTTATAGGTAGGATTTTGACATCCAAACAAAAATGAAACCGCGTTAAGTGCTCACTCAGCCGATTATTCTGAAATAGAAGGCCATTTTCGAAAATGGAAGAGGGGCCAATTGTTTTTTCTGATAAAGTATTCCCTTATTTAATGACATGATCCGGCTAAAAAACAGTCCTAGTTTGATGTTTTAAGACATTAAAATGCCAGGCTAGGTTGTCTGTAAAAATGGGTTGGTGCTGATGAAGAAGGGCTAGGGGACTTGCGCTACTAGTGTTCTTGTACTAACTCCGTCAATAGCGATCATCTTCCAATCACAAAAATGTTGTTTATGTACGCAGATATAATACTCATATCTTGCAAATTAATATTTGTGTCCTTCGCCCTCTTAGAATCAACCTTGCTTGCATGTGAGAAAGAGTCTGACAAATTTCCAAAAAAGGAAAACTTAGGGGACATTAAAAAAGAAAATATTCTGGACTTGGGGATGTGCATCCTGACAAAAAAATCTAGGTGTTTGTTTCCCCTAGCTAGGTTCTATATGAGCTGTATTTGAATGTATTTGAAGACTGGTCTGGAACCTGCAGAGACGTAACGAATTCCAAGTAACAAAAACCTGGTCAACTGAAACATTTCAATAAGCTAAATGTTGTACCAAATAATGGATCAGTTCAAACCTTAACTTCGTGTGAGGTTTCCTCCATCTCCCATTCCGGAAAATTCCCGAGTAATGTGAATGTGAACTTTTTCATCATGCTCGGTCATTCACTTCCCAGCTTTTACCTTGATGTCAGCCACAGCGTCCCGATTGAGGACAATGACTCAGAACCCGCATTTTAAATAACTCCACCTGCTTGTCGTCAAGTATCAAATATTGGGTTGAGAGAAAAATCACCTAAGCATCAATAAAATTAAAGGACCGACCGTAACATCTGCCGAGGAAGCATCTCATCCATCAAGTATAATCCCACAAAACTCCCCAGTAAAACTTCATTACGTATTTAAGTCTATTACTCTGACGACAAAATAAAATCTTATTGCCTTTTTCTTTACCATCGCTTCAGCCGAGCAGGATATGAAATCAGCTCAATCCCAGAAAAGTAATGTTTTTGCTGATTGTGATAGTAATGGGGTTCAACTTCCATTTAGACAGAAGTTCGGTCAACAACTACTGCATTCATTGGTACCATTTCAACACCCCAAAGAATGTTGTTTGCAGGATATTCATCTAAAATTTTGCCGAACTATCAAGAAAAATATGGCTCCAAGAAAATCAATGAACGGATCTGTGGCTTTCGAGTAAGCCTGCCCCTGAAAGTGTTTCAGGTTTACAAAGAATATGTCGTACACATCTGTTTGAAGTAATAAAGTTGGCCAATATTTTGTTTATATTGACCCGCACGATGGAATAAAGTCCTGACGTAGACGGGTAGACCTAATTTTTACGTGGGTTAATGGGTCAACACAGTTGAAACCTTTTTGCTCGAGAAACAGACGATTCATTTGCAATTCCGGCTAGCATAAGCAGTTTTTGCGATGTTTAATCTTTCGCACGGTGCCTAGAAAAGGATTATCGTTAATTTTCCGGTTATAGCTTCCTAGTCTTCCATGATTATTCCACAAGGCCTTAATCAAATACTTTATAGGACTCTTCTTAGCTTGTTGGCAACACTCAGGAAAATGCTTGGTAATCTCTAATTCAATTCATCCACCCATTTCTGTACCCGCCCGCCGCTTTGGCCAGGACACTTTGCTCTTTTGCTGGCAGCTATCAATCACCAACTTTCATTGAGATCTCGTTTATTTTCTTTCCGGCTTAAGCGTGAATGTAGCTTAGATAAATGGTGCCTGATATCCACTGTTCCAATTTAATTTTTATTGTGGGGATTGCAGGGATGCTTCCAAGAATGAATTTATTGTTGGTAGATGCATCGGTTTACGTTATCTGTAGACAACAAGTGAAATAAGTTGTCCAAGCCTAAATCAATTATGCATGGAAGCCAACATGTATCTATTAATGTATGTTTGGATAGTGATGAAAGGAGCGAGAATTGATTTTGTTTTCTGGTACGGGTGAGCATCTTGTTATCCCTTCAGTTTCAATTAAATGTACGACCGACGACCTCGTTATTGCAGCTGATTTGATTCGATTATTCCTTTATTCTCTTGATTAAATGTATCCTTAAATGGTAGCCTGGGTGAAGATTACTTAATTCGAATTGCTATATAGACAATTAGGTAATCACATATCCTTCGAAATAAATTCAATTAAACGAATAAAATCTCAATCAAACCACATTGCTTGCAGGCAGCAGAAATATCCTTTGGAATAAGTATTAGTTAAGAAGTAATTCTACTGAAATCTAACAACAAAGGGAGCAGAATACGTGCAAGAAATGAGGAATGAAAGCCTTTTATTGATTAAAATAACAAGAGTTTGTCTGCTAAATTAATATTAACAAGGTTTCGGCGTTGAAAAATTTGCATGAAGGAATTTCAATAAGTTCGTCTCGAAGAACCCGTGGAGTAGGAAACTGATCTGACAAATTCATTACTTACTTGCTATTATTTGCATATTATTGGAAAAAGTGCACTTGGAGAATGCATAAGCACTTTGAATTGTACAAAAAATTGATTGAATACAAGTAGAAAAAAATAAACAGAATTTTCATTATATTATAAATAAAATATTTTTTATTATTATAACTTATTTGGTTATTTATTTTGTCATGAATAAATACGAAAAATGTATCAAGCTTTCTTACAAAAATAAAAATGTGGCGTCAAAAAATTTCTTGCCTAGAGATATGGCTGTTATTACTAGTAAAGCACATTTCGAAGCAGGAAGTGAACACGTATCCCCAATATTGTATTCACTCTGTCCTTTGTTTGAAACATTTTTTATTGATTTTCTTCCCGTAATAGGTTTATTCAGAAGATTTAAATAGAATTCGTTTTAGTTTTGCTTCTAAGTATTTCAGCGGAGCTGGGGTGATTGATTTCAAAATCTAAAATTCAGAAAAATATCTGTTTTTAAGATTTTCTTAGACTCATTTATATCTATTAAGATAAGATAGATGCATGTTTCCACATGCTATAATGACTATTCCATTCGAAATTCTTGACGAGAAGAGAATGATTGAGAATTGATGAAGAAGAGTTTACCAAAAATGATGTTTAAACAGGGTCACACTTTGCTGATCTTCTTAAAAATATACGTTGAAATTAAAAAGAACTTAAAAAATATGACTCAATATTGTCTCCTGTGGCAGACAATACACCTCTAAAATACCCATTTTTTAAGCAGTTTTGTTGTTGTAAACCTACTTTTATGAAAAATTCGATGTATTACCCGTTTTGACTCAATCCCTCTTATATTGAGATACTAGAAATGTTCTAAAATTGTTTTATTTTTTTGTATTTCTAAATTTATTATACCTTGAAAGTTTACGTCTTGAAATATTTTAGAGAAAGTCGAATTAGAAGCTCACAGCTAGAAGTGAGTGCGCCGCTTTGGCACACTTACACCCTAAGTGTGGCCTTTAATACCCATCTTTTTGCTTACATTAAGATAATATTATTTTTATTATTATTGCTTATACTCTAAAACAATATTTGACTACAATGTTTCTTATTTATTACTTATTGCTAACCGTTGGCTGCCTCCATCGCTCGATTGTCTGCCACATTGCTCATTGTGGTGGCGCCATGCTCCGCCATACGTTTCGCCGCTCGCTCGTTCAACCTCTTTGCATAGAGGTTTATTGGTTCCAACACTGCATCCCGGTACAGTAGTCAGTTGGGGTAGGGCCGTCCGTCCTCCCGTTTATACATCCCAATGCAAGCTCGAAGGATTCTGCGCTGCAGTAATCTTATCTTGTTGTATTTGTACGTCACTTTTGCCTGCCAGATCAGGACCGCATAGATTAATATGGGCCTGATAAGCGACTTGTACGGAAGTAACTTCACCCACCTTCACCCACCTGAAAAGAGGTAAAAGGGGATGGTATGCGTATCTAGTTATCTGAAAAACAGCGTCCACGTGAGCACTAAAGTTGTTGTTCCTACGAAAATTACCCCTAGATACTTAGTTTGCTTCGAGCAGTGCGCCACCTGCCCGTTAAGCTTTATTTTGGTGTCACAGATACTCCTCGTGCGACGTCCAGATTTTTGAGCTGGGTCCTTGAAAACAATCAGCTCACTTTTCTTAGCGTTAACCCTCATCCCCCACTTTTCATAATATGAAGTTAACGACCTTTGGATGGATATGAAGTACCTTTGGAGTCTCGTCCTTGCGAAGCGGAGGTTGTGCTCAGAAGACTACACTAGTAAGTCGTCAGCGAAGATATTCAGCTCGATTCCAGGTTGAAATTCATCCCTGATCCCTGGGCCGTCGGTCGTAAATATATTGAAGAGAACGGGACCCAGAATGGACCCCTGTGTGACCCCCAAACTAATGATAAAGGCTTCAGAGATAGCATTAACCAGACACCGCAAAGGCAGTTCGTCCCCTCATGAAACTGCCTACAATTTTTGTAATATTAACCGGAAAGCTCAGTTGGATAAGTTTGTAGATAAATCCAGCGACCCAAACCGAATCAAAGCTTTTTATACGTCGATGAGACACGCTGCAACAACCTTTATTTCCTTTATTATTATTATTTCGTTTTATAGTGGCTTGGAAAACAGCCAATGCGTCTATCATTGAGTGACCTCTTTTGAAGCCAAATTGTCTTTCCGGCCAATTCCTGCCCCTTCAGAGAACTGTGTGATGCTTTGGAGGATTACTCTCTCAAGTAACTTTCCCACATTAGACAAGAGATATTTTGGGCGAGTGTCGACTACGTTTACGCTATTGGATTGCTTCGGGATAGCAAATATTTTGGCGCATTACCATTGCTGTGGGAAGTAGCAAATGTTAATGCACTTATTTAAAAGGTTTGCGAGGAGAACAAAATACGTGTGGAGAAGCCGATTTTTTTGGAATTTTGCTCAAGTGCAAGCATGCTTACACTTTCAGGGCTCACAAACAGGGCACTGCCAAAAGTTGCGTCGGAGGGATTCGAATCTGACAGGTTCTTGTGGTCTTTGTCAAACGTTGATATTGTTCTCTTTACTAGTGAATTGAAAGCAGATTCCTCACTTGTTTTCTCCCCTTGAAGAACTGTCGCAAAGTGATTTGCGATGGAGTCAGCAACGGCCTTTTCATCCATGAACAAGGATCCGTTATAAGTGAGAACTCCTGGCAGGCGCTTCCGGCCAGTAATTTTATTAATTTGGGGGAACATACAAGCACCTGTTCTAATGTTTGCTGGGGTCTGTTCGAATCTCTCATTGGCAAATTCAGATGTTCTTCTCGAAATCATTCTATTAAGGGACATTATTAAAAGGTGTACACGCTGGTACTCCCAGTTAACCATATTCACGTTGCGATGGTATATCTTTGATAGCAGTTTCCTGAGGGTGCTACGTCTGCGATGTAGCTTCAGGATGTCTCCTGGTTAGTCTCTGTAAAGATAATTTATGGAGGAATTTTTTCTGGATATCTTTGAAATGACCGTAGCAAGGATTGAGTTCTAACAAGCAATGCCTTCTTCGATCTCGGAGGGTGAGAGGTTTCTCGATCTGTTGATCGAGATCTCCTCAATCCTTCTACTCAGGTCAGCTTGCCAGTCTATGCGCTTGTATGGGATAAAGAGTTGTGGGTCTGCTACTTCCAGCTTGACACTCCTTTTCACTCTTAAAGCAAGTTCTACCAAAAGAAGGTCAGATTCATCGTCAAGAACTCGACATTCAAAATTCCTCCAGCTCTGAGAGATATTCACCAGATTAGCAGACACAATAAAGAAATCGATCGTTGACGAGCTTCTTCGGAAGGTGGGCTCGTTCGGCGCAATCAATATGAGCTCTATATTTGCTTCCACCTAGTTGAACAGAGCCGTTCCATATCCATTAGATACGGTATTACCCCAGGTATGATGTCTTGCGTTCAAATCACCCCCTATCGCAAAGAAATCTAACTTTTTACACAAAGTAAGGACTGTTTCCAAGTCTTCAATGAGATCCCCACCCGAATATCCGTGTTTCACGTATATTCAAACAAATGCAAATTTATACCCCCCCCCCCCCCCCAGGAATGAACTCAATATCATGACGTCTGCGCATTTCAGACTTGGAAGACAGTGTCTTTGAGTTTTAAGATGTTCCTGGAAAGTCATACCAACTCCAAGGATTCCATCTGGGTCAGTCTTGATTGTCAGATGAACAAGAAATCTGGTCTATGCATGTCCAAGTATTCTTGGACCGAGTTCCTTTTGAAATGTGGAGCTAGCGAGCAAATGTTGACGATGTAGAGCTTAATCGAACTCATCGCGACAACAGATTTTGAACGCGAAGTCCAAGTACGTCGCCTTTTTCTCATTCAGATTAGTGAGTTTTTTGTATTGTGCAATGAATGAGAGTGAACAATTCACCTCCGAAGAATTGCTTGCATTTATTGGATATGACAGTATTTCTGTCTTTTTGCTGCTGTAAATCAGTGTTTACTTTGGGTTGCCGTACAGCCTGAGCTGCAGCTGGCTTGGCTGCACCCCTTGTTATAGTAGCGAATGAGACACCATTTTGAATGGTGTTTTTTAAGGAAGAAGTAACGAAGTCCCTCCTTTCTTCCTTCTTCTTTTGGAGATTCCGTCTCCTCTCCTCAGCCTCCTTGGCCTTGGGACATCCCCTGAAACTCGCTGGGCGAACCTTCATATTGCAATTCACACACAATGTTTGTCGCACTTGACGCACCGGGATTCGATTCCACATTTCGAGGCAACATGTCCAAATGTTTAGCAGTCAAAACACTGCGATGTGTTTGATTTCGTCAAACGCTCCCAATGCACCTTTTGGGGTAGGATCGATTTAACATTCATAGCCTTTTTGACGTCGAAGTCAGGCTTAAATTGAATAAGGAAGGACGAAAGAGTTTTCTTTACCTTCCTTGACGTCACTGTTGATAACCTTTTGGCTCCCAAAACATCCTCCTCTAGGATGGGTTGGAGTTCTTGCTTGACACCATTATCTTCCTAGGAAATGTGCACACCTTTTGGCAGCAGGGTCAGTTTTTTTCAGTTGGGAGTGTAAAGATGTAGCATACCGCATTCTCCCATTTTAAGAAGTCAAAGAGACTTTTATTGTCGTCTATGGTTTTAAGATGTAACGAAGTTCATGTAGAACTGTTGACGGTTACGTCGAATTTCGGGGCATCAAGCTAATTCTTCTCACATGCTCGATGAATTCTTTCCCTAAAAGGCTTAAGATTAAGCGTATAGCAACTATTGATGCAAACCTCTGTTTCCTAGTGGCAGCAATGTTGTTGTGGTACTCCCATCTACATGTGGTTCTTCTGCAGGGACTTGCAATTGGAGTTTGCAACTTGCTATAAGGTGTAGCAAGAACTCCTCCTTGATCCTCTATCTGAATTGTTTGGTGCCCCTTGTGGAAAAAGTTGCATGCGTTTGTTTATTACTAAAGCATGAAACCGTTCTGAAGGAAATCATAGCAAAACCTAATATGTTTTTAAAATTATAGTGTAAGAATGATAAAATAAGATTCCTTCTCCCTTCTCGAAACTTAAAAATGTTCATTCTTATGATCGAGCAATGATGAGTCAAAGCTAAATAATAAAAAATGAATATACAACCCCGGTGAAAACTATTACTAATCGGAACAGACCTTCCATCAAAAAGTTATTTGATATTAATCGTATACAATATTAGTTGCAGACAATATTGATTCAAGCTTTAATTTCGACCAAACACTCGAATAAAAAAACACAACACCAAGCTAGTTCAGTGACTATAAAACCAAAATACACATGTACACAATTCTTTTGATATTGCGGTATTATGGTCACTACTTTGAATACTTTCAGCCGACAAGGATACCCTTTTATGTGGCTATAAAGCTTTTATGAACATTAAAAGCAAATTTTGCGGTTGTGCATCCTTGGAAATGTTCTAGTATAGCCGGTGAAAATAAAAAAAGGATAGAATAACTTTTGATACGAGTGAACATGATAGATATGTAGAAAGGACTTTCGGGTCGTCTTGTTAGAAGATATCGTCAATAGGATATCAAAAATTATAGAAATTAGTTTGTAAGATTGTTTGTTAACGATTTGAACTTATTTTCGATATGGTTTGTTATGTATTGATTTATTTTATGGACCTCTGCAGTGAAACTCGCCACCTGAAATGTTGCATTCTCCCATTCTCCCCGTATTAAATTTTAAATGAAAACAAAAAAAAAAAATGAAATAGCGAATGAAAAATATCAAACAAGAATTTGTTTGATGTATATATAACACATAAGATCGATGTGTACCCATTAATATCCGGAAGGCTCGCGTTCATATATCTATGCGAAATATATCCTTTAATCAGGATGTTGAACGGCTATGTTTACTCCACCTTCATGCGGCAAATCTAGCCTTGAATGTGCAGTGGTTGAGGTATATGTGCTAATTGAAGTATTGCTCTTTTGGTGCACCAAGCTGTGATAGATACTTACCAGGAAAGTTCAAGTCCCTTCCTGGCTCAACCATATTCTTCGGTACCTTTGGAACATTGGTAAATCTGTCAAAATAAGATGGGTTGTATCCATCCTAGAAACTAGAAATCAGGTATTTTTATGGTTTTTCCTTATTTACTTAGAAGGCTGAGGTTGGAATAGCAAGACCTTTACATGGAGTTATTAATTTTTGAGATGTAAAAAGTACAAGTAAAGTGATGAAATATTTTCCGTTTTTTTTCGACAAATTTATGCCATCTGTGAGTTTTATAATTTCCCATTCGTAAAAGGATCTGCCTTTATCTGCAAGCAGTTATCCATCATTCACCAGATTGACAAACCTTTTCTTAGTGGCGCTTAGCAAAGGTGCGTTCAATGACTAGAACGTAACAAAGTACGCATGGCTGATTAATGATACCACATCCGGGAACTCAATAGTAGTCCATTATCTAAGGAGAAGTTCCACATGACCCAAAGTCGGTGGAGCATTACTAACTTTCTTCCTTCAGCCATTCTCTTTTTAATTCTTTGAATTTTGAACCGATTTTGAAGTCTTCCAAGGTATATATCCATTCAATGCGGAATAAATGAATCTTTAACGTCTAAGGCACTAGCAGGACAACCCCTTTGTGTGAAACTGCTGTGTGCCTCTGTATGCTGGACTGCGCTCACTTCTTCCCTGATTATATTGATGACAGAGCAACCAGTGCTGAAGCCATACGTCCCTAAGAAAGGTCCATGCAGCGAATTTCTGCGTCATGTGTGACTCTTTCTGTCTAGCATGCAACGTGAGCAGTATGCAGATTGGCACTCGAGATGACCTTTACATTTGCAGATCACCGTGAACTTAACACCCTTCCAGTACACTGGGAATACACCATTGCGCAGACATATGTTGAACTTGACGAGAACAAGTTAAAGAAAACTAAAAAAAACCATCTGCCGAACCTCACCTGAAATCCCAATTGATCCAACGGGACAAAAACAACCAGGAACCCAACGGAAGGCTTAACCGTACACTCGTTTGATCTTCTTTTGGTAAGATGGCATACTGCCAAAACGAGTATGCGAACGAAGCAAAGAAACAGACAGGGAATGTCAGAAAGCTGTTTGGAGAAAAAAAACAACATTTTCATCCCTGTCGGATAAAACACGGACTATAGCGAACCTTATCTTATCTTACCTTTAAAGATAAAACTACTTCCTACTTCTCCCTCCTGTGAATAGTAGGCTCTTTACTGATATTTAATTGTGAATAGTCACAGGGTGGAAGATAAGGAAGATGCATTTTTTTTCAGGTGATCCATTAGGTCTTACCACTGTCTGGCCGTACTACTGGTTATTACTCTTATAAAGATGACGTTGAAGCTGCTGATTTTGCACATCGTCATCCCCCGCCGGTGATTCCTGTGCATTTAGACGAACTCTATGACACTTTCTTCACTTTTCGATTATTTCAGGTGACCGCCAGTTCACCGAGGTTTGAACGTGGAAAAGGAAGACTTCCGACCAAATATAAAAGTTTTCGTCATTGAGTTTACTTCACTTCTAGCTGCTGATCCCGCCCTGCTCGTCGATGTTTTCGTCAGCTGAGATCCTGCCATGAGCTCCTAAACGAACTTCTGAATTTCCTCTTCTCTTGTATTCCATCTGGGCGTGGAAAATTTCCTATTCTGCCCGTTTAGAGTTTTTCACGGTATACTCGATTCCTCGAACTGGAATGGGTTCGAATAAATAAGCTTTTAGTTTTTATTGCCCCTTATTTTTTTGGTAGTTAGGAATCATTTTGGTCCACTCTTTTAGCGATTCAGTTTATTTAGCTGAATAAAGGAATTGTTTAGGTCTCTTTAAAATTTAGAATAGAAAAAGATATTATAAAAATAAAATTCTATCAAAATAAAATTGATATTAGATGCCTGAGATTGCAGAATAGTAATCTCCACAACCAGTAACCTCCAACCTTCTGCGCACCATGTATCAAATATCCAATAGTCCTTGTTTTTGGAATCCAGTGTGATGTTTGTTCTCAGCAATAAACTGTCGGTGTCTGTTAATCAATTGTGGGCAAATGGATCTTTGAGATGTTATTTCCGTAATCGCCTTCACATTCGTCCCACTATCAGGACAAATTGCCGAGGGTTGTAATGCGCGGCGGAAACATAAAATTGGCTGCCAGGCCGCAAGTGATTCCGAAGAGACTAGAGTTAAAAAGAGAAGTCAACAGCAGAAGAAAAAAAGGGACATGAGGCTGCTGAAAGAACTCTGTTTGGTAATGGCATTACGATAAATTATAAGTACATGTTTATATTATTTTTTTCGAAAATATCTGCGCGTAAAACTTTAAACTTATTTATCTCAAACCTTGACGTCCGTAAAGTTCTGAACCAAATTTTCTGGGAGTCATCGTCACATTGTGTTTGTCAGCGTGTCGTATCCTGGAGTTTTGTTCGTATTTAGTCTTCATATCATGTCTTTCGTCTCTGTCCAATAAAGTGGCGATATCACTTTTCTTTCTTCCGGTGTTGTTAGTAATATCTTTGCTGCTGAGTTTGTGGCGATTAACGCCAACAATAATTTCCGTTTTTGCAATTAGAATAATAACAAAATAATTTCTAACGTTCGTTCAAATTGTAAATTCAAATCAGTATTATCATGCGCTGTCAGCGCCAACGTAACCTTAGCATATTCATTTGACATTCACCATTTTACTATAGAGACACTGTCATAGATCAGATTGACATTCATAACATTCATTCAGTCAACTGCACTCCAATAAGAAACATACTTCAACATAACATACAATTTACATTCTGAATAATTTTAATAAAGACAATATTTTTAGTGGAAATAAAATGAAATAAACGTGATTCCTGTGTTCAGCATTTTATTTAATCCACAATTGGTGACCCCGACGCGACGATTGTGGATTAAATAAAATGCTGAACACAGGAATTACGTTTATTTCATTTTATTTCCACTAGTTTTCTACCAGGTCCTCGTGGTTGAAGTTCTGTGCTTTGGCAGCATTTTTGTCATTGCATCTCCAAAGTATCTGCCAGGGCTTCAGCTTTGTTAGCGACGTAATATTGCAGCCTGTAATGGCCATAAATAGGTGACATGTCTGGTATGTTTTTGATTTTAAAGTATTTGGTCTGTCTCAAAAAGGGCACATCTCTTGGCTGTAGACTTTGCAAGGAGCTCTGCGGAGATATACAGTGATATGATATGCCTTGCCGTTGTTGTGACTATTGTGTCCTCTTTTGTCTGGTTTATTTTGATTGTTATTTGCTCGTTCATTGAGTTTATGTATCTGACTGTATTTAAATCTTGGGTGAAACTTTCGTTAACCAGAGCTCTTTGCAAAGCTTGTCAGTTAGTTTTCTTCCTCACTCTTAGAGGCTCATCTATAAAGATGTCATCCATGAGGAAGTGGACCGGCTTATGATTTGATAAAAGCTCTTTGAAGACATTTATCCGCATGTTGTCGTGCATGTCGCGGTATATAGCATGGTTCAAAAGATTGCCTTGCTTTCTACTAAAGTGCGTCGGTTCTTCGGGATGGATTTAGCTCAGTCCCAGCTTGATTGTTTCTCGCAACAACCCAGTCTCAGTTATAAGCATTGAAGTTTTCTTATTTATGATTAATGATTGAATATTAGTCTATTATTAAGAGGGGACCTTCTATTGTAAGTAGTAGCTCGAGATCTTGTTTGAACAGTGCATTCTTTACGAGATTGCACAAGAAATGACTGTAAATTCGTAGGAATACGTTTTCACTTTTATTGCCATGGCTTCCATACGTTACAAGCGTGGCATGTTAATTTGGGAATTTTTCAAATTTATCCTCACCAGTATGGCCACACACCCTCCCCTAACAGTCAATCTGTCGCATCTAAGCACGTTATAGTTGGGCACGCTCTATCATGTCATGTATCACAGAAAATCATCCACAAGCTGATCCAACACGTCTGGTATCAAGAGCAGATGCCGGAAGAGTGGTGCCAATTCATCATCATCCCTATCCACAAAAAAGGAGACAAACTACAGTGCGAAAATTACAGAGGTATATCACTACTCTGTACATCTTACAAAATCCTCACAAAAATACTTGAAGGTAGATTAACACCATATGCTGAAAAAATAATTGGGGAGTATCAAGGTGGTTTTAGAGCCGGACGATCAACTACTGACCAACTGTTTACAGTTAGGCAGATCCTTGAAAAGTGCTGGGAATTTAACATCGACGTCCACCAAATTTTCGTGGACTTTAAGCAAGCATACGACAGTATCGATCGAGAAGTACTCTACAAAATAATGCTTCAGCTTGGAATCCCAGCGAAGCTAGCCCGCCTGACAAGAATGACAATGGCATCAACAACAGCACAAGTCAGAATCAATAACCAGCTGACTAATGCCTTTGAGACAAAGGTAGGATTGAAGCAGCGCGATGGACTAGCTCAACTGCTATTCAACCTAGCTCTAGAATACGTCGTACGGAAACTACCTGTGGATACGAAAGGAACACTACTATACAAATCGAGCCAACTTGTAGCCTATGCGGATGACATCAGTATCCTGTCAAGATCCTTTTCATCTGCCAAGGAACTCCTGCTCAAACTAGACCAAGAAGCGAAGCGGGTGGGGCTGCAAATCAACGAGTCCAAAACAAAAGTTATGATACAAACCAGCAGAAACACCCCCAACCGGCAAAACATAACAATCAACGAAGTTAACCTGGAAAATGTGGACGAATTTACATATCTTGGCTCCAAGCTAGTGAAGGATGGTAATGAAACGGCGGAAATAAAGCGTAGAATTCAGCTCGCTTATAAAGCGTTCTACTCAGTTTTGGGTATTCTGAAGGCCAGCTTCATACATAGGAAAACAACGCTGCAAGTATACAAATCTGTGATAAGACCTGTGTTGTGCTACGGATGTGAGACATGGACCCTCACTCAAGCTTCCGCAAACATACTAAACACTTTCGAAAGGAGGGTAAGAGGCTAAGAGGCTAAGACGAATCGTGGGAGCAACGCAGGAAGGAGGTCAATGGCGAATTAGGTACAACCATGAGTTGTATGTTCTTTTCGACGAGCCAGAAGTCTCCACTGTGATAAAACTGCGGAAGCTGCAATGGGCTGGCCATGTGCAGCGAATGAATGAAGGTCAGATACCTAGAAAGGTATTTGTCGGAAAAACTGAGGGACGCAGGCCAGTGAGAAAGCCAAGAAAGCGCTGGTCCGACTCGGTAGACGAAGATAGCAGCACGCTACTCGGATTCCGAAATTGGAGGACGCGGTCGATGGACCGAGACAACTGGAGGCGACACCTGCGGGAAGCCAAGGCCCGAAATGGGCTGTAGTGCTACAACAACGACGACGACGACGCTCTATCATGTACCTAATTTAACAAATGTCTCCTGGATCAGAAGTACGTGCAATATATGATCAAAAAAATTGCCTCATGCTTTATCTTTTGAGGAATTTGCATTCCATAATAGGAGTGAAACGTAGTTAACTGTCATTATTGTTTGTACAGCGCGAATAAACATATTATTCATGACGATCTTCATAAAGGTTTGCATCATTTGCGCAAATTCGTTTTACGTTTTGGTCATTAATTGGTCCATGTTTGGTGCCATTCTATTTGATGTCTTTTGGTGGTTATTGGCTTTGTTACTTATGTGGATGATTGGTTTTGGGCTGAGACTTGTGCAAAGGCTTACACTTGCCAGAAAAGTTACCGTAAAGCATCAAAAGAAAGCAACCTATAAGGAAATTCATGCTAAAGAAAGGTGCTACATTTCAATATTTAAGCAACAAAATTTATTCATAAATGAAACTTTTCTTTTCTATAAAATTTTCCTGTGGTATTCCTTTAAAATTAGATTTCACAAAATAAAAGCAAAAAAGCCTCACATAAACGAACCAGACAAAGAATCCGTATATGACAATATTAATTTGAAATATTCAAATATTTTATAACATATCAGGGCTTAATAGCTTGTCGGATAACATCTTCCCTTAAGAACCAATTTGGCTGTGTCCTGCTTGGTAATTTTGCCCCATTCATTGACGATGACCTTTTTTCAGCATTTCCTTTGACGTCATGCAGTGCTGACGGATCCTGTGCTCCATCAAGTCCCACTAATACTCAATGGGATTAAGATCTGGGGATTGGGGTGGCGTACACAGTTGATTTTTTGTGTTGTAGAGGAACCAAAGCTTCACATTGTATGCTGGGTGCTTGGGATCATTATCTTGCTGGAACCAGAAATCGTCACCAAGCCTCAACTACTGAATGCTTTGCTTCAAATTCCGGTAACCGTATTGATCAATGGTAGATTCTATAAACACAAGTTGGCCAACCCCTTCTGCCGCCAAACACCCTCAGACCATCACACCACCTCCACCGTGTTTCACAGTTGGTACAAGATTGTCTTTTTCGAGGGCAGTACCGCTCTTCTGCCACACTAACTTTCTTCCTTTAATGCTAAATATGCAAAATTTGCTTTCGTCAGAGAATGGGATCTGTTCCCAAAATTCTGGTGGCTTGTTTATATATTTCTTTGCGAAAGCCACACGTTTTTCCCTGTTCACGTCCAAAATGAATGGCTTCTTACGTGGTATGCGTGAGGGATATCCACCTCTCTTTAGTATTTTTCGTACGGTACTTCGTGGAAAACCTTATCAAAAGAGTCTTCTATATTTATATCAATTTGGGAAGCAGTTACTCGAGAATTCTTCTGGACTGCCTGCAAAGTATTTCTTTTTTCAAGTTCAGTCAGTGTGGAGGCTCAACCACAACCAGGCTTTGAAATAATCAAACCATTTGTATTTAATGTTTTCACCACATACTGGACAGAGAAGTGAGTTCTGCCTACTATTTGAACAATTTCGCGTTAAGTTTTCCCTTCACTCTTAAGTTTAAGCATAATTTTCCTCTCGTCAGCATTGATTTCGCTAATTTTTGGTGTCATCATATATTCTAGAGCATAAAAAATTTAAAAAACTGCACTCACTTTTAAACCTATCATAACTTACAGTAGAACTATTATCGGACCCGAACTATTATTATCCGCTATTATCGGGAGTCCCCCGGTTTGTCCTGTACGGATACTTTTTCTGGTCTATTGTGTTGCCATAAATCGATTTTGTTTGAGTTTCAAGTCTTTTTAAATAGTCACTACAATGAAACATACCAGGAATCATGCAAAAGTTGTGATGTATTTTCAAAAAAAATTAAAGATTTATATAATTAATAATAATGAAATAAATGTTGGGACAACCGATAGGTCGCAGCTGCAGCAAAAGAAAGAAACAAGGTTAAATAGACAGGGTTATTTGAAAATGCAAAGGCCGCAAAATGGCGGCCGAAGGAAGTTACTTTTAACCGACTAGCTCACCGCGCGGGTGTGGGGGTTCTAGGACATTATTTAAGCCCTGATCCTTCCATGTCACATACACACACACACACAGAAAGAGCTTACTCTTTCATATTAGACAAAATAAATAAATAAATAGAAATGATCAAATAAATAAGAAAATATAATATATTTAATTTACGTGAATTTCGCTGCGCTGATTCTGACCACCTCTGCTTGATTTGTGTACTTTACTTGATTCTGCTGCGCTGATTCTGACCACCTCTGCTTCCTCCAACACGAATCTCCTCCTCAGCTTGGTTTCGAGACTGGTTTCTAGACTGGTTTCGAGACGAGACTTGGTTTCGAGACTACTGCGCTACCTCTGACCACCTTTGCTTTTAGCACGAATCTCCATCTCAGCTTGGTTTCGGAACTTGAATGAATTCCACTGCGCTACCTCTGATCACCTCTTCTTCCTCCAACACGAATATCCACGTCAACTTGGTTTCGGGACTTCACTTGCTTCTGCTGGGCTACGTCCTGACCACCTCTGCTTCCTCACAAATCTCCACCTCGGCTTGATTGCGGGACTTCAAGGAATTCCGCTGCGCTAAATCCTGAACACCTCTGCTGCCTGCTTACTATCTTCTTGGCCTCGATCTTAATATTCTCTTGGGCTTTGTGATTCAACGATTTTGCGACTAGAGAACTTCTCGGGCTAAGCATTTCAAACAGCTGCTAGAACTTCCTGATTCTCTGTATTCTCCTCAATAATGAAATTCACAATTTATATCCTTTATTTTCCATCACTTGATACTAGATTTCTAGACTTTGTGTTTCATCCTTGATACTGGATTTCTTTACTTTATATTCCTCCCAAATAACTTCCAAGAATTTTTTTTTCTTTTTTTTAAACTTTTTTGACATTTTTTTTACTGAGACTTACTATTTATTATTTTTTTTTTGTTTTTTACTAACACTATTTAACTAAATATTACTTAATACCTAAATCTAATTATAAATGTTTTTATTTTAATTTTATTCTTAGTTCTATTTTATCTCGTATGATTTTCTTTTAAGTTAAAAATATGAGTACAAATTAAAAACTTACCCAAAACGTTTTATTATTATATTCAAAATTAATTGTTATTTGATTTTTATATTCATTTATTTATATATATATTTTTGTTTTTTTTTTTATGTCGCCTACACATCGGAATACGTAACAAAGTGTAGATTTTGTGATATTATTAAAGAAAGCATTCAACTTAAGTGGACATATTCTTTGTAATACAACGATAAATTTGTTATCTTGGCTGTATATTTTCAGGATTCTTCGCACAACCTACCAACCTGCTAAGTGTACCGGTATTGGGAGAAAATATTGTTGTGCTAGATCAATTTTTATGCCTTCAATCTTCAATTCGTAGAGTCTCCTGATGACAACATTCAGGTTTCTCTCCTCAGGAAGGTTATATATGTGATAGTCCCACTTCAGTTGAGTAAGATGTCTTGTGAGTTTTGTGCGGTCTGTAGATGTTTAAGTGTTATTTGAATTCCTAGGTATACTAGTGTAGCCGTTTCTGTTGTTAACCTTAATGAGTAGCTTGAGCTTAGTCCATTTTCCAAGATCTCTATGAAAAATGGAACGGTTCGTGGTTTTGTTTCGTCCTTTATGAGAACCGCAGTGAAAGTATGTGAAGAGGCTGATTTAGTTGATGTAGTTTAAAACAGACGGTTCTCAGATGATTTGGGGCTAGGCCATGGTGAGAAAGGGAAATCGTCGTATCTTAAGTTCACTATTCTTTAGTGTTCGTAAAGTAGTTTCTACACCAATGCTTGTGTTTCTAACCTCCTGCACTTCATCACAAATATTTCTTGCACTCGATTTTTTTCATACGTCTTATAATTTGAGGTTCAGTTACTTCACTTTATATTTTTGGTCGGCCTGGAAGTGGCTTATTTTCAATAGTTTTTTTCAGTTTCAAATATTTTTGTTTTGTTTTTCATGGTCCTTTTAGGGATTCCTCACTCACTTCCTATTTTCCTCTGCAAATATCCTTTTTTTATAAATAATGGTTGTTTCAGGTACACTTCATGGCATAATGCTAAGTAGAAATTTCTCAAGGCGATAAAAGTACGTTACAACAAATTTGAAATACGTTGAATAGTCCATTACATATTTTGCAATAATTCGGAGATTCCTATTATTCCAGGAAACATTCTTTAGTGAGTGAATTGCTTAGACCCAAAAAATTTTTTTTATTTATCATATTGCAAATTTAATTATTTTAAACTTTTGGATTTTATGGTACAGATATTAAACTTTATAATTTTAATTAATTTCAATCTCATACAAACTTTTTAAGTTGTAATAACTTGGTAACATTTCCATTATGTGAGGTGAGCCAATGTTTTTGTGACTAACTGTATGTAAGTGTAGTTAAAATTGAAGACAGTAATGAATTTTGACGTACAATCAATTCAAAGTGTAGAGAGAAGAAAATTTATATTGAACGTAAAGAAAGTCGAAGGTCGAGCACTCAATAAACGAAACAATATGTCGTTATTTTATTTCTAGAGTAAACTAAACTAAATTGCTATCTGATGACTTCCTTTTTTGTCTTCAGTACAAAACTTATAATTTTAAAATTCCCAAAGTATTTCCTTGTCTTTTTGGTGCGGGTCAACGTATGTAAAATACTCTAATTGTAAAAGTACTCAAAAGCTGCCAGCTTTCAATTTCCATGAATTTGAATGATTTGCCAATAATATATCGAAACTGAAGCATTTTCATGAAGCAAAATATGCGATAAGTTCTTCCATTATAATATTTGCTTAATTCCATGCTAAATTCCATTATGATTCCAGATTAATTTCGATAGCACTTTTATTTAGCGGTTAAAGGTTTTCCTTAATTATCCAAATCATATAAATATCCTATATCCGTACAACAATATTGTTCGACCATATTCGCAGAATTCAATATTCAAAGGGAAGTTCGGCTCGTTCCAATGAATGCGGTCATAAAGCTTAAAAGTTTTCACGGACCGAACAGATGATGGACTTAATTGCGCATAAAAATGGGAGGATGTTGCGTGTTATTGAATGAAATTTGTTTTATTAAGTGACTTGAAGTACATACGTGTTCCTAACTAAAAGTGGAAAAACACACATGAGATAAGTTTGATAACACGCTAAGTAATTAATTAGATGGGCAGGTGTAAGCGTAATTAATGAGTTTCATGCATTTTTGTATTTTTTGCGATATGTGTTCAGTCTGAATGTCTGAAATCAACGTGGAGCTTTTGCGATAGGACAATGGACTCGATTAAAGAATTCCCTAACAAAGTTTCTTCATTGTCTCTCTTTCTTCCTTTCTTCTCTCTTGCACTCTAAATAACAAAAAAAATGTTATTTTTGTGGTCCTTTGCACGCTTAAGTACCTTCACCACTGGAAGTTTCGAGACATCTTGTGAAGGCCCAGATTGGACTTTTTCGTCATCGTAAGCAAACTTCATAATGGGGTCCTGACATTCGGACCAGCAAGTAACAAGCAACTCTTGAACTTGGAATTGTTCACAACCTTTAAATTGTTCATACATTGCGTACAAGTTGAGAAAGTGTTTATTGAATGTGGATTGCGAGGCAACGAATTCTTGAAAGTATTAAAAATTCATTTCAAATCCTGGAAGGTTTTTGTCTATCAGCGGCACTAGTTGTGCCTGCCTGTTGCTCAGTATTACTGGCGTGTCTAGATCACTCAAGTTATTTTGTATCGCCAATTGCATCGGTTGTAGAAAATGTTGTGGAACGAAAAATGGAAAAAATGCCTTGGGAAAATGGCGTATGCGGAAAACTGAAATATCTGCAGGTTACAAAATTTTAATTCCTCACATAATCTTGACAAAATATACGAATGGTCCTATGTCCATTCACAAATGAAATTACTAGAAATTTTACCCATTCTTAAAAAAGAAACGGATTTTGAACTCCTTTTATATACTAGCTGAATATTTCAAAGGTCATAGGCCTTTATCCGTTTTTGAAAATAAAAACTGTCTCGGATTGATTCAATGATGGCTTGCGCGATCCTTACATATGGGCAGACTATCATGGGTGGCGCAAATAATCCGCCTGTAGAAAACGCAAACAATACCATAAGACTTTCCCTTGCCTTTCCCCTATCTGTTCCGTTCACGTTTTTAGAAACTAACTCAAATATATACAGAAAAAAATCGTAGCTTTTTGTCTTGTTTTTGTCTATAGATTTCCTCACATTTTCGGACAATATCTTTGCCAGATATTGCACATTTGAAAATTTCTATCACCACCATTGTAAACACGTAGTGGGCCTTCCTACATATCTACAACGTTTTCTTCCTTCAATGACTCACTAGTTTGAGTAAACCACTTTTTGATATTATTCTTAGATATTTTGAAACTGGTATCCGTTACAGCTTCTAGTGGCCTTTATGTTTTTCCGAGTGACGCTTTATAAATCCTCAAAACCATGTATCAAGAGGCAGTATATCTTCAACAGCATTTTGTTGGGAGCACGAATCGAAAAATTCCTTCATGCATATTCTAATATCAAGTTCTCTGCTCGGGAATAACTTTCTTTCACTCGCCTTAACCCACCCAACTATTTCTTCATCTTATTTTTCTGACGCTTCAGGTGAGGGTTGTTATGTTTTTTTCAAAATAACAAACAAAAATGTAGTTAACAAAAATAAACGAGTAGCTCAGCGTGTGGTCGTGAGGGGTTTTGGGAAATTATAAAAGCCCTGATACTTCCATGTCACAAACACAGAAAAAGGTCATTTTTTCATATGAGACAAATTATATATATAAAATACAAATACAAATATAATCAAATATAAAGTAAATAGTTAATTATAAAGTAAATAGTTAAATATAAAGTAAATATAATGTCCTGTCGCGTTGACTCCAACCACCTCTCCCGCCTCCAACATGAGTTTTTTCTAGTCCAACGGGACTTCACCTGAGCGTCTTCTTTCACTATATCCTTAACTTTGCATCCGCCAGAAACGATCTTGTCCTTTGATGTGCAAATTACAGCGTATAAATTTATATTCATCCAAGTGTCTTCTAGGGTAATCAAGATACTTCGATAATCCGTTAAACACTAACAGACATCATTCAAGTTCCGAAAAGTTCGTTTTCAATTTTCAGTCATCCGCAGATCAGTGTGATAAAAATTATTACAGTTGTACTCACAGCAAGGGTCCGTTTTTCTTCCGTTTAGTTTTTCTCGTCGTATACTTTATTCACTTTTCTACTTAATTTACGGTATTTATCTTATTTCACTTACTTTATCTTACTTACTTACTCACTTTTACTTACCTTATCTTACTTTTTCTTTCTTCGATACTTAGTTTATACTTTACTCACTTTTCTTTCTTCGATATTCACGTCCTCTTACTTCTCAGTTTTCTTTCTTGATCATTTACTTTAACATTTTCACCAGCTTATTGCTAGTTGTTGACAACGAATTCTATTGATTGAAAATTTGTGGCAAGTGTTCCGAGAATTTAATGGAGATATTTTGACTGAGACATTTGTGACTCTTTTTGCTATTTTTTCTGAGACTTATTTTTCTTATTTTTACTGAGACTTTTTTCTAATATTATGTAATATTACTAAATATTACCAAGTACCTAAATCTTATTATAATGGCTTTTATTCTGATTATAGTCTTAGTTCCTTTTAATTTCGCATGTTTTACTTTTAAATTATATAAATATTATTTAACTATTTAACTATATAGTTTTTGACTTATTTATGATTGCAAATTAAAATCATGATTGCAAATTAAAATATAAAACAAAACTTAATAATAACTAATAATCGTGCATGCTATCTTTTATTTAATTATTGTATTAGTATTATAATTTTTTTTTGTTTTTATTTCTTTATGTCGCCTAGACAATGGAAAACGTAACAGGGTCCAAATCTAGACGAATTCGTTCTACCATGGGTCTTGTTTTGTAATGTATCATGTGGAACTTTATAAAATTGCTGCTTTATGAATTGAAATCATCTCCGTTCTTATTCCCTTTAGATCTTCTCTAATTTTTGACGATAAAAATCTGCCTTCTTGACATCTTCAAAGCAAAAATTAAATGCATTACTATTTTATGCACCCATAACTTTATTTTATGCAATTTAATTTATGTTTTCTTATAAAAGGCTCGAGCTCCTCTTTTTAAACATATTAAAAATATCCTCTTTTTAAACATATTAAAACAGCGAACACCATTTGCTTAACAAAATTTTCTGAATTTTATCATATGAATCTCACGCTTTCCAATAAACGTTTACGCACAGTGAAAACCACGAATAAAATGACACATCATAATATTCGTAGACTTAAACGCCTTTTTCCTTTTCATTAAAACAAATCCTTTCAGTTGCATCCTTATCACTGTCTTACAAAAATAAACAACAGAGAGCTTGAAACTAACGGAGGAGCTCGAAACTAACATTGTACCTAAATTGATCGTACCTTTTTCGATCCGCCCAACGTAATGAAAGCAGACTATCCGTGCATTTCTGTGAAATGTATTAGAAATCAGTTAAGAGTTCAATGCGATCAATATAAGAATTATGTGAAACAAATTTACATGAGTTGTTCCATATGAATTCCTTGCATTTTGATCCTCTAATCCCAGCTTGAAACACTTCTTTAGCTGTGCAAAATTTCTTTTGGGCACCAATACATGAAACGCTTACCACGCTGAGGTCTCCAGTTAGGAAAGAGGACAAGCAGACGTCATGAGCCACGGTTTTCGTAGTTGAGTTCACCACATCTTCAGCTGTCAATTTAGCAACCACCAGTGAGGCTCCTAACTCCCATCCTCCTCAAACTCCCACGTGAGGGTTTTGAGTTTCGAATAAGGACGCCAAACAATTCTAAAATTGATCTCAAGAAATGATAATGAGTCGCTGAGAAGTCTTCTGTTAATCTCTGTTATCGTACTCTTTACAATAGAATGTACAAATCAAAATAAAATCTAATCCATAATTGAGAACTCTTTTAAGCACCTCCGGTTCGATAAGAGATTTTGCTAAGTCAAACGACTAACTCAAAGACGGAAATTACTAACGAAATGCACGTTTGCTGCAAATGTAAATTGACATTTGATGACATTTCCAATACTTATGGTTCGTTGAGATTATGTCCTTTTTACACGAGCAAAAGAACACATCAGGATTGATTTACATGACTGGTGATGATAAATAGTCGTGTTCTGAGTTTATTTATTTCTTACCAGCCGAGTCCAGAAATAATGTAATAAGTATTAAGTACATAAAGAAGATATATAGCTTTGAAATGAAATAAAATATAAATAAATTATTTCGATTACCATGAAGTTGGTTTCCTTGGAAGGGTTAATTTTCTGCTAATATATTCGAAATGATTTTGAGTATGTCAGCGTCGCGGCTGGCTTGGAGGAAATTTAAACGAGAGTTTCATTTTTCGATTCCTGTAGGCAATAATTGGGGCCATATCTCGACAAAAGCACGGTCCGTATCGTGCCAATATTGCTTTCCAAATAGTCAAATGACTCAGGGTTGTCGGCGGAGACGAATCATTTGACGTGTCCCCACAAGAAATAATCCAACGGTGTTAAATCACAAGATCTTACCGGCCAGTTCATAAGTCCAAAACGAAAATGATGCGCTCATCAAATGCTTCTTTCAAAAATTCGAGGTTGGCACGATCTGTTAGCATGCCGCACCATCCTGTTGAAACTAGAAGTCCACTGCGTTACGGTGAGTCAATTCTGGAACGAGAAAGTCGTTGATCGTAGCTGTAGAGCGGTGACCATTGACTGTAATGTTATTCCAGCAGGAATTTCGAACGCGCATGGAACAATGATTCCACCGGCTCATAAAATACACCAACCAGAGACATTATCCGGATGTAATGGTGATTGGACAACCACCTATAATTGCTCTTCACTCCAAATGCGGAAGTTTCATTTATTGATGTAGCTATTCAACCCGAAATCAGCCTAATTGCTAAACAAAATTTGCTTATAAAATTCGGAATCTGCAGCAAGTTGTTCCGGTGGTGGTAGTTCGGCTTCAATTCCTACACGAGTTGGATTTTGATAGCCCCCAAACAACGATTATCCCATCAAAGCTTTCATGATGGGACTGTGCGCAGGTTTGATTGTTGAGCACGATGTCGAATGGTCTTACTTGGGTGGTCACTGATTCTACATGCTATAGCTGCTATGGTTTCTTCATTACGCACTGCAAGAGGTCTACAGGGATATGTATTATCAGTGAGAGTAAACGTGGTGCGGAAGAACATGGTTAATCGAACTTATTTTTCTGATGGGCGATTCTGTCATCCATTAAATTGATGGAGTGGGCGATGCGTTTCGCGGAAAGAACCGTTTTTTCGATGACGTTGCTCGGGAGTCAAAGACATATCAGCTAGAAAACTACACAAAGCATTAGAAAGTACCCTTAATTAGTAAACAGGAAAATTCCTAGTGAAAGACATTGCCGGATTTCCAAAAGAATTATTTAATTCAAATTAAGATGTGAAATGAAGCAAGCGCAAACATAAAATGTATTATCTCACAGACAAATTATTCAGTTAGTTAGTAATCGTATATTTCATATAGTTTAGGATCCTGTCAAACCTTTTTCTCATGCCAAAGATTGTATAGATTCAACATATTGACTTTCTCAAGAAAATACTTGAACTAGTCGTAAAGTTTGATTGTACGAATGTTCGCTTTGTTTGACAAATAAAGCTTAAGGTGTACTACGTTCGATCAACGTCATTTACAAAAAAAGAATGTACCCTATCCCATGATCTCATCGGGAATGAATAATCCCTTTTCTAGCACTTCATCTCACTAGAATAACTGTATTTTGAAGGCTCCTAAAGGCAAAGTGATAATGAAGACTTATTTGACACGGTAGAGTCCTGTATCAGTAGCTTGGAAATTTAGTGATGTTGGAAGTCCTACTCTGTGGACGTCAGAAGCCTTCGCCAAGCAACCATACGTTATATTGATGACAAAGCGGAGAAAGAAGCGGAGAAGGAAGCGAAGAAGGAGAAGGAAATTTCTGCTAGGGGCAAGTTGACTTTGTTGTTGGGATGGGTGAAGTTGATGCTGATTTTTTCTAAGAAGAAAAATGGAAGTATAAGAACTAGCCCGGTTGAAGCTGTTTTTACCATGAACCGAAATGAATCCTTTTTTATCGCATAGTCGACTCGTAACAAACATTGTTTGGAGGCGAGTTGATTGAATTCTTCGGGATGTGTAAATTTGAGTCCCAAGTTTTATTTCAGTAAATGCTTCACATATTCAAACCGAGATCTAAGAGTCTAAGACACCGATTCCATTTCACGTTTTCCCCTCAACACTTTCTTCAATTACGGACTTTCAAGACTTTCACTGAAATGCTGAAAATGCAGAGATCTTGCTGAGATCCAATCCAATGGTGAAACAAGTGATAGGCAGCACCATAAGAGCAACTTTCGAAAATTTTATTAATTACTTGACCAGAAATAATTGCGACGGATATTCAAAAAGTAATGAGAATGATATACTTATTTAAGGTAATTTGAGAGAAAAAATGATTATATAAGAAATTATAGCTGACATCTTCGTATGAATACCCTCGTATGATAATAGCTACTTATCGTAGTTCCGAGTATAGTGACACGCAATTGTTGGTGCTTTGTCGTTGAAGGTAAATGAAAATTGATAAAGCTAAAATTCGTGAAGCGATAAAATATTTCTTCTTGAAAAATTTTTCTACCGATTAAGTTTTTTCTGCTACGGTTGCAAAGTGGTGTGCAGAGTTCAAACGTGGAAGAACATAGATTCAAGAAGACTGTTGCTCGGACCGCCCTTGGACGTCTGTTGCATGTTAAAAGTTGTAAAAATTGAAAAAAAAATTTATGACCGACAAAAATCACGGCAGTATGTGCACAAAAAATTTAACATGATCGTTTAGGATTGAGAAAGGTACCCGCGCAATTGAATCCCAGAATACTCACGGACGCACAAAGCAAATGTAACTTAAGATTTCTAAGAGTTCTTTGGAATGGTTTTAACAAGATCCTGATTGAGTTTTAGTTCAATTTATAACAGTATATTAAACATGAGATCACCATTATGATTCTGAAACAAAAGAACAATCAAGATGGTATGAAAAACACAGTCATTTCCAACCCGAAAATAATTTAAGAGAAAACCGTCTGCTGGTAAGATCAAGGACGAAATTTTTTGGACAGAATGAAATTGTAATGATTGAATACTTTCATCACTGATTTATACTTAATATACTAGAATACTTAATATACTGGTACAATAATATACTGGTAACAGGAAGTGTGTACACAGAAGAAATAAAAAAAATTGCGTCAAAAATTTTGTAAAAGGACGCAGAGGAAAGTTCGGAAAAAATTTGTTTTGCTATAAAACCAACGCACCTCACATACAAGACCAAGATGCTCGCTTCGAAATTCTCGAACATCTCCCATATTCGCCAGTATTAGCTCCCAGTAATTTTGATTTATTTCCTCGGACAGAGGAATTCATAAAAGGCAAAACATTTAAAGATGGTGAAGAAGTGACAGCATCTGTAACAGAATTTGCAAGTGCCTAAGGAGAAAATTTAAAAGACTAATATTATGCCTAAATTGTCTCTAAATACTCTCAATAATTTTTGAAGATTCCTCGTATATCTGGAAATGTCAGCAATATTCATCAATGGAAAAACCTTGGGAAAGGCCGATTAAAAATCGTTTCACTATCTGAAAGCTCTCCAGGATTCAGGTAGGATACACGCTTACCTTAGTTAAAATCAATACACATTAAATTTTGATATCAACATTTATTTGCCCTTTTTAAGTCAAAACAAAACTGTTCCGTATGTATTACTTAGAATTTTAATTTAATTGCTGCTTTTTTTGTGGTAGGGAAGTGCATGCTGTTTACGCCCTAAGTGGGAGACTCCCAGACGCAAAATGCTTTTGGACTACCCACTAAACACCTTCCCTGTCAACGTGAGAACCTAGCCTGGAACCGTTTGACACATTACTTCGGGCTAGGCCTCGTGTTCCCACGCCTAGAGGCGCCTTTGCGTTATGGGAATCTCTTCTCTAACGGGAAGGAAGGGAGAGGAAGGAAGTGCTACAAAAGAGATCCATCCACCCCGATGCCTCCAAGCGCTCCAATAAAGCTTTTTTTCAGTATTAGCACTGCCCGAGCATATTGCACCACACGATTCCAATTGTCAACGGTTTTCAGCATTAATCCGACGATAGTTTCGGGAAAGAGCTCACCAATTACGCTGAGGAAGTCCCCTCGCTGTTGTCTCCACCTTTTACGGTAGAAGAATGTGTGACAACTCGGGATCCCCTTTTGCCTTAGTTATGAGCACAAGTCTCGCCACCTTCCAGCACTCTGGGAACTGCCCTTGAACATGCGGGGGAGCAGGTCAGGGGAAAAGTGAAAGACCATTTGTAGCACCTCAGCTGGAATCCCATCTTGTCCTGGAGCCTTTCTGGCCTTCATAGACAAGACTGCTTTGTTCAATTCCATCTTCGTTAAAAATGGAATTACCGTTGGTGTTCCATAGTGAACGGCTTCAAAGATGGTGGGATGGATGGAGAAGAGGGCCCGCACGATTTCGTCCATCTTTTCTGTCTCGTATGAGTGAGGCGACCTTTGGACACCGAGCTTCCGCATTACTATTTTGTAGCCCAGGCCCCATGTGTCAGTGTTCACGTCGTCCACCAGGTTTTGCCAGCGGCTGACTTGCTGCTGCTGATAAGTCTGCGGAGGCATTTTCTAGATGACTTGTAAGCTGCTAATCGGATACATGCCTCTTCCCGGGTTCCAGCTCGCTGTGTCCTGCGTCGTAGTTTGTGACACTCCCTTCGTTTTTCGGCAATTTCAGGTGACTACTAGTATACTGGGGCTTGCTGTGCCGGGGTCTTCGTAGGGACATTGAAGACCTGTAGGCGGATGTAATGTTCTCATAGTTGAGTTAACAACACCTCTTGCCGCAGGTTCTCTGTATAGTATACATAGCTGCTATGAGTATGAGTATAGTATGAGTATATATAGCTGCTGTTACCTAGGCAATTAACTGGAGAATAGCTGGACACTGATTTACCACTTATCATATTCTCCCAATCTCGCGTCAACGGAGTATCATTTGTTCGGTCCCTTTACAATTTGCACGAAACGGAAGACCACACAGAAGAGGATCATCATACAGAGCTAAAACACTTTTTCGAGGGTAAAGAGGAAGATTTCTCCTGGAGAGGGATGCAGCAACTTTCAGAACCTTGGAGACAATTCATAGATAATAATGGTGTTTATATCTCAGATTAAGTTTAAATAATTCAGTGATAAGAGAAAAACTATTCATAAACTTTGGCACACAACCAATATAGGCAGGTGTAATAAAATTATGAGCGTAAGTTATTTTCAAAACAGAAAAGTCCTAAGTAAAATAGCCTTAAAAACAACATTTAAACGGACAAAGAATCCTCTTCCTTTTCATCTTCATTCTGATCGATTCCGCTTCTATATTTCAGGTAATCCCACGAACAGCAAAACACACTCAACGACGTTGCGGTGGAAGCTTACGTTGCAATACCAATTCCAATACGACAACAAATTTCGGTCGGTCAAATTCATTTCGTGTTCATCGGCCTATTGCCAATTTATGTAAACATACCAAATATTGTTGCTTACATCAACGACAACAACATACGCAAAATGTAATTGATTTTGGTTATGACAGCGCAACAAGTACGGAAAATGACCACTTAGAACTACCAAAAGTCAAGAGTTCCCGAGCACCATTGCTAGATAGGACATTCGAGTGTGGTGAGACCAATAAACTCGTATTAATATTTATCAACAAAATATTTATGTTATTATGGATGTTCACGTTATATGTATTTGTAAATAGTCTCTTGCATGATACTTTGTATAAATATTTGTGAGTACCAGAATGCTAGCTTGGCACAATGACATTATTGCCTGTTGATAGGACTCAGTACAACTACATTATTGCGAGGCATTATTCCAAAGGACTTAAATCGGATCACACTTTGATGAGGACTTAAAAACGGTTTAATGCAAAACGAGGAGCTTACGGGCCCACTTGCAGCCTAGGCTGGGCTTAAATGGAAAATAGCATCAACAAGGTCTTTTGGAAACACAAGGATTCCCATGCACTTTACATGAACAGGACACCCAGCGTTTACTGTCCAGTTGAATCATCACTTTTCTAGAAGTTTAACAGTTCGATGTTATGTTTATATAATATTAAATTAAAGCAAAAATATTCACGCAGAGATGGAAATGGTTGGAAGAAAGTTTCTCTGAATATAATAACTACGTTATCATGTTCATTCCATAGAAAAAGCTCTGGATGATTTCATTGAAAAGATACTGAACCTCATAATATATTAATGACTGTCTCAATTTTAAATATTCTCCTTAATGTTATGGAAAATGTAAAGATTGAAATCATGGGGAAAAATAGCAACAATAAAGTAATCTTTACCCTCCGATACACGACAGTAATTTGGCGAGACACTTATTCTCAATTCCGCATTGGAACCAAATAGAATACAATCCCTGAAAACAAAAAATTATAATCATTTATTTCCGATCCCCGAAAAACTCATAAATACTGTTGCGCTTATCCCAGTGCGAGGGCTTTAACTTAGTAAACTCTAAATTTTTTGCAAGCGAAACGCAAATTTGAACCCAATCAAAATTGTCCTTTAAGCTTAGTTTTACATACTTCAATAAATTCCACTAACACTCGCGTACAATTCACTTTCACTATAACACTATTTGTTTATAACTTTTTTCACTGTATTATTATTATTGTACTGGGGTCCACTTCTTGGAAATTTGCATAGGCCAGAAATCGGCCCTTAGCTCCCTATCTATAGTACTATTGTTTACAGATGGTCCATCCTGTCGTCCTACAGAAGCTAAGGAGTTCCCCAGTTCTGTGGTCGCCAAGTTTTCCAATTCTGTTACGCCAGTACACCTCAGCCAAGTAAGGCGTTTGTTGGCCAGACATGGGCAATGTAGGAGGAAGTGTTCTGTACTTTCTGTACGTGTTGACCTAGAAGATTATGGCCCGTTAATACTGCCACCAATGTTCTAACGCCATTTCGGTTTTTTTCCTAGGAGTTGTTTTGTCCTCATTTGATTAGGATGAGGCCAAAGAGCTCGCCTTATCCTGCAGTCGTTCCTGTCATTCCAAGCCGTATCTGTCTCTTTCCAGAGGATTTCATCTAGTTCCCCTTTTACCGTTGCTAGTGGCACTTTAATTGTGTCTATTCTAGTGGCGTTTTGGTCGGCTGATCCAGCTCTCGTTAGCTCATCCGCTCTTTCGTTTCCCTCTACACCGCTGTGTCCAGGGACCCATGTCAGTTATACATTTACTCGGGTTGTTACGGTTTTGAAAGCCTGCCTACAATCCTGCACCAGTTGTGAAACTACGCGGTTAGAGGCAAGCGCCTGCAGTGCCGACTTACTGTCCGAGAGTATTTGTATACTTCCATTAAGGTTGTTTGTTGCCGCTTCTAGAGCCGCTTTTATTGCAAACACTTCCTCCAGTTTATAACTTCGGTTGAGTTGCGGATAATCTGGGAAAAAGATTCGAAAAAAAGAAAAGAAATGTGAAGATCATGATCTCACTTCCAGATGTGAAATCCTGCACCTTTTTCCACGCTTCTCTGGTCGGAATGCTGATCTTGTATGGAATTGTTGTGTCCAATATTGGTTGAATTCTATCCAACTCCCTTTTATATGACGGGGCCATTCTCTCCATTTTTTTCAAAATGCATACGTGCCCCGTTTGAGTGTGGTTAGCTAACCCATACGTGGATTTCAATCTGATGCTCACAAGTGATGCCTCTCTGAAGATGAATTTTTCGAGTGGCATGAGATTAAGCATTATCTCCATTGCAGCAACTGGCGTAGTCCTAATGGCACCTGTGATGCCAAGGCAGGCCATTCGTTGGATCTTCTCTAGCTCTTTTGCAATGGTTTTCTTTTGTAATGCCTGCCACCAAACCAATGTCTCGTAGGTGGTTATTGGCCTCACTACTGTTGTGTAGATCCAGTGGGCAATTTCGGGTTTTATTCCCACGGTTTTCCCCACTAGACTTTTCATTGTGAAGAGCACCGCTGTAGCTCTTCGTCTGACTGCTCCTATGTGTAGAGTCCAAGTTAGCTTACTATCCTAGGTTACTCCTAAGTATTTCACCTTGTTTACTAAACTGATATGTTTTCCGTCAATGGTCGGGGGTGTAAATGTCTCCGGTTTACGGCGCTTTTTGTAAAGCATACGCTCCGTTTTATCAGCATTGATGCGCAGTCCGTCGCCCATTCAAAAAGATGTGAGAGTGCGGTCTGCATCAATTCCGACATGGTTTCCGGGAACTTTCCACTTATCAGTATAACGATATCGTCAGCGTACGCTATCGTTTTGAAACCCTTCCCGTTGAGGTCTTCCACTATTTGGTTAACTGTGAGTATCCAGGCAAGTGGCGATACTTGGCCGCCTTGAGGAGTACCCCTTAAGTAACCTAAGTTCAAGGTTACGCCTTTTTCTTCGGCTATAATCTTCCTATTAGGTTGTAAGTCCTTCATCCATTTAGTAAGGTATGAGTCTATTGCATATCTTTGGATGGCTGCTACTATGCTCTCAGTTTTTACATTATTGAAGGCTCCGTCGATATCAATGAAGGCCGCCAAGGTGTAATCTTGGATGGCAAGGTTTCTCTCTATTCTGCTTACGACTTCGTATTGTGCCGCCTCTGTTGAGCGCCCTGGAAGGTATGCGTGTTGGTTGGGGCAAAGCACCGTTATGTTCACGGTGCTTTTTATGTACCCATCCACCAGACGTTGCAGGGTTTTCAGCATGAAAGACGTTAAGCTGATAGGTCGGTAATCCGTTACTTTGTAGTGGCTGGCTTTTGCCGGCTTGGGTATGAAAACTACTTTGGCTTCTTTCCAATCCGGAGGAATATAGCCTTTGGACATGGAGGCTCTACATATTTTCACCAAAATCCGTCTTATTGTGATACCCGCTTTCATAAGCATGATCGGATACACTTTGTCGGTTCCTGATGATTTGTAAGGTTCGAAGGTATTAATGGCCCAAAATACCTTATCTTCGCTTACTTTTTCTTTCAGGGGAGGCCACGGTAAGGAGTCACGTTGTTTACATGTTCTGTCTCTTCATCCGTTGAGCTCGGGAAGTGTTGGTTCAGTAGGAGCTTGAGACGTTCTATGCTATTTGTTGTCCACGATCCTTCCTTCTTTTGGAGCATCGTGTCCATTGTCCATCGTGTCTTTCTTTCACACTTCCGCCATACAAGCTTTCATGGTTTTTTTTTTTATTGTTCATTGGCACATTCTCTCTCATTCTTTGGTTTACAGTTGCACATTATCCGTTGCTTGAAGACGGAAAGAGTTGAACTCACCTACAACAGAACCAGTACTCCTAAAGCTTTCGTTGAGGCAACAAATAATGCGTTTGAATTGTCGATAGTGTAGACCATATATTTATTTCAATTGATTAAGCGTCAGGTAGACTGTAGACTCATTTCGATGGGATATTCTAATAATAACTTTGCTTTTTCTTATTGTCATCCTATCGATGATTAATGTCAAATAATGCCGCGGGCTGCGGTCAAAGTTTGAATATGAATTTTTGGTCCGTGCTATCGTTACGACAGTTATAAACCCCCATATTTATGGATAAATCCTTTGCCATATCAAAACAGAATGTCTTTACATTACACCAAGCTTAGTCATTGCAACTCCATGGTACTTATGTTAGATTTACCAAAAATGATGAACTAAATAACATTTGCAATGGGAATCCCTTACCCAAAAGTTGGAAAACTTTCTTTACATCTGAATGTCGGGAGTTATAATAATAACTGTACAAATCTCAAGGCGATGAAAAGTAAGTTTATGAATTGTTAAGCAAGTTTTCGGGAATTCGCTTTGTCCTCCACATGGTACATTCAGGTTTGAATATTTCAATGATATGTGATAACTATTCGAAGTCACATGCATTTCTATAACAAACTTATTTCGCCTCCAAGGATAACTTAATGATTTCAATCTGTAATGAAACATTCAAAAGCAAATATCTGTGAAAATTTTCTAGGAAAATATTCTAAACAGAAGACTTTACTTTTCGTAACGAAGGATTTGGTATATGAAAAGTCAATTGCGTAGTTTCTGTTTAGAATTGAAAATTTCTTTTTCGCACCGACGCCATATCGTGCTTTAAATCCTATGTCCATTTGATTGATATGAATACAAAGAATCGCACAAATGATTCATGAAAATCATGTGAAAATGTGTTCCTTTAAGTGACTTTGATATGAAAGCGTTTTCAAATAAATGTTGTATTCAATGAGCTACGGGTTGTAAAATGTCCAGTTACTGAAGGCATTTTCCAGAGTTTTATACACCATACATGAGAAGCAATACCCTCCCTTAACGGCTGGGACTCGTTTAACGTTTTAATACTCTAAATGCACTTTAGCCTTTCGCATACAGACGCAGTCGAGAGCAAAGTCGCTGCTATTCGATATGAAAAGATTAAAATAGCAAAAAAAAAAAAAACCTTTCATGAATGACCTTTTGAACTTTTTTCCAGTTTATCCACCTTCCGTACAGCTGTCGTCCTCATAAATAAAACTTATTTTCTTTTCACGAAAAATTCCGGGTATCCTTTCGTTGAAATCGATTTTTAAACCTAAACTTGAGTCCTAAACCAATTGAAATTTAAAAAAAAGAGAGAAAATAAATATGGGAATGAAAATGTCAAAAAAGTGATTAATAATAAATTGAATGTAAACAATGGAAAGGGTTTAAGCATTTTTCTTGAATCAGCGAAATGCTATAATTTGCATTCACCTGCTGATATAAATTTGAAATTTAGCGCTAAGTAGAAAAGATAAGGTGAACGTTAAGGACATAAATACGATGAGATAAGGGAAAAAGGATGACGAAGGAAATTACTATGATGATTTGTGAATAAGTGGAACAATTAGACTAATTTTTCAAAAAATTGGACAAAATATCTAGTAACAATTTATGACCGAAATGATTTATGCAAGTGAAAGATCTATTTTTTAAACGAAACCCAGCACTTGTTGACCTCATGTTTATTACTTTAGGCAATAGATTTTACTTATTGTATCAACCGAATAAAAAGGCCGTTCTTTTAACCGAATTTTTGTAATTGTAAGTATTACAACTAAGTCCTTTCTTCAGGTACATGTTGAATTCCTCTTCAGAAGCAGCCACTTCTATCTAAACCTGGGGCGACTGTACCGTTAACCCCAAATAATATTGGATTAGCTTATCAAAGACATATAGAACTATGAAAAGAAATACAAAACAAATAAATTGTGTTCATTGCCATGAAAACGGTTTTATTTGGAAGATAAATCTCTGTCATCTTGACTTGAATATAATTTCGGGTATGTGAGTGCCACGATTGTGCGGAGGAACTCCAAACTAGAGTTCTAATTTTCAACTACTCTCACCAATCGTTGGGATGATAACTCACTAATAATGCAGCCAATATTGTCTTCCAAATGGTCAAGCGTCTCCGGGTCGACGGTGTAAACGAGAGATTTGACGGCTGGACAAAATATAGTCCAGCCGTGTTGAATCACAAGATTATGCAGGCCAGTTCACGGTTCCAAAACGAGAAATTAGGCACTCATCAAATGTTTCTTTCAATAAGTCGATGATCTCACGAGCATTTTGGCGTAACGTGCCTTCCTGTTGAAAGCAAATGTCGCCTGCATTACGACGAGTTGATTCCGGAATAAGAAAGCCCTTGATCGTGGCTCTACAGGGTTACCATTGACTTTAATTTTATTCCCAGAAGCATTTTTCAAGATATATGGACGGCCCATAAGCCATTCCAACTAGTAACTTTTTCTAGCGGTAAATACGTTTGGACAACCAGCATCACTCCAAAAGTGGCAATATGGTTTTTTAACGTAGCCTCTTTACCGAAAATGAGCCTCATCGTTAAACATTGCTAGCTCTTTACCGAAAATGAGCCTCATCGCCAAACAAAGGTTTTCTTATGAAATTCGGGATATGTAGGACTTTGTTCTTGGGACCATACACCGAATCTATACCGTTTACAGCGGTCATCTGGCTTCAATGCGAGCACAAGGTGGGTTGTGTTAACCCGCAAACTAAGATCCTTCCATAAAATCTTCCATAATGTGGCTGGACACAGGTTTAATTGTCGAGCACGATGTCGAATGGACTTATTTGTGTCTGCATCGATACTACTCTTTTCTGCTGATATGGTTTCTTCTTTATGCACTGTAGGACCTCTGAATCGATGCGTATTATCAGTGAAAGTAAGCGTAGATCGGGAACACACATGCTTAATCGAATTAATTGTTCAGTCGGACGATAATTTCGCCAATAAAATTAACGGAATGCGCGATGAATTTCTCGAACAGAATCGTTTCTTCTTCAATTTATATTTGCACATTTTGTAGACTTTGCTCAGCCTTTCATGATGCATTTGTAAACTGTATTAACCATAAAACATGTGACAGCTGTCACAACATAAGGAGCATTAAAACATGTTGCAAACTCAAAGTTCTATACCATTAAAATGCATATTCCCAGCAGTCGTCACAACTGTATGTATGTAAATTTAAACACTGTTAGAGGTACATCGCGTAAACAAGTCGTAACACCGGCAAACACCCAACCGCTTCCTGTTTCAACGGCCAAAAAAATGGGTCTGATTAAAATGTACAAGCATCTGGCCATCATGCAGCCATACCCTACATATAGGCTATACTCGGGACAGAGGTTCGCCTGTCAAGAACCCCATAAAAGTGTGAAGTCCAGCTACCAAAATGAATAAAAACTAAAATAAGGAAGAGAATACAAACTTTATGTCTTGTGGAGAATTGGTAATCTTCATAGAAGCGATGTCATTCAGTCATTTTCTATACACTTTCCTGTACAGTAAAGTGCTTGCATGAGACAGCCCGTACACCCTTTGCGCAGGCACAAGAGTCTTCAAGATAGTGTTTCAGTTTCCTTAAATCAATTTGAACCAGTTTGATTGACTCTTCATTAAAATCTAAAAATAAGAAGAGCTGCCAACGATCATCTTGAGTTGAGGTTATAGTTTGATTTTAAGCTTTCACGGTCATATGCCTTCACATTCTCGAGATATTCCTTTCAAACGCTTTTTGTATCGCTGAAATTAAATGACCAAAATCTTTCACCGAAAAATCCACAATTTGAATTACTAAGAACCCTTTTTTTGAAAAACAGGACGGTATGAGCCCTCTTCACCCTGAACGGGCATTCAGCCATGTTTGATGTGAAAATATTAAATAAAGATGATTTGGAAAAAAATGTGGGTACCACAAGGACTTGGAATACTCCCATGGTATTTTCCAATACTTAGATAACTTGCAATAAGCAAGTGAGTCCTTGAAATTGTTCTCAAGTAGATAAATCGCTACCGATGCTAAACTGAATAAGTGACCATAATTTTTTTTGGAAATAATAGATTTATTTGAAAGCAATGTCGATAGCATGGTTGGAATTGTTTTATTTTAGATTCAATCGATGCTGATGAAAGTATTATTCTTTTCACAGTTATTTTCCGCGTCATTTTCGAATCTAGAAACAATCTGTTATTGAATAATATGCGATTACGTGTTGAAAAAATAACTAGTTTGTGATTACTCACACGTATTTCTATAATATGACGTAGGTTATTTGGTCCTTAATCCAGTTATGTTCAATACAATTATTATTATTTAAATGAACAACGTTACCCAAAATATCAGAAGGATACTACGCGACTATCTCAGGATACTACGATTATCAGAAGGATACTACGTGACTAAAGATACTACGCGACTATCAATCAGTGCCAAAGAAACTATCGCAGGATATAAAATAATGCAATTATTATAAAGGAGTGTCTCTGGTCGCCAACAAAATTTCTTACAATAGAAATAATAAGAGAGAAAAAATCGTATTGGTGAATTTACTAAGATCAAACAATGAATCCTTTTTAAACTCTTCTTCCTAACCTTATTGTATGCATTATCCTCGCCAACATCAACAATAATATGATCCATGTATTTGAGCATTCTATGAAACATGTTTACTGGACACTTTACCATCACAAAAATCGCACGAAAGGAACAGAGTTAATCTATTCAAGTAGCTCTTGAACATAATGCTGAACTCTTTTCAAACAACGTCGGCAACGCTAGATACATTCAAGTAGCATTGCGAATTTATCACGAATGGCCTTCACTAGTCCTAAAAGCTCACATACAATTCCGGATTTGAGGCAAAATAGATGGGCATTCCTTTTTGTGCTACTTTGTTAAAGAATAAAATCTCATTGACGCGTTTAATAGGAGATTTAGTAGGCGAGTGGAAAAAACAAGATCTATTTTCTATGTGGTGATATCCTATAATCTTATTTTGAATTAAAATTATTTTACTTCCATCCAATTTTGTTGATATATGTTTTATGGATTTTTTTATTCGATTTCTAAGCCATAAGTTCTGTCATTCCGTTCATATCGAGAGAAATTGAAGCCGTCGGAAATGATCACACAGCGAAACGTGAATACCTACCAGTACCGCAATGTCGCCCATTTTACAGCTTCGGACAGTTAAAAGATCGTACAAGCCGACATGATGAAATTCCGAACGCATGGAAAAAATAACAATAATTGCAAAACACACTTGTGTTCACAACCGAAAGAAATCTGTTAGTTGTCAATCAAACTAACGGTAACTGAACCATTCATTTTCGCAAATGAGTTAGTTATAAGGAAAAAGCTGATGTAACCGAAAGAGGCGTCTACGCTGTGTACGTAGTTCTAATATTGTTAAGGCATTCAACACAATTCCGGAAGCAATCAGTAGCTCCTGGAAGCTGAATTAGGAATGTCTAATCTTACTATTACTCGTTTTTCACGCAAAGATCTTCATCTCGATGCATACTGGCGATATGTTAGCCATTTAATGACCCCTGATTGACAGAAATGCGACTTACTCGATTTACTGAACTCCTGAATACTTTCATGATAAATTTTCGATGTTCTCTTTACAAAAGAGAAAATGACGAGAGTTCAATTCGGTCAATATTCTATTAGGATTGTGTTCTGGTGTAGTGTTTCATATTGTGACATGTTCAGAAAAGGTTCCGCGCCACTATAGTCGTCTTAAGAGAAAAGTCGTAAACAAGTTTACGACTACCAATACATCGAAAATTCTCGAAAGCATAAACTTGTCGCATGCATTGAGTACAACAAATCCGGGTGCAAGTGACTCAGCGCGTAAGCACGAGAACAATCCACATGGAAGATTCTGGGTTGATTGGTAGTTGTATAAAAGCGACTACCGCCAGCGGCGAAGAGAGTATTGTGAATGAAGTGAAGCAGCGAGCGACAGTGCGCGTTAAAAATAGTGCGATAAAGTAATTACGATGCAAGTAAAAGTGATAATAAAAGTGATTGATTAATTGATGTAAACGTGAACTAATAATAGTAAAAAATTGTAAAGTGTTTGAAATTTTAAGAATAAAATTTTAAGCACCTAATTTTAAATTATTCGGGTGTGGTTTATTCACTTTTGCTAATATTTGCGAAGAGCAAACAGGTCGCGCACCTGGGCAAAGCGCAACAATATTATGATATTTTATAAGTTTGGAGATATTCATCTGAATGACACTGGCAAGCCAAACTATGTTGGAGGATATGTTTGAATCCCTGCAAGATATCTTATTTGCTGGATCGAAGGGGTTTTATGAAAACTGAGGGAGGAGTGTCGCTCTGTACTGTCAGTGATGCGATCAACGCCTGAACTCAGAGATGTCAAGCTTTTATAGGCTTTGTATAGTTCAAGGAAATATACATAGGAAATTACATATAAAGAAACAACAGCAATACTAACGTCACATAATCGAACTTCAACTTTCACTCCACCTTATTTTGGGTTATTCATGCCAGCTGCGCCAATACGATTTTCGCAATGAGGTATTCAGTAGAGCCGGGCTGCTGAACCGGAAGAGACAAAATATAATCCTAGGCTAGTAAATATAATAGGTTGTTTTATTTGAGCGACTTGTCCAAAACCTGAACCAAACAGTATTGAGTATAGTGAAAAAACAGTATAAATCGAATAAATATAAAAAATAAACCAAAATGATGCACATTAAAAAGCATAAATCGTTAAAAGTGATTTAAATTTCGAACTGAGCAGGAACGAGCCCAAATTTGGTGCTGAACTTAAAAAAAGGGTTAAAAATACCAAGCTCGGAGTTAATTTTTTAACGCCACATGCATCGGAACCTGATAGGCTTATGAACCTAACTCAGGGCTTAAATTATCGAGAAAGTTATTGACTTAGCTACAAATGGCGCTTTCAGTACGTTCGAAAATATTCTGAGGGGTTCTAGCATTGCTTTTTTTCAATATAATCCTCGTGATACCAAGAAACGGAGAACATAATAAAGGTTGGAAACATTTACAAAATATAACATTGCATTGTAATATCTAGGAGTAACCATAGAAAGGACGCTACCTGGGACTACTATCATAGTAGAAGTCAGCCTTAGAGCTGCAAAGGTGCTCTGTAAAATGAAAAAAAGGCTGGTGACCAACGGCCTGAATCGAAAACTTTGTAGAGAATACATGAATGAAACAAAATAGGATAAAAATTAATAGAAACGGCCTCAACATACGAAGGCTTTGAAATGGATGAAGAAACTCTCGAACTCATCCGTTTTAGGAATATTCTTAGACATGAATGGTGAAGGTTCTGTATTCCATCTTTTAAGCTGAGAGCTTATTAGAATAGCTTTGCTTTTCGCCACAAGATTTCCACTATACCCAACTGGCGCTGGGGTAGTCTTTTGGACAATTTAAACTATAATACAAGATAAGTCAGGAGTTGAAATAGAGTTTTTGCAAAAAATCACAACTGCATCCCCACTAACTGAATTATGGGAGCGTTAAGAACACATGCAATCCTTCTTGCAAAAGGGAATCACAGAGCCCCGCTGATAAGCCCCACACTCACTTCATCTCTAATCACCATCCCAAAAACCTTATAAATATTTTTAGGTCGCGTTAAAACTAAACACCACTTTAAAATTTCTTTTACTATGTTAATTTACATTCAAGTGTCATCATTAAAGCCAATGAACACAAAAGGGAAATTTGAAGGGCTTGCCATGAAAGAGATAAGACGAAGTTTTCAAAAAAAAATTTTTGTTTTAACCGCCAATTATTTAATTTATAACTAAGACGTTCGATTTTTGACTCCCTGGAATACAAACTATTCAACAAACTTCATACAAAGATCAACCATGAACCAGAAGCCATGAAACTATTGACCGATAAGTCCTCTGCTAGCTTTCGCAAAACTATTCGAAAAGCTTATTTTCAAGGGATTAACTACTTTTGTAAAGAGTACCAATATACTGCCAAACTAATAATTTTAATTTAAACACAGATATTTCACAGAACATTAGCTTTACAGCATTCTCAAGACCATAAAACCAGCTCTGAAAAACAATTCATCGGTGTGTATGTTGACATTAAAATAGTGTTTGACGAGTTGGCTTAGCACAAGAGCGGGTAAAAACAATAACTCTATTTAGATGCGTCATTCCTTAAAGGCAGAGCCTTAAATAAAGGTTAAAGTGGCTACATCTTCCGTGTATAGGCTACCGGTCAGTGTTCCTCAAGGTTCCTCTTTAAGTCCAACGCTTTTCAATACCTAAACTTCTGATCTCCTCACAACAAAATTCCTGGCGAATAGCAGCTTCATCAGACAAAACGTGATTCGATTCCTCCTGATCTAACCCAAACACTATAACCACTAACTGAAAGAAATGCCTAAAAAAAAACTACCAATTTTTGCTTATATGGAAAATTCGAATGATATGTGTTCCTTAGTAGAACAGTAAAACATGCTCTGTTTCCACATAGACCAATAAACTTCCTATACTTCCTATACCTATCCGAAGATCAGAAAATCTTAACTATCTTAGCTTAACCTTAGACAAGGCACCTTTGAAGAACATAATAATCATAAAAGCGTCATGGCTTTTATTTTAGTGCTGAAATTTTTTCCTCAGTTATAATAAAACAATGTTTCGACAAATGGTAATGCAGCCAATAATTTTATATAGATCGCCCATTTAGAGCCAATGCGCCAACTCACTAACCAATTGATGCTTTTGATATCCATAACACATATTTGGAAATAACTCTGAATAGCCTTTGAATTGCCTTTTCTTATGTCTTCCCGATCTTACGTAGAGGAAGATCTCTATCATCTCTTCTCTCTTAATTCTTAGAGAAGACTTCTCACTTAATGCGAAAATGCCGCTCTTCCTCCTTCTTTAACAAGCTGTTATGAGCAACGATATTCCACACTTCTTTGATTGCAAAATTCTTCAGGAACATTTTTTCTTCAGAAATAAATTGGACCACATGTCATGGGAATGTATGACTCAGCAAAAAGACAACTACAAAGGCGATAGAGACAAAACAAGTCAGGAATAAAGGATAAAAGTAAAGCCAGCCATCGAATATGCAGCAGAACAAATAAGACGCTATCTTCCTCGGTGAAAAGGAATTTATCATCCCGATGATGAACGCCAGGTTTGAACTATGAATGACAAGATGAACAAGCAAACAAAATAGATTAATGTCGAGAGCGAACATTTTTGAAAGAAAATTCAAAATGATTATCAAAATATACCCCGCAACAACACTTACCAAGCGTAAAATGCAGTGAACAGCGTGAGGCATGAGTATCGACCCAGGATTATGTTCTGTAAGGACGAGATGGACTGTAGAAACTCTGAAGACAAAAGGGTCTACAAGTGATAGGATCATTAATGTAAACAACTCCCCGAACTTACCTACGCCTCAACAACTCCAGGACAAAGTCAACGCGTCGAATGTGTTTCCTTTGGCATCGCAAACGCTGTAAATCGTTAAATCCTCTGTCAAATGTTTACAAAATAACAAAACTTCGAAAATTCACAAGAATTCATAAAAAAAACTTTGGAAGAAACGCTGAGAGTAGTTGTTTACCAAATATCCTTGAAGGGCTTTCCTTAAGCAAGCATACAGGAATATCAATCGAACCAAAGCATTCTTGATTTTCTTGGCATTCAAGCAAAATTAAACGACCTGACCAGAGTGATATTAAGGTCGACAGTAATCATCCAACTGATGCCTTTGAAACGAAGGCTCAACTGAAGCAGGGATACGAGCTTGCTCCGCTGCTGTTTAACCTGATTGTAGAATGTGTAAAAAGAAAACTACCCATGGATAAAAGACCAGAAATGGCACCAAATTGTAGCCTAAACAAATGACATGAATATCCTGTTTATTTCCTCTGCATCAGCTAAAGAAATGCTGTTAAACGCTCACTGAAATGCTATGCAAGTGACGCAATAAATTAAAGAAATCAAAACAAAGAGTCCTAATTTAAAAAAACGGCCTTATATGATTATGGCTACTATCGATTCTTTCTTGTATTAATCTTGAAAGAATAGAATTAAGTTTATTGAATGAAGTATGTATTCCTTCGTTTTCTTTGCTTTAACTTTCATGTACGATTTTTTTGGTAGTCGGCAGAAATTACGTCCCTGTCAACATGCACACGTCGAAACAGCTGCTGTTTACTTTTGGTCTTGGTTCTTTAAAAATAATCGTCTTTAATTTGGACCAAACAATGTCGATGGGGCCTAAATCTGAGGCCAAACATTAGAAAATCCAACATTAGAAAAATGTTCGTAAATGGCCTCCTAAGTTTTAAAAGCAGCAGGCGCCTTGGTACCATCTTCCATCAAAATCACTTCCTTTCCATACCTGAATTTTTGGCAATTAGTAAGGCATCCAACCAAAATCAGGGAGAGTAGCTTCTCCCCTCTGAGTATATTCTATTTTAACAGATAAACCTTGCTGCAAAAAGTGTATTTGGCATGTTAGCTACCATGATTTTTAAGAGCTAAGCATCTTGAATCTTGTCGCTACAACTACACTCCGATCGATGCATCCGTTGAATCTTACACATTAGTCTTACATATCAATCAGTCCTTTTATGTTTGGTTATGGGACGTTAAAGAACATATACACAATTTCAACTGCTTCTGTTTGTTTTTCCAAGTATTCCTAAAAGAATTAATAGCATTATTGTAACGATCGTAACTCTACTGACATCAGGTTTGGGTGCCATTCTCAGCCAATCGCTCTTACATCCGCCCACTGCCCCAAAAAAATCTTTAATGACAGATGTCGACCTTCCTCCTCTTTTATTTTCCTCTTGTTCAGAAGAAGACACACTTCGCGGTGTTTTTTTGTGTTCTACATATAAGATTTCTTGGAGTTCTTCAGTCATCATCCTAATCTTAATGTTTCATTATGAGTTATTTTATGTCATAGTCGTTTACCTTATGTTCCAAAACACTAGAAGTTGTCGAAATGTCATCCATAATTTGACGGATGTGTCTCTGATCACCTCCATTTGCTTGAACGAAGGATGGAGACAGCTTTTGCCAAGCAGATATCAACTAGCACTGCGTGCTAGTTGTAAAATGCTTCAAAACACCGACGAAACAGCCCGCAAGTTTACAATTTCTTGAGTTTTACAATTGTCTTCTGAGGTAGAAACTAAACTATCAGCCAAGGAAAGGCTGTCAGCAAATTATCTTCAAGATCTATTAAGTATCCCGGTGCCTTGTCCAACAGTAGCATTGTTGTCAATGTCAAATTATTGGTATTAAGGTAATAATTCGTGAAGCTAGGGGCACAAACTTTATGCAGCCATTCTTTGAAAAGAGCCTGCGCAACCCATGCCCTTTGATTCGATCTCCACATTACTGGCACTCTTGAGTTCATTGTTGATTTTTTTCCGGCTTTTGTATAGGAATACTTTTGCAGCATTCATGATGTACGTACGGTTTGGCATGCGGTTTCAAAACCAGTGCCAGTTGCATCAAAACCAGTTTCATCAAAATTAAATATTTGTTATGGATGATACTCTCAGCTTCTTCCGTATCGGCACTAGTAAACTCACCATTCACTAATACATGTTCAATTCCAGACCTCTTTTTAAGCTTTGCAAACCAGCCTCTAACTCCTCGGATGACGACCTTGGAGTTTTTTCTTTCAATTCCTCAAAACTTTCTCTAGCCTTCTCTTGAATGATAGATATACTAGTTACATCTTTTTTCGTTGTCCGTTCATTTATCTAAACTATAAGCAACCTCTCTATTTTGTCATGGATGGCACTGCTTTTTTTCGCAGATGTGATTTTCGGTACACCTTTAGCTGCTTGAGTCTTCTTGATAATATTTTTTTAGCTATGTTTGTACATCCTTTATAAATGTTCAATCCGTACTGTCTTTTAACTTGAGCCATCTTCTGCCCGCTCTCTACATTCGCTATAATCTCTTGCTTGGTTTGAATGGTGAGCGCAGCTCTTGACACTCCACCCTTTTTGAAAACCACAAGATTGTCAGATTTTAAGTTTTTTTTAACAACCGGTTCAGAATACACATTCGAAAACTTAGAGTAACAGGAACCAACTAGCATAAACAATTGACAAAGTTTTGGCCTACACTTATAACGCTGCGATATATGAAAAACGCAGGAAATCGAGTCTTGCCTTCGTGATATGGCCTACGTTAGCACCGCTTGTATGTTATTTTCACATTATGCTGCAAAAGACTAGAAGTGTATGTTAGTTTTCGTTAAGTTTGTTATCCGAATATGTGTTAATTATCCGAACACAAAAATCTTTCGTGAAAGTGTTCACAGTCCGAACTGTTCCTTAACCGATCACCCACTGTTATTCTTTTCTGACTCGCAAATAAAATCCATTATTTGCAAATATTATCGTTTAAATTTCTGGTTTCATCTTTTATGGAAATTTATTATTGGGAGTACAAATTACTTCGGTCCATTTTTTTTGTGGTCAAAAATGCATTTATTTCAAAATAAAAAGAATTAAAAGATTAATCAAAGTATCCGTCCATCGCTAGTTACTACTTTTTCCCACCTCTCAGGCAATTTTTGGATTTCCTCTCGAAAAAATGTCTCGTCTTTTGAGGTGATCCAAGTTAGAAGCCAATTTTCGATTTCTGCGAAAGAAGTGAACCGATGACCTGCCAAATCGTGCTGCATCCGTCGGAACAACCAGTAATCAGAAGGAGCAATGTCCGGAGAATACGGCGGGTACGGCAAAATATCCCACTTGAACGTTTCCAAATATTTTTTCACGACTTTTGCGACATGAGGCCGAGTGTTGTCATGCAGGAGAATAACTTTGTCATGTCTTTGCTTGTATTCCAGCCGTTTTTCTCGTAATGCACGGCTCAAACGCATCAATTGCAGCCTATACCGATCGCCCGTTATGGTCTCGCCAGGTTGTAGAAGCTCATAGTACACAACACCTTTTTGGTCCCACCAGATACACAACAAGACCTTCGAACCATGAATATTCGGCTTTGGTGTTGATGGCAACAATTGACCGGGCATAGAATACCCAGTTTTCGTCCCCAGTAATAATTCGATGTAAAAAAACCTTTTCTTTGTTGCCTTTGAATCAGCTGCTCGCAAGTGAAAAGTCGCCTTTCAATATCTCTCAGTTTCAATTGTTTTGCCAATTGTCTTGCTTTTCAATCAGTCCCATGGATTTTAACCGTACAGAAACTGCTTGTTGTGTCACTTCTAAAGATTCTGCAAGCTCCTCTTGCGTTTGACTCGGATCTTCATCGAGCAATGCCTCCAACTGTTTGTCTTCGAATTTTTTTGGTTGTCCAGAGCGAGGCTTGTCTTCAACGCTGAAATCTCCATTCTTGAAACATCGAAACCATTCCCTACATGATTTATCAGTTGAAGCATTGTCACCATAAACTTCCATAAGCATTCGATGCGCTTCAGCTGCACTTTTCTTCCAATCAAAACAGAAAACTAAGACCTCTCGCAAATGCTGCTTAGTTAACACAAAATTGCTCATAATTAACACAGTGAAAAACAAGGTTTTTCAACAAACAAAAAACTCGAAGCAATATGAACTGAATATTATTGACAGATGTCTAACCTTTCTAAAACTATCGACATCAGCTGTTACTATTCAATATTCATAACAGCCAGAGCCATCTTTTGAAAACGGACCGAACTAATTTGTACTCCCAATATTTATAGGAAAATTTAAAGTGGGTGTCAACATTTTTGAAGATAGCCCTATGCCGATAAATTCATTTGGTTTTATTTTTTATGCCTAATGTCAGAAACTTTTTCGCCACCGTGTAGTTTACATGTAAGGCTTTCTTATCAGTGTTGCCAATCCTTAAAGACAGCTTAATATGCAGACATATTAAGCTACATACATTCAAAGTGGTCACGTTTTGTGCTACGATCGTGGCCACTGACATAAATAAGACAAATACATTTGAAATTCATGTACTAAGGTTCATTATCGCAGTAAAACGCGGAATTATTTTACTCCGAAATGGTTTATAGATGAAGACTAGACGGAAATTCCAGTAAGCGATGGTCGGACTCGATAGATATCAAATTGTCACTCGGATTTTCCACTTCGTCCTCCGTCAACACCGTTGAAGGAATCACGTAAAATGCTCCTGACGTGCTGTGGCATCACAACAGCGACAACGACGATGCTTGAAAAAATTCATGAGTAACTAATATTGTAGCAACAAGGAGTTCGGATAATATTACCAACACACTTTCAAAGTAGAAAACACATCCTGATTTGCAAAAAAAAAACTATGAATCTTATCGAAAAAACAACCCAAAGTACCAGCATGTACTTGTATGTAGTGCTAAAAATTCAGTTTTCGGGACGCTTATTGTTATTGTTTTTTTATTGTTAAACATCAAGCAATAAATTAACCTCTCGATGTCAGTTATGGTTTTGATAGAATTTGGTGTTGAAGTAGAATAAAATGGATACTCACGTGTTTAATCCAGGCCTGAGCCCTGATTAATCAATTGCATTTATCTTTATTCTATACGAAGATTCGCTTAAAGCCATTTCGGCAAGGAATTTCCCCATACCACAAACACTTAAGCCTAAGAACGGTTTGACGAGCTTAAAAAATTGAATTAAACAGTCCACCCACATTTATAGTTTCCGAAAAAAATCCTTTAGCTTTCCTCACCACTTACAAAGTCTTACGTGCTATTGAACCCAAGCAGGAACAAATGAAAATCGTAGAAAACGTGCGTAAATAGAATTGAAAAAGTTTCAATCTTTCGTGTCCCATAAACCCTATTCACCTTATTTCACACACTCACGGGTTGTTCACTTATTGATTCTGGTCTATTTTCCTGTTTCAGAGAGTTGTGAGGAAAGTGATACGATAAGCACATCTTCATCTGCAGCTACGATTCCGTACAATGCCATTGGACGGCAAAAGCACCAGCAACAACAACAGCAACAAAAACAGCAACAGCAGCAGCAGCATCTTCACCTGCAACAGAACAAGGCCTTCCGCTCGAAGGAGTGCCTCCTGCCTCCAAACCGTATCCTGCAGTCACAATGTGGGTTAAGAGAGAATCTAAGTGGCTCGGCTGGAGTTAGTGCGGGCGTTGTTGGTGTCGGTGGAGGGCCTGCTACGTCGGCAGCAATTGTAAGTGAGGATAATACTCCTACTTCCACTTCTTCTTCATCTTGTGCTTCCTCCTGCTCCCGTGCAATCAGTGGTAGCGAAAGCGTTGTTGTTAATGCTGTAGACCGACCTACTGTAACATTATGCACTGACATAAGTGAATCCTCCTCATCAATGTCGTCCACACCAGTTAGTATGGCAAAATGTTTCAGTGCTAAATTGAACTGTTGTTCGCGGGCGTCCGTAAGTGTTACACGTACATAATAAACATTCTTTTTGGATTTTCGCCTCTTCTGCTCTCGTTCACGTCCTTGCAACTCGTGCTCGTACTCATCTGGCGCTTCCTGTGTTTTCCGCTTTTCTTGGTTTTCCTAGTCATGTTAACGTTAAATGCACTTCCAGCCTTTTCCAAATAAAAGTCGGATTGTTATCGAGTTTCCGGAACGGAATGAAATGCTCTTTGTGTCGTCCTGCTGTTTGTATCTAAATCCAGGTTAAGATACTCAGGTGCTAGTCAAGTGACGATTGTGTGATTGGCGCGCGATAAGGCGTTGAGATGCTTTTTCGAAATTCTAAACAATTGTGAATGCAGCCGGGAAATCTATCGCTTATTTGTTCAGAAGTTGCAGGGAGTGAATGCTCTACTTCGACAACAAAAAGTCAATGCTCAAAGATTCGTTTTGTTTTTATTAATTTATTTGGTATGGTTTGTTTGTTTGTTGTTTTTTGTGCAGAATTTCGTTATAAGATTGTTTGCTTGCCTTGTGAATGCAGTGGTATGGATATCTCTAGTCTGTTCAAAATTAAAACGTATTCCTCGAAGGCTTTCAATTGGCATGAATTGGCTATTAAATGCTTGCTTTTGAATTAGTTTCCTTTCATTTACGTTATTTGAAAGAATTTTCTCTTGGGTTTCTGGACGAAATTCGAAGGAAAGGAGCTTTTCATTCAATTCACCAAAGCAATGACTGAGCCCTGACTTCATATGGAACCACAACCTTACAGAAAATGAGCCTTGAAGGAAAGTTTTCTGCGAATCACTCTGCATGTTATTCTTGAGAATTCCTTTTTAAGTGAACTCATTGAAAGTAAATTAAAGATTCGTTCTTTCGAGATTATTGTGGTGTGCGCAATATTTTAGAAAGACCGGGATATATTCATTTTTTCATTTCAAAGGAGAACAATCGGCAATGATCCAGCATTGAAAAAACTTTTCTCCGTTCCTGCAAACCGATAATTATCTCACTACTTACAGGCTACTTGTACGCTCTTCTTCTTTCAGTATCATGCTTAATAACACTGCTATAGCTACTTCACTCGATGTCCTTCTAAAATAATGCTAGTTGCTAAACTTCTGAATTAACAATTTTTTTGTGTGTGCTCTCATTTCATTCGCTTCTTAACGAAAAATTTCAACACAATCGAAAATCCTTCACATGCAACATACACATCGAAATATAGAATATACGAAATCAAAAATCGCCTGTGATGAATCGAAGAAGGTCTTCGTCGATAACGGCTACTCTAATGGCAACAGACAATAAGATTTTCCGGAATGCTGAGGACCCCCCAACATGGACGCACGGTATTCCACATAGTAGTACAAGGTAAGTTGAAAAATGCTATGCTATCAAAAGAAATGGCAGGATACCACTACAACCGCTTTTGTGCTATGTAGGATGTCTTTTGTATTTTTTTGTTTTCGCTTTTTTTTGTTTTTCATGACGATTGGAGATAAATTTCGTATTTGACAAATCAGTACAGGATGTGGAGGCTAAAAACCTACATTAAATATCAATTGAGAGTTTTTAGGACGGAAGAAAAGGACAAGATTGTACGGATCCTATTTAATCTTCTAAATGAGCGTGGTTTCCTTTTTAAAGGTCAAGTTGACTTGATTGCTTGTAAATATGATGCACAAAAACAAAGGATCAATTAAACAGAATGTTCAATTATTTTTAATTACTTTCTTACATTCAATGGAAAAAAATAATTATTTTAAGTTGAAGATCAAATTGTTTTGATGAAATGGGATGTAACGCAATAGTAACAACGCAATAGCATGCGAACTGTTGACAGTTTACGAACTGAATGCCTATTTATTCTCAATGACCTGATTTTTGAGCTAGGAAGCATTACTTGAGGAATACTTAATCGTTGCCGATTGAAATTTCTTATTGATTCAAATTTCAGAAATATTATATTCTCGAGCCTTGGTATAAGTCCGTAGTAAATTTAAATTTTACATGCGCGTTCCTTTTAAACTTATAAGTCCTTTCTTTTCTTTGCGCCCCTTTGCATCTCTTTCTTTCTTTGGGCAGTCTAGTTTTATTCCTTTATGTCCCAAATTATCACAAATGCCTAGAAATGATTTTAGTTGATTAACTTAAAGATTATAACTTATTTCTGGCTAATTGTTCGCAGAATTGTCACGTTCTATTTCTTAAGGGATATTAAGGATTGATAGCCATTTGGTTTCCATAGGCTTTCTGTGTTAGAATTTTTTCCAGATTAATTTTTATCGATAATAATCATAAACTTTGGAGAAGCCCAAGCGTTTTTACATTATGAGTTCACATGAAAATCGTAGAAGCACCTTTTTTGTGCAGTGATACAGAATGCTTTTTGGTATTTGACACATATGCTCCTTGAGAAAGGTCCTCCAACCGACTCCTTAAATTTAGAACATTGTGGTTTCTTCGATGCTTGTTTTGGAAGGTGATATTTATGAGTGCGTACAATGTCCACTGGCGAATTCTAAACTCTCGCGATTGCGCGATGACTCCCTCTTATTCTAACTGATCGGATCCAAACACGCATACTTGTAAACGGTCAAAAATGGATACACTCAATCGATACACTCAAATGGATTTACTCAACCGTGAGTATTCCTTTATCCTGGAAGCCAATTCGTTGGAATTAAACAAATTGTCTGTATATATTTGCGGTCTTTTTGTGTAGTGTAGCAGAATGCTATTTGGCATTTGACGCGTATGATCCTTAAGAACGTTTTCCGTTCCCTATGGTTAAAACATCGCTGTTTCTTCGATGTATGTTTTGAAAGGTCACAGCTATGAGTATTGTACCCATTAAAAGTTATCACCTTTCCACTGGCTGATTCTAAAATCGCGGGCTTGTGTTCTTGCGGGCTTCCCCAACTTATTTTGTCAATGGATGATGTTGGGCTACGCGAGAGGCAGCTATGCTCCGCAGGAAAAGGAACAATTTTGGGCACTATTGAAACGTGTGCTCAAACAAGGACTTCTCCACTAATACCAAGACATAGCTTGATTAGAATCTTTTCATGCATATTTTGAAATCATACAGTATGCCTGAAGTGCGGCATTTTGCAGAGAACTTTATAACCCAATTATGAGGCTTGCTTTTAATATATTGTATAAGGCTACCTGTACTTGTGCAGGGAATCAAGACCTCTTCCACAACTCTAAATAAAAGGTTTTTCATCAAAGCGTCGGTGAAAACGTACCTTAAATAGCTTATCGCAGGCTTCTTCATTTCTCCCCTTCATTTGAGCTCATGATCAAAATTAATCGATCCCGCGACACAACATCAGCGATAGAGCTTATCCGCGTGCCAGACTTTATTATTCCAGACAGTAACGGAATTCCAGAAAATACAGAAAATTCGTTTTCATCTGTTTTCAATGGTTTGTAGGCGTTTCTCTGAAATGCAAGTAAGTTGGATTGATAAACAATATTATCTTTAATTTTGTCGTGGACAAAAAGTTGAAATACTAAAACCAAGTCATTTCACTTTCGACAAAGGTATTAATTTCCTCTGTACAGCTAAACTTACTTGCTTGGAACCCTCTTTTTATCCACTGTATCCTACTGGATCCTAATGCAAAACTTTCTTCCTCCACGTAAGTATTCTTCTCCATTGTTGGTGTTTCCAATGAGCGTAATTCAACACCGTCTAGAAAATTTAACTTTAATACACTGAACTTTTATTACTTCCCGCGTTACACTTACCCACATTTCCAATTTCGTTTCGCAGTTGGTTTTCTTCCTCGAAATTGGATACTTGTCCCCGGACAATTTTTACAAATACCATCGTATCCCGATTTTCTGTCACTTTAATCGTCACCAGAGACATCCCCTACCAAGATCGGCTCGATTTTATCATTGGTTAGGTATATGCGTGCCATTTTGTCAATTTGCTTAAAAATGTAAAAGTCTTAATCAGAAAGTTCCATGGTAGCCATATTGCTACCAAGACGTGACAGGCCTATAATCCAGTATATAATTTTTCTCACGACAAGGGTAAAACAAAAAATTTTCATTTCCCAATCCACAAAAGAAAACAATTTATCTAAAATAAATGCACTGCTAGGTCCGACTACCTTGAATTCCTTACTAAAAAGTCTAATTTTACCTGGAAACAGAGAAAAAATTCTTGGAACATTCCATTTTAAAAGGAAAAATAACTCAGATTTTACTTTGTTTGCCATACTGCTTCCATGGGAAAGATAACGTTAATTCCATTGCTTTCTACATTTCATATTCTATCTGGTACTCACCGGCTTCCTGAGTATGATCTGTGTGTAACGTCCTTTTGATGCACTGAGGTGTTCCATCTTTGGTCTGAGTCCGGTTTCCTGTGTTTTGAATATACCGGCAATTGCTTAGCTCTTCGAGTAAATTATTTAAGATAAAACTTAAAAGTGAACAAAAACTATTGGGTTTGAGCAAAATGAAGAGCTCTAATGAAAATTATGTCTTTGTCTTTTATGTATATCTTTGAATGATTTCAGTTTCTAGTCATTGCTAAAATCTTCTGCACAACTACTGTTTCTACTGATTTGTATTTGACACGGGCTTAAGGGATGTTCACTTTTCAGTGACTGTGATATTATGCCGATTCAAACCGCTATTTAAGCCAAGGATAATTCAAGCGACATGGCGTCCCTCGAAATGAACCCCTCACCACCCAGAGAAGCCTAGACACCCGGTGAGCACACGATGAAAGGTCCCGCTGTAGGGAGGGTGTTTCAGCGCACTTTCATCTAATTTTTTATTGAGGATCCAGTATGAGATCTTGGATTAACATGCAGCAACAGGACGTCTCGCATGCACTTAAAGCCGCAAAATTTAGGGTACGTTTATCAAGTAAAGATGATGATAGAATCTGCTGGAGAGTCTCATCGTTCTTGGTGGTCCTGCCTCCCTCCTCCCTTTCTACTCTTATCTAAAGCAGCGCTTTCAATCAAACTATTACTTGTGGCTATGGAAGAGCAATGTCGCCAAACCGTACACGCAATCAACCAGGGACTTCAGCCGCCCTAACGCTTCCCATCAATGGAAATCTTATGTTGTATAATCGAAGGATAACCCATCTTTGGCTCACTTTGGGAAATCCGCCGAATCGTCGATATTGCCGATATTTACAGAGAAGATTCGTGTAACACTTTCACTACCCTTCTAGCCCTAGCCTAGCCCTAGTCTTCTAGCCCTAGCCTTCTAGCACTAGCCTTCAAAAGCAAAGCGCTCGGTAATTTTTAAATGATCCTCGTATTAGGTTTATTCATTTAAAATTTGTCTTAAGAGCGAATACATATGACGAGCTCTCCAATTCGTAGATCTTCTAGTTAACTCGGTGCTGATGACTGCCATACACAGAATTTGTGTAATGAAATATGTTTGAGATACTTCATTTCAACACAAAAGGTACAGGTAAGATAATCTCGTTGAAATCGTGTGTTCTGACGGGGATAGAACTATTTTTTGTATTTGGAACATTCCGTTGTTCTTGTTACTTCCTTCGATTCGTCCACAGACGCGTTTCGGCGGGGCGATATAGGTCTGTCGTTTATGCAAGAAGGTAGGTGTCCTTTCATGCAGCTAGAAGTCCGCGATCTTCTTATTTTGACGGGGCTTTATGATTCCATGCCGGGCTTCTTTTCCTGTTGTGGTCGTGTGTCGCTTGTTTTGATTTATGTAGAGCCATTTTAGCGACTCAAAGATTATGCCCAAATGAATGTTTGTTTGCTCTTTGATGATACGTCCGTCAAATTTTATGTTTGTATACTTCGTGTGATCAACAATTAAACCTGTGCCCACCCACATCATGAATGATTTCCCGCACGAATTTGGGTTAGCGGGCTTACAAAATCCAACTGGGGCACGGTGTAGATTCAGTGTAGGACCAAAAAACAAATTACTGGAGATCCCGAAATACATTTTTTAAAAATTTTATTAGCGATGAGACTCATTTCTGGTTGAATCGCTCCCTCAATCAACAAAACAGCGTTCCAAAAATTTTCCGAATTCTCTAATATGAAGAGACTTTAATTCGTCTTTTTCGTTTGGTAGGAAGCGAGAAAACCACAGAGGTCCTCTTATTTCGTTACAGATGTGCTTTTTATTTTTATTGCTGAGACTTTCCGTTGTGTTAAGACGGGATAGGCTAATGAGCACCTCCGAACAGTATCTAGTATCATGTTTGATGAAAGACGAGCGTCGAATGTGATTCATATGCACTTGGTTGTTCGTTTAGGTATAATCTTCAATTTATTCTGAGTAACTAACGTCATTGCTTGACGTATCTCTACCCATCTACGAATATATAGTAAAAAGAAACCGTCGAATTTTTGTGTGCTCCAGAAATATTAACTCGGAGCAAAAGTTTTTTTTTCGGTTTTGAATTAATTGATCAACTCTTAAGCTAATATATAGTAAACATCATAATTACTTGTCTGTAACGTTTTGAAAGTTGCTTCCCGTCCTCCCTGTCTTCCTTCTCATTACTCATCTTCCTACTTACTCACAAATTAGTTTGTTAGTTCTGTACGAAGATCCTCTACAGTGTCGTATTGCCTTGCAGGTTCTTGCCTATGGACCGAAACAAGTGATAATCCGTTAGAGCAAAATAAGGAAACTATGGTGGTTGAGGTGACAGTTCCCAGACAATGTTCGATAGATTGCGTTGCGTATCTGCAGCTTTGTACAGTCTCACTTTACCATGTAAAGTAAAAAATGGCTTCGACGATAAGCTTATGCAAAGTCATTATGACGCATTGCATTTTGAAGTCACCTAACTGTCGACAGTAGAAATCCGTTTTCGGCGTTTGATTTTGTTCTAGAAGTTCCTTATAAATGTCTTTTCCAGAATAATAAATAATAATAATAAGTTATTTTATTGGGTTGTTCGGAAAGTTATTTCTTTTTATTGTGAAAATGTAGACAATTTTCGTATAATGAACAAATATTTTATCAAATTATATATTGGCCATTCTGATCCAATATCTTTTGCCATCTTTGTGGTGGTAGCATGATTCCACGCAAATAAAACTTTTGGTCTTTGCTATGAAAAGTTTACGGTCTTTTGATTATTGTCTTTGGTCTTTGCTATCAAAAGAAGTTTACGGTCTGAAAAATTTTGTAGGGACCAGAACAAATAATAATCCGAAGGGACTAAATCTGGAGAACATGGTGGGTGCGGCATTGTATCAATTTCAAGGTTTAAAAAGGTTTCGCATTATCTTGGTGGAATATTTCACCTATTCTGTTGACTAATTTGACCTTTTTTGTTTAAGTAAATCCATCATTCAGTTAGTCCAGATGATAATAATAGTAAAAGTAAAGATTTCTTCGGAGAATCGCTGAGGACAAAGGCTGGCCATACTCGATGTAACGGAGTAAAAATCGGCTGGGTGGTGTGCAGAATTCGCCGTCAAGCCACCCCAGTTCGATACTACAGGTGCCTTGGATACGAGCACACCACTTCGAATTGCAAGCGCCCTGACCGCAATATGCTTTGCTTTAAGTGTGGAGTGACTGAGCATAGGATAAAAGAGTGCATTGAGAGTCCACGCTGTTTTTCATGCAATCATCTTAACAGAGCACTCACACTCCCACTCACAATAACAGAGCACTCACACGTTGCAGGCGCAGGCGCGTCTCAATCTTTAGAGAGGCACTAGCAGAAGCAAAAACAGCTCAGGGGTGATTATCAGGGCCCTTCAAATTATCTTTCACCGTAACATCAATGCACAAGATTTGCTAGAGCAGTTCGCCAGATAAAAGAGGGCTGATCTGCTGGTGTTGAGCGAACAACATTGACACAAAATTTCAAGGCTGTGAAGGAACAATCCCAGATATAACATTCACCTCGGAGTCCCTCGCTTCAATGACGCTGAACTGGAGAGTACTTGAGGATTATTCAGCAAGTGACCAGCAATACATCGCGTTGGAGATCGGCGATACCACTCCTCGCTTGTCTCAACGATCTTTCACTTCCCGGTGAAACATCGGAAAAATCGACGTAGAGACTTTCGCCGATGTGATTCTGAAAGGCGAAACGATATTGGCGAGCTCTTCGGGGAGGGGAAGGACTTAAGTCGAGAAAATGGTGGAGTCAAGGATGAGCCTAATCACTTCTGCCTGTAGCTCATCTATGCCTCGACGGAGGCCTCGACACGACAGGCCAATAAAAGATATCGCAAACAAACGAGGTGAGTGTCTCAGACTTCGACGTGCAGCTCAGCGCTACACAAGCGAAAGGGAGCATCCAAAAGGATAGCAGCATACAGTTCAGCGAGGAAACAACTCCGAAGGCTCACAACGTAAGTAAGGCACGCTGCTGGCGAGACCTTGTGGACCACGTGAACAGGGATCCATGGGGGCTCGGCTATAAGGTAGTGTGGCGCAAGCTCGGTACCCCACAGAAGCCCTGTTTACTTCAAGCTGACAAGATGGACGGGATAGTGCAGGCGCTGTTCCCAACTTATCCCGTCCATATTGATGCTGTCCACGAGGTCGATTTAGTGGAACATCCATCGTTCACAAAGAAAGAACTGGAGGATGCGGTGCTTTCTATGAAATCTCGAAAGGCACCAGAACCAGACGGTATTTGAATCGAGGTGCTACAAATGATTTTGTTCATGTAACAGCACTGGTCGCCGGACGCACAGTCGAGTGAGTGAGTGGATGACCAACCGTGGGTTCCGCCTGGCACTCGAGAAAACCGAGGATGTCATTATCACGAAGAAAAGAACTCCTACGATAATTCCTATGCAGATCGGACATGCGACTGTCGAGTCCAAACTTGCGATGAAGTATTTGAGACTACTGATCGATTCGAAAATGAGCTTTTCGGAACAGATCAAGGCCTCGGCGGAGAAGGCCGCGATAGTCGTTTCGGCTCTAAGTCGACCCATGTGCAACATCGGTGCGCCCACACCGAGCAAACGCCGACTCCTCATTAGTGCTGTACAATCAGTGCTACTGTATGGCTCTGATATTTGGGTCGGAGCTGTACGGAAAGGGCTTGGCGTAGGTACAGAGACAAGGAGCTTTGCGGGTTGCGTCTGCATACCGCACTGTCTCTGAGTCGGTGGTGTTGGTAATCGCAGGAGTGATACCCGTCACCCTCCTTGCTAGAGAGCGACGGAGTATTTACAACAGAAAAGGGGATGTTTCTAGATACGCTACCAGCCGAGAGGAGAGGCACAATAATTGAGTAGCCTGGGAAGTAGTAGTCCTGGGAAGGCGACTCAAATGACCGCTGGACTACCCGCCTTATAGGGGACGTGGGATCATGGCTCAATCGAAGGCACGGTGAGACTGATTATGACATTACCCAGCTTCTTAGCGGGCATGGGTATTTTCAGTCTTACCTGCACAAGATTGGTAAGTCATGGTCCCCAGATTGCATTTTCTGCCCAAGGAAAAGGGACGACGCATGTCACAAATCACGCAAGACTTGTGGGAGGTAATGGGAAAGCTTTCTCCAGACAATTAGGTCGGAGAAATGCTGAAAACTTTTGACAAATGGACCTGTGTGGCACACTAGTCTCGGGCAATACTTACAGCGAAGAAAGGTACCATGGATTGCCCTAGGCCTAGCCCGAAGTGATATACCAAAGAGTTCCAGGCTAGGGTCTCTTGACAAGGGGGGGGGGTGTTTAGTGGGTAATCTGGTAGCATGCGCTACTAGGAGTCCCACACTTTGGGCGAAAATGCCTTCATCCCCAACCAAAAAAAATGAAACTAATTTCGCGAAGAACTGCAAATTACATAAATAGTGACTTTTGTATATATCATTTTTTTATTTGATTTTAACGTGTGAATTATAATTCGTGTAAGACATCGTTAGGAATGAAGTGAAGTTGAGTGAACTATGTGATGCTGCATAAATTTCATTAACGGCGAGATTTCAAGCAGAAGTTGAAGAGATATATTTCAAATGAGCGTATAAACGTTGTAATTCTAAGTATTTACCGCGAATCACTATTACCAACAGTGTTGCCCCGAATGAATGCGCTCATAACCAGTGCAAATTGGAAGATCTGTTGCGGAAATTTCAATGTACATATCTCATATGATCAAGAAAGTGCATTTCACAGTGACAGCTCTGTGTCGCTGAAGTTTTTTTTTATCATAGCTATATTACTAGCAAGTGCTGACACTTGCAACAAGTTCCTAATTCAACAAAACTCGACCGATATATCGATAGTTGCATAAGTGTTTGCCGACAAAATGCTATGGAGTTAGGTGCTTACAATTACATTGAAAACTGTTTGCTCACAACGCATGAAATCTCACAAACCCAGAATCCATTCTTATCTTTAGAGTAAAATTTTCCCGCCCACTATCTTACAATTCTTAGAATATTCTTAGAATATTTTTTCGTAAGAGTATTAGTGCTTCTCTGTCGTGTCGTTGTTTTTGATTCACCTTTATTCTCTTTCTCTTTCCTTTCTCCTCTGATCTAATTTTAAGATGGAAATGTTTGCATATTTTTGCCAAAAGTTCGGAGAAAAAGGGCCCTCAGGGAGAGTGGTATCAGTTATATTTTGTCACCCAAAGTAGCGAAACTTTTCTGACTAAGGAACTCATTTCTCATTTTAACTTGAAATATCAAGAGTCCGACAGTTTCCATACTAAATTTTTTAAATTAATGATAGATACGTTCTCTACATCATATCTGTAAACATCGTCATTCTAAGAGATCCATGTTTAATGTCTGAATCTGAAAATAGTTTGTGCCATTTCCAATTAATGATCATATCCTTTAACTATTCTTATTTAAATTTAATACAAGTCAAAAGTTTTCATCACTGGAGCAAATCATTAAAATTATTCGAATCAGCACTTTTTGATCCCGTACAATATCTATAATATTGAAACGAATAGTAAAAATGTATCCTTCATTTGACACTTAATGTAACAAATGGAAAATTTTCTCATAGGACTCATGATAGAGAAGCCTTTTCAACGATATGTATTGGCTCGAGAATTCTTAATCCGAAGATAATACTGTAGCAGTTTCCTGTGAATGTTGAAGAAATCGTTTTCAATTAACTCTGAAAGGTGCTCATGAAAAGTATACTTTATCATCAATTATTAGTAATTATATCGATTACATATACTGTTTGATCAGGTGAAAAGAAAGCATTTATTCTGTCACGAATGAATACTCTGTTTTTGTTCTGTTCAGAACTCATTCATTGCATCAACCTTTTAATTAGCTGGTAACGAGGATAAGTTAAATATATCATAGATTTATTGACAGTTTTTATTATGACTGATTATAAATGTTTCTGGACTCAATAGATATATTGAGTCCAGAGATATATTGAAACTAGTTTCCCTTAAGGGAGAAAACTGATTTGTTTGCAGGGAATCTTGATAAATTCTTTAATGGACATATTAGTTTAGAAATATTAAAAATTCAGTACGATAAAATATAATCTTGATCTTAACAGTTCAAAATAAATCAAAGTAGGTGGATTAAAAGTAAAAAAATTTTGAACAATTTTTTACATAATAAAATTTACTTAAATTTTCATTGAATTAAACTTACATATGTAGTGGCAGCCTCTCTCAATTCTCGTTTGAAAATATCTGAAACTCAGCCTTCGCGACGTCATAACCGAAGACCTCACCGAAAAAAGAAGTTCCGCGTTGACAGTTGACCTTCAGTGTCCAATTAGTAAATAGTATCTAAATGGTATATTCAAAACCTATTGAAAATTTCATCAAGAATGGTTTGATAGTTTTCAAGTAATTTTGAAAACCGATTTTAAACATAGCGTTTCGAGAAAAATGGGTTGCAAGTTTTAAGTGACGATGAAACTAAGAACAATTTTTTCTATTGCAACTTACATAGAATTCTCGATTTCAGGCCCATATAGTTGAAGTCCTGTTGTAGCTTTCTTTCCGGGGCAACCTTTGCTCTTGTCTATGTCTTGTCTACAAATGCTTGTATCGGTAGTCTCGAGCACAAAATTTTCAGGGCTCAAAGCACGCGATGCTCATTCACTTTTCGGGCATACTCGTCGCAATTTCAGCGAAGTTATATATTCATACCATGCGTAATCATTAAGGGGGCAATCTGGGTCATCTTTTGTTTACAAAAAAAATCAATTTCCTTAAAACATGATTCTTAGGTACTATATATATATATATAAAATCAATGTACAAACTTTTATTTTGATCAGGAAAGCCAAGAAATATATATGCGATACAATGGAATGTGTATCAGCGCGCTCAGCAGGTGTTTTGGCAGCTGTTTAGTATAACGGTCCGTTCCGATAAATAGATGCTTCTTGTAAGACTTTTTCTTAATTAGTAAATAGTCGAAGCTTGTCTTTCATATCGAGAGCTACATATAACGTTATATTTTCGATTATTATTTCATAGTTCAACTTTGAAAAATGGATAAAAAGAAATATAAAATATGACAATTAGCTAGGAGATCGTAAAATAAGAAGTTTGTGAGGTGATCAGCATATGGTTGAAGATTCAAGTGCTTCTCCTAAGAAAATTGAAAAAAAACCTGGTCTTGAAGTAAATATTGATTCTATTTGCAGTACCATATAGTCAATTTTGCTTTGTTTTTGTATTTGCAAAACATTCCAATGTTTAAATCTTGTAAAAGTGAAGTTTTCATAACGTACTGAAAAAGGATTAGTTATACAGTGTAAGTGCGAATCAGATTCGTAATTCAAACAACCCACAAATTTATTCTTCTTACGAAATAAATCGGCGCTTGGTATTCGTCATGCGTTTACTTGGTATTCGCTGTCAGCGTATAATTAATTTTTGTGGATTGATGAAAATAGGCAAAGGGTTGATTAAAAGTACTCATTATAACTTAGTAGAACACATTTGGATATCAGCATCTGCCGTTGCAAACTCGTTATTTAGAAAAGCAGTTGGAAAATGACAGAAAAAAAAATAAGCTACTGGTAATTTCAAAATCCATTTGACAGTATCCGGCGATGACTCTTTGGTTCGTACAGATTTCTCATCTCTTCCCGGCAGAGCGACTTCAACTGGAAAGTTTTCTGCTAAAGCTCTCGACGTTATTGCGAAATATAGTATTTGTTCAACCGGTGAAGGATGAAAAGGCAAAGAGTACAACGACGAGTACGAGATTTGGTACTAAAGTCATCAGCCCTATTGAAAAGACGGTGAAGGTAGTGCCGGTTTAATCGAAGTTAAAATCTTATGACGTTAAAATCTTATGCTTCAATGCATCGTGTCAGCAAATGACACGATGCATCGAAGCAAATAAGCAAAATTCAAACGAAAGCTTCAATCCTTGCGTTTGGCATATTATTCCAAAACATATGTTCGCGGGGATAAAATTGTTGAAATTGCCACTTAGTTTGCTGCGAGCACATATAATCAAGGGTTTCAACCTTTATTGAAAAAGTTGAAGGCAATGGTAAAACTGAAGTATGTTTTACGCAGCAACGCGACGCTCAGCGTATCGGCGGTTCCAACCGCCGAAGCCTTCAAGCGCATAAATTCAAACGAGGGCATAAATTAGCTCAGGAATCAAAAATCTAATTGTAAATGACCTTTTTGAGCAGGAAGAAGGTATATTATATGGAGCAAAAATCGCTGAGTAAACGTAGGTGGTATGTTTCACAATTTTATGTCCATTTTGACATTTAAACGCGTTTTTCTCGAAACAACGTTTCTTGCCCTGTCTGATACGATTTTGAAAATGTTTTTTACTTTAAACTTTAACTGGGTATTCAGGACATGTATAGCTTCAGCCTCTACCAGATTTATGCATTTTTAACAATTTTATCAAAAAATTTTGTTGCCGAAAACATAAAAGTCCGCCATTTTGGTTTTTTTTTTATTTTTCGTCCAACATGTTTGATTTTGGTTAGGGCTATGGACAATCGACATTTTTTTTCAAAATGCAGTTTGAATTTTTTGTTCCAGACATTCCAAGTCACGAGATATCGTGTGAGCCTTTATTAACGTCTCTGTTGGGGCCGCCATTTTGGAAATAGAAATGAAAAAAATACATTTTTTATATAACTCAATGATTTTTCTTTGATATTCAAAAGTTTCAATACATACAAGTGAATATTTTTGTTTAAAAAAATTGTTAAAATTTCATGTAAAAGACTCAGATTGCCCCCTGAATAAAATGTTACTTGGATAATAGTGCAATTATCAACAAATATCAACAACCCTTTAACCAGAGGAAAGTATTTTTAGGGTAATTTACCAGATTCACTGATATAATAACAATGATAGTTATAATTCTGTGTAAAACTGCGAACACCCGTATCTGAAAAAACCCAATCTTACTGAGATTTGAGATATATAATCTACTCGACTGTCTTTCTTGCCACCCCTTAGTGCGCACAATGCGTGTTTCTATTTACATAGGCTTTTTCGTGTCAATCGAACTTATATACTGCTGAAAGTGACAAAAATAATGAGATTAACGAATTTAAATCAAGCATTATTAATCTAGCTTGCAAACAATTGATATGATGAATAAAACATATGGAGAAGAATTTTGGAGCAATGGAATCATAAAATAGAAGCAAATACAAATAGTTTAAAGATGGCCACACGTCAGTTAAAAGTGATTCTCGTCTTGTCGACCTTCGAATGCAATTTGACCGTCGTCAAGTATAGGCGACTAACGATTCAAGAAGATCATCGGATGGCAACACGCGAAATAATAAAGATATTGGAATATCAAAAAAGTATAGTAAAAGTAAAAAAAGTAACTTAAAGTGAGTATAAACCGAAAATTCGGGGACAAAACGTGAAATTCATTCCAAACTTGCTAACGACAGACCCAAAACAACCTCTCCTTTGAAATCGCTCATTACAACTTGAAAAGGGTTCCTAATGACGAAAATACACTCAAAAGGATTAGGAATTGATTACATGCGACTACAGAAAAAAGCGACAGTCTTCATGGTGAAAACATACCAAACAGCCAAAGACTCATCAAGTCAAAATCGGTCAAAGTTAAGACCATGTTGCTCCGAGAGCTAAAACGATCGCTAAAGAATACTATGTTGAAGTTTTGAGAAAATTCCGTAATGCATTAAGAAGGACACTACTACATTTTCGGTCAAGCGGTGAATGCACCAGCATGCTCATCGACTCTTGTGAAGCAATATTTCAAAAAAAAAAGACGCACAGCCTTCTTCTCCTTCATATAGTCTTGACACAGCTCCTTGCAACTTTTAGCTCCTCCCTATAAACAAAATGCCTCTTAAAGTACATTGGTTCGATGACAAACAGACGAAGGCAATTTCGAAAACTGAGCTCCTCGACTTTTTCAGGAAGTGAAGACCCCGCTCCAAATGGGGACTACTTTAAAGGATATCACTCATCGGGTAGTAAAGAAGAAATTCATCACAATGATAAGAAGGTTAACTCGCTACTTTGGTACAAAACGCGGATATTATTACGCCAGAAAACACCTTCACTCGTAACAGCAATCATACTTTCGGGTGACATATGTTTCACAGAGAAAGAAGAAGCATACACAGATTTATATAGGATATTTTTTCAGCTGCATGAGAAGTTTCGATTTCTGTTGATTTTGGTTTGACAGTCGAGAATGTCAAACTGTGTTGACATTTCTATTCATTGGAGTTTGGCAATTGATTTTGAATCATTTAACGCCAGAATAACGCTTTCAAAGTCTGGAAACTTTAAATAAAATAAATCTATTCGCGAAGTTCATACAGCCCTTCGTCCACTTTGCAGTTAACATAATCGGCCTATTCAGCAAACAGTTCGAAAACTGTCAATAAATTGACGCTTTTCGCAATAATTTTACTCTTCTTGATTTAAAACCATCAACAATGCAAAGAAATGTACGTACCGAAGAGAATATTGCTGCTGTAGCGCGAAGTGTTGAAGAAAATACCGAAATGTCGATTCGTCACCGTTCTCAACTTGTTGGACTTTGTGCTTCGACTACATGGAAAATTTTACGTGAGGTATTGGCCTATAATATACAGCTCATGCTCGAATTAAAGCCAAATGACCATCGTTTACTTCGCATTTTTGCTAATTTGAAACTGGCCAAATATGAGAGCATTTTTATCAAAGAATTGTGTTCATTAATGAAATTCATTTCTGGTTAAATGGCTTCGTCAAAAAGTAAAATTGACATATAAGGAGGGAAGACAATCCTTGACCCATTAATGAATCACCATTACATCCATGAAAATTGACTGTTTGATGCGGTTTACACGTTAACGGCATCATGGGGCCTTCGAAACAAGGAACGAGCTGCCCTTACGGTGAATAGCGAGTACTATCGAGCCATGCTAATTAGTTTTTGTTTCCAAACATTAATCAGCTAAACATCGATGACATTTGGTTCTAGCAAGATGGCGCAATTTGCCATATAGCGCGTTTAAACTTCAATTTATTACAAAATCAATTTTGTTACAACTTTATTTCCAGAAATAGCCCTGTTAACTGGCCCCCTCGTTCCTGCGACTTAACGCCTCTCGATTACTTTTAAAGGGGTTTGTTACGTTTTTTGGTTTATGCCGACAAACCAGCAACTCTTGAAGCTTTTGAAGCTAAATATTAAAGCTATACGGCGATGTTTATTGAAAAAAATGTAGTGACAAATTTGACTGATCGAATGAACTATGTAACTCGTAAGCGCGGCAAACATATGCCGAAAAATATATTTGAAAAATAAATGCCATGAAATTATTAAACACTTCAACAATTTGTTAGCTCTTAAACAAACATCCTTTACTTCGAGGGGGGTAGTCTTTTTTGAGAAAAATGGGAAAACTTAACAACCAAAAGAAAATTTTACTTGCTTTGGTCGAATATGATTAAATCGGAAGTATCTTCGGAAGTGTCAGCGCAATATGTGCCTATGCTGTTGTTATAATATGGAGCATCTGCAATTCTTTGCTGAGCCAACTCGCGCTCGTTCTTTAATGTGTATCGTGTTACGTGTATATCTCTCCACTCTCTATGTATTCCTAGTTATAGATCGTGCCTAAAAATATATTTTTGGAAAACCAAGTTTTTGAGGACAATTGATTCGTATCGCTCCCTTTAGACGATGTAAGAGAAATATCCTTAATGTGTGGAGCCTTCTAAATTTCTGAAGAAGTGTTGCAGATTGTCATAGGTTGAAAAACGTATAGAAAATCCGTACAGGAAATCTCGCACAGGAATTATGTATAAATACATAATTCGTAACATAGTAAATCTTTAAATTTCATGCTGAAAATTTACTCCATCTGCATGTTTTCCACGTAATTTTTCTTTTTGATTGAACCCAAATGAAATTCGTTGAATTAATTTATTTTGGTTCTATTATTTCGAGTGCAAATGGATGCCAGGATACTTTTTCCTTTGGCCCAACTGGGCGAAAATATTTTAAAATAGCACGAAGCGCGTAATACCCAGTGTCTGATTTAAATTGTTTGAATCTGGTCCAGCCCGTATTACCCTCACGAGATTTTGTCAAGCAGTCGTTTATCGTTGAACACACGTACAAACTCAAAGAATCACAACGAAGTAGAATCCTTATCTAAAGTGTAAGGTGTTTATCACCACATTTTATCTTCGTCATATAATTACCATATTCTATCATCGTCACGAGAGCAAACGTGAGAAGACACTACGAAAATAGCCTCGAATATGCTGAAAATAACCTCAATTAAGCCATTTAAACTTTCCTTTTAAGCCAACCCTTTGTCGCTGGGATTCAAACCATAATAGTCGCTTATTTTAGGAGTCAACGTTCAAAGCTTTACGTAAAAATTTTTCATTTTATTTTTCTTGTGTACAGAAAAGGATGTGTTTTTTGTCCCCCTTTTACTTGACATGCCTGTGGATAAGTACCAACACATATTCAACATTCGTTCAGGTGTATACTGAATGAATACGAGTTCAGTACCAGAGATTTTCATGTGATATATCTTTGAATACATTGTTTGATGTGAAAAGGATAAGTGTCGTACTTTGAGGTTGGTTTGTTTGTACGATTCCGTCAGACGGAATTGGTCTAATTAGCGCCGTGAACTCAAAGTTTATTTAACAAGCTCTAATCAAATGAGCCTCCTAGTTTTGATGGTAGTGATTGCTTTCCATCAAAGACTTAAACTGAAGATTTATCTAATAAATTTGTGCATGAAAGATTCAACTTAATGAAGCACATAGTTCAATTAAATTTCCAATAATCATTTATGTGTAAGATTGAAATAGAATTATTGCAATTAGTAATCAGATTAAATCATTCAAGAAGTAAAATCATTTGTGAGCAAATTTAAAATGGGGCTTTAGCTTTTGATAACTTTTTTCAAACAATTTTAACAATAAATATAGGCAAAAAGGACGCTCAATGTCAACTATTTTAAAAGTTCAAAAGCCAATGCCAATCAATGTGCAACAATTGTTGTTATATTGTAATTATTCAAAACTTTTGTAATTTTGTAACAGTAATCGATAAATTGACTACTAACAGAACATGCTCCTTACACTCAAAAACTTAGCCTGGATCATAACGTCCCATCCCTTATTTTACCCGGACGACACCGTCGGAATCGAGGAGATCCCTACATCAGTAGAAATGGACAGCAGGGAAAGAGATAACTGAGAGAATTGTCCTCTTTCCCTATACCTTGGCAAGCGATCAAAGATGTTCTTCTTTTTGAAGCAAACCGTTCTTACGTAAATTAAAAAGTTCTTTTGTTTTTCCTTGTATACAAATATCTGCCCCACTAAATTTTCTGACCGTTTCCCTGAGGGATGTTCAATCGGTGCCTGGATCATTTCTTCATCAAAAGCATGCATGACAGACGTTATTTACGATCCCCGAGCAGTACAAGTAATAAGCGCAATATGACTTCCTGTTCTCATGCTAGTAAACTTGAAAGTACTCGTGCACCATGAGCACTTGCATTTGTTAAAAATCAGTCTTGCCATGCTCTCTTCTAAACCGAGGTCCTTAATCAGGGATGAGGACCATCTGGCATGCGTTTTAAGGGCCCATTCTTTTTGCTATGAAGTTTTTTCTCCTCTCAATGACCCATTATATACCCTTCAATAAATTTGCCCCAATATTAAATAGTTCATATAGGGATAGGAGCGGATTCATTCAAATTACCCTTTTTCTCTACTGTTCATCGCTTTCTCTCTCTCAATTTCCTTAAAACATTGCATTACGATAATTGTTACAATACTTGAACATTGCTCCTTGCTTAAAGCCATTTTGTTAAATAGTGAAAAAAAAAACAAAATGTGAGCAGTACATTAAACGTCACATACATATCAAGACAGCCTTTAAAGCCGGTGCAGACCAAACCTAAGAGTATTCAACCTAGGTAACAAATATTGTATATGCGTTAGTTGACATTTGTGCATTTTATTCTTATTATTTCTTCTTGTAATAATTCACTCTCAAAACGTTTGGGTAAAGCTCTAAAGACTTACTTATGCTACTACAAACCTAGTATCGCGTACAATTCATTTTAATTCTCAAAGAAAGCCAACGCTCTCCTTCCATCTACCATTTCTGATAATTCCATTTTCTGATTTTTGTGCTCTATATCCTGTTGCTACATGAGCTGAAGTATTCAGCTCATATTATACAGTATTCCACCTCCATCCCAGTCGCTCTTGCCTATCCACATTCTTCAATATGCTGACGATATAATCGTATATCACTCAGCTTTCAGCATTCATCAATGCCAGCAAAAGCCTTAATAACTACCTCGACACCATCTACAAGCACTTCATCAGATGGAAGCATCAAATCGAGAAAAAATCCTCACCAAACAACTAGTGACCTACCTGGGCATCCTAATCGATCAAATACTCTCCCAAACGCCCACATTCCAGCGGTCCTAAAAAGAGCCACGTAGTCATTTAAATCCTTTTCTTCCCTGATGCATGTTCGTATCGCGCACCCCAAAAAGGTGAAGCTCCTTTGCTATACATATCTCATCCGACCACTAATCACTTTCGGTTTCTTCTTCTGGTCTGATCTACCCCAATCTCAGATATAGAAGATTCGCCGTAAAGAGAGACAAAGTCTCCACCACTGCTGCGGAAAATTCAAACGGGAAGACGACCCCCAAAAGCACACATCCCACCAAATCCTTTATGTCAACACACAAATTTGAAGAATTGACGCAATCCTCAATGGACCAACTCTTACGGTTTCTTAAAAAAATGACCCATCCTCCGAACCCTCTCATCACACAAATCATGGACAACAACACTGGTCTCATGCTTCAGTTGAAAGATCGCAACATCAATCCTTTCGACTACTCGCTGATCATGAAAGAATCTTTGATCAAGCAAAACGAACAAACGGTACAACAAATCATACTCCACTTCTCAATAGACCACAAACACCCTTCCACTAAGTCCTCATTGAAGGAAAAATTGTTTTTTGCAAGTAGTATTTATTTATTTATTTTTTTTTCATCACAGAAACCAATTTCGGGAGGTTTCGTTTGGCTTTCCTTCCACTTTCATGATATATTTACAATTAGCAAGTTTTAAGATATTTGTAAGCAGCAAATAAAACCCTAGAATAAGTAAAGACTGTTAGAGTTAAGCAATTTAAGAAACATTCTCGTTAGAATCAAGACTAATAATGTACCAATGCCTAGAAATAAAATGTTTTTTTCTAGATTTTGGGTAAATTTTGATGAAAGGAGGCAACAACATCTTTTTTGTGATATTTTTTTGCATCTTTTTATTTTTTTTTTTTTTTTTGCAACAGCTTTCTGTCAGATCTCAGCTTAAATTCTTAATATATAATTCTTCCATGTATTTTGTTCAAAAGAGGCGAAGAAAAGTTGTTTTGACACTGCGGAATTTGGAATTTTCCGTACAGTCTACAGATATGGTGTTTAGTATGTGGTATATCGCTATGTGAACAGTCTCAGCCTTATGTTCCATTTATGTAATACTCGAATACTAATATTAACGATAAGCAAACAACCAAATGAAGAACCGTCAAATCAGTAGTCTTAGTTGATTGTTTGATGCAGTAGCTGAGCACATAGTGACAAAACACAAAGTGGTCCTAGAAAACGAGGTGTTTACCACGATTACTTTGGTAAGCTAGATTTATGAGAGATGATCGCTATCCCCAAGGATTGAAAATAGGATACAGAAAATGCGAACCCAGAAAGCAGAATGCAAAATTTCCGCATCAGTCTGATTTTGCAAGCCAATAGGTAAAGAATTATCCTAGAGTCTTATCTAGAGTCTATCCTAGAGAATTATCACTTTGACTCTAGAACAAAAGGCCGAAATTTGGGCTTCTTACCAATCAGGCAAGTCGAAATCGGAAATCGTTCGGCAAGTAGGGTGCAGCGAGGGAACAGTTCGGAATTTAATTTAAAAAAAGGCAAGCTACAGGCAGCCTTGAGCAAAAAAAGGGCAGCGGAAGAAAACGAGGTACCACGCAAATGGATGAAGACCATTTGAAGTTCCTGGCCCTGGCAAATCGATTCGAATCAGCATAAAAATTGCAGGCAGAGTTGTCGAAATCAATACCAGAACAGAGCAGTACCAGAACAATCCAAAGAAGGTTGAACGAGATGGGTTTGCGTTCTTGTCACCCTGCAAAAAAGCCGCTTTTGAATAAACGAATGAAGCAAGCTCGTCTTGAATGGTGCATGTGAACAAAAACCAGAAATTCTTGCTAATATTACCACAACATCTAAAACAAAATGCGCAATGATGTCACAGAAACGATGATAGATAACTCTCTGCAGAGCATATCTAACACATCTTGCTCCCTGGCGCCTACATCAAGACTAGAGAAATAGTTAGGCAAATATAAAACATAAGAATCGTGCAGCTCGTGAAACTTAAGGAGTTCCTAATTCTGTGATGAAAATCTGCCAAAGAAAGGGATTGTTCTCACTTGTCTCTTCTTTAATGCGTGCCTCAAACTTGCTCATTTTCCACTCGCCTGGAAACAAGCAGTTGTAGTATTTATTCTTAATTCTGGGAAGGATACACATGAGCCAGATATCTACAGGCCAATTAGCCTTTTGCCAGCCTTTGGTAAACTTTTCGAATAGTTAATACTCAAAAGGCTAACAGACTTTGTGGAAAATGCCAACATACTTCCTAACTTTCAGTTTGGTTTCAGACATGGTTATTCAACGGGGCACCAGCTGTATCGCGTCTCAAAGGACATTAAGACAGCTCTACTAGGGAAACAATCTGTTGGAATGCTCACCATTGATATTGAGAAAGCATTCGATAGAGTCTGGCACGAAGGTTTACTTTATAAGCTGCAAGAGTACTAAACTCCAACATCCTTTCGCAATTTGATGGCTTCCTACCTCAAAGATGATACTGAAAGATACTTCATTTAAGGTAAAGGTTCGAGATAGCACCTCTACTGTGAGAAGTATCCCTGCTGGTGTTCCCCAAGGCTCCTGTCTGAGCCCTATCCTTTTCAACATCTATACCTGCGATCTCCCTTCAAGCGAGCACTGTCAAATAGCTGCCTTTGCGGACGATACCTGTTTTTATACTTCAGGAACTCACCCAAGTACCATAACAGCTAACTTAGAGAAAATGCTTGAAGAAGTATATCAGTTCTTCTACAGGTGGAAAATAAGCATCAATATTGACAAAACTAAGGCAATATTCTTTAGTGAAAAACGTAAACGTTCCTTGCTGCCTAATCCACCGATTAACTTTTTAGCACAAACTATATCATGGTACGAAAATCTGCAGTAACTTGGGCTAATATTGGACCAGAAACTCATGTTCAAAGACCACATTGAACGAATAAGCATGAAAGCCTTTAATTCTGTACTACAACTGTATCCCAATTGAACATAAAGAATAAGATTATAATTTTAAAGACGGTCATTCGGCCTATAATATTATACGGAGCCCCTACTTGGAGCCAATGTGCAAAATATTTGAAATCAAAGCTTCAAACCACTTAAAACAGGAAATCAAAAATGGTTGTAAATAAGCCTTTTTATTTCTCATCACGCAAATTACACTAGCTTGCTAATATTAACCCTATCAATAAACTCGCGTTCTCACGCAGAGATAATCTACTAGCTAAGGCAGAACACGCGTCAAATCCGTACATTCAAGCACTCAGGATTTAGATTAATAACCCGATAGATCATGCGTCCTCAACCGAGTGTTGATATTAATTACTAAGATCCAAAAAAGTATGTAAGTAGGTTTTAACATAGGGAGTAGTAGCTTAAGATTAAGTTAGAGCTAAGTTAAAAAGAGGTTTTTATTTAATTTTCCTCTACTAATAAATATACCATATGAACATGAAACACCTGTGGTACAAACAAAGGAAAATACTGTAGATGTAATGAATACCAAATTCAGAATACTCACTTTAAGATATTAGCTAAGTCCTGTAAATGTTTAGAAACAATAAAGAGGACGAAAATCAGCGGTTTGGGCTGAAGCTGGGAAGGTGCACCCCCAACTTCAGCAACAACTTCAACAATAATCAGGTAATGAGGTATCACTCACAGAATCTACCGACCCAAAGTTATTCATTTATATTTAAAGGATTTAAGACAACTCGCTTGCTGCCTAAAGTTCAATTTCTGTGACTTTTCAGACATTAAATTACGATCCTTTCAGTTTTTTTCTAGGATATGAATGAGTTTTTATGTTTTCCTTACCATTAACATTCCGATGATAAATCGATGCAAAAACTAAAAGTCACCTTTTTGCATGTATTACAGAGAACGATTGTGTTTGGCAAAATCTCCAGTAACGAGTAGTTCATTCAAAAGTAAACCAATGCTCACGGAGAGTAGTGCAGGCGTACTAACCCTAAGACAAGCCATGTCAGGAGCTGTTTCACCACAGTACACTCCCACAAGCTCAACCTCCATGCTCATGGGTTTTGCAGCAACCGATAGTATGTCATCCGGAATTAATGCAACGCCAACGACACCCGGAACGTTAGCATCTTCAGTCGTAGATCCTGTTACACCGACAACATCTTCGGCAAAAGGAGATGGATTCATGAGTGGCACTGGTGGAAAATCTACAGTTGCACAACAGCAAAGACAAAGGATGCGAACGTCTAGCATGCCAGCAGAGAATAGAAAGGTATGTATTTCGTGTCCTTACATATATCCATTTGCATTACATAGAACAACATACTCTAGAAATAAACCAGAAAGGAATAAATTCTTATTTGCCAAGCGGCACTTCAGTGCAGAAAATCAGTTCCATTCAATGCATATTTGATTGCTTCCGCCTCTGTAAAATTTATTCTTGCACTATTTGATTTGATGCAAAATGAGAAGCAACTAGGAAAGTATTTTTAGTCCTACAATATCAACGACGCCTGCTTAAAAATTACTAGGTACGCTGAATCATATCTTTTCTATGGAAAACAAAAGCTACTATGAGGCAAATAAAGGACTAAGCTAATTTCGGTATGGTTCTATCCTACAATTATATCTTCCTTTCAATCAAATCAGAATTAGTGTAAGGCTTACAAGGCTGTATTATAATTAAATTGAACGAACAAAGGCAAGGATTTCGACGGTCTTTGTCGGTTTTGTCTATAGCGTAAATAAAAACATAGAATGCAAGATATAACCTTTTTTGGGGTTCTCAAAAGTCAGAGTACAGACGTGCTTGTAAAAATTTCCTGGGAAATTATAGAATCTACAATGTTGAAACGTTATGAAAGGATCAGAAATGGTGGCATAATGACAAATTTCTGGAACATTTAAAAGGATCTTTAATTTTTTGCATAATTTGTTTTCCATCCGAAGGCGGCCGATTGGGTTACCAAATAAAATAACTTCACATTAATTCTTGGAAGCAAGTTTTTAATTAAGGACATGGATGACACGGCAGCACGTCTTCTATGCATTAAGTGATGGAACGTTTTGACCCTTAATCCATCATAAATGAAAACTTGTAAATATTTATATTTGGGCCAAAAGGTAGAAGTTTGCCTTTGGTAAAATCCTTACAAACTCAATACTTCCAATTACAGTACACAACATTAAAGTTTCAAATATAAAAAAGAAGAGAAACGGTGGCACCTCAATATTATTGTGCATTTTTCATGGAAACTGACATTATTTAATTTTACAAATCATTCAGCAAACTTTCAATACAACTTAAAACCAATAGTACTATGTTTAGACATACTTTACTTTCGAATAAGAAGGTTTCACTCCAAATACCAACTACCCACCTTGATAAAGCTATTTTTAAAAGATTATTATCCATGAGGTGCTACAAGTGAATTGGGCAATCACGGTTAATAATAATTTAACAAGAAATATGTGAACACTAGGAAGATAATCCTACATCTCGACGTTCAAGCAATGACAAGCTTCCCGACAAATGAACCAATCAGGAATTATCAGAGACCGTACAGAATCTGTATATTTATACTGCTCTGTGGGACTCTGAGACGGATCCTACTAGTGAAACCAATAGATGTCAGAATTTATGGAGACAGGTAAGAGCGCACCTGTCTTATAGATTATAATTGATTATAATTGCTCATGGTTCTCAATTAAACACCGTATCGTTTTTAAGTATATTTTATTAAATGCGTCCTCACAATGGCATTCAAGTACCAAGTGTAAAACTTATATCGACATCCAGATGTCGCTTCGTTCGTTCAAAAATCGCTATAAACGGACCCCCTCAGAAATGCCAATTAGACAATTGAAACGTCACCCGCTGGCTGCTTGATTTTCGAGACCCAGAATATGTTTTAAGAAGTGGTAATCTTCTCTCCGTGTAGTTGATTTCCGTCGTTTCCTCGATTTCTGGATCTATCATAAACGCCGGTTTAAGTCAATCAATTGAGATTACCGTTTCTTTGCCACTCATGCATCATTACTGTGAATACGTCATCATACTGTTCTATAACACCTTGTTGTGTCCGACGTAAGGCTGCTGTAATGTTTTTTTTTGTATCTACGTGAATGAATATGTGACTGCATGTCTTTAGATCTTTGTAAATTAAAACGCATCCTTAACGATGATAGTTCACAGGAGTCGGTCAAAGGTTTTTCATATAATTTCGAAATTTTTCGAAAAAGATAGGATCGCTTCCGTGAATCATTTGCTCTCCAGTTATAAATTTCCTTGGTACTCGCAGCATCGTCCCATATAACATTTCCGCAGTGGAGCATTTAATGTCTTCTTTGTTGAACTTAGACCTAGCAGAACAGTTGGTAACGCTTGTATCCAAGTGGTATCTTCGTGGCACATCAACGCTGCTTTCAAGGATTAACGAAATCGCTCGATCATGCCGTTCGAAGCTGGATAATATGCGGTCGTCTGAATGTTTTGACACTGAAACAGCTTTATCAGTGCGTTAGACACCATGGGTTCAAACTGACTTCCACGATCTATCGTTAAATTTCTCGGAATTCCAAATCGCGCTACCCAGTTGGTTTAAAAACGTAATGCTACCACCTCAGCTGTTATATCGACAATTGGCACTGCTTCTGCCCATCGCGAGAACCTGTCGATCATTGTAAGAATGTATTTGATGTTATTAACAACATCTGCCACTTGTACCAAAACCGCATTGAATTTTGCTGTGTTGGAGCATACTTTAATATGGCTGAATGTTTAAACGATTTGTGAAACCACAGCTCCACTTCTGACCTTTCTAAATGGCGGTAGTTTAATGTCGCGAACAGAATCAAATCGCAGGGGATCACTGCTAGGCCACAATTCATGCGCAAAATTCAGTGGCATTTTAGGAGTATCTGGGTTAGCGTCGTCCGGAACGTGTTGATGACATGTCGCCATTTTTCTGTCTTCCTAAAAATTTAAACCGCACTCCAATTATACACAACATGTGATTTATTTTATGTTCACCAATTATAGATGCGGTTATCAATTGTAATCGCGAGGTCACCAGTTGTAGCACTCTTGGCGTAAAGTGTCTCGTGATTCGCGACTAAGTACAGTATCATTTTTGAGTAAATTCTATTAAAGGCTTGTGAGAACGTTCTAAGAAAAACTGAGGTCACAAAATCGCTAAAAGTACCAAGTGTACAACTTATATTGAGATTCAGATGTCGTATCGTTTGTTCGAAAATCGCTATAAGACAAGCTTCAAAACATAAGTGAAGATGTCATTCCAAATGACACTCAACCTTCGATGGAAACCACACACACAACCAGGTCCTGTGACGCACAGGAAGGCTTTGGAGCAGATGTCAGAACCAAGAAATTTCGCGTTGCAGTTAATAACCATACACAATCGACACAAAAATGAAAAAGGGGAACCACATAGGCCTCGAAATAGCTGTCTGTTCTAATATAAAACTCAACTTAATCAAAAATAAAACATCTGAAGTTAATAAGCGCTACAGTGCACGCAATTTGCTCAAACGCACACCACTTTTTTAACATAGGAGGGCGGTAAAGGAATGAAATTGAAAAACTTCATTCAAATCAATTATTTTTCAACGCAACTAATTCATTTACATTATATTTAAATCAAAACCTAACGTCTATTAATACTTTACAAGAAAATACGAAAATTGGGTGCGCAAACCTTAAAAGTAAAAACAAATTAGTAACCAGGGGCTTCATTATTTTATTTTCGCACCGTTCTCTTCAATTAAATTAAAAATTCGGTTGGATATTTTTTCAATGAGATTTTTCATTGTGCTCATGGGGAATTAATTCCAAAATTTGAAAATTGCGCTTGCAATCTCCCTTAAAAATATTGATTTATATTATAATTCTTTATTGACATTGTTGTTTGTACACTTTTTGATAGTTGATTGCTTATATTTTGAGATCTGCAAAATACTTCATTAAATCTATGTTGTGTAATACCTAGATTGAGAGGAAAATTTAACAAAAACCTTTTGTTTACAGTTTTCAAGTTTACATCAAACTTATAACTATTTTTCCTATTATTACTATAGACTAAAATATAAGCTAATTTAGCCAAGCAGATCCATGGCTGAGGACACTTGGTCTTGCTTTTACATACCTAGGAGAGATTTAATAAGGGGGTTCAGGGAATCTTTGGCTTTTTTGAGCAGATAAGCTCTACATGAGTCCGCAAGCCTGCTAATAAGGGTCATAAAGTGACAATGAATAGGCCCATGCCCACACATTTTGCGATTTAGGAGTAACTCTTTGAGGAAAGCTTCGATTCTACCCCGGGGTAGATCGCTGAAATGAATCGGAAGAACTCTCATCTTAGTTCGTTCTTCACTGCTAAGTTGTTTAACTTGGTCATGACTGTGCGAAAGCACCTGGTTGAGTTTGCAGCGTTCGATGAATTACGAGACATCTTGAACTGATCCCTTAAGAAGCCCCGGGACTTGTTCCTGCTCGAACAGGAGTGGAAAATTCAATTGGGATTTCCCTCACTTCGGATATATATATTCGATTAAGATTAAAGATCAACTGAGTAAAAAAAACCCTAACTAGTTTATGAATAAATTTGCGATTGTAGCCGCTCTGGAACACTTGGGCGTAGGTCTTCACTGGACAAGAGCCGGAGAACGAATGACAGTATTGTATTAACTTCGATCCAAATAAATTTGACGTGATATCATACCCCAGACGATTTCGCTTGGGTTAAAAGTCTGGACTTAAAGTCGGACACTGCATAATTCGAATGTTATTAGCCGACAACCATTTCTTTATATGGTTTGTATGTCGTTCGTCAAAATCATCAAGGAAAGGTATTAAAGCAGAGTCGAGCATCTCCGTACACTTTTCTGAATTCATTTTTTGTAGGAACAGCACATAATTGGACTTTTCCCCAATAAGAAAAGGCTGCCCGAATCATGAGAGTTCCATCACAAACGTGTCTGCTCACCTTTATAGGTCATTAACTGCCAGATCCTACCAATAACAGCTAAAACCCTCCGACCCATCTAAACTGAACTTCTTCTCGTCCGAAAAAATGACAATTTCAGGTTTTGATACACGTTCCCAATATTTGAGTCCTGTTTTGCAAGCTATGCACCATCTGAGCTGTTATGGGCATCTGCAAAATATTCAGCACACATTCTGTGCTTGACTCCTTATATGTCTTCTGCGCAGGTCGCTTTGTCTAAAACGGGCATTGGTTTCCTGCTGATTAACCCTGAGAGTGATTTTATTTACTTGTTATTTGTTACTTTTCCTCTGAATCTTATTCTATACAGACATTTGGACCTTGTTTGAATAGTTTAAGTTATGTCCTTGAGCCCTTAGCATGGGATCTTAACGACCGCTTCTTAAGTACAGTCGACATATGTGCTTTCGGCACTGAAGATAGGAGTTTTGCCATCTAGCATGATACAGCTATCCCTGGAGATTTAGTCTTCGGAATGAATTTGTTAGCAGCTTATACGACTATTTGTCAGCCTTGTGAAAAAATCAATTTCATTTTTATCAAGGTTTCTTATAGTAGGTGCGACTTTTTCCCTTAGTCTTTGATCTACTTCTTGTTGCAGACAATTCCGGTCAGCTTTGCTATAGTGTTTGATGAAAACGAGAGGCTTACAGCAAATCCTTCAAATCTTAATGCATATTTCAATGATCCTGTGATCAGGATCGAAGTGTCATAGTTTTAGGAGCGGCTCTTGAGACAAACGAGGCCTTTTAAAATCATGGCTCGTATGCCGACGTTCCTGTATGTTCGGCCGAGGGCCCAACCGTTCTCGCGTGAAGATCTCACATAATATCCTAGTCAATGCCTCAAACATCTCTAGCGTTTTTGTAACTTTCATACCCGTTGACCGTTACAAAATCATAAATTTTATTTGCAAAAAAAACACTGTTAATTGTAATTAAAGACGGAATACTGTAACGCTACACTCTCTTGCATCAATTACTTCAGACAGAAGAATAACATTTCCTGTTAAAGTCACATATGGTATTCATTCTACATTATTAAAAAAATTATTAATTCCAAAAATGGTTAACCACCGAATATAGTAAAAGACAAATCGGCAATAATTCAAAGCATTCGTGAGTTTGGTTACTTGTGGAAGTAAACAAAATAAACAAAAATATAAAATAGTAAGAATAACTTATAGGGTGAATTATATTGAATGGTAAAATCCAATCCCTCCAACTATAAATAATTTACTCCCGAAGTGAAAATAGCTAAAAATTCAGTGTTATTTAGTTTAACTTCCATATTAAGAATAATTTCACAATTTTTTTTGTTTTTATATTGCATCTTTCGCGAATCCCCTGACGTTTTTCAGGCCCCCAAAATCAGTTTCAATTTTCAACGGACACCCTTAACAATCCTGGGGATCCTAAGGGACGGGGGAACAACTCTAGGAACCACTGTTTTCAAAAAACCAATATTTCATTAAATTTTTGGTCTACGGATGGTTGCTGAACATTCTGCTTTTACAGAACTTCACCAAGCTATCTTGCAATAAGATATGCAGCCTCAAATTTACGAGAAAGTGAACTCGAAGGTCTCCATGGCATACCAATGCTTTGGTTTGCTTTGGTACCATAACTAATTCTCCAACAGATTTTCCATACCTTCAAAAAAAGTCTGTGGCATGTTGGAAGATTGTAACACCATTTTTAACGATGGTAGGAACACTATATCATGGTATAAGAAACAAGGAAACGAAGATTCTATTTCACTGCCATCTCAACCTGCCGAGTTTTTTGAAATTCATTGAAATTATGCACGTGCATACACACAAATAATTCTGAATAAATTTTAAAAGACATAAAATTTTAGCGTTACTATGAAATTTTCTCGAGAATCATAATTTCAAATAGATTAAACGAAATTATATTCAATTTATGATATTTGTTTGCTGTCGTTATAAAGAACTGTGTAAACAGATTGAATGGTTAATATTCTCCTAATTCGTATCCCATCTCACCCCGATTTCATTCGTATACAGCAGCAAAGCTGCCGTAATTATTCCCTATTCCATTGCAATACGCTCAATTAAATCTGTACTTTAATCCTTACGAATTTTTCAAGAGCTATCTAATTCTATATTTCCCTTAGAAAAACCAACACACGCAATACTCAATATTTTCAAAAAAAACATGCTGGTTTCTTATGTCCTTGATGTTTCTTGACATTCTTTCGACTTCCAATTCCCATGACAACTCAAGCTTTAAAAAAAGTTTTGCAGAACCACTTGTTCACATTTTGCCAAGCACAGAAAGAAATTCTCAGCAAATCCTATATCGCATCAATGGATCATTTCATATTTTCGGAGCTATGACCATAATATTTGTGCTTGTGTCTACTTCCAACTCCCCAAGGATAACTGACTGAGCCCGAAAAAAAGCAATTTTTCATGAATTCATACTTAAAGCGTTACAATTCGAAAGTGAAGTTGAAAAAGGAGCGCATTCATCCGTTGGGATAAATTACCAAAACCACATTCCACGCTTAGTCCTTGCTGATATTATTCTCCGGTTCCATATACAATTCAGACAGAGTTTAAATTTTGAAGGAAAAAAAGTCGAACAAATGCCAATGGCATGCACTAGTGGAAAGAGGTTTTCCCAGGAATGCAAAGCTCCTTAGAAGAAATGTCGGAATTAAAATCATAGAACCAGGATAAATGGTCTTATTTCTTTATATTGGGAAATTAGTTTGATATGACATGCTTGTAACGTTAAATCGGTTTGATGGTGTAGTGAATGTAAGGAAGTTAGCTGCTAAAAAATGTTTGTGTGTGTTGGATGGTTATACTGAGAAGTGACTTTGAAATATATTTTACACAAATATTGTATTTAGAAATGACCGAAAAACTTCATGTGAAGTGATTCAGCTGGGCTCCAAGAGGATTTTGTTTACTAGCGAACAACTTTTTGATTTTATTAAGTCTCCTGAAAGTAAAAAGGAAATCTTACACATACGTTGGAACTGCCTGCAAACCCACTTCTAGTGAGATTGATTCTCGGTTAACAAAACAAGTTATTTTATTGGTAAAATAGCAATCCTCGTGATTTTTATTTCTCCCTCTGCTTTCCAAACCCTAAATATACTAAATATACTGCTAAATACTTCTTCACTGTATCAAGAAGAACTAGAAGAACCAGAACTTTTTATATTTTCTAACCGCTAAGGTCATTATGATGTCAGGAACTAGTTCAAACTGCATCATCTGCTGTAGGCATTAACAGGGAAAATTCAAAGTTGGAATGAGTAAATTCCATTATTAAATTAAAATAAGAAATTTACCGTATTGAATTTATAAAGAAATTTACTTTTAATTCAAGAAACTAAATATTTGAATTAGCAACTCCATAGAAATGATTGTGTTCGACATGAAACTTGAGAATGAGTTTTGAACATTTTCAGAAGCCATTCATATAATCCACCCCTATACTTCGAACAAGTCTCAATACGACTTTGTCAACAGCAAAGAAACCGTTCTTGGTTCCTAAGGGCTCAGTTGGAACATTATGTATTGGTTCAACGTTCCTAGTTGGTATTGATTTGTAAAGTTGGTAGGCTAATGACGATTCAAATAGAGCGCTATTTGTCGGTTTCGGCTCGTTTTCAGGTGCTGAAGGACTAGAACACTGGATTGTTGACTGACTAGCTCCTTTTCCAATATGAATACCAGTCAACCCAGAATCTTAATAATGTGAATAACCTGGAAACCTTATGTAGCAGCTTTGGTCAGCGCTATATTTCTCACTCCAGCAACGAAATAATCTGTTAGTCGAGCCCCAAGATTCGTGACACCGATGTTACGTCCTCTTTTAACTGAAGTAAGTTTTCTAAACTAATCTGAATTTTTCAAAACTCAATTCTTGTTAAAGATATAAAACGGCTATGTAAATTTATAACATGCCAACAAACTTCTCCTCTATACTGAATTTTAAATTGCGATTGTACAACTTTCTTTTTTCGGTTCTTAATAATATGATTATCTTGTTTTATAAAATATGTTTTTAAGACAATAGAGCTTTAAGTTGGCAACTCTTTGTAATGTTATGAACGGTGTTGAAACTGTTTTGCGTTTCGTAGTTTGATACGGAACTTTGATTGGGAATATTATCGTGAGAAGGTTGACGCCTGGGGGACGTCTGCAGCTTGTGTAGGTTTATTTCGAAAAAACCGTTCTGTTCGAGAAACTCAGCGCGCACACCGTCAATTTTATGGCCCACATAATCGTTCATCAGAACAATTAATTCCATTATAACCATGGATCGTTTCTGCTCCACGTTTACTCTCTCTTATAAGATCCATCCATCCAGACGACGTACAGTGTGTAATGAAGAAACCATAGCAAGACCAGTGAGTCCATTCGTCATCATGCTCAACAAATAAAACTATGCTCAGCCCCATCAGGAAGATTTCACGGAAGGATCTTAGTCAACGAGCTATTGCTTATTTATTATAATTTGATATTGGTTTTAATTTATTATAACCTGCTGAAAAGATTTAATTTCAATTTTGTAAATGTTTTGCTCTCATTTTCAAGTGCGTTATTTTTGTTTAAAAATACATTAAATTGTTAAAAACGATGTCGAATACATTCAGAATACACTTGTGCTTGGATTTTATTACAAAACAGAAGACGGTATCGAGTACAATAATTTTGCCCTGCTTGATTGCGAAAATCTCATCATATCGTAGGCATAGCGTATGTACATATATTGCTATCACTCTCCGACGGCGTCTCTCAGACAGAGGAAGAAAATGCACAAGTAGACCTCTATTTGTCTTATGTTTTACACAAAGACTTTAAAAGGACCCTTATTTTTTGAACGCGTGAATCAGGCGCCACTTATTTTGTGCGGACTAGGGTATGAGAGTTTGAGTTTCTTCATAGTGTTAGCGCTGTGTATACTAAAGCTATGATGTTGGTTAGTAGAGAAGTCATGACGGCTGCTTTACTGAGCTTGAATGTGTACTGAGCTGTAAGGAATAATATCCAGATGTCTTTCTGATATTTTTCAGAAATAAATATATTTCCGATAATTCGATCGATTTGATGAAAATTTCATTGAACCACCACAAATACCGATTGCAAATACTTAACTGTGCTGTGTCCTAACCTAAAAAGTATCTAGCTGTGCTCAGACTCTAGGTGTTTTCGTGGCGAAATTGCTGGGCCGAAATTGTTTTGGGCCGCCATTGCTGGGCAGCCCAAAACTGTCCTTCGACATGAATGTCACGCACTCTATGCATATTTCTTTAATTACATATCAAACATGCGCCATTTAGGCTACATGGGATTAAGAAGTCCGAAATATTAGCGTTTTTTCAAAAGCGTTGAGACTGGTGCGAATATTGCCAGGATAGAAAATCCAAGGTGAAGAGTAAGAAAAGCATTTTCAATGCGTTAAGAAGTTGAGTTCACCTTAATATTTGATTGAATTTCAAAATCTCTTTAGAAGCGTTTACTCTTGCGCTGGTAACTCACCACTAAATTTAAATTTGCTGGTTTAATGATAGTTACAACTGTTGGGCAGGGGTACTTCATTTAACTTGTTTACGTGGTTCGATTTTAAGATGAAACTGTGTTTAAGGTTAGAAAAAAATCGCTTATAGAATCGATCATGTCAATCTAAACCAAACACTTAAGGTCCTATCGAAACTTTCCATAATGTAAGGGGTAGCGTTGCTCTATATTATGATTTCAGTCAAACTCCCCTATTCACACCCAATCCAACACCACTGTCAAAAAAGTCCCGTTGCCGACAATCGTTTTCACCTGTTCTTGGATGTCAATCTTTAACTCTTCGTTTAAATATATTCCTTCAAAGCGGCTCAAATACGATGTCAATTGCCCCGAAGTAAATGAACCGATAACAAAGGCTAAATCCTTAACACCGTCAATGGATCCAAGCCGAAGGGTCCAATGTTTGCTGCTGATTTACTGCAGTAAGTAACTGATTAACTAGAATTATTCTATTACAACAATCAAGCAGTTCTGTTGCCATTCACAATTTGAAAAGTCTTTGAAAGTTTTTTAATGTTACTGAAAGCAAAGATTGTTGTTGATAGAATTCAATACATTGAACTATACGGAACCTAAACATAACAGATTATATACCTACTATTTGAGGTGAAGTTTTTGATAAGTGTTGTGGAGAAAACGGTGAAATAGAAATGACAGGAGAGAGAAATGGAAGAAAATTGAATGATTGAACAAGAAATGCCGTCAACATTAAACCGTTGTTTCGAAGAAAAATTTTGAAGCACTTTGAACCCGACACAGTGTGCATAGTATTTGAACATTTCGGAAACGAAAAACGGTGCGTCAGACCTCCAATTATCCAATACAGACTCCAATTAACCAGCGTAAGCCCGAGTGCATAACTCGATCTTCAGGAAAAATAGTTTGACAGTTAGCCGACAGTATGAGGCAGTAACCTGACAGGTGCTGAATTTAAAACGGTATTTTTCAGAGAATACAAGCACTTTAACGCTGTGCGCAAACTGAAAGAAAGATTAAAGCGCTATAGCCTAACTTGATCAGGACCCCTGAGATGTGTTGACTTTTATTTCATGGTTTTGAGTGCAACATACATATCAATATGCTTCTCCTTGCTGTACACGATCATCGATTGGTATTATGCATTAAAGTTTTTTCTTAGTATACATTATTCTTTAAATTGTTGCTGGGCATCCAAAGCTCATATAATTTACAACTGTCTGCCATCTTTCATCTATGTTTTAATTCTATTTTTTTTTTCATTTTATTTCTTTTTATTAAAGTGTTCTGAATAGATCTGTTGATGTGTTTTTCATATTCGTGATAGTAACTAACGCTAGTCTTTTCGCTGTGGAACTTCATTGAGAAGTCTGGGTAAAAGGTTTTATTAAACTCATTTTCAACGATATGATGTTAATCCTTGGTAATGCAAAATGCATTTGATTCGTAATATTCTGGAGATCCTTGCTGGATGTTTTTACACTTTTTACATTGTCGTTCTATAGGTACTAGAATGTTGTTAGGAAGAGTCAAATGCAAAAAAGTGTTCTCCTAATATTAGAGTGTAGGCTATGCGTTGTGAAAAAGTAAAACGCCTTAATGCTGCTCTTTTTGTGGGTCTGCCTAATCAACACGTTTTTTGTTATATATTTTGCTATAATCTTCCACTTTGATCGAAACGCATTCACTTTTATTGTTAACGCTACACTGAACGAGACGCATTAGAAATTGCAATTATTATATACTATTCTTCTAAGTCAAATTGCCTCTTGAATTTTGATTATTAATGATATGGTTTACTAAAGAGTCATATCTCTAGATGAGTTCAACAGTCAACACCAATAAGTTATCTTTGGAAACAGCAATACCTTATATTTAAGTAAGAATGAGGCATTAAGCAAACATGCTCTGATTTAAAAGGCATCCTGTTCAAAAAACTTGGATATTTGATTTAAATCAGCCTTCATTCTACACAAAATTTGAATCCTTCAAGACAGTCTCGACATTTTAAAATATCATGGAAAACGGGAAACTTTCTGATTCCTACCAAAATTATCGTCCCCAACCCATACTTATTTCCGTATCCTACCAAAATTTCACGCATCATTTCTATATTTATTCATAAACCTTCCCATCTCCCGAGAATACCATGTCCTGACAATATCCAGATTATATCCTTTTTATACGTTTCAACAATTACCCAAATGATACATCTGCTCAAAGTTTGAGTGTCGTATCAGATGAATCAAGAAAGCTCCAGGATACTTTTCGTTGATACGACAGAGGATCAAACGCTAGAGAAAGAATCGACAATGAGCATATTAGAGATAAGTAAAGGCATGCTGAAAGCTAGACAAATTACTTTGTAAGTAGGAAAAAATTGCTCATCATCATGGAAGATTCCTGTTATATGGTGTGTAATCGAAGCGTGAATATCTCGAATTAGGAAGCAGCAAAGTTCTTTTCTTATTATAGTCATGACTTAAAAAATGTTTGCTGTCAACTCTTTGTTTAAATTGCAGTGTACAAGATATTGCAAGATAAAAAAATGATTGGGTTAGGCCAAGTAAGTGTTAAAGTCTTGGCTTGTAAAAAAAAATTATTAACCTAAATCATAGTAAACGTAACATGAGTCTTTTTTTTAACTCATTTCACTGAAAAAAAATTACAACACAGAGGTAGATAGAAAGAACAAAATGCATTGTTCTAATAATAAGACAAGCTACGATATGTTACAATTATAAATGCCCTTAAGCTTCACGAATATACTAGATATTCATAGCAACGAAACAGTCGTAATGTTCAAAAAAGTTAGAAAACGGGCGAAACAATCTTGTAGCTTCCCAGGATCAATTGTGTTTATTTTCGTTTTACCAAACAGTAATGTTTGCTACTGTTTTAACATTTTAAAATCCAATAGTTGTTTATTGGTTGATTGTTGACAATTTTAACAATCATCCTAACGTAGTACTGAACCTACGAGTTTCGGATCATGCCTGTTCTGCTACAAATTGTTACGAATAGGCGTGCTCTCTCCAGATAACATAACGTGGAAGGTATTGATATCAAAAGACAATTGGAATTGCGTGTAACATTACATGCGGACGGTTCTTCTTACCAAGAAGGATGTCATGGATCGCTTGGCGGCGCAGAGGGTAGCGTAGCAATTCTCTTCCTGCCTATCCACCCCTGCCGGAAACGGATTTCCCCTAAACTTAAGGTGGCGTTAGGCGAGACTAATAAGGCCGGGTCCCAAGTAATGTGGCAAACATTTCCCGACCAAGTTCTCTGTGTGACATGGAGGTGTTTTTTCGGTCGTCCGGTTGTCTATTGCGAGTCCGACACACAGGGCGTAAATCGCTTTCATCTCCCAACCACAAAAAATTATTATTATTATTGAATTATTATTTAAAATACTTATATCTTAATACAATATTTTCAAAGTATTTCTTGCTGTATTGCTGTACTGTAGTATTTCTAGATGCGCGGCCTTTTAGCTTAGTAAACTCTACATTTCTTGTAACTGAAACACAAACTTAATTAACATTGCCATTTAATCTTATTGAACCACTTCAATAAATTTTCACAAACACTTCACTTAAACCATCTCTTTACTATACTTTATCATTTTACTATATAACTGTCAATTTATCGATTTTATAAATTATTACTTTTTCTTTAAACTTTCAACATCTTTGATTCACGTACAATTTTGCTTCACTTTTATAAGATTTAATTATCGCACTTTTGTTGATGGGCACTGTCCTATCTCACTTGTTAATCAATACTTATGCCCATCACCGTCTGCTGTATTCGCTGATATACTTGATCCAACCAATCCTGAATCTTTTCAAACCTTCTACGTAGATCATTCTCAAGTTCACCACTAAAACATTCGTATTGTCATTGCATTGTCGTATTCCGTATCGCAATCCATTTACATAAAGGCCGAAATACAATACTGCGAGACGGCGATGCGAGAGCCCGATGCGCAATTTACAATGCACGCGATGCGAGCCAGAATAATGTTCATATGGCAAATGTCAAATTGGTGACGTTTTAAATGAAATTTGGTTGAAATTGTTTTTTATTTTTTAAAAGTTTTGAATTTGGAATTTTCCTTCGTTTGGCAAATAATAGCCTCAACAAGCATGCACGAAATTTTCATTCGAGATTCATTCAGAATACTCCTAGTATTTAAAACGCTATTAAGGCGTTTAAATTTCAAATTTCACTTAAGTGCCATCAAGCATCTGACGAACGTCAACGCATCTCGATTTCGATTTTCCGAACATTTCTCGCCTCGCCTCGCATCGACTCATCGCAAACATTATACGATATCATATACAAACGGATGTTACGAAAACTGCTTGAAATTTGCCTCGAGACTCTCGTCGTGCTCTCGTATCGAAGTCTCGCAGTATTGTATTTCGACCTTAATGGCTTTTTCACCATTGCGAATAATCCATGCATTCTTTCTGGATATTATTTCGCATTTTATCGTGTTTATTCACAGCTGTTTCTCGATTCGAAAATCGGTTAGGATAGGGATATCCATCCTCCCTCTTTTAGAGTCCCGCGCAGGCCGGGAGGATATGTCGCTACTGCAATCCTATCTTGCCCCACTTGTAAAGCCCACTTCCTGCTTGCCCAATCAGCAGATCACTACACCAATAAATAAACGGTGAAAAGATTAACCTGGATTCCGACTTCAAACTTATACCTGATCAACTTTATTCATGCCCGAGATGTCAGTAGTGAATATAGTTTCACGTGCAAAGTCTTACAGTTTGCCGAAAGTATCATTACCACTATTGCCATTCATAAAATATATGTAAATATTTGATGAATGGTATGTATGGTAATGGCAATTAAAATTTGAGCCGGTACTCTTACCCAAACACGTCTTTTAAAGTTGTCTTCAATAAAATTATGATCGATGAATCCTAAATAAATATGATTGATGGGATTAAGATCAAGATTATGTGCTGGCCATGACAAAGTTTGGACAACGACTTCATTAAGGTATTGTGTGACATATCATGCGGTGATGCATTACTACAAAATATTCTTCAATAAATGAAGCAAACGGTACAAAATTATCTTGGACGTAGAGAAACTGAGGAAGAGGGAGTAGGGTGCCAAACAAGGGCCATAATCTTCTAGGTCAACACGCCAAACGAATAGGAATCCATACGGATGACAGCTGCCGAGCTTGTGGCGTGGAGGAAGAAAGTACAGAACACTTCCTCCTAGATTGCCCGAGTCTGGCCAACAAACACCTTACTTAGCTGAGGTGTACTGGCGTAACAGCATTGGAACACTTGGCGACCACAGAACTGGGGGAATTCCTTGGCTTCTGTAGGATGATAGGATGGACCATCTGTAAACAATAGTACTACACATGGGGAGCTAAGGGCCGATTTCCAGCAAGTGGACCCCAGTACAATATTAATAATAATAATAATAATAATAATAATGGATGCCAAACATAAAGATTAAAATACGTCACTGGAAAGTTTTTCTTAACGCATCCCTCTTTGGCTTTCCCATAATATAATATATGGGTTTTTGTTTTTTAATAATGGTGGCCCAACACGAGCAGTGTTCTTTGCCATAAGTACCCCGACAAAACAAGAATCACATCATAAATGGCTGTGGTTCGCAACAACTTCTTCGACGTACTTCCTTGTGCTCACACTGCCCCTATCAAAGACCACAAGATCGATACGGGTCTCATAACAGATAAAACCACAAATCATTCAAATACCACCCACCGTTTCGACTACAGTGCAAGGGGCAAACCTCGTGTCCATCTGGACCCCACAAGAATATACTGCTCGAATCTGAAAACAGTAAGTTCTTCCACAGCTACATAGTCCAATGACAATATTCTCGAGCAAAACCAAGTGTAACTCTAGGATGCTGTGGTAGAAGTTGTCGGGCGCGAGCCGATAAAAAAACTCCTTAAATCACTATCTGCCAGTCTTTTTAAAATTGTACGTTCACTTTCACTAACATTTCTACCCTCAAAGACACATGTACAAACCAAACTAAAAAAGCGATTTCATAAGTCGTTGCTGACAATCAAGCGGCGTCTAATGGCATCCCGTACCGTGATTCAAGGTTCCGCGAGCATTCTGGCGATGCAATTTTGACTGTACCCAGTATCAGCTAAAGCAACAGCCCCAGCTGTCCCAAACGTATCTGGCGGTGTTTTAATGAGTTCAAACACTATGAATAATCTGAAAAATACAAATTCAACAAACGCAGCGTCAAAAGAGAACCAAAATGTAATCTCGGTAACGTCACGGTAATAATTTAAAACAACGACTAATTCTAACAAAAGCTTCTGCAACACTAATTTGAGAGCCAAATCGAGAGTCTGTTTATTTTTCTTTCTAAAAACCAACTCAATAAAAATCTAAGCCTACGATAACCTATACTGAGGTGCCAAAAAGTGTATTCTGGCGGTCAATCGTGCACATGAGTTGCCAGGGCCTAGAATAGATCCCTGAGGATCCCCCATATTGACAACCAGCCAATTAAGTTCATAACTAACTTGAGTAGATATCAAGAAGGCAGTACGCCCCCTCATAAAACTGACTACTAGTATTATTAGACTCACTGGAAAGCCAAATTGGATCAGTTTATAGATGAGACAAGATAAGATAAGATATTATCTTATAAAGATAGGGTAATATCTGGGGAAGCTTTTTTAAGGAAAAAAATTCAAATTCCATCAGGTCTAGCCGATTTTTTGGGAATATTGCTATGATGCGAGTATCCTGAGTCTTTCAGGACTCACAAACAGGATATAAGCAATAGGAATGTATAAAGGATGAAAGTCGATAAATGTAGCCAAGCACAAGTTATTGTGGTAACTATCAACCATTAATATTATTCTCATTACCAACGAATTGGAGACAGAGTCTTCGTTTCTTCCTCCCCTTGAAGAACTGTCGCAAAATATTTTGCAATGGAATTAGCAATGGCCTAGTCATCCAGAAGGTTGGTATTTCTTGTTCTGATATGAAGGAACATATAGGTACTGGGTCCGATGCTTGATAGAGTCTGTTCGAATCTCTTATTTGCAAAGTCAAACGTCCTTCTCGGAATCATTCTATTAAGGGAGAATATAAGAGATGTACCCGATGATACTCCAAATTAAGTGGCCTGAGGATGCTATATCTACGAGCCATATGAATCGAAGTCATGCCCCATTGCAAATAAATCAAACGTTTTGTATAAAGTAAGAACTGTCTCCAAGGCTTCAATAAAGTCCACTCACAATTATCCGTGGTTACGTGTACCCTTGTTTTAAGTGTACCTTAAGTATACCCTCCCAAAACTGAGCTTAGTTTAATAACGTCCACGCACTGTAAGCTTGCATGATAGTACATGGATTTTGAAATGCATCTTAAAAGGAATAGCTACCCTAAGGATTCAATCTGATTTGTCATTCCTTATGAGTCCCCTAAGTGAACTTTGTTTTTACTTTTCGGCATTTTTTTTAAAAGATGAGCAAGAGATCTGATCAATGCATGTCCAACTATACCTGAACACAGTTTTTTTTATATCGGCGGTCTTGATGATGGAAAACACAATGAAGCTCATCGTGACTACAAACTTTAAACGTAAAGTAAAGGTACGTGTGACTCAGATTAGTGTGTTTTTAAATTTCGCAATGAAGGTATCCACTTTGCAAATAATACTGAAAAAGTACAACCCCAAGGAATCGGTTGCTGTCGTATTATAAATGACAGGATTTCTGTCTTTTTAGTGCTGTCGACTGTCGAATGAATGTTAGACAATCCGAAACAGGCACACTTATATTCCACCAAATTTGGAAATCAGTATTTTTATAAAATATATCTTGGTTCAGCTCCTTACAGGCTTCGCTTCGCCAAGTATTTCCAGTTATAGACTAAACAACCTTTTTAATCTATCTATAGCCTATCTATGCCTATCTCCTATCTATGATTTGATACGAATGTAGCAAACAAAGCGAGCTTTGCAAGATAGAAAGCTTGTATATAAAACGATATTATTAAAGGCCGAAATACAATACTGCGATACGGCGATGCGAGAGCGCAACAAGAGACTCGCAGCAAAAGTCAAGCAGTTTTCGTAACATACATTTGTACAATGATTGCGATGCGTCGATGCGAGGCGAGAAATATTCGGAAAAACGAAAATTCCTCACAAAGAAGTGCGTGACGTTTGTCAGATACTCTCTAGCGCATAAATGAAATTTGAAATTCAAACGCCTTAATTACGTAGTAGGAGGGTTATTCGGAATGAATTTTGAATGAAAATTTCGTGCATTCTTGTTGAGGCTTTTATTTTCCAAACGAAGGAAAATTCCAAATTCAAATTTTTAAAAAATCAAAAACAATTTAATCAAATTTCATTTGAAACGTCACCAATTTGACATTTGTCATATAAACATTATTCTTCCTCGCATCGCGTGCATTGTAAATTGAATGCGTTGCGCGACGACGAGCGAGAATCGCATCGCGCTCTCGCATCGCCGTCACGCAGTATTGTATCTGGGCCTTAATTGGAGAGATCGCAATAGCTAGCCTTCTGAGCTTAAAAACATGTGAAAATACTTTAACCAGTGTAATAGCAAACAGTGTATCGTGTGTGTGTTTCGTCTTTCGCGTTCCCGTCTTTTGGTTACAAATACAAATGTATCTATATCATTTGAGTTAGAAACCGGTGGGTTAGGGATTTAGGAAGCATATAGTAAATGTGCCCTTCATGGTTCTGACCAGGGCTCCTGCAAAAATATAATCAGCGTAAAAACTAACACAGTTGTTGTAGCTTTCGTTGTTTCAATTATAATATTGTGAGGACTCAACCTAAGACAGTTCATATCTCTTTCGTTTCACCAACTCTAAAACTGTCCTTTTGAGATCTTTGCAGCCACAAAGTCCTGTAAAAAATTCAGAAATAAATATAGGATTTCTAAGTTCGATTAATTTTAATCCTACATCGAAACAGACATTACAAAAAATCTGACACACATTTATGAACCAGAATCCAAGGATCCTGTGTATTTCTACGGTTAGTCTATTTTATTCTATTTTCATTTGAATGACCATCTTACTATTGACGTGTTTTAGCCCTTGAAGCCTACTAGGGAATATTATTATTGACTTTACATTCATTATCGATGGGTTAGAACAGGTCAAAAATTTCTCAACATTCGATCAGAAAAAGAGAAACGGGATGCTGACTATTTTTTCCCCGTAAAGATGAGATGTTTTTCATTACGAACATTTAACACACGAAAACATTCATACATTTTTAAAGTTGTTTATACTTAACAATTGTAAAAACACAAAGTTAGGCAAGTAAGAACAATTTCACACGAGTACTTTAGCTCGAAAGAAACAGACTTATTTGAGCTTTTATCCTTCGAAAAGCTGGAAAACTGAAAATATCCCTATATGGAGCCACGCAATGAGTCAGGTCGATGGTCGCTCCAGGATATTATATAGCGGTAACATTTAATGCCTCACCAACGCACAAGTCAAGGTAGGATACGGTGTAGTTTCAAATGTCATGGGATTCCACGCAGCTCTTTAAAAGTAAAAAAAAAAGAACTGAGAGGTTATGTATCGAGTATGCGTGTCTCGTTCCAGTGAAATGACTACAAATTATTTTCAGACCTTTAGAAGCGCGTTGAGATGTGAGGACCTTTTAAGGCATTCGTTCTGTATCTCATTTGCTTCCTTTCCATGAATTTTACTACATCAATACCCAGGCTTCTACGCTTTCTACAGCTCTACATTGTTTTTGCAACCATAGAATAAACACAGAACAACTAAGGATTACACCCTGTTGACTAGATTCATGCTAGTCGGAAATAGTCAGCTTATTCGGGTGATCTTTACAATAAAGATCACTGGACTGTGGACTAAAGTGAAGATCTAGAAAACTCTCAACATACGTCTCCACGGCTCTTCATCTTTGACCATGGTTTTTTGGTTTTTTTTCTTTTTTTTTGGAAATTTAAAAACAGACTATATTCAGAAGGAGCTTTGTTAGCGAAAAGGGGAGAAGTGGGAACTCAAAAGATAGCAGGTAGTTTTACTGATGACTGATATGACTGATATGACTTTTGACAAATCTCTGGTCCTTAACTTGTATCGCAATACCGAATCTGAATTTAAATGAAGGGTCTTTACCATCTTCATTCATGGCGCGATAGAGTAACCGTAGTCTCCGAAATTAACCTCGTACAATCATCGAAGTTCTGCGCACTGGTTCTCACTCTCAAAAAAAACGTAGACTGTCAGTATTCGTTTGTTTATTCAGTATACATAGTATCATCTCATCGAATCCTCGATCTTCCTGCCGGACATTTGTCTGGTGCTCTACCCTCAAAATCCTTTCGGGCAACTGGTTTTCTTCCATTCTTTTTATACTTCCAACCCATCGCAGTTTGCGTAGCATTCCGTAAGTGGATTCAGGCGGTTCATCAAAAAAAATTTTACCAATATTCCTTGTAACATAGTCTGCACTCTGATTTTTCAATTCTTTCAATGATTTTCCTAAGCAATTTGCGTTCGAAAACATCCAGTTTTTGAATTCTCTTGTGAGAGTCAATGCTTCCTTTCCATACAACAGAATAAGCTTGCTTGATGATTGTAGATGCTAAGTTTGTTTTTGTGCACGAATTTGGACCTTAGAATGGGAAGAACAGGGAAAAAGGCTTTAGTACGGTGTCTATGCGAAGTGAAGTCTTATCCTTTCCGGCATCCTTTTTTATTCAGTTTGGCTCCAAGAACACATAGTTCAGGTTTTGTTGCGCTGGAGTAGTCTTCTCCGCTTTAGTCATGAATTTCGTTTTCTGCTTCATTAACTCGTAGGCCAAGTCGGATTGCTTCAGATTAAAGACTCAAAAATGCTTCTATGACATCTGTGCCATCAAGTTGACATCATCAGCCTACGCTACACATTGTGTGGATTTAAATATTATTGTATCGGAGGTTTCAGCTGTTGGCCTTCTGATGAGGTACAAAGAGGTTTTTTGCATTTAAATATTTTTTCATGATTTTGGGTGTCCAACTTACCAACAATAGATGTTTCATTCTTTCCCTCTATTAAATTTTTCTCTTTTAACAAAAATATTGTGACATTTCAACTTTAGAAATTAGTAAATATACAAATGAACAGACAGATCTACATTCGACCGATTCATTCAGATGAAGGGAGCAAATTAATTCCTAAATGTTATTATGTCACAAATAAAACATAAATACAATACAACCAAAAAACGTAAGGATTAAAAAAACTAATAGAATTTTATTGAAACAAACCACTTATGAAAGAACAACCATAACAAGCTTCTAGAACTTATAAAACAACCATTTGAACGGTAGCTCATTTGAGTCTGTACAAAAAAAAAAATTGGGGGACGCTTGGTATAATAACTTGGAAAATGTTTTCTACCGCATATGTTCCTTGCAAAAAACTCTTCAAAGTTCAGGAAAACAGTAGTTTCAGTCACACAGAGCTTGATAGATGAGTCTACTTTCATCGGTCTTTATTCAGCGATTCTGACTAAATAGTCTGAAGCTGGAAAATCATTTCTTCTAAATGATCGCAAGGGGGGCTGGTCGTTATCGCATTCCCTGGTCTAATCAACCCTGGTTTAGTTAAAATAAAGTGAATGGTAGCCACGTTTGATCACCAGGCGTGATAAGCATAACATATAAAGTATAGGGTAAGTCCAGTCGGCGCCACCACTTCAAACAAGCCCTCGATCGAACGATATTCGACCGAAACAAGCGGAATTTATTTGAATTGATAAATTAGACATTTTTAAGTAAAACAAGAACAACCCTCAAGGATTTTGCGTAAAGACTCAATACAAAGTATTGTTCGACTCTTCAGCATTGACAAAACATGGTATTCGATATTAGCGCATATTATATAATATTGTAGATATGTAATGCAAATACTCCTCTTCAACTTTGAGTTGGAGGTGCACTCCAAAGAGATTAGGAAAACATATCAAATTGTTAGTCGCATTGTGGTTTAAATCAAACGTTATGTGGGTTGCTTTTGATTGAGAAAACGTTTACACGTCAATATAAAATGCAAATTCTTTATTTCCCAATCTTTCAAGGAGTTTGTTCAGAGTTTCATCGTCGTAGCGCTACAGTTCTTCTCTGGCCTTGGATTATGGTATATGACTCCTGTAATAGTCTCGATCCATCGGTCGCATCCTCCAGTAAGTAGGTTCAAGTAGGAACATCTTCAATCGAGCTCGACTAGACCATGCTTCCAGGGTCTCTCCCCTCAACTTGGACCTTCAGCCTCACCTGAGAGTACTTTCCTAGGTACCCACTTCTTATTTATTCACACCCGTTGCAGCTTCCGCAATTTAATAGCTTTGTAGACCTCTGGATCTTCAAGAAGCTTGTACAGCTTGTACGCCTTATCCGCCATTAGGTTCTTGCACGTTTTGCTATTGTTTTGCCTTTTAAGACTCATCTATAAAATGAATTTATATTTTTGATGCCACGATTCACGTCTCATAATCACAGCTTAAGGCAAGCCTTAGCACAGCTTTGTATATTTGGCTGTTCGTTATCCTGTATATGCAGTTGGCTTTAAGGACATACGAAATGTATTTTACTATTTATTTCAGCTGTTTCATTACTGTCCTTTGCATGTTTTACGCAAAGGTAACAAGATGTATTATCACTATTTTATTATACTGTAGTCATTGTTGACTGCAACCACATTCTTGACTACAACCATGAGAATTATCATTGGCCGTTTCACTTGAATATATTTTCCTTTGTTAGTCCATTTAATTTGCTCAACCACTTCTGGAGAGTGATTTTTCATTTTTGTGTTGTGTTGTGATAAGCGACATTTTTTTCTCGACACTTAGGGCAGGCTGCCGATGATACACCTCTTCTTAATTGGAGACATCGTATGGCGATCCTATCTTAAAGCAATTCGATCTTCTTGCAATTTTCACGATCATTGTTTTTCACTTACAAGAATTCCCGGTAGTCAGCTGTTTCTAGCCTTTCGATTCCTTTGAAAATTATTCCCCTAATAGACTAAATACCTAATAGATGAATCTCACTTCAATTCACCATTTTAATATTTTCAAATTTTCTGTAAATTAGTAATTTAATTACTGAGGGAAAATATGAAAAAGCACATACAAGAATTTACTAAGCCTTTTTGAGAAATTTCGCTTAAAATTTGTCGCCGCAACGACTTAAATTGTGCTTAATACGAAGATCCTGGATCAAATGATGTGCTCTTTAAACTCAGTTTCCGTCATGTTAATTATAGCTCGTTCATGTCTCCATAATTTGCACATTACATTTGCTTTAACTTGGTATGCAAAAGATCCACAAAAAGCGATGTCCTAAGAATTATTCAAATTAATGTTGTTTCGACATATCTAGTGTTTTTTGACAGTGAAACTTGAACATAAATAACCATAAATCTAAGTATCTAGGCAAAAAATATGATTGAAGACATAAAAACACCATTTTCAAATGAAAATTATGTTTAAGGGGGTTATTAAGTATGGCAAGCCCCCTAACAACGTTTTAACATTGCTCTTTCTGATTCATTCTACCATTAGTCATTATCAAACAATTATCATGCCACTAAATCTGACCTTCTAGCTAAGCTTGAGCCTTGATTTCATCTTTCAAAAGCCCTTTCGATATTCTAAAAATAGTCACTATAATGCATAGGCGAAAAGGCAGACCGCGATTTTATCAGTATTTCTAGAAACCTCAACAAAACCTAACCTTACCTTACCTAACAAAATACCTCAAAATGAAAGCATTTTGACTCAATCCTTTTAATCGCCATTAATGCTTCCCTAAGTTGCGTGACTGAAAATGAGTTACCCACAACGTTATTTGATTGTACAAAAAGCTAGGACACCCCCACATAGTGTTACCAAATATGCGAACACTAGATGTGACAGGCTTCACAAATATCTATTATCTTAGATGAACCAGATTTATTGTTCAGAAGAATGGCTAAGAGCTGTCATGAAGACCATCCTAAAATGCAATACTACCCGACTCTTGGAAAGTATTGCTTAAGTCTAAAGCAAAATACTGTAGATGTGTTGAGCTTTTCAATTTCCCAGCGTATATCACCAAATACATTCCACAAACAGAAAAGTTAAAGATAAACGAATAAATTTACATTTCATAAGGCAATGATAAATTTCCTCCGCTGAGATTCCTTTATCTTTATAAGCCATTGTTTATTATTTATGTGTACACCTACATCCTGAATTACATTACACTCACACTCCAGTCGAATAACATTATAGGATCCTTAAAATCGAATATTAAATTAATTTGGCTCTTTTGATATGGGACGACATTATTACTCTAAACTAAAACGTCAAATTCTTCCTTCTCCTTCCACGAAAGCCTCGTCTGGCAGACACGCGACGTGCAGCCATTCATTGTGCCGACATGGATATCGAGTACTATAGACTGCGAAGCTTCAGCATAACATCGCATGGAATATGTAATTTGGGTGATTCATTAAGGTGAGTTTATTCATGTTATTTCAAAAATATGTCAATCGTCCCTTCCCACTCCCTCTATTGTTTTTGATAAATAATGGTCTTCATCCCCAAGCATTCTTACCTATATACACACATATATATCGATGTGTCAAGTATGTTTGTATTTATTCGCATGCTGCTGCAGGAGTCGAAGATCTCGCTCAATAAATTCAGTAACATCAACAGGTACTTCAACCAGCGGTAGGGACAGAAACAATAGGTAAGTAGATATATACCCACCCTTGGTCTCGAGGGAGCTATATATCCCGGGAGTGTTTCACTTGTCTTTGAGACACATTTTCCGTAGAAGGATGCTAATAAATAATGAGTTCTGAGGTATATTAGGGATGCTTTTACGCTTCTATATTCAGCCACTTGGCAGTTTTTATTCCGTGTTTTATTATGTTGTCCGGTTTACTTAAATAAATTGTCATAATATTACCACAGTGCAAACACAAGATTAATATTCTATCGTGGATCAAACGAGAAAGTCGAACTCGAACTTTTGTATCTGAGATAAAGTATGCGAATAATTCATAAACTTTTTATTATTTCTCAATATTTAACTGTTGTTAGAAGGTTTTGAAGTTATTTTTGGATCACGCGCATAAATTTAAAATGGAGTTGAAAAGTAAAGAGGTTCAAAATACTGAAAAATTTACATTAAAACTTGTTTGCTCCTGTCTTGGATGATATAAATTCAAAAAAAGAAAAAATTAATAGAGAATAACTTATCCAAATTCAATTCTGTCAACTGTTATTGACCAATCACGAGCAATCTATATTTAATTTGACTAGTAATGCGTCCCGAACATCCGCTGATGTGACCATGGACAATGAGCCTGGAGAAAGCAAAAGTATCAACGTTGGCCGCGAGAAGAGCAGTGGAGGCCAAGACAGTATAATACCCGCCTACAAAATTGCAATGCTTGGTGCTTCAGGAGTCGGCAAAACGGCCCTGACCTATCAATTCACCACATCTGATTACATTTGCGCCTATGATCTGAGTTTAGGTAAGTATCTCAAAAAGTACAAATCGATGTTCTATTTAGTAATAGTGTGTGTACTCACACGCAAAAAGGACGAAACGGAAAGCGAATTTCGCCATTTAAAGCAAACTTGAAACAAATATTTCATACTTTCCAATTCCTCATTCTCAGTGGACGAATATTAACATAATGTTAATTTTCGCAAATGTTTATCATGTCAAGATAAACACATCCGAACAAAAGCATTTATCCTTATCTGCGTGCCTGGCAGTTAACACATAAACCACTTGTAGAGTGTTTGTAAACAACGCGTTTCTATGTGATAAGCATCCTTCTTTAGAATTTTTATATTCACTCACCCTTTCTCCTTACTCACATATTTCCTTTAGCCAAACCCTAAAACTGAGCTCCGACCTTTCGAATCCCAACATCCTATGAGGATGCTGTTGCTGTTGCTGTTGATGCTGCCAACATTGTTCCCAAGCACCCTATAACTCTTTTATCGTCGTCCTGACCTAAATTACGTTTTCCCTATCGCGAAAATCTAACATCATAAAATTCTCAGGTTTCAAGATAATAAAACTGAACAATTTTGCAATGAGTTTATCATATTATATGATCAAAGAATCCTTCAACTATGTGTAGAGACGGCGGTAACATTTTATTGTTGTATCATAGCTTCTACTTAGCCATAGATGATGGTTTGGCAAGAGTAAGGAAGTGAATTGAGCAAAAAATGATGAGGCTATTTCGATTTGAAAACGGAGAAATGAATTTTGAAAATGTCTCCAAATAGAAATGTAATTTGATTAGGGATGAAAAGGTTACACATTTTTTTAAGATCTTTTCGACGATATTATTTTGTCATTTCGTGTGTAACATGAATCACATACATGCTTGCATATTTGCTCGTTCGTAATGTGTTTATAAGTTAATGAAATTGTTATGTTGCAAAGAAAGTACATTTCAGCGAAAAAACAAAAGGAAGGAAACTCAAACACAAATGAATGGAGAATGCAACGCTTGGAAATCAATAAAAAAAAAATTTGTAACAGAGAAAACAATGAACACTACCTCTAGTAGGTGAAACGTCGTTTTACGAGTATCAACAAAAAAATTGAAGCCTCCAAATCCGTGAATATGCAGAATGTTGAGCAAGTATTGGATACATTCGAAAGCATTGAAAATAAAAATCACAAGACTAGCCCCGATCATACGACGATGCTCCGAAAAGTTTCCGACCCAACAATGACACAAGATATACTTTCCTCAAAAAAAAATTTTTTTTTATAGTCTCCTTGGTACTCCACAAAATGTTCCAGCGATGCTCCCATCTCTTTAATCTGTCCAAATAGCAGGCGTTTTTCTCTGCAAAATAATTGTTCCCAAAGGTGATTGCCTCATCAATTGACGAAAATGTCTGCACATTTTTATAGCCCCTGCTATCACTCTCACTTTTGTTCTGCAATCGTCTATTCCATTTAGTGAGCTTTTGCAATGCTATCGTCGTAGTAGTTCAATTCGTCGTTCAAAATCCCCCAAGATGATACCCCGACGTTTAAATTCAGTCAGTTTAAATGATGGTTTAGATTCCCCATACACGGAGTTCAACTCATATTTGATTTGTGTAGACGTATTGCCCTTCAAAAACCATTTCCATATTTCCATTTTCACATAAATACTCATTCGAACGACTATCAGCTGAAAACCGCTCGTCGAAAATGGCTGAAACGTTCGTGAGGAACTGTCAAAAAATACACAACCACAAACTGACGAGTGCCGCCATCTTTACGTTGCAGTCGTAAACTTTCCAAACCAATCTCGTAAGCAGACTCTTGAGTCACCAGTAACCGTCAATTTCGAAACGAAACAAATTTGCATCTTCAGGATCGTGGGATTTTGAAAAAATATTTTTCTATTTGGATCATTCTTTTATCATCATAAAAACGATTGGAAAAATACGGAAATCAAATGGATAGTCCTTCAAGTTATAGCTTTTCTCCACTCTAATTTTCTACCTCAGTTCTGCAACAGTATTATTTAACCACTCGAACATCAACATCGCTAGAATGATTTGACCAATTAATATTCGGACATACTGGTGGCAGACTATTCACAATACAAGGATTAAATCAAGGATTAGATCGTTGAATACATAAATTATGAAGGTACTAACTTTTTCGAGATATCAAATATGAAGACAATGCAAAATCAAGGTGAATTACCACATCCATGCAAGTAGGCATAAAACATGTGTAATTAACGTCCTTTGAACCAAGGAACCATATACCATGTTATATGGTGAAATGAATGAAAAATAAAATTGTGTGATCACATATCTTTTACTGAGGTAAAAAAATCTTCAGGAAGTGGTGACCACCAAAACAGCTTTCATAGACCACAAACGATTTAAGCAAACGGTCACCAAATTTCAACAAACCCACGCAGTTTTTGGACAAACAGCTGGTTTGCAAAGCGACGAAAAAGTCATTATCACCGAGTTTCACACAGCTTCGAAAACTATTAGCACTGCTGTTCCCTGAATGACTTGACGGAGAATGACAGGATACAACCTTCTTTCGGATTGGGGAACAATAAATTCATTTTGTTAGCTGCTAAAAGGTTAAAGCTAGATTCGTCTTTTTTCGTCCCTCAGCCATTTACATCTGAATCTGGATATCAGCTGACAGTCGTAACTTCATTTTTCTGCAAAAACCTACCTAAAGTTGGCCCTCCTACGTCACGAGCGTAAGACCTTTTTCTTTCTAACTGGTGACACACACGAAGAATCACTGGACTCCTGTGAGTCCTCTTCCTACGTGACGTTGGCGCTAGTTATTGCTGTGGTTTTCGTTGAAGAATTCGCTGAGAATGTTGGACGACTACGACCTTCATGTGGTCACTTCTGTCTTTCTCATCGCAGTTTCAACGATTACCAGATCGAGGAACTAAATAAATACTTCCAGAGTCCATTTAATACTTTGTATGTTGATTGGATGATTCTGCATCATGAGATCGAGTAAATCGAACCTAAACTACCTCAGGATGATTTTCTTCGATACATCCACAATCGTTGTGATTGGTTTTCAACGCTGTTTCCAACTAAATTAGAAGCCAAATTGACAACCCTGTTGTCAAACGAACGAGTGAAAATGACTTTATGTCAGAACAGAAGCACTGTTTGCTCAAGCCGAACAAGCAATTGTTTCGGCGTGAGAGAGAGGTGCATTAACGAATCGATTGGCACGTATTACTCCAGCAGCGTTCATTAGTCGATTTCTTAAAGTTTCAAATAATTGAAAGAACGGAAAATAGTCATCGAAAACAATTTGTGCCCAGTTTCGTTCAATGGCGCTGTTGACTCTTGGTAGAAAAGGAGAACATACGGTACTTCACTCTTTTCGCAGAAGAAGCAGAAGAAATACACTTTGGTTCACCAGGGGTACGGCTTCCTTTTGACATATTGTTTCTAGTCAACTTTTCTTTGAAGATGATCTCTTCACCAATACAGAAATGCACTTCAAGAGCGAAGCGAAGAAAGTTCTAGTCTGATTAGTATTAGTAGCAAGGTATGAATTTATTGCAACCTACAAAGTTGATCAGAAATTAGTATTTATAATAAGGAAGGGTGAAATAGACATAATTAGTAACCCTTGATGCTACATTCTTAGTACCACCACTCGTGCTTTTAATCGACACTTTGTCAACACCAATTTAAGCATTAAGCAAGCAACATGACGCTTGGCAGCAATTGATATCCTCCTATTTTATGCAATAGATTTGAAACTGCTCACCCTGAGACTAAGTCAAGAATCCCATTCAAATTGACGCCAATTTCTTCCAAATGGAAAGGCAGCACATCGAATTCTCACAAAGAATTTTTCCTTCGCTGCGGCCTTCTTCTTTGTTGAACTACAGCTTAACAGGCCACACCCAGAGCCTTTTTCCCAGAAATCGAACCCACTGATTACAAACATTCAAAATAACCACTGGACTACAGTACCCAGAATCTTTCCTACGAAAAAGCATCCGCGGAAAAGCATGAGCATGTCACCCAAGAGTAACGTAGCACTCCTGCACAAAAGATTGACTTACGACGTTGGCGTTGCGCTAACTTTTGGTCCATCTTAGTAGTGCATCGCAAATTTCTTTCGCCTATTTCACAAAATATCATCTAAATCCACTCCTACGCTGATCAACTGGCCGCAAAAGATGTCTTATAAATAGACTAAATTTCATTATTGAGTAACCAGGGTCTTGTAACAGGTAACTTTGACCTTTTGAAGAATGTATTTAGAATGAAAGAGTCGACGAAGGGCCATAACTACTTTTTGTGCTTTACTCAGCATCATTTTGACATGATTTAAAAAGTACAGGTATTGATCAAGATTAACACCGACGTATCGAACACAGGATTTATTTGGACCCCCTCCCGGCACTACTCTCACCAGCCATAATATGGAAATCCTCCCAATTACGTTTCAAGTCTTGGCTGGCCCCTTACAGCGTGGTCTGAAACAAAATGGTTTCGCACGTCTTCACATTAATTTTCATTCGCCAACTATCGGTATAGAGCTGCACATAATTAAGCATTCTTTGGATGTTTCTCTGGACTATTGAAGCTTTTCGGTCTGCTGTATAGATGATCAGATCATCAGCAATCGCTACCAATGATAGCGTTGGTGAGACATTAAAATCAAAGCCATTCAGTAGTTTGCCAATGAATATTGAAAATAGTAGAGGCGCAGTAACTGTACCCTGTCGTAGACCATTCAAGACCTTGAAGTCGCGCATTGTTTTCAGATTTCCATCAGTTACAACAAACGATTTTCCGTATAACATATTACACATCATAGCAACAAGGTGTCTGAGGAACCTGTCCTGAAAGAGTTTAAAAGTTAGTCCATCTAACCACACGGTCTCAAAGGCTTTCCTCATATGAATGAGACACGCTCCAACACATTCTCTACCATTTAGCTTCCAACTGATATCTGTGGTCACTTTCGCTATCGCATTTATGGTCGAATGTCTGGCACGAAAACCAAATTGGCAATTCGGCATCAATTCATACTTCTGCATGTGAGCGTTTTAGGCTTTATTTACAATTACTTCGAACACCTTGCTGATGTTAGGCAGCAAGCTGATTGGGCGATAGCTTTCAATGCTCAAAGATTATTTCTCTTTCTTCAACATAGGAAAAACCTTAGCCTTTTTCCACTCATTTCGGAAATAGGAATTACTCAACATGTTGTTAAACAATATGCAATAATTTCTAAACACAACCTCAGTCAAATGCCGGAGAACTATATTCGGGATATCGTCAATATCATATGATTTCTTTTTGTTTATCCTGCCAAATATGAAGCGCAAGTCTTCACAGCTGATAAAATATACAATAAGATTTAAGCTAAGTATAATGTCAGATGTTAATATCTCACTGAAATGAAGAATTGGCTCCCCGTGCAGCCTTGGTTTGAAGTCGAAAACTTTTGCTTCGACGACCCCTGAAAATATTTGATCAATGAATAAATCCCAATCCAAAGGATACTAATTACCTAGCTGTGATAAGTATCCTTTGAGAAATGTTTAAAATGACCACATCCTCTTTCCATCTACTTTTGGTTTACAATAGACATGGCCCCAACCCGGATTAAGGGGCAAGTTCTGCATTGAAAGGTCGTAGACATGAGATATGAGCTGCAATAGTACAAAATAGCTCACAAATCCAAATGCACAACTTGCTTACAGTTAATTCTTTTAAATGCAGAGAACAAACATTCCCGTTTACTCCATTTTAATTTTTGCGTCATGAGTCATTCCATGTAGATCAAAAATTGCACATAATCTTAAAACTTATCTTGTATCCACATATACACTACAAACTACTTATCTATATCCACATAAAGAAAAAGTAACGGTACTAAATTTTCGTACTAAATTTAAATGGTCCATTGTGTCTTAATAATAGTGAGTTGACACCTGACGTGAAGCGACAAGAGCGCGTGTTCGAAACCAGCTTAGCTCTTCCAACAACTCTTTCGAAAATAATTCCAGTTCCAAAGTTCTCGTTAAAGGGTTATGTAGTTTTTGAGCAGTAGCCCAATTCTTTTGTTTTTGGAAAATGGTGCAAACAAAGAAAAAGGCTCCTATTGAAGTAAGAAAACTAACTGTTAAGCTCAAAGAGGAATGTAAAATTTATGCAGACATCAGGAAAATCGTAGGACGACAACGTGCAACCATTCAAAGTGTAATAAAAAACTATAATACTGATAACAGTTACGATATTGCTCCGGGGAGAGGCCGTAAGAATATACTAAGTGAACGTTTAGAAGCGAATTGAAAGAATACTGAAGAACGATCCAAAGATATATGCTCCGAATAAGTTGAAACAGACAAAAACACAATTTTTGCCATTAGCCCAGTAATCAAACTTTTGATCAAATTTGACCAATACACCAATTTGTTACAAGCTCACAGTTGGATTCCAAAAAAACTACAATTCAACACCACACTTTAGGCAGTCAAAACCATCAAACTTTGCTGTGGTCTTAAAAAGTTGTTTTAACTAGACGAATAATAGAACGAAATTAAAATGCTTAAGGACCATCTCACCATCATCGGAATCACTTATCACAACATCCTTAAGCATCAAAAAGAGACCCACACTTCCAATGGTACCTTCTTAGAATTCAAACTCCATCCAAACGTATAAATTCTCTTAACACATTATCATATCACAGCTGTTCGGTGAAAAAAAAAAACAATAAATTTAATTATCGATTATTGAGTTTACGGGCAAAAATGTTTTGCTGTCTATCTTTCACGTATCTTTTTCTTTACGTTACGAAGTTCCTTGTAAAGTCATTGATTCTAACAAGATTTTCTGTTTTACAGACGACGACTATGGCCAAAAGACGGTATCAGTTCTGTTGGATGGCTCCGAAACGGATCTTGAGATAATTGATCATCCTGCCTGTGAAATGTCGGTAAGTTAAAATAATTTGTCTGTCGAGTTTTCTTCCTTTTTTTCCTTTCGCCGCTCGTCAGCTTGATATTTATTTACGGCAGAATAGAGTTTCATTTTAGGTTTTATTTTTTGCTCTCCATAGCGTAATTTGCATAGAGATTGAATTACTCAAAAGTTTTTTCATTATGTAATTGTTGAGTTTGGTTTCCTCGGTCACGTAAAGTGAATTTTTTTTTTATTTTTCACAAGGTGATGTTGCCGAAAGTTTTGCAATGGGTGAAGTGATATTTTAACTTTTAATGTGTGAATGTTTCGGAAGTTATTGAATGCAACAATATTAAAATTTATTCAATCATCTTGAAACACTCTTTAATAAATGTGGGAAAACTGCACTGTCCTGATTCCTGAGTTTGTATTACAAAATTATCATTCATAATAGTTTAAATCATTTATTTAATATAACACTTGTTTTTAAATAAGATTAATTGTTATTTTAAGCGTATATACTCTATCATAGAGTTATTAGATATAGAGAGGACAATAAGCCACTTTTGCGTCGTAACCGCCCCCTTTTTACAAACATTTGCAAAAATTTACAAATACCAACAAAATTTTAACAGTGGCGTAGATATTTTGGGGCAACGAACCTGTAGCAATCTATGCATTTGTGGCGCTCTAAGAATGCATCGAATATGTTTGCTTCCTGAAAATTTTCTCGGGTAAATAATTTATTAGTAATAAGTTGAATTCATGTTAAAAAGTTTTAGCGTGAAAGGAGTAGCTTCAAAAATTTTTACTCAAACGTCCACGTTGGATTTGCATTAATTTTGAAAACTTTAAATCTGCATGAATAAGAAATCAATAAAAATTATTAAGCTCGTTTTGCAACTACAAAATAAACGACACGCATTATTGATTCCTTCTTCAATCTTGAGGCACCATAGCTGCGTATGAGTTATTTGTAAGTATCAAAATCACACAAAAATCAAGCAATATCTTAAAAAATGCTTTGTAGTTTCTTAGTAGTTTTAAACGTAAACGAAAATGCAACTAATTTTATCTCAACTATTGATTAAATCATTATACCACACCTCCCTCTTCCTTTTCCGGGCTTAGGACCGGCTTTGGCGGAATTTATTCATTCCATAATTCCAGGAACATTCTAAGAGATGGTAATATTTTGTATATTATATTACTGTAAAAATTATATCTTACGATTGTTTGCTCAAATGAGACAAATAATTCAGGAAGTGCATTTTCCCTCAAAACAGTTTTAGAGGGACATCGAAACACATCCTCTTCTTTGAAATGTTCACTGCAGGTCACACTGTGTTTTTTTTATAGATGGGATTGCATTTCCTAATCGCTTGATCCAAATTGATCTTCTGAGTTCGTCTCCAGGAAAGCTGTTATCATCGGATACATGAGATTAATTTCAATATTAAAAACCATTATAACTTTAATAGATGTAAATATTTAGCGAAACTTTACACTTGAAAAATCATTTATCTTTATTTTTACACTAAATACTGAGCAAAACTGTTCGACTCAAACTATATTGACCCTACGAATACAACTTTTGAACTATGCCAATGGGTTCGCGAAAGTTTAACGCACAAAAAATTCAGATGAGTGTCAAAAGCTCGAGCCGAAGATTAAGCCACGCCTTTGTAAACAATCTTATTGACCGACAAACCAATAATTTCTACATTATTATTGAAAAATTCCCCTGTGGATGGGGGAGGCTAGAATACATCCACAGTAACCCAACTTGTCGCAAGAGGCGACTAATGGGAACACAGCACTGAACCCGGACTATGATTTGACTCTCGACTCTATTTGACGCATGTGGGCTGGCGGCCATGATATTCTGGACCTAGTCGCTTTCTGCGCGGTACCGCCGGGGTGAAACCCGTGCGCGAACGGCTCCAGGCTAATATCACGCCGTCTCCGTCCCGATAAAACCTTGGCAGGCCTCAGAGTACGTTCAAAGCTCGCACCATTGAGTTGGTGGTGTAGGTTCGGTTGAGTCGTACTCCCGATTAACGCTGATCTGGCTCTGAGCACCTGACTCCATAAGGGCTGGTGCCAACCCTCGCATGGCCTCCCTGCTTGCATAGATAACCATGGGATCATTAAGGCGACTACACATCCGAGCGGAGATAGCGGCTCTGAGGGGGGACCCTTAAGAACAAAATGAAGAAAAACAACAACAACAACAATAAACAGAATAACGCAGAGGAGACGAACAAACGAGCCGATGAACATAATTCTGACAACCATAACGATTATCTTGGCGTGTTTTCCCGTAGTGGAAAAACCTTGCGTTCACCACCACGGTCTCATTCAGCCCCAAGCGGAAGGAGCAGTGATGGGCCGGTAGTAAATGCGGCTCCGGAGGTTTACGACCACCTCACTCTTAAGATTGCTACTGCTGAATCGACCTCAGTAGGAGACACGCAGACCATAGAACGAAAGCCCCCGGAGGAGAAAGTCGGCGAAAAAGACCTGATTGTTAAGGAGGTTATCGCGGAGAACCGTTCCGAGGAAGAACGGTTGACTAAAAAATGTTATGCGATACTCAAACGTATGCAAGGAGCGTGCATAAACCAAAAAACAATCAGTAAAGATGTAAAAAATGGAGTGTTTGAGCTCGAAGACCTCTTGGATCGGGTTTGCCACTACAGGAGACTCTGGAAAAAGTTGGAAGAAGAACATCCAGATCAAACGGTGCCCGTTAAAGTCACCCAACCTTTCCTTCCCAGTATCAAGAGGACTGCTGCTAGCCCTCTTGAGAGCGAACAGGAGAAAAGGCGTAAAGAGAACGTTGAGCCAGAAACAGAAACGCCACAAAGAAAAGACGCTTTCCAACTCGTGATATCTAAGGCGGCAAAAAATCTGCAAAACGCGAACATAGGCTTAGCCAAAAAACAGTACCTGTTCAAGCAAAGACAAAGACCGTGGATAAACCAGCAAGAAAAAAGCGAAGAGCCCTCGGGGACGCCATTCTTGTGAAGCCCACCGACGGAAGGAGCTATTCCGACGTTCTACGCGATATCCGCAAGAACGTCAAGCCGGAGGAAACAGGGACGATTATTAAAACTCTACGATCGACGAGGTCCGGAGGGCTACTCGTCGAGTTTGGAGCGGACTCCTCCGATAAATCGATATTCCGCGACAAAATAAAGGACGTCCTTGGGGCAAAAGCCACCGTCTCTACCTTGGAGCCAAGAGCTTCATTGGAAGTAAGGGACCTGGACTGCATCGCCGATCCGGCTGAGGTCGAAGAAGCCATTCAAAAAGAGTTCCCTGGAATAACTGTATTAAAAGTAAAGCTTTCTCCAGAGAATCGCCGAGGGCAAAGGCTGGCCATACTCGAAGTAACGGAGAAAGATGCTACACAACTCCTGGCCAAAGGAAAAATAAAAATCTGCTGGGTGGTGTGCAGAATTCGCCGCCGCGCCATCCCAGTACGATGCTACAGGTGCCTTGGATACGGGCACACCACTTCGAACTGCAAGGGCCCTGACCGTAGTATGCTTTGCTTTAAGTGTGGAGCACCTGGGCATAAGAAAAAAGAGTGCGTTGAGACTCCGCGCTGTTTGCTATGTAATCATCTTAACTCTCAACCGACAGAGCACCTTCACGTTGCAGGAACAGGCGCGTGCCCAATCTTTAGAGAGGCACTAGCAAAAGTAAAAACAGCTCTAAGGTGATGATCAGGACCCTTCAAATTAACTTGCACCGTAGCGTCAATGCACAAGATCTGTTAGAGCAGTTCGCCAGAGAAAAGGGAGCTGATCTGCTGCTGCTGAGCGAACAACATCGAAATAAGGCCTCACCAGCCTGGTTCTCCGATGACTCTCATACTGCTGCCGTTTGGGTTCGTGGCAGCATGCGACTCCAGATCCAAGGTCACGGCCGAGGAGATGGTTTCGTGTGGATTCGGTGCTCGGGTATAACGATTTTCAGCGTATACCTGACGCGCTGCTAGGAGTCCCACACTCCGGGCGTAAATTGCCTTCACCCCCAACCCAAAAAAAAAAAAAAAATTATTGAAAAAGGCATCTATCTTGACCTAATCAACGCAAAAGTTAAAAATTAATTAATTATCTAAAATTCACCTATGAAACGACACCCCAGATGGCCGCGAACAAGTGTGATTTCTGCAAGTGAAAATCAAACACTTCATTGTCTATATTTGTCTTTAAAAATCACTGTCACTATTGTCTTTGCACTTTTCCACAATTACAAATAAATTAGCACTCACGATTTGTAATTTTTATTGTTGAAAAATTCATCTGACACAAGTAACTTACGAAATTCGCCCGTAAATCACTCCGAAAATGAATCAAAACACAGATTATTAGTCTTGTTTTGACAATTCATTCAGTTCGGCTGCAATCGAAAAAAATCGAGCATTGAACCAACTGAAATAGGAGAAATGGCTTCGACGAATTGAGGGTGCATGTTCATTATTCTACCAATATTAAATCAAAAAAGAGTTCACAAAGAAATTTCTATCAAACTGGGTTCTTGTAGATATTCAATGAATAAGCATTGTAAAGAGTAAAATTTTTCGTAATTTAGAGTATACTCAGCCATCGGTAATTCAATTTCATAAAAATATTAGAAAAAAAACTTGGCCATACACTTTTTGAGTGTGCGCATACCTTCAAGTAGAATTATTTATCTAACTGTATATTCAGCTCAGTGTCAAATTGAAATTACGAATGTATCCGACAATTCGCATCGTATTCAAATTTGTAAACATTGATTTCAAATTAAGTTTCATCAATAAAAATATATGTTTTTCATGGCGAGAATGTTTCATTCTCCCACAAAATATGAATAAGATTCTATTGCCACCAATTTATGTGGCGAAAACCTCGACAAAGTTTAGATATTTATCTTTAAATTTCACGAGAAAAAGTATCATCCTTAACAACTTAGTTTTAGGGTTTATAAATAATTAAATGGTAGATTTCCCATTTGAGGGCTAAAGAAACTTGTAGGTTATATGTTTAAGTTGTTGCGCAAAGAGATAATTGGGCGGGCTTTTAGAAAGTTTCTCACCATTTAAGCTGTAATATATTTTGCATTTGAAATCTGGAAGTTCCGAAAATTGCCGAAGGTGAAGCAGCTACGAAAGGGGAAATTAGCTAAATCCAATTATTTGGACGCTCACGGACAGTCACATACACGGAAATAGCCTCTCTATTATCTTATACCTCTATCTACTCTATACATGTCATCTCTATACGTTTACTCTTTATCTATTATTTATTCTCTCTTTAAGGGGTAACACCACTGTAAATTTTTCACAAAATCGATTTTTTTTTTAGGCTTAAAAAATACTTTGAACTTTTTAGAAGATGGGGAAAAATATTTCATACCTCAAAATATTGTATTTTTCTTGTAATTTCGAACTCTTCCCCAAACGCGTCGGACTGCTCCGAAACGACACTTGCGTCATATGAATACCTGCTGGGCATGTAAACCCTAATGTCCTACGTTTTGATTTCTATCTTCTCAAATACACTAACATATGTCATTATAAAGCATTTATATTCTGGTAGAAGCATTTCTAATCAATAGTACGTTAGTGTAGAGTCAACACGTGTACAATAAGGACATAATTTCGTCGCATAAAATCACGATTTTTGTGTGTAGTGCTGATTTTTAACAGTTTATTTGTAATCTCAGAGTGCTTATAAGTTACAATGAGTAATGCAAAACTGTATCAGGGCAAGAAAGGTACGAAAAAATCATATCCAACGCGGCGTCAGAGCAACGCGTCATCAAGACGATCGTTGAAAAGATATGAGACTGAGAGAGAGTGATTCGAAAGGATTCAGTGCTTCTGCAAAGAAATTAAAAGTTAGTGATGAAGACTTTGATATTAATTATGAATTTAGCTATAGAATTAAAGGAAAAAAGTAAATTAACTGCCAAATTAATTGATCAATTAACAATTTATTATGGCCCGGCTATAGGTCGGAATCCGGACTCCTTAGAAAATATGAAAATTGAAATCTGGACAACCATATTTCATGAGTTGTCAACCGACGAAAATCCGCAGCACGAGAAGTGCTCAAAGTCTTGGTGTAACTGGAAGACTGAACTTGCGCAAGCAGCTAATTCCTTGGACACCTTCCATCATAAGCCGCCGCTTCCTGAGGAAGTTTTTGAAGCCATCAAACCGATTTATGAAGAGTTGAGCCGAGACGAGTTGCTCAAGAGGCAAAAAAGTCTTGAATATTGCGACTGATATTGCTGTGTGAAATTTCAACGATGGTCTGAGTAATATTTTACAAATTAGTTTTGGAGATTGATGTTGGCGTCCAATCATATAATTTTTGTCTTGAAGCCGATGCTAAACGGGTTAAGCACGTTGAGCGGTCTTTGACAGATGCGGCAAAAGAAGCACGCTCTAATATGAAATCATCGACAAAAGAGAATGAGGAAGAAAATTTACATATAGAAGGGCAGCTGTATGGTCCTGGGATAGCAGATTAATGGGTAAAAAAATTTAAACTGTCGAATTATTCATTTTTTCATGTCTACAATGCATTTCAAAACTTTAAATGCGTTTTTCTCGAAACACGATTTTTCAAAACAGCACGCAGCATAACTCCAACAATTTTCATTCTTTTCATTCGAATTTGTTACAATATCAAATACAAATACGTAGGGGATTTTCGATAAGTTAATTTAATCATTATTTATTAACAAATGATTTTCTTTTTTGTTGTTGAAAATTTAACGATTTAATTCAAATACTCGCCATTCACACAAAAATCATTACTTTTAAAATCCCCTACGTATTTCTCTAGCTATAAGCATGTACAATAAGTGGTTTTTGTTTTAGCGTGCCGCAGAGCGCTTCAAATTCTACGTGCCTCGCGAAAATGGCTGTAGTGCCCTCATTTTTGAATATTTTTTTATAGTAATTTTCTATTTTGTTACTTAAATATACGCTAAATAACTTCCTCAAATATTATAATTTTATTACATTTCCTTCCACCCAAAAAAAAAAATAACAAAAAACACGTTTTTTTAAGCTGTTACAGTGGTGTTACCCCTTAAATTGAAATAATTTACTAAAGGAAGATGCGTTGAACTAATTTGTTTTGAAATAAAAGTAAAAAAAATAATTTTTAACGAGGGAATCTGAAATTTTTACTAAACATAAGGATAATTCTTTACACTTTATTTTGAAATATTTTGGTTGCAAATGTTCGACGTCACTCCGATTACCATAAGATATTTTAAAATATCAATTTTCAACCGCACGTTAAAGTATTTCGAGTGTGATTTGGCGAAGTACTCGGAAAATTTCGTCTCCAATGTCTCATACATCGCCGGGTTATCCATGTTAACTTTTCCCCTTGATTTTTTTTCAAAAGGAAAACGTCGAGGGAGGCCACCAGTTCTATAGAGATATAAGATATAAAGAGAAGCAGTTAAGTAAAACTGTTATCCGTATTTCCTCTAATTTTACTTATTTTGACGCAAAATCGCCGCTACTTGAAAATAGCCTCCAAAAGTACTGAAAATAATAGGGTGCAAATTCAGTGATCTGAAAAATAGTACTAAATGTAATGATATTTGGTAGCTATAATTTAATCAACTGTATTTTTCCAATGTACAAACGTATCTATCTTCTTCTCTTTCCCTCTCTGTGCAACTTCCTGCCAAGTAACACGCGAAAGATACAGCTCCAGATTATCTGTAATTATTTCGTTTTACATCGTAGTGAAAAATTAGCAAGTGCACCGTAAACGTTCTTAGAAAAGAGCAGTGCGTTTTCAAAAAAATATTTAACTGCGTAAACATACTTTGGAAGCATCCACGAGTGAAAAACTGATACGGCATCACTATTCTTCAAAACAACGAGGTGACATTTCAATAGCCACACGCAGTTTTTCTCAATTACGTCATTGCGTGATAACAACATCTATAGTTGCCGTGCACTCAATATTCCCGAACACCTTTTTAAGTAAATATTTACAAACACATGTTTGAGAAATCTCAATCTAGGAGAACTGGACCTGCATAATTACAGCGCAAGCTTACAGATTCACAAGAGTCTGCTGGTAGCTGCCACATTCAAACGTGGCACATAAACAATAATGAACGGAGACTCTGCATTACCTTGCTCTAGCTCTTTATCGGCTCTGCATTCAACTGGTTTTACGGAATCTGGTTCTCTAATGCCCAGCTCAGGCTCAACGACTTCGATAACGTCTACACAATCTGCTAATAGTGGTCACCGCAAGCATACCAGTGTGGCGACCTTTTAACGGCAGCATTACAGCCAAAATATATGACAGTACACATTGCAGCAAAAAATAGATATATGGCAGTCCTCATAAGGAGCAGTGCTCGCGAGCGACACGATTCGACACAGCGGTAGACCTCGGAACAAGAAGGACACAAAAACGATCCTCACGAATATAGTTGTACGCGCAAAATTAGTAAAATAGCTTTTGTTAATTATTGTATTAGTTAAAAAATAAATATTGTATTGAAGTTAAACCCCCACACCAGAGCAGATGGCAAAAGTATGACAGAACCAGTAAAAAAGAAGCCAGGTAGAGTAACAAATAATGAATTGATAGATACATCAAAAGACGTATTTAAAGAGTTAGCATCTCAAAAGATAACTATAAATACGATTCCTGCTATGAATCAAAAAACCACCAAATCACCAAAGATGTTCATTTTGTAAAAGATGAAAATAATCAAAGAATCGATTAAACCAAACAGTTAATGAACGAATCGTCCGAATAAATAATGTCCATGCTACTCAGGAAGCGGCTACAACCGCCAAAAAGTGCAAAGAGGAGCTTGAAAAAACCAGAATTGCGTTGAACAATAATTTGAAAGGTCTTAAACGAATAATAAAAAATCAAAACCAAATTACGTGAGATGAAATTGTCATAACAGACTTACCATTTCTTAATATTGAAAATTGAGGACTACGTGAAATGGTCAAACTAATCTTAAAAGAAATCGAGGTAGACTATGAGGACGATGATATATAAGTAAAACATTTACAAACAGAGGAGGAAAAAGTTGTCGTAGAAATAAAAAACATGGAAAGCTAACAATCAGACAACTTAAACGGATATGAAAATGATAACGCTCAAGCCCAACTTGCAAAATTGAAAAGCTATGATAATTTCCAGATTCATATGACGGAATGCATGGTGAAAACGATTTTAACCTACCGCTCGATACCAAACGAGAACTCAAAACAATCAACTTCAAAGTCATATGGAGCAGTCGTAACTGCATTTTTGCTCGATCTCCCAGGGATGGATTAACCCATGTGACCAATTCCTAACTAGACCTATGGGAGGTCTATAATGAATACAAAAAACCGAATGGAGGTTCCCAGATGTAATCTTGAAATACCAAACGAGGAAACAAACAATGATGTAAGAGACCTCAGAGCATGTCACGTGAACATAAATTCACTTCGCGCTCATCTGCCATTATTTCTGCATTTTTGGATGAAATTCCTTACAGCTCATCATATCTGTGTCTGTTTGAACCCGATTTGTCTCCAGACATACCCGATGAACTAGTTAAAATAAAAAACTACCAAATTATTCGCAGCGATCGAAACGTGTATGGCGGTGGTAGCGCTTTATGACACCGCTTCACGGTGGTACCGTACATGACACGATACCGTGCAAGGTTTTGCACAAAAATGCAACAGTATAGAAGTAACAACATAGGCATGCTGTATACATAATAACCGAACTAAAGATGCAGAATTATGAAATGATGGCAGCTGCAGTGTATAAGCCCCCACCATGCTCCTTTTACATCAGCCACGTCCTTTTCTGAGGAATTTATGGCGGCGATGGATACTATAAAATCATTCTCGGGGGGCTTTAATGCAGATGAGTGAAATTCAAAAACTGGTTATATTTACTTAACTAATTTCATTCAAAATAACTCACTCAAATAAATTGATTATGGATCCATTTGACACTTCACTTCTTTCAGAATGCAGCCATTGCCGCAACGTAACTGCCAACAAGCCCTTACACTTCGGCTTAATTTTCAATCCAATAGAATTCGACCAAGTTGCGTATGCTAGAACACATACATGCATAAATGCAAACGCGTAATATGTCATAAACAGACCGCACATCATGTTACGCGACAGACGGTAAACAGATGGTGCAAGGACGAATAGAAGGTGTGAAATATCACACCTTAAGTATTTAAGGAATGTATACTTTTCATTAAGATAGGTTCAATAATTGGTAGTCAGTCGTAATTAAGCAGCGAATAAGTTCAGACACGAAAAAATAAATAATTAATAGCTCAGAACAGTGTTTTAGTGTTTTCCCTATCCCTCGCAACATTTGCACATAATTACCAAAATTATCTTGATTCATTTTATTTGTAAGAGACCATATATACGAAGGTGCGATGAGAATTGCGCATTAAATCTATTCTAAAGTCTTTTTCCAATCACAATGGCATGCATATACAATTGTATTGGAAGAAAGCATTACACACATTCAATCTCAGAAAGCTAGCCATCACGATCCCTCCACTCACATCGGTCATTGTATTCTCAAGCTCTCTATCGTGCAAGGGCTCGCTTTATTTTATACATCGAGTACTCGTATCTCTTTCGATGTGACGCGCCTTCGAAGTATAAACGCTTTGTAATAATAACGCTAGTTCATTCTTCTATTGAAGGCTCCTACTTACAGGGCTATCAATAGCTGGCAGCAAATAGTCCATTACCAATCATTGATTTTTTTCTGGATTTAATGAAAGCTCTTGAAAATCTGGGGAAATTAATCACGTTCTTGAATCTCCCCAAGTCAAACAGGCCATTTGGTAAACGTTTATATTTCAGCACTTAAGAAAAACAAAGTTAGGGTAAAGAAAGGCACATGACATATTTACTCCTGTCATTGTCGTCCCATTTACAATTTGCTTAATGAGCTAAAGCGGAATCCACGATTCACGGAGGGAGAATCCTCCAATTCGCAGGGAGATGTTTGAACTCCTTTCAACCTGTTATAAAGGGTTCTGGATACCGCTCAGTTGTAACATTGAACCAAACTTTCGGGTTCGTTTGAATGTCATATGAATATGTATCAGTTTGAAATTTTGATGATCCGATGATTCTTCTTCAGGCAAACTTATCACTGAACCTCCATTTTTTTTTTGTCTATGATTCCAGCTGATGGTTGGCTTTTGATACACCGCAGCGGAAACGGAGTTTGTGGAAAAAGTAATTAGACTTTATTCATCAAAGTATTTATTTTTGAAGTGAAAACTTCTTTAGCGGCGTTGTACACTTTTTTTGTAATGGGTAAAAAATGTTAAACTCGCGTCAGGACACGTGACCTGATCGAAAATTCGTAAGACGGATGGAGAGTAGACCAAAAATTGGAAAAAGCTTTGATGAATTGCCAATGATTTTGAGTGGAGATTTCAACATAAACTTTGCAGACGATAAAAATCAACTATTAATTGAATTTTTAAATAATGAATTTGGTTTAACTATGTCAAATGATCGCCATCTTAGCACAACGAAATATAAAACTGCTATTGATGCGGTCTTTATTAGACATTTAAATAGGTTCGAATCAAAACTGTTCGTTTCTTACTTCAGCTATCATAAACCGATCGTATCAGTTTTAGAGATTGGCGATGATGGTTCTGGTAATAATGATAGTGAAAAAGTCGTCGAAATTATGGATGGAAGTTGATTTTTCTGAGGGATAAACTTTTTAATGTAATATAAATTGTCATGTTTGTGTACGATAGCGCAATAAATAAATATTGTATTCTACCACATAAAAGATAGTACTTTTATTCTGATAATTAAAGCAATTCGTGCAAAATTATTCCATAACCATTCCAAAATATCCAAAACGCACAACGTTAATACTTAAGTTTTCACTTCTGCCGGCACTCCCGGAGTGCAACCCGTTTTTTTTTTTAAAAAACAGTGTTACCCCTTCACAGTTGTTCTCTAGGGTGGGTATAGACCGCCGAAGTCATTATTCCCAATCGGTCACAGTCTTTTAAGCGCTCTCTAGAGTTTCAAAATTACGTCCATCTAAGACATGTTTAAATTTTGGGAAGGAAAAAGGACTCAAATAAGGTTATAAGGAATTCATCATCCATGATCATACAATTGAAGAATTTTTGATCATTGCCAGCCTTCTCAATAAGATCAACGCTCACGTTTCTTCAATTATCTTTCTGTTAGTTGTTAGATACTTTGGCATCATTTTGACGCAAATCTTTCGTGTACCCAAATCGTCTATTAAAATTCGACGTACGGTGAAAGTATTTAAATTTTCCAATTCACTTATCATCCTTGTTGATAATATCTCATAATTCTTTAAAGCCTTACCTCACCGAAGCTTTCCTACGTTAACATTTTCGTCAGTTTTTAAAGTTGAAGGTCTCCCTGGGCAAGATTGATCATAAACGCCTTCTTCGCCTTCCAAAAATGATTTTAGGCAACGGAATGCTTGCGCTCTTGGGAATCAATGTTCCCCATGGGCCTGTTTTACCTTATCAAAGGTAAAGTCATTTGAAAAAAGGTAAGGAAAGCACCAGAAGCTTCGTTGAAAGTGCAAGCAGCTACAAAAGCTACAAATTTATGATTAATTGGCTGCCTGATTTTTTTTTGCGATTTTGCAAATAAGTTGGTTCCAACTTTCGTTTGCGTCTTGGGTAAAACTTCAAGGGATGGTTCTAGACGTCCGTCATCTTAATCTCATCAAAATCTTGATAAAATGATTTTATAGCTTACATAACATTTCCAGAAAATGAAGGGTAATTGTGCTGGAATTTCTCCACTCCTGTTACCGCAAGATCTATTTGATAAGGACACTACAAATTCTCACCACTTATGCATATATCCGGTCGAGAATGCTCATCTGACGACTGCTAGTGTGGCACAAATGGCATTTTTAATTTTCTCTACCGAATCACAGGTATGCTTTATTGCTTAATAGTTCATTACTTTTAAAGTAAGTTATCCTTCGACGCTTAGTTTTAAAGCCCACCGTATTTCATTTGCCTCTTTCATGTTTTCACGGCTGCATCTTTAGAAGTCGGTTCAACCAAATAGTGCAAGCGTTTTCCCCTTTTTATTTGTAGGCATGGCCTTCATATTCCTTTTTAGTTACAGGCCTAAGGTTTCGCCTGCACTAAATGTCCGCAAGGCTAGCTGATGCCGGGTTCAATATAATTGCTAATCTTTGATCCATAGTTTTCTTCTGAGCGGCGAAACTTGTCAATTACTACACCTTCTTCCATGTTACCTCATGGTCCAGTATAATTGGCATGACATTCATCCGTAGCAATATGTTCTGAGTACCACTCTTCAAATTCAGCATATCCAGATTTCCCACAGTAAAAAATCATAAAAAATATCGGTCAAGTGACGAAAAAAGAGGAGCTGTAACCTTGCTTCCATCACGATATCGCCAGAAACAGTCAAAGTATCAGACTCCAAGTTTCCCCTTTTTCGCGTTAGTAGCGGAAAGAAGAAAAAATTAAGAAAACCAATTTAAATATTTCCAAATAAGACTTCTTTGATACAAAATTACTTGCTATACGTTATGATCAAAAAAGGACGGGAATTTTAAAAAAACGCAAAATTGCAATTCTGAATAAATTTCCTTGTCATCCCTTTCGAAGTAGTCTCCTCCTGCGGCACTACAAGCATGCCAACGTTTGATGCAATTTCCCATACATTTTTCATAGCCCGCCAAAAGTATGGCCTTCATGTCATGCAGCGAATTCTCTTTTACGGTCTTTATGGTTTCAAAACGCGTTTCCCGGAATGGCAATTTGAGTTTGGGAAATAGAAAAAGTCATACGAAATCATGTATGGGCTGAACGGTACTTGGCTGATGACATTGGCTGAATTTTCGGCTAAAATCAAGCCCACATGGGGTGTCGCTTTATCGTGGTGTAAAATCCATCAAGTGTTCTTCCATAACTCGGGCCTTTTTGCAAATAGCTTCATGCAAACTACGCAAACGCCTGAATATTTATTCAGAGTTTGGTCCTCCAGAAAGAATTCGTAGTGCATCACACCACGATTATCGAAGAAAACCGTCAGAAGAACTTTGATTTTAGACCGACTTTGACGCTCTCTCTTCGGTTTTGACTCGAAGCACCATTCGGACGATTGTTGTTATGTCAGCATATCAAATACATAAACCCATGTTTCGTTACCATTACTGATGCGTTCGATGAATTTTGGGTCGCTGTCTTTGTTGGGAATTATCTCTTTGGCCACATCAACACGACGCTGTTTTTGAATGAAATTCAGCTTTTTTGGTTCAATAACACAGCAATCTCTCTAATCGATACGCAACGATTTTTCAACACAATTTGCCTCGCCGATACGATTTTTTCTTCGGTAATAGACGTTGATGGCCGTCCAGGGATCTCATCGTACTCTAGGCCCTCTCGGCCGCCTTTGATCCATTTATACCATCTTCGCCATACGCATTTTGTATCATTTTCAACGAATCGGTTCACAAAGTTTCATTTTTAACATAAATTTTTAGACACGCGCGTAGTTCTAATTTTTCAGCCATTATAAAAATCGCTACACAACAATTTTTCGACTTCTTCGTATAGACGTCAATTGAATACTATTCGTACGATATGCGTCAAAATTTTACAGAACACGAATAAAAGTATTGCTAACGTTGAGAACATAAAAACTTTCCGATTGGATAAGCGCGGCAATTTAAAATTCACAATACCCGTTCATTTTCGATCATAAGATCTACATGAGACAGCAAAACCCTTTTTGAAACATAATTGACCCACGCCTAAGTCACGCAATACGAAAGCGAATCGAGTGTTTATTTCATGGCAATGTCATTTTACCTAAATTCGAAAACCAAGACCTGCTTTTTGGCAACTTTAATGATTGATCACACTAAGCAAGTTTCACCAACGTTGAAATTGTCACGAAAACGAGTACAATATCTACAACTCTATAAGTTTTTTAACGTCTTCAGACAGGCTCGCACTGGTATTTCACCCTCAGTGCATCTGGTTCACCCTCAGTGTACTTGTTTCATCATTGTTACTTTACGTGGATTTGCCATTCTTTTTGACGTACAAAAAACAGTTCTGCTATTACTACGACTTTCTCTCGAAATTTGAGATATTCTCGGATTATTAAAGAGAAAAGATCTTTACAAAATTATTAAATCACTGACGCTCGTGTCCTATATCTTTCACAGACCCAAGCTTGCATGAGCTGTAACTTTTTAATTGTATTTATGGGTTTCATATTAAAGAGGCTAAAATAATATAAAAGAATTCGAATTTTTCGAAAAAAATACTATTCACATATCGAATGATATATTATTTAAATTGTTGATGAACAGTTCCTCTCACGAGTTACATACAAGCTTTTGTATGTAACTCATATAAACTGAGTTACATTGTATGTTGAGTTTGTCCGGAACAAGTTGCTTCATAACGCAAGCAGAACCAGTTAATGGGACAGCAACCTTATGGCTTCTAGGTAAGTGCCAGACATCCTTCCCGACCCCTTTCAGCAATTGGTCGTATTCTCCAGAATTAATCTTTGTCTCTTTCGTGCTTCATAACAAAATAATCATCCACTACTTTGAGATGTTTTCTGATTAAGAAGAATTTTTCTCTGGGCATTACATCAGCAATAGTACATGCGAATTCTCGGATAATTTAAGCAGGACAGCCAATTTGTGGCACCTACAAATGCACCCATCTCACTCATCGCGATGCTTGTTGCTTTTCCTGTTGTTTGGAAAATTTCCATTTGAGTCAACTCATTCTCTTGATTATATCCAAATCAATAAATAGAAAATACATTTGGCTTTGGTACCCACTTTTCTGGAACTGAAATAGTGACATCTTCCTCGTCCTCATTGACGGCGACAAAGATGGAAGGTTGTTTTGCCCCATGAAAAAGTGCTTAACTATTTTCTTTTTTCTGTTTGACATTTTGGAAATGTTTTACGGTTTAAGTTTTACGTTTTACTGCGCACCACACTACAATCAAGCATAAATTCAACCTGCTCTTCTGCGTGGTTTTGTTTCTCGTGCATGGATTCGTAAACGAAAACTTCTTGCTCAGTTCTTTCCAGTATCTTTCCTGCTCGAACTCTTCCCTCTATTTCTAGCTCATCTGAGTTTAGATCTTCATCGATGTCTTCTCCGTCAAAGCTTATCTCTAAACAATCATTGACCAGCAGGGCGTCGAGGATGTCTTTTTCTTTAAGAGATTGATGTAACTTTCGCTTACTTTTTGATCCATTTCTAGAAAAGAATTTCTCTTTTCTTTTTCTTTAGGATGAGTTTTATGTGAAAGTATTTCTGAAACAATAACATAGACAATTGAAGTTCACTGATAACTTGAAAAATAGATCTTGAAAATATTTTCCCAAAAATGAACCTGAATTGCAATAGAAAATGATGAAAAACAGCTAGCCAGAAATTCGCATAGGAACAGAATTTGCAATAGCCGATTTAATAAATCAATATGGTTCAGTATTGCAACTGCGTCGTGGAGACGGACCCGATATCCATTTAAATGGACATGTGCCTATTAGGATAAGAACCGGGTCTCCACTTAAATGCACGACAGCAATTCAGTTAAATCACTACAAATACAAGATATTTTTTCAAGCAATTTTCGATCCAACGCTCAAAATAACACAAATAAACAATACAAAATAAAAACTGAACGAAATCAACAACAAAAGACATGAAATTACCTAATAACGAACGTTTCTTTTTTGCCTCCATACCACTTATTGCTCATTGATGAGAAATGACAGTGATAATACAGTGTTGACAGTGTTGCCTGAATATTAAAATAAAACTTGGAACGTGCAAAATGTTTCTTTATTGTTTGCTTCATAACGGAAATCAATGTCCATTTAAATGGACACCTTGTCTCTGTTACACTTAATAGAAAATTCTTGAAAAGGAGTTATGGATCCTGAATGATCCTCAAGTGAATAAACAGTATAACTGCTCATCAGCTGCGCTTTGACGTTCTGAGCGTGCGTAGTTTTCCAAACTATAAATTAAAGACACATAGGGTAACTATTCAATCACTTTGAGAATGAGTTATTGAAATGTTTAACCACAAGAAAAAACAAAGAACCTTTTTCTCCATTTTTCCTAAAAGTTTTTATCTTTATCCCTTCACAAAAGTTCTACTTCGTTGCCAGAAATATTCCAAAGATAACGGCATTGTAGCAGGCTTTGAAATTAAAAAGTATATCTGGCTTAGATAAATTTCAAAGTTTGTTTTTAAAGCACTGAGAATGTACGCAAAGTAATTCGTCCTTTTTAATTTTTATTTCAACCAAGTTTTTATTGATCGACTCTTGCCATTCTCGGATAGATATTGTAATAATTACCAACTTGAAATTATACCTTACAGTCCAATTGTTACCAGACAAATAAACAAGAAGATTGTAAGAAACAAAGGACTAAGACTTAAATGCAAGCAGTTGGAAAGGGAATCCGAAGAAAAGAGCAGCTTTTGATATAATTTTCAATTAATGCGACGAGTTCTACCGTCCAGATGCACTTTATAATCCAGAAATTATAGAAAGGTTGCTACAGATGTGAAACTACATTTTACATACATATTTGTCTAGTGCTCTTTTCATTGAGAATGGAAATTAATTAAAACTTAAACAAACATGAATTTTTCCTGTAATTCACAAACATTTTACCAGCACAGAAAAAGTTTTCGCAGTCAACTTTGATCTCAACAGAACTTGTGTACACTCTTGAATGCAACTTTGAAAATTGCTCTTCGCATGTAACAATTATTCAGGTTGCATGCATGGATATTTATGGATCCACATTAACAGACTGTTTACACATAATTGTATAAAAAGGATGAAAATAAAATTGGAAATTGGAAACATTATTCATTGGAGAAGATATTTTGTGGAAACAAGTGTTTGATTAAAAATTATGACTGACAATAATTTTTCTGCTGAACTGCATTCAATTAATGACCGCGTTAATTAAATAACATATTACGCTATCGATGTGTCTTTAACATTAACAGGTAAATCATGCGTTACCGAATGGCCATGTAAAGCAATCTTTCATTTTCCTCACTACCACTCATGTTTTTCGAAAGTGTACTATGCTTCAATGATTTTCAGTTGTGCGTTAAATTTAAAGGACATAAATGTTCTTTTATCCAGTTTAAAATATGTATGTCATTCATTTATTGAAATATGTTCCATGTCTTTACTTTAAACGATTTAAACCTACTTCACATATGTGATAAATGTGATGCCAGGTTATATATAGGGGTTATAAAAGTAAAGAATTTGATTCCAATCGAAACTATTAGCATAGCGTAAGTACATACAGCGCCTTGGCTCAGACAGAGATAGAAACATCCCAAGTAGATTTATATTGCATTGCATTCGCATGCAAGTACTTTGTTTTCTTGGTTGAAGCAGAATAAAAAGAGATCTAACAAATCTAAATAAAGTTCGACGTATTCGATCGTCTATCGTATTTTGATTCAAAAATTATTATCAGGGAAAGTCTTTTTTCGCAGGGTAGAAATTTACTTTAAACTCAGAACAATACTTTTGTTGTGATCTTTCTCCAGGCTACAGAAAATCCAATTGTAGCGCATTGTAAATAATATCAAAATTGCCAAAGCCTTAATTCCAGAAAATATAATGACCCAAAGGAATTTGAAACCTTAGAAGATAAGACATTAAAAAAATTAAAAAAAAAATAATAAAATATTGTTCCGAGGTATTGAGTTTTAAGTTGGCAGCACTTTTCAATATCGTGTTTGTTGTGATAGCTGGCATGCGTTTTATGGTTGGTTTGGTTTGCCATTTTATCATTCATAGGTTCACGTCTGAGCAACGTCTTTTTTTATTTTACTTATTTTATTTCAAAGTTTCAAACATATAACTAGTTCAATGCTAAAGATAAGATACCTCGTCCAATTGTCCGTGAACGAGACGCTAAAGACGAGATATTTCATCCGTACCAAAACATATACCTAATTCCCTATGAAATTATTCGATACATAAAAAATTTAAAGGTGGCATTATTCCATAACAAGGCTCTTTCGGTAATGCAACAAAATACAGAGTAACAAAATACAGAGTGAGTAACTTAGGATTTAGCTTAAAAATATCGATTTGCTACCAAAACAAAACTGCAAATTGCTACCAAAAACAAAACTGCCGGCGTACGCGGCAGAATTGCTAGTTTGAATACGGCAGCCAAAAGGTTAAAAAACATCCTATACATATGACCAGACCAATCAATCAAAGTATAAAAGGTCTGAAAGCAAATAGATGAACTCTGTTACATTTGCGAAATGATTCATAAGCCATATAATATCAATTCTGAAATAAAGCATGGATGGAAGGTGGTTACGGCAATAACCTGTCATGAGACATCAACCCAAGTAACCTGTATAGTGAAAAATATTATATTTTAGTTAAATTTTATATCAATAGCACCAGCATCAAATCAATTCTGGAAAGACCAGAACATGTTGAAGATCAACATCGATCAAGGAGACTTTGAAGTTCAAAAACTTACTATATTAAACGAAATATTAAACGTGTGAGGTCTTTTTTTGAGATCAGACTTAATTTGTTTTGTCAAGACAAACTGTCAACGCAGTTTTTTACTTTTAAAAGTCTTCTGGAAAGATTCCGGATAAGAGTAATTCGAATGTGTCCAAACATTGCAGACAAGTGGATTCTTCATCGTGACAATGCCCAACGTCGCACGCCTTTTTCATTAGGAAATTTTTGACCTCAAAACGCATTTTTGTTGTTCCTTAATCCCTCTTTTTACCTGATTTGACTTCTTGTTATATTTTGTTCTACCCGAAATTGAAGCAAGTCATTCAAGGGCAAAATATCAATCTCTGGAGTAAACTTAAGCGACCGTGAACGTAGCAGTTGAAGACTTCGAACACCGCTTTCAAAACTGGGAATATTGACTTCGCCAGTATAAAGCTGCCCAAGGATACTGCTTTGAAGGAAGAAATTTATTGCTTGAAACAAATAAAAACTTTGGTAAATGGAAAATCGGTCTCATTATTTTTTTTTTTCACACGCCTCGTATGCAACTAGTCCTGTTGATTTGGAAATGCAGTCAATCTGGAGGAACATCATAAACAATGCTTTAAAACAAGATCACTCACTTACTGAATGAATCACTCCATTGAAACTAAATGAAATGTTGAATGAAATTAAAAATAAATTCATTGCAGGATTTAAAACCGCTGAAATATTTTCTATTAATAACGGACACCCTCTAAGTTGATTACCTAGACAGTGTCGAATAATTGATCCAGAGTGCTTTTGTGGATCTTACATACGAAGCTTAATATAAAATTGGTGTGATATCTTCTCAGGAAATCGAAATTATAAAAAAAGGACAATCGAACGGGATCCTAGACGGCCAATCTGTGCTACTGATCTTGTACAATCTGGTTCACCTAATCAGCAAAAAACCAAAATCATAAAAAAGCAGCAAGTAAAAACAATATAGAGCAATCACCGAGCAACCTCCTCAGCGGATAGAGGTGCTCTAGAAATGAAGGTTTCATCTTTTTTGATCGAATACCGTTCGATAAAAAGTTTGTTCAAAGCTGCTCTAAATAAAGACATAAAAAAGATAGTAAAGGCACAAGGAGATATAAGTCGCCTGTTTTACGCAAAATGTGAGAAAATATGCCAATCCAAATAAATTAAAAAGTAAAGTACACACACTTCCAAGGCATCACGAACAAAGAGATACATGTAAAAATAAAGCGAGCTTTGCAAAAAAGAGAGCTTGGAAATTAAAGACGCAGATGCTTGAAGAGATCCCGAACTTGAGCCATGAGTTATTATATCTCTTCACCTTCGTCTTTATGTCTCCCTCATGACTTAGATATATCAATGCATCTGGAGTATCTGAGTCAAATATCCCTTGATTGGGGGTCTTTGTGGTAAGCGCTTGTTTGGGGCTACGCTATCGTTGAAAATGTTAGCAAGTGTTGTAAATATGCTGTGGTATCACACCCCAAATTCGATTCGAAAAATAGCGCCATGCAAGACATGCTTAAAATAGTGAGGTCTTATAAATGATTCAACATGAGTTATATGAATTTCGGAGTCGATTCGAATATCGGTTACCATAATACAAAAGGAACATTTCTATCAAATGGCGTTTAAAGCGTGGTTGAATGGAACCAATTAAAATAGCCGGTTCAGATAAATGTTCTCTATCTATATGAAGGGATAGCTTCTAGGAAATGCGTCCTCGACAACAACAAATGAACAAATATATATACATGTCATATATTTGTTCATACAAAAGGTCATACAAAATATGACCTCCAAGACAGTTACTCGTAACAAGTGCGGTTTCTAGTTTCCGGACTATAGATGACTAAATCAAATCAGATAGTTTCGTGTATTATTGTGTCCGTGGGATCCTACTTTATTAATTTTGAGGGTACCCTTCGACTGTTTGCAACCATATTCAGCTCATTCTCATGTCTTTTTGTTGAAGTGCATGCTTATAAATGTAGATTTTATGGTTGGTGCGGAGGGACAGATCGAGCTAATTAACCGTTAATAAGAATGTTTGTGTTTGGGTCCTTTTAATTTCTTGGGGTATCGTTATTGGTTTTTGATGTATTTTTTTCTGATAAGAATTATAAGTCGGACCTGGGTAACCGAATAGACCAACAAATGCACAAATAGACAATGATACATAGACAATTATTAACTCTCTTTGAAACATGGAAACTTAAGCCGCGTTTGAAACATACAACAACATCGGAAAACAACTTTCATCGAAGCCTCACAGTATCATTTATTTCCTTACCATGGGTCCTTCTTGGTTTTTTTTATTTCTAGTTTTCCTCGAATATCATTGGCCCTTTCTCCTGCTGTGTACTAGCTTCAATGAATTTGTCAAAGTATAGGGTTCATGTGGGTAATTCTGTACGTGTTTTGCGTAGTCGGAGTGTGCTTTATTGCGTATAAACGAACGGAGATGTTATCAGTTTTCGTGTCGTTTCTTCTACTAAAAGGATGATTTTCAGAGGTTTAAAACTTTAGATTGGTAACACTTTTTAATACTAAGTACGGTATAATAGCTGTAATGCGTTTTTTAAGTTGACGCGTGAGTAACGTCTGCAAATTGTACAGATTTATTTCGAAAGAAAAAACGAGTCGATGTTCGGTTAAGCATGGATTGTTTCCACACCACGTTTTCATTCACTCATAATACGGATCTATCGCGATGTCGTACAGTGCGTAATGAAGAAACCATGAGGCTTATAGGCTTCAGAATATGTTGTCGCAGATCCCGAATTTCATTTAGCGATGAGGTTCTTTTTTGGTTGAAAACCTGCGTCAATAAACAAAACTGCCACATTCAGAGTGATGAGCAACATCCGGAAAAACTCTGTTTGGTTTGTTCTATTAGCCGGTCAAATTATTAGTCCATATGTCTTCAAAATTGCTAGTAGGAATATCATTCCAGTTAATGGTGACCGCTAGAGCGATAGAGCTGTGATCAATGACTTTCTCGTTCCGGAATTTACTAGCCGTAATAAAGAGGACGTCTGATATCAACATGATGACATGGCATGGCATACATTTCATGCAACCATCTACCTATTAAAAGAAGCATTTGATGAGCGCATAATTTCTCGTTTCAGACCCATAAACTAGCCAATATCATGTGGGTTTCTTATGACTGTTTCTTATGACTAGGACTGTTTCTTATGAGGATACGTCAAATCACTCGTCTACTCCGACAAAGCCGAGGCGCTTGACCATTTGGAAGACAACGTTCGCCACGTTCTTGACGAGATACGACCCGAAATATTGGTTAGAGAAGCCGAAAATTAAAATTGCGGGCAGATATGGCTTTCAGCGACTCCCGTTCAGTCTATTTTACATTTTGGAGAACTATCGGCTGATAGTTTGAACACGGTTTCAACATAGAACATAGAAAGCAATTGGCAAAGGTTCAACGACAAGGAGGTTTACAAATAATTTGTGCATATCGAACGGTCTCCGGGACGGCGGTTTGGTTAGTATATCGATTGGCCTCCTTGCTACAGAGCGTAGAAACATTTACTTCTGCACAAAAGGAGGCAACTGAGTAGAAATCACTAGGGAAGGGAGACATTTGTTCAGAAAGCGTGACACAAAGGGAAGAATGACTGCATGGCTGATCCCTAACCTGAAACAGAGGCTCAAGCGAGTACATGATGAGACAGGACCCAGTTCTTAAGTGCACATGAATTTTTGCGGTCTTACCAGCACGATATCATGTTATGAGTCCTTGTTATCAGTTTGTATATGAAGCTGTCCTATTATGTTGATGCTTTATGTATAAATGTTTAAAATATATGTGTCATCTTTAATCTATGGTGCAATAATATAATAATCCTTGCTTCTGTGAAAGTATAGTTTTTCCCCTGCAGATTTAAAATCCTTATTGATATAAGCACTTGTTTTTTTTTTGTGTTCGTAAATCACATCAATCTTTCATCAATACTTCCTCTAGACAAAATGCCAAAAATCTAAGGAACTCTATGACAGTGATTTGAGAACCTTTATCCGGCGTTAAAGCAATTAAATGCCAATCAATACACAGGCCCTGTTTCGTTACTTAAAGGTGGACTTTACAATGGAAAATGGGAAATTACCCGATAATCCAACATGTACAGAGAAATGCGTTCTAATATTTCATCTCAATCCTTGCTCCTTTTCATTCCGTTCGATAAGCATCTATCTTGCTTTTCATGGTCGCAACAACGATACCCTGCTCATGCTTCGCCAACGTGCTAAAGACATCGAAAACTTTCAAAGAAACACTTTCCTGATTAATTGAGTTAATAATAATTTCAATGGAATTTTATGAAAATTTGTATATCTATTGAAATTTCAACCCTTCAATTAAAGCATTAGAATGGCGGACTGCTCAATTCAATTAGCATTCTTGAAATATTTGGAATTTTCTACGGATATTATTGTAGCGATGTTATTTGTATCTTTATTAATAAATATGTTAATTTAAGTTAATTTGAAAGGTTATTTTTGGATTTAAAAGGGGCGAATAACAAAATAAACTTAGATTTGATTTCAATATGGATAAAGATTGTTTATTATTTATTTCGTCGTATTTATTGAATTATTTTCCTTTTAATTTATATAAGTGACCCGGAAGTACATATACGACTTTGAATCAAAAGCTTCTGGGATATGGGAATAAAAATTTAAATAGTTAACATAAATTACGTATTGAATGCCATGAACTATCTTATTTTAAGTTGAATTATGTTTTCGACTACTTTCAAGAATTCTTTTTTTAAAATTGTTTTTCGAACTGCAGTGATCTAATTGAATCCCATTCAATTTCACTCGCAGAATCAATTGTTCCTGGTTTTTGATGGAAGGATGTCTAAATGAACTCCTTGAGATTTGCTAAATGCTGACCAAAATGCTTAAATGCTGAAATGCCTAAACCTGGCTTCATAAGTTCTTAAGACCGTATTCACTCTGGCTCGGCTTTACATCAATATCGCTCAATGGTGATCTAGTGCGAAAATTCTGGAGGGGAAATAACAGAAGGGAAATTCCACAAGGCAAATCTTCTTAGTAAATTTCAGTGAGGAACTTTTCTGGGGAGATTTCGAAGGTGAAGTTTCGGTAGGACAATTTCAACTTCAAAACTTCGGACGAGAAATTTCGGAGGGGTAATTCCGAATGGAGAAATTCCGGTTGTGAAATTTCGGGGAGAAATTTGCTGAGGGGGAATATTCTTGGAAAATTTCAGAAAAGAAATTCCAGAGTCGAAGCTTTGGAACAGAAATTTCAGAGAGGAAATTTTGTAGAGGTCATTTGTGAGGGGAAACTCTGAAAGAAAAAAAAACAATCTGGAAGATTCACAACCGCGGTCTAAGACGAAACATCCAAGTCGCCATTGAATCACAGGATATACTTAAGGTAGAAATCACAAATTTGGTATCAAGTATTATTTAAAACATAAATTTTCAGGGCTAATTATTACCAAAAGTTCTATAGTAACCATGAATATTACTGGAAGTTATAATTTTGTCTTAATTTAAATCTCGTACGCGCTAATTTGGAAGCACTATACATAAATTACAGATATGGTAGTTGGTTAGCTGTTTTCTACACGTGAACTACCCTCTTATGCCAGAATAACTCTTAAGTAAAGGGCCAACATACCAGTACACAAACTTTAAGAATTTTGGGGGCATTCAAGCGCGAACCTTTCCTATATGTTCCTACTATCGAAAGTAAATAAACGTTCGACTATGCAATAAATCATTAACCTTCTATGCAGCTGGGCCAGTATAGTGTGAGCACCTACTAAGTAGTCCATAAGGCACCACATCACTGTAGCCAATATTTGACTTTAATAATGTTATCTCAAAAAGACGTCGCACCCGCGCATGCCAAAATGAGAACAAGAAAAATACAATCGCTGAGCAAGGAGCATAATGCTTCACACATATTACACGCGAATGAACACTTTGCATCAAAAAGGATGGTATCAAGCAAAACAGCTACAATATTACATACACGAATCCAAAACCTACCACAAATAACTAGTATGCAAGCTCTTACATCTAACTGCATAATAACTAGAAAGCACTGACACTCCCTGGGAACACAACGAAGAAAGAGATACGAATACCATATGAAGCATGAAGCCCACTTATTCGAGGTAGAAAGCATAAAAGTGAGATGACGTTCAAGAGGACCCGCTGGCTTTTTAGACTTTGGTGTATTACGCTTAGATTTCTTGTGATAACAATTTCAGGACAAGCAATCAACAACTAACGAAAAATAACATCAAGGCTGACTAGGCACTAAAATAGTAATAAGAATACATGAAAAAAGCAAACAAGGTCATCAACTTTAAAGGGCTACATAAAAGATACTAATGCAACTACGTAGAGGCCATTATTCATCTACCTATCACTTCTCAATCTGCCTACCTTCAGAATCTGAACGTTTCAATACAAGTAACCAACTAGACTTGGGTTCAACCTGACTTAAGCCGTATACTTTGAGGACATGTCCAAATATATACCAAAAAAAAAAAAACAATTTAGACAACGACCAAAATAAAACATTATGCAGAAACGGATTGAGTATGCGACATCTAACCTCAGCAATAATGTCATATGGTGAGATTTTCATGTAGAGCGTGTAGAGCATGAACCATGTTTGCAGGTAGAACAAGGATGTAGAGCATACACTGAAAAATTGTTATAATTCAAAGCAAATTGGGCGCAATGTTCTTCTTCTTTGTTCTTCGCTCTAGCACCCCTCGGGTTTTCTCTTGCTGAAGCCAATGTCTCCAACAATCTCAGTCCATTGACAATATCTTCCAGTTGCGAAACCCGAGTAGCCATTGAGCAGTCTTCGCCGAGAGAGTCGGACCACTTGTCTCCGCACTTCGGCTCGTCCTAGGTATACCATTTAGGCACCCGTTGTTGTTCCATACTATTCACATGGCTATCCTATAGTAACATCCCTAGTCTTAAAACCTTTGAGAGCTCCGCATCGTCAAATATCACATATAGCTCTTGGTTATATAGATTCGCCTTTGGTCCACTGCCCATTTCCCTCCAGCAATCCGCGTGGTGAACTTCCTTTCAATGGAACTCAGTATGTTTACGAATGCTTGGATAAGGGTTCATATTTGACAACCTCTGTACGTTTTTGTTCTTTGTATTGAAACTTGGTTCAACTTAGAACTGAAACGTCAGAACTGTATAAAACACCGTATTAGTGTTTTTTTCTTTAGTATATTTCATCTGTATCATTGCCATCTTTCATGAGATTGTTACCTCATTAAATAAATTTGCCAACGTTTTCGAAATTGTATTCACCAGCTTTGATATTTTGTATCTTTGGGACTTTTTTCTTGACCTCTTGCTTCGGTTTAGTCCTTAGTTTCAGGAATAGTACTTTCACCGTTGTCATCTCGGTTATTCACAAGTTCTCGAACGTCACAGGATATTGATATCATCCGCATAGGCTAACACTTGACTCTATGTATACAGAAATGATTCTCTGGTATTGACAGGCACCTTTTCTGGTAATGTTCCAGATCCAGATTGAATAATACTCATGCTAGTCTATGCTTCTGTATTGGCCCTTTATTTGTCTCAAAGGCATCATTAAGTCGATTGTTGGTGCAAACTCGGGAAGTTCTTGTTATCTTTGTAATTTTGATAAGACGAACTAGTTTCGTTGAGATTGAAACGCATATCAAGCAATACTGTCAAACTCTTACGCTACAAAAATTAGGTGCACGTCATTGTTGAACTCACAGCATCTTCCACCTACTTGTTTACATGTAAAAAAACTGGTCCTTCGGTAGATCTACCTGCTCTAAATCCGCCTTAATACGTCTTAAAAATACTATGAGTATATTATCTGGAAAGAAAGTAGTGAAATGCCCCTGTTATTTTCGCAACTTTGCTTGTCACTTTTTTAAGGATAGGGACTAAAATCGATTAGCTTTCTTCAAGTTACATTTTCTTTTACCCGCAAAAGTGTTGGATCGATTAATGGGAGGCTTTTTGAATGCTGCTATCATCGTATTTGAATAGCACAACTGGAATTTCATACATAACCACTGCTTTGTTATTCTTTTGTGGTTTGATGGTAGAGTGTACTTTATCCAAAGTGTACTTTATCTTTAGCCCTATGGAAACCCTTCGTCAATTCCAGAGGCGGGAAAGTAGAAGGGCGAAAGTAGAAAGACTTTATATAGGTTGCTATGCATATTTCTGGTGTGGAAATGAATAGAAAATAATTTATCAATAAAAATCGCTTTAATTTTACAAAAAGTATTCCCCATGATGATCGATACACTTTTTCCTACGTTTAAGCCAATTTTCTAAACATTTTTCTACTCCGTTTGTGAAGCCTCAAAAAGATAGTTTTCGAACGCTTGAACAACTGCTTCGGACGATGAAAATTGCTGTTCATGTCCCTTTTCGTTATGAGGGAATAAGAAGAAAAACTTGGGCGCCAAATCTGGACTATACGGCGGGTAACCCATTACTTCGATGTTTCGAGCGATCAAAAAGTCAGTTTTTATCGAGTTGTCTAAGAATTTACATTATCATGGTGAAGATAATTGATTGGTTTTTTTCTTTCTTATTTCACCAAACACTTCGTACATACAAGTGGTTAGGTAGCATTCAAAATTGACCGTTTCACATTGCTCTAGTGTAACTGTTGCCACAGGACCAGTTAGTATTAATAAAAGAGATCGTTTGCTTCGTAATGCTTCTTTGGCTCAACTTGAAAGACCGACACAGTCGACTGCTATTTTATATCTGAAACACACGTATAAATCCATTATTCATCCCGTGTCACGGTCTTATAATGTCTTTTGAAGCTCGGCGATTAAATTTTTTGAGCATTTCTTTACATCAATCAACACGAGTATTTCTTAGAGCGATTGTCAAATTATGTGGGTTCCAACGTTAGCGAATTCTCGCACGGTCAAATGTTCATGTAACCTCTTACATATGCTCAGGGAACTATTTTCCAGGAAAGCCTCAATCCCATAGTATGTGACATGACGATCTTCCGTTGTCAATTTTCTGACCGATTTTGGACGACCTGCACGAAACTACACTAGTATTACCATAGGCCAGGAATATAAATAGTAACCCTTGTAAAATATGATTGACAAATTGACCACAATGCTCCTCGTTAAACTCCAGTTTCATAATTGGCATACATTAAACAACGGAAACATTTTGAAATAGGATTTTTTCACTACCAAACGCTTTAATCCACTTTCGAAATCTACTGCGATAATTATTGCCGTTTTGTTATACTTTCCTTCTCAAAAAAAATGTTCACTGGCCTTTCTACACTACTTAAACTGTAGTCAGGAGAGTTCACATCGAGAATGGCTCGGATCAAAGCCCCAAATCAATATTTGAAATTTGCATTTAAATATGCGGAGATTTGACAAAGGATGGTAAACTGATATCAATGGAACGGCCAAAGTGATTTTTGGTATTCGAACGTGAAAAATCCGCGAAGGATATTGTGCGAAAGATGAGCTCAATGTTCACTTTTTACAGAATTATCGAAATGTTCATCATTAAAAAATACTTGAATGGGCGGCATCAATTTAAAGAATTTGATCAAAAATTTTGATAAAAAAATTGACGGTTATGACTTTGAATTTAGCGCGTTTTCATATGAGTAATTTGAGAAAGACAAGAGGCTCTAAAGTTACATAATACAATATTATCTATCCGTTAAAAATTATTGTCTTCATTCAAACAAGGACATTTCATATTATTTATATCAATTTTTAATGCAATTTTTTTAAAAAAATGACACTTGTTAAAAGTGCACTGAGCATTACATCAAAAAAGAAAGAAATTGAAAAGTAACACATGAATAAATGATGCTCCATTTTTAAAGATTCTGAGAAAATCAAATAAATAAGCGTTGTGCATGTTTTCGTTCGTTCAATGCTAATATTTTATTTCGAAGTCAAAATAAACACTCCTGACTTATCTTTGAAACTTTCTTTTTCATTTCCATTCTCGCTTTATGCCCACTTCTTGCGGCCCATGCATTACCAATTCGCTTGAAAGCATCACAAAATATATCTCTCATTTTTAATCGAGTGGTTTTCTGGCAACATCCAACACAACGGCGACAAACTTTATGCTTTTCCACTACATCACGTCTACTCCAGCGACGTTTTTCTTAGCATATTCAAAAATGTCTGATGTTGATATCTTTAATAAATAATGTCTATCGATTTTTCTTATGCCTTCCTTCCTCTTTCCAGACTGAAGCATTCTGCTCAACGTATAACATTGATCTCTTCGTAGTAGTGTATTCTGTGGTAGATAGGAACTCTTTCAAAGCGGCTGAAAAAATTTTGCATTACCTTAAGGACAATGAAATGCTATTAACGCGCGGTGCTATCATGGTAGGGAATAAAACGGACTTGGAACGACATAGAGAAGTGCCTAGACAAAGTGAGTATAATTTTTGCTTTAGGGTATAATCCCCATTCCCTTTTTGTACCTTCTGCCACAAGGGCTTTCAAAATTATCCTGCCGAATGCTAATTGGCTAATAAAAAAAATATCGAAATATTTCTTCTTTTAAATAAATGAACAGGAAGCCAGTTTTTAATTTCATCTAGTCTCCTTCAAATTTGACTGAGACCACTTGTTAACGGACCTCTCTTTGTTCCTTTCAGCTGGTCGAAGACTTGCGAAGGAAGTACGATGTAAATTTATCGAAACGTCAAGTGGACTAGATCACAATGTGGACGAGCTCCTTGTTGGCATTGTGGCACAAGTGAAATTAAACCCACAGAGAATACATAATTTAACTGAAAGGGAGAAGCAACGTTTGGCCATTACAGCAACCATTCAAAAGCACCGACGGTTGGAACAGCCCACACGGAAAATAGTTAAACAAAAAAGTATAGGAAAAGGATTCGAGAATACAAAAGCATCTCCTGACAGGCAACAGACCAACAAGCCCATTAAACGTATTTTGAATCTTGAGAGCATACTGAAAGTAAATGAAAGCGATATCGACGACGAGGACGACGATGGGTATCGGCCTCAACAAACACTTCGCAGGGATTTGCCTAGGATAGACAGCACCGATGTAGCAAGTAGATCATCTTCACCTAATACGCGTAGCTCTTATGATGCCTTGAGTCAAAGTCATATGTCTTTCGGGGATGAGACTGTTACAAGCAAGGAAACCTCACGTACCACTGGATCGAAATTGACCAATCGGACAAAAATATTCTTGACGTCTGTGTTGAAATTCAAGAAAAATCTAAACGTGAAGCGACGAAGTTCAAGTAATTGTAGTGATTTATTTGTGATTTGAATTATTTAATCTGCGCGTGAATGTTTCAAGTTTAGTACATATCCTTGCAGATTTTTTATATATATCTAATTTTAGGAGTGCTCTAGATGGTAAGTAGGTTATATAGCATTTAATCCTATCTATTATGTTTTCTTCCACAGAAACTTTGAATGACTTAGGAAATTGAATACGGTTTCAAGGTATGTCTGCATATGCCATCATCATAAACTAAAAAAAAACATAAGCTATAAGATTGATTCGTCAACCGTTCTGAAATCTAAGTTGTATCCCCTGAACTGCTTACCATTGCTTTCCACCAATTTCATTCAAAACCATTCCTCTTCCCATGTTTTAAGGAAGAGAATGTTCAATATTTCTGTGGAACGAATTCACGCCATAAAATGGAGAATATAAAATGTTTGCTGACAATAAAACTTTGCAAACAGATTTTTCCTATTTGAAATAAATTTAAGCCATTACTGTCTTCTATGGAATTTAATAGTGACATTATTACAAAGCCCTTTAAATTAATGGATCACGTAATACATTTAAATAATCTTTGAGTTTGATTTGAATAGAAACATAACTACCATTTTGGTTGTTTAATATTTGTGATCCTGCATGTCTTAGTTCGGCCACTGACTTTAAAAACTCATTTATGCTTGTCTCACTAAATAATAATTGATAAAAAAACCTAATTACTTGATTGAAACCTTTTTTTTATATTTTGTGAGGTCTTTAAATGCTTCACAAGGACAAATTTTGATTTCAAAGATGTCCGCAGCCTTTCCAAAGGTATGCACCAGATGCAACTTCCACGTGATGCAATTTTTCTTTAATACCTATAAAAATTTGACCTGTTAAATAAAGGTATTACCAACAACAATGGATAATGACAAAATTCTTTCAGAAATGCTTAACTATGCGGTGAGATTTTCTCAGTAATGTTTAGCCTTGCAATGATATTTTCCTCGGCAAACAAACATAATACTTTGTTTATTGGTTTATTAATATTTTTCAAAATCATCCACACTTTCTATACTGTAATGACTTTGAATGATCATATATTTTTCAAATTGAGGAAAAAAGGTATCTGGCTATCAGATCGGTACATAATCGTTAAAAAAAAAATAGAGACACTCAAAATTGGTGTGAATGAGCCTGTCACTCCAATCTAACCCTTGAGTGTTTCTGAATCCATAGTAGGTTAAGTTTACAATCACCACCACGATTTCTACTTCGAAGTTTAATTGGCTGGTATCGTATGTCCCAATGAGTCCGTCCGTCGGAGCGACCACGAACTGCACTAGCTTTAGCCGATCCCCAAATACGACCCTAAGCTATAATGCGACAGACCAGTTGAGACCCCCTTTTCGGACATTCGGTCGCCAAATTTTGAGGTTTCACTTGGAGGTGAGCGTTTGTCTTTGCAAAGAACGCGAGCTATTTCACTGTTTACCAAATCTCAATTGTTTAAACAAGAGAAAGGAGTTCAAATAAACGCTGAATAAAAATATTGATACAATAGTCTTATTCGTTCATAAATTTATTTGAAACAAGATAAAATAAATTTATATTTTCATTTGATGGAAAAGCTTGGCCCTCCTTGGTATGCTTCGCGCCTATTAAACCTTTATTGGCGATTGTCATTGCACGTAATCAATCAATTCAAAATCGCCTCCCGTTCCTTGCGCAACAACAGCGAAGTACAGATCCCTTAACGCTGCCTTTTGTTGTTCTCAGTAAGTTGATGAGGAACCCACTGATCAAGCCGTTGTTTCTTTCCCAGACCATAGCGTAACAACAAACAGCGCTAACACTCCGAACGAACGACCGATCTAACGGTATTCAAAAAATTCTGCAGAATTGCATTTGTGTTCGTAAAAATATTTATTTTTCTCTATTTTGTCTATCTATTTACATTTGACTTGTAAACAAAACGAGTAAAAAATAAAAAATTTTACTAACACTAATACAATTCTGCAAAATCCGTTAGATTGGTCGATGGTCGGAGTGTTATCGCTGTTTGTTGTTACGCTATGTCCAGACGTCGTAGATGGCGACTAATGGTGCTTTTGTCAACGTCGAACTTTACGCTTAAATCGGAAAGTTTGGCGGGGATTGTCCTCTATGTCGGCAAGAAGCTCCGTGTCATTTATCCGAAACATCGCTCCCGGATGATCGCCGTCTTCAAGGCTGTCATCCCCGGTGTGGAATCGGGCAAACCATCTATTTTATCGGTGACGATAATATAATATAATAATGTATTAATAATTTCATCGATGCAAAAACGTGATATAAAATATCCTTTTCTCTAATTCATGTCTATTTAATTAATTTTATGCATTAATACTTTATGCAAAGCATATGAAAAAAACGCTTTTGTTAAAAATAAACTTTTTCAAAATATACTTAAGTTTTTCTGTAGAATTTAGTTTTACTTAACTGCATTGAGTGGGCCAATAATTTTGTTCCTTACTACATATAAATGCATTCAACGTGTTAAATATTCGCTTACTATATCCAGTGTGGATAAAAAGTTGAAGCAACGTTTTAACATAAAATTGTATGTAATGAAATGGCGCATATTCATTTTTAATTAAGGCATGAGCAATATTTTAACAAGTTGCCACTCTACAAGTGATTTGAGGCGTTCGAAGACGGTTGGCAAAGCATCGCCGACGAGCCGCACGAAAGACGACTACTATGATTCGCGACCGCTGTTATTTCCGAAGATCGATGAATGATCGTTAGAGAACTTATCAAGTCAAAGACGTTTCAATTGACAGCGCAGTTTTCATTGCGCATAAAGATTTAGCCATGCAGTACTTATCTAGCAGATGGGCTCCACGCTTGCTTAAACCAGAGCAAGTGCGACATCGACCAACGGAAGCACTTGGAAACAAACGAAGAAATGAATCGAATTATAACCGTAGCTGAATCCCGGGTATATCATTGTTATTCAAACTAAGTTCTCTACGGGAATTTAAAAAATCGCAGTTTCTACCCCCAAAAAATTGTTAGATGAGTCGTTGTATCGATAAGGGTATGCTGATAGTGTTATTAGAATCCAAATTTCCTTTCATTTTCCTGCAGCATGCTTTCCCTGAAGGTCATATATTCGCGAGACAATCAGAAATCGACATTTCGTTATTTTACGAAGGAAACAACTCCAAAAGAACTTTAAAGAAATTTGACTGCACCATTAAAAAGCGATACCGCATGCACATAGGAACCGTACCCTATTTATCGTACAATCCATATTTTACTCCCCAAAACCTTTAGCTTTTTCTTGAACTCTAGTTTCTACTCATAGGACTTGAATTCAAGGACAATCAAAAAGTCATCAAAGCTAAGGAGAGATGGCCTCAAAAAGTAATAGGAACGATGGCAAAAGTGTATTGGAGCTCAAGGAGGGTACTACCTTATTTTGGATGCTTGGATAGATGTTTTTTATTCCTTTGAATCGTTTATATAAATCTTTTTTTGCACAGCTCCAACATATTCATATTCGTAAGTTAAGCAAAGTTATAATCACTATCTAGCAATCACAATATCCGACTTTGCTTGTCATATGCCCTAACTTTTCTAGTTTTTTTAACCATCGAAATGTCACTTTGGATTACTTTTGAACTTCTTCTGTTTTAATATGCTAACTACGATTGCCCTTTCTAGAATTCACACAATTATTTTCAAAAATAAAGTTTGATGCATAAAAACAAACATTTGGAAATGTTTAAAAAGTGAAAAATAAGCGGAAGCGGAAAAAGTATAATACAATTGTTTGAATCCTATCACTATTCATTTGTTTGACAAAGACATTCACATGAATTTGTTAATGGCAACTATCAATAAATAAAGCAATATGAAAATGTTCAATACAAAATATTCAGTGTTTATAAATGCAAAACACACACCAACATAATTTCACGGGCAAATTTGAAGTGTTGGTTGCAGATTGAAAATTCTAGCTTTCTTTTTATTGAAGCACACCCTTTGAACTCGCGCCATAATATTAATTTCTTTATCCGTAACCTAACCCGAAGTAAACGGCGACACAGTTCCTTGTTTTCACTCATTACTTAAAAGATTATTGTCTAAAGGATGAAGTCCCTGAAAAATACAACTTGGACGTAAAGCTGTGTGACAATGATAGAACATTCTGTTTCTGGAAATTTTTTCCTGGATTAAAGGACAAACAAAAAATCACTGCGAAGTTACATAAATCATTACGAATAAACTATTAATATTTAATGTTCTCCTTGACTAGTAGAATTAGTCAAAGCCATCCACATTTCAATAGCGACAATGTGAGAAGAAACCATCGGCTTCAGATTTGTAATGATTTATACATTAAAAACACATGAAAGCATCCTAATTCTCATGAATATTTAATTATACAAAATTTTCTACATATTTGGCGAGACGCATGTTTATTAAAATAGCAGGATTATCGCATCAGCGTGTTCATAATTCCTTTTACCATCGCTTGTGAATGCTGTGAATGCTGTGAATTCTGCGAACTCTCTAAATCCTTCCTCGAACCCTAAATCATTTCTCCAGCCGTCCAACTATATTCCTTACCCAGATTTTCCTTAAAGGCACCAACAAATAATTTATGCATGATGTTCCTTGTACAGATCCATCTCAATGACTTTCACGCCATGATAATATTCTGATTATCTCATTAGCTTAGATGCCAGCATTTTTGATTCATTCCGAGGTTATGTACATATTTTACAAGCGCAATCCTGAAGGTTTGGATCCATGTGCCCCGATCTATCTATCATTCAGTTCACAATTCGCATTTAATTTCAAACGTTAACTCATGTGCGGAATTTGCTTCGCGGAGAGGCAAAACATTGAACTCCAGAAGGAAGGTGAAGATGGTACACTCGTAAAGATATGATGGAAAAGGTTTCCACCAATTCCAAAATGTACTGAATTTATGGTTGATGAATTTCGCGATGAAGTTCGATGCGAGTTTACTTTGGGTACGATGTGTAAACTGTTTGTAAACAAATTGCGCCCTTTCAATTTCCAGTTTATGTGTTTGATTTTTTAAGGATTCCAACTTTGAGCAATTGAAATTAAATGAGATGGTATAGGCCCTCGGAGGAGAGAAAAAGCAAGAATATAAGACCGAAGGTTAAACGCTCAGAGCTAGTACTTTTTATCGAATAGAATTTATGAAATAGTCCACAGTCAGTCAGTGAACTTTTTTCAATGGATTTAAATAACGAGAAAAAGGACGAGAATTAAAAATTTGGGGGCGCTTGGAAAACCTAGAATGTTTATTTCGTATATTTAGATACATTACAAAACAAAATTATTAAAATACTACGAAATAGTAACAATTACAGCAATTCCTCCGTTGTAGACACTAAAAATGGCGAATCTGTAAAAAAAGAAAATATCTATTGTGCCTTAATAAATGTGCCCAGGAAATCATTAAGGAGATTCGCGCAGAGAAATATTGTATTTTTATTGGGAATTATTTGAATATCAAATGAGTTCAATCTTCACTAAAATTGGGCCGCAGTTTGTTGGTAAATAGTATTTAAATCAACCTGCTGAAAACCCCAAATGTGAATGTTAACTCAAATAATTTTTTTCCAAATTTTCAAATAAAAAAATCAAAAATGTTTGGAGTTACGCTCTGTAGTGCTTTGGGAAAAACAAGGTTTTTTGAGAAAAATCCAGCTGAAATTTTGAATCGTGACATATTATTAGAAAACTTTACGCATTTATCTACTTATTGCAGGGACACAACACTGCCCTTCCTAGCTCAAATTTTGCTCCTTAATTTGTTTTGCAGGTGATTTTACGTTACAAAATCTTTTCGTATCTGATAAGCACAACTCTGTGTAATTTTCGTTGCTAGTTTTAGTTTGCACGCAAAAATTTTTTTACAGGACACCAATTTACATCATCAAAACTTTGAAAATCAGTGAAAAATTCACTGGATTCATTAAATGAAATGCACGAAACAATGTTTGTCACCGTGTTTATAAGTAATTGCATCAATAATACATTTTCGAAACAGCAGGATTCGTTTTCAAGCCGTATCTTGTTTTTTTTCGTATTACAAAGCAATTATTTCATATTTCTTTACAACTCAACTCCAGATAAAATGTTAACTGTCCCAAAAAAATTCTGAGGTGGAAGGTGGTAATGGAAAGTTTTGAATTTATCCAATCTTTATCGTCCATCGAATTTATCCGCCTCTTGTTTCATATTTTGGTGTTCGTATTTTGATATATATATTTTTTTGGTTTTGTTTTGAGAATATGGATATCGATTTGACAGAGTCTTGGTAAAAATTGTTTCTGTTTTCAAGGTTCAATTGGAGACCTGGGGATGTGTTAACAAGACAAAATTTTGTATTCTATTCTCAAAACAAAATGGCGGCATCAGAGTCATTTTCTAAATATGTCCTTGTTTTGTCTATCCACGGGAGAAAACATAGACGATTTTTTTTGTGGTAGGGAGGTGAAGGCTGTTTACGCCTTGAGTGTGGGACTCCCAGACGCGCAATGCTTTTGGACTACCTTTTCTGTCAACCTAAGACCCGAGCCTGGAACCGTTAGGCACATTACTTCGGGCTAGGCCTCATGTTCTTACGCCTAGAGGTGCCTTCAGAATATTGGAATATCTTCTGCAGCGGGAAAGAAGGGAAAGAAAGGAAGTGCTGAAAAGAAATCCCCCGATCCTCGGTGCCTCCCAAGGCTCGACTATCGCCAAAACATAGACTTTTAAAGCTACTTTTTCGCCCGTAGATCAGAGCTAGAAAAGAAATCCAAACTTTGGCTTAATGTACGTTTTATTGATTAGCAAAGTTTTTTGAGTGATTTTTTCAGATCAAGTGAAAAATTTGACGAGAGTTTTAAAATAGGGTTTTTTAAACGAATTTTCGCAGTTACTTTTTTAGGAAAACTGATCATTCAATCAACATAGTGTCATTGACTTTATGGGATAATATGAAACTACACTAAAAAATTAATATTGAACTCCCAGACGGTTTTGCGCTCGTTTTGAAAAAAAGTGATTTGGAGTAAAACCCCTTCAAAGTAATTTAAAGCTGGAAATTTTTAACTAACATTAAGTCTAACATGCCTGCGTCTTACAATCGGACACCAAAATCAAATTTTACTCTTCCTTCTTCTTCCTGGATTTCTTCAAATCCCAAAAACGCAATCTTATTCGGTTTTAGGATGTGATCGATCCACTTCTTTCCTATACCAATACGTTTTTGAAGAGCTCTGCGTCGAAGAGGCGTTTCGAAGGTTGTCATGGACTTCGCTATCAATTTAATTTTGATTTAGCATGCCAATACTATTATCTAAATAGGTAAAATCTAGAAGAAGAAAAGGGCCCATATACGCTGTAAAGACACACACCGGTAGGCAATGGCAATATTAAAATTTAAAGCTGCTTCGTTTTTAACAAAGAGCCAATAAAAATTAATAAAACCTTTATTAATAGTCATTAAATATCCAATAGATTCTAGGTCCGAGAGTACCATTTAAACCAAAAAATATATCCATTAATTTAGGAATCATAGAGAGGTGCGACGCCTTTACACTCATTCTTATCTAAAAGGGGAAACGGTATGTTACGAAGATCGCAGATATCCCACCCTAAGTAAACTTAATTAAGGATATGAAGAAGGGAAAGGTTAGTCTAGACACAGCTATATTCGGTCTCAAGTGAAATTGTTTCAAAATACTTCAAAGTATACTTCGACACTGTGCTATCCACACGAATGTAAATTTCGACGATTTCTTCCCAAATATCAATTTTTCGCAATTGTTTTGTTACAGATGATTTCAAACGCCACATGAAGAGGTCGAAATCCCAGAAATAAACTTTTTGAGAAATAAAATATCCCATTAGTTGACCCAATAAATAGTCGTTGTCATGAAGTTCCTTTCCATTGTATCGCTATCTCGCTGCTAAATTTGATAATGCGGCCACACCGTCCCCATTAAACGTTCTTTCGTAGTCTTCACCCATCGCCAAATGCAAGAAAAAGATCCAAAAAGCTAACATTCATCAGGAAGGAGCGAGTACTGCGCTATACAGAGATATAAATATAAGAACTTTGATCAATACCAAACTATTTGAGAACTCAAATTAGTCCAGAATAGACACAGAAGCACAGTGAAATGACCATACATTCGGTAACACTCAAAATAGAAGTCAAAACACCCATCAAACCAAGTAATAGAAGCCATGAATATACTACAAAAAGCACTATACAACAAGAGGAAATATAAGACTTTGCTGCACTGCTCGCCAACGTCCTCAAAACGAAATTACAACAAAATTACTTTTGGTTCAACAATAATTTTTGTAGACAAACTAACAGAGTATGGAAAGCCCAACATCAGCGATTCTTATTGAAACCTTGATACAAAACCCAGAACAACAATGCATGGAGCAACTGTAAGTGCAATGAGCTTGGCAATGATATTTTACATAAGATATGAGGACGAATATGTATAACGACCAAAAACAACGAAGAACATATTCTGGAATACCTCAAAATACAACACAATAATCTAAAATTCAAAATTGAGACAGAAAAAGATGGAATAAATCACTAACATAACAATAAAGAGTAAAAAAGCATCAAACTAATTCAAGTATGAGATACATATATAGGACAGCCGCAAACACAACAATACACAACTCGTTCAACTATCCTAGCAAAAAAAATAAAGAAACGAATAAAGCAACCGGTAATAAGGCTGGAGTTGACACTTCTGACAAATGAAGACTACAAGACGACAAGAATTAAATGCAAAATTCAAGATAGCAGAAAAAAGTGAATACAAAAACGAGCTGGTTAACAAGATAAGAAGTAACTTAAAAACACCAAAAAAGGACAGAAAATAAAAAGGCAGCAACAAGAAAGCATAGGTAACTTTGATATTTATCAGAAATCACCGGAAATATCGAAATTACTCAAAAAAACAAAACATCAACGCAACCATTAAAACAAGAAGTTTTTTGAGACAAATTTTGCGCACAATCAGAAACGAAGAGCTGGACAAACGTGACAAACAGATTGAATATAAATTAACTTGTGTATGCCAATGAAGCTATATCGGTCAATGAAGACGTAAAATAAGAATCAAATTTCGCGAATACATTAAAGACTACGACAAATGTATAACGACTTACATTAGGAGAACAGTGGGAGCACTACATTCACAACATAAAGAACGACGCCCGAACGTTCTCGAAAACATGGAAATGTAAAAACAAAAAAGATTCATGACAGTATGACAGAAATACTGTTGATAAAACACCGCAGGGCCAAATTAAGGACTCCTTCAATTACGCACTGTTTCCTAGCTGAATTAAAGGACCCGTACCTGAATAAAAGGTTTCCTGCCTGCATAAATGGATCCCTACCTGTCTGATAAACGACGTATAGCTTGAAATAAGGACATAATAAGACCGGCAAACACATACCAAAACTACAGACCCAAGATGGTACAGCGCCGAAACGCATAAGTGAACGTTACAAGAACAAAGATGGGGACCGGCGGAATTTCGTTCGGAAATTAAAGAAGCAACATAACGAAACCATTTAAAAAATTAAAATGAGAGTATCACGATGATAAATGTGCTTTTTAAAAACATATTTTAGTGCAGTCGTTCGAAGTTCACGTGATCTTTGCGTAGGAGAAATCGAGAAAGATTTGAACTCCAAAGTATTTCTTATGATCAGAGTTTACTACCTTATGTTCGTTTGTTTATTTCTGCAGGGTAAAATGCTGTTTGTTGTTTGGATCCTTGGCTTATAATTTCCGAGCACATTTTTGGTCTTTATGCTTGTTGTAGCAGGTAAAGGGATAGAGAACTATCAGAAAACGGCTGCACACAGCTGAAACACGACCTCGAAACAAATAAAGTAAGGCCCGGTGGACTCAAACAAGCAACAACATCCTTCTTCCGTCTTCAATTAACACTGGATTCCGACGAACTTGTCTGCTTTCTCCTTCGAAGAAACAATACCGAAACGTAAAATATTACCGCAGCCAATGATTTTCGATGCAAGCTATAAAATTGAAAACCCAAACCTATCCAGACTGCAAGTGACAGCTGCAAAGAATTTGCTTACACCGTGAAAAATCGTAAACTCCGAAACATTGTTCTCGGCGCTTTGCAGGATTCTACGCCTCTAAACCGAAAAAAATGGCCAAAATATGGCCCAAAAGTTTTGGAGACGTACAGCCAGCATATTACGAAGATTCCCCCAAAAAAATTATGCGCACCAAACATGTTTGCATGCATTGCGACGGATATGGAATATCCAAAAAGGCTTCCTGTCAGTCAATACTTGAATAAAACCACAACATACCCTTAAAAACTAATTCACCACCAAAAAAAGAAAAAGGTTCAGCCAGTACGCAATCTCAGCTGATGAAAAGTTAAAATAGGATGGTAGAAGGATGGCTCAGGGTGGTTTTCACCTATAATCAACCTTCAAAAATAATGCCTCCGAAAAATCATACTCCTATACTCACGTTTTTGGCGAATTCCTTGTAAGAGAGGACTATGACAGTCAGCAGTTGACTACAAATTTGACATCATATTTATTCATTTACTCAAGCTAGGAAAGCAGAGTCAGGATTTCCTGAAGATATCTATATTGCTTAAATGCCGCTTACAGAGAAACAACCAGTTAACAGATAGTGCAAGCGGCACAATATATTCCTGAAGAGAAATCGGCCAGCATCCAAATTACATCCCCCATCTGCGCAACTCAGATGCCACAGTAATGAAAATTGTATGGTGCTCATTTGAGATTCTCGTGTTTTCGAATTTCAACTTTTCCACAATATTTGAATATCTCCTGGAATCTAAGCTCCAGAATTGGTTAATTGACGACTTCAATTCTTATCTCCGAGACTTGGAGGCTCTGTGATGTAAAGAAGTTGAGCTAAAAATGGTTGCCACACGTCTAAGACGCAAAACATTTTGAAAGAATGAATGGAAATATTTTGAATTCGAAATCGGTCGCGAGTTCCAATTTCTCCTGCTATTTTATTTCCATTTACGAACATAGGTCCTCGATGCACTCACCTCTGATCACACTCGTATCTACTTCTTAATGGACAAAAATTATGCATATATCTGAGCCTCTGATAATAAAGACTAAAACCAATTGGAATTAGAATTGTTCTTTTGGGATTATCATGCTACGTTTACAATGGTTCTAGACTTCACAATTTCACGGTGTGACCAAATTGCTTGCAGCTGTCAATTGCAGTCTGAAAAAGTCTGGGTCCTGACTGTGCTAATATTGATAGTATTTCTTCGAATGAGAAACCAGGCAAAATTTCTAGGGACCAGTTTTATTTATTTTTGAGGTCGCGATTGGAATATGGAAAAAGCGAATTTCATCCTTATTCAATGGAATAAAGCCAGCGATGTTTCTGGAAAATAAAGAGGAATCGAGACGGAAGGAAATACGGTTGATGCTAGTTAAACATGGAAAGCAATTCCGAAAATCAAGTATTTGATAAGGAGGAAAAATCAAGTCAAAAAGGGATAGGAAAAATAAATAATTCGTTTCGTTCACCAAGCACCGAAGATGACACATCGTTTATGTGAAACGCGTATGTGAAGATAACCCGAAAAACAGGTGGGGAACGACAGAATTTTATTCCAAAAGCAAACAAATGCATTTCCAACTCTACGAAGCAACACATAAGATATAGGAGAATAAATAACATAGAAGAGCGTTTGATTCCAGCATAAACGGCAATTGTTTCACAAATTCATTGATTCACGAACCTAACCTTATGATTTTCTTCGGAAGATTCGACTATTCATAAGAAGGAAAATCAAGTCCGGAGAAGAAGCAAAAATGCGATTGATCCCTGTACAAGAAGACAGGTCAAGCCATTAGTTAAAAGAAGACAAAAGTAACACAATCCTAGTAAAAGAACATAATTCTTATCCTTATTGTTTCAGCCTGATAGGGAGAAGAAACGAAGTCCGTATATAGAAATCGGGTTGATCCTTGTTGTTGGTTTTCTAAGACAACCTTGATAACCCGGCAAGAAAACTTTTGGAGGGCTACCTTATTCTTTTGCTTGAAAAGTGAGTTAGATTTTCCATCTACTCATGAGCCCAATCAGCTTTGAGACTGATAAAATGGGAATATCAGACACTGTATGGACTATTTGGAGCTGGAACTTCTGAAGAAATACGATTAGAAAGTTGACTTTAACTAGAAGGAGGCGATTCTGTCTTAGACGTAATGACACCCACAATCCGATATTAGAGATCGCTTTGTAAAACGTCTAATAAATCTACATGAAACGCAAGCTATGATCAAACGAGAACTGGCACTCCCAAAAATTAGTGTAGGAAAGAAGTGACTGGATATAGATTGCATAAAACTTAATACGAAAATTAAGGACATTACTGTTACGACTATCAGTCTAATACCATTGGGAGCTTGACAATCGGCTTTGGTAATAGTCGTCCCGTAGTTAGCATAAATTGTTTTGTTTACATATAAAAAAACATGTCTTCTCCCACACCTCAAAACTGGCAAGAAGTCTGTTGAGCCGAAATCGAAACTTATCATTCTCTAAAAACATATTTCCAGGTGAGAAATTAAGCTTCAAAGCTGCCCGTTTCATGGAATTCCAATCTACTACAGCAGTCGAAGATGCGATGCAAACGTGAGAATCGACAGAGTATTATGGTGTCAGGAGAACTTAAAAATTCGTGCATTTCATATATTTCCTAACCTGCAGTTTGAATTTTCAAACTTCACGTCTATCCAACCGCAAGATCTGCATCTTAAAATGGTGTCAGAAGTCATCATTGGGTTGAAATTAAACCGGTCTGATAAAAGTATTGGTATTACAAAAGCATTACAGACAATATTGAAAAAGTATTGATTAGACAATAGCGATGATAGAATTCACTTTCATTCTATCAAAATATCTCATTCTCTCTGCTTCTCTCTCTGCTTCTCTCTCTTCGTCTCTCTCTCTCTCTCTCTAGGTTTCTCGAAAAGCTGCATAAGCGGCGGTATTTGCTGCAGTTGGTCCTTTTTGGGCATGGAAATCAAGGGAGAATTTTTCTGCGATGAAATCTTCCTTAAAAAGAGGGGATTTCAAACTTTAAAAAGGAACAAAGATAAGGTTCTTCATGTGGCAAAAGATAGTTTCGTAATTTTCCCAATAAAAAGGATGTTTGATGAAAGTCTCGGAAATGATAAGACTTCCTCTTTAACTATACAAAACATTTACTTTGACTATGCTATAAAAATTTCAAGGCCTTATAACGAACAATGACATCCTTTTTACAATTACTTATTGACAAACCCTTCTAGCCATTGAAAATGACGTGTTCCTGTATTCACCCTCTTTTAATCTGTCAATTTCGATTATTCATTCTACTCAAACCAAGCACTATGTTTTTTCGACTCCGACGTGTGGGAATCCTTCGCTAACAATTGATGAATCCCTTGACTAAATGTAAATAAACTTTGAATCCGATTTACCATTTGAGAACTTTCTGTCAATTTTTACAAAAGGCTTCGAGGAAAGTTGTGTCCTTGATTGTTGATATGTATGCTTATATGCACATGACTTAAAAGGACTTCCTCTTGTATTCCTGCAACTGTATTCATAATTCACCAAACCCGGCATGAACCATAAATTAGTCAGTAATCGAAATTCATATCGAGTTTGTACGTAATAGTGTACCACCATTTGAGTTACGTCAATCCTAATTCAATACATCAAACCATAGTAGATGGCGACAAAAACCTTATGAAATTAATTTTGGCTGAAAGTGAGTGCCATTTCTTTTGCGTTAGCCTAACAAGTATAAGTGAAAAACAGCTGTCGTACATGCAAACAGCTTAATATGTGCTTGCATGAATATATATCGTTGCCGTTTCTTATTAACGTCATTCATATATTACCAAGCATACGCTATACTACGATGTATAAATCAGCAACAAAGACATCCTGTTGGGGTAAACTAGGACATGATTTAAGATAAATTTCTTGTTAGCACAGTGGAGATGAAAGGAAGTAGGTACGTTTGTGGGTTATCATGCACAATGATTGATGCATTTGATTTTATTCAACCTCATAGAATCTATTCACGAAGAATAATCATGGGGTGATATGATATTGTTCGGAAAATTTTGCGTTTTAAAGATAGCATCATTTATCATATTTTTCCTCCTCTAGTGAGAAAGGTGACGAAAAGATGACTCTTCTTTAAGTAATGCTGAAATTTTTCAAAAAAAATGACGCGTAAATAGATGAAAATTTAGGTTTTAAAATAATGAGGATGAGGTTGAGGATCTTGTACGGTTGCAGTTTAGTTACCAACAATTTTGTGTCATCGTAATTACACCTTTTGGAAATGGGACTATCACAATTGTAAATCATAAGTTCAACTCCTACAGTCATCTTTATTTATTGAAAAAAGCAGCAGTATTTTACTTGAAAAAAATGTTCTTAGGCAAAATCAAAATTATTGAAAACTTGAATGTCTTTGCTAAGTCCTTTACGATGAACAAAGAGTAGTCTACAGTCTGCTAACTCCATGTCCTAACCATATGCTAAATATTATGACGTTCAATAAGCATACCCACCCGGGAAAAAGGCGTTCAGACTTGAAAGTTGTCCGAGGCTCATTCTAAAATTAAAAATCTTGCTTAAAACTTGCCGTGAAGGTAAGCGTAGCGTTGCAAAGAGATCAGCACAGCGTCACCACAAAACAGCGAAAACACTTCGAACAAACTCACGATCTAATAGGATTCAACCAAAATAAGGGGAATTTTATTTGGATTAGGAAATTTCCTCTCATTATTGCGTTTAGCAAGAATACTTCTCACAACGCTTGTGGGTAAACCAAATCGAAACATAAATCTGCACATGCTTTTTCTATCCCTCTCTGGCTTGAAAGCAAGCGTTTTGCAAGCAATGAACAGGTTGAATAGTTTATCTGCAATTGGCTGGATACACTCTTACAGTCATCCTTCCAAAATTGCATGACAAAATGCCTGTTCTACTGGATAAATGCAACAGCATAAGGAACCATGTTAAAAAATAACTTTAAAATGTGGAACCATTGTTGTTATTATTGATTTAGGTCGGCTTTATAGAAATAAATATTACACTTTATGTATTTATATTGACGCATGTATTGTATAAACTTTTAAAAGTTTCCCGACACAGAGTAACGCAGTGTATTAATTTAACTGAATATACACACTTATACATTGACAAATTATATTCACATTAACGCACAATTGTTTATTAGTTGTTCATTTGAATCACTGAACTATAAGTTGAACGTGGGCGTAGATATGGCGGATAGAGGGAACTATTCCGTGTGCCGCTTGTAGTGTCCGGAGACAAAGTGATCTGATGACGCCGCAGCTGCAGTGTCATCGGGGCCAAAAGCTTTCACTTCTGGCCCTAATTACTAATGCGCATGACGCGTTGTCATTAGATTTAAAGCCTGAAGTTTAGGCAGTTTATAAGTGTTGAATAAACAGTCAAATAAACAACTGCTACAGTTTTTTTTCTTTTCTACATTGTTAAGCAATAAACGTTGAGAAAATGTGCAAAACGTGCACAATTTATTGCTCGCTAATGGGTTAAGGATCAACACACTAAACTGTATCCTTTGAGATAACGCAAACAGCACATGCGTTCAAGTTTGTACACACAAAAACAATCTACATTGTTTTTCGTAAACCTTTGAAGGTTCACAAGCCGCTCGTTCGCATTAATGTGTGAAATGTAAACGTTTCATCGATTGTTGCTAAAATGTTTGCATTTTCTCGTACCCTTTTGTCAATCTCAAGTCCCTTTGCCAGATGTTGAATTCATCATCTTTTTTTTTATTATTAGTTTTTATTTTGTTGTTGTTATTAATCTCAGCCGAAGTCGCTTCTTATCCTTTCTTCAGTTTTTGTATAAAAACTCATGAAGTGTCTGGAACCAGGGAGTCTGCTCAAGACTCTAGTTACGAGCGGATCGTGCATTACAGCGAAAAGGTAATGGACGATCTGTTCGGACATTACCAACAGCTCCTGTAATCGTCACATAGTGTTTATCGAAAGATAAACACCAGGAAAGTTTTGTGACGGTCACAACGGACATTACTAACAGGTCTTGTGATCGTCACATAGTGTTTATCGAAAGATAAACACCAGGAAAGTTTCGTGACGGTCGCACCGGACATTACCAACAGGTCCTGTGATCGTCACATAGTGTTTATCGGAAGATAAACACCAGGAAAGTTTCGTGACGGTCGCACCGGACATTACCAACAGGTCCTGTGATCGTCACATAGTGTTTATCGGAAGATAAACACCAGGAAAATTCCGTGACGGTCACAACGGACATTACCAAGAGGTCCTGTGACCGTCACATAGTGTTAATCGGAAGATAAACACCAGGAAAGTTTCGTGACGGTCACAACGGACATTACCAAGAGGTCCTGTGATCGTCACATAGTGTTTATCGGAAGATAAACACCAGGAAAGTTTCGTGACGATCACAACCTTAGCGATTATCACAACATTTTTGTGGGTTAAGCTGAGGACTTGACCCAACTGACTATCCAAACAACTAATTTACACTTACTTAATTTTTCAGAGCTTGAAGCAAGTGTGCTTATCGAACAATAAGTGTATACTTATATATACTGGTGACGTAGTGCGCTGTAGTGGGAAATAACAACAACCATGCGGAACCATGATTAACTTTAAAGTGCATGTTCTTCTGAAGTGCAATGTAAAAAAAAAACTAATGGGAAAGGCTCCTTGGTATTCAAATAGTCCTCAAATTTTATGTGTATGTCCTCAAATTTTTAGTATGGGTGGAATGGGATTTTGTCAATATTTGAGTTGATTCCAAGGGGATTATTTGACCCTGTTTGGTGGAGAAATAACAAATGAATTATAGTTATTGCGGCGACAATAAAGGGTAAAACGAAGTGAAACGTGAAAAATCGTGTTAGTGTTGCGTTGCATGGATCTGAGCTATTTGAGGGGACTAATTAAAATAATTACGGACTGAACAAAATGAATAAATACCAAACTAAAATTAAGACGAAAATGTTTATTTTTTCACTACCAACTACCATTTTTTTTTTTTTTTGATTGCGAGGAAAACAAAGCAGTACATTTTAAATGCTCTAAAATCACGTTTCACTTACAAATGAATAATAGAGAAACAAATGAGTAACTTAGTGAATGAAGTGGAAGTGGAAGTTACTGGGTCCATCTCTTTTGAGCTCTATTTCAGGAGCATCTAAAACATTAAAACATTCACAAAAACTTTCGACCAGAAAATCCAATGGCAAAAAGAACTTATTGAATAATTTGTTCATTATAGATCATTATAGATCGAGATGGACGAGACTGTATCCCATATTTTGTTACGTATCCTTTGACAAGCGAAGATACATTAACAAATAATTTCAATTTAGTCTTTAAAAAGTTTTTTCTTCAAATTTTTTAGCAATTGCGTCTGATAGTTTTTCAAAACTCCGAAAAAATTGAAATTTTCGAGAATAAAATAACACAATTAATTGATTCAACCCACAAATGTCCTTTCGACAGAAAAGATCTTTCACAACTTCAGCCAATTTATACTTGCGAAAACATTTTGAATAATTCTAAATATGAATCTATCTCTGTCTCTAACCAACAACTTTCACTACGACAATCACTACAATCCACTACGACAAACCTTCATTATATCCTGCTGGAAAATTCCGACTACCTATGAATTTTTTACATTTAAAATCTGGTCGTCAATCAGATACAAAAACGCATACCCCAATACCATCTCCCCTTCAACAGCAACCTATCAAATTTTCAATTTTAATTCAACTAATAAAAAATTCAGTGATACCAGAAGGTCCAGGCACGTTGAATTCGAGCTGGCAAGTATTTTGCAGTGATAATAATAATTAGAAAAGCTGAAATAAGACTGATTGTGAGCGGAATTATTAATGAACGAGTGCGTACGTGGTACGCGCTTTGTGTATCCTTATAATTGATTACACCAACAGCCAATTTATGTGAAGGACCGAATGACTTGTAAGTTAATTTTCGCTTCATTTATGTAAGGATGACTTGAGGTTTGTTGTGGGATAAAGTTTTGTTAGGCAGGCGGAAGTGGGTGTGATGAATTATGTTTCTGAAACACAGATTTATAATGCGTTTTTTTTTTGGTAGGTCTTTGTCGAAAAGTTTTCCACTTTTAATCATGTAAGAAATATAAAGGGAAAAGTATGAAGAACGTGCTTTTTTTTTGAAATCGTTTTTCGCATTTTACATAAGTATCATTCTACCACCTTAGAATATTTTTATTCATTATTTTCTTATTGTCTTATTTCTTAAGTCTTATTGATCTTTTTTAAACGTTTTTGAAAATTAATAGGCACGCTTTCACGTTTTAATTAATTCGGCTGAACTTTTAAAACCATTCTCAAATACAGGAAATTTTGATATTTGAAACAAAGTCTAACGCAAACGTTGGAGATTGAAATAGTAGCTCTTTGTTTTGGCTCAATTTCATTGGTTTCCATCAATTTTCAGCCACATTCACATTTCTGGATAAATCAATTAAAAATTTTTCGAATCACTAAGGGAGCCCATGATTCTGGCATGCAGCAACTGTAAGACGAATCGCAAATCGGTATGTTGTATTATTGTATCCATCTTGAATCCTTTTTGAGAATGCGTGAGACATACGTGAGGTCAGTTGATTTTATTACATAAAATACACTTATATTATCCTTCTCATTTCTCTTTGAGCAACGTTTAAGAACGTTACTAAGATGCATCTTGTAAGAATATCTTGTAATTTTTATGATTGTTCGATGAACTGAATATAAGAACATCCATATCCTTATTAGCAACTCTGGATGATCTGGTGTCAGCCCTAAAAAACTGAACCTAATATAAGTTTCGGTTATTAAGGTGCACAGTGCTATTAAAGGGAAATTAAGAGCTCGATTAAATTTCTAGGTTCAGAATCAAAGCCACAGAAGAATCACATCGATATAATCTTCTGATGTTTTGCTAGCCCCTGGATTGATGACAAAAATCAGCGAAGTAGATTGGATTGCTAGTAAATCAAAGAAGCGAAACTTATGGCCTTCATTAGGAAAAATACCCTCCACAAAATATCACATGGATTTGGATCTGATGGATTTTATTTTAACTTTGAACAAATAAATACTTCTTGTTGTTGACGATCTTAGCTCCTGAAGAACAGCAGTAAGATAGAGGAATAAGTCGATTTTCCAAAGCTAGCAATATTTATTTTGAAGTCTTCAAACAATTCAAAAACCAGCATCTAGAAATCCACGGAATTTTTTTGAAACCCTTCCAAATCCGATCGTTTTCTATGAGCTCAAAAGAATGTAGCTCGCAAAAGGTTTGGGGACATTCATTGGCGCTTTGTGAGTGCTCCAAAAAAAACTTTGCCCCATCAAACAGGGAAAGCTGTGTCATATCGAATGCAAATACTCTCATTGAAGGGGTTTTATCATAATAACAAGTCCCAATCGTAGCGTAACCTCTAAAGAGCGCTGAAACTTCGAATAAACTGCCAATCTAATGGTATTTGATGAAAATTATCCAGATGCATTGGTATTGGTTAACGAAATTTGTTGGCTATAGGAGATATTAACAAAGGTGCACATAAATGCGCATTAACATTCCCTTATATTTTGTATTCACACACAATGACTCACTTATACCATTACACCGGACGAGTTATTCTCACCTGCATTTAATCTCCGAAAGCTGGCCATCACGATCTCTCCGCTTACTTTAGATGTTTAGTTTCAAAGCTCTCTTTCCTGCCAAGCTCGCTTTATTTGTTACATGGGATATTCGTATCTCTTCTCTTTGTTATGTCCCTCCGAAAAAATTAAACATGACAGAACCGGAAAACTTGCTCAGGCTTTCAAAATATAAAATCTGAAAAGAGATATATCTGAACCAAGCATTGGGGGATGGGAATTTCGATAGGTTTTTATTAAGTTATAGGATTGCAGGTTTTAAGCAGATTGATATTTATTCTCATCTTCTTTTTATGTATTTTTGACCTCGATTTGCATTTCTTTTCTTTTCATACTTAATTGTTTTGTAGCAGAATTTCTTTTGAGACAATATGCTTGACTGATACCATTAGTATCTGCACATTTTTTACCGGCAATTGTTGGCGCATTTATACTTTATTGCTTATGGAGGCTGGTAACTAAGATCGATTGTTAGATGATATCTAGGATAAAACTTATTTATGTACACATACTCGTTTCGGCGATGTGCTATTTCGTCCTTTTCATTATCTGTCATAGTTAAATAAATGCCGTAATCTATAATAGAATATACACAAAAGTACACGATAGATAGTTTGAAAGCAATCAGTCTTGATAAAGACCAGATTAAAGCTAGGGTAACTTAACTCCCATTAACAGATGAATGCTTTTGTAACATGTAGCATAAAACATGTTCGAAAGACCAGGGGTACAATGAACATTGTATCTGAGACGCCAAAGGCAGTTTTGGATTGGGCCATCGATGAAAGTGAAGTCGATTTCCTGTAGGACATTTTTTGAATCTTCCTACAAACAAGTCATAAAATGTTTTCAAGGAAGTCGCGCTTAATTGTTCAATGATTTTAATATTTCTGGTAAAGCACGGTCATTTCTATTTAAAAAAAAGAAAAGTCATTCTTAAACTCTGCTCGTCACATGTCATAAAAATCTTTATAACATACCGCGGAGGGGAAACAAAATAGTTTTTGTAGTGTAAGATCAATTTTATATGTAATACAAAATTAATAAAAAAATTTAACCGAAATCAATTGATTTAAAAGTAACACCTTTTATGGTGAGCTTATATGCATAAACCTTAAATATATGTGTTATATGGAAAAACCTTAAATTAGAAAAAAAAATCCTGGTTTTTAGTATGAAGTAAATATTGAATAAAAAATACGTAGATTGCTCATTTTTTACCCTGAGTGTGGGACTCCCACACCCTAATACTGCTAGAATACCCACGAAACACCTCCCCTGTCAACCTGAAAACCTAGCCTGGAACCGTTTGACATATTACTTTGGGCTAGGCTTCGTGTTATTACCCCTAGAGGTACCTTCAGATTATTGGAATCTCTTTTCCAGCAGGCACGAAATAAGCGCTTAAAAGCGCTTGAAGTAATTTTACAAGGCTATTCCTGATTACGGGGCTTATGCGCTCAAATATTACAGGTAACGCATAAGTTGCATAAATAATAAATAAGCCATTGTAAACCGCTCTAAGAGCTTTCCTGCCAAAACTTTACACAGTCTTAGACACGTGACAAATCATTTAAGATGGCTGAAATTATCTTTTCCTAGCTATACTCGCTAGAGTTGTTATTATACAAAATAATTTAAGTAGGGCGGCAATATCCCTCTATAAGAACCAAGGTCTCTTTTCTACGCCACGCAGAAAAAAAGTAAAGAGTCTCTTTTTTGTAGTTTTACATCACAGACAATTCACAGCACAAACAATTTAAATTAACTAAGTCTCCTTAACCTGTAACTTCAGGTATCTTTGGCCTTGAATCAGTGAAAAATTATCATCATCATAGAATCACAGGTAGCAAAAAGTACGCAAGTGTACGAACGATATGGAACCATGGATAACTAATCAGAGTCCCACCAATCCTACACCAAATCACTCGTCCCAGACAAACTACTCCTATGAGTCTTCAGATTTTTGAAAACCAACCTTTGGAAATCACTTTCATGTCGTGGACCATTTGGAATGTAAAACTGCGCTCACATAATCTACAAAGATTTTCCCTCCCCTGTACTAGAAGCAAATTATAATGTTCAGACTGTTTTATTTTTCCACTTTCCATTGCAGCTAGCCCATCTTATCATATACCCGCTGCTCCTTAAACAAGTCAAAGTCCCGAGACTCATCATCGATAGCTCCCACATCTTTCTTGTAAGTTGGTCACAAATATGTGTATGTGCTGGGCTTGTGGTGCCTTTTGAATGGTTTCCTTGACCTCTGTACAGTCCTTTGTTTTTGTTCAATAAATGGCTCAACCTCAAAATTCTAATACCAACAAAACTCAAGGGCGAATAAAATCCTTTTTGAGTTTGCAAACACTCTACACAAAGTCATAGTTTTGATCAAATATTTTTGAGAAGTTAGAACCCGAGCTCTTAAACATCACCACATTCAATATTAATTTCTGGAAATCAACTTATTTCCTTGAAATAGTTCCACAGTACAATTATCATGAATATGATAGTACAATGGAATCCATGCACATCAATATCATTTGTTCATTGATCCTCAATTCAGATTGCTTTTTTCATACAGTTTAATTGCAATTTCCAAAACATGTCAATGTTTGCTTCGCAAACGCTTCTGCACATCTTTCAATAAAGTAAAATTTCATTTCCCCACGTTGCATATCCTTTCATGCAGTTCATGTATGTAGCAAGGAAAATTCACAACTGTTAATAAAATACGGGCTCACGTACTACGCATTTATTCAAATCTAATTACATTCAAATTGATGAATGTCCAACTTAGTGGATACAACCATGTAAAAGGGACTTTACTGCTTAATAGCATTAACGATCAAATCACGATGAGTCGTCATAGCACGCTTCCCAATTCATATATTTCCCTCCATACAAAATAAAGCTTCCCTTTATAATGAATATTTTCCTCTTTACAAAATTTTCCTTATGCAAACTGAAATACTAATTCTTAATAAAACATACAACATTTCGCTTTATAACTAAACGAATGAAAGATTCAGCAAGGAGATTAATTATTTTGTGAGCTTTTGTTTGATATTTAATCCTTTTCCTGTGGGTAATGCTTATCAAGAATTCTATAAAGAAATCACACACATGTATGATAAACACTACGCATAACATGGAGATAGCAACGTGCTGTGTCACGGTTCCTAAGAATGGACGAGGAATCAAAGCGAAATAGGTTTAAGGAGGTGATTCCTTCCAACTTGCAAGTCTCAAACTTTAAGCTAAAGAAAATGGTTGTCTTTGTTGCATACTTTGATTTATACTTTGTGGAGATCAGAATCGCAGTTTGTCCAGAAAAAAAACATGCTGGACTTAGTAAGTTATGAGAAATTCCACTTGTTAAAACTTTATAGCATAGAATCTAACCAGTCGTGGAAATATAACTCTAGCCGAAACTTCACAGTAAGTTGATGTATTGAATTGGACGGGTAAGTTACCAAAATATGTCCTTATGGGAAACTTTACAGAATTAGATCCAACCAGTCGCAAAATTTTATCCCTAAGAAGGATATATAATAGTTCTCAGAAAAATGAGTCTCTTGTGAAAACTTTCTTATAATTTGATGTAGCGGCTCAGTAAAGTGGACTAGTAAGACACGAAAATGTGTGAAGAGCGGAAATACACTGGAAAAATGTAGCCACTACTCCTATAATATCAGTCTTGCTGAGTGGTACTAAGGAGACCGAAATGTAATGCCACTTTCATACATTAATTTCAATCGAAATTTTTAATAAGTATTCAATAATATAATCAATAATATAACCACACTCGTTATGAACAACCTTTTGCTGTCTAGTGTGCAAATTTTCAATCCCGAACGGATAAAAATCAATTGGTTTTTGATGAATTTTTCAGGATAGTATTCAAATTGTTTGCCACTAGGAAAATGTTGGAAGGATTGAAATCACTGGAAACGTGATAGTGCGATATCACCGGAATATGATAGGTCTTGCAGTACCTTCCATCCGTATTCATGTCTTTTCTGTCGACAATAGCAGGCTACATTTTGAGGCTAAGATGGGTTCACTCGATTCAATTGCTCACAATAAAGGACTATATGAACCATTTATCTAGGTTTCAGTACTTCAAAGTGAACGATTCCGCTGATACTCCACCAAACACATAGAAGCGCGTTTTACGGTTCTGAACTCTGCCATTCTGTACTTCGTAGTTTCCGTTTGGATTGAGCCACTATCATTTGTGTTTTGGATTATCAGATAGGTCCCATTTTTTGTCTCCAGTGCTCAAAAGATCATAAAATGGTTCGGTATGGTGCGGTTGGAGCTTGCGTTGCATCTGACGGATCGGTTGGCTTTGGCACCTACTCTGCTTAATTTTTCAATACGTTCTGGATGTCTTACATGGTCGACCGAGGCTGATTAAGTGTGTTGGAATTCCTTAGAATACAAAACCTAAGGCACAAAGGTTTCCGGTTTTATCGAAATGAGTAAATGCGGAATATTCTAGTTCCATTGGTGTGGAAATCTCTCCGTCGGATCGTTGAGAAGGGAGGGGAAAAGGTGGTGTTTCCTTTGAGAAGTACGTATTTGTTTAGAATATAAACAGAAATACGTATCTTTTCGATTTTGGGAAAATTAAATTGGCTTTTTTTCTTGATACAGCCCAAAGTATTCACTTTGGTTGCATTGGTTGTGAAAAGTCTCTTTGTTTAAGTCATACGTTTCTTGTTAATGCATGTTGAATTTTTTCTCCTTAGCCATAGAATGAAAATATCTTAACTCAACATGGCAAGAATCATACTCTCTGAATATTTTTTCGGAAATTCTTTTAACTGAATCTTTTTGGACACTTACGAGAAAAACATGATCATTATGTTACCACATTAACTTCACAACAATTTCAGTAGAACTAGACATTCACATTTATTGAAAAATGAGTCTTTTGGAAGGTACGTTTCTGTCATTGTGACATTTTCTTCACCTTCTCTCTATATGGAGTATGCCATATCGAAACCTCACCAACTTACTTTTCTAGAGAGTTTCTATTGAATTGGAGTCAAAGGCTTAACTTTACTGAATTAATAGAGACTCTTTGCAACTTGGTTCAAAAATTAAAGTTACGAATTGGTTTGTATCTTTGCGTATTTCAATTAAACTGAACGCCTCAGGCAACAAGATTACTGTTTTCCTCGAAACATTTGGCACTATCAAACTCAAAATTCGACAATCAAACTAATAATCTTTGAAAATTTAAAATAACACTTCGACTTTGGCATGTTTCAATCAACTGTCAAAAGAGGTAATCAATTTCAAAAAACGGTTGAACGCTTGAATATTTATTTTTTTTTCTATTTAAATCACTCTATGCATGTTTTTCTGCAGAAAATAGAAAATCACTGTTTTTGGACAACTTACGCTACAATACAAAAGTGGGCAAATATTGAGGAACGAAAAATTTGAAATTTTCAGTTTCTATAAATCGTTAAATAAATTTTGAGAAAAATGTCAATACCAATTTGAAATCCGAAAATTCAACCAAAAATTTTTTGGGGGTTGATTTTTCGCTCCTTACGCGAGAGGTACCTATGACGCTTGGTTCTCGATCTCTGAATCTCGATTCATTCTCAATTCCAGCTTTTGATCCTCGATCTCGTTTTATTGTTACTCCGCTAAATATGTCAATATTTTCAGTTTCCCGCGTACTCCAATTTAATTATAATGACTTTATATCCCTGTTTGCCTTTGACATTTTCTTATACGTTTCACTATCTCTAATCTAATCTAATCTAATCTCTCTAGTCTTGCTTTTTGCCTTTCTTTTTTGCACATTATATTTTATTTTATTGTTTTTTTTTTCGTTATTGTTTTCCAAAATTAAATGGGATTCTTTTTAACCTCTCTGAGATACAGACAATGCAAATTATTATCTTCGATATCAGCTCCTTGTTTTAGTTCTTTCCATTTCTTATTGGAATAGTCGGTGGGCTTGGGTGAACAACTTTGGATGGGCAAATTAAAAACGTTTTAAAAAGCTGTTTCCATTTTGAATCGTGTAAATTTGGCATTCTAAAAATTATGCCGAAAAAATGATCAAAAAAATCATGAAAAATTATAAATACAAAAATTGAAAAACTTGCATCTTCCGTTCATAGTTTTGATATTGATGAGGATTCATGAATTGGAAATGGATTCATACGAAATTGAGTAGCACATCACACTTTAACCACATTGTTACCATAAAACTAGGACCCCGCCTTGATGTATGCATGTATGCTTTGATGTATCCTTCGTTAATAATTGCGCCATACTCTACCTTGTTTCCATAGTATACCTTACTTTTTTTTTGGCAGGCTATTTAAGCCCTGAATGAGAGTCTCCCAGCAGTGGAAGGCTACGAAACTACTCTCAAAACACCTCTCATAGCACCCTTAGAACCTAGCTTAGAGCTACTTGTTACATTACGACTGGTTAGGCACTTTCTTCCTCGCCAGCTGGTGCTTTCGTTTGCAAGAGCCCTATTTTCTGCTGAAAGAAACTGAGAAGTTTTTTTACTATTTTACTTTTTACTATATTACTTACTTTATATTCTTTACTTTATTCCTTAATTTATATTTTCAATATAAAATAACCCCCCCCCCCCCTTCGCATACACTACACATCCCGTAAAAACCTCACTTTTTCTCTCGCAAGAAAAACCTCTTTTTCATTCTATGCAAGTACGATAGGAAAAACCTACGTCGACTTAGGATCTGAATAAGGTAATAATCGATCTCACCGTGTCCTCAGTTAAAACATGATCTCACATCCTGTCGTAATGAGTCTCGGATGTTCAGCCATAGAAGTAGAGTCCGTTACAATCCTCGTGTATTATAGCCTGCTTTTTCTGTTCATTCCTTCAAAGACATGTCCGCCTCCGCACATCCACTAGACAGAAAAAGGATCCATTCCCACAATAACCATCACCGATGGTTTGAGGATTTTACAATATGCCTATGCGACTCATAATGAGGAGCATTATGAGCCTCTATACCAAAATTTGTTATTGTTTTTTTTTTTTTTTAATTTTAAAACCCATGCAAAAAACTCTCATTGCAGCAGGTGGTGAAAAAGTCTTCAAGGACCTCAAATGAAGGACAATTTTAATCCGTGTAATTGAAACATCATCCCATTTCAATTTCTTCTTTGACTATTTAACTGTATCCCTTTTCAACTTTTTATATCACTGGCTGGATGGCCTTTGGTCAACTACTTTGACTAGGAAACTGAAAATTATATTCAGAAACTATTGGCATTTGAATAGTGTGAATTCATGAGACGTCATCAAAACTTAAAAATAATAATAATAATAATAATAATAATAATAATAATAATAATAATAATAATAATAATAATAATAATAATAATAATATGGCCTTCCGTTCCGTATTTGTGATATTAATGAGGAAGACTTGATAAATATTCTTCTTTTGTGGGTATAACGAATATAAAAATTATTTAAAAACAAACAGAGCACTCACTTGATTTCATAAAAGATTCACAGCAACTATTGAGCAATCTATTAAACATAAATATATACTAAACACATATCATCAGATGCAACGTCAACATATGTCATAGCATAATAATAAACAGCGATGACTCTCGAAAAACACTCGCGATTGAACGGGGTTCAACCAAAATTAGTAGAATATTATTTGTATTGGTAAATATTCTCTCAATTCATTCTCATCTTTCCGTTTGATAAGAATAACGACTTAAAATATTGGGGTAGAAACTCAATGCAACTGAACATCTTATACTGCTTGCTCCATCTTTTCCTGTCAAAAACTGACCGAGAGTATGACCACTGTATTGTGTTCACATGATGCTAAGGCTATGATAGCGTGACACGTTTGCCCTCGTCTGGTGCACTTGATTTCGATGGAATTTTGATTACTTATGGTAAATTCTTACGAGGTCGAACCATTTATAAACTCAGATTCAAAGTTTTCAAATCAAAGCAAAAATCAGCTACGTTCGAGTTAATTCTAGTTTGACAAACGTACATTTAGACTAAATCGCACAGATAAAAACTAAATAAAATTATCCAATTTGATTGAGAAATCTATTAAATTCCACCATTAAATCACTATAAAATCACTTTTGTCACTATTAAATTCCATTCTTGTACATTGTACAGGTCTCAATTGAATTGTCAGACGAAATTTTAATTTTAGAAGATGGAAACTTCGACCAATACCGAAAACAGGATTCAGACTAAAACGTGTAACTATTTTATATAAAGCTTACAATTAAATAGCTAACACCTAAGTATTAACAAAATTAGAATAGCTGTGTCAAATTTACAACGTGACAAGCATAATGGATTAATTTATAATCAAAATTTTAGATAGTAGACGCCATTTCGGTAGCTATTACCATGAAAAATATAAATATATAGATCGTTGACACAAACACATCTGTTCTGTAAAATTAAAGTATTTGTATGAAAGGTAATTCTAAATGCTACTATTACATTTTAAGTTTTCTTCTAGATTTAATCATTGTATACGTGTATTTCGCTGCATCGAAATATTTAAGTATATAAAATTGAAAATCAACACAAAATATAAATTTAGTTATTAGTTGTTAATTGAATTGCTGAATCAAAACCGTTGACTTTGCTCATATGTACTTATGTTGATCATAAATCAAAGCAGCAATATAAATGTAAACATATTAACATTATTTAGCTATTACGTATATTACAAATCAAGTTGCATACCTTAATTCATTTTTTATGTATATTTAATGTATTTACATATTAATTCCTTTATAACGATAAATGTTATGTAAAAATATCAAAAATGCATACCTAAAATACATTACTCAAATCAATTCATCCTAGTTTTTATCTCTACCACAGGTTTTCTTAGGATGGTAAGTCATTTATTCTCCTAATTTTATTCACAAGGTCGTGCAGAAGCAAAAAATGAGCAGGATGATCTGCTCTTATTATAGCTATTATCCAAAGTATTATACCATGGTATTAGAAAATACTACATAATTAATCATTGCAAGTAATAAAAACTCCCATCATATTCCTTTCAATCCACTTGACATCTCTTTGACTAGGTACTTAGCATTTAAAGACACTTCGTCTGCATATACTCGTAAACGTGAGCCTGGATTTAACGGATTTATAATCCTAATTATCGTATCCGTACATCACACACATCATTCTGCGCGTTTTCTAACACAGCTATAAAAATCAGTAAAAAGCGCGTGAAGAAGTATTTCGCGTACTAACTGTTGCAGAATTTACGAAGGAAATTGAATGAATTATGATTCCAAGAAAAATTTTATATTTAAAGGAAGGAGCCTTCTCTTTATTTTGTTTCCTTAGAATTTAATTGATTATTTTGCATTTTGTAAATTTAGGCTTGCGGGTGAGCTTATATGTAAAATTTTCTTTATTAATTCCTTCTAACAACTGTTCAACAATAATTATTGGTTTATCTCTCACCTCAACTGTGTGTATGATCTATGCATGATATGACATTTTTTCAGATAAATTTCAATAAAGACGGGCATTGCACTAGGGAGCATGTCAAAAAGTAAGACTAATGGCCCTCTGATTATCTAAGAGATATCTGCTTAAGAATATGTGGTTTGGACGGTCATCGTTGTAAAGCTAGGAAATATGGTCATTTATCTTACTCTTTTGGTAGTAAACGAGTTCAATTGTTTGAACTGACATGAAATCTCGTGATTCTACCACCATGTGATGTAACGTGCACCATCCCACATACCGATGAAATGGACAAAAGTTATTTCGTTTTGAACATTCGTTTTTACCACATTCAATCTATAAGGATTCATTGCCATGAATTCAAACCTGACAAATATTGAAGGACATAATGAAGAAAAAAGTGAATTCCCATCGAACTTGATTGATTCTACTCTGAATGAAATCGAACGAAACATTTGTCTAGATCATCTTTGGACTTTTTACAGAATCAAAAGCTTTCAAATTAAAGTCGTAAATGAACAAATTGATAAATTTTCTCCCCTGAGAAATTTTCTCCCCTTTTCTTGCTTCCTTCACAAAAAGTCTATGAATACAATAAGGATATCTTTTCATTATTCGTCACTAATAAAAAACCAACAAAACATTACTGGAATACTCATCGACCACAAAGTTTGGATACCTCCTTTCAGCAAGACTGCACCATATAACATCGGTAAACAATAGCATCATAAAATGGGAGCAAGGAGTCTCTGCTTTTTCCAAACAGTGAACCACAGATTTAATAATCTAATTATAATAAAAACATTAAATCATAAATGAAAATCCAAAAATAATATATTGGTCAGACAACTTAAAACGTCAATCAAGTTTTCATATTTGCGGATGAAAACAGGAAACTTATACATTTCCTTATTATTTAATTCATAATTTCTCCGGCATTTGTCCAAAAACATAAAATACTTTCAGGTTTACTCAAATAAATTACCATTCACCATCCTGCCAACAGTCTGTTACAACCGTTTCGGAGAATATATACCGGTAGAAAGTCGCCAAATTTATTTCCGAACCTCTCTTTCGAATAGAAACCTGCCCATTGAATGTTTTGAGTAAGGAGGTTGTAATAGGATGTCAGTTGGTTTAGGGGGTCACATGCCTTCTATAGAAACACATATTTTCACGAAAAACTGGGTTGTGGAACAAAATAGTTTCTTTTGAGGTATACTGTGAGTACAAGTGTCGAGTGTTACTTTAAAATCGAAATAGCACTACGTTACAATGTTAAGCCTGAAACTATCAGCGAACTATCACTGCATCGATAATAGTTGATTTTATTAGTCATTTTCGACTTTTTCAATGAAAATGTCAAAAACAACTGCAATAAGCAAGAGTAAAAAGGAAATTGGACAAAATCATTTGGAAAAAGATCGATTTGACTTTGAATGACAGAGAAGATCGCTGGTTAAGGCTTTGCTTCACTCTAAAAGAGTCGACGATTAAACATATTCTAACAAAGGAAACGAATGCAGTAAGAATTTCCCTAATATTCCCATAACACCAGGATCCCAAAATTTCATAAGATTAAAAATGAAAAGAAATAGTAAATGTCAAACTCGAGGCGACGAGGAAGTAAACTTGAAGTGCTCGCTTCTGTATTATTCTTCTAGATCATTTTTTTAGATCCTCCTGGCGTAAACTGAATTATATAACACCGTTCAAACGCTTTAACGGCTAGCAACCAGGTAACTAGGAACTCCTTTGATGGTGAAATCCTTCTCCATTCAATAATCTCATTAAGTTGATGGGACAAGGCGCCTTCAAATTTATGCTGTGTTCCACGATATACAATTTTTTTCGTTGGGAGATAAGGACTGTTTACGCGCTGAGTGCAGCATTTCCAGCAGTTAAAGGCTACTAGACTACCAAAGCAAAATGGGAAGGTTTTAGTGAGTTTCGTGAATATTATCAACTATGAGTTCCTTGAAGGTTGGAAAAAAAAACCAAATAAATACTGATTAGGTGAGGAAAACATAATAACGTTGAATTTTAAAATATTTAAAATTCAGAGACACGAAAATTAACATGAAGGGTCCTTTTTGGGAAATGCGTATTAGTCAGTAGCCGAACATCCTTATTACTGACCTTTCTCTCAATTATCCGGCAAAACATTATCGGCAAGATCCTTCTCGAGATAACATGCACATTAAATCGATGTGTTTTGATTAGTTCATCCCAATTTACAAATCAAATGCAATAAAACCAGCACCATAATAAAGAAATGATTTCGCAAAAAAATAATTCTCAAGCCAGGGTAAGTGACATTACTCTAGCAAGAACTCTTCTCCAGCAAGATGATTGGTCATCAGTCGCCAACTGGACATTGATGATACTGCTGGGAAGTGTGGGGCTATACTAGCGAATTACTAAGTAAGCTACGCGCAAAACACATCTTTGCAAGAACCAAAAGCTAACTAGATCCGCAAACCACTACAGAGGATGACAAGAATGAGAAGAACACCAAAAAGATTGCTCTCCTAATCCGGGTCCAATGAAGCATCCGCCTACATGATTATGAAAACTTAATGGTATGTTGAAAGTTTTCTGTAAAATTAAACTAAGAAACTCTACAGGATAACTAATGTTCCTCAATTCAACGAAGAAGTATCAATCTCAACAGAGATATCGACGCAAACATAGGTAAAATAAAAAAAAAACATAAAAGACAGGATATGTTCGCCTGTGAGACGGGGAAAATTGTTTTTAATCAGTACACCCCATTGTTTCGAAATGTCAATCGGATAAATTTGTTCCAAAACTGAATAAATTATAACTATTTTTGAGTTATTTTTAATACAGTGCTGTAAAATTTGCAAACCTGGATTAACTTTACAAAACATGAACAATTACAGAACAAACCCGCTAAATATAGTGTAAAAATTGTGTCAATATGCAACAAAAAATGAAATACATACTTGATGCAGTTGCCTAACTTGGGGAAAACAGCCAAACCCATACCACGAACCTTACGGTAGTTACTCCTGCAAGCTAATAACGAAGACTCTTCATGGAACCAATCGACACTTGACAGCTGAATATTGGTATATTAATGTTCCTGTAGTAAAAGAGCTACTTCGGGACCGATATAAATTGACGATGTTTGACACTATCAGAAGTATCAGCAGAAATTCATGTGGAATTCAAGAATATGTCATCACGTATGTTTGGTTTCCAAGAAAATATCACTTTGGTCAACTATAAGCCGAAATTTGTTTTATGCAATGTACGAGGAGATCTCCAAAAAGAGAGATAAAATGATAAAATGATAAAATGAGCGCTCACTACAGTATGTTTTTTGGAATTTAGAATATGGCAATTCTAAAAAGTTGATTGTCTTATAATTTCAATCGGGCCGCTTCTCGTGTGACAGCAATACTTAAAAGAAACAACTTGAAAGATTTACATAAGGATTTGTGGCATGTTTGGCTTGAAACGATTTGAAACTCAACCCAACATGGACAAAAGACTTCGCAATGCAATACAAGTGAAAATTTGATGCTCCGAAAAACAGCTCAAAAGTTTTCTCGAACTTGTAGTAAAATAAGAAATAAGATTCCCTTGCGATTTCTGCCCATAAAAATTACAAAATTACAAAACTACCCAATTACAAAATAACTACACCAAACAAAATAATATTGTATGGAAAAACCTTCGTCAATGTGCCACAAACGTGATAAAAAAGATCTGAAAAGACCTTTTACAATAATACTTTTGATGCGTAAGAAAATTGTTATTTATGTATTTGAAAAATCATTTACACATTTTCAAAAAAGTTCAATCAAACGCAAAATGTGTTACTTATTATCTTTAAATTTTTATTTTAAAAAATGATCCCCGTAAAAAAACCTTAAAAAATGTTAAAAACAATAAGCACTAAACTTGTCGAATGAATATATTTTTAATATACGAGGTCTGGCTATTAAATAACGAAACTGCGCGCTTAGAGGGCGCCGTAGAGGGTTGGGGAAAAAACGAGTAGTGCGTTGGGTATCTAGATATCTTGTCTATGCACGTACCAAAACACGTTCTTGTCACTATTATTGTATTTGTGCAGTAGCGGTTTGAAATGAACGTGTTTTTTTCTCGTGCCGAAAACCATGTGTGAATAAAAACAGGAGCTACGTATCAATCTAAAATTTCTCCTTAAATTGAAAAAAACTCCGACTGAGTGCTATAAATTGTTGCAAGAGGCCTATGGGGACAATTTTCTATCTCGTGCGCGTGTTTTTGAGTGGTGTAAGCGCTTCAATGAGGGCCGAGAGAGCACTGAAGATGACCAACGCCCAGGGCGCCCTGTCACTATTTCAACTCCGGAAACAGTGACCAAAATCAACCAAATTGTGCGTGCAGATCGTCGAATGAGCATCCGGGTGATTGCTGAGGCTGTAAACGCCGATAAAGAAACGGTCAGACAAATTTTACACAAGGAATTACAGATGACAAAAGTCTGTGCGAAGTTGGTGCCAAAAAACCTGACTCCTGACCAAAAGCTCTTGCGTCAACAGGTCTGCTCAGATTTCCTTGAAGGGTTAAAAAAGATTCCGGACTGATGAAAAACATTATTACTTGCGACGAAACGTGGATTTTTCAATACGATGTTGAAACAAAGCGGCAATCGATGCATTGGAAGACGCCTAAATCGCTCAGAATCAAAAAAGCAAGGATGTCCAAATCAGAATTCAAGGCAATGTTGATAGTTTTTTTCGACATTAACGGTATCGTGATGACTGAATGGGTTCCAGAGGATCAGACTGTCAACCAGACTTACTATTTGTCAGTTTTGGCAACATTGCGAGAACGAGTTCGTAAGAAACGACCCGAGTTGTGGAAGAACAACTCGTGGATTTTACACCAGGACAACGCACCTGCCCATAACGCGCTATCTGTGAAGGAGTATTTGGCCGGTAAGCGCACTCAAGTGCTCGAACACGCACCGTACTCGCCAGATTTGGCACCGTGTGACTTTTTTTTGTTTCCGAGGATAAAATCTGCTTTGAAAGGTACCCGATTTGAGTCGATGGAAGCGGTAAAGCAAAAAACGGCAGAGCTCCTAAAGGCCTTCACCAAAGAAGACTTCCAGCACTGCTTCGATCAATGGAAAAAATGTATGGAAAGGTGTGTGTCGAGGAAAGGGGAGTATATTGAAGGTGAGCATTCGAAAGTAGAATAATTTTTATAATAAAAGCCTTTTTCGTAACCAGTCTCGTTATTTAATAGCCACACCTGGTATTTCTGTTAACATATCTGTATTTATTAGAAAACAATGTTTATAGTGTAATAAACAAGTGTTATTAACAAAATTGCTTCACATGCGAACATTAGTGCTAACGTCTAAAAAAGACACCTTAGTACTTTGTCTGCAAAAGAAGTCTCAAAAAACCCGCAAACTGCCTCCTTTGTGCGATAGACTTGTCGTTTTTGCTTGACTAAACAAAAATAGAAAAAGCTCATCACAGGCAACAATGCAAATGCCTCGAATATTGGACAGCGTCTGAAACGCTCACCAAAGGTACATAGTATATCAACATAGTTTATATCCCTTCAAAAGCGATACCATATATTGAAACCCTAATGCAATTTTTAAATGTCGCAAACTAAGGTACACAGCAACTTATTTCAAAACGGAAATCTGTCTCCGCGGTTGGGAAAAACAGATGCGCTTACCTTGAAAGATACTACCAGTGTACACCAAATATGGAAATCGACAAAAAACGACTGCCAAACCACAAAACTATCCAACTCCATAAGAAAATCTCGGTAGGCCAATGAAAAGATACAAACATTGCTTTTAGTCCAGCTTAAGGCCAGAAAACCCTTCAGAATTTTCAAAAAATCGTTTTTTTTTTTCTTTTTACATACTTCGAAAGTATAACACCCAAAGAATACACTGACTAAGGGAAAATAAATGTTTGTGGAGTTATCGCATATAATGTTGAGCAGAGGGACAGCTTGCGGTCAGATAAATAGCAAGTCGGGCGCTTGGACAGTTAGAGGCAGAGCAAATCCTGCTTGCTCACTTTGCTGTACTCTCCTACGAACCTTTGCTTTCTGATTTACATTGTTTTTTTTTTGACCAGGTAAATGTTTCAGGAAATTTCATACAGGAGACATTATCACCGCAATTAATAGTTGTTACATGTTGAAACTTTAAACGCGATTATCTCGAAACTATGTTTTCCAAAACTGCTCGAGTTGTAGCTCAAAAAGTTATCGACCGATTTCGATGAAATTTTGGGAGATTACTCAGTAATATTACCAGAAAGATTGAAAGGTAGCGTCAACAAATAATTGTTTTTTTTTTTTTTTGGGTAAAACATGTCGAAAAAATGCTCGAAAATTCGAACTTTGGAGTAAAAAGGCTCCCAAATTTTCAATTTTCAATTTTCATTTCATTTCATTCAATTTTACAATTTTCCATAATTTTTTAGGTATATCCTTCCTCTTAATATGTCAGTAAACGAGTGAAACTTTTTAAATCTTTTCCAAATCAAAAGCTAAAGAGTGACAACTGCAGCAATTTTCGATGTCACAGAAACCAGGCGTCCAAAAACTCTTAATAACGCAGCCATTTTTTTGGTAATGTCAAAAAAAATGTGTCAGAAACTTGAATACCATAATCAAATTATGTCAAAATTTGAAAATTATTAGATTATTTTATTCCCCCTAAAAAAATTCTCGAAGTATACCTATTTTTCACGCTTCTAAAGAGATTTCTGGCCTTAATGTCAACATCATCCCCAGCAACTTTTAAGGGATAATCCAGATCGCAACGCAATATATAAGTTTCACTACCATTATTTATGTTTTTAAACAGACACTTTATTATTTTGAACAAAATAAAAGATCCTTATAGATCCTTAAAGATCCATGTCCAAAGACAACCTCAAAGCAGTGGTATTCTGCTTGATTACATGCAAAAATTTTATTTATCGTTTCCACCTGTGCTGAAAGTATTTTAATACATAATTCTTTGGGCGGCCGAGTTTTGAATTCACAGTGTATAATCAGAAAACGTCATCGTTGACTCATAAACCAAGGACCAAATGAATTGAGCAACTTTTTAAATAATCTAATGTGAATAATAAAATCGAAAAGTTGGTCTTATTTTATGACGGTGCTCATCCTCAGAAAAGCAAAGAGAGTTTCAAAAATTTATAAATTAATTTCAAAAATTTATTTCGTAATAGTGTTTCAACTTTAGTAAGGCTCTATACTGTCAACAAAAAGAAAACCCAAGGAAAGACAAACAATCAGTTCGCAAAAAATTTAAAGTTTAGACAAAATAAAATCAAAATAAACAAGATTTGGGTTGAATGAGGCAACTGTTAGGACAATAAAGCGAATAGAAGATTTTTTTTGAAAAGCTGTAGGCAGGGTAATTACGGTAAGCACAAAAATGTCCACATATTATCTCGATGATTTAATAGTAGCAGTAGAAAAAGCTCCTTATCCACCTAAGGAAATCGTTGATGAGAATACCGTTAGCGACGCGCATAGTGATGTTACACCAGCACTACCAACGAAAAGAGAAATTAAAATTAAAGGCTGTTTTTTAATTTCAGTTTTAAATTTTTATGAAGGTTATTTATGCTTGGACTCTTTTTTTGTTTTTCTTTTATTTGAAAATTGTTTTCAATTGTTTTCATTCTTTCAGTTTGAAAGAAATATCGATAATTGATGTTTCAGATTTTAATTTCAAATCAATTGAATTGAATTGAAATTAAATGAACGTATCCCCCCTTTATTTTTCTATCCTTTTTCTCATAACTATAATGATTCCAATATCTTCGAGTTTTCTTTGGCTGTGTGTCGTTTTACACGGTTTCGTTTTCCACGATTTTTCCAAGAACGTATCTACCGAGTCAATCGAGGGATGAGTGTAAATAGGTTTTGAATCGGCGTTCGTCAAGAAATTTCTATCACGGGAAAGCTATGATGGAATGCTAGGAAACATGAAATACTACACATTGGTTTTGAAAATGGTAATAATCAGAAAATTTTATGTTCGCATTCCCAGTTAACAAATACCCTTTTGAGAAAATACAAACGAATGTCCAACAATGACAACGCCAGAAGAGACTTGACAGTTTTAATGTTGCATGCTGGAGTGTCAGAACGCGTCGGAGAAGGAGAGATCTCTTTTCCTAGCACCCCTTCCCTCTCTTCGCGCAACGGCAGACATTCCAGCACGTATAAGCATACAAGTCCTAACCTGAAATAATATGACAAACGATTCCAGGCTGGGTTCTCAAGTTGACAGAGGGAATGCTTAATAGATAAACGAAAAGCAGTGAGCGTCTTAGAGTCCTACGTAAATAGCCTTATTTCTTTGAGTTTTCCTTTGAATACTGCGATGACAATTTCTTTTTTTTTCCGAAATAACGTAACGTTTAGTCATTTAAAAAGTTTTTTCCTAAAAATTGTTTCCAAAAAGAATAGTCTCTCTATGAACCCTGAATAAACCTAAGCCTGGTTCCGTAAAATAAAAAAAGGTTGAGATCGAAACGTGTCGGAGGAAAGGTGGAGGTCGATCGTTTTTCGTTTTTTTTTTTTTGGTTCTCCCTTTTAAAAATATGTTGAAAAATGTTGGCTTTAATATTAAATGTTGAATACAAAATTTCATTTCATATTTATTTCCAGACAATAAAGTACAAGCATACGATTTCTTTTTTACTGCAATAATCAAGTTAGCAATTAATTTATTTTATATCAAAGAAAGCATCGAAAGAACATCGTTTTCAGTAAAATACTGGGAAATGGCAAGTCATTTCGTTCATAATAGCCTCGACGGTTAAATAACAAAATAATCCTAATTTTCAGCAATTAAGCAATTAAAGCTTCCTTCAGCAGTTTTGGGCGAAATAATTTAATTGTACAACCTCTGGTGCATATCCCTTAGCTAACGAAGCTGATTGTCTACCCTGGGAAATTATGATTCGGAATGAAAGTTGGGATAGAATGAAACAATTTTAGTCTGGATGAAAAACGTGTAGCCGGTCCTTAAATTAACCTTGAATTTTTTTCTGTCAATTACTTAAAATGTTTTATGAAAATTTAGCAGTCTCATATACTTCTTTCTAAATACATAACAAAACTATGAAAAACAAACAATATATTAAATATTAGTTTTTTTAGTCCATAGAAATTAACAAGTATCTACTGAAATGAATCTTGCTCCAGCAATTGTTACCCTCTGCAATTAATGAAAAGCACTTCATAAAGATACGATTTCCAGCAACATCCCAACGGGTTCCATCTAAACTTTTTACTTATCCCCTCATTTCTCACTTTCTTACTGTATCCTTTCATCAAATCTTGACCCAATCTCAATCTCAACAGTATGTCCTTAATCAAATAGAAAACTACAAGCATTGCAAATGAAATTTTCCACCAGTTGCTTTTGAGGTCAATTGAATTTAAAGTCACAAAGTATTACAGCTTGAGTTTTTATTATAAATGATAGTCGGGTCGGAGATTTATAGCGGGATATTAATTTTCTTGTGACCATTTTATAATGTAATGTAAGCTTTTGTGTCAAATTCCTTTTCCTCATTGACTCACTCGTAGCGACTGTAATTATTTTGATAAATCAACATCCACAAGTTCTGCCGACAAAATTTCATGGAAGAAGTAAAATATATTTATTGCTGGTGTATTAGTATTTGTTTATAATGTGGAACACGTTTTTCTTCTGCCAAGAGTCCTTTATGATGAAAAATTCATTGGATAATGCAAAAGTACGTTTACGCTTGATGGGATTTTCTAAAGAGAAAGGAAGAGTGTGGTTATAATTATAAATCTGCTCATTATTTATCTTAAATTTAAGTGTTTAAGTTTATGTGTTAAGGCAGTTTATTCATTGATAGAAAATGGATGAAGAAATCACAGCGATAGGCGAAAAGTAGAAGTAGAAGTATGGAAGCTTTCATATAATTCTTTTAGTACATATTGTATGGTAATAAATGTTTACGAGTGATGTTAAATTTATTCTGAGGAAAAGTTTCGTTTCTAGATATCAATAATTCGAACATGTTATTGAAGGAATTATGGAATTCATAAATTTCGTGAAATCCAGTACATTTTCTAGTTTAATTTTATTTATTAGTTTATTCAATTTTAAGATTTCTGACATTGTAAAATGTTTTCTCTGAAGATGTATTCTCAATTATCTAGACCGAAAAATAAGGCCATTTCCGCTGAAATAAGAGCTACTTGAAAATAACCAATACGAATTGGGTTTCCCATGCAGTTACATCGCCCAGAGAACGGTATTAATCCTTGATATATTTTCCTTTTCAACTCAAAATGGTTCTTCTCAATGCATCTACTCAACTGGTCCACAAACGACACGTAAAAATCAACAGTCGCTCGTAGTCCTTTTTTCAGCACTTTTATGTTTCAAAATCATTTTGAAAGGTGCTATCAATTACGAACGTTATTTTTTAATTATTTGAGGGTTTCTGGAATTTAATGTGTAACTTATAAGTGGCAAAACTCAATCACAAAACATCTAAAATATCTTAGCGTTGGCTGCACTGATTTGGTTCTCGGCTAAGCACAGCAATCTAAAAATGTCCACTTTCTCCCATTTTTGTGGAAAATGTAAAACAATTTTAGAAGTGTTTGGAAAGTCGCCATTCCTCAGCGATATGTTTATGACCAGACTGGAGCGTGAACTCAGAGAGAAGGATAAACTTCCAAGGGTATGGATAAGATATGTAGATGACATCTTTGCATACGTCAAGTCAGTCTTCAAGAGTTCTTGCGGACCTCAGCAGAGCACACAAAAACATCACTTTCACAGCTGAAGAGGAAAAGAACGGTGAGCTAGCATTCCTGAACACGCTAGTAACAAGAACGGATGGCTACTTAAGCTTCGAAGTTTATAGTAAACCAACCCGCGCGCAGAGAACAATTCCCAACTCCTCGACCCACACGAAACAAATTAAGGTATCACCATACCGGGCAATCATTAACCGCATGTTAGACTTGCCATTAAGCGCGGTGGCAAAAAAAGAAGGAAATGGAGTATATTGTACAGACAGATAAATTAAATGGTTTCAACCCATCAACAATAAGGAGGATTGTGGAAAAAATTGTGAAACCCAGAAAAATGAAGGACAGATCAACATTAACCACACTAGGCCAAGAAACAACTTTTTGGAAGGCTATAACAAACAATGAGGGCATCGCAAAGAAACTGAAAACAGTCTCAAAGAATACAAAGTGATACGACTTACAGAGTCCAGCAGTAAGTATCAGTTAATAACCTGGAATCCACAAAGGACAAGCGACAGCCGCACGAAAGATCAGGAATCTACAGAATTGAATACTCGAAAAACAAAGAAGTCTATGTCGGGCAAACAAGATGACTAATAAACACCAGAATACGAGAGCACATAAGTGACGGGACAGCAGCAAAAAAGAAAGGAAAGTTGAACAACTTCACATCAACCGTAGCCGAGCACATTATCAGAAAGGACATTATCATAAGGACATGATATAACAATTAACGACGCAAAACCAATAAGGGAAGCAAGGGATACAAGAGAATTTGACGCCCTAGAAAGCCTGACGATTCTAAGAGAGAAGAATACTCTTATTAACCAACATAGGGGTAATTGCAATTCCTGGCTTTTCCGTCTAATCACCTAAAATTGGAAAAATTTAAGGTTAAGCAACCACACTGTATATAGTTAATATTAAGTTAAGGTATTAGTCACTGAAGAAGACCGAACTATTACGGTCGAAAGTTACTTCGAAAATTAAGAAGAAAGAAAATTAAGAAAATTAATTAAAAAGAAAACAGACAGAAAGAATGCAAGACAAATGTTATCAAAGATCATAAATTTTAGTTGTTGGAACGTTTTGAAAATCAATTTTGACCATACTTACAACACTGGGGTGTTTGAAACCCCAAACTTTGCAACTTTCTTTCTTTATTCTTTGAGTTACCGCAGACAGGTAAACTACGGCAGCCAGCAGCTACTACAATACCACATTTGGTGCTCTCGAATTATTCACAAATATTGATATGAAGTGACATTCTTCAAGTTTAGATATTCAAAATTAAGAAAAAGAATTCCTAGGGTGTAATCCATCCCTAGGTGGGAGTTAATCCCGGATATAATTTCAAATTCTCTCCCTTCAAGGATATTTAGTGTTTAAGGTACTATAACCTATGGGAATTTTGAAAAAATCGATATTTATGTAAAATAAAATAACTTAAATAATGATGAAATTTTATAACATAAAATAAATTCCTACAATATTATACAAAAATTCGTTGCTGAAAACGAGATACATCAACTTTAGTGAGCGCGCGTTCTCGGATCGCCGCAGGTGCTCTGCCGCTCGCTCGCCTTTAAACTATTAACCGTTTTCCAAATTACCGGTTTTATATCTACGTCGATATTGTTCGATTACTCATGGGTTCTCAGTTTTATTTTAGTCATTGCACAAGTACTTTCTCATAGAAAACTGATGTATGAGATGTACAATATTCAATGAAGGACGTTGTAACCCAAAATCATGTAACTCATGGCACCATAGGAAAGTGCTCTTAGGCACTATAAAAAAGACGAAGAAAGCATTGCGCTGGCTGAAAAAGCCAGAAAGGCGGCCACAAAAGAAGGGCGTTTCGATAAAAAGGCCTAATTTCAAGAACAGCGGCCATTTTAGGATGAAGGTTTACTTTTATATGGTCCAGCTATGGCAGATTAACTGATAGCAAGCCACAAAAGCGATTTTTTTTTTTGAAAGAAATGTATTCAGTTAACTTCAAACGAGTTTTTTTCTAAATAACTTTTTTCAAATGGTGGACTTGCCGAATCTACTCGGTCCATATGAATGAATCTGAAAGTATTTTCACGATTCCGTAAAAACTGAAAATAACTGTTTAGCATCAAAAAAATTAGCGGGGAAAAGTCCATATTTGATCTTTATGAACACCCACCACTTTTTTTTTTTGGAATTTATTAAATTTTCTTGTCGATTCTTATGTAAGACAGCTATCTTTTTAAATCTATTTTTTTTTTTCGGCCTCGTTGTTCCAGACATTAACTGACCGCAATGGAGCAGAGTTTTTTTGAAAGGTCTATTTCGGCGCCCTCTAGTCTGGTGCGCATGGTTTAGGAAGTAAAAAAAATTGTACTCCACAAGAGTTGTTTGATACCAAAGAAAAAGTTTGATAGAAGTTTGAATAGAAGAAAAAATTGCGAAATAAAGATAAAGAAAATGAAGATAAAGTGTAAAAAAAGTTGAGAATGCATCTTTTTTGGCTCCTAATAAGGAATAGTACCTTAAGATAAAAACAAAGTCAGTTGGTAAATAGTTAGATGAAAACAGAAGGTGAAAGCGTGGGGGAATAATAAGAATGAGTCTGTGAATGACCAAAATCTTAGGAGGACTGAATGAGCGCTGTTCTAATCAAAAACCAGTCAGTCATCAAAAGTTCTGGCCTTGCAACAAACGATGTGAATTTCAATTTAGCATGTCTATTTCACGGCAGACTTACTGCGAGGTCCTCGTATTGAACCTTTTTCACATTGGATCGAATCCAGCGAGCTTTTTCGGATCTGAGTGGTTGTACCATCCAACGGTGGAATAACCGTAATCTTGTAATTTATCAGCTACAATGATCCTTGACAAAAAGTTCCCACCTTGTTTTCAACGATGAAAAAGTTCCTAACGTGCACGGTATCGAAGAAATTTCGAACCAACTAAATACATCTTTGGTGAATTGGGCAAAATCTCGGAAAAGCTTGAACTAATATATTGTACATTTCAGCAATCTCATAAATAATCAGATGTCAACTTCAACGTACGTGTTAGATGTGGTTATTGTCCAGTGACTTGACTAGATTACATAGGTAGGTAGCTAGGTAGATTTTCAACACGCTCCCAATATCAAACCCGCTACCGGGTCCCTTCATAGTATAGATCATAGATCTGTATAAACTTTTTGACAAAACGCGAGTTTCTCAAAAACATACTGAAGCCAACATAGTGTTTCTCATCCCCCATATGCTAAGTCTTCCGCATTTCGGTGGAATTTGGGATAAGCGAACCATAAGAGATTTGCAAAACTAATAACGGAGACTTCGCCCAGATGTGAAAGGTTTTTAGTAAAGAAGCGGTTAACACCACTCTGAACAGCATAACGTATGGTTTGAAGCTTTTCAGGCAATACTGGTGCAACAATGGCTGTACAGACGTGGAAAACTGATAGACCCGTTGGGCACTGACTTGATAAGACGAACCGCCCACCACATAAACAGCCTATGAACCAGCAACGAAATACCACAACAGACTCACCAGTAACGTCAAACGCTGAAAAGGTCTTTTGCATCAGTGAACAAAGATCTTTGTTGCCTTGTCTACAAGCATGTAATAAATAGTTGCCTCGTTTATACAAAAAGAAAAAAATGGACAAAAATGTGCAGACGCTTTTGCCTATCCACACCACACACATTGAGGTCATGCACGATGAACCTGCGGCACAGCGTAATAACATACAGCGATAACACTCCGACCATCGACCGATCTAATGAATTTTGCAGAATTGCATTGGTGTTAGTAAAAATATTTATTTTTTGCTCGTATTTTTAACGTTTTGTTTACAAGTTAAATGCAAATAGATAGAGCAAATAGAGGAAAATAAATATTTTTACTAACACCAATGCAATTCTGCAAAATACGTTGAATACCGTTAGATCGTGCGTTTGTTCGGAGTGTTATCGCTGTATGTTGTTACGCTATGCCTGCGGAAAGTAAAACGTTTCCAGGAGATAGTTGAATCTTTGCTGCTGTTGTAAGCGGAGGAAGCAGGTTTGTCTATGAATGCAAAATAGGCTCCAGAACTCAATTGGATTAAGATCAACATAGTGTATCAATTCTGTCCTGACGTTCCGCTCCGTGCGTTCAACGTTTTCATATGCATACAGATATTTCCGGAAAGCATGAAGGCAGTGAGCTGATAGATTAATCAGCAAGAAGGAAGGGAATCTTGTATTATTATCTACGTACCGCCTGCTTTCAATGATTAATATGACAATTAATAAATCCACCAATATTTGAATAGAGGTGCCAAGTACCTAAAATTACGAAATACTAAATGAAACACCGCTTCCATTTGAATCAATTACTACCGAGTAGAAGCACTTACATCAAGTAAAGGATCTCATTCGACTGCGAAATATGTCCTCATTACGTAGGCATAACATGTTCTACACTAGTTCGTGTCTTTTTAACGCTAAAAAAAACTGAATTTCAATCAGAAAAGTCATGATGCACTTGCTCAACTGTGCAATAAATTTTGAACAGTTCTGCTCGGATTTCCAGTATCAAGGATGACATATATATTCTGCTACTGAGATTGACGCCGGAAACCCAACTTTAACTTTTCATTTGAGTGGAAATGCTGCGCCATCAACAACAACAACAATTTACTTTGCGTGGAAGTGCTAGGCAATCCATTCCTGAATGACAAAAAAAGTGATCCAAACTTAACCCTTTACATGAGAGTCGAACGATAGACCGAAAAAAACAACAATGTAACTCCTTAAAACATAAAAACATAATAGCAGTTTCTACATTTCCCCAAGTTGTTTAATGAATTGATTAAATTAAATGGGACTTATGGATTAATTTTTTTTACTCCTTCATCCGCATTTCCTTAATTGTTTCGACTTTCCATACTTCTTCATTCCATAATCATCTTTCAGGATATATAAATAAGATGATCCAGGATCTATAAGTAACGAGCAAATCAGCAACTATATTAAAAAATTTTAAGTGCCGATTACATTCTCTTTCCCAATTTTTGAAGTAAGTATAAAACAAAGTCGTTGTTTTAGCGACAAACCCTTTCTTCCCATTAATTGGCTGAATTAATCCGCAACCTCCACTTTGATTTTTGTTAAACAGGATAACACACGCTCCTATTAATCCTGAATTCCACTCGATAGTACTACCCCATTGAAAAGCAAATATGCAGTGAAATTATTTCAGCTTCATTTTCCCGAAGACTGCATACAAATATTTTCCACAAATACCACAATCCCATTGTAAAGGATATTTGTTTGAAAATCAAAAATATTCTTAGAAACCGTTCAACGATTCTCTTTTTTGTATAGAGAACGATCATATCTTAACTACATTCAATAATGATGAATAGCCTGTTTCCGAAAACTCAATATCTTATCCCCCAGCAGGATCCGGAAAGATGAACGGAAATTGCTATTTGGCATATTTTCCCTAACTCGGGCATCTTATATGACTGTATTGAGCTTATCATATGGGTACATTAGCTATTCGTATAAATATTCTGCTTATCTATGCACAGGCCGAATCCTTTCGAATTTCGGAAATATTTGGTTAAGCACAAGATTTTAAACATTATCAAATTCTTTTTTATTTTGACCATTATTCAGATTTACGTATACCTTTAATGCGATCGCTCTGTTTTCAGAGGCCATATGTTCGAACAGGATTATTTTATCCAACAATCTAAAATATTGTAACCTTCAAGCCATCTTTTATCGCAAACTATGTATATCTGAGAAAACACACGTTAATGTTCTAAGATAATGTCTGTACACCGCGTCGAGGGCGTCTAGAAAAATAAAGATTAACGTTATATTTGCACATTCATATTTGCATCATAGGCATATGTACGCACTTCCTGTCCTGAAGCAACAACATCAAAATAATTCCAAGAACTTCATGTATCTTGTACTCCTCCATAGCAAATTTTAAATAGGTTACTTAAATTTATACGTGCATGTTCTTATTACAAACCCTATAAGAATACTCTTCATGTTTATCATAACAACAACAACAACAACAACTGAATGATAAGTATACATATGTTATATGAATCCTCATGTCTGACTCTGGGAATGGTAACAACGTCACATCCCAACAACAACAAAAAACAACATTTTGTCACGTATTTATGAATTTTCAGTTTGGTGGTAACGTTTATTTGAAGGAGAAAATGTTGGAATAAGCAAAATTTAGCCATAGCGTTGTCATCTTACACCTGAGTTTTTTTATGGAATTCTGTTAAATCCTATACAGGGCTGCAGCCACGTGTTCATATGATAACGTACGTACTCTTACATTGGCGTCGCAAGCACCTACGTTTCAGATTATTATCACATATTCTCTAGATAATCTGTAGACTTTCCTTGAAAGAAATTACGTTTCTTTTTTTCTCACGTTCTTTCCCGTCAGGACTCCGAGTATGTTAATAAATTATTTATATTTTCTCGTAATTTTTTATAAACATAGAGGAGATTATTTGTGAGGTATGTAGCGAAGTTTTTTTTTTATTTCCTGGAATTTTGACATTGTATCGGAAGTGGAGATTAAAATTTCATTGGAATTTCACAAACACGCATAAGAGTAAGGATTTTTTTCAAACAAAATTCAATACAAATACATTTTCATTTTGGGCTGCTTTGAAATTGTTTTGAATTAACTTATTAGTAGTTTTTGTGTTTACTAAAAAGCTGTACTAATAAGCACTAACGTAGCAAGTGCTCTATAAATTACACTTGAAATCTTTAATCTGCTTAGTGTCGAATCTTAATCTGCTTAGTACTCGGGGATTCCTTTAGCTATCCTAGGTAATGAACCGAAATTAAGCTAGATCGTTTATGCATAGAATTCACTAGAATTCCAGCACAGACTTTCAAGGTCCTCTCTAAACAAACATCACATTCAAAAAGCCTTAGATTGATGGTGTGTTTTTCATATAACTGTGTTAAATTATCGAGCCTAGTTATGACCTATGGAAACAAGATTCCCCAACGCTGATGCGATCCTTAACTGAAAAGGAATGGGAGGGTTTTTTGGGGAAAAAACCCTCCTAGGGTTTTGGGTAGGGAAAAACCCTCCTACAGGCAGATGTTCAATGTAATAAGTAGCATGTCAGGGCAATAATGGTATACTTTTCCAGGTATACCGTTAGGTCCTGTGGCGTTTTCATTATATACACAGCTTTGTCCAACTTCTTTGTACTGAAGAGCAAGCAGACGATCGGGTTTTCCTCTTTCGAAGCATCGTAATTAATGGCGTGCACATGCAAAGTCCCCATAAAATTTCAACACTATTGCTGCCTAAACCAATGTCACAAAATGTCCTTGAGATTCTGATTCCGGGGCACAGCTTGCTGAAGCGCGTCTAGCTTCCTTTTAGAAACTTAAATAGGGTTTTCGCAGCCAACATGTATGCCGCACCAGGGATTGTGCCTCATATTTTGAACGTTGACCTTAGCAGCAGAGCGATTGATTTTCGCTTCGTTTTTGGATAATCTCCACTAGCCACGTATGCACGGAAGGCTCGTCGTGTCATGACCATCGGGAGGGGAAAGAGGAATCGCATTATTAAGTGAGAAAAAGAATTGAATATAACATCTGGGCGCTTTCCAACGCAATTCCTACGAAAATTTTGTGTATTGCAAACGTTGATCTTAACAAGCCCCGGACTAGCAGCCACTTCATAGATTTGTTCCTATTTTGGAACCGAAATAAATCCTTCCCAATCCTTGTGGCATTGGGGTTGATGTCACCCCAAAAAGCATCCAACTCTCAGCATACGAGATAATCTTCTCAAGTTCTACGAGACTCATCTGGAAGGATAACAATGACTCATTGAGCATTCGACAGACATATGAAAATGTCGTATTCATACACTGGATCAGTACAAACCCATTCCTCCTGACGTAGCTCTGGACTCGATTCAAAATTCTGGTCCGGATTATCTCGCCTGCACAGTTCGTGGAGATGTATCCGAAAGCTTAGCATATAAAACCATAGATGTATCCGAAAGCTTAGCATATAAAACAATATATGAGTTTTTGATGATTTTATTTTGATTGATGAGATGAGAATTAATGGTTTTTGGTTTTCCTCGTCCAAGTGTTGCGCAGCGATATTTCTGGGAGGTAAACGATAGCGATCGTCGCATTCATTTCTCTTATTTCAAGACTCTGTCTCATATTGAAGTTTGTTTGTCTCTGATAGAGCTGGACTGATTGGTTCTTCTACTTCGGTAACCTTTGAACCACAAGCGATGTTTCTCATTTCAACAAAGGGCATTAGAGTTGAAACCCCAGCTTGCGAGTCTTTTTCAGCTTTGGTCATCAACCCCTTGTTTTTGCACTATTTCCGCGAGGAAGCCATTTGATTTGGTTGCTCTTACTATACTTTTTCTGACTCCTGTTGAAACCTCGAAATTTCTTCTTATTTCTTGAAGGCGTTCAAATAAGTCCTTCCATTAATTTGCCAATAAGTTAGGTTGCCAATAGTTAGGGCGAAATCAACTTCGCCCTCCGCTTTTTTTATGAGTTATCTAGTTCATATCTAGCTCTACAGGTCTATAAGCCACACTTCTGCTGTTTGAAACGTGATGGGATCTTTTTTTTCACCTTCGCTACAAGTTTTTTGAGCTCATCCAACTTCTTCTCTACCCGCAACCATCTGCGAAGATTACGTTGGAAACTCTTGCCTAGGTCCTCAAGCTGGCCGATTGTTGATTTTAGGGGCTTCATTGTTGTTTCACATTTGTCACTCTTCTTCATCCTGTCCATTCTGACTAGCTCATTTTTGGATAAAGCTTGTGGTCCACTGCCGAACGATAGACCTTTTGGCTACTGAGTATCATTGTTCCGACTTCAAACACTGTCACTATCCATTTTGTATATACAAAATGTATATACAATATACATTTATATAAAAATGTACTAAGAACATTCAAAAGCCATGCAGCTTCTGTGAAAACCGAAATTATTCTTCCATCTCCTTTGGATGAATTCAGAAGAAAGTTAGTATGATTTTGGAAATGACTGCTTAATACGAGTGTGAGATGCAGCACAATAAGAAATGGAATAAAATTTTTCCTCTATGAAAATAATTCTTTTGTTGTCCTAAGCAACGAAATTAATAAACAGAGGAAAGCATTTTTCTGGAGCAGGAGAGCATTGATTACCTCAGTATTGGAATTCATATTTAATGTAAATTTGCATATAATGATGCATATAATGATAAATAGGGGGTGGGGGTGTGTACTCTAACTAAAAGGTAGTTACTCCTTTAAATTTCGCATCTTTTGCATTGGAGATCTTTTCTTGTTGAAAAACTTGCTTTTTGCTGTCTTTGTTTTAAAATTTTTCAAACCATGTTGAATTAAAGAGCGTACAAACTTAATTCCTATAAGGAGAATGAAGTAGTTCAATCCGTTTTTAAATATAAAAAATTCATTTATTTGTTAACGAAATGAATGAAACAATTTATCAAGTATCCTTCATACCTGCTTGCTATTTCATCCCATCTTCAAGGTAATATTCAAATCTAGAAAAAATGGCTCGAGGTGATTCAAATTAGCACCTTAATGCGAAGTTTAATTAATTTAGAGCCCATCTCACAAACTTCGTCACAAAAATAGCTCAAATATTTGTACAAATTCAAATTAAAAATAAAATAATCTCAAATAACGACATCATCTCTTCCGAAAAAACTCTTCAATTTCCCCGTAGGCTTAAGGAGAATCATACACAACAACGTGGAAACCCAAAAACCTCCCCCGAAAGCAAGCAAACTTTGTCAATACTTCACAAATTCAATTCGAAGTTCAATTACCCGTCTAAGATAATTCTAAACTAAAGCAATTATTATTGCGAAACCATAAAATGAAAATACCAACAACAATTTCACATCATACCGACCCACAATGAAAATGGAATTAAAATCATTGAGCTTTTACGATGGATCTCCCGATTCGCCTAGTTCTCGTAACTTGACTAGCACACGGTGTAAGGCGCAACAAGGATGAGAACCTTCAAGCAAATTAAATATTACAAAATGAATTTTAATATTTAGATACTGTGGGCGATAAAAATTCATTTAAGATTACATAAACGTTGTTGCATAACGACAAAATGTTGAAGATTTCAACTGAAGTTCTTTGCACAATGGATAGATAAGAAGCGGTCCTTCCACATTAGAAATAACACAATGGTTTAAAAATTTCCATCCTATGTGAGAATATGTTCCTTATTTCCATCAACGGTGATTTTCAAGCGAATTGCGACGCAGAAAAGTATGCGGAGAGAGTTTCCATTGTGGGAACGTGTTGTAATTTACTTTCTCTCACATACGAGTAGGTAGTCACTTTATGCGAAACCACTTCATGTGTGAACTTCAAGTTTTGAAATATTTAAGAGGGGTTGTATTGGGAAGAATGAATGTCGACATGACGTTCCATTAGATGATAGAAAAACTTTTTCAAGTACTCACCGCAAACGATACTAAAGAGTATTGGAATGCAATAAGTTAAGTATAAAAAGTGGTGTTGTATTCGACGTCAAATATCGCAAAAGAGAATCCACCGATGTCAAACAAGTTTTATAGCTTCGTTTTTTAAAAGAGCTATCAATCAAGGATTTGTTGAATGACTAGAAAAGCTTAGTATTTAATAGGAAACATATTAGGGTAACCAAAAACTTTGCACGACTTTTCAACATGTAGTGACATCGTGTCATTTTCAGTTTCGGTGGATAACGAACGCTTTAAAATCATTACGAGATAGTTGAGAAAGTTATCATAATATAACCTTCATTATCATATCATAATGTCCCTCCACAAATGAAGATCGATTACTTCAATTTCAACTCCATTGTATACCGTAGTTTAGTTTCATTAGATTCTGCAAAAAAAAACTTGCTAAGTGGTGGCTTACGTCTAAAATCTCAAGTGATTCCTTTTAACAATAAACTTTGACTTAAAAGCCATGGATTCCGTCTGTGACCGCAGCTCCTGCGTAAATTTTTCACGCTCTAATACAATTCTTTTTTACTTTTACACGGTTTCTTCGGACACTTCCGTCAACGCGGAATGTTGTTTGGCACTTCTAGATAATTACACCCCTCGTCTCTGCCTCTTGCACCCTCTTATATACTTGTACTTATTATTCTTATTATTGTACTGGGGTCCACTTGCTGGAAATTAGTATAGGCCAGAAATCGGCCCTTAGCTCCCCCAGCATAGTACACTTGGTCAGCATAGTATACTTATACTCAGTAAATTCGGAATCTTCTCAGACTTTCAATGCAGACCATTATCGGTCCATAATATCCATGCATCTGACTGTGGATGAAGTGGTATTGTCCTTGTTTTCTGTATCCCTAGCAGCTCGCACATTCCCTGAAAAACTTGTGACTAGAAATTTTGGCCTTGATCTGAATGTAGTTCACGGAGAACTCGATACCTACTAACCCACTATGACATGATATGCTCGGCTACGCTACTTGCCTCCTGGATTACGCCACATATTGAAGTCCATTCAGACTCGGGAAAGAGTCCTGCGATATTCACGGCTATTCTCTTGAATAGTACCCCCACATTATAGGTCTGCACTCGGTCTCTCGTTCTTCGATTCAGGCCGTTACCAGAAGCACATATTGTACACTTACGCCATCAGTCCAGTACATCATCTCAAGCGTGGACGCAATAGAATCTTTTTCGCCTATTCATTAGGGCCTTGTTCACACCAACATGGCCTTCTTTGTCATCTCTTTGAGTATTCCTTTCACAATTTGCATCTTGTATCATGTGCCGTCCTCTGTTTCCCTTTCCGTTTAAAGACTCCTTTTTCTACCTGAAAAGAGTTCGATTGAACCCAATTGTTTTTTAACACTGTGCCGCGTGCTAATATGTCCTTCCACTCGGGACGTCCTGTTGTCCCTTTCCATACTAACAATGATCAAATATTATCGTATCTAGCTGTGCGTCTCGGAGTTCGTGTTGCGTTCAACCCTCTTCAACTTAAGTCGTTATTACACGCACACCTTCACCTGGTTCCTTTTCCTCAGATAGTTGACAACGTTAACAATAAGCTGGACAGGGACCATGGGGTAAAGCGTCAGCGTTCCCATGTACCCCACCTCTATGATGGACAATATCGTTATGATATGACTGTAGTCTTTTGATCCACCTAGCAACTTGTCCTTCGGGATTTTTCAAGTGAAGCAGCCATCTCAGCGAATGAATGATCAGTTCAAACCAATTTTCGCCCATAAAGGTACTTGTGGAAATGCTTTGTTGCATAAATTATAGCCTAAAGTTCTTTTCGGGTTACACAGTAGATCCTTTCACTCTTTAACGGAACTCGGTTGTAGTATGAAATTACTTTTCATTACCGTCATCCTGCTGTGAAAGCACTGCTCCAATCCGGTTGTTGCCTGCATTGGTATCAACTACGAAAATGTTTCCTGGTTTGGGGTATCCTAGCATCGGTGATTCACAGAGCTTATTTTTCAACTTTTCGAAAGCTGTTTGACCTTGATCTTTTCTGTAAGCTGAAAGAGCCACTTGGCTATTTAAGCGAAGTGTTTTACGAATCACCGATCGTAAATCGCCAGTCCAAAAAAACTTCGTAGTGTTCGTTTGTTATTAGGTTTCGGTCAACTTCTCACAGCTTCTATTTTCTCCGTGTCCGTTTTCACACCTTCTGCTGATAAAACATGTCCCAAGTTTTTTACATCGGCTGCAAAACCTGTGCACATTTTTGAACTCAGCTACAAGTTCGCTCGTCGTAGCCTTGAGAACACCTCGTCCATGATGCATGTATGTTGGTTGAACGTTCTCCCTATGACAATGATGTCGTCTAAGTACACCAAGCACGTTTTTCAGCTAAATCCGCGAACCAAACATTCCATTAGGCGTGCGAATGTTGCCGCATTATCGCATAGCCCAAATAGCATCACCATTAATTGCTACAATCTAGTACCAACTGAAAATGAAGTTCTCTCTCGGCCTTTCTTTTTCATTTCAACCTGCCAGTATCCACTCTTTAGGTCAACTTTAGCAGAATACTTCGCAGCTACCAATGTGTCCAAGGTGTGATGTCATTGATGCGTGGGAGCGGGTAGCTATCTTTCCTCGTGACGTCGTTGAGCTGTCTATAGCCGACACAAAAGCGAATGCTCCCACCCTTTTTCTTCATCAGAATTACAGGTGTGACCCATGGGCTGATTGGTGGCTCGATTACTTATTGTTCGATTGCTCGATTCTTGTTCGATTTCCGAGATCATTGCACTCACTTCCTCTTACTTGGCTAATGGCCTGCGTGTCTTTGACGTGAGTCACCATACTGGTTCACCCTTGATTGTCTGGACCTGTCGAGAAAATATCAATCAGATAGGATCTTTGGTGCCTTGGATACCCGCGGAAGCTACCAACACTGTCTATGGTGAAATTTTGTTGAAGTGACCCGTCTGTCCAAATCCCATGTGGTCATAAGAACTCCATTCCCAGGATGCAGTCGACCCTTTTTTTAGCGATCAGAAATTGATGTTCGAACTTTCAACGACGACCAAAAAATACGTGGACTATCCTCGAAGGAAAAATAACAATTAAATACATTGAGAACAGCAACAGTAATAATGTAATCGCATGTGATTTAGATCGTGAACTCGAGAATGATCTGCATGGAAAGGCTGAGAAGGTTTCAGATTGACAAAGTACAAGTATTTAAGAGGCTTCAGAAAGCGAAGACGTAAGGAGTAATTATCAATAACTGCCAACAACAGGGGCGCGAGACATTCTTTGACCGCGTAACAATACAAAGAGTTAGAAGAGTAATGTAATAAGACAATTGTTTCATTACAGAAAAGGCGGCATGCTACAAGCAAACAACAGCGAAATTGGAAAATGTTGAAAGGTCTTCGGCTTCTGCCAAAGGAGGCGACTTACACCAACAAGTATCAAACTAAAAATTTATGAAAAATGATCCCAATTGAACAGATATTCCTGATATCAACACCGACTGCAATTTTTAATCACTTTTTTCAATACAATTGGTCTTATTTCGTCAAAAGCAGGTCACATATTTCCTTGAATGCTTCCAATGTTCTTGGTTCGTCAGCATAAATTAAAAATATGGAATGTTAGCTATTCTTTTCGAAAAAATATATGATGCCATTAGCGTATACACTAACCAATTAATTTCAACGTCTTTTCTGGCTTTTTGGCAAGAATTTCACTGGCACAAATTTCATCGGCACCTACAGGTTTTTATTTTGCTGATGGCTTCACATCTTATAATGATTGACTGTTACGGAATTAGCCAATAAGGGCACAACTAGCTTCCTCAGATGGACCATTCATATCAAGTATAAAATGGTCTCTCAGTTTCTCACATTAAAGATGCTTTGTCAGTTTGACAATTTGACTTTGACTTTGAAAATAAATTTCCACAATTTTGAAATTTTTCGTGTGTTAAGTACTTTATAATTAAATAGTAAATTTATTGCACATTCACTCTCTTCAAAAGTCTCATTCAATTTAAAAACATACTTTATTTAAAACTATCTGACGTTTATAATGGAGACTATCCGAGCCAGTCTCTATGACCTTGTTTTATAAATTATCAAAATCAATGAGTATCAAGTTCGATGAAAAGTATAAAATCCATAATTGGATTTAAACTTTGATACATTTAATGCTCAACAAAAATCAAGGAGACGTCCTTCTAGAATCTGTGGTCAATTCTTTCGTTCTTTTATAAGTACTAGGGGGGGGGGGAAATTAACCTTCCCTGAACCATGTGGGGCTTAATTGACCCCAGGCATACAAAACTACGTGTAACTTCTTATAAGACTTACTTTAAATAGATAATATATCTATGCTATAGTTTTGAGTACAATAAACAAATAATTAAAAATAACACATTCCACGCTCTTATAATTTTTGGGGTCTGAGATGCTCCATATGGTTCTAATATCACTTTTCTGCACATGGTTTACAAAAGATTAATAAGCTTTTCGATTTGCTCCGCATAAAAAAAATATATGCACATATTTCATATTTCATAACACTAAAGAATTCGTTCAGAAGTCCCCCCTTTCCAAGCAATCAGCAGCATAATAATAAAACTCTAAGACTGTAATTGCGAAATCCTAACTCAAACTTCTCACAATTGTTAGCCACTATCTTTTGACATCTTAAACTTCATCTTCCCGGAACATTACAGTTCAAGAGTACTTTTAAATCAGGACGCTTTGATTCTCTTTGTTTTTCATCCCTCATAATTAGGTTTTACTGCTCGAAAATGAACAGTCATGCTGGCTTCTGCTTTTTTTTTGAAGAAGAATTCGTGTGCGACGCCCGAAAATGTAGTCAGAAAATAAAGCAAATCTCATTTAATGTAATCAATGGTCATTTGATAAAATCTTATAAAGGAATTATATGGAAAAATACGTACAATTGCACAGAATGGTTGACTGAGTAGCATAATTCAGTATGGAAATGTTGGATATGAATTTCTTATCATCTTTATCATTAAACCACAGACATGGATGTTTTCCGATTTTTAGTACATCAGAAATATGAGTAAATTAATATATTCTTCCAAGTAAATATCCTCAATTATAATGTAAATAATTAGTGCAAATCAACCATTTATTGCCTTAAATATCGGGATCTTGGTATGAATTGTATTTTTAAGTCTCACAAAAGAGATCAAACTGTTTTTATTGACACAATAGATGAGGGAACCACTCTAATCGGAAGGAGTTTTGGGAACACGAACGAGGGATGATTGCAGTCACGATTGACAGGTATTCTAGAAAAGAAAAAAAAGAGACTTTGATCTATGAAATCGTGAGTGCCAAAGATTCGTGAAGATACTAAGACTTCATACTTTTTCAATTTCATATGTTATTTCAACAAAGATGAACAGATCCTACCCAATTCCCTTTATTGAAAATGCCATTCAAAAGTGTTTCAAATTTTCATTTTTCAACACAGACAACTTAACTTGATATAATAATTTTTTGTAATCTGGTCCCTCCCATATAATATCTTTTTAAACAATTGAAAACTACTATCTTATTATACATTACAAAATTAACGAAACAATAAATTTCTTTATTTGAGTTGCAGTTTTAAAATGTGATTAGTTATCTCCACAGCTTGTCCTTAGAAATTTTTTTCCTAAACAGCCATTATCGTTTGTTCAGAGAGGAATGAAAACAATACAATTTCACTTTCAGAAGTCAATTGGTGGGGATTCCTTAATTATCTCGGCAGACATTTCTTACGAGGGGCGTACGGGGTAAGGTATTTTCCGTAGCGGGTGTATTGGTGCTAGTAAATATGAGGAAGAGGGTACATGATGTAATTTTTTTTACAGAATTCATCGGGGAATATTTCTTACTCATGCAAGACCATGTAAGTTCCAATACCAACAGGCTAGTGATGAACTTGACTATCTTATTGACGTCAGCATCAACCATTAGACTAGCTACTTCGTAGCCCAAACTTGAATCCTGGTTAGCACGTTTGGGATATGATGGTAGGTACCACCGCTTTCGAACTACCTATCACCCTCAATCAACATGCAACCAAGACTAAGACCAAGCTGTTAAGCATGGTAGGGGTGGAAACATATTTTATCAACATTTACAAAACCAATCATTTACTTTTTCTAGTCTTCAAATACTAATAACGGTAGCAAAATACTAAAGGAATAACATTCTAAATTTCGCTTGAGTGTGGTTTTCATTACTTTATTAGGAAAAACTACCGTTAGTCTTATCTTAAACAAAAACCTTAAAGAAATATGAATGGTGCGTTAACTTTGTCGGGCAATGTAAATTAAAAAAATTAATCAATTTAAGTTCCCAACGGTTGGTTTTTTAACATTACTATTAATTTATTTGTTTTGTGTTTTGGATTTTTATAACATTGACACAATTCAAAGAATTTCATCGACTTCTTTCTGAGCTTTTGTTTGACGAAGTTGCTGCATCTTGCTGTAGACTTATAATATTTAAAAGAAGTGCAAAGTATAAATATTCAAAAAAACTTGAAGAATTATGGCCCTCTATACAAACTATCAAACAAGAATTCAATTGTCGCCTTCGTCGTAACTAACTAATAATTGTATAACAATTTAAATAGAATCCAATACTACGTCGTGTTAAGATAATGTGACATAATTCAAGATTGCTTTCCTTTTATTCTACAATATCAATTGGCCAATACAGTCATTCATCCAAATTTCAAAAAGATAATTCTAAATTTTTACAATTTTTATCCTCCTGAATAGAAATCATCATCCTTTTTTACATTATACTACCAAATTATGAACAATATTTCAAAAAGTAGAAGAAAATTAGAAAATATTTGTGCTTGATATTCGTCCTACTTTCATTGCATCTTCGCTGAATTATCCGCAACAAACTCTCGGAACAGCTGCCGTGAGATTCATAAAAGTTTTAAACAGATAATTAAGTCCCTAAAGAAGGCAGACTACGCAGCGAATATCCAGAAGTGTATTTAATGTTCTATTTACGGGCCAGGCTATCAATATTTGAAAATTTTCATGTTACCACACATCCAATCGCAAACAGTGAACAACTGTGTTGGAGATATAAAACATGTTAATCGCGTAAAAGTCAGAAGTAAAACAACAAAGCAGAAATGGGCATATCAAAAGAAATGCGGCCAACGACGCATACTCCTCGCTTTTTAGAATGTTACTAGCTCTTTCTCAAGCCTAATTTCAAAGTGTTTATCAACGAGGATTTAGATTTGGGTTGAAAGCTTTCACCATCCTTAAAACGCGACTGCGCATAACTCAAGCTTCAAATTGACCGAATTATTTTACAGAAAATTTTTGAAGTACAATCCATTACTACGAACGAATAAAGAATTCCTACAAAGGGAAGAAATAGATCAACTACAGTTCATGTTAATTTTAATTCTGATCTACCATTGAATGACCCCTGAAAATTAAGAAATTTTCGCTGCCTTTATACTTGTTTATTTATACTTGATAGAAAATGATAAAAACGATACATTTTTTTTAGAAAAGTTTATTAAGCAGAAGCATGAACCTGATATTCATATTGAATTTTATCCGAAGACGTTCTATTCGCAGTATCGACATAACACTGAATCAATTCTTCCAATTCAGTGTGGCACTGAAAACATATATGTGTAGTTTAATTTCCATATTTCCTGCTCATATAAAATCAAACAATTTTACCTGTTTGTATTCCACGTCGTCGGAATTCAATTTCAGTCCATGCAGCAGCAAATCGAGGGTGTTCAAAGGAATACACATAGCAGGTGACGCAACTGTTAAAGGTACTTTAAGATTAAAATATTCATGACCCCGTCCCAAAATGCCCCAAATATATTCTTTTGCGAATTCCGTCGCTTCGATTAGGCGGCCATGCCTTACAAACATTCGAAGATATTCAGATGGATTTGTTGACTGCAAGCAATGATAACGGATGAATTGTAAATGAGAATAACGAGTGAAGTTAAATCAAATCGAATATTACCTTGTATGAAGTATGTAGCCATTGAGGGATAAATGCGTTCAAACTAAATAATTTATTGACAACACTCTTTCGGATAAGTGTGGAATTTTTCTCTTCGTTTTCCTCCACTAACTTTTTCAATAACGCCCAGGCTGTGTCTGCCGCAGTGCTTTTATATGGTAAATCTGTGAAATAAACATTCGATATGAATGTGAAAATTCAGCGGAAACTTTGATTAGATTTAACAAACCTGTTATTTAAATCAACATATCAATTTCGTGATGATTAGTAAGTTTAAGGAATTTATGAAAATTAACAATTTTATAAAAAAAGATCATGTAAATTACCATACCTGCTAGTTCATTTTCCTGGAGCCAAGACCACGTATCATTTGGACTTTCATCTGCTGAACGTACACATGCTGCAGTGAGTCCATCAAATATGGGCAACAGACTAATTTTAAAACCCTTAGCCAATTTCAATGCTGATGTGTATAGACCAGAGTTCGCCAAAATTATCGCCAATTCGTTTGGACCGGTATTGAAAAAAGACCCTATATCACGCCGGTAGTTAGCCAAGTATAGGAAGGCCTCAGTCTGCAGATATTCCTTTTTAATGTCGTTAATTTCCAACACTACAACTTGATCTTTTGTCATAGCCTTCAAAATTTATTTTTAACATTAAAATTTAAATCCAAAAAATCGAAAATGTTCTTATAAACCTCATCTAAATCCATTCCGTTCGCCAGCATATTATCATCATTGACAACGGGTTTGGCAATCCATCTATACTTTTCATCGACTAAATGCAGAGCATTCATACAGGCCAACAAACATTCGCAACGGAACGCCATAGTATCGATGGAATCACATTCCAACATGTAGCGCATTGCTTGCTCATACATAATTGAAGATGCTATTACAAATCCCAATTATCTATCAATCGTCAATAGTGTGAAAAGTCAATACCAACCTTTTCTCATGTTGCCCTTAGTGATATGAAAAGAATACAAAAAATTATAATGTTCATTGTCCTCAACGCTCATCGACCTCGCACGTGACTCCACAATATTTTCAAACTCGTCCTGTAATCCCACGTATGGGAAATGCAAAAGTAAATCCAAGCGTCGCTTGTTAAACAAACAAACTACTAATTGGCGTAGACAATCTTTTCGTCGTGATGGATCAGCATTATATATAAGTGAATGATAAGCTTCTTCGTAATGCTCAAGAGCCAAATGATTATTGAAAACAATCGATTGGAACATCGGCAGTTGCGGATCCGTCTTTTCTAAAATACTGATTGCAACCTGTGCTAACAAGATAACATAATCTAAAGCGTAATGTTGCTCAAATAGCTGAATGACTTTAAGATAATATTGTGCGAGAATTTCATTTGATGTGAGTTCTTCATTGGACCTAAGAATTTTTTCATTAATGAATTCTTCCGTAAGTACACCTTTTGCTGATTGTATAAATAAATCGTAGGCTTTGTGTGTTTCACCATTTTCAAGAAGTGAAACAGCAAGGATAAATTGACCTGAAATAAAGCAATCGTACTTATGGACATCATAGATCTTTTTCTTCATTTTGTTGTGAATCTTACGAGAGCAACTGTTCCATTCACACCAAGTATTTAACAAGCGTACATACTCCTGTATTATTAAATGTTGGCAACTGCTGAAAAGCCATTCGCCAAAAACGAAATTACCAGACACCGGCCATCTGTAACAAGAATAATCCTAATTAAAAGAAATTTAATTTTCTGAAAGTTTAGAATAAAAATTAAAGATTAACCTTCTAGTTGTAGTCCTTAAGTACGAACGAATTTTCACAGTTTAGAGAAAAACTCAACCTACCCAAAGGCTTTTCAATGATCACAACCCCCTTCCAATCTGTTCTGTTTGGCCGACATTTGTCCCTTCTATTTATGACACTTTTCGAGAACTACATTTACACAAGCGGAAGAATACAGAGCTTTTTGGTTTCCGCGAGCTCACGTTATTATTTAATGTAATATTAAAGTTATTTCCCTGCTTTGAGGAATTCTTTTCTACCGTAAATTAGAATCTTGTGGTACTCGTCACATTTCCTGATACGTTTTGCGTTATTGTATTATTTTAGCGAAAATTAGCTTTCTAATAGCCTTGTTCAATTAATCTTGAGCATAACCAAGTTGAAAAATGTTTTTTTGTATCCTCTTGACACAGACATGCTGAAAATTAATCTGAATTCTTGCCCAGTCAACATATCTTGGAGTTGATGTTGTCTTCGTTCACAGCCCCTCTACTCGCTTAGCCTAGTTGTTTTTCTAAGCTATGTGGTCGGACATTAATGCTTTAGTGAGTATTCGTTTTTGCATTATATGAAAAATGACTAAAACAATCTTCTGCGCCACCTTCATCTCGTTTTTATTGGCGGGTGGGATATCCTGTCAGGGCCCAAGGTTTACCCTTAGGAACGAGCAGAAGAAGGCCCAGGAGAATCAAAACGCAATAATCAGAGAATCAAAGAATAATGACAAGACGTTGATAGCGTTTAATGAAAAACTATGAGACAAAATGGAATAGCGTACGATATGAAAACAACCAGCCATAATGCATATAGCAAAAAATACATAAAAATAAGAAAACATTGTTGAAAAATACTTACATCAGTTGATTGATTATAGTTACTATAGGCAAAAGGGTAAATTGCCACTGCATATTGTCCAAGTCGTGGTTTGTTCCGGAAAATAAAATTAATGAAGTATTTAAACCTCGTGATCCTAAAAACACACGGATCAATGTCGATGACTGCACTTGTGATAGTAGTTGAGGTCTTGATTCTGACAATTGCAAAAGATTCAAACGCTGGATACTATTTTCCCTTCAAATAAATAAAGATTCAATACAAAATTTTAACAAATAAAAAAATATTCTTACATTGATGTCATACTGTTCAAATTCACCGGTGTTTCACAAACCCAAACCATCACATAGTAAGATTGCACGAAAATCACTGTCTCTGGCATATATTGTGATCGAATGGTTTCTAAAATATCACACTGCACAGAGAACGTATCAATGATGATTTGTTGCAGTATTAACAAATTACGACACAATGAATATCTGTAAACGTTATAAAATGAAATTTGCAATGTTTCGATATACTTGGCATGTTCTGATAAATTTACCTAATCATCGCAACTTGTCTCACTGATTCTGATACCAATGACACTCCTGTTAAACTTCCAAACATGTTACCCAGTGCCAAATAGAAATGTGAAGTTTTTGTTATATCTAGAATACATATGAGGCCAAATATTAAACGCAAATACTTTTTGGGCAAATATTTTGGTGGCTTAGATCGGTCCATTTTGTCTTGTAGCTTAGCCAAGCGGAGCCTGGATTAATTTGACAACGCGTTTCGACCCTATTTCACGAGTTTGAAAAAGAAGCCAAGCCCTAAGGAGCTACAAGGCGAAATAGCAAATACATTTGTTGGAATCGATAAACTTTACTTGAATGAGTGCGCATCGCTTCAGGACTTCCGTGGTCCATTCTTAAATGTTCCAACAGCATAGCCATAGCTGAACGGATATCATTGATAGATTGCATATGTTGACGAATAGTAACCAAAAAGTTGCTTGGTAACATCTATGCATAATGAATAACGTGAATAACGCATACCCAATCATAAACTTCAACTCACCTGTTCATTTTGCTCAGAGGAGAGGATATTTGATACTAGTTTTGAAACAACTTCATTCGGCATTTCAAGATGGTACAATTTTTTATCGAAATCTGCTTTATGTTCATCGCTTAACCAATGTTCTAACATTTCCAGAATTGTCACCAGCTGAACCATGTCCTCTCCTGCCGTTTCATTTCCTTTGAAATACGACGGAACTATGGTTTCCACTTCAACATTCTCCCCAGCTAACATCAAATGCTCCAACATTTCACATGGTCGTAGCAAAGAAAATGCGTTTTTCTTCACTACACATATAGCATCCATTGCCTCTAGCAGTACCAATCCGGTTGGTTGGCATGATTTCAAATGATACTGCTCGCAACAGGAGTAGAATCGCTCCCAATATTTTGTTGCTATATCTATGTACTCGTCGTCACTAATTTCATAATCAATAACCTCATTCTGAATTTCGGACTCAACCGATTGACATACACGATCCTTCAGCGTCGAAAGTGGGAGATTTGCATCAAATAATACATTCGACCGTTTAAACATCTTGAAATAGAATTCATTGAATTATTACACCTAATACTGGCGCAATGAAGCTTACAATCAATGCTTTAGCAATCACACTTTTCTGAAATTTGCCTGGATGAAATATGTACGAACAGAATGCTTGACGCGGATCCATCCCTTGCTCCACAGACACACTGTATCTGTCTGGTGGTGGCTCCATTGCAGCTGAGACCCAATTAATCCCTGAACTAGGAAGCAAGGAGAAGCTTGAAATGCTAAATTCCCCCTGAGCATTGCACCACAACGACCAGATACGACTTTTCGAAACTGTGAAATCTGCTAAATCACTTTGCGGAGCAGGAATTACTTTCGTACGAGTTAAAGAATAATTTGTTCCAGATTCACTGTTGATACGAATGTTAACAAATTCCGATCCGGTCGAATGAGATAGAAATGCACATACGCTAGTATCATCCACTTTTCGAAGAATATTAGTTTGCGCTGAAAGTTAGAACATTAAAATAAAGAGTGATACAATTGTGTCACCATAAAGCATACGTCCTTGGGCTCGAATTTCTGATCCATCGCGGACGCAATTCAGCGTAAAAGTGCACTGCAAAGTATTTGTTGACCACATTCGAATGTGATCATCGCGATAAAGTGCCAGCAAAAAAATGTGATCCTCAATGTTGTTGAATACCATTGATGTAGCATGCTGACTGTCTGAAGTGTTCGCTTTGCCTCTGAAAACGAATTTATTTTTCCGTGAGATTCTTAATTGACTTAGAGAGTGTTTGATGTTTTAATGCCACAAAGATGAACAACAAACATTAGACCTTAAGGCAAATCCGCGCACAGCCGAAGTGTCGCTAAATATCCTATAATTAAAGTTAACTCACCCTAGAGCACCTCTTAAATTTGAAAATATCCTCGGCATTATGTTGTATTCTTTCAAAACATTTACCGTAGTATGTCCTGTTTGGCAATTCATAACAAATAGCATAAGATTAGCTGGATAGGCCAAAGCAAAGTATGCTTCTTCGCCATTTGGTGATAGATAGCTGGCGGCGGCATGTGGTATTGGATTATCTGAATTTATTCATTTCAAGTTAAAAATAACCTTTTTTAGTCAGCAAAAACTTACTTGAAGATGTTGTTTGACCAATAACATAAAATGTAGCAGGATCTCTGGCCATATTGGCATTTGCTTCATTGAAAATTGAAACTCCTTTTGGTTCGGTTGCGTCGTGACGTGAAATATTGTCCGGGTGAGAAAAATTCAGTCTATGAAGACTACTTACAGTTGTGACGAGAATTGTTACATAGTTTTCCTGCTCGACAATCACCACGGAAAGAACAGGTGAATCAGTGAATTTATAACGAACATTGTTGTTATATAAAGTGAAATCCAGGCTGATTTCCGATAATTCAAGTATATCATGGTAGGTCCTCCTGTAATTCAAATTTCAAAATACGATTGTAGACAAAATATCGATAGGTAAAGTTGGATTAAAATGAAATTTCATAATTCTTCGTTCCACGTCTTTATCATCACGTGTGATGTATCTATACACCACATACGCTAGAAGGGCCACTTTAGCTTTAGTAAGTAGATCGGCGGCTTACATGTTCAAACAGGCTCATTCCATCTAATTTGATTACAGCTTGATCTACGAAATAAAAAGCTTCAGCTGAGCCTTTAGTAGAAAATCGATTTTCGATACGATGTGGAATATGGCAAAACCCAGCTACTTCTTCGGAATTTCGAAACCCTTTTAACGGGATAAGATCATCATATCGTTGGTTAATGATTTATCATAGTGAGAGAGGAGTTGATTTATGTCATCAGTTTCAACTTTCAAGTCACCCCCTTGTTTTTTTTTTGGACAGGGTTGAGGATGTCACAATTTCCCAAAAAAGCTACTCTGTCGTCGCTATCAATAGCTATATCCATTGGTGGCAAACGTGAGGTGACTTTAGAAGAAAGATAAATAAGTTTCAAGTCAGGAAGAAACTTCTCTAACTCTCCTAGATGGCCCGGAACATTATTAGGGATTAAAATCATTCAAGAGGAGTTGCTTTCCTGTCGCAATATTACCCGTGATAAAGGATTGCCTGTGGAACAAAGTGTTCATTGTTGAACCAGTCTCCGAAAAGCGTTCGTTCAAATCAAACCTCGGAGTTTGATTTCCAAGTTACGGGCCACATACTTAGATCAATATTCTTAAAAGCAAGCGGTTTAAGTCCTATATCCCCTGATAAGTTGCCGCCAAGCGTACCCGTTATGTGATCTTTTGCGACCTTGAATCCAGGCATAATTGGTAATTGGTTACATCTTCGGGAAATATTTCTGTAGATTAAAAAAAAGACATTCCTTTTAATAGCCTCAGCAATCGCTTAGGATGCTCCAACGATAACGATTCGATTGCGGAAAAATAAAAATTTAACACGCAAAATTTAAAGGAAGATGTTTCTTTTAATTTATCATACATCTTTCCTCTGTTGCAATTATTGTTCGGGCTGTGCAACTTCTGGCAGCTGTTTTGTCAACATAAATATTTACAAAGGCAAATATCCAACATTTTCAATAATATCGTCCAAACGTTCTGGAAATTCACTTGCTGCATTTGCATCTGTGCTTCCTGCTTTTCCACTGATTTTTATGTTGAGAAAAATCAAAAACCCGTTTCTTAAAAGGCGCGAATCATCCAACACTAACTTATATCGAGTGTTCCTTATAATGGATACCGGCCTTCTAAAGTAAATACTTGTGCAGAGACCTAGCTTTTTCGGGAATGATGACAAAACCTATTGGAATTCGAATCTGCGCCATATCCTCGATTAAATGGTGGAACCTTTTGCCAATCTATGATATCGGACCCAGTCTAGGCTTAGTAGTGGTAGTCTCTTTATTTGACAGTGCAAACTTTCAATTTTACTATTGTAATAAGAGTTGCAATAGGTCGGTTCATTTGAAGAGCATTTTTGTAATCGTGATGACGTCTTCCTAGACACGTATAATTTTTTATTTATCCTACTTGCGTTGGTCTACGCTCATTACGTGGTTCAATATATTTCTAAAAGAAACACAAAATTTGCATGTGCGTAACTTTGCAACGGGCTCTCCATGAAATCGTCCCAACATGCATGTGTTCCTGCATGCACCCAAAACAGAATTTAAAGAATTCCAGCATAAAATAGAAAAATTCTTTGTCAAAATTCATTGTGAACTCTAATTAATTTTTCATGATTTTTTAGATTTCCAATTTACACAACACTGAATAACATAAGTCACGAGGTACGTAGCCAGGGGGATTGCTGTAATTTACTATGGCTAGTATTGTTTCCGGGTCCACCTTTGGATCGAGCAGACGCCCGTTTTGATGCTTCGCTCCCCGCAAACGGTTCAGATTTTGCAGTGCCTCGCCATGTAATCCATCTTTGGTACTCAATTCCGCTCCAGCCACATCAAGAGCTTTTGAATTTGCACGGATAAAGTGTTCAACTTTCTTTCTCCTCTCTGCCGAAGCAGCACACCTCGCTCATGTTATGTAATCTCGCGCCAAAAGGTTAACCCCTGTAAGCATTGCCACTAGCGTTCCAATCCTATTTCTGTTCTTCTGTAGTTGTTTTGCTCTTGTTCTTGTTTAGGTAAAGCTAAACAGTTTGGATTATCTTGCAGGTATACCGCCCGAGTCTATCTCTTTCTACATGGATGCGTCCAAATCACTTTTCAATGTTGCAAATGAGACTACAATTGAGTCCACCATCGCTGCATTTTGACCGGTTGAGCCGCTCTTTCGTTTTCCGCTACACATCTTTGTCCAGGGTTCCCTGTTGGTTTGACTACGCTTGGCTCAGCTTTGAGTGCCTTGCTACAGTTCTGCCTTCACGATTGGTGGCAAACACTAGCAGTGCTGATTTGTTGTACAAAAGGAAAGGTTGCCCATTGTATTTTCTATGGCTGCTTTAATTGCAAAAATGCTCCACTGGTTCTGAAACCGTAGAATTGCTCTTTGAAACTTTGTGATAACTGCTAGTTTGGTTTAGTACATTCCTCTCCTAATTGGCAGGGCCATCCTCTCCATGTATTTGAGAATTTCCAGGTGGCCCGTGTGAGGATGATTGGCGACAATCTCCCCGCGTTTTAATCTGATGCTCGCTAAAATTACCTATCTTAGGATGAATTGCTTTGTGAATGACATATGCTGTGTTTCGTCGCCGTTGAAGTTCATTACGATTGTCGTCACCCATTATTGCATGGGTGGAAAGACTCCCTGCATCAAACCGAATAAGTCCTCATATGAAGAATCAAGATTCGAGATTTCACGATAAAGAAGCTTCAAGCATACTTCAAATTCATCGATGGATTCGAGAAGACTATACTTAAGCTTCAAAAGCCTTGCACATCGACCAAACCATACAATAATGCATTTATTACAAAAATATCAACTATCGCAACAAAATAAATAGCATACGAAAAATAATATCATATATTCCCGACGAATTTACATCATTGTAAAATTTAAATAAATATTGTAAGATATCACCTGGCATAAATCTGAAATTGGTAAAAACTAAGCGTTGGTAACTGTAACGTTTCAATTTTTCCGATAAATGTTATTTATCGGAATATATAGTATTTATGTCAACATTATATTGTCTTGTTGTTTAATATGTGAATCCAGTACATAATAAATTGGAAGAATTGGAAGGACTTAAGCCCATAAAGTTGAAGTATGCTTATATTTGTTTTCGTATAACATATCGTCAGCATATGTGTTTACTATAATTGATATATTTTTATATTCATTTCATTTACATATTATATGCTCCTATAAGTTGGAAGTAAAATGTAGAATTAAAATTAATCATCATTCTTCGTTTTGGATTTATATTCTTCTTCCGACTGGAGATTAGATTGATATAAGGGTTCTTTCTCGCTCATTGTTCGCAGATAAACGCTCGCGGATATTTACAGTTCATATCATTCCGCCAAAGAGGCGCAATTCGATTTTTTTAGAATACTTACAATGTCGCGATTTTGACTACACAGTTGTGATAGAAACGAATACAAAGCTGTTAGAATTCGTCAACGCGTAGTCAATGCCAATCCATCCTATAAACGCGACTCAAAGAAGCTGTGAACGAGCACGAAAATTTTGAAGATGATAACTTTCGACCGGAAATTAATTAAAAGGAATAGAGACAAATTCCAACGCACTAACAACACTATTATTAAGCATATTTATAATTTTGTACTATTTACCCGGTCTAGGCGTGCATATTCGGTGCATATTCGTAAACTATTGTATATTGTGTTATAGCTGTAAAAGAAAGCAAGATAACCGGCTTCTGTTGTAAGTGCTAAAAGGTGGAGCACAGATGGCCATTCAACTGACATTCAACACTTTTTCGTGCTCAATCAAGGAGACGATGGAAGGGCAATGAGAAAGCTGACAAAAAATATCTGCTTTCTACCAAAATTCGAAGCAGATTGTAGTGAGATCAGTAAAATAAGAATTTATGGTTTCCTTTTACTGGAACAGCTTAATTCGGGCTGCGCTGTCAATCCTTATTGATAACAATCGTGAAGACTTTCTTCTAAATTCACTCATAACTTTGATTAATATGTGAAAATAACAAGGTGAACCTTACCAGTAAATGAATCTATTCCTTGTATTGTTTTTGCTCACATCGTTGAAACAATAGCCGCCGGCTTTCTCAGCAACTTTTATATCCTGCAAAGTGCTCTGCGTGCCTCCTGAAAATTGAGCTCATACTTCGCATTGGCAAAACAACTAAAATACAATGGGTACCTGTATTCAGGGCGATTTCATTCCATTTTTCTTGATTTGACAAATCGGGAACAACCTCTCGGTAGCTTAACGTATGCGGTTCCATCATATTCACACAAGGATAACCGGGAATTCCGCCGATGGTACAAACTTAACCTCCAAGCCAAAACAATAACGACAATCTTGTTCTGTCAATAATTATTTCGCCTGCTTTCCAACGCGAACCAGATTCCGTATGAGGGGAAATACGAACAATTACATGGCAGCACCGTATCCATCAATTTTCTGCAAAGCAAAGATCTCTGCAAACACAAATCTCCTTCGGAATTCCGAAAAGTCTGATTGGAATGCTAGCAATTCAGAAGTTCACCTGTGACTGTGCTATTCGGGCGGCAAATTTTTTCGACGCGGTCGCTTTTTTCTTTTTCCCATTTTATCCAAAACTCAGTGAAAAAGTGCTTGTGCAATAGACCATCCATGCAACAACTTATTTCAGTGTAAAATGTGCTGACGCTAGTGAATTATGGTGCTTCGTTTAAACGAAAAAGGTATAAAATCCCAGCGTTTTTGTAAATGTTGTAAATCTCCTGCCCAAATAAGTGCTGGAGTAAAATGTTGTGCTAAAATGCAATTTACAGTAATTCCAAGTAAGCTAAACTTGGGATACACAGAAATTATACCAAATCGAGTGATTTAAATCAAATGCATGTAAAAATCGATATTATGTCTGCAATCGCAACTTCCTGACAGGACTTCCGACTCGAATCGGAAATCGAGCCTCAACCACATTCCAACATCTCAATTTCTAGGCCACTCAATTTCCACTAGTTCAGAGCATAAAGCCCAATAGAATTACCGAACACCGAACTAAGTTTGCTGCGTGCGTAAGTATGGGAACAAATCTGTATACAGTTGGGGGTACGATATGTTTTATCGTACGCAGTGGGTGGCTCGACATTACAATTTTTCATGAGCACGATAAACAATTCGAATTAATTTTTAACTAATATTATTAGAATCACATTAAAACATGGCTCTTTGGCTGGGAGAAATAAATATGAATAAAATCCAACTGTGTCGCGATCACCTTCACATTTCATACTACAATTACAATTGATATGAATTTGAAATGAAAAAATATTACAAGCCCCATATTGTGTAAGTTTTCGTCCAAAATGACCGGCCCCCTAAAATCCGTTTTAGTCGACCCAAATTTAATTTATTGATGAATCATTCAGTACCCTTTTGATAGTTAATTAGTATTTATTTTTTATTTATTTATTACCAAATCATCAGTCACCACTGTCTTGTATCTATCTAATAATTCTCAATGCAAAATTATTATTCTTCAATATTCTTCAATACATTATGTAACCTTCAAACCCTGCTTGTTTTTTGTAGGGCATTAGATTATAAATTCAGAACTTTGTCGACCGTTATAGTCGCCTCCAGACTTTTCGGTCCAACGAATGCTCGCTGCCAGAGCTTCCTGGACATCAATGGATCCTGATTTGTCATCCTTTAATTGATAACTTGCAAATTGATGTTACATTAGTCCTTAAATACTAAATACACCGAAAGTTGCAGTTTACATGGTTCTATCAACAATGAAATGTCGAATTTAACATAAATTCTCTACAAGTTTTTGCTGACTCCGTGTGGCAAAACATTGGTGTCCCGATTAGGATTGTAATGAAAAATCTCCTTTTCTATTCAAAAAGTTCCATGTTCATTTAGTAAAGGTGGTGTCTATATATATATACCGTCTTACCCTGTCGACTATCTTCGCTGTCACTATGATTTGATCATGGCCATTTGATATCCGTGCTATACGACATGAATAAACAAATTATGTCACTGATCAAGCGCACAACTTAAAGGATCAATTTACACGAATCTTATAGATTCGATGGTAATCTCATTTTTTTTTTTTGTGTAATCTGTTGAGCATGTGAATGGCTAAGAACTTGGGATGCCTAAGCATTTCAAGTTTTGAACACAAATTTAATGTATACGTACTGTTCACCCATTTTTTCATATATGACTTTATCATGAAACAGGAGTCAATATTTTTATAAATTTTAGAAAAATTGATACCTTTTTGTGAAAGAAACTAAGGAAACTGTGGAATTAATTTTTGCTAGGTTTTAAAAGTAAAAACTATTTTATTCGTCAAAAATGGTTCATTTCACCCTGAACTTGTTACATTTGAACATTGGACACAGAAACAACTCAATTGAAACAACTCAACTGCGTAGTCGGTAGGGGTGGAACAGACGGCAGATTTGAAGTTCTGTCTGTGATAGTCCTATCTGTACTTGTGTTCCTAAATTCCTAGCTGTTATCGGTACCTTCGCAGAAATTGGCGATGTCAATCGCTAATAGACGCAAGTCACTTTACGACGCAACTTCTGGTATCATTTCTTGCTCTAACCTATCAAAACTTTTTAGCCCATGTAGGCCATGTGCATAAAAGTTACATTGCAAACCATGTGATCCAATCGAACCATTCCCAATCCAACCGACCATTATCAGAGCTTAGGATGTGCAATTTGTAATTATTTGTTTATTTTATTTAAAAATATTGCTTTTCGTCAATTTATGGCTAACAGCAAAATAATCAACTTTTAAAAGTCTATTACCAAATAAAAGCATTGAAATTTTTAAAGAGTTACACGAATTTTTGTATGACTGGGTCAATTATTATCCACTTGGTTCACAGAATGTTAAATATGTTTGATAGCAACAAATCACCTGATTTCTTTAATAATATAATTTTTTCCAATAATAGTTGATATATGCTACATGTTAGAAAGCCTCAGTCGAATTTTAACGACAAACTACATATCAAAAGTAAACACGAAATTATCTCATTCAAATGTTAAACGATTGTACACTTCTTGCTAGTTTACTAGCCCCAGTGCACTTCGTGCATCTAGTTTTCCATTTAAAATTAATATTTGTTGCGCGAAAAAGTTAAAATAAATCTCCCAATATTGCTTATTTTTCACTATCTGTTGGTTGTCATGTATGGTCAATGTGCACTGAGCTTGTACTAAATCAGCCAACGTGCGTTCATAATTCGGTGTCAGAATGTTTAGTGTCGTAGCTTCGGACACATTAACATTAACAGGGCGTATACATTTATCAATTTTACTTTAAATTCTTAAAAAGTTGCATACAAACAGCTTAAAAATGTATAAATGACTCTTAATGTTGAGGGTACAGACAGAACTATGGAAGCTTTCTTTCGAACATTTCATTCATTGTTGAGCGTATGCCATTGCATATGATGGGTAATGACTTCTGGGAGCATAAAGTCATGAAGGACAAATGAATGAGCATGAAGGACAGATGAATGACCGAATATTAATTTCTTTATATTTTTTGAAGTTTAGGAAGTGATACTGTGAGTCTTTGGACTTGCCTTCTTCGGATCTTCTGCAGAAATTTTCGATTGAAAAATATTTCACAGCTTTGTAAGTCCCCGGAATTCCGACATATGCCTCTGCAAGATTTTGGTGTTCCCAAGATTCAAAATTTTGCAGTAATCCATACTGCAAGCGTGTCCAAAAAGCTGACTTCTAACAGTATTTCAAGTCATGGAAGCACTCAGACTCATTTCGTAAATAAGATCTCAGTGGTCTTAAGTTTTTTTGTCGATGGTTGTACTAAAATGAGAACTACGTATAGTGTCAGTAAAGACAAAATCATCAAAACCAACATAAAAAACTTATAGGCCAATTGTCCACAAAATGTGAAAAGTCAAAAATCAAAATCACTGCAATTGCAACGATCCAAATTTTACACATTTCGTACGTATGGATTCAACTGATGGTTTCAGGACCTGTATATGGTATGAATCAGACTTCAAAGATTTATTCCACATTAGTAAATAGTCTTTTCTGTTTTGGTAAAGAGCGAACTGAATCGAAGCTTACTGATCCTCCTTTATTTGATGGCTCACGTTTAGTTGAGCCTGCTAAAGGTTACACACCTAACTTGACGGCATGGATGTTTCCTCAGTGAAATAGGGAACAGCAATATCCAACGGCTCATTATACAGTGATGAGCGTTACTTATAAAAATATACTATTTATAAATGATTCAATATTTAGCTGAATGTTACGGCCTAACCCTGGTTCGTTGTGATAGAACTTCAGCATATCTTGCAGCAAAGTGTTGCGAATGTTGCACCCTCAAGAGTAAATTAGGAAGATACGCTAATTTCTTATTCTAATCGAAATTTTCGTTGCCATAGTCTTGAAACTTCCAAATGGAGCTGTCAACATGTCAACACGCAGTGATAGTTACACAAGTCCTTTCGATATGGTCCTTAGCATAACATCGCAGTTTTGTTAGTTGTCCCATTGATGTAGGATGTTTTTTAGTATTATTTTGATTCCTCAAATTAATCCATGAACTCAATTTTTCGACTGATTCTCATTTCATGCATTCTTGATTATAAAACAAACAATTTTTCTGAATTTGTGTCACCAAATAATTTACAGAAATCTATTCAGACCTCCAGGTAACACATTCTTGTTTCAATCTGTTTAATTCGAGAGAATATATCTACAATCCATATTGGCTTCGAGTTACACATCAACCATGGTAAAGTATTGACATCGGCATCGAAATTCCAACCATTCTCGTAAAAGATGTCACACTTGTATTTAATTAGGTCAATGTCACACATGCCGGAGCCAGATCATAGAATTCAACCTCGTCGTCGGTAACATATTGTACTCGTACTCGCACCGAGTGCTTGTAGGTTTAGTGGGCGCCAAACAGGTTGACGTTGAATACACACAAAATATCGTAAACGTGGAATAACCTCATCTCCAATTGGAATATTGCACGCAGCCCGACTCGCACCGCAAATTCCTCACATCAGGCAACACTTGCTACTACAATTCGTCATTTGTTCGTGTCGTCATCGGTATTTTATCGAGAGCAAGTTGGAAATGTCAAATTCAGTGATGGGATTAAAATGGAGATCTCCGTTCTAAAATTGCAATTTCTGTGTAGTGACCACCGAAAACCTGAGAAATAAATTTGCAAATACTCTAGAGGGTTGAATAGAACAACAACCGAACAACTTATATACATTGTAAGTAAATTAAATCACGTTTCGTGCGCTTGGAGAAGTGTTTTGAAAAAAATTCAAATTGTGCCAATGTAATGTGAATGAATATGACATTAAGGTGAAAAAATTTTATTCGCCGTTTAAAATGAATTCGCAATCTAATTTTGTCGATGATGATAAACTAATAAGTAGTGCCTACATTATTCACGCATTGTGTGACTATTTAATAGGCGTTGAAATTCACAATTCATTCGCGGTCTAGTCGTTGCTGGTCTTTTCATTTGTGGGAATTAGACACTCTAATACTAGAATGTCGCGCAAAAGTTTGATCGATTTGTTTTTGTAATGCTAGGAGCAGCGCATCGCTGGCGAAATAATCGTCTCCTGGTAAAGAAACTAATTTTAGCGCCGCCACCGTGCAGGCGATTTTCTCGAGTGGTTTTTTTCTCAAAGCAAACTTATTTTCATTTGAAATACTGCGACTATGGTTTCTAACGAGGCAATGAAATGTAAAGAAAATCTCGCTCGTAGCTGTCGGTCTAGTCTGGAATGCACCTAAAAGAATTTGTACGTCGATTTCAGATTTCTCCAATGAATTGCCGTCAAGTCGGCACCCCTCCCGGCCTCGTCGAGAGCGCGACAATTATCGGAATTGGCCTTGATTTGCAGAAAGTTTTCTTTTTACTTACTATCAGTGGCTACAATTAATGACAGCACGTTTGTAAAAATTTCAGCATTTCAAAAGTTATCGATCGGAGAAATGAAAAAGCTATTTTATCATTAAGATTCCTCAACCGTCAACATGTTATCAATTCGGGGCGAAGCGCGATTCTCTAGAGGTAAACCGCTAATATATGCATGTCCTCAAGGGAATCCGCTTGTGTGTAGATTATGTAACAACTTGCGATAGCGATTCGTTTGTTTAGATTTTAGCGATAACAATTATCAGTAGAACTTGTTACTGCTGTTCACATTGCATCACAGCGACATTCACTGAACATACGATGATGCGCACAGAGAATTGCTCATTGGCCTGAAGACGAATACAAAGTGGATGAATAGAATGACTCAGATCGTGGGGGTCAGGAATTAATGGTCGCTGTTTGCACAGTTGATTCTGCCCGAGCCCCAAATCGGTCGTAACAGCCGAAAACCTAACATACTATTCCACTACACTCTCTCTCTTTGAGTTGGCGTACTAAAATTGAGTGCAAGGTGTTCATGGCATTGGCGCGAACGAGGCCCCGCACTTGTAATGCACTCGAGCTTGGCGTCAACTTTCGTATTTCCAAATGCATTGAGCTGATGGAGTTTGTTTATTTACATTCCTCCCGTTTCGGGGCATAGTTTCTTGATTATTTACTTGGAGAGACTGTAAAAGCTCTGTACTTCCGATTATGGGTATTTGTTTACAATTCTGAGTAGCATTCCATATCGAAGTCGTACAACCTGTGCTTTTCCGGGCGACATGCAACTTATTGTAGCGAGAGTTTGACCGTCAATGTCATCTAAACTGATTGTTATAATGTGACAAGTGCACATACGATTATATATCTAGATAATTGCACCTCAGTTTTCATTGACGTCACATTCATTGAACTTTATTCAATGTGGAGGTCACTTTCATATTTATTAGTTAGTGTAATGAACATTCAAACAAACAAAACCAGATGTAAAGGCTTGACCAATGTGTTATGTGGTTCTCGTATCTATACGTTAGATACCAAATTTCTATCATAATGAGCATTTAGGTGCAGCATCACGTTTCATCGACTTTCATCCAGCAAGTATTTATTATAGATAGAACAAGAAATTAAATTATACACATATTAGGTCATTTCCTCTCAATCTATTCCTATCCAAGCTTTGGAATTGTTCAGAATAATTTTGATTAGTAGTATTTTACATTTAATTTATTGCCAAAAAATCTCATAATTTACGTATAGAAAACATGCCTGTACTTCGCTAAACTCTTATAAACTCATAAACGATCAATGCTAAAAATAAGAAGTGGAGTTACATTAAATAAATAGGGCAATTCGTAAGTGAAGTAGTGTGCAAACAATATTTTTAAATTTTCAATTATTTTCTTGCGCAACTTGACACTCACCTCAATTCTTCCTTTTTTAATTCTCGGCAATGCCAATGCATTAGTATAAAGGAAGCACCTTATTCTCTTCAGTTTCATTCCTTCCAAATTATAATCAGAGACCAAGGAATAAAATCTACACAGTTTTATAAACTTTCTAGATGACATATCTTAAGTTTGTTTTTAAATGCCGTAATACACGTCAATATTGTAATTTTGAAAGAAGATCAGAATATATTCGCAACTAACCCGATATTACCCTTTTTTTATAAGTCGTTCAGTTGACTGGTATATAAGCTATATATTTCACACATCACTCGAATTATATGGGTTTGTACCTAGTGCCCCATTTCCTTTTACCCCATTTCCCTACTGCCCATTTACCCCATTTCCTACTGCTTTTATTTCTTCTAACTTTAAAATTTAAGACATTTCATGAAAACTTCTCGTTAATGTAAGACTAGCTTCAATATTTTTGAATTTCGTCTGTCAACAATTGTAAAACAATGTATAAACTATTATAAGAATTGTATAATTTAGTTTTTATCGATGCGACGTTAACCTCCGGGATTGTATCAGCTCATCGTGGAAAAGTGACTGGTCCAAAAGCATGTTGATATTTGTTTGTATTATGTTGTTTCGATTAATTTTTTCATTGTCATAATTTGATTGAACCACTACATTAATTTGATTGAATAGCAATACTCCTTGGCATAGTGGCCAATAGTGCCATAGTGCCCACATCAAACTTGTTTTGGACTTTATGGAGATATAAACATTTTCCACAAATGTTCAATCAGATAATGATCTGCAGTCAGTAAACGATTCCAACACATCGACATTATGATCGCGGAACCCTTATATTACCTACTCCAGACTTGTGATTCAAATTATCAAATCGGTAAGAAGCTTTTGAATGAAAAACGTGAGGTACTATATCTTACTTCAATGTCAGACTCACTGCACCAAACTATTTGACAAATTATTCTCCGGCAAGTTTTGGTGCCTCAGGACCCTCTAGTCGGAGTTTCTTATTTTGTTCAAACTGAATGATCTTGAACGTTGTCCGGCGTCCGCCAAAGAAAAAAAATATCTTTGGCAGTCTTCGAAACATGTGTAATATTCCAATTGTTGATACTTCTTATTGAAATTGATATAATTATTGTTTTATTTTTTTGTTATTATCTTTTATATGTTATTATTTTATTGTATTGTTTCATTACATTCATTTTACACTTATTTGCTCTACATTTTATAATGTTTGGTTGTGGTACTATTTTAATGTGTGTTACCCATTTTTCACCAAAACTGCTTTTTTTATATATTGCTGTGTTGTTTCGCTGAAATATTGTACTCCGCTGGGATTGGAATTATTTTTTTGTCCTCGTAATATTCCCGTCACTATCTTTGTTTCGTCCCCACAGGCGTTTCGGCGTTACGTTCAAAAAAAAATTGCTGTGTTTTTAGTCAAGAATTGCTGTTTCATCTGATCTGTAAATATCACTTGGGGGTTATTTAGATTAATCTAAGGTAATGTTTACTTATGAAAAATAAAAGAACAGTCGGATTTTTGAGGAATATGTATGGAATCTCAGATTTAAGTCCTGTTTGGTTATTTCATTTTCGATTGCACTAACTTAGTGTCTTTTACATTTATAACTTTAAATCATTTATTTTTGATTCCGTTTAATTTTTATAGAGCATTTAGTTTTATAAATCATATTTGGATATAACGAAGTCTTCACTCTGTTTGATGATTCACTAGTCGATAGTAATTCTTCTTTGTATCTTGCATTCAACGTTCAAGCGTGAGAGACCCTCTCTGTGTTTGAAATAAATACACTAAATTTATGAATAAACACCACAGAATGGCTTTAACAAAAACCAAAATGTTCTTCCTGTATTGTCACAAAATTTCTAAGTCTCGCTTTGATAACTTTTTGCATCCATAACTTGCTTCGTCGAGATTGTGTCCTGTGTATTCAAAGACACTGGCAAAAACTTAACAATGATTAAAAGGTTTGTTCGCCTTGATGGGATAGTATTGACTTTGACATATGTGCCACATCCTACACAGTGTACGGGACAACTTAGCAAACGAATAATATCGAGATATTTACCTGCCAACAGCTAACAGCGTTCGTTAGACCGCGAGATTTTTGTTTTGCGGGCATCTAGAGCCACCTGGAAGCCAGTAATTGGTGCGATATTAACCAGAAATGCTTCGGGAATTGATCGCACGAAACCTGTCATGCACGTGCCTGTCGCGTATTATCTACGTGTTTCAATTTTCTGTCTCGATTGCACCTACCTGGAATCCTACTCAAATGGAAACATTAATGAAATAAAATTTTTCGAATATAAACTGACAGTGGACATTATTTCGTTGATACAAAGATTGGTTAGCAATTATAAATGCGATATAACCAAGAAGCATCCATTTAGTGGAATATCTTTTCAAAATTCAAGGAATTGTAAAAAGGAGCTATATATGTTTTGGCGAAGAGTGAGCTGTTCCACAGCATATTGAGTGAGCCGCGTTCTGGCATTGTTTGATACATGTTGGTTGGGTTAAGTTTTTTAATCCTGCCAATGAAAATGATTGGATAAAGGCCGACGGCGAAATTGGGGGTTGCAATGTCCGAAAACTCAATATAAAGTATTGAACTTCACTCCTAATAAAAGAAAAGAGGCAAAAAGCTTAATTGGCATAATACAAATAAACGAAAATACATAGAATCCATCGAGATCAGCTGCCTGAAGAAAATTATAAAATATACTGCATATTGATTGTAGTAGTCTTGCCACCCAGTTCAAACGATTCAAAACTTTTTTCATATATTAGACTAAATACTGTAAAATCTAAATACTAAATACAATAAAATGTGACTGTAAAATCAGAATTACAGGATATTTATTACTTATTAAACTGTAAAACAGAAATAAATCATTTTGAAAATAATTAAAGAAGATGGATGTAACTTCACTTTCATAAGTATACTTTTGTGTGTATGCGTGCTGTAAAATTCCGCCACTTATTTCATTTCGCATCACTTGTATATTTGTTAATGTTCATATGGACTCGTATGTTAACAATCGGTTGTTTAATCAATAAACATTTAGAACTAAACGGGTATGCAGTTACTATGGTAAATATTTTCTTAAATCATCGAAAATCTAATTCTCTTCGACTCAAATTAAAGGAAGGATCTGAAACACACTCCGATTAGTTGAGCTATAAATCTTAAATAGTTGTAAATGTGTTAATATTGACATAGTTCGGGATCAACCATTTATTCTTGTATTCTATCAGTGTTATATATTTATTTGCCCAAAAAAAACTTTGAGTTTACAACAAAAGCAAAGCTTTCTCCCATTTCCCCATGAAAATGGAAAATCAAACAATTTTGCTTGTTGAAATAATTGCACAAGTATAATATTATTGATCTCATGAGAATCTAATAAAAAAACTTCTTATAATATGTTTCAAGTAGAATACATTTTGATCCCGGTGAATCAAAAAACTATCGATTGTTTTAGCTTGTATTTTAGATTGTTTGTAATCCGTAACGCGTGTCGTAATGTCTCGTTTAAATATCACTTATATCATATCCTTCGTATATATTCTGAAACAAATAATCTCATTAGCCACTTTCCAATGGCCTTGAAATTTTACTAACTATTATTAATAAGACATAGAATTGTCAAGTTATGTAAAAAAGAAATCAATTGCTGTTAGTAAAGTTTAAATATTCGTTGGGAAAACTCCCTTATGTGAGGAATGTGAAAAGTTTTCCATTGACATCAAACACTCTCGATGTGTTGGCTCTTATACAAATAAGAATAATGTGAATTTATTGTAGTGAAAAGCTTTGTTTTTGCTGCGTATTTTAATGTAAAAGAAAATCACCATTCTGAGTAATTTACAAAATTAGAACGCTGTAATTGAAAGTTCTATTGGACTTAAATATTATCCTCAATGCCACCCGGATTAGCGAAAGTGATAATGGAAATTATCTAGTGTTTGCATAATGATGTGTTATAAATTATCCGACATTGAAAATTTGTCAGTCTGTATACTGTTTTGTATATAATAGCAAACAGCCAACGAACGATCTTTCTTGTGTGATGTGCGAAATTGCTAAAAATATCCAATGAGAATAAGGAAAAAATTAAACGTGTTGAAATTTTTATGTGATATTAAGACTCAATCATATTCATGTTTCGGAAGCCAAGAATGTATTGAAAGCAAGGTTAGTGAACTTTGCTAAAATTTCTTTCATTAGTGTATATTGTTGGCATTTTATGTTGCAATGACATTCATGTGCTGAAATTTCCCACTGTGGTGAAGCAATATGTGTGGTTATCATATTTGAGAAATGCCATTGTATAGGAGATATCGCCAAAACAGGTGAACATTTTGATAAGCATGAAAAGTTTTACTGTCAATGGGTTAAATGCTTATTATAAAATCGGTTCGTATGAACGTTTTTTTAAGATAAGATTTTATTTCTGAAAAAAATTATGCTCATTTGATTTTTTGAACCCTCTCATCAATATTTATGTTTCCAAATCTTCAATGAAGTGACATTTGTTATTGATATGTTTTGTTCCTGACGCATTCAGAAAATATAAAGTCAAGGAGATTGATTCAGTCCTGTGAATACTTAGTACGCAGTAAACTTCCGAAATAATTCTCCACGATATGTTTAAAATGAAGTGTCCAGACTCCGTAAAAAAATAATTAGGCAATTTATATACCTATTATAGTGACCATTCTTATTTGGGGACCGATTAAACTTTGCAATAAAGCAGATGTTATTTTTAATGAACATCTTCTGTATAAACAAGATACCTTTACCTTACCTTTCTATTATCAAACGATAGAAAATTAGCCGAGAATTTTACCCAATTTTACACTTTACATGGTGTGGCAGGAAAACTAGGAGTAAGGATAGTTGGTCGTTGGTTACATTTATCTTTGCTGTTGCTTTCGTTGATGTCTGTGCATCTCGGAATTATAAAAAAAAAAACATTCTCGTTTCCTATTAGGTTATTGTTAACTCATTCTGGTTGATGTTTCATACTGAAATCCAAGCACTGTTGGAATATAGGAGTCTCTGATACAAAATCAACATATTCAGCACTGCAATTAATGCGGGGAATTTAATTTCTGTTGTTCATTCATCAATCAACATTATGTTAGAAAAATGATAGAATATGATAGAAAAAATCCAAATTCCTATTGTTTTCAAAGAAAGTTAATTTAGTAGTAACAAGGAATTATCAAGCAACACATGATTTCTAATGGTTGCCTTCGTTTTCGTTACATACGTTTTAGCTGACTTAGTAATACTACAACTAATATGAAGATATGATGAACCAAATACTTCAGATTTGAGATTTAATTTGTTTTAAGATTCAGGATCTTGTTCTCTGCAGACTGTTAAGCATAGTAGCCGGATATTTTGAGAGTGTGTCAATACTATAAAGTCCGCTCCTAAAAAAATCATATCATATCTGGAAATAATTCGAGAAAATGCGATTCTTTTTTGAATGAATCTTAACAGCGGAATTTTTTTTTCTATCGAAGGGCTCTTTGGCCAAGGGAAAGAATAACGCTAACAAATTATTTATTAAATGGGAACAAAAATTGCGACATCTCTCTCTTATCTGATTAGTTTGGAAGAATTTGGAAGAAAAAAGAAAATGATTGTCAATTTAACTCGTCACTATTATCGAAATTTTTATCATGTCAATATCAGTCACAGAACTCTGGATACTTGAATAAATCAATTTTAAGAATGAGTAAAACTTGTGAACAAATAATTAAGAAAACTTAAATTTTTGCATATTTGCACTAACTCATAACATATGTGTTTAGTTGCTGTTTATTTTAAAATTAATATGTGCTTCCAAACTTTTATTATTATTATAAATATTAAAATATTAAAAATTTGTATAATTTTCAATTTAAAAAATATCGAAGACTTTTGTTTGAAATTTCAGAAAAAATGTCTATATATATTTATTTCAGTTAAAAATTTTATATTTTTCGTTTCAGATTTCAACAACCTTCCCTCTTCTTCTTGTAATAACGCTTTAGTTTTACTACAAACAACTTCTTTTCTACGCAACATTTACAGCAAGGACAAACGGAGTGATCCAAATTATAATCCCTTACACAAAAAACTTAACATCATAAATTTCGTCTTGGAAGAAAAAGTTATAAAAAAATCGTTTATTTCATTATCTGCTGCTTTGCTTTTAAGAAATTTATTTGACATCAATTCTCACATTGGCAACCGCGAAATACTCGAGACAAAATTTCAAAAAGAAATTGTCCTTCAAAACACACCGGTTAAGGAAAGGCAAGAACACGGAAACATTCAAAATCAACTCGAAATTTTAGGATTGTAATATGCCTGTAATTTCGCCTACAAGATATTCAACAGCTGGCAGCAGTAGTTCATATTTACCACCTTCTATAGGTGGAACGACGAGTAGTTTGACAAAGTCATCGAGTGGTTACGGTACGACAAGCAGCTACCATTCTTCAAATTATCGAAGTAGCAGTTTAGGTAGTTCATCTTATTCGAGTGGAACTTATTCAGGTGTATCCTCATATCTTCCACGCTCATCATATCGATCTAGCCTATCGGGCACATCCTCGATATATCGAACTGGATCGTATTTAACAGGCGGAAATAATGATTCAACAGCAGCAAATCGATTTGGAGTAAGTAGCAATAGGTTATCACATGAAAGAGACACATTAAGGCGAGTGACAGGGAAAACACAATATAACAATAATACAATAAATACCACAAGTCGATCTAAAGCATTACAAACAAAACCACCAATCGGCGCATCCTCATCGTCCATAAGACATCAGAGAACTGCATCGGATATAATTCGATCACGCGACAATAGTCTAACGAGAGTTACTTCAAAAAGTGATCCGAATAGCAATTGCATCAGTAATAACGATACAAGCAACTTAACCGATCAGCCCAAAAATAAAATTTCATCATCATTATCATCATCATCATTAGCACGACAAGTAGCTACATCTGGTTTGGAATTATATGAAAAATACAGTCCCGCGCATTATATACCCAACCGTGAATTATCACGTTCCAGATCACTTTCTGAAGCAACATCATCATCGAATAAAATCAATAATTTCGATAGTGGTCTAAGTAATAGTAGTAGTAATGTCCATCAGTTACTACAGTCAGCTAAAGAGACACGGCAGCAAAAACAACAAAATCTAAACGAAAACGAATTACAAAATCTTAATTTAAAATCATCATCACCAACATCTTCATCACACCAAACATCATCCCCGGCATCCGCGAAGGATATAAGCAAGGTAAAAAAATTGTGTGCTGTATCTACTACTGCTACTAATAATTTTTCAAAGTTTGCTACTGGTAGTGTTGTTGTAAACAGTAATAACAAAATCGATTTGAACGCTAACGCTTTACCCTCTTACACTAATAGAAATAGTTTGAATTCGGGCAATTGTCCAAAAATACCACCACATAATTTGGATATTGATTCACCTTTGGCATTTGTTTCTAGTAACAATTCGATAAACCATCCACATAATGTTGATATTACACACACTACAAATTCAATAAGTAGCCTTAAGCCTTTCATCAAAGGTAGTATTTTTAATCTCGTTACTAATAATAAATCTAGTGAGCACGATAATAATAAAAGTAGTAAACACAGCAACAATATTAACGTGATTAAGTCCGCTACAACTATACAATCCGAACAGCAAAAATCAATTTCATCATTTGCATCGAAATCGGCGATCCATTCGGTGAACAATAATTCGGCCTCAAGTCAAATTGTTTGTAAAAATTTCCAAAAACCTACCCCCACTGTTGCTACTTCTGCTTCATCGACGTCGGCTCTTAGCAGCAAACCTATCGCCACCACCACATTCCAAACAATAACATCAACTATATTATCATCATCAGCAACACCACCTGCACCACCAGCCGCTACAACAGTAGCTACCACAAATTCTAGTTCTAGTCAAAAGATAGTTTCTAAAGACGCTAGTGATAAATATTCAGCGACAAACAATGCAAATGCTATTCTGAAGGCAGTCAAATCAAACTTAAAGCCAACATCAAAAATATTCTTAACCGATAAACTGGCAGATGATAAAACTATGACAAGCTTGTACACAGAAGTGAACGGTAACTGTAAAAACAATAACCTCAATAACAATACAAACAACAACAAGGGAGGTTCAACAATTTTAACGGTAAATAGTTCCACTACATCTACCTCGGCGACAAGTTTGCCATCGCCGAGACGCGAAACAGTTGTTGGGAAGACAAGAAGTCTCCTGAAAAGTGGCACCGATGCGCTTGATGTTCACTTAGAATTTTGCAAAAGTAAACTATACCCCCCAGAAGTTGGGAAGGTTAAAAACACAAGCGCTGTACATGGAACAGCTAGCGCCGGTAAAAGTAAATTTATTGGCTTGACCTACAGAGAACCGAATTTTTTGAAAATCGAGTGCGAACTGGCAAGGTCTCAGGTTGCAAAATCAAGTGAGCATTCTCTGCTTGAAAACAACAATTTAATTTTAAATGGAAATAAAAATTGTTTGGCATACAATGCATTCGAAAAAGGAAATAATAAGTACGACAAAAATTTAATAAAGCCCCTGGTTCACAAGTCGACAACGAGTAAAAACCAATTATCAAGAGCACCTTCGAATAACAATATGAATTGTTTACAAAACGGTGGCGGACCGGATCTTGACGATATAAAGTTCATTGATAGTGACGACTCAGAACGCCAACACCATAATGGACACACGTATCATAATCTTCATCAAAACCAGAAAAGATCAACAACTTCCAATTCTAAGACAAATACGATTCCAGAAACGGCACCAAGTACATATTCCTCACCATCTAGAACGCTTTCTGAACGAAAGGATATTAGCTATAGTTCATCCAGTAAGCTTTCTACGTTACCATTACCATCAAAGCATCACCGTGATTTATTGTACAGTAGTGATAGTATTAAGAGCGTTACAACTAAATATAATACCCTAAACGATTTCAAACGGATACCGACGAACACAAACAGCGGAGTCCGAAGTGGGCTACACAGAAATGCAGATCTTATATCTTCTTCTTCATCGCCTTCATCGTCGCCGCCTTCGTCAACAACAACTCCTGTCAAGACATTCACCACATCAACATCTGCCCTTGCTAAGTCATCGGTTGTAATGATTCATCACCAAAATGGCACTACAAGCCATGAATCGACACCATCCAGCTCCCCGAAAACACTTCGAAGAAAGAACCCTGCAGCAATCATCACCAATAATATTCATCATACTTCAAGCGATTCACCATCATTACCCGCGTTTTCATCAAAAGCGATATCACACCTTCAACAACCTCAACTATCAGGTGTATCAACAGTATCCTCACCGCATTCGCAGCCCAGCGCATCAGTTACGTCAGCAAATGTAGATGAGAAAATACCTAATAAAATATGTGATAATGATGAAAGTGTAAGTTTTAATAATGCATTACATATGATTTCCTCGCTAGTTGATTATACACTGAAACTTTTCATGTCCACATTCATTTGATATTCGTGAATAGCAAACGGAAAATAGACATATCTATCATAGGCAGATCTTGTATGCCTTCTTTTCTAAATTTCTTCGTGCGTAGCGTATGGCTGTGGCGGATCTTTCGCGATATTTTCGTTTATACGTACATCAACATGATTTCCATATTGGTTTAACAAATATGCGTGATTTTTCGAGGTTTTTGTTTGTTGCTTTACTTTTAGTTAATTTACTTTGCTTGGCTCCTGATTTATATGATACAAATACAAAAAAAAAATCATTGTTATTAGATCCTTTTGTGCAAATCAGTTATTAATTTGAAATTTAGATAATATTTTGAATCACACTGCATGACGTATTTTCAAGGGTTTATTTGCAGCCCCGAGTATTCAAACGACTGTGCTATTTCGCTGAATTACACTAAAAATTGCATCGCATTTTACACTACATAAAATTAAATTATTTTAAAACGTGCCAATTGGATTGGATTGGAATTCATATTGGTCAAAAGTATTTTAACTTGTTAACTAAGGATTACAGATGTATTGGCTTCTTAAACAATGGAGGTTTTTTTCTTGAAAAAGGTCGTAAGGAATAATGGCCATATTTTTTTAGTTCAGTAATAAAGCCTTCTAGTTAAAAATGTGTAGGTATAACGTTTGCATACTTTTTCAAGGCGTACCAACCGTTTCAGCACACAGTCATAAAATTCATATTTACAACAATTTTGACTACGGCTGAACAGACTAATTATAATATGATATTATTTTGATGGTTGTGTTGTTTATCTTATACGCGAAGCTCGCTTTATGACACGTAGCTCAAATTAATCACTTTCATTGAAAATCATAACAATACTTACCAATGTTTGCTCGCTGCCATCATCCACATCATAGATTATATTCACAAATCATAATTTCCATTCATGTTACTCTTCTACAGGCTCGCAATGCCTCACTACGAAGTGCCCTTCCACCATCGCCTACGCCTTCTCGCTACTGGGAGCGTGAAGGACGATCATCAGCGCTTGCTGCAGGCCGAAGTTATGAAACAGAAGATAATTCCACCACTAAATCGTCAATAAGCACATCAAATTCTTATGATAAGACAGCTGCCGAAGGTGAGTGGTATATGTCACGATCATTGTACTTGTACACTATTGTACTTTTCACCATTAAGTATTAAATTACCTGATTTTTCAATTTTTGATTTACAACAATAGTAACTTTTTAATGAATCTGATATAATTTTGCGTAATTTTCAGTCGCTTAACTTTCGTATAGTAAATTGTTAACTTGTTTTCCCACTGAAATACTTTCAACTGCGTTATAAAATGATTCAATTTATGATAAAAAATAGAATATAAGTCAAAAAAAGTAGGCATCGCTTAACAAAATTTTTAATGGTATATACAAAAGTGTTATGCTGGCCATTTGAAATATGTATTTAGGGTCTATGCATACAAAATGTTTAAACTAACGTTTACTAAGTTTATAAATTTGCATTATTCAGGGCTCTGTGGACTTCGAAACATTGGCAATACGTGTTACATGAATTCTGTCATACAATGTCTCAGTCATACACGAGAATTGACAAAATTTCTCAAAACTCAAACGAGCGCGAAGTCTTCCACCAAAGACCAGCAAATTTTACTTGGTAACTTATTTCTTCAAGACGAAAAGTTTATATTAATTTGATAATTGATTGTAGAGTTTGCAAAATTGATTCGTGAAATGTGGTCACCAAATGTGCGAAGCGTCACACCTCTGGAGCTAAAAAGTGCGTTTTCATCCAAACATCGAATGTATAGCGGGTATAATCAACAGGACGCTCAAGAGTTTTTACGTTTCTTCTTGGATTCTTTACATTGTGCGCTCAATACTGGTACCAAAGGAGAACCATTAAAAATCGATGAAAGCCTTAGGTACAAGAATCCGCCTTGAATATGTAAATTCTCTAAAAAAAATATCTTACAGTGACAATAAAAAGGCTGATCTAACATGGGATTGGTATTGTAAAATCGAAAATTCTGTTATAAGGGATCTGTTTCTTGGGCAACTGAAAAGTACATTGAAATGTACGACCTGTGGCAATACCAGTGTTACATTTGATCCTTTTTGGGATCTTAGTGTTCCACTACAATCTTCGTCGCGGTGTAAATTAGATTCATGCCTGGAGTTGTTTATTCGTGAAGAGGTTTTAGATGGCGATGAAATGCCTACGTGCTCAAAATGCCAAGCGCGACGGAAATGTACGAAAACCTTTACGATTCAACGATTTCCAAAATACCTCGTTATTCGTATCCTTTTTGAAGCCAAAGAATTCGAAAATAATTTTATTTGATTTACGAAAGAACATTTTAGATTTTCTTTAATACATAATTCCTGTAGACTTGAAGCGTTTCTCAGAAACTCGGTGGAGTAAAATGTCAAACGTTGTTGAATTTCCTACCGGTGAACGTGAATTGAATATGGCACCTTATGCATCAAACAATGTTTCAGCCACATATTCTCTATACGGAATTGCAAATCATATGGGTGAGTTGATTATTACTAACATTTACTTTATATTGATGATTAATTTCTCATTGTTTTTAATTTACAGGCTCTACTGCTGGAGGACACTACGTGGCACTGTGTAAACATCCTGTCACGAAAAAATGGCATGAGTTTAACGATAATGTGTAAGTATGCATGTTGATTTCTTATTGGAGGTTATGTTAGGGTGCTAATCGGACGCAGAATTTCGACGATACAATCATTTAAAGGTTTATATGCATCTCAAATTATGAATTTGACTTGAGATCTAACACTTTCGAAGACGATGGTTTTCGATTTGTGTTTTATTATAGTCTGCTTTGCCGTAGTCTGACGTGTTGAATTGAGTGAATGTTAGTTTGTGGAAAAAAATGTTTTACAACTTGTTCGATATGTGTACAGTAACAAAATATTCCCTGCGTTTTTTTATTGTGGTCAAACATTAACAGTGCGACATAACAGAGAATATGTTGTTCGATTCAACTTCTAATTTCATGCATTAATCTTTCTTTATTAAACGATGGAGATGGATTAAGTCGATAGAATATATGTAAACTGTTTTCACGACTCTGTTAATCTAATTAAGTTATTTTACAAAACAAATTGCTGTTTTCGATAGTGCCATGTTTACGCTAATATGCAAAAGAATAATTTAATGCGAAATTCGCTTTACAATCAATATCACCAAATCGCTTTTCCTTCTTATTTTCCGAAATCAATCCGAATTAGTATTTCAAAACTATCTCTCTTTCATAATCTACCAACCTACCTAATACCTACCTACCTACCAGTTTTTCAGTTTTTGTGCTTTAACTGGAAATTATATATTGGGCAGTTAATTAGATATCAATTAAAATAACGTATATAATTTAATTTAGTATGGTAAATTCGATCGACACCATTACGATTTTTACATTTGGTAAATCATCTATGAAAATTTTCCTCCATTAGCCATTCCCTTTATGACCTTTATGACTGGGGGTCATTTGGTACATACCAGAGCCCAAGGATCAGTCGAAATAGTGGACTTTATGCGGCGGAGCACTCCAAAGTGGACGAAGGCCTACCGGCTGGAAAGCTGGTGGCCACCGTTTTCTGAGATTCACAAAGTATGATCGCCTCGACTGGCTGGGGAAGGGCAAAACGGTCACAGGGCTCTACCTAGCTGAATTATTCAGCCGATTCGACGCCGAATAGCAGAAAAAGACCTCATTTAGCGAAGCAAAAGAAAGCTATTCCGCCATGACATCTTTCCGACTAACACCTACGCTGTCGCCACGGTCAAATTGGGCTACGAACTGCTACCCTATGAACCGGATTTGCCCCTCTGCAACTTCTTTTTGAGAAGTCACTCTTTTTGAAAAATGGCACTCGCCGGGCAGATGAGGAGGTCATCGCTGCCACGGAGGCCTACTTTACAGACCCTGTGAAAACGTATTTTGTACACAGGTTAGAGAAATGGAAGCATCGCTGAGTCAAGTATATCGATCTATAAGGGGACTATATTGAAAAACAAATCGCCAGTTTTCCAAAATTATCGTTTTTCTTTTGCACGCTAATTACTCACTGGACCGCCCTCGTATAATGGCATTTATACCATTTTCCATTCGCTGGGAGCACTTGCTTTGTATAGAGAATATATTTACCCAATATTGATCGAAAAAATCAAGGAATACCAATACGATAAATTCTTTTTTACGAAATTGAGTCGGCGAACGAGCCAAAAACAATTAGTATGCTTTAAAACTGACTTAAAACCTGCATTAAAGTTACTTACAGCTCCTTGCGCTGCAGTTCCGACGATTACCCTTGTCGAAAAAGAATGTTTCGGTGCCAGTGACCAGGCATGCTTTGTCACGTCCTCGTATATGATTTTCAAAATCTCTCGACCTTCAATGAAAAAGGCGCCTTGATGCTTGAATTCTCTTAGGAAATTGATGGCTTCACGTTTTCAGTATCCGAAGTGGCCGAAATTGCTTCACGGATATTTGACAGAGTTTATATTTTGTGCGATTGCTAGACTATCCTAAGTAGATAACTCCTTCATCGTGCTGTTTTGTTATTTCAAAGGACCAAGTTTATAAGTCTTAATCCTGAACACTCTAGTAAGCAACAAAAAATTGTGCACATTTAGTACATTCTACATCACTTCTATAATCAGTTAGCGAATTTATTGCATAACTATGTGCAGAAGGAAAAATCTCAAAACAAAAGAAATATGTTTGTTTGTTTGCAAGTGACATTGCCGCTGAAATAATAGGCAGGCACATGTTCACTGCCAAATACGCTGCGTAGCGCGTTGAAAAGTGGAATCTTATAATCGCAATAACAATAGTTATAGTACTCCAATTGTCTTAAGATTTCGAGGCAACACCGTAATGAATTGTATTGCATAGTTTACAGACATACACTTGCCAGAAAATGTTGCCCTACAGCATGAAAAGAAAGCAACATATTAGGAAATTCATGCTAAAGAAATGTGCTACTTTGTAAATATTTAAGCAATAAAATTTATTCATTAATGAAACTTTCTTTTCTGCAAATTTTTCCTTTGATATTTCTTTAAAAACAAGATTTTACAAAATAAAAACAAAAAAGCCTCACTTAAACGGACCAGAAAAAGTATCCGTACATGACAATATTAATTTGAAATATTCAAATATTTTATTACAGATCAGGGTTTAATAACTTGTCGGATAACCTTTTCTATTAAGGACTTCCTTAAGTCGATTTGGCATGAAATGAACCAATTTCGTTGTATCCAGCCTGGTAATTTTGCCCCATTTATTCACGATGACCTTTTTTCAGCATTTCCTTCAAGGTTATGCTGTGCTGACTGTGCTGTGATCCTGCGCATCAACAAGTCCCACAAATGATCAATGGGATTAAAGTCTATGGATTGGGCAGCATATACAGTGTTGTAGAGCAACCTAAGCATCACATTGTGTGCTGTGTGCTTGGGTTCATTATCTTGATGGAACCATAAATTGTCACCAAGCCTCAACTGCTGAACGCTTTACTTCAAATTCGCCTTCGAAGGTAACCGTATTGATCCATAGTTGTTTTTATAAACACAAGTTGGCCAATCCCTTCTGCCGCCATACACGCCAAGACCATCACACCACCTCCACCATGTTTCACAGTTGGTACGAGATTGTCTTTTTCGAGGGCAGTACTGCTCTTCCGCCACACTAACTTTTTTCCTTTAGTGCCAAATATGCAAAATTTGCTTTCATCAGAGAATAGGACCTGTTCCCAAAACTCTGGTGGCTTGTTAATATATTTTTTGCAAAATCGACACCTTTCTTTCTGTTCACTTCGAAAATGTATGGCTTCTTCCGTACTATGCGTGAGCGATATCCATCTTTCTTATTTTTCGTATGGTATCTTCGTGGAGAACCTTGCCAAAAGAGTCTTTTATATTTGTGACAATTTGGGAAGCAATTACTCGAGAATTCTTTTTAAATGCTTGCAAAACGTTTCTCTTTTCGCGTTCAGTGAGTATGGAGGATCGATCTGAACGAGACTTTTAACTAGTTGAATTAAATGTTTTCACTACATACTGGGCAAAGCAGTGAGTTCAATTTCGCGGTATGTTTCGCCTTCACTCTTACGTTTCAGCATAATTTTCCTCTTCTCAGCACCGATTCCGCTAATTTTGCGCATCATCATGTATTCTAGTGCACAAAATATTTAAAAAAAACTGCACTCACTTTTAAACCGATCACAACTTAACACTGAGAATTGTTCTGTACGGATACTTTTTCTGATCTATTGTTTTGGCATAAATTGCTTTTATTTTTAAGTTTCAATTTCAAGTTTATTTAAAATAAGTATGTAAATATGATATAGGAATGGGATTGGGAATTATGCAAAAGTGTAGATTTTATGATATTATAAAAGAAAGCATTCAAATTAAGTGAACATATCCTTTTTAGTACAACGATAACTTTGTTAGCTTGCATGTACCAATACTTTTTCTGACAAGTGTATATTGACAGTAGTAGTAGTAGTACTTTATTGAGACGTTACACATTTTCGAAGTATCCTTCTTTCGAAAATTAATATTTCTTCTGCCACTGTCGGTGAAATAGTCATCCAAGCTGGGAAGGAGTAGGTGATGATTGGCCGGATTAACGTTTTATACATAAGGAGCTTTACGTTTGGCAAAACAAATCTGGAGGAGAGTAGCGGTGAAATTAATGCTGCTGCTCCTTTAGCTCTGTGTACAGCTTTCTTTGCGTGGGGGTTCATTTTGAACCGATTAGTGAAATTCACGCCTAAATACTTAAAAGTGTCCTTAGGCGATACTATCTTGCCCTCAATGTTCAGTCGTATCGCCTCGCTTTGTTGGACTGCTAGTCTGTGTCCTTTCCCGCTAGCATTACGGAAGCATATTAACTCGGATTTCGAGGCATTTATTGTGAGCCCCCAATTTTTTAAGTAGCTTGCTATTTCGTCAACTGCTCTTTGCACCTTTTCTACAGTGTATATGGGCAGTGCTTGACTGGCTAGTACTAGTATGTCGTCTGCAAACATAATAACCTTCGGGTTGCAAGAAGGGCTTTGGTTTCCACCTTTAAGGTTGGCGGGACTCGGCACATCGTGAAGGAGAAAATTAAGAAGGTATGGCCCGAGTATGGATCCTTGTGGCACCCCTGATAGGATGGGTATTGGTGTTGAAGTTTGATTAGCGATATTAATAGTTAAGGTCCTGTTTAGTAGAAAGTTATCTATGATTCTTGTAAGGGGAAGAGGGCAATTTGAAGATCTGAGACCGTGGATCTGAGGCCGTCAGTCCAGACGAAGTCAAATGCCTTTTGTAGATCCAGTGCGCAAGCGATCGTGCATTGTTTCTTGCGCAAGTTCTGAGTGAACGTGTCGTGCATGAGCAATATTGCTTGTTCTGTGGACTTCCTATGTTGGAATCCAAACTGAAACTTTGGGATCAGGTTTTTGGAGAACACTTTAAAGCTACGTATGATGATTCTTTCTAGAACTTTACTTATGTTGGATAGTAGCGAAATAGGTCTGAAGTTTTTAATGTTACCATCACAGTGTGGCTTTGGAATGAGAACAAGCTTGCCCAATTTCCAGGACTAAGGAAAGTAGCCATTATTGATGCAGTTATTACAGAGGATCGTCAATGTTTTCGCAACATCTGCTCCACACTTCCTCAAAACTTTGTTGGGTATGCCATCCAGGCCAGCGGAGGTCTTGCTATTCATGCTGGCTAGGATCTCTTCAACTTCAGCCTCATTAGTGAAAAAGTTGCCAAAGGTATTACGTGCTCGGTATAGGTTACTGTAAAAGGAGGAAATAGCTTGGAGTTTTTGATTAACAGTAGAAAAAGATTGCCCTCCACTTTTGACAGGATCTTTATCAATACTGGACTTTTGTTCCTGTCGTCCTGTTAAAATATTTATTTCTCTAAAGACATCCGAAGACGGCCTTACACTGTTCAGTCTACTTTGGTAGCTTTCGTTAATTTCCTTTCTCACTTGGTCCCTTATTTTGTTGGACATGGCATTGATTTCCACTTTGAGTGTGAGATATTCCTCGCTCACTCGGTTGTAATGCCTATGAAAAATATGTTTCAGCCTCTGGAGTTTCCTTTTTTTCTCAATAATAAGGGCTAATGTATCCTCCGTAATGTACTTGTACAACATTTGCTTTAGTGGCTTTCTGGGGGCATGGTAGTCCATGCAGCCTATTATCGACTCAGAGAGGTTGTCTCGTTGTTTTGTTTTTACAGACGCTATTTTTTTCCTAAGCGTTTTCCTTTCGGGGCACCCGGAGTAGTTTGCAGGATGGCCTTTCTCTTTGCAAAGGACGCAGAAGGGTTGCTCATTTTGCTTGTCTGTTTGCCGTCTTGGACACGCCGCATTGTTATGTTCTTCTCCACAAGCGATACATCTTGAGTGAAAGGCGCAGTTTGTTTATACGAGTACCTTCAGAAGACGATGGAGATCATCTTCTTGTTCTACGGTCACTCTATAGAGGTCTAAGCTCACTCCGTTTGCTTTGGAACAACCGGTGGTCAGTGGCGAAACGGTGCATGCTTTTATGCTGGGGCATTGATCCTCAATATCCTCTTTTACCTCCTTTTCACCGAAGGTGGAGTCTACTCCTCTGAAGATAGCAGAGTATCTTCTACGTTCTTTTGGGGTGAAGGAGTAACCTTCTGCGTTTGAGTTCCGTATCGTCTCAAGCAATTTTTCATGAGTGGCAACGTCGTCCACTATAATTTTCAGTTTTTTTACGTTTAAACGCGTGACTCTGTATTTAGTTGTAGGGTTTTTTCCATGATCGTTATGGCCGAAATACTCTACAAATATTGGGGGACACAATAACGATTTTTTTTCGGGAATGTTTGTTATTGATGTGTCTTTTGGTGGGCTCTTTGGGAGAGGCGAAAAAGGATTCTCACTATGTTTTGGGGGTTCTACACTAGAAGCGGACAACTTACGTTTAAGAAGAAGTTTCCCCGTCGCTGTTTTAAATTCTTCTACCTCCTTGTTCATAAGCTCCACTTTGGTGCGGTCGACTGTAGTTGTTGGTCCTTGTTGGAAATGGTCCTCCATTTCCATTGATTATGCAACTTCGATTTCCTTGCGGGCGGCTTTCGTTCGGGGTGGTCTTACTGCTTCGTCATTGGCTCCTTCCTACATCTTTGTTTAGTTGGGGGCTCGCTTTGTTCGTGTTCCGCCAGTCTCTTCTGTCTTTTCGCCTTTTTAGATTTCACTGTTTGTTTTGACACTTCGTCACGTTTTTTAGCACTACTGAGCTGTCATGTAATAAGACAAGTTTTCAGCACGAACGAATAAAACACGTCTGCACGCTATGGCTGGTAAACGTCGACTCTCATGTTTATTGACATTTTATAACTTTTATCTGTAATCGTTATTTAAAAAGATAAAACTTAACGATTGCTAGAGAAAAACTTCCCACTTTACGTTTGATGTTTATCTTGTAACTAGCATTGGTTGTAACCAATCATAGATATGTACATGAGCGTTGTACCGACTTTGTGAATTTTGCTGGAAATTTTCACTGAGATATAACCCGCACTGATGGTGCGCTTTGCGGACTTTATAAAGCAAAGGAAAACGAGGTAGAATCGAAACTCTGGCTTCTCTTCAATGTCGAATAAATCTTTCGCCTTTTACTAAAGATTTCCGTGGAGAGGAGCACTCTAATGAGTCTAATCCAATTTTTGCAATTCCTGGCGAAAACCGGGATTATAAGAATTCGAAATAACAAATTTATTAGTTACCAGTTTGAAAGGTTTTATTATCTCAAACCGGAGATAAGCGCATGGACTGTTCGTGTACGGAGCAGAAAGAGAAATAAAGAAAATGAGTTTATTTCAGCGTTTCACTGCTAATACGGACAATATAATTACAAGGATGGGCGTATGTGTCCCCATACTTGCTCCTTAAATTAGAAGATACAACAAAAGTTAGTTATTTTTCTATATGGTTATATTTTATTGCATCTTCCTGGTTAGTTACTTATTGGCGTAGTTACAGATCATCAGTATATCCTATTTATACTTAACTTACATCCTATAATCCTATATACATTAATGTATTGCCACGTAATAATTAATTTTATTTAATATAACCAATTTTTGCACAACTGAACAAATATATTAAAAGTGCTGACAATTTCCTTATCCTCTACAAACATATAAAAATGTGGCATCTTAATTACTAACAAGAATTGCACCCCCGTCCTTCGAAATCCTTTGAGATGCTGAAAAGGTAATAAAAGAAAATGTGCGGTGAGAAAAGATAGTTATTACGTGCATGTAACTGCCCTATCCAAGTGAAAAATCTGTCCTCAGATTTAAGAAATCGAAATGTTATTGATAACAAGGGCTAAGAAGAGAAGGATAGGTTTTTAATGGAGATGAATGCAGATCCAGTAAATGTTATTGACTCTAATTAAGTACTCTCGAAGAAGAGTTATTTGAAGTGAATTTATTACTATAAAAGATATATATTACCGTAAGGGGAGATGTACGCTTTTAAATGGCAAAACAATCAAATTTTAGGTTATGATTGATTCTGTTGAATAAACGAACATTCAAATAAACAACTGCTACAGTTTCTTTCTTTCTTCATATCGTGAAGCAATAAAGGTTGAGAAAATGTACCACACGTGCACAATTTATTGCTCGCTAATGGGTTAAGGATCAAGACACTAAACTTTATCCTTTGAAATAACCCAAATAGCACGTGCGTTCGAGTTTGTGCGCACAAAAACAATCAACATTGTTTTCCGTAAACCTCTGAAGGTTCACAAGCCGCTAATTGCATTAATGTGTGAATTATAAACATTTCATCGGTTGTTACTGAAGCGTTTGCCTTTTCTCGCATCCTTTGTTCAATCTGAAGTCCCTTTTGCCAGATGTTGAACTAATCATCTTTTTTTGTTATTAACAATCTCAGCCGAAGTCGTTTCTTTTGCTCTCTTCGGTTTTTGTTTAAAAACCCATGAAGTGTCTGAGACCAGAGGAGTCTGCTGACGACTCTCGTTACGAGCGTATCGCGAATTACAGCGAGGAGGTAATGAGCGATCTGTTCGAAACAGTTTGGAGGTCCAGTGATCGTCATAATAATGTTTATATCATAACATAATGTTTATCGTGCGATAAACACCGAGAATGTTTCGTGACGGTCACAACAGACATTTCATCTTGAGATTGCACAATTATGCTTTCACATTCCACTGACACAAAATCACACTTTTATCAATGCCCTTCACTGGCCCTGAACTCTACACCTACTAATTATGTTTATATGTAGTACTTATATTCAATCTATCTGTAATTTTACTATTCAGGTTGGCTAACCTGTTTTCTTGAATATTGTCAGCTGTAATACTGTAGATGCTTTGCTATGTGCATTACAATGTATGTTTACAGTACAATGTTATTCTGAATTCATTATATCATGCCTAGATCCACAAAATTATGTATGGAAAGAGGTTTCCGTGGTAACCAACATAAAAAAATAAACCACAAGATATTGGTTTACACAGTTCAAGTAACAGTGATAGTGATTGTGAAGGTAGTGAGTCTAGGACAAATGTTGCAGCTAAGGCTACTTCTCCATCTGCATCAACAACAAAGATTGTTGGGGCTTCAGAAGAAGATGAAATAAATTATTCGTCTATTTACCATAATGTCTTTGTATGTTTAGACATAATTACTCAAACATTATTGAATACTACATGTTGCAAGCAGTTCAAAAGTGAAAACACTTTAGACCTACTACAGGAAACTTATGACAGACAAGGCTTAGCTTGTAAATTATCAATTCTTTGTAGTCATTGTCAAAATAAGTATTCTTTATGGACTTCAAACAAAACTAATTCATTCTACGTTGTAAATTTGAAATGTGTTTATGGACTTCGGTCTATCGGAAAGGGATCTGTGACTGGTAGAACACTTTTTGCGATGCGTTTTGCGTTGAATGCGAAGAGTCTAGAAAAGGTTGCTACTCAATCCATGATGGATGCAACAGAAGAAGCAGTTGTCCAGAATATTACTGAAGATGGTCAAACAAATAGAGACATAAGTATTGGACTTGACGGCACATGGCAAAAGCGAGGCTTCTCGTCACTAAATGGTGTTGTGACTGTGTCTAGTTTTGACAAAAGCAAGATACTGGATGTTGAGGTGTTGAGTAAATACTGTCATGTATGTAGTACTAGTAAAGGCAAGGCCAAGCCCCATTCTTGTAAAAAAAAACCATGAGTGATCTAGTGGGGCAATGGAGGTGAAGGGTGCAAAGCTATTATTTCCGCGTTCTGAGTTTACTCGGAAAGTACGATATAAAAATTATCTGGGAGATAGGGACCGTAAAGGATTTCAGGCAGTGGTTGATTCTCAACCATATGGAAAAGATTTCCAAATAGAAAAGTTGGAGTGTGCTCGTCACGTACAAAAGCGCATGGAGGGAAGACTTCGAAGGTTACGACGGGACATGAAAGGGCAGAAGTTGAGTGACGGATTCAAAATTGATGGGAAATCAGGGAGTCTGACTGATAGTACAATAGATTCTTCGCAAAATTATTATGGTCTTGCCATTAGACGCACACTGATGATTTGTAAAAATTGAAAAAAGTAGTTTGGGCGACGTTCTTTCACAAAATGTCTAAAGATGAAAAACGTCAACACGAGCTGTGCGATGTGGAGTGGTGTAATTCCAAAAGGAAGGACAAGTTTATAAGCATAAACATTCATTAGACCAGGCTATATGTGACATAAAACAAACATTCAAGGATTTGTCAAACCCTGACCTGTTGCGAAAATGTTAACATGGGCAAACTCAAAATGTAAACGAGAGTTTTAATTCAGTTCTATGGTTCAGAATACCTAAAATTAACTTTGTAGGTAATCTCCACTTAAAAATTTGGCACATATGATGCTGTGGTAACATTTAACAATGGAAACATGGGTAGAATCAAAGTGCTCAATTAATTATGTGTAAAAGTTGAAAGTAACAGTGTCAATACTTTCCGAAATATCGACAGTTTTCGAGTGGAGAAAGCGAACTATGCAGCTTTATCAAAGAGCAAGTTAAGAAGAAAAACGTTAAGAATGGTAAAGAAAAACCTACTGTATGCAGAAAAAGATCAAGAAAAGGATTATGAAGCTGGCATGTATTGATTGTAAGTAAACGTGTTTTGTTTCACGATTTACCAGAAACACTGTTTTTTTACATAAATGATCCTTTATCTTAGAAAACATGCAAGGAAACTCTTCCAAATTTCTACCACATGATTAGAATACATTGTTACATACTCCCTACCAGAATCATATCAATGGCACAGATAGAAAAAAAATTAAAAAATAGTTTCCAAAAAAATAAGAGAAAAAAAAAACTTGTTTTATTAAAAATTTATAAAAAGTTTATTTTTGTATAAATTTTTCTAAAACTGGTAGGGCATCTTTATAAACATGTCTCAAACATATGGTTACCTAACTTTAATAGTTCCTGAGAAAAGGCTTCATGAAATTTATAAAATTAACATGTAGCTCTTATGGCCGTACATCTCCCCTTTAGTTCCTTTCGATAAAGATGGATGGGATTTAACTCATTTGGATTTGGGAGCGTTGATACTGTATAGTATTTCTTCTGATTTTTCTTAGCTACTACATACCTGGGCTTTGGTTGGATTAAGGTTTTTTATGAATTCTATATCCACATTAACGCTTTTTCCCATATCATTGTGGTAAGCGTTTTTTCGCTCCAAAATTTTTCTCGCTTTATCGCCTCATCAATGATTTTGCTTCTTTCCTAAGTTGCTCAAAACTGTTTTTTATCGCTTGACTCATTTGCCGAATCTATGCCTCATGCAATCTTGCTCCAATCTTGTCAGTGAGCGTTTCTGCACTCACTGTAACCTTAGATTATTTGCTAGATTCTGTCAGTAATTGGTCAGATGGTTGGATAGATTATTTGGGTTTTTTTCGGAGATCTTGAGGAATTCCATGGTCTTGTTATAGTGTCCGTTTGTTTATTGGTCGAAAAATTTTAGTGCTCTGTCGTGCATGTATTTTTCTATTGGGTCGAGTCTAAAGTTCTTGTGTATGTCCACGTTTCTAATGTACTATAGAATTGATCTAATCCATCTCAAAGCCTTATTCTGTATTGCCTGAAGTTTTTTTTTTATTTGTCATCGATGTCTGGTAAAATGCAATGCTGCCGTAGAGTAAAGTTGGTCGTATTATTTGTGTTTTTTAGATGAGCTTTTTGTTAGTCATGTTCAGGATTTGAAGATTGGTTGTAAGGATACGAGGATTTGGATACAGTGAAGTCTTTTTGTCACATGTGGTCATTCCATGTAAGGCGTTGGCTAATTATTAGTCCTTAGTATTTTGCTGTCCTGTTCCATGTTATATGTTTGTCGTCGACTTGTAAGCGAAGGCGTTGCTGTTCATTTCTAGTGACGAACAGTGCCTGGGTTTTGTCTTTGTTAAGCTTTATGTTCTATTTGCGGAAGTATTCCAGGAGGTTATCGATGGGTTTTTGCAATTTTGACGTAATGACTTCTGCTTCTCGATTTGTGTAGAATATGCATGTATCATCAGCGTATAAGGATAAACGCACGTTTTTTGGCAAACTAGGCAGATCCGCGGTGAATAGACTAGAGAATTGGTGAGATAGGTAATTCTCGCGGTATTCCAGCTTCGATAGATCGCATGCTTGAGAGGTGATTGTCAATCCTGACACGAAAAATTCTCCCTTCGAAAAAGAGTGGATTATTTGTATCACTGGGAGTGGAATATGAAGTTCATGCATTTTGGAGATTAGTCCTGCAGACTTTATCCAAGGCTTTTGCTATGTTAAACATAACGAGGGCTGTCGATTCGGTGCAATTCATCCCGTTGCGTATATGTTGGACCACCTTGATGAGCTGAAGTTCAATGGAATGTTTGGTGCGGAAGCCGAATTGCTCGTCGGGGATGATGTTTTTATCGTCGACTGTCTCCTGCAGTCTATGAGGAATAGCCCTTGCAACAATTGGGAAATTGAAGAGAGGACCTCTTCACACTGAGAGACCATTGATCTTTGCCTGGTTTGCGGATGACTATTATTGTAGCTTGTCTCCACGCTTGCGGGTACTTCCGCAATCGGAAAACTTTGCCTATGATGTTCGTTCTTATCGTTAGTATGTTGTCAGGGAGCCATTTAAGCATTGTACTCGTGATCATGTCCGGCCCAGGCGTCTTTCATTTGTTAAGTCCTAGTATAATGTTCTTTGTCTTGTGGAGGTCCATTTGGGCATATAACATACTCCTGTAACGGGGAGAATATTATTTTCCTGGCTTTAATTTGGATTTCTTCCTGCTCGTCCGAGTCCTGCGGGAGGGTGTTTTCGTGAAATTGTTGTTCTAAAGTGTCCGCGAACGCTTCCGCATACCTAAAGTGTCGTATTGGAGTCCGTTTAGCCGTGGGTAGATGCCACAACTTTTTTGTTTCTGTTTCGGGAATATCCGGGATACCCTCCAGAAGGCATTCTCGCCAGGCTCCAAGCTTTCTAGGAATCTTTCCCATTGTTCGTTTCGGAACTCAAGTATTTGTTTTCGGACTTTGTTCATTAACCGGCAGGCTTTCGTTTTAAGTCTACAATAACCCTTCCTCCTAGCTCTTCTCCGGGCTTGATTCTTCCTCCATATCATATTTTTGAGGTTCTGAAGATGTTCGTAGAGACTAGGGCTAGGGCTGTGTAGCTCTCCTTTGTCTGTTTGATTTTCTCTGTTATTTGTTTGAATTCTATTGTCGAAATCTCTAGCTGTTATTAACTCTTGGCTGAAACTTTCATTTGTTAGGGTTTCTCGGAAAGCCCTCTAATTTGTTGTTTTATTTACTTTTAGTGGTACATCTATGAGGACGTCCTCTAAAAGGAAGTTTGCCGCCGGTCGATGGTCAGAGGAGAGCTCGTTTAGGACTCTGATTCTAATGTTCTGGTGAAATTCTCGGGAGATTCCCAAGTCCAATATGGTTGCTGAGTTTCTTGCGTAGTGTGTTGACTCGTCTGGGATTTGTAAGTTCCATTGTACGCTAGTGATGAACCTATTTAGCTCAGCCCCGGCTCGGTTACTTCTCACTGCTCCTCAATCGCGGTGATATGCGTTAAAGGCGCATATGATTAATAGTGGGCCTTCAAGGGTGAAGAGAATTTCAAGGTCTTGTGCAAATTCCTTATTGTTTGGGGGATTGAAAAGAGAAATTACGGAGAACTCAAAGGAGCTCGTTTGAACATTGATATGTGTGGCTTCTGCTTTTGTTCATTTCGCCTCACGAGAATTACTGTTCCACCTCCTCTACCTGACCGCACAGAGTGTAGTTAAAGAAATGGAGACGTTTTCCTGGTTTCAGGAAGGTTTCTTAGAGGAGAATAATGTCCAACTTATAATCCAGAATAATATGTTTAAACTTTCCAGTCCTCTGAGACAAGGAATGTGCATTCCACGTGAGTAGGGAAATGCGGTTAACCACATCCATTAGTGTTTGTGGCTGTAAACATCCCCTGTAGCATTTTCGTCGTCATATCTTGCATCGTCAGTTGAGTGTTGGGTTCGTGTTACTTCGTCAGATCGTCACGGGTTTCGTGTTGGGTGGAGAGTTGTGAATTTGTGTTATTCTGTGTAGCTATTTGTGCAAACGTCTTTTTGACGTTCTTCAGGTTCTTGGGACAGCCCGTAATTAGCCGGATGTTCGCCCTTACAATTGACACATTTTGGGGCTTGCTCTTTTGGCTTCTCACAGTCTTGGTGGTGGTGGATCCCGTCGCTATTTACACATCTCGATTGCGCATGGGAATTGCTAGAGAAATGTCCGAACTGCTGGCAGTTATGGCACATCATTGTACGCTGCTTGGAAGCAACTGGATATTTAATTCCTTCAATCCTCTATTTGAATCGTTTGTCAGATCACAATTAGTGAGTGATGCCTTCTGAAGTTATTTACTGTGAGCGTCAAAAGAAAGTGAACACCTTAGATATTTATATTAGGAGTTTTATTAAAACAAAGTAATTAACACAAAATCAAAAATAAGTATAAGGAATTAAAGAATTATTGAATAAAAATTTAACACAACATAAACATTAAACAAAAGTAATACGAAACAAAGATAAATTCACTTTAATCAAAAAAAGACCAAATTTCACGCGTCAAAAAAAAAGTAAACATCAAACAAAACATAACAGAACTTGAATAGAAAAAGTCGTTTTCTTTTTAGTTTTTCAATATTTCGTTTGTTTTCCTTTGGACTTGAGCACCTCATTTAGTCTTCTAGGCATCAACGCGACAAGTTTTTTGTAACATCGGGAGATTTTGGCTCCATTCTTCCTTTATAACTTTCTTTAAGTCGGCTTTGCTTGAAATGACCCTTTGTCTCACTTTTCTGTCAAGGTGTTCCCACAGATGCTCGATCGGGTTAAGATCTGGGGACTGCGGCGGATGATCAAGTGTCTTAGGAGTCCGGTACAGTAGCCACTCTTTCACAATTTTGGACGTATGCTTTGGATCGTTGTCCTGTTGAAAGACCCAATATCCAGACAAGCCTAATTTTTCGACGCCAGGGGGAACATTGTCCGTCAAAATGGCTAAATAATTCATTTTGTCCATTCTGGAGTCAATAAAAACAAGATTACCAACACCAGTTGCCGCCATACACCCCAATACCATAACTGAACCGCCACCGTGCTTAACAGTGTTGGTAACACACATTTCTTTGAAGGCTTCATTCTTAGCACGCCATATTTTTGGAGGCCTTTTCGCGCCGAAAATTTCGAATTTGCTCTCATCTGTACATAATACGTTTTCCCAAAAAGATGGAGCCTCGTTTTTGTATTTTTTAGCGAAGTCCATACGCTTGATCTGATTCGCGTTGGATATGTATGGCTTTTTCCGTGGTATTCTTCAATGCAGACCATTTTTATGAAGCGCTCTTCTGACTGTACTCGCACTTACTGGTTTGCCTGATGCCTGCGTTATATTTTCTGACAATGTAACTGCACTTGAGGCTGGATATGCCTTTACTTCTCTTAATACAGCTCTAACTTCAGTACCACTAAGCCGCTTTGAACGTCCAAACCTCGGTAAATCTTCAACGAGATGATGTTTGGCATACTTATCAATAATATTTTTTACTGTGCAGTGGTTTCTGCCCACGATTTCGCCAATTTCACGCAAGGATTTACCTTTTTCTTTTAAGTCTATTATGATTTTTCGAGTATCAGGCGATTTTTGCTTTCCCATAGTGAAACTATTTTCTTTTACATCTTTATTTTTAATATTAATTAGAACAAATGCACTTAAAATGACTTTTGGTGAAGTAAAGCATGCGAACTGCACAAATTTGTTACCAAAAGTTAAGGTTCTTCCCCGAAATATAAAAGAAGCGAAGTAAGTGTTACCACTTGTGTTTACTTTTTTTTGATGCGTATAATCTGATGCATTTCCACTTTGGTGAGATTTGTGCAATGTTGCCACTTGTTTTGATTTCATGTTTAATAGTAATCAATCTCTAAATGGTTTAGTAGTAAACTCATTAACATTACTTTTTATCGCAAGTCAATAATAGCTTTGTAATGTAACGATTTAAAGATGAAAAGTTGGTGTTTACTTTCTTTTGACGCTCACTTTATGTTATTGTCTTCTCATTTGTCTATATAGTCGGGTGAAGCTGTATCGCTTTATCCATCTTTCAGTTTTCCTAATCATGTTGAGAATTATCTGTCTTCGTTTCCGTTCTTTCTTGCAATCTTATCTTTATAGTTTTCTGCCTTTTAGCGACTATTCTCACTAGAAGGTACAAATAGCACCCTTTTTGCGAGTAAGCATAATTTAATGTTTAGTTGCAGTAAAAGATACCTCACACAGTCGAAATGCGTGCTCAATATATATATTTAAAAAAGCCAGACCTGGCGGATCCAAGTAGCAATACGTAAATGTTGACTTGCAACAATGGACTAACGTATTTGATTTGAATTATATAGAAAGTTTTCGTTGGATATAACTCACATGCATGTTCTGTTGTGCGCAATACATAAGGCAGAAGGAAATTCGGTGAAGTTGATACTCTGGCTTCTCTTCAGTGTCGAATAAATCTTTCGCCTTTTACTAAAGATTTCCGTGGAGAGGAGCACTCTAATGAGTCTAATCCAATTTTTGAAATGCTCGGTGAAAACCGGGCGCACAAATATTCGAAACAATAAAATTAGTCTGGTAAATGTTAAGAGTTGAACTTGTGTGTACTTTCTTTGGGGTGAAAAACTTGAGATATTCTTCTGCAATTTATGAATTCTGGCTGCAGACTTTCTCAAATACGAAGAATTATCAGTTACGAAAGTTTTTTTAGAATAAAACGCACGTCCTTAGAACAGAGTTCTGTTTATTTTTCCATTCGAGTCTCTTCTGCTCCTAAGAACTATTCTTAACTACTTATCCTACCCTTTTTATCTTGTCTGCTATTTCGGGTTTTTGGAATGTTTCTTGAAACCATATTTTAAAACTAAGGCGATTTGTGTGGTCCCTAAGCGTTATCCTCGTAAAATTTGGTACAAGCAACCTCATAAAACAATAAGTTAGGCAACGGGAAAAGGACGTGTATTGATAAATTGCATGCAATAAAAAGGACATCGCTATAGAGTGTGAAAAATGGAAGCAATAAAACTTCGTAGTTAAAAGGTGTAAATGGTATTATAACTGTACTTCCCTTTTTGTTAAATTGAAAGAAGAAAAAAACTTTAATTTTTATTTAAGTTCAATGTCTGCTGGCAGCGGAGTAATACGTACTGAGTAGTTACAGTAAAATATTTTGGATTATCCTTACAATCATCATTTATTTTTTAGTTACTTTTATCGTATTTGTGGTTTACATACAGTATCAAATCTTAACCTCTAAAAAATATTTCCTATTTCGCAGGGTAAGTTGGGATAAGTAATAAATCTGGTCCATTGAAATGCCGACACTCTCATAAAGTAACAAACACGCATCACACTAAAGTGATGAGAATGGTCGGCACATGTGGTACACAAAATACGTAACTACGTAATGTTTGCTGTGTGCATGAAATATTTTCTAGCTTATCAAAGCGTTCTTATAGAAAAGAATAACGTTGGTACCAAACTGTAGTTAAGTGCAAGGACTTTTCGTGTATAAGAAAACGCCCGGATTATTTTAAAAACGAATTTACTTCAGCGTATCGCTGCTAAGACTGACAATACAATAACTTAAATCTATCTATTAACCCCTTAACCTACAATATCGAGCCTGGCTCGTGGTCTGTCGACTGGGCCAAAAATAAATACGTCGAGCCCTGCTCGTGGTGAGTCGGTTGGGCCCAGAATGATAACATCGAACCTTGATCGTGATGAGTCGATTGAGCCAAAATAAAAACATGGTCTGGGGCGTGAAACGTAAATTGGGGCAAATTGCATAGATTTTTTGGATAGCATAGATTTACGTGTGTAGTGCACATGGGGCAGCAAGGAAAGAAGCATATTTTATTTCGTTCTTATGTCGTTATGTTGGCTTCTTTATACAGTTATATTCAGTCAAAGGTTCTATTAGCCGTATGCGCACGCTATTATATATTGTTAATAGCCATAACCCTTAAAAATGTCTTTAAAAAGACTGCTTTGCAATAATGAGATCAATGAAGGTTCCGCTAATACTAATGATTTGGTGGATACTGTTGGTTATGAAAGTACCAGTAGTGATATATGTTACGCGAAAACATTTAAGGCAAATGGTTATAGAAGATTACACCGACGATGAAGATCAGATAGAGATCCAACAACCAGAGCAATGGATTTGGAAAAATAATAAAAATAACTCAAAATTTGGAATTAATCGGAAACCCCTGGGATAAAAGCGCTATTATTATACAGTTGGACCGAAAAAATAAGGAACTAGATATTTTAAAAGCAATATTTGATGATACTTTCTGGCAAAAAATAGTAACAGAAAAGAATCGATACGCAGATCTCGTGAAAAAAAGATGGATTGTGGTTCCCGTGGATTGTGTTGAAATAAAAATTTACCTTGCATTGTGTCTTATAATGTCTCAAGTGAAAAAATCAAAAATACAAATGAACAGGTCTACGAGGGCCGTTATTGAAACTCCTATATTCGCGAAAAACATGCCACTGAAAAGATTTACACAGAAAACCAGATTTCTGCATTTTGCAATTAACGCAGCCATTGATAATAGGGATAAATAATTACATAAAATAAGAGCCGTAATAATGTTTTTAACCAAAAATTTAAGGAAGTGTTTACAATGAAAGAGGACATTGTTATCGATAAATCGTTGATGAAGTTTAAGGAGTGCATACCTTATCAACAATTTAATCTATATAAAAGGGTGAGATTCGGTATAAAGTATTTAAAATTATGTGAATCGGAATCCGGTTATTTATGGATTAAAAAAATATGTAGGTAGTGATATAACAAATCCTAATGAGGATGCACCTGAAAATGTTGTCAAAGTATTTATGTTATTGTATTTGGACAATTAGTACTTTTCACCTAATCTTTTACAACTTTACTTAGTATTAAAACCAATGCTATTGGACAGTACGTGTGAACAGGAAAAATATGCCAACAGTTTCTTTTAAAAGCAAAAGTAAAAAAGAGAGATTGTATAATGCGAAGCTGCAATGGACTAATAGCAATAAAATGGAACGACAAGCGAGACGTACGTATTATTCTCACTAAACATGAAACAGCAGAAATGATTGATCAAAGCAAAAATCAATTTAGACCTACTTCGAAACCAAAATGTACACAGAAAGTAACGAATGGAATTGGTCACGAAAACGAAATGCTAGCTAACTACCCTATTATGGGGAAATATATGAAAGGACATCGGAAAGTCTTCTTTTACCTTTTTAGTATTGCATTGTATAACTCCTATATTTTGAGATAAACTGAATCCTATGAAAAAACAATGTTATTTAGAATATAGGATTCAAATAGCGGAATCAATGTTAAAAATTTTACCGACACCAGAATATAACAGACGGTGAAGATTATCAAATGAAGGTATACCAAACAGCCTGCAGGGGAAAAATTGGAGCCATTTTTCCAAGTTAGTGAACCCAACTCCATCGAAATCAAAACCAACAAGAGCCTGCAAAGTGTGTTCAAAAAATAAAAAACGTAGTGAAACAAGGGGGGAAGTGCAAAAGATGTAAAGTTGCATAACATTTACCAATATGCTTCGAACGATACGATACAATTATAGATTATTAATTTTCCATATATTTTTGAAAGTATTGAGTAAATTCATTTCTAATAAATTGAGTTGCAGTTGTTATTAAATTTTTAAGCTATCTTACAAAATTATAAACGTGTAACTTTTAAAAAAATTTAGATCAAACTTGTTAAAAGCATTATTTATATAAGCGGTATTATACAAATGATTGGGGCCGTGGTTCTACAGAATGCATGGTGAGACTGATTATTATCTGACGCAACTACTCAGTGGTCACGGGTATTTTCAGTCTTACCTGTAAAAGATGGGAAAGACACCATCCCCAACTTGCGTGTTCTGCCCGGGGATGACGGATAACGCCTGCGATACATTCTTTACGTGTAATAGATTCACAAGACTCCGTTCGCATCTCTCGGAGAAAATTGGCGTAATTTCCCAGAAAATGTAACGGGCAAAATGATGCAATCAAAGGACAATTGGAACTGTGTGTCGCATTACGTACGGACAGTACTTATTATAAAGAAGGGCATGATGGATCGCATGGCGAGGGAGGGGACATGTCTGTAACGCAATATTATAGTAACTAATCGCAATTCCTTCCTATCCATCCGTGGAGAGAGATTTCCCTTAGCCTGAAGACATCGCTAAGCGATGATTAATGAGGCCTAGTCCGAAGTAATGTGACAAACAGTTCCAGGCTAGGTTCTCGGTGTGGCAGAGGAGGTGTTTAGTCGGAAGTCCGGTAGCGAGGGAGTCCGACACTCAGGGCGTAAATAGTCTTCACCTCCCAAAAAAAAAATTATACAAATGATGTACAAAAGGCGTCGTGAAGGAGCAGTGAAGCGGCCCGACCCTGACTGAAGTGTTCAGTTTGGTCCTCGCTTTTAAAAATTAAATCGTAGGTTAAAGGGTTAATACGATTTCTTACATATCTAGTTACGAATCAGCACAAACCTCACACATATGCGGTAATTCGCTATTTCGCAAGCTTCGGTCAAATTAAAGTTAGTCCGTTGTTAGTTAATTTACAAATTTTGTACGAATGGCAATGATGCCATGAGTCCATTGTACCAGGAGAGAACCCTGAAAAGAGACAGGCCAGAAGAAACCTTATAGAGCCCTTTAATAAAGTATTAAAGGGTAGAGGCAATAAAACTCATTTATTGAAATTTTTTTCTCAAAAACTATCGTATAAAAGTATATCGAAATTCGGTAAAAAGATATGATATCATATATAGATACAAGTATTTGACATCCTCTTTGAATTTTTTCAAAACTTTGAAAACAAAATGACGGCTCCAAAGCATTTCTCTAGAAACGCTTACTTCATGGCTTCGTGGCTGGGCGGTTATCTCTTGAAATTTTTGAAGTTAACGTTTTCAAACAAAAATTGTCGATAAAACATAACAGTCAGAGAAGTACGTAGGATTTATTTAATTTGGATTCTTGATAAAATGGCGTCATTTTGCAAAAAAACGTTAAAAAATTGTTTATTGAATTGATTGACAAAGGTGTCCGGCAAGTTTGAAAAACGTTACGAGATATACGCGTTTGAAGTTTGAGATATTGAAAAATCATGAATAAATTTGATATATCTCGAGTTTGCAATGCCAACACCATTTAATTGGCCTTCCAGATTCTCCTCCTCTTGCCTTTCCTTGCTTATCGATTGCGTATAACTTCTCGCCTGTTTTGCCTTTTGAGATGGATTTTTCTGCCCTTGCAATGCGTGTGGCGTCGATCTCATGGCACATATTGTAGAAAATTTGGCTGATTTCAAGTCCGTTAAAAAAACGTTGCTCGGTATTGGTGGCTATATTTAATATTTTTTACCACAGCTAATAGACTTTGGTGATGATGCCCATATCACTGAATCGATTGACTCATTATTTTGAATATACCTATAAATCGTCAGCAGTGTCAGAAGATCATCATTATTGAGTTTTCGTAAATCGGTTAAATGGCCTTATGTACTTCAACATTAAGTGGTTGTTTGTGGGTATACCTAGATAAGCTATTTCCAGCTTTCGTTTTGTGTCATGTATACCAGGAATCTTTTTCTGCCGGGCACCCATCATGTTATGGCTTAACATTCGTTGATATTTTATGTTCCAGCGTCGCCCATATTTCATTTCTCATCTTTTCAATCAATTCAGACCAGGTGAAGGGAAATTTGCAGGGAAGAGAATACAGCACTTAAGCGGATCTTTGTGCGGGGTTAGTAAACTTTGTCGAAAGTAGAGCGGATGATTTCTAGGGGAGTGGAATACAACAACTTTAATATTATTGGAGACAAGTCATAGACAATATTGCTGATTGTATACGAGTATAAGATTACGTTTAAGTAAATTAATGATAAAAAAAATTATTAAATTCGAAGCCGAAAAAACTTTTTCACGCACCCAATATAACCAACAGATGGCAGCTGACGCGGGCCGTCAACAGGATATGGTGAAGTGTTAAGATGCGATACGCACAGAAATTGATTCCTAGAGTTATACAAAACGGTAACCGATAACTCTGCCAAATTCATTTCATGTTAATAGAATAGTGAGATACTATTTCTACGTGATTTAAGAAGTAATATTGTAGACAATCATGTCATGCTTTTTAGGTATATGTTTTCCTGTAACACATCGTACTAGAATATTTCGCTTTCAAACAAACCACGCAATTCTAGTTTATCTAGTTTATATTTTCCAAGGAGCCGTTCTTGTTTCGTCTTATAATTACAAGAAATCATTTTCTTATCATTAGAATTAGTATAAAACTTTTGTTGCTCCGATCAATTTATACTAATTCTAATGTGACTAATTACATGTCATTTACCTTTTTCTATTCTAAGATACAAGTCTGGCTTTATGCTTTATTTAAGGGTGTTTTGGGGGGGAAGGCGCCGGACATTGCTAGATTATATTTAATTTATATGCTTTTTACCTTTTGTGGAAAATGTTCCAAATGAGAAAATAAAAGCGTTACTCAATATCTATCATTGCCAATTTACCTTTCCAGCTAGTCATGAAAATGGTAATAAATCATAAATCTTTGAACGGCTGCCATTTTGAATCTGCTCGTATGATTTTGGATTTTTTGTTGCCAGCTTCATCATACACCTCAATAAACCATACATATGTAATATGTATATATATAAATTGCTATCCGCAATAGGCAAATTCCTCTCGAGAAATTTACCATATAAATTCATCTGTTCATCTCCACAATAAGAACTTCTATCGTGAAATTCACATTAAAAATTCAATACTATCCATCATTATGTTGCCAATTCTCTATTTAACGTTCACTTATTTTCCAAAGAATCTCATTCAAACCTCAACTTAAATTAACCCTTCCTACCTTAGTACGTATCGATAATTTTTTTTTCCGAACTCTATTCATCATATCATGATCCTACTTAACGTGGAAAAATAACATAAACATATGAAACATATAAAAGCACCATAGCTTGATCTGACCTGATCATAAAAGACCAAACCATATGAAATACACATTTCCCACGTTTGTTGGGCGTAGAACCAAGCATATACGAAAGTTGCAAAAAACGTTACACGAAACGAGAGAAGGTCTCAGTGGCAAAACGCGATAGCGTTCCGAAAAACGATAATGCCTAAAAATAACGAAAAAGTTTTCGTTCCCTGGAAAACAAAAAGAACGAGAACGACGGAACAAACGAAAACGCTTATGGGAAGCGATGAAACTTCCAGGAACGATATTCGTTGTCGTTCCAAACTAACGCGTTCCATCTTCGTTTTGAAACGTAATGTAGGAATATACATTCTAGGAAAATAACGTTCCAAAATAACGTTACTTAAGGAACGTCTCATCTCTACCAGATTCCACTTGACTCAAAAAGAAGTAATTAAGGCCCAACGGAAGCTGTGATTGAATTCCGACCATTGCCAAAAAAATTTTATTATGAGGAAATTTGCGATTTTACAATGATAAAATTCATATGTAATTCGGACGTGATATTGAAGAATAGAAGCCAATTTAGGATCAGGGCATAGTAGGCAAACAAACTACTTGTCAAAAAGTTGTATGTTCCTTCTACCGATCCGAAATATTCCACACGGAAAACACCTTCCGGATGTAGACAAATGGTGAATGTGCCGAATTATCACCCTTCATGTATTTATTTTCGTAACATCTGGGGTTGATGTACATCAACTGACTTAAAAAAAAATACTGAAAATAAAAGAAAAAACTTCCTGTTAATTTTGCGTATTAAATTATTTATTTTTCCGTAATCGATTTGACTCAGTCTTACTCAGCGCTTCGTACGACCAAAAATGAGGCAGAACATATTCTGGAAGACCACAACAAACAACACATAAATTCAAAAAAAGATACAAGCATGGATTACCTTGACATGACAATAAAGATCAACAGAACGAACATCAATCAAATTCGAGTTTAGGATATATAGGAAACACAGAGTCATAATAATACACAGCACGTCCAGCCACCCCCAACATCATAAAAACGCACCAATAAGGCAACTAATGACAAGACTGGAGCGGAAAAACACCTCTTAAAAAACATTAAGAAACGCCGAAAAAACATACAAATTAGCATCAAAAATTTAAAAAAAAAAATTAAAAACAGAAAACAACATCAACAAAAGAAGTAGGAAAAATACTACATACAGACACAATCCGAGAGGACCTGTTGGACAATGTGGACATATATAAATTAACTAGTGCATGCCAATATAATTACATGTCAGTCAAGATTTAAAGTAAGAACAAGATTGCGCTAACAAAGGACTACAAAAAAAGTACAAGAAGGCCAGGAGCAACAACTGAATTCATTTTGGCAAACCACATGATTAACAACAAATGAATACCAACTCAGACTAGGAAAACAGTGGAAGTACTGCATATACAACACAAAGGACGGCGTTTTAACGTACCCGAAAACAAGGAAATATTAGAAGCACAAAATAGTCGACGGACTATTCATAAACGAAACGACAATATTCCATTCGGATACAATCTTCAGATATTTAAAAAAAAAGTTGAAAGTTTTCGTTGGATATAACTCACATGCATGTTCTGTTTTGCGCAATACATAAGGCAGAAGGAAATATGGTGAAGTCGAAACTCTGGCTTCTCTTCAGTGTCGAATAAATCTTTCGCCTTTTACTAAAGATTTCCGTGGAGAGGAGCACTCTAATGAGTCTAATCCAATTTTTGAAATGCTCGGTGTAAGCCGGGCGCACAAATATACGAAACAATAAAATAGTCGTCACGTGTGTGGTTCCGAACGTCTGAAATTAACGCGAAGAACAATTTCAACTGCTTTCGTTGTCTTATCTCTAACTTTATTTCTACTCAACTGCCGCTTATCCTTTACAATACATTTCCTTTTATACGTGTATCTAATCGCTAACTAAACAAATATTAATACGTGCTTTTCACCCTTTTCTGAGTCCTTTTCAAATCTTATCTATTTAAGATACATCTTCTAATTGTAAAATCAACATCTGTTCGTTTCAAATCTTACGTTAAATAAACATTACTTTGACCTTTTTCACGTTAGTGTTCTAAAAGGCTATTCTAAGTGGATTGTATGGAACATCTGGTAATGATTTACATGTTTTTATTATGCTGTTGATTTCTTTACATAACAATATTAGTCTTGTAGTAGTAGAATAGGGTTAAAGTGTATATTTACACTTGGGTGGAAAACTCAAGGCATAGCGTAAGAACAAACAGCGATAACACTCCGACCATCGACCAATCTAACGGATTTTGCAAAATTGTATGAGCTTAGTAAAAATATTAATTTTTTGCTCGTTTTGTTTACAAGTACAATGTAAACAGATAGACAAAATAGAGAAAAATAAACATTTTTACGAACACCAACGCAATTCTCCAGAATTTTTCAAATACCGTTAGATCGGTCGTTTGTTCAGAGTGTGAGCGCTGTTTGTGTTTACGCTATGCTCAAGGTATGCGAATCGCGAATTTTGACAGAAATTATCCTAAAAGGGTAATGTTTGCTCTGTACATGAAATAATTACAGGCTTACAAAATGGTTCATGAAAAGAATGACGTTAGTAACAAACGCTAGTTGAGTGTAAGGTGAAAGTCTTGTGTTGCACCGAAGGAAAGAGGAAGGAAGAAAACGCTCGGATTTATTTTATAAAAAACGAATTTGGTTAGCATTTCACTGCTAAGACTGACATTAGGACATTATTTACTCACATTAGAAAAATCGTGAACAAAAACAACACAAAATAGTCGACGGAAGATTCATGAACGAAACGAAAATATTTCATTGGGGCATAATCTTCGGACACTAAAAAAAAACTTTATAAAAAACAAGGAGACCACCGCACCATGAAAGTTGGAGCGCGGGACCAAATCAAGGGGGAGGGGACTCCCTCAAAATAGAAGAATCAATAATATTTTCTCATCCACATAAAAAAGGGCCATTATCTGTATAAAAGGACCCCTATCTGTGTAAATTACTGACCTATAAAGAAGACACTGAAGACTGACAAACTTAGGGCGAAAGCACATAGCGCAGTTCACACCACCGAAACGTGTACGATACCAGGGAACGATGGAACCCTGTGCGCCCATCCTTGTCGAACAACAATGTAAATATAGCAAATAATAATAATTTAATATTTCTGCATAGTAGAGAATATTGCGCAACATTTTGGAACATGTAAATAAGCTGAAAAAATTTTAACACTACTGCTTGGTTTTTACGTGAACGCGGCATGTTTTCGTAGGTAGTTTCTTTTTATCCAGGATATTTAGGAAAAGACAAAATATATATCACATCTCTTCTGTAATATTGACCCGAAATCTTACTATAGATTGCTTTGTCTGATTCTGCTTTCTGACGTCTGCATTACAGAGAGCTATGAAGTCACGTGGTTTAACGTGGACACCTGCCGTAATGGCTTAATTCCACGGTCTCCATAGACGGGGTTGAAACAATGTGTCAACCACCACCCCTAAGATCTAAAACAAGTGTTAGTCTTAGGTCCCAATTTATTCAGAGCTACCTGGATTCCCGAACACAACTGGTGAATGCTCACCACCAATCTCTAGCCTTCGAAATCACAACCACCACGTTTCAGCCAAGGATAGGCTCCTCACTGTGTGGGGGGCTGACAGTAATCTGTCATGGGCGTCCCCCCAACCCGTGGTTCAGATAACCTCTGATAAGGTTGCGCTCCTCAACAGTCCGAGAAAAACTCGCAGTTTTTGCTCCAGGCGCACGGGACTGATTGCCCCTCCTCGCACCTCTGGTACGTGGGATCGGTACTCCCTAAAGACTGAATGGAACGAGCGGAAGCCTATACCATAAGCCCCCCTGCGTCACCCGGAGTCCTATAGCACAAGTCTATAAGGTCCGGGTTAACACAGTCACAATATATAGCAACATTTACTGCACATATTACTCAAGATTTTGAATTTCACTTTTAACAGGTGTAATAGTCTCGCATCCACCTCACCAACATAGTTTATGTAGCAATACGAGCTTTTCGACCTGCTAACAACATTTAAACTCACTTCGTCTACATGTAATAACAATCAGTTCGTTACATTTAGTTTCTCATGTCGTCTGTCAGTCCTGCAAATACACAATGGATATCGACTATTACAAACATTTTCCAATAATTCAACTATTTCACCAATTTCATCAATTCCTACATCACTACAATCTTCCGGCAAATCCAACAATTTTCTTCAATACATCAATCACTTGCACTTCGGTCAACATCCAGTTCGTCAATTTTAAAGCACACTCCTTAATTTCATCTAGAGTCAGGTCTATTCATCAGTCATCAAAGTCATCCATTCATTTCGGCAGCTATCATCCATCGGTTCAGCTTCACATAACTTTCGCATTGTTCACCCCGAATTCCCAACATTTAGAATCCCTATTTGGTGACGTCACCGGTACTCGTTAGATGACCTCTTCTCAGCGATATGGACAACCTGAAATCCTCATTTTCGTCAGTAACATCATTCCCCCTTGTTACATCGTTTCAACTTTTCGTCATACAGCGGCTAGGTTGCTAAACTTTCCCTCGGTACACCACGGACCGAGCGGGAAAACCCGCAAGCGACGTCTTCGGTACTAGCTATAGTCAATTCCTTTCCAACTGCCTTCATCCCTTCGTCTTTCATCCCTACTCATCCTCATTCATACATCGTTACCAACTTTTAATCTTTTGACTTTTACAAACACAAATAGTTCTTCCGTACGTCTGTCGTCACTTCTTTTTAAAACGATTTCACCCAACAAGAGACCAAACGCATACAACGTCTTACTTCACTTCAAGTCCACCATTCGGCTTCATTTCGTTTTTGCTTGACAAAGAATACCCCTAACACCTCCCCTCCCCATTTACACGGACTGATGAGGCAGAACCGAAGTTCTAACCCCAAGGCTGGGTTACAGAGAGATATATTAACTATATAAAAGGACATTTTTATCCCTTGATACTCTTCCGCATATGTGGGGAAATTGCAACGATTGTACACAGCATTTTTTTGCTGGCCTCTTTCTTTTTTCTTGTTTTTCCTGTGGTAACTATTTTAAGTCTTGATTATTTACTGCTCATCATATATACATCCTTATCACATCAGCGTAGGTACAGAATAGGTCTACACAATAGCGTTATCACGTCCCCTTTGGCTAGTATGTACGAAGTAAGTTTTATGGTATATTGCTTTGATTTATCCGGAACATTTTAGGACACATATAGGTGTTGAATTATCCCCCTACGTTTTACGTTTAATTATTTTTCTCTTCTGCCCAATTTCATTCGTTGTCTACTAAAATACAATAATCGCAGCTTGATATGGGTACTTATACAACATAAATAACAACATAACATAACAACATAACTTATACAACTTATAAACATTTTATAGAAGGGTTCTAGCTTCCCTTGAATGGTCGAGAATATAAATAAGTTGATAGTTGATCATCTTTGATCATGACTAGAGTAATCGATTGAACTCTTATAATTTCTTTCATACAATACATCCGACTTATACATGCTTTAAGGAGTGTTCTAAATCTTTAATAAACTGAAAATTAGGCTTGCCTAACATTAACTGCACGGACACCTGCTAAACTGAACGATACTTCGCGTGCGATCCTTCTTATATGTTAGATGCTTTTGTGTTCTTAAGCCATCTCCTACATTATAAACAAACGAGAATCCGCATGAGCGAATAAACTATGCAATCCAAACTATGTTAACTGCAAGGTGTTATCCACCGGTATCAATATTATCCAGACACATCATAGTATGTCAGAGGGCTAAGCCTGTAGTTATTTTGCTCTCCAACTAATGAACATTTCAATATTTTCTTTTATGTCTCGAATAATTTCAATCAGAGCCGACATCGTTCCATCTTTTAGTAACAACGGTTCAATATAATCTAATTCGAGCTTAAAATGAATTGCAATAAGAAATAATGTAACCATGTTGATATGATAATGTTGATGATAATAATATAAAAATAACCAATATACAGTACCGCTCAAATGCTCTGCAACTAATATTACTTTTGAAGAAATGTCACATTTTTTCAGTGAAACAATAACTTTGAATTTAGTTTTATGCTATCTTTATTAACTCCATTTATTGCTGATTTTTCAAAAAACAGAAATATACTGATCCATTGACTAACAACAACAAAAAAATTTAAAACAACCGTAAGAAACACAAATTCAAGAGCTCAAAACATATGCAACTCGCTTTTTTCATATTGCAAACACTTTAATGCTAAAACCACTATATGTTTATAACTGTAATCACATTGTTTTGACATTATAATCTGTCAGACGATACATTTTCAAAGTTTAGTTTTCATTCTCATTGAGTTTGGACTAATTTAAGCAATCAGTGAAAGTGAAAAAGTTTTTATCTAAATATGGGTGGATGCAAATACAACTCAACTGTAAGATCAATGATTTTGTGTGATTTTTCAAGTGGATTATCTCAGAAAGAGATATCATGTAAATATTCAATTCACAAATCAACAATTTCCAGAATAGTAAGAAGTGAAATTATTGAACGGTGCCATAGAGGAGGAAGATCTCGTGCGACAACCTCCGTTGATGATCGTCAAATAAAGACTTTTATAAAAAAAATCCTACAGCATCTGCTAAAAATATTAAAGAAGCGATTCGTCTAGATGTCAGCCTGAGCACCACAAAAAGAAGAGCAGTAGAGGTTGGTTTAAAAGCTTACAAAGGTACGAAAAAACCTCTTGTATCCGAAAAAAATCGAAGGCTCCGTCTCAGATTCGCACATGCTCACGAAAATTGGAGCCAACAACAGTGGAAACTTGTTTTATGGTCAGACGAATCAAAATTCAATCTTCGCGGATTAGATTGTAAGTCCTACGTGCGTCGACCTCAGGGTACAAAGTTCAACCCAAAATATACAACACCTACAGTCAAGCACAGCGGTGGAAACGTGATGGTGTGGAGTTGTTTCTGGGGGAAAGGAATTGGTCCCATTAAGGGTATTGAAGGCACGATGAGGGTGGCTAGCTACAATGATATTTTAAGCGATGTTATGCTCCCATTTGCGGAATGGAACATGCCACTATCTTCGACATTTCAACATGACAATGATCCAAAGCATAGTTCAAGGCTTGTGGAATCTTGGTTGGAAGAAAACCGAATTAATGTTATGTCATGGCGGGCGCAGTCTCCCGATCTGAACCCGATTGAGAACATGTGGATGATGGTGAAGCGCAAAATTGGTCCAAAAATTTTCACAAATGGTAATGACCTGTTTACTGAGGTTAAAAAGGAATGGGACGCTATTTCACCGGACTACATAAAAAAACTCATTGAGTCAACGCCCAAAAGATGTCATGCGGTCATCAAGAGCAACGGTTACGCAACAAAATATTAGATTTTCTGTATATTTTTTTGATATTGTTATTAGTTGCACATGTTTTGAGCTTATGAATTTTCGCTTCTTTGGTTTATATTAAATTTTTTGTTGTTGTTAGTCGATGGATTAGTATTTTTGGTTTTCTCAAAAAATCAGCAATAAATGGAGTTAATAAAGATAGCATAAAACTAAATTCAAAGTTATTGTTTCACTGAAAAAATTTAACATTTCTTCAAAAGTAATATTAGTTGCAAAGCATTTGAGCGGTACTGTATATAATAATATAAAAACCCAAATTGAATTAAGGCGTATTTTGGCATGACTGGCCATTGGTAAGCACAGGCCTTTGCTATAAAATGAGGAAAATAAAATAATTTCTGCATCACATTTATGACCAACCCTGATATTTTCTTGCTAATATGAAACTTTTTAAGTTGAACATATCATTGCATTTCTACTTTTCCTAATCAATCACATTAATAGATAATATTTGTTTTCATTGCAGGGTCAGCGATGATTTATCGGAGAGTGTTTTGGTTTCTTCTAGTGCCTATTTACTGTTCTATGAACGAGCGTAAGAATTAAAAACAAAGTATATTTACAAAACAGCAAAACATTGAATCATATATATAAAATAAAAACTAAGACACTTGATGAACGCGTAGAATAAAACCAATGTGCTTAACAAATTAACGATGGACAAGAAACTGATTGAAAAATTTATTCAATAAACCGTTTAGACACGATGAGAATAAAAATTAGCTAAGTAAGATAACACAATTTAGAAACTAATTAGGCATAATTATAACAAAGCATCCCAAAATCATATTCGCATTGATACTGCAAACAAAGATAAATGTATAAATGTAAATTAAAAGCGAAAAATAGAGCATAAAACAGAAACGAAAGTGAACAATGACCTCTTACTTTGAATTCAAACTAAAGTAAAGTGTTTGTTTCAATCATGTGATTATTTTGCACTAAGATACATTTCTGCAGACCATTTTTTTGAAAATATGTAGATTGTAAACAAGAAACGACTTGGTTAAATTCGAAATTTATTCTTGATGATCATAAAAATTGTTCAAACATTTCGTTTCGTGTTATTTTATTTTATGAGTGAAAATTTAGTAGAGAGTACTTAATTATTTCATACACATTACTTTAACCTAACTCACGAACTCACCCCATTCATATATGATTTGTGTCAATGTCACTCATGAATGCAGTGACTGCTTCACTAAACAGACAACAATCATTCTTCTAACTAATGAACATTTCAAGTGCGACACCCGAATATATGAAATAAATGATATTAAAGGGGTTCATCTGATGTATCAATATGCATACGCTATATTCTAAGAAATCAAAATATTGTGAATATATGTGTAGAAACGTATTAAGCACAACCAGGGATGTAAAATGTTAAAGGGTTGTAAAGACAATTTCGAATTGATGAATATTACAATGTGTTCAAATTTTAAAAAAAAATGGCAAAAGATATATACCTAAGCGATAATTCATGATAAATGAACTATTGAATTTATATGAACGTGACGAGTATTTTCCGACGGGAGGAATCGGGATCAACGTAAAACATGAGATAAATTTTGATCGTTTGAAGTTTAAAATATTTAGGAAAAAGTAGAGGGAGTAAGAATGTATTGTATATGACACTTACCGGATTATACCAAAGATTTTATCATTATACATTTATTATTATACATATGTATAAATGTATTGGAATTTAAAAATATGATACCAATTTTCTTCAGATTTGCATAGAATATCAACAACTACATGAGAGACTCGGTCTTGATACTTTTCCTGACTCAATTACTAAACCTCAGTAAATTTTTCCATTTCCTAACCCAATTTACTTTAAAATGAATATCCTTGCCCCAAGAATTATAAACTACAGTCACATCATTTATCGCCGAAAACCTTGACTGTTCAGGCTTCCATAATAGATTATTTGATTTTACACCATGTGACCTGATTTGTTGATCTAAACCTCTACGTAAATTTCTAAAACTTTTAAATACTTCTTTACTGATTTCCCATTTCAGAGAACACATTCATTAATGATATAGATCGCAGTACAAATCATACTCTTCCATTTTCCAACAAGAATTGTATGAGGTACTCTCACTTTACTCTTACTCTTACTCTACTCTTACAGTATTTAAATTAGAATAAAAATCCACATCAGACAAAGAAAGATTCAAAATGTTCAAAAATGATCATGCAGAATTTTTCATTTACGTTTTTAAATTTGTGTAATTGAAAAATTGATCCCTTACTTCAACAAACCTAATTCCTGCTCGAAGCAAAAGGTACAAATTCCGCATAGAATTTGATTTCTTGTCCGACTAAAGTCTCCCAGTCACATATAGGATAGAGGGTAATACCGAAGGTAGTATTTATAATCACAATTGAATGAACGTAACCAAATGTAGATCTTGTGTTACAATTTATTTTCTACTCCGAAGCAATTGGGACTCGTTCAATTGGGAATTATTTTCGAAGTCGCTCGAAACCGGTGCGAAATGTAACCAATATGAAACCCGTTCGAAGACTTTTTGATCTCAATCAGAAATTTTGCATACTAATTTGATTTTTGATTGAACTTCCGTTCTTTGCAAATATGTGTGCGAATGTTTTCCTGGCAGATATGAAAAACTGAATTTTGGTTACTATTTTCTTATATCCAAGTCTGCCATCTCTTCTCAATCTCTCTTGATTGCTTTTACAAAAATTTCCATTCATTTGTTTTTGCCTATTATACGGGGTCGAAGCAATTATTTTATATCTCTTTAATGACCATTACAGCAATATTTATTGCAACACACATTTTGAATACAGTAAAATGATTGTAATTACGGAATGTTTTCAAAAAATGGAGGTTCTATCGCATGACGAATAATATATTAAATTTAGTTACATTATAAGGATCGTTGGGCGCATTGTCATTGGGACATATAAAGAGCTCTATTAATTTTGTAAAGTTTCGATCCATAGCAACGTTAACATTTAATAACAACCTGACAAACACCATACTCACGCAATAAGTGTTGAACGCTAATTCAAGTTATGTTGGCTTTGCTTAACTTTCCCTCAGCTTGTCACGCAAACTCATCACAAATATATTATATCAAAAAAAAACCAACAACGACAACAAAATATTTAGAATTATTGATACTACTTTATCTCTAGCCGCTAACAGCCGTATATCATCAAATACTACTTTGAAAAGTGGTCACAACAGTCTTCTATTTCAATGCCATAGCTTCAACGAAGTAAAACCTCAAACCTTAGTATCTGGCTCTCAACACAGTTCTTTTCAACGCAGACAACATTCGCCTTTCACATATGAGTATGGACAGATCAATAATAAAGCATTGATTACTTCATCGCTGTCGAATCGTGTAATTGAAACATTGCTATCATCATCAACTAGAAAAAATTTTAAACCTAACATCAGCTTCATACTTCATTCATTATTGGGCTTCGTTTTTTATTCGGTTATAATTTTATTTTGGTATTCATATTACTGACGATAAACAGTGAAATATACAATTGAATGATATAAAGTGTTTTCCGTTTATTTTCTGTAAAAAAAGTATCCTATTTATTGTTCGTTTGTATATCACGATGTGTATTATAATTTTTGCTCTTATTCATCAATCAGGATTATTGTATGTTATGTATTTATTCTTTGTAATGACGATTATTGAGAGAAAGAAAAGAAAGAAAGTTTAAGCATGTAAGACTATAATCTGTTTGTTATGATAATTTATTGAAGACATAAGTATATTGTGCTTTATCTTTTTGTTTTTGTTCTAATTATTTTAAGAAAATTCTGCTCAAATCATTATTTTCTTTCAACTAAAAATTAATACATAATAATTAAAAGCGGCTCAATGCTTGTGTTTACACTCGAGTTTAACTCGTTAAATTATTTATTTTATTTTTAATTTCTATTGTATAACTGTTTATTTTTTTGTTGTACTTGAAGAAAATTGTTTTATATTTAATATGAAAAGAAGAATATTAAAAATGGTGCTGACATTTTATTTGCATTTTAGAAATTTTTAACTTTCCAAAATAATGTGAATTAAAATATTTTCTTATGTTGGTGTAACAAATTCTGGTGAGAGACTGTCCACCGCATCCATTTGATACATTTGTCTATTAGAGCTGTACGACTTTCAAATGATCCATGGAATTGAATATGGTTCACTGATGGTCTCACATCGGTCTTAAAATGAATCGAGATATTCCTCAAACTTGGATGTAAGTCGCCTTAATGATTTGCGATGTCCCACATTGCTCCCTGATGAAGTTTTTCTCATTAGTCCTAGAACAAATTGAGTTATATTTGTATAATGCAATTCGTTTTTTTTTTTGCTAGTATGAAATATGTACACATATAATGAAATAGCGAACGTTATTACTGCTTGCATAAATAATGCAAATATTTTTCTTGAGCAGCTCAAGTTAACGCTCTTGCCATGATAACGAGTGCTGGGGATTGTGGTTCGGCAACCAGTGTCCTTTGAATTTGATTTGAACATCAAATGAACATCATTATCCTATTCTTTTGAATGTGCCTTTTGAGAAATGGAAACCGAGATATTGCTTCGAATACTCTAGCTAACAAATACGAGTAAAACAATATGCCTTCGCTTGCAAAAATTGCACAAAAGATATCTTCTGTAGGGTGAAAAAAGGGTGTTCGCGTACCTTTAGTTACCTTACCTTACTTGATATATGAATGGCTTGAACCAATCATTCTAACAAAAATACCCTCATGTAAACTTGGAGCTTAACCAAGTTTCAAACATTGAGAAAAATCGAATCAATTCCTTTCTCCGGCTTTTGTTATCTCAGCAGAGATTTTGAAAACTGTGGTGGAGCCTTACGTTCGACAGGAAATCGCTAGAGAAAACCGAAACATCACGAAAGGACCGAAAATAAATTCCATAAAATATTAAAAGCAAGCAAAGTCATAAAATTTTGTTTTTTAATATTTGTAAGCAAAATGTTCTGTGAAAGAAAGAAAGAATAAAATACAAATATCTATATCTTGGGAATAAACCGTAGCCCAACTCAAGTGCATCTACCTGTCATTATTGCTTTGAGATTCAAATTTAAGCCTTGGGCACAATTCTCATCAGATATTCGGATCTGTTGATCTATCTGTCGAACAGACTCATATCACACACATAATGGCACATATCACACTGCATATGGTTGTGCTTCACCACTGAGAAGCGACAGTATAGACTATCAACTATACTGTCGCTTCACAGTGCTTAAAGGATACTTCTGCAACAATAGGTATTCCAGCTCCGTGGCTTCCGTGAGCTCTAGATGAGTCTACAAGGAGGATCCAATACTTGCTCGCTGCAGATTCGCATTTGCCGTTTGCTGGTTTGGCAGGCAATCATTTCTATCATTCCATACCGAATAATCATATCCATGGCACAATAGCCCAAGCCAGGCTTTGACATTCAGTTATTAACGTCGCCACAGTTCTTCGACCTCGATCTCCAATTGATCGCCCCCACTAAACATGGTCTGTCAGTGTTTCTTCCCAGTATGTATATATCCTTTTGGGCAGCCTTTTTCTTTCACTCTACATTGCCCGCCCGTTGCGATTTCCGTAGCGTGACAAAAGTAGATCGTTGAAACGCAGTCTCGACTGAACGTTCTTTCACTAGGCCGTACATTCCCCTGCCTCTCCGGACTCGCTTCTCGTGGTCCATGCTTCATTTCCAAATAAAAGCATAGGCTTGAAATCCGGAGCTTGTTTTGTCTGTGTGTAAATTTGGACCTTAATATATGAAGTACGGAGTGATACGCTGTATTTGCGCAGTACAATCTCGTAGTTTTCGGCGTCTCTTTAATTCAGGTTGGCTACAAGATACAAAAAATTACGCACATTTTCAAAGTTGTAGTTCTCTACAGTCTGGTCTTGTTGGACTGAAGGATTCTTCCTCGTTTGATTCCAAGCCAAACATTGAAAGGTGAAATACTTTCCTATTCCAAATAGTGAAAAAATTAAAGCAAAATACATTTTAGAATTCCATTTCCATCAGTTGCAGGATGGTCAAAGTTTAGAAAGCCGCCCAGGCGGCTTCAGGTAAAATAGACGAACGCCAACAGATAGCAATTTATATAGTACTAAAAAACAGGTAACCAAAGAAAGCAATGAGTCTGGCTGTGAAACATCAAATGATGGCAAACCTTAAGAATTTCGCTAAAAAGGACCTAACACGGAAGCCCAGTCAATAAGTTTATTTCAATCAGCAACAATTATGAGAAAAATTAAACGAATTTATGGAGTGAAGAATTCGAGTTCATTATAAAAAATCGGTATCGAGTTGATTCGAGGCCACTACTTCATGATACCACGACCCGAATAGGGCTGTTCAACTCTTCAAGATAAAGCTTCACAACGGACGTCAACCGGCATTGAGTGGAAAATAAATAATGATGTGGACAATTTAAATAACCAAAACATCTTAAGCAGCGATTTTCGCGTTTGGTGTTGTATCTGTAATTTTATTTCAATTTATTTGATTACACCTAACTTGCATCTTCTTATCTACTGTTTTATTTGCTCAAATCAATATTCAAACATGTTAAAAAATTGTTTTCCTAAAGATTTAATTCTTTTCAATACTGAATCTGATGAATCCCTCTAGGCAATAGCTTTGATTCGCTGTATAAATTCTATCAAATATTCTTGTTGTGAAAAGATTAATTTAGTAGATTGACGGAAATCTGCATGGATAGTAGTCGTATAAGTTAGTCCAGGTTAGTGCCATATACAAACACTTGAAATGAATTTATTTAAGAGAAAAATTGTACTAGTTTTATTCACACATCGTGCATTGGGACTGAGTACAAAATAAAATACGTACTCGTTTTGCTTATGACGAGAAAAATATGCCATAGAAATGACATCCGCAAATTATTCAGTTCGAATTGGAAAGTGAACTCCGTTTAGAATGTAAAATATGAATTTTTGATCGTTAAGTGCAATTAATAAAACTTATGAAATCAGAAAAAAATGAAACGTGTAAGGAAACAAAATAAAATACTATCATTGAAATTTTAATGCAACACGAATAACACAAAATCATTATCGTCTCGACACAAACCATTCACTAGAATTTAAACTTAAGGTATGTGAATACACGTAAAAAAACTTTGAAATATTAAGTATTATTTCGAACTGTTTTATTTAAAACGATCTCAGCTTACACTAAACACGAATTCAGCGGTTGAGGTATGACCACACCAGTAATTTGATTATTGGTCAAAATAGAACAAAGAAGGATTAATTTAGAAACAAAGAGACGTACTTATGGGCAAATAGGGCTTTGAAATTAAATAAATCTCATACAACATTAAATTTCTTTAACTTTAATCCTTAACATCATTATCTTTATTTTTGAATTAGTTACACTGTTAGAAGAAAGAAATAAGATATTAGATTCAATATTTTTTGATTGTGTACGAGAATTCTCATATATAAAACGATAGTAATAGACATTCAAAATTATTTTTACTTTGTAAAATATTTTAGAAATTATAATTAGGAAAATAAAAGTCGGTAATATTTTGAGATACTTTAGTGTTTTGTTTAAAATTTAACAATAGAGAAAGTTTGTCTAAACATTATGTTCTTTTTCCGTCACTGCATTGCAGAATGAAAGGCAAAAGCATATTGTTTAATGTGGTAAATATATACAAAAGAATATAAAGCATAATCATAAAGCATAAATTAAAATCTGTTATCTGAAAAAAAAATCAAAAAACCTTTCAGTTGCAAATTTCAAAGTTCTTGATTGGAATCAATTGAAAAATTAAGAGGAGGGGGACAGAAGCTGTATGAATGGATTGAAATCAATTTACTTGATCATCACCTAGGCCCTTCTTTCCATATCGCATAAGTACTCGTATATTGAGGCGACCATCCAACATTTTTACTGTAACAGTATTTACAGAAAAACCATAATATGTGTACCGAATAAGAAAAAACTATGCATAGCCAGCACTATCTGTACCATGAAAGGAATTAAAGAAATTTTCTACATTTTTTTGCTTAAGGAAATAATTCAGTTTACGTGCTTAAAATACAAAACCTCTTCACATCCAGTACGTTTGGTACCATAGAAGGATTGAAATGGAATTCCAGCGGTCCCTAGGAACAGATGCGCAAAAAACCATTTAACTTCTAAAAGAAAACAATTTATCACTCCACTTTGTCTCTTGTCCGCTTAAGTAGTTTTCTCTTTTTGTCAACTACACAAAGAGAGAACCTTTCAATCTCCGACAAAGTCGTTAGTGCCCTGTTAGTCTGGATTTAATAAATGATAACTTTTGCACCGTTCGTGCCCTATTAGTGGTAAGATACGTAAGTTAGGTAAGTAGGTAAGTTTTTCGGTATAGTAAGGTATAGTAATAGGTAAGTTTTTCGTTGAGATATATTCCTGTGAATGCTAGTATTCGGATTATTGAAATCTCCTATACACTCAAAAACATGTCTGTTTATCTTTCTTCTTCGGCGTAGATTGCGCTTATTTCATTCAGCTTACGGACTTCAAGATTATCGTCTACTAGTGATCCAAATTTTTTTAAATTATTTAATTAATTTAAATTAAACACAATGACCCTTCTAATATATTTACTCGGCAAAATACATTTATTCTCTCCAGACAAATTTTTAAGACCGCAGTTGACTAAATTCTAAAAAGATATTCAAAAGCTGTAAAACTAACAATCGATGTGGCACTTTTCGAAAGACACTGACCAGCGATAAAGTGAAACAAGGATTTACAGGCTAATGAAGCTACAAGGATTAAATCTAAATCAGTCATTTAGGCTCCTGTTCCGGTAAATATGTGCATACTTTTTTCAGGGAAATATGTGTCTAAACCAGCCAAAGTATGTGTTGAATGATCAAAGTCTTTATCTATTGGATGTCATCAGTTGATATAAAATCAACGAACAAGTCAACTCACAAGTCAATCAACAAATAAGTTACGAACTAACTAGAATTCTAGTTGTCTGCCATAGTTTATTCTCAAAATGTAATTAATAAACTTGAATTGATATAAAGTAGTTGCGGAAGTCTTCTTAAAATTTTGATTTGAATATTATAATATTTACATGTATTTAGAAAGTACATCTTAAAATCCTAAAAAACAATATAATCGGCGAGGGACAATCTTACTGTGGGTTAAGATTATCGCTAAGCTTAAATTCTTGAAATTCTTTAACAATTTAAGGACTACAACTGAATTAACTAAGAGATTTTCAATGGATGGAAAGAACAATTCGTTTCTGCTAAACGAAATGCTTTCACATGTAAAGGAATCATTAACTTTTTATCACTGAATTTCTCACACATTCGAATTCAACTCCAATACTTGAAAAAACCAATAAAAATGTTAAATACACTAAAAGTCGTAGTCCCATTCTACCATTTTTGAAAGGAATAACAAACTGAGTACATTAGAACACGACCCAATAAATTTCATGAACGATTCCATGGATATCCATGGATCGATACTAATTTCATTTTAGATGGTTCATATGGATATAACCAATTTTAGTGTTTAAAGCGCATTCTTGTTAAGAGCTGCGAATAGAATGCAGGTCACGTAGCTATAGGTAGTACTTTATAAATCGATGGTAAATATTATGTGACTGCGGTGATCACTGTTCAGACTCGGGGCGTAAACCATCAAGCAGTACGGCGCTTCTAGACTATGCATTATACACCTGCCCACTTAGCCTTAAGAGTCTAGTTTGAAACCGAATTCCTTATTTTTCAAGATTTCAGCGATTTTCAATGGAGAGAGATGTATAGAGTATCAACATTGCTGACTTATACATATAATCCACCGATACAACACTTCTTCGTCTCAGCAACTACAAGAGTTTTTTTCGATACAGCTCCTAGGAAGGAAAATCCTCAATACTAAAACATAGACATGAAGCTGTACCAGTTGTGCGAGCCGTTTTCCTCATCGCCTGTACTACCGCGCTCGACTCTTCTGTAGATTTATCAATAGCGGAGCGCGTTACTCAGGAATCTTCTTGTTGTGAAGATGCACCCTCAGCAGCGCGGGCGGCGCCATTAACTTCTCTCACTATGAAATGCATCAACATATTCGTAGATGTTTCTAGGATTAAAACGGATAGTTCGCGGATAGTTTGCTGATTGACACCTTGTAGTGTTTTCAGAAGTTCCCTTTTAGGCACAAAGAATTCCAACGTAGTGATGATAGAATAAGGGAAATAAGGCTAATCGAATTCCTTATAACGTCGAACTTTCAATCAATCGAACTTTCAATTTTCAAATATAGTTCTATAAACACATAAATCAATATAGACAGATCAGATCGACTTTGCATGATCAAAAGTTAAGCTGGAAAAAAAAACGTTCGCTGACGCTTTTGCGGACCAATAATTAATGCAGTAAATTCGCTGTTTGGACACCATTATTTCATATATTTCTTAACAGTATAAGTTATTCAATATGATTAAAGATAAAAGAAATAAAGAGACGTTACGATGATTGTAAGTTCGAAGTTATTTTGACTGATTATATACACGGGGTAAAATTAAAAAATATAAAGTAGTGGGAATTTCCTAGAAGTATCTTCGATTGTAAAAAATGTGGCAAGGGAGTTATTTTTCAATTATGATAAGAATACTTTCGGCGTCTGCGCCATGTTGTTCACACTCAGCTCTCTACTTATTTTAACCAAACTTTTTGTAAATATACGAACCTCAATAGAAGAATATCTCTGTTGAAGTCTTTATGGCTTGTATAGAGCGATTATTTTATAGCGTTTATGCTACATGTTTATAATTTATACTCATGAAACATGGCATATCGGTAAGAATTATATATGAAACAGGATATGTTTGTATGCAAAAATTTATGTTAAATGGTACATTAATGTGGAACTGCGATAATAATATTAACAACAAAACATATCACTTACAGAATGAAATTTGTGATGTTCGACTAGAAAAAAAAGAGGTTGAGGGAGTTTCTAAAGAAGCTAAACCAGAAGAAAAGGTAATTAAACAATATTTCATTTTAAACGGACAAGAAGTTAGTAAGTAACTTTTCTTAATATTCGTGAAATACAGGGAGTGTCACGATATTAACTAATCTACAAAATAAAACTCAACCTAAAGCATAAAATCAGTTAATATAAACTGTTGAAAAATTAACAGCTTGTATTGATTTCTATAATTTTTTGGACACAGGCAAATTCCCGCACAATTTTTAAGGAGCTGCCGAGTTCAGCCATAATGTACAAGCAAAAAACCCAATCGAAAAATTTTAATCGAGGGTTGCTGTTTCGTTTCTTGTTACTGATAGGGGATAAGTCCTACAATGACTCATGAGGTTACCGCAAAGTGGCGTAAGAGGAGAACGAAATCTCTGGTTCAATTGTGATTTAATTTTTTTTAAGGGGTTTTTTCGGGGAGTGCACTAGTACAAATTAAGTTTAGGAACTCAGCAGGAAATCAAGGGAATATGGCTTTTGAATTCGTTACAAGATTGGTAACTTTTGTCGCTATCTCACATTTTGATGATGATCCACGTTCTCATCTGATTCTGATTTCTTCTAATTTTTCTTAATGGGACTCCACATATTTCGGGTGAATTTACTTTCCAATTTTATAAGTTTAGCATCTTTGTAACAATTAGAGCAGTCTGTCCGACCTTCGAAACACTACCAATTCAGCAATGCGTGTGTATGTTTACCTCTCGCATAATTGTATTATTACACCGTTGGTAAGGTGTTAATATTAGCATATCGTGAATAAAATGGATGCGTCGAGTTCTTAGTAAAAATAAATACTTTATGCATGCATTAAAAGTATTTTGATTAAGTCATCTATATGAAAATAGGTCTAACATATAATCGAGAAATGTTAATTTACATTTCAAGGCAAATTATTATCGCTTATTATTCGGACTAATTGAATCGAAATTCAAGAAATATAGGTTACCACCTGGAAAATTCGCGGCATGGCGCAATATTTCATCAATAAACGTTTTCAGGCAATTCTACCATTACACAACTAAGTAATCTAATACGTAAATCGATCATCGTCACTTTAAAATCAGGATTGGTACCACAAAATTATGAAATCATTCGCATCATGTTCTCAAATCAGCTGGGCTGAGGATCGTCAATCGCCGGTATGTTAAATACATTCGAAGAAATTTAGATGTCGGGATAGCCATTCACGACAACTTTTTCTATAATATGTGAATGCGTGCAGCGGGTACCCAGACATTATATTCTCGTTTTTATTTATGAGCAATCAGCAACGATTCTTTTAAGTTGGTACACAATATATTTTATCTACCGCATTCTTGCCTTGTGGTTGGTTAAGTTCGTGATTCTACTGCCGACTCTGCCATGCTTGCTTTATTATTCTCAACTTATATTTTTTAAACATTTTTTTTTTAAGTGGAGCACTATCTTCAATTATTAAAAAATGTAACTAATTACTTTGACTTACTTCATCACTCGATTTGATTGCTTTCATAATCTGATTCACTAACTTCGGCGCTATTTACTGTCACTGACATATTTCACTGATTTCGGATAGTCCACCGTGTCTCTTTGAAACTTAGACATCACACTTCCACTTTATTTTACCTCATTTTTTGTCTCAGACTATCTACCAAAATGGTGATTTGAGAAAAAAGGTTTAAAAAAGGATTCGAAGAGCATTTGTATTTGAATTTGGGGAAAAAAGTGTGAGAAACAATGTTTGTTACCTCTCAAGTAGAAAACGTAGAAAAGTACATGAAACATTTATCTACCCGCATCGGCTATGTTATGACTTTCGATTTCGAATAACTGCAAATTCATTCACTTATGAAAAGAACATGGTTCAAAGTTCAATGGTCTGACATACCTCCTTCTGTTTGCGCTGCCTAACAATGGAAATAGATATGTTTCATTAAAAAATTAAATATTTCGTTTTTCGATATTATTATATTATTTCTATACATATTATAAAAAATCTCAACAAAGCTTTAATCTCAATATCAAAATATGTCTTGATCAATTTAAAACAGAACGTGTTCATTTTCATAACATTCTTGCTGCTGCTAAACAGTTTCTTCTTTATTCGATTTTTCATTGTTTTCCTATTTTTGGGACGAATTAAAGGATGCCATGTTTTAACGTATCGAGCATTACAAAGCATTTTATCAATCTTTACAAAAAAATTAATTAAATGTAAAAATAATTATTTCTGTTTATTATTTTTCTTGAAGGCAAATAAATTAAACTGAGTTTGTAGGTGTAAAAAATCAAGAAAGACAATATAGAAAAAATTATATTTAATTTGAATTAAAGCAATATCTTCACGAGTTCATTCCTCATAATTTTAAAATCCAATTTATTCTTTATGTCACGGACCTCCACATCGAAGAACCCTCTTTCCATTTCCACTATTAAGATAATTTTCTCCCGTGTCGTCCTCATCTTTGTTCGTGAACAGTTTTTATTTTGTCAAACACAATGTGGAAGAAGAGAGAAAAAATTTTTGTATTATGCTCTACGACATTCTATTTGTGAAAATATTTTGATATCTCTTGTTTGCTGTGTAAATAAAATAATCTTGATACCCTTGTGAAAAGGTACAAACGGAATATTCGATGACTTTAAGGAACGAACAACTTAAAAGCATATTGTGTCGTGAGAGAAAAGGCAATATAATAGACTGAATCATAACGTTAGTGGATGTTTGTTTTACAAAATGTGTTTACAATTCTGACTTAGTATCGACACATCAGCTGTTACGATTCAGAAACAGCGTTACTTAGCATAAAGCTACGTTTTTTATCTATCATAATATAAAAAATGTGTTAAATAAAACGCTTAAATTCATTACGTAGAAACCTGTTTCAGCATTGTTTTTATATAAAATTCATGCGAAACGGGCGTGTGATGTTCTTATCAACTTGGCTATCTCGGATCAAATTTCGTCTAAGATTATTTCAGATTGATTTTGAAATACAACGCAAAGTCATAAATGATAATCTGATGTACAACGTTTCCTAGCTAACTGTGCTACTTAACATACCACGTCAACATTCTCGCCTACTCTTTTGTCTTCATTACTTTTGTCGCTTCTACGGCTTCCCTACACTTTTCTTTTGAATTATTTTATACTCTAGTACTGATTTAAATTCTCCACTTAAAAATTTATTAGGTTCTCGTTAAATTCATAAAAATAAATTAGTACATTATTTTCAGTTTTAAAAATAATTACAGTACAATGTATGTAGTACCAGCAATAGCGATGTGTTTGGGTTTCACTAGTGAAGTAGCAACAGTTATTATGATAATATGTATGTTCATAATTTGTCTGGATTGCATTTGCACATTACGAATAATTAACAGGAAATATGTCTTTTATTTTGCTTTCTAATTGTTTGTATTATATAGATTCATTTTAATAGTTTTCTTCTGTTGGAAGCAATCCTAAATAGTTTCTGTGATGAGCTTTTAATCAATTGGTCAGATTATCGAGTCTTTTTTTTCTTCTTTTGACTACAGACAACGAAACTAAGATATTTATGTATATTCAAGTTTTGCAACATTTGCATTTTGATATTTTTTCTTATTTGAGATACGGGGTGAATAGGTTAATAGCTGACTGGTATTCTTGTGTTATTTCAAAACCTTGGAGCAAATATTGTTATTCTTAACCGCAATTCATGTTTTATTAATTGCATCAACAAAAATTAACCGTGGCCAACTTTATTGTTTCTGATTTTGTCAATTATGAGTGCAATCGCCGAAATTATAACAAATAAAGGAGCTGAGGATGGGTGTGTGGACATTCTCTTTGAGAAATAAATTTTAGCGTTTACCGGGCTTAATAGTATGTGAAAGCATTTCTTCTTGTGTTAATTTTGCTCGGAATTCAGCCATAGCATCGCGACATTGCATTGCCATATCAGCTAGATGTGTAAACATTTCTTCACCACGTTTGCAATATGCTGGAAAAAATAAATTAAATATTATTTTAAATATTTAATAAATTTATGGTAATGTTTGGGAAACCTCTCAGTAAATTGCTCACTTACCGTCTTGATCGTAGTCAACATAATTCGTTGCATTGTGGAGATCTCTACTCTCTGGTAGAAAACGCATCAAAAATTCATTAATGGCTTTGTGCTGATCAACTACTATTTCTTCAGTTTGTTGCAAATCAGATATTGCAGCATGTTGGTTAAATAGTTCATCTGACATATCATGTTCCTGCAAGGTAATTTCTGATAAGCAATATTATCTAAAACAAAGAGGATCAAATGCTTACGCTTAGTGATCTCAGATGGGCCAGTTCATTTTCATTTAGTTGTCCATTTTTGTGATCGTCACTTTCCATTTGTTCGACTTCGTCTCCACGCAACTCTAAATTATCTTTCACCACTAGCTCCTTTACCCGATCAGCATAGCGCAATGTGTTCAATGTATGTTCGCATGAACTTAACCCAGGCGAAATCATAGCAATCATACATGTCTTACTCTTCTCGCCAATAAATGAATCTCGCAGCACTTGGGTCAATTTCGATACTCGGAATGGTAAATGTGCACTTTGCTTGCCCAAAGCACGAATGCATTCTTTAAGTGCTAATAGAGATTTATTGATTTCTGCTCCTTCCATACGCGTTTGCCGATTCGCTGACGAAGTATCGGCTCCTCGTTCATTACCAGCCAAGTCAATGAATGAGAATTTGCCGTGTATTCTGGATGAACCCGGTGGTCGCAAAACAATCTGGAATACTGCATGTGATCGAGATGAATTTGAATTGGCTGAAGTTTGCCCTGACGTTCGAGCGCTATTTCCATGTTGAATCAATTTCAGTACTTCATCAACATTATCTACGACTTTTTCTGTTAAACCGACAACTTGAACTTGTTGTTTGCCGTCTTCAAGTACTCGTAACTTTTGTTTATCCGACAACAAGTCGAAAACCTGAAATCAATAGCGACAATAGTCCATTTTGATTTAAAATATAATACAATTGATTTACCTTCCCACTGTAAATTTCAAAGAAACTTGCTGATACAACTAAATTCAAATGCTTATAACGTTGGCTATGCAGGAAATTAAAAACATCTTTAGCAGCCATGGCGTATATTCCATTTTTACAGTCTTGCGTTTTCCCATTAAATTCTCCGCCCATTGTGTGCGTCTTTCCAGAGCCAGTTTGACCATAAGCAAAGCAAGTTGCCATGCCACCTTCAAATATTGTCTGTACTAAAGGCTTAGCCGTGTATCTGTAAGCGTAGAGCGACAATAATGTACTTCAAGGATCGAAACACACAAAAACAAATGTTTTTTTTAAATTCGGATTTGAAACAGCGAAGCTTTTATTCCAAAATTACCGACTAGTATATATATTCAAATGAAAGATATGCGAAAGGAAATCTAAGCACATGATATATTAAATGCGTATAATATAAAATAGATCAAGAAACGAGCTTTTACTGTATTTCTAGTTGAGGCTGAGACTGTATGTCTAGTTAAACTTTACAATGATAAATGCGTTAGATCACAATTTCAAAGCCCAATAATGCATGTGATAAGGTGATCAACGGTGAGCATACCACCTTCTAGTAATCCTTTGTTCATAAAGTGAGGTGGCTCTAACATGCCTGTGCCCCAACTTCTGTGAAAAATTCCGAATTTACAAAAACTTTACTCTGTCGAAGACTTCATGGATTATCCGAGTACTGCGAAATATGTGATTTACCAACACAAGACAATAAGTAACTAAGCAGAGCCGTGTCAAGAAGGTACTGGGTGACGGTCATACACAATACGAAAAACAAATGCTCAAAAAACCATTCAGTTCAAAAAGACAAAGCTGTTATCATAGCCATAATCGTTGATTTCCTTCGACTCTGATTGAAGTTATTTGATCAGTGGAGTGGGTGATAATGGGGCATAGTCTCGAAATTATTACAAAGGAAGCTTACAGTTAGCATACACAAAAGAAATGTCAAATAACTCAAGTGATTTTTGTAGGTTCATTTTTGTTTTAGAATAGTTCTTAATAGTTGGCTTGTGCGAAATAAAAAGTACGAGGTAGTAATTCCGAAACGGGTGGTATAGATGCAGTTCTTTATACACTCATCAGATGCCTGTCATCAGAAAGACTCCAACATTTGATCTTAAGAGATTCTTATCGTTGAACGGCTACGTTCATTGCGTTTCTTAAACGATCGATCAGTCAGAACCAGGAAGAAATGAAAACCTGCCCTTTTGAATTTCTTGCAGGGAACGAATATTTTGATAAATATACTTATTAGATAAAATCGTTTTTTGTCGATTTTAACAAATTGAAACCGACGATATTTTATGACTTTATGCCCATTTACTCTTTTTCGCTGAATAATTTACTAATTCGATCATAGGAACGATGATATAAACGGCACATGGTTGTGATGCCACGACTCATTTGGTTGAGCCAATCCTTAGACTAACATCATTCGAGCTCTGTTATTGAACATTACGGGATTACACCCCGTAAATAGAAAGATATTAAATAGAAAGGATTTTAACCAGAATCAATGCGAAAGCATTTCCAAGTTGGAAGTCATTACTTAACATTCGAAAACTAGAAAAGCATCATTTATGCTTCAATATTCCATAAAACAGCGAGGGATGTTCGCCTAGCAATGTTGAAACACAATATTACTGTTAGTGAGATTCAATTCGACATTTCGAAGTCTGAAATATTTTTAATACACTGTTAACTTACTTGTATACGATTTGATTATTGCAATTATCATCAAAGGCATAGTCAAAGCGGAATCGATGGTTTTCCAGAAATTTTGTTAAATCCACTTTCGTTTTCGGTTCATGTACGATAAGTTGATCTTTATTAGGCACAGATATCACATCCACTTCTTTACGCATAACTTCCTTCCTACTCAATGGTCTCTTTCGTACACAAACTGTGATTTGATGATCTTCAATTGGTAGTCCATCGACCAGTGGTCGGAATTCTATTGTGCTTTGATATTCCCTATAAATACAAAGTAACAAATTGAAATACACTCAATATTAAAATCCCGACAGAAAGCCAATACTCACCGAATCATAGCTGCCGTTTCCCAGTTCGGGTTTCCAGGATCCATATTCATAAGCGCATTTTTCTCTTCCTTTAGTTCCGCTTGGCGGGCACGCCGCTTTTCGCGGTTTTCTTTTAATCTTTCTACTTCTTTAACAACATACGACCGTCTTGGACCTCCAGCATTGCCAGCTGGTGGATTTGCAACACCTCCTGCAATTGGCATTTTTGCATTTGGTGGTTGAATGCGAGCTGCTTTAGGAATGCCAGTTGGTTGTTGTGGTGGAATATTTTCGGCGTGGTCACTCTGACCGTTCTGCGTACTCGACACTGCACTAATTGACGTACGATTTGTACGATGTCCTGAAACCGAAGTGGAATTTAGGTTAAATTACAAATATACAATGATTTTATGTCACTAATAGTATAACAAGAACTATAAGACCAACGTCAATTCATTACTATCGATTTTCTGACAGGACTTTCCGCCCATTAAGCGACTCTTACGTATATAGGAAAAGTCGTTAAGTATAATCTGATTTACAACTGACCTACAGTATGAGAAACTATATTTTCGAATGAACCGTCGAGAAAGCTTTTCAATAACGGAGTATTAACTTCTTCCAATCGACTCAACGAAAGAGCACTGAATTCTGAGCCAATTCAAGAAACTTTCTACTAAAATACAAAACCGAGCGCAAACAATTAATCAAAGTGAATAATCAAGTTTGCTATGGTAAAAGTCGAAAGCAACAATCGAACATAGAACCTAATATACAATCCAAAAACACATCGATAATGACCATCTACATTGAATGTCTGACCGTAGTAACATAGTAACACCACACTATAAACAAATATGGTATTAAAGGAATTTTATATTCAATGGTAAGGTAAATAAGTGCACAGACAAGTAATTGCAGCTTTTAGCTGGATTTTTCCAGTGAGAGTAACATTCAGGGCAATTTTGAGCTTTAGCAATATTGAGGCAATTATCAAATATACGTGCATTCATAATATTTTCCGAGCCAAGTTTGTGTTCATGGAATTGAACTTGGCATCGAACTATGATTTTAAAGTGATTATTAGAATTTTTTCCCCAGTTCTCTGACCAAATTATTTTTACAATGCGTGGTGATAATGCACTGTTTGATCATGTACTTTATTTCTCATTAGATGAAGGACATCATATAGTTTTCGTGGAGTTCTTTTGCATGTCATGGCTAGGACGATAATGATACAAATCATTATGAGTGGCACAATTTTGCGCGAATGAACTTATTCATAGACAGTTTATGTGAGGAGATTTGTCTTTACAGTTTATACTCTATTTCGCGGAATCAAATTGGAGGCTCTGTATAACATAAACAATTACTACTTTTCGGCCATGCGCGTTACCGGGTAAGTCAGTGCAATTTATTTTTTTATAAATGAAATGAATGCTTTTGCACTTCACAAGTCATAAAAACGGAGCGTAAAGTATTTCCAGTTCTAGAGTAGTTGCACTAATGTTAGAGAAATTGATGCGCTGGAGTATGAGCAGCTTTTCTTGAATGTGGATTTTATTCTTTGTGATTATAGAAACAGTTATTCGTAAAATCGATGTTGCTAGGTGCCTGTAAATAAGATTTGCTTGAATTTTTATTTTGAAAGAAGACAAAGAAGGTTAATGCTGAATTTTAGATTGACTATCGAAACAAAGAGACTGTTACTGCTTTATTTTATTATAAAATTTCAAAATATGACAAAAAAAATTGTTTGGAAATTAACGCGAATGTGACATGCTATGTTGAAAAACTTAGCATGGTGCTTTGCAATTTGACTTACATTCGCTGGACTCATGTTTTGTATTGGCCACCAGGAAGCAAGTTCAATAAGCACATGGCGACGAACGGTTTTGTTATTTTCGGGATTGTTTCGGTCAATAAAAGATATATTTACCCCTTGGCTGTTTGCATGACCGCATTCGGAATGTCCAGGGAAGAAATAATCCCACCCAAACAGTTAATGCTTTTAATTTATTATTAAATAGCCAAGAATATTTTGAGTTTCATGAATATGTATATCTTGTGCTATTTATAGATTAGAATTTATTTCAACCTCACCTCAAGGGTGATATATAATTCACTACAACTGTGATATTACTTTTCTGTTAATATCATCCAACATAAATCACAACTAACATACGAAGAATGTGATTTTTGATCTTGGGACCCTCATATTTCAAAGTTTCATTGAAAAAATTGTGATGGGTCGATTTTGGATAAAAGCAGATAATTCATATAGGAGTCAGCAGAAACAGCGCTGATGATCACTTGATCAAACAAACATAGTGCTTATATTTTGGAAATTATGACAAAAATGACGTCTGAATAGTATTTAAAACGTATTTTTTTTTAACTTTTTGTAAAATTATAGATAATTACTTTGTTTTCTACTTACCATTTTGAGTGTTTGTGTTGTTTATCTTGTTCATAACCCTGATTGCACCTTGCGTTGCATTCTGGAAAATATTAATGCATCATCAGATTGGTGTCTTCCATTAAAAATACTTTTAAAAGAAACAATTGTGTTTTAAATATACATTGCCATTTAGAACGCCGACCAACACATACGATATGAAAATAACTTGTGTCATACCAAAAACTGTTTATTGTAAGTTAATATTACGTTCTAATAGCGAGAGCAGGCATTTCAGTGAACATTTGTTTGCATTATACCTAATTTTTATTGCCCTCCTAGTCAGTGCAATAGTTATTAGTGCAACAAATCAACAACAATAACGACAAACAAGTGCACAGAGGGATGAAAGCAATTGAAAAATTGAAGATAAATCAAACTACAATAATGTGAGACAATTGTAAAACTTGATATTCATTTAATTGCAGCAAATGATGAAAGCACCAAATGACGATAAACAACTGAAAGCAATAACACTTAACTGTATATCACATATGTTCTAACTTGAACCGATTAAAAATCTTGTATATAATATTACGAAAAAAAAGAGGAATCATGAAAGATCAACTTGTCAAAAATCAAAAATATTGAAACTGTCGACATCATCTCTTGTTTAATTGGCATTTTTGTATTTCATGGGTACATTTATTCGTACACAAAAGATCAAATCGACTTTCAGAACACAAACCCACTGTTTTAAGAAAAACTCAAAAATAAGGATATTAACAATAGCAAGTTCTGCATGTAATATAAAAGTTTCATTTGTACCGATCCAACTCGCGTATTGATGGTCTGACGAATTGGTAGTGTACCGCCGCCACCACCACCATTAGATACTTGGGAGCCTCCGCCTCCTGATGTAGTTGACCCGTTGCTGCATATCATTTGAGCACTTATTTCACCATCGTCGTCACCATCATCAATGAGCAAACCATTATCATCGCCATCTTCGTCTTCTTCCTCTATTGATGAATGTGATGGTTCCTAAATATGTAGTTGAAAAATGGTATGGGGGTTCGCTTCATTGTTTTTAACAATATGATCCATGCAACTTATGCTATTGACTATACGCTCACGACCACTTTTGAACAAACTTAATAACATCCACTAACAAATGAATGTAACGAAAAACACTAGTTATTTTTACTATTAACAAAATCAATTTTTCCTTGTTCTATTAACTGCTGGGTGAAATTTCAGAAACTAACTCACCTTATCCAAAGCGATAAATATAGAGAACATTTATGAAAGCTTTATAAAATAATGACTAATTAAACAATATCTGAACTGTAAGAAACTCTGTAGCACCTTGATTATTAAAATGAGTGTTTTGTATTACTTAAATGGTAAGCACTTAAAAGCCGGTCGTTCAACAAAAATTCTATCCGGCGCATATAGAAATACAACAAGCCTACGTCTACGCGCAAAGATGGAATCCATGGTGACAGACTTAAATTATCACGCCTGGTAACCAGAAGATTGAAGCTTGTTTGTTTGAATATTGTTTTGAAGTTTGTGGCATTGATTTCGAGAAGATTCAGAATTAGCCTGGTGTTGTGTAATAATTTTTAAGGATTGATGTGCATCAACAAATCAAGCATCAAAATCCTAGGTAGGGAAGCTATTGTTAAACAAGCTAATTCAACAAGTTTTTCTCCTTTATTAATTGAAAAAAAAACTTGATGCATGTCATTAAATATTGTGTTACTGGTAACGCGCCGATATATCTAAATGTTAAAATTACGTGTGCACATTTTTTGTTTTAGCCTAAAATTGAAATTTTAGTTTTAAAACTATAAATATTTTTGCCTATGTAGAATAAATTTACTAAACTTGTTTTCTACGTGTACAGAAGTGTCAAGCAAGTTAAAATATTATCGTTTTCTAATTACTAATAAACTTATTGCTAACAAAAAATTACATTGTTATGTCATTGCAATTTTCGAATAGCATCCAGCCAGAGGAACGCAAATGCTAAATCTATTATACGTGAAACCACTTGATGTTTTCTGGTGTTTTTGTGTGACTGTTTTCTTGAATAATGTCCCATCTTGAGATTTCCAATTCGTTTTTAAATGTATTAAAATCCTCTTAAAAACGAAAATACTCTAACATCCTCTTTCTTATGTTTTTTCCTGCCAAAACAGACAAAGTGAAACCGCCGGACAATCTTCCTAAAGTTCTACGAAATACCACTTATAGTATTCAAAAATGACCATATACAATGTTGATTAGTTAGGTATCGAATAAGGACTATTTGATGGCAGAGTATATAAGTGATTGTTGCATGAAATATAAAATTTACAAGTTCTCGACAAAAGGAATTTCCTGAAAGATTTTTTTCTTTTTAACAAAAATTGAAGTTATTTGGCTTTCAGTGTTTGTTTCTATTGCACGTACATTTGCTAAAACAATAAAATAGAAAATAAAAAGAAACAATACCGACACGAGACAAATTAACCTAACCAACAAAAATGTATAGCAAGGATTCCATCAAAAACGAACAACACTAAATTCTATTGCTAAATTTCAAGCAAAGGACTTACAAGAGGTTTATATGAACATTCAGGGGCCCAACCCTAAATATGTTAAAACGAGACAAACTAAAGCTCGATGATATCTTCAATAGTGATGCATTTAATCCGATGCAATTTGAACACGTCAATTTGTCCTTGTTATGGAATTTTAATGCGTATCAAGTAACAATAAGGACTGACCAAAAAGATTTCAAAGTAAGTTCACTTCAAGATATCAAATGGGCCGAAATAGAAACTCCTTGTTAATATTGTATAAACGCTGAAAAATTCGATGTCTTGCATTGGATTTTAGTGGGTTCCATACCGACATCTTTAATCTAAAAGAAAAATGCGGGTGCGCCTTCGAAACGTTTTTGACCTATTATGAGCGAAACATATGAAAACAAACCATTAATAATGGCCATCGTATATTATGTTAATTGATGCTTTTAAACTGATTCAAGAATGAATCTCTGAAGAAAAGAAGGAATGAATGCATAAATGAATGAAAATAAAGGAAATAACATCCTTTGATTTTCTTTTAATTTTAAACTCATATAATTTAAACTATCCAATAGGGCAGGCTGCATTTAAGGATTCGTGAAAAAATACTGATAAAATTTTGTTTCATCAGGAAATTTCAATAATAAATGGTTAGCCATTTCCATTTCCTTCAGCATGTCCCCTATGATTTCCGTTTGTGTCCAAATTTAAACAAATTCGTTGATCGGGATCATTTTTTCATTCAATTCTACAAGACCACTTCCGAAATGCGGTAAATAGGAAATCGATAAAATGTAATAAAATCAAAAAAATTATTTGATTCAGAGGCGATAGTACTGCGAAATGAATGTACTCAGATAACTTAACCAAACTATTTGAGGTTTGCGAATTAAGTTCCTGCTTTATTGTCCGCCATATTGAACTGAAATTTTCCTTACGGTGCAAAATAGTGAGATGAACAATATATTGCCAATGACGATTAGGCAATAGGCAGACGCATTTTTTTTTTCAAAAATTGTTGCTTCCATAGAAACTGTTTCTTGTTGAAAGTATATGGATACTACATATTTATTGAAATAAAAATTTTTTACTAGAATATTTTTTGAATTCATAGCAATTTATAAAAATAATAGTGTTCATTTCAAACATTTCAAACTTCGCAGAAGTCCCATAAATTGTATTATTTTGAATCTTGAATATTGAATCGGCAGTTTTATTACAAATGCAAGACATATGTATATGACAAAGACATGTCACTCAAAGAAATCAAGTGAAACAAATACGTAATCAAAATCTTAGTGGAAATCAAAGTTTACTCCAATAAAACTAAGAAGAATGAATAATTGGCAAATGTGTATAAACTAGCTACTCATAATTTGCCGGTTAACTAACTTCGAAATTTGATAAGATACAATAATATAATTCTAAGCTCCAAGTAACTCGCTAGGGTCCATAAATTAAGATTTAAAAATATAAATGCTAGCTGAATGCCTACCTAAATAGTTTCAACTGATAAGTTGCTCGACAAGTTTTCAAAATAATGTCTGACGTTCAATTTAAAACAAATTACCAATAACAAGTGTGGCTAGCATAGCTCTATTGTGTGTATTTCTATGTGTACTATTATAAATTTAATTTGTAGGTGGAGGATTAGGAGCGGTAATTAGAAACCGTTTTTAGTAAATTGATATTTAATCGAACCATGTGTCACCATCATCAAAGTAGCTGCTATTATTTAATTAAAACATTTTCCATTCCTTGAAATTCAGCGGAGATATATCAGGGTCCAACGCAAAACTCATTGAAAATTTTGCTATGGCATCACGCGATGATGCAATTGATTGACTATATAGTATTCTTGCAAAAAGAGTCGCTGCTTGTATGATATTTCCGTATTTCGATTGAAGTATTTGAAACGATTTGAAGCATTTGAAATTTTTAAAACGGTTGAAATGTAGCGAAACTGTTTTCCTTAAAACTAATAAGTAGTTTTCCCTTTAGAACAGATATTAGGGAACCAATAAGTAATATTTTGTTCTGTGTTGTAAGGTTACAGATAAAATTCATTTTTCATTTATTACAAATAACAGATTTTTAAGATCTTCAAAAAGAAAAAATTGATGTAATAATAAAGAACTGTTCATGCTTGATTTTTACATGCGTAAGATTAACTCCTTAATCCTCCATTTCTTCAAAGTTTTAATCTACGCTAACTAGCTCAATCTATTAAATTGTGTAGTAATTGCATTTACATTTTATTGATATTTCAATTAGTTTATAAACATGATCTCAATATACTGGAAATGATAAAAAATCGATATTTTGTGATCATGTGGACGATAATTAGCAATACAAAAATCTAAATAACTATTTTTTAATTACTTTCTTTTAATATTGCTATGCTTTCTTTGCGCTTTTTTCAAATATGAAATGTTTAATGAACGGTACTTATCACGTTCATATACTAGTTGTTATAATTACCCGTGAAAGAGGCGCGGTGGCCTGTTTTTTTGGTTCTGGTGCTACATGTTGCTCTTGAAATAAATTCGCGTTCAATTGTAAAATAGCATCCAATTCAACCTCTTTTCCTTTAGTTTCACCTCTTTCATACCATTCCACCGTAACCGATCGTGAGTGCTCATTAATTTTTGACACAACAGCTGAATGTACACGACCTATAAATAAAAACAAAAAGAGTGTAAAGAAACAATTTTTGATAAATTTCCTGGGAAAGGTTTAATTTTATTTTAATGTAAATGATAAAAAAAAACAGCCATTTTTGTGGTTTCGGCTGTGTGGAAACTGAAGTTACTCAAATTTAAATGCAAAACAATGATTTTACAAAGTTTAATTTAAGCTGGGATATAATATCTTGACTTTAACATGATGCGGCTTAAATTTATATTGCCTTCGAAGATAATTTCTAATGCCCATTTTGTCAGTCATGAGGTATCAAATGACTTTGCGACGAAGACTTTCTATGAATTAACGAATTTCTTCACTGTTATTTTTTTGCACTGCTTACACGTACAGTACATACAATCAGTGATACAGCAATATGCGGGGCAAATGGAATTATTTGGTATGGAATGGAATTATTTTTGGAAAATATTTTTATGCAAAAGTTATCGATTAAAAATATATATGTACTTTTTCCACCATTTATGAAGAAGTGTAAAGTATGTGTAAAAACTAGTATGTAGTTTTGAAACTCAGCAGAGCGTACTTTAAACTTAATGCGCCGCGATCGCATGTTTACGGAAAATCCGTAAACACTATATTGTCCGATTAATAATCAATTTTGTTGAAAAAATACTATACTAAGATTCACATCATTCTGTAAAATTCTGTAATAAATTTTTATGTTGTTATCAAAAAAAAAAAAAACAATTCCGCTTCTCCACTCCACAGTGTTGCTTTTTTATTGCAGTATTCAGAACGAAGAAGACTCGCTGCAAAGAGCGTAATAAATATTAAATGAGAGTACGATGAGAACAGAAAGCGACGGCCCGAGAAAGGCTGTAGTGCTAAGAAGAACAGAGTGTGATGAGACTTTATGATTGTATGCACATACGTGTTTCCTGTGCAATGTTACAAGGAAGAAAATTTTGCTGTGGGAATTATCTAAAAAATCAAAAAAAAAAAAAAAAATCAACATGTGTCTGCAGTTTATTTCGAATATAAACTTAAAATGACTTTCATCTAGTAATGCATCTTTGTTAATATTAGAAAACGAACTCTTCATGAGATTGGGCCATAACTTGGTAGTTATGAACAGGAAATATAAGAAAAAGGGTTTCGATAGAAATTTATTCAACCGTACACTTCCAATATCAACCAACCATTTCAAAACTTAATTCATTGCGATTGATTTTCGCGCATTTCAGGCGTGCACGTTTAGTTAAAAAATTATATATTTTTTCTAAATTCTTAATAAAATTAGTAGAAATGCTAACGCATCACGTAAGAAAAGGATTGGTGGCCTTGGAAAAACATTGTCTAGTGGACTAAGTCAATGCAAACTATGGTTTTTGGAAATCAGAGTCAAATATGAACAGCCAACAATCTAATGAGAAATGAGAATCCGAACGCCCAAAAATCAAAGTTTTTAGTTTGACTTGATGAACAATTCTTGTTCCAGAATTTCAAATCAAAAATTTACTCACATATTACCTTATTTGTACTTACTATATGTAATCCTATTGTTCTAGTAATTTATATTATTAGTTAAGCAGATGTTATAAGTTGTTAAATTAAAACATTCTGGAAGTTGGTGTATTTTCAAGATCGTTTGTTGCTATGAGAATTCGAAATTCCCGAAACGAAACGAAAATTCCCCTCCTGTTCCCAACTCAAATATTTATTTTCTCAAATTACTGTTTCAGCTTTTTTGAAAACCCCAATAACTCACTTTGATGCTTATTGACATTTTCTGTATTTATGAATGCAATGTATCTGATAGAATTCTGGTCCTACTTCTCAATTTTTCTCATCATTTGGAAACATTTGGAAACATTTGGAATCATTTGGAAACAGATTGTGACAAAAGTGCTTCCGGTATTGGCTTTGCTTCTCAAAATAATATCAAAAATAATTCGAAGAGTTGCCTGTTCGTTCGAGAAAAAAGAAAACAAACGAACAAGAATTGTGAAGAAATGTCGCAAGTTCAGGAAGACATCATGAAGAATCATATCATTTCTCTAGAAAAAAAAACATGCGTGAGGAGTTGTAATAAAGTTTACAAATAGAGCTACTTGTAGATATAAATGTTGTTATAAACATTGCCACAGGCGTAAAAATTAGCTATTTTATTACACAAATTGGCAATGAAATTTCATTATAAGAAAACGCGACTTAGTCGTAGCGATACGGAAAAGAAGAATACAAAGTAGCATACCAAGCAATATTCCACACGTCAGAGTACCAATTTCTTCATTCTGTCCAAAAATGCCGATATAATCCTGTATATAAGTACATGTTCATCATTTTTTTGCGAAAAAGAAATTCAAAAAATTATTTTTGTACCGATAACGCTCAGTTTTAATAAGCTGAATTTTCTCTTTTTCTGGTTCTAGGAGAGAAATAACGCAATCTGAATCCGAACTAAGTGAGATGAGTAAAGAACAGATTATCGTACATACATTTTATATTATTCTATCATATTGAGTAACTAGTGCATTAAAAAAAACTAATTATGACGTTTAAAATGTATATTTCTTGTCAACTTAACAAATAGGTATATTTCTTAAGTTTCCAATTTTTTGGAGTTTAATTGTTAAAACGATATGCTCTTTTTAAACAAAAAAGGGCCGATGAACCATGATTTTGCATTCAATTATCACTTAGGCTTAAATTATTAAATCTATTTGCTTAATATTCTAAAAATAATTTAGAATCGCTTTGTTACAATACTTGTTTTATATATGTTTCAGCAACTTAAAAATTGCTCTCCAATAAATAAAAGTTACCCAGTTGTAGTGATAAGGGGACGGTATATTTTCTTTGTGGCATCGTAGTATCGAAAAATTTACAATTTTGGAGTGGATTGGATACGGTGGGTTTGAAAATCACAAAAAATTATTCTAAAATGACTGATATATTACCGGCCTCTCTAAAATTGATAAATTAACTAAATTATTTCAAGGTTAGCAATATAATAGATGAATGCAAGAAGTCATGTTTAAGCAGGCTAATTATAATGCCCAATGCTATCATTGGTATTCGCACTTCCCATATTAAAATAATTGTATGTGTGCCCACGGATTGTTAGAACTACCTCGTTGCAAGACTAATGGTACTCATATATGAAAACAGGATGATGTAGTAGGTTTTACGGCTTTCATATAAAGGTACTTCAAAAACAAGTCGGCAATCATCAGAGGTGAGTGAGCTCAAAGAGATAGAATAGGTCCATAAAATGGAATTATCACGGTCATCGATATTGATGGCGTGAGGTACAAATGCAATCACTGCATCCGATACGACAACATTCAAATTGAATAAATTTTCGGGCAAAACATTTGCAAACCTAAATACAATGTGCAATGTGTACAATGTGCGTAAGGAGTATATGAAGTTGATTTTTATGTTAGCCACAACTACATGAAACATTGCATAGAAGTATTTGCTGTTGAACGCGAAAATTGCAGCATGTGTTTACAGCTGCATTCTCCCAAATATTGACTTTATTGATTAGTTGTCTATTTGGAAATAGGTCAAATAAACATGCAGAAAATTCACATGGAAACAGAACGCACTGCCATATTTACAAGGCGTTAAGATTTCCAAAATTAACACATCAAATCAATAGAATTTTCTTACAGTTTCGTCAAAACTATTGTATATTTACCTTCATTGTCACTTTCATGGTTGCAGTTTTCGCCATTGCCGACTCGTCCCAGAGTGATTGTGTTATTTCTTAGGGAGTTTCTTTTGAAAAATTGATTATCACACGTTTTTGAATACTCAATAAATGCATTCTCTTTGATTTTGTTTTTAATTTTATCACTGCATGATTTCTGTTTATGTTTTCCATTACAATTTTTCGATCTTGTTTTAGCTTTGCTTGGATTAATCACAACATCACTTAATTCACGTCTCAAGCAACTAAAATGCTTCTTGAACCACGATGGCATGGCAACTGGAGTCGTCTTTTTTATTGACTGTTAAGAGTGCAACTGAAAACCCACTTTTTGACTTTTAGCAGTCGAAAAATATAGCAACACAGATGGGTAAAAATGAAATTATTGCAAAAACACTTTCGATATATAATCACATTCGGAAACAAACCACTCTGTATGTTCGGAACAATGCTGTTTGATCAATAGACCAGAACTGCGAACGCTACGAACATTTACGTTGGGTAGAACTCTTGCGACATTATTGAATTTAATTTATTTTTTAGGCTAGCCAACCACCCGGTAGCTAATCTATTTCATATTGTACTCTCTCTCAACTGGGGTCAGGAGACCTATACGTAAAGAAAATAACACGAATGCGACGAAAACAATGTCGAAATTATTCTATAATTTCAGTATTCTTGGGGTTGTTTCAATTATATCTAAATATACGTGAACCCTGGTCACAATTACATTCACACAAAGATCTATGAAGCGGCGAATCGTTTCGAGACCTCCTCATTTCTTGGTTAGGCTTTCATAAATCATTCATTATTTGCCGGGTTACTTCTGTGTTGCACGAAAAGTACTATTTAATAGCGGCGATACAATTATAAATAAAGTATAGCTAGTTTTGTGCTTTTTTGGCATTCAGCTGAATTGCATAGGGGGTTACACAAGCAATAGAAATAGGAAGAAATCAATATGTTAGCAATTCGTGTCTCGTCTTCAGTGCGATTCGACGGTTCGTTGACCGCGAGCGGATAAATTGGGTCCGAGTTCAACAAAAGTGCAACTTTAATCGCTTACACGGTGGAGAAAAGGATAATGGATGTAACTTTGTATGAAATTGGTCGATGAGGTAATTGTGGAGTTCACTTCTATTGCGGCATATAGAATTATTGCGGCATATTGCATAGAATTCAACAGGAGAGCATTTTCAGTCTAATTTCAAATGGGATCAAAGTTCAATATTTTTGTTTCAACACTAATAAACGTTTTCTTCACAAAGCTTGCACACACAAATATCTTAACTAGACATGTATATTTAATTTATATTTGGCCACATCTAACACTTTAATCTACCACTTCTTGAGACGAGAAAAAGTCTTCAGTACGTAACTAATAACAATTACCGACCGACAATCGTTTTGCAACTCTTCCGCACGAAACGCTCAAAATGCAAACGGAATATGCATTATAAGTGAAATAAATGGAAAATGCTACGTATGTGTCGTTAATTTACCATCGAGCAGTTGAACGTACTTACATTTGTATGTTCAAATGAAGATTTATACATTCTTAACTACTATGCATCATTCTATAATCGTGATCTTTTTTCTCTTCTTTTCCTCGGACATTAATCTATTCAAGTACTTCAACATTTTATGGGGCATTTAACGGAGAAGATACTTTTCAGCAGAATAAGTCGTAACTGCTAGAGCAAAGAATATTCATAAAAGTGTGAAAATTTCATCGAAAGCGAAATATTTGAAGATGGTGTGGAAAGCAGTTATGCCGGGGGTCAAAATCAATTAGAACTGTACAATTTAATACTCAGCTGACAATAGCTACACAAATCACAAAAATGAATTTTTAAATTTACCTTGCACTTTATTAAAAATTGCTTAGAGCTAACACCATTTCATTTCTTTGCGTCGGCAACATACGCAGATAAAGAAAAATGAAAATCTAATCTTCCGGCAAGCATTTCCATCCGAGACTTCTTTTGCCTTTCCATCTGAGCTACAAAATATGTAGGTTATTATGAATTGCTTGGAAAAAGTTGAGCTTAAATCTCAATGGTTATGACTTTCACTGAAACGTACGAAATGTGCGCGAAAGGAAACTATTCTTTTATTTTGAATTAAAATTCATGTTTTCGTAGCTTTAACGCAAAATTATATGACATCAGGATTAAATTCATAGCGAAAAGTATAATACTCGAGTAAATTAAATTTAACGTTATTCTTATCCCTCTTTATCAAAAGTGTGGTGAAATGTGAAGGCTAATACGGTTTTTCTTCTTCTGCCGCTTCTGTCTATAGTCGTGGCGTTCGTTCACATCGCTGTTTTAATTTGTTTAAAACATAACTTTATTTTAAAACATAACATATTTTATTTTAAAACATAACTTTAAGAAAAACATCACCAGCTGTCGAAAGACAACCATGGGTACCAAGACGATGCGCCAACAAATTAACTGCCGTACCTTGGATCTTCCGACTTTTACCTTATCCTGAAGTAAAATTTGTATTAAAAGCAATAAGATTTGGCTCAAAGAATCGGAGAGGGAGATAACGGCATGGGTTGTTCTACCGCCGATAGAAACAGGCTTCAAGCACTATTTAAAAAAAATTGGGAACTACATGCGTTACAGAAATTAAAGAAGAATGTATGCTGAAAAGTTGATAACTAAATATGTATGAAATCAATATAAAATGTTTTACAGCGTCAGTCTTGTATTAAACGAGGATTCACAACATGTATATATTGGCAAGTCTTAAAAGTATTGAGCCTTTTTTTTGTCATTTTCCGATTGAATATTTCTTATATTTAAAATGGATTTTATTTACGTACATATTGTCCATTATTATCTATGACCTTTTGCCATTCTTTGGATAGAGCTATTATTCCATCTGTGTAGAACTTCTGTGGTTGATCGGCGAGAAACTTGGCCAAGTGATTTTCACAGTCCCTTTTTGAAGTGAATTTCTTTTCATTAAGGAAGTTTCGCAGAGACCGAAACAAATGGTAGTCTGATGGTACAAGGTCTGGATGCATCAAAACTTCCCAACCTAGCTCTGTCAATTTTTGCCGGGTCATCAAAGATGTCTATGGTCTGGCATTGTCATGATGGAAGACAACACCCTTTCTATTGATCAATTCTGGCCGGTTTTTTTGAATTGCTTGTTGCAATTTGGTTGATTACTGATAGTGTAGAGCCGAATTGTGTTTTCGGCCAGGTTCTAGCACCTTATGATAAAAAATTCCCTTCCTATCCCACGATACACACAGCATAACCTTATTTGGTGTCATTACTGGCTTTGAAGTCATTTGTGATGATTCACCTTTTTCTGACCATGATCTTTTTCGAACGACATTCTCGTATCTTACCCATTTTTCATCGCCCTTAATGATTGCAAAGGGAAATTCGGTCGATCAATTTTTTTTTGTGTTTATTCATGCGGCACCAAAACGTCGAGCCTTTTTGAGTATTCAGCCTTACGCATGGTTCAAAACAGTTTTGTGCTGAATATTCAATTCCTTAGCAATGTCATGGCTGCTTATGTGTCGGTCTTCTTCAATTTTTTGTAAGATTTCATCGACTTTTTCAGTGATTGGTCGACCTGAGGGAGGTGCATCTTTGACATCAAAATTTACCGAACGACAGCGAGCGAATCATCTCTTGGCAGTGGATTTTGATAAAGTATCTTGACCGTAGCAACCAAAAAATTTTCACAAGTCTGCGATGCATTCTCACCTTGATCGTAGTGATATTGTAAAATATAACGATTTTTTTCAAAAATTTCATTCATTTTGAAATGAATATAACTTTTGACACGAATGACGAAAAACAAAACTGTCCATATGAAGTTGTAGATTGGCATGTCACTTTTCAAACGCATGTCAACTTGCCCGATATATGATAACGAACACCATCTAGCGACAAAAAAAGGCTCAATAATTTTTAGACTATCCAATATAAAGAATGTAAGCACACAACAAACTGACTATTACTTAATTTGATTACAAATTTAAAAATTCCCAAAAAAACTTCAAAAAAATAAAAAAAAAATTTGGGGATAAATGCTAGTCAAGAATGGTCAGTACTCAAGGCTCACGAATATGTTGAAGAATTCCAGGTTATGTACAGGAAAGGGTAATGCAAATGATAGGTTGTATCATCCCTGCCTCCCATGTGGCGGACTGTGTTTATGCATTCCATGAACCCAGACATTTCTTTTCAAGCAACAGCGATTTATACACTGAGTTGATATGCTTCATAAACTGATTTTACCAGAAACTTTTTTGAAAATCGAATATCAGTATGAGGAGGATTTAAGCATGAAATGAAACTATTACTTCTCCAAATTTTATCAAAATTAGTCGCACCCTAGCAATGAGTTTTCAATGCAACTAAGTTCTCCTGAATATATTTGCTTGTGGATTTCTGCAAAACCTTCGAAGTAGTTAGTGCATGTGTTTTTGACTTATTCAGTCGAATTGGTCTTTCATAAATACTCAATAAGGTCCAAATGAAATACAGGTTAAAATAAAAAAAAGTTCAATTCCTTGAGCTATAAACTTTTTCGCATGCTTTGCATAATTTATGAACGGTTTTCTATCCGTGAACTGTCAGGACAAAACTTAACCGAGTTAAGTTTTTAAGTCATCTTCCATGAATCAAGTGGAGTTTAATAAGCCACAATCACACAAGATCTGTGTAAATTTAATTCCTATGTTTTAAAAGAATGCAAAAACTGATTCTTTTACTTGATTTAGTTCTATTATTACCCTTTAATAGACGAAAAAAATATTTTTCAATAAAATAAACAAATAATTTCAAATTATATATTTCTTGCACTAATAATTTGCGGGTCGGAGAAATCTCTCACGATTTGCAATGTAACTTTTATGCACATGGTGTACGGAAGGCTGAGGAAGTTGTTGGGTCTGTCTATTTGTTTTATTATTTCGTTATACTACGCCAAAGATGATACAATAATCACACCGACTAATTGAACACAACGTTTGAAAAAAAAATATTGAAGTATTTAGATTGTACAATACAATAAAATCATCTCCAAAATAAGGACAATGTAACTGTATGTTTTTTTAAAGTCTCGGCATTGAGATGTCATCTTATTTTGATACCTAAATTGCATATCACTCTTCGAGACCGGATTGCATATCAAATTGCAAAAGGGAAAAAATGGCGTAAAGAGGAAAAGGGTAAAATCATATTGAAACGAACATAAAGATCATTGAATATGAAACTTTTCAGAGTGTTTATGCGAAATTTGCTTGTTATCACTTGATTCACAAGACGACTATGAAAAAAATCAAAAAATTTAGTAGTATTTTATTAGAAATTCAATGGAAATGTTGAAAAAGAAGCTGACTGTAAATAATACAGCTTGAGGCGAAGGTTTTTGCTGTCACAAAATCTGTGATAATGGTAGTTATTATAATGAAATAAATTAAAGAGTCCTTTGTTGTTTCCAAATTTCTAATGAATTCTTTTTCGTCTGAAAAGTTTCCCCGATTCTAGAATCACTGTTTTAGTGACATGAGTTTCCTTTTTAGCACGATCCCTTCATTTGAGGTATAAAGTTTTCCAAATTAAAATTTATTCCTCATTTCATTCGATTATTTTATAACTTATACTTAATGGATAATTGCTTTCAGTCAAATATGCAATTTCTCAACAAACTGCATATTTGGAATGTTCCTGTGAATATGTATTTTGTGTCATTTCCTTATTTATAGTAATTATACTTTTCTTTGACTTCACACATTTTATGAATATCCGAACCTTCTCCTGAGCTATTTAAGGACCTTGAGTTAAGGCTACGGAATGTGAATCAGCTTCAATTCATTGATTTATGATTCAAGTTAAATTTTCAGATTTCATTTTATCCTTGACATATGCAGTTTTGCAAACAATCAAAATCAACAAATTTTGTAGCGAACTTAAATCATACTGACATATATGGTAGTGTTGTACCCATTGATTATGGTTGCATTTCAAATTTAAATATTTTCAGAGTCTTTTATATACAAATACTAATTTTTAGTATTTTATTTATTTATATTTTTCGTATGTATTTATATCGATTTTTCAGGCACATGCATCTCAAGGTGTCTAGAAAAAGGGTCATCACAACACCACAATTTTAGCGACAGAAGTCTCGTTTGCTCAGAGGTTAATGTTGAGTTAGAGTTTTGAATACATATTATTATTCTTTTAAAATGCCTCCAATAACATATATTGTAAGGATGATTGCATATAAAGCTATTGTATAATAAATAACGCTAATAAAGCTATTGCCTGGTCATAATCAATTCAACTAGACATCAAAATCAACTCGTGCGAATAATCAGACGTTATGAGACAGTGGTTATCACCAAAATCTATAAACATTCAATTTTCTTAAAGTTTATTACAGCTACAATAAACAAACAAAATAAGTTCATAGCTGGAGTGAGAATCTATTGTCTAACATCTAAACTTCTAGGTAGATTTCGTGACTTTTAAAACTAGACTAGCTGAAATCGATAATTCATTGAATTATGAAGTAATCAGTAATTGTGAGTAAAGAAGAGTCAGAACATACTAAATATTCAAACATTACACCTTTCAGACAATCAAATCTTTCTGATGCATTTATACGGAAATCAATTAATTCAGTCAATTAATTTGTTTTACTGAGAAATGAAAAGTATTTGATTCAATTATTGATTTGTATGTTTGACCTTTTTGCCTAAAATTTATGAATCGTTCTCGCTTTAAAGAGTTGTAGAAACGTTTTCATTAATGCAACTTCATGTTCTCCATCAAACGTTCGACGATGCTGTGAGAATTTCAATGTGAACTTGATGAAATTAGAAATAGAAAATTGGTAAAATTATTTGAAAAAATAAATGAAGAAATGATAAGCGATGATTCAAAATACTTTAAAAAGCAAAACTACGTTCTTAGATTTTGAACATATGATACGAAATAGAGCATATATTTCCATTGCGGGCGCATGATAAATATTTGGCTGGATTCCTTCTTTTCGATTTTCAATCGAGTGCTTCAACTAGTCAATAAAATTAAATTAAGAAAAAAAATTTAGTTAACATGGATAACACTGCTAATTAATATACTAACAGCGAGAAATCAATCCGCAATACGTTCGATTTAGATTGATTTAGGAGCATCTATAATTTATTTTAGAGAGAAGTGTAACTATCCACTTCTCATACTATCTTCATACTTGTTAGATAGAAACAAGATGCATAAGTAATTATTGACCAAATTTCTTCATATCATAAGAATATCAAAATTTAAATAAAGATATTAGAAAAATTAGTTAAATCATAAAATTTATTTAAATTTTATGATTTTACTAATTTATTTAACCAAATCACAAGAAGATGAAAGCAATAACATTTTTTCCTTGCCATGTTATCGTTTTGGTATGTCTATAATCCTTAATTCTGGTAACATTATTTCCAAATTAGATAAATCTTAAGAGCTGCCGTTGAATAGTTTGCTTAAAGATTTTTGAGTATTATGAACACGATCCCGTTCATTTTCGTGGAAATTTGAACGATATTCTAAAATTCACGCAAGATTTTATGCGTTCACCAAGGTTTAAGCATGGCAACAAATGACTTTATATATTCGGCAGTGATCCGGGAGTAATTTCTTTTTAAAACGCGGTTTTAAGTTAAAAGGTATGAACATGTTATTGAAAGGATAAAATGGAAAATTTTCAATTAATTAACTAATAATACACCAAACTCATTGGCATTTTTTAGGAAACGCTACAAATCGAGTATGAATGTTAAGGGGGAACTCTAAAGATAAAAAGACCTAGTTATTTTTTTTTTTTTAAAAAAGAGCTCCGAAAGACATGGTCAATGGGAATCTATGCGCTTTTGTTATATTTCGATAGATTCAGGCAAAAGACATAAAGAAATGGGGCCCACCTACATACTTGTTTGTAGGTACTGGATCAAATTTAATAATTCAAGTTTCCCCATATTTTTCTCATCGAAAAAATATCTCAAAAATAACATTAAATCATTCATGTATAGACTTTGGGAAACCGTTTTGCATCTAAATTCAAGAATTAAGCCATCGATTGAAAATTAAAATATTTAGAATTTCATTGAAAAAGGTTCGATTGTTTAAAAAAATTGAACCATTAGTTATTACTTTACATGGTATGTTGTAAGATTTGCGTAGGGTCTTAAGGGACATACCCTTTTTAAGGCAAACATTGTTATTGAACAATTATTGGTTATTGAACAATGGTATGTTTGAAAAGTCAACACTGATTCAATGACACAACCATGAGACATTAGAGCGAACGTTTCCTATTCTAAGAGATACCATTATAAACAGTTCATAAATTCCTGGTTTTAAGGTATTATTACAAAAGAAAACTCCATGCCATAAAGCTGGTCTGAATCACATATATAGAGTTCCGTAAGGCATCATCTTCAATTATGTGAAGATTGCAATTGCACCGTGAGCGAATTTTCGGATTCATTTTCATGGTAACAAAACACTGGCAAAAATGAAATCAGTAAAATTATTCGTGTTATGCATAATGCTCATGCAATATTCACTCCAAATTTCAAATAGTTTATAGTTGATATAATATTTTAATGAATTTTTCATTTTGTTGTTTTATAATTAGTTTATTAAATCACATACCTTGCACTGAGCGATTCATATTCAATGATTCAATTTAAATCTCATTTTAGATGCAAAGATAATTAGATGAATTACAAACCACATATTACAAAACATTTAATAACCAACACAATTTTTTCAATTAAATCCGAAAATAAGCTACCGGCCAGCAGCATATGTCATCAAGTTCAATAGACTTTACATTTTCAAATAATAACAAATCGCATTACATACGTACATACATACTGATATAAGATACGTAATACTTATCACCACCCGTTTGTTTCATTAAATTGAATAATGAAAATGCATCAACAACGAAATGATAACGCTCATGAAATAGAATTCCTGCTGAATTTTACTTTCAGTGAATTTATTTGTTGATAAGCATTATTATTTATGAATCACAATGTCACATTGTACATAAAAGCTCGTCTAGCGGAAGTTGGGTTAAATAATGCCTTTCAATATTTATCATTGTTTTATCCAAGAGAACTTTTTACATGAATCTTCACCAATCTAAAGAAGTTGCACTTGAAATATTGTGGTTCAAACCAAAATTGTGGGCAATTAAAATTATGTGAAACCCTGAAGTTGAATTTTGTTCAAGTCTGCAGAGACGAGCACGATAAAAAGTTGTGCATTTAATTTACACGAACACACAAATAGCGTATATAAATATTTACGAAATCAATGGATATGCATAAGCATATATAGTATCTTCATTATGAAACCTCCGCACATTCACCAGTTATAAAAGACTCAAAATAATGGAGCTTGCTAAAACGAATGAAATTAGATACTTTGGATACAATGCAATTGAAAAAAAAAACTAAATTGCAACAAACTTTACAACAGCGTTCATGACGTTCTATTTCCAGCTAACATCAGTTCATAGAATTGTAGGTCATTGCAATGTAATTAATTTAATTGAATTTGTAGATTTCTCAAATACATTTTTCTATAACTGTTCCAATACACCTCGTGGCAATGTTGATATGAGGAAATAGAGCGCATCCCAGGTAATGATTAGATTATCCGCTGGATTGTATTGTTAACTAATGAAAATGATTAATATATTTTGGTTAACACTTTGAATGCGATAAATATGACTAACTCACTACTCAGTAGAAAATTTATTTGAACAATTTGTTAGCACCTCATAACATTGTTGGGTATGAGTGAAATTCTTTTAGTCATATGTATATGAAAAGCTTTGCGGATGAATTCAATGAAATTGCGCTGACGACAGTTTGTTTATTGTGCAAGATAATAAGACAATGTTGATAATAGTTAAATATATTCAAGTTTATAACACTCTTCTGCAGGTTAAGACTTGCATATGCTAGTCTAGTCAATCTAGTGTTTATTATGCACAATGCACTTGAGAGAGTACTTTTCATAACAAACTTTCGGAAATAATACTAAAAGTTAGCCATAGTTTATAGATCATATTTGAATTCTTTTAAACCTAATTGATAAAATCAAATTAAATAAAAATCGGAAGAAATCTAAGTTTAGGAAAGTTAATTTGAAAAAATAAATAATTCCTTCAGAATAAAAGGTAATAATTGCAATGTTGAAATTCATATATATAAGTATCATCCTGAAAAGGATTCAAAGTTTATCTATACATAGGTCGTTTACTAGATGAAGTACAATACGAAAATAAAACGTTTGGTTTTAAACGTATGCCTACAACGTTCTGAGCCTAGAAATAAAATAAGGGATTTTTTAGGTACATATTTTAACATCGATCAGGTATCGGTATTGAGCCCGATAACCTTTCTTGAGTGTTTTATTTACCAAAGATTAAATAGATGGAATCTATTTCTTTATGAGAAATTTTTTCCAATCCTTACATAAATTTTTGCCTTTTTCTTCAGTTGAATCTTCACGACTTAGATTCATACGTCTCACCCGCAAGTCGGTGACGACAACTTGTAATATGAGGTTCAGGGTAGTTTTCCGTTACAGCTAAAAGATAGTAGCCACAAGCTGGTATGTTTCGTCGGCTAAATCTAACCTTTCCCGATTATGTAAATTTTCAAATAAAGTTAAAACTAAATATTAACCTGCTATAGTGAAATGTGAGTACTTTTACTAACATGACTTGAATAATAACTAAAATAATTTAAAAAAATACCAACTTATATTCCTTACTTACACAAATGAATAAATCTCATCATTCAGTGTTACATCCCTACGACTTCAAAGACTTCGAGCCTTATCAAAATCAAAGCTGAGTCTTATTCGACATTGACACAGTGTTCTCTTTCGTTTGCAAAAGGCAAATATTTTGTTGCACAGTTTAAACTAGGCCAAAGAACATAATAATTGCAGTTCTCCGACCAACCAAGACTATGCGAATTATAAGCTGATTAGTAAAATGCACAACTTCACATTAAATATGCTCCACATTAAATATGTCTCAAATGAGTCTAGTTGACATGGGACAGGTTTTTTTATTGTAGGGAAGTAAAGGCTTTCCACGCCCAAAATTTCACAAAACAAGAAACACAAGACTACTGTACTAGTCCCTTTTCGTTCTTTCTTTCGCTTCGTTTTTCCTATGCCTTGCAGTGACATCGAGCTACAGGGGTCTCGCTTCCGTCATGAAGGACAGAGGAGAAAGGAATTTTTCAAAAAGGAATCTCACATCAATCGGTTACAAATGCATTTTTATTGTTAAGGCTATCTGATCGTACAATGCCACAAGGTTCCATTCGTCAAATGAACAGAGGATTCATATATTCATTTAAATAAAACAGCTGGTAAAAGAAGCTGGGTCAAATAGAAATCAATCTCACCACGTTTCTGAAAAACTCACGGCATCAGATCTATAGTGCATTGGTACTTTTCATTGCCCGGAGATTTCTGCTACTATATGTGTTGTATCTCGTCGTGGTCGAGAACTTGCATGCCACTCTCTAATGATGGTTTGGTAAATGTCTTAAATTGCATATTAACTTGACATTTCGAATGAGAAATTGTGCGCAAAATCGGCGCTGCAATAATTTGTAGTGGAATAAAAACAATGCTGAAAGTTTATTTATACTTGACTTTTAGTTTTAGCGTAAAAAATCAAACTTTCGAATCAATTTGTACCAGATTACATGCATGGCGATTATTTCCCACTTCAAAAAAAAAGTCAGACTCCAATAAATTGCTCACATATTTACTTTGCTATCTTTAGCCTGATTACAATATTTTCTGTTACCGTCGTTGATAAATTCTTCAAGACAGAAAGGAAAATTTAAATTTGAAAATATTGGTGATTCTCCATTTCAACAACAAAGGTGCAAATTTTTTGATCTAGATAATCATTTTATTGAGCCTTTTTCGTAGCCAGTGATTCCCCACTTGATTAAGCTAATTGATTATGGCAATTTTGAGTGAATTGAGCGATCCAACGAATAAAAAATACTTAAAATCTACATTTTTCACATCGGTTCATACCAGGTTGCAATCTTTTCAGTGCTTCAATGAAGCCTTGCTAAGATAACTGGTGGAAGCGGTTTCAGCTTTACCACGAACTGAAAATAATATTTATGAAAGCAGATTTTAAACGTTTTTAAGACTTTTTATAAAAAATTTTCCTTTTGTTAAAGAGTTGTCTGAAATTTTCATCGTTCAAAATGTAACGGTCCCGATTTGTTCTCACTTTTTGGATTTTTTTAATGTTGTCTATGTTAAATTTTTCGTAATTTTAATCCTACTGACACCTTTTGATACAGCGTTGCGCTTGCAATTAAGTAAACTTCAAACACCTTATTAATGCTACTAAACCTTATTATGCTACTACCTTATTAATGTCATTTTGAGCTACTAAACCGTCTGGAACCACCAGAATTACTCTTTATCGAGCGTAATTGATCCGTCTGAGTCGAAAGATAAACGTCTGAAATGCAACCAATTAAAATGGGAAGCTCTACATCACCCGACGCATTGTCCAGATGTAGCTATATCCGAATACCACATATTCAGAGCAATGGCGCACGGCCTGACTGGCCAGCTCATTCAGTTTTATATAGGAGTAAAAAACAGGATTGAATGGTGGATTTCATTAAAATGCTCCAAGTAACATGGAATAAAGTAGTAGCCAGCGTTGAACAATATTTAGAAACAAAAATATGTCACTATTTTTCTTACGGTAGGGCCACATACTTTGGGAAAAAACGGCGGGAACAAAGTTGTACATCTAATATATTGGAGACATTTTGCTTTAGTGTTCACGACTTTCATGGTTATCCGAGTCTGAATTACCGAAACTCATACAGCCAAATGTTTTATTCAATCGTTTTTTTAAAAATGAATTGCTTGTCATTGCTTAGCACCAAGCAACCAAGTTTGCTAATCCGAAAACCAAAATTGTTACTAATATTTTTTGGAATTACGGTGGGAGATAATTGTGCATGTCGGTGTGTTTAACACATATTTTATGGATTTAAAATTTATGTGTAGTAAACAGAAATATTTTCAATTTTTTTCAAAATTTTTCAATTTTTAAGCTTTGTGATTGAGTATTTTGATTTTAAAATGTAGATTTTTGCAAAAATTTATGAAAGCGAATACTGAAAACTTCTTCATGAATTTATGCCTTTAAGCCAATTACATGTTTACTATGAAAATGTGATTCAGTTATAAGCATTTTTATTAAATCGATAATTTCGTTGCTAAGGCATAAAACAACAAGAAGAATATTTGCGTCTTTAAAGGAAGTGTCATGGAAATTCGTTACCATTATTCGATTTCTTTACCAAATTTTACACCATATGTGTATACTCAGAAGGCGGAAGGAGAAGTGCTTGATAATGAAGCACACAAACAAGTTTTCATCGAAAATAAATTGTGCGCTACATATCATAAATAATCAAATATTCTATCCAAATGCAACTGATAAACACTCATAATCTGTCTTCGTTTAACATAAACTACTAACCGAATTGATGTTTTTATGTCGATTCCTTAAAAAACGAATTCGATTCATGGAGAAATTCATAAAAAAACTGTTTGTTTTCATTAACACAGATAAACCGGTCAAATACTCCCAAAACATTTGAGAAAAACAACACATATTGATAACGTATCGTCTTACCATGTAAACTAAACGGACGAGCATACCCGTGCATTGCATGCTTCGATCAAGTCCAATAAATTCACTCACAAATCAGTGAAATTGATGCATACATATAAAGACATATCGACTTGAGTTGCTTAGCTTAGATAAACTTGCATGCCGCAAACTACGCTCTTACTTTCTTCGTGCTACCTTCGAGCTTTGCAGAATTTATAAATATGACGCGTTAAGGTCGGTCACAAACCGTGCTTGTGACATGTGTGTCTGCCTTAGTTGGCCAACCAATTTTATTTATCGCGATTTTGCGGCGAATCAAATGACTCATTCACGGAACACTATACAGCATATCTAGCTACAGGTATGTGGAAAACGATGACGGTTGGCTTGGTATAGAAGAAATAAGTCAATGATAGATGAATCGATGGACGACCAGAGGATCAAAAAAAAGAAGTTGCTGATCCGATGTAGTCATAAGAAGCAACCACAACTTTGCATATATGGAAGTCGTTTATCCAGTCGACTCTGTGTTGAACCATTGTTGCGAGTGGGGTTGTACAAGTCATCATCTATCTTCTCGTATGTAACCACATGTGATCAGAAGAATGGTTTTCTTGAGATATTTGAGTGGTTTGGAGATTTTCATTATTTCTTGTACCAAACGCTTTGGATGGGATGTTTAGTCTATGTTTGAGGAAATTAGCAAAATTACATCACTGCAGGAAGATTTGAAACATGTTGACGAGAATATGACCGATTATTACACATTGAAAGTCACATTCAGATTGATAAAAAGCTTATGACGTCATCCGTTAAAAATTAAATGCAATTGATTTTAGACATTTTAAAGTTTATCACTAAAAACAAAAAAGCAATTCAATAAAATTTCTTAGAAATATTTCACTGCTGATGGTCAAACAATTAAGGAAATAAGAAATGAAGGCACATCCTAATTTTTTCTACAAATAAGAAACTACTAAGAAGTCAGAAATTTGCCTATCAACCTGAATGAAAAGACAGGATAGTGGTTATTTATAGAAATGAATTTATAGAAATGCAAAACAAGTCTATAAATTAGTTAGAATTTTCGTGAGAAAATCAGACTTACGTCATAAAAGGGCATAAAATAAAATATGAACTAACAAAATTAAAAAATAAAGAACAAATAAAATACAAATGAGAATACATGTAATTGAAGAAGAAAAAAAGGGAAAGGTCAAAATAACAATACAAACATTGAAAATATGCAACATTATAAAAGAACGAATAAGAAACCCAAAAAAAAAACTGTAGAAAATGAAATAAGTAAACAAAAACAAATTTAGAAGTGAGTTAAGTAAAAAAATCAAAATAAAATAAAATGAAACTTTACTATACATGATTTTCTCCGTCAATCGCATTCTGCTACACTACATCTCCTTCGTTTTTTGCCCTCGAAAATTGAAACATGAGATAAAAAGATTCGTTTTTACATTTTAATGAAAAACTCTAATAAATCGAGCGAAAAAACAAAGCTAAGTAATTTTCTCTTGCAAAAACACGGTATTTCAGTTTCCCGCACTGAATTCATAAATAAAATTTTTCATTGATTTAAGAATTAAGCGGATCCGGGTGTTTTCAAGGAGAGTATTATAATTCAACTATAGGAGTTTTTCCGTAAAGAAGCGTTAAAAAAGTTATTACCAAGTATCAGAAGTTTACATGGTTGCAAACGCAACGGTTTCCAAATTTTTACTTTTCACAAATGTTGTTTTCAATAACTTGACATTTCGGAAATTTTTTTCACATTTTTGATTTTTTTGTACTCTACTAGGTTTTCATTTCAGTGTAATCATTTAACCAAAAACAAATAGTGGATAAATTTGATAGTGTTGCGTTTGCAACGATACAAACTTCAGATAGCTTCATCGGTGACTTATGTGCTAGATGTTTAATTGTATTGCATTAAATTTTGTTGAGTAAAAATTTCAGTACAATTTGTAATCAGGCGAATTCCTAGCAGTGCTTTTTATAAATTGAAGAGACGATTTTGGTGGTAATGCACCTGATCAAGAAGGAAAAGTCTCTGAGCAATATGAACATTTAATCTCTCTCAAAAAATTGAAAATCAGACGTTTCCCGATTATATATAAGAAACATTCAAATCATTTTTAGATGCAATATACCACCAAAGATGCAATAAGTCACCAAATGAACCAACAGAACTGCTTCCATGAACAGACTGTCGAATGTGAAGAATGTTTGGGCAGGCTGTGTTGAAATGAGGGTTATTTCTTTAAGGTGAAATGTTGTAACTACCACGTGGAAAGGTATTATCGAGAGGAGAAAGGAAAAATCACAGCCTATAACGATCTTAGGTATTCTAATTGATTGACTCTGAAATTGCAGCGATTTGTAGGCGTATTTGATAATTTCTTCGAAATGGGCGAAAAATATGACACAGTGAAGCGTAGAGGACGAAAATCGGTGATCACAGAACGCGATTTAAGAGAAATTAAACGACTCGCTGCTGAAGAACACTTTTCCGCGAAATAAATTTGTGCGCCGACTAACGAAAAGGTTAGTGTTCGTCGAATGCAACAACTTTTAACTTAACACACGGCAATAAATGTGGTAATCATGCCTTAACCCAAAATCATTAATGTGCAAGATAGAAATTTGCTAAAAAAAAAAAACATCGTTTTTGGGTGGATGAATGGTGATTATTTCCGATGAAAAAAAGTTCAATTTCCACAAATATTGGCGTTCAAAGCACACTACGCCAGAAGTTCGCAGACGACGGAATTTTCGAGGGGATTCGTTTATGGTTTGGGCTGGTACTAGCTAAATGAGAACCAAGCCAATTTGTTCTGTAACGACGAGAATGGATTCTGAATATTATATACTGCTGCTTGATGATGTTTTTGTGACATTTTTGCAAAAATTGACATCAGAATTTGTTTTTCAGCGGCAGATCATCGCGACCTTATCTAAACGTGATAGTAAACCCTTGGGCTAAACTTTCATCAAAGGCTTATATCCACGGAGGGTAATTTAATATTGTGAAGGAACTTAAATTGACTATTCAAGAAGAGTGGAACGAACAAAAAAGAGTCATACTACATTCAAACGCTTATAGATTCTATGCCGCACCGTTTAGAAGAAGTGAATAAGAACAGCGGGGTCATACTTCATATGAGTTCTACATTTATTTTGTTTTTCTTTTTTTTATATATTAGATTTAATTGTTACTTATTTTCAAATAAAATGTATTCACAGTGCAACACTAAAATATTTGTTGAAATCAAGGAGAATGTACAGCCTTGATAATTATTTCGCAGAGCGTATACGTCATTAAATTCAGCTATTTCTGTTCTGACGATAGTTCTCATAGGAGCAAACACCTACACAAACTGCGAAAATGTTTGTTTCAACAAACATTTTAGACAACTTTATGGACAACATCATAGACAACTTTACACTGGAATGAACACAAGTGATAATTATAACAGGAAACAGGTGATAATCAGTATGCGCAGTATTTAAGATGAATGCATGATCACTCTTCATGAAAGCTGCTGGAATTTCTTTAAGTTGAGACTTTACGCGTGGGTGGGGCTATCTCTTGGTGGAACACGTTTTTCCTTCTTTTGGTCACTTTTGACCAAATCTTATCAACCGTCATTTTCAACAAGCCCTTGACTTTTTCTCATTCTTAAAAATAAAACGCCAAATTGAGTGTCTGGAGACTTTACGACAAGTCTGATGCTTCATGGTCTAGTGTTAACACTAAACACATATAAAAATCAGCCTGGTAATCCTGATTCGATCATGGTGCCGAAAGCTTTGATAGCCTAGAACATTCTTTGGCGTTTTGAATTGTTGTATCAAACTCAAGTCCATTATCACTAATAATCCGTCAGACTATTCATGTAGAATTCAAACGAAGTTCCAACGTCTCTTGAGCTATGAGGACCATGAACGTTACAAAAAAATTTTTTAATTGCCTGCGGTGAGATTTTATATTCCTGGTAAGCAGAATCTAAAACATGGTGTATTTCTTCTTAGGAGCCCTACATTTTTGATACCTTTTAACTTGAAACTGCTTTAAGCAATGATAGAACTATCACAGTGACTTTTTTATCATACGTTCATTCTTTTAGTATGGGCACTAGTATGGATCAATTTCGCATTGCCGTATGTCTTATATACAGCTATAGTAACGAAAAAGCTATCTAACGAAAAAGTATGAAATTATTTTTTAGTCCACTTTGATCCAATCATCAAAATCAAAAATACATCTCTGAATTCTTTTAATTCAACAGCGTTAAAAGATCGCGAAATGGACTAGAGCACCAAAAACGCTTACAGGATCGATTTGACCCAAGAAATTTACGCTATTCGAAAGACCGGGGTGCACTTCCGGAGAATTAAGTTCTAGGAAATTGAAAACAAGTAGTAAAGAAGCGAAACCTATCTTAATAAATTAAATTAATAGGTTTAGGTATATTAAACTATTATACCGTAACCTGTTAGTAAATTTGAAAAATTAGGACTTTTGTAGAATGGGTAGACATAAATAGATACATTCATGTAGCTTGTTACAATCCCCATGGTTCCTTATTTCATAGCTGAATATTAAATTGGAGAATCCCATTTCTTACTCGAATTTCCCCAAGTCATCTTTCCTATTTTCATATTTATTGAACCGAATTGGTGCAGCATCATTTCTGTCACATTGACCGTGAAACACATTTCCGAGCAATATGCAAATATGATGTTGGAAAAAATATATTCAAGTCCAACAACTATTTTCAATACCAAATGAAAATCGTATTGCTATTTGAAACCTAAAAAACTACACATACTTGAAAAATTATTTCCCTCTGCCAACATCATGGACATCGAACATTTATGTGAGCAAACAGGCATGGGCGTTTTGGCACCTTATAGGGTTTTATATATATTCATCCAGTTTCCGCTTGCAGAATGGTCACGAAAAATGAAATTCGCAAATAGATTTCTTTTGAGATTTCGATTGGAATTATATGTAAGTTGGTGTTCACTTGTTTAGTACATATTGCATAAGAAACTTGAGTTGTCTTGATACATATTCAATTGCAATTGAGAGACAATATTCAAGGTGAAGTGCTTTTTTTTCGACGAAAACAGCAAGACGACTTAGAGCCACTTGTCAAGAAATTAATCGGCTAAAGAAGTATCTGCCCTTTTATGGGTGAATCAAGGAGTAGTAAAGTTAACTACATCAGCATCAAGAAGTATTTGAATGCAGTAAGTGGCTATGAAAGTGACTCTTTTTTCCTTTATTATTTTCTTTTCACAAATATGTCTGCCTGCATTTCTTAGGAACTTTAATGATTTTAAATTTACAATCTCCTATTATTCCTAGATTGATATGAATGAAGTACAATTTCGAGGAACACTGTGGAAATTACTTTACTAGTAATTTAATCAGTCAATAAGATACCAAGCAACAACTTGTTAATCCTACGCATAGCTGAAACCAGTTATAATTCACTTCTTATTCATGTCTAAAAATATATGAAAATAACGTATGGCACCCATGCAATCAATGATCGCACCGCTCCCTATACGATTCACATGCAATCTGTTAGGAATTTCAATAAAATCACCTATCCGAGAAACGCTAAATCTCGTCACATGCATAATTTCAACCGGCTTACTTAGAAACATGCAACTAGGCCTAAAACTATTTCTTACCAAAATTTATCCAACAGATCCAAAAATAGAGAAATAGCACAAGCTCAATCATTGGAAACTCTTTATTGTCAGCAGCCGTGTCTATAATTTTTTTTTGTTTTTGTTGCTTCCATTCACAACCAAATAGCAAGAATTGTTGTCTCTGGTTCGATTCTTAAGGAACACATAAACCACGCTGACAATAGCAACGCAGCAAATTTATGAAATTAAAAAAGGCGAAAAATTTGAACCAACGAATATTAGAACTCAGTTTACCGTGAATTTAGTAGAATTTTATTGCACTACACAATAAATTGCGCACTGATTTAAAGTTTAAGCTACAACACACCACAAAGTGCTCATAATTATCTTCGTACATTATAAATCCGTTTTAGACTAATAGTTTCTGGCTTAAGCACAATTTAGCCGATCGGAAGTGCGAAGGCATTCAGGATTGAGTATGCTGAATAGAAAATAGAAGATTGTTCGACAATTTCAATACACAATAGGAAGAACATTACAAGCTTCCAATCGCTGATGTTAAGGTTTCTTTTGAGGGCCAGCGAACCTTGGCGGTATATATCTACATATTGATTTTCGTTGTGTGTGTACTGCGGTACAATTTAATATTTTTTTTTTAAATTTGAATTCACATGATAGACTAAATAAAAGGTAATTTTGAGTTAAGTCAGGCATAAATTATATTTTTCGGTCATTCTACAAAACGGAAACATTTGGTCGAATGCGCGACCGTAAATTGTTAATTTATTATTATTGATTTCACGGAATTTAAACGTCATTGGTAAGATAAATTATGCTATAATGGTTGAATTGAGCACCATTAACTTCAAGGCAGAAAAACTGGTCGGATAATTAATGAATGTAGGTGGAATAATTGTTTTATGTAGTTTATTATTTATTTTGATATTGATAATTTACAGAGAATATAATATCTACAGAGAAACCTGCACATAATCTACAGAGAAACCATTCAAAATTACAACTTAAGTATTAAGTTTTTGAGAATATATAGTTATAAATATGATTCCATCGTTTAATTATTTCTATTAATATTATTTGTTAATGAATTCATTATTTTTATTCAGCGAGTACGGGTTTTTGGTTTTGATGACTGTCCTGCTTGTTATGGCCGGAAATCATGGTTATGGCTGTTAATTTTTTCTTGTATTCGAAACATTCTGTCCGCCGAAACGCGTCTGTGGACGAATCGAAGGAAGTGACGGAGAACGACGGGAATGTTCCGAATACAAAAAAATAAATCCACCCCCTGAAGGAAGTGACGGAGAATACATAAATTCAAAGAAACTGTCATTCTTTCTTGCAAAAACACATACAAAAAGTTAGTGAGGCACCGCACACACTTTCCTGACAAAATATGCGACCGCTCTACAGATAGTTTAGTATATACGATACCAGCAGCAAAGGACAAATGTGAGTCCCACTACACTGATGCGATTCATCTCATTACGAAATCTTTATTAAATTCTTTTTCAGCAAAGAAGGAAAAGAAATAACTTTAATAATGATCCCTATTTTTAATGATTTTCATCACCTGGCAAAGTAATTTTCATCACAAAGCACCAACACGTGAAAAAAAGGGACTTAATACGAAGAACTATGAACCAGTTCAAGGCTACGATCGCCAGACGACAGGGGAGGTGTTCGGTGGATAGTCATGAATAATGGTGCTCCTAGCAGTCCTACATTTCGCAACAACAAAAAAGAAAATTATTAAAGTTTCAGATTCAAAAAAGTTTTTGAAAAATTTTCCGCATTAAGCACCAAGTCATTGAATTGCTGGAAAAACACAGCAATTTGAAGGACTTCTACCTATCTGTACACTACAGTTTGGCGCAATAACAGTTCAGCAATAAGATGAAGCATCAATAATCAAATAAGCAGTAATTCAACAGGGTTCAAAAAGACAAGTTTCGAATGATGTATGTTAAATTCAAATTAATGTTCGCGGTTACAAACGCATTCATTTTTATACTGATGCGGGAAACCATGAATCTTTTAGCATTCAAAATTTCTGGCCAAATTTTAATTCGAACAAAATTTAAGTTATTATAATTAATACACATCGTAAAGTATGTGTATAGTAAGTATTGTCTGTTTTTGCTTTTCACTGAAATTTTTAACTGTTCGCAAAGATGTAATACGCATATACATGATTCAGTTTTCATTCTAGCCACTTCATTTTTAATCATTGAAAGGTTGCAAAAAATTAATTAAAAAAATACACTTATAGTTTCTTTACAAGCAGTCGTCGAAAAAATGTTTCAGATGTGTTTTAAACAGTCTTCGAACAGTTTCAACCTTTCTAACCATCAGCCCAAACGAATGCAGGGCACGCAGCAGCGCACTAAATCAATGATATCTTTTTTCTAAGCCTATTTGTCAACCATCTTGAAATATATCCATTCATCTCAACAACACTCTCAACGTTGAAAATTTTTGACGTCAATGAATATACCAAGTGTATGCATACGTTTTTTCCGGTTTTACTAAGCCATGGCGCCGGCGATAAGTACGCAGCGTATTAATTTGACACACCCGCCATTTAGTTCGTCTGACATTCAGCTACAAACACACACAAGTTGAGTCCGCGCTAAAAAAAAAGGGTTTGTTCTATCGTGTTGATCTATCATGTTGAATTTCGTGCCTGAAAAAGAGCATATGCGGCACACATTGCTTTTCTTGTTGAACGAAAAGAAAAAGGCCGATGAAAGAAGTAATTTGCTGGTAAAAACATATGGTGGACACCTCTCAATAAGGACATGTAAGACATGGTTTCGACAATTCAAAAGTGGTAATGCGATGTGAAAAACAGTGCGCGCTCTGGTACACAACAATAAGAAAAGGAGGAATTGCAAGAGTTCTCGTCGTTGAGTACTCAAATGCGACGGCGATTGGCAGAAGTATAAAATGTGTCACAGGAAACGATCAGCAGACGTTTACGTAAAATTGGTAAGTTCAATGAACTCGGCAAATGCGTCCCACACGATTTGAATCAACGTCAAATGGAAGATCGCAGTCAATGTTGAAATTCTGCTTCGCACGGGTGATGAAAAATAGATTTTTTTTTAAACCCCAAGTAGAATCAATCCTTTCAACCGGCGAAGCCGGTCCTTCAACACCTAGGCTAAATCGCTTCGACAAGAAGACCATGCTCCGTGTCTGATGGGACCAGAAGGGTATTGTCTATTATGAATTTTTGAAGCCCACCGAAACCGTTAGTACACAACACTATCGTTAACAAATGATAAATTTAAACCGCGCATTAATCGAAAAACGACCAAATGGCATAGGCCAGTGATTCTGTTAGGGCAAGCGCTCACAGAGCAACAATTCAGCGAATTCGAAGAAGTTGGAAAGTGGCTCGACGAATAGTTTGCCGCAAAAGCCTAGCAGTTTTTTAGGCATGGCAGTATTCATAAATTACGTCAAAGATGGGCGAAGTATATAGAAGCCGATCGTCAGTTTAAAAAAAAAAACAATGCATACACCTGGTATAATGCTCGCTTGAGACTATAATTTACAAATACACGAAATGAATTTTAATTTGGTAAGATTCACTATTCCGATGATTTGGTTGAAGTAGGAGATTCCCCATTCAATGATTTCCTTTTTCATAACTTTGTGCTCTTTATTTTGTGGAAGCTCTTTGTGCTTTTAGGCTTTTATGTTTCTCGTTGGTTTTTAAGAATATTACCTATATTCATCGCTATTTATTTCGTCTTCCTCCAATAAATTCGTTTTTCCTTCCCTTTATTGCTCAAACTATGCGTATCAATGCAATTGCTCTTATCAATACAATTGTTTAGAAACTTTTGAAGTCCAAAAAGCAGATAGTGTGTGATCGAGTGTATTTATTTGTTATAAAATTATTTTTGTCTTCCTTCAGGTTGGTTATCCTACTTCAGTCTATTGTATTCCATTAACAACATAGTGGTATACTCAGTGTACTCAAAAGCTGAGGATACATGCTTTTGATTTTTTTTAAGTAAACTGGTATTTAGACTTTCGACGGAAATGTCAGTACATGTATTAGTAAAAGAGGATTCCCTTCAACAAATCCACTAGCTTACAACAAACTATCGACGTTTTGAAGTGATCAAAAGCTCAAGAACATTGAGTATTTTTTTGAATTCTACTATTACTTTTTTATATTTCATTCCATAACATGGAGAACTTCTTTGGCAGAATATAAAGCAGCCGACACAAACACTGAACAAGGGAAAGGAGGAGTATGATCAAAAATTACACGAATTTTAATTAGTAGGTAATTAACCTAAAGCGCATCAGTAGTCCTTGTAATATTTTTAGTTTTATTTTTTCCAATTAAGACAATAGAGAGCAATACATTTTCCGAACTAGCAGCGTTAATACTAGCTCATATTTATAGTTCTTAACGCATTGACCGTTGAAACACTCATATGTTAATGAATATACAAATCAAACTGTTCTCGACGTTCAATGCTGCTTTGTTTAATGACTTCAAGAAACTACATACCACTAATCGTTAAACATTCATGAACTTCTTTTGTATTTACCAAGATGATGATGATCGGCGTGATTACCATTGCTTGTTAAGGAATTGCCTTGTTCTTGGGTTGTAGATGAATGAATGAATCATAGGTTAATTGGTTATTTAAATTCAAAGCGCTTGACCCGCCACGAATGCATGGAGTGTTAGATATAAATAGAAATATGTGATTTAAAGCCTCTTAAGACATTCAAGTAGTTATTGAAAAGTAGAAATATAATTTTGCAGACATGAGACCTCTAATAGCTTCCTTTTATTGTCTTGTTCAGGGCGTGTTTCTTCATTATTTCTTCAAATAGAACGTAGTGAGAGAAATTCAATTCTGCGTATATTAACATAGTAAGCCATTTAAATCGATTTTCAATCGATCATGTTTCATTATTCTTAAAAAACACCTCAACATGAATACTCGCATTAAGTTACATGCAAGTCTATACTATTTCTAAATGTGTACTTCATTTTTTTTTGCTGTCTTATCACTTTTATTGAGGGTAGGTTTTAAATAGCTTCTAGTGAACCCCTTACCCAACAGCAATGACTTCTTTGCTAACGGTGCAGCTAAATATACTTAGTAAACGAGCTGTGTTAATTACTTGTCTGCTTTAAGTATTCTTCAAGTGTTTCTTTGGTTTCATTACAATGCTGGATGACACAAGGGCTTTTCAATTCAGTAGAAGGTGCAGTATAATTGATACGATACAATTGATACAATTCAATTCTATGCATGTACACTGTTAGGGCATTGCATACAGAGCAGCACATTACACATTACTTTACATAACATATCAACTGACTTCTTTGTACATTTACTCTAAGTTTTTAGTACTTTATTAGTACTAGAAATTATGGTACTTTAGTACTTTACTAGGCAAATTATACTGTAAATACAATAAAATGATCCAAGTTAGTTTTTCATATCTCTTTTTACTATCATTTGACGAAAGATACTTTTTATCAATGGAAAGTCTATTTTACATGGAAATTAGAAATGGAAAGACTTCTTTTTTACGCAAATTAGCTAAGTTAAAATATATCCTTCCACGGAAATCAATTTCTCAGTCACAGAAACATAGGTATAATGCATTGTTATTAAGTGACTGCAATCAACCTATTCCATATAAGACCAGAAAATCTTAAGACTGTCTTGTTATAAAACTCAATATATGAACACGAAGATGCCTTGAAAATATATTTATCCCAGTTGATGAAACAGTTTTAGCCCGATTTCAAAAACATTAATGGAACAAGTGAACATAATCGCATTCTTGACTGTTCTACCAACCAAGAAGGGATTGAAAAAACTGAGTCACAAACAGGGCGCCGAGATAGTGCATTTATAATCAAGAAGAGAGCGCTTTGACTAGCCAGTGCCGAACCAACCATCAGAGTTTGAACACATTTCAACATTGATTTAAGGACTTTCCTTGAATCCCATAGAGAAATCTACGATGGATCTGTGAAAGCTAAACGTCAAGAACGAATAGCTATCGCTTGCCTATGCTGTACCCAATAGTGAAATATCGTCACACATAGTGTCATATTAATGCTATACCGACATACAATTTGCAAGATAACTGAAAGATATTGTAAAATATTAAAAAGTATGTTGCACCCATAATGTTACTCAAATTACAACTCCATGTTGAAATAAAAGCAAGGCCTCCAATACTATTCAATGGAATGACAGCTAATCATTTACAAGATAAGTTGATATGCACTGGTGGCCAAAATATCAAATACACCCCAAAGTTTTTTGTATCTATTTTTTCAGCGGAAACAGTTTTGCTTCGAAAATGTCGAATTTTGTGCCTGAAAAAATTTTGTGGGGAAGTTTAATAACCTTCTTTCCTTTGAAGAAAAACGCTGCTGAAAGTTATGGATTGTTGGTAGAAGCTTAGGGTGAACATGTTCCAACTCAAAAAAAACTTGTGAACGATGGTTTGCACTCTCCGAAATTGTGAAAAAAAATTTGAAGATGCAGAGTTGCAAGCATTGTTGGATGAAAATTCGTGTCGAACGCAAAAAGAACTTGCCTTGGAGTTGGGATTCGCTCGATCAACCATTTCTGACCATTCACATGCAATGGGAAAGATTCGAAAATTTGGCAAATGGGTCCCAAATCGACTGAACGAAAATCAACTGAATGCCCGAATCAGAGCATTCAAAAGACATCTTGAAGGACATAACAACATAGTTTTTTTTATTCGAATCGTTACTGAAGATGAAAAATGTGTTTATTACGATAACCTTAAACGTGAAACATCGTATGTTGATCCCAGTCATCCATCAACTTCACAACCAAAACGCGATATTCATTGCCAAAAGCTTATACTGTATATTTGGTGGGACCATAAGGGTGTTGTGTATTATGAGCTACTAAGACCAAATGAAACAGGCACAGCTAATCGCTACCGACGCTAACTGACTTGCACACGCACTGAACGAAAAACGACCATTGCTAGCTCGAAAACACCACAAAGTTCAGTTCCACGATGATAATGCCAGACCTCATCGGCCAAATTTGGTAAATCGTTAAAGAAAAGTTAGAAAGGCTCCGTTGATCGCCCCCCGTACTCTCCGGACCTTGCTCCTTCTGACTACCAATTGTTCCGATTGATGCAGATCAGCTTGGCCGTTTTCGAAATGCTGAAGAAATGCGAAAATGGGTCGATAAATGGATTGCCTCGAAAATTGAGAACTTCTTCAAAAGTGGAATCAACAACCTTCCCAGAAAATTGGAGGAAGTCATGGGTTACGATGGACAATTTAATAGTTAATGCACTCATTAATTCAGGTATTGGAATAAATGTTTTCTTCAAGCCAAAAAATTGACACAATTTACCGACACTCCCAATATGTAACAAGCCTGTTCATATAGTTTGTTCGCACATGTCAAATTGAAGTTGATAGTTAATAGCCCATTTCACATTGGATAAAATAATAAAAACAGTGTTTTTAAAGAAGTACTTTCGACCCACTCTTTATTTCTTTCCAAATTTATTTTCTTTCGAGTAAGTTAAGTGTAAAACTTTTCTAACGAGTTCAAATTATCTGATTTCGTAATAATGCTTTAGTTCAAACAGGGGCCGAAATAAGCTCTGTTTCCCAGAAAAGGAGAGAAATTCAACGCTCAAGTGACGACGGCCATTCTACATTGCACAAATTTCTCACAGCTCTTTGGGAATGCTCCATGAGGGAGAAGAATGATAAAGAAAATCACGGCCGAGTGAATTTTTTTCGATCGCAAAATTGAGCGCATCTGTAAAAGGAACCGTTCTCGTCTTCGGTCGTGCTTTTCCGAGAAACAAATGCTAACGTGAGTGCCGAATATTTCGTAGAAGATTATTGGACGCCAACTTACCAGCCCGATCACCAAGAAAAGTGCCTCTCCAGAGTAAAAAAACCTACGGAACGGACTAAATTTTGCAAGAACTCATTTAGATTGGAGTGGAAAAGAAGGCATGAGAATATGGCGAAATATTCTCTGGATTGACGATTGCAAGTTCATCTTCGGATCAAACGGAATAGAATATGTTAGGCGTCCTCCGATGAAACTATTTGATCCATAATTTGCCAAATAGTCCATTAAGCATGGCGGGGGTAACATAATGGTGTGGGCAGCATTTTCATATGGTGTAGGCCCAACTCGGTTGATTGACGGGATTATGACGAAAAAAAGTTATTTGGACATACTAAAGAACATCATATTGCCATTTGCAGAGGAATACATGCCGCTTCGATGGATATTTCAGCATGGTAACGATCCGAACCACTATGTAAAAATAGTGGAGGCGCAAAAATTTTCGTTTCTCAATTGGCCAGTGCAGTCCCCGGACTGTAATCCTTTTGAAGGCTTGCGGAAGCAAGTCAAAGATAGAGTGAGAAATAAGTTCGAATTGTGGGCTGCAGTAAAAAGAGAGTGACACTCGAAGAAAGCTGTGATTCCATGCAGGCTCCTTGCAAACGAATTATTACAAATAAGAGTCACGCAAATTACTTAGTTGATTATACAAAAAAAAACTTCTCTTGACAAGAATTAAATTTTCATTAAAATTTCTCATACTGCATTTTCTTTATCCACTCTATAATTAGCATAATTAATCTAAACCAGAATATATTAAAAACCCTTAACAGATAAGACGCTTTTTTTGCTACTATTATGATTTACACATTTGAACGCCTCGTTTCAAAAAGGCTGGCTTAAAATACAATGTATGGAAAGCTGATAATATATATATATTTTTCACATTGATCACATATTTTAATTTGCATTTACATGTTTTATTACCTTACATGTTTATTCCATAATTAAAAGACTTCAAAATCAATAAAATAACTTCGTTTTGTTTTTTTGCTTCTATAGAATGGTATCTTTTTCTCAGTTTATTAATATGCAATTATGTGATCTTTGGATTATAATTAAAAGACCCCGAAATTTTTTTTAAATTTTAGATAAAGATATCGATGCCGCTTAAATGTTTTTGCTGTTAACTACAGACTTAATACGCCAAATGGATAATTTTTAAAGCTGACGGTAAAAGAATAGATAAAGGTCAACTTTCGTCATTTGATATCACTCTGAAATTTTAGCTGATAAGGATGGTTTATTTGTTTGCGGTAGCTGATTAAATTAGTTCACTTTATAATCGAATTCATACACATGTGTATGGTAAAGTTAATTTTGCATGCCTCTCCGTATCTTACTTAAGCGCACACTCCCCAAGTGCAACTCATACATTACGTGAAAATTTTAGTGTTCGAAAATTATCCAAAATGAAATTTTCATTAGTAATAATTTGGCTTTAAAAAAAATTGGTGAACTAATTCGAAATGGTTCAGCTTTTTGGTAACTAAATTATTAAAGTAATGTAATGCCTCCCAGCTTCAGTAAATATTTTTGCTGCAAATAATGAATAAAAACATTTTTTAAATGTATTTTCATTTAAGTGTATTTTGAATATGTTAATACTGAACAATAACGATGTTAATGTTTACACAAAACATTAAAGGAAGGTTTGCTTCTTTATTTTTGAAGGAAATAACTATGGCTAGCAAGGCTGACATATGATATCATTTATAAAATAGGTTAGATTGGGTTTCATTACGACTTATAACACTATTTCAATAAGAGGATACAAAACAGAGGTATACCTTATACCTCTGTGATACAAAGTAAAGACGGCATTCACTGGAGGTTATTGCCACAGATATGTGATCTACGGTTTATTTAGCACTCGATTAGACTCTAAAATAATGTAAAATGAATAGAAAATTTTGCAGACAACAACTAACAAATTTCTGACCCATGTATAATATGTGCTATTCCATAAAACAGATATTACTATAAATAAAACAGATAATATTGCTAAACCGTTACAATACAAATGCGCAAATGGTTTTTGGTTTCAATAATTTACTCCTCGTTTGGAGTTTTTCGCATTTAGCAATATTAGCAACCAAATAATTTGGTAAAGACTAATGTACATAGCTCGCAATGTATTATGATGCCCCCTAAGGAACGTCTGGGCTTAGGAATTCCGGTCTTTCTGTTATTATTGAACCTTTTTGGTCGCTAAGAAGGTTCCACATAATTTGGAATGTCTTGTTTGAAACCTTATCTGCATATCCTGCTTTATGTCACCTTTAATCACTAAACTTGCGTTTGAATTCAATTTCAATGATTATATTTGACCAGTATATATTCTGCAGTAAGATTGTTAGAATGGGCAGTATGATGTTCCTCGGATCGAATATATATCATGAAATTTTTAAATCTCCAGACAGTAGACGCATACAACTTAAGATGAACCTGCTGTTCTACTATTACGATTTAGATATTTGTTCCCATGCCATTCTGTTGGTGTTATTTTTCCTTTAGAATGTAAAGTTTTTTTTTAGAATTCCAAATAATTTCGTTCAATATTGAAAGTCCTTTTTAAAGTTGAAAGCAATTTAACAAAAATAATTTTCAAATGAAATTTTATGTGAAGATATGACATAAGATATGACTTGACGCTATTCACAAATTTAACAGTAAATATCCAACATATCCTTCTACTTTCAATTTATTAAAGAACCGTTTAATGCAAATTATATTCGAGAGAAGGGGATGTGCAAATACAACGGATTCAACGATATTTGAATATTCAGTTACTTCAATCAATAGATGATGTGATATAAGTAAAATAGTATGAATGACATCAAATTTTATTCATGTCTAGACTCAAAAGGCTCCTTGAAGACTTCCTGAAGTATTTACTGTGATGTTGCAGTCAAAGCGAAAGATATCAACAGCAAAGCAAATCTCTCTTATTAACACATTAAGAATCGTAGCAAGCTAAAATAATTTGAAAAACTATTTTAACCCATCGTGCTTTTCTTATTGAATCTCAAATCTCATTGCTTCGTTATTTGGAAATATGAATGTATTTTGTTTTAGATTATTCAACTTAACGTCCCTGGAATCACGTCACAGGAATCCGGTAATTCGGAGTTTATGTGATCTGTTTATCTAATCGTTTTTGTGAGCAAGAAGCACGTACATTCTGTACGAAAACGAACCAATAAATAGTAAAACGAACGAATATTTGGGCATATATTATAATGTCCGCGTCCAGAAGCCTCAAGATTGCTACGATACTATTAGAATGAATGTCCGCCGTATCAAAAGGTGCCAATGATTAGTTGCTTATGTATCTATCCGACGTCTCATTTTCCAGGTCCTTATATCATCTCCATATTTCTAGCACCAAGGAATGTCTAACATTATCTTGCTGACACATTATTTCAGATTAGGACTCAGTAGTCAACGCGTAGCGGCGCCTTCAGGTTAAAGGAAATCCCTCTTTTAAAATAGATAGATGAGATGACTAAGTGATCACAATGGAAATATACCTAGTTAAACAATGAAGAGCCTGAGGAATAGAATACGCAGAAACTTAAAACAGCGGATTGGGGAATATATGTAACTCCAATCAATGGTTGGTGACTTCATTTTCATTTAATGGGTAAATTTCAATAACCATTGCACAGATTATTATCGCAAAACTACAGAAATTTTATTTGAAAATGAATGATCATTCTTCGTTTTGGCTGGACTTACCCCACACTGACTCACAGTTTACTGACTTTAAAGTGATAATGCAACAATTTCATTCCAAAAATCTTGATCTTCTTAGAACACATTGAATTTTTTTCGGCAAGGCTTTTACACCACGAGCCGTTTCGATGTTACGAGAGTTATGGGTGCATTGCATTATAAACAAAATAATTCCTCATTGCTTGATGTGATTTGCATTTTTTTTTTCTTGAACAGGACTTTTCTTCATTAGAGTTCGTAATGATTTTTCATTGTGCCCGCCACATTTATTTTTATTCTGGACGAATCCGTTTAAGCTTTTTAGATTTAAGGTTTTTGTTTTAAGTATGCATTGGAACGCGTCCTTAAAGCAAGCAGGACTCTATAAACATCTCAACAACGCATCAGGCGAAATTACTTTTGACTGTGCTCTTGGACGAGGTGGCAGTAAAATTTAGAAATTGTAATTCCATGCTACTTATACTACTGAATCCATTTTTAATTAGCTACAGAAATTTTACCAATTGTGTCGAAATTTGAGACTGTTTTAGGTCTAGTTGGCGAACGATTCAATAATGCGTGTTGAAACTGAATCTGAAGTATATATAAGCATGCTTAATGCTTAAGTTCATGCTTAAGTTTAACCTACCCGACAATAAGACAAGAATTCAACAGAAATGAATTGATCGTTAGGCAAGCAAGTTATTGAAACCAAGCATATTGGTGGTAGTTTAAGCTACTGCATCGTTACAAGCTACACAGGCAAGAAGACAATGCTTATTCAATTTAAAAATCAGTTGAATCCATCATAAGGCTTCCATGTGATTGAATCTATACGCTGAAGTTTTCAATTTCAAGGCAAGAGTCCTTAAGATTCTTCTGAAGGTTCCTGGTTTCATAATGCTTTATATGAGCATGCAAGAAAAAGTAACTATGATAATAACAACAGACCCTTTCCCAAAAACAAATAGTATTATTTTAGATTTGGTCGTCGAATTATGACAATAATCACGCTTCTTATCTTATCTTAATCACGTATAATCACGCTTCTTATCAGTAAACCGAACATATGTGTTCAAACATATGCACGAATATTTACGTGAGCGGGGTTGATTTGAGCCAAGAAATCGCAAGGTTGATGATACGTTCTGGCGACCAACAACCGCTGCAACGTCACAAAAGGCCATGATTTTCAAAACTAAATTGAAATTATGGAGAATCCAGTACGCCTACAAGGCGATCAATGCAAAAATGCTATTAAACTTAAAAGGCCAATTTGCCTGCGATCTGGCCAACTATAGCAGTTAGCTCTTTGCTACAGTGTCAAAGACAAATGACCGCTCCGTCACTGATTCGGGATCTTCTTTTCAACGAAAATTGCTGTGTATCATTTAAATACAAGACGCTTCCAGTGGGGAGACAAAAGTGCTCCCTGGCAAATAATTTGATTAGGCAAGCATATTCACCGTCAAGTGCTCTTCGGAGTTTGTATTCTTGCACCGAGAAATTACTTTCACATAGCCTGCGCTCACACTGTACATTTTTATTCAAATTGCCTCGAAATATCGTTAGACATTAGTCTCTTCAACCGCCTACTGATATCGCAATGCTGCTATTTACCAAGCCGCCTTAATCCCCACATTGCTGGAGATTTTTGCAGAGAACAACTGGCGTCGAGCAAGTATAATCAAAAACGGACAGCAAAATTTAAATGAAAAACATCATCCAAAACTGGTACACATTTTGTATGACTCACTGTCTGTTTCGAACATGCAGCAGCGCGGCCGAGCATACAAAACCCAACACGCACACCATCCAAACAGCTGCCAGATACGCGATGGTAGTGGTGAATTGTGTCATTTTCCTGCATCTGCAACAGACTTTTCTACGTAGGCAAGCACTTCTCACACATTTGCAGAAAAGTCAAATGCAACCCATGTAGTGGTCCCACATGATTCAGAAACACTGAAATCCCGTACTACTCGCGCAAATTCTCCTACTGCTACTGGTGAATGCGAAATGGGATTTCGCCGCTCGATGACAAGCTCGCGACAAACCAATCATCAGCTTTATCGGCACGTCAAGGATGCAACCGAAATTATCCTTTTTGTATGCAATTGTGGTCCTACACCACTACTTTGAATTAAACTATTCAAACTACTTACCATCTGTTCGCTTTATGTTGACGCTTTGTCCTATTTCGATTAAATCCATCATGAAATGCAATTAGGGTTTCGTTTTGTCACAGCCTTCTACTCTTCGCCGAGTACTACGCAAATTTTCGACTTCGATTCAGGATAACAACGCCTCCAGATATTGTATCCAGCAAAGGTGTTTCAAAATTGTCCAATTGGTTCTAACTCACGCTTGAATGAAAAGATTTTCCGAGGGTGGGTGCTCTTGTCGTGTTGCCGCGGACTGCTTCAGCTTCCCGTTTTAAAAATTATCTCCTGCAGTTTCTACTTTGCAACGTTTCACATTAATGCTGAAACAGATGAAACTCTTTTAAGCTGAACCCAAAACACAAGCGAACCGCCAATAAATGGATCACGCAACGCAAAACACATAAATCATAGCTGAACTCAGGACAATTGATCGACAACGACGATCCCACACTCCCCTAGACCACAAAAACTAGCGATATACTGGTCGCGAGTGCTTGACTTCTCTGTCACAATTTTTCCCTTTTTCTCAGTCACATTTGAAACGATTCACAATTTCGGCGAATTTCCCGACAACCTGCAACTTTCGGGGCACCGTTTTACTAGTTATGCCAATTCAAAAAGCGTTTTCACTCACGGAAAAAAAGAAACACTTGGGATACTGGCTTGGTACCGTCGTCCACAGCCAGACGATTTGTCGATTCTCTTGTTCGAAAAATTGAAATTTCGAAAAGTCAGCCAACAGTCATATTTTAGTATTGCTTTGATTCCTATTGGAATCAACTTCAAAACTATGTTTACACTCCTCACTCGCAGGGCAATGGCACAGCTATGAAAGAGAACATATATATGTATCCTATACTTCACTTCTCAAATACCCTTCTATTTTCCGCATTTCGAAACTTGTCGGTAAGGCAGATTTTGAAACATTCAATTTGACAGTTATCCTAACAAAATTTCAACTTGTAGATTCGGAAATTTTGGAAAATTGTCGTTAACCATGATTAAGAAGGCAATGGGTAGAAATTACGCAACATCAAATTGCGGCCGAATTCAGCACTTTAATTTACAAAATCATACACAATTTGAACAATTGGACGTTACTCAGCGAATGTATAGGAACGCACCTGTTGTCGATCAATAAACCGAGTAAACTACAGCAATTACGAATAAAAACTCACCAATTAACGCTAGAAAATAAAAGCCCACTCTTTTAGGAATTTCAACTTGAATAAAGTAGAAAATTACAACACAAAACGAACAGTACTCCCGTCGTACGGTTCAAATAAGATTGCAAAAATAGTTAAATGTCAGATATCAGGGCTAGCAACTTGACATCTTTAAGTTATTCAGTCAAATGATAGGTGGACTGAGACTGCAATTCAAGTTCGGTCCGTTATTTCTTTCGCTTATCTATGTTCTAAGCAAGTATTTAGGGTTGAACAAATAAAAGATATGTACAATATCTTATGAAATTTGAAACTTTGTCAAGTATTGTATAGAATGTAATAAAAGCTTGCAAACAAATTAAATCGTTCACAAAAAAAACTCAGATTTATACAAACAACGAATAAGTTGTATGAAATACAAATGATTATCAACGAATTGAATATTGTCTACTTAATTTGTTTACTTGTGTTTATAGTCCATAGAAGAGATACCTAGAAATGGGTTTAAAAATTGCTCTAAAAGATGGATCATACTTACTTTATAAAAATGCTCATTTGGAACTTGAGCCTTAAAATTCTTAAGAACTTGACCTTTAGGTTCCCTAAAGAGAATTAATAAAATTTTATTGTATAAGTAATATTGTAATTTAAGATTGAATGGTGCTTTATGATCGGAGTTAAAACAAAAAATAACGAATAAAGAATTGGCTAATTGCCAAAAATATTTGAAAAATTTAAGCCAGATTGACTTATTTCTCAACTCAGTGACTCAAATGAGTTACAAACTACGAACATATATCTTTAAACACATACAGGAATCAAGAATAAATATCACAATAGACAGGAGTCAATACTTTAGTTTTTCAATACCAATACGATCAGACTTTATTTCTAAATGATCCCCATTAAGTCGCTGTACCAATTTCCGGGATCAGTGTTCAAACTCTCAATTTCCATTGACTTGCACATCCACACAGGTTGTGGCTTGATCTTTCTCTAGATTTCCCCAATTTAACTTGGTGTTCTTGGTGTTTGCTGTTTTAATTTGGTGTTCAGTTTTTCCTTTTGTTTTGTTATGTTAAGCATCTTTAATGTGCTCTTCCCACCTGGTTTCCACTAGACACTAAGCTTGTTTCCTATATAGGTCGAATTCGCACATTTTACTATGTTTACCACCAAAAATGCCTGTAAGCCTTTCATTTTTTTACCATCCCAAACCTAATTGTTGTATTTATCAGCTTAGTGAGTTCTTCATTATTAATTACATAATTATTACAAAAAAAGAAAAAGAAAAACCGAAAACATTTTCGTTAGACCGGCTCATGGTCGATGAAGTATATATGATCAATTGGGAAAATGGCGCAGCAGCTACAGAATACAAAGAGTCTTGATGTTTATGAAAAGTTATCAATATCGAGAGTTCCAACGCAAAACAGAGTGAACACAGAGGTTGCAAGTGGAAGCAGCGACTCAATAAGCACGTTCAGTGAACAAGTCAAGTAGTGAAACACAGTTGTATGGTTTTAGCCAAATTTGTTGCTGATTTAGTCGTCGAGAAAAACACTTTTTCTAATTAAACCAATTGAAGTTCAAATTTGTCCAATTTGTTTCCAAAAATTGAAAATTTTGCAACACGCTAGAAAGCATGAATTATTAAGAAAATTAAGTCTACTGTCCCTCACAAAACTCTCACCACCATTTTTGATAAGTGTAAATACTGAGCAATTTCTCTGGTCTCTAACTTCCGGAGAAGTTTCGAGTCTAGATTACTACCTGTCGCTAACAAAAAGTTTGGCCGATAAAATGGTCTTCTTTCAAAGTTATAACTAATTCTATTAAAGGTGGTATGGAAGTAGAATCGAGTAATTTCTAGATAAATTCATTCCAGTTCATTGGACCCATTGGATCACTCTGTTGGACCGCGAAGTAGTTAAATTTCAAAACTAAACGCTACTAACTAACAATAGCGTACTTTCTAATTTGAGCATCTTGCTGAAATTTTCCAATGACCATTTGATTCTAATCAAAACTGGCTCTGTTGCTTTCCAATGGTTAATATTTTTTTCGACATTGTTTTTAAGTGCAGCGTCAAATGCCATAATTTAATTTATCCCAAAATGTGATCAAGCCTGTTTTCTGTACAAAAATACTCTACGCTGATGATATACTCGATTTCGCTGCTCACGTGGCATCACTTTCTAACACGCTCCGGTATCCCTAAAAATAATAATAAAATACTTGAGGTGCGGCTTCACTGTCACTTAAGTTTCATTTCTTCGCATGCAAAGTTGTTGAAAACCTCTCTTACATTTCTTCAGTCTCAATACCTCTGTTTTCCAGCATACACTAAAGTGCAATAGGATATCACTCTCAGTAGGCCTTTTCATTAGCTGCTACTTTTCTGTACCATTTACAATTCCTCCCTCGGAAAATCAATAACACTTCATACTATATCATCAAAGCTAACTTAAACCATAATACAGTCGAAAACTTCCCAAAAGGCGACTATTAGGAAATTGCATTCCCAAAATATTGCTACGGACCATAACCTTTCATAATTAAACTGCTTACCCCCAACCTTGTCATAACGTTTGCACAGCAATGAATCATAAAAGCCTCTCTTTCATGTACAGGTTGATTAAGGTGATCGCCTGTAAGCAGCCTGCACAAACGAAATCAAATTTGTCTCTAACATGAAAAAACGAGCGTATTTTTCGGAGCAGTTCGCAGCAATCTCTAAACTTACATGATGCAGGACACTCCCATTCCTCTTTCCTACAGGCCGTTTTCTCCATATTAAATTTTCCCTTCAGCTAGTTTGAATACTGTCTGTGTTCTGGACGAAAAGTTAAAAACAAAAATGATTAAATCTAAATATATTTTAAGTTGAGAACCGACAGCGATCATACAGACTTGAATAGTCTTTCGATAAATCCATCACTGTAAATCATTGGAACACAAACGTACGACCCGAAAACCATTTAAACGTTTATCGAAAATCTCAACAAAAAAAAAATTGTGAATACCTAAGCTTTTCATCAAAATTAAAACAAATATTTTATTTCTTTCAGTCTAAATTTTTACGAAAATTTGTAATGTATACATAAGATTTATCAAATCAAATGTGAAAATGTTCACAAAACATTTACTATATCTTAATTCATGATTTTACATTTATTAAGTCTATTGAAGGCACAAATACTTGATTATAGAAAATTGTAGATAGCATAAATTAAAATTAAAACCCATCAATGAAAAATCCCACGCGCAAAAACTCAAATTTAATCATACATTCTGAAAGAAAATAAAAATATATCTGGTGTCAGTAAACTATTTGGAACGATAATGAAAATTTTGGCACGTATTCCAAATTTAATTGGAGTTTGCTATGAAGCATAAAAGATACATATAAATTAATATCAATTATTTCGTACAAATGTGCAAGGCAATAGAGAAGTCAATCATGATCTTTTAAGCGAACGGTAGCTGCCTTGAAAGATGATTGCGTGAATATTCAAATTAAAACAGAAATTATATGTAAAATAAATGTCATATATTTAATACTAAATCAAAACATTTCTACTATATAAATTAAAAAAATAAAATAGAAAGAAAATGTAATTTAATCCAAGAGAATTGAATAATACAGAGGTATTAGTTTTCTAACATTCACTTTTGGCCCGTATCCTCAACATCCAAGGCGAAGTGAATATCATCAGGACATCATTTTCCTACCACCTTCATTCTCAGCGTCGTCTGGACCCGCTATTCTTTTCCGCTTCTTTTTCTTAGCTGTTAAACTTTCTTGACCACTGTCTGTGTTTGAACAACTATCTTCACTTTCACTTGAGCTTGATGATGACGAAGAAGAACTCGAGTTGCTTGAGCTATCCGATGCTACTCCGGTGCTCTGCTCGATATTAATACCTTCAGCTAACTTTGACAGTTCTGGTTGTTTCTCCTGTAATTCAAATCAATTAGTGTGTTGCAATGTAAATTAGAAGATCTTAAACCCTACCCGCAGCACACGAAGCCATTTTCGAGACAATTTCGGTCGACCACGAACTGTTTTGTGCCATACAATTGGGAAATTGGTTCTGCTGCAGAAATTTTGAGTTACAGCAATTGTATCATCTAAGTTTAGTACCACATGCCACCAGCCACCTGGTACGAATACTGTTTCGCCGGGTTTTTGAAGAATTTCCACCTAATTACCACAACAACAAGTATCGAGAATCAGACCAACATCCACTTACATTTCAGATTAGAACTTACGGGTTGACAATCTTCCGGCCAATTTGGCAATTTCGTTCTTGGATATATCACGCTGAACCATGTTATAGCTTCGTCGCGCTGCTTCCCACCTATGCTTCCTGTGACTTTTATTAATTCCTTAGGCGTATGTGTTGGGAATAAACACCAACGTTTGTGACCCACTATCAAAGAATTCCAGGCACTTGTCCCCAGAGGATCAATGTGTATTCCTGTACCAGAACGTGCTGGACCCATAACAAACCATCGATACGGCGGCCGACGATTTTCTCCAGCATATTTAAACAGGTCATCTTGAAAGTATGTCGGTACACTATAATCGTCTAGAAGCTTTTTGCGTCGATGGTGCTGCAGTTAAAATGGTAGTTATAAGTTTTATTTTTGGCATGTACTGAAGAAAGAGACGAAGAATTATGTATTCATGTGGTGTATAAAGATTCCAGGGCATTGTATAACAGCTTCAGAGTATGTTAGCGTCAGAATATCAAACTGACTTATTTATGTTTAAAATTAAATTTTTATTTGACTTCGGCATCAACTCCTATTGTGATATTTTTTCAGAATGAATGCATCTTCGAATTCCAAAGCTCTACTGGAGAAGAATAGTCTTCGATATATTTAATAGTTCTGCACATATTTACAGTCACACAATTGTCGCCCAACAATGGTTCACACAACTATAATAACTTGAAATCCAGATTTCCAAAAAGGTTTCATCTAGGTGACACAATGCCATTCTATGGCGCTCCTTCATATTCGCAGCAGTTATTGATTTCTAGAGAATCTTAGTGGGATGTTCACCATCCATGGCGTCGAGACTAGCTTTCTTCCGGATAAATAAGAACAATAAGAGCGAGTGAGCAAAGAGTACTTTCATACAAAGAGTCTAAAAGAATGCAAAAAAATACATTCTCTAAAATTTTTCCAGACTGATACTTTTTATTCACTTTGTTTGTCTTATTCTGGTGTATATTTAGCCATCCCAAGATAGAAGTTTGAATCAACGGAGTGGTGTAAACACTGTCGACTAGTTTTCAAAATGTACCTTTTCCTTGACAATCAAACTTCTTGCCAGCGAAAGTTTTCCAGGAAAGTGTAGCTAGTCCTACTAGACGGAAAACTGGTTTCACAACAACAGGATGAAAATATCCAAGGAAGAAACAAGGATAATAGACTTCTTTGTCCCATCGAGTATGCCCTGTAGAGGCCAGCATGTAGCCAACGACATTTGCAATAAAACAAAAATACAGTATAATGCAATCGAAACTGCTTGATTTATAGAAATATAATGTAAATCATTCAACGAAAAAAAACATTCTTTCAATTCTTACGATTTGCTTCTTAGATTAGATATTCTTATAATCTCGAATGGATAAATGCGAACGTTCTCGGTACCGAAATACATATTTAAGAGTGATAGAGCGGAGCGAGTGCCATTCAAACAGTGTGAAGGAAACGCAGTGAACAGTCTGTAAAATGAACAAAAGTTCAATAAAGCGACATTGGTTACATCGCGACAATTAGTTGCATTGTGTTTGCAAAAGCGTGAAATAGAGACGTTAAACAATCCCTAATCAGTGAATTTAGTCAATGCCAAATGAATAAATTGGACAGTGATGGTAGTGGATTCGAATCTTGAGATAAATAAATTTATTAAATTATTGAACTTAGTGTTTCGTATATCGAGAAAAAAGTTCAAGCCCATGTACCAACAACCAGATTTCTAACTAAAGACAGCTGTGACAAGGTTGGTGCACTATCCTACAGAATGCTTCTAGCACACATTACGGCTTTTACTGATTGCTGCGGGTCCGGAAAATGTCCTAAGTTTGGATTGAATGAATGACAACGATAAAACTTACTCTTTTCGATTTTCGAACATTTGAAATTTAAATGCACCAGGATCACGCCGAGAAATTCTCGAAGAAGTCTAGAAGTCCAAAAAATGAAATATCTTGGCGACAAATTGAATGACTTTAGATAATATATGTTATCTGAATCATAAAGATATAGTGGTAACCAAAGTCAAACCAATGAATGACTGGCTGCGAGCTGTGATTTCAATGATTGGCTGAAAGACCGTCACGTTCCAACAGAAAGAAAACAAGAACATGTCATCAAAGACTAATCTTATCATTTCATAGAAACCATTGGTTTCACTGTCCGCAAAGAATATCAAACCTTATGATGAGACTTCATTGCTTAAGTTGGATGGAGATAAACTGCTGGACGCATTCCTTTTTGTAACCGCGAAAAACAATGTTGCGATCACGCTGCCGCGGTCGCAGACATTTATATGGCAGTGATCTCATGTTCCCCCAGGTGGCATACTGAAGCCGGCTAGGCTCAGCTGGTCGGGGTCGTTCGGGGAAGATCACTGCCCGTGCTGGGCCACCTAATTCAAAACCACAACATTACCAATTGGAGGGGGAATAAGGGATAAGGACGAAGGAGAGATTGCTTGGAGAAATGAAAAATTATTTACTTTACTTCATTTTTTTTATATTTTTTTTTTCTCTAGAAAAACAATAAACAAAAACAAAAAGGAAAAGAAGAAAGAAAAAATATAATGAAAAAAAGGAAACTTAAATAGAATTTTTAAATTTAAATCTATAAAAAAAAAAAGAAGAAGCAACAGGGAGCAGATTCGATGTCCTCATAGAACTCTAAAAAGTTTTCCCCTGGGAGCTGTTTCCGGGCATCAATGGATCGGCGAATGTCCACATCTGATTGGTGGGTGGAGAATCGTTCCAGAAGTTCTCTTCTGAGCTGACTCCAGCTCAGACTCCCATAAGCATCCCTCCGCTGCCAATACCAATCCAGCGCCCTTCCCTTCAAGAATACATGAAAGTCCCTCACCAATTCTGTTCCCTTCAGATCATAGTCCTGTGCCATCGCCGAAACCCTGGATACGAACTGACGGACGTTAATCCTACGACTCCCTCCCTCAAATGATAATCCCCACTTAGTGATGGGAAGTCGGGCCTGGTACCGCTCCGCACTGCCACATGTCTCTTGAAAATTGACACGAGGTTCCATAGCGGTCCCTGTTGCTCTTATGGCTGAAGAGATCACCACAGGGGTTTTGGGATGGTGCGTGGACGGGGCTCGTGAAGAACCTGATTTCACTGTTGGTCCCTCCAATGCCTCATTGGTACTTGTGGATAGGCTGAGACGCTCCAGTTCACGATCCAAATGGGTATAGCTGGGATCCCAGCTTGCCGTTCTCCTACGATGCCGTTGCCGTTCTCCTCGGACAAGAGCCGCGAAAGTTTCATGAAAACACAAGCAGAATGATGGAAGGCTAGAGAGCGTTGGCTAGTTCCAAGAGCTGGATCGATGTCCAGCTATCCCGTACAGGGAGATATAGCCAGCGACACAAAACTCTATGGTTCCCACCATCATTTACACGAACAAATGCGAGCTATCATTGTCAGTGAAGACTGAAACATAAAGTCCAACACGGCGGGTGCCACTGCGACAGCGGCGAACGTCGATTCATGATTAAAAAAACAAAAACAGTAACCTTTAAAACAAAAAAAAACCTTCAACCAAAGAAAAAAAAATCCCCTGAAATGCGCAGGCTACTATTCAAGCCAGGCACCCCAGGGTTTCACCCACAACTTAAAAATTTAAAACTTTACAAGGATTCGGTTTAACTTTAAATAAAATTTGTTAAAAGAAAAACTTTAAATTAAAATACCAAAAAAAAAATCTAAATATTAACTCTATTGCCTCAAAAAAAAGCCTAAAGTTTGTTGCTAAGTGGCGAATTCACTTGACAACTAGTAAAAACATACTCATGAGCTCTGCTGAGTTCCTTTATCATAATAATCATAAGCAAGGTTGTTATCGTGATGGATTTCTATATGAATGAATGTTGCTATAAGTATTTTCAAAGTTATGATCAAACCTCTTTCTCTTGCACTTATCCTACTTCCACTACCTCTTGCGCACATAGTAGAGATCAAAAAATATAACTGGCATAATATTGTTCGATATTGGAATAAGTACGAATGACAAACCCATGATGAATGACTCTATGTGAGTCGTCTATGTCGAAGGCGAGATAACTCAAAGATTTAAAAAGGGTTTCGGTCTGCACCAAAATGATGGTCTCAATATTCATTCATTTCATATTCATTCGCTAAATGGTTACAATCAATGATTGTCTGTTTACTTTGACTTATTTAATAGATTGCGTGGAGGATACTCATTTCAACTTCACAAGATATCTAGTATAAGGACCCTTCTGGGATAGTAACAAAAGCCTTCGTGTCAGATATCATGTCACCAACATTCAGCATATATTTAGAGTCATGCCTCAGATTATGATTATGTGGATTTGAACCGACATGGTTGTGTAAATAAAATTTGCAGACACTGCTGAGTTACGCTGTAATATGAGAACGTGGACGATTAAATGCAGAAAATGGTCTGGATATTCATTAAACAAATTATGAAATGAAAGTATTGTCAGCATTTTGGGTATGGATGATTGTTGGACCGCTAATCAATTGCATGAGTGTGTTGGGTGTGATTCAGTAGATTGTGTAACGTTTTTCCCACGAAAAGATGTGTAATGTAACTGTTTCCGAACACATGGTATTGTAACAAGGAAATTGATAATTGCAGGTTTCATTCTTGTCAGCCTTTGGATTGCGTTCATCACATGTACAAGAAACAGTGAAAAACTCTCTCGTAACTGAATTTTCATGGATCACGAAAAATATGTTTATTTCAGCCACTAGTTTGGAAAGTATGTCACTGTCTTCCCCAAAATTTGAGGCGCCTACCTTGGCTAAACCTTAGCCAATGTCGTCAAGGAAAACACACTAGAGAATGAACTAGCTGTGTTCAATTAGCAGGTAGCGGTTATAATTAAATAAGAACCTTTTGTTTGAAAGTAGGTTCAAGCGAAGGGGGGGGGGGGGTGTGTTGTTTGACGCATTAATCCAAACATGTTTAAAGTCCTCGACAGGTTTGACTTAATCACGACAGGCACCTCAGTCTTTATTAAGGTATGGATACAAAAAGAAATCAATGGCGCTTGAAATAACAAAATGTTCTAATCCATACACCGAAGAGACTCGTATGTGAACGTTAAAAGAACAGACGGGAAACTACACAATTTCGTTCCGTAAACAAACACTTTTCGAATTGTTACCGACCAACTTCTCGCTGGCATTTGTTAGGGGTTTGCTCTCGAAAAATAGTTGAAAATTGATATTAAGTATATAAGTTATATATATGTACATTATGCAACACTTTAATGTAGGAAATAAAATTCAGGTTTAAAGTTCCGATATAAATCTAAGTTAGGGCAATCGAAGCCGACCATTCTAGATCCTACGCTTTAAAGTTTGTTTGAGTTTATTCATTTCGATAACAAAGTTACCAAAAATGAGTTTTTGTTGGAGTCATCCTTAGTTGCCGCCCGCAAGACATTTAGATGCACCTTTAGTCCGCCAAAGGATCACTAGCTTCTTAACAATTATGTTTGTGATCATACGTGAGCGAAGGAGTTTCAGTCAATAGACAGCTTTGTGCTTAGTTCAACTACATTTTAGAAGAAATTGTTGGAAAATACGTTTGATTTACATTAAACTTTCCGGTAGTTTTTAAGAGCATCTTTCAAACATATTTTGCTACAAAGTAGATTTCCAGTGATTTTTATTTGCGAATTAAATTCATCGGCACAAAACATTGTGCCATTTGAATTTCCATAAAGGAAGGTTCATTGGGGGAAGCTCTCCGTAACGGTCATCCTAAGCAAATGGAAGATACAACACCGGAGTAATTGAATACGCTTGAAGTTAAACAAACAACTTAATCTCGGAAGAGCTTCAAACCCAAAAACTTGCTGATGAAGCAATTTGCATTGATGCCTGATTGATGAAGTTGCAGTTTTTTTTTACCTTATTTATGACTCAGTCGTCACAATACTTTATACTCTTCTTTACAGTGTAACCTCCACTCACCTCACCAAAGCTACTATCGAATATGTACAGCGGACTATCATCTTTCGTCGCTTTCATGTACTCCACGTAATACTTCATCTTCATTTTAACGCTATATCCTTCATTATCCTCGCCACATTTGAATTTTTGATTACGATATTTTTTCGCAAGCCTGTCCAACGTCCATTTATGTTTAGCATTCCAATTGTCCGTTATGCCTTCGATCACGACAGGTTTATAGGGGCGTTCATACTTTTCAATGAATTCTTCACAAGAAACATTGTTCACATGAATTCGTTCTACATTGTCGGTAAACTTCTGGAACTCTTCGAATCGATTCGCATATCCCAAAATCGTCCACGCTCCTTTATCGTTCAGTTCTGTGAGATAACAGACATATATAGAGCAAATTATAAAACTGTTTAACCGAACGATATCTTTGTGATCGAGGTTATGACCTCAAGGATTTCAATTGCTCCCTCAGAAATAGTGTTTTACCTGGACGGGCTTTGCGTTTGACTTCGCGTACACGCTTTCGTGATCTGTGTGGCAGTTTAAATTCCTCCGTCATATTTACACCGTACTATGTTAATACTTAACTAGAAAACAAGGGTATTTGGTACGAATGGAGCAGTAAAGCTCCCAGAAAACTCCAATATGCAACCAAGATCTCCGACAGCCTACTGTCAGATGATGCAGCCAAGATGCTGTTTTGGTGTGTGCGTGCAAAATTGCAAAAGAGAAATGGCCGGTTTTGCATGGCAATGCCTTGCAGTGACGTTAAAATCACATTGTAGTAGAATAGAAGCGAATAAAATCGAATATTGTCAAGCGACCAGAATGCAACAGGCGTCGCGTCCAGTGGCAGGTGTCACTGATGGTTACGGCGAATTGAAATGCCAAAGTTGTCGAAAAGTGCTATGGATGGATTGGAAAAAGTGCTAGCGACTAGAAAAGAATGTTTTTGAAATTTGCTTCTAGTGTTTGCCGCGTATGCTTAGGCCCGGAAGCGAAAGTGTCGTTATTCGATGGAAGTGGAAATGATGAGAAATTCAAGAACGTAACCAGTTTAGATGTGAGTAGGGACGAACTTGCATTGGGATGTGTTCATACATCGAATAGCGCTCATTCAATCATAGCTTATTTATAAATTCTATTTTATGTTCAAAATGCTTTCATATACTACTCCGAGTCGTCAGAATGCGAGATAACTATCTTGTTTTGTTACTTTCATATCATTGTTTGATATTTACCATATCACAATTGTTATTATTTACATTTAAAGCATTCCATGTACTTAACACAATATCACTATAATCAGACGTGCATGATTCTTGACAGCCTTGTAATTACGGAATATGCAAGAATTTCAATGTTGTTTATGCATACTAAGCAACATGTGAAGATAGATCTTTTTCTGCCCAGTGGCAATCTTTTAACCACCTTCTTTCCTATCCTATTCACGCGAACGTAATTTTTCGTTTATAAAGCTATTGTTCATAGCTCTTGCCTTTCATTCCTAAGCAAACATGCACATTACTTTGTGGGCGGGCCGCAATGATGAAATTATAGTTCAAATTACCTTAACATCTATCGGATATGGGCCCATGCGTTACTTTCTTTTCTGTATACTTCTATACAAATCTATTTTCTATTTGCATACTTAGGAATACGCTCGGGGAAAACTCGGACAACTTGATTTGAAGTAGAACATTCGGGAGGTTAGTGCCATTGTGGCACATTTGCGCCAATCCCACCTGTGTGCTTGGAGTTCAGCTATTGTATAAGATTCTTCTGCAAATTCATTCGCACCTTGTTGGGTTGTTTTGCTTACTTATATTGTAAGCAATTTTGAAGATTTCCACATTAAGAATGATGATCGTAGCTTAGAACTGTGTACGATTCCTGTGTGTTCATCTGGATCAGTATCTATAGCATACATGTGGAAATCGTGCTAAGCAAAACGCTAAAATTGTTCTTGAAGGGACCGGGATGTTCTTTCGATAGTTAAAACTTAACTGTTAAAAGACTATGTACTCCGCCTTACTATACGGATGTCAGAGTGCTAGTATGATAAAAATTTATTTGTGAGTTATCACACGGTCTGTCCGGACGTGTGTTTGGGTCGGTCGGACCTTGCTACTTTATTCTCGAGGAAGTATGTTGGTTGTATATAGTCGTATCTTTGATTCAATACCGTTACACATTAGACTTTTTATTAATATTGATGATATTGTTCAATGTCTCAATGTTTAACGGATTTCTTCAAATTGGATTTGCTGAAAATAAGCCAGTGCAAAATGAGATAAAACAACACTGAACACGTATCTTCGAATTCACATTTTGAAGGAGCGCTTACGAAATATTAATGTCCCAGTTAAATTCGAATAATGCCGGTTATATGAAAAACTTGCAGTCCTCCAAATTTGGCCGCAAACCCTGTAAGAAAAGTTGCCTGCTTAAGCTTTTCATACTGCATGACACAAGAACAATTAAATTACTTATAGAAACTTGGTAGATCAACTTATCCATTCTCACTCATAAGCTGTCAGTGATTTATACCATTGCTCTGCTGATTTTAGTGAAGACTCAGAAGTGCGGAAGTTTAGATGAATCTTGTCGAATACATAATTAGAAAGAAAGGTGAAAAGAGCTCAAGCTGGTTTCGAACACGCGCCCCTGTGTCAACTCACAGGCCGGGACCCATCGATTGGCACTACCAGTTAAATGGATTGCGTCTAGTTATTTTACTTGCTATCATTACTCTCAGCTTGAATTTGTCCTATTTTCCAAATTATCCAATCGATGCGTCCCGGCCTGTGAGTTGGCACATGACGAGAAGCGGCAGGGGCGCTTGTTCGAAACCAGCTTGAGCTCTTTCAACCTTTCTTTCTAATTATAAATGAAATTACATTTTTTCTTGATCACGCTTCTTAAGCACTCCGTTTACATCTTGACGGTCTTCATGGACTGGAAATGAATCTTCTTCAACAGTTTGAAGTACCTTTCTTGCATACATATCTCTAGATAATGCGGATCTTGCATGTTACATGTTTCGGTATACTCGAAAGCAGTATTGCATTAATGTTTCATTTCAATCTCTACAGATTTCTGAAGAAGATGGTCTTCCTTCAACGCTATGCGAAAATTGTTCAGATCGTTTGGATGCAGCATATGAGTTTCAAAAACAAAGTTTGGCATCGGATCTACATCTGCGATCCTTTGTCAACACAATTAATTCAAAATTTGCCTCCGAAATAGAAGTTCTTCATCATAAAACGCTTTCTAAAAGTGAAACCCAGATCGAGTCATATGATGAATGCAAATCATTCAATATTAGTAATGAAAAACATACAAGTTTACAGATTGATATCATTTCTGATGTTACTGAAATATCGAATGAAGTGGAGGAACATAATGTTGGCGAAGATGAAATGATTGCAGTGAATTATTCGTTTAATGAATCAGCAGAAGATGCAGGTGTTACAGATGATCAGGAAGAAAAGACAATGTATATTGAAGAAACAGGAGTGATAGAATGCAACTTTCAAGAAGACGAATTTGTTGATTACGCATCGACTCGGGCAAAATCTTCAACCATTTGTCGAGACTGCAACAAATCGTTTTCTAATCGTACCAGTCTTGCACGACATATGCTCACTCACTCGAACATTAAACCGTATGAATGTCCAGTTTGTCATACATTGTTCACCCAGAATGGATCATTGAAGCAACACATGTTACGACACACTGGCGAACGTCCCCACATTTGTATGCTATGCGGAAGAGGATTCACTCGGAGACGTCTGTTAAGGATGCATGAACGAATTCACACTGGCGAAAAGCCATACCACTGTAAAGAATGTAATATTTCATTTACAGTAAAGGAAGGATTAAGGGTATAAAAATTTGTTTGAACTAGTCTTTCAATAATCATAATTATAAACCTTAATAGCGGCACAATATCAGAAAGCACAGCAACATAAAAGTACAAATTTATACCTGTGAAATATGCGACAAAAAGTTACATTCAAAATATACTCTGCGTAATCATATGCAACTGCATGAAAAGGGTAGTATTCGAGAACCCAGCAAAGTCCGTCATATACTTTCTGAGGATGACGAAAATGATGATCAGGCAGAAGAAACAGACACATCTGTAGCGATAAGAAATGAGGAAGCGGCAGAAGTCTTTGATTTAGTTCAAGAGGAAAATCCCAATAATTTTGAATAATTTTCTTACGAATGAATGTTAATTTGATTGAGGTTTAGTCATCTGATTTATTTGCAAGAAAAATTGACTGAACCATTCAAAACAAAATTGTAATATAAAATTTCATAGAATTGAAATAAAGAAAAGCAGTCATTTTAGTGTTATTTAATAAGTGTACATCATTGTAAGAATAATTGAATTGTATATAGTTACAAATTGTAAATATTAATAAACAGATTTACTGTGTCTTAGTGCTAGCATTGTAATTAGCAACGAAAAGATGCGGATAACCGATTGAAATTTAAATGATCTCGCCTGAATACTTTCAAGTTATTTATAATATGGTATACGGTGTAAGAGTTTTTATCTCGCAGTATAAAAAATATTCCAAGTTTTTGTTTTTCTTCGGGTTGCACAGGTGAAGGCAGCAAAAGCCAAGGTAGAATTATTGCTTCTTCCCCATGGTTATAGTGTTACAGGTAATTCATACAGTTGCTGTACAGCAGAGTTTCCTAGTTGCGTGATACACCAGGCGTCCCAATAACGTTACGCCGCAGTTGTCACAATTATGTTGCGTGATTCTATTTTAGTCAAACCAAAACTTGTTCTTAACTCCCCTTTGAATACTGATTCATTTGCAAGGTGATCCAGTACATTGAGGTTTGTTAACAATGCCAAAAGAAATCTTCAGTCATGCCTGTTCTTCCATAGGATTTACTTGTGTGGTCTGCGTGTATCAACTCTTTCTAAAATTTGACTGGTTGTGTTCATATACTTACGATGGTTTTATTTCGTTAGGTTGCCTGAAGTTTTGAGTACCCTCCTATAGTCTTGACTTCAGTTCAGCGTAAATTCACACAAAATGAAAGCGATAGTCAAATATTCTAAATTTTAGTAATATTCTAAAATTTTACTAAGAATTCAGTGTTCATAATCTATATTGTAATCATAACCGTAATGTTACCTAGATTTACGCTAGTTTTTAATCAGGAAATCGAATTACATATGTTTTCAATGTTTCTTTATTCGTATATAATTCATGAAATTTAATAAAATATATTTTGGGTATTTTTCCTGAAATAAATTCTTGAACTGTTTGTTCTCTTTTCAAGCGAAGATAGCTATGCGTCCTTATCTGCTTACTGTCCCTGTTTTTTCTTTCTACTGTGGGAGAGGAGGTGCTACAAATCTTCTGGGATATTTACATAGTGATACAATGTTTTGTCGGCATTGATTATAAGTCCGTTCTTCCTCGCGTATTTATGCGAGCGAGAGAGAAATGTTGAAAAATGAAATAGTGGTCTGTATCAATTAGGACATTATCCTTCGGATCTTTCCTCAAATCAATACCATGCTAATGTCGGTATTCGCAATTATTCTCTAAATTAACCTGCCTTGAATTCAAATACCTGATTAATTTCTAGTACCTACACCTGCGGTGACATGTATTGGCGTAAATCAATATAGGCGTTCTGTGTCAGGTCACCATTTCCATGCAATCACTTTTGGTTCTTTCGGAGATTCTCAGAAAAATGGTAGCAAATGGGCACAAATATTTTTCTACTGAAAATTTTGTTATTTCTTTAAATGTTATTAGGTATATAAGGATACATAAATTTCATTTCATTTAATTTTCATTTATATTTAATTCACTGCTATTATTTAATAGGGGATTTCTTCCTTCTTTTGTTGAATTCATTTGGGGCATAAGATCATAATGAAGCAACATTTCATTTCTCTATAAAGATCCAAACTCATTAAAAAATAAATTTTTCATTTTTGTATTATGTTAATGCAAAAATTTTCCACGAATAACGAGCTGTCGAAACTTTACATGGGAAATAGATGTTAACTACTTGTGACATTCATGTGATTTTCATTACGTTGAAGAGCAGTGACAATATTAAGTTCTAAAAATAATACCGTTTAAACTCCTCCCTCGAATAGTTTCGATTGAATTCAGTTTTTGTACCCAACTATCCACTACCATCTCCCATATATTTAGTGATAAATTCTCAAGTGTGTAGGATCTTTTTACAATAAAACATGAGAAAGAGGATCTGATCAATAACATCTTAATATTGGAACGAAGATCGTGAAAAATAATTAAATATGAAAAGAAATGAAATCGTTGGGACATCCCAACGATTTGGGATTTGCGAATCCCTTCATATTCAATGGAAATGAGATGAGCGTACTGACGGGAGCGTAGACCAATTTATGAAATTTTCAATGCATTTGCCACAGCTAAGCATTTACAGCAGAGGAAGTTGAAATCTATGTTACGATTACAATTTGCAGAAGAGCACAGTCACCGGATGAACAAATTATGGGGAGTCCTTTTTCTGACGAAAAACAATTCATTTTAGATGACTCTGATGGTGTGCGGTATTCTTTCCACGATTTGGGGATAGTGTTCTTGGACAACCGAATTGTCAGTAGTAATTATGTACCGCGTCACGATGCAAACATTTCAGTTTACGCTCATGGACGGCAGTTTACAAAAATAGACGAGCTGAAAAATGGCATCTCGAAAACATGGGCGCAAATCGATAAGAAGTATAGAAACAGTTTATATTTTTGTTGCCAATAGGAAGTGCAAGATGTAGAGTCATAAAGGCGTGTCGACTGAATATTAAGTCACGAGTAAAGTTTATAACATACATGATTTAAAAGTATCCTATGCTACGCACGGAGTGTCCCTTAGTTTTGTCGCGTTAACTAGTATCTAAATTGTGCCGGTTTGCAAATTTTTACAGATCAAATATGTGATCTCGTGTTCTGCTTCTTATTATATTCTATATTTGTGTTCAGTTTGTTGTCATATTCTATATTATCAGCTTTTGAGAAATATCCAATTTAATAAAGAAAGTATATCATTATTCTGGGCACAACTTTTTTGTTTTTATTCCCAAGTCCTTTAGATTTGTCGCGTATTGCATGAAGTCGAAATCTATGTCTTTTTTTTTTGTTGACATGGATGTCTTGCATAGTTTCAACTTAAGGTTTTTAACAACAGTTTAATGTATTTATTTTGGTTATAACCAATTATTTTTCCTAGGCTAAGTGTTTATTGAAGCCTTATGGTTTAGATATGCTTAAATTTCAATCTAAAAATCGTTAAAACATTTTTAAAAGTTATATTTTTTATCATCATATCAATCATAGTTTCGATTGCATCAAAAATAAATATTATTCAACACTAATGGATTATTTCGTCATTCAACATGATTCAATAAAATTATTTTCTCTTCAGAGCTCAAGATTGATTCTTAAGTTGAAAGTAGTTGAACGTTTGCTCGTATATGTTGACATTTAATTTGACGTTTGAATCTTGTTTATTAAATGTCACTCTGTGGTGACGAGTGTTTACAAATAAAATTTGGTTAAAAATGAATTTGAAAGTGGATGTGAATTTATGTCGGGCTTGTCTCAGTTCAGACTTAGATCAATCCATTAATAATAAAGAAGATTTCATCAAAAAGTTCGAATATGTGACACAGTTGACTGTATGTATTATTTTGCTATTTAAAGGATGACACTAAATACATTTATAATGTTTTACAACTCGGTTCAATATATTTTGTATGAGTTTATAAATTCCTCTATAAAACTCGATAAATAGCTGTTATTTGGAGATAATCAAGGAGCCTGTATGCTTACGAAGTATCTTGTTATGACGGGGTTGGGTTTGCATGTGTGTGACGATGTTTCAAGCTTCGTAAATATTTTCCTTTAATTTTCTTTTCTATCTCGTATTACATTGCAGTGAAAATGCTGACGGAATGTTTTAATATAATAGTATTTACTATATCATATTTCTTCATTTCTAGCACTGGACATAAATTCCCGAGGACCGATTTAATGCGTAATAAGAACTTGATTGACGTTGCATTGTATTTAGATTTCGTCCCGCCTGCGTTAGATATTTTTGCGCGAGCTTGTTCTTTTTAGAAGCTTTAAAGGAAAGTCTTGATCATTTGATATGAAAAACAAACAAAAAACTTTTGAAGTGATGTATAAGAAAAAGGCCCCATGCGTTTAAATCTTTTAGGGAATTGTCATCACATATTTATAAGACTTTCTGCAGCTTCCTCAGGGCATCAAAAATGTACGATTTTAGAATATCATCAAAATGGGTCCCAGCTGTCTGATTACTTCTTGATCACTTTGTAAATTTCACAAATAAGCTACTTATTCACGAATGATTGTTGCTCACTATGTTTTGAGACAAATTTAACTGAATACAAAGCTAGCTAGGGTGCATACGACCGAAAATGAGGGGAAAATCAATGCAAACAACTCGGCAGTCATAAAACATATTGTAGAGTGAAAGTATATAGAGTGAAAGAATAAACTAGAAGTCGTAAGTAATTTCTATGAAGGCTCTTAGCTTATGAACTAGGGCATTAACTCTTAGGGGTAACTCTTTTAACTCTTTAACTCTTATAGGGTATATAATTAATTTTTGTCTCACTGTACCTCAGTAGTCTTAATACCATGTGATGATTTCGGAAATTGAAAAATCACAGAGAGATAATTCCAGCGATTAAGCAAATATTTTAATTTTAATATATGTTTAGAATTTTGTAAATTTTATCTTTAATTTAATTTAAAATCTAATTAAATTCAACCGGTGCGGCATCACTCTTTGTTCAGGGAATCCTCAGTCGAAAACCTGTTTTCGCAGAGTTTCTTCAAAGAATTCTTTTGAACAAGACCAGCTTTGAATTGGAAAATATACTTAGAAGTGGAAATAATCAAATCTTATTGTAGCTGAAAAATAATCCCCAGAATGGCTGATCTACAGAGAAGACTATCAGCAATTAACAAGTGAAGAAAAAATTGCTTGTTGACGGTGTCTTTAAAAACTGAACGTCTCGAGGCTTTATGAAATTTTTAGCTTCCAAAAATTCGTTCGTTCGCAAATGTGATCAGTTTTTTTTACCGGTCTTCTAATGCAATAACGAGGTAGAATACACTTCAAATATTGCTTGTGATAAATTTATAAATTTTATAAATTATGGTTTTGTAAATGTATGACTACGTTACTTTCCATATTTTACTGCGGATGAGAAAAACACGTTTATTCACCACACTTAGCAACCCTCTTCATTTCTTCTTGAACCAAAATAGTAATCTAAAGGCAATACGTCCTATCAATTCAGCGATTGCTATAGAACTTCCGAGTTTTTTATTCAGCAACACTTAGTTCGTTTTCTTAAAAAAAAAAATGTCGTCTGTAGAAAAAAGGGCCGTCTTTCAGTATGCTGAGTTATCGTTGCCGGAAAATAGTGCTGTGTTCTATTAGCAGTGCTTTGTATAAGCTATCTACATTTAGTTTTTACATATCACTGAAATTAGAGTATTATGATTAGCAGTTGTATTCATGACAGAATCGAAAGACAGTCGTAAGTAGTAAACGAAATAATATTAGGATTTTGCTTGGTTAAACTAATAACAAACAAAGAAATATCGATTAGTTTAAAATTAACTCACTGGATCCAACGAATACAGTCTTCGAAAGCTTACATTCAAGCTTGATAGAAAAATTAAAGCAAATAAAACCACATTAAGCTTCATACAAGAAAATGTTTATAATTAAAATAAATTCCGACTGGCACTCTACGTTATTCGTGTTTTCTTCTTCTTAGTTTTTCTGCTTTTTAAGTATCGCCTTCCTTTTTTCTATTCAAAACATTTTTCCTGTTTATTTTGGCTTTTAATGGTTTTTTTTTCTACCAACCTATTGTTTATTTCATATTCTGTTTCACACTTAAAAATTTACTTTTCTAACAACTCGCGAACTAAGAGAAATTAACCGATAGAACAATGAAGTTTTCCGAGAGAAAAGGAATGCCAAACCGTTAAGGTTCGCGGTTCGCATTCAACCGTTCGTCGGTTGGTATGCACAGATTTTTGTTATTTCACAGATCTTTGTAAGAATTGGGCGGCATTGACGTTTTGCTATATCACGTAAATGGCCTCAATGGCAAGTCTGAGTTTACATCCCAACCTTTTGTAGTTCATTGACTTGGTCCATGTGAGGTGATTTTATAAAACCATGCCTCAACAAAACAAAGCAAGATTTCCATATTAAGGAGGCTGAGGCAATTGATGAAGTGCAACTTACCCGCCTAAAATGACTAGGATTCGATATTATTGATTCCACCCTGAAGGAAAACGGAATACTGATATAATAGCGCCATTCCAAGGCTCATGTTAAACAGCGCACCCCATATCTGTATTGCTTCCATTTTCTTTATGTGGTATTCGATATACTTCTGAGTGAAAGAGTTTGTTTATTTGTGTTCCAAAATTCTGCAAATTCAACTTTGCACTCCATAATTCTGTTTTATTTTGGCATGAAGCTTGGGCGAGTAGAAGTTTAAATTTTTCGGTCCAACAAGCACCAAAGTAGCACCAAAAAGTCCTTCTTAAATTTGTCTGAACCATTTTTGTTCGTACCATTAGTTCACAATATTTCCAAACCTAGTTTCAGTTGCGCATTTATTAGAATATAAAATTACAACAAAACCGCTCATAATGTCGATTTCTCGGGGTGATAATATCTTTTTTCAATCTTTATAAATGTGCTTATCATCTTAACTCATGCAAATACCGACAGGTTCACTCAGATCACACGTAAAATTCACAGTAGAAGTTACGCCATATATTTAAAAATTGTATTTTGTGTTCCTTTTTGTGTGGTAATTGCTCTTATACAAAGTATTTTAGTTTGATTAATTTTCACTGGTCATGTACTCAAAAATTATCTTCTATTCGTAGGTTGAAACAAATGGCCCATTTAATTTATGCAAGCGATGTCTATCACGACTGAAAATAACCTACGAATTTCGTCGTGAATGTTTAGTTTCCTCCTCGTACTTTAATCATTTGCAAGAATGCATAAATAAAATGAATGTTGAATTAATACAAGTAGTTAATACAACACTATCATCAAAATCGACGATCCAGGATGATGAAATACAGTTATTTATTGACGCAGGATATAAACCCGAAGATATTGCAACAGTTATTCACGAATCAGTCTCGGTAGATACAAAGTCCGAACTAGTACAAACTGAAGAAATTGAAACACAGGCGCAGGCTGAAGATGAAGCACCAAAACTTATAGAAAATAGTGAAAATATACAAGAATCGAGCAAGATAATAGAAGATATTTATTTTGAAGAAAATAATGAATCTAACGATCAGGACACGTATATTTTAGAAGACTATAACATTGAAGACGAAAGTCAAACATCCGACAAATCTGAACACACTGATAATGATTTGAAAACTGTAGAACTAATAAAAATAAATGAATCATGTAAATCGAGTTCTGAACTTAAAAGTGAACCAGATGCATGTTCAGAGAAAGACAATGACACTTTAGAAAATTCCCAACCATACAGTTGTGAAGCGTGTGGGGAAAACTTTGTGAAAAAGAAGGATTGTGAAGATCATATACTATTGCATCACGGTCAGAAAACGTGTATCTGTGAGTTTTGTGGCAAATGTTTTGATTCCGAAAACTTATTAGAATTACATTTGGCCGTTCATGTAAGCAAGAAGGGATATAAATGCGAAGTGTGTGACGAATGTTTTGGCTCCAGAGATAAGCTGATGGTACGTAGAAGGCAAACTCAAGTTTATTTATTTTATCAGACATTTTGGAACTACCAATTTTTTGCAGCAACATATGAGCATCCACACAGGAGAACATCCGTTCAAGTGTAATGTGTGTAGCAAAACATTTGCTCAGAACTATTCACTTGTGTATCATATGAGAGTGCATACGGGCGAAAGACCGTTCGCGTGTGAACATTGTGGAGCGAGGTTCCGTTTAAAGGGTAGCCTAAAAGTAAGTTGTAGACACCTATACGCTCAATTTTATTTTAAATTTTCGACAATTTATAGCAACATATGTTCATTCATACCGGCGAACGTCCCTACAAATGTGATGAATGTGGTCGCGGCTTTACACAAAGTCATTCGCTCATCTTTCATATGAGACGGCATACTGGCGAAAAACCATTTACATGTGACAAATGTGGTAAAAATTTTCGACAAAAGGAAGCATTAAAAGTGAGTTGAAATTAAATATTGATTTCTCTTAATTTCTTTTTCTGTTCATGAGTATATAAACTTGTTTCTAAGCACTTAATTTTTACTACCAACAAAATAGAATATATGAGGTATTTGTCGTTTTTCGATAAAAATTTAGGCATACAGTGTTAATTTTTTAATCGGGCCTATTTTTCCTGCTTCATTTCAAGCGTTATAAGTATCTCTTAAATTATAAGTAGGGCAGATTCATTTCGTACACTCCTTTCGTAGCGGTGCGGATATTTTTATTTGTTTCGCAGGCTATCCGATTATAATTACAGTGGCTCCGTTGGGGCTAGAAGATAGATGGGAGGCAAAATGGGTCCGAGTATCCACCCGCTTACAGAACCTTGAATTTATTAAGAGTTACATCATGCGTTTAAAGACTATTTCAGTATATGAACTCTCGTCGATACTCTTTTTTAAGTTATTACTGCTATTTTATTATTTAATCTATGACTCCAACCTCAATTTTTCCTGCTTATTAACTTTGAATTAACTCAACTTCTAGCACCACATGCGACTTCATTTGGAAGGTAGAACAATTTTCAAGAAACCAGTGGTTCGAGATAAAGCGTTTACCTGTGGAGAGTGTAAAGCTGTTTTCAGTCGAAAATCAGTCCTGAAGGTACCTTTTAGTGAAAATTGTCAATATTTTTGATTAAATTCACTTTTCAGCAACACATTTTTATACATACCGGCGAACGACCTTATACATGTGATGTATGCGGTAGGGGTTTTACTCAAAGCCATTCTTTAGTATTCCACGCAAGGCGACACACAGGGGAAAAACCATTTACATGTGAAACATGCGGGTCAGCGTTTCGACATGCAAATGGATTAAAGGTAATTAATTTGTCTGATATCGTATTTGAATATTTGAAATGTTGAATGTTGCATGTTGAATAATTTTGACGATTATTTCAAACTGCCATTAAAAATTTGTAGAGATAACCAAGTTTTGATTACTGTTCAAACATGTAAACGAAGGGAGCGAATTGCTATCGATTCAATATCAACGCACTGAAGTTATTAGTTAAATCTGTATAAAATTGGTGATTGTAGGGAGCTACAAGAATTTGCAGCTCCATCTTTGCTACCTCTAAGAATCATTCCAGCTCTATGTTTCTTGCTTCATGTTGTGAAGGAAGTATTTTTTTTTTTTACTTTTTTTTTGTTTTTGAAACATTCCGTCGCTCCCCGTCACTTCCTTCGATTCGTCCACAGACGCGTTTCTTATTGAAAATTTTATTGGTTTATTGCCAGTTATTTATTATTTCAATTATTAAGTTAAGTCCACTGAATTACAAATGTTCTAGCCACAGCTGTTGTAACCTGTGCTACCATCGGGAATGGCGTTGTTAGTTTTGTTAAATCTGATCTTGCTGTACTCTTCTGGCCAGTATTCTTTTAATTTGTCTGATTACATTGCTTTCAAGATCTAAATTGTTAAATCAAGTTTCATTTTATCATTGCGTAGCTAGTTTAGTACCCAAAAGCATTACTTCAGTCTTTTAAGTCTTAATGAAATATTCCGAAAATAATTAATAGTTAATTTTAATTCTTGGCTCAAATTACATGTTTAACTTAATTAGCAGTGTCCTTGTTTTCCTGTAGGGCCATCTAAGTTCTTAACAGGCCTTGGTTCTTGTTTTGTTTAAAATTATTTCTATTTTGGAATGTATTTTACTAGAAATAAAGAAACCTACCTTTTAATTTTATGTTATGCTATTTCAATTGCTGATGAAGACCGAACGATCACGGTCGAAAATCGATTCCGCAAGGTAAATAAAAAGGTTTCTTTATTTCTAGCACAAAATTTTTATGAAGAAGGAAGCAATTACAAATATCAAATAAAAAAAAATTATTTTACGCCTTTGTATATAATGCAGTGCTCTAAATTTGATGAAAATACAATGTTCTGTGGGGCTTAGGTATTCTGTGTTGCTAGCTTTCTAGTCACAAATGTGATATTAATGATTGTAAAGAGTTGTTGTGTACTTGATTTTGTGCAACCCTTATCAAAACGGGTTTTGGCAGAATCCTGTGCAGTTTTTGTCTTGAGTTTTATTAGGGCTAATTTTGCTTCAAGATAGCCGACTTGCGCCTATTTTAGATTAGGTTTGTAAGAATGCTCGTATCCAACATTATAGATAAATTACTTACTTTGAACGGTTGATTGGAAGTAAGTAACATCCAGCTAATTGATTAAATCATACAAGACTATGAGGCCCGCTAAGCCGCTAGTGCTTTTGGTCACTGGAATGCTTGAATTATAAGACTACATGATCCAATGGTGAATCGTAAACATACAGTATAACTGCAAGCATTTTTTTTCAGTATTTTTGAAACTATCTTCATAAAGTGACAAAGGTTTGAACACCAAAGAGAAGATATTGCCTTGAAAATTTATAGCTTGTCGTCCATATATTCTTTGTGTATACTTCTATACTTCTACTATACTTCTACTACGTCCATTCGTTTGTGTATACTTCTCTTCAAAGAAATTTGTACTTGTCTTCACGATAAGCCAAATTATCCCTGACTCAATCATGGAGGCAATACAAAAAGTGTAGACGAAATTTGTTCAATCAGTCTAATCAGCCTAAAGTGAAATAACTCTTGGAGTAAAAAACTCATGGAGTATAAGTGGCTTCAGGGAGACGTGGATGCAGGTTTTTGGGTTTAATTTAGGGCACGAAAGACGTCGTCCGCAGGGCGATCCAAAAATATGGGAACGCGAGTGATCAAAAATCGATTACGAAAAAAAAAATTAAAACTCAATATTAAAAGGAAGGTTTTTCTTCTTTATATTCTTCTTTATAAGATATTCGGTTTCTTCTTTATAAGATATTCGAAAGGAACTTTCCTTGAATTTCAGAAAAATTTGACCACCAAGTTTTCCTTTATTTTTTTCAGCGGCATATATTTTCTAAACATACAAATTACACAGCTGACTTCAAATGCAACGAATGCGATTCAGTATTTTCTACGAAGGAAAACCTGGAAGATCATAAACGAGAGCGCCATATCCAAAATGATGATAGTCCAGAGGCAAATGAAGCTAAATCGGAAAATTATAATCAATGTGATCAAGAAATGTCATCTTGTCCTGAATTATCTTCAGCGAAAACTGCAGATCAGCCAAATGATGCAAATCCACTAGCAGACGTAGAAACTGAATGTGAAATTCGTATGTACTCGTGTGTTCAATGCCGTGCTGGTTTCGATACACAAGCACAATACGCAGCACATATGTTAACACATGGCGAGGTTAAACCATTTCGATGTAATATTTGTGGCAATGGTTTCACACAAAACGGTTCGTTGAAGCAGCATATGCTGATTCATACAGGCGAACGTCCTTATACTTGCGACATTTGCGGAAGAGGGTTTACACAAGGGAAATCCTTAACATTTCATATGCGACGTCACACAGGCGAGAAACCCTTTGAATGTGAATTGTGTAATTCGAAGTTCCGATTAAAGTATTCGTTGAAGGTATGTGAAAGTAATGATTTTTTAGCTATAGGCTTTCTTGTTCTTATCTGGTAATTACATCGGGGCTTAGTTTGGATGCTTTGTTGGACGGGTTTCGATTCTAATGAGCCATCCCTAGCTCATCGAAGTTGAAGTTGTCCATATAACGTCAGCTAAAATGCCTCCACAAAGCAACTAAGAATTGAACTATCAGAAAACTAATAAAAAAAAATGAATTATGTCCTTTTAAATAAGTGTTTTTTTTAATATTCATACCATTTTTAAGAGTTATTTTAACATGATTTGTCATTTGCAGTGTCATATGGACAAGCATCATTCCGATCAACCAACAAAAGTGCACATTTGTTCGATCTGCCACAAAGTATTAAATTCGAAGCAATCGTTAGATATTCATATGAAAAGACACGATGAAGACAGTTTAAAATTAGAATGTGAGACATGTGATAAAGTTCTGCCATCTAAAGCGTCTTTGGAAGAACATATTCGCACTCATACCGAAGATAAACCATTCAAGTGTGATGTATGCGGGAAAGTATTTATTCGCAAATCATCGCTTCGACGGCATGAAAAAACGCACCAAAGTAAAGATGAGTGCTGAGCTGCCTGTAAATTATTTTCCAATTTAAATCAAATAACTATTTTTAATTGATTTTTGTTTTCATTATTAGATACAACGAAGTTAGTAAGTTATAAAGACGAAATTGATGGGAAATCTTGAAAAAATACAATGAAAATTCGTTAATTTCACATGGAGCTGCTAAGTGGATTTACCATTTTTTTTGTAAGTGAATTGTAACCCCAATTTTTATCAACCTGAAGAATATTTTACAACGTAAATGTATGAATGTGTTTTCAGAATTCAAGTTAAATTTAAGCCAAATTTGTGCAACAGTAATGTAAAAGTGAATGTAATAAGATTGTGTTCAGTATCAATATAGAATAAATATATATATGTACAGTAAGAAAACATTTTCCATTTGGGAAATATTCCCGCAAAAAGATATATGGAAAATAATTCTTTAAAACGTTATATGGGGCTTGTCTCAATTATTTGTTAAAGGGACGAATTTGAGGGGACCTAGCTGTGATACGTATCGTTGGAGTATTAAGCATGACTAAATCTGACTTAATCACCATGACTTGGTGTCGAAATGCGGCGTCTCTAATACAATTTGAAATTTTAAAGAATCGTCCTGCGTGTTGAAGTGATAACGAATAAATGTTTATTTTAATTTAATTCCCTTTAAACTGCCTCTTATGAACAGAATTAAAAGGAAGAAATTTGCTTCCTTTATTCCAGTTGCCAATAAATAACTTTCAGAAGATAGCCCTAGCATGAACTTTATTTAGGGTTTTTCACACTTGAAACAGTTGAAATCAGTCAATTATAATCCACAATTTCAGTGGATAATAAAACTATTTATCTCTACGGATGACGTTATCAATACCTGATGTGGTGCTGACGTTGTTACTGTTTTAGCCAGGAACACTTCAGTTGAAACCGAATTTTATCTTTTCAATAAAGATTCGGGGTAGTGAATGTCACCGATGATATTTTTATAAAACCTTCGAACTTTTAAATGAAAAAAGACTTGCTTCAAGCAACTACTTTATTATAAGTGTGATAAAACTTTCCCTCAAGGGAAACAAAGAATATCAATGTTCCTCATTCTGTCCGTTAAAAAGTGCGTGCAAGTATCATCTTACTATTTCAGAATATGATATGAAGAGAGTGTAGATACTTTGAAGTCGAATTGTTGTTAAAATATACTGAGGTAAAATACCTCATCCCCAAGTCGGTGTTCGCTAAGGTCTACAGCCGTGTGTACGGTAATCTACAGCGGAGAAAGCCCTTCGTATATGTGCTATACAGCAGGATGTGGAGGTCCTAGATTTAGTCGCGGTAGCGGACATATGTGTCGTCAGACGTATATGACATGCTTATTCTCTGTATTTAACGATCAAGTTGCGGAAATAATTGATTCCAACTGGCCGTTCAATCTGTGATTTATGACAAAAGATGGTAATTGAGTTAGATTCACAATTTATATTGATGTCTTGTTTGAAACTGATCTAACTCTAAACTCTGTTTAATTGTACTCAAATCATCAAATTTATTCTACGCTGAACTCTAGGCTAAATAAGATTTTAAATTAAACTAAGTCAGCTGGGAAATAAAATTACGAAGAGGCTTAATGATAATAATTAGGCATCACCTTAACATATTTCATGTTGCATGCAACTATCTTTCGGATAAGGAATAGCTACAGAGGCAAAAGAGGTTAAGATTTAAGGGGTGATTCAAATTTAAAATAAATTCTACACGAATTCTATAAAAATTGTTAACACTGCTTTGTCGATTGCGAGAAATTTCTGAATTTAAAAATTTAAATTTAAGGAAATGGAGTATTAATCCCTTAAAAGTTTAGATAATAGTCTAGAAACTTTCTTTGCTGGAAAAGGAGAACAAAGGAAGATTCGAGATCATTAATCAATTCTAAACTCTGAATCGAATTCCGGCTATCCCTTGCGAAGCAAGACACGAAATCGAACCGACTAAAAGGTTTTTCATGCGTTACTGAGTATATCTCTTGCATGCTCGCTGTAGCTCAACTACTGATTAAGATAAACTCCTTGGTATTTAACAATAGGTTCATGAGAAATCTCTTCTTAACTATCTTTACCAGATATACTCTGGAAATGCTTTAAATAACAGTTCAAGCTATAGGTAGCCAATCATAGTATTGTTCGAAATAGGACTGTTGCCCATTTCTGCGCCTTAAATTTAACTCATCCACTAATAGAACTGAATATCGTTAAGCATTTCCTGATAATGTTTTGAACTGCAGATGCTCTGTCTACCGTATAGATAATCAGATCATCAGCAAATTTCACTGCCGTCTATATGTTGATCACATTAAAAACCGTTAAACGTGCCGAAAATAAGAAGGGAAAAAGCGTGGAGGCACACTAATTTCGGATTACTATATTTGTAGTGTCGATAAAATAACTTGACTTGGTATTTTTTTACTGTTGAGCCGGATGTTTAGTGGATAATCCGATTCAAAACGAGTTCCGAGTATATAACAATCTCTTCCAAACGAATCAATTGCTTTTGTGAAAACGCCATCCGCTTTCTGTGAAGTCAGCGTGCTACGGCACAGTACAATTGCCTGCATGGTTCAATTGCTAGCTGAAAGCTGTTCCTACCTCACCGCATGAAAATTCAGGTGCTTTCAAGGCTGGAAAAAAATTTTTTTTAGAGATTCGCACCAGATGAAGTGTTAAACCTTTTTTCAGAAGATTGTCAACTTTTGGCCGTTATAATATCGATTTCTCTTGGAACATTTGGAGTGATCATCGGTTTAATCTTTTATACCCAAGCCATTCAACATAAGGATATTTTTTTCAGTTTCATGAGTAAAGGAGAAGAGGTCCTGATTTGTCTTTGCTCGAAAGTTCTATATGTTTTTGTGGATCGACTAATAAAATGCGATTGAAAGCATTAACAGGCAGTGTTACTCTGTATACCAGCTGCTCTATCTTGCGCTGCGTCTATGCGAATATTTGCTAGTCAATCTGGGGCGAGACTGGTAGGTGTATTCCCTAAATGAAATCTTACTTACTATTAAGCTAATAAAGAGCCATTTGAATGATTGAAATAATTCAAGCCGAGGAAAATAATAGTAACCAATATAACTATACAGCATTCATTAAGATGCTAGTGCCAATCCTGGCATTTGGGTCAGGGAATCTGAATCTGGGGGAAATTTCAGAGGCGCATTTCGAACGGACGAAATGAAGCAAGTGACGGGAAACGACGGAACGAGAACAAAAAAACGCATTTTGAACTTTTAATCCCTCCTTTCTTTCCAATATAATAAAATAAGCTTGCAAATGAATTTATAGAAACACATATAACCAGTACAACACGTCTAGCTTGCCTTCGAAAAATAACTAGAGATTTTTTGCAGTCTTGAAATCTCATTGGCATGTTCATTGACGTGTTCTTTGGATTTGAGAAAGTGTTGATTTCCACCAAAGATAGGTTTAACATAAAGACATAAGAATTCATGAGTTGTTTGTTGAGCGGCGTTCGCGTAACGTTTATCACTTTATTATTGATTATTTTGTTAGTAAGTGCGATGTGGAGCGATTTTTTACCATATCTCGATTAAAGCGAACGTAAATACTTATACAGATCCTTGAATCTGCTATTTAACATATTTCGCTCCCCATAAGAAACTTAGGGTATATTAAGTGGTAAGGTATTTATTTAGCATGGGTAAGTTCAACCAGAAAACATTCATATGTGCACCAACATAACCTGTGGAAATTTAACGTTTTGGAGGCTAACACAATTCAAACAATCTATTACACATTGACCTACAGATTTTCCGGTTGATGCTCCATTAACGGTCGCTTCCTCTAACGCACATGCTCAAACCATTTCAGCCATGTCACAAACCAATACAGATGACGGTTTGCAACGACAAAATGCGTCATACAAATCCCATCACGGCGCTGACGTCCGATCTGTCAAATAAATCAAGTCTAATTTTTCAGTAATTGGGTGGATTGTCGTCGAAAATGAATTTAAAAGTCGACATAAATGTTTGTCGGGTGTGTATGAAATCGGACGCAAGCATTTCAATATATAGTGAAGAAAATTTAGTGGAAAAATTCCAGTACGCAACACAATTGAAAGTAAGTAATTCTATTACTGTCCTAGAGCTAGGTTGTGTTTTAGGTCAATTGTCTTTTCCATTTTCATGCGAATGTCATCAAGCTTTGCTACAATTTAGCTTTGTTGTATGTAAATATTTGCAATTGCAAATTCACGCTCAGTGGTTAATATGAGAAATAGAGGCTTAGATATTCTTTCGTTTTTATGGCAGAGTATCTTGCGAGGCTAAATTATCAGTGGAATATAGGATGAGGCTAAATGTTGGATGGAATTTAACTAGTCTGCCAAAAATTAACGCAAGATGAATATAATATCGGAAAGCCAAGCGATCAGGCCTACTAAACCCGGGAAATAGTCCTTTGGGTTTATGCTAAATTGTGGGACCATCAAGGCAACGTTGAATATGAAACTAGCGATCTATGTTGAAAAAATTTTTTTCTAGGCAGATAAAGGCTCCCAAACAACAAACAAACGCGATTGTTGTAATTGTGATTTTGGTCGGTTTATGTTTCTAGCGTTAAATTATTCTACAATGACGATTTCCTTGTTTCTATTTTTGGTGAATAAACGACCATTATGGATTTTGCCAGATAAAGGATAAATGTTACTGTAATATTTACCCGGAGTTTTCCAGTTTCATTCATCTCTTGATAGAATTTATCATTTTCTAATATCTTATCAAGATTAATTATAGACATTCTGCCTGTTCTATCATTAAAATATAAACTTTGCATCACTCAACGTGGAGAAGAAAAAGCAAAAACAGAAACAAAAAACAAAGTAGATTTTGATTCAAATCTTTTGTAAATAAAAATGAGTATACACTTCCCTGCTGCTCAGTTCTGTTTACAATCAGATTATGGTTACTGGTATCAATCAGGTTAAGCCACTATTTAGATACGCAACCGAGCTGCTTCAAGTCGCGTTGGCCCATATTTATTACTACCACTAGATTCCTTCCTTTCTCGTCTCGTAAACGCAGTCAGGCTGTTTTGTTATTTTTTTGTAAGAAAATATAATAGGCATAAGTTAGTATAAGGAGCACTTCCAATTTAGTGTTCATCTGCCTTGTGAGAGTATTTTCTGATACCAATCCCTACAGTACGTTCAAACCACGGAACCACACAGGAATAACTAAATCAACTACACTCATCAGTAAGCGTCGTTTGCTGGAGAAAAATGTCCTGGTGCTGTTCTTCAGGCGACTGAGACATAACGGAGTCACTTTGGCCTTCTGTCGTTCAGCCTTTGGCTTTCTGTGGTTCGTTCTGATTTTATTGAAAATCTTATTTTCGAGTCAATCAAGCCTAAGTTATTTGATCATTTTCTAGTGTTTAACGATCATACGTCCAATTTGGATATGAATACCTTTTTCAATATGTCAATGTGGTCATATGATCACCTCCATTGTTTGTAGCGAACGGCCAAACACACTTACTAACTAAATTAAGAATCACTACAAGTATGAGTTGAGCATGCTTAAAAACTAACATTCTAAGGGACTGGGATAAGAAAATAACGCAGCACCTTATTTAGTGCTCTCTCGTTTGCTGAATTGTTCTTCTATAATTGCTTCAATAGAAAGAGCAGCCCTTAAAATCTATCCTCGCGTGAATCGCCCCATTGAATCTTCTCTCACCCATTATGATTTTACCATCTTTCGAATTTGTACCTTGCACCAATACCTTTAACATTCAGTTTAGTCGTGTCCACAACGAAGACATGTTAGCGCTGGGAATATGGCCTGCTCTTCAAACACAAATCGGTGGAATGTTTGAACTCCCAATTATACCTCCGAACCATTTAGTAGTACAACGAGAGTAATACTAAGTCGTTCTACTGCTCTTTACATCTCCGAGAGAAGTACAACGTCTTTTATATCGAATTGCGATTTTTTGTTTTCATTAGTTAGCAAACGTCACCATTTTAACTTTCAACTTTCTTAAAGCCTGCTACGTCTTTTCTTTGTATGACATACTCAACTGTTCTGATATCTACGAGAGCCTTTGGTTATAAACTCTAGATTACTGCTTGGATGCTAGCAAAAAATTGGCAGAATTATCATCGAAACCCTTTTTAATTAATTCAGATCGAATTCGATGAGGACGTTATTTGTTTTCATTTTTAAATCTTTTGGCTGGTTTATGTTTTCATATTTATTTCGATTTCTTTGAAGTTGTTTACGTTGATTGCTTATGAGAAGCGTGTGGAGATGTTTATTTTCTTTGATTGTTTTTGATACTTATTATAAAGGATTGCTTCGCTTTTAATTAAACTATTTGTGTGTGAAATATTAACAAAATCGTTTTTAATTTGGAAGGCCTATATTCGCCATTTTATGAAAGATGATATATGGAATATATCCTCTTTCAAACGTCTTCCCCTGCAGTTCATGCTGGCACCAACTAAAATGGTACAATATACAATGACTCTGCCGTAAAAATCCGTCTGCCAGACCCGCGACTTTAGGAAACTCCAAATAAAAAGTCTAGCAGGATCAAATCACTTCATCTTGGTTGCAAATTCACTTCACCCTTGCGTGCAATAATAGTACCATCAAATCGTTCAGGCAGAATGTCTATCGTGGCGTTCAATGTTAGGCACGTAGCTTCGTCATGTTGGAACTTAATCCCGTCTACGTCCATATCGTCCAGTTTGGGCAAAAAGAAGTCGGTTATCATTGTTCTGCATCGATCGCTGTTGACGTACCAAACAGTCACTTTTAGTGAATGCATTACTACCTGGTGAAACTCGAGGGGTTGCAACCAATCCATGTACGGCAATTATGCTTTTTTCTAGTTTCAAAAGAAGAATTTTTGGTCAAAATTAATGTCCTCTTCGAAACGCTCCAAAGCCCAGTCGGCGAATAGAAAAGGTTGTTTCGGTCATTTACTTTGAGCTTCGGGATCAATTGAATCTGTTACGGGGAAGTTCTAATGCATGGCGACGATTGGATTGCCTTGGAGATTAGAGACTAGATTGCCTTTCCAATGCAATTTCACAGACCGCGGCAATGCTTTCGGCCTATATGGCGTTTCTTTGACGAATGTATGACGTGTATTTTTTACGTGACCAGTGGGCTCGAATTTGACTACCCAAAGTGGGAAAGTTCAATTCTTAAAAATCACCGTGTCTGCCGTTAAATACGCAGTACGTGCGTAAAGATTGCACCAACGAACCAACATTTTGATAATAAATTTTCAACATTTAAACGTGCTAGTAATTTGACATTAATGACTGAATTCTAAACAACATATTAGACAATTACCACAACAATGTGGGCGGTATACCAACTCGTCCCAATTGAAACCCCCTACATTTTTGTTTTGAGGAGTTTTTGAGGACAACTCGCTTAAACTATGGGCAATCACTCATTTCCCCTTGGCTCCGTGAGCGAAAATACTTTTCAGTTCAGATAGTTCCTTGATATGCGTTATGAAGATTCTACACTAGTCAGTATCGATCATTCATTCAAACTTTTTTGTTTCAAGCACCAATTCAATTCAAACACGTTTGTACAAACACTGATTAAGCTGTACGCAATGGACCCTCAAAATTGGTACTCCTTCCGAACAAAATTTATTCCATAACAGTTTCCGAACCGCAAATTTAAGTTCCGCGAAATAGTTGATACCTTGAGAATATCAGAAGGCAATTTGATTGTGTAGAAATTGCTGCCGAATTAGATTCCGCGTTTTTTTACGCAGCGTCAAAATCATGAACGACGATTGAGCTAGTTGATCGATTGATCTCACATCACAATAAAAAGCATTTCATAGCCACAGAACATAAATTCGCAGAACAAAACATGGAACAAAACATGGATGAAATGGATTGAAACTGTACACCTGAATTAAAAACATCGTAAGCTGAGTCAACATCTGCTGATGCAAGCCGTTCGGAGCCATCTAAAACGCAAAACTCTTGAGAAGCGTAAAACCATAAATTTTGGGTAATACAATTTTGGAGCGTAGAATGATTGGATTTGGATTGTAGAAATCAAGAAATAATGGCTTCACATGCAAATGCCCAAAACAATGCCCAGTGTCGCAGATATGTGAAAACGGTTGGTCAAATGTCAAATCAAAGGCTTTGAAATGCATCCCCTATCCTTAGTATTTTCCAAATTTAGCTGCCACTAATATTGCCATGTTTTTTGTTTATCAAAAAATTTTCTTCAGAGAGAAAAACTGTTAATATGAAGAAATAACTACCGGAAAATGAATGCGTTTTGAACGCAAAAAATAATCGCCCAACAAATGGCATAAAAAATATTTAAAGAGTATTGCGATCAATCTTTTCCTCAGGAGTAGAAATTCGATTAAAAATGTTAATGAATATAAAAAAAAGAATGTAAAATTTTTGCACGACAAATGCTTTTTATCCACAATTTTCTCTTTACAGATTGAAAATAATGATGGTTTGCCGGCAATTCTGTGCGAACGTTGTATTGCCCGTTTGAAAGTGGCATACGAATTTCGTCGACAGAGTATCCTTTCGGATCGCCATATACGAGCATTTTTAAAGAAAGTTAATAATGAGTTCAAAGAGGTGGCGAGTTCATCAACAGCCACATCAAATGCGTTCACAGATGACGAAATGGAATTACTCATTGAAGCCGGCTATAAAACGGAGATGATGACATTAGTTGATGAAGCGACCTCATCGGACGATAAATTAGATAAAATTACAATAAAAAATGAAAGCATTCAATATATATCTGAACTAGATGGCTATTTGCCAGAAGATGAAGCGGAACAATATCGAGTGGATGAGATTCATTTTCAGGAAAGCGTTGAAACCGAAATAGAAGATGCAAATATCGAAGAAGAATATCACGTTGATGAAAATTCACAGATGGATACAATAGAAGATCATGATGATGACTCCAGTAATGTGGAGTACATTGAATCCAAGGTAATTGATCCCCATGCCAAACCGACTGTACGATCTCATATTTGCACAAAGTGTGATAAGGATTTTAGCACTAAGACGAATTTGATGCGGCACATATTGACCCATAGCGGAGTCAAACCTTATCAGTGCAATATTTGTGGCAATGGGTTCACTCAAAATGGATCTTTAAAGCAACATATGTTGATACATACAGGTGAGAGGCCCTACAAGTGCGATGTGTGCGGACGGGGATTCACACAGAGTAAATCACTGGTTTTTCATATGCGACGTCATACAGGAGAAAAGCCTTTTACATGTGAGAAATGTGGCCTAACATTCCGGCAGAAAGACGGGTTGAAGGTAACGATTTCCCATGTAGTTTAGTTAAAATTTCAATTGTTTCTGTTTTGTATAGCGACATATGCAGATGAAGCATCTTGGCGCCGCGGCAGAAGCTCATATTTGTTCCATATGTCAAAGGATTCTTCATTCAAAATATTCACTCGCAATCCACATGAAAAAACACACGGGCAACAATTCAATGTACAAATGTGAACTATGCGAAAAAATATTTTCATCTAAGTCATCGCTTGAAAATCATACAAGGCAACACACAGGTGAAAAACAATTTAAATGTAGTGAATGTAATAAAGAATTCAATCGAAAGTCGTCATTGTTGGCACATGAAAAAATGCATATGGACGAGAAACCGTACAAATGTGAAGAGTGTAATAAAATATTTGGCGATGAGGAACAGTTGATGGCCCACATTGAAACGCACAAAATGAAATCACCAAAAACATTTCAGTGCGGTAAATGTTCAAAAAGTTTCTCCATAAAGTAATTTTAAACAATTATCTATGAAAATTTCTTATATTCTTCATTAATGGGGTTTTACGGAATAATTTGAATATTAACCTGGACTTGAACCTCATTCCCAAGATAACCGCGCATTAAGGTTTAGGATAAATAAAAATTCGAGCGTTATGATTGAAATATGTAATTTAATTTTTAAAAATGCATATTAACTTAAAGCTTTCTGTAAAGCCCTGTTACACAGTCTATTTCTATATTGTGATAGAATCACTCGATCCTTTTTGTGACATTTCATACTTTCTTTTACAGACGAAATCTCCTCCAACATCTTAGAAACCACAATCGAGATGCAATGATCATGTTCAGTTGTGACGAGTGCAATATCGCCTTCACAACTCATCGTGATTTAAAGTTGCATCGTCTTAACGAGCATAATGAAAATGTGTCCGATTTGAATGAATGTGATATCTGTCGTATTCCATTCGTATCTATAGCTGATTTGAATCGACATATTTCCGCTGTTCATGATGCAATAGATGCAAAGTGTGAACAATGCGGGGAACATTTCGTATCGAAAAAATTATTCGAAGATCATTTATTAGAGCATGAATTGTGTATAACATAAACGTATGTTTGAACATATAAATATCGATTAATTGTACAAATAAAATTAACTAGATAATAAACTTAGGATAATTTTTTTCACGCTGCTTTTTATTTATTAATATGATGTTATATTAAGGACACTTTATAATTGTTCGGAATAAACTGAAATGATAGACTGCATAGCTCAATAAACAATCAAATCTTTAGGTATTTGCTTGCTTAACAAACTTTCACCGTTTCTCGTATCTGCTTTTAATTCATGTAAAAATGGCGATGTGTCATTTCGGTGTAATTATCGTTCAACAGCTTCTTTAGAGTACAAGTAAGAAACCTATTCCTTACGAATCAAACTGGCGTGCATCGTTCTAAAGTGCAAGAAAAAGAAATAAGTAATGTACAATATACGAAGGTCTTTCAACTAATGAACTATTTGATTCTAAGGGTTTAGTATTGTGGAGTGAGACGGAGGGTTAAGTAATGTGAAGTTAGACGGAACATCAAGAAGATTTTAGGGATTCCCTCTAGAAGACTCGAGGCCAAGCCGACGGCTCAATCGGTTCCTTAATTTTTCATCAAAAGCAAAAGATCATCCTTCGATTGCGGAACTTATCATAATAAAGTTTTTAACGAAGGAAGGCGTTGATCCCGCCGACATTCGGGATTTATTGCATGCGTGCTTTGTAGGGAATGCACTCTCATCGAAACGGGTGAAAGGGTTGGTTGGTATGGAGAGTTACCGAAAGCCGAAACAGACTTGTCTGGCGGGAACGTTATGCCAACGATTTTTTGGTACTTTCAAGGTGTTTTACATATTGATTTTCTCCACAGTCATCGCTCGATAAACACTGCATTATATCTGTGTCTTTTTGACCTTGTTCGAGTTGCATAGCGCATCATCAGCCCAAACGAGTCGTCCTGTTACTGCATGACATTGCAAGACAGCACAGAGCGGCCCAATCAACCGAAAAAATTAACTAAAAAATTTACAGTCCAGACCATTCACATTATGATTTGCATATATCGGAGCCTCTCAAGAGGGTACTTGGACGAGAGCGTTTTACCTCCAATGAACGGCTTCGACAGATTTAGCGTAATTTGTACGATACGGCATTAAGAAACACCGAAGATTGGTTGGTTTAATATATTTTACCCGTTCCATGTGTAAAATACTTTATTAAGTAGTAAAACTTAGTTGAAAAATGTCTGTGAAGTCTATTTTATTCTTGAATTCAAATTCCTTTTTATTTCAAAAAAGGCTCGTTTATATCTAAATGGTCCTCGTATTGACAATGAGTTAGGCAATTTTTTAATGGGATTATGCCGCACCAATATGAATGTTTTCATAGTTTAAATAAATATGAATGTACTAGCTATCTCTACTCTTTTGTAATGTTCGGCCTGTTACTTTTTCTTTATTGTTGTAATCATTTAACATTGCTATTTATGTTAACTGGTACATTAGTGTGTCGGCTTTCGCATTCATAAATCGAATTGTTTCAGAAGGCTCCCTTATCAGCTCTTGTAGTTAAGTTTATTATTGAATTTTTTTGCGAGTATTTATCATTTTACTTGATTGTTTTGGACAGCGTTTTTAGGGATGTTCATGTCAATTGTTAAGGTTCTGCAACCTCATTTCGGATCTTTGTCTTCATTGGGTTTCATCTAAATTTTTTTCATGTTTTGAAGTTTAGGAATCCGAGCTTCGTCATCATCAATTGGGTTTGCTCATCGCTTTCAAGGCTTCTCAGCTAGTCTTCGTCTTCGGTTTTCCCGTCAAATACTTTTATGGGTATTCAAATATTGTACATGTGTTGTGCGTGGCCACGCCCCTCGATGTTCTATAACGTTGGAAACCGTTGGCTCGTGGTTGGTGCTCGTAGTACTTCGTACTACTCATTGCTCCATTTGATTCGGCTTTCATCTGGAACTCGTTTGTTTCCGATGGTTCTACTTTTGAGTACTTTTCGTTTGAAGGTTGTTTTCGGTTGCCTGCTATGGTCTTAGTTTCGCATTGAAAACATATTAAAGTCTGTATCATAGATTTACACATACGGAGCTATGAGACTTGTACACCTTTATCTCCGTGCTAATTTACATTCTAAAGTCTCAAGATTATAGTCTATGTTTCTCTATTGACATCAGTCATGTATGTTATGTACGATTTATTGTTATTAAAAGGTTTCATGCTTTCAAAACAACTAGTATGTAAGTAGGTTGGAATACATATTTTAACGAATAATTTAACGAAGAATAAGCATGATTTCATTTATTTATGTTACACGAGCATTAGGAGCGCAGAATGCAATGGGAAATCCAAGACGACACGTTGATGCTTATCCTTGTGCTTTTTTTCAGAAAAGCAAAGGTTAGACTTAAGCGCGTATAAGATTATAACGGAGTAAAGATTTATTGAACATTAATTTTTTCGATTCATTATTATTCGTATTACTAATTATAAGTGTCTGCAGATCGCAAGAAGGATAGCGAAAATCTTGCTGGTTAAATGATTTAAATCTATTCAATTGTAATTATTTTTACTTTGAAATCAAATTACAACCAAATTCGCAATTAAACAGAATAGTGGGCGTCGCAGGCTTAAAGAATTAGTGAAAATATATCTAAATAAGAAATTGATTTCAACTTTTGAGTAAATAAATGCTGAATTTTCAAAGAAAAGTTGGCGTAGCAACAAAAGAGTGTTGACTAGTTTATTATGTGCATTACAACATGCTAGCATAGAGATCAGAAATAATCAAAGAGCTGGTAGAAGTAGCAAGAAAACATCGAAGAGAAATTAAAAAATTTTGCGATAAATATGTTTTGAAATTTTAATGATAATATTTCGCAATATATATTCAAGATACTTAAAATAACAAACATTCTAATCGGCACTTTGAGTGGAAATAAACTAAGACAAAATAAATTTTAATGTTTCAAACCTTTAATTGCATTTTCAAATACATTTAATGCATCGAAATATTTTAAATTATGTTTCATTGTTTCCACAAACCGTTCTGTTGACATTCCTTTATCCATCTTTTTATTCGCTAGCTCTTCATCGGCTAACTCGTCGAAACCAAATATTTTTGAGTCATCTTTGGGCACGGTTACCAGAGGAAAATCACCAAAAAATATGAATAAGCTGAAAACTTCACGTTCTCTGACTTCCTCCAACAAATTTGTCAAAGATGGAATATTTGTTTCTTGTAAATTTTCTAACGCGTTTCTGAAAGCGGGGTAATAAAACCTCTCAATAAATTCTTCTTTCCTTTTGAGGACGTTAAGTTGAGCGCTTGAAACGAAAAGACAATTCAAATCCAACGCCGGAGTATTTACGTAACAATCTGAGAAGTCTATCTATGAATTAAAACAAAGAACGAATGAATCATAGACATCATTTTCGGTAGTTTTATTATTCTTACCAAGAGAGCATCTTGTGGATTATAGTTTTCATCGTACTTGAACATAATATTATTAACCCAAACATCACCGTGGTTAATAACTTCGATTCCATCTAGCTTGGGACTGAAACTCTCGAACATAATATCAGGGAAATTGTTATGAATGTATAAAAGTTTCATAGCATATTGCTCGAATCCGTGCATACAAGATAATTTTTCGGATGCCATCTTTAAATTTCTCTTGTAGTGATTAAGAAAAACATCTGCGTTTTCGATATTTTTGTCGAAAAGTACTTCCTTAAGGTTATCTTTTATGTGCGGTTCCTGCAATAAAACATGAACAGATATTCATTCGTACTGATGCATTACAAACCTTTGCAAGAAGATGCATGGAGGCTGCATGGTATCTACCAAGCCGATCTAGGACTAATTGTAAATGTTTCGCGTCAAGTCCAATAACACGATCAGCCAAAGAGTATGCTAGTGGTAAAAGATCTTGTAAAACTAATGTTTGAATTGGATTTTCAGTAGCGTAATAACATCTGTTAGTAATTGAAAGGATGTTGAAAAGATATTAATTAAAATATTTGCTCATACTTACATTGGGGCTATCTGCATATTCAAAATTTGTTGTACTTTGGGAATTAATTCAAAATAAATGTGTTTTTCGGTACTGTATAATTTCATTCGCTCAAGGATTGCACGATCACCATCGGTTGGTATACTTTTTACTAATAATTGAATATTTTCATCGTTTCCTTTTTCTGAGTCGTAGACTATTTTTACACGATGTATAAAGCTGGCATAATTATCTCCTGGATTAGTTCCTTTCATAATCTCAAGGTTCTTAATTCGAAGGTTTGTTACATTTAAGCCTTGTTGCAAGCATTTGGTAAAGAAAAGGTTATCTAGATAAATTGGATAATCTGCAGCGGTTTTTCCTTCCATATTTTCTTCGATAGTGAATCCTAGCACGAAGAAAAATTAATCTTTTAAATTAATTGTAATTAATCTCTCTACCTAACTTTTGGAAACTCTGTATCTGTAAGCTCATTTCTACCAGGTGCAATATAATATATTAGTGTTTTGTATTAATCGGTTGTTTTTGTAGACTGTTAATAAATATATTTGATGTCCTTCCTATAGTCTTTTTTGTATGACATACACAAAAAACTAAATATATTATTTACATTATATGTTAACTTTGATGATTTAATTTATTTTATAATAGGAATTTATGTTTTTGTTATAGTCTGATTGGCGAATTATTAGCTGACTTCGTTTTTCGTATAAAAATCTGGATCCAGGATTACTAAGTTAATGAGTAAACTTATAAAATTAAGCATAAACTTATGCTTAAGGACTTCTGATGGTTTTACTTTACTAAAAGTCGTAGAAAAAGGTATACTGTAGGTAATAAAATAGTGCATGGTGACATTGTGACGCTTCTATTGCGACGCACTATTTTCGACCATATTTGGAAGCTAGGATTGGTCTATGAATATTCACATCAGTCAAGTGAGGTAAATTTGAATAATCGGGTCGTCATATACATATCTCTGGTTGCTCGGTACAAAAACGAACCTTTCTTGGACTGGATTAGTGATGAAAAATGGATTTCATACAAAAGCATCGTGAGGGAAACAGCTTATTGGGAGCTCGGACTGTTTGCCTCGCCCGCCAGCTTGAACGTGAAGAAGTGAATGTTGGGTGTATGGTAGGCCATCCAGTGACCAATAAATTACGAGCTTTTGAAACCTTATGAACTAAATTCGGAGACATACACATCCCCCTGCGGATAAGCAAAAAGATGATTGAATGCGAGAAAAGAGACCGGCGATATTCAATAGGAAGCGTCAGAAAATCACATAGCTAGGCTGGGAAATTCCTTCACCCTCCGTTTATCACTTCTGTCTTTCATTGCAAACCTTTTTACAGGAAAAAATTCAAAACTGAAGCTGATGTCAGCCAAACACTAGTTGAATTCTTCTCCTTTAAAAATAAATGATTTTTTAAAAATGGCATTTACAAGTTTCCATTACCCTGGCAAGAAGTCGTAAGAAACGATGAAAAGTATACTGTACAATATATTGTATCTGGTAAACCTAATATTTAGATGAGAATCATGTATTATAGAAATACTACACCAAGTAATTATCTCTATTCATTTGAGTTATTTTATCTTATGGAGGAGTTGATATTAAAATATTCAGTTTATAATTCCTTTAAATATTTATTAAAGCGATAGATAAACGATTCATAGTTAATTTGGATTTTAACAGTTTCTCGAGGCAATTTACTTTCACATTAACTCACTTTGCCAGGCGCTCCCCTTTTTTTCCAAGCCACCAAAAAATATGATTTTGAATGTTTGAATTGCTTTGTTCAATGACCTATCAGTTTGGCATAAATCCTTGTCTTGTAGTCTGCCATCAAGATTAGGGAATAACAAAAGTCACAATTTGTAAGTTTTGCGAATATGGTGCATTGTCCCGATTGGCGTTTCAATTCCACAATTATCGTTATTGAGACAGCGTATGAGTATATTTATGAATTATCTTGATTCGGCAAGATTTAATTTTTCAACGGACCATTCTTCCTTCAATTTTCATTCGGCCAGATCAGAAACGATACATAATGCTTAACCCTGGAAAGATAATCTGCATAAAAATTACGCTCTACGCTCTCCAGCTCTAAGCAATGCAGTTGCATTGCTAGTTTTTCATGACATCTCATTCCTAGATTGTACCTTTCGTGGGATGAATGCGCCGTTCATCACAGTGTCGCCATTTTCGGGATATAGTGATCATATGCGTAAAAATTACGCATGATTATCTTTAAAGTGATTTTTGGGATTTCCACTAGACTAAATATTGGTGCGATTTTCCGGGATCTCCACCAAATATTCTAAATATTTGTGCGGTTATTTACATCTGATATAATTGTGGACGAATTGTAGTTATATCAGAGCCTGATATTACAACCTCTAATCTATTCAAATATTTTGAATTAAATCCTTTTTTATTACCTTACATTTTCATACTCACTACACGTGATATCCCTTTTTAATTGCTATGGAATTTTACTGTTTCGCTACATGTTCTTTTTCCTTTTTTAATTGCTTTATGAGGTTGTCGGCATCTCAAAGATTTTATAAAGATTCTGCATAAATGCTAGACTAATGATTACTTTCGTTTATGGTGCATCATTGCTGATCTCAGGAATATGGTAAAAACCTAATATACATATAATAGGAATCATAGGATACGTAAAGTATGAAAAGCCAACAATGTTTTAAAGTCTTCGAAAAAGACGAGTTTAATTTCTTAATAATTATGTTGTGTTGTGATATTTTTGTGAATGCACTCATTTATTATGGCCAGCAGAGGTTTACGAGACGATGAAATCCTGGCTAGTCTGTTAGAAAGGGACGATGATAGTTCAGTGATACTGTAATTGAAAGCCATAATTTTCATAAGTGAAAATGTCATTGAAAGTGATGTAGAAGAAGCCTTTGAAGATGAGATAGCTGAAGAACTACTAGTTGATGATAATGAGTCACGCGATTCATTATCTGTTAATCGTCAAGTTATATCGTTGGCACAGAAAACTATCAAAGGCAAAAATAAATATTGCTGGTCGACTTCGAAACCTGATAGGCGCAGCCGCCGAGTTTCTGTATTGAACATTGTTACAGCTCAAAGAGGTCCGACACGCATGTACCGTAATCGATGTGATGCTGTTTCATGCTTCGAAATTTTTTTCACTGAAGAAATAGTGAAATCGTAAGATGGACGAATGCTGTATCATTGAAGTGAAAGGAGTCTATGACTGCTGCTACATTTCGGGATACGAGTAGAACTAAGATACGCTCACTTTTTGGAATCCTGGTAATGACAGCTATGAGAAAAGATAATCAGTTTAGTATCGATGAGCTTTTCGAACAATCGTAATCAATGATTTATGTTTCGGTGATGAGTCGCGATCGTTTTGATTTTTTAATAAGATGTCTTTGCATGGATGACAAACGCATTCAGCAGTTGCTTGGGTTTCGAGGTCTGTGTCTATTCAAAATATACATATATACACAGCAATCTAAGTACGTATGGCGTATAAGTATATAATCTTGATGTTGTGTGATAGTGGCACAAAATACATGGTTGATGCAATACCTAATTTGGGAAGAGGAACTCAGTCAAGTAGCGTACTTCTCGGGGAATATTTTGCCAAAGAGTTGCGGAGGCTCCTACATGGCAGTCGGCGTAATATTACAAGTGACAACTGGTTCACCTAGATTCCGTAGGCAAAAAAAAAACTTCAGGAGCCATATAAGTTCACAATGGTGGGAACTGTGCGGTCGAATAAGCCCGATATTCCTGAAGAAAAGAAAAACAACCGCTTAAGACCAGTGGGAACATCAATGTTTTGTTTTGACGGGTTCCTTACTCTGGCATCCTATAAACCTAAGGCAAATAAAATTGTCTACTTGCTATCATCTTGCGATGAAGATGCTTCCATTGACGAAGTTTCCGGAAAACCTGAGATGATTATGTATTATGATCAAACTAAGGGTGGAGTTGACACACTAGATGAAATATGCGCACTAACGTCTTGCAGTAGAAGATTAATAGATGGCCCATGGCTGTGTTTTACGGAATGATCTATGTTGCTTGCGTAAATGCGTAAGCAGTAAAGATGAGAAGCTCTTAAATCCAAAAACTTTTATAAAGAAGCTGAGCATGGAACTTTCATCGCCGTTTATGGGTACGAGATTACAGGCCCCAACTTTAAAAAGTGCAAAAATATATGCCAAACTTTCTCAAAAGATAATCCCGGTTCATCGAGAGATATTGCAGAGGAACCTGAACCAAAAAAAGGTATTCACTGTACGTCTTGTCCTTATCAAATAAGGCGCAAGGCAAGCGCATCCTGCAATAAGTGTTGAAATGTGATATGTCGCGAACACAGCATTGATGTGTGGCAAAACTGTGTGTAGATAATTTCTTTAACGATATATGTTCTTGAGTTAATTTTAAGGTTTAGTATTAAATTAAAAAAGTACTTTTTGGAAGGTTTAGAAATTTTGTGTTTACTTTGTCAATGAATAAAAATATATTCCCTATCTATCATGGGTTTCATTTGATTTGTAGTCAAACATAAGAACTCAATTAGTTTATTCACATCAGTAAACAAAATCGCACACAGCAGAAAATTGAACTTATGCGTGAAATTTACGCAAGATTATCTTTTCCGTACAACTAAATATGATTATCTTTCCAGGTTTAAAAATCGTGGCAATAACATTGCGGCCAATTTCTCTGAATTGCTTTCTTTGGAATTGGTTATCGTTTACAATCTTCTTTTTTGACAGTTTTTGGCCTCAGGAGTATAAAAAATACTCCAGAGGCTAAAAACATATTCATGTACCATGTTTTGTCGATAGTGATGAATCGAAGCATAAATCCGTCCTTATACGATCCAAGAGACCCTCAGCGCAACCATATGGTTGCATTTTTTTAAACTGAGATCTAACTTGACACTCATCTTGGCGAAATTTTTGGTATAGAACAAAAAACACGGTGCCTTTTGAGATCCTCGTGTGCTCACTCAAATTTAAGACCCATGTGTCTAAATTAATTGAAATCTCGGTAACATTTGCTTATTTAAAGCCTGATAATTGCTGATGGCAATCCCACGATATTATCGTTTGGTGACCAATACCTCTGTAAGAAATATATGCATACGGGAATATTTTGTTTTCATATAAATATTTTCATCTTTCGTCTTCTTCAAAATCGTCTCAATTAACCTTATCTTCGCATAAGGTATCAGATTAGTCCGCATAAGATGTCACACATAAGTTTCAAGAAGTTTCTGTAACTAGACTCTTATGATAATTTTGAGCTTCTTCGACAGTTAACTTTTAATCTCGTCTTTGTTTCCTAAAAGGAGGCCCTTCTAGGGTCTCTTTATTTTATCATTACAGTGCTGGTTTTTTCTGGAAATTGGGAGAATTTTCAAGATCACAAACCCGTAAATTATTTGCACACAAATCTTTGCTCGACTGGACAAATCGGACTGCTCGACGCAATAGCTTCAAACTTGAATGTATTAATCCTTATAGCCCGTTTGATCTTATGGCAAGAACATATGGTTCACAATATTTAAGTCTAAGAAAACAGCAAACATAACAATCACATTAGATTGAACTTGCCGCGCTTCTTATCGGTATCGGTGATCCGGAAAGATTTCATTAGGACAATTTAGCCTTAATTTTAACATCATAACCATAAAACAATGCTCTATCACCTTCTATAATAAGTTTCTGCTACGTATTTTATTTAGCGATTCCGGGGCAATGGCACATTTACTCCTGTTTTTATTCGAAACGCGATATTTGGAAGTTTTCCTTCAACACGGTTCACACTCGAAACGGATGAAAAAATTTCATGGTCTGAGCGAATTGATTAGTCAACGTAATTTGCTTCCCCGATTGTCTGGATGACCTATGAGCTCGTTGTATTCAATGCATACCCGGCCATATTGAAAACGCTTTTACCATTTAAAAACCCTATTTTAGTTACAGTTCACTAACTGCAATGATCAATTTTCTGGCAGATTTAGAACAAACAAACAAATTTAACGGACTATTACCGGTTATAATTTTGACAAAGTCGCTTTTTTTTGTTTTTACATTTGTTGATTCTTTATACTTTCAGAAATCATCTCCTAAATTTTTATATAAAAATTCAAAAAAGCAGTTTTATTGCATGCGCGATTTCAGTGCTCGACAACTGGTTTGACGAGTTTCTTCAGGTGCGCTTCTCCTCTCTCCAAAACACCGTTTTTCTATTCAATTACATATATATAAACAAATAAACCTAAGTGTCGGCCTTCTCGAACGTATTTAGATTATATTTGGAAGTGTACACAAACGTTCGATATATTCAAAATGGGCAAAAATCCGCATGGTAAAGGAAAACAGGAACTTATGCAAAAAAGCAAGGAATGTGTGGAAATCTCGTGAATTTCAAGGGAATCATAGTAAAAAGCAGTACAATACAGATAAATCATAGTACAGAACATAGTACAGTATTCACAAGAACTTCGCCAAGTAAATTGTCAACAAGTAATTTTGAAGTTAAGCTCTAACATTATTATTGTGTTTTGTCGTTTTCCCTCGTTTTCTCGGCGTTGGTGAGTATATTACAGTGTAAAACGTGCGAAAAGATGTGAAATTTACGAAGACTGCAATTTGCGGACTAAAATTAAAATAAATATTGAATTAAAAAACAATACTGAAAACAATAAAGAGTGTTACAACAAAACACTTTGGGCTTTCGGACGGGAAGTTACGGAATTGGCTGGTAATATTTCATTAGCCATATTCAATGGAGGAAGAACACCTCTCTTGAACATATTAGAGGTAATGGGGTGCATAATTGGACATTCAGCCTCAATTATGTAAAAAAAGACGAAGAGCGATTCGAGATGGCTAACAATGCGAGTACAACGGCGTCAAAGGCAGCTCGCTTGGCAAAGCAAAGCAAACAGCGCAGCAAGAGGAACAGCAAGAATTTGTTGATTCGAGACTTCTTTTATATGGACCAGGGGTTGCTGATTAACCAATTGTAAGTGTTGAAACTTGGATTTTTTTAAAAATATTACAATATAAACAGTAAAAAAAACTTTACAGGCGATTTTCTCGTTTTTTCAATTGGCCCAGACTTATTCTCCGAAACCACTAGGCGGATCTTTTTAATTTTTAGTGAGTTTTGTTTGTTTTGATGTTCTTTATCGTAATTTACCATAACACTGTAGAAAAATTTGAAAAAAAAATTGACAAGGGGAAAAACGAGAAAAATGTTATTTTTACAACAATTTCTTCAATAGTCTTTTTTATAACAGGTGGTAAATGACGATATTAGACACCATTTTTTGTTTCAGACTTGTAAACCCCGGGTCATGGAGCATTATCATTTTTCAGCACTCAACTTTAGTGCTCTCTATATAATTTTGTACATATGAAAAATAAAAAAAAACTTTTTATAATTTAGAACATTGTACTAGTAAAATATGAAAGTTATACAAGGTTATATAATAAAGGAAACGAAAAAAAAAATTAATCATAGGTAATTTTTTGCCTTTGTAACCGGTAATACAAGAAAAATCACTTAATACAATATCTTTGATGCATGATTTACGTACACGAAATAACGCCGACTGTTTCAAAGCACGAACTGTTTTCTAAGAATTGGCATAGGAATCAGTAGCCATATTGAATGACATGTTTGCCAACACAACAACGAAAAAAAAATTGTGGTAATCGGACTAATGTAACATATTCAATTCTAAACTTGATAAAAACACATACTAAATACATACTACTAAACCGTACGTACAAAAAAATTTTATTGGGAATCTCAAAGCACACTGTTGGTTGTATTAAGTACTAAGCAAAATCATTTTGTTTTCGCCAAAGCATCATCAATTGTATTTAAATTTTCGTAATACGTTAGACAATACTTCATCGTTTCCAGAAAGCGTTCGCTAGACATTCCAACATTTCTTTTCTTGCTAGCAATAGATTCATCAAAAAATTGAGTGAAACAATTTGTTTTTGACTCTTCCCAATTTAACGATATCAAAGGGAGTGCTCCAAACATATTGAGCAAACTGAATATTTCACGTTGTTGCATTTCGACTAGGATTTTCCTTAAACTCGGAACGGCTTGACTGCTTATTCTCTGCAATGTTTCTTCAAAAGCTGGGTAATAGTATTTCTCAACCAATTCATTCTTTCTCCTTAGTACATCGAGCTTCGCACTTGTGACAAAGAAGTAATTTAAATCGAATGCAGGACTGTTAACATAAATCGATTGAAAGTCGACCTGCATTAAAAATTTCCCTCATTAGAGATGATTATCTCCAATTGTAGAAGATAAAAATACTTACAAATAGTGCATCATTCGGTCTTTTATTTTCATCATATCGGAACATAATATTGTTCACCCACACATCACCATGATTAATTGTTTTGATATCGGCAGGATTATGTTCTATGCTTTGTAAAGCAATGGTAGGAAAATGATCAAAAAGTGCAAGTAATTTGGGCGCGAAGTGTTTGAAATCAGGAAGTTCCATGACTATTTCAGCTGCTTTTTTCAAATTCTTGCGGAAAAATATTTGAAAAGTATCAGTTCCCACCGAGTCTTTGCTAAAAAAGCCATATTCGAATCTTTTCTGCAACTCTGGATACTGTCAAAAATTCAAAGTTAATCAGGTTGAAGTTTAAGGTTCAGTGTATACCTTTTCTACAAGATAAACGCCCCCTGCGTGAAATTTGCCAAGTTTTTTGAGAATCAATGCACAGCTTTTCTCATCTAAACCAACAACACGATCATCTAGTGCATATCCCTGTTCTTTGAGATCCTCGAACACAATGGTCTGTATAGGATCCCTCGTTGCGTAATAGCACCTACAGTGAAAACGCTCTGCTAGACAAATTATTTCCATAAGAAAAATCATTTGCTTTACATGGGTGCTATACGACTGTCCACAAGGCGGTGAATTTGTGGCAAAATATCGAAATAAAGTCCTGTTTCTTTACCATACATGTTGATATCCTCGAGAAAGGCACGATCACCATCTGTTGGCATACTTTTGACCATTAAATTAGCTGATGCGCCGCTTCCGTTTCCATCTTTATATTGTACAACTATACGATACATGAAGCTGGTGTAATTATCCCCGGGATTCGTCCCAATTGTTATTTGGAAATCATCAACTTTAATATTAGGTAGGCAAAGGCCATTGTGTAAACATGTAGCGAAGAATTCTCTGTTGAGATATTCTGGAAATGTTGTGGTACAATTGGTTGCCATTGAAGATATTTTGACTGGGGGAAAAATTGTTAGAAGACTATACAAACTGTAAAGTTGCATTAAATAAACAAAGTTTATAAACATTAAAAATAGCTTCGCCATAATGAAGTAATATGATTATATGCTATCCATTGCGTGCATCGTATAAAAACGTGAAGAAAGGTTACTTTCGTCACTGGATAGTACTTGACACTACTCAATAACTTCACGCTTTGAAAATCTTGTGCTTGTTTAACAAACCCCTTGTTCCGTTGATAGTTTAGGCTTAAAAATCGTTTTCTTATATTTTTTTTATAAAGATTTAACACGAAAGAGATGTTGGAAATGCTGGAGATTTGAAAAAAAATCAAAAAATCGATGCAGCAATTGGATAAATTTTCGCGCAATTATTTAATTAGGGAACCACAGCTAACTAAGTTCCTTACTATAAGATACGATAATAAGAAAGCCAGCTTGCTATACAAAAGATAAAAGTTTACAAAACCCAACACTTTTTTGAATATTTAGCTAAACATTTGATAAAAATTGTGAAGACAAAATACTAAATGAGTACTAGCGTTTATACTGACTTATTCATTATGAAAGAAAATCACGAGCCCTTTTAAACAAACTCATAGACTGAACGAGGTAATTAAAAAAGGATCTTAACTTAAAAGGGGGCCACGACTTCAAATCCAGGAAAAACAAACAAACGAACAGCTCCTCGCAATTAGTGACTTTTTCTTTGCCAAAGCTCCAACTGACATCGATAACATAAACATCGTACTTAGATTTGTCTGCAAGGTTGAAGCAAAGCGTTTGCGTAAGAGTGCGGCAATTAGTTAACCAGGTCAAGGTCAATGAACTAAATTCTTAGAGCTCCATCATACTTTGGTCTCCACTAAGGAAGAAGAAGGCGAACTAAAAAGTGTCATTGTGGGCAATTCACGAACTGTCAGGGTTTTGCAAGGAGTGAAGAATACAGAAAAATAAACGATACGAACATAATATTTGCACTAATTGCCACGCGATTGAGGAAAAACAAGTAAAACCACAACCACTCTGGTCCCACCAAACACAGGGCATGGTCTTCTTGCCGACATGATTTGGGCTTGGTGTTGAAGGAACGGCTTTGCCAGGTGAAAGCCACAATTTTTTGGGCTACGGGCTGTCAAAATAAATCCATTTTTTATCACCACAATTCGATGCAAAAACGATTTCCTTTCGTGGTGCCGAAGCAGCATGTCATAAGTATCTTTGTGATTTTCCATTTGACGCTCATTCAAATCGTGTGGGGCATGTATATCCTGGCTCATATTTTTATGTGACACGTTTGATGTGTCTGCTAATTGCCGTTCTTTCATATTGAAATTATCACATTTAACTTGTCGAAACCATGTTTGACATGTCCTTATTGATGGAACGTGTGCACCATATGTTTATACTAGCAAACGATGACTCTCAACAGTCTTTTTCTTTTGGTTACACAAGAAAAGCAATACGTGCCGTAAATGCTCTTTTTCTGCCATTCGACATGATTAATCAACATGGCAAAGGTAATACGCTAGCTTTGGCGGAGTCAACCTGTGTGCGTTTGTAGCTAAATGTCAGACGATCGAAATGACTTATGTGTCAAGTTAATAAGCTGCGTAGATTTCGCTTGCCCATCTCATAGTAAAACCGAAAAAAGCTTATGAAGAAATACAAATAAATTTATTCTATTTCCTTATGTATAAGAATATGCATAATAATAAAAAAAATATAGTTATATATGATATGTTATAAGCATTACGACAATTTGACACCTGTTATTTTAGGTTCAGGATACTTGTTATTTATTCCTTTGCCACGAGTTATTTCAATATATGGTAGTACTAACTGACCCTTTAGACAATAGGATCAAACCTTCTTCAACTTTTTTTTCTGGGGGTGTGAAATCTTTGGTCTGCGAAAATGAACTGACAACTATTGGCGCTGCAAACATTTTGCTTCAATTTCAAGCCCTTTCCTCCTGTTTCGTATGCCCTATATTTGCTTTGTTAGGTTTTATTTGAATGCTCCAATAGTTCGTTCCCTATAAACATAATACCAACTTATCGATTTTTTAATTAGCTGATCTTCTGTTTCGTTGGTCTATCTTCGGTCTAAAACTATAACCCGATAAGATTACACATGTTGATTTTGTGTTAATCTAACCCTAAGACACTGACCTTGGCAACATTTTTAGTATTAAGTAAAGTCACGTGATTTCTTAATATATCAAAGCGATAAAATCTAATTAGTCTTATAAATTGAATTCATATAAATAAATAGTATCTACTGATGGATTGTAGCAATGACCATTCAATTCACTCATGCACACATCACATTCGGAATGTTTAGACTTACGTGGTCGTTACCCGGTGGGAATTTCAATGTATTGTGAAAATGTTTTTATGTAACACCACACACTATTTGCTAGCACTCCTAAGAAACAAGTAAGAATGATTATTGCTTTAAAACTGCTTGCTGACCAATCTTATAGCTAGCGAACACAGATTTATTTATTTAATCAAGTTTTCGTTGCACCGTGGGAGTGTTTACATCGAGTTGTGAAATGTACTACGATGAGGGGAAAATCTCCAGATACTGAAAATTTATCTGTCCTGTCAAGCAAGAACCGACTTTATGTTTGATAGAGACTTCGTCATTATCAATTAGATTAGAAAAATAAACGTTTGATAATTAGCCTTTGCAGGGGTAAATTTTGTGATTATAATTAACAATTTGCTTTTCCAATGAGCTATTCATGCTATTCATTAATTATGAATGAGAGTTTTCCGGGCAAATATGCATTCGTTTAGTAATAACAGCTTTATCGGTAGACTATGTTTAGATTATTTACATGGAAACTAGAGTATTTTATGTTTGATATGCAGATTATCTTTATGGCTAAAATAATATGCACTTATGATAACATATAACCGTGTTTACGGATCATTATCCAATAAAAATATTCCGTTTCCCTCTTGGCTCGTTACATTCAAACGATGAAACTTACTTCATCGTTTACTTATTGTCAAGTATTCCAATTTCATAGTTGTATATACATAAAAACTTAAATTATATTTAAGTTTTATCGTATAATAAAACAGGTTAGAAAATCTTCATTCAACCAATGCCGTCAATTAACCGACACATGTTGAAAAACAATTTAATCATAAATGCGAGAATCAAATTCAAACAAGAATTGCACACTTAAATCTGATTTTCTTACTTTGATTATTTAGTCTGATCCTTTGAATGAGTTTTGACTTGAAATCAAAACATAGTCATCATAGAGCATTAGAATTCGTTTAATTGATATATTTCCTTTGGAGTTAAAACGTTTGAATATTTTATTATTTCTACTAGGTTAGGGTCACCCCTTGCCTAGGTCTATATTGAAAACTATTTCGGATGTCTTTCTAATCAACCATAATGTTTCTAAAGTGTCCAGTTTCCGAATGTTGCTAGTCCATTTGACTACAGTGACATGTGGCCATTTCATTGCATATCCTTCGCTAATGTGTTTGGCTCTCGGTGGCTTCACTTGGTACTTCAATGTCTTGTTTTCCTTCTCCTTGCTTGTTTTCTTTCAGAGCTGGATCCAAGCTGCTGGTGGATGCAGTTGAATATTCATTACTACCTTCAATATCTTGTTGGATCGTCTATCAGATAAGGATTCAAACATCAGGATCCATCAAACTTTAAAGCAAATAGTGCAACCACTTATCGAGGGAAGACTTCCTCTCAACTAATATGTAGTGAGGCTACAAGAAATAGCCTAGCGGTTGCCGCAACTTCTCCAGAATGATTTTATCTACAAATGAGCTACTGCAAATCGAGCAGAAGCTTATCTCGTATTAGGCAAGTTGTAAAATCAGGCAAGACCAATTTAATGTAGATAAATTAGATACTGTTGGTTTTTTCTGTCGAAATGCAAAAATTAATCAACACAAATTATTTATCCTTTCTTAGTATTTTCTCTTCACTCCGGCATGAACGTTTTTCTTTTAAAGTGTTTCCATATGGCGCCGGAGTCGAAGTGAACAATACAATCCTATGATTTTCTAGGTTTCAGATTTAGTTTTACTGTACGGTCATAAAATTGAAGGTTGTGTGTGTATGTATATGAGGATGTTTTTGAGACCATGGTGTCAATCGGTGCAATTGAGAGACTTCACTTATTATCCTGATTTTGAAACGAACAGTCGTGCCTTCCTCGTGCTCGTAGAGTCAAAGTTTTGAATAAGAAATTATATTAAAGAATTAATATTCGGGTTTTGATTATTTACTCCCATAACTCCCATAGATACATATACACATATCGTAGATATTTTCATCTTGATAAAGATAAAATACATCCTTTATGAAATTCATTGGCATGAACGCAAAAAAAGCATTGCTAAAGGCATGTTGAATATCCATCTATTTCACCCCTCTTCCATCGTTCCTGTTCACTTGCATTGAAGGACAATACTGAAACAATTTTCCTCTCCTATCATAAGTGTAAGTTTCCATAAAATATTCAGGGGTCACACATATTAGCAGGAATGGGTATACAATTACAAATCGTATATTTTTCCGGGACAAAGCAAAAGGAAAAAATTTCAAATTTCGAAAAAGATATTGTAGAGTTCAGTAGGCAACATATGGAATTCCTGCAGTGCAAGGTGTTGAATGATCGATACACTACGTAATAATCAAGTAAGTAAAGTCATTTTTGATTCCTTTAGAGAAAACAACGGAGTCCTGCACCACTCTCAAATACTATTCTTTTACTCCTCCCATCATATCAGATCTACTCTGGACTTTGTCCTGGATGATGAAAATGTGAGCCTTTCGGAACTAACCGTATTTCAAGCTCTGTCCTCACCATACCTCCCGGTCATATTTTGATTAGAATCAGCAGAAAATTCTCAGTACGTGACGAAACGGCTTCTCTACTGCAAAAAAGCTAATTCGTACAAATTCCAGAAAACTTTTGTTAAAAGTATTTCGTTACCTCAGGACACCCCGAAGAAAATAAAGAAGAGTAAAGAAAATCAAGAAGAAAAATAAAGAAAACAAACAAGACCGTTTGCAGAGCAATAGATACTAGCAATAGGTATTTGCTATAGATACCCACGCGTAATTCACTACGGCAACAGTGCCACAGAAGAACGTCCTTGAACACTGGTGTCAAATCTCTAACAGTAAATATCGAGATCGAAATTACATATCTTCGACAAAAACTCTGGAACATTCTGATTAACAACCTTGATCACAATGCGAGATAAGTCTGGAAGTTTTTGAAAATACTGAAACGGAAATACCAAGATCATCCATAAGCTTTGAAAGACAGCAATGGTATCGAGTTCCATTCTTGGGGGAGGGAAGGGGGCGAAGGAAGAATGGAGGAGAAAGCTGAGTCACTTGCTGATAAGTTGCTCGAATATCCCAATATCTTCCATAAAATCAACAAGAGCATCACAGAAACCATGGGGGTCACGCACTGCAAACTGCCAGCAAAAACCACCAATTTATCTTTTGGAGTTAGTATAAAAACGAAAAAAATAATTGAGCATATTAATAAAGTTAAGGATGGTGAAGATACTGGACTAAACGAAGTGCCCTTTATAGCCATCAAAAATATACTGAAAATAGAAAAGTGTTAATTGGCCTAATATTCAACGCCTGTCTGTAAACGTTGCACTTTCTGAATTGGTGGAAACATGCCTGCATAATACTGGAAACATGCTTGAGATCTGGTAAATATAAAGATGACTTTAATACCGGCTTTAAGTAAACTTTTTAAGAGTAAACAGTGACATCCCTCCTTAATTTTCAGTTCGGTTTCAGGCATGGACACTCAACAGAACACCAGCTACTACGTGCCTCTAAAGACATAAAAACAGCATTGATGAGCCAGCTGATGGTAGATATTTAATGAGCCTTTGATATCGTTTAGCGTGAAAGCCTACTTCACAAACCCAAAGAGTGCAAACCCTTAACATACATGCACAAACTAATTTCATCCTTTCTGAGAAATAGAACAAATCAGGCTAAATTATGATCATCAACATCTGCTTTGAAAGCTGTTGCTGCTTTCATTCCACAAGATTCATGCTAGAGTCAAACAATTTTCAATTTATATACCTCCGACTTATCACCAAGAAATGGTGGCAAAACTGCCATATACCAGCTTTTGCGGACGACACTTGCTTCCACACTTCTGACAACAACCCTAACCTGATCAAATGCAACTTAGAGAAAACACTGGGAAAAATTTACCAGTACTTATACAGGTGTAATGTGGAAATTTTCTTCAGCAGAAAACGAGTACAACATGCTGCCAAACAGACCTTTAAACTTCCTAGGCGAAATGATTCGTTGGCCCCAAGATTTTCAATTTTAATTGAAAACTTATAACCATATCGCGTACATACGTACGGATTCATTTCTGATCGCCCATTGTGCCCATTCCTCAATTGAAAGTCGCCCATGAATTTCATACTTTTGTGGATGATCATTTTATGTCGAGAAGCGTTCCAATTCATTTAAAAAAAGGGACGAGGGACATTCAAATATAAACGAGCGTTTTGATTCAGAGGCATTAAAAAGCGTGGTGGAGTTAGGCAAAGCGTTGTAAAGGGTTGTGGGGTGGATCCCATCTAGATGACTTGAGTTCAAACCAAAGGCTCGATCGGTTTGTTTAGTTGTCCTCAAAGTGAACGAAAGAAAAATTCATCCCCCGGTTGCGCAACGCATCAAATTAAAGTTTTTACCGATGGAAGGCATTAATCCATCTGAAATTTGGAACCGATTGCGTGCACAATTCAGAAGATTCTTGTTCGTTTTCAAGATGAAAGGCAAGCACTGTGACGTGCAACAAAATGCGGGTTCACCCCTATGTTCCCGAATCGAAAAGAACAGTATTGAACGGAGAAGAAAAGGCAAGCCAGGCTTATCAAAAGCCAAAAAACGTTTGCCAGCCGGGAATGTTACATCAACGGTTTTTATGGGACTTTCAAGGAGTTTTACTCATTGATTTTCGTCGCTCAATAAACGCTGCATAATGTTGAAGCCTTTTTGACCAGTTTAGAGCAGGATATAGGCCAAAAATATGCAGTCAGCCCAGCCAAGACCTTTACTTCTAATTGACAAGGCAGGACCACACTTACAGTCCTAACAGCCTGAAATTGCAATGGACTGCGCTCCCTACAACCTCAACCTTTTACCCTATGATTTCAATATTCATGTGAAATGTGAAAGATCGTGTTTGTCACATATTAAATAAGGATTTCTGCATGAGAAAACTGGTCGCGCGTTGGGTGTTGCGTTTGCTCACGTGAGATCAAAAACGTGCTAGAAGGAACATATCCAATGCTCTTTTGGTAGAGTTTAGATGCCATAAATTTGAGTTTTTGCTCCGATTAATTACTGTTGAAATGTGGATACACCATCATACCCCCGAAACAAAAATTCAGTCAAAACAATAGACTGCAAAGGGGGAACCGGCTCCGAAAAATGCAAAAATTATTTTCCGGCTGGAAAAGTGACGGCGACTATTTTATTTTATATTTTATTTCATGTTTTATATTAATTGATTATCTTTAGAAAGGAAAAACCAACCTGAAAGCAAAATTGTGGAAAAACGACCAAATTCGCAGAAAAAGCAAATTCTGTTTCACCAAGACAACGCACCGTTTCACACCTCAGTGGTTGCTATGGTGAAAATCCACGAATTTCGGTTTGAACTGCTTTACCGTTCGCATTACTCGCCAGATCTAGCCCCAAGCAAGTTCCTTTAGTTCCCTCATCTAAAAGCTGCGCTCGGAGGACAGACAATTTTTGTCAAATCAGGAAGATATCACCTTCGTGAACAATTATTTTGCGGAGAAAAAAAGAGGATGGAAGTATGCCTAGGAGAAGTGTTTAGTTACAAGGAGACTATGTAGAAAAATAGTAGAAAAAATTTTTCGGAATAAAACATTTTCACATGTGGTATGTAAACATAGATCACTGTCAATTTCCGAAGTTTTAGGTAGATCAATTTTCCATTTTCACTTACAACATTGTAAGTGATTTATACCGTTGCTAAGCTTACTCAGAGAAGACTCATGGGTGCGGAAGTTCTGATCAAATTTGTCGAATATCTCGAAAGTGAATTAATATTGAGTAAGGTGGAAAGAGCAATTTGGAAAATAGGACAAGTTCGAGCTGAGAGCAGTAATCATTACAAGTAGTGCCAATCGATGCGTCCCGGCCTGTGAGTTTGCACCTGACGAGAAGCGGCAAGGACGCGTGTACGAAACCAGCTTGAGCTCTTTCCACCTTTCTCAATATAAAAAGATCACTGTCCTTATTTGTGGATTAACAAATATCTAGTTCGATAGACCGACTCGTAAGTTTCGAGTCTTCTAAGGTTCCTTCCCAAATCAATGAAAGCCGGAGTTATTTCTTGTGTTTCATTCGGAGATATAATTTTTCTATGGCTTGACTTTTGCTCATTGATCCTATGAATGAATACATTTTATGTTATAGTATACAATGAAATCCACTTTAAGTCTTCAGTCAAAGGTATTTAATTTTTCAAAATATTTCAAGCCATATTGCATCGTAGCTATGAAACGAGGAGTAGACATTCCCGCATTTCTGGTCTTACTAGCTAAAGTTTCATCCAAAAAGTCGGCGTAGTTACTTGTAATTGCATCTTCTTCTCTCAAACAAAATACTGGCAACTCTCCAATAAGGTTAAATAATCCGAAAAGACTGCGTGATTTGAGTTCATTCAGGACTTGGTGGAATGTTGGAATTGATGTATAATCAATTTGTTGTAAAGTTTTCACAAACGCAGGATAGTAATAGTTCTCCATAACTTCATCGATCTTTTGTAAAACTGGCAATTGGGCGCTGGTGATAAAAAAGTAGTTTAGATCCAATCCAAGACTGTGAACATAGGACATTTGGTAATCAAGCTGAAAAAAGAAGGAGTAGTAGTCAAGTAGTCAAGTCGCGTTATTATTTTCATAAGACCTACAAGTACGACGTCGACAGGGTTGTTCTTATCGTCATGTTTGAACATCATATTGTTCACCCATAGATCCCCATGATTTAGCACATTTAAACAATTAGGATTTTTCTTCACACATTGTTCCATTTTCTCGACAAAATTGTCATAAATTTTCATTAGCTTTGGCGCAAAGTGCTCATATCCTGGCATTTCCATGACCAACTCTGCAGCTCTTTTAAAGTTTTTGCGGAAAAACATTTGAAGTAACTCATCGTTAGCGTTGTTAGGATCGAAAAATCCATACTTGTATTGTTCTTGGTTGAGTGGCTCCTTGACGACAAGATAATTTTATTATGAAAAGATGCAAGAATACTAGTACTTACTTTTTCGATCAAACGCAAGGACGCAGCATGGAATTTTGCAACCTTTTCTAACACAACTTTGCAATAATCTTCAGTCAGTCCTATCCGCCGATCTTTCAACAGCAGTTCTTGGGCTTTTAAGTCATCAAGAACGATAGTACGCGTTGGATCTGTTGTAGCATAGTGGCATCTGTTTTGATAAAATTAAATAGTGAAGGGATAATAATTTCATAGAACTATGTTTTGATAACTACTAAAAAAAATATTGACGATAGTATGGGAACATAAATTTATGCTTACCTCGGGGCTACTCTTTCTCCATTCAAATTTTCATGAATATAAGGAAGGACTTTAAAGTACATGGTCACTTCTTTGCCGTATACGTCGATAGTGTCAAGGAACTCCCGGTTACCTTCAACTGATATGCTTTTGATAATCAAAGAAATTTTATTCGTTTCACTGGTCCCACTAGCATAGTCAATAATAGCGCGATATATAGCACTGGCGTAATTTTCACCTGTGCCCGTACCAGGGGATAAGTTCACATCGTTGATGTTTATATCACTTTTTTGTAAGCTATACGTTAAACACCTCTTGAAAAAATCCGCGTTTAAATATCTTGGATACGTACTCGTGTCATCATTGGCCATTTTTTAGGAATCAATCTACAATCAGGGTTGAATAAAGATAATATGAAGTTAAGATTGAGTGTAAAATAAAAATTAATATTAACAAATGATGATCACGGTAGCAAATTCATTTTGATAACAACATTATTTTTTTGAGGGAAACTGCTGGGTTAATGAAACCCAATAAATAATTATACAAAGTAATAAACTAAATAAACAAAATAATAAAACTGCTCCTTCATTTTGAAATTTAAATTTACTTTGTATGAATATAAATAAATAACGAATAGTAAAAATTAAATTAAAAATGAAAAAAAAAAAACGTTTCACATGATTTTGAATATAACTTCTTTACCTCGTGAGAGAATTCAAATTTTCGAATTGAGGACACAACTATATCTATGAATCAGTGATATGTTTTATTATTACAGAAATCGTTTGAAAATTGCTCTGAAATAATTGGTAATTGACTGATAATTAAATCCTCGCTACTTGTAAAAAATTAAGATGAAGGAATGGTAATTTGTTAGGTATATACATGTACTAATGTTGACCGCTTTCGGGATCACTTCTTCCTGAGAAAGTTGCCCCCTATTCCTGCCCCCGACCCCGAGCATAGAACAAACTGCATGGTGCTCTTTTGAAGTCATCTCTTTGATGTGTTGGACGCTTCTTAATTGGCCGTCGATTTAATTGGTACCGTTATGAACGCTGCAATCCTGTCAACTGTTCCCCTGATTTGTCCGGGATAACTCATCTTCAAGTTCGTCAATACGCTCAGCTATTTAACTGCTCAAGTTCGCCGATACGCTTAGATATTTAACAGCTTCGATCAGCACCCTTCCGAATTACTGATAGGCCATATTCTGGGGGTGCTCTTGTATGTCAGGATGACCGCTTACGTTTTATCCAGTGGGAGCTAGAATACGTGAGCAATCAGCCAACCTTCACTGAAAGCACTAGAATATCTAGATATGCATGTTCAACTGTTGATCCTGCGGCAAGCACCGCAAGCAGATCTGCCTAGCCGATTAAGAGTGTCCAGTCTGGCGGCTCAATTCTCAGGTATCCGTAGTGGGAGATGTTGTTCAGGTTAGGACCGAGGATGGAGTCTTCTAAAATGCCTGCCCATTTAGGGCAGTTAAATGTATTTCCGATGTCCAGAGTCCGAATATCTACTTGCCTTCGCACGTTGGACAGCACTCACCACTTTACTACATGTGGATACGTCCCTTGCAATTAAAACCAGTCAACAAGTTATAATTCTAAATTTTCTATTTAAAAACATTCAAAAAATTATTGAGTCATCGAAGCTAACTGAAGACTGTTTACAAAGAAGCATTATTTCGAACTGGTGTAAGTAAAAATATCCTTCGGCTCTCTTATTTCTCAGCTTCAGTTATCTTCTTGAACTCCCCTTTTCTCTTCAGCGAGAGTAGATTACAAATTGAATATATCGTCTGGTGCGTTACTATGATTTCATAGGCTGAATTGTTAATTCACGTGGTATTCATGGTTCTCTCTTGATGAACATATTCTTAACCAGTTCCCCCTTAACATGCGATTCATACACGCCCAGATGCCAATTTAATGAACGAAAATCAAGTGAGCTGAGCCTTCTAGTAGTCGGCCCTTTTTTCCCCCAGAGAATTCCGCTGCTAGGTATCAATCTGAATAATGGAAGATACATGTCTTAACTTCCCCTGATAGTACACTTCAAGAAAAGAATTTCCTGCAGAGTGAACAGTTTTGGTTCGGATCAATTTTCTTCCTAATCTTCGGTTTGAATTCTGATTCCAGTGAACCCGACGGTTGCTTAATAATCTTACATCTTAGTACTAAGAATAGGCTAAATTTGCTAGATATGTATGCTAGATCATGTAGCACTGCAGAAAAATGCAACATTTATGCACTGATAAAATACAAAACAAGATAATGATGTATTGGGGTAGTCAGTACGAGCAATGAGGGAACAGCTTATTTTTAATATCAATTCAAAAACGATAAATAATAGTTAAATTGCTATTAAACTGCTATTAGGGATCTATAACGACCATTGCCTTATAGGTACGCATGCCAAGAGACTCGGAATACTAACAAGTGATTTGTGGACACAGTCTGACCAACTAGGTTACCAACTAAATGTGGTATACAGCAAATCCTATACTGCACGAACATCATTTGAAAGATTAATCTAAACCACGAAGCATCCCATGCAACTATTACGAAGAATCTTTCACATTAGATACGCAGCTTAAGTGTTATTGCTACAGAGGCTGCTGGTATCTGGTGATCAATTCGCTTGTTAAAAATTAGTATCTACCCATAAATAGCGAAATATCCAAATATTCTAATCTATATAAATTACAAAAAAGTAATAATTATTTTTTTAGTTTGCGTTTGACTGTTTGTAGTTTCAACGCAAAATTAATTGTTGAAAAGTGTCTAACAGGACGGGAATATTTTTTGGTAAATATTATCAGTAAACATATAAAGATAAAACAATTGAAATATCATTTTATGGGTGGATAAATGGTTGTTTTATCTGTACACATCGTTTGTTTTTTAAAACAAGATTTGAAATTTGAGTGAATATGTTCTTATTGTTTGTTGAGTCTGAAAATTTACGAATAAAACATGTAAAACAGATATAATACTTAAAGATTATGACTGTTTATTCTCATTGAAGCTCTCCGTTGATTGTTGATTTCGTATAGAATAAATACTTGTATATAAATATGGTCTCACTGATTGAGCGCAAATATGTTGGATGCACTCAATTGGCAATGAACGCATCGACTTTTTGACGTTTCGAGTTTTCGAGCTCAGATACGGAAAGTGTTAGAATGATGTTGGATACAAAAGCACTTTATGTGAAATTTGCTTTATTTTAAGATTCGTCGACTAGCAGTCCGAGTTTTCGAAAATTATTTGGTATTCAGTCTCTAGTGAAACAAAATTCTCAGCAAAAAATCGAAAAAAACTCAACGAAAAATCTCAACAGATTGTGGGTGGATTTATTGAAACTGGATGAGATTAGGATGTGACAGGATGAAATATATTTTCAATGTATAAAAAAGTTTATATAACATCCAATAGATTATGTCATTTATTATTACCTTTGAAAATGTCCCCGTCATTTGCGCCAAATCCAAAAAGACGAATGTGATCGTGTTATAAATGACTAGAAACTTGAAGGAGGAGTACGACCGTAATCATTTCTTTTTTTCAGATAAAGTTTACACATGTGTACTTCACTCTAATATTTAGGAACCGTAAGCTGTTCAACGTTGGATTTTTTTTCTTGGTGGAAGAGCTGTGATTTGAGTATTGCTTACCTACACTAGCTTAAAATTTAACGAAATCTTTCGTATTTTGACTATACTTTAGTTCGCTCGGTCCGTGGTGTACCGAGGGAAAGTGTAGCAACCTAGCCGCTGTATGACGAAAAGTTGAACCGATGTAGCGAGGATTTGATGTTACTGGCGAAAAATGAGGATTTGAGGTTGTCTAGAGAGTGGTGGTGACCATTCACCAGTTGTGTTCGGGAATGCAGGTAGCTTTGAGTAAATTGGGACCTAGGACTGAAACTTGTTTCAGATCTTAGGGGTGGTGGTTGACACATTGTTTCAACCCCGTCTATGGAGACCGTAGAATTAAGCCATTAAGGCAGGTGTCCACGTTAAACCACGTGACTTCATGTACTTTAGTTCTAATTCTTTAAAGAGTAGTTCTCATTTGTTATAGACACTCACAACCATAATATTTGATTTGTCTTCCATTTATTTTTGGTTCAGAAATTAAAAGGCCGCACCATTTCTCAAGCTGCAGAAGCATCTTAAGAATTATTGCCCCATCGATTTGCCAAACGAATAGTGCAATAAAGAATTACCTATAGTTGTTTCGAAGAATTATCTTCAATGTATAATCCTCCAGTTTTGAAAAAGTTTTTAAAATATTTCACGCAATCTTTGGATCTAGTTTCTAGAATATTTCACTCTAAGCGAAGCAACACATCACGCTTTAAGATTTGGTATTATGGCTAAATATTAGAATTTTATAAAACTTCATGGTATTTTTTCAGGTCCTTCTTCATCTATATCTTCTCAGATGATTCTTTTACGTCACTTCAAATAGGTCTCAAATCCATCACATTATATAAATAAAACTTTAAACTGTTAAAATGTTTAAGTCACAACGTCTTATGATTACATAGATCCAATATCTGATAAAGTCAGTGATACATATTATTTTCTAAAAGTATTTTATAAAATATAAAAATTATGAATAATATATGAATACAAAAAAAAATTGATAGGACGATTTGCAAATAATGAAGATTCAGAAAAGTGATGATCCTAAATAAAAAAAAAACTTCCCAATCGTCTTGAAAAGATTTTTCACAAGTTGTATCCTGTGAACATAGGATGATATTCTTTAGAATATCTCTCGAAAACTCGGGTTTCTTCGCCGGCTGTTGGTGATATTGTTAGCTATGATTGGAGTGTGTAAGTAACGATCTGTTTGACAAGTGTTCTCAACACAAGTACTTTCACCTTCGGACATACAACTTTCGAGGGGAGGAGGGAGGAAATAAGAACAACCAATACTTTCGCAACGTTTAGCGTTGACCTGGCGTGTGGGTTTCATTTCAGCCTGTTATTGAAATAACCTCCAAGATATTTAATATTGTCTTTAAGAGGAATTAGTTCGCCTTCGATCTGAATTAGGGGTTGCCTACTCTGGCACACTGCTTACTAGTGACATTTGCCACTGGAATTTAGGAAGCAGATTCTTTCAGAATAGAAGGCATTTATTTTTAGTCTGCAATTTTTTAGATACAGAGTGATGTTGTTCACAGCACACTGCAGCTGTGTTTGAGGTAAGATTAGGAGTGTATTGGTGGCAGTCAGTGAGATGTCATTTTTGTACATGGTTAAGGCTAAGTTAGTGCTGTTTGGTCTTGTGATATCACGGCGGAAATAACCGAATAGAGGGGTCAAGGATAGAACCCTGCGGGACCCATGTGTGTTTCGGGATGGGATTGGAAGTGAGGTTCCCTTACTTTGTTGGCGAGGTTCTATTCGATAGGAAACTATAAGGACATGACAACATTTTTAATTTGAACTTGACACCATTGATCCACACTGATTCTTTCCGCTGTAGATTTCTAGTGCCGCTTTTATGCAACAGCATCATTGGTTGCTCTGTGGACCATTTGCTCTCAAATCCTGGTTGGAAATATGTAGGGGAAAGTATAAGTTATTAAAGCTTTGGAGAGTTATCTTTTCTAAGATTTGACCCAGATTACGTAAAACAGTCATAGGCCGTAAGTTGGTATTTTTTCTTTCTTCGTAATTGGGCTTTGGTGTAGGAATCAGTCTGTTTTACATAGTTAGGGAAAATAGCCGTTGTTGATACAATCTTTGTACAGTATATCCAGGTAAGAAGAGTTAACTTTCCTACAGTTTGAGGAATATGTTTGGGATACTTTCGGGACTTTGCGACAGCTTGCTGTTAAGTGTACTAAAGATACCTTCAACTTTCTTTTTAGAAGTGAAAAAGCCGCGAAAAATTGAATGCCGTTGAGAGAATGGTCGGGAGAAGAGAATATGGTCAGGTAAGATTCTTCATATTCTTCAGTTCCAAGCTGAATTTCCATATTGTTTTATTGTGCCGAGCTACGTAAGGTTACTCACGGCTGTAGTATAGGTTCCTGAAGTATTCCCCGTAAGCGCCGATTTCATCCAAAGCAACATTTAAAACTTCATTGCGTTGCAGTATGTAATCTTTACCGTAGTCATCTTTGGCACTCTTACCCCCCGTGATTTGTTCTACGTTTTTAAAAACATCTGAAGAAGGTGCCAGTGATCTTAACCGCTGTTTATAGTAATTAATAATATAATCTTAGTGTATCTGTGGATTTCATTGAGGTGATCTGGATTTTAAGTTCCAAGTACTATTCGTTTGTCCGATTCTGCCTCCTATCGAAAATTCGTTTAGATTGTTGAGTCATATGAAATGGAAACGTATGAAATCGGTGTTTGGCTGACTCAGATACCGATATAGTGAGCTGCAGGGTTCCTGGACGGGGCTGGGATACATTCACATTTTCGACATTTCATTTTTCTTGCCGATGGAAGTAACAAATCTTTGTTCAATTTCAGCACTTGCCTCGTAATGGTGTGATCAAGTGATGACACGTGGATACAGGCTAAACATAAATTGAACAGAGCTGATTGAAAGGTTTTATAGGGACATGGTGTTCAAAATATAAAAAAAGTAAATATCAAAGTAAATATCTATCGCCACAATTTTTAAGGATGCACGCAGCGCTATCTACTCTGGTTATTTGAAAAAATGGAAATAGTATTGATTTAGTACAAACTAGTAATTGACCTTGTGCAAGTACAACGTAGTCATTTTGTATGATTAATGCAGCTAGAAATGTGTTTACTTAAAAGACCAAAAAGGACTCCCTTCTACCAGGAGAAACTTGCAAAGACATTTATGCATGCATGGTTAACGTGTAGTTCGAACCAATTTTTCGATTATTAAAATGACTATATTGGAAAAATTATCACGAAATAATTTAATTTTCAACATTTTTCTGTAGATTGAGTGAACGCCTCTCATGTGTGACCATGCGCACTATACTCCCGGTATAATTAGATTGAACCGCTTGCTATCGTACACGTGTGAACTTTTCAAAAGCTTATGGAAATTTAAACATGCAAATTTTTAGTCACGTTTCGGTCACTGTGCACTATAAAAATAGTCCTTAGTTCGTTGAATTGGTCAGAATTACCAGACAGATCTTTTAGGAGAGCTTTGGGATCGAATATGTTTAATGATAGTAATCAGTTTCCTGGACGAAAACGTCTTCTATTTATCTCTTTGTTGATATGCATTATATCTTTGAAATCTTACAAATATTTATTCGCTACTATGCAGAGAGAGGCATTTATATATACAAAGATAACAAAACTAATAACTAACTGGATGTTGATTGAAGGTGAAAAGTGCGGAATGATGTTAAGCAGTAATGAGATGAAAATAAATAGTGCACACTTGTGAACCCATGAAGTATCTCTCCCATGAAGATGAACATTTCCTATCTGATTCCTTGGGTTGTTACATATCGGAATTATTGTAGTGGAATCTTTTTTCATTCATAATATTCTTGACCTTAGTTAGCCGAAAGAAGCTTTTTATTTTAAGCTTAAACTTGTAGTAAATGTTTACATATTAAACAATGAACAAGTCCATTGATCTCATCATATTGAATGCCAAGAGTCAATGTCTCTTGAATGTATCAATATATCTACTAAATCCTGAAACAAGTGAAATATACATACATCGAGCTAAGATTGTTTAAACCAATACATAAACTTACACGTTCACTTGAGATTTATTTACAACAATTCACTGCACCTCACACTGTTTGTTCCAAAACTATTCACTCCATTCGTGCGTTATAATAAACTAAATCCATTCTACATTGTCTGTGTATGATTTCGAGGGGAAGTAACATATGAAGCTTTCATTTCATGCTCGTCATATGAACGATAAGAACAATTTGTTCTTGTTAAGCGAAATTTATGAATCAAATAGAGTGGACAACTGCTGTGCTCAAATATTAATGTATCATAAACAATAAAATAAACAAAACTTTATAATGATTTATCTGCGAAATTAAAGAGCAACCGGTTATCATGGACGAGGCGGGTGTTGAAGTCGAACTGAAGAAAGACTTTAGAATTCTTCGAGAAATTCGCGTGGAAGATCTATCAGAACAAGTTTTTAGGCATCGATAAGATTGCTTCATTGTGACGGAATTGTTGAGTTCTAAGTAAGTTCTTTTCTTCTTCTTCTTTTCTTTAGTCTTGCACTCAGTATAGATTGACTGTCTTTTGTCAGACTGTCTAACCTGAAAGTTTCTATTGATAGCTGAATAAACTTAGCATTGCATAATATTTATTTTTTATTTTTTATTTTTTATTTGAGCAGTTTCAATCCGATTTGCATTTCGCAATACTCCTCTTAACCCTTAACTACGTTCAGTATTTTTATAAAAAAAACTTTGTTCGCGCGGAAGATTTCCACCCAAATTAATATTTTTGTATTTGTGGCAACGTATTGTATACTCAAAAATGTTTTTGTGTGAAATACAATACATTTTTTTTATGCAAATTTATTTTTATTGTTTCACAATACTATTACAAAAAAAAACCTATTTCTTCAAGCCAGTCATAGTTTTTCAATAAAAGCATCGAGTATTCCATACTTGATAAAAAACAAAATAAAAACGTTAAAAGCAATTTTATGAAAATTTTAAAAGCTATATTAAATTTAAGAATATTGGAATTAAAACTTACCAAAACCGATTTTTATTTGATCTTTCAAGAAAAATATTGAATTGAGTTCTTTCTATGATTTATTATTCATGAAAAAAAGTAATGTAAGGAAGTTGCTATACTGGATTAAAATAAAAGCATGTATAGGCACGATGTTTCTTCGATCACAATATGTGCAGATTTTCGTTTCTTTCGAAGGAAAGTGATAAATAAAATTGCAACATTTTGCATTTTTTAAGACAGATACGACTACTCTGTAACACGGAGTAAGGTTGGAGGAGCATTCCACTGAAGCGCTGCCAGGAATTGATAGATTCTAGTTTCAGTCTCAGGTTCCCTCGAAAAAGCTGGAAAAACCTCGAAAAAATTATTTAAGTCCTTTGAAAAATTCATCCAGTATTTGCTGCGCTCTTTGACTTGAGGCGCTACAAGGGACATACCTACGTCTTTAATGAAATAACGCCGACGCAACTTACTATCTATTTTGAATGCTTTCTAAAAAACGTGGTTGGTGATGTATTCAAAACAACTGCAAAAACAGTAGTTGACCGACACACATAAGAGTATTTATAATAAAAAGATTGATTAAAAGTCGATTACAAAAATTTTGTCAAACTGTTACAACAATTGTTAACAATTGTTACAACAATTTTGTATTCACTTTATATTTAAAAGCTTACTAACCCCTATATAATCAAACGGTGAATCTAGTGACGCTGAGCTCTACTGTCTATCTTAATAGCAGTCGAAACTCAAGCATCGTGTGAATCAGTTGTGTTAATTTTCGGTAATCTAAATAAAATTCATATTTAAACCCGTTTTGTGTGTTTTTATTCGATAATATCAAAGAAGAATCTGAATGGATTTTAAAGGAGAAGCTATGTAGACAAGTAAAATATTAATTCTTTTTGCATCATACTTGACAAAGTTCTGTTATCCATCATGTACATTCGAGACTAAAAATTTAACGTTTTTTTCGGAAATGCTATGGTCAAAAGTATTTTTTGTAAAGGAGTTAAGCGTGGTTTAGCTATGATTTTATGCAGAACATAATGCTTAATTTCTCTTCTTGACATTTTTAAACAGAAAACTTCCGCATGTACACGCCATTTTTTGATATTTTTCAATTTATTGTAATCAGCTATTTTTAACGACTTTGTTTTCAGCTTTTTTCGATGATTTTTTTCATACCGGAATTTCAGATTCTCAGGGTGTGGTAATAGAGGTGACTAGAATGTCACTCTACGAAATTTCGAAACAACCCTTAAAAGACGAAAATTGATGACAAGTTCGCGTTTTTACAAGATCACTTGAAAAACATCACCAAATGTCCTGACAATCAACAAAGTTCATTGAATTCAATCTTAAAGAAGTTCAAGTTTCAGTTCAAGCAAAAATGAACAGCCGCTCGCAATAAGGAAGTACGTTTTGCGGAAAAAATTAATCGTGGTTCAATACCACCATTAAATTTCCTTCCTGGGTGTCAAAAGGCCCAGTCAACCGTTAACTCATTTCATTGAATCGAGTTCACCAACAAAGAGGCGCAAAATAAAGGCTTTCAGGGAGCAAGTATTATGCGATGAGCGAACGTTTGCTCAAATGAGTTTGCGAGCTGTAGGACATAGCAACGCTTCTAGAGTCATGATCGACATTCTTTCCACACCGAAAAGGCAAAGAAAAATATAGAAGTGTTCTCATTTTCAGACAAATGTTGTTAAAAAGCACAGTTAATTTGTAGCACTATCAATTTTTGTAGAAGCAGGTATGACAAGGAAGCAGTACGAAAAAATTCATGCCGATAACAAAATATGTATCCTTGCTATTCTCTTATTAAACAAGTCACAGAGACGTGTTCAGAAAGAAACTTTCAAAATCGACTAGATCTAAGCGTTTATGTGAATATGTAGATGCAGGGCTTGAGACATTAAACGAAGAACAACGAAGAAATTTGATGCTGTTATCAAAATCGGGTTGTGATGGTTCGCAATAGCAAACATTTAAGCAAAAGTTCTAAAATAGTAGAGATATTACAATAGAATATTATTCGAAGTTCATTTGTGTCGCTGAGGCTCATATGCTCTTACGAAAACAAGATAATTTGGCGAAACCCGTACCGTCTTCAACCAGATATTGTCGCCCAATACGGATTCGTTTCATCCAAGAAAGTAAAGATGTGAAAACTGAAGAAATCCGCTATGTGGAAGACCAAATAAAACGCTTAAAAAAATCGAAATACCAAGAGCTTTTGGTCGCAAACTTCAAAACGAGCTCAAATTGGCGTTTACCATGGTTGATGCAAAAGTTTGCAATGCTGCAACAAACACGTCATCGACTATGAGGTGCTTTATATGTGGGCAAACGTCAAAACATTTTTATTTAAGCTGTTAAAGCGAAAGAAAATTCGGATGGTTTTTAATTCGGGCTGTCAATACTGCACACAAGAATCCGATTCTTGGAATCTTTACTTCATTTATCTTATGAGATACTCATAAATAAACGGCAAGCAAGGACGCAAGGAGAAAAGAAAAACGTTGCTGAAACGAAAAACGAAATTCAAATAAAACTTAAAGAAATGTTTGAATGGCACCCAATGGCTTAAAGTTTTAGGACATGGTACTACAATAATTGATCACGCTATACTGCCTATCGGGAAACTTTCATAAGAGGCTGCTGAGGCACGTAATAAACACTTCCGTGCTAATACGCAGAATTTCTCCAGAAACTCACGAGAAAGCTGTAATAGAGGCATTTTAAATAGACTTTTGCTGAGTTCTGATCCTCTGCTGAGTAGTACAAGAAAAAGACCACAGAAGAAAAGTAAAACTTTCTCCAATGAAACACTTCAGCCTTGTTGCCGAAAACACATGACGATATTGATGAAGAAGGCTCTTATTTTTGAAGATTTATCTTTTATTCTTACGTATGGTACCAACGTAGGTTAAACCACTATTTTTGAAAGAATCTACTAACTCGCTTGTTGAAACCCAGTTGTCTCCATTGTATTCATTATATATAAATTAATAAAACTTATTATATAAAATATTATTATATAAAATATAAAACATATTTCTATGTGTCAAAGAAGGGTTCTGCTAGTCTTATAACTGTTCTCGAAGGTAAAGATTGATTGTTTCGCCTTTTCAGCTCCTTGATTCATTTCCTTGAGTTCTTGCATCACAAATATACATACTTTTAATACATACTTTATCGTGTGGCTACAGTTAAAGCTATTAACTATTGGATGTCGAGGTTGTTTCCCGTAGAAATAACCCGAGTCGATTGTTATATCTTGTTCTCTTTGTTCTTCGATCTCGTCATCTTCGTCACTTTCAATTTCGCTTTTTGTTCCGTCACCGTTAATTGCAGTGCAATGTCGCTCAGCTCCTCATAGTTTACAAAATGATGAGCAATTTCTCTGCTGTCAAATGAAAAGTCTTCTTCCAAATTGTCTTCTTTGTCACTCAAATATCGTTCCGTTTTGTCCAAAAAAGTAAATACACAAGAAAGACGATAGCTGAAAACACGAACGTAACTACAATCGTGAAGTATTTTTCCACCCTAAAGTTTGTCACTCGAAACTGCTGTTTGATGTAACGCGCCACATTAATGCACTCCGTGAGAGCACAACGACAACTGAGGTTACATGAAGTTTTCAGGAACACAATGCAAGACGAACTTACTTATAAGGAAAAAGGAAATAAAAAGGGAGGAAAATTACATCGCAAATGTGATTTAGGGTTAACTAAAATTCAAAACAATTCTATTATTAAGAAAAGAAGTTCACACGTTCGATGTAATATATGTTAGCAAAATTGCTATCTTAATGATTCCTTTTCCATTTGTCTGATGTCGTAGAAAGTTTTATTGTTATATATGCTTGATCAAAGCAATCATATAGAAAATTATCTTTAAAAAACATTCGAAAAAATGGTCGTTAAAATAAATGATGGTTAAATATAGAGGAACTAATTGCAAAGAGAACCGAAAAAATAGAGAGTTTGTGGATCCCAATAGAAATAAGGAAAATACTACAATGATAAAAAAAATATATTTTTAATAAAAGTTTCCGTAGAACAAACGAAAATATTTTTACTTTATTTATTAACAAACGGCAAAATCAAACGTATTCAATAACTTCAATTCACCAGCTAAACTGTTTAGGTACGTATATGTGGAGCGCAATCAAGGAAACCACTGAACCTTAAAACTAGTATATGTGATTGTCACAAAGGAATATTTAGATATACATATAGGATCACATGCACATTCTGTATTGAAAAAAGGTAAAAAAAAATGTTATAATAAAACTCTTTTTAAAATATTGTTTACACATATAGTCGTCGAAAACATTTTTAAATAAAAATTTCCCTATAGAAGTAGCTAATTTTGCCCCAAATTACTTATTTAACATGCTAATACAGGTACGTTTATATTTGAACATTGAATAAAATAATACACGACATGTAAGAAAAAATTAAAAGTTAGAGTGCATTCCAAGTTAGGTCGGAAAAGTAATTAGAAGCAACTGTAAACAACATTCCAAGTTAACCATGTAAATTTTTTCTAAATTGGATTGGAGGTTCTCAATTCGAGCGGAATAGGCTATCAGCTAAGAAAAGAAATTTTCTTTTATTAGTTTTAATTTTTATTTAAATATAACAATTTTCATTTAATGTTTAATTATAATTTATTTTATTTATTCAATGGTCAAGTGTATCGGGCTTGTCGGGGAAGACGAGCGATTTGATGTATCTCCATAAGAAATAGTCCACCGTTGTTAAAAAACACAGGTCCAAAACGACATATTATGTGCTATTCAAATGCTTCTTTCAGTAAGTCAATGGATGCGCGAGCTGTATGGCATGTCGCGCTACCCTATTGGAACCAGAGGCCTCTTGCATTACGGCGAGTCAATTCCGAAACGCGAATGCCATTGGTCATGGCTCTAAAATGGTCACTTTTGACTGTTATTGCCAGCAGCATTTTTGAAAACATATGGACATATGGAATGATTCAATCGGCCCGTAAAGCACACCAAACAGTGACTTTCTCCGGATGTAACTGTTTTCACACAACCGCCTGCGGTTATTCATCACTCGAAATGCGGCAGTTTTGTTTATTGACGTTGCTATTTAACCAGAAATTAGCCTCGCCGTAAACAACATTTTTTTATGGAATTCACGATCTTCAGGAATTTGCTCCTGGGCTCATACACTGAATATACGCCGTGTCCTTGGTCGTTTAACTTGCACATTAATGAACGAGGTGGACGAAAAAAGATCCCTCTACAAAATCTTCCATAATGTGGATGAGCACAGGTTTAATTGTTGAGGATGATTTCATATGGTCTCACTGAGGTCTTCATTGGAACTACGCTCCAAGCTGCTAAGGCTTCTTCATTACGCATTGTACGACATTTGGATGTACAGTATTTCTTGAACAGAACGGTATTTTGCGAAATAAAACTGCACAATTTGCAGACCTTACTTAGGCATCGTTTATGATAAATTGGCAAACCGAACTTAGTATAAAACGCATGACCACACGCTTCTTAGCGTAAAAAAGTGTTGTCAACGTAAAGTATACTTCTTTATACTTCTAAAAAGAATACCCGTTATTCGTATGACCTAGTATTTTATGTGTTACAGTTGTTACAATCAGAAAAAGCTCATTATTGAGACTGGATTGCAAGCTCGCTATATTACTTCCTGTCTTTTTTTTGTTGTTACAAATATAACATCGGCACTTACTAGATCAGAGGCAACACACAGAGTATTTTTTTAATGTAACCATTGTTTGTAGTTGCTTTTAAATTCTTATGAAAGAAACAATTGTTTTTTACGACACTCTTATTTATTCCTTGCATATGCAAAATTGCACAAAGTCAGAAGATAATTACTCCCTTCTTCAGTTTCCTTTGTTTCTTTAGTAAGCTAAATGCACTGTGGATATGGTCAAAGTGGAATGTGGATATCTTTTCTTACATCTGTATACAATTGGCGAAGGACCGGAACTAAACTATCAAAAATAAACGAAGAATTTATCTCGTCAACAAGTCACTTTATGTCGTTATCTTAAAATCCAGTTGCATACACAGGAAAATGACGCTCCGCGGTTATAAGTCCATACTGTGTATACAGCGTAAGTACAGAGTAGTAAGAATACTTTGAACAAACTATCAATCCAGCGGGATTCAACCATAATATGTATAATTTTAACTATATTGGTAAATTATTTCTAAACATTTCGTTTAACGAAAGTCATATAACGCAAACACTTGACTAAAACGTAATACAAATATAAAGCTAGTATTGCTTTTTCTACCTCTTTCTATCAGGATCTGTCTGGGAGTGTTCATGCTGTTTTGTTATACCGTTATGACATGGCCTGCGATACTCGACGGTCGCAAATCATGAGCCCTTATACGAGCATCTAAAAATCGCAAAAGCTTATGAAAAAGGGTGCTGTGGGTAGTTAAAGGATCAAAACAAGCAGAAACCCAATACGAATTAAATAAAACAATGAGTTTTTGCAGATATCTGTGAACCTGAAGTCTTCAAAAATAATGATCATGGTTAGTAATGGTCAGCAAGCGAAGGCCCATGAGGGGCTGTGCTAAAAAGTAGAAGAAATAATGTAACTCCTAGACTGGTCACTTGCAGCGTGGACTGTCAGATATCAAAACAATATTTGATGATGACACTGAAGGATGTAGACCGTTCAGCGGATTCAATCGACGAAGACATTGATAAGCTGCTCAGTTTCTGAAATTGGAGGGCACTATAAAATGATCGAGAAAGCTGGAGGCAAAGTATCTCACGATGACAATAGTGAATATATTTTCTACCCAAAGCCATACGGGGGTCTTATTTGGTAGTTTTGTGTTTAATGGTAGTAGTTCAAATTTATTATTTGGGTAAAGATGTTTGCAAGGAAAAATTACTTATATATTTGGTATGCAGTTTTATGGTTTTATTTATATTAATGATTTGAAAACAAAGAATCGAATTGTCGAGAAAACATTTTCTTGTTTTTACCTTTTAAACTATTGCGTAAGGAAAATTAAAGAACAGATCTTTGCCATACTGGAAATTAAGCAACGAAATTTGGATCTTACTTCCTTGATTATGGGAGTTTACAAACCCTGCAAAGTCCACTTCAGTAAATGACAATTTGTTGATTTTTATGTTTTTTATTTATTTTTTTTACCAAAGAAAAGTATAAAATTCTCCTTGGATGTTTAGTAATTTTTAAGAGCTTCATCGATAGCATGTTCTAAGTTCTTCAAGGAATATTTTAATGTTTTGATAAATCTTTGGCTTGACATGCCTACTTTTCGTTTCTTATCTACCGTACTTTCATCATTTAAAAATTGTGTAATATCGTTTGTTTTAGATTCTTCGCGATTCATTGATATTAACGGGAGGATTCCAAACATTGCAATAATGAATAGCATTTCCCGATCCTTCACTTGATCAATGACCTCCTTTAGTGTAGGCACTTCTTTGAATCCACCATGCTGTAGGACGTTCACAAAGGCAGGATAATAATATTTTTCGATCAATTCTAATCTCCGTTCAAGGGTGTCAAATGTAGTGCTAGTGGCAAACAAATAGTTGAGGTCTATACCAAGACTCCCAAAAAACGATAGTTGAAAGTCTATCTGAAATAATAAAGTTTACTATAAATTTTGATGAGCAAAAGTTTGTAGCGAATTTCTTACAAAGATTGTGTCTATTGGAAGGTTAGTTTCTCCGTCATACAAGAATAAGAAATTGTTCACCCACAAATCCCCGTGAAGTAATACTTGAATATCCTTTCCGGGTTTGGCTCGAACAGATTCCAACGCGACTCTCTCGTAGTTGTCGTACATTTTCATTAGTTTCTCACTAAAGTGTTCATAGCCGGGAAAGCTCAAAACCATTTCAGCTCCGCGTTTTACGTTGGGTTCAAAGAGTGCCTTCATCAAAGGCTCTTTCACGGAACTCTCTGTTATCATTCCTCCTGTGTATTTGTTTACAATGTCTGGTTCCTGCGTTTAAGCCGAACAAGTTAAATAGGATTCCAGTTAAACAGAATGATGAAATACCTTTTCCAATAACAAAATAGAAGCGGCATGCAAAAAGGCAGTTTTCTTCAAAACTATACGTAGATGTGCTTCATCCAAGCCTGTTTCACGGTCAGCCAATTTATATCCTAATGGGTTCATGTCTTGAAAAACAATACTGCAAACTGGCTGTGTAAAAACATCGTACAATCTGCATTATGATGCAATAAATTGAATTTGATAAGACATGGTGGATTATTGAAAGGTGAAAAGGAAACCTTACTGGGGAGCTAGAAGAGTGGGATTGATGAATGCGTGTAATTTTGGTAGCAACTCTTGGTACATGGTGATTTCTTTTGTTTTCACCCCAATTTTTTCCAGAGCATCATGCACAGCCTCGATGGCAAGGCTTTTGATTATAAAGGACACATTTTGTGTGGTATCCAACTTTGGATACTTATATGCGATAGTGGCACGGTGTATAACACTTGTATAATTATCTCCTCCGCTGCTTCCTGGTGTTATTTGAATTTGAAGTATTTGTATATTTGAACATTTAAGCTGTTTTTCGAGACATTTCTGTAATGAATCTAGGCTCAGATATTCAGGCAAGCCGTGCATCATTGGTGGTAAGGCTGTCATCTCTGAAAAATAAAAAATAAATATCTTTTAATCAGTTAAATAACATCCAATTATATGCAGGTATTGTATGTAATGTTGGAAAGTAATGTACGTTTCATATGTGAAAGTAATAGCGCCGGTCCTTGTTTAATAGTAGAATTGGAGGGAACATGAACGCCATAATCAAAAAAAAAAAAAAAAATGGCCAAATTGGTATTTCAATAGCACAGAAATCAGAAAAGTTTTGGATGCTGATCTTTCAGTACAAATCAGAGGAAATATTGCATAAAGGATCATGCGTTAATAACTACCTGCACTCAGACCAAAAAAGTCCTCCATTCAACGAAATGCTGAGATTTTCCATTTCGTAGGGCATCGTAGGGGTTTTCCAGAAAGTGGTTACTCAATCAAATGCTTAAATTAGCTTGTACTTGTCAGTTTTAGTCTGATTCGGGCAGGGTTATAGTAAATTTAGAAGAATTCAGCCATTTGACTCCTCGCTCCCTCGGTTAATGGCATTCGAAAAAATGAAAAACAGCTTTCTCAAATGAAGAATATAACCCGAATATAACGTTTCGCGTATCCCAGGACAGATGCGACTGGTGCAAATCTGGTTTGCATGGTGCTTTGAAACATGCATGAGGATGAACAATAAGTATGCAGTCGAAATTTTATTCTGTAATGTGTCAGTTGTTCAACGAGGGTGAATTTTTAAATTCGTAGAGTTAAGGGGTATTTCAGTAGTAATCAATGAAGTGTTAACGTCACCAGTAATTCATTATCAGTATTGAGCCAGCTTTCTCTTTCTAAAGTGTGTAATCCTTGAATTTTCGTCGATAAAACATCTGAATCAAGAAGTAATGAGGAAAAATGAAGTTGTATGTGATTATGGAAAAATCAAGTACCATGCTCTTATAAAGTTCTTTACCAAGAACGGAAAGTCAGTAGAAACTATACTAGAGCAGAAAGCAACCGTCCACGGGGACTCTTTTACGAGTAAAACCATGGTTTACAAATCTCTCATTAAACTCACTTGTAGACGACCCAAGCCCTCCACGGCCGATCGAATCGACGACTCCGGAAATTATTAAAAAATCGAAGAAAAAAAAATGTTTAAAGAAGAAAACAGCTTTCAGAAATTTTTGAAGTATTGGATACGACATTTTGTAAAATTCTTCACGATCATTTTGGCATAACATAGGTCAGCGCTAGACGGGTGCCGAGGCTGGATACTCATGCAGGCTCAGAGAACAAGAGAAACAACACAGCGCAGAGTATTCCAGGGTATTTTTGGACCAATTTAGTGAAAATCAAGATGGACTATTGAATCGAATTGTTTGCAATCGCACGAAAAGGGCATCTAAGAAATCCATCTAAGAACCGTCTAAGAAAATTAACTTTTCACAGTTGGCTGGTAAAATCAAGGTGTCAGTCTTTTGGGACTCAGAAGGAATCATGTTGACAGATGACAGATCAAAAGCCAACGAATTCTACGCTTCAATCACTGAGAGATGGAAGAAATGCATCCAAGAAAAAGTAGATAAAATTGGATTAACGGAGATCCCCTTTTACATGTCAATGTGCCTCTTCACAAGCGTAAACTTGGCTACATTGGCATTGTCTGAATTGTTTGCCCTGCGCAAGATAGGCGTCGATATTTTAGATCAACTTACAGTCCTTACCTGGCTCCCAATAACTATGTGTTCCCAACGAATAAAAAGATCTTTGTTGGAAGAAGTTTTCAAGCGATGGAAGAGTTGAGGATATTGTTTCTGAATATTTTTAGGACAAAGATATAACATATTTTATGAAGATATACAAAAACAATGTGAAAGATCTGAAAAAAGTATTAGAGCAGCATATGAATGTATTGAAAAAGAAGTATAGGTTGTTTTATCCTTAATGTTTTATCCTCATTCTTACAGTCCGTTCCGCTCAACTTTTTAACAAAAAACTATTTCGTGTATCTTGTGAATATGTTACCACAAGATAAATTTTATGACGCTGACTGTGACTAAATGCATACGGAATTCCAATGCATTCATCTGAAGCAATAAACTTTTCACCAAAATACCAAACGGTGACTAATACACTAATGTATGGATCCTTATCTTTGATCTTCACTCCTTAAAGTATAATTTAAACGCGAAAATTTAACATTTGCCTCAGGCTGGTCATTTGCTATCGATAAGCGCCCATCTATAGGCTTGGTAACGCCAAGCAGCATTACTGTCAGAAGATCTACTTGTTGATGATATACCGTATACATGCGTATGTTTTTTCCGTGTTTTTGTGAAAAAATATTTTTTTAAATTTTTATTTATTATAAATTTGTTCATTCAAACACTGGCTATCCGCTTCTACACATTTCGCCCATCTTCCAGATAGTTTATGAATACCATGCCAGGAAAACTGCTTCTCTTCTGCGGCAAACCATTCATCGAGCCAGTTTCCAACTTCTTCGAAATCGCTGAATCGTTGCATCCAAGCGATTCCACAGTATTTTTTTCACAGGTTGTGTGTGACGGCACGTTGCCATGTAACAAAATTACTTTGCTATATCTTCTTCCCCATTCCGGTGGTTCTCAGACGGATGCGCCGTTAAAATTTATCATTTGTTGACGACAGTATCGTGTATTAACAGTTTTCCAAGCTTCAAGAGTTCATAATACACAATCCCACTCTGCTCCCACCAGACAGGGCATGGCCTTCTTGTCGAACTGGTTTGGCATTGTTGTTGATAGAACTGCTTCGCCAAGTGAAAACCACAATTTTTTGGACTTCGGCTTTTCGAAATAAATTCATTTTTCGCCACCAGTCACAACGCGATGCATAAATGATTTCTTTCGTGGCGCCAAAGCAGCATTTCAAAAGTGAATTTGCGATTTGATGTTTAACGTCATATCACATAATTTGATATGAATGATAATTTATGAATGAAATTTGACATGAATGAACACGCTAGTTTCGGCGGATTCAACATGTTAGTGTCTATAGTTAAATGTCAAACGAGCGAAATGGCGTATGTGTCAAATTTAAAAGCAGGATACTGTTCGCTGCCGCCATCTTTTATTAAAACCGGAAAAAACTTTCGCATACATCTGGTATACTGGATAAAGATTCGTAAGAACTGCTAATAAACTTATGAAGCTAGTTGACAACTCTAAGCACTTATTCCTGTATATCGCCAATCATTATACATCCATAAGCAGACGAAACACCGGACGGATGTGAGGGACCAAGTTATAATAAAAAAATATTAGCCAATCCCTACAGGAATTGGTTATTAGACTTGATTAGAGGAATCGTTATTTAGATAGCAGTCAGATAGCGAAAACTCGTCCTCACTGGAAGTAGAACACATTCTGGCAGACCTAAAAAGCCCTGTTGATACACACGTCACAGTTATAGTAACAAGTATGTTCTTCTAAGGTTGTTTGTTGCTAACTTATTTGTCGTTATACTTAAACTAACCACGCTGTGTAAAGTGGAAGGGAATATAGGAAGGAGTTTATTGGACACAATAGTTGAAATGAAGCAGAGTAGAGTAACTGAAAGATGGATTTGAAGCAGAGATGAGATGTTGTATTCGTTTGGTCAGAAAGATAAGAAAAGAAGACAAACGTACTGCTGAACGGAATTAATGTTGTATTAAGTAGTTGTATTAAGAAGTATTAAGGAGAGAAGTTGTAAGGTGGAGTGTAGTGAACAGTGATGTGATGGTTTGGCGACAGTTAAAAAGGATTGAATGAAGCGCGGACCGAAGACGTTGCCTTATGGGCTACTGTCAGCTCCGCTGGCCCGGGTTGTACCGAAGGAAAGTGAATGAAACCTAACCACTGGGCGTTGCACGAGTTGGAATATTGAGCTGATGGAGGGAAGAATAGCAGAAACGATGACGGACGAATAGTGAATTGAAATAGTCCATATCGCAGTTGGAGAGTCGCCAATGGTTGGGAACCGGGCGCATACTGAGGTAAAGTTAAAGAAAGTCACACCAATTTGTGATAACTGCTATGATGATTCGATGTATGAAATGTTGACAGAGGACTAGACTTGACAAGAAGTCAGAAGTGGATTGTAAAATTGATGGTGTGGATGCAGACAGATGTTTAAGTGAATTCAAGCAAAGATGGACAAAAAATGATGTTTCAAAGTCGATATTTATTGTGTTTTATTGCAAAGTTGACAGATGACTTAAGAAACTAAATATGTTGATCTTGGTGTTTCGTTGAATTTAGGCGAAGTAGTGGTAAATGTTGTAAGCAGGTCACCACAGTACACTTGCTGAAGTGGAAGTGACAATGTTGAAGTAAAATGTGCATTAAATGTAGTTAAATTAAATGTTATTTCACGCAGTTTTTGGGGATTGTCGTCCGAACGTACCCGAAGTATTAAGGAAGGGCTATCAGTCCCGTGTGTCTGGTCATCCATGACAGGTTACTGTCAGTCCTCTTCCACACGCTGAGGAGCCAATCCTTGGCTGAAACGTTTTGATTGTGGTTTCGAAGGTTGGAGAGTGCGGTAAGCAAGGACCAGTTGTGTTCGGGAATCCAGATAGCTTAAAAAAATTAGGACCTTGGACTAAAGCTTGTTTCTGATCTTCAGGGTGATAGATGACACATGGTTTTAACACTGGCAATCGAGATCGCGGAATTAGGCCAACACAGCCGGTGTACATGTAAGACACCTTGACTACATGATACTAAAACTTCTAGAACAAATTCATTTGAATTGAACTATTGCTTCGGCAACCAAACGGAATCATTTAATTTTAGTTAAAAATTTTCGCGAAAAACAGTGATAAGTGCACATATGTGAAGTTCAACAACCGCATGCAAACAATATCTTTTGAAATTAAATAATTAGAGATAACACGCCGTTCACTAAGTCTGAGGAATTTTCGTGACAATCATGAGAAACAAATCCATAACTATAGTCAATGCATAGTATTCTAGTATACGTTTCATTAGCATACATATTCATTCATGTCTGCGTTTCATATTTATGGCAAATTTATGAGTTTTCAATTTGAGCACAGTCGATTAATTTTAAATTAAAAAAGTTTTTTTACATGCAAATATGAAATAATTTAGACTGCAGATATTAATGTGATATCGCTAAATTTGGTGTCAAAAATGGTTCGATTTTGATCTTTGTATGAATAATTTTTATAAATTCGTTTCTTTACTTTGCCCCTGCTAGTTTATATAGTTAATGCCACGTAGTACCATATAAATACGTAGTACCAAAATACCATAGTTAGAATCATAGACAGCTTGGCAATTGAATTATGCAAGTTATTTATTATTTAATCTACATACAAGGGCTGTTAAAAAAGTAATAAAAATACGGGAAATCTGATGGGAAATCTGCTGCAAATGGTGTCAGCAATGAAAACCTTAATGTAATTTTTTTTTACTTGGTCAACAATACGGTTAAAGGATGAAATTTGAAGAACAATGAAGGGGTCATCAAAGCTGAAGAAACACGCTGCAAAGATTGGGGTTCACATTTTGTTTGTTTATTTACACTTATTTTTCACTGTGTTAACTTAACCACAAATACACAAACACTACCAACGAAAGTCGTCACATTCTGAACTTGAATTTGAAACACATAGGAACCGCTTTGGCAATATTTCAACCGCATTCTTACCTTTATAATATCTTAAGTAACTTGTTCAAGAAAACGTCTTTTCTTGGATAAAGTAAACCTTGATATGATGTGTGTTGAAAGAACTAGTAGCAGAAGTTTTCCTGGACAATCAACTGCGCAGAAACAATCAAATCATCCTAGATAAGATAAGTAGTGGAAAAACAAGTAGTTCATCTCTATTCAACTATATATTACTTACGGATGAAAGTGCTGATTAAAATTTGTATTCATGCAGGTCTGAATAATTAATAAGTTATTCATCACTATTGGTAAATGGATTATTGATGATACAGTGTGTAATGGCGAAATGCTTGAGGTAACCTTAACTTTGAACCATGTAATCAATTTTTTTTTCTGATTAGACGATATGTCCTTGTCCACGAGCAACTTTAATTTTTTGGAGGATACTGCCAAGAACTTTTCATAGAAATAGTAAGAATTTAACCACCTGAGAGTATATTTTATATGGGGTTCACATTTTGTTTGTTTATATACTCCAGCATAAGTGGCCTGGGAACGGGAGACGAAGTGTTATTAATACCAAAAGTCGTTTGTATTTTAGATCAAAAATTTGATAAGCAAAAAATTTCGGCAAGATGGCTGTCGCGTTTGCTCTTAGTCCAAAATTAACGGAACCACGTGGTCCCCTTTTAGGGTTTCTTGGAATGCATGTGTGGACTCTGCATGACTCGATTCATTTCTAATGACAAACTATCAAACCTTCTGATCGTGAGCGGCAAACCAGATGGAAGAAAACGTTAAAATTGTCTGGAAAGGATTCCACCGCGGTTTTCTGGGATGCGTGCCCCAACAAAATTGCCTGACAGCGTTAAAAATTAGAGGAGAGCCCAGAAAATGTTATTGATCCAAAAGAAAATAACGCTTAGAAACAAAAAACAAAAAATTTCCCCAAATATAAAAAAAAAAATTCATATTTAGTACATATTTTCCATTATTATCTATGACCTCTTGGCATTTATTCCATGTGTGTAGAACTTTGGTGGTTTAGCGGTGAAAAACTTGGCGAAGTGATTTTCAGAGTCCTGCTTTGAAGTGAATTTCTTTTCAATAAGGAAGTTTTGCAGAGACCGAAACAAATAGTAGTCTGATGGTACAAGGTCTGGTACAAGTCTTCCACGAGCCTGCGATGCTTTCTTACCTTGATCGTAGTGATAATGTAAAATACAACGATTTTTTTCAGAAATTTCACTCATTTTTAAATGAATACATTTTTTGGAACGAATGACGAAATGCAAATCTGTCTATATGAAAATTATGGACTGGAATATCAACCACTCAAACCCTTGTCAATCTGATTAGTATTGCCCGATATATGACAACGAACACCATCTAGAGACAAAAAAGGCTCAATACTTTTTAGACTACCAAATATTTACGAGGATATCCCGAGTGAAACATAAACTCACCTAATTTGTTCAACTCTTTGTCAATTTTTTAATGTCCTTTATTTGAGCAAGCTATTTGGACAGCTATTGGAGCAATTCTCTGGGAAATTCACCAAGTTTTCAATTAACTTTTGCACTCGTCTTCTGGAAGTTTGTAAATATTTTGGTATCCAGAAGAGCTGGTGAGCCGATTAAAGAAAATGACACACTTTTGAAAAATGTCGCATATTGACGGAAATATGACATATTGAAAATTTTGAGAAACATCAGTTTGTGTTGAATTCAAAAAGTTGTATAAAGTCGTATATTTAATGTATAGCTTCCAAATATGACTTGTTGGAAAGGGTAAGGTATTGGAAATCCACAAAAATTGTGCAAGAAATGAATCTGGCGCAACAGAGTTATTACGTCGTCCGTTATCCTTGACTATTTCAAAATGTACTTCTTCGATTTTCCGGACTTTTTTCATATATTGTAAGCAATTATGCGAGCTACAAGGGTTCAGAATTGTACGTTCACAAGGTACAGTTTTTAAAACAAATTTTTCGTAACATGGAGTACTAAGACCGCAATAGAAAATTTATAGAAAACATTTCTGACACTGAGTGATGCTTCCAAAAAAACCTACTCCATGTTTTAAAAACTATTTCGTAATTTTATTTATTTACTGTGCAATGTAATAAACTAATGCATAACTTTATATCAGCCGAACTGTAAAATTCGTACCTAGTGAAATATTTATGTAGCAGGGAAATGTGTTGAATTTACTGCAGAAGAAAATTATTTCGTTTCAATGATAAAGGGCGTTTTTTGTGGCAAAGAACTTTAAATAAAGAACACTTTTTGATGCTACATATAGTGTGGGAGCTATCTTTCTGGCATGGTTAGTTAGGTTTGCCATTTCAGCATGAAAAGATTGACGTCGGAGCAACGTTTGAAAATTGTGTAAATTTATCAAAAAAATTAGTTCTATTCGAGAGTTCGATTCATCACACAATTGGTGAATTTTATACCCGATATAAAGGTCCATTAGAACAACTAATTCGATTAACGATGGATCGTTTCCGAACCACGTTTACTCTTATTGATAAAACGCATTCATTCAGAACCCATTGTACAGCGCGTAATGAAGAAACCATAATAAATCAGCTGTGGAGTGTAGAATCGATGAGGACCCAAGTTAGTCCAATCAACATCGTGCTCAACAATTAAACCTGTGCTCGTCTATATTAGAGAAGATTTTAAGGAGCAACTTTTTTGCGGGCTCACAAAATTCAACACGTGTAGGAATTGAATCCGAACGGGCACTAGGTACGACGTAGATTCGGTGTATGAGGCAAATTGCTGCAGACCCCGAATTTCAAGAGAAATTGTTTAATTTTGTTTAGCGATGACGCTCATTACTGGTTGAATGGTTACGTCAAAAAACAAAACAGCCGCATTTAGAGTAATGAGCAGCTACATTTGGTTGTCTAAATACCGTTTCATTAGGAGAAAGTCACTGTTTGGTTCGGTTTATTGGCTGGTGGAATTATTGGTTCATATGTCTTAATCTATGCTGCTGCGAACAACATGACAATCATTGGTAGACCCCTGATCAATGACTTTTTCTTCGACTTTTTTGTCGTGTCCCAGAAAAAACGATTAGGCATAATGTTTAACTAATGATGAGTATAAGCCTTAGCTAAGCCTGATTCTATTAATTATACAAGTTTTGAACTTTTCTTTTAAAATATGCTGTCTTTATAGCATTTCCATGAAATAGTCAGTTCCAAGTTGTAAAGTTGAGAAGATCGGACGTGCACGAATAGATTTAAGATCAGTGTCAATCTGTCAACAGGAACGTCAGTGTGGGCGCCACCAAGGATTATCAGTGTATGCGCGAATCGTACTGGGACGGTAAATTTAAAGAGTGCTATAATGGAAAGTGAGTGACAACTATCCCGAGTGAGCGATAATTGTTGCGTAAGTGCATTTTGCGCAGTGCAATTACCAGTTATATTATATTATTATTAATGCCATATTATAAGGTATATACAATGATAAAAGCTTTTAACCTGATTGCAAATGACAAGGCCCATGTTAAATTAAGCGATAAAATAAGGTAAACTATGTACAAACTGTTTTCCATTACAAGTAATAGGTCTTACGCACTAAGGAATCAACTACACCGAATTAAGCCTTATATAATATAATTTTAAGCCTTAAGAATTAAGAATTAAGCTGGGGAATTTTATTTTTAGCTCAGTGGGGAATAGCTGAAATGTTGCGTTACTTGGTTATAATGTGGTCGGTTCAAGGTTGCAACCTAGACGATAATGAATTTTTTTTGCTGTACAATGACCTGTTATATGTGACACTGCAACTGTTATTTCTTTTTCTGTCTGTTGATAATTATATTTTTATCGTTATCAAGATCAGTTTGGCTAGTTTTTGAAACGACATCGTGCAGAAAGGTAAGTTTTGAGAAATGGAACGACGATTGAGAATTCAACAGCGAGAAGTTGTTTTTAGTTACTTCAAAAATGACTATTCACGCAGAAATATTGCTTAAATTGATGGACTTAGTTGCGGTAAAGTGCAGTTATTCATAAACAGATTCATCCACGAAAATAGTATGCACGACAAGAGTAGAAAGTCCCCCAACAAGATTTCAATAGGACTGATGATTGCCATATTGTCCGAAAAGAGAATCCCAGTTTGTCGGCTCCAAGTGAAGTGGAATCAGAGTTGAGTATGTCAAGCCATCCAGAACCTTTTCACCGTGTGCAGTGACAGCATAGTTTCTGTTCTGTTCATTAACCGTTCCTTAACTTCAAGTATCAAATGTTTAAAATTTGCCGAGAAACATTTGAACAAGGATTCTATATTTTTGAATACAGTTACATCCCCGACGAATCAAAATTTAATATTTTTGGCTTTCATTGTGCCTCACCTGTTTAGCGTACGCCAAAATTTAGAATTGCAAGCAAAATTTTCAAAGCCACAGTCAACCACGGTGATAGAAGCGTCATGATTTGGGCCTGTTTGTCTACAAAGGGAGTTGGAAATCAGCAACAATGTATAAGTAATAGCTAATATATACAAATTTTGAAACCATTTTGCTTGGAACTGCGCAAAACCTGGGCATTCGCGATGACTTCCGATTCTTTCAAGGTAATGACCCGAAACATAAATCGGGTGTTGTGCAAACCTGGCTGGTTTGGAACTGTCTGAATATTATGTAACCATGGCGGTGGTCTGACTTGAACACTATTGAAAATTTGAGGGCTATTTTGGACATAAATATCCGAAAATGGAAAATTTCGAGTAAAAATGATTTGAAAACTGCATTAATCAAGGAATGAGTTGAAAGTACTTTGAAAATAACACATAAACTGATCGATTTGATGCCTGAGAGTTCAAAAAAAGGTTGTTGTCCAGAAGGGTGGTCATACTAAATATGACATTTGTTTTTTGTACTACAAATTGAATTAAAATAATGATTTGTGAATTGGTTGATGTAAGCTGTGACATTGTTTGAGGTTACTTTTTTCATTTTTGATTGTTAACAAATAATAACAATAAGTTTAAATAAACATAAAGTGAATAAAAGATAAGTATGAAGATTACACTAATAATCTACGTTAAATTTTTTTATGTCATGTTTAGTTTAGGTTTCATTGGCAGTTCAAGGTATTATAAGTCCTTATAAGCTATGAGCCACTTCGTACAGGACGGGATCATTATAAGCATTTATGAGAAATATTCGGCGTGCGGTTGATAAAATAAGAATATAATAGAATATAAAAACTAAGAAAATAAAAACTTGGATTCATCGAACGCGTTTTAACAATTTTTGACAAATATAACAAACATAATTAGTCAAAATAATTTTCAATGTTTTATTGTAACTTACATCCTTTTTGTAAGCCCGGTTTACATTGTGATACTTCTTATTTCCAGACTGGAGACTGCATCTGGAAGCAAAGTTGTCGCTACAGACGGGCGTGATACGAGGACTTTGCAAAACTATTTTTGAGTCAAAACTATAATGGAAATAGATTCCGAAAATGGAAGGGGATGTTAATATGAATAAGGTGAATGGCATGAAATCGTCCGGGAAGCTAAAAGAATTCGGAAATGGACGTTATCCCGAGGCACACATTGTTTGCACAGTGGATACAACTTGAACTGAAGCGCACTATGCATTATTTTTGTTCTGCCTAAGACCACAAATCAAAAAAACATGTCTGAAGTTGAACAATGAGCGAAAATATAAAGGTGTTTGTTTAATTTTTTGGCAGACGATCTTATCAAGTTAATGATCGAATTATTATGAAATTTACACATATGCTTGGTATTAAATTTTGGAGGGAAAATTTAAAGAGTTTAAAGGATTGAAAGGAGGCAATTTCGAAAAAATAATTAAAAAACCAGGAAAGGGTTTTTTTGAAACATGTTAAATTTTGTGTTTGATTTTTATGTAGGTAACAACGCTTGTTTCAAACAAATGATCTGCATGTATATTATGGACAGTGCACAACTTGTTGACCCAAGTGAAATGTCTGGACCAAATGATATTCGTTTGCTAGATGTTGGACCATTATTATAATATATATATAAGGCCTTTGCCTTAAGTTTTGCCTAGTATCGAAGATACATTGAAACTTCAGCACAATTTATCTTGCTTTTACTTATCAGTTAACTCATGCTGCTATAATTTTGCCAATCATTCTTATTCTAAAGTAAATGCAAAGTTTATCAATCTTGGTGTCTGAAAACTTTTAATAAACATAGTTATATCAGTCCTAGTATCTGTAATCGTTTTAAAATATATTTCATTGTCTTTTCATATCGTTCTGAAGCCATTCCCGTTGCCCGAAGCTTGGCACCGATTTCTTTATCAGCAATATTTTCAATACTGTTGTCGCTGCAATTATCCTTCTCCATACAAATTAGATACAGCTTTGCGGCCGACCACAAGAATCCAGAAATTTCCCGCTTCTCTATTTCATTGCATATGTCTTGCAGGTTTGGAATAGGCTCGTACCCAATGTCTTCTAGAGCCTTTTTAAATGGTTCATAGTAGTACTCCTTGATCATAATGTCACGACGAGTTTCAAGCAAATTATATTGTGGAGTAGTGTAAAGGAAATGAGTGATATCGATACCTAAGCTGGAGAAGAATGTTGCTTGGAAATCAATCTGCAAGGGTGAGGATTATCGATTGTTTATTATCTTTAGTTATCTAGTTTATGGTACCAGCATAGCGTCAGTTGGGATATCATCAATGTATTTGAAAAGTATGTTATTGGTCCACAGATCATTATGCACTAAGACCTTGATATCACAATCAACCGAACTGTTGGCTTTTTCCAATATTTTGAAAATATCATTTCGAATGTTGAGTAATTTTTCCGAAAAAAATTCAAATCCAGGCCATTGTTTCACAAGTCCTGCAAGTTCCTGTAAAACATCTTTCAATAAAGCGTCAATGAACATTTTTGAATCGCTGTTTATCATTCCTTCTTCGAAGAGTTGAGATGCTTTAGGATTCTGAAAATAACAGGAAACTTTAGGTGGTTTCACTTTTGAGAATAAGGCTAACATTTCTTTTAAGTTCTATGGAGGCAGCATGATATTTTGCCAACTTTCTCAAGACAATTTCACAATGTTTTTCATCAAGTCCTTTGACACGATCTGCTACTTTATATCCTTCACAGCTCATATCTTGCAGTACAATTATATCAACTGGGTTTCGGCAGGCGTAGAAAAAACTTGAAGAAAAAGTAGATACAATAAATGAAATTATTATAAGATTAAAATCAAAACCAGGATCATACTTTGGTGCTACTTTTATATCATGCAATATTGAATGGATCTCTGGCAGCGCAATAGTATATGCGTCCATTTCTTTTCCAAAAAAGTCAGCAGTCTTATACTTGTCACTTAGACATTCTGTTTTTATGATCAAACGTATTTGTTGGAACTGACTGTGCTTTGATGTTGTAAAATTAACAACTGCACGGTATATTTCACTACAATAATTTTCACCAGGTATGTGACCACTCGTAAATTTGACTTGGTTAATCGTAAAACTTTCATTTTTCAAGCCGCTTTGCAAAATGTTCTCGAAAAACTCCATGTCCATATAGTCGGGGTGGATAATGTTATTATCGTCGATAGACATTTCAGGAAGATTGTTTCTTGAAAAGTTGAATTTTTTTCAAAATTAATAAATTTTATTAAAACTTTATAAGGAAAAATATGGACTATGATAATAGATACAAGGAATCGCTGAAAATTTTCAGTTTAATCACAATAAGATCTATTCAACTTTTAATTAAGCTCTCCTTTCTTGCGTTCTTGCAGAAAATAATTTGAGCAGATATGGAACAAAATAATATGGTTTATAATCGCCAACGAAGAAAGTTTTATGCAAGCGTAAATCAATTTTATCTAAGGAAAGACTGCAAGTGTTTTATTTAAAATTCACCCTGATGGTACCTCTCTATGACTTGAAAAATGTTGTGAGTTGGTGGGTACAATATTTTAAAGTCATATGGGGTCGTAAACTACTACACCATCTGTGTTTACATAAACCATAGACTTTTATATCCTTTTCATGATGAAGCGTGTGTTAACTAATTTGATTAAGATTGTAAGCATGGCTGCAGTTGTAAACAAAATAGACAAATATTTGAACGAATTTTTCACATATCATACCATGTGCTTCTAATTGAGTTAACAAAAAGATAATTATCTAGATCTGAATTATAAAGGCCTTGAAGACAAACCCTATCGTTACTAGCTAACCAGGCCTAACACTTGGAACAAATTACCAATCAAACGGAATTCAACCGAAATTTCCGAAATGAATCAGTAGTAGTAGGGAAACTGTTTGGATATTGGACATAATAAAGTAGGAGTGGTGAGAGGTGAATTTATTCCCTTAAAATCTGCATCCATACACAGTGACTTACACAGGCAATTACATTGAATAAATTTTTCAAGCACATGTTTAAGCTCAGAAAGCAAACCATCACTATCTGTCGATTCCCCTCCGTCATTTGACTTTTAAGCGCTGTCTTGCATCTATCTAGCTCTCTCTTCCAAAATTTGTTTTTATAGCTGCATGCGGTATTCCTATCTCTTTTTCCTTGGTGTCCCACCGGAATGAGAGTGCTTACTAGTAGTAACACTATGCATAAATTTCACTAACATTTAGAGGTTGCAATAATTGGTGATTTCGTGCAGAGGCATGCATTTCTCTGGTTTTTTTTTTAACTATTTGATGGCATAAGGAAATGAACCTTTTGGCCTTGTAAAAAGATTTTTGTTGTTTCATGATTGCATCGGTTGCAAGCTACCTTGAAAATATGAAGAGGAGGTCGGAATTGGGTGTATGTTTTATGGTACAACACGTGTTTTTTATCTTTTGGGTTGTTTTTGTTTTGAATATGTTTTGTTTGGCCAGTCCTCGCAGCGAAAAAACTTGATCTTTGTTACAAACTCCTTCGGGACTTATAAAGACTACACATTTTCCATTGAAAATGCCTTAAAAAACCTGAACTGCAGAAAAGCGATTTAGAATCAAATGGTTAGCTGAACAAGGAATGATGCAACCGAAAACAGGCTGGGAAGTGAAGTGTTCACATTGTGCTCATTAAAATTTCCGAGAAAACTTGTACCCATCAGAATAGACCAAGAATAGTACGAAAGAAAACAGCAACAGAAAACGACGATAGTTATGGTATAAGACATTCCCTTTAAGATAGAAAAAAACTTCTTCGGAGCTCGTTGCAATTTTTTAAGGGAAGGGGTTACGAGTACTTGGTAGTCTATCATTGATTTAATGTAAGGGCTAAGTACTCCTAGGTCAGGACACTTTGTTACAGTTTTTTTCGGGCCGCGCTCCATGCTACGCTGCATCCGATGATTGGGATCTTCTTTATATCTTATTTTGCGTGGAATCCGTATAATATTATAGCCGGTTGCCTAGCCAATTACTAAAATAATTTTGAAGAGAGTAATTTATCCTTCATTGAATACGGCCAGGGAAAAACGCGCAGCAAATTTGACGACCACCTTATCCAAAACGAATATTTATGATTGACAGTTCAGAACTTTCAACAACGTTTGAGTTGTTTTTTCAAAAGGAATCTTTAACATTACTTTGTATCTCTAAACAAAAAGCAGGCTTATAAAGCTTATTATCTTTCTTCGCTGAGTTCTTTTAGCCACCATTCAAGTGCGGCAATTCCAGTGAAATTGCACATTAGAGAGATTAAAACCTGGTGTAATTTACCTCTCAGGTGACGCAATTCCAGACGAAAAAAGACGAGACGAGAACATGCAGGGAGGGAAATTCGAGAGAGTCCAAGGGAGCTGATCACGTTGAGCGGATTTTGTTTTGTGGGGTCAGAATAGGAAATCACCACACAAACACAGAAGAAATCACCACACACAGTAGTGGCTAAGGTCGAAAAGTGTGGTATTTATCGTGTGAGTCATGGTTCGAAGTAAATTGACAGCGCAGTTAAATCCATCTTTTTTCCCGCCAAGTTTCCAAGGATTGTTTTGGTGCTATGCATTTTCAACTGAAAAGAAATTGTGGGATCCTACTGTAAATTGAAACTGATTGCCAAAAGTTCTTCTGATTGCCTTCCAAGCAAAATTTCTTTCTTATTAATCTCACGCATGGCAAATGGAGCATTATGATGGCTGGTTCAATTATGGAATCGGAGCGGAATACTAGTACTAGCACTAGTGGAATCGGAGCCACTAGTGCTCCGTTCTACGTCTGCATGCCTCGCTGAACAAAGCTAGCAACCACCAATTTAGTAGACTTTTGAGTGTCGGAATAGTTAATCCAAATGGGACAGTTCGTTGCTACATTCCTCGCACTTGACGTCCTGATGTCGGAGCGAGGCCGGTTCGTCGTGGAGTCGTCGCTTTGAATAATTTGACTCCTAAATCCATTAGAAAATCTTTTTTACAGTCTTTTGTGGTCACCTCCTAACGATCTAAAATGCCTTTGTAAGTTTCAGCACTGGCCCAGAATATTGGGCCACGCGAATTGCATTGACAACCGTTTTTAAGCATTTCTCCGGCCATAGTATCCCGGCGAAGCTCTCTAAATTCGCTGAAGAGGTCACCGCGCTGCTTACTTAATCTTTTGTAAGTGAAGAATGTGTTTTGGCCTAATAAAGTGCCGCTACATGCGCTGAAGCCTTGTCAACTGTTGCACTGATTTGAGGGGAAAACCCCTCTTAGAGTCTATCAGAACGCTTTAGATAGAATGATTATTGCGTTTTTTTCGGTTGTTAATTGCATTTCGGACATCCAGAGTAACCATTAGGACGATCTGTCGTGTGGAACTGCGGAGTGCCTCCGCACGTTCGGCCGCGTCCACCACTTTTCCGATTGGGTCGATGGTGTAGCAACCTGCTCTGAAGTCATATTGTCATGGATATACATCCCTAACAGCACGAAACACGTCAGCGTGGCTTCTCCTGACTCAGTTTGCCGAAATCTTTTCCGGCAATGTCTAGCATAGACAGATGCCGTCTCTTTAATTATCATACACCTCGTCCAGGTTCCTGGAGCCATTCTTGCCTTCACAGATAAGACTGATTTACCAATTCTATTTTCGTGAACAGTGGAATTTCTATTGGGAAATCTTTGCAGGTGGCCTCTAAAATGGCGGGGTGGATAGGGCGAACAGCCCGCAATTTTCGTTTTTTCTGCCTTGTAAGATGAGTGAGGTGACCTTTGATCATCGAGCTTCCGCGTTTTTTGTACCCTAGGCTCCATGAATCCCTCCTTTCCTCCCTCGAGATTCCTTTCATTTTCGGCACTTTCAGGTGACCACCAGTATACTGGAGCCTTTTTGTGCCGGGGGCTATGTAGGGGTATTAAAAACTTGCAAGCGGACGTAATAATTTTCATAGTTGAGTTAACTAAATCTTGTGTTAAAGATTTTTGGCTCCCTGGCCTAGCTTCTGTCAGCGGCGATCGTTCCATAAACACTTCAAAAAGTTCCTCAGTATCCACTTTCCCAGTATACTACCGAAGCGCAGAGGACTGAGCGCGTAGTCTTCGGGAAATACTGTCGTGAATCTCTAATGCTTTGTACTGGTGGTGATCGCTGGCCCTATAATCCTCTAGTACGCTTTTAACACATCAGGAATGATCCCAACGCAACCGGATCGACGGAAAGTAGGAATGTGGCCTGTGTTCAAAACGACGAGCCCAGTTCTGGCGTCCATGACCCGTTTGGTTCGAGCATCTGGTTGAAGCATGCAGTTGGCAATTGTTTTAGCGGCGAAGTCTCCTCCGTTGAGCATATGACCCTTTGTACTCCAATCAGCGTACCCCAAAGCATTCAGCCTTTGTTTAAAGGATGACAACGATTAGTTCGGCGTTATTTATATACTCAAGAGTGTAGATCCCGAACCTAAAAGAAACCGCTTTCTAGCCCCTGACCGTGTGCTTAGAAGTGACCACTGTAACCAACTCAGAATGAGGCTGTACCGGATTCATCAGGATACAGTTTTATCGAGCTTCTGGTGTGATATTGCTTGCAGAGTAGCAGGAAATCGACTTGACTATCTCACGCAAAACGTTCGAGCAGATCCTCGGCGATTATGCATCGATACAGATTGGTTTGAAGGAAGCGGAGCATTACAGAAACGCTTTGACCTTAGTTAAGGCTTCTTGGAAGACGCGAAACTTCCGTGTACCTGGAATATGTTTCAGACCTGGCGAAGGACACAGTGTGCCTCTTCTTTGCCTCTAGAGTCCTACTACACAAGTGTTGATTGTAACTTACTCCCATGCTTTCTGGTGGGTGGAGATTATTTGTAAGGATTTGACGTTTTAACGAAAAATATCGTCACATCCTTACCCTCGTTTAATTATATTGTTAAGACTTCCGTAAGAATAATGGCTTGGGTGATTTCACTACAGTAATTATTTATTTATTTAATTTAAATATTATGTTATTTTAATTATTAAATTGGTAAATTTTTTTATTAATTGATAATCTTAAATAATTAGAGGTTCATTGTTGGTAGCTGGAATTATAAACATTCATAAGAAGAATTAGCACCAGTCGATAAACGATGAATAATCTTTTTTCAAATATTTATCCAGGTCGTGTGTTTTCCTTGATATTTGGTTCTGTTTTAAGTTGCCAGTCAAAATGTTATTCGTCCCTTTGTGGTGATTTAAGCAATAGAAAGTGTTGCATTCTTGTCATAAAGAAACCATATGTTATAAATTTTGTATGGTTCAGTTGCTTGAAAAATTTGAGAACAAATAACACTAACAAGGGGCGCAGTACTAACAAAGTCTGGTTTTAATATTTATCTCTGTCGTATAACTACTTATTTTTCACTTTAAATAAACTTCCTTTGAGCATTTAATCGGAAAAACTTTGAAAATTTTCTTACCACCCAATTATCTACCATTTTAGAAACATTGGTGAACTTTGATATAATTTATTTCAATATTTCTAGTTTTTCCATTCTTTTGAAAATATATTTCATTGTTGATACATAGCGCTCCGACGACATTCCCAATTCTCGTATTCTTATGCCGCTATCATTATTGGCTAGTGAATCGAAATTATTATCCTTGGACTTAGCACTGTCCATATATATAACATGCAATTTGATTATTGACCAAACAAAAGCACCTAATTCACGTTTATTAATCTCAGCGCTAATCTCTTCCAGGGATGGTATTGGTTTATAATTTAATTTTTCCAATGTTGATTTAAGATTGTTGTAGTAATACTCCTCTATGATAAAGTCACGTTTTTTCTCCAAAAGTTGGTATTCCAAGCTCGTATACAGAAAGTGGGTCAAATCGATGCCAGGACTCGAATAAAATGATAGTTGAAAATCAACCTGTAGAACATTAGATAAAGAATTGTTTTATTGGTTATTTAATTTAAAATAAAATAAAAACGTTGAACAAATACTCACAAAGTTCAAGTCGATAGGTATATCGTGTTCATATCTAAACAAAATGTTGTTCACCCAAAGATCATTATGTACTAAAACTTTAAGTTCATTTTCCATTGCGCCATGCCATTGAACATAGTTATCTAGTGCGATTTCGGAGAATCTTTCGAATTTCTTGACAGTTTCCTCAAAACCTGACCAGGTTGATGCTACTTTGGCCAAGCATTTGAAGCTCAACATTAAAGAATTTCGGATAGCTGGTACCTTATTTCGTCTATCTTTCACAATATCATCGTTGAATCTAACAGGTATGTCAGGATACTGAAATATGATTTCATATCCATCGTTATTCCGAAAAATGGTTTGTGTTCTTTATGTGACATAACATTGCATTCAAAAATACCATTCAATAGTTAAAAAAAACTAAAAACGCAGTAAAAATATAAATCATCGATGTAAAAGAAAATAACTTTTCCGCTGTAATAGTATATGTCAGTCACTGTGTATAAGTACTAAATTTAAGACCCTTCCTCTTTCAGTCTTGTCTCTAACAAGTTCTCTTATAAATGCCGATGCAACTCAAAAATTGGGATTGGATACGGAAAATTTTCCCTCAATCTGGGGGTTGAACAGTCATACCCCCTCAAGTCTAGCTAATAAAGGGTGATTTGTTAGAGTTATAGAACTTTAAGTTAGCAGCACCTTTTAATGCTACGTAAATTTTGACAGCTGTCATGTGATTTATGGTTGGTTTGGTTTGTCATTTTATAATGAATATGGAGACGACTGAGCAACGATTCCAAAATGTACAGATTAATTTCGAAAAATAAACGGTTCTTTCTGTAGAACCCATCACACACTCCGCCAAAGTTATGATCGACAAAATCGTTCATCAAAATGATTAATTCCATTAATCATTGGATCGTATCTGTGTCACACGTACCTTCAGTGATAATACGCACCCATCCAGATGTACTGTGCGTTCAGTGCGTCATTTAGAAACTATAGCAGCTGAAGAGCTGCTTTTTAGTTGTTAAAAAAATAGACGTGAAGATCGGGTATTTACTTGTAGTAAGTCCAGTAAGTACAGTCCATTAAGACCAAGAAATAAGACCAAGAAATGTAGTATCGGTTTATTATGAATTTGATTTTGATCCCAAAAAACCTGGTGAAGTTTTCGTAAAAAAATATATAGATAGTAACTCTGAGGAAATTTTCGTTCTTTTTAGAGTGAAAGGTAGTTCCAGTAACTTGCCAAGTCATGAATATCGAGCTTATAGTGAAAATGTATCTATTTATAAATTAAAAGCTACTGATGTTGCAATAGCGAAACAATATATACCAGTAGCATTAACAGAATTTTATGATAAAATATTGCAATGGCCAATTACAAACTACAAAGTTTGTCTACGGAAGAAGGTTTTAATGAAAAGGTTTGTTAATTATCTTGATTTCAAGTATAATGTTTAATTTTAGAGGCCTCAAAAACAATTTCAACAAATTTATATGGTTCTTTCGTTAAATTATTGGAATTTTATGTCATAAATGTCAATAAGGCACATCTGACAGCTTTACAATATTTAAATACTATATGAAGACGTTAGTAAAATATTTCTATAGCTTGGAACGCAAATTGGCTCTAGAATGTTACTCAAAAATAGTTTCCTAAAGTCATTATAATTCTTTGAAACAAATTAATTTTTTTTATTTTCCTGAAAAGTTTAAATATTCAGACCTGCGTCCAATTCGAAATGGAATTGTTCATTAATATAAGTAGCGTAGCATAAGCAGTGATTCCCCTTCCCTTCATAGACCTCCCTCAATTAAAAAGTTTATCTGATGTCTAAACTTTCAACTGTCGCAATGGTGGCCCTCATCCAAGCCCCAATCTCAAACTGAAACTGTTGTACTAAGTTACAGGGTGGGTACATAAAGCGCTAACAGTCTCGAGCGAATGCCGTCAGACAGAGAAAGGAAAAGCAAAAGTAGTAGACGCATGTATTGCATATTTACGCAAAAATGTTGAGAGGAGTAATGTTGTTTTACGCAGAAATGAAAAAAAATTTACCAATCCAAATAAAATTACACTTCAAATGGTTGCGCACCGTTTGATCGAAGATTTTTGACCACAGTATGGGGGAAAATCTTTGGAGGAAAAAAAGCTTTGCATATTAGTCATCCATTAGTTGGATGCTGACCCAAAATTCAGAGAGAACTGCTTAAAACAGAATTTATAATGAGTTTAGAATGTTTAGTAAGTATCCAGGATTTAGACCGAGGAAAAGCCTTATCATAACAAGAATCACTTCAGAAAGTCAAAGCTTGTTATGGGTTTTGGGCTAAATGTGAAATCGGCCTTTGCTTGGCGAACAATGCTGTGTAAGACAAATATTTTTGCAAACGTGTGAATCTCAACATAAACAATGCTTGATGTCAAAAAGACTTTGCCGATTGACATGGCTTGAACCGACTTGTTGACGGAAACGTCAAATGTCATGGGTGCTCACACACTTAGACCCGCTCATAGAGGCTTTGTTGAAATGTTTCATTTACAAGAATAAGCCAAGACCGATTCGCTGTCATACACGAAACATGTACCATATCATCGAATATTTACCACGTTTAATATGTGAAAAAGGAGTGGCGAATCGGATACCAACCCTGCTTTCAGTCGTACAATGATTCAATGATATGAAAATTACATAAATATCAGGAAATTAAAGGTTTCCTTTTGACATGCTTCTTGGTAAAGTCTATATTTTTGACAGTGATGTTCAGTGGTCATAGGGACCTAACTAGTTTGGAGAATATACCAAAGAAAGTCTAACTTGTATCTGTCAGTAACCATCAACCAATAGTCAGCAGAACTACGAGTGACAAGTGTATTTCTGTAAAATGATACACTTCTTTGCCGAATATTGCTCTGTCAGACGTTTTTGAAAAAAAAATCCCAATTGAAGGACCAACTTTGCGAAGTAACTTAATTTATTTTTGGGGACTAAGAAGCCTAGCAATGTGGTCTGGGCGTTATAAAGGAGGAGGATTGTAATACAGAAATCAGACGCTGAATTGCTAGAACTTCTAGAATTGCTAGAACAACTTTCTAGATTATTAATTTTTTGTTGTCTTGCGGGATTTCATCAAGAAGGATTTGTTCTTTTGGTTTCAAAGAAATATTTTTTTTTGAACTACGAACACTCTTACAAGAAACGTTACAGTAAGATTTTCGATAGACCGAAAATTCAAGAATATTACGAATAGTTATTCAAATTTACGAGAAATAAAGGATAATTAGGTTTTCTGTGAGGTTTAAAGTTGGGGTTTTCGTTCATTAATTTATGAATTTTTAACTAGTCAAAGTAGGTGAAAAAGTGGATCAAACAATTAAGGTTGCAAAATAAATCCAAATTAAATTGGCACTGATTGATACTGGTTGGTAAATCAGAACATAATCGAGAAATTTTTTGTGGAACAAAAATACCTTTTGAGCAATAACCATTGAAGCTGCATGCAATTTCGCAAGTTTTTGTAGAACAAGAGCACAATGCATCTCGTCTAATCCTTTGACTCGGTCTGCCGTTTTGTATCCGTCAAGGTATTCCAGCACAACTGTGTCAACATAGTCATCTGAATAATAAAAAAATCTGAAATAAATCAATGCCTCTTAGATCACTCAACATGGAACTATGATTTTTATTGCTTACTGTGGGCTTATTTTTTCGCCATTTAGTACTTTTGGCATTTTTGATAATATGGTAAAGTAAACGTCACTTTCATGTTGAAACATTTTCACTTCCTTGAGAATAGGGGTGATAATATTCTGCACAATAGATTTAACAAGAAGTTTAATGGTTTTTCGGTCAGTCTTATTTTGTGTGTAGTCTATTTGAGCAATATATATGTCACTACAGAAATTTTCACCGGGCTCGCTACCCATTGTAATTTGAATGCTATTTATTTTTATGGCATCACATTTTAATCCGTTTTCAAGGGATTTTACGATGAAGTCCTCATTTAAATAGTCCGGGTGGTTTGGTTTTAGTGACATTATTATTCCAAAAAATCGGTAGGTCAAGAGATTAGCTACACCAACACTTGAGAGTCCTTATGATATTGAAGAAATATACAGAATTAATTCAGTTAGGATGGTGGCCAGACTGTACGACTCTCATGCACTTGATATGAAAGAACTAATTATTCTCGTTTCTTTTGAATATTCTCATAAAGTTGTTGAATGTATCAAGACGCAGATAAAACAGGCATGATAACTAGCTATGAATATATTAGGAATATATTATCTCTACATGTATAAATATTATAACATAAGAAAAAGCCAGTATCAATAGCATGTGCGCCATCTCAAGTTTATTTGACATGATTTTTCCACTATCTAGTTCCTCAATCTATCACACTAGGTAAAACGTTTATGATATTGCAAGTGGAAAAATATTCAAATTATTTAAAATGGTTAGAATTTCATGATTTCGGCGTGGATGTTGGCTTGTAAAATATAGCATAATATTCAATGACAGTAGTCGATAGTCCTGTGATGCATCTTAGCATCATTTTAAATTGATTTCTGTTGGATTAAAAGCATCAACTACATATTTCCACTAAATAATATATTTATAACTCTAAGATGCTTCTTAATTACGATACAGGTAGCAATGCAGGGAGGTTGGCATCATCCGAACAAAATGTGCACCAAAATATCCCAAGAATTTTGGTGGCATTCTCCTGGGTCCTCCCTCTGATGTTCGAAATTTGAACTTAAGGTTATTTTGAAGGTAGAAAGTTTGATGATATGATCATGTGACGATGTGACAGAAAGTTAGTTTTATGTTTATCATTTTTGAAATGGATTGCTTCCCGCTTGAATAAATTCAAGGAATATTTAAAACTTATTTCGAAAATGGTTAGTCATCCATTGTAAGACATAACTGTAAGAAATTTACAAAAAAAAAAAAAAAAAAAAATTTCACACTAAAGATATGTGAAGCAGTCCGTAAAATTGGATCGTTGTTCGGTTAAAAAAACCTATGTACGTACTGTTGCGCTTTGGCAGGTGCGCGACCTGTTTGCTCTTCGCAAATATTTGCAATAATGAATAAAAATAACACTCGCTAATAATTTAAAATTAATGCTTAAAGTTTTATTCTAAATTTCACTCTATACTTTACAATTATTTCGCTTAAATCACTATATCACTTTAATAAGTCCACCATTAAATTAATTACTTAAGCACTTATTAAACATAATCATTAAACTTATCCAACACTTATTAAACTTTTACTTTCTTCTTAAATTACTTGACCGCACTGTTTACGCGCACTGTCACTCGTTGGTTCACTTCATTCACAATACTCCTCTCGTCGCTCGCCATAGTCACTTTTATACAACTACCAACCATCCCAGAATCTTCCATGCGGATTGTTCTCGCGCTAAGTCGCTTGCACCGGGCTTTGTTGGAGTGAATGCACGCAACGTGTTTATGTTTAGGCATTCGAGAACTATCGATGTATTGGTAGTTGTAAACTTGTTTACGACTTTTCGCTTGAGACGACTATATTGGCGCGTAACCTGAATACGTCACAGTACTCATTCCGTGCCTTCACCAAAAACATTCCTGCTGTCTTGTTTGCTTTTTTCAGTGATTCTTATTTTCCATGGAATCGATGTTTTCTTTTCTTCAATGTTTAAGGCTTTAATACTTTCAGAAAATGACGACCACTCAAGCACTAAGTTGTGATGATTTTATGGCCATTGATACAAATTTCGGAAAAGAAGATGGTGTAACTGATGATGAGGTCAGAAATGGCATGGAGGCTGAGGTGATAGATGACATTGAATCGAATAACTTACCAGGTGGACAGAGGGACCTTGAAACTTCAGACTTGCCGTCCAATCTTGAGGCATATCAGTCGACTTGAAGCAGAATTATAATGTAGTCGCAACGTCCGTTACATGGGAAAAATAACCTGAAATGACTAGTAATAAGGGCAGATCTCTCAGAGAAACTTCTTCTATAAATATAGTTAGTGTCAATGGAGGACCCACCCAAGAATACAAGGATATCGGGGACCCTTTACATTGCTTCCAACAATTTTTCATAATTGGCGCTATTAATGAGATTGTGAAATCGACTAACGTGGAAAATATACAAAAAACTACAAATTTGATATATCAGGCAAGTTACAGATATACAAATGAAGCAGAGGTCTGGGTTCTAATCGAAATTCTTTCGTTGACCACTATTGTGCAATACAACCATTTGTCAGCTGATGAGTTGTTCAATCCATCGTTTTCTGGTAAATATTTTATACCAGGATATGTTTTCGCAATAAGTAGACAAAGCGTTTTACTGAGGTGTCTGAGAATGAATGATAAATTGTTGCAGCCAGCCCTTGGCAAATAAAATGCTTTCACACCTATGCGGAAAATCTGGGAACTTTTCATCAAACAATGCAGATCAAATTATACACCTGGGGCGCATTTGACTTTGAGTTGAGTTTGGAATTTATTGTTTTGAGAGGGTTTTTAATATTATTTGTTCACTTAAATTATTTTAATAATGAAATGTACTTTACTACAATGTTTTTGACATTCAGCGTTTGCGAGGGGGCCTTGGGCCTGTCGGTTTTGGTAAGTATAGTCCGTTCCCATGGTAATGATTATTTTAGTTCTTTTAAAAATTCTTGTGGAACTTCAATTATGCATAGTTGACGTATATTTCAAGCTTGTAAATTGAAATCCGTTTGTATTGCCAATGTTTGCAGTTTGATCAGACCAAATTGAAACGATATTTCTTATTTTTGGACGATTACTGAAGTTGAATGATCAGAATTATGAGCTTTTTTTATGACAATTTTAATAAGGAATCGATTGAATTTATGCATTGATCAGGGTAAAGTTTCGCTATCGAGTTTCATTAAAAGTTCTTTGACCGGACTATCGACTAAACACCTCCCCTGTCACACCGAGAACTTAGCCTGGAACTGGTTGTCACATTACTTCGGACTAGGCCTCAGTAATCATCGCTTATCGGTGCCTTCAGGTTTATTTTTATCCCTCTTTCTGCACGAATAGATAGGAAGGAATTGCGATTAGAGAGAATTGCGTTACAGAGATCCCCCCTCCCTCGCCAAGCGATCCATCATGCCCTTCTTTATAATAAGTACTGTCCGTACGTAATGCGATACACAGTTCCAGTTGTCTTTTGATTGCATCATTTTTCCCGTTACAATTTCTGGGGAAATTACGCCAATTTTTTCCGAGAGATGCGAACGGAGTCTTGTAAATCTGGTACACGTAAAGAATGTATGGCAGGCTTCATCCGTCATCCCCGGGCAGAACACGCAAGTTGGGGATGATGTCTTTCCCATCTCATACAGGTAATACAGGAAAATAATAACACTGAGTAGTTGCGTCAGGTATTAATCAGTCTCACCATGCATTCTGTAGAACCATGGCCCCAAGTCACTTATCAGCCGTGCGGTCCACCTGCCTCGCGTTTCGTTTTCCCATGTTTGCTGCCACAAGGTTAGGGTCCTTCTCGTCCTCTCGGTCCTTCGACCTCGGTCTTTTCCAACGCTAGGCTAAGCCCACGGCCTGTCATCCACTCGCTCATTCGACGTATTACCGCACCCAGTTTAAGTTGCGCCTGTTCGACGGTACGTCCGGCGACTAGTCACCAGTTACACTTACCACTTACTGGTTACCACTTAGTTCGGGTTGTATAGTAGTGTGCCTATTGTATCCATTGATAGCTTTTTCGTGAAATACTCCAGCGCAATTGAATAGAAAGCCAAAAGAGTTGAGATCCATTCTACCTGCTTTTGTCTTAGTCGTCAACGGCATCGGTGAGTTGGTTATTAATGCGAACAAGGGAAGTTGTTAATGTCATTGTCATATTGGTAAACCGAACTAATTTAGCTTGGATACCAAAGCGAAGTACTATTTGATATCTTACGTTACAATCAATTCCGTCGTATGCTTGCTTAGAGCTAACAAAACTCTGGCAAACTTCTATTTCGAGCTCCCAGCATTTCCCAAGTAACTATTTGATAGTAAACAATTACTCTATCTTCGATCTACCAGCTGTAAAGCCACCTTGATGCTCCCCAATAATTTTGTTGGCGTTTGATCTGATTTTATCTTTTAAGATCTTTGAAAATATTTTGTATATTGTTTAGGAAACATAATTGATTGGCTCCACTCTTTCGGCAATTGTTCTTGGTGCTAGACCTGCTGGATAATTTTGTGGATGGCTTTTTGAACACTGCTGCAATCATTTTTTTTGCACCGGACTTGATGTCAGATTATCGGTTCAGCTATGGTCATAATAGCCCCTTTCCTTTCTACCCATAGTTCATTGTTTGTTCTCAGTGAAGTTTCTGTTAGAATGGGCGCCAGCGAATAGCTGGAGAGGGTTACAATGTCAATTGAGGACTGGTCTGTGTCGCATACGCTTCTGGCATATGAGATCGAGGTATTACTCTAATCAAGTAGTGATCCGAGTTACAATTGGCTCCTCGGTATGTACGAATATCAAATATGCTTGAGGCCCAACGTTGTTATAATATATCATGGCCGATATAATTTTATGTGTTGGCATCCGGTGATGCCTAGGTAATTTTATCACCTAGTTTGATTATATTTTTGATTCATGGAAGGTCGATCAGGTGCCGGTCCTTGTTATTTGTTTTATCGTGGAAGCTATATCTTCCAGTCGTTTCCCGATGACAAAACGTTTTAACGATGCGAGAGCGCCAAATTTAGCGCTGAAGTCATCCTGAACTATTTTTGGGTCATTTTAAGTCAATGAGTTGGCTAATCTATCCAGGTGATTGCCGGACGCTTTTCGTTTCTTTATCTTTTCCTTTGGTCAGGGCCTGTACGTTTGTCAGGCAAATTTCGAAGAAATTCGGATTGCAAACACCCGTTCAATAACTTACCTAAAGTCTACTACACGGGATTTCAAATGCCTATCCATAATGAAGGCTATTGGAAACCCTCACTTGGCAGCAGGATTCCCACTTTTGACTATTATGTGCGATCTCATATCTTGATTATCACTTCAAATCTGTTCATTTCCTTGATTGTGAGTATGCTTAATTTATATCGGCTGGCATTTTTTAAAAGGTCTTCAATAGCCCCAGGTTTATTCAGAGGTCATTATAAGAAAGTGCAAAAGTACTTTTTTTGGTGGAGTTTCCTAAATAGTTAAGGTATTCTCCAAGGCACTGGAAGTTGACCCGTCGCTTAACCTCCAATCTGGTGGTATGCGTATTGCTAATGATTCCGTTATAACGGGCGAAATCCTCGCCTTCAACCTCTTACATCCTTAAAAACAAGTGTGATTAGGATTTAGTATGAGAGCTGTAGGTTTATTTACGGTAATTGGCATTTCACGGCATTTCATGGGCCATCATTAGGGGTCCGTCAACCCAATATGCAACCCCGAGATCATTTGTTACCATTTATTCGTGGTCTTGGAATGAGGAACTATGGAAATTGTGGGTTGAACCTCTTTCTTTAACGGGCTTGGGACCATGGAGTTTTTCAAATATATGTTGATCGCAATGTTAGCCCCTTTGCCAGTGATACGAAGTTGTAAAAATTATCCATGAACAGAGCGTCGGTTTTATCCAGAAAACAACCTGCACGTGTTCAGCATATGTCAGTGCAAGATCTAATCAGTATTCATTTTTGCTCTATTATTTTTGAAGCCTATTGATTCGGTTCTTGGACCAACATATCAATAAATTCTTTGGAGACGAATATATCAATCAGTTTATCAGTAGTTCTTCCTTTTATTGGAAGATTTTAGCATTGTTCTTTTCCGCGAAAGTCAAAAACTGGAGGGTTCTTTCTCTACTTTTATCCAAATCTGATCTTTTATCGAATATACATGGATCTATGTATTAGGATCTATATGTACACTTTCTAAACCATCCGAACTATGCATGAAATTTTCTCGTGATAGTTTTCTTGCAATTGGAGATATGTTATTATTTAATTCAGTTTCTAAATTACTATTATTCAGCAATTTTTCTTCGTCTGAAGAAGCTAGTTGATGTATCGTCCACTGTTCTATTATATATTAGTAAAAACTTTACAAATTTTGCTTTCATTTTACCAAATTATTATAACACAGCTTGACCCTAGAATTACACATATGTCCACAATATCCCGTTTATGCTGCCATGTTGTTGTGTTTCTTGCGTGATCGAAAGTAGTGAATAGTTTGGCTTTTGTAAATTTTACTGTTTTGTTTATTCTATTATTGTTTCGTTGAAACGTTGTGTTCCGACGGGAATGGAATTGTTTTCTTTTCCTCACTTCCTTTGATTTGTCCACAGACGCGTGTCATGGTTTCAAAGACAAAGAATAGGAACACCTGCGAACATGCTGACTTCAGCAGATCGGATGTATAACTCATAATCAGATAAACAAATAAATGTAACTAGATACTTTGTTCTCGCAGATGAATTAATTAAATAGCTTATCAACGTTTATCATACTAAATTACAATTTCTGCAGATTAAGCAATCTAAGGGCCTGGGAACATACTTAGATAATTTGTGCAAGCTAAGCAAATGGAAGGTATAAATATCAGAGAATTTTATGATGAAGTTCAGTACGAGATAGACTTGAGAGAAGAGGCTTAACAATAAATATAACAGTTTACGAGATAGGAAGAAGTTTTGTAATAAACATATTTATAATAAATTAATGTTTCTTTTCTTGAAATAGTAGTGACTGCGGAAAAGTCCTGATCATCTATTTTTTTAGAGTCTACCGTAACTCAAAACAAAATTGGCGCAGTCGGTAGGATACCGAAGTGTTCGTCGCAATAAAAGTTTTCGGGAAGTTTCATTGGAAGCGAAAGTAAATCGTGAGTACAAAAAAGTGAAAATAATCCGAAAACGAATGATCGAACTAACAACTAAGAAAAAGTTTACCGGTATCCAGAAAACGAACCTTAGCAGTTAAAAGTGAAAAAGTGAAAAGTGAATAAATAAAAATAAAATATAATAATAAAACATTTCCGGAGAAAAGTGTCTAAAAATAATAATAAATCTACAGGAAGAGTCGCCCCTGTATGATTGTAGCTAAAGTGCAACAATAAGAAGCAGAACAAAAACAATTAAAGTAATAGCCTGTAAAATGAAAATTGATTATTATTAGAAACCAAGATGCCAGTCACATTCACCGAAATATTGAGGGAAGCAAGGGCGATGCCAATCTACACAGGAGATGAGGGATTCCAACTTCACAGCTATATTCTCGAAGTAGAGGGCATAATGTCACTGATACAAGACGAAACCGAAGCAAAATACGTATCAGAAATTCTATTCTCAAAATTACAAGGAAGAGCTGCAGTAGCCGTTCGAAGAATTACGGAGAAAACTTGGGCGAACGTAAAGAGCACACTGATTACATCTTTTGGAGTTCAGGAGTCATACTTAAAATTAAAGGAGCAAGCGGATCGATATTATTCAAAAAACGCAAAAGACATCTATCAACATCTTAGTATTATTTTAGATAAGCTCAATTTAAAATATTTATTAGATTCCAAACAACCCTAAGAATTTAATCCAGGTTATAATGAAATTAGCATCTTAGATAAATTTCTTAACAAACTAAATAGGACGGATGCAATGTATTTGAGAACAAAAGACGTTAAAACATTGGAAGAGGCTTACCAAGATTTAGTACAGACAGGATATATAGATAACTATGAAATATTTAAAAAGAAATACAACTTCAATAAAAATAATAGGCAAACTGAGGAAAAAGGAGGATATAATGAGAATAGCCGAAATCAAAATAACAGTGGTCGGTTTCCAAATCATAGAAATTATAATAATTATAGAGATAAAGCTCATGGGTCCAACCAATACAGACAAAACAATTACAACAGAAACAGACAAAACTGCAGACAGAATAATTATCATAATAATTTTCATAATAACCAACAACAATATAATAATCATGATAGAGTGGAACCTATGGACACAAATTTAATAAAAACAGAGGAAAATTTTCGTGCGCAAGCCTCGGAGACACCTATCTTCCCATAATTAAAATTCATATTAATAAGATCCCAGTTAGAGCATTAATTGACTCTGGTTCTACTGTCTCAATTCTTAGTATCCATCATTTACAGGACCACCCAAAAACTAAAGTACATAATGAACAGTATCGTACATTATCTGGTACTCAAAGAATAGAGTACGAAACGATAACCAAAACTCCTCCAGAAATCGGTATCAGGGAATATGCAAGATGGAAACTTGCAGATTTATCAAATAGAAAATTCGAAGCAATAATTGGTGCAAGCATTACATTTGGTGACAATGAAGTGCCATTTATTAATCAAAGTATAAGAGAAAATATAAATAAAAGTGTCAATAAAAATACAAGTGAAAGTGAAGAAAATAGATTCAATTTTGAAGAAATACATACAATGGAAGCTACGAATAAAATTGACATAACTATGAGGGATTTAAATGAGAAAGAAAAATTCGAATTAAAGAAATTAATCAAGAGAAACAAAGATATATTCTATTTAGAAGGAGATTATCTCTCAGCTACCAACAAAATCGAGCATGAAATTAAAACAACAACGGAAGATCCGATCTATTCTAAAATGTATAGAAATCCACAAATACATGACAAGGAAATAGAAAGACAAATAAATGAAATGCTGGATCAAGGAATTATAAGAGAAAGCAACTCACCATATAATTCACCTATAGTTGTCGTTGCGAAAAAGATGGACAATTCTGGACAAAAGAAATGGAGATTAGCTATCGATTATAGAAAGCTAAATGCTGTTTCAATAGATGATAAATTCCCAATTCGAAACATCGACGGAATCCTGGAAAAATTAGGACGAGCCCAATATTTCACAACTTTGGACTTGGCTAAAGGATTTCATCAGATTCAAATGAAGGAATCAGATATTAAGAAAACGGCATTTTCCACAACAACAGGACATTACGAGTATACCAGAATGCCGTTTGGATTGAAAAACGCACCAGCTACATTTCAGAGATCAATTAACCATGTATTAAAAGATTACATAAACAAGATATGTTTAGTGTATTTAGATGATATTTTAATTTTCGGTACATCGATAGAAGAACATATTGATAACATTCAAAAAATCTTCAACAAATTAAGGGAAGCTAACTTAAAATTACAAGTTAATAAATGTGTCTTCTTGAAGAAAGAAACACAATTTCTGGGACATACAATTGGAGCAGAAGGTATAAAACCGAACACCGATAAAATCGAGAAGATATCTCAAGTGCAAATACCTAAAAACTCTAAGGAAATCAAATCCTTCTTGGGTTTAACTGGATATTATAGGAAGTTCATAAAGGACTATGCTAAAGTGGCACAGCCAATGACAAGATATTTAAAGAAGGATCAGAAAGTAAATCTGAACGACAGCGAATATGTCGGAGCCTTCGAAAAGTTAAAAAACTTGTTAATATCAGCACCGGTTCTAAGACATCCCGATTTTGCAAGAAGATTCAAAGTTACTACGGATGCTAGTAATTTCGCGATTGGAGCGGTTTTAAGTCAAAATGGACACCCTGTTTGCTATATTAGCAGAACATTGAACGATCATGAGAAGAGGTACTCTGTAATTGAAAAAGAGATGCTAGCAATAGTTTGGGCAGTTAATTATCTAAGACCATTTCTATATGGAAGAGAATTTGATTTACAAACTGATCATCAGCCTATTAAATGGCTTTATCAGAAATTCAAAGGAAAAGATATTGCTCCAAGATTGCAAAGATGGATCTTAAAATTAGGAGAATATGATATAAAATTGGAATATATTAAAGGGAAAGATAACATCCCAGCAGACTTTTTATCAAGATTGCGAGAAACAGGAGAAATAAACAGAATAAATATGTTTAGTAGTGAAAAACAAAATAAAAAGAGTAACATTCAAATAACGTCAATAAAGACTTTGAAAAATAAAGTACAAGGTGAACAAGCATCGGATGTTTCATCAAACATAAATTTTGACTTACAATTTTATCCAGAAATAAAAAAAGTAAAAAGACAAAGAAAATCTATGAAAAGTACTAACGGTAATACGATACATTCTCAAGCCGAAAATTTCAATGATCATATCCCAATTAAAGATGATTTTATTAACAAATATAAACAGCAAATCGTATTAGTAGCAAAAGAAAAACCAGAACACAGAATCAAAACAAATAATAGGAAAAGAATTATTTTACCCTTAGAATATATCAAAAATGAAAATAAAACAATAGACTTCCTTAAAAAAAGATTACGTGGGGGACAAGTTGGAATATACAGTGAATTAAACGATCCAGAATATAATATATTGAAACAAATTTTGATAAAAGGATTCAATAGAATTAAAATAAAATTTATCAAAGTATCGAGAATATTAAAAGAAATAGAAAATGAAGATGAGCTTATTAAAATTATAAAAGATTATCATGGGAAAGAAACCGGTAATTCAGGTATAAAGGAAAACTATGAAGGATTAAAAAGAAGAGTTTATTTTCCAAATTTAAACCAATACATTAACCGCTTTATTAATATTTGCAATGTTTGTAACGAAATGAAAGTTGATAGGAAGCCAATCAAGCCAGTATTGGAATTATCTCAGACACCCACAAATCCAAGAGAAATAGTGCACATGGACTTATTTTTTATCGATGGCTTAACAATAATGACAAGTATAGATAAATTCTCGAAATTCGCATCAGGCACAATTATACGATCAAAAAATATGGCAGATATGAGAAAAGGCCTATTAACAATTTTAGCAACTACAGGAAGACCTAATCTCATTATCAGAGATGGAGACTTTGAATCGGCTTTTCTAAAAGAAGTATATCAAATCAAGAATATAGAGTTGCATATCACAAAACCACATTCCCATACAGGAAATGCTGACATAGAAAGGTTTCATGAAACAATACAAGAGAAAATGAGAACAGGATGTAATAATATACCTAAACAAACCACAAAGGAAAAATTCTTCGAAGCCCTTGAATTCTATAATAGACAAATACATTCCACTATAAAGGAAGACCTATTGACGTACATTTCGGGAAAATTGATAAAGAAATTATATATGATAGAATAGTAAAAGTAAAACATTCCATGCTGATAAGAGAAAATAAAAATCGAGAAGAATACAACGAAGATAGAGAAAACGTTTTTATAAAAAATCCAAAAGCTATAAGAAATAAATTAAAACCCAAATTTAAAATACAATCTTATAATAACAGAATAGCAAAAGTTAATATCAAGAGACCCAAAAAGAATATTATTATTACAGGTTCAAATCAACAAGATAATCCTGAAGATGATAAGGATATTAATAATGAAGATCTATTGTCTATTATTTCTACTACACCTAACATCGGGGACATTGGTGATAGACAAGATTAATTCTGAAACAGGATACATTGAAATCAAAACGGACGAAGTACAATTAGTCATCGAACGACATATTATTTTACACAAAGTAAATTTAGAATATATACAAACAGCAATTAACGATATTAGACAGATTAATATGTTAGGAATACATGATCACAGACAATGGACATTCGACCAAGAACTAGATGACTTAGAACATCAACTATACACACTAATTCCAAAAGAATACAGACCAAAACTTAAAGAGAAACATACTTACAAAACAAATATGACACAAAATATACTCGAAAAAATTGTACACAAGAAATTAACAAATCCACAGAAATTACCAAGTATGCCTGACAAATTATTTGAAATCTCTAACTCTGTACTTGCCAATAAAACAGGATATAAAAAGATATATGAAAATAGAAAAAGAGACTTAGGGCTAAAAATGCGAAAACGCAGAGGACTAATAGATCCCATAGGCAATGTTTACAATTGGCTCTTTGGTATAATGGATGCTAACGATAGACAAGACATTGAAGATCATTTTAAGGCAGTAGACCAAAATAATCATGAATTAATACAAAGAATGAATCAAAAAATCAAAATAAATAATAGATTAGAAGATCAAATTCAGAAAGTAATAAAAACTATTCAAATTGATAGAAAACTTATAGAACATTCATTAAATGAAACTAGAGAAAGATGGAAAACAGAATTATTATATCTAGCAACAGTCGTTAATATTCAAATAATTCAAAGCGAATTAGAAATTTTACAAGATAACTTAATGTCAGCTAGACTAGGACTTATGAGTAGGAACATGCTAACAACAACTGAAATAATTGAATACGCAATAGATATAGATAAACTTAGACATCTAGAAATAGCAATAGCTATTAGCAACAAAAATCCTCTGGAATTACTATTTGCAATAAAAATTCCTTACAAAGTTTTAAATACATTCAAATACATTGTTTTGCCAGTGCCTAACCAAAATAATTTTGAAATTCAATTTGAACCAGAAAATATTGTAAAAATAAATAATACTATATATACTTACAAGAATGAAAATAATTTCAAGGACCTCAAACAAAGTAACTTGTGTTTTTTCATAAATGAAACTTGTACAATAATAAAAAAAGAAAGATCATCAATTATAGAATTAGAAATAGCAACAGTCCTGGCTATTCAATCAAAAATAAAATGGTATAATACATGTGATGAAAGGAACCAGCAATTAAATGGAAATTATCTATTCATTTTTAGCAACTGTTCAATTACATTAAATAATGTAACATTTTCCAATAGATTACCAGAATATAAAGCTAGAGTAATAATTCCAAAAATGAATTTGAATTTTTCAAATTATGTATCACAACCTACATGGAATGAATTAAAGGAGTTTCATCTAGAAAATTTAAAAGAAATCAATGAAATAAAATATGTAAAACAAACCCATTTGGCCATGAACATTTCAATTACCATTATCATTGTAATCGCCCTCATAATTGTTTTTGTATAGTTTTACTTGAAAAGAAAAACATTAAAAATTAAAATTAATTACATTCAAAGTAAATTCGAGGGCGAATTTCATCATAAGGAGGGAGGTGTCATGTTATCAAAGACAAAGAATATGAATACCTGCGAACATGCTGACTTCAGCAGATCGGATGTATAACTCATAACCAGATAAACAAATAAATGTAACTAGATACTTTGTTCTCGCAAATGAATTAATTAAATAGCTTATCAACGTTTATCATACTAAATTACAATTTCTGCAGATTAAGCAATCTAAGGGCCTGGGAAAATACTTAGATAATTTGTGCAAGCTAAGCAAATGGAAGGTATAAATATCAGAGAATTTTATGATGAAGTTCAGTACGAGATAGACTTGAGAGAAGAGGCTTAACAATAAATATAACAGTTTATGAGATAGGAAGAAGTTTTGTAATAAACATATTTATAATAAATTAATGTTTCTTTTCTTGAAATAGTAGTGACTGCGGAAAAGTCCTGATCATCTATTTTTTTAGAGTCTACCGTAACTCAAAACAAAATTCGCGTTTCGGCGGTCATCATCGATGTGATGCAAAGGAAGTGACGGGAAATGACGGAATGTTCTGAGATCAAAAAAATTTATTTTAGTTGTTTTATCTGCGTAATTTTTCGTGTCTATTTCTGAAACAAAATGCCGTATGATATAAAAATGCCGTATCATAGAGAGTATTGAGTCCTATTTCCTTCTCATTGCCGAGGACGTATATTCGTCTTTAATTTTATGCATGTAAATGATTATATATGTCAAGTTTATGGGATTATACCAAGAAATTGCATTAGTTTGCATAAGTTTCTAACAATAACACTTTAATTGTACATTGAAACGGGAATGACTTCATCTGATTTGCGCTGGGTAGCGAGTGGGTTAATGAATGTTACGTTTTCTTACAAAAATGAACTTATAAGGGGTTAAATTGAATGAAACTTAGTAGTCAATTGCAGGATGAAATATAGTGAGCTATCAAATTGTTGACAAACTGTAAGGTAAAAAAATTTAATTGCAAATAATGCTAGCTGACCTGAAACTAGTTTTTCCCCTGGGTCTGTATCACAGCTAGAATCTATTAAATGAAGTTTTTTCATCTGCGTAGATAAAATATAGATAGAGTAGATAAAATTTATAGGAAAATAGAAAAAAGCGTGAATTATGCCAGTAAAAGTGATAATAAGAATCACGCAGAAGTCGATTATCTGAATGGGAAATATCTAACTTGTATTTTTGTTTTTCAAAAGAAAATTAAGTTGTGTAAGCAATTTAACCGGTTGTATCGACAATATTTAGCTGTAATTACACGCATGTAATGACCATGATGTCGTCAAATAGGATAGATTCTAGAGCTTAACATCTATGAAATTGTAATAGTGCATTGTGTATAGAATTAATTTGTTATAAACTTGATTAAATTTTATAACTAAGAATTGAATTAGCATATTCAAGCAACAAATTCGGTGAGAACTTTCCCAATTAAATTATTCAGAAACATTGTAATACTAATACCAAAAGCAAACTTGTCTCAAGTCGTTTGAGTATCTCTACTATAAATTCCTAATATTTTCAGATGGAGCAAATACTTGTGACTTTCACATGTAACTAGAAACTCAATTGTTCATCAAATCTTGAAAGATTAAGATTGCCGCATGTAAGGCCATATACGTGAAGATACACCGCATTTAGTTCAAGCGGTTATGTTTAGAAAGCGACACACAGAATACTAATAGTTCAGTTTCGATTAACATATCGGCGCAGTGCCAAAGGCATATAAACATTTATAAACATTCAACATACTTCCAATTCAGAATTTTTTGTGCAAAAGCGGCATTAAATTGTTAATGTTTATTGGGATTGAGGACTTTTTAATGAATTCTTCCTTATCATAGTCACATCGACTTTATTACAGTGATAAAAGTGTTCTTTTGTTTGAACATAAAATATCGTCGGCCCCGGCCTGATTGCCTCCGCAAATCCAAATACACTTTAGTGTTTTATCAGCGTGTTAACTTTTGTTCGAATCAGTGTTGCGTGCAAAGAGTGAAGAGTGGTTGAGGTTCTATTTTTGTTATAATATTGTGAATAGTGAATTTTGAATGGTAAGATTTTAATTTGAGTTCCACGAGCATTTCATTCAGCTAAAAATACACAGGGGGGAGGTTGTCTTGGTAGTAGCGTATATGTATATTCTTTTCTCATAATTGCATCTGTTATAAATATACTTCTTGAGATAAAAACAATCTTTACTTGTCTTCTTCAACGATTTCATTGATATAAATATATATTAAAAATTCGAACAGTAATTTTAACTATAAAAATTAAGACAATTTTAATTTCTTCGCGGCTTCGGCGGGTAGGCAAACTTCTTCATCAGCAACTACATAGCTTTGCCTGCTAATGCGGAATAGCTCCAAATTGAATATACTTTCGGTGGCTACAAGTCAGATAGAGCCTTGAAAGAACGATGGTAAACTCTGGTGTATGTTATTTTTACGCCATCGTTAATTTGTCATTGAATTTTTTGGTAGAAGTTCTGAGCATTGAGTTCGGCCTGAGTTACTGAGAACTGAGTTGGTGCTCTCTGGCCATCATCAAGGTCCATCATGGTTTCACATACTCGGACATTACCTCACACCCACTTGTCAGGATTAGAGAAGTGCAAAAAGTACCTTTTCAATACAAAGTAACTAATACTTTGAATGAGTGAGATACTTATTCATGAAGGTCTTCATTACAAGTGCTCTCACAATATTTGTCGCATTTGAAAATCGTTCCAAATAAAATTGATTTCACAGGGAGATATAAGATATAGAGGTGCTCTGAGTCCAAATTTTTGTCCGGAATTATCAAAAGTTGCTCATATTGATACAACTCCACCACTTCTTACATTAAAAATACCAATAAGTAGTACAAAGGATTTAGCAAAAATTGCGTGACTTGAACTATGGTAAAAAAACATTACAATATTGGATTGCTCTAATGGAAGCACATGTTGTGTTTCGATTCGTATTTTTCGTACATGAATAAAATAAAGGAAAAGTCAACAAATTTGTGCTGCCCGTGGACACAAGAAAATCAACTAAACAGGAATGTTAACTTCACATGAGCATAATTCCCCGATAAAACCCCGCCGATTTCATATGATTTTGGCAGATACTCGCCGTCGCATTTATCTTCCCAGAACCAAATGTCTTCTTGTAGAGTTATTTGGCCTTGGTGTTGAAGCACCTTTTTTCACCTGATGAAAGCCACGATTTTTTTCCGCTTCAGGTTCAAAAATGATTATCAGTAGTGGTGTCGAAGCATCGATTCACATGTAACTGCGATTTTTCATTTGACGTTCATTCAAATCCTGTGGGACCCATGAACCGAATTTATTGATCTTCGCATTGCTTGTAAATGTGTGCTAATAATTTCCTGTGACACATTTAATGTTTCTACAGATTGCTGTTGAGTGGGAGTAGGACCAATAACTCCTGCAAATCTGCCTCTTCGAATCTTTGTGGTCTCCCAGAGCGCTAACTGTCTTTCATATTGAAATTACCATTACTGAACAGTAGAAACCATGTCTCACATATTCTGATTGATGGAGCGTATCCACCATATGCTTGGACCAGCAAACGATGACTTTCAGCAGTTTTTTTGTTTTGGTTGAACAAGAAAAGCCACAAATGGTCTTTTTCAGGTACGAAATTCGAAATAATTGATCAACACGTTAAAACAAACCCGCTAGTATTGGCGGACTCAATTTGGGTGTGTTTTCAGCTTAAAACACGATCGAAACCAAAACGATCAAAATGGCGTATGTGTCAACTAAATATCTTTCGTACTGTTCGCTGTCGCCATCCCTTAGGATAACCGAAAACAATTTATGATTACACCTGGTACGTGCGTCTAATTGCTCGAAACGGAACGGAACGAAAATTTTAATATAATTTCGGATCACTTTGTATACTGCACTGAGGCACGAACGGAACCGAACATAGTCCAGCTGATGAGGCGTAAAAAGATAAGTTTGACACTTTGGACACTCACGTATGATAGGTAGGGCCTCTCTATATCTTAGACCCCTACATCACTACGATAAATTTAGAACAGTTTAGCAATAGAACAGGTAATCGGATTTGAGTTTACTAGCATTGAAATCACTTTGTTTATCATTTTAACTTGTGCACTGCTTTCTCCTGTATTATGACTTGATGTTTGATGGTGATTTTGGTGTGGATTTGAATTTTTGTTTGAATAATGGCGGTTTGGACAGGAGCGTTAACTTTTGTGGTTACAGAATTCGTACGTTGCAATGATGCGTTTTTGTTTCTGTAGGTTTTGATTGGCTTTACTTCAGCTTAGATTTTACATGATGTGAACATGTGAATGTTATCAGTTGATGAATTGAAGTGACATTTTTTTCAAAATATTATTCATAAATATGTACAGTGACTCAATAAAGAAGACGGAACATATCCATTTACACTATTATAATAAAAATTGGCGAAATGGAATAAATGGCTGAAGATCAAAATTTGTCTATATACTATATATTCACGAAAAACATAAAAATTGAAAAATTACCTCATTTTTGTGATTTAAAAAAAAAACTAAAAGTGAAAATGTAGATAAAATTCATGTCAAAAAACTTGAACACTTAAGTCTTACTAGGATTTCTGAATATCATCGAAACTGGCAGCACTAACTCGTATAACAGATGGTCGACTAGATCTGTCAAAGTATCTATCTGCCATATGTAATAATCAATCGTTTGGGTCAACTGACTTAACAATAAATATCATTAAGCTCGTATTTCCACCGTTTTCATTATTAAAAATATAAATCAAAACTGACGAACTATTTTCTGTAATGCACGTAACCTGTTTTATATTGAATATGGAAATGATTTGCATGAATGAGCAACATTAAAAGGATGGGTTTGAAAGTTTCACAATGATGACAATGTTGATCCATTTTCGATTGTGGAAATCTCTCTTATATTTGAAAAAATGAAGGCGCTTTCAAATAATTTGATGGAAATGCAAAAGGTCTGAGCTCAACTAAAGTTAACTGCTGAAGTTTAACATACTGTTGAATGAACAGTCAATGTAACTTGTATTTCATTTAGTTTTAATAGTTTTTTGAAAAATTTCAGATAAAAAATGTCCGTTGATAAAAACAACATTTCCGTACCAGATTTCATGGATTTCAAATTTTTTGAGGCCGCTGTACGTGATGGCTCTAACGAAAAGGATTTGGAACTGAAAAACGTGTTTTTCACGCTGGGGCCGAAGCGTGGTGAAAATTATTGCAGTCAAATATACCGAGCTGATGTTAATTTTTGCCCTAAAAACGGACAAACGTAAATGCGTACCGCTTGTTATAAAAATTCTACATGATACTCCAATTGGAAAGTATTTCGGAGAGGTTGGACTTTTTCAAGTTGAATGTTTGGTCTATCAAAGTGCACTTGGCAGGATAGCTGACATTTTGGGCGGTGAAAATATAGCGCCAAAGTAAGTTTTGTTAATGTATATTATGACATTAAAGAGAATGCGTCGATATGTTGAATATCTAAATGCGTACGTTATTTTAAGGTTCTTTCATTTCACATCTAAGCCTACAGTCGCGCTCGTACTTAAGGATGTTTCACCACTGGGATACATGTTAGCAGACCGCGTTAATGGTTTGGATGAGGCACATTGCTCATTGGTATTGAATAAACTAGCTAAGTATCATGCTGCATCCATGATCCTTGCGAAACAGGTTCATTATTATACTAAATATTTTAGTCCTATAGATTTAACTCTTTGAAATGCAGGATCCTGGAAAAGTGCGAACAATTTCAGAGAACTACTTAGCGAAGCATGTCAAGGGTACGGTGGAAATGAGAGGATCGTTCAGAAGAAATTTCGAGCATTTAGCTGAAGTGGTGGCAACGTGGTCTGGATTTGAAGAAACAGCACGTAAAGTGAATAGATTCATTGACCAAATGGACGATGATTTCTTCAAACGATGTGGACCACAGGAGAATGAGTTGAAAGTACTTGTTCACAATGATTTGTGGACAAATAATATTCTGTTTAAATACGATTCGGGTACGCCTAAGGACTTATTCTTTGTAAGTAATCGGTAGTTGAATGTACATCAGCATGGAACACAGGCAACAAAGATTTCATTTGACTTTTTAAGGTCGACTTCCAGATGTCATATTACTCAAGTCCTGGTATAGATTTATGTCATTTCATGTATACTAGTCCACAAACAAAACTTTTGTTGGAGAAACGTGACTTCATGATTGGGGAATACTACTACAAGCCTTTTGCATCAACTCTAGCAAATTTAGGATATGATGGAATACCTACACTAGACGAGATCTTTGAAGAAGTTCGTAAACGAGAAGAGGTAGGATTTTTTTGGGCCGTGATTAAAATGTGCCTGATGTGTATGCCTCCTGAAAAATGTGGAGAAAATAGTTTGGATAACTTAGCGGACATTGAAGTTGGCAGAAGAATTCGTGAAATCGGAATGTCCACAGAACGTTATATTGTTATAATGAAGTACATATTAAGAAGACTGGAAGATGTAGGTGTACTGAAATAAATGATTTGTAACAACAAATAGTAGGTATTTGTGTTAAAAGAAACGTTTCAAGTATGTCTTGACTGGTTAAGTTTCCTGTCACCGGTCGAAATACGTGCTGTGTAGACCGTATTGCTCAATATAATGTCCTCCTCTACTGGGGCCGTCGAATCGAAATATCTTAATAAGGAGTTTCTCGAGAAGGTCCTCCGTGAATATACAAAGAGTGCAAATCTATCTATTGTACAATTGATCCTAAGAGTGGGTTGTGAAAATGATGATAACTTTTGCAGTATCGTTTATCGTGTTAAATTTAGTGTTATATAAAATTTAGAAATATCGATGCAAGATGTGAGGAAGTAACGTGGATTGTGAAAAGTATGCCCTATGAAGCTGAACGTGCTGTGTTGGAAGATATGTTTTTGTTTAAAAAAGAAGCGGATATATACTTCAACATTTTGCCAAATCTGGAAAAGGTGATTGGATCAAAAGTGGCTCCAACGTATGTGAATTTTTGTTCATAGAGAATTGAAATTTTTCGTTCAAGGCTGCATGATTCTTTCATAAGGTCGAAATCATCGAAGACAGAATTTCATAAATGTGCTCTTATCCCTTGGCTTACACGGTAGATACGTTCTTGGAAAAATCATGAAAAAGGAAACCGTGTAAAGTGTGACACAGATGTCATAGAACGTAGGCAGATATTTTTATGTAACTTGAAAACCGTGTAAATTGATGCAATGAAGACGATGAAAACTCAAAGATATGTTCATTTTGATCGTGTAAAACGTAAAATGAGATAAGGATTGAAGGATATTTGGGGATCTGGTTCAGTCACTTTGAATTCAATTCAATTTATTTTTGAAAATTCAAAATTTAAAATTCATATTCCTTTCAAACAAAAACAAAAAAAAAATGTACAAAATTAACAAAACTCTAAACTAATGAAACCAATAAATGATTTGAATAGTTTCAAAAAATTATCTCCATAACAAACACCGAAAAAAGTGAAATGGAAAGCTGCCTTTATTCTTGTTCTGAGCATTTTAAAGCTACAGTTCTACTTTCTACACTGTTAAGAGACACAAACAGAAAATTCATCATGTTGGTAATATTTTGAATTTAGTTACTGAAAATTGATTTACTTATGGATGGAAAGAAACCAGTGAGTAACATTTGATTACTTTGACAGGTTTTCCTATGAGTTTCAACCTGTCAACTGAGGGCATTTCTTACAGTTCTTTGAATTTTTAATGCTCTCTAAGGAGTAGGATATACGTTTGCTGTTCTCTACCTGTTCCAAGCCCTTTACCAATTACTTTTAAAGCATATTTTCCACCTGAAATGTGGTCGTCACCACAACTACTATCTACGTTTTGTAGAACGTACGTTTTTATCTACCTTTTGTAGAAATAATTCCAAGAGATCCGCATCTGGAATTTTTGCATTACCAATATCTGAAATATCCAAAATCCCTCGCCTCCAATAGGATTCGCTATATCAATGTATTTTCAAAAAGATTTTTGGAAGAAGTCACGTTTGTTTCGACTATGTTTTACGCTATATGACTTTCCAGCAAGAAATTCATGTGGACTTCTTTATTTCGGCAGTGGCCTTGGATACATTTGGTATAAAATAGAAAATTGTCAAATTTTCCCACACTTTAGGCAAATTGAATGAAGGATTCTCATCAAATTTTCCCAAAACCTATGCAAGGTGCCATTGACAGAGTAAAATTTATCCTTTGATCTTAAGGCTAGATCAGAGAAGTTGTATTGAGAGGCAAGAACTCAATTGGTATATTTGGATGTTGCAAGTCAAATAGTACGCATTGAAGAGCTGTTACAGAGTAAGTTACAAGTATTGGATGATTTAAAGAATGGTCTACGAGCAATATAATCTTGAACTCAAGGTTTTTTCTTTGCATGAACGCATATGCAAGTAACTTTGCATTTCCAGTACGAAATAAGTATGAAATCAATCTTCTGGACTTTATATAGGCTTCTTTGTTGAAACACTAATATACAGGCAGTTTTGTCAAATCCTTTCATTTCCACGCACCTGGCCTGCGAGACCCAATAATCAGTAAAAGTTTCAAAAAACGATCACCTGAAGTGTCTCTAGAAAGAAGTATTCTAGATGCTTTGAATCCTTCGAATGATCAATTAAATTTTGACTAATAATTTTTTCCTCGAATGACCCGATCTCATCGGCAATAAATACTGGGTTATGAACTTAAAGGGTTTACAATAATGATTTTTGCCAGTTTTGCCGGATATCCGTTTCCAGATTTTTCCTCACCGGAGGCGGTTCCTTCTTTGAGTTGAATTTTATGCAGATTGTGCCTATTTTAAAGTTTCCAAAAGGTTCATTGCTTGCACTAGATTGTGTAGTAGAGAGAGATTCTTGCGTTTGTTTCAAGAAAATGTTTAAAGCTTTGTGCTTTATCGAACTAAAAACTCCCGGCACTTTTTTAAAAAAATTTGTCTTCTGTCCAGCACAACGGAAAAAAGTACCGGGAGGTTCGGATTCGATAAGACACAAAGTGCTGACGATTTTTGGCTCTTTAATAAAATCATCTCAATGATATGTGAACATTTTTGTGTTAAACTTTTTTGGATCGAATCTTCCATTTGCTTTATTGTTCTGAGATTCATTCCATATCCTTTTAATGGATGTTGAATTATTTATGAATGTTGCTGACGTTTCCAATTTTCAAATTGTCTAAAATTTTGGATTTTTTTCTTGGTTTTCTTTTCGTTGACACGTTAGGACTCTTATAAGGGCTCTTATAGGTTGGAACACCAGTACCAAATAAAATTCAAAACTCAAAATCTGCCTTTTGTAACATGTCATTGGAGTTCAATCAGAACAAGTGATTTTCAAGTTTCTTCTTCCTCTAGAAAAGAGCGCTTGAGGAAAAAAGTGCAATTGGTACCTTTGAACCGGTATCACAAGAATATGTTTATCAATATGGTACAGGTTAATGGCATAGTAAAAAACTATCAGTATATCATCAAAAAATTGTTCTTCTGGATTTTACAAATCTTGCAAAAGTAAAATCGTGCAAATCGAGTACCGTGGAAATCAAGAGACTGTTGTATATACTTCCAACTTTGCGAAATAAAGTAAGGATCAAGGATTTGTATTTCGGCTTCAGGGTCTTGATATTGGTGTGTAAGTTGTCCCAGTAAGTTGTCCCAGTAAGTATACTGATCGTTTTCATATCATATATTTTCATTCGATCCTAATATTCATTCTATCTTACAGTCTTCGCACTATCCGTGGTTATCAATTCTGATTTCGTATGTTGAAATTTTTATTTTGCTGATTCTTTGTTTGGAATTGCCCAGATATTGTATAGTCGTCCAAAATATTATTTGACTCTGCACCTCGCATGACATTAAAAGTATAAATGAGTGAAGGTTCCCTATGTCAATCCTAGCCGGTGCTAGCGAGTGCACTCTCTTACACATCAGAACCCTTTTCAGTAGCTAAGGAAACTTGTAGTTCTAGTGAGCTGATTCGAATTCTTGATTTGCTACTACATCATTCATTTGTTCTCAAGCGCCAAAAAGGCACGATTTCACCCATTAAAAAACAATAAATAGAAAAACAAAACTCCGCTACTTAGAGCATTTATAGATATATTTATTTTTCAGTTTGTATACACCCATAACCTTCGGAAGTGTCATACTTGATATTAGTGTTTTTTGTTTTACCAGACTCCCATCCTTTATGCTTTTTCTTGTAAAATGCTAAACATTAACTTTGAATTTTACTGTCCTGTTTAATATTTTACCTTTGAACTCTCTTGAAGTTTATAGTTCGTTAGTTAGTTAGTGCAAGCCTGATGTTCACTGTTAGAAAAACCATCAAGCATCGAACCTCAGCTGCCCGAGTTCGGTACGATTTTCTACAGAAGGTAAATCCTGTCGTCCCACCAAAAACCAAAGATATCCCCTGGACCTGTTGTTGTCAAGTATTTCATTCGTATAATGTTATGTCTTTTACAAGTGAGACGTTTGTTGGCCAGACCAATTCAATGTGAATAGAAATGTTCTGTACTTTCTTCTTCCTCACTGAAAACTCGACTAGTGTCATCCGTTCGGATTCCTATTTGTTTAACGTATTAAAGTTGAAAATCATCCGTTTTTTGACTTTATCTGACGGCCGATGTCACTTTCTTCTCTTTTTCTGTTGATAATGGCACTTAGTGCGTATGGCACTTATTTTGGCACTTAGATTCGATTTGAGTTGTGCTCGGCTTATACCGTTTTTGCTAGCTCATCCGCACTTCCCTCTATACCCCAATGTCCACAGACCCATGATAATTCTACATTTACCCGCTTGTTGTGACTTTGAGAGTCCGTCTACAATCTGGCACTGTGAAACTACGCAGTTATAGAAGAGCGACTGCAGTGTGGACTCGTTTGATGCCACCGCTGTGGCCGTTTATTGCTAATATATCTGGTTGCCAAAATCTGGTATGGCTCTAACTTTCACTGAGTTGCATATAATCTCAGAGAAAAATTCTGGCGCTGCTCCTCTCGTCCGTTTGGATTCATCGGTGCAGATCAGTATATTCAATTTCAGATGAGAAGCCATACACATTTGAAAATTTATATTCAATACACAAATCTTTTGAAAAACAAAACAGCATCAAAATAATTTGTAAGTTTTGATACAACTATTAAAAAGTAGAAACTTGTAGGCGAAAATGGTAACAAACACTGTTTGGGGCTACTAGGAAAGTAAGTAAGACTAGGATAGTAAGAGTAAGACTAGGCCGTAAAGACATTTTCATTGTTAATTGCATAATTTTTGATGTGTTTTCCTTCCATAAAATGGTAGTCTTAGTTTAAGAAGTTCAACTACAAGAGTGTGATTGGCCAGCTCCCTGATGCATCACGTGTGAGTACTACTGACCCCTGGCCAACTGTTTACATCAAATAATTTTTGTCCACAGAACTATGAAACTTCAAGACATGGCCGTGCTTGAGAAATACAGCAATACAATGGTAACATCCCGATCAAACTACCGATACAACGAAATACGCACAAAACCAGCAGAATTTTAAATGTGTTGGTAAATATTTTCTCCTCATTTTCATCATTTTATTGAAAAAAAATCCCTTCAAACACTTGAGTAAGATCGCAATAAAATTGTAAATTTGCTATCGCTTTAAACCAGTTAACTGTGGTGGCTTCGTTTAAGAGTGCGCACCATTTTGCGTCGCCTGAATTAAATAGCCAACGGTTACTGCTTATATGCATGACGAGTATACTCGTCAATCATAGTTAACTGGTTAACCAGAAGCCGACAAAAAGTCTTAACGCTGTTTTTGCTAACGTTACGCGCTTGTAATGAACGAATTAAGTGTGGGGAGGGACTAGGGGTTGAGGTTTGTTTAGGTATATTTTGGTGATTTTCACAACTTGAGATCATACAGTACTGCGAAAAATTGTAGATTCAAGCATATGTTTGCTTTGGTTCCTCTAAAAGCAAGCTTTTATTACAATAACTGTATATGGAATTCTCTTGGATATTTTGCATTCAGCCATGCTCTTTTAGGCTCTCTCTTGTTCTTATCCTTGTTCACTGCTCTTTTTCCGAATTGTTATGTTCTATGAGTGGTGATGCACCATTTAAGATTTCGAATTTGCATTGGCTCTAAATAAAAATCTGTTAGGGATAGCGAAGTGCGTGAGCACAATAAACAAGCGCTGTAAATGTATGCGTGTAGCTCACGATGAGCATCTATTCTGTTCACTCTTATAATAATAAGTTAGTTACAATTTGACCACTGAGGAAATCAGATATTGTATTAATAAATTGTGTTGGTCTTAAAATATCGACTCATGCTTATTATTTCACTGCTTTGGAACCTCATATTCTAACAGGTTATGGGCCCAGACATGTGAATAATGCGTCGGGAACGATAAAAAGACCGAGAAAAGTGCGTGAATAACGCAAGTAAAGCGTGTGTAAGTGCTTTCGGGCGGAAAGACCGTGGAAAGACAAGAGTAAACGCGCGGGAAAACAGATAATGGCTGCTGCCGTGAAAATCGAGTCGCTTACGGCTGAAAATTACGACACGTGGAAAATTCATATGCGCGCTATTCTGAAAAAGAATAAAGTGTGGAGTGTCGTGTCAGGTGCTGAGCCAAAGCCACCGAGGACTGAAGTGGAAAAAGTGCAAGCATGGCTAGAAAAAGACGAAGCCGCAGAGTCGGACATTTTGTTGGCGATAAGTCCAAGTGAAGTAAAGCAGTTCGAGGGACTAAGCTCTGCCAAGGCAGTGTGGAATAAGCAGGAAGAAACTTATGAATCTCGCGGGACCACGCGAATGACTTCTCTACTGGAGAAATGTGTCCAAATGCGCATGCAGGAAGGTGATGATTTACGTAAACACGTCGTGGAGTTCTGCGATACCGCCAAAAAGTTGAGTGTCGTAGGAGTGGATATCCCAGACGAAATGTTAGTCATGTTGCTACTATGAATACTTCTAGAATCATTCGAAGTCTTCAAGGAATCAAGTGAAATCAAGTGACAAACTATCGCAGTGTGAGAGTTGTGTAAGTGAAAAACAAACGTGCACACCTTTCCCTAAAAGTAAAGGAGAGCGCATTAAAGAGCTGCTTGAAATAGTACATATAGATGTATGTGGTCCGATGAGACACCCGGCATTATCAGGAAAGCGCTACTTCGTAACATTCATCGATGATAAGTCTCGTTGGTGCGAAGTGTATTTTGTGAAAAACAAAAGTGACATTCTAAGTATCTTCAAAAACTATAAAGCGGAAGTAGAAAACTTCACAGGAAGAAGAATTAAAGCGCTACAGTCAGATAATGGGCGCGAATATGTGAATAGTGAATTTGACAAGTTCCTACGGGAAAGTGGAATCAAACGCCGATTAACAGTGCCGCACACACCTCAGCAGAATGGGATCGCTGAAAGGAAAAATCGGACACTAGTGGAAATGGTACGGTGCATGATGAGGCAAGCGGGAAGCCACCCGGCATTCTGGGCCGAAGCGGTAAACACCGCAAGCTACCTAAGAAATCGGTGCTCCACCACAGCGCTAAACGGAAAGATTCCCTACACAGTGTGGACGGGGAAGACCCCCACTGTGGATTACACAAGAATATTTGGATCTAAGGTTTATGTCAAAGACAAGGAAACGACGAAAGGCAAATTTGAATCGCGATCAAACGAAGGAACATTTGTCGGTCACGATAAGTACCCTAAAGCATATCGAATATACCTACCAAGAAGTAAGAGGGTAATAGTGAGTCGAGACGTAAAGTTCCTACAACAGTCAGCACTTAAACACGAATACGAAGAGATATTCGATGATATGCGTGCGAGTGAGTATGAAACTGACGTCGTACTCGACGGGCACGGAGACAAGAATGATAGTGAAAAAGAAAGTCATAAGAGACAAGAAACGCGCAGAAAACTCCGAGCGAGTAGGAGAGAAAAACTAAGAGCGACAACTGGTGATAGAACTGTCGAGGACGAAGACAGAAGCGCTACAAGAATAGTGAGAAAACGTGCTGCAACAGTTTCGTGGGAAAAGTTAGTAGCCCCGCCGAAACGCGGAAGAGGCCGTCCGAAAATTGTGCGAAGTGAAAGAGTGGGGAGACCACCCTTACAATACCAACCGGCCGAAGGAAGCGAGGAAAACGCTGAGGAAAGGAGCGAAGAAGGGATGGATATACCAGTCGAGTCAAACGACGATGACGTATTCATAGACGCTGCTAATATGGCTTCGATGGGCCCCATATCATGGGAAGAAGCGAGAAAAACTGATGAGGCGATAGCCTGGAAAGTGGCGATGAAGGACGAAATTCTAGCGCAAATCAAGAATAATACTTGGGAGATGACGCCGAGACCCAATAATAGACGAGTAATTGGGAATCGCTATGTATTCACAACCAAAAATCCTGGTCGACAAGAACGCAAGAAAGTTAGGCTTGTTGCGAAAGGATACGCGCAACGGCCAGGGGAGGATTTTCATGAGACGTATTCTCCCGTTGTGAGATCAAGCTCAATAAGGTTGATAGCAGCCCTTGCAGCTGAATTAAAATTGGAGATCTATCAGCTGGATATTGTGACAGCGTATCTACACGGCAAGCTAGAAGAGGACGTCTACATGGAAGTGCCGGAACTGTTAAATGAAGTGCTTAATAAAGTGGTGAAGGCTGAAAAAGTCGGGTCAAATGCAAGTGTAGTACAAAACAAGAAAGTGATTGACACTGCGAAGCGCTGGAATCGAGCATTGGGCGAAAAGCCAGATTGTGTGTGTTTGTTGAAAAAATCTCTGTATGGGTTAAAGCAATCAGGTTTGCAATGGCATAAGAAATTACTGCAAAAGTTAGGCGAGCTCCAGCTCAAAGCGTTACCACAGGATCCGTGTATGTTTGTTGCACGGAAAAATGAGCACATAATGTTACTCACAATTTACGTTGACGACATTATAATCGCGTCGAATGATAATGAGTGTGTATGTGAAGTGAAGAGAGAGCTGTCAAAAGCATTCGAAACCAAAGACTTAGGAAGAATCAAACAGTGCGTTGGTTTAGAATTCGTGCGAGATAAAGACAGCAGAGTGTTTATTCATCAGAAAAACTATACTGAAAAGGTATTAGAGCGTTTTGGAATGAGTGAGTGTAAAACGGCAATAACGCCAATGGATGTAAACATCAAGCTGAAGAAGCCTGAGAATGTAAACAAAAGCGCGATGAGTATGTATCCGTATCAGAGTTTGATCGGTGCATTAATGTATTTAGCTGTGTCTACACGACCGGATATCGCGTATGCTGTGAGTTATTTAAGTCAATTCAATACAAATTATGGCAAAGAGCATTGGAAAGCAGCGAAACGCGTATTAAGATATCTCAAAGGCACGAAAGAGTACGGGTTACTATACGAACAGTCTGGTCTACCGTTGTTTGGTGTGGTTGATGCAGACTGGAGCGGGGACACGGTTGACAGAAAATCGTACTCGGGATTTGCGTTTATTTTTGGAGGCGCACCCATCAGCTGGGAAGCACGAAAACAAAGATCGATTGCGTTATCAAGCACAGAGGCAGAATATATGGCGTTATCAGAAGCGTGTAAAGAAGCCATATATCTGCGGGAAATCCTGAACGGGATTGGCATAAAATGTGAATGTGTCAAGCTGTTTAATGACAACCAAGGCGCTATAAAGTTAGCGCAGAGCCGCTGTTACCATCCGCGAACCAAGCACATAGACGTGCGCCATCATTTCGTTCGTGATGTGCATGAAAAGGGCAAAATTGAATTGGAATATTTGTGTACTGAAAAAATGCCCGCAGATGTATTGACAAAAGGGCTAAGCGGTGGAAAACATCGCGAATGTATTGTAAATCTCGGAATGAGTATTTAAATACTGTAAACACGCTCCCGACTTCGAGGGGAGGTGTTAGGGATAGCGAAGTGCGTGAGCACAATAAACAAGCGCTGTAAATGTATGCGTATAGCTCACGATGAGCATCTATTCTGTTCACTCTTATAATAATAAGTTAGTTACAATTTGACCACTGAGGAAATCAGATATTGTATTAATAAATTGTGTTGGTCTTAAAATATCGACTCATGCTTATTATTTCACTGCCTTCAAACCTCATATTCTAACAAAATCCAATTAATAATTTTTAATGTTAGAAATTTTTTTTTAGAAAAATTGAACCTTCCCATTTAGAAATGGAAAAAAAACATCATTTAAACGACTGCCACGGCTAGTCCGAATTCGTTGACCATTTTTAATGGTTAGGTTCTTTGTTGCGTGAATGGTAACTTCTTTTTCATGTTTCAAGTCGTCAATTGTCTTTGGATGATTTATAGCTTCGAGGTGACCAATTGACATTGGCATTTCGGCGGATTATGCGATTTTCGTAAACAAAGATCGACGCAAAATCAACAGTAGCGATGCTATCGGTTGAGCACACATGACGATATGATGACGGGTTGGTTAATCCAACAACGATCAAGTTTCACAAACTTGCTTCACAAATTCATCCACAAACACGTTTTTGGCACATCTTTTTTGTCAAATTCGTTTTATTAAATATCTTATAATTGAAAAAGGTGACTCATAACTTTTGAAATAAATTTTTAGTATTTTCCGAAAGCGAATACCGAACAATTTTCGGGACATCAAACACAAAACCAACTTTCTGTCATTTTGGAAATGTCATCGAGCATTCCTATCTCAAAATAAGGTATAGCTCAATTTCCAAACGTTAGATGGCCCACTCTGTACTTCCTAAATTTCGTCGCCTGAGTTTGGAAATGAATAAGAGATTGCAGGGCTGTCACACAGGGGACATGATTTCGAACGAATTTTCGAAATTAAATGAATTTTTCCTTGTATTCCATTTTATTTGATAAGTTTCGACTAATCTATTTAAAAGCACACAATTTTGGGTAACATGGGGCAAGTACAAGAGGGCCAAATATATCATTATTTGATTAAATTTGCATCTGACCATTATGGAAGATACTCTTAATTGTTGTTATTGTGGTGCAAAAACTCACATACTGGTAATAATATAAAACAATTGATAATAATAAATAATTTGATTATTGCATACAAATTAGACTGACTTCCATCCATTATCTCAAACAAATAAAATAACATCGAATCTTTTTGCTTTCAGATTAACTTTTCAGCAAAATGGCATTAGCAAATATCCCATCATTTTTGAAAAAACAATATTTTAAAACCGCTTTAGAGAGTGGAATGAAAGCATAGGATATTCAGAATTTGGATTTGAAGTTTTCGATGGGCAGCGGTCCTGGCGAAAATTTTCTTAGTAGTATCTACTGGGTAGATGTTACTTATGCCGAAGAAAATACAACAACTGAAAACGTCTCATTGATAGTCAAAGTTGTTTCCCGCATTCTTTATTTGCTGCCCGAGTCGATATGCATAAGAAGGAGTCTTTGATGTACTTTAAAATTTTACCAGAGATACAAAATGGACTGAATGGAGCACGTTTTTGCCCAAAGTAGGCCTTATCTGCAACAATATCAATTATAATGCTTGCATTTATTGTTTGTGTGAACTTATTTGGTTGTAAACGAATTAATTTTTGAATCCTAGAGCATTATAGAAAAAATTATTGTTCTCGAAGATTTTAGAGAATTGGGTTACTGTCTCGGAGATCGTCAAAATGGGTTGGATGAGGAACACTGCAAACTATTTTTGGAGCGGCTGGGACAGTTTCATGGATTCTCTATGTTGTATGCTCAAAAAGTAAACTAAAATATAAACGAATGAAATAATCACATCTTTTGATATTTCCTTCTTTTCTAACCCACAGAGCACTAAGGATATGGAGTTGTTCAAAGAATGTATGACCACACCGGAGTCTGTTAAAACTGAAGCGTTTGAAATTACTCAAGGACAAAATTTAAAATCAACTACAAGACTAGTGGAAACTTGGCCTGGTTATGAAGAGATCGCAATGAAACTCAAAAAAAATCCAGTCTGAGTATGCAGGGAGGCAGTTGGCTGTGATTGATGGGTCAAAGGATAATTTTAAAGTTTCAAATCACGGCGATATGTGGGTGAATAATTTATTGTTTGAATTCGACAAACGTGGAAAGCCGGAGGATGTCATATTTGTAAGAAATGTCATCAAGAGGTCCAAATCCACTCATTACATCTTATTTTTTTTCGAAATAGGTTGATTATCAAGCTGCTGTCTACTCGAGTCCAGGGAACGATGTAAACCAATTCCTTTGAACCAGTCCTAGATCAGATGTTCTCATCGATCGACATGACTTTATGGCCAGAGAGTACTATTGCCGATCGTTTCAATGCACTTATATACTAGATTTAAAATTTTTAGATCTCCTTAGAGGTTTAGAATATATGAATGCCATTTCAACTGTTTGTTTGATTTACAAATACTCATATTTATCGGCCGTGCATAAACAGTACCACAATTATATGAATGTATTAAGAGTTTACGTTTGGAGAGTTTGTGTTCTGTTTGTTTGTATTTTGTAACATCATTCAATTCAGCAGTTGGCAGTCCTTCAATGATGAAATCCTTAAAGCCTTCGTATTATCCTGCGGAAAAATTAATCAAATATACATATTTACAATCTATCAATATATATTGGGAGTTTCGGATAATAATGTTGATTTGTTAGCTTAAAAAGGCGTTTATTTCAATAACTAAATGAATGAGTACATTCATCAATATATTGCCTATCGTTAGCTATGACATTCTCCCATCTTCATGGAAGTATGTTGATGCCGCGTTTGAAGAAGTTCTCGCCTTTCGAGGTAACCCATTCATCGACCCATTTTCGCACTTCTTCAGCATTTCGTAAGCATACGCTGGCCAAACTGATATGCATCGATCGGTAATTTGTAATTTGTAATTTGTAATTTGTTTCAACCCATAATCTTTTGCAGCTTTATTGTATTCAGTGGTGTCTACCAAGGCTCACAGCTTGATTGTGTTTAATGAATTTCTGTAATACACATCTGGGATTGCACATGTTGGACGTGATTGGTCTCCACTTCCCTACTACTTCAAAGAAGCAGTACCGTGAAGGGTGTCAAAGATAAATTTTCTTTGTAGTGAGAGGGCATAGTTAATGCCATTTTTTCATAGGCGACTTTTGAAGCGTCTTCTTCAACATTTTCAACGTTCATATCTTGACGGTTATAGGTATCTGCGAGTACCTATTATCGATCTTGGTCGTTTCGCTCCGCGTATGAAAATATTGAACTAAGGTAACCCTTTCTGTCCTTCACTTTCTGGAGGGGTTGGGCCTCCTGAAGTTCCTTCTTTCTTCCTATTGCTGAGGAAAATTTCTACTGCCTTTTCTATTTCGTTGTGTCGTTCATCAAACAAAACATATTGATTGTTTGAAACAGCATAATCATATCAAGCTTTGTCAAATCCAATCCTTAAAAATTGTTTAAGTATTTTTTAAAATAAATGTCCATCTTTTAATGATAACATCTTTATTTATAGATATTCAAAAAATCTTCACTTAGAATTCAACTAATCATTTGTTTAAAAATAAGTTGGAGCGTAGATTGCTTTCAATTTGGCAGTGTTATATTTCCCCGCGTTACTCCAAACCGCCCATTTCATCAACGTATTTCAAAATAAATTTCATCACAAGCTCATATCGTTTCGATTGACATGCCTTCAAACGTTTTATGTTGGCGGCATTTTCATCCGTGAAAAGTTCTAAACTGCAATCCTTTGAATCATTTTCATCAATGCATATAACCGGGAGAACACTAACAGCTGAAATAAAACTGTAAAATGATTTTCTTCGTATCTCAGCCATGATACAATTCATGGAAGGAATATTTTTGTAATTCAGATATTCAAGGCTGGAGCATAAGGATTTATAATAGCAATCTATTAATCCTTGCCAATTCTGTAGCACTTCATACTGAACGCTCGTCGACAAGAAGTAGTTGAGGTCTATTGCGGGTGACGTGACAAAGTAGTTCTGGAAGTCAACCTGTCAAAATACAAAACAAACTTCGTAAGTTAGTCTAAGTAGTGTGGGTGTGAAAGATTAGAAATTTACGTACAAAAACTACTTTTTCTGCGTGACTTAAATCATGCGGCTTATATTTAAGCATTATGTTGTTTACCCACAAGTCTCCATGCAATAAGACTTTGAGCTCATTGTCTGTACGCTTTCCGATGTCCAGAAGCCTTTCTTTGATATTGGAATAAATATGCTTCATTTTATCAACATATTTTTCGTACCCCTTCCAAGAATTCACCACGTCTATAGCTGTTTGCAAGCTGTCTATGAAAAACACTTTCATTATTGGTTCATCAATGGTCCTTGATGTGAATATTCCAAATTTAAAATGATCAGTCTCAAAATTTTCCGGGTTCTGAGGGTAAAGCCAAAATCATAAATATTAAGTTAGTTTCAAAACACTGTATTCACGTAACTCACCCTATCGATTAAATACATTGACGTCGCATGATACTTTCCCAATAGTTCGAGGACTTGCTTGCATTCGTTTTCATTTAATCCTCGTTGTCTTTTGCCCAAAACAAACCCCTGGGACTTCAAATCTTCAAAGACCATCGTAAATACAGGTTCATTTACTGCATAAAATAGTCTAATAAACATATTTAAATTTCAAATTGGTGTATTTTGAACGGTACGGATTTTATATTCACTTTGCAGCAAATTTAGCTCCTGGAAGAAGGGCTTCCATTTTCGGAATGAAGTTTTCATAATAATTTCGTTCTTTGGCTGGAATATCCAATTCGAAAAGGATATCATGCGCTCCGGTATGTGAAATACTCTTCGTAATTAATGAAATTTCTTGGAGGCTTCCACCATTTTGGGTGTACGTTATAACTGATCGATTTATGAAACTTGTGTAGTTATCACCAGCAGCAGTTGCCTTGGAAATGTTAACACTTTCCACCTCGATTCCTCTTGCATTCAAGCCATTCTCAAGAGCAGCTTTGAAAAAATCCTTATCTAGGAACTTCATTGCGTCATTGGCCATTTCAATTTACAAATGATATTCTGAAAATATTTCATGAGAATATATGAGAATTACTATGGTGGAAATCAACCATTGGAGATTTGAAAGAAACGAACGAAAAGTCTATTAGTCAAAATTTGCAACAATTTGGCCCGTGTGCATCCACGTTTGGAAAATTGTACACGGTATGACTCAAAAGTTCCCGGTCTGGACAAGATATATTTTATATTCTGCTTAAGTAGTTCCCTTCAACCTCTCTACACCACTTTGCACGGTCCATAAGCATGTCAAAAGATTTATTTAAATCGTTTTTGATATCATGGTTAGAATGGCGGTAGTCGACTTCAATCTTCGCAAAACGCTTTCCTTACATGGCCAAATATAATTTTCTGAACAGAAAAAAATAATATGGTGCCAAATCAGGCGAATAAGGCGAGTGGTTAGTGGAAAGAATGACTTTTTTTTATCAAAAAGTCGGTCACAAGCATTGAACGCATTTTCATGTAACAAACGCCAACTTCCACATTCACGATATTCTGGCCGAACACGACGTATTCGGGAAAGCAAACGCTTCATAATACTAAGATAAAACACAGCATTAACCGTTTGGTCTTGTGGAATGAACTCTTTGCGGACAATAGCCTTGGAATCGTAAAAACAAATCAACATTGATTCGACTTTTGACTTCTCCAAACGCGATATTTTGGGTTTGCATTTTTTTCTCATCCGGTTGCTGCCATTCAGCTCTTTGTCGCTTGGTCTCGGGATCATATTATTATCAATATCGTCTCGTCTATTATCAATATCGTTCCACATTACGTCATCCGTTACAATTTATTCTACGTCACCCGTTACGTTTTCCGTAGTTTGGGTCCTTTTTGTCTTCCTTGATCAAGTCTTTGCAATGCTGAATGCGAAGCATTTTTTGGTCATCGGTCAGCTTGTGAGAAATGAATCGTGCACAAATCTCTCTGAGGCCTTAGTGCTTTATAAAAATGCGATGAATCGACTCACGGGACATATTAAACTCCATTTCCAAGTAACACAATGAGGATTTAGGCTCATTTTTAATAAATTCACGAACAAATTCAACTTTCGTTTTCAACTGATCTTGGACGGCCAGCATTCTCGTCGTCATGCAGGACATCCCGGACTTCTTTAAAACGTTTAAATCACTTGAAGATAAAGGTACGGGAGAAACACTGACTACCATAAGCATTTCGCATCATTTGATGCGACTGGGTCGCTGCTTTACAGAGTTTTAAACATAATTTAATATTCGCTCTTTGTTCAAAATTCATTTTTCGACCGATTATACATAATGAAAATTTTATTGTGTATTAGTAACTACTAGATGTTTGCATAAGTTTTTTCAGCTTTTACAATGAGATTGCACGCGCGAAACGTACGAAGCATATTGATTTGACACACCCGCCATTTCAATCCTCTGACATGTAGCCACAAACACACACAAGTTGAGTCCGCCAAACTGGCGTGTTCGTTTTATCGTGTTGATCAATCACGTCGAAATTGTGCCTGTAAAGGAACATTTGCGTGACGTATTGCTTTTCTTGTTTAACCAAAAGAAAAATTTGTTGAAAATCATCTTTGCTGTTAGGAACATATGACACGTTCCATCAAATGGGACATTCGACACATGATTTCGACAATTCAAAAGTGGTAATTTCAGTGTGAAACTCAGTGAACGTTCTGGTAGACAACAAATATGCGAAGAGGTGACTCGGCTTAAACTGAACGGCAATTAGCAGAAGCATTAAATGTGTCACTGGAAAATATCAGCAGGCGTTTACGAGCAATGGGTTAAATCAATGTATATGGATCCCGCACAGTTTGAATCGTCCATTCTATTTGATTTTCCATTTGACATTCTCAAATGAACGGTCTTTCCAATTAAGCTCGCATCGGGACGAAAATCATGCTCTGTGTCAGGTGGGACAAGAGTGGTATTGTGTATCATGAACACTTGAATTCCCGGGTAACCCGTAATACACAACGCTATTGACAACAGATGATAAATTTAAACCGCGCATCAATCGAGAAACTACCGAAGTGGGCCAGAAGACATGTCAAAGTGTATTTAAACCAGTGAAAGACACAGTGGGATGGGACAGAAAGAAAGCTTGAATGGGACATCCTTCTTCAGCCGTTATGTCGCCGCCATCCTTCATGGCGCCATCTGACTATCACCTCTTCGCATCTATAGGGGTCGGGCTCGCAGAGCAGCACTTCAGCGATTTCGAAGAAGTTGGAAAGTGGCTCGACAAATTGTTTGCCGCAAAAGATAAGCTTTTTTTCCTGGCATGGTATTCATTTATTGCTGAATGATGGGTGAAATGTGTAGAAGCCGATTGGCTAGTAATTTGAATTAGAAAAAAATTTTCCTAGAAAATCACGTTTTTTCTCTAAAAAATAAACGAAAGAAACTCATGCATGAACTTAGTAAATAAGCTTTAATTTTTTTTTCTTCGGAAAATTCCGTCGTTCCGCGTCACTTCCTTCGATTCGTCCAGAGACGTGTTTCAGCGGTGCGCCATTATCGATGTGATGTTCCATTCTCATCACTCATGACATCTCAGACCGATAATGGCGCGCCACTGAAAGGCGACTGTGGACGAATCGAAAGAAGTGATGGGGAACGTTCCAAATACAAAAAAAAAAAAATAGTTTAGCACACACTTCTACTTGCTATAAATATAACATTTATGTATCCTTCAAATATGATGCTCCGCGTGAGAAATATATAAAATTCCGCTAGGTGGATTGATATTTTTGGGATGGGGTGAGAATGCGGATATTGAGGGACTACTTTAAAAGCGCCAAATGCATTTACCAGTGTGCATTTACCGGATGAGTTACTTTTTTTAGTCAAAGTGTGGCTGTACACCTCCCAAATATAGTCTGAAGCTATATAAAAAAAAGTCTTACAGCCAGTGAGTGTTCCAGATGTAGAGGTGAGGTGTTTTGCGGTCTTAGTATGCATGGCGTTGACCCCTCCCGTCCCTGGTTATCCCAGAAACGATTGCCATTTTACTCCTTGCCCGAGAACTTTGGATAATCAAGCTGCGTCAACAGGGGCGGGGAGTACAGAGAGCCTAAGTCACGAGAACAGAAAGGAAGAACTTTCGCTCTGTGGCAGTAAGGCTGCATACACGCCTTATCGGGGACCTGGAGCCATGGCTAAACAGAAAGTAAGCCAAGACTGCCTAACACTTAACGCAGCTTCCCAGCAGGCATGGGTGTTTTCTGTCTTACTAGCATGAAATTGGAAAGTGACGGTCTCCAGATCCTGCCACACCTTTTTCAATTGCGAAACGTTGGTGAGACATCGTATCTATCTTGTGGAGAAAAAGGGCGAACTCTCGTCAGATACCTTAGCGGTAAAGAGTCTGGTTTCAAAGGACAAAGATGCATTACAAAAGTTTCACAAGAGGAAGAAGGGTCAGTCGAAGCAGAGAAACTTTTTCTGAAAATTTTTCTAAGGTTGCAAGCAGTAATATAATTATGCGGACCAGAAAGTTGTGAGCCACATTTTTTGATTTAATTCGAACAAGTATTCATAAGTAATTATACCATTATCAAGCGTTGCAGGACATTTCGTGTATTTCTTTTCCTAACAATTTCGAAAAAAAAACTAACAATAAAAAAATTGTTCATTTCAATTTAAAATGTTTTAAATTCGTACAGAATTTCGAAAAAAAACTCAACTAGTTTCCTTGACCGCTGCCTTGATAGATACATTGGCAAGTTTTGTGCTTCTCGTCTATAAATTAAGTGCTTTGTATTTTAAATTAGAAAGAATGCGAACGAAATAAAATTCATCAGAATGATAAGAATGATAAACTTTTTTTTAATGGAGGTAATGATCTTTTGCTTACTCTACAGCAAAGTTTAGAAGAATACAAAAGGGACGCCCGGTCAAGATCAAATAAAACTTGTTAGTCCGTACACACTGAATTGCATATCATACTTCTTGGCGTGAGCTTTTGAATTTGTCCTGATTTCACTATGAATTCTGTGTTGACGAATTCGTATGTGAAGAATAAATAATTAAAAATAAACTTCTTGACTTTTTCACTCCGTCGACTTACCCGCGTTAGACACAACTAAGCTCCCGCAATCTGTGCGCGAACACATTAATACTAAAATTAATGCTATTAGTAAACAAACATTGTCTATCTCATACGTGAATAAGAAAAAAGTTTGATTACAGTACGGAATATAGTAATCAACAGAGTAGATAATAATCAAAAGATTGCATAATCCAACCAATTGCAAACAATATAAGTGGCAATTGTTTGGAGTCGCCGGTTATGCCATTCTATATTTCTTATCATTATGAAATTCGCACAGTGAAGTGCACTATGTTAGTTGATTACAACTTAAAATTTTTTTTAAGAAAAAAAATTCTGCAGAACACTAGATATTGCGTTCCGCCCGGCCAAATGTGTATAGCTTGATGCTTTTGTACATGGAACAAGCTGTTTTTCAAAATACACACTTTTAATATTAATATGAGATTTGGGTTTCCCAGAAAAAATCCAAAAATTGCAAAATGATTTAGTACCAAGGATATATTTGAATTTTTCAAAGGATTTTTCATTTGATGCTACATTTTTAATAGGAATTGTGAATATTATTTTTTGTTTATTTTTTCCTTTCCACTTTGTAGCCTTTCACCGGGGAAATTTGGGGGGGGGGGGGGTGGAGGTTAAATATTGCGGGATAATTTTGAATGGGAAACTACCAAAAGGAAATTCGATAGGGTTACTTTCGTATGGAAGCTTCAGATGTATATGGTATAGGGGAAATTCGAGGGGGTAATTGACGAGCGGAAATTCCGAAGAAAACGTTTCTTAGAAAAGTTTGAAAGGGGAAACTTTTGATGGTGGAGAAATATGACGGCAGAGTTCCGGGGGCTGATTATGGCAAGTAAACTATAATTATAGTTTTGTAGTTTAGTTATGATTATAGTTTAGTAGTTTTGTTTTATAGTTTATTAGTTTTATAGTTTCCTAATTAGGAAAATCAGAAATTTATGTAGGGAAATTTCCCGGTGGGAAAATTTCTAAGTGGGCATTCCCACTGGGAAATTTTAAAAGGGGAATTCCATAAACATTTCTGAAATTTTGGAGGGGAAATTTTCGAAAGCAAATTCGAGAGGCGAATATAATGGACATAAACTTCGATGCGAAAATTATTAAATATATATTTTATTTATACTCCATTAGAAACTGTCAAATTAATATTCTAAATTATATTGCGAAATAAATACGAGATAACTTTTTATTGTGAGTGCGCTGTGTGAAGGTGTGTTGGTGGTCTAATGTGTTGACAAAATTTGTTTGTGAGACTCAAATCAGTCAGTCGATAGACTTTGTACGGCCAACTGTACACGAAAACCACAGTATTTATCCATTTGTTTACTTATTCATATTAATAAAGATTTCATTTTTACTTCTTTCGTATAAATCGTGTATTACAATTATTTGCGAATCCTAACATACTCCAATATGAAGATTTCGGAGATGAAATTCACGTTAAGCTATTCAGTTGCGGTTCAATTTTAGTCGAAAGAGAAGTTATAAAAGGAATTTTTTGGAGGAAACAGCAGGACAAATTTTGAATGAGAAATTTTAAGGGAAAATTTCTGAAAGGAAATTGGTGAGTGGGAAATGATGGAGAAAAACTTTAGAGGCGATTTTCAGACGAGAGAGTTTCACAGGGAAATTTCCCTGGGCAAAATTCAAATAAAGAATTTTGGATGAGAAAATGTTTTGGGAAAATTTCGAATGGAAATTATAAACAGAAATTCGATAGGGGAAATTCTGTAAACGAAATTTTCGTTGAAGGAAAATCTAAAAGATTCGAATGAGGAGATTTTTCAAGAGTAATTTAAAAGAAGCATTTAGGAGGGGGGGAGGAGGTTGGATGTGAAATTGTAAACATAAATCGCAACACGGAAGCTTAGTAGGAAATGTGGCGGAGAGTAGGAGAAATTGTGGAATTCGTTGGATGAATTTCAAAAATGAAATTTCCCATGAATCTTTGGGAGAAAAACTTTCAACAGGGGAGTCCCGAAGAGAAATATATCTGAGGGAAATTTTTTGGAGGGCGGAGAACTCTAAAAAGATATTTCAGAGATGAAATCACGAAGTGGAACTTAAAAATATTGAAGCTTGTTGAAAGTGTAGCAGGGAACATCTGGGACTTTTATGGGAAGAAACTATCAATATAAAATGCTGAGCGGCAGTTTTTGAGATAAAATATTCCTGTGAAAATTCCGGAGGAGAAATCTATGAGGAAAATTTTAAAAAGTAATTTTGAAAGAACTTGGCGGGAAAACTGCCAAGTGTGAATGCAGGGAGGGGGGCATTTAGATATGTTTTGCTTCAGGTTGCATAGCTTTAGAGGTACAGATAGCTTCAGCAGGAAACGGAATTTGTTCAGGGTGTAGAGGCGATACTCCTGTCCAAAACTATCCCTTCTTAGTTTCCCTCCTAAAGTTTAACACGCTCTGAAATTTATCACGTAAGGATTTCCCAATGCAAAATTCCCACCCAACAGTTTGGTAAATAATTTGAGGGGAACTATAAAAGAAAATTTCAAAAGGAAAATTCTAATGGGAAAGTGCGGGAGCGGAAATTTTGGAATGAAAGTATCGAGGGGATATTTCGGAAGGGAAATAGTACTTGATTTGGAGGGAAGTAGATTCAGAATGAAAATTAAAGAGGGAAGATTCTGGTGAAAAAAGTTTCCAGGAAGAAATTTTTGAGTTGAAACACTACTCGAGGTATTTTCCTTTGGAAATTATTGTGAGGGAATTTTCGGCGAGAAACGGAAGAGAGCAGGTAAATTCAGACAGGAATTCCATTTCCAGAAGTTTTGTTACGTTCCTGCAAACTTCGTCATGTTTCAATTTTCTGAACCTATCAGTCCCTACCAATTTTCGAACCTCCCTTTTCACACCTTTAAACTTGCCGTGCCTCTAAAAGTTTGAAACTCTCCAAGTTATATACCTTTCAACATCTCGAATCATCCGTAACTCCCGAAATACATAAAAATTACAAATTTTAAGAAATTACCGAAAGAAAGAATACAATTTATGAAGTCCATTCCAAGTTACACATATATCGAGTTTTGGGATTCCAGTAGGGAAAAGTTGGGAAGTAGATATTGCGAAAGGAGAAATTACCAAAGTGGAAACACCGATGGGAAAATGTCATATTCATGATTGTGGGAGAGATAAAAAACCGACGAATTTCCGAAAGGAAAACTTCACATTTCGAAATTAACATTTGGAAATTTTCAACTTATCAACCGTTTCGACTTTCTGCACCGGTCACCTCTTGAACTTTTCATCTTTTTTAACCTTTCAACTTTTCGCATTTTTCAACTTTCCGAGTTACTGGACAACGAATGGCCGGAAAGAAACTAAAATTTTCGGAACCAATTTTCCATTTCGACCCTTTAGACTTTTCAAACGACTCAAGTTTTCTATTGTGTTAAGTTTCCAACCGTTTCAATATAGTGTCAATCATTGTATGATAGTATTGAAGTTGATAGTCTTCGTGCATTCGATTATTATCTTTTATTTAAAAATTTTTATTGGGTAAATTTCAGTGTCTTAGAAATAATTGTATCTGCTGATAATAAACTACTGATAAGACTTAGTCAAGACTGTGAAAGCTACTATTGTCAGAGTATTGCCAGTTTGAGTTTACCGGTCTGAAGAGCAAGTTAGTTCAAAATTTGATGTGAATTCGATTATTTAAGTATTTAAGGAATATTTGTTGTGAATAAACTAGGAAATATTCGTACGCCTCATAAACGGCATAAGCCAGGATTCTGTTGTTAGTTCTTAGTGTTAAAGACAAAAAAGGAGCTCTATACAGTGAAATAAAATATTCATAACTATTAATGTGGGCAAGTAAAACAGATTTTTCGAAAAGTTAAACTTACGAAACATTAAAAAATGGCTAATGTTACTGCCATACCAGCATATTTAAATAAGGAATTTTTTAAAACAGCACTCGAGAGTGTCTTGAAGACAAATGAAATTGATATAAGTTCCGTAGAATTTTCTATGGGCAGTGTTGTAGGCGACAATTATTCCAGTAATATATTTCGAGCATCTATTACCTATACCCAGCATGGAAGTTTACCACAAAAAATATCTTTGATAGTGAAAAGTATTCCGGATGATGAGGTGCGGAAACTAGTATTTGAATTGGAATGTCCAGAAAAGGAAATATATTTTTACCAACACTTGTCAAGACGATTTGAATCACTTCTGCCAGATACAAGGATAGCTCCAAAGTAGCTGCCATCTACACTGGAACTTGAACTGAATCTTTAATTTGTATTTTTAATTCAGATGCATTTATGGCTCCCAAGAACCCTTGTACACTCTTGTGTTTGAAGACTTACGGGCTCAAGGCTTTACTTTGGGCGTAAGGCAACGAGGATTAAATGAAAGTGAATGTAAGCTTGTTTTAAACCTTTTGGGAAAATATCATGCAGCATCGATGTGTTTATTAGAGAAAGTATTCTGTTCGAAAAACTGTGATTTTGAGCATCTCACTCATATTGTATTTTGCACAGGAACCGGAGCTCTTAGAAAGTCCAATATTCAAGCATGGTATTTTCACTCCTACCACGATTAATAACCCTATTATGCAGACAGTTTTTGTTGATAGTCTGCAGATACAAATAGGAGTTGTAGGAAGTTGGCCGGGCTATGAAAAATATGCCGAGAAAATGCAAAATGTTTATTCCAACATAAAAGAAAGACTTCTTACCATAGGTCAACCTGTGGAGAATGAATTGAAAGTGTTGGTTCATGGTGACTTGTGGATCAACAACTTCATGCTGAAATATTCTTTGCTCGATCAAGATGAAGCAACTGAAATTCGATTTGTAAGTTTTTTATTTAACTTTATTTTCACTAATTTTCTTTGAATTGCTACTTTGACTTTAGCTTTTGTTTTATTAGTTGGACTTCCAAGCTTATTTCGTTACAAGTCCTGGAATCGATTTGAATTATTTATTCAACACCAGCGTTCAATTTGAAGTATTGCTGAATCAACGAGATTGGCTAGTGGAATATTATTATGAATGTCTTAGGTCAACTTTGCAGGATCTAAAGTATCAGAATATACCTTCATTGGATACAATCAAAGCAGAAATTCGACGGAAAGAGTTTTACGGCTTCGTATCGGCAGTCAGCGTTCTTCCAATCATTTGTATTGACGAAGTTAATTCGACCGATTGCAATCTCGAGCTTTTTACTGATAAGGATGCTGCTAAGAGAAAAGTGCTACTAGCATGTCAAACGCCTCGTTTTCAGAATGTGATGAAATATGTGCTGAAGCGAGCTGATGCATTGGGAGTATTGGATTAATATCTCAGAATTTTTAGTCCACGATTATCGCAATAAAAGATAAAACAAATTATGTCAGGATTTATTTTTATTTTTTCCAAAATATCAACTGTTATATTTAATAAAAAAACGTCAAATTAAGAGGAGTTTGTTCAGGTAAGCTAAAATTAATATTTTAAATTGAGACGGGCGCAAGGGTGAAGCCGTGGAAGCAAAATAATTGTTTACAATAAAGTTTATTTTCCAGCTGTCCAAATTTATAATTACTCCATTTTTTTCCTATATTCTTTTCTACATTTTTGTTTCTTGGGACCAGGGAATTATTTGACCTAGAATGTTTATGGGTCTGTTTGGGCAACATGGTAGGCTTTCGTTTTTTGCAAATATATATTGCCATGGTTTCCTTCACATTGATTTTCATTTTACACCGGTAGATGAATTGGAAGATTTTTTCCAGCATTTTCTCTAGGTTGGAGAAGATCTGGTTAGAATTTAGGTCAGACGTTTTGAGACAAATGTCGTCCGCATAAGCGGCGAATTGTTGCACACAATTAGCGGCGCATAAGCAATTTTGGCTTACGTGTATGTCAGGCGTGTATACATTGAGGAGTGTTGGACCCTTGCATGAACCTTGTGGAACACCAGCAGGGGTGGTTTTCGTAGTGGATGTTTTAAGTTTCACCTGGTATGTTCTATCTCTCAGGAAGGATGAAATTAGTTTCAGCAGGTATGGAGCAGTACTGCACTCTTTGTGCTGATGAATTAGGCCGTCATGCCAGACGTTATAGTGCGCTTTTTCAATATCGATAGTCGGTGGGCTTACCGACTGTATTGTAGTTATTGCTGCTTTTATTACTTTCGCGACACATAGTTGGTGCTCTGTTGAGTATCCAAGTCGGAAGCCAAACTGAAAGTTAGGGAGAATGTTGTTGTTTTCAACGCAGTACCTCAGGCTTTTCAAGGTACGCCTCTCTCAAGCTTATTGAACTTTAGTTGTTGGGGAAACGCGGATGTTTATCAGGCTTCAGGACTGGTATTATGTTGCCGTGTTTCCAGCAGCTTCGAAAGTGTGATGTTTTCAGTCAGGCGTTGAAAATAAGGCCGATTAGCACCATTGATTTCTTGGAAGGTTCTTTGCCGTTCTTTAGTTTTTTATTTCCTCATTATGTGTTTTGTTTTTACGAAAGCTCTTGGAAGTAAAATGACGGTGTTTGTGTCGGATTACAGTGACTTAACTACTATTAATTCTGCCATGTTGTTGCCCATTCTATGGGAGATATTATGGCATTCCCGGAACATATCAGCAAGTAACACTGCTGTCCCTTGGCTAGAATGGTCCTGTGTACCATTTTCGTCGTTCAGAGCATGTGGCAGGTCGTGATGTTCTCGTTTCAGAATGTTTGTCAACTTCCAGACTTTTCGTGCTTTAAAGTCAAGGTTGGTGAGGAAATTGTTCCAGTGGTTGCTTCAGAGGTTTGCCATATTGACCATGATAGCTCTCGTTAGAGAGTTTACGCCCGTCTTTAAGCAGGAGTCACGGATACTCAGTTACTGGCACCGTAGGGAACTTCGTGCTCGCATCAGCTTACACGCTTCCTGGTCGAGTTCCATTGCGTGGACTTTGAAGTTATATTTTGATGCACTATGGTCTATAGCTCTCCAACTGGTATTATTCAGTTCTTCTATTTTTCGTTCTATTTTTTCTGTTGAATTAAGGGAAATCAGAGTGTCTTGTGCTAAAGAAATTTGCTCTCTAATGTATTTACGTAATACGCGCCAATAAGCTTTTTTGAAGTAGTGGAGTGGTTTCGACACATGTATCGAATTTGTTGCTGCTTCTAATGAGAACAACATTGGTAGATGCGGAGAGGACAGCACTTGTAGTACAGTGGGTTCCGAGAGTTGAGGTTTACATCATCTAAGACAAAGTCAAGGGTAGATCCGATACTGTAAAAGGTGCGTTTTTGTGAGTGGTGCATGACCAAGTTGTTGTATTGTACGAAGTTAAAATCTACTCACCGCGTAGCAGAAATTTATTATGCGTCCTACTGAAATGCATTAGATATCTTCTTATATTAGTTATTTCCTTTGAGAATTTAGTCCCAGTAAAATGTACAGCGTATAGTTTTGTGTTGGATTGAGTGATTACCTCAATGTTTTTGACGGAGCTGGATTTGAACGATGGTAGAGGAGACTGTGGGATTGATTTTTTGATGGCTTTTGCCACCCCTCCGCCAACGTTGTGTTGGCAATCACGCCTATAAATTTCCTGGATATGGGTATGTTTAGCATTGTCGAGTGCCCTCAAATAGGTTTCTGTGATTATGAAGATATCAATATAGCTTCTGAACACAAAATAAATTATTTCAATATACTTATTCTTTGATGTTTGCCCATGTCAATTTAACACTTTAAGCCACTCGGCCATAGACAAATTTTATGGAAATATGAAAGGGTGTTAAGCCGGTCCTGCCTGATTTTGCAGCTTGCCAAGTTTGAGATAAGCTCTTGCGCGATGTAGTGAAGCTCATTTAGGGAGAATAACTCTTCTGCGGTCATTATATCAAAGTTAAATATAATGGAATTGGTATACAGTAATACCCCGACTTACGCTACCCCGTTTTACGCGAATTCGGAGATACGCGGTTTTTCATTTCGATTGCCGCGCGCATCGGCTCTCTCGCTCCGCCCTCTCAGTGTTCAGTTTGCGACAGGTTTGAACGTGTTCCGTGTAAAATTATTTTACGTGTGCAGTGCGTTTTAATTATAACCAATAATTATGTCGTCTAAACGAACAAAAAATGAGTCATTTGAGCCTAACAAGAAAAGAAAAACACTGTCCTTGGAGTGTAAACTGAATATAATTAAAGACTTTGAAACAAAAATTAAAATTTGTGAATTGGCAAAGAAATTTATTCAGCAGTCCGAACGGTTATAAAAGGGAAAGAAAAAATTATGAATGCTGTGAAAGACTCAATCTTTGAATTCAAGTATCATCCGTAAGCGTCACGGTATTATCGCACAGATGGAAAGATTGCTACAGTCATGGTGTGATAATCAAGTAAGAGTGAAAAATTGTCCTGTTGATCAAAATACGGCTGGTTCAGCCGATTTAAGAGTCGTTGTAATTGGCATAGCATCGCAGAGAGTGAAGAAGCGGCAAGCGCTGATAAAGAAGCTGCATCTCTCTATCCAGAAAAACTCAAAACAATGATAGATGAAGGTGGCTACACTAGCCAAACCATTTTCAACGTAGATGAAACCGGTCTTTTTTTGGAAGAAAATGCCTAAAAGAACTTTTATTGCGCGTGAAGAGAAAACTTTTCCAGGTTTTAAAGCCGCCAAGGATCGATTGACAGTGATGGTTGGTGCGAATGCAGCTGGAGATTGTAAATTGAAACCTCTCTTAGTTTATCGCTCAGAAAATCCAAGAGCCTTAAAAAATAAATCCAAATCTGGTTTGCCTGTCATTTGGAAGTCTAATGCGAAAGCTTGGGTGACAGCTTCTATTTTTGAGGACTGGTTTGGTCATCATTTTATTCCTGAAGTCGAACGTTACTGCCAATTAAAAGAAATCTCATTTAAAGTGATGCTACTAATTGACAATGCACCAGGTCATCCTCCCGCAACTCTAATTAATTTCGATCCGCGAGTGGAAGTTGTATTTTTGCCACCAAACACTACCAGCTTGCTTCAACCAGGGACCAGGGAGTCATTAAAACTTTTAAAGCTTACTACACAAGGCGATCATTTGTACATCTACACGAAGCTATGAGACAAAACAATGAGCTTTCTGTTAAAGACTTATGGAAGCAATTCAATGTTTTAGATGCTGTAAGAATTATTGGACAATCTAGGAATGAGGTTTCAAAAAAAACTTTGAGTGGTGTCTGGAAAAAACTGTGTCCATTTTTTTTCACCACTGAAACCCAAGGAAAATCAGTTTCGGATCCTGAACAAATCGAAAGCATAATAGAAGAAGTGGTCGATACCGCCAAACAATTAAATTTAGAGGTCGATCATGATGACGTTCAAGAATTGCTAGATTCACACAATCAAGAGCTAACAATTGACGAGGTTATAGAAATGCGTAAGCATGAGCAAGAGATTGAACAAACTGATTCGCTAGACCCAGTTGAATCGGCAAATCAAATGACAATTGCAAACTTAACAGAAGGACTTAATTCAATTGAAAAAGGGTTACAAATTTTAGAAAAAATAGATTCTAATGAAGAACGCATTTCTACTACAAAACATGGAATAAAAAAATTACTGGTATGCTACGAGGAAATTTTGCGTGAGAAGAAGAAAAACTTAACTCGTCAAGCAACATTATTAGAATATATAAAGCCTTCTACATCAAAATAACTTCGGTTTAGGTTACTTTATTCATAACAATGTAAATTGTTTTATTATCTTACACTTAATTAAACATTTTTCTTCTAAATTATTGTTTTCTTGAAACTCTGGTCCCGATTAAACATACTTTATATGTATTGGTATGCAAAGTTGAACCCCGACTTACGCGAATTCGACTTACACGGCAATCGCTCGGACCCACCTATCGCGTAAGTCCGGGGTATTACTGTATTTAGTTTTGAATAAAATATTAAGATCGTTATGCATTCAAAAAGGGGCGGCGCAGCTGAACTGTGTCCACCAAAAACGAGTTCGAACATATCGGAGCGAGTTATGGATAATTCCTATCCTTAACACATACTTCATATATAGATTGAGATTCTGAACGAACAAAATACAATAAAACAGTAAAATAAATAAAATGGTGTTTTTCCAAAGCCTTATTGATATCCCTAAAAATATTTGAAATACTTTGCAAATACACGATAATTACAGATAATCCTTTACACATGATAATGTAAGATTCAGGAAGGGATAAAATGCAATAAAGCGATAAAATAACCTTTCTTAATTTCATTTGAGATGGCTGCAACCCAATCCTGAAAATTGAAAATCCTGAAAAATTGTGAAAAAGAATTGAATGAAGAATATTATCTAAAAGGATAGAATTTAGAGTTAAGGCTCAGTTTTTGCTATTAAGAAAGTGATGACGTCAGTTAACACGATCATGTCCGGTGACACCAACGTGTTGTCACGTAAAACTAAACGTTAGCTGCCGCTGGCAACCCGTTGGTGCCATACGCAAGCCATAGACCAACAGCCGGTGACAACACGTGTGTGTCATGTTCAAGTCAAACGTTAGTGGCCGGTGACAACACATAAATATTGCGCATTGCAACCTGATATTCATGTGATATTTTGTCAAGGGACAATTGAGTGGTGCGCGTTTTGTTTTTATTTTTTTAAATATATCCCTTGATAATGGCAGGCGAAAGAGAAGAGACTTTTATAGATGAATGCGAAGATAATTTATCTGATATTCCTCTTGATAGTGATGACTATATAATTTTAGAAGATAATCCAGATTGTGCAGAATATTCATATGGTTCAGAAATAGAAGTGCGACGAAATCAACGAACTCTACCCTTGCCGAGTGAATCAGAAGAACGCGATCAAAATACGATCAAAATATCTGATCGGATTTTTATACACCTAAATATAATGTTCACTTCGAAGGTATACTTGGGCAAATGTATTTCATAAAAAATTTAATTTGAAATTGAAAATTTCGCCGAGATGTTTATTGTCAATGATTTGTTTAAATTCATTGCTACGGAAACAAACAAATATCACGCTCAAAATTCTCACAAGTTCAAAGTTTATAAAAAATCTGATAAATGGGTTGATGTCACTATACTCGAACTCAAAGAGTGGTTTGCTCAAGTAATTTTGATGGGCCTGACAAGAAAATCAAGGATAAACGATTGTTGGTCCAAAAATCCTTTGATTGAAACTCCAATATTTTCTAATCCCATGACCCATAATAGATTTGAACAAATATTAGCATCTAGACATTTTTCTGATAATAATAATGTTCCTGACAATGCTAGTCGACTCTTCAAAATTCAACACGTAATAACTACATTTCGAAAAATTCCAAAAAAATTTGAAATTTGGGCAAAATGTTTCCATTGATGAGGGCATGATACCATGGCGTGGAAGACTGGATGTTAATGTTTATAACCCTTTGAAAATCACAAAGTATGGTATTCTTATCCGGATGCTATGCGATTCTACTACAGGTTATATTTCTTGGTTTTAAATTACATTCTGGTGCAGGGCAAAGTTTAAATACTAATTTAATTCTACTACTAATTTAATTCATAATGCCGAAATAGTTGATACCGGAAAAATTAGCAGGAAAACTAATCGTCCAATACAAAAACCAATAATATATATAGTTGTTATATATAATTGACAATAATTATATATAATTGACTACAATCATCATAGGAAAGGAATGGATCGAGCTGATCAATATCTCAGCTATTATCCTATATATAAAAAAACTATAAAATTGTCAAAAAAGTACTATTATACTTTTTCAATTACGAACATTTAAATGTCAATTCTGCCAAAACATTGAAGTTTCATGATTTCCTAATACAGTTTTCTGAAGCTTAGATTCAGGATAATTTCCCAGATACTGAAGAAAATTTGGATATCTCAACTACGTCATGTGGTTCACATAATGATTCAACTCAAAGGCTATCAGGACAATTAGAACAGCACCAATTTGTTCTAATTTCTGAAACGAATAAACGTATAAGAAGATAGTGTCGCAAATAAAACACGAAAAACCAACAATCTTATGTGTAAAGGTTGTAAAGTTCCCTTACATTTAAAAGATTGCTTTGCTTCATATCAGTTGAAGAAGAACGAATTCGAATGAATATTCTATGCACTGTAACTTCACTTGTAAAAAACCTTGTAACGTAAATAAAATGTAATGTAAGCTCAATGTAAACTTATATTTAGGAATGGACATATGTAGAATAGACCTTGGATCAATCAAAAATTTGTGGTATCTGTATGAGGATATTTAAATTATAGATTTTAATTTTCAAAGATTTCTAATTGATTAATTCATTTATTTTAAATTAAATGTGTAAGATTCATATAAGCATGTGCTTATTATTTACTGATTACACTCAAAATCAACTATCTTGTGAAGATTTACACCAAAGTCTTAAATATACAATTCTCTTTATTACGAAACTTTGAGAAAGTAGAATTTTTCACAATTAAAAAATTGTAATATTTGAAAAATATATTTTTTTAGTGAAAATGCCATTATTGTTTTTTTTTTTGAAATCTCTTGTACCCAGGACCTATGTCGAAGCTCGATTTTGGAATGCCAGCTACTGAGATGGTTCAACAAAACAAACGGCAACGGCTAACAAAAAAAAAACACCGGTTACATGGTAAACTTATCACTAAATTTATGCGGACCGCATAGTGTTAAATAAACGAATTTTAACAAATATAACTAATCCTTTTCTTTGTTATTTGAACAAAACCTTAATTAGCGCGCTTGTACTAATTGAAAAAGACTCTACTGAAACTTCTCGAAGTGTTCTGAAATTTTAACACAATGTTTTTGGAGTTATAAACTTTCGAAATCTTAAAAAAATTGATTTTTGAAGTTGATAACTGAAGTTACAATATCAATCAACTAAATATTGTGTCCTTACTGCTAGAGTTAAAGCCACAATATTTCGTGGATTGTTATTGTAAACTCTTCGTTTGAGATAGCCACATAAAACCCATTGGATTATATGATTCTTGGGATGTCGAAAAAGAGTCTGATCAGTTTTTTTTTTGAGAAAGTATAGTAGGAGAAGCATAGTAGGGCAAAGCAAACGGCAATTTCGAGCCACGGGTTCTAGCAACCCTATAATGGTCATTTCCGTTTCTGATGTGACCGTTCAAAGGAAAATGAGCTACGTCACATTTCGAAAACTGTTCACATAACTTTTCTGGTGGAACAAAGTCAGTTTCTTGAAATTTTTGACAATTTGGATTTTGAAAGGATGGGACTTTAAATCTTTTTACAAAGTTTCATGCAAGATTGCTTTTGAAAGACTCAATGGCGCTACCCTTATCCGTATCGAAAGACTAGCAATATATTTTTTTACCGCCAACCCTATGCTCTCTGGAGTGTGTTTGGGTAGTGTTCAGCTGAAATACACTGAACGGTGGATCTCATCTTTAACTTTATTGACATTTCAGATTGGCAATATTTTTGGGAAGTGTTTTTTCGTGAATCTTTTGACATGACTTTGGTTTTTGGAGGATGCAGTACCCCTCGTCTTATGGACAAAGTTCGTTAGAAACAATTAATGTCCTTTTTTTAATTAGAAAAATATTTCAATAATGTACAAAATTTTTGATAAAAGCCTACCAGCAGGGAGTTTTTCTTTGCTTCAGAGTTCCTCTTTGTTGGAGGGTCTACAAAATATGAATATAGTATAAAATTTGTCCAAGCACCGACAAATATCTCTCATTTTATTAGTTAAACGCTCATTGTCGGTCTTCACTTCTATTCAAATGACACAGCAGCTCAAGTTGACTGTATCATTGTTGGATTAATAGGAGCTGTTTGTAGTTAGGAGAATGATTGGCGAGTTTACATCAGTTCCTCGTTTTGAAATGTGCATGTCATCTTATTTTCTATGCACATATGATTCGAAGGAAAAAAATTAAAACAATCCAAACCAGTAATAAAACAATTAAAGTAGCCGCTACAGCTAAAATCTCATTTGGCCTCACATGTGAAGTAAACACAATAACATCTATTTACATTAGTCATCTTAAAGTTCGGATTCTTTCCAAAGCCGTATTTCTCGCGCTATTACCGTAATAGTGTAAAATTTGATTACACAGGGAAGAGTGATTTATCAATTGTTTGAAACGCACGTTCTACGATGTACACTGCACATTCGAATTGATAAGTATAAAGTTGATTTGATATTCTGCTTGAGACCAGTTTGTTAGGCTAATAAAAGCAAGCAGTTCTAGAATGTCTCCGAGTTTTATCAATCGTTGATTTGATCTAGGTGGATTGATTTCACACGTCTGTGGGAAAAGTGAACGTTGAAGGATATTTTAGTAGATATATAGTCTTGTTGCGAATTCATATAGAGTTTTTTTTACATTTTAGCGGTGTGTGTTTTTTTATTCCTTTTTTACGTGCTTACACAATTGCAAATTCTATGTTTAACTTCAAATTTTGTAGTGAATAATAATGGATCAAGAAAAAACGCAGTGATAGTGACACCAAAAGGCAACTTATTGTAAAAACTTATGCATGAAATTATAATTTTTTCCCGTTGATTCTCATGTTGTCGCATCCTCGAGCCTTGAGTTGGTTACTAACAGGAAGAAGAAATGTTTATACGATTGGTGATCCAAAATCCATTCTCAACTTAATTGAGGAATAAAAATGAATACAAAATCTTTGAATCCTTTGCATTCCACCTGTTTTTATTGCTTAAAAGTGCAGCAACTCCACAAAGTTTTTGCTTTGGAGAATGCGAAAAAAGATTATCTATTCCACTAAAAAAAGATTTTAATGTCACTTTCAACTCATTTCTTTTATATATGTAGTTTGTGAAAAAGGAAATGCAATTTTAAATTTATTTTTTGTAATTGAACTTAGTTTCACATCCGTGGATTTTTGGACAATATTCGGGTGTTTCAGGTCTTCTGGAATTACTTTGTCGCCAAGCAAAATTTATTCTATATCCCTTCGCATTATGTCCAGCTTTCTGTTCAACCCTTCCGGAAGTGCTGTTGCAAGTTTTTGTTCGTTCCACCCGGTAACTACCTATAAGTTGGCCGACCAACAAGTATCAAGTGTGGTTTTGGTTTTTGCCCATTTTTGTATTGTATGGTGACACTTATCTTCTTCGCTCTCATTAGCCGCCTAAACGTCTTTCTGGTGATTCCTGCATTTGCTTAATAATTCTGTAGGATCCTTCGGAGATCTGCCTTTTCAACGTCGGGGGTTATACACACCCACACCAAGTCTTCCGGCTGAAATCCGGATGAGTTAGCCGTTGAGTCATATTTGGTCTTCATGCGTCAGTTATCGACAGGATTAGACTTTCGGACGTTCCGAACTTCACATCAGCTGGTAACCGAATCGTTTTTCCATAGATAACATTGGCTGGTGCTTCATCCTTTTATGCATATTCTACAGTTCGGTACCCTATAAAAAAAAAAAATTTTCGACGATCATTTTGGCCAAAATTTATTGAGCGTAACATTGAACCGTTCGACCATTTCATATACTGAGGGTGAAAAGGTGTTGTCCTTGTTTTCCGTTTTCATAGCAGTTCACAGATTTCGCCAAAAAATTGTGACTCGAAATTTTCGACTTTGATCTGAATTCAACGAGTGTCTACCGATTTTTCCATTCAGACTTGGGAAAGGGTCCTTCATGCATCTCTTTGAGTACTCCTTTGACCCGACTTTAAGCAAGAACAATTTGCATGCCAATTTGCATGCCTTCATTTGCTGTCATAGTTGCCGCACTGTTTCGCATGGTTTCTGCATCAGATTCCGTGGCTACGACCTGTAGATCTGGTTCAAGTGATAGTCTCATATCTCATGTCAAGTACATTGATGGGAGCAATAATGTTTGATTTTGACTCAAAAGGGATAGTTTGAGGAATGTAAGCAGCTGGATCTCTCAGGGCAAGAATCAATGCAATCGCTCGCTCCTGATCATCCCTGTAACTGTTTTTAGCCTTCAAACTTAGTTTTTTAACTGCTCTCAGCCATTTGTCCATCAAATGTTGGTGCTTTCAAAGTTTTTGATGAGATATTGGTTGTACTCAGTATTGGATGAGCGGCGCGTTACCTTTGTTTGCTTTAAGTCTTCTTTTATTCTTTCTATTTTTTCCTGCACCGTTTCCAGTTTGTTCATTCTTTCTTCAAAGCTTTTAATTTGAAGGTCCAGCTTTCGGTTTGGATCACCTGATTTTTCTTTAAGTCGGTTAATTGCCGGTCGAACTGCTGGTTTAAGTCGGTTGATTGCTTTTGTATTAGAAACAACATCCGCATCAACCGTTTGGCAGACAATTTGTTCCTCCTCTTATCCTCTAGTGAACTTTTCGCATCTTGAACTTTGAACGACTACGGATCGATCCCTTCCACTTCGAGAGCTTCGTTTAACGGGGTGATTGATCAAACCTTGCTACCTTCGGTGAAAACGTTTCGCTTTTCCGTTCCTACTTTCAGTTTTGGCAATGATAGTGCGACGGTTTTGACCAGCATTAATTTTAATGTCAAAGTTTCCAAAATAAAAAAATTCACAACAATTCACGATTTGTTTGAGTTTCACTGCCTGCATGTTCACGGTCGATTTATTTTTTTTGAATTAAATTGTTTGATTTTGTTCAGTTTTGCAAGAAGTATCCCACTTCTGACACCAGTATTGCGCTTATACAGTTGCGCGGCCTCATTGTCATTCTGGTTAGATGGACTGATTTGGCTGACATACCGAAGCGAAGCATTATTTGATACATTACGTGACGATCACTACTGTCGTATACTTGCTTAATGTCAACAACAATTTGGCAAACGTCTTTTTTGAACTCCCAGTATTTTTCAAGTACCTGCTTGACATTAAACAATTGGTCTCTGGTCGATCTACCAGCTCTAAAGCCATCTTGATACTCCCCAGTAATAGTGTTCTATGATCTTTGCAAATATGTTGTACTCAAGAGAATGTGATTATGCCTCAATAGTTTTCACACTGTAGCTTGTCGCTGTTTTTGTGGATAGAGAATATAATTGATTGGCTCCACTCGTTCGGCATATGTTGTTTTTTCCAGATGTGCTGTATTATTTTGTGGACGGGTTTCTGAACAGTGCTGCGATCATATTTAAGGAGATCTATTGGAATCTCATCAATGCACGTCGCTTTATTATTCTTTAGGACTTCGGTTGCAGATCAGACTTCACCCAGGGTTGGCTGAGCCAATGGAAGCTCTCCAGGAATATGTATATCTATAGGCTCAAATGCTCTGGAGTTGTGGGAAGGATTAAGGAGTTCCTGAAGTATGAAGTTCATCTTTTCGTAATCCTGCTTTAATCAGTGATGATATTGCCGATGTCATCACGGCAGAGCGTGGTCTTGAGCTGATACTCTCGCTTTAGGCTTTTCGCTACTTTGTATGCTTGCCTTGTGTTGTTGCTCTCTAGACTTAGGTCGATGCTCCTGAATTGGTCGTCATAGTATTTTCTTTTCTTATTTATAATTATATTATTTATCGCTATTATCAGTGCTCTTATGAGATTTTCTTCTTCTCTCTTCGTCCTGGTTCTCGTACCTTCTCGTACGCCTAATTCCTTTTATCAAGCGCATCCCGGGATTTCTTTCATCATCATTTGTTCTGCCTCGGACTTTATTGCCAGCTTTTACTTCGAACGATATTTCGTTGACTGTTTTTAGTTAGGTATCTAAAAGGATGGGATCTCGGTGGTAGTCGAAGGTCTCCGTGAAATTTATCACCGAAGGCGCCGTTTGGAGCCTTTCGATGTCGAATTTTTGTAGAGGGCTGGTCTCCATCGATACGCCTTTGATATATGTCATCTATATATTCGTTAAATCAAGAAGTGATCCAAATTATAATTTGCTTCTCGGTAAGTGCGAACGTCAGGTATGCTTAGAGCCCAACGTTATTGGATTAGAACATGGTGCAACTGATTTTTGTGTGTTGCCATCCTGTGATACACATGTCATTTTCTGTATGCGTCGATGTGGGAAGCAAGTCGAATGAATGGTTAGATATCTGCTACATGCAAACTCAATCAGATGATGGCCGTTGTCTTTTGTTTCATTATTGAGGCTATATTCTCCAGTCTTTCCCAGACGAGATAGCTCGTTGCCAACTTTAGCGTTGAAATCACCTAGAATAATTTTTAAATAATTTCAGGATCTTATGTCATAGTCTTTTTTTCGGTTTCGTTGTCGTGCCCGTCGGTCCAATTGATTCCGAGGCTCTTTGCAGGTTTCGAAACTGTTAAGAGGTTTGACATGGACTGGGAGTTACGCGTCGCCCAAGCTCCACTTCGGCGGTATGGTTATTGCTTTGATTCCGTCATCAGGCACTGAATGCTCGTCTTCACTCTCTTACGTCCTTACAAGGAAGTGGAAATAGGATGTAGCAGCACTGTACCTTTAGTAGCAGCTGTAGGTAGCTGTAGCTGTATGCACCCATCATTGGGGAACCCATAAACCCAATATGCGACCCCGATATCATATGCTACCGTTTATTTGTAGGATTTGGAATGAGAAATTATGGAAGCTGTATGGTATGGATATGGCTGTGGGAAACAATTAGATCCTTCCTCCTTTCTCAACCGGGCTTAGGACCTTCTAAGGCGGGGTCGAATCTGCTCTTCCTTGAACGCAAAGAACTCGTTGTATCCATTTCTGGGTTTCACCAGTAATTGTAACAATTTTCAGATCAGAAAGAATAACTATACAAAACAAATAACAAAATCGGAAAAATAATTAAGTTGGGGCATTGTAAGCAACTGCCGCAAAAGAAGAATGGCGCTATTATATAAAGGGTTAAATTTGAAGTATGTGATCACTATATACTGCTGTATCTAAACTACATACTGCACATCACAACTTAAAAAAAAACATTTACATATAACATAGTTCCATCTGTACATAATAGCTCAAATTTCTACATTACTTTTTCTGAAGATGCTGAAAAGACGTATTTGTTGTTTATCATGAGGAGGTCAAAGCTAGCTATTCAAATTATCTAATAAATTCTTGAAACAAGCTTTATACATTTAATCAGCAATCAGATCAGTTGATTTAAGTTTTCTCAAAGGCAAGGCATGTTTGAAAGACATAAAAAGAAATTCACAAAACACGGAAAAAATGCAATAAAATGTTACGAACGGACAACTGGTGACCAACTCTGAGATAATATTCGCAGTCCCTGACACCATCCTTACTTGCGAAATAAAACATAATGAGCCGGAAAAAGACATATCTGCTTATTATAAAATATTATATTCTGACAAGAGTAGACACACTCAACGTGTGATCTTGATATTAGTTAGTAGATACTGTAATTTTTTTATTTATTAAAAATAAATTTATTGTGATTCTGACATACTGTCTGTTAAGAATAAGTTTTTCGCACCATGAAATTGTTTAATTTTACAACTTATTAGGTAAGAAAAACTCTGTTTCTATTTCTATACACAAACTTTATCCACAAATTTTGGTTGCTTGTAAAATTTAAAAATGTTTCACCCAAAACAGTGCAAATTTAGTCATAGAAAATCAACAGTACAACGTTTAGTGTCAAGTATCTCTTTTCACAAGCCAATAAAAGTATATTTTCGTCAAATTTATGGATTAATTAATCAACGTTATAACCAGTTCGATATATTGTATGTCCACCTTTCTCATCTATTACGCATTGCAGATGCTTTTCCATGGATCGCATCAACTTTTGAAGGTCGTAATTTGTGGATATTTTATGCCATTTTTCTTGTATTGCATTTTTTAGGGCTGTTTTATTCGTTGAATAGCCACGTTCGTTCCGTGTGCTATTTTGTTTTGGACTATTGTGATTGTGACCATTGTAAAATTTGAACTGTCACTTGCCGTTACAGAAAAACCCAAATTTATTTGCACTGCTAGGTAAGTGGCTCCGCAAAATTCTAAAATACTATTGCGTGTCCATAGTTGAATCAATAAAAACTAATTGCCCAATTCTTTTACCAGTAATAGATCCTCAAACTGCTTCAGAATTTTCTCGAATTTCACCGTTAGAATGGTGTTCCGATTTTCCTACGATGTTTTAACGGCTTCCCCCTCACTCTGTATGGTCCATGATTAAAATTCAGCATGATTTACGTTTCGATAGGGAATATGGCTTCATCCCAAACTTCAGTGAGTTCTGTGTGTTTCGTTGCGGAGAAAACCCGTTTTTCCGCGCTTGTGAAGAGAGCAGAAGTTTTGCTGAGAGTAAAGGGTTGACAAAAATATATAAATGCACTCAGTAAAGGTTTGACACAAATATACAAATGAACTCTTTATTTCTTAATAAAAGCAACTCTCCTCGACAATGGACCCGCTAAGACTAATCTTTAATTCTGGCTTTCGATATCTCGAAGCCGCGAATTATCCGTCTTGAATTTGTATTCTAGGAATCTGACACACTCACAGTTTTTATTATCGCAACTTAATACCATTGATTTATCGCGGATGTTTTCTAATTGATTCGGATCAAGTTTCGCGTTCATTGATTTATCGCGGATGTTTTCTAATTGATGCGGATCAAGTTTCGCGTTGCTTATTTGCGAATTAATATTTGAGTTATCGGAGTACCGACACATCGCAATCGAATGGTTATTATCTGCATCCGGATGCTGACTCATAACTTGAGCAGCTCTGAATGAGTCCTTGTTCGCAACTATGATCAACAGAACTGTCTCATGCGAAACAAGAATGCCTCTTCTTTCAGCTCCAGTGAAATTACACTTAATGAAATTTGAGGACTTCGATGACATTTTCTTTACTATAAGGCGCTTTACACGTGCGTTTATGTTTAATTTGGGGACATCCTCGCACTTTGGCTTCAATTTGTCCGCGTTTCCGTCTCGTTTATTAGGCTTTATATTGTTCTATGGGTTTTTCCTCCTCCTGTGTTCTATGCATCTAATGCACCAGCTGAACAACCTCAAAAATAACTTCTTTCCTGGCATTTTTAAAATAAACTGTTATATCTACAAAACTTATTTGTCACTTATTCTTCAATCCCGTAATGCACGATTATCTAACCAACACCAACTAACTAATTAGAATGAAATGTCAAAAATTAACATTTTGAGCGAAAATAACTGTAAAATAAAGCTTACCGCAAATGTTAATCATTTGTGAAAAGAGTTACTTGACACTATGAAAATAAGTTGGTGTTGGAGTGGATTGTGTTTCCCGTTTCTATGGAATTAATGTTGCACTTTTTTTCTAGGATATGTTTTTTAGTAGGGTAGAGTGGAGCTAGTTGAGCATTTTTTTTAGTTGATCGGCCATAGATCCTCAATGATACGTCTTAATGGGTTATTATGTTTACCGACTGGTAAGCAATTTATCTCTTTCTAAGAGCTAAGGTCGATCGAATGAAGAAAGTCAGAAGCGTTCAACATACCCCATATGTGAGATAAGTTGAGCAAGGGTATGCAGCGAATTAAGCAGTTAAAAATCCTACCCAAGCCGTGGGTTCAATTATTACTAGACATTGAATAAAATTATAATAGAAAATCACTTTATTTATCATTTCCAAAATAATTTTTATTTATTTTGTTTTAGCCACATTTTGTTTATGCTCATCCCTTGCAATCTTGGTACTGGCTCTATGTTTCCCCTGGTAAACTTTCAAAATAGGCTTGGCAACAAATCAGGCAAGAATAGTCAACATCGTTGCGATTTTCACTTAACTGAAGTAGTTTTTTTTAGAGACAATATTCTTTCTTTTTGTACCAATTTTCTTCTTTTGCTTAACTTTCTTAGTGGTTTGATTTTGTTCTACTGGAAATGCGTTCATTTCGGGAGTGGCTCTTAGAATTTCCTCTTTCTTGTGATACTTTTGAATGTTTTTCTAGGACCTGCATGTTGGGTTTTGTCAAACGATTTCTAGAGAAAGTGCATGCGTTGAATTGCTCATTTTCTTTGTTGCTTAGACCAGGTTTGATTTCAATTAAACTTTAATTGTTGAGCACGATATCGGATGGACTCACTTGGGTCTTCATTGATACTACACTCTACAGCTTCTATGGTTTCTTCATTATGTAATGCACGACGTCCGGATTGATGCGTATTATCTGTAAGAGTGAATGCCGTGTGGAACTAATCCATCGTTAATCGAATTGACTGAATGCGCCATGACTTTCTCGAACAGGACCGTTTTTTTTTCGAAATAAATCTGCACAATTTGCGGATATTGCTCAGGTGTCAACCTAATGATGATAAAATGGCAAGCCACAATCATCATAAAGAACTGACAGCTGTCACACCATACGTAGCATTAACAAGTGTTGTCAACTTCTATATCTTTCTATATGTCAATAAAACATCAAACAAAAAAAAAAAGGCCAGACTGCACTCAGCCATACATAAGAATAACATAAAATATGTCCTTTCTGGATTGCTTGACATTTCTATCGACCCATTGGCTCACATGAACGAAACAGTCGAAGGAAAACTGAGATTGATGACAGAGGTGGAACCTGAGGTCGTTTAAACGTTTGGATGATGTTATTTGAAAAATATATTTCCCTTGTGTCCCAAGTTTGAAGGCAATTACAGTGTAAACTCCACGTAACGTCACCCGATTTAACGAAAAACTCTCTAAAGCGTCGAAATCAATCGACTTTGGTTGGTTTAGTTTGTTTACCATACAATGATATGCTCTACATAGCATCACACCCACTCTCAATAACGACAACAATTGGGTAATAAAAAGTACCTTTTAAGTTGCTAAAATTAGTAAAAAATTGCGCAGCTGCGTACGTTTTTTTGTTGCTTTGTTATCCTAGCCCGCAATAAACTATACTATCGGCATCATGCATACCGAACTTTCTAAGAAATTTATTTTGTTTAAAAATTCGGATTGTTTATAAACTTTTCTGTCGGCATCATGCATACCGAACTTTCTAAGAAATTCATTCTTTTGTTTACAAATTCGGATTGCTTGCACGTGTAGACTATTTTTGACCGTGACTAATAAGTAGGAGTCATGAATCATGTATATCTTACCTATGTATCATTATTCCCAGTTGCTCACAAACTTTCAAGCTGTAAACATGGCTAGTAAAAGAAAATCACTGTGTATTGACGAAAAAGTGTTACTGATACGCGCAATAGAAACGGGAGAGAAGATAAGTGATATTGGCAAACGCTTTGGATTAAGTCGCTCTACCGTGTCTACAATATGGAAAAACAAAGAAAAAATTCTCCAAGCTGAGGACGAGGGGAATCTTCCAAAAAATTAAAGAGACCTAAATACGAAGATTTGGATTAAGCTATACTATCATGGTTTCACCGGCAGCGTCAGAATAATATGCCTTTCTCGGGGCCGCTCGTGAAAGCTAAGACGGAGAATTTTGCTGAAGAACTTGGCTTAACTTCTTTCAAAGCATCAGAAGGATGGCTCGGAAAATTCAAGCAGCGTCATCATATCAACTATGGTAAAATAAGTGGGGAAGCACGAAGTGTTGATACGAATATGACTCACGATTGGATTAATAGAGTGTGGTCATAATTCACAGAAAAATAGGCCCCAAGTGACATTTTCAATGCTAATGAAGCAGGAATTTTCTATAAGTTGACGCCAAATAAAACTCTGGAATTTAAAGGGGCAAAGTGTGTGGGTGGAAAGCTTTCCAAGGAACGTATTACGGTGCTTTGGCTGCTAATATGGATGGCACAGAAAAAAAAGCTAATGGTAATAGGCAAATCGAAAAATCTGCGCTGTTTTGAGAACATTAAAAAAATTGCCAGTGACGTATAAAGCTAATAAATCAGCTTGGATGACCAGTCGACTTTTTCAAGAAGAAGTACGAAAGTGGGATGCATGATTAAAGGGACGAAAAATTTTGCTTCTTGTTGACAACTGCCATGCCCACCCGTTTATATTAAACCTTCTAAACATAGAGTTGGCATTCCTTGCTCCAAATACGACTAGTGTCTTACAGCCAATGGACCAGAGTGTGATCGAAAGGGTCACTACAGAAGGAAATTATTGATGGAGCTAGTTGAGTCTGAGGGTTAAACTTGTGTTAATATGCTGCATGCAGTAAATTTTTTATCTAAAGCCTGGGCAGAAGTGACACCCATAACTATACAGCACTCTTTTCGACATACTGGACTTTGTACCGATTCTATGAGTGATGAGGTGGAAACAGAATCTGAGTTTGATAGTGACGACGAACTTCCATTAACTGAGTGGATTCAACAATTTAACACGGCAGGAAATACGGCAAATCTTCAAACCTACATCGAAGTAGACGTCTGCCTGCTTACCACGACTTCACTTACAGACAAAGAAATTTTAGCTTCAGTGAGAAAAACTGAGGATCAAGAACAAGAAGATGAAGATGGAACAGATGAGCCTGAGCCTCCGCCGAGCATTAAAGAAGCTCTGAAAGCAGCTAAATTATTGGAAAATTATTTCCTTTTTCACCAAGATGCCTCAATATCGCAAGATATGAATAAAATAAGTAAAAAAATACAAAAAAATTACTGATCCAGTAAAAGACGTCAGACAAAAATAACAGCATAAGATAGCTTAAGATTTTTTTTTCAAAAGAATAGCATAAGATTCTTTTTTATGTAAAGGTTGTAAAGGTTGTAAAGGAAGCTACAACAAAAGGTTGTAGCTTCGACATTCGATTTATTCGTGATATTATATTTTTGCTCTTTCTAGGATCCAACATTAATGGAGTATTCAGGGTTGAAGCACGGAATCTTCAGACCTGAATGTATAGACGACCCCTTGATCGAAACGTTCTTTGTTGAGAGTCTGAAACTGGCAATTGTTGTCGTAGAAAGCTGGCCCGGATTCGAAAAATATGCACGAAAGATGAAAAATATCTATGCAAATGTCAAGCAGAGATTACTGGATGTAGTTCGGGTTCGCGACAATGAAATCAAGGTTTTGAATCATGGCGATTTGTGGGTCAATAATTTCATGTTTAAATATGACACCGAAAACAAATCTCATCCAATTGATTTTCTACTTGTAAGTGTTGTGAAGTTTGATTATTGAACAATTGATAATTATCATCCCATTGCAGTTGGATTTTCAAGCGTCATTTCTAGCTAGTCCTGGAATCGATTTGAATTACTTCTTTAACACTAGCGTGAAACATGAAATTTTAGTTGAAAGGAGAGATATACTTGTTGATTACTACTATAACTCACTGTCTGAGACATTGGAACATTTGAAATATAATGGAATTCCAACAGCTGAGCAAATCAAAATGGAGATTCATAAGAAGGAATTTTATGGATTTATGGCAGCCGTTGCCATTTTGCCAGTAATATGTATCGATGAAAATCTTTCGGCTGATTGCAGCTTGGAATTGTTCTCAGATAAGGATGCAGGAGAGCGAAAGAGATTGTTAGCTTGTCAATCAAAACGTTTCAAACAAGTTCTGAAATACATGCTGCAAAGAGCTGATGAATTAGGAGTATTAGACTAGAATGCTTTTCAATTTAATTGATATCTCATTTGTTTTAACTAGGTAATAGGATATTTAATTCTTCTGACACAAAGGTAGCATTAAAAGGAAAAAAGGAAAAATGGAATTAAAAGGAAAAATGGCCTAGTTTCTTATTGAATATTTACCATTAGAGTCAAATTTAAATCGGTTTAAGGCGATATTCACACGGATTTGGTAACGACTTTCACCTATTTTTTAGTGGGTAAAATTAATTTTGCTTTAGCAATCGATGTCAGAATCCTTCATACTGCTTAAAGATTGAATCCTGAATGATATGGCTTCATATATTTTCGTACTTGTAAGTTCTAGAGGGAGAACGGTACGTCAACCTTCAAAGGTTCAATTTTCTAACATTTTCAGCAAATCTAGAGTGGCTCAGGCTGATCGATATTTCAATGAAAGTTAATGATCTGTTTTGGTTTTAGTTTCCTAAGATTGCGTCGTCCTCTGCGCGACAGTGCTTCGAAGTGCTTCACCAATTTCTGTTGGTGTCCTCCGAGTACAAAATGACTTTGGGAAATCCTAGTTAGAGCTAGAAAGCTTTTCCTTATCAATTCCAATTCAATTCCAAATTTGTCAATTTCAAATTCCATTTTCCAAACTTAGTTTTTCCTTGTCAATTCCAAGGTAGGCTTGAATCTACTTTTCGTAATACACGACGCGAGTGAGAATTTACATATCAAGCCCTGAAATCTACTTCAGAGCATATTGCCTTCTCTCCCCGAATGATGAACACTTCAGTTTTACTCAAGAGTTTAGGACCACTGGGGGTTTTCGTAGCACCTTTACTTATGTGTTGATCCACCTCCTCACAACCCACGATATTTGTGTGCCGCGACACCCAGTAAACGGAGACCCTATTTTTCTCTTTCAATTCGTTGAGTGTGTTGAAGCATTCTAGAAACATTCTCAATGTTACCACTGATTATTTGTTGATTTGAAGCTTCACCATCAGATACGACAGTCGCAGTTTAGCATTCGTATTCTGTAATTGTATTTGCTGAATTATGCGCTTTAAGCGATGGCATAGACCGCAGCCAAAAAAGACTTCCTATCGGCTGAGAATATTCGCAACGAGGCCCGAGTATTCATCTTATTCCTCATGTTATACTCATAAATGTTTTTTCCTATAGTCTCTGTTGAGGCAAAGGCTAGTTATTTAATTGATTGTATACGAATATAAAATGTAAAATGGTAAATAAAAAATAATGTAACGAAACAGCATGATTTCGGGATGGTAAAATAGAAGACTTTCCAAAATTGCTAGAACGCTCAAGGAATATAACTTGAGCTGAAAGAACATGACTTAAGCTTAAGCTCATTATGACTGTTTTGGGTCATAGTTTTAATTTTGACTAACCAGTGGCGTAGTGTGCCTTGGCGCGGCCCCGACTAAACATTTGTTTGGGGCCCTGAGGAAGGGTACAGATTTCTCACATAAGAAAAAAAAATGTTTGCATAAAATGAAAAGAAATATTTTTGCATCATAATTATCTATCTGTCACTTTTTCCAAAATTTTTACAAACAATTCAAATTAAACATACATTCTTCTTGCCCTTTTTTCGGCAAACTGACTTTTTAAATCATTGAGCTGATGATGACCTTACTTTTTCTGAAGTTTCTGCCTCTATGAACAAAAGTGACAGGTCTGACAAGCGTTCATGTCCCATCGAAGTTCTTAGGCAATTTTGTATCAGTTTTAATTTTGAAAAACTTCTTTCAGCAGTTGCGGTTGTAACTGGGAGGGTCAAGAATAAAAAGCATGCTGTTATTACCTCCGGAAAACTGCATGCAAGTCTATTGAATTTTATCAGCAATAATTCAATGAGTTCCTTAATAGAATGATTTTTTTTTGAATTACAGATTTAAGCATGTTATTAGAGCCTTTAATTAGTCACAAAGATTAACTGAGATGTCTTTACTGTATTTAGCCGAAAGTTTTCCGGAAGCGTTCCATTTCTCTTCGTTTGAAAAAGACAGGAGTTTCTCCAGTTGTAATATTTCGAACACACTACTCAGGTCACAAAGGCTCTGAAATCTTTGTTTAGTTTGCGAAATTAATATATCTTAACGGCAATAGTATACATTGACTTTGAAATAAGATTCCGGGTCTGAAATCCTCTTATGAAATACTCTTATCTCTTATGATAACTCATCAAAAAACGCTTCGTTATCTTTCGCCTTTTGTTTTTAAAAACAGTTGTTACACTCCACTCTTTTGATAAATCTTTGGACTCATTTAGCAAACTAATGAATTAATTTTAATTTCTTAATTCGCACAGTCTATTCAAAAATTTACTTAATAAAATACTAGTTTACTGTAAGTCATTATTTTCATGCTGTAGAGCTTTAGATTAATGACTTCAAATGGTGATGTTAAAAATGTGACAAGCACTAAGAAAGCATAACTCTCTAAAATATTAATTATATTTTTATATTCTTCACGTTCATCTTTTATATCCAAATTAAATTTAGTTGGTACAAAGTTTTTATGATATAAAATAATTGTTCTTTGCCGCTAATACAGCGTCGTTCCTTGAAGACCATCTGGTAGGACATACCTTTTTAAGGGTAATTAAATATTTTTCAGATAAATCGTCACTTAACATTGCCCAGCGTTGTATACTATTGTCAGAAAAATATATATTTTTTTCTAAATTACCGAAAAAAGTTGACACTTCACGAACAAGTTTCGCAGCATCGTTTAAAGCTAAATTTAATGCGTGCGCAGCAAAATGAACATAATCGATATTCGGAGCATGCTTTTTTATTAAAGTTTGTAATCCTCCATAAACACCCGAAATAACATTTGCTCCATTGTAACCCTGTCCTCTACATTTAGTCAAATCAATTCCATATTCTTTAATCGTATTTAAAATTTCAGTTTTAAGTCCTTCAGCACTGCAATCGGAAACTGCTGTAAACCCCGGAAAGCACTCACCGATTTTTAATTCTTTAGGCACATTATCATCATTTTCTGTAATCGAGATGTATCGAAAAACGACAGAAATTTGGTCGATTTTTGACAAATCTTGTGTTGTATCCAGAATGATTGTCAGAAATTGTCAGCTTTTATAGTTTCTGCGAAAATATACTTCCCAACTGCGATACCAAGCAAATTAATATTTTCATTTTGAATTGTAGGGCTTAAATAATTTATTTTGCCTTTTGCTTTTAGAAGTTCTTTTAAAGTTGCATCATAATTAGATAACAAACGTAAAATTGCCATAAAATTTCCAGAATCAGAATCATGACCTCTTAAAAGTAGATTATAAGATGCTAAAGAAATTATAGCATTAATCATAGGATGCAATACATCTCTCAAAAATGTAATTTTACTATTGATTTCACTTTGCAATAGGGATGCATTGATATGCTGCTGTGACTGGCCGAAAAAGATCGGTTACATTCTGAATGTTTGGGAAACGGTTCTTGTGGTTTAAATGTAACCAATTCAGTTGTTCTGTCACCAAAATTTCCTCTTTCTGATGAAACTATGTATATTACTATCTTCTGACATCTCAGAATCGTCCATTTGAGTTTCTTCTATTTCCGGATGGACATCTGATGAAGAATGTGCTTCAGAAGAATCTTAAAATATAATTGTTAAAAAATAAAAGCGAATGTTTTGATAAATTTCAAAAATATATGTTAAATAAATTACTATACGTAGTGTTACGGTTAGAGAGTGTTCAGACGTATGCAGGCTCTACGCGAGGTGTGCGCGTGTTAGTACAAAATCAACTCATTGATTATTGTTGTTATCCCCCGTCAAAGTAAATTACTTAAATGGGGAAATCCCGCAGCCTGCGATAACCGTTGTAGGAAGTTGCCAACTTTTGAACGCAAGCTTTACGCGGAAAAAAAAATTCATTTTCTTAACTTTTGTCATTTCTGAATTCAAAAAAAAATTGGGTAGTTTTTATTAATTTTTGCTTTCGACAATTCCCTTGTGTATGTTAGTCACAGGGATGTAGCTACCGCCGTATCTACCGTATCAATAATGCAATGCCCTCGGGCCACGGGGGCTCCGTATTCTTGATACGGCAGATACGGCGGTAGCTAAGCCCCTGTGACTAACAAACACAAGTGAATTGTCTGCAAAGTGAGTTCCTCTATCAGCTACAACAAATAACTTTATTAAACATTTTATTAAATAAATAAATATAAATAAATAAATCAAATTGAAAATTCGTTGGCCGAACTGTAGATGCACAAAATCTATAATGCTGTAAAGAACACTAGAGTAGAAAGGACTAAGTATTTATCTTCCCGAGAAGCAAATGAGCGGAAAAAACGATGTAGTTGGCTTTCCAAGTGGTACCGAATTCCTCGAATATGTGATTGTTTTGTCTTTTGACAAATGTAGAAAATCTTGTTGTGTAACAGCCTCTTGTCTCGCTTCGTCTGAAAAAATTGCCATCAATTTTTTCAATGCTGGGTTCGTTATCATCTTAAATTGTGGTTTTCTAACGAAAACACCAATAAAACTTTACAAGAACGTCAGATTGAAAGGTTATTTGAATACACCTGCAAAAACTGATTAGAATAGATAAAAAATACGGAACGCTAAACAACGCAGTAGATACAATACAAGATACTGAAAGATAGATACTGAAGGTAGATACTGAAAACAAGAATTGAGAATCAAATGAGATTTTGCCGCTAAATCGAAATTTCGGGCAACGTCGATCGAAACTTCGTTGCCTTACGATGAATTTAACGTAAAATAGTGTTGAATTGATATTAAATTCGCACAAACTTTAAACTGCGTTTAGGTATTTCAGCCAATTCCATCATAGGTTGTAGATTTTACAGCTCTGAGCTTCGTATTTCGATTCTTCCTTCCTATAGTATGGTTCTGCTCGTGGTCATCCAAGACAGCACAGATTTATTCCATGCATAACCATTTTCAGCTCAGGGTTGAATCCACCATCTTAGACGTACTACATACCTCAGTTGAGATACACACCAGATGCTAACTTACATTAAGATGTTACTAACATAAGTCGAAGATAACTGGAACTGGAAGCTTTTTAGTACAAACTATTTAGTACAGAACAATTGAAATCTTGGCAGTCTTTGAAGTTGTATAGGAAGTTACCAACTTGAGCAAAGTGGATTCAACGTGGGTTTGGCATTCCATGGAATAAATATGTTGTTGAGCTTTGTGTATGAAAACGCTCAATTTTATAACTTACAAGTTAGCCGATGAAAAATGACTGTTAATACGAAATATGTATAAAGTCTAGGTTCGGATATAAATAGAGCGACATAAAGTATCAAAAATATGTAATTTTGGAATTGACAAACACCATATAAAAAAGTAATCCTCCTTCTGCTCAATAAAAGTACGATAATAACGAAAATGCGAAAAGATTGGGAGCTTTTGCCGAAATTCAATATTTTTTTTCACATTTAGAAATTTCCATTTTTCGAAAAAGGACCATCCCAGGTCACCAACTCTACAATTTTCACTATAACGTCATAATTTTGGCAACACTCGACGGAAAATTATTTGATGGGACAGTTTTCGTGAAGCTTTTTCGAAAACCCATTTGAAAATGGGCAGTAAAAATTTGGCGGTCCTTTTGTAGAAACACGTCTGTATTGGGAGAGAATTTTCCTATATTTGCCGCGAAAAGTACAAAATTTATTGTTACGAAGAATCATTCGTCATAGAGTAACAATTACTGACAGTGAAAACTGAAATTCAGATTTGCCTCTGCAATTGAGATGCATTTACTGAAGCAATTTTAGCAGCTGAAACAATATTGATATTCGAAGATTGCACATTACAGTGACTCGGATGACTTCATTCGGAACCATTGTTAACAAAAGGCCTGGTAACTCCTTATGGCCTGCATACTCATGGTATACGGAAGCCAATATGGCAGAGCCATTGAAATCTGCATCGCGCAAATTGCATTATCATCTAAAAATAATTGTCTGCACTTTTCTGTAATTTCAAAGGTCGCATTCTTACCTTGGGGCCCATTTCTTTCCTCGGAACCAAATCTAGGACAGCCTCGGCGAAATTAAAGAGCTGTTTATGGTGACTTTGACGTTTCACTCATGAATAAGAACGGAATACAGCACTTTATTTCTAGTCGTAACAATTGCACTTTCGAAGGCTTATTTCTTCTGAAAAAAACTTGGACTTTTCCATTGATGTCACGATTTTGTCTGAGTCTCATCCGCGCAACGCTACATTGAATTAAATCTATTCGTACAAATTTTCACGACGCTGTCAAACTTTTTAGAATAAAAGCTTATTTCTTCGATAAAAATTATCGAAAGAGACTTGTAAGCTACCTTTAAACGTTTCGAGGGAAGTGATGCTGGAGAAAAAAAATTCTGGCACAGCAAAAGGTTATCCACGCGTTTTCGCTAAAATAGCATCCATGATTGTAGTATTTGGAATGATATAAAGTCATATTCAATAAAAATAATGCAATTTGAATATGTAAAAGGCTATTCAGAATAATCGTATAAATAATTCTCAGATAGATGACCATAAGCGGAACATGATTCATGGAAATAATTGATGAAACTGTTGGCAAGGTGTTGCAAGTTACGGTTACGTTTTATTGTTTTTTTGAGGGTAAATAGTTCTTACAAGGTTCATATATCACAAAATTGCGATTTTATTTTCCATGACTATGAATATTGCATATGCAGAAGTGCAAATTAGCCGTTTTCTCATTTCGTTCTAAACTCAATTTTTTTTTGTGACGTGCATAGATTGGCTTCATTTTCGATGTGACCGTCAGCATTTGGGCCAAAAATAACATCCTTAACATCTAGCTTTTGAAATATTGAGAGGTTGGCCAGATAATATCACGCCATTCATATTTATGCATAAAGGTGGGTGACAAAGAATTTATAAAGAAATCGGAATTCACAAGATCACATGCCCGGAAATCGTAAGCTATGTGTTAGCGATACAAGAAGAAAAAACCAAGTTTTAAGGAACATTTATAAGAAGCAAAAGTTGCCAAAAGACTAGCTAAGGACACAACAAAATCCGCGGTCGCTATGGTCTTGACAAGAGAAGGAAACAAAGTCATGTGACAATATAAAGGCGAGTAGCCTAGTTTAACGTCTAATTGCAGCCGAATTTCTATGAATTTCCAGTATACCTAAAGAGCAGCGATTAAAAAAGGATATGGGATATTGAGGAGAAGCGACTAAACACATATGAGTGAGACGGATACAATAAACTATTAGAGATACTCTGTGAAAGATGCAGGTTAATACGAATATTACATGTAAGTAAATCAATGAAGAACAAATGACTTCCGATTGGACTTAATTATACAAAAATTCCTTAATTTTTGTTATTTTGTAATTTTGTTAACATAAAGGGTGGGCCATATAACGTTTGCATTTTGAATCGGCTATAAAAAAAGACTAATGGTTATTCTTCCAAACTTTTTTTTTATTGGAAAGCTTGAACTTTGTTATTTATGAATGAAAAACGATATCGATCATATGACTGCCACGACTGGCTTTACAGTACGCCATTCGGTCAACCCAATTTTCAAGCACTTTTTCGATTGTTTCGGCTCGAATTTCATTCATGGCAACTTCGATTTCGTGTTTCAAGGCATCAATCGTCTCTGGATGATTAGCGTAACACTTTTCCTTGACAGCTCCCCACAAAAAATAGTCCAACGGGGTTAAATCGCAGCTCCGAGGCGGCCAATTGACTTCAGAATTTCGGCTGATTATTCGATTTTCGAAAACGGTGCCCAAAAGTTCAACTGTCATGTTGGCTGTGTGGCACGTTGCGCCATCCTGTTGAAACTAAATGTCATGCATGTCATACTCTTCAACTTTTGGAAACAAAAATTCGATCCACTTTTCGATCCACATTTGGAAACAAAAATTCTTCTGCCCGGGCGATTGGGCGAACCGAAAATGCAACGGATGGTCATTATGCTTAAGTTCTTGGACTAATTGAACTTTGTAAGCCTTCATACCGAGGTATTTATGCAAATTTCTCCTCAGGGTGGTGCGTGAAATATTCACTTCGTGAGAACGATGACGAGTTGAAGTTGATGGATGTTCACGGACATTTTCGGCTACAGCAGCAATATTTTCGGCTGTGCGCACTGCACGAGAACAGGAACGGGTTGTTTTGTCCACCAACGATCCAGTTTCTTGAAAACCATTCACAAATTGATCCACAAACTGCCTTGAAGGCCACTCATTTTTATGGAATTTTTTTTTTAAATTTCTTACAGTTTGCACTGAAGACTCACCACTTTGGAAGTAAGTTTTCAATATTTCCTAATTTTGTTCAAGCGTATAGCATCCCATTTCGTAAATGTCAAACCTTTAACTAAATTATGAACACAAATTGAATGACATTTGAACTGTCATTCTCTAAATAAACAGTAGTTCAAAATGCAAACGTTAGGTGGCCCACCCTTTAGAAGAATTCCCATGCATTTTTTCGTCTTCAGAATAGAAAACTGTAAACAATTTTAAAAGTTGTATTTATTTCGAAAGTGTTGTTTGCTCCAAACGCTGGTGATAGTCTTTTCTTAGTACAAATTAAATAGTGAAACGGTAGAATTTATTCTAATATAAAAATTTTGTCTTATTTTTCTTTTTATATAAGCATTTTCGTGTGAAGTGCTGGTGTTAGAAAAAGCAACACGTTGTGATGATAGAGTTTTATTAATTTTTCCGAAAATTTCAAGTAGATTAAATATATGAATCCTTCTGAACGCCAATCAGGCGTCCGTATTTTCTAACATAGTTAAAAAAAGTCCTTGCATTAGTTATATGCCTAACGTACAAGATATGCATATTATTCCTACTCAACGAAATGATCCTTTTTGAATTTTATTCGGCATTTCACGTAAAATAATGACCAACAAATGCAAAATCCAAATGGTATGCAAACTGTGCACACAATTTGCATAGATGCACATCAATTTTTTAAGTTAGAAGTGTGGGAACAGAATGAGGTTTAAAAGCTTCATTTGAAATAACAATTTACTAATACAACTAACTCATTTACATTCGATTCGAATCAAAAAGCATGTGCCTATTCATACTATACAAAAAAATCCTAAAATCGTGAGCGCAATTCGCTCAAACGCATTAGCCGCATCATTGTAAAAGCTTGAAAGTAAATAGAAATAAATACCCAGGGGCTTCAATATTTTGTTTTCGCTCCGTTTACTTGCATGAAAGTCTAAATTCAGTTGAGCATTCTTTCGATTTGATGTTATATTTTTCTTATGGGGAGTTTATTCCAACATTCCAACATCGTTTCTAAGCTCTCTGATAGTATTCTATTGCCTTCATTCAAATAAATTTGACGTGGTATCATACCCCAGACGGTTCCAACTAGGCTTAAGTCTAGACTTAAAGCCGGCCACTTCATCAAAGGAATGTTCTTAGTCGAACACCATTTCTTGTTATGGTTTAAAACACCGAAGGCAGAATCATCTTGTTCGAAAAAAAAATGACGAGCATCTTTGAATACTTTTCTGAATTCAATGCTATAAAGACAACACAAATTAGACTTTTCCCCAATAAAAATCCCATGATTTGGGGCTGCCCAAATCATGGGGCTCCTCCGCCATAGTTTCTGCTCATCCTTGGTGGATGAGATCCATTGACATTAGCTGTCAGATCCTGCCAATAGTTGTTAAAACCATCCGACCCATCTAAACTGAATTTCTTTTCGTCCCAAAATATGACATCTTCTCATTTGTTTCTCCAATTCATTTGTTCCCCTGCGAAGTCAAGACGAGTCTGCTTATGTGCCCTCGTCAATCGAGATGATTTTCTCGGTTTATAAGAAGCAATATCTGGGGAGGAATGTAAAATCTGTTGAAGTCACCTTTTTTAACGGGTAATCCAATTTGGAAACAATTGGGGATGCTTTCAGTCGGTTTTTTGTGCCTTCATTATGCCATACAATAGGCCTACGATCCAGACAATCTTCTCAGATCTTGACATTTTTAGGGTGATTTCACTATTTGTTAAACCTATTTACTTGTAGGTTATAGTTTGTGCTTTTTCTGCAGTCGTCATATACATCCCTCTACCTGTTTCACTTAAAAAACTAAAATTAAAGAAAAGCAAGGTTTCCCAAAGTTACAGAAAGCTATTCATTACACTTACTATTATCTGAATTTCCCCTTCAAAATATAGTTTTTCCACATTTTCTTTGCTATCGTACTGCCAATTAAACTGCGTCGAAGTAATTTGTACAGTCTTCGTGATTGTATTGCTGCTAACCGCAGAAGTGGGACCTATCGCCTACCTTGCTAGAGAGTGTAGAAATACCTGCGCAGAATCTAATGCAACAGAGAAGAGATAACCAGGGAAGAGAGACAATACTCTCTTAGGGAGTTGTAATTGCTCAGTTGTCAATGCTACCTTGCTGAGACAAAGATTCAGTATTGAAGGTCAAAGAATGCAAGCTAGATCCCTGGCGTGAGGCCATGGCTTAATCGAATGCGTGGTATCACTGATTTCTACTTGACCCAGCTTTTAAGCGAGCATGGAGTTTTCGGTCTTACCTGCACAATATTGACAGGTCACGGTCTCCTAACTGCGGTTTTCGTGAGGGAGGCGTGGATGAAGACTGTCACACATTTTTCTCTTAAAAAAGATGCTGTAACCAGCGCGGTGAAATTGGGGAGCTCTACCCGGAAACGATGTCGGAAAAGTCGCCTGGCATAATATTTTTGAGCAGTGTTGACACTTGGAAAAGCCATACTTGGAGGCGTCAGTGATGTAGGGATCACTTTCTAGCACTTCTAGATGGAGAAGAACCACCGTACTTCAAAGTCACCTCTAGGTGTATCAACATGAGGCTTTGCCACAAGTAATGTGTCCAGACTTTGTCCTCAGGTTGACAGGGAAGGTGTTTATTGGGTAGTATGGAAGCATTATGTGATTGGAATTCCCACACTTTGGACGCAAATACTGTACAAATACAAATACAATACAATACTAATGCCACCAACGAAACGAAAGAGAACCACAATACAAAAGTTTATGATGAAAGTTCTATGAAAGAAATCGTCACCAACACAAAATATCTCGTGGTTTTTTTCACGAATAACGTATAATGAAACAATCAACTTTTTAAAGTGAGGATCCCATTTGTATTTTGAAATTCGGCTTACTAATAAACTCCAATAGTCTTTTTAAGCAAAGAAAAGATATTTAATGAACATAACGTATCAGTATGAAAGGAAGGGGGTTAATCACCCTTTCATGCCTTGACGCTTAGTCGGAAATCGTGCGTGGGTAGAATTAATTTGACAGAGTAGTTGATTGCTGGGTGATACCGAAGCCTGAGATTGCTGGTAGCTCTTATCTGGGGGCGTACATAGTTTTTGCTAAATTGCCAAGAAAAATGCATTATCATTTGTATTTTGTTCCACGTTTTTATAACATTTTATCACATCTATTATCAGCAATTAAAAGATTTTAGCTTCTTGTTCTTAATTAATCTAATATTCCGAATTCATCATATTCTTTGAGTAAGTGCTTCATAGTTTGCAGGAACCTCCATGACGAGCAAGCTTTATCCTTCAATGCATTGCCTGATTCTTCATCAACGAATTTTTCAATACTATTTTCAGCAGAATCTTCTTTGCTCATACCGATAGCGGGCAAAACTAGAATTGCGCTCATAAATCCGTAGTAAACTTTCTTTCGAATTTCACTTTTAACATCTTCTAAAGTGGGAACGCTGGAGTATAAAGACTTTTCCAAAATAGCTTTGAATACAGGATAATATGCATTTGTGATTAGGTCATCTCGTTTGTTCAAGAAAACATCCATTTCTAAACTGGAGGCTAGTAAATAATTGATATCTAAGCCAATACTTCCAAACATGCTTCCTTGAAAATCAATCTGCCAGAGTAAATAGAAAAGTCAGTTAACACGTTAAATTAATTGAATATTTATTAATCTTACCAAAGCGACATCGGTAGGCGACTCCTTGTTGTTTTCATATTTGAAAAGGAAATTGTTAACCCACATATCACCATGGCAAATAGTAACTATGTCATCATTTGATATTCGTATGCAATTGATGATTCTATTCGTAAACTCGTCCCCGTGGAGCTTTTCCAACTTTGAAGCAATTTTTTCATATCCTGGCCATTTTCGTACATGATCTAAAAGTCTACTGAAATTGTCATCGACCGCTTTTCGCATCAATTCCATCGAGAAACTTACTGAAGAAAATATGCCAGGCTTAAGCAACTCTGAATCTTTTAAGGAGGGTTCCTGCAAGAATACATTTCGTTTTCAGAAAGCGTTTGATGATGGAGCAATGTTTACAACTTACGTTTTTCATTAATAACATACTGCCAGCGTGGTACCGAGCTAACTTAGCTAAAATTATTTTGCAGTGATCCTCATTCATTCCTTTTATTCGATCTGCTAGATCATATCCTAATACTTTCATATCTTCGAAGACAATTGTAGCAATGGGCTCCTTAACAAAATGGTAACATCTAAAAAGGAACTCGAAAATAGTTTTCTATTTGGTACGGAGACGGTCAAACTTATAACTACCTTGGTGCAAGTTTAACATTTTCTAAATAATCTTCGATTTGAGGAATGATCCGATGGTACATTTCCTTCTCCTTGGTGAAGATGTTTAAATCGGCGAAAACTTCTCTAACTCCATCCAGCGGAATACTTTTCACAATAAAATTTAAGCGTTTTGGCGACAGGTCGTTCTGGGTGTATACAACTTCAACTCGATATATGTGACTCAAATAGTTCTCTCCACCACTGCTGCCCATCGAGAAGTTGAGAGATTGAATGCTGAAATCGGTGGTACTGAGACGGTTGATAAGCGCAGTTTCGAAGAATTTTTCATCGAGATAGTCGGGGATAAAGTTGTTATTCTTTTCAATGATCATTTTCGTTTGTTATTTTTGATTTTGGCCCCTGAAAAAGATAATTTTAATTTTTAAAAATCTTAATCTTTTAATATATTAGATAAATCTATAGTAAGTGTCTTAAATTAAGTATGTAGCAACTTCAGAAAATCAGATAGGCGAGGAATTATAAGCCAGGTGAAATGCTGTGTGCTGATTGAATTTGGGAATCAAGACATATCGTCGGCGTCAGTGCAGGACCTTCTAAATGCAAAAAAGTATTTTGTACAGTAGACGATAAAAACTTTCTTAAAAGCGATGCGAACAATTTAATACAACTTTTTTCACATTATTCGTTTATTTATTTTATAGCCATGTTATAAATAAGGATTTGAGTTACAAAAGCAAATTAAAGAATTCAATAATTCACTTACATGGAAATGCAGTAACTAAATTGATAGAATTTATGTAGATACAAGGTAATGTGTTACTCATAGAAATAAAACAATATTTTTTTAAGTAATTTTATTATTAATGAAAGAATATGAACACAATTAAATTCAATCTAATTTAAGTAACTTAACTAGAGACTCGTAATATGGCCAACAATCCCTGGGGATCACATTTTTAATCTCTTGTAAATCTTTAAACTTCCTCGCAGTAACTGACAAAGGAGCAGAATGTAATTTTGGAAATTCAGCGTGAGCAAGGTCTATATTTTTTGGTGTTTGTGGTAACAGACGGTATTCTTCATCGAATTGCAGTTTGTAAGATATGCCCTTACTGGTGTATTTTATAGCTTTGAGTTGAACAACCACAGGATCTCCAACACTTCGACCAGGGCGTATCGATGTATGCTTTAACAGGGATTTGTATCAATAATCACGAAAGAAATCAAAAGTTGGCACGAAAACCTCATACGGATTTCGTTTTCTTGCTTCCTGAGAAATGCGGTGATAATCACTGGGCAAATAGATGTCGTGATTTTTTAACGCACTTTCAATAGTACTATGGACGGAGTCGCACTCCATTTGAGTGTGTCCTTTGGTAAGGTACTTTTGAATTATTTCAACATCATATTTTTCGGCAAGACTTAATAGTGCATTGGACATTATTACATTTCGGTTCTGGGCTGTACAACCATCAGAGTATATTATTATAGGGCGATTATCACCCTTTCCCAGAAAATTGGATTCCAAGTAATGAACCAAAAAAGTAGCAAAAGTTGATGCTGAGCCGTCACTAACAGTTTCATCGAACCAGTTACATGTTGCATCACTTGTGGCAAGATTGTAGATTGTAAAATTGTGGTTACATAGCTTAGTCCGATAGTAAAGAGCATTGGCTTTCGTCATCGGAGATAATTTAACAGCTTGGACATCCATGGTTAAGACATGGCATTCACCCTCCAAAGCCCTGATTTTATCTTTACTTTTTTCGTCTCTTGCTTTCTTCTTTTCAGCTTGATGAACCTCGTACTCATTTTCTGGTAAATGTCCGTTAGTATAGGCCAGACACACGTCACATTGGTCTTTACGAGGCTTGAACAAAGAAACATTCATTTCTAAAAGTACATCTTTCATTTTGTTAATGGTAAGGACATCTATGCCTTCTTTTTCACAACTAGACTCATAAACATTGTAAAGCGATTGATAAGTAGTAAACGTCTGTTCCAAGTACAATTTTTTTGTTGATTTTCGACAGTAATGGCTGGGTAATTTATTGAGAAGATTAACGAATTTTTTTAGAAACTCAAGCTTATCAGTGTTCTTGTTTTCTCTAAGGGCTCTGGAGGCCACAGCTGATGAATGTTGTTCTATAACACCATGCTGGCTTTTTGCCGACCAATCTGCAACTGACCACTGACCCAGTCCAGTTGTGTTTAAGTACATGGTTTTACAAACAACTAATAAATTATTCCTTATTTGCAAATGGTAAGCTAAAGAATGACTACGTCTGCTATTTCCTTCAGTAGTCTTACGTTTAGCTTCACGGTTGAAGACGGTGTTAGACACGAAAACTTTTCTTTGATCCCAGTTCATTTTAGACCATAGATTTGTAAATATTTCCTGTCGATCTGCTTCGGTTATCTCATAACATTTCTTCGTCGATTTTGTGACTTTAGTGTCTTTTTTGCTGCAATTACATCTGGGTAATAATTTTCTTTCGCTTCTTTCTGTATCATTAAATGTATTTTTTTGCCCTCTTGGTTTACGAAACCCCACATATTTCTGGCCTTCCATTCTTTTCTTCTTATTAAGGGCTCTTTGATTTTCTTTAGAGCGCTTTCTTTTTGTGGGGTTCTCGGTCAGCATTGTCCCACTTATACTAGGTTCATTGTCAGTGTCATTTGTAGCAACACAATTTTCATTTGCTTCTTGCGTTGGTGCCACAGAAGGGGGTATTTCGATACTGATGGGTCCTTGTTTCTCTTCTGAAGCATTTTTTTCCCTTAGTTCTATTTTTTCAAAGCTATCGTTTATATTATCTAGTAAAATTGTAGGTTCGTCGGTTACTTTTGTATTATTATTTAGTATTTCCTGACTTGTAGTTGTATGGTTTGTTAATCTTACATTGTCATTGACATTATTCAATGTAGATACATAACATTCTAAAATAATTGTTTGTTCAAATGTTGGTGATTCAACAAAAGGATTCTCTATTGCGGTTTGTTTATTTCCTTCTGGAACAGGCACTAATTCTGTTAAATTGTGAGTGGATATCTCTTCTAATGTATCAAAACTATCGCCAATCAATTCTAGTAACACAAAAGGTCCTTCATTAACGTGTACTTCAGTTAAGTTAACATTGTTATTATCATTATTTATCACAGGCAACAATTCATCAAAAGGCTGAATGTCGAACAAAAATTCTTCAACAGGAGACAAAGTATTCTGCTTATTAGTTTTACAAGTAATTGACGCAATCGTATTACTCTCATTCATGGTATTTTCTTTTAATAACACCTCTCTCTGTTGGTGACAGTTTTGGTTAATTTGTGTTTTTACTTACATGTGTAATTACTTACATGTCCTTTTTTATGCTAGAACTATAATAAAAACAAAACTTCACACTCTTCTAACTTACGAATTGTTTTAAACTGCAGTTACAAGGTGCTGCACTAATATTTTTGAATTGTCATTTAGAAGGTACTAGATTGTACTGCTTTACCGGCCAAGTGTGCTTACAACCTAGTTTGTTGTTTAATCACTAGATGGCGGGATACTTAATTTAATCATTTTGATGAAAAAAATGTTTTCACCAAAACATGTAGTTAAAAGGTCCTGCACTGATGCCGACGATATATCCTTTTTGTTATAATTTAATATGAGTCGTCTAGTTTCGGTTTCAGTAGATTGGATCTTATTAGCTTGAGTGATATTGTTACCTTTTAATATGTTAGGAACCAATATAAAAGATATTTTTGGAGGTGTTAAACGTAGAGTTGGCAGCACTTTTTAATACTGCCTATCGTGTGACAGCCTTTATGCGGTTATTAGATAAAATGGAAAACAGTTAATTTGGTTTGCCATTTTATCATGAACAGGATAACGTCTGAGCAACTTGGGAAATTTGTGCAGTTAGACAAAAAAAAGCCGCTCTGTTTGAGAAATTCATCGCATTCTCCGTGAATTGTAAGGCCAACATAATCGTCCATCCAAACCATTAATTCCAATAATCCAGACGTCGTATAGTGCGTGCTACGTAATGACGAAATCGTCATAGCTGTAAAGCTTAGTTTCGATGTAGATCCCAATCAGTTCATTCGACATCGTGCTCAACAATTACACGCCTGCCCTTTCATATTATGGAAGATTTTTCAGAAGAGAGTACGTAAGCGGGCTTACGAAATCTAACTCGTGCAGGAATTGAAGCCGAACGAACACGGCGTAGATTCGGTGTATGGGATCAAGAACAAATTGCCGGAGATCGCGAAATTCATAAGACACTTTTGTTAGGCGATGAGGCTCATATCTGATTGGATTGCTACGTCAATAAGCAAAACAGCTGCATCTGAAGTGATGAGCAACTACAGGCATTTGTCCAACCACCTTCATATCCGGATAAAGTCACTGTTTGGTGTGCTTTATGGGCCGGAATAATCTTTGGTTTATATTATTAAAAATGGTGACAGTTAGAGAGCCATCAATGACTTTCTTTTTCAAGAATTAATTCGCTGTAATGCAAGGCTCCTCTAAGTTCCATAGACTGGTGCGATATGCCGTACAGTATATGCAACAATCAAATTATTGAAAAAAGCATATGAAGTGCTCATAATTTCAAATGAACTGTAATATCTTGTAAGAACTGTTTGCTACTGTATTTTTACAGAAATTAAGTATGATGCGATCATTTGAATGATTCGAATTCTCAATGAAGACATTTCGCGATGAAAACCCCTTTTGCAAGCATGAGTATATGTTTTACTCCCTATTGAGATCACATCTATCAAAGACAATCTTTGATTTCAGGTCCAGGCATTATTATTATAGTTACGCTCGTTTGAACCCGCGCGCTTCATGCGTAAACATCTAGAAATTTGTGGCTCTATAAGGCTCCGCCCTCCTGTATAGTATTAACGTCGATATATACAAGCAGATGTTCCAGTTATGTATGAAAACAAGTATATAAACCTGTAATATTAGTATACTTCATAAATTAATAGCGCTCTGAATTTCGTAGCAACATCATCTATATCATTTGCGATTCGTTATTTTTTGCTAAAAATGGAATGAAAAGGTTCAGAAAAATATGTCTGTACTAAGCAGAAGTTTGCCGCAAGCCAACATACTGATAAAATTAACACAGATTATACTAGCAAATAAGCCAAAAAACGGTCGATCTTGCATGTCCAAAATGGAAAGTCCGAAAATATTTTATGCGTTTCGAGCGATGGGTAATAGCCTTTTCTCAAGTGGTATAATTGAACGGCAGAGTTCATGTTCATGTTAAAACGAGAGAAAGTACATGAGAACAAATGATATACGCTGAGATATACATATAAATGATATACGCTGTAGCTGTCAATTAATGACAGTTCCATTTTTTACCATGTTTAACGTCATTTAGGAAGTTTTCGTTGAAAATTCATCGCAGTGAAATTTTTTTATACCGCCAGTTAGTTTTCGAAATAATTTGCGTGGAATGAAGTTGTAATACATCGCAGAGCGGAAAATATTTCAGTAACAACACATTATTTTGTAGAAAACATTTATCAACTACTTTTAGAAATAATTAAGTGTTGTGTCACTGGATAATCAAACAATTCGTCCTTTGTTTGTGGCGAATCATTTTTCATGTGAAAAAATGAACTATAGTATTGAGTGGATTTCCTAGCTTTTATTTGAATGTTTTCATTTTGTTATATTGTGTTTCTCCATCCCATATATTAAAATTAAATTGAACATGAACCACATTTGTTTACATCATCCGATTATCTGTCAACAGGTAAATCAGCTGTTGCAAATGTAAATGGAATTCTGTCAGTAGTGCTGGTTAGTTGTGAACATAGGGGCAGAAAATTTCCATTATTTGATTCGTGTTTTTTATGACATATTCATGTGAATTTTCTATCGAGAAATCATATTTTTGATTTTGTGATAGATATTCGCGAAACGACGAGAAATATTTGTGCAAGAATATTTGTCCGAAATAAATATTCGGTCGGATTGAAAAGAAACAATTCCCTTCATCAATGTTGTCAGTACCCTAAATATATGCTAATATTTATATGTACACGTGGGACATTTCATAAATATTGCACAAGTTGGTACCACTGCGGGATAATTAGCGCTACAACTATGAGCAACTCGTCAGTTGTAGTTCAAAGGTTGAGGAAGAAGTGTGTTAATTTCTTTTATTTTTAGTGTATCGCATTTTTAAGTTACGCGAATTTTAAATGGAGCCTGGGTACTATGACTATTAAAGACCAACGGGCATACATTAAGATTGAAACTTTATGTCGAAAAAAACCGACAGAAATCCACAGTGCTTTAAGTGAGGTTTGTAGTGAGTCAACAGTGGATCGTAGTACAGTTTCTGGTTGGTCCAAACGGTTTCGTGGTGGTCGTGTTAGCACAAACGATGATTCAAGACCAGGAAGATCGAAAACATTAACCGATGAGCGAAGTCTGAAACTTGTGGCTGACTTGTGTCGTCGTGCGACTTGTGAGGAACTTTCTGAAGTTATAGGTATTCCAATAATATCAGTTTACCGAATTTCGAAAAATGATTTACAGAAAAGAAATATTTCGGCGCGATGGGTTCCGCACAACTTGACTGGTGGCGCACAACTTGACTGACATTGCTACCTTGCTGAGACAAAGATTCAGTATTGAAGGTCAAACATTCTTGAATCGAATTGTTGTGATTGATGAGACAGAGGTTAGAGACTTCGAGCTGGAGTTGAAATCACAGTCCAATGAGTGGAAAGGTCCATCTTCCCCACGACCAAAAAAATTTCGACTAACACAACCAACGGTCAAACAAATGATGATCTTTGCATACGATAACCAAGGAATCATCATGACAGACAGCGTTCCAAATGGAAAACATGTCACAGCAGTTTACTATCTTGATTTCCTGTAGAATCTGCATAGAAAAATGCACAAGAACCGACCTCAGTTGCTCAACGCTAGACCACTCATTCTCCATGACAATGCTCGTCCGCACATTGGACATGTCGTAACCGAAAAGCCACGCGAATACGGTTGGGAGGTGTTGCCTCATCCTCCCTACAGCCCGGACATGAGTCCACCAGACTTCGACCTATTCTCAAAGTTGAAACAACCTATGCGTGGATGTCGTTTTCCATCTCTGGAGGAGCTTTCTACCGCCTTTAACCGAACCACCCGCCAAATGAACAAAGGTGGTATCCTCGATGGTATAGTAAGGCTTCCGACTCGTTGGGATTTAGTCATTGAGAAGCAGGGAGACTATATTGGAGGAATGTAGAGAGATATTTCTGTTAAAAATAAAAAATGAAAGTAAAAAAAAAATTATGTGTATTATTTATGAAATGTCCCTCGTATAGTATTATATGAATAATAATAATTGGATTAAAATATTTTGCATGTTTAAGGAAGCAAGCTGCGCAATTATTTGAGTATGCTGCGTTACGGTTAATTATCCGAAGAAATCAGTGAAAACTAGTGTATGTAACAATTTAAATAAAACAAAAAACTTTAAATGCATTTCACTCAAAACCACTTTTTTCATTCAGTAAAGTTTTCAGTAAGGAATTTTTCAGTAAAAATTTTTCAAAATTCAGTTACGTAAGCAAAATTCGTACGTTTTCTAGGATATTACAATCATTTTTAACGTTTTTGTGAAGTTTGGTTGGTTTTTTGAGATGTTTGAGTGATTTTTTACAGCTCAAAAAACTTATTTGGCGATTCTTATGGTGGTTTTCGAATCGAAACAACGAGTTGCGTTTCCATTGGAGTTGCGTCTGCGTGGTAATTGAAAATATCGCAAATGTATCTTAAAGACTCTACTCTATTGAGAACGCAAATATTTAAGCAGTAATTATCAAGACCACGCTCATTGTTTTCTTCGGTTACCTTGGTAAAGTTTAGTATGAATCGTTTACAAGGAGTCAAAACGTTGTAAAAATTTTGTTATAGATTGTTTTTAGAAAACTGATAAGAAAATATCACTCATTTTGAACCTATTTGTCATAAATAGCCGAAAAAATTATTTTCGATGAGAAGGATTTTTCCAGGAACCACCCCTGCCTCGTTACAAATTGGTGTTACCCAAAACACCTGAACCTAAGACGCAGGCTCCGATCTCGTAAAAAGTGCAAATCTATCACAGAATAGTTTGGACGTAGAGATTTAAAATTTCTTCCTATAAAAATTGTGGGAATTTATGTATCTGGCCGAACGAAATTGAATTATTACTGATTATTTCTCAAATAAACAAACATCTTCATGATTTTTAGTGTTGAAATCTCTCTATTTTTAACCAAGCCGCGTTGTTAATATAAATCAAACAAACAAATGAATATAGTGTATATAATAACTCTACTTTTAACCAGCCCCTACTGAATGGTACTAATTGTATGGTATCCATACAATTTTTTTAACCAACCCTTATCTTAGTATTACACCTCACTCTTTAATCTAATCTGAGGCTATCCAACTTGCTTAGTCATTTGTTAGCCATGCTTCCATTATCTCAGACATTATCAATGCTTAATCTGATTCCGCTCTGCTCCAATTGAGATCGGATATAAGTGCCACGATTTTTTGAAGATTGATTGATTGACAATACTAAAAATGATTTACTAAGATGAGGAAGCTCGGTTTCCGATCGGAATTATTTAAAATTTTATATTATTATAAATTATACGAAAAATTTTGTTTTCCCGGTATGGGGTAATAAGAGTTTATTGATTTCACTTATATTCAATCAATCTCATTTGTATTGAAAAAAAAGGAGAATGGAGGAAGACGATTTAAATATTCATAATTTCTATTCATTATTATAGAAATAACGAACATTCATTCTTTATAATGTTCGTTATTATGTTCCATTTAATTTTCTCTTCCTGTGTAGTAGCTGAGCACCTTTTTAACAACAAAAGCTACTCGGTTTTAGTAACTAGAAGACGCGGTCGAATCATCCAGAGCAAAGAATGCGAATTCTGAGGGAGACAATGAATTCATTTTTGGCTGTAGCGCCCTAGAAAATTTGTGGTTGCACTGTCGATTTAGTATTTATGATGAAGTGGACCAGAAACGCACCAAGAATCGGCTGGCAAAACCATCACTGAAAGTAAGACATGACCAGAAGAAATAATTAAAGGACACAGTAGACGCTCGGCAAACCCAAGCTGCTGGCCAAAGTACATTGTAAGAGCTTCCTCACAACTCCAGCGACAATTGAAGATTTTCTTAAGTGTAAAGGGTCTCTCCTTAAATAAAATGGGATAAACTCAATCCTTCAAAGCAAGGAGATACCCTAGCCATCTTCAAAGCAAGGAGCTACCTCCTTCAAAGCAAGGACTATCAATTAGCTGTCATGGTTGACTGGTTCTAGCAAAGAAAGCAATACCAGTGCTTTGAACTCTAGTGAAGCGACGCATTGGACACATATGAATATAAGTAACAACACCATAAAATATCCTCGAAATAGACTACAGATATGTCACCTATATGTATATGAAAGTTATGAAATATGCATTTAGGATACCGATGCTCGTACTTTGTAATAAGATATTTGTTACCCTGAAAAGGTTGAGATTTCTTTTGCGATAAAGTAAAATAAAAAATTGTTTGGTATTTAAGCCAGAACATACTATCAGCTTTTTTCATAAATGTATAGGGTAAAGGTGTAATTTATTGTAATTTTAAATGTGTAATTTAAATAGTATAGAGTAATAATTTGGAGTAAATTGAAAGGAATTTTCTTCATAGTACGTTATTGGATTTAAATTAGTTTTAAATCAAGAGGATTCATCATTGCAGTTCATTATTGTGTTAAATAAGTTTTAAAGTTGAAACTGATGTTCCTTAAGCGCAACATTGATTTTATTTTACACAACAGAAGGGTTGTCGAAACTGTTCGCAACGAAGCCATGTCTCAAAACGTGATTTATCGCAGCGTTAAAAAATGCTGAGGGAAAACAATGGCGAAGGATACACGCTGGATACTAGCAACTAGCCAGTATCAATGTAAAGGATAAGAAAGTGAGAGACGTCGCATGAGCTATGATAGCTTGTCAGAGTAGTTGGATGTTCCGTGCATCACGTCGTTACTGAAGTCCTAGCCATGCGTCATGATGGAGCCCAAGGAAATCTCCAATGATCAGGCCACAATACCTGGAATGATGATTGCGGATAACGGATGAAATATGGTTTTTCTTACTTGACCGGGGGTTCAAGACAGTTGCCACGCGGCATACACGCGCTTCCCCGCGCCTAAAAAACAAAACTCCCATCAAGTCGATGCGCATCCTATTCTTTGATTCAAAAGGCATTGTTCTAACGCAGGATACTAGTTATTTTTCCTTTCCAGGATGACAGGCATTTTTCATTCGCAAGATTCCTGGTATGCTTTCGCATGCATACTGGAAAATAACAGTCAACAATCAAGTTTACTTGTCCTTAGTCCTCAAATTTTTACAAAATAGAGTGAGTAGTCCTAGCGTTTTCACGCTTCAACTTGGCCTTCGTTTTGGATGACTACTTGGCTAAACGTGGTGGGGCAACATAGACCCAGCCACGGTACATACCGGACGTAGCCCGTCTGGACCTGTTCATGCACCAAAGGATCAAGGGGCTTGTCTAGGACCATCAATTAGGAATTTTTGAAGCTGCCCAAAAGGTTACAACGGATTGTTCAAAGAAAGTCCTCATCGACAATTTTCAAGGTGTTTATTGCAACTGGCCCTGATATCCCTGGTGTTCCTGGAGCTCCATTTGAAGAATTTAAATCACATTTAGCTTCATCTGCAATAATTTTTATCATGAAAACATTTTACTTTATTCGGGGAAAAAGGGTGGATGTTCGAATTGGAAATTCAAGCGTTCGAAGTTAATTAATAAAAATTAATGGGACGACATTGAATCCTTTTCACGCACAAGAAGATGGTTTCACCAGAATCGCGTTTTTAGGCGCAAATTTTTGAGATTACAATTTGCTTCGTCAATAAAAACTTAAAAAAATCTGAAGACCTCATGACTAAAAATTTATCCATCTTTCCATACTAAATCGTATGTTTCGTATGATTTATTTTTATTGATATTATAAATACATTAATAATATTAATATTAAATTTTCGGTGGTATGTTGTGTTTTCGCTTCCACAAAAAACGTAAATAAATTTGTTTTGTCGAATTGATTTTTCAGGAAAGGTTTTATTTAAGACTTAAGCTTTTGGCAAATTGGTGAATGATGTTAATTGAAGGGAAAAATTACAAAATAAAAAAAATATAAAACTACTGGCTTCACTGTTTTTGAAAAACAAATTTTCAATCCCAGATCTCAGATGTTTATGAAAACAATGTAAATCCCAGGAACATCTGCGGCGAAGAAAATTAAACCATATCCTAGGCTTCAATTTTCACACGTATCAATAAATTAAATCCTTCGTGTTTCTGCTGAAGTTCTCAATTGTTAGTCAAACTAATACTACAACGAAGTACTTAGAAGACAATTAAAAAAAACGCACTTAACATTTATGTAACTGAATCTGCTATTTTTATAGTTAACTTCTGCTCTCGTGAATGATTTCTGCATAAGCATTGTAGGAACATCGACATTGGCAACACTAACTATTATAGCAGATGATTGACCAAATCTGTCAAAAAGTTTTTCTCCCTCTAAAAAGTGAATATACGCGGCCACATGTGGGTCAACTTAATTAATAAACATAATTAAACTAGTATTTCCACTCTTTTCATTTGTCCACCCGAACAAAAACTTAACAAAGGTTATGGGCCCAGGTGCCGCATTAAGTGAAAACTGTGAAGTGAATAGACACGTCGTCAATTGCCATTTTCGGTTCGTTCCATTTCGTTCGATTTACATGTGTCCATCGAAACTCGTCTGCATGAAGTGTTTTGCACAAGAAAACTCCATCAAAGTGAAAATTCAATAACTCCTCTACAAAGCCTAGTGGGAAAATCAAGCACAAATAATGACGGAATTCAAGGCCTCGATCGACAAATTGAACAGCGTAAATTATGCCTCTTGGTCATACCAAATGAAATTGCTACTTATGGAAGCGAATCTATGGATAATAATTGAACCTGCAGAAGAGGAATCTGCGGAAGAAGCGAACGCAGATGAAAAAAGGGCATACATATCACGCCAAGGAAAAGCACACGCAAAATTAGCTCTTGCGATTTGTGATGAGCAACAAATGCACATACGTTCCCTCCTAAAGCCAAAAGATGTATGGGAAGAATTACAGAAGTTGTATGCACCGAAGGACAGCAAATTTCGTACGGTTCAGCTAAGACGAAAACTTTATTCGTATAAAATGTGTGACCACGAAACGGTAGAAAACTATCTAGGACAAATTAATAAAACAGTTACAGATTTGTCAAATATCGGTGATGTGATTGAAGACGGAGATTTAGCCATGATAATATTATATGGACTGTCAGACGATTGGGATACTACTGTATCAGCTCTTTGCAACTTACCAGAAACTGAATTCACATGTGCAACAATAAAACGCCGCTTACTAGCAGATGATTCTAGACGCCGAGAAAATAATAGTAAACAAACTGCAATGTTCATAAAAGCCGAAAGAAAATCTACCTCGAAGAGTCAAAATTACACAAAGAAGACAGAGATAAGTCAAAACTCAGCGAAAAGTAAGAGTCAAAAGGATGACAGAACATGTTTTTATTGCAAAAAGATAGAAGAATAAACGCTGAAAAGCAAAATGCTGTAAATATGAGCGCCTTTTGTGGAACAACTACGAAATGCAATAACAGATGGATTATATACTCTGGTGCAACGCATCACATGGTACCTAATGAGGAATACTTTTCAACTTTTAAAAAGAGCCATCATATCGAAGACATCACATTGGCAGACGGCAGAAAAGCGAATACTGTGGGAAAAGGTACCGTAAGTGCGATCAGATTCGAAGCAAAAAATACATTGCTGGTACCGGGTATTAATTATGGCATTTTGTCAGTCAAACAACTCATTGAAAATGACAATAAAGTTTTATTTAATGAAAGAGGCTGCTTAATATACGACAAAAAGGGAAGCTTGCTAATAGAAGAAAAAATAAAGATCGGTTGTATGTAATGAATACAGAATCTGTAGAGAAAAGTGAAAGTACTCTAAATACGTTAAAGGCACACGATACGAAGACAGAATTACTCGATTTATGGCATCGAAGGATGGTGCACGTCAACAAACATAAGATTTTAGAAATGGCAAATAACAATTCAGTTTTGGGCCTAAATTGTGAGAAAAGTTCTCCAACGTTATGCGATCATTGTTTAGGTGGCAAGTCAACGCGCATACCTTTCCCAAAAAAACCTTTAAATGACACAAAGGAAAAGAGGACAACGACTTGTTCATGCTGATCTCATGGGTCCTATCGATATTCCAAGTTGGGTAAATGAAAGATACATACTTTCCATCATCAATGATGCCAGTAGATATGCTTTCGTAATATTTTTTAAAAACAAAGGTGACCTACTGAGTGAGTTCAAGAAATCGAAAATCAAAGTGGAAAAGCAAACTGGAAAAAGCCTGAAGAGAATTCGCACCGATAACGGTCTCGAATTTTGTTCAAAGAATCGGATGAGTTTTTGCGAGTCCACGGGAATTAGACATGAAACGACAATGACCTATACACCGCAGCAAAACGACATTGCTGAGCGATACAATAGAACATTAATGGATTTAGTGAGGTCACAAATTCAAGAAAGTGGTCTTCCAAAGAACTCATGGGCGGAGTTAACGTATACTGCGACATACATTCGCAATCGAGTTACAAATAGTCATGACAAACAAAAAACTCCATATGAATTGTAGACGAGAAGGAAACCCAGTGTACAACATTTACGAGCAATTCGATGCGAAGTCTGTGCTCACATTCCAAAACAAAAACGCTCTTCGAAATTATCCAAAAGAGCAGAACGTGGAATTCTTATTGGATATGTACTGCATGGTCGAGGTTATCGTATTTGGGTGCCAGGGACACAACAGGTCCAAGAGTCACGGGATTGTATTTTCAAAGAACATTCTCCACAACAGCTGACAAATTCTAAGACTGATATGAGTAAGGATATCAATATGCAGACTCTACAAGACAATATCAAAGATGAAGACGTTCCAAATAACATGGTGAATCCGGAAGACGATACAGACGATCTCAACAAGGAAGGAGTACTTAATGACATGGTTAATCAGGATCACGATGATCTACCATCGCGAGACGAAAAAGCCGAGATTACTCAGTTACGACAACTTAAGATGACGCTCCGACCTAGAAAAGCGAGTAATCATGAAGCGAACATGAAGCCCAAACGTTCACAGCTCAGAAAATTGAGTGTAACGAGCCAACGAACTATCAAGAAGCTATGAAATCCAGTGAAGCTAAGAAGTGGATGAACGCAATGGTTGAGGAAATTGACTCAATAACAGCGCACAAATCATGGGACTTAGTAGAACTACCTCTCGGTATTACGCCAGTGAAATGCAGATGGGTATACAAAAGAAAGATAGCCGCCAACAAAGAGAGTTTCAAAGCGCGCTTAGTGGCTAAAGGTTGTAGCCAAAGAAAAGGAGTGGATTACGATGACGTATACGCGCCAGTATCCAGCTTTGAAACAATGTGATTGCTTGTTGCTGCAAGTGTTGAAAAGAATTGGAACATCGACCAATACGATGTAAAGAGCGCCTATCTTCACAGCGATTTGAAGGAGACCATATACATGACGCAACCAGAAGAATTTGTAAAAATAGGACAAGGACATTTAGTGTGCAAGCTGAGAAAATCAATATACGGATTGAAGCAAAGCGTAAGATGCTGGAATGATCCTTTAAACAAATCTTTGAATAGCATTGGATTTACTCGAAATGAAATCGACCCTTGTGTTTACCAATTATGTGCAAAAGAGGGAAGAGTGATCATAGCTGTTTACGTGGATGACATGATTGTCATAACGGAAAATGAAACGACGAGAAATAAAGCTCATATGTTACTTCAAAGCTGCTTTGAGGTCAAATACCTTGGAGAAATCTCTCAAATGCTTGGTGTAAAATTCGAAAAGGAAAACTCCGGCCTTATCTCACTATCACAAAACGATTATATCGATAAACTGCTAACTCAGTTTGGACTTCAGAATGCAAATGGAACAAGAACGCCGTTGGAAGGCAATGCCAGCTTCGACGAAGGCAACCAGGAATCCGTGGATCTACCTTATCGTGAGCTCATAGGTGGGCTTCTTTATCTGTCACTAAGAACGCGCCCAGATATTACTTTCGCCGTAACCAAACTAGCACAATATTCTTCAAATTACAATCGAAGTCATTGGAATTCGGCTAAAAGGATTCTTCGTTATCTGAAGAATACAAAAGACTACAAATTGAGATACGAACCTACCGGTCACAAGCTTTCAGCATTCGCAGACGCGGATTGGGCAACCTCAAGAGAGGATCGTAAAAGTATCAGCGGGTACGTTATAACGTTAGCCGGATCTCCTATACACTGGAAAAGTACAAAACAAACGATAACCGCACTCAGCACGATGGAAGCCGAGTACGTAGCGGTGGCTGCCTGTGCAAAGGAGATAACCTTGATGAGGGAACTACTCAAATCCCTCAGCCTGGAAGATTTAATAGGAAATAGCACTCAAATATCGTGCGACAACCAAGCTGCAATCGCACATGCAGAAAATTATATTAGTAACTCTCGAACCATACACATTGCGATAAAATATCATTTTGTACGAGAGAAAGTAATGGATGGATCAATTGAGTTGAAGAACGTAAAATCAGAGAAAACCCTCGCAGACATCTTTACGAAGCCACTTGGTAAGAATCTACATGATATTCATTGCAACCGCATGCTTCAAGTAGCAACTCGACAACAAGGAAGCCATTCGTAATGATCAGTATCGGTGATCCTTCCGAGGGGGGGATTGTAGGAACATCGACATTGGCAACACTAACTATTATAGCAGATGATTGACCAAATCTGTCAAAAAGTTTTTCTCCCTCTAAAAAGTGAATGTACGCGGCCACATGTGTGTCAACTTAATTAATATACATAATTAAACTAGTATTTCTACTCTTTTCATTTGTCCACCCGAACAAAAACTTAACAAGCATTCAAGTAAATACCAAATATTTCCGAATACGTACAACTCGAATTTTTAAAATAACTCTCGCACTCCTGTCTTCAATTTCAAATTATTTTCACTGTTATCATTTGTTTTAGTTGCAAACAATTAATTTTAATTGAAAATTATTTAATAGTAAGATAATTGGTAGTTCTTTGACAAACTTCTTCTAAACTCATTTCACTAGCACCGCGTGGAAGTAAAGAAGCCCCGAAACTATCTGAATTGGCTTTTATAGAGATGGGCCATTGTGTATTTCGACCATTTGTTGATAATAAAATACTTGAATTGGTTGTTAACATCCAATTTATCTGTTAGGTTGACTACGTAATGTTTGCAACAACTCATAGTGATATTAAGACATGTGTGCAGAGCGCATGGGTTTCTGGATTGTCATGCTTGTATTAAAGATAATTTTTATTTTGTTTGAAAACAGACTTCAAATTACCAGAATGCCTACTCTGATACCATTATTTGCAAAAATAAGTGCACAATAATTGTATACGTACATTTACCACGTGTTACAACTGTTGTGTAATATTAAATCATTGTTGTAAGTGGGGAAAATTTAAGAATCGAATTGAGACTAGGCACGTTATTTGTTGAATCTTAATAGTGACGAAACAGCGAATGTGTTTGCAATGTGTGTTTTATATTACTACAAGAATGAAGCAAACCATGGATGGGATAATGTTTTGATAGTAAAACAATTGTAGATAATTGTAGTATAGTTTGTTTGTAATGACTGTGTGTAGTGCAAATGACTTGGAATTTCGGAAAGAATATTTCAGGGTGTCTAGTCTCAGAATTATCATATTCAATAGCAGAAAGTATCATCACACTATGTATCCTGTTTGGCGTTGGCATTTCCCCGATACCTAAAAGCTTATACTATTATGGGTATGGCCAGTCAAACTACTCTCATTCCATATTCTCGGAAAGGAGATGAAGGGAGTTTCCAAGTATTTACTGGCACCTGGTTGATGGTCTACATCTAATCCTCTTTTTACACTGTAGAAAAGATCCTGACCGGTTCGTGCAAAAAATTTAAGAAGTTTTTTTTTAAAGTATATTTTGCGGCGGATATTACGAATTTGAAATTTTTTTTCGTATTTTTTTTTATTTTTCGTTTTAAATCCGATTTGACTTAACTTCGGTATTTTTAATTTTTTAAAGTTTTATCTTAAAATTTAGCTTATAGTCCATAAAGAATATATACGAGGGTGGCTCATAAGAAGCCGTGTTAGCAATGAAGACACCATTTTCTTCAAAAAATTGTTATTAAGTTGTCAATGTTAGAAAGATACACTTCTTCCAACGTTATCGCCATATTTTAACCCCTCCAAAAAATAGGATTTGTCGAACTCTCCCAAATATGCCTCTGTCACGGCGATGACCTCCTCGTTTGAGCTAATTTTTCGCCGGGGAGCTATTTCTTCATGTTAGGGAGGAAGTAAAGGCGCCAGGAGCCAGATCAGGTGAATACAGGGAGTGTGGCAGCAATTCATGCAGTTTGACGGTAACAACTCCATCATGGTGAAACAGTACTTTCTTTGTCACCAAATGTGGCCATGTCTTCTTCAATTTTTCGTCAAAGCACTCCAATAACTCACTGTAGCATTGTCCAGTGATCATTCTTCCGGTTTTTAAAAAATCCATGAAGATGACGCCGTTCGCATTCCAAATAATCGTCGCGATGACATTTCCGGCCAATGGAACTGTCTTCGCGTTCCTTGGAGAAGATACTGCGGGATAAATCCATACTTTTGATTGTTGCTTAGTTTCTGGTGTATAATGATGAATCCAGGTTTCATCAACGTCGACAACTCGACGCAATAACTCTTTCGGATCTCGCTTGAATTGCTCCAAACACTGCTTCCAAGTTATCAGCCGCATCCGTTTGTTGTCGATCATAAACAATCGCGGGGCCCATCGGGGCGACAATGTTTACATTACCAACTTATCTTTTAAAATATTAATTGCCGTTCCGGTCGACACACATACGGTTTCTTCTACTTCGCGCACTTTCGTTTGTCGATCAGCGAGAATCATTTCGCAGACTTTTTGAGTGATTTCGTCAGTAACCACGCCTGCCGGGCGTCCTGCTCGCTCCTCATCAAAAATGGATGTTCACTCATGGTTAAGTTCGTTGAACCAATATCTAACTGCAGTCATAGATAAACAGGATCCCATAAACCCCATAAACAGGATCGCACGTTGCTTTTATCCCCTCCCTTTTTTCATGCAAAAACAAAAATCGAATTACCGAACAATACTGCTCGTTTTCCATCTTAGCGATAATTACGAAACACGTCTTACTCAAATGGCTCCCGAATCCAAACTAACCTAGCAATCAGTCTGAAATTTGTTTTATCGTTGTTTGATAGATTGCAGCATACGATAATAATACTAACTTCCCTCAGGAACGCCCTCTGTCGTCAAATGAATGATGAATCTATGAAATCGCCCTAGTAAGTTTGAGAGTGGGATCTGTATTCGTCTTGGAGATATATGAACTAATGTGCTATGATACTGCACTGCGCGTCGCACTGACGGTTTCTTGGGTGGTGGAGCTAGACAATGTCGAGCCATATTTATAGCTAACTGTAGCCCTCACGAATTAAAACATTCTTATTGTGGTTATCTTGTTTATTGTGTACTGGAAACAACATCAAATCAAGAAGATCACCCTCATACAAAGGATTTTTAATCAACAGTTCATTCATATCAGCGCACTGGTTGCCTTTCAAAGTTTTCATCACCAATTTTCCACGATATGTCTCAAATTTTCTGGGCATTATAGTTCTATTATTGTATCTTCAGTCGTGAGGTTATTTGTCAAACTTTTCCAGTATGCATTCGAAGTAGACGTTGGAAGTTGCTTAATGGCACAAGAAGCGCTTGTTATATAGTTAATTATTGTCTAATTTTTCCACGCTTCTGTAACAATTATTTAATTTTCCTCGCCTGAATCCGAAATATATCAGAAGGATTCTAATCGATAGAATCCTAATCTATATATTAGATAGATAATATATTAGAAGGATTCTTAATGCAATAAATTTTAAGAGTTTCCATTCCTTCCTTTCATTCCTTGGTTCGTTCGAATCAACGACGATGTGGTGTGAGGGGCAGCAATAATATTTTGAAATTTTGGTATTGTGGTCGAGGATCACTGGCCCTATCATCAAATAACATTGAATTTAAAGCATTTTTGTTCCAAATATTTCTTAGCATTAGAAAAAAACCACAGGTCAAATCTCTTTGTGAAATATCAGCGGTCATCCATGCCCTTTTCCTGACCATTCATGCCTGTAGGTTGGCCATCTAATGTACAAAAAGTTGTCGGATTTGCAAGTTGTCCAGTGTTGTCCAGTGACCGAAACAAGTGATATTTTGGTGGAGCAAGTTCCTGACAATATGGTTGATGGGGTTGAAGTTATAACCAACATCAGTTAATTGGCACTGGAAACTGCAGCAGTGTGCGGTCCCATATTGTTGTGGTGAAGAATGTCTCCACAACGATTGACTAAGGCAGAAGTTCCAGAAGTTCGTTCCAGATATTCCCTGTAATGACTACCCCAGAATCTCACCAAATGGACATTAAGACCTTTCTTGGATTCAAGTCTGGTTTCGACATGGATTCACCTTTCGAATGTGATTCTCCTCAATTGTGAATCATTTCACGTTATTGTTCAGGCCCGCTTTTCATCTCCAGCGTCCGTCAGTTAGAAAAGTTATCAATCAGTTTCACAAGTAAGAAGGGTAACACAGCCGGCCATTCTGTGTAGATTGTTTCTTTACGGCAAATTGGGGATACCAAAGTATTCACCTTTACCACATACGCTAAACCATTTGAGCGTTTGGATTCTTCTCTTTAAAGTAGTTCTGCAGGCCTAAAAAGTCTCCAATAACTTTGCGATGGTCATCTTGTCAGCCTTTGGTACCACCTTAACTATGTTTCCTCCTTGAACCGTCCTGATTGTAACTGATCTTCAAACTGTTGATCTTGATGATCTTGATCTTCGCTTCAGTATTGCTTTTTCAGTGTCTGCACTACCCGAGCATATTGTGCCACGTAAGTCCGTTTGTCAACCGTTTGTCAACTGCTAACTCCATCTATTGCAGGAGAAGAATGTGTGACAGGCATCATCCATATCTAGTGCGCAAAAACACAGTTAAGTGATCGTGAGGTACCGCTGGGTCAAGAAGAAATCCGTCTCACCATGCATTAGGTTGAGCCATAACGTCATGTCAGGGATCAGACGTATATTCCATGTTCTCTTTGTGTCTTGCTTCCAGAACTATTGCCGATTGCTCAGACAGCATTATTCTCGTCCTTGGTGACCTCTTCTCTGCTGTCCTCGCTTTTGCACAGGTAATAAAATTTCCAAAATGCTATCTGACCTAAATCTATCTAACTATCTAAAAACAATAAAATGAAAAAAAAAATCCCTGCATTAGCCAACGAAACATAGCAGCTCTGCATCTCTTTGGGTGAGATATCAGAATAGTTGATCTGATTACCAAGTACAAAAAATTTAGGCAAAACTGAAGATAAAGCAAACGCATACGAAATAATCGGTCGAATCCTGAAAATCCCTTTCATTTTTGTTGAAAAGATTTGTCAAAGATCCTTTTGAATATTTTTGTCTGTCAAATATGCTTCCCGTGATTCATTCAAAACCTGTCAAATGTATGCATAAGAAGGTGTTTGCTAGTGATTCGAAGTAATAAAATATTATGGATAAAAATTTATCAATTGCGTTGAAAAAAGAAAACACTTATAGGCAAGAACTTGAAAAGGATCGAAAACCTGAGATTGTCTGAAAAGGAGTGAAATGAGCGGTAACCGTGGAATGTTTTCAAACAGAAACTTGTCCTTGAATTCACATATTCTCACGGTGCAAATTTGAGAGACACTAGATCTAGGACGAATAAAGTGCAACTGAAGTATTTTCCATATGCACGGAATGATCAATAGGTGGAGACGTTGCAGTTCTCTCGAGTCAGCCTTGAGTAAAAAAATAATAACTTAGTACTAGTACTACTACTCTAACTTACTACTATTATGTTTATTTTCTATTCAATATTTAAACTGTTTGGTCAAGATTTTCCGGTGTCGGAATCGTTCATATCCTCAGATTTATTGCTATTTCATCTTAAGACTTGAACAAGAAAATACGGGTTTCAGTCCTAAAAATATAAAATTATAAAGGCCCGGCATTTTAAATAATCAATTTATAGAAATGAATGATGCAGATTGCATTGGTTGAGACGATTTCATCATGTTAAGGTGCGTCAGGCTATATGAATACTTTCTGGATGGTAAAGTAGGGAGACATCTATTTATGACCATTTCTTACATACATTAGATCAATTTCATAATTGGATAGTGCCGAAATAGTTACTAAGTCAAATTTTAAAAACAGAAATTTTTATTTAGAGCTTTGTAAGGACAGAACTCAAAGATAGGGTTACATGGAAAGCTCAAGATTGATAGGAACGTTTAGTAAAAGCTAAAGATATATATCCTTGCTGGACGGGGTCAGCTGTGAATCAGGTCGTTCATCAAAATAGCAGGTGTGGGACTCGTTGCAAAAAAGTAATTAATATCCATACCAAGACTGTTGATAACACTCCCTTGAAAATCAATTTGGAAACAACATTTCAATACGTAATAAAAGACTAATAATGTATCTAGCTTACAAAAGCTACATCAACTGGTGTTTCTTCTTGACCAGAATACCGAAATAAGAAATTATTGACCCATGGGTCGCCGTGATTTACAACTGATTGGTCCTTTCCTCGATGGGAATGTATTACTTCAACAACACGCTCTAGAAAAATTTTCGTTTTCAATGCTCTCAGTTTATGAATAATTCCTTCATAGTGTGTTGTAGTTGGTAGATGATCAGCGAGTACTTTAATATTTCGTTCAATAATTCTGATGAAAGTATCTCTTTTAAAAGAAGCTGACACAAATAAACCTTGCTTCAATTCATCTGCCTCATGCAGCAATGGCTCCTACGGGATAAGACATTTTATAACTTTTTTAAGAAAACGTACATTATGTTCCGTGAACTTTATGAAGAAGTATCCTTGAAGCTGCGTGGTATTGGCCCAATTTTTGGAGCACCACTTTACAGTGTCTTCCATCTAGGCCTGATAAGCGATCAGAAATTTTGAAGTTAAAGGCTTTCATATTCTCGAAAATAAAAAATGGATTCGGATCGCAAGCGGAGTAAATGCAACTGAAAAAAAGAACATCGAGTAAATAAATAGTTTTGTTTGTATTTCATGTTACGTAAATAGATTCGTTTGCATTTTTTAGATGTTTAAAATAAAATTCAAACGCTAAATCAAAATTTCTATGCAAAAATTTATTTCAAATGACTGGGAATGCTAAATTTTCTTGAATGACTTAGATTGTTTAATGACAAATGAATCTTTGGAATGGTAAATTTTCAAAAAATAAATGCCGGTTTTTGTCGAATTTCTTTTCTCATTTTTTGCCTTTTGAAATTGTTTAATCCCGTAGTAGATTTTTGGTATATTTTCAGTCTGATCCAACTGAGGTATATCTGTATTCTTTATGATATTTTTGTTGATCCATGTCATACTTTTCATAACCGAATTGTATCTCAGTTTCTGAACTTTTATGATACTTCCATTATATTTCCTTGAGGAGCTCATATACAATATAACTCCGCGCATATCTCACTAGGCGCATGAAATTACCCTCAAGAAACAAGTAGTAACCATAAAATTAGGCCCTTGATGCAACAATAGGACTCTTTTATACCTTTAAAAATGAAATTTAACTCTGTTCCCAGCATTGCCCGGTATGGAGTATCCTTATCCTAGCGAAGGGAAGAAAAGCAAAAGTTTATTCTAGGAAACAACTTGTCATTGCAGCCTGAATTGACTAATGACATCTGGTGTGTAGAAATGCGTTTAATTATCCTTGCGCGTTATCTGTTCACACTTCTATGAAATCACGTCAATCATGCATTGAAATAAAGTTCGACTTATGACTTATGGCGGAATTAAAAATTTGGTTTCACTTATAAAAGTTGGCTGGTAAAGTACCTTTTTAATGCCTATGTTTGATTATACAGTCAAATATTCTAAGACACAATAAATCGCTACATTAACAATCCAAAAAATTTGCTCCAAGAGTATGAACGTCCGAAAATACGCTTGACTTCTTATTTATTTCCAAAAACATGACTCAGCAACAGCTATAGAGTTAATGCGTGTTGTAAAGAGTTGATCAGATGGAAGTTTCATGGTAATAATTACTCTGACTCTGACAAAAATCTTGAAATCACAAATAAGGGTATCTTTTTATACCAGGTAAAAAGTAAGATTTGTTTTATGTATATAAATATATGTGTATATATATATAGAAACAGTTCGAAATTTGGAACGAAGTCGTGTCATAGTAGGGATTTCTTTGCATGAATGGATGTTAAAAATTTCTTAGGTTGAACGCGTTTTAAACAACGCGAGCACTGTTGGAGTATTTCGTCATTTTACAATGCTTCCGTCTGTTCAAGCTTGGAAAGGATTCAATCAGCTTAATGAGGTTCATACGATAGAAATATTCATTAAGGTAGAAAAATTTGTATGGAAACACGCGCTTCTGCAAAAAACTAAGATGTTGTTACGCGTCGTCCTTAGGCCTGGTTGTTCGGCACCGTCCTCTTCCCGATTCGTCGGGTTGTTCCTGCCCGGGAAGTAACCGGTCGGCGCCTTCGGTCCCGGTAGGTCCGTCAGAGACGAGCGTGGGCGCCACTCGCTTCCAGTGAGCCCCAATATGCCGCCAAGCGAGAATGCGGCAAGCCAATTACCTTCCTCGGACGTTCATCCGCTTCCTGAAAGACAAAGCTTACAAACGCACTGTTTTTTTCCTAACGGAGAGGAACCCGCGGCAGGATGTTTTTGTTTTTTTTATTCACTATGACTATCTTAGACCCAAGTTAATATAAATCTGCGCTTATACCATACAGCTTAAAATCTTATGGCTTATAACCTACTACCAAGTTAGTCCGTTGCCGCCGCTACACCTGGTTGTGGTCATATAGATGCTGATAAGCCGCGTACGCCATCAATCACCGCACCGCTCAGCTGCTTCCATTGTCAACTATATGGTCTTCGATTTGGCCTTGCTCCTGCTATCCCTGGCGCTTTCAACAAATGCCCTGGCACCGCACACTGTCCGGTTTCATGGACACTAACAAAAAGGTCTTCGAACTGTTTACCCACTTCCCGCGTTCTTTCCGTTCACTGTCAAGTGTTTCCCCCAAAAAGAAATCCACCTGGTCTTTCACGAAGCGCGCGCCTCAATCTTCAACTGCCTTTACGCAGGTTTGCGTTCCGAACTACAAACTGCTGCACTCGAGTGATAAAATAATCCGTGGAAGTATACTCCCCGTCGCAATTATACGCGGAAAGTACACAAAAAATGCGGAAAGGATTCACGGACCAAACACACGGCGGTGCTACTCAACGCGTATCGTTCAGCAAATCATAATCACCAAAAAAAGAGATCAATTGTTCTGTTCCCTTCCTTTTAAACTATGCATCTAGCGGGTTCCTAATCCTCGCGCTGCGGCCGTTCACCCTTTGAACAATGACCCATCGAAGACTCGACCCTCTCTTGCAGAACTGCTGTATTTGCTGTGTGGTGAGTTTTCTCAACCGCACCAGATCTCACCACCTTGACCGCTGACAGGTGTTGGCTTGGTTTGAGTCGCGGAAGTGGCTCGAATTCGCCGCTGCTCTCCGGCCTCGAATATCGGGCGATAATTCTAAATTCTAACATTATTATCTAAATCTACGCTTGGTTAATAATAATTATCGAATGCTGTACTTAATTTATAATACTTGTCTAATTCTATATTTCATTTATAATACTTATCTAATACTTAACTTATAATACTAATTAATTCTATACTTAATTCTATAATGCATATCTGATTCTATATTTCTTACAAGGTTGTGGTCTCAACACCTACGAGCTTGTCTCCTTCGCATGACAAGTAGCCAATTAATTAAACCATGCCGTAATGCCATTTTTTAATCCGTGAAGGAATCTCTCCCGAGGATGGCGAAACTATACCGTAACAATGTTTACCGTTATATCTTGATCTTTCTTAGCGCATTGAACAAAACATTTACGAACAGCGACTAACCAACTCAGCCATAATTTTTTTCAGTGCTCGTCAAAACGCTTGATATGAAACGATGCCGTGACGCTCGAGAAAATGATAACTATCCAAATATCCTAGAACATAGATTATGAAAAGCTTCTGTCCTCATTAAATCGTTAACTGACACACCCATCTCTCAATGACCGGTATCTAGGAAGCTCATCGCCACATAGCCCCTCAACCCTAACAAAATGATATAAGCGACTCTGGAAAGGTACATTTCAACCAAAAATCCTTACAACGAGTTGGGAATGACAAAAGCCAAAACGCGGACTAAGAAATCAGCAAGGCTCAGTAGTTATAAAAAACAAGTACACCCGTGGAAACAAATTAACGATCAAAAGGTCTTTGAAAATCATTTTTCTAAGACAAACATGTAACAACGATGAAAACGTGAAGTTCAAAATTTTGTTTCTCCAGGTTCGAAGGTTATCATAAACGATCGATAGTTCTGAAAATTTTTTCAGTTAAGTCAACAATAGATGTATCCTTTCTGTGTCAGAACGTGCCCCCTTCTTAATCGGGTCAAACTCCAATTTAAGATAAATACAGATTCAGATAAAAATCAACGCCAAGATATTATCTACGCCAGATATGCTATAGTCGCAAGCTAATCCTAGCTTTCTTCTTCTCCCGACCCTGGATCGCATTTTTCCTAACTGCCATTGCAATTAAGAACTGAAATACATAACCTATAACAGCTTCAGCTTCCCTGATATTAAGATAAAGTGGTAGCATTTACGTTACTGCATGTTTGCAATGTGCAAAAGTTCCAGACTCATACTGTGTGTATTTTTCCGTGTTTAGCGCTTCCAAATTAGCTTTTATATTTTGATTTTCCATTACAAAATGCTATGCTTTGTTTTAATTTGGACTGCTATACTTTTCGGGAGTAAGTTGCTCACTTCTTCGGTGTCACTTATTTCCTGATGTTAAAAGGCCTTTTTGATGTTAAAAGGCCAAGTTCAAATTACCTAAGGTCTAATTACTATTGGATTTTATAGTCGGCGTACTTATCTTTAATTTTTTTAGTCTTACTAAGGTCTAATTACAATAGGGTTGTATTACCTGCGTACATATCTAAGTATTACTTTAGGTATTTTTTATTTGGTACTTACAAATTAATCTATTTTAATTTTTAGTTTAAGTATTACAATCTAATTTTAATTTGAATTTTAAGTATTACAATCATCGAGCTCTAAAATTTTATAAATCATTTTTAATTCACATTAAAAACTATTTTTTAAATAGGTTACTCATTTAAAGTTTTTAATAACGATAAGTTACTTTCAATATTAATGCTCCTTGCAAAATCCGACCTAAAAGTGTTTTCGAAATTAATGCTCTGTACCAAATCGCGCATTTCAAAACGGACACCACACACTCCCCCACCAGAAAGTCATTAGACTGCGTAAAAAGACTTGGTCTCTACAGCTCAAATCTCACGCGTCGATTTTTGGTTGAATTATTATTATTAACTGCAGAAGATTTATTTAGTTCTGATGTTAAATTGATAACAAAAGCAGATTTGATTCTGTCTACAGATACCTTAATTAATTTATTCCTTACGTTTACTGTAAAACTTTTGTCAGTGCGGTGAACTACTTGGTAAGGACCGCTATATGGTTGAGAGAGAGAATTTTGAATTGGTGGTTTTTTAAGAAAAACATGATAACATGTCTTGAGATCTTTGAATATAAACACTTTATGTTTTGAGTTGTTGGAGGGTTCTACAGGTTTCATATGGTTAATGAAATGTTGCAGTTTCCTAACTAACTCATGCTCTGACGTTATGGTAGATTTGGATTCGTTGAGGAATCCTCCCGGCACGCGAATGTTTTCGCCATATAACATCATTGCTGGTGAGAATTCATTTTGGTCAGAGAGCGTAGTTCAGAGTCCTAGAAGAACGAAAGGTAATGCTTCATACCAGGAATGTGATTCCTGACAGAGTAGAGCTTCTTTAAGTGTTCTGTGCCATCTTTCAAGCAGACCGTTTGTTTGGGGATGATAAGGAGAAGATCTTTTACGTTTAAACCCCAGTCGGGTTGCTAATTCCTTGAAGAGTTTTGATTCGAACTGAGCTCCTTGGTCTGTGATAATTGTCTTTGGGATGCCGAATCGGGCTACCCAATTATTTATGAAGGCATGTGCCACTGACTGTTTAGTAGAATCTATCATAGGAATGGCTTCCGTCCATTTTGACATGCGATCAATAATAGTCAGACAATATTTATAACTATCACATGGAGTAAATGGACCGATAATATCCAAATGAACAGTTTCAAAACGTTCGGAAGGAAGCTCAAAATTGGAAAGAGGTGAAGAAACGTGTCTTGTGATTTTTGATCTCTGACAATTTAAACACGCTTTTACTCTATTTTTAATGTCGGCTTTCACTTTACTCCATATAAATTTGCTGGTGAGTAACTTAGTAAAAGCTTTAATGCCTGGATGATGAAGATTGTGAATTTTTTCAAAGACTTGTTGCCTGAATTGATGAGATATAAAAGGTCTATTTGAATTTTGTTTAGTGTCACAAAAAATTTCAACATTCGTATCGTCAATTTTAATTTTTTTAAAGCAAAACGACGGGTTATTTATCAAAGAAATTAATTCTGGGTCGTTTTGTTGTGCTCGCGCAATTTCTTCAAAATCAATAGAAGGAGGTAAATTGATCACTTCTATCCGCGATAGGGTATCTGCGACCAAATTGTTAGATCCTGAAATAATACGTATATTAGTAGAGAATTGCGCGTTGTAATTAAGATGCCTTGTTTGTATGGGAGAAGCTTTCTCCGGATTTTGTTGAAAAGCATAAACTAGAGGTTTGTGGTCGGTAAAAATAACAAATGGACGACCATCTAGTAGGTGTCTGAAATGCTTAATAGAGTAGTAGACTGCCAAAAGTTCTCTATCATAGGTGCTGTAGCGCGCTTGTGAGGGTGACAATTTTGTTGAGAAAAAACCAAGAGGTTGCCATGACCCTTCGAACTCCTGTTGAACAACACCTCCAATGGCAAAGTTGGATGCATCTACTGCAAGAGATGATTGGGCATTTGGGCAAGGAAAATGAAGCAGTGTTGATTGGGACAACTATTGTTTAGATTGTTCAAACGCATCTTCCGCAACACTATCCCAGTTTATTTTTTTGTTACCATCTTTTTTGCTTCCAACTAGAAATTTATTTAAATGACGATGTATTTCAGCAGCGTTTGGAATGAAGCGTCGATAGAAATTAATCATTCCTAAATATCATCTTAATTGTTGAATGGTTTCGGGTTTTTTAAAATGTTGAATTAAGTTTACTCGATCCGTACATGGCTTGATTCCTTCCTTACTAATCCAGTGTCCTAAAAACTTTATTTCCTCTTTCAGGAATGAACACTTCTCCAAGTTGATTATAAGACCATATTCAGTCAATTTATTGAAAAGTAACTCTAAATGACTTAGATGTTCGTGATCATCTTTTGATGCTACTAAAATATCGTCTAAGTAGACGAAACAAAAAGGAAGATCTCTAAGGATTGAGTGAATAAACCTTTGGAAGGTCTGCGCAGCATTGCACAATCCAAACGTCATTCTTGTGAACTCAAAAAGGCCAAATGGAGTACATATTGCAGTTTTTTCAATGTCAGATGGATCAACTGGAATTTGATGATAAGCTTTAATCAAATCTAAAGTTGAAAATATACGACAACCAAATAAATTTTTTGCGAAATCCTGAATGTGTGGTAGCGGATAGTTATCTGGGACTGTTATACAGTTTAAACGTCTGTAATCACCACACGGTCTCCATTCACCATTTTTTTTGTTAACCAGATGAAGAGGAGGGGACCATGGACTTTTTGAAGGACGACATATGCCAAGAGCAAGCATTTTATCAAAGTCTTTTTTGGCATCTGATAACCTGTCACCACTTAGACGTCTGAACTTTGATGAAATAGGATGACCTGTAGTTATAATTTGATGAGTGACCGAGTGTTTAATTGGTTTCAAAGAACCATCATCAATAATAATGTTTTTATAAGTTTTCAATAAAAGATCTAATTTAGATTTATTGATTGAGTTAATTAAAATGGCCTAAGATTCGGAATTGGAGTTTGAAATTCTTGCTTTACAAGAAATTTTAGAAAGTGGATCTATTAAAAGTTTTCGTTTAATATCTATGATTAAACCATAATGTTTGAGGAAATCTGCACCAATAATTGGATTGCCTACATCGGCAACAATAAAATTCCATTGAAAATTGCGTCTTAAATTGAAACCAAGTACAAATGCCTTAAACCCGTAAGTTTTAATTTTGTTGGCATTAGCTGCTGTAAGATAAAAATTACAGTCTTGAGTGGCTAATTTATTTTTAGTAGGAATAACCGAGACTTCTGAGCCTGTGTCAATTAAAAACGTTAATTTAGACAGGGGATTGGAAATGTCTAGACGACTATTTCGGCTTCCTTTACCCACGGTCGTCTGCATGGGTATGCCCATTAGTTTAAAGATTGTTCGTCCGCAAATTTGCATGGTTTAATACACTTATAAGCTTTAGTGCCGTATCTTTTATGATAAAAACAAATTTCTATTTCTCTATTTTTTAAGGAATTCCTGTTGTTGAAGTGCTTATTATATCTATTATTTCTGCTAGAGCTTCTGGATCTATTAATGTTTCGAATTTCAGATTTAAGTGACTGAACTTCGATAGACAATTCGGTCACTAGTTGAGACAGTTCGTTGAATAAGTCCGTATTTGAATGGTTGCTAGCGTACATTGAAGCGGGATTATTCATGTTTGAAGATGACGTATGAGCTGAAGACATAGAATAGACGGAACTTGCGCTTGGAATTTCATTAATTCGATCAGCGCAAGTTGCCATTTCGTATCATGAACCAGTATAACATGTTAAAATTGCTTGCATATGATGAGGCAGTCTTTGCAGCCATAGAGTTCTATTAATCGAATCGTTCAACCTTCCTTCATTCTTAGTACGCATATCGCGTAACAACTGTGAAGGTTGATTATCACCTAATGAAAGTTCCGTTAAAACTTGCTTCATTTTTTCTCTCTCAGATATAGAGAGTCTATCAATTAGAGCTCTTTTGAAACTACTATATGGATTAGAAAGGGGAGGGGATGTAATAAGATCGCTAAGAAGTCTGAAAATGTCTTGATCTAATGCAGTTAATAAATGGCTGAACTTAGTTTGTTCAGTAGTTATCCCGGCACGTTGCAATTGCGCTTCGAATTGAAGAAACCATGCCTCCGGAAATTGTTTCCAGAAAGGACAAGGTTTAATAGAAACCACGTTAATATTATATAGCGCATTCTCATCCGCTGATTGGTTTGGCGTACCGTCACCACTTCCCATGCCCGCGGTGGCCAGAGCATCGCGATAAACGTCGTCGTTCGACATACTAACTTGTGATGAACTTGTGAAATTTTCAATCGAAAAATTGAGAAAGGAACATCAATAGGAAAATTTGGTGATTTGTTAAAATTTGTAAAATTTATAAAATTGTTTTAAATGAATAACCTTTACAGATTTAAAATTATTTTGAAACTTATTAATAATATTTATTTTAATTCTTAAAAAAATAATAGTCCACCAATTAATGGGGCTCCGTAAAAATACCTAATTTGTTTTGATAGATGATAAATTGAATGACGATGATGATCATTGAATGACGACGACTCACCAGGTATAACAAGGTCGTTCACATCGTCTTTATTGATTGCAGATTGTGTTGACGGAGTTTCTAAACTTTCGTTTGTGTAATCACTGGTTTCAACTTCTACTTTAGCTTTCTTAGTTGCGTTCGAATAATTCGTTTGACTTGATGAGCTTCGTTCAAAAGGATCGTTCGCTGCTTGTATGCCAATAATCGTGATTGTCGAAAATCAAAACAGCTGTAGGATGAAGCCGTTCTTCCTGAACGTATGTCGTTCTTTGGTTGTGTTGCTGTAGTTGTTCAGGTTTGTTTAGAAGGAGCAAAATCCAGTTTAGAAGTGGTTCTATCGAAATCCCATCAGAAGCAGGTTCGATCGTTGCTCAGTCGGGGTCATCAGTTTAAGTATTTTTATTTGGTATTTACAAATTAATCTATTTTAATTTTAAGTTTAAGTATTACAATCTAATTTTAATTTGAATTTTAAGTATTACAATCATCGAGCTCTAAATTCATACTCACTTTTATAAATCATTTTTAATTCACATTAAAAACTATTTTTTAAATAGGTTACTCATTTAAAGTTTTTAATAACGATAAGTTACGATAGTTAACGAAGTTAAATATAACCACATTACTTTAATTATTTTTACTACTACTTATTTATTTATTTGTAAAAAAGAAAAACAAAGATATAAACAGGGTGTTTCTTTTTCTCTTTTTTTGTCTGTGTACGTTATTCTGTTTCTCAGATAATATCACTTTTCTTCTCATACACATAGGAAAAATAAAATGATATTTTCTTCTTGCCTCAACTTTTCTGAGATCTACAGGGATCACTGATGGTGAACTAAACATCAACTCACACTATAACAAAACGAAGGGTAGCACGGATACCTTCAATGAACTATGCCATTCGCATACTGTAACTAAGAGGAATAATCGCTGACCTTTGCAGTTTTCATGGAATGCTTGATCAAGCAGCGGTATATGCACATATTCGTATAGAATGTTCGCTTTTAACAAAGGAGTAAGTGTGAAGATTCGGACATGCGAATTTCTGCAAAATTCAGCGTTTTATTTGATGAAGCGAGTATCAGAATACAGATCTGAAATCCATCTATGTGACCTGATGCCGAAATGGGTTCCAAACCCATATTGAGTAGAAACGCACCTTCTTCTGCCCAAAACAAAGAAACGAGACCATGATTGAAAAAACCAATGACGTGTCGAAGTTGTCTTAAAAACAAGGACTTCAAAACTACTGCCTCTTGCTTGTGAACATCGCTCGTTATTCTGCGCCAACTGGGTTTTACTTCTTTATCCTAATTTCAAATATAATTTTCTTAAAATTTATAAATATTTTACGAATACGTTCAGATTTGCTGTAATGTAATAACTGGTTTTGTTTAAAAAACTACCAATCGAATTTTTTCACCATATTTGATCCATGTTATTGTTTAAAATGAATATAAAAAATTTAAAATTAAAATTTTTTTTGCAATATGTAAATATTTTCACATTTTCAGATTGAATTGAATATATAAAAAATCAAAGAAATCACGTCGGGCAACGTCAGAAAAGCCGACTTTCGGGAATTTTCAACATTCATTTAAACAATTAGTTTTTATCTTTTCCATATGAGATTCTCAAAGTACTACTGAAAACAATTGCAATCTAAAACGTAAAAAACTGTCTAAGTAATTTTGAATTTTTGCGTGGGGTTGGAAAGACCACTCATGGGACTTACGTCAAAAATCAAAGGTGTGTTTTTGGTTAATCTGATATCCCTTGAGCATTCATTATATGTAAGAATGCAAGTTAGTTCTCCCCAGTTGATGGTTACTGCATCAATCAGCTGTTGTTTGGAAATCATGCACTAAAATATTCGTGGAAAAGGCGATATCTAGTTAATCTTAAGTCCTTTATTAAGAAATTAGGAATGCTTTCATATTAGTTATTTGTTGAAAGAACAAAAATAAAAAGAATAAAAAGAATGTGAACCCTCAATGATGTTAAGCATTATGCTGGTTCTTTCAACTTTTCAAAAATAAATAAAAAATTGTTAAATCATAAAATATCGAAAAGAATATTTTTAATTTCAGTCAAGGGAAACTCAGCGCGAATCATAGTTCGGTTATTCATCTATTGATCAAAGCGTTAATTGTCAAAAGCATGCCTGGAGCTCGTGTTTTATGGTTTTATAAAAAAAAACTCATAAACTTCAAAAATTTGCTAGTTTGAGAAAGGAAAAGAATCCAATTCAAAATCTAGATTTCAATGTTCCATACTAACCGGGGCATTAGCCTTACGCCATTTAAATAATTTTCCATTTGTGGTAACACATTTAAGTACATGAACTGCTCCTTTTTAAAAATATATGTATCCTCGAAAGTTTCACTATCCCCATCACGACCTTGTAAAATGCACTTTCCTATTAAGTGAATTTTCTGAGGTTCCTTGAAATTCCATGAAATGTTACCGGAACACGATATATTTTGCTAAGATAGTTGTCGCCAGAATCACAGCCCATTGAAAATTGCAATTTTGTTATATGGAAACATTCTGACGAAAACCGATGCGTTAGAACTTCATAAAAGATATTTTCGCTCATAAAAGTTGGCACATCACAATCTGTAGCTTCCACAATCATCTCTTACGTTAGAATGACTAAATCCACTTGCTGACGAACTTATCAAATGCAATTCGCTGCTTTTCCGTGTTCAAGATATTTGCGCAGAAAAATGAACTTGTGTTTAGTGATAAATAATGTAAAATATATTTCCCCACTTAAGCCTTTCAGCAACGTTGCTTAGATATTTATGGTAAATATGCGCAATCAAAACATTCTGCAATTAATTTCAATTCGCTTCGGTTTATTTTTGCTACTACAATAATTTATCTACTTACTTGACACAAATGTTCTAGATCTCTAGATCTCTAGAGGGAATTGATTTTATTGAATGTACTTGTTAAGGCAATGTATTTTTTTGGATATTGGAATTATATTAGTGTGCAGATTTTTCTAATTAAAATACTCAATATTTTCTGAAAACTTATTTCCTAATTTGATTTGTTGTACAAAGTTTCGAGGTTCATTTGCACTATCATATACTTTGGCGAATAGCCAAACAAAATTGTTCTAAGCTATGGCTTGCACGCGTTCAAGACTACGTGACCGATTTCTAAATTTCTTCTCATTATCTCTTAGATATTTCAACTATTTGATAAGAGATGCTAAATTAGCAAAATACGTTTCGATAAGATTCGTCTAGACTATTTTTAATACTCATTTTACTAGACTCTTACAGATTAGATGCGTTGGAGCACATTATCGCAATCACAAAAAAAAGAGATCTTTTTTAATTAGTTTAATTTAATTTAATAATTTTAATTAATTAATTAAGATATTTATAAAAAAAAGATATCACACATATTGTACTTTGAATGAAAAAAAATTGGAATAAAAAAAAACTTTAAACTCCTCTTTAACACTCAGAGAATCGCTAATGGGTCCAGCAGTCACATTTCTTCGTATTTTGCCCAAAAACTTGCAAAATTGTACGCCCTTAGTACCTATCAATTGTAGTGCAGCTCATCAAACAACGACACTGATTGTCAGTTAGTGCGTGGCGCATTAGTGCTATGGACGTGAAAGATGCTGGTGGGTCCGTTAGCCCTGGTAGCGACTGAATACAAGAGTGATTTTCCCACATTATTATTACTAATATTTGCCTACTAATATACTCGGCTTCATCTTTAGAAACGTTTTGTATTTTATTTTCCTATGCGATGTTATTAAAAATAGTGGAATATACAAATATTTACATTGCCGAAAAATATCGCAATAACTTTGCGAGGGACAATGACTGTAAGTTTTCTAATGCAACCGAAATAAAAGCTTTGATCGAACTTATTTTCAACATTAAAAAAGTTGGGAGGAGCGAACGAATTGTGGAGCACCGTTCGTACAGCTTGTGATATCTGCATAACAACTAATTCAACTCAAAGATTTCACTTTTTACCAAGATGTTTGCGTTTTAATGATGTGAGGACCTGATTAGTTGGGAAAGGAAACGATACAGAAGCGAAAATTTCAGACGTTTTCGAACTTTTAGTGTTTCATTACAAAAAAGAAAAGTTCCAAAGAATTACGGACAGGGAGAGCGGACTATAAACGAAATGCTTTTAGCGTTCTGTGAGCCGTGTTCATTCTGACAATACCTTCCCAGCAAACCAGCTAAGTGCGGATTAAAGATATTTGAAGCTTCTAATACAATCGTTAAATAGAAATAGTTTCCAAGACCAAAATGTTAGGCATTTTTTCAAGTTAACTTTGAAACGTTTTCAACTAACCTATTTGATCATTCGTTCTTTTAATAAAAACAAGTTTGCCAATATCAGAAGTTGCTATACAAACCCAAACCATTGCTTCACCACCATCGTGCTTCAAAGCAGTTATTGTATTTTTGTATCTATTTCAGTGTTCGACCTTCGTCACACGCTATCATTTGTGAACAAAATTTTAATCTCTTTTGCGAACCAGAGCCTGTACTGCTTATTCAATTTATGGTTCTAGCAGTAACGGATACTTTTTTAATTAGGCTTCAACTCCGCCGGTATCTCAGACGATGTTGTTAGTGGGTCCTCTTTTAGAAGCTTCGAGAACGAACCTTTCCTCTTCCGCGGATAGTTTTTTAGCTCGTCCACTTCTCGCGTTATGATTTCTATGTTCTTCAAAATATTGTAAATTTGCAATGCAGAATGAAATACAATATATTCGCCTTTGAGAAATATTTCTTCAATCTCATAAAATGTTCCTTGTGCCAGAAAACTTAAAATGGTTCTATGTTCGACTAAAGTGGTCTCTTTAAATTTTCAACTCATTTTATTTTATTTACACTTTACCATAAATACTTCTATACCCATATGCTACCTTCATGCAAAAAAATTAATTTTTTTTCGTTTGAACTTTTGCATGAAAAACATTTGAATCAATTTGATTAATTAATTTTTTTTTTGGATATGTAAAAAAAATATTCTCCAAATTTTGTATGGCGCCACTTTAATAGGGATATTGACAACAATGTTAATACTTTTTACTTGTACTGTAGGCATGTGCACTGAAGACATGAACATGTAATGTTATAGCAAAATCAGTAAAAGTTAAAAGGATATGACTAATAAAGGTTTTTCCATTACAGACTTAACAATTTCATCTAGTAATAGAACATAGAAATATTTGAGATATTGAGTTCAAATTTATTGTGGGTGTAGTGCAAGCATTTCATTTTTTTGGGTCATATGACCACCACGAGCCCATTTACAGACATTCCGGTCGGAATGTTGGTAATTTCGCATAAGATATTGCCTTTGAGCTAGTCTAAAGTTGCTGGCTTGTTAGCACCAGTGACTTGTAAACCTCCATTTAAAAAATACTTGATTAAACCCCATTTAAAAAACCCCAATGGCGTTGAATGCCATGAATGAGGCGCCCATTCGACCGCACTATTTCTCGAAATAGGGCGTTCACTAAATTTGCCTTTCAATAAATCGATTGTGAGGCATGCTGTGTGACTAGTGGCACCGTCTTGGTGAAACCACATATTGTTGATGTCGAGTTTATCCAATTCTGGCTACAATTACTCTTCCAACATAAAATGATTGCGCTCTCCATCGGTTGTTTTGACGGTTGTTTTCAAGCCTTAACCAAAAAAAAAAAAAAATACGACTCAATCATAAATCTTGCATCAAAACCACACCAAATGGTAATTTTTCGCGGATTCGATTGTGTCTCAAGAAGCACATGTGGGTTTGTTACTCACCAATAATGCATATTGTGCTTATGAACAAAGCCATTGAGCCGAAAATGAGCTTCACTTAAGTTGATTTCTCGATGAAATTCTTCATTTCCATCACGGATTGCCCATTAGGAGAAGTTTCGGATGATTTCGAAGTGTCGAATGATACAGTGGCTTTAGTTCTTGAGTCAATTTGATATTGTAAGCATGTAGGCCATAATCTTTCCGCAAAATACCCCACGGTGCGTTTGAGCGATTCCCAATTCTTGAAAAGGCGTGGCATTGTCTAAAGGCCGAAATACAATACCGCGAGACGACGATACGTGAGCGCGACGAGATTTTCGCTCGTTGTCACGCAACGCATTCAATTTACAATGCACGCGATGCGAGGAACAATAATGTTCATATGACAGATGTCAAATAGGTGACGTTTCAAATGAAATTGTTTTTGATTTCTTTAAATCCTGGAATTCGGCATGTTCCTTCGCTTAGCAAATAAAAGCCTTAACTAGGATGCACGAAATTTTCATTCAAAATCCATTCATAATAACCAAAGTACATAATAACCAAAGTAATTAAGGCGTTTGAATTTCAAATTTCATTGAAGCGCCATATAGCATTTGACAAACGTCACGCACCTCGTTGCGAGGAATTTTCGTTTCCCTGAATATTTCCTGCCTTGCACAGACACATCGCAATCATTGTATGTTGCCGCATACAAATGTATGTTATGGAAACAGCATGACATTTCCTGCGAGACTCTCGTCCCGCCGTCACGCGCTATTGTATTTCAGCCTTAATGTGGCTCGCTTTGAACCGAAGAACTTACGGCTGCAATATTTCCTCCGCTTCGCGCCAGCGTTACGACGTCTTTTTGGCAGCGGAACATCCAATAGTGAAAATAAAGACGAACTTTTTTTGTATTCGGAATTCGATACGAAAACCAGCCCACTACAAAAGTTTGACATCGAAAAGCTCCAAACGGAGTCAACTGCTAAAGATTTTCATGACTCCCTCGAAAACAAACTAGCTCCTATCCTCCAAGATATGTCTGAAAAGACAAGTAACGAGCTATGGATGGAGGTGAAAGGAGCAATTAAAAGCACAGCAGAACGGTCGATTGGGTATATAGCCCGGCACAGAAGAAATGACTGGTTTGATGATGAATGCCAGAATGCGTTAGAAAAGAAAAACCAGGCGTATAAAGAATATGTTAATAGAAATACCAAGACGAAGAGGGAAACTTACGAGATCCTCCGACGAGTACCCAATAAGATTATTAGAAATAAGAAAAGAAAATATTTTGATGACCAAGTAAGGTCAATATATGCAAATTTAGCGAGCAATAGATCGAGAAACGCCTACAAAGTAGTGAAAAGCTTAAGACGAGGATATCAGCCCAAGACTTCACTCTGTAAAGATAAAAGCAGTAACATCATTGCTGACGACGATAGGATTAAGGAAAGATGGGCTGCCTATTTCATGGAGCTCCTTAATCCTAAGCACGGCTCAAGAACAGCAGAGTCGTCAAACATCTTCGAACCGTCTCCTTTGGCCCCTCCAACTCTGGAAGAAGTCAAGTATGCCATCAAAAGCTAGAAAACCAGTAAAGCGCCGGGCATTGATGAAACTCCAGCAGAACTGATAAAGAACGGTGGTGTTGCGGCACAGAAAATCATCCACAAGCTGATCCAACACGTCTGGGATCAAGAGCAGATGCCGCAAGAGTGGTGCCAATCCATCATCATCCCTATCCACAAAAAAGGAGACAAACTACAGTGCGAAAATTACAGAGGTATATCACTACTCTGTACATCTTACAAAATCCTCACAATAATACTTGAAGGTAGATTAACACCATATGCTGAAAAAATAATTGGGGAGTATCAAGGTGGTTTTAGAGCCGGACGATCAACTACTGACCAACTGTTTACAGTTAGGCAGATCCTTGAAAAGTGCTGGGAATTTAACATCGACGTGCACCAAATTTTCGTGGACTTTAAGCAAGCATACGACAGTATTGATCGAGAAGTACTGCACCAAATAATGCTTCAGCTTGGAATCCCAGCGATGCTAGTCCGCCTGACAAGAATGACAATGGCATCAACAACAGCACAAGTCAGAATCAATAACCAGCTGACTAATGCCTTTGAGACAAAGGTAGGATTGAAGCAGGGCGATGAACTGGCTCCACTGCTATTCAACCTAGCTCTAGAATACGTCGTACGGAAACTACCTGTGGATACGAAAGGAACACTACTATACAAATCAAGCCAACTTGTAGCCTATGCGGATGACATCAGTATCCTGTCAAGATCCTTTTCATCTGCCAAGGAACTCCTGCTCAAACTAGACCAAGAAGCGAAGCGGGTGGGGCTGCAAATCAACGAGTCCGAAACAAAAGATATGATACAAACCAGGAGAAACACCCCCAACCGGCAAAACATTACAATCAACGAATTCCACCTGGAAAATGTGGACGAATTTACACATCTTGGCTCCAAGCTAGTGCAGGATGGTAATGAAACGGCGGAAATAAAGCGTAGAATTCAGCTCGCTTATAAAGCGTTCTACTCAGTTTTGGGTATTCTGAAGGCCAGCTTCATACATAGGAAAACAAAGCTGCAAGTATACAAATATGTGGTAAGACCTGTGTTGTGCTACGGATGTGAGACATGGACCCTCACTCAAGCTTCCGCAAACATACTAAACATTTTCGAAAGGAGGGTCCTAAGACGAATCGTGGGAGCAACGCAGGAAGGAGGTCAATGGCGAATTAGGTACAACCATGGGTTGTACGAACTTTTCGACGAGCCAGAAGTCTCCACTGTGATAAAACTGCGGAAGCTGCAATGGGCTGGCCATGTGCAGCGAATGAATGAAGGTCGGATACCTAGAAAGGTATTTGTCGGAAAAACTGAGGGACGCAGGCCAGTGAGAAAGCCAAGAAAGCGCTGGTCCGACTCGGTAGACGAAGATAGCAGCACGCTACTCGGATTCCGAAATTGGAGGACGCGGTCGATGGACCGAGACAACTGGAGGCGACACCTGCGGGAAGCCAAGGCCCGAAATGGGCTGTAGTGCTACAACGATGACGATGACTTGATCACTTGATTTTACCTTCAAGTGGAAGGAAGAAGATAAAATCCTCTTCCTTCACATAAAAAGAAAAAATTCTTGATAAGGAAAAATTTCAGAATTCGAGCAATTTTTGCTGAAGGATTAGTTTTTGCTATGCTATCTTATTCGTAACGAGGAAAGCAATTCGTCAGTTGGAGGACGCGGTTAATGGACCGCGACTGTTTTAAGTATAACATACGCAAGGCTAACACCCGAGGGAGGCCACAGTACCACAACGACGATAAAAGTAGCTTATTCGTATGCCAAATGCTAGCAGCTGTAGCACTTCATCAAAATCGTGTCACCCAATACGCACTAATAACCAATGTTGCTACATTATGCAAGGGTTATTTTAACCTTAGGTGGGACTAGGGAAGTTCAAATGGCTGATAAAGTTCTATTGATATCCTCGCGATGATACAGCCCGACTGAAGCTTATGAGTTTTCATTCAAACAATAGCTTTCGTTGTTTTTACTCAAAACAGAACATGAAATGACTCGACATTCTCAATAAATTCTTCTCCGGTATATTACAGTTGAAAAACTGTAATATATTTAACATATCCTGATAGGAAAAACTTCTGAAAAATTTGCCTTACTTTCCCATAAAACAAAAAAGCCAGCGGTTAACAGCAAGGTTTTTATATGTTAACAGATATATATGTTGATCTTTCAGCTTAATAGCTTTTATTTTCAAATCACTCGCGTTCTTGGATCACCATTGATGTGATGGAGCGGTATCCTGATCAGCACACAAACCTTTTAAGACGCTGATCAGAGACAGCACTCCAAAAACTAGTGAATAGAATAGCGACCAAATTGAAGGAGCCTTCAACAATGGAAAATTGGAAAGAATAACAGAAGCCATCCACAAGTATTGAATCGATCCAATTAGGCAAAATAAATCAATCTATCAAGAGATCTAGGATATTCATCTAAGTTATGTCAGTAATCAAGTTGTACTTAAACTGATCGCCTGGAGTGATGATTCTGCGCTATTAAAAGGAAAACCACATTTATCACTTCCGTGGTTGCATCGGTAATGGATCATTTAGTCCAGATGCCTTATCATCGAGCAGGAGAATGCCTCAAGGTTTGAACAATTTCGCTACCTCTCTTCGAAGATTTTGTAACTTTTCCAGTGGTGTTTGCACGAAGCTAAGTATACAGAGTTCCACGTTCCTAGTTTCCTTTATTTTGCTGAAGAGCATAAACTAAGACACCTTGCAGATCCGGAATTGTAAATGCAACGTAGAATGTGAGTACATTGATGGCTTCCTTGTAAAAACTTCAATACAGATGCTGTTTAGTTCTACGGACTTTCGTACGATTATCGTCTAGCTCCTTCACACCAAAGATGAAATCTAATATCACATGTACAATTTTACATATGTACACTAAAGGTATCAACAAGTCATTGATAAAATTTTTTGCTTACACATATCATAGTGATGAGGTTATTCATATTTTAACTTCTTTCTTCTAATTTAACAATAAGGTAAAGTGTTCTGCATGAATAGTGTTTACAACAACTGTTACTACCAACAAGGATACACCCTGCTGTATGCCTGAGAGTACGTGGAGCGTGGCGTGGAAAGTCAACATTGGTTGGTTTGGCGTTAGTTTTTTTGGTGGTAAAGGTTATCTACCTCTTGGATGTTTCAAGTACCACAAAGCTATTTTACTATCAACTAAATGTATCCACTGTACCACTTAGCGCTTAGTATGGAACTGTTTGTCACATTACATCGTGGTAGGCTTCCTCAGCCTCGCCTAGTAGCTCTATCGGGTTGGAGTGATCTCTTCATCAGAATCTGTGGACGCAACCCAAATGGATCACTGAGAAACTAGCTCGACTTACCTCGTTAACGACGTTGTGATCAAAGTTTCGCTTCTTTATTAGACAGACCGTCCGCAGGCTCTGTGAGACGAATCTAATCGATCACGATCTAATTATTTTTAGACTAACATCTTTCTCAATAAGCTTTCATGGAAGAACTCCTCAGTTGTCTCAGAATGTTTAAGTCGGTATCTGTACCATAACGTGAGCACCAAACAGCTTAAAACGGTTGGGTTCTGATGGAAAGAGCCTTCGTTCCCGTTTCTCCACAAAAGTTTTAAGAATGTTATTCTTGTTGAATGAAATACTTAAAATAAACTTACCAATACTGAATACGAAACTGAGCAAAATGCTGGTGCGTTTCTCTCTCTGTTTGCACCTTAGCGTATTTAACCAATCTACAACAATTTTGCTTAGACATACCAATATATCTGGGAAATTGGAGTCCAACACCGTTAAATTCGCAGTTTATTTGAGGAGCTAGCTCCTTATTGAGTGATGACGTTATACTTCAAAATATCCTCCCTATTTTTGTATGCACTGCTCCATGAAACAATATCAGAAGAAGGTATAACAGGCGTTGTACCGACTCTTATGGTGTCCACGTGTCCGAGTGTCCACTGAGCAGACCCGCTAGTTAATAACCAGTTTCACCATGCCCATGTGTTTCACCAGATTTGAGCTCCTGAAGTTGGTTCATGAAGTGGCTCTGTCATAACTTTAAGTTCTTCGTCTCTCTTCTTGAGTTAACGCTGCTCTGTAACTCCTGGATGTGTCTGAGCATTCTCTTTTGTTCTTTAACTAGAAATACTGTGGGTATATTGTGAAGCACTCACACTGGAGAGGGGTATCATAAAAAATGACAGCTAAATTTTACGTGTTGCAGAAAAACGAGCTTTGCAAGATAAGGAGCTTAATTTAACAATACAGATGAGAGGAAAAAAATCGACGGCTAAGTTTGTGAGCTTAACACCCGTGCGAACGATTTTTTTTGGTGTGAAAACATATATAAGCTATTGCATATGAATAGCAAATTTAAGGGAATGTTAAGGGGCACCTTTCGGCACTTTGCCTTAATATCCTACCACCAATATGTTTTGCTTACAAGTACCACTGTATCTCTAAAATGGAAGTCGAATTCCGTTTGGTCGGGAGTTTGTCCACAGTGTTTGCACTTGTTAATAGTTACGCAATGTTTCGAAGAAACTCTGGGTCTATTAGAATTTGGACGAAATAATTGTTACAAAATTTGGATTGGTAGATTTACCCTCATTTGGAATTAAATAAGAACAACCCTCTGAATGCCTATGTGTAAAATCTGTGTCTTATTGAAGTCGCTCGAGAGTGTTAGCGGCTTCAGTGTTAGAGAGTAGTAGCTACGCTGTGCGATCAGGATCTCACCTTACAGTCAGTACCCTATGTGACTGTAACCCACAAAATTCCACGGCCTCTTCCTATGTTAAACGCTTCACTTGTTAGTTCATGCAATCTGCTATTAAAGGATTGCATTGTTTTGTGTACAATTAATAAGAATAATAGTGGTAGTAATGAAAGTAATAACAACAATAATCAAAATAATAACAAAAATAACAGTCATCAGCACAAAGTGAGAGTAATTTAATACGAGCATATGATTGTTATAAGAATTTATATTAATAATATTATTTTTGTTGTTATGGATGGGGGGGGGGGCGTTGAGTGCTGTTAACGCCCTGAGTGTCAAACTCCGGGGTCTATTGTATCGACTTGGATCGTCCAGCCCTCAAGCCGTATTGCAAATAGCCTTCACGAGTCTCTCTCTGAGTAGTTTCTCAAGAAGCTTCCCAGGGGCGTGCAGCATACATAGTGGCCGATATGTAGATGGTAGCTCCAGATCCTTCTTGACCTTGCTGAACAACACATACCTCGCTTCCTCCCAGCATTTTGGTAAGATACCCTCTTGCAGACCGGCATCGAATATACTGGGTAACATGTCAGAGCGAAGATAGTACACAAGCTGTCTGGTCCCATGGACTTTTTCCTTGTTAACATGTGCATCGCTTTGTCCAGCTCGTTGTAAAAAAAAATGAAATAATGTTATGAATGATAATAATAAAGACTAATAATAACTAACTAAAAACAGTCAGAGTTTACTAAAGATATTCGATCTTAGTGTTTATGCTACCAAAACATACTCTAGCTGATTATTTTCTCGTAAAATAATCTCTCTTAAGGAAGAGCAAAATTTTAATACTTGCTGAATCTTTTATCATAACTACTTAAAAATATATAAAAGAGGGGAATCAAGGCTTTTTAAGATTAATATGCATTTAAGTTATTCAACGCTAAATAGGAATCAGCCTAATAAAAATATGTGTTCAACTTGAAATTGGGTAATTATCAATTCAAATTAATCGTTAAAAAAGTCGCTAAGAAAAGAAGATGGCACAAGTCTTCAAATATAAATTTGACATTTTGGTAAGCATCTTCATGTAATAACATCAGTGAAAGGCTTAGTTAAAAATGGAAAAGTCGAGTTGCATTGTGATATTAATTACAACGTACGATGGGCGGCTGAAAAGTTCGCGGCCTAGGGTACTTAACGATGAGTAATTAGCTAGTTACTCATGTCTTTAGTTGCGACACACAGTAGTATTGTAAAAGCAATCACAAATAAAGCTTACACTCATAGTTCCATTATTTATCGAACAACAAACATCGCAGCCGAATCTGGAAATTAAGCACAATATCGAGGAGTGCATATCAGAGTAGAAAATCGCAGGCCAGGTTGAGGGACTTGCAGGGAAGGACAGGTATGGAGGACTGCTCACATTCGCTTTACAATGCTGGGGAATCTACCCCTAGATTTATTAAATGAGTAAAGGCCGAAATACAATACTGCGTGACGGCGATGCGATTTTCGCTCGTCGTCACGCAACGCATTCAATTTACAATGCTCGCGAGGAACAATAATGTTCATATGACAAATGTCAAATAGGTGACGTTTTAAATGAAATTGTTTTTGATTTTTTAAACGTTTTGATTTTGGATTTTTCCTTCGTCTAGGAATAATAACCCCTACAAGGATTCACGAAATTTTTATAGAAAATTCTTTCAGAATAACCCTTGTACTTAAAAACTAATCAAAGTGTTTGAATTTCAAATTATTTTTTAAGCGCCATATTGCATTTGACAAACGCCACGCACCTCGTTACGAGGAACTTTCGTTTTTCCGAATATTTCCCGCCTCACATTGACGCATCGCAATCATTGTACGATGTCGCATACAAATGCATGTTACAAAATGTGCTTGACATTCGCTGGGAAACTCTCGTCGCGCTCAAGTATCGCAGTCTCGCGCTGTTGTATTACGGCCTTAACTTGGTTGAACGAGACTACTTAAGGCATGACATATGGGAGACCATAGTCTGAAAAGGAAAGCCCCGCCAAGATAAGGAAACATAAGCTTCGTTGCTTTGAATTCTTTGTATTATTGATGTTTTGTTTAAATTCATTCTGAAACTCTCTTCTAGATAATAGATGAGTTCGAGGAAATGGAATAGAAAGGAACACGGGATCAACATATTAAGGATCATCAGGGATCAAATTTTGCCAGTGGCCTTAACACCGCAAAACCGACCTTGAATTTCATTTTGGTGTGACGATCGGTTTCGAATTTGATAGACAATCCATTCAAGCTTGCGGCACTAAAGGATAAACACTTCAATCGATTGCCGTCTAAACTTCAGCGATATTTATTGATCAAATTTATTTTAATGTGTGTATTTTCCCAGGTTTAGCACTACTCAATTAGATTTTATTTTCCATCCCAAAATGCTATGTTTTTAATTTTGACAGACATATGTATATGTCGGAAGATTGTTGCTCCCTTCTTCAGTGTCAATTCATAACAATTTTGGAAGGGGAAATCAAATTTAGAAGCTACTTTAAGCTTTAAAGCTGTTAGAGGAAGCTTTAAAAGTTGTTAAAGTTGAGTTTGTCTACGAATGCAAAGAAAAAGGCGACCATAACGAACCGTGTTTAGTTTCCTTCGTGTTTTTGAATGGAAATACAAGTATACTAGTCAAAATTAAATTCTATGCGTAAGCAGTAACAGGTACTTATGTTCACAAGTTTTCCGCTGTGAAATATTATTTTATTTAAATGAAAACATCAAACAAAAATTTATAAAACGATGTTCACTCTTTTAATTTTGTACAGCAACTACATTTAAATCTACAATCATATGTCCTTTTATATCTATTTCTTACTTGCTAACAATCTATCTTAATTTGCATATTATCTATTGTTCTAAATCCTACTCGTGTCCTTTTCCAAAACTTATTTTCTAGCAAATAGGTGCTAATTTTATGACTAGTAATATGTCCTAGAAAAAAGGTCGTGAACAATAAAATACTTAGTCCTACATTTATTGCTTAAAATACTAATTTACATATTCCTGTGTCGGCATCGGCCTTTGTCGATGCCAACACATTGGTTGCACATTGCAATGTTATGACGTAACTAGGTAAGTAATAGCGAGTTTATAATAGATAAAAACGTGCAGCGTCTATTTCAAATTTAAGCTATGGAAAGCATTTCATGAACTAGAGACAAAACTATGTCAATTTTTCAAATCAATCTTCGTTTATACTATCATAAAAATTTAAGTTGCAGGTGTCGCGTGATTTTTTCAGTTTTGAGTATCTACTTACTAACCAAACAATCTAAAATTTGCAAAGCAGCATCTGCTCGATCCAAGCAAACTTCTCATCAAAAAGGCAAACAAAACTACAAGAATCACAATCATACAGGACAACCCAAGAACAAGCTTACAGTTTTAATATTTTCGAACACATGCATCTAAATTAAAAGTCATCAAAAAAAGTAACTCCTTCAACCATCGCGAATTTCCTTTATGATTAATTCGAATTGACTTTTGCCTCCACTCAACCACAACGCGCAGACGAAAGAATGGCTCCATAAAAAATTACGTTCGGTGAAAATATGAGCAAATTTACTGAAAAGGCGATTCGCCGAATCAACTAATTATAGATTGGACCAGATAATTATCGAATGATAGGTTATTAAATAAATTGAAGGGTTTGCTGAAATTTCTGTTGGGCTCTTCGCGCGACCTGATAGATACTTTCTTCATTTTTTCTTTTGTTTCACCATCCATGCATTCACTATGGTTGCAATATGGTACTATGAAATAAAGTTTTGTTTGTACTTTTTAGAGTGTAGCGATTCCTGAATTGGGTCTCCCTGGCAATGTTGAAAGGAGATATGATGGCAATTCTTAGTATTAGAATAGAGCAGTTGGTATTTCGGACATCTTAGGGTCGATCGAGGATCTAAATGGTAAGCAAGGTGTAAGATATTATTAATATTCCATATGATTCCCGCTAGATCAGTAGAAAAACATTTTTACCATTTTCTAACTTTATGGTAGCAACCTTATAACCTCTTAAAATAGTTTAGTTCGGTAATGAACTTGTGTTATGCTGGTGCATTTATGTTATTGTATTTATATTAAAAGCATCATTACTTTGCGAATTAGAACAAAACCCCAAAATTTACATATGACGAATCAAACTTTGTTCTTGAACAGTTAAGGAACATACCTGAATAAGTAAGAATAACCTGAATAAGAAACATACTCAACATATTTATTCGTTTTCTTAAAAAGATTTGAAATGGGGGCTTGCTTTTCAAAAATCAGGTGTTATTTTTTGATTTCACAAATTCACCATTGAAATCGAGACTAATTTACCAGATCGCTCAGATTCATGAAAATGATGGCTACATAATGGCCCAATTTAACCAGTGTGGAGAGCATTAAATATGTGCCAAATATTGAAGTAAAATTAAATAATATACAAGGTCATCAATAGTAGTAAAAGCCTCGGTGCAGCATTAGTTGCCGGTTACCAATGAAGATTTAAGTCCCGAAAAACACTTATCGTTTGCAACATAATCCCCCACCCGTCTTACCGAATCTTTTCGTCGTTCCTGTTTCTAAAGAAGATACCCCGGATCTCAGATTCAACACAATCAGATGAGTCCTCCTGGTTTGAGCTAGAACCTTACGACTTTTTGAAAAAACAAACTAGGAGGACTTTACTTTGGACTTCTTCACCTATACTAAAATAAGAAAAACAACGAATTAAATATAACACCGGCTCGTTTATCAGGCTTGGCATGTTTGCTGACGGAACAGTAGTGATAAAGTCAAAAATATTCTCTAAGTAGATTGCATTTTTCGTGAAGGCAAAAACTCCACGGTAAAGTTTCGAATGGTTAGATCCTCGTTGGACAGATCCGGCAAGTTTTTCTTCAAGTTCTCCAAATCGACCCGCTTCTAATTCGTGCTAAAAAGCAGGTTTCACTAGTGACATGTACTTCAACTCTTCCAGAACTAACCCAAATACAGCAACCAGGAGTAGCATTAGGGATTGAATGCTACCAGTTGTTCTTTACTTACATAATATGCATGAATTATCGGAGCACGAAGGCGGTTTCTACGGCATAAGTAATCGCTTTCTGATAAAGATACCAACTCTTTTTCAAAGCCAATGCATTCAACGTTTGATCAAACCAATTTTGGCTGAATCTTGGACAAAAAGTCCTCTTTCAGATTCATCAAAAAGTTGTATTTGGTTCGATTATTTTATTTTCATTATTTTGTATAACGAAACGTTTCCTTAAACACACTCACGATCCTTGGGTAGGAATGCGATACAACACGAGCCTACTTAGACTTCTTCTGTCTGTTTCTGCCAGAAGTCACCTAGGATAGTTCTCGCCTTTTTGTGCTCACGCTCTTTTTGAAGCTTAATGTGAAGCTAGGAGAAAGTTTTTGGCTCACTTTCTTCCAACTAACATGCTAACTTATAATTCAATTTCAGAATATTCAAGATTTAAGAATTCTAGTTGAGAGTCTTCTTCTGGATTCCAAAGTGTGCAGAAGTTTAAAGTAGCTGTGCGAATATGCGAACAGTTCTCCTCAGTTATAAAAACAGCTAGTTTAGGATACCTCTTTAAATTTAACTTGATTTTCTGTAAAACAATCAACAACATTAGGCTAATGTTAGACGAGCTTAATGTTAAGGTTTATTCAGTCTACTTTCCAGGTTAAAAGATATCCCAAATTGATTTAAAAAAGACCTAAAAGACTTAGCCCAACATAACCACAATTTCCTGTTATGTGAAGATCTTAATGCACGTCACAGGCTTTAAAATTTTACCCAATCTAATAAAATTAGCGGGTTCCTGCATGATATTTTAAATGAAAGCAATATGTTTATTCATTTACCAACTGAATGGACATATTACTCAGCTCAAGGTACCGGCTTAGTTCTGGATATCGTTTTGGGGGATCAAAATGTTAGTCCTTCAGATCTTCACATTGTACAAGCACTATCATCGCCTCAATTACCTGTTTTATTCTGCCTGAATTCAATGGAAATCTATCAGAACGACAGTAAAAAGTCTTATTGTTTCAAAAAAGCCGACTGGTCTAAATTCAAAGCGTATATAACAAATAGAGTGTCATTGAATCAAAACATTCATGAAGAGTTAAATTCAATTCAATCCCTTGAACGAAAAATCATTGATTTCAAGGATATTTTCTGAAGAGCTATTGACAGCAGCGGGCCTAAAATAAGCTCAACATACAAAGCCTTTGAACTGGATGACGAAGCTATCAAACTCATCTGTACTAGAAATACGCTAAGAAATCAGTGGCAAAGATCCCGAGATGCAGCTCTGAAGTGCGGTGTTAATTCATTGGCAACAGCTATTCGTAACAAGATTTCTACGCTACGCAACCAGCGCTGGGGGAATATGCTTGAAAATTTAAACTACAACTCAAGAAAAGTTTGAAGCCTCAATAGACTTCTGAAAAGAAAAAACCACGCTTTCCCATACCAACTTAATGATGGAAGCGAAAGGCACGTATAATCATGTGAAAGAAAGGCTGAGATCCTCGCCGATAAGTTTCACACCTACCACATCACTAATCATCAAAACCGCGACAACGTTACATATCTATTGGTGAACGAAACACTTAATCTCCATTAAAACTCCATCTGCCTTCATTAAAACCAGGGACATAATCAATCTGCTCAAAAAATTAAAGAGCCGCAATGCTTCAGGAGTGGACGACTTGCCTAACCTAGGTTTGAAGAAACTTCCATACATATGAGCCACAAAACTATAGACCTGAAACTAAAGCCCATTCTTAAAAGACTGACTGTTTTCGTAGAGTGTAGCAATGTAATACCTAATTTTCAATTTCGGTTTAGACATGGATATTCTACGGAGCAGCAGCTCTACCGGGTCTCTAGGGACATAAAATCCACCATTAATAACAAGGAATCGGTTGGCATGGTTACAACTGACATTGAAAAGTCGTTTGACACTGTATGGCATGAGGGTCTAGTACATAAACTTCACGGGTGTATTGTAAGTATACAATACACCCACTTACTTACTTTATCTGATAGCATCTTTCCTTAGAGACAGAACCTTCATGGTAAAGGTTCGAGAGGCTACTTCCTCGCTGTATAATGGCGAGTGTCCCTCAAGGCTCCTGTTTAAGTCCAACGCTTTCCAATATCTATACTTCATCTACTTTCTGTCGAAAAGTAGCTTTTGCTGTCGACCCTCCTCCGGAGTAGAACCCTTCTAAGCCTAACACAATAACCGCGAATCTTGAGACAATGCTCAAAAAAGCCTACCAGTTTTTCTTTAGATGGAAAATACGAATAAATCTTAGCAAAACAAAAGGTATTTTTTAGCAAAAGATGTAAACCTGCTTGGATTCCAAATAGACCAATTAACTTCCTAGGCCAGCCTATCCTTTGGTCAGAAAATCTGATCTATCTTGGCCCAACCTTAGACAGGAAACTCACCTTCAAAGAACACATCGACCATATGAGCGCCAAGGCATTCAGCACCGTGCGACAGCTCTATCCACTGCTAAACCGAAGATCTCGTTTGAGTTTAAAAAATAAATTATTGATTTTCAATATGTTAATACAACCTTTAATTGTATATGGAGCGCCTACTTAGAGCCAATGCGCCAACAACTAAGTAGCACAAAATAGGTATTTGAAAATAGCACTAAATAAGCCTTTTCTTTTCTCTTCTCGAAGATTGCATGAGCTCGCTGACATTTGCCCCATCAATAAACTTGCGATCTTGCGCAGAGAAAATTTACTCGCTGGATGCGAAAATGCCACCAATCCATATGTCCGGGCATTCTCTGCTGCATAGCAAAATTCAACACAGAGTTGGACAATCTTATGCGTCCTTAATCGGAAGTAATAGAATAAGGGGTACCTTTAAGATAGACAGCAAGTAGCTGTAAGCATAGTTCAATACGTTTAGTATTAAGTTTAGAGAAGGTTTTTACCAAATTTTCCTTCCACTATAACTCTAATTGTTAAATAAATCCCAGGTAACCCCAGATTTAAGAAACATAGTTGTAATGAATGTGTAATTCAGAACACTAAACATAAGTTTCAGCAAAGTTGTTATTTAACATGCAATAAACAAAGAGATAATAATAACAAAAATAATAAGAATTCTAGTTGAAACATTAAAATCGAGAATATTAAATTTAAAGTGGTAGCCACAAAAACGGAGGCAAGCTAAAAAGTGAGCACAACTGAGGGCTTCCGATAATTTGCATGAGTCCCAACATTTTGACATAGCAATCAAACCGGTTGAATTGTTTGGGTTCCCGAAAACTTCACTTTATTTAATGAGGATTTACAAGGATAAGGTTGAACAGCAAGAGCTAGACGCAAAGGCAAATTGGCGGGAAAACGATAGTTTGACACACCTCACCCGATATCAAAGGGAGCTTACTCTGCAAGTCTCATCAAATCGTAGTTTATGAAGATTGTATTATTTATGACTGCATAAGGACTGAGTTAAGTATGCTATAGTAGGATGCATAACATGCATAAATACAAACGCGTTCTATGTCATAAACAGACCTCACGTCATGTTCCGCGAAAGACGGTAAACGGATGGTGCAAGAACGAATAGAAGGTGTGAAATATCACACCTAAATTATTTAAGGAATGTATAATTTTCATAAGGTTAAGATTCAATAATTGGTAGTCAGTCGTAATTAAGCAGCGAACAAGTTAAGACACGAAAAAATAAATAATTAATTGCTCGGAACAGTGTTTTCTCGCAACGTTTGCACATAATTGGCGCAGTCGACAGTTCAATAAAAAGGAGTTCGTTCATAATCAGAAAACTGGCGTGGACCCAAGACCTGCTGAACGCTTTGCCAAGGCTAAATTTGGAGGACTCAACAAGTGAACAAATATCGGACCGTAGAAAAAACACGAGCATGGATTATAAAACCTTGTGTACCTACATCGCTAGCTTACCTAACTCCTATGGCGAGCAACAGGATGTCTAGCTTTTCATTAATTCAATAGATGCAATACAGGGAATCATTCAAAATCTCCAAGAAGACTACAAGACTCTAATGGGCCATCAAATACTGGGAAAATTAATAGGAAAGCCCAAGGAAATCGTCAACGCGTTACCTTCAAACCACTGGACAGCCATCAAACAAGCGCTTCGAATCCACTCCGACGAGCCGGAAACAGAAATACGACTCATGGAGAAAATCATTGGCACCCGTTTTACAACTTCTTCTCAACTTTATTTATATATAATGAAGAACTTGAATCTTGTTTGTAATAAAATTAAATTAAATAGTGCATATAAAACAGTCCAAGCGAAAACTGAGATTAAGCATAGACGGAATATTATAAAAAATTGTTACATAGATAGCTGCCCTGAACCATTAAGGGGATTGCATTGTGCGCATAAACCAGAAACTATGGAAGATGCATATTCAGTGTTAGTAAATGCAGGATACTCCCATTTCGGTTCAAATTATAAAGTGAATCAGCCTAATTTTGTGAATAATAACTCTGTGAATTATAATTCGCACAATCGATTGCAAAACTTTGGTCATCACCAGATTCAATCGAACCCTCGGCTTAATTTTGGTAGTTCTAAACGAAGTCCATAAAGCGAAATTATCAGGCATAATGATCTTTCATTGCCCACGGATGATCAATGAACACAATGCAATGTTCGGGGTTTTCCTTGCATATTGGAGCCACAAATTTTTGGTTGCCAGCCTCGGAAAACTCCCAATTCTTCAACTAACTATTGAAGGAAAATCATTCTGATGTCTTATTGGTACGGGTAGTACTCATTGTATCATGAACTCTAGGTTTGTAGGTCCCAATCGGCGCTACCTTTGAGAAAATCCATTAATTATCAGTTCCATCAACAGTAAACTTCAATCAATCAAATACGGGCTAAATACTTTGTTTCAATCTGAATTTCGTACTAACCATTATATTTGATAGAAACTTATGGATTTCGTATCCAATTCATTTGACTGCATCATATGTCGAAACGTTCTCTCTGGTACTGCAGCAAAAATTGATTTTTCTTAGTACACTATTACGATTAACAATATCACCCCGAGTTTCGACCAAGAAGATGAAAACTACTCGCTAGTAGCTACCGAAATCAACAAGAAGTTGAGTGAAGAAACTTCTGAAATAACTGAGATAGAGATGCATAAAACTCAAGGGTCTAATTTGAAAGAAGAAGAAAAACTAGTAATAGAGCGAATCAAAGACGAATTTTCAGTTATACAATATGATAAAAAGCAGAAATTAAGATTTACTCACAAAATAAAGCATGAATTGAAAATTAATACATGCAGTCCCATATACCAACAAAATTAAAGGTACCCATACTCTGTCCATTATAGTACCTTTGAAATCACCATACAATTCTCCTGTGTGGATCGTGCCTAAGAAGGACAATAAGCACAGGTTAGTTATCGATTACAGAAAGATCAGCAACGTTACTATACTGGATAAATATCCCATTTTGCAAATTGATGATATACTTGGGCAATTAGGAAATGCTAATTATTTTACTAGCATTGATCTGGCCAAAGGTTTGCATCAAATCGAGATAAAACCTGACGACAGCCACAAAACGGCGTTTTCTACAGACGATGGGCATTTTAAGTTTACACGTATAGAACGCGCCGTCTACATTCCGGAGGTTAATGAAAAGTATTAGAAAGGCATTTCAAAGCTTGGGAGATGCAAATCAAAATAAAAATGTCGAAAACATCATTTCTCAACAAGTCGACTGAATTTCTGGGGCACGTTGTCACAAAGGACTCTAAATAACTCGACCCTAGCCCAACCCTAAATATCTCGAAGCCTTAGAAAAATTCCCACTTCTAGTGACACAGAAACAAATTAAATCATTTCTAGGATTCGCGGGCTTCTAGATGAAATTCATCAAGGATTTTGCAAAGATTGCAAGACCAATGACCAAATTTCTTCAAAAAGATGCCAAAGTTGATAAAGAGAATCCAGAAAATGAAGATTCCGTTGAAAGATTGAAGTACTTTATCTCTAATCATCCTATTCTTAGAAACAAAGACCTTCGCAGTTACAGCCGATGCATCAAATTTCGCTGTAGGAGCTGTGCTATCCCAAGATAATAAACCCATATGTTTTGCCTCTCGTTCCCTTAATGCATCTGAATTAAAACTATCAGCAATCGCAAAAGAATTGCTTGCCATTATATTCGCTCTAAGCTTTTTTAAACCCTACATTTATGGTCCAGTTTACGAGCTGCACACCGATCATAAGCCACTAACATATTTGGAAAATTTGAAAAAACTGCAAAGATGGAAATTAAAACTGTTGAAGTACGACTTTCAAATTAAATACGTAAAAGGAAAAGACAACGTAATTACTGATGCTCTGTCTCGAGTTGAGATAAATGCAATACATGAGAACCGACCTAGGAACACAACATACATCATACGAAGATAACACTCATTACATCCCTTTGTCGGAAAAACCTCCGAATTGCTTTGCGACCCAAATAGTAATAAAAATAGGCAACGAAAAGAGCAAATATTGGCAGGAAAAAAGTATAAAATTTTTTTTCAAAGAATTTACAGGGTCGTAAGCAAAACACTCCAGAATTGTATACTTTTTAAGAGAACCACAGGTATAAAGATTGCAGACAAAAAACATTTGCTTGTGATGCATAAAGAATATAATTTATGGAATTAAACAAATAAAATATACAAAATACAAAAAATGATTGGGAAAAAACTCTTTTGAAATTTTCAACTTGGCCATCGGATGGATTGTAAGCAAAATTGTGTTCTGCCACAGATCTACGCTCATGTTTTCCAAATACACCATTGATAAGACTTTCAGCCCGCATCCCTTTAAAAACTTTATGCCAAATATTTCACATCGGAAGGGATTTCAGACGGCTCTCTTGTCATTATAACTAGCACGAAAGCTCTATTGAAACAATTTTTGTTGCAAACTTCCAAAGTCAAAATGTTCGTCATTGATCTGTATGGTTTTTCCGCATATGTCAAAACCAGGATGAGTTCCTTCGTGAAAACAGCAATCCAGCCCTTTTGGAGTATATTCAGTTTCCATATGTTGGATATTGGTGGGTGGCTGCGACACCCTCTGGATGATATGGCTTAAGTCTTCTGCGTATGTAAGTTTCAAAAACCGATTTCGAAAGTTTCAAATTTGAAAATCATTACATTTCATAATTAAAGGGCTCCTGTTCATGTTTGGTCTAAAACACCATTGCAAGTTTGAAAACTTATGAACGTCTGAGCCCAGCATGCCTTCGTGTATCTTTTGTTGAACTCCATCACGATTTCCTTCATGAAGGAGCGCAGCGAAATTCCCGTGAAGCCAATATGAAATCGAAATTTCTTGAAAATTGATTTTTGATTATGCCATTTCGTTTACTTTTTCTATTCGTTCTTGTTTCTTGATGATGATCGGAAAATCAACTGCCGCTTGCAGAGTGTGTGCATTGAACATTCCACAATAAAAATAAAGCAATTGCCCTCTATCTACCGCAAAAGTAAGCGATCTGACCGCATACCTTGCCTGTTCAGGCAAATGATTGCATCACACTCGCATTCATACTTTAAACTCTCATATCATGGTAGAATTCCGAAAGAAGAAAAATCAAACGACATCCAAGTGCATCAGCAAACAACAAAATGCAACAATTTACAACTTAATTTATTTAAAAATCGTGACAAAACTCGAATGAGTCGAGTCAAGAAGAAAAACGACCATGTCAAGTACCATTTTGTTCTTACATTTGTTTGTGCTTCTACCAGTTGTTTGGACGGAGGAGCTCTTTTGCATGTCTTCCAGCACTGCTTCCTCGAAGCATCGTCGCAAAAGAAGAAAAGAAGCAGACGAAGCACTTTCTTAATATGAACTTTAAATAGATTTCGAGGTAGGCTTTGAGATCATGCACGGCTCGGAACATAGGTAACATGGATCAGGAAACATTGCAGGGATAATCGTAGCTATCTACATTTTGTACGCTGAACCTGGAGTTGGTCGAGAACGTTTTAGGTCTTAGGTCGATGGAGGATTTCAGAGTCAGGATTTCAGAGTGTTAAATGCAAGAGGGTTGCCATTGATCGAAACGAGAATCGACTTTTTGATGCAAATGCAACATTAAATTCTAATCTTTCGAGAGAAAGCACATATGGTATTTTTGAATGTTCTCTAAATCAAATTGGCACTTGGCTATTTTTCATAGTTACAGCAACAGGACGAAGAATCGTCGAATCGAAACCAGCGGAATGAAAGTTCGTCATGAGCCCTGGTCGACCATTTTCTCTAGACATTTCTGCAATCTTATTCCTTTGTGTAATTTCCTTATTTATAAATTTTCAATTTCAAGGCAATGCCGCTGGGCAAGACACCAACGACATGTCACTGTGCACGTTATACGAGCTCCAACGTGATAGATATGTATGCAAAGTACAATATTTTTTCTTTTCGAACTCTTTTCCTTCGTTGGACCGAGATACACGCTCAAACGTACAAAGTTCCCGAGGACTTGCATCTTTCTTTTCAAATATGACTAAGGCTAACATTGGCAAGAAAGGCGGTCTGCGGGATTGACTGGTGAGGGTGATAATCGAGTACAAGGAACATGTTAGTGAGTGGTGCATAAATCTTTTCAATTCAGAATTTTCAGTTGCAAGGCTAATTACTGAATCGGATTAGTTGATTTCGTCTTCATCACGTTTGCCAGTCGTTCGGGGAATATTCCAAGTTCATTTTCTTTTGTATTGACGTTAAGGTTCATAATTAGTGTGATTGGTTGGTTTACTGGAAATAGAGTTGTTTTTTTTATGAACATTTATTCCTTGATATTCTAAGAAATGAAAATTTGTTTTAGAATCACGTGTCAATAGATTGCAAGAAATTTTTGACTAGCAAGACTTTAATCTTGCATCTTTAAGCTCATCTTTAATTTCTTGAATCTTTAAGCAAAGCATTGAAGAAATCCTTATTCCTTCTTGAACACTTAATGGAACCATCCTATGATAATTTAGCTCATTTTTACCTTTTTTCGCTGAAGAATTTTTATAAATATTTCGAGATAGTTCGTAATTTTGGAGAGAAAACAAAAGCAAAAAAGAAAAGAAAAGTATATTTTCCTGTAGTTTTTATAAAATTTTCACATCAAAGGCAAGGATGATAAGTAATTATCTTGAAGTTTACCGTTATTGTAATTCAACACTGCATTCGGTTTTGTGTAAGTTTCATTTTGGTCTTAATTTTTACTTCTTTATTCTCTTTCCTATATCGATTATTTCAATTTTGGCATGTTTTGTAGGTACTAAGTATATTTTTTTTTGTTCTTCGATTTTACAGCTAAAATTCCATCAAAAGATCTTCAAATCTACTCAATTTTGAAGCTGCGTGGTTTGGTAGCATATTCTTTCTATAGGAACGACTATTTCGACTGTGTTTATTTGTTTCGCATGCAATTTTCGAAAAAGATTAGGTGAGGAATGCCAATTATCTTAATAAAATTTATGCCCATAATTAGCTATTGGCCAGGATAATTCCAAGACGATCTTTTCTGATGCAATATTCTTAGAGTCTACTAGCATACCTTGTCCTATATATATAGTGGAGCGTCGATTATCCGAACGTCGCTCAACCGAACGACCCCTTATCTAAACTTCAACGCCCGATCGATCCGCGAATGCCTCTCCCGCCTCCTGCACTATAATGATCACGCACTTTTCGCGACTTCTTAATTGTACTCGTATGTCCCTTCCCAGTAGCCGCTAGTGGGTAAACTAAATTTTTCCACGTGAAAGCAAACTCTCGATTTAAAATGCCTAAACGTAAACGTGTTGTTCTTTCTATGAAAGATAAATACGAGATTAATGAACGGTTAGAGGAAGGCGATTCTGCAACCAAGTTATCCAATGAATACCAAGTTGGTAAGTCTACCATTACGAATATGAAAAACAAAAGACGAGCATAAGTAACTTCATATCCCAGCTTGATTCTTCTACGTATTTCTACGGATCCACGAGCCGTAAAACGATGAAATTTGCCTCAAAAACGAATTTAGGTGATGCTGTATATAAGTGGCTTACCCAAAAAAGATCCCAGGCAGAAGTTATATCTGGCCCAATTTTGTGTGAAAAAGGAGTTCAATTTAACGAAAAACTTGAACGACCGTCAAATTTTCAAGCAAGCACAGGCTGGTTAAAACGATTTAAGTCAAGACATGGCATTCCTGAGCTTCAAATACAAGAAGAAAAACGATCTACTGATTCAATCAAAATCAAACTAAGGGATACACTGAAGGAAGAAAAGTACGCTCTCGAAAACGTTTACAATGCAGACGAAACCGAGCTCAAGTGGAGAGCTTGGAGAGTGGAAAGCAGCACCTGGTCCTAAAATAAGTAAGGATCGTATCACTGCCTTAGCCTGTGCTAATGCTACTGGCAGCCACGGATTGCCCATGCTTGTAATTGGTAAAAACAAGAAACTACTTTGCTTCAAACACACTAATATGTCTGCGATGCCTTTCATTTACACTTCGCAAAAGAATGCTTGGATGGATAGTACAATTTTCATGGAATGTTTGACAGAAACTTTTATACTCTCTGTACAAGCTCATCAATGAAAAAAATGGTATAAGAGAGAAAACATTATTGCTTCTTGATAACGCCCCAATCGTCCATCATGTGACATCTTGAATGGGAAAGATGCGTTTATAAAAGTCGTCTTTCTTCCCCCTAACGTGACTTCATTATTACAGCCCATGGATCAAAGAGTTATTAAGTTATTTCAAACGGTAGTATAGAAGAGAATTGTCACTTAAGTTATTTTTGGAAAAAGAAGAGGAGGGAGAAGAAAGCCTGATAAGACATCATAGAAATATTGATTTAAAAGACGCGTCACGCATGGTTAAAGCAGCATTTATGACAGTTAAAAGAGCAGAACTTGAAAAATACCATGGAGTAAAGTTTTGTGTTTAGGGGAAAATCCGCAAAGTAGATGTGCAAATGAGAAACAGGAAGATATGTCTGAAATGATAGATATGCTAAAAAAGCTCGATTGCAATGAATGTGATAAAGAAGAGGTTCAATAATGGATTAAAATCGACGATTAAGATCCCGCGTACAAAATAAAATAGGATAGCGAAATCGTAGACATCATGACTAATAAGGTTAACGCCACCACTATCGCATCAACTAAAAGGTTATTTAATGAAGGTGAAAACATATTTAGTACTTCTAAAGCGTTTGCTTGCAGAGATATTGCCTAGCGTTGGTTTGAAGCAAAGGCTGGAAGCGACCAGTATCAAATATCAGTCCTTTAAAAAGTAAGTGACGTAGCCGCTCGTAAGCGGGAAAGGTTGTTCCAGGTAGACGTAGATCGAAGATTTTTTTGAGCGTTAACTGTACCTAGTATGTACATACATGTTTTACTACAAGATTGTCTGCACTTTTCTTTATTTAATTCCTCTTTGTCATTAAAGATGTAAATGTAAATATGGTTTTCATTTACCTGTACGTAAATATGAATGGCTGAATCAAATACACAACATACATATAGTATGTTCAACTATCCGAAAATACCAGTTTTCCGAACACCCACGTCCTCCAATTAGTTCGGTTTATCGACGCTCTGCTGTACTTCAAATTTCAGGCAATATCCTGATTTTCATACGCATAATTTGGAAAATTTTACGCCAAAACATGCTCTTTTTGAAAAGTTGAATTGCTTGTAGAATAATTGGCCTTTGTATTTCACAATTCAACCAGTGTATTGTATCAGAGACTCAACCAGTGATATATCTTATCAATTGATATATCCTTATAGTAAAGAACTTTTTTCAATGTAAAAAGCAATAAAATGTGGCAAGGAGTAAAGAAGCGCCAAAAAATTAGATGACGTATCATGCACTGAACTTTGAAATAGCGCAAGAAGTGCACTCCTGTTTAATCGCTCCGCGAAGGGTTTAAAACTTGATGTGCATTGTCTTGATGTTTGCAACATCTTGGTGCATAGGTAAATCCCCGTGAACAATATGTGAAACGCTTCATGTTCAATGTGTCGCTTAAGTATCGCTCTTGGTTCAGGAGTTGTTTCACCTGTGTTTCGTCCTGTGCGATGCCGTTCAGAAACATTGGAGCAACTCTGCCATATCCCCGTAAGCCTTTTTAACCATTTTTTGGGTTTGGCTTGGCGATTTCTCAAGTTTGACCCAAAACTTTATCCAATGTCGCTGCTCGAATTTTTAACTCTTTTTTTTACTTCAAAAACGACAAAAACATGTTTCACAGTCATTGGCACACTCAACAAAAGTTTGTAGGTGCTTGCAGCTAGTTTTTGGTATTGCTCAGTGTTTTCTACACCTCACCTTTCGATTCAAAATCCCCTCCACAGATCCGTGGACAATATAGACTACCAGTACTTCTGCGATTGGTATAGTCATAAGGATTTTCTTCTTAGACATTCCAACACCTATGATTTGTTTCCTGCATTTTTATTTATCCCATGCCAATCAAAAATGTTCAAAGCCAATGATATGGTCTCTGTTTCTCAACAATATTCCACTCTACCACCGTATATCAAATTTTCCAACGCTTTTATGTCGTTTTTTTCGCAGAAGGATAATATCTGTTCTTGCTCATTACCTCGTTTTGAAATATGGGCTACATATTCATGACTTCATTAATATTTTTCTTTTTAGCATTCAGATTCATTAATTCTAAAAGCCTTTTCGCCATTGACTTATTCCTGATGTTAATACTTTCATCCTTGTGTACTCAACACATTTTTCATTTCCCACAAACTGGGTCGACAATGATTATTCCCATTGTTCTCGGTTATCAACAGCCCCCAAATCCAACCCCTTTGGGCATCAAGCCAGTTCATTGTTGTTGAGAATACTTTCGTTTTTCTACAGGACACAGAAATTCAACAGAAATTGCTTGGAGGCATACCCGAAAACAAAAACCAAACAGCTGAAACTATTTTCGGTATCAAACAATAGAAAGACCGAGATAAAGGCGACTTTAAACTTGTGTTTTTGGCGAATGACAAGAAATATGCTCCATAAGCCTTGTACGTCATACATATATATACTCGTATATGTAGGTGTTACTGTATGTGTTAATCAATATCCTACGATGATTGTAAATACAAGCGAAATCGGTCACATATTTAATTGCTAGTCCATGACTTCGCATATCTTGATGTTTTGTTTTACTATTTGAAAGGATTATGTATGGAATCTGTGTCCTTTGCTGGTGACAATGTAAACTTAGTGACTTGGAGAAATTAAATCTTAGATGACATCAGATAAATGAGTTGAAATGAAGTATTTAGTGTTGATATTGGATATACTTCTTACATGTTAAATTAATTGAACAGGACTGTTTTGTCATTTAACATAAGAAAAAGTATCTTTCAGGTAATTGAATATTTTTAACCTATACCACAAACCCAAGAAACAACATGAGTGGGAGAAGGCAATCGATTTTAAACCAAATGTTGAGGCGACCGGCAATTAACAACATAGCATCCGATTGATCCTTTATACATTCAAACAGCATCCACACAGTACAAATAGAGTCTTCCCATTTCACAAATGTTTTTGGTTCTTTTAAATTTTTAACCACCGTGCGGCAAATTTGAAATCCTGTTCCTAGACTATCCTTTGTATAAATGAAATTTTTGAAGGCTGTCAAAGATATTCCTTGATAATATCTCAGAACTGCATGAACTAGAATTCTGTCTGCTTCGAACATTTGCATTATAACCAAAGTGCCACATGGAGTTGAAGAGGTATAAGGAGACTTTCGATCCAATCTTTCCATCCAAAAAATTTTGATCAAATCTAGGGACTTCATTTCCTTGTTTCAAATTTGGCGCTGAACCAGATGGAAAACTTTCTTGAAACGTTTCATTTCGACAAACTGTCGCTTTTGAACAGTAACTTTTAAGTATTTAGTTTCTGGTAGACATCTAGAATCTATTGAACTACTAGTTCTTACTAGTATTGACTTCATGCTACATAAAATGTTTTTGGTGTTTGTAGGAAGAACATCGTGGTTGTTTCATTTGTCTTACGTTGGTAACCTTGGAGTGTGGATGAATGATGAAAAATTATAAAACGATTGGCGCTTTCTTGTAAGCTAGCCAATTCGCTTGATTCTTTATTTCGAAGAGTTGTTCTACTTTTGTTGTGTTAGAACGAAGGAGATTACTCATACTTTGAATGTGGGATTACCAGACTCGCCAGACTTCTACACTTCCCAATAAAAACCTCTCCTGCCAACTGTAAAACCTAGGCTGGAACTTTTTGAAACATGACTTCAGGTGAGGTTACGTGTTACTATAACTGAAGTCCCCTTAAGATTACGGGAATCCTTTGTCTCACGGGAATTGAGATATGAAAACACAGTGCTTCAAAAGATATCTTTCCTTCACAACACCTCTTGATGCTCGAATATGCGTTTTTCAACCGTAAGAACTGCTCGGACATAATGTACAAGTAGATTCCATTCGTCAATCGCTGTAGGTACTTCTCCGATTAAAGTTTGCAGGAAGAGTTTCTTTAAATTTACTGCTGAGGTCTTTTGCTAGCAAAAAATTTGTGACGCACATCATTCACACCTCCCTTATAAAATACATGCAGTTAGACTATAGTAACCCATCACTCTTGTGCAGATTACATTGGAAACATCACATACGCTCAATAATTGCATCAAGAAGAAATAAGTGTCGATCTGCAGTTGATAGAGGCATAGTCACAGGATGTAGATCATATGTGCAGTCTGACCTCAATTTGTGTCACATTCCCAGGAGTGTTGCCAATCGCTGAGGCAGCGTTATCTCTATCCTCAGTGTCTTCTCTTCTGTGACGGTGAATGTTTCTGACGTATGATGAGTATAATCAAAAATAACAAAGAGATTGCTTGGAAAATGCCGTTCGCAACGCTTCTTGTCTCATCATCTCTTACAACCACTTTTGGTATAACTCCTTTCGCGAAACCTAATCGTTCCGTCCCAAAGAGAAGAAGAGAGTACAGAGCGCTTGTTGGGAGGCGTCTGCTCAGCGTGTTGGAGTGAGTGCCGTTCCAGGCACTGCTGTGTTGTTAGCGTTTGTCTAGGTTTATTTAGAATAACTCATATTTGACGCTATTAATAAGGCCAGGTTTTTTACTGCTGGATTTAATTGGATCAACACTTTTTCAATACGAATATATCTCTCTCAAGGGACATGCTTTTTGACTTTTTTGAATTACCACTTTGGTTTTTCCAGTGCCAGCTTGCTGATCCAGCTCTCGCTAGCTCATCAGTTCTTTCGTTCCCCTCTACACCGCAGTGTCCAGGAACCCATGTCAGTTTTACATTTACGTGGGTTGTTGCGGTTTTGAGAGCCTGCCTACAATCCTGCAACAGTTGTGAAACCACGCGGTTAGAGGCAAGCGCCTGCATGGCCGACTTACTGTCCGAGAGTATTTTTATTCTTTCATTAAGGTTGTTTGTTGCCGCTTCTATATCCGCTTTTATTGCAAAAACTTCCGACTGGAAAACTGTGGTGTGGCTCTCCAGTTTATAACTTCGGTTGAGTTGCGGGTGATCTGGAAAAAAGATTTCGGCGCCGCTTCCCTCATCCGTTTTGGAACCATCGGTGTAGGCCATAATTTCATTTCCAGATGTGAAATCCTGCACCGTTTCCCACGCTCCTCTGGTCAGTATGCTGATCTTTTATGGAATTGTTGACTCCATTATCATTTGGATTCTATCCAGCTCCCTTTTACTTGACGGGGCCGTTCTCTTCTTTTTTTCCAAAATGCATACGTGCCCCGTTTGAGTCAGGTTAGATAACCCATACGTGGATTTCAATCTGATGCTCAAAAGTGATGCCTCTCTGAAGATAAATTTGTCGAGTGGCATTAGATTGAGCATTATCTCCATTGCAGCAGTTGGCGTAGTCCTAATGATACCTTTGATGCCAAGGCAGGCCATCCGCTGGATATTATCTTATTCTTTTGCAATAGTTCGCTTTTGTAGTGCCTGCCACCAAACCAATGCCCCGTAAGTGGTTATTGGCCTCACTACTGTTGTGTAAATCCAGTGGGCGATTTTGGATTTTATTCCCCAGGTTTTCCCCACTAGTTTTTTCATTGTGAAGAGCGCCGCTGTAGCTCTCCGTCTGACTGCTCCTATGTGTGGAGTCGAATTTAGCTTACTATCCGAGTCCCAGTCATTCAATCTCTGCACTAGCATATATAGTCTGAGTTGCGCATGCCCGACTGTGCATCTTACGACCAGCGCCGCAAAACCGACCGCGTATCCTTTCGAAAAGGGTTCTTCCGGTCGCGTATATTTCAGTAGTCTATCATTGGAGATGTTCCCCAGGTGAAGGCCAAGGACGGAGTTCTGCGCAACATGAGGCAACAGCTATCATCTTGTGCCTAACTTCTTAATAGAATGCTATCTTTTAGATACTCTCTCCGAATCTACGTAAGATAGTCTTGTACTTCAAAATGATTTTCAAGTTCTTCCAGGATATCCCAGAGCTATATCAAAGCAACCGGCAGGACTACAAGTCCAGTGGAACTTCTGATTGATTTTGCATGTGGGACCATGTTGATTACTTCAATGATTGCGTCCTAGGTAGAATAACCTGCCCCGCTGCGATATATGCTATTTAGAAAGGAAATAATACATGGTCGGAGGAGACATTCGACCGACAGACATGATTGCACGACAAGATTGTCCACATAGTCAATAAAAAGTGATTATCTGGCACTTCAAGCTTCAGAGAGACGTAATAGGAATCTTAGGAATCATCTTCAAAAAACTTTCTTTATATCGGAAACACTTCTCCTCATTTTCAACTCCCATATGTAGGAAAACAACTGGCTGGTTCTGAGTAGTTATGGAATGCCTAAATACCTGAATCTCCCAAAGTCTGAATTATATGTTCACAAACAGCGAGCTGCAACTGCTGACAGATGATTCAAATTTGTGCTTTCATTTTAAATACTGTTTGAAAGAATGATTCTATCTCACTAATCGAAACAAGCTTACATGTGCAAAACATGTTAAATGTCAGAACCGATCATCTTTTCCAAAATGAAAAATTCATTTCGATGTTCTACAGGTCAGAGGCATTGATTGGAGCCTTGCGTTACATCGTGTGATTATCATTCTGTTCCTATCTACCTTGGTATTGCATAGAAGGATGTGGTCCTTCAGAGACTCGCTCATAATCTACATAAGATTTTCTGGTACTTGTAAACAATTTTCAACTGGCTCCAGGATATCCGCTCATCTGGAGCAGTTAAATGCCTTTCAAATGTCCACAGTAGCAGGCAGGACAAAAAACCTTGATTAACTTCTGATTGCCTCTGCACGCTGAACCACGCTGACTACTTCGTAGCCGCTGCTGCATCATAGTCTGTTTTCGAGTAGGAAACTGATAGATCATCAGACGGGATTTTATTGAGGACATTGTATTTGTTTCAATTTTTTGAGTGCGAATCGATTCTGACATCTTACATGTTTACATATTCCAGGCTTAAGCATGATGGTTTGTAAGGCACATGCCGTTTCGATTTGTGTGATGGATCTGTTTAAAAAAGTCTCTGTTTAACCCTAACATGGAAGATATAGGTGTTTGTATAAATGTCAGGACATTCAACCATTACTGTAAACCAGTCGGTCGTTTTACCGCAGATTGTAGTTGAAGAAACGGAGAGGTGTTTTCGGCATCAGGGAGATTTTTTTAAAGCAGAATAATTCCCAATTCATTGCCTTTTATAAACTCTATAAGCTCAACAGCCCTTTAAAGGAAGGTGAGGACATCCCTTTTTAGCATTTCTGGAAATATCTAGCTTTGTGTATAAGCCAAAGAAGAATTCGCTCATAGAACTACGAATCAGACTTATTGTTCGTTATTTTTGCTTCAGTTTGTTAAAGTGTCTTTTGAATAGTAATCGCCGTATAGTCTTCCACGTTTTTCATGATTCCCAGGACAAACTTCATAACTGGTCGAGTAATTTCACACTCTGTGACAGATCGTGACAGATCCCCGCAAAATTAGCAAATTGCTGGCAGTCGGAATCGATGAAACTTTTACACATTTGGCTGGAAGAGGCTTCATTAGTCATATTGGGTCAACAGAATTTTAATATAGATTATTATAGTAGGCCTTCAAGCACAAAGTTTTTCCAATTTCCCTGATAAGCAAGTCAATTTCAAGTCAATTTAAAAGTCAACTTAATCAAAAGTTTTGCTGTGTCGAGAGTTTTGGCTATTTTGCTTCCGTCCAACATCTGTAAGGTTGCTTTTTGACATGAAAGTCTTACGCTGTATTATTTATTCAAATTCCTGATTTTCTTCTCTTACAATATATTCTGATGTCGGAACAACTCATGATATAGCAGGCTTCTGTGAAATTTTCTCTTTTACATTCTTAATATGTTTAGATGCGAGTGAAATTGAGGTGAGGGATCTTCAGCCTTGATATTATCATTTATGGTTTCATAGATAAATTGAATGGGAGCTTGCAATTATTTCAATTTTGTTGGATTTTTTCCGGTCAACATCGTATTTATGAAGTCTCTTGTATTAGGTCAGTTTCCCTGTTTCCTTTTTCCCTTCTAGTTCTTGCTTTCCATTAGTATCTTGCTTTGTGAAAAGCTGCAACTGTTAAAATACAACAAAGTAGACAAGTCTTTTTGAACCCTGAGGATTTTAAATTTTTTAACTTTCTATAATTTCACATAGAACATAAGACTGTAATATGTGAGTGAAAGATGGAGTACACTTTCTTCTTAAAGCTTCCTCTGAGGAAATGTGACATAGATTAGCTCAAACTTGAAGCCACTAGCTCCAGCTACAAATATGACTGGGTTTTTTTTTTGGAGAATGATTTTCATGTAAACTTGCCACAGGATGACCTTAGAAGTAACCAAAGACAGACCAAACTTCATCCTGAAAGTATTTGAATTTATGGCTAGAAATTTGCCGTGCTCAAATATGCTAGGTATTTCACCAGGGCACTCATCCTCAACAATTGACTGATGGAGTCTTCTACACAGAACTTTTGATAATAGAACTTAGCTTGCTCAACATATATTAAAAATGCGTATGTGCCACACTGCGTCTAAACTGTGCAACTTTCCTACTAATAATTAGAAAATACGAAAACTCATATTCCATTTTATCTGGTTGAGAATAGCTTGCAAAGTAAGAGAAAGTAACGCTTTGTTTCCACAAAATAAATATACAAGGCGACCACAAAAATTCTTTCGGTTTTTATTTGTCAAAATAAAAAGCTCGCCAATTTCAAATCATACATTTTCATTCGGGGAAGTAGTCACCATTTGCTTCAATGACCTTCTACCAAAACTTTACAAGATCATAAACGCTATTTTTATAAAAGTTCACATTCTTTGGCGCAAAAACCATCTTTATTTCATTTTCGACATCCTCTTTAGTTCGAAACTGCCGATTTCACATATGGTTGTCCATGGCTCGGAAAAAGTGTTAGTCCGATGGATCGATGTCAAGGAAGTACGGTGGATGTGGAAGAATTTCCCATCCAAGCGAGGTGATCACTTTCACAGTGGTCTTTGCTGTATGCAGCCTGCCGTTGTCCTGATGGAACAGAACACCTTTCCTGTTCACCAAAGACGGTTGTTTTTTTGCAAGTGACGCTGCAACGATTGGTAGCTGGGCCGAGTACACATCTTTATTGATGGTTTGGCCGCACGGGAGGAACTCAATATGATCGACACCGGCCCTGGTCCACCATACGCTCAACATGAACTTCCTTTGGTGAAGATTGGGTTTAGAATAGATCGAATACCCTGAACCTTTTCGCTAACTCCTGGCATGTTAAACTTGAATCCACTTCCAGAGCCTCCTTCAATTCGCCTCGTCAAATGAAAATGACCGATCGAAGCGAGGCTGATCTTTTAAGATCGTATCACCACTTCTGAACGTTTTGTACCAGATTTGTGCAGTGCACTCTGTCACTGCATTGTGCCCAAACGCACTACAAATTTTTCTAGTCGCTTCTGCAGCGTCTGTGCCCAGTTTAAACAATTTAAACCGCGTTTGACACCGAGATCTTCACTGCTACCAAACACCAATTCTGTCGACCATATGAATTCCTCTTCTAATATAAACAAAGCACTACTGGATAAGCTTTCAGGAAACCGTAAACACGGCCGCATTCGGCAAATGGTCGTGGCTCCCTGGACATTTTAATGTGTCGCATAGCATAAACCGAAGAACTTTTGTGGTTACCTGGTATAAATTTATTTTTAATTCACAATGTTTTATAGATTCGTGGGAGATTTCGAGCCCCTCAAGTAAATTATAGGCTTAAATAAATTCACATAAATTCATTGAACAAATGACTCTTATATCCTTGTGAATGGCTTTCTGAAAACCCAAATAATTTTAGAACCTTCTACGTATTTGTTTGGCAAAGGCAATACCACGCTGTTTCAGAATTACTCAGCTTAAAGGCAGGCGTTCGAACACGTCTGATGATGAAAAATCTAAAAAAGGAAAACTATCTTTTAACTAAAGATACCTGCGTTCCACTCTCGTGGCTAAGCGCAAACAGTGAAATAAGTTTGATCGAAACGTCTCCGTAATATTTGACATACATAAAACATGCTTTGTGGTATGGAATTTAAAAGTTTCTAGTTACCATATGCTGCCGTAAATTTTAGCGTACAAACCCTTATGATGGAATATAAAATCTGATGTGATATTTTGCTGTCAGACTACTGCACAAATTTCCGGACATAAACCAACGCAGCGAACCACGAAATAGAAATAAATCGCAACATCCTGTTAGGCATTGAAATTTTGACCGTATTGGGAATACGATAACATCCCTTTTCTGTGTTGACCTATGGTTGGCCTGATTTCCATGAACTGATTTACTTGCTCATCCCTTTAGTGATTCTATCGCATCGCTGCTAATGCGTGTGCACAGAATCCTTTGAATCCGTTTCGCATAAATGTTAGGAGTGTGTCCTTTGGCGACGGTTACAGTGACAGCGGGGACAATATATCTGCAATTCCGTACTTCGGTACTTCTGTATTTTCTAGACTAGTATTATGTAGGATTCAATGGTTTGGTTGTCGTTGTGGACGAAAGTTTCGATTCCTTGTTAGTGATATAGCACCACATCAAGTTGCTGCTGGCCGACTAAGCAAATAGCGTGATAAATTTTCAGAAATTTCATCTACACCCGAGAATTATTTGTCGGCCCAAGATTTATGCGTGTCCGGATATGAGTGATGTCGTGGCATAGCTGGACATACAGGACATTTTATGTGTGCGAAATGTTTTGCTGACGGATTTAGCGTATGACATGTCAAATCATCGAGCAACACAGATTTTCAGATTTGCGCCAATTTTCGACTAAAAATAATTGACGAATATGTTGACGCATAAAACCCATTTCGATTAAGTTAGTGCACATCCGCTTTGTCCATACAACATACTTGGACCAAAAATCACAGAACTGAATGTATCTTGAACTAAATTAAGTATTGTTTACTTATAATTTAATCGTTTATGCTTTATAAACTTATTTCAGGTATTGGCTTGACCTACCTGTGTTTGTGTGAAAATGTTATTTGCGTTTGAATTTAATCGACAACAGATTTCCTACGAATTTAGAACATATTTAAAATTTTCCCCTAAAATATTACCCTCTTCGAATTGCTATTCATGCAATTTAAGACGACACTTTAAATCCTTTTATCATTTCCTCCCTTTCTATCCATTCTCGTGACATATTTTAACAAATACAAATTCCTGGAAACCCGTAATCAGATTTTCATTTTTCTCGTAGTTACGATGAAAAGCATTCGCTCTTCGTCCTGCATCTATTAGCAAAAGGCACAAAACTTTCTTTCAGTTGCCGTAACTTAATCTCATCAGTAATTTTCTTTCGTCGCTCAAGGATGGGCCGCGAATATCTCTACACCCGGCTGACACTCGTTGCCAAACAAGCCGGCGCCCAACATACAAAGTTGATTTTTGAGTTTTTCTTTGATCTAATGTATCCAAACGAAGAAGTTCGACAAGGGAACGAATTCTTCATCTTCTCGGAATTTTATTTTGAATTTTCCGTTTCGAGTCAAAGCTTTTATCATGGTGTGGATGACGTCTTATTCGCTTTGTTTGTTATTATGTTGGCTGAAGAATTTCTTAATCTGCGATTTCAAAGGGATTTTTTCACACATTTTTGACCTTGTTTCCATATCCTCTGGCGTCTCGTTTAAGGGATGGCAAACATAAAGCAAAACGATTGCTTTAACGTGATAGCTCTTAGTCAGGAAGTGTTTATAGGATGGCGAAAGTTAAGGATGGGATTCGCATATGGAAAATTTATTTTAAAAATGCAACATATGCTTCCTGTTGCAAGCAAGCTTTAGGCTAGCAATTAATACAGGATATATTTGTGTGTATTAGGTTACTGGTCCATTTATTTACGATTTTTCAAATATTTTAAATTAATTTTTCACTTTGACTAGTTATTTTTTGTTCCACTACAATTTGCAGTGTTGCAGTAGTAGTAGTAGTAGTAGTAGTAGTAGTAGTAGTAGCCGAAGTAGTAGTAGTAGTTGTTGTTGTTGTTGTTTTAGTAATAGTAGTAATAGTATTAGCAGTAGTAGAAGTGGTTGCAGTAGTAATAGAAATAGTAGCAGTAGCAGTAGTTGTTTTTATAGAGGAAGTAGGCATAACAGTGCTAAAAATGCAATAAGTGAAAGTAGTAGAAGTAAAACAATAGCGGTGATATTAGTAGCGATAGTAGTTTTAGTAGTAGTGCTAGTAGTAGTAAATGTCGAAATAGCGGTACGAGTAGTAGAAATAATAAAAGTAGCGGGTAATAGTAGTGGTAGTACAAGAAGTACCCATAGTAGCTATATTAGGAGTTGTTGTACTAGTAGTAGCAACTGTAGTAGGAGTAGTAGTCGCACTATTAGTAATAGCAATAGTAGTGGAAGTAGTAGTATGAGTTTAAATTGAGTTCTTGAGAATCGAGAACAATGAAAAACAAGTTGGCTGAATCAGGTTGTACGAGCAACATTTTATGGTATAATTGTAACAGCATACCCTTGACAAATTACATAATGATTTTTTCGCAGATGAAGAACAATATTCCCGGATTCCACAAAAATTACTCCATCTTAAGGATTCGAGTGAATTTCCGTCTTGAACGCTAGGTCCAAATTAACCAGACATAAGAATTTTCATCAATTCAATCTTCATTTGATAAGTTGATTCAAGTTGGATTCTTCGGGCTCAGAAAAATTCTGGGCTGGAGTTTATCAACTCGTGTTGATTGATTATTCAGATATGTGTTCTATGTAAATCCATTTTTCTAAAAATATCCAAATCACCGGGACATATTCTCACGAGCTTACCTTACCATTAGCTTACCCTTAGCGTATCTTACACATAGTTATCGTATAATCTTATAAGTCCCACAATAATTGTAGGGTTTTACTAGCCCCATTATTTTATGTAAATAAAACCATGCGTGTCTGAATCTTGAAATTATTTTTGACAGAAATCGCAGAATATAAGTCAAATGCAAGAAATTAAGCCGGGGTTTGTTGAATGCTATCAAAAGCTTAAGGTGAGGTCCGTTCAACGAATGGTTAGAACGGCTTAAGAACGCTAATTTTATACAGTGGTGGAACAGAGAATGTTTTTCGAGGCATCACTTAGTGAATACTTGGGGAAAAGGTCAGAATAGTTCGCGGTATCTTTAAGAATAACTTGGCTGCCATACTATGAGAAGTTTGGCCAACAGATACAGCAAACAACACCCAATCAGATACAATAAACAGCACCACTAATTTACTCAATTTACATTACTTTGCTTATTTTTGTACTCTCCTGAAACCACCAGATCTAGCTCGTTTTGAAGCGCAAATATTTTCTCACGAGTTTCGTTTGGACGAAAGAAAGCTTTTGTTTTCGGGGTAGGATTTTTAAAGAAAGGTGGAAAGAGCTCAAGCTGGTTTCGAACACGCGTCCCTGCCGCTTCTCATCAGGTGCCAACTCACAGGCCGGGACGCATCGGTTGGCACTACCAGCTTAGGTGGATATTGACTGGTTATTTACTAGATATGAATATTTTATTATCGTATAGTTATTATATTTTATTATTATAGTATTTTAATATCTTCATAATCAGTATCACAATCAGCCGTCAAATCAATACCACAATATTCCTCTGGGAGATCGTAAGAATTTCTTTCGTTAGCAAGAACTCAAAGGGCTTAATCTGGTTCAATCTACTGTATCCTTTTTGTTAGCTTCTCTTTATATTTACGGCTGATAGGATTTTCTGCTTAATTTACATGTTCATTGGTTAAAGCAGCTGTGATGGATTCCCAATTCACTCCTTCTGAAGAAGTGAGGACTCCTCAGTATAGTACGTATTTGTGGTCTTAGCAATATTTACAGGAGTATTGCGGACGAAACTATGCGTGATCTTTACATTCTCTGGGTATTCTCTGTTTTGAGGCAAATATGGTCCCTTCTTCAGTGTTATCTCAATGAAAGTAGGAATTATCTTTTATAAACTTTAGATATTCATGTGGTTGGAACATACTGGTATTGTTCGTTGCGTTTGTGTTAGCTTCCTGTATATTTCGTATTGCCAAGTTTTCGATTCTCTTGAGATCTTGATATCTAAAAATCTTAATTGTTAACAAAACGTTGTTGTTCTTCTTTTTACAATGTTCTAAGTGAAAATGGAAAAAATGATCTACCAAAAACTTCTGAAATCGTCTTTTTCACATATCGTCAAGATATCATGTACATATCTTACCCAAAAGCTTGGAAGGAGTCCCCGTTTTTTTCTAGTGTGTCCGTAAAAAGGTCACTAAGAAGAGGGGATAAAGGATTACCCATTGCTGCTCCTGACATTATTTTGAAGTCCCCCTAAACGTGAACTATGTTTTGGTCATACATAATCTAGCTAGTTTAGTGTATAGTTTAGCTGTTTTCTCGCCATTTTAGGATTCTTCATAACCTGCAATCCATTTCTCAAATATATAGCGCTTCTTTGATTGGGATGCTTGGGAATATTGATTCTACGACGAATGAAACTAATATTTCATCCTCCCTGATTTGCTCTTGCTTATTTAGGCGTTCTACTATTTCTAAAGTGTTTTTCACTGTTTGTGTCCCTTTTTTAAGTCCAAGTCTTGCTATTTCCTTTAGAACCCAGTTGGCAATGTTTTGCGTTTGTTCATTAACAACTGCGATGATTTCTCTCATTTCTTGTCCTTCTGTGTGTATTTTTGGGAGGCACCTAGTCCTCGGTAGAAAAGGGTCTGGCATCGTCATATCCGTTCAACGTTCAATTATTAATTCACACTCTTTGATTGCTTTCTCTATGCTTTTTAGCGAGCTAGGTAGTGGATCGTTACGTAGTTCTAGAAAATTTCGATTTTTAAGTTTGTTATTGACTTGATCATCATAGTCTGCTTTGTCCATGATCAGTACGGATTTTCCCTTATCCGCTTTAAGATAATAAACTTTCTTCAGCTTAACAGCAAGGTTTTCTTGATTATGATTTGTTAGGGTTAGTGGTATTTTAATTTTATTGCTGTTATTTTATTCCTAATTTCGTGGCCGTGTTGAATCTCTGTGAACACTCGCGCCTTTAGCTGAACTCTACTGGATGAAGACAAGGTCAATGACTATTGTAAGACCCTTATGCGTCAAACAGATCTCGTGCAATGTAGAAGACTAATTTCAATCCCAATTCATTTCCGATTTATACTTTATGATTCATGTAATGGCAGTTAATGAGTCAAAAAAGCAAAACAACGAATTTATTGAATGTTTAAAAATAATTAAAATAATAAAATAATTAAAAATAAAACTAAAACCAATTTTAATAAAGAGAGCTGCTGATTTGGGTTCTGCCTCCCTCCAATTATTTATGTCATTACCAGGTTTTTTGTGTTTAGGTATCAAGACCAACGTTGCTGCCAACATTACCCAACGATGCATTTAGTTTTACTGTGCAGCAAACTCTCAGTTCCATTTGATTATCAGATTCCTTTGAATATTCTTTGTTGGAAAATGTTCATAGATTATTGTCAAATATATTAAAAAATTTATCTGTTATACGATTTCACATTTTCAATGAAATTGAAGTGCGTTTCGAAAGACCTTTCACGTCACATGTAATGAATGCCTAGGAAAGATGACGAAATCGTACAACCAAATAAATAAAATGTCAAGGGTACCTTCGAATACAATTAATAAATTCGATTTGAAAGCGAAACCTTTTCAAATGCATTTCAAATTACTTAATCCGCGTCCACATTTATAATTAATGTATGGAGCGTCGCTGTATGATTGATGTCAAACTGTAAACATAATTGATCGTTAATATATTCCACAAAGATAGTTGTGTTCAACTCACCATCCAGATGATTTCATTAATCTCTAAATTGAATTACCGTCTTCCAAGTCGTTTGCTATCACGATTGGCTACTGCAGACGCTTGGAATCTTATTATGAAAAACCATTTTGAAACATGACCATATTTCAATTATTCCATGATATGATTAATGATCCTTGCGATTGATCCGATATCGACACATGAGGCATTTAAAACATCTTGTCTCGTTGAGATAATCGATAAGCAGGTAAAAAAGATCTATCGACAATCTATATGAATGGCGATCTTATCTGAAGTAGCCACCGTAAGTGATCGGAGATGGTTACAAGAAATGCAAAAGACCAATTCGTCGCGGCGGTAGTGGTGCTGATGCCGTTGATAGAACTCAGAAGAAACTCATTGAAATTCAGATGGCATATCCTTCATAGCATCCGCGGATGAATGAAAGCATTTAGGTTTGATAAAAAGAACGATATACGTTCATTCGTTAACATGATCCCTTCGTTGGATTTAAAATAATTTTTAACCTTATCTGCAGAAAAAGATAACGACGAAAATATTCTAGCCGCCAGCGTATTAAGTCAACAAGGGATTCGAAATTATTTTGGTGACCACGTTAGCTGAAGGAGATTGGGGTCATAATCGTGATAGTCTGTAGCCTTATTTGAAAAGGGTTTGGAGAATGAATTCTCGAACATGTTGAATAACAGCAAAAAAGGTGTAGCACGAGTTTATAAACCTCAGAAGAACCAAGATCATGTGCCAATATGAAGTATGTGATATCTTTCTTATTCCAATTTTCAATTTGATATAATTTCCAGCGTATCCCCAAAACTATGAAGGATAAAAAGGCTTCTCTTATCTGAAATAAAACAGATCAACGGGCACCACTCTCCCTTTTCGAGGTCTTTAATGGTAGGAGTATAAAAAATTTCGGCATTTTTAGGGAATTTTAGAGGGATCATAGCAGCGTTTTACGTGATTTATTTGACTATTACAAGAAAAATTCCGTTTTTAAACGTCTGGCGCGAATACTTTAATAATGCATCATCAAAAGAACACATGTCCGAATTGCGAACCGTACAGGAGTTGAAAATCGTTAATTGCTTTTGCTATGTAGCAGCGGATGAGTAATTTTTATTCATATTTACCTGGCGGCCAGAAATTCTGGGAATTTTTCAGGGAATACATGCATTTAATTAGATGTCGGCCCATATGTGATGGCAGCCTTTTAACATGTACTTTGAAGTTTTGCAGACATATCCTGAACAATACAATGCAGTTGAATGGACGTAGACTGTGCATTTATAGTACCATCCTCATTGCTCTTATTCGAAATCGCATAGTCATAAGAGAGCGTAGCAGGATTTCTATTTTATTTTCTGTCACTCATGGGCAGGAACATATTTTTGAAAATTATGATCACATTTATGCTAGATATTTATGCATATACAGCTGAAATACGCCGAAAAAATCAATTCGAATTGGTGAATATGTGCATTTTGCTTATTTAGTGGATATTTCACGAAACCAAGGAAGGCGTCTAATCATTGCATTCTAATTAAACGGAAGAATTATGTATTCCTCCAGGTATTAATCTGGCGCCAGCTATTAAAAGACGAAAGTTAAACCAATTGATAGTCATATGTTATTAACTGATGTCAGTTTTGTCTGCTTTTAGTATAAAATAAATTCGTTAAATGTAAGTGAATTTTTTTTAACATTCGTCCTAATAATAAGAGCAATAGTAAAATTTATTATTAATTTACTATTATTACTGGGGTACACATATTGGAGTCCTTCCATCGGGACAACGCTGATTTGTAAAGTGTCAGCTGACAAGGCCCCCCATTTTGGTGTGTGAAAACGCTAACCTAGCTTATCAAGTTTACTCTGCATGGATTACCTTGGGTCCTTCAAAAAGGTGACCGGTGTGCGGTTGGCTATGGTACCATCGTGTCTCTTCCCTATTACTATGATGTTAGCCGCTTTTGTGGTTGGGAGGTGAAAGCCATCTTCGCTCTGCGTGGTGCACCCATGATTTCCGATAAACTGCCTCCCATGTGACACCGAGACCTTTGCTTCGAACTTTTCACTGGATTTCTTCGGGAAAAATCTCTTTAATTTCTTAAAATGATATATTCGAGTTTGGTCGATCCATTTTTTAGGAGAACGGACAGAGGAAGGGTGTCAGAGAGAAAGAGAGAGATAGAGAGGATGATCCTCTTATTCTTTGCGTTGCTAAATGATCAAAGATGCATTTCTCAAGAAAAGTATTGCGTTCACGTTAAGTGACACATCGTTTTTATTTGTCTGTAGATAACAAAATCATTCTATCTCCACTTTTTGAAATGAGCACAGCTCTCCACTCAATATTGTACGGTGGCTGCCTGGATCAAAAGCGTGATTGGTTCAAGTAGGCGTCATTGTACGTTACTCCTGATGTCAAGTTGGTTCTTCGCCGATTCCCAATCTGTCAGTCTCTTAACATCCAAGTTAGAAGATTAGGGATCCTGCAAACTATGTTTAATTTCACATACCAAAACCAACGGCGGGAACAAGGAATACTCCTTGAAAACTTCTCCCATTTTTCTAATTATTGATAACTTATACCCAAAGCAAAACCGGTGCCTGTTAATGTCGTCAACGAATTTTACCTACCTAGGCCTTTATTTCATTAATCATCTGACGAATCAGTTTTCTAGGTGACCCGCATGCCTATATTATGAATCTACCTCTCCCTAATTCCTGAAATGTTCGGTTTCGGGTCGTACGAATCCAGTACAAGTCAGGCTTATAATGTCAGCCATTTTTGTGACTCAAAGAATGAAAAGACTCATAATGGAGTTGGCTGCATTCCGAGCTGCAATTTCTTAAGTCTCCGTCGCATTCTTCATAATGGCCTAATTTCTCAAAAATACTATGCGTAAACGCCTTCTCCTCCATTTTAGCAATGTTCAAGCCTATGGGGGAAGATTGGGTTGCCTTGTTCCAAGAAAAACGCTCGTCCATTTCGAGTGCAATGTATTACTGAAGTACCTTCCATTTTCAAATCATAGCCATGTTGCACTACAAACTTAATATCAATTACGGAGCCCAAATGATGCGATGCCCGATTGATTGCAGATCTAGCCTATGCTCTCGTTGTTGCTGTGCAGCTTAATATCAGCAGAAAGTCTTTCTTTATCTTCCTCGAGAATAGTTTGAGTTCTTGCACTGCGTTCCAGATGGATCTTAAAAAACTCAGACCGTATCTTAGCTTTTACCTTTTCAGTGCCTCTTTGAAATTTCAACACCTAGAATATGGACTAGATTTTTAGGTCTTTAGGTCTGTTTTCCTACTCAGTTTACAGTATGTTACCTTTTCGCACTCTTTTGCTTGATGTAAAAAAATGCCATTATTCAAATATCAGGACCTCTAATTAAGTTCTTTTTAGTATTTGAAAATGCGTCCGAATGCTAAGCACGCAAAGCATCGCATAATGTTCACCATTCGACGTTTCTTATAGACTACCATGCCGATTTGAATTTTTTCCATCGCCAAAGTCTTTCACTGGCACGTCCACTTTTTCGACTTTTTCCCCTTCGACATTGGTTTGCGTTAGCCATAACACAAAGCTGACTGAAAAACTGAAGAATTTTTCTATTGACTTCTTCTGCATCTTCGACTCTCATGACGCATTCGACATATCTTATTACAATTTGTTGCTGTATCAAGATAACAGCTTTCATGCCTCTAACGTCCATGGTGGTAAACTGGAACAGGCTTTTCTGTGAACGTAACCCCGGATTTCCATGAAGACAGCAACTGTTTTGGTCACATTTTCCGTACTCCAGATTTTCTATTATTTCTTTGAAGAGGTCGAAGTAAGCCTTCCTGTGCGTGGGGTTAACACGTAGAGCACTCCTGCGATGCTTGCGTCTGGCCTTTGAAAGCATTACGCTAGTTTCCGGGTTTTGTTGTGTTTGATTGTTTCTTTAGCCCACAACCTCTGTACCTTCTTCACTGCCTTCTGTTGTCAATTGGAAGTCGTCGTCTATCTCCTCTTAATATATATATCTCCTCTATATCTATATATCTACATCCTCTTCTTGACTGATAAATTCTGATTCGGCCCGCTTGACTTTATTTTCGTGATCGTGACCTTCAGTAGAATACTTGCCAAATTTCAGTCATTTGCCCAGTCGTTGAAAGTTTTATCGTTTTGTGTGGCTTTGTGCAGCCTTTTCAACTCATTTTCTCCTTTCATCCACCTGCTGCGATTGCTGACCGAATTCACGAGCTTGGCGGTCATTCTTTTAATGTCTTTGCTTAAGTTTTACTGGACATTGCTCAGGTTTCGCATAGCATTCCTATTTGCACATATGTGTCGCGTTTGATATTCTCTTTCACTTCTGATTTCAGATATTCTCGTGGCCAGGTCCTTGCTTAGATAAGTTTTCCCCGCAGTCAGCTAAAGGGTTTTATGGGAGCTGAACATCAATGTTCCCGAATCCACCGGTGTCGCCGTGGAAAATGTCTGAGCATCGCACTTGGCTTTCACTTTTCTAACCCTGTTTACCTTACCATGAGCTTTTTGAAGATTTTCCTCCATCTATTAAACTGGAAAAGCCCAAACAGTAGTTATAATATGGGTCTTACGGTTTCATTACCAGCTCAAGGCACTTACTAGAAGATTGCGTAGCCCCTGTCTGCTCGCAGCTCTTAGGCAATTTCGATGTTTTCTTGCTAACATTGTAACATCATGGGATTATGATTTGTTGAGTCTTCATTGGGAAAGTACTCCAGCACTGAAAAATGCTTTAGTGGCTTATCCCTGGCTTTGTTATGGATTGCTGGCAAAAGGGCCCCCAACCCTCTGCGCCGCCAAGTGATCCATGATACCCTTCTTCATAAGAAGCATCGTACACTCGTGGTGTGATATGCAGTGCCAATTGTCTTAAGATGTCAAAATCTTTCCCGTTAACATTTCTGGGCAGAGCAAGCATATTTTCTCGGGAAGGTCAAACGGAGTCCACTTCATATTCCGCGTGGGAAGATGGTGTGGAAGGTATGATCTGTTGTCCTCAGGTAAAACAAGCAAAAACGAGACGATGACATTAACATCTTATATAGCCGGGACTGAAAATATCCATGCCCATAAGTATTTGAGTCTCATAATAATCAGTCTCACCACGCTTCTTGCAGAGATTCATGGCGTCCAGGTCACTGATGTGTGTATTCATTGCTCATTCATTGTATATTCATGCTTCTTGCCAAAAAGCGAGTGTCCTCCCGCTTTCCTATTGGCCAGCAATTTCTCACTCCGTCTCCCGCCTACGTAAACAGGCTCGTCTTCGCTCTTCAGCAAGTAGAGCTATGGTGAACTCCCAGGTGATAACCAGTACCAACGGCTTAGAGACAGTGCTCAACGCAGCTGCTGTCCGCGAATTCCGGCTATCCTGCCTCTCTAAAACGCCACTTTGTAAGACGTCGTTGGTAGGGCTCTTTATTAAGAGCATCAGCCCCGACTTTGAAGCCAAACAAGAGCCCTGACTATATCGCACATATGGGTAGCTATCTTTTGCTCAAAGTTGGTGCCCCGGTTTTGGCCATAAGACGACGGACATCCGACACACCCGCATCAGCCTTCTCTTCTGACACTCGGACCTGATTAAAGTATTTTATTGATTCCTCTCCAAGGCATTTTATTGATTTCTCCGACTCGATGATCCAGATCCGATGACCAGGTATCTGCTTCATGATCTGTATGTAGACCTCGATGTTTTCCCGCGCTCTAAGCCGCTGGCTGGTCGTACACTCACTTCCTCGGCGCATCGGGACACCTAGTCTGATATAATAATAATAATAATAATAATACGATTTTTTTTCATAATAGTGTGCCTGGAACATATCTCTGAAAATTTCTTTTGGCGAATCATAAAAAAGCGTTTGAATAAAATCAAATGCAAACGGAAAACAATGGATAATCTTTCCGAGGGACAGTTCTATATTAACATCAAATGAAAATAATTGTAAACATCAAATGCGGAATAAGTTGAGTTAAAATTGAATGCTGCACCTGATTTGCTCGAAATCTTGCCTGATACAGTTGAAATCTTATCCTTACACCAAGAAGCACTTGTGAAAGGTATATGCAACAGGTAACATCAGAAACGTAAGTTTTTCCGTGCGAAAGGCAGCTTCTGCGACGATTGCAGCAATGATAAGATGGAGTGGATGCATGAATTTAAAATTAAAAATGTGTATGACTTGGTCAGCTTCGTCCTTGCAACCGACAGTGGATTTATTATTTTTTTTCGATCTCATGCCAGTTATGCAAGAAACTTTGTCATGAACATCCTTTTCTTTTGCTGTTTAAAATATTTCTCAATCTTTAGCTCACATTTCGTTGAAACTTTAAAAAAATTATTTTGTTTTATACTCGCAACGCAAACCACAAAAAAATTGATTCTGAATCAAATTCAAAATTTCATTCCATCGTTCCGTCAAAGTCCGCGGAAAGCCTCTCAAAATTTAGCAAGATAAATGAAAAGCCGCAGTGGAAAGCTCAAAACTTTTTCATTTAAAAAAAAAAACAACATCCATACAGATTTTCCGTTTCGCTTTGCGAGTCCTGTGTCTGCGCTTCCCGTTGAAATGGTGAAAACCGCGCGACCACTTATACAAATGTACATAGGAATATATCATTGAAATGAATGAAATTGTTGAAATATTCTAAAAGTTTTTGTTTTGCATAGCTTTGATGTTTGGTTTTACCTTTTGATAGGGGTAGGAGTTTGTTTTTTGTCGGCATTTGATGTTGCAAACTTAAAAATCCCAAACTCCAAAGTATTCCACAAAAAAAAAAGGAAATCTGTGTAGAAAACTTTGTCGCATGACTTCACTGCTTAGTATGAGAATGTTATTTATTCGAAGTGAGAATGCAGGACCAACACAACGTAACGAGGCCAGATACTGCTGCGTGTTCAAATTGCAACGATGCCTAATGGATATTAAAATGGGGGTTGCTAAACTTGAAGTGGTCAGCAAACATGCATCGTAAAAATATGTAAATCCTGATTAATATTCATGAGTACTACGTTGGGCTCATATCATTCCCATTAATGGTGTCTCTGATTGAAGTTATTGTTTAAATTATTAAATATCTTACAGGTGCACTGAAGATTATGAAGGCGGTTTACAGGGTGGGAAATGGATGTGGTTGTATTCTGTGCGAAAAACGTATCCTTAAAGTTGGGAGAAAAACATTATCTGGTTACAGGATTGGTTAGTTGATTGTCTTCAATAGAATACGTGGCTGGAGGAAATATTTAACAAAAAATTGGTTAGTATATTTGATCGAAGTGTTTCGACAGGTGGATTTTCTTTCCTTAAATTATCAAAGTTGATTTAAATATTCATCATATCAATGATATCATATTGCATTATTAAGCGTATTGCATTTGTTGTTATTATAGGGTCAAGTAGGGTAAATGGAAAACGGGGGTAAATGGAAAAATTGGGTATATGGAAACAAACGATACAACTGCCTCGTGGTGATTACGAAAAACTTAATTGTTCGCGATTGTCGACGTGGCAACACTCAAGAGACGTTAACAGAGTTCCCGCGAATTTCAGGGATTGATGTGTCATCATCGGTTGAAGTTGGCATTGTGAAAAAAGTTGTTATTCGAAATCTTCCTAGCTCAAGCTTTTCTCTGGAGTACATTACAAAACAAAAAGTACGCGATTACAATCATTTGATGAGTTAGTTTGGTCTTTCTTATAACCCCATACATATTTTACCCTAGGGTAAGTGGAAATAACTAAATAACTGCGCCAATTTGCGCAACAATAAATCAAACATGTGATTGTGAATAATAATTTTTGTATGTACTATACTCAAATTTTGCATATCTTATTGAGATTTATCTTAGTAAAAATTCTTAGAAATCGTTTGGACGATAGTCCAACCCACTTTCACTCTATACAACCGATAGCTAAGAAGAAGCTCTATTTGATGTGATGAACTGGAACAAGATTTAGAAGTATCATACAAGATACAAGGGATCAGTTTATAGTGTATGGCTTTTTTGATACTGTGTGTATGCTCTTATGAGAGGTGAAACTATGACGGTAACGGGAGGAGCCTCAGCTGAAAACATGGTGAACCACACCATGAGGCTCATCATGAATGCTTGCGACTGCTCTATGGCCAGGCGACGGCCTCGACACAATAAGCCTGCTGTATACTGGTGGTCGGCAGAAATCGCCGAAAAGCGGAGAGAATGTCACAAACTCCACCGCGAATCTCAACGTTTAAGAAATCGGGACGAGTCACACTCCCGAACGCTGGCATACAGGTTGGCTAGAAAAGTTCTCCGTAGGTTAATTAACGAAAGCAAGGCTCGTTGCTGGGGCAACCTAGTTGCGGACATCGACAGAGACCCGTGGGGGCTGGGTTACAGGCTTACTATGCGGAAAGTAGGAGCTGCAAGGAGGCCCTGTGTCCTTGAAACGGAAAAAATGGAGCAGATTGTTAGAGCGCTCTTCCCTATGCATCCTATCGAACTGGATAATGCGGTGAAAGCTTTAAAATCGAAAAAGGCCCCAGGACCAGAACAGCGGAAGTGATACAGCTTGCACATCAACTTTGTCCTGAAAAGCTGCTCACCACTTTCAATGCCTGGTTGCGGCAGGGCGTGTTTCCAAATTGCTGGAAAGAGACGAGGCTCGTGCTGATTCACAAGGGGAAGTGGAACGGGGAGCAACCATCTACATATCGGCCCCTATGTATGCTGAATGCCGCTGGGAAGGTACTTGAGAGGCTCATTAGAGAAAGACTTGGAGAAGCCATTCGAAATGCTGGTGATCTGTCTCCTCGGCAGTACGGCTTCAGGGCTGGTCGATCCACAATTGGTGCAATAGCAGAGGTAGTGAGCGTGGTCCAGCAGGCAGAAGCCCACAATCATTACTCGAGACGAATAGTACTGCTCATAACCCTAGATGTGAGAAATGCCTTCAACTCTGCTAGATGGATAGATATTCTTGGTGCTGTGGAATATTTCAGTGTGCCGAGGTGCCTGATGCAGATATTGATAAACTACCTCAAAAATCGGAAACTCATCTATGACTCGTTGGGAGGCCGGCGAAGAATTAATTTGACATCAGGGGTGGCGCAAGGTTCCGTTCTGGGCCCGGACCTCTGGAATGTCTCGTACGATGAGCTTTTGAGGCTGCAGTTACCGGGAGAGTCGCGCCTGGTTGGCTACGCAGATGACGTAGCAGTACTAGTCGCCGGACATACTGTCGGACAGACGCAGCTCAAACTGGATGCGGTAATACGCCGAGTGAGCGAGTGGATGACAGACCGTGGGCTTAGCCTAGCGCTGGAAAAGACCGAGGTCATCCTCACAAAGAAGCGAATCCCTCGTGTTATGCCGGTCCGTGTAGGGGAAATGATCATCAAGTCAAAAGAATCAATCAGATACCTTGGCTTGATGATTGATTCGAAGATGAGTTTTTTCGAGCAGGTTCGAGCGTCAGCAGATAAGGCCTCCGTGTGGGTATCGGCGCTAAACCGCATTATGGCCAACACGCAGGGGCCAACCTCGACCAAAAGACGTCTACTGATGAGTGCAATGGAGTCAGTGCTCTTGTATGGCTCCGAGGTTTGGGCAAACGCTCTTAATAAAGAGACGTACCGAAGGCGTCTGGCACAGGTGCAGAGGCAAGGAGCTTTACGGATAGCCGCTGCATACCGCACTGTCTCTGAACCTGCAGTGCTGGTAATCTCGAGGGTGGTTCCAATCAAATTACTTGCAGACGAACGGAAACGTGTGTAGTCACGTAGGAGGGAGTTGGCGAGAGAAACCGTCAGCCGAGAGGAACGGAGAAGAACCCTTAACTTATGGCAGCAAATATGGGAAAACGAAACGTGAGGCAGATGGACCGCACGGCTGATAAGTGACTTGGGGCCGTGGTTCTACAGAATGCATGGTGAGACTGATTATTATCTGACGCAACTACTCAGAGGTCACGGGTATTTTCAGTCTTACCTGTATAAGATGGGAAAGACACCATCCCCAACTTGCGTGTTCTGCCCGGGGATGACGGATGACACCTTCCACACGTTCTTTACGTGTAATTTACGTGATTCACAAGACTCCGTTCGCATCTCTCGGAGAAAATTGGCGTAATTTCCCCAGAAAATTTAACGGGAAAAATGATGAAATCAAAGGACAATTGGAACTGTGTGTCGCATTACGTACGGACAGTACTTGTTATAAAGAAGGGCATGATGGATCGCTTGGCGAGGGAGGGGACATGTCTGTAACGCAATATTATAGTAACTAATCGCAATTCCTTCCTATCCATTCGTTGAGAGAGATTTCCCTTAGCCTGAAGACATCGCTAAGCGATGATTAATGAGGCCTAGTCCGAAGTAATGTGACAAACAGTTCCAGGCTAGTCGGTAGTCCGGTAGCGGGGGAGTCCGACACTCAGGGCGTAAATAGTCTTCACCTCCCAAACAAAAAAAAACTATGTTATAAAATATGGGTATATTTCTACAGACAAAGCTTTGCACTTTTTATGTAAATATCGGTTTGGTAACGATAAACGATTGAATGGTAAAACCCCTTTCTCGCGTAGAAAGTGTCTCCCAGCGTGGATTTCGCATCTGAAAATAAACGCAGACAGGAGCTCCCTTTCCTATGACTTTTGGACTAAACTAAAGAACTGCAAACTGGAGCTCCAGAAAGCTAGAGAGTGGCTGCGTGCATTAATTCTGCGTGATTTTTACATAAAATGTCCTTTTTTAGTCAATAGCAAGGAAACTGTCTACCAAATGGGCCTCGTGATGTGATAAATTCTTTCGTTTGTCCAAGATATTGTCGAAACCCTAGTTTAGTGCGGCGCATTGAAAAGATCCTTAAGATGAAAATAAATTTTATGTTTCTTTTGAAAGATATTACAAACAAGTGTAAATAAAATAAGTACGATATTATGCTCATCTTTTTTTTAACTCCGAGAGCGAACTTATTGACTTTTCTCATAGGTTTTATAGTTTGTCAACAGAATTTAATTTTTTAGTTTATTTTTTTTTTAGTTTAATCCTTTGCAGGGAGTGTACATTTGATTAGAGTAAAATTTGAGATTTTTATGTTTGTAGCAATTCAAATATTTAAGATCCTTGGACTTTCGGTCAAAAGTTCATTTTTTAGCTATTATTAGAACATTTTTATCTTTTGTTTTATAAAATTCTGGGCTTAGTGCAATCATAGGTAAAGTAAGTTGCAATGCTTCCTCCTCGGCGAAAAGTGTGCAGCTTTAATATCTATATGGTAGCAAGTCCATCCATATGCTCATGTGGACCACCCTGAATTATCAGTATGCATCCAGAACAGACTACACTCCATTAAACAAAGAGACCCATCCCATACGTGGTGAAATGAAACAGTAGTAAACGTTCGAATTCATTCCACTCCATTCTTTTTCGCGTGTGTTGAACATACGTAGAAGTGCGGAAAGATAGAGGCCGTCCAACGGAACATCTCTTGTCACAGTAATTACTTGCGTGTACACTATGAGTGTCCCGTTGCCATAAAAGGTGTGAACAATTGTTCGATGGTGAAAACCAATTACCGACAAAGTGCATATACTATTGCTTGGTAACATGTCCAAGCCCTTATGGTGTGGTGTCTTATCTTTGAAAAGTGCACAGAGACAATAGAATGGAACTTCCAATTTGGCGATACACCAAAAGCGATTTGCATTCGTTTAATTACTTTGCGTGAAACAATGCACCTTTTACTGTTTAAAGAAAAGAAAGTATGGGGAGTAGTATCTGAAAGGGTGTAGATTAATGTTGGAATTTCATGATCACATCCATGGTATGCTAAATTGGTGTCTTTTGAAAGGTAGCTTTTTGGATACTTTTGAAAATATTCGCAGAGTGCAGCAGTTTATAGTATTTGACCAACAAAAAACAAAAATCAGGATTAAACGCATGAAAATATTTTAATTAACACCGGGATTGTGCAAGACAGTGCAAAGCGTCCTTTCAGGTGTACACTTCTCCATACAGATTATTAAATTTTTAAGTAGTTTTACGATTAACTCTTTAAAAAATTAAATTAGGCATATTCAATTAATCTAATTCATTTGAAGAAAGGAACAGTCGTATAGGAAGTCTGACGGCACTATTACAACACTTAAATTCCTTTTCCGTCACTCTACGTTAAATTGATGTATAAGGATCGCAAAAGCAAAAAATTGCTAAGATTAAGATTTCAGTTAGATTCGAATTGATGATTCAATAAAATATTATTAAAATCGATTTTAACAACATTGACAACAAACGGATGATCTTTGGGAAGAAATGACCCATAAAGAGTAGATTTCACGGGAAATCTCAGTAAGCTAAGTGAAAAAATATGAAAAGTCAGTTTACCTGGTGGTTGCACGATCGGTAGGAATCAGGTAATTTTTTCTGATTTGAGCTGTAGCGCCTCCGATGGCGATAATCCTAATTAGGATTGATAAATTTTTGTTATATTATGGTTTACTCTAACCAGTAATCGGGACCGGACCTCGTGGAAAACGAGATTGATATTGTCTTCGAAACTGCAACGCATCATGCGCTTTGCGGCTTGGATAAGTTATTTGATATATCCTCACAAGAAATAATCCGGGGTTGTTATATCAAATGATCATCAAATGTTCACGGGACCAAACGAGAAATTATGCATTCATCAAGGACTTCTTTCAATGTGTCGATGGCTGCACGAGTTGTATGTCATGTCGCGCGCCTCGCGAGATTGACTCGCCGTCATACAGGTCTCCTGTATGGATGTATATGTTCAGAAAGAAAATGTCATCAATTATGGTTCTATAGCTGTAACTATTGGTTGGAATGTTATTCAAAGCAGTATTTGTGAAGACATATAGACCAATGATTTCACAGCCCTATAAACCACATAAGATAGTGGTTTGGGCTGATAGTGGGTGGGGACAGGTTTAATTGTTGAACACGATGTTGAATGGACTCACTTGGGTCTTCATCGATACTACGTTCCACATCTGCAATCGTTTCTTCCTTTTGCATTGTACGACATCTGGATCGATGTATTTTATCAGTGTGAGTAAACACGGTACATAAAACTAAGCAAAAAAAGCAAGACAGCTGTCACACCATACGTAGCATGAAAAAGTGTTGCCAAGTTAAAATTCATTCCCTCTAAGAAACACCCTCTACCTTTGAAGTCAAACTAAAATGACGTAAAAGTATAATCAGTCACTAAAGGCAAAGTGTTTTATATGATGAGTATTGAAGTCAATGTTGGAAGAAAAACACCAGTGTCTCGTTAGTAGTCAAATGTGATGAACTTCGCCTGCGAAACCCATATATATCAACTGCAATGGAAACCATCCCGGAACTTAAGGCGGTTATCCAAAGAATCCAAACAAAATGAAAATTACAGAAACAACTTCCAAGTTTCGCTAAACTGTGCACACGAACTTTCCTTGAACAACCATCTGTACCGTCACGACAATATGACTGGTAGAGGCCGAGGAACAACAATCCTCGTAAAGGAAGTTGTGAATCTTTAGGGGATAAATACCTGAAGCCTACAGTCCCTAGAAGATACAATTAACAAAACTCAAACTACTTCCTTCAATTTGCTCTCGATTCTGAGTACAATCTATCACGGATGTGGAATCTCTCTCAAGACCTACGCTCTGCAGCGGAATTCGATGGTCAGTTAACGAGATATGAAAACATATCATTGCAATTAGGAAGCTGTGAGAAGCAATCAAGTTCCGATCGAGCTCAAGCGAGCCAGATGTATGCCTGCATATCACAAATGAGTTGACATGTTTTGGTCCAAAAAACAGCTACGCTTTTAACATTGCGATGTCTTACGCTTTCAACCACATGCTGTCATCTGATTAAAAAACTGTGCTCCTTTTAATAGAAGACATATGCATGGATGTTCCTTTAAAAGGTAAAATGAAAACAACCTACGATTCCTTCAAAGTTCTGGCCAATGAAAATTTACATAATCTCGTGATACGGCCAGCAAAATTGAAAAAGTAATTAAAGAAATAGTCAAAATTACCCGGGCTAAAGTACAATTTTGAGTACAAGGAGGAAATAGCTAGAAAATGCGCGCCAATCCTACGAACATAAGCCTCTCTGGAGCATAGTTTGAGGCCAGTAGACTTTCCGGAAATAAAACACCTTATGCATACACTAAAAACCCGAAAATCAACAAGTTATGTACGATATGCTGACAAACATGACTCAAAAGAAACTTCCTGACAATTTTATTGAAAACCTGAATGACGTAACTCATTCTTCGTATTCTATGCCAAAAATTTCCCAAAAGCATATAATTGTATCCAGTTTTGACAGATCTGTGACGTTTGGAATCTACCCATCGTCCGTGGCGATTGGAATCCACCAATCGTCACAGCTCTGCCAAAATCGGAAGAAAACCTCACATTCCTCCAAAATTGGCAACCCATAAGTCTGTTACGTTCACTAGGTGAAATTGTGGAAAAGTCGGTCCTCAATAGCTGACGAAATTAGTGCGATACGTACAAAAGCCTCAACGGCTGCATATCCACCGGTCTTGTTATGTTCGATGTTTATGTTAAATTGCAACAATCCATCAACGTACTTTTGAGATACTTTCGCAAAGGAAAGATAAAAATGAACACAGACAAAATGCAAACTATTTTGCGAACACGAAGAATAAGCCAAGGCCATCACTGTTAACAAGACGAACACATACAATGGCCGAAGACCTCCGACTAACGCTAGACAATAGACATTCCTGGGCAGAACACATTCAAACAAAACGGCGACACGATAGTCTAAGTGTGTAAGACCTAATAAGTGCGTTAGGGGAACCAATCGATAGTCTATGGATATTTTATAAAGCCTTATGAATGGTGTGAGGATAAATTCTTTTATAATATCTGTTTCTAACAATCCCAGTACAACAACAAAACTCAAGAAATTTTTAAAGATTCTTTCGTGTGATCTCTTTGTGCGTCATCTGAAGAACCGAGCTGTTAATTACAAGTTTGGTTACAGGTTGTTATAAGCATAAAAGCTTCATATTCCAGAATCTTCATCAGCAACACAATTCATGGCACGACAGTCCAAGCCAGTCCTGGGCGTCCACGATTAAGCTCCACAAATCGTAATGGTTTTGCTATGTCTTTCTCCCGTTTATCAATCTGAACAAAGATCAGCTGTCAGTGTATATCATTTCTCGGGTCCTTGGTCAGCTTGTTGGCTGCTTGCCTTGCGCCCTACCCTTGAATGTTCTTTTGGACAGCTTGTTTTCTTTGATTTTCACCAAGATACAAGTGGTTCGCCTGATAAATTTTTCGGAGCACTTTCCGCTCAAAAACCTTCTCTCCTTTTCGGGCCTACTCGTCAGGATCCATGCTTCACTTGCATATGGCAGCAACGGATTGACTTATGATACGTAGATGCGCAGCTTTATTTGTCTGTGATAAATTTTGGCTTGAGAATGGCAAGTACAGAGTGATAGGTTTTATTTGCTAGACGTCTAATCTCGTCCTGTTCGACTATTTTCATATTCCGGTTGACTCCAAGATGCATATGTCTATCAACTTTTCGAAGTTGATTAAAACTAGGACGTGTTTTAATCAACTTTAACTCAAACTGAGAACCTAGCCTAGAGGCGCCCTTTGTTCTTACGCCTAGAGGCGCCTTCAGATTATGGGAATATCTTTTCCAGGCAAAGAAGGAAGAGTACCGAAGTGCTAGAAAAGACTCCATCCCGGCGTCTTCCAACACTTCAGGATAGTTTTTTCCAGTGGCAGCACTGCCCGAGCATATTGTGCCACGCGATTCCATTTGTCGATAATTTTCAGCATTTCTTCGACCATAATCTTCCGACAGAGCTCTGCAATTTTGCTGGAGAGGTCATCGCGCTTCTCACTCCGTCTTTCGTAAGAGAAGAATGCATGACAGGCGTTATCTACGTCTTGTGTTCAAAATAATGATACAAAATATAATAAATAATAAACTAGTCTCTCTTCTGGTGACCTCTTCTCTGCTGTATTAGTTTGACTGCAGTTAAATGCACTGCAGCCTTGTCAGCTGTAGCTCTGATTTTTTGGGAATCATCTTCGACTCTGTAAGGACGCCCAAACTTAAGATTATAGTGGTGTAAGTAATACTAACTTCACTTTGATTCGCAAAGTATTTCACTTTTTATTAAGGGTTCAAAGAAAGTGTTACTACCTTGTGGCTAAATCACTAAGTTTTCTTTAAACAGTCAAGCCCCATAAACGATAAGTAAGTAAGTAAGTACACTTTATTGAGACTTTAAGCAAGTTGAAAGTACGAACTTAATCCTATTCCTAAATATAATTAAGTCTTGAGCTTTGTCTCTTCTTATAACTAAAACTCTTAATATGTTGAATTTGTATTGAAATCATGTGCACAGGGGGCTGCCTATACTCCCTGCCCAACAAAGCCTAACCAGTATGTTCCTGGGACGTCACGCTCTCGCCACTTGGAATTAATACAGATAGCAAATTTGATAGGCTAGGAGTTAGCTTTACACTATGTCACTTGGTTAATCTTTGATTTTTTTGACTGGCTTATCCATATACATTGCAAGAGTTAACTGAGGATTTTATGATATTGACGCCAGTGGCCTCAGCCCCGGTATGTATTGTGTTGGGATGAAATGTAAAATTGTGGTTTATTAGGGGCATTTGGATTGTAGGAATCTCGGTGGTATTTGTCAAAGACATTGAGGGGACAAAGGTAATATGAATGATTTGGAGTAGGAAATTCGAAGAGTGTGCGGATACTCCGGAGTGGGTGAGCTCTCCACTTCTTTAGTCGGATCTTACTCGTAGTTAGCATATAATGAAGTTTCGGTACAACCCCTGTTTCTTTGTACAGCACTTGGTTCATGTAGAATTTTTTGTTTGGACGTTGATATTTTGAGAGGTTTTTCTCTCAAAAACCTGGAGTTCTTCGGCTGCCGTTGGTGAAATTGTTAACCACGCTGGGAAAGAGTATGTGATGATAGGTCTGACAAGTGTTTTGTACATTAGTACTTTCACGCTCGAACCTACTGTTTTCGAAGAGAGGAGAGTGGAGTTGAGAGCGGGAGCAGCTTTCGCTTTGTTTAGAGTTTTCCTTGCATGCGGATTTGATTTAAGCCCGTTATTGAGATGCACTCCAAGATATTTAATATTGTCTTTCAGGGGAATTGCTTCGCCTTCGATTTGGATTCGTAGATACCTGCTTTGGGGCACTGTAAAACGGTGACCTTTGCCACTAGCATTTCGGAAGCAGATTAGTTCAGATTTATTAGCATTGATTTCTAGTCCTCATTTTTTCAGACATAACACGGCGTAATTCAAAGCACATTGCAACTGGGTGTGAGCTAGAGTTGAGAGGGAATTGGTAGCGGTGAGTAGGATGCCGTCTGCATACATGATAAGGTCTAAGTCGGAACTGTTCGCACGAGGAATATCATGGAGGTAGAAATTGAAAAGGGAGGGATCAAGGATAGAACCCTGCGGAACCCCGGAGAGTATTGGGATGGAGTTTGATGTGAGATCACTTACTTTTATTTGCGATGTTCTGTTAGATAGGAAACTATAAAGTATTCTAAGTATGGCGACTGCGCAAGATGAAATTTTTACCTTAAACTTGAGACTGCTAATCCATATAGAGTCAAATGTTTTTTTAAGGACAAGAGCGCATGCTACTTCGCACTCTTTCCGCTACATGTTTTGGTGACTTTATCATGCAGCAGCGTAATTGCTTGCTCTGTGGACCGTTCGCGCTCGAATCCAAAGTGGAACTGTGGAGTTAGTGGAGTATAAAGAGTGATTAGCCTTCGGAGAAGTATCCTTTCAAGCATTTCTCCCATGTTTGGCAATAAAGAGATAGGCCGAAAGTTAGATATTCTGCCCTCGCAGTTAGGCTTTGGGATAGGAATTATTCTGCTAGCTTTCCATGAATTGTGGAAGTAACCGTTGTTGATGCAGTTATTGAATATAATTGTCAGGAAAGAGGAGATATTTTGCCTGCACTTTTTTAGTACTATGTTTGGGATCCCTTCAGGGCCATGCTACAGCTTGTTGTTAAGTGTACCAAAGATTTATTCGACTTCGTGATTCGAATTAAAAAAGTCGCCGGAAATTGGGTGCTGTGGAGAAGTAGCTTAGTTTGAACTGGAGAATATGATAAGGTAAGAACCTTCAAATCCTTTAGTTGTAAGCTGAACCTCGGTGTGAATCATGTTATTCAGGGCTACGTTAGGTGACTCACGGCTTCGGTATAGCTGTCTAAAATATCACTTCCAAGCACCGATTTTATCTGAACGAGCAAAGAAAACTTCATTGTCTTACAGAATGGGATCTTTATCAGGATTAAATTTGGAACTCTTGCGTCCCGTGATTTGCTTAATGGTTTTGAATACGTCAGATGATGGTCTCATTAATCTTAAATGGTTCTTCTAGTAATTGCCTACATCGTGTTTAATGAATTTTTGCATTTCTCGGGACATAGAAGTGATCTGCGCTTTGAATTCCAAGTACTCTTCGTTTGTTCTATTGTACATTCTGTGGAAAATTTGTTTTAATCGTTGGAGCATATGCTTTCGTATTTTTATCAGATGGGTAGTTTGCTATAAAGCGCTTTGAGGTTTCTGAAAGGGGGCACGTAAGTCTAAACACTCAATTATTGCGGATGTTAGAGCTGATATATACCTGTCTATTTCTGCGCTTGAGAGGATCTAATTTTCCGGTGGTAAATTTGGTAGCAGGCCATAGAGATCGTTATGAAAGTGCCACCAATCTACAGATTTCAATGGTCTGTAATGTGGAGGACATGCAGGTACTAGGATATGGGTTCTGAGATTTATATTCAAGTGCAGGCCGTGGTGGTCAGACTGAGCAGCAAATGTTGAACAAGAATATGAGTTTATTGGATCGGAGAGTAAATCGGTTGACATTATGAAATTGTCCGAAAATGAGTGAACTCTCGGGTATGTTGGGACACCAGCGTTCACAACAGTGGCTGCGAGAAATGAATCCGTATGGAGCCATTCAAAAAGGGCTCTTCCATTTGTGTTAATGGTGAAATCACCACAATGCGCGTGTCTGGTATTCATGTCACCTCCAATCAGAAATGAGCCGCAGCTGCAAGTAAACGAACGAGGGTCGCGGGTATTGGGGAACCTATATTACATGGAAAATATATGGAGCCAATTAAGATTTTCGCTGGCGTTCCATTGGGTCGTTTAGTACGCAGTGTAGCTAAAGAACAGCAGTACAGGAGCTGCCGAGTTCGAAGGAGATCTGATTGACATCTAAATCATCCTTACAAATAATAGGTGTACCTCTGCCAGTATCGCTGCGCAACACGTTATAATTATTCTCAAGCACTTTTTGGTGAGATTTAAGGCGAGTTTCATATAAAAGCAGGATATCGGGTTGGAAGGATTTGTTCAAGTCCGCTAGGAATAGTCTCTTGTCATGGGAGATAAGGGAATTAATGTTAAGGGAGAGGATGATCAGCCTACTTCCCACCATGAAGATTGAAGTAGAAATTCAAGACAGCCAGAGAGGGCGTGGACGCAAAGAATGGACGGTAAGAACGGATTTTTAAAAAGAGTTCACTAGGAGATATACCATCCATGGGATTGATTGACTGGGGTGTTGGTGTAGATGAAGAGATTGCTTGTCTAGCTGCTTCAGAGTAAGTTGCCGTGGAAGTGAAGGAAGGAAAGTGCTCTTGAGTATAGGAGGATGGTTTGCTGCGTTGCTGAAAAGGATGCGGTAGAAAATTAGGGACGATAGTTGATTTTTTGGCTTTAATTTCCCTTGCTCTTTCTAAGAGTCGCTTTCGTTCAGGGCAACCGGAAAAGTTTGCAGGATGACCGTGAGTTTCGCAAATGGCGCACAATGGAGCCGATTCGATTTTCTCCATTTTTTTACGGGCCATTCCTCTGAAATGTGCTCATCACCACACGCAACGCAACGCGAATTCAAGCCGCAGTTGGAAGACACGTGGCTGAATCGCTGGCAACGGTAGAATTGTACCAGCTCACTTTTTTTAGGGCGTTCCCAATGAGCCCATTGTAGTAGCACATAGCGCATTTTGATCAGCGCATTTTCGTCGTCTTCGAAGGAGACTGTGATTCAGTAAAGATCTAGATCAAGCTCATTTGACCTCGACCAAGATGTTGTGAGCAACGACACAGCTTCAATTTTCAGCTCTAGAAAGTGGCTTTGGATATCCTCACGGACAGTATCTGATCCAAAGTCAGAACGTACACCTCTTAATATAACCACTCACTTTTTTGAGTAACCGACCGCTGATGTAGATTTTACCATATTAAGAACATACTCGTGCGCTTTCAACATATCCACCGATATTGTATATCGAGCGTTGGATAATCTCGTTATACGGTATCCTAAACGGTTACCGTCAGCTGGAACGTATCGGTCTAAAATATCCTTCAGCACAGTCGCTCGAACGTGTTTGACAAAGATTGGGGGGTACTATACTATTTTGGTAGTCGCGTTAACGTTAGCATTCACTTCATTTGCTCTATCATTTTCTTGGGCGCTCAAAGGATAATCATTCGAGGAAGCTTGGTTATGGGAGGTTACCAGGGCTTTCTGCCTAAAGACTAATTGCCCCTTCTCTTGGATAAAATCGTTTAGCTTACTGTTAATAAGTTGTGCGTCCTTTATGAAACTCGAGGAGTTGGTTTGAATGTCTTCCACCTGTATCACGTTGGCTCGGAGTTCCTTGTGGGCCGTTTTCGTCCTTGGTTGGTCTATCATTGTTTCACTCGGCCTACACAACGTTGTCCATTTTCCTGGTATGTTTGAAGCCTTAGGCTCGGTGTGGGGTATCAGCCCACAGTGTAAAGTTGGTTGTGAAGTTACTGTAAGGTCTAGATTCAGATCTCTAGTACTTGATCCGTTCCGAATGGAACCTTAAACATTACACCGAACATTAACCGAGTTAATGATAAATTTAAGTTTTCTTTTTTTATTGTTTTTTGTTTCCTAAGCCCATCAAAATGTCACTCTTCAAGTGACGAGAGGAGTCTTCTCAGTAATACATCTCCCATAAACGATTGGTCATTTGAGATGCCGAACAGCTGGATTTGTGAAAATTGTAAAAAATTGACTTACATAAATACTTTGCTTAGCTTTCCATTTAACCCCAGCCTTATCAATAATAACAAATATATGAAACAAAGTGAGGTACTATGTAATTTTAAGTCGTATTACGTTATTCAAATATGACTCTTATCAAAACATGACTACTGTTTGAATTGCAGTGTAGCAGCAATCATTCACTGAAACTTTTTGATTCACAACACTGAAAGGATATCTGCTTCATTCTTCTTGACAAATTGAAATGCCATCGTATCAAAGTTAAGTTCTTTCATGAAATACAGAATTGGAGAATTCTTATTCTCAGCCCGAAGAGTACGAAATAAGACACAATTAATTTATCGCTGCACTCAATTACTCAACACGTAAAGAAAACGGAGAAGACTTAATATTAATGCCACTCCTGATATTACAACATAAAAACGAGAAATACAGTTTCACCGAAGGAATAGGATAATAAAAAGATACAGCAACGAGGCACCGAAACCAAAGTCGAAGGAAGATGTAATCTAGGCTACGTACGTACGTTTGAATGTTTGTGTGTGTATGGAATAAAATACAGCCATCTATAAACTTGCGATTAATTTTCCCTTTTCTTTACGTGGAAGGCGTAAAAATGCTAAAAACCCCATTCGTCAATGTTACATGTAATGAACGGGAGGTCCATTAATTAGCTTTAGACGGAAATTTTATTAAATTAGCAACTCTCGACGATTTATTTATGGTTCGTGGGATTAAGGAAGTTCGTTGTGTCAGTTGCTGTTTTGAAAGCAGGACGCTGTACTAGCAGCTAATAGGCTGGAAATAGGATATTGCAAAATTGAAAATTCTTTAGGGTGTCATTAATTTTGGGATATTCGCTCCAGCCTGCCATGAATCTTTTGTGTTAATAGGGAGTGTTAATCAATGGAAGTGCGCATCTTCATCAAAGGAAGCATCAATGAACAGCCTTGAGTGTTGCGTTGGCATATCTCTGGTTGATGTACGATAAGAGCCACAGAGCCTACTTCTGGCAGGTAATCTGATGAATGCACACAAGGCGCACAGCTGATTTCTGTGTTAAGGATTCTTCTTTTTACTAACTTATGCAATAAAGTATCTCTTACGTGAAGTTATTGTGCAATCTTCTGTGTACCAATTCGATTAGCAACCAACCCTGTGGCCAATGCTAGGTACGTACATCTTAATTAGTTAATAATTGCAAGACAATGCGACCTTCAGTAGCTGGCGAGAAAAAAGCACGCTCCTTCTTGCCGTTCACGTGGATTCGAAGAAAGAAGTCTTGATTCCCAGCAGATATGGCAAGGAGAATGCATGCGGTCCGGGCAATGCATTTGAATGCGCGATATGGAAGCGTACGAGTGAAGGCAAATAAGCCTCGACAACTCCTTGTACATCGGTACACCTTTGCCACGTAAGGGCAGGGCTGATATGCAACTGTGGCACTGAGCGTTTCCTTAAAGAAGTGCAATGTCTAGGTCGTAATCTAGAAGAAATGAATACCCATTTACCTTTTTGCAATGTAAGTGCTAGTAAAATGTGGCTCTCGGGTGCAGTGGCTGCTATTGCCAGTTCATTGGATGATTATAGTTTGGCGTTGCTTAGCTGCATGTTTACCTTAACGTAAATCGCTGCAAATTTTTATATGGAGCCGTACAAACGCCTTTTGCGTACAGCTCCAAATGGGAATGAAAAGTTTTTGTTTGGTCGACTACAATGGGAACCTCCAACTGTTGGACCATTTTTGGTTTTGGCTTGTGCTTGGGACAATAAATAAGATGTTGCATTGTAGCATATCCTTTTCTGATGTCGCGAATAAGTATTGTATTTGTGTTTGGTTTATCTGCTTTGAAAATACCAATTGCAAATGGAAAAGGCAATGGGGGGAAGCATGTGGCATTTTCGAAAATTTATGTGCTATTCAACGTTGGTAATGCACCCAAATCTAAAAAATCGTCGTATATATTAAAATGGGTAACAAAATACCTTTTGTTTATCTTTCCGAATACATCAAATGATGATTTTAAGGATGCTTAAAGTGTGGATCTAACAGTGTTTACTGTTATTGAAATAGTCTTGAAAAATAGAGGATATTACAAGTAAGCTATTAGCATCCGTATTTGATTAGTGTTCATGCTTCGTTGTATAGAAACACGTTAAGTAGAACCTCGATAAGTTGAAAACCGCCAAATCTGGAAAATGTTTTGTTCCCTTCCCTTCAAACACCAAAACCTCCATTACTCGAAATCTCAACCCTCTATTAGTCGAAATAATTAGTGAATCCCTCCAAGCCATTTTGGTACATATTTTCCCTCCATAACTTGAAAAATTAAATTTTACCTCGGTATCTCAAAAATAGCAATGTTTTGTTTTACAACCTTTACAACTCGATTGTTTTAAACTCATTACATCGATAGTTCGAATAAAAATAATTTACTGACTTTAAGAATTCGTCGACAGTGTAAGTACACTATTGTTTCTTTGAAAGCAATTCAGGAGTATACAATGAATAAAATTACCACAAATTTATGACTCACGTTAACACGTGTTTGCTTGCCTGGTGTCAGGTGTTTCATTGTATTAGTTTTGATTTAATTTGAATTTTAGCGAAGCTAGTCATTTGTTGTCAAGTCAAATATTGTCAGAAGTAGTTTAGTTCTACTGCAATACACATCGATTTGTCCAACAGTTTACAAATAAAATTGTTGGAAATAAGAGTGATGTGAAACGTGAGCTGAAAACGTGAACTGAAAACGAAGCTTTGAAGAAAAGAAGAAAGATGTTGCCGAACAATTTGGCCTGCCAATGAGTACTCTGTGAACAATAATAAAAAATGAATCAGACATCATGTGAAAAATACAAAACGAACAAAGTTTGTCCTGCAAAAGACGACAAATTGCAGGATTTCCGGGCTTGGAGGAGTGCTTACTTAAATTGTTTGAGCAGTGTCGGAGCCAAAATATCAGTGTTAGTGGATCAGTCTTACAAGAAAAAGCCAAACTATACTCTAAATCATTGGGACTCGCTAATTTCAGGGCCAGTAATGGATAGTTAGAAAAACTCAAAAAGAAGACATTTTTTTGAAAAAATGTTTTTAAATTTTTAAAGTTTATTAAAAAAATTGTGGGAAATGTACAAGTATCAACATTGAAACGTGTAACAAATGGAAAAGTAAATTGGAAGATTTATTACATAATTACGAACCTGAAAATATCTTTAATGCTGACGAAACGAGACTGTTTTTAAATGTCTTCCTGATAAAACTCTAACTTTTAAAAATGACAAATGCCATAGTGAGAGGCATAGCCAGGAACGTTTGACTATTTTGCTAGCCGCAAACATGTCGGGCACAGAAAAACTTTCACAATTGGTCATCGGCAAATCTTAAAAACCTCGTTGTTTTTCAAAATGGAAATCACTACCTTTGCAATGGAATACAGTGGGGTCTAAATCAGGAATATCTTTTGAGGACTTTGTTACGTGCGATGATGGAGTTATGACTGCTGGGATATTATCTGATGACGAAATTATCGATTCAGTAGTTCAGAAAACCGATACTCATGATTTAGATGACATAGAAGACTCTAATAATACTACATGTGGTCAATGGGTTTCCACCAAAGAGGCAAAAACCGTATTGAATACGGACTTTTATAGAGCAAACCAGCAACTCTGAAGAACAGAATGTTCTACTCTTTATACCTTAGGCAATGCTATACATGGAGAACAACCGAATTATCCAAAGTAAAAAACAACACATTTCTGACTTTTTTAATGCAATATTTTTTTTATTTTAAGGATGTTTTGAAATAATGTTGATTTATAATAAATAAAAATGTGAGTGCCACCTCAAGTTGAAAACTCTATAACTCGAATTTTTTGGCGTCTCCCTTGATGTTTGCCAATTTTTTGGTTGTTAGGACTACACTGCACGGTTTTAAACAGTCTTGCAAACCCAGCCTTGGGGTTAGAACCCCGGTTCTGCCTCATGACGATCCCAAGCCCGTGTTAATGGGGAGGAAAGATAGTGGTGGTACTTGTTGTCCAATGAAGTTGATATGAAGTTGAGTAAGAAAACTGAAAGGTGGAATTTACGCTGAAGAAGACGTTGTCTTTGTCGAGTTCTTGGTTGAAATGAAGAAATGAAGAAAACTAAGATGAACTTGGAACATAACGCTGAAATAACGGATGAGTTGAGAAGATGAAGGAGGCAGTTGGAAGGGCTCTGATGAAACTAGTACCGAAGACGTCACCAAGGAAACTTGCTTAAAAACTTAAAAGATTAAAAATGAGGGAAGATTTTGAAGTTGATGTAAATGAAGATTTCGGTGTAAAGAGATGATCGGAATATCATAAAATGACGGAATGATGAAAATAGATGAAAGAGAGAATTAAAACATGATGAAAATAAAGAAGACATTGACCTAGAGGGTTTTTTTTGAATTGCTTGTTGCAATCTGGTTAATTGCTGACAGTATAGAGCTGAATTGAGTGTTTGGCCAGATTCCAGCATAACCTTCTTTGGTGTCAATCCTGGCTTTGAAGTCGTTTGTGATGATTCACCTTTTTTTAGCCATAATCTTTTTCAAACGACATTCTTGTATCTTACCCATTTTTCATCGCCCGTAATGATTTCCTTCAAAAATGGTTCGATTTCGTTGCGTTTTATTAGCAATTCATCAATGGGAATTCGGTCGATCAAATTTTTTTGTGTTAATTCACGCAGCACCCAAACGTCGAGCTTCTTTGTGTATCCAACCTTACGCAAATGCTTCAAAACTGTTTTTTGATGGGAATTCAGTTCTTTAGTAATGTCATGGCTGCTTGTGTCGGTCTTCTTCAAATTTTTGTAAAATTTCATCGAATTTTTAGTGATTGGTCGACCTGAGGGAGGTGCATCTTTGAAATCAAAATATCCCGAATGAAAGCGAGCGAACCTTCTCTTGGCAGGGGCTATGTATAAATTATCTTGACCGTAGACACCACAAATTTTTTCACGAGCTTGAGATGTATTTTCACCTTGATCGTAGTGATATTGTAAGATATAACAATTTTTTCAGATTTTCACTCATTATTTAATGAATACAAGTTTTGACGCGAATGAAATTGTCCATATGAAAATTGCAGACTGGAGTGCCACCTTTCAAAAGCATGTCAGTTTGACTCAATCTGATTAGTATTGCCCGATATATATCAAAGAACACCATCTAGTGACAAAACGGCTCAATACTTGTTAGACTATCCACTAAAATTGGGACCTAAGACTCAAAACTTGTTGCCAATCTTGAGGGTGGTTCGATGAACGTTTCCTATTGTTGTGGTCTCCTTAACCAGCTTTGGAAACGTTCATCGAACGCCATCGTATAGCAAATCAACACACAAAACTCTTTCAAGTCCTCGAAAACCATTGGCGAAATCACAATGGGACAGAATAGAAGATGCTTCTATTCTGCATTTCATATGTTTTTGTTTTGCCTCATTCACATGTAAGTGCTAGCAGTAGATTTCAGTGCATTTCAGTTAGCCTCAACGCCTTTCTTCTAAAAAATTTTTTTGTGATGCACTGCGCAACTGAAAAATGAACTTGCCTCTTGCTAAATTTGAGGATGACTGTTGAATACTTCAAACTAAAAAGAATCCGTCAATATTTATTATATGTTTTATCAGGTTTTTGAAATATGGTGTTTACGTTTGGATGTCTGTTTAAAATCAAAATCTGGTTTTGAACGGACAATATTTACGAGGAAAATATTCTAATCCTATTTTATGACCAAAACACTTGGATCCTGAAAAATCCCTTTTCTTTTGTTATAAGTTTAAAATGTGTTTGTAAAGAATTTTTTAGGACATATGTTAATTTATTTACGCCCTTAGAATAAGGATCTAGGTTTTTATGGCTCAATTTTACACCTACTTAGGATTAGTTTTTCAGTAGCGAGGCGGTTCTCGAACTAAAAGGAACGATTTCTCTCCAGTTGTAGTTCTTTGAAATAAAGAATGAGTTTTTAAAAGTTAAAGTTTTTTTATATTTTTATTATTGATCATATTAGTTTTATTAAATTTTTTATTTATTTTTATTATTTTCTTTGTTTTTCTTTTTATTTGCCAGCGGTCAGCTTGATTTTGAGTCATATAGAGAGGATTCTGCACAAACCTTTTGGACGCGCCGCTTACCTTCACCGCGATTTTAAGCCCCCAGAATTAAAAGACTCATTTACGCCCATTTACAATCATCCATTTGTTTTTCATCACAGTTTCCTAACAATTTAATTATTTTTGTTCATAAAACTCACTACCCCAAAAAACAAACAAAAACAAGGAAGCTCATTGTTTTATTTTTCTGAAAATGTCTACATGACAGCCATCACACAACCATAGCGTAAACATAGGGGATTTTTGACACTCCCTTGAGACTTCCGCGAGAAAAAGATAGCGAGCGATAGTAAATTTAGAGATTTATTATTTGTAAATGAAGTAATGAGGATGGAAAAGGAAAATCTTTGGTTATGAAAACATTTGAAATAAAAAGGCGGAGGTGAACGGAGAGATCATGATTTGTGCCTCTCTGAGATTGAATTGTATGCTTGAGTTTTCTATTGTAATTTTATGTATAAGAACATTTCAGAAAATGATAATCTGCATATCGCCGCCACTTTGTCTGTTTGTTCTATCTCCATCAAGGTTTCTGAAAAATATTAATCGTTCTGACATAAATCTAAGTTCGAGCGTTCGTCAGTAGTTATGCATTGATCCTTATCATCTTCGAAATTCTTCCCTCTGCACTTCTTTCAAGCAAAAGAATGAAAAAGCAATCCTGGTGGCTAATTATAGTGGACCTTTTCACTATGTATCGCCTGTTTCTTGGATAACAGATATCGCAGCTTCATAATACCTACACATCTGCCTAGATATGTTGATATATAAATTAAAACAAAGACAGCAACAGTCCATGAAATATGACATTGCTGTTAAACAGAAATAAAGAGAAACCTAAATGTAATCATCAGGGGACTTTATGCCCTGTAAACCGGAAATATGAAACTCGATCTGGAACAAGAACGCTTTCACCTGATACAGGCACTTTCTTAAAGTGAAGTCAGTGCCCTTAAAACTGGTTAAAGCCCATCTTCCGATGAAAGAAACCACTATTTGCAACATCTTTGTCTCCAAACTTCAGAGTCCAACAATTCTCCGAGTGTGAAAAGACACCTGAACAAAAATCCAAATGTGTCAACTGCGAAAGAGAAGATTCCACTAGCTATGGAGCTCTCACAAACAATCCTTTAAAATATAAGGAAGTCGTTTTCACGAATTGCTGAGTAAGTTAAACAGAACCAACACCTCTAATGAATACACAGAAAAAAACGAACTTCAAATACCATGGCAGCAAACATGGACCAATTAATAGTCCAAATCCAAACCCAGTTTGGACAAATTATTCAAATCATATTTAATACCCTGATGACAAACATGGTCGCACAAAACATCGCGGACAAACAGTAATGGCAGTAATCCGCGTGTTACTCTTCTCGTGGAATGTAAATTCTTAAAAAAAATCATGAGAATTCACGCAATATATTCTTGATAAAAAATTGAACGCAGTTCCGTTCCTGGAAGAAATTCAAAACCAAGTACGATGTACAGCGTGTTCAACTAGAATGTGACCCACTTTAGTGTGGAGTAACATGAAGCTCCTTCAAATAACGCCGAAGTTGTAACACATTAAAGCGCACACGAGTTTTTTTTGAGTTCACCTTGATTTCTTTGTGGACATCCTTTCACAAGGTTTTTAGCAACTGCTTATACGAGACAGTCTTTTATTGTCTTTCGATCAAGTCTTTTATTTACAGAAAACATGTCAATTATTAGTTTTTGCTTCACCCCGCGATTTACACCACATCATGCGGATAAATGTTCTCGAGGGGCTCTCGTCATATCATAAGCCAGTCCACTTACTATTAGAGGACTTATATATAGGTGAGCTTCTAAAAGTCAGGAAGAAAACAAACTGGTGAGGTTTCCAATGTGAAGTAGCTTAACCCAAAATATAGCATATAATACAACAGGGACTTAAACTTGTTAAACGAGCAAATAATAATCAACAGGCAAAAGAGGACACAACTCCAGCGATTTAATACACCCCTACCTTCTTATAAGAAGTCATGCTCGGAAAGCAGCCAGGAGCATGGGAGATCCTCGTGAACAAAGCAAGCCAGCTAACAAACCAACGAGGACCGCATATCTAAGTTCACACAAACATTGATGGGGGCGCTTCTTACAAAGTCTAGTGCCAGGAGATGTGCCATTCTGGAGATCCGCAGAACAGTTTAAAATAAATCAAAACAAAGAAATTGTGTCACGTAATCATGTTCCTAATAGACTACAACTTAACAACAAGAGCAAAGTTGAAGCCATTGCAGACACATTGGAGATGCAGTATTGGGAAAATGTCAGTCATAATTCCTCTACGTATAGCTCGAGCAATCTACTCATTTGGGACCGATTCATGCTGGCCTTCCACGAGGACCACCTATGTAATCAGTTCTTCAGAGTATTTTTAAAGCTGATTTGTTTCGTCTGGCAATCAAAACGTCCTTACTATGCTCAGGCAGACAAGTAAAATTCCTCATTTTAAATTTGCAAAACTCGTTTGATGTTGTCCTGCGGTACTTCAATAAATGGCAAATAAAAATACACACAAATCAAATGCAAGCTATCTTCATAAGATATCTTACCAACAACAATGAGGACGTACCAAGGAAACCAACATCTAAAGCACCGGGGCATCCACTTGACGACAATTAAAGTTGGAACACCGTATGCGTACAAAACGAGGACAATGCATGAACATTATCAAGTCCTTAGATCGAATTCCTCAAAGTACTTCAACAATAAAAACAAGCTTTTGATTTGCTACCAACCCATAATACGACCCAGACAAATGAAAAATCACTCCCTACTTTCAAGATCGGGACATTGAGGAAAATGGTTTCCATGTTACGCGAGAAGCATAGATATTCACAAACATGCATGCGTGACAGAGCAGCACAACTTTTTCATAAAATTGACCAACACAACTGTAGAATTCGGGTGACAGAGGAGGTTGGTAAGAAGGCAGGTGTACCAGAGCCTCATATCGATCAGAAAACAGATTTTAAAAAATTGTTAAGATAACCTTATTGGTAAGATAAAAGAGTTGCTCTTTCTGTTGACTTTCACGTTGGTTGAAAGATTTGCTTCAACAGACACAGGGAGGTTAAGGTGTCCTGTAACTCCAAACAGGACTAACGAAAAGGCTGAAAATAAGCCTAGTGTCACGTTTAGTGATAAAATTGCATATAATTAATTAGCACTTAAGTTAAATTAATTAGTACTATAATTAATTAAGACTCTCTGGCTGAACTAAACCCCTGGAAAACATCGTAGAATTCACTCACAAAATCAGTTTTGACGTTTACATCCTTTGAAACCCGCTTCCAGGTTATTTGTATTGTGATTTATTGAATAATAGTGCTAAATTATATTCGGAAACTACTAAAGATTGAATTTTGTGCAACACGGTATAGTGCAGTGCATCCTAGTCATCATTAAGGCAGAGGACACTAGAGTTTTTCGCAAAGCAGTTTTGAAATGTTAACTGAACGCCTGACCTCAATTTTTGATTTGTAATTTGGAAGAACCCCACGCTAAAAGACTTGATCATCTCATGTTTTGGCCTCATAAGTCGTTGATTAGGTATAGATCCTTCAAATTTCGCACTTGGTTCATTTTAAATGGCCCAACATTGCTCAATTCCACCCCTCGAAAACAAGCTTTTCTGGTTTACCTGATGCCAATAACAGTCTAACACCCTTAAAATTCGGTTAAAATAATTTCTTTATGCTGAAAATGCTACACGTATGTGTGTTCTCACATATACCTACCGATATATCTAGTTTAATACCATTATTATACACCCCAAAAAGTTTGCTGGAATTGCTTAGAGTACTTATACCACGCTTTTGTTTATGAGCGTTTTGAATATGAGCGAATTTGTGTATTTGTAATATACTACCAACACACCATTGTAGATGCTTAGTGAGAAGTCGTAAAACTTCTGAACATTTTTATGGAAGTCGTTCCTATACCAAGTATTCATATGTTACGATATATTGTGCGAAGCAAGATGCTGGAACGAGAAAGGATTTGAAGTTTTTTGCGGATGTTGTACTAAAATCTTTGCCAAGAATATAACGTGGCAAATAATTTTCGGCAAGAAAAAAAAAACGGGAACATCAAACATACTATCGTATGTACGTGTATGTCCTTGCACGGGATTCGATGGTATTTTGTGGTCTTTAAACGCTCTGAAAATAATATTCTTAAGTGAATTCGAGGCGATAAATGTCGTTGGTATGAAGGAGGAACTCGTAATTAACGTTATGGCTGTCATGTTTTTAGAATTAAATAGGCATGTTTTTCACTTTACTGAATACGAAGGACAAGTATTCGTAGCATTCTCTGAACGAATAACAAATTAACAAAGGAACAAACCACCGCGATAAAAGGTTGAATTTGATTGCGTTGTAAGACACACACTGCTCATCTATTGGAGGCGGAATCACGCTATCGTTGGGCTATAGAAACAAAGATAATGATGACTTATTGTATCCGTGTGTGTTTTTTGAAAAAGAAAAATGACCTTCTTGAATCCGGCACCTTTTCGCTGATAGCTACACTAGTGCTTTATTCTTACAACGTCTTACTACCTTTGTAATGTTGCATGTGATTTGACATCATTACTGGGAACTGCATATTCAGGCTCAGCTTTAATGGATGTGATTTTCATTGTGATTTTACTCTCCAAAATAAATAATTCATATTTTGAGCACCCACTAATTATGTATGCATTAAAGCTGACTTTCATGCCTTTTATTTGACGTAACGCCTTTTAATTCCATCAAATAATCCCACTTCTGACAACGAATTGTTATAAAAAAGCTTTATTCGTCAGCGAGAAATAACACACTACTTTCACGCAGACTTCGCTTTTGTGAAGGTTTTTGTATTGCCCGGATATAGTCCTAATAATATGTTAGTGCTGCTCTACATTCTTAAATGTATCATTAATTCGAAGATGAGATTTTATGACTGTGTAATTTTCTTATATGGAAGCGTCTGTACGTCATTTGAGCTAAAGAAATTGGTAATCTATGGATTGTACTTCAATCCGAATCTGGCAATTCATTTTGGAAATTTCGTCCTAACAGAACATTTTTATTAGTGCAGTTTCGTTTTAAAGTTGCCATGATACATAATAATACAAAAATTAAAAAAAGAATTCCAGATGCTTATTGGAAATAATAACATTGGCTAGCACATAAATAAAAATTGGGAAGGATTTTTTCATTAGTGGAATTCCATGATCTCTTTTACAATTTTCAGAGAAAAGATTCTGTCATTTTAAATCCTTATAACTTACAGAATCGTTCAAGTAGAATGCAAAGCTTTCCCGGATGCTTTTCCCATCCTCTAGACAGGGACATGTACTCTGTTCATAAACTGTTAAGTATGCCTTTTCACTTGCACAACCAACAAAGAGCAATGTTAAGAGTCTGCTTTGCAGTCCGAAAAGCTTTCACCCTTAATCGAATCCCCCTCAAAATGCCGAAAATCATCCATTCTGCGCGGAAAGGGCGAATCAAGTCAAGTTATCTGTTTCAAACATTTTAGTCTAATCTTTTAGTTTCTCATCCGGGCTTCTTGTCTTTGTCTTTTCAACAACATTTTAAGGATATAAGTTGACCCACATTTGCGTGGGCTCTCGATTAGAAATTGGAAATTGAAGAGGATTATGGTGGATAAGTGGTTCGAATGAGGTAAATTGAGAAGCACTTGAACGGGTCAATTTTAGGATGTGGCCCACTTTTTGGCTCCCATTCCTTTGTATACTTGAAAAAGTGAAACCTTTTCTTCAAAGCAAATGGTGTGTTTGTAAGTGGCTTTCTTTGAAGGTAAAGAAAATGTGCTTCAAGTTTGCCGGAAGGGTTCTATGTACATTGCTTTCAAGATACCCTCAACCAATTGAACTTTTCTAATGAAAAGGATTGAAAAGCTGAACTTTATGATATGGTATTAACTATCCTGCAAATTTTACATTATCTTCTCTTTTCCGCTCAGGTTATTATAATTAATATTTTGCAAACAGAGAAGTATTGTGTCCGTGATTGAGAATGAACACTGCGATGAGATAAGGCTTAGCACAATGGGAGGGCATTGTGGTTGGGATGTTGAATCCTTTTGAGGGAAGTTTGGTTGCAAAGATATGACCGAAGAAAAGAAAAGGTGAAGGATTACTTAACCTACACTTTGATAAATTTTGGATAGAAGGGTATTAAATGTTTGAGGTGTTATAGAGGAAGCCACAAGATTTTACTAGAATGTTCTCATAGATCAGTTGGGAGGTGGTTGTATTTCGTATCATCCTAGTGGAGTATTTAAGCATTTTGATTGATAGATTCAAAGAATAAATGTTAGTTGGAACGTTTTTAGAAAGCATCAACATTGATTAAGTAAGAAAATGGAAGAAAAAAGTAATAGAAGATAACTTGGATGATGGAAATAGTTTCGTTGGAGCACAGGAAGGAAACTTCAAGATAATCGTGAATGCATTGTTTTGCCCAAAAAAAGGGTATTAATATCTTATAAAATCGATGGCAAGTTAAAAGCGGAATAGTTTTTAATAGACTTTGCAGACAACAAACATTGGTTCAATTTTTTAAGTATTGGTTTTCTCATGTTGGTAAAAATCCGTGATCAAAAATAGAACGAGAAATTTGAGAGCGAAAACTATTTCCAAAGCATTTTCCCGAAAATAAAGCATTTCCAAACCATTTCCGAAGCATTTTCGCGAAAATAAAGCTACATCGGTGACGCGATGAAAAAAACGATAGCAACAAATCATACAGTATAGAATCCTTATTGTCACCACTGACTTCCGGAAAATAATCCTCTAGTAAGTGGTGAATGAAGAAAAAAAACTTTGCTTAAAAAACTTCAAAACTTCTTCACTGTCATTGCAAACTTATTGACCTAGATCTTCGGAAATACTAGAGTATGCTTGCACTGTGAAACTTAATTCTCACAAGCCACTCAATTTTAGATTTAGTATTCTCCTCGTAGTGAGGCGGTTACAATAACTTGTTGTAATTAGTTCTTCGGGAATTTCGGGAGCAAATTACTCCCGAAATATATATATGTTGAAAAAAAAAATATTTTAACTATAGCGTTTTTTGGAAAACAATTGTTAAGAACTGATTGGAAGCGCTAAACATGGGAGAATACATAAATTATAAATTGTTGTAATTGCTTCACCCGTTTTTGAAAATCACCAAAAACTCTAATGGATTGTTTTTTGCCGTTCGCTCATACAGCTACATATTTTTCTGCATACTTGAAGAAAATATTGAGAACAAAACAAGGGTTCGAACATTAGTCTTCAATTTCACCAAATGATTTCACCAAACACATTTAAGACCCTTGGGAATCAGGATCGATTCATCTAATTGATACAGTCATAAGCATTTCTGTTCCTCGACGGAAGCTAGCCTTGTACTACTCATTCAAATTTCAAATTTCGGTTGCTTAAACCTAACGTTTTGTCCTTTTTGTTCATTTACATGAGACAAAAGAGAGTAGCATGTTATTTAGATAATTATTATTTCAATTAAATTATTTTGTCTCTAAGATAGTTTTGGTGTTCTAGTGTTGCATGGTTTAAACCCCCTCATATAGGATTTTGAAAAGCTCATTCAGCTCTTGCTATGTCAGCTGCTATTCCTCTCTTCTAATGCCACTGTAAATTGTACAATTTTGTTCTTTCCTAGAATATGTTCTTTTCTACTTTTATTAGCGCTGAGACATATGAGGACAGATTAACCTGTCAGCTTTAGTTTTGTTGTAATTTGAATTTGCTCTGCACAATTCCAAGTGCATCTCTATGTACGAGGTCTGTTCAAAAAGTACCCGGAATTTTCGTTTTTTCAAAAAAATATTTATTTATTCGTCTACATCAATGTGGTCCCCTTCAAAGTAGTCCCTCCCAGATATAATACACTTATGCCAGCGTTTTTCCCAATCTTCGAAACACTTTTGATATTCACTTTTTGGTATGTCCTTGAGCACTCTCAGCGATTCGGCCTTTATTTCTTCAATCGAGGAAAAACGCCGTCCTTTCATGGGTCTCTTGAACTTTGGGAACAGAAAAAAGTCACACGGAGCCATATCTGGTGAATATGGAGGTTGAGGCATGACTACGGTATTGTTTTTGGCCAAAAACTTCAAACAAGCAACGACGAGTGAGCAGGTGCGTTATCGTGGTGCAAAAGCCGTGAATTCTTTCTCCATTAATCGGGGCGTTTTTTTCGGATTGCTTCACGCAAACGTCGCATAACTTCAAGGTAATACTCCTTATTAACTGTACGACCTTGTGGTAAGAACTCTTGATGCACTATGCCATTATAATCGAAGAAAACAGTAAGTAAAACCTTGACATTTGATCGAACTTGACGTGCTGTTTTTGCTCTTTGTGACGTTGAATGCTTCCAGCTGGACGATTGTGCTTTGGTTTCGGCATCGTAACCGTACACCCATGTTTCATCACTAGTTATGACCCTTTCAAGCAAACTTGGATCGTCATTTAACAGCTCCTGAGCGATGTTCATGCGATTGTTTTTTTGGTCAAAATTCAGCAGTTTTGGAATGAATTTTGCTGCCACTCGTTTCATGCCCAAAACAAAAAAAAATGTTATGACATGAGCTAATTGATAAGCCAACTTCATCAGCAACTTCTCTAATTGTTATTCGGCGATTTTTATAACCATTTTTTCCACTTTTTCCACATTTCCATGGATTATTGACGTGCTAGGTCGACCGGAGCGTTCGTTATCTTCAAAGTCTTGGAAACGGCCATCTTGGAAACGCTTATACCACTCGTAAACACTTGTTTTTTTCATAGTAGACTCACCATAGGCTTTTTGTAACATTTCACACACTTTATTACACTTTATTTCATTTTTTACGCAAAATTTAATCCAAATTCTTAGACTCTTCAATTCTTCCATTGTTTAAATAAGCAAAAATCGCCGAGCTCATAAAAACACGTCGAACCTTAGCGACTACCACAGAAAAAGTAAACAGTGAATATGGCTGAAAATTTTGGCAATCGGACTCTCTAGACCCGCGAAATTTAAAAATTCCGGGTACTTTCTGAACCGACCTCGTATGGATTTTTTTTACCATTAAAGATCAAAATTTGAGATTGCCGAGTTTCACCGATGAATCTCACAAAGCAAATATACGAGTATAAGTGAAACATCGAATACTTGATTACATTCTTATATATTCGGACCCTCACCACCGGTGTATGTCGGCAATACGGGCCTCCATCAGCACAAACCTATTGGAGAGAAGAGAGAAATATATGAAAAAGAAGAGCCGACAATAAGGTGACTAGCTATCCCTCTATAACCCGTAATCAACTGAGATTTAGTCAGTTTTACGTTAGCTTTGATGATGTAAGGTGACATTTCTTAACTTTTTTTCCAATGCCGTGAGTTGCACTGGATGACTGCCGCTCCAAATTTGATCGTTTTCTTGAAAAGTTTACACTAGTTTAGTAATTCAAACAAATTGCGGATAATTCACAAGACTTTAGTTTTTATTTTTTCAATAAAAGTACTCTAAAATAATTTTTGAATTTGTTTCTGCTAAAACTAAGTGCGACACACCTTTAGATAGCGATTAGAACGTTTGTTATTGGTAGTGAAGAGAAGTTTAGTGTACCATTACAAGCAGAGCAAATGGATACACAGTATTATGTTACCAATTAAAAATTGTTCAGTATACTTTATGAAACTCACACCACAATAGGCCACGGATGAAGGACATTTCTGCTTAGAGAGTTAAAAATTACATTCGAAAATGTGACATTCAAAGTTGATCTGTTGCATTTATTTTGTCGAATACGACACAGCGCATACAAGAAAAGTAGTGTTGTGAAACTAATGGTCAGCTCTAAGTCAAACACAAAATGTCAAATTCTGACAGATATGTAGCCAAGCAAAAATAGCAAATATAAGTTCATAATGATGTACCGAGATCAATTAAGTAAGTTTGCTCAGCTAAGACCTTAAAAACTAAAAGAGCTGAAGAAGTAGCGTATCACGTTCTTTCGACATGTTGCACCAGCAATATTGCAATCAGGTAATGATTGAGAATACAGTTACCAGGTCATATTCGAAATATGCGCTATCTGGAAAAATGTTAAGATAGTTCATGAAAAGGCTCGTCACAGTCAAAGACAAGGCTTAGTTGAAATGGCCAATCAGGATGTACAGAATATGCTAACTGCATGGATGAACGATATGGATAAATGGTCAGATGGGTTATCCTTTATTCGATTTGCCAGGAACACTACATATCCCGATGGAATACATCAAAGTTAAAAGGCATAGCACTTCCTCCTAGATTGCTCGAGTCTGGCCAACAAACGCCTTACTTGGCTGAGGTGTACTGGCGTAACATAATTGGAACACTTGGCAACCACAGACCTAGGGGAACTCCTTGGCTTCTGGAGGACGACAGGATGGACCATATGTAAACAATAGTACTACACATGGGGAGCTAAGGACCGATTTCTGGCCTATGCTAATTTCCAGCAAGTGGACCCCAGTACAATAATAACAATAATAAGAGGCATAGCATCGTTTCTTCGCCTAGCGAATTAACGCAAATATTGGAACTTTCTTCTGTTCCAATATTCTCGAAGAAATTTTCAAGACTTTTGAAACAGAAGAACGGTTCGAAGAAATCTTTAATACTTCTACAAAAAAAAAAAAATGGGCAGTGAACATACCCAAAACCATGCTCGAAAGGAAAATATCGAAGAGAACCTGCAATCTTTAAATTTTTCAAATCAAATTTTGACTAACACCACAACCTAATCTCTGTAAAAGGAGCGGCCTTAAAAAAGAATCTTTTCTTGCAAGCAACGGAAATGTTACGAACCTCACAAAAGAAATTCCTCCTGCTCAAATTGATTATACTATGCGAATACAAGTTCCTGATATCAATCGTGGTCGTACAGTAAGCTGAAGCTGTGTTAGTGGTTGTTCTTCGAATAGGAGACTCTGACTTCTATAAATTTGAAAATTTAATGGTACCGTCAAGCAGCTTTACACATATAATCAGTCCTTTATTTATACGGAAAAGTTACTTTTTTACTTTTTACATATTTATTGCAAGTTGTTGCAATAAAAAATAAAATTAACATAATTTGGTAATTTCCTTTTAATTACTATTTCCTGTTCTGATTTAGAATGGACGGAGTGTTTTAAGCTCTCGGTTACCACTCTCTGGAACAAGGGCAAAAAAACTACGTCACCCTTGAAAATAATGTTCAAATCTCCAACATGTTCAACATGTGGACATTTACCGGTCTAAGTCAGAAATAAGGGTTTTTAGCAAATATTTCGGACATACCCCAAGTGACTATGTGACTATTGGCTTTCACCGGTGAAATTAGATATGCTACTGATAATTTCGGTCTTTCGAGGCAAGATGTATATTTATTTAATGGTATTTAATGGTAACATTTATTGAATGGTATTAAGTTTATATAGTTTTTGAGAGGTGTTTGCTTATATCTATAGTCCTGAATTAATTCTATGTTACATCTATGATCGCGTAAATTATACTTAAGTCATGATCAATTTTCTTGGACTAGATACTGATAAGCGGATCGAGAAAGAATTGTTGGTAAACCTTCTGCTCGGCTGACATTTGACCTAAACATATTTCCCTTATGTTAACTCTGAATTAATTTATAAAATGGGTGGGGTCACACTACCAAAGTTTTTTATAGGCTCTAGATAGCTCTAAGTGGTTTGATAAGGGGATTTGTGGATTCTGTAGCTTTTCTTAGCAGATTTGCTCTGTGTGAATCCACATACATACTTCTTAATAGGGCTAAAATTAGCTACTTTGTGTAGCAACGTGGAGGAAAAGTAGGAGGCGATTCTTGATGACTTGATCCTTGGCTTTTATCTATTTAGCGAGTTCCATCTAGGGGTTACGACGATTTTCATTAGTTAGATGCTTATTTCAAAGATGACCATCCAACGTCGTAATCATGATCACCCATGATGAGAAAGACTCATGGGCAATTTAAAGTTTAGTGATGAGTACAAATGCAGGACAGACTTGAATACTTTGGAACTTAAATGCTCGAGATGGTTTTTAAATGTATGGTGTTGATCGAGTTTTAAGCCTAAATAGGTCAGATCTTCGGATCAAGGAATCATGTTGTCTTGGAAATTGATGAGTCTGATAGGCTGTTTGTTGAACTTACTTCTTAACCTAAAGAATATTGCCGTGGTTTTATCAACGTTGATTTTAATTTGCCGCACAGAGAGATTGGTCGATTTTTCCTAGCATTTCCTCTAGGTTGAGGATGATCAAGTTGGGGTCCTTACTTGCAAGATAGAAACAAATGTTGTCCGCAAAAGCTTGTTAGAAAGTCAGACGTGTAAATATTGAAAAGTGTGGGACTCAGGCATGAACCTTGGGGGAAACCAGCAGGAGGAGCTATTATAGTGGATGTTGATGCTTGAGCTTTTACCTAGTATGTTCTGTCTCTCAGGACGTATGAAGTCAGTTTGTTCAAGTATGATGAGTCACTGTACTCTTTGAGCTTATGTAGTAGGCCACCATGCCAGCAGTTTTGCCCACCGACTTGGAGACACGTAGTTGTTGTGGGCATGTTGAGTACCCATGCTTGAAACCAAAGTAAAAATTAGGGAGGCTTTTATTCTTCTCAACGCAATTAGTTAACTTTTTCAAGATCAAATAAATAATTTTCCAGCAGCCGGTAGAAGTTCATTGGCCCGTTGCCTGGTAAAGATCTCTCGGATTATTGTCATTCAGGAAAGATATAATGTCATTGTTTTTAGGGCTTCGCTTAGGGGTAGGTGTTATGCTAGAGAGATTCCAGCAATTTGGAAAGTGCGAAGTTTTTTGACAGGCGTTGATTACATGACAGATTAACACTATTGCTTTTTCAAAATGTTTGTAATGGTTGTACTTGGTATTCCGTTGAATGCAGGGGCTTTGCGATTTATTAGTATTTTAATTTGCTACATTGTTTGTTTTGTTTTTCCAAGCTCCAAGCGGTATATTGGTGATGTTTGCGTTAGTTTGCGGTGATTGAGCTACCATCATTTCTGTAATAGTGGTGCTTATTTTATAGGAGATATTGTAATGTTCATGGAACTTATCAGCAAATAACTCTGCTTCACTTTTAGAAGAATGAGTCTAGATTCATTTGCTTTCTATTTTCGTCAGCTTCCAGATTTTTTGTGCATTGTGGTCAAGATTTGTGAGAAAATTGGTTCAGTGGTGGCTTTCGGAATGTGTGATAATAGCATAGCTCTCATTGAAAGATTTTAAGGGCGGATTATGAGTTCTTTCAAAAAGAAGGATTCCGTTTGAAGTGCTTTCCTCCCTTGACACGCTCTTAAAGATGTTAAATTTTGGTTAAAAGATGTAATATGGTATTTTTTAAGTTTTTATGTTTTAAGGATTGGTGGATTGCTGAAATTCAATTTGAAATATGTCCAAATCGAGTATTACTGTCAGTTTTAATTGACGATTTCATATAAAAACCAGTTTAAAAATTAAAAATTAACTAGAAGAGCTAATGAAGTAGAAATGGAAATATTAATATATACCTAAGCTGTGTAATTATTTTAGGAATCTATAAACATTGTTTTCCAAACCAATAGCGCTCGTTAGAGAGTTAACACCTGTATTCATGGACAAGCCACTATTTCTTTTTCACATAAGCTGTAGAGAACTACGTGCTCGAATCTGCTCATACGAGGAAGCTCCTCGTTCGGTTCTGTGGCGTAGAAACTGCTGGTGTATTTTGGTACACTGTAGTCTATTGCTGTTCAAGTGTTATCTTAAGCTCCTTTTTTGTCCTTCTTTTACTTCCGCCGAATTTAAGGGAGTCAGAGTGAACTGAAGTAATGAAATATTTTCATGAATGCTTTTTAAAAATTCGTGCCAATTAACTTTTTCGAAGCAATTAATGTTGTGTGGGCAAGTAAGAAGAGTTTGCTGCTGCTCCTGATGAGAACTTTACCGGAAGAATTTGAGAAGACAGCGTTTGTACTATAGTAGCACCGAGGGTTCACATCTTCATCACTATAGTAGCCCCGAGGGTTCACATCTTCACCACACCTACTTTAATCTCATTGGTTTTTAATCGGCTTATCTAGTCCTTGATAGCCCATTTTCTGTTACTTCTTTTTCTCTGTATTCAAGGACTATGGTTCGTTCGATTTCCTTCGGGAAGTTGCACTTTCAAGAGATGTCCTCAGGTCTTTAGCATCCATGAATCTACTCAGTTAAGGGAAAGCATATACAGTGGTTAATTTTTGTCTGAGAGGAAGTATAGTATGCAGTCTATATAAAATGTTTGCTTGGCTACCTCAATTGGCGTATAGGTAAATGGAAAACTGTTGTATAACTTTCCTATAAGTTTCTGGAAAAATGCGATAGAAAACGTCAATTCCGATTTTACCATTCTTTCGAGTGCAGGTGGTGTAGTTGCTAATGTTAGTTTCAGTTGAGGCGAAATCTGTTGAATGTTTTCCCTTCTAGTCATAGGACTGACCTATCCTCGTCTCCGACGTGGAATATTGTACACATTTATTTGTTATTAAAGGTGTTGAATCAAGCATTAACTTTGATCTGATTTGAAAAATGCAGTGGTAAAAACAAATTTGGCGGGAGATTAACAAAGGCAATAGTGCAAAGGACACAGCAGATGAGATTTACGCGATTTAAGGAAGTAGTACTACAGCTAGTAGAAGCATCCGCATTTGACTTAAGAAATTCCAAGCTGGCTGTATGGGATTGTAAGATGAAGCCTTCAACGGGGACCCAGCAACGACGGATACGGATACCACCCAGCAATAGACCTCATCAAGACTATGCTTGCTGAAAGCTTGCTTCACGATATATTGTGTGTGAGATAGTGGTTGCCACTAACATTATTAAGACAACCGTACATTAGTATTTGATGAAGATGGGATATGCGAATCGATATGAAGTTTAGGGTGCATGCCTATCAACGAAGACTGGTCTTATCAACTATGTTTCTTTGTACCATTTACTTCTCAGCGGCATGAAATAGATGAGACCTGCCTTTGTATCGAAATTTGCATTGCAAACACACTTAGTCTTGAGTAAAAAGATCTTCAACTGTTGCGGAACGTTGACTGCATCGGAAGTCTGGGACTGGGATGGTTTGGTGAGCTATGAAATCTTTCCGCAAGGTGGATTTCCAATCAACTTGATTAATTGAAATTTACCATAGCCAAAAATGACCAGGATTGGCGAACAAACGACGTATCGTTTTCTATCACGACAACGCAAGAGGCCAAATCAAAAAACTGCTACAGTTTGAATGAGGCCTTCTACTTCCTTTACTTCCTTCTCTGTACTTTTAAGACCTTACTTAAATAGATTATGACTTAACTACATCGCTTTTATTACACCTGATTGATTTAAATGTTTCAAGGCCATAAGCGAAACATAAGTGCATCTTTGCATCGATGAGTATTTTGGAACCAAATCTGAGTACTTTTGGAAAGTCAGCGTAACGAGGCTTCCTTAGAGATTGAATAAAGTTATAGAACATAACTATTGCTTTGTATCATAATAAATCAACGTTAAAAAACAAATATTTTGTATTAATTTCGCGTCCGAAAAAAAATGGGGGGGGGGGAACTTATGGGACACCCCAATGCTTGCAAATACTAGCTGATACTATGTTTGAAACTTCTGTTTGTTCATTGCTTCCTTCATAGTCGATGATGAGGTCCTTGAGGGTCTAAAAAGTCCGTTTATTTAAGTTTGATGGTTTCTGATTTTTATAGAGAATACTTTTTGTGAAATTTGATCAATAAAACATAACAATAAAACATATCGAGCAAATACATTATTGGGACTATTTTTCATCATTATTTCAATATTCTTTCGGATAACTTTTCGAACTAAAACTATGTATTCAAATAGATAATTTGTCTATATTGTATCTGGGACGAAAAATTGTTTATTTTCAACTGCTGGGATTGGTCGTCAAAACAAGGGATTAGATTATGTTTTCCGTGATGAGATGATTGGAGCTGCTGATTTGGTAGTCCATGGTTGTTCTTTTCAATCCAGTGGGTGTTTCGAGTTGTGATTATCCCACTTTTGTAAGCACTAATACTTTGTACTACTACTACTGAGTACCACTACTTTGCATGCAGTCAAAAAATGCTATCTTTGTGATTTTTTCCGTGACAAACTATTAAATATGTCAACCAAAATTTTTGAACCCTAATAGAGATATCTTGAAATACAAGAATAAAATTTTTGTATTCACATTCTAGCATTAACCCCAAAAATATTGGCATATGTTTGTAACCCCTCAAAAAATCGCTACTTTTGCGCTGTTGTTGAAATCTCTGAGATGGGTCATTTGAAATGAGAAAATCAAAAAGTTTTAGTTTAAGTGTGATAATGACTGAATGCAAGAATAACAAAGAAGCGATGGGTTTTCGGAAATTATATAAAAAAATCACTTTCCTCACTTAAAAAAGTTAAAATTAAAATATCGGCTAAATTGTAGTTTGCGCGGTAGCTACACATTTTTACACATAGCTACACACTACTACATTTTATAAATAAATGCGTAAAGTTTCATATGAATACGTTCAACAGTTTTGAAAATTCTGTCAACAAGAAGTCCAAGAAAGAAATTTGTCCACTTTTAAAGTTCATGATAAAAATTAAAATAAATTAAGATTGTAGATACATAAACATTTAAGAAATTGAATGAAAAAAGGCGATTTTTCTGAGTAGTCAAAGTCGGTAGATACTCTAAATTACCTCTGGCAACGACGAGTCTATGATGCATTAATGTCTTTTGAGATCTTGCAAGGTATCTGCATGTCTTATTCCTGCTTTAAACAGATTCCCGTGCGTCAAACGTCTGTTTAAAAGGACTTGGGTTCCCTGACATCTATTGATTATTCCAAGGTGAGGTGCTTTACAACGTTTGATCCAAATTCATTTAATTTGGAGTTTTTGGTTTCAAATTATTACACTTTAGAAAGCATCAGGAGGACTTTCAGCCTCCTGTTTAAAATTTTTCTTGTTCGTTCATCATAAGATTTGTCCTAATGAACGTGCAAAATCCTGTGGTGACCTGATATGCCAAATGCTATTTGAATGAAGTTTTCACTTGGCTACGGTTGTTGCTGTTTGAAAAAAAAGCTTCCTTTTCCAGTACTCTTTGCGATTCGCACCCTTTTGATTTTTCGTTCATTCGTTTTTGTCTGAAATATCTGGTATTTATTTTTTGTTCATCTTCATCTTAGTTTCGGATGAGACACGGGCCTAGAAAAGAAGGTGTTAGATATTGAATATAATCAGGTTTATGAAAAGGTAAATGAACTAAAGCGATCTTTAATCCTTTTTTGATTAAATCAACTATTTTAAATAACTACTTAGTTAAGAAATGCTATCTTATTATTTATTATAATGTCAATTTATTTGGTGAATCAAATGAAAGTTGCTATGGGAATTGTGGATAGCGAAGCGTAATTAACTTACTATTTTTTAATTTCTATTGTGTTATGTAGTACGTTTGCATCCTACCCAACTAAATATTTATAGTGCAGAAAAAATCATTCATTCAAAAGCCATTCGGTTTACTGGACGAACTCTCAACATTGTATATGTTATTCAATTATCCTAAATCCATAGAGAATATTGCATTATGCACGAATATTTTTCAAATGAATGACCCGAAGCGCTCACAGTACACAACAGAGACAGCATTTAATTATTTCACACTAAAGCTGTATAATTATCCTACAATTCACTAATTAATCAAAACTTTCATCAAACTCCTTAAAGTCCCATTTGCTTATTGAAGCATCAAATCATTCCATACTAACGCATAATCAAATACCATCCATTAACTATGCCAACGTCAATAAACAAATTCTATTGCCGCTAATTGGAATTTCAATCTATTCAATTACCTTTCTAATGTATGTGTGGAAACGATTTGGCATAAATTCACATATCAAGCGTAAACACACCCAAAGACAATTTCGTTCTTACAAAATTCTCCTGAATACTCTCAAACTACGGGATTGACTTTATGGAGAAACAGATTAAAGTAGTGAGGAGCTCAAATTAAAGCATATAACACATATGATATAATACCATATGAAGGCAGTTCTTTTGGGGTCTTTTTTGTGTTAGAGTTTTCGATTCAAAATCGACACAATAAATTTAAAACATTTTATACACTAAAACTATTATACACTATAGTTAAAACAATTGAAAAATATACTTGAGGACTATGATCCTTCTTGCAAGTCAAAGCCATGGCGTAAAGAATTTCAGAACGTAGAAATCTCATTAAATTTTAAAAGGGATGCGTTTAGTACTCAATTCAAGGAATATTTTATTTGATTTCCAAACATTTATCTATTGTATAATTATCCTCTCCAACATCTATCTTCCTAATCATTTGTCTTTGAATGCTAAAATCCTTTTACAAAATAGTCAAACATTCATCAGAAAATACACAAAGAAAGCTTGCATGCGGAGAACGAAAGGGACTCATTGAAGGCTTACTACATGTTACTTCATCCGTAACTTTGCCGAAAGTTTTTCGGTGGAAAAAATTCCTACAATCCAATGCAAGGACAGAAATAGAGCATGCTGCATAGACACTGGATAGGAAGCTAGCTCTCCTGTCTTTCTCCTTCATAACTTCATCGCACTTTCAGCGAAATGATGCTATCATGCCCATTGTATTAAGTACGTCAAGCTACCAGAACGACTCCTGTGCTGACAAAAATGAACTTTTTTTTTCAATGAGTTCAGCAGCGTGCGGGGAAGGATTGAATGTTTGGGGTATTTCAGTGAATGCAGGATGCTACGTGCTATCATATGTACATAATTCTTAAAGTGCTTTTACTCTTTTCTGAGAAATTTTTTGAAAGGAATGTCTAGATTTCCTAGAACATGAAGATGAAAGGACTCACTCTTTCACGTCGTTTAGAAATTCGCTTAGAAATTGTAACTGTAACATGGTCGATATGATTCAGTGATGACATTGTTTGTTAGCTCGCTCATTCAGTTTGGAAGCAAATGTTGCACGGGAACAAATCGCTAATAAATGTTTCCGCTGTATATATTTCAACATCCTTTCCGGATCAAATTAAATTTATTTAATGGATGTATATCTGTGAGCAATTCAGCCAATTGGTTTGCTCAAAAAATGATTTCGTAGGGTTAAACATTTTTCAGTTTTCACGACAGAGAGTCGTGAGGATGATTGAGAGTCTAATGCCTGGGGCAGACGACGCCGTTTGAACTAGTTCTCTCTCGTCTTATTGACGTCAACGTCAGAAGAACTTCTTATATTTTCCGAGCGTTGAGTTCATTATGACGTCAAGTAATAGTTTAAACGGCGTCGTCTCCCACAGCCATAAGTCGATTCCATTCGCACTTCCAGGTATGTTTAAAGGTGGTAAGTGGTGATACTATCCAGTCATAACAACTCTTACGATATTGAGAAACTGACGGGTTTCGTACAAGGTAGTGATGGAAGTCTTGCTTGGGAAGGAGGGGAAATTTTACAATCAATTTTAATTTGAATATCCTTAACGCACCCCAATTCTACAGTGCCACAACTACAACAAAAAATCTCTAGTCGTGGTCCTCAAAAAAGTAATAAAAACTCAGTGTCAGTATTTTTATTTCTTTCACTCGAAGGTAAATAATAAATCATATAATTTTTAAGGTATGGTTGTGATACCAACGATTCCATACGGGCGCACCAAAAATGGTCAAAATCTACAGTAGAACCATACTCCAGCTGGGAGTTGGTATAATTAGACATTTAACACCGATCCTGTCAATGAGCGCCGATTACCCAACATATTTCTAGGGCATTTAAATTTTTAAGACTTTTCTATTTTGTATTTATTTCTTTAAAATTAGTCTTAAATTTGGATAGACACATCGGGTCAAAATAATAAATAAATTTATTATTGTAATTCTAAAAACAAAATAATATTGTTCATTGAGCTTGACATCCTGTTTAGACTCGATCGGTTTGAATCACTTTCGTGATACTTTTGCCCAAATGTTTTTCATACGGAAATCAGCAGTTATCCTTAAGCTTATCATACGTTTATATTTCACCTACCTTTTGTGTTGTGGAACAAACGTACTGTACAGACTTACAACTGCTCATAAATAAGTACCTGGAGAAACTTATCCTCAAAAATTTAAAAAGAAAGATATCTGAAAGTAAAGGGTAGAGTAATGGACCCGAAAAATTATATTGCAGGCTGTAATCCGAAAATTAATGAAACATGAAAATATGTGAAAAACGGAAGCATAGGTAAAATTTCGTATTCAAAATATAATAGAAAAAGAATTAAATTGCGTTCCTATGTAATCATGCGAGTAAAAAATAAAGGTACACTTTTCCAACAACAGCAAATCCCCCATACATAATTGCCGGTTGACAAAAGTAGTTTCGCTTTGCCCCTCCATGGCTCAAACCAGAACTGTGAGAACAAAACTTCACAAAGTTAAAACATTTTTTTAAAACATTTGCCAAGAGGTTTGCCTTATATAGCAATGCAATCGATTTTCCTGATTCCTAACGACTCCATTACCTTCAGGGATACCTTGACTACATTCAATTCTCAAAGGCTCTTGCTGGAGTCTGCGAATGAGTTCTGTCCCGAATGCCTCGCGAAGCCTTCCGGCTCATGCCATCTAACTGCTGGTGCCTTTTATTGGCATTTTTCCAGATTGCTGTGTGAAGGTGGTCCGAAAAGTTTCCGACCAGACAGTAACACACGACACTTTCCTCAATTTTTTTTTATTTTTCTACATAGCCTCCTTGTAACTCTACATACTACTCCCATAACTTTAACCAATGCAAAGAATATTTGGCGTTTTTCTCTACAAAATAATTGTTCACGATGGTAATTATCTTTCTCCGAGCGCAGCTTCTAGATGAGAGACCAAAAAAAGTCGCTTGAGGCTAGATCTGGTGAGTATGGTCAAGCAGTTAAAACCGGAACTGGTGCATTTTCACCATGACAACCGCAGAGGTATGAGACGGCGCGTAGCCTTGGTGAAACATTATTTCCTTTTTCTGTAAATGTGGTTATTTTTCCTGCCTTCAGCACTGCCTTCAGTGATGATGCGTAGTATGCTCCTGTCATGTTTTTTTCTTTTTTGAAGTAAATCGATGAAAATAACTCCATGACTATCCCAAAAAACAGTTACCATCAATTTTCCTGCCGAACAATCATTTTTTTTTTTCGGAACAAGTTCCCCCTTTGAAGTCCATTGTTTCGATTTGGATTTTTGTTTCGAAGGGATAATGATGCATCTAACTTTCATCTGCAGTAATAAATTGGCATAAAAACTCGGATTTATTGCAACTCAGCTGCGCCAACAGAGCGTTGGAAATGTTCATTCGAACATGCTTTTGGTCTAACGTGAGCAAATGCAGCACTCAACGCGCGGATAGCTTTCTCATGCATTATTCTTCATTCAGTATGTGGCAAACATATTCTTTCGACATTTTCATAACCTCTGCTATTTCTTTCACTTTAATTCGGCGGTCGTCTTACACCATTTGGTGAACTTTAGCAATGTTATCGTTATCGGTCGAAGTTTTTGGAATTCCTAACGATCATCGTCTCCCAAGCTCTAAAAGTCACGTATATATTCAGCTGCCCCAAATTTCACTTTGGTAAATGATGGGGTAGAGTCGCACTACATATAGGCCAACTCATCTTTGATTTGCGTAAGCGTATTGCCTTTCAAAAACCTAAATTTCTTAACTAAATTTGTTGTCCTTTCACAAAACTTCTTACATCGACTGACTCAAATTACTATCATGTAACTACTGCTCGCAAAATAGCTTAAACTTTGGCGAGTAGCTGTTAAAATATGCACAACTTCATTCACTAGCTTTTATTGACGAGTGCTGACATCTTTATGTTGCGGTTGGAAACTTTTCAGACAACCCTTGCAAGGTTTAAAATCAGAGCGTCAATATACAGGTATTGCTAGCGCATTGTCTTTTTCATTATTAGGTTTCTTCTGGTCTGCAAGATTATTGGGGTTAGGCTTAATCGCTTCTCTTGCTTTTTATGAAGGGTGCTTTAGACATTGGAATTCACACCAGCTCCTTTTTGCAGCTTTCTAGAGCACCTCGTGGTTGGCGTAACTTTATTTGCCCATTGTTATGTTTTAGTTCTTTCCTTTTAATTTTTTTGCTATAAAATCGTTTCTTGATAAACGTGGAAGCATGTTTTGGGTCGTTATCTCGCAGAAATTCCCACTTCGAAGGTGTGTTTTCTACAGCAAACATTCGGATATCCATACTTCCGTCATAGTAGCTAGTATTTGATACCTAAATATATGTACGGGTATATATTATGTATGTATTAGACGAATACGAAGAACAAAAACTTTCCCAAACCATAATATTTCCGTCTTCATACTTTAGAGTTTTTTGTGAAGCGAACATGGATTTCGCCAAATAAATGAATCTCGGTTCCATTTCTAAATACAATGTTGTGCCGTTTTTTTCTCCCATTTGGGGCCTGAACATTGATCATATATCCAGATAGATTAGCGCTTAATAGTCGCCAGAGAGCTACAGATGTTCGCTCACCATATTTCCAATTTCTGCAAGTATCGATCCAGACGACTTGAGCGGATACTATTGACTAGCAGGAACATACCATGGTCAGGCGTTGTGGAAATTTTCCGCCAACTACTTCCAAAGATGCCAGAGCCAGGGAACGTCAGAGATACGTCAAAGTATAATAGTTGAAAAGTTTTCCGCGAAATTGTTGTATGGGATGGGCCATTTAAGGTTTGTAGTTTGAATCAATTTTAAAATTTTCAAATAAATTAGTAAATTAAAAACATAGAATCTTCCTGGTTAGGAATGGAAGATAACACTGCGTACATAACTGCCACGCTAGCCTTACACTATCCCATTCGATGAGTCCAATTTCTCAGCAATTTTCGATTCTTCGCGCCTCTATTTCGTCAATGGAATTTCGATTTCATCTTTGAAGCCATCAATCGTCAATGGATGGTTAGTATAACACGTGTCCTTAACAGCTGCTCATAAGAAATGTCCAACGGAGTCAAACTGCAGTTTCTAGGGGGCCAATGGAATCAACATTTCGGCTACTAATATGATTTACGAAAACATTGTGCCAAAGATCGATTTTTACGTTGGCTGTGTGAGACGTAGCACCGTCCGTTTGACACCAAATGTTGTCTTTGTCAGCCTCTTCAATTTTGGAAAACAAAAAGTCGCTGAGCATGGCACGGTAGCGATCACCATTCACCACAATGACTCATTTCCGAAAAAATGGCCTAATAATCCCAGCAGACCATTACTCATACAAGACAGATACTCGTTGCGGATGCAGTGGTTTCTCCACGATAGCGTGTGGACTTCCTGAGTTCCAGAAATGTTCATTTTACTTTTTGACGTATCCTCTGAGGTGGAAATGAGATTCATCTGACAAGACGATTCTTCGGTAAAAATGCTCAAGTTCCACCCGGCTGTTTTGGGCCCATTGAGCAAACCCAAAATGCATTGGATAGTCGTCTGGCTTCAGCTCTTGCACTACTCACTCTGGGCAGCGATGTTTTCGGTTGAGCGTACTGAACTGAAGTACACATGTTTTTTTACCCAGCAACGATCCAGTTCCACGAACTCGCTTCGCGGTTTGATCCAGAAAACTGGGTGTTTGGCACATCTCGTGCCAAATTTCCCTGTAAATTTCTTATAGTTTGAGTAGAACGCTAACCGTTTTGGTCAAATAAATTTCAAACATAAAACCAACTCTCTGTCACATCAGAAATGTCATCAAACATTCCAACATCAAAGTAAATTAGAATTATTCAAACTTGAAACATTATTTTTGAATATTCCCTTTAAGTAATAAATATTTTGATTGATTATTGGAAATTAATTTTTAATTCTTTGCTTATTATTGAAATAATAGAAAGTTCTAGAAAATATTGGGATATTGGCAAATGAAAATTCGAAACTAATTCATTCTTCATAAAAAATTACTGTTGAAACTAAAAAACCAAAATCAAAGTCAAATGAATTCATTTGAAACAAAGAAAAAATGCATAACAATTTTAAAATGAAAATAAAAAGCTTACGCGATATTACCCAATGTTTTCATTCACTGCTTCAATCACACTCTTTTGTACACATTTTTTCTGTTAAAAGTGTGATGCTTTTTGTTAAACATCTTCAAATAGGATCCCAATCAGCATCTATTAATGTCAGGTTTTATAGAATGACGTAATTAAAAATTATGTTTAAACTTTTGAAGAAGTCTGATGGTGATCTAAAGCGTCTAGCTCTCTGAAACCTGATATATAGTAATATCCAAAATAAAATATTAAAAATCAGCTTTTATACTATTCGATTTTTTTCACCGTCAACAGCTGTCAACAGCTGTTATTTCTTGAAGCCACTCCACCTCAACGTTTATATTATCCAAGTGTTGCTCCAGACTGTATGCACAGTCCAGACTGTTATGCACATCTGCACAAAACCAAATTTGCTGTTTATAAATTTGAAAGTATCACGAACAACGCTTCCTTACCGTTTCTTAAATCTACTAAAAGTGATTCGCTTTTAATAATTATAAATACTTCTCTATTACATGTATAATCACGTTAATCTTTAACTTTGCCCACTTTTTTCTTCCAAGTCTGAAGAGAAATTGACAATTTGAGTATATAACTGGGAATTCAATGGTACGCTCTTTTTATCTGATAAGGGTTACCAAAATATCTTCTTTTCGTGAGCGCTTGAAAAAAATGGTAGTGTTGCCATTAGAATAAATAAAGTATTTCGCGAGGATACTAATGGATTATCTACTATTTTATTCAGACGTGTACCATGGTACAACCTGAGGAAAAATTCGGAAAGATGAGGAACGCTAGCGTTATATTTGGTAACATGTACACCTCGTAGCAATTGAAGATTTTTATTAAATATCAACGATTTTCAACCGTGACACCTTTTTGAAGTTGTATCATTGTGATTTTTCGGCACTAGCAAACTGGAAGCAAACAAATATTTTAATTCCCTGACACCGCAAATAAACACTGAACTATCACAACAGCTCATCTATAATATGCCAAATCCAAGTAAAATAAAACGGGTTTATTACCCATGTGTTACTCCTTCCTTCACTTTCTAATGAACTCACGGATTGCGAAAAGACACTAATCCCAAAGTGGTCGTTATTATTAAGATTTTATGTACTTTCATTATCATGTGATGTCATTTTACGATTATCCATGTACGTTTATGACTGCTAAGGAATTAAAATACGGAAAGGAAGGATATCATCGTGCACACTCGATCGTAAAATTTTTGCACGAAAATTGACAAAGAATCATTTTTGAGTGGTAAGTTACTCTACCGCTAAGCCTTTGTTGGTGCGTCATTTAACAGGGATTCAAAAACCTAAGGATCTTATTCTTTCGTGGCATTTTAATAACATAAAAATTAATTTTGAAGTTATCTTACGAAGAGGACTTTCATTATTCTGCATGCAGAATCTTAATAATACGATAGCATCTATAAATAGTATTCATTGTTCTAGTGAGATATCCTTTCTGCTCAATTCTGATTTGGGCAGACTCATTGCGTCGCAATTCAACATATTTTCCCAATCTTATCCCAGACCTCATGGAAAGCAACATAGAATATGTCTAGATATAGCAACAATCCTACCATGAAGTTTGCTATTGTGTTCCTTCCGGCTCCAGATGGACCGTGAAATACGTCAAGTTGGCTACCGAAATCTCCTGACATGAACATAGTGAAGTGTAGTACGTTAGGCAATTTGAAATGTGTTTAGTTTGGTACTTTTTGCAGCAGCTGTTGCAGACAATCGTGTCAGGCAGATGAACATACAAGGGACACACGGGAACAAAGGCTACGACGCAAATTTTAATGTCAAAGGGATGGTTTATAGGACATGTACGTCAGCATTTGTGTCTTGACGGGTATAACACCACCCGTTAAGCATAAGGCTCTAAGGTACCGATGGAGCACATAAATTTTCCATTAAATTAATTACAGTGCGGTTTTTGCACTATACGATCACCGCAAAGGATATACAATTATTTCAATGTAGAACTGAATGACCAATACGTTTTGGTCTCTATTAGGGTAGCATAAGCTCATCCAAAGAAATAGGGTAGAGTATGCATACCATGTAATACTGATTGCCGAAATATTTAAAGTTAAGCTAAATGGAATTTTTTTAGACAATGGGAGTCAATTTGATTAGCCTGGTTCCAACAACAGATAAGGATATGGGTTGCAGCATATTAGTACACTCTGTTTAACAAAACGACATAACCAAATAGAGAAAATCGGAACAATATTGAATACGAAATAACTCGTCAGTACCCTATATTGGTCAAGTGTCCCCAGAGTGGAGAAGATTAAGGGCTGATTTTGGACGACATTATTCCCACCAGCACTACTCCAATATAATTTCATGGCATGCATGGAAATTGGATTTGCAGATTATGTGAATGCATTGGTATACAAAATAAATTGGGATATAAAATTCACCCACCCCCGTTTATTTGAGCCAAATGTTTATTGGCGACGCTAAGGATTTAATGAGACCAAAGGTTTGCGTGTAATGCACAACTACATACATACGAATCAATGGTTTATCGATCGATCTGGGAAATAGACAGGTGTTATTTTATTTCTATCGACCAACCCATTAATCTTGGCAACGATGGTCCATTCTGTGGTTTCATTTATACATTTTGTGTTTCACTAATTTGTTGTCTATCGGCTGTACATACATAGCTCTTTCAGATATTAGAAAGGAATTAGCTTGGTATGGTCAGGATTGCGAGTTTTTGTGATTTTTATCAAAACGCATAGCTTGTGTTGTGCGTAAAATGTTTGTAATATAATTTAAATCAGTTTAGAGAAATCTGCAAGGATGTTACAAGAAGTTTGAATAACGAAAAATGCTGAAAATTTCCTACAATATGAAATGGTAATCGCTGTTTAATATTTTGTATTGATGCTGGTGTGATTCGGAATAAGGAAATTGAAGGTATTTTACGTATAGAATTTAACGTTAAGAAGACTTGTTCCATATACCTACTATACCAACGACGCTTATTGAGGTATGCATTATTGCTGAGGAAAAGGATTGTTCATAACTGACGAAGCAAGAGTTTACTTTGAAAAGAAGGATGTCAATAAGGCTTTGTGTACATAAGTACCCTGAACTAATATAGCAAGAGTACAACCTTGTTTGACACATAAATATATGTGTCAAACAAGGTTTTAAAATTAAAAATTTGCTATACAAAAATATATATACATATATAATATATATATATATATTATACATATATTTTTTTTATACAAAAAAACTCAGACCAATTGGTAAAACTGAGTGATAATAATAAATTAAAGTTTTGAAATGAATCCTGGAAATGCTTGGATTGTAATGCGCACTCAGTGAATCGTAAGTTTTGCAGTACCAATTGATGTGCTCGTTATCAGGATATGATGTATGGTGCCGCTCTTCCAACAGTGGACGTGAGTGTCTAGTGACTCGAAATGTTTCATGAACTTTTACTCTTTCGGCCAAAAATGGAATCATTATTAGGCCTCTAAGGACATCAAACGCGAAACAACAGGATATCATAGTTCTCGGAGAGGCAAGGGATGACACATTGAGAATTCGTAGTTCATGCTGGTAAGGGCTAAATCATGCAAATCGCTCCGGTTATACAGTCATTTCGGTGCAAGTCGAACAAATTGTTTTTGCATCGACTCAATCCTACCGATATGAACGCGAAGGCAGGGTCCCTAACGAGACAATCACATTCGAAAATGTGACGGAATAAAGATGCATATAAAGTTCTAGACACCCAAATATTCTGAAGTTCTTTGGATTGTCGTTTGATGAATCAGGGAATCAGGACTTTGCTCACCAGAGACCTTCATCGTAGTGCAGGGTAAATCGCAGTTTCGTGTTATAACAGGAAGGCCTACGTGATGTCTACATGATGAGTTGGTGATAGTTAAGCTGATAAACTCAAATAATTCCCCAGTTTTTTTCCGAGTAAAACTTACAATTTGTCTTTTGTCGAGGTTCAAACAAAGCTGATGTGTTGTAGACCATTCATAAAGTGCATTTGATTTGTCTTGAAGGAGTTTTGTATCACTTGGGGACTTAACCAAATTGAAGTGCTTCAGGTCATTGGCATAAAATCGATGAGATACATCAGATAGGATTCCATAAAAATCAAAAATGGAGATGTTGAAAAGAAGACGACCAAGGTAACTGCCTTGTGGTACGCCGCAAAACACTCTTACTTCCTTCTCTTGATCTCTTGAAATTTAATATATTGTGTCTCTAATTTTAAAATTTTTGTAATTTAGTCAGGATTTTGTGGTAAGCGAGATTTGGTCAATTTGGCAGCATTTTCCTTTCCACAGAGGATGCTAGTCGAAATCTATACTTTCGAGCGATTTTGGTGTAAACCGCGCTAATCGGTTAGACTGCCAGGATTGCAATTTCTCTGTGGTTTTCCAATGATATCTTACTGTTGCGTTTTTTCCGGTGCGTGACCTATTTGCTTCGCAAATGTTCCCAAAATTGAATTAAACACCCACAAACTAATTTAAAATTTACTCTTTTAATAAATTTCATTAACACTTTAGAATTATTTTCGCTTAATTACTGCTTCACTTATTCACTTTTATTTTCATTGATTATAACAATTACTTTCACTTGCTTTAAATCCGCGGACGATTATATTTCACTTGAACACTATTTGATTACCGCACTACTTTTAACGACCACTGTCGCTTTTCGCTCTCGCAACCAAACTGGTGTAGTCACTTTTACACATGTACCAACTAATCCCGAATCTTTCACGTGGATCATTCTCGAGCTTATGCGCTGAATCTTTTATCACGTATTTTTTGTACTCAATGCACACAATGTGTTTACATTATGCCTATTTCCCCTTAGAGAATGATCGGTGTATTGGTAATTGATACTTGTTTATGGATTTGCTCTTAAAGCGACTACAGTGGCGCGTGACATTATTCGAACATGTCACATTATCTATATTTTTGCTGATTGGATGTGAAGTCAGACGTTTCCAGCTAGTTGGGAAACGTCAAAAAGGAAGAGATTTATTGAAAATAATATATAGGGACAAAATTAGTTGATCTTTGAATCGTGGAGGGAGTAAAGTGGGGCCTGGCTTTTTTATTTTTTAGATATTTCATCTTCTGAAATAATGGATTCCTCAAATAGAGACGTCACACTTGAGTCTGGAGAAAACTTTGAGAGAAAGAGATTCGGTATGTGAATATTCGAATTGGCCATGATTAGCGCACATATCCTGAGGACTACAAGAAATGTATTGAAATTTTGATACATACATACATTAATTTCGAAAATTCTGAAAATTTTCATTTTGTATTGACAAATTCAAAAAATTTCCTTTTTTGGTGGCAAATGATACTTTCTTCAGTTATTTTAACTAACAACGTATAGTTATTTATATTACTTACTATACATATTTATATTTGTCGTGATTCAAGTTGAAATTCTTTAACTAGCTCAGTATGTTCGGTTCTAATTTTTTCACACATGTGGAATATGCTTTTGATTAATTTTTAGAATTTATTTCTTTTGATTCGCAAGTAAAGAAGGCATCTATGTACCCTTCCTTTTAATTTTTGGTACGTAAATTTCAACAGCGTCCATTATAATTTCATGGAAGTGATCTAACACATCGTTTATACCAATATACGTTCCAAGTATAATTTTGAATGCTTTATGGCATTATGAAAGTCATATACAATATCATAACTAGATGAAAGACGATAAGTATTATCAGTAGTTGATAATTCAACAGAAAATGTGAAATGGTAGAGGTTATTTCAGATTTCACTAACTTTCTTCGCATGAGAAAGCAAGAAGAATGAGCTACAACCAATTCAATTTGGTAGGAAAAATAAAAAAATCGTTCCCAGGGATCTACAGAGCACAATAAACTGAAAGAAAAAGGAAAACTTATGAGTATTTAAGTCAAATGATGATGAGATTATCGTCGGGAAACTGTTTCTCAACTGCAGATCTAGCAGGAAGTAACTTAGCAGAAGTTAGTCGAGTGACAGCTGGCAGGAGGTTGCGAGAAAAGGACTAATGGGCAAGAAAACCAGCAGATTTTGATTCCCTCAATGAATTCCCGTCTTGTACAGTGCAGAGACTTAATTTTTCAAGATAGTTCTGCTCCATGCTATAGAGCCAAATCGGTAAGATGATAATCGGTAAGATTTATTTATTTATTTAAAAAAATGTAAAGCTATAAGATAAAGTATCTTTTATTGCTTGAACCATTGTGTTTTTTGGTAGGTAAAGCATTTTTTAACAGAAAACCATGTCTCCGTGCTACCATGGCGATTGAATAATCCTGATTTTAAACCTATAGAAAAATTGTGGATGATCATGTAAGAGGAAATTAATATTTAAAAAAGGCTTAAATATAGAGATGAGCAGAAACAGCCAATCGAAAAAAGATTTTATTGCCTAAATGCATAATAAGATCGCCTCAGTTATCAGAGGTAATGGCGGTTCAATAAAATCTTACCTTATGTTAATATGCCAATAAATATATTTGTGATACGTTTGCACAATTTTTCCAAGTAAATTTAATTATGTATAAAATAATGTTTTTCTCAGTACCTCGTTAGCACTAAACATTATATTTTTCATTTAAAGGACTATCGGGACTAAGAAATCATTTTTTGTTTTTAGCATTTATTGACTCCTTATACCTTCAGAAATCAACTCCTAAATTTTTATGTATAAATTAAAAAAAAAGAAATTGGTAACAACAAATTACATCAAAATTACATCAAAACTTTGGGCTATCGTTCCTAAATATATGTTTGTGGGACGGGAAGTTACGGAATTGGTTGCTAATATTTCATTAGCCCTATTGAATGAAGGCAGAACGTCTCTCTTGAAGATATTAGAAGGAATGGGGTGCATAATTCGACATTTTGCCCACGACTATGTAAAAAAACAGACGAAGAGCGAATTGAGATGGCTAACAAAGCGAGTACAGCAGCGTCGAAGGAAGCTCGCTTGGCAAAGCAAGCAGCTCAGCAAAAATTTATTGACTCAGGACACCTTTTATATGGACCAGGGATTGCTGATTAACAAATCATAACTGTTGAAACTTGACTTTTGTTAAAATGTTACAATATAAACAGATAAAAAGCGTTAGAGGCGATTTTCTCGAAATGGTGTTTTTTCAATGGGCCCAGACTTATTCTCCGCAACCTTTCACCGGATCTTTTCAATTTTTAGTAAGTTTTGTATGTTTTGATGTCCCATATCGTAATTTACCAGAAAATGGCAGAAAAAATTCGAAAAACATAATTGGCAAGGGAAAAGGGAAAAAACGTGATTTTAACAAAAAATTGTTCACATATCCGCCATTTTTTTTTTGAAAACAATCTTCTTATAAAAGGGGGTAAATTACAATGTAAAACACCTTTAGCTCTAAAAATCTTTTTGAATTTTTCGTTCCAGACTTGTGAATTTCGAGATTAGCTCCGGACAATGGAGCATTTTCAGCACTCAACTTAGCACCTTCTTTATAACTATGTACACATTAAAAATGAAAAAAGAAACATTTTTTTACAATTTAGAATATTGTACTAGTTAAATATTAAAAGTTATCCAAGGTTCTGTAATAAAGGAAACGAGAAAAAAAATTAATTATAGGTCATTTTTTGCTTTTCAAAAATTGAAATTTAATTATCAAAAGGTAAGATTAACATTGGTCCAAGGAGATCCTTCATTATATTTAGGTGATGACCACGACTGTATCCGACTCATCTACTTTAAAAGTTGAATAGGGACGGTTGAAGTCTCCAGATATGATAATTTTGTCTTTTTCGTCAATAGACGCTGCCATGGTCGTAATTATCATACACGCATCAATGTAAATTTCTTAGGTGGGTCCTGGTGGGACATAAAAAGTTCCAATATAATAGTTCAGCTTCGATATTTTGTAGCGAACAATTCTTTGCTGATAAAAGATACACTGCACTGCAATTAAGACATCACCACCATGAGCCTGCCCAGTGCTGTGGAAATCTCTATCGTCTCTATAAATTCTCCAGGTGGCATCCAGAATCTGCTCAATAATAAAATAAACTTTTGACATGATTTACTGTCATAGAAACATAAATGCAAGATAAAACTTCCTTAGTTTGCCTCTCATACCACCAAATATCTAGGCAAAAAGCTTAAAGCTATCTTTACATTAATGTTTTAGTTACTTGTCTGAGTTGTTACTGGAGGCCGAAATGTTGTCTCCTGTTTTATTACGCGTTCAATTGCTGGATCTAGGTTTTAGATTATGTTTAGTCGGTATTCAAAAGACATTCAAAGTAACATTTTTTCCACACTTTCATAGCTTACGATATGACAACTTATTGAAGAGGACTTTACTTAGATGAGGATGAGAAACTGAATTGAGGATGTCATAACCCGTGTTTATGGTAAAAACTACCATCGACTCAAGGGTATTAAACATGACGTATTGAAGGAGTAACGGAGATTTTGATTTGGTTAAATGAAATCTTTATATTTAATCTTGCACTTTTCCATCATCTTTTCCGAAGAGTCCCTGTTTGATATTGTGCACTCATGGCAACGGATACCGTTCGAATGCGCATTTATCTTCAAAAATGTTGCCTTTTAAGGGTTATCTGGGATTTGCATTGGTTTTCAACTTTCAACTTTAACTGCTCACTCCAAAAACTAAATATCCCTTTTAATTTGTGCTACTTTATACTGTTTTTAGATTAATTTTCGACCGTAATCCTCCTTGTTGAAGTACGAAACTTACTTCCAATGAAGTACGTTTCGAAATCAAGATTGTAAATTAAAAAATACATTAAAACATAAAATATGACAACTTTAAAATGAAGTTTATATTTTTTATCTTTTCCTATCATATAGTTTATGTTTTCATTCTACCTAAGAATTCAGTTTCGTTTGAAAGCAATCTTGAAACCTCGCTTTTGATCGCAATTGTTCATTAGGTGCTACCGTAGAAAGCATCCTGAATTATTGCAAAGTAAAATCTCGCAAAAGCATCCATAAAGAAGTATTCAGCTTATTTCGCTGAACAGGCACTTTTTCAGTGTTTTTTTATACATTCATGCCCTTCATCCGGTAGGTACCAGCTATCACTCCAGCTGTATCCTATCACTTAATCAAAGCATCATGGTATAAAGTATCGGAACAACCACCTATGGAACCAATCATCCCCCAGCCTTATTCAAGGCAACTCCGAAGTATACAAATTGCTGATTACTGTCACTCGAAGGGTAGCCTGATATGTTCTATGCTGTTTGCACCCTTCATTCTTGGCATCTTCCTTGCTGGCGGCATGTCGTGGCACCTTGTCGTTCCGGATTATATTCTCAGTCACTACCAAGTCCTGTTTCCTTGTGTGACGAATGCAGAAGTTTCGCCAGATTACACAATCACTCGGATGATATGGTTCGAATGATTCTTCAACACCAAAGTCGAGTGACGGTGGAAGCAACAAATACAACAACGAAAATATTCTGAAAAATAGAAGTTTCACTCGATGGCTTTACCGGAGAATTATGCTGAATAAACTCCTCGTAAGACACCTCCCAGTCACCATCTCCTGCGGGGATATTGACTCGAGATAGGAATTCCACACTATATAAGGCACAATGACGGTATCGGAATAGGGTGCGTGCTTAATAAAAAGGGATTCGAGTTGCATAATTGCGTGCATAAATCAAAACACCCGCCTTCCTGCGTTCGGCTGGCATTCGAACGGAAACTGATTGGCTCAGACTTTTCTGATTTATTTCATGCCATTTTAAGAATTTTAATGAAATTTTATACGAACGGAAGATATTGTGATGTGGGATTAATCTTTTCATCAAAAGGGAATGCAAATCGATATGCATAGCATTTTGTAATAGGGAAGTATTAAAGTTGATTGAACTGACACTAAATCTCAACAGAAATTACTTTAAAAAGCAAGAAAACTAAAAAAATGGAAAGCAAATTTAAAAATGGAGTAGTCCATTGTAATATTATGGAAGGCAACATCCTTCTCGTTTGCATAGCAAGTATTTTCGGGAATAGATAATAACAACGATTTTATTTGAAAAAGGATCCTTGTATTCACAGCCGAATTAACTATTTTTGCGGGTTTAAAATACAAATATAATATAAACAATTTTAATATTTATAGTGAATGTTTGTAAAGTTTATAATTAAGTGGATTACCTATATTGAAAATAAACAGGGGAATGGTTTAGGCAGGATTTTCAACGTGATTTACGTGTACAACTGGAAATCCTTTATTTTGGGAGTTTCGGTTAAAAATGTCGATTTTTCGGCATGATAAAGCATTTATCTGAATAACTAAATGCATGTGTACATTCACCAAAATATTGTAATACCATCGTAAGCAATGACTTTCTCCCTGGGAAGTTTGTTGATTCCACATTTGAAAAAGTCCCCAATTTTCGAGGTAATCCTTTCATCGACCCATTTTCCCACTTCTTCACTATTTCGAAAGCGTACGTTGGCCAAGCTGATCGCATCGATCGGAACAAATGGTAGTCAGAAGGAGCAAGTTCTGGAGAGTACGGGAAGTGATCAAGGTGTTCCCAGTCGAACCTTTCTAATTTTTCTTTAACGATGTTTTCCCGATGGGGTCAGGTATTGTGATTATGGAACAGAAAACACTACATTTCAAGCTGTCAATGGTCGTTTTTATTTCTGTGTGTATGCCGAATTGGTCAGTTGACGAACAACTGTGCCTGTTTCATTTGAATTTAGTAGCTCATAATACACAACACTCTTTTGGTCCCACCCACCACACAGCATATGCTTTTGGCAATGAATATCGCATTGTCAAGTTGATAGTTGGGCTTACGATGCTTTGCGTTAAGGGTTATCGTAATAAAGCCATCTTTCATTGGCAGTAACGATTCGACTCAAAAACTATGTTTTTTGTTTTCTTCGAGATGTCTTTTGCATGCTGTGATTCGGGCATTGAGTGGATTTTCGTTCAGAAGATGTAGGACCCATTTTCCAAGTTTTCGAATTCGTCCCATTGCTTGTAAACGTTCAGAAATGGTAGATCCAAAGCAAGTTATTTTTGCGTTCGATACAAACTTGCATCCAAATGTTGGTTGCAACTCTGCATCTTCAATTTTTTCTTCAAGTGAAAGAAGGTTATTAAAGTTCCCTGCAAAACAACTTTTTCAGGCACAAACTTCGACATTTTCGAAGCAAAAAAACGTTGACTATGTCTGTATGAAAATTAATGACAAATGTTCACCCTCAGAAAAACCATATAAGTTATTATAAGCACAAGCCATATGTGAAAGTTGTGCCATCTTTTGTCTAAATCGACATTATTAACCAACACTACCAATAATCTCTTCAAAAGTAGAACTTGAAACGCGAGTTTCGTCATTGTCCAGACGAAACTTGATCTGCGAGTGGTTTAAATTCAGTTTTTCATATGAATAGAAGGACCAAACTATGATTGTCTAAATATTTTTCTGAAATCGTTAGAAAGTGCCTTCCTGCTCAGTAAAATGTGAACCTCAGTATGAAAAATAATGACGTTTCTGTATAATGAAACCAAAACACTGGTTTGCAACTAAATGTGAAACTTAATAGTCTTTTACTACGTGTAGGGTGAACTTAAAATAAAATCCGAACGAACTTTATTGCCTTTTATTGTTCAGTGTGCTTATTGGCGCAATTCTGGGATAAAGGTTGATGAAGAAAATGGTCATGGTCATGAACATTGGTCATGAAGTCCATGCTATTCAGAAAAACTATGAAAACGATTGTCATTTCTGCACGATTACGGCAAAGTGACTTGCTTCTAACATAATAAACTGAAAAAATTATTAATAAAAAAAAATTCCAAATAATTATAAAAAAAAAATAATAAAATGAATTAATAATAAAATTAAAAAAATAGTAAAACTAAAAAAATCAAAGCAATAATAAAAAAGCCATTTTAAATAAAATTGAATCTCAAGATATTAAATCTGCAGAAAAGCCAGTTTCCCGAAATAAAGATATTCTACCTCTAATGCGTAATAAGCGTGATGAAATGGAGAATGATGGAAACGGTCATCCTCAAGTGAGCCAATCGAATCTCTTGTCAGTTTCTTCAGATTTCTTTGCAATTTTAACACTGCCTTACATTCTCACACAATATGTTTCAAATAATCTTGTTCGAGATTTAGTCTTCTCAAAATCAAAGACTCGTCAACTCGGAGCAGGGTTAAAACAATGAAGTTTTTAAGATGAAAAACGACGTTTTCACATTTTCATGGAAGGCATCAAGACTTTAATAGTTACTTCACAAAAGAAAGTGAATATGATGATATTCTGTAACAATGTTACCACAAGATCTGATTTTTCCTGAAGAGTCTGAACAATGGCGAGTTTTTACGGATTCCTGCGTAATCAGTATTCGGAAATCGGTGTGAAATCTGCTTTATTTTACAATGGTAATAAATATCCTTCTGTTTTGGTAACACATGCAATAATTATTGTTATAACTGTACTCAAAATACGCGCTCTTCTTTGCTATAGACAAATACCATAGATACATGTCATGTGTTACTTACTAATAAAAGTTATTCCATTTCTGTCATTCAACCAAACACGTTGTTTTATTTTTCACACCTTATAATTAATAATTATTACAAATATACCAAGAAATTATTGCAAAAATGAAGCAAAAATTAAATATAAACAGTACACCTAGATAATTCGCGTTACTCTTAAAGTTGTAGAAATGTCAACTAAACTGCAAGGGTTACACATAACATTTAGTTGTTGATTATACGAGTGGAACTAATGCGCAATAGATAAGCATTTCATAGAAATGAGCTGGCCTCGAAGAATGTAAATGAAGAACCTTTACTGCAAAGTGAAAAATATTACTCCACTACTACATTACTACTACTCTTCGTAAGGCTGAGTCCTAAAACATTGTGGAAGTCATGAACAGCAATGTTGAAGGCTTTGTGTACGGATTCCCTCGAATCAGCGACTTGAAATTGCAGTAAAAGTCTTCATAGGTCTTCAAATGACGCGGCACAAATCGTAAAAGGAAGCTTAATGAAGTTGAGAAAAGGGCATGGACTAGTTTTGATGAAATGTGATTTTTCAAGAAGATACTCCAATAGAAAACATAAATGAAAGGAAACAACAAAGTAGAATTTGATTAACAACAAGTCATAATATTGTCAAATGCGTTTTCGAAGTAACAAAAAAAAAGAAAAAAAGATGACAATAACCTTGCTTTGATTCCTTAAGTGACGCTTCCGAAAGTTAGCCCAGGTACAGTTTGATCGAAACACCTTCAATCAAACTGATCCTGTAAGCATGCAGTGGGGTCAATACATTTTTAAGGAGAGAGCTGTGACCCTGAGAACGACTCGCATAATTCAGACCTTAATTATCCTTCAGTCTGTCAAAGACTTTCCATAAATACCTGTTAACACTGTCAAAAACGTGGATTTTCTTTTCTTCGAAGAATTTCAGAACTTTAAAAAATAAAATAAAAAAAAAAGGATTTTAAAATAAATTATGCAATAAATAACAATCGTTCCAACAGCGGGAGGCAATAAAAATTTGAAATTTATAAATTGTATTAAAATTCCACTAAATTTTAATTTAAATTTTCCTTTACTTTTTTCCTCCGGTTCCTCCAGTAGAAAAATTGCGATGGTCCCATTCGGTGCTCACATATATTTGCGGGGCAACTTTATACGTAAGTTGTTGTAAAAAGATACCAATTTCTAAAGAATATTGGTGTGTATCGCTCCAAAGCATCCTTTTTATGTCCTGCCACGGATCAGTATTCGTTACAAATACCAATGGCTCTGGAAATTTCGGTCATATTCCGTTATTTGTTATTAAAAACGCGTTCGATGAGTAAGCGTGAACAGATGTTGCAATATCTTGATTACTTCGTCCTAGTTCCTAGTCTCAACGAACTTATCGATCGCTTCCTAGCAAAATGAATCTCAACGGAAATGTAAATTTCGAGAGCCCGACATGTACACTTTTTAATTTAAGCATATAATGTGTTCTTATCTGTGGACCGTCAATTTGTATACTATTAAATTGGAATACATGAAAAAAAGAATACTAATTTACGTCCTAATACAGGAATGAAGCAAGTATGGTCGATTGAGTGCAAGAAGCAACCTTCGAGATCAAGGAAATATTCTTTTGTTCAAACACCTTGCTTTTTTCGAAGTAGTTTTTATTAGCTTCTAGTAGTTTCTAAAGACAGTTCCTTCCGAAAACTCTTAATATTTTCAATCGTTTAAGCCCTCTGATGACATCAGCATCTACTATATGTGTAAGTTTTCTCGGGTTTTACTAAGGGTACTAAGGGCTGGTGCCAGCGACAAGTACGCAGCGTATTAATTTCACACATACGACTTTTTGATTGTTTGACATTCAACTACGAGGCACGTCCAGAAATTAAGTGTACTCAATTTATGTAGGGTTCAAAAAAAATTTAATTAAACAAAAACATACTTGGTTACACTTGTACATATGTAAGTTATTTTTTGACGTAGTCACCATCCCTCTCGATGCAAGTGGTGAGCCACGAGATCAATTTTTTCATGCCTGCCTCGAAGAAGTCTCCCGCCAGCTCTTTCGCTCACTTCTCCACCTCCCCGTTCACCTCCTCGTCCGTTGAAAACTTGTTCCCACCCATGTGCACCTTAAGGGAAGTGAAGAGATGGAAATCTGGAGGGGCTTAGTCAGGGGAATATGGGGGGTGGTTCAAAACATCCCATCCAAAAGAGTCCAGGAGTTGCTTCGTGGCGTTGGCCGTGTGAGGTTTGGCATTGTCGTGCAGCAGGCAGACTCCCTTCGTTAGCATGCCCCTCCTTTTATTCTGAATCGCCCTTTTCAGTTTTTTTAGCGTCTCATAGTATCTTGCCGCGTTGATGGTCTCCCCGTGAGGCAGATATTCAATCAAAATTATGCCTTTATGGTCCCAAAACACGGATGCCATGCTTTTTTTGGCTGAAATTGTGGTTTTGAATTTCTTGGCGGAGGGTGACAAGGTGTGACGCCATTGTTGAAACTGCCTCTTAGTTTCAGGCGTGTAGTGGGCAACCCAAGTCTCGTCTCCAGTAACAATAGAGTAGAGAAAATCATAGCCTTCAAGTTCGTAGCGTTCCAAAAACTCTTTGGAGCTCTGCACTCGATTCAACTTGTGCTGTTCTGTCAGCTGTTTTGGGACCCACCTCGCAGACAATTTCCGTTATCCGAGAGTTTCTGTGATTGTTTTGTGTATCAGGGATCTGGAGATTTGCGGAAACATCGCAGAAAGTTCATCTAACGTCAATCTGCGATCGTCAGGGACCGCAATCTCGATTTTTTCCAAAAGCTCGTCAGTCACAATTGAAAGTCTTCCGCTCCTCTGATCGTCATGCACGGAAGTACGGCCATTTTTAAACTCGCAACACCACTTGTACACACTCGTACAATTCATAGCTTTATTACCGTAAACAGTTTTCACCTCATTATAAATTTCAACCGGAGCTTTTCCCTTCGCAACGAGGTAGCGAATGACGGCGCGAATTTCGCACTTGTCGGGAGATACGATCGACATTTTTCGCGAGCGATGCTACTGCGTCAAGAGTTTTCAACACACTAACCTCGGATTGGTCTCGTTTTGAAGGGGAGGGGTCAGGCTACGCGGAAGTGTTGCCACCATGTTGAAAAAGTATTCGCTACAACTGTGAGTGTACCAGTACACTTACTTTCTGGACGTGCCTCGTATAAACACACCCAAGTGGAGTCCGCCAAAACGAGCCTGCTTATTTTATCTTGTTGATTAATCATGTTGAAATCGTGTCTGGAAAAGAGCATTTGTGGCACGCATTGCATTTTTTGTTTAACCAAAAGAAAAAGGCTCTTAAAAGTGGTCGTTTGCTGATAGAACATATTGTGGATCTTTCCATCAATTGGGACATGCAAAATATGGTTTCGAGAATTCAAAAGTGGTAATTTCAATGTGAAAGACAGTGATTGCTCTGGTTAACCACAAGAATTCTAAAAGAACGAATTGCAGGAGCTAATGGAGGGTGACCCAACTCAAACTCAACAGCAATTAGTAGAAGCATTACATGTCTCTCATGAAACGATCAGCAGACGTTCACGAGCAATGGGTAAACTTGATAAATGATCAATCACACGAGTTCAATGAATGTCATATGGAAAATCGCAGTCACTTGTGAAAGGCTACCTCGGCGCCATGAAAGGAAATCAAATGGGCTAAATGTGTAAAAGCCGGGGGGCAGTATTTTGAATTAAAAAAAATTCTTCTAGTGTATTACGTATTTTTTCATCAAAAGAACAGGAAAAACTTATGCATGGACCTGGCATTTATCAAACCAGTTTATCTAGAATCTAACCTATCACTTTTGTCTGTGGTTTTACCAGTGTATCTGGAATAAAAGAGCCGCGAAGGAAAGTTACTACTAATTCTTTCTGGTTGGATACATTACTTTGACATGAACGTTGCAATATATGCACGGCAAGAGGTGAATGTCAATGCACCGAACAAAGCCTGGATCAACTTCACCAGCAAATGTAAACATCCTTTAGACAATGTTTGGACCACAGCTTTGTGCTAAGCAAAATTTCTTCGCACTTTTGAGTATTGAGTTTCATTTACTCATTTGTGTAGGTTGGTCTGGATTTTTGCAGCGTTTTTTGTAGTGAGTAAAATACAACATCATCGATAAGCGTTACCAATAGCCGCGTTGTTGACATCTTGAAATCGAAACCATAGAAAAGCTTGAATGCTAGCCTACAATGGTTTTCGGTAGAACAAGAAGTTGCACATCATGGCAACGAGGTGTCTAGAAACTTATACTGGGAGCTATACAGGGAGCTAAAAAAGCAGTCCACCAACGATAATATGACAAAGCGATACGTTAAAAACTGAGCAAGGAATAGAGTCAAACTAAAACAGGATATGTTTCCGGATTCAGTCATGTAGTATATTAAATAATCTCCAAATATCTCTAACGTTCATGTCTCCATATCGTTTTCCAGGACATGCAAATACACTGAAACTGATACTTTTGATTCAATAAAGCATATTCGACCAAACTCACTACCTGAAAAACATCGCACACCTTCACTCCCTCTTATTTTGTAGAAAGTCTTCAGAGATATTCATTAAGCATTTGCCGAGGCTCCTGTGACATAAATTTTTTTGCATCGCCTGAATGAAGCTTACATTTTAGCTCAACTGAACAAAGTAATATATCCCGCATCTTTTGAGTCCAATTAACGTGTTCGTGAAAGCATTGCAAACGTTTTTGCTGATTCTCAATAGAAGGACTCGTTTACGGACAGGTTTCAATGCATATAACGCAGCTTTCAAGAGCCTATTCCTCATCAAATGTTAAGGAGATTTCTTTTCCAGTTCCTCCGACTAAATCGTTTCTCTCCGACGAAATGTCAAATTGGTCTTAATGGCTTTGCAAATTGCTGAAACGATCTTATAAACACAGAGCTTTCTTTGGTAGGCAAGAGCCTTGCTTCCGTTCAGTGGTGCCCCTTTCTTGAAACATGGAGTGTACTGGAGAATATTCAGTTTAAGATCTTTTTGATATTGGCGTGGGAAGATTTTTTCACGCCAATACCAAAGCTAGTCTTTACTCGAGCACTAACTTTTCTCGTTTTTTATTTTTATTAGACTTCCTTATCTAGCCTTTTTCACCATCATTTGAATATCATTCCTAAATTGTTCATTTTTCATAGCTTTTTTGATCAAGGATAAAAAGTAGTCATCCTTCCTACTTGCAAGAAAATTTACGAAAATGGCCATAGAATGGTCCAAGCAAGTTACTTTGTTTGTTTAAGTTGCTTCCTTCTTCAGGACAAATTGCATTTATATGAGGCAAGGAGGAACTTATTCCCAAAATATTTAAATGTCCAAAAAATGCAAAATGTCCAAAAAATGCAGTTTTGTCTTAGAAGAAAACCATAAGTATTTGGGAATTAAATGAAGACCACAGGTGGTGTGCAATGGGTAGTAAGTACAATAGATGATTATTATATAGAAACTACCCTGAAATAATCAAATACATGAGAAAACTTCTTAGACTAAAGCAACGCAAATGTTTAAGAAGGATTAAAATGTTATAATCATAGCATTCACCTCGAATTAATGCAATACGTTATACGGTTCAAAAATTTAAAACGCACCGCATTTATGCCAAAATCAGTTCTGATTTAAATTAAGTTGATGTGAATTGCGAAAAGCATTTCCATAATCATTCAAATTAGTGAATCCCGACATGGCGTTGCATATTCGTCTGTAGCATCTCATTCATTCGCAGGCAAATCAAAACTTATTTAAAATTGTTTGCATACTGTCCACTGCAATTGCTACTTTACCCAAATTTTCGAGTCAAGATGTCGTCAATTTCTGCATCCTTTCCTCGCGTATTCATATGAAAATCTCCCGGCTCAAACCAGAAAATTCTTTAATTAAAGTCAGCACATTGTCAAGGCAGGCCTTACAGTCCACCGCAGTCCGACAAAAGCCACCGGTTTCCTTTTAAATTTAACGACCCGTGACACATCTTTGAGCTGAATAAGTGCCGTCATCATTAGCTTTCACAGGAGCTGTATTTTGATCAGACATTTTCTTAAGTCTGTCATTGGCAGTCTGGATTGGTCTTGGGCATCCCTCAGTATTTGTCTTATTGTCTTCACTTTGCTCCGTCTTAGACTCGGCTCTGGACTCGTTTTGGGCTCAACTCCACTCTGTTCCACTATCACTGGCCACGGTCAATACTACACACGCCCAAGGAATTGCGAATTAAATTTCTATAGAGGATGCGAGTTGCGTACTTTAATGATTGCTGTAAAGTATAAGGAACATTTAAGGTGCAGCGAAGAAAATAACAACAAATTGTTGTTAGTTGGGATTTTTTACGGAAATCACCTATGCGGCTGTCCACAAAATTGACAGGCTCGTTTCATCAAGAAGGAATTATAATTGAATAAAGTTCAATTATGGAATACGTTTGATTGTGTGAATGGGATTGAAACTGTTGAGCCGACCCATGCATGATGCAGTGCCGTGATAGAGTCTAATAATTACAGATGGAAGCGGTGACAAAGTTGACTTGTGTTAGCCAGAAAGGAGTTTACATCAAAAGGCTGAGAACTGCCACAGTAAATAATTCTAGTTAATTTTGTGTACTTCGCTTCACTCGTTCCAATGATTGTCGAAGGATGAAGCGAACTCTGGTTCTCATCGTAATAGAAATAAAGCCCTTTTGCGAAACTTTTTCTATTGTAAAGATAATCACAATGCCTCTTAATATTTATACAACCAAAAAACATTCTAATCATTGATGAAAGAAAAACATCTTAAGCTTCAACAAACTCTACAGGGCACAAATTATGCGATAGTTTGTAGTAGGGGAAGTACGGAAAATGACATACTGTTTTGTTTTTCATTCATATATATTTAATTAATTCATTTATAAACAGTCTTAGAAGGTAATAATCATCCTTGATTTATTACTTTTCAGCATCTTAATTAATTATAATCAAATAGGAACTACTGAAAAAACTATTGAGATTTCTGTCAACCTCTCACAAAATCCATTTTGTCCATACTATATGGACATTATGGCATACCTAATTAATTATATGCAAAGCTCACAAATAAAGTTTTTAGTCCTCTTAGGGACATCAGCACATGACGCATGAGCCCAATGAGAACATGGAAGGCATCGTAACCAACATTCTCCGGGCTTCGAACGTGAAAAAATATCATTACAATAAATACAGGGGCAGTCTTCGTCATCATTATCAGTGTCAATTGGGAAATCTTCGGCATCTGAGCTGTCATTTGTGTAAATAACCTTTTTGACTTGCCTGTTATTTTTTTCTCGTGGTCTGGTGGGTATATTTTTGGTTTCTGTATTTTTAGTATAATCATCGAATAATATCTTCTTGACGTGTTTTTTCTTTTTTGCTGAGGGACTTTTAGGTGCATTTTTTGTTCTTAATTCTTCCATGTTAGGGGTGAAAGTTAAAAGCCAGTGTGACTTCTGAGTTTTCGGCTTTCTTTTGCCTTGTCCCCGAATGAAAAGTCCTTGCGGTGCTGGTGAAAGAGTGTCAACAGGAAATGGTAATGAATCCGTAGACGTACCTGGTCCCAAATTCCTATCTGCGGTTGTTTTAGTGACATCTCTTCCAAAAGTAAGGTTATCATCCACGAGTTTGTTACGGTTTTCTTGGATCAGTAATAAGCTAGCCAAGTGTCACATCATTACAAGAAGTGGAACAGATTACGTCTTCTTCAAAAGATTGGCCTGCACTTATAAGACTATTCCTTTAATACTTCGGTATTCAATGAAACACTAGTTAAATCAGTGGTTGTGATATGTTCCTTTGACGAACGAGGCCTAATATCATTCGCGTTTGCCACAGAATTTCCAACATTTATGTTGCTTAATGGAATATTAGTTGTTTCTGCAGGTTCAAACATGTAGTCTGGAAAAATATCTGGATTGACCGGTCATAGACCCGTACTTCTGAATCCATTACATGCATTTGAAACTGTAGCCGCCTTTCCATATGCTAAGTTAAATAAGTATGCCATTTGTAAATGAGTCACTACACGACCTGGGTGATTTTTTAACCATTTAGAAACTTCCTGTTGGAAAAATGTTTTTAAAGGTCCGTAGATACTCATGTCCAGTGGCTGCATACGGTGAGTGCAGTGAGGAGGCAGACACATCATATGTATGCCATGCTCTTTGGCAAAAGTCAATGGTTCAATGCCTTTGTGACTTGCATGTCCATCACAAATGAGAAGAACTGGATCCCCTTTACTACATTTGGCATGTAGTTGGAAATGTTTTAACCATTTCAAAAATACTTCAGTAGTCATCCATTCTGATTCTTGTGCTAGTCCAAGTGTGCCAGTAGGTGCTTCATCAACAAGTTCATTTTTCATGTTCTTACGAGAAAATATCATGAATGGAGGAATGTATGAACCAGTGGCACTTGTGCAACACACAGCAGTAATATTTGATCCTCTTTCGCCGCTGGTGAGACACCCAATTTGCTTTCTAACTTTAGTGGCTAAATTTTTTTGAGGTTTCTGAACGGTGGATGAGCCCGTTTTGTCGACGTTATATATGCGATGTGGGCTCAAGTTTTGAGTGCTCAAAATTTCTTGATATAACTGGAAAAACTTGGTTGCTTGTGGTTTATTGAATGCTTGTGCTCTGGCTGCAGAAGTAGGCTCAGGTGTACGTAATGAAATGTCTTTATTCCTGCTTAGAAAGCTATCTAGCCATTCTTGTCCAGCACGCTGCTTTTCTATGTTAAAGTTGTGAGCAAACCCATTCTTCTCTGCTAATTCAAAGGCCAACACTTGAACTGATCTTCGAGTTAATCCGAATAGTCGAGTTTCCAAAAATGTTAAATGATGAACTAGCTGCCTCTCAATCTCTGCAGGAAACGTCAGTTTAAATCTGCCTAAGCCTTTAGCGATAGGCGCTAAAGTTTTATTGGTGTTTAGTGCATGTCTCCTCAGTGTAGCCTGAGGGACACCAAAAGCCTTCGAAGCTAGCAACCATCCCATTCTATTTTCTTTGACTGCTTTAATAGCTTTCTGCATAGACTCTTGAATCCAACATTGGCGATCACTTTTTCTTTTATAGTTGCGTGGCATGATATCTGAATAAGAATACAAAAAGATTAAGGTGTAACTACTTAAAAAATACCGATGGACAAAATGACATACATATGTCATTTTGCCAAGAGTGTTGGTATATCGTTTTGTACGAAAATATATCGAAACAATAATTAGTTCATGATTTCTACGAAAAGTAAAAACTCATTTTAAAAATAACTTATATTACAACACAATGCACCATTATATCGATGTCAATAAACATAAGCGAAAAAAACAAAGTAAAACTTACCATAACAAGCGAGAAATCTTAGTCTATAAAAAACTTTTATGCACTGTCAACACGTTCTTTCTTGTGACACCGGTATTAAATTGTTAAATACCCACACTTCAGGTAGCGTAAATGAAGGATTCTCATCCTATTTTCCCAAAACATCAGCAAAGCTACTTCATGTATAGTCGACCTTAATCGTAGAAATGAGAACCAATCGGCTCCACTAGAGCAGGAAATCAAGAGAGAGAGACAATGGACACGATCAAAGGGTCACTAGCATCAGTAAAAAGCCAACAACACTTTGCCTGCGGAAAGAAGATATAGCTTAGTTAGAAAGGAACCACTGCAGGATACGCCAAACAGTTTGGCCTCATCTTTACAAAACGAGAACAAAGCAACACTTAGAGAAAAACTGAAATTATGTAGGAACATTAATACCAGATCAAAATCTCTTGCAAAAACACGTAAATCCCAACGGAGGACACGTAATGAGCTTAAGGCGAGGAAGAGGAATATACAGAACACTATCCGAGTCCGGGCAACAAACGCCTCAGTACTAAATAAACAAACTAAATCTCTTAGCGACCACAGAGTTAGAAGTCCTCCTTGGTTTCTATAGGACGACAGGATAGACGATTTGAAAACAATGTCATCATATGCGAGGAACACACAGCCGATGCTGATCTTTGCTTTTCCTTCCAACAATTGACGCAAAGCATAAAAAGAATAGTAACAACAGTCAGGGTATCTGAAAAAGTAGACGAATTCTAACTTTCTAATATGCTATTCTATCTAATTCCCACCAATCTCTACATTCTGATCGTATTTTCAAGGGTTTAATCAGCTTAAAGCCGGTCCTGCAGCTCATCTCCGTTTCATTAGAGGTGCAGAAAATATGTGTAAAGTATGCAAGGGGAAAAAGGAGAACGTGCTCGTAAATCTGATAACATAAAAAGACAAGTATAAGGATCAATAACATGAAATACTAAGGTATAGCCATGAAAATAAAACCAAGCACTTTTTACTCTCTGCTGAAATAAAGATAATTGGGTTAGTAATTTATAAGAGATTCATCTAAAAGTCTCGGAATGGTAACAAAATTTGGTAACTTTCTGACATTCACAAGCTGAAGACATGAGCAAGTACACTAGCTTAACTGATAAATCTGAAGGCAACATAATCATATAAACTAAGCTGAGGCAATTTTGAAAGAACGGACACACTAATAAGCATTAACAAGATCAAATATTTATCATTGAAAAATTTCATAGAAAAAAGGAAACACGCATATAAGTAATACCTTCAACACCCGGCTCTGAACTATTTCCCGCACATTAAGTCTTTTGTGCAAATAAGGAGTCAAATCTCCTCCACATCCCTGACACTTTTTCCAATGGTGCTTCCACTCATTAACACTGCGATTACCCTTTTCTGAGTATTTGAACTTTTACGTTGCGATTTAAAAAAAAACAACTTTTTTGATAATTTTTCTTCATGGATGGAAAATATCTTTTTGGATATTTTATTTACAGATATTTATTAGCATTTTAGGTAGGCTATTTTTTCAAGCTTTTTCTTGGAATTGTGAAGCTATTTTTTGTATTAAAAATTTTGAATTTCAAAAAATGGTCAAAATTGATGGCAGACATTATTTATCAAGTTTGGGACATAAAAAAAAACGCGTGAACTAGAATAATTTTTTCCAGCAGATAAATATCAAAATGGCAGCTGCCGGGTTCTGAAGTCGGAATATTTGTTTCCAATCAACATGATCCTTTGGTCCTTTGGACACGTCACCAACAACTTATTTAAATTCAAAGCACTCAGCCCAATATTTCTTTATTATTTTTTTTGTAAAAAAACGTTATTTAGCGAAATTAACGTTTAAAATTCGGTTCTTTTGAGTTTCCACACTTTTTTCTATAGAATTTCTATGTAAAATATACAAAATACAGCATATAATTGAAGAATAAAATGATCTAGATTGATAATTGAACCAAAACTAGAACGGAATATCGATTTTTGAAAATTTGTTTCTTAAAAACATCCTTTATCTCAGAAATCACCTGGAATTATCGCTCTTTCAGGTTCGGTGCGTAGAAAAAAATTACAAGAAGCGAAATGAGTTAAGTAAGAGGAATCAGGTTGAAGAATTCTAATTACGAGTTCAGTCATGTGTTCAGAAGGTTGATGGGCTGGAGATTCGTGGTAGAAAAATTAGTAGGCAAACTCCTCTACATTTCTGTTCCTCTATAACCAACCACGTCACTCAGATAGGTAAACCCTGGAGGGCAAGAACTCAATTTGTTAAGTTGGATGTTGCAAGTCCATCGGATAACTTGGTCGATGGAAGCAATAGAACTTTGTACTTAAGAGTTTTTGGGGAAAATGACTTTTCATTTCAGGCACAAAGCATGAACATAAAACCAATCCTCACATATTGTCCATGTCATCTAGGGTTTTTTTTGTTGAAAACCCAATCTACAGGTAGTTTTTTCTATCCTTTCCTTTTATTGCACGCAGCCTTTGAGACCTATTAATCATAGAAGGTTTCAAAAAAAGGTCACCTGGTGCGTATCCTATAAAGCAGCAGCTCCTTCTTTGCGTAGCTGCTTGACATCCTTGGGCTGAGCTCTCAGATTCAAAATAAGTTATTCTTGGCATTTTTCAGGATAAACTGCTGAAAATTTTTCATAACCACGTACAACAACTAATTGTGAAAAAAAAACTTAAAAATAAATATTAAAGACATGAAAGCGAAAAATACGTTATTTTTATTTGTTTTTGGGAAAGTAGATTTCAATTTTCCGCAACAATTTCCCATCGACTCAGACAATATTATATCTAATTACTAATAGTATCTAATAGCCGCGCGCAGATCTTAGATACTCAATATTAGAGTCTTTCGCTGTAAATTTCGAAAAAGTTCCAAATTTCGTATGAGTTTTTCGTCTCTTTCAACATTTATAAACTGAGTTTATTCTAATGTTAAAATTTTGTTTTAAACATGCAAAAAAGAAGTGAAAATTGTAAGCCTCGTTTTTTAGAGTCAGGTGAATTTAAAGCGCATTTTTTTTTATTTGGACAAGTAAATATTACGAGAGCGAGTCGTTCCCTTCTTTTGTGTCAATAATTTTCTGCTATTACAAGGCCTTTCTTTAAGGATGTCTATACTAAGCATATATCAATTTTTAATTACCTTTTTTTTACCTTTAATTACCTATTTTTTATTACTTGAATGCATATTTCAGTGTTATTTTACTTATTTTTATTACGTCTTATTTATCTGTTTGGGAAAAGGAGAAGACAGAACACCCTTAAAGTTATTTCACCAGAAGGCCAGAGTTTCCATTTCCCAGGTCATCATTGAGTCTCGTTTCAATTAGCTCTCTCAAAATCCACAATAATTCATACACGTCTAGTTTACGCATGTTTCTTACGTTCTTCACTACCCTTTGGATCGTTCCGTTCTATTTGATGTCCTTCGCAAATATATATTGCTACTTAAGATTTAATGTTGCTCACGTTTCTTCCTCGCCTCATCGCTAATGGTGCCTCCATTTCGTGCGTGCTGCTCGAATCTTATTTTGAAACAAGACGGACGTCTGGTTTCTCCGATCTATGCTACTACTGTTATCAAAATGTAAGGCGAATTTTTCATTTAAAACTCCCGGGCATTAGAAAGGCATGTAATTTTTGTTCCTAGGTTGGTTGGAGTGTCTCTGACATTTGCCAAGCGTCTGTTTGTCAAAGGATTTAATTATCTCCGCGTTACACGTGTTTTTTTAAACAATCAAAAGTGAATTTTTCGATTTTTACAGTGTGTGATTTTGTTGAGGAAAAAAGCTGTGTCAAATATTGTTTGCGGAGCGAATATTCTTGTGCGGAGACGTTGAAAATGTTGCAGAAGGCCTTTGGTGATCAAACTATGGCGCACAAAAACGTTTATAAGTGGCACAACGTGTTCAAAGCGGGCCGAGAACGCGTTGAAGACGAACCGCACTCTGGACGACCATCAACGTCTACCGACGATGGCCACGTTCAAAAAATGAAAGATTTGGTGCTTGAAAATCGTCGATTGACAATAAGAGACCTCGCTGATAGTGTTGAAATATCGTTTGGCTCAGCTCAAACGATTTTGAAAGATGTTTTGTGTCTCGAACGCGTCAAGTCTCGATTAGTGACAAAAACCTTCAATTTTTTTGGAAGAACAGCGTCGCTTGGATGTGTGTGAAACTTTGCTGTCTGACTTTCAGGACCACTTGAAATGCATCATTACTAGAGACGAAACTTGAATTTACGCATACGACCCTGAAACCACCGACCAATTCAGGGAATATCGTGCAAAAGATGAAGCAAGATCGAAACGACCACGGCCAAGTCAATCAAAAATCAAGGTCATGTTGACAGTTTTCTTTTATTCTCGTGGTGTGATGCACTATGAATTCCTTCCACCGGGCAAAGCTGTGAACAAAAAATATTATTTCAGCACTATGCGTTGTTTGCGTGAAGCTATTAATCTGAAACGGCCGGAAATTTGGGCTAACAACTTTTGGTTCTTTCATCACGATAATGCGCCATGTCTTGTTGCATTGGTTCTTCGCGACTTTTTTGCCAAAAAATCTACTCATATAGTTCCGCAAGCAACGTATTCGCCTGATTTGGCTCCGTGCTACTTCTGGCTATTCAGCAAATTCAATAAGCCAATGCGGGGACGCTGTTTTGACACGATTGAGGAGATAAAAACAAAACGAAGAAGGTCTTCAAGGCTATACCAGAAAAAGACTATTCCGACTGCTTCGAGGATTGGAAAAAGCGTTGGAAAAAGTGAGTTTTATCATGCGGCGTTTACTTTGAAGGGAATGAAATTGATTTGGAAAAATAAATAAAGAATTTACATTTTATAAGCAATTTCACCTTACTTTTTGATGACAGTAGTGTATTACAGTGTTTGCATTAAATTTTCTATATTTCGTACTTCTCTTATTTTCCTTTCCTGTCCCTGTGTTTGCAAGCCTACTCTTCAGTTAAAACAGAACACTGGTTGAGAGTAGCTGAAAGTTGACTTGTTTGGATAAACTGCCTAAGACTACTGTTGCATCCGAGTGTACGACCATTGTCGAATAAATGAGTTCAAAAATAAGAAATAAGGCGACGAGATGTCTTCCTTCTGCTATAAAAGAAGAAAAGAATGCAACGCGTGCGGTAAATAAGCTAAACAATACATCCGAGTTGACAGTATCGGGTGACGGAACGTGGAAAAACGAGAATTCTCTTCTTTATACGGGGTACCTTCCTTGATCGGATATTATACCGGAAAGTTGTAGATATTTTAGTGAAAAGTGCCTTCTGTCCCAATTGCCAATTTTGGGGGCTTGATACTGCAGAGTAGGAAGAGTGGAAAGAAGAGCATATATTAAGTTGAAACTGCACTGCTTATGTTGGATCGCCTGGAAACATGGAAGTTTAAGCCATCAAAGAGATGTTTCTACATTCAACGAAACATCATGTAAAGTATCGAAATTATATTGGAGACTGCATACTGGCGTGTCGGAGAAATCAAGGACTGCCATTTGGGCAACTTCCGACCATTAAAGTTCAAAAGTAAAAAATCCGCAGCATCAAAATTTCCCTAGCGGGGGAGACGCTTGGTACGAATGGCAAAAAACAGAAGCTACAAATAAGTTCATTTGTGTCAGTCATTTGTGCATATCAACAGACTAATCTTATATGTTATCTAACAGAATCTTTTTGGTTGTTTTGTTTCAGATGATCCAGCTATTAGTTATATTTCTCATCGCAAATCATTTTATATTTTTCGTCACGTCTACTTCCATGTGGAGTAACTCGCTGAATATTATTATAATTAATTTGATAAAAAATTACTGAATATACTTCAAATGATGTACTGTCATATATTTTATTGAACAATATATGAATTTACTTTAGCGTATCGCTAAAATAATCTCCCATAAAATCAGCGTAGCAGCTGACAAGGCTGCAGCACATGTGAAGGCACTCATCCGATTAATTGCCAACATAGGAGGATTCACAACAGCAAGAAGACGACTATTAATGAGCGTTGTGCAGTCTCTTCTTCTCTACAGATCAGAACATTGGGGCGACGCTCTCAGCAAGGAGTTACACCGGCAACGATTGGTACAGAGGCAAGGAGCATTGCAAATCTCATGCGCATATCGAACGGTCTCCAGGGCGGGAGTGCTGGTAATCGCAGGGGTGATACCCATCACCCTCCTTGCGAGAGAGCGGAGAAGTATTCACGTGCACAGAGACGAGGACCTTATGGAAGAGATCACCAAGGAAGAGAGACGTGGCTCTCTCAGTGATTGGCAACAGTCTTGGCAGCGAGAAACAAGGAAAAGGTGAACTTCACATCTAATCGCTGACCTGAGGCCGTGGCTCAGTCGAGTGCATACTGAGACCGATTTCTACTTGACCCAGCTCTTAAGCGGGACGGTTGTTTTCGGTCCTACCTGCACAAAATTGACAGAGCACTATCTCCTAACTGTGCGCTTTTTGCAGGAGAGGTGGATGATGCATGTCATACATTCTTCTACTACTTTCAGTTCTACTGTAAAAGATGAAGCCATCACTGGAGGGGACTTCTTCACTGAAATTGCAGGGCTCTGTCCGGAAACTATGGTTGGAGAAATGCTGAAAACATCCTTCCTCTTCCTTCCTTAACGTTAGAGAAGAGATTTTCATAATCCCAATGCGCCTCTTGGCGTAGGAACACGAGGCCTGGCCTGAAGAAATGTGTCAAATGGTTCCAGGCTAGGTTCTCAGGTTGACAGGGGAAGTGCTTAGTGATGATCTTCCATTATGTCATCGGAAGTGGATCACCTTACTCTAAAGCCATACTGCCGAAGAGATAGGTCCCCTACAGCACGAATTGCGTCAATGAGTCTTCCTTTGATGAGCTTTTCGAACACTTTCCCGGCTGTGTCCAGCATACAAAGCGGGCGGTATGCATAATGCGGCTCGGGGTCCCCTTTCCCCTTGCTGATCAATGCGAGCTTCGCTATCTTCCAACGAGATGGAAATACGGCTTCTCTCACCCTAGCGTTGAACACATTGAGTAGCAAATCAGGACAAACGTGGAAGACCATTTGTAGCAGCTCGGTTAAAATACCTTTCGAGCTTTGTGAAAAATTGGACATTCCACTAGATCATCGTCGTGGACAGCATCAAAGTGAACGGGATGAGTTGGGAACAGTGCCTGGACTATCCCATCCATCTTGTCTGCTTGAAGTAAACAGGGCTTCCGTTGGCTACCGAGCTTGCGCCACACTACCTTACAGCTGAGCTCTCATGGATCCCAATTCACGTCGTCCGCATGTTCTCGCCCGCAGCGTGGCTTACTGTCGTTGATGAGCTTTCGGAGTTCTTTCCTCGCTATCCTGTATGCTGCTGTCCTTTTGGATGCTTCCTCTTTGCTTCTCGAAAGCTGAGCTGCACGTCGAAGTCTGTGACACTCACCTCGTTTGTCTGTGATATCTTTTGACCACGAATGTTACAAAAGCCTCCATGTCCATTTTTCCAATGTTCCACACGGGGCTGAAAGATCGTTGAGACGAGCGAGGAGTGGTATCGCCGATCTCGAACGCGATGTATCAGTGGTCACTCGCTGAATAATCCTCAAGTACTCTCCCGTTCAGCGTCTTCGAAACCAAGGACTCCGAGGCGAATGTCACATCTGTGATTGTTCCTTCGCAACCCCAGCGCCGGAAGGTAGGCACATTACCGGTATTCAATACCACTTACCCGGTCCTCGCCGATATGTCCAAAATACGTTGCCCTTTGGAATCGGTTGTAGGCATGCCCCACTCAACGGCTTTGGCGTTGAAGTCTTCTGCTACGAGTACTTTGCCATCTATATTCAGGACAACATCCTCCAGCGCGTCATTCTAGTTTGAAAAGATGGCATTGACTCGTTCGGCGTCATGTATACGCACTATAGAAAATAGTGTGAATATTACTTTTTACTCTATAAATTACTTTTAACCATTTTCTCTTAATTTTCTCTACATATAGTACATTACGATACTACTATACTTATGTACATTCTCAGCATTATATGTATAAATTCTAATTCATATCTAAATAATATCGAAGTACTCTAAACCGTCCCTTGATTTTTTTCGGATTCCATTTGAAGTTAACACACTTCAAGGTGTAGATTTTTCTCGTTTTTTGGTTTTTTTCAGAGAATTTTCTATTTGCAATGTAATGATGACTTAAAAAAGCATTTGGAGGGTTAGAAGTATTGAACATGCAAGACGATCAAGCTCTTCAATTACAATATAAGTTGTCGTTGATTCCTTGATTTTGAAAATTTGCTCCATAATCGAAGTATCCTTAATTAAAAAAGTCTGCTTGTCATTTCAATATTCGGAACAAAGAACTTATGTAAATGGTTTTATTCTTCCTTAGAGTTTGTGAAATTCCAACTTCGGTTAACATAAACTAACCAGCATCAGAAAGGATCACTAAAAAGTGCTGTCACCAATTATTCCCCATTGTTACAGAATTATCGATGAACGTCAAATAAATTTGTCTAATTTCTTTAAATTCATATTTAAATTCAATGCACATATTTTGCACTATTATTTATATGTTTTTTATTCATTTAAATTCAGTCAGAAATTTTTTGATGCTTTTTTTGCATACCTTTTATATGCGTTCTCATTTATGATTGCGAAAGGGTAGCCAAAAATTTCAAAGAATGGCTCGACCATCAAGTAGCTTTGTCATTCCTGGATATTACACCTAGACATTATATGATGCCACGAATAATAAGATACCTACGGAGTTAATACATTTCAAAACATAAAGCCTTCATTAAATTCTACTAGAGGCTGTAGCAATTGTTATTTAAAGTCTCTTTTGGGAGTGTTGAATTCCCAGTGGCCCAAAACTACTGGACTATTGACTAAACAACTCCCCTGTTTACCGGAGTACCCACCATGAAACCATTTCTTCGCCTTATGGAGCCTTCGGGTTGCATGAATTACTTCTTCAATGGGGAAGAAGTTGGAGGGGAATCCCTTGAGGAGGGGTCACTCTACTTATAACGCCTCAAATCGATTAAGTTTGCCTTATTTCTTGTTGCTTTTAGGGTTTGTTAGTTTCATTTGTCAGCCGATTTCAAGGTTACCACGCTGCTTGTTCTATCTTCTGCATGATAAGAAAGTGTGACAGGCATAATCTCCAGTACAGAATATCTGAAACAATCTGAAGACTTGACTTATCAATCTAATGCAGGTAATAATGAAAACAATCATGTCCGCTCTGGGTAAAAGACTACCTACTGCTCGCTCATGCAATTCTTTATTAAAAACTTTGCTCCTTATGCCGGACCCATACAGAAGCAAAGATTGGATGGCAATGGTCAAGAGTTGCCTTTTGCTGGATATTGCCCCCAAATATTGGCCATGATTGCTGACACCCTTGCAACGGACGTATCCGCGGACTCTCTTGTTTTTTCCAAGAAAGATATTGAGGTTAGATTCTATCAGTAGGGGTACAAAAGAAGATTACAACTTTTTCAATAATATTCCTAGTATTATATAAATTGTACACCTCCATGCGATTCCCACAAGTACCTGAATTTTCAGTGAGCATACGATTAACTTGACACGCCCCATAAAATAGCTGTTTATATCTAGAAAAGGCCAAGCCTCTTAATTTGAAAAAGAGCGTTTGATTCCTTCTGGCTACGTCTTTTAAGAGCATTGAGTTGTCTCTTTTAAAATGTAGTCAGAAGATGTAGTCATTCATTGTCTTCATCTTTTCGTAGTATTTTCTCAATTCTTTGTTTTCCTGTTCACGGTAGACGATTCATTTATATAAAAAACCACTACTGGTTGATAGTCGAAGGAATGTCATATCCCTGAAAATGGGCGAAAACTGTTTATTTCGCACAAAATAATAAGAAGAAAATTGACTAACAATAATGAATGCATGCGACGAGTATGCATTTATTATTATTATTATTATTATTACTATTACTATTATTATTATTATTGGCTGCATATCGCACTGTCTCTGAACCTGCAGTGCTTGTAATCTCGAGGGTGTTCCCGATTAAGTTACTTGCAGACGAACGGAAACGTGTAAACTTACGCAGGGGGGAGTCGGCAAGATAAACCGTCAGCTGAGAGGAACGGAGAAGGACTCTAACCTTGTGGCAGCAAATATGGGAAAACGAAACGCGAGGCAGGTGGACCGCACAACTGATTAGTGACTTGGGGCCATGTTTCTACAGAATGCATGGTGAGACTGATTATTACCTGAAGCAACTACTCAGTAAGACTGGGACTGACTATTACCTGACGCAACTTTTCAGTCTTACCTGTATACGATGGGAAAGTCACTGTCCCCAGCTTGCGTGTTCTGCCCGAGGATAACGGATGACGCTTGCAACATATTCTTTACGTGTGCCAGATGGACAAGACTCCGTTCGCATCTCTTGGAGAAAATAGGCGTGCTCTCCCCAGAAAATGTAACGGAAACAATGATGCAATCAAAAGGCAATTGGATCTGTGTGTCGCATTACGTACGGACAGTCCTTTTTATAAAGAAGGGCATGATGGATCGCTTGGTGAGGGAGAGGAGATCTCTCTGACAGCAATCCTCTGGCTTCCTATCCATCTGTACAGAAAGAGGGATTTCCCTTAGCGTGAAGGTGCCCCCAAGCGATGATTAATGAGGCCTAGTCCGAAGTAATGTGACAAACAGTTCCAGGCTAGGTTCTCGGTGTGACAGGGGAGGTGTTTAGTCGGTAGTCCGGTTGCGGGAGTCCGACACTCAGGGCGTAAATAGCCTTCACCTCCCAACCAAAACTAAAAAATATTATAATTATTAGTATTTTTATTATTGTAAATGAAAATGTAAAGAGCGCGGTCTATTCGAAACTACGCGCCTGCCTCAACGTTCAAAATAAATTTGAAATATGTTGGTTTTTGTGAAGGAATTTAAACTGGTAAGAACGCATACATCGAACATATCAGGATATAGGAGGGAACCTGAAGGTTTTAGAGATTCAGTCTTTCAAGTACACCAAGGATCGAGGTAATATGTTGATTAAATTTTGACTGCCTACGATAAACTTGTTGCAGTTGTAGCACTAATTTACTGAAATTAAAATTTACAGGCGGTTGTCCGACGGAAGATACAAAGAATTTTCATCTTTCATCTTTCATAAATGTTTCAAACCAATCCATATTAATTTTTCGATTGCCTATTGATCAAATAAGATAACAATTAAGATTCCAGATAAGAAATTAGCTAAAATTAGACTGACGTGATGTTATTGCAATCATTTGAATTATTTGCAAATATCAGCTTTCCACCCACTGCTCCGCACGTTCGTGATAAATCCATAACGAAAGAAAGCGTGAACATATTCTTTTGTAATTACCAGTGATTCGGGGAATTGAATGTGTAGAAAGCATTTCAAAAAACAAAATGCCTTCTGCTTACACTGATTGTTATGTGTATACGAAAGCATACAAGAACAAGCACGACTACTAAGAAGTCAAGAAAAAGCCAAAAACAAACATCCCAGAAAAATCAAATAAATATCTCAGCCCACGCTATGGCGACTACATCGGGAGCCACCCTCGAGCTTCCTTCATCCTCCAAACGAGAAGAATGAAATGCTGTTGAAATATTCTGAAAGTAATTCGCAGCAACAGCAATAGCAGCATCAGCACAAGTAAGAAATCTTACATGAAGAGGAAGTTCCCAAGAATAAAATGAAGACGATGAAGGGAAATCTTCGTACAATGTGTGAGCGTGCAAATGTGAGTGTGTGAGAGAGAATTAATTCGAGGTGTCAGGGTGATATACTGTTGACATTTATTTATTGGGCTCGACAATTTGATGCGCGCATGGCAAGGAATAAAAGATCCCAATAAATCACCCCCTAAAGTAGCTTTCCCCGACAAGTTCGCAGCAAAAATGTGACACGGACGAACGTGGTGCAACGATAGAGCAGGGACTACGACAGGGACGATGCATGCATATAGAATGCAACTAATTTTTATGCAAAATGTAGCGAGTGTGAAAAATTCGTTACAACTGTTTAGATATATTATTCGTAGTTATTGTATGCACGGTTGACATGAAATTAGTTTATGTTCAAGTAGAAGATTAGCTGACAGCCAGGAGGTGTTTGTTATGCACCTGATGCAATTCCTTTTCACCATTTGAGAAGACATGCACTGATGAATTCAATTTGCCCTGGAAAAAGTAATTTTAAGCTCGCTGGCGTTTCGTATGATTGCCGAGTACGCTTGGAAGTTTTGAGTTGCACAAGGATGTCTGCCGCATGGGTTGTTTCTACAGAAGAGAAGTAGATTACCGAAGAATTGGCAGATTAAAAGGTGAAGTTAGTATCTATGAGTAAGCATGCACTTACCTACATATGTTCATACATACAAACCTATATGCATGCATACGACATGAATATACACTAATCCCTCGATTTACATGTAGATACGTTCTTGGAAAAATCGTGCAAAATGAAACCGTGCAAAATGAAACCGTGCAAAACGAGACTCAAAGTTCACGAGAGAGAGACGAGTTCAATTAACCTGAAGACCATGTAAAACGATCGAAAGGAGACAAAGAAAAGTAAAAGATATGTTCATCATAATCGCATAAAATGAGATAAGGATTCAAAAATAACAGAGGGTTAGTTCATTCGATTTCAATTTTATTCTATCAATTTTTGAAAATTAAATTTCATAGCAACTACAATGGACCCCCGGTAATCCGACAAACGCTTTGCAGGTCAGTTTCGAGCTATAGAAGTTGTCAAATTATAGAGTACGGCCTAAGACTCCCTATAGTTCCGACTTTCTTACAAAGAGTACTTTTCAATCCGACAAACTCTTAAACTTTCAATCCAATGACAAGATTCTAAATGTTATAACCTGCAAATAAAAATCATACTTCATTATGCTTGTCGAATTTATCAGCTGAAAGAGTGAGCTTACGTTTTATGATAAAATTAACGCTACAGAAGTTACAAATTGACTTTGCGTTAAGAAATAATTGTAACAAACAAATATACATACTAAAACAATAAAAACCCATAAATAAAATTCATGATATGAATCAAAAAATTTATGAAGCATAAAAATTTACATCAATTACTTTTGTTTAACATTGTTGATATCTGAGACCGAAGTTTTAGTTGAATATTGTACTATCACTTGCAAACTAATTCCAATTATGTCTTCGTCATCTTCCTAATTTATTGTTCTAGAAATCTCGTTTATAATCTCTTCGCCAGACATTTCATGGAAAATATTTTCCTGTTTATCCATTCCACGTCACCGGATCTCCTAACCTTCCGGAGTTATCTGTGTTTCAGCAGCAAGTTGCTCTATGCCTACCGAAGTTACACTGATTCATGCGTCGCCGCTAGATGGATAAAGGCCGAAATACAATACTGCGTGACGGCGATGCGTGAGCGCGATGCGATTCTCCCTCTTCGTCGCGCAACGCATTCAATTTACAATGCACGCGATGCGGGGAACATTAATGTCCATATGACAAATGTCAAATAGGTGACGTTTTAAATAAAATTGTTTTTGATTTTTGAAAATTTTTGAATTTTGAATGTTCCTTCGTTTAGCAAATAAAAGCCTTAACTAGGATGCAAATTTTCATTCAAAACTCATTCATAATAACTAATGTACTTAAAAAGTAATTAAGGCGTTTGAATTTAAAATTTCATTTAAGCGCCATATTGCATTTGACAAACGTCACGCACCTCGTTGCGAGGAATTTTCGTTTTTCCGAATATTTCCCGCCTCGCATTGACGCATCGCAATCATTGTACGATGTCGCATACAAATGCATGTTACGAAAACTGCTTGACATTTGCTGCGAGACTCTCGTCACAGTCTCGCATTATTGTATTTCGGCCTTAAGTGGTCCAACTGCTTCTCGGTATATTTAGTTTTTCTCATGTGGAGTCCCACTTTTTTGTAACTTCATGTGAGCGCAGCTGATGTGACTGCCTCATTGTAAGTCAGAGGTACGTCTAGAGTTCCTTTATTATGATACAACTGTGTTTCAAAATCTTGTGTCATGGACTGTAATTGTTTATTTGTTGGGCTTAGTGTTATATTCGATGCTGGTAATGCAATGTCTTCAATTTCTTTCTAGTACATAGATATAATGTTAATAATTAGATTCAGATTCATCAGAATTATTCTGGGTTTGCATAGGAAAGCTCGTATTACGTATTCCGTTGTGTATGCGACATCAAAACAAACAATAAAAAAATTGAAAAAAGTCTCATTTTCAATTTCAAGTCTTCATTTTCAGTAAAAAAAATGCTTGGAATGCTTTTGGGAAAAGTTTTCAATCAATATAATTCACTTGTTTGTTGTGAACAACTAGCTATATGAAGGACAGTAAAAAGCCCACAATTGTGAAGTATCGATAAAAATAGAAAAATCCAGAGTAGGGATGTATCGATGAATATAACATTACCCAGAATTGTGAAACATCGATAAATAGAGAAAAATCCTGCATTGTGAAGTATTGATAAATATAGAATCCAGAAGTATTGATATATAGAATCAACACAGCAGAATTTCAAGCGAAGTCCCGAAATCAAGCAGATTTGGTCACAAACAGCGCAGCAGAATTTATACGCTCAAGGGAAGTCGCGAAACTAAGCAGAGGTGGTCAGAATCAGTGAAGCGGAATTCATATAAATTGAAAATTTTATTCTTACTTGCTTTTATTTAATTACTTCTATTTATTTATTTTATTGCCATCAAAAAATTCTTTTATTTAATGACTTAATAAGAATGTTCTATGTGTGTGTGTGTGTGACGTGGCCTAAACGTGACCTGAAAACCCCGCGCCTGCGCGTCGAACTAGCACGGCATTTGCACTTTCAAAAAACCTGTCTTTTAAACTTGTTGTTTTTTTCACTTCAGGTGCGACCTAGTGGTTGCGACAATAATTTATATTGTTATTAATTATTAGATTAGAAAAACATCACACTTTCCGCTCATAGATTTTTTCGATTTTTTTGGAGCATCGTTTCTTTTACCAGGTGATTCCGGAAAAACTGCATCTCTGTTCTTCACAACCAATCCAGAAGTAGGAATAATAAGCCTGTAGCCTTTGCTGCTACTAATATAACCAGTGAATATAGCTTGCTTTACTTTTGAGTCCTACTTCTTTCTTCTTCTCACTTTCTTCACACCCAAATACACGGAGTTGATTGACAATTGTTTTTGTACTCAAGCATCTTTCTTCAGGAGTTTTGCTAGATAAGGATTTTGTTAGAGGTCTATTCAGTAAGTAAGAAGAAGTTTGAATAGCTTCTGCCAATACATTTTCGGTAATTTGGCATTCAGTAACATGGACTTCACTTTTTCTACCAATGTTCTGTTCAGAGGTTCAGCAGCTTCATTTTGTTGCAGCGTGTGTGGATGATGAATTCAATTCTTTCAATTCAATTCTCGATGATGAATTCAAAACATTTATCTGTGCGAAAACACTTGGTTTGGCAATCAAGTTGCTTTCATACATTTATCTTGAATTCTTCCAATTTAGCTATCAGTTCTAATTTCTTCTGTAACAAATAAACAAAAGCCTTTTGGAGTTGTCATCGGTAAAGGTATGAACATATTTAGCCCCTCCAACAGATTCTGACCCCATGGGTCCACACACATAACAATGCACTAGTTCAAGGAGTTTAGTTGCTCTTGATCCTTTATTTTTGGATGACAATCGAGACCGCTTTGCTTCTAGGCATGCTATACATGTTAAATTGTCCTTTTTTCAATATTTTCATTCCTTCAGTGTTTTCTGTCATTTTGTTTAAGTCATTAAAATTCAGATGACCCATACGCTGGTGCATGGATCATTTTCTTCAACATCACATAGGTAAGCGTGCTCAATGTACATATTTAATCGGTAAATGTTGTTTACAAGTCTGGCTGTTGCAACTATGGTGTTATATTTTTGTAGAAAAATACATCCCAGGCCATTGATTTGATGTGGCCACTATTCTTTATCACTTGGGTTAGAGATATTAGATTAGTTTCCATCTCTGGCGTATACAACAGATTCTAGAAAAGCGCTTTTCTGCACTGACCTCTTTCATCAAAGACATCAAGATTCAATTAGCCACGAACACTTCACAGACATGGACAGACACTTCTTGATTATTTTGATTGGTAGCTCTTTCGCGTGTTATAATAAGTTGTTACATCCAGTCATATTCACGGATGCTCCCGAGTCAACATACGATTCATCACTCTTATTTTCAGAATCAGTGAATGCGGCAGCATAACTTGGGCAGTATAACTCGGTGCTGATACAATCATATTTAGTACATCATTCTTTTATACTCTTATTATGTCAAGTTCAATCATCTTGAATCTTCAGTAAATTTGTGAAAGCTATTTCCCTTGGCCGTGTTTTGGCTTGTCTTCGGTTTTTGTCTATTCAAAAGGATGGATCGGCGAATTTACATCAAGTTATCTGCGAAAAAAAACTTTTAAATATGAGAATTCACTCTGAATATTGACTGTGGCATAAGCTGAAGCTCCCTTGAACCAGTGCAGCGCTTATCGGTCGTACACAGAAGACTCAGAAGATATGAACAACAAACAGTATGCCAATTGCGCGAGTATGTCAACAATAGGCAAAAACAGCGATAAAACGAAAAAAGTACTAGTCGCCAGTCTACGAAGTACCGTTAAAGAAATTGCTCAGGACCCTTTAGATATCGCTTTGTTCCTGCCATTCCATTTTTACCAATGATTTGGACTTAAAATGGGTCAACGCAAAGTTCATACAATAACTGCTCGATTTGGAACAAAAACAGCATCACAGTAGCGTTGCAATGGAAATGTTGGATTGTATCTGTGATTACCCTAATTTACTCCATCGGGTCAAAACAGGTGAGGAAATATTAGTTTATGATAATAAAGTGGAAAATAAAACCCAATCATCGCAACAGATGCTGCCACAGGATCCAAGACAGAAAAAGTCACGCCAAGTTCGGTCCAATGTGAAGATTTCGCTTAAAGTTTTCGACAATTGCAGAGGCGTTGCATTATGAGTTCTTGTTGCAGGACAGAAGGTTGAATAAGGAAAATTACCTGCCAGTAAAACGCAATGTGTGCGAATTCACTAGAAACGCCCGGATTTCTGGAAACACAAAAGTAGACTTTTACTCCCTAGACTTTGACTTACTGTTCCCGCTTACATATCGTGACTTGTTTTCGAATGTTCATGTTCCCGAAACCGATGTGGCCCATGAAAGGATGAACAGAGGAACAGAAACAGAAGAATAGGAACAGATGAACCCGTTAACATTCAACTTACCATACAATATTAAACTGTCACAAACGAAACAGAAATTGATATGAGTATGGAGTCAGTCCATTGACAAAACTCTAATCTAGGTAGTTCTCGATTGATAGAAATTGTCACAAACAAAGTTGAAGAATTCCTGACTTCTTGCAGTCGAGAACCCACTCTCCATTTCAGTGAGTCATTAAATTCAAATATGCTACCACAGAACAGCTTGAAAGATTATTTTGTGTCGAAGGAGGAGGTACAGCATGCCTTTTGGACACTTAATAACAAAAAATCAACTGGAATTGATGGCATATCCAACATTGTCCACAAACACTTACCAGAACTAATAATGACCGAATATACTTGCATTTTCAATAATGCACTTAATAATAAATATTTCCCACAAAATTGGAATAAGGCCAGGGTCATTGCAATTTTGGAGAAGGGAAAAGATCCCAGCGATCCGAAAATCTATTGACCGATGAGCTTATTGTCGAATGCAGGCAAAGTCCTTGAGAGTTTCTTGAACGGAAATATCAAGAAATATCTCGAGGACAAGATATCATAAGCAATAGTCAGTTTGGCTTTCGCAGAAGCCATTCTACTATTCATGTTATCACGAAAGTAACGTCAGATATTTGCTGGCATTTAAACGGACAAAAATGTGTTGGAGCATGCCTCATTGATATGGAGAGAGCCTTCGATACAGTTTGGGTTGATGGACTGATTTTCAGACTCATACAGAATATGTTCTGTGATGATTTAATAGTCATACTGGTAAGTATGCTGTATGGAAAACGACGGTCTACAACAAGCAACAGTGACGGCGCCAACGCTATTCGCGATATTATTGAATCCTCTTTTGAAGTCATTTGACTTCAATGATAGTCCTAAACGGATGATCGTGGCGTTTGCTGACGACTTGATCATATATAATGCAGACAGCAAAGCTTCGGTGGTTCAAGCTGAACTGCAAAGTATGTTTCAAGATGTCCAAACGTTCACAACAAATGCTTGGATGATGAGGATCAATGATAAAAAGTGTGAGACTATTTTGATTCGTAGACCACTAGCAAAGACCGGCAGAGACTTTAAGCGAAATTGGAGAGATTTCCATATAAAGTCGAACGTAGAACGCATACCACACAAGAATACCGTGAGGTACTTGGGCGTGTTCCTCGACGATCGCTTGCAGTACATCCAACATGCGGAAATACAGCTCGAAAAGGCAAGAAGCGCATTCATGTCTCTTAAGAGACTTTTTTAACACCGGGAGACACGTGTGAAGGTGATATGTTATCAATGTCTCGTAAAACCCGTTATAACATAAGCGTGTCCCATATGGTGTAACCTGAGTGCTTCCTCCATGGAGAAAATCAGGGTGTTTGAGCGAAATGCTTAAGAGCTTGCACTGGATTGTACAAAAAAGCGGAATCCGACTTCAAGTATTATTACCAGGACAGGGAGCTTTACGACGCAGCAGGTATTCCAAGGGTAGACTCTTACATTATACATCAAGTAGAAGACATTGTCTGTGATCGAGTATGACTGATGACTTTTACATGTGAATCAGTCATCCATATTATCCTAAAGCACTATGTCAAAGTGCTCAATAGCGAAGGATCAGCTTTCTCTTGCTTAATGAAGTTGTTTTGAAAGCCGCACGCACAAATCAAAGAAGGAATGCTTGCCGTCCCTGATACTCCAAAACGAGGTGCTGATGCAATATACAAGTTGTTAAACGTCTAATGAAACAGCAATATGGCTATCGCTCCAAATTATTGTTCAAAAGATTCTCAATTACGTCATATCATCGAATTACAAGAAAATAATCGAGTATTTTTTGTAAAATAACCTCAAGATTGGAGCTCGAATGTCTCTCAAGATATATTTTTTGCATTTACATCTTGATTTTCTCCACCAAACATGGGCGACAGAACCGATCAGCAAGGAGAGCAGCTCTACCATGGTATAGCGAACATCGAAACGCGATACTATGGATTTTGGCATGATGAGAGACTACTGGGCCAACTAGTAGTCAAGCAGCAGAATAAAAGTTCAACCTCTGATTTATTTCTGATTTATCTGATTTTCTGCATTTCTGATTTATACTTTATAATTGAATTAATGCAGTTTGAAAAGTAGCAAAATAATTTATTTATTGAATATTTCGAAAAATAGAATAAGGTTAAAAAAACGGATTTCTGATTTGATTTCGACAATCCCGAAATTTTCCTTATGAACTTGACTGCTCAAATCCAAACCTTTTAAAACTTGTGTTACTATTTCAATGAAATATGAATTATGTTCCGATTGAGCAATTTTAAAGGATGAGATGATAGTGTATAAACAAAAACACCCCAATCGATACATCCTTGCCACTGCTCACACATAATTACGTGTCCGAGTGAAGAGGACACCTGAGACATCTAAATATTATACCTGGTATCCAAAAGTTTTATTATGATGAAAATTATTTATTATTATTATGATGAAAACTTCCGATTTGACGAGTGCTAAAATGACAATTTGTTTCACTGAAAAGAAATTAAGCAAAGGGATAATGGTTTACTTCTGTGGCGCTCCTGCCTGACAAGCTGTGGGTCTTATGAACTAGATTATAAATCGGTCCAACTTCATAAGCTGAGTAAACTAACATATTCACATTGAAACATTAAAACATTAATGTACAGGTAAGCGGTCAACATCAAGGATTCTCTGGAAGAATAGTGTATGCAAATATGTATTTAATTCCCAAGTGTCAGGTAAAGCCCAGGTCGAAGATGCGGATGGTAAAGACAAAATAGCTCATTCAGTATTCATCCCATTACCGAAGTACGTAAAGTATCTATTATTAACGAACATATGTACATGTTCCACACTCGGTGTAAATATACCGTAGACATCGAGTCAGAGTATAATGATTCGGACCTTAATTAGCCATTTGGGCTCCCGTAAATGACGTGGACAGCATTTTTGTTCCTCAAGATGCTGCGGTCGGATTGTTAAGTTCACAGATATGTGCATGGACTGAACGACCCACTACTCAAAGTCCCGTAATAAAAGAACATTTGTACAAGAAGTTGGTGTCTAGTGCTAATGGTTAAATGATTTGTAAATTATCGGTTCTATGAAATCATCAAAGTGATCAACATCCCGACAACATTCAGCATCCTAACCAAGTCCAACCATGTGTACAGGTGAGAACGAGTGGGGCTGCCAGCTCGAAGTTCAAAGGACTACAAAATTACTTTCGTGATAGAATATTTTGGGTTGCTTCTAATCTCAATTGATTTTCTTAGGATGGAAAGGACTTTGTTGAGCACCGCTGATAATTCTCAACTATTCCTACGAAGACTGAATCGACAACACAACTCTTACTTAAATGATAATTTTCGTTCTTAAGATAGGAGTCGGTGAATGTCTTTCTGATCTTTTGATTAAAGAAGAAATTTCCACAACCGGCCAAGATGTTGGTCGATCAAAACGCGGAAGGTGTACGTATTGCTGGTTTTTTTTTGTAACAATGTGACTTGAAAAATCCCAAGACCATGTCGACAAGCTGTTGGCTAACCACAGAACAGTTTATCCATTTTCCATCCACATTTCTCGGTTAGTTCCCGCGATGATGGTCGGTCGGAGCAATTGGTGCTAATTGTTCAATTAAATTTTGAAAGTCGGTCATCATAAATCATCGGTTTACCTTTCGATTAATAGATGGAGTAGGTTAGATCCTACCGCATTGAATTGAACTCCAGAAGAGGATTTTGGCGGTTGATCTACGGCACATTTGGAATTTTATAGAATTTAAAGACATTGGCCGGACCATTAGCTGCTGGGTCGACGTAGGGGATAAGAACATTTTCATGAGATAATTAAAAGCATATTTTCTTGGTTTTTCTTATTCATTGTTCATTTTGAAATTAACCTTTGAATGCTCTTTGGCACTTTGAAACCAAGTCGAAACATTTCGGTGGGTAAGAAATTGATATCTAATAAAGATTACATCATCAGGAATAAAGAAGTTGAAATCAACTAACTAATATGTCCGTCCTTTTCATGATATTATATTTTTCTCCTTCCTTACCCTTTATCATCTTTCTTACCTTCATCATTCTTCTTATTCCTTCGAAAATTATGAATAAAGAAAGAAGTTGAAGCACAACTCTGGTGCTTTTTTTGGTGGTTTTAAGTATGGAATTTTAGCAAATCTTTGACCGTCGTTCTGAATTACAATATCAGGAAATTTTGAATCAATAGTTGTCATCGATCTTTGTTATGATTGTATTGAAATGTGGTTTGGAATCAGCAGCAGGTATTATAATTAGGATATACATTAATTATAAGTATTAGAATGCGATTCAAAACACGTGGAATGGGATTTAGTAGCTCTAAAGACCTACTAAGACCTAAGAATTTCGAAATACACTCCGAAATAGAAAAGATAAAAGCTAGTAGAGCACTGTGACAATAAGAATGTGCCACTCTTGATTTAATGCGATGCCAACAACCCTGAAGAGCTTTCGGGGAGCGTTTATACGACCCACGTGTTACAGAAATAGATGAGTTTATATAGAAATCCATAACAATGGGATATGTAGAGAATATAGATAGCAGTATTCAAGACTGCTTGGCTTCACCTGTTCGCTTTCAACCCTCACACATATGTGACATAGCAATAACTTACCAGAGCTAGACATCATATGCAGTGAGTGGAATAAGTGTACGTACGACTATTTTGATTCATTGCACGATATGATCATCCTGAGTCTAAAGAACAAAAAAAAATAAAATTAAAGAACAAAACTTTGAAAATTCATAATTGGAGAATAGCTCCTCGAACTGCAAATCCTCCCTTTAACATGCGACAAAACTCTTCGTACGATCGCTTCTATGAAATAATTAAAACTACCAAATTATATTAAATAATAGGAATAGAGTGTTATAACTTATACTCGATATTTCGTAAGATATCCTCTCGCTTTAATTATTGACTGAAGCCTCCTCGGCATTGTTTTGACAAGGTTTCTGGTCACATTCTTCGATATTAAGTTCCACTCTTCCTGTACTGCCGATTTTGGAGCTGCCTTTCTTGTGGCATTCCTTTTCGAATCCGCATATCTAAAACGTCCCACAGATGATCTGTAGAATTAACATCAAGGGATTGTGCAGATGTTTACAACACGCCGGCTGTATCATACAAGTGCCAAAGCCGTGTAGTGTCTGCTTTGAGTCATTATCGTACATAAAGATAAAACTGCCCAATATTCCCATTTGCTCCGCACTCGGACCCAAATTATCCTTCAGGATATTAATATAGTATTGGTGGTCCATGATGCCTTCAATAAATACTAAATTTTCAACCGAAGAAGCACTCATGCACTCCCACACTAAAACAGAACATCTTCCATGTTTAACTGTTGGACATAAATTTTCCTTTTGCAGCTCTGTGTTTGGTTTTCTCCACACCATACATTTCGATCGGAGTTCAAAATATTGTATTTACTTTCATCTATGAAGATCTCTACGGAACTCAACGGGCTTATTTATGTACATTTTAGCGAACTTCAAGCGCTTCCTTCAATTGGCCTCACTGGTGAAATATTTTTGCCGAGTTATCCATTCAGCCGATCGCAAGACATTCCTTATGGTACCTGGCGACGCATCAACGCCTGTAGTTTCTAGAAGCTGAGAAGAAATTTATGATGCACTTATTTTCGGGTTATCCCTGACTTTTCGAACGATTTCACGCCAGATGTGATCATTTAGAATACGAGGACAGCCACTCCCACGCTTGTTTTCAACTGTTTTTCGTTCCGCAAACCTATCAAAAATGCCTTGTATCCTAGATTTAGATCTTCCAGTAATGCGAACAATTTCTCCCAATGATTTGCACTGATTACGCATCCGGATGATTAGCTTTTTCTCCTCTCGGCTAACTTCTTTCCGTTTCGTGCTCATTTTCACATACTTTCACTAATTTTTCACTTAAAGAAAGAGACAATAGCACTGAAAACAACTAAATCTGGTTGGACCTTCCTGCTGACTGACCAGCTGTTGATATTTCTGATAGAAGTTGATTAAATAAAGGGTCTCCTAGAACATACTGCGTGTTAAGTGTAACCATACGAACACTTTTTGCGAGTCTTGGACAGTGGATTTAAGTTTCGTCGATCTTTGCTTCATTGCTGATTTACCTTTCTTTTTGTTTTTGAGTGAGGCTGGATTCCATAGACTTGAAATAATTATATGATTCTCACGGTTTTGTGAAATACTGCTTTTCATTCAAAACTGTTGTTTCATTCAAAACCTCTTATTTTATAATTTATGCATTCATTACGCACTTTTCGAAAATTCAATTATGTTAACCATTTCTGGACGCTTTTTAACAATCTGAGTAGAGATTAATTTGACTCATTTTTCAAGTGAAATTGTGTCAAATGTCAGATGATCAATCTTACTAGTTACCCCCAGTTTTATTGTTTCACATCTAAAGTCCTGTCACTCTACCGCTTTTTGAAACAATCTTTAAATTCCTATCGGTGATTGAAGTTCTGTGTTTTTTACTTCTTATTACTAGATAAATATAGATCTTCGCGAAAAGAAAGTTACCTGGAGTTACCTGGTACCTGGAGACCGATGACTAGATCAGAAGACGTGGATCGGGTCGGAGGAGGATGACATCTGAACGGGATGATAATTTTAAAATGCCAACAAGTCTTAGAAATCGTTCAGAAATCGTGCTCAGATATGAACGAGACGTTGTTAGTGATAGAGCAGTAAGAAGACATCTTAAAAAACCAAACATAAATAAATTTTTTAAATGGAAAAACAACAAAAAACAAAATCTAATCTAGAAGTGCTAAACACGGGACAACACATACAGTACAAACATAACCGCAACAGGACATATACTCAAAACAGCTCATAAGGTAGCAAAATTAATTTTTTCACGGGAACGGGATTGGACTTAGGTACAATGGGGACAGGTACTCTTTTCTGATGAATCTTGTACGTGTCTGTATGATGCTGATGGTCGTAAAAGAGCACACGGTATAGCAGGGAAATCACAGCACAATGTGTCATATCAGAGGGGTAAGTTAAGGCTCAGTTGAGCGTTGGCTCAGTAATGTTTTGGGGAGGTATCAGTCTTACCGCTCGCACAGAGCTAGTTATCCTAGATAAAGGGACTGTGACCACTAAATCGTGACGAGCTAAAACGTCGAGTAAGACAACGAGAACCAGCTTCAAAAATCCTAAAACAGCTGAAAACTGCTTTTGTGTTGGAAGGGGAAAACATGTCACAGTCAACCAACAAAAAGTTGATAGATAGATCCATGAAAAGAAGAATGATATGCGTTATGAAAGCCAGAGGAGGAGCCAGAGTCATAAGCTTGGGATATCAAATCACACGTACTGGGCGTACAAGAGCTTACCAAGTTGGTTGTTCATCGACTGTAGCGCGTAGATGATTCAGCAGCATCCATGTTGAAGTCATCCAAGAATCTCTCTAATTCGAAAATTCTGAGCACTACAGCAGACTTCGCAGACTTTTCCTTCCTGTAATAAGCGCCCGCAAGTATCTCAGTTCATGGACCAGATCCTCCGATTTCGAAAAAGTATTGACCAGCGATAAACTTTCTTCGTCAACAGAGTTAGACCAGCGTTTTCAAGGCCTTCGCCTTTCAGTCCTCTCAACGAATACAATTTCGAATCATAGCTTTTCAGGCCATAGCTTTTTGGGCCATAGCTTTTCGCCCCAAAAACCATAGATCACTGTCCTACTGTATGTCCACTGTCCTACTGTTTACATAAAAAATTTAAAATACAACATTTTACTAAAGTATCTAAAACTGCACCAGTGCAAAATTTAATCACCACAAGAATAAAAAATCTATGATGCTATTCACAGGCTTTCCAAAAGTCCTCTTCGGCCTTGAACAATATCTTGTTATCATTTTTCCTTGCGTTTTGAAGATGCAAGTGGACGTGCATTTTCAGTTAATTCAGAACGTTATGTGCAAATTCTAGAAAATTTCCTGGTACCAGAATCGCTGAACTGGTCTACTTATAGCCAAAGGACACGGTTTCAGTAAAAACGTGTAACCTTACAAACGACCAATAAGTCTCGCACTAGAGAACATGAAATTTTTCTTGGTAAATCGATTTACAGGAGAGCCGACATCAACTTGCTTCCAAGCAATCCTTTAGATTTCTTACGGGCTTACCTGAAACGAGGCTTACCTGCCTCGTTTGAAAGAAAATATTGGCTATAAAATGGCAGCCGTTATGTAATTGGCCTGCTGAACTGCCATTGGAAATTTCATCGTGCGGCTAATTAAATGCCATGGAACCGAAGGTTTTTATTAAGAGGATATTGTATTTAAGGAATGAATTCCCAAACCTTGTTCTCCAATCATCAATAAACATCATTTCAATAGATATTTTAGATTTTGTTTTATAGGCTCGCAAATATAAGTTTTCTTAGGAGTTACCATGTAGCTGTGGGATCCTGAATCAAAATATAAATAATTTTTAGTTATCGTCTTATAAAAATTGAAATTTCCAGAATTTTTTCATTTTGTAACTATGACGGTAAGTATCTTGAAGGAGTTTTATGCAATATGGAACATTCTGGTCATTTAAATTCTTTGAATTAATTGCTTTTTATCTGCAAATTCTAGTGACTTTCGTCATTGATTTTTTTGTGGTTCCGAAATGCGCTTGGCTCTCGATTCCGGAGGAATATTTATATCGTGAAACTTAGATGCCATGCGAACTTACATTACAGGTGAGCTTACATGTCGGGTGAGCTTATATGACAGGGGAGCTTACATGCTAGGCGAGCTTTTATGTCCGGCGAGATTACAGGCCAGGCCGTCAGGAAAAATACCCAAATTAAGCACTTAAATGCTCAAAACTTGATAAGAGTTTACATATCATCATTTAATTGATGGTTTTTGGAAAATCACCAATTTTTTTTTTGAAAATTTATGCTATTTCCTATCTATAAAGCGAAATTTTTTTAAGTTTCAAATTCTTAATTACTTTTTTTCCTTAATTTTTGGTTGTATTTAGCAACAAATGCAGATTACCAGCGGTAAAAGAAAGTCGCTTATTCATTCGGAAAAATCCACACGAGCAAAACACTGGAGCTTGTGTTGTAGAGACTGTCAACCAAGCATCAGCTTTTATGATATGGTCTTTCATTTTTTGTAGGCGAATATGAGCCACCTTATTTTATCAATGGGACAATGAATATTCTTCATTACTCTTGTATTTATTACATATTAACTCTTCTGAAAAATTGCAATGTCTTTGTACATGATAATCCTCCCTATCATCGAGCCCAGTACGCGTGAAATGTATTTGATGGCGTCAGTATCCCTATTCTTCCATGGCCTAATTTAGATATATGTAAGGAAAGTATTTTCAATGTACATGTAAACAGTGAAAAATGAAGGACATGGTTGATATGTTCATCAACAGTATGCCAACAAAAATCAAAGCGGTTTTGATAGATAAGATAGGTCCAATTAAATATTACTTTTCAGACCCATATTCGATGTAATTTTCTTTTCCATTTTTTTACTAATAAAAAAAAATCAAAACTTTTTTATACATTTTTTCGTCATTTCAAATTGATTGTTTTCGGGGTGGAAAATTGAGTCTTTTAAATTCTTTGATAAGTAATGTTTTATGTTATCAGTAGCTTGTAAATGTTATTAAATTAAGGATATTAAAGGAGGATTAGATGTCTTTGTTCTTCATAGTCTGATGAATGAGACTCACAACTTCCAAAGTAACCAGCCGAAAAAGAAAGAGATATGTTTCTTGGAGGGACTGTGTGGGACTCACTTTTGTGCTGTATAAGATTGAGAATAGGCGCATTAGTCGCATCCAGGGACCGAATTGTGATACGTGGGCGTGGTTGATTGTGTTTGAAAAATTTATCCCATAAAAGGTTACCATTGAATATACGAAATATATATTCAATTTAATTAAATAAACAAAATGTTCACCGTGTACAAAAAAAGTTCATAGACAAAATGATCTTCCTTTCAACGTCGTTCCCATATAACTTAGGAAGGTAAACCCACTGTTGGTTCGATCATGAAACACAATACATACCTCGTAGTTCGATTAATGGTACTTGACACTATAATGTTAACCTTTTATAATCTCTTTTACAGTTAATTGCAATTTGTTTTCGTAAGATATTATCTCGAACAATTTAAGCATCCATTATTGAGAGGTGTATTTTTTTTTGGTACGTACTAAAATGAGTAAATTACTCTTCGCGTTATTCTGGGTTAATGGTACGTCTCAAAAGAGTTATTGGTGGTTGCAAAAACTAGTATACCTACTAGCATCATCGGGACTTTGCCCAAAACCACTGCGATAATAGCTCATTTTTGTGAAGGCAATTAGCAAAGAATAGACGAATTGAAATGCCTGGGCTTGAATCGAAGAAATTTTGATGCCTTGTTGCGATTATGAATGAATGAAGATGCTGAATATTTTTATCATTCAGGTCGCGCGTAAAAATAGTTAATTAAGTAATTACGTTCAGATCCCAATGGAGTGATTAGTGATGACTTCGAATTTTGAGTTGGTGATGATGTTCTTAATAGGTACGTTGTGTTCTTTTTGGCCACTATCATACTATTATAACTGGCTTTTAGAAGAATATTTTAATGCGATCTACCCTGATCCTTATAAAAAGCAGTCGTGTAGAGGGGATGTATTCTCGTTATATTTCCAAGGATCAGATGTCCCTCTTTATTCGTATTCTAAATAGTTTAAAAATACTTTGTCCTGATAAAGACACCTAACATTAATCAACAAAAGTGAGTTATGAAGCAAACCGATCGAATTTTAAGGAGAAATTTGTTATTGTTCCTTGTTGTGATAGCTTCAACAGGCCTGGTATAGCAGATATGTACCCATTGCTATATTTTTGTTATCAGCGCGTTTTGTTCAGAAACTTAAAATAGTTTTGCATATTACATTTAATTTTGCTAAGAGGAGCATGGAGGATCTTCCTAACATCCTATCCAAATGGGTTTCACGTTTTACTTTGTTATTATTATTTCTACTAGGAAAAAATATTTTGGTCCTGATAAAATATCTTTTCCAAAGCTATCGTAAGGGGTCATAGTATATTGGTTGCTAAAACTGTTTAAGCCAATTTAACTTAATCCTTTTTTAAATATATCCTATGGTTTTGAACTTGATATGATGTATCACATGATTTGATATTTTGTCAAAGACTTTTTCAATTTGTTTGTGTAAATTGGACGAGTTGAGCAGGTTCCCAATCGCGTATTGGGCAATTAAGTTGGTACAAGTACCGAGCGATCGATTTATGATGATTGCGATAATCTTTCTTGACAGCGCGTACAAAAAATTGTCAACTTTATTGACTACTGACCGATAGCTACAGCGGAAGAGACTGTATCCCTTATATATTGACTGTAACCCTTGAATGGGGTGACGCAGGGTGTCGATGAGCGCGAAATCGGAGGAGAGCATACGTTTGTCAGTTGGATTGTATCCTACTCTTAGACTTATCATCTGTTTCAAAAGACCGGCAAAATGCGTAGGGATATTCATCTCCAGCCATACGAGACACAATGATTAGAATCAATTATATTTTAAACTAGCAACTAAACATTAGCCCTACAAGGGGTACAGAGATCGTTAATTCCGTGAATGAAATGGTTGATCAATTTTCGTCCTTTAGCGTTCGGTTTCAGTTGCACCACTTCATCTTAATAACTAAAGTGTTGCTCTGAAGAAATAGATCACTACTGATTTGCGACTATGAAGCATCTTAGAGCGTTTTCCTTTCAAGATAAAGGTAACATTATATAGAGAGGCTATTCTCGCGTTTGTGGTTGTCTGTGAACGACAAAAAGATTTTGCTGAGTCTCCCCTTATCACCTTTTTACATATTCCGCTCTTTTCGTAACAACACTCAATCAATAAAAAATATGGGGTCTTGAATTAATCAGGGAACTCGATCCTGATGCCTGTATTCTCGAAAGTGAGTGGGCTGACCATTACACCATGAGGAATAAGACAGTAACGTTGACCAATTTCTGCCACTCCAAAATGTAAACCTGTCTATCGCCTTGCGCCTTGTCTTGCCTTGTTTAGGTTACGATGTCAGCAAAGAAATCGATGCACACAGACGTTATCGTTGGTCAAAGAAACAACTCAGAAAATGTTACTACAAACCGATGTATTTACATGCCTAGTATGTTCTTGATGTCAGCTTGAATTTATCTACAAGGCGTATGAAAAAAGTAATGGGACATTTTTCATGTACTAAAGTCAATATGTTTTTAATAATAATTTTAATCATGTTATCACCTATACACATGTGTAGTCATTGCTCCGATGCTTAGCAACAGTGCTGGAACTTTTTCAGTACTATATGAGCTGACAAGCTCCGGGACTTATAATAAAACAAGCGGTTTTTCGACAAAGTTATATTTATTCCCAACATAGTTGCCTTGCAGAGCGACACACTTGGTATAGCAATTTTCCATCATTACAATGCCCTTTCTATAATTCGGAACGTGCAACCTTCGAAATACGTCTGGGTTTCCGCAATGACTCCGTCATTCCATCTGAATCTCTTTCCCTGAAGCCACCAGTTGAGTTTCTGGAACAGGTAATAGTCGCTGGGGTCAAGTTTGAAAAAGTCTCGTCCAAGTCTGCGGTGGATGAGCAATCAATTCGAATCGTAATTGGTCCAATTCGCTTCCATCGATTTCAAGGATGTGTGTGACGGTGCTTTATCGTGATGGTACAGAACTTTTTCTCGGACATAAGGGGCCGTTTTTTTCTTTTCTTCGTCGTTCAGTTTGTCGTAGACTGCTTAGTAATTACTTTTCTGAAACGCTCTTCCATTCTGCAGGTAATCGATAACGATTATGACATGGGCACTCCAAAAAAAAAAAACGGAAGCTGTCAGCTTCCCAGCCAAACGTTGGCTTTTTTGCAGCTTCAGTCGGCTTTCGGGGCTTTCTAACCACTCATCAGAGTACCTATTGGTCTCAGCTGTATAGCATTGGGCCCATATTTCATCTATCGTCACAAAGCGTCGAAAAAAGTTCGCTCGATTATGCAGCACCAACGCCAAACTGACTGTTGAGGTTTTTCTTACGGATCCGAAAAAAGAAGCGTTTAAAGGTTTAGATTAGATGGATTAATTTTCCTCGAAAATGATATCAAAGAACAATGAATACACAGACCTGAATGAATTATGGTGAGAAGAGACTTTTCCTTTACTGCAAATGTTTCTCCGGGATTTCAAGTGGCTTCAACAAGTTGTATCAAAACTTGCAAAGCAATTTTGCAAAAAAGGCTTCAAAAATTATCCATTTGGTCTGCTGGTACATTTCGAATTTTCTGGTGACACTAATACAGGCTTTTTTTGGGTTTCCACAAACCAATATACTTGTAAGATCCCAAAACCATTCTTATACCTTTCATCATTCTTCCTCGTCTTTTTGTTTTTATGGCACAATCGCTTTGGCGGCGAAAGGATCAATAATCACATTCGTTTCATCGAAGTTCTTTATTTTCAGGCTAGTTTTCATGGAAAAAACAAGACTGTGTGTAAAGTTCCACAGAACACATCTCCACATCTCGGTTAACACACTGACCTGAAGACATGCTGACCAAAAATTTATTTTCAGAGAAAAGAAAGGATGGAAACACGATCTGTAATGGTCTTTTTCAAGACCATAAATTGATTGACTAGTTGCCCAATAACTTTTTCGTCAAATATCGAACGTCTGCCTTTTTTAAAGGGAATCTTAATTAGTGCAATATCTAGGGTTTCAGGAAAACAAAATCGGTTTTCCAGTATATTTCACATCTCTTGCAACCACAGTCATATTTCTTGAGTTAATATGAATCTTTTTTCGGACCTTTCACGTTGACATCTTCTCTCGAACCGCAGCCATTTATATCTAAATTTTTCTCTTTCTGAATTATAACTTGGCCCCGGAATTATTGTTACTAGCCGTGTTTGTGCATGAACACATGACATAAGCAGGATGTTTTTGCGAATGTAGTGAAGAGAGATTAGCAGGGATGTAAGTCACCGAGAAAAATAATTTTCCAGACGTGAGGTTGACTTCCGCTTCAGTAGATCTTAAAAACTTGAAACCAACGAGTAATCCCAGAAAACCAATAGTTTTTCGGGCGGTAGAGCTAAAGTGCCATTTTTTTTGGGAGACGACGAAGGTGCTCTGGTTAAAGTCAATAAAGGACGTTCGTCACATGCTACCGAACTTGTTATAACCTTCCCATAAAAAAACTCATATTCAAATTCTATAGATTCAACACTATGGTGCAAGGCGACGCGCATCTCGTGAAAAAATCGAAATTTTCACAGAAATATAACGAGAAAGAATGTCCAGCCATAATACTCTATCTATATCTCAATAATCTATAATAATATCTCTATAATATACATAACTTCAAGCGGAAATCACACATGTGGACATATGTGAGCAATTTATAGTCAATTTCAGAAAGCGCGACAAAACATACCGACTGTACGGAGGTTGTTATATGCTGACATTGTTTACCACAACTGAATCAAAGATGTTATTGAACCCAAACATACATATGTTAAAAATATATCCGTTTTCATTGGATTGTAAATGTTTTCTTATGGGTGCAAAAGTTGCGCATTAAATGGGACACAGCATGCATGCAATAATTACGAAACACTTACTATCTTTTATCACCTTCATATCATATGTGCGTCGAATTAGATAAATATAATTTTCGATAATACTAATCCACCTCATTTCACCTAATGAATGCATAGTGTCATGTCCTATTAGCAAAGTAAACGCTTAATACTGATGACATTTAATTCGTTATGATTCACATTTTCATGAATAAGGAAATATCATTCATGTGCTTATTCGTCAGTGCTGAACAGGAATTCATTCCACAATTCTCGCCTACATTGAAATAGAGCACGTGCAAGGGATGCATATTCATGATTTCAATTCACCAACAGTTCCATGTCCATGGAAGTACGTTCCTATTTTCATTGTTAGTTCTTCCTACGCTGTTTCCAACCATGCAATGACAGAGCAAGTAGTCGATTCCTGTGAAAGTTATTCGAAACTTCTCCAGTACTCCTGCTGAACACAATGTTCATCGGTTGGCAGTTAATGCTAATATTGATCCTTTGACTGGACAAATAAACCAACCAAATAGCGAATAGCACACAGAAATTCAACAAGCCCAATGTGATGCAAATACTGGAACAAAGTGAAGCGGAACCATTTTTCTTTCCCCCGTACGTCCGCATGCCAAGAATTATGTTCTTTATGAACGATTCTAGCGTTACAGGACTCGAGAATCGGTGGTTTGAATAGAACAGAATCAGAGAATCCTACGCTGCTAGAACACTGCTTCTGGCACTGAGTTTGTTTTATAGGCCAATACAAACTACACCCCAGCGAGCATAAGGATCGAAAATTAATGTTTTATACAAGTGCATTACATATTCGCGTTTATTCGAAATGGGACCTCAATTGCGAAGTGCTTTCTTAGTCAAACTCCTTTCTTTATTCGAAAACGTAACAAAGCACTCAGAGTGGAAATTGGCATTATAATTTCCGGAAGAATATGAAGAGATTTTACTTTGCTACCATAAATTACGTAGTTTGAATCAGAGTATTACTACCTGTAGACAAATTATGAGATCCTTTGAAAATTGTTAAGGCCATAACGTATTACTCATATAGTGGAAGTCAACAAAATACATTTTTGATATAAATTTCATAATAAAACCAAACGAAAAATTCAAAAAGATACTTTTAAAGTTCATAAGTATCCTATAAATTCGATAAGATCCTGTTTCGAAATTTATTGACTCATTGACATTGATATACTGTTTCACAGTCAATGCATTCATAGTTACAGTAGTGTCAATGTTGCTTAAGTGAAAGGCGTAGTAGTTTTTTTCCATATGCAGGAGGTCCCAATGCAGCGTTTTAAAGTAACAAACATGATAAAACGTCTGATTAAATGATGGAGTTGACTGAAATGTAACTAACGTTGAAACAAATGCGATCTAACTTAAATGTATTACGACGAATGTGATATTTGTGGTAATTAACTGTAAATTGAGAAGACTGGCCTGTAATGAATTTCTAATTAAATAAATTTCTTTCCCCTGTTCTATTTACAACATATCTTTGTAGATTCAGTCTTTCTGAATTAAGTTTAAGGTTAAGAAATGTTTACCATGTACTGTAAATGACGAAGTTTTTTGAAAAACTGAAAAACTTTTTTTTCTAGCTTTAAATTCAAAAGAATACAAGATACAGTTCAATCCAGAATATAATAATCAATTTCGAATGCTCTTCTAAAGAACTAAGGAAAGGAGTAACTGACTCCCGGAAAAATATTTCGAAAAAGCGTTTTCTTTCGAAATATTAATCATAAAATTTCTGGAGTCCAACTGGAAGTTAAAGAATTAACTTTAAAGGAAGATATTACGTTTAGGGCTTCATGAGAATTTCAAAGTTCTTAAATTAATATTTACCTACACAAACAAACTTCATTCTTCCTGAGAGATAAGACATACCATTTTAAAATTCGAGGGTAATCATCCACTATGAACCCCTTCGTGCTGGTTTTCCACAAGTTTGATACTTGTGCCGTACGCTTTTCAGTTTAGAAACCTCTGACGTAACCACAGGCTCAAATTGCCAACAAGTAGCTTTTGCGGACCACACTTGCTTCAACACCGCTGACAATACTGTCTCCAACCCAGGTCAGGATTAGATCGTCTTTAACCTAATGGATTAGCAGTCAAAAATCTACCAATGCTTGCACAGGTGAAAAATCAACATCAACGTTTAGAAAACTACGGCAATATTCTTCAGCTTGATACGGCGTAAGTCAACCATGCTGTCTAACAGACCCATAAATATCGTAAGCTAAGTGATTCCTTTGTCAGAGATCTAACCTAAATAGGCTTATAATTCGATGGATGTAAGTCTTTCCTGCCATTGTACCTCTTACTGAATCCGTCATACTGAATATGTGAGAGTCTTATTCAAGACCATAAGTTGATTGGGCAGTTTCCAAGTATTTTTTCTTCAAATATCGAACCTCTGGCTTTGTCATCGGGAATCCCTATATTCCTACAATCTCTACGCTATCTGAAAACGAGCCGGTTACCCAGCAAGTTTCTTATATTTTGTAACAAGAGTAATATTTGCTAAGCTCCTATGAATGCTTCTGCGACGATTTATAATGAGATTGATCCACTTTAACAGCATTCATTATTATCGAGATTTGCGTCTTTGTGAGCCATATAGGATCTTGTTTTTAGAGCCTTTTTCTACAAGCGGTGTTGGCACATAACCACTATACAAAAACCGGACTTTTTTACGAATGTACTGAAAAGTAGTTCTGAGGGATGTCAGTTTTCAAAAAGAAGACAGAATAAAAACGTAAGTAAACCACGCTGCCTAGCAGGCTCATAACGCCCTAGGCCAAACGATACTCTGGCCAGAGATCTGGCCTACTTAAGCCGACAATTCGATTGATTTCAGCCTTTCTTGTTGTATCCATTACTGAATCAAAAGTCACCCATGAATCTTCATAATAAAATTCTCGTTCTTAAAAAGGAAATCCAACCAGTAATCTACGGAGTCCCAAATCCAACCATTGCCTCAAATAGTTTAAGGTGAAGGTTCGGTAAGATAAAAATGAAACTTAACAATTCCTAGTGCTTCTCCTCCAGATTCCTACACAAAATAGCTTATATTAGCCCTATGAACAAGCTTGTGGATTCGCGCAGAGCGAACTTGCTCGAAAAATTAAAAACTTCTTGAATCTCCTCATGAAATCACTAAGTGGTACGTAAAGTCTATAAAAATCATGATCATTTGTCCTCATCCATGGATCTGCCTCGGTGAATAAGTTTATAAATTGGTCTATAGTTAATATGAGAAAAATAATTTTGAATTAAATATAAGACTAGCAGAGGTTATAGTAAAAATTTTACTGTCAATCTAGTCCATACTTGTGTCTTGACCAACAACATCGACCATAAATAGAGTATAAGTTTATGTAAAGCACAGATACCATGAAAAATTTACTCAAATTTCTCGATATAAGCAATCAATTGTCAAAAACTGTACAAAATCACAACGCCGGTAAGAAATCGTATAATTGTGAAAAAAAATGAATATTCTGAAAAAGATTGACAGACTATTCTGACACTTTTCTACAAAGATCTTTTAGGCTTTTAGGCTTCAAATTAGGTTTTTGACAAAAAAGTGAGGTTATGTAGATGATTGATACGAACAGTTTTTCATTTTTGTCACTGTTGGAATGCATTGGATATGGAAACTCATTGCTTCAAACAAACATTTTTCGCGAAGACGAAGTAAATTTTTTCGTGAAAACTTGTTGTTGATATTGTTGTCTACAGCGGCACTTTTTACAATAAAAAGCCCAATTGCGAAAACCTAAGTAAGAGCTACTGATAAACTTAAAAGAACTTGAAATTCGCTAGATTCACACAATGGTAATGAGACCGATCACCACATACGGACCCTCTTTACCGTCAAATCAAAATTGAAAAAGGAACTAGAAAACATCACGTGAACGATGTTCTGGGGATGCCTGTCTTGGCATCCCAGGTACCACCAGAATGACGTCAACTGTTGCATTGGAGATAAGTATCAATTCACTAGTTGACAAACTCATCCTAAGACGGGTATTGTTTGCGATCATTGGATTAAAATCTACAAATAAGTAATAGACCTATCCAACAACGAACAACAACGGATACCTCTGCATTATCAACCAAAAAAAAAAAAAATTATAAGAAATGCGCCGTCAAGGAATATTTAATTCGATAAAAACCAGACACATTGATACCACACATAATGAGCATATTGACTAGAAAAGAGTGAAAAAACAGTCCAGGTTCTAAAATGGTTGAAGAAAGCAGGGCAGGAACCTTCTTCCGGCACCACTTTTCTAATGATCCTTTTCTTACTTTAGTAAAGTTGAAACTGTACCCCAGCTTTCTAGCCAAAAATATTTTGTAATAAAAGTGGCTTCCGAAGTAGCAATAAAAAAATTTCAACGATGTAATACAAAAACTACTGGAGAACATGTCAAAACTGGAGCAACTTGCTCCTCACTACTTATTTTTAAAAGTAGTTCAAGATTGAAGGATTCAGCAGCAATTTCAAAGTACCGATGCTTATCAGGAGTTCCTGCCAAACAAAAAGGCATCCAAGTGGATGCGTATGTCGAACTGACAGCGAGCAACAATGTTGTAGGGGGAATTACTTGTAAGGTATCTGACTTCACCTAGAAATTGGATATTTCCCAGTGTTTGACGTCAGTTTTGACCATGTACAAGAAATAGTAACGTATGCAGGGTTCTGAAAGAGATGCTCGGTTATCGTTCTTTTAACGGTACAAAGTAGTGGCAAAAGGAGTAGTATTAGTACTAGTAGTAGTAGGTGTAAGAATAGTAGCTTTACTAGTAGTAGTGGTAATGCTTTTAATTCAGAAGATGCTATCAACGCGATCAGGGTAAGATTTGATGGAACTATAAAAAGAGACATGAAAAATATTGAAAAGATTCAGCATGGATCAGTTTTCCTTGACACGGTGTTCGCATATAACATACTTTACTGTTGTTTGCCATCGTTTCCCATAATATCAGCAGACTAAAAATTTCATTTTAATGTCCCTTTACCAAACTTCTACTTCTTCTACTATCAGTGCTAAACTAGAAATCACCAATGTCCACACACATAATAGCTTAAAAGTGAAAATGATAACGTCTACGATTTTCATGTAATTTTATGAGTTCAGTGCAGCATTTCGTTTATGATCTGTAAATTGAATTTTATAGATTGAGGAAGTCGTAAAACCATCTCTCATTTACTTCACCAATATAATTATAATCGAGCTAATATTTTCCCCCAGTCTTAATTAGGACAACGTCCGTAAAGTCCATAAAGTTCATCGATCATTAGTTACAGTTCAGTGAATCTTTTCGCATGGTCTCCGTTCTACCTATAGTAAAAATTGGTTTCAATGTCTGCATTGAGTAGGGTCCTTGCGTAAACGACGTCATCAATTCATCAACATTTTCAATATAACAAACGCTTTGCTTAGCAGCATTGAAACAAAAACTGTTGAAAACGGTCCTGTTGGATAAATTACGCACGAAAAGGAAAAGAAAATAAAAGCAGAATTTTCATCATCCACTTTTAATTTGAAAGTTTTAAGAACAAGTATAAAAGTTTCCAGCTAACTTTTTTAACAAATGCCTTTTGAAAGTTTATGATGGGGACGTGAATTTTTCAGTTGGACTGCATGAGAAATTGGTTGATTTGAAAACGAACGCCGTCTTCGGCAGGATAATCGAAGTATACAGGCATTGTTTCATTCAGGGAACAAGTTGGATTTTAAAATTATTTTAATGCATGTGTATAATATCTTATTACAGCAATAACTTAGATTTATTTATCATTACAATTTGGTGACTACCTAGAAATTCTGCGATTCTTAAATCTGAGAGTGTAACGAATCGAAATTCATGCCTTGAAGTCTTATTCCTTCATCCATGATGTCAGTATGCAACACTTTAAAAGGCTCACTTATGTTTTGCAATACATCAGGCATAGGAAAATTGGTTTCCACGGAAATTATTTATAAAACCTCACTTTAAAGCTTGTAATTCATATCCTGAGATATGGAATGGTACTATGAAGGTATGAAACCTTTCAATGAAATAAAATACGAAACGTCATGGCGAATGTTGTCTTCCAAATGGTCAAGCGTGTATCCTCACGAGAAATTTTCCAGCGGTCTCGAATTACAAAGTCTTACAGGTCCAAACCGAGAAATAAAGCACTCGTCAAATGCTTCTTTCAATAAGTCAATGATTCCACGACCTGGCTGGCTTGGCATGCCATCCTGTTGAAATTAGCAGTCAACTGCATTACGGTGAGTCAATTCCACAACGAGAAAGTCATTGATCATGTGTCTATAGCGGTTATCTTTGACTGTAATGTTATTTCCACCAGCATCTTTCAAGACATATGAGCTAACGATCCCAACGTCCCATGTAGCAGACCAACCAGTGACTTTCTCCGAATATAACGGTACTTGAACAACCTCATTTGGTTTCTTATCATTCACAATGCAGTTATTTTGTTTATTAATTTAGCCATTCAACGAGAAATGAGCCTCTTCGCTAAACAAAATTTCGTCGTCGTTCGGCTTCAATTGCTTCCCAGTTGGTTTTTACAAGCCCGAAAACAAAGATGTGTTCTTAAAATCTTCCTTAATGTGGATGGGCGCAGGTTTAATTGTTGAGCACAGTGTCAAATGTACTCACCTGAGTCTTCATCAATACTAAGCTCTATAAATGCTCCATAGAAAGTATCTTAATTATGCACTATACGACAGCTGGACCGCTTCGCACTCTATATGAGTTCGTCGAGCAGAAACTTTCTATTCGAAATAAATCGAAACGATTTGCAAACATTGCTCAGACGTCAAACTATTCACGTTAGAATAGTACACCTAACCGATCGAAAAACGCATAAAAACTGTAACATCATGCACAGCATTTAAAAGGTGTTGCCAACTTAAAGTTCCATACCTTCTAAAAATACAAATAGAAAGTATTACATGTAACATAAATATTATATTTCATAACATGTGTCTACTGTATATATATACAGTGGTGAAAGTGAGTGCAGGTTTAATGTCAAATTTTTGTAGATAAGCCATTAGTTTTTATCTCCGCTGTACGGTATGTATCTCAAGTCATTATATTCGATACAGCTATAAAGTTTAAATAATCAACGAAGTGATTTTCTTTCTTTGAATCTGAATCTTTATTATCTATCTATTATCTATCTGAATCTTTATTTTGCTTTCAATATCTATATTTAAGTAAAAATTATTTGTTGGTTTTTTTTTGAACAAAATTCGTTTTTTAAGGGGAAAATGGAAAGAACTTCATCTCGGAATAAAGGAAATAATAAAAATGATGGTCAAAAAAATTAATGCAAGGAAATCCAGTATCTTTTGCAGTGTTCTGTTTAAATGATTCCTATCGCTTTCGAATTTGAATTCCAGCCTCCCAAAATGTGTTGATAGGAAGGGAACAATTTTGACTCATTACAACGACTGGTCGGTTGTGGCAAGAGGTATCCTTTTACGACGATGACCACACTAAAAACAAACTACATGTGACAGCTATCATTTAAACTGTTCACCGAAGATTTTTCAATCTTGAAAGCCCCAAGTATGAAACTTAAGAAAAGTTCCCCTTGCAACTAAAAGCTTTAAACGTCTTTCTACGTCCAGCAAAAAGGGGAGCAAAACGGCGGTGAATTAAGTGCCAGTTTAAAGGATTCTTTAGCAAGATAATAACATAAAACATTGCGGCAAGAAAAGAAAAATGTGGTTTCAGGACAAAAAGATGGAGAATTCATAGTAGCCAGCCACTAGGTATTAACCTAATTGAATACTTATGGGCCGATATTAAGGATATCGATAATGTTGCATAGAACAACTATGACATTTGGCTAATATCTCTTCGTCATCGAAGAAAATTTGCTTGATTTTCGCGCAATCTGCAGAGCTTCGTTGGTCGAAATTTCATAAACCATGTTCTCTTGATATTAAAGTCGTTTGAACAGTAGATTGCTTCCTTTCGGAGAAGAATAAAAAACATATGGTATTACCTCTACGGACGCAATGAGTTGACGGATTATACATCATATAATTATACTTATATCATACATACTTTTCTAGGAATAAAAATGATTTAAAATAAAAAAAACAATAAAATTTTGTACGGCCTACAAACTTACACGATCGGGCGCAATTCAACTGAGACAATAAAACGTAGTCAGTTGAGTACTGATGAAAAATCTAAGACGATTTTCGCTAATTGGAGTAAAGGTAGGAAGCTACTAGAAGACCTCACCATAAATTTCGATGGGGTTTAGGTTTCAGGCATCCTTCGGATCACAATTATTCTTCAAAATGTTGAGATAATCTAGCGACCCACACCATTACTCCCCCACTACCGTATTTGAAAGTGGGTAGGAGGATTGATTTTTGGAATGCGGTCCAAGACATCTTCCATAATGACTCTTTAATGTCAATTAAACAAGATTTACATTTATCAACTACTCTATTTGCCTATATATGTGCTGCTGGCAAAAGTAAGGGACTTTTTTCGGTTGACGGCTGAACCGAATGCTGCACGGTGTTTCCGTGCAGCATCTGGACCAATATTTTTCTCAAATTTTTCGTTGATTAGTTGCATTTTATAACGATAAGTCGTTTTTTCCTACAGAAAAACTTTGATGGAAGGTCTCAACGAGGTTTGGATGAGTTCTCCTGTCGATTTGAAATTATAGACTTATTTGAAAATTTTTCTGGGACTCTGTAACTGCTCCCTTCTTTTCATAAATTTATCATGATTTTTCTTTCACTAAAACTGATGTCCTACACGATCTTATACTATCTCATGCAATTAATCTGAGAAATTAATATGATACTCAGCGTAACCTTTGAGTTTTGTGTAGTACTCAAAAATCGAAGGCGACTTCGATTAGTCGAGTGCAGATGGGAAGTTACTAGGATATTTAATCGACTGCCCTTCGATTTATGATTTAGATTCAGATTTATGCAAAAAAAAATAACCATAAAACATCATCTGAGAGAATAATTGCAGCCGACGGAAGGTTAAAGAATGATAACACACTAAAAGCGTTTGCGTAATAACACAATACGAATATAGTTCTGATCATTTTTCTATCCCTTTCTCGGAAACGTCATCCAAAATTGTCTTCCTCGTTTTGCTCACACCATGTTACAAAGAAATAGCCCTTATAGTTAAAAGGGGCATCACAAAGAAGCATATGCTGATGTATTCGCATTTTATATTAACATTTTGAATACGACAATCCAAGTTATTAAGAATGAAAATGCATAAATTTTTCTCGGTTACTGCTGAGGCTATCCCCTGTATTTCCTTTGTGGATGTGTTCTATAACTCATTGGTACCCAATATTAAAAAATGTTGAAGACTTTCGAATAGTGAACCAGATAACCGCAGACCAGAGTTCGCTGGGAGCCGTAATTCAACTGAATAATTTGTAGATTGTAACGAGATTAGTTAATTAAACAAGACTGCTGTGCGAATCTCAGGCCTTCAACGAACTAATTTTGAATTATCTTTAAGAAAAAAAAGTCCGACAATGTCATCCAAACTATCTGTTAGATGCAATAGCATTTCCATCCCACAGAGTATCTCTAAATAAATCACTTCTTTCCTTCTTTATGCGTTCGCGCTACATGAGGCGAAATTGGGATCATGAAATCAAATATCTCAGAATTTTCCTAACTGATTGTGCAATTTTCGATTAAATCTGTTAATTTATTGCGAAAGCAAAGTAAACAAAACTTTCGTTCTAATTACAGCCCCTATATCCAATCTAGTATTATGCAAATCGGTGAATGTTTGAACCAGTTCCTCTATCATGTGAACATTCAAAACCAATCATCCGAATCCAGAGCCAATATCTTTCAATTATATTTAATTCGCGGATAAACCTGTTAAATCAATTGCCAGCGAAAGAAAATCGAATAGAGAAAAGGCTAATCAAATCAGTTCAGGGCAGCGAAAAAACTGTACACCGTAACAAATTACTTGCGCAACTAGTGCACAATTGTCTTGTTCAATTTCCTACACTTCTAATTAGAGAAACCACATATGGCGCTGCAACGAGAGTATCTTTTGGTAAGCAATGCATGCAAGTACCAAGCGAAGATACTTTCTTGCGCACTGGCACCATTTCTTCAACAAGAACGCTTTACTTTCCTCAAGAGCTTGCTGAGGCCGAGGAAAGCAGTCCGTCCATCATTACCAACGGTTATTAGAATTGTTACACTCAGCCAAGCGATTAAGCTAACGAGATACGTTATCTAAACAAGAGTAACATATTTAGATTCGCGGCCATACCTCTAAGCTAGATTGGATGAGGATTGAGTTGTAAAAGTAGTCACTTGCGTTAGATAGACGCCGAAGGAGAGGCTTCTTGCGATTCAGGCGCATGTACTGGCCTGATCTCTGATAACAAGGTGGTCATCTTCCTACTTTGGGCAAGCGATGACCGCGTTCACTTATTCTCATCCAAAAGGAAAACCAAAAGCTTCGATTGTTCTCATGACGAACTTTAGCAATGATGATGAATTATTTAGGGACGAAGATTTGATGTGAACATGCTTTTGTGGCCAACGACATCGCCTGGATTCGAGCGAATTTAATCGTATCATTTAGAGGCGTATCATCCAACATCTTCCGCCATTCGCCCGACAAGAGCTATTGACTTCGAAATTGTGATAATCTGAAGGCAAAATAAATTCACTAAAGCCGTGAAATGTTGCCCCAGTCGGTTTTTATGCTCGAACGCAACCTTTTCATCTCGATTTCTTGCATGTGTGCCCTGAAAAAAGAAAATACAATTGTTCCAACGGTCGCAGCTTCTGCAGGAGCTGAACTGGCAAGAGGACAAAGTCGCTCAGTTTTTCATTTCAATCGGTACACACACGTTAAATGTCATGACACATCTCAAGATGTTTTTGCTTCAAGTTTCGGCTCCTTTAGATTGCACAATCCCCAGAATTATATGGCTTAGGTTGACGTCGTAAATGGAATTGATATGCGCACTTGCAGTTGCAGCAGTCCTTGTTCGCCTCGAGCGACATAAGCCAGCGATTTTTCCCTTATCCGAAACAAAACGCGAAGAAACCAAGAAAAGAATTGTTTTGGAGTGCATGCGACAAAAAGTTGCGAAACTTCTTTCGCAGCAATAATACAATTTTACGGAAAGCGAGCACACAAAAAACCTCGAATAAAAACCATGGAGAGCACTTTGTGTTTATTGAATTTAATATAAATGATTTGTACAGATAGACATACATACAATTGGTGTGGCTGCGATGGTACTTGAGGAAATTGATTTCTTCTTACGGTTGGAAACTTGTATGAAGAAGTACTCCAACGACCCTTGATGGATTACTAACAATAGAGTGAAGATTCATATTTTCAATGAATGTATGCTCTTAACACATATGATAACACAACTAAAAATAAATAATAATACGATACGAGACTTCAATCGCAACTCAAACTCTTGAATTCACCTTTTTTCGACAAATTAAAAAATTAGATTACAAATGTAAAAGGAAAAAGAAAAATAATATATATATTTCGAAACACTATGCCCTTTAAAAAAAACACTCTTTATTCAACAACGTTTTTAAGAATTTTAAATAATGTTCGGTTGAGATGATGTAATGGCGATAACTGAACTGCACTGACCTGAAAAACACAAAAGGGGACACCCCTGAGTATGTAGTGGATGATTTTCTTAATTAGTAGGAGGTAGCGTTCGTCTCTTACAAAACTACATAATATCGAGTATTTTAAAAGAAGTCGCGGGGGAAACCACTCAGTGACACCGTGATGCGGTAGTGAGGAACACCCGTCTCTCAGGCCGGGGGGGGGGGGGAAACCCATACTCCAGCCCCCAGGGCGGACGAGGAGGAAAACCCACCTCCGCAGGCCAATGAGGAGGAACCGCTCACTCTCAAGCATCCAAACCGCCAATAAAATTCCCTTAAGCGCGGATATCTACGAGACGACCACCATCCTTCAACTTCCCCAACTACTATTTAAACACTACACCCCACACAACGCACTCAGTGAAAACACTCACCCTTCAATTTTTCTGCAATCACTACCGTACCAGTCACGCACTGCGTCCGAAATGATAATCACAATTTCATGCCAGACGCAATACCCACAACACATTCTCAGAGCCATAACTTCCTCATACGTACGCAGGTACGGGGTCACATCGACCACCCATGCACAACTCTAATTCCTTTAACCCATAAACAAAAAAAACCCATCCATGCTCAACATCTGCGAGCGCGTTCATCCTAAGTAAATAAACCTATGGAAAATTACAAAATTCTACCAACATTTTCCGTATCGGCACATTTGATTTTACACAAAATACAAATACAAAAGCAACTATGAAATATAAAAGGACCAATAAAGAAAAACTCTAAGTTTTAAGTAACACACCAGCGTCGTCCCTCGTCTTTAGGCATCTTGGTAAAAATGTTCATACATTTCTAGTCGGAAGAAATTATTTAGTCGAAATACAAGCTTCACTCCTGAAAACATGTGTCTTCCAATAATCAACATTAAGATTTCATAACCTTCACATATTAACGCTAGACTTGTAACACTGTGTCTGATCCTGCTGGAGTCGAAAGTTGCAGAAGTTGGTTTCGACAAAGATATTCATATGCAAAACGCAGGAGACGTTTTCCAGCACTATCATGTGCTGCAAATAATCCAACCGACCTTCAAATATCGACCTTGCAAGCGTTGCAATATCAATGGATTTTATCTAGTTTTAGAATGAAAAATCTTCGTCAGCAGTCAACGAACTCCTTAAATTAAAAAATAAAAATAATCGCTTCCTTTAGTGTAACACCGCGGGTTCCGGAATAAACACCTATTCCATCCTCAATGAAAACTAACGTTTCTTATTTCCTAAATAGAAAAATAGAAAACAAAAATGGAAAATAAACAAGTATAAATAGATAGGATAGGTTTTGAGTTTATGGCCAGGAAGCTTGGCGTATCCTGCGGTCGCCCCTTTGATAGCAAGCCGTATATTTACTTTTGCGGAGAGTTTCTTCAAGATCCTTTTTAACCGTATCTGATGATATGCATATCTGATTGAATTTCGGTAAGCTTTTTCACGTCTTGCCACCCGTTAATTTCCCCGAGCACGTTTGAGTGCGGGACTCTATATTGATTTTACAATTGCTTGGACTATTGGAGCTCTAAGGCTTCGGAATTATTATAATTTCGTGTGTATATATCAAAAATATATGCAAGGGGAATATATTTATATATCCCTGTGCAGCCATGTACTATATTTTAAAAATTATTGTTGCAAAATATATTACATGGCTGCACAGGGTTCGGAAAGATTGCGGATGTAATACCAACGGAGATGATGAGTCCAATGTTGGTTTCACTATTTAACTTCTACGATAAATTTCTAGGCAAATAACAAAGAAGTAAACAAAAAACAATATGTAAGGAATGCATTTGAAATTTTTCAGGTGGTCAAATTTTCAATTGTTTGCAGGTTTGAACTTCTCCGTCAGGTATTACTTATAAACGCTTCATTGGTAATCCAAAATTAAAAACTTAACGTGCCCTTGGCTTCAATATGGCGTATCTATAAACCGAATGTACATGCGAAACGATTCGGGAATCTATTTGCAACCAGTTTCACCGTACTAATACAATCATAGCTGAAGCGTTGCTCCAAATATATCCTTTTGCCTCTTGTATTTGAATTCAGATCAAATCAAGGGCTCTTTTCGTTTTGCTTGCGCATACAGCCATTCATCCTTTCTATTGACCGTGCTAGTACTTTTGGAAACCATTCGGTTTGACTGGATTTCGGTTATAATCAAGCTGCAGTTAAAAAGCAAAACCTAAAGGCCCTTCGGCACCTTTTTCAACTCTCGCACGGCTCTGTTAGAAATAGGACATACTTGCTCGAAGTCGTTACTATTGTACTGCTCGCTCAAGTACATTTATCAGGGTTGTTTGTCAATACTCTTAAATTTTGTAGATTTCATTGTAGGTCCAAGTGGAAATCCATCATGCGCCCAGGAGTATAACAATCCGATGAATAAATGGTCAAGTATAGAATGCCTAGCAAATAGCCTAGCGAAGGATATCCAATGCTGAATTAGAACGGGAACATATTGAAGTGAACATTTAGAGCCGTTTCAATTTGCCGACGGTGGTGACATTGATGGCACTCGTGTGACTGGAAAACGTTTTCCCATTTCACTAGAGCGTATAAAATTGAAGTGAAGTTCATTTTGTTTGCCTGATCCCTTTTTGGAAAATGACTCTTTTCGTAGTTCGCCCAAATATCTCGTTGACCAACCTTGGCAGCAATTGCTCAAACGATATTTACCCGACATATTGCAGTAGTGGGTTTTGAAATATCAATGATTATTTGAGTAAATTAATACATCTTAGTGTTGATACTCGAAAAAAATTAATCCAGAAATCGTGAAACTGGGTTTTTTACTGTTGAAAAATCCAATTTCAGATTGCTTAGATTCCGATGATTTGCTCGGATAGGAAGATACAATTCATTGCAGTTGTGTATCTCGCTACATCCGGCAAACTCCAAACTTCTTGTTCAACAACTCCATCTGATCAGAGTGCATGAAATAAATCATTTTGTACACTGAAAACAACCACCCCGACGATAGTCTTAATATAATTGCCACAAACTAAATTACAAACAAGTGACTGTAGGCGTGGTGACAATTCGATGGCCTTCCCTTAGTGGAACTTTAATTGCAGATTAAAATCACAAGCGCAGGCTGCGAAACAACAGCTAAAGTAATTTACTATTTAGATACGACATGATTCAATGCTTAATATCTGTAATAAGTTTATTAAGTCATTGTTGAGTCCTTTATAGCAAATGATAAATTTATTGCATATTGTTTAAAGGAAAGTAATTATGCTGTAAGTGAAATATTACGGTAATGGACTAGTCAAATAGCTTTGGGGCGTATGTTGCATTGTACAAGAAAATTAACAGCGATTATTAGCTTCCAATGTTTCAGATCTCCTTTTGCGGCTGTTTAGACTTACCACAACTGCATGCTTTCAGCCCACATGAATGAGCATATGCACGAGTTCTATTCAAGGGAAGGCAACAAGTTTGATCAATTTTTTTGGTTTGGTTTCATGTTGTCAGATATGGCTGAAATGTATCATTTTATTGTTCAGTTCAATATTTCATCATTAAATTTAAGTCAAATTTTTTAATAATATATTGTAACAGCCCGATGCATCAGTCATGTATCATTAGATAATCTACAAGGCTCAGGATATTGCTGTCATTTGTACATACTCTAGGAGCAGATTATCACTTTCGCGCCAAATACACACTTTTTTAAATTGTTGGAATTATTTAAGGGCAAATAATCTTACATACGAACGCTTCGCCATCGGACCTTTAAAACATCGGAAACCTTAGTATGTGCGCATTTTTAATAGAATTCAAACCTACAGTCTTATTTAAGGCTTCTTTCCTACTGTTCGGTTCAAGGTTGTGCCTTGTAAACTTTATACAGTCTAACCGGTGTACCTGGCCACCTCTTCAAGTCGGCGACAGAGCCCCACTGACCAGTTTTTCCGAAATCACCTTATAGCTAGGCCACCTGTCTAAGATGAAACTACCTTCTACAGTACGACTCTCTAGGACAATTTTGGAATTTCCCTAGAAGATTTCCCTAGATTTCTTAGAACTTGCAGAAATTAATGCTGGAAGGAGTCAAAGCCTTTCAGGCAGAAGGAATCAAATTTCAAAGTTTTCGGACATCAATATTTGATAAATTAAACTAGCCATAGAAACTAGCCACGCTTCTACCCAATTTTCTATTGTATATCGTACAATGACAATTTAAATTGAAATCCAAAATTATATATTCGTTAAAGATCACACATGTGATCATCACTTATAAGTTCTAAGTGAAAATGGATAAATTGATTCACCAATAACTTAAAAAATTGATAAAAGCTTACCAAAGGCAAATTGGAACATAGGACAAGTTCAAGCTGAGAGCGAAAATGATAAAACGTAATTATAACCAGACGACATTTCACCCAGCTGGTAGTGCCAATCGATGCGTCCCGGCCTGTGAGTTGGCACCTGACGAGAAGCGGCAGGGACGCGTGTTCGAAACCAGCTTGAGCTCTTTCCACCTTTCTTTGTAAAATCACACATGTGTTACCCTAGACTATCGCGTTGCCTGAATACGAAAGACCTTAAATTAACTATCGAGTAAACTATGCTATGACAAAAATCAGTGCGATGAAAAACTATGGCATCCCAAACGGCATCGGGATTTCACACTAAGCCACTTCCCCCCCTGAAAAAGAAACGATCTGAGAAAGGAAAGCATGTTTTCAACGACCTACGAAAGGAAAGCAACTCATTTAACCTATCAGTACCGACGTGCATTTTTTATGACGTTAGTACCGACGTGAAGCCTGTGAGGCCGCGTATATAGTACTGAGCCAGTTGAGAAAGTGAAACGAAAATAAAGGGTTTTAAGCAAAAAAGAAAATCAACTTTATTAAATTTTGAATATAACACTACAATAATATTTGGCATGAATTCCGAGGAAAAGCAGACTTTTCAATATTAAAAAATTAAAACCCGAAAATACCCCTCTCAGAATAGCAACAAATAGTATTTCTGACATACGATACACTTAATAACTCTTAGAAAAAAATTAGTAGGAACATGAACCCTCTGAAAAAATCTCCACAGTCCAATACACCTATTATTCTAAGGACAGCCAGGGCACGCTTGTTAAGCGCATTGCAAACAAACGTGTGTTTTCCACGAATAGCATCTATTGGTCGTTTTTTTTGAGTTTAGGTTAGCATGAAAGAGAAGTTTTTCATGTCTTGACTTTCTTAGCTTCATGTTCATATATTTCTGTCTTATCAGAACCAAGTACTCTTGCCAAACTCATTTTAAGTTCACGGGGTAACCATAGGTTACAAAATCTTTGCTTTATATGCTATAAGACCAACTGTCGACCTAATTGTTTATAAAGCTTTCTCTATCAGTTTGTCTCTCGTATGTACATCATGTAAAAGATTAAAATTGACCGAACCAATACCCAAAATCTGGTAAAAATTGTCATAGGCCAGCGTCTTGATCGGCGGCTGAGAGTTTACACAGAGCACTTCTTATCTAGTTCATCAATACCGCCTTTCGCAGGACTATAAAAATTCCTTGCATCCTAAGTCCGCGTTAAGTTCATCATTATGGATGCATTGATGAAGCTAAAATGACTACTTCTCGCTTCTTGGGAGCATGAAACAATAAGGTTGTATCTTCGTGAAACCATATAAAGTTGATTTTTCTGGTCTCAGGTCAATCGTGTCAATACAGATCAATTCTCTCTGCTTCAATGCATCAATAAATTGTGTTGACATGAACCAATTATCACATGTTATATTATTGTTATTGCTATGTAATGCTTTACTCAAACGGATTACCGTCTACGTATGAACTACTCCTCATTTGTATATTGTTTTAATAATGAATTAGGATCTTTCCCATCCTTTTGGGTCAAATTGGATGTGAGTACACGGAAAATAGCATTGTGATCTGGTACCGCCACTGATGATCTGTTTAGAGGTAATTTAGACCACTTATGAAGTTCGTGTTGGTGTTGCCGCAGACCAAAATTAACTCTGGGTAACTTGGGTCCGCCGGGCCTTGCTTCGTGGGTCTCGAGCCACGAAGCAAGGCCCAGCGGACCCAAGCTACCCAAAGTTAGACCACTTATATTTATTCTTGCCTCCAAAATAACCCAGCCTTGAGAGAGCTCAACGCTTCCAGGTGTTCAGGTTGAGTCTCTTCAGTATGAAAAATATGAGTACTAATATTCGTATCATGCTCTGTGCTCCGGACTAAAATCTTCACCAACATCGTTAACCTCTGGTCCGCTGGAATTTTCACCTGCAAGCCACATTTATACAAGTCCGGGATCATTTTGAATGCTGTAAATTTGTCGCACAATCATTTCGTTTACTACCGGAAGTCCCTGCTGTGTCCATAGTTCATAAAATTTGTGAAAATAACGGTTTACTAGAACAAAAAATAAAACATAAAACCTACGTAAGTACCGACGTGAGGCCTGAGAGGCCGTGTCGGAATTTCAAAGCATAATTACCAAATGCACGCGTGAGACAACACTACCGGTTTCGACGTCAACGTAGACACTAACCTTGTAGCTACTAGAATGTATGGACCGGTATTGCGTGGGGATAGGGGTAAATTAACAAGTCAAGTGCTTGCCGGGCCCTCCCAGACCGCAAGTTGGAACTTAAAGGATAAGGGGACATAGGAACTTTCAATTTTCAAAAAATTGATATTCTTCGGAAAACGTTAGAATGAAACTTTAAAATTATGATTTTAATAATACAAAATTGAAATACTGAAAAAATGTTTTGAACGAATAGAGAGAGAAATGATCTTGCATTTTTTCGTTAACATTTGTTCTCTTCGCTAGAGCGCAACATCGATTTTCTCTTGGTAACATTCTGGATTTATACATAAATGGTATTCAAAAATGCATCGAATTTTCCAAATGCAATAAAATAAGGAGAAATTGTTTTGATTGCCGCGAAATCGATTTCACTGGATTGTTATTCGACGGACTTTTATTTGAATATGAATTTGGGCCTATGTGTGCTACGACCGGCTTGGAAGAAATCCCAACGAGAGGCCCGAGGGTTATTCCTCGCTTATTTCTAAATGAGTCAGTTTTAAAGGGGAAAAACTCTCAACTAGAAAGAGACAATGGACGAACTCAGATATCTTGTCATGATTGCGTTCCTGATCAATCAAAGAAAAACTATCAGACGCTTTTTCAATACTTGTTTGCGAAGGCTTGTCTCCTTGTTGAACAACAATTTTTTGCAAAGAGTAAAAATTGCACAAACTTTCCAAGCAACGAAGATGGGTCAATTGATAACACAAGTTTACAAAATTTAACTTTTTGTCTATTGCCGCGAATTTTGTGGTTGGAAATGTTCAGTTATAATTAGTTTTTGTCACATCTACCCTCAAAATTTTTTGAGCAGCCCGGGTTACTTTGTTTTTGATTTTTGTCATTTAAGTGTGTATATTAATCGATAACAGGCATATTTTACTGTGTTGAGATTAATATCTAAAGTTTTGGCGTCATGAGTAGTTCAAGAAGACGTTGTTTAAACAATCCAGATCATTTTTGCTGTATTTGCGTAGAATATGTGTTTAAAGATTGTAGAAAATTTATATCAGAGCCGGTGAAAAATACCTATTTTGAGTATTTTGGAATGCTCTTGGATAAAAATGAGAAGCCTTGGGCTCCCAATTGTGTCTGTAAATCGTGTGTTGAATATTTAAGATTATGGAAAAGTGGTAAAAGAAGTGCGTTTAAATTTGGAACACCGACTATTTGGCAAGAACCACAAAATCATCCCGAAGACTGTTATTTTTGTAGTGTGAACGTAAACGGTTTAAACACAAAAAATCGAGCTAAATGGCAGTACCCAAGTACTAGTTGCGTTCAACGTCCAGTGCAGCGTTCACTTGACTCTTCAGTGCCTAAAAATATATCTGAACCCTTAGAACAAGTTGAAGGACCAAGCTCATCACAAAATGATCCTGATTTTAAAGGTATGTCAAATTAGCCAAAATGTTTTTCCCAAAACGAGTAGGATGAGCTTGTAAGAGATTTAAATCTTTCTAAACAAGCTTCAGAATTGTTAGCATCAAGACTGAAAGAAAAAAATTGCTTTCCCCAGATACTAAAATAGCTTTTTATCGTGAAAGAGATAAAGAATTACGGTGTTATTTTTCCGATGGAAACGGTATTACCTTTTGTTCAGATGTCAAAAACTTGTTGATAAAAATGGGCTTGAAACAATACGAACCAAACGACTGGCGTTTATTCATTGACAGCTCAAAACGGAGCCTAAAATGTATTCTATTACATAATGGAAATAAATACGCAGCGGTACCTATTGCTCACAGTGTAAAGTTAAAGGAAGAATATTGTAACATTTCGTTAGCCCTCAATAAAATAAAATACAATGACCATAAGTGGCAAATTTGTGTCGATTTAAAAATGATGAACATTCTTCTTGGTCAACAAAGTGGTTACACTAAGTTCCCCTGTTTTATATGTCTTTGGGGCAGTAGAGCTAAACAAGAGCATTGAGTAAGAACAAACTGGCCCTTGAGAGAAAATATGGAGCCTGGAAAGCAAAATATAGTCCAGAATTCATTAGTAGCTCGTGACAAAATTATCCTTCCACCATTACATATCCTTCCACCAAACTGGGCATCATGAAAAAGTTTGTTAAATCACTAGATAAAAACGGGAACTGTTTTTCTTATATTTGCCAAAATTTTCCTCAGCTCACAATGGAAAAGATTAAAGCTGGTATTTTTGATAAAAAAATCAATTAATAATCAAAAAAAAAAAATAATCAATTTAGAAAGTCTATGACTGAGTTAGAACTGAAGGCTTGGACAGCTTTTGTCTCTGTGATGCAAAATTTTTTCGGAAATAAAAAATCTGAAAATTACATTGAACTTGTGGAAGACCTTCTGCTACAATTAAAAAATATGGGGTGCAATATGAGCATAAAACTCCACTTCCTCCATAGTCACCTGGACAGGTTTCCAGAATTTAGGAGATATGAGCGAAGAGCAGGGAGAGCGTATGCATCAGGACTTACGCGTCATGGAAGAGCGCTATCAGGGTTTCTGGGATAAGAATGTGATGTCGAATTGTTTCCATGAATTTTCGTACATTTTGGAATGCGGACAGAAGAAATTATGGGGGTTGACACCGATGTCGAGCATTCGTCATAGCAAATAAGTGAAGCCTAATAGTGGAACACGACTAATCATCAAGTCCTCATGAGTTGCACATTTTTCAGACCTGATAGTACTTGCAAGCAATAGCTTGAAAAGCTCCTGGAGCAGTGACTTTGCAGGTTGTACCAAAGTAACCCGATTAACACAGGTAAAATTTTGATTTTCCCATTAATTAGCCTTGATATATCTTAATATATGGTATTCCATTCAATATGTTCTAAGTTCCATTATCGCAAATTTCTCTCGAAAGCCTACCAATTCCTCGTCGATACTAAGTTAACTGCCTGGAGAATAGTTTTTTCAAGCATTTATTAACATAAATTTTCAAACCCCTCTGATTGTTATAAAGGGATTTAATCGTCGAATAAGAGGACGTAATGTGTTGTCTATCTCTTATGCATCTTATAAGGATATCAAGTCGATCCCTACTCATCATAGCAACATACCATATTCCTGAAAAAAGAGTTTCGAATATCTTTTCGTCAATAGTGATAACCGTTCATTGCTCCTGTAAGGGCTTTGATACTCAGCACACCTCTAAGTTCCTTAAAACTTGTTTCTCTCAAAGTGGTATTTGACATATATTCACGGCGTTTCACCACAATTTCCGCATTTGTCCACCGAACCATCTGCTCAATGATCTCACTAATTATAATCATTTTTTGGGCCCTTAACCAAAGAACATTAATGTTTATTTCAAGATCGCAAGATTGATTCGGAGTAAGTATGCAAGGATTATGTTTTGGTTTTCTGGCAAAATCTGAAAATACACTTCTTCTGAGAAAATCTTCTTCATCATAAAAAAATTTATCTTTGTAGTGGCTCTCCTAGTCTTCTTTTATCAAAATATCTTCTGATTTGTTGTCATTCTCTGTCCCAATTTCATCCTGATCGCTTTCGTCTGCTTGATTCATTACTCTGATTAATACTCTTGGCTCGATCACTGATTTTCCGCTTGTCATCGTTCTGCTCTAAGGAACACCCTCTTAAAAGCAAGAAATATTATTAAAGCAAACATATTTTCAATAAAAAAAAGACAACCTAAAAAGTTACTTAGAGTTAACCATACGTCTCACGCTTGCACTTTATATGTCCATATCCTTATGAGGCATATCACGTGAAGCGGACAGGCTAAATTGGTTGAGGTTTCCGATTTCGGTTATATTTGAGTATGTTACACATGTACAAGTTCTCGACATAGCCACAAAATATTTTTATAGTTGGACGCCTATTTCACAAATCATGGGTCTAAGAAAATTTGCCTAAAGGCGAGATGTATGCTCCTTTAAACGCCACCACTCAGTTAGAGGAAGTATAGTAAGCCAGAATAATTGCTACGTTTTACAAGCAATAAATTACGTTTATTACCTCATATTTTCATTTACTTTATAATTTTTTTTTTTTTATAAAAAAGGTGTAAGCATTTGTTTTTTACTTTTTTTCAAAGTTCGAATTTAAAAAAAAAATTTAACGTATTATTTTGAAAGCTTATACTGTATTTATAATCTGTGGTAAGTTTCATAGTGGACTGTTAAGTAGTTTAGAAGTTACGCAAATAACAATACCGAAGCGGGGTCAGCCCCGCTGTAGGATCATTGCGTCCATAGTTTTGACGGCACATTACTCGTATTGCGTACAATGTGCGCAACTTTTATGGGTTACTTACATTGTGGAAGTCACAAGGAACAATAAGAACGTAGTAATATAACACTTCCAATTATGTCCTTATGCATTTGTATAGCACCATCTTTGAACATAGAAAAGTACTTCTTGTTACACGTGGCCTTGTGGGAATGAGACGATTCTAATTCTTAGTTTTAGCCAGTTGGAATAGCAACTGAGCAGTTGAGCGCACGTAAGTTACGTTGGATAAGGTAATCAATACCCAAGAGAAATGTGACGCCACGAATTCTATCGTGAACGCATCAATAAATTCAAACAAAGAACTTTTGAACAAAACGCTATATTGTTGAAAAATAACTGAAAAAACTTCCTTTTAATTTTGCGTTTTTTAAATTTTATTTGTCGTAATCGATTTTCGACCGTTATCGTTCGGTCTTCGTCAGCGATTGTTTTACTTAACCTAAAAATTCTACTTATATACGAAGTCCTTAATCACCTTGAGGGGTGTTTCAACAAGAGGGTATTAAAATTTACTTTATTGGAATTCTTATTTCAATTACATTTGGAGAAATTACTTAACTAATTACCTTAAAGAGCCAGGATTTGCAATTACCTGCGTCGTTGTTCATTAGCACGGCTTTTTCTCTGAAAATGGCGAGACTTTCCATTGCATCCAATTCTCTCATATATCTTGCTTCTCGTATTGGCGTTACATCTTCCATTGTGATTTGGTGACCTTTGGTTATGATATGTTCCGCTACTGCTGATCGAAAGTTATTCTTCTTTCCTTTCGTCTTCGCTGTATTTGCTTCGTTTAAATGTTCTCGCACCCTGGTTTTGATACTTCTTCTTGTTTGTCCAATGTAAACTTCGGGGCATTCGATCCGGTATATGCCTGATTTTTCGTGTGGTTGTCGTTTGTCCTTAGTTGATCCTAGTTGATCTTAGATGTTTTTCAGCTGGTTTTTGCTGCTTGACTCGATTATGCGTATGGACTCGTAATGTTTAAGCTTCCTTTTTAATTTGTCGGTGACACCTTCGTGGTAACTAACTGCCTTCCAGTACGCTTTTTTAGAACCCGGGTTGAATAATGTTGATCGTTCTTTCTTATGTCGTGTTCTTCTTATTTTATCCGCAATTCTCTTGATCGTTGAGGGTTTGAATCCATTCAACTTCGCAGTGTCGAGAATGTACTGCATTTCCTTCTCCCTGGCTGCCGTATTTAGAGGTAGATCGTACATCCTGTGAATCATGGCTCGGTAAAGAGAAACTTTTACTTGTTGCGTGTGGTTTGATATGTTCGGAATCGTCCGTTGTGTGTGTGTTGTAGATTTCAAAACTTATGTCACCACTCGTTCTTGATACCAATGTGTCCAGGAAAGCTAACTTTCCATCTTTTTCTTTCTCCATCGTGAAATTGATGTTCTTGTGCGCATTGTTCAGTTCGACCAGGATTTGTGGCAGATCTCCTTTCTTCACGTAAGCGAAAATATCATCCACATACCTAATCCAACATCTTGGTAATTGGTGCTTTGCTTTAAGTCCATCCTCCAGTCGTGATAGTGGATTTCCCATAGCTGCTCCTCCTTTAGTTTTATAAAATTTTCCTTTGAACGTAAAATAGCTCTCTGTCATACACAGCTTTGCTAACTGAAGGTACTGTCTCGTTTTCGCCTTCCATGCCATGGAATTGTCCTGATTGAGTAACCACTCCTCGATGTACCCAAGTGTCTCCATCACTGGTATGCTGGGAAAGAGAGATTTCACGTCAAAGATACCATCAGTTCGTCTTCTGCGGGCCGTATGTTAACAGTTTTTCCGTGAATTCTTTGGTGTTTTTGACGGAATTGCTTTCTATTGATTGCATCTGTATAAATTCCTCAACTAGCCATCTTGCTAGTTTTTGTGTCGGAGCGTTCACAGCTGATATGATTTCTCGCATTTCATTTCCCTCCTTGTGGATCTTGGGCAAACATTTTATCCTTGGTAGGTTCAGGTTCGTTACTCTCACTTTCGTCAGTTCCCCGATTAGTGACTCGCAGCTTTTGATCGTCCTCTCGAACCATTTGATAGAATCCTCCAAAGGGTTTCGGCGAAGTTCGAAAAAATTGCCATCGTTTAGTTTTTGAGTAACCGCTTCCTCGTATTTGTCTTTGTCCACAATAACAACTGTGTTTCCTTTGTCCGCTTTGATGAAGTAAACCGGTTTTTTCTTCAATTCAAGGGCTATGGCTGCTTTCGGGTTCGTCGTTGACTTTTGGGCTCCCACTATTGCTGTTGCTATCTCCTTCCTCGCTGAAGGAGATAGGAGTGTTATATCAGACCGCTATAATAAAATCCAAAAACCATTCATACCTTTTAAACTATGACCTTTTATTGCCTTTCATTTTTCACCCTCTACACTTGATATCCTTTTTTGATTACATGCAATTTTGCATCTCAATACACGATCTCTATCCGTTTTCTAATTCTAGTTGCTTTATGAGGTTGTCGGCCTCAGATTGCATGAAGACAATGTCTAGGGACAAAACAAATCGCATTTGTTTTATAATAGTGCATATAGCTTTAAGAAATAATCTAAAAATCCAAAAACGACTAAGATAAGAAAAAGGATACGATAAGTAGTATATACATAAGAAGTTAAAGACTTTTTGTAAAAGTAGTAGGGAATTAAACGGACAAATAAAAATAACTGGATTCCGGTTTAAAGACGAGTGTTTTATTCTTGAAGTTTTCATTTTCATTTCAGTTTCATTTTTCGATTTAAGTTAATTTGACTCCAGTGGAAAGTTAGTTCAGAAGAGCTTAGTTCAAAGACATTTCAAATCGATATGAAATTTATTTTAATAACTCGTAATTTAAGTATTACTGGTATGGCTGCTTATGGTGATCGGTGTTTCAATCCATTTCGTTTATCGTTTCAAAAAAACAGAGACTTAAGAAAATTGTCAATGACATTAGCAGTGAAGTGGTCACTTGCAAGTAATTTATATGTGTGCAAACAATGCAGGCAGTGTCTTAGTAGCGAGTCCCGTAAAATTGAGCCAAGATGTCATCTCGAGTAGTCAATCGTCGATCAAATTTTCACATCAGTCATAAAGATAGCAATTTAAAGACCGCTTTAACACAGAGATATGACAAGAATGAAAATGAAATTCTAAATAAGTCAGTAACGAATAGATATATGTATATGTAGATGATTGAATAATAGAACGAATAAGTTACGATATTTTGTTTTATTATTATGTTACCAACCTACCCCTCCTAATCTTTTATATAGTATAAAATAATCAGACGCAACCATTAATAACACTTTTCACCTTTTACGTGAAAGGAAAATGTGTCGTGAAAACTATGGACGGTGTGACGCTACAGCGGGGCTGACGCCGCACTTCGTTATTGTTATTTGCGTAACTCCTAAAATACTTCGTGGCCCACTATGATTTGCATAGAGTATAAACACAGTATAAGCTTTCAAAATAATACGTAAAATTTTTTAAAAAATTTCGAGCTATGGAGAAAGTTAAAAAAAAATTTAATGCACTTTTTTTTTACAAATAAAAAAAATTATTATAAAGTAAATCGAAATATGAGGTAATAACGGTAATTCAACGATTTATAAAACCCAGCAGTTAGTTTGGCTGACTATACTAACTGAGTTCTTAGAGAGTTGAGAGTTATATCTAACTGAGTTGTGGAGTTTAAAGGAGTAGACATCTCGCTTTTAGTCAAATTTTCTAAGACCCATAATTTGTGAAATAGGGGTCCAACTATCAAAATATTTGGTGGTTGTGTGGAGAACTTGTACAGGTGTAAAATACTCAAATATGGCAGAAATTGGAAATCTCAACCATTTTACGCTGTCCGCTTCACGAGAAATGGGCCTTATATCTGTAAAATGCTTATCGTTCCTTAATCCCTCTCGCGTCAAGAGAGGTATGATCACAGACTGAATTGGTTATGAAGGACAATTTGACTCATCCTCAGACTTATCATCTTCTAGGAACATGTTCATGGTGTGGATGCACCTGTAACGTAGGTAATCTTTTTAGGCTGCATAAATCAAATGCTTTGGTGGTTTTCAAGGAATTTTCAAACCCACGTTTGAGTCGTTTCAGTAATAACTTGACCTGACAGAAGAAAACTTTGTAATACTTAGATCCGGCAGGTCCGGCAGTGTGGCAGCTTGGAAGTACGCGATTTTATGATGCAAGATGGTCTGAACAGAACCACAAATGACCTTAACGGCCTTAAATTTCGCCTTAATTTTTCGGAGATAGACAGATACTACTACACCATTCGAAACATTTACTACAATAATGTCCTTAAACCAAATCCTATGCTTAGTTATTTCATGATATGGATTGATTGTGATATGGATTTGGTAGATTGGTGATAAGAATTAGACATCATTTTGTAAAGATTGGCGTTTCATACGGCATCTTTTGACGGGACTTATTGAGGATCAACCAGTAGAATGAAAACAGGTCTGAACAAATACCTTGTATTTTTTTCTCAACACAATACCTTGAAAGGAATACAACTAAGTCGCAGACCATTGATTGCTGTCCTTGTGAAATTTATTACGCGACAAAAGCATGTATCCACAAAACCCACCACCCGTTTGAACATTGTAATAATGAAATCAATAGTGTTTTATGGTGGCTGAAAAACTTAGGATCAACGTCAATAAATAATTCAATAACCAGTTCGGCAGTTGTCTGGACCAATGTTCACATTTCTATTAACGACATTTGCTTGCAAGTAACTTGTCATAAATAAGAGTCCAATGAAAAGTCAGCAATTCAACAAACACGTTATGCATTAAATTTATTTATGAAACGTACGCAAAGGTACTTTACTGATCGTTCCTCTAATAAACAAATCGTAAAGGTGCAAAAGAATAAAAAAAAATCAATGGAGACAGTCCCCGTTTCCTTGTGTATGAGTACAGTAAATGAATGCATGAATGAATGCTTCTTTGGGCTCATGGTTGGAAGAATTGTGGGCCTGGAAGTCGTTAACACTTTTATTTATTGGCGACTCTGCATACAAGTCTAAAGTCTGGTGTATAATAAAAACGAAATATCACGTAGGGCTACTGTGTTGACATATGTCAAATAGGTATTTATTGAATAACAATGTGTTTTACTACTCCAACCACAAGTAATAAATAGGGTGACTGCAGAATAGACCTGCCACTGCTTAGAAATAATTTAAATGAATGTAATGATTGAAATTCAATTCATGATTCAATTTATTGCTTGTTTGGTTTAGCTGGTATTCGATTTCGATCGAAATGAGGTATTCGCAATTAATTTGAAGTCGTATGTATTTTTCAGATGCAATTTATCAAGTTGGAATATTAAACATATTTAATTAGCTGAAATTAAATTAAAAGCAATGATACATGTGCATCTAAGCACATTGGGAAACATATAAAGGTGTTTGTTAAAACGTGTACATATTTATTGTACGTACTTATATAAACAGATACTCATATAGTAAGCCCAACACAAATAAATAAAGGCAAACCTAGTTTGCTATTAAAAATGAAAGGTAAAAAATAATGCATTTATGTAGCTTCAATCAATTCAAGCATCGAAAAGAGCATACTAACATTAATTCTTTTGGTTATGTTAAGTATGGAGTGTAAAATAAATAACTCTGTTAAACAAACGAAAATTGCTTGTTTCCTAAGAATTCGTTTTTTGTTTCTAGCTCAGTTTGATGCCTTTATTCTGAATATGGGAACGATTCCTGTAAGAGCTTTTGTTTTTTGGTACAGCAAACAACGCCCATTCACTAAATTCGTTTAGAATTCTGTGTTTTGGCGATTTATTTTTTATACATATTGTCGGTATCGAAATATGGTTTCCTCAGAAAGAAGTTGTTTTCATAAACCAAATTGATTTTTTCTATAATTGTGGCAAATATATCATTGAAAAATATGGAAATTCTATATAGGACTTCACAAACACTGTTTATTTTCCGTTTTGTTTTTTCATTAAAATTGAGCGATGTAAAGACATGAGTTCTCCATATTGTATGCCAGAAATATGTCGTTTATCTGTCAGAATGATCTAGTGGAAAAAACAAAGTTGTCAAAGGCAACAAAGTTGTAAACACCCATAATTATCCGAGATCCTTGAAACCAGCATATCTCTTGCTCTTTATCTCTGAAAATAAATTGAAGCAATCCTGGAGCTCGAAGTAAGTGGTCATATCCTAAAATACCTTCTTCTGAACCATTTCAATTAAATCACGAGAGGTAAAGTCTAGCACATCTGAATTCCCTGATGATCCGAATATCCATGAACTCGAACACTACACATCATAAGAGGACCTTCATCAAAAGAGTAAATGAAACACATCAGATCATAAACCATTTAATCAGTAGGAACTAAATGACTTAGTAGGATATCTGAACTTTCCAAAAGAATCTTTTGAAACTTTAGCATTCTGTTCGAAGTAAAAGAATTTTATTACTCTGGAAAGCAAAATTACTTTTTATCGTACCCGAGAAAAGAATGGTTTGTGGTATTTTCCTGAAGCAAGCGGTCCATTGTTTTGTAATGCCGTTCGTGGTATTTTGAACAAATTTAAAAAAGTACCAACCTAGTCATGGGTGGTTTTTTATAAACAGTAGTAAAAGAAGATCAAAATGTGTTCTGCTTTGGTAATATGGACGGATATTCACCTATAACATATACGACGACTTCTAAAGAAATATACACAAATATTTCCAAAGATAAGGCAAAAGTTAATTATATAGACCACAAATACGGTTTAGATGATTTAAAAATGATAAATTTCTTTTCCTTTAGTGATGAAGTAAAAATCATGAATTTCCTTCTAAATTAACAAGGCAGGGACAAAAAGTTCCCTAGTTCCTTTGAGACATATGTCTCTGGGATAGTTGTGGAAAACAACGCCATGGGTTTCAAAAAGTTTTGTGGGTGCGAGAAGATGTGAACAGTTAGTATTGAACGTTTTATAAACGCGCTTTTAGTTTGTCGAGCCAAACTCTCATACATCAGAATCATACTCTCAGATCATGCTATTACTTGTTCATATAAAATCTCTCACAATGAAACAGATTGTGAAGGTGCTTGACGAAAGTAACGAATATTTTAATTATGTTTACTGCAAATTTCAAAGATCAAGTATTGAGACATTGAAAGCAGACATTTCCGATTGGTCGCGGTATGAGCAACTCGTGAAAGACCTTTATTTTGTCAAAGAAATGACTGAATTTGATTTGCAAGGCTGGATCTCATTTTCCAGTTATGAGCAACTTTCTAAGCAAGAAGATGTCTTAGAAGTATATCGTACTTGTCCAGAGAATGCTTTCAAATTTGCAACAGCTGAGGTGCAAGATTAGCGTAAAAATTCACTTCGTGCACTCGCATTTAGACTTATTCCCACTAAACATTAGTGGTTTTAGCGAGAAGCAAGTAGCAGATAACATCAGGATATACGGACGATGCAAACGGTTATCAAGGAAGGTGAGACTCGCATATGATATACGATGTCTGCTGTTTCCAACAAGATCAACTTGAAGTCGTCCATTCAAGGAAATCGTACTACAGATCATTTGACAGTGTTGAATAGAAATATTCTTGTATCTTTAGTCAAAAAAGTAAAACTGCATTTTTTCAAAAAGTAAATCTATGAGCAATCTTCCAGTATTTCTATTTTATTTCCAGTATATCTTCTTTTGCAGTTGAATTTCAAAACTCCAAGACCAACAATGGAACGATCTATTGGTAATCAGAAATACGCGACAATTGAACAAAAAGGTACTTATCATGATAATTTCTATAGTTTTTATACTGCCGACACCGTGTCAGCGTTTTTTGAAAAGATTCTAATGTTTTTCAGACCTTCGTCACGATATGAGGAACTCTCTCTGTCATGAGGAGTAACCAAGTTAAGCATTCTATTCAAAAGCAAGAACCAATGTGAAGTAGAAAAGAGTAGCTATTCAATTAAAAATAATTAATTCATTAATTGGTACTTTTAAGACAAGAAAAACTTCGCTGAACTGATGCTGAAGTAACCCGTGAAGACACAGCCAAACATGAGAGCTTATAAATCTCAAAAACATCTTAATTTTAATTATTTTTTCAAACAAATTTTGAAGTTTCAACCTTATCTGTTGAAAGTCCAATAATACTGGGGCCAGAGTAACAAACTTAAAGTTCATTATGAAGCTATTGTTTTACAAACATTCCTGGATAATGTAGAAATTTGGAAATTTGTTTTATGCTCTGAGATTTTTCGCAGTTTATTAAGTTTAACAGATTTAATTTATTCACCGAATCTATAATGATCTAAAATGATTTTTAGGTTTACCATCATGATCTAATTTTCTTTTCTTTGATGGTTGGCCCACGAAACATCATCGGAAATATTTTTAAAATATCCATCCACCTCAAAACCGCTTAAGAGCGATGATAAAATTATTAATTCTACTTTTGCAATCAAAAATAAAACTGGAATCCTTGACTGTAAGACATTGAAAATAACATCCGTTTGCTGATAGAACAAAGGAAGTTATTTTAGTAAAAATTGAATGGAAAAACTCTATAGATTCTCGCAAAGTTTCTCGACTGTGGACAAAATCGTCGCTCTTTAAACTTTCTTCAAAGACTTCAAACAGATCTTACTGGTCATTCCTCAAAATATCAATAACACGCGTTTTGAAATTCCGACGGAGATTCCTTTATCACAAATTTTATCTAATACATGCGTCCGTTTGCTAGAGGCTTAAGAAAAGTAGGAAAATCGGATAAATGAGCGAAAATGATACGACATTCATTTGTTTTGGAAGTAGCATTTTGCTGAACCAAATGTATTTATGAGCCAAACTATAGATAAACAATACTTGTAGAGCAGTTTCTTTGATTTTTTTTGAAACCATTTAAGTCACCTTACATTACAGCTGCTCCATCGTACGTTTGGGCATCTAAGTTTTTACTTATATTGATGCAAGTAAAATTATCATTTAAAATTTGGAGCAAATCGTGTGCAGTTTTGCCTGCGGGAACACCAGCAAATCCCACAAATCTATCAACAAATGCACCTTCCCTTGTAACATATCGCAAAATCACAGATAGTTACGAAAAATTGGAAACATCAGTGTTTCCACCGGTTTGCCATGAAAAACTAGGTGTTTCATTTATTTCAGATGATATGAAAAATTGAATTACTGAGCCGATACAATTAATCAAATCATTTTTTATAGTTTTGGAAACTCCACTAAAATTTGATGATGTGTCCAAAAAGCTTTTAAAATCGTAATGGTATTTGGCAATTAAATATGCTAGTTCCTGAAAATTGAAAAATGCTTAATTCTATGTTTCACTACCAGTGAGCCAATCACATTTCGCGTACCAAGCACAATTAAAAGATCGCGATTTGTTATTATTCTTTAGAATAATTAAATTTTTAATGTTCGGATATGTTCGTCATTTTACAATAAATAATTTATTTTTCTAGCGATAAGGAACCGCATTTGTCCTTGTCTTCAAAAAGGACTATTTTTTATTTATTTTTAACTTTTAACCTGGTTGTCCTGTTCCTTTTCTCCACTTCACCGGCAATTGGGCGTTATTGAAAGATTAGCACTCTACGAAAAATTTTCGAAAATTTGTAAAAAGTCCTCTTTTTGGTGTTTGGTGCATAGTCCTGCTAATTCAATCATTAAAATATAAGATACATAAATGGTACAATGTTTATCCTTGTTTATCGAGATCTTGTGAAACAAAGAAGACATTCATTTACAAGAATGTTTCGTTAATAACATTTCCTTGGAAATTTCATGTTCATGGTTTTAAATTTGTATAGTTTGATGTTTTACCAAGAATTTACTCAAAATATTGTCAATTATCTCCCATCAACCTTTGGAATTTTACCGAGAAATTATTGAATTTATTAATAATTACGATTTGATACAAATCTCGATAGTTTACAAGATGTAATAATGAAAAACTATGCACCATGAACGAGGAAAATGGAAAAAAAGAGCAAAGAAAAACGGTGGCCGGTGAGATAGATTAAGTCTTTGCACTCCAGCCTAATAAGCAATAGTAGGAACCAGTAACTCCAGAGCTATATTAGTAAAAAGGGAATGCATTAATGTTTAAGAAAAATGGGGTCGCTACAATTAAACAAACCAATTTCTTGTTACATATATTGTAATAAATCAAATTGTAGCTTATATTTAAGACTAAAACAAGAAACGTAAGGCTTCAAATTTTTCAAAGTTTGATATTTTTCAAAGAAATCACACATATGGATTCGAGCTTGATCGGTTAGTATTACAAATTTCCACAGTTTCCCGTCTCTGCCGGCGTTCTTGGCGGTTTTTGCCCTTGAAGTGAAGTCCTTTGTCAAGCCTAGCTTCTTGATTTGACGTGGATGGTCTTGATAGATCTTCTCGGAATTCGCCCACGAATTGATCGATTAAGCGCTTGACAAACTTCAAATGGGACATAGGAAATCATTTTTGTCATTTTTTATACATTTAAAAGCAAAAATCCACCATTTGAGGGATTTTCAAAGGAAACCGTAGGTTGATGCATACTGATCCGCGCGATCAACACTAACCATAGAGCCTGTGTAGATAACAACTACTTTAGGTTTTTGAATATTTTGTTGCTCACCACCTCTTAAAAATCACTGGTGCTTAACAACGTCAGGACTTCTTTATCCTTCCAGGAAAATATCATCTTTCATCATCTTTATCGGATCAGGTATGCCCTTGCGGTTAATTTTTATAGTACTTGTTATGTGGCATTTCATTTTTAGCAATTCCTCCGCCAGTACAATGCTAGTTTTATTTATTTCATAAGTTCTTTATTGTTTCTAAATATTTGCAGGACTAAGCTAATAACTTAAAGTGAGAGTTCTGAATTTGGTATTCAAATGTTTCTTAATCATATGATATATTTATAATGGTAAAGGAAAATTCAACAAAAACCTCTTTTAAATTTAACTCTAACTTAAACTATTACTACCTATGTTAAAACCTATTTACATACTATTTTGGATCTCAGTAATAACTATCAATACTCGATTGAGGACGCATGATCTCTCAAGTTTTAATTTAAATCTTGCTTGATTGTATGGATTCGAAGCGTGTTCTATCTTAGCTAGTAGATTATCTCTGCGTGAGAGCGCGAGTTTATTGATAGGGCTAATATTAGCAAGCTCATGTAATTTGCGTGATGAGAAATAAAAAGGCTTATTTAGCGCTGTTTTTAACTACCTGTTTTGAGTGACTTGAAGCTTTGATTTCAAGTATTTTGCGCATTGGCTCCAAGTAAGCGTTCCGTATAAGCTGAATTACCATCTTTAAAATTATCATCTTATTCTTTATGTTCAATTCGGACCTTCTGTTGAGAAGTGGATACAGTTGAAGGACAGAATTAAACGCTTTAATACTTATTCGTTCAATGTGGTCTTTGAACATGAGTTTCTTGTCCAACGTTAGCCCAAGGTACTGCAGATTTTTGGATCATGGTATGGCTTGTCCTAAAAAGTTAATCGGTCGATTAGGCAGCAAGGAACATTCACGTTGTCTAGTGAAAAATATTGCCTTAGTTTTGTCAATGTTGATGCTTATTTTCCACCTGTAGTAGAACTGATATACTTTTTCAAGCATTTTCTCTAAGTTAGCTGTTATTGTACTTGGCCGAATTCCTGAAGCATAAAAACAGGTATCGTCCGCAAAGGCAGCTATTTGACAGTTCTCGCTTGAAGGGAGATCGGAGGTAAAGATATTGAAAAGGGTAGGGCTCAGACATGAGCCTTGGGGAACACCAGCAGGGATGCTTCTTACAGTAGAGGTGCTATCTCGGACCTTTACCTTAAATGATCTGTCTGTGAGGAAGGAAGCTATCAAATTACGTATGTATGCTGGAGTTTTGTACCCTTGGAGCTTATAAAGTAAACCTTCGTGCCAGACTCTATAGAAAGCTTTCTCTATATAGATGGTGACCATTCCAACTGATTGCTTTTCTATTAGAGCTGTCTTAATGTCCTTTGAGACGCGATACAGCTGGTGCTCCGTTGAATAGCCGTGTCTGAAACCAAACTGAAAGTTAGGAAGTATGTTTGGAACTTCCTAAATAGGAAGGATAGGAAATAATAGGAATATTCCTAAATAGGAAGGATAGGAAGTATGTCCAGCGAGTGGAAAATAAGATAATTTCAGGCACGCATTAAATGAGAGACAAGTGAGCACAATCCCTTTCTTTGGCAGATTTTTTATCACATAATTAGGAATTCCAACGGTCCCGGGAGCTGTGCAATTCTTAAGTTTATTTAATTGCCTAACTATTTCTCTGGTCTTGATGTAGGCGCCAGGGGGCAAGTTAGTTGTGTTAGATATACTTTGATATACTTATATATATAGATATAGATATACTTTCCGCCTGTTTTTTGAGATTTTGTGGTTATTATGAAATTTATCAGCAAGAATTTGTGCTTTTTCTTCATAAGAGTAAGTCTGCTAGCCACTTGCGTTTTTAAGTGGGTACGGGAGGTTGTGAGATTTTCTTTTGAAAATTTTATTTAAGCGCCAAAGTCCCTTTGAGTTATAATCTAAGCTCTGAAGCATTTAATTCCAGTACTGATTCCGTAGGTTTGAGATTTTTTTCCGGATTGCTGTAGTGAGTGAGTTCACGCCTAACTTCAAGGCCGGATCCCTAGATCTTTGCCATTGTCTTTTAAGGTTATTTCGTGTACGAATAAGCTTCAGAGCTTCCTGATCTAATTCGAAGCTTGTATATTTGGCATTAGATTTGGGTACACTCCACTTATACCCTCCAAATAGTGTCCTTAAAATAGAAGATTTTTTCATCGACCGCTTGCGCTGTTGTCAAAGAATTAAACGTATTTTGCGAAATCGATATATTATCGTTAATATTTCTTCGAAATTTCCTCCAGGCAGCTTTTTTGAAGAAGAAGGCTTGATGTGGTTTATAGCGATAAACTCACTTTGAGTCTAGTGTGAAAAACACTGGTAAATGAGGAGGTGATAGCGCTTGTCATACACTAATGTCTGAAGGGCCAATATTATCATTATCTAATATAATATCTAGGGTAGATCCGGAACCTCGAGGCGAATAGAATGTGGGTTCGGTCGGGAAGTGAATAAATATATTACCTTCACTCAACATTTCATACAGACATTGACCTATTTGATTAGCTCGAACACAGTTCCATAGCCTATGACGCGCGTTAAGATCACCACAGAGCAAGTACTTTTGGTTTTGACGCGTAAACCTTTTTAAGTCGTTTTTGAAATCAGTTAATTTTTCCTTCGTAAGTTTTGTCCCAGGAAAGTAAACTGCGTATAATTTGATTTCAGATTCATATAACATTAGCCCTATGTTTTCAATGGCAGACGATTCAAAGGGATTCAATGCTAGTATAGCACCTGTCTGCATACATGTCATATCCTTCGGCACCTGCTACGTAGTTCAAGTGATTATTATACAGATGCAGAGACATTCTGGTACTGACGGGCAATCCCGGTTTTATAAGTTCATTTGATGTAATACTGCCATAATATGGGAGAATGTTATAATCATATCCAATTCCTGAATCTACTGAAACGTATATCCGTATTCCGCATTTAGTTCGCTAATTGGGATTGTATGTTATGAAACTAATTTTGTCTTTGAATTTGACAATAGATTCATCGACACTTATATTTTGCCTGGTATAAAATATTCTGAGAATTTGCATTTAGGTTTTCCGAAAAATTTCTGACCCGCTGAATCCTAGCTCTTACACCTTCCTTTTGCTGATCTACGGTTTTTAAATGCAGCATCCAGAACAATTGATGGAATCTTTTTCTAGTGAACATATTTGAAAAGAAAGGTATTTTTGTATTGTCACTCCGTGACCAGTAATCTTGCAAATTTGGCAAAACCATGGTACCCTTATTCAAGATTACTCCGATAAAGGTCGGAAATTCCTCCTTGTTAGTGTCGCGCCATGAATGCCATTTTGAATTTTGGCTTCGAGTTTTTGTTCGTAATTGGTTGGTGGCGTACATATTCGTCTCTGATGCAATTTCGTTCACCAAGTCCTCTGTAAAATACAGCTTGGAAAAATCTACAGGTTCATCAATATTGAATATATGTGGCCCTGGAACTTTATTTCCCCCTGAAAAATTTATTCTTGGCAAGAGAATGTCACTGCTCCTGACATCACTCCACGTATCGGTGTCTGTCGATGGTGCATCTACTTCCTCTGAATTCGATTTAATATTTTGAATTCTTTTTTCTTCTCACTATTATATTGTCAATATCGTCAAATATATATCTTCACTGCACGCGGGGTTATAACAAAAGGAAACAAAATAAGACCCTTACCATTCTATAAACATAAAACGCAGATCACGCACATATTAAAGAAAACATATACATTTTTGATTATAAGTTCGTTTTGGTGTTATTCATCAATATCTATTCTGATATTGAGAAGTGCTTAGGACCTGTTTAGCCACGTAGAAGCAATGGTATGTGCCATTTACAGATATGATCAGGAATGTTCCAGTTCTCTGTCTGTAGCAATACCAGCTCCCTTTTGCATTTACAAAAGAACAACGAAAAAGATTTTCTCCCTTTTGCATTTACAAAACAACAACGAAAAAGGTTTTCTTGCTTAAAACATTTTAGAGATCTATGCAGATAACTTAAAAAAATCAAGCCCCTGTTAGAACACGGGTGGCAAGGCTCAATATTTTGATCGAACGTCAAAATGGATATCCGATGTACCACTGGACGAAATACTACGGGTAATTTTGGGAACCAAGAGGCCGAAGATAAAAATAAGAGTCAAAGATAAATTTGTATAAAGAAAAATAAAACGCATAATGATAGTAGAACTTTCTATTTTAATTCGATAATTTTGAATATTTGTTCGCTCTATTTTAGGACACCGACTTCTTCCATTTTCCTTAAAATATATTTCATAGTGTTGACAAACCGCTGCGATGTCATTCCAGCTTGACGTAATTTCTCAGATTTCTCAGCATCATGTAAAGCCAGCATCGTTTTTTCACTTTCATCCGCCTCATCAATACAATTAAGATACAACTGAATCATAGTCCAGATGAAACCCACAACTTCACGTTTCTTCATTTCCTCCAAAATGTCGCTTAATGCTGGTATGGGTGAGTACGCCAGGTCTTCTAGAGTTGATTTGAGTGTTTTATAGTAATAATTTTCAACCATGTGATCGCGTCGATGCACCAGTACTTCATACTCTGGACTTGTATACAGGAAGTGCATCAGATCTATGCCAGGGCTCGAGAAAAAAGAAATTTGAAAATCAATCTGGAAAGAGTCCTTAATCAAGCTTTGAACATCGCAATCGGCTTAACTTACAAAATATAAATCTGTCACTACATTGTCATCATATTTAAAAAGAATATTATTAGTCCACAGATCATCGTGAGACAGAACCTTCAATTCATTCTCTACCGGCCCCGTCCATTCGTCAAAACCGTCCTCGGCAAGGGGCGCAAACTTTTCTATCTTTTTGGCAGTGTCTTCGTAGCCAGGCCAAGATGCAACGACCTTTGCTAAGTGATTGAAATTATTTACAAGAAAGTTTGGCTGATCTTCAGGCTTATTTTCCTTTGACATTTTCACACTGTCCTTAAACTTGTCGAATATTTCTGGATACTTTTTGGAAAAAGATTTTGAGAATTGAACGTCTAATAGACATTTCTGTATCTACTTACTTTCTGAGCGAGAACTAGTGAAGCAGCATGATACTTCCCAAGTTTTTTAAGCACTAGTTCACAGTGTTTTTCATCCAAACCTATTTTAGTGTCACCTAGCTTGTAACCCTTGGAACTGACATCTTCAAATATAATCACATCAACAGGCTCTTCCAAATAGTAAAAGTATCTAGCATGCAAAATAGAACTTAATATTGAAATCACTCCAACTGAGTTTTAATATTACTTTGGGGCCATATCTTCGCCTTTTAAAATATCCTTTATTTTGGTTAAGACTTCAGAGTACATATCGCTTTCCCGATTGAATATTTTCAATGTTTTGAAAAATTTTGCCATAGGATCATCTCCTAGGTATTTCACAATTAACGCAATCGAATTGGCAGGACATTCTTTATTGGAGTATGTTACCGTGGCTCGACGGATTTGACTGCAAAAATTTTCACCAGGTTTCGTTCCACCCGTGAATATCACGTCTATAACCTTAATGTTTGAGTCGTTGAAACCATTTTGAAGAGCCTTTTCGAATAACTGCATGTCGATACATTTAGGGACATCGAAGCCATTATAATTAACTGACATAACGAAGCTGTAAAAAAGGATAGAATAAAGTTTTAAAAATAATTACATCTTGGGAAGTTAGCAAACTCGCTACGATGTCGCTGTCATATTTATAAATCTGTGAATCAAGCCGGACAAGGTTACTATGGCTTTTCTCAAATCTCAAGGTCCAGACAACGCTACGGTGTCCCGACTCAGTCATTATCTTTAAATCTAATGAGTGATCCTTAAATCGTGGTCATCAGTATATCCGGCGATACACACCAAACTACAATTAGGCGATTTTTGCCTGAAATTTTGGTAGTGAATTCCATATGATTTCACTATGTTTTCAGTCAGCCTTCTTTTTCGCTAGAATCTAAAAATAAATCGATATTTCCTGACTTTTAAGGGCATACCTGTGTTAAGTAGCAATTAAGTACTACTAAAATAAATACGAACAACTCAAGAAATATGGATCCTAAATATTTTTGAATATTTTTGAGATCAAGGCACCAATTTAGCTTAATTTCTAATCCAATTAGAAATATGAGTTATATTGCTCCCACAACATGCTCATATTCGATTCTGTAAGGGCTCAGTAGGAATACACTGAGGCGGCATCTAATTTTCAAAACCCTTATCCCCTACAATTCCTGATAATCTAAAGTCTATAATTCCTGATACGAACTATGACTCAGACCACTACCACAGTGACCATTTTTTGGTCCAGTCAATCCTTTAATGATGCAAAACAGATCCGTAATTTATGTTGAACATTCACAAAGTTTAAACGGCTTCAATTGATAAAGTGTTTGGTATGAGTCGCACGATAAACCCCACCCCTGCTCATCTTTTGAAACCAAAAGTAGAAATGAAAATAAGGAACAGTGGATGAAGGATAAATCCACTATCTAACGTGTGGTAGAAGAAACAATAGGATACTTTATCCAGTTTAACCCTCTCGGTACTGACGGGACATTACAATCGTGTACCAAAAGTCCACATGTATTGGTTCCTGAATGCATCTTTGGGTAACACAGCAATAAAGAAAGCAATGAGCCGAGACCGATTCCTTCTTTTGTCTTCAAAACTACAGATGAACGATCCATATCAGAGAATCCATCAAAAACCTACTATATGAATGAGCTAATTGCGAATCTCAAAATAATTTTCCCTCGTGTACGCTGAGATTCACCATTCCAAAGCATTGATTAAATGATGACAAAATATAAAGACAGGTCTTCCCAAAATATATCTGCCTTTGAAACCCATAAAGAGAGGAATAAAGGGGTAATAAACCTATGGCTGCGCTGTGACTCAAAGAACCACAAGGCGAGAAATCACTCTTCATCGAATTTTTGTTCCTTCATCCAGCGGAACAAATATTTGATTTTTTAATAAAAAATTTTATAATAAAAAATCAAATATTGGTGAAGAAAATGTAACGTTGGTGATTATCAGGCGAGGACTACACGATGCAATAATGGAAAAAGTACTATTTTTAAAAACTTCTCAGTAACATCAGATATCGTTAAATCGGGCTTTGGGTATTCTTTCGCCCCTTTGTAGTGCACGGTGACATTTCCACCACAAACCGATTCTTTCGAATCAAAATATTATTTCGAACTACTGTAGAATCACTCTAGAATACATGTTAGAAAACAATATATCGTCTTGGTTTGATGCAAAGAATGCAGATGGCGTTAGTGCTTAGTGACAGCACTTGTTTGTCAACCGTTTGGTTTGAAGTATCTACTTGATTTTGACAAATCAGTAAAAATTTGTAAAATGAATTGAAAAACGCAGGTATCCTGAGTACCTCTAAAAAATATACTTCGTGAAGCATAGTGAGTTTTGACGCATTTAAATGCCTTCGATGAGTTTGATTCTCTGTCGTGTTTGTACAAGAAATGTCATATTGCAGAACTCGAGTATTTTTTTCTTTATGAAGAGGGCAATAGCATGATGCATTGGCTTTCTTTTTAGAATGACTTTCTGACCTCTTCGGGATGGCAAACCCGGTAAGGTATTGAATACTTACGAAGGCAGTGAAGCTATGGGAGACACCGATGACAGTATTGCAGATCCTGATTATCAAGCCGAGAGTTAGAGGGAACAAGATCGGTTTTCGGGCAGTGGAAATAAAGTTAATGGGGTGATCCTTGATAAGATTATTTGTATTTTGAAGACAATCAACCTGATCCGTCACTATCTTCGTGTACTGGGTCAACTAGACCACAACAAACTTAATCTGTGGTAAATCCCAGAAAGCCACTAAGACTCAACATGCGAAGAAAGTTGAGAAGTCTACTTTTGATCGGGCATCAGTTACATCAGGAAATGAAAACTTACCCACCAATATTCAAGATCGTTAAAAGCCAATCTAGATTTTCTTGTCTTTGTTTTCAAAAGATTTGACTCATTTCAGAGCAAAACGAATTAATTTTCAAATGTGCAAAAGTTTTTGTAATCGTACCAGAGTTTCCACAACAGACATCCAGCAATTTCTAGGCATAGTCTTCGATTTGATCATGTCTCTGATCCATAAACTTCAAGGAAATTGAAATTGATCTTCGGTAGCAGAAAGTTACGGGAAGATCTTTAGCCCCTTAAAGCCGGTTATGTGGCCTATTTTTCTCGCAAAATATGAAATTGCATGCAAAATCGGAAGGTATTTAAATAAATTCCTTACGGCAATTATGAGGTGAGTGAGGATAAAATTGACTCAATTTTAATGACTTAAACGAGTTTTCAATGCAAGGAGATAAAGCTTCAGATTAGAATCATCAGGCAGGAATGACGAGTGTGAATGATGCGCGATGAATGATGAGCTCAATGAAAACGTCTATTGAGAGCATCACCAACAATAATAAATGCAATAGGGATGCAATATTAAGCTGAAACGTTCCCATTAGCGCAAAAGTCATGGCGAATTTTCAACGTGACAACGCTGCGAAAATCGATGAGATAATTTTAGAGGTAATTAGTGTCAATTTGCTCAGTTTTTCTTTTAAAGTCAAAAAATAGGCTAATTCATTGACCGTTCTTGAAAAGGACAACGTTAATTCCAGCAAAGAATCTGCTTTATAGTCGTTGGAAAAATTTTGGAAGATTTGAAAGTACTTTGAATAAAATACAGTAAAAGCTTATGATTTGAATAGAGGCTTCAATGCTGCAAAAAAACCCTAAAACATATAAATAGAAATAACAATCGCCCCAATTAATAGAAATAGAAAATTATAGAACATTCGTTTGTTGAAATTCTCATTACTTAGCTCTATGATGACTTCAAATAAGCTCAAAGAAAAATATTTTTGGATTTTTGGTACTTAAAAAAAAACGAAGAAAATGCTGATGTTTGCACAATATTTTTGTTGTTATTAAAAAAATTTTTCTAGGCGAAAATTAAGCATTTATTTATAACGAGTATTTGCAATAATAAATTGATTTACCCGCCAAAATTCAAATTATCAAAAATTAATTCAATTACGTCCGCGGGAATCATGAATTGCTCTTTAAAAAATAATTCCTAAAGTTTTAAAGATTTACACTTAATCAGTTTATCAACAGCTCACTATAAACTGCTTGTATGCTATTGGGAGTGAAGAATTTTCACTGCATTCAACCATTGACCGACATTCACTTATTTACATACTTGCATGCATATGTGTGCTTTCAATCTAAAGCGAGAATGTAGTTTGTATAAAAGCTTTGAGAGTGTATCTTTTATGAGCTCCAATAAGTTTGTTTAGCTCTTTCATTATCAATTGAAAACGAATAAAGCGAATGAATTGATAGCAACTTACCCGTATCTTTTTGGAGGAAACCACCAAATTAAATTGAAAAGTTTCTTATGGGTAATGCAATCCTTAGCAGGTTTGCAACACAACACCAAAATGTTTAGTGAAAAATGCAGAAAACTTTAAGAAAATTAATTAAAATTGAATGAAGACCACAATATAGCACTGACGTATCTTTTCGACGCTTTTGTTGAGTCTCACGATCTCTATATGAGCAACCAGTTGTGGGTTGAGGAAGCCTAGGTGCAGTGTTATCTCAACTGAGGGAAGCTCACAATCGATTTAGAATTCTTATGGCTTGGGTAATCGAAACTCGTAGGAAAAGCATCAAATTTTTAAAACTTATGGAACTGTGAAAGCATCCCCGGCCATTCTTTTCACCTGTTGGTATAACCAAATCTGCTGCAATCCGTGTTAGTTTTAAATCAAAAAACCAGTTACTGAACTATATACTTAAATTATGGTTCCATTTCACATATTTGGGCTTTGAATCTTTGAGCTATGTTTGAAGATATTTAACTAAATAATAAAACTACTTCAGAGCTTCTACTTCAAGTTTCGATACCTAGGCAGATAGTTTCACCCTGAAATGAGCTATGAAGATAATTTTTAGTCAAACTATCTTCTTAGATAGATAATTATATATCTAAGGTGAGATTCAACTTATGCATTGTCACGATGACAAGATATTCAAGCTTTCAAAGATACTTTTTGAGCGCGAGAAAATCGACATCACGTGACTTGATAAGTTGTTGTTGGTCCGTTGATAAAATTTTTAAAATGTTTTTCTTATTATTCCTTCGTTCGGACACAAGTAAATTTAATACAGCATTATATCAACTGCAGAAGATACCTGGAATAATTGAAAAAAAAAATGTTTTATGGATATTCATCTCATTCAAAAGTTTAACGTTTGTGGGTTCTTAGCATGGAAACCCTCGAAATAAAATCAAAACCTTTGAGGCAAGTTTTGAGCTTTTACAAATCAAATTAAATATAAATCAACAAGCAAATCAAAACAAATCAAATATAAAAACAAATAATGGTAGAATAAAAAATATAGCAACAAATAAGTAGATAAGATACCAACAGAATGGAGATATTACTGTCAAGCTCTTAACAGCAAACTTGTGCCAAAACAGGGCAATAAAGTAATGGAACTAAATTTATGCAAAGTGAAAAGTCAAAAAAAATATGACAAAGCATTAGTAGCATTTATAAGATATGACGCATACGTAAATTGTGTTTAAAAAGACAACAGCAATAGCATATATAGCTAAATAGCAATTGTCAGAATAATTTCGAAATAAAGTACCCTTTTCATGTAGTTATTTTTGCTTTTAATGAGCACCCATACTTAACCCTACATGATGCTGGATGCCATATACGTCAATACCATAAAGTTAATACGACTTTCACTGCTTCCATTGTAAATGTACCAAATGTTACATCCCCTAACTGAATCTAACAAATGCAACTTCTCTGAATGCAACAAAGATGTGTGTTAACAGTACATTCCCATAACAAAGACCTCTTAGAAGCAACCTGAACCCGCAAAGCAACCATTAGTAAAATTCCAATTATTAATCAATTCTTTTGTTGGATGAATTCATTTTGGAAGTTGGAGGTGGCGCTGAGTGTCAAATGAGGTATTAATTTGTATTAATTTAATTTAAATTGTTGTTTTTTTATAATACCGAATCAGCAGTTTTGAACTGCCTTTTAAGGAATAGGACCTGAATGGAATAGTATCCATAAAATAGTAACCAAAGAAACGGTTATACATACGTATACAGAACGGAAGCATCTGCGGTCCATAAAAAAATATGTAGAAGGAATAATCGTCGGTTTGATAGTGCTTGTAAAAAGAGGCCTGTTGCGCCCCATATTGTAAAAATCAATCAGTCCTGATGACAGCCCCAGTTGAGAAGCATGCAATAAATTTTAAAAGTAAAGTTTCCAGCCCCATATATGAAAAGGTACTCGTCTACAAAAATTATTTATTTCGCAATTGAATTATTTAAAATATTAAACTTGAAACAATCCATACTAGCTAAAGAGCTAAGCGAAAGTACGAAATTGAAAAGAAAATTGATTACGTAAAATGAATTTGACTTAATGTAAGGTTCTCTCTTCTCCCAACGCAGCACATACTCTTTGCGCAATTCGTCGTGAAACGTCACTTAGCCATTATATATATTTACCCACAATTTGAATCCTTTATTTCGATCATTCTGTCTTGGGGACACATTTTTAGCCCACGCAAAGAGTCTACACTCACTCTGTCGTAATTCAGCATCTTCCGTGTTAATCACAATAAAGTCATCGGTTAAGCCTATGCTGCCATTGCATCAGGAACCTATTGCAAAGTGTTTAACGTTGCGTAGAAACAAAAATGATATTTTTCGTACAAGACAACGGCGCCCTCCAGGGGTTCTAACAAGTCGTGTATATGCATCTGTGCCTCCTCCTCAATAAAATATCGTGCATGGAAATGGGTGCCAAGGCGATGATCATATTGATTCGTTCGTACAGGGATAATAGCCTCTTCATAATTTTCCTAAGCCTTCGTGATCATCTTTCGAAATCACTAAGGATGCGAGAACGGTAGATCTACCACAGAAACTTCAACTTCACCTCAGTCTGGAGAGTGTTAGTTATGGCACGAAGCAAGGAAACAACAGTGGTCACTTCGTACGATGCTCACAATTTGCTACATTTCTTCACCACGCCGAAAATTCTGCCTAGAATTGTTCCATCCACTTTTATCATTCATTAAATAATACACATACGAATCTAATACATTGCAAGTTTTTAAATCAAAATGTGGCTTACTCTCCTTTGAAAACGCTTACCAGCCAAATGCGTTTCATTTATTCTGGGTCAGTTATTTACGCTGGGCATTCCATGAGTAGGACAATATGGGAATCCCCATCCGAAAAACCAATATCTGAACAGGTTTTTCAGCCTCACAAGCAACAATAGATGTCCCATACTTCAAAATAACAAAGGTCGATGTTTTTTTTAGACGCAATGAGTCTCGGTGATACCCAAAATAATGCAGAGTTCTTTGAGTACCCGTCTTTCAAGGAAACTGCACGTTTGCCATCTCAGCTTCACTAACACATAGATGATAATCTCAATATGTCTGAGTCATCCCAAGAATTAGAGAAGGAAGACTTACTGGGCACATATTTTTTAAAAGTTAAACTTCTCTTTGCTTTCACAGAAAAAGCAAACAAGCGGAAAATTCAAATTGATGTATAAAGTGAAATGAACTCTTTAGAGGGAAATCCAAGTGGAGACATGGACACTGACCCAATACCCACAAACAGTGAAAATAAAAATGATACCACACCTGCAAGCATCAAACAATACTTTCAAATAGTTTCAAGAAAACATAAACGTGGCTAAATAAACACCGAAGACACGGCGCATACCCACCCCAAAAGGCAAGCCCCTGAAGGTCTGAAACTAGCAATCGCTTCGCAGTTCAAAGCGTAGATTCCGACACGACAACGACGCCCAAACCGCTATCAATCTACGTAAGAACTGAAAATTATAACGAACTATAGAAAGTCTAAAAACAATAATCGAAAAAGACCGCTTCAGCATAGAAGAAATGGAAAAAGGCCCCGCAGGAAACTAAAATACAAGTACAGAAGGAGGTACACTACTGCTAAATCGTTTGCTGGCTAGGGACAAAACAATAGCAATTGTACACATACCAATTTAAAGGTGAAAGAGGGCTAAAGTCAGCAATTAAAGAGATCGACCACTCAGTCCCAACAGAAGACATAAAATACACATAGATTGAAAAACTTAGATTTCAATACAGAATACGTACATAACATTTTAAATCGATTCAAACAATCTCAGCAAATGTTTGGAGTAGAACTAAAGTCCGAGTGTAGCAAGATCCTGAAAGGCAAGATTCCTCGAATGAATACGTTACATCTTAAACAAAAGGGTTACGATCGAGGAACCATTTAAGAGAAAAACTCCTATGCAGTGTCAAAATTGCCAAGAATTTGGCCTTATTAAAACATATTGCAAACTTTAAAACATATGTGTAGCCTGTAGTGGAAACCACAAAACTAAACACTGCAATAAAAACAAGGAAATTTTCTTAGACAAAAAAGCAGCAGCAGCTGTGGCGCACCGCAAAGCGAACTTTAAGGGCTGCCGAGTATACATGACTATTTACAATAACCAAAGACAGCAACTATTTAGTGACAAACTCAACTCAAATACCAACTCTGTCAACCCCAAATACCCCACACCACAGCTAGCATCCCACCCATAGCCTCAGCCCAAATATCGAAAATGTCATCCCACGGACACAACAGAAAACGACCCACATATTCAAGTATAGTAAGGAACAATTAGCAAACAAACGCGAGTAATCACAACGAAGGCATGATGTAAGTTTTGATAATATCAACCAAAAATTCAAACCAGCTAACGCAAACCATACAACAAATGCAGACTATGCTGCAGCACTGAAAAAAAGCACCGAAATGTCAACGCTCTACCCAAACACAAACTAGAAAAAGTAAAATACCTAAACCCCAACCAAATCGAAGAAATCCTAATTGCCGAGACACACCTCACAGATAAAAACAAACCCAACATTTTTGGATACACAATATACGGAAATGACCACTCAAACCACAAGGCCTGCGGACGCACGGCAATACTCATTTAAAACAGGATCAAGCACCACCCACACGAAAGAGGGTGGAAGCTTACTGCCACCCAAAATACAACCTGGGAAAACAAAAATTCGCCAGTCCTTCAAGCAACAAGGAAATAGATTTCCAGGCTCTACAATGCAAAATCCACGCTAGAGGGATCAACGATAACAACGTTGACAGGCTAACAAATAAGCAAGAGGCTTAATAGCATCTCTGCCAAAAAGCCAACACATTGGCCATCTGACAGAAGGAAAGTGCCAGATATCGTGGATTTTGGAGTCACCAAAGGCCTGAATCAAAATCTTCTTAATGCCACAACAACCAGACCTCGGTTCAGACCACGAACCAACCATTATTAAAATAACAAGCACACCAACGTTTCCAGAAGCACCCCACAGGCTTACAAACAAGCATACCAGCTGGTGCAAATTTTACAAACTATTTAAAAGAAAATACGAAGCAAAAATCCAACTCAAAACCGAAAAGGAGATGGAAAGCGCCCTTAAGCACGATAGCCTCGCAGTTGTCACGATAGCCTCGCAAGTAACTCCCAGAACACCAGAAGCAAACACCTCAACCACTCAAGACCACCCTTCAAAAAAGAGAAAACCAAAAAGACGCTAACAAGGTCTCAACAAGAAAATGCCGCTGACCACTAAAAACCTTAGAACACACATGGAAAATGGGAGGAGCCAAAATATCGATAATTCTACCGCAAGGCTCAACCTCTTCCAAGCCACAGGCTATGCGATCTAGAAAGTAACAAAGGGAAAGGGAATAAAAAAACCAATTCGAAAAAATAAGATTGGATCACCGAGAATGAAGTCAAAACGGATCGAAAAAGTATTTAAACCCAACATAACAACTTTAGAAAGACCAAGAAAAACATAAACGAAAAAGCCGATTTGTTAATTAATTGAGATTCTGCACATTCAATGCTATCCTTCGCCACTACCACTTCCCACCCTAATGGAAGAAAGCAAAAATATTCGTCATACTGAAACCCGGAAAAGATATATTTAAGGTAGAATCATATAGACCAATTAGTCTACTTCCAATACTCTCCAAGCTGTTTGAAAAGATGCTCCTAGACAAATTGCAATACCATCTAGATACAAGCAAAATCACCCGCTTTCTCCAATTTGGATTTAGGGGTCACCACCGCAACATCGAGCAAATCCAACAAATTCACAATAAGGTGAAAGACGCTATGAACAATCAATACTGTGTCGGCTTATTCCTAGACATTACTCACGCATTGGATAAGTTAATCCACATCGGACTATTAACAAAAACTCAGGGTCTTCTCCTGAGGAAATTCCACAACATATTATAAAGCTTTCTAAAGAGTAGAAGTAATAGTTCAAGTATCCTACAAAAATTACACTAGTAAGACGCTTCAAAGCAATAGTCCCTGAAGGAAGTGTGCTGGGACCGAATCTCTACTTGATATACACAGCAGATCTGCTGGTGGAAAAAGAAGTCATGACGATGACGTTTGCAGACGACACAACGCTAAAATTTCCTCACAAAAACTCAACAACAGCAACCAGACTTTTACAAGAACACATATACTGGCTACTCAATAAAACGACAAAACTAAACCTTGATACAAAAATGAAAGTATAAAAGAGTATCATCAGAAGCATCAGGACATACGCCAAACAACTCTAGGGGCAGCGAAGTCATCAAGCATCGGCACTATCTAAGAGCCCAATCAAAAATTATCCGGGCAATAACCGGCGTACCGCGCGATATGCGCAACAAATCCCTGCCGAGAGACTCAAAAGTGAATGAGGGAGAAGACAAAATAGCAAAACTGAGCAATACGAACCTAAACAGCTTAAAATAACACCAAAAGTACTCTAGTAGCCGTCGGACAAGGAGAGGCTGTGACGTGAAGTGAAGGAAGGAGAAGGAGTGAAGGAGAGACATCTAAGCATAAATTCTTTAAACATTCATCAATAGAAGGATGTTGACAGAGGAATTCTTGTCCAAAATTAGACTCCTTCGCTCGTGTCACATCATATGCAGAGACGTGTCATTAACTCGAAATAGCCCAGGGTTCTTGTTGCGCGACCGTTCAAGAACATGCGGTATCTTAAAGCTACCTCCTTTCTAGTTCTCATGTGCCAGTTTTCCTAACGCTACCCATCATAGCTTCGTGAACTGTTAATCAGACATCAGCAATATAAATTCAAATATCACTATCAACCCAAGGATAGAAATCCAGTATTTATCTGTGCAGCTCAACTGAGATCCAACCAATAAACCATCAAAAGCACTTTTAGATTGTGGTTAGTTTTTGTTTTAATGGCTTTAGTTAGTTTTAGTTTCATAGTTATATGTAATTTTAATTTTAAAAGTTTTTAGTTAGTGGTTTGTTTTGTATCTTCTGCTTCACCCAGGCCATACCTAGATCCCTTTGTCAAAAACAAACGTCTTTACTCGCCTGCGCTCCATCTCCAGTTTCTTCAGGGTTTGGCAAAGAACGAATTTTAATAGACGGTAGAAACTTTTTGAACTTCTCGAAACAACATGCTGTATCCTGTGATTTCTTTGGGATTTATGAAAATCAGGATCTAATCTTATACGAGGATCTGTTCTACTAATGAAATTGGTACTTAAAATCAAAAATGGCACAAAACCAAGTAAGACGATATTTTTAGTGATAGAGTAATTACTACAAGGTTTTTATAAAATTGCGGAAAATTTTGCACAATTTCAACAGCTTAGAATACAGAAGAAAGAATTATCTACTATTGAATTCACATGCAACGAACAGTTTCACACATGGTCACATGATCACATATGGTCAGCAGTTCAAGCATTTTAGTTCAAAGTTATGATTCCTATCATTTCAAACCGTATTTGGAGCCCATAAATGTACGAGTAGCAAAACATTAAAATAAATAACAATCTTTTTTGCACTTTCCGTCAAAATATTGAGTTTTGAATACTACCTTGATCAGAATGTTCTCGGAATCACCACCATGTGGCGTCCTCAGTAACCGATTTGACTTCTTTTTTTTTTAAGTTGCCACATCTGTCATTGACATTCTATGAAATTTTCAGCTTGTGAGCTTGACATTTGTAAAACTAACGTCGTATTTAATACTGCTGCGATTGTGCTTGTTTTCGATTTAGTACAAATTTACGATTTCGCGAAACCGAGTTCGTAGTAAATTTTTTGTTAAGAACAGTTTCAATTGTGCAACGACATTGCAAATGGTAGAAAAGTCTTTCTGAAACGATACTTCGAAGAAAACAGTCGTTTATCGCTGGCACGAAAGTCTCAGAAATAACTGTGAACGTAGTGGAAAGCCATCGACATCGAAAACCGACGAAAACATCAACAAAATCAAAGAATGGATGACCGCAGACCTCAAACTGAGCATTAGAGAGATGGCAGAGGAATTGGAGACTGCTTTTGGATCCATTCAAGATAATCCGGTCAATGATTACGGCCTATGATATGTAGCTGCAAAGCTGGTGCCGAAAGATCTGAATTTAATGCAAAAAAGGAAATATGTTGACGTCGTAAAAGACATGATTGCCAAGGCCAAACCCGACCCAACATTCCCCGAACGGATTATTACTGGAGACGGAACGTGGATTTACGGGTATGTCACGCAATGCAGACACCAAGCTAGAGAATGGCGAGCACTAAATGAGCCGCGACCAAAAAAAAAACGTCGTTTTCGAAAGAAAAGTCGAAATAGAAGGAGGTGCTCAATATTTTCATGGATTACAAGGACGTTGTGTAATATGAATTCTTTTCACATGGCCAGACCGTCAACAAGGTGTATTATTTGGGGGTTATTAGACGTTTGCGTGAAGCAATTCGTCAAAATAGACCGGATTTGTGGGCAAACAACTCGTGGATCTTGTACTACGATAACGCACTGTCACACAATACTATTGTCATACGTGAACATTTGGCAAAAAACCACACGAATTCACCTTATTTGACTCACTGCGACTTTTTCTTATTCGTTCGACTCAAGAAACCGTTCCGCAGAACGCTTTACAGCAACTGAGATGAGATCATGGAAAAATTAAAGATGGCTCTGATGTCCATGCCGCAAACTTATTATCAAAAATGTTTAGAGGATTGGATCAAAAATGTTTGGATTGGATCAAAAAGGATTGGATCATACGCTGGCAGAAGTTTGTTGCAGGGGGTGGGAAGTACTTCGAAGGGGATAACATCGATTTTGATGTATAAACTTGCATTTTTAATTTCCTGAATAAATTCCGGGAACTTTTCGACCAAAGTAGTAAGCAATCTTTCTTAAGAAATACTTACAAAGAGTGGAAGTGAAAATTTCGGTTTCTCGCAGTGTTTTGGGCAACAAAATTAAACACTTGGCTATTAGTTTATAAAAACTGACACCTATGATAAAGATTCTTCAAACAAAGTTAAGATCTCATCATTTTAGAAACATTTGTAAACGCAGATAATTCAGCTGATAGTAAATCGATATTTGTTTCATGTTATCTTCAAGTTGATGCTCCGAAAAGCAAGGAGAATTTGGATGAACTATCGTTTCAGCTTTTATATGGAGTATAATTTAAAATGATACGAAATGCAAATAAAAAGTATAATGAGCTTGGTAATAAAAGACTTGGCGAAGAAGACCAAAAGACTATGATTGTAAATAAATTCGCTCTGAATTTCGGTTAGGCCAAAGGCATGCGTATTAAATTTGTCTTCATTGTTCCATTTCATAGGTTATTTTCAAACTCGCTGCTACCTAATACATGTACTATAATTACGACTCTCACAAAGACCCTGTCTCTCACCCCTTTCGATAGCACACCATGAATAATTCATTACTAGAATTTCTTTCCTAGAAGTTGTAAATACGTCGTTCTTATATCGTTTGAATTTCGTAGTATGTCGGAGCATGTTATGAATAACGACATTTCTAAAGCTATCGCGTTTACCTACAGGCTTCATCCATTCTTTCGCCAACATACCGAATTCATATCACACAACGATCCTTTCAATCATTCTTGAAATTAGCAGTACTTGGTACAAAAGGACAGTATGAGGTTTTTATTTTGGGTGAAAAGCAAATATAATCTCGTGCTAGATCCCTTCAGGGTTCAATCTGCCTTTAATCGTATTCTAAACGCGTAGCATCCAGCCTGAATCTTCCTCTGTATGCACCGTTATGTCTTATAGGTACGTCGATTTCAGAGAGGACAGCGACCCAACTTTTTATACCGACAAAATACCCTTTGTGCAAACAACCGCACCTAGAACGACGAGTCAACTAGATGACGACAAGGACGATGCTTTTCGATGCTTCCTTGAAAAACGAGATAGACGAAAAGTCTTGAAGGACTCACATACAAATATTACATTCTAGCGTATGCTGGGCACGTTTTCTCATGGATTTCTTCTAACTGAGTTAAACTCGCGTGGTATTAGTTCTGCATTTGATGGGATTAGAAGTTATAGGAGGTTTTGACCAGAAAAAAAGAGAAACTGCCTAGTCGACAGCTGACACCACATGGGTAGGTGGAATCGATAAACATTATGGAGGTGGTGAGAATTTACTCTGACGTTTTTCTTCAGTTTTTGAAGTTCTTGGAAGGAAGCGTAGACGGTGGAATGTTATTTCAATTAGACCAAATATACAAAAGCTTAAAGTAAAAGATCAATGATAAGGTGTTTGGTTTTTACCGAAACCCAATCATTTTGAGTTTTTAAGGAGCAAAAATTAAAGTTGAAACAATTTCAAACCCATAATTGAATAATAAATTGTGGGTATTACACTAATATGTAACGTGAAGTCTTTTTCTAGTACAACTGCTGCAAGACGTACATAAACGAGTACTTTAACTAATCCCATCGATGATCCCCGTAAGCATTATACACAATATGTCAATCTATTGAAACGGATTCAATTAGACTATACACCAATCAAAACGACATACATTCAGCAATAGAAATCCATCGTGATTAAATTCTGACAAGGCAACAAGATACATTGCACCGAGATATTCTGTCTTTTAACCAATTCCGTCTGTATCCGGGCACAACATCTGATAACAGGAGGGAAACACTTAGGAATCGATAGACGGCCTGCAGGCTTTCAAGCAATTTGCAAACCAATTATCATTGGTAATAATACACAAGTGCATCAGATAATGCGTTTTGGCCAACAAGTTGAGGTTGAGGCTTTTAGTAATTTGTCCATTGGTGAGTTCGCCCATAGACGAATCGTAGTTGAAATTATTTTGCTTTCCCAAATGGCCTAATGAATTATTCGCATATTGTTTCGATTTAAGATGCGTAGAATACCAAATGAAAAGTTCACTTAATTGAAATGTTTATTTCCACGGGGTCCTTATGCCAGGGGGTGAAAACTGTGGAGTATAATTAATTTAGCTTGATCCCAGAAAGCGCTTGCTAATTGAAACATCGAAATATGGTAATCTGCATGCATTCAAATTAATCCCTTCAAGGAACTAATAATCATTTCTAACAATTAATTCCAATAATAACATAATTGCTAGAATAATTTCTAACAATGGGTACTCAGTTTTCAATGCCCGTACAAGGCAACATTAAAATAAGCACGAAATAGAAGCCATCCAGAGAATTTTGTTTGATGTCCTTAAAATTTTTATTTGAACTGTTTCTTTCCCCTTTCTCTCTTCACCCGAATGTCTTATATAGAATAATTTCCCTCTCTTGTACACTCATTATATTTTGTTGCTAACTGCGCTGCCAACTGCTGCAACGAAACATTGATTTACTTTGATTTCGGTGAAAACTTTGACACTTTTTTGCTCTTCTACTTATCGATTGGGTCGTCTTGTGGTCGCACTTAAAGAAAGTACGTCAAAAGAAAGTACTAGATGGTCATTCCGAGATGACTCAGCGAAGAGAGGGTAGACTGGGTACAGTTGTGCCCGTCTGAATGTGTTTCAGAGTATTGCGTCAGCCATTGCCCGAGTTATATTCATGCCACTTGGAACGGACCACACGTGCATCAATTTCTACAGCTACAGCTGCAGTATGCTGATATGCACCTGCTTTATATTTTTAAGCACCTGCTATATATTTGTTTGCACCTGTTATACATTTTTTGCACCTGTTCATGCACGTGCCAACTTTGTTGATAATTTCCCTAGATATAAGATCTGTGATTTAAAGAAAGGAAGTCAGTTGTAAAATAGATTTTGGGAAAGTTACTCTGTTCAATAAATAAATTTAAACTTAGTTTTCCTAATGTATACTAGGAAGATTCTATAATTCGCGACAATAACGCTAGCAGAAGCCTATATTGCTTTTTAGCTGTCAAAAGTATGTTTTTTTATTCGATTTATTTTAATAATTGTTATATGTGTACGGATATAGTAATGAATGTTATCGAGCTGTAATTACTTTGTACATATGTTGTGTTTTACTCTCATGGTATTTGTTTTTTCGCTAAGGAGTGCATAGAGTACGGTTGTCACATGTGTACTTTTAGGGTATCGTTGTGACAGTAGTAAAATTTTTATTTTTTCTTTTAGATGCGGAAGTAATGTTTGAGAAAGACCGAAAGAGGGCAGTGTGCTATAACACAATATGAAGATGCTTTTAACGAAATCTTTACGGAGAGCTGCGGAAATGCATGAAGTTAATCGTATGGCTTTGTTGCGATACATTCGTTAACGTGATGGAGCCGACGCGGGCAACAATAAAGACAGCGTTAGCATGGGTTACGTCACTCATAATAGTCTTCTGTGAGGAGGAAAAAATCGGCTGTTAAGATATACAAAACGTTGCGCAGAAAATTATTTTGGCCTTTCTCAAAAAGAGGTACGGAAATTAGCTTTTGAGCCTCCCACTAAAAACAATCTGAGGCGGCATGCTACTTGGACTGAGAATGAGATGGCGGGTGAGAATAATTTTATTCATTCATTAATAAGAATGCATCGCTTTCTGTTCGCATAGCTCAAGCTACCAGCCTTTCAAGATCGATGCGCTTTAACAAAACGAATGTCAAAGCTGTGTATGGAAGTAAGCAAATTGTTATGGATAGAGATACTTATGAGCCCCAAGATTATATATAACGTTGACAGAAACAGGCGTCATAACCGTCCAAGACATGATATGGTAGTAGCAAGACGTGGCATACGGCAAGTGGGAGCCGAACTAGGGATATTAGTCACCGTCGCATTTGCGGTGAATGCCTTGGGCAATATTATCCTTCCTTCATGCATATTTCGACGGGCTCTTTATCACGATCATTTTATTAGGGACGGATCGATTGGGACTGCAAATCCTATTGGCTGTATGCAAGGTGCCTTGTTCCTGGTGTTTCTCGATCATTTAAAGAAGTTTTTGAATGCTTCCCCAACGTATGAAGTCTTGCTTGTGCTGGAGAATCACTCCTTGAATATCCATATTAACACATTGGAATTAAAATTAAATTAAATCCTGAAAAGTTTGTTTGCAACTTATTGTAACTGTTTTGTTGTATTTAATACCATAAATTTGATAATCTAGCTCGAACAAGGCAAGGGACCCGCGCTGGCTGAATCCAAAACTTACCGTAAAGTGGAGCAACATGAATACAACGCTCACATGTTCTTCTCTGTCCAACAAAAGTGTGGTGAAATAGTCCTAGTGGTAATTTGTGTATAGATTTTGTTACTATAGGCAGGTTTAGGGTTGTAAAATGATGTGCTCGTATAAAAAGACTCCAGATCTACACCCAACATTACATACGAAATCAAAGATCTGGAAAAAGCTATGGTTGCTGTTCGAAGAGGGATGTCAAAGAAGCAGGACACGTAAAAATTCAACTTGCCGTGGACAACTTGAAAAAGGATGAAACGTGAACCCCGTTGGACGCCCCACTGTGATAAATAAGTCTGAGGAGCAGCTCATTTCGGAAACGCTGGCTATTGTATCAAAATGGCGTTATAAGATCTAGAAAAATATCTGGAAAAGCAAGGAAAGGATATCTTTTTCGGAAAGGAAAAGTCTTCAAAAATAACATCCCTGGTCAAAATCGTTCGTTCAGCGAGACCTCCGCTGGTGCGATTTCGAACCACCGGACATAAATGGGTTAACAGAACGCACTTTGCAATGAACAATGCATGAGTGACGACATCCTTTCAAAGGGATACCATGAGTTATCAACTGTGTTGTGTATAATGGATAATGGATAAATCGAAAAGGTACCATTGCTCAGATCATTGAGTTTGAGCTACGAGCCTCTGTTCTCAGTCCAGTTCTGCGGATTATCACGTAGGATTGATGGATAAGTATTAAATTCCTGGCAGATATGTTACTTACAGCCTATGCAAACTGTGTGGCCACTGTCAAAGCCTCTTGGCCCCTCACGCAAATTATGTTTAACCCAACAACCCGTCCGTGTTGATGGCGCCCACAGAGAAACAACATCAGACTGTCCACTATTCACGAGAAACGAGCTGGAAATAGCAGTTATCTCTATGAAGGCGAAGAAGGCTCCGGACCCAGACGGTATTCCAGCCGAGGTACTGCAACTGGCCTATCACTCTTGCCCTAACATGCTGCTCAGTGCGTTTAATGCCTGCTTGCGAGAAGGCGTTTTCCCTGAGCGTTGGAAGACGGCACGACTCGTGCTGATCAACAAGAAGAAGGGAAATCCCGAGTCGCCGTCAGCATACCGACCGTTATTCATGCTAGACACGGCCGGGAAAGTGCTTGAAAAACTGATAAAGAGAAGATTCGCTGACGTTATCCACGCCACTGGGTATCTTTTTCCAAGGCAATATGGTTTCAGAACAGGACTTTCCACTATAGATGCAGTCGCGGAAGTTGTGAGTGCGGTCCAAAAGCCGGAGGCACGCAGTCGATCCAACCGTCAGGTAGTCCTTCTAGTGACGCTGAACATAAGGAATGCTTTCAACTCCGCCAGATGGACGGATATTCTGGAAGCCCTGGAAAAATCTTTCCAAGTACCAGAATATCTGATGCGAATAGTCCGAAATTACCTGAAGGATCGCAGCCTGATCTGGGACACCGCGCAAGGTCGTCAGAGGATGCTAGTCACATCAAGTGTGGCCCAAGGCCCTATCCTCGATACGGACTTGTGGAACATCTCCTACGGCGGGTTCCGCAGACTTAAACTGCCGGAAGAGTCGCGGCTGATTGGCTCCGCAGATGATGTTGCGGCACTAGTGGCTGGGCGTACGGTTGATCAAGTGCAATTAAGGCTTAATGTACTAATGCGCCGGGTAGAGAGCTGGATGACCACTCACGGGTTTAACCTAGCGTTAGAGATAACCGAAGTGGACATCCTGACCAAGAAGAGGATCCCCAGAGTAAGAATGGTCCGAGTCGGGGACACATAAGTAGAGTCGAAAGTATCAGTTAAGCATCTATCAGCAGCAGGGACCTCGGCAATTAGTCGAATAATGAACAATAATGGGGAACCATGTCCAACAAAAAGGCGTCTGCTAATGAGTGTAGTGCAATCTACGCTTCTATATGAAGCTCTCAACAAGGAACCGCACCGAAAACAGCTGGCATAGGTGCAGAAACAGGGAGCACTGCGGATTGCATCTGCATACCGTACAGTCTCTGAGTCAGCGGTGCCGGTAATTGCAAGAGTTATACCCATCGCTCTTCTTGTTAGATAGCGTAAAAGAGTCTACCTCCGAAGGCACGAGAGTAATAAAGAAAAAGTCGCTCGCGATGAAAGACGATGCACTCTCGACGAATGGCAACAATCATGGGAACGTGATTTAAAAGGAAGATGGACCGCGCAGCTCATCAACGAGTTGAGATTGTGGCTCAGTGGAACGCATGGTGAGACTGACTTCTACCTGACCCAGCTACTGAGCGGGCACGGTTGTTTGGAGTCTTACCTGCACAAGATTGGTAAGTCACGGTTTCCAGAATGCATATGCTACATTGCTGTGAATGATGACGCCTGTCATACTTTTTTTTGATGCAGAAGATCTTGTCGAAAAAGTAGGAGAGCTCCATCCAGATAGCCTAATCGAAGAGATGCTGAAATCATTTGACAAATGGAATTAAGTGGCACATTGCGCTCGTGCAATTCTAGTAATGAAAAAGGCATACTTGATCAGCAGGAGGCGTCGAGGGTGAAGGGTTTCTTTCTCTAGCAATCCCTGTAACCCGAAGGCGCTAAAAGACGTGAAATTGGGAGGCCTAGCCGGAAGTAAAGTGTCAAAGGGTTCCAGGCTAGGCACTCTGGTTGACAGGGGAGGTGTTTAGTCGGTAGTCCAGTAGGTCCACTGGGAGTCCGACACTCAGGGCGTAAATGGCCTTCACCTCCCTACCCCAAAAAAAAAAGTTTAACCAAATTCAGAAATAGATCGTAGATAGAGTTTTCAATTCTCAGGACTATAATTTTATCTGGATCATAAAGTGAAAACCGATTAAAATCCCTTTGAATGTTGGTTCGGAGTGAGCATCATACGTTTGTATATAAGAATCATCAAAAAAGTATTCATCAAATCTAGGTACGCCTTGCATCCGGAAGAAGAATCATTAATTTAAGTATTTCTCCGTCACTAAGATTTGTATCTAGGATATGAACTGCAGAATGCTCTATTGTTCTAGCTTTTAAAACTATATTTATTTAGGTTTGGGATGGTAAATGTATATTAAGGTCCAGCTATTCTGTCTTGTTAGTGAAGTCTTAATATCAGCAGTGAACCTCAAAAGGGTATCTGAGATATTCTTATTAGAATTAAAATTTTAAAAAATTATTCAAATTAAAAAACGTTGCTAAGAGATAATTGCCATCGTAGAACTCGTGGCAGATTTCGCGTATTTACGGATTGCTAGTACTCCTAATCAGATAACTTAGTTGATTCGTCTAATTATCTTACAAAGAAATAAATTAGTATAATATTTTAATTAATAAATCAATAAGATTGTAGTTGGGATCTCCCTTCAGGAAATTCATTAATAATTCTTTGCCCTTATTACATTGTTGCAACATGCATCGTGCGAAGTAACATACATGCAAACATGCAGTACAATTCAGTGACAAAATAATTAATTGGTTAAAGATAAAATTTATCAGGAGATATAATGTACGCGGTTTTCCTGATTTATGTTGCATTATAAATCGACGGCGCCTACGTAAAAAGAAGAAACATAGTGTAGGAGCCGCGCCTTGTAGTTGCAAATTTGTGCAACATCCTCGTGCAAGTACACATATCATGTTGGATAACGCAAGCAAAAATTTATGAAGGCAACAATGACTTGTTTGGTTTTATATAACATCATTACCAATGTTTAGGGAATCTAAATACGTGATATTTCCCGTCCGTTAAGAATTTCAACCATGTGAAACTGGAACTAAATTGCATTTGACGTTCCATCCACGAATGACTTCTATAAGGAGCGAAAAAATTCTAGTAAAGCATACACTTAATATACATATCTTGGTTTAACATTTTTAGATTTCTTACATGCATAAGCATCTAAGCGAGTTGAACAGGCTTCTTCCGCGGAAAGTGTATGGTGGTCCCCATTTCGTTCTTGCTTGAAATTCTCTGAACGACATCTTTTTGTGGATACTTTTTGCACTCGGTATTGCACTACTCCACTGTCCATAAGAAACAACCAAACGTACAAACATATCTGAATGCCTTACGGTTAGGGTGAGGTCAAACATTGGATAGAGTGAATTGCGCGAATATAACGACTTAACATACGACAACAATATGTGATTCTTGAATTTACGTCCTTTCTAAGTTCTCCGCAATTTTAACTGCTGTGTCTACCCTCTGAAGATATAGAACGTATATTTAAACGAAAAAGTAGTCCGTCGGCAAGGGAAGAACAACGACATCGCCGATAACGTTACTAACATATACGAAACGATGGCGACAAAACAAAAGCCAAATAAATCTTTGGCAGGAGTGAAGGGCTGGCGCATGTGTGTGCATGGAAGAATTTTTAAAGGCGTTGTAAGCACGGCGAGAAAGCAAGAAATGGTCCAAAGATCACCACAAAAGACAGCCTGTCCTGTCTATGTTACTCAGTGGAGTGCCATAAAGTGTTTTTCCTGTTGAAATTTCTTGGGCTTGTTTTGTTTCATGCCAACCTTGCGAGGCTGGGTCATAGGTTAACTTAAGACAAACTTCTGAGGAGCTCGTTTTAGGCAGAAATATGGCAAAATACGTTGATCGCGTTATCATGATAGCATGCAAAATACTAAAGTGCAATATGCCTGCACATTTTTTAAATTTGTATGTTAAAGGATGTCAGGAGATTGCCAATCCATAGTTCGGCCCACAGTAAACATCAATAGATTTCTGATAGTATCCTAGGAAGTTTGTATTATTTGATTAAAGGTAATAGAAAGAATATCATTTTTCTACTTCATGTTTATTTTATGAATTTGGGACGGCTTTAGTTAAATTAAGCAAAGATGAATATTTACTGACGATTTCATATTGCAGAGAAGTATTGAAAAGCTGCATTAATTGTAAGTCACAGAAATCGAAGAAATTAATTTTTGATCCTTTTTTCGTGTTTTACAAAGTCCATTTATTTATATTAATAAAAAACATCAATCAAAGATATATTTGAATCTGTCATTTCAAAAACCTCATATGTCACTCAATTAGAATTTTTCAGAAATCAATACAAACTGTTTCAAATACAAACAAATGAGTTTTCAAGGACTTTCTTATGTTTAATTTAGTATTTGTGTAGCAAAAAATTAAAATAGCGAATAACCTTTACAGTTTATTTATAGAAATAATGGAAAAAACTCGAAAAATAGTTTTTGAATTATGTTGTTTTAGTGAGAAATAGGGTTAGTGGTATATAATTTAACCTAAACAATCGTAGTTATCATATTTTTAATGCTTATAATAGAGAATTACAGTTAAAAATAATATTATTAACATTTTACATGTATTAATTTGTCATATTTTAATGTATTTATGGTACACAGTCATATTCTCCATCATTCTCTTCTGGATTACCTTCAACATTTGCAGTTGGCCAGCTAAAAATGTTGTAATAAAATGGCATATGCTCTTCCAGAATGCTGTCTTGAACTTGTTTTAAATCGTTTATTTACTTTTTATTGATGGGCACTTTCAAATCATAGGCTTTCGATGATGGAAGTGAAACAGAAGTTGTCATTCTTTTACTAATCAGAACGAATGTTTTATAAATCCATCAATATATTCCTCGGCTATGAAAGTTCCTTTCCGATCTGAATCATATCTCATGTATGTCGAAGGTGCGAATGACTTTTTCTGGTCCTTTGGGATTTTTTTTCCATAAGATTCAGTTGACAAACATGTTTTTTTGTACAAATTTGGCCACCATTTCATAAATTCTAAAACATCTTCAGTTTTTAGCTCTATGATTGTAAATGTTGAGCTGGAGTTCGAAACCAAATCAATGTATTCTCCTTGAACGTAGACACGATCATGCTTTCGAACATTTTTTTTATGACTCGAAAATCACGGTTATTTGGTAAAAACGAATGACCACGTATGGGAAAATACTGATAAACTCTTTCAAATCTTTTCGAGTCAGTCAAAGCCAACATAAATCTCAACAATGTATTTGTTTTATTTTGACCAGGGCAGCCGTCAGAAAAAAGTAATAAATACTTAATATGTGGCCAAATATTATTATTTATATAATGCATCAACATTAAGCATACTTCATTAGCTCCTTTGTTAGCAATTTGCCTGTTTTTAAATCCTTAATACCAAAACAGTGAACCCATAATCGCCGTAAATAAAAAATGTTTTGTAATGGTATGTAAGGCAATGGTAGATTTTGCATAAAATCAAATGTTACAGCTGCAACATCATCTTGTTCCTTACAAGGATCTTGAACTGATGAAATTTTTTTTCTAAAACTTCTTGGCACGTCTTTTATGGATCATTCTACCGTTCTACCGAACGTTTTGCATTTTCTGACATGTTTGATTGTTTTATTTTTGTTGATAGTTCTTCGGAAGTTGTACATGTGTCGGCTTGTAGTCGACTAAATCTGAGGAAAAAGTTTTCATAAAAGTATTGTAAGTAAAATTTGTACTTTACACCGAGATCTGGATATTTTTCGTTAAACATTAAAAACATTTTTTTCTTAATTTTTTATTTCATTTTTCAAACCATTTTCAACAAAGCATTTTGGAAAAAAATGTGACTTAAGAGGTTTTTGAAATGACCGATTCATTTTTTGGATGACTTTTAGCCATTTTCCGGGAAGTTGAAAACTTCCTCGTTCGAAGAAGGCTTGGTTTTTAGAAGCAAAGAACTGATACAACTTATTTTTGAACAGCATGATCGAAATCGAAAGTTTCGTTATTTAGATGGTTTTGAAGGGAGCGACACAAATGACAGTCTGATCGTGCTAAGCCAGGGCTGTAGACTGGATGTGGTTCATCAGTTCGCAATTGATTTTCACTAATTTTTTGACAATGAGGTCTGAGTTCTGTCTATATCATAATGGAACATCACGTCTCTGCTATGACCAGTTCAGGGCGTTTTTTCTTAATTTCTTCATTCGATTTCGATAGTTTACCAGAGTAGACATTCGAATCTATAGTTCGGTTTCTTGTAAGCCGCTCAAAGCCTTGTGATCTTACCGCACACAAAGTAAAATCTTCTTTTGGTAAATATAGGCTGTGGATATCGATTGTAGGGGCTCATCTTACTTGGTCCATAATTCTTTTCAGTCTACGTTTTTGAAAACAATCCATTTTGCATCACCCGTTATGTTTCTTTATAGAAATTGTTCATTTTGGTTACAATTCAGCAAAGAGTCACATTTGTTAATTACGAAAATTTGTTTGGTAAAGTGTTTTTCCATAAATTTGTGAGGAGCTCAAATATCCAGTTTTTTACGCTACCAATGTATTGTAAGTGGAAGTAAACGGTTGAATTCAATATGTCTTTTATCTTACGAGTTGTCGTACCCCGGTTAGTATAAAATTTCCAGAACGAAAACGAACAAATCAACGCTGACTCTCGCGTATTAATAAAGCAATCCTTACCAAAAACATCACAGAATTTCTTTCGAAATTATTCGAGCTTCTACCGCATTTTATTCCCTTCGGAAATGAAACAATAAAATATTTCGATAAAGTTAACATTGTCAATTTTCAAGTTTACTTTTCACCAACTTTATTACTATTGACGCTCAATGTTTGGCTTCAGATGATCTAAATTCTAATCTTTAAAATAGTATACAGTAATATAATCCACACAATCAACGAGAGCAATTAGAAAAAGATGACATGAATAATCGAACAACCCTATAGATTCTGCCCTTACGTTTTTGCTGGCCGTTGTTTACCATTTTCGTTGCGTCTGTGCCAACTTTTAATCCTGCAACCTTTCCAAAAACTTTCAATTTGCACTCATATGTAGAGATAACCATTTTCCAAAAGTCTGGCTAGCACTCATGTACGATATAATGCTTTTTGACAAAATTAGGTCGCTTAACCCTATTAGTTTTACTTAAAAATGATTCTTATAAGGGGAACTTCTGCTGCTCAATCCAGCTTTTCAAAGCCAGCGTTTAACTTTGATTCTCAGTGAGTTTTTGAGCCCAGCTGCAGGCATTTAATTTTAGCCCACTACTTTTCCCTCGATGTCCTGTGGATTGCGCATATTGAGAACAAGAGGTCAACCAGGTCAACTTTCATCTTGATTGTTTTCAATTCTGGTTATTCTTTATACATCGACTTTTGTGAATTAGCGTAGACATGTCATTTTCATGCATATCATTTTCATGCATGTCATTTTCATGCTGTTTATATTTTTAACTTCGTATCTTAGCTTCGTTGTTTTTTAAATAGAATAGTCTTAATTTAGTATTCTTAACTCTATACTTCAAATTATGATATTTCTTATTTTCTAAAGCATGTTTTTGTGAGCTTATCATTAAATATTCTATCTAGTATATATGTTTTGATGACGGATAGCCTAAAATCACTGCTTCTATTTGGAAAAAGGGTTTTACCCTTTTGGTTATCTATCTGTATCAACCCAAAACACCTTAACTTCACCGTCTGATACTTACTTGTATCAACCCATCCAACCGTAGAGATCAGTAGTCGGTCGGTGTTTGAGACACCGATAATTAAGTATGGTAACTCCATTTTTTTATCTGTGTAACAAAGATACATAAAAATATACAGATAAAGAAACGATGAGGAAGGGTATTCCATACTGTATTCTCTAGAATGCTCGGGCACTATGCTTCGGACAAAGATTCTAGTTCTAGCCTTTTTTACAAAGCATTTACGGGCTGCGGCAAAGTCATCTTTAAGGTTCGCTGGAGTCGTAGCCTAAATCCAGCATTAGCACGTAAGTTTCTTTTAAACAAATCTGTCCAAACAAATCAAACAAGTCCACTGTCAAAAATCAAGGGTAACGAAGTCATCAAACTTATGATGCACTTCAAAATAGTGGACTTCAAAATAAGGTCGAATCTTCTTCTACTTTTGGGCACTACAGCCCCTCTCGGGTCTTCGCTTCTTGTAACAAGCACTTCCAACTATCTCGGTCCATTGAACGAGAACTCCAAACTTGAAATCCGAGAAGCGATGAACCGTCTTCATCATCAGACTCAGACCAGCGTTTCTCGGATTCCCCATTAGTCTTCCTCTCTAGTTCTCCCAACGAATACATTTTTGGGTTGTTCGTCCACACATTCCTATAGTCAGCCCATTGCAGCTTTCTCAGTCTTACGATAGTTGAGACGTGCGGCTCGTCAAAAATTTCACACGGCTCATGGTTACATCGGATTCATCATTGCTCCCTGTCTAGCTTCGCCCCAATTATCCACCTCAGAAGCCGTCGCTCAAAAGCGTTCAATATATTTGTGGATGCCTTGGTTATGGTCCATGTTTCATAATGGACTTCATAATTTTCAGAATTGAGTTACACGTTTCATTTTCGCGCTGTACTCTTCGGTTTATTTTGTCTCTTTCATTAGCTTTCATTTCATTAGCTCGAGTAGGCAGTCCGGTCCAGATAACCTTGAATTGCAAGGATATGGAAATCTAGTCAAACCACCCTGAATTTATCGGGGTGGTCCGACTAGAATGATCTTACATCTCTTCGAATTTTCATATTAATATATATATATAAATATTCATCAGCCAGCAATTGTTGATTTAGAAAATTATATGGTTGAGGATCCTTTAGGGTCCGTCTGAACTTTCGATGCTTTTTGTCGGAAGTATAAACTATGGGATCGTCAGTTAATGCGCTGCAAGACCTGTTCAGTGATTTCTTTAGATAAGAACTTCTATCTATTAGTTTTTAACTTTTGTTCTTTAGTTTTTTTAAGATTCTTTAAGACCTTTTTAGACTTAAGACTCTTAAGAAGAATAGGTTAATTTCATCAGATGTAGTGTAAAATGATTGCAGTCCTGCATTTGGCAAAATAAGGCTGCTGATCTGGGTGACAAGGAAGCTTCTAAGCTGAAGCAGTAGTGTCCTGAATGGTGTGTCATACCCTTCGATATTGTTTCTCGCTTTGGTCTTGGGGACAACTTACTTCACAACACGGATCATGAGACATTCCTGTCATAGTAGATAATGACTTATCTCATCGTTTGTAAGATACCTTTCCCTAAATCATAGATCTGTTATCAGCACATTTCAAGGTGATCATTGTTTTTGTTCTTTAAAGAAACTTCTTCCAAACTTGATCACCTATGGAAGGTTAATAAGCCAATCATGTATTAGTTTTAAGGAGAATTTAAGTTGAGTGGCGGAAAGTAATAGTAGCGGATGAATATAAATGTGTACGCGGCTGAAATACTTTTGGAATTTTCAATACTATCGGAGTCAACATAACAGTTCCAAGCTTGTGTGAATTGGGAGGGGATGGGAGGAAGTTTGTGGTTCTCAAGTAGGTCGAAACGAAGCCATGAGGGTAACCGAATGGTGGACTTGAAGCTGATTTGCAACGTTGTGCAGTATTGTGGTCGTTTGGTCTTATGTGGAATATGAGCATGTTGTATTAATGACAGGCAAACTGAAGAACTACGTTGAACTGAAAAATTGACGAATTGAAGAGCTGAAGAAAGAAGGGTTGGGAAGGACGGACTGAAATAAGTCCTGTTGATGTCACCAATGCAGTTCTATGTCGTTGAAGGAATAAAGCTGGACCAATATGCCATATTGTCGAAGAAATGGAGTAACAAAGGAACGAAGACACGAAGCACAGTTGTACTAAGGACAAACGACTCGAAGAATCATGGTCTTCCGAATAATTAAAGTTAGAACTAATGAAAACAGTAGTTGAGGTGTACAAACTGAAAAGAGGACCGATGAAGTCGCCAATCTGGGTTCTGAAACGCTAGAAATCGAGGGCTCACTAAGGGAAAATGGAGGAAAGTCGCGAATGTGCGATGATTTAATGAGAAGAAGAAAGCTGATTCAGGACTAGACCTGCCAAGAAATGAAGAAGAACTGTATAAAAGACGGCCTGGACGCAAATCTGATGTGTAAGTGACTGAAGAAAGATGAATTGAGAACGATGGTTGTATAAAGTTCTTTTTCTTGTGTACTGTTCCACAAGAGCCAGCTATGTTGATATACGAAATGTAACTGTGTGAGTGTTCTCTAACATGAAGGCTATGGACTGAAGGCTATGGGCTAAGGGCAATTGGAACTGTATGTCGCATTACGTACGGACAGTTCTTCTCATAAAGAAGGGCATTATGGATTGCTTGGTGAGGGAGGGGGGATCTCTGTAACAGCAACTCTCTTCCTTCCTATCCATCCGTGCAGAAAGAGGGATTTCCCTTCACCTGAAGGCACCGCTAAGCGATTATTAATGAGGCCTAGTCCGAAGTAATGTGACAAACAGTTCCAGGCTAGGTTCTCGGCGTGACAGTTGAGGTGTTTAGTCGGTAGTCCGGTAGCGAAAGTCCGACACTCAGTGCGTAAATAGCCTTCACCTCCCAAACAAAAAAAAAACATGAAGGCTTTGTGGTGTCAAATGTAGTAAGCTAATCGAAAATTTCGCATTGCCACATTAACTCTGTTGATTAGGTGAACGCACGAGTAATCCACTTTGAATGAATGAATGTCCCCACGACATTGGAGTTTCGAGGAAAAGCAATCAGTCCTGTGTATTGGTGCAAGAGCTGGGAGTTTTCTCGGCTTGCAAAAATACGCAACCCGATCTGGAGTTTATCTAAATCATGGGTTGGGTGGACTTACATATCAATTTTTTGACAGCTCCTCACACGTTAAAGAGCATTCCTCGCTATAACGTGGCGGTTGTAGTTTCGCAGACTTGAAAGTATGCTGAGAACGAACCAGTGATATTCGGGTGCTAGATAGCTTAAAAAAACTAGGGCCCAAGAATAAATCTTGTTTCAGATCATGGAAGTGGTGGTTAACAAATTGTTCCACCCCCGTCTGTTGTAGAGGGTGTAATTAAGCTTTAACGGAAGGTGTCCACGTTTAACACATAGAGATCGTTCCCAAAGATGATGTTATAAACTTTCTTTTACACTAGAGATAAGCAATAATTTATTTGTGCACTTTTCGAAAATTTTGATCATTTTTTGGTATTTAATCATTGAGTATTGTTAAGTCGGTGCTGGACAATGTTAAAAACTGCTTTCTTGAGACCGGGAAATTTCTTGTCAATATCTTCCTGCCTTTCATTCGCTGTAGTATGGAAGTAGCTATAGTTTCAACGTCATGAATCAGTGATGCCAATACGTTGCTTATGTCCTCTCTGTTTCGCTGTAGGTATTCTTCAGTTCTCGTTTTTTAAAAGGGGAGTAAAAGGGCTCATTTAATTGCGCAATAACTCCCGTCATCCTAAACCGAGTCAGTCTTCCTCTAGACAATTTCGTCTAACTCCATTTTCACTGCCAGTAGTGGTACTCCAATTGAATTCAATCTTTTTTGCGTTTTATTTTGATAAACCTAATCCTTGTGGTTCATACGCTGTCTCTATTCTATAAATATTCATTTGTATTATTTCTCTACGTCTGCAAACTCTCTTTTAATGCACTTCCTCCCGCTTAGTTGTTTCGAATGCTTTCTGCAGTCCTGAATGTGGACAGCAAGCTTTCTATCCAAGAGGATGTGTGGTTGATCATTAAAATTACACTTCGTCAACTTTGTTTCTGCTTGACTTGTAAAAATTTTGAACTAGTAACTTTTCCCTGGTGCATTAGTAGGCAGCTTTGGCTAGACTGTGGATAATATCAGAAGTGTTCCATTGCCCAACCGATCAGAGCTGTCAGGGTGGATTATGCCACTACCTGAGGTAACTTTTTGCACTGCTTTCTCTTCTCTGCTTGGAATGTTGGCTCAATAATTTTTTTGTTCAAGCTGCTTGTTTGACTATATCCGTTTCCTACTGTTTGAAGGGATCCAAAAAATCTGAAGGCTATTCAAGGATGGTTTTCTATCCTCTCTATAAATTTTAAATTGGCTCTTGCTGGAAATTTGTCGATCACGATGTTTTTTCTGGGTCATCAGGTTGACCATTATTTTCATCGCAACTGTTGGCATTGTGCATTTTTTGGGGTGTTATGGCACTTCAGTTTGTTGGTAAGTAATTCATGCGCTTTATGATTCTTCAGTGCTTGGTTTCCTAAACGATTGAGCTTGACTACCTTTTTGTAATTTCTTGTGTTCAGTTTCTTGTGTTGTGTTTGGATTTTTAATTTCTCCCGGCTAGCCTTTTTTTACATTTATCTAGGTATTGTGTTTTCTAACCGCCTTAATAATGTTATTTCGAAATTGTCTGGGTACGGGCTTGGTTTTGTGCTTGGACTTGCTTTCGTGATTTTGTTACCGAGGCCTCGCTGGTAGTTTGCTTTTCAGAATATGCTTACGAGAAATCGCTATTGCAAGACTCAGTTTTAATACCAAGAAGACTTATTCATTGAAGAATTAAATTAAATTTTATTTTCTTTGGATGTAGAATTCTAAACGACTGAGCATTCTTTTTTCTACTTTGTCATCCCTGTCTCACTTTTCACATTTTTCTGTTCTGGGTATTTAATATTTTCTAGTTAAGGTTGGTTGCATCCTTTCTCAGTTGGAACGATGATTTTTGTAAGATTGAGGTTAAAGCTGAAAGGGTCGAAGTGCTTTCGGCGTTGGTAATGTTGGTGTCTGCAGAGACAAAGTATTACTGTTTTAAATTATCATTCCTCTTCATAAAAGATTATAAACAGTTCAATCACTTTGCATCCTTTATCAAGAGATTATAGAAAAGGTATAATGTTCCTCTTAATATATTTGAAACTGGGAGTAAGTTGTTGTAGCATAACTGATAGGCTTTATCCTGGATGATTTTATCAGCTCAGCTGGGTTAGTAGAAAACGTGCTTTTGCTGAACGCATTTACCAATATATCAGGTATGGAAAATAATGTCAGTGAATTTGTTGTAAATAAGCATTTAGATGTAAGCTACGACCTCTTATCTTGCAAATTTTCTATGCCTTCAATTATGAAGGATTCTTCATTAAATTAACTTGGCTTTTCGCAATGATGACGCAAAAAACGCAAAGTAATTAAGGGAAAAAATTGTGCAAAAACTGAAGAGTAATTAAGGATATGGGGTTGAAAATTACATAACCTCTTTTAAGGAACCATGTTGTTGCAAAAGTAACAGCGCCATGTTATCTTATTGAACAGTTTTTTCTCAAAAATCACCTTATTAGGAATTCGTACCTGCACAACGCTTTTCGTGTTGAAAGAAAGTCTTTCATCGTTTATTTTTTTAATGGTCTTGATCACTCTTGCTTGTGAGACTATGAATTCTTCCATTTTATAGATGCTAAAAGGCGAACGAATAGTATATACTGATTAATAGAATACTACTTTTTGACGCGCTTGCTCACATCGCTTTCCCCGTACATTGATTTCAGCAAAATTCAAGCAGGTTATTGATAAACGACGCACTCCGTGAAAATAACATTTTCCTCTTTATTTAGTCAAACTTCTTCTCTATATAATTGTTCAACATGCCTCATTTATGGGATTTCAATTTAAGCTGCCAAAAACTTACTCTACATGACTGCTACTTGCGGTTCAACTAATAGGCATCACAAAAGATACAAAGATACCGCCAAATATCTAGCAGGTGAAATCAACAAATCAAAAACAAAAAAAATCACTTTAATCCAGCACATTTCTGATAATGGATGGTTAATCATAGATTCAAAGCCGTGCGTCAAAGAGAGATGTTGCATTCAGCGAACACTTAGCAATTAAGGAAGCGTTAGATATTGGCCTATTTTGTGGATGCGCGAAAAAGATATTCTATTGGAGAAAATTGACTTTTTAGTCTTTCTTATCTAATCTAGATTAAATTATTAGGCTTAAATGTAAGTGCGCGTTTCGGAAAAACTTTCTATACCTTAACTAATAGATTGGATATGGTGAGTACGGCAGGTCATTAGCTGTTATACGTATGGTATTCTTTGGAAAGATTAAGCTTCTATTAGCTTAACTACAGATCAATTTATGGCCATTTGATATTGCCTTGTTGCTTTGCTCCAAATGTTTCGTAAACTGTATGAAATGAAAATTATGTTTCAAATAGCGCCAGAAACAGCTTCGGCAATTTTTCCAAATATTCAATTGGTTATTGGGTAAACGGTGGGATGTCAGTCATAGAATCGAAAATTCTCACGAGAAACGTACACTGAAATTGCAAGCTATTCCTCGGAAAATGTGGAAAAGACGCCTGGACGTTCTGTTTGTCTGGAAGTTCAACACTTTGACCTGATAAATACGAAGAAACTCTTACCCTGCTCTAGTTATTACTTTGTCGTTAATATTTTAAGATAAATCCAATTGGATCTACCAAGAAACGTGCGATTATTTATTGAAAGAAAGTATAGAAAGTATTTACAAATATTAATTTGAAAAGAACACAAAAGCTTACTCCAATAAACAAAACTACAGATATCGATGTTATCTCATACTTTTTTGTTACGTTTTGTTGACATTATCATTCAGGATCAAGTTTTAAGAGGTATTCTTTCAGTCAGCAACCACCAGAATTCACGAATGCGTGCACCACGCTATCTAAACTAACCGCATAAGGAAGTAGTAATGATAAAGGGAAGGGGTCATTCTACTTAAGGTGATCAAAAACGCTCCTTTTATCAATTTTTTAAAGAATAAATTGACATGAATGATGATAAGTAGTTTATTTGGTTAACTAGTACACTCATTGAGTATACAGAATTCGCTCTTCCTGTACCTCAAAGTGATGGCCTAAGATACATATGTGCTCAAGAAACAAGGTAATTCTCTGTAGGCGATGATATCTCAACAAAAGCCAATCTACAATAAAAAAATCCGTTTTTCAAATGTTTAAATTGAGAACGGCCTACAACGTATATTCTGAGTATTTTGGTTAGAACATTGCCGAGGGTATTACACAAAGTAATTTTCATTTCAGCAATGCCATTTTCCAAAACCTGTGGTTTTGAAGGTACATGAAAATCATGTCAGCACCTGTTATTTCTGTGTAACGAAACCGAAGGGATATTTTAAATTTGAAGATTTTCTTACAAAACCAGAGATAAAATAAAAAAACATGTTTCATGATGTGATATCTGTGAGTTAATGTCTTCCTAATAGTGAAGAGTGCCCATGACCACAGCCTCCAATGAAAAAAACATAAGAAGACACTCCAGGTTCTGTACTTTAAGTAATGATAATATTTTTTGTCCTGACGTGATTTTACATGAAAACGTGATTGGACCGGCCGGACCGAGTAGTGGGGGGGGGGGGGGCTTAACTTTCAACACGGTACAAGCGGTAATCCCTGCTGGCTTACGTTGAGGGATGATCGCTCGCGACATTCACGTGCATCGACGTTGGAAATTATTCGACATGCGTACGGTGGTGAAAACTTATCACAAGCTCAAGTTTTTAGGTGGCACAAAACCTGGAGATTCTTTACCTGAAGGATTGCAGTCTGATCTACGACACGGTGCAAGGTCGTCGGAGGACACTAATCGCATCAAGTGTGGCCCAAGGCTGCATCCTCGGTCCGGACTTGTGGAACGTCTCCTAAGACGGGGCCGACACGGTTGTTTTCAGTCTTACCTGCACAAGATTGGTAAGTCACGGTCTCCAGATTACATTTTCTGCATTGGTGTGATGGATGACGCCTGTCATACTTTCTTTTCATACAAAAGATGGGACAAACAGCGTGGTGATCTTGGCGAAAAAGTGGGAGAGCTCAATCCGGATAGTTTAATCGAAGAGATGCTCAAATCATTCGACAAATGGAATCAAGTGGCACATTACGCTCGGGCAATTCTAGCCACGAAAAAAGGCATACTTGATCGGCTGGATGCATCGAGGGTAGAGGGTTTCCTTCTTTAGTAATCCTCTTCCTCTTCACCTTCCCGCTGGAGAAGGAACCCCTGTAACCCGAAGGCGCCAAAAGACGTGAAATCGAGAGGCATAGCCCGAAGTAATTTGTCAAACGGTTCCAGGCTAGGTGCTCCGGTTGACAGAGGAGGTGTTTATTGGGTAGTCTAGTAGGTCCACTGGGAGTCCGACACTCAGGGCGTAAATAGTCTTCAGCTCCTTACCCCCCCCCCCCCAAAAAAAAATAGGTGGCTTAAAATGTTTGAAGAAGGCCGGGAAAGACTGCAGGACGACCGCGCGCAGATCGCCCGCCTACCTCAAGAACTGGATACAACGAACAACCTGTACGAGTTCTACTAAACTCTGGCCGGCATTTAATTGTTCGTATGATTGCGGATAACATTGGAATTGATATCATGGTGATGCACAAAATTCTCAACGAGGATCTTGGGATGAGGAAGAATTGCGCCAAGCTCGTCCCGAAAGTTTGGACGGAGGAGCAAATGCAAAACCGTGAAACCATTTCGAAGATCTTTTGGAACGTGTTTATGATGAGTTTTCGACTCTGTTTCTCAGTTTTTCGACTACATGATTACCAGGGACGAAAGTTGGTTCTTCGAATACGACCCCGAAACAAAGCGGCAGAGCTCCGAATGGCACACTCCGTAATCACCTCGACAAAAAAAGCTCGCATGTCCAAGTCTAGGAACAAAGCAATGCTGATTGTTTTGTTTTTTGAAAAGAAGGGTGTAGTCCACTTGAAATTTGTGCCTGAAGGACAGTTTGTAAACGACCCATTCTTCGTTGAAGTGTTGAAAAGATTGAAGAGACGAGTGAACCGAGTGCGACCAGAAATTGCCGCCAATTTGAAACTGCATCATGACAATGCGCCAAATCACATCTGCTTCGTTGTTACTGAATATGTAACGAAAAACGGCATCACAGTGGTTCCCCGGCCTCCCTACAACCCCGACTCTGCACCAGTTGACTTTTTCCTCCTTCCCAAAGTGAAAACCGCTCTCAAAGGACGCTACGACGAGACTCTGGATGCTGTTAAAGTGGCTTGCATGCGTGCTCTGAAGGATGTTTCGGTTTCGGACTTCCAGAGAGCGTACGAAGCATGGATGGCACGGCCCCGAAAGTGTGTAGATGCTCAAGAAGCGTACTTTGAAGAATACTAGGGAAACGGAGCGATATCTGCAATAAATTTTGTTTTCTGAATTTATTCTAATTACTTAAAATACAGACCCTGTGTATCCAATCAGATTGTTCAATTCTGACCATTGCTCCGTCACAACATTTTGTAGTAAATGAAAGTTAATTGCATTTAATATATCAGAGACCTAAATTTGTCTAAATGTCAACCTTTAAAAAGGACAAGAAGATAGAGAAATTTCTGCATATATTAACGTGATGCTGAATTCGTAGGCTTTTTTTTTGACTGATCTTATCTATTGCAATAATGTGCAGTGTCTTATCAATCAATTAAATTTTCACTATTCACCAGATCAATGGGAGATATTCTTTGATTTTTCAAAATGAAGATTTAAAGCAGTCTTAACGCACAATGGCAATGATCTTTCATTTGTACTTTTGGAAAATGGCATCCATGCAAAAGAAATATGCAAAAATATCAAACACCTTTTCGAGAAAATTCAGTACAGCCGTCATCCTTAAGTACGGGTGTTAAAATTGTTGGAATGATGGGTCCACACGCAGGCTTTACTGTTGTTATTTATATTTCCTGATTTATTTATTATAGTATTGTTTTTTGTGTGAGTGGGACTTAGCTAGAAGTCAACACTACATAAAAGGGAATCGACTAATGAGCACCAATTTCATTTCTGGACAAGAAAATGATTCTGAAAACCCCTTAGTAGAAAAGAACAATATTTTTTTGGGATATTAGCAGTTCAAATAGGTTCTCACTCAAAAATTTATTAAGCCCATGTGTTGAAATGGAGGCTTTCTGTACTTAAAATATTTGCTTGCAAGACTGAGTGAAACTTATTTTAAGAAACGCATTTTTGTCGCGTCTGACATAAGAACAATCATGAATGATTCAAGTGTTATTTTAAATGTAAACACAGAAGAAAAAAATGTGTGGCTTTGTTGAGTTTCGTTTGATTTTGTTTTTCAAAAAATATTGGGATAAAGGAACTCTGCAAACTATTAAGTGATGGTTTCCATGTTACTACTAGATTAACAAAACTTAGGATGCAATATGTCCTTATAGATTTCTTTCTCATATTCCACTTTTCATGGACATTTTATTTCCCAGATTTCAAGGAAATCGGTCGGTAAAAATTATTGCAGATTTATGTTTGCCACGAAAACGAGGTCTCCTATGTGTAGTTACAAGAGACAATCAAAACTATTAGCAAATCTTCAGGATAAATTTTTCAAAACATGATTACAGTTTAAAAAAAGACTGATTTCATTTTATTTGAAACATGGGGAAAATTTCAAAAAATTTTTAAGGGTAATGGTTGCCGTGAATGGTTTTCGATTTTTGTTCGGGTCACTTAATCGAGGTCTCATATGGTGCAGTTACAAGAAGCAATCAAAATGACTAAAGAATTCTTTGAAATAATTTCTCAGGACATGATTTTCGCCAAAAATAAGTTATTTTTCGTTTTTTTCAGTAGGTAAACATTTTTCCCAACGTAAACAGGGGATTGAGTTTTCTTTCACAACTACCTTGACTTATCTTTGGCCATTATATAAAAAGCTAGTCACCAAAACATTATTTTTTTGTTGTCCAGGGCAATCAAACACTGACAAACCTTTGTTTGCCGGAACGGCATAGAACGTCGTATGTTCAATGAGAAACAGCAGTTGAAATTAGACTGGCAGAGGTTACCAGCTAGGTTCCAGACTACTTTATACAGAATATATTAGTCATCCCTAAGGCAATAGGAATTTCACCCATGTACAACCATAGCCGCATCAGCAAAACACAGACATTCTTACCCAAGACTACTAGGTGCAGTTGGTCAAGAAACGACCGTATGTAGATAACCTTTAAGGCAGTCACCCTGTGTATTATGTTGGAAAAATCAAGGCTTTTAAGGCTGCGTAGAAAGTACTCCTAAAATTATTTTCCAATATTCGAAGTTGTTGGGCAGTTACAGCCGAACAATGGTGAGAAAATTATTCATACTTTAAACTTTATTTGAATTTTTTCTAACCGGTCTCCACGATATCTTAAAAACGGTTTGATTAAAAGCTTCGGTATTTCATTGGTAAACTAAGCACATATAACGCCGAAGATTAAACTAGGGCAAATTTTGACAAGGCAAAATTTTCGACGGGATTTTTTAATGACACAATAATAAAAAAACCATAAAATTTGAATATTTATATTCAAAAGCCTACCAGTTATTCACACCAGTTATTCAAAATTTTCAAATCATTCTAGTTCAATGGATAGTGCCTGTTTTACAAATTAATATACCACTTGATCTTTTGAATTCTGATAAGCCAATCCGCTGGAACCGTGGGGTCCGTTTTCAAGTTTTTTATGGACATGGGTCCATTTGCACTCCTGTAACTAATATCGCGGGGAAAATTATAGAAGGAAAACATTTTCAAACATTGTTGGAATATCAGTTAATATTTATTGAAAATTTCAAATTTAAATTTTTCCGCTTTTCGTGAAAAACAAAAAATTAACACAATTGCAATTGGAAAATTTTTTAAAATTCAAACTTAAAACAATAATAGGAACCAATTTTATTTGAACTTCGCTCATTTATTCAATATGAAATTATCTAAGAGTTGAATAGTAAATTTGTTTTTCGAAAATTCAAATTTTAATTATTTTCAGTCTTCTTTATGCAAACAAATTCTGTACTCGTTTGATATCGGCAAAACTTTGGTTTTCTAACCCTTATCCTCCCACAGTTGCGCTCACGCAACATATATTTAAATAGCGCGCCAATTAACAATGGTAATGGTGACGCAATGGCGCCATCTACCATGTTAACTCGAAGTTTTGATTGTTTTGAGTATGCCAAAACGCACCTGGACCTTGCAAAACATCTACGCTCTTGATGGCACGAGGTTCAGTGTTTCAACCTTTTTTTATTTATTTTTTGTGTCGGAGGAACGTGGTGAAAACCTCAACCAAGGGACATTTATCGGAATTATGGCAGCAAAAAGTTCTTGTTGGTTCCTAATACTTCCGAGTATAGACAAAAGAATTTGGAGGTTACGTTCTAAGCAAGGGGACGGCAACTTAATTCGACATACCACGTGAGCGCAACATTGGGAAGGTGTTTTTTTTTCTAATTTGAGTTTTTGTGTGTGGAATCTTTTCGTAGTCTACGCATGTTGCGATATCAAACCCAGAGTATATCTCGCGCTATTGCTCTTCCACGCCTGAACATATCCGATTTTTCGGGTGTTTCGCAAGATGAAGAAGAATATCGACCAGAGCAGGACGTATATATTGAAGAAGAGGACTTCAAAAAAGTTCGCCACCAAAAAAAAGTTAAAAAAAAATCGTTGTCAGGGTGTGGAAAAAAAAAAACAATTTGGCTGTAGCGATACCTGACTATGAAGGAGAGGAATATTTTCCGCAAGGAACGTCAATAAGTTTAGAATATTTTCTCAGATTTTTTCCTTTGGAGCCTAATTTGAATTGTTGCCAAAAAACTGGGTCTACTTTGAAACTAGACCGAAATGAGTTGCTGCAGTTTTCTGTGGTCAGCATGTGTATGAGTCTTATGAGCTTACCAGCTATCACAGATTATAGGACAAATATAACGCGTGTCCCGAAAGATGCAAACCTCATGACAAAAAACAGATTTTTCAAAATAAGTAATAATGTACATTTTGTTGATAATAGTACCATTGATCTAAATGGTATAGATTGATTTATCAAAATGTGTCTCCTGCTCAATGTTATCAACGCGAATAGCCTAAAATACAGATGTTTTATATTACGATGGTTTATATTACGTAGATGAAACGATGGTTGGATAGAACCAAACGTGCAAAATAACCCCAAAATACCTAACACTTTGGGCTATAAAATAATATCAATTGCGGATACTAATGGCCAATCATACTCGGTGTTGCTCTGTCAAGGTCCAAATACACTATTCGAAGGTACCGATTCACCGTCGAGTGATATTGAAAAAGCGTTTGGGTGTGGATCATCATACGTGATAACATTATTGCAGATTCTTGGGGAGACTGAAAATCTCGTGTTTCGTTTTCACATGTTTGCTGCCACAAGGTTAGGGTTCTTCTCCGTTCCTCTCGACTGACGGTTTCTCTCGCCGACTCGCCCCTACGTAAGTATACACGTTTCTGTGCGTCTGCAAGTAACTTAATAGGAACCACCCTTGAGATTACCAGCACAGCAGGTTCAGATACAGTGCGGTATGCAGCCGCTATCCACAAAGCTTCTTGCCTCTGCACCTGTGCCAGATGCCTTCGGTGCCTCTCTTTACTAAGCGCGTCAGTCCAGACCTCGGATGATACAAGAGCATTGACTCCATTGCATTCATCAGTAGACGTCTTTTGCTTGGAGTTGGTCCCTGCGTGTTGGGCATAAGGCGATGGACAGCTGATACTCGCACAGAAGTCTTATCCGCTGACGCTCGAACCTGCTCGAAAAAACTCATCTTGGAGTCAACCATCAAGTCAAGGTATCTGATTGATTCTTTTGACTCGATGATCATTTTTCCCACCCGAACGGGAATAACCCGAGGGATCCGCTTTTTGCTCAGGACGATGACGTCGGTCTTTTCCAGCGCTAGGCTAAGCCCACGGTCTGTTATAAACTCGCTCAATCGGCGTATTACCGCACCCAGTTTGAGCTGCGTCTGTCCGAAAGTACGTCCGGTGACTAATACTGCTACGTCATCTGCGTGGCCAACCAAGCGCGACTCACCCGGTAACAAGAACCTCAAAAGCTCATCGTACGAGATATTACAGAGGTCCGGGCCCAGAACGGAACCTTGAGCCACCCCTGATGTCAAATCAATTCTTCGCTGGCCTCCCAATGTTTCATAGATGCGTTTCCGGTTTTTAGATAGTCCTTCAATATCAGCATCAGATAACTCAGCACCCTGGAATATTCTAGAGCACGACAAATATCTGTCCATCGAACAGAATTGAAGGTATTTCTCACATTGAGAGTTATGAGAAGTGCTATTCGTCCCGAGTGGTGTTTGTGGGCTTCGGCCTGCTGGACCGCACCCACTACCTCTACTATTGGACCGATCGTGGATCGACCAGTCCTGAAGCCGAACTGCTGAGGGGACAGATCTCCGACAGTTTGGATGACCTCTCTAAGTGTCTTTCTAATGAGCCTCTCGAGCACCTTCCCAGCGGCGTTCAACATACATAGGGGCCGATATGTAGATGGTTGCTCCGCGTTCCCCTTCCCCTTGTGGATCAGCACGAGCCTCGCCTCTTTCCAGTAATTTGGAAGCACGCCCTGCTGCAGACAGGCATTGAAAGTGGTGAGCAGCTTGTCAGGGCAAAGTTGATGTGCAAGCTTTATCACTTTGGCTAGTATACCCTCTGGCCATGGGGCCTTTTTCAATTTTAATGATTTCACCGCATCATCCAGCTCGATGGGGGTAAAAAGTGGGCATTCTCCAGGAGATTCAACATCTGCACCATCGGAACGAACAGGATGCATAGGGAAAAGCGCTCAAACAATCTCGTCCATTTGTTCCACTTCAAGGACACAGGACCTCCTTGCAGCTCCCAGTATCCGCACGAAAAGCTTGTAACCCAGCCCCCACGGGTCTCCATCGATGCCCTGAATGAGGTTGTGCCAGCAGTGAGCATTGGTTTCGTTAATCAACCTACGGAAGAGCTTTCAAGCCGACCTGTATGCCAGCGTTCGTGGTGTGGTGTTGCTCAGATATCAGCAAATCCTGCACACAATCCAGCCGACTTTAATTTCCCTTGGCCTGGAGTTGCACAGCATGTTTCTCTGGGATGTTTATTATTGCCGCCCTTTCTCCTCTAGGATTTGTAGGCGTTAGCCTTACCCTTAAGCTCTCTGCCTTAGGAAGATATAGCCTAATGGAATCTTCTACTTCCTTGGCATCCGCAATGCAGTCAAGGTCTCTTATTTCCAAAGACGCCATTGGCTGTAATGTCGGGATAACAGCTTTAGAGCCAAGAAGGTCCTTGACAGCGCTCTCGAACCGTTCCTTGTCGGTGGATTCCACTCCGAGTTCTACGAGGAGACCGCGTGTTCTGGTCGCTCTTACTGTTCGTATATAGATACCGTTTTTTGGGTTCCACATTTTGCCTGATTTCCTTGAGGACCTCGATGTAAGTTCTCCCGTCTGCAGGCTTGATCAGCAGAGCATCCCTGCGCTGCTTGTTTCTGGTCTTTTTAGGCATTGCGCTGTGTTTCGTGCCTTCTTGCTTTTCGGGCGCCTGTTTGGAATCTTTTGCTGTCACGCGGTATATCTTCTTCGCAGCCTTCTGTTGCGACTCAGAGCGCACCAATTGAAAGTCATCATTTATATCATGTCCTTGGCTCTCTTGTCTCTTGTCTCGGCTGGCATCAGACTATTTGCCCGTTTCCTACGGTTAGGTTTAAGTGAGCTACATGCCGCTCTTTTGCCTTTTACGAAATGAGTAGCATTTTCAGTGAAGGGAGTTATATTTTCAGAAACTTTCTTAAGTTCTTTCAATTCACTCTCCGCCCGTAAGCACCTGTGGCGATAGTGGTGGATCCTATCAACGAGGTCCTCCAATTCGCCATGCCCATTTTTGATGTCCTTGAGGAAATTTTTTTTTGGATCCGTTGCATTCGTTGCATTTCTCATCACTTTTAATACAGCACTTATGTTCCCTATAAGCCGCTCATCACTTCAGGTGAGGTTCTCGGTATACTGTCAGCAGGAGGGTCTTGTTGCTGTTGAGCATCATTGTTTACGATGGATTAATAAATATGGGGAGAGTCAGCGAGAGAAGACCTGTTTATCGTCCACGGTTATCAAACGAGAGCACTTCAGGAAATAATTATCGAAAGTCCAGTGCCGAATACCAGCACCCGTCGATCAGTCACCAGTCACCAGTCGATCACTTTCCAGAATGCATAAGGGCATTTGAACGGGGAAGATCTGACCATTAAAATATCACAACTGTATGGTGTATCAAATGTAAAGTAAGACTATGTTTTGCATATGGCCGGAATTGTTTCTATGCTTATCATCATATTTAAGTTAAATATTAAATACTCCCGACAAAATACAATCATTTCAAAGAATTCAAAAAGAAACAGACGTTATTCATATTAATCCAGTTTCTATTCCCTATATTTCCAATGTTGCGATCATGCAACATGTTGAAAAAATGGTAATTATGAAAAATTAGTCCGTAATATTGAAGTTTTCTCGATAAAATAACAAAATGATCCCAAAATGGCAGAAAAAAATTATTGGACAATTTGAAAAAATCTTGGAACAGTCGTTGGAATTATCGTCACGTTGCTAAATAATGCTGACTATTGCAGACTTTCCACGTCTCTTAATGCTGATGATTGACTGAATCATGCTTCACCCTTGTTATGCATAAGCACTTGCATGGACAAAATTTCACCTGCAACCTCCAAATAATAATGCGTCCTTTACTGCACCTTTTTTGATCAAAAAATTCTTCTTCATCTGCCGAGGAATCACAGGAATGATCAAATTTTTTGTTTTCATTATTCGTCATCTTCATCTATTTCAGTCGTGTACCGAGAGGAAACTACGAGTACCGAAACCTTTGAAACCTTGTTAAGACCACTTGGTTTGCTGCTCACCATCTTAGTCTGCTCGTAACTTTTTTGCAATAATTCATATTCATTGATACATCAACCACCTCGGTTGACATTTTCAACTGTATTCGTTAACGGTATTTTTGCTTTATGGTTAATTGTTTCAATTTCTGATCCAAATTAGTAAAAGATGGATAGATAAATGAATGTCCTAGAATTTTCGTCCGGAGTTTGACGCTTCTTTGCGATGTTTTGATTTATATTACAAAATAAAATTTTCAAAAATCAAAATCAAATCAATCTCATAAAAATCAAAATTAAAGAAAATTGAATAATACGAAATTTCAAAAAAAGGGGAAGTTTACTTGGCCAAAAACCATGAAAAACCCATTATTAAATTAGGAACGAAGATTTAAAAAAATTTGAGTTCCTTTAATTTGACGAATTTAGTGACTTACTTCGTTTTGAGTTTTAGTTTAATTTTTTTGAATTACTTTTTTCAAAATAATTTTGGAATGCATTAATTTTATCAGACTTTTCGATTGTCCCGATTCGACGAATAAGAAACACCAAGTTAAGCGTTCAGCGAAAATAGGACATATGTATGTACGGAGCAATCGAAGGGTTTTATTTTTTCATTTGTCAACGTCGAAGTTTAGGGTTGCTAGATGTTCATGAAGCGAAAGTTGTAAAATTACATTCACAATGTTGGTATTTGGACTTGACACCTTTTAGTGACAATGCTCATGTTCAGTCCCGCGGAAACAAGAATATCCTTGTCTTATTCACTCTAACACAGCCATTCAATTTAATCTTTGATTTTCGAAACATATAGCAGCTTGCACCATTTATCAAACTTTCTTGGCTTTAAAATATTCATTATTTATCCTTCGTATGGACACCATCGAGTCCTTCTCACTTAGAATTCAATTAAAAAGTTTTATTTCGTTATTTGATATTTTTATAGTCCTTCATCTTGACTCTATCATAACGCAGGACCACTCATAAACTGTATCTACAGCTCTAGCTTAACTATCGACTATGTCCATCAACCAAGAGTAAATTGTCCAACATAAGCAAAGCTAAAGAAGAGTCAAAGTATCGTTAAAAAAAGGCAAAAACAAGTCCTGTGGAAAAAAGTTCGAGCTCGCTATAAAAATCGCCATGAGAAAAACTTTTTTTTCTTTCTTTCTTCCTTTCGATTAAAAGTTTTCTTCGTGCCCTCAATACTTGGGAAGAAGGAGCCACGTTTGATGGCGGACATTCTAATGGCTAATGACGGTAGTTTCAGTAATCTTGGTTGATTTTCATGTGCAGAAGCCAATACGTTTAGTTGGCCAAGTTGCTCTATTAGTGGATGGATGCTATAAATGAAAATGAAACATTTGTCTGATCCTTTGTGTAATATTTGCGGTTACTCGAAAGAATTTTAAAAAGTTAAAGCTGGATGTTTGTTCCGTTTGGCAGTGATGAGTGAGTAATTGTATCCTGTTCGCTGTCTAGAAATTTAATCTGGATATTCCTTTTCCGGCTTACATTTGATTCAGGAGGAAGTTCAGTGCCATGTCTGGCTGCAACTCCAGGATGCACCCTTCACAGTCAACATTTAATTAAGATAACAATAATTTCATTTAAAAGTCAACAAGATTTATACATTTTTCCCATGGCACATCTTAAAGTGTGGATTAAGAACAATAGCAAAAGGTCCGATACAATTCGAGTCCTAGCCGTAGGTATGTGAGATATAATGCATTTATGTATGTATTGTCTACGGACATGAGAATTGTGTACAAGTGCCGTTCGGTAACTTTGTGAAGCAAAGCAACGGACGTAGAGCGAAAGATCGAATTTCAACTTATATGTGGAATCTTGAGGGCCATAAATTTTGTGTGGGACAACAGCAGCATATATCTTTCTTGACTGTCCAAATGTCGACTTTAGCCACCTTCGATGCTAAATTTATATATACACTCGATTCTATGCAGTTCCTTATTTGGAGTATCAAATTTGAAAGTATGTAAGTATTTGCGGCAGTATGGTGGGTACATGAACAAGTTGCATAGCCAATGTCTTTCAAATCCCTTTTGAAAATGAACAATCTGCTCTGTCATGTGTGTCTGCATTTCGTTATCGATGTTAATCTTAGATTGGATACCAGTCTAAATAAGTCAAAAATATGACATTTAGGTTAGTGAAAACGGTGGAATGTTTACTTGTGTTGAAATTTCCAGTTTAGCAACGAGGAATCTAAATTGAAGCACTCTTATCATACGAAGACTTCTACGTTTGGAAGCCTTTCAATGATAAAGCCAATAAGCTTGATGTCCTAATTAAACTATGATACGTTAAAACTAGCAGTAACGCCGTTTAAAACATATATTTTGAATGGAGGCCCTAGTCCTTAGCCAATTTAAAATTAGTTCTTTAGTCTAGAAAATTCGATGCCCTGCAGGTCAATGTTAACTTATTGATTTCTTGTTTGCTTGCCTACACCTTACCATCATTTGATCTCAATATTTTGATAGCTCAAAAAAACTAAAGAGCAGTGTTGAAATACAAAGACTTCCTAAGCAGAACAATATTGCGGAGATCGGAGGGTACTGTCATTCTGTACCGAGTAATTACACTATAAAAGAGCTTCCTTGAGCACTTAAAAATAAATACCCACACCTTTTTTTTCTGAAGCATTTAAAGGAGTTACATATACAATAATAATAAAACAAATAAATACAAATAAATACTAAAATTGTAGTAGAATTGATGGTGGCATAGATATGCTTACATCATTGGAAATGATGTAAGTAGTAAAAACTTCAGTAGCAAAACTTCTTACATATCTCAGAAAAGGGTATATCGACATGATGCTTGTTCTGACGCTTTGAAAATACCATAGAAATTTGAAGGATTTAGCCCTTAAAAACTTTAAATTGTTCGCCACAAAAATTAAAATTCGTTATTACAGAATTTAGAGAATTTTAAATATATAATCAAGCACGTTATATGAAGAACAAAAAGTGCAAAACATTCCGGGTCTCTGCATATGTTGCGTATGGCCTTCTGACAACACCTACAATAGAGTCAACAAAGAAGTCATTGTTGTATGCGATGCGAAAACATGTTCCGCGAAATATTCCATGAGGCAGCACTAATTTCTGCAAAATAGGTCTGCACAGGACTAGCTTCCTATGATAGATAAGACATAATTACTATGGATAGCATCCCTATTATTTAAATGCGATTTCACATTACAGGTCGATGACTTCACTTTATGCACGGAAGACCCTCAAGAGGATCTACCGAGGGCTCATCTTTGAAGTGGAAAGTGGAAACACAGTATCGGCTAATTGCAGTAAGTGCAAGTGAATAAGATTTGTAAATGCCACTGAATAAAGGGAACTGTCGCGGCACATAAACATACTAGGATGTCGCAAGGAAATCGGCAACCGAAATGAACTACAGAATCTTTCTTTTCGTGGACAGATGGAAAAGATATTTTAAAATAGTCTGAACGTAAGTAGAAAAAGTTAAAAACGAAAGCTATCGAGTCTTTCTGCACTTTTTATCACCGACAATCAAGCTTCGACGAAATTATGGATTCCAGTTATCCAATAGCATGAAGTTTCTTGACACACAACTGGAACACGTTCCCTACTCAACAGAAAAGGAGAAAGATGAATCCAATGTAGCACTTTACTGACGACCTTGGAAGTCAAGAGACAGTTCCACGGACTATCGAAAGTAGCTTTTCAGGCAAAAATAGGCGAAACACAATCGAATATAAATGGAGGCCGAGATTGCGATAAAACAGATTTTTAAGAAAATATACAAAACTTTTCTTTGAAAGCGATATATTTCGGTGATTCAGATTGAGCTGAAGGTGACTTTTTCCCTTTTCTGTTTTCTAAAGTCTTTTATTCGATGCTGTTATCATTTTTTTTATTCTTTTCTGTTTTATTGGGTGATTGCATTGAAAATAGAGGTTTAGGGATGACTAATCTGTATACCTATTTATTCAAGAACGTCAGGTCATTTTCCCGGAATCCGTATACCTACCTGAAAAGAGATGTCGGCGGCCATTATAAAAGGTCAAGTGTGATTCAAGTGTATAAGATCTTTTGGAATCTATTGAAGTGTGCTCTCTACTACGAGTTCAAATTACGGACAAATGCAGCGACGGCTGCCCACAGGATATGTGATGCATTTGGAGACGATATTGTGTCAGAACGTACAGCTCAAAGATGGTTTGCCTGATTTCGCACCGAGGACTACCATGAAGACGACGATCATCCTGGAGCGGTGTTTCAGATAAATGACACGGAGCTTGTTGCAGACAAAGAGGACAATCCTCGCCAAACGAAACGTACTAAGCGCAAAGTTCGACGTTGACACAAGCACCATTAGTCGCCATCTTCGACGTCTGGGAAAGAAACAACGGCTTGATCAGTGAGTTCCTCATCGACTTACCAACAACAACAAAAGGCAGCTGGGATCTGTACTTCGCTGGTGTCGCGCAACGAACGGGAGGCGTTTTGAATCGAGTGATTACGTGCGATGAAAAATGAATTATTTATCACAATAGCCGCCGCACGTATCAGTGGCTATCGCCAGACGACCCTCCTGCAACTATCCCAAGGCCAAGCCTTCATCAGCGGAAGACCTTGTTGTGTGTATGGTGGCATCACACAGGCATCGTGTCGTATAAACTGTTGGAACCTGGCCAAAGCATTACAGCTGAGGAATACAGTCAGCAATTAAGAGAAGTTCGCCAGGAATTGGGACGTATGCATGCAGCGTTCGTGACTAGGAGGGGAGGGGAGTCTTGTTCCTCCAGGATAACGTACAACCACATATAGCGGTATTTACCAAGGGCACCATGAAGGAAAGTGGTTCGGAAACTTTACCTCATAACACCATATTATCCTGACATTTGGCCATCAGATTTTCACCTTTTCCTGGCGACCGATAACTTTATGCGAGGACGACAATTCACCAACCGCGAGCATTACGAGATTTGTTCAATAGGCGAGATAGTGACTTTTATCAAACAGGAATATATTGTTTACCATCACGTTGGCAACGAGTCATAGATGCCAATGGTAACTATTTTCAAGATTAAATATATTACCTTTTATTTAAAAAATTTACACATTTTACTATGTCCGAAACCGACAATTTCAATGCAACCACCCAATATCTAAGATAAGATCAGCAACTACGCACAGGGTCGTACTGTGGTGGCTGATATTGCACAAGAGCTTGTTCATGAAGGAGTTAGAACAGTTAAACTCATTATAAATATCAACCCAAAGGTCTATCTATGAACCAGCTTAGGAATACCCTAACATGTCGTTAACTAACCTAACACTTCAAGGGACTGAACCGATAATCAACCCTGCCGATGTGATGCTAGTACCGCTTGTCAGCAATCGAATAAAACTTACTGAAAGCACAAACCTCCTAACAACGAAGAGAAAAGGATTCTCACGCCGCACAATGTGATATTTTTTGGAATCCAGCTGGACAAAAGTCCAAAACCTTACATTTTTTGAACAGCAACATGACGAAACATGTTACCGTATGAAATAAGTAAACCTGCTACCGTATATCATCACAAGTTTTAGGCTAAGACTATTTTTATGAAAATCTCAAGTTAATTTCCCTTAATTCGATAAATCGATAAAATATATTCGATAAATCTTTTCGTGATCTATCCATGAATTTTAACCAGAAACCTACCAGAACTGCTCAAATTGACCATTTTCAAAGCTTTTTTAAAAGTTACACATTCTTAAACCTCAATATACCGTTAGCAGGCTATATGACAGTTCCTAGAATATGCATATAATTAATTGATTCTTTAGATCTAGTTATTTTATCTATTTTCTAAGAAAAAATTATTATGTCTCCTACCTACCGTGGTCAGTCAATATGAACAGCGGAGAAAATATTTGACAGTTGTCTCAGAAGGGGAGTACCTAACTTGGGAATCACGGATTTCGCTGAATTTTATACATGTTGTAGGATAGTCTCTCCTCAATAAGTAGGTAAAGTGGTAAGACGCACTTCACTTTCGTTTTCGAAAAAAAAAGTAAATTTGAAGTACAAGTCCACTCCGCTCATGTTTTAGAATTTTGTAAATTTATTTTTATAAATAATTTGTTATTTCATATTCATATTTCATATATCAATAAATAATTCAAATTATGAAGTTATTCAATAAGCCGCGTTGATGCGAAGCGGTGTTTGTCTGATAGTGCTTGGGGAGTATGGTGAGTGCAGAAGGATGTCTCATCCAAGCGATTTCACTGGGTCTTTTACTGGTTGTGCTGTTGTTTTCGATGTCTTCAAGCCCATTCCGATCGATTTCGATTACTGAAAGGTGTAAGTTTCGCCGAGTTTCAAGAGTTGGAAAAGAGATTTCCAACAAATTAACTGAGTTAGACATTTCCGTGTTATTTTGGATGTAATTCATAACAGAAGCTTCACATTTGCCGACAAATTCCATCGATATTCTAAGGAACCAAGGGAGTATACAGCAATACCCGTGGCCAGTACGTTGCTAGCAAGCTTGCGTAAATGTTTATTGCACGGGAAAGACATTATCTCTTCATGTGAAATACCAATCGTGCAAATGCCTGAAGAAGCTTAGAAGGCACGAAATATTCATGACAAATATTCGTTGATAACAAAAACACCTCGAATTGAAACAAACAATGATTATTGACTTTCAATAGATTCAATAGATTATTGACTTTCGCAGATCCACTTTTGTAGAGTTTTCCATTAAGGACATAACAATTAATTAGTAAAAAAAATTTTGAGATATTGAAGTGCACCTTGATCTGGTCTAAAGTTGCTGGCTCAGTGGCATGGACCAGTAACTTGATAAAGCTCCATAAAAATAAATTCAATGGCGTTAAATTACATGGATAAGGCACTCATTCGATCAGACTATTTTTGGAGCTAGCACGTTCGCCGAATTTGCCTTTCAATAAATCGATTGTGAAGCATGCTGTGCGGCTAGCAGCACTATCTTGTTAAAACCACACATCGTTTATGTCAAGTTTCTCTGATTCTTGCCACAAATAATCTTCCAATATAACACAATAGCGCTCTCTTTTGACGGTAACATGACGGTCGTTTACATGCACAAAAAAAGACAGCCCAGTCACACCCCTGGCATGAAACAACGGTATCTGACTAAGCAGATGTGGGTTTTTGCTACCAAATAATGCATATTTTGCCTCGTGATAAAGCCATTGAGCCAGAAATGAGCTTAATTGCTGAGGATGATTTTTCGATGAAATTCTTCATTTTCTTCAATCTTTGCAAGAGTCCGATTGGAGATGTTCCGGTGTTTCGCATGAACAACAGGCAGATTTGTCAGCATGTAGGCCGAGATTTTTTCGCAAAATATGCCACAGTGCCGTTTAAACGATGCCCAATTGTTGAAAATCGACTGATTTGACTCGTTTTGAATCGATGCACTTGCCGATGCGATACTTTCTTCGCTTCACACGGTACGACGGAACGGTATGATGGAACCCAAACGTCCAATCGCGAAAATTTGGAACTGGAAACTGTCGGGTGAGACAATAATTGCGTCCGAAAATCGGAGTAAGCGCCCTTAAAGTTGCGACCTCGAAAATGTTGACTTCAACTAGCTTTTTGGCATTGATAGTTCATTAAAAAGTTTAAAGGTGCGTTCATATAAAGATACGAAATTGTTATGGATGGAATGGAATGGAATCTCCGATAGTTAGTTTCCGTGCCGCTTGAAAACTATGATCCACGATCTTTTGGATGCGAAAGGTCTAATCGTACATTGCATCTCATCAGTCGATACCACAAAAAATTTAGAAGATTCAGATTCTGATAAAATTCTGTTGATCTACCTCCTGATTTCGGTTCTGTACATAATAGTTCTGGCGTTTCTGAAAAACTTGGGCTTTAGCTTCCTTGTGCTGGATTACAACATAAAATTTTCTCTCAGGTTACTTTTTAAATAAATTTTTAAACTTTATTATTTACTGTGGAAATACATTTAATTGGTAAAGTAAACATTTCACACCTTGAAAATAAATTTAAATATATTTCTATATTTTCTCAGAGAGCAAAAACTAAAGTAAAATAATTTTTTCTAACTATATTGCCAAATGCATACTCTTCGCTTGGGGAAATATTATTATATCCAACCAGAAGTATCTTTAAAAATTTCATATAGAATCAGCCTACAGGCTAGGCAAGGGTGGATACAGTGATGGGCTCCACTCCTACATTTGAACCAAAATCAAATCCAAATGAATCATGGAGCTACAGCTGGCGTTAACTTCTAAGTAATGAAAAATTAACTCATAAACCCAGGTTTTTAGCGCAAGGTATGATGAGTTTAGGGGTAATTTTAAATTTCTTTTAAAATATAAAGACCTAAACGATGTAAATATTAAGAATGGCAAAGATCTCCAAGCCTCATCATGCAACTTCCTTGAAGAAGCAAACATAATCATACGATACAATCCAAGTCCGACATAAACTCCTCCTAAACAATTAGTCTCACGTCTTTAAAGATTAAAGTAAAAGTTTCATATAATATAAACCTGTATGGTATCTAACATACCATCGGCAAAAGCGACAATGCTGACCAATGCCTGGTGATGATCAAATAATCTTAGGCTGAATAGCGAAGAACTCGCGGAAAAAAGGCATTTCGTTAGTAAAAACGTAGCAAATGAGCGCAGAAAAAATGACGTTAGCACGTTGTTGGTATTATCAGCAAATTGTCGTTTTTAAATTACCAAACGATTGTGGATCTAAATGAACGGGAAATAAAAGCTTGGATCGACTTTTCTGAATTGTCCTGCCAGAAACATAAGCACGTCAAATGACACGAATAGAGCCATATGATGAAATTTAAATTTCTGATGATAAAGAAACTCAGAGCTCTAATTGAATTTTAAGGGACACTCATGTGGATATGCGGGGAACTACGGGCCACCGCAGCCTGTACTTTTTCTCATGCTGCACCTTGAAATGCCAGTTTTCTAATGTATTCAAAAAACAATAAAGAGGTAGATTACATCAGCCTCACCGATGATCAAATCTGATCAAATCTATGTGCATTATACGATAATCAATAAGTACCCGTGTTTGACGATAGAGGGCGTTCCTGAGGGAAGTTGGTATTATCGTCGTGTGCTGCCATCTATCCAACTATCAATCATCATCTATCAAAATTTCAGAATAATTGATATGTCAGATTGGATTTGACAGCCATTCGAGTAAGACGTGCTTCGTGATTTTAGCCAAGGTGGATAAATGGCAGTATCGTTAGGCAATTCGCTTTTTGTTTTTGATGACACAAAAGGAAGGGGATAAAAAAAAGTTGGGTGGTGTTTATGGGGACACTTCGCCATCTATGACTGCAGAGAAGCAGTAGAAAAAGTTGCTGAGGCCATAGTTGTGTCGACCGGAACGGCAATTGATATTTTACCTGATAAATTGGTAATGAGAAAAATATCGAGCCAATGGGTGCCGCGATTGCCCACGGTGGATACGGCTGTTAAATTTGAAGCAGGGTTTGGAGCAATTTAAGCGAGATCCGAAGGGGTTTTCGCATCGAGTTATCACCGTTGAGTAAACCTAGATACATTATTACACACCAGAAATTAAACAAAATGGATTTCTCCCGCTGAATCTGCTCCAAAGAAAGCGAAGACGGTCCTAAAGGCCGTAAAGGTCAAGGCGGTGATTAGGATTCAAATGGCGTCATGTTTTGGAAAAAGGAAGAACGATCACTAGACAATGCTACAGTGAGTTATTGGACCGTTTCGACAAAAAATTGAAGGAAACACGGCCACTTTTACCGCAAAAGAATGTGTTGTTTCACCATGATAATGCATGACCACATTCATATGGAGTTATCGCCGGCAAGCTGCATGAATTGCGATACGAATTGCTGCCGTACCCCCAGATTCTCCCAATCTGACTCCCTGCGTCTCTCGCTTGTTCCCTAACATGAAGTGATGGCTTCCAGAAAAAAATTTAGCTGATTCGAGGAAATCATCGCCGAAACAAAGGCGTATTTTAGAAAATTTGACAAATTCTATTTTTGGTGGGATTAAAAAAATGGCAGGATCGTTGGGAGAAGTGGATCTATCTAAAAGAGGATTGTTGAAAAAAATGGTTACGCCCTCGCATCACTCTTTGACTTTTGTAGGCTTAGCACTATCGTCCTCCATCCAGACTTCAACTGTCTCTGTAGAAATTGATAAGTTATAACTAAAATTATTATGGCAAGTTTTATTCTATTGCTACTACTAGTGCCTCCATTTTTAATTTTACTGCTACTAATATTATTATAATTATTATTACTTCAGCTACTACCATTAAAACTATCATTACTACTACTAGTACTGATACTACTATTACTGCTACTACGAATTACACTACTCCTACATGAAAATAACTTTTGAAAATGATTATTCCAAGAAAATTTTATATTACCGTCAGGAAACTGATCAAAAAAATTGAAAAGTTTCTCTCAGAAGTATCCTGCAGCTTTTCGAATGCATACTTCAATACAGTTTGTAGCAAATAATAATTTTTATTACTTCTGCAGTTTCGCTAACGAAATCTGTAAGAGTTCAGAAAGAGACTATGAAGCGTTGAAATGGACGGCAGAATAGGCGATTGATTGGCATAATTGACTGCTTGGCAAATATTTTGTTTTCCTTACAAACACTTTATTTCGAAAACTTCAACTGTTGAATGTCTACATACCAAAAACATGAATTGATGCTAAATTTATTGGCAGTCTTAAATGCTTGACCACCTTACACACCACTAATGCGAAGTTTCATCACCAGAACTACTGTCATCTCCTGCCATTCATCACAGCCATCTAAGAAATAATAGTGGCCACATGTTGCGTTCCTGTCTTTTCAATTCTCATCCTTAAACATAATATATTTGTTGTTTGCATGCTAACGAGCACATAAAATTCGGAAACATGGCAGTCTGATATACTCAAATCGGACACTAAAATGAAATTTCGAATTTTATGAGCTGTATCTTCAGTGTGCAAATGTTTGTTATTCGTTATTTGTATAGTAAGAAATTCATAAGCATAATGCGAGACATTTATTAGGGATCATTAAATTAAACAACCATTGCATTTAATTGCTGCTGTCTTCTAGAAAAAAGCCAAAATATCACGGGATTTATAGTCGGTTGCGGGCAAAAATCTACATTGAAAAAAATTGTACCAATGAACCATGAAAAAAGAGCAGAGAAAATTATAGCAGAAGTGTAATAAAATTTAATTTTATTATTGGATTGAAAAGGCAATAATTACGAGATATGTTGATGGTTTGTGGCTGTGTTTACGCACGATAACCCAAGTAAGTTTAAACATTCATTTTATATTTACTATCCCCTTTTGCTACGAAGGTCAGGAAAATATAAATTACGACATCTTTGTAGTAATCGAGAAGTGAACCTATCAAAAATATTACCCGCATCAAGATATAGTAAAAGTTGAATAAATATCCCGAAAATCCACATCAGCTGCACGCATAATGGAAATTTGATTTCGAAATCAAAGAAAATTTGCTGTGGAAATAAGGAATACTTTCGATACTTTTCCAAACAAATAAGTAATGATTTAATAAATGTTTAGAGGATCTTTGTAAAATTCAAATACGATCTAGTAGCTTTACTTCTCACACTAGCCGACGTACCAAACTTTACAACGTTGTTTTTTTTTTCAACATTTAAAACACACTTACGGCGAGGACTACTGAAGATTAATTTTTGACTTCACCCACTTTGACTCTGAATTTCAATCAATCATTGCCAAATCGAATTTCTTCCTTCGATTCTCCAAAATCCAGAGAAGATTAGTTACACATTTCTACAATGAAAACAGTTGCCCCCTATCAAACTCCTTCTGCAAAAAATTACCATGAAAAAGCTTAAGCTGTACTAGAAGAACCATTTTTTTGAGTCCCTTTCGAATATTTGATGTATGAACATGTAAATTCTCTATTCATTCAATTCCTTTGTAGCCCGTTCAAAGTCGTTGCGTAAACGATTTGATAGAAGTTTTTCATACACGAATTTCCACCGTAAAGTGTTAGGACGATGAGTATGTCTTAAAGGGCTTCCTATTGTATGCTATTATTCGTTTCGGCTCCCTTGGGGAATGTTATTTATTTTCACTAAGAAAATTTTCTTCTTTTTTTCAATTTTTATCGTCGTTGTCGGTACTTTATAACATTCTGAATCGTCAGATAAATAACATCAGAAGGGATGAGTATCTGTTTCGGTACATACACTTTGTGCAATTCGTATTTGTTCATGAATAAACATGGGGGTGTTGATAAGCTCAAGAAAAATTTTAGGGGTTGGAAAGAGAAATATTGTCTTCATTTCTCAGCCGTAGCCGATGAGTAGCAGCTGAATGCTCGGTGAATTTGTGAACGCAACTGCACTTGAACGACGACCTTAATATGCTCTGCTTCATAAAATCTGAAATTACTTTAAGGATTAGGACTAAGCCCTGCAATCATCTTATGGATCTCGTATGGTAGCCTTTACTTGATTAAAAATGAAGAAAAAACTAGATAGGGAATCGTAAAAGGGATGGACGGGCAATTGGAGATTACGTTTAACAAATAGAGTTTGAGTCACAATGATGGGGATGGGCTGGCTCTTGCATTCATTTAGTTTAGAGAATTTCTGGGAAAGTATTAACCTGTAAAAATGTTCATTCGGGACACTCTGTGTAGGAAAAAACTAATACATTTATTCTTTATCGTTGGAATATTAGCGCGACTTTAAAGATTAATATGTGACTAACATTATATTCATAGTAGGCTTAAGATTCTTTCGGTGACGGCCAAATAAAACTTTTGCGACAGCAGTAACCAAAGCACTTGCCAGGCGAAATGATCGTCGATTTACTTGGTATTATTTGCTCCACGGTTCATGCCTTACTTTCAATTAGTTGTTAAACATTATTTGTTCTCAAAGGTTGGGAGTTATTATTACTACTGTACCCTCAAGTTCCTACGTTGGCCTGGTGGTACTTGGCGAAGTTTAAAATAAATATGGAACCCGAAATAAAGAAAACACTTGGGCTGGGGATATAAATCTCAACGTGTTAGGAAGTCACGACCTCCCACATGCAGATTTTTTGCAGGAATCAGGCTGAGAATAAGTCGCATAGAATTTTATTATTTTGGACCTCGGACGCCCAGTAAAGGTTGGGGGAGCGTCACCGTCAACCCCAAGCATAGTTCTGTACTGTTGGGACTGTTGAAAACTACATACTGGACTTGGAAGTGCCCACATCCCCTGGAAGCAGATGCTGCGATTCTCAGCTATAGAGAGACCCCCAAGCTAGCAGCGGACCGAAAAATTCACCTTAGGCCAATCTGGCTACAAAATAAGTCGATGACAAAACGCAAAAAGAGTGACACACATGAGTAATGATTGTGGTCCTTAAAAATAATAGGAAACGTTACCAACGACTAGAAAAATGACAATATAAACATAAAAGTTGGTTTCAGTTAACCCAAGGATCTGGTTGTTAGGGTTCAGCAATCCCGCTGCAGGTGGCTAAGGACAGACAAGAAACGATCTTAAGAGCTTAGGAAAGTCATCCAAAAAATAACTACAAGCACTGTCAATATCTCTCCCTACGTAAATGGCAAACACAGGAAAGTTGCCCACTATAGTCGTCTTGTAAGAGAAGTCTCCCATGTAAGAGAATAGTCCCATGGCAAGGAGAGGAGATCAACCCTACGTTCAAATTCTGAGGACTGAAAAAATCATTATGCCATTCCCGCAAAGCATGGATCTATAGAACTAAGTACGATGCATTAAAAGATCGCTCGCGGGCAGCGTAAGTCTGTTCTACTGATTAAGCCGGCAGACGGGAGGACTTACGTCATTCTCTTGAAAGAAACAAGAGAAAATTTAAAGCCGAAAAACAGGAAGAATGGTCTCCTCGTGAAACTTGGCGCAGAATCAACAAATTCGGATTTTTTACAGAGTGCTTTACGTGCCTCCTTGGCTTTAAAGCTGTTAACTCGACATCACAGCCAGCCATCGCCATCTTTGAAAATAACAAACATTGATTTCGTCGCTTTTAAACCTACCAATCTTAGAGGGCAAAAGATCTTAATAGTTGATATTCCAGAGATGGATACAAAACTCGCGTAGTATGATAAAACTGAATAGTATGCAAAACTCGCCGAAGGGTGGACTACGTTCGTTGCTGTACTTGCCTTAACCTCGGACACATTTCTCCGAACTTCAAGATGCCCAATCATAACAATCTGCCATACAAAAGGGACACTCCCAGCGATAAGCCAACATAGTGCACAAATAACCAAACTGCATCATTTGCAAGCCCGAGGCTCTGATGCCTGATGTTGATGATATTCCAGGAAGTGAAAGATGTTTGGAGTTTAATGAGGCACTCAGCAAGAGAAAAGCAAACTTTGATCAAAAACGATGACTGAACTCTGCTCAAGCTATATTTTTATACAACCGCACAAAATCTCGGTATTCCGATCTAAAAAAAAACCTGCTGTTGATATCTGAGCACATCCTATGCAGCATGGAAGAGTCTGGATGGTACTCTTTCTGCCACCATATTCATCTGGATACAGGATACCATTCCGCACCCTGTTCAGAACTGCTTTAGCAAGGATACTGATCAAATGTGCGGACATGAAATCAATCAGTGTCTTTTTCATATCAAATGAGCCAACGTCATCCTTTGAGAATAAGCTCAATGAACTGGAAAAAGTTATCTCTAGCACGAAAAGGCGAATCCTTGTTGATTTCAACGTCACGGCGATTAAATTGGGAATCCCTCATTTACATTCTAGGGGCAAACGAACCCTAGAAATGGGGCTAGGACGAAATTTTACGTCATAAATGTTGAAATAACATCAACACTTTTGATAGACTGCTTGGAAACGTGGAACATCCTGGTCGTGACGTTTGATTCGGAGTTCTCGCTGAATAAGATACACAATTGGAGGATAACTGGGCAAATTAACCAGACCCTAAGCCGCAGGAGGAAACATTGCCAAAATGAATTTGAAATTACTCGCCGGAGTTATCACTGGAGAAGGAGAAGGGTTTTTAAGCCGTGACGAAGACCATCGTGGGGACTAGTTGATCCTCAGTCGAAAACGTTGTGAACTGCAAGAACACGAAAGCAAGGCTTCCTGCTTGCGAAACATGGTTCAGGACATCAGCATTGATCCCAATGCTTGGACTGTATTATTGTCCTACGGACAATACACCTTTTCTGCATGTACAAGATAGTCAAGGCATCGTTCATACCTCCCTGAAACAGTAGATACACCCAAAATGTAACGCGGCAGACGGTGCAATTTCTATAAAATTGGAACTTTGAATGAAGCATTACGTGCGGACGGGTACTCTTATAAAGAAGGGCATTATGATCGCTTTTTGGTACAAAAGGATAGCGGATATCTCTTTCCCTGTCATCGATATCTGCTGAAATTGGAATTCCGCTAGCCTGAGGGTAACACTTGCTTAGACTGAAGAGGTAACTTGAATGAATTAATGTGGGAAACAGTTCCATGCTATGTTCTCGGTTTGACAGGGGTGGTACACCAGACTAAACTGTGGTCTAGTTTCCATTAGCAGTCTGACATTTAAGATGGTAATAGCTCTCAGCCAAAACAAATTAATTATTATTTTTTTAGTTTGCAAATAAGAATAAATAAATACAGTCATAAATATATCTATATACGAGGGCGAATCAAATATAAACGGTAATTTTCCTGTTATGGTTTACACGCTGTTCCGTTGTGGATATAGTAGTAGGCGATTGTTGCTTGGTTCTTAAGGAGTGGGGGAAGCAGCTTGGCTAGCGCCTGCGCTCAGTTTTGTTGTCAGTGCAGCCATGACAGAGCAAGAGGTACATTCATCTGTTGCGCAACGCATAATAATTAAGTTTTTGAGCAATGAAGGCGTTAAATCGTCAGAAATTTTTACTCGCTTGAAGGCTCAGTTTGGGGACACTACACTGTCTCAGAATCGGGTGTATACCTGGGCCAGAGAATTTAAGGGTGGCCGAGAACGTGTCGAAAACGAAAGCCACTGTCGGCGCCCAAGGTCAAGTCTTACAGATGACAACATTAGTGCCATTCGAGAGCTTATTGAAGGTGATCGCCGGTTAACTATTGCTGAAATCTCGTCGGAAATTGGTATCAGTTACGGGAGCGTTCAAGCCGTTATCACTGACAATCTCGGCTTTAAAAAAATTAGTGCTCGATGGGTTCCGAGGTTGTTGAGCGAAAATCAAAAACAGATCAGGTCGGAGATCTCTGAGAGACTTCTGAACCGATTTCGACAAGAAGGGGAGGCATTTTTGAGGCGCATCGTCACGTGTGACGAGACGTGGGTCCATCATTACACTCCCGAGTCGAAAATGGCGAGTAAGGAGTGGCGAAGGAAGGATGAAGGCTGTCCAGTGAAGGCCAAAACTCGCCTCTCAGCAGGAAAAGTTCTTGCGACAGTTTTCTTTGACTCAGGGGGAGTTTTACTCGTTGATTTTCTTCACGATCAACGAACCGTGAATGCGGCTTACTATAGTCAGCTTTTAAAGTCGGCAAAAGCCGCCTACCGAAATAAAAGACGAGGTATGCCCATTAGAGATGTCATCCTTCTCCATGACAATGCCAGGCCTCACACCGCATTGTTAACAAGGGATACATTGGAAGAAATGCGCTGGGAAACCCTCGAACACCCTCCTTATAGTCCAGACTTGTCCCCTTGTGACTATTTTTTGTTCGCGCCGTTGAAGGAATCACTTGGAGGAAAGCGATTCGAAAGTAATGAGGAAGTCGAAGAGCACGTGCGCAATTGGTTGACAACTCGCCCTCAAACTTTCTATGAACAGGGAATATTCAAGCTTCCAAATCGGTGGCAGAAGTGTGTACACAATGCAGGAGACTATATTGAGAAATGTTAATAGTGTAGTTTATGTATTATATTATTTAATAAATATATATTCTTAAATTACCGTTTATATTTGATTCGCCCTCGTAAATATTAAATGAATATTAATAATTTATGAAAAAAATTTATGGTTTCAACAACTTCCATCTAACCTCATATGCTTCTTGTCCAACACATCTAAACTTCGACGAAATTTGAATTTGTTAAAAATGGCCGTCGAAATTTTGAATCGAATCCTTACTTGAAATTGTAAAAACATTTTTCGAGCTATTCGCGAGCGGTTTCTCTTAAATATTTAATGACTGCCAATCATCTACTACATTTCACTAACTGCTGCCATTCAATTTATCTTCCAAATACCAGCATCACAAATTATTTGTATCTACTATTCGCCAAACTTGTATGGTATATATTTTTGATTACACTCCCCCTAACACAATTCACACATAATAAATCTAATGTGACGTTATCGAAGCTTGTCTGTTGGTCTTCATGTTCAACTTCTCGAAACAATCCCCAAACAAACTACATAACCATCAATACCTGCGGGGAAACATCAGAGCAAAATCGGTACGGGCAGATTCAACGTTGGCAAAGGGGTGTTAATAAGAGAGGTCACATGATGAATGCCTAGCCATTAGTCTTTTATATCCCGGAAATCCGCCAGCCGTTGAACAAACCGAAGAGAGGACGTAGACACAATGTCAGCGGAATTTTCCTGTGTTTCCCGATTCCTCTTTCCAAGTATTACTCAAATTCCTGATAGAATGTGCCACGGTACAGGACTATAAAAAACCCCGTTCTAACATTCAAATCCTTCCGCTGAAAAATGTAAAGCCACAAAAAGTTCAAAAATCAAATGTTGAGAATATCGAGGTTGAAAGCTGAATGCTGCGGGGTGGACTGTATTTTGTATATCCTTTTTCTGAATCTTGTGGTACCTTCGGCATTGTGTTATGTTTGGATGCCCTGTACTAGAAGGGCTATTAATTTCTCTTCGACACGCATTCTTTCCGAACAATCTTAATTGGAAACAACCCCTTGATTAAGTTTTCTAGTATCTGCTCATCCTGTTTGATATGTTTAAGATGTCGCTTCCGAAGAACTTAACGGTAATCGTCAGGGAAAAAATGAAGTCACCAATAATGTGTAATGGTCATGACCCTCCACCACATCGCAAGCCTCCGGTACCAAGATGGCTTCATTATCTTCTCTATTACTTCGAAGTATATTGTCATAAATTATTCATATCTGCCCCTTTTTACACCCTCGCAATATTGTCCCTCATTGTTTGCAATTGCGGTGGTTGTGGACATTTCAAGATTCACCACCACCACCAACATGACACTTTATCTTCATTCGAATATTTGGTGCTCGTTTTTGCAGAGGAGATTTCACTTTGTGGATGAAAGTTGTGATTAATTGATTGCTTTAACGCCAGTAAAATGTGATGAAACATCGATCAGCATATCCTTTTACCGAGATATGAGGGGCAAAAAATATGTCTCTCTCGTACGGATATCTTTATTTTCGAACTATTTTCGAGATGTTTTTGAGTTGTCTAAGCAGAAATTGTTGATCATATCGATTATGTTGCTGATTTTAAGATTAAATATTTATATTGTTTACTTCACTGTAGCACTTTTCACACAGAAATGGTATCTGGGGATGAGTATTGGAAAAGGCAACATATGGGACCATACCCAGGCTTATGATAATTATGAAGAGTTAATTCAAATAGAACGATTCATCTTAAGTTCCGAATTTATTGCAAATCCTTTTATACCGAAGGATCGTCATTCTAGCTGCATGGACCTTCACATGTTGTATTTTACACATTTGAAACAGGAGAATTGCGAAAGAGTATCAGAAAGTCACACATGCGAAGAATTCATTCTCTTCCCCATATGCAGAATCCCTTCTCGAGTCTTTAGATCAATGTTTTATCGCAATCTTCAAAACTGATAAGACTCAAACCATTGAAACAATTCTGCAACACAGTAGAGCCAGATAAAAGTAAAATGTTCCTCCTGGAATTGGAAGAATTTCAGTTTTGGATTGCGTAATAAAGACATCCTTCTATGGCTCCCCCGCACAGATTGTCCAAAAAGAAATTCCTAATTCATCCACAGAAGCCTATGCAATTAAATTATCCATGTTGCTCATCAGACTGGTGGAGTGGGATTTTCAATCTGAATAGACAAGACCTAGACGGCTTGTTTCAGGAACCCATGGTAGCTGAAGCTGAATTAGTAAAAATAATTAATAAGTCTTATGAAGACACCATCGCCTAAGGAGACACAGAGAGTTTTCCTGAAGAATCTTCTGAAGAAGAATGAATGAAGAATGATGGGGATGGGAAATGAGGTTGAGATCAACCTCTCTGCTAAAGCAAAGTAATTAGAGCTTGATTTAGTGAAGATTGATCCGTCACTTTCACGCAAAGGAACTTCCAAAAACATCTTATTTAGAACAATTCTTAGGATTTCTTAACAATGCGGAAAATAAGAGATTGCCATCCTCCAACCTTAGCTATGAAAATAATTCCCGAAAATGAAGAGAGAGAAACAAAGAAGAGAAAGAGAAAGAGAATTCGTATTTTGAATAGCGACTGCTAGTATGATATTTCCAATGGTAAGGATCCTTTATGTTTTCTAAGAAGACAAGTCAACATTTGATGGGTGTCACTGGTTAAATTAACATGTTCGGCGCCAAGCGTGATTCAGTTGAGTTTCCGCGGACCTAAGTTTAGCTGAGAAGTAAACGGAAATATCAACAATGTCACTCGAGTAGGTCCGTGCGTCGTCGATTATCTACATTTACAGAGCCTTAGACCTATTAAAATGATACATTGTTTTGTAAGAATTGTAAGAAGCTTCTTCTGGACTTTTAAAAGCTTAACACTAACAGACCTTATCGCTTTCACCTTCCCTGGAAAGCGATAAGCGTTTCGGCTAAAGATCTGCGAGGGATCTCAATGCAATTATTCTAAATCATTCAGTTGAGATGAATAATTTTTCTGGAACGCATATCATTAATTTTTTATCCCAAAAATGCTCATTAGACGACGTGAAAGTACAAGTGAAAAGGCCCAGATATAATACTGCGTGACGGCGATACGTGAGCGCGATGCGTTTCTCGTTCGTCATCGCGCAACGCATTCAATTTACAATGCACGCAATGCGAGCAAGAATAATGTTCATATGACAAATGTCAAATTTGTGACGTTTATAAATGAAATTCGCTTGCAATTATTTTTTGATTTTCTAAAAGTTTTGAATTTGGAATTTTCCTTCGTGTAACAATTAAAAGCCTCTGCAAGGATGCACGAAATTATCCCCTGAAATTCATTTACAATAACCCTTGTACTTAAAAAGTAATTAAAGCGTTTGAATTCGAAATTTCATATAAGCGCCGCATCCGACAAACTTCAAAACACTTCGTTGCGAAGAATTTTCGATTCTCCGAATATTTCTCGCCTCGCATTGACGCATCGCAGTCATTGTACGATGATGTATACAAATGCATGTTTCGAAAACCGGTTGACATTTTGTGCGAGACTCTCGTCACGCTCTCGTATCGCTGTCTCGCAGTAATGTATCTGGGCCTTAAGTGAGAGTAGTGATGAAAACGTTGTTAGTTTTAGAAAAAAGTTATCAATAGAATTTTATCGAGTTCAGACTCGGATACTAATGAATCATATGCAAGTGAGAATTCGAAAGACATGCTAGAAGAACTGATTGTAGACAAAGAAGTGGAATTGACCACAGCAGATGATTCATTAGAAAATATCCAACGGAACGAGTTCGCTAACAGGAAATAATCATGTCCGTTCACCTGAAAAAGCGGGTTTCTGTTGGATTTGCCGTCTGACATTACCCCGAGTGAAGTTCTGTCGCTACTCTTGAATGAAACCGTAAAAAAGTTTTTTAATCACAGAAACTAATAGATATGTCGAGCTGTTGAACATGAAATGACTAGTCACGCTAGACAGAGTAAGTGGAAACTCATCGCTTCCGAAGAAATCAAAAAAATTATTGGGCTGATGATTTGGATGGGTCTAGTACAAACACCGCTCAGGAAATGTCGGTCAACAGATCCTCTATATACAATTTTCTATTTCGTTTTGTACAAAATATAAAGTACAAACTTGCCAACAATGAAACGATAGTACAAAATAAGAGATTTGAAAAAGTTTTACCACTTTTAAACATTTTGACGGATAATTACCAAGAATTCTTTTCAATAGACCAGGATATATTTGTCGACGAAACAACGATATGCAGGAAACGTGGAGGGGACGACTAGTATTTCGGCATTATATTCTAACAAATTTTTCAAAACTGGTTGTAAAACTGTTCAAACTCAGCGCTACCGAAGGATATACATGGCATTCAAAAATATATCTCGACGAGATAATAGTGGAAAAAGGCAAGTTGGCCTAGCAGATAATGTCTGCACTGACCTTGCAGACAAATTACACTGGTCAACAAGGTTTTTGCCCATTGATAATGAGTTGTAATATCAAGAAGTACGTTGTGACTATTCATCAACCATAGACGTTTCACGGCTGGCTTAGTTCGATTTTCTGATTTATGCTCATGGTGTGCTTGTTGTAACATGTATGGAGTGTTAACGCCGCGCATATCAAAAATTAAAAGAAAATTAAAATTAAAAATTAATTAGGGAAAATTAAAAGAAGGGATTTTTATAGGGCCTCAAATACGAAAGTTGATAGCGACAATACTTTTAACAATAAATTGAATAAAGAAGAGAGCAAGGCTTCGAAATCCATGGTACAGTTTTAACTAATTTTCTCGGAAATGTGAGAGCTAAAAACTATAGAACACTTGTAAAAGATGTGATTGAAGCCTTGCACGTTATTTTCAGTAAAATGTCCCTCAAAATACATATTCTGGACTCACATTTAAATTTTTTACCTCAATGTATGGGAGACGTTAGTGAAGAGCACGGTGAGCGTTTCCACCAGGATATAGTAGGCATGGAACAGCGTTATCAGGGAAAGTGGAGCCATGTTATGCTAGCAGACTATTGTTGGACGTTAAGAAGAGGAGGAGATCATAATACTATTGTAGTATACAAATGGAGAGATCCACAAAATATTTTCCCATTATGACTGCAAACCCTGATTCTACACATCGCGGTCGTCCTCGAAATATGAAACCTTTGGCTATAAGGGCGTACAATATTGGGAAAACTGGCGTTGACAGGAGCGACCGGATGGTGTCATATGCAACAAACACATAAAAAAGCATTAAGTGGTACCGAAAGGTAGTATTACATTTACTTTTAAGTACATATTAAATTATACATTTAAATACATATCTAGTGTATCAGAGAGCTACTTAAAAGAAAATTGAGTTAAGAAAATTCCCGGAGTTTTCAGTCACATAATGGTTGTCCTCCAAAAAACTGTGCCCTACACTAAAAGCCACAAAATGAAGAAACAGAAACAGAATCAGCAAGGCAATCCTGTATGGAGGATGTGTGTCCAGTGCTCCTTAAAAAAGAGGGATATTGTCGAACGCCAACAAGCAAAGAAAAACGTTAAAAAACGACAAGATGTTGTTTGAATTACCCAAAATCGCCACAAATGTGCTTCGACTGTTTCAACGAATGTGATGCGACGAAGATAATGTAATATTTAGAATGTCCTGAATAGACATTTACAAAAAGTAGAGTCTAGTTTGTATATTTTCGATATTACAATGTTATGCTGTATATTCTATATGTTTGTTCTGTATATTCTATATGTCGTGTTCCACAACTTGAACAAGAAAAGCGTCATCCATATATGGGTGACGTGGTCACCCATATATGGCTTACCCGTCACCCAAGAACGGGAGACGCGGCGCCGAACATGTGAAAAATTATTGAATTTACAAAATTTACCCATTACATTTTTAGGTTTCACTTCTCCTGAAGTAAGTTTCGTTATGATTGAAACCTTTCGTTGAAAGGATTTTTTAAGGAGTTAAGTAAACTTAAAAAATTTTTTACAATAAATAAGACAAAAATGTTGTTCTTTTATTAAATGCTTCTGAACTTTTGAAACCAAATGAATTATGAATTAAGCCGCGTTTTCGTGGTATCCTTTGCGGACATGCTGTTACGTTTTCCATTGTGTAGGTGACATGAGGACATAAAACCAAACAAACAAAAAATAAAATAAATTAAATAATAAATAAAAGAATTATGATCGAGGGCAAGCGCTTTTGGATGAGGATTATTTGTTATGATCTAATGAAATTTTGGTTAAATTTTAATTTGGACTCATATTTTTCAGTTAAAAGAAAGTCATACGAAATAAAATAGAACTAAGACTAGAATTAAAATGTAATTTGTAATTAAGAAGAAAAAAACAAAAAAAGGAAGTAAATATTAGGAAAAAAAAAAAAGAATAAAGTTGAAAAAAGAATAAATATTGGGAATTAATTGTAAAAGAATTTTAATTGACAAATAATAAAGTTAAACAAAAAGTAGAATTTTTAACGTACAAAAATTTCCCGCTTGTTCACACGATGTTTCTCATGTGAATTGTTGTAGTGTTCTATGACTGAACTGGTCTTCGTGTCGGACGAGGATGGCCTGTCGTGGGATGCTCTATGAATTTCCACCGGTTCATAATAATTCGTGTCATTAATACAGAGGCGCTCACGCTTCCCGCCAGCTTAGTCGCTTGATCAATGACGTAATCGTTAAAAATTTGATCCAGTGAAAAAAGGTCCAAGTGGAAAAGTGGAAATTGAGTTCCAATACAAGGGAAAAACTTATCCGTGAGACTGAAAGGGGACCGGGAGAGTTCATCGTGGGCGACCGAGTAGCGCGAAGTGGATTTGCTTGTGGAGTTTGGATTCCCGGTGAAGAATGCACGCACCGGGTGGAGTGCAGACGTCACTGAACAGGTAATTATCGATCGAGTCTCAACACTAGAAGACGTTTGCCGTGTAAGATTACAATTGCCTCGCTTGTTTGGACGTGAGCGACAAATGGGCCGTCAACGTTTTCTCATCTTAGTGGTCTTGTATCTTGTAGTAAAACGGTTGGTTACATCCCTAACTTACAACCTATAACAACAATACACAAAATAAAACTTTTTTCTGAGAACTTGAACTTTTTTTGAGAAAAACTGAGACGAGAAAAAGTAAATTGAATATTGTTTATTTTGATATTTGCTTTTATTTGTCTTTATATTTTTTTATTTCTATTTTATATAAAATATGAAAGAGGAAACTTCTTGTCTGTTTGTGTATATATGTGTGGTTCGAGAATCAGGACTTTCAGAATGTCCTCCACGCCCACGCGTCGAGCTACTCGAAATTAACCTCCTTCGGCCGCCACTATACGACCTTTGTATTTTCTAAAGAAAAAATATCCTTGTCCCTTGTTCGGTGCTGCTGCGACCTATCGGCTACCCCAATAATTATTTACTATATTATTTTTTATAACTATATTATTTTTTGGTTATATTGCTTTGATAGTAGGCAACAATACATCTGTTTATCTCATTAATTTTGCATTCCAATTCTATCGTGTTGAAATGCAAATAATTGTTACATAGTTTCTGAAACTAGAATTCGTTACAAAACTTCGGGGTACAGCGCGAAAGGCGTTGATTGCGCCTCATTCAATCAAATTTTGTGGTGCTCAAAATCATAACTCTTCAAAATTTTCGTTCTTATTTTTAGAGATCACATTTGTAGATTATTTAGATGATTGGTAGATAGGCTCTTAAGCGTTATTGAAACCTTACGAGTAGACAACTGGTCTCTATTCCTATATATATATGCTCGCAGTGTATCTATATCACATATGAATATCGACAATACAATGCTCTGGAATAAAATCTCTAGAATATGGTATCAACTAAGAAAAATGCCACTTGGCCATCAAGATTAAAGACCAACAGATGTCAAACACTAATTTGACACTCCTCTTATTCATAGCTAATCCCGATTTGTGTTGCGTCAATAGTTTCGTAACCTTTTCATCGTAATTTACACCTTCTTTTGGCTATCTACATGTGTGTATCAACTCGTGCTCATACTTGCTTGCTACTGTTCGATTGTTGGCCGTTGATTGGGAAAATTGCGTAATTTGAATAAGACGAGGCTCGCATGCCACCTTGCTTGCAACGATAAAATATAATATTAGCGAAATCGCGCAAGAAATTGTCCATGAACGGCAACTGCAAGATGGTAATCATCTTATTCATATGCCACATTAAGTCTCGTTACATAAAACATTATCACTTGAGAGATCATGAACGGAGTAGTCCTGGCGTACTAAACCGCATTGGCTTAGTATCGATGTTCAACACGTATTTATATCTGCCGGCGCGTTCGACAGGTATGAGCGCCTCCCGGGACGCTATGATGCATGTCCTCCTCCAAACTGTTATTTGAAGATTCTACGCTACAGTAGCTCATAGTGTTTTGCGAACGTTGCATAGCTGTTGAACTGGAAACAGTGGGAGTGTGTCGTTCTTCCCGTTGAAAAAGGAACTGGTTGCAAATTCAGCGTCTCAGCAGTAAATATGCACATGAATATTAAATTAAGCAAACACACTCACGTAAGCATGGATATCTCGAGAAATCCCTAAATCGTTGAATACAAGACTTGTAGCCTTGACCAATATTGGTAGTATTGCTGTAACCATACAAACATTCTTCTCCTCCACTTTTGTGTTAAGATGCTCGATAGTCGCACTGCCGGCATCTTAACAAATTCCTCTGACACTTCGGCGTCTAGAATCAAGACTGTTGCCGTGGAGCGTACGTTATAGAGTGCAAAATGGGCTTTCCATTTTCTTGAGACATTGGTTCAGGTGAGTTCAGATGGGTTCAGCTTGAGCTAGAGGTGTGAGAAACATTGTACGATGTCACCGATGCCACCGCAATGCAGGATTGCAACGAACGAAACGAGCAAGAAGCAAGAAACAGTCTTGTACTTAGTCTCGGACTACGGCCATGTTACATAATTTAATTGTTAATTAACTGACATTGCAGCGATTTTCACGTTCAACAAGCACAAGGCTCCCTCTTGTGACGACAAAAACGCTGATACCTCTCTATGGCTTTCCTTTGTAATGGCTGTTGTGTAAATAGTTATGAACTGAGAGAAATTAATCTCAATTTGATCAGTTTGCATTGTTGTTGCCAACTTATTTAATTTTAGTTAAAGGCTTTTTTCATGCTAGTAGAATTACAATGTGAAAAGGCAATAGTCTTTCGGAAACACTATAAAGTGTCTTTCTACGGCCTTAGAGGTGACTATAATTTCCTCACTTTTCCATCCTCATTTTTGCCACCGTAAAATATGGAAAGGAAAATCTTCGTTCAGATATTTATTATTTATGTTCATTTGTAACCCTTAGTTATTGTTGCAGTCTTAAAATTTACAAAGAACACGGGCTGTAGGTCATGTTGCCACTAAATGTCAATTAGAAGGTCCAGCGATCCTGTCCGAATTTCGGTTTATCTTGACAATTCGCCTGTACCTACCACAACTAGGATAGGTGGATTCGTACTTCGATACCATTAATACAAATACAAAAATCACTTCAGCGGCACTGTTCCGCCGATGCTGAGTATTTCTACAACTACACCCTCTGGAGAACTATCTTTAGTTAGAACCAGAGATGATCCATATATGGTGTAGAGAGGGCATATGCCCAAATTTTTGTCGGCAATCCGCAAAATTTAGACATATTGACACAAATCCACTGATACTCACTCATAAACACTCATAGGAAATATAAATGTAAGGACAAGAATTTCGTGGTCTGAACCATGGTAATAATCATTGCAATACTTGTTTGCTATGATTCAAGCAGAAGTTTTGTTTTGATTCGTATTTTCGAATTCAAGTACTCATAAACATCATTTCTTCATTAAATCAATAAAATTATGGAAAAAAATTTCAATAACATTACAAGAAAATCAACTGAACGGGAAAGTTAACTTCACACGAACATAGTTACTCGAACAATTAAGCCCCGTATGATGGATATGATTTTGTCCAGTACTCACGATATGTTTGCAAATTCCTCTGCAGTGTCGATTGGGTATGCTTGTTGAAGATGACGAAGATGAAGATAATAAAGCACTTTTGGCCTGAACATTATCCCTTAAAGTTTTTCAGCAAACGTTCCCCGGACTGTGTCGAGTGTCTAGAAGTGATAACTTTAGGTGACCTTCTTCTTTGGTGAATCTTAAGAAGAAAACATTCAAATACTGCCACCTAAAACCGACGTATGGAGGTTTGAAAAAGTATAAGCGATAACCCGCGAAAAGTGTCAACCATGCTACCAGACTACCCACTAAACACCCCCCCCCCCCCCCTATCAAGAGACCCTAGCTTGGAACTATTTGACACATTACTTCGGGCTAGGCCTCTTTTTCATTCGCCCTAGGGCACCGTCAGCGTAGAGACATCTCCCCCCAGCGGGAGGGTGCAGGATGGAGGAGGACTGCTGGAAAGGAGACCTCCCTAGATCCCAAGCCCAAGGTTTTCCATGATACCTTTTTTTCCTGTAAGTATTGCCCGAGAGTAATGTGTCACACAGGTCCATTTGTCGAAAGTTTTTTTTTCATTTCTCCGACCAGATTTTTTCGAGAAAGCTCTCCCTTTACCTCCCACAAGTCCTGCCGCATCCGGTTCCACTTTCGACAGATAAAGGAGGTGTGACATGCGTCGTCCCTTTCCCTTGGGCAGAAAATGCAGTCTGGGGACCGTGATAAATCAATCTTGTGCAGGTAAGACTGAAATACCCATGCCCGCTAAGAAGCTGGGTGAGGAAATATCAGTCTCACCGTGCCTTCAATTTAGCCACGATCCCACGTCCCCTATAAGACGGGCAGTCGAGCGACCAGCTGGCCATTTATATTTCAAATATTAAATTCATTACATATACCTTTACATGTACATGTACATGTTACTTATACATTACATGTACCTTTTAAAAAAATTCATCTTCAAAACACCGCAAATGTTCGCATATGTTTTTTCCTGTTTTATTGGTAAATAACATTAAAAAGCCAAAGATGAAATCATTGCCGTGCCAACAGGGATGACAATTTTTAAGTTGACATGCCTAACTACGCGGAACTCGAATTTCACCGAGAGTTGTCACCTGTATTCAGTTGACACAGACCAGGTAGCCTATTGTTGTATTAGGTTGTGTAATAAGTTCCCAAAAACTAGTAACATAACAAATTATTCAATAATATAGTCCCCGTCATTGTTGACGACCTGCTCCCACCTCTCAATCAGTTAATTGATTCCAAAATCATCGGTCCGGGTCTCAAAGAAGTGGGTAATCCAGGTTTTGAGGTCGTTTTGGCTGTCGAAGATTTTGCCCCTCATTTGGTTCGACATCTATCGGAATAGATTATAATCCGTCGGTGCAATGTCTGAAAAGTACAGCGGATGCGGTAGAACTTTCCACTCAAGATCGTTAAGAGCCTCCGTAACGATATTTGCAGTGTGTGGGCGCGCATTGTCGTGAAGAAGGATGACTTGACCGCGCCGATCTGCTCTTTTTTGTTGAATCGCTTCATTGATACGATGAAGCTGGGTAAGATAGCGTTCCTTGTTGACAGTTGCTTGTGGCTACGAGTTGCTCGATGTCGGGCAAGGTTTTTAGCTACCTTATGCCGACAATTTTGCCACAATCGAGTTGTGCGGAACCCAAGCTCCCAGCTTTTGCTTAAAGTCCATGGAGTTAAGGTGGTTGGCGATGGTCTTGAAACTTCAGTCCATCTTTTCGGCCAATTCTCGTGTTGTTTGGCGAGCATCATCCTTCAAAAGCGCCTTGAGATGGTCCTCGTCGGACTCAGCAGGACGGCCGGAGCGAGGCGTGTCATCCAGGTGAAAATGGCCGCTTTTTACCAGTCTTGAGCAGTTCTAGCAGCTAAAGCATCTGTCCCGTACACGTCGCAGATGTCCCTGACAGCTTTCGTCGCTTTTTGACCACGACGAAGGGCAAAGTAAAGCAGGTGTCGAAAATGAACTGTTTTGCCGCCTGGGATATCCATTTTCAGAGCCTGAAAGTTTGTTTAAAATAACAAATTTAAAAAATTGAAGCACAGGGTTTTGAAGAGCGGAAAGAGAGCTTTCGAATGCATATATTGACTTCACGAAACAAAACATATAATCACAAATACAAATAAAGTTGGAAAAAAAAACGCAGGAACTTATAACACAACCCAATAGTAACCTGTTTATGTGTCATGGGAGACAAAATGCCAGTACCTATGAATCGCCAAAGTTTAAATTACATTGCTAGAAAGTGCGATTCAACCTTCAACCATTAAACAACTTCATCCTTCCCTTTTTCTTTCCAACCGAGTTTGGGACAGGCTTACACGAAATTATAGTGCTACTGATGGCAGGAGCCACAGAAATTGTACAGTCCATTGACCTTTTGCCCGCAGATACGAGCGGAACGTGAAAACTTCATACAATTTTTATTCTGACATACTTCCACATCAACTGCATCAATTTTCACACCATACGCTTCGGAGAAGTTTCCTCGTCTTCCTCTCAATTTGCATTATTTCCCGAATAAAAGTGTGACAATCCGATGATTTCGGTACTTTTCTCGGCCACCATTCTTGTGTGGTCATATAAAAATCTGAACTTAAATGGAAATTTTCGCAAGGATCAGTCTACATATGGTCATGTATGGTTGGTTGCGATAGGACTTCCAGGCCTATTATTATTTACAGCCCCGATTCAGGTTAATCGTTCTTCATTGAGACGAAATTTTGGACATATAAGCTTATCAGGGTTAGGAGTTATCCAGGGGGTTCACCCGATAACGTGAGGAAATCTAAACGAATTAAGGCCCAGATGCAATACTGAGAAACTGCGATACGAGAGCGCGACGAGAGTCTCTCAGCAAATGTGAAGCAGTTTTCGAAACATGCATTTGTATAAAACATCGTACAATGATTGCGATGCGTCAATGCGAGGCTATATATACTCGGAAAATCGAAATGAGGTGTTTTGACGTTTGTCAGAAGCTTGATGGCGCTTACATAAAATTTGAAATTTAAACACTTTTATTCCTTCTTAAATACAAGGGTTATTCCGAATGAATTTTTAGGGACAATTTCATGCATCCTTGTTTTTATTTGCTTATTTAATTATTTGCCAAACGAAGGAAAATGAAATTTGCTTGCAATTTTTATTGATTTTTCAAAAGTTTTGAATTTGGAAACTTTTAAAAAATCAAAAACAATTGCAAGCAAATTTCATTTATAAACGTCACCAAACGAATAATGTTCATTTGACATTTGTCATATGAACATTATTCTTCTTCGCATCGCGGGCATTGTAAATGCAATGCGTTGCGCGACGACGAGGGGGGCATTTAGTTCGCAAGGTGAGCTTGTCAAATTAGCAGCCGAAATTCTTAGCTTCTCAATTAAAAGAACGGAATTCGATTCGTCATGTGCATCAAAGAGTACACGAAATCAAAGAGTACATCGCAGAATAAAGTACAGGAGCTTGCGTGTATTGTAATAATATGGTTGTAAGGAACGTGGAAACCGATTTTGGACTACTTCCTTTGCACTCGTGCCATGATTTGTCGCTGGCCCGTGCTGTTTATATTGTTAGATCTTATGAAAGGATGTGATCAGTACTTGAAAATCAAATACAGTACATAGTTTTTCAAGCTCTGTGGTAAGTTGTAAGTAGTTGCTCTGTCACTCAGACTCCAAGTGGGTTATACCAACATTTCTCTGTGTTCCGCCATTGTACATGAAACAACACCTTATTCACCTTATATTATAAAAAAATATTGGCGTCTTATTCAAAATTTTCTGGACTAAACGACAGTTTGTGTCATTTCAATAAATCAATACCGATCCTTCATAGAACGATCGATATTGTTTTCACAAATGATTGTTAAGAGACCAATGCTGTGGACAATAACAAATGTAAGCAGTGGATAGAAAAACTTTCCAGATTTATTATATGATTTTTTGCTGAATATCGTCTTCAATGGTTTTGAAACATTTTCTGGAAGTTTCTTCAGGAACTTTTTAATTCTAAGATCAGCCTTGTGATTCTCATTAATTGAAAAAAAGACCGGAGCACTGTGGAGCACACAAAAATGTCTGGAACTGAATGTTTGCCGAAATAGAATATAGGTCTGGAAACTTAAAAACTCTCTTTTCTCCTAATTTGGAAATTAAAAAAATCCTAGATGTTGCAAAGATGATCTTTTGCGTATTAGTTATCAAAATATAAAGGCCAGGATCTGATTTGATGCAAAAGTGAATAACGCCAATTTGAAGGCTTAGATAAGAAAATTGTTTTGTTTATCAATAACTGAACAGATCAAAATCATATTCTCGAATTAGACTACGCTAAACTATTGCACTAGCGTAACAATATAACGAATAAATTACAGCCAATAGATCGAGTTGATATCTACAATTTTAAAGATTACTGCAGAAAAGAAGTTTTCAAGAAGAAAATTTACAACGAATGATATCCCTGAATGAGAATGATATCCCTGAATTAACATTCTCTAGACTATGAACATAGCGAGAAAAGTTGATTGAAGTAATCACTAAAGGTCACTAATAACGTTGGCAATGCCATCATTAGTGAAAGCTTCAAAAAAGCTATGTTCAAATTGGTAGGAGTACCTAACATTTAGGCTTAAAAGAGGAGGAAGCGAGATTCTTGCAGAATGGTACCCCATTATTCCCGCTTTTAGTTGGAGCAAAAATATACAGCAGCTCGCTTTTAAGGAGTTTTTTTTCACATTATAGCAATTTTTATATTTCTTCTTTTCATTATTAAGATTTATAAACAATTAAACAATTTTTTATTGATATTTGGTGTGGGTGAATATTGGTGGGTGAATATCCATCATTCTCTCAATTTGGAAACCAGAGGCCAGATATCTTTTCAATAAACTGTGATCTCAGTTCTTTGTAATCAAACGGAGACTGATTCTTATTCCTAGGCCGGTAAGTTGCTACGAATATTTTCAATCCTACCAGCTGATGATTCGCAAGTCATGTTTGCCTAAATAATTTCTAGAGTACGGAGGCAGCAGCAAATCATCTTCATGGAGGAGTAGAAGTACTCTCTGACCGTAGATAGACACTGCAGGAGGATACTACGGGGTGGCTCTCATAGCCACAACAATCTCAATAAAAATATAACTGACATGGGCCGCTGGAAACATTGGTGAATAAAAGCGCAGGTGATCTAGCAAGAGCAGGATCAACCAATCAAAATATAGCTAAACTAGATATGATCAAAGTCATACTAACAATAGTATGAAGGGAAAAGGACGAAATGCTCTGGAAAGAGATATATAAACGTTGGAATGGAAGGAAAAACTGCAGGATGAGCTCAGCTTTTCCGTTTCAGTCTTATACAATGGGGAAAGAATAACTCTGTTAAAAATAAAAATGGACTCAGAACACTCACGGTCACTGTTTCTTAGGTCAGCCCGCCAAACGAATAGGAATACCAACGGATGGTCCTGCTTAGCTTTGGGTGAGGAAGAAGAAAGCTATCCGATCCTGATCAACAAACTTTTCTCATTTTGGGTTGGTGCACTTGGTGGCCACAGAGCTAGCTGTAAAGCGGCAGGATGAACTATTTGTAAACACAAAAAAAACCATGTGTGCAAAGTTAAGGTCCGACGATGATCTATACTTTTTCCCACAGTTGACCCCAGGTAGATGAAAATGTTAATTCTTGATTGATTGCAGTTTGCAGGAATTGCACAGGATGCCAGCTACAACTTCTTCTTAACAATTGGGTTCGATACAGCCCGCTCGCATCTAACTCGGATAAAAGACAAAGTATATCCATTATGTTTATCCATCCACAAAAAATGTACAGTTAGATATAGAAATATGAACATCATACCTATATTATGATATATGGATCGATCGAAGAACCTTGCACGCATCCTAAAGAATAGCATAAGCTTCTATCGTTTGTTTTATCGAGGGAGTAAGATTTGCTCTTGTTGCATTAAATACATCCCTTCCTGGGCTTTTATAGCTGGTGCTTCTTAACTAGAAAACACCCTCGGTTGATATTAAAGTCAAAAAACAGTTGGCAAACAGCTCTAGAGCAATCCATCTAAGTATGGAGAGAGGTGTTTATTAACACCTCTAACTACGCGGAACTCGAATTTCACCGAGAGTTGTCACCTGTATTCAGTTGACACAGACCAGGTAGCCTATTGTTGTATTAGGTTGTGTAATAAGTTCCCAAAAACTAGTAACATAACAAATTATTCAATAATATAGTCCCCGTCATTGTTGACGACCTGCTCCCACCTCTCAATCAGTTAATTGATTCCAAAATCATCGGTCCGGGTCTCAAAGAAGTGGGTAATCCAGGTTTTGAGGTCGTTTTGGCTGTCGAAGATTTTGCCCCTCATTTGGTTCGACATCTATCGGAATAGATTATAATCCGTCGGTGCAATGTCTGAAAAGTACAGCGGATGCGGTAGAACTTTCCACTCAAGATCGTTAAGAGCCTCCGTAACGATATTTGCAGTGTGTGGGCGCGCATTGTCGTGAAGAAGGATGACTTGACCGCGCCGATCTGCTCTTTTTTGTTGAATCGCTTCATTGATACGATGAAGCTGGGTAAGATAGCGTTCCTTGTTGACAGTTGCTTGTGGCTACGAGTTGCTCGATGTCGGGCAAGGTTTTTAGCTACCTTATGCCGACAATTTTGCCACAATCGAGTTGTGCGGAACCCAAGCTCCCAGCTTTTGCTTAAAGTCCATGGAGTTAAGGTGGTTGGCGATGGTCTTGAAACTTCAGTCCATCTTTTCGGCCAATTCTCGTGTTGTTTGGCGAGCATCATCCTTCAAAAGCGCCTTGAGATGGTCCTCGTCGGACTCAGCAGGACGGCCGGAGCGAGGCGTGTCATCCAGGTGAAAATGGCCGCTTTTTACCAGTCTTGAGCAGTTCTAGCAGCTAAAGCATCTGTCCCGTACACGTCGCAGATGTCCCTGACAGCTTTCGTCGCTTTTTGACCACGACGAAGGGCAAAGTAAAGCAGGTGTCGAAAATGAACTGTTTTGCCGCCTGGGATATCCATTTTCAGAGCCTGAAAGTTTGTTTAAAATAACAAATTTAAAAAATTGAAGCACAGGGTTTTGAAGAGCGGAAAGAGAGCTTTCGAATGCATATATTGACTTCACGAAACAAAACATATAATCACAAATACAAATAAAGTTGGAAAAAAAAACGCAGGAACTTATAACACAACCCAATAGTAACCTGTTTATGTGTCATGGGAGACAAAATGCCAGTACCTATGAATCGCCAAAGTTTAAATTACATTGCTAGAAAGTGCGATTCAACCTTCAACCATTAAACAACTTCATCCTTCCCTTTTTCTTTCCAACCGAGTTTGGGACAGGCTTACACGAAATTATAGTGCTACTGATGGCAGGAGCCACAGAAATTGTACAGTCCATTGACCTTTTGCCCGCAGATACGAGCGGAACGTGAAAACTTCATACAATTTTTATTCTGACATACTTCCACATCAACTGCATCAATTTTCACACCATACGCTTCGGAGAAGTTTCCTCGTCTTCCTCTCAATTTGCATTATTTCCCGAATAAAAGTGTGACAATCCGATGATTTCGGTACTTTTCTCGGCCACCATTCTTGTGTGGTCATATAAAAATCTGAACTTAAATGGAAATTTTCGCAAGGATCAGTCTACATATGGTCATGTATGGTTGGTTGCGATAGGACTTCCAGGCCTATTATTATTTACAGCCCCGATTCAGGTTAATCGTTCTTCATTGAGACGAAATTTTGGACATATAAGCTTATCAGGGTTAGGAGTTATCCAGGGGGTTCACCCGATAACGTGAGGAAATCTAAACGAATTAAGGCCCAGATGCAATACTGAGAAACTGCGATACGAGAGCGCGACGAGAGTCTCTCAGCAAATGTGAAGCAGTTTTCGAAACATGCATTTGTATAAAACATCGTACAATGATTGCGATGCGTCAATGCGAGGCTATATATACTCGGAAAATCGAAATGAGGTGTTTTGACGTTTGTCAGAAGCTTGATGGCGCTTACATAAAATTTGAAATTTAAACACTTTTATTCCTTCTTAAATACAAGGGTTATTCCGAATGAATTTTTAGGGACAATTTCATGCATCCTTGTTTTTATTTGCTTATTTAATTATTTGCCAAACGAAGGAAAATGAAATTTGCTTGCAATTTTTATTGATTTTTCAAAAGTTTTGAATTTGGAAACTTTTAAAAAATCAAAAACAATTGCAAGCAAATTTCATTTATAAACGTCACCAAACGAATAATGTTCATTTGACATTTGTCATATGAACATTATTCTTCTTCGCATCGCGGGCATTGTAAATGCAATGCGTTGCGCGACGACGAGGGGGGCATTTAGTTCGCAAGGTGAGCTTGTCAAATTAGCAGCCGAAATTCTTAGCTTCTCAATTAAAAGAACGGAATTCGATTCGTCATGTGCATCAAAGAGTACACGAAATCAAAGAGTACATCGCAGAATAAAGTACAGGAGCTTGCGTGTATTGTAATAATATGGTTGTAAGGAACGTGGAAACCGATTTTGGACTACTTCCTTTGCACTCGTGCCATGATTTGTCGCTGGCCCGTGCTGTTTATATTGTTAGATCTTATGAAAGGATGTGATCAGTACTTGAAAATCAAATACAGTACATAGTTTTTCAAGCTCTGTGGTAAGTTGTAAGTAGTTGCTCTGTCACTCAGACTCCAAGTGGGTTATACCAACATTTCTCTGTGTTCCGCCATTGTACATGAAACAACACCTTATTCACCTTATATTATAAAAAAATATTGGCGTCTTATTCAAAATTTTCTGGACTAAACGACAGTTTGTGTCATTTCAATAAATCAATACCGATCCTTCATAGAACGATCGATATTGTTTTCACAAATGATTGTTAAGAGACCAATGCTGTGGACAATAACAAATGTAAGCAGTGGATAGAAAAACTTTCCAGATTTATTATATGATTTTTTGCTGAATATCGTCTTCAATGGTTTTGAAACATTTTCTGGAAGTTTCTTCAGGAACTTTTTAATTCTAAGATCAGCCTTGTGATTCTCATTAATTGAAAAAAAGACCGGAGCACTGTGGAGCACACAAAAATGTCTGGAACTGAATGTTTGCCGAAATAGAATATAGGTCTGGAAACTTAAAAACTCTCTTTTCTCCTAATTTGGAAATTAAAAAAATCCTAGATGTTGCAAAGATGATCTTTTGCGTATTAGTTATCAAAATATAAAGGCCAGGATCTGATTTGATGCAAAAGTGAATAACGCCAATTTGAAGGCTTAGATAAGAAAATTGTTTTGTTTATCAATAACTGAACAGATCAAAATCATATTCTCGAATTAGACTACGCTAAACTATTGCACTAGCGTAACAATATAACGAATAAATTACAGCCAATAGATCGAGTTGATATCTACAATTTTAAAGATTACTGCAGAAAAGAAGTTTTCAAGAAGAAAATTTACAACGAATGATATCCCTGAATGAGAATGATATCCCTGAATTAACATTCTCTAGACTATGAACATAGCGAGAAAAGTTGATTGAAGTAATCACTAAAGGTCACTAATAACGTTGGCAATGCCATCATTAGTGAAAGCTTCAAAAAAGCTATGTTCAAATTGGTAGGAGTACCTAACATTTAGGCTTAAAAGAGGAGGAAGCGAGATTCTTGCAGAATGGTACCCCATTATTCCCGCTTTTAGTTGGAGCAAAAATATACAGCAGCTCGCTTTTAAGGAGTTTTTTTTCACATTATAGCAATTTTTATATTTCTTCTTTTCATTATTAAGATTTATAAACAATTAAACAATTTTTTATTGATATTTGGTGTGGGTGAATATTGGTGGGTGAATATCCATCATTCTCTCAATTTGGAAACCAGAGGCCAGATATCTTTTCAATAAACTGTGATCTCAGTTCTTTGTAATCAAACGGAGACTGATTCTTATTCCTAGGCCGGTAAGTTGCTACGAATATTTTCAATCCTACCAGCTGATGATTCGCAAGTCATGTTTGCCTAAATAATTTCTAGAGTACGGAGGCAGCAGCAAATCATCTTCATGGAGGAGTAGAAGTACTCTCTGACCGTAGATAGACACTGCAGGAGGATACTACGGGGTGGCTCTCATAGCCACAACAATCTCAATAAAAATATAACTGACATGGGCCGCTGGAAACATTGGTGAATAAAAGCGCAGGTGATCTAGCAAGAGCAGGATCAACCAATCAAAATATAGCTAAACTAGATATGATCAAAGTCATACTAACAATAGTATGAAGGGAAAAGGACGAAATGCTCTGGAAAGAGATATATAAACGTTGGAATGGAAGGAAAAACTGCAGGATGAGCTCAGCTTTTCCGTTTCAGTCTTATACAATGGGGAAAGAATAACTCTGTTAAAAATAAAAATGGACTCAGAACACTCACGGTCACTGTTTCTTAGGTCAGCCCGCCAAACGAATAGGAATACCAACGGATGGTCCTGCTTAGCTTTGGGTGAGGAAGAAGAAAGCTATCCGATCCTGATCAACAAACTTTTCTCATTTTGGGTTGGTGCACTTGGTGGCCACAGAGCTAGCTGTAAAGCGGCAGGATGAACTATTTGTAAACACAAAAAAAACCATGTGTGCAAAGTTAAGGTCCGACGATGATCTATACTTTTTCCCACAGTTGACCCCAGGTAGATGAAAATGTTAATTCTTGATTGATTGCAGTTTGCAGGAATTGCACAGGATGCCAGCTACAACTTCTTCTTAACAATTGGGTTCGATACAGCCCGCTCGCATCTAACTCGGATAAAAGACAAAGTATATCCATTATGTTTATCCATCCACAAAAAATGTACAGTTAGATATAGAAATATGAACATCATACCTATATTATGATATATGGATCGATCGAAGAACCTTGCACGCATCCTAAAGAATAGCATAAGCTTCTATCGTTTGTTTTATCGAGGGAGTAAGATTTGCTCTTGTTGCATTAAATACATCCCTTCCTGGGCTTTTATAGCTGGTGCTTCTTAACTAGAAAACACCCTCGGTTGATATTAAAGTCAAAAAACAGTTGGCAAACAGCTCTAGAGCAATCCATCTAAGTATGGAGAGAGGTGTTTATTAACACCTCTAACTACGCGGAACTCGAATTTCACCGAGAGTTGTCACCTGTATTCAGTTGACACAGACCAGGTAGCCTATTGTTGTATTAGGTTGTGTAATAAGTTCCCAAAAACTAGTAACATAACAAATTATTCAATAATATAGTCCCCGTCATTGTTGACGACCTGCTCCCACCTCTCAATCAGTTAATTGATTCCAAAATCATCGGTCCGGGTCTCAAAGAAGTGGGTAATCCAGGTTTTGAGGTCGTTTTGGCTGTCGAAGATTTTGCCCCTCATTTGGTTCGACATCTATCGGAATAGATTATAATCCGTCGGTGCAATGTCTGAAAAGTACAGCGGATGCGGTAGAACTTTCCACTCAAGATCGTTAAGAGCCTCCGTAACGATATTTGCAGTGTGTGGGCGCGCATTGTCGTGAAGAAGGATGACTTGACCGCGCCGATCTGCTCTTTTTTGTTGAATCGCTTCATTGATACGATGAAGCTGGGTAAGATAGCGTTCCTTGTTGACAGTTGCTTGTGGCTACGAGTTGCTCGATGTCGGGCAAGGTTTTTAGCTACCTTATGCCGACAATTTTGCCACAATCGAGTTGTGCGGAACCCAAGCTCCCAGCTTTTGCTTAAAGTCCATGGAGTTAAGGTGGTTGGCGATGGTCTTGAAACTTCAGTCCATCTTTTCGGCCAATTCTCGTGTTGTTTGGCGAGCATCATCCTTCAAAAGCGCCTTGAGATGGTCCTCGTCGGACTCAGCAGGACGGCCGGAGCGAGGCGTGTCATCCAGGTGAAAATGGCCGCTTTTTACCAGTCTTGAGCAGTTCTAGCAGCTAAAGCATCTGTCCCGTACACGTCGCAGATGTCCCTGACAGCTTTCGTCGCTTTTTGACCACGACGAAGGGCAAAGTAAAGCAGGTGTCGAAAATGAACTGTTTTGCCGCCTGGGATATCCATTTTCAGAGCCTGAAAGTTTGTTTAAAATAACAAATTTAAAAAATTGAAGCACAGGGTTTTGAAGAGCGGAAAGAGAGCTTTCGAATGCATATATTGACTTCACGAAACAAAACATATAATCACAAATACAAATAAAGTTGGAAAAAAAAACGCAGGAACTTATAACACAACCCAATAGTAACCTGTTTATGTGTCATGGGAGACAAAATGCCAGTACCTATGAATCGCCAAAGTTTAAATTACATTGCTAGAAAGTGCGATTCAACCTTCAACCATTAAACAACTTCATCCTTCCCTTTTTCTTTCCAACCGAGTTTGGGACAGGCTTACACGAAATTATAGTGCTACTGATGGCAGGAGCCACAGAAATTGTACAGTCCATTGACCTTTTGCCCGCAGATACGAGCGGAACGTGAAAACTTCATACAATTTTTATTCTGACATACTTCCACATCAACTGCATCAATTTTCACACCATACGCTTCGGAGAAGTTTCCTCGTCTTCCTCTCAATTTGCATTATTTCCCGAATAAAAGTGTGACAATCCGATGATTTCGGTACTTTTCTCGGCCACCATTCTTGTGTGGTCATATAAAAATCTGAACTTAAATGGAAATTTTCGCAAGGATCAGTCTACATATGGTCATGTATGGTTGGTTGCGATAGGACTTCCAGGCCTATTATTATTTACAGCCCCGATTCAGGTTAATCGTTCTTCATTGAGACGAAATTTTGGACATATAAGCTTATCAGGGTTAGGAGTTATCCAGGGGGTTCACCCGATAACGTGAGGAAATCTAAACGAATTAAGGCCCAGATGCAATACTGAGAAACTGCGATACGAGAGCGCGACGAGAGTCTCTCAGCAAATGTGAAGCAGTTTTCGAAACATGCATTTGTATAAAACATCGTACAATGATTGCGATGCGTCAATGCGAGGCTATATATACTCGGAAAATCGAAATGAGGTGTTTTGACGTTTGTCAGAAGCTTGATGGCGCTTACATAAAATTTGAAATTTAAACACTTTTATTCCTTCTTAAATACAAGGGTTATTCCGAATGAATTTTTAGGGACAATTTCATGCATCCTTGTTTTTATTTGCTTATTTAATTATTTGCCAAACGAAGGAAAATGAAATTTGCTTGCAATTTTTATTGATTTTTCAAAAGTTTTGAATTTGGAAACTTTTAAAAAATCAAAAACAATTGCAAGCAAATTTCATTTATAAACGTCACCAAACGAATAATGTTCATTTGACATTTGTCATATGAACATTATTCTTCTTCGCATCGCGGGCATTGTAAATGCAATGCGTTGCGCGACGACGAGGGGGGCATTTAGTTCGCAAGGTGAGCTTGTCAAATTAGCAGCCGAAATTCTTAGCTTCTCAATTAAAAGAACGGAATTCGATTCGTCATGTGCATCAAAGAGTACACGAAATCAAAGAGTACATCGCAGAATAAAGTACAGGAGCTTGCGTGTATTGTAATAATATGGTTGTAAGGAACGTGGAAACCGATTTTGGACTACTTCCTTTGCACTCGTGCCATGATTTGTCGCTGGCCCGTGCTGTTTATATTGTTAGATCTTATGAAAGGATGTGATCAGTACTTGAAAATCAAATACAGTACATAGTTTTTCAAGCTCTGTGGTAAGTTGTAAGTAGTTGCTCTGTCACTCAGACTCCAAGTGGGTTATACCAACATTTCTCTGTGTTCCGCCATTGTACATGAAACAACACCTTATTCACCTTATATTATAAAAAAATATTGGCGTCTTATTCAAAATTTTCTGGACTAAACGACAGTTTGTGTCATTTCAATAAATCAATACCGATCCTTCATAGAACGATCGATATTGTTTTCACAAATGATTGTTAAGAGACCAATGCTGTGGACAATAACAAATGTAAGCAGTGGATAGAAAAACTTTCCAGATTTATTATATGATTTTTTGCTGAATATCGTCTTCAATGGTTTTGAAACATTTTCTGGAAGTTTCTTCAGGAACTTTTTAATTCTAAGATCAGCCTTGTGATTCTCATTAATTGAAAAAAAGACCGGAGCACTGTGGAGCACACAAAAATGTCTGGAACTGAATGTTTGCCGAAATAGAATATAGGTCTGGAAACTTAAAAACTCTCTTTTCTCCTAATTTGGAAATTAAAAAAATCCTAGATGTTGCAAAGATGATCTTTTGCGTATTAGTTATCAAAATATAAAGGCCAGGATCTGATTTGATGCAAAAGTGAATAACGCCAATTTGAAGGCTTAGATAAGAAAATTGTTTTGTTTATCAATAACTGAACAGATCAAAATCATATTCTCGAATTAGACTACGCTAAACTATTGCACTAGCGTAACAATATAACGAATAAATTACAGCCAATAGATCGAGTTGATATCTACAATTTTAAAGATTACTGCAGAAAAGAAGTTTTCAAGAAGAAAATTTACAACGAATGATATCCCTGAATGAGAATGATATCCCTGAATTAACATTCTCTAGACTATGAACATAGCGAGAAAAGTTGATTGAAGTAATCACTAAAGGTCACTAATAACGTTGGCAATGCCATCATTAGTGAAAGCTTCAAAAAAGCTATGTTCAAATTGGTAGGAGTACCTAACATTTAGGCTTAAAAGAGGAGGAAGCGAGATTCTTGCAGAATGGTACCCCATTATTCCCGCTTTTAGTTGGAGCAAAAATATACAGCAGCTCGCTTTTAAGGAGTTTTTTTTCACATTATAGCAATTTTTATATTTCTTCTTTTCATTATTAAGATTTATAAACAATTAAACAATTTTTTATTGATATTTGGTGTGGGTGAATATTGGTGGGTGAATATCCATCATTCTCTCAATTTGGAAACCAGAGGCCAGATATCTTTTCAATAAACTGTGATCTCAGTTCTTTGTAATCAAACGGAGACTGATTCTTATTCCTAGGCCGGTAAGTTGCTACGAATATTTTCAATCCTACCAGCTGATGATTCGCAAGTCATGTTTGCCTAAATAATTTCTAGAGTACGGAGGCAGCAGCAAATCATCTTCATGGAGGAGTAGAAGTACTCTCTGACCGTAGATAGACACTGCAGGAGGATACTACGGGGTGGCTCTCATAGCCACAACAATCTCAATAAAAATATAACTGACATGGGCCGCTGGAAACATTGGTGAATAAAAGCGCAGGTGATCTAGCAAGAGCAGGATCAACCAATCAAAATATAGCTAAACTAGATATGATCAAAGTCATACTAACAATAGTATGAAGGGAAAAGGACGAAATGCTCTGGAAAGAGATATATAAACGTTGGAATGGAAGGAAAAACTGCAGGATGAGCTCAGCTTTTCCGTTTCAGTCTTATACAATGGGGAAAGAATAACTCTGTTAAAAATAAAAATGGACTCAGAACACTCACGGTCACTGTTTCTTAGGTCAGCCCGCCAAACGAATAGGAATACCAACGGATGGTCCTGCTTAGCTTTGGGTGAGGAAGAAGAAAGCTATCCGATCCTGATCAACAAACTTTTCTCATTTTGGGTTGGTGCACTTGGTGGCCACAGAGCTAGCTGTAAAGCGGCAGGATGAACTATTTGTAAACACAAAAAAAACCATGTGTGCAAAGTTAAGGTCCGACGATGATCTATACTTTTTCCCACAGTTGACCCCAGGTAGATGAAAATGTTAATTCTTGATTGATTGCAGTTTGCAGGAATTGCACAGGATGCCAGCTACAACTTCTTCTTAACAATTGGGTTCGATACAGCCCGCTCGCATCTAACTCGGATAAAAGACAAAGTATATCCATTATGTTTATCCATCCACAAAAAATGTACAGTTAGATATAGAAATATGAACATCATACCTATATTATGATATATGGATCGATCGAAGAACCTTGCACGCATCCTAAAGAATAGCATAAGCTTCTATCGTTTGTTTTATCGAGGGAGTAAGATTTGCTCTTGTTGCATTAAATACATCCCTTCCTGGGCTTTTATAGCTGGTGCTTCTTAACTAGAAAACACCCTCGGTTGATATTAAAGTCAAAAAACAGTTGGCAAACAGCTCTAGAGCAATCCATCTAAGTATGGAGAGAGGTGTTTATTGGATACTTGGGAAGCCTTTTTCTATTTCGCATCCTTCAATATTGTCATGAGGAATATTTCCCTTTCAATTCCCAAACCTTCCTACCACTTAACCTGAGTGATACCAAATATCCATGAAATCCATGAAAGTGAGTGAATCCGTGAAATTTTCAGACATTTGAATCAATACACAAATGGAAAGAAAAATTCAACTACCAGTAAGTCACATCATTATTTATGACAATCGAAAAGTAATAACACTGATGGTTTCGCTAGATGGTATCGTGTTATCTTCATGAAATCTCAAATTTAGAAACAGTCAGACTCCTTGAGCTCATTTTCTTAGCATTGCAGACAGAAAGTAAAAGGCAAACCGTCTGCAAAAACGGGTTAGAATTAATTTACTACTAATATGTACATGAATCTTGCCATCTTGTGTCTTCGAGGCTATCTGCCAACATTTTGTTGAGCAATACCTTCTGGCTATAAGTAAATGTTTTTCCATTGAACAAAACCAGTCATACGCATCGATAGCGATAGTCAGATACCATAACGCAGTCAAATTAATTCCTGGCTACCTTTTGATACTCACAGGTGGGCAGGGTCCGCCATCGAATTCTAAGCATTTGGCATTTAGCACTTTACCAGATAGTTGGCCACCATTATGCCTAGAAATGTTCAATGCACCAGGATGAGGAGCATTCCCTTGGTACGGCTGGTAACGGCCGTAATTACAGTGTCGAAGAGATCCAATAAATTCTTCTCATGGGTTTATCACTAATGGTCCCAACCACTTACTCCTAGTTTCTGAGCCGACGGCGATTGTGGGTGTGTTGCAAATGCTTCAAAGGCAGGTGATTTATAATTATTCAATGAGGTGTAGATAAGGTTGTGATCCCAAATGTTTTCCCAACGTATAGAATGGTAGTTGAAATGGACATTAAATGGCCTTTAGCAAACTGCAACACTAGTTGCGAATCGGTTGAGTAGGAGTGTTACCAACAAATCCTCATGTGCAGAATCATTTCCATTTGCCAAAATGAACAGTGGTCCAAACATGAACCATGAGCTTTTATTTCAATATGTTGCAATCACAATAGAAGGATAAGCAAAACAGCTGCGGATGGAAGGTCGAATTTAAGCTTAAGTGATTTGTCGCGACGATACTGTTAGTTTCTATCAATCGTGACAAGAATGGTGAACATGTGGGTGGGTAGCAGTAACACGTGTCCGAACAAGGAAAACATACTAAAGGATACAAGCGTATCAGCTTATTTGCGTGTGTAATGCATAACTTGGTGTTATTATTAAAAACGTTGCAGTAATCTTGTAGCTGTTAATGTTCCAACTTATCGCTTGATATTTATGCATCCTGTCAATTTGATCAACAGGCAATTCGTCCGACCAGCAAGTGGTAGTAAGCGTTACACATCACACGTTTAATCGCTTTTCATGTGCCATAACACTTTGATTTCAGGGAGCAGCTTCAGACGCTCACTGCGTGCATTTCAACTAGACCTGAGTTGGTAACGATTTGATCCACTTCATTAGCATACACGGCACCTTGAAACAAAGTGATATTCGCGATTTTATTGAGGATGATAGAATTGAACTTCAAGGATACAGCTAGGGTTGCTTTGATGTGCTACAAGTATCAAAGGACATGGGACTAATCGAAAGTTTAATTATATCATTTTTAACGTTATACTTTGAATAAATCACAGCATTCAATCAAAGCAATTAATCAATTAAAGCATTTCACGTGGAATGCATTAGTTGAAAGATTTCACTTAGCTAAGGCGTTTCTACATTTATATTCTTTGTGTTCCAAGAAACTTATACAAGCTGAAGCTTACTTGAGTGATTACAAACGCCTTGAAAAGGACTTAAAAAGTCGAACTGAGATATACAATGAGAATATATAACCGCGTACTAACATATAATCAAATTTATTTTTAAACAGCTTATAAATACAGTCTGTTTGACAAGAACGTGTACGGCAAAACTTTTTTTTAGGTACCGCTAGAAGCTTGGTTGAGAATTGGGCATGTTGCTAGCCCCTTCCCCTCAAATGCTTTGTGTATAGAGTCTCAGTTGTCGTTCGATCTTTGTCAGAGAAGGACGTATTTCGTCATGAGCGTTACGTACGCATCACGTTATGAAGCAGTGTTCTTGTGTTTGGTTAAGGTGCACGTTTGGGGTTGTTTTTCAAAACAGGGATTTGGTACCTTGCACATATTTACAGGTAATTTAAATGCAGCTAAAATGGTCAAAATATATCAAAGGGCTTTATTACCATCTGCTCAAAAGTGGTTTAGAAGGAAAAACATATATTGGCTACTGCAAGAAGACAATGACCCGAAACATCGGAGTCATCTTTGTACAGTATGGAAACGAGAATATGACGTTGAAGTACTAGATTGGCCATCACAGTCGCCGGATGCAAATCCAATAGAAAATGTTTGGGCACTCATGAAGGTGAAGCTTCGAGAAAAGCAGATCTGGACTTTAAAACGATGAGTTCGTGAAATTAAACTTATTTTGAGGTCTTTGTCCCTGGATTATGCAATAAAATTAGTAGAAAGTATGCCTCGAAGACTCCAGTCAATTATTGATAATGAAGGCGACTGGACAAGTTATTAATAATAAAGCATCATTGTCTATATCATGTATAATGAGTGTATTTTTTTTCTACTTTTTATCCCAATTCATTCCCGAGCTTTGCCGTACACGCTCTTGTCAAACAGACTGTATGTAGACGTAAACTAGCTTAAAATTTTTATGTTGTAAAGAGACCATATTTAGCAGGACGAATCCACTCACCGAAGATGGATCACTACCAAACACATAAGTGTTCAAATAGAAACGGATGGGGAATGACGGAACTTCGTTCGTAAGACACAAAACAAGACATTTTCATCCCAGTCTGACAAAAACATGAATACAGTGGAACGATATTGTCCTCAGCTGGAGGATGGTCTTTCAGGGTTCTGGGTCCAAATATATAAATATATATACGGACCGATGACGGTTTTCGAGACCTCAAAGTAAGTGAAGAAAGTATCTTGGTCAGTATCACGCTAGATGTTAGTTCTTTTTGCAAAGTTAACAACAAGAGCGTAGTACGCTGTTAGTTGATTCTTTTTGTTTGCCTAGAACTTGATTTTAAGGATATGTATTTCTCCATTTTTGATCATACCACGTGCGCAAGTTTGAAATGTCTTTTTTTAACGAAAAATACGCAATTATTTACGAACAATGGCAAATCATTTTATTCGAAGTATCGCTCCTCGCTTTTTACACATTTTATCCATCTCCCGGGCAATTTATGGATACCATTCCAAAGGAAATCGTTTCTTTGACCACTTTGGCGGAATGTGCAGGTTCGTTGCCATGGTCCAGAATGACTTTGCCGTGTCTTCGAGCCCATTTCTTGGGCTCGAACACTCCTCCCTTCTGATTCCACCACATACACTGCATTGTCTTCCTCCCAAAACGATTCGGTCTTGCACTCGATGTTGATAGTTGTCCTGGCGTTACCCATGATCTCTTGCGTTTCTTTCTTTCATGGCGCGAATGCAGCATTTCGCACACAGTTTTCGTCTTTCCATCTGTAGTTTTTTTTTCATTTTGTGCGGAACCCATTTTCTTTTGAATCTTTCCCATGGCTCTCAGGTGATCGGAAATGGCTTGCCGATTGACATTCAACTGCTCCGCCAGCATTTGTTGTGTTGGTGTATCGACTTCGTCCAATAATGCTTGCAATTCGTCGTTTTCAAACTTTTTTAATCGTTCTTCTTCACGTTTTTTGTCAATAACATTGGAATCGCCACTTTTGAAACGTTGAAACCAGCGTTCACAAGTCTTGACGGTTAATGCAAGATCGCCGCAAGTCTCTACAAGAATTCGATGACTTTCCGATGCCTTTTGCTTTTGATAGAATAAGAAAATCATTACATGCCGCAAATGCTCTTTACTCGGGTAAAAATTCGAGATGTTTAATACGAAAAAGAAATATGCTACTAACTCAATATTATAAGTTATATTATATTGCTTAAATATTTTAGAGCAAGTATTCATTTTTAAGGGAAATCAAGAGTTCTCAAGTTGACGGGGGAGGTGCTTAGTGATTAGCGAAGAAGCATTGCGCATCTAGGAGTCCCACACACAGGGCGTGAACCGCCTTAACCTCCCTACCACAACAAAGAAGGTAAATCAACTTAAAACATAATTTAAGCGAGTAATCTACTATCTTTTAATTCAATTTTCGGTACTTTACACCTTAAATTTTACCTTTATGAGACATCGAACCCAAGGCCACTTATTATGTTTTAGTCACTTCATATCGTGTTGCTGGTATATGTTTTGGTAATCATCGTCCAAATAAGTTTTATATATGATTATTACACTCTTATTTTATAAAATGCCCAAATATATTATAAGAAGTGAATTTTGAAAATTTACAGCAACGGAATTAGAAATTTTGCATGAATAATTGTGTAAAAAAGACGAATTACGCAATACCGGAGAATTATATTTATATATATTCTAATCCGTCACATAAAACTAAACAGTAGGAGCATACTGAGCTTAGATGACAGAGGTTAGTTTTCCCGTATACAGAACTTGGATTACTATCTGCTGGACTTGCTATTTCATAGAAGGCTACTTCCTGCTGGACTTGCTATTTTATAGAAGAAACGAACAAGGTACCAATGTTCCGATTCGATTTTAAATTTAACGTAATGTATTCCGAGCTCCTCGTAAGTGAGTTTTATGAGTTCAAGACGTGGGTATTAAAAAATCTAATAAGGATCACACCTTTGTATTGGCTACCAGTTTTGACCCAAACAATGCCCTCAGACGCATGCAGGACCATCCTTTACCTGTGTTTTGTTCCCGACAACCTAATTGGTACTTACACCTGCAGCAACGCCCACCCTACCATTTACACTACAGTGCAGGGTAAAGATGAGTAAGAAGGACAGCAATGCATGCCCGAAGAAACCAGAAAAAAGCAAGAGCGTACAAATCGAAAATGATAAGGTACTCCCTTAAGTTTATTCGATTTATTCAGAGTATCCTTTTTTGTGCCAGGGGGGAAACGCTGCTCTAGCAAGGAGGGAAAAAGTGGAATGATGAGGAAGAAAATGAGAGGAAGAGAGTAGATTCGATAAAGTAGATTCGTCCATCGCAAACACGTCTTGACGTTCTTGTATGCAATTATTTAAAATTCAAAATGCCAGGACCAGGTTGCATAAACAAAAAGGTGACATCAGAAAATACATATATACAGCGCATATTCTTACGCAACTATTAAGAAAAACCATTTTTTTGACAGGAGTGTTGATGCAGAATTTGTCTTTGACAAAGGATGCCAAGACTTCTAAATGGCTGAAAAAGGTGAACTGACTACAAAATATACATTGTTGTCTAACCTTAATGTGTCGGTATTTAATTCTGCATTCTTACATAGAAAAGAATTTTGATCGATTTTATATTTGAAAATATTTTCAATGGTGGCAGTAGGTTTGAATATATAGTAGCATTTTGATTGTGACGATTCCTGGAAATTCTTCTGCTTCTAAGAGCGAACAAAAGGATATACACTTGCCAGAAAAAGCATCCGCACAACATCAAAAGAAAGCAACATGTTAGGAAATTCATGCAAAAGAAAGCTGCTGCATTTAAATATTTAAGGAACAAAATTTATTCATTAATTAGTATTTATGAAACTTTTTTCTTTTCTATGTTTTCTATAAATTTTGCTGTGGTCTTCCTTTATAAACTATCTCTAACAAAATAAAAACAGCAAATCCTCACTTAATCGATCCAGAAAACGTATCCGTACCTGACAATATTAATTTGAAATATTCAAATGTTTTATTACATATCAGGACTTAATAACTTGTCTGATAACCTTTTCTCTGACGGACCTCTTTAAGTTGGTTTGGCATGGAGCGAACCAATCTGTGTGAGTCTGTGTCCTGCCTGGTAATTTTGCCCCATTCATCAACGATGACGCTTTTCAGCATTTCCTTCGGGGTTATGTTGTGTTGACGGACCCTGCGCTCCAACAAGTTCCGCTAATGCTCAATTGGATTAAGGTCTGGGGATTGTGGCGGCGTACACAGTTGGTGTTTTGTATTGTAGAGCAACCAAAGCTTCACATTGTTTGCTGTGTGTTAGGAATCATTATTTTGCTGAAACCAGAAATCGTCACGAACCCCCAAATGCTGAACGCTTGTCAAATTCATCTTGAAAATATTAAGGTAACATTATTGATATACACAAGTTGGTCTTCTCCTTCTGTCGCCATACACCCCCAGACCGTCACATCCCCTCCACCATGTTTCACAGTTAGTAAAAGATTTTCTTTTTTGAGGACAGTACCGCTCTTCCTCCACACTAACTTTCTTCCTTGAATGCCAAATATGGAAAATTTGCTTTCGACTGAGGATAGGACCTGTTCCCAAAACTCTGGTAGCTTGTTTGTAAATTTGTTACACGTTTCTTCCTGTTCACTTCCAAAATGAATGGCTTATTACGTGTTGTGCTTGAGCTTTATCCATCAATCTGTGGTATTTTTGTATGGTATCTTTATGGAAAACCTAGCCTGAAGAGTCTTTTATATATGTAACAATTTGGGAAGCAATTCCTCGAAAATTCTTTTAAATTGCCTGCAAAACGTTTCCTATTTCACGTTCAGTGGGTATGGAGGGTCGACCACACCGAGGTTTTGACATAATCGAACTAGTTGCATTCCGTGTTCCCACCACACACTGGACAGAGTAGTGAGTTCTGCCTATTATTTGACCACTTTCGCGGTAAGCTTTTCCTTCATTCTTAAGTTTCAACTTAATTTTCCTCTCCTCAGCACTGATGTTGTTAACTTTTGGCGTCGTCATGTATTCTAGTGCACAAAAAATTTAAAAACTCATTTTAAAACCTATCACAACTTACAGTAGAACTAATATGTGATACCTAAAAAGAATATGTCATCAGAATATGTCATTGCGAAACACGGAGAATCCTCCGGTTTGGTCTATATGGATACTTTTTCTGGTCTAATGTGTTGCCATAAATTGATTTTGTTTGAGTTTTAAGTCTTTTTAAACAGGAAGTAATATGAAAAATACTGGGAATCACGCAAAAGTGTGGATTTTATGTTATTATAAAAGAAAACATTCAAATCAAGTAGACATATCGTTTCCAAGTAAACATAACGATAACTTTGTTATCTCATGTACGGATACTTTTTCTGGCAAGTGTTCGAACAGTAACACTCATTTTCCCCCAAGCGTTGAAACTATACGTATGTGATAATGCTCTGCACAATTTGATGATTGGTAGACGTTGTTTTTTTAGGGTAAGGAGGTGAAGACTATTTACGCCCTGAGTGTCGGACTCCCAGTGGCCCAACGGACCTACTGGACTACCGATTAAACACCTCCTCTGTCAACCGGAGCGCCTAGCCTGGAACCGTTTGACACATTACTTCAGGGTAGGCCTCCCGATTTCACGTTTCTCGGCACCTTCGGGTTACAGGGGTTCCTTCTCCAGCGGGGAGAAAAGGGAAGAGGATTACTAGAGAAGGAAAATCTCCACCCTCGACGCCTCCAGCCGATCAAGTATGCCTTTTGTAGCTAGAATTGCCCGAGCGTAATTCCATTTGTCGAATGATTTCAGCATCTCTTCGATGAAATTATCTGGATTGAGCTCTCCCACTTTTTCGCCAAGATCACCACGCTGTTTGTCCCATCTTCTGTGCGAAAAGAAAGTATGACAGACATCCTTCACACCAATGCAGAAAATGTAATCTGGAGCCCGTGACTTACCAATCTTGTGCATGTAAGACTGAAAACAACCGTGTCAGTAGCTGGGCCCGGCAGAAGTCAGTCGCATCATGCGTTCGAGCCACGATCTCTAGGAAGGAGAGCGATGGGTATCACCCCTGCAATTACTAACACTGCTGACTCAGAGACTGTACGGTATGCTGATGCCATCTGCAGTGCTCCTCGTCTCTGCACCTACGCCAGCCGTTTTCGGTGCAGTTCCTTGTTAAGAGCTTCACTCCATATCTCTGCTCCGTATAGAAGCGTAGATTGCACTACACTCATCAGCAGTCGCCTTTTTGTTGGACTTGGTCCCCCATTATTTGCTATTAGTCGACTAATTTCCGAGACCCCTACTGCGGGCTTGTTTGTCGTTGCCTTGATTTGTTCCGAGAAACTCAGCTTAGAGTCTATCAGCAAGCCCAGATACTTAACTGATCGTTTCGACCATACTAATGTGTACCCGACTCGGACCATTCTTACTCTGGGAATCCTTTTCTTGGTCAGGATGACTATTTCGGTTTTGTCTAACGATAGGTTAAACCGTGAGTGGTCATCCAGCTTCCTACCTGGCGCAATTAGTGAATTAATCTTTAATTGCACTTGATCGACCGTACGCGCAGCCACTAGGGCCGCAACATCATCTGCATAGCCAATCAGTCGCGACACTTCCGGCAGTTCAAGTCTGCGGAATCCGTTGTAGGAGATTTTCCACAAGTTCGGACCGAGGATAGAGCCTTGGGCCACAGCTGATGTGACTAGCATTCTTCGCCGACCTTGCGCCGCGTCGTAGATCAGGCTGCGATCCTTCAGGTAATTTCGAACTATCCGCATTGGGTATTCTGATACTTGGAAAGGTTTTTCCAGGGCTTCCAGAATATCCGCCTATCGAGCGGAGTTGAAAGCATTCCTAATGTCCAGCGTCACTAAAAGGACTATCCGATGTTTGGATCGACCTCGTGCCTCCGCCTGTTGGACCACACTTACCACTTCCGCGACTGCATCTATAGTGGAAAGTCCCGTTCTGAACGGTAGACGTTGTTTAAGAGTAACTTAACACTTAGAGTTAAGCTCAGTTAAACGTACCTTTAAGTTCAATATCTCATATTGTAAGTACTTCTCTTTCACATAGATATTCTTTGTGTTGCATTTCTCTTCCTAACTCTTTTCTCACCTGGCCCCTAATAAAAAACGGTGAAGGTGTAGAAAACTCGCAATTAAAGCAATTCCGAACCGTAGCCAACATCCAAAGACAATCATCAATTGTCATCCCATGGTTATTAACAATAATTACAACTGAGCTTTTGCCATATGAGTTCTCTTGAATTAAGTTTCAAAATCTTGCCACTGTCATTCAATGTAATATAATGCACTAAAATTTGATTTAAGTCAACTGGAGTGATTCTGAAATCTTGTAGACATTCGTAGCGATCCAAAAATCACTTCACCAATTGCGTGATTGTGTCATCCTTTAAGGCAACGTATATCAGAAATCATGCAGTCAACCGAAATGATTCAGTGGCAGCTCTACCAATCCGCGTGTCCCACAAGTCAACCAACAGATCAAGATGATGGGGATGGCGTCCTGTGAATTTAGGTGCTACAGAAGTTGCCTATTCAACCGATGTCATCCAGACATTATCCACCCAATTGAGATCACCCAATTGAAACTTTTCATCGAATCAAACAAATCCAGGACACATGATCCGTATGTTACTGAGCCAACCGTAATGATCAAAAAGTCCTCTAACCAACAAGAGTGATCCAGAAGACTCATCAGCAATAAGCAGAAGTAAGTGAAATGTTAGGAATGTGCCTGAAGTAACTCAGCAAAAATAGTGGATTCAAAGAACCTATAGCAAAGTGGCTGAGAGAGCCAGAACACCAGCGGAAGGCTACCATGAGTTCAACTCAAGTTGAATTAGCAAAGCAGACCCACCTTCAAAATTAGAAAACTCAAATATACGGACTTGAGGACTTCGTCCTTCAAGTATCCGGTGACGTTTTGCGTTTCTAGTCAATTTTTGCTTTGTTCCGGACAGGATACGATTGCTGTCAATGCTACAGAACTACTTTTAGATATGAAATGCAAGTCAATGCCTCCAGTTCCTCAAACGTAATATCCCTTCGACAAATTTTAGTTTGAAGACCTTAATACATTATATTAAGCTTGTATCAATGTTATCAAATTTTGCCTTGATGCATTACTCAGGGCTCTAATTAAATTAATAACCTCTGAAAAATGGAAATGTGAATTTTAACATATGAAGGTTAAGATACGTAAAAAGCCTAGAGCGCTTCCAATTTTTATTTAAGATGTACTGTTACGTATTTCGATGTGTAGGCGACATTACGCAAACAAAAAAAATATATATATGTAAATAAATAAATTAAGAAATTAAAATAAAATATTTAAAGTTAGATTTAGTGAAATAATATTAGTATAATATTTAGTAAATAATATTAGTAAATAATATTAGCAAAATAATAATTCGTTATTAAAAACAAAAAAACAAAACAAAAAGTCCCAGAAAAAAAAATAGAAAAAAAACCCCCCAAAAACAAAAAAAAAAAAACCCCAAAAAAAAATTCTTGGAAGTTATTTTTACGATCGATACGATTCACTGGGTTGTTGTGTTCGTATCGATATAAAAGGAGTGGAAATTGTGAGGAAGACGATAGATTCAGCCAATAGACGACAGCCGATAGAAGATACTTAACAAGTGAAGATATTCAGCCGAGAGAAGATACTTGACAAGTGAAGATATTCAGCCGATAGCCGATGATACCAGTTGCAGCCAGTAGAGGACACTCAACCAGTCTCAACCAGTTGCAGCCAGTAGAGGACATTCTGCCGAGGACCAACAACCAGTAGAGGCCAATCAACCAGTGGATGACACTCAACCACAGAGGACATTCTGCCAAGGACCACCAACCAGTAGAGGCCAATCTGCCAGTGGATGACACTCAACCACAGAGGACATTCTGCCAAGGACCACTAACCGCCAACCAGTAGAGGCCAATCTGCCAGTGGATAACACTCAACCACAGAGAACATTCTACCAAGGAACACCAACCAGTAGAGGACATTCAACCATAGAAGACACTCAATCAGTTGAAGATACACAACCAGTAGAGGAGGAGGTGTTCACAGTCAGCGCAGCACCATTGAGCGCAGCACAATTCACAGGTTGTTTGATTTTTTTATAATTTTTATTTAATACAATATGAGGGACTAAGCTCTTTCCCTGTGTGTGTGCGTGTGTGTGTGATTTGCATGGAAGGATCAGGGCTTAAATGAAGTCCTAACCCCCACGCCCACGCGGTGAACTAGTCGGTGGAAAATTAACTTTCTTCGGCCGCCATTATGCGGCCTTTGTATTTTCAACTAACCCTATAATCTTGTTCCTTTCTTTCGCTGCAGGTGCGACCTATCGGTTGCCCAATTATTATTTTATTATTAATTATATATATATATATATATTTTATTATTAATTTCTAATTTCCTTTGAAAATACATAACAGTACATATATGATGTAAGACGTAAGTACGTGACAGGTTCTGAAACATAATAGATTCTAGATATGTCACAAAATCCGAATAGGTTTTTCGACAAAGCTTTAAACAAATTTACCATTAAATTTTGGGATGATATGGTATGCCAAAGAATCTTAGTTTTGTACAAAATAATTAAGTGTCATTTCAGTGAAATATACTTATGGGATTTTGAGGTGCATTGTCCACTCTTCACGAATTTTGAGCTTCCTAAATAAGAACTATTTTAAAAGTCAAGTATTGTGTGCGAGGACAGAGACTAAAGTCTGTCGAGAGAGATACAATGACTTATAAAGGCCTTATTCTGTCTACATGGACAGTCTATGTACTCTTCTTGATAGGGGCTCGGAATCAAATTTTCACTCTCAACACTTTTATATCGAAACGAAGGAAGTCAGATTCCTTTCAGAGATTTAGAACCCTTAGGAAGGAATATAGTAGGTGGATTATTTTGCAAAAACGTTCGAAGCAAAATGGCTGCAATAGATGAAGATAAGTTATTCATATCGGAAGACAGACTGAGCCCAAGAAAAGGATTTAGAGGGATACTATGAAGTCAGAATCAAATGGTTCAGCGCAATTCTAAAAAATAACTGATTGTGACCTATTAATAGAGTCGATTGCTTACTGTTGCTATAAATAAACTGCTTACTGTTGCTATAAGTAAACCATAAACTGGACACACTTCAGCAAAATCCTACTTCAAGCCGACCATGTGAACTGTAGTGGAAGTGTCCTGCATCACGATAAAAATAGCAGTGATTTATTACTTTCAGGTTGTAAATATCGCTGATGTCACAGCGTGGATGAGTTTGTAAGTGCCGCAACTCCTTAAAGACTTTCCGTCAATTCTTCCCAAAACGATTTCTCTGAAAAAAAAGCTCGACAAATCAAAGGACGTCAAAAGTGTCTTTCTAGAATTTTCTCTTCTCATTCAGACGAAATTTTAAAATATGATTAGATGTTATCAAGCGCCATAGAATGCTTGTATTTAAGTGACTGTATAATAAGACTATTTTCAATTTATTATTTTTATAAGTTTCATCATTGACCTTTTGAAAAAAACATGATTTTAGCTCAAGCCATATTCTCTTTGCTCTCCAAACTGCAGTCCAAACTGTATGAAAAAATAATGCAAAAAGCACAAAAATACTGTCGATATTTTTAATACTATTAAGCCCATTAGAAAATTACCTCTTACAAGTAACTCACATTCAAAGAATTGGATAAGCATTTGTATGTCGAAACCATTATTTTTTTTTTTTTGAACAAATTATTAAATCCGCTCCTTGCAAGTCATCATAAGTTGGTAATAGTCCCAATATACATCCGATGCAACATGATTTCAAATGCTAAAAAATCATGCCCTACTTCCAACTTCAACCGAGAATGATTTGCGGCAAAATGAGACATATCCTGCAGCTTATACACAAGTTTAAAGCGATTACCCCGAGTATTAACATGGATTATGTCTCAATCGAAGCGACAGCACTCGCGTTTACCTCTAGCACTTCAATTTGTAGCCTGCGGCCAAGTGACATCCTCACCATCGAAGAGATCATTTCTTCGTTAATGTCTTCTCACAGCTATTGCGTGTCGTAATGCTATAAAGTGATTTTCTCATATTCTGTGTGCCCGATTCACATCCTAGTCCAACAACATTATGTTCAATAATGATACGACTGACATGTTTATGCGATAATGCACTCCATACAGAAGCCTTATCGCGGTCTACCCAGTCGCTCGTCGTATCTCAATCTGAAATATGACTTTCGCGTTTGGCACGAAAGGATAGCAAAGGCACTTAGGAGGTTACTCGTGTTGGTTCAGCTTCCTGAACCTGCAACCACTATGCATACGGCTTCCTATTACCCTATCACTGTCATATTCGCGAAATGCCGACGTCGCCAAAAGTCAATATGCCGCTTTTGCAATTATTACTTGCTGTTATTTTAAGTGCACTCGTCAGGATTTGTGGCAGGATAAAAATACAGGGAAAAATGTCAGACGCGAATTCAGGAAAGCATTAGTGGATCTAGTGAAAACGAAAGCCGATGAATATATTGCTGAAAGAGTTGGAGCTGAAAGATTCCGGCAAGGCATCAAGCTAACGTTTTTGAAGCCTCCGAGATCATCAAAAGCTAAAGCGTCCTCGTTGAGTGGTTGATAGTCAACCATCTGCATCAAATTTTAATTGTGAGCTCCTGCAAAATTCCTTGACTTGACTTACTCCGTGCCATGCAATGCATTCCGACCAAATATTTGAGGTCATCGACTTAAATGCATGAATAGGGTAGTAGGATGTAGATACTCAGAAAAGTCCTAAATGGTGCTGTCGTGCTAGTAATATTTGCATTTGAAGGATTCAAATATTTGCAAATTGTGTTTGTATTTGTATACTTATGTAGTTTCATAGTTCATGGTCTTCAAGCGGAGTTTCCAAATCGGAAAGAAATAACAGCTGGAAAATCAAAATAAATTGAATTTGCATCCGAGAACATTTCCATTTGTTTTACATAAAAATAAGCAAAACGTCATTAAAGCGCAAGGAAATACAATAAATTTGGAAATCAAATTCGAAGACTTATATCAGATTCATTTGAAAAATTTGAAAAATCCAACATGATTTGCATTAAATTTTTCAATAAATATATCCTACAAAGGTTTCAAATATGAATTCAACACAAAGTAGCTTTCTGGTTACTTTTAGTAGAAATAAGTTGACAAAAACTAACTTCATTACAATATTAATAACAATATCGCAAAAATGGTGGAAATGATAGTTTTTTCTGGCTGGAAAAGAAGGTTGTCTACAGATAAGGCTCTTATACTACCACAAAACAACTCCTATCTGACAAATAGCACCTTACTTGGAACCGTTTGTCACATGACTAGGAGTTTTGAACTTTATCTCGCCGGATGATCCCTTAATGTACAGAGGATTTCTTTTTTCAGTGGGAAGCGATAAAACATTAAGAGATTTTCGCTGCAGCAACGTCACTTCCTACTGTGTTAACAAACGTCAAGGATAAAAGAAGTATAGCCTAAGCGTGGTGTGACAGTGAGCTTTATGAGTCCTTTTTTATTTACGTCTAAACTATCAAATTATAGTATCTTAAACTTTTCAACTATTCTCTTAGAAAGAAGAATGCTAGACCCTTGCATGTGCAGGAAGTTCGACATGCATTCTTTGCAATATTCCGGAGAAAATCAGCGATAAAGAGTCAGGATGATTAGAATGGAATCCCGAAGTCGTTAAAAGGATTACGAAGCTTAAAATATCGAATATTTGCTCACACTACATAAGAAATATTCGGCGGAGTTCATACAACAACTAAAAGATAATCACTTAGGCCTGAATTGATCGATACTATTATCAACAACTCCTTCGATAAGACTGCGATAAGACTTTCAAAGAAGTTTAGTCTCTAATGCAAGGCTTAGATTTTGATTTCATCAAACCTTCTAGGAAAAGGCGTTCTTACGGTCTCTGGGGGCTCAGTTGAAACACTCGAGCTAGGGTCCTAAAAAAAAGCGGCCAAGCTTGTTAGATACTAACTTATTTAACAGCCTTGCTACTTGTTCTACAATGATAATGTATGGAGTATCCTTGCAACTTGTTTCACAATCATAACGTATGGAGTATTCTTGGCAATTATTTCACAATTATTAGCTTTGGAGATATATCAGGTAACATGGGTAGCTAATAAGACTCCAACTTATCTCCAGCTCCAGCTTATCTGGCTACAGCCGGTGAAGATCCTCCATTTTAACTGTTACCGTATTGTGATTTTAAAAGGAGCGGTAATTGATAAATTCAACTCTTGTTAAAACTGGTAGCCTAGTTGAGCCTAAATAATGCAACAATAAAGATTGCGACATTTCACTCGGAGTTCACTTCTACGAAAAAGCACTTTGAATATTCTAATTCCTTTTATGCATATTTAATGCATTCTTTAGGAGTCAACTTTATATTTAGTCCCACTTAAATTTCAAATAAAAGTGCGGTATTGAATCACCAAAAAAAAAATTTTCAGTAACATTAAGTAAATAAACTCTTGGACAGTTTCATAAAATTGCACGATTAAACGACACAAGACGTTACTAAGATACCTTAGACATATTAGCAAAAATGAAATATTGAGTACTAATAATTATTTACTTAACCGTAAAAAGGGATCAGTACCCCATTAGCGACATGAGACCATGGCATAGTTTAGGGCACGTTTAGACCGACTACTTCTAGTCTCGGCACTGCAGTGTGAATGGAAAGATGCATATTTTTTAGGTAAGACACCTCCAAAGGATACAGAGACACAACCTCTCAGTACCCTATTTTTTCACCTTTTCTAAGTGCCGACGTTGGACAAACGAACGCTCTCCCCTTTGCAAGACCATAGCTGAGCTCTCTATGGAAAGTCTGTTAAATTTGAAGATGTTAGTATAGCGTATGAACGGCCTTAAAAATACGCTCAGGCAGTTCTTCTTACGAAAGATAGGCCCACTTGGGCCATTGGTTAAATCAGAAGGATAAGGACTCATTTTTACAGTGACCTCTATTCCCTCAAGCTAGAAAAGTGATTCCTCTAACTGAAGATACCAACTGGTGAGGACATACAGGCCTAGCCCTAATTAACGTGACAAGGGACTGTTTCAAACTGGGTTTTTAGAGCTACAGAGAACGCGTTTGGAGGTTAGTTTACTAGTCTTCCGTTACTGGAAGCTACTCTCTTAGATGATAAAAAACCTTCGCCTCGCAACCAATCAAAAAACGGTTCGGTTTTTTAACATACACCTAAAGTGTATGAAATATCATTTAAGGAAAAGGACTCAATGGAAGATTCTGAATCTATCTTATGAAGTCGTAAAAAAATTTGTCATAGATTTTATTTCACTTAAAGAAGAAAAAGCCACAGGTTTAAGGACAGTACATGCATATTACATGGTACATGATCCCATTACCGTGGTCCGCTTGCGAAACCCACTATTATGATTGACACAAAAGCGTTTATCTTAGGCATCTGGGCACCATAGGGCACCATATATCGCAGATCGCTGTAGGAACTAAACAGGTCATACGGATTAATGAGTTAATTGATAAGGGGATTGGTTATAAGAGGGTAGAGTGAACAGATAGTTAGACAGAGTAGTAAAAGAAAGTGGACATCTACTTAGGGAGATTGTCTTGATAGTCATCATGCCATATTTCTGGCAAGGTGTTATACTCTACCCTCTTCAAATTAAGGAAATGATTTGGGTTGAAAATACGAGTGAAATAAGTTATAGTAACGTGATTTGTATTACTTGGCCGTTGAGAACACTACCGAACATTATGCTGAAATTTTATAAGCCATATGTATCGTAAAGCTTTTCCATTGTTTTCTAATAATAACACTTTTGGAAAATGCAAAAATTTACACGGAACACTACACTGAAGTTGGCTACGCTGCCGAAACGTGTGTGTGGACGAAACAAACAAAGTCACGGTAGACGACGGGAGGTTCTGAGGACAAAAATACAGTAATACAGTATTATAGTAATTAATAATGAATCCTATCACTAAAAATCCTTAGAACCAGACGATACATTGATCCGAATTTTGCAAAACCAATTCAAATTCTTTCAAATTTCCCGCACAGTCAACGTCCAGTGGTCCGTCAATGTCAAAATGTGTTGATTGGATTATGCTAAGTCTGAAGAGTCCTATGCGTACGGATATGATCATCATTTTAATTTGCATTGTTATGGCATTGTTATGCAACAAAATAATTTTTTTGTGTCTTCGCACCTACCCTGCATAGTTTTCGAACAATATATTCTTCAAACTGATCATTTTTAGTTCTAAACTACCGGTATGACCTTTTTTCAAAAGTTCTCATAAATTAGTCATGCTACGTAACACACTTGTCAAACTGGATCATTGTCTTCATTCCGAAGGGACCCAGTGAATGAGCGGGCTTGCCCAAGCGATCGCTATGATTTTTAACGCTGGATGTTCAAAATAATTCAGAAACCCAAAGCACATGCAAACACTAAAAAAATAGGGGCACCTACCGTGCGATGTGCTTGCAGAATAATGCACATGAGCACAGATGTCCTAGCCAAATTGATGGCATAATTGAACGAAAAAAAGAGACCAACGAACGATTTTTTTCGGAAGACTGCGGACACATTACCATAGGAAAACAAACAAGTATATAAACACCCAGTTACGACCAAAAGCTAATAAAGCACAGGAGCCCTCACAAAAACAAAAAAACTGCAGAACTTCAGAAGTGCTGAATATTGTTCGACCTGAGGGTGTACTTAACGAAATCAATTCACGCGCTCTGGAAGAAAATACATTGCTATCTAGTTACCACAAACGAATTAAAATAATTTATATTTAAAAATAATTACAATATAGAGATGGAATAATAAAGTTCAGTAAGAAATCCTTGCAAAACGAGTCCTGGTAAACTTCAAATTGGGTCTAATCCTGACATGCTGAATCAAACTGTTTAAAGCCCAACAGCAAGTTTTTTTGCCATGAGATAGTAGTAGTGTCTTGAAATTTAAAATTTTAAGTTTTCAATTCAATTTTTTTTTTAATTTTTATATTTTAAAGGAAGGTCTGCAAGGCGCTATCGCATAAATATTTCAATATATCGCATAAATATAAAAATAAAGACGCTGACTTGATACATGACTAGCTGACTAGCATACTTGAATGCCTTTCGCTACATTTTGTGAAAAAGATAGTATGTTGTGGAAAATTTTGTGTTCAATATACGCTTTTGTTTTTTCTTTTCTTTTCTCAAGGAGTCTTTTGGAGTCTTGGGTCTTTTTTTCAAAGTCAGTACTTTGGGGTCTTTGTTCGTAAAAATCATCGCGCCGATCAGAAAATTACTACTGGTGCTCACTGCTGTCGAAAATTTACAGAAAATTATATATCTTGTGTCGTTAGTGCAAACTTCAACAATCCGAAAATCACAAAAACCTCCGTCATATTTGCAAACGGGTTGCTCACAAATGGTTAAGGAGGTTCCAAATCACTGAGAATCTTTTTGCTTATGTTTCAGACAGTTTTTAATTATGTTATTTGCTGCCTTTTTGACTAAAGCTACTTTTACTGAACGTTTTCCAATGTTAGATTTCAAAAAAATAAATGACAACACTGTTGCCTTTTTCAGATAAGAAAACCAAGCCGGTTGAATGGAAAATACGCAAAAAAAAGCTTCACCCTATCATTGTACAGCCTATGTCACAGTCAAGTGGGAAAACTCTCGAGCCAGGCTATTCACTTTTCGTGAATTCCTTCAACTGAAAATCTGTTCAACGTTTTTATGCCTTCTTTGTTCGTTTGCAATTGCTGTTGCTGTTGGGTGCAAAGCTATGAAAGTTGAATGACTTTGAAATTTTCGGCATTTTTCCATTATTTTCTTTTCACTCGGTTGCAGGCGGGTGTATTTCAACATCAGCACGAGTGTTGCACTTTTCCCAAAAAGAAAAGATAAAATAAAAAAAGAAGTTGAACTAAAAAGACCAAGAAAATGACAGTTTAATTTAGCAGATGTGAAGGATCTCACTTTTGTCGTGGCCACTCCAGGTGGAATTCAGACGCTTTTCGTTTCAGATATTTCCCATTGACGAAAGTTGTTCTACTTTGGCAGGGCACAGTGGAAAACTTAATTTCACGCATTAATTCACGCTAGAGAAAACAGAAGTGGGTTGATTTAATATGCACACTTTGGTGATGTTCAGGTGAAAGTTTTAGGGAGGACAACGTTCCTGTTAGCATGATCAAAAGACATGTTAGAGAATATAATACAACAGGCAAATAGAAAAAAGGGTAATATATTATACGTCAATCATTGGTTATCATCTTATTTGATATCCTGGTAAACGTGATTTTGAGCTCCGCGTGTTGTAATCCTTATGGGGCTATTACTTTAAGTTACAGATGCTACGTTATAGTTGCGTTGCTGACAGTGGCATTCGAAGTTATGTTTCTGTTGTGGGAGCACCAGCTTACCTAGCTATGATTGAAAAATAATCCTTTAGCCTTGAATAAAATAATCAAGTGCAAGCGTGATTCTGACCGGATTTCCTGTACGATGTTGACAAAAAGACCAAAGACACGGTCTTGGAATGAGGTGGTTGCAACCTGCCTCAAGGCTTAAGATCTGCGGAGAACTGTTACGCCGTTTATCCAAAACTATGATTCTACCATTCTAGCACAATATTTTCACCTTTAATTTATTATTTAAATAATGAAAAAACTATAGCAAAATGTTTTTGCATAGTTGGGTTTTTTCCGAGCGATATCTCCGGAAAAAAAAATTTTTCCAACAAATTTTCAAAAAATTTACAAAAAAGGAATCGTTTAATTCATGAAAATTTATAGTCAATGCGTTTTTCCCTGGTGAAATTCGGAATTCAATGAATTTCCGGAGCAGTTTCAAATTCATATTACAGTATTTTCTTTCGAGAAAAACGATTCAATATTCGGAGCAAGTCATGCGGAGGCTAAGTTGGAGGACTTTCGAAGAGTTCAAAGAAGTCTTAACTGCAATTCCTGTCATTCTGTCAGAATAATTTGTGCAATCTTTCTATCTATTTAGTTGCGTGGTCTACCATTGTAATTCAAGAATAAAGAAACTGATCTGTCAGTCGGTCTAGCCCGTTTCTCTTTATGTTTCCTTCAGTTTCCATTATGGATTACGTTGCGCAGTAGACCTGCTATAATCGATGATACAGCTCAATAAAATTATAATATGTTGCGTCTCTTCAAAACCATCAAGTAATCACCACCTGCTTTTTTGTGGAGTACTTTTGCATTGGTTCGATTCTTCAGGAAAATTGTCAATGTGATTCAAAACTAATTCCAATTGCTAGCGAGGAAGTCACTTTCACCTTCTGCAAGCTTTTTATTTATCCCAATCGTGAGTAACAAACTAAACTTTTCCGCTATAGCTTCTCTTCTAATTCTAGTCTTTTATTCATTTCTTCAGGATTCAAAGGCACTATATTTTCCTTCTTATAATGAACGACCGACAACAACTGACGCGCTACATGCTTCTTTTTTGTAAAACTTTTTTTTATTGCAAAACATCATGAATTTTTGTTTGGGTCTCGTTCGTCTATATTGTGGCCAATAGTTTTCATTCTTCATGATTAACTTATACTTGAAGTGGTGTCAAAGCACATGTATTAATCAACTTACCTAGCCCTTTCAATACCTTAACAGAATCGGGTGGTTTATTGCTACTTCATGTTTCAGTATGTCGCAGATATTTTATATGATATATATCTGGGCTGTATAGAGGCAATCCAAAACAATGCCCTTTGACTCTGAGTACTTTTTTACCTTTTAACATTAAAATATAATTTTTTGAAAATTATTAATTATAATTTTGTAGTAAATGATTTTAAACATAGTTTGAATACTCACTTCTTAGACTGTATAGCATCAAGGATTGCGCTGTTGAAAAATTGGCCTGCAGTAATGCTAGGACATGATCGCCTGCAGAGGCTTTGCTATCGAGGAAGCATTGGCTGTCTTTTTCGTACCATAATTTCTTCCAATTTTCTTAAGACCATTTGCATGTATTCTTAGATGAATGTTTTCCGGTACGTGGTTCCACCTTCCAAAAGTTTTGTTTCATCGCTCAAGTGGAGTTTAAATTTTGATTTGTGCAAAGAAATCACGTTGTCCTCCGCCTTCTCACTTCACATATCATGCTCTTCACTGTACTTTGCGGAAACATATTACGTCAGGTTCAAAGTAGTTTTCCTTTAGAGTTTAGAGCCCCAGGCGCTTAGGTAAAACACAAGCATTAAAATCTTTGCTTTGATGAGCTAGGACTATCAAATGTCGTATTTTTGTGATTTGAAAGTTCAGCCTTGTTAGTAAAGCGTATTATGGGAACCGTTAAGAATAACTTCAAAATCTTGGAAAAATGAATAATAAAATTCCATGAAATCCTCTAATTCGGGAAAATAGAAGAATTACAATTTGACAATGGGCAAACACGCATTTTATTTCCATTGTATTTTTCGTTCAATGTTTTAATCGTCACTATCCTGATTGCGAAAAGCAAGTTCCTAAAAAATAAATTTGGTCTCCTTTTGCATGACAGGGATGATTTGTTTTCAAATCAGGTTCTTTTTCTGATTATGGGGAGATACACTCCTAGAAAGTCGAAAAAATTATTATTATTTTTTAAAGTCCTTAAAATATCTGGTGAAAACGGTAAGGTGGCACTATGATAAATAAAAGAGTTACAACCGAAAACTGGATACGTATTTTGCAACGCCGAGCCGGTAGGCAAGTAGCGGCAAATGACCCTCCGAACAAAAGGCGTATACTTCTTTTGTGATTGAGTTGTATTGTATTTTTAAGCATGCTAGGCTCCAAGTTGAATGAAAATATATTTCATTGTTGGAAATAGACACGTCATCAGTTGCATGGAGAATAGAGCCCCTTCAAAAAATCTATTCACCATCATAGTCAGTTGCTTGCCGTTCGTACAACTGTGCGTTACAGTCAATTTTTATTTGAAAATAAATACTGAAAAAATGGATTCAAAAAATAAAGGTTCTCGACAAGTGCATCACGTCAGATCTTTTCGCAAAGGCCAAACACAGAAGAAAATACGTCCAAAAATCGATGTACTGCCGAAAAATTTTCCAACAAGAGTATTAGTTCGAGTGCCAAAAAATTGAAAACTGATCGTGTGATCTCTGCACCAGAAGATCCAAACAGCGGATATCGAATTTTAAATTTCGTGACTGTGTTTTCTGCTTTGTAAGGAAGAGTGTGATAGTGATGTTCAATTCACAGAAAGCACTCAATGACTCGGTTTTAATACTGCAGTTCCGTGTTCATCGTGCAAACCGACTTTCATTCCTTCGTGCCCGTACGTCAACACAGCTTATGATATAAATACACGATATTTTGTTGTAATGCGTTACTGGGGATTGGCTTGCGTGGAGCCAGGAAGTTTTGTGGACTCATGGATTTACCGCCTCTGCTTCGACAAACGACTTATGATATGATAATTGATAATATTTACTCTGCTGCCTCAAGAATTGCTGAATTGGTGTGGAAACTGTAAAAGCTGTAAAAGAAGAACAACGAGATATAACACAACAAAATTCTAGTGCTGATGCAACGGAACTGGCCGTTTCAGGAGATGACACATGGCGAAAACGTGGTTATACCTCATTATATGGTGCTGCGATTATCATTGATCAATATACAGGCAATGTTGTTGATTTCCTTATAAAATGTTCTTATTGGAATGAACTATTTACTATTGGAACGAACACCAAAATACCGTGCAATATGAGAAATAGAATTCGGATCAGGAAGCAAGTTGTCAAATCAATCATACCGGATCGTCATTCAAGATGGAAGTAGATGCCATAATAGAAATGTTTTCAAGATCTGTCGAAAAGCATGGTTATGTACGTTGATTATATGGGGGATGGCGACTCTAAAACGTATACGCGTATAGTAAAGGCTGCACCGTACGGTGATGAAATTGAAATCATCAAAAAAGAAAGTGTGGAACACTTTCAAAATGCATGGGAACCCGTCTTCGTGAATGTAAGAAAAAGAATCCTGGAATAGACGGCAAAAACAAATTGACGGCAAATCTTATAGATAAACTGAGTGTTTGCTATGGCTTAGCGATTCGCAGAAACTGTAACTTTAAAGATGACATGAAGGCAGCGATATGGGCAACATTTTACCATTACAGCTCAACAGACAGCAAGCCTCAACATCATTTCTGTCCTGAAGATCCTAAATTGTGGTGCACGTGGCAGCAAGCGAAAGCTAAAAATGAACTGAATAATTTTTATCACGATTATCCTGCATTGCCGGAGATCGTGTTAGATGTTATCAAACCAATATACAACAATCTCAGCAATGACAAAGCATTAGAACGCTGTGATGACGGCTAAACCCAAAACTCCAATGAAAGCTTCAACAAAATTATTTGGAAAATAGCTCCGAAAACGATGAACAGCGGCGCCAAAATTGTTAATATTGCTGTGAAAATTGCTGCATGTACGTTTAACAATGGTGTCACGTCAATATTAGAAATTATGAGTACACTGGGAATAAACTGGGAATGGATCAGGAGCGCACTTGTACGCTGCGCAAAAGACGAAAAAACACATAAAAAAACACACATAGATAGAAGAACGTCGAATAAAGCGTCGACAAGAAAATTTAGATGCCATGGGAATTTTTTCCACCGTAGAAGGCCTACACAATGGGCCTGCTATCGATTATTCCATGTAAGTTGACAAATTTTATGATTTATTCATTTCCAAAACTTCAAACGCTCTTTCGCAAAAACACGTTCTTCAAATCTGTAAACAAAATTTCTCGAAAACCAAAAAACCGATTGCCTTGAAATTTTTCGAGGTTGTTCTATACACCTTTTCCTAACACTTGTCATAGGATTTTTTCCCGTTACTTCCTTTTTGTTTTATAGCTAAAGTTATTACAAATATGAGGCTCAAAAATCATTATCTTTATTCAAATGACCGCCATTTTGTTAAAAATTAATATTATACACTACCGGTCAAAAGTTTAAGTTCACCTCGTAATTTCTATAAAATGTAAAACAAAACAAGATTTTCGTCAGTAATTATTATTTATTAGCATTATTTATAGAAAGTAATTATTTTGTAAGCAAAATTTAGCACAATTTTTTCATATTTTAGATTCTTCCTTTTGCTCGTATTCGATTCCTTTTGCTCGTATAACAGCAGCGCATACTCTGGGCATCCTTGCAATCAGTTTATGCAATGACTCCGTTGAAATTTGATCCCAAAAAGTTTGTAGAAATGTCCAAAGCTGTTTTTGATTGGTTGCCTGCATTGTTCTCACTTTTCTATCCAACTCGTCCCACAGGAACTCGATCGGGTTACAGTCAGGCGATTGAGGAGGCCATTCCATATATTTTAGTTCTTTTTGCTTCTCTTTCGCTGCGATATAATTTCGGCAAAATTTAGATGTGTGTTTAGGATCATTATCCTGTTGAAAAACGAATCCGCGACCTACAAGTTTTTTCCCACACGGAAAACCATGTCGTTGGAGAATGCTGTAGTACATTTTTTTGTCCATGATACCCTCGATTTTCACAAGGTTACCAACTTTGTCTCCAGCAAAGCATCCCCAGGCTAAGACAGATCCTCCACAATGCTTGACGGTTGGAATTATGTTTTGCGCAATCATGCGTTCACCCACCAAACGACGAACATATTGTCGACGTCGTCCTCCAAAAATTTCGAACTTCGCTTCATCCGTGAACAATACTTTGTACCATTGTTCAATGGTCCAATCTTTATGTTTTTTTGCCCAAGCCAATCTTTTGACTTTATTTTGTTTCCGTAGTAGCGGTTTTTTGGCGGCCACGCATCCTTTTAAACCGTAATTGCGCAGACGACGCTGCACTGTTGAAACATATACCGGTGTTTCCCGCGTGGAATTCACTTGCTCGCGAATTTTGCGAGCTGTGCGCGTACGATTTCTCTTGCTTTCGACACAGATAAACTGGTCCTCTTGTTTTGACGTTACCTTAGGCCTCCCAGAACGTTGACGACTCTGATTGCACCCTGTTTCGTTCTTTCTGTGTAACGCTCCCACAACTGCACTTTGAGATACTTTGGTTTTTGAAGCAATTTTTCGCGTCGAATAACGTTCTTCGTGTAATGCCACAATGACTGCTCGTGTTTCTACACTCAGCTCTGCTTTTCGGCCCATTTCTTTACAATCGAAACATAAAATATGCAATTGCTTTCACATTTTAATAATAAGTCCTTAGTCTTCGAATTATGTCAAATTAGATGACAATTTTTTTAGAACGGATACGATATTCATTACGAAAAATGTTTTACTTACCTTTTTGTAAAGAAACCACAAAAAAATCCGTGGAAAATATAATTTTTTGCGTGAAATCTTATAGCACAAAGAGATTATACGCGGTATAAACTAAGCGCGTCGAGACACCGACGAGTTTAAGCTCGATCTGTGTATGGCCCTAGCACGCGAAACGCTCCAGACAGAAGTGTGTTTACACTTGTTTGTTTACAAGACGCACGTTGTCTATAGAATCCACTTAGTTGCCGACTAAATTGTGTAGATTTTCAAAATAAAGCAGGTGAACGTAAACTTTTGACCGGTAGTGTATATATATAATATAAAATTTGGTTTTAGATGATACGCTAGATAAACGATGATGCTACGAAGATACGCCAGTTGGCACAATGAACGCCGATTATTTCAGGGACCTCCAAGGATCATACGATATACTTTATCGTACGTTTTAAATATACTTTATACGTTTGATACTTTTACACAAAAGAATTTTTTACATATTCTTAAATGCGTGTACTTTTAGATAATAAAAACTCTGATCCACAATTCTAAGTATTTTTCCTTGAAAAAATTCACAAATATGACTTTTTTTACGGCTTCTAGATGTATATCTCCTCTCAAGGAATTGTTGTATAGAACAAAGTTGTCACTTTGCTGCATCTATTTGGATTTTTGTGTAGAACAACGTGGTGACTCATCTGCATCCATCCTAGGGCTCCATCCGCTGTTTTATCGGAATGTTATTTTTCAAGATAATAAAACCGACAAAACCACCAAATCACCTAACAAATACCATATCGCGCTTTGAAATAAGTAAAACTAAACACTGACATTTTTTTAAAGGATTTTCGACACGATTTTTCAAATTTTAGATATTCTTTGAAGTGATACAAAAGAGAGCGTTTTTTGAGTTTAATAGCCTTTTTTTGTTTCTGGTAGGGTTCAAGCATTTGTCATTGATCCTTTTTCGAAGTTTTTCGATAATTTTGACTTTTCTTGACTTCTAGACTTGAGACTAGTTACACTCATTCGTGTCTTATTAGGAAGTATCCTTTTTACAGTGTTTCTCTGCGTTTCAAATTATAGCAGACATCACTTTTCTTTTACGAACGCATTAAATTTCGGACTTATAGTCACATACATTGGGCGTTAGACGGCATTTTCTGTGATTTCAACGAAGCCAATGAATGCTGCTATCCTGAATTCGCCTACAAATATTCTTGACGTAAGGACAAAGAAAGTTTTTCAACCTTTTCAATCAAGTTTCAAGAGGGTTTCATATTGTTATATTATTTCGATGCTTCATCGATAGAGCCATTTGGTCCTTTAGTTATAGTTTCCTTTATAATAGTTTCCTTTATTAGCTTCTTCTGTGCCAAAATCAAACTTTTTTCAATCTATGCCCAATCCGTTTTTCAATATTCAAACCATGGTTTTGAATTACAATCGGAACAATGAAAATATCATACTTCTGATGATTAATTTTTATAATTGCCGCTTCATGCTCAGTGAGTTGCTATTTCTACTAGAAAAAGCGAAAGAAAATTCTATGAAAGTAATGTCAATCATGTGGAGACTTTAGTATGAAGTATAAGTTAGAAGCTCTAAATAATGCAGTCTGGATTTGAATGCACCTTTGTTCTCTCTTACTACTCGATTTCAACCAAACACTCCTTGGACTTAGTAGCGTAATATATACTGATACGTTGAGACCACTGACAAGTATCTCAGGGCTATGTCGCTTTCAAACTTCTTTTTTCAGAATGAAATCGAGCTTTTTCTTGAATATGAGAACGTTTTTTGCATCTATAATGGGTATCAGAATAATCATGTTATTTCTACATTGCTGGGAAATTTATAGTTGGAATACCAGTATTTCAAGAAATCCAAGCTATAGGTTGGATTTCATCAATTTTTTCGTAAAAATAGGATCTCTTCATATCCTTCTATATTGAAGTGTCACGACTCGCAAAAGAGTGTATCTTATTGTTTCCCGTGAGTTGATAATCTTCAAAAGTCATTGAATGCCATGGATTGAGAAAGATTTCGAAGGAAAGAGTGATATCAAACAATTGGTTGATAAGAAACTCGAATCGGTCAGGATACAATCAAATTTATATTGACAGCGTCGGAAATAGAAAGAATCTTCCTCTCTAAAACAAAAGAAATCAACAGGAAGAGATCCTTATTTGCATATAAACCCTTGCATCGTACGCTAAACATGAAACGTTGCTCTCGTGGACCATCCCACTAAAATTGCATTGGAATTTAATATTCTTTCCAAATTAAATTTCGATTTCATACTTAAAAAAGTGTGAAATGTCATTGATATCCTTTTCCCGACCATCTATACAAACTTTGTAAGCTGAAACTGATACTGAACATTTGCATGCAAAAAATTCATTTTATGAAAAAATGGCTGAACCAACGGTCGATCATAAAACCTGCATATGTATTTGTTTGCCAAAATTTCACGTACAGTCAACACATTCAGTATGAGATGATAAAGGACGAAAAAAATTTTTTTTTTCCAACCAGAATATTAAATTTGTGTGGGTGCAATTTTATAATTTTGCAAATGGAACTCGCCACATATTGTAATCATTTTTTGTTGCAATACCTTCGTCATGGAAAATACTGAAATATTCATGATGAGATTTCATGTCCATTACGTAAATGCATAGTTAGTCAATAGCAGATATATTTTATAGAGAAGGCAAAGAGAAAAACCTTGGAAGTTGCGGTTGGTTACATATGGGCAATATCGGAAGGATATGATAGCTTTGGTATGAAGGGAATACATCTCTATTCCTGCTGATGAGCATCAGTAAGCTCATATACTAGCTTACATATTTAGTGAATTTATTTAAAAATAATTGATGTAATATGTGTATGTTTAATCTATTTGCCGTGCACGTCCTGCAGAGATGTTATTCATGTCTGTAGCTTGAACTATTTGGAAACTAGCGCAATTCAAGGTGGGAAATTGGATTGGAATAGCTTAGAAAACAACAAAGCAAATAAAATAAATATTCAACAAGGATAGGCCTTGACTACCTTCTCCACTTACATATGGTGATCCGACAAGCATGCAATCCACACACTCAGTGGCTCCAATATGGAAAGTGTTGGCTAACATAAAATAGTTCCCCGTCGACTAAGCAGAACTACTGATAAAGATCGCAGCATGACAATCTATTTCGTCCACTATGTTATGTATATGGTGCTAGTATCGACTACTGACTCCTGTATCGTGCCAAGACGCTGTTCATATTGCCACTTGTGCTCCTGAGATCTTTATAAATGTTCCCTCGTTCTTCAATGCTAAAACCAGCAAAAATATTGATCATAAGAAATAAACGAAAGAATGAATGGCGAATGGCCCAAGCGCTGTATGAACTGAACGAAGGTGATAGTTGCAGTGCATGTTCAATTGCATCTTGCGGTGGAAATTGGAAAAGTTCAGTAGATCGCGATCAGATAACTGGGAAAAATATTGTCAAGGAAGTTATTTCCAAAGGAGAACTATTCTCTTTCTTTCGTCGGGAATAAAATAAATTATCTTGTACTTATAAATATAAATGTGAGAATGTCGTGATCATGCATTTGGACTCCAAGTGTGAATATTGGATGATTGCACAAAGAAAATGTTTGAGGCGAATATTTCATGTTATAGTTTTTGTAATACGCCAAATAGATGTACTATTGCTTCTGAATCCTGTAGAATCAGAAGAGCAATCTTAAAAATTTTCTACAATAGATTGCTTTGAGTTCTTGCTGAGCTTGTCTATAACTCCAAAAGGTCTAGCCTTTGGCCTTGCTAGACCATAAAATAAGATTTAAATCGTTCTGATATGATTGAATCGAAATCCATATGGCAGGATTTTTGTGAAAAAACTTCATATTCATACAATAATAAATAAAATAATAACACAACCATAATGAAATAATCTTCAAACAATGTTTGTTTATTATCGAATTTCAGGTTCTGCGTCCAGAGAAATTGCTTTCTCACATGAAATAAGTCACTCACTATCACTTGGATATCCCCTCTCAGAAGACAATAAAGTTAATTAGTGATCGTAAGAAATTCAGTTATCCCAGCGCAACTTCCTGAGACGTGCATGTTTCCTTGATATTTTTACTTAAAATGGCGTTACACATCAAATCAGATGACTAAGATCCTTAAAAGGAATATCAGCAAGTTCTCGAGGTTTGACGAGTTCACGCGAAGCGTTAATATTTTTTCGGCGCCACTTGAAAAGAGCTATAAGGAGAGTAAGTAGAAAAAAGGTAAACAAACAAACAAATCTAAATCTAGAGAAACATTTCAAAGCTGAGCGCAGCCTGAATTGATGCGTGAAAATCGTACGGTCGAGTTGATGTCACGTCCCTTGAATTCATGTCATTTTCGACTTACGTTAAGCGTCTCAATAAGCTCTGAAGGAGCCCCACCATGGAAATTCCAAAAGTACTTACACGTGTTCGAAGTCTAAGCGTCCGTAAAAGTAGGGTACCAGTCGAAAAATTAACATTTATTTTCTGTCAATCGTGGTTTGTCCCTTGGTCTTCGCAAGTCGTTAAAAGTATTTTCACTCGCAGTCGCTGGTCATTCCTGATGCCGTCTATCTACAGTATAAATATACCAGGTGTAAGCACAAGTTTATTCCTGGTTAAACTAAGGTATGGTGCCAGCAAAAAGTACGCAGCGTATTAATTTGACACATACGCCATTGCTATCGTCTGACATTAAGCACAAGTTGCGTCCACCAAAACTAACGTCTTTGCTTTATTGTGTTGATCAATCAGGTCGTATTTTGAAAGAGCTTTGTAGCACGTATTGCTTTTCTTGTCCAACCAAAAGAAAAAGCTGTTAAAATTCATTGTTTGCTTTTTAAAAACATTTTGTATGTTGCTCCATCAATTCAGACATGTGCGACATGGTTTTGGCAGTTAAGTAGTGGTAATTGTAAGTGTAAAAGACAGTGAGCCTCTGATAAGACTCTGGTAAACCACAAAAATACGAAGAGGAGAATTCGCAGGACATTGGATTGCAACACAACTCAAACCAAATGGCAATTTGCTGACGCATTAAATGTGTCGATCAGCAAACGTTTATGAGCAATGGGTAAGACCAATAAACTCGGTAAATGGGATGTACAGGATTTGAATAAACGTCAAATGTAAAATCGCATAATTACTTGTGAAATGCTGCTTTGACGCCATGAAAGGAAATCATTTTTGCATCAAAGCGTGACTGATGACGAAAAATGGGCCTATTTCGAAAACCCGAAGTGGAAAAAATCATGGCCTTCATCTGGCGAAGGCGGTCCTTCAACACCAAAGTCAAATTGCTTCAGCAAGAAGACCATACTCTGTGTCTGTTGGTACCAGAGTGGTATACTGTATTATGAGCTCTTGAAGCTGTTAATACACAACGCTATTGTCAAGAAATGACAAATTTCAACCGCGCATGAATCGAAAAATGACCGGAATGGCCCGGGTAACATCGTTACTCGAAATCGCCCATTGCACGCAGCAAACCCAGTAAAATCGCTTGTATGGGACATCCTTCTTCACCATCGTAGCCCCCAGACTTGACGTCATCTGATTATCACGTCTTCGCATTAACGGAGAACTCGCTCGCTTATTAGCCTTGCAGCGGTTTCGAAGAAGTTGGAAAGTGGCTTGACGAATGTTTGCCGAACAAGACAAGCAGGTTTTCTGGCATCGTATTCATTAATTACCATAAAGATGGGCAAAATGTCCAGACGCTGATGGCCAGTATTGTGTTCAAAAAAATTTTTCCTGGAAAATTACGCATTTTTTCAGAAAAAAAAAACCAGGAAAACTACATACAGTGTATTCGCGTATTAATTGTTTAATTAGAACAAAAAGAAACTTTGATATAATACTATTAGTGGTGAAGATAAACTCTAAATGGATGTTTATGCAGATACGTTATAAAGACAAAATGCAGACGAAACCGACAGTAGGGATAGTGATACCGGCCAATCACCAAAGCGACAAAAAACCAAAAGCGATAACGAATAAAACCATTCGTTAAAATGTAAATAAAATAAATGATGCCAACGAAATGACAAAAATCGTCAAGTGAAAAGTCGAAAGACGTTCCTCAATTAGGCGTTCCTCCAGAAATAATAAATATAAACTTAATTTGCAAATTATGCGGACGAAAACTTCCAAATACTATGAAGGAATCGATAGATTATTTTGCATTATTCTCTACTGATAAATTAATGAAAGGAATGATGGAACAAATTACACCGCAGAAAAGAAATTAAAAACAAAAAAAATTTTCACGGGAAAGAACGGAGAATCGAAAGAACGAGTTACGAAAGAAGAGTCTTTAGTTTTCATTACCCTTGCTCAAAATGTGGGATTGATTCAACTGTCATCAATTCAAGAACACTAGTCTTCTGATTTCTGCAGTAGAATCCCTTTCTTTCTGGAAACACTTAATTGGGGCCAATTCATAAAATATTTTGGGTGCTACAGTCCTTGGTCAAATAATTACAAATCTTAACCTACAGTCGATGCTGGATTCCAAAGTATTTGTGGCTGAATAAACGCATGCTGGTCATTCTAATCTATTCGTTTCTTTTTTTATCTTTTTTCAGCTATTACCTCCTCCAGTTCCAGTATATTTTCCTCCTCAGCTTCACTGTCTGATTTTTCTCCACCGTCTCTGTCTGCTCCGACCCGCCGGGTCAAAACTGCTTGAGAACTGGTTTCATTTAGATTCTCTTCTTTAAGGAATTCTATCTCGATGGAATTCCCATTCCCTATGCAATCTAAAAATTCTGTGTAATTCTGAAATCCTGAAATTCTGTTAGTATTCTCACTGCTCTGTGAAAATTCAGAGACAAAAATGTACAATTGTTGACATAAATAGAAAAAGTGAACGGGCCGATGGACCATGTCATGACATACATGGAGAGCCGAAACAAGAAACTGACATTCGGCTATTTATTATCAACAGGCAGGCCAACTGCATGAGTGAAATATAACAAAACAGCGCTAGACCAACTAACAATACCGATAGACAATCGGTATATGCACAGGGATTTGCCTGATATGCACAGACATTTCAATGTACAGCTGTACAAAAATGGATATAGTCTTTTTCATAAAAAGGCAAATTAAAAGCCAAAAAAAAATTACTACCTACAGTCCCAAAAAGCCGACAAAATGAAATACACACTCTATGCATAGTACATATGTACGCTAGCGGATTAAAAATCTGGGTATTTATTTATAATATTTCCATATTGCGGTAGAATAACGTCCAAAAATATTCCTCGTCCAAATTTCCTAGTAATCACGAGGACTCCGTCACCCTGTATCAGAAGGTATTAGACAGAGTTTCTTATGAAAAAGGATACCAAATGATCACCTGCATCTATTACATTAGCATTCTCCCAGCAGAAGAAGTCCTGAAGATTGATCGTCATATTTCTGGCGCTTAAAAAATTATTGGAAAAGAAAACGAAACCCGACATTTTCAACAAGATTTCAACAAGACAACAAGATTTTCAACATTTTCAACTTCTAGCCTAGAAAGAGAAAAGGATTATTATGATGTTGACTCATAATTATGGTACTGATATGAAACCAGTGCATAAAACAATACGAAGTGAACATGTTTTAACAGTCAATAAGCCAGTAACAGTTGAATACTACAGAAATAGTAGTAGATCTTTCGGAATACGCTTTGAAGTTTCGTTTTCTGCACAAGCGTTTGCAATGGCGGAAATGTGGTTGGTTTGAGATGTGTGGGTTATTAACTCATGCATTTCGTACTGCATATTAGAGGAAATAAATTAAAAAAACACCACACCACAAAAAAAGGCACTTCAAGTTTGTCAAGAAACTCATTGACCAAGTCCGACTTGTTCTTTGTGAGCCGACAATATGTCCTATCTCATCTTCTTTGGAAAATAGTTTGGATAATAATCTACATAATCCACATGCGAGATATGAAATAAAAGAATGCGTTGTCTCTTCTCACAGGAAAACAACTGATGGGAGACGTCAAAGAATATTTAATTGTCAACCGTTCGTATATCACCCTCAAATGCTACGGTGGGCTTGAATATGATTTAAATGTCAAGTTTTGGCACCACCGATTTTCTTTCGGCATTCGATTCCCGGAGTGATATGAAGACTAGAAAAAACATCCACCCTAAACCTTCGAGCCATTTTCGAAAAAACCCTTTTTTCAGAGGGAAAGTTTCGGTGTTCGAGATATCGAGATTTTTGTACCTTTTGCTCACTTCTAGTTGCCAAACATCCCCAATTTGGCATAAATGATGTTTTCCTATCAGTTTGACACTGGCACACAAACATTTGTGCCAGTGTATGCCAGTTTGACACTGGCACACAAACATTTACAAAGCATATTTTCGAAATTGCTCCTTTTACTAAGGCTGGAGAAACTTATTAGCGATTCTCAGAAATAGGTTAAAATAGAAAAAAATTGAAAAAAATGATTTTTCATTCGAATGAGTTTTGCGCTAGTATGTCAACAACAAGCGAGAATCATATCCTTTATTTCCATCCTTGTCTGATTTGGGAGGTCATCCAACATCGCCAACCCCCTCCCCCGATTCAGTTTTTACGTTTTGTGATACTGCAGATCGAATGATCTATGTTATTCGTGCAATAATTTAAAACTTCAGAAAGTCATCGACCCTTTGAGGTGCAGTTGTAATTGTTTTCTCCGAAATTTTAATTTCTTGTGAAAGTATGGACAGAAGGTCAAAGGATCATGCAGGGACCCATCGAGAAAATTGGGCGCGGGTATGTTTTCTCTGTCTGAAGAAGAAGAAACAAATGGTCAAAATTAGTGGTGCTTTATATGTGAATCTAGAAAAATGTGTCAATTATCCTGAACACGATGAAGGTTTTCCCAATGTTTTATGAAGCACTTGCAAAATTATCGTGTATCGGTCAGTGAAGTGTGAAACTAGTGAGAAAATAGCTCTGCCGGACTATAAAAAATTCAAAATTTTGGAGAAGAATACTCGGGCAAAAATTCAAACGTTGTGCAGTTGAACATAGTTTGAATTGGTACGAGATCCAGGGCCATATAACTTCACTAAAAAAACGACAAGAACAAAAAGAAGAGCAGCAACAATTGCGAAAAATGAGCTGATGTTATTCGGCAGGGAAAAAAACATTTTTGTAGCCCAGAGAAACACTTCCCGAGTTTCAAAAAACATGTAGGTAACTCGCTTCTCCTGAAACAGAGGGAATATTTGGCGTGTTCATTGATAAAGGTTTTAAATAGGTTTTTTTTAAATGTTTTTCATAATTTTAAATGAAGACACAAATTCTCACAGCTCAACCAATATAACCGCTACTTTGTCTCAGATCCACGGGAAGGCGCTCAACGTTGAAACCACTCCGAAACAAACAACCAAACTATAGGCCCGCAACAGATTTCCGCAGGAGATATTTGTAAAAAAACACAAATTCGGTCTCCCCAGCAACGCAATTCAGGGTATAACAAGAGACTTACGCGTTGGCTTCCAGCAAACCAAGAAAATTATTTAGAATGGGAAAAAGTCAACTTCAAAAAGTCTTTTGTAAAAAATTACGAAAATTACTCGAATTTTCCTGTTCTTTCTAGAGGTACGGCATGGAGCCGCTGCATTCGCGGGTCATTCATGCAAATTGCTTTTGGATAAAACTGATTATTTGCAAAATTTATCCAGGCCGGGTGAATTTTGTGAAATGTTTCCGAGAATTTCGAACAGTGGTGGAATCTTGTTTTTCAATAACTCTGGAACCTGCTTACAGAGACACAATAGACGGATTTAAAAGACGTTGTTAGATCTACAGATCAGTGTTGCTCCAAAGTAAAGTACCAGAGTTTAGTGCTAAAACAAAACAGCGGTTTTTTAGCGAGCAGGCCATGGAATCTGTCCACCATGGCTTCAGGATAACGTGGGACAAATATAAAGTAAAAAAATGTCATCAAGATTACGGAAGTAAATTACTGACCGCACTCAGAGAATATAATCGTGTTCATTTATAACTTGTGACTCAATAGAAGATTTGTTTAAAAAGCCAAGAATTTCGTTTTCTGTATTACTTCTCTCAGACATTAATTTTCACAATTACCGAACTATTCATTCTTGTACGATAATTATTTAAACATTATTTCATAAATAATTATATAATACATAATTATTTATTATCAGTTCAAGGATCGAAATTTCAATGTTTCTTCATTCCTTTTCCCATTAGAAACTAGCGCGCTGAGTTTTTTGTGAGGATCCAGGAAAAGGTTTGTCTGTATTTTTACCAAATTGAGCGTCCAAGTCCAAGAACAGTTCCCTTAGAGGTGATGCGTAGAAAATGCCTAATTTTCTTTAAGTTCTCGCTGTTTTTTTTATGAAATCACCACTTTATTGGGAAAAAATGGTTTAAAATAAATCATTCCAAATATTGCCAATCGTTAGCGACAACTTTTTCCTATCTTCCTGGCAGAGCTCGAATACCGTCACGGTAGAAGTGTTCGTCTTTTGAGGCATGAGTAGAACTGCTGATTAGCCAGACCATGGAGCATCGCCCGGAATAAGTGATAATCGGACATCGCAACATCTGGGAAATATGGCGGGTGGGGTAGGACTTCCCATTTGAGCGTTTGTAAGTAGGTTTTAACGGGTTTGGCAACATGAGGCCGAGCGTTGTCATGTTGTAGAAGGACTTTTTCGTGCATCTGCTCGTATTGTGGCCAATTTTCGCTCGGCTCAATTGCATCAATTGAGTGTGATACCATTCCCCAGTGATGGTTTCGTTCGATTTCAATAGCTCATAATAAATAATACCCCCCTGGTCCCACCAAATACACAGCAAAACCTTTGCAGCTTGAATAGTTGGCCGAGCCGACGACGTAGAAGCATGACCGGACAGTCCCTATGATTTTCTTCTCCTTGGGTTGCTATAATGAATCCCTTTTTCATTACCCGTAACGATGCGATGAAGAAAACCATTCCTTTTTTGCCGCTGGAGCAGTTGTTCACGGGCGAAAAGATGACGCTCAACCAACCCAAGTTCCTTGTTTCTGAATCAGTTCCAACGCATGCAAGCGCCTGGAAATTGCTTGGTGGGTAACTCCTAATACTAAAGCAAGCTCTTTTGTATCTGGCATGGATCTTCATCGAGCAATGCCTCCGATTCAGCGTCTTCGAAGGATTTTGGTACTCCTTCACGCGAACGGTCTTCAACACCAAAATCACTGTCTTTGAAGCGACGGAATCAATCATTGCGCGTTGTCTCACTTACTGTAGTACCTCTATAAACGTTTTGCAGCTTTCGATGAGCTTCAGCCGCTGTTTCCCGCCAATAACAATTATTTGGCACAAAATTCAACATTTTTACACAACCAAAAGTATATGACATAAAAACAAAATCACTTATGTGTCAAAGCGGTTTGTTTCCCATATGTCTAAGCTTGGTCCATGACGATTTGGTTATGCCACAATCGACCAGCACTTACTACTGAAGCCACCCCTTGAAAAACAGCGGCAACTCAGTTGCGCACCTAATATATGTACATTATCCATTGAAAAAAGTCTATCTTTACGGTGGATTATTTTTTTTGCCTTCTTATGACTCCGGGAATCGAATGCCGAAAGAAAATCGGTGTTGCTAAAACTTGGCATTTAAATCCATTTTTATGCATCTTTACCATTCTGTACACAATCATAATAAATATTAGATTTTGAATATATATTTCTCAATGTCTACCAATCAAAAAAAGTCCAAATTAATTAAAATTTGTTACTTAGTTCCCAAGCTTTTCCTGCCTTAGTTCCTGCCACAAAGTAGCGCAGAGTAGCTGTTAGCCTGTCCAGAATGATATGGGGTGCAATGGGTTAGTCAATGTTTTGTTGGGGTAATGTACGTCTAAAGGCAGTATTTTATTTGCAAAACTATTTGGTGAGACTGAGTCCTATCATTGAACTTACTTACACTTTGTTTGAAGGTTCGAATGGTCCACCAATGATTCTGCAAAAGTTGACGAGCATTAAAAACCCTCGAAAAGTTTTTAAATCTAAGGTAAAAATCTTCTTCAATTTTTATGAACCTCCACACAATCACCGGTATCACTGGCATACCTTCCTCATCTTTTCTTCATTCCTTAGTCTTTCTTTGATTTTCGAAATAGACTTACATTCACTGCAAACTTACTTTGGAAATTATTTCATAATCCTTACCGACTTTACTGGGCCAAAATTCATAGAAACTACCATTAAAACTGATGCATTTGTTTACATGAAAGTCCTCAACACAAGTCTTAATTTCGTAAGTCGTATATTTCATATTTGCAAAAAATAACAAAAAAAACAAAACGCGATAAATATTTGCCAGCAGCTAAATTGTGGAAATACATGTGGAAGCTTTGTGCAAAGTGTATAAATGAGAATAGTCCTAGAACATTAATTTTATATATGAAGCTGCATCTGCAATTAACACCATTTACAAAACAAACACCAAGTAAACTTCCTTCAAAGTAAGTCCAGAGGCAACATCAAAGCATCGGACACGTATGTCAATTGACTGTCTTTACTTGTTCTCTCGGGGGCTCATCATACGTAACACCAGAAACAATGGCAGAAAAACTCAACAAAGAAGGAAAACGAGACATACAAGGCCATGGAAAAACCCGACATCCCAACCAATTGTTAAACCATTCCAGGCACTTCCACAGTGCCAAAGAGAATGAAGTAACACAACTAATATTTTGTCGTCCATGTTTGAAGATCTCTCTTATGTTGAATGGTTTATCAAAGCACAAAAAGGATAAGGGAATTACGTCCTACATCGAAAGACTCATTGAATCCTGAGCAACTGAGGAGCCGAGAAGCAGACAACAGCATGTATTGTCAAGACACAATTTTGTCCTTTTGTTTGTTGCAGAACAGATTGTGGCAATGAGTTTTTCTTAACGAGCTGTCGAGGACTGGCCTGGATCGGCTCATTAAAAGTAATCAACCATGTGGAAATAGGCCTTTTTCTTCGATTATGAGCATTTTCATCGGAGACCGGAAGAAAATCATGGCCAGCCATCGAATGAACCAACCATAGTCTACATCAGTCGATAGGGATACCGAAAATTCATTTTACTAGCTTTGATGAGGAAAATGCTTTTCCTCTTACAGCTAATTGGATCATGGTGAAATTGATATACCCTGGCAAGGAAATCTTGTACCTACTCCTTTGTTGCTGGGAGTCGGAAGCGCGGGAAAGTAACGGGTGAAAAGTGGAAAGTTCCTAAACTGTTCAGCGTAACTCAACGTACCAACTGCTTGCTACCGATTAAATTGTCCGGAGCGAAAACTTCAAGCTGAATATTTTTCACGGAAGTTTTACCATCACGTCGATTTATTCCGAACAATTGCTCGGACCTTGGCTACTAGACATCACATTTAACTTTTACGAAAAATGTTTATGAACTATTAAAACTTTTCCAATCAGCATTGGAATGCTCTGCGAGGCTAATTAGATGCATATCTGCCATGTTGTGGGGATGCTGCTATAAATTAATATTTTGACGAATGGGTGGAACTCATGCATCGCAAATATTCAATTAGAGGGTTAAAGGGGAGTTTTCCATTTGTGTGGTAGTTATTTGAATGTATGTTAAGTTTGTTGTTAGCCAGCCTACAATCAAACCCTCGAAGCATTTAATATTTGAATCTCAATTGCGTACGATTTCATGTTATTTAATTTTATTGATTGCTTTAATAAACTGAAGTTCCTCCAGCGGTGATCAGCATCGCCTGGTTAACTTTCACTTGTAGAACCCTGGCGCCTTATCCTTTCAGCTTTAACCCCTAGAAAAATTTTTGAAATGGGCTTATTGGAATTAAAGTTATAGCGAAATTTACTGAACAATCATTTGACCTAACATTTCTCTAAACTAGAATGCGTTGAATTGATTGGATAGCTTTGTATATTGTATAACTAATGTGAATTGATTGAAAAGTCGACTTTAACGAGCTGAGAGCTGAACAGCGGACATATTGGAAATTGTTTGAATATGCAAAAGGCAATAGTTCAGAAAATTGTTACGAACACTATTTTCGTTCATGGATATGGACAAAAATGAATAGAAATCAATAGGACGAGATACATCTAGCAATCAGATCCTACTAATTTGTATTGTGAATTAATTTTGCAGCTAGCTGTTGTATGTTGTATTTTGTTCTGAGTTACTATAATATTCGGTGTATTCACAATTACCCCGAGAGACTAAACCTTGTTTGAATAGGAAGTAGAATTGTGAAAGCTGAGCTTTATACTAAGCTTAGGCGCTACTTGAATTGCTACTGACATAAATTAAATAGATTGTCGTCACCATGGCGCTACAGTCCCAGTTAGGCCTCGTCCTGGCTTATGCGTTGCCTGTAGAAGTCTAGGCCCGTCGACTGCATCCACCAATAAGTTAAGCCAAGTTGCGATTCGCTATCCTTGCTTACTAAGTCTGTTCAGTACTTTCTGACTCTTTCAACTGGTTATTTTCCATCAGCATTACCTACGAAAACCTTCTGAGACGTTTCTTCTTACTCCAAATCGCAATCTATCAACCTATCAAATTGGTTGGAAACAGACTAAGAGGGCATACAGATTTAAGCAAAAGATTCAGAGTTTGGATCAGCTATAAAACAAACTTCTGAATATTTTTTAAAACTTACGAGTTCATTAAAAAGATTGAACATTTCTTTTAAGGAATGGAAGGCAAGATCATTCAATATTCATTTAGGGCTTACCTTACAATACCCCATTTTATCAGGTTAACTTTTCAATCAGTACATTTTGGATTGTTTGGGTCTCTATTTCTTCAATGGCAACTTCAATATCATGAACGTTTTGTTTACTAGTGGCTTCATATGAAACCACATAGAGGACCATTTTTTTTTCTTTGGTGCTCATAATTCCTTCGAACCACTTATTGATTTCGGGGAAGGGATGTTCTTGCTTTATGAGCAAATTTTTTGAAAAAGCAAAATTCGTTAGATAAGGCATTTGTAGCGCATTTTTTTAAGGGATAAGTCGAGTCTTAATTTTTTGGTATTGTGATTATTAAATCTTTATTTTTAAAGTGTTGCAGTAAGATGTCTGGTAAGCGAAAACTGTTTTTGAAAATTCTTATATATGTAGGTTCCGTCAAAAACAACGTTTCTGGGATTCTTTCGGAAATTTAAGTACATACACCTTATTTTCCTTGTGGTTTCATATGTAACCATTAGGAAACACGTAAGTTTTTTCGTGTTTTGTACATAAATCTTATTCTATTTTATAGGATATGAAACCAAGTTTTCTGTTCGCGATTTAGGGGAAATGACATATAACGAATTCTCTGCATTGTTGGAGAGCGTTCCATCTGATGTAGAATCGGAAGTTTCTGGGCCTATTGATGATGAATATGCACAAAAGTTGATAGAAACCTTACCAGTGAACGTAATCATCGCAGAGGATGTCAAAACCGAAGCATCTAACTGGGATAGTGAGGATGAGGTTCCCTTTATCAGCCTTAAAACGTTAAGTCAATCAACAATTTGGACAGCCAACAGTTTGGACAAAAAAAAACACCGATTTTTGCACATACGCAAAAGAATAATTTATGGAGGATAGTGGTCTCAGCGTCCCGGAAGGACTTAAGACACCACTAAATGTATTTCTTAGTATTTTCGCGGAAGGAATGGTTGAGAAAATGGTATACGATACCAATTTATATGCTGTTCAAAAATGCGTTGAGAGCAATTCAGTCCAGGTGACTGATCCACGTCTGATCACGTCCATTGTCTGAAATAACAGACCATTACATAAGCGCTCTGATGCCTAGAAACCGATTTTCTCGGCTCCTTCGCAATATTAATCTGCACGACCAAACAAAAGAAGAAGTAGTGACTAGAACGACAAATTGTGCAAAAGAAGCTGATTTCGAAAACGTTCCTAACATCGTGGAAACCATCCGAGCATCAATCTGCGGACAAGTCCATGATGAAATTCAAAGACCAAGACAAGTAGCAGTATCCGTCAGTATATGCCGATGAAGCCCATAAATGAGGATACAAAATATGGATTCGGGCAGATCAGTCAGAATATGTCTGCCAATTCCAAATATACAATGGCATTGTCTCGGCAGTTGCGGAAAAAAATTGGGTTCACGTGAGGCGCATGACTTCACAGGGTGTTTAGGTGGTGAATATCACAATGTCTTCTTCAATAACAATTCTATTTCAGTGAGTTTGGTGAAGAACTTGAAATCTCGTGGTATGGTACATGCATATATGTGGAACTTTAAGAAAAGGTAGAAGATATTCGCCGAACATTTCAAATATTTACAGAGGGGTGAGTCTGAATGGTGCCTTAGTAAAGATGGCCTAGCTTTTTGTAAGTGGAAAGACAGACAAGTGTTTTATTTGCTGAGCAACTACCATGATCCTTCTGTAAATGATACTGCGTCGAGAAGAGAAAGGGATGGAAGTCGTCGTGAAGTTATATGCCCAAAAATGGTGGTCGATTATGTAAGGCATATGGGTTTCGTGGATAAAGCAGATATGCTCAAATCGCTCAACAAAATAGATCACAGTAGATATTGTGGCATTGATGTTGACTTGGCAGCATTAAATTCTTACAAAATATTCAAAATAAGACTGCCTACATCGACTTTTTCACTCAAAACGTTTCGGGTGTCAGTATGTACAGGTCTCAATGAGACAAGAATGCTGCCGTCTTAAAGTGGAAAACCGACATCAAGTGGCAATATACCACCAAAACAATTAAGGACACCCGTGCCACAAGAGAAGATATATGATGAATGTTGTCCCATGCCAGAACACGGAACTTCACGCCGTTGTCTAAACGACCAACGAAATTGTTTTAAGGCATATCATAGAAACAAAAAATAAAAAAAAAAATTTTAAATAAAAATTTAATTTTTATTTTAAGCCTAATTTCCTAGTGGTTTCAATTGAAACCACATTTTAAAAATGTCATGAATCCCGATACAACAAAGGTATTTTTTTCCTGCGAATATGCGTGCACCAGGCAGAGTATATATTACTTGTTTAACCTTCATAAGGTCTTCGGGTGTAATTCGACAAACTCAGTCAGGAAAATACATTTTATTTACTAAATGTGCCGTTCATGAACATGTAACTTTGTGACTTTCATTGAAATGGCTTTCCAAATGTTAAAATAAAAAATATTTGCTTTAATTTTCTACATAAGCCTTATATTAGACTATACCTACACTTAAGATCTTCGGGTACAATCGGACAAAGAGCTAATAAGATGAAAGTATTAGTGACTTTTCATCTAGAGTATAATATCATTCTCGAAATCATTTTATTTCATCATCCTTAAGTCATCTCTAGATTTACAGTTATATTACACACTTTGTCATATCAGTCCGGCATAGCGGTGATACCTGTTCTAAGTGTAAACAATCAATTACTAGTTCGATCGTAAAATGTCGGAAAGTAATATTGAAAATTTTGTGTTTACTGGGTCGGACGAGGATGAGATTTGCTCTGAACTGGAGAATTTCGTAGGAATTAGGGAATCTACAAGCGATGACAGCGAGGATGAATACGAAATACCGGCTACTCAAATTATATTATCGAAAAATGGCCTCGTCAAAGATTCAAAGCAACCCATATGGGATGAGTATGAAAGAGCTCCAAACGAAAATATTATAAACATGACTCCCAGATTGACACGATTTTCAACTTCCTGGATGTCGAAGAAAAAAATCAAGTTTTGAACTTTTAATTCCACCTCCTATAATTTCCACTATACAACCAAGATTGGAAGGACATGAAGCGAATGGAGTTGAATGCTTTTATCGGACTACTCAATTTAGTAGGAGTATATCGCTCTAATATTGCGAGCACAAAAAGTCTATGGGATTCCGCAACAGGCAGACCAATATTTGGAGCAACTATGTCTTTGAAAATTGTTAAAAACATATTGAGGATAATCAGATTCGACTGTAGGCAAACACGAAATGAGCGACGGTTGTTCGAAAAACTCGCCCCGATGCGGGATTTATGGAAACAGTGGGTTGAAATTTTACCCAAACTTTATAATCCAAGTGAAAATGTGATAGTTGACGAGTAGCTCGTTGCATTCAGGGGAAAATGTCCTTTCCATCAGTGTATGCCTTCTAAACCAGTGGAATATGGCATAAATTTTTAGGTCCTTTGCGATTCGTCAACCAGCTACGCGTGGAATGTACAGCCTTACATTGGAAAAGAATCTAGTGGTGCTCCGAAAAGAAACCAAGGGATGCGTAATGTTTTAGATTTGAAGGGGTAAAATATTACAGCAGACAATTTTTCATATCATATTAGCTAACGCAAAAATTACTTGAAAAGCAAATGATACTGCTAGGGACTATTCGGAAAAACAAGCCTGGTCATGAAAAAAAGGCAGATCGTTGAAATCATCTTTATTTGCTCTTACAAAGGTTATTACGATCGTTCCTTATATGCCAAAAAAACACTTGAATTTGTTGGTACATTTCACAATAAAGCAGAAATTTGTGGTCGACCGGATATAAGACCCGAGATTATTTTGTGCTAATAAATATAAAGGTGATGTCGATACCCTAGATAAAGCTGTATTTGTCCAAACCTGCTGTCGCAACTTCGTAGGTACTTCGTAGGTACTTCAGCATATACTGCATTTATTTTATTCACGACAGCGAGCAACGCCTAGAAGGATGGTTGCTTCATGAGACGAGGACATTTTTTAGGAAATTTGGAGATGCAACTTATGTTGTTAACTTACTTTACAACAAGGTTTCAACGAGCGCCGTTTTCTTTGGAACTTGCAAAAAAAATACAGCAACCGAAAATAAATCAATCATCACCTCTTTCTTCATCATCAGGATGTAAACGCAGTCGTTGTCAAATATGTCTGAAAACCACTAATAAATTACCTTATATTGTAGCTTGTGTAAGAAATATGTTTATAATAAACACTCATAAACAAATGTTAAATTATCATTTAAAAATTTGAATCAATTTTTGAAGCCGTATTCGATTTTAATGCTTACTAAATAACTGAAGTTTGTTCAAAATTACGAAGACCTTCAGCGTTCGTAATTTTGAAGAACTTATGATGGTTAACACATGTACGTTTTCGAAAATATAAATAAACGTAGGCCTAAAAACTTCAAACCCGAGCTTTGAAGGGATGAATTATGGAACGAAAGTGGAACATATATTGAAAATATGTGTTGAAAAATAATTATCAATCAAGTATTATCAGTATTTAATTCTCTTCCTGGAAAAAAATACCGCCAGAATAGGGAAAAATAAGTATAAACCATTGATGACACTTACATATTTATTTTTGGACTATATTAAATGTGGTAGTATAGACTAGAATGGCAGCTTGTGCACTTTGTAGAATGGCACCCGCTTTAAATACCAAGGTTTCATGATTGCCCAACGAACACCAACCCTATCAGCATATAATATATATTACTTCAGGCTAGTTCCTGTATACCTTCAGTACCTCCCTTTAAATCTGCCCTACTTAAAGCAAGAAACGAGATGAAGTCCTTTTGTTCTTGATCGCTTCATATGAACACAGGTCCTGAGCTCTTCTGCACCAACAGGACGCATGAGCGTATTGCCTCACAAGAGCCCGAGCAAAATGACCATGTCTTCGACGAAGAACGTTGTCTTTTCACTCGGTAATATTTACCGCCTTACTAGTTGGATATTTTAATACATGATAATATACATAATTTTTTAATACATAATTTGAGTTTAGAGCGTTATCCAATAATCTGCTGGCGAAAATCCCGGTAAAATACATACAAACTGAAGACTGTGCCCGGTCGAAGTCAATCAATAATGCCTTGAAACTCTATTCATTATTTTGAATCAAAGCAGAATCCGTGTCGTTTAATGTATGGGCATTGTGCCTCGTTGCACTTTATAGCACCTCTACCATTTTCATTTCTGCATAATTTGATGAAAAATCTTTGCAATCCCAAGGAAGGTTTTGACCAACGCCATAACCAGGGATGTCAATTGAATTTTTTACTTGCCTGTTATATCACGTTTCTTGTCGCTGAAGCAACACTAAGCGTTTTTGATTCAATTCCTTTTTATAGGTATGGGCCACTTTGCTGTTCTTAGAATCTCTGAAACGTGCAACATGAACTTTTTGACAATTTTAGAATCAGCCATCCTTGATGAGGGGTCGTTTGTCTAAATTGGTCGCAAGTCAAGTAAATCCTGAACTAAACTCAACAGTTCTGATTCCAACTATGAAACTTAGGTCTGATTTTAAGGAAAAATTCATGCACTACACCATGCTTGTGAGAAACGTTATGACACTACAGTCTACCGGCCTGCCTTAGAACGTTTTTTGTATCCGTTCATCTTTATTCGTCTGAGCTAATATTTTAATTTTTGACAGTTCATGTGCTATTGATTTGTTACAAAAATTGAGCATCAGGATTGACTGAATTCTTAAAAATTCGAAGCTGTGCAATAAAATTTTGTGTTCGACGTGGTGAATCTATAAGTGAGGTTTTCAAAAAGTTGACAGAGGCATACGAGGGAAATTGCTTGTCTAGATCATAAGGTTTCCGCTAGCATAAATCATTTTTTGAAGATAGATGATTGTTGAATAATAGCATCGCTCAGTGGTACCTTCAATATTAAAAATTGAAGGAAACGCCGAACATGTGAGGTTTCTTGTCAGATAAGAGACCGTTTAAAAGTTCCAGTAAAACGTTGTTTGTGCCGGACCGGACATTGCAGGCAAGTGGATGTTTCGTTGTGACAATACTTCGCGACATACGGCGATTAATATCAATCACTTCTTGATCTGAAAATGCAATTCAGTACTGTTTTCCACCCCCGTATTCACCTGATTTGAGTCCTTATGACTTTTTTCTCTTCTCAAAACTGACACATGGCTTAAATTGACGTCATTTTGAAACTGTAGAAAAGATTCAAAACATTGTGAGCGAGAAATTCACGCCATACCAGCTCAAAACTTTCAATAATGCTTGCAAGCGCAGGAACAACAACTTTGCCAGTGTATGACTTACCAAATTTTTAACTACTACTTTTAAGGATGCAAGACTAGTGTTTAAAAACAAATTAAGACTTTTCTGAATGATAACCAGTGTCACTATTTTCCTCACACACCTTTTACTTACATTTGTTCTTAACTATCATAACTATGCATCCAATTTTTTTCGTATGCATCCAATTTTTTTCGTATGCATCCAATTTTTTATTTGTCGTGGCTTTTTTAACGTTCCATTGCACGTTATGCTGGCATTCTACTATGTGTTTACTTTATTCTACCACGACAAATAAAAAATTGGATGCATACGAAACGATTTTCATCCTGACAACAAAGGAACAAAATCGGCTAAACACAGACACAGGAAATTGTGACACCAAACTGATTAGGCTAGCCGCATCAAAAACACATCAAAAAAACAAAAAAAGCAATTAGGGTAGACATTTAAGCTAAACACCATAAATAATCACAATTAGTAGGTTTAAACATGATCTTTACAATTTGAGGCCATAAATATGATAGAAAAATATTTGAGGATAATGAAGGGAAACTTATTGTATGATAAATGTTGTAGGTTTAAAAAAGATAATTCGCCCACTTGTACTTTAATAGACATAACACTGAAGAAGGGACCATATCGGCCTCGAAACAGCTGTCTGTTGCAAAATAAAAATATCAACCTAAAAATGGAATCTAACAAAAATTTTTTTTAAATTTTTTAGAAGGTTGCAAACATCCGAACCAACAATTGGAAAATGATTTTTTTCCAAATGCACAAATTACAATTAGATAGAAATAAAAATAGATGGTTAGAGATGGAGCTTAAAATAATGCCTAAAATAACGTCCATTTCTGCTACGAATTGGGTTGCTGTGAGGGTACTAACCCTCATTGCAAACAAAGTACGTGCTAGAAGCACTAACAAATCATCTGAGAAGAAGCATTTCAGGAGATCCTTCGTTAGTGTTCAAAGTGCAACTTTGATGTGACAGATATATTAGGAGAATTATCAAGATCAAGCGTGAACCTGATCAGAGTGGCTTCTGATGTACATTTAACCATGAATCGACGTGCCTCTGACACATTTAACTTCCCATATTCTATAGTAAAATAGCCATACAAAAAACAAGCATTCAATAGATAGCAGACTTCTATCTCTTATTATAGCTGATTCTATCTATTATTAACCGCATCTGACATTCTGTTTTGGACAGATGTAACTCGGGTTTTTGAAGGCGAACACCATGTTAGTTAAGGCATCTACAACTAGGTTACCAAAATTTTTGAATTTTGAATTGAATTTTGAATCGCCAGTAGCCCTCCTTTTGACCGCCCTCTCTAACCAATCACCCTATCAACCTTGATACAATCATTGGGTTCAAGAAGAGCTCAATAACAGGAATGCTCGATTTAAAACGAGTTAATTAAACAAGTATACGTTTTAAGAACATCAATAACGTCTGAACAAATTCAGTATGACGAAGTCAACGCTATCCTCTTATGGTTACGCTTCACCGCAGGTTTTTTCGCAACGAATTTAGTCCTTTTAAGCAAAGATGGTCAAAAAAATTTCCAAACTTTGAGAATGTATTTACCAAAAACTTTGGAGAGGAATATTGAAGTAGTTTCGACGTTTAAGTATTATTATTTTCTCTGTCTTATCTAAGCTAATTTTTTTCGTTATATGGGGTAAGTTGATCTGCTTCTTCGTTAGCACGACAGAGTTACTATTTCTTAAGCGCTTCGTTGAGCCATTGGATAATATAGAATCAGAGTTAGCACTCGTCATAAGCTCCCGGTATAACGTGGTCAGCCACGAGCATTACAATTAAAAGTCGAATTTAAATGTAAATTTCCCTATCAAAATTCTTATTTTCTGGTTTCAATCAAAATTCTCATTCTAAATTTATGAAACAATATTTTCTCTCTTAGTTTTCATGATTTCGGTTCATCAACACTACCAAAACACTTGAATACTAATGCACTGCAACTACAAATCTGCTATTAGTCTCTTTTTTGTTTATCAACGCAAAACAACTACAAATCTATTAGCGTTCGCTCTTTCTCTTTCTTTAAGATGTCATTCGAGAGTATCACCGCTGTTTTATGACAACACCATGGCTAAGCATTTCAGATTTTCTTGGAAAAACAGTGACACACTGAGAATTTGACTCCGATGTATCTGGTTATATTTTACTATTTGATATACTGAATTCGTCCACGGTTCTTAAAAAAAGGATACCATTCACCACTTGTTATCGTGGAATCTGAAAACATTATTTCATATTATTACACAATAGATAATAGAATATTACTCATAGATATGTTCGGGTTATTTAGAATTATATAGGACTGAGTATATTGATTCATACTTCTGGAAAATCTATATTCATCAATGTTTTATTTTATATTCTTTTAATAATTTGAGGAAAATTGAAGGTATGGGTGGAGGTGATGTGTCTACTTGGTAAAAGTTTCAGCCCCAAATAGCGATGGTATGAGTCCGTCTACTGTAACAAAACCCTGCTTTGTGACGAATCCGTGTTTTTTCCCCCAAAAAAATTCTGAAAATGATGTGAAAGATAAATATCTGGTTTTTATAATTTTCAAGTAAAGTTTTATAGATCTTTATTCCAATGCGTTCTGGGTCCGAAATTTTTGCCCAAAAGCTACGAACCGCTCCAAGAGCTGTCATGATTGCAAGTGCTCCATATCCTAGTACATACTATAAAATCGTTTTTATTACCTGAACAATTTATTTGAAAGGAAGGTATATTGTTTGTTTAATTTGAGGATCAGCAACAATAGGATCAAATATAATTCATGTTCCTATACGTCCGGAGAAACAGTTTATCACTGTCATCGTTTGTCATCGAAAACCCTATAATTTACTCTGCTTTTCTTCTTTCTGCAATAGTCTTCTCCCATTTTGTGGTGGTGACCATAAGTCGGTTCACGCATTTTGAGTTTCTTTTTTGGCAAAATGTCCTCCCAAGTAAAAGCAACTTGCTGCCAGGGATGAAGTCGAAGTCCTGGATCTAAGTCAAGACTGTGTCGTTTAAATGCGTATTCGTGTCAGAGCTACACTATCAAAATCGTTATTGTGCCTTTTTCGACGGATTTGTTCCAACCATTTTGATTAATAAAAGTTAAAGTGCTGATTTGACTAATGATGCCAGAGTCAAAATTTTTGGGTTGGCAACCGAGCATGGTCGAATTTCGAAAAGTGAAGACTTTTAAATGGGCTACTCTCCTCTTAGGAGTAGGATTTCTGGAATAATGAATACTTTTAAGATAAAGTTTGATCAAAAAGCGTCTGTTCATAATATCAATCAGAGGGTACCAAAATTATGATCGGAGAGTGAAAATTGTAGGATTGGTGACCAGGGATGGCCGATTTCTGAAAAAAGTTTCAGTGCATGGCAGGCAATCTTCCATTATATACACGAACGTAGTTTTATGCAAACATATGAAGAGGGAATATTGATTGTCCCTGCGTGCGTGTCCCTTCAACTTGAAGCGATTCGATACCTTCAGGCTAGTTTCTTTGGGATTATGTCAAGTCTTTGGTTCGTGCGTACAATATTGGAAGCATAGAAGTACCATTTTCACAAATAAAATTTTCTAATAAAGATTCCATGTGTCATTGACAACATAAGACCAACTGTATTGTACTACCTGCCAAAGTGGACCAACGTTGATTTGAACCAACTCGCTTTGAAACTGCTAGTCGTGTTGGCCATTTATGCAAAGTCTCTCGTAGATATTTAGTAAAAGTGTGAATTTTATGTTTATTTAAAAAAATATTAAAAAATAACAATAGTTTTTAAATACTTTATTTTAGTGTAAAACTGTTAAATAAGCCCTCTCTATGAAGCAGGGAGCACATATATGAGTTTAAGTGCTGATTTGACTTAAGATACCAGAGTCAAAATTTTGGGATTGAATTCCGAAAAGCGAGGACTTTTATATAAACTTTTCTCCTCTTAGGAATAGGATTCCGGGAAAATAAATACCTTTGGATAAAGTTTGATCCAAAAGCACCCTTTAATAAATATTTCAGTCAAAAGCCACCAAAATTATGAGAGGAGAGTGAAAATAGGAGGCTTGATTAGCCGAGATGGTCAATTTTCAAAAAATTTTGAGCTGCAGAGTAGGTAATCTTTAATTCTATACATTTATGTACTTTTATGGAAACATTATTGGGACGATCATTATAAAGCGTGCATTTTTAGTACACGAAACCTAATATTATAGTAAAATTGTGAGTAAAATACATTGAAACTTACGATGCTGTAAGGCTTGTGTTTAATAAGGTATCTGATAGTTTGTAAATGCTTTATATCAATGTAAAACTGTTCAAAGAGGACCCTATATGAAGCAGGTAGCACATGTGTTGACCAACTAGCAGTTTAAATTGCATTACAGGGATTTGTCGTTTTCATTGTCTGATAATTGTCTGATAAATTATGATTGGACACTTATTGGATGTGTTCCCAAAAAAAACATTTAATTTCGCTGAATTCCCACTGCTAAGGACAGAAAATCGCATTCGAAAATTTTCACTTTTCAAAAATAAATCATCCCGGGTCACCAATTCCACAATTTTCATCCCACCAGCATAATCGACTCTAGCATTTCAACCTACCTTAGTTCGATAGTGCAATGAAATGCAAGGACAATATCTTCTAAGGCTATCTTATCAGTGTTCCATAGACGAAATTATTATTTGATATCGCATGCTAACTAATATTATTCCCTTCAAAGTCATATTCGTTCAGCATTAAAGCATCAGAACTCTAAGATAAAAAAATTTTTTGCTCGCAAAAGTTCATTTTGGGTTGGAACAAATTTTGTGTCGTGGGAGGGATAATTTTCAATGCTAAATAATACAACTTAAGCCTTTTAAACATTTTTTGTATAAAAAAACTGAAAATGGGATTATCAAAATTCAAAGCAATGTAACGTGTCCTCAATTAGCAATAAGCAGTCTGTCGACTTATTTTCGGAATCCAAACAGGCATTGATTTGGTTGCATTGAATCAAGGAATAGTATCCTTAATTGAAAAATTATCACGATTATAGCTAAGTTCAAGAATGTTAAATTTAGATTTTATTTTCTTTCTGATTTCTATGATTGAATAAAATGTTCACATGTATCTTGATGCTTTTTTTGCTAGACATAACATGGAACGATGATTCAATTTAGACGACGGCAAACATATTAACATTGAAGCTTACAGCCTCGGCAAACATTATCCACTTTAAATCCTCCACGACTGAAATTCTCGTCGCCCACAATCATTCAACTCGCGAAATCCTATTTTGAAATATGTCCTCATTTCGCTTGCTGTTGATGCATTGAATCTTTTTGAAAATAACAAACTTTATGAATATTTTCATGCTAAAACCATCGCCGACTGTATTTATTTACACACAGATGTGCATGGTTATGCATACGTAAGATTGTATCTGTACCATGCCTATATGGTAATACTTATATATGCATACATACGCGCGCGAATGTACCGCACAGGACAAAGCCGGCGTAATCATTTGGTATCAAAGGGAATCCCTAAAAACCAGAATCCTGTCCTTTGTACGCTTCGCGACGTATCGTACTTAGTCGAAAAGCTTTTGCAAAGTGCTTTGTAAGCAAGAGTGAGTCCTAAATTATGCAAATTATTTCGGGTAGTACTTGAATTAATTTCGTATGCGTGTCAGGACGACGTTGTTCCCAATTTAGACAGCACCCAATCATAGTCTCCCCCCATTTAACGCTCAGCCAAGCTTGGGTTGAGAACGTTATAGCAGCAAGTTGTCCTCGAAGATGGGAAAAAATGGGCTTGGGTAGTTAAAAAGATCCGATAGGCATTTTGTATTTATTGGGCCTTTGACTAAGTCGGCAAAAATTCCTTGTGATTCACAGTTAACAATTTGACGAAGCGTATGAAATCAATTAACCGCCCAGATGTCAATTCCAACGAAACGAATTTACAGCGCAATCCTGAAATAGCTCAGCGCCGGAGATTTGATGTGTGTGGCATACGTGGAAAACGTGTACAACATTGCCGTTGCAGTTGTTCTGAGAATCCGTTCGGCAAGATGGGATGCTTTTACTTTTGCGAATATTAGAACCTCTCCGGGGACGTTAAATTGGTCTGATGCAATGTTGTCGGCGAACATGGATCTTTTGATGGACTATTGTCATAATTGATGACTTGGCAAAGGAACTGCACCGAGATGAGATTCCCGATCTTTTATTGCAAATTCAGCTTTCTGATCTGGCGCTACAAGGCGCATCTATCATCCTTCATAAAACATAGAAAAAATTTCCAATTGATTAGACCTGGCAGTATTAATACAATCCCATACTTCCCTTATAAGATGTCTCCAAATAAAACCTGTGACTAAACCAAAACCCGCAGTCGATTCTTCTGAATCTTTTTCCCAACCCTGCAGCGATTGCAATCATCCGCCAAATATTTCGCGGGATGTTTTGCTTTTTTCAATGGGCCATAATGAAAAGCTCATCATCGACGAAATGATCAGAAAGCAATTGATAAAATTTTTGGTGGCCATTGGAGACAAAAATTGGGTATGTTCGTAATTTAATCGTAACGATCGTGGTGCATACTTCCTTTAAAAATATTTTAGATATTTTTCCAGAATATTTTTTAAACATTCTCCAGTGACATCGCTATTCGGTTGGCTTACAGAGTATGACAAATGGTAATGGGTTTTTACCCAATAGCAGGTTGAGATATTTTAATCTAGATATTAAAGACAGCCAAGGTAATTGTTGTTAAGTTGACTGAACCGTTACTGGTAATCATGCCATTGACCATAAATTAGTTTGCTGGCTTCGATTCGGTTGTTAAATCAGATGTCATGAATTTCGTTGTCCTATCACAATTGTAGAGAGTTCTCGGGGGATAAAGCAGAACGTTGCATCTTTACATTACATTTGGATGGTATTGTTATCTGGTATTAGTGTCTTGTGGCTGCAGGTTTCACTCGTCTCAATCGTGATGCGATTCCCTTATATTTAGAGCAAAACTTATTTCGTACTAAAACTCTGTATACGGAAAAGACTTGAAAAGGATCGATTCAAACAAGATCAGTTTACTGGAAAGGGTGCTAAAACACTGCTATTAAAGTGTTTTCACTATATACAGATTATGACAATTTTTGATGCTTCATGAACTATGTTTTAATTTCTATGGTAATTCAGTTGGTCAAGAGGATCTTCTAAGGAAGGGCTTATTCATGAGTGTGTGAAGTAATGGTTGTGATTCTCGGTGCAGGAATTTAGCCTGAATGAAGCAAGGAAGAGAGCAGAAGTTTGGAGGCCGGGACTAGAAGGATCAACCTGCCCATCTCCGGTACGGCCGTTTGACTTGGGTGGAAAAGAGAATCCGCAACAAGAGCCGATTGCAAATTGCAAAAGGTTCGGAAAGTTGAAGAGGAAGTAAGCCAGAGGCTCGATTATCCGAAATTTCAACAACAATAAGCAGGAGTCATGAAAAGCCGTTAAAGCTTGTAGCAGTTATCGGGCGCAAAATATGCTGCACACAGCATTGGTTAAAAATCCGTTGCAAGCGCTCAAGGAGCACGAAGGTGCTTCCTGAACTGGAAGCATTACCTATGCAGTGGGACATTTTTGCATGGCTTATGCAGAATAAAGGCAGCCTTCATCTTCATGGAACACCATTGCATGGGTAATGTAGAATAGAGGAAGCTTGCATTTGAACAGTCTGTGCTGAATTTACGAGATCTTCCAAATGTGCTGCGGAAATGAAAGCGCCATAGCATGGATACGGGTAAAGCAGTTAAAAAGTTATTTGTTTAGGAGAAAGTTAACTGGTTTGTGAAGAAGGCATCGCCCGAGAGCACAGAGGCTTTCCAAGAAGCACTGGCATCGGCGAACGACGGGCTAAACACCTTGCAATGGAAGCTACAGAGTGAACGCATCTCATGGAATTGTATGCTCCTGGCTGCTAGCAACATAATTCTAAACGCCTCCATAAGATATAGGTCGGCAGGGTTTCCGCACATGGGATAGCGGAAATGTAGAAAACTTCCTTGGGTTCTTTTCACGAAGCCTATTCGTTCTGCGCTCGCTGTGGTGGGAACTCTTTTGTTTGAAAGTGTTGACAAGGATAAGTGTAAGACGGCTGTCAGTGATTACTGTCACTTACCGTGTCTTTCCTATAACAGTGTTCATATAGCATACTCCAAGCCGTACTAAAAAAAAACAAGTCTATTCTCTTTCGAGTGCAAACTGAATATATTTTATCTTTAATGACCGCACGCAGAATATGTATCTTGACATATTTTCTTCTTAACAAAAGTACTTTTAATCATAGCTATAACTCACCATCTGTACAAACTAGTTCCCTTTATGTGAGGAAGGCCTTATGTGTTGAAACATCCTAAATACATCATTCAAATGCAAATTGAACAGATGATTTGTTAAGTCTGCAATCAACTTAACATATGTTTGCTGTTCGTATTATAATGGAAGATAAATTTTGCTTGTTAAAAGGGTAAAAACGAACAATTTAGTGGTCTCATCCAGTTCGCGGCAAAAGTTGAGGAGCATATGCCTCCCGCAGTGGAATTGATACAGCGTTCTTCACAACTCTTATCAGGAGAGTTGGTTTTCATACTACGGTTCTGATTTGAAAAACTTCCGCAGCCATCACCAAGAAGACAACCCATACAGCATTTGTGACCAAGGGGCTTGCAATATTAACTAGTTTGTCAACTAGCGTGACAAGATGAAATTTAGAAGGAGCTCCAGAACAGTAGACAAAAATACCTCAGACTCACTCGCCTGATGAGTTAAATCTGCATTCTGGAAATTCGTTTGTAAGATCCCCTGGAGAAATTGTAGTCTAATTGCCCAGGTGAACCTTTACCACGCAGAAGCGGCTTCGGCTATCTTGGTAGGATTGTTTATGAAGCAAAAGTTAGGATAGGCACTAATCTAGGAATTAAACCACACGTCAAATGTATCACAGCTTCAAAAACTAGCGATTCTACTTTGCTCGGCTATAGGGGTACTCCCCAGAGCTACTGATAAGTTCAGAAAAAACATTTATTACATATACCTTCCCGGAATACTTAACCCGGAACCACGTGAACTGAAAACTTCTGGTAAGGTCAAGGGTAGAGCCCTGGACTTAAAAAGGAGGCTGGTTTATAACAGTCTCCTTTTTGAGATATGCAGAGCGAACTCCGCCTCTGGAAGCACAAAAGAAAGCAAATTTCTACCCTAGGAAAAATATACTTTGTTGATTTAATGCGGGACCATTGTTCACAACGTCTTTTCCGAGAGCACCAATACGAGTCAAATAGGTAGAGAGCTATATGTTTCAATGAATACTATACAATATCAAGACATGTCGTTCATATCGTCATTATACGTTATAAAGAATTGATCACTCCTCTGATCACCCTCAACGTTGGGAATATACCTTAGTTTTTCAGAAGAATAGGGAAGGAGATATTAGATACTACGCTTGACAGTGCCTCTGGACAATGGTAGCATAATAACAGAAAACAAAATTCTGTGTTACCATATGATAGGGATAAGGCTAGAGCCCAGTGCCATGGAAATCCATGATGCACCGACTGGCTGCTGTATACGACCAGATTTCAGGCTACCTCCAACATATTGCTGTCAAGAGGATCCCCACAATCACTACTGTAATTTTGTATGTAGTAGAGAAATTGAGCAAGACTTCAATGACCAAAGATATCTTGAAAGATGTCATGAGGGGAATATAATGATGGAAGGATGAAGGAATATGTGATGGAAGGATGAACTAGTCAAACTTATAGCGGAACAAAAATACTCTAAAAGGTGAAACGTGCTAACTATAGGAGCGAATGCCAAAAAATTCTAACATATTTTAGTTGTCAATTTAGTGTATCACTTGGTTTATGCAGCCAAGCGAATAAAAGCAAGATCTGTTCCGGATGGAATGAATTTGGTTCGAGCTGCAGACACTGAGACTGCACAGGATGAGAGTGTCAAGATAACATAGTTATGAGAAATAATAAAGGGAAAATCGAAGCAATAGGACTTAAAGTAAAGAATTGTGAAAATTGGTGTAAGGAAAAACTTTATGACATACCAACTGGCGTTGATGTGATAACGGCTTCTTGTCCTAGTGTAGTATGGTTAGGCAGTTTTCGTTGAGTAAATGACTAAAAGAAGGTTAGGGTATGGGGAAGATATGAAATCTATGTAGAAATAGGTAATAGATTATTTAGCATGTTCACAATGCATATGTACCAATTTCAAGTCCTTTTCAGGAATGCTAAAGGACCGTATGTGGTAGGTACCCACGACATTAAGCTTTGTCTAAGCTTAATGAAATGACTTTAAAATTCCATTAATAAATAGTGACTCATCTTCCCGAATACGTTTAAATAGCTTAAAATTGAACGAGGCAGCGTCCATCTATACGGAGAAACACATGAGGTCAGCTTAATACTCCTTCCAGCCCTTCAAGCTACCGAGAGTATTTGAGGAAGTTTACAGCCTTTTCTCTAATAGGCGTGTCATTGGGAAGTATACCCAATACCAGCCATGAATACTAAAATGGTAAACTAATCATACGGTGACTGATGAGTATAACGTCGATTGTTTTCAAAACAATGGAGACAATGGTTGATAATAACAAGAGGATAATCCCCTTAATGCATTTCATCCTTATCTCCTCCTTATGAAAAGGAAAATCGTCAACTTAAAGCTCAAACTATAACATTTTCTGGAATATAAAGTAGTAACTTAAGTGCAGATTCTGATGTTTATGGGATTTTTTAACAATATCACTCTCAATGCTGTATGATTGACTCTGGTGGAAAAAGACATGAATATTGCCCTCATTAAATTTTTAGACAAATCTCAAGTGGACGAACCAACGTTTGTAAAGTGAGATCTCATGGAATCAACGTATGAACGGATCTTGGATGAACACTAGCAAGTGTTTTTCCTCCCTTACTACGATCCCTTGTCGGAAAGAAAGGAGAGCAATGGAAGTCTTAGTTGCATCATTGGGAAGTTGGGTCTTGTGTCAAGTGTTTATAAACCAGGAGAAGGACGAAGAGACACTGTATGACATGGTGCAGAAACTACTTTGAATCATGAAAAACGGTGGCCAGGAAATACTTCTAAGGTTCAATCCTGATAATACTACATTGATCTCATTCAAAAAAGACTTACAATAAATCATTTTTGAGTTCAAAATATATTGTGTAGATAAAATTAGTTCTGGCGTCGATAAATATGTCGGATTACTGATAGACATCAGATTTGTTCTTGGCGTCTAAAGCTGTGTTGTCTATAAGTTATCTAAGTATATATTGTACAAAATCGTAATATTCTTCTTGACTTTTCGCACTGTAGCTTGTCACCTTTGAGTGGAAAGCAATATAATTGATCCAGCCAGATGGGTTGGATAATTTTATGGATGTCTTTCTGAACACTGCTGTCACCATATATAATGAGTTCTACTGGAATCTCATTGATCCCGGCGCTTTGTTATTCTTTTGGGCTTTGAAAGCTGAACTGACTTCATACAGAGTTGGTTGGGCCAATGGAAGCTTACCAATAACATTTATGTGTATAGTCTCCAATGTTCAGGATCTGTGCGGAGGAGTTTCTTGAAATATGTTACCCAACTTTCCTTAATCCTTTTTTCACGAACGTGATGAAAGTCATTCATCAGCGATAATGATCTCTGTTCGTTCTGATTTTCCGACCTGAATGATTTTTGTACGATTGATTCTTTTTACGTTAACGCATCCGCCGGGCTTGATGTCCGATGTTTGCGCCGGGCTTGATGTCCGATCGTCAGTTCTGCCACGGTCTTAATTGGCGTTTCACTTCTACTCATAGCTCGTTGCTTATTTGCAGTGAGATATCTGATAGAATGGGAGCTAGCTGGCTCTCGAGCGACTTCGTGAAATTTTTGGCTACGGGCGATATTTGGAGCCTTTCGATGTCGAATTTTTGTAAATGACTGGTCTTCGACGAATACGCGTTTGACATGTGACATCCATATATTGGTTTAATTAAGTAGTTATCCCAGCTTCAATTGGGTCCTCGGTATAAACGAACGTCAAGTATGCTCAGATGCCAACGTTGGTGCTTCATCTGATTTGGTATGTTGTCATCCGGTGATATTTAGGTCATTTAATGTATGTGTCGATGTGGGTATCAAGACAAACGCTACTTGCAAAGTCAATCTGGGGTTGTCTTTTGTTTCAAAATTGGTGCCTTCTCCTTCTCTAGTTCCCCGACGAGATAACTAATTGCCAACTGTACAGTTCAAATTGCCCAGAATTATTTTTGTGTCCTTTGAAGTCAATGAGTTTATACGCAACTAGTCTTCCCAGCTGATTGTAGAACGTTTCTTTCGTTTCTTCGTTTTTTTCGGTCAGGCGTATACATTTATTAGCTAAATTTTGAAGAATTTCGCTTTGATGTGGCTTGCATGTAATAGTTCAAAGAGTGCCCTTAAGTCAATAACATGTGATTTGAACTCCCTTCCACAATGAAGATCTCCTCAAATTCTCAATCTCCAAGATGTTTCCCACTTTTGAATATTCCATTCCAGTCCAGTTCGATCCCTGGGTTACCAGTATGTTTACTTTATATTGGCTGGCCTTTTATAAAAGATCAATAACAGCACCTGGGCTATTCAGTGATGTGGCATTCCAAGATATAATATCATAGTCCTTTTTTCGGTTGCGAGGTCATTGCCATAGGTCCTATCCTTTCTGAGCATATGCAGCAGGTTTGGAAACTTTTAAGGGGTTTTCCAGGGAAGGGGAGTTAACCCGTCTTCCAACGTCCACTCCGGTGGAATGGTTATTGTTTTGATTCCATTATAATGCACGGAACGCTCACCTTCACCCTCTTATGTCCTTACAAAGAGGTGTAGGTAGGATTTAGTAGCAGAGCTGTTGGTGTATTTAGGTAGTAAATTCACTATGCGACCCCGAGACTTTTTGCTACCATATATTCGTGGGGCTTAGGATAAGGAACCATGGAAGCTGTGAATTGAGGATACAAGGGGATTCTCCTTCCTTTCTTAATCGGGCTTGGGACAGTCCATCTCTATGGTGGAAATTTATCTCTTCCTCATAAGAATACTTTCTTTATTTAGTGATCCGATATTCCAGGATAGTCCATAGTCCATTTTTCGCTTACGATTTCGTTACCGTAGGTCTAATCTATTCCGACGCTCTGCTGCAGTTTTTGAAACTTTGTTCGTATAGCTTGTCTTACATCTATATCTTCTTTTTGTACACGCGAGCCAACATTTAAGAAAAGTTCAAAATCACTTTTGGATATTCTTGTCAAATTTTTAAACGAATAACTATCCAGCATTAATTCACTGCTTAAATAAGTTGTCTCTTTTCTTTAAGGGCACGAGTCTTTCCTTTTTATTTTTTTATTTTTCCATTTCTGAAATTCAAACATATGATGATAAAACTTGCGGGCGACCAGATACAACATACATGAGGGTATTTGGGTGCATTCTTCTGAGTTCAGGAAAAAAATTTTCAATGATTGATATCATAAAAAATATAAATTTGCGACGATGTCCTTACCAGTCCGTAAAATACAATAATTAGTGGTTGCGGCAAACTCATTTTCACTTTTGATCGTTCCTTCTAAAATCGACTTTGCGACTAACAATTTTCTCAGAAATTGAAACAAACGAAAATTTATAAGCAGGGATTCGGATTGATTTTTGACGATTTACTTTTGATGGATGTGTGAACAAAATGAGTTGGTCTTTGAAAACTCTGTTGTCTTGAACATTAGAAAGTACTTGGAATCAACGAAAATAAATTAGATAACACACTCACAGTTTTCATATCTACCGACTTTGGCATGGTGTCATTAATTTCACTGTGAGTCAGGGGTAACCTTTCGATTTGTAAGGAGCTAGCGTGGCTTCGTTGAAAGCAACTCCACGTATATGTGTATGCAATGTTTATTGCTTTATGTGTAATGTAAGCACTAAATTTCATACATATAAATTCGCTGAGAAGTCATGCAAAAAGTATTGTAGCCATAAATAACTTTGTTGGGATTAATTAAAATTTCATAAAGTCTTGGACGTGCAATAATGTGGTTCAGTGGTGACAGATGAAAATATCTCTTGCAACGCTATATCCATACGATATCGGTGGTCGCCACAGATACAGTTCTCAGGTGTTTATTTCACAGTCTGTTTATCTTTTCAAATGTCATGTCGACAAAGATATCGATGCTGAGAAACATGGGACGATTGCATCAGCAAAAATCTAACACCTGAGTTAAGATCACTTACACAGGTGCTTGCATTCTAATGTCTTAAGTCTTAAGACACGAAAGGTACTTAAGTGGCTGGGATAAATGATGGCGAGGTGCGTGGAAAATATACACAATATATTCACACCATTATAGCCAAAGAAGTTGTTTGCATTTCAGGTGAAGGCTTTGAGATAGTGGAACGAGCAATACACTGAATATCGTGGTTATATTTTCAGTTTATTTGATGCTGTAAATTCACAACTTGGCTTTTGAGGATGATTGGACTTAATTTTTTTTTTCGTTGATCGTCTTACGTAGAGCTCTAGTTGGCATTGTAATTCTTCTGGATCCAATCATTGCGCATATCACAAAAACTCATGTTCATTATTAACGAAAAAAAAACGTTTGAAGACTTATTTAATTCATTTTCGGGTACCAATAAATTATAATTACTAATAAATTTAATTCAATCCCAAAAGTGTTAGATTAATTAAATGATAAAGTGTGTAATTAATGAGTCGGTAACTGGTAGCTGTTAGATACAAGTTGGTAGTCTAATTTCGTTGGCTTACTCGCAGTATCTATAATTGAATTTAGAAAGATTCGTGAATAGAATGAATGAATCTTTTAGTTATGATGACTTAACAAAATTACCGAAGAAATCGTGATCTTCCAAGGCGAATAACTATAGAACTTTTCAGGTGTGCGGCAAAAAATGAAACTTACACATGTAAACTAACGCCGCCAGAACTGACGTAATTGGATTGGCGTTTCCGCAGCTAATTGAAATTGTTAAGGAGATATGAATTTGAAAAAACCATTCATATCTAGATGGTGAAGAATAAAACAATGGATTAGCTTGCAGACTCTTAAGATACACATCAAATTTTATGCGTTTGTTAATGGAAGCTATGATTCTAGAATTATTTTGCTGCATTTAGAATGTTTTCGTCTTTTAAGGGAAGTGTCTCATAGCAAGCAGTTTCTGAGTCATTTGTTCCTGAAAAAACCCTTGAAAATACTGAAACCTTACTGTGTAAGCTTAATGGAGACACGCATACAAAAAGTGAAAAAAAAAATTTATTTGTAGTTTAACATTGGTTATAAAGAAAATATCAACACATTGTTCACACGAATAATAAAATAGATAATTCTGCACTTCCTATATCATCTCCCGGATCGCTTGTCTGAACTTAAACACTAGGTTCATCTTTGGGGCTTATTATCATTTGGGAAATGGGTTGCCCAAAAAGACTTTAGCATATATCCTAACCACTTTGCATCGAAGGTTCAAAGTATTCATAATGAATTTATACACAAAGTTATCATTTTCGTAAGCTTTCCAAACTTCGAAATTTTTAACTCGTGTACCTATCTCCACGAAACACGTCAAATTGGCGGGATCGCTCATTTCATTTACAAACCTTACATATTTGTTTCGTTCGTAAACGCTTTCAGTTAAAAGTAAATATTAGAGTGAAAGAAGAGTCTTTGGTCAAATGTCCCTCATTCGTTTTATCAATAGCGCGTCGATAATGTAAAATAAAGCGAAATGATTGGCCTGCGTAATACCTTATGGCGCAGAGTATATGTCTCAACAGAAAGTTATTCGATTCGGGTGTGACTGTCCCGATCATACGCCACACAAGCAGCCTTCACAGCTAGCGATGGCCGACGTTAAGCTGCGGAGCGTAAACTGAAGCGTTGAGCTTTGTAGGACTCGAGGAACGGTTAGTATCGATCTCCGAAGATTCTTATGCCACAACATAATCTTCAGTATAGTTGCTGCAGCGACAGTGGTAAGAACATTTTTCGTAGACAGTGTGGCAAAGTTACAGTTGTTGTAGACTATCTTCCCTTATTGTACCATAAAAATTAGGTTAATAAATACATCTACAGTAATTATGAGTTGACAGAGAGACAGTTGATCTTATCGGAAATCTACAAAAGTTACTAACAACAAAAAGGACTGCTCTGAGGGTACGTCGAAAGTAAATCAATCTGAATTAGGTGAAAGTGAGAATTACAGTCAATGTCCTGAATAAACTGAAATTGCGGAAACGGGGGGGAAATGCAAGGACCTAAGAAATAAAAAATATTAAGAAAAAGCAAAGAAAAAATTGCACATTCAGACCATTTCGTGTTCCTAAACCATAGTGTCTGGATAAGAATCTCATCAATTAAAGCTTCAGGTCTTGTGATTTCATAACAGGAATTTTCTTTACTGCTGTTGGTTTTCTTTTATCTGCGACTTTCTTCTTCGCCAATATCTTTGTGAGTTCCTTCCTAGTGTTTTCCTGTTTTTTTTCCTTTTGTGAATTTTTTTTCAGTGGTGTACTTGGAAGTTTCTGTCTGTGTAACGTATACTCTAATTTCGCCATTTTTGTGTCAAACAACATTCTTATTTGCACACTTTCTCTCTCAGCCGCATTGATTTGTTTCGGGCAAAAATTTAATTTTTTCCATCATTACCATTTTTTCAGTTGTTGTAGATATTCTTTCTTTTTTTTTCTTTAATATATCAGCTATGGCCGAATGTGAATTTGACTCATTTCAGGAAGATTGCATTATACAGAATTCAGTTTATGGTACATCAGCACTCCGTATCATCCCTTATTAAAAACGTACCCCTACCTGAATAAAAGGACCCTTACTTGCATTTGTAACAACGCACCTATAAATAAGGAAACTAAAACATGACAAACTCAGGACCAAGATGGAACAACGCTGATACAAGGAAAATATTGGGCGATACAAAGAAGCCGCCGAAAACGAATTTGAAAACCTCTACCCTCTTCAATTTTTGAGGAGAATATGAAACAACAAATGGAACACATACGAAGTCCGAAGTTTTTGATTCCATTAACATTAATGAAGGTGATCCTTAAATTTATAATAATGATGCTACACCATGAGCTATTAGCTTCCTTATGGGTTTGAATTAATAATTCCTGCATACATCTAATATGTGATTGTGTTATTTTAACTACAGCAGTGTGATTTTTCATTTTAGGGACTCAAAAAAATAGTTGAAATACAAGGATGTGCATCTCGTTCTTGTATTTTGACCTTTGCTGATTTGAGAGCATTTTTTTTCTCATATCCTGCATAACAGCTTATCTATGAAAGGATACTTGCCTCTGGATTGGTTGAAGATGGAAAGAATGTGAAATGTCCTTGGGTTTTCGTATAAGAGTGAAACTTTTTCTTTTGGATTTTAAGGAGTTCGTTTTGGCGATAGATGCTTTGTAAATTTCTAGTACAGCAGTAAGTGTCATTTATGTATACTTTGAACTCCGAACCAAAAAATGTACTCGTGAGAAAGTAGCACGCGTCAGGAAAATGTACAAATGCTATCCTAAGAAAACAAATGACATTGAGAAAGAGAATAATTTCTTTGTTGAATATAAACACCTCAGACCATCTGTGACACGAGCTTTGCGACCATAGTAAGGGATTTCTGCTAGCATTATTTGCAGCTTCAGCAGCCACGGAAATGCGAATGTCAACGTAATCACTTACTTTGTGTAGTTTCGTGTCTAGAGCAGAAATAAAGGCAGACCCTCAAAGCCACAACCAAGAGAAAACATAAAATTAACACAGATTTCTGGACACAAAGCCATAAAGTAAAATTTTATACCACATTAGCTTGCAAAATCGGACAAAAGTGCAATTAGGAAGCTGCCACGTCCAAGAGTAACCAAGGCGTAGACGGAATCGTCTGGTAGGATTACAAGTGGTTGAAAATCAATTTTGATTACTTTTTTTGTTTTTGAACAAACACTTCTCCTGTTACACCGAGAACTTAGCCTGAAACTGTTAGTCACATTAGTTCTGACTAGGGATTATTAATCATCGTCCAGCGACGCCTTCAGGATAAGGAAAATCCCACTTTCAGCGTAGATGGACTGGAAGGAAGAGGATTATCGTTACAGAAATCCCATTTCACCTTATGCCGCCAAGTGATCCATGATACCATTCTTTAAAAGAATGCGACTCGCAATTTCTCATAGTGGAGTTCACTATGTTATCAGAGAAGACTCTCCTCGTCCCCGTCAAGGTTTCACAGCTCATTAAAACTGTGGCAAACGCGTCGATATTTATTGTAGCAATGTTCCATCCTACGGTTGAAGGTTGGATTACTACCCGTCAATTTCGAAAGAAATACACTGGTGATTGCTGGCCGAGGAGTTCTTCCAGTTACCTCCGTTTGTGTTTCCTGGACACTAAGGACGCTAAAGCAAATGTCACGTTCGGGATGATTCCCAAGGAGCCTCTCCATTGGAAAGTTGGTGTATTCTAAACATTCGTGATGACAAGTTTCCTTTTAGTCGCTATTTCTATTTTTTCCTCTTGGATCTGGATTAGGTATTCGCATTATATTGCTACGGCATTAAAGCACACCTATAGGGTTTTGGCCTCCTGTGCTCGAAACATCTCTCTCCAGTTCATCGGGCCTGCTCTGAAAGCATGAAATTGGCTCGTTCGGCGTGAAAAAGACTTAATTTATGAACTTCATATCCGCACAACCAATTAGCGCAAAGCCATCCCCGCTGGAGCAAGTCCGAACTGTGAGTAGATAATTGTGAGTCGGCAACAAGTCGACTTTTTCCCCTCGTAACCTGGTCATGTAAGTCTTGTGCGGTTGAGCTACGGTGTAGATTGGTTCGTGGGACTTGGATCATGTATTCCCTCTCCTTCTGCTGAGTGCCGCTTTGAACTCTTGCTTCCTACCATTTCCAGAAATATGAAATATGCCAGATCGTCAGGCTTCAGACCCTTATCTTTACACAAGTTACAACTAGCTTCGTTCGAACAGACTTTAGCCTTATGGTCGGGAGTGCCACACTTGTAGCACAGTTTGCTTCGATTTGGCCCCTTGCGTTTACAGAAAATTTATCCGAACTAAGGCACGTATAGCATCGAGCTAAGACTTTCCTCCAACGTATCCTGCACGCAACCCATCCGATTTTAATTTTCTCTTTGGCCAGCAGTTGCACAGCGTTTTTCCCTGGGATGTCTACTATTGCGAACCTTTGCGTTCTTGGATTGGTAGGTGTTAGTCACACCCTAAAACTGTCTGCCGTAGGAAGAGTTTGTCTAATGGACTCTTCTACTTCTTTGGTATCCCCAACACAGTCAATGTCCAAAGAGGCTATTGGCTGTAATGCTGAGATAACAGCTTTATAGCCAATTGGGTCACTGGTGGTGCTCTCGAACAGGCTCTTGTCGGTGGATTCCACCCCGAGTTCTATGAGGAGGCCGTCTGTTTTGGTTGCTCTTACCGCTGTTTTTTCTGGTTTCACATTTTGCCTGATCTCCTTGACGACCTGGGCTTAAGTCCTCCTATCTGCAGGCTTGATCTCTAGAGCACACCTACGCTGCTTGTGTGTGGTCTTTGAAGGCATCGCGCTGGGTATTGTGCCTTCGTGCTTTTCGGGCGTCGGTTTCAAATCTATTGTTGTCACGAACTGTGTCTTCTTCGCCACCTTCTGTAGTGATTTAGAGCGCACCAATTGAAAATTGACATCTCTCTACTCCTCATGACTTTTGTTCTCTTTTTTGTTTTCTTTTCGACTCCGAGCGAATATGCTTACCTCGGTGATCTTCTCACTTGTAGCTTATGATTATTCTGTAGCGAATTGTTCCACCACTGACAAATTCCCTGGCGGCTGGGGATAGTCAGATTGCTGAAGAGAAGTCCACATGAGGTCGAGGCTCCCTCACACGTCGGGGTGTATATCCCCACCTCTAGTTTATTGTTTTTGCTTTACTCATCATTTTGTTTTGATTGGGTACCGTCAGTGACTTGTTCACGCGACTGGATGACGGGTGACTTCGCCAAGCTTCCCACCATAGTATGGTGGAAATAAATATGATAATAATAGTAATAATAAAAATAATAATAATAATATTTTTTGTTGAGAAAAATTTTTTTTGTCGGACATGACAACAAATATGATTAGTTGAACATTCAATTGAAATTCATAATCAAGGGTTCTTATTTGTGTTTTGCAACGATTTATTTGGAAGTATTATTTGTAATTCTTTCAAAAAAATTTAAAACTATAGTTTATAGTTGGTACCGCCTTTGAAGCACGGAAGAGAATCAATTGAAGCCGACTCTTGAAAGTAAAAAATTGGTAGAATGGTTGCATTATTTGAATCAATCATCTTAATCATACAACATTAACAACCTAATTTGAGCAAGATGGATCCCTAGAATATTATACTGGTTCACAACCATGAGACAATTAAAAATTTTACTGTGGAAATCCGAAGGGACAAATTAAGACTCGGCTTGTCAGAAGAGATGAAACATGGGTTCACCTAAATGAATGTGAGTCTAAAATCCAGACTTGGTTCAAATTAACGATTCATTCATTTGTTACTTTTTGTTTCCCGAACGAAATTTTATCATTTCCTGTCTGTTTCCTTGTATCGTTCACAGATGTGTTTCGTAGTTTGCCATGTTCGACGTGTGGTTTCACCCTGAGTTTATCGAATTTAAATGTCCTCATTTAAACGGCCGTTATTTACACAAGCAGGGACCTTTTACGCAACAAGAGCGCAACAAGAGCACTTTTGCCAATCAAATCGATGCAGTTTTGATGCAGTTTTTGAAATTATAAATGGTTTAAAAGGTGAGAGAGCATATATTGAAAAGGACTAATCAATTGATACTTCATTACAACTACTTGTTCTATTAATTCACAAGCTTTTGATCTGCAATATTGTTATTTTCACGGCAGCATAAGCGCTGGCTTAACAAATAAATTTTCAGAATTATGATTTGAAGGCAATTTCTTTTCTTCTAGCTTCAGACTCATTTATAAATATATCGATTGAATTGAAATAGAAGGATCAATAACCGTTTTGTTTTAAAGACATATTTGTGGTTTTGATATGTGTGAGTTTATATGCACAAACGCAAGGGTTCGTATTAGCGTAGGATTCTTGTCAAAACAAGAGTCAAAAACAAAGGACAACAGCATCCCTTCAACTTTCAACCGCACTTCAAGCATTAGAAACTCATCTTAAAGTATTTTATTAAATGACATACGTTTAACGATTTCACGAGGGTTTTCTGCGCGCCAAATTTACGCTCCAGCTCCCAACTCATGAATAGCAAATTATACACGGCTGCCTTCACTTCCTCTCCCAGCTCACGACAAATATATCGTTAGCGTAGCACACACTAGTCCTTTGGAATTTCGTGGAGCTCAACTCAAGTCAAATTTTTTTTTCATGCGGGGCAAACTGAATGTACTACGAGTAGACGTATGAAAAGCCAGTGTTCAGCCTTAATCTAAGAAGAATTTTCGGCGTTAAGAAGTGAAAATTTCCACCCTCCATCCAAACATACATTCACTCATCGACTGATTGCAGTCAGCTGGCTTTAGAAATAAGGACGATGTCAAGTTCTGGAGGGGCATAAGCGCTCGGCATAGATGACAGAGATGAAATTAAATTCCATTCAGCGCGTTTTAATGGAAATTAATTGGAGTCTAAGGAACGATCGATATTTTATATACGATGAATGGTAATTTTCGGGGATTTTGACGGCAAACGGCGACAATGTGATGAAAACGGTTCACTTTTATAATTTGAACTTAATATAATTGGCGGTATTAAATGAGATTTTTGTTGGTTTTTAATTTTGAAAAAAGCCATTATTTAGTGATGTCAAAGGTTATTGTTTATTGATTTGATGAGATAAAATTCAAATAAAATGGAACATGTGCAACGGAAAGGATTAGATTACTCTTGGTTGAAAATTTTAATAGCATTTTACAACAAAGATCTTGGAATTGAAGAAAAATTACGAGTTTAAGAAAATTAAATGCTTGACTTGAGGCATTTTTTAAGAATGTGCTGATAAATGTAGTTACCATTCTTTCAAATAAATTAATTGCAGCCTATAACAAGAAACTTTGATGGGTAAACAGGAACACAAAGTTAACAAGGCCAAGTCCTTTCAGCAAGATGGAGACACATATCAAGCAGGTAGTTGTAGTAGTGTAAAATTTCACTTTACTCAGTTCACAATACTTGAGCCTCGATGGCCGCAAACCATTAAAAACATCAAATCTGCTTTCTAGTTGTTTCTTATTAACGTTACTGGTACTGACACAGGGATAAATTGCGCTAATTATTCTTGTATATTGCCTGCGTCTTTAATGGGAAATCTTACCTTGTGAGCACGAAATCAAAGGTCAGTTTACAGAGTGCAATAGAGCAAAATGGATTCATTAAAAAAAAAGGGGTTTGAAGTAAGTTTGCACAACTCTTAAGGCATAAAATCATTACACAAATTTTACAATTTTTCGGTGATAAAATGGCAGCGAGAATCTGTTTTAATCCATCAATCATTTCCCTTCTAAGACTCCCTAGATCGAACAGTGAATGACCGTGATTCCCCCGAATAAACGCAAAATACAGAATAAAGACTCTAAAAATAATTTTCTATTAAAAAGCATAAGATTTCTTCTTATTTAAATTACATTTTTTTTAAATTCAATGATAAAGGTCCTATTTTCGTCGAAAAAATTGGTCAAAAATGTATTTTCGAATTGGTAAATTTTCAGTTACGAAGAAATTTTACGACTTTCAGAAGGAAACATAAATATGAAGCTACATTCTGAATCACAAGTCAATTAGTCAAAAACTGTTGACGATAGATTTCCGAAAAGCTAGTAAAACATAGTTTTATATCTAATCTGTAATGCTGTGCCGTAGAATCGACCTTCTTCTTCGTAGTACTACAGCTCCTCTCGGGGTTGCAACAACCTCCTCCAACCGTCCTCCAACCGGTCACCAATTCCGTAATCCGAGCAACAATGATTTGAATTTTTTTCGTCAACAGAGCCAGACCAGTGTTTCCTCGGATTCCCGCACCCTTCCGGTCTTTACCCTTCAGTTCTCCCGAATATCTTTTCCGGTATCCGTTGTTTATTCATACAATTCATATGGCCAGCCGTCTGCAGCTATCACAGGCTTACAATCTTTGAGACCTCCAGCTCGTCGAAAAATTTCAAACAGCTCATGGTTGTTTTGAATTCGCCATTAGTCTAGCCGGGTCTAGCTTCGTTGCAATAATCCGCCTTAGCACCCGTCGCTAAAATCGTAGATATCGTCGTAGATATGTTTTCGAATGTTTGGGTTATGGTCCTTGTTTCACACCCATATCACAGATTTGTCTGTGATACTACTGTGATACAACTACTGGTCTTCACAAGCATCAGAATTGAATAAAAGGGCCATGAACCTTCTAATTTCTAGCTCTTGATGTTTTGTTGAAGAGAGAGGTATTGCTAAGAACCTAGGCTACGGCAGAGAATAAGAGAGAGCGCACAGTTTGCGAGGTGCGCGTGGTGTCGGCGTTGACACCACGCGCATCATTTCCACAGCAGCGTCAAGTTTAGTGATGCCATTGGAAACAGTTCACAGAGCCATAGTCCACACTAGAGCATTTATTTCTTTTTCCCAGTTGCCTCTTGTAACTACCCAATCACGAATCTCAGATCGTTTATGATTTTGTGACTGATTATTGGTTAAAATTTTGTGATTTCGTATTGCCCAAATAGTCCTTTTTCAAATTCTCTTTGTTGGTCATATTTTCTGCGAATGGTGAGTTCGTAGTAGTTTCATTTTTTATTCACGAGACATTTTTCTCTCTCCACTAAAATCTCTCATATTCTTCAATAAACTTCTCATTCTGGGTTCATATTTTTTTGAACGTGAACGGCAGGCTCTTTCTTCATTACGAAAGGATTCTGCTCAATAGCAGGCTTCAAAATATTGCTATCACCATCACCTATTGACGTGATTTTGCCTCCCAAAATTTTTTGGCAGACTTTGCTGTGTCTTTTTGGTCAGCCTCAAAGTATCTTTTATTGAAATTGTGACACTTTCATGTGAGATACTTAGGACGTTTTTACATTTCTCATATCTCCATGTCAAATATGAGGAACGTTCAAAGGAAGATAAAAATGGTTTCAAATCAGTGAAACGATTGATTACTAAGTGTATAATATAATGCTGAAAAAAATTTCAGAATTTGTCTATGTATAATTAAGGGAAAACCAAGTAAACTGGTTTTTCAAGAAACCATGATTTCGTATATAGATGGATTTCAGAAAACTTTTCAGAAAACACGACATTTTATATCTAACTTTTTCTTTGATGATAATTTAATTTATTTTTACAAATATTGTTTTATAAAATTAGTAGTTATAACTTTATGACTTTTGTTAGGTTTAATGTTGATTATTATAATTATGAAAGCAATAATTATAAAAATTTTTGAAATGTGATTTTCAAAGTGGATACATGCGTTTTAACTCAAAAGCGCAAACTGGTTCGGAAATTTAAACGAGTTACAATTGAAAAGAGAGAAACTGATATTCAAAACTTTGAGAACGGGAAATCTGTCAGAAAAGTATCCCGAGTTGTCAGGAAATGTGAATGTACCGTGTATAATTTTTGTATTAGATTGACCACTCACCATCTGTACAAGAGAAACCGATTTCGAATTCCACTTATGGCAGTGATATTTAAATTTGTGTTACTGATGCCGGAGTTTCAGCCCCTTTTAATGGGTGCCTTCCGGAAATAATCAATTATATCAAGCGTTATTATTACCTGGTCATCATCTCGCAAATGGATACACCTCACGGTCCAAGCTCTGTAACGAATTGTTGGAGAGAAAAAAGCAGAAACAATATCGAATATATCCTTTCAATGTTTCTAACTTTGTTGGCTCGCCAAGGACTTCACATGCTCTCAAATATTCTATTCCCTACTCTTCCCTATTCTAACCCGACTAATATTTTATAAATTGCATGAACATTCCTGGATCGGAAAATCTGCTATATTAGTCATGAAACGGACGAAGAATTTTGAACCTTTCGTGAATTGGACTATGTAAATATTCATTATACTTCAATTAGGGTATATATGTCAATTACCAAACTCATGCGAATGTCAAACATTATCAAACACAGATGTTACTGAATAGTCAATTTTATACAGTGAGTTAAAAAGGAATCCCCATCAGAGAGATACAATATATAAAAATGTGAAAACCGCTTGATTTTACTAATACCAATAGTCAGTAAATTTTAAGACGTACTCATTAATGACATTAACAACAGACTTTTTTATTTGGACGTATTTGATAAGCATAGTGTAGACTTGATATCTGCTGTCTTTTCCCCATCTTCATTCGGCTCAAATTAACACGTTCCATGTCCTGAACAAACCAATAAAATAGTTCCCCAAGTTCAAATTACTTTTTGATGAAAATGTGTTTTATTTGATTGCATAAAAACCCCAAGCATAGAAAAACATTGATAAAAAAATGGAAGTAGGTTATATTTATATATATTTACCTGAACCACATATGGTTCAGGAGCGTACAGAGTCTTCTTAGTCGCTGCGCGCTCATGAACCATATGTGTCTCAGGTACTTATTTATTGTAATTTTTTATAATATACAATAAATTTGATATAATCGTAGCGAAATCCTTGATTTTTGTCATTTGAAAATAATACTTTAGATCTGGCAAGTTAGGATGTGATAAGATCATTGTCTTGTCACATAAACAGTTGTCGGTCACTTTTAGTTTCCATGAAACCGCGATTGTTGCTAGTGCTATTGATTTCAAGCTACTATGACCCTAAAAGGAAGTCGCTGACTTTGTATAAAAAAGTGGCGCTGGATATTTTGATTTGTGCATCAGTCACGCACGCAACGCTGTTATATGAAAAGCTGCATCCAACAGAAACTAAGAAAACCATATTACAAGTGCAGCAAGAAATTATCAAAGCTTTTTTATATGAATCAGATGGAGCCGCTTGCGCGAATATGTCAGGAATGCTTTCGAGACCATCTACGCGTTCCATCACTAACCAACACTTTTTGACGAAAATCCCAAGAAAAGATGATGGCGAAATTATTCAAAAAAAATCCAGCGGGTGTTATGAAAACTTGCGAAAATATGGTATCAACTGGAAAATAGCTGCTAAGAAAGTAAAAAAAGCTGATACTGAGTGCTCGCCAGGCAAAAAACCATTTTGTTTGTCTTGTTTCCAGATTAAACACAAAAAATGATGAACTTGTCATTTTCTGTAAAAATAAAAAAAAACTTCTCGTACGTCCCAGTGTTTTTCTCTACTATATGATCAGCCTGATACGTCCCATAGAAAACAGTCGCGTCCTGCCACGTTTCGCGAAGTAATTCGTAATAAAAGTTTTACGTATCCGCTGAACCACATATGGCTCATGAAGGTAGTTGTGCAATCCATATGCACGTTTCCTAAATCACAGGTGGTCCAGTGGACAGGGAACGTGTTAAGTCTGAAGATGAGAATCTGTCATAATGTTGTACTGAATGGTGTGGAGTTATCATTACCGTTTCAGCGCAAACACAGCTGCCTTGCAAGAGTAAAGGAAGAATATATTAGAGCAAGGAGTAATTTTGCCAAATGTAGAAACAATGTGACAAGTTTTTATCAATAAATAAATTAAAATACATCAACTTTTTTGGATCAGATGGAAGAATTGTTTTTTTTTGGAAAGAAGAGTGAGAGTTCAAAAATAACAAAAGGAACAGTAAAGTGTGGTGGTGGGGGTTGATGATAGCATCTGGAGTTGGAAAATTACATTTTATTTACGACATAATTGAAAAACTTACACATTAAACTTGCAAACAATCGCTCGAAAATTGAGGGTATTATCATTTTTCAGTTTATATTAAAACAATTTTCCTAAACACTATTCCCACATCTGTGGTCTGTTGACCCTACTGCCGCCAATCCTTCTGACTTAGGTCTGAAAGAGTATAAATAGGCTCATTTGCAGCGAAAGCTCAACGATAGCAACGTTCGAGATACTCAATTCCCGAATCCGAACAAAAGGAGTTATAAAAGGTTGAAACTTAGAGAATGGAAAAGGATATCACCTAAATACTGCCAAAAATAAGTACTTTCAACGTCAAATAGATTACGAGCCATCGGATCAGATCAACTTAATATTCATGCAATCTATTACCCTTTAGCCTTAGTAACAGGAAACGAAAAGCACGAACATTTATCTTTTTCACTTTAAAGATGTACTTTCTAGAAGTTCTCTTTGTGTATTTTTTGTGTTTGACCGTCAACCTGGTTACAGACTAAATGAATTCAAAAGCAATGGGATGTTGATTTTTTGCTAAAGTTTATTTTTCAATTGATTCTGAAACTTTTGACATGTGTCAGGTGATTCTGACATTTGTCTTTTAATCCATTTTGAACGATTTCATTTAATCAAAAAAAGCATGTTTTATAAACTAAGTTGAACAATAATATACCCTCTAAAAAATTGATTGAAAAGGATTGCTTAGAAAGTAATTTTGTATGCGTATTTTGAATTACGTATAAAAGATCAGCCGGAACGCCTGAATACTACAAGCGCCAGTAATTTCTATTTTTGTGATAGGGAGATGAGGGCTGTGCTGACGTTCTCTGTGTATGACTTCCAGGAGCGCGATGTTTAACACTCCCCTATAAACGTGAGAGCTTTGGCTGGTACCTATTGACACATTACTTCGTGCTTAGCCTCGAGTTTACTAGAGGCTCCTTAAGATTACAGAAATCCTTCTCCAGTTGAGAGAAAGGAAGGAAGTGCTAGAGGGAAAAGAAGAAAGAGGGAAGAGAAGTGTTAGAAACGAGATTCCTCCGTTCAAGACGCCTCCCGACGCTCCAGTACGACTTTTTAAAGTGTCAACACTGCCCGAGCAATTTGTGCCACGTGATTCCAGTTCTCAACCGTTTTCAGCATTTCTCCCACCATCGTTTCACGGCAGAGCTAATTACGTGGTTCCGATATTGAGGAGCGAAAAAAATATTGTAAGTCACAACCAATGACCATGTAAGAAAAAACGAGTTTTATTTTACTGTACAACTTCTTTATTATAATTTCAAAGTGCGATTTTCGCATCGACTTCGTCTATTATCTCTACAGTATTCGCGTCAACTGAGGGATAAGTTCTAATTTAACGGATTTTATACTATCTAAAACTGCCGATTAAGCGTCGTATGTTTTGAGAACCGCGGCAAACTCATTTCAGACGGTTTCATTTTTCTTGTCTTCTAATCTTACTGTATTCTCGTATGTTTTGAGAAACGCGGCAAAATCATTCCACATGGTTTCATTTTTCTTGTCTTCTAATATTACTGCACTTAACGGATTTGATGCATGCGCGTGTGAACTTCTTGTATCAGTGTTGTATGCTGACGCATACATAACTAGCTCTCCACCTCACTCTCGCTGAAGAGGTCACCGCGCTGCTCACTCCTTCTTTTGCAAGAGATGAATGTGTGACAGGTGTCATCCACCTCTCATGTACAAAACACACAGTTAGGAGACCATGACCTGTCAATATTGTATAGGTAAGACTGGAAACATCCATCGCCACTTAAGAGCATGGTCAAGTAGAAACCAGTCTCACCATGCATTCGATTGAGCCATGGTCTCAGATCAGCGACCAGGTGTGCAGTCCAACTTCCCTTTGTGTGTTGCTTCCAGGGCTTTCGCGAATCGCTGAGAGAGCGTTAGCTTCTTTCTAAGTGAACTTTTCTGTGTTATATTCGCTTTTGCGCAGGTTAATATTTGTGCGCTCTTTCGCAAGGAGGACGATGGATATCATTTCCCGACTTTTGACTTTCAACTTTTGATTCCTGAGACATTTTGAATTTTCTGACAAGAAGTTCAGTTCGAAGTGTAATTCAAACCTAGTATTACGGTCGCAATACATTATCAAAGAGACGGTTCCTGACTGTGTGCCCCCCCCATTCATCGGAAACTGATCGATTATTCTTGTGTGGTGCAACTACAACTCAACAAATAAATCACATCACGTCGCAAGGATTTCTCCTACATACTCAAATCCTGATTATCTAACTTATAAGCTACTGCCAAAAATCTGCCCGCGAGAAGTATTTACATTTGAAAGAGCTCTAAATAAGTAACTCCTTGCAAAAATCTCTTCAGCGCAAAATGTATCCAATTCAAGTTTTAATGGCTTCGTTTGGAGTGACATATTTCAATTCTAAACCATTTTCTACCTCCGAATCGATTTTGCATAATAACAATTGAACCCAGCAAATGGGATTTTTAGTTAAAGGATTTCCCATTGTATGGATGAAGTGAAATGATGGTGTGTACCTAAAGATTTATCGATGAACTGATGGCATCGAAGGATATCAATACAACTTGTCTCTCTTGCACTCCCTTCTCTTCGTTTAAGGTTTTCTTGGTGATAATAGAAGCGATAAGATTTCCGACTGAATCTTACTGGAATAAACTTGTGAATAAGTATGCGGGCATGCTTTTCCTTTTTTGGAAGTGTGGTGAATTATGTGTATCACATGAGAGTTTATGGGCAAAAGTTGATATATGATGAACGAAAGGAATCGATTTAAATGGAGCTGAAAACAGAATTTAGAAGAAGTGGGTAACTAAAATTTTCAACATATCATTTTCCAATGCTTTTTTATATTTTGAATCTTGATTGAAACGTTCTTAGGGACATTTAATTATACACCAGATCGCAAATAGTTTAAAGTCAGTCAGGAGTTCAGGAAAATCTATTACCGATTTGGATTGAAACCTTTCCTGTTAATGATATGGCAATCTATACAATACGATTCAAGGAGAACAATCTGCACATATTAAACCAGTCCTTTGTACTGGAAATTTCGAGCAAATTTCCTGGCTTAACTTGGTTTCGCATAAAAACTCGCGTCAAAGTGCTGACTGTGTGTCTGGCTTTTGACATGTACTGGGAACCGTGGTGAAATCGTGCTGGACGAGTTCATTTTTCTTTCAATCTTGAATAACTGTTGCGACGATACTTGTAGTCAACAATCCAATGAAACGTTTCAAAACAACTATGGACCACAAAGGAAGCAGACAATAGTTATAAACTTCGCCGACGATCGAATTGTGTTTCCGCGGTTTGTGTAAACCCGTTGAGATAGATGATCCCAGTACATACGGACAAATGCATTCCCGATGCACTCGCTCTAAATAACACATATGCCGGGTTCTTATCTTTTTTCCTCTTCTCTGTCATTTTCATTTCATTATTAATTATATTACTCCTCGACCGATAAGTCGTAGGGCACGCACTTCGGGTATCACACCCATGCTTACTCTTCTCTATATGAACAAATGGAGTAATTGTAAGCTGATATAACATTTGTTTATTAAGGCTATGTCCAGAAAGGGCGAATTCACTGCGAATCGTTTCGCGCGAATTCATACACGCATTGGCGAGGTACTACTCACCAATAAATGGCATTCACAAGCATTGCACGAATTTAAAATACGCGCGTAAATCGCATGAACTACGCCAGACTTTTGAGTCGAGATACTAAAGACTCTTTGTTGTGTCCAGTTTATGCGCAAACTGCAGCGCGAGTGCACGTATCGAGAAAAAATGGATCGGAAAAATGTTGAAACGTGATTGTTTATTGACAAATGGAAAAAAGACCGGCGTTCTGGGGTATGGAATCTTCTGATTATGCCAGCAGAATTTTAAGACGCAGAGCTTGGGAAGAGTTAGCATTAATATTTTCCGATCAAGGTGACTCCGACGGAAAAAGAGAGAAATAAGTGAGTAACTATAGATTCATTTATTTGTAGCAAACATGAAAATTAAATTATTTTTTCCTACCATAACAATTGACGAAATTTCATAAAATTATCACATAATGTATTCCTAGTCGTATTAGTATGTATTTCGAGTCCTTACGCTTGGTCGAACTTTAGAAGTACTCAGAATCTCTTGGGATGTATTGGACAATGTATCTTCATATCTATAGCTACTTCTTAATCGGACGTAAAAGTGAAGAACACCGCCAGCTTTTATTATGTTTTGGGCAAATTCAATATTTACATTGAGTGGTTTGTGAAATATTCGCTATTTGTTTACCAGGTTTCCAAACCAACACTCAATATAACGTCTTGATCTGGAGAGGCGGCTATTAAAGATTTGTCTTTATTTTGTTGAATTTTTTGCAATGTGGTCACATAATATTTTCGGATAAGCTAAATGTCTCGTCCTAAACTATAACATGAGGTAAACTTGTTGCACAAGGTTCGGATATTCTTCTTGGTTCCGGAATAATTAAGGACTGTTCCAGATTTTTATGGAGAATATGGAGTTTTTAAAAATCGTTGAGTCATTTCTTTTCCCACATGCTCCATCATCCACAGATATAAAGCATTAAGTTGCATCACACACGGCAAGCAGGACAGTCGAAAAAAATGCTTATAGTTGAAGAAAATAGACCCGGAATCTGAAGGTTTTATGATTCTAATATGTTTTCTATCGATGGCTCCAATGCAATTAGGGAAATTTGTATATTTTTCAAATCCTCTTGCGATCTCCTCCCACTGTTCTGTTGGAGGTTCCTTCGTTACTGTATCTCTTAAGTTCTTCCATATAACGTCAACAGTTTTTTATTAAATCACGCGACAAATTCGTCGTGTATTCGCCCTTTCTAGAAAAAATTTGGTGAACCCTGTCTACCTAGAAATTACTATTTTCAGCGCAAAAGGTGCTTGTCTGCGTTTGTGAATCAATCACTTGCTGATTTCTCTCCAAGAACCCGCCAGTATGCTTTATTGAAAGTTCCTCTTGCTCTAACTGGCTACCGGGTTCTCTTGATTCCCATCAGAACTTCAACGTGTACCAGTAGAGCACTGTTGCGTTGGTAATGACTAGATTTGTCCGTCCACTACTAAGGACCCCTAGTCCCTGATTTGCATTTGTTCCACTTTCTGGTAGACTAAGTTTGGATATACTAGCTTTTTTAAAGCAATTACCCCTGCCCCCTCTTGTCCCTTTCCGGAAGACAATTGTCAAATAACTATTCAGCTTGCGTTCTTCTGCTGTTGCTGCTCTTCAAGGCCCACGTTTTCCTTGTGAAAATCCCTTTCAATTCTTGTGTTTTTTTTTTAATTTTTGTAAATGTGAAAAACTCGAATTCTTGATAAAAAAAACATTTTTGTGATTTTTTTTTAGCAAAATCTTCAGTCTTCAACATTACACACTGCGTTTCATCTTAGGTGTGAATAAAATACAACAAAACGTGATGAACGTGCTGGCTTCGTAGCTTCCAAAGATTTTAAAAGATGGTAAAAAGATGGTAAAATTGCGGTGACACTGCATATTAAAGCGATAGAAATTGATTTAGGTAATTTTGATGTTTTTTGAGGTGCACTTTTGTATCGGACCTAGGCCTCAGACTATCGAAGGACGAAAACCTGATACGGGATCTTGCGGCTAGGTTTTCAGAAATTTTGCTTGTAAAAAGTTGAAAAGTACTCATCCAAGAATTCCTTGTAATGCTATATATAAGCAAGCGTCGTCAGCAAAATTAACAATTAAGCAGTTCCTTAGTACTGACATTTCTGAGGTGAAAATGTTAAATAACGTTGGACTGAGCCATGAATCTTGTGGAACCTCAGCTGGTACAGTAGAAGTACTGGATTCAGGCACTCGTATTCTAACGTAGAATGTTCTGATTTTCAAGAAGGGAGTTAATCAGATTGATCTAATGTGTTGGAAACTCAAGAGTAATAAGTTTATATGGAAGATCTAGGTGCAAAACTGCAACGAAGGCTTTTTGAGGAACTGGTCAGGAAGCCTATAAGGCCCAGCTATAACACTGAAAACATCGTGCAATATAGAGAGTTACCATGCCCTAATAAATGAAGAAATAAATGCACAGAACGTGTGCCGAAATAGTAGGCAGACCAAAAATAGACAATAGGCACCGCAAACTATCAAATGAGACTAAGGCGTTACTCAGAAAGCGCAGGGAAATGAAAGCATCTTCAAACATCAAGAGGATGAAACACACAGAAAACTGTAAAACAGTAACGGAGATGATATCCGAAGATATCAAGAAGTATGACGAAAGACTGGTGGAAAATGCCGTTACAAACAACAGAAACCTCAAAATAGCAAAAAGAGTACTCTTCATTAGCAAAAACAGGTGATAGCCCTAAATCATGTCAACATCCAAATCACTGATAGACAGGAAATAATGTGGCAATTATCAACTGCTACTGAAATCTGAATAACCTGTAAACCTGTACCTCTAGATAACTCAAATCCCAACTTAATAAGAACCACTTTCTGTACAACCAATGATAAAGCCCCGAATATCCAAGTGGAAGAAGTCGAGACCGCTATCTACCCCATGAAAAATAATAAAGCGGCAGGTAATGACGGTATCACTGCTGAACTGCTCAAACACGCAGGCAGAAAATCCTGGAAACTACTGGCAGAAATTTGCACTGATCAATGGAAACGTCCTTAAATAATACTGATCTACGAGTATAAGAAAGGCAGCAAAGAAGACATCAGGAACTACATACGTTAAACGTGGACACCTGCCGTGATGGCTTAATTCCTCGGGCTCCATAGACGGGGTTGAAACAATGTGTCTACCACCACCCATAATCAGGAACCACAGCATATAAGTCTACTATCGGTCTTCTATAAAGTATTCACGCAGCTCATTAGCAACCGAATAGAAACAGCCCTAAACGCCGAACAGCTACGGGAGCTGGCTGGTTTCAGAAATGGATACAGAACTATAGACCATATCCACGCGTTACGGGAAGTCTTGACTAAATATAAAGAGTATGAGCAACCCCTTGCATTGCCCTTCATAGGCTTTGAGGAAGCCTTTGACTCAGTATTCCCTGAAGCAATAAAGAATACATTAATTACGCAAGGTATAGACAAACCATACATGGAAGTACTAGTTTATATCTACCGCAATGCCAGAGCAAAAGTCGAAGTACTAGAAAACATTCCAGAGTTTCCCACACAAAAAGTGGTAAGACAGGGCGACACCATATCGCCAGGACAACCTCCGTACTCTTCATTGGGCGAATAAAGGATTGAACATCGATGGAAAGCACCTAAGCCACTTGAGATTTGCATATGACATAGTCCTTATAGTCAAAAGCCAAGAGGAAGTACAAGAACAGCTTTAATGAACTCAACGCGGCTAGCGGAAAAGTATTACACAAATTCGGTTCATTACTACCAGAAATCAATCGACGAATCAAGATGGCACGGGGCGTTTTCGGGAAGAACTCGATTATATTCAAGTTTAAAATAAATATAAGCGTGAAAAAGAAAACCTTCGTCCAATGTATTCTACCAGTCCTGCGATACGATTATGAAACATGGGTGCTAACAACAGGGAAAGCGAGGAAACTCCAAGTTGCCCAAAGAGCCATTGAAAGATGCATTCTGGGCATTACACGAACGCATCGTACGAAACATTCATGCATACGAAAAAATACCCCTGTAACAGACGTGACACATAGAACGAAGTCCTTGAAAAAGCGATGGGTACTTGGAAAAAATAACGGACGGCAGGTGAACCATAAGGATAACGCGACGGTACGCTAGAGGAATCAAACGACCAAAATGACGTCCAATCTTCCGAATGGATTATGATATAAAAAAAATAGCTGTTACATCTTTTTTGAGAATAACTGAAAATTGGCAGACATGCAAAGTAATCATCAGTCAATATGTAAGGGTGGCTGCACCATAACTTAGAAATATGGTCGAGCAATGTGAATATAAATATATATATATATATATATATATATATATATATATATATATATATATATATATATATATATATATATATATATATATATATATATATATTTAAGAATATATTGTGAAATTTAAAGAAAAATCTCTGTTTACGCGTCATAAGCCAGCAACTATATGGGCGGTTTGTTCAAAATGGTCGAATATGTATAAAGAAAATGAATGCTGAATTTCAAAAAAAATCTCTGAAACTTATCGAGTTAATGTGTCGAAGAAAGGAGTTTTGATCACCACTCCGTATTACATATAGGTCGCTTAAACTCACTTAAACACTTGTATTCCTTTAAAATTTTCGGGGTATTTTATTTTATGGCCTTAGAATCGATTAATGAAAAACCTTTCCACAAATCAGGAATATGAACGTAAATCGCCTGATAAGATTTCAAAACAGTAATCGCCTTGGCACCATTTAGCATCAACATCAGACATCCTATGAGAAAATCACTCTCTTTTCGTCCTTGAAGACGTCCTTGCAAGTGTTTTTGTCCTTGTCTGTTTGTGTCCTGGTAGCACAAACACAGGCTGAATATTGCCATTGCAATATTTACTATTGGTAGACACTCCTTGCTAAACAAAGTGAAGATGGACTTTTCCGCGACTGTTCACTCCGCCAGCTACCATGATTTTTTGAGTCGCTGGTTCTCATTGTCCTTTTCTGTCGATTGAATCGTCCGCAAAAAGGATTGTCGCATGCAGTCTTAAGCCACAAACCTTGTGATCAACAAATCCGAAGTATTTGAGATTCTGCCATAAATTCAGTCGTTCTCGAATGGTCTTCTCGGGAAGATGAAGTTTCTAGCGTTGTCTTGCCATAGGCTTGACGACGATAGTTGGTGGCTCGTTTTTAGCGGCTCCCGGAGAGCTGTTAAGTTGTTTCGTCACTGTTTGCGTCCTGAACCTTAATCTGTTTTCAGTCAACATTCGAATTTTCCGTTATGCTTTTGCTGAAAGTACCGACCATTGACGACTTTTTGCATTTCCTGCAAGTTTCTGACTTCAACATTACACAATTTTTTCAAATCTGACCCTAAATCTTTTTTATATGGCGCTGAACTTGTAATCGATGCATGCGTAAAACGGATTACTTTTCTTAAGTAATTTAAAAAAATTATGTAAAGTCCGATTTATTGTATGATTTTGGAAAATTTGAGGTTTGAATTTAGGGTGATTTCCAGCTTCAAAAATAGGTAAACATAAAAGGAATTTGAAAAACTTTGTTCGGCTTTGTTCGGCAAAAAAACGATTGATTTTAGAGCTCATTTTATTGGTTATTAGATTTTGAAATGTAAATTCTTAGTGTGAGCAAGCTATAACTTTGCCCAAATCAGACTTCATTGCAAAAGAAAGATCTGAGATACACACCAAGATTGGATTAAAGTCCATATCTTCCATGATATGACTCCTGTTTGAACTTCATAAGAGCTTTTCCTAATGATTTTTTAAACCTAAGCCTCAGCTTTTAATTTCAATAAACATAGATTTGATCCCAAATTGCTACAGGGATAGGTTTGACTGTCGTTTTGAATTTTAATTATTCGAGGACCCAAAAAAAAATCCATGCAAGCTCAATATTAAGATCTAAACCTACCACTTTACTTCGAAACAAAGAGTGACCTTTCCATAACATCTTATAAATCTTACGGCCAATTTTCGAGAAAGTAATAAATACCAAATGCTTTACAAACTTCATGATGCATGAAGTTATTACCCTCAAAATGCCAAACAGTTCATATTTATGTCTGCACGTGCGTTTTGAGCTTTGTTAGTGGAGAGCTCCTTGGTCAGAGATCCTAATTTCGAATTCCTTTTATCAAGCAATTACATTATTTTTATTATTCCTACTGTGAACGTCCTTAATGCTTACGGGCGCATTATCTTTTCTCCTTAAAGTTGTACTAATGCTATTCTGAACAGGAATGTGTTGCGAATGAATAATACTAAGAATTGTAAAGGAATACTTCTGATATTCTACACGTTTGTGTAAGTATTCGTTTCATGATTAACTTTTAATTACTTATGTGTATCCATTGAGTTGTATGAATACGGCAAAATCCATGGATTGGATATTGTGGGCGGGGAAAACTTTTTTAAAGAATTTTCTCCAGCTTGAAATCATTTCCTGCAATGAAAGCGTTTATAGTCCACCAGTTACTATGGTTTACTGTATCCTTGCGATTCGACTTGCTTTTTCCCGGTTAAAGTACAAATCGTGTAAAAATTTAGCATCATAATAAAGGTAGGGGATGTTAGACAAGATAAAAAATAAAGGCGTGCTAATACCTCAAGTGACCCTGCAGTTAAATCTTTGATTGTGTAGGGTAGACGTGAAACGTTTTGCTTTTCTTTTGCTAAAAGTCGGAAGTTTCTCGAGGTTTCATTACATAGCCATCTATTGCATAATCAGGAGCCTTAGGACTCATCAAGACTCGCTCAATCAAAATTATTTAATGTTGATTGAGCGAATGCAAGTAATTTTTCCAACATTTCTCTTAGCGATTACAATGCGCTGTACTTGTGTTGAAGGAAATTTTTAAATTAACGTTAAAAACACAAAACGCTCCACAAAATTACTTTAAAGATTTTTTGTGATTCTTTTAACATTTTCACAGAGGCTTAAACATCACATGATTGTACTTCTCCACAACTGCCACAAAATTACAATACCCACCTAACAATCTCATCCCATTCTCCGCTGCTTTTGCAACATCGATCCTTGTAACAAGAAATAGGCCATAAAACGCGAATGAAAGCATATACAATGCAAGAAGGGTGTGATGAAATTTATTACAGGGACTGACTGTGCATGGAAATGGTCATAATTTGCTAAAGCTACGACATATAACGCCATCATAGATCTAAATTCAGTTTTGGGGGGAAGTTATGTGACGCGAAAATCGAGAAGGTGTTATTGTTTGGGGGGATGCCAGGATGAACATCATTTGCCACTCGCAGCAGCAGGTAATAAAGTAATTCCCATCCTGACACTGATAAAATACTGATCGTAATAACAAGCTACGATGTACCAGTTTTAATGTTGCATAAAGGAAAACATTACTCTTGAATAATGGAACTAGAAAGGGTTTTAGAAAGCGTCAGTTAGTGCTTGATTTCATTTTATTGTGATAAAATTTTCAAAAGGACTGTCATTAGGGATTGTCAAGATAGCAAATGATATGGTGCATACATGAATAGGAGCATTGCTTTATTTTGAAATATATGAACGTATTCTGTTGAAATTAGATATTCAACGCTTGCGACCATTGCAAATGAACGCTTTGATGTGATACTATTGATTGAACGACTTTGCCCCAATGAAGTTAACAAACCCTTAAATCCACAAACTTTTCAATACAAAAGTAATAGTGGATACTTACCAAACGAACATTTGAATGCCACTTTGCTTAAAAAAGTTATATTTGGGAATAAATATTACTCAAATATTACTTTATTTATAATATATAGTATAGATTTACAAACATATTGCAGATAGTGCATCTAGGATAGCAAAGACTTCAGTGCGAATCAATTTGGAAAGCTCCGAAAAAGATTAAGGAAAAGTTCGTGGAATAATTGAAATAATTAAACACCCACCAATATCGGCAATTAAAAATTTCTTTGAAGGTTTTGACATTTTTTATTAAGTTTTATATAAATAATGTCCATTTTACTATAGTATCTAAAAGTTCAAGTAATCTTGTAATTGAAAACGCTAAGAAACAATGAATTAGGTTTCAAAATAGCAAAGTGATTTGTCTCTATATATGGTATCCATCAAGGGATTATGTTAACAAATTTTTCGTTAATTCGTTATTTTAGCACCTTTGGTGATACTTATGAGCTTTTCAAAAGATCACCGTGAATTTCTTTTGGATCAGTGAGATTGAGATCTTCTGATTTACCGTCAGGGAGGGTGCACGTCAACCCTTACAGGTTTATTGTGCCCCCGCTTCGGGTGCTCCTAGAGTGCCTCAAGCAGATCGATCTTTCTGAGGAAGTCAATGATCTGCTTCAGCCTCAGCCTCCTCAAAACGGAAGCAGCTTCCTGAACTGTCTTTTCTCCTGCGGGACAGTGCATCGCAGTGTGCCAGCAGAGGCACTGGTGTCTCCTCCGCAAGATTGTAAAATCTGCACTCATCTTTCAAGCCCATCCTTTTGAATTGCGCTCCGAGTGTGCAGTGCCCCGTAAAGCTCTCAGCCAGGACCCTTAGCTTTCTTTTATTCATTTCGATGCACGCTCGAAACTTCTTCTCATCATAAACGTCTTCGACATAAACAGCTTCGACATTCGAAGTCTTGGAAGTTCATTCCGGAGCCTTTTGCATTCTCTATCCTTAGTTTTCTTTAGGGCCCTGTTAATGAAATTCATTTCAGTTGCCCTTAATGGTTCAGGACCGATGAAAGCTGTCGATGCTCTTTTCTTCGCCATTTGGTCCACCTGCTCATTACCATCGATTTTTGCGTGCCCCGCAACCCAGTATAGGGTAACCCTATTGTCCGCAGTCAATTTGTTGAGTATATTGCAGCAATCTAGAGCTATTCTCGATGTAATCACCGCGGATTCTTGTGCTTTTAAGGCTGCTTGGCTATCGGATATTGTGGCTATAGTTTTGCCTTTGTATCTTCTGTCTATGCTGAGTTGTGCGCTTACAGCGATGGCAAAGACCTCAACCAGAAAGACAATTGACATACTTCCCATTGCTTGGTAGTTTTTGGTGCCAGCCCGAAATACTCCAATTCCTGTTCCCTAAGATGTCTTGGAATCATGCGTATATCACCAGATTTCATTGCGTCTTATGAGGTGCATATTGGATTCAACTCTCCATAATTTCTTGTCACTCAGCACTACACAAAAATTGTTGTGAAAGCTGAATGCCGATGTCGTACGATCCGACGGTGCATATATGAATGGGGACACCTTCACTAGTTTAGCTTTATCCTTTTGCCCGATTCTGAGGTAATTTTCTCTTCCTTCATGGACGATTCTTGTCATTATACATGTCGCTACTGGCATGTAGGCTTATGGGTGATAGGTGTAAGATTTTCTCGAGAGCTACCGTGGGACATGATTTTATAGATCCAGTGATACAGACACATACCAAACGCTGAACTCGATCGACTGCAAGCCTCCTCTTGCGTTCTTGGATTTTGTCTGCCCGGGCCACAGCTCCGTAGGCGGTGATTGGTGTCACCATCATGGTTTACATCCACCGGAGGATTCCTGGGTTACTCCTCGACTTGCCTGTCATGTTCCTGCATACCATCGGAGATCTAATAGCCTTTACAGAAGTTAGGTGAGTTGTCCTAATATAATTATTTACCATTTTCTTCATCATTTTGAAAATAAACCACGTTAAACTAATCGGTTGGCTCACCTTCAGATTAGTTTTATCATTTCTGGCCTTTTTGGGTATAAATATGCTTTTCCCTGCCTCTATGCCTTTGGTATACACCCCAATGCCAGGCTACTTCTAAAGAGGCGTATCAGATGCGATATAATCAGATTCTGTCCTTTCTGAATAAGGGCTGGATGCAACCCATCTACTCCCGGTGATTTAAAGGGCTGGAAAGAGTTTAAAGCCCCCCTTATACATATTTCCCGACATACGGTCGCAGCCTCCTTCCACTCCAAGCTGTTTGGTCTTCTTTCTTGTACCATCTCGTCAATCCCTTCATTTACTACATACTTTTCCGGGAAATGGATTTCTATGAGCAGTAGATTGCGCTTCTTTCCATTTTGCGTGAAACTGCCGTCACTTTTCCTTAGTAAAATGTTATAGTTATTTCCCTGCTTAGCTGCGTATTTATGTAGTCTAGCTGCCACAGGTGTGTCCTTAACATTCTCGCAAAAAGATCTGAAACTGTTTTTGCGCTTCGGATTTCTTTTCCATAGTGTTTTAGAACTCTATGCTATTCGTCCTAATCATGTGTACGTTTTGCCTGATTGTGGAATTTCCGCATCTCCACTGTAAGCTTGGCTAGTCCTTCATTCCACCACGTGGATTCTTTGTCCCCCATTATGACGTGTTCAGGAAAGCTTTCCTCAAAGGCATTCACAAAAGCCTTGTTTACTATATCTTTAAAATGCTCAAGTTCAAGACTATTTTTGGTGGTCCTTGTGACAGAGACATGTTGCAGATTTCCCGCATATGGGCGGTGTACAATGTCCAATCGGTGCTTCTTGGGTTCCTAGTGACGATGGGCTCCATACTTCAAAATTCTAAGAAAAGGCGAATGTTCAGAGTCGAATTTTTTTTATTTTGAAAATTTAAAAAAGAATTTCAAGAGTTTTCATTCTGAAATATTTGTTTTTGTGTGTGAAATGCCTTCCAAAAGAGTTAACCTTCAACTGGTGAGGTGAGTATCATCTCAGTATTGGGGAGCAGATGTCATTGTGACGTCCTATTATACATTCTCATTCTTAATAGAAATTATCCAGTAGACGTGGAAAACATTATGTTATTTTCAAGCTTAGTTTTTTATATAGTGAACTAGCAAAACTAGAAAATATTTTTAAGGTAAAGAGGAGCTTTATTCATTTTTTGGTTTTACTAACTTTCGGTGTCCGGTTTTTTCCGCGGTCGCCGTGAAACTGACGTTTAGGCTATTACTAAGACGCGTCACTGCGTGCTGCAAGCCATTTCTGAGCAAAACTTTGTTAATATGTTGACGTCAAGTTGACACCACCTCACCAGTTGAAGGTTCAAACAGGGTACAAGTCTAGATTTACATTCGCTGAACTACACTCATGCCTTAATTATGAGAATAATCTATGTAAATCTATGAACAACTTAAAAACTGTAAAAAAATTGTGCCAGCAATCAAAAGACCTCGTGGCAGATACAGTGAGGGCTAGAGGACAATCAATGTTTACTCCTGACTGTATCTAAAGATCTGCAGGAAAGCTGAAAATGAAGCAGGTCTAAGTACTCGATCCGCAATGAAGCAACTGAATACGTTCTCAGGACGAGGTGAAAAAGTGTCTGAAACGACTGTGTGACATAATATATAGTATGTAACCGCGATATAACCGATTCACCCACTGGTGTTGCATCGCATGTAAACAACTATCGATGTCACTACTACCATGTAAGAAAAGATAATCCCAATGACTCAAAAATTAAGACATTACGTGTGGACAAACTCTTTCAGACCACCTTTTTTTACGTGGATTCGTGGATTACTTTTCATATTCACAAATAATCTCTGTTAAAGGAGATATATCTCATCTCTGGAGCTGAATTGAATCTAAATTGGGCAACTCACTTAGAATTGGGAAGAATTTGGTTCCTCTATGTTCACCGATACCTTTGAGAAGGATTGAATTTTCATTTATTCGGCTCTAAATCATTTTAATGTTTATTTTATTTTCTCCGTTTCCCGCTTTTTTGGGCCGGTAAAAAAATGTAATGTATTGAAAATTACACACCGCCAAAATGCGTCTGTAGACCAAAGAAAGCGACCATGAACAAAGAAGTCTCGTTCAAAACCAATCAATAGGAATAATTTAATATTATATATAATACTATATATTATATATAATACTATATATTATGTATAATACTATATATATAATACGCATACTAAAAATACACATACTAACAAGCAGATCCAATCGTAGGTTTGAGTTTCAACACTATGTGCCTTAGACATGTTACAGTCTTGTCCTTGTAAACTTCTGTACTGCATATACGCTCTAAATCATCGAGTCAATAAAAATGTGAAATTATTACGAAAAAATATGTCTGACACGTGACTTTCGTTCGTTAGAAAAGTGTCGGGCAACACATTGAGTTGATTAGACTAATTTCACCTTACGTTTGTACTATATTGGGTACTATATCGTCAGCTTACAAGGACGAAATTTCGTGTATAACCACAATCGTTCAATGAAGAGAGTGTCAAAAAAAACTTAATAAAATCATCACACATTCGACATACTCGTCTTTTCTCTCACCCTCTCACTCTGTGTTTTGTTGGAACGACACAAAACCGATGGGAACTCTCTCTTCTATGTTGCTAGCTCATATCAGTAGAACGTGCGTTCAGACATTGTTTTCCTGTCGTCAAAATAAATTGCAAGCTATTACTTTACATTCACCCTATTCCTCTTTGCATTGGATACATGTGTACGTATCTCAGGCAGCGAGAATAAGAAAAATCGTTTTCGTAGAAAGATAATCCTTGAAGGGCTTATTTCACGAGAAAAGTTAATACCGAAATAGAGAAAACCGCACGTTTCTTCGGCGGAGTATTTCGAAATCAGCTTTGTACAGACTCATAGGAGAGAAAAAATCAGTAGAATTCCAGACAGCGTTTATATTAGAAAAAGGAGGGCGCCACCTGGTTAAAACTTATTTAGATCTGCGCATAGCTTGGATTGCTGCGCCTTACATTTGGAAATTGAAAAATTGGAAACAAATTTCAAGGACGCACATCGTTATGATAGACTTTGTAGACACGCTTCCTGCTCCTGCTCGACAATACCCGATGTTGGATACATTTTTCCTTTTAGTCATGCACTCGCAAATGTATTCACAATCCGCAAGCAGGCATAGAAAGGGACAATTCTCATTGTTTCAAGGATACTCGCCTATAAAAACTCTATGTCCCGGAATAAAACAATATGCAGTGCTTTTCGAATATATTCTGTTTATGATCCCTTATATAAGCGTTCCGCATATAGTGAAATGGGAATACACACACGCACACGTGGAATGCTGCACGGCTTCCCCCTTCGTTTTACTTTTATCGTTATGGAATACTACGCTACCGCATCGTCATATCTTTGTATTAAGAAAAATGTCGGGATAAAACGAAATTGTTGATGTGGAAAATTGCATTAGCATAAATGCGCCAGGGGTGGTTTGAATGAAAGAATGATGCCAAATAGTCATGGGTTTGTTTGTGAAGGCCAAATAAGCTTGTCAAAAACTTTGAATGAGATGCTCTACCTAGAAGGAATTGCAATCAGACATGCAAAATACCTTCAATCGAAAATGCACTTGTCAATAATGTCGTTCACTGAGAGCATATGTTTTCCTTACAGTATTGTGGTCTATGCAATAGTTATGGAAATTAATATCAAATTTATTCTGAAATTTTATGAGATCGATCGAAACAACAAATTATGGACGCTTGAAGCTCTATTTAATTGTAACATTTTTATTTTTGTAAGCCCAAAAAAGCCTTGTTTTGAAGAAATATTTATTACACCCCAATAGCAGATAAGTTGTGAATCATTCAAACGAAAACAATGTTTTTTAATTCATTAATTTTTATTTTATTTAAAAAACCATCAACAAAATGGCGGCTTCTTTTCTGCCTGTTTTATGCCAAAACATAGAATCAACGCTCCGACTGATTTCGCAGCGAGAAATTATCTGAAAGAAGAAAATCAAAATATTTTACGTTTATTATGATATTGGGTATCGTGTGAATTGAAATTATTTCAAACAAAAATAGCGAAATGGAGGCTAGTCAAAGAAGAATTTTCAAAATACAAATAAAAAAAGGAAAAATTAAAACTTTGACACGGTTTTTACGTATTCACACCATTGCTATTGTTACGAAACAAACAGTTTAGCCGGTTTGGAGAAATCTGTCGTAAAGGATGGAAAAAAGTGGTTCTAAGGGGGGACATGGGTCTGAGATACTATAGGGTTATCCATTTTACGCTTGGGAAAGTAAAGCTAAAGAAAACACATAAAATATTCAGATGGAAACGAAATTGTTTATTCAATATAAAGATTGAACCTTGCCATTATACGTGAAACACGACATCATTCAAATGTCCTCCACAGGACCTCTTACAGGCCTCAATTCTTTTGAGGTAATTTTCGATGACTTTTCGGCACATTTCCGGCAATATCTCGGCCATAACTTCACGAATATTTGTTTTCAATTGCACAAGATTTTGAGGATTGTTCGCGTAAACACGATCTTTCGCATAGCCCCATATAAAGAAATCCAAAGGTGTTACGTCGCAGGATCTTGCGAGCCAATTGACATCACTCAATCTCATAATTATGCGTCCTAGAAATTTCTCTTGCAAAAGTGCTCAATTAGCCTGTGTTGTGTGGCTTGTGGCTCCGTCCTATTGGAACCACATGTTCTCCAGATCATAATCTTCAATTTCTCTCCAAAAATAATTGGTTAACATCCGTCCATAGCGGTCAGAATTGACTGTAATGGCTTTTCCTTGATCGTTTTCAAAAAAATACGGGCCAATAACACCACCAGACCATAATGCACACCGAACGGTCACTTTTTCCGGATGCAAAGGCCTTTCTGAGATCACCTGAGGCTTTTGAGAGCCCCATATGCGGCAATTCTGTTTATTTACGTAACCACAGAGCGAAAAATGAGCCTCATCACTAAAGAAAATTTTGTTCGAAAAATCGTTATCAATGGCTTGTTGTTCAATCACCCAATTCGCATACATTCTGCGTTGGGTATGGTCTTGAGGCTTAAGTTCTTGAGTGAGTTGGATTTTGTACGGATGGAGATGCAAATCCAAATGCAAAATCCACCACAATGAGCCGTAAGACAAACCCAAATGTTGAGCACGTCGAGGAATCGACAAATTCGGGTTCTCCTCCACACTTTGAGCAACGACAGCGATATTTTCAGCAGAACGAATGTTGCGATGATGCACAGGCCTTGCAATATAAATAACCGATCCAGTCTCTTCAAATTTTCTCACTGTGTTCGAAATTGTTTGCTGTGTAGGTCGATTATGTTGACCGTCATCGGCTCGTAAAGCCCTAAATGTTGATACAGTTGATGAATCACCATTTTTATTATAAAATTTAATAATTTTCACGCGTTCTTCGACTGTTAAACGATTCATATTTCTAAATTGCAAACCTTCAACTAAAAAAACACGTTTTGGATGACATTTAACTTTGACAGATGTCAAATGGCAGGGTTATACTTTTCCTATACGAAATGGATAACCCTGTATAAAAAAGCATATTTTTGTGATTTTTTTTGCAGAGTACCTTATTTATTAATATTTTTGAATTTTCTGTACGCTATTAAGTATAATTCTAAGAATATGCTGCTACATGCCACTGTACGCACACATTCAAGAATTCTGATGATGTAAGAATCGTAGACAGTTTGAGTCAGGAAACTGCACGATAAGTCCATTAAATCACAAAATTTATCACACTGGATCAAACTTTCACAGTTCACTTCAATGTTAAAACAAAGGTCTTGCTTTTGGCATGCACTAAAATTGACTTTGTCATTACAAATCTGATTGAAAATAATTTTAGAACACGTCACCAAATTGGAAATCGCAGTAAACACTAACATGAAGTCTATTATTTATACTGAACAGAACTCTCCGGTACAGTGATTTCGTCATCAATTTTCAGTTATTTTGCTAACGAACTAGTGAAACTCTTTTCTAAATTTTCGGGTTGCTTAGGCTTAAATTCCTGTTTTTTTTTTGTCTATCTTTTATACTTTTACTATATTTTTACCATATCTATTGTCTATATTTTTGTTGCGATTTCAACAGTAGTGTTGGCACAGAAAACGTGTTTAGGAGCCATACCCCAAACGCAACTATTGAAACTGTCTTTGTTATTTTGGATAAGGCCCCTACGCATATTTCGTGAGGTCTTCATATATGGGTTTTAAAATTGCTTGCGCTTTATCAGAGAGTGCAGGAGGGTGATTTTATCCTTGTAAGAGATAACCAGCTGCAAGTTTTCGGTACTGAACCAAGAGTTCTTACCTGTTGAACAGAGTGTTTGTTTTGGTTTTGTGCCTGTCGATATTTTGGCGTGATATGAAGCCCAAATCGCGTTGCGCATGTCCTCGACCTAATATTGGTTTCTTAAAATGGCTAATTCAAAGAACAAATGTACAACCCTTGCATTGATTCGTCATCAAAGCTGCGGTTTTTGTAGCAGAGGCCGTTTTTCGTTTTTGCTTACGGTGTTTTTTCGCTTGAGCTTTTTTTCGCCCTTTTTTCTGCCTCGTTCAAGGCTTTTATATTGTCTTTTTTAACATGGAGTACACATTCTAACATTTTCAAAACGAGTTCATCACTATAGGAGTCTACTTCAAATAAGATTTTGAAACATTTGACTTTCATCTTGCCCGCGTTACCTTCCTGGTTTGCAGAACATACATCTTTATGGTTGCTGTACTAAGCACTGTCCTCGATCATATCTTGTTTTCCTCTCCATTTCCGGCAGCTCTTGTAATAAGTCGAATGAACAGTAACATCCAAAACATTTCCACTATATTTTCCAATATAGTGGAAATGTTTTTCCAAGGAAACAATGCCTACAAAGTAGAAGAAACAATGCCTAGTAAATAGAAGTTGCTGAGGAAAGAAACTCAACTTTTTTGCCCACGATCCATCACCGGAAACTGATATGTTTTCCCGATTTTCTGCTCTGGCCATTCAAACGTTTCTTTTCGTTGATAGTGCGGAGCGAAAACTAAGCGGAAAACACAGTCTACTGATGTGTTGATATGTTTCACTATTTTATAATATTGTTGCGGTTATTCAGGTGCGTGACATTTATGCTTCCCAATTGTTCTTGCAGGCGAATTAAACACAAACGAATTAATTCAAAATTGTCTAATAATTTATTGACTTCCTCCAATATATTTCACAAACACTTATGCAATTATTTTCATTTTCAAAAGCTTAAAAAAAGTTAAATATGCAGTGACTTCACATCAAATGCGGCATGGTTTAATTGACTCCGTTTTTCGGCCAATCTTCTAGTAAAATAAGTTTTCATTTTATCAACATGCTGATTTTCCATGAACTTTCCCTTTTTTGGTGATTTTGATACTATTGTTTCTGTACTCTTGACCCTTTTATATCCATGTCCATACAGAGAAAAGGCACAAACGCACGAGTTGAGTGATGGTTTTGCTCCGAAATTCAAAACACGACTAGCGAGATCATAGTCAAAGTGAACAGCAAGACTTTTTCATTCAAAACTCAATATAACGGTATTGGTATATTGAGTTTTGCATAGAATAAGATATGCTCAAATACATAAACGAGTGGCGCTGCTGAACTTTGTCCGCCGAAAACGAGTTTGAACATATTGAGCAAAGCGAATTATTTCTTATCCTTAACATATTTAACATAGCGGATTATTTCTTATCATTAACACATATTGCATCAATAGCGTAAGATTCAGAAAAGAAAACAATGAAATAAACTCTTCTGGATGTTTCTTGTGATGTCTACCTTATTTGGTGTCTTTCCAAAACTCAAATGATTTCTTAAAAAAAAATTGAAAGACTTTGCAATCACACAATAATTACAGATAATCCTTAAAATATGGGATGAAATACAATAAAGCAATGAAATAATCTTTCTTTTTACTTGAGATGTCTTTACGGTGGTAAACCAATAAGTGTAAAATTCCTGAAGTATGTGAAAAAGGATTTAATGAAGAATAGTCTGTAAATGGATAGGAAGTTCAGGATAGAGTTAAGGCTCAATTTTACTATTAATAAAGATTTAATAATAGAATTGTCTTGTACTTTTCTTTTATTGTTATTTAAACAAAACCTGAATTGCGGCGCTTGTATTAAATTGGAAAGATACTTGACTAAAACTGCTCGGATCGTTATGAAATTTTAACACAAAAGTTCAGAAGTTGTTTACTTTCGAAATATGAAAAAAATCGATTTTTTTAAGATGGTAAATGGAGTTACCGCCATTATATGAAACCGTCTGATTTCAATTCCGAAGGGTTGGAAAACGGGAATTTTTCGAATTATTGAAGAGTAATTAATTTCATAGCCCAATCGTGCTAAAGGCTAACTTCCCTTTCATATCTCCAATAATCACCTCCTCTGTAAATAAATACACGATAACCTAAGGGTTTCCCATAGTAAATAGAGACTACCACAAGGGTGCATTTTCTTTAAGTTTGTCATAGACAAATAGTAGCGCAATGCAAATAATCCTTCCGGTGACCGGATTAAATACCCAACCCCATTATTATTTAGTGCGAGAGAATCTTCGCTTTAATGAATGTCCCTCTGTAAGATAAATGCTTAATATGAAACGTGAACAGGCATAACAAAGGGGTATTGTGGACGATTTTCATCGCACACACCATACAAATTTATTTTTAAATCCAGTTACTGAATGCTTAAATCCCTTGAACACTTTAATGAACATTTCAGGTCCTCTCAAAAGTATTTTTAAACTTTCATATGATCTTAAAACGTAAATACTTGAAACGCTTCCATTCGCAACCCTTCATATCCAAAAAGCATTTTACATGTATTTCAAAGCTCCAACATTATATGCCGGAACTGCCCTCACACCGTAAAGCAATTTCGTTCGCATCCTTTGTATTGTTGCTTGTCAAATGTTCTGGTCATGAGGTATATACATGTGTGACAAACGTAAAGGACAAATGAATTAAATTTGCTGCCGCGCCGTTACAGTGATAAGTGGTCGCTTTAAGTCCGCAAATAGAATTTTACACAAAGGTGAGTTAGGGTGTAATTGCTGATGGCTACAAGCTGTTTGTTATAACATGTTAAAAAATGTATACCAATACTGCGCGTTGGTAAACTTTTTTTGTTGACATTCGACATAGGGAGTAAATTGTCCTTGTGCAAGTTGGACTGTACTTAATTCAGTGATTTCATGTTGCGTAAAGTATCGGAATTGTGAAATGCTGAACTTTTGAAATGTATCCTTTTTGTTTGAGTGGGTGTTATCGAAAGGTTAATAACGGGCTGAATTTTTTAAAGGAAAAGTTAAAGTTTTGTTACCACAAACAAACAGACGTTCTGAAATAAGGAGTGACCATTGATATGGAAACTTATTTTGAATATTCCTTGTGAAATTAAGAAAAATTGTTGCTTCAGAAAGGACAGAATCTGTACAAGAAATATTTAAAAATTCAGATACGTCAAGCATTTAACAAACTTAAGGCATGGTTAAGCGCATCGAACTTTGATTTTGAAGTAATTTTGATGAAAACAGCAGAAAACAAACCAGTTCCCCCAGCATTTTAAATTTATATATTTAGAAGAACTGTCTAGGATTTAAGGTCATCCCCCGTCAACAGAGGATATCAGTGGAACTGGAATTTGATTTGAATCATGAGTGAAATTAACGGATAAGCCTAGTGAGGGACTGGAAGACTGCTCGCGACTTCTGGCTTGTATTACAGAAAACCGTAGTCGTTATCCTGACCAAGAAGCAAATCGCCATCAATTTTGGGGAAGCGCTTGTAGAATCAGTACCAGCACGACAATATCAGGGCATGTTGATAAGCCCGAAGATGAGCCCGAGAAAATCCGGGCAACCGCTGAAAAGACTGTAACGCGTGTAACGTCACTAGTTCGGTTAATGACAAATACAGACGGGTTAAACGCATCAAGGAGACGGACTTCTTATTAGTGGGGTGCGGATTGTTCTACGTTTTGAGCATAGAGCTGTATCGAACGCATTAGAGACTGGTGCAGCCATAAGGAGCTTTGCGTACTGCACAATGTGGAACTGATTTCTCCTTCATATATCTTTTGGCGGGTTTGGATATATTCGGTCTTTCCTGCAAAAATTTTATGGGCCCCGGTCCCTCAATTGAATTCTTTTAGATAGGACTAGTGAATGACTCCTGTCACACTATTTTGCTAGCGTGGAGTCCCTATCAGAAAGAATGTAGAGCTCTTGAAGGAAACTGCATTCGATGAAATGCTCAACACGATAGAACAGATAGGAAAAATAGAAGACTGTTAGCATTCTTGCATTCTTGATAGTTAAAAATGCATACTGGAGTGTTGTCTTCTTGTCTTCTTGTCGCTTAGCCTTCAGCATACAACGTGAGGTTATTCTAACCCGAAGACCAAGAATGAATTGAATTTCACATTAGCTGGAGGTTGAATATGGGTGCATCAATTGACAGTACTGAATCAATGATAGCATTGATGCAGTGTAGGCAATCACAATAGTTAGGTTGTAGGTATTTTCGACCGCACGTTGCAAGGAAAGTGCCAAAGCAGTGTCATTGAAGTCAGATACTGAGGCAATCAAATTGCTTAGGTTCTTCACCCTCGGTATATCTTTTATCTTTTTTATATTGCTTTGTATTTTTCAAGAAGATTTGAAGGTATTGTGCATATGTGTTTTTATTTGCTTCATGAGGTTGTTTGTATCCCAAAGGTTCTGTACATGTCTCAGCTAAAGGCTGCACTAATTACTTTGTAGTAACCAAGATTATAACAGATAAAGTGTTTCGTAGTGTTTGATGTTTCTATAGAAATGTTAAGGGGATAAGAAAAAGCCTAAAATAGAAACATTTATAGACTTTGTGGGATTGCTCAGTAAATCTTACAGCTTGAGCAGAGGAGTTCAAAGCATTGTTTGAGAAACGCGGTTTTTGTTGAAATTTGAAATAATTTTAGTGAAAAGAATGCGTTGCTTTATGTATTTACTCGTTAGTTCCGCTAATTTCGTCGTATTTTTGACATTATTTTATTTTGATCACAGGCACATTGTATTGAAAATGGCCAGAAATTTATCGGATTAGCCAATTTTACGTTCGTCATATGAAGAAATTGACAAAGAAAAATTGAAAGCCGTTTTCGGCAGGCTTACTTAGGTCCTGCAGACACTTATGGATGGTAAGGATGGTACTAGAGTCGAAATATTTAGGTTGTTAGGCAAAGATTTTCATTCTTGGTCAACGATTTGAGATTTTGTGATGCAGCAACTCGAACGACAAGAGCTGGTAAAGATCTTTTGGCACCAATTCAAAATATTTTTGACATGTTCGTTAGAACCTGCCAGGAATATTTGACGACTAATAAAGAACTGGTAAATTTTTGGGATGAACCCTCTTTTCGTCAATAGATTCCTTCAAAACTGGCAAAATATGGGTTAAAAAATATGCCAAAACGTTTTATATGCTGAATTTAGAAACTTCCTGTGGGGAACAGCCCACTCTGCAGTTAGCAATAAGCCGTGTGATGTTGTAGATCGTTTGGTGAGATGTGTGTCAGGATCTGGAAGGAACATACCCATGGATAACTTCTTCATGACTGAAGAAGTCCAAGGACCAGCTACAAAGCAACCATAGAAGATAGCAAAGATGTTCAGTCTGTGCAATGAACAATGACAGGAAGGCTGTCAATGGCAGCTTCAGTTTTAACGCTCCTTTATGTAAAGAACATGCGAAACTTTTGTGCAAAAATTATATTGATGAAAGGAGCAAGTTTTCTTGCTTTTATTGACGCAAAGACCTGGTTCTATTTTTTTCAATTATTCCAAATTTATGGAATTTTGCATAAAGAAGTACAAAAAATATATTCTTACATAAAAAAAGAAAATATTTGATTTTTCCGAATCACTAGAATTTCAAGTTGATTTTTTGCAAGGATAATGATAGGTTTGTGTGTTGTTTTTAATTAATGTTGAGCATATTTTTGAGTTTTTTCATTAGTTTATAAATACAGAGAAGAAAAAAACTAAGGTTGAGCACGTTTTCTATTCAATACATGCACCGCCCAGAAACAATATTTTCTGGGGTAAATTTACCCTAACGTTGTATGGGTGAGGAGTTTTTTCACGTATTATTCTCAAGTTTAATCTGAAGGCGCTCGTAGGCATAGAAGCAAGCTTGCATGCGTAGCCAAAACTAATGAGTTGATTAGTTCTAGGATACGTTATGAGATTCACAAGAGATTTGCTCATTAAATAGTGCAGAATTTTTGCTCGTGTGTGAGTTCCACATCCTACATACTGAGGGCGCAAAATGCCTTCACCAAAAAAATCTAATTCGATTTAATTGAATAGATGTGAAACACTTATGAATATCCCATTTGATTAATTGGGGATCCTACATTTCATTCATTTTAATCTGATAAATGACATTTCGATTTTAATGAGCTCGTGTGACCAAAGACAAGTAAGATTGTTAATACAATACAGCATGGCTCAACACACGGCTAAGTACCAAAAATCCAAAGACTGAATTGAAGTACACCAAAAAAATATAATCCTTCATCCAGATCTGTACAATAAATTGATTATGGACAATCCCACATGGGGATTTAGGAAGCCTTCCACTCAAGAACTTGAAGCATAGACCATTTTTGACAAATGCAAATTTTTTGCATAAAGGTCTTCAAAAGCCATTTCAATATACTCAAGAGTTCAAGCCTGCTAAGCATCGTTTTCGGTAACTTTTCCGAATGGAACTGTGAAGCAGTAGGTTTGTCAGGAGCAGTTACTTGGAGGCCAATGCAGATTTTGGGTGCACACCTTTTTTCGGTTGGATCACAGTTTTGGCCGAATGGAGTCCATCCACAAGATTCGTGGAAGAATGGAAAGTTTGCTGCATGTCTGATCCCTTACCTTAGGCCATGGCTTAATTGTGTGCATTGTGAGACTGATTCCTGCTTTATACAGCTCTTGGGTGGGCAAAAATTGAGAAGTCACAGTCTCTTAAAGAAGTTCTCTTAGATAAGGCAGCTGCTGCTGACCTTGGTGATCATAGGTTGCACTAAATTTTTAAAAATAGGGTTTCAGAGCAGCCAGTTAGACTATCAGGAGCGGTCACTTGGAATGCAATGTAGATTTCGGGAAGTCTTTTGATAAAACACATCTCTGGCCAAATGGGTTCGAGGATAAAAATGGCAGGAATTTGGTGACCAAAAATCTCAAGTGATTCGTCTCTGTATGTTCAAAAAATCACTGTTTGGGAAGAAATATTGTCCAAAAGCATGATTGGACCTGCGTTTTTTTTAAGATGTTGAAAACTGCGTAACTGTAAATAGTTAACAATGCAGTAGCTTGTTAAAAGAATTTACGTGAAGTTTCATGTTGCTAAAGCCAAAAGTTGAGAAAAAAACTACTACTACGTACTCTATCACATTGGTGATGACATATTGAAGGTTAGTTGATGACAGTATTATTCAAGCGTTTGATTTTTAACGTGTCAAAAGACCGCATTCTTACTAGGATTACTGATTTGAAGGTGCTATCTCTAGAGGTAATGCCTAAACTTCAATGATTTGTTCTGAAATGTATAGAATATTAAAGATTCGGCACTTCTTTCTCTACATTTATTTCACTTAGTGCCTACGATTCCTCACCACAACAATATTAAGCTAATTCAATTGTTAAATGAGGCTTTTGAAATTCAGTTTTCCACCGACATTTAAGCCAATAATCCTCTTCAGCCTTTGAAAAGGAAAGAAGGATGAATAGTATGCAAATATCAAGATACTTGAAAAGGAATCTGATGATTTGAAATAAACTCAAATTCAGCCCGAGGTTTTCCTGGATTGACCATACAGACGCAAGGATGTTTTTACTTTCTATGCGGGTCTTCAAGATCCGAACGGTGGTCAGACAAAACCAAATATCGGAGATGGCACATTGCTGAAACAGATGTGGGATGGATACAAGAAATAAACAAAGAACGATCATGTTTTGTTCAGATAGATTATTGACGTTACTAACGAAGCCACCATTATAAAAACGATTTCAGGTGAGCTCACGCTCACGTCTGAATGATGCTTTATTATATACGAGGTGAGATCAAAAAATATGGTGAACAATTTTTTATTAAAAAATTAATACACTTACATAGAATCTGATTCAATCTCCTTCAGAGTACTGTCCTTGGCAAGCAATGCAGTTATCCAAAAGTTGACTCCATGACTAGAAGCATTCCTGAAAGGCTTCTTTCTGAAAGGCATTTAAGCTGCTCGGTTGTGGCCCTCTCAATGTCAGCAATGGTGTCAAAACGTTTTCCTTTAAATAAGTTTTCCACAATTTAAATTTTGGGAAGATCCGGTGAGTCCGGTGAGTATGGCGGATGTGAAGAGACAGGAACATTTTCTTCTGCCAAAAATTATCGAATGAGAAGCGGGGTGTAACACTGCGCATTGTCGTAGTGAAGAAGGAAGCCATTGGCCCATTTTTCTGGTCGCTTTCTTCGTATGTCGTTTCGCAAATGTTGCAAAACGATGAGCATGACCTTGAAGTTAGATTTTGACCGACGTGCCTTTTTAGGGCGAGGAGATCCATCGGTTTTCCATTGGGAACTCTGCAATTTGATCTCAAGGTCATAGTCATAGACCCATCTTTTATCTTTTAACAACATTTCATGAGCTTCTTTGGCAACTTAAAACAAAATTTAATGTTAATGCTTTGTTTGAAATTTATGTTGCGCGACAGACACGATAAACTCGACCTCACTCTAGCGGCTCTGGCAGCTGACTGAAAGGTTCGAACGTGTTACAATTTATTCCTGCCTGTCTCAGCTGATCACGCTACTGAATAAATTACAGCATATGGGTGTAGCGACAGCAGTTGCCGGTATGAAAATTCATTCACCGTATTTTTTGATCACACCTCGTAGTTAATAATCAGCGAAAAGGTTTAAGGTCTCATTTCGTTTTTGGTTACAACTAAATTGAAAATAAGTTTTCATTTTGTTTATCGTGACAACTTAGTCCTGATCAGTTTATGGTATGTAAACGGTTGATGCACTGAGGAAGAACTAAGAAAGGCTGATAAAAATCGGCATTAACGGCCTCCTTTCTGACTGATATGGAATTCTTTAGTTTGAACGACTTGGGGTTTAATATACTCTTTTTATGAACAGATACCACTCGTTCCCTTCTAGTACATGTAAGGCTGTCTATGTCAGCAATAACTTTGCCCAAGACTTTCCATGCTACTATATTTGATATTCTGCTTGATAGACTCTCTTGATAATTCGTTCTAACCCTTCTCAACAAGAGAACAGATTCAACTTAGACCACAGCTACTGCCGTAATCCATCATGATCTGTTTGGCCACAGACGTTACTTCTTCGGTGGAAACGGGTGTATTTCCGTTCAGAAGAAACCGGCTATTACGATTTTCTATCGGCTCCCATATTGAAAGTCAAAAAAGGAAACATTCGGGAAGGGATTCCGCGATTATTTTAGCTGGTCTTTCGAATGGCTAACCCGTTCAGTTACTGGATTGAATCTGATCTCACGTTCTTGGTTTCCTGTCTTGTTCAGAGTCATTTCCGACACCAATACCCCACGTCTTCCTGTATGCCCAGCATATTTATATTTAAATTTCGACTTTTTTTAAGAGTCAGATGAACACCAAGGTGATCCTGTAATGTACCTTCACGTGTTTCCCTAAATATATTTGCATAAGCCAGGCTTTGGAATTTGAACAATCCATAGAATATATGTTCCAGGATCCATAGTTTCTCATATGCGCTTTTGGACCCCGCTTGCAATTGAGGACATTGAACAGTCTATTTCCATACTAATATTGTCATTAGTTGACGGGTATGTAGAATTTCATGCTTCATTTAAAACTTGCCTTTTCTCTCCATTGACATTCGAACATATGCGCTTGATCCTTTTCGCTTGAATGTTTAACAATATTTGTAGCTAATTGTAAAGGATTCTCTTGATAAATCGTTGCCTTATTCATCGAACTTCAAAATTCGGTCAGTGATATGCTGCTTAAAAGTTTCACGTTTTGCCATTTCTCAGCTGTTTAGCACAACTCTGGAACAGCCTGTGTGGCCGCAAGAAATCTATTCGCAGGATGCAATCGTCTATGGCTTAAGCAATCAGGAATTGACATTGAAACTACAAGTCTCCAAGTCTTACTTGCACGTTAATCTTTTTGGACCAATATCAATGGTCAAGTGCAACAATTACACTTGACTTTTCCACCAACAAAAACGTTTCCTTCTTCGTGGAGTACTCGTTAGTAATACTCGTTTGCCGCTCCCCTTCATTTAAGGAGACTTTCTTTTTGGTTGTGGGTATGGGTGGCTGTGAACCGGATAGCTTCTAGCAACAATGATTGGGCAACAACATCGTCACTTTCACTGTTTCCCAGTCTCCCTGAAGATGAAATTCGTTGACCGCAATTTCCCATTTCCAAACCAACATTTAGCTTTTCAATTTGCCTGCGTTTTGGCTATTATTTTTGCGTGAACACCATTTAGCATAACTCGCTTCATACCTGTGTTACGAGTGGTTTTTTAGCAACTTTAAAATTTGTGTCCTTCACTGGAGGACACTTTGGCTTACAAATATAATATAATATCGAATATCGAATATGTTCTATATCTGAACGCGCACTTCCTGTCCTTTCAGCTCATCGAAAAACTTGTTGAAGATTTTTGTCCTGCAACGTACCAATAAAGCCCTCGGTTGTTACATAATGCTGGCGTTCTGGATCGTATGCTGAGTGAGCTTTTAGTATCAATCTCTCAATATCAAGGCTAGCTGCTGTAATGTTTCGCCTGGATGTCACTTCCGGTTTTCTAGATGTGATCCTTTACAGACTATGGGAATGATATCAAATTCATTATTTGGAAGTTTTAATTGCTGGAGTGAGTATTTGAACAGCAGCAGGTGGAGTAAGAAGACAGTCAAGTATATGGATTATTATATATAGTCTACAGTATACTTCCCACAAAACGATAATTATCAATCAGAGAGGCTGGATTTTCCACTACATAATAATGCCCTAAAGAATTTTAAGCAAAAATTATGTGCAGAGAAGATGCAGTAGAAGTTTCAGTCTCAAGTAACATCCTCAATTGAAACCATTTTATTTTCATGATTGATTAAATAAAAATGCTAAAGAGTGTAAACAAATGTCTTTGGCGAACCTTCAAAATTAACTCTGAAATCATATATTCCGAGCATGTATCGCACAACCGTCACCACCCACAAAACCCATAATCAAAACATTTGAACCTTCATTAGCCCCTAGGCATAGGATCCAGACAAGAAGAAAAAACAAATGTATCTTACAAATAACACCTCAATTGGATACACGACATCTTTTACATGGGCTTGTTCATCTGTCATGTAGTTCATAATGAACACATCAGAATGTTTCCCCAAAGACAAGCACAGTTACATACCATCAAGCTGTTGCGAGTATCTTTAAAAGCATATGAACTTAGTCCCGGTGCACTGCAACTAGGTATGCATTATTGGATTAGATTGCAATGCAATTGACTGCACCTATCCAATCTAAGCTCTGTTGTTTAACAAATTAACCGAGCAGAAATAAAAAAAAAACAGGGAAAGGTGAAAACAGGATGGGAAGGAGCTATGGTATTGTGTGTGCCTGCTAACCTTATGTAGACGAACTCAAGCATTCATGAGAAAATGAAAAAGAAACTATCTATGTATCTAAGATCTAAGAAAATAATTGAGAAATGTTCGTTTCACTGTCTCGGAGTACATTAGATTTATCGGAATTCACAAAAAAGAAGATACAAAAATTTACTTTTTGATGACTGAAAGTTGTTGCATCTTTATCGCGCATCTTTTACATAAAGACTCAATTTTGCTTCTATACTTTCTGCGATTAAACTTTCCACAAATTTTAAATATTTTTCCGGTGTTTCTTTAACAAAAGCCAATTGGGCAAGTCTTACGTTCCTCCGAATCACAGAGGAATACTCTGAATGTGACGGGCGATCAACATCTATTTATTTGTGCTTTTTCTTTTCTCCTTCTGCAATTTTGAAATAGAATATCGTTTCTGTATTATTTTGACACAATCCAATCTTAATAAAAAATCCTTGCGTTTATTGTCGATAAATCTAAATTACTGAAGAAAATCTGTAGGGGTCATCAAAAAGATCCTGCGGTGGAGTATTTGCAAGCTGCTTGGCAACACAACACTTGGTAACACACTTTCGCTTCTAGGGTTTTTTTTTTATTGTCTTTTAATGTTAATAAAAGTATGCTTAGTGTTTTGTAAGAGCATCTTTAGATTTGACTTGCTTTTATATACAGTGAGTATGCATTTTCCTGATTTATAATGTTCTAAAGAATACAACTTCATTTTATCTTCCTTTTTTTTCCAGGCCTTGGAAGTTCTCTCTTGTGGGCTTGTATAGTCTCAACTAAATTGGTTCTTTTTGCAATTTATTTTACAGCTAGATAAATACTGGTGAAAAACCCGTAGCTATGGTTCGTCTTTGATAAATATATGGTTTGGCTAACTTTCAAACTACAATTTCGCCCAAGGACATTGAAGTTCGCATTACATCCTTACCTAACCAATTTTTGAAGTTATTGGTGAATCAATTTATCCATTTTCACTTAGAACTTATAAGTGATTTATACCCCTGCTAGCTAACTAAGCGAAGACTCTTGGGTGCGGAAGTTCTGATCAATTTGTCGAATACCTCGAAAGTGAATTTACAAAGAAAGGTGGAAAGAGCTCAAGCTGGTTTCGAACACGCGTCCCTGCCGCTTCTCGTCAGGTGCCAACTCACAGGCCGGGACGAATATAGGACAAGTTCAAGCTGAGAGCGAAAATGATAAAAAACGTAATTATAACCAGACGACATTCACCCAGCTGGTAGTGCCAATCGATGCGTCCCGGCCTGTGAGTTGGCACCTGACGAGAAGCGGCAGGGACGCGTGTTCGAAACCAGCTTGAGCTCTTTCCACCTTTCTTTGTAAATCCTTACCTAAGTCTGAAAACCTATTTGTATCGTATCTGGATTGAGGATATTCTCCCAAACAAGACTTTATGCCAAATTTGTTTTTTTTAGTTGGAATATTTGCTGCAGGCAAATATTCCAAATATTTGTTGGAATATTTAGTAGGGAACAGTTTCTCGCCTATTGAAATTTTCCCGAGAGGCTTATAGCAGTATTGGATATTTTGTGCAAATTGATTCCATATTTCCAATAATGTCGCAAATCGTTCAATCGTTCAAAACGTTTGAATTGTTCCGGTTTTATAACACCGGACAAATCTAAGTATTTTCAAGCATTCATCACTGGGTATTGTATTCGGAAGAAGCCTTCTGTGGTCTCCATTCCATGTTCCAAAAATAAAGGGAGTTTAGCAGATTCGTTTCAACGCGTACGAAACCCCAATAAACGCAAGTAAGTTTGTGGTTGAAATATACCAATCCCTTTCAGGACAAGCCATCCTTTTCCTTCAGTCGATCTCTTGAAATGTTTTAAAATATTAATGTTATGATCAAATGCTTACGTTACCTTCCATTATATTTCGCATGCATACGCATTTATCGAATTTGGGACGATCTGTAGTACTTGTCTCATTCCCAAATTCAGCATCGGATAGGATATGCACCTTCCTTCTGTTGATTTCCTTATTCACTAACTGATGATTCCCCTACTTGCATACTTTCATCGGGTGACAAAACCTCGATTTTATCCACACTTTGAATAACTTTGTTCTCTTCCTTATAAGAGCCAGAACATTTCTCGTACATATTAACTAGGTTTTGCAAAATTTTTTTTCTCTTCTAGAGTTATTTAAAAGATGTGAGACATATTTGTTTAATATCTTGGAATTTGCGTCAAAATATTATAAAATTGTGATTCATGAAACATTACAAATTCAAAAAATCTTGCATTACATTTTTAATACTCGGACTAAAGGGTGTTTTTCTAGAGGTACAAAACTTGATATTGACAACACGTTACATTATTACGTATGGTGTGACAGCTGTCATGCGTTTAGTGGTTAATTTGTTTCGGCATTTTATCATTGATAGGTTGAAGTCGGAGCAACGTCAACAAACTGTTCAGATTTATTTAAAAAAAAAAGGTTCATCATGGTTCGTCCATCAAAGCAATTAATTTGATCCAGCATGGATCGTTCCCACACGACGTTTACTGTCACTGTTAGTATGTTACCCATCCAGATGTCGTTCAGTTCGCAATGAAGAAATGATAGCAGCAGTAAGCTGCCATGAGGTTACACCAATTTAATTTAATTTAATTTAATTTGAAAACTTCAACTTGTAGTCAAATAAAGCTCTCAGATGCACATTTATAAACGCTTGCAATCAAACTGGTTAACTCAATGGCTGATTCTCAGTCACAAGATAATTTTTTATGATGCAAGAGACTGCCCTTTAAACAATAAACTATAAAAATCAACTACCCAAGAGAATCCTTACAGCGAAATGTAACTAGACTACTCTCTCTCCTCTTTTCTTCTCTAGTCCTGAGATCCAAACCTGGAACGAAGTAAATGTCACACGATATTGGGTAAGGCCTCTATTTCGTCGTCAGTGCTTTCGATCAGGAGATCTCCATTTCCAACCGGAGTGAATGTATGGTATTCTAAAAGTGACCCATATTTTCTCTGCTCTCACCAGACGAGCAAGAATCTTTTCTTCGTTCAAAGAACTACCAATACAAGATCACATCATGCTACGAAGTTCTGTGAGGAGAACTAGCACTCCAATGATAGCTCTCCAGACTGTCTGGAGTAGTAGGGAGCGATATCATTCCCCCCCCCCCCCTCTCAAGAGAAAATGGAAGCGATCGTTTAATCTCCCGGGACAAAACAAGCAGCAGGAAGACCGCATGTTTCCTATATTGTGCAGGGAAGTTATTAAATACGTTTGAATTCCATCCAGTAAATAATCGAAATCGGCACTTAATGCCATGACTCCTGAAAAAATCCGTAACTACTTACGAAATGATATTTTTCAGAATATTTGCGTAGACCCATTGAAGATTCTATAACAACCACATGTAGTTAAACGTAATGAATAAAATTGAAAGAAAGAACTATTGGTTTCCTTTTGATGTGAACAAACAATAATTTGTCTACTAATTTTCCCTAATCTGTTTGTTAGGGTGCAAATATTCACAATATAACTTACTCCTTTAGACGGGTGAGACCCACCTCATCTCAACATCAAGAAGGTCTCTTGTTCAGAATAACACTCGACATGGTCAAAAAGATCTGTAGATTTGTCTACGGTCTCTCTTTATTGGTGATGAATTTTGTTTATAACTAATGTAAAAATCTAGGTTATCGTGATTGTGCTCAAACTTAGTCGTTATTACAAATTTTTCAAACGAGCGTCAATAACTTTATACTATTCGAATTTGTGGGTTTCCTCGTTGGAGTGTACTAACTAACTTAGGTGATTGATAACCACCGACATGCGACTTGGCCTAAAGCAGAAAAATAAAATAATTGAGTATTCACGGACACTAAAGAATGGAGCAACTTACTCCCGAAATATATATACATCAAAATTTGGAATGGCTGTCAAAAGTAAAAACATAGCATTTTGGAATGGAAAATTAAAAAAAAAACAAATCTAAAATAAAATCTAATACTGTTTTTTCTCTCCACATCTCTCCCGTTGATTTGCAAGTGGGTCTGAATCATTAGGTGCCCGCTTGCCTGTCACATCTAGGTGACATCTAGAATCTTGTACTTGCTTTTTATTACTTGCCTGCTGAGTGCTCTTGAATGAATGGTTGTATCTTATTTGGCTAGAATTCGATGCTTTTTCATAATGACATTCTTGCCGCCCATGCAAACATAGTAGGCGAATTTGATCTTCTCAGAAATCGTACTTATCACAGCAGTGATGTCCGATTCGTCAATCGAAAATAACCTCAAAGCTTGTTTCTTCCCGATTCACTATAGCCGTGCTTTCCTATCTTTAGGCTTTTGCGCTACTTTAAGTTGTCTCCAGATTTGCATGAGCAAATGTAATTAGCCCTCTATCATCACATAGCTTCAGTTAAGTTTATCGTTTTCATTGTCCTTAAAGCATCGTAATCAAAGCTTTTGCGGAATACCTGTCTTGATTTTATCTGGTTTGACCGTTTCTGAGACTTAATTGAATCAATCGTCAACTACGGCTCTCCCTGATTTTGGAGATCATGTCATTTTCACACAGGACACCTAAGATGTACTATTATTATTATTAAAAACTACTCAAAAACAACAAACCAGCACGTTTTCATCACGATAAGTACTTCACAATCTGAGGGTGGCCTGTCAGACATTTCACCTAGTTCTCCGTGCATAAAAAACATTTCCTAAAATTCTCCTGTCAATGCTGGTTGAGCATTTTAGTTTGTAGATGCTTAAGTTGGTATCCTTATCTGATAGGACACTACACATAGTATAGTAACATAAACTATAAGTGATCACCCTTCAACATCTCTTTGAAGTGGTGCTTAGGGGTGCTTGCTTAAAGTTGGCTTTTCCAAATAAAGTTTCACGGCCGAATTCCACTGCGAAATTGCTCAGTAATAATGAAACAAGCCCCGCTGCCACAATAATCATTAAATGTTCTTAGGAAGCTTGTCAAATACAACAAATCAATACCATCAATCACATCAACACAACAAAAAGCACGTTGTGTTGATGTTGACATTCACCAGATCCAGTCTGATTACGTATAGTAAGACCATTTGAAAGCCGGGGTTTATCGCCATTTTTGCATTGTGTTTGGGCTTTCACAAACCTAGGATTTGGAATCTCTTTTTAACAACATAGAAGCTGTTTTACAGTATATTAACTAAAATTGATTAGTTAATGCTACTACAAAGCATATCAATAAAATCAGCGTTTCTTCCTGTTTTCTTATAATTTGAACCTCGTTTTGTTGACATTGCCATAAGGTTTTAATTGTGTGGTTGTACCCAAAGGAACCTGGAACATCTTTTCCTTGTTTATTTAAGTATTTTGGGGAAGCATTGCTCTGAAGTAAAGCTTAAAGATTTATACGGTCTTCAATTACCTCCAACAGGGACCAGTGAGGGCTCTGCCATTTTTATATCAAATGACCAACCCTAACGCACTTCAGAACAAATGAATTGAACTGTCCTCAAGGAATTTCCGATTCAGTTTTCATTTCCTCCTATCGCAACTCGTGAGTATCCGAAAGGATTTATAAGGATGGGACGACATTTGTTTTTCTCATATTTATGCATTTTATTTTTTTTGAATTTCACGAGCTCAGCAGCTTCCTCGATTTCCTCACCGATATTCGTGTCGGCCATTTTTGTGATGCAAGTGAGTACGAGTGCCATTTTCTTATCTACGTAAAATTCATTCATGTTGGAAAAGCTATCCTAAGACAAAACAGAAATGTGTATATAAATGAATAATAAAAATTTATATATTTTTATGTATGATATAACATTCATTTCGCAAATTTTGTGAAACCTTCAGTTTGAGGTTACATTTCAGCTCTTTTGTAATAATTTTTGAAAGTGCACCGCTGATTCGTTCCACGTTACTACATATGTAATTTACTCTTTTGAGGTAATAAACCGTCGATATTAATTTTGGGAGTCTAAAGATACAAATATTTCATATCAAGATATTCATTGTTCTAAGGTTGGCAGCCACTATTCCAGTAAAATAAGAAACGCTAAAAATATAATAGCCTACAAATGAACAAAGTGTGCGGCGTGAAAGCGGGACCAATACACGAGCACGAGACAAGTGTACACATCCAAGCATGTCAGATAAATCACAAAATGTAAATCTTTTCGGCTTAGGAAAAGCATGGGAAATGAAAAGATACACACGACAACGGCACAAGAGCGAGCAAGATGTGGTACTTTATGCCTACAACAAACTCTCATAAATAATTCAAATCCCTTCTGTTTACATGACGCTACTCCCATATTTATGTATATCCGCCCTGTTGTCATATTCCGTCCTATTTTCTTTTATCTTTCTGCAACCTTTCTTTTGTTTTAGCTCATGGAAATCGCTTACTTTGGGATATAAGAGTCTCAAAGCAGCCGTTGAGGAAGATTTCGTTTTTATTTTTGGATATTTCCAGGAGAAGAAAAAATGTTTTCCTTTACGAAACCTTTATACCTGACAATTCTTGTCATCATCCTTTCGAACCATCAACATTATCCTGCGATTAAATGGAATCAGGTTTCTGGAGGTACAAGTTTAATTTTAGGCCTCATTTCCTGCATGAATGTTACTTTTATGTCCGCAATGGCATCGATGTATAAGTACCGAATTCGCAAAGCGGACAAAAAAGGCGATTAAGGAGCCGACTGTATGGTTCCGTTTTTTCAGCAGTGATCATTATGTTGAGTTTTATGAAGTGTTCAATGAATAATTGCTCTGTTAGCTTCAGTTTCTCAATATCGCGAAATAATGAACCTTACACCGTTCGTAAGCTTTCGTTGCGGTGATAAAGCAAATCGTTAAAGTATGAAACGTTGGTTAAACAAATAAACCCAAGCAGGTTTAGAAAATTGGCATTGGTTACCCTCGAAAAAGTGTATTCGGAACTTTTATGTTATATTTTATTAGTATAATTATATAAAATCTATATTACTATGAAATGTCTATTCAGCTTTGCTCCCTGTGTTTATGGCTATCGCGTCACATCGTAGGATTCAAATTAATTTCAATGCTGTTGCACGCATGAAAAAGAGACTCGAAAAAGGTCAGCAAGTATAAAAAAACAAAATATGAAGATCCCTGCCTAAATTTCAACTATTCAATTTTATTTTCACCCTCAATACTAAAACGTTATGTGCTCGGAACAGTACGGAAGGGCGTATCCTTCTCGTGACCTGAAAGTCAATTTGAAGCGATTTTTATGCTTCGATGGTGTGTCAACAGTCTTTGCTGTCTCTACAGCTTCCCAACCTGCTGCCATCCACATATCCTGCGACAATTCATCAACGAGCTCACTCGTTCTGTTCCTGCTGAATGAAATGTGCGTTTACGAATGCTAATATGAGACATACGTAGCAAATGTGAGGAGTTTTGCACAATAGGAGCACACATGTGTGAAAAGTGAAGGATTCTCTCACATGTTATGAATTATTAAACGTCTTCAGTTTTTCTAGATTAGCTTGTAATTGTTGCAGTTAGCTTTCTCTTCCGCTTTTTTTGATTGTGATGCTCATGAACTAGATTTTGATAAGTGGTTTGTTGATCTGTTACGTCATAAAAAGGATTTTTTTTAGTAAAATAGGATGGAAAAGATTGAATGAGTTAGTTTATTGCAACAATATTTTAATTTTCTGTAACAATAACTCCCGAACATTTCTAGACATATAGACTAAGTGAAGTGTAACTCAATAAGTAGAACACAAATAATAACATTTTGTATTGACTATGTTGATATGAGTGATTCCATTGAAATAGATTATTGCATGATTGCACGATATTGTCCCTGAGTTCCGTAATTGCCGTCAACTTACGTCGAAGCTTCGTTGTTTTTCTAGTTAAATTGCAATCTCTGAAAACGTTTCGAGTGCTCGCACAAAGTGTTAGTATATACAGCATTAACACACTTGATTAATATCTTTCAAACAGAGATATATAACGCACAAGAAGCTTCCATCTCTTTCGCAAACGCTTTGTGAGTGGAATTGACAGTTTCTCAGGACCTGTCACTCAATATATTAGGTCAAAAAATAAGTTTTCTGGTTTTTTTCACAAGTTTTGAATTTTTATTGGGAAAAACTGGTAAAATGTATATTTTTCATAGTATTGCCAATGGGATGCCATTTTCTTTGCCCATCTTGAAGGAAGCATACGGATATCATGTTTAAAAACTTCCTTATTTTTTGCGGCGATCCAACAATCGACCCAATTTTCCATTTCTTCGGAAGAAGTAAAGTGCTGCTCAGCCTGCTCACAAGTCATTGTTTGGGTGGTGTTTCATATTGATGGTGTTAAGGAAAGCTCTTGCTTGATCTTTTTTGCTTAACGTCCTGAAAGAAAATCAAGCACGGGCTTTCCTGAACCTCATTAACATGAAACATCACCCAAACAACATCTATATATGCTTTTATTCACGCCAACGGAGAATCCACCAGACTTTTATCATAAGAATTAAGTAGAATAGTAAACGTTAAACGAAAATCCCAGCCCCAGGCATAGACAAAATCAACTATGATCTAGTTAGGGCCCTTTTCACCCTACATCCAAACAATTACTCCTAGCAATAAATGACGCCATTAATAATTGTGCTATAGCGGAAACTGGTAGACACATAAGGGTAGTTCCCATTCAATAGAAATTTCGAAGACTTAAACAACTACAGACCTATCTCATTACTCAATGTACCCGTCAAAATTATCAATAAACTGATTAAAAATAGAATAGAAACACATTTACAGGACACAAACCCACTCCCAACATTAACCTTCGCCTGCACAAAAAGAGGTCATCCACATCATGTTTCAACATCCTCTACAGGAACTAGAGGATAAAGCCACCTCTCCCGCCAAATCAGCATACGTCATAAACTCCTCAAACGCCTATGAGAAAGTTGACCTCCAAATTCTAGGTCAAATACAAGGTCAATATTCTAAAAACATACATTCAGTGGGTTATAAATCTCTACAGGAAAAGAACACTTCACATAAATCAAGTCTACACGACAATCACGCACGGACTACCGCAAGGTTACGTTCTAAGTCCACTCCTGTTCAATATCTACACTGCTAGACTTCACACTATCTCGAATCCAAATACAACTTTGCTGCAATACGCAAATGACTTTTTGGTTCTGGTCGAGGGCACAAATATCAATTACACCACTTACTTTCTACAAGATAAACTCAACCTTTCCTCCACTTTTAGCGTAAACTTGAAATTACCCTTTGACTCTGATAAAATTCAAGCGATAAATTTTCATTGCAATAAAAGTCCAGTTTTCAATTTGAAACATGGTCACATTGATATCAAATGGAGCAAAAGTATAAAATACCTGGGAATAAATGTAGCCAGAAACCTAAGTTTCAAGAGACATGATGAACACATGCACACCCTCTATAACACTGGGAACATCATGAGATACTTACATTAACCCACAAATCCTTTCAGCGCTGCCTTTGCTTTGAACCTTTACAAATCTCTGGTAAGACCCAAAATAGAGTATGGAATAACCACCTTTGCACATGCACATACATATCTTTTCAACAGCATGGACAAACTCAAAGCCAAGATCCTTAAACACTGTTTAGGACTGCCACCCAGTACTCCCAACCTCTATGCTTTCAGTATCACTGCAGAACTTCAGTTAAAGGATAGAGAAGAACTACTTACAGTCAAAGAAGTAGGGAAACAAATCATCTATCACAGTCTCAAAGTCTCAAAGAACAACATACTTGTGCTCACTATGTAAAATAACTGACGCAATAGATCACCAACTGTTTCAGTGCACTAGGTTGGAAAGAATAAGTGGAAAGTACAATTTCTTTCAATCTCACAATAACATTAAGAGCTTGATCCTCAAAAAGCGGAAGCAAATGTAACTTTATAACACTACCCACTCCCTACAGTTACACATTAACCCATACAAAACCAACACTCAGTTAAACACTCAAACGGACTTGTAACAAGAACTAGTGACTACAAACACCGGATTGAAAACGCTGGCCGGTGCCATAGTTGCCAGGGCCAATTAAACTGTGGTATCCTACCAGAGCTAATTAAAAAAAAATTAGTCACTGACTGGGGCAAGTGGTACTCCGAACATGGAATGTCTGGCAAATACGGCGAATGAGTACATCCAGTTCAGTGCGTCCCTAGTTTTCTAGCCAAACTTTGCAACAACTTGTTCATGCCTTACCTTACCCTTAGCCTTCCCATACTGAAGGACCAGATTGTCATATCATTTGGCATATTGGGGGCAATTAGGCTTAAATTTTCGACATAAGTGCATCAATGTGTGTTGATAACATTCCGCTGTGTAGCGCACAGTAGATCACTCCGACGTGATCCCACCAGATGTACAGCATTATCTCTTTGCCAGGAATATTCCTTTTGGCCGTTGAAATTGATGCATGGCCGGGCTCACCCCAAGTTTTTCTGCTCTTTGGATTGTCACAGTGGATCCATTTTTCGTCTCCCATCATTACTTTTTTCAAAAAAAACTCATTTCTTAAAAGTGAAGCGAAAAAGCAGCGCTTCCCGTAAATGTTGTTCCGTTCGCACAAGAGTTGACATAGTTCAAGCCTCAACAATTCTTGTTGTTTTCACTTTAACGGAATGACAATCAGTGTGAGAGGAAAATGGTGACGTTTTAACATGAAAATACAAGCTACAAGATTTTACGATGCGACGTAATACTAGTTACGCCATCTTTTGTGAGTCCCTCAAAACTTCTTTGTACACCTAATATTGGCCTATGTGATTAATCATAGATCTATATACTCAGAGGTCTGTTTTCTTTTAGATGTAGCTAATCTTCATAATTGTTAATATTCAGGTTATATAAGCGGAAAAGTTATATTTGCGAACTGTACTCTTCGGCGTATTTTGTCCTGATCATTGGCTAATTCGTCCACGTTTTCGGTACTGTACTTGCCAGCTGTGGTATTTTGATTTTCGTGGTATTTTTTCTCGGTTGCGATATGAGCTTTGTTTTCTTTTCATGGATTTGTAGCCCTACTAGTTTTGCTTCTCTGTCACGTAAAAGTCTTTGTTTGTCCTTTTGGACAAATGCAAAGGGGCCAAAGTGAAACGGACTAAATTGGCTGGAAACCCAAAGCGAAGAATTGCTTGATACAGAACGTTACGATCGATACTATCGTATGCTTGCTTAAAGTTACTGAAAGTCTGCCAAGCATCTACGTTCCCAGCATTACAAGTACCTGCTTGACAGTAGACAATTGGTCTACCGTCGACCTATTAACTCTAAAGTCACCTTGATACTCCCCAATAATAGTGTAAGCGTTTGAGCTGATTTTATTTTCTAAGGTCTTCGGAAAAAATTTGTATGCCGTATAAAGTGTTGGTATGTCTCTATAGTTTTCACCGTAGCTTATTATCTATTATTTGAGTACGGAATATAATTGATTGTATCTACTTGTTCGGCATGTGTTCTTATCGATTTTGTGGATGGCGCTCTGAACACTGCTGCTACCATACTAAATGAGTTCCAGTGGAATTTTATCGACCCTCAAAAGCGGCTTTGAAGATTTTGAGTGCTGATTTCAAATATGAAGCTCAAGATCACTCGTGTAGATCTTCTGACATCAATGAAAAAAAGAACATTTTCTGAGAGGCTGTTAAAAGACTATTCAACTTCTGTACGACATTCTAAATACATTTCCAAACTCAATTTCTGGTTGCCCCATTGTTGGACTTAGGTGCATAAAATTTAGTGGAAGAATTTGTTCATTTTATTTGACCATTTTTGAATTGAATTGCTAATTGAAACATGGGTGGTGCAACCATGAAAGATAAACTGTAAAAAATACTGGTGAAGGTACATATCCTTTTGTACGATCTTCCCTGCATCTAATAAAGGTGGTGCCGCATTTTAGGTAGTATTGTACGAGAATCATTTCGCCGGAAATCATTTCGCTGTGGCGGTCGTCCAATAATCACGAAATGTAAACATTGGGACCAACTCACTGGACTCAGCATGGTAATTCGAGAAGAACAGTCGATTTTCGACAATTGGAAAATACATGTAAACCTTTTGAGATAATTTCTGGTGTTGCATAGAGGAACTATCCAACACTGCCTAATTTAAACATTGGATCTTAAGGAAACCATCCGGTCTTTGCGGATAATGTTGAATAGTAAAAATGTAAGATGCAATTATGTTGGTAAGCGACCCAATGAAGTTTTGAAAGGAACTTCATATTCCTCACGCAACGATCGAGTGAACAAATCCCTGTACAATTAGAAAACAATCAAAGAAATGGTATGAAGTTACACAATATGGTAAGTAAGTTCGTGTGCTATAACATCGAATGCACTCAAGTTTTAAGAGACTTATGGAGTCATTTAATTATACGATTTTATACATTTCTTTATTTTATACATTGCAAGTTTCTTCTTGCCTCTAACAAACTGCATCATTATAATATGAAGCACTCCTATCACTAAATAAAGGACAAGCCTTTATTTTTTCAATTTTAATCTAGAGTTCACTGAGATAGGCTGATTAATTGTTGCACACATCATTTTTTCTACGAATTGTAAACACAGTTCAATTGGGTATGTGAATAAGTATCAACCGTTAGTAGACAGAAGCTCTCACAAATACTATTTCAGCCTGCTGTGGTAGTCATCTTGGAATTGGAGATTTTATGCGTAGGCTCATGAACACAGTAGTCGACATTCCTTCAAAGCGTGAACACCGTTTATTTTCTCGTGTTGAAAATATCGACTTTCATACCGAAAAAGCTACATTTGAGGGAAGTCTAAGCTCATTATTTCATTCTCAAGAAATGTGCTGCGTTTCGAATCGTGCAGAGAATGATTTCGGCGTTTTAAAAACGGTGTTTTGACGTGACTGATAAGGATTATGAAAGGGCACCGAAAAGTTTGAAGATTTACAACCAGAAAAATTGTCAGAAGAGTTAAATGTTGACAGGTCTACCACTGGTAAGCGCTTGCACGCCATGAGAATTATCCAAAAAGCTGGGACTGGGGTGCCGCATTAACTAAGAGAGAGGGACATAAAACGGCGTTTGGTGACGTGCGAGATGCTTCTTCGAGGACATAAAAGAAAGGGTTTCTTCCAGCAAATTGTGACAGAGGATGAGAAATGGATGTACTAACATAATCATAAGCAATAAAAACACTTGGTAATGCCAGGTGAACCAGGTTCATCAGCACCAAAACGGAATATTCACGCTTTCAAGGTCGTACTATGCATCTGCTGGGACCAGAGCGGCGTCATCTATTACGAACTCCTGAAACCATCAGAAAAAAAAACACTGGGGATGTATAACGAATACAACTCATCCGTCTGAATCGAGCTCTTAAGGAAAAACGGCCAGAATGGAATGGCAGACATGACAAGCTGATTTTGCTGCATGACAATGCAAGACCACACGTATCCAATCCGGTTGAAAAGTTTTTGGAAGGTGTGAATTGGGAAATCTTGCTTCACCTGCTGTATTCCTCAGACGTTGCTCCTTCAGATTTCCATTTGTTCCAGTCCATGAAATCGGCCCTCACTGGAAAACGTTTTACTACTTGTAAAGGCATCAAAAATGGCACGATGAATGGTTCGAATCGAAGGATGGAGATTTTTTCCGTCGAGGGATCTTTTTACTACCAGAAAGACAGGAGAAGGACCTAGCTTCAAATATACATCCTTTGAATGACGTGATTGTATTTTTTAATGTTCAAACAAACTAAAAACTTTGTTGAAAAAACGGCGGAGACTCATTCCCATACCCAATCGTAGACATTATCCTCTGAATTTCCACTTCATCGACCTTATTATGTATAGAATAAATCCTATAGAATCTGTCAAATGTTTCTTTTAGTTTAGAAATGGAATTCTTCTCTTTAATTTATCTGCTGCTACCTTCTATGTAATTGGTTTTAATAAATTCGTGGTACATGAACCACCTTCATTTCCTATCGGAGCCTACTTCAAATTTCATTGGTTCTGAATATCGATGCTTCTAGGCCTGCTTTTAATTGCTCTCAGTGCAACTTATAAGGATATAATTTATTGATTGGTTGGTGACTTATGATTACATTAAATTACAGAAAAATTGGAAATATCTATCGGCATATAAGAGTACGTTATGTTATGGATGTACAGGAGCCGGGCTTTTGTATTTAGTAGGCTCTTAGGTGATATATCAGTTTGGTTTCTCCCAGTTTAAATTTCATACTTAAGATCATATAATCTGTCACAATACCCTCCGTATTTCAACGAATCATTATGCTTGAACTAAATAAATCGGTTTAATACCACGAAAGAGCATTAGTAAAACAGGATAGTAAATAATTGCCTATTTTTGTTGATTTGCAAATATAAGGAAATTAAGGAAATTACATAAGGAAATTATACTCTCATCATTTGTATTTAGTTTAATTGTTTTTTGTCAAAATTTTTTTATTTGCGATTGTACATTCTACTCATATTAAAATTTCAAATTTTTTGTCTGCAAAGAGTAGAAATTTGAAAATTTTCCGCTGATTAACTCAATGCTTGCCATTCAAATTTGTATATTTGCATTAGATGATGAGCTTTGGTTCCTCCGAATTTCGAGGTTTGCGCTTGATATGTTATCTGTTTTCTTGCTCCTTCAATAATGGACAATAATCTAGTACTTTTCATTCTGTACAAGTAATTATTCGCAATTTCATTCCAACATAAAAAACAATTTGTATGCAATTCCTGCTTTGGTTTTTTTTTTGCTAAACGAAAATTTCGCATCGAGCATATTGCCTAGCATTAGAAAGGGCGAACTACTCATGCAAATTATACTGTTCACATCAACTAATGTGACTACCACAACAGTTGTAATCATTCGGAACATTCCCTTAACATTACATTTGAATTTAAAATATAATCGCCAAATATACCATCACAAATCCCTTATGATAAACGATAGACCAAACAAAACGTGGTCCTTGCGGCCATATAGTAATACGTAATATCTACCAACCTATTGTTGATGCTTCTTAGGTCTCTTCATAGCGAGCGAAATCATATGCAAATCATGAAAAATACGAAAAGGAACAAAAAGAACGGATTCCTGTGCTCAACTAGTCAAAGAGTAGAAGCCAAGGAAAAATAAAGCAAAATCGGCGGACCAAAACGAAAATGAACGGAAAAGAGCCCTTGGGTTTTTCTTTTTACTTAAAAAACGACCTTCGTCCCGTTTGAAACTATGAAACCCAATGTTTTCACAGTGTTTCCATGTTTTCCCATATGGTACGTTCCCAAACCTCCCAGATCTCAATCCACTCGAAATCAGTCCCGAAAGCAAGCTGAGCACGTTTGTTTTCTTCAGTAAAATTCACAAGGGATGGAACGTAGCAGTGGCAGCAGAAGCAGCAGTTTGTTTGATACATGACTTTCTGTGAAAAATTCCCGAATAGAACCCACTTTCATATTACCATTTTCACATATGCACAAAAAGGACATGCTGCATAGCGCAGACATAATATGCTAAAGTTAAAGGATGGGGGGGGGGTGGATTTCATTAGAATAGAAAAACAATGTGTGGATTTCCACAAAGAAAACCTTCCCGATGGTGATGGAGATAGGTTGGTTATGGGAGACGGACAAAGTTGCAGAGAAATGTACGTAATACTAATTTTGCTCCTTTGCTGAAGTGGCCTCATCGAACCAAACGACCAATAATCGTAAAATCGAATGGTCCATTGGGTTCGGGAAAAAATATTCTGTTGTCAAGTTTGGAATGTTTATTAGTGCACTTGGCTCGTGCAGACTCATTTATATGGTTATGCAATGGACCGTCAGAACTGCGGAACGGCAAACTTTTATGAGGCGTTTCCCTGTCATTTGTAATACAGTCATACATGGTTTGTTGCATGGACCAACTTTAACCATATTGTTCTCATGTTGGCAATTTCAGACTTACAAACTATAATTGCAAAAACTTGTTGCTGATTTATGTATACAATACTTGGTAAAATATCATGTTCCTAATGTGAACTCGTTTTTCGTTTCAGTTTGCCAATCACGTTATTTGCAGCACTGTTGCTTGAGTTCTTTGAGAGAACTGCTTTTATTACTTTTTTTTAAATTTTCCTGATTTTCCATTACGAAATATTCGTTTTAAAAATTGTCGTAGAAAGAAGAGAAATAAGAAGTAGATGTTATAAAGTTTGTATGGCAGTTTCCGATACCGATTTGATACATACCTAATCCTTGGAAAACCATGGATCCTTTTCGCAACATGTTCACCCTCACTGAGGATACGCACCCTTCCATATGACATTAAGTGCATAATAAAGAAAGCACGGTAGCTGTAAGGCTGCCTTGGTTTCAAAGCATATGATGTAAGATGAGGACACATAAAGATTAAGCCACAAGTTAGTCCATTCGACAGGGTTCTCAAAAATCAAACGTGTGTCCATCCACTCTATGGAAGATTTTACGGAAGCATCTAGGTTCCCGATTCCAATAATCCAACTTGAGCAGGAATTGAAGCCGAATGACCACCGGGTACGGCGTGAATTCAGTGTGTGGGCTCAAAAACAAATTGCAGCAGATCCTGCATTTCATGAAAAAAATTTTTTTTACCGATGAGACCCAGTTCTAGGTTAATGGCTACGTCACTAAACAAAACTATCGTGTTTAGAGTGATAAGCGACCATAGGCGGTTTTCCAAGCATCGTTATACCCGGGGAATAAGACTGTTTTGTGTTTTATGCGCCGATGGAATCATTGGTCCGTGTGTCTAACAAGGTGATACTGGGAATAACATTACAGTCTATAGAGCCATTATCAATGGCTTTCTCGTTCCGGAAGTGACTCGTCGTACTGGAAGGGGCCTCTGATTTCAACAGAATGGCACGATATGACATACCTCTCGAGCAACCATCGATTTATTGAAAGGAGCATTTGATGAGCTAATTATTTCTCATTTTGGACCTATGTATTGGCCTGGAAAGTTCTGTTTTTTCCACCGCTGGGCTATTTCTTGTGAGGAAACGTCAAATCACTTGTCTATGCGGCATGCCGGAGATGCTTCACCATTTGAAAGACAGTATTCGCACGATGTTGACTAGATACGGCCTCGATAATTGATTAGAGTAGTGGAAAATAGAACCTCTTGTTTGGACTTCTTTCGCGTCAGTCGTGGCACCCACATGTTCGAAATCATATTCAAATAAAAAAGGTATTGAATTATCTTCCCAACAAAACCAATTGGATGGCAAACAAAATAATTTTCTATATTTTATACCATTTCGAAAGTTTATACCCCTGTACGACATCCCGTGTAGATGTCTACTTTTTAGGTGGTGGTGTGGTATGTGGCGCCATCCTGTTGGAATCGAATTTTTCGAATGTTTCTCTCATTGCTTTTCGAAATATTCATGAAAAACAAGCGGGAGATGTCCCTTTTAATTTTTTGAATGTAATTGAAATTTTAAAATCTGAATATGACATATGGGAAATTACTTCTCTAATTAACTTAGAGAGCCAGGATTTGCAATGACCAGCGTCATTTTTCACAAGTAATATGATAAATGTGCATGTGATAAATGTAATATGATAAATGAGCACCAAGCAAACGTATAGCGATTTGAATGAGCTTTCTAAAGACATCTTAAGTTAATGAGACGATCATTGCATTGCGGCAAAGTTCCCATGGGAAATTTATTGGAGAAGGCTGATTGAGTATAATTATTTGAGAATGGGAAGGAAAGAATATTAAAGGAAGCTTCACCAACGTTATCTAAAGTATTTGAAGTGCAAGAGATCGCTGGACTTGTGATCAACAAACCTATGGGAACATTCAAGGAATATGAAATGCAGCTACTGGATATGGGTCGCATCCATGCGATGAAGCCAGTAAGGGTCTCGAAGAAATTCATAATCACGGAGGAGGATGCAGCCATTTGCAGATTGCTGGAAACACTTAAAACATCAGTAAGGAAGCAGATGGCAATAACAAAAGTGGGACCTCAAATGTCAACACTGAACTCGGAACCAGCTATAGCCCTTGAATTCAAGAAAACCCGATCAACTTCATGAAAGGGGACAAGCAGAAGGAAGCAATACATTTAAGAGGAAGTGGTTACCCAAAAACTAAGCGATGGCTTTATCGAACTAATTCGAGCTCCACTGTAACCCTCTGGAGGGTACTGTCAAATGATTTGAAAAGACGATTTGAACTGCAAGTCATCAGTCGGTGGACTATTGAAAGTGAGAATACTGGGAATACTATACCAACCCTGTCAAAACGATTTGATGGTGTACTTTGACGTGAAAGCTGTCATTCCCAACCTGCCAGTAAAGGAAACACTTGGATACGACGAGCACTGAATACTCTAAAAGAGCAATTCTTTGCTGTGGAAGACAAAATTGAGGCAGTTTCTGCAGCAGTTTAAGCTATGAATGATAACGATCTTTTAAAATAAAAATTAAAGAAGTTGTAGCTATAGGAAATCCACTATCAAAATTTTTCAAACAAAATTCAAATTAATTCAAACAAAAAAACAAAATTTTTCACAAAATTTTTTAGTAAAATATTCATGACACGACTGAAAGAATCGAAGCAAAGGACCAATGAGTGAGATGGCATGGATGATATTATCCATGATGTCAAGAAAAGAAACAAACTCTGTAATAAACTTTAGTGGAATTGAACAATGCGAACAAGAACATCAACTTCATGGTGAAGAAAGAAAAGTAAAATTGGATTTCCTGTATACATCGGTATCAAGAACGAATGGTGACATCAGTGTCGAAACCTACGCAAAGGTAACATTAGCACAACGGACTATTCCGAAAACATCTAACCCATACAGTAGATGAAAAATTCTCCTTAATGAGCCATGATTCACAGGATGTACGATTTACCTCTAGATATCGCAGTCAGAGAGAAGAAAATGTCGTATAACCTCACACTGCAATGTCAAATAGATACAAGCCCTCAAAGATCGACAGAATGGCGAACAAAATCAGATCAATTCGACAAAACAGAGAACGCTAAACACTACTCAAGCCAGATTCTGGAAAGGCGTACCTAGGTGGTAGTTGCTGACTATGAGGGTGTCACCGATGATTTACAAAGATGGATAAAACATCATGAGCTATTACGAATAAGCGAGTCAAACAACAATCAGTTGAAAAACATCTTCGAATCAACCAAGGACAAACGGCAAGCATACGAGAAACCAGATATTAACCAGATCTAGTGCCCCGACTGTCACAAAATTAAGAGTAACAAGACCAATCAGCACCAGGGTTCGCGAGCATTTAAGGGAAGTAAGCACTGCAAGACAAAAGGAGAGAAGAACAATTTCAATTATACTCTTGAGAAAGCATCTTTTATGATGTGGAAAGTCTTGGGGAAACTTTCCCGAATTAAGGAATGAGTGTAGAGTTTCCAGGTTCAGTACATACAAGCGCAGAGACAGACCCGACGACTACGGTGGAAAATCGAGTACGACATATACAATTTAACAAGCAAAATGAAAAGCGAAGGACTTTTGTCAAGAACAAAGTTGGAAGGACATGTTGTCTTTTTTCAGAGAAGATGTTTGCTTTGTCAGGTATCTTGAGCTTATTTGATCGACTAATTTCGAAAATAGACAATTTTTCTGTTTTCTGAAGTAAAATTTTTGCTCAAAAATTGTTGTATTTTATGTAACGGCAACTTCCATATAGAGTCCTTGACATCTCCATAAGCTACTTTTCTTCTCATTTCGCCTCATTTACAAAGGTGTCTTCTACATCATTTACTAAGTTATTTTCAATTTTAAAGCTTTTTTAATCGCTATCAGTGTCATCACTCTGCTTTTCCTTATCTCTTCTGTCTCTATATCTTCTTATCTCTTCTTCTATCTCTTCCAAAGCGTAATTGTCCGAAGAGAGTCATGGTGATAAGTGACCATAGGTTTATTATTGTCTAAGGACAGCAATGAAATTAATCGTTAAGAGCAAGAGAGTAATTTTCCACCAATCTAAATTTCACGAAGCTTATCATTCAGAAAAAAAAGGATATCCTTTCCTCTATTCTAGTGTCGCAATGCGCACCGAGTAAAATGAAGCTTAACCACGTAGAAGTGAAATGAATCAGCGCTTTCACTCTTGTTATACAAGGCTTAAAAAACCACAATATATTAGCATGTTTTAGAACTATTCATATCAGCATCGGTATATTTTTTCGATCTGACCTGAAAGCCTTATTCGAATTAATCACCTTTATTTCACATTTTAAGCTATTTTGATTTTTTTTATTTAATCAAATTAATAAAAATGAGTTAGACTATGTCTAAATGTCGAAAAAGGCAAAAATTGTTGAAATTAAATTGAAATTCAGTATTTTGGATGAAAGTCATAAAAACAATTTTTGTCCTTCTTCAAGCAAACACCTTGCACTACGTCCAAATCGTGGATGACTTTTTGTCTCATCCATCATTTGTACACCTGTTTACATTTGCTTATGTGATAAGTATGGAAAGATGCAGGATATTGTCTTTTCGTACCTTTTCGTCTGTCATAGGTTGATGTCTCTTTTTTCTATAAAACCGGCGAGACGCACGAAGTCTCACTGGGCTCATCTGAGTCCTCTGAATCGTTGGCGCTAGTATTTGCCGAGGTGTTCATTCAAAAATTCGCTGAAATTGTTGGAGGACCTGGCGGCACTTTGGCGTTGGTTTCCTGTTTGATGAAGACAGGGGCGACTTCCATGCGGAATGCATTCTAATCCAAAATGCGCTTCCCCGTCTGCATTAAGTCACTTCTGTACTCTATCTAACAGGCAGTGACAGCAAGATCAAGGAAATGCATCACCATCCGCAATGTTCATTTAATAGTTCGTATGTTGATTACAAGTTCCTGGATCATTTTATTAAGTAATCCCCCCCCCCCTCCCCATACAACGTTGTACGAACCAAATACCTCAGAACGACTGACTTTTTGTCCCATCATTTTTTTTGTTTCGACGCTGATGCCAACGAAAACTATGTTTCAAACAAACGGATGGAAATGACTGCCGTCAAAACTGAGGCACACTTCCAACCATCGATTTGGCTTCTGACGCAGTTGAATTTGCCAATCAATCAGCACGAACTGTTCCAGCGTCGTTGATTCGACGATCTCTTAAAATTTCAAACGATTCAAACGACGAAAAATATTTATCGAAAATCTGTTTCGCAAATCCCAGGATGATCGTTTTCATTAGGATTTCCTTCATTGTTCATGTTAAGCCTAAGTAGACAAGGAAATCATAAGGCGTTCCACTAATTTCGCAGCGGAAAAACACTCTGATTTTGATTCTGAACTTTCCTTTGATGGGGATGATCTGGTTATCAACACTCTTCAAGATGCAGCTCAAACAGTCGGCTTCGAATTCGGTCTATGCTTGGTCAAACTTCATACAACATGTCCTTGCATATCGGAGCCTGAGCAATGAGAAAGGGGACTGCCGACAATGGTGGTCTCAATAAGCTCCTCGTCATCATCAATTTAAGCAATTCTGTGAGGTTGTATGTCTGCAGATGTCGCCAAGTGCAGTAGATCCAGAGGCAGTGAAACAACCACTGGGCAACTGAACTAAGGATTCATCGTACTGGGTTATATGCGCATACTTTTTCGCGACTTCGTGGTAAGCATTTTCAATATATTGGACAGGAGGTTCCTCGGCGTAGAAGTGAAAGTTTTTTTTCAATTTTAGAAATATTGAAAGATAAAAGATTTAGATAAAAGAAACATGCGAAGAACATACAATCAGCTAAGGAGTTCAATTTATAACATTTACTTACTCAAAATTGAATTGGAATCCTCGAATAAATTGTAGATGCTCACACATGATGGAATATTCCGGCTGCCCAGCGTACGAGACAAAATAAGAATGTTCCAGAACATTCACAAACAGCAGCATAAAAAAGAAGGGGAAGTCCAACGTCCAATATATTAGACATCGTGAACAAAAGGTTAAACTACAATAATTGAAAAGCCCTGGCAGCGTCGAAAAAATGAGCATGAATACTGTCCGCTAACGAAAGCACAAGGACTGTTTGAGAGTAACTAGGCGGATGGTTGAGTCTTACAAGTATTGAGAGGCTTCAATTGATGCTGTAATCATGCTATGCATAGAAGCACTAAACTAGGATAAAACTTCAGAACTATCACGATTCGTGGCGCTGTTTTAAGAACAATTTCCACCAAATTCTCATAGTTGAAATGTTTTAGGAGTGTTGTCCTTGTTAATATTCCTCCTACAGGCGGTATAAAGTCGCCTCATTTCAACTCCAACAAAACAAGAAAATGTAAACTAATCAGAATCACGGACTCGGCATGCACGAGGTAACGTTTCTAAAGCCTCGAAAGAGTTAATTTTCATATCATCATAAAACACATTTTACAAAGCGAAAAACCCGAATTTCAGCACTTTTCAATACGGTTTCGATTTCGCCTTGCTTGTTTTTAGCTATCATCATGTGGATACTCCTTCAATATTCACAACTAAGGTTTCTTAAAAATTTTGGAATCGTATTTTAGTAAACTGCCAAAATGTTTCCTTCGTTTTGAAGAGTATGTTTTATAGTAAGCCTCAATTCGATTCACATCCAGCCGCCAGGGGCAATTGTAAAAAAACATCCTAAGCCTTTTTATTGGCTCTCGTAGGCTTGTTTTCCATTAGTTAATTATATCCAATTATGAAATCACAAACAATGTTAAAATATATCAAATCAAAAGGTCCCGACTCGTTGATGCAATTTTGTTTACCAACATATCACAAATATCGAATATTTATGAAGAATTCGTAATAGACACTTTGTTTTCTTTCCGTTTCATATGAACATATCGAAGTGTTTTTGATGAAGAATGTTGGCGCCATGCAGCAAGTACGGTAAACACAAATCAAATGCGTCATGTCAACATATTAATAAAATAATGATTCATTCCTCCTGAACGCCATATAGATCGCTCACAAATGCCACATGGTATCGATTTAACGAATTTTCCGAAACACAATCTTCCAGCCACAAGCGCACTTCCTACTCGAATGCACTTCGTGAAAGTTTTGCAAAACAGGACACGGCCTAATAAACATGTCTTAAAGCAAGTTGGAATTGTTTTCATTAAGCTTAACATTTCTTGATCGAGTATAGCCGGGGAAAATTCGACAGAGAAATGTTCTTGTTCTGTATCGCTTGTTACGCTTAATTACATTGCATGTGCTAAATCCTTTCTAAATGCCTACGGGCTTCTATCCTTTCGCTTCGAATACTAAGCAAGAGAGTGGCGGATGCAATAGCAGTCTATCTTGCAGCCAGTAGTGGTAGTGTGGTGACGACAGGGCCAGGGTACGATACGATTTCAAATTTAATGAAATTCCTTCGGTTGAATTTAAGTCTTTTGATGGGGGTGTGGTTTGTTTGCGTGATATGTGGAAACATATTGTTCGTTGTAGTGTACTTCGTACAATAGTGTGCTTTTACTGAAAATTGCAACTAGGATTTATTGCTCAGATCGTTACTCTGTCAGACGCTGATATTTTGTGGCGTTACCCGAAGTAGACAAGTGAATCATACTTAGGACAACTTAATAATAGTAAAAAGAATTAAATATTATTGAAATATTGATATGGGGAGGGTGAAGTCACGTTGAATTTCCAAAAACCCGATTCTTATCTCGTCATGTTAATTCAGAGTTGTGCTTACCTATGCCACATAAATAAATCAAAGTTCAGGTTCTGAGTTTACCTACAGGTGTACACGTCCTATCCAAACCATAATTTTATATTATGATGCACAATCATCTATTTTAATCATGGGTATTATGCGTATTCTAGCAACGCTGACTTGGCTCTTTCACTTTCCTCATCAATTTCAACCACCTCGAGGAAATTTTCAAGCGGAACTAGCAGTTTCCTTCATCTTGTTCCTAAATATCTTCTCTTGTTTCTTATCTGTGCTGAATGCAATATCCCACTCTGTCATATCTTTACGTATGTACATATCTCTCGAAACATAAATTGAAACGCGATAATTGCAAAAAGCTTTGAAGAAGTATTACAAAAAGCAAACAATGAAATTTTTGGCTTTGCCAGGATACTACATTATAGAGATAAGATTCCCTATTATGGTGAAAATCGTTATTTCTTACGGAACGAATACTTTGTTTGAACACAATAACAAAACGAAACTAATCTGCGAAATAGATAAAATTAAATAGAAGTATCGTTCCCACAGGATCTCAAAGAGATCTCATAAATTCCTTTCTATTACATTCCGAGAACAATATGTACGAGTACTTAGAAGCAAAGTCTTATTTCGCGTAGTGTAGTCTGGCATTGAGTGTGCAGGGAATATTTACAACCGGCACACTCACAGTAACCGAAAATACACACGCATAAATATTTTCAAGTTGTACTTAAAGCATAAGATGTAAGCAGTGTCGCACGGGAAGAGCAGCACTCAAGGACTTGAGAGTTGAGAAGCAGCCGGAGAGTAGAATGGGAGCCGTATCTTGAGTTTATCCTCCTGGGAAATGGCATACGATGATGACTGTAAGCCTTCTTTGCCCACGAAAGAATCTCTTGCAGAAATGGCAAGATTAAAAGTTAACACAACGCAACGTGTATACACATATAGCTACCAACCATCGGAACGAGGTGTGCACGTTGATGATGGGGTGGAATGAAATCATTCTGAAGGTACAACAAGCGGAAAGTGGAAATTGTAATGTCTGTAGCCTTGAATGGTAAAATCTTCAAGGATTCCTCGAGGCTGCATTCACAGAACAAAAGCTTCTTAAGACTCGCGATCCTGCTCCATGGCATCCAGAAAATTTGAGTTACCAAGTGTATGTTTTTACCGGATCCTTTCATTTTTTGGCAAAATTCACTAGAGAGAATGCTTTTACTTGAGAGTAGCTGTACATACACTTACATACGATATAGAATCTAAAGGAGCAGGTATTCAATTCAAAGTATGCATGCATGCAGAATTAAGATATTCCTCGCAAGATTGTATAAGGACGATGAGTGAAGGTAAATAGAGAGGGCAACGAATTCCATCGGAAGTACATTTAGATCCAAATGAGGTAATGAAATATGCGCTCAAGTTTTTCCAAATTCGGCAGCATTTCGCGAAAATTTAATATAAAAGTTTCTAGGCACATACACACGAGATACGTATATTGCACACAAACAAAGCAAATTATTGCTAAACGAATTTCTCAGAATAAATGCATGGACGAGATGCCATTTTCATATTGTCCTATTCTACGAAATAGTATACAAGAGGTTAAAGGTAATTAGAAAAATGGTTATAACAAACATGTAAGATTATCTCAATTCGAGATATAGCAACTGAGGAAGTTAAATTGAATTCCTAGTAGATGCTTACTTGCCGATGTCACTAGTCCAAAGGCTCGCCAAAGACTCACTCCAAAGACTCACTCCAAAGACTCACTAGGCTCGTGAAGATGTTCTTTAAATTTCCTCGATAAAATAAATGAAAAATTGATAAATTCATTTGATTCGAAAAATTTTTTTCGAAATAAATGCTAAAATTTCTTATAATTAAATTTATATTTAAAATTTAATTTCAATTTGTATCTTTAAAGGGTTTTTTGTTCTTTTACATAATAACAGAAAACCATGGCAGTGTAGGGAAACTATATTTTTCCTTTAAACAGGAAATAAGTAGCGAAGCGAAAGACACAAGATATTCCCATTAGAAGTTTGGTATCTCGTTAAGCATCATAATCACAAGCACAATCATTTTTCTAGTCATTTAAAAAGGACCATTGTTTCGGAATAGAAAAGATAAAAAGTGCAATGTGCGGACGAGGAAGAAAGCCATAGAATAGGGAATCATGAAATCTATTTCTGAATATAAATTCTTTTTTATTGGTTTTTGCAAATTTTCTGTTTATTTTATTCAAGGATCAATAAAGATAATTAACACAAGTGCGTACAAATTATTTATAAAAAAATTATTAGTAAACCTAATTTTCAATAAAATTAAAACCAAATCAATGCTCATTAGCGTTGATTATATCGTATAATTGACCCAGAGGCATATATCACTGCTTGTGTCATCATCACAAAAGCGTTGCAGCCGAAATCAGGCCTTATCTTTCAGAACGCATTGCATTCAATTTGTTCGACTTTGGACTGCGCCAACCAGTTTTGAAGTCTATGCAGCTTCGTACTGACTGCAACTACTGAATTCCCTACTAGCATTCGTCCTTCCATTAACCCCTATAGTAATTGTCTTGACATGCGTGAATCATTCAATGCCTTCAAGTGATCTCGATTGAAGACTTATAGCTCATGAAATTTTTCGAACAACTCATTGTTGCATCTTTTTAACCTATAAGTATCACTATCGTTTCGTTCACGACAATTCTCTCTAAGGCGGCGTTTTCGAAGATATGTTAACAGCTGTTTAGGATACCTACGTATAGGTCTGAAGGTACGGTTTCCTTGTTACGTTTACTGGGTGCTGAAAGACACAAAGCTGTCCATATATTACAGCGTATGGTTTCTTGGTTGGGCCATATTTTGGTGGCAGAAAACTCGAAATATTGCCACGCTTCCTTTTGAAATTGAAAGAATTTTCGCATTCGATGTAATTTAAAGACATCTGGACTACTTTCTCTCTTTTTCAATCAATGATGAGTGTTCAGTGAGTAAGCGATTGCCTTCTGATGAGTCTTAGATTATACAGAAAGAGATTAGTGTGCCACCGAACTTCGACTTACGTTTCGAATACTTCACCAGATTTGATTCTGACTTGCATTCTCAAGTTCTATATGAGGAATCAGACAAATTTAGCTGAGGTTCCGAAGTCACATATAATTTCCTTTGGTGTAGAAAGCAAAGAGGAGAGGAGGAGAAACTAAGAAGGTGTACACCTTCCGTGAACTTCTTAACCTTTCGTGAACCTTTTGATTTCATTTCGATTATTTTTTCATTATGTAGCAAATTTCAAAATTTCATTACAGTGTGATCTTTACTTTGAGAAAAGTGTGATGAGAACCACATTTTACCAACACTATAAACGAAATTGATGGTTATTGTAACTGAAGAGATAGTGCAATGAATCAATTTTTAAACACGTGGTATAGCTCCCACACAGCATCGTCTTATATAAATGTATCCACGTGATGACCCTTGTATTATACAAACCTATCATTTTCAATAACAAACAGTCTTATATCATTTTCAACCCCCCACAAAAGTAACTTTCGAACGCCTTCTATCAAAATAATACAAGCAATAAATAACTTCACACAATATTCCACCCCACATGCCACGTAAAGTACAATACAAACTTTTCTTACGTAATTTTCAGAAATCTGCATGGTGAGGATGCGTTCCTACGCATACAAATCATAAATTTTCAAAAGATTTTATTGAGTCTAGCATACAATGCAGTATACCCTCAGAAATTACGGTCACTTATTCTATAGGTAAAAGTGTGTTTGTTGCTGATTTAATCAAGGATAAAAGCGAAAACGGATGAGGACGAAACGCGAGTTTCGCACTTGATAATAATTTCTTAGTAAAGCTCATTTTCATTCTGCATTAAAGCAAAATCGAAATAAAGCAGAGTCCTGATAGCAAATGCATTTAACGTTAATATGATTGGACACGAAGTACCGTCATAAATTCTCATATTTCTTACCTGTTCGCAGCCCTGAGGCACGAACAAGGACGGACGGAGAAGTAAAACAAACTTTATGCCATCTACTGTTTCGGGGTAAAAAGGCGCGAAATTGCGTGAACACCCTCAACGCATTTATACACTTTGGAAAACGACCTGGGTGGAATGACGTGGAAATTTGATAAATGTACGACGCGTTTTGTTGACACTGAATTGGACTCGACGAAAAGGAGTTTTCCTAGTATTCAAGTCGGAAATCGTTTTTATTTATTCTCTTAGCCTTTTACAACACCTCTACGAGTCCGAGAAGAGTCATATTTTCTAATTTTCTGGCACAAGCTTTCCCTCCTTTTAGATATATTTTTCTCTTCTCGCTATGCATGCTGATGGCTTTCTTTTCAACATTTCCCATCATTTCTAGGGTGAGTTAATTAGATCTCTGGAGAAATCATACTGTTGAGATGGAACAAATATGGAGCTTCAAGCGAAAAATGGGGTTGCGTGATTCGTTTATAGGTGCAACATGTCATCAACTTTCCGTCCTTAATGATGTCGTGCAAATAATAACATCCTTTGAGTTCAACAGGGAAAAAATTGAGTTATTGCTCCAAGGGGAATGAATGTCTTTATTCATGCACTCTTGCGTTTTTAAGATACGATAAAGGATACACTTCGGTAAAGTTGAAACCCAAGTTGAAAAATGACCTGTTTGGTATTGTTAGCTCTTGAATGCATTTTACACTAGAATGAATAAATTTTTTGAAATGGACGTTTTTATTATATAAGTGCTCTCAAAGGATCTCAGAACATAGATTTATAAAGTTATAATTAAGTCCATGGATGATAATAATGTATTTTTTTCCATTCAACGATATCCCTTTAGGTAATCCGGAATTCAAGTAAAATTGCAATTTTTGAGTGCATATTTTCAATTTAAATTGACTTGAAACAAATCATGAGAAAACTTTGTACATTTATAAAACATGCTTCAAGGACGAAAAATTTATCACGTCCCGGTAAGAAATGAAATGAAGTGATCGAAGGGATGAAAAGTACGTCATGCTGCTAAGGGCTAGAATGAGCAGAACTGTATCGATTTCATTTTTGAACCCATTTTGACATCATAAATAATTAAAGTGAAGACTGTCAGCTGTACTATCCATATACTCTGTAGGACCGAAATTTCTTTGCAAGAGGCCGAAAGTATGTGTAATATGGAGCCAGTATCGATCATCGACCACATTTTGGGCTTTTGAGGCCAGCAAAATAGTCAATTACTGATCGCTACTAACTAAAGTGGTAAATTTGAGCCATTGTTTGCTCCTGAAGATCAGAATCTGAATTTTGAATTCGTTTGAAACGCTGGCGGAACTACTCGGAATTGGCCAGTTTTTCTCAACGCAGTTTTCTAATCACGCTTAGTTCCTTCTGATTCTCAAATATTCATATCGATGGCTTATGTACTAAAACAGTAGTCTTTAACTCCGACGAAATTTGAAACGACGGGCGGAGTTGTTGACTCTGAAATGGACTGGTTTGGAGTGCGCTTACTGCTATCCACAAATCGCTTCAAGTCGGGAAAATGTTTTGCGGGTGCACGAGAAATTGAGAAATTGCTTCCTTAGCACATATTCTCACTTTCTTCTTCCATAGTTCTTGTAAGCTTTTTCTTAATTTCATTAGAAGACCGAAAGTAGCCATTTCTATTGGAAAACTGCGCCAAAAAGTAATCAATATTGATGTGATATTGGCTGAATCATGGTGACAGGATTCTGATTAGGTATGCAGTCGACCTACCTAGTTTTCCATTCCCATTTCGTGTCACAGAGCGTGTCTCTCCTCTTGGGAAGTAGCCGCTTTTCCTTGTTGCGAGCACCACCCGTTCAGAGATAGCCGGTTTGGAGATAAAACATGCAACGCCCTTTGCATCTCCACTGAAACTTTATCTACCGTTGTTTGATTTTATCGAAGAAGCTGATCATCGGTTCAATTCAACAAGTCTGCGACAAAAGAACTGTATAGGACATTTGGTGGTGAATCAAGCTCAGATTTTTCTTTAGACGAAGACGAAAGGCCTCAACTATTTTTTGAAAGTGGGCTCAATGATCGAGTGAGAGGTTTGTGTATTTCAAAAGATGCAGCCGAACTTTTAGGTTCCAGATTAAAAAATAAAAACCTTTTATCATCGGACACCTTATTTTCATAGTACAGACACTGAGAAAAAGAATTTATCCAGGTTTTCTCAAAAGAAGTAAGTTTAGTTTTTTGTGGAATGATGTGGAAGGACTCATGCATTGCTATGGTATACAGAATGACACATCTGAGTGGCGTGTATTCATAGATTCATCCAAAACTAGTCTTAAAGTAATATTATTGCACAATGGAAATAAATTTGCATCGCTTCCCTTGACGCATTTTGTGCAAATGGAAGAAAACTATGACAATTTGACCGTTATCCAGGAAAAAATCAAATATCAGGACCATTAATGGATGGTTTGTGGGGACTGAAAAATATTCACGATGCTTTTACTCACCAGGCAGGCTATACCCATGCTTGTTATGCTTGTGGAGTAGGAGAGCAAGAGAACAGTACTGGACATTGATTGGCCATCCCGAGGAACTTTAAAATCTCGAGAGAAAAATGTTATGAAAACTACGTTGGTACCATCAGAAAAGGTTTTGTTGCCCCCTCTCCATAACATATTAGGGTTGATGAAATAATTTGTAAAATTGCTGAAAAAGGACGGGGACTGTTTTAAATATCTTTGTCCGAAATTCCCGAAGCTGTCAGAAGCATAGATGAAAGGGGGAGTTTTCACTGGCCCCAACATAAGAAAATTCTAAACCGACACCCTTTTGTGGAAAGTATGAATGAGAAGGAAAAAGAAACTTCGGTATTGTTCAATGATGCAGTGCGTAAGTTTTAAGGAAAAACTAAGGATCCTGACTACAAAAACATTGTTCAACGGATGCTAGCAGCATACAAAGCTCAAGACTGCAACATGAGCTTGAAGGTCCATTTCTTATACTCCCACATAGACTATTTTTCCTGAAAACCTGGGGCTTACAGTGAAGAACAAGGGGAGCAGTTTCACCAGGATATCCGTGACATCGAGAGACGGTACCAAGGAAGATGGGATGTCACTATGCTTCCTGACTACTGTTGGAGGCTCAAGCGGATAACCAAAGTTCGGTAAAGGACGGGGTGAAGTATCAAGGAAATGTAGAAAAGGTTTCATAAAAAGCATGAATAAGTATTACATTGTTACTGTATGTCTGAAAATAATATTTCATTGGTTGAATTTTTTCAACATATAATATATATATACAATATACAATATATAAAAATATAATTTTTGATAATTTTGAATAAACGAATGCTTTTATAAATTGTTATTGTTTGGATTTGCAAAAAAGCCTTATGTTATAGAATCAAATCACTTCTGAAATCAGTGCATCCTTAACTGAGAAATCAAACCAAAACATTGATTTAATCGTCTTATTGCACTCTATTCTTATATCGTTCATCCGGATAGGTGAAACTCAGTTTCTGCTTTATGGTCAGAATGACGACAACAGTCCTTTCTTGTGCTAGGGTTGAATCATAATCTGGTATCAATGCGCTCGCTCGCACGAACCTTGTTTGTTTGACAGTGCGAGCGGTGACTAAAATTAACACGTAATCCGTATGGTTTGCCTTTAGAAATGAATTCCCTGTGGCTTGTATGTCACCATGTATCCTCTGATGAACTCCTTCAGCACCTTGTCGTGACGTTTAACATGCATAAAGGCTGATATGCAGAGGGCAGCTCTAAGTGTTACTGTCCCAGACGGATCGTTCCAGTATTTTTCGGAAATACATTTGTGTAGGCAGCCACTAAAAATAGTCAGCACAGCAGATGAGAAAGTGGTTGATTATTTGCAGAACTTCTGCTCGTAGATCATCCAGTCGTACGTCTTTTCATCGGGTGCATAGCTTTATCGATCTTGGTCATACCTAATATCGGTCATCGATCAGGTTTACTGCATTCAAAACATCGAAGTGAACAGGATGAACAGTGACGAACCTTGTAAACGTTTTCAGCGCGTAGCATACACGGTGTCAGCACGGTTTCAAGCTTCCAAGTAACCAAGTTAAACCCTAGCCTCGTAAATCTCTACTGATTTGATTAACGAGGTCATGCTTAACGCAGCCTACACTCCGTTTCATTGATTTTCACAGTAGTTTCTTAACTAATACAGGTCAGTGTTCGACAATGCAACTCATTCCAATCCTTTTGTATCGGCGATGTGTACAAAAGACACAATCAGATGTGCTGAAACCTAGAAATGGTTATGGTGATGATAATAAAAATGATATTAATTAGGTGTGTGGTTGGGAGGTGATGATTATCGACGCTCTGAGTGGCGGACTTCCAGTAGAAACCGGATTACCTATTAAGACCTCCCATGTCACACCGAGAACCCAGCCTAATTTTTTTGTGTTTGTCTTAACGCTATGGAGTAGACCTCTTTAATCTGACTGAGAGGAGCCTTCAGGTAAGGTAACACCCTCTTTACACAGCGACGAGAGCAAAGGAGAGGTGTTCCTATTAAAGTCTTTAGATGTCAATATATTTCCCGTTATTTTTTCTGGAGGAGCACGTCTTTTATCCGCATGCGAAAAATATGTGACAAAAGCCATCCCAGGGCAAATATTATTTCCAATAAACGATAAAATTAGGGGGTGTACCGTTTATACGCTTTTTGTTGTTTAAGGTTAATTTAATACGTTCTATTATAGCCGTTATGATCTACAACCGGCTTCTAAGTCTCCGAAAGCCTTATTTTGCACAGTTTCCAATTTCGCTCCCGCTTGAATGAATGTATAATATTATATACTGAAATTAAGGAGAAAGGATCCTTAGTTTGACTGCCATATGATGCAGGCTCGTAGTATATTGAAATTCAAAAGTTATTTTGAGAAGTATCCTATTTCTCTTTCGAATCTTTGTACAAGAAAAAAAATTTCTTTCTACAGTTTATTATTATTAATGCGTATGCGTTTTTCGGAATCTGCTTACTCCTATCTTAAGGTTTCTAATTACTTTTCAATTTATAATATAACCTGGTAGACTGAGATATCAGTATATTCGGAGAGCAGATCCCGGCATCTTCGTTTAGGCGTTGATTATAGACAAACTTTATGATCTCCAAGCATTCCCATGCGTCTAGTTTCAAGATTCCTCTCACTTGCTTGACAGCTTCTATGTTTTTACATTCGATATTATGTCCATGCTCGATCATATATGCCGCGATTGATGATGCCCCCTCATTGTTGATGATCCCCTTTTCTGTTTCATTTTTTTTTCTCTGATTTGGTCCTAGAATCGTACCTTTAGTAGTCTTTTGGTTTGTCCTATGCATTTTAATTTGCGTTCTGGGCACTCTTCCTTGTAAACCGCATATTTTCGACCTCTTTTAGGGGGCCTCTCTCATTTACCAGCTTAGATTTAAGGCTGAAGTTGTAGCAAGTCCCAACAACTTCCTTGTCGAACTTTTTCAAACCGTTTGATAGCCATGTGAACTTAATTGGCAAAGGAAGGCTCACTCTTATTAGGTGTATAAATATGAAATGCGGATTTTACTAACAGATGGCATAACCATTACACATGGTTTGTGTCGGGGATAACTAATATGGCATTTTGGAAGGTAAACATCTGTCAACAAATTCCAGTATGTCATAGGTTTTGATTGTACAAACAACATAGTTTTCTTTTCATTCCAAAAATGTCGAATTACGTGCCAGAAAAAGAGATTTTGCGGGGAAGCCTAATAACCTTCTTTCCTTTGAAGAAAACGGCAGCAGAAACTTATCGATTGTTAATGGAAGCATATGGCGAACATGTCCCAATTCAAGATAATTCTGAACGATGGTTTAAATGATTTAAAAGTGGTGATTTCGATGTCAGCAACAAAGACCGTGGAAAACCACCAAAAAAATTTAAAGGTACAGATTCGCAAACATTATTGGATGAAGACAACACAGAAACTGAAAAACAGTTGGCAGAAGCATTGGAAGTTACTCAGGCAGTCATTTCACAACGTTTAAAAGCCATGAGAAAGATTCAAAAAGCTGGATAGTGGGTGCCGTATCAATTGCAGGAAAGAGACATCGAAAGGAGAAAACCCATTTGTGAAATTTTGCTTGCCAGACAGAAAAGAAAAAGTTTTTTGCATCGGATTGTTACTAGCGATGAAAAGGTGATTTATTTCGACAATCCCAAGCGGAAAAAATCATGGGTAGACCCAGGCCAGCCATCAACATCACAACCAGTCCGAAATATTCACGCAAATAAGACTTTGCTGTGTATTTGGTGGGATAGTAAGGGACCTTTGTATTACAAACTGCTGAAACCTGGTGAAACAATTACTGGGGAACGTTACCGACAACAACTGATCAAATTGAACCGCGCACTTAAGGAAAAACGACCAGGATTTCACCAAAGACATGATAAAGTCATTTTCCAACATGACAATGCTCGGCCGCATGTTGCAATACCTGTCCAGAACTACTTGAGAAACATTAATTGGGAAGTTAAGCCCCACCCGCCGTATTCACCAGACTTGGCTCCTTCTGACTACTTCTTGTTTCGATCGATGCAGCACGAACTTTCAGAACAGCACTTCCATTCTTACGAAGAAGTTAAAAATTGGCATGATGAGTGGTTAGCCTCAAAAAATGAGAAGTGGTACTGGGACGGAATTCATCAATTGACAGAAAGATGGGAAAAAGTCGTAGCTAACGATGGCCAATACTTTGATTATTGAATTCATTTGTTCTGTTATTCAAATAAAAGCATATTTCAAGCAGAAAAAATCCGCATTTCATATTTATACACATATTATTTTATTGTTCTTACTCTCATTTCTGTCGCTGAATAACATGTGCCATTTGGTTTTTATGTGCTTCTTACCGTGGCATAATCCGTTTAATCTCTAATTCATTGTAGACATTTACTGTCGCGGCCTTCCATATCAATTGTTTTTTCCGTCCATAACTTTGAGGCGTTAGTTGATAGGTGACCAGTCGATGAATCCAGGTGGTGCACGCTGCCATATTTTGCTGGTATATTAGATGACCTCAGGATCAATGTCCATGCAATAAGACCAGATTCTTTTGGAAATTTTTTCAAAAAAAATGTTGCTTTGTACAGTAAGAATTGAGTATTAGCTTAAAAAATTAGCGGATCGATTTGTCAAAATGTAATGTTGCTAAGCTAGGAACTAGATGGATATCTATAAAGCAATATGAAGAAATCAGGTGATAAAAGGATCGAAGGCATGATGATGAACCATATGATACCATGTAGACATTAAATTAAGTTTTATTAAGGTGGTGGTACACTGCACTGAAGTAGAATTTGAGCCCGAAGGCTTGCTTATAGGATGGCAGGACTGGTAATTGCCTCATGTAACCATCGAATATAATAGTTAACGTCGTATACTATGGTGCAGTGCCCATTTCCTGCGCATGTCGGTCAAATGTTCTTCAGCGGCTGTTTGGCAAAAACTAGTCCATGTAATGGAATATAGTATATTTATTTTACGAGTGATTTTTCTCATTTTCCAAGTAAGGTTCTCGCAAATCTTTCATATTTTTATTTTAAGCATTTAATGAATTTTACATGCTCCACCATTGATCATTGACCGATGTAAGTAGTTGCATATAGCAAATAATACGATCTGATCTGAAGTAATGCGATCTGAAATATTTAATGAGGTTCATTTCTAAGTAGTTGTCCTGGGCGAAAACAGGAAGAAAAAGGACTTGACCCGTAGCACTTTTCATGTATAATAATTTTATTTTGGACTTACAGCGTTCGCTGGACGTACAGCGAAAACATGTTCGAGATTTACTTGCAATAGAATAGAAAATTTGTCACAGAAATCATGTCCTTAATTCTTGAACACAAAATCCATGCTGTCTGTGCACTTTCAGCAAGCACTTCTATTCAGGGGGTGCCAAAGATGGTTTATCTGGCGGCCGTTTTACCGCTAAACCCAGATTTAATTTATTTCTGCGAAACTACGACTCAATTAATTATGTTACACGGCAAGGATTAGAAAATATGAATTTTTGGTATGTTGAACTATTCGTCAATTATCCAAATAATGACGAGCCTGCTCAATCAATACGGTTACAATCAACAAATACATCCTTATGTCTCAATGGTAATTGATTCAAAATTAATTCAAATAGGAAGTAAAAGTACTTCTACCAGTTAGTGTTTGCGTATGCTGGCAAGGACTCAGAGTTTCTTGTTTGTCCTAGATCTTATGGCCATACAAAGATTGTAAGCAAACATGATGCAATTAGAACGGTCAGTCGTTACTTAACTATGTGGGTATCCATAACCGCCTTTAACTTTAATAGGGCAATTTCCTTATGGTGTGGTATGGCTAGATGTCGTGCTTGTGGTCTTCTAGAAATGCAACTTTTGCACGACTGGCGATATGAGTGGCAGTCGTAGGTATTTGTTAAGAACTTAATTTTCATGAAATGAACGATGAATTTTCATCGTGCTAAGTCACTTTTCTTGGGTAAAATTCCTAGGAGTTCAAGTAATTCACACATTTATAAATTATTTTACTAGTTTAAGTCAAGTAGAAAGTTAAGCAGGTAGTGGGGCTCGACGCCTTAATTCATCAGGGGAAACACGATAACTGCTTTCTGAATGCCAAAATAGCTCCCTTTTACAAAATACATATGCATTTCTAGTTAACCTATTTCAAAATTCAATCCACACCATTGCTGCAGAGCCATATGCAGCCAATAGGATACAGCGACATAATATCAGAATGCGTGGAATATCTCCGTCAGATGAGTTTACTTTGAAGTTGTGAATTATTATGGTAATATATCATAAATATGTATGTTGCGCTGGCGAATGCCAAATCAAACTTTCCGTCATGGTTCAACCCTTCTGTTTCAACACCTACATGGTGTGTTGTGGTGCTGCAAAGAGGCGCCTTTTGCCATACGTACTATACATAACATGTGCAATTATTAAGTTCGTTATCTACAGGCTCTCCTCGATAGAAACGTGTAATTTTACCATAAGAGTGCGAATAATAATTAAAACACTTAAAATGCAAAGTGCACCTTCATTTCAGTAGGGAAATGAGTTCACCTGAGCGAATGCAGGAGTTTTATACAGTACACCATGTGGTTGTTGTATAGCGAATGAAAGATAGTTGAAGGATTAGTGCAACATGTTTTATTGAATGGGAGCAGAATACTGAAACACATAATTGTATTGTACTTCGTTATATCTTCCACGAACCATGAACAAGTTATTAAGTTATACTTATGGCAGAATTCAATTCAAATTTATGAATTAATTGAATATGTTTTATGCAAGCTGCATGGAGTTTGACCGTAAGCTGAATGCATCAAAATGTATAATAAATTGAGTCCTGTCTCCTGATCTAGAGTTCTGTTTACTTTTCCTTTTTTGAATAAAAGTCCTTCTCACTTTATAAACTTTTTGTTTAATTATAGTTTATTTTCTTTTACATTCATTTCTATGTAATTAAAGCATTTAGAACAGTGATAAGTGAAGTAAGTTTATGAATCCTGAAAACATGAATTTTTGGTGTAAAAGACTGTAGGATATGTCAACCTAGCCCCGTGGAATACAAATATTTATGAGCCACCTTGTCTTTAGATGCAAACTTATCTTTCAATATATGAAGACAAAGCGGCGCCAAAGGTACTTGAATTTAGGATATGTTTATCTTTATCTTTACTTGAATTTAGGATATATTTATTTCTATGCTGTCGAGACAACAATTCTTCGACATCACTCTTAGGTGGAAAATCTTGACATCATCTTTATGACTAACCTATAGTTCTGCTAGACAAAATTCAACTTTGAATTTTCTGAATTCTTTGATTTTGTATTTCATAGAAAGAAAAAAATGTCGTTTTAAAACTGCGCACAAACATTTATTAACATTTTGACACAAAAATTTTTTTCAATTTTCGACGTTTTTCTGAATTTTTTCAGAATTTTCCAAGCTGTTATTTGATTTTTCGAATTTTTCATAAATGAACCTCAAATTGTCGGACGTGATATCTCGAGTTTGGCTATCGCGTGAACTAGGATAATATTTTCCCGCCGAAAAATAACAAAATGGCGGCTGTTTGAAAAAAAAATCTATTTTTAGATTGCAAAATTGGCTGGAAATTGGAAAATTTATTTCCGATCAACCAAACTATAGTTTTCCCGATAGCCAGCCGTCTCAACAACAACATATTAAAAATTCAGTATGATCGGCCCAATCCTTTTTTTTTCAAATCGTGTCTGCCTACACATGATATCGTGAAATCAACGTTTAAAGTTCAGTTCTTTTGCGTTTCAACACTTTTTTTTCTATAAAATATATACGTAAAATATGTTATTATTGTATTTAATTCAAGGATAAATTAGATGTTTCAAAACGAGTGGGAAGCCGACAACGATGGAACACGAAGGGAAGCTGAAAAATACCCTCTTGTCGCGTTCGATGTATGTGCTTAACGACAAGTTTCTAGTTTTAGATCGCTCCTAAGCCTTGCATCATGTTTTTGATTGTATTGAGAACCGAAACCAGTAAAAATACCCAATTTTTTCTAAACTATAATCTCCTTTCATGACAGGCTTCTAACAGAAAAAAAACCCTCTCAAGTACAAATCATAGGTTGAATATTATGGATACCATTAGGAGCTTGTTCTTCATTGCAATTTCATCAATCTTCAGAGCTCAATTACTCCCAAAGAGGTGAAAATTCTCTTGAATTTGTCGTTAATCACACTTGTCCTTAGAAATTTGTTGGTACCCACCTTTCGTATACATATAATTATGTTCCTCAGTTGGGTAAAACAATTCAGCTCAAAGTCGGTTGTACGTGAAAACTTTGAAGAGAGTATCATCAAGGAAACTTATAATTGTCGGGACCAAATTTTGTCAAAGAGCAATCAATACAATATTCATACCCAAAGATGACTCAGTGCCAAACCAAATCGAAACCAAAAGAAATAGGAAAATGTAATGAAATGAAACACTTTATCACTTTTTGGACAGCTGTTTTACTTAAACGTGTTCTAAGCTTTTCTTCGCTTTTAGTCTATGCAACGGAATGGATCAAAGAATCTGTAGAAAATTTTGTGTGAAAAATATATTTAAGTGCGCAGATGCATTTGGAGTATTAATAAAGTCGTATGATAAGTATGGTCAAGTCTGAATATGGAAAAGCAACGTTTATCGGTGGTGCAAAATGTTCTCAGAGGTTTGAGGAGATGTTAACGAACGCCCGAATACTTGTCGAGGATCTTAACGTATCAACTGGTTCGCTGCGATTTTTACCAATAATTTGGGTTTGGGACTGATCGCCACGAAATTCGTACAAAATTTGCTCGGGAACTAAGGAACGTTAAAGAACTGTTAGACTTTGTCCATAACAACTCAAATTTCTAGAGGCTCATAACTGATTAGGAAGCATGAAATTATGGTTATGACGTGGAAAACGAAACCCGAACATCCCAAACAAAGCTGCCGCATGAGCCAAAACCGAAAAAAGCGAAGGTTTTCCTTTCAGTTTTCGTCGAATGCATGCACGTGGTGTAACATGAGTTCCTGCTGCAACATATAACATTCAAAAATAAATATTTAATGCCCGGAGCAATCTACCAGAACCTCCCGGATTTTCGGAGGAACGAAAATTGTCTTTTGCAGCATGATAATGCCCCCGCTCACACATCGTTGCAAGCGCGTGCATTTTCCGCTAAAAAGAACACACTGATAGTGCCCCCATGTTTCTCTAACCTGGCCCCTTGTGAGGTTTTCTTGTTCCCGAAACTGAGGAGGCCATGAAATAAAGAAGGAGATGGAGGAGAAAAGACGCCATCGAAAGAGTAACTAACAAGATCACTTAAAACAATTCGTCGAAAGGCTTTGAGGATTGAAAAAATCGTTGGCACAAATGAATGATATCTTGGGATTACTTTTGAGGATATAAAATAGATATTGATGACTAAACAAATATTATTTGAAATAAACATAAAATTCGCGGTATTTTTGAACATACCTCGAATCGCTAAGGTTTTGTGCACACATTTTTGGAGCATTGATACTTAGTGAGGTTCCAAAATCTGTTGTCTCTTTGTCTCGCATCCCGGAGACTAAGGGATGGGACTATTCAGAAAATCCTCAAGTCATCCTCTAGTAGAGCTATTCGGACATACTTTTTCGGCGTTTTTCGAGATGCAAGCCGTAAAGATCCAAGGTGGAAAGATAAAGTTTAGGCAATAAAAAATGTCAATCATACGGACCTTACTGTTTGAATTACATATCTGCCATCGAACTCTAAGAATTTGAAATTTTTCCACACATTGAAAAATATTAAGAAGTGGTGTTCGAATGGCTCCTTTATTTTATTTTTCTTGCTTACAAATTTTAAGTGAATAAACGAATGAGCCTTATAATAACTGTAAATAATCCAAAACTTAACAATTTTGACTTAACATTTAGAGAATAAAATTTTAATTGAATCACATTTTTCCTTGGTGCTATATCATATATTCTGAAGCAAAATTTTCGTTTTCTTCGCTGTCACCGCAGTTTTCTACTTCGTTCGAATTGTCACTACGGCCGAAGTGATAATATTCATCTGTTCTTCCATCGTTATAGGTACCAAAGATCTAGTACCTTCATTTAAAACATTACATCTGGTCAATCTTATAATTGTCGTTTATCCAATTCAGACCGGTTATATATGGCAAATGGAGGTGACAGTATTTTTTTCTTTTATATGGCCTGGAAGCAGGATATTTTTCCGACGATTTTCGGTCTACTTTCTAGACGAAGAAGACTGATCTTGAAGGAAAGTGGCTTGCACTGGGAATCTCGGACGTTTGAGCAGTTATGGCAACGCACGCTCTGTGCTAGGTTGTATCTTATTACCTCGTTTTATTTTCTGATTCTCGCCGCTGCCTCGATGCTCCTGCAGTAGTTCCAGCAAACTGGCATCTTAAACTCTTTCAAACCTGTCTCTGTTTCTACTGTTTTCGAGACCACCTGGAATCCTTTTCAACACTTCTTTTGTATTCGGAGGATGCAAACCAGATGCTCTAAATCCTGGCCTCATGTTTTCGCCTACGATCTCGGTAATTTTTTTTTCAGAGTCTACTTAACAAGATAGAGAGAACTGTTCTTTTGGAATGCAACCAGGTTATCTGCTTTCTTTTCTCCACCCATCCAATATTTGTTTCCACTTTTTCTTCATACGCGCGAAAAGAGCCATATCAAAGGATTGCATTAGATGGGTGGCATTTACTGGAACCGGAGTCGAAAAGGGTCTTACTCTGCTTACAAGTCATTTTAGACGAAATAGCCAGCCAGATCGATTTCTATTTTTCAAAAAGGTTCATACCAAACCACCTACTTGCGCTGCTGTCATATGTTGAACCGGCTGGTCCATATTGCGCCCAGTTACCATATATGTTTTGTGTTTCCAACGAAAATGGATTTATTTTTATGCATTCGGAACATCCGGAATACAGGTGCGTCTGTGGACGAATCGAAGCAAGAAGCGGTAAGGAATGTTCCGAATTCCAAAATATATGTTTTGTGCTTTACATACCACCATGGGCAGTACATAACCATGCGTATTTCCATAGAATGTTCTTCCACTCTTTCTACCCTTTTATATTTTTTGGTACTACAACTTTCTTAGCGCCAGGATAATCGATTGCGTTTGTCATATTCTCTAGATCAATTCACACTTGTATAGATTAACGCCTTTAAGAGAGGAAAAAGCAACCTCAAAATTATTAAAAAAGTTTCAAATGTCAACCCGGTTGACTGAAGACCTGGACCGTTTAATCTTCGACGTAATTCTAATGGACAGGTTATTTTTTGCTACAAACGAATCGACGAAATGTGGACTTGGATAAGACTCCAACACTTGAAGACCAGCTGCTCCTCAGACTTAGTGACACAGCGAGGCTTCTAGGTTCACGTTTTTTCCAAGTATCTTCCGTTCTAACGTTGGCCGCGGCACGTTGATTTTTCTGTAGCCCGCTTCTTATACATCATTCTTCGAACTACAGCCACCGCTTTTTCCACATCCTTCACTTTGTATGTCATGTAGGTTATGGACCCTGGAATATTTTTAAAATGTGCGCACCATTTTACAATCCTAAGCTATCTATAGTAACAACATTAATACAAAAATTACCACTAGGATTATTTCACCACACTTTTCTTTGACAGCTAAGAACATGTGTGCGTTGTGGTCAAGTTACCCCGGTGCGGTCAACTTGCCCCATTTGACGATGTTTATGTGGTTTTGTCCTTGAAGTTTGCTAAAAAAAACCGCTTAATCGTTAAGGGATACTTCAGATTGTTGTAAAATCATAAAAAATTGTTTAAGTTTAAAAATATTTCAACCGTGCTCCCTTTTCCAATATGGAAAGTTTTAAAAGCTGCAAACCATGCATTCTCAAAACAAGATTGAGTACAACGACGGCCCACAATGAGCAGTCTTTATGGAAGACTTGATACTATCCATAGCATGCATTTTTTGTGTATTATTCAGCGTCCTCAAATCAAAAGCAATAAAATCTACCACACATTTTTCTTATACTTGAGCTAGTACGAATATCCTTACGACTATGGTAATATTTTATGCAGTAAAATTCAATTATTACTGTGACTTTTTTTCTGCTCATTTCAAAATCATAAATTTTAAATATGAACCATATCCTGAAAGCTGATTCCTATAGCATATCCATTTGCTGCATTATTACCAGCTTGGCACAAAATTTATTTTTATCGGATTAAAATTCAGTCGGGATGTCGCCCGTCCTCACATAAATCCTTGGATGTTCGATACGTGCACGAAAGGAAATCTGTACACCTGTCGCAACTATTGATATATCTTTTGGCAACAATTCCAACCCTGAACTGTATTTCTTGGATAAATCCTTGAAATGATGTATGTTCGTAATTCACTTAATTTACCGATGATGTCTTATTGTTGTTCCCAATTTGTGCGCGCTGCCACTTTGAATTTACAGCTGCCAAATGTTATGAGCGAGCATTTTGTTGGGATGATTATCCTGAATATATTTCCCCTAAATTTCGGGAAATTGACAGAGCAAGTTAACTAACGAACGATTAGAGGGAATAAAGGATTTCCGACAGCGCTCAATTGAAATAATAGAATGTGGGCTTTGTTAATTGCGTGCACATTGAAAAGGAAATTAGGGTTAGTTGATTTGGAGTTTTCAGTTTCTTATTCTGTGTATGGAATCGGGGTTTTGTTCTTTTATTATCATAAAACTATGACAACTAAATTGCTGGTCTTTGAACTTGAATTTGAAGGAAGTCATAGAACGATGCCACAAAGATAAATTCACATAAATTCTCGAAGTGCATAACCATGTTAAAGTTGAACCCCTCGTGGCATTCCATTAAAGAATTTGAAGAGTTAACGGCCAAAAAGTTTCGGCAAGTGATTTCTTAACTGCTAAGTACTCTTTTGGAACCAAATCTCTGGTAATTTAAGATTATGAGGGCTTTTCTATTGGAATTTATGAAATACGTCTGAGGGTCATTGTTAATCGATGGGAGGTCGAAGAAATCGTCGATGCATTTGTGAGACTTCCTCGGAAAAAGTAACACTGGACAAAATCTCTAAATTCCTTGTTTCGTCGTCATCGCCCAGTATGCGGACACAATCAGTGCGCTGCATCTTTGAAACGAGTCAAATTTATGATTTAAATATCATAAGGAAGAATGGGTTTGAAACTTTGGGCGAAGCTCATAAATCAATGCTGACAATCTTCGTGTTGGTCGACTCTGGTTTTGCGATGATTATCCATTGCAATGGGCCAGTAAGGCATTTCATTTATGACGACGTGGGGTTCTGAATTGTTCAGACAAAATTTTTGTACCCGTGCTACTCCTCGCGGACTGCGTTAAAGAACTATATCTCCACGCGAAATGGCCAATTTGAAGTTAGCACAAGTAAAGGATCCGCAAGGTAACATTGGAATAATACATCAATTTTTATAACAGGGTTGATGTTCAGAAACAGTGTATTGAAGGATTTTATAAAATTTAACATTTCAAAATTTTGGTTTAGTATGTACTGAGTCAGTTTGGAAGGATCCTTCAACGGGCTGAATAAGGTTCACACTATGATTCAGGATAACTTAAATCACGTAAACTAAACTCAACTTTATTTAATAAGCACATCAGCATTTTCCATACTGAGTTCTACTGACAAAACTACCTAAAACTATTATCAAAATACCTAATTACTTAGGGGCACTAATTATGAGCTTAAATTTTCAGGAATAATAGCAAACTTCCATTGAGATTGTATATCAAAAGTATACTATATGTGTTTAAAACACTGCTCTAACATTGTTTTTGTTTACCTCCCTATGTATTCAACTCGAGTAAGAATCCTCATTTGATGGGGTAGCATGTTTCAATCGGTATTCTTATGAAGTTGTACCAGCCGTGAACTCAAGGGATTTTTTCGAATCTTCGCTGCGTCTTCAGGTTGAAGTCTTTTCATCATAATTTTGAATCCTTACAACAGTCAAAAGTACCAAGAGGCGATTTTGATACCAATTGATTTCGTATAATTACTAATGGAGCTCGTACCACAATGGTTTCACTCAAAGACTCTGAAGCAGAATTAAACTCTGTTGGTTTTGACCAATCAATACCTTTGGGACGTATATCAAATCTACGAAAAAAAATCGCATTCGATAAAAAGATCAAAAAAATTGCAATTGCAACTGAAATTGAAAAATTACGAAAAAATACACATTGCGAATAACGAAGACCAAATAATAATAATATTTTCATGTTTGGAATCCAAGGCATATTACACCCTGAATATCAGACTAAAAATCTTTTCCTTCCCTGTCACAATGAAAATCTAGCTTAAATCTTTCTGTCAGATGACATGAGACTCCCTAAAAGAGGAAAGAATCAACTTCAAAGCAGTTTTATCCCAAATATTGGGTTTACGTTCAGATTCCAGTGAGCCCGACAGCAGTTGGCACTCCCACGAGCTCTAAAAGTTTTGTAAAAATACAAGAACTAGGATCTATGGGCAAAGTATGGTGGCTGAGTCTGTCAGATACTACCGCTCAAGGCATCCTTGCAACTCGTTCTGCAAACCGTAACTCTGGAGGTACATTCAGGTGCCGTGGGCAGCTGGTAAATACCCAGATGTAACCAGTTGCCTTGGCTTTAGCCCTTCGGGAAATATCGTGATGGCTAGTAGTGCATTAAAGTAGCGTTGTCACTTACAGCGTCTGAAAAAGCTGATTCCCATATCTACCAATGTTAATATTGATGATCCTGGCCGTAAAATAGTACCTCATTACGATATGATATGGGACGATAGCTGAGGAGCCTTAACTCGTCACTCAAATGAGACTGTGGACAGATACAATAAACTGTATTATATAATAATTTCAATACTCTTGACTCATTCTCTCTAGATCTAGATTCAAGAAAGCCCTGGATCTCTCTTACAACAGAAAGAACCACAAAGAGGAGGATTACTGATATTCTCATCATCCTCCGTTCTCCATCGCAAATCGTTCCGTGATTCCCATCGTTTTGAGCAGAATTATGTTCATGGAATGTAACAAGCAGCTCCATATGTTTGTACATGCAAAATCTTCCCCAAATATCTTTCTGGAAAGAGCCTGTTACATACTACTGGAGAGGTAAAATTGATTATTGTGCTATTATCCTTAAAGTATGGGCGTCGAATATTGTTAACACTAGTGTGGACGTGGAGTCATCCAATGTTTTTCTATAAACTTTTGAACTGATTTTCTAGAAACCATATGAGAAGGTATTGTGCGAAAAACATGTAATCAAGTGACTGTAACTTTGCATCTTAAGTCGGTGGAACTCAAAAATTCCGCTAAGTCTACTGAGCAGTTGCATCATGTAAAATACAAATGTCCTGCCCTTAAGCCATTTAAATAAGAAAATCACATAATCTCTGGATAAAACAGCTTGTATTTCTCTCTTTCTATTTTTCTCTCCCGCACTTTGATGAGTTTTTCAAACACTTTCCTAGAGCCGTTTAGCGAATATTACAGCCGGTTTGCAGATTCCGAAATTGATTCAAGCATCTAGAAATTTAAAAAACTACTAGAATTAAAAATAAAATAAAATAAAATAAACCCATTCATAAAACATTAAAATCTCTCTTATCCTCGCTTTCAAAACTCGTTTATAAATATTTTCAAATCGATTCAATGTCTTTTCATGTATGACCGCAATATTAGGGAACAATCCTTCAACAACACTAGGTATCTTTTCTCTTGTACTTCATTTGTTTCGATATGGCAAAAGGAAACAATTTATTTGACCACTTAAAAGGATGATAAGAGTAAAGGAAGGACAAACATACACGATTCAGAATCTCGGAAATCAGCCACGAAATGGACCGTAGTTGAGATTTCAGTTGAAAATAGGCTAAAAGGATCAAAAAAATTATTTCATGGGAAGTATAATTCGTTTACTACAGTCACAATAGTAAAAAAGACGCAAATATATGTTTTTGTGAAGGAAAAATCTGGTTTGAACTTGTAAAAAGAATGAAATTTTGTGAAAACTTTCCGTAAAAAAAATATATTTTTTTAGATTTGCCAGTATGCATTTGAAATGAACACATTGCACGATTCACATGGGTATAACCTGGGAAATTCAACTTTCTCATCAGATCTGAATTTCCCTGACTTGGAAACTAAGTCAAACAAGTCAAGTCCCAAACGTCAAACAAATCCTACGACTACAGGATTTTTAAGCTGAAGAAAGAGGCTACATCAACGTCGAATGCCTTTTCGGGGCATTTGAATTAACGGAAATTTAGGGGCAAGAATTATTTGGCAACATTGAAAATAATGTTTTGAAATCACAATTCACTATGCTGAAGGACACATAAAGTAGTTGTCATAAAAAAAGAGCCACCTTGATTTGAAAATATTAACTAAGTTTTCTGTCAACATTTAATGTGCTCTATTTCCGCCGTCTGTAGTGAAACTTCAGAAATGTATCAAAAACGTAAAATGAAAGGAACCGACTGGATAGCTCAGTCTGTCCTCCATCAGCTACGCTAAGTTTATCTGTCACTTGAGTTAATTTATGCTGGACATCAAAATAGGGCAATAATCTGCGCTAGTGTTTACAGTGCTCAAATAATGGCAGCTTATATTTTTGTACGTACAAGCAAATATAAATTTGCAATAATTAAAATATTGGATTAATGCCTATTCGTTTAACTGGGAATTTAGTTAAAAATATGTCACGGACTGCATTTTACATCTAGCGAAAAAATTAGGACTATTACTTTGCGAGATGATGGTATATTACAGCGAAAAATAGTCGAGAACGTAGTTGGTTCCTGGAAGATGTTGGAAAAAAAATCACAGAAGAAAGAGTAACACTGCCTCCAAAATAAACAGGCACATCGTCATTACTTCGAACTATAAGAATTGCAGGCCTTCAAATGAAATTAAAACAGAATCAAATTCAGAAAATCAAAACTGAAAAACAATGTGCATAGTTAAGCTGTCAGAAAAGTCCCTCTTTTAAGAAAATATAATCCCAGAATGAGTTTGGAAGTTGATACAAGTCTGAAAGGGGTTGGTTTAAAGCAAAAATTGAAACAAGAAACGGATAAACATCTTATGGAGCGGTGAAACCAAAATAAATTTAAATGGTTTTGACGGGAGACGCTATGTCCGCCGACCGTCAAACCAGGAATTCGCTCCAAAATATACAAAAAAAAAACGTATAACATGGCCGTGGTACTGTTAAATTATGGAGAATATTTCCCTGGTACGGAGTTGGTCCTATTTACTTGATTCATGAAAACTCGAGCCAACACGATTATGTCGAAATCCTCGAGAACGCGATGCTACTTATGACGGAGAATAATATGCATTTAAAGTCGGTTTTCCAATAAGACATTTACTCGAAACATATTTCGAGTAAGTCGAAAACATTTTTTAAAGACTATGAAATTTCTGCATTTTCTTGCTCGTTGGATCTTAACCGGATTGAAAATTTAAGGAATCATCTAACAATTGACGTAATTGACGTAATTGACTCGGGTATGATACCCGAGACAAATCTTAACTGTGGGACGTGATCCAAAAAGAGTGGTCATGTCTATGCCAATACATTGTATAGCAGTTATTGCCAATAGAGTAGTGTCAATATGATAAAAGATTTAAAAGTTAAATAGAATCGTTTACCAAACCAATTTCATGGCAATTGTTTCATATTGTTACCAGTAATTCCTTTTCTTGATGCTAGTGGATCTTTTTTTTTTTTGTGACCAACATATTTTATAGCTGATACAAAAGAAAGGATGCTTTTTTTTAAGTTAGTGAAAATTTTTATTTACGAAATCGATTTTTGACTTTAATCGTTTGGTCTCCTCCAGAGACTTAATTTATTTTCTTTACAATTTATGCTTAAGTACTAAGGGTCCAATGATACTCAATCTATCACCACTTAGCCTATTCAGTGAAGCATAATCTTCGAAGGTTATTACTATGAATAAAAATTAAAAAACTTTTATAAAAGCATTCAAAACTTCAAGAATATTTTGAAAAGATATTACCTAACTTGTTGGAATAACCATGACATGCAGTTTCTTTCATTTTGGTTCATTAACTTCTCCTTTTCCCGATTGATTACGAAGATTTGCATGACATCCAATTCACGAATATACTTTTTGTGATGATATGTGCATCTTCCATTGTTATCTCATGTCCTTTCGTGATATGTTCCACTAAAACCTAATTGAAGTTTGAAGTTCTTTCCTGCTTTCTTGCTATTGCTGTTCGACTCAATACTGCTTTATTCTCGTGCCAATGACCCTCTTTATTTGTCATTTGTACAGATTATGTTAGACAACTAAGACTCTTAGTTTTACTACTAGCATTAATACGAAGTCTACTATACTGCTATCGCTTCTCCTTTGAGTACTGCTGCCAGCGCTGCTACTATTTATACTACTAATGCTCCTACAGCTGCTACTTCATCTCGTATTACTACCGCAACAACAAAGACCTTGACTATTACTACTACTTCTACCGCTGCTGCTGCTACAATAACTATTTTACGTACTGAAAACCCTTTTATTTTTCTAACTGATCAGCAGATGAAAGAAAGTTGGTCGATGATGGAAAAATCCTTTCTCAACGTTAAGCAGGTTTATTTGATATTGCACCAGATGTGGCATGGAGCCTAGCCATTACCAGAGGTAACAGCGGTTTGCTTCAAAAAATAAATGTTAACATTCAGGTGAATATGTGGAATATTTTGTGGACCTCCAAACATAGCCTTAGTGTCAAATCTCATTATTTAAATTCAGATCCTGTAGTTTGTTCTGTGAACAAAACACGACATACATTCTACACCTAAAATAATTAGGATGATAAACCCTAATATACTTATTCCATAGGAAGTACTCTGAAAATATGTACGTAAGAACTAAATCATTGAAGCTTGCTTGAACAAGGCACTGTGTCGTATATGGTGAGCCCAAAATGCTGATTTACCACTTTATTTCCAATGACAGAACTAGACCACAGCGTAGTTACTAACCAGCGATAATACTTCATACAAATTGCCAATCTAATCGTATTTAAGGGGTCATACCTATATGAATTTTTCATTTTTTTCGATTTTTTTTATTTGCTTAAAGGATGCTAACACATCTCTAGAATTGAAATCAAAAAGGTCCAAATACTAATATACTTCAGAAAATTTTTGAGAATCAATTTTCTGAAGCAACTTCAATGCTCCAAAAACGTAAAATTTGCTCGCTTTATACTATATAGAAATTAATATACACTGTATAGGGCACGTTCCTTCGTAAACGACGCTAGGAGAGCTTCTGTTTACTCGATCGACTACACGCTGCATTTGAGGTTAAAGTACTATAGTAAATCGTTCAATCCAGTCGTATGGTCCATCGCGCCGAAACATGTGTCGAGCGGCAAGACGATGCTCGATATCGTGACGGATATCGCAGTTACCTTCTTTAATGATGGACTGTTGGGCCTTCTCCCCATCTACGACTCATTAGGATTGACTGTAGAACCTAATTTTTACAATTTCTGCTTAGAAACAGACGCCGAGCGAATAAAGGCTGCTGAGCGTTCAATTTCCGACGTTGTAAAAGAGGCAAGCCGCGGCCTTTTAGCATCAATAAAGGACAAGGAGGAGAAATCCACGGTCTTGGAAGGCCAACTGTATGGTGCTGGGATAGTAGAGTAAAGGTAAAAAAATTGTATATTGTAAAGTTTTGAAAATTCACAACTTTATAAGGTTTTAAAACTTTAAACGCGTTTATCTCGAAAGTGTATTTTTGAAATTTGCCGGAAACGAAACTCGGTCAGTTTTCATCCAATTGACTTGTCGTTATAACTGTAGCTTCTTGATATGATTATCTAGTGAAATACATACGATTTTAGCGATTGGTTTTGTTCAAAAAAAGTTATAAACAATTGAAGTCATTTTTTTGGGTCGAAAATACAATTTTTTTGTTAAATGGTCGCCATTATGCGAAAAATCGATATTCAACTATTATCTTGTGCTAGCTCCATGAGCTTTGCTAGTGAAGGACCATGGAGCTATTTTTCAAAATCCCCGAAAAAAAAATCCTGAAAAAATGCTTGTTTTTTAGCCTACACATAGGTATAACCCCTTAATTAAAGTAAGAGGAATTTAATTTGAGTTGGCAAATATGTAAATTTATACTTACATAATAGCGTAAGTGCATGCAGCGCTAAAACTCTCAGTAGGCTTGCCCGACAAAGATAGAAAACCTACAAGAGGATTCATTTTTGCATCGTGTTTTTTTACGCATATACGTTGAGGTGCTATTCTAGTTCTATGCAAGAATGAGAGAAAATTCATTAATCCAAATAAAATTCCACTTATTTTAGTATCATTAGATGGGGAAAATGCTCGAAGTGTCAGTGCTGATTGTAGCTACGCTGTGGTTTATTTTCATAGATTCGAAGCTGTCGTTTCAACTATTCAGCGTTTCTTTAACAGAAAATGTTAAAAATTATTTCGATTGCAAGTAACTCCGTCCTGTTTAAGTTTTCCTTGCGATCCTAAAGGTACTTAGTAACTAAGGATTGAGATAAGGTGCCAATATTGAGTCCATTGTTACTGTTTCTAGCGGCATTTGATCCAGTTGGGGGACGTGCGTAAGGGTCATTCCATGAAAATTCGACGAAAATAACGAAAAATGTGGACTAGACATATTTTGTTTTCTATCGACTTTTATACGAATCCAGTGCTTCCACCCAGTACTACTCTGGTGTCTTATTTTACCGAAGTAATTGATTATTTAGAAATTGTCGGAAAATTTGTAGTATTTCAACAAAATGCTTACCTTTGAAAATTCCCACAAATTACAATTTTTATTTCAATGCAATAATGTATACCTCATTTTGAAGCAAAAGGACCAGCCTACGATTGTAGACTAATTTTAGGGTCACACCACGAAATTTCCCTCACCAATTTCCTTCAAATTTTGTTCACACGTAGCATTCCCACCTAGTATAATTCGGTGTAATATTCGACGAAATAAGTCATAGTTTGGAAATTAAAGAAAAATTGAAAACGACAATTTTTGGCTAAAGGCAATAATACAAGTGTATACTTAAATTTTTTCCGGGGTTAATACGAGATGGCGCTAGCGAAACGTACACAGCGTATTAGTTTCACACGTACGCCATTTCGATCGTCTGACATTTAGCTACAAGCACAAAAAAGCCGAGCCCGTCGAAATTAGTTATCGTGTTGATTAATCATGTTGAGTTTTGTGCCTGAAATGAAGCATTTTCATCTCGCAATTCATTACTACTTTAACCAAAAGAAAAATGCTGTTGAAAGTCATCATTTACTGGTAAAATAATCTTTCAATTACGCCTCATCAATTAAAACATGTGAGAGTTGGTTTCGAAAATTCAAAAATGGTAAATCCAACGTGAAAGACAGTAAGTTCTCTAATAGACTAGAACAATGCAAAGAGGAGAAATCGCAGGAGTTATTGGCTGGTGAACCAAGTCAAACTCAACGCAAATTTGCAGGAGCACTAAATGTGTCACAGGGTATGATAACCAGACGTTTACGAGCAATGGGTAAGATCAATAAATTCGGTTAAATGGGTCTCACATGATTTGAATTAACGTCAAATGGAAAATCGCAAAGTCACTTATGATATTACGCCTTGGCGTCACAAATGGAAATTAATTTGCTTCGAAGTGTGACAAATGACGAAAAATGGATTAATTTTGATATCCCGAAAGCGGAAAAATCGTATCTAAAATGCAAGGAAATCGATGGCCAATATTTCGAATAAAAAAATTTGTTCCCTAAAAAAATACGTATTTATTTTTACCATAAAAACCGGAAGAAACTTATGCATACATCTGGTACATCTCGCTATAAGGGAAAAGGTCCAGCCTACTATTGAAAATATCAAAAAGAAAATTTGGGCTAAGCTGGATCGAAAGAAGAGCTAAGGATATTTTTATCCTAAAATATCTCCGAAATCGAAACCAGAAACTTTATTCGCTGTAAGGACTTTAAGTATATTGAAGAAATGCTGTGAATTGCAGACTATGATGATTTGAATGAAGGAGAAAAGAAAACAAATATAGGAGAAATAGACCATAATTTCGAGGAATTTAGCCCCAAAATTAATTGAACGAGGACCTAATTCATAGAGGTAGAGAACTTTTCAGTTTGAAGGGATTGGACAATATTTAATATTCGCCCAATAATTGGAATAAAAGTGATTTAAAACTAGTGAAAAAAAAAAATTGAAATTAAAAGATGAAGTAGATCCATCGCCATCTGAGTGTATAAATCAATATCTACAAAGGTGAAAGACTGTATACGCCAACGCTACGGATCAAAAACGTCGCGAGTCTATTTCAATCTAGCTCCCAAAAACTGGAGCATAAAATGAAGTGCAGGATTATTTGCAGATGTATCGTTAAACAGGACAAAATAAAGCAGAAACAGAGATCCCGCGAAAGCATGTTCGTCAATTATTCCTGGACTACACGGCAGCCGTCTTAAGCTTGTTGTAATTTGCACATGGGTACCAGTAATGGATCTCTCTGTAGTGATGACATTAGCCGAATAATGCTAGGAAAAAGGGACACGATTTCAATGAAAGTAAATAATGTTATTAATCAATATGATGGCCAGTATTGGTCAATTTTAACTTTTTCAGTTTGACGAAGAGAAGTAAAGCGCGCAGAGACATTGATTTTGAAAAATTCAAGGGAAATATTTGGCAATTTCTATAAAGTATACTCTGAAATTAAAATTTCGTTCATAAATGTGCAGTTCTTTCCAGAAATTGAGTGTTCTCAATTCGCTCCGCACAAAGACTGAACGATTAACAAGAGCTGCAAGAACTGCAATTCACGTTGAAAACCGTCAAAGTTCCTTAGCCTAAGGTATATGCAGTCTCTAAGTATGTATGGCAAATTTTGGCCAAGGATATGAAAGAGTGCGAGCACCATTTCACAAAACTTTTGAAAATTATAGGACAGAAAATTTCGCATATAATCAATGGACTTTTACAGATAAGTTTCATTTGAAAACAATTATTAAATTCACTAAAGATTTCAATGATAGCTTTATTACATGTTTGCCAATTCGGTTTCGATAAAATTGCATTCCAAAACCAACACGAAAATGTTTACACTGGCTATGAATTTAAATTAAATATGGAAATGATGTTGATGTCATAGTTCCCATCTCTGAAAATTACTCATTTGCAGTACAGGTTGAAGTTTATCTTTTTGTGGCATATTATCATAGAGAGAGTAAATCGGAATTCCAATTCACTAACCTGATCGTTATTACCAATGTCCTTCGGCATGATACCATTGCGGTTCGTGTTTTCCAACGGCACTTGATAATCTTTTTTAAAACAAAAATTTTTTATATTATAAAATTATTTTATTTCCTCGACGGTTGTGCTGAAAGATACCAAATAAGAAAAAAAATTTATAACTTAACTTTCCACGAGAGGCAATTTGGTATCAAAACTGAGTGGAATTGATTTCCTACTTATCATTGTAAAAATGCTTGCAATGGCTTAAGTGAAAACGCTCAAATGTCTGATAATATGAGCTAGTTTATAAGGCCGTATTTGGAACAAGTGACGACACCTATTCACCTCTTTGAATGGGCAGAAATAACCATCCCAAATAATTATCTTAACCTCGATACGAAAAAGAAAAACGAAGAATGGCAAAACGCTGTACTCATCCTGAACCCGTACCATTTACCCAAAAAATTCACTATGTATCTCCCAATGCTATAGTTCAAATAATAGTGAATTACTTCCCAATTACTCCAGAACTAATCACTCAAAAAATCAGGAAACATGAAATGTAATCTAAAACACCGAATTAAATTATGCTGAAACTAACTTATTTATCTTATACTCCTTCTGGGGATTTTTTTGTTTTGACAAATGTTTATCAAAGAACAGCCTCGATAAGTAACCCAGCTTTGTGATATAATAAGCCTTGTTGAAACCGTATAGTTCTGAATAAGTATCGTCACTTAATGAATGTCCTTAAAGCAAAACACCTGTACAATTTAAACTGAAAATATCATTTAAAAACATTATTCGACTGCTTTATCTAAGTATCGATGATATGACGATGATTTATCTAAGTTTATATGACAGGTATCTGACAGCGTACGATTTGAAAAAGTTTCTATCATCTATCCCTTTTTGCCTCCACACTAGATTTGAGAATTTCATTCGTAAGACAACTAGCTATAACAAATAAATTCCGAAATAGATTTTCGGATGGTCAAGGATAAACTAGATGTTAGTTGATATACTTAGATGTTCTTTGAACCCTATTCGGCTCAAATGTGGATTTGAATAAATTTATAGGCTGAAAATTTTCCTATGAAATATATTATACATATATACGTTAAGACAAAAATTGTAATTTTTGCGTATTTTCAAAGTACACATTTTGTCAAACTGTTTTGACACAAAGATCTTCGATTTTCCAAATGATGCCTTGCTGCAGTTAAATATTACATGTAAGCAAAATTAGCCGGGAGTACTACAACTGTACTGCATTTAAAAAAAGTCAGAGGAGGTCAGTTTCCACTCCTCGGACGAAATTTCATGGAATGACGCTAAACTGTCACAACCTGGTCATAATTATCTGTAGTCGTTCGACTGCTAGCGATTATACCCTTAGAATTGACATTTATTATGAGCCAGTAAAAACATGAATGGGTGTTCTATTGCGGATAATACTTCAACAAAAAATTACTGGCCACTCATATGTTAGTGCATACGTTAGAATTAGAATATCCGTTCTTTGATTCTTTCTTCACGTACCCTTATTTATGTCATATATGTCATATCGTCATTCCTTTGAAGGATGTCTGAAACAAATCTATGACACTCAATAAATTTTTGCTTAATCAACAACAAAGGGGAGCGAGTTTTTCATTATCAAAGGATTACACAGTGTGTGTGAGGTTAAGTTCAACAATTTCTTTGTGTTTTCTTTCACAACCCTGCCTTAAATTCATATTCTCTTAAATTTTATATAATTTCCGTTTAAAATCGGTTTTAACCATTGGACGATCTTTGGATCTTCGTCATCGCACACTAAATTCACGGCTACGTTTCAAAGCAAAGGAGTCATTTTAGCATCTTATGAATGTTAAATTATGATTAATCGGTTGTGGATGTGGCGGACGACTCCTTGAACGTGTTATGATAAGAAATGGAAATATTATGTAGGAAAGTGGAAACAACATTGAAGAACTTCTGAAAATCGTTGTCTTCCGTTTTTTTTTGCCCTTAATCTTGTCTGAAGCGTTGTATTTTGCATAAATTTCGCGACTGATTTTAAATTATGACTTTTCGTGTCGTTGTTAGTGTTTCTGCAGTCCTCTGGTGAAGATAAGCGAATTGATGATATTCACGTTTTCTTCCCCCGTTTCCTATAGATGAAAGTTATGAATTGGTTTCTGTATGACAGGTAAGATGAGGATGAAAACGATGTGAGAGGATTTCATTGTATTGAAGCTTCTAGTAGAACATTCATTCTTCTACTACAACATAGCATGTTCTAGTAGAAGGATTTCGGACAAACAACTCTTGCGTATTTGTCGACCTTCTACTAAGGAGTTTGTTTGACGTTTCAGTCTACCATGGAGTGGTGTAAACGATTGTATTTATTTGTGGATTATAACCCCAGCCGAAAATGAAGCTATCCTTTTTTGCATTTCTATCCGATACTCGAAAATACTCCCCACCAATCATACTACTTTGGTAAAAGTTTTAAAGAGCCATTAAAGGAAAAGTACCCAAACACCTGTACCCTATCTCTAAGACCGTTTCAACTTTAATTTTCGCACTCCGCGGCTATAAAGCGTTCGCTAAAAAGAAATTCAATTTGAAATAAGCACTTATACCACCCTTACTGGCAATAAACCGGCTCCCATCCCCAACAGCACCGCTAAGGAGTCGCATTTCGCCGTGTGGAGATGGAAATAAAAATAGGCAAGGTGATCGTCATGGAGGATTTTCGACTTGGTAAGGGCAAAAGGACTAACAAATAACACAGGCGGAGTAGATGAGATGCCAATTGATGGCGTTTGCTAGCAACGAACTCTATCAATAAAACATCTCCCCTATTGACATATTTCGCGGCTTCTCAATTTAATAGGGCAATTTCTTTGCAACGCACGTCTCAACCGAAAAATGACACGAAAACGCGACATGTAGGTGATGAAAATATGTACTTATGGCACAGCTCGCCGTTTTGTTGAAGTTCAATTATTTCTTGTGCTTTTTCCTGAAATTAATCATTCGGACAATTATTGTGTTTCCCTCATTTTATGGGCGTGTATAAGCGTTTTTGTATGGCAAGAGGCTGTGTACATGAATAAGGACTATTGTGCGGAATTGCTTTGGGGACGTGTAGCATAGGTTCGAAAAAAGTTTTTCTGGGTCGTTAAAAAAATTCCCAGAACTAATTTAAAAAGTTGGTCGTTTGTTTGAGAAAATCGTATGAAATATGATGGTAATGTGGATTGGCTGCAGGATATGCAATGGGTCAGACGCCAAGTCTAAATGGTTGAGAATAGTGTCAGCCGATAACAGACGACAGTTTGATATTTGTTCCTACAATCATATTGCCGCACCTTTTAGCACTTCGGAGACTTATTGAAGAATACTCTTGTGCTTCACGCTTGAAAAAAAATCTGAGCAAATAGTTTGAAACTACGAAAGATAGTACCCGGAGTTTAAATAATAAATTAAATTTTGGGCAGGCAGTGACAATAGAGAATTTCGTTTACACTGAGGCATCGAAAAGAATCATTATAAGCACCCACAAGGGAAAAGGCAGATAATATCTTATTGCATCCATTTGGTAAGTCTCCGAAGAGCCTCAGAAAAGGATATGGGTACCACAATTCACAGCATCGTCTGAGTTAAAAACAAATTTATATAACGTCATTTAGTATGTTATTTGAACTGAAAACTGGTGTCCGCAAAGTACTTGAAAGTTTTATACAAAAGATTTGAATTATTGCGGGTTATATAGAGTTTCAGGAGCCTAAAGCAATGTATAGATTGACATTAAACGATCGATCTTGCCGTTACCTCTTGATTATATCTTGATTGTATAAAATCGACAGGATGCGTTTGATTATCAAAATAATAACGATCGACATTATCGATACCGGCGAACTGCAAAAAACATGGGGGGGTGGAAATAGATGTAAATTACGTCAGGAGAAATCGTGGTTGGTTACTAAATCTATCAAATTCAAAGGAAGCATAAGAGCAAAAGGGTTGATATTTTCACAATTTTCACTCATTGCACTTAATCAACGGACCAAATAATAATTAGAACCTTTCCTCATCCGTACAGGATTGCATATATACGTATTCGAAACATACACGAATTCTTTAAAATCGACCCATAACAATATTGTTTTTCATTTTTCCGGTAAGGAAGAATTATTTCATTTTTAGAAGTAAGAATTGATTGCATTTTTGGTCTTAATGAAGCTAAATTGCTGCTTTATTACATATATCTTTTTAAAAGATAAATTTTTTAATGTGTAAATGTATTTAGTTAAAGAATGGTTATTAGATAAAAATTTTGAAATAATTTTTGTTTATTTTTTCTTGTGTCCCGTGGGATTTTGAATTAGTTTACCATTGATTTCTAAGTTGTTGTCAACAAAATAGTGTACACTTTTGACGAACTAATTGATTGTCACTTCGGACAATGGCTTTTAGCCCATCTTGATGACAAATGAATCATCATATGAAGACCCTCTTGAACATTATGACGATGAAGATTACAACTCTGATGAAAAAGTTCTTAATTCCCATCTGAAAATGAAGAAGATACATATTCCCATCTGATGGCAAGATATAAATTCGCACGTGAGGATCAGGAACAAGAACCTCCAGCAAAAAAAGTGCTCGGTGGCAGGCAATTATTTTTGGCAAGGGTAGGAAAGTTTTGAGATTAGGATTCTCGTGAGTTATGAATATTCACTATCGTCTGTACACACGGGTGCTAAAAAATAAATGCAACAAAGTAAAACGCTATAATTTTTGAATTTTTTGTTAAATTTTATTTAATGAAAGTGAAAAATGTCGGAAATAACTTCAAATTTTAGATTCAATTCATTTTACGTCGATTAATATTAGCGGAGAGCGACCATCGGCCGTCATGGTGGCCCACACGATCACCATGGCCGGCACTTGAGCTCTGGTGGCCAATTGAAGGTGTAAATTTTCAGCTGACCTCTCTGGCAAGTAAACCCGATCATTTTGCTTGAATGGTTTCTCATCAGAGAAAACCAAATTTGGCAACTGGCCAATTTCGTGTAAGCGAATCAACTCTTGGGCTCTATTGCGTCTAACTTATTTTTGTGCATCGGTAAGATCTTGAACTTTTTGGAACTTCAACGGCTTTAGTCCATGCTCATTTTTCAATATGTGTTGCAGCCGGTTTCGCGATATGTTCATGTCACGACCGATTTCAGCACCAATGCGACGCAGATTACGCTCAATTCTGGCCTTAAGTTTCCGAATCATTTCTGGTATTCTTACACTTTTTTTTCGTCCACATCCTTGGCGTCGGGAAACGCTACCAGTATCACGGTAACGAAAGATGGTACGAGACAAAACAGATTTATTCACGTTTAAATTTTAGAGAGCTCTAACGATAGCCACTTGTGATTTTCCAGTTAAATGTACAGCAATAACACTATCACGTTTGAATTCCATCACGAATAACTTTTTTTTATAAAACTGCTTTTGTATGCTTGTGAACAATACAATACTGTCGCTGGTCACATTTGAGCATATTTGAGCGTAATGTCATTATTGGTTTGACAAATATATCGGTCTGAAGTTGGTTGCAGTTTTTTTCAGCACCCTTGTATGTGACTTTCATGAGATAAGATTTGGAAAAGGATAAATGGAATAAAGCCATACAATAACCTCTACAAAATCTTTCTCCTGATGGCGTTTATGATGACTAGGAGGTGTGAAAATTTTAGAACATTCAAAAATATGCAAAAATATAAATTTTTGCAAACAAATGAACTAGCGATATTTCCTACATTTGCTGTACATATGTTTGTAAGAAGGATATGTTATAGGATGTTAGATATTTAGATTCGATCAAGGAAGACCGCGAATCTCAGGGCTTTAATCTCACTGAGATTTATTTTCTAAAAATGAGGGATGGTCATTCAAAGGCTCTCTCTCCAAAAACAGAAACAGAAATTTGTAACATCAAATATGTCGGCCATCCCATCTACGCGGTAGAAGCGCAGCGTCTTCGCACTGGACAAAACATGTGCCATAATTGCCAGCAATTCGGCGATAATGTGCCAAATGGCCATGGTGCCATAATTGCTAGCAATTTAACTGCCACGCACAGGGCCGATGCGTCAAATGTGATACCCTCCACCATTTCTAAAAAGGTCCACAGACAATGGAGGAAAAGCTGAAGTGCGTTAACTGCGGTTGAGAACACCCAGCTAGCTACGGGAGATGCACTCGGAATCCCAATAATATTAGAAGGTTAATATCGCAGGTTTCAGCGGTCTAGTCAAAACAATTAACCCTAAAACAACATACACATACGACTATTCCAACTTCCGCGTAAACACATAACACTCAATCACCACAAATGGCCCTTATATTCAGCAAAATTTAAGCCTAATTTCAAAATATGATGTAGAATATGGCGGGGAATATGATCCAAACTATGTTCGCTGCATCACAAAAAGTAACAAATCCTAAACACAAATGAGTTTCGGGAATCAGCTTTCAATCCAGACGTGGAATGCGAATCAATTCATATTTAAACACAAAGATGATGAAGAAAACTTCTCAAGCCTGGAAGATGATTCTGCATCCCCAACTACATTGTGTACAGAAATGAAAGGATGACAGGTTAGGGAAGCGGAACAAGCATTCTGGTGAGAAGAAACGTGAGTCATTATCTCATCAACTCACCTACACACCTAACGTTTGGATGCCACTGCAATCAAAGTACGAACTATCTTCCTTTAGTTTATAGTGGGATCTGGGCACAACCCGGAAAAAGTTTTGAATCACAAAAATTAATTTTGAATCTCCTGAAACGGCGAAAATTTTTATTAGAAACTTTCCCAAAAGAGGACAACATGATCAGATCTCCGTTAAGGGAAAGGAATCCCTACAAACTCCCTCAGATTTTTCAACAACTGATTAGGAGAAGGAATCAAGTTTGAAGGAGAACGAGGTATACAGTTGACCCTGCGCTACGTATAAAAGCTACTCGTATGACCTACGAAATCCTTGCCAAAGTAAGAAAATTTTGAAACGTGCAATGGGAGAGCTTCTCGAAGAGCCTGGAGCCTGGGTGTGACAGTTTCTGGACTTCTGGACAACAACAATGTTGAGGGACTATAAATACACGGCCCAAAACAGGACGCAATACTACGATGCAGATAAGACGGTGGCGTTTGCCGATTCACTGGAAATGCGGTTCCAAGAAAAATTATCGAATGTGGAAAATTTTGAAGCTGGTGATAAACTGCATCCTCGGCCGACAGGCTTCCGAGAGACATCGCCTTCACCAAAGACAGCAGGCAACCAACGGACTATGATTAAAAATGGAACATCATACGAACATGGAACGCACGGAAATAACCTGGACATGACACAATTACAAACACCATGATCTCCTAGCTACCGAACAACATTCTTAAAGTACTTGCGGACATTAACAATACTATAATCCGGTTGTGAAAATATCCCAAAGCATGGGATTCAGCAGTAATTATAGTTTTTCCGAAACCTCATAAGGACCTCACATTTCCTCGAACTTGGAGACCTACAAGCCCCCTATTATATTCGTCGAAAAAGAATGGTTCTACATCAACTCAATGAGGTAATATCCCAAAAAGGTATTATTCCCGAAGAACAATTTAGCTTTAGAGCTATGCAATCTACTGAACTCCAACTAGTAAGAGTAGTCAAACACGTAAGATCAGACTTAAACATTATAAATTCAATTGCCCTAATTATGTTTGACATAGCCCAGGCCTTCGAAAAAGTCTGGCATGCAGAACTAATTTTCGAAATGCAGCAATACAATATGCCACTCAAATTAACGGCTTCTTCTTGGAAGGTAGAACTTTTTACGTCAGAATTCAAAAATATCTCTCCAGCCTGAGACCCATTGAAGTTGGAGTACCATATTTACTGCAGACTGGCGCTCTCTGCTTCCAAGAGTTAAACTATCTTTGTATGCTGACGATACTTATATATTCAATACATCACGACAAGCAGGAGTCATCAAGTTCAATAGATGCACTATTGGAATACTTTTGCAAATAGAAAATGAAGATGCATATCGACCAACTTCAGAGCCTTTTTATTACAAAGAAAAAACACCAAATCCCACCGACCCATACTATAAAGACCCATACAATAAATATTATGGAGTTACGCTCAAAAACACGCAAACAACACATCCAAAGTAAACGAGAACACTGCATTGGACTCCTCTCCTCCCTATACCCCATCCACAAATCCAAAAGACTGGGTCTTAAGAACAGAGTGCTCATATACATACAAGTCATACGAATGACGCTACTCAACGGTAGTTTCGCTTTCTACCACACGGCAAAGACAAAGAAAAGAGCATTCCAGTCGTTTCAAAACACTGTAGTCAGAAGTGTGGCATGAGCACCATGAAGGACACAGAAGGACCTGAAAGTAGAAACTGCACAAAAATTCGTACGTGATAATATGCTGAAACACTTCGACAAATCGACAACCATGTTAACACTACACTGGCATTCCTGTGAACTTTCAAAAGAGAGATAACTTTAGATATCGCACCATACGGCAAATAATACAGTAGAACCCTAACTTAAATGAAAAATTTGCTATTTTATAACTAAATTACCATATTTCAAAATCCAAAATTGGCCCGAGCAGATAATTGAGTACTAGTAGTGCTCACAGCCGCGAGCGAGTCAAGATGCTTAGTCGCACCAACTCCATACCCCACACATTTCAAGAAAGAATATATAATTAATGAAATTCTTATTATTTTCCACTTTTAATATGAGGTTTACAGTATCCAAAGTAAAAACCTCAACCTTAAAATGGATAAGAATAATGAATTTTAACTTTTAAGAAAGTTGCTAACACCCGCATCAACTATTCGAAGAGGATATTTAGATTTAGGTAGTTTGCTTCTGTACGCAAACAAAAAAGTCTTGTTTTAAAGATAAATAGTTATAAAAATTATAAAGTTTATCTAAGCTAAAAGTCAATAAAGTTTATCTAAGGTGTTAAGAATTTCTAGTGCTTCTAAAATATTGAGTTTATAGGACTTAAATAAATTATGGAGATCTGTAAATTTTCCATTGATTGGAATTCATGGTTGGTTTCTAGGAAGTGGTTTGCTACGTTAGAATTGGATTTTTGATGAATATAAAATTTGAAATGCTCATTAAATCTGGCTTTAAAGGATCTACCTGTTTGGCCAATAAACCCACAATTACATTCTCCTACATTTTAAAAATGGAATTGAATTCACAATAACGAGTTTGCATTGAATTTCGCGTTAAAAACGATTTCATTGGTGCGACGATATTGCGGAAAAGTGACATAGAAAAATGCTTCGGCAACTATACTCCGAAGAAACAGTCGTTTATCAGTGACACGAACGTTTCAGACGTGGCCGTGAACGCAATTGAAGGCCCTCGACATCGAAAACCGACGAAAACATCAACAAAATCAAAGAATGAATAACCGTAAACCGCGAAATGAGCATCAGAGAGAAGGCAGAAGAGTTGGACATTGTTTTTGGATCCGTTCAAGACATTTTGGTTAATGATTTGGGTCGCAGACGTGCCACTGCAAAGGTGATGCCGAAGTCCTGAATTTCATGCAAAATAGAGACCGCGTTGATGTCCCAAAAGATATGATTACCAAGGACAAATCCGACCCAACATTCATCAAACGGATCATTACTGGAGACGGGACGCTGATATATGAGTATGTCACGCAATCCAGACATGAAGCGATTGAATGGCGTGCACCGAATGAGTCGCGACCGAATAAATCACGTCGTTTTCAGTCGAAAAAAGGCGATGCTCACAGTTTTAATGGATTACAAGGGTGTTGCATATCAAAAATTCTTTTCAAAAGGCCAGACCATCAACAAGGATTATTATTTGGGCGTTATTAGAGGTTTGTGTGAAGCGATTCGCCAAAAAAGACCGAATTTGTGGGGAAAAATCTCGTGGATCTACGGAACAGCAAGATCCAATTGGCTCCCTGCGACTTTTTCCTATTCGTTCGACTCAGGAAACCGCTCCGCAGAGCTCGTTTCCGCACCAGAGAAGAGATCATGGAAAAATCGAAGCTGGCATTGATGGCCATACCGCAAACCGAAAATATAAAATATGTTTCGAGGATCAGATAAAACACTGGCGTAAGTGAGTTGCAGTTGATGGGAAGTACTTTGAAGAGCACAATATCAATTTTGGTGCATAACCTTGTATTCGAATTTCCTGAATAAATTTTGACCAAGGGAGCAGTGTATTAAACTGAAGTCTTAGCGATTATTTATGTAATGTACAGAAGAAAGTGAAATTCACGAATTCAAAATACGCCATATCTTTGCAAGCCTGTTGCTCAACAGTAAATAAATTATGATAAGTGGTAATCCAAAGTATTTGAGCTACTTCAAAAATATGGAAGTAGTGAATGTTTTAACTGCCTTATTGCTCAATTACACAGCATTCAATTCAGTAATACCTTAGTATATAGTCAAATTTAATAATATATTAAATAAATTAAACCAAAGATTCAAGCAACTAGTTGCACCAATTCTATATTTCAATCCATTTAACTATGAATTATTAGTAATTTCGAAGTTTAAAGCATGCATTCTTGAATATAAGGCTTTTCGATAGCTCAAAATAAATTTTAGACGCTACATGAACCATACCAGCTTCTTTGGAAAATTGAGCAGGAACACCAAGTTTGATTTCTGCGAAACTATATAAATGCCAGAAATGTTAGCTACAATTACTTTCAACAAAGATATTTTAGAAAAAATTATCACAATTATATAAAGAAATAGACTCATGAAAGTCTGATCTTTCCCATGCAAAATAATGGTTATCAAATAAATTCAAGCAATAGTTGTGCACATACAAATGAATACTGTAATCCTTTGATTAATTTCCCACCTCAATAGAATGCTAATCTTACCGATCAAAGAACAACAAATATCTCCACAAATAAACAATCCTTTTTAATTCGTATCAACCCAACCGAAAAATCTATCTGATGAAGACCTTTCGATGCGAACTAATAAATTTAAAAATGAAGATAGATAAATGAAAACAATGCAATTGCATCAAACTTGAAAACTCCTTGCAACCTTAACTATTAAGAACTCAGAATTTCGCACATACAAATGAAGTCAAAAATATTATTATACCACAGAGATTTATACCTAACAAATTTTCTTAATTGGAAAAAAATAAATATATTATGATGAATTGTGATTATTTTTGAATTAACTAAGAATAAAGTGTAGAATAACGCTCATTTTGGCAGATTTAAATGGTACGTCAGGTTACATATTTTTATACTCTCGTAGATATTTTTTGGAAATGGCGGTTAAATGAACACAAAAAAATTTTGTGATAATGCGTCTAAACAAAAAAAATGTTGAAAAACATGTTTCCCGGGCGGATTTTCCATTTACACCATGGATATGAGCCGTAAAGATCCCCTTTAAAATCTTTTTGAGCTCTACTTTGCGCTAAGGTAACCCAAAAGTCTAAATTTTTTGAATTGATAAAGTCAAACGATTCGCCGTTTAATGTGTGTATTAAAATGCTATTATCACCTGTTAGGACCTCAAAACATGGCACATTTTCTATAGAGTTAAACAACTATGGTCGAGTACAAGAAAAATTTAGTTTTTCATTTTCCAAACCATGCCAAAATACCGCCAATTTTGGAGACCGCCAACACCGACCCCTCAAAAAACTCTGCTCCATGGCTGATAGTTAATCTCTGGAACGGCGAGTCTGAAATAAAAATATCAAAATTGGTTTTGAATAGAAAGGCCGTCTTGAACAAGAACTGACCAGAAAATTGGAAAAATTCAAAAAAATAAAATTCTTTCTAATTTGAAAATTCTTTCTTCAAAACAAAACATTTTCCAAAACAAAGGTTTTGAATAGAAAGGCCGTCTTGAACAAGAACTGACCAGAAAATTGGAAAAATTCAAAAAAATAAAATTCTTTCTAATTTGAAAATTCTTTCCTCAAAACAAAACATTTTCCAAAACAAAGTTTTTCATTCAAAGTTGACAACTTTCTTAGGTCAGCCATTTCGACCACCTCTTTACCTACGAACGTATGCTTTGGGACAACTGCTCACAGAGTTTTGCTATAACATTTGCTGTTTCTTCACATATTTCTCCCAAACAACTTGAAAGTCGTTGGTTAATTTTTCAAATACTGGTTTGACGAGCTCCTGAATTTTTAAATTAGAGCTGGTTTATGTGGGAATAGGGTGTCTCAGGGTGTATCAGCTTTTGCCTTGACGTATTTACACCATTCTGGTTTGGAGTTTTCTTGTTGTGACAGTGTACAGCGTGTAGAATTTTTATAGTAAATACGGGACCCTATCTCCTTTTGTCATATTTACGAAAGAATTTGAATTAAGCTGTATAGCCACGGAATACTGAGCTGACATCTCTTCCATTACTTTTCCTGTCAAGTTCGAAATTTTCGGAGGTGAAGATTTTATTTTCTTTTTTTCCTTTTTTCTTTCTTCTGTTTTTATTTTCTTTCTTTATATTCGTGAAGATCTTTATTATATATATTTGGCACTACTACGCTTTTCAGAATTTTTGAAAATTTCTACGCTACCCTCAACTTCCATGTGACCGGAACTACTCGCATAATTTGCGCTGCATTCATGACACTCAATGTCTTACCAAATTTGAAAGTCATCTTGTTTCAGTTTTATTTTTCGTCACAGATTTTAGAGGAAACATAGTTATCTCCATTGTTAACTCCCTAGTTAACTAACACCACGTTTCGATCAAATACCATTACCGAACACTGCTGATTCGTCTTCGACCGAACTTTGATTTTTTGTTTTTTGCATCTCTACTCGACCAATTTTTTCAATATAAATAAGAGAAACAGCTTATGTTGTTATTTGATTATTTTCCAAAGATATATTATAAGTCGTTATACTAAAATTTGACATAGAATCTATCAACAAGTTAAAGAGCTTCAAGCCATTCACGTACGCATCTAGTAATCGCATGATAAAAACAATACGCTGAACAATTTCATATCCTGTGTTTATCTTTTTACGCAAACTTATTTGTCGATTATTACACTCACACCCAACATTGATCTTAAATCCATGTCTACATACAGCAGTCTTGGTAAACTTTACATCTTCGGAAGTTTGACACTTTAACATAGCAGCCAACTCCGAAAACACAAGTGGAAACGCTAAGATACAGAACCCAAAATCTTCATTAATTTTTACATCAAAGTCGATGCTTGTTGATAATTTTCAGCAAATTTACTTGCGAAAGAAGTGCTATGCTCAGCAGTGTGTTGATTGCACGAAAATTCACGAGAATGTCTGTTTTTTCGGTTCGTTACGTTTAGCGGTTTTAACCCTTTTGTATAATTATAAGCTCTTTTTCAGGAGGCATTTTTAAATGAGAGAGTACTTCTGCAACGACTAAAATAGAACTGGGAACCCATTAGAAAGCAAACAATGGTTTTGTTCTTGTTTTTTCGAGAAAAGTGGGAGCGGGAACCCAACCGAGCGGCAGCGGCGCAAAGCGCCTGCGCGAGCCGAGAGTATGCGCTCACAAAAGTTGATGTTTCTCGCTTCGGTTAAAAATTTTCGTGTAATATTTTTGGAGTTACTTTAAATGTCAAAAGAATCGAAATATGTAAAAAATCGGTTTTTTCGAAATTCTAATAGTTTATAGTAGCTTAACAATACAATTAGGATACAAGTACATGTATTATACTTGATATCAAAGATAAAGTCACCGTTATAAAATTTTTTAAGAGTTTCATCCACATTCCTTTTTAAAGGCTTTCTCAGTCAAAGTCATCAGAAGTGAAAATGGTGCCACAAAATATTATTTCTACTGTGTTTACGATATGTAAATATATATCACCTGCCTTCGACGCTAGGTTCTTTATTACTGATTCATATTGTAAAATATTATTTTTACGTACATTTTTCAGTTAATCCTTGTCAAGTAATGTGTTTTTTTACTATTATTTATGAATGAGTAAGTATACTTATAAGCATAAGAGTCAACATATGGCGCTTGTATGTTTATACTTTCAATATATGTTTATTGAAGTTTAGTTGTTTATATTATAGGTTCTGCGCGATAGCATATGAATACCAAATAAAATTTGAAAAAAAATCCTGTTCCTAAAATAAGCCTAGCATTACTAAATGCATAGACACAACAAACGAAAATATTAGCATGAATGCATCGCGCATTTTCCTTAGTTTCTTCGTATCAAGGATTCGCTAGTATTAAGCTGAGTACAAACGGCAAATTATCCAATGTTCGCTCGTTTGGTATTGTGAAATTTATTTACATGGATTAATGTGTGCAAAATAACCGAACAAGCAATTTTGCCAGGTTTGTTACCGTTACTGCTGAATAATGGAATTAGGACAAATTTGATTATCCTGCTGGTTTTACATTGTGGACGAGTCCATGCATAAAATATTCATTTAGCGCGAATATAATGCTGCGAAACGCAATCACGAGTACCAAGGATTGTTCAGGTGTGAGATCCACTATAGTGTACGTACGTATAACGCTGGCAGCTACTAAGTTGGAGTCAACACGATACCTGGTCAAACGAGCGATGCACGGTGTAAATTATTCATTCAAAATGGTAGGTATCTAGCCAAGTCCTTTATCTGACGATATTCAATTAAATAGCCGATGAGGTAAACGTTATCCGTTTCGCTAGTTCAGCGTTTGCAATAGAGTTGGTGTATGTTTCAGGTAGACCAGATTAGGGAGTGAGGATTATTGTTTCTATATTTCAATATTGCCATAAAATATCAAATGTTTCCACAGACCAAGCATAAAATAGAAGGATACACATATTTGAAATTCCGGTATACTTTCATCAGTTGGAAATAACGATCCTTTGAATAATATGCAACTTGTATTTTCTACACGTAAGATGCATCCAATATCCATAAATTTTCGATTTGAATCAATTGCTTGTTTATTAACTGAATATATGGCTTAAATCATTTTCCATGTATTATTGGACTGGTCGTTTTCCCGATTGCCAACTAATGATTTCAATTAAGGATATTGATTCCGTTCATTAAAGTGCTTTCATATTAGTAGTGCAATTATTAAAATGAATGTTTCCTATGCAATATGTGTAGAGCCAGACGGGGTTCAAACCAATCGCAGACTAGAATTGTGTCGATTTTTATTGATTGATTAAATTTTGAAAATTCATGCTAAAAACATATTCATATCGTTGAAATTTCACATTTATGACATGGATGGACCGAAGGCATCCTTCCGTGCTAGATAGAGTACTTACCGTTTGAGGGGAAGCCACTACAAACGTCGGGAAAAAATTTACAAAGATAAGGAATTGAACAAAAGCCTTATATAGGGACATCCGCCCTAAAGTATATTTCAGCCTCATCATATTGGGAGAACTGAGAAATTAACCGAGAAAACATAGCCCCAGAACGTCGATAAATACTAAAGACGAGAACTTGAATTATTCTCTTTAACGGCATTTGAAACGAACGTTTACCGCCTGGTAAGGGCAGATTTCTTTATTTAAATTTATTTTTTGCTTAAATTTTTATTTATCTCATTTTGTTAGCTAATGGGTGCAACATAGGCCGAACTATTTGGTCTAATCCAAATAACGCTAAGGAAAAACAGAAATATTTTTTTTAAATCCTAGTTGCATTGTTAATAAATAGCTCATAACCTACCGGAGAAACATACAAATCTTCAAGACATTCAAACGAATGACACATGCTGAGCCTACAAGAAGTTGAAAGGAAGCATGAATGATTTCCTGTGGACTGCCCGAGCTCACAAGTACCTAAAATTTCTAGGGTAGAATCGTGCAGCAGAACTAGAAAGCGTGGGTAAAACAAAACTCGGAATATATTAGACTTTGGCTAGAGGACTAGATGGATCATACGAGAAAAAATGGAAGAATAGAAAGAATAGAAAGTCAAACCCCAAAGTGAAGAATAACCCTTCCTTGCCACGTAGGGGATAAAACACTTGGTTTTTTTTCTTAACTTTAAGTATCTATTACGTTTAAGAACGTAAAAGGAATCGCTTATATCAATATTTGTCAATAATTCCAGAGAAGCAGTACCTATCCAGGGCATTGGCTTCGTGCTACATTAGGTTATCTGTCTGTGCTAACTCAAACAAACTCGCGCAGGATTTCAAGCACCATAATGCTGTGAGTATGATCGCCATTGATTTTTCAGATTGAGGTTGTAGTTTCTTTTAATTCCCGAGTGAAGAATAAAGTTTTATGCATTATAATTCGAAAGGATTGTTATATTTTAATATCTATTATCGAACTCTAGTCTGTCTGATCCGTCAAACAAGTCTTTATTTCGCCAAATTTTCTAGTTTGCGCGGTAATTGTATGTTCATATCTTTGTGAAAATAAGATAGGGATATATTATATAATACTATTTTCACTTTTTTTATAAAAAATGATTTTAGTTTTAAATTTACTTTTTTTTTCATTTGTTATTAGATGTCAAACAATCTTCGATCTTGTTTGTAACGAGATCAGTTGCTTGAAAACTTGAAGAACAGATTGGAAGTGAGAGTGTATGTTCAAGAAGAGAATCCCTCAGGAAAATTCTGAAGAAGACAATGTTGATATGTAAAACGCCAGTTTGAATGTCAGTTTTTTGCAGTCCTGAAGTCAAGGACGCCCGACTTACAATCTAAGAGGCAAAAATGGGCTTGTGTGGAGAACGAGATGTATTTCTCGATTTTAGGTGTGTAAAAATTTATCCTTTTGAAGTTCTTTTAATTTTCCTTCAATTTAAATCGAATATTTCCGTTCCGTATTAAACGCTGTCTTTGCATTCGGATCAAAATGTTTCCGCCCCATTGCATTCTGTGTCTTTTGGTTTGTGTATTATTGCTTTTGAGATATATGCTTCTAATTTCATGCATCTGATTCACTTTTTTGCATCTAAATCGACAATCTACAGACAATCTTCATGTACTGGGCCCAAAAGGCGTTGCTGCCAATGCAACAACGGTTGAAGAGTTTCGGGGTTGTTAATAGAATCAAGAAATTATTCTGATATATTTTTGGCGAAAAAATCAAGATTAAAAATCAAAGAAGAATATATGAGACTCGTTGCTGGCGAAAAAAAGGAATTTTATCATTATTACACCGATGAAGTATTGATAAGAGGATACACTACGGGTATTCTATTATTATGCTTTAAGGAAGTCGTTAAATGTCAATGACAATCGATTGTGGATTAAAGCGAATATGAGCCCATTCTATCCATGCATTTCTTCAAGCCAAAGATTTAGCATTGTATAAGCATTTTTACGCTTTTATACAAATTGCTACGAGAAATTTGGAAGAAAAATTCACACCCATTGATCATCTATGAACTTTTTTCTTTTATAACCTAGAGGCTGAAATAATTACACACCTAGAGGCTGATGTACTGTAGATGAGCAGTAATTAGAGTTTGGAGGACACTGCAGATGCCGGGTATACATAAATGAGAAACTAGATAAAAATTTATTTAAAAAAATCAGAATCAAACATGCTGAAATCTTTTATATGGTATTTATTAGGTGTAAGAATGTGTTTTAAACGATTTACAAAAGATGGAATAACTAGTATTACACCGAATCAGATTACCTTGTAACTTATACATTTTTTTGTTCGGAACATTCCGTCGTTCCCCATCACTTTCTTCAAATCGCCCACACATGCGTTACGCCGGTACGCCACCATCGTTGTGATGTTCCGTTCCGTTTATATTTATTAAAATATTTTATAAATAAAATAAAAATAATTTATTAAAACAATACAATTTTCCTCTCATAGTCTATGTCACTTCGCTGAAGTGTATACAATACGCAGGTATTGTGCTCCAACTATATTTGTACTTTTGTAGAGAACATACTCTATCAATATAAATATGTGAATGTTGGCTCCGGTGTTTTAAATTTGACTTTGACATCAGTGACAAAGATCAAAGGCATTGAACGATTTTTTTTAATTGTGAACAACTGCTCCAAAAGAAAAATTGGAAGAGTTCTTTGCATCGAATAGTGACGAGAAGGAAGGAGGATCCATTACAATAATTAAAAATGCAAAAAACTTTAACGACCAAACGGAATATTCATGGCAAGAATATATTGCTGTACATCTTGTGGGATCAACTGTGAGTGATCTACTATGAGCAACTTCAGCCTAACGAAACTCTCACTGCGAAGTATTATTAACAACAATTGAGTCGAAAATAAAAGCTTGTACGTCCTCAATATGTCAAAAGACATGACAAAGTGATCTTTCACCAAAATTTGTTGCGATATTTGTCAAGGAAATTTCTGACGCACTGGACTTGGGTGTCCTATCACACCTACCGTATTCTTCATACATTGCTCGTTCGGACTACAACTTGTTCCAATCAATGACTCATGATGTTTGACCAGTCGATTGTTAATGCAAGGATTCTTTTGTTATGTTAAAAATAAAATGAATAACATCGGCAAAAAAGTCACTGCCATTGAATCTTTGGAGACTTTGAACCAGTATCTTGTAAAACCATATCATATAACTTTAGGCAACCCAGGCTAATGTGAAGAAAGTCGTATTTGAAACTCAACGTCCATGTGAAATCTACCCAAATAGAAAAGAAATGAAAAGTAAACCAGGCTGTATATCCTGTCATCGTGCATTATGTGTACTACACTACACTGTGGTAAGATTATCTTCTTTCCTTCATAAATAAAATACAATTATTTTGCCAAAATACAAAACACATTAAAATTAAATACTCCGTGAATTTCCCTTCTCCATTTCCAAGAGGAAGGAAGAAGAAGGAATTCGTTGAAAGATCTATTAAATTATAGATTTTTTCATATAGCTACCTACCAGTAAAAACTGCAGCTGAAATTTTAGCTCTTAGTATTAGAAAATAATACTATAAATTTGTCATTTTTTCTGTTTTTCTATTTGTGCAAACGACATCCCATTGAGCAAACATATAACTCCGCGGAAGTGTGGCTAGTAATAATATTTTTATATCAGGTCCATTTCAGTGAATTCCATTTACGCCCTGAGTGATGGCAACCAAACAAATATCCTATTATAGCTGGAACTTAGCCTTAAAATGCCTAACCCATGGCATTGGCCACGCCTCTTTCGTCTCGCCTTGCTAGGCCATTGAATAACAGTGTTTAAGCGAGAGGCACCACTGAAATATCAAGCCTTAATCCTTTCTTGTGCTCGAATATGCCCTTCTTTAGATAAGAACGTGATATTTCTCTCAAGCGTATCCGTAACAGTTTGCCTCCCGCAACTTTTCATTAAATCCCCAAAATTTCACACTAATATTTTGCATATGCAGGACAGTGAAGTGACAAACATCAATGCAGATCCCTAGGCAAAGTAGACAATCGAAAAACTATGACTTTGAAACACTCGAGAGGGCTGAGCAGCTGCGAAGGGAAGAAATCTATCTCGCTTCACTTTCAACTGATGAAATGATCCAGGACACTTATCAGTCACGAGCCTCGTATTTTGTTCATTCACCGTTTCTAGCCTAGTGCGAGGGGCCTCTCTTTCTCCTCTTGTACTTCTCGATATATTCTCTTCTCCTGTACGGGTAGATCCTTTTTCGTTTATCAGCATGGAGCGCCGTAGTAATCGTTCCAGCATCACCTGCTCACAAAAAACTGCAAATTCTGATTTTGTTTTGAATTTATACTAAGAGCAAAAGCCAATATTTTGGCTTACTCCCTTTAATTCTATTGTCAGGATACGTTGGTCGAACTCGATTAAAGCACTATCTTCAACTTTACATTTCGGAAAATCGGACAATGCAGCCTGTCATAAGTCGATGAGAATGATGCTTAAAATTACTGAAACAAGCTAGGAATTGCTTTTGCACCCTCACTAATGCTGGAGGGAAAACCGTCACTCAAATAAGATGTTCTAGTTTTGTGGAAGGGACGAATTTTCCTACAAAAAGGAGCTTTCGAATGAATACAATACTGCTGTAGGCGAGTATGTTCACAAATGAAGTCTAATTTACTAAACTTAATTATTTTAGTTGACTATATCTGATACTTATTGAGTTTTATGTGAAGAATTAAATATTTTTTGTAGTTATTACACAGAATCGCTTTTTTCGTTCTTGGGTTATACTCCCATCCTCGGTGTTGTTTTCAAACATGTGAGCGCATTCAGAATGAAATATGTTATATGCTCAGGAGTTATTTTTATGACACTCTTAGACCTTAAGAAAGCAACTACAAAATCGCCGAAAAAACTCCTAAAACAATTGAGGATTCATAAGAAGAAATATAAGTAAAATGCATCGTCAATCTATCGAAAGGTTATGAATTAATTGAAGTTTGTCTTTGCATGGACATATGTAATATGTAATAAGGTTTTCAGGACAAGTTCTGCACAGACATCAAATAGATCAAGCAAAGTCAAAATTATTATTTCAAACATCTTTCCACGAATTCCTTGCAGGTAATGATAGAAGAACGATTAAATTGGGATCCAAGCAGATGTTATCTGTATATCCTTTAGCGCCAGAATAGTGGCAGAAATAAATTTAAAAGTAATTAACGCAGGGTCTGCAAAATCATCTTCGAATTACAGATTAACACTGATGCATGACTTCAAAAAGAGACCGATGTCTATGGGAAAAATTTTAAGACTCAAAATGCAAAGGTGATATGAAAAAAGCACTTTTGACAATAGTGTTGAAACATTGGGCTGTTAGACTTTAGCTTTAAAATATTATCGAAGCATTACACATTACACATGGTTTTTACGCGCCCACGATACCCCCCCCCCCCCCGCCTGATCGGCTTTTTCTGAGTTTCTGACTTTCTCCTGTAAATTTTGTTTGAAATAAGGTGACTCTATACAAACCATAAGCACGCTAAAACTTTCCAATCCATGGTTCTAGAACATAATGGCGCGGAGTCAGGTTTGGGATATAAAAGCAATTGTTTTACGTCTTACGTTTAATTGTATCAAGATTTGATTCAGTTGAGAGGACACCGGTACCTAAAAAGTATTTATAAGCAAATGCGTTAAAGAATCATGCGTTCAGATGGATGAGCTAGGCACAAAGTTGACCATAATCTAATTTGGTATTTCTTTCAAAAAACTGTAAAGGATTTTCAATCACTTATCATCATAATGTGATGTGGCTTTTTTGCTTGATGGCCAACATTTGGATGGATGGATACATTTCAGGTACAATTCGTTCTAGATGTAAACATCGACATCCCGATGAGCGTTAGATAGATGAAGATATCATATCGTAGAATTTTGATATGGAAAATTGGTTTATATTATATAATTTCGTTACGGGGAGCGAAAAAATCAGTGCGAAATAAATAACTATCGTCAACTTTTTAGAAAGGAATACAATATCAAAGTTATGCACTATATTCTCTTTAATCCTTTGAAATTTCGGCCTCGAAGCTCTATTCAATCTGTTCAACTAATCCTTCAGAAATTTTCACCGTTACCAGTAATTAGAACCATATGTGTATAATATCTCACTAGGGTTCAGTAAATTGAGCAGTCCACGTCCGACAACACTCGCCCCTTAACACGTTATCCTGTCACAATAATTATAGCCGTAAGCTTGCGACAAAGTTTCAATTTAATTTACTAAAACATGGACAGTGAAATGCAGTTTTTTGGGGTGACGGTGGTCTATTCCAAAGGACAGTCATTTAAATTGCACAGTATTCAGCCGATAGCACTTTAGCACAGACAATTAGTTTCTGCATTGTTCCCCGAAATTGTGGTTTCCGGTGATGCTTCCTGTGGTGTGTAAGTCAATACTAAAATTTTAGATATATAATAGTTGTTGCCCAAGCGAACGTGTCAATTGAAGCGATAAACGTTGCGATATTAATCTTGATTTGATCATTTTGATATGGTTAGAGTGGTTTTTATTAGTTTCATTAGTTAAACTACTTTACGAAAACTGCCAGTCAATATATTCGTTTGTCTAAGGAAATAGCCATTTAACCGTCAAAAGTTATTCGTATCGAATTGCGGACAAGAACAAACATATGCTATGTCCTTTAAATCTACGACATGACTGCTAAATTTTCATTTCAGCCTCTCCTACCAATAAAATATGATAACCAGAAAAAATTTATTACACTTTTAATGAGTAATTTTACGAGTAGCTGCATTGCAGAAATATCCATCGTAGCTTTCAGTCGACCAAGGATTATTATTAAAATTCTACGCTGTCAGCTTATGCACTCATACAAATGGAGCTAACGAACAAACATTCACTTGGCGTAGAGAAAGAAAAGCATTCAATTTTCCGAAATTGGAGATAATCTCTAGGATCGATTTATGGCACTTCCATATCCTCTGAATAGGGAAGTTTAATGGCTGTTGCCGAATGTAGCACTGTGACGACCATATGTGCGAAGGACATATCGAGGAATCTTGACGCCCGATAAGAAGTCTCCAGACAAAAGTGGCAAGTTGGATTGCAAGTGTCGATTAAACAACGAAACATATCAAGTATGTACATTTCGATCCTTAACCCTCCAGTAAAGCGAACGAACGCCATGACAACATTTCCACCATTGAACCTCTTATTTGGAGGGTTGTCTTGAAGGTTTGTGCTAGTTCTCTGCTTTTGCAAAGAGTGACAACGTCTGTAGGAGGGTTAAAATTCGGTTAGCTTACAGATCCGAGCTGAAATTGCATTTGATTTCAGCTCATACATATCTGAATCATCTGTATATCGTGGCTAGTAGAGGGGGTATGATGTCACCCTATGTAGAACTCTCGCGATGTCACACAGCCCTGACGCTAATACCGTAAGCGCATTATGTTCTTTCGGTGTTTGCTCCTTTGGGATTTGTTTTCTTCGTCGTATTTATTGATGGGAATCTTGCGTTCGCCTGGATGTTTCCGTTCCCTTTTCTCCTTGGCCCAGAATGTCGCATCATGATTGGGATTTCAAGTCCCGTCAAACTGCAGAAGTGTAAAAAGTTAATCTCAAAACCAATTCTTCAAGCTTTATGTCGATTCCTTATCTTCTGTCAGGTTAAACGATAAAGAAGTACCTGATTTAGCGTTTTAGCTTTTTCACCCCATATAATGTTCACCCGGTTTACCGATGATGAGATATGAAAATTTTGACCCTTGACAAGGGGGTAAAGTTGCGAGTCGTCTCAAAGTTTCATTTTGTAGGCTTTTGCTTTGACACGAAATGCCTAAACAAACAGCATAATACACGAGCAAGCGTACCTTTGCCTTTATCGAGCCCCTCAATGTAATTTCAACGAAATTATCCTGGATATTTTTGGGTAGTAAGTTTTCTTGTTTCTGTTTACTTGGGACTTTCTCATTTTATTTTGTCTTATTGTAAGTACAACTTGGAATATCTTTGCCTTCCACACGGAGCAAATCTACGTTCTTCCTGGAATTTGACTTTGCCTTTTTGGTTCAAGGCTTCGCACAGATAAGGAACTTTAGTGTAGCGATGCCTGAAACAGTGAAATAGGATGAAATTTGAATAATTGATGCCGCGTAATTATTCATTTTCAATTTGTTCTTTGCCGGGAAATAATGCCATGGAAATTGCTACGTACGAGAGACGTGAGTGCAAAAAGGAGTGAGTAGGAATGAGATTTTAACGTTGTTTTGTTTTAAGGCGCGTGAGTAAAATGGCGATGAATTCAAATGAGGTCCACATGAAGCATCAAATTATAATTTTCCAACCAATCCGCTGTTTTCAGATATGCGGGAAATATGACATATCCGTTGCAGATATCCTTGTGTACTACAAATTCATTTGCAAACATGTTACTTCACTGATGACACAATGGACATATCTACTCTCACTGCGTCAATAAAATAATTTGTTTGAATATTTAAACAAATAGAATATTTGAATTCGATTCTATTGAAATTATGCACTAGAGAAAACTTAGAGACCAAGAAATTTCAGGATCACCCTTCAATTCTCGTTAGTAAGGACTCACAAAATTTTATTTCCAATTATTGGTAAGTACGTTGTCACTGTAAATTTAGACATAAAATTTACACCGCTCTTGCTGTAGCGTTTATAGATGATGAAGCCTTGTAAATCCTTGCGAAAGAAATTCGGGTTTATTTATTTTTTAAACGCGAATCATAAAACGCGTTCCCCTTATTTACACTCCAATATCATAAGGAACGTGGAAGTATATCCAGAAACACGTATTCGGATATAGCAGGGATCACAGTTGTGTTTCTTTTACAGGATTCTAATGAATTCATCAAAGAGGCAATGAATGTGGCAGGCCATTCGCTTGTTGTAGCAAGAGCAAGAAAACTTTATTAAGGTTAAAAATAATTCTCAACGAAGTTAGGGCACTGTTTTGAATCCTTTGTGTACTGCATCGTCATCAAAGTTTTAGTATGAATTTCCTATTGTATGGATCCCTTCTTCCCTTGAGTTTTTATAACATTTTATGTTTTTGCGAAGATCATTACCATGGGAGAAGTCATAACGAAGGAGGCTCGTGCTGATCCACAAGGGGAAGGGGAACGCAGAGCAACCATCTACATATCGGCCCCTATGTATGCTGAACGCCGCTGGGAAGGTACTCGAGAGGCTCATTAGAGAAAGACTTGGAGAAGCCATTCGAACTGCCGGGGATCTGTCTCCTCGGCAGTACGGCTTCAGGGCTGGTCGATCCAGAATTGATGCAATAGCAGAGGTAGTGAGCGCGGTCCAGCAGGCAGAAGCCCACAAACATGACTCGAGACGAATAGTACTGCTCATAACTCTCGATGTGAGAAATGCTTTCAACTCTGCTAGATGGACAGATATTTTTGGTGCTCTGGAATATTTCAGGGTGCCGAGGTACATGATGCGGATATTGAAAGACTACCTCAAAAATCGGAAACTCATTTTTGACTCGTTGGGAGGCCGGCGAAGAATTGATTTGACATCAGGGGTCGCGCAAGGTTCCGTCCTGGGCCCGGACCTCTGGAATGTCTCGAACGAAGAGTCGCGCCTAGTTGGCTAGGCAGATGACGTAGCAGCACTAGTCTCCGGACGTACTGTTGGACAGACGCAGTTCAAACTGGGTGCGGTAATACGCCGAGTGAGCGAGTAGATGACAGACCATGGGCTTAGCCTAGCGCTGGAAAAGACCGAGGTTGTCGTCCTCACCAAGAAGCGAATCCCTCGGGTTATGCCGGTTCGGGAGGGGGAAATGATCATCGAGTCAAAAAAATCAATCAGATACCTTGGCTTGATGATTGACTCGAGGATGAGTTTTTTCGAGCAGGTTCGAGCGTCAGCAGATAAGGCCTCCGTACGGGTATCAGCGCTAAACCGCATTATAACCAACACGCAGGGGCCAACCTCGAGCAAAAGACGTCTACTGATGAGTGCAATGGAGTCAGTGCTCTTGTATGGCTCCGAGGTTTGGGCTGATGCTCTTAATAAAGAGACGTACCGAAGGCGTCTGGCACAGGTGCAGAGGCAAGGAGCTTTACGGATAGCCGCTGCATACCGCACTGTCTCTGAACCTGCAGTGCTGGTAATCTCGAGGGTGGTTCCAATTAAATTACTTGTAGACGAACCAAAACGTATATACTCACGTGGGGGGGGGGGGAGTCGGCGAGAGAAACCGTCAGCCGAGAGGAACGGAGAAGAGCCCTTATCTTATGGCAGCAAACATGGGAAAACGAAACGCGAGGCAGGTGGACCGCACGGCTGATAAGTGACTTGGGGCCGTGGTTCTACGGAATGCATGGTGAGACTGATTATTATCTGACGCAACTACTCAGTGGTCACGGGTATTTTCAGTCTTACCTGTATAAGATGGGAAAGACACCATCCCCAACTTGCGTGTTCTGCCCGGGGGTGACGGATGACGCCTGCCATACGTTATTTACGTGTAATAGATTCACAAGACTCTGTTCGCATCTCTCGGAGAAAATTGGCGTAATTTCCCTAGAAAACGGAACGGAAAAATGATGAAATCAAAGGACAATTGGAACTGTGTGTCGCATTACGTACGGACAGTACTCATTATAAAGAAGGACATAATGGATCGCTTGGTGAGGGAGGGAACATCTCTGTAACGCAATATTATAGTTACTAATTGCAATTCCTCCCATCCATCCGTGGAGAGGCCTAGTGGAGAGTGGAGAGGCCATGATTAATGAGGCCTAGTCCGAAGTAATGTGACAAAAAGTTCCAGGCTAGGTTCTCGGTGTGACAGGGGAGGTGTTTAGTCGGTAGTGCGGTAGCGGAGGAGTCCGATACTCAGGGCGTAAACAGCCTTCACCTCCCAAACAAAGAAAAAAATGGTTAGGTGTTGCACTTCTCCAAGATAACTTTTTTCCACTTTGATGTCTTCGTGGTTCCCCGTTTGCTTACTTGTATCGAACAAAAACGTGGTTTGGAGGTGGGCTATCTTCGGGTCGTGGTTTCGTCCGGACTTTGTCAGTATTAGATTGGCCGTCTGTCAATCATTTAGCTGTCATTTATGCAAGTAGGGATCCTTTTATGGAGACAGGTATCCTTTTTAATGTGATGAAAAAAGTGTCTTTTAATTTTTGAACTGAACTTAATGGGCAAAACCAAGAAGTGCCAGCCATTAGCTTGATATCCGTTAGTCTCTTATCAGTAGCTCAGTATCTTTGGCTAACAGTATCCGTTGAGATGTAATACTTTGTAGAGAGATAAAATATCTGCGTTATTCCATAAATCTTGTGAAATAAATTTACGTTTTACGCAAATTAATGTTTGAACCTTAAGAGAAGACCGAAATATTAAAAGAAAAAGCAACAAGTATACAAGCAAATGTCTTTATTTTCCGTGACCGTACAATAGCTATAGTTCAATTTGCGACTAATATTTGCCGCAGTCACATTGATTTCTGCGCTAATGTTTAATATATCACTATTGCACTTCACCCATATCAACCTTTTAATATACCTTTATTTGGCCCATATGACATTCTATATCTGAACTCTCTTCAGTGCATGTTGGACACTAATACGATTTAGCTTCCAAATTGATTTTCCCCATATAAGATAAAGGTTTTTTTATTTTTAAATTTGATGTAAGTTTATTATATTTAATACTAAGTATTAAAATTTTTATATATTAGTTATTTAATTTTAATATTAAAATTTAAGTTGTTTTTCCAAAATTTTTATTCATATTTTCTACATTTTTAATTACTTAGGTATATTTTCCAGCTAATTTATTTAGCTATAAATTCCTTTCCTTTTCATTTTCTGACCGAAATTTTGTTTGTGGCATATTCGAATGCAGAAATCAGCTATTAATGTCCTTGTTCATATTAAGCACTCTAAAAACGGATACAATTTTAACGAACATGCATTGATTTTCAGACAAACTTTCGACGTTTCCAAATTTTTTCAAAGATTGAGATTGAACTTTTTCAAAAATTATAAATAATGCATTTCAAAAAACTGGATCAGCTTCCTTTGTTGCGATCAAGCAACATATTGAGCTCAGCTGTGACTTGTTTCACGCCGAGTATTTTAATTGAAATAAGAAAAAGAAATTAAATTCAAAAGTGCTTTACCATCGAATTTACTATTCTCCATTTTCCGATGTAAATAAATTTCTTATGGGGATAGCCAAAATAAATGAAGCTTTTATGTGACTAAGCATCAAATTTATACAATAAAACAGCTTACTATGGCGTTGCAAGTACTGATAATGGCTACTGGTAGCCGAAACGCATCCTTGCAGAAAAGCTAGCAAAGTTCAGTGGACCCAGTAAACTCAAGAACTTCACTTGAATTTCAATTTCAAAAAATTTCAGTTTCACAAACGGCTTTTTCCTGAGCATTTACACACACTTTTTTAACACCGGGTAAGGATTAGGTCGCGCACATATGGAGTTTCCTTCCTAAGGCTGGGCCTGAAATTGGGTTTCAGTGAACCCGCGGGAGATGGTGTTCCCGCAGCGCCCCGCTTGAAGGATGACGTTTGAGCTCCTCCTTGTTTTGATCTGCGAAATACCATTTGAGGCCTTTATGTTAGAAACATTATGAATTTTTATTCTGAATATAAATCTGAATACAATTGCATTAAATTTATCTCATTTGGTTGATGACTACAACTTTGTTCATTTGTTAAAATGTGAAAATGGGAGTATTATAAAATTAATTAAATCAAATATTACCTGTATTCTCTTTTTAAATCCTGGTGAAACTACTTTTGAAGCAACTTATTGCATTATGTTTCGTAAAAGGATAATAATGTTGGGCTTATATACATCTAGCAATAAGTTGAAAGTTTCGCCCATAGATGTGAAATAGGATTTGGGTCCGGCAAATTTCCTAGCCGGACAAAACCTTAATTTTTTTTTGGTGAGGTAGTTTGTAGCCCTTCTTAATTTAGGGTCTGGATGAACTAGATTTCCATTTGCAGGCTCAGTTTAGCGCTGAAGAAAACTAATCACCTGATCACCTTGATAAAGAAAAGAATCCCCAAGTGCGGATGCTTAGTGTTGGTGATGTTCTAGTGGAATCGAAGCCAGCGGTGGAGTTCAAAATTAGGGCAACGGTAGAGATGGTTGTTTTGGCTCTGAGCCTACTTATGGCCATTCAAGGGGAGCAAACCCATTACGATGACACCTATTAACGAGCACCGTAGAGTCAGAGCTTCCATATTGAGCAGAAATATGAGGCTTCATATTTCTTATTATTATTATTATTATTATTATTTTTGTCTTCACCCTCGAGCAGGTGAAGAGAAAAGGAGCCTTAAAGATTGTATCGCCATATCCGACAGTCTCTGATTTGGCAATGACAAACATTGCAGGGGTGATGCTTATCATCTTATTGCTAGGGAGCCCCGCGCAATTTACCTGTGTAGAAACGCAGATTCCAGGGAGACAATTGCCCGTGAAAACAGACAATGCTCACTCAGCGATTGTCAGCAGTCTTTCTGAATTGCGTGAAAGGAAGGTAAACTGCGTGACTCATCGTGGATTTTAGGCCGTGTCTGAATCGGGGTCATGGTGAGATAGACTTCTAACTGACCCAGCTATTGAGCGGGCATGGGTGTCTTAGCTGCACAAGTTCTGTAGATTACCAGTCTTTGACTATAGATTTTGTCCAGGAGAGGAGAATGATGCTTGCCACACACTTTTTGCATGCAAAAGATGGTGCCGGTTGCAGCAGCACCTGCACAAGGGAACAGAAGACCTCACCCCGGATAATCTTCTCACTGAGATGCTGGGATTGGTTGGCAAATAGACCATCTAGTACATTATGTTCCGGCAGTCCTGGAAAATAAAATGGACTCACAGCAGCTTAGGGTGTTGGGCTTGGGAGATCATTTCGGTGGTAATTTCTCCCTCCCTTCCCAATTTTTTGTGGACCTAAACCCCACTCTACAATTTTTAACCGCAACTAAACGTGAACCAGCCCCTTTCGAAATCACTTCAGTATTGGGCAAAGGACAGCTCTAAAATGGTCTCACAAGCGTTGAAATACAAAAAACCCTGAATATTTGAGGATGAAATTCAACGAAAAGATCAAGATTTAAAATAACAAAACGCATAGAGCCATGTTGATATAAGAACAGGTTCGCCGTTCATATATGTTAGATATAAGTTTTTGGGGATAGATCATAAATATATTTTGTTATGCCTCTACAGTTGAGCCGTAGATACCATTGAAGACATTGAAGAACATTCAAATGATAAGCAATGCAGCATCAAAGTATTGCCATTCAATGAAGTTTCACACAGGAAAATTTCGAAAATATTATTTAATTCAATCGCAACCAACAGTGAAACCCTGCTATATTTTGTTGTAATATGTAATAATTCTTTGGAAATGTTTTTTGGAAATTATCTCTTCTCTTACCTAATTCGTAGCTAATATATTTTCAAAAATCCTTACATTCTACTTTCGTCAATTCGCTTTCGTCTAATTTTGTTGAAAATTTTATAGTGTGTGAGAGAACAATAAACATTTCAAATCGCAAGATAACAATAAAACTATTGAAATCGAACGTTCCAATCAAAATGTTGTTCTTTGTTTGAAATCAAAAGAAATCTTTGTTCGAACAAATAATGGCTACTTGCTAGTATTGTGTCAGTTAATCGATTTGGCCGAAAACATTCTAGCAAAAAGCTTCAGTTTAGCAAAGGGCACTTTACAGCAGAAAAGTAAAATGAACAACAGTCGGGTCATTATGAAAATTTCTTTTGTCCTAAATTGATTTATGGAAAATCAGTAATCAAACGCTGAATTTTCTAGGAAAAATATGCCATCATGCAAAGACCTCCATGCCATTCGACCCACACAAATAAACCTAATTTATTCAAGGATAATTAAAAATTCAAAGTGGATTAATTGACGCCATCTTCAAAGGGTTAAGTCAAGTAATTGGATATCCTCGACAGGCCAGCGTTCAAAGACAAAGCGTCCTTTATTCAATTGAAAGCAAAAATAACAAGTAAAGTAAAAGGAAAAAGAGAAAAAAAGGGCAGGCGATTTGTTCGATTCAATGATGCTTGAAACTATATTTGATCCTTCTCTTGCCCTATCGTAGCAAGCAAGAAAGAAGTTCCTTTCTTTTCAAAAAAGGGGTCCTTTCTCGTCCACCTCTTTTTCATGTCTGCCATATTCTCTCGCGAAGTATGGTATATTCGAATCGAAAGTGAATAGCCAGCCAGCTTGGGTCACGTGAAGAAAAATAACAATGGGCGGCTTGCAAACGATATCACAAATCAGATTTTTATGTAAGTGGGTATGGATAAGGGATGAAATTGATACCGTTCAACAACATATGGCGACGTGTATGTGGTTTTGTTTAACGACGTCTTATTGGATAATAGGAACAATTCAAATATGGAGTATTTGATGAAGGTTAAGTGGTAATGCGATAGTTTTGTGGGGCCCTATTGGTTCTTTCCCATAATTTGTATGCCTAATATCAATCCGATTATGTTAGCAAATATTATGTGGAGACCCTTTCGTCCTGCAATTTACTTCCATAGCAGACGTCACAGCTGTCTAAATTTCGGAAATAAATAGTTTTTCCAAATGTTGATTGCGTCTTGATTCCTATAAAAAACTAAAATGAAATCCATGTTGCGAAAGGAAGTTAATGGGTAATTTTGTATCTCGCATAAATTAAACAGTTCCACGGATTGAAAGGAACCTTTCTTAGTGTCTATCCTCGGGAATATGTATTTGTAATTTGAATTGTTTATGACACTATTTCAATGCTATTGTACTCCAGCACACGACTCTGTACAACAAATAACTTTAAATAAATATGAATGAATATGGCCTATTGTTCGGATAATAGGTAATTTCAAGAATAGCATGTGAATACAATACCCTTCTACTTAGGGTCAATATAAGAGTCTCAAGCATAATTTCCACCTTATTGTCGTGAATTATGAGCCCTAAGTGCGAAGGTGTAGATTGGGCCCGTTCTTAGCATGCACGGCAATAATTATATTCGAAATGTTGGAAAGGAACACGATCTTAATCAATTCCTTGGCGGATTAGCATCGCTGATGATATCCAACCACCCACGGACGTTTCTGTTGCCTAACTTTGCGCTGGTATGAATAATCGCCGTAAGCGAGAACTTGAAATATACACTCATAAATGTGAGTGTATCGAATTTCATTTGATGTTCGCCATGCACTGGAGGAGCCTATTGAAATGTTATAATATCATTCGGCGTGCTCTTGGAGGCGTGTATGCTGAAGAAGACATGTGTCACATTCTCGTTCAAGTCGTGAATTGAATATAACGATAGCAGTCAATTATCTTTAACAATTGGAAATTTAATTTCCATTGTCGCTGAAATGATTAATACACTTTTGAATAGAATGAATGTTGAATTAAATCGTTTATTCCGCCTTGCATTGTAATTTTTGGTAAGGAATAATCCGAAGCGAGAATGTGGAAGTTGTCCTCATCCTTTCCACTCATATCTTTTGTCCATGCTTTTTTACAATGTAGTATTTAATTGTAGTTTTCAAGTAGTTTCCTTTTTGGCTCGTTATTCTCATACGAAATTAATCAAATCATGACCATTTGGTAGTTGGCCACTCAACTTTGCAAAAATTTCAACCTGAGCTCAAAATTAAATGATCAAAGAAAAATTAAAAAAATTAATTTTCTGGAAAAAAATATTTACAAAACACATAAAATTGAATGAACTCGAAGCATAAAAATTTAATAAAACTGACAAATCTAAAAGAGCTGCATTGTATGAAATTTTATACTCAAGATTACGATTTACTCTTGAGTGGCTTGTAAGATGGCCAGGGAAAGCCCTCATAATGTTAAGGAAAGTCGCAATAATTGGCAGGAGTTTGGACCTTATTTATGGAACAGTTACCACTAGTTTAAATGCATTGGATGTAGTGGGCTTCAAAAGTCTTCGGTACCCATTAAGAAGATGAAAGAAAAGCCAAACTGTGACAATTGTGCAGATAAATTGCAAGACATCCCTGAAGAATTGGAAAAACGTAAGTTGCTTATTGACACAGGCTACAGCGGAAAGTGTTGTGGAGATAGCCCACTTTGAAAACACAAACCACTTCAATAAAACTGCTTAATAAAACAAATACGCATGAAATAAATAAATATAATACGTACGAATATGGTACGAATATGAGTCAATGTGACACTGGGACGACATTAAGCATTTCTTCAGACACATTTTCAATATGTGATGAAAAAATGGTATAAGACTTACATGTTGCCTGAAAACGCATTGTAGATCTAAGTTGCGGAAAATAAATAATTCGAATTTCACGTTAAACAAGAGTTTCCTGCTTTGAAAGTTTGGTGATCTGATAAATTTTCCTCGGCTGTGAGAGTTCTCTTTTATAGTATAAAACACGAAAGTGTGCCTCCCTCAACGGAAAGATGTGAAAAGCAATTAGGGTTGCACCAAATCAAACAAGTTAATTACAGAAAAACTACTGTGTCTCATCATCATCATCTATGACTCGACAGCCCGCTTCTGGCCCTGTCCTCCTAAAGTTATCGCCTCCAATCGTGGCGGTCGCAGGACCTAATTTGATAATTTTTTTACTTAGCGCAGCGATCCGCTGCCAGGTTCCATGGTGTCTTCCCATCGCATCTTCACCTTTATAACTGAATGCTTTCCTTGTGGTTTGCCTTGCAGCGTTTACTTTGGTGGTTGATATTCATTCATACGCCCCACATGGGCCACCCGTTGCAGTTTGCGTTGTTTATCGGACACGGTCGAGTCGTCAAACTTTTTGTAGAACTACCATGGATTTCATGCTTATCAGAGACAAAAAAAAATTCCAAGCATTTTCTGAGCATAGCTAGATTCTATTTGGAGTCCTTTGCTAGAGTCTATGTTTCATTGCAGGAGAATATCGCAGCTTGAAAAGTTCATCAAGACACATCATTCTTGCTCAAGCTGAAGAATACCAAAACAAAATCTTTGTAACCGCTGTCTTCATTAACTCCACGATCGATTCTTTTCTGGCTCCGTTTTGGTTAACATGGACTTCAATACTTTTGACATGATCGATGCTTTGAATATTTTAGTTCTTCGTGTCAGATTATGAGGATGTACGTGTTACACCTTTTTCGGGCCATGAATGTGGTTTTGTTTTCATCTGCCCTTTAGTCTTTTTAATTTGTTTTGGTATAAAAAATTAAAAAATACTTCTTTAGCAACTGGGAGCCATTAACATATGATGCTGATGTTTTCAGCGTATTCTACTTTTCATCTGGACGTGAAGAGTAACATACCTGTGCAGTCTGCTTATGTTTTCCATATGACTTGTTCTTGAGCAAATCCAAAATTATTGCTATTAGTCCAGCAGTATTTAAAACTTGATTGAATTTGCAAGATATCTGTTCAATCTAGATTCAATTTTACTTGATCTTCCACATTTTCCATTGTATGTTTGACAATGCTGACGAGATTTTTAAAGACGACAGTGCAAGGCTTATGCTGAACATTTCTGTTGACACTCGTGAATGCTTGCTAAAAGTCTACGAGGATATGATGAACATCAAAAACCAATCCTCAGAACATTTCGAGCACCTGCTTTACTGAGACTATGTGATCCAAAGAAGGTCATCTGAAAGTCGGTTCAGAGTTCTTGTATTAGACTTTCCCAAAAAGGTTGAATCTTAACTGCAATGATTCTCAAAAAACAACCTCATGGATGTGCCTCTATGTATCGCACTATACCTTGTTTCCTTTAATGAAGATTAGACTTTTTGAGTACTTTATTTTATTTTATTTTATATTTATATATTTATTATAAAATATTTATATACTAAATCTACAATTTATTATTATTTTATTTTTATTTTTATTTTTCGAATATTTTATCATTAATATAACAGAATTATTATTATTATCATAATGATAATAATTTGACAAGATTCCCGCTTTCACTAATTTGCTTAAAAAATTCATGAAACAGGATGCCTAGTTGATTTCTTACATTTGAGATCAGCTTTGCAGGTACTCCATCAGTTGCAAAGGTATATGGCATAATCAAATATGGTTGGCACTCAGTGGCCGAAAGCTGCATATTATACGAGGACATTTTGTATGGCTTCTGAATCAAACACAGCTTTATGCTTGATTCCATGAAGATATATTCCTGTGGACATATTCCTGCCCCAGATTTTTAATGCCAATGGGTATACGAATTGTTTTGCATTGTGCATGCTAGAGCATTGTATCCTTCGAGTTTGTTAAAAACTTAAACCGATCCCGCTTGGTTGAGTGGCATAAACTCCTTGACGGTCATTATTTTGTTGCAGATTTTTAAGTTATTTCTTCCCTCTGCACGTGTATTCCGCCTTTCATAGAATATCTCAAAACTTTTCCTGTTTGAAGATTTGGTGTTTGGAAGTTCTCTCTCCTTTTTCCTTGTTGTTCTCATCGAACCAGTCATGCCGTTGTTTCTTCGATGTATGTCCGAGAACCTTCTCTGCAATCTCTCCGATAGACTTTTTAATCACTTGTCACCCTTGTGTGAACGTCACAGTCCACCTTCCTAGTCCACCTTCCACGATCCACCAGCTAAGACAACCTTCTAGATCAAGACTGTATAGTTTTTAAGTGACAACGTTTATCTGGAGTTCACTAAGCTGATATTTTAAAAATTTGGCTCATAGTTTGCATCGATGGTTTTGAAAGTTTAAAGGTTTTGGAAATGTAGCCCTGGAACTCTCTCCCTGACTGACGATGATCATAGTCTGCTGCTTGGAACGAGCATGTATCAAGGATGGTAATAGCAGCTTATTCCTGTATAAAAACGTGTTTACTTTAATTGAACGTGCAACCATCTGGTGAAACAAATATTGTTATGTCAGTTTTGACATTGACAATTTATTAAAAAGTCAACATTTTAAGTCAAGTCGAGTCTAGTTAAAGTCAACGTATTCGTCATGATAAAGTTAAAAAACCATAAGCGTTTGGAAATTATTAAAAATTACTACCAAAATCCAGACGCAGTTGGATTATTTTAGATGTGGGTATAGTAAACTAGTCTTTGCCATGAAGCCAGCAGATTTAGACGAGTTCAAAGATAACATCCAATGCGAAATTGCCAGCATTCCGGTCGACATGTTTGGCATAGTGGTGTTAAATTGGGCCCAAAGTATCGACCGTAGTGAACGGGCTCGTGGTAGTCATATGACCAAAATCAAATTTTATTCATAAAGTTTAATACTTGCACTACACCCATAATTGAATTCAAAATCTTAAATAAGTCTGCGTTTTATTAAAAGATGAACTTGTCATGTGCTTATTAGAAACCCTTTATTAAAAATATATTTGCGAGAAAAAGAATAAAGTGTATAAATCTCCCCGATACACCGCCCAAAAGAGATGGTACTTCGTTAGGGGCAACACTAAGTGCAATTGACATAAAAGTAGAAGATGAACTCATATGCCGAAGCTGACTGAAGAGGATAACATGATCTAAAATATGGAATCGGAATATCAAATCTGTGAGTTTACCCAGAAAATTCGTCACTTATAGGTTGGATAGCAAAAATTTAAAATGTATCAAGTCGATAAAGAAAACTCATATAGAAAGACAAAGAGTATACATCAGGAATGAAGAAGTGTTAAAAATTATAGGTATTCCTGGTTTAAGAATAGGAATTACTCGTTGGCAAATAAGATCCGCGGAAGGACTTATATCGTCTGAAGAGGTAAGTGAAAAATCTTCCTACAGAATCTCCAGTTGACTATTCTCCAGTCACATAACCTTCGTCGGACGAAAAAAATTACATGACAGAAGATTTAGCTTGTACGTCAGTTTTTCAATCTTTTCTCTATAGGAACAACATGATGGTAACCACCTTTGATAGTCCTAATGCAGATATTCATGGATAAAGTTAAAGAGATTTTCAATTCCCAGAAATATCTCAGTACATCAAGATTGAACCCAGATATCATTTTAATGGTTTTATTATAAGGTAATAAGATTATGTTATATCGAAATGCAAGCTCACTAATGATAAATTGGCTTTCATGCCAAATAATCTTACCACGCAACTTCAGTAAACGTAATATAAATAATATGTGATAATAATGTACTAACGTAAAGCAATTCGAATCGAAAAAATTGTATTGGATGAACAATCCAATTGAAACAAAACAAATTAGTGAATTGCGAGATTTCAAAATGCCTCCTTACGTTGGATCTATAAAAGTACAGACTTGCACAAGGCCTGCCATACAAGACTAAGATTTCCAATGTGTAAACTCTAAGTACTGCTGCATTTTTGCGAATCTGTCAATTTCTAAAATGTTCTTTGGGTCTTTGTTCGGTTGAATAATTGCTTATCTGCTTTAAGCGCATTCTTCAATGACGACTGCTAAATCTTTAATTCCCTCTTTCGCTCTCTATCAAAATTTTACGGTAGTCCAGTCTTTATGATCCCTTTAACCTCTTTCTTTATAGATCTTTTTGATCTTCTTTAGGTGGACCCAGTTTACATTATTCAAAGCAGTTCTTCATAATTCCATTACCACGATAAAGGCTTGGTTTCTCTTTGGGTCGCTGCCATTCATATTTATTCCCGTGTGATTGACAACTGATAATAAACTCCATGTTTTAACAAACTTAAATGTTTAACTACGTATCCAGATTTACCCACCACCAGACTTCCGAAAAATGCAAATATATATATACATATATGTATAACTCGACAGGTGTTATTTATATATGTATATATGAATTCGGATCCACGTAGATATCCTTTATTCTTTTCTATCCATGTTGTATATTTATTATACATATTATTTAAACAATATATGAAAAATAGCTACATAAGGGTATATAAAGATATATATAGATAAAAGGTGGGTAGAAAAGTCCCGGGGCTCACACGTAGGTGCCACTAATTTTATTATATATTCAGTTTGTTAAGACGGCTGTCAAAATTTCATTACATACCTTTCATTAGTTTGTGGGTTATTGTGTTAACAGTGGCGCTACTTTTGTTATTTTTAAAACAATGGTTAAAAAACAATTTCGAATTTTAATGTCTTTTAATGTCAAAAACAAAAGCTTGAAAAGTGTTATGGAGACTACCTTCCATCAGAAGCAACAAAAAAAACTCCATTGTTGCGGCCTGTGAGTTGGCACCTGATGAGAAGCGGCAGGGACGCATGTTCAAAACCAGCTTGTGCTCTTTCCACCTTTGTTTCCAAATATAAAATTCACTTTCAAATTATTCGATAAATTTGATGAGAACTTCCGCATCCATGAGTCTTCGCTGAGTTAGCTGAGCAAGGGTATAAATCACTTACAGTGTTGTAAGTGAAAAATGGAAAAATTGGTCTACCAAAATCTTCTGAAACAATATGACGTTTATTTACTGTCTTTTAAACGGGTCGTCACGACACCGATGATGCAAACCTCACTGGACATCCAAAGGAGGTGGTAACAGCAGGAAAAATCCGAAAAATCCACAACATTGTTTTGTAATACCGCAAAGTGAAGCTGTGTGTGTTAACCGATATCGTAAAGAAATCGTGTTAGCCTTTGTCCATGAGAAAGTTTTGCTCAAATTCGCGGCGGAATTTCCTCGGTGTGGACCAAAAACAACAACGAGTCGATGATTTTGGGGAGCTTTTGTCATGTTTTAACGTTATAAGCTGAAATGTTTGTGTCAATTTGTTAAAATGGTTGAAATGAAATATAGCTCGAAAACTTCATTTCCGGATTGATCGTCATCTGATCGGACAGCTACTGTTGAATCTCAGACAAAACGCCCAAAAGCATAACGTTCAGCTGGAAAGGTTCTGGCCTCGGTATTTTGGGATGTTCGCGGTAAGACCAACCAAAAAAAACATCGCGAACCTTACGGAGAAAAATACCAACAAGGATTAATAATATGTAGCGTTAATGATGCTTTTGAAGGAGGATATGGCAAAACAACGAGTGCATAAGCCAAAAAAATGTTGTTTCATCAAGACAACCCACCATGTTAGAAATCAATCAAAACAATGCCAAAATTGAATTGAACCCCCAGCTCCAGCCACGTCCACCGCGTACCCCCGGTTTGGTCACTATCGACTTATGGTTATTCACAGACCGCAAAAAATCTTTCCTGGTTAAAAAATATTGCTGGAATGAAGAGTTTACCGCTGAAACTAAGACCATTGTTGAAGCAAAAGGAAAATCGTTTTACAAAAGTGATACTGAGGTATAAAAGCTGTGCTGGAATGATTGTATTGCTCTTGATGGTGATTTTATTGATGAATAAAGCAAACTATAAACGAACAGAGTAGTGTTTTCTATGTTTGGTCCGGAAATTCTGAGCCCATGTGTTATATACATACAATAGCGTTTACATTGAAAGCCTAAAAATAACGAAAAGATTATGCTCCATCAGTAAATTCCTCAAAACGTCTCAAATACCAATGGGTTTTATGTAAAGATTATTCGTGGTTGATCATGAGAATCTAAGAACACATTACAAAAGTGAACACTCATTCATTCTCAGGTTCGAAAACCAAAATGATTTCTTCAAACTGTGATCTCCAAGTGAGTTAGAAGTCCTCCTTTAACTTCGCGAAATTGAGATGTGTTGCCTACCAAGGAAGAATGTCATCAACAACTATGCCAACGGCTATAATTTTCCGAGAGTATCAGAACATGGAAGAGTGTCTTTGCTTTCTGAAGTTCAATGCAAACAGGTCATGAGCAAGAGCGCGAAATGGACATTTTGGTGTAACTCCCATGGTTAACCAGTGTATCAACCCTTATATTGATATATTAGTTTATCAACGGCTCGGAAATATCGTTTCAAAATAATTAATTGCCGGATATGAAAGGATGGATCTGTCTCATGTAAGTACTTTTACCCAACAAAAGACTTTTCACCATATCTATACAAACGGCTTGTCCGAAATATTTAACGTGGCCTCCCATTGTTTGGCCCTAAGCCTTTGGAATCAATCAGTTCGATCGTTAATTGATTACCAGCAATCAATTATTGTTTGCAGCCATTGAGATCCTCCCCAGCAGTACCTTCGTAAACATACGCGACGATTCTTCTAATTCCCATAAACAGGTGGATGAGCTTAGTTCATGGTAATCGTAAGCTGCAGCTCAGAGTTTTAGTTTCGTGTCCTTGCACATTGCAAACCAATCAATTTATTGCAACGGCAACCAGCCAAAGAGAATGTCTTGCACTCATCTTCGTCTTTTCCTAAAGCTAGGTAAACTGTAAAACTTTCGCAACACTAATATTTCATTTGCACAACACAATCAATTAAAAGTTTAAAGGCTACTGCATGCATACGAAGATTAATTACCATCATTAAAGAGACGGTGGCATGTATTGACTTGTACCTGGTATCTGTTCAACATATCTCTCCGCCAGGCATTTGACGAACATGAAAATCAATTAAAGAGTTTGGAAGAAAATGGGAAGCTCAATGGTGGATTTCCTCAAAGATTCTGTTAAGGATATTTATGTTTCTTGTTTTTTTTTTTGCGAAAATATAAACGGACTTACCTCGGCCGAGTTTCTTCTTCCACGTGAAATTCGTTGAGTTGTTAGAACGTGTGGTTGCACATGTTTTGCAACGCAATAAAATCAATTTTTAATTGATGTTCTATGAAATTCCACTAAAAATGTTCCGATCCTAACGACTTTGCTTTAATAATTTCAGCATCGAGTTGAAACTCAATGTAAGAAAATCGTGAAGTAACTAAAAGTCAGCAAATGTGTTTACCCATTGCTTTAGCCTTGTAACATACTCAAACCGTTTTAATTCTTGCATTGTTCATTTGCTTGATGTGATTTTGTTGAATTTGCATGGCACTTCTTGTAATTGAACTTAATCTGAACACAACCCTGCAAAACATATCCAAGTTTTAAAGCGAATCGATGTCAATAGGTTTTATAGTATTTGGGTTCAATTATAAGCAAAAGGATAATCTCTCACGACCATCACAGCATCAGCTAACGTTTCTGAATAATTTCAAGGAACTTCTATACGAAATCGGATCAATCGGAAACCTATTTAGGTCTGCGACACCTACTCCGAGAGTTGTATCTCTTTCACGTCACAGTACAGGCAACGAAAGATGGAACGTTCTCACATGTGAAACGAAAATTCTACGGCGCAAAATGTTAGAGGATTTGAAATAATCTGATTTGGCTTGGGCTTATTTACTTTGTAAAGAAACATTATTACATGAATGCCATTGAATAATTGTTAACATAAGTATTATTTATACAAGGTCCTTGAGATGCTAGCGAACCAAGACAGCAAATTTTTTTTTTTGCAAAAAGAATGGAAAATGTATAACGCAATGGTTTTTTTATTTTTTTTTCTTCATAGCGCTGCAGTCCCTATCGGTCCTTTGTTTTTCACATATACTACCTCTTCGGTCCTCCAGCAATCTGAGCGGCAATGAATGGTCTTCGTTGACAAAATGGGATCAGGATGTTCTGGCATTTACCACTCGTCTCCGCCCTTCACTGGTCTCTATGAACACCGTTTTAGGTACTGATTGTACTCAACATGCAATTCATATGACCAGCTCATTGCAGTTTCCACAGTCTTACAACCTTTAAAACCTCATCCTTGTCAACTATGTGTTATAGTTCATTATTATTTTGAGTTGATCCTTTGATCCACTCCAGGTTTCGCTCCAGTAAGCCGTCTCATTGCCCACATATCGATGAGAACCCTTGATCCACGCTCATAGCAGAGCGCAGGTCTTGTCAAAGACCTTATTTGTGTGCTGTATTTTTTAACGTATTTTGTCTATTTTATTGACCATTCTTCGTTAACTCGACGCCCAAATAAACAGATAGTCAACGTTTTTGATATGGAATTCGCAAAAAGGACTGTATTAAAAGTTTTTTCCTCGACTGCTTCATCATTTTCTTTTGTCTTCATAAATTTGCACTTCGCTCAGGTCGACCGATCACTGGAAAAGTCGATGAAATCTTAGAAAAAATTGAGGGCGACCGACACATATTAAATTACATTGTTAAGGAATTCAATATCTATCAACAAACAGTTTTGAACCATTTGCGCAAAGCTGGATACACAAAGAAGCTCGACGTTTGGATGCCGCATGAATTAACACAAAAAATTTGATCGTCCGAATTTCCATTTGCGAAATGCTAATAAAATGCAACGAAATCGAGCCATTTTTGAAGCAAATCATTACGTGCGATGAAAAATGGGTAGGATACAAGAATGTCGTTCGAAAAAGATCATGGTCAAAAAAAGTGAATCATCATATCATAAACGATTTCAAAGCCAGCATTGACACCGAATAAGGCTATGCTGTGTATATGGTGGGATTGGAAGGGAAAGAGATTGGAAGGGAATCATGAAGGGAAGGGAATCATGAATCATAAACTGGCAAAACACTCGCTTTGGCTCTGTACTGTCAGCAATTAACCAGATTGCAACAAGCAATTCAAAAAACCGGGCTGGATCGCTCAATAGAAAGGGCTTTGTCTTCCATCATGACAATGCCAGACCACATACGTCTTTGATGACCCGGCAAAAAATTGACAGAGCTTGGCTGGAAAGTTTTGATGCATCCACCGTATAGTCCAGACCTTGCACCATCAGACTACCAATTGTTTCGATCTCTTCAAAACTATTTTAATGCAAAGAAATTCACATAAAAAAAGGGCTGTGAAAATCACTTGGCCAAGTTTTTCGTCGATAAACCACAGATGTTTTACACCGATGGAATAATGGCTCTACCTAAAAATGGGAAAACGTCATAGATAATAATGGACAATATGTAGTTACATAAAATCCATTTTAAATAAAAGAAATATTCAATCGAAAAATGACATTAAGGGCTCAATACTTTTTAGACTTACCAATATTTGAGAAAATGAGTGTCTGATTTTGTGTTTTGGCAATCCCTGGTCATATAAAGGCAGAAGGAAATATAAGTGCTTGTTCAATCAAAGTACGACTACTAATAGCGAGAATGGAGATAGACTGCATATGGAATAACTATGGAAAAAATTTCTGCACAATATATTAATTTATCGGGCCTCAGCCTAGCAAAATGCCGACCGAACATCCCGTAAGAATCCTATTGGTACTCGTAATTCCTTTTTGCTTTCTGGATCAGCATGCAAAATGATTGGGCTTTCAACTAGATGATAATTGTTGAGCATGTAACTGGAAGGAAGAATGAAATTTGGTTCTTAATTATCCAAGCTTGGCCCACAAGCTTATTCGAGAAGGTGTATTAAATTAAGTAACATAACCAATTCAGCTCGTGAGAAAGGAATTATTGGATGTGTTCCGTATAGCGATGCATCATCTATATATCTGGATGTATCGAATTTTCGACCCCGAAAGGTAATAGGAAAAGTATACTCTGGTAGCTGAGATTACCACAGATAAGTCCCAATAAAATTTATATCATCGGAACACATTGGATGTTGTATTGCAGAGGTCAAATGCCACTCGCTGATTAATAGATCGTTGTCTCGAACAAAGTATGTTAGACAACTAAATCGAGAATTTTTCCACGCCAAATCATATAAGTTTCAATACAATAAAGGACAAAATCGAAAGGATGAACATTTTTATTACTGCTCATGTCCATATGTCTTTCATCACTCGATGCTGCTCCTGTTAACAAGAACATGCATAACTTTCTTTCAAAAATTTCCGCAACTCTATTCCGTAGTTCCATGATTCTTTTTCTGAAATAAATACGGAAAATTTTTTTACTAAACCTCTCCAGGAACGAATATCTTTAAGTGAAAAAACATTGATTTTATTTTAATTTTATTATGATTTATTCACCTTATATGTTTAACAATTCAGTAATATAAGAAAAAAGTAGTAAGTTTTTCTAAAAAATGCATTGTTCATATATGTGGCCATTTTGCGAAGATTTCATGCGCTCAGGACATACGGGCGCTTTACACTTTTCACACATATTTTCACACATTTTTATCATGACATCGTGGGGGGGTTTTATGTTCTACTTTTGAAAGAAATGTCCCAGAGAAGTGTAATTCTGGTGTAATATCCGGAATAACTTTAATCCTTTGCTTTTGGATTTTTAGATGATTTAGAAATTGTACAGAGTCTACTTTGGTTTTTGTTACGTTTACCTTTTTGTATTAATGCGTTCACCAGTAAGGGTTTGTACTCTAGAAGAAGCATCTTTTTTTCTTTATCATAGTTGATAAGAATCCATGAATTAGTAATTGATTTATTGAGAAATAGGAATGCTATCCTGTGATAAGACTGTTTGCTCTTCAAAGAGTGGGGATTGTTTGCCACTATGCAGCCAGATAGATCCACACCAACCATGAATTTGTTATATTCGGTTACGCCAAAAGGCCTCGTTATTGTTTTTTATTTTTTAGACCCTACCTTTGAACATATTCTTGAAGTTCAACACCAAGCATATGTTGATATTATATAGACAACATTAGTATCATTTCATCTTAAAGTTGATATGTTATCATAAAATGTAACGATAGAAACTGAACTTCTAGTACGCTTTTTTAGAATCTTTTCAGAAATGAGCTTTGATGAAGCCTCACCAGGTATTTTGATTTATCTGATAGTTCACACGACGCATATATCATATGGCAAAGAAATTGATGGTTTTTCATTTCTAAAGCTGCACAAATTCGGCACTTATATTTTCAGATTTTTCAAACATTACAAATTTAGAACATATCCCTTTTGAGATGCTCAAACCCAGATTTAAAACTCCACTTATTGAGATGGGATTGATTATATTACTTTACTTAATGTCTTCCAGTGAATGGCATGGTTATTTTGTCAATTGCTTGAAATTCTGTTAGCGCGGCGACATTTTCAAGACTCTTTGCAACATATCTAATAATAGACGCAATTTTATAAAATATCATCACTTTCACTTGGTAATATATGATTGTTTTTGTAGTGAAGAAACCTCTTTATTTCCTCGAATCGTTTTGAGGATATTGTGTCAGCAATTATACTCAATCAAAGACCAACATCACAAGACCACTATAATCTTTAATTCGTATATTTGATGTGTCATAATATAATTTATTCCATAGAATCGTTTCATTTCAGAAAAATTTACGTGAAACGAATTTTTAAGTTCAAAGATTTCGTCGGTAATTATATTTTTGAAATATTCGTATAAAGTTTCATCAGGAACTTAAATTTCAAAAGAGCTTACAAAACTTGGTGACGTTCCAGAAAATTCGTTATCCTCCTCAACGTACCAAATCGGGGACCATTGGCATTGTCTTTTATCTAACAAATCTTTCTCGCCACTAGCATCACATCACAAATCTGTTCTTACATTAGCAGTACTTTCCGTAAAAAAGAACGAAAATAATCAGAAGAAGGATGAATGCTTCAAATTAGTCCAGTCCAACAGGCGAAATTAAGAGTATGGTTATCTCAGAGTCGCGTGTTGAAATGATGCAGCTTTGATCTGTTAGTAATTTGGTTTATAATCCTATCTTTCTGGCGTCGATTAATTTTTCATAGATCTCTAGAACAAAGCGCCCAGTGTTCTTTAAAACAGAAACGAGATACCTGTAATCTTTCTTCCTTCTGGGTTTCTCAGGTATGACTTGTTCGATGATGACCATCGGGGACGACCAGATATTTCTTTATAACGTGTTATTGTTCAATGTCGTTTATGTTATCTACATATCATTTTCAAAATCTTGGCGCAATATTTTTAGCAGCTATATCAGACCGTGAAAAATAAAACAAAGACCTTCCTTTTAATTTTGCGGGATCATTTCTATTTTTCCATAATCGATTTTCGACCATTATCTTTCGGTGTTCCTCAGCGATTGTTTTTAAAAGAAATTAAAAGGAGGGGCTTTCTTTTATTTCTTAAAGACATTTTACGAAGATGAAATCAATTCCGAACATTCGTTGCTGCTTTTGAATGAAACAAAATTTTGAAAATAAATGTTGAAAAAGAACTTTCTATGGGTGCACCGTGCTATACTTCATAGAATTTTCTTCTAATGGCAAAATAGTTCGTTTCCTTGAATATCTTTGTGTTTCTGTCTGTCGTTACTATCGCTCATCCATAATCTTGATGGGTTCCTTGACTGGCATGCTAGAAAATAATGCCCTAATGTGAACTGAAAGCAGGTATTCATCCTATTTAGTTTTGGCGAATGTTTTTTACGGATAGCTGAATACTTTGGTGTTTTGCCGTCACTGTTTTTACTCTGCCCGCAATCATTTGACTAGCGGATATGTCATCCTTACATTAATCGCTTACTTAAATTAACTTAAACTACTTAAAATCCTTACTTAATTACCTGATCTGACACCCTGGTTTCTGTGTTTTTTTGAGTAGTGCTTAATTCTACGGGAGAGCGAGTTGACGAATTTTAATTTGGTTTCCAAAATTTTGTCCGCTTCTTTGTTGTAATCGGGGAGGTGATTGCTGCAGGGTTTATGATCCTTGCTTGTTGGCATTTGTCTCTAATTTATTTGTCGTAAACTTCATAATCCGAAATTAAAATTGCACTTCCTACTACGATTCTGGCATATTCAATAGATTTTTGTTTCATTTCCCATAAAAAATTTTTTTCTCTTTCTTTTTCACTGTTCAGACCATTCTGAGATCGATCTCCTTGATGGTGTCTGTACTGAAGACATGGAACCAGCATGTAGAGGCAAATGATATGGCGACTTCCCTTCATCATGGAGAAGTAAGGTGCTAGATTGATCGCCGGACATTTTTTCAAAGGGAAGGACAACTGTTTTCAGAGCATTCACGCTGATCATTTAGAAAATGAACGAAAGCGCTTGTGTCCTGCTGGGTTTTACCCTATTACTAAGTGAAAAAGAACATTTTGACGCGATTTTCAACGCGTTATTTTCAAAATGATACGCGAGTAAGTTTTCTCATTTCCAAATGGACTTATTGAGGCTGATAAGACAATCATTAAACTCCAAAAGTAAACTCTAACAGTCAGTTAATCAGCATAAAAAGGAAGCATAAAAAGTCAAGAAACTGCTCGTTGTATTTTTTTCAACTGCCTTACTAAAGATCTGAAGTTGACTCAATGAAATCAATTTTCGAATTGATTATATAAGTAAGACCAAATGCAATAAATACTTGTATACGAACCAAAAACCGCCCCAAAATTCACAAGGCTATCATAAATCCTTTTTCAGTGGGGCTTAGAGCTGGTAAACTAAAACTTCTGATATTTCTACAGGATCGTTCAGAAATTAATCGGAAAAGGCAACAAGGTGGATATTTGTACATGAGAGGATTCAGAATCTGGTCCTCGAAATCGATAAAGGTCGTTTTAGTGTCACTTATGATAGATTTGTACACAAAAACGCTTCCTCAAGTAGTTCATTGTTCGTAAAGGACTTTCTAACTTTCCCTTCATTCCTTCAAGCTTAACCCAAGTATTCTTTATGAGGTATTTAGTTACAATCTTGAATAACATGATCCAAAGGTGACCGTTCTCAAGAGAAAATGGTTTTGGAGTGATGTTGGTAGTGCAAAAAAGAGCTGGTTTCAGGCTTCTCACTATCGTAATATTTGTTTTATTGATCCATTTACGATACATGTCGTATTTTCACTGTCACTAAGAACAACGGAAGAGAAACATGACGAAGTTCTCAGTAATTCGTCAGCATATAAGGACTTGTCAATATAAGGACATCTGTAGGGATAAAAAGCTATGGGTCTTATCTACCTCAAGACATGGTGACATGACATGGAATTTACAAGCAGATGAGCTTATGAGAAACGGAGTTGACTTCGAGCAAGCATGATTGGTGGATGCAATGGAACCTTCATAGTTAGAATGGAATCAAGTTTCCTGTGCTGCACTAATGTTCATAATAACTGATAAAGGCTGGACCATAAGGAGTTACGTGAGCTCTGAGCGACCTAAAATTCCAACCCGAACCAAGAAAATTTTTCACTATTATTACATCCTTTTAATTAATCGCTAATCGCCTAATCGCTGAAGAAGACCGAACGATAACGGTCGAAAATAGATTACGACAAATGAAATTTATAAAACGCAAAATTAAAAGGAATTTTTTTCAGTTATTTTTCAGAAATATTTTGCGAAAATGAATTCGATGACGAATATTATAACATATTCTGTTTCTAGTATTATCAATTTTGGTTAATAAATTTTCGTATCATATTGTGTGATGAAATCGCTGAAAAAATTTTCTTATATTTAAAAGAGCTGTGTTAACCAATGGTCTAGAAAGATCATTTCTATTTTGCTTAGACATATGATCTCTTGATCCTTTTAGCATTGCCAGTTCGTAACGCAGTTCAGACTCACTACATACAGAGCATTTGAACACCCAAAATCTAAGAAGCGGTGAAAGGTCCTGCGTTATTTTCCAGTTGTCGGATAAAGATTCTTGCTGATTAACGCAAAACAAACCAATCAATTTGAAATGTTATCTCTGAGACAATACAAAGTTGCAAAATTTGAAAGTGATTTGTGGTGAATAAGTTAAATTCTCGACGAGCCTCAGCCAGTTCAGTCCTTCAGCCAATAAATTGCGGAAGCGAACTGAGTAGACCAATTGCATGTTGTGCTCAGTACGGCCATGGACAAAAGACGGAACCTAGGAAGTAATTTTAACAAAATACAGAGGGACAAAAACTGTAGGAACACTAGAAAGCGCTCTTCTGGCTCTGACGAATTTTCTTATGAGGCCGAAGAATAAAGACTGTAGGAGACTTCATTTACGAGAGGGAACCAAACATAAGGAGATGTAGAGCAATGATAAGCGAAGTAACTACTTTGCTTTTTCTCAATCAATAAATCGTCCGTTCAGACCCAAGATTCTTCATTATTTTGGTTCTGCTGAAATTATTTTGGTGAAAAATATTGAAATGTATAGAAATCAATGAAAAACTTTAGTAAAAAGAAATAAAATTCTGGGTAGCTTGGGTCCGCCGGGCCTTGCTTTGTGGGTCTCGAGGACAAATAAAGGAGGACGAAATAAAATTGATTCATATTATGCTTTGGAAGTGAAAATGTGAAAGAAACAAATATTTGCTTATTTCTTCCATGTTTTTAATTCGTTTTTCTGCAAAACTTAAAAGAACTTAAATCATTTAAACGAAGAAAATTCAATTCTGATTGAAAATATTTCATGGCTCGTGGTCAGTTTGAAGAGTGAAGTTTCCGGCGTATGAGAATGTAGCAGGATTGCGATTCTTAAAATAATTTATTGAATTAAGCGATCTATGCTCCATTGGAAATGAATTAACCCTGTGCTACTTCTCTTGCGATTTGATGAAAATTTGTGGTTGTGTCACTCGTATTGATGAGCTAGAATGAGCAAAATGAAACATATCTTATAAAGACTCGGTCACTTGAGTTTGATTTTTTATAAGCTTTTTTGGACGGATCATGCGTAATTTCTGTCAAATCACCATGAAAAGACGTTCACCGCGACAACGTATCCAAATTGTTCAGCTGTATTATACGAAAATCAGCGTTCTGGGAAAAGTGTTTTTCGCGGTCTTAGAGCAACTTTTGGTGAACGTCGCGAACCTACCGAAACCATAGTAGGTAATACTACCACAAATTTGAGTCCCAACATACATTATTGGATGATACTCGATTGATTAGACCACATCCAGCACGCCGCGAATAAAATGAACCGGCCGCGAAGAAAATAAATAAAAATAAAAAAATTTGATGAGGCCCACTTTTGGCTCATGGTTACGTCAAGAAACAGCACTGCCTTTTTTGGAATGAATAACAATCTGGAGAGCGTCAAAAGCTACCACTACAGCCGCAGAAATACATAGTTTGGTGTGATTAATGGGCTGATGGGATCATCGGTCCATATTCCTTAAAAAAGGATTCCGGTCAAATTGAAATTGAAGCCCGGAGTATCAGTAACTTTGGTTTCCACAAGACGGCACTATTTTGCATAAAGCGAGAAAAATACTGGACTAATTGAGAAATAATTTTGTTCAGAACCAAAACGTTTTTGACCTCGGAGATCATCATTTTTTAGATTATTTTCTTGGGTCATATGTAGTTTCTCGTCTTTAGAAAGCTTTAAAGCCAGCATTTCTCGTGTCATTCGCAAGATACCGCTCGCTATGTTGGACCCTCAGGACGGACCATTTAAGACGTAGTCGCGGTCAACATTTAAACGAAATAGTCTTTAAAAAGTAAATGTCATAGATTTTTCGTTCGACTGACTATAAACTTTTTACCATAAAATTTATCTTTATGCCTTTTATTGGAGATTAAAAACCAAACTTAACGCCCTTTATATAAACTGGTTGGGTCATGTAAAGAGTCAATCTTAGTAAGTCAAACAATCTCGACTCAATATTTTCTAACATAAGGAAAAGGATAAAGTCAAGGAAATCATAACAGTGAAGATCTTCCGTGTATGCCTTCAGTAGAGAACAAAGTAGGTCGGAACCAACTCGAGGTAATTATTGATTGTATCTTACATTGTTATTATTAATTAACTCTTTTTCTCTCTCGACAATGACGAGTCTACATTTTTTAGTGGTGGTCTGTGTCAAACCATGATGGGTTTGTGTCACGTTTCAAAACACTTGCCGTAATATTCTTGGTTAGATATTGGTATAATCTGTGAATATTCTGCTTAAACATGGATATTTCATGAGTCCTGTCGCACCTATAAGTTAAATTGTGAACAGAATTTCTAAAAATAAGAATATTTGTCCAAATAGCGGCAGACAGCACTGTAAGTATAAATCTTCTGTTTAATTTTGAGATACATTTAACTTGAAATGATTCCAGCAGCAGCGAAAATGAGATGATTACCATGATGTGGATGATGGCAGCGATGATTTCAACTGATATGTTTAACTGAAGGTCTTTGATCATGATTCTCAATGGTATCACAGCGCTGACTTTCCGACACCTTCGTCATTAGCTAAAAAGATTCACGGTCGTCGAGAAAGTAAAGATAAAAAAACAACATTAAAGTAAAGGAGGAAAGCGATATGAAGAAAAGAACCCTTGGAGTTCATTCGGCTCTTGGGATGATATGCAAATCGCAATCGATTGCTTTAATGGCGCTAGTTGTAGCCCGATTTTATATTTTATCTAAACCTCCGATTTGAGAGCTCTAAGTCATTTATGCTAAGTAGGTGGTAAGCCTCCATTACCATTACGTTCTCGTCTCCGTGTAGAATATGTAGTTGAATCTTGTTCTTTGGGTTGGCAAGAGCTACGGCGGTTTCGGTTCGAAAGCTTCAGCTGCTTCAGAACTCAACCAAGATTAACTCGCTTTTGGTGTAGTTCGCATTGATGTAAAGTGTTATATGAAGTTATAGCGATAGAACGGTTTTCATATCTCTGCTTTCTATCATCAAGTATTGATTCCTCCGGCATTACACACTATCATAAAACATGAAATTCCTGCAATATCCAAAAGTATTTTTGCGACAAGCCTTATTGGCTTTATTTGAAAAATTTACAGCCAATCTGACCATATTGCTGTGGATACTCCATTGTCTCATAATATTTATTGCTCTCCTCAAATTTCATCTAATAAAAGATCTCCTGCTATGGTGAGGCCACACCATGCCCATAAATTTATCGCAATATAATACAATTAGTATAAATGCAATTAATCCTGACAACTCACAACGAGATGATGGCCGAGATTCTTGTATCTGACCCATGCTACAGCTAATAAAAGGCGGGCTAATTTCCGATAATGTAATGAGGACACGATGAAAATCGATAAATTGATATCGGGCAGAGTCGCTTCACATATGTGCAGTGATGTTAACGTAGTCATAACTATTGTGTTAACAATTGCAATATTAGATGTGATCGACTCTTCTGAACAGAGAAAGGACATTGGAACGATAATATGTGATTGATATGGAGAAGTACGAACAGCCAGGGAGCAACACATGGTACTGGCAAGGTGGTTGTGTAAGCAATTCATCAGTTTATTGATACAATGTTCGAAACGAAAAGCAGAAAAAATTAATGAAGAGTCAATGAGGACGTAAGCTTCCCAAGTGTTGATAGGCGTTTCAGCTTGTCCTAAATTAAATAAAATTTATTCAGTATGTTCTCTCAAACATCCTCCTTTTGCGAGCAAAGCAAGCCGTGCGAAATTAATCCATTTTTCCTTGCAAATTTTAATTGTGAACACCATTAAAAAAGTCGACGCTCATAAACAACATTTTTCTTGGCACTTCTTTTTCACTGTAATCAAATCGTGCATGTGGTCCCGATGTAATTTCAATTGTGATTGCTGTTGGCTCCTTTTATACTTTGAGACGAAGATATTCCCTACGACCAATGATGAAGACGTCCGAGATAATTGCAAAGTGCGTGTGGTCCCCCACAAAACTTTTATTTGGCAGTCTGTCGGTGAAACTTTTCAGTACAGACAGTACCTCTTAAATTGGATGCCTGTCATGGGTGGAACAAGGGCGGTCGGGAAAATTTCTGGCAATTATTTCGTACCATGTCAGACCATTGGCAAATTACCTCCACAATGTACTCGTGGAGGTCGTAACCATGAATATATGTTCGAAATTGTTTAAACATTCGAGCTGGGTAGACGGACATCAGTGATTGATGCTAATGCCATTCAATGGCTGTGCTTGCTCCTTTAGCCAATTTGTTTGTTCCGGGACTGAATTAATAGGCCTTACCTTCTCAAATGCTTAATTTAAACAACACGAGCTTGTAGAGCAGGTGTTGCAAGGGTTCCACGAGAAAACAAAGATTCGACAAAATTTTTCAATACAATCGAAGCAGTATCCGGACAAAATAAATTCCTGCAAGCTCCAAATCCCTTTTAAGCCCCCCAAAAAAGTGGTTCTCCTATTTCGTGTAACACACTCAATTTGTCACATCGAAATCCTTCAGGTGTTAGAATTGAACAAATTGAGTGTCACTTGCATGAAGCATGAACATGAACAAGTAGAAGAGAAGATAAAAACATCTTTATGCTGCCACCAGCACCCACTTCGATATTCTGTTTTCGAATTTTTAACAAAATCCTTTTGAGTGTGTGATATGATTCCCAGTTGAACCTTACTTACTTTGACTGGTATGCGATTAGTACACGTGAAATATATATTGAGAAACAGGGGTGAAATGGCAATCTTAATAGTATCTAGTAAATCCTACATGTATAAAACTACCCGCAGGATTCGAAATTGAAGTATTAACTGCAATATTTCGGAAAACACTTTAAATTTTAGTGCTCTAGGAAATTTTCAATGCTTTTAATACCTTTTTCCTAATATGACTTTTGAAATTTATGTTTCATCAAGCTTGAAGCTGGGTCTGAACTGAAATGGTCTACAATGCTGGCTGAGGAAAAATATCTTAAGATAAAGAAAAAACATCTCTAAGATATGAACTTTGCCTTGGGAATATCCATTACATCTTGGCTGTGCATTCCTTCATATTCAGGAGTACTGGGCTCCAGGGTTTCAGATTTCTTATTTGTTGTTGGCGCAACTTTGCCTTTACACAATATAGGCGACAAGAGTTTGTGCACTAGAAACAATGAAAAACATAATAGCGCAGAGAAAGGCGCAGAAAGACAAACCAAAGCGATTATTGAGCACGGAGCAACTCCCTTGCTTAAAGTTGAAATACCAATGCAAGTATTGCAACTTTTGACTACTTCACAACAGTCAAAAAGTAATCCTGTCTCGTAGCTTCTTGCGGCTCGATGTTGCATGCATTAAAGAACTTGCATGCCGAAATCAGTAAAGGGTCGTGTTAACTTCCATATAGCATGCATTTAATCAAAATTGCTTTATTATATTCAAGGAAGTGTATTGATACCTGCTTTTTCATCCCGAAATTGTTTTTGTATATACAGTGAAACTCATGCAAGGTTTTTATTTTTTTAGCTCAAAAAAGTAAGATTTAATATCCTTGCCATTCTGTTTATGGTCACAACATAGCTCTTTGAATTAAAAAAATATCTAAAACAAATGAGGCAACGCATTGTCCAATACATACTAAAAATTATCTTGCTAGTCCCACTCATGCTGTTTAAAAATTGATGAAAACGTTTTCCAGTCAAAGAAATTTTAACCGGAGCAATTCCCTGAACGAGAAGACAAGGAATATTATTACATACGATACATGAGTTCTTGGCCTCATATAGTTAATAGGGTGCGTTCGCTTAATTCTTTGTGCAATCGTCAGTGACAACCCTCATCAAGCTTTACTCAAAGTTTCAACTTGCTGCGTTAATCCGTTTAATTGTAGTAGAGCTCAAATTGAGTTTCGTGCTGTTATACTACTTTTGACTAAAGAAGGATTAATTTCAACACAAATGAAGGAAAGAATGAAAGATGTATCCGGTAACTTGAGTCCATCATTTTCAACAATAAAAAAATGGTCTGAGTTGTTTCGCTGGGGACGAGAATTATGAGAAGATGACCCACTTGCAGGACGTTCTGTGATAGAAATTTCAGCTCAGACTGGCATTTCAAAAAAAAGTTTTCTTAGGATCCTGCATGAGTTTTTAAATATGACAAAAATTAGCGCAAAGTGGGTGCCTCGAATTCTCAGCGCAGTGCAAAAGCAGCGTCGAGTAGAATGTTGTAAGCAATTTTTTGAACTTCGTCGCGAAGACCAAAAAAGGAGTCACCCACTCGGTTGTAAAGAGTGATGAAACCATGGTCTTATACTACGATCCAGCGTTCAAAAGAGATTCCATGGAGTGGCATCGCAAGGGGAGAACCTGTGCCAAAAAAAGCAAAGGTCACACAAATCGCCAAAAAAAGTGATGGCTACAATCATTTGGGACTGCGAAGGATGACAGTTGTGTCAAAAATTATCGAGAAAAGCCGCAGAAAAATGACTCGATGTGTACGCTTGCTTCATGAAAACCCTCCATTTCACACTGCTTCGGTTTCCAATGCTACTATTCGCGAATGTGGCTTCACAGAGTTTGAACACGTACCATATACCCCTGATCTAGCCCCATCCGACTTTTTTTTTGTTAAAAAAAGTTTTTTTTGTTTTTTGGTTGTTTTTTTGTTGTTTTTTTTTTTTTGAAAGCCGAGTTAAGGGGTAGAAGGTTTACCAGCGACCATGAATTTAGACAGGAGGTGTATGTCCATTTTGACTTTAAAGATGTACCACAATGTTAAAGTGAGTTAGAAGCTTTAGTCAGACGCTCTGAAAAGTGTGTGAAAATAAAGCGGGATTATATTTAACAAAAGCACAGTTTTTTTCTCATCAGGCCTGACCTTTCTTTCTAAGGCTAAGAACTTATGGACCGTACTACGTACATTGGTGGTTCCTTCGATGTTCAAATAATGTTTGTTCCTTAAAATATAAAAGAAGGAACCCTAGGTTTAATTCGATTTCATCAGATAACAGATAAAACAGCCGGAATTCGCAGGAAGGGTTTTCCTTTGCCTTTATAGGTCAGAACTCAAGTTTAGCACCTTTTGGGTAAGCTGAAAACGCTACATTTCGATGTCGCTTCAGTGTATTTGCTAGCGTAAATATGCGATTGATGTGGGCAAAATGTATTCATAAACTTGAGTGTTCTCGGAACTTGAACTAGGGTATTGAGTATAAAATATGTCGCAATTGAGGATTCTGTGTAGATTTACGTTAAATAAGGCCAGTCATTTGGACCTTAGTTTAGTAAGTTTAAGGGTTTTCTCAGCTGCATAAGATTTTATTCATGATCAATTGGGAACTGGGAGTTCAGATTTTTATCGTCAAATTGTTCAGTGATGAAGCGCGTTTTTACTCAATTAAAGAAGTCTTCAAGAAAACTTGTCGTATGTGGAGTGTGGAAAAAACAAAAAAAAAATACCAGAGTTATATATCATCCATTAATTCAATACGTTCTGTGATGTAGATGCTAGATTATAATAAATTAGATGATGTAGATGAAGATCATAATAAAAATTTATATTAAAATTATTAAATAATATATTAATTATTAATATTAATAGTTTTAACCTACACTTTAATTCTATTCTCCTCTTTGGCACTTGTTGTTATTTTAAAGCAGGTGATCCCAGCCTATCTACAGCACAGACAACATGCCAAGCCTATTAATTCATCAAAGATGAGAAGCTATCTTACAGGTAGCAGGAATCAGGAGACGATTCGAGGAAATATAGAGGAAATAGAAAAGCTGATCGAATCATTGTTTCTTTGCAGGATCAAGATTAGAATTTTATAGATTATTTGAAGAATGCAGCTGAAGCGAGCAGCATCCTCATCTATCTGTGACAGACTAAGCAGAATCGAATATCCTAGACCCTGTAACGATACTCAATGACTTACGAGGGGCGGCTGAAAAGTTCGCGGTCTAGGGTAGCTGCAACACTCAGCAGTATTGCAAGCAATCACTAACAAAGTTTGCACTCATAGTCCAATAATTTATAGAACAACAAACATCACCATGTCAGCCGATTCTAGATATTCTCGGAATTTTGAACACTACGCCTTGATAAAATTCCTCGTAAAGAAGGAAAATACACCGAAAGACATTTTTCAATAGATGTCATCGCTTCTTCAGGATTCTGCGCCTTATTTTCGCGATGGTGGAAAAATGGGCCGGCCTATTTCAACAAGGACGAGAGAGCTGTGAAGACGACCCTCGGCTGGGCCACCCTGTCTCGGTTCTGTCCAAAGAAAACGTCCGAAAAGTCGAAAAAATCCTTCTGGCCGATCAAAAAATTGAACTGTGGCAGATTGCTGAAGAACTGCAAATTGCAAAGAACGAGTTTGAATGTTACATGAACATTTGATTATGAGAAAAATCAGCGCGCGCTGGGTACCGAAAATGTTCACACCGCTCCATAAGCAACATCGACTCGCAAATTGCAAAGATTTTTTGGAACTAGGCGGCGATAACAAGGAAGACATTTGTCAATGGATAGTCACCGGTAGATGAAACTTGGATTCGCCAATATGATCCGGAGTCAAAACAAGAGTCCATGCAATGGGTAAAAAATGGGAAAAGCTGCCGAAGAAATTCAAAATAGAAAACTCTGCGTCCAAGCTAATGGCGACTGTTTTCTGGAATAGTGAGGGCATTTTACTTTTTGACTACTATTATTTGACTACATACCCAGGAGAACTACGATGAATGGCCAGTATTACGCCAATTTATTGACTCAGGTTCGCGAGAAGACTGTACAGAAAAAACGCGGGAAACTGAGGCGCGGAGTGCTTTTTCTGCAAGACAACGTGCCCGTTCACACCGCACATGTTGCGAGGCAAGCCCAGAAAGACATATGGTTCTCAGTATAGACCAAAACTAGAACCTAACGATTTTTTCTTGTTTTCCAATTTGAAAAAGGATTTACGGGGCCAGAAATTCGCAGATGACAACGAAATGAAAGCTGCGATTGATCGTCATTTTGAAGAGAAAGATACAGAATATTTTTTGGGATTGTTAATGGCATTGTATGCGCCATGTGAGAAATGTATTTCACTTGAGGGAGATTAATTGAAAAATAAAAAATAGAAACCATATATTTTCTTAAGTTAATATTTTCTCATTAAGTACCTTAGGCCGCGGACTTATCAGCCGTCCCTCGTACAAATAAAATGACTTACATATACTCACAAGTTCAGTAAGCCAATCATGGACATCGCTCTCCTCAACTTGGTCATTTAATTTTGATATACGTTATCTTTGGAAAAGCTCGTTAAATTTTCTCGGTTTGGTTGTAAAATGGGATACTCGTATCTCTGTTTTCGTGATACCGTTCCAGACTGTAAGCCACTTTCACTAGTTACTCTATAGTCTCGATATAAACTGCCCCTTTATCTTTTCAAAGAATTCCATTCATTGTCATGTACTTATCTATGACTAAGAATGTTTTCATTGGAATCCATCAAGCTTGAAAAATACAATATGATTTATTCAACTATGTTGAAAATTGCCATTCGGGTCTAACCAACTGAATTTTTCCGTGGCATAAAGGGAAAGTCCTATAAAAATAATGGAGCTCTTTTTTAGATAAAAAAATAAACCCTTAAAAATTTATATTTTGAGGAATTAGTTATTTCTTTATTATTATATTTGTTACATATGCCATTATATTGAGTTCGTAAGATGCATAAAATTGATGTTTTGGTGAAAATACCTTTAACTTTGTTCGGGTCAATTTTTTAACCAATCAATAGATAGGCGTCAAAACATTTTTGTGATAGTTCTGGCAAGTTAGAGTGAGGTTATTTCTGAGGGATTTAGGGATTTGTTGAAATTATGAAGAAATAAATAACAGTCGGTTCATACCTCATATATTTATCTTATATCCTTTCAATTTAACCAATTGAACTTTCTTTAATGGATCTGCTTATAACCGTAAGTAACAGGCATTGTTGTAACTTTTAAAATAGACCATAGTTTTTATCTGATTTATACTCTTGAAAACTGACAGCTTAATTCCATTACGTTCATCCTGACAGTTAAAATAGGCATACCAGAGCGTCACAAGATGGTATCGATGGACATATCTCAATGGTAGCAGTCTCTATCTCTCTTCTTGCTCGCTAGAAATGATATGCCAGGAATTCAGAGGCACCTTCAGAAACTCGAAGGTTAGCCCGAAGTTGCGTGTCAAACCATTTTAGACTAGTTTTTTTGGTCGACAAGACAAGAGGAGACAGAAGTTTAGAAGTATTGCACGTTAGTGAGTCTTACAAAGTTAGGGCGTAAACTGCTTTCACCTCCCCACTACAAAAAATGTTTGATAGAGCATCCTTGGCACTGCTGCGACGTTCATGCATGTTTCAGAGAAATTGGAATGCTTAGTACGCTTACAAATTATAGTCCTGATGTTTTTATTGATCAAGAAAAAAAAATCTTACGCAAGCACACCAAAAATCATCATTGCCATGCCACCACCTCATTGTCATGCAGAAATTCGTGACAATATGGTTATAGGACATCATTTGTAGTAATATAATTTGCATATTCATATCTTTTCTTCCTAGGTTATTTGACGAATTCGACCATTAAATCAGTGAAAAGGTGCAGATGATTTACAGATCAGAAAACACGTCGTGTGGAAAACAGGACCCACGTTTACGTTACATATTTGATATTTGAATTTGTGGTGCTGATGCGATTTATTAAAAGTACTCAGTTATAAATGGCTCATAAGCAAAGTAATAAAGACTTCAACCTCTCTGTTAACGTTTGGTTTCAAACTTGCCGCGCTTGACCGCATCCATAGGTTCAGGGTCCAAAAGAAGTCTCAGAAGCCATTGACTTTTTTATCCACAGGAGAGAGGGCAAACATCTCATAACACAATGCTATCATTTGGAGATTACGTTCGAGTTTCATGCATCAGCTAGGATGAAGGATGAAACAATTCAAAATAAATTCCATCGCAAGGATGTCCTTTTATTCCCACATTTCCAGTATCTACATATGTTTCATACTATTTAACGGAGCTCGGTAACTGTTCTAAGGCTCTCCTAATTCTATTTAATTGGACTATTTTTGGAAGGATTCGTATGTTACTGGACAGCATTTCCGCATAGTTTCCAAACATTTTATAGGTCAAAAGTACAACTTGATGTTACGCTCTGTATGAGGGAAATGTTTGCATATTACAACGGACAATGACCAACTGTGAGATGTAATTAACTTTGTCTGTGTTTCGTGTTCTAAATTGAGTATATGGTAGTGAAATAGCATGTTTGTACATTAGTGATGAAAATATAGCAATAACAACATATGTTGAAGGTGCTAAGGTTATGCGGGTTTTAGATTCGACCTATATACTTATTTAATTGTGATATCTTAAGTTGGCTTTGATTAGAGGATGCTCGTGCAATATGTTTGCGTTCGAAATAGAATGAATGTGTCAGCGATGCGGTGGAGCACATATGGTTTTAATTTTAGTCCAAGAGCACACTCGGGGAGTTGTGCTCAGTGGATATTGAGAGTGTGTATTCTCGTTGGGGCACTGCTGAGAAATGAAATTTAGTTGGCTCTGGATCCTCCTGTAGGATCTTATTTTGGCTTCATGGCTGAAATAGCCGTCTTTGCGTTGAGCACTTCTTTATTGATAAACTACTTAACACAACGAGTCTTCCACCATCTTTACCATAACTTGATTTATCGCAACTAGTCTCAGAGTAGATATCTGATTTATTAAACCAATAGCATCTAACATCAACAATTCGATTGCATCTTCATCATTATCTTTCACCATTAAACTCATCAATATGCACTTAGCGCTGAATGTTTATTTACATTCATCGTCTGGTAATTCGAATCTCAATAAGAGATACATATCGTATGCGGAGTATCTGCAAAGATTAATTTGACTCATCCATTGGTTGCAGCGTACAAGTGCTGACGAGGAAGAAAAATGATGACACTGAAAGTTAAGATAAATATCCTTGGAAAATTTAATCCACCGCAGTAACAAACAAATCCGCTAATATCTAACGGATTCGATCACCATAATTAATGCACTTGTATCGTTTGTTTGATATGAAATGAGAGTAGGTATCTCTTGCGGAAAAGTACCAACAAATCTAGATACCATGAGGAACCAGCAACGAGGCTCCTCCAATAGTTTTCCAAAGTCTTCCAAGACGTTGTCATCTTCGTTACATTCGATGCATTACCGTAGTGCCATTGTTTCAGATCGTGAGCTGCAATGTTCAAACTGTGGAAATTATCGTTTCATGGTTTCTTTGTCGTTCGTGTTGTTGTCAATGCTAAAACTTATTCAAAGGAGGATTCAAATTCGAATTCATCTTATTCTTTGGCTGATATTAACTGCAATTATATATCGCGATTTGTAATGAACAATAAAGTTTATGTTCACATCGACTTACTATATCGATCAATAATGGAAATCTTAGTACGGTTAGTGAATGCTTTCCAATACTGACCCGATTTTATTGAATTGCATGCAAAATTTACCATTTGGACGGAATAAGTTTCGTGTAAAAAATGAATTCGAATAAAGATCAAAATTAATAAGTTTGAATTAAGCTAACCGCACGCATAAAACGAGAAATGCCGTGGATATTATTCCTCTGCAAGAAGAAAAGTTTTTGAACAAAGTGAATCAGGTGCTCCGTAGCTTCCAAATCTTTTGTCGTCTAATTATACTCGGGCAGTCCGTTGAATAATTTGTCGGTTTTTAAGAACACATCCTTCAAATAGCCTTAGCAAAGTAGTAACAATGAAGGCAACCGACCTCTGGCGCCTTAGTTAGAAGAATTTTGAATATCGATTTATTATTATTGCTATTATTTTTATTATTGTTGGTTTTCTTCTTATTCTTCCGCTCAGTCAACGTTGCTATAGTACCAAATAGTCTCGGGGTCGCATATTGGGCTTCCTTGTTCCCCAATGATGGGACAATACCAGGGGTGTTAGTTGAAGTTTGCCGAATTTTTCAATAAAGAAAACAGTTCATTCTCAAGGGAATCTCAAAAATTCTTTGTTCAAAGTATTGACCATTGTACTCTATACATTTCGCCCATCTTTCTGGCAAATCATGGATACTATTCCAAAAAATTTTTTCTCTTTCGCAGCAAACCATTCGACGAGCCATTTTTCGACTTCTTCAAAATTGGTGGAGCGCTGCTCTGCGAGTGAGTGTCCCATCGATGCGAAAAGGTGATAGTCTGACGAGGCGAGGTCTGGAGAGTACGGCGGGTGTGATAATATCTCCCAATTCAATGCCTTTAGAGAGCGTAGCGGTATGAGACGGTGTGTTGTAATGTTGAAGGATAACATTGCTTCGGGCCCCTTTTCGGCCGCTTTTCGATCAAAGTATCATTCAAATTGATAATTTGTTGTCGGTAGCGATCCGTATTCACCGCCTCACGAGGTTTTAATAACTCGAAGTACACCACCCTACACTGGTCCCACCAAACATAGAGCATTGTCTTACGGCCAAAGCGATTTGGCCTTGGAGTCGATGGGCCGGCCTCACCAGGTGAAAACCATGATATTTTCCGCTTGAGGTTCTCAAAATAAATCCGTTTTTCATCCCTCGTGATAATTCGATGCAGAAAAGATTTCCTTTCCAACCTTTGAATCAGCATTTCACAAATGGTTTTTCGATTTTCCATTTGTCTATCGTTCAGTTGGTGTGGTACCCATTTTTCATACTTTTGGAGATTTCCCATGGGTAAACGTTGCCAAATCGCTCTTCGGGTCACATGTAGTGTTTGTGCCAATCGTTGTTACGATTGGGTTGGGTCTTCATCCAATAACGCCTGCAATTCCTCGTCTTCGAACTTTTTCGCTGCACCAGGATGTACATTGACTGTTAATTCGAAATCTCCACTTTTAAATTCACGAAACCATGTTTCACGTGTTCTAATCACTGGAGCATGTTCACCATAAGTTTCTACCAGCAATCGATAAGCTTCAACTGCTTTTTTATTTTGATGCAATATGAAAAGCAACGAATGCCGCAAATGCGAATTACTTGGAACGAAACTCGACATATTCACTGAGGTAGACAACTCTGACGCTATTATTTTGGCAGATTGAAACTTATGTATTTGTTAAGGTTAATGTCAATAGAAAAATATGGCATAGATGCCAAATCATTGAAATGTACACATATTTCTAGCGATATTCATGAGTAAAACCGGCAAATTTCAACTAAAACCGCTGGTAAATGCCAATAACTGTAAATATATCTACAGCTCTGTCACTAAATCCTACTTACGTTTTTTGTAAGGACGTAAAAGGGTGCAGGCGTGCATTCCGCGCCTGATAATGGATTCGAAGTAAGAGGCGGAGTTCCCGGAGTGAAGGTTAGACGACGGGTTAAATCCCCATCCCTCTAACATCCCTTAATAGTTTGAAAACCTGCAGCAGAACTTCAGAACGGAATCGATCTACAGTAATGACCTCAAAACCAAAAAAAACGACTCTGTGATTGACCCCTGGAATGTCAGATCACTAAATAACTCTGGCGCTGTTATGAACCTTTTACAACAGGCCAACCAATATAAATTAATCGATCGGGCAATCCAGGAAACGAAACAGGAGAAAAAGGCGAAACGGTTGCAGATCACGCATTTTTCGACTAAGGGTGAACGTTCACCTGAAACTACAAGCACAACGATCTTCTCTCTATGGATAAACGTTTGGAGAAAACAAGTTGGTAGTACACTTCGCCAGTTCTCTGGGTTTTTCAACCATATCAATGTGAAGACATCTCCAAACGCAGTTGCATTTTGCAAAATTACGAGCTTTTAGAATAAATCCAAAGCACAAACGGTTAAACATGCACACAAAGACGAAACAATCTATTAATCATAGATTTTCCAGGAAATTATGATAGAAACTTAATTAACGTATGCAGACGTGAACAAAATTTTTCAGCTAGAAACTAAAAATCATATAGAAACAAGCAAACGCGGAATATTTGCAGAAATGCTTGGAATTGAATATGGAACATAAGACCGAGTTTTGACTTTAGACGCCATCAGGTAAGTTAAAATTGGAAGTTCTATAGGATGCAATATAACACAGCAATTCGTAGTACGATTAAAAAAAGTAATATAATGATAGCTTTTGGCCGAATAAGTCAGTGGAATAAGACCAAATATCACGCAAAAAGATGAAAGCTTTGAAATCGATTGGAATCTGTGTCAAAACTGCGATCTGAATTGCTATAGTCGATGAATACTTTACGGTACCAGAATAGTCTAAAGAAGGCTTAACGGGATGAGCTCTTTGCAGATTCGTCCTGTGGCAAGCTTGTCATGAATAGAGAAAAGTGGACCTCAGAGAATCGGAAACGAATCATTTCCTTTTTTTTCAATATTTTCTGAATTTCGATAATAATCGAAAACAATTAAAAATTAATCCAATAAATAGAAATTATATCCACGGTTAATTATTTCTTATAGGGGTTCTCCGGTAAACGTTCTACTGACTCGATGAAAAAGGGGATTATTCTGCATAATCGCATAGGACCTATGATTCTGTTCAAAGGATCTGCTAATGCTGTGAAAAACAAAGAAATTTCCATGAAAAGGGGAGCTCCAGCTATTGAAAATTATAAAATAATGTCTCTCAAGGCTATTAGGTTCGTGCACATCCAGATCGCTCTTTAAGCTATTGAGTAGCAGACATGTTTAAATAAAGTTTAATAAACTATTATTTATTTTTTTCACACAATTTAAGCACCCATTTGGGAAAGAGTATCCGCTATGGCCAGCAAACAGTACCAACTTGAATCCTATAGAAAACGTTCGCCCCTTAATGGGATTAAGAATAAAAGAAAGCGAGGCAAAAATTGTACAATATTTGGAGATTATATCAGGAAACGTGTGAAGAACAATTCAATGAAAATTTGTCAAAATGTTGTTTAACTGTTTGGCATTGGATCAAAATGTGGAATCATTTTGAATAGTTTTCACGATTCGTGAAAATACTATTAATTTTTCGATACAATTTCAATATAATGTATTTGTTCTTTATTACTTAGCTGACCGTTAAGAATTAAAATAATTTTTTTAATACAAAGCTTGTAACTAAATTCGAAAAAGTTATCAATTTTCTATTTACGAATGCTTGAAGCTCTTTGGATCATGGCACGATTTTGTGTCAGATTGGGGATGAATTGAGTGAATGTGAACAATTTTGTTCACAAAATTGAACAATTCTCCTGATTGGCTAAATTATCTTGGAAAATTCTTAGTGCAATTAATTTTTGTCATCTGTTATAATCAACTGAATTTTGGGCCAAAAATCAAATTTTGTAGTGTGGAGAAATGAAAGAATGGATATTTCAACATTTTGCTTCCAGAGCTTTGCCAGTACTTCATTCAAAACTTTTCTTAGAACAATAGAAGTTGCTTTTCATGTAAAAGCTTTTTTTCTTTAAAATATAGTTTGGAATTTTTTTTAAGATTTCTCAATCTTGAGATGATCTGTCGGTCGTGGGATGAGACATTTTTCCAATACTCTACAAATTAGCCATAATAAATGAAAAAATTGTTGGGTTGCTAATAAAAATATTTTGCCAAAGTTTTATAATAAAACCGAATAAAGGATCCATGAGATATAATAAAAAGTTGTTTTTTTTCTGGTTGTGTCTCAGACACAAGTAGTCCCTTAAGTAGTTTTCACTTCCTTCCATTTTCTTCCTAAAATGGAATACCGAAACAATAGCGTGGATAACTTTTGACCTAACTATGCTTATTATTTGGGTGCATGCAATCATTAATGCCTGCCCAAAAGATACCATTGCTGAAAAGTAAGACCCACCCAAGATGTTCTGGGAATCCGCCGCAACTTTCTCAAGGCGTATTCATTTTAATATCCGTCTTGAAACAAGCGTGCACACACGTTTAAGCAGCAACAGCAGCAGAAGGGGCAGTAGTTGAGCTTCATTTAAATGCCGAGTCCAATTTTCGTCTGATTATTTCATTCTCGGTATTTTTATAGTCCAAATACGTTCGGTAGCGTATTTCAACCACCCAATGATTATCCTAAACGATTGCTGCTCGAATATCAGGCTATAGCTGCTTTGCTGCTGTTGGTTGGTGTGGTAGTTGATGTCGACTATAACTAAATTGGACAAACACTAAATAAATTGTTTGCTATGCCGACAAAGGTCGCGACATTTTTGAACGTCGTCAGCCCTGCGAGAACAAAGACTGCAAAGCATTAGCATCCTAAAACGGTTTGCAAGGAGCCTTGAGTTCAAGTCGCATCGTGTCGAAGGGACAACTCAATTGTATGCATTAAGAATTCCTTTTCGAGCTGATACTCGTATGCACGACCAGTGGGAAAATGTTTGGCTTTGGGGAGCAGGAAATGCTTTGGTCTCGAAAAGGACGTTTATAATGTTTCAGGATAAAACCAAAGCAGTTTTCGTCGATTGAGCTCAATTTAAACTTGCATAAGTTGATTTTAGCTATAGACTTTATGACTTATAAATTTCAAAGCTCGTCTTAGGAGCAAGTCTAACTATTTGGAAAGATGGTCCATACTTTTTCACTGGATTGCAATTATTTCACCCCCTTGATTGGAAGCAAAGTACTCACTGCAGTAGCCAGCATTCAGCTGGCGATCTAATTAAGTTCACTGCTTTCAACTATTGTTAGTCCGTTTAAGAGATGCACTCCGGAAGATGACAAGGATGACATTGTCCGCGGACAGGCTGCATAAATTATCACTCGTTTAAATAACTCCGTTGACAAGGCAATAAAACGTCGCGATTGAGAGATAAATTAAGCGCTAGAGGAATCTTTGCAAATGGCTATAAATCAAAGAAGAAACTAGAGGGCAGCTAGTGTGAAAATAATGTCTTATACTCGTCCAACGTAGAGCAACAACCACCCGGCTCTTGGTCTTGCGGTTCACGTTTCGCCAGATGCCCCGGAATAGATTCTAGGACTATTAATACAAATATTATCCACCGTCATCAATTAAACGCCTACGTTTAGTATTTCAGATATTGTAGAAGGGTTGCAAGCAGGAAAGTCTTGAATTCGAAAGTAAATTGGAATATGAAGACTGTTTTGAGGTTTGTTGAGGATACATTTGAAACTTTGTTGAGGAAACAATTCCATTTTTGAAATTTAAGATATATTTATATATATATATATATATATATATATATATATATATATTGAGGGTAGATGCAGCATGCAGCAAGGCACGAACTGTAATTGTTAATTTCCGCAGAACAAATAAGCAAACAATCTTTTTTGCATATCAGATTTTGTAAAGTCTTCCGTATTTTCTTTGAATTTAAAAATTTTTTAACTATTGTAGGAGAAATTTCTAGTTTTCTGTATTCCTCCTTGTTTGTTTTACTTTCATTGGACTATGAAAGTAATTATATATCTCAGTACAAACTTTGGAATATTATTTCTTTATACTACAGAACCATTCTATACTATTGAAAGAAGCTACATGCGAGATACATGCTCGGAAGTGTTTATCTCCTTGACAGGAGGATTCTAATTCGATAGAAATTATGATTTTTTATTCCATAAAAATTCAATAAGTTTAAGCTACATAAGAATGAAATGAAATGGTTCAACCTTCTACGAAAAACAGGAGAAATCGACTATAAGGTCAAAGTTTCAAAATACAATGTAATTGTCACGAGGACTTAATGTAGAAGAAAGCTCATCTAATCTGTTATCAAAATTTGTTTAAAAAATTCTAATAGTAGTAGTAGTAGCAGTAGTAATAATGATAATAATAATAGTATTAATAATAATATTAATTTTTTTTTTGGTTGGGAGGTGAAGGCTATTTACGCCCTGAGTGTTGGACTCCCCCGCTACCGGACTACCGACTAAACACCTCCCCTGTCACACGGAGAACCTAGCCTGGAACTGTTTGTCACATTACTTCGGACTAGACCTTATTAATCATCGCTTAGTGGCGCCTTCAGGCTTGGGGAAATCCCTCTTTCTGCACGGATGGATAGAAAGGCAGAGGATTGCTGTCAGAGAAATCCCCGTTCCCTCGCCAAGCGATCCATCATGCCCTTCTTTGTAAGAAGAACTGTCCGTACTTAAAGCGGCACACAGTTCCAATTGTCTTTTGATTGCATCATTTTTCCCGTTACATTTTCGTTACACGTAAAGAACATATGGCAGGCGTCATCCGTCATTCCCGGGCAGAACACGCAAGCTGGGGATGGTGACTTTCAGGTCCAGCTATACAGGTAAAACTGAATACCCGTGACCACTGAGTAGTTGCGTCACGTAAAAGTCAGTCTCACCATGCATTCTGTAGAACCACGGCCTCAAGTCACTTATCAGCCGTGCGGTCCACCTGCCTCGCGTTTCGTTTTCCCATGTTTGCTGCCACAAGGTTAGGGTTCTTCTCCGTTCCTCTCGGCTGACGGTTTCTCTCGCCGAATCCCCCCTACATGAGTATACACGTTTCCGTTCGTCTGCAAGTAACTTAATTGGAACCACCCTCGAGATTACCAACACTGCAGGTTCAGAGACAGTGTGATATGCAGCGGCTATCCGCAAAGCTCCTTGCCTCTGCACCTGTGCCAGACGCTCTCGGTGCGACACTTTACTAAGAGCGTCAGCCTAGATATCGGGGCCATACAAGAGCACTGACTCCATTGCACTCACAAGTAGATGCCTTTTGCTCGAGGTTGGTTCCCGCATGTTGGCCATAAGGCGACTGAGAGTCGATACTCCCGCAGAAGCCTTATCCGCTGATGTTCGAATCTGCTCGAGAAAGTTCATCTTGGAGTCAATCATCAAGCCAATGTATCTGATTGATTCCTTCAACTCGATGTTCAATTCTCCCACCCGAACGGAAATAACCCGAGGGATCCGCTTCTTGGTCAGGACGACGCCTTGGTGTTTTCCAGCGCTAGGCTAAGCCCACGGCCTGTCATCCACTCGCTCACTCGACGTATTACGGCATCCAGTTTGAGTTGCGCCTGTCCAACAGTACGTCCGGTGACTGTCACTGCTACATCATCTGGGCAGCCAACCAGGCGCGACTCTCCTGGTAATTGAAACGTGAAAAGCTCATCGTACGAGACATTTCAGAGGTCCGGGCCCTGAACGGAACCTTGCGTCACCCCTGATGTTAAATCCATTCTTCGCCGGCCTCCCATTGTGTCATTGTTGAGCTTCTGGTTTTTGAGATAGTCCTTGAATATACGCGTCAGATACCTCGGCACCAGTTATCTGACAAATACAAATATTCCAAAGCACGAAGAATATCTGTCTATCTAGCAGAATTGAAGGCATTTCTCACATCGAGTGTTGTGAGCGGTGCTATTCGTCTCAAGTGGTGATTGTGGGATTCTAACCGCTGGACCGCATTCACTACCTCTGCTATTGCATCGATCGTGGATCAGCCAGCCCTGAAGCCGTACTGCTGAGGAGACAGATCCCCGAATGTTCGGACGACCTTTCCAAGTCTCTCTCAAATGACACTCTCGAGCATCTTCCCAGCGGCGGAAAAAAAATTATATTATAAAAAAAATTAAATATTAGTAATAATAATAAAAATAATAATAATAATAATAATAATAATAATTAAAAAAGTAATAATAAAAATAATAATAATGATAAAAATAATATATATAATAATAATCATAATAATCTTTACTCAAATGTAATAATTTTCCAAAGTAGTGGAGTCTTAATTGAGAGGTCTGTGTTCACTTTCATTCCAACCTTATAATACATAGTTCAATAGAACTGTAGGGAACAGTTCTTCTGTAGTGTAGAACAGTTCTTTTGTTGTGAGGAAATCAATTGTTTCCAGTGTTGTATAGGAGAACCACTCATTCGAACTTTAAAAAAACTGGACATTCATAGTTCCCCATTTCTAGTACGCTTGGGTATTCTTGAATCCTTTCACGAATAAAGTAAATGCAGGGTTTAGTAGGAAGTCTTTGAAGTGAAGCATTATATATCTCGTGTTGAAATTTATTTATTTATTCTTTATTAATTTTTTAATTTATTTAGTCTTTAATTCAGAATATACTTGAGCTTGTTTTCCAATAAAGATAAACCAATTCCAAGGTTATAGCCTTTTATTTTAATGCGCCAAAATTTTCTCCAATATCATCAAAATATTGATATCCTTACCAGAGGCCGAACAACTTACCAAAACTAACTCATCATCTATAAGGTTTTGCCGAAGATCAGAAGCTCATATTCTTCCACCCTCCTATCTTTCATTGAGAAAACAATTTTTCTTGTATGCTGGTGCGATTTGAAGGAGGCCGTGAGTCCCTTGTGTGCCAGATGTATTCAACTGGTACACCAAAATCGAATAAACGATATTTCTCTATACTTGTTTAATAATATCCCCATATGCAACGTTCGAAATGGAAGCTATTCCTAGATACAGAAGGGCGCAACCCAATCAGAAGATTGCTCTGAACCGCGGGTTAAGAACAGTCCATGATAGGTTACTGACATCTCCCTTTTTGCCGAGGTGCCTATCCTGGCTTAAACCTGGTGGTTTGTGTTTTAATGCAGCTAGATATAAATATCCCAGGGTAAGAACTGGTATCCCATCTTCATAGGGATGTTTTTCAACCCCATCTATGGAGACTGTAGAATCAGGCCTTGCGGCATGGGTCCAATCGCTTCGACATCGTGCCTGCTTAGTAAACCCCTCCCTGAATAGAAGAAATTGTGAATCAATCTCCTTTCACAATCGGCCATGACATTCCGATGCCTTTAAAAATTAGTGGGGAAGAGGATGTAGTTGAAAAATTAAATAAAGCTGAGTAGGGTGATGAAGAGATGAATTTAAGAGGGAATTCCAACATTGCGTTGTCCTGTGGTAATTTAGTCGAATGTGAAAGTGACCGTGAACTAATGACAGAAGGACATTTACGGTCTGCACGGATATTGTTCGATACCTTACTGACAGTTTGTAGACTATGTCCTGGATTGAAAGATTTTAATGCAGCAAATAAAGTGGACATAATGGAAAATATTTTACTAAGAGACAAAGACGGTAATTTATTCATTTACTAGATAATCGCTCCGCTCATTTTTCATTTTGGGAGGATATGATAGATCTAACAACACTTGTCAACCATAGTGAAGCCAGTGGTGTAGCAAGACCTGTTAACCGAAGTGAACAGAGATTCATAGAGCTTAGGAAAAAACGAGCGATTCGGAAGCCTGGCGCATTAACGTTGCCTGACTGATAGGAGAAAATATAGATCAATATGTTTTTTCCATTCCATCCTGTCTATGTTACGGCCGTTCATGATGAAATACCGGAGAAAAGCCAACTTTTCACGAAGATGGAACTGCAAAAAAAAGTCATGTCTAGGATGGCGAGAAAATCTCAAGGATCTGCTAAGGGTCTGCAGATTGTGACTTCTGTCCGCAATTTTTGCATATGTCAAGAAGTGCTCCCATTAAGTTGAATTCCACTGCTAGCAAATAGAAGGGAGATCCAATTTCAAAATTTGCATTCTCTCCACGGCATAAGATAAATATTACTAGAATATTTGTCAAAAACTCATCAGAAGAGCACTCGCTGATGTGGTGTATGGTGTCGGGGGTCTGCCTGTACGATAGTATGGCTACAGAGCAGGTTACTCCCCGAAAGATACAATCAGATCAGAAGTTAGTGCACTCCAGCATGTAGGACTAAAATATCTCGACTTAAAAACAATGAATATTTTGTACGTACATTGAGTATTTATTTAATAATTTGCTGAATTCGAAGCTGTTCATCTGTGTTGATTAAAAAAGATTAAAATTTCCTTCCCTTTAAAAGAAAGTTCGTTGCAAAGCAACACGTTAAAGGGAAGCTTTACATCTGTGGAATCACAGTGTATTTCCTCTGTGGAAAGGGTGGAAAGCCTTTAAATTCCCTCGCCAATTAAGGCTCGACAACATCAACATCATCCTGGTGAAAACGTTAGGCAGTGGCTCCATAAGTTCTTGAATAGCCAAAACCGATCCTGAAGAAGAGGCGCGGCATAAGTTGTTTTTCGAAAACTTTTTCCACCGTTCCAACAGTGCTTCAGCTCTGACGGCTGAGTAATTTTCTGTCATTGGTTTGACAATGAGGTTGTCAATTTAGCTTCTATTTTAGTTGAAATTGGTGTCGAAGACACAGCATAGCTATGGAACAAATAGACGCGTATCTAGTTTGAAGTTGATAGTTAGTTGGTTTGTACAATGGGAGTATAGGTGGTGTCAATTGACACGATCAAATGACCCAGTACAAATCAAAATACGAACTATTAAATGGGTTGTGTGTCTGATTATAAATTTCCTTGATCTGGATGTCCTTGCCACTTGAATACAATACAGAAGTGATTAAATGAAGGCCTCATCATTCGGAATACAAACGCATCCAGGAAAGATGAACCACAGAAGCACATAGAAGATCGTCAAACATCTTCAGCGAACTACTCAAGGAATAGCTCGAGAAATACTTGCCAACGCAACGTCGGAAGAGGACTGAGCTGAATGTAGTGATACTTTGTACGTTTCACCGATTAGAAAGCAAAATACGCATCGAACAGTGCTGGAACAAGAGGTACGAACGGACAAGATCCCGCAACTTTCCATACTTGGAAAATCCAGAAAAGCTAGCACTTGTAAACATTATTGATGTAACAAATATCCTTCATAATTCGCAAGAAGTGTAAGGACACGCTTTGTTTGAAGAACAAGGATTATCACTATAACTTTCAACAAACAAAGTGAATCTCAATCCAATTTCACCATTTTTGTTTATTTTTTTGACATGTAATCAAAGTCTTACGCATTTTCAATAATTTGATCAAATCAAAAGAAAAAAAATTGAAAATAACTAACAATGTGAAATACAGGTGTTATGGTTCGAAAGAAGTGTTCGGGTAAGAAAGGAAAAATTGAACCGTTGGATACGTATTTCCAATACATTGGACATCACGCAACTACCAGGTTTAAACACAAATCTCAAATTCATTTTTGAGATCAGATAAGTCTAGGTACATATCTTAAAAAAATCGTTGATGGCTTGCATTAAATAGAGAACGAAAAGGGTTAATGCTACTTTCGCGTAAAAACTTCCTGGATTTAATAGCATATTATTTGTAGGTTTTTGTTTCATTTTTGTTTTCATTTTTTGAAAAAAAAAATAATGAAATAAATAATTAAAAAGAAAATTAATAATTAAAATTCATTTTATTCAAACAGAAATAATTTTTCATTAGTTTCAGAGCGATTTCCTAATGCTATCCACACCTGATTCCCAGAAAGTGCGTTCAAAATAAGCTGACATGGACAAATCAATAATGCAGCTGATGATTGTGAAAGTGGTGATGCAGAAAGTGCAAGGATCCAAATGCGAATCCACGAAAAAAACGGAAACTGTGGGAGAGCGAAAGTTCTCTTACAGTGATAATTTAGGTGTTCGAAACCATTCGCATCCGAAAACAAAGTTTATTGCTGTGAATCGACCGACTTAGCCCTGAATGAAACCAAGTCATAAATCACGTCATCACGAAATCGTCTGAAGGAAAACGTTCGACTGCACTGTTCTACCATTAGCATTAGTCATTATTATGATTGTGTAGAACGATGTACGAAAAAAAAATTTAAAAAAAATAACAGCCCCTAAAATCTTTACCCATAAAATTGTTTAAAAAATTATCTTTAAGAACTATCTAAATAAAGTGTTAAATCAGGAATGTGTAAATATATACATGCAAAAATTATCAAAATCCATGTCTTTATACATATAAATCCATAGGAATTTCTTTATTTTGAATATCTAGATGGGCATTATGTAAGACCCCTAAAATAGATGCGTTAAGCTCTCAAATTCAAAGGTTAACCGTTTCGCTGCAATTCGTCGACATAGCGACGAGCGCGCTTGACCTTAAGAGCGCGGTTCGTCGCTATGTCGACGATTGCGTCAGTCTGCGTTAAGCGCCCGGTGGTAGAGGGTTGTTCGTACGTTCAGTCTTGTTTTTAATAACACCAAAACTATAAATAGATAATATATTTGTTTGATTTTATTACCGCAATTTTAATTAAATCTAACCAAAATCCTTAGCACTGAAATGGTTAATAAAGAAAAATTACAATGAAATAAATCTTTTCTCATGAATTAGTAGGGATAACTGGAGAAAGATAGACACACCAATCGGTTTGTTCAACGAGTTAAAGGCATTTGCTTTTGGCCATGCAAAGACCAGATTTTAAATAAAAAAATCAGCCTAGAAAAGCCAGCAGACAGGAGACCTCTTAAAAAAATGATGGTTTCTGCTCTTGCAGGCTAAACGAGCAGAAAAAAATGATCTTACATTTAATTGACATTGATAAGGAAATAAGCAATCTAATGAAATAATTCGGAAAGATTATATGTTGAAGCCAATTTTATTTTCACCTGTTCAAATTTAATTAAGTTTTTAACATTCTGAACTAAGAATCAGAACTTTCTTCCTATAAAAAATTAGAAATTTTACTAAAAACACGATCAAATCTTATGAAGATGTAAATACTTGTTAGCCTGATTATTATTTCGCAAGCTTTTGAATGAATATCGTCCATGGCGTAAAAGCTCAAGTTTGGTTACAAATAGTGAAAGATAATGCATGTTTTAATGAAGAAAACGAAAAATCGATCATATAGGGTTATCCATTTTACGCTTGGGAAAATAAAGCTAAAGAAAACACAAATTTTCAGATGGAAACGAAATGTTTTATTCAATATAAAGATTGAATCTTGCCATTATACGTGAAACACGATATCATTCAAATGTCCTTCACGGGACCTCTTACAGGCCTCAATCATTTTGAGGTAATTTTCAATGACTTTTCGGCACATTTCCGGCAATATCTCGGCCATAACTTCACGAATATTGGTTTTCAATTGCTCAAGATTTTGAGTATTGTTCGCGTAAACACGATCTTTCGCATCACTCTATAAATAGAAATCCAAAGGTGTTACGTCGCAGGATCTTGCGGGCCAATTAACATCACTCAATCTCGAAATTACGCGTACTAGAAATTTCTCTTGCAAAAGTGCTCAATTAGCCTGTGTTGCGTGGCTTATGGCTCCGTCCTGTTGGAACCACATGTTCTTCAGATCATAATCTTCAATTTCTCTCCAAAAATAATTGGTTGACATCCGTCCATAGCGGTCAGAATTGACTGTAATGGCTCTTCCTTGATCGTTTTCAAAAAAATACGGGCCAATAACACCACCAGACCATAATGCACGACGAACGGTCACTTTTTCCGGATGCAGAGGCCTTTCTGCGATCACTTGAGGATTTTGAGAGCCCCATATGTGGCAAATCTGTTTATTTACGTAACCACAGAGCGAAAAATGAGCCTCATCACTAAAGAAAATTTTCTTCGAAAAATCGCTATCAATGGCTTGTTGTTCAATCACTCAATTCGCATACATTCTACGTTGGGTATGGTCTTGAGGCTTAAGTTCTTGAGTGAGTTGGATTTTGTACGGATGGAGATACAAATCCAATTGCAAAATCCACCACAATGAGGCGTAAGACAAGCCGAAATGTTGAGCACGTCGAGGAATTGACAAATTCGGGTCTTCCTCCACACTTTGAGCAATGACAGCGATATTTTCAGCAGAACGAATGTTGCGATGATGCACAGGCCTTCAATATTAATAACCGATCCAGTCTCTTCAAATTTTCTCACTGTGTTCGAAATTGTTTGCTGTGTAGGTGGATTATGTCAACCGTAATCGGCTCGTAAAGCCCAAAATGTTGATACAGCAGAATCACCATTTTTAAAATAAAATTTAATAATTTTCACGCGTTCTTTGAATTTTAAACGATTCATATTTCTAAATTGCAAACCTTCAACTAAAAACACACGTTTTGGATGACATTTAACTTTGACAGATGTCAAATGGCAGGGTTATACTTTTCCTATACGAAATGGATAACCCTGTATAAAATAACTGGCAACTCGCGCTTTCAATCGCATCCTTCCATTACAATCCACGAAGATTTTGGAAAGTGGAAAAAAGTCAATGCTACAAAGAAGAGTTAAAAAGTTCACTAAAAGTTAAAATGCCATCGTAGATGAGGAAAAAAGTCCAATACCATATAAAGTCCGCAAATTATAATATAATATAATATATATAATATAATACGTCTATCTTTTATGAAAATTTTAAAAATTTTAAATATTTTAAAAATTTAATATGAAGTAGAAAGGAAACTGGAATCGTTTGTTACAGCTAAAATGGAATGACACTGCCGGAAACTATACTAAATTTTCCAACTTCGTAACAGAACCAAGAGTGCAGTGGTTAGTGGAATTCATTTAGACTACAAACGTATCGAGCACACCTCGAGTGATTTATAATCTCCGTCGCTACCTTAACATGTTATTAATATTCAACACACATGTTCCCAATTCTTAACATATGAAATATAATCAAACATCCAAAACTGTAGAAACCCCTTAAATAATGACGAAGAAATCTAATTCTCTTAAAATTAGTTTGCTTTTCGTAAAGAAGTTTTCATTCTATTCAATTTCGCTGAGAGCTGCCTCGAGCTGTTAAAGTAGTTTCACATATTGTACGAGAAATGTCTACATGCCCAAGTAGGTACATATGTTACGTATATATATGTATACATACATATCTCCTTCCCGGGAAAGTAATTTATTTTTCACTACGTCACAGTTCTAGTGTGTGGATGATGGTGTGTGCAGTGTAAGGACTACGCTGTACAACCTCCAATCTTGAAGGATCTTCTTCGCAAGGCCGCTATTCTGCATGAGAATTGAAAGTACATATGTTGTAGGGTGCACATGCATGGGTTGGTATATAATGCAAGTTTGCGTTGGTACATGGCCGATATATATAACCTATGTAGTTTCAATTCAGTTTTCCTGCCTGTTGTATTCATCCGAAACTCGTCATGAAACCTCTAGCCAAACAATTTTACAAGCTGCGAGAAAATAGTGAAATGTGTATGCAATAAATTGTCTAAGAATTGGTACTTGAAATGTTTAGTATATTACATTGTGTTCCAAAAAAAGGATTCAATGAGTAATGTTACACGTTATTAGAAGTTCGGTCTGATTTCAAAATTTTTTTTTGAATTGAATAAAGTGTTCTCCTTAAACTAATCTATACTGGGATGTACGAGAAATAATTAACGAATTTCAATTCACTAAATGAACACATCACGATAAAAAGAAACCCTTTGAATAAAATAACAATAAATTTAGTACATAACAATAAATTGTTTTTTGTTAAGTTTTTAATTTGGACTCATATTTTTAAGTTAAAAGAAAATCATACAAGATAAAATAATACTAAGAATAAAATTAAAATAAAAACATTTATAATTACATTTAGGTATTAAGTAATATTTAGTTAAATAATATTAGTCACAAATAAAAGAAAAGTCCCAGTTAAAAAAAGGATCAGAAAAAATGTCTCAGAAAAGAAATTCTCAATGAAAAATAAAAAATTCTTGGAACGCTATTGAGAAAAATTTTCATTCAATATGATTCACTTGTTGTGAACATATACATATAAGAAGGATAGTAAAATGTTAAGGATAATAAATAGAATTTGTGAATTAAGTACTGAGGATAATAATCGTATATCTAGTTTTGAGGATAATAAGCCTGTATCAAGTATTGAGGGTAAGGACTCAAAATTCTAATGCATTGAGGATAATAAAGAGAACCAAGAAGTATTATTTAGTCCTCGAGTCGCAAAACCTTTGAATTACAAAGCCCAACAGTAAATTTTGATTAAGATCGATGCCAAGAAGATAGTAAGCAGGCAGCAGAGGTGGTCAGAGGTAGCGCAGCGGAATCCATTGAAGATCCGAAACCAAGCTGAGGTAGAGATTCATGTTGAAGGAAGCAGAGGTGGTCAGTATCAGCTCAGTACAATTCATTTAAATTAAATATTTTATATTTACTCACTGTCATTTGATTATTTATATTTGTTTATTTATTTTGTCTAATATGAAAGAGTAAGCTCTTTCTGTGTGCGTGTTTGTATGAGACATGGAAGGATCAGGGCTTAAATAATGTCCTGCGCGGTGAGCTAGTCAGTTAAAAGTAACTTCTTTCAGCCGCCATTATGCACCCTTCGTATTTTGAAGAAACCGTGTCCATTTCACCTTGTTCCCTTTTTATCGCTGCAGTTGCGACCTATCGGTTGCGACAATTATGTCATTATTAATAATTATAATTTTTTTGTTTTGGAAAATACATCACAGAATGTTATTCGATCAGAATTAGTGACGATCTTTATACTACCCATAACTACCAATGCTGTTACTGTATCTCTGCAACTAACAGTCACACCCAGGATCTACTGCAAGGAAGTTAATTGTTCTTTCTGCACTATGATCCGATTTACACTTCTCTTTTCCAATAAAAATACCGAATCTATCGTTTAGCAATTTCGAGAAAAACGATCACCAGTCTCTTTTCTTGTGCTACGAAATACGATTTCTTTAATTTCAACCTTAAATATAAAATCGATGTAAGCAGAACCGCGTTCTCTTCTTCCAGCCCCATCAATTAAATGTTGGCAAAACAACTCGCAAAACAACTCGAATAGAAAACTCTCTGGGTTTTATCCAAAAATTTTTCAACATTCCTCTAAGCTTCGACTCTCAAGAATAATACTTATCTAAAGACAAGATTTTAATTCATTACGTGTAATGATGGGTTTTATATGCGTCCCCATATTGCTAAGGAATGCAATATAAAGTATCTGATCTATATCTGAAAATAATATCCGGAAAAAAATTGAATCTGCAATTTTTTTGAAATTAATTGAACTCTCATGTGATTGCTGCAAGTTTTGATACATGATCCCAATATTCGTTACAAAAAGTCCTTATTTCGAAACCAGACGTAAGCTACTATTGAAGTTATCAAACTGAATTACTCAATTTCTTTCATTTTAGAATTGTATACCATTGTACAGCATTCTTGATCAAAAAAATGGTGAGAAAAGTGTGAGTAGTCCAGTATAGATTGAACAACAACATCTAGGAATTCAGATTGTTACTCAATCAATTCAAGGACTCATTTTACACTAGAATCAAGATTTTCCCGATTCAATAAATAACATTGATGTCCGCGTTGACGGGTGCATGATATTCGGCCTTCCGAGCTCGATGCAACGTCCTCTCGAAAAGGCTTCAATTTACGGCCTCGGAAGGCTTTGTTTTAAGGGTACATCCACAACGTTGTTCCCAATACCGGAACACAAATAAAATCATCCTTATTTCAATTTTCAGATATGATTGTCCTTCCAGATACATGTTGTAGGGACACCAGATTTTTCAGTGTGCCTATCCTGCCTCCTTCGGTAGGCCCTACCTGATAAAATCGACTTTTTTTATTGCTCAAATCGATTTCTAATACATTTAAGAATGTGTCTCTGAATTTTTAGACCTCAACTCCCAATACTTTCGTCGTCGAGATGGCGTTCGAACGTCGGGCAACTGCAGCTGCTCCATAGAGCGCGCGCTACTTTCTTTTCTCGACTTAATCCGGATTAGTATGCCTGTTTCAGATATACCTGGAGAAGAAGGCTGTTGCAAAAATATTTGAAATTTACATAGGTCAAGCTATAATTTGGGTATGTATATTTCACACTTTTGTACCCGCTTCTCAGCCGCTAGTTTTGCTTCGAGTCTTGTCGAGTGTACGTCGCTACGAGATCATGGAACAGTGATCGTGGGGAAAAAAATGGGACAGTGATCGTGCTGCGAAGCCACGAAAACGCAGATTCCATGGTAATCAATTCCTTAGTGAAGAAAGTGAAGTGCTCGATACAAGCAGTAGTACAAGGAAATTGGCCAGTGCGAGAACCAATAGTATAATTGTGTTTCAGCCCACTGTTACAATATAATTGATTTCCTGACAGTGTTTCTTGAAATTTTTAGTGTAGTCTTGTGCAAAACTTGTAAGCAAGACATAACATTTGAAGAGAAGGGTCATACAGGCTTGGGATTTAAAATTGTGTTGAAATGTTTGTGGGGTCAGCGAGAAATAAAATCAGTACCTACAATACACTGTCGTTACGAGATAAATAGACGTATCATCTTTGTGATGAGGCTTCTTGGTGTTGGCCGACAATGGGTCAATCTGTTTTGTGGACTTATGGACATGAGTAGCGGGTTCGCGAAAGCATCATATTATAAAATAGTGGAGCATATATCCTCAGCCTCTAAATCAATGTTTGGATATGTCTGTAAAAAAGCTGTCAACAAAGAGCAAGAGAAAAATGTAGGAAATGGGTGACCAGCAGATATTTTAAAAATGTCCGGTGACGGATCGTGGAAGAAACGGGGTTTCACTTCCTTGTTTGGCGAAATGGCAAAATAGTCGATTTCATCGTTAAAATTGTGTGCTCAAATTACAAATCAATTAGACACTGACAACTTTGCCGAATGGTATGAAGATCATAAAGACTGATGCTCCGCAAGCTACAACGGATCAGCAGGAAAGATGGAGGTGGATTCAATCATTCAAATGTTTTCAAGATCAATTGAAAAATTTGGAGTAATGTACAGGAATTATATCGACGTCGGCGATTCTAAAACTTGCTGGTATTCTCAATGTAAATCCATATGGAGAAGAGTTCTCCGTTAGTAAAAATGAATGCGTAGGATACGTTCAAAAACGGATGGGCAATCGACTAAGATATAAAAGGAAGGGACAAAAACTCGGAGGTCATAACCGTTTGACGGAGGCTATTATTAATAAGTTAACCATCTATTATGGTTTGGCAATCAGAAGAAATATTAATTCAGTTCCGCACATGACGAAAAACGTGATGGCAACGTTGGATCATTATTGTTTGAACAATAAATCTATTCGCCACGCGAATTGTCCAGTAGGCGCCGAATGCTGCTGTGAATGGCGCAAAGCTGACGCCGAGAATTTTCTTGCGTCTTTCAAGCATCCTGTTCGATTGATTGACCAAAATATAGAGGAGCACATTCGTCCAATCGACAAAGAGCTCTCAAATGATACACTTTTGATGCGATGTATAGGTGGACACACGCAAAATGCAAACGAATCGTTCAACTCCACTGTCTGGCACATGTGCCCGAAAAATTCTGCATTCTGGCTAGAAAATCGTTGTAATCGCTGCAGGAATTTTCAAAAACGGAGGCTTTTCTGCAGGTTTAGGTATCATCCAGCTACTCAAGTTACAAATCGGCAAGCAATGCAAAATGTTTGCTGATAATGTCAACTCAGAACGCGTCAAGAGGCAAAACCGAAGTTCGGGTTTCACCAGCAAGGAAACTCATGCGGCCCGCAGACTTCAGAAATTCCAACAAAATGAGTATTTCGTGCAAGAAGAAGGGTTGATTTATGGTGCAGGAATAGAAGCTTAGCGTATTGTTAATGTAAGTAATCAAGAATTACATTTTTTTCTGATGGTACACTTTAAAGCGCTTTTTCTCGAGTTTTGTTTTCCGATTTTTCCGAATTGGCGGGCCTAATTACAAAAAAAGTTGAACAAATATTATAACGCATCACCAAAGCGTAAAAAGTTTAGTTTCGTTTTCTCTTCTATTTGAACCTCAGGTTCCCGAAAAAAAAATTCTAAACCTGTTTTTTAGCGGATTGAAAAAACTTTTTTTTGAAAAAATTAACTATTTTTCAAATTTCAGGAAAATTTTAAATTTCACAATTTTCTTGAGGTTTCAGTGGTTTACATAGAACAAAAGGATATCAAAATTGAAATTTAATTTGAAATTTTCATTTCAGAAGAAAAATGGCGATTTGCATTTCTCTCGCCGATAGGAAAGCAAAATTCCCACACGTTACAGCAAAATAGATGAAACTCGACTGTATTCCAACATATCAATGTAAAAACTTTAAATATACAAAAATATAATGTGAAAAGTTCGCTACAGCTGCTTCTTCTTTCTGCCTTAAACAAATTCTAACAAAAAAATCTTTTTTTGGCCTCCATCGGTAGGTCCTCTCCATAAACGTTTTCAACAAATGATTTTCATTAAACAGCAGCAGATCAGGTCCGTCATACACAGTTTAAGAATATTTATGGCACTTAAGCTGTGGTTTAACTCCATCTGCAGGATACGGATTATTGTATAAGTGGTTTAGGATATTTTGGAACTTTTGCGAAAATATGACACTTTTAGTTTGTGGAGTATGCTTGATATTTTCCGGTCGTGCATCACTATTGTTTCAGATTCTGTCTTCTTTGTACATTTTCTCTGTTTTGACTAAAAAGTTATAGCAAAAGAAACACTTTTCGAGCACTTTTTAACCTGTAACACCACTATGTACTACTCTTTGTCATATCCTGTGCATTACTCAGTCTTTTCATGTTTTGTCCCTGTTCGAGAGTGGCTTGACTTCCCTGTCAGGATAGTTATGCGCTGTAATTTTTGTTCTCCTCGAGGAGACTTTTCGCTTACAGAATGAAAGATGTCTTAATCGATCAAGTCTCATCAAGACAATATCAATGATTTCTCCTGGTTTTCATAGACTCGAAAGAAGCTTCAGCTGCCTTTCACACCGAGTCTTTTATAATTCGATTGAGAGATTTGTTATAATTTTTCGTTATTCATTGAAAAGTCATGTGATTTTGGTCATTGGGGAAACATTCTCGATCAAGCTAAATGTATGGTTTCAACCATACTTACGCTCTAAATCCTGCAAAAGACTTTAAGTCATCCATGATTTCTCGAGGTAAATTAAGGGATGTTAAAATAAAACATCCTTATATAATTCTTATAACTATTAATTTTAAAACAAGACTTTACTTTTTTGCGACTGGAAACAGACTATCTTAAATCCAACATCCTACATTTTTCGCCGTTGCCCTGATCTGTTCCGAAAAGCTCATTTTGGAATCAATCAATAGTCCCAAATATAGTATTGCATGTTTAGACTCAACAGTCGTATCTCCGATCTGCAAAGGAATTACCGTGGGAATTCTTTTCTTCGTGAGGATGAACACCTCGGTTTTCTCTAGTGCCAAACTGAACCCGCGGGTGGTCATCCATTCCCTCACTTGACGCATTAGCATTCCCAGTGCTGCTATATCATCTGCATAGCCGACCAAGTGCGACTCATCTGGCAGCTCAAGCCTCAATAGCCTGTCATATGAGGCGTTCCACAAGTCTGGTCCCAGTATGGAGCCTTGCGCTACACCAGACGTTATATCCATACTGCGCCGCCCATGTTGTGTGTCATAGAGCAGACTGCGGTCCTTTAAGTAATCCCTCAAAATCCGCATCAGATAGATAGAACAACATCATGCCTTATGCTACCACGAGACAGTTAAGAATAAAATTAATTTATGGTTTTATCCATATATCCTTTTCCAAATCTTATCTCATTAATGCCATATGTGTTGAGGATAGTGAATATCAGTAACTAACACAATGGCAATGTCTGCTTTATTATTAATTGCTTCATGACAGGTACTTCCTGAATTAAGTTTTCTTCAGGAATCTTGCAGTAATGCGAGTTCAGAGATTCATCCTTGAAAAAATTAGGGTTTTTTTTTGCTATTTACACTACCTCTGGTGGAACAATTTATCATGCTCAGTCTATTAGAACGTATCTGTTCCTCGTTGCTACAGCTCCTTTCTAAACCACATTAGTTTAGGCTGTTGTCCAGCTATTTAGTGGTATTTATTCAGGATTTGATTAGTGCTTCGCTTAGTGTCCACGTATTACTTCATCTTCTCTCTTCAGTCGGCTAAGTAGGAAGTGTTAATACACCCTGAGAGCATTTTAGCTCAAGGATTCTAGAACATTCTTGCTTCAGTATTTCAGCTTGTCCTATTGAATTTCAAAATTTTTGATGGTTTTTCCCTTATCTTTAATAAACCTTCTTTCTAGAGCCTCCTTCAAAGGGAGCCAGAATCCAGAATCTCAGTTTTCGTGTTTGAGTTTATCAAAAATTAGACATGCTGGTAGAATGACACAATATAGCATGCATTTATACATCCCAATTTGTTCAATATGTATGCCACCAAGTTTTTTGACTGGACATTTTTACGGTTCTTGCACGTTCTAATACGGGGTGAACATGTTTCACTGAATAACGAATTATCCATGTTAGTTCAACGAAATTCGAATTCTTGCTATATTGACCAAATTGTCAACATTGCCTGCTGAAAAACTCTGTTTAGGCCAGCTTTCAAGATCGTTCTGAAGTAGATTGAAAACTCTTAATGTCCGAACTGAGGCTTTATCAAACTGCCAGTGCAACAAGAGTTTTTGTTTCCATCTTGAAACAGGTTCCATACCACATTACGTATTTAGCGACGGTGACCGGGAATACCTAAATTTGTTTGATGCTCTGTGTATCTCAACGCTAAATTTGAAGTTTTCTCATGAATGGCTGCCTAATTTCCGAAGTTCCCATGGATTTACCATTTATCAGCATTTGATTCTGGTATTTATATGCCATAAATATGCACCATCAACCAACCAAAAGACGGAGTTTATGCCAAATTTTAGATTGAGGGCTCCGCTCTTGTGATAGAGATACCTTATTGCAAGTTTTGCTGAAACTGGTCGAGCTCACACAGTGGACTTGACACGGGAATTCTTACTTTATCCACATATGGAATATTCTAGGAAATTATTACATGGGTATTACTATTAAGATATTAAGAATCAGTTTTTGTTTTTCAGTTTTTTTATCAGTTTTATCAGTTTTTTGTATTGTTCAATTACTTGGATACTCAGTTAAATGTTGCAGCAACCTTCACATTTTGGTTTATGTCAAACTTCGAAACTAAGACTTGAAGTTTGTGTGTTGACTACAATAAAACGTTCTCATACTACCAAGATGCTTGCTGTTACGAGTATTTGAGGTAATGAGCTGGCAAGGAACGCAGAATTCATAAGGATCTAGAAACGAAATACTGGGAAAAAGAAATCTGAGTGATATTTCTTTTGCATCCATTTATATCTGATAAGAAATCCACATATGTTGTTCGTTGTATAACTGCATTTCGAATGGGATTAAGCCATTAACATTCGTAGAAGGTTGCTCAAAATATATCAATTAAATGTAACAAAATAAATATAAATAAATATAATATTTGTATAAATAAATATGAAATTTTAATATTTTCACAAAACTCTGACTATTGTTTTCAAGGCAATCTTCACGTTTCAATATTGTAGCGAACAGACCATGCCATGGTCTACGATGGAGCAGGCTTTGGTAGTGAAGTTGACTGACATTTTCATTCATTTTCATTCTGATGGCAGATGATAGCAAGATTAACTATGGTAGATACTCTGCGAATGATTGTGTCAAAGGTGATTCTGACCAAAGCACTTTGTTTTGTACGTTTGGTCTAAATTTTCGGGCTTCGAGCATACTTCAAGATCAGTTCCAAAAAGTCTATTAGTTATTATTTTTAAGTAGCCGAAATAAGAATGAGAGTCTAGTAAGAATACGAGAGTAGTCCGATGAATACTCAGCATGTAACAGATAAGCGAAAATTTTGAAAAAATTGCTTTTAATTTCTCAACGTAGTCTCCTCTTAGCTCGGTGTACTTGACCCAGTGATGCTCCAACTTCTTCGACCCGTGTGAAAAATACGTTTTCTTGAGGTCTGCAAAGTAGGCCTCCGCGGTGGCTATTAACTTATCGTTTAGCTCACATTTCTGCCCGGTGAAAGATTTTTTCAAATTCGGAAAGGAAAAGCAGTACCACGAGGCTAATCTGCAGCAAACGATGGATTTGGTAGTAGTTCGTAGCCTAGTTCCACCAATTTGTGAGTGCGACAGCGGAGGTGTGAGCCGTTGCGTTCTTCTGGTGTAAAACATTTTTTGCTTGCGATTTTTTTTCTGCAATTTGGCCTTGACTCTGCCCAATAATTCGAAGTAGAACTCTTTGATCATTTTGCCATCCTCCACACAGTCAATGTAAAATATATCTTTTGAATCCCAGAAAACATTGGACGAAATGACTACCTTTCCCTTCATAGGGGCACATTTGCCGATTGAAGTCCTTTCTTTTAACTGTTCCCTCGTCTCTGGTGGATTCCAATGGACGTATATCTCGCGACGGCCACAATACGACACATAAACTCATTGGGACTGCGCTGATACAGCGTCAAACATTGCTCTGTAGTGTAATCATGGTTGCAAATGAGTAAGCAAATGTGCTAGCCGAAAGCTTTCTCATGCCCGAAAATTCATGCAGGATGTGGTCCACGTGGTCTTTTGAGATGTCTCATGTCTCAGCTATCTCGCACAATGCGAGATCGTGGAAGTTTGTCACGATATCCTCCGTAGAAGCCATCTTCGGTGCACCTGGGCGGAGCTCATCAGAAATCGACGTGTGACCATGTTGAAACTCGTTAAACGATTTTTCACGGTCGCCATCATAGGAGTAGAGTTACTGATAACTGCATCTAAGCACTCGTTGATTTCGCTGAGTTTTCACTCGCTTCCACACGCGGTCGAAGCGAGTCTGATTCGGCTGCAAATTTTGTCAGCAGACGTCTACTAGAAAGAACTACACCATGATAAATTTCTTTTGCGATAATGGCGCCATCAGGCCGTTAGGCTAAATGGATAATGGACCAGCCTCGTATATGAGAGGTCTTCTTTTTCAAGCTGCAACAAAGATCTAATTATATTTTTAAACTTGAAAGAAAACTATTAACAAATCTCTTATTTTATTAATGACAGTAAATCTAAGTTTTATATTGTTAGAGCTTAAAAGTTCTGTTCTCTAATCTAGTCGCTTTGCATAAAAACATTAATAAGATCATGGAAGCCCATAAAATATTGGACCCCAAAATTATAGTGGTATTGTGATAACTAGTTACTAATTTATCCGTGAGAGTTGAATTAAATTTCTTGAAACAATTAGACACCCAAAAATATTTTTCAACATTGTCTGTGATTCAAAAAAGTGTAAAGGAGCATTTGCATAGTTTCCGTGTATACACAAGACAAGTTTGTGTATATTGTTCCTTGTCTACACAATTTCGTATGCAAAAGTTCACTTCTAATCTCGTCCTCACAAAACGAAACTACTTCGGCGACGTTAACAATGTCTAGTGCGAAACAGATTTCGTATTACATTACGGACGAGTTCAGATATTGCTGACACTATCGAAAATCGGCCGGGTTTGGGGTGTATATTAAACTCAACGGCTTCCGATTTCATGCATGCATACACGTAGAAATATATTCACATGATATATCGTGCTAAGACGACTATCACGAACAGCTTACGACAAAAACGAAAGAAAATGTCCAAACTTTCAAATACTACAAATGAAATGACTTTCTGAAAAATTTATTGCTTTCAAATGCTACAGATCCTTTATGTAGCAACGCTGAAATTCTTCACCGGGCAGGTCCAAAGGTGTATACGGTGGTTTTTTACGATAAAATCAAATTCAAAAAAGGAGTATGCAGAGCTCAGCATATCATCCAATCTCGACTATTGGAAAAACATACGGCCAACGTGGTTGAATGCAGTTTTATACCCTTTTGAATTTCCGGATGTTTGAATATCGACATACCTTTATCCAAATAGCACAAAGATTTCAGTTTACAGATCCAGAAGGGATGGAAATCAATTTCAGATAAGTGTTCTTCACCCGGAATGCTGGTGGTTTTCGTATCAAAAGATTTACCTCAGATATTGGAAAACCGATTATTGTGCTTTTTTCCACACTTCAAAGGGCTTCGATAATGAGAATTTTAAGGGTGAAATTAAAATTTTATTGCGGCTTTTTTAAGTTTATGCAGAACATACCAACCAGTTGAGAATACTCTAACAGTTTCGGGACGGATCGAGATCATTTGAAGAAAAGGTTAACTTAAAAATTTATGGCTGTTATTTTATATGCTTGAACTATCCAAAATTTATGAAAGTGTCTAACTTGGTCCAATATTGTTTGATATAAAATGATGATTAAATGCCGACCTTGGGGTGCGTTGTACTTTGATTACTTTCAATACTATTCAGGCAAAATATCAATGAAACTTGACATGTCAGAATAGGTAAATCGATTTTTCGATTGTTTTATCTATTTTGACCAACTCGGCGTGCTCATTAAATATATTACTTTGTGCTGCTGTCACCGAAATGTTTGAAAACAAGAAAAAAACTTTGTGGAATCACCTCAAGTTCCAAACAAGAAATTCAGTTGCTTTGAGAAGCACTTAGGCAAATTCCAAAGAGAAGTTTAAGTTAAAAAAAATTCTTGTTAGATTCCATTTTTAGGTTGATATTTTTATTTTGCAACAGACAGCTGTTTCGAGGCCGATATGGTCCCTTCTTCAGTGTTATGTCTATTAAAGTACAAGTGGGCGAATTATCTTTTTTAAACCTACAACATTTATCATACAATAAGTTTCCCTTCATTATCCTCAAATATTTTTCTATCATATTTATGGCCTCAAATTGTAAAGATCATGTTTAAACCTACTAATTGTGATTATTTATGGTGTTTAGCTTAAATGTCTACCCTAATTGCTTTTTTTTGTTTGTTTGATGTATTTTTGATGCGGCTAGCCTAATCAGTTTGGTGTCACAATTTCCTGTGTCTGTGTTTAGCCGATTTTGTTCCTTTGTTGTCAGGATGAAAATCGTTTCGTATGCTTCCAATTTTTTATTTGTCGTGGCTTTTTTAACGTTCCATTGCACGTTATGCTGGCACTCTGCTATGTGTTTTGCAACCACAGACTTATATGCGCTGATTTTTTGGCTTTTCTTTCTGATTTCAGCTTCTCGTAGATGCTCCTGAACGCTCGTTGTGACCAGCCTCTTTGTTTGTCCTATGTAGGTTTTTGGGCAGTCTTTGCATGCAATCTCATATATGCCGCTTTTTTCGTTTTCCGTTTTTTTGTCCTTTGATGTTCCCAGTCTTGAACTCAGCTTTGTGTTGCTGCTAGTTGACGCTATTGATATGTCCCACGGTTTGAGGATTTGTCTAATTTTGTGTGCGTAACGGCTAGCCATTTCTTCTCTCGGTGGTTGATTTCTCTATTCTGTTTGAAGAGCGTTGTTAGGTTGTCATTTGCCAATTGTTTTTTCTTTTTATTCATGACGTTTAGGATTTCCCTTTCCGTGTATCCGTTCTTCTTTGCTGTGTCTAGGATGTACTGCTCTTCTTTGTTGAAGTTATCTTCACTAAGTTGAAGGGTGAGTAGCCTGTGTATCCATGAGTTGAATATTGCCATTTTTTGTGGCCAGCTGTGGTTGGAACATGCAGGAATTGTTACTTTGTGCTGCTGTCACCGAAATGTTTGAAAACAAGAAAAAAACTTTGTGGAATCACCTCAAGTTCCAAACAAGAAATTCAGTTGCTTTGAGAAGCACTTAGGCAAATTCCAAAGAGAAGTTTAAGTGCTTCAAGACGGATATGTAGCAAATTTAATGAGCGAAATGTGCTAAATTATAAACTTTCTGAAATAATAATAGACCAAATATGATTTTTAACGAATTCATTTGAAAAATTGACTAGTGAGAGGACAAGGAGAGAGCGACTTCCGAATAACTGGCTCAGGATTCATTGTCAATAACCAGCATATCTCCAACTTTTCAATCGCATAGTTTTTGCCCTAGCTCCTATGCTTCACTAAAGTTAATTGTCACTGTCCATTTATTACCACTATTCACGGTCTTACAGACTGTCATCCAGTTGTGCCAACCAGTTCTGTCACGCACTGACTATTGTTCTTCATTTTGTACATGTTCCAGCAATGGAGAATGACTTTAAATCGAGATTAAAAGTAATAATAATTACAAAAATAAATAATTCACTGTTTACTCATTCCTATTTATTTCTAAAAATTGTTTTTCTTTAATTGATAAGCAAATGCGGAAAATACAAGACCATTGTTATTAGATGTCTCAGAAGTTTGTATCATTGCAAATTAAGAATGCTCGTTTTGCTTTTTTCCCAGTCTTACTTGTACTAGTTCTCCGTTTGAGTCAAGGCTTAGTCCATGAATTGTATCGTTTGAGTCGTTATAGAATATTAAAAAATTTAGAAACCTCGAGACCGTGTCATTTCCAAAGATGAAAACTTCAGACGCTTGTTATCATCACATCTGTGTTATTATGCCTTCAATTATTTTCCAACCTAGAAGGCCGAAAGTACCACTGGATATTCATATTTCCATTGTCATAAGTTGCCTTGTACGCATACCTTGAGTGTCTTTAAAGACGGGATACATTACAAAATATGTCATGTCAAAAATATCATGTTTATTCTAGCTTAAAGTTTTTTAAGATCGACCTTGATAATAAAGGAAAAAAACTAAGGAGTATGCGCCTCTGTAAGTTCACAAAGATAAATCAAGTCAAAATCATTTAATCAGTATCCACTGATAATATCTGGAGACCCGTTAAAATGGCCGTCTGGCGTTCTTAAAATTGTCAGTAACTCACAGACCGCCCATCCGACTCAATTGTCGACAGATTGTATCACTGGCCTTCAATGAACAAGGACGAGATCGATGTCGGGACTGTGGCGGGATAAGTGATTGTTCTTCTCTTCTTCATAGTTATTCCAGGATACAATTCATGGACTAAGCCTGTTGGGGGCGGCTCATATTGTAGGAACGACCTGAGATAGGCATCTATCTTGCCAAAAAGGTCCTCTTAATATAATCAATCATGTTAAAAAAGTCGATAATTTTACCTTTGATGTGTTAGTTTTTACTCTTATCTTTTGAATTACTTTGAACTTCACAGGGTCTCTAGTTCATAGATTTTTTCACTGGTATATTTCCGAAGCCTCGAATATTCACGCAGTCAACATTCTAGGACGCTGCGAAGTTTTCACACATAGAGGTCAAGCATTTTTAAATTAAGCGGAAGAAACAATTGCCATCATATCAAGTAAATTTTCAACCAAAACAATTTTGAGGAACGTTTTCCGAGGTTCTTTCAACAGAGTTTTGAATTTCTGACGTTATAAGTCAGAATAAGGATCATGGATAGGGCGCTTTTGTCGGTTTTTTATTTAGGGTGCTCCAGTGCAAAAAGATTGACTAGCTAGAAATTTGTCTATGGCTAAGCTAAATTTTGATCAATGCTGGGAGTTGGAGGCTGACGAGTACTAAAATTTTGTCGACTAACAACAAGATTGATTTTGGTCTCCCAATAAAGCTTGTCCGTCTGACTAGACTAACGTTGACCAGCTGGCTGTTGCATTTGACAGGAAGGTGGGACTGAAGCAGAAATATGGGCTGGTTTCAGTGCTGATTACATAGACAAAACTTCATGAACTTACAGCGATGATAAGGTTATTATTATGCTACAGTTGTGGTACGTGAACCCTTACTAAGCAGAATATCCGGAAAAAACATGAACTACTTCCAAGAATACATGATTAGGCGCTTGATAAGACCAATACATATAGGAAGACAATGAAGAATATGGTAAAAGCACAATCTGTAGGAAATTCTCGACGAATCTGTGAATCTGCGAAATCTAAAACGGACTGTTCACGAAGAGAAGGTCCATTCGGAGTGAAAAACTAGAAAGTTTTTTGAATGATAAGCTGATTGACAGGGATCGATGAAAACTACTGAACGCCTATCCGATTCAGTTGACGTGGCAATGCATGACTACTCTCTAGTGATTAGAGGATGCTTTCATTGACCGGTGCTGTAGTCTCGCATTGGATGATTTCATGAACGAGATAATCTATTGCTACAGACTACTAATTGCAGGACGCAAGCGATAGGTTGACATAGGTGGAACATGCAATCTGGAAAGCATGGGGTGAGTAGGGCTTCCGTCTTACAATCCTGGAATTTTATTGGAATCTTCATTTGTGCAAAAAACCATTTTCTTGAAACTTTTGGATTATCTAATATACTATTTGTGATTCACTGTTAACATCGATAACGCTAATGTGAGAGTAGAGTTGGCTCTTCCAGAAATCACCTTCAATTATACGGAGGATTTCTCTTTTGTGACCCAAGGGGAAACTCTCCAGGGGAAGTCAAAAACATGTAACGGTAAGATGTAAGTACTCTGCACTTTCGTCATAATTTTAAAAAATTTTGATTGTTTGAGTTCAAAAAAATGGTTATGTGACAGACATTTTGAAACATCAATTTCGCGAAAAATGAAAAGAAAAACAGACCATACAGAATAGAAAGATTGTTATTGATCAATGCCGAAAAATTGTTTAGTAGTATAAAAAAATATGCAACAAAAGTATTAATAGTGGTGGTATTTCAAGGGAAATACATACGTCCAGCGTAACTTTGGTCTTTTTAAGAACAATTAACCTGAAATAACTATTTTGAGACGAAATTTCGATATTCTGCGAAAATTTAAAGGGAATATTGAAAAAAGTGTAATCATATGTGAAATCATTAGGAATGTTCTGTTTTCTGAAGCAAAGAAGTAGGTGCCCCTGAAAGGGCACAAATAAACACGAGCAGAAAATCAAGCATGTAGTACAACGAAATGATTTTTTAAGGCCTGAAATTAGAGAACTCACTAGAGTCAGCTATAAATTGCGAGAAGCTCGGACCGGGGAGAGTGTCTGTCTCTTACAATGTGTCTGAAAAACGATGAAGTGGGTTTAGCTCGGATGAAACCATTGTTTGTAGCAATTATAATAGAAAATGAAACAAAAATCAATTTGGTTGTAAGCTGAGTCCGCATATAAGCAAATAGTTCCTAGTGACAAAGTCTTTTATTAGGCCCATGTGGAATATTTTCTATATGGTAAAAGTAATGTGAAAACTCAAATTCATAATTATCAGGAAAATGTGTTAGCGTGAAGAGGGAGTGTTCTCAAATCGAGCTGTATGTCAGTCAGTGGCGTTGGGAATCCAATTTTAGCTGACAAAATAATGAGCATTTTCCGAACTGAAATATGAGAAAAACTAAAATAAATCAAAAATCAAGGGCGTATGTATTCCCCTTTATAAACAATTAGCACTTCCAACTAGAGAATGATTTTAAGCACACGAGTGGGGACGTTGATTTTTAGATCACAAATAATACATGCAATATCTAATATGCCAAAAAACACCTCTATAAAATGAAGATCATCCAAGAGTTCTAAAATCATTTGGCACAACGCCTGTTAACGCCGGACAACGCCTACGTAAATACAAAATCAAGAATAAAGTTCAGCTTAAGTAGTTATTACTAGGTGAATGTTTCAATCGATCTCCTGAATCTCCCCCGATTCAGATATTCCTATTCAGATAAAAGTTTTTCTAACGTTTTTGACAAAATAAACTTGCTTCTGCTATAGAAACACATTTCAAAGAACTCCTCAGGCTTGAGGAATATTTATCTGATCAGTAGGTTCACATTTTTCCATGTAATTTGTTTATTTTCGTCCCACTTGCCTAAGGATATCACGATTTTACTTGTGTAATAATCTTGGAAGACAAGAATAACATTTTATTTTGAGTTTTCGATAATTCGATTTTTTTATCTTTGTATTGACAAGAAGAGAATGGAAAAATAAGGAAACAACAGAAGTTCTTCTAAGGATTCCAATCTTGAAAAGCTATGGTAACTTATTTCATTTAGTTTTTTATTAAAGATTGCACCGAGATTTTACTGAAGTCTTTTCCTTGTTGTGATTCCTATTTTATAATTGCTAAATGAAAAATGTTTGATTTTATTGTATCATTATATATTTTATGTGTGATTGGAAAATATTGTGTCTTTTTGATAGTTACGTGGCAAAACACAAGCCCAGTTTGATATCAACTAGTTTTCCCACAGTAGTTTAGAAATTACTCTACTGCTTAGATAGTATTTGCCATCGTTCGCAACCGTTGCATAATTAATAGTCGACTGACGTTGACGTCAACAGGACACGCAAATTTTATTGTACGCGATATCCTCCGGCGTCGTTTTTGTTGGATACAAAATGTCATGCCACATTGTTGCCAAGAATTCTGTGATGAATTTTCAAAAAAAAAAAATTAATAATGACATAATTGTCGCATCCGGAAGATCGCACCAGCAGCGATAAAACAGAACAAGGTTAAATAGACAGGGTTATTTGAAAATACAAAGAAAATACGCACAATGACCAAAGGAAGTTGCTTTTAACCGACTAGCTCACCCCACGGGCGTGGGGGTCTTAGGACACTATTCAAGCCCTGACCCTTCCATGTCACATAAATACACACACAGAAAGAGCTTACTCTTTCATATTGGACAAAGTAAATAAATAAATGGAAATAATCAAATTAAATTAGTAAATATATAATATTCAATTTACATGAATTGTGCTGCGCTGATTCTGACCACTTCCGTTTGATTTCGGGGCTTCACTAGAACGTATGAATTCTGCTGCGCTGCGTCCAATACGAATCTCCACCTCAGCCTGGTTTCGGGGCTTCAATGGATTCCGGCTGCGCTCCCTCCGACCACCTCTGCTGCCTGCTTACTATCTTCTTGGCATCGATCTTAATCAAAATGTTCTCTTGGGCTTTGTAATTCAAAGATTTTGCGACTCGAGGACTTCTGGGGCTAAACACTTCACACAGCTGCTAATACTTCTTGGTTCTCTTTATTATCTTCAATACTTTAGAATTCTAAATCCTTATCCTCAATAGTTAATTCACAACTTCTATCTCTACTCAACATTTTACTATCCCTCTTATAGGTCAATCGAAAATTTCTTCCCAAAAGCGTTGCAAGCAATTTTTGTTTTATTTTCTACTGAGAATTTTTTCCTGAGACTTTTTTCCTGACATTTTGTGTAATTTTTTTTGCTATTGTGTCGCTCACAACGGAATACCTAGCAATTCTTCCCGTAGTATTTGAATAAACTCATAACTTTGTTATAAAAGTTAAAAATCTATTATTATTTATATGCATTCAGTATCGTTTGCTAAGCGTGGATAATATTTTGGGCATGTGAGATCAACGTTCTCTCACAAATAAGGTAAAATGGCTTTATGCTTCGGGCAAATTTTCCAGGATATTTTGCAAGCCTATGGTCCTTGTTATCACGATCATACTGAATCATGAATGAAAGATAATTTGATGAAGATTTATCTTAACGTGAACATCCCCTAAAAACAGAACAAAAACAAAAACTCAGATGGAAAATGGCAAGACAGAATCGATAAAGTTGAAACTATTTTCTTATTTTGGTCACCATCACTGACTCGAAATTGAAAGTTATGTTGCTACGGCAAATACGTTGTATATTGCAAAAATCTGCACTTAAAAGTTTTGGTGGTACAACAAAAGAACTTCATAAATTTTCCTGAAACATAGTCTGTGAGTAATATTTTCAAAACGAAGAGATTTCAATGTGATAAGAATATTATAATGGTCCAAACGGAAACAAGGTCAAACTTCGAGTTTATTAATTGCATGAGTATTGTGAGCCAGCTTAAATAAGTTGTTATTGTTGATTTCGTTGAATTTCATTTGAAATTGAATCGATTTTCAACTCAAACTAAAGTTAAACCTTCATCTAATGCTGTACAATAAAGACCAAACCTGCAACAATTTCCTCAATTGTTCAGCATCACACACTGCGCCCTTTACCACGTCTCCGGGTCATAAAGGACAAATAGCACAGCTGGATATTTGACGAAAATGTGCAACAGACCAAGTTTTAAAATTTAAGTCCTCTCGGGTGCAGATAGTTTTGCAAGTAAGCCAGAAAAAAGTGAATGTTCGTAAAGGAGTCCCAACAATAAGCTGGGAATAGTTTTATCAAACTTCGGGAGCAAAAGGGCTCCGAAATAAAAACGGTGAAGGATGTTCACCATCAAGAGAACTACCAACGAAATTCTGTTAATTGATACCGCCTTTTAGCTTGAAAGCTTGAAAAGTTTGCCTTTTGGCTTCCAGTTGATGGGCCTTATCCACTTTGTATTCTAGACAAATTTCCTGACTAAGGGTTGTAGATTTTTGTTCATATGACATCAACAGCTAAAGTGGATTTGTATTTTGGAATGCATGATTGAGGTATATTTGCTCGAGTTGTGCTTTAAATGTGTTTCCTACATAAGTGTGTGGTAATTTCTCACTTTAAGATATAGAAATTCGGACGTATTTGAAATTGAAGTCTCAATTTTCAACTTTCTACATGAGCATGAGAACAATGATTTAACTAATCACTAAAATTGAATTAAAATTTAATATTATATGAACGATTCCCACTAAATACAACAGAGATTTATTGTGGCCAATTTCATGGAAAATTTCTTTGTTTATTTAACTCTAAACAAAATTAATAATAAAAAGCACCAGAACATCATTCAAGAATTGAATAATTCTCAGGCTCCATCTTATGTAATCACTACGGCTTCCACGTAATAACCCACATTCCACTGAAATAGCAAGAAAATTTCACCAGCAATGTTAACGCTTTCCCGGACTCAGGAGGGTTGAAATTTCCATCAAAATTATGCTATTTACTCAAGAGATTTGTAATTCTGTGGTTTATTTGCATTCGAAATGAGCTCAAGGCTCATAGTGCTTAATCAAAAATCTTTGGCTGTGATTTTAATATTGGGTTGTATATAGACATATGCATAGGGGAAATCGCGAGGGGTTAAGGTTAGAATGCCTCTAATAATCTTAAAAGTTCTAAATATAACTCAATGTTAATTAATATTTAGAGAATTTCGCTTTCGCATCCATGTCCGACGAAATGAACGAAATGGTTTGTTTCAATTGAGATCAGCCCAATTGAGGATACTTTAAAGTTATGCTAGGATCCATTGAAATCTTTTATAGTAAAAAATTTGTTTTTAAGTCCACCGACTAAAGCGTGTTATACGCATTATCCATACTAATCACGATGTCTCAAAAGCATGATACCTGCGTTTAGGACACCACACGGTTAGTATTCTCCAACATTCGATTCAATGCATCCTTCAAAGTAATTAACATCTGACTAAGCAACACGTGTTTTCTGTTTTCACATCGTTGCTTCTGAGTCCTCAAGGAGATGTGGTCAGCCAGTTTTCGGGGATGACCGTCAGCATACTAATCACATTCTTATGAGCAGTCAAGGACATTTTCACCAAAAACATAGTCCTGCAAACGTAACTTATGACCATGTTACTAAAAACATACCGTGTACGAACTGACACATCCTATCGGTAGATGTGGCAACGGATGACATTATCGCTAGTCATTAAGAATGCTTGCATCCCTGAGGTTCATAGATTTCTTACTGAGCTGGTGCTGATTTTTAAATGTAGTCAGTCTGAAATATTGAAAACAGAAAAAAATCTGGGAATGAAAATGGAATTAAAAAGTGAAAACTTTGTGAAAATAGCGTGATGAGGTAGGAAATTCAATTTGCGTACAAAAAGACAAAAAGACAAGTTTGTGTGGTAGTCAAATGCAATATTTTGGTTTCAGTGGGGAAAAATCCTATAACTTGTGAAAAAGCTCATAGGCACGATGTTCTCTAGCGCACTGTGGAATCGGAATTAAAGGAATTTCAAGGAAGGGGAACCACTGACAGGAAGCAAGACTTTGGGCGACCGATTTAAACGACGCCTTGGGGAGACTGCTAAATGAGTTTCCTAGATGTAACTTTATTATTTCATTCCCTATTTTACACGGACTATTGGTTTTACAATAAATGTAGAAAAACTCTAATTACAACTTAGAATTTTCGAAGATAAAACGACAACAAAATAGTTATAGTGGATATATCTTTTCTTTATTATTCAAAACTTTTTCAATAAGTCGCGCCTCTCGATACCTAACTCACTAATTTAATTATTTCTTGAATTCTGATCTTTTATTATGACCAGCATAATAAATGGTCACTATTGTATCAGCTGGAATTATAGTTTCCAAAAGTATTAATTTGCATTAAGCATCTATTGCATCAATTTTATAAAAGGTATTGAATCAAATTTAAGCGTAATCTAGATTGAATAAAATGGTTCAAGTTCTTACCTTAGAGCATTGCTAATTTTGCTGAAATTTCATATTCTGGATAGTTGGATGTTGGTTCTGACATACCACGCGACATAATTTTGGAAGGCCATCTGAAATTCTTTAGGACATTAAGGACGATCCGGCTCGAGTAAGAAGACAGCAAATTTCGTCCAGATTGGTGAGAAATAGGCTTGTTTAAACAACGTTGCTTGCATTGAAATCTCTGCATAAAACAGATCTTCTGTTAAAATCAGGCATCAACAGGACGACCGTGAGGGATTGGAGGAGAAGCATGGTGGTTGAACTAACGATATGGAGGATACAGTAACGATTTCAGCTAAGAAAAAACATTCAAGCTTCATTAAGACGATGGAACCATTCTTCAGTCGCCGGAAGCCAGAGAAAGGCTTAGCGATAAAAGCCTGAGAAGATTTCCTCCTAAATCGAAAAGAGTTATGGAGTCAGTTTTTTTGTGCTGAGAGAGGTTGAATATGCTTCACTGATACAAAAGCGACAACTTCTGTTTGCTTGCATGTGCTGGAAACCGAGTCTGTGTTTTTCTCGTAAGAGCTATTTAGTGATACCAGGAAATTTGATTTATAAATGAGTAATGCACAGAGCAGCTAACTACTTAGGACTCATACCCAACCCTAGGAAGAATTGGAATACCCATGCACAAAACGAAAGATCACGCTACATCCTCGTTCTATTCTCTTAGCTACACCTCCTCCTCAGATCTGGTCACTTAAACTTGATAATTAAGATTCTCATCAACATACGAATAATCACACCGCCACTACAATACGACAGAACCGCATTCTGTCAAACAGCGAAGGCTCAGAATAAAGTGCTCCAGGCCTTGCGAAATACGGCCTTATTGATGATATACTAAAATCCATGGTATGTTGCGAACACGGACATACGCTTATGTATTGACACAGTTGGAAAATTATTACGTGACAGAATACTTAAACTATGTTAATAGATAGAAGAGATTCTGAACAGAACCATGGAACTTAGAGTCTCCTTAGAGTCTGAGAAGCAGAAAATGACATATATCCAAGCGTAAGACAATTTCGGTAGTATTTTCCGAACATACATACCATTCAACCCTCAGATCAATAACAAGTGACTGGGCAGGCTTAGTAGTTGTGTTAGGTTGTGGTGAGCCATCAACACTCATAGGCGGGAATGGTGCAAGAGTGCTTAATCGCACCAGCTCCACCTTACCCATCGTTCGATTTAAAGTTAACCCCTACCACGCCACAAGGAAGGTCAATATTTCTATACATTTGTAAAGTCTCATATGACGCGATACTGCATGAATGTGATGCATTCCTTGGAGGAACGAGCGGTAAGTTTTCTTGGGGTAGACAAATGATAACTAAATATCATCTTTCGACGTGGGGATGAGCTTGCCCATGCAGAGAATTCCTTAATGTGTCTTCCAAAGCTGGAAAGTGACCCCAAATGTATCCAAAGAGCACCTATTAAGCTGGAACTTCTGAGGGAAACCGTTCGCTATTAGTTGGATAGAGTGGCCGTTTCACGTTTGACAACCGCAAAACAAAGCCTGATGTCAACAGGTACCTAAAATAAAGCTTATTTAAAAATTGGAACACTAAGAACTGAATAGAATTCCTTATAATTTATTCCTAAAAAATATTGTTGGTACCCATGCGAAATAAGATTGATATGATAATAAAATAGTTTTGACTTTATGGTCAACTTACATTTGGGCTGAAAAACTAAGGATGTTGGCTTGGCACAAAATGAAGTCAAACTAAAGCATTCAAACTTTAGTTTGGCTTCTTTTTGTGGATAAGAAGTTAAATCGATCGGCTGTGGAATTTGATCTGATCATGGAGGACACCCTCCTTCCAGCTTATGTAGGACACTCTCCCTTCAGCTTATCGAGGACACTTTGTGCACCCTTCCACTTAATTTGGATATCAATGCAAACTGCTTAAATTTCTGGCTTTTAAAGGGAGTTTACTTCATCCAGCCTTAGTTGTGCCACGGAGATTCATAGCCATTATTGACTGTGTCTCATGTTATTGATGTAGCGATAAGACTGAGGAGTTAATGAAAACTGTGAGCTCATCCCTTCTTGATTCTTTCGTCACTACAAATGACGCTGCCATGCTCGTCCGTGAATACTGTGATCATGTGCTTTTATGCGTGTTTCAAGCTTTTCAATACTCCATACGATTGTCTATTGTTATCATTTTTTTATTCATTTTATTCGACGTGTCAAAAATTTGGAGATTTCATATCTTATCTACTTTTTTTCTACGGATCAAAGGCTCGTATAGATTCTGCTTTTTGTTCTGATATTTTTAGTAACGCAGTTAATATACGCACAATTTTTCATCACACGCTTTGTGATGCATACGTGTATCATATTGGTTAGGACGAGGAATATTTGCTATTCTATTCTGTTTCGTGTTTGAAGTTTGATTTTTTTCATCCGAAGTAAGGTGAAGGTTCTTTCATTGTCTAGGACAGCTGGTAAATAGTTTTTGGAGTCTCGTCGAAGTTTTCAAGGACTGACACCGTTTGCAACTTATCTATATTTATTCTTTAAAATGGTCCTTTATAACGGTACCACAGTATAATGCATCATTTCACACTATGGAAGACATTAGTATTAATTTACAAATTCATAAGTTTTTTGGTTCTTAATGACCAAGAGGTATTTTGAAGAAACGAAAAGAATGGCGTCCGCATTGTGCTCAACTGATTCTGAAATATCAAAAATATCTTATCTAACATAAAGCTGAATTAAGACGTTTGGAAACTTAATAATAGACAGTTGTCAATCAATTCAGACATCTGGAAAATGACTGAATCAATTCTGATATCATTGAAAAAATTAATGGCAATCGTTGAATCGAAGGTGGAACCCAAAGGCAAGAAGGCATGTAACATTATATTAAAAGAAAATAGAAAATCAAAAATAGAAAAAAAAAACAAAAGCAAACTATTATTTCTCCCAACAACTATATACTTTCATAGGTAAAAGATCCTTTTTTAACTTTTTCCAACATATGCACCAGAACAACAGGTTAAACTTTTTCATGGACAACCCCTTGGCATTGTTCCGGCTTAAGCAATCAATAAGTAACATAAGAAATACTTTATGACCGGTCTTTAAAAATAGAAAAAGGACTTTGCTACTTCTTCCTAGCACAGAATTTTTTCTTTGCTTTTTTTTGAATTTTAAATTTTTTTAAGATTCGACATCTACATTTCCGAGGTAAATTGTTTTCTTCGTCAGTTTTTATATTCAAAATTAAGAGAAGACTTGAAGAAGTTTCAATCAAAAGATGCTCAGAAATAAACATTTTTGTTTTTTGACTTTGGTTCCAGTAAAGAATAAAACATAGCAGTTCGAGATGTATTTAAGTTGAATGCATTCGCGAATAGCTTGCTCAATATTTTGGTCGTCATATTTTGTCACGTAGCCAAAGCCGCACAACGCGGGATCAGGGCTCACGGATCATGGCACTTATACATTATTTTTAAATTTCGCTGCCAGTCATACATAATATGCTGCGGTTTATTTTTTGGATAACTGGGTTTTTACCATCAAGACTCAAATATTCATGCTGATATCTTTCTTTTACTAATATTCTTCTATGGTTCAGAAAGTATTACTTGCTGGCCTATCCTTTCTATGTGTTGCCTTAGTTTCCTAGTCGACTGCACATTGCTTTGGTGATTTTTAAGTTTAGTACTAGGAATTTTCTCCTCGAATTTTGATGAAAGTGAATTTAGATATTCCTGAATTTCCTGTATACAAAGAATGAATACCATCAGTGTTGACTTTGCTTCTGTTGATGGCAAAAGATAGCCGTTGAGCCTCACCTGTTTTTATCATGTCAGTACGTCGGAGTAGGTTGCTACAAATTAATTTTTTTGATTTTCTATTGCAAATCAGCATCTCAATAAACAAATGTTAAGCTGACCGAAAAAAAAATACTTTTCCCCCCGCTTCACACTTGTATGAGTCACAACCAGCTTTGCGATACCTTTGCTCTACATTAGCAAATGTTTTTGCGGCTAACAAAGGAGGAATATTTGTTTGTTTCCAAAACCAAAACAATATTGGATGCAAAATTCAAAAGCCTTCCTCGGGATGTAGTAGAAGGATTTTGGAATCCAGTCGAAAGTGCCGCTTAAAGTCAAACATTTTAAAAACAAAAAGTCATGATATAAGGATTTCCGAAATTTATTGCAAGATATCTGAGCAAATAGGTGTCATTCTGTTACTAAAATGAATTTTTTTTCAATTAAAACATCGACTTTTTTCTAAATTAACTTTGTGATGCAAACAGCGAACATAATCAGCAATCCCTCTAAGATTCAAAACGTTTCAGAAGTTTTATCAAGGATGTTTGGTCTAAACATGATATGTAGGATACTTATATATTATGATACTTAGCTAAATGCTAAGTAAACAAGATGATTGTGTTGAAAAATACTTTCAGAACTACAGAGGCCCATTTTAAACTGTATCTCATTTATTTAGGCGTTGCTTTTTGGAAAAATCACCTCGAAAAAGATGTCAACAAACTGATTTCTTTTGGGACAATTTTCCATTTTGTTGTTTTTTTTTTAAATTTTAACTCTGTTTTTACATTTTGTATTGAAAATTGAAGGGAACCAATTCTTTCTCATTATACTTCAACTACTTATTTTCATTGCCTCAATAAGACCCCGCACAAAGTGTCTAGACTTAGAACGTTTTGATTTCATCTCTTCATGTTTTCCCGTCAGATTCCTTTCTTGTATAAATGAAGGTATTTAGAAGAAAATGAGATTTGGCTTCGGTGAGGGCTATATTCTCTATACGCTATTGCTGAATATATACAGCCTGACAGCGTGCTTTTCCCTACGACCAATGATCACAAGTATGATGACCCATTCTCATGATCCAATCTCCAAGATTCCAATACTCAATTGCCTGTTTTTAATGAAGATTTCAATGAAGATTTGAAGATTTCAGGAATCGAAACTTCCTTGTCGTGAACTTTTCTTTTTGTTTTGGCAGAAGGTTTGACATAATGAAGTCATGTTAAGGAAAAAATGTGTCTTAAAAAAAGAGAGAGAAACAGGAAAATGTCTTCCCATATGCCATCGGTTGAGACTCAAGTCTTGAAATCTTCATTATCTTATCTGGAAATTACGGTCATGCAAAGAACAACAAAATTATTTTCAATTCGACTTTTTAGATCCCTCGTGTTCAAAAAGTGATAAGATCGACTATGCTAGAGACAAGTTAGGTATAGGTACAATATGATTTTCTTCCGCATAATCGCCCTTTTCATTGATATGTTTCAAATATCTTTTTATTGGAGCTAGTATTCTCTTTTTGAAAAAATCTTCTTCACTTACACAATCCCTTATATCTGCTATCGCTTCTTAATCACCTTCAAATCTTTTGTTTAGGAAGGAAGTGAATATAATTAGTTGTCATGACAGAGAAGAACTTTTTTACAAACTTTTTTAATTTCTTGGCACAATTCCTTTCTTTGTTCGCATACACACTTCCTATTACAGTAGCCTTATGATTCAATCAATACAACTCCTAAGCTCTCCCGTAATAAATTACACACGATATTGCCTCGAATTTCTTTGAGTTTGAATATGAAGATGAATATATAAGCCTTGCTTCATCAACTGTCATCAATCGAGTCAAAAAGTGATCGAGATTCTGTTGAAACAATTCAATAAAGTTCTTTCAAATCTTACATTTGCTTCTGAGCGTCCTTGAGCATTCTAGGAATCAAATGCAAGGGAACAATTCCTTTCAAAATATTATATGACCTTCCTATCGATACCCTTAACCCTTCAGTAATAAAATGTACTGTCAACGTGCACGACGATGATTCAATACAATTTTTTCAAGTTTTTTGATCAGTTTTTGGGTAAAAAACATTAAAGCGTGGTCTGAGTGAGGGTAGTCTTGAATTGATGTTCTTTCACAATACTCTACACACTACCATACTACTGTAGAATACGGCAGAGCAATCTCTTTCAATGTTTCTTTCAATGAACTCTTGAAAACTTTGGATTTTTAGCGAAAAAATATTTAAGCAAAGATATCACTGCATGAGTTTGAGTTTTAATCATATTTTATTAAGATTCAAGAACAAGTCACAAACAAATGCGTGTGCCTTTACTCATCACTAGGACAACGTACTAATTATTTTAGGGTATTCTAACAAAGATCCAAGATTTATTAAGTATGAACTATTAACCCAAGTTACCCTCACTCCTTTTAAAAAAACCTTGTAAACTTCACCTATCGATTTGTTGGTATGGATCACGATTAAATTTATTTTATAACCATAATGAAACAGAAAATAAAATCCATCATTGACCTTGGTAAGATCTTTTCTTCCCAGAAAGGTGATCTTGCAGGAAAGATATCGAATTGGAATCTCTGGTGTGAATAATGCCCGCAATAATCGACCATCAGAACAATTAATTCAATAGATCATGGACCACTTTTACATCAAGCTTACACTCACTGATAATACGCATCCATTTCGAAGTTGTACAGTGTGTTATGAAGAAACCATAGTTGCTGCAGAGCATAGTATCGATGAAGAATCAAGTGAGTCCATTCCATGGGAGAGTTTACGAAAGGATTTTGGATTGTGGGCTTTCAAATTCAACTCGTGCAGGAAATGAAGCCACACAACCTCCGGGCATTGCGTAGATTCAGTGTATGGGCCCAAAAACGAATTTCTGCAGATCCCGAAGCTCATAAGAAAATGTGATGTAGCAACAAGGTTGAATGGTTACGTCAATAAACAAATGACCACAATTACATGGAGTAATTAGTAGCCTCCATTACATCCGGAAAAAGTCACCATTTGCTGTGCTTTTGGGCCCGGTAAAATCATTGGTCCATATGTCGTCAAAAATGTCGCCCGTAATAACATGATAGTGAAAAGGATACATTAATTCACTCGTCTACACCGGGAAGCGCGAGACGTAGGACCATTTGATTGGCGAGGTACCGCCCCAATAATAAATTAGAAAATTAGACCTCTCGTTTGGACCTCTCCTCCGTCAGTCCTGACGTTCACCTGCCTGAAATCTCATTCAATTAAGAATGGCTGAGAATAATGTTTCCAATGAAACATGGCAATTTCAAATAAATCAAAACAATTTATCCATATTTTCTTTTAATTTCAAAGTTCTATACCCTTTGGAACCCAAATCTTGATGAGTAGCAGATTTGTACTCCTTCTACAACTTTGTTTTAACAAATTACCCTCGAATTTGTTTCTAAATTGAATCCTGACAGCTTCTGTGACACTAACGAATTAACATTTCTAAATGTTCTATCTAGAAAATGCATTCGTTGATAAAATAATCAAGGGGAGAAAACGCATCTGCTTCGCTTACTATGAGCTCTCTCTCTAATTCAAAAATGCGAAAAAACGGAGGTCAGGGATTCCAAAGGCTTGCGATGGCTGGTAGAGTCTGATGATGGTGACGTCTTTCTAATTCTCATAATGTCGAAAAATCTTAATAGAAACTCAACTTTATTCTGTAAACTTTCCAAGGATACTTAAATAAGCTTCATTGCATTGCACATTACACGTTCAACATAATGGGTCCATTTTATGAATTCATGAATAATCTTTGCGAAAATAAAAAGGCAAGCGCCACACGATCAATATTTTCGTGAATAAATAAAATGATTTTTTTTTCGCAGACAAAACAGCATATACAACACGACAATAAAAATGCATTCAGTGCGGAAGTCATCAAATATTAAAATACATAAAAAGGCGGTTGATGATGACCATGATGAGGATATTTGCATGAATGAACTTGAAGGTGGACATCATTTCGAGCAATTGTATATGCTTTCAATAGTGAGTAGTCAATGTAGCCTTTATTATCATTCGCTCAGCCGCTTAAATCGCCAGAAGACCAGAAAAATGTCCTTTTTATGGACGAGTTGATTGCGAACTTCATTTCGAAATTTCCAGTGGCAACAGTCCGCTGTTATGACTACAATAAATTTTAAGCTGACCCACACGCAGAACATTCGAAATTTATTCAGTATTGATATACTGTGGTGAGAGAGAGCATGTCCTCAGCGAGACTTCTGCCTAGTAATATTATGGCATTATTATCCTTTTGTGGAAAAAATGCAACGCTTTTCTGAGAGCAGACAGATTGTGAATATCAATCTGAGGTTCATCGTTGAAGTTTATGAATTGCAGATGTGGTGGTTAGACTTTAACTATCGTCGGGACTTGCTAAGAGTTGTGAATATAAATGTTGAAAACTTGAGTTAGCATTCATGCAAGATTTTTTTGACAGAAATGTAAGCCTGCCTCCTATATAAGGGATCACGTAAACAGAGGTTTTTGTTTGGATATTGACATGGTAGTGATAGTAAATGAAATATCCTGGGTTTCCAATACCAAGTAGTGTACATTAATTGTTTTTCGATGTTGTTATGTCAGCGTACGTTCAAATGCAATCACCGCGACCGTTGCAGTTAATAATAGGAGTATTCTGTAGGGGCTACTTTGCAAATCAAAAAGACATAAAATAGGAATTACGCGCCAAACTAAATAAGGCCAATGTCTTGTCGCAAAAAGCAGCTGTCCATTGTACGTTGTCCCGTGTCCGAAAGGTGCTGACTACCTGACCGACGTAAAAACATCAATTGACCATTATCACACCACTATCTGATCGCAACGATTACCATCCAGCATGCAACTAGCCATAGATACGGGCCAGACCACCTAAGAAAAAGTCGCGAGTGGAGATTTCTCACCTGAAGGAGGTGTGTGCAGTGTGTTAGGTTGCAAATCACACTCGGTATCTTTGCTTAGATCGCCGCCAGATAAAGGTGAGCGAAACAGACTGAGTGGTAGGTGAAAAACCGCTGCAGCATTTAGGATCATCCGCACTAGTAGTTGGACTTCATACAAGGTGGGTGCTCCAAGAATGAAGGGCCCTCGAGCATCTTAAGCCACACTCTTCAGCAAGCAGACTGCACTGTTCTTCGCTGGCTTCTTTTGTATGTCCAAGAAAATCCTCTTGTTGCGCGTCGACTAGAGTACTCCTTGGTGTCATGGCACGATTTTCTCGGTTCTCCATCGCAGGCTCGGCTCCCCTAAAAATGTTACTTAAGATCTAATCCGAAGAGGATCTCTTAAAGCATGTTTACTTGCACAATTACTGTCTTCTGTGTGTCTTTCATGTCCAAGTAAAGTTGCCATGTTCGAAGTGGCCACGGTTGAATGCTCGGTTCCTTCAAACGGTCACAGCATTAGAGAAATTAAAGGTGAAAATGAAAGACGACAATTAATGTCGTGAAAAGTGCGCGGAAATACAGAAAAACAATTGAAATCAATGGAGCGTTACATTGGAAACTATTGACCTGATTCATGTTCTATTGTTTGCTGCCTGTTAATTAAAGTTACCTTCTTTCCTTTTGGCTTGTTCATAAAAGACATTTGCAATTTTAATTAGAAACAAGGTTGGATGGTTGGTCTGGTGGTTGGCAGACTGGTACGTTCGTTCGTTGATGAGGTAGTAGAAAATTAACTCTTTGCCACAATTTAATGATTTTAATGTTGTACTTCTCACGTTAATGAAGAACACTCAATGAAGTGTCTATCTATTGATATTGACTTATTTCATTCGACTCATGCATTTTCTTTGGCTTGCTTAATTAAACAGCGTCGACTGCTAAGACAAACTGAAAAATACACTATCTTAAGATACCACGGGTTCAATGTCAACTCTTGATTAATTTATCAAAATGTTGGTATTCTCATTCGAGTCCTGCGAAAACTAGAGATTTTCGAGTTGTCTAAGTCTTGCTAACGTTACATTTTCACGGCATTTAGCAGCATGATACATAATTTATATTTATCTATAATATAAGATATATTTTATTAATTTATATTAATCCATAAAATCTCCTGAACTGATCAAATTCCGAAAAAAATGACAAGGACATTCAATGGAATTTCCGAAATGGATTGAATACCACAGTTGCCAACAATGCCATCATTGACGATGCTTTATATGGTGTTCCTAGCAGTTACATTTAATACAATACAAACATTTTAACAGTTTCAATATAATAGAACGATGTCAGCATTTTGGGTATTTTCCGTGTTAAAAGAGTAGCATTTCAATACAACGATCGACTTTCCGTGGTATTATCTGTTAAAGCTCTTAGATTTTGACTTTCTGGAAATGTTTCTTATATTTTCGCAACTAAGCTCTTGCTATTTTTCTGTTGATAAAAAGTGCAGTGTGATTTATTGCAGTGAAATGAAAACTTATGCGTCATTCGAAATATCGCGTCAGAGTTTCATTACCAACAGAAACGAAAGTATTCATCTTTAGAGGGAAATCGAAAACCAAGAAGTGTTTTGATGTGACACCGAACGCAATAAGTAATGATCGGGTATCGCAATATCCAGATAATAAGGCCTTTAAAGTCGAACTTCACCTTTGAGCCTTTTCAGGTTTGTTTCAATGAGAACGGTGACGTGAATCCGAATGTTCTCATGCTATACAATCATTTGGTGCCTCTGCTTATATCATAACCGTTTTTCGTGCAGCCCTTTAATTATTAGTATCAATCAAAGTGAATGTCATTGCTCAGCGATGTGTTGATTGGTTTTAATAGCTCCTAATAAACAATACCGAGCAAATCTCTGCAAAACCTCCGCAGAGTAAATATTCCGTCGAAACAACGCCGAAGGAACATAATCGTGTAGTCCCTTCCTTCTCTTTCGTTTCTTTCTATTTCAGCTGCTGTCATGAATCCTTTTTTATCAGTCATTACGATACGACAGACAAAACTCTACCTTTTTTGCCACTGGACCAATAAATCAATAAATCATAGAAAAGAACCAACACTTGCGGTCCCTTGGATTCAAATCAAAAGAAACCTAAGTACTTTGCCTTGAATCATTCCCAACGAAGATTATCGCCGAGAGATTGTCTTGTTAGGTGACTCTTTATACAAAAACAGCCTCTGTCTTTCTTTCGTTTCTTCACGGATGCTTCCCGGATAGCCTTGTTTCAATCAGGTTGATTGATTAGAATCGTCTTTGAATCTACGGATCCAATCGTGGCTCACTGTTCCATTTAGTAAATTTTTCACAAACCTTGATATCCTTCAGTCGTTTCTTCAAATAAAAATTTAAAATTGAACGCCTTTAAGGTGAACTGACTGAAGATACAGAGACGTGGGAAGAATTGATTGAGTAAGAAAAATTTATTTTGTAGGAAAATCAGGTCTACAAAAGTTACCAAACGGAGGAAGTTCGTATGATCTTTTTAATATTCTTTGATAATATCTTTTTCTCTTTGATTTCAAATGAAACAAACAAGTATGCTGAAATTATTCCCAAAGACAAAAGGAATAGTTCTAGCATGTCTTAGTTCATAGTATTATGAATGTAATATTTGTAATGCATTTAGAAGGCAAACGAAATCATGAACAACATGAGGACTTGATGTCTGAGAAGTATGGCACATGCTGTATCCTGATTGTCAACGGTTTGGCAAATCGAAAGTCCACTAAGATGGTCGCTGCGGGCAGATATGATATTTTTTTTTGCGGGGCATGCAGGCATAGGTCAGAATATTAGTGAACTTTCACTTTGGTTCCATTACTGAAATCAGTTGCCATTAAGCCCTATTTTGGGTACACGTTATTCTCGAACGAACTCCACTCTGGAGGACGGGATGAAAGGACGATGGTATTCCTTAATGAGTAACGCAATTAAATGGTAAAAAATGCCCCAGGTCATGGTTATCTTCTTATATTTATACATAATTATGTTATATATTATGGAGACAAGACGTACATGGAACCAATTCGCAACATTTTTTCGCCAAATTAATGCACAGCATAAACCGGAATCGGAGCTAAGGTTACAGTTGTTAAGGACAATTTACATGCGCGCAACCATAAGCGCTACATTTGACTCCGGGCAGGGCTCTACTTTGCTTAACGCTCGAAATACTGCGTCTTCTGGTCTCTTGTGCCAGCAATCCTCGCCATTCATGATCGCTCGGCTCACTGGACAAGAAGATAAGGCGATGGTAGACTCTAACTTCGCTGCCGCGTCGGGGTCCGCGCTTTTTGTCACGGAATCAATTTGTACGGCAAACTGCCGTTCGTCACGTTTTCCAGAGCCACTGAAAGCTTCACAACTTCTCACGATTCCGATTTACGCGTAAGCGGGTTAAATTTACGCTTCCCCAATGTCTAAAATCCACTACGCTCATCTCCTGCCGATCTTTCTTTCACCCAAATTCATGCATTATACACTCGACACCAATCACTGCATTCTCAGCCAGGAACTGTCGCCTGCAACGAAAATCCTCTGCTCGTGCGTTACCGGTCAGATGAATTCTAACCCCAAGTGTCTTGTTTCGGATACGATCCTGAAGGCAGGTGTCGTTCTACCTCTCACGTGTGCAATCTTACCGGATTTGACACACTTCAAGTGAGTCAAAATAGTCTCTCCAAATTGATGTCAGCCAGGAGAGACCGAAGGATTTTCCAGTTTACGTGTAATGATTCTCAACTGCAGCCCGATAATTTTCAAATTTTCGTTCAAGTTTAGATTTGTAATAAGCTCCAGCACTACCAGCTTTGAACGCGGAAGACCGAGATCGTAGGTTGAAAGTTGCCAATTGCTGCGCTTGACGCTCCTGTATGTTCTGTCTTTGTTCTGTCTGTGCGCATCTGCCATAAAGAGCCCATAATTTTTCCTGTAGTGACCACGTGATTGTCTAAACACTTTTATTACCGAAGCAACTTATATGATTTATCGTGGCAGAGCATAGGTTACCCGAACGCGGTAAAGCAAGGTGCGAATCTCGTGGCACAATGTTACGAGGAACACAAAACGCAAGTGATAGCGGAAAACTTGCGATCCACGTCCTTCTAGGAGTGTTCTGTTCGTTTTAGCTGTTGTGTGACTCTATTTCAGTTTTAATCAAATATCCAAGAACTGATAAGCAGCAAGAAATGAAGGCGAACAGCAATAAATTCATATCTAGATCTTTCAAGATTAATTTTGTGAATTTTTTATTTACGAAATATATTTTCGACCGTCATCACGAAAGGACATGAGATAACAATAGGCGATGTAACAATCATCAAGGAGAAAAGAGATACTCGTGAATTGCATGTTATGGAAATCTTCGGAATCAGCAAGTAAGAGAAAAAGCTGATGAACCCGGATGAGAGAAACTGTAAGTGGTAGTTATTCCAAATAATTTGGTAATTTCCTCTTAGCATATTGTTGAAGAATCAATAATTTTTTTCAATTTTTTTACAAATTAAGGGTTTTTCAGACCTTTTAGTAAGCAAGTATTCAAGTCACCGAAGGAGAACGAACGAATACGGCTGAAAATCGATTTCCCAAAATGATAAGAATGCATTCTACCTTTTTGATCAGCCTTATATAAGTACTGGTCCTAATGATATTTCTATCATATGTTTAAAATAGCTTAGATAGTTTCAGTCAGTGCCCTTGTCCATTCTCGTCAAGCCCAGTCTAAGTACTGGTATACTTTACACAAATTGGAATCAGGCTATCATTATAATTTTCAAAAGTGGTCATCGTTCTGATATATCCTATATCCCAAATTTCCTATTTTGAGCTTTTGAAAACTATTTGAACGTCTTACTCCCAAAAGATTCCTCAAAAATTCTCGTTTTTGAAGTTGAGTTTCTCTATGTAATCTTCTCTCTTTACCAACGGTGTACCGATGATTTTCATATTGACCGTTCCATGGTGTCACTTTAGAAGACAGAAGGCTTGACCAATTTCTAGAACTGGTGTTCTGATCCCTCTAAATAAGTGAATATATCTATAAAAAAAAAATGACTTTGCCATGAAAAACCTTACCAAAACTCTTAACTTACATTTTGAATGAACAAACTCTCTGTGTTGTTACTTCTTTTAAATTCATAGAAGTTACTATGATCGAAACGCAAGGCTTGGTGCTCAAGTCCTTTATGTAATCACTTGAGTAAGTAAATATTATTGGCCAATTCTTAGACATGTTGGTCTCTGACTCTCGGAGAGTAAATCGGAACTGTAGGCGCTTGCCTCTAACCGCATAGTTTCACAACTGGTGCAGGATTGTCTCCAGGCTCTCAAAGCCGCAACAATCCGGGTAAATGTAAAACTGACATGGGTCCCTGGATACAGCAGTGTAGAGGGAAACGAAAGAGCGATTGAGCTAGCGAGAGCTGGATCAGCCGACCAAAATGCCACAAATATAGACATAATTAAAGTGCCACTAGCAACGGTAACAAGGGAACTAGACGAAATCCTCTACAAAGAGACAGATACGGCTTGAAATGACAGGAACGTCTGCAGGATAAACCTATCTGGCCTCACCCTAAAACGAGGACAAAATAACTCCAGGGGAAAAACAGAAATGGCGTTGAAACATTACTGGCAGTATTAACGGGCCATAATCTTCTAGGTCAACACACCAAACGGATGACACCTATCGTGCTTTCGGTGAGGAGGAAGAAAGTACAGAACACTCCCTCCTAGATTGCCCGAGTCTGGCTAAGAAACGCATTATTTGGCTGAGGTGTACTGGCGTAACAGAATCGAAAAACCTGGCGCCCACAGAGCTGGGGGGAACTCCTTGGTTTCTGTAGGACGAAAGGATGGACCATTTGTAAACAACAGTGCTACACATGGGGAGCTAAGAACCGATGCTGGCCTATACTATTTTCCAGCAAGCGGACCCCAGTACAAATCCAGCAAGTGGACCCCAGTTAAAATAATAATAATAATAGACATGTTGGTAAATTAAACAATTTTTCCACTACTGTACGTTTATTTTTTTGGGTTTTTTGAACGATTGAATCGTTGAATGTAGGTTTAATTGCTTCGTGTTCTATCAGCACAACTGAAATTTCTTCGTCTCCCGGCTTTCTTGGACCTGTGCTTGGATCAGATTGGTCGAAGTCTATAAGCTGATTTTTGTTTTCAACAAAATTTTGTTTTGTTTTCCTTGTGCTCTATGCAAACATAATAATCCGATTGTGATTCCATTGCTCGTACTGATATCTAGTTTTACTCGTCAATTGGTATTCCTAGACCATATAACGGCCGTGAGCTTAGTCCTGTAATTGATTCATATTTAGTTTTAAAGCTAAGATCAAGGGACTAAATTCTCTGCGACCAGGGTTCTCCTTTTCAAGTTATACGAAGCTGAAAGCTGTTTACACCCTGAGTTTAGCACTCCCAGACGCGCAATGCTTCTGGATTGCCCACTGAACACCTCCTTGTTAACCTGAGAACCTAGCTAGGAACTGTTTTTTTTTTCTAACACATTACTTCGGACTAGGTCTCGTGTTCCTACGGCAAAAAACGTTTTCAGATTATAGGAATCTCTTTTCCAACGAAAAGGAAGGGGGAGGAAGAAATTGCTAGAAAATAGATCCCTCCATCGCCAACGTCTCTCAATGCTCCAGTATAGCTTATATCAGCATATTGTGACACGTGATTCCGTTCATTAAATGTTGTCAGCATTTTTCTAGCCATAATTTCTGGACACAGCTCTCGTATTTCGTTGAAAATTTCACCGCGCTATTTACTCCATATCTTCCAAGAGAAGTATGTGTGACAGATGTCATCTATCTCTCCTGCAATCTTGTGTAGGTAAGAACGAAAACACGATACCTGTTAAAGTAGAAATTGGTCTCACCATGCATGCGACTGACCCACGGCCTCAGGTCAAGGAGCAGACGTACAGTCCACCTTCCCTTTGTGCCTTACTCGTGAGAGCGTTGTCTCTGTTTCCTTGGGACCTCTTCTCTGCTGTCGTCCCTTCCGCGCAGATAAATATTTTCGCACTCTCCCACCTTAAGTACGTTTCGTCGTTTGACTATCTTACTACGAGTTGTAGAGTAGGCTGCGGTCCTTTAGATAGTTTTTTTCTCTTTATGAAGAAGGCCCGCTACGCTACAATTCTGAATAATATAAACATAAAAATAACACTTTTTTTCAAGAAAATTATTTTCCCTAAAAAGGATGTACAGAAAAATGACTCAGCGTTACGCAATTTTGTATTTAGACAGTCTAAAGGAGAAAGCAGGGTGTAATCAGCAGTGGAAAATTCTTTCTGCTTTTTTCAAAGCAATTTGCGATTAATATTTTCACAAATAAAAAAAACAATCAAAAAATTATAAAAAAACTAATTGGAAGATTCCAACAAACGCATTTCAGATCCATTGAATCTAACCCACGGACTTATAATGAGCACTTTAATCTGTGCTGGTAGAACTGTGAGAACAACGACCAAAAAGCCGTCGATGTTTATATGAGCAAACATTCATTGCAAATAGTTTCGCTGCATAAAAAACCCAAAAAAATATTTACGAACAGAATAAAGCGAATATTTCATGTGATTAAATCAACTATGGAATGAAGCTTAAGTTGGGATTAAATTCTCCACCGTTTTCATATTCAAATTCGAACATTAACTCGGCTAGCATTCTTACTCGTATAATAAAAAACTTACTCGTATAATATTGTGGCTTGTAGAGATACCATTATGAGCCGGGCAAGATAAAACCGCCGTATTCATTCAAACAAGGCCAAAATCAATACTTCATAATCAGATCAACCTTGCATTGCGCCACAAAGTTCAATACAATTTTCAAAGCTGTTTGGCAAATCAAACTTCGCATATTTTAGAGTTAATATCGATAAATAAAAGAGCTTATCACCCCATTCCAATCATCCAATAGCAATCTTTAGTAGTCAGCGTCTTAAGACGTTGCTGAAACGTTATGAAGCATTGCCTGGTACTTATACTGAACCATTTATCAGTCAGACTTGAAAAACTCTTCAAGTCTTCTGATTCGAATTCGAATCCGAGGAAATCCTGCAAGTGCAACGTGCAGACGAAATCCATTCTTGGTGCACTCCTGCGAATTCGATGGCGAGCAACTGATTAAGTGTCCGCAGGAAAATTACATTTCGAGTGCTCGTAAAGTACGGATTCATATTAAAATCCGTGATATCTGCTAAAGAGGTGTTATTAAAGGTTATTGGAAACTTTTTTCCAGCATAGCCATAATTTATACGAGTCCGTATCGGGTGCAAGTGCAAGAAGTGGTTCGATTCCAGTACGTTGAGGGAGTAAAGCAGATCTCGGTAATTCAGGACGTGCACGAATGTGATGTCATATCTCTGGTGCACGACTGCAAAATATCAGCTCTTATATGATTGGGTCTAATAATTAGTATAAGTAGGTGTTACAACGCTGGCGCTGTGAAATGTGTGGCATAGCTGGTGGGAAAAGGAAAGACATTGCCCTGACACGATGATGGTACCTTGAAATTATTTTCCCAAAACAAGTATTCAAGCCATGGTTCAAGCCATGATACTTAATATTCGACTGAAGGTCTTGTCGCAGCAGTCACAGAAAGCGACTTGCAAACTCAAAGAATATTTCTATGGTAATATGTAATATTATTTTGTTCCATTTCTCAGGACAATGCACATTTGGCATGACATTGTTATTTGGTACCAGGCACTCCACTGGCACCAAACCGAGCGATATTCACGTTGGGAAGGCATGCAGGAAACCAATAAAACGCAAACTAACACACGAGTTCTAACTATTTTTGGAAGTCGTTCAAAGTGACAAAAGGATTAGAACATGAAATGTCGACGTTATTGAGTACTGTCGATTTAACTCCTATGACTAACGTTCGTGTACCAAAGAAAAGACAGTACTGTCTTTGAAATTCAAAACTAACTTAACTGGCATGGAAGTCAGTAAACAGTATGTGAGTGCAAGAATGCATTGAAGATTTTATGCTTAGAGCGAGTTTTGATCGCATTACGGAAATAAAGGATATAAAATGTCAATTTACACTTCCATCTAGAACATGAGTCAAGAGATTCGGTCCTTCAATCCGTTCTATTTTGTTCAAATGAAACTGTTTGTTATAAATTAGTATCTTATTTGTCAATAATATTCTAATATTCACTGGATAAAAATTTGTTTGGTTTATGGAAAAGCTAAAGTCAAAATCAATATGCGTTTTATACCGGCAAAAGTGCAAAAAAAGTTAAGCATAATCAAAAATTAACATTTAGATAAAACCAAATGGCAAAGAAGTGGAAAGATAAAATTAAGTGGAAAGATGAAGGAGGAGGGGTAAACAAACAAATATTATTGCAATTTAATTTTAATAAGAACACAAAAGGAACTATTGCCTAAATGTCCTTTTTCAAAGTTGAACTACCAGGCCTGAAAAGTATTTGGACTGACACAGAGATGCCAAACAAAATCAAAATTCATGCTCTTAGATTCTGCCTAAAGTTCATGATATTGTGCTTAGTCCTTTTAAATTTATTTTTTTCGAACAGACGTTACCTCTGAGTTTTTGTAAACAAAAGAATAAAAAAGAATCTCGTGTTTTGACAAAATAATGCTTTTTGAAAGGAAAAATGGAAAAAGTCCCCCGTGTGTTATGTTGAAAAAATCGAATTTTCGGCTTTGGTATAAATTTATTTCCAAACCTGTCTAGAAAGTACTCGTAAAATGATATTCCAATATTCGAAGTCGTTGGAAAGTTACTGCCGAAAATTCGGGAGAAAATTGTTCATACTGTAAATGATATTTGAATTATTAAACGCGTTTTATTCAAACCGATATTTATGTAACTGGTCTCCACAATATCTGAGAACAGTTTGACTAATAGCTTTGAAATTTTATAGGTAAAATAAGCACACGTGACGCCATCGATCAAACTGGAATTATGCAAAAAGTCCAACAGGATTTTTTATAACCCAAAAACCAAAAAAATATAAATATATGTATGAATATATATAATGAAATAAATATGAATATATATAATGAAAAGCTTGTCTTTTATTCAGCTTTCAAGATTTTTAAAAACTTCTAGTTCATTTAATAGCCTCAGTTTTTAAGATTGATACGCCATTTGGTTTTTTGAATTCTGATGAGCCAATGTGCTGGAATCGTGGAGACTATTTTCATGCTTTTTATGGACTTGGCTGCTTTTGCACTCATGCTAATCATATCGTGATGAAAACTTTAATTGAAAGAATTTTTACATTATTGTTGGAATATCAATAAGCATGTATTAATAAATGTTTTGTTTTTGTTTGGATGTTTGGAAAAGCTAAATGGGGGAAAATACTCACAGTATATATTAAAAATTTCAAATTGCAATTTTCCATTTTTCGTCAAAATCAAAATCGAAAAACGGCGAAAAATGCGAGGTATCACAAGGTGTCACTGTCTAAGACCATTAAATATGATTTTCCTGAATTGGGAAGTAGCTTATGAACACCAGTGATACGATCTGAAAGGTTAAATGAGGCAGTAACATGGAAAAACAACAGGAAGTCACAGATCTTGTGTTGAATTACTGCAAATCTGATTTCAGTGAGAAAGCTCTGAATACAGACATTCCAAAGTAAAACGTTGCACACATTATTAATGAATACTTAAATATGCAAAAGTTATACACGCGAAGCCAAGTTAGTTATAACAATTGGCCAGAAAACAAAACGTGCTCGTCTTTCATAGCAAAATTTTGAGCTTCACACTACACTTCACAATGAAAAGGAATTTGGGAGACGAACTATGACATAACAATCAGCTGGGGTGGTTCCAGCTAGAATTTTTGGGGATGATCACAAAGGTAATCTTCATATGCTATCGTCAACATGGAAAACCAATCGAAGAATAATATGTGTCCATTATTAGGACTATTCGACAACGAAATTAAGCGTTATCGACCTCAAGAAGCAACAAAAAATATCGTATCACCAATCCACCACTTCAGCTCATTTTGTTCACGATACTTCTATTAATTGAAAAAAATTAGGTTATGAGGTGGTTGCGAACTCATCGTTTTCGCTTGATTGAGCCTCTAGCGACTATTTTCCTTTGCCTCGGTTTGAAAAATTGGCTCACAACATTTGAAAAATTGGCTCATAAGGAAGAGCCAAGTTCCGAGGCATTGGTTTGGTTGCAGGAATTATAAAAGAGAACCATTACAAAAGAGCTAGAGAAGATCCAGGGAATGGCCTGCCTTGGCATCACAGGTGCCATTAGGACTACGCCAATTGCTGCAATCGAGAAAACGCTCAATCTCATGCCACTCGACTAATTCATCTTCAGAAAGTCATCACTTGTGAGCATCAGATTGAAATCCACATATGGGTTATCTAACCACACTCAAATGGGGCACGTATACATTTTGAAAAAAATGGAGGAAATGACCCCGTCAAGTGAAAGAGAGCTGGATAGAATTCAACCAATATTGGACACAAAATTCCATACAAGATCAGTATTCCGACTAGAGAAGCGTGGAAAACGGTGCAGGATTTCACATCTGGAAGTGAGATTATGATTTACACGGATGGTTCCAAAACGGATGAGGGAAGCGGCGCTGGAATCTTTTTCCCAGATCACCCGCAACTCAACCCAAGTTAAAAACTGGACAGCTATACCACAGTTTTCCAGTCGGAAGTGTTTGCAATAAAAGCGGCTATAGAAGCAGCAACAAAAAATCTTAATGGAAGAATACAGATACTCTCGGTTAGAAAGTTGGCACTGCAGGCTCTTGCCTCTAACCGCGTAGTTTCACAACTGGTGCAGGATTGTAGGCAGGCCCTTAAAACCGCAACAACTTGAAAGATTAAATGCTGAAAGATTGGTTCACTAAGTGCATTACTCTAAATACGATTATGTGGAAGAATAAAACCGTTTTGCACTAAAATATCCGGTCTTAATTGTCAAGCCAAAGACTTTTCTGCCGAAATTTATGTAGCTTATGTATTCTAAGACTACTATTGTGAGATAGGTATTTCCAAAATCTAATGCGATATTACTATACCATCAATGGTTGATCTCCTTCTCCTATGTTTTGAAATTGAAGTGAAGCTAACAGTGGTCCTAATTCGGCCAGCATATCAAGGAAGTCATTGACGTTCTCCCTACAATCAAGACCCTCTGATCAGAAGATCTAATTTTTTCATCCTTCGGTGTGTACGTGGGACACGTTAGATACATTGACCATTGAATGATTTGAAATCATCCAGTGACCTTATTTCAATAATTATTTGGTCTCCATTAACACCTTTGACATCAAAGGCATTATGTTTATATTTGGCTGCCAACAAGTGCTCAAGTCTTTCACGTTCGTCAAACTTGTTTATCGGCGGTAACTTTTCCCTTTTTCGTGGAGTACCTATATCAACAGAAAACAATATTAGCTTTTTTCTTGTATACCAGCTATAACTTGAGATTTTAAAATAACTAGAAATAAAAATTCTCCATCAACATTTATGGAATCTTTTAACGTTGATAAAAAACCAATAAGAACTGGCTTTCGTTGGTGCTCCCAGCTGTAAGCACTTGTCGTATTTTACGTTGAAATCTTTTTCATCCTTTTTTCAATTTTAATGGTATTTTTTCGGTAAGTTTTCGGTTTGCTCTTGTGAGTTTTTTAAGAATTTTGTTTAAATAAATCTTCAAGCTATATAAGGCTTTACGTGATTTCTATATTTTCCCTTGGAATTTTCCAGATTCGTGCAAGGGATTACGTGCACATTGCGTTGGGTGTCGAGTGTTTCTTCATCATCAGTCCTTCGTTTAAATATTTTTGTTATTCCTACTTAAGATTGTAATCTTTATAATCGTGCTGATCCTTCCCCAGCTGTGGAGACGGACGAAGCAGCAGTTATAAGGGCGGAAACCCGGCAGGCTCGTCCATCTTCTTCGACAATCCGCTTTTTTTCTAATTTTCGTTGGTTCTTTCCCAATTAAACGCCGATTCTTCTAATTTGGAATTGATTCCAGCGAACTTTAGGTATGCCTTGAAATGTCTATCCAACAAGCCTTGCTCTAAAGTTTTCCTTACAATAAAACAGGAATTTTCTATTTTCAACTTTTCACTGAGAGTTCAATACAATAGAACTTTCGTTCCAAGTGGACTGTGGTTAATATTGCCGGTGGCCATTGCGAGTATCTACAGAGGTGCTCCACTGAAAAAAGATAGAACAGTGGACAAAGAGATTCGACCGGTCCACATCCACTGCTTAAGATTGCTTAGGTTGATTTAATTTCTTTGTATTTCCTAGTATTTATTTTGAAATTTTACCGTTCCCGATTTTAGTTTTTTGTCTTATTTCTAGTTGAAGTCAACCGGCACAAATATAAGCTAGCTTCAACAATGCAAGCTTGAAACTTTATAAATAGTTGGCGGTTAAGCAACCTCAAGCTTGGCAGCCAGTGGCAGATCTTGCTAGGAAAAAATGCCAGACTCGTCGAAGCGTCAAAAATTTAGGAACATACCATGTCAATGTCAAGACTTCGAGTGTCAGGAAGAATACTCATATTAGACGCTACAGCCCAAATTAGAATATTTGAAAACGCTGAAGAAGTTGCAAGCATCAGTCATCAACGATAATATGTGGTTAATTTGAGTGAGATGATGTGGATAAGAAAATCTAAAGTGAGAATAAAAGGTTAGATGTATTCTTACAGGACGCAATCAGGGAAACTTTCACCACAGCTATTTACATTTACAAGATAAGTGATGGCCGCATAAACACAGACATGGTAACAAGTAGGCTAACAAGACCCACAGAAAAACAATAGATGGTGCAGTTAATTAAAAATGAGTATACTTTCCTTAAACAATTAATAGGTCCTGTTGTTGAAGTGGACCGAATACGACTAAGAGAATTTTCGATTGACTCACTCCAAGTAACCGATACTGTGTTTGTTTTTCTCAAATAGAATCATGTTTGTTGTATTGGTAAAAATTGTGCGAATATCTTTATGCGGAGGTGAAATTGGTCTACGATATCTGTAATTCCTTTTCTGATTCTGATATATTAAACATTATTCCAACTTACCGATTTATTTTTACCTTTCTACTTATGCAAGGTATGTAGCCTCATTATATTATATATCTTTGTTATCATCGATGGCTCGATAGCCCACATCATTTTGATCTTCACAGCTTTCTTGTGACTACATATATAGCTTTGGCCGAAAGTAGTCCATCCTATTTTTCTGCTCCATATTGAAACAACCATAATTTACTGGTTGATCTTCAGCTGTGAGGCTACCTGTCAATTGTAATGAAATGACTTTAGACGATTTCTGTTAGAGTCCGGACATAATAATATAACAATAATCAGGAAGAATATTGTAATAAAATACTAAGTAAGATCTAATAATAGGAAATTCAAGATTTCTCATATGTAAGCCTTTGCCGTGTGTTGGTCTGTTAAAATTCGCGTACGCTGATTTAACGGTCAACGTTGATTCCTTCAGTGAGATAAAGTTTGTCGCTCCCAGGAAAGGCCAAAATAAAACGAATAAATTTAGAAACACTGGCAAAACTTTAATTGTTACATGAAAAAGGGTTCAACTCGAGGAGAATCGCAGGAAGAGTTGGTTATTCTCGTGATTCTTCAACGATTTAAAGAAATCTGTTCACATATGAATTCAACTAGGAACGATCGAGAAAAATGACTAACCATGCAATAGGAAAGATTGATTTTATGGTCTTGGTTGAGAGATCGGAATATAGTCTACCATGTTAGCCGCTGAAATGTCAAGAGAGTTTAGATCAAAACGTTCTCAAGCACATTAAGGAGACGAGATAGTGAGAGGGAACCAATGGTTGTCGAAAAAAGAGAAGTAAATGCCACTAGAATGGGATCGAAAGCACCACCTTTTCGAAGGCAAATTTTTCGATGAAGATTAATTGAATATTATCGGGACAGACGACTTAAACTTTGAAGCAAGTTTTAAAATGTTCTGTATTTTCAACTAAAAGCATCTTATCGATAAAAGGATAGATGTATTTTACTACATTGACTGGAAAGTCCTTGCATTTTTAATGAAAATTAACCAGTTTTTTAGTATTCATTCCTCAACATATAAATACCCTTTCTGTAATACAAAACGTTCAAACCTTCGAAATATGCCGAAATATGCCAAATTCCACGATGACTTCCATATTCAGAAAATAATCACTGGGTGCCAGCGAAAACAGCGAATGAGCAACCAATTCGAATGGTAATCGCTCTAGTTTAGCCATCGCTTCCAAAGACGTGTGTGACAGTGCGTTATCGTGATTGTATAGTACTTTCTTCTTCGCCATATGGAGCCGTTTTTTTTCTTTATTTCCTCCTTGAGTTTATCCAAGAATGCCACGTAGTACTAATGTAATGTCCGTGAATATCCTGAAAAACGGAGTCCATAACCTTCCCGACAGAGCGAAGACATTTTGGCCGCTTTGGTCGGTTTTCAGGACCTTCTAGCCACTCTGCAGACTGCCTATTAAACTCAGGCGTATAGCGATGGACGGATGTTCCGTCCATTGTCACTGAATGTCGTAAAGTTTTGCTGCATTATCGCCAAACCAGTTGTTGAGTCATTAACGCGCTGCTATTTTTAGTCGATGGCCAGGAAAAGCGGCACCCATCGCACCGGAGACTTTTTCGTCTCCAAAATATCAAAATATCTTGCAGCATTTTTCCTACCCGTTCTTTTGTGATGCCCGTGGCCTTACCTAAATCGCGCAAATCATTCACGTTTACATTTCTAGAACCATTGGAATATTGGTAGCAATTTTTTATGATCAAAAATAATATTTGACCTAGGCGCGATGTTTTTGTTTTTCCGCTTTGCTTACGAAGGCGAAACTAGCGTCAAGGCCGAAATACAATAGTGGGAGAGCACGACGAGAGTCTCGCAGAAAAGTTCAACCCGTTTTCGTAACATGCATTTGTATACGACATCGTACAATGATTTCGATGCGTCAATGCAAGGTGAGAATTATTCGGAAAATCGAGAATTCCTCAGAACGAGATGCGTTGACATTTGTCAAATGCTTGAAGGCGCTTAAATGAAATTTGAAATTCAAACGCCTTATTTACGTTTTAAGTACTAGGGTTATTCAGAATGAATTTCGAATGAAAATTTCGTGCATCCTTTTTGAGGCTTTTATTTTCCAAACAAAGGAAAATTCCAAATTCAAAACTTTTTAAAAATCAAAAAAAAATAATTTTAATCAAGGTTCATTCAAAACGTCACTAATTTGACATTTATCATATGAACATTATTCTTCCTCGCATCGCGTTCGTTGCAAATTGTATGCGTTGCGCCGTGATCGTATCGCGCTCTCACATCACGCATACCGTCACGCAGTATTGTATCTGGGCCTTCACTTAAACGACAGTAGATTGTAAACGCATAAATGAAATGTCATGAAACTTCATACGTTAATTAGTGACAGATGAGCGTCTCGTAATGGATCATGTTCGTTTTCTAGTTGTACCATCTATTGAAAAAATTTAGGTTTTTTTCAGCCCATGTAGTATGTCATATGCATGTTATTTGCAAAACTTTATTTTTTTGCTACTGTCTGATTTTTTAAATGTTATGTGTGTCCTCTGTTCGACGCAGAATTGGCGAATCATTTCAGCCACGCCGCTTGATACTGTCAAACACGGCAAGGGCAGCATAATGCTTTGGAATAGGAAATCTGCATGTCTGTGAAGATCCGATGAACTCTTTAAAATATATTTCACTATTTGAAAGTCACGCTTTGAATCGGCAGCCAAGATGCACGACGAGACCAACCTTAATTATCTTTGATTCCAGCAAGATAACTTGCTGTGACAACTTGCCACAAGTCTGAGGTTGCTATGAGCTGGATTTTTTGTCAATCTATAGGTTTTTTAGCATGGCCCCAAGTTTCTAGACCCAGATCGACAATATATGGAGCATTATGAAAATAAGGAAGCATTACTGTTCCATAACTTTTAATATATGTTTAATTTTTGCCTTGAATGAAAATTGGGAAACACTAACTTCAACGAATGCCAAAACCATATTTCCACTATGTCAAAGAAAATTAATGCGGTTATATAAGCCAATAATGACATATTTCGATATAATAATATAGGAAACAATTGAATCGTTTGGTTTTCAACATGGCTTATGTCCAAATTTAAGATATATGCTTTAATGTCATGTTTTAATGTCAAACGCTGCATCTTTTGTTTGCTCTGCTGATTTATACTGAACCGAAGAATGTGGAAATCAAGCAGTATTTTCCTGTGCGAGTTACCAGTTCCTTTCTTGTGACAGAGTGTTTGGAGTAAATCAAAGGAAACTGAGAATAGGTGATCGTGTCTTTAGCCCACAGTTCATGTTCTTGGACTTCAGTAGCTGTTGGCCGAGGTTGTACGAAAAAGAAACAATCCCTTTTGAAGAATAAACATTGTGAAGAAGAAATAATGCGCAAAAAACGAGGTTCAAGATCTCAGATTACTACTTCACGAGGTTAACAGTGAAGCGATGAAGGCATAAACTACAATAAAAGGCTTGGTGCTGAGATCCTTCAAACTCAAGAAGAAACAGAAAATTGGAGTGTTTCCTGCTGATGAAAGAAGTTGTTGCAAGGGTAAATGACACTAATGTCCTAAAAGAGACGACATGAGGAAAGTTCTTTAATACATTCCAGTAGAAAGAAAAGGTTGTGCCCATTACTCTCATGATAATGTGTTGTGTTGTTATCTTTTAATTATCTGTTTTATCACAGATATAATTCATGAAAATAATTGCAGAAAAATGTGTGCAGAGTAGGACACTTTTTTTTGCTTGGGTTTAAAATTTAATTTAAAAAAAAGCAATGTGTCCCTTAAAAACCAAACGATGCAACTTAATTTCCCATTTTCTTTGAAACAATATCAAGACGCTTTGTGACATTTCAAAGAAGGCTTAACTTTTGGCCAAGGCTGCATACAACTTTGTGTAAGATAAAAGTAGATAAGAGAAGGCAATCCGGAAATTCAAAAATACACCACAGGTGTCTTTGAAACATCAGAAAGCAGAAATGAAAATTATAAATTAAAATATATGTGCAATGTTAAGTTGTAAATAACTTCTATCCATCGAAATATATTGGAATAGATTTAAAGGATATCTCACATAATCATCGAAATTGAAAGAAATGACTGTTAAAAGTTCGGTGGCTATTCACCCACTTTTTTCATTCAGTTTAAAAGCATGATGCATTCATTTATATTGAAAACCAATATTGGCACAACAACGAAGAACACAATACGAGTCCTGAAATACAATCGTTCAATAGGTGCTTGACATGATACAGTTTTAATTGCATACACTGTCGATCAAAACCTTCATAAACGTGCTTGTTCCTTTTATCCTATAATTTCAAATGCTGAAAACATTTGATAGCGTCGACCGATACTATAATACGTTTTATTTGAATTCAATTTCTGAATAGACCAGAATGATGGTACGTTAATGTGTTCACGTACCCCTATACACATATGGAATATGTGGATTTGCTGTATTAAACTAATTCCTACTCTACAGTGTGTTCATGAATGTTGAAACGTATGCATGTTTGTTACCTCTACCTACTAAAAATCGATCGAATTACCGTGCAATTCTGCACATCAAAGAATGTGCCGCATTGTGACCACTAGTGGTGGATTGCATGCCGGTAATGTGCAAACAAAAATGTTTTTAGCTTGTTCAATTCATTGAACTGTGAAGGACATCAAAGGAGTCCCGAACCCTTTTCGATAATGCGACACAAACTCGAAAGCCTTTCAAACATCTCCAAGTATTTAGCGCGCCCGAAATGTTCAAATTCAATTGAAATGAAACTGAATTAGAAGAAATAAATTGGGTTAGATGTTACATGTGGCTTTGTTTTGTATACAAGTTCGAAGGATTACCATTTCTGGAATTTGTTCGGAGGCGTTTAGGACAAACTCAGGTTTTAGGGCAGGTCACTGTAACGTGGTATGTTTGCAAGTAATTCGAGTAAATGACAAACGAAAGGTTCTCATAAGTTTCATCAAATTTAACATGAGAGTCGAGGACGTCCGCCATGCGTATCTAACAACAAAGTATAAGCAAATAATTTCATTTGCTTATCTAATTTCAAAAATTTTTCACTCAGGAATCTTTCCTTTTGTGCGTTACTTTCATTCTACCTCCTGGAAATTTCACCAGCAAAACGATAACGCATACGTCTAACATGTCTAACTAGCACTGTATTCATCTCCATCCAACGGCGCGTCGAATACACCTTGTACCCTTTCGCCGGTGCGTAATACGTTTGGGCTGTACCATCTTCTCTTTCGTTTCTCTGCTTTGTTACCCTGATACAATACATTCATATACATTCTTTAAACTTAATAGAATTTACAGGTATATGTATGTATATTTCAGAAGAAAATAAGACCTTGATATATTTTCGACCGTTATTTAAAAGCCAGTTACGATTAGAATTTTGAAGCGTACACATCTTTCTTGCTTACTGGAAATAATGGTTCGTGATTGAAAAGGCTTAAGAACGAATACAGTACGTCCATCGTCATCTAAAAAACCAAAATTTCATAGTAATGAAGGAGATGATGCAAACCGAGACACAACAAGAAGATCTTTAATACCTATAGACCTTAATACATAAGATCTTTAATAGTGCTGAAATACTTCGGAGCACAGGTGATACTTCATTGTATATTAATTGTGATCAGACGTCGGTTTATTGCATACAGCATTTTATTTTTAGTTTTTTTTACACGACAAAATTACGTAAAATGTAAAGCTTGTACTGGAAATTTGTCGTTTTCTCAAAGTGGTACACGAGGACTTGGTTTCAAAGAGCATGTCAGTTGTATATGATTGCCATGATCGTTGCATAAACTCTTGTCCCATGATCAGCACTACGCGCGCCGCCGCCAAAGGGGACATGGGGAACGCGTCCGCCCAATATTTTGAGAAGTAAGTTTTGCCCTCCTCTAAATTTTAAAAGAAATTGGTAATTATGCAGTTTAATGGCCTCACCTCCGATGACCTTGAAATTTTAGTATGTTATACAGTTTTTTATGCTGAACAAGAATATATATATATGTTGGGCGCGGAAACGTCATCTTCACATAGTTTTTCAACTCTACAGAAATATGTGTCTTATAATAATTCCTACTACTACATTTTCCAATAGAAATGGCATCACCTTGCGAAGAATTTGCACAAAATATAATTTGATTTGTTTACATTTCCCCTTCATTTAAAATTTCTGTAGTTTTCTTTGTCAGAAATTCTAAACGATTCATTAGTTAGAAAAGTGAAGTCAACATGATAACATTATTCGAATTTTTAGAACTCGCAGGTAATCGTGATCAATTGATCGATTATTTGATTGATCATAAATTAATAAGAGGTGAAGTGATCTGTAGAGAATGCGGCTCGTTAATTCAATGAACTCGTGAAACCTTACTTTTTACTTGTACCTATAACTATTATGTCACTGTTCGTAAACAAAGGCGTCGCAGAGTTAGGTGTGATTTTAAAGTGAGTGCATTAACGGAAACGTGGTTTGGTAGAATGCACATAAATATTCAAACTGCGTGCCGCATTATTGCGTATTTTCTCTATGACAGGCCACCACATCAGAACAAATTAATGGAAGATTTCCAGATACAGAGTCATACTGCAGTTGATTGGCTTTCTTTCTGTAGAGAAGTATGCATCATTCATTTTTTTTTTAAATTCAAAGAAGAATGACCTAAACATCGTGTTCACGTGTATAGGTTTGTGAGTTCTGGGTGAATCGGACTGCTAAAAGGATTGGTGGTCCAGGTCATTCAGCTCAGGTCGATGAAGCACTACTTGGTCGAAGGAAATATCACAGAGGCCGCGTTATTCGCGGGACGTGGGTGTTTGGAGGGATTGATCCCGTGACCAAGGAATGTTTCATTGAGCCAATCTCCAATAGATCCGCAAACGTACTTCAGGAAGTAATTATGCGTAGAATTGCTCCCGGTACAACTATCATCTCCGATTGTTGGCGAGGATACAGGAATCTTTCAAAAGAGAGGTGGACGCATTTGACAGTGAACCATCGTTACAATTTCGTTGATCCCGAAACCAAAGTCCACACACAAAACATCGAACGGCTTTGGCGAGATCTACGAGATAATACACCTCGCTATGGAAGAAGATGGTCGCACTATCAGCAACACATTGCTGAATTTCTCTTCAAAAGACGTTTTTCGTATTCGAATAGAATTGAAGCGTTTTTTAATGAAATAACGCTTATGTTCCAAATAGAAATTGATGATTTTTTGAAATAATAAATGATTCTTTTCACCTCAAGTTACCTTGCATTTTTTAATGTCTACATTGCATTTTCCAATTGTTGAGAGTAGAGGGGGGGGGGGGGTTAAATAGCTGGTCAAATAATCATTTTTAGCCAACTCTTAACCCCCCCCCTCCCCGCCTCTACTCACAATTTCTTTTTGCATCAGACATTCGTGAAATATTAGTAAGACATCGTGTAATTTATACATTCTTTAAATTAAAAAAACTATGTGAAGATGACGTTTCCGCCCCCAACATATATATATATATATATATATATATTCTTGTTCAGCATAAAAAACTGTATAACATACTAAAATTTCAAGGTCATCCGAGGTGAGGCCATTAAATTGCATAATTACCGAAACAAATTGTATTCTCAATAACAAGTTGTAATTTTATGTTATTTTACATTTTCTGGTTTATATAATCGTAATTTAGACAATTGTTATTCATGGATTCCATGTATTTAAACAATTAATATTTGATCATCTGATTTTTGACCATGCATGCAACTAAAAATATAACAAAAATATAGGTTTGTCGAGTAGCACAGGGACCTCGACTAATCTTTTGTTATTAACAAATTAATACAAAAATAAGTGAACAAATGCAATAAAATAATGAACAAAGTCTATCAATATATCATAGAAAGGGCTAAAAATAGTTTCATATGTGTTTTTGAGAGTGCTGAACACAAACCTCACAGCCTCGGCTCCTTCCGAGTGGTCAATCCATTGTCACTGACAAATTATTGCAAAAATAAGTGAACAAACGCAAATACTTTCCATATATATAAAAGATAAAAGAACGGATATGTACCCATTTGTAGCCCTTTCCATTATATATTGACAGAGCAACTGCATTTGTTCACTTATTTTTGCAACAATTCGTTAATAAAAATACATTGACTACCCGGTAGGAGTCGAGGCTACGAAATTCGATTTCAGACTCCAAAATGTTGTCCTAGTCAAGGTCCCGGTGCTACTAGGGCTAGAGTAGATAGTTCAGAAGTCATATTAAAAATGTAACTTTGTGTTGGATAAATAAATTGATGAAGAACCTATATAACCTGAAAAAAAGGAAATATCACCACCGAGTTCTGTATCATCATCGGTTTGCTCTCCATCAACTGAAGTACGGCACGAAGGAAGAAATAACCAAGACATAATGACATTAGTGGACTTCTCTGTTCGTCACACTTCTCCTCATCAACCTCAGATACTACCAGGGGATTTTCCAGCGCAGAAAGTTCCAGGTAGAGTACTGAAATTCCAGACCAGTTGGTACGAGAAATTTCCTTGGCTACATGTGACTGGAGCAGAAGGGGTAAGGTGTTTTACTGTACAAGACATGCTCGATTGTACCCAGGCAAAACTCTGGTTACCTTAGCAGATAAAGCTTTAATGAAAAAGGGTTCAACATCTGGAAAAAATGTATTGAAAAGTTTGGAAACCACCAAACAAGTGATGCTCATTTCCAAGCTGTTTTAAGTTACTCTCAGTTACAAGCACCTTTTGAGAGAACTTGCTTTAGAATCTTTTATGACTATAATAAGCAGTGTACAGTATCTTGTTAGACAAAGTCTGGCAGTGAGGGGTCACAAAAATTATGAAGGTAACCTAATTGAAATATTGAAAGTTCGCTGTGAAGACAAGCCGTCTTTAAAACGGTGGCAAGAAAAATACATTACGTATACTCACCCTACCCTACAAAACGAAATCATACAGATATTTGGAAACGAAATCGTGTCCAGTAAAGTTCAGAGCATTAAGTTAAGCAACCCTTTGATGTTCTCTGTCATTTCTGATGGGACACGAGACATTGCAGGCAATGTACAGGTTAGTGTTTGTGTCGGGTTGGTTGATGGTGATCTCCAACCTTACGCAAGTTTTTTGGGGTTTTATGAATCGGCAAATACATGTAGAACAGATATAGCAGCTCTTATTTTTGACATGTAATAGCTTGCAGCTCCCTTGCATGCATGCATAGCATAGCTTGCAGCTCCCTTTGTCCAATCTTCGTGGGCAAACTGGCGATGGAGCTGGTAACATGTGTGGTATCCATAAGGGAACTCGGTCGATAGTAATAGACAAACATTCACTTGCGTACTACATTCATTGTGGTGCTCACTGTGTCAATCTAATAATGAAAGCAAGCTGTCAGACTTCCAGAACTGTCAAAAACGCAACGGAATGGGCTTATCAGCTAGAGGTATGTTCGAACACAAAAGCTGAAAAGGAATACAAACATAAAGTTGAAGATGCAGCTCAAGGTCCAATCAGTAACATTGCAAAAATAAGACCTCTGTGCCCCACAAGATGGATATACCGGAAAGGAAAAATCAATGAAATTTTTTACAAGTCTCTATTAATTTTCGAAACTTTGTATGAACTCACAGAACGTTATTAAGAAGGAGCCAGTGGTTTGTTGTGTGTATTTGAAGATAGAACCACATACTTAGACCTTGTTATGGGTAAAAGAAAAGCGGTTGAACTTTTGGAACTACCGAACAAAAGTATTCAAGGCGTGAAGAAAACAGTGGCTGGGTTATGTGAATTTGTTTAACTCATTGTTGATAGCCTGAAAGACCTCAGAACCAACCAGCAGTTTCCTTCTGTACCAAGTACGTATCTGAACTGAGCCTTGAAAAGTTAAGACTCACAGACGAAAAAAGTGCCTAAAACGATATCTGAGGGAAATGCTGATGGCTACGAGTTTAGTCCAACAGAAGAGTACTTCAAACAGGAGTATTTTGAAGTCATTGACATGGCTGTACATGGCCACAAAACTCGTATACTTGAATGGGCTGGTATGAAGAAACTCGAGAATGTCCTGCCAAAAAAAGATATGGTTATGATGTCAATGTGCTAGCGTCATATCCGGAAATCAACAGTCATATGTTGAAGTCAGAACTTGAGCTGTTCTACGTAAGAAACAAGATAAAGAATTTAAAACACGCTAAGGACGTGTTAACTTCTATGGCAAAAGAGGTCAAGGAGGTGTTCTACAATGATGAAGTTCTGGTGAGACTAATGCTTGTATGTCCAGCTTCAAGTTGTGAAGCAGAGCGAAGATTTAGTGCTCTGCGAAAACTGAAGACCTACCTAAGATCAACCATAACTCAAAAAATGTTGAATCCTCTTGCTGTTTGTTGCGTACACAAAAAAATGTTGGACAAGATAGAAGCAAAAAATGTTGCAAAACTATTTATTTCAAAATGTAAACTAGAAAAGATGTTTTTAGTTACATAAGGGGTTATAATTAAACCACTTTAGGGTTGTTTCAGTTCCAGTATACCTCCTTTTAGCAAGGGGTTAATTCGGATTTTTATAATGTACTGTAAAAAGAGATAAGTCTGAAGTTTTAAAGTTAATTTTTACGTTGTGATATGATGGACTGCATTGAATAACAGTAGTGTGTGTAAAATAAAGCTTATTGAAGCATATTGATAATGAGTTTGTTTTTTAAATCTATATATATGTTTTCAGATCAAAAACAAATTGTTTCAATGAAAAACCTGCTTGTACAAATGTAAGGTTTTAGGTTTAAAGTAGTGATCAAACGTCATTCAAACGTCAACATTTTTCAAAAATTTTTATGACCCCCGGTCGGATAAGCAAAATTAGCGGAACAATTTTGGACTTCATTTACTTACTTACGGCACAGCCAAAAAAAATATCATCCTTAAACAGCTGCTTTGCTTAGGTGGAAATACTCAAAATAATAACGAGAGCTTTAACAACTTCCGAGAGCTTGTATCTTCCATAGTACTTAAGTACCAATGTGATAGCTCCAAAATAGGGGAAATTACAATATATTTCGCTGTTTGTATATACAATGAAGATTTCGCACCCATTTTAAATATAATGGAGGTAATGGGCTTAAAAATCGGACATACAGCCGTAAATTATGCGTCCAGGCGCGACGACACACGCATGCAAATGGCCGAACGCCGCAGCTCGGATATCTTCCAAAAACTAGGAAAATCCTGAGACAAGAAGTATATGAAGAAAATGCGATATTTGAGCAAGCTGAAAACATACTGTATGGATCTAGTATAGATTTGCTTTAAAACTCTGTATAAGTTTTCTTAGATTTTTTAGTAAAACAGAAACTTTAAACATGTTTTTCTCGAAACAACATTTTCGATACGGTGCCAGTGATTTCTGAAAATCTACTCGTTCGGTCCTTTTGAAATGTCTAATGCTTATTTGATAATATGAATAGGTATCGCGTGAATATCAAACATCTTAAAAATAATTTTTATTTTTTCATATTTTATAAGCCACAAATTCACAATAAAATACTATTTTTGGATAACTATGTTTGAATCGCTGCCATTTTGTGATCCCTTGCAAATTTTTTTTTAAATTGGTTGACACGATAGTCAGTGACATAAAAAACCAGAATATTTCTGATTTTTGTGTTACAGGCAAATTGGACTCACTTTTTTTGTGTTTTAATAACGTCACCACTAAAGTCGTATGTATATATATATATTTAAATAAAAAAAATCTTTTCATTAACTTCACGTACTTATTTATTTAATGCAAAAGGACTTAGACTTCGACTTTGTATTTTAAGAAATCCCCTTTCAAAGTAATCCCCGTCTGATACAATACACTTGTTTCAACGCTTTTTCCAATCCTCGAAGCACTTTTCGGTATAGCCTTGAGCTCTTCCAGCGATGCAGTCTTTATCATCTCAATCGTTGCAAATCTCCCTCCTTTCAAAGGTCTCTTTAGTTTTGGGAATAAGAAAAAGTCACATGCGACTAAATTCGGTGAATATGGTGGCGTTGGTGGTGTTTTTTGGCTAAAAATTCGCTCACAAGCCAAGATGAGTGAGCAGAGACATTATCGTATTTCGGAAGCCATGCATTGTTTTTCCACAATTCCAGAAGGTTTTTTTCGTACTGCTTCACCAAAGCGGCGCATAACTTGAAGGTGGTACTCTTTATTGACCGTAAGACAGTGAGCAATACTTTGACATTTGATAGAACCTGGCGTGCTTTTATTGGTCTTGGCTCTTCCATTGGGACGATTTGGCTTTGATTTCGATACCGTAACCATATACTCATGATTTGTCACCAGATATGACCCTTTTAAGAAAATCAAGATCACCATTCACGTCTGTCAACAGCTCATGCGACGATTCTTTTGGTCAAATTTAAGCAGTTTTGGAACAAACTTCGCTGACACTAGTCTTATGCCCAAAACGATCGAATAAAATGGATGGCACGGTCCAACCGATGTGCCACCATCCTCAACAACTTCTCTGATAGTGATAGGGCGGTTTCCGAAACAATTTTTCTCGCTGCTTGAACGTTTCCATCATTTATTGATGTGCTTGGGCGTCTGGAGTGAGGGCCGTCCATCGCATCTTTGCATCGTCACAGACAAACTAAACGTATTATATAGCTGAAAATGTAAATATATGTTCGTGACGAGAGTACCAACGTTAAGAAAATAAAAAAAACGATAATCAAATGTACGTTGCCCGCGAGATTTGAAAAGTCACATTACTTTTTGAACACACCACTTATATCACAGGCGCTCCACAACAAATTCGTAAACTTGACCTTTTTATCACTTAGCACGGTTTTTTTACCCTGCAACCCCCACTACTCGTCAATCGACTCGCTGCTGTAGCGGTTCGAGGCTACATCTCAAGTCTATATATGATAACGTCTTGCCTATGTCAATTTTCAAAATAGTAGTTTGGCGAGGCTTTCGCTCATTCCGGTTCGCAGTGCGCAGGATTGAATTGATATTGTTATGTTATGGTCAGGCTTACAGAAAAAAGTTACACACCAAAATAATGCTAACCTTTCGGGGTATGCAAATATGCGTAACATAAATAAGTTCGATGAGTGTTAACATGATGCTGACTCCAATAGAACAAAGATTCTAGGGTAAAAGCTGGGAAACAAATTATATGATACGTAAATAAATGTTGTGAGAACTTTGAAGTAAAAAAAAATCAATGAAATAATTTTTAACTCTCAACTGTACTTTTTATTCAATAAATTCGATTTGGAAAGGAAAGTGTTAACCCTCAACCTATCAAGGGGGGTCGTTTACGTCCGAGCGAAAATTAAATGTTGTTGTAACTTCTGAATACGCGTAGAGAGGTCGCTACTAGGCTTATGTAATAAAAGTTTAGCCTCTCTAGGACGTACCTGCGAAGGGCCGATGTTCCAGTCGCTCCTCAGCTGTTGCAACTAGAAATTGAATTTCGCTCCGGACGTCAACGACCCCCCTTGATAGGTTGCTGGTGATAAAGCGGTAAGTAATTTTTTTTTGTTTTTTCATCTTAAAAGCCTCCATTGTGGCTATAAAAATGTCACAAAAAGTTTGGGCAAAAAAGAAATTCAAAATTTTATTTTTGAAATTATTTTCTCTCTAGTTTTTTGCGAAAATGGCGTAACGATCCGCCGAGGATGTTGCACGGGTACTACGTCCCAGCAAAAATGTCGTGTATTTCGGTGACGACAACAGTGAAGAAGAAATCGACGCCGTAGAAGACGAAGAGAGTGTGGACTCTGAAAAGAGCCTTTCCGACGTCGAATCCGACGACAACAAAAAGAGCGATGAAGAAGAAGAGAGCGAGCAGCCGACGACGACAAATACAACAAACAGGCGCCGTAGGTTTATATACGGAAATGATAAATACAAATGGTGCCTTGAATGTCCGGAAACTCGAGGTCGCAGATCGAACGTAGTGGTAATTTTTCCTCGAGCAGCTGCGTTTTCGGTAACACCACTAGATTTCTGGAACGTATTATTTACAAATGATATCATGGAAATAATATTGAAATATACGAACGCCGAAATTGATAGATACGTGGCCAGTTTTCCTGACATTGATATGAGTGCGCCTTATCGACATGTTACAATGAACGAATTAAAAGCATTTATCGGAACTATGAATAAAAATGGTAACGTTAATGTTTCGGAAATGTGGGACCCAAGATACGGGGTAACAATGTGTAGAGTAGCGATGTCGCAAAGATGATTTGAATTTATCAGCTGCCGAATAAGATACGATGATAAAAATACACGAGCTGAAAAGCGCGCTACAGATGTACTGGCGCCAATTCGAGAAATTTGGGACTCGTTTATAACGAATTGCCAAACTAATTATTCGCTGAGTGAATTTTTGACAATTGATGAACAGTTGTTAGGTTTTCGCGGTCGGTTTTCTGCGCGCGTATACATTAAATAAAAACCGGCACGTTACGGTCTAAAAATTGTCTCTATGAATGACGCGAAAACGTTTTATATGTATAATGCTATACCATATTGCGGACGAGTACAACCAGAGCCTGGTGAAAGCGTACCGTCATATTATGTGCGCAAATTGAGTGAGCCAATTTATAATACTGCTCGAAATATAACTTGCGATAATTGGTTCACTTCGATCGAAATTTGCAACAAGATGAAAAAAGAGTACGGCTTAACATTGGTAGGTACACTCAGGAAAAACAAACGCCAGATTCCGGAATCTTTCAAAAGAAACGCTTCGATCGGTACAACAAGATACGGTTACGACGGGAATAATACCCTACTTTCATATTGTCCAAAAAAATAAGGTTATTTTGGTGCTATCGTCTAAGCATAATGTCGGAAAAAACTGCAAAGACATCGATAAACCAGAGATGATCGATTTTTATAATAAGACAAAATGTGGGACAGATGTTTTTGACCAACTCTGCGGAAGTTATAGTTCTGCCCGAAAAAGTAACCGATGGACGATGCGTTTTTTTTTTTTGGGTATGCTTGACCAGGCCAAGGTCAACACTTGCATACTGTACAATTTCTTGCCGAACAACACCGAATTACCTCAAAGAGAATTTATGAAAGACCTCGCGTTTGCTTTTATCAAGCCCCATCTTGAAGAGCGCGCACAGCGACCCGGTATACAGAAAAACTTGTTAGTGCATATGCAGGAAGTGCTGTCAATCAATATGACTAATGATCCTATCAATCTGTCTACGGTAAAAATGGCCAAAAGAAAGCGATGTACCATGTGTCCTAAGGAAAAAGATCGCAAAACAAATTATTACTGCGTAAAATGCAGTAAACCGATTTGCGAGGAACATAGAATCCTAATCTGTCCGGGATGCTTTGCGTGACGCGTTACCGAAAAACTGCCGAATATAACCATTGTATTTCTTTTCTATAATAAAACATATTTTGACACTTAACTACTGACTTCTTATTGATTTTATTACTAATCTTTCAATTATGATATATTTATTGCCGTTTTTAATACGAAATAGGGGACTAATTTTTGTAAATTTTGAGGTTGCAAACTTAAGGTTAATTTAACAAAAATTGTATGCAATATGTTTATTTTTTACATGAAAGCTACACTCTTCTCCTTCAATATTCTTTTTTTCCGTTTCTATATCTCTATTTGTCTTAAAGTTATGAATTTTTGAGTAAACAAATGCATTTACCCTGTTTTTCTTCATTTTTTTAATAAAAAATATATAAAAAAATTCAATTCTTTACAATTTTATGATAGACTCTTAAAGTTGAAGGTTTAAAGCAACTCCATGAATTTTTTCAGATTTTTCGTGTGACTTAAACAGGTTGATAAAACGTCAAGACGCCAAAGACCCCCATGATAGGTTTAAGGTGCCAAAAAAAACGTTGACAGGTTGAGGTTTAAAAATTCATGCGAAGACACCCAATCCTACAAATATGCATGATGCATGTTGCTAGTTCCCAGTCCCAAAAAGGAACCAGATTATAACAAATCATTGTGCTGTAATTTTTCATTTTCCATCAAAACTCAAAATACTCGAGTATGTCTGAACAGTACAAATCTCAAATCGATTGAAACAATTCATCATCCATAAATGATTGTTAATGTTAATCTTTCTCGCCACAATGGGTCCCGCCGCGTCATTCATTACCGCCAATCGCGCGTTTTAAATATGAAGTGTTCACAATGACCCAGCGACCTCCAATCATAAAACTCATGAAAATGATAACTCCTGAGCAACACCTCCTTTCTGTCATTTTGCAATAATTTGATAAATCACATTCGCCCGGCGAGCGAGTGTTAACAGACTATCAGTGCATTGATCTCACGTTTTTCAACTCCATCCTTAAAGTCTTGCAACTTATGAGTGCTAGCTGCCTGCCAGCCAACCAGCCTGACTGACTGTCTTGTTCGCGGCTAACCGGCTGACCTTTCTTGCGTGGTCTATCTAACATCTACTTTCCTGTTGCTAGACCCCGGGAAGGTCACATCCATAAAACGCCTCATTAGGTGGTGGCATAGAGGGCAATTATTGCTGAATCATCTCACATGCTCAGCGGACGGCTGGCCAGAGTGGCGTGAATTTTTTCGGTGCATTTTAATTTCCATAGTAATTGCGAAGGAGCGAGGTGGATCTGCCCGCAGGAGTCCTGCTGAGGCGGGAAATATATGCGCGACTCTCAGCCACAAATTAACCGTGGGCATGGGGCACCTGTTCCGTGCGGAGCTCTTAATGATTTCCAATATGTGGAGCATGCAAGCATTCCGACAGTTAATATGCTAATGAATGACCAATGCAATTGCGAGCATGTTTCGAAATATAATTAAAAATCTGCAGAGCTTAACATTGCGCGGCTCGGGATGGCCAGAGGTAACCGCGAGTCCCACCGATTGTTGCGGGTCCAAGAACAAATCGCAAGATTGTGGACTTCCTACACTATCTAAGTCTATGTCACCGCTGAAATACGACGAAACGCGCAACAATAAATCCACAGTTCTATGGGAAAGGAGCGGAACAACGGATTTTCTTCAAATATATATAAATCTCCCTTCACTGCACGTCTTCGGCAATATGCAAAATATTGTGGACACAACACCATTCATTCGGAGTATAAAAACGCAAGCCAAAGAGCCATAAATCAGATTGCCGGCATTTTGATTAATACGCCGTCAGCCCGAAATACTTGCCGAGTGTGTCTTGCAAAAGAGTCGTAGGAATTTTCGGAGTTTTTTTCCAGGTCATCCTCGGGGCCAGGGTAATTTATTTATTTGTTTCAATTCATCTTCATAAGATGCCAAACACTACATTATTTTACATCGCGTTGCACAGCGCGCAGCTGGAATTAATTGTAACGTGAAATTTCTTCCTTGTTCGCTACACTGATTACCTCGAGGAGCTGGCAGCGCACGAATCTGGGCGTTCGAAATCGAGTGTGCGAAAGGGTGAATTTAATGCATTTGTCAATATTCCCGGTATAATGCATGTTGCACAGAATACGATTTTTGAAAAATTACCAGCGAACGCATTCGTGACCACAATAGGTGAATCCTCTAATTAGGGAATCGACACAGCGTGTGATTGATTGAAACATTGAACAGGTACACAAATCATTTTGTGAAATCTTATTTTGATGAGAAACCAAGCAACGTGTTATTGATTTTTGAGTTGTCTAAGGTCAACTGGTCGGGGTAAACCAACGTTTATCTTCTTTTTAAAGAATAATCACGCTTAAAGGCCATTCATCGCCACATCACTGAGAAATTTCATTAGGATAAAGAATGCATTAGCGCAAATAACTCATTTTCAGTTGAAAGTATTAGTTCAGACTAGATCCTTAATTCTTCGCTAAGCGCAGGAAATGGTTATTATAGATTAAGTTTCAATTTTACCTTCTATGGCGATAAACTCAATTGTAAGGAGTTGTACAGGATGGAGCTTCTATCGTTTGGAAAGTTGAACGTTAGTTTTCTGTTTGACATTCATGAAATGGGTTGCTCCTCACTTGAATGAAATAAAGCAATAATAAAAACTTATTTCCAATGTGGTGAGTCTTCCACTCAAACTGTAAGAAATTTACGAAAGAAGTTTGACATAAACAATGTGCCAAAATCGTAGGTTGTTGGTGAGTTTGTGAATTGAAAACTGCAACGTGGTTCTGAACGAGAACTAGAAACCGCCGCCTTACTCGTCCAGAGCGTTCAACCGAAACCATTGCTGCTGTTGCTTACAATGTGCGTGAGCAACCATCACTCGTCATTGTACCCAAAAATTTACCACATTTTATGCACTTCTTTGAAAAGAATTGTGCCTAAAGGTATAAATGCTTATAAAGTTTGATTAGTACAAGGGCTGAAGCGGCATGACCCTCCGATGCGTTTTCGAAATTCCGGTCTCTTGTGCATAATCAGCCGAAATGTCCAGCGGAGTTTCCCTCAAAGAAAAGTGTAACGCTAACCGTCAAGTGACGACTGATGACTTGAAACACGAATTCGAAGCTGCCATTGACGAAATATAGACCTAAGCAATCGAAAATCTACTGGAAATCATGACTGATTGAATAGCGCGTTGAAAAGCTAAACCATTGAAATTATGTTGTCACCCATTGCTAAATGGCAAGAATTAAATTTTTCGAATAAACTTTCAATTTAAATTCAAAATCTTAAAATTCCCGCCCTCTACAAATTCATCCTCCATACATGATTAATTTTGAAAAACCGGTGACGTGGGGTGGTGCGGAAATTTCTTGGGTAAATGCTGGCTTTATTTAGTTTTGGCTTTACGCGAAAAGCCAAAAAATGCCAAAGCATGCTCGAAATCTTTTAAAACCACTTGCGAAACAGTATTTCTAGCTAGATTTATTAGTAATTTGCAAGCATAAAATACACGTTGCGCAGATCACTTCTCCGTAAACGATTTTTGATTTTCCCGGACTTCAGATGAGTCCTGCAGCGGGCACTCACCGGCTGATTCTGAAAGTGAAACCGATTAGAAGGAGCAGTTCAAAATGGTCCCTGAAGAAGAAATCTGTTCTGAAGTATCAATAAGCCTTAGTAGATGGAACTTCCGGCAACTGCACACCCATCCAGTCCGAATTGTAACAATCGGCTTCTATTTGAACGGCCCCTATTTATTACTAGAAAACAAAGGGTTTCACAAATTGTATCTTATAGACTTAATCCTTGCCAATCAGCGACAGAGTATGAGATTAATTTGAGAAAAATCAGCTCGATGCCCAGAAACTCGATGTGATAGTTTCAATGGCCTTTGTCCTGGAACAGCTTAACATGAAGTCTGATACACCAAAAAACTAATGACGACCATACATATTTTTAGGACTTTTTAAAATAGGACAGGCCGGTGTGTTACTCTTATACACTCCCAATAGAGAAAAAGTCGGTTCTGTTAGTAGAGAATGCCCATATTTCCCGTGATAATAACGATGTGAAGGAGGAACTTCCGTCACTTCCTGGGAACGATGCTTTGAAAGTCAACAGACCATGCTATGCCACCAAGCAACAAATTCTTTCTCCTTCTTCATTCAATTCATGTAAAACGTTTACGTCAAAGATGCAGTGGCGATAAAAACGTTCTCATTGCAATCGGTACAAGGGTACGTTCGACTTAACTTTAACACCACATCATGTTTAAATAGACAATGATTTGGTAATTCTGCCTTAAACAGCCTAATAGCACGCTGGTGTGTTAAACGGGGCAAACATGACCAATCGAAAGACTAAAAGAATGAAAAGGCAGTTGTAAATAAATAATTTTTTTATTTATCGCAATCCTAGCGCACACCTAGCGAGTTTCCGGCTATTTTCTTTAGCCCAACGAGACTGAGGAGAGAAAGCAGAATCCTTCAAAAAGAAATGAATTAACAAAGGCTTCACCGAACCATCAAAAGTGTCTCGAGGACTTGGAAGAGAAGAGAAGGAGAAGTGAAGGAGAATGCAAAAAGATGGAATTGCCTAGAAAAAAGAAGAAAAGAAGGATTTAATACCAACCACTTGAGACAGACAAAACTCAGAACGGAACACCACACCGAAAATTACGTACCGCCAAAACACGTCTGTGGGCAAAACTAAGGTAGTCACGGGGAACGACGGAATGTCACGATGACAAAAGAAAATTAAGACCAATCCTTTCCAAGAATGTCTTTCGGCAATGAAGACTAATATGTCTCAAAAAATTAAGTGAATGAAAACTGGAATTTTTTCCATGCAACCATTGAAAATAGCTTTCAAAATGGAATTTAATTTAATGCAAGAGTAATGTAATGTAGTCAAAAGCAAGGTATGTACGACATGCGAAAGCTTGCTATAGCAATAATTCCATCCGAAGTTAGCACCAACCAACTCCCTAAAAATCACCAAATCAAACCCGTTTCCAATAAAATCAAAAGATAAGCACGTTTTTCAGTGACATATTCCTCCGGAGAGCAACATCACTTTTCACACGCACATTGATACCGAATTCAAAATTAAAGAGTTTAGCTATCTGAATTTCAATCGCTCTTAAACGTGGAATAACCTGTAAGTGTGTATATTTGAGAGATTTATCAAGCCCAAAATTGCAACCAACATCAGAGTTTGGTTAGTATTATGATGACGGGTATTATGATTTGGTCTCGGGCTTCCTGGCTTTTTTTGCCTCGTGGCGCTTTTTTTGATTTTCGTAGAATAGTTTAATCGAATCGACGATTATGTCCGAATGCGTGCTTGTTTTTTCGTTGATTATGCTTCCGTCAAATGTTTTATGTATGTATATTTCAATGTTTTCTAGTGCATTTGCCGTTGTCCTTTATGTTGTACATGCGGTAGCTTCACAGTTTTCTTGACAGTTGGTATCCGAGTTGGTATACATTTGTTGTTAATCATGTCATTTGCAAAGTTACATACAGTTTTCGGGTCTGGTTTCCGTATCTTTTTGTTGTACACCCATATATGCTCGTAAAATTTTGTCCTTATTTTACGTTCTGATAGAATGATGTCGCTACGTTAGCACCCAAAAGTTAATTTGTCAACACTTTGGATATCCAGCGGGTCCTCTTAATTTATGTCCGTACGTAGTATTTGCCCAAATCGCTCCCTGTTATGAAAGCCTTAAAGATGTGCCAGTTAACACATCAACCCAGCTTTTTTTCATTTTCCTTCGGTACGCTTCTGGATCTTAGCATATTAGAACCCTAATCGGAGACTTCATCGGCACTCATTTCGGTCCGTTCTTCTCGACTGCAATGTTTGCTACTTGGGTTCAGCATGTCTTCATGTACCATTTTTCTACATATCGTCTGTCCTCAGTCTAGTAGGTCTACGGTGTTCAGCTATTCGTGTTGTCGGAACTTTGTTTTGGTTCCTACCACTTTCCCTATGTAGGCGCCAGGTTTTCGGTGTTTTGGAACTCTCACTGGTAACTCCATCGGAACTCACTTCAGTTCGTCCTTCCCATCAGCAATCTCCTTAACTTTCCTCTTCAACTCTTTTTTTTTAAATTTTTTAAGAATGAGTACTTCAAGTAATCATACAACAAATATCGATTTTGTCTGTCATCGATTCAACTTGTTTATATTGCACAGAAGACCAAATAACCACAAGACTGCACAACATTGCAACTCGGCTGCAAGTCTACCTTTCGGTTTACCTACTTCGTGTAGTTATGACTTCAATAAGCTCCTTTTTTTCCTCCCACTTTACACAGGCTTACAAATGTCATGATGGAGCGGCAAAGTGAACTCACACCAAAGGCGTGGTTTTCCTTTTGCAGGGTGAAAATCGAAGCTCAAAAGTTCAAATATTTTATCGTTGTATAATTCACACTCTAATTTACCAAAGGATACGTGGTACACACACATACTTTAACACTTAATATATAACGTTTTACACTTTCTGATTGCACTCAATTTGCTCAAGTTGACTCATATTGCTCCACCTCTTATCACTGCTTGTCCATTTCTTCTGGCAACAGTGGACTTACTCGAGCATTAAAACCATCTTCTTGGAGGTTTAATCCATAATTTCCAAATGACCATTGGTTCATCGCATCGTTATCAGAGACCAATACATATTTATGTATGATGAACTGCCTAGCAGTAGTAAACTGCCTAGCAAAACTGAGTAGCGCTAAGAGCCTTGAAAAAATTCATAATGTATTATTTTTTTATAATTTATTCTAATCTCAATTTCATTTCCAATGCGACGTCAATCAACAAAATCTCTATCGCTCCTGGAAACGGTGAAGTTTATTATTCTTTACGATGCATATGTCGTAATAATTTAAGCAGTAGCCTTCTACACAGCGAGATTCGGGATTCCTGATTCAAGTTATAAGTATGGCGGTTATTCTTTGATTGGCGATTCTGTTGGTTTTAGAATTTCTTGATTTCAGCTTGTACAAACTCGCAGTATGTAGGTTTATCCTTTTTTAAAGCCTATAGGTTAATGAATGTTCGTCTGTGGCTAGAAGACAGCAATAGAAATGGCACGGGACTGGACTAGTATATTGTGCTTTAGTTTCGCCGGGCCATACTGGGCATTCAGTATGGATGCGTTTCGGCTATACGTGGCGATGATCAATTATTTAGGCAAAACGAATTGATGGTGGCACGGAAAGGTCCTTAAAAAGAAGGAGCTGCAGATGAGTACGAATAGTCTAAGCACTCCCTTGCTAAGAGCGCCATCTGGCTGGGTGGACATAAAACACGCTACAACTGCAGCTTGCAGCAACAATGAAACGAATTAAATGGACTTCCACACAATAACTATCATATAATGATTTGCTGAGGTTTTGAGTTCTATGCGCTAATCTGCTGTTAACTTATAATTTGCAACATCCTTCAATTTCCCTTCGGTATACACTCAATGCTGCTCCACAATTTACTTTGATTTCATTTCCTTTTTGCATAAACACGGGACCACATCTTCCAAATTACCCATTCTGTAACTGAAAACACTTAACGAGAATTTATAAACCATCTTTTCTCACTTACTCACTCCCATTTTGGTGCGAAACGAAGAAAGTTTCTTCTTCAATTTTATTACAGTGTTTTGTACAGATTCTAAGTCGGTTTCACCGACCTCATGATTTTCCATCGTCCTGCTGAATCATAAACTACTTGGAAGTAAAATATTCTAAATAACCTACTGCAATCCAAATTGTAGTACTTTCTCCATTTGCTGGATGAGAGTGGTTTGCAATGAAAGAACGAAAAGAAACTTCCTCCAATTTTCGTCATTCTTCTCGAGTGAGGTAAGAAATAAAACCACACAGAAGAAGTACAAGTGGAAGAAAATGACTGTGAAAATAAGGAGATGTGGGTGAGCTCACCTCCTGCAAACACTGAAGAAACCAAAACTCGTTTCTCGTAGAATTTGTGTAAGCAAAATTATCGCTGCCAGTAGTACGCAGATGAACCCAGGACTCCTTTTGAACTGTGGAGTTCAATTTAATAAAACACTTTCTGTACATTAAAACGTGGGCAAAAGCTTCCCATAAATTTCTGTTTCATCCCTTGACTGATTTATCGTGTTGGCAAGAAAATGTAGCCATTCAAACCACTGCTCGAAATGCTCTTGGAACTAAGTTGCCAGGGTATGGTTTGTATTTATACATGCATGGGGGCCTTACTACGTAAGTGGGTGAAGAGTGTGCTAGAACTTTATAGTTGGGAATACAAACCACATATTCCTTGTCATATATGATCAGATGCAAGCATGGCGAATGGTTTTCGGGTTCTAAGCCCACGCATTGCAAACAGCACATCCCTGAACTTGGTGCTCGAAAAACGAAGGACTGGAAGCATAGCCCGGATAGAGTTCAGGACTCTTGTCTGAGTCAGGCACAATATATGGACGATGCTATGATCTATGCTTATGGCTTTCCAGTTGGTCACTTCACACATGGATGAATGCTTGGGTAATGACTAAAGCATGAGTTTGGATGTGGTTTTGTAATTTTGCTCGTCCTATGTGTATGTCAGTCTTGCACAATGTTAATGTCCAGGCAATGTATGATTGTGGGGTAATGATTTGGAATTGTTCTAATTATTTACGATGCTTAGGATACAAAACCAAGAAATATGTTGCATATTCAGGTATGAAACATTAATGGGACTCTCAATTAGTTTTAAATAAAGATGTACCAGAAAATCCAATAATCCAGAGTAGAGTTAGAACCATAATTAAGCATTTCATTATCAGCTATTAAGCATCAGGATCAAATTTGCATGTTTTTTGGGTAACTTATTCATAAGTGCTTTCATAATATAATTGAACTAATTATTATTGATGTAAGTTATACCTATTATTAGTGGAGTTCCTTTGGATTAAGAGGACCATCTACCCCTAAAGATGCATTTAAACATAAGCAAAGCCATTTTGCAGCGTTTTGCTGAAATTCAGATGAATTTCTATTGATTTGAATAAAATCTATAAATAATATTTCAGTTAAATTCAATTTCAATTGCAACATTGCTAAATTATGACAGTCTTTCAGCTAGAACTATTTGATTGCATTTAATTTGATCGCCACGTTTCAAACACTAATTCATGATTTCAATTTCGCTGTTCAACTCGCAACAATAGAATGCAAAAGTGAAATGTTCACCAGCAAAGACATGCCTCGAATTGAGTTTGAAATGAAAATTCAAAAGCCACCTGAGTTTAGTAAAAAATTTTCATCCATTTCGTTACAATAGTTCCATGTAGCAGGAAAAGCAAAAGCGTTTCCGGGAGAAAAACCTGCACTGTATAAGGCTTCACAGTAGCACCTAGGGCTATTCTGTATTCACATCGAATGATAAATTGCCACCGTAAATTATGTTTTCAGTTGTTACCATTCCCCTATTGCAATATTTTTGGCACTTTCAAGCGTTTTCGCACACACACGAACACGTACAAAGGACGAATCTTGTGAGCAGAAAGCATTTCGGAAACATTTAAGCGGTCACTACTGACTAGTGTATTTTCAGCATGCTTGCCCATGAATAGACACAAAATAATGAAACGTCCGCCCACACAGCACCTTGGCTTTAGTAACGAAATCACATACGTCATCAAGGATTATAAAAGGATTTCTTTTCGGTTGTTAATAAGCGACAATGAATCGAACTAACTACAAGTTGAAAGGAGTCAGTCAACAGCAAACGTTTATGCATGGCTCGATTCTGTTTGTGTAGGGACTGAATTTAGATTGTTCGATTTTTGCAAGGATTATCGACTGAAAGAGTAAATTGAGAAAGCTAGAAAATGTTAACTGAGGGAAATGAACCATCTCGATGAAAATTTTTTCAGCATATTTTCAATTTCTAGCAGTAACAATCACATCTAAGAGCACTGCGAAAAGGTGTATTTTAAAGACGCGTTTTTTCATGAAGTCGAACATGGAACCAAAGTAACTTTATCCAAGCTTGTGGCATTCAGAATCTCGCTGAATTAGGAAACCCTTAACACGCTTTTTTCCCTGACGTCAAGAAGACGCAAATGCAGCTTACCTAGCCGAATAGTTTGAGTCAATATATGGCTATGGTTGAAATCATAGAGAGGGAAGCCGAACACTTAATGAGCTTGGTTACTAGTTGGATATAGCCAACAGCAATGATTTCTTCTGTGTTTCGGGTATAACAAACCGGAATGTGCGGATCCCAATAGAACCCCTAGTGTTTACACAATAATGGTGGGGCAGGGAATCAAAAGATGGAGTGCACAGAAGAGGCACATCATTACAGGAGATTGTTCTAAGGGTAGACCACCTGAGGCATCTCATGTATAGCAGGTTCAGGTTGTTCTAGAAGGCCTAATCATTGTCCAAGAACTGCTTTAATGATCTTCATTCTTCAAATTGATCTACATCAGTGCATAGCCATTCATTAATTGATCCAAAAGCTTTCGAGAGATACTCTGATACTCAGCAAGCAACACCGCACCAGAAGTTTGCAAACATCTCCCCCGGAGAAATTTGGGGCAAACACCGTATCGCTTCGGAAAAGAGATCATTTTTGGGTACATATCCCGGTGTGAACAGATGACTTGTCAGATTTCGATACTCGGTGACTAAATTCTTCAGGACTTAACTAATGTCAAACATATTTTTTCATCTTTCGAAAATGGCTCAATGTTTTAAAAAAACACTGTTTTGAGTAATAAGGACAATGTCCTCCGCAGATATATCTTCGACGCAAGAGCAGTCGAATGGGGTTGGTGTTATTTAGAAGGCGAAAGGATCTTCGATATGGCAGCCCTTTCGGAGCCCCTAGAGATAAGGATTGAAAATGAGAGAATGCTAGAGAATCCGTCGACCAGTGGTTACTAGTGCTCAACAATTGAGATCGTAACGTGGCTTTCAGAAGGCTACAACTACGATCTTTAACGAAGGCCGTCTTTGATGCGGCGGTGGAGTACAAAGAAGGTGGAAATTGAGGAACTCGTATCGAAATTAAGGAAGCAATATCCGAGAGAGGCTGTAGTGCAACGAAGAAGAAGAAGTATTGAAGAGAATTATTATGTTTGCCTGCAAGCCCTTATTGAGTTTAATATCACTCATTATTTTTAAAACCGAAGAGAATGTCACAAACACCAATAAAATGTTCAGTGAGCAAGGGTTTTTTAAGAGAGGTTTATTCGCTTATTGGTTGGCTAAGAGGGATCGATGGAGTCTAGGCTGCAAACTCATAAGCCGGATTCTCAGTGGACGTGGACTGATACTCCGATCAGTCCACGTTGTGGCCGTTCACCAATGGAAAGTCCACTTTGTATAAAAAAGGAACTGGATGAAGCAGTTTTATCGAGTAGGGTCTTGCTTTTGTTTTTGCATTAATTTTTTATCACCAGATCTAATGCATGCCTATGCAGTAGGCTATTAATGATCGGCAAGGGTCACGGAAACCCTCTATAATCTATCATTGCAGATGGCTTTCCACCTAGTTACCGTCCACTGTGCATACTGAACACGCCCGGTAGGGTTTCCAAATAGACTCACTGTCTGTCGCTCACTATTTCCGCTCTCGTCAAAAAGTTGTATAGAGACCAAACAGCTGGTCTGTAGAACATGTTAACGTCAATTTTGGAAAGCCAATATATTTGAGGCATACTCCAGAAAATTTGTGACACTGTTGCCGAAGTATTCATGCATTTCAACAGCTTTCGACTTGTGGTGGTTATCCAAACAGAAATTTTGCATTCAACTAAAAGTTGCAAAAACAGTCTTTTCTTTTAAATTAGTAAATTTATAATAGTGGTAAATATATACAAGCTTTTCTAGATTTTCTAGATCAACTATTGGTATAGAAATTTAGTATTTTTCCTGGAATCGTCTTTCGACTCTTCCATTTTCAAAAAAACGCATAGGCATAAACAGTCTAGCAGTCAAAACAGATTAGTTCGAAAAGTCAAAAGATAAATCTGTCAGTTTGATACCATAATCAAAAACAACGCAATTGTTTCTGATTTACAAAATGTTTGAAACATGAATCTAGAAACTAGAAGGCGAGTGAAGAAGTGTATATTTCCTTCCCGATTTAAGTCAACCCAATATATCTGACAAAACTGGATTGCGAATTCGGTGTTGAACGTCAGACAAGCACGTTCATTTGGTCATGATTACCAAAGATTCGTTCTTCATATTCAAGGAACGATAAAACATATATCTAATTATTTGAGAAGAGGTTAATGCTTGTAATTGCAATTAATCTGTTGAACATGTATCGAACGATTGCTTAAAAAATAAGGACGATACATTCATTTATTCCACCCCTGTTAAATATGCCATTATATATGGTGTGTCCTGCTAATGAAGCTGAATGTTGCCAAAAACTAACGAAGCTTTATCTTTGTTATAGACCTGACAAACTTTTACCTGGCGACAATTGTATTTACGACGGAGTTTCACTTGGTTATTTACGAGGGAGAAATATCCCTTATCTGTTAGATTGTATTCACTCGTCGTCTCCTTGGAACTCTTCTAGTTTGAATGCAATGCAGAATGGATTTGGTTATCCTTCTTAGTGTAGTTCATAGAGTAGCATGTGCGTCGTTTGAACAGTACAGATGAAACCAAATAAAGCCAATTGGAACGTGCTCTGAATTTTCAAATTGATTGAATGCGTACGTGACGTAGATTGTCTTGTTGTTGCTGCTGTGCGAAACCAACCCCGTTTTCCCTTTTCTCACCCGTTGTTGCCTAAAACCAATTATGTTTCTTGGTCATTAATTGACGTCAATTTGCAACTTTGCCTGGAACATTTGTCAATTTGTACTTTGTTTGAATAGGAGGCAAGTAATTAAATGATTGTGCAGAATGTGTTCCATTTGGGAAAATTGTGATTGGTCTGCGTTTCATTATTTATGAATGACAATGGTTATAATCTTAATAATTGGTACGATCCTTGACAGCGTTGCTTCACGAGAGTTTGGTAGATTTGATTTTATTTTGCCTACAGAATATCCTGGATGCACTCAACAAGCAGTAAAACTAGAATTCAACTCTTTTTTCACAAGGACTAAAGTCCGTCGAAGTATACGAATAATAGTCGAAGCATCTTTTCATGGGCGAAGTTCAAATGTTTCCATTGAATAGTATATTGAGTATATGTCACATAGGGTGAACCAACCCAACCAAGTGAAAATTAACCAGGTTTTCTTACGTAGCGCTTCGAATGATGCATATATCTGCTGTAACTTTTACTACACTCAGAATAATTTCGGTTCCGGAGTAAGGAAATGATAAAAAGGAGGGACTCGGTCTTTGTAAACAGAACGTACTTAAGCTTCAACAATATTTCAAGCGTGACACATAGCAAACTTAAATGGAGTTTTCCAGCAAAGAGAAAATTGCATTTTTCCAAAGAAAACAAAGGGCAGTAATAACCTAGCGCTGTTGAAACTGAGATGAGGAAAACCACTTCTACAAATTGTAACGCTTTAACTTACTTTAGCGGTTTAGTTTACAACGTTCCTTGGAAAGTTGTCGTAGAATCAATTTCAAGAGTTTTTGAACAGAATTTTGCCGCAAGAGGACCGATTTTCTTAAGAGAGACAAAATATGTTCCCTAGATTATACGTAAAAGAGCAGAAGCAGAAAATTAGAATATTAAACCAAAACTCATTGAATTTAAATGCATATTCTGACTAATACGCCTCTGTGGGGCCGTGAGATGTGACTCTAAGAACGCCAAAGATGTGCCAAAACGCGATGAAACTGATTAACGCCTCATATAGCGGCTCAACGGGCACAGATCAAAGAACATATGACACTATGCTGGCCATAAAATCAGCGCTGTTCATCTAATGAAGAAAGGAGTAAAGGGGCCCAACTTACACTATCATCTATCCCACCTCTCGGTGCCAGCCAAAAAATATACCATTCATCCGAAAGGAAACAATAGTTGTATATCAAAGCAGTATAAAAACAGTTCGAAGCTTAAACGTGGAAAGTATTAACTTGATAAACCGATTGCTTTGCATCAATAGGAGTTCAACTCTTAAAGGGTAATAAGGCATTACCGTTCTATAACCAACTATTATTCAAATTAATGCCAATCCACCAACTCCACAATGCTGATGTGCCTGGTCGAGCTCACTTGGCTGTCCCAAGCTAGTGTCAGAGGAGGAGATTTTAAATCATTGTGCTCACATCACCTCATTCAGTATTAACTTTCATGGAACCAGGACAACATGGTTTGATCTGGATAGGTTTGGGAAAATGGCAAATGCTTTCGCAACAAGTAACAAGACAATTTTTTCGGAACTTGAAACATCAGATTATTGAATAGACCTCATACACTGCAGCAGCTTCTTGATGAAGTTAGAAAATACGAAGTCAACATCCTCGTAGCGTTAGAGATCTGGTAATACGGCATTTTTTTTAAAAACAGAAAATCCCAACAAAATTATGAGCTCGGAGTGGCTTTCACCTTGAAGAACATTTTAAAGAAGTTCTCCCTGCTCTTAAGCCCGTTAAAGGTAGCGTCTGTGCCTTTCGAACTAACACTAAATTCTTTAATGCTTACTGAAGATAACTAGGAGGGGATTAAGGACGATTTTTACAGTACCTTTGAAAAGAAGGCAGGTGCTTTACCGTCAAACGATATTCAAATTGTTCTGCAAAAGCAGCCTAGATACGGTGCATTCAGGGAAAACTGTCATGCAGACATCAATGATAATGAACAACATCCACAAGAGACGTACGCATCCCCGAATTGTTGCGCATCCAATCAAAGAGTTTTCATATAAAAGCGAGCAAGCAGTGCCATCCTTGAACAGTAACCAGTAACCAATAACCAGTAACCAGTGAACAGTAACCTAAAGATATCATGTCACAGAATCATCGCCAGCCCACCAAGATCCACATACGTGCCAGCGTTAGCCAACCATATCAACACACCTTCAGAGACGGAGGAAGGTAGTAATGACGTTGTCCAAGAGGAGGACAGTGAAAGATGCGGTAACACAAGCAGCGGAAAAAGTCCTAAAGTATCAATGAAAAAACATTTGGAAAGACTGGTACGACAGGAATGAGAATGAGTACACCCAGAACGTACGAAATGGGTACATTCAGGGTCCAACTAGGTCAAAGGAAGACTACTATTAAAACCTAAAACGACAAGTTAAGAAAGTGTGCCAAAAAAAGCAGTGGCTGACCAGGAACGTGAAGGTCCGACTGTTCAACGAATATATGACACTACATGGACGCTCAAATGACGCATACCTTTATAAAAAAAACTGCGAGAAGAGTTCAACGTACAAACAAGTCAATGCAAAACTTCACAAGGATCAGTCGCAGCACATTTGAAGTTAAAAGCGATGGCTCCAATATTTCAAGAAGCTACCCATAGCTACCCATAATGGAAACTATGAAGGTTCCAGAAGTATAACAAAAAGTCAAAGTCTCACAACTAGCCATATAAAAATAAGCAGCAGTGATTGAACTCAGAAAAATAAGGTTCTAGAATAAATTGACTTCAAGCAGAACGACTTTAAATAGGTTACATCATCGTATAAAATTTACATCATAGGTATAAAATTTAAATAGGTTACCCCCCCCCCCCCCCGCGCTTGATATGTAATATATGGTCCATGAAGCAATTACAAGAGGACTAGCAGAAAAGCTTATTTGATTTTGTAAGAAGACAAAGCCAAGGTAATGTGCAAAAGTTATATTGGCATCGCAATCCTGTGTAATCATATAAAGTGCTCTTTCAAATCAAAAAAAAAAGTGAACCTGTTTTGTGAAAGCATTATAGAAGAGTACCAGGCAGCTTTTTGGTTTTGACGTTCTACAGTAGATCAACTGTTCTCAGTTAAGCAAGTGCCCAAAAAAGTGATGTGAATGTAATATCGATGTGCACCAAACCATTGCAGATTTCAATCAAAATCAACAAAATAAGCGCTCTCTACAAAATAGTGCTTGCCTTTGGTGTCCCAATAAAAATGGTTCGCACGGACAAAGTTGAAATTCTTCATACAGAGTCCCACCTCCTGTATAATGGAGAATCAGCGGAGAGCTTCAAAATGCAAACAACCTTGGGATGAGTAGATGGACTTGCCCCAATCCTACTTAATATGCGTTGAAACACCTCATCAGAAGGACAACAGCCAAAATTTGTTGTAGTCAGGTCCAAGCAATTGTTAGTATGTGCCGACGATATAGTATTGATATACGATCAATCTCAGACGCCAAAGAAGCTTCTCTGAGTCTTGAATCTGAACGAGGAAAAATACTCCAGCCTAAAAATTCTGACCATAGGAGACACAAATATGAAAATCTGAATAATATTACGTATTTCGGCACCAATCTGAATAAAAAAGGCACTGAAAAGGATGAGATTGGATGCCAATCTAATCTCATCCTTTTTTTCATCCTCATTTTTATTTGATAGCTCTTTGAATGCAAAGCGCTTCAAAAAGTCTACGTCCCATTTAAACAACGTTTAGAATTGAGACGTTACAATGATTGGTCGAAAGAATCCATCGATGTATCACCTACCATCTACTTGCGTAAAGCAACACAAACTGCAATAGGCAGAACCTGTAGAAAGCGGTCGCTGAAAATGAGACTGATTAATACAGCACAAGGAAAACATACAGCAGGAAGATTGAGGACTCGATGGAAAGACACAATGAAGTCTGACAACCATTTTATGTTATCAATGATCAACTGGAGGTCACAGTACCGTAACGGTTGGAGAAGATAAATACCAAGGCCAAGGCCCAGTGTGAGCTATCGCGCCATGGATCATGATGATTGCTACTTCAACAACCGTAACGACGACTACAGCAATGACTGCTATTACTACACAGCAGTAATGCTTGTCAAAAAGATGTTTCAATACCGTATAGCAAGACTGGGAGAATACGTTGGTAGAAGGTTTTCCATATCAAGTATATCTTCATTTTAGACTTGAATCTGATCGAGTTCTTCCCGGAAGAATTCCATGCCATTTTGATTCATCGATTGATTTCTGGTAGTAGTGAACCGGATTTGTGTATTAGCCGACCAACGTTTCTAGTATTGTGTTATTTATTCTCCCAACGTATAGTTCGGAGGTTGGCCTCTACTGTAGCGTTGAAGAGCATTGGCGAAATGGTGTCCCCCTGTCTTACCCCATTATTGTGTGGGTAACTCTGGAGTGTCTTCTAGTACTTTGACCTTTGCTCTGGCATTGCGGTATATATACGTTATCAATGCATTGGTTATCAGGGAATACGGAGACAAAGACTTTCTCAAAGTCTATGAAAGCCAGGGATAGGGGTCCTCATACTCTTTTTATCTACTCAAGACCTGGCGTAATGTATGGATATGGTCTATAGTGCTGTATCCACCTCTGAAACCAGTCTGCTTCCGTTCGGCATCTAGGGCTGTTTGTATTCGGTTGCTGATGAGTTTCGTGAATACTTTTTAGAAAACCGATATAGACTTATTGGCCTATAGTTCCTCATGTCTTCTATGGTGCCTTTCTTGTGGATCAGTATTATATACGCACTACTCCCTTGATTACGTAAGCATTTGGCGTAAATGCAATTAGTGTTCATTTCTGCTAGTAGTTTCCAGGTTTTTCTGCCTGCGTATTTGCCCTGTTCAGTAGTGATACCTTCATTACCTGCCGTTTTAATATTTTTCATAGAGTTGATAGCCGTCTTGACCTCTTCCACTAATATATTCGGGGCATTATCATTGTTTGCAGAGAAATTGGTTTTTATTATTATGTTGGTAGTCGAGTTTTCTGTAGCTATATACAGGTCTCGGTAAAAGTTGATAATTGCCTCAATTATTTCCTGTATATCAATGAGTCGGGAGTTGTTATGATTTAGGGCTATCATTTGTTTCTTGCTTATGAGGAGTGATATTTTTGCCTTCTTCAGGCTTCTGTTGTTTGCAATGGTATCTTCCACCAGTCTTTCGTCATACTTCTTGATATATTCAGATATCATCTTCCACACTGTTTTGCAGATTTCTGTGTATTCAATCGTTTTGATGTTTGAGGATGCTTGAAGGCACATGAAGTGGCCAATGTTACTAATACTTATCCAGTGCTGCAGCTACTTCTCTGGCGCTGCAGAAACTATGAGTTCCTCTTATAGTACTTTGTAGGCTATCGATATGCCATGAGAATATTGAATGACTCAATGAATGTTTACGTTTATCGTAACTTTTAAAACATGTTAAGATTGTATTTGATTTATTTGAAAGAAAAATCATTTGAAATTCGAAAACAATGGGAGTGCCCATGCTTGACTTGCATATGTAGAAGCATGTAATCAGCGGATTGTATCACAGTAAAACCCCACCACAAATTGCATTTTCTTTTGAAATTTCTCATAATTTGCATACACAAAACGATCCTTCCTACTATCAATCAGGTCTTATAGAGAACCGTGCATACGATTCCCGCACAAGTGCTTACAGCAATAACATATACACAGTTAAGATAAAAAAAATGCACCAGAAAGTGATGTCCTTTGCTAGCTCCAACAATTCAAATCCGACAGCAGCGTTATTCTAATTTGCTTGTTGTCCCAATTTTTATGGTTTATAGAATCCCTTGTACCTTTTCTCGTTTTATGATTCTTATCCATTTGAAATGCTCCGAATGTCATTTCCTAGATGGAATCTTTGTATCAACTTCTTCTTACGCTACCTATTGGATGGCGACTGAACCGTTTTTGGTACCTAGCTACAAGCTGATTTGAAGGGATCCCTTGTGATAAAAGCTGCAGCTTATTTTATTTTTATTTATTTTTTGAAAAGGAAAATTGCGAACGTCATGGGTTTTTCCAGGAGCCGTCGTAAACTCAGACATAAAATTTGGCTCAGTGCTTTGATAGGGTAGTCACCATACTCCTTTGTTCATTTTATTTGCAACACTCCTTGGACTGCAGGAATATTAGGGACCACGGTAGCTTTGAGTTGTAGGGTAGATCCGTTCGTGGAAATGCCAGATAAAACTCGCATCCCGAGCAAGAAAATGCGGAAAAAGTACATCGGGCGATAGCTTTATGTCCAACACTCGGTAGATAGGTTTAAGGATAATAGGAAATTGGACTGAGATGGGTCGACTTATTCTCTTCATCCTCTTCGCTTAGCCGTGCTGGACATTTCCATTGTCGAAAATTTATATCTGCTGCGTGCCTCGTCATCCATTTTTCGAAAGAATGAACGACATGGCTAGAAAGCTGTTACATTCAAAGACATCCATCGCCCAAAACATCATTTCACACAATTCAGGAATATGTCCCTTTCTTATGCACCGCAACCACAGCTATCGAATCAAAGCGCACTGAACAAACAAAAGATAAATTGTAGCTTCGGCTGTTATTCCGCCTTTTGTTATTCCATGGCTTTCAACAATCATAAAATGACAAGAAATTTGAATATGATGGTGCGTCCTAGACGGAGAACATGGGGCGGAGTCCAGATAAAACTTTTCGATAAAACTTTTAGGAATTTCAAATGAAATGCCAAGAGCAGCAGTTAATGGACCGAAATTACTCCCCATAGTCTAGGACAACTGTAATTAAAATGTAATTCACATTACGACATCCCAAGACGTTACGTTTGAGTTTTAAAAGTGTGTCTAACATGTTTCTGATGGGAGACACAGTTGATGCTGAAAGGATGCTGAAACTTTCCATCCGAGCTTGTCTCGTTCTTTTAAAGGAAAATAGAATTGTCTATTGGAATTTGTCGATTACGTGTTTTACCAAGTATGATCTAAGCTTGAAGGATAAAAAGTCGAATTTCTGATATATTTGGAACATTCTTGCCCGAAATCGACGGATACTATTCAATTATTTGACGTTCATGTTTTCCAGATTCCCAACCACAAATCGTATTCCATACGCACCCAAAGATGCGCGATTCGCTAACAACTACGAACAAATCGCATTCTCTCATCCTCTGTCAGCGACTACGTAATTTTCTCTAATGAAATCATAATTACAATCATTTGGTATTCAAATGATTCCCTTTGGCAAGTTTTGTACTTTCCTGCGCACATAGTACATAATTCTTAAGGATTTCCTTCGAAAGTCTCCTTCACGACCGCACTTAAGTGTTGTTTCTTTGTATGGGAGTACATTATCGTTTCATTTTTTTCTGCTTTCGCTTTTTCGGTTTTTGCTAGAAAAGGAAGATGTTCAGATGTAACGCAGTTGAAAAGTGCTTGCGAAAATTGAACGGGTCCTGTCAAAGAGAGCGTAATCATCGCTTTGGGGTAATTCGATGTTCACGTTAGTGTCCAAAGTGTGACTTCATTTGCATAAATTAAATGAGTTCGACATCAAAGTCGAAATTCTGCCTTAACACGGGCGAAAAAAATAATTGGTTTGTTATCTTTATAGGCCAGTGGAATTTCTTCTTCAGTTTCGCTTTTGTAAATTTTAGAGGCTATGCATACGTTAGTACGTGTCTCTAAAGTCACAATCGCAGGATACAATCTGAATGTTACACAAAATTGAAATGCTGCCGCAAGCATAATAATAGATTTGCACATACCAGCCATGTTGACAGAATAGCATTCGCAATTAGCTTGAGGGCCCTCTTCAGTGTTCCTTTTTAAGTATTCAATCTTTTTGCCCATTTGAATTTCAGCTATGTATGCAAACTATCTGGAAACCTTATGTATATTTCTTTTTGTTTTCATTCAAATGATATTGTCAAGACAAATTTTGAAACAAAAACGAAACAATTTCAAAAATTGATTGTTGCGCTCAGGGGACTCAGACAGGATTAAGAATAGGAATAATGGGTAATATTCAAACAAAATTTTCAATGACTCAATGTTGTCGGAAGACAATCAATTAACTTTCATTCGTTGTGAACATTTTTGAATGATTTCATTGAATAATACCTTTGAATAATACCTACACATCCTACGAAATAAATGAAAAACTTTAAAGGTAGGCTATCTACAGATACATCCCATACACATCGACTATGATATTTAACTCTACAACGTAAACCAAGTCAATTTGTTGTCCTTCGGCATATTATGCGTGCTAACGTATGTTTAAAAGCTCATAAAATATCGTTTCAGACATCTTTCAAATATTCATTAGAACTAGTCAGAAAAATGGAATGGATTTTTTGCTAGTTTTATAAGTTTTGCTATATTTGTTATTACAAGCCGCTTGGGGTCGGAATCCATTCGAGCTAGATCAGGACTGGCTAGAAATCATTTTATAACATCTTTGCCATGGATGCCCATGAGTACCGTGGGAGTGGCGAGGGCTATCTTTTACTACGTTTATTCACCACTCCTTACTAATCATTCGTAAGCGCTTATCATCTAATTAGATATAAATTAAATAAAAGAACGATTTGGGTTAACATATTGAACAATTAGACATTCAAATAGACCAAACATGTTCTAAAATGTAATAAGTTTGAGTCAGTGCAGACCACTTTCTTCAAGACCATCATAGAGTTTTTCAAGCTTAGAGGGTGAGTTGGGTTGGCTTGTAGGGTGAGGTTTAAACTATTGAGTTTAAATCAAGCTCCTTTTTCAATTCGTTAGAAGTTTAGAGATTTTTTTTGATTTCTCCAGTCAACAACTGCCTTGCTACCGGCAGTTCTCCACGGGCTGAAAATTGTTTGACGTGGAATTGAATAAAATTCTATTTTTGGGGCAAGAACGATTTTACTCTTCGATCTTATCTCCATCAAGACTAATGCACTCTATTTAACGATCTTTTAACCATTCAATGCATTCCTTATAGTGGTCCGGTTCAAGTTCGTCAAAATAGGTATTTGCATTATACTCGGGTTCGTTTCTGAATTTTATTTGCTCCTAGCTCATAAGCCAAGTTTTCGAACGGGGAAAAAGGAAAAAGTCAATAGGGGCTAAATCAGGAGAATACGGCAGGTTCTTAACCACTTTGCAGCGCAATTCCTTAACTTTATCGAAGTATTACGAACAAACTGACCTGAAGTAGTATTTTTCTTCCTAGATGAGGTCGCTTCGACTTGATTTCGTTATCGACACAATAATACACAGTTGTATTTTTTGTTGATTATTTTTCAATGTTGAAGGTGTCTTTAATCATTTAACCATACGTATCCCAAAAAAATTGGCTAGAACCTGTTCCGTCTTTGGGTGCTTCCTATAGCTTTCACCAGGTAAAAATCATTCCACCGAGTGCCGATTGGGAACAAGCGTTATTGATGAATCCTTCAGTGACTTTTCGTCCGATGTTTCAACTTCGAATTTTCCTTTAAAAGACAGTCACGTTTTACCTTCCCGTCAATCGTTATAAAACGTGGCAACCATCGCTCGCACTACCTTGGCATATGTTGTTACATCATTCATAAATTTTAACGAATGAACAAAGACATACCTCAGAACATAGGGAGACATAGCATAAGAGGGAATATGTCGAACATATTCTTTTGGTATGCCTATGTTATGAACTATCTCACTCAAGTTAACTTTGCTTTAATTCAATACAAGATCCATGACTTTTTGGATGTTTGTAAAAGTTACTTAGTTAGCATTCCCGATCGCGGAGCATCACTGGTGCCTGTACGGTCAATATGAAATTCAGAATAGCAATGTGCAAACTTCGAATATGCTGGGGCAGATGTATCATAACATTAATCAAGCTATAACTCTGTTTTTGCCTTACATCAAGAAATTCACATTTTTCCATTCATTGCAGAAATTGAGAAGTATTGTCAGCTCGAAATCTATAATTTGAAAATGAGAAAGCCAAATGTCATGAAATTTTGACAAAATCTAAGTTTCCACAAAGGGCGTATGCATTTTGATTTTGTAGTGCCTGGGTAGTTTTTGGCTTGACCACCTCTTTGTCAGGCCAAATACTTTTCAGTCCATTTAGTACGAGTGGGCTGAATTGCCTCTGGTAATTGTTTTGCTTCGCCAACACAATCAATGTATGCTCTTCCGAAACGGTCCATTGATGTAGTATTGTAATATATATATTTTTGAGGCGTTTATGAACGATTTCTTTGATTGTGGATTTCATCCAGAGTTCTGCAAGAAAGCCACTAATTTTCCTTTCTATTGGCTCTTGTTGCATGACCTTTTATGTTTTTGATTTTTTTCTTTGAGGGAACACTTTGAAAATGTCCTATAAGTATGCCAAATTCCTTCTGTTGGGCTTGTAGCAGATGCATCCGTGCGCTTCCTACTCCCGATCTGTGTGAATATTTCAACAAATTCCACAGCTTTTTGTTTTTCGCTGTCGTATTTTCCAGCTTTAAGCCAATAATATTGAAGGAATAGTCGATCTTCTTCTTTAGCTGGAAGCTGTTGTTTAGCTTTATTTCAAATTTTTTCCCCGATGTAAACCTTGAACTTACCTATTTGTGCCGCTTACACAGCGAATAATGTTTTCATCGATGGCTGTAATATCGATTAGCTCTTTCCACTCACTCTCTGCCACAATCATCTGTAGTGAAATTGCTGGATTGTTTCAACTTAGTCTTCAAGCTGGTAGATTCTTTGAAATTCTAGGAAATATCAGCATACTTGTAAAGTTAGAATTTAGATGACACTTTCTTGCGGTTTGTCGCTCATTTTGACATTTCTGTCATATTACTTCTAAAATGGCCAAAAATATTCTCTTGGCCATCTCAGTCTTCCGACCTCATATCCCGTGATAGATGTTGCGCTTGCCATACGTGAAAGATAGAATTAAGATGGAATCAATAAAAGAGTTGCCAGTGGAAAGGATGAAGTACCACTGAAAACCCTGTTTTATAAATGGGTATTCAGAGTGTCAAAAGTTCGGCAACAAGAGCTGACGGTCTTTTGTCTCACACGTCCTGACTTCACTTCTCTTAGAGTCCGCTCAGTAAGCGTCCGCTGGAGAAGTTTTGAAAAGAGGAATATTTTGCTGTCACGGCATCGTTGTGAATGCGAAGAGCTGTTTTATTTTGACTCTGTATCAATGTTTCCGTTCTCTGAGGGAGAGTGGCAGGAATTTTGATTTACGGACAAACATGTCTTCCCTTACAGAATGAATGCTAATAGCTCTTTATCCTTTAGTCTCCAAGTATTCTACCAGTGAAGGTTAACCTAATAAGTTATCTATATTCTAGATTTCTATCAAGAAGCTTGTCAGTTGTGGCGGTTCCCTCCCTCAAATGAGTGTATACCCTCACTTCTTTATTTCTATTCTCATTTTATCTTATCATGTTTATTTGATGTGGATACTTTTAGGGGCTTGTGGTAGTCAAGTTTCTGGATGATGGGAACTTCACCAAGTAGTTTCCCTTGGGGATGTAATAATGCGACATGAACTTCTTCATCAAGAAGTGACTCCTGATTAATGCTTTACTTCTCAAACTTTTTTCTAGACAAAAGTTGCCGTCATTAACAGCGTTCCATCAAACTTAGAAAGCTGGAATGCTCGACTTCCGCTCTATTCACCTACTGTACTCTGCATAGACCTTTGGAAATTGGCTCAGAATTCCTTGTAAACATTGACGCACCTCACCACCTTTTTTCAACCTCATTAAAGTATTTCATATCTACAACGATACAGGGTAATGAAGAAATCTGAATAAAAATCCTTTCTTTGTAACTACTTACTTTTCGCAATACTTTAAAACATGCGCAAGTATTAAATATCTTCATTATGATTGAAATTTTAAGACTTATAACAGATTTTCTTTAGATATTTGTGGATGCTTTGTATAATTTACTGGTCGCTGGGCCAAGTAGTATTAGTGGCGCTGAACATCTGCGGTAGATGAATTTGACGAAGACCATTAATTACCGAAAAGAATGTTAAAACTAAAAAACTTGTGTTTGCAAATGAAACAGTGACCATTGCTCATAAGGAGCATTGAAAGCCAAGCAAAGAAGCGCTTTCCACAAAAAGTATTCACTCGTTGCAGTCGAGAATGCTAATCGAGAAGAAACCGTCTAGATCTACTGGGCCTTGGACAAGGACATCCTTTCAAATGTTCATCGATTTTGAAATCATTTACTATGGTTGAATAATAAAAAAAGAGAGGCACTATTATGGGTTGTAAGTATGTTGTCGAAATTTAAAGATTGCAAAGGTCTTAGAAAGCCGTAGGAAGTTTGGAGTGCGCTGCAAGGGAAAGTAAAGTTGCAGCAAAATAACAACTAAAACAAACTAAATTCGCGATATGTGCCATCTGCAAAAAAATCTTTAATCTGCACCAAAACCCATCCTGTTCCTCAACCCTAGCCTCTAGCAATTTGTACCTGTTATGCCAGTTCAAAAAGAAAACCAAAAGACAGGATATCAGAAGTTGATATTGCTTTCTCGACCGATATAGAGTTATTTTCTGAAGAGCAAGCCACAAACTAATCAAGGTTCTAAAGGGTTTAGAAAAAGCAAACAACGTGTTATTATATATCCTCTAACATAATATGTAATAGTAATACATAATAACATAATATGTAAGAGTAATACATTTTCAGCCGCTTTTAGTGATTTATGAATGCAGTTTCCAGATTTTTGCCTAGGATTGGATAGAACATTGTGAATTTTGAATGTCGGGGTTTCTTATCGCTCGGAAAATATTGGAATTTCAAAAGAATTTCGGATATCGTGTCGCATATTACTCTACTTCAGGCAGGAATGGAGCCAAACAGTCAAATAAGTGTTGACAGCGAAAAAAGATAATTTTAATATAGGGACAATCACGTACCCTTATGTACACGGTCGGGGCTTCTCTATATCTTTTACTTACATTGTGCTTATCCACTTTGTGCGATGCTTCCTACACTTCCATTCTTGCCTTCTTATACAAAGTGGAAGTACTCACCACGCACGGTCTGAGCAGTACAACGGAGAAGAAAATGTTATACATGAATGCTTATTTACATGATTTTACAAATACAAGGAAAGGATTTTCACTGTTGAGTTTCAACTGCCAAAGCATTGTAGTCACTGTTGCGATCCACGCTGCGTCGTTGTTTTCTACATAGCATTGTGAGATTGTGGATTGTTTCACACATATTCCTCTCACTTGTCATTTCTTTTTCACAATTTTCCCCACAGCACTTCACCAAACGTTCATTTCAAATAGTTTTTAGACGATCGAATATCTTTGAACTTGGTAAAATTCAAATAAATTTCGTAAAATTCATATTAGATTACTACTAACAACAATCCCCGCTACAATTAAATGAAATGACCTCCACAGATGCACGTGCACGGTAAGATTGCGAGTGGCAATGAAGTTGTATAGAGTAGCTTATGTCAAGTAATTCCGTTACGGAGCGATTTGACAGCGGAATGTAGACGTCTAGATGGTGCATTAGATTCCACAGTGGACATCGGTTTTTTTAACCTTTTTGAACCCATCACCTTTTCAGGATGATTGACATTACATTCAATCCTCTCTGAGGAAGTTCACATAGGCCGAAGGATACAAGGGTAAGAGGCACGAAAAGGAGGGAACTGTTGTCGGCAACGGGACGTGTGATAGGGATGTGGTAAATCAAGCAGACCGACTTAACTCATGGACGGCGGAGGGAGGAAGTTTTTAATTTTTTTGAGTGAATTTGCAATCAGCGATTGCGTGAAAAATTGCTAAGACACTGAAGTATAAAATAATTGCAAAAAAATTAAAATAACGAAGAAAACCAAAAAGTGTCGGTGAATTGTCAATTGCATTGGTAAGCAACGAAAGAAAAGTACAATTTTGGAAGAGTCAGCAGTTTGGATTCAAAAAAACCTTAACACTGACATTGTGGCAAAAACACAAGAAAGGAACAAAATAGATAACAGAAGCGATAATAAACACAAAAGCGGTACATAAACACAGAATTTAGAATAATTACTTGCATTATCTGAACTATTTCACCGACTGGAGATAGTATATAGTCGTACAAATAAGTACAAATAAAAATAAATTCGTAAAAGTGCAAGTAGAACGTTTAGAACGTGGTGTTGGGTTATCATTACTTAAAAACAATTTTTGGTTTAACAAAAAATTTAATTTTAAATTATACCGAGGATGACGTGGCTTGCAAAAAGCTTCTAGATTTTGATATTTTTAAATATAAAAGGCAAAATACTCGGGACAGCGGAGTAGCAATCTACCACAATATTAATTACGACGCCCATATTGTGTTTCCAAAAATAGAATTAAATGGAGAACAACTAGAATGATTATCAATTCAACTTTGTAAATTCGGGGAAACATGTGTTTTTCAAAGCATATTACATAATAGTAATTCAACTTTGATTGTGGCTATTTAATTTCTCGCAACCAATCAACAAATGCAATTATTGAATAAATCCATGAAATTTTAATAACATACACACCAGACGTGTCGCAAATTCTTAAAAAATATTATATTAAAATTTTGAGTCTGGATTTTAATGTAAATTTTACATTAGTAGCTAATGCAAAATAGATCGAAATACATAATCAATCTTTTTAATAAAGGATAATGTTAATATCAAGGATATGTTAATCAAATTGACATTCAGGTATTTAATTTATACTTCAGTTACCATACGCCTGTCGTAGCATTCATTGAACATTTCAAATAAAAATATTTTAAATTTAGTGAATATATATATGAATAATATTACATTTTACTCCCCAAAAATATCCTACTCCCAAAATTCTATATTTGCCTTTCATATTCAGGCATATATTTTTGAAGGTTTCATTTCTATCTCGTCTAAACTGAACATATGTTTTGTTTTCAATCATTACTTTCGCTCATTGCTCTAAGACCTGAGTCACTCACTTCCACTCTTAGATTCTACGAGGGTGGTCTCAAAAGTTCCCAACATAGCAACGATACATGACTTATTTTTACTGCATAGTCTCTTTGTAACTCCAAATAATGTCCAAACTGTCTAAATAATACTCGGTGTTTTTCTCTGCAAAATAATTGTTCACGAAGATGATTGCCTCCTCATTTGACGAAAATGTCAGTCCTCCAAGCGCGGCTTTTAGGTGAGGGAACAAAAGAAGTCGGTTGTTAGATCTGGTGGATAAGGACGATGGTCAAGCAGTTCAAACCGGAATTCGTGTATTTTCACCATGGCAACCACTGAGGTGTGAGGCGGCGCATTGTTAAACGTCTTTGTCCTTCTGCCTTACTGCCTCCAGATTAACATATATATATCATCCTTCACCCTCAACAGAAGCACTATAGCGGCTTCCCGATTAAGGAGGACATGGGTGTGCCATACCCGCATGCCTTTGATAATTAGTTTTTTTTCTCCCACTTAAAGTAATCAACCTCAACATAACCATTTATGAGGAACAAACACTTTCAATTCACCCCTGGGTATCCCATACCCATACCCATGCTTCTCGCAAACGTCGCATAACTTCAAGGTAATAATCCTTATTAACAGTACTACCTTGTGGTAAGAACTCTTGATGCACTATGCCATTATAATCGAAGAAAACAGTAAGTAAAATCTTGACATTTGATCGAACTTGACGTGCTTTTTTCGCTCTTGGTGACGTTGAATGCTTCCAGGTGGACGATTGTGCTTTGGTTTCGACATCATAACCGTTCACCCATGTTTCATCACCAGTTTTGACCCTTTCAAGCAAACTTGGATCGTCGTTGACGTCATTTAACAGCTCCTGAGCGATGTTCATGCGATTGTTTTTTTGGTCAAAATTTAGCAGTTTTGGAATGAATTTTGCTGCCACTCGTTTCATGCCCAAAACTTTTGAAAAAAGGTTATGACATGAGCCAATCGATATGCCAACTTCATCAACAACTTCTCTAATTGTTATTCGGTGACCATTTTTCCACATTTTTATCGATTATTGACGTGCTAGGCCGACCGGAGCGTTCGTCATCTTCAACGTCTTCGCGGCCATCTTGGAAACACTTATACCACTCGTTAACACTTGTTTTTTTCATAGTAGACCCACCATAGGCTTTTTGTAACATTTCACACACTTTGTTACACTTTATTTCATTTTTTACGCAAAGTTTAATACAAATTCTTTGACTCTTCAATTCTTCCATTGTTTAAACAAGCAAAAATCGCCGAGCTCATAAAAACACGTCGAACCTTGGCGACTACCACAGACAAAGTAAACAGTGAATATGGCTGAAAATTCATATCATACTTTAGGGGCATGTATACCAACACAATAAAAAAAATTTTGACAGTCGGACTCTCCAGACCCGCGAAATTTAAAAATTCCGGGTACTTTTTGAACAGACCTCGTATATGTATGGTACGATAGAAAGTAATGTTACGTATTGGTAACTTCTTTAGCTCCTTTTACAGGGACTACCTCCTGTATTGGTTTTTCCTTCCTGAAGATAATTAATTAAGATAAATCTATGACTAACAAAAAAATCAGTCGCCATTACTTTTTTACATCTAGGTTTAAAAACAAGTTTTTGCTTCTTTCAGAGCCGGTTCCCACTTTGCAGTCCCCTGTTTTGGCTGTACTTTTGTTCCTAGAGTATAATGGTGTAACCAAATTGCATCTTCTGTTATTATTTCCCGCAAAACTCAGATTTTTTGTGCCTAATCTGCGTCAATAAAGCGTTAGAAATGTACATTCGAACACGTTTTTGGTGTAAACTTTAGCAATGTTATTGTCAATAGTCGCAGTTTTTGACGTCCCGGACGTTCATCATCTGCCGAGAACTTACGGCCACGTTTAAATTCAGCTGCTGTGTTAAATGACGGTGCAGAGTCCCCATACACAGAGGCCAACTCATCTTTGATTTACGCAGGCGTATTGCCTTTCAAAAACCAAAATTTATTAGCAGCTCAATACTCAATTTTTCTTCATTTTCACAAAAGCATTCACTTCAACTCACTTAAACGACTATTAACTGAAAACTGCTGCCAAAGTAGCTAATACTTTAGTGAGGAACTGTCAAAAGATACACAAATAAATTCGCTAGCTTTTGTTGATGAGTCCCGACATCTTTGATCGTAGTCGGAAACTTTTCAAACCACCCTCGTATGCTGTTCTGTTGTTTTGTTCTTATTTTGATTATGGAATCGGTTTTCGAATCCATATTCAACTTATTCGAACGAAGCGGCGAAAGAGGCTCAAAATGAAAAGATTAAGTATGAAACACGTTAAAATAAGAAGTGAAGTATACGACGAGTATACATTAAGAAACGACGAGTTAAAAAGAAAAAAGTTGAAGCAATTTCGTACTCAATAAGGATAATCGAAGAAAAATCTATGAAATAATCCAGGAGAACCAATAGTGGATACTTGGATTTTGGATACTCAATTATAAACACTCTTTTGAGATTTGGGTGGGGACACCTCGCAGCACAAAATTTAGCCTTTAGTCTCATACTACGTCATATATTCGGTATGATACATATATTAATATCCTAAAATGGTTTGTCCACCTGACGAACTATCAACCCTTATTCACAGCACTGAAAACATCAAAAATGGAAAATTTTCACAAACACAATCTAGATCTTTTTTTCTTTTTTATGTGTATACATTACTCCCTCAGGGGAGTCAATCTTGGGGGAATCACTCCCTTAGGCAAGAATTCTGACTACTTATCGTATGTTGGTATAAAAACATTTCAGGGACGAGATGATCTTTTTAATTTATTTTCGTTTATCTTCATTCATTATGTAATGTAAGTTTCGAACCAAAATTATTTTTGCCATCCAACAATAACAATCTGAATGTTAATCGTAAAAAAAACTATCCGTGGCACACTAGTCCCCAGTTGGGATTTGTCCTCTATAGCGTTACCCAGCAACATGTGAAAGCGTATTTTTTCTGAATCATACTAGATTTTTATTGTTACCCTTAGGTCCTTTAGACAGTTGTGAGGGATATAACTACGGCACCAGAAACACAATTGTGATAAACCTTATTACTGATTATACACGAGTCTGGGAACTTATGTGTAGAAGGTGAGTACCCAAGCTTCTCCATCATTGGAGCCTTAAATATTTGATCGTTATGTTTTGTGTTCAGTGCGATTGTCGTGCTGGGATAAATAGCAAGCATATTTTCATATAAGAATGAATATAGGAACATTGCCCTGTTCCTATCATAGCATATTTTAAGCTATCAAAAGAGAAGAAGAACAGCTTGCCAAAATACTAATGTATCCAGAATATTAAGATGTGTGCAATGCTACAGAATGCCAATTGAAATTATACGCTTAGTTACGTTGCGTTCAACATAACATCATTCAACTTGGGTTGTATGCCCAGTCACATACACTCGTGCATCGAACATTCCCTAATAAAGGACATTCCATTGCAATTGCCGACATAATGCAGGCACAACTAGTCAAATTAATTACAGCAAATCAACCATGAGCTGACAATGCATTAGCGTCCACTAGTTGGCTCCAATGTGAGAAGGGCCATAAAAGGCCTGTACAGGCAATAGACAATGTTGAGGTAAAGTGTTGATTGTGCGGAATATCTTTTCCCCAATGAGCCAGTCAGTCAAAGTGCAACACTAATTACACTCAATTGCACGCAACACGAGTAAATGCCCATCAGATACACGGCCAAAGTATCTATTTCACCGTGCCGTTACCGTTGTCGTTCGCCGAACTGATTGAAACGCTGCGACAGTGAAAACTAAGGACAACAACTAACCAGCACTAGCCTTCTAATAGCCTCCGAGCTAAACGAAGCCAAAGAAAAGATTACAATGGCTACTCAACTGAGCGCAATATTCACTTGTCGCACAGACGGACAAATAAACTAATTCCACCATAAAGCAAGCATAAGCCTAGGAGTCAGTCACCTGAGAAATGAAGTAATCCTGCATTGTCGCATGAATGTTTATGCTCAAACCACCGACCGACCTGAGAAGGAGTAATTGACTTACTATTGATTTCATCGAATAGCATGCTATTCGGGAATGTTGGGATTCCTTGTATCATTTAATTTAAAGATTGTAATTTGCTTCCTTATCCGGCACATCAGCCACGCTAAAGATGATCTTGATCCTTTTTTGATGCCGAAAAAGCTTTCAGACGAAAATTTGAGCCAAGTATTCTTTTCGTTTGGCCAAGAATCTACCTTTCTCCTTGTGTAAACAATTCATTCTTGTCAAATGCTATCTAAAACATGCCTTTAAGTCGTTTAAAACAGATATTTTACAATCCTTAAAAAATTGAGGTCGGTAAAATAAGTCACTGTAATAAAGATGCAGATGCCCAAGTCGACATAATACAGTATGCGCTGCATAAACTCTAAATTCTTCAGTAATTTGATATTGTAACTCACTCATGAGTCCTGAGTATCTTCTGGTCAAGGTATTACCTCATTCAGTTACACCAGCCCAAATTAATGGACGCATACCTGAAAATAGTAGAAAAAATTAAAACTCAAAGCACAAAGTCGTCAGATCTCACAAATTTAGCAAAAAAATTTGTTGGACTGTTTCAATTGTTTCAAAGCAATTAATTTGCAAACAGAATGGCCTAAAAATCCTTTCAGAAAGCCAGGTTTGAATAAAGGACGGTCATCAAGTGGGTTAAAATGTGTTCTGGATTCAGAATGATTTATCGTTTTTTTTATTTATTTACATTCAATATAAAATTTTTATATCCAGTGTCTGTGAATCTTGTCTCGAATTTCCTGTAGAAATATTTCGTCAGCATTAGATTTCTACTCGTGTATGGAAGCCCTCTTCAAAATTACATCCTTTTCTGAACCGATAGCATTCCAAAAGCTGAACAATCGCGGGAATCCATTAGAAACAATAAGGGAATAATATTTGGGGATTAATGCAATTATATGTGGCCTTGAATTGTCACAGTGTCATTGTCTTACTGACGTTTGGGTTCAACACCTGATTATGATCCTATACCTTCAATTGCATCCTTTCGTTCCGGGGTCCGAACACAATAGACCAACTTGGATCTGCAAAGCGAAGACTTCGTTGACCATACTAATACAACCTAGTGGAGAGTATTTTGTAGTTTCGTCCTCGGCCAGAAAGTTGGAGGGCGTTGCCAGCCACTGGCATGGTATGGGGGGGCAAGCTGCCTGATTGAGGGTACAATTGGAAGTAAAATAACTGCAGGTCATGACAATAAAACAAATACTTTACTGCAAGAAATATCGTACGCTATAAGATATATAAAGAACAAAAATTATCTCAATTGAAGCACTCGCAAATTTATCCATCACTTTATTGTTGAAATCTGACAAGTTCCCCGCGATTATCGGTAAACACTCATTACATATCATTACATATCATTACCAGGCCATTCAGTCGAGTTTCCCTTATGGTACTTCGGAGCCAAGATTTGATATGCCTTAGGCTGCTGAGGGAGCGTTCTATGGTAAAAGTGGTGCACGGTAAGGCTTTCTACAACTCTAGTGATTTCCGTGATGAATGGCTTCGTGCCTTCTAACACTTAAACAACGGTCAAATCAGAGGCATTGAATTGGTTTTCCCACAATTTTTGCCACAATTCAATTCCATTTGTTAATAATTGGCAAATTATGAAATTCGCTAAGGGTTTCGCAAGCTTCACTTAAAGTTTTTAGGGACATGGTTTGCATTTGGGTAGGGTGCACCCTGATAATGCAAAAGCTGGCGTATTGTCTTCAGCCAAACGTTCTTCTAGGGATCGAATAATGGGATCAAAGTACGGAATTACCAAAAACTTCCTCTAAAACTCTGATGGACTGTCTGTTGGATGGTTGCTCCGATAACGCTGTCGTCCAACAAGGCGTGGAATTGCCCAAATATTTTCATCCAATCCCAGTATTTGTACCATGGCAGTAGAGTCTTTCAAAATTTCATTTGTGACTTGATCTGGATCATAATGGTGCATTTTGAAAAGTTTTAAAAGGCGCTTAATGTGCTGTGAGGCCTTGACCGTGTCCAAAGCCTTGTCCTTGTCCTTGTCAAAAATTTCATTTCCCTTCTTACAATTTGGTATCTTATTTGCTACTTTTTGAAGATTATCATCAATTTTCCTCTGTCTGCGGATATTTATACTAAGAAATCGAAAAAAACTCTTGTTATTTTTCGCCCTAGTACATCTTTGCATTCATTTCGAACCTATTATTTCACTTTTATTTCGTTTGGGAATCATCTTTTCGTTTTTCTCCTACGTGTTAATGGTTGTATTTGCTTCTACCCAAAGTTCGTTCCTAGTCCTGAAGCTGTTATTCAGATGTTTTACCTCGGACTCAAACAAATCACAGAAATTTTCAAATTATCTTTGCTTGTTATATTCGGTGTATGCACTAAGAACGGGTTTCACCGCTGAAATGTCAATTATGGTTACTGGGAATGATAATATATTTAGCAAAACAACCAATTTTTGGTGTGTAAAATTCGATATTTGCCACTCAGTTCGTAGTGATGATTTTCATGAAGACTGTGTGAAGTAAGTTCCTAGATACCTACCCCTACACCACACATTTAGAACATAATGAAACCAAAGTCGCACAAGAATACAAGTCTTAGTATCCCTTAGTGTTCATTTGCCGTTTATCATGTGCTCTCATGGTTTGCAGTATACCTTATAATCCTGGCTCCAATAGTTGAGTGGTTGGAGGTTGGTTAATCGTCACTCTGTGATTGTGAAGTGTATGAGTTTTGGACTTCTTTGAACAATGACTTCAAAAGTATTATTGATTGATTGTCACTCTTTCACCTTCTGCTGATATTGCGACTGTAACTTTGGGCCCACATACGAACATAATATGTAATTTTAACAAAAAAACTAAGAAATTTTCACTCTTACTGCTACAAAATAACATGGGCCACAAAAATTTACTACACGAGAAAATCTCTTCGCTAAACTTTAACTAGAGATTCAAAACTCCGAAAGACAGTTTATTCAAAACAAGATTTTCAGACAAAACATCAATCCATCACAGAACAGTTGCTTCGCCATCATTTCAAAGGGATTGCATATACAAAACATTCCAATTTTTTTTCTGAAAAGTCCATTACCAAAAAATGTTCAAAAAAAAGAACCTAAAACTTTGCTCCCCAAGTATACTTCGCGGCTGACTTTAAGGAAGAAAAGTCAGACAATTTTTTGTGTCTTGTAGCCTTGTGCCTTAACGTCAAGTTGAGTGTCTTTTTCAGTAGCACACAAAGCACGGTTTCCATTCGCTTCCCCACCTCAATCTGTTGTGTATATCCATTCAAGACAAATATGAAAATGCGAAATATTTCCTGTCCTTAAGATACTAGTTGTATAGGTATTCTTCAGTTTTTGTGCTCGCCTCTATTTTGTGGCGTACACTTGGGTGAGGATACAACTTGACTGCGATCCTTAATTAAAGGGATGAAAAGTAACTTTTCAGAGAATTTTTCGCTAGCTTAAGGGTAGAATGGCGCCCTAGAGAAATGTTTATTAAAAAACTTTTGTGCTACCACCATTACCCATCGCTAGCGAATAAACTCATCTATGGCGTTCGTATGACCATGAAGAAGGCTTTTCATCGCTGAAAAACGGTCTAATGCAGACTGATGTGGAAAGGGAACGACAAGGAAGAAGCAAAGCTGCATTGCAAGAGGGATTTACTTGTCTAGCAGTCGTGCCATCGTTTTTGGGATTGTATAGGAAAAACTTTCTTCCTAAATAAACATATGGCCACCCCCCAGGATTCAAGGCGGATTTGGCTGTACCAATGAGCTTTATAATGATTTCGCTGCCGCAATTTGAAGGGATATTCGCGAGTCGATTTACTTTCTGGTACATCGTATATTGGAAAACTTGACGAGTCAAACTGTTGATGTTGTGAAGATATATTTGGTGTCCTTTTAAAGTGTGGAAATAAGCATTATTTTTATAAGATTCTTACTCAAAATCTCAGGTACGAGTTTGTTGCATCGCATCAAGCTGAAAAATGTTGTAAAAAATTATAATTTTTAAGTACGGAATTTTTAATTTTTTCGTAGTATGAATCAAATACCTTCTTTCACCAAATTTGTGCACAACATCGGCGATTGTTTGAATATGAAATGATGTCAAAAATAAAGGTTTCTTATTCGATTTTTATGGGATAGAATCAGCAGAACCCAAAAATAAGATTATAAGATTCGTTCAGTAAGCTGCTAAATAAATAATAGTTTTGCATGTGTCAAAAACAAAAATGAGAGATTGTTTTAAAAGTGAAAAGTCAGGAAAAGATAGGGAAATCAACATTTGATCGTCCATAAACAGTCATATAGAGCCAACTGGAACAAAATCTTTTTGCAGGTAGTTGATGTCTTCAAATTAATATGGATTATAAAGTCTACCTGTTGAGCAATTGAGCTCCAGATCCACAGCTCACTTCTTCTTTTAACAACATTCAGTTACTCTCACATTCCTTCAAATGAAATCTTGGTTGTATGAATTAAGACATATTTGTAACATATGAAACTAATTCAAGTTGAAATGTTTCTGTTGAAATGTGCATGTACTATGGTCTCATTCTAAATACTTAATACTTTGACTCCCTTTGCTAACTAAAAATATTAATATTTACAGTGTCCTTAACGTAAAAATACAAACAAATCATTTATGAAATGAAAATTGAACTTTTGGACACAAAATAAAATCGCGTCAATAATATCATGTTATGGTTAACAAAGTAGTCTGGAACTGAAACTGGACTCTGAATAATCCAAGAAAATATGCTAGGATTTTTCCAATCCTGGCTAGTGAGGGCAGAGTCATGAAAAGTGTGATACTTTTTTGGGAGTAAGGTAAACAATGATTACACTGAGCTTTCGGAAACCCTGGGAAATATCTCTCCCGTCAATATAAGAGCCTAGTATTAAAGATAGAGGGGAAATACTCTGACACTACAGTTTGCTTTTTTGAACATCAGAATTGCCTGGTCGCAATGTAATTTATCTTGTCAACAGTACTTAACATCTGAAAATTTATCATTTCAGGGGAGGGTTCTTCAATTTACCGTCACTTCAACTTCAATTCACGAGGTTAGTTCTTTGCTTATTCTTTATTTTCCAGGCGTAAGCCTTGTAAGTGTCCGTTACCTCCTCTGATATATCAATATATCGCAAGTTATACTCAAATCTTTACTTCTAATCAGGTGCTGTGCCAACTTGAAATCATGTATACTACGCTTTTAATTAAACCACGACAATTTTCACGTTCTCGATTTAACTACGAGCAAATACCACTACGACGAAGCTTAGGAGTAAGATGTACAGCCCATCTTCTCTTTGTGACGGTCCTGCGAAACTGTCACCAAACGCGGGGAAACCACTACCTCTTCTACCACATCCAATTGTCCTATTGTTCTGGTAGATGTACCTAAATTTTCAAGCTTAAAGCATGGTTGGTATCAATCATCCGATTATGAATACCGCTGACCCACGGTAAGTCCAATACTCGCATGTGATTTACAGGCAGCTCCTAGCCTTGTACCTCATTGGATCCGCGCTTGTGTCAACCACTTTAGGGACTAGTTTTTGAACATCACCCCATACTTTTGACTAACAGTGTTGAATTCTTCATACAAAAATGAATACGTCAATATTTATTTAATGTTTATTAGGTTTCAAAATATGGTGTTTACTTTTAGATGTCTGTTTAAAATCAACATCTGGTTTTGAACAGACAACATTTACAAGGAAAGGATTCTAATCCTAGTTTATGACCAAAACACTTGGATCATGCAAAGAGTTTGTTTTTCTATTGTTATAAGTTTTACATGTGTTCATTTGTTAAGAATTTATTAGGCCATCTGTTAATTTATTCAAACCTTTAGAAGAAGGGTCTAGGATTTTATGGCTTGAAATTCTTTCTACTTAGGATAAGTGGTTAGTTGCAAGACGGTTCTTGAAACGGATATAACGACTTCTCTCCGGTTGTAGTTCTTTCAAATAAAGAACAAACTTACAAATATTTTAAAGTCTTTTATTTCGTAACATCACCTATCCATAACTTCCAATAGGTTATGGGCCCAGGTAACGCGTAGTGATTAAATAGTTAAGTGTAAAATGTTTAATTTGTGAAAGAATTAAAACTTTAAAAGTGGCATTGCAGTCAAACGAGGTGACATCAATGTGACAACCAACAAAGGAATAAATGGAACAATTAAAGAAGTTTTATACAGCCCAGAAATACCATACAATTTGTTATCAGTTTCCAAACTTCAACAATCTGGTATGGTTATTTTATTTGATCAGCATGGAGTACAAATAAGTAAGAACGGTAAAATCATAATGCAAGGTAAGCCATTAAATAATTTGACACAAATAGAATTCATAATTGATAATTTTGAAATAAACTCTGTTGTTAAAATAGTTGATAATAAGAAAACAAATTATGATATTTGGCATGAAAGATTAGGGCATATTAGTAAAGATAAATTCATTCAATTGAAGAATTATAATATGATAGAAGATATTGGTGAAATAATATGAGTCAATCCTAATGATAAAATTTGTGAAGCATGCATTAAAGGTAAACAAACTCGATTACCATTTAATAAAGTTAAAAATCGAGAGCATGTAAGGAGACCATTATTTATTGTACATTCAGATGTATGTGGTCCGATCACTCCGATGGCTTTAAATGATAAAAATTATTTTGTTCTGTTTTTAGATCATTATACACATTACTGTGTAGTATATTTGCTTCAACATAAATCAGAGGTGTTTTCAGTATTTAAAGATTTTGTAGCTAAAAGTGAAGCTCATTTTAATCTTAAATTAGTTTATTTATATATAGATAATGGTAGAGAATATTTATCTAACGAAATGAAAAGTTATTGTGAAAATAAGGGAATTACTTATCATTTGACAGTTCCGCGAACTCCTCAATTAAATGGTGTTGCTGAACGCATGATTAGGACTATTACAGAAAAAGCTCGATCAATTTTAGCTGGGTCTTGTTTAAATAAAATTTTCTGGGGTGATGCAGTTTTAACAGCAACATATTTGATAAATATTATTCCTAGTAGAGCATTAAAAGTAATGAAAACTCCTTATGAATTATGATATAACAAGAAGCCTTCATTTCAATATTTAAAAGTTTTTGGTTCAACTGTATATATTCATGATAAAATAAGTAAAACTAAATTTGATAATAAATCTTGGAAGGGTATACTGGTTGGTTTTGAACCAAATGGTTATAGAGTATGGAACACAGAATTGAACAAGTATGCCATTGCAAGGGATGTTATTGTGGACGAGACAAATTATATGATGTCTCGGCCAGGTAAGGACCCTGATGATTCCATACAAGAAACTGATTCTTCTAAAGAATTAGTGTTTGATGAAAATGGCTTGGAGACATTATCGACTGATATTGTTTATAAATCTGGTAATGCTAAACCAGATAGTTTTGATAAATCTGATATTGAGAAATCAGATAGTTTTGATAAATTTGGTAATGATAAACCAGATAGTTTTGATAAATCTGATGTTGAAAAATCAGATGGGTTAAGTAAGTCTGGTAATAATGAAACAGACAGTGATGATAAATCTGATAATGAGAAATCAGATGTGAATTATAACCCCAGTCATAAAATTCCAAGATTGAAAAATGAAAGTGAAGTTAAAACCAGTTGTCGGAGGAGTGTAAGGATCAAGGGTCTTCCAAAAATATCTTATGATGAAACAAGTAGTTCAGAAGAATGCATGTTTTCTGCCCAAATAATAAACGATATTCCTAAATCTTTTGATGAAATTAAAAATAGAAAAGATAGAATTAAATGGGAACAGGCAATAAAAAGTGAACTTGATTCACTTAATGTTAATAAAACTTGGACATTAGTATCAAAACCCGATGATAAAAATATTGTTGATTGCAAATGGATATTTACAATCAAAAATGATGAGTTAGGAAATCCATATAAATATAAAGCTCGTTTAGTAGCTAAGGGTTTTAGTCAGGAGTATATGGTAGATTACGATGAAACTTTTGCTCCTGTAGCTAGAATAGCTAGCTTTAGATTCATTGTAGCATTTGCTAACCAGAATAATTTATTATTACATCATATGGATGTAAAGACAGCATTTTTAAATGGTAAACTGAAGGAAGAAATTTTATGAGGGTACCTGATGGAGTTCAATGTAAAAAGGGTCAGGTCTGTAAATTGAACAAAGCCTTGTATGGTTTAAAACAAGCAGCTAGGTGCTGGTTTGAGGCATTTGAATTAACTTTAAAAGCAATCAATTTTCAAAATTCTCCAGTAGATCGATGTATTTATATTTTAGATTTGGGTGATATTTCAAAGAATATTTATGTCGTGTTATATGTTGATGATCTTGTTATTGCAACCCATAATATAAATGCTATGAATAATTTTAAAGAGTATGTAATGTGTAAATTTCAGATGATAGATTTAAAAGAGATAAAATTATTTTTGGGCATTCGAGTTACTAGAGAAGATTCTACTATAACATTAGATCAAAATACATATGTAAAATCAGTTTTAAGTAAATTTAAAATGCAAGATTGCAATCCAGTAGATACACCGTTAGAATCTAAAATTAATTATGAGGCTTTAAATTCAGACGAAAATTGTAATAAGCCATGTAGAAGTGTTGTTGGTTGCTTAATGTATTTGATGATTTGCACGCGTCCATATTTGAGTTTTGCAGTTAATATTGTTAGTAGATATATGAATAAGAATAATATTGCACTATGGCAGTATTTGAAAAGAATTTTAAGATATTTGAAGGGTACTAGTAATGTAAAATTAGTATATACTCAAAGTAATTATAAAAATATAATAAGTGGGTATGTTGATGCTGATTGGGCTGATGATAAAATTGATAGAAAGAGCACAACTGGTTATCTATATAAATTGTATGAAAGTTGTACTATTTGTTGGGCTACAAAACGACAGGCATCCGTAGCAGGTTCAACATCAGAAGCTGATGAAGCTGATCTATGTGGTTACGATCATTAGCAGAAAGCCTTAAAATATGTATATCCGGTCCAATAATTATATATGAGGACAATAACGGTTGCATAAGTATTGCAAACAATCCATCAAGTCACAAAAGATCAAAGAATATTGATATTAAATACCATTATACTCGCGACAAAGTAGAAAATGGACTAATTAAACTGATTTATTTATTTACAGATAAACAAATAGCAGATACATTGACAAAATCACTGCCTAGAATGAAATTTGTGGAATTTAGAATGCAAATGGGTTTGAAATAGTTGTAAGTTTATTTTGTATCAAAATTGAGACTGATCTGGTAAGGTTTTCCCATACGATGTTGGGTTTTCCCTTAACCCATAAGCAACAAATGTTGGATCAGATAGAGTTATATAGATTGATAGAATTGCATTGGAGAGAGGTCGTTACCGTTTTTAATTTTATAATAAACTAGTATTGTGAACAATGTTTACATTATTTAATATTTTACACTAAGCTTAATAAGATATTGTTATTTAGATAGTACTTAAATCTATTTTGTAAGGGATTCATTTTTGAGGGGGCGTGTTGAATTCTTCATACAAAAATGAATACTTCAATATTTATTTAATGTTTATTAGGTTTCAAAATATGGTGTTTACTTTTAGATGTCTGTTTAAAATCAACATCTGGTTTTGAACAGACAACATTTACAAGGAAAGGATTCTAATCCTAGTTTATGACCAAAACACTTGGATCATGCAAAGAGTTTGTTTTTCTATTGTTATAAGTTTTACATGTGTTCATTTGTTAAGAATTTATTAGGCCATCTGTTAATTTATTCAAACCTTTAGAAGAAGGGTCTAGGATTTTATGGCTTGAAATTCTTTCTACTTAGGATAAGTGGTTAGTTGCAAGACGGTTCTTGAAACGGATATAACGACTTCTCTCCGGTTGTAGTTCTTTCAAATAAAGAACAAACTTACAAATATTTTAAAGTCTTTTATTTCGTAACATCACCTATCCATAACTTCCAATAAACAGGATGATAAACTTGTAAGTTTGTTCAACAAAACGGACCCTAGTTAGAAAAAAATCAATCTTCAAGTGAGTCAAATTCGCCTTGGTATTGGACAGTTGATGCCGCAACATCACCCGCACAGCCCACTTTCGGAATAAAAGTTGGCAATTATGTGATTGATGTTATATGATAAAATATGTATTACCAAAGGTTCATTAGTTCTTTATAAAAGGGCAGAGTTGAGGATGAAATCTTGATCTACATGCAAAGTAAGAGCCATTTGTCTCTTGCTCATTTTGCGGTTCTTCAAATGTTCCTTTCGAATCCACACAACGAATTCTTGTATATATGAACATTTTCTAGCTTTTGCGCATACATCGATACTAAATTGAGGTGTCCTGTAGTTACACTGTTCGAAAGTTACGTCCTACGAAATATGACAGCACCTTTTTTCACCCAGATGAGTTCATTTAACACTCCCGGCCATTTCGAACATAATGGGCGACATGGATCATGTGGTTGTCATTGGACTTTCCTTCCTAACTGGTCAGCTCAGAGCCCCAATAACCATAGGCGCTCAGATAACTATTTCAAGTACCTTACACTCACTAAAAAGCAGGTTTGGCGACTAGTTACAGATTACCTGCAGCATATCACATGAAGTCACACCTCGTCCTGAAGCGTTTCTTACTTTCACGGACAAGGCCCCTTTCTTTAGTTCTATTTATGAGAAAAGGAAACATTAAAACGCAGATTTATCTTTAACCTCCTAAACTCGGATAAGTTTGATGATGAAAAGAGTCTGAAATATAATTTTTTAGCCCATGTCTCACTGTTTACGCCTTCAATTGTACCGAAATTCGGTTGCCATCATTACTTATTCGGCTGACATTAAGTTTCCATTTATATAACCTAGCTGACTGCAAAGCTGCAGATCCCTTTATTGCCTTTTACCGAGCCCGTTACCTCAGGACCATTCGTTCAGGGAGCCGCCAAGGATTTCATTAGCTTCCAGGGACGATCAGTAGATTGGGAAATCACTTGCATAGACTTCGAAAGGGTATTGAACAATCGAAAGAGAACAAGCAATTAATAATACTGCAAAAGATGACAACTATTCACTATTGGAACCTTGCTCAACCATTCACTATCATAGATTATCTTTTGATTAAAGCAATGCAACTTGGACAATTCAAATACATCAATAATATAAAATAACACCGTAGTATGTCCGAATAATTTTTCCAACCAAATAATATTTGGGCTTATGATTTTCAAGGATTACAGACTCAGCATTCCGATATACCAACAATCTACCCAAAGGCTAACTCAAAAGAATATCCATCTTTCGTACATCAAATCGCCTCTCTACGAAATTTTGTCAGTATAATTATGTTAGATATCTTTGCAAGTGAAAAGGTAACCGTCGAGTCCAAGGACCATTAAAAATTTAGAAATAAATTTCAATATTACTAACGTTAAGTAGTGAACGTTAAAAAAAAATATTTAAGTTTCTCGCAATGCTGTGGGGGCACTATTCTCGCACATATTTGCTACTAATATTGACAAATGCGAGTCCTGTTTTGCTCCCGAATGAGCTCTGAAAGTTTGGAACGAGAGCAGTTCGCGACGAACTTTGACATGTTGTGTGTAAATTTTCGCCGTCAAAGAGCTAATGCAAACTTTCTTGCGAAACTTTGTCTTTTGATAAGTTGCGCTGTATTTGTTGCTTGATTATAGCAAGCAGATAACCGTAGAAACGAGAAAGTAAACAAAGGTCATTATCTCTGATGTTTTCAAACAAAAGTTGAAAATAAATGTTCCAAAACAGGGTAGATTTTCTTCTGAGGTAAACCAAATACGGTTCAATAAGAGCCCGTGTTTGACGACAGAGGGCGTTCCTGGGGGAGTTAGGGAATTATCATCGTTTGCTACTATATATCAAACGACGATAAAACAAATTTCAGACAGATTGATATGTTTGTTTCGATTTGACAGCCATTCGAGTAAGACGTGTTTCGTGATTTTCGTTCAGCTGGAAAAAGCGCAGTATCGTTCCGTAATTCGCTTTTTGTTTTTGTATGGAATAAATGCGCGGAGATAAAAGCAAAGTTGGATGCTTTTTTTAGGGACACTTTAGGCAGCAAAGGCCGTACATTTGTCAGCTGGAACTGCAATTAATATTTTGCATGATAAGTTGGTGATGAAAAAATTTCGCTGCATCTATTCCAAAGAAGGCGAAGGTCCAATCGGCCGAAAAGGCCGATTTTTTGGGACGCGAACGGTTTAATCCTCTGGGATTTTCTTGAAAACGGAAGAAAGACAACTAGACAATGCTACAGTGTGTTATTGGACCGCTTGGCCAAAAATTGAAAAAGACATGGCCGCAATCCGCCAAAAAAAGGTGCTATTTCACCATAATAACGCACCAGCACATTCAACCGGAGTCGTTATGGTGAAACTACATGATCTACATTACGGAATGCTGCCGTAACGTAGTATTCACCAGATCTGGCTCCCTGCGACTTTTTCTTATTCCTTGACATGGAGGTATGGCCCCTCGGAAAAAAATTTAACTTGAACGAGGAAGTCATCGCCGAGACCGAGGCGTATTTGAGAGAGATCGACAAATTCTATTTCTTGGAGGTTTTAATAGAAGAAAGGAATGATGGAGAAGTGCATCTCTCTAAGATGAGACTAAGTTCAATAATCAATAATAATATTTTTGAAATAATGTGGCCTTCATTTCTGACAAGGGCACTTCTTCAACCGACATCGAAAGTGGTAACCCCAATGAAGGAAGGAATACAAATACTGTCAGCAGGTTTCGGCACTTGCTACTACCGCGGAGTTACAAAACTAGCACAGAACTCCAGGTATGTGTATGGATCCAGGTGAAAAGGGAAGTCCTAGAGTACATGACCACGTACGCGCGTAGTCATCCAACGACCATGCGAATGGAACAGGCACGATCAAATTGCCACAAACAACAATGAAAAGATCCTTGCTAAGCGTCTCTGGAAAGAGATGGATACTGCTTGGAATAACACCTTTAGCAAAAACCAGAAATAGCGTAAATACAATCTTGGCGTTTCTAACAAGCTGTAGTCTACAAACGGCAAACAAGTAGGAATCTACAAAAATTACACATGTTCAGCTTGCGAGGAAGAAGAATAAAGTGAATTTCCTTCTTAATCATTTTAGCCTAGATAACCAACACCTCTCTTGGCTGAGTAATAATAACGTAACTTAACTAAGATGCTTGGCAAACCCAGATCTAGACGACAAGATTGGTTTCCAAATCAAATCAAACAACACAGAATCAACACCATTTCTTTCTATAATTTTAACAATTTTGGGAGACTGCAATGTTTTGATAAAGTTTATTTTAGAATGCAGCATTCTGATTGCAAGAAAAGTATAACAAAATACAACTATAAGCTAGGAAGAACGGCAGGTCCCAAAACGAAGTTCGTGACAGTTGTCCCTGCGCAGGACGCGAAATATCTGCATGTGATTCTTGACATAATACCAGATCCCCCATCATCAGGAAAACTCGGGAAACTGAAGCGCCGAATCATCTCAGAATTTTTAGATTCCAGTTTAAAAAAATTGCAAAGATTGCTACAAGCTCTTAATTTTGCTAATTTTATTGCTAATTATTAAAGATTGCTAATTGCTCTTAATGACTCCCTTGCTATCTTTGCTGCAGCAAAATATTAGGAATCTGGCTGGCAAGCCCATGATCAAAGAGACAATTGAATCCTTGTGTCACTGGAAGTTCTTGAATCGATTCGCAGTTTTATTAACAAGCAACGCCGATACATCCGATTTAATTCTGGAGATGGATATTTTCTAAGCAGAGTTCAGCTCAAAAACTCACGCCACGAGCCCTGCTGATGACTCTTGTTTTGTCAAATCAGTAAATTGACCAAAATAGTTGATAGTTTGTACGCAGAAGTGAGACGTGCACGTCACCGACTACCTAGTCAAGAACGTTCTTATAGTCGAGCCAGTTCCAAATCAGAGGCCCATCGAGTGGTCGTGACAAAAACGAGCATAATCTATGTTGGTTTCAAAACTGATTTGGCAACAGCGCAGAAAGGTGTGAAGAAGGTTGAAAAAGTAAGAGAGATGAGCCTAAAACTAGCAAAAATACACATATTGGCAGCAAACTAGGGGTGAAAGAATATAAGCCGTCGTTTTATTCGTGAAGCAAGGAATTATTCAATTTTTTGATTAATTCTGGATCTAATTCTGTAATAGACACCCCATCCAAACTTCGTGAGAAAAACGGTACTCTTGCATTCCTCAATCTCTTTGCTGCCAATATGTCAGGTATACTTTCTGGTAAAATTCAATTGGTCGATGCGTATTGACTATTATAAATTGCTAACAGAATATGTTGATTGAACCAAACCAGAGGCATTGAACACCTTTCCAAATAACTGTCTCACACTACATTGAAATCAAAGGCTCTATTTCACCATAGGCCATTCCATTACATTTGCTCCGCAAGAATAATAGCGCTCTTGTGGCGACTTTTTTTACATACATTCACAATGCTACAATGAATTTAAAAACTTGCGAAACCTCTTTTCAAAAATGTATTTGACTCGAGCAGACGTCGTTGAAAAGAACGCACTTAAAAAATCCTCGATTGTCCCTGTGGCTCAATTCGATTTTCATGCCAGTCAAACATTGATCATGTTTTCGGGGGACTTCCACTTGCTTGTACCTATACCGAAGACATTCGAATCGCATCAAAGAACCATGCTGAACGCCTTGCACCTTTGCGAACATTTTTTTCACCAATTTAGGAGTACGGTCTTAAGATCAACGCTGCAAAGTTTGATTTTGGCAAACTTGAGATCATCTTTCTGGGTCTTACCATCAGCAAAGATGGCATCAAACCACTTCCAAGAAAGGTTAGAACATCAAAATATACCCAAGTCTGTCATTACCTCGTTTCTTGCATCAATTAAGTTTCATCGCCGTTGCATTCCAAATGCTATCCTTTTCAAGGCAGTTTTTAAAAACTGATAAAGGGCAACAATAATAATGACAGTTCTGTGATAGCTAGAACAAATGAAGCTTTGATCGCTTTGGAAAATTGCAAAGAAAAACTAGCCAACTCAGCTCCTCAGGTCCACCCATGGAACAATGCTTGGTTGTGGTTGCATTTTGATACTCCTAACTATGTCATTGGCTTAGTTTTATATCAAAAAGTCAGAAATCTTTTAGATTTTTTAGATTTCTACTTAAAATAAATCTTTGGAATGCTAGTTAACTTTCACAGAAATACCGGCATGGTAAAGTATAAATGACAAGGAGCTGGAAGACTTTGGAGTAAGTGTGGGTTTTCATCAACTCTAGTGCAAAGGCCATTCTCAATATACACCGAACACATTCTATACATATTCGTTTTTAGGAAGAATCCAGAAAAAGCATCATCTCCACAAGTTCACGGAATCGGATTCACTAGTCAATTTACAAAGGTGAAAATGTGACTCCTGATATGGTTTCAAGAGTACAGACAGGTTGGAAACCGTCTATCGACTATGAACTTCTGGGGTAGCAACAAAAACTTGATTCCAAAATTGTGCAATTTATGAAAAACGAATCGAATTCGTCAATACAAATGAAACTGTTTGCTGTTTCTAACGTAAGCTAAGAGATATTATAACTATTGAACAGATCGAATACCAAGACAATGCGACAAACAGCTTTTGTTCAAAACCTTAATGGGCAAAAAATTGCCACCACCTTGTCAGTACTTAGATTTCTCGTATCGGTTTCACTCGCTACATTACGATTTAGTGAGAAAAATACTTCCAAGCTTCGTCATTCAACGAATTGACCGAAATCCTCTCAAGTAAGCACGTATGTAGCACATTCTATCAATCCCAGAGTAATGAATCCATTGAATTCATTCACGGAACGATCAAGACCTTAATCAAATGTCAAAAATCTAATAATTGGATCGATATTTTAATGACTGTGTTATATCTCACTGCGTTTAACGAAGATGTAGAATCCATACCAGCTGAACTTCTCTAGGAATATCACTTAGACTTCGTCGAGAGTCCTTTGAGCGCTGAACCAGCGAACATCAGAACGAGTTTGTGATCACTCTGGCGGGAGCTTGAATGAAAGAATGAATTCAGGCTACAGCTTGCTTCAAATCAATCATGGAGAACTTTGATTTATCATAAGATTGATTAGATTCATTCCATTTCATCAGATTTCAATCCAACTTCCCGTGTTACGATTCAGAACATTCTGGAAGTCAGATTGAACCACCGACAAAGTTCTCATCGTGACTCTCTCACTTGTGCAACAGTAACATGGTTATGAAACTACTGAAACAATCTACAATTTGAATTTTCCGCCTATTTGATCTTCCTGATCTGAACATATAAGAATGACTCCCTGGTCAACCCTCGGTCAAGCCGAGACAACTTCTGTCAGATCAACTAGTATAGATAATTCAATAAAAAATTTATTTTTTATTGGCATTATGATTTGTCTACTCCGAATCACCCCTGCAGAGGAGATCGATTTATAGATCGATTATCACCGTCAGCGACAACTTCAATGAGGATAAGACTCTCAAAGACCAAGTGAAAACGCAATGCAACTTTCATTCTACTATCGCTTGCTTTATCTCTTTTTCCCACCCAAAAGTGTTCTTGCTGTTTTGTACTTACGCTATAAGTTAGCTCCCTAAATAAACTGAATCAGCAGAAACGATTAACAGAAAATAATTATTTTTTTTTTTTAAAGAATTCTTGTCTAAGAATGTATCAAAAAGTAAATAAACGTTAGATGGAACTCTTTAAGCTCCCTATAATTTAAAAAGAACTTTTAGGTAGTTAATGTTGATTCGATTTACAAAAAACTGCTGGTAAGTTTTGGGAGTAAGTTTAACCAAATGTTGTCTATCATAATTTACGGTGATATTGTTCTTTGAACCTGGTTTTAAGATGGGTACTACTGTCTATTAGATTGTAGATTTTTGCTATTGGAGCTGCTATTGGAGCAGGAAACGAAAGACAGGTTATTATATGTAAGCGTTGATTTATTTGAATTGCAGTTTACTTAACGTCCTTTGCCTAGAATAAGAAGGAACGTTACACTTAACTTTAATGTTCAACGAGCTCAATCTAAAGCTTGTCATATATCAATCGAAACCAGATTTGCTTCCTGTAGTTTCATTACACTTTTGGAAGCTACATTTTAGACATAAGAAAATAATGCCAACATGTGTAGTCTATGTTAAAATATTACTAACGTGAAAGGCACAAATTCATGTTAAATTATTCTGAATAAAATTGACACTTGTACGTATGGGCTCAATACCATAAATATCAAATCAAATACACATCAATTACAGAAATTTAAAAAAATTACCGCCGATTATTATGCGACAAAAACGAGAAAGAAGACAAATCGATTGAGCCCCCAAGAGCTCCATACTCCAATTCCACCGACAGGTTTTCCGTCAAAGAATCCACTTCCAAAGCTCTCATTGGATGTTCAATGCTACAATAGTAACACCTCTCACCATCGCGGCCACTCGAGACGTTGCTGCCATTCATTTCGTCTTTTTGAACGGATCAGACCGAAAAAACAAATAAGTGACAACAATATTTTATAACCAATTTGCATAAACAAACAGAAACTGTCAGTTGAACAAGATCGAAATCGCTGGTCGTTTTTTTCCTGGTAATCTTTTTTGGAACATATCTGCACCTTCGACTCAAGTCATGTGCGTCTTTGTCTGGGAAGACAAAAACCAACAACACATTGTGAGCACCTGTCGTAAATATAAAAATGCACATTAGGCCGATTCCGAATGATTGTTTATAATTTCTGATGCCGTTGTTTCCATTCAAATCATTTCTTGTATCTTCTGATTTAACGATGTCTGAAAGATGGCCCCCCGTTGACAATATTTCCAGAGATCTCCAGACATTAACAAGCGCTCCATACGAATCCGTGAAACAACTCAAATATTGGATTGGACTTGGTATGAGCTACGAGACATGTGGCCCCAGTTGGACCCAGTCCAAGGCGAGAAGGCTTAGCGAGTCCTTGCGAGCATCATGGTGAGCCACTACCCAATAACACAAAATCCATCCATGCAATTTTGCCTCTCTAACATTTCGAGGAGGCGAACAATGATGGTAAAGATCTTATGGATATTTCTTTTATATTATTATTAATAAGAGTATAGAAAATTGTGATAGTAATTTCCCAAGATTTATGATTGAATCGAATTGATGTTGGCAGAACGCGAAAACGTCGATGATGGAATCAGCGCTTGGCAACATGACCCCTCTGAAAACATCACGATATGTCTTACAAGGATCTGGCATTCGGCATGGGGACTTAATTCGTCGACAATAAGTCATGCATTAAATCCAGGCAACATACTATCGCCATTCAACTGATTTATGATCGAGGGGAATTGTAGGCGTTCTCTACATCCCTTTAGATCTAAACAATTCTTCTTGAATGTTACGCCTATTTACGAAACTATCAAAGGAGCCCGAGGTACCAGTCGATATCCACTGGATCACTACTTTACATACAACTTTTCGAATTAAAAAGATGTTCCGCGGGATCTAACTGGAAATCGTACGCGCGGCAATGAATGATGATCCTAGAATATTTTCAATTAAGTGGCGATCATAAATTTGTGTCTCTTTACTTTTCCCTCGACGCAGGTCATTACAAGATCCCCCCGGCAAAAGGGTGGATGCCATGTGGCGCGGGAGGAGTCAATTCACATTATAATTAGTTGCCAGTTTGGCGATAAAACTTTGGACAGCTACAAGATAAAAATCATGTTCGGGGAGAGCCCAAGGAATCGACTTGAGCTGATGATAATTATCATGCTGTTCTTCTCGTATCCGCAGCGCCCCAATCACTAGGTCCCGCCATGTGAAAATTCTCATAAATAATTATAATGATACTGCTTAGAAGTTCTGCTTTTGATGAATTGGCCAACAATCAAGCGTCATTAATATCTTCACATTCAAAAGAATGTTAATGATGTTATTAGTGTTGTGTTGAAATCCGCTAGTGGACGAACGGTATTGTGGTGGTTTAATTCAGATATTTTCCAACTCGGTGAAGCTTAGATTGAAATGGTGGTGATAATGAATTTGTCCGATTTGAAAAATAGGTTTCGCGAATTCAGCCGTAATTTATTGCGGGCATAGGACTTAGGTTCTCTTCAATACTTCACTGTTTTCGTCTCCGTAATTAAGAGTAATAAATTGAATTCAATGATTACATATTATTTAGAATATGATAAATGTTTGTGTTTCTAGATCTAAATGTTCAATACTATTAAACAAAATTTGAAAAAAAAAACATTTGGTAATTATTTGCTCTTTGAAAACTTACTGAAAGATAAGTCATCAGGAAGTCTTCGATTGCTACACATTATCCCGAACAATCAAAGATATTAAAAGAGTAAACCATAAGATGAAAATATTGATACCCAACTTAGCAGTGGCATTATGTCTTAAATTACTTGAAAAATTAGTAGCTAGCATACCATTTGCGGAAAACTATTTAAATTTTTGTGCCGAAGGACTTCAGAATTTTCCAATCATTGACACCTAATTGTGCGTTATTGACACGCTTGTATCCAATCATTATCACCCTATTAAAGATTCATAAAAACAATAAAAATATACCTTATTTCTTATTTTATGTAAATAGTTTACACTAAAAAGTAATAATTGTATAAAACTTAAGGCTTCGGATTTTCAGTAAAAGAAAATCATAAAAAAAAACTTGGTCTGATAAAAAACATGTCGGATATCGTCTTCCAACAACGCCTGAAAAATTTTGTGGTTTCTCAACGGTCTTTTGGAACTCGGTTTCTTACTTGTAGTTAAATTTTTCTTCTTCAATTTAGTTGAATTTGGCAAGCCGTCTTAACAATTTGATCTCCTGTATGATCCTTTGTATGATTCTTTTGAAAATAAATTTATATCATGTTTTAATACTTTTTTTGAAGCAATTTCTTCACTTTTGCTTATACTTCCTTACTTGGAATTTTTAAATTAGTTGATAAATTGAGTTCGTCATTCGAAATAGTATGAAATGGTCTTAGGAATTGATATTTTGCGTTTGCGGTCTATTCTTGGTTTTTATCATTTTCATCTAGCTGCTTTTTTGAAATTCTTTATTCTTTCCTCTTTTGGATATTTTTGATTTTATTTTGCTTCTCGTTTAGGTCTTTTGGCACTCTTCTAACGTTAAAACAAATGATCTTTCCTCGCATTTTTACACTCCTTTTCTGGTTATAGTTTTATATTGGAGCGAACTTCTGATAGAGCCAGTATGTGTATTCTTTCCGATGTCCAAAAAAATGTGACTCTGCTCTTCGGGTGTTTTGACTGATTCTGCCAATTAGTCATAATTCGATGCATTGGACGTGAAATTTTCTGTAATTTCTATCTATTTGCTTAAAAACTATATCCATATTCGAAATATCTTCATTTGTATCGAATATTTACGCCATCTTTACATCTCCGACAATGCTTTTGAAAGGTACTTTGCTAAGTATGTTGGACTTCTCTTGATTCAATTGTGGTGTAGTTTCTTCATTCAATAGTGGCGCGTTAGTAGCTCCCAAGCATTTCTGGAAATCTATATTGGAAGAGTTCCAAGGGTGAAACTTACTGCCTTTGAATCCATTGATGATCGTTTATGGGTTAATCGATGTTTCTATAGTTGACTTTAAAATAGGGGCAAATTCAGTTTTGGAGAGATTTTCCATTGGGTGATGTCTCCTCCAGTTAAGAACGGCTTTTTCCCATCCACTCTTCATAGGTTTAAATGCAGAAACATCTACTGGGTGAACCATTCGAGGGGCATTTGGATATAAAGCTATTAAAATGATTTGCAGTTCATTACATATTTCACTTACACCCAGTATTTCGCGCGTTTTGTGCCCGTCTACAGGAAAACTGGGAACTGAGTGTTCATTTGCACTAAACGGGGGTGTAAAGTATTTTCTAGATCATCTAAGAAATGTCTGTTTTCATCCAGCCATTGTCATTCAATCCAATACCCGAAGCCTGTTGAGACCTTCGCAGCTACTTCTTTAGGCAGTCTTTTGTTCGGATAAATTATCAATGGAGGAGTAGTGTCGGCATTGGCAGTGAATGTAAATAACACGGTTACGCCAAAATTTTGCTTCACCTTGGTCTACTCCATAGACATTTTTTCGCCCTTAACCGGCTCAAACAGTTCCAGTGTTTGGGCACAGCTGAAAATTTGTTTCATCTCCATTTATAAATCTTCTTGGATCCTGAAGAATGTGGAAGTAACCATTGGATTCCAAATATGTTTCGATGCCTTCAAACCACTTTTAAGTGTCTTTCTCAGAAACACAAGCAGTGCCTGATGGTACAGAGTCTGCTGTTCTTTGAGTTATTTCTTCGTGCCTACGAAGAAACAGTTGGTACCATTTTTCACTAAGTATTCCATTTCAGAATTTGTTTGGACGACCAATTTTTTTAAAATACTCAGCAAAACCCATCAATAAGTCCTCCTTTCTTCTTAGAAAACCTTTTTGACTGTTTACTTTGACCAGAATAACTAGTTCAGACTCTTAATCAGTTGTGAGCCCAGTTGGTGGCCCTGGTCGATCCTGACTTTTCGTATGAGACAGTTTGAAAATTGATGTTGTTCTAGGGACATTGAACGCTTTTGCTGCCAGTTTTTTTGCTCATTCCATTATTTATAGCATTTAATGCTGCTTCCAATGCTTCCGCGGTTTAAACCTTTCTTTTTGATATTTTTTTCCTGAATTACTGGGCATATTGACGGTTTTGAAATTCCTGTAATATAGAAACAGAAGAATATTTGCATTACCGTAGATGTAAATATTTGTTTATCAAATATTGACACCAGAGGTGCCAATTTTCGACACTCTTGCAAGAATTGGGCATTTCCTTACTGACAACTATGTCAAAAATGAGATATTAGACAGAAATTCAAATTTCTTTCACATTTAACAGAACTTAATGCTTTAAAACCACCTACTAACGTATTGAATTGCATTTTTTTCAAATCGTATTATGGGCACACACTGTCGATATTGAAAATACGAAAAAAGTTTCCAATTCTCGACACCCCTTAAATATTAATTCATGGTAATTAAAAATATTATCTTAGGCTTAATTATAAAAAATTATAAATTTATAGTACAAAGATAACAAAATATATGTTATTCTGGGTAAGATGAAGGCAATTTATAAAGGTTGATTGGATACTCACCTTAGTAAACTTCAAACAAAACAGGCACTCGTGCAATTCAATTTTGACTTATTGCTGACCGGGAGAAATATAACTAGCGAAACGACTCATGAAAGACGAACCATTGAGCTGCTAACATAAACAAGTGCTGGAGGTTTTTGCTTTTTTTCACACATTATGTACATGTTTTTCATTGAGGATGTCATTCAGATTAGGATAGTTTACTCTATTAATGAAAGACAACCCTGTTTCAGCCTGTTATGAAGTATATCAAATGACTTTGAAATACCTCTGCTAAAATGTTACAAAAATCACTGAAAATAAGGGAAACGTTCAATAAGTCTTTAGAAAATTGAATACACACTACACGTAGCATCATTGATTCTAAAAGTACTAGCACGGGAAATGAACAATGACTGTGACATTAATTAAAGAACAGATTTCTATCTATTTAACGATTAAAACCTTGACAAGTTCTATAGATTTCAGAGATAAAACCGATTAAAAACCTTTAATTTGGGTGTTAAAATAATAATTAAGTCTATTCATTTGGTTTTGTGAAAACCTGTTATTAGTAAAATCATATTATTTTCATATAAAGTTTAGGAATATTTTGGACCGTGCGCAGTAATAGTGAAAAATTTCAACGATCACAAGTCCCACGGTCCTACGTAATCAATTTTTTGTATTTAAAAAATTATCAACGGACTATACTCAGGTTTTCCAAATTCATATTCCCATTTGGCCATTAAATTAAAAGACACAATCTCAATTCTGTGGTCGAGTTCAAGCAAAGTTTGGCGCTTTTAAAATATATTTAAAAATAAAGGTTAAAATATTACGTTTAAAAATATAGCTTAAAACATTAGGGTTTAAGAATAAAGGTTAAAATATATAGCTCACGGTCAAAAAAATTAGGCATATTAATAGCCCACTGAGGAAACAGTAATCAAATGAGCGTAAAGACAAAAAAATTGGTACGAAACTTAATTATGAGGATAAGTTGCTCAGACAACTATCTGTGTCAAATTTCAGATATAAGACAAATCGCAACCAAAATATCTTTGGCGTAAGATATGAATTCGGTAAATTACTTCAAAAATGCAAAGAATATGTATTTTCTGATTGTCGCACTTGACGTACTTGTCGCACATTGTCGCGATCGACGTACTAACAAACCACAACTGAGCGGCAAATTTAGGAGATAACTTCCTCAGTGCGGAAAAACGAAAAGAAAAAAAGAGTTCCGCAGGAAGGGATCAACCTTTCCTCCCTTTATGAGAAGACCCGTCAACATGTAATGCGATGCCCACTCCCATTCGCCTTTTGCAGCTTACATCTTACCCATTACGGGTTTTGCAGAGGGCTCGCCTATTTTTTCAGGAAATCTGGATCATCTGCTGTGTGTTAACAATATCAGAGAGGTGTCATCTGTGGTCCTCAGGCAAACCAAAGGAGTGAAAGACAATGGCTTTCTCATTTTGTACTGATAAGTCAGAAAATTCCCATTTGCGTTCAGCCCCTATATGAGTAAATAAATAAATATTGTCATGTTGTCATGCTTTTAGACCCCGGTCTCAAGTCGTTGTTTCAGCTTAGAAGTGCGAATTTTCTCACAAACTATACTGCGCCGTGGCTTATACTATTATCTCTAGTTATCCTCTGCACAGGTATTTCCTCTTATAAGGCCCGCTAAGTGAGTAGACTGTCTTTTAATTTTAAGCAAGGATTCCTTTGCTCTATAGGAATCCTTTGCTCACAAGGACTCATCTCCTTCATTCCCTTGCTCTTAGACAAGAAGCACCATGAGGTCTAATATCAATATAAAAAACACGGCTGGCTTAGCGACAGGAAGATACAAACCAGCATCTTGCCTTGCATCAGTATTTCACCACTCTCATTAGGAGACATTCTCTAGTTCGGGCAGGCCATATCTATGCGCTGGCACTTCTGTAGCCCAGGTTACTGGGCCAAGAACGAACCTTGAGGAACTCTGGGTGGCTTGGGTCCGCCGGGCCTTGCTTTGTGGGTCTCGAGGACGCGTTTCGGCTGCTGCTCGTTCTCTGAGAACGAGCTGAAGATGGCTGTATGCAGCCGAAACGCGTCCTCGAGACCCACAAAGCAAGGCCCGGCGGACCCAAGCCACCCAGAGTTAATTTTGGCCTGCGGCAACACCAAAACGAACTTCAACCTTGAGGGACTCTGATATCATATCCGTTTTTTGCACTACAGCAGCGTTTGCATAGACAAGCTCTTAGTTCCTGAGGTAGTCCTTAGTTACTCATATGAGATACTTCGAAACCTTAAAAGACTCAAGAGCATTGAGAGTATCAATCTAATTAGTGACATTGGATGTATTCCTTACATTGAGCGTCACAAGTGAGCAAGTGCGCCATGTGTGCTTCGAACCATTTGATCACGTTCGCCAATTGTGTGATTGCATCTGTCGTGGATCGTCCAGCTTCTAAGCATATGTGAAAATAGAACCCCTCATAGGCAAACATTTAGTTTGCTAAGTTGTATGTCAGTCATACAATAGTACGCAGTACTTTCTCAATAGTACTTTGGTGAACAAAGAGACACCAATACCCAATTTCCCAGTGATAGAATATTAGGGGGGATGAGCTCGAATTTCAATTACCATGTGCTATTCGTTTGATGAAACTGCTCTAAAAAAACTAGCATTGGCTCGAATGACTCGAAAGTCAAAAAGATACTTAGATTTCTGACCGTTTTTAAATTTGTTTGACGAACCCCAAAACATGGAAATATACAAACGAAATACAGTCAGCGGAAGCGTCATAAACTATCAGAAAGCTCTCATTGGGACAAAATTTTCGAGCTCGCAATAAAACATTAGATAAATTTAAGGCAACACAGACTGCAGACAAAGGCGAGCGGAACTAATCAAAAGACTCCCTGGAAATAGAAAATGCACTTGCATACAAAAACCCCTCCCTGCTCAAGGATCGTCCTATAAATAACATAAAGATCCTGTAGATACGAAACGCGGAAACACGTCTGCGGACGAAACAAAGATAGTAAGGAGGAACGACGGAATGTTTCGAGGACAAAAAACTATTATGTCGTAGAAAAATAAAGAAGCTTAACATAAAGTTTGCTGATGATATCTTATATTCAAATTGATTCTTTCAGAAAGTCAAATTGTCATAACTCTGGTACAGTAATTCACTGCAAAACTTCTTTTAAGGCTAAAAGTACTGAGTCTAATATCATACAATTACTGCAATAGTTATTTTACCTATTTCATCTAGTACTACTACTACTTCTACTTTTACTAGTACTTCTCCTTCTTTTTCTATTACTACTATTTCTGCTACTGCGAACACCACAGCAACTACTACTGGTGTTACTGGTACTACTGCTGCTACTAATGCCAGGAGCGCTACTACAATTACCACTACTAGTACGATCACTGCTACGATTTCAGCAACAGCCACTACTACAATTTCTTATATAACTACGACTACTAGTTCTAGTACTACTGCTGGTGCCACTACCACAATCACCACTACAATTACTAATACTATTTCTATTACTAGTAGTAGTACTACTACTATTACTACCACCACTACTAATAGAATCCATACTTTCAACAGCGGAATTCATTATAACTGCCTGCATCTAGGGAGACATTGTGCAAGTCCTCATACCAAGAATCCTTCGGAATAGCTCTAGTTCTACCAGCGACTACAATATAAGATTCGATCAATGGTTTGAATAGCCACGATCCAATCTACAATTGCCATTAATTTGTTGAATTACGAATTCGATTGCTACCCGTAATAACCATTTACATTGCCATTGCAATTACCAAATAAATTTCATCTAAACTCAATTCATACTCAACCTCAAATCACGCCTCTAATTAAGTTTAATGTTAATATCAACCTTTCGCGCTAGAGCTGGTTAATTTTTTTAAACAGCGATAAGAATCGATATCAGAATTTCCCGTGAGAGGCGGAACCGATCATTAAATAAATTCTGACCTTAATAATATCTGCTGGTGTGTTGCGTTCTTTCGGCATAGGTGCTAAATTATGGCACAATATGATACAAGGACCAACCCATAACCGTAGCCCTAATAAAGCGGTTTTAATTGTAATTGGACTTAAATTTATTTTATTATCGTTGCACACCAATATTCAGGGTAATCTCGATTATCGGATTTTATTGACTGATAATTTACAGGTACGCAACGAGGCATGTCGATGGATTGAACGCGATATCGTAAATTTCGGATAAACGTAGAACATGCTCGCGTATGTGGCATGTGGGATTTTCTTATGTTCACGGGCAATTGCAAGCAAATGCTTAAATCATTGCCGGTTCAAATGCAGTATTAAAATCAATAAGGACTTGCACGAGAGAATGAAAATAATGAAAACAAAAGGTGTTAGCACGCGCATCGTTTGTTTTTTTTTTTTCAGGAGGAACTAATGTATTGTTATTATATTAACAATCTTTCATGCGTGTATATCTTTTGACAGCTTACATTATCATTCTCAGTCACACTACTACCAACCTAACTACTGCTCACACTAAGCGCACTTCTGCTACTACTACTACTAATAATAACAATAATAATAATAATAATAATAACAATAATAATAATAATAAAAATGTTTTTTTATGGTTGGGAGGTGGAGGCTATTTACGAAGACCCAGTCGCAACCAGACTACCGACTAAACACCTTCCCTGTCAAACAGAGAAGCTAGCTTGGAACTGTTTGTCACATTACTTTGGACTAGGCCTCATTAATCATCGCCTAGCGGCGCTTTCAAGATAAGAGAAATCCCTCTTTCTGCGCGGATGGATGGGAAGGAAGAGGATTATTGTCAGAGAAACAACAAGCCTCCCCATAATGCCCTTTTTTTATAAGAACAACGGTCCGTACATCATGCGACAGACAGTTCCAATTGTATTTTACTTTTTACTGAGAGCATCAGCCCAAAATTCGGAGCTGTACAAGAGCACTGGCTCAACAGCGCTCATCAGTGGACGTCTTTTACTCGAAGTTGTTTCCCGCGTGTTAGCCTTGAGGCGACAGAGAAAGCTCATCTAATACTACTACTACTACTACTACTACTACTACTACTACTACTACTACTACTACTACTATTACTACTATTACGAGGTATCAAGAATGTGGATTGATGTTTTGGACTTTAGTTTCCGAAATTCGTTATTTCTTCACCTTCTGCATGGTAGCAGTGAGAACTAACCAGGCAATGATTCTGTGGGGTGTAGGAATGATAGGAGCTAAACTGTGTTCTAGGTAGGTAAAGGAGGTTTAAACAAATGCGGATTTTTGATTCGCACATATTTTTGGTTTCAAAAAAAAAAACCGAGTTAACATCATCTAAAATCTGCGAAAGTTTGAACTGCATACAATATATATTAACCTTAGGCCTTGAGGCTATTTTCGCTCGGACAAATCAGCAACTCGAGACGATTTTGGCTATCTTGATTCGTTATATACCCAAACAATTAAATTATTTGAATTTTTTTAAATTAATCAAATTTTGCTAATTTATTTTTTTAAGCATTGAAGACAAGAAACCTCTAAAAAAATACACCCTGTAATTAGGTTTTAAGTGAAAGTTAGTTAAATAATCCCCAAGATGCATTCTCGATTTGCCAGGACACGTATCTCAACAAAACGAGATTTCTCGTCTACCGCTAAGTTTGATATGGCTATAACAAAGCTTGAAGTCCCTTTTGGCTCCTTTTAGCATAATGTGAGGCTTTCTGTTCAGCCGGGGCTCACCGGATGACGCTCGCTCATGGTGCTGGGGACAAGGTCTTCTCATTCGTTCCACAAACTTTTTAAAAAAGCGCAAATGATTATGTGGTTTTTTCCCTCTTTTCTATTTACTAATTAATACAGTATATAGGACTTTAATTGGGAATTTCCATGCCACAGAAAAGCTTTTGCCAACATCTTTAATAATTTTCGGAGAAAGCAATGTGTTGATGCATATAGATCTGCCAATGTATACCAGCCATATATTTCATGTTATTCGATATAATATTTGGTTTCTTGATCATTGTTTCTACACCACCTCCTGTAATCCTTTTGACTGTGCATTTCCCCTATCACCTCCGATAGTCAGACAAGTGACGGGTTTTGTTTGTTGTTGTTCTAAGAGTAAAATAAAGTCGTTTTTTGACGAACTTAAGCTTTTTTATTCCACTAGGCTAAACAATGTGGGATCAGTTTGGCTAGTACTTGAGCCAATACGTAGTAGGGTAGTCCCCATAGTGTATTAGCGGTCGGTGTACATATGGTCCCTCTGAGCCCCAGAAATTTCGTCCAGAAACATTTTATATAGGTGCTCGGAAGTTTTGAGGAAAGAGGTAACTCAGATCTGACCAACCACTCGGTTGTAAGTAATCCATAATCTGGTAGAGTGCAACAAACATAGCCAGTATATGTATCAGCTTGATTATAAATTCTGATACCCCTTGTTGTCGGTTTTTTGGGAGTAGAAGTAATATATGAAATTCGACCCTTCAATTTCACAGCAGACTCTTCCAAACATATTTGCTCGCCCGATATAAAATAATCCAAGAAATTTAAATTTATATTGTCTAAAATCCCTTTCTGGATAGAAAAGAATTTGACTGGCATTATGTTTATTGGCCAATATTCTTATAAATTAGAAACGGCACTGTGCCCTACCTGTGTTCTCAATCCCAATTTCAATTTGGCATATCTATGCGTTCACAAATTACTTTTTCAAAGATTTCAGCAGTGAAAACCCATTTAGAAAGTCAGCCAGTTTTTTTTTTTGCGACCAATAGTTAATTCGAAACTTAAACGAATAAAACAAGACACGCATTATCTCAAATATTAATATTTTAAAAAAGGTTTAGAGTTTGGCCCAAAAAAATACCGGGATAATATCAACAGGATGGGGGGCAAAATGGACAAGTACCAGGACCCAGACAAGTGACGGACAAACAAGTAGTCAGTCAACCAGCCCAGCGAGCCCGAGAAACCCCATCAAACATCTTAGAAAATACATTTTCTAATTTACATTTAAAATTTACACTAAATATATTTACACTAAAATACATTACTCTTTCTTACATCTTAGACAATTTTAAAGCTTGTTAACGACCATTGCTGAAGGCACCCGATGAGCTGGCTGACCAATGACGCGAAAATATCTGCTTGAAGGAGAAGATTGCAAGCCATGAAGAAAAAAAAGTCAGACGTAAGAAGAGAAGTCAAAATAGAACAAATAAAAATAAGAAATGGAGGATTGCAAACTCCTCGTCCTCCTCCAATAAGTCGGTCTCTTTCTCCGAAGGAGAGATAGATGAAGAACAAGTAGTACTAGAAGAAGAAGTAGAATCAGAAATTGAGGAAAAAATGGAGGACGACCCAAAGGAAGACGAGAGGTCCCACCCCTCCCGGTCCATAGCCCTCAATGACTAAACAGGAGCTTAGAATCACGCCAAAAGTAAATCCACATCCTGCCCCATCCATGTCCAAATACCACCCACCACGACTGAAACAAAAACAACAGAAAAACGGACAGTCCCAATACTTCTCCGCGAAACGGACAAATGGACACTACAGAACAGACTAATGACACACTATAAAGTCTCGGACTGTCTCAGCAAATACCACACCTACCACCTCGACGAAGAAAGAAACCTCAATGTGGTAATTTCTTGTCTCCATGGACTTGTCCTGGAGGGTATTAAATTGGACTTGGAATCCCAGGGCTTCCTTCCAATAGGGATATTTTTGTTTCCATCAAATCCGTAATGGCAAGATAAGTTCTGGCACCTTCATTGAAGGTGAATGCTACGATTGAAGCAGCAATTTCTACAGGTTCTCAAATGCTATCAACTGTGGATTTTGGAAAACATTTCCATTACCACCACGACATCTATTTAACAGATCACCCTAACTCAGTGACTCAAAAACATCCAAAACATGCTCTGGTACACGTGGATCGCTTATGATTGTATGACTTCGCACCAGTCCGGGTTGCAGTATTTGTGTCACGGTTGGCAAGGATTCCTTTTTTCAATTTTTCTTTAAAATCTGGATATGTTTTATTTCGAAGACTATAAAAAACGTCAAATCTCTCATCAATTTTAAAGTTAATTTCGTTGTTTTAATGATGGGAACTGAAACTGAAGTATCTGCCTTTTGGGCCCCATTTTTTCGGTGTCCTTGATCAGTTTCTTCTTCTCTTTCAAGAACAGTTGTTTTTTTCACCTCCATGACCCTGCCAGTAGATTCTTTTATGTGCGTGAAAGAAGCACTCTAATTTTTGTATTAAAAATTCATCAGCGTACGGCGTAGAATGTGTCAAGTTTGAAAAAGTTTTGTTTTGTCCGTCACCAATATTATAAAATTAAATAAGTCTTTGGATCTTTAAAAAATTCCCACGGCTTCATCAGTCTCTATTTTACCGCCGGATCCTTTGTGCAGGTTAGCTGAGTAATCGGAAAACATCTAACTACGATTGATGATGATACTTGGTACGTGTAAGCAAGTATGAAAAAATGACGTTTTGGACTTTAGGTCAACAGCTTTACCTGTGAATTTTGCTATGATTGAAATTACACTAATCTAACTAAGGTAAAGCCTCTTTTCATCTACAAGTAACCTCAATAGACGGACAAGATGTCAGCTTCATTGCCAACTTCCTTAATCATCTGAAATATCTCTTTCACAGCTTATTCAACAACGAGATCAAATCAAATTTTCGAACCATATGGATATTTGAATTCGCAGCATAGTTAAGGGAATTGGAAAACGTAGAAAATATATCCATTAAAGAAACAAAAATGTTCAGTCTTTGGTAACCTACGCCAAGCATTCTCAAAACAAATGCTATTCTTTGATTTATTTTTTTAACATTCGTGTTTATAGTTGGTGAACTTTCACTGTATTTTTTTTCTACACGAACATTACAGGCATATTTTGAAATCAATGCCTCAATTCCTCAGCTGAGAGAGAGATCCAAGGGAGGTTTTGCGTCGAGTTGTCACCGTTGAAGAAACCTGGATTCATCATTACACGCCAGAAGCTAAGCAACACTCAAAACATTGAATTTCACCTGATGAATCTGCTCCAAAGAAGACGAAGATGGGAGTCATCGGCCGGAAAGGATTTTTTGGGATGCGAACGGCATCATCCTCATGGATTTGCTAGAAAAAGGAAAAACGATCACTGGACAATGCTATAGTGAGTTATTAGACCGCTTTGACAAAAAAATTTAAGGGGACACGGCCGCATTTGGCGAAAAAGTAGGTACTATTTCCTATAAGTATAAGAGTTGTCGCCGCAAAACTTCATGAATTGTTACGAATTGCTGCCGCATTCCCCGTTTTTACCCGATCTGGCTCTTTCCGACTTTTTCTTTTTACCTAGCATGAAGGAATAGCTCACTGGCAAAAAAATTTAGCTAAAACGAGGATGTCACCGCTGAGGCAGAGGCTTATGTTGGAGAGTTCGACAAATCTTTTTTTTTGGTGGGGTTAAAAAACGCCAAGCGTCAAAATTTTTTATCAAATTTACTAACAATGCTTAGATATGTACCCAGTTTATCCATCACTGTAGGCTCTACATATTTTAACTTAATTTTCAAGTTCGGTTTCTTCCCTGAAGTAAGCTTCGAACCTTGTCGTTTGTTGGTATCCTTTTCATTGCTTTTCTTTTTCGCAAAGCTAGCTAGCACCGTGAAAATGCCTAATAAAAATGGCTCCTTGGACATCATAGACTCCATAAACTCCAAATAAGTCTACAAAACTCAGATATGTCTGAACAATTATTTGATAAACGCAATAAAATCATAAAATCTACATTATCATAAGGTATAACACTATTCTACTTTCATTCAACTGTTCATGTGAAATAATGACCGATAAAGCCAAACATAGCCTCAGGATGCGTGGAATTATAAAGTTAAGTCTATATTACAATATTTACCGCCATAGTACCGTCTATTCAATAATGCACCAAAACAAGTAGCAAACATACGAACACGTGTACAACGAGAAATCGTGCATGAACAATCTTCTCAAGATCATGTTTTAATTGCACGACCACATTGTACATTGCACCCATTATATTATATCTCGGAACAATAAAAATTTTACAAGGAAGTCTGCATGCTGGTTCATTGCAAGTGCTCATAGTTTAGTGGTGAGCAAAAGGAAACCGATATATTCCTTAAGAAATGCACTCTCTCTTCATCAGTTTTTCGTTGCGTACTTTAAGTGAATCTGAAGGCGTTAAGGAGGCCGTTGATAAGGAGTACCGAAGCCCAAGATTTTGAAACTAGTCTAGTATTCCATTATATTTCAAACTCCCTTCGTTGAGTCCAGTGTATTCTTTGCATTGTCATTCGGCTCAAAGCTAGTTGCAGGATTTCCCTTGGTCCAACTTGTGAAATTACATACGATCAATTAACATTATTTAACCTGAGCACATCCTACAAAAGGGGCCCTTAAACACATGAAAGTACACTGCACTAGATACTGCCTTCCTACTGCTGTGCTACGTGCAACAGGATTTGTAATCATAAAACTTATCAACGCGATACTTTCTAGTACTGCGAATGTTTGTTTCGAATGTTTCTGAGGATCTGGCATCAATGTCGAAGAATGGTAATAACCAATATATTCCATGCGTTTATTACGAGTGCGAAACTGTGCAAAGTTTGAACAGAAACCTTCTGCGAATATTATTTCATTACAACACAGTAAATATTACATAATATCTGGTTTCCGCAATTCGTACTCATCATTTTAGTTTGCATAATTACACAGGAAAATATTTTAATCGTAGCGGAGCCATTAGGCAGGAATAAACTTTCAAACTTTATGATATCGCTTTGAGGTACATATTCCTGTTTTGCATACTACCATATTAAACTTTTAATTATAGTAAAACCGAATGATCCCATGAATAAATGTAGTATCTATAACTTCATTTATGGATGCTGATCGGTAAGCGAGCTGCAGTAAATTACGTTTTATCTGTAATATAGGATGGAATGGTCCATCCATATTATATTATAGAAAGTCACAACAAATGAAAACCTGACTAAACATAAAAATTCTCGTCCTTCCGACATCTCTTTCGAAACAAGCTCGTCCTTCCGAAATGTTTAAGAAAATGGAACTTCAAACATTTAGCTTCCACCATAATTCAAGAATTTTTCAAAATTGCCTGGAAAACATCCCTTTTTGATTCTCATTTCATAAATTCGACTTAAATGTTTTTGGCTAAATTGTTTTTTTTTTTTTTTCAATAAAACACTTAAAGGCATACTAAAAGCACGAAATATGGATCCTCATGATAATTTGAATGAAGTTCATTTCAAAAATTTGAGATAGCTAAGCTTAGACGCTTTTTTCGTTTGCTTATTATCGTAAAGATATTGTAAGCCTACAAAGATTACGTGGACTATCATTATATTTTGTTTATTGTCAATCTGCAAGACCTAAATCGTCTATAATTTGCATAATTGTCATTTCGACGTCTGTTTAAAAATTTTCAGCAGCACTTCCTAGAACACTCACGACAAAAAGTGCTGTTAAAATTCCCTTTTTCTTCTTCTATATGGAAGATATATTGCTTTTGTAAGACCAGTTGAATTGTTCCCTCTATATATTGGTGAACTTCCTGAAAGAAGTTCTCACTAATTTGTTCTCCTTTGACGGGGATGGATTTATTTGTTCTCTGTCCGTCGTTTACGCAAGCAAGTCGGTGTCTTTTTATGCAGATAGGAAAAAGTCAATGATTTAATTTATTTTGACGAGGTTTTATTATGTTAATAATAGATCGTAAAATTGCACACATACAGACAAAAATGAACCCTTTGGGAACAGTACTGATCGCGCTACCAAAACTACACAAGCCAAACACTCCAATGAGACCTTTAAGTAATTACAAATCGGTTCCAGGATACAAACTATCCAAACACTGAGCAATTGAAAACATCGGACTTGCTAAAAAAATCGAGACATCTTTAACCACGGAGCTCATTGACAAATTAAGCATCATACATGCAGCAAAAACACTAAACTGGTATCATTCGTTATGAAAGATCTTTATTCGTCAGTACCAGAAAAAGAAACAATTAATATACTGCAAGGAGCACTACTTAACGAAAAGAAGGATAAAATCTTTTCTACAAAGCCCACAAACTTCCTCAAAAAAGTGAAAAACATTACAAGGAAACTACTTCTGGCTCAACAACAATGCCTGTAGACAAACAAACGGACTAGGAATGGGAAGTCCAAAGTCTACCATTCTCTTGAAAATTTTACTTCAATACCTACAGCAACAGTGCAAGGAGGAGCTAACATCTAGGGAGTAGGTATGTAGGGAGGTAGGGAGCAGGTATGCAAGGTATGTGCACGACATAATATGAATAAAGACCAGAAATAATGAAGAATGCATTCTGGAATACCCTGAAAAAAAACACAAAAAATATTTACAATAGAGGCATAAAAAGAGAGGCAACTAAATTCCCTTGAGATAAAAATAAAGAACAACAAAACATGAAAAAAGTTCGAACACGAGATATATAGAAAACCCACAACCACAGACACAATAATACAAACCTCGTCCAACCATCCCCAACAGCATAAAAACGCAGCAACAAAGCAATTAACAACTAAACTTCAGCGGCCCCACTAACAGGCAAAGCCCACATCAAGGAACTAAAAAAAATATACACGATATCAACAAATAATGGATACAAGGAACGTGGTAGAAACTTCCAAACATCCATAAAGCACAGAAATGAAGAACAAAGCGACTTGAAAGCTTGGACAACATTAACATACCCGGGAAAACCAATATTTGTATGCTGTTATGAAGTCATTCAAGAAATACAACAACATATCCTTCACTACAAGGAGCAAATCGGGGCAAATACTACGCACAAACCGTGCATGCCAAAATAAAAACAAAAACGAACGGACTCGCTAGACAAAAAGGGTGTATATAAATTAACCTGTGCCACCAAATTTGAATTTACCGATCGGTCAATCAGGACGTAAAATAAGACCAAGATAAGACGAGCACATAGGAGACTACAACAAAAGGATACGAGAGCCAAAGTTAGAACTTTTCAAGTTCGCAAAACACATTTTTGGCAACAAACGGAGATCAAACTCGCATCAAGGACATGATGTTGCATGTGCAACATAAAGGACGATGATGGAACGCTCTAGAAAATATGGAAACATATAAACAAAAGGCATTTGACGGACGCATCATAAAAAAACAAACAAGCACTCATTCGCTTTTAAGCTTCGAGCTCTTCGGAAATCAAAAGAAATACCATACGACAACTACAGACAAAGAAGCGAGGATACATACCAAAAAACCCTCAAATTACAAAAAAAAAAATACAGACTTTTTCTTACCTGTATGAAAGGACAGCTACCTGTTTGCGTGAACGACGTACTTATTAATAAGGACACTCAATATACTTGAAACATCACGCCTAAGATGGCGCATCGCCGAAACGGGTCTCTGCACAAAAGAAAGTGGCGGGGAACGTCGGAACGTTTCGGGGACAAAAAAAGGAGTTCTCACCTTTACCCGTAAAAGTTCTGTGAAATCCCTGTCAATTATGATGGTGCCATTTTGAATGTGTTGCAGTTTCTACCCCCACGGTACGGCGCCAAAAATAACTTTCATGATTCTCGTATTACGAGATTCGTGTTCGCAAGGACATGGTTACTGATAACGCCAGCCGAGTAGTTGTCCACCGATCTGCTATCATGTTGAATTTCAAAATATTTTCCTGTTTTTGACGACATACCATAGGTTTGATTTTGGTCTTTCGCTTGACTTACTTCACTTGAAACATTACTTCTGTATTTTTTGTATTTTTACATATTCTGATTACGAAAGATTGCCATCAGTGAATATTTACTTCTCTTTCATCTGATTATTCTTTCAGTTTCGTCTAAAAACTTCTTATTCTTCAGTTTATTGCATAATTTTATGTAAGTGGATTTCGTAGTATTTTGTATTTTTGGAAAAAAAAAATACAAAAAGTGCACTTAGGTTTTTTGGATTTTGCGATAATTTTCAGTTTTCAAGGACTCTAGGATACTGTGCCAACGGTTGTTTTATATCCAATAATAGTCTGAATCATTCCAGCGATCATTACTCTTAGTTCACTACTAATGGACTTTTAAGAAAAACCAATTATTTGGCAAATTTTCATTTAAAGAAAGCATCAACTTCAGGAAAAATAATAAATGAAGATAATAACGATATACAATCACTTCAAATCATTTTATTTTATGAAATTTAACTTAATCGGTGTCTAAATTCGTTTTGATTTTATAGCGGCTAGCAAGTGAGCCTTATGCAGCCTTTATTCAGTATTAGGTCTCTCATGTCGTACCTTCGAATTTGAGGAATACTTACTTACTTTTTTTGTCAGAAGGATGAAGGACTTCCGTCCTTCCATCATCGCCAACAATAATGACATGGATGCCCTCACCGTAAGGACGCACAGAAACACCCAGATCCATCTGCCCCCTGATGCTAGCATATTTTCCAACACGGTATCTGGCGAGTGGTGTATTACTCTCTACAAAGTTTAATGATTCAGGTGTAATGGGTATCATCTGTGGCGGCAGATAAGACGACAGACATATTTTCTGAAGTAAAGACTGAAAATAAACGTGGTCGCAGAGAAGCTGTGTCAGGTGTTAATTAATTTCGTTCTACTTTCAATTGCGCCACGGCTGTACCGGATAAGGATCGCAGTCAACGTGCTTTTTGTTTCATTAACCCAACATTCTCGTTACAGTGCAAGTGCCGTTTCCCTGTCTTCTTAGACAGAGGGAAGATAAAGAAGCAGACACTTCTGTATCTTCCTTCTGCGCAGCTTTATCTCACCTCTTGCTTTATCAGCAAGGATTGCAAAAGGTACCGTACCTGCAAATGCACATGAAACCTGTTATGCATCGAGCATCCGATAAATCTCCCTACCAAGAGCTTTAGTCCAAATCTTGGGGTAATACAGCAGCACCGACTCCAGCGCGCTCGCCAGTAGGAATGTCTTGTTCGAAATGGATCCTTTTATCTTGGTCTTTGGACATCTGAGTGCTGTGCTCTAGCTGGCACATTACGCATTATCACTCTGAAAAAGCCACGGTCATCAACACACATTATTTTATCGTTTTCGACGCATACCATCCCTAGCCTGATGATTAAGGCTACTCCCTCCAAATCATCGGCATATCCAATCACACTCGACTTGCTCGGTTACTGCAGCCTCAAAAGCCATCATTCAAGATCTTCCAAAGGTGCAGGCCAAGAATGGAAACATGCGAAAAAACCCCTCCTCCCCGTTGTCACGGCAATTCTATGTAGATCCAAAAATGTGGCGTAGATGAGCTCCTGTTTGTGAGAAACTCCCTCAAGCATCGGATTCAATTGATTGGTGCTCTGAAATATGACAGTGCCTCTGCAATACCACTTAGCGAGATCGAAGGTATTTCTTACGCTGAGGATGATAAACAGTAGTACATGCCTTGAGTAGAAATTGTGCTCCTCTGCTCGTCGGACCATGTTCAAAACTTCTTTTATTACGGAATTCTTAGATCCTCCAGTCTTGTAGCCATTTGATGGAATATGAACAATGTGAACTTCTGCAGGTGGAAAAGCCTCGGAAAGTCTATTTCTGGTTAGTTATGCAAGCACTTTTCCAGCGGTGTTGTCATGCGCATATCAGACTCTATACATGACCTATATACAGGTGATAGCCCAGAATTCCATATCTCTTAGCCAATCAGCTCAAGCCAAACCTCCTTCCACCATTTTTGGAAAACCATCTGCTGTAAAAAGGCATTAATAATGTTGAGCACAATGTCAGGGCAAATTGGTTTGCAGTATGGTCCGCTGCATCGCTTTTTTGCTTGCTAGTGCTGTAAGGTAGCTCAAACGGTGTTTGCACTCATGAAGCATTTAAATTAATATGAATAGAACACGCTAAAAAGTGCTCTTTGCTCTTCACTTATAGCTCACAAGGGATCCGAGCATCTAATTTAAGCTGACTTAAACAGCTCATACCACATCCTGATCTCTTGTACGTTGGGCTTCGCGGCATACTATAGTGACACTCTCTTCACTTTTCAACAGGCGATTGCAGGCGTTTCATATCATAGTCGTCACTGGAGCATAGAGAAGTCGCAGGCAGATGTGAATAGGCTCAATATAAAGCTCATCATGTTTTCGGTTCAGACTGTCTTAGCCTCATCGTAGTCCCTGCCATGGTTTAACTCAGCCTGAGAAGTCCGTCTTGTTAACGCCCATTTTTGAAGTCCTTCTGATTGTACGACGAGTTTTTGTACGCTAAAAAGCAGGCTCACCAATATTGAAGGCGATAAACTGGTAATGAAACCGCTTGTCAAATAGAACCCTCCCGCCTTTTGGTCTAGAATCACCCCAAAGGATCCCAAGTGGAAGTCACGTCCTTATACGCAGGCATCTAAGCGAAAGATTACTGTGTTGACAACGTTTATTCTGACATGCGCACTTTTAGCCAACATTTCTATGAATCGAACCTGGAATTCCCCAATGCAACAGGGTTGGCATTGCAGTTATTGCCAGTAATCAACTGGAGGAAGCCATTTCATCGAGTTTGCTTTGACAGGATTATGCTGGGCTATTTGGCGTGAAATAAACACGTCATACCTCCACACTTGATCAGTAATAAGCCTTTCTCGGGATTTTTGTCGGTCTGAAGTCACCTTAGACCTAGATAAATATTACGAAACCACAGTGCAATCTTGGTGTGCACATGTGACATTAGAGTCGCGGGGCAATTGCAAATGTAGGAGTTCTAATAGTTTCAATTGCGTAATTTCATTTGCGTAATTTCAATTGCATATCCGGTGAGCTGATTGCGAGGATTTGAAAAAAAAAGATCGTTCTGACTAAAAATATCAAATATTAAAAATATCAATATCAAAATTTGACAAGTGCCGACCATCAATTTTTTCGTATCATTGTCAATTTTACTTTATAAAATCCATAAATACTTCGTATCATGGTGTCCTGAATATTTTCTAATGAAGTTCATTCTTGTATTGCACGATGCGTGAACAAGTAGAACTGCAGTTTTTCGAGAATATGAGATATGAACCTTCCACCCACAATAAAAATCAGTCTGGGAGCATTTAAGGACAATGAAGTTTTCGATGTAATTCCTTCAAAAGTTTACATGTTAACAGATTAACAGACAATGACGGAAAAGATATTGGCAATATAATTAAAGTTTACAGGAATAATTCTTAATAAAGATCCCACCAACATTTTGGAAAATTTTGAATAATTTGTTCTTTGTGCCAACTCTCCAAACAGTCAATGAAAGCAGAGGACGCTACCACGATTATACAACGAGTAGACATCAAAGAACTTGCTATGACGTTACGATAAAGGAAAGTTTTCTCAAAGCCGATATGGACTGGTCCCAACCTCAAACTAAAAATATTTTGAATTATTAAAAGACTGAGACTCAAATTTCAATCACATATCCATTGAAGTTCTTCTAGCACCAAATATTTTGGATAGATAGTTGTTCAGTGAAACAATACTACTTTGATTTGTCATTATAATAAGGCAAATCAAAAATGGTTATTTCGCTTTCCTGGACGAATCTAAATTGCTAAGATCGTGATTCTTGCTAAGGATGGCTAAGATCGTGAGTGTTGTGCGGGAGTAACGAGCTAAGGGAAAATATAATGCTAAGCCCTGTGACTGGAATCACTGGATTGGATCAAATAAATATTTTGAGTGGTTCTCTTTCGCTTCAATGAGAACTGTGATTATCTGTGGCATGTTCTCAGCAAACCTCCTTGAAATAATGGCAGATATCAATTAGTTTTCTTTTAAAATTTTGTATGCATTTTGTATGTTTGTATTTTGCTAGTATGCATTTTGAAACTTTCCCGTCGGCTCATGGTGTGGGCTACGTTTTCTTCCGCAGTTTATCCTATATTGATTTTGAAACCCCCAGCATGAATTTCCACCATTGGTTTCCACGTAGCTCAGTTAAACTCCTACAATCCATGCTTTCTCATGATATGATAGTTTTTCTGTCCTAAATGAACGTAGCGTTTCTCCTACTTTCTCCTTAAAGGTTGGATCCCTGGTGCAGAAATGTAATGTCTTCATTGTATAGAAATTGTTTTTGAAAAAGAGTCACGGTTAAATCATGTCAGGAGAGTAACAAATGAAATAATGTCTTAGTAGACGATGAAATAAATATGAAATGAAAGTATTTGTTCCTTTTATTGTTTATTGAGATCAACAATTCGTAAAAAACATACATTTGCATGGCCGTGTAGTTCCACGAGAATGCTGCGATTGGTGAAAGATGGTTCAACCTGCTTGGCTACAGGAACTATGGAAGTCCTATAGCCAAGCGTTCCAGTTTTGTAACATTACCAACCCTCAGCCAAGTTAATGCGTGAAGCGTTTGACCAGGCTTAGACAATCTTCAAGGAAGTGTTGCTTTCTATTTCTTTCTTTCCGCAAATTGAGCATGTGCAATCCATTTGCATTCCTGTTCGTTTAGCGTTTTTTCTAAGAATATTGTGACATTTCAGTATTGCTACCATTGATTTTTACCATCTCTGTTTTTTCAAACGAGTTATTTTGAGCTCCCTTTTCCAGCGCGAGGCCAACGAGTTCAGTTTTTTCTGCAGTGCTTGTTGTAATTGTAAGCAACGTCTTCATCTAGTTTTGTTTCTACTGTAGCTAGTCGCAATTTAATCGTGTACACTCTAGTTGAATTAGGTCAATCAATTCAGCTCTTGCTAGATCATCCTTCCTTTCATTTAATTCATATCCACTGTGTCAAGGGAACCATGCTGGTTTGCCAATCAATCGGATCATTTGGAGTTTTGAAGGGCTGCCTACAGTCCTCTAATAGTTGTGAAACCACACAGCCAGGGAGAAACGCCTGCAATGCTAACTTGGTTTCCAGGATTATTTGCATTCCTTCGTTGAGGTAGTTATTGCCGCTACTATCAGCGATTTTATTGCCTAGACTTTCGAGTGGAAAACTAGGAAAAGGCCTTCAAATTCATGTTTCGCATGAGTTGTGGATAATCTCAGAGGAAGCTTACAGCAGCGCATCCTCCAACCACTGGAGAAGTAACCATCGACTTAGATCCCGCTTTCGCTTCCAGGGGAGAAGCCCTGCGCCATTTCACAACCGTTTTGGCACGTATTGTAATCCTGCATTGAATCTCTGTGTTCAAAACCAGTTGATTCCTATCCAGCTCCATTTAGGTTGACCTCCACGATCTATTCTCCACATTTGTTTCAAAATGTAGAAGTGTCCCTTCTGGAGGTGGTTACGATGCGACGATTGTCAAGATATATTAAGTTTAGATGAAAATTTAATGTTTAAATCAACCCATTCGTGTTTTACTAGTCTGGAAAGAGGACAAAGGTTTAACAATACGCCTGAATGTTCCTTTGTTCATTGAATAATTTTGGTTGTAATAGACTCTGTGCTCTTTTTGCTTCTCTATTTTCATTTTGATGTGTTTGCTGGTACCCCTTAAATTTAAATAACCCTTCTTATATTTTTTTCATATATATTCTGTAATATTCAGAGAGTTCAATTTTTTTAACTTTGTGTATCACTCATTAAACTATTTCCGAATTGTATAAACGGTGGAAAATGTGCAAAGATACATTAAATTTTCCAGCAAAAATCTCAATTCAAAATGAAAACATCGCTTCTCTCTCATGAAGTTGATTTTGGAACTTTAAAAGTTCTACCAAAGATCTCTGTGTTGATAGTCCGATCTTTCGAATACTTCAAAGTTGGAAATGTCTATATTTTGTGTAATTTTTCCCTCACGCATCTCACCAGGAAATCAAAAAAATTTATTTCATACATTTCTTTTGTAATAACGTTTTTCGGAAAGTCGGACCGAGTATTGCCAAAATTGTTCTTAAATTTGCATTTTCATTGTGTCCTGGCACACTAAACTCATTACCCAACCCCTACACTCTTTAAACTTGTAGCATTCTATCCAGAGAAAAAAAATCAATTTCATTTGTGTGACTTGTCGTAGAAATAATTTACATTACAAATCCCCATTATTTACTCTACAACCTTCGTCGTGAAAAACACTTTTCCGCATTGCTGATTTCTCAGGCAATTTAGCAAAATCGTCCGACATGTAATCTCATCTGAGCAGGCAATGAGTTCAAAGATATGGAGCCAGAATCCATTATTCGAACTTGGCATCTATCCCGAAACTTGAAGAAAGGCATCTTTAACAAATATTTCCAGTGTTTTGTAATTACCTTAAGTGCACAACGGCATTATCCAGAAAGACCGAGATTCTAGGACACAAAAGGGTTGTTCTAGATGCCTCTTGCAGTTTGATAACTTTCGATATAGCTGTTTGCCTATGTACAACGTGTGAATTTATTCATTTATAGTCTGTAGACTCGATGAAAGAACAACGTAAGTTTTACTTGGAAACTGGGTAAAAATTTTCGAGGACAATAAAACTTCATTAATTCTGTTTGTTTACAATAGTCCTTGGGTCGCTTAATTGGATTAGCCAAAACTTTGGGCATTTTGTCCTTTCCGGAAACTTTAAGTGTGGGTGTATTGTGATCCACCATGTGCAAGGGGCGAGGATGCTACCAACATCTTCGTAAAATTTCCCATTTAATTTGTGAAACGGCTTAGAAGTATTCGTTAATTGAGTTTACTGTGTTGTAAGCACAAGTACGATAACTTCGTCTTAACCTCACGGATTTTATTTAAAGGGCAATTTGATTGCAAGGGTTGTCGATGCTGTAGATGGTTAATCTCAAGTATATTTCATTTTTAAATAGTTTTGAGTAAATTTTGAAGTAAATTTCTGAAAACAGTTCTATCTTGATACATTGAATCTATTTTCGAAATGTTTCAACTGTTCAACTTCAACAAAACTAAAAAGTTCGGGGTGGTTTGTGCAGTTCAGTGTTTTTTATTTGATCGTTCATGGGTCCATAATTATAAGTCTTAACGACTTGTTATGCATAACAACAGGTGTGAGTGAGTTTCGAGGAACTCATTTTTAAAAGCTTGAACTTAAGGGTTACAAGTATTAAAATGAAGAGACGCCCAACATACCCCATAGGAAGCACAAGTTGAGCAAAGGTATGGTGAATTTTGAGCAGCATTGGAAACTTGGAAATATTCATGCAACTGCTGCGATCCATGCGGACGAAAGTAAGATCCTCAGCAGGCGCACAGTTTTTTTGTGTCCATCTCTTGGACACATGCAGCATGCTAATCACTACATCCACCTGAAAAACAGACCCCCTAGGACCTGATCCCTTTGAAAATTTTCAGAGTAGTCTTCACAAGAATTCAGACAAGAATAATCGTCTCCACTTCCTTGCCTCACTTGCCTAAAGCAATTCCTTAGAAACTTCCTCCTTTTTTATTGTTGAGCCTTTTTCGTCAGCTTCTCAACTTTCCAAATGAATTTACATTGTTCTTCTTGTAATGCGCTCTTTTCGAGAGTTACTGTTACTGAAAGAACAACAGCTTTCCTCGTTCTTCTAATACTTTTGACAGATTTTTTAGGACCTTCTTTTCCGGTTGACCGAAGCCGTATACATTAACAGGTCTGGAAGTTTCCACTAGCACCCATAAGTATGATATACGAGTAGTGCTACGGAAATTTGTATGAAATTTCGTGATTTGTATGGCCGCGCGTTAACCGTATTGGAAGAAAATAACTATTTTATCGGGACGTCGTCTTATTTCGCAAAAGGAGTGACTATCGCTTTCGCAAAGTGTGTCACAGAAAGAACGGAGCATTTAGGGGAAAACTAAGTGCGTTTCAAATGTTTGAAGTGAAGGGTTGCTAGTATGAGAGCGACACGGCAATGCCATTAATATCAACCATCAACATGCGCAATACCACGAAATCAGGCCTGAAGCCCCGTTGGAAAATAAGAACGTGCGCAGGTAAATAGTTTGATGGTTTGAATTATCTAAAAGTACAATAAATCGCCCATTTCGGTATTGACATTTGCACGATGGTGACTTCAGGGGTGCCACCATATTGTCTTAGATGTACCATATGTAGTACTACTGTACTGTATGTATAGCACTGTATGTACTACTATCATTAGTGGTAGGAGCTGCCAAGCTCCTTTCCGGGAAAGATACATGCTCAAGATTGACCTCCTGATTTTCTTTGTTTTTTTGAGCATATTCCAGCCTATTAAGGTAGATGAAATATGAAATAGAAGATGGCTCTGTGATGGACATTGTCATTAACTCTGGACGACCTTATTCCAGCTCGACAGATTGATGGATGGAAGCTGTGGCAAATAGCATTGAAAAATCATGACCACCTTAAACAATAGTTAGAGCCTTACCTGGGCTATTAACCAGCCCAATTCCAACTAAATGATCTAAAGACTGAGACATCGAATGAATGCACCTTATGGCATAATGTGGAGGTAAGTATAACTTTGAAATCCTTTTCTCTTTAGTTGGTATGAGTAATGTCATGAAGGAAAGACAAGACATTATTTGAGATGGTTAAAAATAAACTGAAAATATTTTTATTTTGATAGATCTGAATTGGGAAAAAACTTGTTTTTTTTTTGTTTTTATAAGCTTTTAAATTCGTTGAGGAAAATTTATTTAATTAAATGACATTTTAAATAAATATATAGAAGGGAAGTAAGAACTTTCATCCATATTCGGCTTTTAACAATAAAGTAAAACTTTTTTTTGTTGACCTTCACATGCAAAAGGTCCTTAGTTTTTTGTTTTCGAATCAACGATTGGCTGTGCAAGGAGTGGATAACCTTATATATGTAACATACATTCTTTGCAAAGAGTGTAAAGTCTTGTCTATTACACTTATGCAAAAAAGTTTAGTAGGCAAATACGTTTCAGGACTGAACAATAGGAGTGATTATCTACCTCAAGCAAGGTATGCTTGTCCTGGGACTGGTTCATAAGTTTGAATATGATAAATTTTGATTATGCAATAAATTGCTATTAACCCATAAAATCGTCCGTTTAAAACCCATATATTTGTCTGTTCCAATAAATGCATGTGATCAACTTTTAGGAAACGAACGCATAAAATGCTACCTAGGAAACACAAACGGAGAAATAACACTGTTGTCATCAGAAAAAACAATAGTCAATACTGTAACGTAATTTCCTTGCTCTACAGACATCATGGCGCCAACGTTCGCCTGACCATCGATGCTGCTATTTTATTTTATTTTATTAGTTTCATCTTGATTTCATATGTCTAACCCACCGAATACATATTTATCCATTACTTTAGCTAATTTTCGGATCAAACTTTCACATTTCCTGCACGAAAGAATAACACCCGATCAAGGCTGGTGTGTTCTGGCTTTCCAATAGATGACTCCCAACTTTATTCCAATGACACCGTAAGACCTTCTTTTGCAGCCAACTTATTTGGAGCCTAGAAGGGTTGAGTTTTAGTGATAAATTCAGCAACACAGTCGTTTGCTAGGTGGCGAACGTGGTTTGGGGAACATTAATAAATTTTGATGATATTTACAACCCGAGATTTTAATGGTATCCTTTTCCTAAGATGAAAATACCTGCTTCAGAGTGGAATGACCCATTTATGAAGCTTCAGACTCTAATTCCTTCAAAAGTCTTGTCAAAGTTTTCCGTTTGATATCGAATACTTTCCCGATGTCATTCACACTTTTTCCTTCCTCCGAGATAATTTTGGAAACATCATTTAGTATTTGTTATAGTTGATGTTATAGAGTGTAATCGTTCGGTCTGAAGTCGCCGAAGTTGATCATTTGTGTCCGACTAGTGAACCACTCAATGTAAGTTTTGATTTTATAAGTTCAGATCCTAAAATAAAATTAAAAACATAAATAATTTTCCCACTGAATCGTCGGGTTAGTTCAAAAATCATTGGCTCACTAAGCGCATCTCAAAAATTTTTCGCAAAACTAAGGGTATGACAAACTAACGGACAAATTAAAGCTCTGCAAACTATTAATACCAAAGAGGAAATACAGGCAATAGAAGGTATAAAAATGCTTCTAATAATTGACGGTGATTCAGCCCGAATTGTCTTTTCAACAATCCAGCAAAGGTCCCGTCTGACCAAATAACAACTTTATTGCACAAGTTGTCACCAATTTACTTCTGCGGATTGACTTTTCCTTTTTCCTTCTTTGTCCGAACTTCCACCGTAGCTAGAGTACCTATCATCTGTGGAAAAGATGTTGGACTCGAAACCTGCTGGTGGCCCTTTATCATAGGTCAACAAAGACCATCTCAGAAATTTAAAACAAAATTAAAATCTAGAAAAACTGGCAGAATTATAACCAATTTGTTTCTATGTATAATATAAATACAAAAATTACCAAAGTTTAACACTAAATTCTTTAAAAACGAGTAATTATTACTAAAAATTTGATTCGAAGAACACAAACTTACCCCCATCTCCACACACACATTCATTCAATGCGTTAGTGTACAGCGATTATCTTCTAAGATCGCTTGTGACACTGTTCAGCATAAGAGTATGTTGAACTAGCTCCGCCCTCCCCTAGTAAAAATCATATTTTGTCCCCCGAAGGAATTCCATATAATCCGAGGAAATTATTGGTTGGACTTTACTAACATATATTGCGGAATAATATACATCTAACTTGATGTTCAAAGGTGTTGACTCAATTTTTATTCTTACCAGCTTCAATATACGAGGCCGTTTAATTTTTCACGAACTGCAATAGTTCCCCAGCTCTAAAGTCAAAGGTCTGCGCATAAAGTAGCGCTTCTCCTTGAATAAGACCAAAGGGGCCAAAGACAGCCACGTCGAAAACATGAATTGGTTCACAAATTTGGGAAGTTTTTTGACATCTTTTGCTTTTATTCAGTAAAATTTTTTGAAAAAAACCATAAAAGTTTTGGGAATTGTTTGCTTTTGCATGCTTTTTACCAGAAATCATAAAGTACATAACTTCAAGCTACGCAAACCACAAATACTGACAAAAGAAGAAATATAAGTGCTTGTTACATCAAACATTTGATTCCAACCAGTGAATAATAGCTCATGCTTAACAACAGCTCAGCAAAGGTCCTTCATGTTAAAAAGTAATTATTTTAATTGTGTATTTTTCCACCCCTTTTGCTTCTGCGGAAGACTTTTCGTATCAAGTTCATTGTCAAGAACTTCTTGACCCTCCGTCGTACTTTGGACGCAATAGTAGTTAAAGAACTAACAGATGCCGAACTCAAAACTCACTGATGACGGTTCTCATGAACTTTAGGAAGATTCTTGTGGTGGATTTTTAGTCCACGTTCCTTTCCAGAAAACCACCAAGATCAAGCATGATTTTGCTCAGTTCTCTTTATGATGGTGGCAACGTTACCTTTGAGTTTGGAATTAGGCACACCATCAACCCCTTTCAGCTCAAGCTCAGTCACAATAAGACCTATTTCGATGACGATTTCATAGGAACAACGTGTTTTCCCCCTTATAACAAATACACGAGTAAAATACCATGTATGTATACTATATACTGTCTTCCAGTTTCCAATAATTTTTCAAAATTCAATCAATTTAAAGATATACAACTTGACGTTATAATTGAAATGCGCTGACCTGACTATTCCCTAACTGATGAAGAGGATAATTTTCAGTTCGATCAATTCACACAAAATCTATGTTGAAGCTTCACCTTCTAGTTTTTCATCAACATCAGTGACCATTTCTATATCCTGTCGTGAAATCTGCAATATTCGGTTTTATTTCTGCGTCCACTCAGCAATAAGCCTCATAAACATTGCTGATTTTAAATAGACTTTTCAAAGACCTTTCCTGGATGATCGGTGAAGCCGTTAAGATGTAACCTTGATTGCTCTTGAGGCAAACTCAGGCAGGCTCAGGATTCTGTAGCCTACTGATAATAGCCTCAGAACAATCTGTGTTAAGATATCTGAAAATTCAGTGGAATTTAGCCGTAGATACTAGCGGAACCTGGGCGTTTATGGACTCTTTCTCCTGGAAGCCTAGGCTTCAAATGTACTCTCACCTGAACTGAACTGATTTTCTCGTTGAATTTTTTTCGCTTCAGTCAGAGTGTTTATTCATCTTAGATGAAAGTATGGCAAAAAATATGAAAATATTTAAAAATTTATACACTTTTGCAGTACACAAAAAGTAGTAATTGATAAATTAATGAAATTCATATTTAAATACACTCCACGGCAGAATTTATTAAGACAAATGATACCACTGGAAACACTGACTACCGACAAAACTTTCTTATCAATTTTCATGTTGAGGACGCTCCGGTGAAGATGCCTACAAGGGAGTTTTCCATCATGCCCTTCTCGCAACCCCAAACATTATAAGCGTAGCCGCTATTGTTGTTGTCGTTGTTACTGCCGAAAGTAGTGGTTGAGTCAGTGGCGGGGTCGGTACATTTGTAGTCGTTGTCGTTTTCGTCGCCATTTTGTTGTTAAAGTTCGCTAAATAAAATTTTCTTTCACGCAAAGCTTTTGTCTTTTATTGTTTCGTCTACTAACAACAGAACAAACAAGAAACTTTTTTGGCGAAATCCTGATGCGGAGTATGGAGGAGCGCTAACAAAGTGACTTCAAACATGACACGAAAAAGTTCGTTATTGAAGTTCCGGATAAAAGAGCGAAAAGCGCGAAAGAGTCTTATCCTTTTCCATTTCCAGAAACGAAGATATTTCCGCGAAGATAAGGAGCATTTCTCTTTTGTACAACACGCGTTTTTGCATTGATGTATGTACTTAGGATGGTAGATGGTTGTTGTTTACCCGAGGCATTAGAACCCGAATCGAATTTTCCGATTTTTCAATCTGGAGATAGCTATCCAGATTTTATTGTGTCGATGGCTTTTTCGTGTGCCAGTCGTCCCGAAGGGATAATCTGATCTGCTTTCTAGTGGATATGTATGCAATTTTTATTTCATGTTTTTATGATGACGATGGAAGGTGAAAATCATTCTGCCTTTTTATCCCCGACACATGATCAATATCGACACATACACGCGAAGGTAGGAACGGTATATATGTGCTAACAAATGTACACACGCTCCTTTTCATCCTGCATGTACTCGGCGAACAATTTCCATGGATATAAGCATGATTCCATATGCTGGTAGCTTCACACGTATGAGGCATTATGGATAGATAGGAACGATGAGAGCTGTACATTATTGAATTAGTTTCATGTGAAAACTTCACCGTGTCGAGTTTGAAACACCTACGGATTGTTGGCGTTGTTTTTTGCTCGTTTGTCTGCTGACAAACAAAATTTGCACCTTCAGTTTTTGCAATTGCTTTTGATTCATATTAATGTCCCAACACAGGAACAACTTAAATGTTTGCTTTTCTGCAAAAATGAGCAGTAATTCAGATGACTAACATCCTCGTTCAGGCGAGAGGATAAGTTTCAGCTAATAGTTTGTACAGCATAAAAAAATATTGATTGATGTTTAAGTGGAAAGGACGAACTATATTAATTGCTTTCAAATTGTTATTTCGAGTTTATTGTTTCGCTTGAATTTTGGGAGAATTTCCAGATGACTTTATTCCATTCTATGTGGATTTTACTTCATTTGATTGATAGCTTTGATATCTCTTAATAACATATTGAATTCCTATACTGAGAAGGATTTCCTATGAAAACAAGTAGTGAGTACTCGAAGCACGTTGGTTAGGGGAACTTAGAAACTGTAGCCAAGAGAACTTCCCCAAGACCGATTATCAAAACGGCTGCAGGTTAGACAAAATTCCGGTGAAGGAACTGAAAGGATATGTTTAGTAGCGACTAACCAATATTTAATGCAAATTGTTGAAATCAGGGTACATTGCAGGAAAATTAGTCGCAAGCAGTCCTTATAGTTAGTCAAATGCAATCCGGAAAAATAATGCCACGGAGTCTACATGGTAGAGCTTCGGGTAAAGAATAAGACAAGGAGCACAAAAGTGGAGGAACTGATCAAACGGAGTAGTTAAAGATGTAAGATACACAATGGATCAAAACTCTGACTACCAAATTATACTCAGACTCTTCAAATAATGTAATAAATAAAGCATTCAGAATATAATTTAATCTGAATTTGCCCCGAAAAATCTAAGGGAAGTGAATTGAACCTTCTTTGTTGTTTGTTGAACCTGATTGTTAATGTGCGACTTACTAGTGCGACTCAGCACAATTGCGCCTTTCTTGTCTTTAGGCGCTTAACTTAGTCTTCACCTGGAATTATGCACGAGTTCTTGTTATGTCAATGAATGATCTGAAACTTGGATACACGGATCTTGCTTTATTTTCTGGAATTTTAAAGAATTTTAAGCGTATTGTTGGGTGCGGGCCAATTCTGTTGCACTGTTGTTTAGTACGAAATCACGTTCTTACTTGTCTCTTTATTGAGATCAGTAATATTAAGTTGACATGGTATTAAGCAGATCCATCGTACTGCTTTATTCTAGAGGTCTTATTGCATTCTTTTATTTGTTTTATCGTTTGACAAGAAGGGATATAGCCACAACAGAGTACTGGTCTTATTCTTTGTTTGCAGATCAACAATTTGTTTTTGATATTCAGGTGAACCGATTTGATAATTAAGGAAAGAGGGAACCTAGGCAACGTTGTCCTTTTTGTTTTATATGGTCTGTCCATTTTAGCCTGCTGTCGAATCTTTTTACCATATACCATGCCGTCCTGTTCCAATGTATGTTGTCTGAGGTGATTTTTCATCTGCGTGAATGAAAATTGCCTGGGTAATGTTGGTAATGATTTGGGTCTTTCATCTACTAATGTATCAAATGAGAATGTCCATAGATTGTTACAAATTTTAAGTAATCAATATTTTTTCAATTATTTTTATTAATCGGACTAGTAATGCCTTTTTTGTTAGTTTCTCAAGAAAAGAGATGATTCTTACGAGTCTCCAGTTCTATGGGAACGTGTGGTCTTTTCCTGGTTTCGGCATGACTATGAAAGGTTTAGGGTTCCGTATTTTGAGATTTAAGCAGACTTTTCAGATCCATTGTTACCTACCGTCCAGCTCCCACCTGTAAACCATCAGAACATCTAGCAATTGTATTGGTCCTTAACATTGAAGACGTATACACTATGAATAACAGTCACGAACTAGCCATCTCGGTCAAATCTTTGGTGCTGAACGACAACTATCGGCTGCTATCGTTGGGCGTCACCAACCTTTGCACATCCATACTCTTAGATGAAGCACTGACGCTCGAAAGAGAAAAAATACAACTAAACAAAATTACTTTAAGAAAATTTTCTGTATTTTCGACAAGAAAAATCTTAGAATTTTTGTTATTTATAAAGTCGTAGTATGAATTTAAGTATCGCTGACACTCAAAAGATATTTTTATCTCTAAATTTGAAATTTTTAAGCTTGCTTACACCGCTGTGTGACAGAAACGATTGCCAAAAGTCATATTGAGATGAAAAGATTTAACAACAACTTCTACAAAAATATAAATCATATAGTTTTTATGAGCAAATGTGTTATTCTGTGTTGGTTTTCACCAGTTATTTTGAAAAGGACTTTCGGATCAAAGCTCGACAGCAGGTATCAGCTTACTGTCCTATTTCCACAATCAGCTTCCTCGCACTACACCAAAAGTCCCATCTACAATCCCGATACTCTTCTCTGAAGATCTGATCTCGTCACCAACTGTGGACTGGATATGTTGAACCTCTTTCTACATATAGTTTGGATAATACTCTGCTCAAACTAAGTTTTCCAGCAGAACAGAAAATATTCATGGATTTCATTTCTTCACACAAGAAACTGGACACCCTTTCAATGTCTCGATAAAATTAGGACAATCTTGACGAAGCTTGAGAAAACCATCCCAGTAGTTTTTGACTATTATTACTTTTCGAAGGATAGTTGTAAGATGGACAGCATCCCACAACTTCAAAATGGTAGTAAAGAACACAACAAAAAGTCATTTATTGCACGTGGCCATTTTGGACTATTAGCTTCATGTTGGATGCACGCTGTTTAACCAGTAGACCTTGTGCCAACAGAACTACCTTGGTATCGACTGTAGTAAATGTCATCAGCAGTTTCAGTGAGTTTTTACACCCTTCTTTTGATAAGGAGTCATAAGGAGCCATTTGTTTAAATCAAATAATTCAATTTGATCACGGATACTATTCGAGTGCAATCCTTATCAGTATTATATTATCCTTACCCTTATTCATGAACATAGTACTTTTCATGGTTGAATCGTACTAAACCAGGAACCACTTCATGACGTCCTTCATTTTAAATACATTTTATTTAATCAATAGGTCCTCTGCCAAATGGACTGCGTTAGTCATTTCTGTCGAGTCATTGTTTCTGCGAGTAGCTGGCTTTGGACTCGCACATACAGCGAGATTCTCATCTCTTAGTTTGGAACGATGGGGAACCTTTATTCTTTATTCTAACCAATTCAATTATTGCACATACCATTCCAATACAATTCCCATCACCAGACTCTCATCAGGAATGTAGTTTTTATCGTGGATGATGATCACACCGTTTCATTCAAGTCTAAAGCCGCCTTGCTCCTTTACCTCCAGAGGTATGGTGACGTGATTTGGTCTCATAATAAGACAAACTTTTTCATGGGATGATATTTCATCCCGAAATTGTGACAATGAGAAATTTCCAGGTTATTTTAGATAAGATGCTCAAAAAATAACGAATTTTAACTATAAAATTTTATCTATAAATGTTACTAGTAGCAAGCTGAGAGTGGCACGAAACTGATAACTGGTGCAAAAGATGCCTTGGGATAACTACTGTGCGTTCTGCAGCTCTTATCTTTTCCATGGTACGCCAAAACATAATTCTCTTGGTAATCAACTTGGTTTCCAATGCATCTCATAAGCGCCAAGTTTTCCATCATTTCAGAGTTACAAACAAGCTTTGTCGAGAATATTTTAACAGTGTCTTTGAATTTTCATCTGGAATTTCGTCAGCTCACACATCTCCTTTTTAAAATTTGAGTAAATGCTCGCATTCTTTTTAAAATTGAAAATTAATGTTTTAAGAAGCACTGGTTCAAAACAGGCAATAACTTTGCAACCGGCGTCCCAAAGGAAGTTACACTTATAAGTTTTCTGTATTTTTCCTTGGTTTTTTCTTCTCGTTTTATTGATTTATTTTTAAATTTTGTTCATAAATTGTGTACGCATTTTCTGCTAAATATGTCGAATCTCCTATTGCAAAAGTGATTATGTTTGTGAATCAGAGAAGCCACGTTGGATTTGGTTGAAGTCCTAATCGGGACAAGCACTCTGGTGGCACATGCGTAAATTGCAGGAATATTCAAACGAAATTCACGCTGTCGTCTCAATGATGGCAACAAGAGAGCAAATTTCAAGGTAAGGCCAAAATGTGTCTCATCTTCGAACAGTCGACGTCGCCAGATCCTTAATGAAACGTGCCGTATATCGGCAATATTTTTTAAACAGGGACTGTTGTCTATCATTTTGAGTTAGATTAAATTTTTCTTAATTATTATTCACTGATAGACATAACAGCTTCATCGCACTAAAAATCAATGAGAATCAATACTGCACTCACCATACAGATACTGTTCAAATGATCTGCGCAAATGTTCCTCATCTCTAAACCATATCAGTTGTTCCCGGCGCAAATTTTCCTGTGGAAATCGTCCAATATTTTGAACTTGTGCATCACGTGGCTTATCAAGGATCGTCTGATTTTTGAGGTGGTTCCACGTTGGATGCCACAGGTCAAAGCGTCAAAATGGCCTCTACTGGCTCGTCAGTATTTTTTTCAGATTCTATCAATGAATCCAGCCTAGCTTGCGTTTACTTAGAACTGTAAGAACTCCAGACCACAGATAAGATCGATATATAAAACCACAGAGCAAACTACACTGTTTTCATGTTTAACTATATGATGAATATTTTCGTTTGATGAAACGAGATGTATTCGATACAATTATAGGCAATTTATGGCAAGTTAATGGCGCACCTTGGTAGACTATCAAGGATATAATAATTCATTTACTGACGAGCTGATTGCAAAAAACTAAAACTGCCACAGCACCCATCTATGGAGTACAAAGTTGAAGTAATATTCCATTGCAATTTTTTTCACCTAGTGTTCGGCATTTTTTTCGAAAAAATTGCGCGGATAATAAATCTTGCAATCAACAAGAATATCTTCCAGGTAATCTCTCCTGGCATAAATAAAAATACCAAGCTCTTGTTTTACATTATCAATAAAAAGTTACATTGTCCTCGGCATATGAAAATTATTTATCAGACTGTTAACTGCATTGCAAAGGAACAGGAATGCGAACGGCATGCTGTCCACTATAGTTGGTGCAAACATTCTATGAATTCTTAGACGTGCTGCACTTACATACGTTTCCCACTGCCATAAGCCATCACAAGAATATGATTAAACGTCCAACCATTCCTCATCATTAACGTGTCTAAGTACACTGATACCTGATTACATATGCTGCACACCGTATGTGTATCTCATCTCATTATATCGCCGGATCAATTTGTCAAATAGCTCCAAACGGAAAAGAAAAATCGCTTCCAGTTTACATTATCCGCGCAACGAGATGGACATTCGGCCGGCATACACAATTTGTCCAGCAATTTATTAATATTCCATTAACATATTCGCCCGCCGGCCAGCAACTGACCAGTTAAGCAGATCTACGAAAGAGAGAGTAAAGTATTATAAAGTACCCGTGCCTGAAGTTAACAACGAACTTGCACCATCCTTCGCCAATCCGGCGTTGAAGCTGCATGTTAAAGTTGCCGTGAACCCGCACCAGGAACCTTTAGAATATGATTTATGCAATTTGATGTCCAGTTGATTCACACTGTGCAACGACCACATGGTGATCCAATGTTTTTATTCTTCACTTGAAGCTATCATGGGTTCAAATAAACTACCAATTTCATCCTTGCATTTCTAGAAACTACACTACGGCTTGAAATGATAGTCAACATTTTGAAAACACCAACTTAAAGGCTCCTCCACTGTTCATTGGCGGAAAAGACTAATCACATATAAAGCACGATTGGGCGTTTTAAATGTCAATTGATTGTTTATCGAAAGGATATCAACTTCGATGGATTCTTCACTAATTTATAGAAAGTAAAACTCATGAATACTAATGTTAGAAGTCATGAATAGCCAGGAAAAATTAGAAGGATAAAACTACCATTTCGAAAATACTTATAGAAAATGAACTATTCAATGAAAGTTGCAGAAAAGGATTAACACTGCGGATTATTGATTGCACTACAGTCGACTTTGATCTGCATATGTATCTGTATCTCATATATGAAAATGCTGTTTCCACCACATTTCAGCCGTAGCGGCTCAACAGAACTTCTTTGAGCAGAATCATACGTGTCCTTGATTATTTCCTGACCATGAGATGCATATCATTGAGAAACTCCTTGCCTGCTTTCATACAAGAAACCCAAACCTTCTACATAGGAACCATCCCTCTGCACTCTCTAAATAAATATTATTTAGAACCCCTTTTTCGGACTCTCTATGGAAAAGAGTACCCTATCCTATTTATTCGTAATCCCAAATATTGCTCCAGTGAAACGCACTTACATCCACCGTGCCACCGTGTCCACTATTCATTTTTTTCTTTACAAGATTTGCTAGATTTAACGTAAAAAGTAAGATTTCAGGGTGAAAAATAAACACAAAATAATTGTCCTAGGTTCCAGTATAAAGTCAGAAAACGTGCAGTGAATTGTCTTATAGATATAATTTGTATTGAAAACGCGATAAAAATTCGCTCATAAACTAAAGATCCAGAAGCTTTTAAATAGTCCTTTAGCGAGGATACGTTTCAGCTACTTGAAATCATAATAAGCTCATTCAGCTCCAATGCACAGAGAACGAGCTGATGATACCTACAAATCCAAAACGCGGTTTCACCAAAAAGAACAACATGACCAGCATGGACACAACAAACAATCTGATTTCAGTTTCGACGACAATAAAACAAGGTTCTTTATAAGTTTATTGCTCAAACTTAAGCCGGCCATCGCAGATTGCCCTAAATTATTTCAAATAAAATTGCTTAAAGTATCACGGTATTGTTTTTGGCGAGGAGGCGAGGGCTGTTCACACCCTGAATGTGTGACGCTTAGACGTGCAATGGTTCTGAACTACCCACTAAACACCTCTCCTGTCAGCCTGAGAACCCAGCCTGGAACCGTTTGGTACATTACTTCGGGCTAAGCCTCGTATCCATACGCCTTCAGATCATGGGAAGTTCCTCTCCAACGGGAAGGAGGGGGGAGGACCGAAGTGCTAGAAAAGAGATCTCTCCATCTCTGACGCCTCCTTAGGCTTCAGTTTAACTTTTTCCAGTATAAGCAACGCCCGAGGATATTGTAACACGCAATTTCATTTCCCAACCAATTTCTGCATTTTCCGACTATACTGTCTGGACAGAGCTCTTCAATTTCGCTGAAGTCATCCCCACGCTGCTCACTGCATATTTTGCAAGAGAATCATGTGTGACAGGTATCATCTCTCGTACGAAACATGCAGTTAGTAGACCGTGACCTGTCAATCTTGTGCTAGATGTGTTGTGCCGCTTAAGAGCTGGGTTAAGTAGAAATTGGTGTCATCATGCAATTCATTGAGCCACGATCTCAGGTCAATGATCAGGCAAGCAATCTACCTTAACTTTGTGCTCTACTGCCAGGACTGTCTCTCTTCGTTGGTGACCCCTCCTCTACTGTCTTCGCTTTTAAGCAGTTAAAGATTTCTTCAGCCTCTCGCAAGGAGGGCGAGATGTCACAGTATTAGGATCCAACACTGCAACTCAGTTTTAACGTATTTTAATCCTTCTTTTATACTGCTAGGAATGCCAATATTCTCCTTGAAGATTTTCAAAACTTATTGGCAATTAACGTATATTTAACGTCTTTTGAGGATCACATTTCTAAATGAAATATTGAATATTTTGTTTTAAGGCGTACAATTCCAGCTTATGTTGAATGGAAGAGCTAGAAAGCCTGATAACATTTTGGGAATACAAATTTGAAAGGAGAACTGAGGATGATTGGAATACTTTACTTTTCTATTGGTTTTTTGTGTTGGATTTAAAACGTCACTTGGTAAAATTTAAAATAACTTGAGTGAATAATTGCAAGATTCAACTTAAATCCAACGAGGAGGACAATTTTCGACGTAGGAAACAATAAGTAGAGTATACTTCATACCCTGATGCTTCCAACATTGGCACACCTATTTGTCCATTCATTTCTGTAAACAGTACTTCACTAATCTACACATGTCTTTGATCTTATCCGTTTTTCTAATTTTGTTCCAGTGGTTCCATCAAACCTCCTTAAGGATACTGTTTATTAGATGCAAATGCGGACGGGTATTCTAAAGGCAGTTTAGAATGGATAACATGAACCATATTCGTTATTATTTCGTGATTTATATGTCTTAACCTTCCATTAGTTGGTTCCAAAATCCAACCAATTTTTTTATGGTTTTATTCTTGTTTTAAGCACAAAATAAGGAAGGAAGCTATATATTACTTAGCATGCTTCAGCTTTGATAAGATCGTGTTGACTATATCACAAGTTGAGTTCCTACCATCGGCTGTCAAATCATCTGTCAACGCCTTCTGAAGTTATTTTCCTCCTTGAAACTCTCCCAATCTTATTTTTTCTGATTTAGCCTTGATTGCCCTGCCAAATTGAAAGAGGACCAGAAAAGGAAGAGAATACAGCACCTCTTTCACGCTGATCCTGAACATTGGCTTGGTGATCACTATAATGAGTCTACAAGTGCAACTAAAGCGAAGAAGTATGAATTTTATTTAGGAGCCGCATATCACCTTCGGAGGATCCAAATTAGTAGTCAGAGTAAGAATTAGCTGACACGAGTTTTCGGTCCTCGGGAGTTTTCGGTCCGCTGGAGTTTTCGGTCCTCTGGGGTATAGAGTGCACGTTTGAAATTAAGGTGGGGCTGAACTATTTGGAATCGAAAAATACTCCATTCAGCTATTAGTATTGGTATTGATAGGTGTTGGCCAAACTTTCGGTCCAAAAGTGACCAAGATGAAAGTTAAGTTGCTCTGTATTGCAAGTTGGAATCGCTTGAAGGAAGCCTGAAACTCAATCAGGATGTATTCCCTTGGTACTTTGAAAAAATCAAAGCAAATGTCATTCCGACCCAGCGAGATATTTGACCGTAGAAACTTTCCAGATTTGAGATAATGCTAGCTTTACGATTCGAGTCTTAAAAGGCGCTTAAAATAAAAGGATCTCTTCAAGAAAATTCTAGCACTTCCTCTGCATTTAAAGTTAAAGTTCCTGTCCCTTCGTATGCAAACGAAGTCGAAGATGTTAATCAGAGTATTTTAAGTTAAGATATTAAGAACAAAGAAGGTAGAATGTAGTAAGGGGAAAGAAGGATCGATAGAAAGTGACGGATAGTAACACGACAGTGTAAACACAACAAATTGCAGACGCTTCGAAAAAAAAAAACCCAATCTAACTGGATTTAACCAGGGTTAGTAGATTTTTCCTGCGGTGGTAAGTCTTCTCTCATACTTAAATTTATTTAAAATTACTTTTACATAATTTGATAAAAAATAATAACAACCTTATAATGCCGCAGTTAAATGCAACGTACCTATAAATCAACCATTGGTTGCTCTATCTGTTCCTGCTAGGAGCTTCCCGGGAATATTTTTCCTGCTTTTAGGATTATGCAATGGTATTACTTTCTTACAATGCTTTTTTCTTCTTGTCGTCCATACGAGTTTCAGTAAAAAAGAGTCCATACAATTACGTTTCGATCCGATTTAGTTCTCTTTTATTATCTTTGGCGTTTAAATTTCACTTTCTATATCCTAATGGAGAACGTCCCAAAGTAGCATAAATACAAACAGTGACCCGCCTCCACGTCAACTTCTCTTAGAAAGAAAACAAGTGCAAGTAGATTTATATTTTATCCCTTTTCTCGCAAAAGCTTTGTGATAGGCATACTTGCTTTACCCACAAATGAAAGGAAATTTTTCAATCCAAAAATATTATTTTACATTTTGATTGAATCCCTGCAGATCACTTATTGCAAAGTTCTCGCTATTTTATAACTTCGAAGTACTATAAGGTTCTTCGTAGCTTGGTTCCCTACTCAGGGCTTGTCTTCTATTCCTCAGCTCTCAGCTCCTCTGAATGTTTATGGTGGCAGATTTAAGGTATGCAATGATTGAGAACTTATTTTGACGTTCAAAAGGATAGATTAAGTTTGTGCCACACAATAAATTCTAGAAGATTTGCGTTTTGGTTTTTGGAATTGTCGAACTAAGTTACTTCCAATTTTATTGACAGGCTCGGTGGCTGCTTCTTCATATCCTTTCGTTCTATTTTAATGTGCCTTTAGCGTTTAAATGTGTCGAGAATACTTTTTTGAGTCATGAGTATACTACTTCTAGCTAATAGGCCTTGCAGATCTTATCTTTGTCTTCTCCTCATATGAGGTTTCTCCAATGCGATGGAAAAAAAGGGTCGGTAGAATTTGCTTAGACTCATTACTTGACTATCATAATAAAACCTTAAAAGTAAATAGAAATAAATAACCAATTGCTTCAATATTTTGTATCCCCTCCGTTCGCTGGAATTATTCATTGTGCTCATGCGGAGATCATTGCAACATTTATAAAGTTCGCTTCTAAGCTTGCTTACAGTATTGTAAAGCCTTTGATTCAAATAAATTTGACATGGTATCATACCCCAGACGTTTTCAACTACGTTTAAGAGCAGACTAAAAGCCAGACACTGCATAAAAGAAATATTCATAGTCGGAACCCATTTCTTTGTATTTCTTTGCACTTTCAAAAAGTGCCGAATTTAAGTTTGGAATTAGCTTGGATGCAAATTGTGCGCACTGAATCAATAATCAAAATCGTTTTGCCTGGTTGGAAGAAAAGGAATAGAGTCATTTTTTAAAAACAATCATTATGAATTGTGATGCAGCTTCTGTCAAACATAACGATGTATGCCAAAACATTTGATCTAAGGATTGTATGATCAAAAATTTCATGCAAGCAAGTAAGATTTATCTGTTTCCAATTTTCTCTGTCAAAAATTTTTGGCTTTAAGGCTGTTATAAACTGAACTTTGTTTTTATCTAATCTTGTTTAATACCGTTCATCTCCTAAAATTAGTGACGACAATTTCAACATAAGGCCGAATTCGTAGCGTTACTACCAACAATCGATCATTACCAAATCAAATTCCTTATTTAGCGTAATCTAATCGATGTTCTCAGTATAGCATTTGTATTTGTAAACTAAACTCCAAGGATCTAAGGAGAAGGCGAGACACGTATGAACGTTCTATCGAAATCATCCCACACATTCTGATCATTATGTTAAGCATATGATGGTTTCCATTCAACAACGTGCCACATGTTTAACATTGTGTAGCAGATTTGTTTCTCTTTCTACGGGCTTCTCCCTTAGAGTTAAAAAGCTAGTTCGTAGTTTATGTTCTATTTACTACATAGGGTCTTTTTTCCTCTTTCTATGGGCAGCTCCCTGGCAGTGTCAGAACTATTTCGCTGGTATAATGTGATTAAGGACAGGGAAAAATATTTTTTAAAACTGTCGTTCGATACTGGCCGTATCCAAGTATTTGATGAAGGTAGACGAGCCGTGTCAAAAGACTCATAAGTAATATCATTTTCGACCTAAGAAAGCTTTCATTATTTTCTAAAAAAAAGATCTAGTACTATAACTATACTGCAGAGGAGCGAGACAAAGAAAAGAAATACTAAATTAAATTTTCTATTCACCAAAAATGATTCAAATATAGTTATTCAGAATAAATCCTTTTGCATTCTTTGAAAACAGGCGACCATTTTGTGGTTAGGTGTTCGCCTTTTGCTATTCTTCAATGCCTATGACATGCTTAAGCTTCAGTAACTTCCATATATTTTCGTGTGATCTTCGTCTAACTCAAAATACACAAAGTCTATCATATGTGTTTGGCGAAATTCCTTCATTTGATTTATTGCTATTCACACTGAGGTTATTATAATAGGCTCATAAATAAATGTATTCTCAACCAATGTCGTATATATAAACTAACAATCTGGCAGATAGAAGAATAACAAAACGCACTTGCAAACGCTATTCAATTATTTCGGTCCATCTCATCATCCATCAAGACAATTTGCTGACATATCATTTGATCTCTGCAATTTCTTTTTGGCCGGCAAAGAGACAACATTCAAGACGAATTCAATTTGCACAAGACATTTCCTCCATAAGGCTGATATCACTCCTACGTAATGGACGTCTTAGATATAGGAAATACTTGCAAAAATCACCCGACCATATTTTTTTTCAACTCTCTTTGCTCGTATTCCGGAAGTGGAGAAGCAAACAGTGAGCACAGTGGCAAAAGTCCAACTGAAAAGGATATCGTTCAGCAGTAGGCTGTATGCAAACGTGTACTTGACTATCTATGAGTTGTTCAAGGGAAGATATATCCTGTGGGATGGAAATCTTGAATTTGACCATATTGAAGTTGAAATTTCAATTAGGATGTGGGATTTTGAACACGACTAGTTGCCCGTATTAAAGGGAATTATGTATGACTCCAAATTGAGACGGTAACATGATATTTGGTTTGGGGGTTGGACGAATTTCATTTATTTGATAAAAAAGAAAAAGAAAGAGCCAAACAAGTTCATAACTTTTTGACCCATGTATGAACTTTGAAATGAATAATGGAGTTTAAAAATAAATTGAATCTTTTTTTGAAATATTTGCCTCAATCAAAGTTCGTGATCAATTTGATGAACATATGGTTCGGCAAACTGACACGTAGGCTAACATTTATAATCTCTACCTAACCTAAACAGTGAATTTTGTTCAGTTTATGCTTATATCAACAGCGATTCATATGATTTTAACTCCGTCTGATTCTTTAAGATCAATTATACTGAGAATAAAACTGAATAAAAAATTCATATCAACACTAGATTATTTGCATTTAATATACTGAGTTCATCAAAACATGTTGGAGCTGTTTATTTCTTCCAATATTACCTCTTTCCCCAATGTTACCCTACGATACGGCGTTCCTAACCTTTCTTTGTTGCACCAATCGTAGATCGTCCAGCACTGAATGCATATTGCTGGGGAGAAAGGCGTACCCCCTGCAGCTCGGATGGCCTCCCAGAGTCTTTTTCTCTAATGAGATTGTCAAGCACTTTCGCAGTGGCTATAAGCATACATACTGGCCGATATACAAATGGTTGTTCCCGATTTCTCTTCTCTTTTTTATCAGCACAAGACTCGCTCCTCCCAGCATTTTGGGACTGTGCAATATAACTGGACAAAGTTATAGCACAAGCTATACCACTAAGGGTGGAATGCCGTATGGTCCTGTGGCCATTTGATTTTTGCAGTCTGCACCGCGCTGTACAGCTCTATGGCACTCAAAAACGGACAGAAACCAGGAAAAATTCTTTCTATAAAAGTTTTCTTTCAATAAAAATGAAATTTCTATAAAAGTATCAAAAATCCTAGTAAACGGGAGGCAGTGGGAACAGCGCGTGGACAACTTTGTCCATTTTAACTGCCTTAAGCGCATAAGGCGTTCATAACGCTCCAAGCTTCTGCGTGCCAACCTTAAAACCAAAGCCGTACGAGTCCTTGCTGATTTGTTCAATAAAATTTAGGGATTTTCTTTCATTGATCCACATGCAGAGGAATTCTCTAGCTGAGCAGTATGCCAGCATTCAGGAAACTGACACACCTCAATCCCTTAGACGTTGGACTTCGCAGCGAAGTCTGTAGCAATCTCTTTGCTTTTCGGCAACTTATGCGAACCACCAGTATCCAGTAGGCTTGCCATTTCAGGCAAGTTTCTTGGGCTTAGAAAAGTCACACGTAGAGGTGATGAGATTCATGGTGGAGCTCACCACGTTCCCGGCCGAGACTCCCCTAGTCCCGCCATGGTTTCACCACCGATGAGGACTATGCTGACCACGTCAACATCTATTTCAGTAATGTTCCAACCTATGACTGAATGTCGGGTTGTAGCGTCCAATGCATATATCCAATGCAATGGCACTTATGACAGCCAGTTAAGATCACTCTTTGAAGAATTTTACTCTTTAGGACGTATACTTTTGGGCGTATACCTTACCCTAAAGCTAGCTGCCTAGAAAGAGTTCGTCTAGTGCATGCTTCTTCTTTTTTGACGTCCACAACACAATCAATCTCCCTTATTTCCAAAGTGGCGATGATATCGAGATAACAGGCTCAGAGCTAAGGAGTTTCTGGGCGGCACTTTCGAACAAGCCGACTTTTAGCCATTGACTCCAATCCGAGTTCCACTAGAAGGCGATCCATTTTGGTGGCTCGTACCGTACGTATGCAGATTCCTGTTTATCGGGCTTAAAACTTTACTTTCTTTTTTGAAGGCATTGTTGTAAGTCCCCCACTCCGCTGACATAATCAGTATAGTATCCCTCAGTTGCTTGTGACTGGTCTCTTTAGACTCTTTTTTTGTATCTTCATTGATATTCTTTCGAACGTTGGTTGCGTTTTTCATTATTTTAAGACATTTGAGATAGTTTAGATAGTTTTATTTTAAGTTTCGATAGTTCCAACCCCTCAACCGCGTTCCTAGAAGTTTTTGCTCCATTGGATTGAAAAAGGTAAACTTAAGCAGGACGAGTGGTTTGGACACACACCTTCATCGCAAATGCGAAACGTTCAATCAACTATTGCTTGCCCCTTGTCTTCCCATCGCTCTGCGTCGTCTGGGATATTCTTTTTGACGATTCCTGCAGAAATTTTGGCCTCCTGGCGAGCATGCTTGCCTCTATCATTTGATCACTTTTAGCAGTTGATTCTTCAGTGGCCAAGTGTTTCGACGCTAAGAAATGCCGTAGCGAATTGTCTCCAGCCTGATTACCGAAGCGAAATCGGATGAGACCATGGTTCCCAATCACGACGGAGTGTATAAATCCCCCATCTACAAATTCATCCACGTATCATAATTAATTTATAGGTACCGTTCTTATATTGGGTTAGAACCCTTTTCGGTAGTGTTAAATAAAAGTGAAAATATACCTTTTAAACCTCGTTTGTGGGGCTTCATCTAGGTTTCGAGGTTTCTGAAAGACGTTTTTGTTTGCACAAAGCGTGTATTGTTTCCAAATATTTTTTGGTTTTTTTCGGATTTGTTTCTTGTTTATTGATAGAAATAGTTGAATAAGGCAATATCATTAAGTTTTGCTTTGATTTGCTATAACTACTTTGGGAGCAATTGATATTATAGAAAACGCATTTGGAGAGGAGTGTATCAGCAAAGCATGAATGAAAGCTTGGTGAAAGTGGTTTAAAGGTGGCCGCACGTGCGTTGGCCACATACCAACCTTCGAGAGCAATCACATCAAAAAACATCCAACTTTTGTGACTTGCGATTGGCGGATATTGTCAGTTGACTATATGTGAACTAGGATGTGATCTTGAAATGCCAAAGACTTCTCTTTGAAGAATTTCAATCGAGAAGTTAGGAATGACTCGTGTGTTCGCAACAGTTCAACAGTCCGAAAAATTGCTAGCAGAACAGGAAGATCTGGATTTTGAAAGCACGCAGCACAATTTGGAAATGTACCCTAAATATATATAAAAATATCACTGAATCATAGATTAATGGCTGTGTTCCGGAAAGAAAGCGATAGTTTTCACGGAAGCATTGTGAATCGTCAAGGACAAGAAAAGTTAAAGTTAAAGGGAGTAAAGTTAAGCCGATTTGAAAATGCTCTTCAAAGGAAATCGGTAAGACGACAAATAGACGGTTGAAATGAATGCGACTAATGCCTTGAAGACAATTTCGAAAACTGACATCCAGGACTGCTTCTAGTTCGCTTTAATGACTCAGAAAAAATAGTCAGCAGGCTCTTGTGAAGAAAAGAACGCTAACTTAAGCCACAATTATTCATATGAACTATAAAAACGGCGCAAATCTCGCGCTCAAGACAAACATACAAATTTCGCGAAACTAAAGAGTCGTAAAAAGTTTCCACACCCTTTTCTTGTGATTTTCCAAGCCAATCGTGAAATACTTACGCTATGGTGGATACTATTGGATAATAAGGAAATGAGAAGTTAGAATTTCGATAGTTATTATGCTTAACAACTTACTCATTCTCTATGAATTTCTAATTAACAGCAACAGCGATTCTGTCCTTCATTAGTGTCTCTCGCATAGGAACTATTCGCACTCCGAATAAAATTAACGTTGTGCATTCTAATCAAATGCAGAAAGATTGGCAATAATACTTTATTGATGTAAGACGTAACAGAAAGAATTGCAATTAGTTGTAGTAACTCATGTTTCCCATTGTATTTTAATGATGAACTCGCACCAATGCAAGACACACGAGAATGTTTCCTCATTCAGCGGACTCTGTAATTAATGTCTGCCAATAAAAGTTGAGGCAAGAAAACTGTCTTTCCGGGTTCATTGAGAAATTCCTTTCTATTCGGCAGTAGATGATTGAGCATATCCTGCCATACTCGTAGATGCAAGATAGATAGGCATGTGTGATATGTTTAGTTGAATTTATTGTTGGACTGGAAGATAGAAGTGCAATTCGATGTGCTAATTGAAAATTTTCAAAACTAGCAAGTACCTGGAAAATCATTCAATTAACAAATCCATTCAACCAATGGCTGGGAAAGCATAAACTCAATCAATTACATTATAATTCTGCAAGCATATATGCCTGTCGCTAATGAACTTGGTCCTTACCTTGAGGTTTCTGCATGAAATTGACAAGGGATTAGAGTGTATCGAGGCAACGAGCAGCATTATCATCTTCATTAAGTTAATTTGCATGTATATCTTTAATAATTCAAAAATTATCACCCAATGAACGAAAATTGCCATCAAACATCCAACTGTTAGTAATCAAGTTTGTTCATTAGCACATTTTTCCCACAAATAATTTTCTTGGGCTGTATTTTTCCGGCGCATGAACTTCATTTTACGCCTATGCACACGATTTACGCTGGACTGTCTTCCCATGGCAGATATTACAGTCAATCATGCTGCACCTTTTCATAGGAGCTTGCACTTATTCAATAAATTTCCACGCTCTATTTGTTCTCCAATGGAAAACAGTTTAAACTTTTTGGAGTAGATTCGATGCCATTGACAGAAAAACTTCGACAATAGATTGAAAATGCCATCGCACCAAAGTGCTAAGTTTCGAATATCAGTAAAAAGGTACAGACCACACCACGAACAGGATAAAGAACTTCTTTCAACTTTTTCTTATGGTCTTTAGGTATGTCTGTCGATAATTTACAGCTTCATGCTTGACTGGACCAAATGAAGGGTTTTGTGGAAATTTGACTAGATGCCTATTTATTATAGAGGTTTCGAGGTGGTGATGGCTGTAACCACATTGGTTACAATGCACAGCATGCCCAGTGTCCCCAATTTTTTCTAGTAGGAGTTACGCGTGTGCCATATAACATGTCTGTTGATGCTGAGCTTCCGGCACTTCTTTTGCGCGTTTGTTGCACCAGGAATTGGCAAAGGAAACAAGCTAAAGTACGTCCAGCATGAGCATTCGCTACGCAAGTATCTGATTAGTACCTTGGAACGGTACGAATTGGAAGTACCAATTAAATTTGTTCAACACCTTTAGTTCGCCTCGACTACGGCCCGACTAGGGATTTTATAGTTATTGGAAACAAATTTGCGAAAATTGAGTGAATATTTCAATCCTAGACGTTAAAGACGTACCAGGGCTTTGTGGCCAAGCATCAACATCAGAAATATATTCAAGCCTGTGGACCTTAATGACCACAATTTCGACGTGGCTTTCACAAAGTGTATTGAATTTTAGTAGTAGAAAACTTCCTATCTCCTGTAAGAGCTGACGGCGATGCATTGTAGTCATTATACCACTTTGTATTCATCTAATGCTCCATTATAACTACACAACTCTCGCTGTGCCGTAACATTCTAAGACGATTGAAATGATTAATTAAAAAAAATCTCGAGGAAATAAAGGGCCGATCGAACTCAGATTTCCCGCTGCGCCGTGAAAATGAATGAGCGTGCGGATGTGATGGCAACAAAGTGTTGGACATTTTCTACAAGTCATAGTGTTTCGGTGGGTTTTTGAAGGTTTCTCTGGCGTTGTCGACGAGGTGAGAGATGTTTTGCACTTCTCGAGACACTTCCTGGAACGATGTACCTTAAGATGTTTCCAATGAATTACGACGATGAGCATCTTGTTCGGCATCGTTTAACACGCAAGTGAAAAAGACCATCGAACGCCGTCGATACTGTGGTACTTCATTAGAGATAGCTTTTCAATTATTATTTAATTTCCGAAGAAATGACGTTGCCAAAATGAAAGGCGAAATGAGAGAATGATGGCTCAGCGAAATTTAACATGTACCTAAACAGCTGGAATTAATATTAATAAAATGCTTGAAATGTTTTTGTATTGACGATGTGGAAAGCGATCTGCTTAATTGTACTGCATAACTTTCCATTTGGATTCAATGGAGTGAACATAATAATTCTTGATTCCCAACGGGGAACGTTTTATTAATTGAAACAGTTGAAATTAATTTATTAACTTCTGCCCCATATATTTTCGAGCCGGATGGAAAACTATTCAAATTAAAATATATTTAGGATTCATTCGAATTTCATTAAATTTATTCATGTAAAAATAAATTACGTCGACCCAGAACAGTATAAAGTTCCCGGAATACGCATATGAATCAGGAACACACTCTGCAAAGACTGATGGAATGTTTCCTGTCTACATTATTTTATACCGATTGTATGCAATTGAGTATTTTCTTCATCATCAATATAAGTTTCAGCAGATTTTTATCAAATGCTGATTTCCAGAGGTTTAATTTCTTCACTGCATCTAGGATACAGAATTTGCATCATTAAGTCAAGAAATTCATTGTTCATGTACCTGTGATATTGTTTGTATTTTTAGTGAAAAATTTAACAAAACCCTCAGCTAGCCAAAAATTATTTATCTTATGTCAGGTACGATCTTCGTCAAAATCTAATTAAACTATCTCTGGATCCATCGCCATCGTCTAGGACTCTAGATGACAGTTGGTCATTAGACAACAAAGTGATTTGATGCATGGATTCAAGAAATTTTCGGCTTTTGTTCATTAGATTTGCTTTGTGCAAATTTCGGATGAGTCCTAGGGTTTGCCATTTGCATTTATCAAAAAGCGATGCCAAGTATCTTGAACTTTAAAGTATTTCATGCGATAAGATTGGATAGCCTAAGAAGTATCGAACCTTTTTTGTGAGTAGATAGTATCCGTTGTCATATATCGGGCAATACTAATCAGATTGAGTCGAACTGACATGCGTTTGAGAGGTGACACTTCCGTCTACAATTTTCATGTGGATTATTTTGTGTCAAAAGTTGTAGTCATTTTAAAATGAGTGCAATTTTTGAAGAAATCATTATATTTTACAATATCACTACAATCAAGGTGAGAATGCATCGCAGGCTCATGAAAAAATTTGTGATCTCTACGGTCAAGATACTTTATCAAAAGACACAGCCAAGAGATGGTTTGCACTCTTTCGCTCGGGAAATTTCAAAGATTCACCTCGCTCAGCTCGACCAAGCACTGAAAAACTCGATGAAATCGTAAAAAATTTTGAAGAAGATCGACAAATTTGCAGCCATGGCATTGCTAAGGAACTGCATATCCATCAACAATCAGTGTTGAACCATTTGCGTAAGGCTGGACACACAAAGAAGCTCGACGTTTGGGTGCCGCATGAATTAGCACAAAAAAAATTTAATCGACCGAATTTCCTTTTGCGAAATGCAAATAAAACGCAACGAAATCGAGCAATTTTCGAAGCAAATCATTACGTGCGATGAAAAATGGGTATGATACGAAAATGTCGGTCGAAAATGATCATTGTCAAAAAATGTGAATCATCAAACGACAAACGACTTCAAAGCCAAGATTGACACCAAATAAGGTTATGCTGTGTGGGATTTGAAGTTAATTGCTTATCACGAAATGCTAGAACCTGGCCAAATACTTAATTCGGCTCTGTACTGTCAGCAATTAACCAGATTTCAACAAGCAATTCAAAAAACCGGCCAGAATCGCTCAATAAAAAGGGCGTTGTCTTCCATCATGACAATGCCAGACCACATACATCTTTGATGACCCGGCAAAAACTGACAGAGCTTGGCTGGGAAGTTTTGATGTATTCACCGTATAGTCCAGACCCTACACCATCAGACTACTATTTGTTTCGGTCTCTGCAAAACTTCCCTAATGAAAAGAAATTCACTTCAAAAATGGATTGTGAAAATAGCTTGGCCAAGTTTTTCGCCGATAAACCACAGAAGTTCTGCAAAGATGGAATAATGGCTCTACCCAAAAAATTGCAAAAGGCAAATAATAGACCATTTGTACTTCAACAAAATCAATTGTAAATAAAAGAAAAATTCAATCGAAAAATGCATAATACTTTTTAGACTTACCAATATATTAGAGCGATGAAATTGGTAAAACTGCGGGTATGGTTTCCTTGGCCATAAAAAATCAATGAAACACCTGTTTTTATTATCTTTTGTTTCATTCCTAATTGAAAATATTGGCTTTATGATTGGAAGTAGTAACACTTTGTTTTATGATATTTTCTCCCCAAAGCGCGGCGTAAAGCAGGCCTTTTTTGATATTAGGCGCGGGCTGCCACCCGTTTAGAGCACTTGCTTATATGTTTTCTACGTCCACCGCTTCTTGGAACAAAACCAGTTAAATCGTCTCCTCGTAGCATCCTAAAAATATTCTATCCTCCTTTAGTATAAAAAGGAATACGACAAGTTCACTGGTTTCCAGGAAACAATGTGTTAATTTAAAAATCTGTTTAGTTTACTTCTCCGTGTTTAGTTAACCTTACAAAGGAAATGTTGACGTGATTTAAAGACCTGAAAATATTTGATGTAAATAGCCAAGGATATTTACTTTGTAACAACTCGAACGCAAAACGTCAGCGATGGAATTGTTTCAGTTCAAACAAAATTGGCAGAGCTCAATTTGGCACCATCATTGAGAGAAATATACAGTTGCAATGACCAAATATACCTACAAATTATACCCACTAAGGCAATGACTAAACATTATATCTTGTCATGAGTGAAGGAGCATTCATCACCTCAGACAAAACATTGTTGTAAGCTCTTTTCCTCACCTATCCTTGCAGTTACAATCTCCATCATGACAGACGTATGTCTAGAAAACTTGGAAGCATATCCTCAGTCACAAACATTGATTAAGCAGCCACACGTTATCTATTCGGTGAAACGTAATCAATCTGCGCAATATGAGCTACAATTCGAAGTTCGGTAAACTCAATTACAATGCCCAGAAAGGACGAAAACACAATTAAATCTTTAAAAAAATTTAAAACTTTTATTATGTTCCGAACCTACGAAGGAGAAACAACAGTGATATTGATTATTTTAAGCAAGCCAAGCTTCTTACAGACAAAACTTATATTACCAGAATACAACCAGCTCAATGCATAGAAAAACAATAAAATTATTGGTTACATAACTTTTTAGTTCATTGCCTCAGCAGATATTGGTCTCCGTTAGCGGAAGGATCACACTGAGAGCGCTTATCGAGTTGCTTAAACTCTAAAATCACCAAAGCCCCAGTCCAAGATAAGAACCCTTAAAAACAATGAAACACCTTCCTAGAAACTCTGTCCCCCATATGGTAAATGACTGATAACAATTTCTTTTTTTCCCGTTTTGTGGAAACATTCATTAATTCTACCCATTCACAAACCGGGTGAAACTGCCCACGCCCCAGCAACCATGGACCAAAAAGTCTCCTTTCGGGGCTCGGTAAACTGCTAATGAAACTAATACTGATGCAGATGAATCAGTAGGTTGAAAATGAAAGGACCCTGACTATCTACAAATTTGGTTTCAGGCATGGATATTCGACTTAGCACCAACTATGCCGGTTCACTAAGAACATAAGACGTGTAAGTGAGGCAAAATTAGATATTGAAGAAGTATCTTTTTCAATATCTAATTTCAATTTAATTTAATACTTTTTCAATATCTTTAAACATTAAAAATGTACTAAATTTTGTTTGGCATAGTGGCCTTTTCTTTAAACTGCCTCAACTTGGTATTCCAAATGATTTGGTAAAATTTATATACTCCTTGAAAATATTTGGTTAAAGTATCAGACATCTTATCTATCTGTCTAATAAGGGTTCTTGCCTGGGTCCACTACTTTTTAGCATTCATACGGCAGACATACCTGCGCATAATCATTGCAAAACGTCTCTATTGGTTGATGATTAATGTTCATATGATCCTAGATTCATATTCATGTGATGAATGTAAACCTAGAAAACCTGGATCGATATTACTTTCATTGGAAATCAAAACTGAACTTCTCTAAAACTCAGGTGATCTTTTTCACAAAGAAAAGAAGCACAGCTTGTAACCTACGCAGGGGATGAATGCGATGAAGCTTGATATTAAAATTGTAATCCTGCCTGAAATCTCCTATGCATCCTCTCCTTGGATTCAATGCGTTAATTTTTGTAAATTCAAGCTACAAGTTAAGCAAATCTGTTGCCTCAAAATGGTCCACAATGAACATTTCTATTTCTCCAGTGTGACACTCCATCAGTTGCAAGGATTCAAAAATCGTTCCAAGAACGAAGCTTTACAATAAAGGTCATGACTAGCGCTGCAACCAATCCATTATTAAATAATCCAATTAATATGTTGTAACAATGCAAAGCTGTCGCATTACCATAACCAGTTTAAGTCAAACTATCGAACTTATTTTTAATATATTTTAAGATCAATAAAAGTGAACTTACGCTTAAATAAGATTTCTGAATTTTTCATGGGAATATAAGATAAGATATTTAGACATGATATTTAGCTCATCGTTTCCTGGCGGGGGCTCCGTAAATTATTATTGTCTGGATACTGAATGTAAGGATGAGTTCGTTCTGCAAACAAAGAAAGTGCTGTCTTAGCATTTTTAACAATTATAATTTTTATACTTTTTTTTTATACGATTGTTAAGTCATCGTAATAAAAATAAACCGGCAGCACTTCTTCCAAATACAAAGAAGATTTTCATCCCTGACGGACAAAACAGGAGATATTTTCAAAACACTTATTTTGTAAGTTCTAGGCAAGTTTCCAAAAGAGTAAGGTGAACACTGATGGGACCGATCTACTTGGTTCATAATGGCTTGTGGATGAGTTGGGTATTTACATATTGAAAAGTATGGGACTGAGGTACGAGTCTTGTGGGACACGAGCCTTGTAAAACACAATCATAGCTAATTTATCAATTGATGCTGAACCTCGAGATTCAATCCGATATGTTCTATATCTCATGAAGAAAAAAATCATATTGTGCAAGAATATACCGAATATAGAAGAATATAGAAGAATACTGCACTTTATGGACTTTTGAAACACGCTTCCATGTCAAACCATGTCAAATCCTTATTCCATATAGATGCTAAACATGCCAACGATCTATTTTGTACTCAGTGCTAGTATGACGTGCTAAGGACCGCGTAAAAGTAAGTGCTCTCTTCAGAACACTTGCCTGAAGCTACTCTGAAAATAGGAAAGGATATTATTATTATCCACGTATTCAGAAAAATCATTCAAAAAATCTTTGTCCTAACAGTTTTCCAAGCGTCGGAAACATGGTTTTTAATACAAAGTCTTATGGACCTTTTGGATGATTATCAGACTAATCATCCATCCATCCTAATTTATACTGATAAATTTTAATGGAGGAATATACTGGTTTGTTTACAGCCCTTGAAAGCAATCAAATTATATGCATTGTTAATTATCAATCAAATTATGCCATGCAATACTTCAGGACATAGGACATAGTATACTACAGAATAGTAATAGGACAGATTTTTTAAATCAAAATACTCAATAATGGTTTCGATGACAGAGTCTGACCAGCCTTTAATTAGCTCCCCCCTGGTAACAACCCTTCGTTGCTCCCTACGAATACTTTTTACTGTCTCTTAGCTGTCCATACGATTCACATAGCCAGCCCTTTATGGCTTCCGCAGTCTTTTAACCATAAAAACCACCGGCTCGTTGAATCTGTCTTGTAACTCCCACAAATGCAAAGATCATCAGGACATACCAATTGAGATCCATGATGGTGCTTGTCAAAATGTTGTAGAAATGCTGATTGGAAATATTTGTGGGAACGCTCACGGCAACCATACAACTGCAGGAAATTTTGCAAGTAGGAGAAATATTTGTAAGAAGACATTAACTGTTGACGCCTGTTTGAAGATTTCCTGTTTTCGTCGGTCCATTCTCATCAAAAATTGATAACTTTGTTGTCAATGTAATGAAAATGTTAAAAGTCATTGTAGTGAATTCATCCTGATTATTGCTGTCGAATCCACTATATCTGTTGCAAAACCTTTGCTGTTTCGCCTTTGACAAACGTTTGTTGCTCTGAAGATGAGTTAGCCTGACCACCAGTGAGGATGCTACCTCCTTGATATTCTACTCAACGTTTAATTTCGATCTTTTTCAATCGGGATTTCCACAATTCAATACAAACGATGAGCTGAAAATAAAATAATAATGGGAAATTTCGGCGCTTTCGTCAAATGATGAGACTGCTGTTGAAAATTTCTTAGCTAACATAAATATAAAAACTAAATTGATGCTAAAGTGTTGGCACAGTACAACATAGTCAAAACTAACCCAGAGCAGATATTATGTGAAAGTTTAAAAGATCCAAGAAAATGCTGCTTCATCGCAAGTCACCTGTAACAAATCATTTAGATACATCACGTTCCCAAACTTATGCAATAGGAATCCATTCACAACAAACGTCTTCGACCCTGACCCAGCACCATTCTCACCTGTACCTGTGTCCATTTAATGTTATGTTTCAAGTGTTCATACGTCTACGTCTACTAAACAAAGCAAAAAGTAGTCAACGACAACCGACATGGTGTCAATGATGGTACGTGGATGACTTTGCCGAAAAACGAACAAGTTGCTTGAAGAACATCAGCTAAACAAACATCCAATACAAACTGAAGTGGTCAAGTGCCATTAGTGTCCTCTCAACCATGCAAAAAGTTGATCCATCGAAAAATTACAAATTGACACTGTCAGGTTGAATTATTGTTTGGCTCTTGGTACGTTGTACACAATGTTTTTAAAATGTTTGGATTTTTTGTATCTTCCTCTCTTTTTGTTTCTTGCTTGTTGCTTCCCGCCAACTGATGACGGAGTGAGTAATGCTGCTGTGTCACTGGTATCTACAATTGCAATCTTCTTCATCAACAATATTTCTCATAGTTGGTTATGTAGGATTGCAGTTATATATCTGGCACAGGTGAAAGTTAACATCATCTACTAGTCTCATACTGATAGTAATGTCAAAGTTTATAGCAACTTACCCTCTCGACAGTAAAGGAACTTAGCGAGAGGACTGTTTAAACTTCGAAGTATTCGATTGTGCTACATTAACTTAGAATTATTCTTGTCCTTGCAGCATTTGGTAAGATATTAGGGCTTAGGCACTTGAAGCAATGAAAATGAAGCCTAATAAGATTGTTCCGACAAAATATAACACGGCATTTGCCACGAAATCTACTTATATACACAACAAAGTATTATCGGCGAAAAAATACTTCAAGGGCAAAATATTCATCAAATTCAACATAAAAAAAACATTCAACCATAAAAACAATCGCGAGGATTACCTATTCTTCATTTCTGCTGTAATTTTCAAATAAATTTTAAAAAAGGTTCACAACATAAATTGAAGATCAAAACATTAAAGTTAACAAGGATGTTTTCCTCGGGAAGGAGGTCCCGAATTTGAGAATAATATCTAGAAATATATATTATTTAATTCATCATTAAAAGTAATAATTGGCCCCGAACTATTTCTTGTAATTATTTTTTTTCGTTAATTCTTTTTTTAACAGTTAATATTAATATTCCTGTTGCTATACCACGTTCCGATAAATTTCAATAAAAATAAATAAAGAATTCAATTTTGTTGTAAGGCCGACCAAGGTTTGATTGATTAAAGCTATGTTTCACTCTGATGTAATGGAAATTATCTCGAAACAAGATTGTTAGGGTGGCGCAGTAAAGACCCACAGAAGCATCATATCTTTGTTGAATAATTAAAGAAGTATTACAATGCATTACAAACAACAAATTCCGCTTTGCACCTTTAAAGGGATGCTTACAATAACATCAACAAATTCGCAGGAAAAGACACATAAGATATTGAAATTGGATGGCGAACTACTGGAGTTTTTTCAAAGTGAAATACGTACTCGAGTGACATAAAAAAAGAGATGACGAATTCACTGTTCTTAAAAAAGTTTCGTGATATTTGTACCCATAGTTTGATTTGTGGGTACTTCCATCGAAAATCAACTAGTTTCCAGATAATTTCTAAGGCTCACTTTCTTAAAATTTATGAATATTTGAGGAGCAAAAAGTCAGATCCCAAAGCAGCTAGACACATCTGGATTGAACCCATGCCAAAACCCAAAAGATGTCTTTCTAACCTCAGTGACTTTAGGCGTGGAGAATATCCTGGCATTCCACTGCTTTTCTTTTCAAATTTTCTTAAACTACTATCTCAAAAACAAGTCATCAGAACAACGTAACCCTCAAAGCAGTTATTATAAATGACATCACTAATGCATAGGAAAAATTAAAATTGCATCGTCTTACAGAAATCTTGATGAAACGCAACATACCCAGCACCTAAGAGCACTTGCTCTGGAATCTATACAGCCGAAGATTCTTAAACGTATACTAGTCTAAAATGAAGATCGTAACTGGCATTCAATATCCGGCATCCGATACCACAAAACTACATGCCAGCTCAATCAAACACCAGTATCCTGCACTATGCAGATGACTTTTTGACACTAATAGAAAGTAACCAACTGATAAACACTTCAAAAGTGATAGTAAAGATCAGAAGCTACATATGAATCCTTGTGAGGTACTGACCATCAACTTCTTTAGCACTACAAAAACCATCTATAGGATACTTAAAAACACCCACTACAACTGAAACAATAACATCACACTTATAAATTGGCGCAATTAACAGAACTGATTCCTTCAAAGAAGTGAAGGCTCATTTCAATGCCTTTGCCAAGTCCGCCAATGTAATTATAATTCTATGCAGAACTACTAATTACTTTAAGCCTACACTCACTTAACCTGTATAAATAACTCATCAGGCTAATGAAAGCGTTATCACGTTTGTGCATGCTTCAGGATATTACTTTCAAAACATACACAATATTAAAGCTTATATACTGAAAAAGTGTCTTACTCTACGAACCAGCACTTAAAATATTTACGCTTTTGAAATTGCTGCTGAACCTAAAACCTAGTTAAGATCAGAATATCTAACTGGAAAAAACGTAGGTAAATTTATCAATAACAATATCCTTTTTTTGTGTGCGATGCAGACTGGGAGAGTAATCTCAAGAGGAACTGCAAATTTATGAAACATTTATCCATGATGTGTTCAACATACAGAAGAAATAAACCAACCAACCTTTAAGTTGCCTTAAAGCATATTGCCTACCCAGCATCACCCTTTGAGTAATACTAGTTTAGTCAGGCGATAATGCTTTAGGAAAAATCGAGGAAAAATTTCAAACTATGTATTTGAACGGAAAAACATCACTTCAAAAACGATAATAGAGCTTAGAATCATAACAGGGAACAAATCCTCCATGGGCTGAAAAGTCCCGGGTTTTTCAACATGTGGCACCACTATGAAAAGAACATAACACATTTCTTAGGGGTTATGCTTATCTGTCACTACTTCATGTACGGAGTTTCATGACAGTTCGTTTATTCGCTTACAAGCTACAGACTATTGAGTGACACTACTTTCGCCTTCGTAAACAACATGCAAAAACAGGAATATCACGTCTTGATCAAACAATGTTTTTTTATGGGAAAAACTTTTGGACAATCATTGCAATGGTTGCATTTATATTTTCCCACATCTACTCTTTCGAAAATAACAGTTTATCGTTGGCTTAGTGAATTTAAAATGGGCCGTAAAAGCACCGAAAGCGCACGTTGCTCCGGATAAAGATGCCAAAAGATGCTACGAATGCGGAATCGTGGAGCAAGTGCAATAAATTGTCTTGTAAATTATATCGTACGATATATTTAGATGAGAAACTATGGGCGCGATAAGCGTCGCGTTTGCTAACCGTTAACGGAAAACAGCAGCTCTTTGATGGTTCGAAAGCCGGCTTTGCGTTTTTGCAGCATAATCCAGCGGCCCTTTTTCGACATTTTTGAATTATGGATGAAACATGGGTCCATTACTATACGCCTGTGCCCAATTGGCAGCCTGTAGAGTACCAGAAAAGTCACGAAAGCCGACTAAAGCTGCCAAAAAAACCAACGCTTGGCCGTAAAGGTAAAAGCCTGAGTTTGTTTTAGGAATACCCATAACATGCTGTTCATCGGTTACCTGCAGGAGAGAAGTACAGTCACAGGAAAGTATTATGTAGCGAAATTGGACCCATATGGCGAGGAAAAATTTACAGAACGGGCATTAAAATGTTGGAAAGTCACTTTAACAAGTGTATCGCCCGTGAAATAACGGTTAACTTTTGGAAGAATTTTCAGAACTTGTCAAGCCAACGAAGATTGTCATTTAGATTTTTCAGCACACCCAACACATACCACCTCTTCCCCAAGACTCAATGCAATATGACACAAACTGACAGTGACTGTAGAGCAAACACAATGCCTAGAATTATACTCAATCATTTGACATTGGCCATTCCCTCAAGGCCAGAACCGATTTCAGAGAGTCCAGTACCATGACCAACACATCATTATAAAGTGAAGATTTAACCTGTAAAGTAAAAAGACACTGAAATTTAAGGCTAAAAAATCCCTCACATAAAATCACGAATTAGACATGAAATTGCGGCCTCAATCTGAGCAATCTGAGCGAATGTGTGGCATGATTGGGATTGATTTTTATCGCTTCAGTATTGCGCGCAGCTGGCATAGTTTGAGTGATCTTGGGACTTACTATGAGGACTTCAAAAAATGGACTTCAAAAAATTTCAAAAATCTTCAAAAAAAAACTTCAAAAATTTTGTGAAGTTCTTGTCCAACTTTTTCAGAACGATTATAACGATTTATTAAAAGCTCTCTTTGTTTTAACCATAAAACCACACCAGACCAAAGGAAATAGTTTGAAAATTTAAATCCAATTGAAGGCTTTATGAATAATTTGTTAAAAAATTTTATACGTAATACGCACTTTTGGCATGTCGGAGAAGAATGTGGAATCAAAATAATCGCTGTAGGAGTTGGACTTTTTTGCATTCATGGTTTGGAAACCTACGCTGGTAAACAAGCTGAATGATCGTATGCTCAAAGAAACGACCCTTTGATGTCATAAATTAACAAGCGTTGGCACAGTGTTCAAAACTAATGACAGACACCGTGGAAATCCATCCGAGGTTTCAAAAGGATGTAACGCCTATACCTCACCCTTCAATAAGAAAAAAATTAGATTTTTTTCTCAAGTGCAGATTTCAACACAAGAAGAAAATTAAATGGGTTTCAGACGAAAACTAGAAGCCTGCAATAAGCCTTTTAAAGTAAAACGAAAGGCGTGGTCAACTTTGGTGAAGAACTCTGTTCTCCGTATTATATGAGTCAGCATTCAACCAAATTCAAAACCCTTGAAGACATTTTTTGGCATACTAAACATTTCATCAATCATACAAACATAAACTATCAATATCAATCATAAACAATCCATACAAACATAATTATTAACAAAACGATAACCGAGCGAATCGGAAGCAAAACAAATTTTTAATGAAAAAATATAAAAAAATAAGGTCCTGAAAATTGAAATGAAAGAAAACATCCCGCTAAACATGGTAGTCACTTTAGTGCTTGCGAAGATGTACAACGTTTGCAAAGGCATAAGCCAATAAACCAATTAAAAGGAGAACTTACTACGGCTTGAGGAGTATCCTGCTAAATAGGATTCCAAGACTACCGAACCGTATTAAATTTTCTAGACGGTTATTTTTCGTGAGCACCTATTTTCATATTGTAACGAACGTCCTAGAAGCGCGCATGCTGAAAGTGATCAATATTTTGACTTTTTGTTTAATGTTATCATTTGATTCCGTACCGATCTATTCTTTGTTTCAAAAAGGAAGAATAATGCTGGAAAATGGAAACGATATTTATGCTGTAATTCCATCATCAATGAAAAATATATTTGTTAGATTTTTCAAAAATACATAGCATGTGATTCCTATATTATGGCCAACGCCTTCATTGATTTAAGATTTTCAGATTTCGACAGTTTTCTTTGAAGTGGGACGAAATAAGGACGGATGAAAATGAGGCTCATCTTCACTTAACTGTACAGTCCATGTAGAAAATTTTCCACCAGGCATGTGACAGCTTAACAACATTTAGACAAGTTTAATTTAATCTAGTTGGATCTTTTTTGCGGGGCACTCTACACTCACAGGCACAATTTAATACCCACTATATAAATCATTAAGTTTGCCAAAACTGCCAAGTTTTAAATAATTTGATAAATTCTTTGTTGGAAGCAGTCTGTGTTAAATAAAAACAAAAGAAAATATAGCAAAAAATGATTTATTAAGATGTTGTTGCACTAAACCAATTTTTTCAAGGTTTTTATTGACTAATTAGTTTTGTTTAGTAACTTGAGAAAAAGGTAACTTTTTGTCACTGACCTTAAATTGAATAATGGGCTATCACCTCAGGGCTTAGTGAATTCTCGAAGCTTCTTTAGAAGACCATCCACGACATTCTAAATGTCCGACTCCTCTACCACAGCAGTTGTGAGTTCTCGTAGGGAAGTAGGCATTGGTATTCTTACACGAAGACGTCTTTTAAGCTCGTCCCAAATATGTTCTATAGAATTGAGGTTGGAATCACGCGGAATTATCATTACAAAGTTTGAACAACGACTTCATTAAAATGTTTTGTGACGGATCTAGTGACTTGTGAACGTGCATTACAATGCATTAGCCTAAAATAGTTTTGGAGAAGATTCACACTGTACCTTTCAATTATGACAAGATCGGTACAACCTAGTGAGAGACATTTTTCTAAAATCATTATTGATCTGTCCAGCTAGCCCACTGTTTCGATTATAGTGTAGGGAGCAAACCTCTCATTTTAACGTCCACAGACACAAAGCTACTCAAGTGGACTACTAAAGGCTGTTCTGCTCTTTCCTGAAACGATACGTTTTGATAGCCTGCTCCATGGCCTAATCTAGCGGTTCCTGCCTGTTTTTGACTCATCGTACGTTCAATTACAGACACATTTTTAAACGGTTCTCGAGCTTCAGCAACTTAGTAATTTTGGTTTTGGATAGAGCCACTGCTGTCAAGAAGAACAATTTCAAATTCCAGTCAAAGCTATTGAGTAGTTTTTTCTAAATCGGAGGAAGAGGAGGAGGTTTTTTGAAATGTTGTATATCACCCTAACACATTTTGTTATATTTTAAAACATTTTTCACAGGACGTGATGTGCGTACACCAGTGGCCCTTGCTTCCGCTAAATCTTTTGCACTTAGCTGTATTCGTCGAATCTCAGAGCCTGAATCTTGCATGATGGATGGACCTGATATAGCACATATTACTTCAGAATGTTATGGAATACAAATTGTGCCCAAATTTTCTTTTGTGCCCAAAATTTTCGACTGAAACACATAAATTCCAGTCACATCCACATTGAACACACTATCTGCAGGATACCTGTATTTCTTGAGCCCAGCTTCCATAAGGTCAAAAAATGCCTTGACAGCTTCCTTACTGAACCCATTTGCTCTGAAAAAAAATTTTAGCTGTGGATTCCAGCAATGACAAAACATCGTTATGAAAATTCATAAAATGATCAAACCACTCTCTACCTGTTAGTTCTTGTATAAATGGATGCTGTATTCCATTTTTTTCAAAAAATTCGTAAGATAAACGACAAACATCTTGCCCGGTAAGTCCGTGGAACTTATTTTCCAAAATAACTACATATTCAACTAATTTACTTTCAAATGAGTCATTCATGATCGGCTAACGTCCTAATTAAAGTCCTGCTGCTTTTGATGGGGATGCATCTCCACGAGCGAGTCTCTGATGAGTATTGCGCAGCACATTGAAATGTTTTACTGCTCGTTGCAGCCCCATTTCAATATGTCTTACGTCTGAGAATGCCATATAACTTTTAATCGATAGCTTTCTCTTTTTGCGCACCTTCTTTGCGCTGAGCACTTTTCTCTGCATCTGCGGAAATCAAGGAAAAGCAATATGTAATGCACATAATATGGGCCCTTTCCATTAGGAGCTCATATTTCGAACACGCTTAGGTGCCCATATTGGAGCACTCACTGTATTTGGAGAAAATTAAGAAGCCCGTGTTGTTCTCTGGAGCAAACGTTAACCTCAATCACAGTTTTGTTGTCCTGAAGTACTGCTGATTAGCACCTTTTAATTATAAATTAGTGCTGTGAATAGAAAGTCAAGCAAATGTGAAGTAAATATTTACCTTACAAACCTTCCTCCATAGCGAAAAACAATGTCTAGCTCACAACATTCACATATGAACTGAACTGCTAAAGAGCGAAACCTAAGAGCTGACAATGTAGATTGCGACTTTTGTGACTAATCTGCGCACATTACTTTAAACGATACGTATGGGGCTCATTTTAAATGCATTGTCCTTATGACCACCTTTACCAGTATAAGAGTTGAAAGAGAAGACTTTATGGGATGAAAATGAAAATTTTCACGTGAGACCTCATACATTAGTTACATCATGCACCACATCTGCTGACCATCCTCAATAAACAATAATCCTTTTTCCCTTTTTTATGACACTGTCGGGATTTCAAGAACAACCAGACTAATAATGTCTGGAAATAATTATGTTTTATTGAGGGTCATAGAAATAAGCAAAAGAAAATGTAAAATGTGTGAATTCTTAGAATCTAAGTTACCCATACCAATACCATATCCTTATAATAGATTTTAAGTATAAATAGAGATACATTTTGTATAGCTTGTCAGTAAGTATCACTCCATTGAAGGAGAAACTTATTCTTAACAAATAAAATTAATTTAGAAAAACTTCTCTTTTTGCTTTTTAAAATTAGAAGTGCATGTATGCACACCTAAAGTGCACACACGTAAATCATTGAGGCCGAAATACAATAGTGCGAGTCTGCGATACGAGAACGCGACGAGAGTCTCGCAGCAAATGTCAAGCGGTTTTCGTAACATGCATTTGTATGCGACATCGTACAATGATTGCGAAGCGGGAAATATTCGGAAAAACCTCGCAACGATGTACGTGACGTTTGTTCGTGCATCGTGCAAAATTTCGTGCATCTTAGTTAAGGCTTTTATTTGATAAACGAAGGAACATTCCAAATTCAAAACTTTTAAAAAATCAAAAACAATTTCCAGCAAATTTCATTTAAAATGTCACCGATTTGACATTCGTCATATGAACATTAATGTTCCCCGCATTGCGTGCATTGTAAATTGAATGCGTTGCGTGACGACGAGGGAGAATCGCATCGCGCTCACGTATCGCGGTCACGCAGTATTGTATTTCGGCCTTTATTTTTTCAAAATGTGTAAAAACAATAATAATTGGTTTTTTGAAGTTTGAACATGAGATTAATACTTTAAACGTCTTCTCTAGCTGTACCAATCCCATCTAGCGACATTCTTATATTTTCCAACATATAAGCAATTTCTAGGCACTCCGTCAAAAGAGAATCAAAACAGATAATTTCGGTAACGTCATGGTAATAGTATCAAACAACGACTAATTCTAACAAAAGCTGCTACGACAAAAATTTGAGAGCCAACTTAAAAGTCGAACAGTTTATTTTTCCTCGTAAATACCGTTCCATACAGAACAAAGTCTGCGAAAACTATTCATAACGCAAACAAACAGGGTGACAAAAAGTGAGTGCAGGAGGTTATTTGCGCCTGTGAGTGTAGTTTATAAATTCTAGTGTACTCGTAAACTATCCGCATCACATATCCTTAATTTCCTTCATCCATGGGATAAGTCAAATCCGCAATCCTTCCCCCCACTTTTAACCTATTTTTTCCATTTAAATGTAGCTTCAATCAAGTCCAATGATTCATGATTGCTCCTAACATTCTTGCCTCATTCAAATAAAAAAAAAACTTCTAGGACGAATCTCAAAACTCCATGTAATCGGGACAGTAATTTACGTAGATGAAAAACAAAACACGGACAGCCATTCCCGACTACATGCGGGAGTCAGCTTGCATTGCTTGATCGTAATAAGTCGCGTCAAATCAAACCGAGAGAAAATTTGATGTCTCGGAAACTGAAGGAAGATATTAAAATTGCCAGAAACATGAAAACTAATGATGCGACTGTCAAGCTCAATTAGATACCATACCACATCATATTTACAGGGAAGATAGATTGTCGATGACGGGATGCTGGAATACACAAGTTCCCATGGGGTTCGAATTGATTCCGTGATGACGGACGTATTTCATAGTTGGGGGAAGATAACATGCAGACAGATAGGAAACCAGCAGATTAAAATGAAAGTTCTCATATGTACAATGGAGGACTGTGGATGTTTTGAAAAAAATTCATTCATTACTAGAGTGTATCATTAGGAGATTCATTGGCTTGAAAGCATTTACTCGGTGGAACAATACATTCACTGGATCATCTGGTTGTATTTTTGCCTGGCCGGGGTTAGTAAGTTTGTGAAGAGCGAGTTCTTAGTAAATTGCTTAAACAGTAATTATCAAAAATCAAGAAAATGACGTGAAAAACTTCCGTGAGAAATTCGTTGCTTAGTTGAAAATACAGGACGTGTATGAGATGTGACTCTAGAAAATCCATTCAACATGCATATTCATTCCGCTCTATTTCTACTTGGAGCACGTCATGTGTAGTTTTGTGCTTGTTATCCTCTGCCAGACGATATCGCACGAAGTCAACATACGCTGAGAAAGCTCCACAATCTGCACTATCTAATTATTATCATTTCCATGTACATAGTTGCATTTTCGCTAAACATTGTGTAAGAAAGAACTTCACCACGATAAGTTCCCACTAACGAAACCCCAGAACTTTCTGTTTTCCCTGCTTTCTGCGAGTTTTCAACAATACAATATTTTCCTGAATAAACATATTTTCCTCTTCTCGGACGACTTTGGGTAAACTTTGAACATAACGAGATTTTCCAAGTACAGTCCATGCATTGGAAAACAACAACGACTTGAGGAGGAAAAAATCCGAAGCTGAACAAAAGTTTTATACTTTCACTAGCCAACAAGCGGTTTAGGTTTATCTGAATGGGAAGCCACAAAATAACGAGAACACGAGCAGATGGGATCCTAGTGTTTTCATGCTGTTGTCGAGGACATTCGAACTATCCCAGCTTGCTAGGATCATCGCTGTAGTGTCTGCAGTAATAATCGTCATAAACTTTTACAACTACTGGTCTCACTACAGCCATTTACATGCTCGTTTCTGTAACAATCGCCAGCCAGAAACACTGACATTGGCTATGTTACGTTTCCAGTTCGCGTATCTGCATTGCACAATTTTTGGCACCAGCCGAACGATTTGAAGGCGAAATGTTTCAGCTTTATTTTGAATTGAGCGAAATCTCGAAATTTATTGACGTTTACTTTTCACCAAGGATTTGCTATTACAGACACCTTGGCGGTGAATGCTTTATGGAACACACGGAAATCGCTGTTTCGCATTCAATAAAAATGTGTTCATTTGTCACTGAAGTGCATTGAAGCCTCTGTTGAGCACTCCTGTCATAGGGGATGAACTGAAACCGACATCGCATTCAGGAATATGCCAATTCGAAGCAATAATGGAGCAAGTAGAGTGTTTATGTATTGTTTCAGTACTGGGCGATAGGATGGATTTGTCTGTTTCAGAAAGAAATTAAATAAGCAACAAATTAAAGTAGAAACAAATTAAATAAGCAAGCAGGAGAGTTTTGATTTACTGAATGCGGTGAATTTTCTGACAAAAAGCCATGCATCTTTTCAATACATCTTAAGTATTTTTTCTTTAGGAAGATTAAGGCTTGTTATGCCCTGAGTATGAGACTTTCAGATGCACCATTTTTCGGAATTATTGACTAAACACTTCTCTTGTCAACCTGATAGCCTAGCCGGTAACCAATTCAATCATTGTTGCGGGCTAGTTATCCTGTCATTTTACGTACAGGTGCCTTCAAAGTGAGGAATTGTTATCTCTAGTGAAAAGGAAAGAGAAAATAAGGACTAATGAATAAGAGATAGCTCCATTCACCACGCATTCTGAAGGTTCGTATAACATGGTTTAGGTTCAGGCCGTTCAAGTTCAGTATTCAGGTTCAGGATAGCCCGAGCATAATGGGCTACATGATTCTAAACATTATTTCCGGTTATGCTTTCTTGGTCCTCTTTAATGCCAACTGCTTTTTTCTGGGGACTGCTTCTTCATTTTCACACAAGAGACATTTCCACATTCCCCAGAAAAAAGACGATGGGTATGACCGGTGCTATCACTAACAACGCATTCGATTTGTTACGCTCGTTGTCAGTAAGCTGTAAACATGGTCAGTCTAAACTGCTTTCGGTCCTTCATAGTTCTGTAAATAAGGACAGTAGGACAGACTGCCAATAGGTCATTCAGAGCTATCTACCTGATGGTATTTGCCCTCGGTGTTGGACATTAATCGACTGAGCTGTAGCCTAGTCAGCTGTTACACTGATTTGCTCGGAAAACTCATTTTGAAGTCCATCAATAAACTGAAATTTATAATTGTAAGTTTTGATTTGATCAACGCTTCCCCAATTTTGATTGGTCTCAGTTTGGAACTCGCTTCTGTGCGAGGAAGATCATGTCAATTTTTTCGTGGGACCAGCGTAAATCGCCAGCAATCAGCCAGCCCATCACTTAACACATTAGCGTGTCTCAATACCCATCTGCAACTCCTCAGCTAGAATCTTATCAGGGATTGGAACCATTCCTGACTTCGGGACAAAACTGTTTAAGAACAAGGACTTTCCACTGGTATACATCTGAGGAGGATCACAACGGATGCTAGGCGAATAGGAAAAATGGTACGCTTAATTTCGTCCATTCTATCTGCCTATTATGAGCTCCGCGATCTTTAAAAGAGGAGCTTCCGCACCACTAGTTATCAGCCTAGACCCCATAGGGTTTTGCATACGTCATTCATCAGTTTTTGGAACTGGCTAGCTATGCGGTTGTTACCCAGTCTGCGAGCGTCTTTCTTACCTAGTCTGGATTAGCTGCTGATTACTGAGCCTCTCGTCAGAGTTTGTGACAGTCTCTGTACTTTTCACCAGTTATAAATGTGAGTGTATAGGTGATCCTGTGGTCCTATAGGTTATTTTTATTCAAACAGGATGCTGCTGGTATTATATAAATAATAAAACCTTACTAACGAAAACATAGGATGGGTGACAAATTATGCCACAATGGGATGCAAAAAAAAAACTTCGAGGTGGGCATAATGGTTCTTTTTATTGATTTCTCTAAATATTTAGCGATAGGTTCCCCCTTCCCGACAAAGCGTCCGTCAGGCGTAAAGTACAATAAAAAATTTCGTTCCCAAGCACTAAGCTCACATGGAACCCTCTCTCCACTCTCTTTGGATGCCCACTTGTAAGTGAGTACTATTTCTGCTTTTTTTAGTTGAGATGTTAGTAAAATTCCGATTTTATCATGCTCCTTTGCCTTTCTCTTACAAACTTTTCGAGCAAATCCTCTGCGGTTAGGCTGGGATTCACTTTAGTATGAAGACTTTTGTTAGGTTTTCTTGGCAACCTCAACATTTCCCTGTACCTGGAATGTGCTTCGAAATATCCTGTGTTGGATCAGAATCCCTGTGGAGGGCACAGTGTGCTTCTTCTGTGCACTAATTATTTATTTATTTACTTATTTACATTCTATCTTACAGACAAACTATCCAATTACAAAATAGAACAAACTAACCAATAAACCAATCGCAATAAAAAACAATCGTTCAATTAGAAAGAAGTAGGTCTCGTAACCTAGACGTAAAAGCCAAGTACAAAGAAGTAAAAGGACCAAGCTCGAGGTCGTTATAGGTTCTAGGAATAGTAGAAAAAAAAAGTAGATATTAGTGCGAGCGGATGGGACTTCAAACAGATTATTTGTTCTCGTTTAGCGCAGACGTTGTCAAAAGCATGAATCAGCGTATAGACTACTATAAATCTGATGGTGGCAAAGTTGATACAGAAAACACAGGCCAAGGAAGGTAAGACGAAACTCGAAAGAAGGAAGACGAAGAAGAGTAAACTTACGTTGAACGTATTCAATCGTAGAAATGAGGTAAGATAAACGGGGTAACCAGACTACAGAACAATATTCTAGGATAGGACGGAACAAACAAACGTACAGTAGTAGAAAGATTATTGAATTTATGAACGTGCCTCAGCATGAAGCCAGAGACTTTAGTTGCTCAAGTAACCACGTTAAGGATATGAGCGTCTATTTAAGCATTGGTCGAAAGAAACTTCTAGGTCTAAAAGTGGTAACAGCTGACTAAGAGTGTTGATTCAACATATATGTAAAGCGCATTGGTGAGGTTTTAAACGAAAAAGTCACTTTTTGGCACTTACATATACTTAAAAAGGTAGAAGAACACCAGTTGAAGTGAGTGGTCAAGTCATCTTGTAGAAGCAGATGATCTTGAAGTGACCTAATTGACCAATATATCTGAAAATCATCACCATGCAAGAGGCAAGGAGAGGAGATCACTGATGGTAGGTCATTCATAAAAAGAAGGAAGAGAAAAGGTCCTAGAATAGAACCTTGGGGGACACCAGATGAAGGATAAAAAGGGGGCGAAGTATTACCGTAGAGACTTACACAACAGGAACGATGGGACAAGTTAAACTGCACCTAAGACAATAATGAGCCCGAGAAACTAAGAGCCTCTAATTTATAGCATATATTCACAGCAGATGGTAGTTGACAGTGCCAAATGCCTTGGACAAATCCGTGAAAATCACATCGACTTGACACGGCCTGTCCAAAGTCTTTGCAATGTCGACCATAAATACAGTTAAATTAGTAGTGGTAGAACGACCTTTAAGGAAGCCATGTTGCTCAGGGGTTATAACTGAGCGTAATTAAGCAGAAAAACGTTTGTACACAAGACGTTCCGATAGCTTTGTGAAACAAGAAATCAGGGATATAGGTCCGAAGGGATAATTGGATTTGTCCGAAGGATGACTACTTTTAAGAATTGGAACAATTATAGTTTATTTTCAAGAAGTGCGAAATACACCAGAGCTTAGACTGAGATCCAAAAGAAAAGACAATGGAGCTAACAGAAAGGATGCTAGAAATTTAACAAATATGTTTCGGATACCATCAGGACCAGGACTTATGTAAGGATCAATGAGGTTGATGATCGTTTCGACTTTACAAGGATCAGTACACTAGAGATAGAGAGGAACAGGACTCTCGATGGCGTAGGTAGTGGGAAGAACAGTTGATATAGAAGGAGAAAAAGCGGAGAAAAAAAACTATGAGAATAACTCCGAAATATCTTCGAGAGTAGATGCTACAAGATCGTCCCAGTAAACAGTACCAGGAAAAATACTTGAAGATTTGAGTAACCTGATGTAAGCCAAGAAAAGTTTTGTATTATTTGACCTGAATGCATTCTCCAAGCTGAAGAAATAGCTCTTCAAGGCGGCTCTGGTTTCATTCTAAGCTTAGAGCGCATTAAACAGAAATAGGTCCTTGCTTCAGCAGTAACGGACGGTTTAAGACAACAGCGAGCCTTATCTTTAGCTTGCAGAGCAACCAGCACACACTTAGTAATCCAAGGTTTTTGTTTGGCTCGATGAGAGGTTAGAAAAGGAGTGAAACATCGAATAAGATTATTAAATTAATGATAGAATTTGATTGGAGCTGACTCACTTTCCAGATTATCAAAAAGGCAATCCAATCAGTCGAGAGAAGTTCAGTTTTCAATGCATCATAATTTGCATGAAAAAGTTGAACTTAGGAACCGGGACAGGTTTGACGGGTGTACAAGTCACAACGGTTAGGTCAAGGGATAATGGCGGGTGATAGGGGCCAGGAGAAACATAGGGTTGCAAGGCGGGAGTTATTGATAGGTGATGAGATGGATCATTCGATAAAACAAAATCAAGTAAACGACCACGAGGATTATGAATATTCTTGAACCGTGATCTGTGGGATCTGTGGAATAAATCGTTGGCATGGACGAACATGACCATTCGACAAAGTGAAGATTAAAATCGCCACATAATACAATTTTAGAATGGGGTGATATTTAGGTTAGTATAAAGACAAGTCATCAAAGAACTTCTCATACAGGCTTAAAGGTGATCTGCATGCGATATAGACCTAGGAAATTATTACCGGAAATGACGGATACTAATAGACCCATTTTCAAGATGTATTCGAATATACTAATAGACACCCAATTTCGATGTATTGAACTATAATGAAGACATTTATCTGATTTTTCTAAGCTAGAGAGTACTAAGAAGGGTCCAAAAGGATAAAATTTTTGTTAATTTTATTTGCGGTTCACACTCTCTAGTTCTCACTAGTCACAATTTCTTTAACGTAGTTCAATGATCAATCTTATTTGTATATTAAACCTTTTTCTTCGTTTTCTTCGTCTTTTTTTGCTTTGTATTTCAGATGAATTTAATTTTATCTGAATTTAATAGAATGATTTATTGATTTGATTCAAACAATTATTATCATCAGAGCGGTTCTGCACTTTTTTGCGTGCTTACTTTAGCGCCAAGTTTTTATGCGTAAAAAATGGCGACAACATAAATTTTTTGACATATTGTTGCGAAATGTGTAAATCATATGTGAAAATTTTTAATAATGTATATTTGTAATGTACTCGTATGTTTCATAAAGTATATTTATTAATATATATTTTATAACGTTTCATATGGTTCTAAGACATGCAAATATTGCATATTTTTTCTTTCTTTGTGAAAGCTTGCCTTAAGAAAATTATGTTATGCAAACATGATGCAAAATATCTTTGCAAAGTATCGCAAAATATTGCACGGTTTCTAAATACTTGTCTCAAGCTGTCGGCATAGCATAACAACAAGCGCTAATATTTCAAGCCATATTTTAACCACTAAAAATACGCCAATACAACGAACAAACTCCCAATTTAGAGGTATTTAAGTCCGATTTTCCAGTAGCATTGGTATTTTGAAACAAAACTTATTGGAGACAGAAGATAGAGAGACGTGCATGACATTTCTCTTAGATTTTGAATTCTGACACAATGACTCACATATATTTTCACACCCGAAAAATTATTTTCACATACACCAAGCCTCAGAAAGCTTGTCAAAACAATCTCTCCACTCACCAACACGATTTTGTTACTAAGCTCGCTACTATGCAAAGCTTGCTTTATTGCTAAGCTATTGAGGTAATAGAATATCTTTCTTTGCGTTAAACTTTTGATTTGTGAGCGCTTTCTGTTAACTACGCTAGGCTTCAAGCAAACTCTGGATGAAAAGGTATTTGATCCAAGTCAGTGAAATGAATCGTTTTCGAATTGGTTAATTCGTTCTGATTTTTGCTTTTAATCATATTTGAGTTTTAATAGATTTTCCTTAAAAACCGATTCAAATGTAAATCTACTTGTCCTATTCCTGCCTCTGTTGGAGAGAATGAAGTTGAGAGTGTTGCCGATATCTGGATTAGGTTGCTGCAGATGAAATGGCCGATTTAGCAATGACATAAATTTGGCTGCAGTTATAGTGTTTTATGTTGGCACAAGGCGGCGCAAGTGCGATGGGTTATTGAAGTATAATAACTGAGGAAGGAAGCAACTGTCTTCCGAAATATCGGTATTTGTTTAGAAAAACTTATTAAATAAATTCTATGGTTTAAAGGAAAATTGCGTATTTTTCAATAACTATCGAAACCAACCATAGCAAAGCAGTCCAAACAACTTAATATTAGTATAATAACTGCTACCTTGGTTTATGGAGTCATTTCTGTTTTGCACTTCATAGTGATCGTAAAAACAAAAAGAGAAAGTGAACATAGAAGTGAATCAAAAATGGCTACTTCTACTACACGAATTTAACTTAGAGCACAACGCAACGGAAGAAACAAGGAATATCAACAGCGCACTAGGGCCTGACACAGTTAGCGAACAAACCACTCGGCGGTGGTTCGAAACATATCGTTCCGTAAATATGGACCTTGGAAGTGAGCCACGTGGACACCAAGGACAGTCGATTGATAATGACTAGCTGCATACATTAATGGAGTCTGACCCCCGACAAATCATAAGGAATCTTGACGAGAAATTAGACGTTCGCGTTTTGACAGTTTGCCGCTACTTGCAACACCTTGGAAAAGTGAAAAAGCTTGACAAATGGCTTCGGCATGATCTTACCGATCAAAACATAACGTGTTGAATGGACATTTCAAGTTTTTTTCTCTCCCGCAACAAAAGGGAACCGACCTTGCACCGAATTGCATCTTTCTGGTAGTAGATGGATTCCTCGGCGGGAAAAATCCCCAACCATTCGATTCAGTCATCTAACCATTTTTTGATGCTTTCATTAGAAGCAAACCGTTGTCCAGTGAGGGTGGATTGTATGGAGAGGAACAAATGGAAATCTGAAGGAGTAATGTCTGGGATATACGGCGGGTGGGGCAAGATTTCCCTATTCACATCTTTCAAATACTTTTGACGGGCTTTTGCCGTGTGGCCTTGTATTGTCATGCAGCAAAATCAGCTTGCCATGTCTGGCATTCCATTCTGGCCGTTTTTCCTTCGGACCTCGATTCAGACGGATGAGTTGCATTCGGTAGACATCCCCAGTGCTTTGCAGATGGTTTGAGGAGTTCGTAATAGAGGGTGCAACTGTGGTCCCACAAGATGCAAACATGACCTTGGAAGCGTGAATATTCTGTTTTGGCGTTGATGAAACTGGTTCAACTGGCATTACCCGATGTTTTGGTCGCTTAGGGTTATTGTAGTACATCCGTTTCTCATTCCTTTTCACAATTCGTTGCATGAACTTCTATTTGTGTCCACGAAGAAGCATCTCACATGTCACCAAACGCCGTTCGATGTTCCTCTCTCTCTCAGTTGATGCTGCGCCTAAGTTCCTACATTTTGGATCATTCCCATGGCGAGCAAGCGCTTACCCTGCGACATTTATCTCCTGTGAGAATTCTTCTAGGCATCGACTTGAATCTTCATCTAACAATTATTGTACTAATGAATCTTCAACCTTATTCGGTGTCACTTCCCGATCTTTATCAGTCACGTCAAAATCACCATTTTTAAAATGCCAAAATCTCTCTGTGTAAGGCGTCTCAGATGGAGCATGATCACCATAAACATCGAGCATTATGCGATAAGTTACCGCAGCACTTTTCTTGAGAATGAAATAATGAACTAAGACTTCAAAGTAGACATTTTCAACACGAGAATAAAAACGATATACACGTTTTGAAGGAATATCGACTACTGCGTTTGTGAGCCTACGCATACAACTTCCAATTACAAGAACACTACCACATGAGGCACGAAAATAGTATCTGTAAAGACATCTATCTGCCAACGGCGGAAACTTATTCCCAGACACAGGAAAGTAGGCACTGCTTCCATCCTTTTGTCAATTAAACGAAAAAAAACCAACAGAGAAGATAACAATTGCTGGGAACCAACGATAATTGTCAACCCGCTCTGCACCAAAGCACAACTCAATTTAGTGCCATGTTCATAATTTACAATGCCATCGTAACATTAGTAATAATCAGCAAAATAATGCACATTTATCAAAGCTATGCCAAGATTTTACTAAAACGAGGCAAATCGGGTATTGTTTACAATAGTACTAAGAATCCTGTATTCTGAATTGTACAATTGCGATAATGAGACGCCCTGTCATTTCGGATAAGGAAAATGATGTTTGTTACTTTTACTATCGAATCGTTAGCAGGACTCAGTCAGTCCAAGCATATACTTCCCGAGAATTGATTTATCAACCAACAATAGGATCATTTAATAGCCTCGGAGTATTATTTATAGTCTGCTGCTCCCTAAGTAGACACAAATTGACAAATAATCGGAATTCACTGAAGCAAGATTTATGTGCTTAGCTAAGCATTGTAACTCCCTATTTTTGATTGCATTCCCACTGTGTCTACCTCGAATAGCCAAAGTAAATCCGCAATATAACCTGGAACATTGTCCACAGGGAGATGAAATTGCGTATAAGGCGCTATCAGCACTAACAATAGAACTATTGACGGTTCATGGTCAATCTCAATTGGATTTATAGATTTGACTTAATGGAAATCCCATTTGGCCATTGTCCTGCGACTGTTCATTCGGAATGTGATATTTGGGGCGAACCAATTTATCGTCGGCTCGTTTCATGGAAGCTCAACGTAATGCCGCGCTTTCCCGGAAATCGGATTTATGAGTCTAGCCGCTTTGATGTGTGCTTTGAAGCTAAGAAATTCAATCTGCTTGAATTTTATTCTTGGGCGTGTAGTTTCTAGGTTAGCCGCGCTCCATCCATTCTATTATATTTTACGACTCTAATTAAATTAATTCGCTATAAAGTCGGAATATGAAGGAGCTATAAAATCGCTGGAGAGGCTACGATAGGAAACGAATGTCGCTAAGACTTAAAACTCAAATTATGAGAAGTCGTAAAACTAGTGTGCACCGAACTGGCTGTTATTGCAGGACTGCGTTCAGCGTTTATTGTGCTGCGTCAAGCCCTTGAGTTGAAGCCAGGATGATTGAATTATTACTAGCTGATAATCGAAAACTTTATTAGTTAGTAGTTTGTAAAACCCAGATAAGCATTAACAACTAGAAGTTGTGTCAGACTTTTCGTAGCCATTCTTTTGTGACCTGTCAATAAGAGAAAGAACCCGTAAAAACTACGTAGGGCTTTCCACAAATATGACGTTGCTTTGAGTTCTAGCCTACACATTTCCTTGTGCGCGACCAAAATCTTTGGCTGCCTATTATTAGACATCGCATCGTCCACGATACTAATTAATGCTGATCTGGAGGCACTATAAACTTTTCATTTTCCGCTTAACCCGAAACATTCATAACGTTTAATTTAACACGAATCCCACTCATAATTTTCTCCAGTTTGTATGCTGTCGAAATTATTGCCAAAACATTGGAGTAAGCGATTTAGAAGCCATCCAACATCCACTAGTCCTCATAGAGTAGGTCCAGCTCTATCACTTTCAGCTCGTTGGAGAGCTATTAAATGGATGGATAAATTAGTACCCATCATCGTCGCCACCACTGCTCCCACTCGCCTGCACTTAAATATCTAAAATCGGACTCCGAGTCATAATTGCTGCAATAAACTCTTTCGCTGTCCAAAAAAAAAGATACTCGTATCTCAATGATGGTGATGATGATGAGTATAATGATGATGTGTCCAAGATTAAGCCAAGAAGCTTTTCCTAGCAGTGTGCCATAATTATGTCAACATTTTGAGTTCTACGAGTTTGTGCTGGCGCTCCAAAGGATGGGCCCAGAACTGGATTGCTGGAAGGTTTTCAGATCGCAGATTGTCAGGATGAGTGACTTTGCTTCGTTGGTGCCTTGACGAAAGTTTTTTATGATGTATTTTCCTGCTCTTGGAGTATGTTTGCCAGCCTTCAGGAATCTTCTTTCTGCTCGAAGAATTTCAATCTTGGGGCCACCAGCCCGGTTAAATCCTTTCCGTAGTTGCTCAATGCACTTTCCTGACCTTCTTCCCTGACTAAATCGCTGCCCTTTACAATGGACTGTCTTTCAAATGGCTATATATCTTTATCTTGGAGATTATTTATGCTTGAACCGATACACCTATTCAGTGAGGAGTGTGCTCCACCTCCTGGTACCGCGTCGCCTCCAGCGTGCAGTTGGTTGGTACATTCAACAATTCGGATCTCGCTGAGTGCTCCACATAGGAAATGTGTTACATATTGGGGATGTGGAACAAAATTGATTTGTAAGGCGTTGTGATGGCGTCGTGGAATAGAACGTCGAAAATTACATCAATCATTCGAGCAATCATCCACAATCACGGGTACATTTAATAGACCACTTCATTTTGTATTTTTTCGACGTTGCCAGCCCCATACGTTAAATGAAGTCGAACGTTTGTTACATATCTTGTTCAGGTACGAACTATGTAAAGTGAACAATTACCCCAACAATATTGTTGGTGAGATGACTATGGTTGAGATGTGTCGCGTCGCTCAAGTGGTGTATTGATCGTCTATTATCGAGGTAATGATGATGGATTGCGATCAATTACGGCTTTAATATAGACAGCTCCGAGTTGACTACATATTAAGGCAATTGACGTTGGATTGACTGATGTAATTTGTGGTTCGTTTAGATGATGCACATTGAAAAAGAATGCTGGATTCATGTTCAGAGCTATGTAAACACCGTTAATGGAAAAGAAGGAATACTTCTTTGAACTTTGATGAACGATGAATGAGGTATAAAGGAACCATTAATTTGCATGAGAACGCTGCCAAGCTTCACCCACCTTTGATGAATATTCAGTTTCGGCCCTCCGAATTCGCACAATGCAACCTTCTTAACATTAGTTGAAAAAGAATCAAGTGCTGTGGAAGGAAAGTAGCATCAGTCTTATATTGAAAGCTCGGTCACATATTCTTAACCCGCGTTTAGCTCTTTTTCCTAACTTTGAAGAAAAATTAGTAAGAGGATTAGGGAGATTTTCCTGCAAATGGAGTTTTACGGTAGGCATTATCTATCAAGGCATCACGGATAGAATTCGAACAAGAAAAACATACAAATACAAGGACTACAAAACAATCAGCCAATAATTTTGGAGACTAGATGTTGAGTTTAGCTTTGGTACACAGTGGATTGACAATCATCGTTGGTGCCAAGAATTTGCTATCTTCTCTATCTTCATCTTCATTACTAGAAGTGTGGTAATAACCTGTTGTCATCCATGTAAAAAGAAGTGGTGAAAATTGTGTTCGATGAATTCTATTATTATAATTGAATTTATTCAATTTTATTTGCTTGAAAAGAATTGACGAAAAGATGTGACAAACGGCCAATACGTATACAATTAACTTAAGCGTGGCATTCATATGTCAAAAGAAATGTTTAAAAAAATGGAATATTAAAAAAAAGCAATATTTTTTTTCTCGGAATTTTGACACCATTCACAATTACACCCAAAAAAAAGGAAAATAGGAGATTTTTGAATTAAAGATGAAGAAAATTCATATAGCGTTTGCCCAATAAATATCTTAACTGAGCTCATAGGAACTTTAGTTCACCAATTCAAAGGGTAAAAAAATAAAAAATAAATATTTGACCGATTGCCCAAAATAATTCTGGAAATCTTCCTGTTATTAAGTCTAGTCATTTCATCCCTTTCCCTAGTCATGTGGCTCATTTGTCATATTTTCTCTCAACAGGCAATTTCGTTTTATCCAATGTTCTTGTTTAGCTCTGCTGTCCCAAAGTCATGAAAACGTGAAAGTTTTGCACATAATTTTCGTTGATCAAGAAGAATGTTCGCCATTTTTACATCATCATGAATGTTTCATTTGTGGTTATTGTGATTTTATTTCATTCAAAACTTACGAGATGTTATCATATTCTACCTATAACTATGAGCAATAGGTACTCCTTCGTATTTATTTTCTTTAACCAACAGAATGTACTTTAAGTTACGTTTGAGCTGTCAATAAATGAAAGCCATTCACTTGGTTCATATTTTTTAAACCTCTTCATCAGCAGACTTTAATAGATTAGATTTTAACAAAAGTAATAATGTCTTCTTATTCCCGCTTAGGGAAAGGACTTCTTACTTTCCGCTGGAAAAAGTAATTTTAGTACTTAGTGAAAGTAAACTTTTTTCTTTCACGATTCAAACAATCCTGAAGCTTGTTTAGAAAGATTCAGATTTCTTAGAAGACCATCTAACTCATTTGGGGGAAGCACTTTGGCTCATTTGATGCAATTATAAAATCTGGATCATGCTCTCATTAACTTGTCTCTTGGCTGTCTTGCATCAAGAACTGAAAAGTTATTTAGACACTGACAATCTGGTAACGTCGAGGTCAGGTCAGGTATTCCATTTAACGTTGAACGTTGACACTGAATAAAAAACAGTCATCCCGATGATTTTATGGCTCTCGCCAAAGGGTTGGTGATCCAAATTTAAAACTATTTATATTGCCGACTTTTCCTTATCTTAACTCAACAAATTAAGTAATCAAGATAAAATTTCTCTAACTGCATCGTCAGTTAATTTTCAATGTATTCAGCGTACGGTTTACAATCAATTTCGGCAGCCCAAGACTTGTCCTTATTATCCTAGATCATCCCCAACTTATAGCAAAGAGAAATAGTCAAAAAAACACTCTGCTCTAGTTTTCTGTACTCTTTTAATACATATTCTCCATATATGTAGCAAAATTGATTTGGGTTGATTAGGAAACTTCTCCTTGAACCACTCAAGCCGCAAAAATTATAAATTGGTATAAAAAAATTGAAAGACCCACATTATTAAAACTGCGGTAGTCGCGCTTCCAAGACGTGCATTATTTGGGTTACTATTGTAATCCGTAATAAAATAAGGCAAATAAGCACTTTTTTTTATAAAGAAATGTGGAAAGAGCTCAAGCTGGTTTCGAACACGCGTCCCTGCCGCTTCTCATCAGGTGCCAACTCACAGGCTGGGACGCGTCGATTGGCACTACCAGCTTAGGTGGATGTCGACTGGTTATTTAATAGTTATGAATATTGCTCTACAGCTTTGAACTTCTCCTATATTCCAAATTGCCTTTGGTCTGGCTTTATCAATTTCAGAAGTTTTGGTAGATCAATTTTTCCATTTTCACTTAGAACTTATAAAATAAGCAAATAAGAACATATATTTTTAAATGTTTTGATTTAAAAACATTAAACATTTTAAAATTAACTTTATTCAATACAATTATTACATACAGACTTTTAGTGGTCTGAACATACTCAGTTTTACGTTTATGGCAAGTTTTTCGAGTGCTTGTATTCCTGGATCGACTGCAAATATGATATCTTCCCAATTTTGCTGTTTTTGGCTCTAGGAGTTGAATTTCTGAACAGCTCCTATATAAGTAATGCTAAAGGCAACGTGCAATGCGTACATTCCAAGAGAGGAATGTATCCAACGAGGAGTGGTAATCACAATAAAATTTAAAAACAGGACAACTAATCATTTCAAGTGGACTAACTCCAAGGCAGTCAATGTACAACATATAATACATATCGGATGGCACTTTCAAGTGGGGAGATATGGATACAACCTAACAAAAAGACACAAACATTCCTTACTGGGACAATTTTCAGGGCGTTGAAGAATGGAAGACAGAGCTTATCTTCACCTCAGATACTGAACTTATAATCTGTACCGAAGGTACAAAAGCAACTGACAGTACTTATGCCAGAATGTACCGCGACTTCCCAGAACTAAGCCGAAGAAACAACTAACCCAAATTAGAGAGCTACTATATGGTTTTCGATTCAGATTTTTTTGGAATAACAGGTGGTTCTCAGAAATAGCAATGAGCAACCTTAATAGCAAACTACCCATCTTTCTAGATGGCAAATCAACCCTGAACGTGGTTCGCACGAAGTATGTGGTCTTCTCTGTGAATTCGATCCATATGGAAAAATGCAAATTTGCAAAATTGCACCTGATACTCAATTGGCAGGTAAATTGAGGCAAGCGGAACGGAGAAGATATGCAGAGGTGTAAATGGAATTGGAAAAATTTAAGATCTTAGCAAGACCTGACTAAATCACTGTAAATGCAGCAAGAGTGAACTCAGTTTCATTCCATTAGCAATAATGATTTGGGAATGAGAAGAATGCGATAGATTGGGTCTAAAATGCCAGAGATAACTACAGAACTACAGAACTACAGAACAGAAAATTCCTACAGAAGAATATAAAGTGCACAAAAATTCTGGTGACATTTCTTATAGACCCTAACCTATTTGATCAAAATGGTAATCAACTGGGACTTTGAAGGAACTACACATGTAACGCGTGGGAAGTTACATGTGTTGAGAGTTTACATCACTTCATTCACTTATTCAATTCATAAGTGTTTCATCTGGATGGAGCGAAATAAAGCAGTTCTTTTAGACACAGAAACTGAAGGCTCTCCGTGGCTTTTGTAGAGCGAGGGAATATATCTTTATCGACGACTGAGCCGTATACACGGAGCTGAGTGCCAGTCGAGACCGGTGTGAGATTCAACAATCGAGCCTTTTTTCAATAGAAAAAGTCAATATACTTGTCAAGGATGGCGATTTTTCAGGCCTCTGCTCACTTAATAGGTTCATGAATATCTGTCTGGATTATTCTATTCATTATGGATTATTCTCTCTCTTTGTTTCATGAGTTCATGCGCTAGTTTCATTCTCCAAAAAAAAAAAAGAATTGTTGAAGTTTAACCTCTATGCAACCGAGTTACAAGCCCTAGACGGAAGAGACTCAACGCTTGACGGCACGATTATTTTGCTTATAATGACTAATAGCATAAACTAGACTAGTAGCATAAACTTGGGTACTCATTCAAAGAATTCGTAACACTTAACGTCCTCTTTGAGACTGTGGATCTTTTTTTCTCATACAAATCCATTTTTCGTGTTACAGTAGATAATGTGCTTGTCAAATGTCTGGAAAGCAATTTGTTTTTTTTGTAACAGCTGCCGGAAGCATAGAGTTTGGTGTATGAGCTAATAATTTGCCTCACGATGTTTTTTATAACACCATGCTCCAATCTACAACTTGTCTTCTAGTTAGACACACTAGACTTGCCATGCTTTTTGAAAAAATCCAGGCTTGTAAGGTAAATCGTGTTTTAAGTGATGCGTCTGCTGGGTTGTCAAATAGTGAAGTTGGTCAATCGAGCTCGTTATAGCGGCCTACTTCGTTCTGCTCACCAAATTGATGATTGTTTGATAAGAGAACCAATATAACCCCGTCTTTCCCAAAATGTATCGAGTTCCGCATTTTTTCGAGAGCACAAAAAGCGTTTGCATCGAGGGAATTCTTTGTTGAAAAGGATGCGTTCGCATACTGCGAGTGATGGAGAATTTTTGGTGTCTGTGTACTTCCTCACAAGCGATGCGTTTGTGTTATTTCTCTGATATTATTACTGCCATTTTATTTCATAGCTAATGGGATTCGATAATTAATTAAGGAATTTCGAACTGCTATATTCGTGAGAAAGTGTTTTGAAGACAGTCAATTAGTTGCTTAAAAAGAGATCCCTTCAGAGTCTTATCCACTCAGGGTAACCTGGGTGATCCGGTGATCAGACCTAGGCAGATTTCAATTCTGAGTATTTTGTACGATCTGTTTTTGGTTTGACCGCACGTCAAATTATGGCAGTGTGCTTATCCAGAGTCAAAACCAAAGAAATTTCGTTTCTTTTTTAGTTTTGACGCATGAAACAGTTTTTTTGATATATTATTTGGTTAATCTGCCCCGATGCTATAGTTGTGGTTCTCGGAAGTTTGTTCTTTTGGCATAGAATCCTCCACAGTGGCTCTGGCACATTTAGTTTGGTTGGCTGATATGAGAGTTACCCGCTTTATGATTCAGGACGAGTTTCTCTTACTAGAGATATTACGATTGAATCCTTTTGTTTAAAAAGTGCATTTGATGCCCAGTGGCGTTGTGTTGAGACTTTCTTTATACTAAACTTATTTAGCTTTGTTTCCTTAGTTGGTTCATGAATATCTTTCTGTGGATTATTCTCTCACTTCTCTTCTTGAGTTCATGGGCTAGGTTCAGAAAGTCAGAAAGAAAGGATACTCCATGAATCTTGTCTTACAAGTTCAATACCAAGTTGCATATTTGAATTGTTGCACGCTTTCTTTTGTTGTGTGGATTTAAAAGTATTTCCTTTATAGATTCAGTAAAACTGGCATTACCTGATAGTGTTTTTCGCCAGCAATTATCCGCAGGTTTTCGTTTCATGAAATTAAGAAAACTGGTGATTCGTGCCTGTAAAATAATTTTGTTGGACTTATATGGTTTGCATTTTAAATGAAGTATTAATGGTAGGTTATGGATCACAATTTTGATGGAAAAGCTGCATTATATCTTTTTTTTTTAGACTCATTTTACCATTCAAATCGCGTGGAACGTATTTTCCAAAATCAAATTTATCAAATTTAGCCGAATGAATTCGTACGTTATTTATAATAAATTTTATATTTAAATTCGCAGCGATTCTAAGACGGGTCAGTCTAAGCGGTGAGCTACAGTTCGTTTATAAGGAGCTTTGTTTCTTTTGTGAATGTTAAGGCTACCCAGAATTACCCAAGTTTCATCGTCCAAAACGTACGAAAGTTTCATCGTTCATTATCCAAAACTTCGTTCTAATAATGCCTTCAGCTGTTTTATTCAAGCAGAGGAATTTTTAAATATTTTTTTTCTTGAAACAGGCGCCAACAGGACGTTAAAATATGAGTCAAAACTTTGGGATTGTTGGTAAAAATGGCGCCTTATAATTTTATCTTTTTGCATGCTATTTTATTGAAACAAATTGATAAAATCTGTACTTACCGTGGTAGTAGATAAAACGTATTCCGCGAACAATATGCAAGGATTTTTGCAATGCAAAAAAAACATTCGAACTAATTTCTTTTTAATGGTGTATACTTTTTCCACGATATACTACTTTTCACATAACAGACTTCTGATTCGTTTTACGATATTGAACATTTATCCGAAGTCCTGTTTGTTTAAATCATTTCAACGCGAGAAAGTAAGATGATTTTATTTCCGACTTTTCCTGCAACCCTCAGAATCAATACAGCTCCATTATGTGCCATGGATGAATAAGCCACAAAAACCATACAAATTTTGCAATTTTCCGGGCTCGTTTCTACTTTAACGATTCCTTTGTTAGCCCAGAGGCTCAATTTGAATAAGCATTGAACGTTAGTTCAAAGTTGAGAGAAATTTAAATTCGTTGTGTTCCCTGTTGTACGACCCTAGAGCTGAAGTCTTCGGCCCAGATCACCGTCAGTGTTCGAGTCAAAGGGGTAAATAAATTATCCGGTTGCCCTTCCGACAGTCCAAAGGGCCGAACCTGACACTCATCATCCTGTCTTTCTACAAATTAATCAAATATTTCCTATGCAGCGTTGCTAGTTGTAGGAGAGTTTCGTGTTCCTGCTAGCTGTCATAGTTACAAGAGTTTCATTGGAACTCGTACTGACTTTTTACCTAAAGGATGAAAAAAATAAGGAATAAACCTGCTAAGATTTCCCAATTTCGATTACTTTTCAAATAATACAGCGAGAATAACATAAGATTTTCCTGGCGGACTAAAAAAAGTGACCCCAGTTTCCCGCAGAAATCTTGAAGCTAACGAAACACATAGGTTTAGAACATTAGAATCGGCATAGGGGAATGTATAAGAATTGATAGTGATACAGTTTGCTTTGTCCTTTTTCGTGCAACATTTCCTATCAATTCCAAACGATGAATGGTGTTGAGGAATTGAACAAACCCTTACAATTTATAGTCGGTGATCAACCAATTTATAGGACAATATTCTCTGGACATGGAAACTGAAAAACTTCATCCATTCAACGAGTACCAGCTCACCCGTGTATGAGTTTATCTTTTGCCACCTGAAAGTTCTGCTCATCCATTGAAATAACATTTTATTGCAGAAGTAAAAGTTGATAGAGTCGTAGACAACATCTATTCGCAATAAACTTACTTATCTCTCCTGAGAATCTGGCCAGCCAGATAGGAAGTTAACTTCAACGAGTCGAATCGACAAATGGTCGGTGAAACACTTTAAATCAATTATACTTCCCATTCAGTGTTATGTATAGTTTTCCAACCCTTGCTCATCCACCCACAATTGTATCGACGACACGGGGCGAGGTGCTCGCATCTCGGATTGTTCATTCGTATGCCAAAATGGCAACAAAACGGAAACTACAGTGCACCCAAGGGATGCAACACCAGAAACTTTTGCCCTACGTGGAAAAGGCGAATTTATTGGGATGAAATATCAGACACACCCATTGTATTATATTCATTATATCGGATTGATGGTGTGACCAGGCTTTAATCCTGAAAGGCACAAAACAAGGACGTGCGTAGCTGCAATACTTCACGCACCCTCCGAAACAATTTTCCTGCTGATAAAGTTTTTTAATCAGAGGATTTGTGCTTAGTTTGATAGCACTTTTGTCTGATGATTCCAGCTATATGAGCTCATTAAGGTTGCTCCCATTCGCCAACCCTTTGCATCGGAGTCCTCGTGGTATGCTCGAATATCCTAGACAAGCTATGCTTGATTGTGGACGAAAATTTGGTTTCCGAGCGGAGTTTTGATGAAATGTTCTTTTTCTAGAACCGAAAGTTCTACGTTTCCGTTCAAAGTGAGACTATTGTGAAACTTTTTATTAGTTTTGACCTAGAACGTTCTTAGTGGACATGACACGATGACGCTTTCTGCAAATAGACGAGTTCCAGATAAGTTTTTCGTAGAATTTTTTTAGTTTCTTACTTTCCTCGACTAAAAGCCAACAGTGCTGACGCTGTGTAGTGTCTCGATGGATTCAACATGTCTTCACTTCATTTGTACTTTGCTAACAAGTCTTCCTCGGTTTAAGTTTATATTAGTGGTCAATCGTGGGAGTTCACGGACTGTTGGAGGATCCCGTTCGGGCCTTAATTTGCACCAAACGAAGAAGTTCTAAAGGAACCAAGTTCCATGAAAAGTTCGCGCAGACATTAGTTAGTTGGGAATGAGTGTATGAAGTAAAAGTTTACACTTGTAAATGAAATTATTGATAACAGACAGAATTTCTGGCTGAAAGAACTGCATACGTACGAGTACAAATTTGTGAGCGGAATTCGAAAAAAAGTTTCAAAGTTATACGAATTGTAGCCAATTTGTGGTTGTTCCTCTTGGAACCTAAAACCAATCATATTAAAATTCCTTACCTCATTTTTTCTATGTATTTTGCAAGCAATGACTCTCAGCTTGGTTTTCTGTTTGAATTTTTCCCTGCTGCATTGATGATTTTTTGTTAATGGGAAGCATCAAAAAACATTGGTCCTCATTCTCTAAATCATTAAATGCTTTGAAGCTTAAGTTATGGCTTGTTGTTCAAATTAAAGTGAATAATTTGTTAACTACTTTTTTATTGCTTAAGTACAAAAAATTGAGCCCTCAAATGTCACGGTTGTCCCAGAAGAACAAGAAAGCATCGCACGTAATGTCTACAAATTATATTCAAAATCCTTCGTGAAAAAAAAACCATCATCTCTGTCAGGGAATATCGCAAAGTGATGTATTTGATTATCGCGGCCACATCTCTTCAAAAATATTGTTAAAACTTGGTCAGCACATGAATAGTAGTCACTATCTTATGCCTAGGACATACAACATGATTTGAACTAGTTCTTGATGTTATAGCGACGTCAATCTGCGGAAAAAAGAAAAGATTTGCAAAATCATTATTCCAGAAAAATTCTTTTAAAGTTAATGTTACTTTGACATCAAGAACTAGACACAGCGTTATCTGCCTCAGACTTTACCCAACCAGACCTTGATCTTATCTTCAATCTGAAAAAACCCGTCCAATTTTCGGATTTTCCGAGTTCTGAAGATAAGGGATACGTCAAATTCAGATACTCTTTCAGATTACTGTTCAGATGTTATGTTGGTACCTTCACAACGCTGACAATCAAACATTGATAATGTGGGCCAAAATCTTGCAAACTGTAGTGTACTGTTTCGAAGTAAGGATTTCATTGAAGGCCTAGAATGTATTATCCACGATAAAAATTTTTGGGACTACAGAGCATCGCGGATCATCAACAAAATTTTAAGGTAACAGTGATTAAATAAAGTCTGAAAAACTAAATTTATAATAAGCTAAGAATAATAATGTTATATAAAGGACTATATCTGGGCTCTCGTACATATTTTTTTAAATTTTTTGTATAAACTAATTTATAAACATCTTCAACCAACTGACATTTCAAGTATAAGACAGATTCTATACGATGTAGATATTGTCTTTTTACGATGAACTTATTAGTAATAAGTCTACAGCTATGGTAAGGATAGCCATAAGGAGAACCTTTATGTTTGGAGATTCAATATTAATAACGAAGAGCATCTAAGGAGGGGATCAAACAATCAACCAAAAGTTGGCTGTTGAATGAGTGTTGTAAAAAAGCTGGGAATCCAACGCTGACATACGCAAATACAGACTAAAAATCAAAATACGGTGTGATAAACTGCCTTGGATCCAAGTTTAATGTATCCTATTAGAACAATGATACTGTTAAAATAGTGGATCACAAATATCTTCTGGCAACAAGTTCACAATCCATATTAAGTCTAATGACGACTCTGGAAGTCAATCAAAAACTGAAAACAAATAAGGCATCTGGCGATAAAAACAACCCAGCTAGTCTAACAAAATCAATATCGCAGGAGTGGTGGCGAGGCGTAATTTGCGTTACCAACAAAAAATTCTAATTCTTCTAATAATTCTTGTAAGTTATTAGGTATACTCTTGACGACTTGACGACTCTTGACTACCCACACTTTTCAAGCATAAAAAAGTAGGATTATAATAAATGTCAAAAGTACGATTCGTCGAAGCATACATCAGGAGTCGATCGATTTCCACAGTTAAACAAACGTTGACAAAGTTCTGGAAATCCAAGATTGTCCTCCACAAAAAATTCCAAGACCAAGATTTTTTTGTTGTTGTTGTTTCCGAAGCGCAACATTTCACCATAGAGCTTGGGTCTTGAGATGGTTTTGAACCAACGTTTTTCGAGACTGATAGCACGTGAGAAGCTGAACTCAGATTCAGGATTAAACTAGACTTTCCCCGAAGTTTCTCCGTAGTTACCCATCATAGTAGGGTTGGGAGTTGGCTGAACCAGTTGGATAAACCAGGCGTCACGAGCACATCTAGCATCTTTCCCACACACTTTATTTAATCTAACTACTCATTCGACGTCTCATTCGAAACGTCACAAAACTTGCCCCACCCAGCATATTGACAATTTCCTCCTAAAAAACTCTGTTGCTATTGACAAAACGGATCGGAAACTTGTACAGAGAAAAAGAATTTAAAAATTTCTGTGATACCAGTTACACTGAAGAAGGCTTATACTTCAACTCCTGTACCTTTAATCTTGTTCCTGCTGTCTGCCTTTAATCTTGTTGCTCTCCTGGTACAAATATATTTAGCTGAAGAATGGTTGGAACACATTGATTTATATATATATATATATATATATATATATATATATATATATATATATATATATATATATCCGTATCAACTGTGGCACAATGATACATTGAAGCCAATAAGCCGAAGATGTCCACAATAATAAGACTGCCAAAACATCTGCAACGCTTTTATACTTCAAAAAATTAATTGATAGAACGTGTGTCTGTGTGTCTGAACCTAGTAAGAACTGTGTGGATTTAAGTCATGATGAAAGTGCATCACTGATTCAAATCCTAAGCTAGAGAAAACGATTTCAAGATTCAAAATGATTCATAGAGCCTCACCGAGATCTCATGTATTCTGCAATGCGAGGGACAATTATTTATCTTTTCTGTCATCATATAAGAACTTTGGACATTTAGTTAGACCTCCGAAACAATCACTGCAACAATCTTCTCAACAACGTTGACCACCATGCACGAAAAGTCTGGAAACAGACAAAAATACTGAAACACAAGCAACACGACCTTCCATATGCTCTGGAAGACGGCAATGGCATGCAGACATTCATTCAGGTAATGCCAAAACAGAATTACTTGCTCATAAATTCTACCAATATAACAATATCTTACAGAATGAACAACTTCACAGAAATAATAGTAACTAAATCAACGCAAACAGACGCAAACACAGACAACGGACCTTTCCCGAACCTGGACCCTTTCAAGAACGAAACATATGATTGAGTAAATTAAGAAACTATCGAATGGTAAGGCCTCTGGTTTCGAAGCGACATTGTATATCGCCATTAACCATTTCCCGAAAAAAACCAATAGTGTTAAGCAGTCTCATATTCAACGCCTGTCTTAAAAACTTCGCACATTCCGAATTGCTGGAAACATGCTAGCATAAGACCAATCCTGAAGCCTGGCAAAGATCCGCAAGATCCTAACAATCACAGGGAAATTATGTTGAAAACTATTTGAGGTTTTCTCCAAAAAATGGGCTCATTATGGGGGAAAAAATAATATCCTCTCTAACTTTCAGCTTTTTTTTTTTGTTTTTTTGTGGAAGGTTAAGGCTATTTATGCCCTGATTGTCAGACTCTCAGTGGCACACAGAAACTGAACTACCGACTAAACACCTCTCATGTCACACCGAGAACCTAGCCTGGAACTGTTTGTCACATTACTTCGGAATGTCAAAAATTTTGCTGAAAGCGTTACATTAATGCTCCAAAATTTGAAATTACAATTGAAAAATAATATCATTAAATTGCATTGATATATGCAAACTCAAAACTCATCACCGTGTTGTACAAATATTTTTAAGTATTCTTGCTTTAATGTGGTTACGTAGAGACTAGACCAGATGAATTTGAAAATCTTGTAAGTTCTGCGTTTTGAGATGGCTGTAAGGCCCACTGTGATATTCCAGGATGTAATAATATTACAACTATCCGTTCAGAGTAATGGCAATCAAAATCTTTTGTCCCTTATTCTTACTAAATTAGCAGTTTTAATATTTTACTAATAAGCGTATTTCAGAAATATGTGTTCCCAAAATGAACGTATTTTGGGACCAACGTGTTCCTTTCATCAGTGGTTACTGAACCTTTTTTTGAAGGTCTCTCAAAATATGTCTATTTTTTTGTTATTCTTATTTTATTTTACATATTTATAATGTCAGTAATAAAACTAATTGGTTTAGAATCTATATTTCCTAGAAGCATGCTTAATATTTTATCTGTACAAACCCTATCTACGTTATCTGAAACATATTGTCACTACCCCTTGGTTTAGCCCATACACACGTTCGGACCATAAGTACATCACACTTTGCATACTTCACTACATACTGGCAACGTTGTCCTGTCTTTAACTGACTTCAGAATATCCTTGAATCATATACGCCTTCTCGATGTTATTGTTTCCCGATACACATTTCTTCCTTTCATATTTCTCTTTCTCCTGGACAAAACCAACTTATTTTGAGGTAACCTCATTCTGGTATGTTTGATGATCTTGTCCACTAGTGTTTTACTTTATCCATGTATCTTTGCTGTGTCCTAGATAAACTGTTGTTCTTCCTTGAATCTTTCTTTTTTCATTACAATGGTAGGTAATCGCCACATCGTGCTGGGATACGCTGCTGACTTTTGCCTATAGCAATTTTTGTCTCTGTGATGGTTCTCTGAATCGTCAAAGTTTTTCTTCTATATGCACAGAATGCAAATATGCCCAATTCGAGCCTGCTATCTGGTCTGTGGAAAATTTTGTCTAGGAAAGGACATCAATATGGAGAAAAAGAGTCAAACACTACATAAACTTAGTAGACCTCTGCATGAACTAGAATTGTTTCAATTTCAGAGGTAAGTTTTGTAAAACCACTTGACGAACAGGTATAAGGAAGCCACTGTCACGGCTTTTGATTGAAATTTACGTGGAAGCATTCAAAAATAAGCTGTATGCATTAAAAATCACACCTGGCATTTGGGTAAGATATGAAGATGGCATATTGGCAGTGGGCAAGCAGGGTAATCTACAAAACATTATGACAAATGTTTATGTAGTCCGAATAGGGTCAAAAGTGTCTCAATAGTGTCAAAAAAATCCAATTCACGCTGGAGATAGTAGCTATCAAACAGCAACCTTTCTAGGAAATAATGACCCACAGATTTTTGGTTTTCACAAAAACTTATATTTCCTATAATTATGGTCATTCGATCGAGATTAAGCAATAACTTCTTTATTTTGTTTCAAATAAGCAAAACTTTAGCACTTTTTTACTATCGAAATTAAATAATGTTTAGTGTTTATTGCTTTGTTTAGGGCTTATTGACGTTTTTCATGATTTGATACGTAGATTATAAACTATTTAGTGTTTTGGAAAAATACGGATGAGAAATACAGGATCAATTGGAATCGGATAATTGGATTTTTTACGAAAAAGGGTATATTTTAAAGGAAAAGAGCTTGTTTTCTGTACTGTATGCATTACAATTAAAAACTCTAGTGTAATTGCAAACAACGTATAGAATATATTATTAACGCTACAATTCATAAAATTTTAATTGATAAGTGTTACATACATACTTACTATAATATGTAGTTCTGTTGAAAACATACTGTGGTCACAGAATTTTATGCTTTGAACATTCCGAGGTGAGTACGTTGCCTTGACGTAGTAGTACTTTTGCGAGCGGTGAGGTCCCGCAGGCGCTTGACGGTTAAAAGTTGTACTGTGTCACATTCAGGTTGCCGCTCCATCCACTTTAAGATGTTTTCAAAACACATAAACCGTTCTCCGACCATGGAAACATTTTTATCCTTGGTTTTTTCCCCGGTTTCATAGTTGGCGTTGGTTTCATATTGTTGTTCGATAATGACACTCTCTGCGATCTCATCAGTCATAATCTGAAGTCCTTAGTCGTCTTTCTCACATTGAAGCCACTCCTCCACATCATCAACATCGCATTTTGAACAGCCCGCAGTTTTCTTGTGGCAATATTAACTAATTCTACCACAGACAGACCGTGTTTTCCGGGAAGTAATCATGTAGCAACAGTCTTTCAAATAAATTTTTGTATATTAATGTAAGACTATTTCTTCGTTGTTCTTCGTTGTTCATCGGCATTGTAAACAAGAACCGGATCGTAGTCTTTAGTTTCCTTTTTAAAAGTTTCCAGAAAGCTTTTGACAGCTTCACGATCGGCAGACAGTTTTTTCCCCGCTTCATCTAACTCCCGAATGCATTGCCTAAATTTCAAATGAGGCAGCCAACCTTGGCTTGCTTTAAAATCAACAACGCCCATTTTTTCACTAAATATCAGTTCTCTTTCAGATGAAAGTGGACCTGAAATCGGTTGTCCAATTGATCCTTGTTGTAGAAACCACGTGAAAACCGCGTTTTCAAGCTGTTCATTTTTAGCTTTTTTCATTACTTTCCTAGATGGACATCCATCCTCACTATTTAATGCACTTACAAAACTTGAAATTTTAGCGCTGTTAGTTTTAATGTCCGATAAGGTAGCGGCTCCTATGCCAAACCTATCTGTCAATTGTTTTCCAGACACACCTTTATTTAACTGATGGATAATTTCCACTCAATGATATCACAACACGTCTACGTACCCATTTCGAATACTGAATCCAGCGGTAGACGATAAACGCACTGTCAACAAGAACGAAAACTGGGCTGAAAGAATAGTGCAGCGGTCGAATGCTTGGACATAGCGTAATAACATACAGCGATAACACTCCGACCATCGACCGATCTAACGAATTTTGCAGAGTTGCATTAGTATTAGTAAAAATTTTTATTTTTTGTTCGTATTTGATCGTTTTGCTTATAAGCTAAATGAAAATAGAGAAAATAGAGAAAAATAAACACTTTTACTAATACCAATGCAATTCTGCAGAACTCGTTGAATATCGTTAGATCGGTCGTTCGTTCGGAGTGTTATCGCTGTACGTTGTAACGCTATGGTTCGGATATGGGTAGATATACTCTAGTGCGCAGGCGCGGGTAAACTTAACCAACCAAGATGAGAGCAGCAAAGCAGACATTGCACACAGACTGGTGGGAAGACACAGGCACAGACTGATGGGAATCCAGGGAGCGCATGCTCAAGGATAGTGAACGTGTCTTTGCTATAGTAACGATACATAGGCAGTGCCTGTACACGATCCGCTCCCGCTGTATTTTTAAATATTTATTATTTCGCCGAAAACCGATTTGGATAATAAGAGTTCTACTGTGTGCACAACCTGAAATCCATCCCCGGAAGTGGTCAACTACAAGGGTCCATTCCGCCCCCTAGAATGTTTGCCCGTCGGGAAAAGTATTCTTGTTTCTCTTAGAATTTGACGTAGAAAAATATGTTTCAGCGGCATCCAAATCGGACGCGGACACCGGAGAACCTTTTCTTGTTAGCTGGATTCTCCAGCAAGGAGCTTTTAAATGAAAGTAAAAGGCAAATCATGTGTTCCTATCAAGTCTCACCTCATTTCACCATTGCTCTTCACCCTCTTGAATTCTTTATTGTTAACTCTTGCAAAAAAATTTTTCTATATTATTTTTTTCGATCTTGATTGTTTGCTTGCAATTTTTGGTAAACTCAGTCTTAGTAAGGTGCGGATAAAGTATGTCGCTATTACTGATATCTCACTGACTCTCTGAGATATCGTTTTTGGGAATATTTCCTGAGCTCGTCCTAAACTAAACTTTGATATTTTCCCACACCACTCGGAAAGATGGACTTTAATTAGGAATTAGTAAATTGTGCTTGGTATTCTGTCCGTTTTTGTGATGCAGACACAAGGGTACGCTGCGTACGAGTTTTCCTTTGGTTGCATTCTAGTTTCTTCATGAAAATCAAGTTCGCAGACATTTCGCGCCTTGAAACGAGTGCAGTCAGGGACGATAAGCAGGGTCCTTGTAATTTCAGTCTAGTTGATACGATTGATATTTGCATAGTATTCACCAGATAATGGTTCCTTGTGGGTCGAGGATGTGAACTCGATTTTTAATCAATTAAAAAATTTTGATAAGCTTTTCAAGCACTCGATGATGGACTTGCTCCTGTTGTACTCTTGGAAAATGGTTTGGAATATGGGCCTTTCGTCCTACCATGCGAAAAACTCTTTCATTCTTTGCATTTACCCAAAATCCTCTCCAACGAAATATTACCCAAATTTTTTTCGGTACGACTACTGGCAATCCTTGATATATTTGTGTTAATAGTTTCAGCTAATTTCAGCCAAGTGTTAACAACACAATCAGTTGGCTCTCAGCAGGCGTACACGCCATTAGAACTACCTCCAATCAACCCCAACGACAAATTGTGTATATTATTTATGGGCAAACATCTCTGCGTCATGTACACATGTATCTCAGGCACATATCGTGTCAAAAGAACATTTTGCTGGCGTTTCTTCATTCCGCAATTCCTGTCAGCTGTGATTAATCGACAAATAATTACTCACCGAAGATGCTTCGAAATATTTTTAGGTTCAACACTTAACAAAAACGTGAAATCGGAAAAACGAAATGTTGCAACTTGTTCGCATTTAAATATTTATTCGTTATCGGAATTTTAAATGCGAGTTGCTGTAACATATCTTAAAGATCGAAACGCTTTCTTGGAAACATTTCAGATGAAAAGATGGGAGCAGCTTTGTCGACAAATTTATTCACTGGATTGTTGGATGACACCTAAAACCAGCCCCTCATAAATAATACCTGTACGAGTTACTACGCATGCATTGGCAAATCTTATTTACATATGTGGGTATTGACCAAAAAGAAATGCATGAATATCTTTTTAAATTTTTGCACCTTTCGGGTTAATGCCATTTTATTAGCCTATCGCTTGTCGATTTTATCGAATGCTTTTTTGGAATGGGAGGAGAATACTTTCGAAAGTGGACGGGCAGGCAAATGGCGTATTCAGTGATGAAGACAAAATTATAACACAAATTTTCGTCATGTTAAAAAATAAACGGGGCCGTTTGCTTTTAATGAATGATCTTCAAATAGTTATAAATTATGACAGTGTTTGTTTTGTTAAGGAGACTGCACGTATGCTTCGGCGAACGTAGGCGTAAGGGTGTAGATATATGACTTCATGGTAATTAATTCCAATTAAGAATATTTTGTTAGCAATATAATGGCCAATGCTGCTTGGCAATGAATGTTTTGTGAACGAACTCGTGGAGAATTTCGGGCTATACTAATTTCGAATAAATTATTTGTCTATTGAAATAAACAATCCAACACGTTTGGAATTTAGTTGAATTGCTCTATTCTATTTGGTATTCTAGATTTATAATTTAGTGAGATTTAAATTTATTACCCCGACTGAATATGTATATTCAGAGCCGGGAGCTGAACACTTTATGGCGTGTTTTAATTTTAGCAAATTTTAATTTCATCATTTCTAACAGAAGGAGATTAACGCTGTTAATGATTTCAGACTGTACCCATTTGGTTTGAATATTTAAACTAAGATAGGGGTTTCCTAATGGAATTCCAAGAAGTCGCTGGATATGCTGAAATATAATTCATGATTAAAAAATAAGAATAAATTCGTTGAATTAAGAAACATCGGTCTTACGTCTTAAACATTTACGGTAAGTGGCACGACTGAGCATATTAATCTGGATCAAAATTTTATCAACTACTTTCCTGTAGTTTGAGAAGGCCGCCCCAATCATTTTAATAAAATAATCAGCTTTAAGCCTAAATTCAATATGATCAACTTTCACACTCAAACGGAAGAAAACGCTCAAACGGCAAGAAAACGCGCTCTATGCACACTAACACAAAGTAGTACTCTTTTTTTAAAGAATAGGGAGATAAGTATATCATCCTTTTGACAGGGTTATGAACATCAACAGTATATGCCGAATAGATGAAGAATACATATTTAAGCAATATTTGACGCCTTAGAGCTATAGGGGAAAAAAGGAAAATTACCTCCATATATCTTTCATGGCTATAAACTAACCCTCTTTTGGCGCGGGTGGGTAGTTTTCTACTCAGCACTTAGAGAATTTTTTCTAAAAAACCAACAAACTCCTGAAAAAGTTTTTCTATTTGCAAATATCCGTTTTTAGGTTAGCTGTCCCATACATTTTTTTCAGCACTCCTCTCCTCTTTTTGGCGTTATGAGAGGGGAATAATTCCAACCTTGCAAAAAGACCATTTTTTAATTTAAAATTAAAATACATTAACCATAGGGAAATTGTTGAACAATGTTTGCATTGTCATGGGAGTATATATTAAAAATTTAATATAAACTCATTTATGACGTTTTCCTTAAAAAACCCTTTTTTAGTAGCTAGAGGACTCTTATACGTTGTAAAAAAGGTAAATAGATCATTTCATAGACCTGCAAAAAAAGAAACCCCTCTTAAATCATATATACACATATATCATATCGCACATCATGAAAATCATACCATTTCATACAGTGATTTTGTTGAAAATAGACATGTCCAATTGATTGTTTTTTATTTGTGAAATTTCGTGGATTTTTTTCTCGGGTTATTTCGTTTTCTGAATCTTAAGTATAAATAATTAAATATAAATTTATTAAAATTTTTTTATAGCAATTATCGAATAAAACCTTTTCTTATGTAGATAATAAGACGCCAAAAAGATTTGACAATGGAGGAAATTATGGCAATTGTCAGCGAAGATTGTCAGGGAAGTGCACAGGTCGAATGAGGTAAATGTGGTATGCATCCCTCCTGAAATGGACGCAGTCAGCGATTTAGAGAATTTGGATGATGAGGCTAATGAGGCATGTTCCTGGTACTGGGTATGCGAAAAGAAGACGTCACCACTCTGAGGGACAAAAATTGACGACTGAGTTTTGGTTTCCCCATTGGTCAACTACAATCCTAGAAAAGAGGACTGGGAAGGCTACACAAACGCTACTAAAAGATATAAATGTTCTCACCAAGCGAAACATTAAGAAGTCGAAAAGATATAGACAATTAAGTGAGATACATCACAAGTATTACTGGCCGAAAGTTTCAGTGATATGTGTCCAACCACTACCGTCAAACAAAAAATGGTAAGCTGGTGAAACAACGAACTTGAAGAGATCGGGAAAAATACTCAAAGACTATTCAGAATAACTCGTCTCACAAACCGAGATACGGATTGGGAGGACCACAAGTGAAATCTGAAAATATTTAAAACAGCTACAAGAAGAGAGGAAACGAAATCCTGAAATCTTTTTTGCAGCAATATTGAGGGACGAAGCAAAATATCTAGGCTAACCAGAGTACCACATGTGGACACGATGCTTCAAAAGGAGGACAGATTGTGGACAACAAACATCATAGAACATGTCAAGCTCCTACTGAATCAATACGTTCCGGGTTCAGCGGATGAGGAGACAGAACAAGTAACCAACGTGACTCCTTACCGTGGCTCCCCCCTAAAAGAAATAGTAAGCGAAGAAAAGGTCCTTTGGGCCATAAATACCTTCGAACCTTACAAATCACCAGCAACCGACAAAGTGTATCCGATCATGCTTATGAAAGCGGATATCACAATAATACGGATTTTGGTGGAAATATATAGAGCCTCCATGTCCAAAGGCTATATTGCTTGGGACTGGAGAGAAGCTAAAGTAGTTTTTATACCCAAGCCGGCAAAAGTCAGCCACTACAAAGCAATTGATTACCTACGTATCATCTTAACGTCTTTCATGCTGAAAATCCTGGAACGCCTGGTGGATGGTTGCATAAAAAGCACCGTTAAAACAACGGAGCTTTGCCCCAACTATCACGCATACCTCCCGGGTGCTCAACAGAGACGGCACTACACGAAGTCATAAGCAGAATATAGAGGAACTTCGCTATCAAAGATTACACTTTATCGAGGGAGCCTTCAATAATGTTAAAAAAAGAGCAAAGCATCAGCCATTCAAAGATATGCAATAGACTCATATCTAACTAAATGGATGACGGAAGTCAAAAGGAAGATTCCAAATAAAGAAAACGGCGTAGCCTTGAATAAATGGACTAACAGGGGTAACACCACAAGGCGGCATAGTATCACCACTTGCCTGGTTACTCACAGTTAGCCAAATAGTAGAAGACCTTAACGGGAAGGGTTTCAAAATGTTAGCGTACGCTGACGATATCGTCGTACTGATAAGTAGAAAGTTCCCGGAAACCATGTCGGAATTGATGCAGACCGCGCTCTCAGATCTTTTCGAGTGGACGAAGTTAAACGCACTGCGCATCAATGCCGACAAAACGGAGCTGATACTTTACACAAAGTGCGGTAACCCGAGACATTTTCACCCCGACCGTTGACGGAAAACATATAAGTTTAGTAAATAAGGTAAAATACTTAGGAGTATCCTTGGGTAGTAAGCTAACTTGGACTCCACACATAGGAGAATTGAGACGGAGAGCTACAGCATCGCTTTAGTGGGGACTAGTGGGGAAAATCTGGGGAATCAGACCCAAAATTTCCCACAAGATTTACACAACAGTAGTGATGCCAATAACATTACATTACAAAAGAAAACTATTGCAAAAGAGCTGGAGAAGATCTAGCGAATGGCCTGCCTTGGCATCACACGTGCCATTACGACTACGCCAACTGATGCAATGGAGATAACGATTAATCTCATGCCACTCGACAAATTCATCTTCAGAGACGCATCACTTGCAAGCATCAGATTAAAATCCACATATGGGTTATCCAACCACCCACAAACGGGGCACATATGTATTTTGAAAAAAATTGAGAGAATGGCCCCGTCAAGTAAAAAGGAGCTGGATATAATTCAACCGATAGTGGATACAACGATTCCATTCAAGATCAGCAAACCGACCAGAGTAGCGTGGGAAACGGTGCAGGATTTCACATCTGGAAGTGAAATTATGATCTACACCGATGGTTCCAAAACGGATGAGGGAACCGACGCCGGAATCTTTTTTCCAGACCATCCGCAACTCAACCGAAGTTATAAACTGGAGAGCCATAGCACAGTTTTCCAGTCGGAAGTGTTTGCAATAAAAGCGGCTATAGAAGCGGCAACCAACAACCTTAATGGAAGAAAACAAATACTCTCGGACAGTAAGTCGGCACTACAGGGGCTTGCCTCTAACCGCGTAGTTTCAAAACTGGTGCAAGATTGTAGGCAAGCTCCCAAAGCCGCAACAACTCGAGTAAATGTAAAATCGACATGGGTCTCTGGACACAGCGGTGTAGAGGGAAACGAAAAAGCGGATGAGCTAGCGAGATCTGGTTCAGCTCAGAAAATGCTCAAACTGATCAAAAAGGTAAAGTATTTCCTTACAATTTCATGGACTTCGTTTAAATGCGTACTTCCTTTGAATCGATTACGGTCCAAAATCGGTTTCGTGATTAAAAAATTTACATTATTCAATTTTCTTTTCATCTTTTTCATTTTCAAATTCAAAAAATTCAAAAAGCAAGTACGTTGCCATTGTGATCAACAAATAAGTGTTCTTTTCTTTTTTTCATGGTTCGATGAATATTGACCAGTCCTTTAAATCCTTACAAAAACAGGACATGACATTTTCGCAAACTGTTCTTCAAAACATCAACAAATTCATCAAAACATCAAACAAACCAAAAACTAAATTCTAGGCATTTTCGATAATTTAGGACAGAAGGGGTTCAGAACGGAAATATGATGAAATTATGCACTTTTCAATACTGAGGAAGGATGTAATTTAACTATAATGCACATATCTAAAATCAATTAATGATTAGAGTATAATTTAGTTTTAATAAATTGATTCGTTCGCTCGTTCGTAATAATCTTATTATCTTATTTCATTGCTAATGGTTTGCTACAATGGAAAAAATACTGTCAATCATCAATTTGAACTTGATTTTCAACCAGAATTAACGCTTGCATCCGCCACGAACAGGTCACTGGAAGAACTTAGTACGCTTGTGATCCTGAAATGGTCGCTTAATCGTGCCGTGAGAACAGCCTCATTGGTATAAGTGTCTACTAAATGTTAATTCACCTTGGATCGAACCTGCCCTCATTTTTCAAGCTGAATGCACTTTTTTTATTTGTAACTTAAACAAGGAATATTAGCTCTGGTAAAATAAAATCGAAAGAAAATTTAGACGGGAGGGCTGTGAAGTTTAATTAATCTTCTTCAAATTGTTGAAAAGCACTAGAAACTTGGTATGTTCTTGTCAATAAAAACATTTTATTTAGACTATGAGAAATTTTCGTTTGAACTTTAATAATAAAAATCTATAAAACTGTTAAGCTAAGTTGTTATGGAGAAAATATAAAGAAAATTTCTTGCAATTTTTTTTCGTTCCGAATAACTTTCTTCTTAGCACTTCAGCACTGCAACTTCACTCCTGAAACGGTCTCGGTCCATTGAACACGTCCTCTAACTTTGAAATCTGAGCAAGGATGAACTGTCTTCCACAACAAAGTCAGACCAGAGTTGTCTCGGTTTCCAAACTTGACTTCGCCCTTTAATTCTCCCAATGAATAACCTTTTTGTGTATTCGTTGTTCGTCCATCGATTTATATGGCTGGCCAATTGCAGCTTCCCCGGTCTCGCAATGGTTGAAACCTCCGGCCCGTCAAAAATATCATGCAGCTCATAGTTGTGTCGAATTCGCCATTGGTCCCCGTCTAGTTTTGCTTCAATTATCCGCATCAGGACTCGTCGCTCAAACGCGTTCAATATATTCGCGAATTCTTGGATTGGGATCCTCGTTTCACACCCATAGCATTGAAATTTCCCGTCTAAATGTGATAGAGCCAGTAGTAGTTCTATCTACTGGAAAAAGCGCAATTGACTTCATGAAGACATGTTTATCGGATTAAGTTATAGTGGGGTGAATAAGTATATTTTTTGTAGATACGCAAGAATATGAAACAGGTATAAAAGGAGTCATCGCTTCTGAGCATATATTGTTGGCAGTCCTACTGCCACGATCCCAGAATGCTCTGTAAGAATCATCAAGGAGCCGTGATACCTTTCCAATGGGCACTTGCTAATGCTATGGCATCGAGACTCACGATCTTCCTCTTTAAACGGAAGCGCACAATTTCTTGCTACTGTACGAATACAAGCGATGGTAAATTTTCAAGAGATGAACTGCAGAATTCCCTGATTGATCCCTGATGATTAAGAAATGTGTGCCTTTCTGAAAATAAAAACTGTTCAAAAGAGTTGGACATTATGAGGTAAATTTGTACTTCTCAAGCAAACGCCCGAAAAAGTTTCACGCCAGATATTCTTTACGGCAGTCACCCCGTGTAGTTACCGGACTTAAGCAGAAAATGAACTGCCCCCTTTGCTATTCAATCTGGATCTAGAACATGTTTTAATAAAACTACCTGTTGATACAAGAGGCACACTATTATAAAAATTAAGCCAAGTGGTTGCCTTTGCGGATAATATAAATATTTTGTCACGGTCTCGACCGTGAAACTCGACCAGGAAGCAAAACTACTGGGGTTAAAATTAATGAGAAGGAAACAAAGTTCATGACGCGGTCAAGGAAAATTCCTCAAATACTCAAAATAACAAAGCTGACAATTACAATATTGAAAATCTGGGTTAATCTGTGTATACAGGCGCCAAAATAACGAGAGAAAAAAACAAAATACGCCGAAAGAGCACACGTCCCAAATAAAACGTTTAATTCAGTTCTGACGATTATGAAGACCAGCTACATACACAGGAAAACAAACCTCTAAGCACACAAATCTGCGATAAGTCCTGTGCTATGCTATGAGTGTGAAACATGGACTCTTACCCAAGCATCCGCAAGTATATAGAACGCGTTTGAGTGACGAGTCATGAGAGGGGAAATTGGAGCGGAACTAGACGGGACCAATGGCAAATTCGACACAACCTTGAGCTGTATAAAACGTTTGACGATCTGGAGATCTTAACGATTGTCAAGTTTGCGGAAGTTGCAATGGGCTGGCCATATGAATTGTATGGACGAACATCGGATACCCATTAAGGTCTTCGTTCTGCGAACTGAACTGCAGAGAGCAGTGGGGAAAACCGAGGAAACGCTGGTCTAACTTTAGATTTCGAAATCGGAGGACGCGGTTAATAGACCTAAACATTTGGAGGCACTTTTTGCAGCAGACGAAGACCCGAAATGAGCTGTTATTCTAAGATAAAGAAGATATGATGTAACAAACCTTCTCATATGTTATTGCTTCTTACCGCATCTTTTGTTTCGTGAAATGTATCCTTAAAAGTTACGCAGGGATGTGAAAAAACACTTAATACAACGATAACTTCTAAATGTTCCAGAAAGGCGGAATAAAACCCAGAGAAAAAAGATTAAGCACGATAAAAGCAATGATACATTTGATTTCGTACAAAAAAGACCGAGCATCCGATGTTACCAGCTCCAAAAACCACTAATTTGTTGAACCAGGAGTAGGACAGATCAAAATCACAAAATTCTTATCATATCATCAATCATACATCAAATTATTTCCTTACTATTTAACATTTTCTTAAAACTTTGCTTAAGATAAAAAGAAAGGCTAATTTTTGTCTATTGATTTCTGTCATCTGTACCGATGTATTTCCTTGAACCATTAGCAGAAGAAAGGTTGTTCAAACACAAACCTGCTTTGAAGGTCTGAGTACAAAATTCCATGAATGATTGAATCAAGTATTCAAAATATTGATCCAAGCAGAGTCCTTTAAGCAATAGTCGAGAAAATGCCAATAAAACAATGACAGATTTTTTAAGATCAGGTGATGCACCGAATTCGTTGATTCGTTGAAAGTTTGAGAAGATCGACAGAAAATGGCCATTTGAGGCTTCCAAGGATGATGGAAGCCACAGGCAGAACTGTGGGACTTACTGCTTATGAATACGCACTGAAAAATATTATAAAGATATACCGTTGATAAACTGATAAAAACAAAATTGAATTTTTTTTTTATTTATTTATTATCTTTTTTTTCTTTAAGCTGATTAAAAATGCGATACATAACACAAAAGTACACCACAGCTTAGCGAATAAATAAAACGAATCGTTTTATCTATGATAAAATGAGCCTTCTCCCATTCCGCCGCATCAGGGTGAAAGATTATCGGCCCCTGCTTTTATTTCTATGGTTTATTTGGCGGCACATTACTTTTTAACATTTTTGACATTACTTTTTAAATATATTCCTGAGTTTTCGTTTCAGACTTATCAACTGTCAGAAAAACTGCCTGCAATCCAAACAACTCTTTCGATGCCGCGACTGTAGCAACCTTTATAATTTATAGAAAAGTGATAAACTTTAAACAAAAAATAAACGCTCAATGAACAAAATTGTTCGAAGAGGACTTGAAATCACATCATAAATAAAAATGAAATAAGAACCAACAAAAAATTAATATTGTGTTTACAACGATTCAATTTTCGTTAAACTTTTCACATAGCACGAGGTGTTCTTAAACAAGTGTCACAATAGAAATAACTTCCTGTATTCCTATGGTGGCTGTTAATGAAGGACGCGTTTATAATATTTTTTCCAAAAAAGTGCAACACAAAACCAAAGCACGTAACGTCTAATGTCCTTTCAGTTTTGAATGGTTTCAAATATTCTTTAAGCCAAATGCCAGTTACTACTGTGATAAGATACCATTAACTTCTTATCGGAGTTCGTAGCGCAGTTTGTCAAATTGTCTCTCCATTACAGTAATTTCTCATCTATTTTTGAAACACATCTTCCTCTGAAGCAATCATCATCAGCATCATGATCATCTCATCATTACCGAACAACACAAAAATTCCCAGGAGCGCCCACAGGGTAGAATCAGCATGTACCACAGGGTTCTGTTTTAGTTTCTTTGCTGTTTAACTTAGCACCCCGTCGCCGCCTCTGAATAATGGACAGACGCGAAAGAAGTCAGACGAAATGGTGGCTGATGCGACAAAAGCTTGGTGGAATTCGAGACCAAAGAATCTTTTTCGTCATGTTCGGCTTGCATGGGAATTAATAATTAGCACATACGTTCATAATGAGTTAGTTCCCTTCAGTGGTGATTAATTGGGGACATCTGGTTGATAGCTTCTTCTCAATGTTTGTTGCATTAAGTTGTTTTGCTTATTTTTGATAAGTTTGTTTTTAAACATCTCACAGTTGAATGGAATTTGTCGTCGTGTATTTATGGTGTGCGTTGTTTAGAGTTTGATTTTTTCATGGATGAATGAGGCCATTATTTATGTTGTTGATTGGGCTTGAGGACAATGCAACGAAAAAAAAAATATTCAGTTTGCTATTAACATGAATGTAGTCAAAGATGTTTATAATAGATCATGTGTGTCATATATATTTTATTAAAATGTTGTTGCAAGGATATTATGAAGCCAGTTCTTATAGAAGGACTTGTGTTTATTAATTAATACAAGCCACAAATTAAAAGACACGTTCCTACGCTAAAGTTGAACCGCTCGGTATACGTTCGCAACATTGTCTATAATTCCTCCAAATCAGGTTTTCATCAGCTATTTTTTTAATCGCTGTCACATATTCTATTGTATTGAATCTAGCATGACTGTAAGAAGAGAAACCGTGCATGGAATCGAATGGTATTGTTTCTATGTTACTTTTCACTATATAAAACGTAGACAATAACCTTCTCTTTTGAAGAACTACCAGACCAATTCAGCTCTACTGTTTCCTTATAAAGCAACTTGCGCTAATTCAACTTTGCTACATTACCCATAAGAAATCTTTCAAATGTAACAAACGCAATTGCACAACATGCGTACTTCATTAAATCTGACAACCTTAACAATTTTAAAGGACATTTGATCCCATTAGAGACCCGATATAAAAGTTGTATTAATACAATTATAAACTAAATAATCGGTGGGTCTGAAACTAGATTATACGCGACAAAGTATGAATTGGATTTCAATAAGGATAACCTGCTTGTATTCCATATAGTTATGAGAATATAGAGGAAAATAATACCTGCTTACAAGGATTACAGTACCTGCTCCCAAATCAAATACTTCTAAAGATTTCATATGAATGATAGAATTCAGCTTGTAAAGTAATTTCCCAGTCATTTTTGGAAAAAAAATGAGGTGACTTGTATATAGGACTCAGCATATTATAAAGTTTATGTCAACAGAATGTTCAGATAGAATAACACAAGAGAGAATAAAAAAATGCAATAACGTTCATTTGATGCTGGGCTTGCCCATGCGGCACGTTTTGCAGATGAACACGAGTTTTGGAGTTCCTGCGGTTTGAAGTAGGAGCATGAAAAATTTATTAAAATCCTAGCTTCTAGCTCCTTATTAAATCACCAGAACAGCAAACATGAACAAGATCACTTCAAAGCCATCACCTGCTAACTTATATGATTCCAGCTGAGGACCGACTGCCAGAAATTCTGATGAGTCTCTATAGTACTGGATGATCACAATAGGACTTTACAGGTATCTCAACACTTGTTTTGAATTTCAAACATGTCCTCCAAAACATGGTTTATGGACGCCTTAATAGCTTTTTCGAGTATCGAAAACCGTTGTCCTCGCACTTTATTTTTAGTGTAAGAGAAGAAAACGAAGTTCTTAAGTACCAAGTGAAGAATATACCACGGATGGCCTATAAATGCGGTGTTTTGATCGATTCAAAAGTTATTAGTGCACCGAGGTGTCTGAGAGCTCGTATGCCAATCGACACGAGTATTTTTGGAGCGATTGGCAAATTATGTGGGATGCAAAATGAAAAAATTTTTATGATCTATTGTCACTGTAATATCTTAAGCACACGGGTGAATCGAATGGTAGTGGACGACTCAATTTTTCTAAATCTAGTGGATATCACAAGGCGATGTGTCCTACCTTACTGCATCGAAGTTCTGTCAAATTTTTTGATGATCGGTACGAAACTCATCAGTAATAAGTTCGGTCACTAATGGCAAGTACGATTGAATTCTTTTTACCTTTCTTTTACATTCAATTCTTTTGAAGTTCCTTAAATATAAAGCTTGATCAGCATGCCCACTTGTCTGGATCATTCTCGTCGTAAATCCTTGTGAACAATCTCACGTAAATATTCCTATTTCATTCCAGATGATATATTTTGAAAGTTTCAACAAACGATACAAATTGCGCTCGTATATCAAAACGTCTTCTCAAAAATCTGAAACTTTACCAATACGAAAACGGCAAAAAATCGTACAGCATATCAACAAAACAGAGCTCCAACTATCAACAAATTTATGTGGACTGATTGGCAGGTGTGGAAGCACATAATTTTTTATTAATTTTGAAAAATTTAAATTTGAATTTTTAATGAATTTTTATGAATTTTAATGAATTTTTATTAAATTTTTAATGAATTTAAAAAAAAAATTTTCTTTAAAAGGAAATGTTAAGGTGTTCAAAATCATATGTTATATGAGAGAGGGATTGAATTTAATCTAGAATTAGAGTACCCTAGAATTAACTAGATACCTCCACAACAACAGCGGTGACTTAAAATTGGTCAACTGATCTGGTTTGGCCTCGTTACGAAATAATGTGTGTTGAAACTTGTTATTGGCCTCACTCGAATGCACAAAATGATGCATTGGTAAACCTTTAGACTTGAAAACGGATTTCAATGTAATCATGTAATCTATGCTAGGCTCTGTGAGTAATTAACATTAATATATATAAAATGAAAGAAATTATACAACATTATCAAAAAAATGTGAACTCTCGTCAATAAAGGCCTTTAAAACCGAATCTGTATTCAAAACTGTGCTCAACTCCATGCATACAACTGATGTCTACTTACCATATTTGAAAGGAAAGTCAAAATTGCTCCAGTAGATGCTAACCTTCTGTCACTTAGAAAACAGATAATAGGATCAACCTTACGAAAAAATGTGGGCAAAATGCTCGTGCAATCTTATTTGGAGAAGTATATCATAATTTTGCAATCACCTCTAACTTTTGCAAACTTCCAATATCTTTTTTTACCACCGGAGCAACTGGAGCACGGGACACAAATAAAGAAATCCCTGCACGTCAGACACGGAGCACTTCGATGATTATGGATCGTGCAGAGGAAGAGCGCCTATACCGTAAAGCAGAAAGGGTTATTAAACGCATCACTGCCACATGCAACGCACAAACGAACCTTAGCAAAGAGGTTAAAAACGGAATTCTGGAGTTGGATGACCTCCTAATCCGAATAGGTCATTATAGACGCAGGTGGCTAAAGGCAGAGGAAGAGCAACAGGTTAATACATTCGACAGGCCAGTAGCCGTCCCGATTTCTACTGCCATCAAAAGGTTGGCCTGCAGTCCAATCAAAGCGGATCGGGATAAACGGAGGAAGGACCAGAACAGGACGCCGAACGATCAAATCGCGATTGAGGAGGGTTTTCAGACGGCACTATCCAAAGCTGTCAAAAAGGCAGCTAAAAAGCGGACCTGAAGTCCAAAATCGATAAACATCCACAGGAACGGAAATGCAGTGAATCATCGCAGATAACCCAGGAAACTAAAATTAAGAAGCGTCGAAAACCCAATAAAGACGCGTTCCATAACGCAGTCAAAAGAGTCCTTGGAGAGAAGGCAACTGTATCCTCACTCGAGCCTAAGGCCACACTGGAAATTAGAGACATTGACTGCGTTGCGGATCTGCCCGAAATAGAAGACGCCTTAAAACGCAACTTCCCCGTACTAGGCGAGACGAAAGTCAGGCTAGCCAAACCGAACAACAGGGGTCAACGCATGGTCATAATCGACCTCACAGAGAGGGAAGCAGAACAGCTTCTGAAACAGAGCAAAATAAGAATAGGGTGGGTTATTTGTCGGATACGGCGAAGGGCCATTCCGCTTCGATGTTTCAAGTGCCTCGGATACGGTCATACCGCACAGACATGTAATGGAACTGACCGAAGCTCCTCGTGCTACAATTGCGGTAAGACAGGGCATAAAAAGAAGGAATGCACAGACTGGTCACACTGTGTTCTTTGCCAGGAGTATAACCTGAGACCAGATGATTTGAAACATATTCCAGACACAGGGAAGTGTCGAGTCTTCCAAGAAGCCCTAACCAAGGCAAAAGCGCTTCCGCAATGATTCGTATACTCCAAATCAATCTACATCGAAGTATCATCGCCCAAGACCTACTGGAACAGTTCGCGAGAGACAGGCAAGCTAACTTACTACTGCTGAGCGAGCAACATCACACCAGAAACTCATCAACATGGTATCCTGACGAATCCGGTACAGCCGCCATCTGGGTTCGGAACAGTGCACACCTACAGGTGCAGGATCGGGGGCGAGGAGATGGTTTTGTTCGGGTTCGGTGTTCGGGAACTACACTCTTCAGTGTATATCTAACTCCGAACGAATCGTTGTCGTCCTTTCAATTTAAGCTCAATACTTTGGCGGACGCTGTTTCGAGTATTTAGGGCTATGTGCTCGTTGGGGGGGACTTCAATGCAAAGGGAATCGAGTGGGGCATGCCCCAGTCAGCCTCGGGGCAAAAGGATCGTGGAAATGGCAGCACGAACTGGGCTCGTCGTATTGAACACAGACCACACCCCAACTTTCCGTCGATGGGGTTGCGTCGGCACCATACCTGATGTGACATTCGCCTCGGAGTGCCTAGCACAATTTGGTAAAAATTGGAGAGTGCTAGAGGATTACTCGGGCAGTGATCACCAGCACATAGCTCTGGAGATCCATCACGATGCTTCCGGAAGACCACGCGCTTGTTCTTCTGCGCTCCGGTGGAATACTGAGAAAGCGGATATTGAGAAGTTTGTTGAAGTGCTTATGGCACGATCACCGATGTCGGAAACAACGCTAGAGGACGGAGAACCCGCGGCAAGAGATGTTGTTAACTCAACTATGAGAATCATTACATCCGCCTGCAGGTCTTCAATGCCCCTACGAAGACCCCGGCACAGCAAGCCTCCAGTATACTGGTGGTCACCTGAAATTGCCGAAAAACGAAGGGAGTGTCACAAACTACGACGCAGGACACAGCGAGCTCGATCCCGGGAAGAGGCATGTATCCGATTAGCTGCTTACAAGTCATCTAGAAAATGCCTCCGTAGACTTATCAACAGCAGCAAGGCCAGCCGCTGGCAAAACCTGGTGGACGACGTGAACAGAGACCCATGGGGCCTGGCCTACAAAGTAGAAATGCGGAAGATCGGTGTCCAAAGGTCACCTCACTCATACGAGGCAGGAAAGGTGGACGAAATCGTGCGAGCTCTCTTGCCCATCCATCCCCCCATCGTTGAAGCCGTTCACTATGAAACACCAATGGAAATTCCATTTTTCACGAAGATGGAATTGGAGAAAGCAGTCTTGTCTATGAAGGCCAGAAAGGCTCCAGGACCAGATGGGATTCCAGCAGAGGTGCTACAAATGGTCTTCCACTTTTCCCCTGACCTGCTCCTCCGCATGTTCAACGCATTCCTGCGCGAAGGGCTGTTCCCGGAGTGCTGGAAGGTGGCGAGACTTGTGCTCATTACGAAGGGAAAAGTGGATCCCGAGTCGCCAGCTGCATACCGCCCACTGTGTATGCTTGACACGGTCGGAAAAGTTTTTGAAAAACTTATCAGGGAAGACTCGCTGACGTGATTCGTATTGCCGGGGATCTATCTCCACGACAGTATGGCTTCAGAGCAGGCCGCTCCACCATCGATGCAATTGGAGAAGTAGTGAACGCGGTCCAACGTGCGGAGTCTCACAGTATTTCCACACGACGGGTCGTCCTGCTGGTGACTCTGGATGTCCGAAATGCATCTAACAGCGCTAGATGGGTGGATATTCTGGAAGCGCTAGAAAATCGTTTTCAAGTACCAGTGTACCTGATGCGGATTCTCAGGAACTATTTGAAGGACCGCAGCCTACTTTACGACTCGAAGGAGGGCAGGCGAAGTACAAATCTTACTTCAGGTGTCGCTCAGGGCTCTATTCTTGGCCCGGACCTGTGGAACATCTGCTACGATGGACTCCTGCAGCTTGAACTGCTGGAAGAGTCACGTTTGATCGGCTATGCGGACGATGTCGTGGCGCTGGTTGCTGGACGCACAGTACACCATGCGCAGCTCAGACTCAATACGTTAATGCGGAGAGTAATGGACTGGATGACCGCTCACGGATTAAAGCTGGCACTGGAAAAAACCGAAGTGGTAATCGTAACGAAGAAGAGAATCCCCAGAATACGGCCTATCAGTATAGGGGACGAGCTGGTCGAATCGAAATCAGCAGTAAAGTACCTGGGCGTCCTGATAGATTCGAAGATGAGTTTTTCCCAACAAATGAAGGCAGTAGCTGACAAGGCTGTAGCACGTGTGACGGCACTCACCCGATTAATGGCCAACATAGGGGGGCCCACCACATCAAGGAGACGGCTCTTAATTAACGTTGTGCAGTCGCTTCTAATCAGATCTGTGGGGCGACGCTCTCAGCAAGGAGTTACACCGGAAGCGGTTGGCACAGGTGCAGAGACAAGGAGCATTGCAAATCACATGCGCATACCGCATATCTCTTAGGCGGCAGTGCTGGTAATTGCAGGGGTGATACCCATCACCCTCCTTGCGAGAGAGCGCAGAAGTATTTACCTGCGCAGAGGCGAAGATCGAAGAGAAGAGATCACCAAGGAAGAGAGACGTCGCTCTCTCAGCGATTGGCAACAGTCCTGGGAGCAAGAAACAAGGGGAAGGTGGACTGCACGTCTGATCCCTGACCTGAGGCCGTGGTTCAGTCGAGTGCATGGTGAGACCGATTTCTACTTGACCCAGCTCTTAAGCGGGTCAAGGTTGTTTTCGGTACTACCTGTACAAAATTGACAGAGCACGGTCTCCTTACTGTGTGTTTTGTGCAGGAGAGTTGGATGACGCCTGTCACACATTCTTCTACTGCAAAAGGTGGAGCCAGCAGCGAGAGTCCTACTCAGCGAAATCGGAGAGCTCTGTCCGGAAACTATTGTCGGAGTAATGCTGAAAACAGTTGACAATTGGAATCGCGTGGCGCAATATGCTCGGGCAGTGCTTACATTAAAAAAAGCTTTATTGGAGCTCTTGGAGGCATCGGGGATGGATGGATCTCTTTTGTAGCACTTCCTTCCTCTCCTGTCCTTCCCGTTAGAGAAGAGGTACCCATAATTCGAAGGAGCCTCTAGGCGTAGGAACACGAGGCCTAGCCCGAAGTAATGTGTCAAACGGTTCCAGGCTAGGTTCTCAGGATGACAGGGGAGGTGTTTAGTGGCTAGTCCAAATGCATTTTGCGGCTGGGAGTCCCACACTCAGGGCGTAAACAGCCTTCACCTGCCTACCACAAGAAAAAAAAATATCTTTTACAGAGAAAAACCCTTAAAATGACTATCTTAACAACCTCAAAAATTGCTAATTGAACCTTAGCGTGAATACTAGCAACAACACAATACGGCGATGGCATCGCGAAGAATGGAATATTAATACTCTCTACATCTACTAACGCGACCTTTTGCAAGAAAGAGAGTGTCAAAATTAAGAGAATTAGGTGAGTGGAGAGATCATGCCACATGTGATTGTTTCTGATCTTAAAGGCATGTTCAAATTTGTTTCTGGGTCGAATTTATATGTTAGTAATTGTGTATGGATAAACATTTTTGGGGAATATTTATGCGCATCTCACTACACATTCGTCTTTATATTCGATCTCCAATCATTTTTCCTTACAGACACTAATGCATCTAGAAAATTTCTGTCCGTTAGATAGAGGCTTTTTCCGAAGTCTTGATAAACAAAATTTCTATTAGGGACATAAAAATTTCGTATCTTTATATGAACGCACCCAAACTTTTTCAATGAACTGTCAAAGTCAAAATTTTAGTTAAGGTCAACATTTACATCATGGTAAAGTTAAAGAAACAGCAGCGTTTGGAAATTATTAAAATTTACTACTAAAATTCTGAGTCGTGGTCGAATCTTTGAGAGCGTTTATTCAAATTTTCGGTCGTAATAATCGTCTCATCAGACAAGCTGTGTCCGAATTTTCACTTTTGGATGTTCTGGTGCCAAAAAGACAACGTACCGCGTGAAGCGAAGGAAGCATCGCAGCCGTAAATACACCGATTCAAAATGAGCCAAATCAGTCGATTCCATTTCATTATCAAGAATTGGGCATCACTCAAAAAAACAAACACCGTGGCGTGTTTCGCGGATAGATCTGAGCCCACATGCTTACAAGATCAAATGGACTCCAGAACTAAACCAACGCCGAAACTTCTCCAATAGGGTTCAGTCAAAGGTTGAACAAAATGAAGAATTTCATCAAAAAATCATCTTCAGCGATGAAGCTCATTTCTGGGTCAATGGCTTTGTTAATAAGCAAAATATGCGTTGTTGGTGCTTCTCATAAATGCTTCTTGAGACTACATTGCATCCGCCAAAAATGACTGTTCGGTGCAATTTTCATGCCAAAGGTGTGGTTGGGCCTTTTTTTTTCGTGACTGACACCGACCATCATGTTGCCGTCAATAGAGGGCGCTATCGTATTATGTTGGAAGAGTATTTGTGGCCAGAACTAGATGAACATGACATCAACGATATGTAGTTACAACACGACAGTTGCGTTAGCCACACAGCACGCCTCCCGTTCGATTTATTGAAGGGAAAATTTGGTGAACGTGTTATCTCGAGAAAGGTACATTCGATTTTTTATTGTGGCGCTTAATCAAGTTACGCCAACAAGGCAGGAACTTTAGGCAAGCCCGAAAACAGCGTCCAATGCGAAATTGACAACGTTCCGGTCAAAATGTGTGCCAGAGTGGTGGGAAATGGGGTCCAAAAAATTGACCGCTGTAAACGGGCTCGTGGTGGTCATATGGCCAAAATTGAGTTTCATTCTAGTAAATTCGAACTCAATATCACAAATATTTCTGTGTGTTATTAATAGAAAAATTGTTATGTCATTAATGGATAACCCTTTATAAATTACGGCGGTGCCTTATACGCTGCTTTTCCTGTAAGGATGATCATCAACAAAAGCACATTTTATGAATAGATTTCGTGAAATCGTTCAAATTTAATTCACTTCCCACAAAGCACAGGAATACGCAGAGGAATGCCGATCAAGTGAATTTTCTTGACTGGAATCTGAAAAGAAAATTCCGAATTAAGTGCTTTTTGCACTGTTAAATACATTTCGCTCTAATTTCGTCTCAGCCGTAACTATCGACACCAAGCTGCACCATATCAGCGTTAAACATAGGCGAGAGCAAAAATAATTATCAGATTTTCTATAGTTGAAAGAAAATTCACGCTTACTACCTGGAATGCGCAACACTTTAATCGATCGTTCAGGAAAATGCGTTCAATTAGTCAGATTAAAATCAAAGCAGACCGACAAGCGGCTAGCAAGTAAACATGTTTCATTTCCTCATGTGTTAGCATTCACAATGCATGAAATCGTATGTGCCTACGGTGAAGATGGTCTCCGCATTGATGCCATACCGTTCCAAAGATACAACTCACCTGTGCCAATCGATGTTCATAAAAGCCAAGCAAGGTTCACGATGTATTCATTGCATATAAAATCTTTAATGATCGGAAGCTTTACGAGTGAAATATATCATACAGTTTCGGTCTAAAAGGTTCCCAACGCAATCTCAAGGAAACTTGTATCATTTTCTGTTTTCTTCCCATGTAGCCTAGGATCTATTTAATCCTTCTTTTCCTCAAATTAAAATGAAATTGTCTTTCAAAGCAAAACCGAAATAGTAAGATTTCCTAGGAGGGACCGCATCCCATTAGGTTGGGGTTACTCCAACTTTCCTATGAGAAATTGTTCAAAACAGTTCGGTAGCTCACGAGGAATGGAATGCTGCAAATGCAGTACCACTGTTTCTGATCAATCATCAACGCCTTCCCCGCGGCTCATCTAATTTAAAGAATAAACTCAACATGACGTGATCGATGAAAAAGTTCACAAAACTGACGCCTTTCGCATCAAAATCGAAAAACATTCGGTGAAATGGGAGGAGGTGTTAACATGTTAAAGCACTTCCATAAAATGTTGAGGCGGAGTGGCGGCGGAATATATTTTCCAATTTTAATATCCAAAAGGAGACGACGGTGAAATGGCGATGTTTTGTAACCGCCAATCGACACAATGTGATCTTTTCGACATTTTATTGGGGATCGAAATGGTACTAAAGGTGCAGTTCGAGTGCAACACGATAACTGCCATAAACGAGCAAGTCGTGTTAAATGACTCCATTCCTTACAAAAGTAATTATATGATAAGGAATCAGGTGTCATGTTGCTGTTTCCAAGCGATCCCGGAAAAGTTCGCTTAGACTCTTTCTCTTTCCTTGAGATGATGGTTGAAAGGGAAACGTAGGTTAGTTTGCGGAGTTTTCGTCTGTTGATTTTTATTTTGTTTTGGCTTTCTAAAAGCAGATGCCAACAGTTTTCTTTCTGGTTCAAAACATAAATTATTAAAATTATTTTAAGATCAGCGATTGATTTTGATGTTCAGCTGTCTGTTCCATGACATGTTATAATGCAAGGAACACTGACAAAGCTAATAACAAATAAAAGAATAAATAAAATGTTTGTATTTATTCGTTTATTTAAGTAGATCGAAATACCTTAACCCATTCGGTATGGATTATTTTTTCTTTTTTTTTTTGCGATGCGAAAAGGATAATTGAAGAATTGTGAAATAGAACATTTCAAAGAACTACATTCTTATTTTTAATATTTTCCGTTCCGTGGTTTTCAAGAATACATCGCGGGACGTATATGTCCCGCTAATAACTTGCCCAGCAAGATTTATACCTACAGTGAAGAAAATATCTTGCATTTTTTCACCAATTATCTTCATTTACACCTAATAAAAAAGTAAAATTTTCGAATCTCCTTTCTGAGTCAGACTTCCCTTCAGGGTACATTTTTCAATTCGTCATTCAGGTTCCCAGACCAGCGAACTTGAAAGAATTGACCAATTCTATAGACGTAAAAAATCTGTCACAACATATGGCAACATCGTTCTTTCTTATTGTTCCGCAAAGGTTTTTAACCATTCTTTCATCAAGAGCGCCAACATATTGTACTTCCTCCTTTCCTGCGTACACATTCACATCATATACGAGAACATACCACATTTTTGAGTCCCAGTGACGCCATCGCTCTTTTTCAAAGGCTTTTGGGTTCCAAAGGCAGATAAATTTTTAGGGATGACCTTCCTACTTGGTCATCACTTCATCAATACTTTAGAATGGTGAACCTAAGCGTAGACGTTGAAAAGTCATTTCGGGACACGCAATTAGCTCATTCATATAGGTATTGAATGCATTATCTGGCTTATATTTGGATCATTCATGTATAGTTTTAAAGACACAAGACGAAATCTGTCTCGTCTCATGGCTTTCTTTATTGATGTGTTTCCCAAAGATGCATTTTTTGGCCAATGCATGTAAACTTTCGGTAAACGATTGTAGGACATTACCGTCATGCTAAGAAGGACAATCATTACTTCAAAAGGACATGTTTTGGCTTCTTGGTTATTAGGTGTTTGGAATAAAATTTAAAGTCTTTTGTTAGTGCAATTCCACATAAATATAAAAAGGCTTTTGGGAAAAATTTTGAAAAATACTTCTAATATTGCAAAGCCAAGGTCTAAGTCGGCTAAGATTATGGAAGCTCGCTCTATTGGTACATTTTTTCTTTGCAGGAATATGTCATAAGCATCGGTCCACATTATAGATGTACTTGGAAGAATGCTTTCATATTCTTGATCCTGCACAAAATTTTCCATTTTCTGCAGCTCATCGTTAGTATCATCAACATTATCGCTATCTGGTGGAAACTCAGAATCATCATCAGTGCAGACTGTGTCGTCGAGTTCTGATTCAAGTTCAGACATGTGTCCAACTAAATATTCTAATTCTTTTTGCGATAATGCACGCTCATAATTCAATTATTTTTCACTAAAACCGCAAAAAAATCGATAAAAACGCAGAAACACGTTACCACTGTCATACAAACTAAGTTGTAAATATCTCAAATTACGGCTGAGACAGAAGTAAACGTAAAAAGAATAGCTCGCAAGCAAGCCTTTCTTTAGATTTATTTAACAAAATTGTGTGACCTTAACATATTCTATTATATCAAAAACCTGAATTTTTATAATCTATCAACTCAGAAACTATTTCAAGGCACTCACCCTGCGTGATAGACTGTATTTTTCACTAGTATTTTCACTATTATTTTAATTGTTTTCTTTTCGAATTTCGTTTTAGACGAAATTAAAAAAATTGCATTTAAAATGCGATTGCATTTGCATAAAATAAACGTTTATTTATAATCCAACAATAATTCTATTAAATTAGGTGTACAAATATGAAATGCGGATTTTACTAACAGATGGCATAACCATTACACATGGTTTGTGTCGGGGATAACTAATATGGCATTTTGGAAGGTAAACATCTGTCAACAAATTCCAGTATGTCATAGGTTTTGATTGTACAAACAACATCGTTTTCTTTTCGTTCCAAAAATGTCGAATTACGTGCCAGAAAAAGAGATTTTGCGGGGAAGCCTAATAACCTTCTTTCCTTTGAAGAAAACGACAGCAGAAACTTATCGATTGTTAATGAAAGCATATGGTGAACATGTCCCAAGTCAAGATACTTCTGAACGATGGTTTAAAAGATTTAAAAGTGGTGATTTCGATGTCAGCAACAAAAACCGTGGAAACCGCCAAAAAAATTCGAAGATTTCCAAGCATTATTGGATGAAGACAACACAAAAACTGGAAACAGTTGGCAGAAGCGCCGGAAGTTACTCAGGCTGCCATTTCACAACGTTTAAAAGCCATGGAAATGATCCAAAAAGCTGGAAAATGGGTGCCGTATCAATTGAAAGAAAGAGACATCGAAGGGCGAAAAACCATTTGTGAAATTTTGCTTGCCAGACATAAATCTTTTCTGTCTGTCAGGTTGTTTCCATCGGATTGTTACTGGCGATGAATAGTGGATTCATTTCGACAATCTCAAGCGGAAAAAATCATTGGTAGACCCAGGCCAGCCATCAACATTACAACCAGTTCGAAATATTCATGCAAAGAAGACTTTGCTGTGCATTTGGTGGGATAGTTAGGGACCTTTGTATTACGAACTGCTGAAACCTGGTGAAACTATTACTGGCGAACGTTACCGACAACAACTGATCAAATTGAACCGCGCACTTAGACAAAACGATCAGAATTTCACCAGACATGATAAAGTCCACCAAAGACATGATAAAGTCTTCACCAAAGACATGATAAAGTCATGTTTCAGCATGACAATGCTCGGCTGCATGTTGCAATACCTGTCCAGAACTACTTGGGAAACATTAATTGGGAAGTTATGCTTCACCCGCCGTATTCACAAGACTTGGCTCCATCTGACTACTACTTGATTCGATCGATGCAGCACGGACTTTCGGAACAGCACTTCCATTCTTACGAAGAACCTAAAAATTGGCTTGATGAGTGGTTAGCCTCAAAAAATGAGAAGTGGTACTGGGACGGAATCCATCAATTGACAGAAAGATGGGAAAAAGTCGTAGCTAACGATGGCCAATACTTTGATTATTGAATTCATTCGTTCAGTTATTCAAATAAATGCCTATTTCAAGCAGGAAAAATCCACATTTTATATTTAGGTGTACTATAAAATACGAATAATAAATAATAAATAAAATACCAATTTTTTCCGAACTAAAATTTTCATCACAACATGCGTTTCAGGAATGCAAAAGGAGCCACGTTCATGAAAAGTCTTGAAACGGTCTGTGTGGTTCCAGCAGATTGTCTAATCAGTATTTAAAAAACCACATGACATATTAACGGGAGCTAGCGAATTTGAAAATCTTGAAAACTGAATAATTGACATGGTTTTCAATATAAAAACTCTAATTTCATGAGTATTTTTTTATGGGTTTTGGGTTTAAAAAAATCCTGTCGGGATTTGAACATTATTCTAGTTCAATCGACGGCGTTGCAAGATATCTTGGAGACAAGTAAAAAAATATTGTTATAAATAAAATGCGTTTAAAAATTGAAATATGGCTTAAAGTATGAACAATGTACTGGCCATTAATCAGCTACGCCTGGTCCATAGAGTACACCTTCTTCTTCCTCTTGGGAGTCTCTTTCAGCCACATCGTCTGCTCTTATTTCAATCCTTGGTTGTTATATCCTATCGCTCACACGCGGCTCAGACCGAGCAATTCATGCATCATTACTACAGTGCACGTATATATCCACTTTGAAATCAATTGAGCATCCTTGAAATGCCTCGATGATGATGATTTCAACAATTTCGACACCACAGTGTGGATATTTGGGAGCGAAAATCCAAATCAAAAACTTTAGAGATTCAGTTGGCTTTTGCGTCTCTGCTCCTAAACATTGGGTCAACAGGACAGTCCTTGATAAGTCATCGAAGGAGGGCTTAATGGCTTCCTTAACTTCTGGGATGAAAGGTTGCTTGCTATGGAACTGGCTTAGCTCACCCGTAGCTTTAGCTTATCTCCGCTTGAACCAGCTCTGACTGCCTTCTGGATAGTTTGGATGCTATGGTTTTTCATATGAGTAGATTCTATGACAGTAGTAGTATGGTATTTTAGATAGTAGATAGAAGTAGCCCAAACTGCTTTCCCCATTGCGTCTATTGAATATGGATGCCAACAAATTGCCAGTCTATACAATTTTGTTATTTCGTTAATTAGTCAAATTTCCACCGCCTTTCCCACCAAATCCTTTGTATCAATTTTTAACATTACGGAGCCGTTTCCCCATTCGTTCTTCTACAAGCTCTACGCTTTCTTTTTTCGAAACTGAGAACTCTCCATAAAGCTCGCCGTTTAAAATTCCAGCAAATATTTGGCTTTCTCCATCAACAACGTACTTTAAACACTTGTTCCTTTACTATGGCATTTATTTCCATCCTACCGGGGCTACCAGAATGATGCACGCTGGTATCATTTTAATGAGCTTCATCTCATACTTCGCATGCTGCTGGATCAACTTCTTCTTTTAATTTTCCATACAATACATCTACCACAAAAACTGTTCATGACCATCGCATTAAGAACCTTTCCAGAGTATTTTCCGATCAAGGAAGAGACACCGAACAATGAAGAGAAGCCTCGTTTCTTTCACGTCTCCTAGCCGGGAACGGAAACTAAAACATTGAATCATTTCGTGGTTCCCCGGCTCCTTTGTCCGAACTTTAATCTTGCGTGGCAGCAACAAAGCGCTCCGTACAGCTTTTACTCTAACGGCTGTAACTTTCTGACGGCTTCGAAGATTGGAAAATCGTTTTAGGAAGACTTTCACAAAAAATACCATTCATTTTAAACATTAAACAAAAAACTACACCATTCATAGCTGATATGTTATTGTCACTGTGTTTGACCAGTAGTCTTGTTAAAGGGTTGGAAACAGCATTCCCCCGGGTCACAAATCCCTTTTTGTATCACGGTAAGTGACGCAAGTGGGGCAAAGCCTAAATGTCATATAGTTTTGAAGTGATTTTTAGAATGGTTCGTTTAAGGTTATTTTCAAAGAAGGATTTTGGAGGACTTGTAGTTTTGGCTTTAGCTGCTTAGCGTGATGTATGAAAGCGTTGAATGCATATAAAATGATTGCTTGCAATACCATTTTAATGATAAGGGCTCTGCTATCATCAGTTATCCTTGATTAGGTGTCAAAAGGTGGAAAAAAATTGCTTTCGAAACTTTGAGGTAACTGTATTTTTTTTTTGGTTTTTGAACGTTAACTATGTTCAACGTGCTCCACCATGCTATACGTCATGAGCCCCAAATATTGTTCTATGGAATACTATATCCCAGAAGTTAAGGCATGGGTCGATAAGAGACCAGTTTTTCCTGTTCTTTGTGAACAAAAAGTCTCTGGTTTGCTCTTTGGTTGTTTCAATTTCTCACCTTTGGAAGAACTGGTATTGTTCACAAAGCATAGACTCTAAATTTTGAAGCATGGTATTTGGTTAACCAAGTAATGTATGCACAAGTAACATCTGCAAAAACTGTGAACTGACATGTTAGGTTAGAAGATAGATCACAAGCGAAAATGGAGATTGTAGAAGATGAAGATGAAAGATGAAGACGAAGATGAAAAGTTGGGCTTGAACAGGAGCTATGTGGGAATCCAGATGGTACTGATTTTGTTTCACAATAGATACCTTTGACAATGGCGGTAATGTTGATTTTAATAATTTTGCCTAATAGGCTGGAAACCATATCTAGAAAGTTTCTAGAAGCCATTGGTGGTAGACGGTATCAAAGGCTTCATCTTTTTTCAGGATTAACATTCCAAGAGTATCTTTTGAGATATTAACCTACCCGGAGAAGTTGTAGATAAGTTGAGTGATCGGCTTGGAAGTCCAACTAAAATTGTAGTAACATATTTTTATCGCAAAAAAATTTTTTTCACAAGACCAAGCAAGCAGACTGATGAGCCGGCAACTTTTTTGAATTTCGAGGTTTTACCATAATTGCTTTTATGCTGTTGCTGACGAAACACAAATGAGTTTGAGTACGGATGAAATCGTCGATTCCGAAAAAAAAACTGCATATGCTTCAGTGCCGCATTGTGAATAGCATCGATGCCTGGAGCTTTATATTTTTCAGTTTGCCAAAGAAGATTGAAATCTCTCTGGTTCTCTGGTCAAGGCACTGTGGGGAGTGTTTACTTTGCTGTGAGAGTGAAATCTAAGTGGTTAGAGATAGGCCGAACAGTAGTTATGTGGATCATTTGGAAATTTTGTGCTAACTGCTCAGCTTTGGTACTGAAGAAGCAAGCTTCTTGGTCTTTGACGTCATCCAGCAATAAAGGTGAGTCCAATTTTGGTCTTTTCAAAATTTCCAAATTTTTCGGGAATTCTTGGCAGGATGCTAACCGTAATGCTGAGCCTTACATTTATATGTAATGAGATTTCTGCTCGAATCGTACTTGTTATGGAGTTTACACTTTGCTGCAACGTTGAGTCTCTTACACGCTGCCATTGTCTGACATTCTCCTTCGTATGAGGGGAAATGTTTCAGGGTTTAACTATGGGTGATATAGCTTAGAATTCTTCTTGGAGCACTCTAAGCAATTATTTGCTGAATTAGGGTGTTAAACTTTTCACAAGTATAATCTACTGTTAAGGAATTGCCAGTACCTTTTTGCATCTGTAGCATTATACCAATATACTTGTTCATCTGTCTGTGTGAGATTAGCATTTGTCTGGATTTCTAATAATACTGAATAATGTAGGGAGGAAAGAGCCAGTAGTACTCCCATGTTAGATTTTTAAAATGAGCGTTGCTCATGGCCGTATCCAGAAGTGATCCTTTACCCCAAGAAAAGTAAATGTAACCCCAAGAAAAGTAAATGATCATGATGGTTCATAAAAAACCATCTTTCACACAGGAAACCAAAGAAAATTTTAACTTTTTCATTGAATCACGGGCACTTCCATTGCTTATGCTCCGCATTCAAGCCTCCACATAAAAGGTATCTTTTCTGATAGAGTAAGAGGGAACGGGGGATGTCGACACTGCTTTCATCGTCAAAACAATTTTCATTTGCAAAAAAAGGGAAATGCGATCAAAAACTCTCTCCATCCCTTCTGTATAGGAATAAAGAGCCAGAACAGCGACTAAACAAAACGCGACCTATAAAATATTGTTCAGAAATAAAAGTGAATTATACAAGAAGAGAAAGTGAACAGACAGGACATCATGACTTTCGCCCACTTGGTGTTTTAGTGAAAAATTTTATTCCAAGGACAAGTAGTAATTTTCGGATAACAGGACGAAGACTTGCTCGGCTTTACGTTCGGAATTGTGCACAAATACTCCTAGTTCGAACCAACTATTTCATATAATACCTTAGTGTAAGGGGCCTTAGGACCAAATTTGAAGAACTGCTCATTTCATATTTTACATCTAATGATGAACCCATTAATCATGAGGAGGCTGTTTTGGCGACATTATATTTCGATGTGACCGTGATACACTCAGTAGTCGTGCTTATACAATATCTTTTTTGGAGAACTGGAATGTCTTATTGTTGAAATCACCCTTCTTAATTGAAACCCAGTAATATTTTCTTGCCTTCTTCTTCTTTTCTTGATCTTTCTTTCTATACCCTATGCAGCTCACCTTTACCCATGTACTAGAATTTTTTTTTTAAATCACTTGTCTTCATACATTACTAAATATCATCCTCTCTCTGAAATAGAATTATGTCCCTGTGTTTATCTTCTCTTTGATTATTGGTCATCCTCGTCCATAACAATGATTCGTTGCACTGATTTCCTTTCTATGTCTCATCCATCTTTTCCCTCCTATTTTTGGTTGTCACAGTTCAATAGTATTCAAAGTCTTCTTATTCGTTTACTTGATTTGGTTTTGTAGGAATAAATAATTTGTCCCCTTGTGTTTATAAATAAAAAAAATTTCAAACAATTTTTTTTAATTACATTGAGATACAAAGTTTTGTTGTATTTATTTTGAGTATCGTCGAAATATATCAATAGCAAATCAGGAATAGCAGCCAGATCATGATTGAGCCACGAGTATTCAGTATAGAAAAGCAGTATAGTCAGTATAGAAAATGGTCTGGCCGTTTGTGCAAAAAGAAAAGCTCTCTTGTACCGAAAAAAGTGTAGCATATATGGCAAAAGCAAAGAAAGTCAGTAAAGGCAAATTTGACCAACGCAGGTAATGTGAAGCTGCTTATAATCCGAAATCAGAATAGACGGTCGAAATATCTGAACGATTCAGGAAGATGATTGGGAGGTTCGCGATGAAGGCTAATGTCTGTGATGATACTATGAACTAGTACACTACTACTATATCAACGGACTGCTCATCTTTTACAGCTCCGTCTTCCGTGCCTTATGGCAAAGGTTTTTATCACTATCCTGCTTATTCATCAAATTTTTAATCAATTTTCATGTGTTGACGGGTAAAAGTTGAAAATGGTTCTCATTAACTTTATCTGCTTTAATCTTGCATTCACACACTGTACCGAGAAGATTCTTCTTTAAAACGCACAAAAAGGTCAAACATACAGTCCACGAAATAAACATGAAAGCAGTGCGTATGCATATACTCTTTCCTAATATTTCAGTAATTTCCAATCGGTACAATTCCATTCAATGAATATCTTCCACAATGCGTACTCAATTAACCGTTACAAGATCAATTGTAACTTGGCTGATTGACCATTATGTTGGAGAGCTTTGAAGAGTGCAGCGTGCAAGAGCGAAAGAAGGAAAAAGGCAGTGCATGTATTTTGTGGTATTTTCATTGAAACGTGTTTTTGATTTTCAATTTAATAAGTGATAGGATCCTCTCTTCGGTGAATTTAAATCAAACGAAAAATTGTCGGCATATTTTGTGAATAGGCTTATTTTTAGCCATGCCCCGAGGTACGGTATTAACGATTGAAGAAAAAACGAAAATTACCACTAACAAGGAACCAGGCCTATCAAACAGAAGAATAGCCACTAGAATAAGGCGCTCTTCCACTGTTGTTAACAATTTCATTAAATTGGGTGTCGCATATGGAAGTATAAAGCGAGAAAGTCCTCCGAAACGAATAACTACAAGGCAATAGCCAGATTATTTCAGAAGCATGGAAGAATAAATTGTCTGCTGCACAAATAAAAGCTAAATGAACGCTACCTGTGACAGTTAGAAGAGTGCAACAAAAGAAACCTGCTCTAACGAAAGTGCGTAAAGAGGCTAGAACAGTTTTTCGAGAAATGTCATGAATTAGACCGATCAATATAAAAAAATATAAAGGAAAGATGTAATTATTAGTGATGCAAAGAAATTTAATTTAAGTGGCCCAGACGGGTGTCGGGATTACTGGCATGACCTTCGAGATTGTAAGGAAATAGAATGAGCCGTAACTTCGGTGGAGGCAGTGTGATGGTTTCGGGCGCTTTTGACTACTTAGGAAAAATTCTGATCATGTGGGTTCCAAGAAAAATGAACAGTGAAATATATCGAGAACCGCTTGCATTTGCTTTAGATGAATATGGGGAAGCTGCAGCTGGTCCAAATTTCACGTTCCAGCAAGATAATGCCGCTGTTTATACTGGAAAGGTCCTGAAAAACTGAAGCGAATATTAAACTTTTGGAGTGACCTTTTCGCAGCCCTAATTCAAATCTAGTGGAAAACATTTGGGGCAATATGTGCCGTATGTTATATATTATTGACAGGCAATATAGCAGCGTTCGTTATACATTGACATGTTAGTAAGCTATTATAAAATTCAGGACAAGTCGCAGTCTTATTTTGGCCGGGCTTAAAATAATACATGTGCTTTTATGCTTATTTTGCGCATTGTAGTGGAATATTCCCTGGAAAATTTTTGGTTAGATTTAAAACATACTATATACGATATAAAACAAAAACTATATGGACCCAAATGTGGAAGTGAACATCTGAATGTATGATAGTCCATTAAGTACGTACCAGACAGAAAAAGCTCAAACTTCATGTCTGGGCAAATCTGACATGCAGTTTTTGTTGCACCCTCTCTTTTCTAGTTCTCGCCCTTACCGTCTTATTCATCCCTCATGTTCATCCTCATATAAATACACGCTTAAACTTTCTTTTCTTATTTGTTTCCTTCCCACCTTGATTCAGTCCCCAAAAATCTTACGAACACGTAATTTAAATCTAGATTTTTTTATTTCTCCAAAACTTCTCCTGTCAAATTATCATGAGGCTTTCTAGGACTTCCATATCATCATATGTTTGAGTTTTTAAGTCTTTTTCAGACTGGAAAAGATATCTACGGATCAGTAGCCCCACTTTTAGTCAGGAATTACTTTCTTTGTTCAACACATAAGGAAAGGCTAAGGGCACTAGCAAAAACTTCACCATTCCTCATTATTTACGTCATTTGAGACATTTCTTTTCCATTATTTTCTGCGCTTTTCTCCAGAAGCTTAACACGTTCATTGCCTAGGCAATTTTCAGAAATCTGGCCTGTAATGAAAATTTGATTTAATTACTTTATATTTTTAAAAACTCAAATTCTGGTGCATAGACATCAAAAAAGCATAAAAAATGTTTTTTTTTAAATGCGACTTTCGCATTATCTCATAGTTGGCTTCTGTACTAGAAATCTTTTCGATGTCTTCGTGGAAATCAACTACGATTTAATTCGCAGGCAGACACTCTTCGACCTTTCGCTTCTCTAAAGCTGAATCATATATACACATCCATATTCGTCAATAGTTTCTAAGAAATTGTCAAATGCATCACATTTCATGCAGCTTTCTTGAGTGTTTTGTTTTATGATTATTTTTACAATTAAATTATCAAAAACCCAACATATGATAGAAAAGATCACCGACTCATAATGAAATTGAGTACTACACAAATCTGATTCAGAATTTGACGAGGATGGAAACGATTGTTGCGATTATGAACCTTCTGAGAATGTAAGTGATGAACGTGAAGTTAATCCCGAATCAGAAGATAATGACGATGAATCCTAGCCAACCATAATTTTTGGAAAGAAATTCAACAAAGTCCTTAATCCTTAATTAGTCCTTAATTATTAATTTTCCAAGAAAATTTTGGTGTGAAATAGGATGCGATAAATCTTTCAGTACAAACGCTGATGAACTTGCATTCCAGATGTGACTTCGTTCTTATCTTATTTTATTGGTTGATAACTCATTTTATTGGTTCATAACTAATTAAGCAGCATGAGACCAATACTAAATCATTTCAATAAGAAAGAAAATATATGTGTCATTACGAATCCTTGATGCTAAGGAAAATGAAAATTTTTATAATTCTTTTACTCTTACAAAATTGCTAAACACATGAAAAACTTATGCCTGTGGAACTCTACGAAACAACAAAATAAGGAAACCCCAGAAATGTGGTTAATCGTAAACTGAAAAAATATTGGAGCGTATTTGGAAGCAAAATGGTCCTGATGTCTTATTTGTCCTTAGTTGTTGTGTCTGTTGTGCTCCTTAGCATTTCAAACATGCATGCTGTTGAAATGGTAAAGGTGCCCAATCGCAATGGAAGAATTTCTATGAAAACGAATATACGCGTTGTGTTCAAAAAATACCCGGAATTTTCGTTTTTTGAAAAAATATTTATTTATTCATTTACATCGATGTTGTCCCCTTCAAAGTAGTCCCCACTAGATTTTATGCAGATATGCCAGCGCTTTTTCCAATCCTCAAAACACTTCTGGAATTCGATCATTGGGATAGCTTTGTGCTCTTTCAGCGACGCACTTTTAATGTCATCTATGCTTGTGAAACGACGACCCTTTAAGTTTTTTTTTTATTTTTGGAAAAAGGAAAAAGTCACAAGGGGCCATATGGAGGTTGGAGCATAATTACAGTGTTATTTTTTGCTAAAATCAAAAAAAAGCAACGATGAGTGAGCAGGTGCATTATGGTGATGCAAAAGCCATGAATTGTTTTGCCACAAATCCGAACGTTTTCTTCGCACTGTTTCACTCAAACGGCGTTTAGTTTGTAGATAGTACTCTTTATTGATCGTTTGATCTTGTGGCAAGAATTCACGATGCACTATGCCATTGAAATCTAAGAACACAGTAAGCATAACCGAAGTCGAAGTCATATCCATAAGCCCATGTTTCGTCACCTGCTATAACTCCTTTGAGCAAATCTGAGTTGACGTTGACTTCATTTAGTGATTCCTGCGCAACTTCCATTCGTCGGTGTTTTTGTTCAAAATTCAACAATTTTGGGACAAATTTTGCTGCCACGCGTTTCATACCAAAAATGTTCGCAAAAATGTCATGGCATGAGCCAATCGATATGTCAACATCATCAGCGACTTCTTTGATTGTAATTCGGCGATCATTCATAACCATTGCTTTCACTTTTTACACGTTTTCATCGGTTTTTGATGTGCTGGGTCGTCCGGGCATCTTCAACGTCTTCACGGCAATCTTGGAAACGGTTATACCAATCGTGAACACTTGTTTTTTTTTCATAGCAGACTCACCATAGGCCTGTGTTAACATTTTGCATACTTTGGTTCACTTTATTTAATTTATTACGCAAAACTTAATGCAAATTCTTTGATTCATTTTTTTAACAATCAAAAATCGCCGAACTCTTGAAAACACGTCTAATCTTAGCGGCTGCCACAGATAAAGTAAACAATGAATACAGCCTAAAATTGTGTCATATTTCAGGGGCATGTGTACTAACACAATAAAAAAAATTTTGACAATCGGACTCTTCAAACCCACGAAATTTAAACATTCCGGGTATTTTTTGAACACATCCCGTAATTCGAGATTATAACAATGAATCATGCGGCATTGACCAATCAAATCAAATGTTTTCGTACTACTCATCTCTAAGAAAGACTTTTGGAAACTTTTGGAACTTTTTGAAAAAAGTAACCCCTTTTTAAATAAAACTGATGAAATTCAGAGAAGAATTCAGAATCAAGTAGAAAAACGGCGAGAAACGCTTTATTTCTATCCAGCCTTTAAAGAGAAACCAGCTCTTTGCGTGAAAGATTGTTTTAAGAACTTCCAAAAACAATAAAAAATTATCTTATTTCTTGAATTTGAACTTATTTATAGAATTATATTTTTTGAACGATTTTTAATAATTAGTTAGTCCATGCAAGCCAGCATTCATTTTTCTTCTTTTCCAAGAAGTCGTCTATGGGTATTAGGACTTATATATTATACACTGATATAGTTGCGCAAAGACAGGACAGGAACTCGTAGTTGGCGTCCTAAAAACGAACGTTATCTACTTCTTTGATTTTCTGAGTTTTTAAGAATTTTTGTACGCTGGGAGATGCTACTTAATCATGAAATTCGGGATATGGCAAGTACGTAGCACTTCATTAGTAGTTTCAGCAATTCTGGGAATCGAATCTCTACAACTGGCCAAAATGTTTCATTTCTCTTTCGAGACTCATCACGACACTCTTTTCTAATGTCTCATGTCAATTCTAGGATTTTCTAGGTCAGGCAACTGCTTGAATGTGTGACAGCTGCAGTGAACCCAGTGAGAATATTTATAAGAGTTTCATAATATTAGTAGTTGGAAACATTATATTGACATGTTGCGCAAGAGCTGGAATACGGCCTTATTTCTTCTCGTCATACAGAGGAAATATAAATAAAAAGTCACAATATGTTTAAAAATTTAATAGAACCACAGCAAAAAGCTGTCATTTATTAATTTAATTACGAATATCTATTTCCAGTATCCTTAAAAATCTAATATAATCCCCTGAATCATAATCTTCAACGAAAAACGGTTAGAAACGCCGAGTCAAGAAAATTCTAGACACCTGGAGATTGTTATATGACTGGTACCTAATCAGAGAAGACCCACCTATTAACCTAGCATCAACGTGTCATTCATTGGAAACTATTATTTGCAATTTGTATTATATTACTATGGCATCCATCCGTAGCAGCGCACTAACCACATTGATCACTCAACTGGTAACTCAATTTGGATAACATCATTCACCTGGACCCTAATTGAGTGGTTTGCTGATTTTCTTATGGTGGGCTCGTGGAAAGCACTTCTGCTGATGCAGCTGTCTTTGGATCGAACGATCGAATTTTGATTTCAAACGACCTTTGAGTCTAACGATGTTTGACCGGATTTTTCCAAAAGCAAAACTTGCTGAAGATAGTACATCAAGGCAAAGAAGCCATGACATATGCATCAACAGTCATACCTGCTTTTATTCATACGCATTAACTCACACCCGCTTTTAAACGGGAAAAATTATGCGCACAGAAATTTAAAAACAGAAAGCTGGCCACTGAATCCTCTCAACTCTCCTACGTTGTTTAATTTTCATGCTCTCTTTCCTGCAAAGCGTGATTTTGGCCCCCTGTCTTTTCTTTGTGATGCTTCTCCGGAGAATGGGTGCTTTTCAGAAGTTAAGCTATAGTTCCTTTTGCTGGTCATTTTGATTTTCATAGGGTAGTTCTTTTGTCAATGGACTCATCTTGAAGCTCCGAAAGAATGGTTTTTGGTTGAAGTTGTCAAATAAGAACGTCTTTCTAATGACTTCGTCAAAATGCTCCTCTACTTAGAACGCCTTCGTTTTGATCGCATAGAGATTATTCTATGTCTGATGATTTGTGAAGTTCACTTATTTTGACACCTCTGGTCGTCAGAATACTTCTCCGTAAATATGTCTTTTTGTGCAGGGGGCAAATAGTTATCTTTGGGTAGCATTCGTTTTTAGCGATTTTTCAGAGATCATTTTCTGGATAGACGGATAATTGTGGCATTCACAAAATAATAAAAATTATACTGCTTCCTTTTCAACCGACGCATGGTAGTTCAGTGCTACTAGATAAGTCCTGGTCATTGGTTCGTTAGAATTCTTATAGGAAGCATTATTTTCAAGTTGTTATTCTACTGCTCACATGGCCTCTAAAGCAAAGAAACATATAGAGCTTAACTCATATTTAGTCTAAGTTGGAGTATTTTTGGTCATAGGCATGTCGTTCATGAGTTTCTTACAAAATAGTTTTCGCTGGGAACTACCAGAGTTGGATCACTGCTGTGCTCCAGAAAAATTGTCATATTAGAATCAAATATGTTGGATCAAAACACAACAACAAGACCAACTGTTTCAGATGCATAATCTCAACTGTAGGAAATAAAATTGAATGTGCTCATCCAGAAATAATTGTCTGCTTAAAAAATCCTTTGCTGCGACATGGTGAATGTGGTTTCAAGACTGGGGCGTACGGTGAGAATTCACCAGTTCTATTCGGAAACCCAGAAACGCTAAATAAAATTTAAGGCTTGGAACTGAAACTTGTTTTAGATCTTGGGGTGGTCGTTGAAACATTGTTTCAACCCGTTCTATGGAGACCGTAGAACGAGGCAAACACGGCTCCATGTTAATCATCTCGCCTTCAAGTCTATTTAACAAAAAATTTAGTACACGTTTAGGAATCTCTTTTGGAATCTTCATAGTTCTTGGTTTATATAAAGGTTTGCCTAGAGTTCTAAGAAGCTCCAAGATAATAAAACATTCATTATTAAGGATATTAGGGATATTTGCTCAAAAATTCGGGCACGGAGTCACAAAAAGAAACCATAAATAGATGACATGCAAGCCTTTTACAAATCCAGGTGCTGAACTAGCTCGAACAAAGATTTTCGTTCAAACATTACTTTAGCAAACAACTTGCAACAAATAAATTAGTTCAAGATTTACTTAATTAAATGCGCACTGGAAAGCAAAATATGACTACGTAGGAGCCGATTGTGCGTCTGCTAAATAATTTCGGGAAGAGCTAAGAAATAACAAACTGAAGAAAACATTTTAAGAGCAATTACAATTTTAGCCATTCATCCTACCCGAGCCAACATTTCCCGTAAATTGTTAAATCACTTGGTCCCCAATCATTGAAGGGTACCGGCAAATACAATAAGGATAACTTGCACTCGTTTTCATGAGATCCGAGATTTTATGAAAACAAGTTGAATTGCTGAAACAAAAGTTTAATTAAAGGGCCGGGCTGTCATTAAGTTTCAACCAGAAATATCCACTTCCTTCAAGTGAACAAATCCAATTTAACATTATCCATGGTCTTTATGGGAAACATCAAACGTCGAGATATCTCATTTGCCGGAGAAATCAAGCTTCAAGATATTTCATTGTTCCGCAAATCATTTCATCTCAACTAAACTATTTCCATTTTTCAGTCGACATAAAATCTTCCTTGCATCGCATTGCGCAATGCCAGCTCCCATCAATCTCAAATATGACTTCCAAACTTCCATTATTTAAATTACATCCCATTTATCTTGTACGGTTGTAAGATTTATTTATGTATGTGCCTGTTCTCCTATTCGTCTTGGTGTTATCAGCATCGTCCATTCATTACACAAGAATATTGGATGAGGCAAAAGTACACAAGGATGAAAACCACCCCAAACGCCAGGTAATTTCTTTATAAATTAACCTAATTAAAATCAGTCCCTTTTATGTTTCCAAGATATAGTATGGTAGATGCATGGAAAGAAGAATTTATGGTTTTTTAGTATTCTCAAGTTTTGGATTTCATGGAAAGGAACTTTATGTGAAAAGGGTACACAAACGCTGAATGAAACCGCACCCGATGAAAGCCTACTTTCTAATAAGCCATTTCTATTAAATGGGTTGCAAAATTTTATATCCGGTACTTGTACCTGCGCCTTATTGTTGAGATTACTCGCGGGTAGCAGGGGATCTTAAGCTCAAGAATTGTCACCCTTTCCTTCCCATATTTAAGCTCGATTTCATCAATTCCCAGTGTTCGATAATATTTATATGAGCGTCTGAATCAATATCATTCAACTTAAATGGTATTAATGTTGATCGTTATGCACGAATTAATCTCCATTGAATATGAATGGAACTTCTCATCATTATATCGACTATCACGGTCAGATTCCAAATCAACCACTTGCTTCATATCTATCGCAGTATTCTGTTCTCGTCTAGAAATGTTTCATCCTACCCTCTTGACCGCACCGCATGTCCATATGGGATGCTAAATTTCTGTTTACTTACTCTAATTAAATTTTCACCCTGGGAATTAATGGAGCCCGACCGTTTCATATTTTCTTTAAGAGTTTCACCATTAAAATTCGTATTAAATTTCTCCGTCTAGCTTTATGTGTTGCGGTGGCGATTTGTCAAAACTTTTGTGTGGAAAATTCGACCTAATTTTTCACGTTGATTCATTTGCGTTGATGATAAGTAGAGTGGGTTGGATTAGATACGGTTGAGGGTGTCTTAAAGTAATGACAAGAAGGTGTTGGAAATGTTTAAGTGCCGCAAACGAATGGGGAGTAATATAGGGGAGGGTATTGAATTTAGATTGTCTGTGTAGAACGAAGGCGCAAAATGAAACAATATTTTACTAAGTAGAACTCACACTTGTCTGCCGAACTTTTAGAACTCTGACAATTTAAGGATTCAATTGGTCTTCATTCATTTATATTGCTTTTGGGTTAGTTTTCCGTGACAAAAGATGTCATAGTTTTCTTTTGGAACTTTCACCATTCTATGGGGTTTGTAATATAGCCTGAATTACTTAAAAATATTTGAAAATATCAATGCACACTAGGTAGAAAAAGTCGGCGTTCACCTGATACCATTTAGTTTTCAACATTCACAAAACGAAACGTATTGAACATTTTCTAGATTTTGTTCCGCCTATCGATGAAGAATTTGTTTATCACTAGACACCCACACTTTCGTTGATTTCCTTCGATTGATCTTTGAGATAACAGTACTTTTCGCGGGAAATATGCAAAACTGAGGCAGAAAAAGTCTGCGTTCACTCATAAAACTAGGGGAATCCCTGAAGAACAAGTTTTTCTCAAGCGCACTTCCCTAATGTTATCTTGCATCAATAATTTACTGGATTCTTTTTGAGCAAGTGTTCAGTATTTGGGCATAGTGAAAAAGCGTTTTTTGTTTGCGCAATGATAAACAAAAGACAAGAAATTGATATGAATGAGAGGAAAATCATTGCGGAATTATGGAGGGAGGGGAAAAAGCTTCCGATATATATGTTGGAGGATAATATTCGTGAATTCAAGTAGTCGTAGACAATTTGACATTGACAAAAGACCTCTCGAAACCCTTCCCCCTCGTTCTGATCGTTCATAAAACCTGTCCTTGAGAGAAAAGCGAAATATTTCCAGCAAGATTAAGACCCCTTGGATACAGCCAAAGTTGTGAGGCTCTGGCTACTTTATAATACCCCAAAATTGCTACATAAGCCACAACAATCCCCAGACCTTAATTCCATTGAGCATTTATGGCACTCGCAAGAGAGAAGAATTCGAAAACATACAAAAACGAGCGAAGACATGCTCAAAAAAGGCTCTCAGCAAAGAGTGGGAGAAAACATCACCAGAAGAGAAGCCTAAAAGACTTCAAGAGATCATAAAGAAGCGACGATATCCTACAAGTTCCAACCCCCTTGATTTTGTATGTTATTTGTGAATATAACTCTATGCTTAAAATCTATTAAAGTAAAACTAATGAAATTATGTTTGAAGATAGTCCTTTAAGCTACTAATAAATTTGTTAAACAAAATCTGGAATTATTTTATTTCGCTTCGATTTTCAAACATTATAATTTGATTGCACTCCGGTGATTATGTGGTCAGTGATTATGAGCAACAACTATAAGAGAAAACTCTACTTATTTGTAATTATAGGCGAATACATGAAAATACATCATAGATTAGCCATAAACTTGTTTCAAATATCCTGAAGACATTCTTTGATATTAGTTGGCTAATGAAACTATGAATTTTGCCCCCCACATTGTCATTGATTTATTTCTACAAAAAAATTCGACATTCGCCTCGTTATAACATATACTATGATTCTATCTGCTATCGCAATATTATATTGAAGAACAATGGCGAAGAACCTGCGCGATATACATCATAAAAGACTGCATTAAAACTTAGATGATGAGACTTCACTAAATATTCAGATTGAAACAAAAGACCACCACATCTTAAGTATGCGTGGAAGAAATGAACCGTTAAAGAAAAGTTTACATTGAATCTATATAGTATTATATTCACGGTGCCAACAATTGCCTGTGGGCGTGATTACAACCTTTAAACCTTAATTCTTGTATCTTAGAATAATTGGAACTCGAATCCATGCAATCACAACACAATGCACTTCCTGAGATCTGAATAGTGATGACATTGATACGATACGAGGATATGAAAGTCATGTGCATATGCAAATCCGTCTTAGAACGAAGAATAGGTACAAGCAACGAAGCACCACAAAAACTCGCATAAACGCGAATGAATTAAAGGCAATTTCATTGTTCGACAATAAATGTTAAGCAGAAAGCATTCCAATGATGTCTTTGTCTTGAAAGAAAATTACCCCTTTGGCGAATCCGCCTCATCGAAACGCGAAAAAAAGAACTTGAATTCGTGGCAGTGGGATGCAGCCCCCCAGAACAAACTGCATATGACAGATATGTTTTGAAATTGCCTTGTTCATGCCAAAATATTTTCCAGAAATAAATACAAATACGCCACTCGAACCATCATTAAATGCATCATCGTCATATTCTGCTTCGAAACCTTCCGAAAAAATGGAAGATTGTTGGTTAATACAAATATCTTAATAGCAGACTGGCGAATTCATTAAGTGCAGAGAGCTCAATCATTTAGTTTGAAATGGTCCTGTTGGGTTTTCGATTTACTTTTGTGAGATGATCTGAAATGCAGCAGCAACTCCACGTATGCTTCTCATTGATGAGAACATCCGCAATCAGGTCATGCGTACACAAAAACTTGGTGAAAATTAAATAAAGAAATAAAATTTGAGAAAGGTTCACGATTCGAAATTCATATTTTTTAATGCAGAGATTGCAAGTGTTGTCAGCTTTTTACTTGAATTGGTTTATTGGTTATGAATATCCTTTCCGTGTCTCAACTCTGAGTCTAAATAGACGAACTCACAGCGTCGTCAGATCAAAACTTCCACAACTGTTATCATAACTTCGAAGGTTTTACTATGAGACTTCCACCTTTCACATTCTCGGGTAGATTTTCATGGCTTAGGTAGAAAACCAGTGCATAAAGTTCTGACAGGTAGCATACGAGCGTAGGTCAATTATTCCTTAGAGAAAAGCATTAAAACAATTTTTTTTGGTAATTTTTTTTTTAACATAATCTTCTCGGAGCTCAATACCCTTGGTTAGACGTTTCTCTAATTTTTTGAACCCGTCAGAAAAAAAGATTTTGAAACGTCCTTAAAATAAGCATTTGTTTGATCGATGACTTCTTCATTTGAAAAAAACGTTGTCCAGTGAGCCATTTTTTCAGGTTTGGGAATAGGAAAAAGTCACTGGGGGCTAAATCCGGCCACCATATTCGCCAGATTTGGCCCTCAGTGGTGGTCGACCTATTCGAACTTTAATTCTTCAATTTTAGCACGGGCATTGTCCTGATGATTGAGGATTTCTTGTGTTGAAATGAGGCCGTTCTACTTTAATTTTTTCTTTTAGTTGGTCCAATAAAGATGCATACTGCTCCCTTGTTATTGTTTTTCTTTTTTCGAAATATTCAACGAGACTAATTCCATGTGCATCCCAAAAAACAGTAGCCATAACCTTACCAGCTGATTGTACGTTTTTCGATTTCTTTAGACATGGTTCGCCTTTAACAATCCACTGCTTTGACTGTTTTTTAGTCTCGGGACTGTAGTGGTGTATCCATGTTTCATCTACAGACACAAACCGACGTAAAAACTCACCCGGATTACGTTGTGTGTTCGACAACACAGCTTTAGAGGCAACCATCGTATTGCGTTTATTGTCGACTGTGAGCAAACGCGGCACCCATCTAGACAAAATCTTTTTCATACCCAATGTGTCATGTAAGATAGAAATGACGCTACGTTTTGAAATCCTTGTAACCTCAACTATCTCACTCAATTTTAATCTTCGGTCACTTGACACCATATCGTGGATATTATTGATAATTTCTGGCGTAGTCACCTCTACAGGGCATCCTGAGTTTGGTTCATCCTTTGTTGATGTACGACCACCTTTAAATTCATTTAACCAGTTATAAATAGTTGCAAGCGAAGGAACAGATGTGCCTGTGAACTTAATCCAACTCATTTTTTATTTCTTTTGCTGTCAAGCCTTTTATATGAAAATGTTTAATAACAGATCTTTACTCAATTCCTTCCATTTTTGTAATCAAAACCTTTTTTTTCAATACTCGAGAAACATACAACAACTCAACCAATCCGACTAAAACTTCACAGCATACCTAGTCGGTAGTGCAGCTGCATAAAAACGGACCGCTTATACTACTAGTCACGCCATCTGTTTGATTTTATGAGAGCTTATTGACCTACCCTCGTATCATTGATGATAAAGACAAAATGTCGCCAAAATACGTTTGCGGATTCGATTCTCAAAAAAAAAAGAACGCACAAATATCACTGAAGCAGTCAGGACCGAAATTCAAATTTTGCGTCTTTAATACAAACAAAAAATCATGGGAAAAAGCAGTCCACAGCTAAGCTTCACAGGAGAAGGGCCGCAAAAAGAAATTTCAATAGGAAATTTTCTAAATTAATAATGTGGGCACCATTCCGAAGAAACTTCATACTCTTTTCGAAGAAACATAGGTAGTCGAACAAACATTGTCCTAATGATATGATGGTTGTTACGTTCTCAATTTCCCCAAATAGTTTTTAATTTTTTCCAGCATGCACCTGATTGAGCCACAGTTTCCTTTAGTTAATTCAGCCAAGGAAGTTGAATTTGTTCAAAATGTGTATCATAGCTACGAGCCTATAAGGGAGTAGGCAAGGCTGTTGTTAAAATAATTGAAGCATCAAAAAAAATATCGAAAAAAAATATCCTTACGATACGAGTCTTGCTAATGATGATATATGCAGTTATATAAATATATGTTTTTATCTATAACATGATGCCTATCTGTTGAAAGATGCCTATATATTTATGGTGCTAACATGTTGAAAGTTCTCCTGTAAACCGAAGGAGAAATTACATGTAGGGGTAGGACACTCTGATCGTTAAACAATTAAAATTGCGTAACAACTTCCTCTTGACTCACATCCGCGTCCCACATACTCTTGATCCGTATCTTAAAAACATCTTACACTACATCTAATGTAATTCATCGTTGGAAATGTACAAGATCTCACCTCAAAAAACTACTAAACCAAAGTCAGTAGAGTGATAGATAAAATAAAAGGCACTTCATAAGCATTTGGGGAGTTTTGGCGTACATGACATTTTTTTCTTATTTGTATAAAAAGTCTCTAGTTTTCATAACAATTCTTAATTTTTTTAACCTGAAGCTGGTATCGGTGTGATTCATTGTGATCCTGACACGCAAGAAATTTCTCTAACTTTCGGCATACAACGTGAAAAACTCCTCTGTTATGTGCATGAATTGAATAGAACGTGCTCTACCATCATTGTTTTTGTTCTCTGTATTTATAAACTTATGACAAAATTCAACAAATATGCTATAAATCAGCATTAATTTAAAAAAAGACACAAAACTGTCATAACACTTGCAAAAAAAACAATTTGATGTCTTTGTTAGGGAAAAATCAAGTACTTTTTTGTTAATGAAAGAATATTTTATTTCCATTTCTTTATATAAAATTACACATATCTGGCTTTATTGCATAAAGCACAACTGGGTCTTTAAGTCAATAAAACTAAGACAACTCGCTCCTTAAATCAATACAATTTTGGCACAATAGTTTCATATGTTGCTTACACATAGGAGCACTACAGGTGAAGTCGCCATTGATAGTCTTCAAGTCTTTGTTCCTTAGACAGAATGAACATAATTGTAACCTTCATGCTTGCTTCGGTGTTGGTCCTGGAACTTCTCCAATCGAAATTTCATGCACGCGTCTTCTTATATCTGGGATTGGGGATATTCTTTCCTATTTCTGGCATGGTCTCCAATTAATAAATGTCCCAAGTGCTTTATAAATTCCCTGCTAAGGTCTTATACTTCTCAATTCCGTTGATTGTTTGATACACAATGAAAAAATTTGTAAAAGGATGTTTTAACATTGAGAAAAACACCGTTAGAGGCCAAAATTCTCTTTTACGGCAAACATCTTATTTTGAGCCAATTTATCGACGGCATTAACGCCGCTTTTTGTAGTGTTATAAAATGTCCAAAAAGTCAGTTTTCTTTGGTCACCGCTTTCTGAATTTACTTCTTTATCATGATGTAAGTAATACATCATTTTTAGCGCACTTTCGTCGCTTTGGGACATTAAAATCAATGGTAATATAGTTTTAAAATCTAAAAAGGGACAGAAAATAATTGACACTGAAGAAGGGAGCAACTCACTCCCGAAATATATATTTGTCAAAAAAATTAAAAACATAGCATTTTTAAAATGGAAAAACAACGAAAAACAAAATCTAAAAAGAGATGATTTTACAACACGTTTAAACGAGAATCGAGGTGGAAGGCATGCTTTGTTCTATTTTAGTGTACCAACAGCAGTCAATTTTTGGGGTTCTGGAGCAAGTTTCAGCAGCTTCGGAGCTCATGAAAAACTTATCCACGGTGATATTCCCTCCAAAGCCTAATACACATCTCACCAAACGATCTACATCAAACGGCTTATTACTAACTATATCTGGGCTATTGTCAGGCTGTTTCCCACAGTAGTTATATAAGAATCATAAAACATTTTGACATCTGCGAGAGCATAAATTTTTAACCCATATTTTGTCAGTTTGGATGCAATATATTGACAAAAAGAGCATTTTCCTCGAAAACTTGATAGTTCCTCATCAATCGTCAAATATTCGGACGGTGTATAGGCATCCTGGCAGAGTTTCACGAACACGAACATTTGAACCTCGAACTGGTGCCAAGAGATCTATACCAGCTCCTGCCGTTCGAGTTGATGCATCACCAAATCTCAAACTGTTGACCAACATTGGAAATCTTTGCCTCGACATCGTTTGTCTAAATATTTCGATTCCAACACCATCTTTACTCCAAAAATCGATTTCACTTTGCCTGTCAGACCTACATAAGCCTGCCAAAAACAAAAGTCCAAAATGACTTTCAATTCTTCTTTGTCAGTTTCGATGTATGGAGAAGTTGAAGGATTGTAAGCCAATCTCAAAGAAATTTTCTGGTTTTAATATTTCAAAACGATTTCCACTATTTATTCTGTCAAAAAGATCTCGAAACATTTCACTTTTTCGACTCGAGCAATGCGTTTTCATCCAGGCAAATGTGTTTGCCGAGAGTTTTTGATTGATTAGAATGCCAAAGTAGGTTATTAGTGGCTTGGTGGGGATTTTCTCTCCGTTGAGGAGTAGTTGGACATTCCTGGAGTTGGATCATGTTTCTTGATTAGGAGATCTTTTCCTATATAACTATAGTGTCGCACTTGGAGGGGTTAGGGAGAAGATTTACATTGGATAAAGTACTTTAAGCCGGTGTCGAGGTAAGCATTGAGGCGTTGCTGGCAATGACGAATGCTTAACGCTGAGTAATATATGATTGTATCGTCAGTGTATTGAAAAAAGTGGCTAGGTGACAGCGAACGGGGAGCGGTTGGAATTTCTGCAGTGTAAATAGAAAAGAGAGTGGCGAAGATGATTGAACCTTGTGGGAAATCAATTGATTTCCAGGGGGAGCGATCTTTGGGGAGTTTTTTGAGATGCGGGTGCTAGTTGAAGATGCTGACAAGTTTGATAAGGGGACCGTTTTGCCAGACGGATTCAAAGGCATTCTGGATATCAATAAGTCAGGCGATTGTGCGGAGGGTTTTGTTTGCACTTGTCTTGCTGTGTCTTTTGAGGGTAAGTAGAGCATAGTCTAGCGCATGCTAAAGTCGGTTTGTGCACTGGAAATTTGGTATAATGTTGAAGATAGTGTTGATCGATGAACGTTTTGAGAACGGTTTCCAAGGTCCTGCTTTTTGTGGGGAATAGTGAAATGGATCGGAAACTGGATGTCTCTAGTGGATGGATCTAGTGGTTTTCTTAAAAGGATCAGTGTGATTCTGGCGTTTCGCCAGGAAAGCGGTTTGGTAGATTGGAGAGAATAAGTCTCATTGTTTTAGCGGACTTCTTAAGGAAAACGATTGGGATTTGGTCGGCACCTGTGTATTTTTTTTTTTACGAGAGTGGTTAATGAAATGGGTTTGTGAGGGTATAGTGAAAGGTATGGGTTTTCAGTCAGATATGAAGTTAATTCGTTTTGATAGAGGATGATTGAAAAGATGAAGGTTTGTGAGTTGTTGGAAGGTGGGGTTGGATCGTAGGGAGTCTACGGTGGCATTGATTCCACAATCCATTTTGAGATCTGATAGGTGAGAGGACGTGAATTGTGTGGTGAGTAAATGGTCGGCTCACATTTTTTGCATTTTGAGTGGGCGATAAATTTTCAGGGGGAATATGCGAATGATGATTGGAGGGCTTACAGAGTCGAGGTAGGTTTTCGCAATGCCCGGATGAAGTATGACACTTTACAGTACTAGATTAGCCGACGATCAAAAACGCGTAAAACTTATTTCTTTGTGGTTTATGTTTGGTTAGTGATGGTAGCAAGATACTGCCCTCTTCTTGACGTACGGCTGAATGAGGAAGTATTTTGGAAGCACTTTGAATGACTCTGTCTTTTTTTTACGGGCACCTTATGATTTGGAATTTGGATGATTAATTATTTAAAACAAAAATTTTAGGAACTTATATTTTAATTATATTCGGTATATAACTTAATTCGTACGGTTTGCTAAGAGATGGCGCAACCTATATAATATTACGTTGGAAAGCTACTGTCATTGTACGTCTTTTCAGTGTATGTCATTTATTTGAAGCGTTAACAACAATAATTTTTTTTCACTGAAATATGTCGAACTTTGTTCCTGAAAAAGTGTTTTTGCGGGGAGTTCTTCTTCATTACTTTAATATGAAGAAAACTGCTGCCGAAAGTCATCATATTTTGGTGGAAGTTTATGATGAACATCCTCTAGCTGAGCGAACCTGCCAAAAGTGGTTTGCACGATTTAAAAGTGGTGATTTTAGCTTGAAGGACGATGAACGTCTTGGGCAGCCAAAAAAGTTTGAAGATGAAGAACTGGAAGCATTACCCGATGAAGATTGTTGCCAAATACAAGAAGAGCTCGCAAAATCTTAGGGTGTCACTCAAGCAGCCATTTCAAAACGTTTAAAAACAGCTGACTATATTCAAAAGCAAGGAAGTTGGGTTCCCCATGAACTCAAGCCCAGAGACGTCGAAAGGCCTTTTTTCATGTCCGAAATGCTGCTGGAACGCCACAAAAAGAAGTCATTTTTGCATCGGATAGTTACTGGTGATCAAAAGTGGATCCATTACGACAACCCCAAATTCAAAAAATCATATGTGAAATCCGGCCAATCAGCCAAACCAACGGCAAAACCGAATATCCATGGCGCGAAGGTAATGCTCTGTATTTGGTGGGATCAGAAGGGTGTGCTGTATTATGAGCTGCTAAAACCGGGTGAAACGATCAATGGAGCACGCTGTCGAACACAATTAATCCGTTTGAAGAGAGAAGTAGCCGAAAAACGCCCGGAATATGCGACCAGACACGAGGCAATAATTTTCCATCATGACAACGCTTGGCCACACGTTGCTTTTCCGGTTAAGAACTATTTGGAAAACAGTGGATGGGAAGTTTTACCTCACCCGCCTTATAGCCCAGACCTTGCCCCTTCTGACTACCATTTGTTCCGATCGATGCAGAACGCCCTCACTGGAATACGGTTCACATCAGAGCAGGATATCAAAAATTGAAAAAAAAATTTTGAAAAAAAAAACCGCATGAATTAAGTTATAGACCCAATATTTATAATTATTGGATGATGCAAATAATAATACAGGCTTTGTAAATTTTGGTAGGACTTGTTTTTGGAGATAATTTTGCTCTTAGGCTTTCATAACTTTGTAACGAATACATTATCGTATAATTGTGGAGGATCAATTTCGCGACAATTGACACAATATAGCATTTCTTGGGCCCTGTGAAAGCCTTTATGTATTTGGCTGGCTCATGAAAGAGTCCTGCGATTGTATATATAAACGAAACTTCATTGTTTATTTACAAATGATGTATCTAAAATTTCGGCGTTTGAATGATTGACTTTATTTTTATGCGATTGCTTCTACCTTCTTGGCCAGTTTCATGAATTTTATCTGCTGAAAAGCACGTAGACAATTCTGCTAAAATGATCAAAACCAGAGAAATCGGTAATAATCTCCTTTCGCTAGATAATCTCCTGTTCAAGCATTTTAACCATTATAAACTCCAACACGTTTGGTAAGAATCGTTTTATTCCTTTGGTATTATTCTATGGAAATAAATAAGTTGCTTTATGCAGTTCGAGCAATTGGGCAGAACTGCCTATTGTTTCTTTGGTTTGGTGGTGAAGGTAAAATATGGTGAAATTGAGTTTGTAGGATTTACTATGGAAGTTTTGAACCTGAGGACCTATATTTGCTAGGAAATGTTTTTTTTTGTAAAGTTCGTTTCCTGGTAGCCACAGGCCAAATTTTTTTGTTTTCTTCGGAAAATCTTCGAATCGTTTCAAGCAGAAGATGGCTGTATGCAACCGAAACGAAACTGTTAGGGTAAGAATTACAAGAATGGAAGATCCGGTGGACCCGAGTAACAAAAACGACATCTATTATAGTTTAAATTTTGTATTCTTTGTTTGTGTCTACATAAACATATCGCATCGCTGCTTTAAAATTATTACAATTCAAATAGTCAAAATAAAAGCCTGATCTGCAAGAAATTTCGAAATTTATGTATTGAATGTGATTGGTTATAGGACAAAACACATTTTCTTTCTCGTTTCCATTGGCTGATTTTCGTGGTTTTCACTATGAAAGCGAAAACTATGAAACACTTTCAAAATAGGCTTTGGACACAGATGGGATACATGGTTGTACAGGAAAGTGGAATAAAGTGTTCTTGTATCTCTTATTATATATGTCGTTCAAAGACATTTTTGCATTAGGAAAATCACATTAATGTACGTATTTGAAGAAACACACACTCATAACTACCGTAAACTTCTCACGCTATACGTAAGATTACACAAGGCTAAAATAAAACTAACTAAAAAACCGGAAGAAGTAATTTTAAATACAATGATATGTTAGCATTAGGACTAGCCGCAAAATCAATTACAACGATTTTCAGATCAAATCTATTAAAAACTCCCATTTGTCTGACCTTCACGGGTCTAGACAACGCAACATCATTAGACTAATTATTTAATAGCTAGTTCGGATAAACTCAAAACAATTTAGTTTGCACGCTCATATTTAATAATTGCCGAATCGAATCGTCCTGCAAGATGCGGTCCTCAACAAACGAACAATTCAGTTGATTTAAATGTTTTCTCCTTTGCTTTTCGACAACACTATTACCCGTGCAAAGTTATTGAAAAGCCAAGTCCTACATACTCGTCGGATGGATGTTACGGCGGTAAATTTGATGGCCGGAAAATCCGCGATTTGTATAATTGTAGGATGTCCAGTTCAGATCATAAGCAATAACTGCCCACCACCATGGATCACGATGGGCCTTACCCGAGAATATTTCCGCACTTGAAAAATGTTTTCCACTACATTCTCATACCCACCAGGCTCGTGTGTGCCACACAGTCTCATATGTGCCATGCATACATTTCAGCAGTATCGCTCGCTATAGCATGAAAAATTAATGTCATGCAAGTAATTAATTTTGTATGGTTTAGTACTAGCGTATGTATAGAATTGTGTTCCACTTTGTTATTTTTGTTTTTTTTTCTGTCGACCTTTTGTTTTTTGTTTTAATTGTTTATGAAATTGTTTTAATTGCAAACATTCATTTCATGTGGTCGAATTTATTTGGTATCAAGCGTAACAGTTGCAGATTTTTATGGACATCAGTTTTTGGAATAACTAGAAAATGAAAAAGGAAAAAATTCGCGTATGTGCCGAACATATCACGACCCCAGGGGATTGTTATTGTTTTACGCAATTGTGTAAAGCTATTAATTTTGATAAATGCTGTTTGAACAATGTTTTGTTTATTTGGGAAAGACAAAACATATTTGCTAGTCAAATGTCCGCAGTAAATTTAATTATATTTGAAATTGCATCTGAACTATGTACATGTTATTGCCGCTACAGTAAATCGATAGGTACATTGAGAGTTGCTGAATGCTTGCTACTTTTTCTTTGGCGTTCATAATAAGTCATACAATATCTATGGTAAATGATTTAAAAAAACCGGGATCCACATTCATCACTGCAAGTCCTGAGAAAATAATTAAGGGGAAAACACTTCTCAGTTTGTTAGTATCACTATTGCTGTGTCCCAGATTATTCTGTAGTTAGTGCACACAAGAAAAAAGACTTACTAATAAATTTTTCATTTTGTCTGTTTTTGAATTACTTTTATCAAACAAAGAAAGTCCACAAGCTACAAATTAAATGGAAGAACGTCTAGACCTGTAAGTTCCACTCGAAATTCAATTCAAAACAATTTGAAAAGTGAAGCCTCCAGACAGATTCTATATCATTTATTTTGCCATAGAAAATTGGAAAATTCCAATGAGAATATTCCTTGAAACTGAAGGAAATAAGGCTGAAATTATGAATTTCAAAAAAGGTATCATAAAATGAGATACCTCAATATTTCGTGTGATATTCCACAGCGCTGTGAAAAATTATAAGCTGAAACATATTTTTGGCTCTCACAAAAAAGGAATATTTTACGTTACAATAACTATATATTACTCGATTAAAATGCATTCAAAGAAATTCAATACACTCGAAATGTTAATTACTTTTCTTGCAATAATCACACGAAAATAAAAGAAACAATAAATATCAAAATTTTATTCGGTGAAAAATTATAAGCTCTTATTTATTTAAAATTATTACATTCCCCTCTTTTTATCAATCTAATAATCGAATCAGAAGAATTGATTTTATAAATCTGATAATCGAATCGGAAAGCATTTGATAAGACTATTCAATTTACCACCAGCAGTCCTCTTCAACGAACAATTATTCTTTGTTTAAACACGACAACATTTTCTATAGATATTGCTAGATAGGCATAAATGTTACACTACCTCCTTATAACCCTGAATTAACCTTATGGAAATACTTACGTTGCATTCCTCTCACAGACGCGAATTTCCTTTCTCGCTAAAATAATACGAAAAACCGAAATCACTCGAAATGAATTTTCGACAAAGATTTTTTTTCCAGATTTCAGCGAATGCATATTCGCCATGGATATTTATGAATAAATTTGTTTTTTTAATACGTTTAAATAAGCGCAAGTGTCATTTGAATGTTTAAATCTCCGTTTCAATTAAATTATTTCAACAGATCAGTGATTCATAAGTATAAAAGCTCTAATCAGAATAGGGACTGATGGGTAGTTTATTTCCGTGCGTAAGAGTACGGGCAAGTCATAACATCCTTTCCACCAATAGTACACCTTGATTTAGATACATTAAAAATATTATTTACATTTAATAAAGAACATGCGTTGCATTATATGTATATTTTCATTCGTCCAAAGTTACGTGGAACTTGTCAATGATACACTTTTCCCGCTGAAACGCACCACGAATTTGCCATAGGGTTCCTATGGCGAACTTAACATAGGAGAGGGTACACAAAAGAAACAAACCAATTTTTTTAAATTTATGTATAAGGTCTACCTGAAACCGACAGTGTCACTTCCAGTTTCAATCCATATGCACATGTTTTAATGAGACCTACATGACTATCTCTCTTTATAATTGGATTTACTCTCATGTACAAAAATGAAACAAAGATGTCTCATATCATTATCACGTGAGACCTTGTCGCCTGGATATGCCTGGATATCAAGGCCTGGATATCGATAAAGTTCATTTACGCGACTGTATTTTGTAGGTTTTCCAACAAGGAAGAAATTCTCTAGACGCGTGTCAAAATTTAGTGAGATATTTTGGTGCATATGCAGTTCGTAAAACAGTGAGCAGAAAATGGTTTGAAAAATGTAAAGCAAGCGATTTTGGCTTTGATGGGAAGCCAAGATTAAGACCACCTTTGATCAATGACAACATTTTCAAGACTATCATAGAACAATATCTATTTTTGACAACATCGGAGATTGCAGAGAAGCTGAGTTCAACTCCACAAATTTCAGATCAAATTCGGAAGCTAGGATTGGTCTATAAATATTTTATATGGATGCCTCATCAGTTAAGTGAGAAAAATTTGAATGATCGAGTCATCATATACATATCTAAGCGAACCTTCCTTGAACCAAATTAAAACTGGTAATGAAATAAAAAAGGGCGGTGATGTTCAATAGAAAGTCCGTGATTCTGCATCATCACTGCATCTGTCATCTGCACCCACCGATTATCACTAATTTCTCTCTTCGTAGTACTTTTTACAGAAAAAAAAAAAAATTCAAATCTGAAGCCGATGTCAACCAAACACTAGTTGAGTAATATGTCCTCTAAATCTAAGTCCCCTCTAAAAATAAATCATTTTCAAAAAGGCATTTAGAAGATGCCATGAAGCTGGCAAGGAGTCATACGAAACAATGGAATCTATACCAATTAATAGTATTAAATGCATGAAAATTGCGTCATTTTCTTTCAATTCAAAAACGGACAGATCTTTCCGGTAGACCTTATATTTATTTTCAAACAGAAAACCTTCAATCCCCTTCAAAGTACTCTCCATCACGTCGCAAACACTTGTCCAATCTTTGATTTCATTGCTCTAAATCTTTTCTAAATTCATCGTCTCAATGTCAGACAACGCCTCCATTGTTTTTTCAATCACCGTAGTCATGTTGTCAAAATGGTTTTCTTCGAATTATAAGCATAGTTTTCATCCCACTTTTGGTTAGACATTGACACAGAGACTAGGCTGTGTGAGCAAGGGCGTTATCTTGTAGAAAAATTCAGTTTCGCCAGACCATTTCCACCTAAACCGACTGTGCAATCTTTTCAAAACTCCAAATTGAAAGCCTAGTTACCGTATTATTTACCTGGTATTACTGTGTGGATTAAACTCTGATTGGACGACTCTTCTGTGACCAAAACAAAAACAATTAAGAACTGTTCTGACGTTTTATTTCACTTGATGCGCTCTTTCGGGGGGAGTCGAACTTGAAATCTTCCGCTGGTTGATCGTTCAAAGTCGTTGTTGCAACACCTTGATAATCCATGATAATCACAACACCATCCCCTGTGATAATTTGGGGAAAAAATTTGCATCCTTTGGGAACTAATCTTCCAAAGCAAAGCATGCTTCTAAATAACCTTGTTTTTGTTCGCTTGTCAGCAGTTGAGGCGCAAATTTGGCAGAAACTCTTTTCATCTTCAAAGATTTTGTTAAAATTCGTTGAACTGAATTCCAAGTCACTGCAAATAGAAAAGTAACTACAGTTCTAAAGTTCAAGTCACTACAAAAACAATTCAGTCCGCTGTTGATCGAGAACGATTATTTTGTGAATTTTTTCAATATTTTCGACGGTTTGGGCCATTGCCGGTCGGCCAAGTTTGTCGCCAATTGATATTCATGATTTTTTAAACAAGAAAGTGACTCAAAGATTCGAGTTTTCCCAAAAGCATTATCCTTGTAGATCATTTTCAACAATTCAAGAGTTCCTGTCCAAGTATTTGCTGAGAAGAATCAAAACACTATGGCTAAGCGCTGTGCCATTGAAAAAGGACGAGCGGCGAAAACTATCATTAGAAAAACTGTAGACGAACCACGTGGAACCTTCTTTAGCGACGGCTCTTGGCTAACTGACTTGGGACTGATTGACTTTGGGCTCTATACGCCCACAGCATGATACCAGAAAAACTCGGCCCACAACACTTCTTTGGCTGAAAGTTCAGTTGTTTTCTTTATGGGTATCTCCTCGAAGGATAGCAGTTCTACCCAGGAGTTCTAAAACGAATTTTTGGTGGGAGGAGGTTAGAGGTTGCCCAGTGGATGGGATCGTATTGGAAGATGATATTACCATCATCCGTGTGCGACACCAAGGGAATATCCCGCTGGTAACAACTCAGCAGCAGCACCTCTTCGCACCTCTTCCTCTATTTGGTTTCGGGAACTATATTTGGACGCTAGCCAAACCATAACAGATCCAACTAAATGCACATTCCTAGAGAAGATTTACCATCCTTACCTCAAATGGTCTCAATAAAAATTAAAACCATTCGATTGATTAAGATTAATTTTTTTTTGTTTCATCGCCTGAACATGACACTATCCCAAATTCATGTTAGACTTTTCATATAAAATATTCGCTGAATTTCAGTCTTGCATCAATATGTCGTTGGCAAACAATTTGACAGCAATTTCGCAAACACATCTTATAGCTGCTAGCTAGTGAAGACTGCGTCATTTGTCTCACAAAAATGTAGCACAGCCCAAGTTCAAAAGCGTAGAAATCTGTGATTATGTAGCTTCTGGTTATGCTGATTCCCTTCAAAATAAATGTTTAACAGGAGAAGTTCAGATGACTTCTTTCTCTCATTTTTTTCGATCCCAAGCTTCAAAAATCCTCAACTATACTCCAGAATCTTTCGATTCTACTCGCGGTTCCTCTTTGAGTTTTTCCACAGTTTTTCGACTAAATAATTCTTAATTTTTGAACATTACCTTCACTTGACTTCTCGCAGCATTTTTTGAATAAACCAACTTCTCTGAATTTCTAGAAAACCCTCTTTTCATTTGAAAAACAGTTCGAAATCTTCCAACTATAATATCTCTATATGAAAACGGAAAATATACCACGCGCAACGTCCTGGCGAACTCCAAACTGCAAATGTGCTGATAGTTCTCACACCTGCAAAACTCATTTTAAGCAATTGAATAGTCTAGTTTTGAAAGGACACATGATCGATTTTCGTCAATGATTATATTTTAGTGAAAATTTGCTTCGCTACTGTAGAGCTTTCTACATTTGAAACGGCGCATCTTTCATTTACTCCTTTGCCATGTTACAAAAAATTAAAAGTTTTTAAAATTTGCTTAGTAATGAAACTTCTCGTGTACAGGACATGGGCCCTATCTCCACTAAACGTATGTCTTTTCTTGACTAAGTGGTAGATGAAGTAACCCCATTCCTCAATGATTATATTGACAAGCATATACCACAAATTGTCAAAGAAATTCACGTTTTTTGTTTGGTCGAAAACAAACTGTCTGACTGACTGTCTGATTTTTACTTGGACTTTCTGGACTAAGGAACGTGGAAATCAAGCAGGATTTTCCAGTGAGAAGTAAGATACTTTCCTTCCTTGTGACAGAAGGTTCGGAGTAATCAAAAGGAAATTGAGAAGAGTTGATCGTACCTACAGTCCACAGCAGTATACAGATCTCAAGATCACCAAGTTCGCACAAAATTGGTGCAATTTAATTGAAGGATAATACCATCATCTTGGACTTATGTAGCTGGTGACCATGGAAAAAAATATGGAAGAAAAAATACGGAAAAAACAAGTTTTAAGATCTCAGATAACTACATCTTGGAGATGAAGAACTGCTGAAGGCATATACGGTACAATAAAAGGACTAGTGCTGAGGAACTCTAAACAAAAGAAAAAAAAAATAGAATATTGGAGTTTCTTCTCAATGGAAATATTGCTTCGAAAACGTAAGACATTAGAAAAGTTCTTCAACACTTTCCTGAAGAAGAAAAAATAACTTTCAATCTCTTGATGTCATGGCCAAAAACCATTAGGAATATCAAAATCAATTTTCAGTGCACTTAATTTGAATAAGTTTACTTTATTTGATAAATTCGTATATAATCTGTATTTTTAAGGTGAAAAATATTTGTTTTTGATCCTATCTGCCCAAAATAGACAGATCAAGTTCTCCTAACTGTGTGTTTAGGGCATTAGAGTTGAATGACACCTATCACACATTCTTTTCTTGCCAAAGATGGAGGAAGCAGCGCGAGGACCTCTTGAGCAAAATTGGAGAGCTCTGTTCGGAAACTTTGGTCGGGGAAATGCTGAAAACGGTTGACAATCGGAATTGCGTAGCACAAAATGCTCGGGCAGTGCTGATACTGCTTTATTGAAGCGCTGAGTGGAATCGGGGATGAAGGATCTCTTTTCTAGCACTCCCTTTCTCTCCCTTCCTTCCCGTTGGAGTCGAGATCTCCATAATCCGAAGGCGCCTCTAGGCGTAACAACACGAGGCCCAGCCCGAAGTAAGGTGTCAAACTGTTCCAGGATAGGTTCTCAGGTTGACAGGGAAGGTGTTTAAAGAGGAGTCTAAAACCATTGCGTGTCTCGGACTCCCATACTCATGGCATATACAGTCTTCATCTCCCTACCACAAAAAAAGTGAATGATAACATTTTCCATATTTTTGTTGGTCCACCACAGATGTGATGCTGCAAATACGCGATAACTCCTTCAAAATCATGAATAAGCATCAAATTTGTATCTCATCACCTTGGATTAAAATTAATTAAAAAGAAACAAAGAAAAGAAAGAGTCTACGTGAAATCAGAAGTCTTTGATTTCTCGTGTAAAATTTGGAAAATCGGATAAATGTCCTTTCAAAACTAAACGATTCAACTTCACACCTTAAACTCAGTATTGTTTAAATGAGAAAGGTAGATAATTCAAGAGGGTTTTCCCAGGAATCCCAAATACCATATTCTAGCATGAAAATTCATTTCCCAGAACTACTTTGAAAACATGCAAAATAGGCTTTAGATAATAATTTTTCACAGTAAGGAAATAGTTGCTATTTAGTACGGGTATTAGATCCTTTCGATCTGTTGGTACTTCACAAACGCAAAAAATCAATCTTATGTTGCCATGGCGTTCTAGCAATATCAGAAATTCTGATTATTTTCTATCTTTCATTTATTTATTTTTATTAACGCCTCCTAGGAGCTGTTAAATGTAGGGATTTGCTATCTGTTCAAAAATTTGTGTTATATTTTACGTTCAGCTGTGTTTGCCTTTTAATTACATTCTCCAAATACGACACCCATACCTGTATGTGTTTTCTTTGTCCATTGAGTTCGATTAACGTCTCCTGGATTTCTTCACAGCGCATCTTCTTTGTGTTTTTCAACGAACTTCTTCTCTAATATTAAACTTTCATCCATTGCCTGATTGCATGCTCTAAATTTAATGCTCACAGATGTTTTTATTTGAGTAAGAAACAACTTTGAGTTTCCTGGTACCGGATGGCTAGGTTATAGGAACTTACATCACTTTGTCTTCATTTTAAATGATTCAAATGTTGAAGGCTGTGCATTTAATTAAATTGCTGAATATTTATTTAAATGGATTTCGACGTCCTGCACTGAGTTTGAGTCCGCTTTTTCATTAATTTTTTAGGTCACTGCGGTATTCGCTAATCTACTGAATCGCTTTGGCATTACTAAATTGGCTAATGACTTCTTCTTTCATTTAGGCACGAATTGAAAACGTTGAAACATGTTTCAACTGAATATATGAAACAAACGCTAAAACACGTGAGCACATTAGCATACATCAATGCCTTTCCAATTAGTTCACTCGAAATCGGCCATTGTGAACAAATAAAACAAAAAGATTTCCTGCATTAAGCTGAATTTCACATATCAAGCAGCAATTCATAATTTAGTTATTATTTAAACAAAAACTTCATAATCATATTATCGCCGTCCACCCAGACGAGTGCCGCGCTTTTGGGCATTTAATTAAAAGCCACCGTGATCCTGGTAGCACACATGCACAACCGCTTGGATACAGCAACCTTCCGGGAACCAATGGACCAAAGGAAAATTGCAGCCCACTCAATCATGAAATCCAACACAAATGAGCTGTTTTGTTTCTGCATTTAAACGCTGACCAAATGAACCATTGGAAACTTTATTTAATGCAAATTATTATAAATGGCCATCATTTATAAAACCAAAGTGGCCGCTCGACATTCGGACAAATATTTCAGGTTTCACCAATTTTTACAAGTAATGATTTTCGATCGGATCGAAAAATTGTTGAAACAAATCTTTCGCGTCATAAATCATAAGTTATGCGATGAAGTCCTCCTTCCTTGCCCGTAGTCCAGGCAACTAGTGGCAAATGCAGAGAATCGCTGAGTGCGACGATAAACAATAAAAGGAGGAAAACGATACATTGCGGTCCAATGTTTTCATTGGTTTTGTCGATTAAATCGCGATTATTATCGAGAAATTCAATCTTTTGCATCGATCAATCACTGACAAATTCCGATGTTAATGTAATTGCCAATGCCAATTAAAACTGCACCAATCGACGCGCGAACATACACATGTGTAGAGTACACATATTTACATGCTGAGCCCACTACGTAAATGGCCTCGCGTCCTTTTCTCCTTGCACATACCATTCCAAAGTATCTTTTCGTTGCTGCCTTTTATTAATAATTGTCATTAATTTCCTGGCCGCGACAAAATCTTTTTGTAGCCACTCATGTTAAAAATATTGTCATGGTCATTGGGGCGATCAGCGCTCATGTATATATGTCTTACTTAATTGAGAGTTTTTATAGGCTATTATGGCACATGGGACATTAAATTCTATTTGTTCATATGTCGCTTGGATTTGCTTATAACGATTCATATTTATGAATCTCGTTAATTTTGATGACTTTCATGTCCTTATTCCATGATTACATCTTAAGTCAATGCATTCATGAGAGAATCATTTTTTTTTAATTAGGTCAAATGAACTTAAAAAGGGAGCAAACATATTAGTCTATAATTTTAAATAGCCTTATCCGACGATTTTACAACTTGGCTCGGATCATTGCCCTCATCTTTAAGTTATACAAATAAAGAAGAATGCAATCCAATACAAAAAGAAAATGCAAAATTTAAATCATTGTGCTAACTCAAGTTTTTCTATTTATATCCTTGGGATTTTTTATTTAAAGATATAAGACAATAACATTATTTCTATCAATGATAGTTCAAAGATAACGTTTTAGACCAAAAATAAAAGTGAGAAAAGAGAATGAAAAGTCATAAAAGGATTCATAAAAGGAAAGGCAACGAAAAAGTTAAAACTTAATTTCGCTTATTCAATCGGAATTGAGCACTCAAATCAGCTATGAGCTGATGAGCTCAAATCAGCTATGAGTTTTTGATGATCCAACATTGGCTAGACAACCAAAAGTAAAAATAAACAAATACAAAAAAGCAAATGCAATGTAGCATGAAGCTAAAAACAGCTCAGAATATAGAGTCAAGAACTTAAAGCAAGTTACAGACATCCTGGAATGCGCAAAGCAACAACTACTACATTTTTAACCAACAATTTCCTCAATCTCGGAAGAGATTATTGTAAGCAGTCGTGGCCACCTCAAATTTTGATCAAACACATCAAAAATCCATTAAGATTTCGATACCTTTAGGTCAAGAGCACCACCTTAATTATTATGATTAGGAAATCGTTTTCTTTCAATCTCCAAAGTATTAAAAAAATTAATCCAGCTCATACAGCTCCTACAGCAGGGGATCACCAAAGAAGGATAGATTATCTCCCTGAGCCATTAAAAACTGAGACAAGTAGGGATTTCCATTTCAATGCAAATAGGGTATCGGTCGTAACCAAACAAATGCCAGATAAGTAAAAGAGTTGGCAATTCTCAACATCATGAACACGTATAAGTCAGCCAACGAAGATATTACTCCTTGCAAGGCATTGATCAACCAGCGACATATCGAGACGTTAAAAGCAAGAAAATCCTCAACTCTTATATGCAAGCTAAGCATGGGTGAGCAACTCTAAATATTATTATATTCAACTCTAAGATCTTATTAATAATGCGCCTTTCACTCAAGATGTGTCGCTTGTGGAGAAAGATATAGCAATGCGGTGTGTCCAAGACGGCAAGCAGACAAGCAAAATGAGCCACCCTTCTGCGTCTTTTGCAAAGAGAAAGGCCATCCTGCAAACTACTCCGGATGTCCCGAAAGGATAGACTTAGGGAAAGAATAGCGTCTGTAAAAACAAAACAACTAGATTTCCCCACCCCAGCCCCCACCTACAGACCCAGCCCTTCGCCAAACCAATTGCACTGATAGAACTACACCTCAATATCTAAGGAGGCAAATAAGCTGATATCCATTTGCCTTAATATAAATTCCTTAGTCTTCCATGATGAAAGAATATTCATTTCTAATTTAACAAAATCAATGCAACCAGACATAGTACTTCTAAACGAAACTGTTCTGAAATCGGCCCACAAGATCCGTGTGGACAATTACCAAATTCTCAGGAATGACTCGGGCAGAGGAACCGCAATTCTACACTGTGCTAACCTTTCGGTCGAACAAATACCCATTGACCACACAGACATTTCTTGCACGCTAGCCACCCTTTATGCAAAGAGAACCAATGGGAATCGTGGGAAAATACTCATTGGTTCAGTATATATTCCAAGTGACATTGGAAATCCTATACAAACATTTCTCGATAGGATCTTGAATATAGCCTCTGACTATGACTCCATGATTTTTGGGAGGGGGGGACCCGAACGCGAGACACGATCAGTGGGGGGACTCTAGCCGGAACTTAAATGGCAAAAGTATCCATCATTGATACTATTTAAATGCTTTTTTGACGTGCGACATCATAAATGCAGGAACTCCAACATATCCAAGAAGCAGTTCCTTCCTTGATAACTTCATAGTATCCCATAATCTGTTAGCCCGAAATTCGACTTCCTATAACTGCTCAACCTTTCGATCAATATCCAATCACTACGGCCTACTACTAACACTTAATCTGAAAAATATAGAGACCAACTTGGTGAGTCCGAAAAAAATTCGCTCCTATTCCCACGTAGACTGGATACAGTTTACTAAAGACCTCGAAGATTTCTTACCCCCTATCCCTCCAGCAAATAGAATACTATCTAACCAAGAAATTGATAACCATATAAAAACCTCTCTGAGTCGATTATACGCTGTTTGGACTACCATGCCCCCAGAAAGCCATCAAAGCAAATGCTGTACAAGTGCCTTACGGAGGATACATTAGCCCTTATTATTGAGAAAAAAAAGAAACTCCAGAGGCTGAAACGTATTTTTCATAGGTATTACAACCGAGTGAGCGAGGAATATCTCACACTCAAAGCGGAAATCAATGCCATGTCCAACAAAATAAGGGAGCAAGTGAGATAGGAAATTAACGAAAACTACCAAAGTTGACTGAACAGTCTAAGGCCGTCTTCGGATGTCTTTAGAGAAATAAATATTTTAACAGGACGACAGGAACAAAAGTTCAGTATTGATAGAGATCCTGTCAAAAGTGGAAGGCAATCTTTTCTACTGTTAATCAAAAACTCCAAGCAATTTCCTCCTTTTACAGTAGCCTATACCGAGTACGTAGCCCGGAGAACCTAAAAACACAGGAGATAATTGACTCTGTTAAGGCCAGAAACATCGGATACCAGGGCTCATATTTAACCATCTTCTCCAATACCAACAAGGCTGTGTCACCAAGACATAATATCTTTGGCAACTTTTTCACTAATGAGGTTGAAGTTAAAGAGATCCTAGCCAGCATGAATAGCAAGACCTCCGCTGGCCTGGATGGCATACCCAACAAAGTTTTGAGGAAATATGGAGCAGATGTTGCGAAAATATTGACGATCCTCTGTAACAACTGCATCAATAATGTCCTGCATCAAACCATCTCCTAAAGGAGATGGTAAATTAGAAAAATTAGAAATGGTATTGCTTATTGACAAGTTTGACTAATAAAAATCATTCAAAAGTGACCTAGTACATCCGATGAAGCTATTTAACGCAGATATCACCACGCCGTTTGTCTTAGTACAATTATACAGCGCACAGCATTTGTATCAAAAGGACATATTCTCTTAGACTTAATGGAGGCACAAAATCTTTTTTTAAATGCACGCCAAAACCATCAATTGAACCGCCAAGAATATCGATCTGTCTTCTTAACGTATTTTATATTGAAAACTCTGAACATACCGTGAGCGATAGTGAGCATTGTCCAAACCTTCATCCACATTAAATTTTACACAAAGTTGCAGACAGGATAGTTAGAAACCAGGTCAACGAAGAAAACTCCCTGGGGGCCTTCACTGACGTTGAAAGTGACATCAATAAGGTATAAACCAGAAGTCTAGTGGCATTCTTATCGAAAGAATTACTAACTTATGGAAAGGTCATAGCCAAAGATGAAGGTGCGCCTTTAAATAAATGATATACATGACTACACCACAGGCTCTAATAGTATCATCTTTGGCATGTGTACTCATGGTTATTCAGGAATCTGAAAACCATAAAAAGAATGTTGTTAAGGACGATTTCGTATTTCTTCGGGTGTCCGTTTTGTATTTGTGGAATATTACTAGAAAGATCGTTCGGCTTTATGCAGGCTCTGTTTTCATTATTACATAAATGGATGAGGCGAAATGCACTGAAGACCCACGTCGAATTTTTTATTTTTCAATTAAAGCGCTATTGGTTTTTTTTGTTCTATATATGCGCATATTACGGTAGCATGGTATGCCCTTCCTGCGAAATATTTAACCTCCCCGCGGACGATATTTTAATGGCTAGAAATATGTCATATTATTTCACAACATTGTTTATTTTATATTTAAAAAAAGGCAAAAACAAGACAATTTTACAATAGAAAATAATAAAAGTAATTCCATCCTAAACTTAAGTAGAGATTGTTTGAAAGATATTGTGGTCACGCCACCTTACAAGTGAAATATTTTCAGAGGATGTTGCAATATAGAGTGATCCCCGTTTTAGCTTTTTCAAATCCTTTCCTCCAACGAGCCTGAAAAATTCTACTTCTCAGAGCAGAAACTCTCTCAGAAATTCTTTTATTATCTAATCTTCTTATTTAAAATTGTATGGTAACTTGAGGTTTGTTCAATAAGTATCGTGAATTTTATGTTTTCTCAAAGAATATTTATACCTACTTCAATCTCCATAAGTCCTCTTGAATTTAGTTATATCAGATATAATACACTTATGTCAAAGGTTTCTGCAATCCTCGAAGCCCTTCGAAAAATCATTTTTTGTGATCTGGTTCTGTTCTTTTTCTGATGCCGCTCAATCATGATGTAGCTTTGTCCTTTCATGGACCTCTCGTGGACCGTTGTCTTTTTAATGGGGCTCTTTAACTTTGTGAACAACAAAAAGTCACAGATGGCACTGGTGAGGAACACGGTGGCTGCGGTATCATATGTGTATTGCTTTCGACCAAAAATGCAACATGTTTTGTTGCCATGGGCCAAAAGCCCATGTTTTGTTTTTGCATAAAACCTGGCGCTTTTGGCTGCCCGATTCGCGTAAATTGTGCAATACTTGCAGGAAATATTCATTGACCGTTCTACTCCGTGGTAACTCATGAATTCGACGCTTTTCAGGCTTTGCTCGTGCAGCAGATTCCATTGGAATTATTGACAGAAATTATGACTATCATATATTATACTACGTCATAAATTATGACTCCCTGGCGCGAATTCGGGTCGTCACGGACAGAGTCCAACAGCGCCTTAGCAATGTTAAAATGACAAAATTTGGTACAAATTTTCCAGCAATCTGCTTCAAATCGAAATTATTATTTCGAATATTAGATCGAATATTATATCGAATTCGGTTATATCGAATAGCCCGAACTAATCGGGAATTTTCGCATCCTCAGTAACTTCTCTAACGGTGATTTGACAATTGGCCAATACTAATAGACCAATACGTCTGTTGTTAATATGCTTGGGTTTGTTCCCATCCCTCAGTCTTCTAAGAACATTTTGCATCTACCGATAAACGTTGCTTTGCTCCAAGGCAGCTTCATTATATGACACAGTCAACACTCGGAGTGTAGCCGTGCACTGAAAGTTGTTTTTCCTAAGAAACTCGATACTGATCCTTTAATCAATTTTCTGGAATAGACAAAAATCGAAGACAAGCCAAAAAATGGTCAACCACAAAAACTGTCAAAAATCAACTCAAGATTCCAAATAGCCAAACTTGTCAGGATAAATGATACTCACCAGAAAAAAAACATAATATAAAATTAGAAAAATATAATATAAAAAGAAAAAATACTGAGGAAGGAACTCTTACCTCCGAAATATATATATGTTTTATAAAAAAATTAAATTAATTTGCGTTTTTGTTGAGAAAAAAAGTATTGTTTTAAAAATTTTGCTTCATTATAGTTTTTATGATAGAGATATCTTTGTATTGCTTCAAAACAGAGAGATTGTTTCAGCAATAATATTAACTCAATATGGAACTTTAAAGAAAAATATAATCTATAGTTTAGGTATTTTATAGATGTCAATGATGGCATAACATTTTTTATTCTTTAGAACATTTATGTCGAATGAATTAAATAGTTTAATGTAGTACACGTTTAAGTACATCGTTAATATATGTTTGGAGGACGTATGAGTATGGTGATACATCGGCTATTTTTATACAACAGGGATGCACACAAGTGGTCGGATTTCAGCAAATGCGTTATGGTCTTCCGCATGTCAAACTATAGAGCATTTATTGCGTTTCGAAACAGCTAGGCATTCATAATCACTTTCTAACATTCGTCTTCTTTGCTTCGAGGGACGATATTGAACTCTTTCACCAGAACCTCAGTATTCTTCCGCAATTCTAGATGGTCCGGAGAAGGCTTTTCCTTTCAGTATTTTCTCTTTTTCTGGTCTTTTCCTTCCTGTATCAGATATTTCTAAATCTTCAATGTCATAATTGTTGTTACTTTTCCCTTCTGGAATAACTTGGATGTTAGTTGAATTTTGTTTCTCTTTTCATTGTAGCCTGAAAAAATTAAATCATAATTTATATACATAATGCGTTATACATTTACACGTAATATTAAATTGTACAATCGAAAGATTGTATTTAACTAGAAACATAACAACGAACGATAATTGTACACATTTGTGTTCGTTTCGCAATTTATTGTGGAATTCAACAATTCACAGGAAATGACAATGATGCCTTCTTCAAAGTTCTTAGAACTTAATGAACTAGATTTCATGCATATGATCTCATTTTTATGAAATTTTAACAATTTATTCAAATAATTCAAGAATAATGACTGCCGAAAAGTTATTTCACACTTTTTTGACCCAAGCCATCAGCACAGCCAAATTAAATTAATTTACTTCTTTAATTCCTGCACTCTGTAGTGAGTAAGTTGTATTCAAAGTTTTGGTCTATTTGGTAGTGTCAAACTGTCAACATATGTGACCAAGGCTGTACTGAGCTTAAAGAAAGGAAAACAGATAGCAAAAGCATAAAGAGAGGTTAAATATGAGAGAATATTCTGAATTTCAACGCTGATAAAACGGAATTTATGTTATGCACGACTCGATTTTTCCACCTCCAAAAGCTAGCAAATAAGGTTGATGGGCAAGGTGAAATATTTATAACTGCAGGTTAACTATTTGAATTGCTTCTGCTTGATATGGTCATTACTCATGTGTTACAAACCACGATCTAAATACCAATGAAGACTGCCACACTGACGAAGGAAGAAAAAGCATTAAAGAGTTCATTGAATTACGCCCAATGAAATAGTCCAAGATACAAAAAACCAGATTCATCGAACATTTGACCATTTTTCTAAGTCCATTATCAGCCATTTCCATTGAAACACATAATTTATTAGTCTCAATTGAATTACACTCATTCATAAATCATAAATTTCAAGTCAGAGCTGAGCAGAACCAGAATCTAGAAATGTTCATCTTTACAACCACTTTAAGTACGATTGCTTACCCCAAATAAGAACACTTGAAACTATTTAAATTACTACAAACGACATGATTCAATTGCTCCACAAATCTGTCAAACATAACCAAAAATCAGCTTTAATGGCTCATTTCAAACAGCATGAAGCCATGTTTCAAAGGAAAACAAACCCATCGTATAGTATCTGAAACTACAAGTACGTAGATATCCCAGTGCGCGCAAGATGTACGATCCAAGTACGGGAAATTAAATTTACACAGAAATGGCAATTATAAATTTTGTCTTGCGTTTCTCTTGTCACGTCTTGTGATCGCACATATATTCATACTTACATGCGTGTACAGATGCGAATCAAACCATACCTTTGTCGAAGAAATTCGCGACATACCCATTCATGCATTCACCGTCATATATGCTTGAATGTATGCCTACAAAACTTCGATATTTATATGCAGAAAATCTCCAGTAGATTGAAATTATCATTTCTGTTCACCGGGAGATCCTTGCTTGGGTGCCCACACTTTTACCGTCTTTCAACTTTCTCGCAACACGCAACGACAACTAACGAAAAATTTGCCGACGAAAAGGTACTTTGCATAAAATTTGTATTTTGTGGGCTGAAGAGGTCAGCGGCGACATTGACCACTATTTACAACATGGACTGTTTACATAATGCCTTGATTGCGGCGCTGAATTTGTTTAAATTCATCGGAATCATCTTTAAAATGATACCCATCAAGTCAGGGATGCCAGGCGTGACAGAATATCTGGAGGTCTCCAAGTTAGGTCAAGCAACAGATATGGACCTCTTCGGAATCCTGTCAAAACATATACTTTCGTAATCGTGTGGGACCCGAAAGAGCTAACAAAGATACTTTGAACAAACTTCTGGATTGTAGACTGCACTTTGTATCTCATCATGGTGCAACTAGTTCTATTAGTCAAGTAAATATCCTTCAAGTTCTGCTTAGCCAATGGCAGTAACACATCATCTCAAACTGGTATTAAACCCATGCTGGCAGCTCCATGGCTCCTTAGCACCACGCCAAATTTTCGAACCAATAATGGTCTTAAGTTATCGTGCGGACAGAGTAGCCGTTTAAAATGATCACCCAATAATACCAGAGACTACAAAACGATTTAAGATAAGTTACAATGCCTGATACGATGGGACGATGCCGATATCATTGATGCTTTGTTGCCCGTGCACACTTTACGGAATGTCTTTTGAGATAAGATAATCGTAGCGGCCACGACGATATGTGATCTCCAGAGGCTTGTGCGCTTCACACAAGCTTTTGGATAACTTTCATCACTTCCCGCCGTGGTTGAACCGGATGTCTACCGACGCTGGTAACTGCCAAATATCAGTGGGAAGACCATTTAGACCCCCCGTCCCATGTGCAAGAAAAGCCCGGAAAAAGGACTCTCAACGCTGAGGGGTCATTGAATCTGCGTTACACTCCAGTTTGGGATCGACTTGAGGCTGTCGATCCTGCTCCAAAATCACCTATACATATGATAAAAACCAAAACCTTCTCGCTACCGCTTCATTTCATTAGTAGCCGCTTGGCATGTTAAGCCCATTATCGGCTTGATGCGTTGCTTCATGAAAGTGATATCGGAGATCTCTCAATTTCTTAACATTCCACTCAATCTGGATTTATTGATCGTTAAGTGGCCTTCTCAAAATCAATGTTTATTTAGCTGTGTTCGGTCAACTGGATATAATCCTATATTTAAATCAATATTCCATAATCCGTCGAAAGAAATTTCAGGTAGCCGAGCTCGGAAACTTGTACAAAAGAAATGATAAGACGTCGCCGTTCAGGAGACGATGAAAGGAACTCATAACTCACTCATTCCATTGTGTTGCCATACAATACGATAATGGTCGAAATGTGAAGGAGTTATTCGATTTTCGGTTATTTCTTGGTGCTTTCCTTATTGGAAGGTTTCCATAAACCATTAAATGTGTCAGCACCAAACTGCCCAGAAATCAAAAGAGATATGAACGTGTCCTCAAGCTGATAGTAGACGACAAACACTTCCAGACCATTGTAATGTATTTGAAGTAGCCATGTTAAAGGGAATAAGGTCAGAAGCAAACATTTTACCTTCGTTTCCTGTTCGTTTAATGAAGTTTGAAGTGTTTGTGGGTGGCAGGGAGTTCCGTGATGAAGGAATGTATCGATAAGGCAATGTTGTATATCGCAAAAGCACAACAATATTGATCAAATTATCGTTCCTCTACACTCAATTGAAAACCAACTAATTCTACTAGGATATTGATCACACAACAAATTTAAACCGACCACGGCCTTTTATTAATTAGATATTAAAATATATGGACAATCTTTGAAAAAGAAAAATTTTTGAAATATCTAAAATGCTAATTCTAAGAAATTAACTAATTGCGAGGAAAAATTGAATTTACATCTGGATTATTTCCAAGAGTTGATTTTGATTCGGAAAAGTTGAATTTTTTTTCACTGGGATGCAAATTTTTCGACTTTCCAAGGGGTTCAGTTCTCGAAACAAAACGCCGAACGTTTTATAATCGACGAAAACGGGAAACGGCTAAAAATCCTTACAAGCACAAGCGAATACTATGATTTTGGTTAATTTCCAGTGAACTTTCGAAAATAAATATTCAAAGATACTTTGGCAGCGAAACCCATTGTCCAATCGATCTTTAGCATCATGGGTTTGATGTTTAACATAATAAATCAACATGCTGTGCGCAACAATAAACCAAACAAATCAAAAGAATTGTGCAATGATAATCGAGCGTTTTGCATCTAATAACTGAAAATGCGAATGGAAAGAGTATCGCGAATGGTTGGACAGGATCCCCTTTAGACATCTCTAAACCAAGGAGATGAGTCTACTGATTTCTACAGTAATCCTCGAAAAGAACGAAAGACAAGTGCCTCCTTCAATGCTTTAATACAACATAATAAAATTTTTGACGAATGAAAGCTTTGAGTCACCACAAATGGCATCGACTTTGTGCCTAGTTTTAGGAAAATGCAATTTCATAGCCGCGAGTCGAAGGGAAATCGCGAAGAAAGACGGACCATGGACAATCAAAAGCCAAAAATCTATTGTTAGTTAGGAACACAAAAAAACTCCTGATCTAACATTTTTATAGGTATGTGAAGCGAACGCTTAACTATTGCTTCTATTACGTTTGAAATATCCTTTTCAATTCTTCTGCTTTGAAAATTCTAGCCACATGATTTTATACAACGTATAAGTGCAACATTTTTTGTGAATCGCACACAAAAAAAATACAATAATGTTTTAAGAGAATAATTTAATTGTGTCATTTCTGTAATAAAAAAAATAAGGGCTAATCTCATCGTTATATAAGCCTTACCAGAAGAGAAAATAATAATGAAATCCACATCCTTCCTCACCAATGATATGACCTATGTCTAAGAAAGGATAACATAAGATAATCCTGCTGCAATAAGTAATAAACTAGCTAGAACTAAAAATATAATGATTATATTGTGTGCTTGGAAGAATACCCGTTGGGTAAAACCATGAAATAAATGCAAATCAACTTATGTTATATCTATCTCTTTCTATCTGATGCCAACCGGGAGTGTTCCCACTGTGTGTGCTTACTCTATCAAAGCGCTTACTTTTGGAACAATTGCCTATCGAACGTGATTTCCACCTAAACTTTCTGTGTGTGCACTGATATTTGAAAAGAAAACTTGCACCAAACAAATGCACCGAAAATGCACTATATTCAAATGCACCAAATTCGGGTTAAATGCTTTACCATAAAAGAGATCGGAAGCCTAAGTACCATGATCTCTTCGCTATGCTACGTTATTTAGTTTTCAAGCTCTCTATTTTGCAAAGCACGCTTTCTTGCTTCATAGGGTACTCGTACCTCTTTCTTGGTGATCTTTTTCTGGGGTGTGTACAATTGCAGTTACGAGGAGTTACGGTGCAGCTGAAATGTTATGTCAACAGGTTAAAGAATCCTCAAGGAATTTTATTCGTTGATTTTTTTAAAACATTCAATAAATGTTGCTTACCATGGTGGGCTTGATAACCAGATTCGGGCTCAAGATCCTGGTTCTAATCCTAGACCTGCGTAAAAATATCAAACCCCACATTTCAGCACTTACCACTTTGGCTGAAATGCATTACACTGAACTCGAACGTCGCATCTTTTCCTTCCAGCCCCGACCTTTCACCATTTGATTCAGATTTTCAGACCTCACACGGCCCTTTCTCTTAGCAGCCTTTGTAGCCTACTACACTCAAGGCTTGATTTAATACTTTCAGTTTTAGACCAATAACACGTTTTCATTTGGCTTAGAAGATATCAAGAAAAAAGATTTTAACATTGTTCATTGGGCTTGCTTCTATGCCTTTCGCAATCAGTCTTATAAAAGCAAATATGACTCAAAATTTATTTTATTTCCTATTTAATTCCATTTTAATAAGTTAATCCTCACGTTTGTTTTTCTTAAGAGTGTTTCTGAGCAGATATGTAGAGGAAACCTTTTGGTACCAAACCACCACGCCGCTGGTATGATTGTATCATAGCAGCGTTTTGGTGAGTTCGTTGGAAACTACAGTTCTAAGATTAAACAAATAATCTAATAAACTAAATTTTTTAGCCTTATTTTATCCTGATGTTAGGTTAAGCACCAGTCCCACAGGATTCACTTTATCTCTAAGTAATGTTACCGAGCTTGCGTATTTGCTGGAAAGGATATTTTCTGATTATAATGGTTATCACAGTCTAAGTTTAACTTCATACCATCCCTCGTTCAAATAAATTTAGTTTGGGCTCACCCATCCATCGCTCTTGTTGACTCTTGGTTGAGTTGGACAAGGAAATTATTTATTTTGATGGAACTCTACCATTTTTCTTATCGTTGATTGAGTCAGAGTTTCTTCACAAAATAGTTTTTTGAAAAACAGTACCAGAATGCAGGCAATTAGTTGTTTTCAGATCAGTAGATCCTTACCTGCGGAGGACAAAATGATTGTAGAAGCATCATAAAGCAATGTTTTTTATTTCAATCGGGATTTTTCCCAAGATTTTTTGTTGTTACTGAAGCTGTGGACCAGCTGAATATTTCGAATGATTCGATCAACTCCTTGAATAATACAGTGGGAGATCGGTTATCGAACATACTCTGAGTCAAGACTTCACTATCTGAATTGATCGTTAACCGATAATGGATTTAACATAGATTTTCATGTGAACTGATTATTTCGTTGGAGAAACCTTAAAAATTACATTAAAATCGAAGAATGTATTATTTCGAGATTAGCTTATTTAGAAATATAACAAATACATGTAGTTTTACATGTTAATCAATTCTAGTCTTACATATTGACAATTTATAATGGGGCGTTAGAGAACATGTCAAATTCGATTGCTTTTTTCTCTTTTTCAGAGCTTTCCAAAAATGGTTCATAGCATTGTCGTTGTAAAGTTCTTCAAACCTACTGACATAATCTTGGTTTTGATGCAATTCGAAGACCATTGTTCTGAAATCCACCCATTTGCTCAAAGGATCTTTAATGGCAGATGTCGCCATTGGTCCTCTTTCGTCTTTCTCTTGTTCAACAGGAGACACATTGCGCTATGTTTCTTTGTGTTCTACTTTCAAGATTTCTTGGAGTTCTTCTGTCGTCAGTTCATCTTAATGTTTCCATAATGAGCTCATCTATGTCATCCTCGTTTGCTTACAATGCCAGATGTCTAGCAGTTGTCGAAATTTCATCCATCACCTCCGTTTCCTTGAACGGCAGATAGACTCAGCCTTCACCAACTCCTGACCACGCCTTTTGAATGATACGAATAGAGTCCCGAATTTTCATTTTCCTTTCCAAAACGGTTTAAAGTAATTTCTATGGAGAATTAGTATTCTTCTAAAAATTGACAAGGCAGCGAGCTAGTTGACAATTTCTTGAAACTTGCAATAACCTGCTGATTGATTGGCTGAATCAGCGAAGTCGTATTCGGATGCAGAAGCTGAACTGTCAGCCTGGGAAAGTCTTTCAGCAAATAAACTTCACGGTCCTGTGGGTGTTCTGGTGCATTGTCCCATAGCAGCAGTGCTTTCAGTGGCAAGTCCTTGGTAACAAGGTATTCCTTGATGCTCGGCGCCAATACTTGAAACGGTCATGCTTTGAAAAGAGCCTGCGTGACCCATGCCTTCATTATTCAATTTTTCATACTCTAGATTTCTCAAAATGGAAAACAAGAAGTGGTTTAAGTTTCATATCACCACTAGCGTTAGCTCCGAAAAGTAACGTGGATCGGTCTTTCATAGCTTTATGCCCAGGAACTCTTTTCTTACCTTTTGTCATGTATGTATGGTTCAGTATACGCTTCCAAAAGAACAATTCATCCTTAAATAGTTCATAAATAAATATTTTCTGTGCACGATACCATTCTGTTTCAATGAATTGTTGAAATTTGAGACAGTACTAGCTGAATCATCATGCATTAGTCCATGTTTATTTCCAAACCTCATTTAAACTTTGCAAACCAGCCAGTGGTACGTTTGAATTCTTACTCCTCGGATAACGAACCTGGAGATTGTTCTTTCGATTTCTCGAAAATTTCTCTAGCCATCTCTTGAATGATACAGCCATACAAGATACATATATTTTCACTACACGTTCATTTATCCAAATTAAAAGCAACCGTTCTATGATTTCATGGATGGCACTTCTTTGCTTCGCAGATGTAATTTTCCTTACTTCTTTAGTTGCTTGATAGTATCTTTCGGAGCAAAGATTCTACACACTGTAGACCTGTTCAAGCCATGTGGTCTCCCAACATGAGCCATTTTCTGTTGACTCCTACTTTGTCTATAATTTCTTGCTTGGTTTTTATGATGAGTTCACAGTTCTTGACACGGCACACTTTAATGGACTCGTAATTTGGTCTGATTTTCAGTTTTTTTTATAAAGGATTCAAAATATACTTATCAAAATTTAGAGGAATAGAAACCAACTAGCGTGTACAATTGACAAAATTTCGGGGCACACTAGCCACACTGCAGTATGTGCCAACGCGGCAAATCGTGTCGTGCCTACGTGATATGGTTCACGGTAACACCGCTTGTGCGTTGTTCCCACATTATGCTTCGAAAGCCGAGAAGGTTTCGTTAGAATTTGTTTAGTTCGTTATTTAATTATATGTTCGTTGTCCGGAAACAAAAAACCTTCGGAGAAAGTATTCGCTGTCGAATTTGTTCGCAGTCCAAACTATTCGTTAACCGATCACCCACTATATATTGGTCACTGAGTATGACTTTTTTGGTAAATATAAACTCGTTTTTTCGTTGAGGTCTTTTTCTCTTATTATCTCGTGTTATCTAGCTTATTGGTACGTTCCCTCCTCGTAAACCGTATATAACCTGGATTCTACTCTTCTGTTTTCTTGAGAAGCGAGGCAAGTCGCAGTAGGATAAATCCCATTTGTGGGGTGAAACGCCTGTTGAATGCAGGGTTTTTGCTGACAGTTGCAGATCTTGTGATATGATTCCGAAAAAGTGTCAGTATGAAGATGTCGACTCTCGTATCTGTAGCAATTTGAATTTTTTTGTATTCGGAAATAGTATTTCCAATCTGTCTCAGGCCTTCTGTATAAAGTACGAAGACATTTCCTTTCGAAAACTCTTATTTTTGGCATAAAACTAGCACTCTGGTTGAACAAGATTTGACATCCATATGTCAAAATTGGTCTAACCAGGGTCTAGTAACAGATAATTTGCATATTTTGATCAGTGTGTCTGGAATCAAAGAGTTGTCGTAGGGACATGACAAGTTTTTTGTTTTACTGAGCATGATTTTGACATTTTCAGCAAAGTAAAGTTACTGATCGAAATGACCAACGAGGTATCGAACTTAAAACTTATGCGGAACCCATTCTGAACTACCCTTACCACCAATTACGTTTCAGGTTTTGACTGACCCCCCCCCCCCAGAGCGTTCTCTGAAAAAATTTGTTAGCTTTTGTCGTTACAAAAATAAACCATTTTCTTTATTTCAGAAAATGGCGTAAATAGTTGCTTGCTATTGCTTCAGAAGAAAAATTTGAAGTTTTCGAAATTATACTAATTTAACTGATAATGGCATACAACTGTTGTTAAACTATCTACACATGCCGGCGTAACACAAACCTGAGGCTCTGGTAACTGAAAAGATGATAAGAATCTGGGCTAGAAAAAATAAATATACAATCTTCGTCGTAAAGATTTTAGTGAAATTGAAAATATATAGCAGTTGCGTTAAGATATTTTTGTTCAGGGTGTAGGAAAATTACGAATACTAAATGAGTTAAGGAGATGAAAGATGATATAATTAGTGAATTTCTTAATATATTGTGTTTTCAATCCGCCAGGACATGTTGCGCTTTCGTCGAGACCGTGTTTCGACCAGATGCTTACCACTATATTAACACAATAACACGATAACCAACGTCTCAAGACTTGACTTCCTAAAAGCCCATTTATTTCTCTAAGTCCTTTATTTTTAATTGCTGTCTTTAGTTTGTATTGCAAAAGAGCTTATATAATTATGCATAGGAAGTCAATCAATAGAAATGTGCCACATCACCAACCTGGAGATGTTATATAGGAACGGGGTCCTTGCATATGGAATAGAAGCACGACTGTTTTCTATGAAATGTCAAAAAACCAAAAGTGGTAAGTTGATTTTTTGGACAACAAATCGGGGAAGACTATGTCAGATTACTCAAGCATCCAACGGTGAAAAGCCCACCCCAGCCGAAACGTTCCGTTTGTTACTTCAAAGGCGAGGAAGCAGTTCTAAGGGAAAACTTGTAGTCTTGTTTATAGAAAGCATATATTAAGTTGGTTCCTCCGCTGAAACATAGGTTCTTACGCAGGAAGGCTTTTGTGCCGCAGATGTCCATTTTGCTTGTTAGAACCATAGGTTTTGAAAAAGAAAACCAATAATGAATTACTGAACGTGTTATCACTCTTCTAACTACATTAAATAATACCTTACACCTCTACTCCATGCATAGAAAGGAATCTTTGTACTTTGGGTAAACGAGAACACAAAAGAAGAAGGGTAACATCGATGAGCGAGAAGACATAAGAAACGTGAAATATCTATGCTAGTCAAACATCTATGCCAAGGACACGATATAGAATGGGCAGACATCAGTAAAGGCAAGGTGGGAAAGAAACTCAATGTTTTTGGAATAACTATGGTTCATCGACTGAAACGAGCCACCTCGAACAATTAGAGATCGGAGACTCGATCCAATATGTCAAAACTTTCGTTTTCATGGAAGCAAGATCAGAACTTTCAACTTCTATTTGTTCTTTAATTTGGGGATTTATTTCTTTTAAAGAAAAGTTTTTTACTTACATGATTTGTTGTTGTGATGTTCACATCCTTTGCTGCTTAATGAATAAAACATAATGCGGCTAAAAAACTATCCGCTGTAGTCGTTTTCCAGCTTCAGTAAAGCAAAAAATATGCTAAATGTCAGTGTCAGTGAATTAATATTGGGAGTGTCAGTTAATAATGTCGATTTAGATAACAGATGGCGCAACTTTTACACATGACTTGTGTCTATAATAAACGATATGGCATTTTGGAGGGTAAACATCTGTCATTAATTCTCACTTAGTCATTGAACGGAATAACGTTAACAACAAAGTTTTTTTTCTTCGAATATGTCGAATTTTATGACTAAAAAAGTTTTTTTTGCGGGGAAGTTTAATAAGCTTCCTTAATTTGAAGGAAAACGCTGCTGAAAGTTGTCGGTTGTTGGTAGATGCCTTTGGTGAACGTGCTCCAACTCAAAATGTAAAACTTGGGAACGATGGTTGGCTCGCTTCCGACGTGATGATTTTGACTTGGAAGACAAAGAACGGCTACGTCAGACAAAAAAAAATTGAAGATGCAGGATCGCAAGCATTATTGGATGAAAATTCGTGTCGAACGCAAGAAAAACTTACTTTGGAGTTGAGTGTCGCCCGACCAACAATTTTTCAACGTTTACGTTCAAAGGGAACGATTTGAAAACTTGGCAAATGAATCCTACATAAACTGAACGAAAATCGACTCAATACCCGAATCACAGCATGCAAAAAACATTTCTAAGAACACAAAAAACATAGTTTTTTGAGTCGAATCATTACCGGTGATGAAAAATGGGTTTGCTACGATAGTCCTGAATGTAAAGCATCGTATGTTTATTCCAGCCAATTATCGACTTCACAATTGAAACGTGATATCCATTGCAATAAACTTATGCTGTGTATTTGGTGGGACCAGAAGGGTGTTGTGTATTATGAGCTACGAAAACCGAATGAAAAAGTCACGGGTGATTGCTACCGACGTCAACAAACCAATTATGCACACTTATTGAACGATAAAAGACCATTGATATCTCGAAAACACCAAAAAGTTCTGTTCCATGATGATAATGAACAGGCGAACATCGGGCGAACATCTTAAGGAAAAATTTAAAAGACTCGGTTGGGAGCACTTTGATCACCCCCGTACTATCTAGAACTTACTCCTTCGGACTGTTCCGAATGCAGATCAACAATTCACAAACACATTCTGTACAATGCAGATCAACTTTGCCGACGTGCGGTTTTGAAATGCATAAGAAGTGCAAAAATGGATTGCCTCGAATGGTGAGGACTTTTTCAAAGGTGGAATTAACGAACTACCCAGAAGAGGGGAGGAAATCATAGCTAACGACGGACAATATATTAGTTAATGTATTCATTCAGCCAAAAAAACGATATTCTTACTGATCGTCTCATTAAATGAATAAAAAGCCATATAACATGAGCAACTACTATTCGTATCATGCGAGGGGAAGTTTTGAGTTCTCGGAATGGAGGGCAGGAATGTAGAATATAAATACAGAATTGTTTTTTTTTTCTTTTTCAATACAATGGCCTATTTCGCTTTTATATTTTTCATATCATTCAATCAACTTATGCATAACTCCATAGATTTTTGTTTTCCTTTCGCTGAAAAATAAGCCAATACTGAGTCCGTCACTTCATCATCGCTTGATTAATTATTATCGAAGCCCACCTTGTGCAACGAAACATGTCTCTTGTGAACAGATGTGTTGACGTCTAAGTACAGGACACCTTCGGTTTTCCTTCTCCTATTTTTGATAAATTCTTTGATCCGACAGAGATGCTTTCGCACTCTTTCAACATGAGTTGGCCTTGTAAGTCTCAAAAGACTGTCACCAAGATTTTACCAGCCGACTGTGGCACCATAAGGTTCTTGGGTGATGATGCCTAGTTTCAATATCACTCCATCGAGTCCTATTTGGATCCAGGTTCATAATAATAAGCCCAAGTTTTATCTCCAGCAACCATTTAATTCAATAGTCCACCATCACCTTCACTACAGAGGCCCAAAAACGCCCGTGAAAACTTCACGGCGTGATGCTTTTGAGGCAGCGTGAGCATCCATGACATCCGTGAAGCGTTGACATTTGATCCTCAAAAATCTCAAAGATTGTCGTACCCGATAGTCTAACCATTTCTTTAAGCTGATTTTGCTCTAGCGTAGCATCTTCCAATATTGTTTTTCGACTTTTTGAATCATATCGGGAGTAGTTACCTCGATCAGCTGTCGGTTCCGTGTTGAAATGAATCTGTCCTTGTTCAAAGATACTGTGCCACTTGTAAACTTTTTTTTTGGCCAAAATGGTCCTAGCATAGTAAGGTACTGAACGGCGGCGCGACCCTCAAGTTTTTGCGTTATTCACACAAACTGGAAATGAGCATTGAAATGATTGATCAATGATAGTTGAAAGATTGCTGACTCGACTACCTCGAAACGTTGCTATTTATATAGATCATGAGCTACTGAACGCATTATTACTCCGTTGATTACATTAACTAATGATCTACCGCTCCATCTCGTGAATGTTTAACGCACTTTCATACAGAATTACATATTAAGAATGTTTGAAAAAGTAAAAAAGAGGACAAAAATAATAGACGCCTCAAAACAACTCCGGAAATTTTTCAAAATAATATCTTAAAACCATAATGTTAAACGAGATTTTCCCAAGAATTTATCGTTAGCTCTTGCTTTAAGAAATATCGCCAATAGGATATATTCCTTGGAGTCCAAATATCCAACCCTGTTCTAAACTTAATATTCGCATGTCATCCTCAACTAAAGATAAACGTTTATAGTTACCAAGTATGTATGTACCATGATATTCACTGCGAGAGTTTTTCATGTCCAACCACAACAAAGGATATGCTTTCTAGGTAAAATGTAAGGATGAGCTAAGCATGTTGTTTGTTGTGGCTCTAAGGTGGTCTAATACTGGTTGCTGAAGTTGCAATTTAACAAACTACCACTTTAAATGCCGATATGTGTCACAATCACATGCTGTAAGCCTACACAGGTGTATCCTTTTGTAGATGAAGTTAAGTACTGCAACATATAAATTGTATCCACTTGAATGGGCTTGCAGAAGGCAGAAGGTTGGTCAGTGGACATAAATTTTATATATCTACAAGATGTCGGTGATGATAGTGTCCCAGTTTCAATATTTATAATTTAATGTTATCGGCACCAGAACACCATACTCAACAGCCCATTAAGGTTTAGAAACAAGTGATGCAAGGATACTTATGTTTAAAGTGCTCCTTACCAGGAACTATGAGCGAACAATGCGGATAAACAATGTTTCATAGATAGAAAGAGGAATCTCCTCTACTCAAATGTCCTATCAATGAAATTTTCCTAACCTGTTGCGAATCATTTCAAAAACAACCACAGCCTGAACTGTGATTATGAATTTCCCTCAATTAAGATCCTTAATCACTTTAACTTCCCCAATTCATCGGTTACACCATTTTTGGTTATTTCCGCATAGACCTACGACACAATTGACAATGACTGTGGGTTTGATTTTGCCTGCCACCAGTTTCTCGTTCTTATAAAGTTTATACCTCAAAAGTGGTTAATTAAAAGTTTAAACATTTCCAGCGTGACAGTGTTTTTAATTAACAATCGAGTTTATTTTCAGGATCGTATTGCTACGCGAGTCTATTGATGTGAATCGGCGCGCATTAGCAAGGAGAATAATTAATGGAACGAATGTCTTTGACGACAGACACTATTCTTTGAATTATTCTGAAACAGCGAGAACGTATATATTTATTTGAAAGACAACTGAACATAGATATAGGTATATGATATTTTCGCTTTTAGCCGCACCGCAGCTTAGTCAAGGGAATTCATGGAACACTATTTCGGGATAAATGTTGACATTGAAAAGGACTCGAAAATTGAATCAATACACGGAAGCCTTTGGATAGCTTTAATTTTCATCTCGGTTGATTTCATAATTTTTCGGGGTTTTTAGCATGAAGAATTTGAATGATGGCATAACCCAATTTTCGAGGACTCTTTAATAATGGCATTAAGCTCACAATTGTTCGGAACACAGAATACAATAATCGAAACATTACTAATAAACCACCATTATAAATCTTAATATTATAAGGTTGGCTTTGTTAGTTCTTAATCTAGAAGTTTTTCGCACAAGAAAAATAAAAATGACGTGAAATTTTACAACTGGATCATATTTCGCAGCATTTTTATTACATTTTAAAGATGGTCTATTTCAAAGGTGTTACCATCTGAATCAAAAATCCAAGCGATAACAATAATTTTTAGGTTTCGATAACGAAAATTGATTTCTTAGGACTTACAAAATAAGGCAGTCTATTCCTATGTACTAAGATTCAACTCTAGACTGACGCATTATCCTCATGCAAATTGTTGTTCAGGTTTTGCAGAGCTGGTCGTATTTGCTTTCTTCTTTTTGGATCTTCCTTGGGTCAAACTTGTCAAAAGTCTCTTAATTTCTCAGCAAACATTAACATTATAGTACTAGGTCTAATCAAGGTTTTGAATTGCATTTAACGAACCGTAGACTCCGATTGGTTCCTGAATATATTCCTGTGACTTTACGGTTCGGTTTTGATAGGAAGATTACTGGAAGTACTACAATCACTGAATGATTTTAGGGGGACCAGCAACAAGTTCGGACTTAAATCACCACGCGAAGTGGTGTACCAAGAGCATAGTCACCTATATTTCTGGCCATTTATTGACTTCGATATGTGGATTTCAGTGATCTGAATGCATGTCAAATCAACACTTTGTATGTTCAAGCTGATCTGAACCATGCATGCTCGGCTTCTGCTTCGTTGTAAATAACCTGAAATACTTTACTATTGGTAGGTTGTACTTAGGGTATTTTCGTAGCAGAAAAATTACTGAGAAAACATAGAGAAAACAAAAGTCGGTCTGCCACCGAACTATGTAAGATATATTGAAAATTCACATGAGAATTCTTTTTACAACCAATGTATGGCTGATTGAAAGGAGAACATATTTGCCCCTGACTTTAAATAGGCATTCTTTGTCTGTGACTTTATTACGCCAACAAATTTCTCGATGCCAGTATATTTCTGTAGGAAACACCATAGCAACACCTCTTACGTTCAAGATGATTTTATTTTGGGATTCTCTGAAGAGAAATTTGTGTCGTCGCGTTGACGCCTGTGATTCGCTTCTTAAACGTCATGAAAACGATTCATTTTTGAAGCGCGTAATCGCTGGGGACGAAAAATAGATTGTATATAACAATGTCAAACGCAAGTTATCATGGTGCAAAAAAGATGAACTGGCTCAAACCATTTCCAAAGCCGATATCCATGAAAAAAAGGTGTCTGTTTGGTCGGATTTTAAAGCAGTTCGTTTTTTAGCTTTGACTGGATAACGCAAAAATTCGTTCGGAAGTATATTGTCATCAGCTAGACAATCTGAATGATGCACTTCAACAGAAAGGGCCAGAACTAATCAACAGAAAGGTGTAGGGTGCCACCAAGATAATGCGAGACCTCATACAAGTTTGGTCACTCGCCAAAAGCTTTGATAGCTTGAATGGGATACAATGGCACACTAACCATATTCCCAGATCTGGTAAGTTCAGATTATTATAAACACTCCAAATAAGGAGGTCAAATCACCTCGACCAGTTTTTTGCCAGACCTAAAATTTTATGAGTGTGTATCCATGCTACTACTAGGGAGATGGCAAAAAGTATTGGACCAGAATGGCCAATATATGATTTAATAAAATATCATTCATTTTCACAAAAAAATTGAAATTAATTTCCGAACAATCCAATAGCAATCTTATTTTTTTATCGGCACATGAATTTAACACTTTTTGGTTATCTTTAAAATAGATAACCAAAAATAAGGAAAAATGACCTCCATGGTTTGTTGGCACAAATCACTCTAATTGGAATTTTTTTAAGACAATTCACAATTTTTTCCACAATATTTTCACTCACCCCTGAGACTAGGGAGTAAGTGAAAACAGTTCTTTCATCCCGAAGTTAATGGAAAGAAAAACAGGTGGCAGGCACATTCATCTTAGGGACACTAAAAGTCATAGACAGATTTTGATGACGTTAGGGACATGTGGTCAATTACTCGGAGTGGCAGTTTCCGATTACTCCAGCTCATATTTCACAGACGTCGATCTCTTTGACTCACTCTACGTTAAATGCAAATTGGTCCATCTCCACAATTATAAATTTAGATTTGCTTATATTTTTCTTGTTGAGCCATTTGACCAATGCAGCTTCTGCATACATGGTCCCAGGATATGCTTTTTCAGAAGTCCAACATGGTTGAAAAGCCACACCGTTGTACACTATAAGGGGAGGCAGGGTGGTGACACTGGCTGGCACGCATGCTTAGTTGATTCCCAACCTGCACCATCCGAGACACGTTGAAGTGTTTTTCCCTCTTGGCTCTTAGGCATGAAGGATCACTTGCAAAACCAGTCTCGTCCGCTTTGAATACTAGACATCCTTGGTCTTCTTCATCTATTCCATAGATATGATAGACCTTTTTGACGATTTCAAAAAAACCATGCACTATAAATGGATCCCATACATGTTTTCTTGCCTCTTGCAAGCTTTTCAAGCTTTTTCAAGGAAATCGAAGCATTGTTGCGCATAAAGGCAAGAAATTAATCGACACCAGGGGGACTACTCGAAACCTTGTTTGAAGCTCTTTACTCTTGATAAATTCTTGAAATAAATTTTTCAGCTCCTCCTTGTCACAAGAGAACCCCATCAGTGAACAGCCCATTAGACATTTAATAAGACATTCCTCGACTTCTTTCGAGCAAACAATTGAACGTCCTGCTCCAATTCTATTAATATCAGTCTTTAATTCCTTTAATTCGATTATATACAACAGTGATAAGCACATTAAAGGCGGCTTGCGCTGCCATCCCTGTATGTCTTATTTCCGTTCATCACATCAAACCTAGCTGCTTCTAAGCTGTCTGTTGTATAAGATGGAGGTTTTTTTCTTATGATACGTCCTGAGCATCCTGTAAGGATATGTGAATCAACTTTCGTCCAAACGTTACCTAAAAATATTAGCTCAGATAAAGCCTACTAAGATATGCCAAATTTGTGTATAGTACGTACAAAAACTATGATTCACCACTGCATGTGAATTTTATTGTTACAGAAAGGATAGTTGTTCAGTTTAATCCAATTACCTCAGGGTAAAATAAGTATAGGGTAATTGGAAACACCAAACCTGCGCATCATTTAAAACAGAGAGAATCATATAATAAATATTTTCAATAAGCTCTCACATAACAAATCGAAATAGTTGGAATCGCTTACTTTGCGTTTTTTAACGTCAACTTTTTTCACAATGTCAACTTTAAATAGTGATGACACTTACATTAGTCGACTGAAAATCGCGGGAAAACTCTATGAAAGTCTCTCCAATGTTGCCAAGTCGACTATCGCCAACAATTAAGTTTTTCGTTACCAAGAGGGCAGCAATGTCGTTTGTTTCCGTTTGCCCCATGTTTCCTTTTACCCTCTTTGATCTTAAGCCTAAAACTTCAAAAAACTCAAAAAAAGGTCCAACGGCGTTAACTCACATGATCTGGCCGGCCAATTCGTAGCATTCAATTAAGAAGCTACACGACCAGAGAATAACTGTTCCAATTATTGTATTGTTTCTATTGACTTATGGGTTGTTGCATTGTCTTCCTAATAATGTTGGGTACATGGAAGGTACATGGCAATAACTTATCATATGGCGAGAACATTAACAGTCATTGACTGACCAGCCGAATTTTCTTAAAAGAAAAGTGATGCCTCCAGCCCGAAATCCACCCCAAGAAATAACCGCGTGCTTACATATTTTTCTCGACAATCACTCGTGGATCCTATTATATCCACATTCAAGTACCCTGTTATTAGTTTTTTTCAACTTTATTCGTGTAACTGAGCTAAAATCCTTGAAAGAAATTTATTCAGGGCGAACTGCTGTTTTTTCTATGGTAGAAATCAGCTCACTTGTTGTCGACGAAGGAATCTTCCTCGTCTACTGTATTTATGCGATCGTATTGTCGTCTTCTGCATGTTTGCTCATATATTTTGTATGGTTAGGACGCTGTCAAGTGGTGTTGGCGACGTTTTTTAAACCACCAGTGAGATATCGAGACTCCCGTCATTCTAAAGCCACCAGGATTTTGACATTGTCTCTCATAAGACAAATTCTTCGTTTTAATACATGGGGCCTTGCTACATTTCATTGGCCTCGCTCTTTTGGGTTGGATTCTCGGTTGTTCCCATGTGCCGAATTGCAATATATTCGCGTTGGAAAAGGTAACTTGGTTTTGAGGAGACACCGTGTCAAGTCCAACAGTTGTGTTCTCCAATGTGTCTGTTATTTTCAGATGTGATTTCCTTGTATGTTCTTTTCTGTTTGAGTTTTTTGTTAGTTGTAAGTTTCAATGGTCCATGTTCTGCCTCCTACGTCAGACCAAGCAGCTTTTCCAGAGCCTGCGTTGTTTTTATATTATTCTTGTCTAGGTTTCATAAGTGACCTTGTCAAATCCGTTTCATAAGTTATCGTCAAATCCGTTTCATAAGTTATCGTCAAATCCGTTTTTTATTCTCTCTTTTATATCCGTCTCCTAGGAGCTTGTCTTCATTTTTGTAGAGCAACTTCGATTCTCTAGTAGGAAACCGTGACTTTTAAAATCAGTCACAGTGGATTAATAATTTTAGTCTTTTTTGAATTTTGGGTCTTACTTGCAACTGATTCATTTCCATTAATGATATCTGATTTTTTGGGTAGCTGTGTTTTTCGGTGTATTTTTTGTCTTTTTCGAAATTGATTTTCTGACTGCCACACTTCCCTCTGTGAATAACGCCATGAAGTTCATTTTTTGTAATGAATTCTGATGAACTTGTAACAGTTCGTCCTGTGACTAGTTTTATAGTTCCAGCTTTTGAGAAGACCTATTTAAGCTTTGAGATTATTTGTTGTAAATTCGTAAATGATCACTGCGATGGGAACTGTCAATGGCTTTCCAGGTTCGACTTTTTACAAAAAGAGAGCGAGACCTGCAATGCTTCTGTACTACTCCCTAAACACCTCCTACATTTTCCTGAAGCCTAGTCTTAAACCGTTTCAGACATGACTTTCAGCTTAGCCACATGTTCTCATGTCTACAAGCGCCTTCGCAGTACATGAATCCCTTCACCAGCGAGAAGTATCTGGACTCTCCAGGACGCAGTTTTTAAGTATCGGGACTAACCGACCATTATGTGTCATGTGCATCCATTTTTTTGATCGTTTTAAAGGATTACTCCCACCACAATTTCAGATGAGAGCAGTCCGATTCTGGTGAGAAAAATTAAAACGTTTCATAGTCTATGTTTCGCAAGCAAAGAAAGGTTCGACACGCCTTACCCACTTGCCCAATGCGAAACATGCAATTGACAAACCGTGACTTGTAAATCTTGTATGAGTAATACCAGGAGAAACCCCAAACACGCCAATTTTGCCGTTTAGTGAAACCATGAAAATTATCAAAATGAGATGAAAATGAGCTTTATTGCGGAATATTATATCGCTTGAAGAATCGGTATCCTCTTGTTCGATCTATAAGATGCAGATTTTTCATCAGAATACGTTGAAGAGAGACTGTCAAGATGTCCAATAGTTCCCTACGACATCGAATGATGTTTCTGTGCTTTCCGCCACACTTTAACGATCTCCTTCCCTAATGCATTTCAAACAACTTCTTGAAGGACGACCTGAGCTTCGAAGGTCACCAACTGATTTGCTGCATTGCTATTTCATATAGTGTCCCATCTGACCGAATCCTGAAGTTATTTCGTTATAGGTTACTAATAGATCTTGAATGGTTCGAGTTGAGGATTACCTATAATTTCGAAATTGAGGTCTTATACGGGCCTACACAAGATGCCAAATTCTCATATGGTCTAAGGTTTGAAGAGGATTTTAATAAAGGTTTTCGACTCCTCGTGAATCTGAACTGTCAACCTTTTGCACTTAAACCTAAACTTCTTGTGAGACGACCTGAGCCTCAAAGCTCACCAACTGGTTTGCTCTACCGAAAATTTTGAATTATTCTTTTGACGACTGACGTATTCAAACCACTATTCAAACCATTTTTAGTCCAAAAATTACGAAGAATAGCTAACAAACTTTCATTATTTTTATATAACTCCTCAAAAACAAACCTCCGTTATTATTTCGTGTAGGGCCTTGTCTTAATTCAGCCTGAACTGTCAGATATCTAGATGTTTTGAGTTTTTGCCTGGAAACAGGGAACCTTTCATGCGGTAGAGCATGAAAGGGGGACGATTCAGATCTTGCATGATTTACAATGATAATTTATTCAAAAACTCTCTACGATAGTTTAGTTGTTATACTGTTCCTCTTGTGAAAAAATTCGATGGTTTTAAGATAGAAATTCGATGAGAATTATGAATACTCCCAAATTTTCGAATTTTTTACTGTGACGCTTGTAGTTTCCAATCAACTCTTTCCTCCTCTCTTTCTGTTTCTTCCTCTGTTCTCTCGTATCCGTTTTGAAGCATTTACAGAGCAAGAGGCATTGCGTTATAGGTTATAAATCTAGTATGGTTGGAGTTGAGGATTAAAAAATGAGAGCTTATATAAGACGCCATAATCTCATAAGATCTAAGGCTTGAAGAAACATTTTATGACTCCTTAATATTCTGAGCCATCAACTGTTATTCTGAGCCGTCATTTACTCACTTAAACAGGCAGATGTTGTGAAACCCACAAAGTGAGAGAAATTGCATGATAACATTACAACCTCACCAAATTGTGTAATTATTTTCCCGGGCGGCAAAGTTTTGCCCTTGCTGAAAATCGTGTCCATCTATGTCACTAGTGAAATCTTGTGTCCATCTAAGTTAATTCTGAAAAATTTTCTTGAACGAACAAACTGGAATGAAGAATACGACTTGCAGGCAGTATTGGTAACCTAACCATAGAGGATTGATTATTTAATACCTTGGAAGTTATACTATCTGAAAACTTATAAGCTCTATGCTGACAGAAAGAGCCAACCTCAGTTTTTTGAACAGACTCCAGGAACCCAGTAACGTAGAAAAAGGAGATATGGAATTTTTGTGACTAATGATTATTTTTGAGAGACTCCTGGGAATCGAACATAATCCCTTTGTGCTTTTTCTTCCAGTGACAAGTGAAGCCGGTTTCAAGTTTGATGGTTACTTAGTGACTGGCAGTTACTGACATAATGATATATGAACTGCAAGTTACTGAAATCCACTGGCTAAACGAATTGCTGATACATTTATTAAAATACGATAAAAAGGAAAAATATTCTTAAAGTATGCCCTTTGGTTTAACGTTTTGAAAATAATGAGTACTTTGCCGTGATTGCAAGGATATTTTTTAAATCATATGCAATTTATTATAGGTCTTAGACGCGTGCCTACTTTTTGTGCATGCGAATGTACACTGCACAATAGAGTGCATGCACTTTCTTCTATGCTCCGTTTCTTAAGCCAAAGGTACCGTCAGGTTACTCCTTGTGGAAGGTATTTAAGCGTCAAACAATACACCCCCCATTGGTTCTTTAGCTATTCCAGCACAAAAAATGTAACATAAACGAATTTCTTTCCCTTGAGGCGTGAAAAAATGCACCCCCAAACGGTTCCTTAGTAATTCCAGTGGCAAAAACTACACCCTGAACTTATTACTTTTCCTTGAGGACAACATCAAAGTTAGGTAGACTCAGATCAAGACTATAATCTGGGTTTTACGGTCGTTTTTAGACGTTTTATTGGAATTTATCGTTCTACGGCTAGCGAGCTGATATGTCGATGCGCCATAAGTTAAGTGGCGAGAGCAGCATTTCGCGAACTTCTTTGAAGTAGTTTATATAATTTTCCAATATTCATTGAACAACGCTACCGTGGTTGAAGTGCTGGGATAATCAGGTATTACAACAGAAAACTCCCAAGCGGTGTACGTCAAGCGTGCTTTTTCAACTTTCCTGAAAGTACATGTGGAACGTTTAAACAATTCAGAGGCTTCAATGTAGAGTAACATTTCACCACGCTTCTTCTACTACGGCATGCATTTTGGGTACATTTCGACCGCTCACTGTTATGAGTGTGAATATATGCATAGTGCACTATGGCTAAATTAAAACCTGACCTGAAATATTCTTTAATTTCTGGAATTTTACCCCTAAACTAATTCTAATACCGTCAGATCACAAATGTTTTTGCCTTTTGGTAATTAAGTCAATTTTTGATGGCCTATTAGTAAATTATCTACTGCGGATAGTCGATAGTATTACGCGTTTCTTTCGAGGCGGGGCTTGTAATCAAAAAAAATTATTATTTGAGGATTCAAAATTTTGAAAGTAAATTCTAAACAATTCAAATTTGTTTTCACAATAAAGTTAAAAGGTTAAAACTTGCCAATATCCAGGAAAAAACTATCAATTGCCAGTGTAAATCATTTATAATTAATTTGAGAAAAAATTGATTCAGAATTTACAAAAAAAAAGAATGACAAAAAAAAAAACGTTCAAATAATAAAAACAAGGAGCAGATGTAAACGTTTTCCGTAAACGTTTCTTTTGATAGTGAAAATGGCTGGAATGTTTTTTTAATAACTCGCTTGAGTATCTAAACCATTTGTTAATAACACTAACGTAATTATTTGTTAATTACAGAAAATCCAGGACCACCCATCTGCTGTTCGTGAACAGATAGTTCACCATGCCATCTCACAGAAATCAATAAGGCTCCTTAGCACTGTTTCCGCTGAGTATCCAATCATTAGCTTTAGCCAAATGAGGCGTTTGTTGGGCTGGCTCAGACAATCTTGAAGGAAAGATTCTGTTCTTTTTTTTGGTTATCACATTCTCTGGAAGGGTCATCCGTATGGATTTCTATTCATGTGACTTGTCGTCCTTAAAAATGGTGTTTCATTACAATCGCCGCTTTTTAGGAAGTCAAAGCTAATAAATGAAGAATGGTTTCAACTGGCAGCCAACTCAAAACTTTTGAGTTTCGTCATCAACCCTCATGTAAAAGATGTTCATTACAGCATTTAATCCATTCCAGTCGGAAATGAATGCAACAAATAAGGATAGCCAGGATATTATCTTTCTAGCACATGTGGTTGGCTCCATCCCCGCCATAAACATGTCATGCACAACTAGGAGATTAGATAAATCTATTGAACGATAATGTCTGTACCCTCTGCTGCTGGTTTGATTTAATTGGTTGTTTTTTTCTGTCTAAGACTTCCGAATAGATTATGTAGCTCAAATAATTTTTGACGGTCTCTATCTAGTGAATTGGTGAACTCGATGTTTGAAGCTAACTGAATGAGTCCTTTAAATGGATGTTTTCAACCACAAACCTTACTATCTGTCGTTCACAATTTTCGCGCGGCAACTCTACCTAAAAGTCAAATTCTAAACTCAACAAATATTTTAAATGATTAGGATGTTTACAACAGAATACCATGAGGCCAATTATCGATTTAGGGAAATTGTAACAATTTTTTAATGTAAAAATTTTTCGGAATTGTCTTCATAGTAGGCTTAGGCTTAGAATTCAATAATATACATAATATTTTTCATGGATTCTATAATAAATAATGAATTCCTTACTCATCCTGTATTGACCATCACTCCTTTTAATCATAACCCACATAAATGAGAGGATCACTCATAAATGGGAGAACGAAAGAATGCCTACATTTTGTTTTTGGCAGTTTGTAAAATATAAATCCCACAATTCTCTTTTTGTGTTTTTTTGTGAAAAAAATGAGCTACGATATTTATCCCAAATTAATTTTGGATACGTATACATTAAAATTGAGAATTTCGAGGCAGAAAATCAAGCCTTGCGAGAGACAAAGCAAGGTGGTTAACACGATTGAAAACGCTATATTTGAAGGACATTATAATAAGTTGACTGCCTCATTTCCAACTAACCAAATATATATCGTAAAAAAATATTGGCTTAAATATAACCTCAGAATATAGAAATAGATTTGAAAGTCAGAAAAAGCAGGCGTCTGTTCATTATCCTATATTCGATTGATAATTCATCATAGTTATCGTTGAAAAGACTGAAGGAATTCATTGCTATAGAATCCATGAAAAATGTTAGAGCGTACAGCGAACGACTGGCATTTTTTATAAGCCTTAAATGATACTACACTAGATGAAATAAAGAAGAACGTATATGAACCTAAAATATTCCCTTCAGACTATACTCCCGCGAAAGAATCATTCTTAAATGTTTCAATAGACACGTTTGTTTGAAATCCAACAGTACTATATGAAGTTATACTTTGAAAAGAAGGAGAAGTTATTACAAGGGGTTATTAAATAGTAGTACTACCGTAGATCTTTGACCACTATTTTCCGCTCAAAACCGTGCAACATAAAAATTAATGTTCTCTTATGACCGACCACAATCAATTTCATATTCCCACCCTTGTCATTCAATCAAACAGAAAATCCACCGTGAAAACACTCTACGTTGATATTCAAATAAAGCATTTTGTCACCACAATCTACATGTCATTAATATCAAATTTATGACAATGGCTACGTCCTGACACATATACCTAACACATCCGTCACCAACGCGTCACGGTAGAGTAATTTTCCTGCATGGCAGTCAAATTATTCCTTTTAAATCGATTCAATTGAAGGCAAATCGAGAAGAAGAACAGAGTCGTGATTCGTGAATCTGTGATGCAAACAAAGCCATAAAGCTAAAAGGGCTTGTCTGTCATTCACATTGAAGTGTCATGTGAAGTACGCATAATGGTTGGGGCAGAACTCCAACAGGATTGAATCTACATACAGATAGTGATTACGATTGAAGTTTCGTCAAATGGAGCAGTTTGCTCACGAAATATTGCTTGTAGGAGATATGAGGGCTCCAGTTAGCAATTGACAAATTCTGGCGGTCACAATCTGTTGGAAAGGATCTGATTCGAAAAGACATTTATGAACACCATGTCACTGTCAGCTGCTACTATGAATCTTATTGGAAATGTCCTCAAATATCCTTCTGCTCATTTTGGCCTATTTAATTAGAGATGTGGCAATGTCCCGAGTTGGAAGTTGATTTAACAAAAGATTGAGCCAAGAACTTACAGGTAGTATAGTTCACAGAAATTCTAAGTGATAGCGAGCCCGTCATCGTCACCATCGTCCCCTATTTGGCACATTCCCAATTTCAGTACGTGGCTTTTGTTCCGGCGGTCTTCACGTACATGCTTATAAACCGCCCATGACATTAAATTTCCATAAAATCTGAATACAATGCCACAAACTATATAAACTGACGAAATCTCAGGATTTCAAATTGTCCGCGTTCCACATCCTGCGATGGATTGTCATGTATTAGCGTTTCATTCATGCGACCGCTTAACATGCAAAATTCCATCAATCATCCTTTCTATTTCGACTCCTCCACATCACGCGGACTCGTCTACCTTGTTCGATCCTTGTCCTTCCCTTTGCCTCCAAGAACAACGTGGATGGCTGACTGGTGGCGGCGGCTAGCAGTCATATATAGCAATAGTCGATGTTATTCCAAAAACAACAATTTCAAAAGGCAACCGGAGCGTATTCACTATCAATGGAGAGGTTTCACCTTGCACTGATTGAGTGGAAATGAAGTTTTGTTACGTTATTTTACCTTCAGTTCAGAAAATGATTTAATGCCGCCGCCTGTGGAAAAAGACATAATGAATTGGTCGAGTAATGGCGCTTTGTTGGGTTAATTTGAAAGGATTTTTGGAGGAAAAATGTTCAGACAATTACCTTACGCATAATTGGCATATAAATCATTCAATATATTGCGCAATCTAGATGGATCAAAGTCTCAAACGGAGGGAAAATAGGAGCTTTGCAATAGAACATGATCCTTTAGTACGTGCTGAATGCTGATAACTATTATAGGTGAAACAGTATGGTTCTCCTTATCATGAAGACTCGTATCGACATTAGAGGTGAGTTGATGGCAAATTAGAGCAACTAATAAATAATTTCTTAAGTCAACAGCTTGGACATTAGTTTTGATTGGAGGAAAATATAATTAGAGATAAGTAACATCTGAAAAACACACTAAATAACTTAATTTCTGGCGTGACCATATCATTGTCGACAGAATTGATTATCGCTTCATAATGATAATGATAGAATCATGTAGACACAAAAGTACTAATATAATGATTTTCAAAAATGATACATCTTATCATTAACATATGGTATTTAATATACATCATACTTCTAAGACGTAGATCTTGTGAAGCTCTTCAAGACTACCTTCTAGGAATATGTGCACAATCATTGGTTTGAATGTATCAATTAGTAACATGATGTTGAGACCAAAGACCAACCTCCGTACTAGCGACTTTGGCAGACAAAACCCTAAAACTTAAGACGATTCTCGACCGACGGCTTATTCCGGACAGAGTTCAATATTTACTTTGCGTCTCTCAAAGCACTAATACCATGTCCTGTTGTAGCCGTCGATAAAATTTAAACCTCTTTGTGATAGAAACAATAGAAACATCTGCACCGTCAAAAATCTATCATGAAGAAAGTCAAACTAGCTCGAGATTTGGCATAAAGACAAGCTAAATTAACCAAGGTGTCCCCATTGATAGGTGAACTTGTCCTATGATAGCAGCATTCAACTTTTTCAACATATTAAGTCAAGTACTAGGTGACATATGGAATGTTTCCTTGCATCCAACATAGACCTCGAAAGACAGAATGCAATCAGATGATAAATGGCTAAGGGGAAAACGTCCGAGTGACCAGCCATCGGATCTCTAAGATTGGTTAGCTTGGACCATCAAATATTTATAACCGATGGAAAATACGTTTGTATTTTTTCCGGTTAAGATTAACGCCATCACTATTTGCGTAGAACTCAGATCAAACAGGGAATATAATGGAAACACTACAGATATCCAAGCAACATTGGTGATTACAGTGAGAATAGTTCAAGGTTTCTGCAAAATACTTTAAAACTCAAAAAATTTTCAAAGGATTACACTAGATGCCGGGTCACGCAGGAATCGAGGGCAATGAAAAGGTTATTCAATCAACGAGAAAGCTAGCATCATCGGTCGTGAACCCTTCAAAGCAATTCCATGTATATGGTCTTAGAGTATGATATGCAGAGAGAATGTAGTAGGCTCTCAAGGCTTTCAAGGCTACAAATGTCAAGACGATTCCACGCACTTACTGGAATCTTCACTGATCAAAACAGCTTCAAAGCGAAAGGTGAGTGTAAATATTCTGCACGTTTGCGTTGGTGCCAAGAGGAGAGGTCGAATGTGTCCCCAATCCTTTATGCACATTATCGTACCCACAACCAATGCAATCACGGAAATTTCAGAACTATCAAATTCCGCTCAATTCGGATTAGCTTGTGTTTATTATAAGTTGGTATTTAAAAAGTTTCTTGAAATGCTTTACATACTGAAAACAATAACAATGTCAAAAAATAAATCCTGCTGACAGGACAAGATGAAATAACAATGATCGTTCTTTTTAAGTGAATTATTCAGTTGACAGCAGAACAAATTCATAGAGAAAGCATTAACAACGCTTTAAACACAACTTAGGTGTTTTTTAACTATCACGAAGGCTGTAAGTCTTCAGCAAATTATTGAATTGTTTAACCATAAAACAAAAACAAAATTAAATCGGCTCAGTCGTCAGCTAAAATAGTGAGGCATACCAGGTGTGATAATTAAGTAATGAGACTGATTCCATAAAAACCGTATATTTAAATATTTTGCTACAAATCTGCAATCCCCTTCAAAGTAGTCCCCTTGGACAGCTATACAACGATTCCAGCGCGATTTCCATGCTTCGTAACATTTCTGGAACGCTTCGACTGGGATGTCCGCGAGTACCCTCGTCATGGCCACCTGGATATCCGTAATCAACTCAAAATCGGTTCCTTTGACCACCGATTATGTTCTAGCGAACAAAAAAGTCACAGGGTAACATATCGGGCGAATAAGGTGACTGTTGCAACACGGCGATCCATTTAGAGGCCAAATACTGGGGCATGCTGAGGGCCACAAAGCACGGCGCGTTGTCCTGATGAAGAATCCAGTTACGAGCGATGTCTGGGCGCACCCTTTCGACTCGTTTTCGCAATCTTTCGAGTACTTGGCGATAATAGACTTGATTTACGGTTTGCCCCGATGAAACAAATTCTTTGTGGACGATTCCACGGCTATCAAAAAAGGCAATAACCATCGTTTTCACCTTCGACTTGGTCATGCGAGCTTTTTGGGCAGGGTGCGTGCGGAGACAACCATTGTGAGCTTTGGCGTTTAGTTTGCGGGTCGTATTTGAAAAACCAGTTCTCATCGCCTGTGATAACTCGATCAAACAGCGTGGGATCGTTTTCCACTTGTTCCAAACAGTCTTTTTCACCCCAAAATTGTCCGTTAAAATTTGTCTGACTGTTTCACGGCTCATACCCAGTTGCGAGGCCAACATTCGAACTGTGCACTCAGCGCACACAATATGCATTCGTGTCAGTCCGCACCTCGACTGGTCTCCTCGCCTTCCACGCTTTCACACCCCTCCTTAAACTCTTTAAGGCATCGAAACACCTGGATACGACTGAGAGCTTTTACAATTTTAGCGTACGTTTCCGAAGATGCTTCGCGCAATCAGGAACAAAATTTTACCGTGACGCGTTGTTCTTGATTTCGTTTCTCCATTTTCGTGACGAGCACACCCAACACACGTCTACTTAGCACGATACTGCTGGCGAACTAAACAAGCTAGAGCGATGGTATATATATCAATGGAGAGGGGAAAGATACGGGGGAAGGGAAAGGAAATTTCAACGACGCAGGTTTACCACAAGCGCGGCAATCAAATCAGTCTCATTACTAAATTGTCACACCTCGTACCCATAGATCCTTTTTGAAAATATCGAACCGTATACACGATGAAAAGTGAATATTCGAGTGTGGAAAGTTACTGGGAATGATCAAATGATGTTTTATAAGAACCCTATGTGAGTATTTTGAATTTTTACCTATTTATTTGTATTTATCGGTGCATATTTTCAAGACGTGAAACAAAATAGCGCAAAATATGCGCTTTTTCTTCGAAAATATGGGTTCATGAAGCGACGAAACGTTTCCAAGGAATATGTAAGGCTACGATGCTCGTACGTTACAATTGGAGCCTGGTAGAAACATTGTCAGGATCTGACTAGAAGAGGAAAACTATTTTGACAAAAAAAAGTGAACTGGAATGCTTCATTTCGGAAAGAATTTCGGGTATTTGACGTATCTTTGTATCTTGAAAATGAAAAGGATTTACTCAAAATGTGGAATCGCGAAAAGTGTGAAAAAGTGGAATGTTCACCTGCCTAGATTGCTTCAAGGGATATGATACAAATTCGAAAAGGCCAAAATAGGATCAAATAAATTTTTCACATTACACAAGCAAATAATAGTCCTGGAAAGTGTGTAATAGTCGAGAGATCAACTGCTTGAATGGCTACAAGGAATTTGATGGCCAGGCCAGCAGACAAGTTAAAACTTCAACAAGGTAACATGTTCAGGAAAGATTATTGGCCACGAAAATTGTTGGAAACATAATAAAATTCATGATCGATCGCGAATAACCATTTTGAACCAAAAAGGAGACGAAATCACATGGGAATGTACGACTATTTTATAGAACATAAATAGTTAGGTTTATGTTTTTCAAACTGAAACAAATAGTACAAAATTAATAAATAACACAACAAACCAACATAAATAAATTTTGTACTATTTTATTTCAGTTGAAAAAAACATAAATCCACTCAAACTGCATATCCTTAAAGAGCTGACTGACATTGGCAGAGCTAAATTTTCCTAGAACTCACTCCCTTGCAGTAACCTTGCCATCCTGACTAAGTTAATAAGGTCTTCAGTGAAATATACAAAACAAAAAATCCTCTTCAGAAGAATCGCCCGAAGAATAAATCTGCATCCAGCAAAAATTGTGTAAACTTTAAACTTTAGATTTAAATTTTACAACTTTAAATTTACAATATTAAAGTCGATTATGAAACAACTTTATTCTTGAAATTATGCACAGTATTTTGTTGCCCAAAAAAGAGAGGCAATAAAAGCAATTCCAGAACGATCAAATTACCACTTAAAATTTCTACGAACCATAATTGTCAAAAATAATGAAAATAAGCATAAACACTCTGCATAAACTGAAAAGAAATGGGCATTCTATTTTGAACTACTCCGTGAAGCAAGAGCAATGCCTCTTTTCAGATGTTGGGTTCCAACTTCAAAGTTTTATCCTAGGAGTTGAGGCATTGGTAGCACTGGTCTCTCCAAACCAACCAACAAACTATATATCAGAAATACTCTCCTCATACTACCCCTTACTAAAATATTATCCCTTAAAGGATAGATAGGAGGAAGGAATAGCAGGAAGAATATCAACTAACCAAACATGGAAACTCTTTGGCAATTTAATAATTTTTTTAACAGAATTTGCGTTCTTTGGATCGTATTACACCAGCGTATATGTTTCACAACAAAATTTGCAGAGTGCTGAGGGGCAAGAGATAAAAGAGCGTTGATTGCAGCATTCATCTCAAAAGACAGAATAAAATGATATGGAAAACGGATCGAGCCAAGGCATAAGAGGAAGCGCAAATTGAAGTTTTCAGTCCAAAATATCCTCAACTAGTTATAAACCCGTCAAGCATCTTTCTGGCTAAAATCTATACCATTGCCGTAAGCGCACAAGTCAGCATAGACAAAGATACAAAGGTAAAACTAAAGGTTTCCTTTCTCACATCGGCAATGGTTCTAGATTCCTGTAATCTACCCAGCAGCCCGGGGTGGTCAAGTACGGATAATATTGAGCACGTGGATGACCAGCGGAGTACATTTTATATGCAACGATTCCTAGATGCTCCTTAATTCTCGCGTCAGTGAGTCTCCTCGTTTGTCCTATGTAAACTTCTTCTTTGCATTTCCCAGTATTATTTCATGTTCTCTCGCGTTCTGGGATAACATGAATATACTAGGTCATGCAGGAATATCAGCAACAATTGAGCTGATTTCTACTGATGGAATCAAGTACCAAGAACCAACAAGTATCAAGTACCAACCATGTACCAAGAACCAACTCAAAATTATTTTGGGATCAAGAACAAACGTGAAACTCAGGAAAAATCTGGCATGCATCGTATCGAACGTTCTATTTGCGAAGAAGTGCAGGTATGACAAACGAGAACACCCATTGGCACAAGAAGTAAAGAGCATCTAGGCGAAGTAATTATTATAATAAATAATAATAAATATAAATAAAATATAAACTAAAATATAAATTATCTTTAGTAATCACCTTTGAAAATTACACCCTTTGTCTTTGGACCTGTTAGTACTTGAGCAAATAAGCATAAATTGTAAATTAAGTCACTGAAGAAGACCAAACGATTTCGTAATTAAAATAATTCCCAAAATTAAAAAGAAGCATCGCATCTTTTTGATCAGTTTAATTAATTACCTACTTTTGATAGCTTTTACGAGAGATGACTAAATTTAGGGGATTGTTTGTACAACAATGAGGAATAGATACAATTTCATTCGAATCCTTTAATTTGAAGGTATTTTTTACAAAACCAAGCTCCATACTCTTTATTTACATTTTATTCCTTTGTTAATTTAATGTCCTTTTAAGAAATATGAAATTTTCATAGTGCTCTATGCTCTTTTTAACCCAAAGCGCGTTTATTTAAAAAAAACATTTTGCTACTTTCAATCCCGACTGAATTCTATTCCGTCTTGATTGGTACGATACTCTTATAACATGTTCGTTAGTGGGACCATCCAAATACCTTTTTACTTTGATTCAGCTTGAAAATTTTTAGAAAACGGAATCCATTGAAATATCCAAAATAAAAATCGGTACATCTAAAAAGACATTTAAAAAGATTCATTCTTAGACCATCATTCTTATTCAGTCCACTGCATTCCTTAGTTTTGTTCTTTTTATTAAGGGATTATACCTATGTAAATTTTTTTCTATTCGATTTTTTTATTGGCTAAAAGTATGCTAACAAATCCCTAGAATTGAAATCAAAAAGGTCCAAATACTAATATACTTCAGAAAATTTTTGAAAATCAATTTTCTGAAGCAACTCCAATGCTCGAAAAACGTAAAATTTGCTCGCTTTATACTATATAGTAATTAAAAGACACTGTATAAGGCACGTTCCTTCGTTAACGATGCTAGGAGAGCTTCTCGATTACAGAGCTCGATCGACTACACGCAGCATTTGAGGTTAAAGTACTATAGTAAATCGTTCAATCCAGTCGTGTGGTCCATCGCGCCGAAACATGTGTCGAGCGGCAAGGAGGTGCTCGATATCGCGACGGATATCGCAGTTATCTTATTTAATGATGGACTGTCGGGCCTTCTCCCCATCTACAACTCATTAGGATTGACTGCAGGACCTAATTTTTACAATTTCTGCTTAGAAACAGACGCCGAGCGAATAAAGGCTGCTGAGCGCTCAATTTCCGACGTTGTAAAAGAGGCGAGACGCGGCTTTTCAGCATCAAGAAAGGACAAGGAGGACAAATTCACGTTCTTGGAAGACCAACTGTATGGTGCTGGGATAGCAGAGTAAAGGTAAATAAAGTTGTATCTAGTAAAATTTTGAAAATTCACAACTTTATAAAGTTTTGAAACTTTAAACGCGTTTATCTCGAAAGTGTATTTTTGAAATTTTGCGGAAACGAAACTCTTTCAGTTTTCATCCGATTGGATTGACGTTATAACTGTAGCTTTTTGATATGATTATCTAGTGAAGTACACACGATTTTAGCGATTGGTTTTGTTTAAAAAAAGTTGTAAGCAATTGAAGTCATTTTTTTGGGTCAAAAATGCATTTTTTTTGTTAAATGGTCGCCATTTTGCGAAAAATCGATATTCAACTATTATCTTGTGTACTAACTATTATCTTGAACGTGCACTACAGCCGCCATTTTGTATTGAATTTAAAATAAAAAAAATTTTTTTGCACTCCTGAAAAGTTGCCCTTTATATTGATATATTATTTATAAAAGTTTTTTTCAAAATCCTTGAAAAAAAACCTTAAAAAGGCTTGTTTTTTAGCCTTCACATAGGTATAACCCCTTAAGTTCAATTCCATGCAGCCAAAAACCCCTCTTGACCCAAGCTAGACGGAACAATTCGGAGCTGCAAAACTAAAAGGGATATGCGCGGAGAATTGGAGAGGTGGAGAATTTTACCTGCAAAGTGATGAAATAAGTGATGAAAATAAATTATATATATATATGTATGAAAACTTTATTGATTATAGATTGTCGATACATTTAAGAGTTCTGAATATACATTCATTTCTACTACAGTTGTAATTTATACGTGAACTGATGTCTGTCTTGTTCATTTTAACTTAAAGTGATGTATTGAAGAAAAAAAGTACAAAAAACCTTACATAAACTTAAACTAGTTAAAACTACGAAGTGACGCAAATACTACCTTAAACTAAATACATACTATCCTTTTATAAGGAAATATGAGAAATGTGTTCAAGTACTTAACAAAGGGTAGGCAGGGTTGGGTGGGAAGGGTGTCAAGTTCAAAGCAAGGCTATCAGGGGGTTTGAAAAGCTAATAGCTTTAGCCAACAATCTGTCTTAGCGCAAACGAGCGCATTCTCTTATAAATTTAACTTTAGCCAGTTCATGAAGCGTTCGAGTAGGGAAATAGGACGGTTTGTCAAGCGCCATTTTGGGGTAACGATTTTGTTTGATTTGTAGCTTGGATTTTAAGTATTCAGCACATTCAAACCATGAAGGCGAACCATGGGCTGAATTACCATTTTAACTATCATTGCATTGTTTGTGAAGTTCAAATGGGACTTTCTATTTAGTAACGGGTAGAGTGTTAGAACTGATCGTAATGTTTTATTACGTGGGACATTTCATAAATATTGCACAAGTTGGTACCACTGCGGGATAGTTAGCGCTGCAACAATGAGAAACTCGTCAGTTGTAGTTCAAAGCTTCAGGAAGAAGTATGTTATTTTCTTTAATTTGTAGTGTATTGCATTTTTAAGTTACGCGACTTGGAACGAAATGGAGCCTGCACGTGTCTCGGGTACTGTGACTTTTAAACATCAATGGGCATACATTAAGATTGAAACTTTATGTCGAAAAAAACCGACAGAAATCCATAGTGCTTTAAGTGAGGTTTGTGGTGAGTCAACAGTAGATCGTAGGACAGTTTCTCGTTGGTCCAAACGTTTTCGTGGTGGTCGTGTTAGCATAAGCAACGATTCAAGACCAGTAAGACCGAAAACATCAACCGATGAACAAAGTGTGAAACTTGTGGCGGATGCTCTCGAAGAAGATCGTCGTGCGACTTGTGAGGAACTTTCTGAAGTTACAGGTACCTATATCACCTACATCAGCTTAGCGAATTCTGACAAATGGTTTGAAGAAAAGAAAAATTTCGGCGCGATGGGTTCCGCACAACTTGACTGGTGAACAGAAGCAAAAACGCCTGGACGTTGCAACCTTGCTGAAACAAAGATTCAGTATTGAAGGTCAACCATTCTTGAATCGAATTGTTGCGATTGATGAGATATGGGTTAGAGACTTCGAGCCGGAGTTGAAATCACAGTTCAATGAGTGCAAAGGTCCATCTTCCCCACGACCAAAAACATTTCGACGAATACAATCAAAGGTCAAACAAATGATGATCTTTGCATACGATAACCAAGGAATCATCATGACAGACAGGGTTCCGAATGGAAAAAGTGTCACAGCAGTTTACTATCGTGATTTCCTGCAGAATCAGCGTAGAAAAATGCACTAGAACCGACCTCAGTTGCTCAACGCTAAACCACTCATTCTCCATGACAATGCTCGTCCGCACATTGGACATGTCGTAACCGAAAAGCTACGCAAATAGGTGAAAGGTAGTTGCCTCATCCTCCCTACAGCCCGGACATGAGTCCACCAGACTTCGACATATTCCTAAAGTTGGAACAACCTAGGCGTGGACGTCGTTTTCCATCTCTGGAAGAGAAGAGCTTTCTACCGCCGTTACCCGAGCCATCCGCCAGATGAACAAAGGTGTTATCCTCGATGGTATAGTAAGGCTTCCGACTCGTTGGGATTCAGTCATTGAGAACCAGGGAAACTATATTGAAGGAATTTAGAGAGATATTTCTGTAAAAATAACAAATGAAAGTTTAAAAAAATTGTGTGCATTATTTATGAAATGTCCTTCTTACATATTGAAGGACATATATGTTCCACTGATACAGAACATCCTCGAACTTTGTCATGAAACTTCCTGTCGTGTACAAAAGACGCTATTAGCGTTGTTAAATAAGTTGGGAATTCATACTCTTGCATCTTATATAGGGTTGCTTTGTGCCATTTTGTACCTATTGAACATTTTTTATTTAACGCAGTTTCGAGATCTTTAGTAACACGCAACAATTGATGTTCTGTTGATAAACCATGCCTAAAGCTAAATTGAAAGTGAGGAAATATATTTTGACTCTTCGCAATTTCGGGAATCCTTTTCAAAATCAGTTTTTCGAAGCGTTGTGCGAACGCTGGTTGGAGACATAGTGGCCTATAGCTGCCGGGTAGGTGTGCATCTTTTCCTCGTTTCAGGGTCGGGATAATAATACCATGTTTGCATTCAGGTGGAAAGTTACTCTGTTTAAGACAAGCATTAAAAACTATACATATGAAGACTATTGCTTTCCTTGGGAGGTTCTTTAAAGATATGTTTGGTATACCGTTCTTATCAAGTACTATTTCCGCTGGCTTGATTAAGAATCGATTTCGTACACTTGAGGAAGGAGGCATTTGTTCAAGGGGATTTGATACTATGTTTTCTGTGGTAAAATTATGTGTTTCTTGTGTGAGGGTTTGGAATGAGTGGAACTCTTCGGCAAGGAATTCAGCTTTTCCAATATTTGAAAATGCTACACTTCCGTCTCCAGCATTCAAGGGGTACGGAACACTATGTTTTCATCTCATGAACATTCGGTTGTTTCCATACCTTGCGAGAATTAAAGTCAAAATTTTTTAAGCATATCGCTCCATCTGTTGTCTCGGAGCAGCGTTATTTTTTCCGGATTGCTAAAGTGAGGCTGTTTACACTGTTTTTTATACTACGATCGCAAGTTCTTTGCCATTGTCTTTCGTAAGGTATTTTTAACCCTGATTAGGTTGTGAGCCTCATTATCTAACACGAAACATTTATGTTCCTGCTTTGTTTTAGGAACACTTAATCGGATAGCATTCCATATGATATTTTTGAATCTTTCAATACCTGCATCTATCGCTTCGATAGAGTTGAAAGATTCAAAAGTTTATCTATTTAGAGTTAACTCTCCATTGATCATCTTTCTGTATTTAGGCCACAACGCTTTTTTAAGACAAAAAATATGTGATTATCATCGCGGGAGCCGATTGTGTTGTGTAGAGAAAAGAACACAGGTAAATGTAGAGATGACAAGGTTTGTAGGACACTTAGTTCTGACATATTAATGTGTTCATCGTTAGGTACTATATCCAAGGCAGACCCAGCTCCTCTTGATGAGTAAAATGTTGGCTCTTCAGGTGCATGAATAAATATATTGCTTTCGCTGGAAAGCTTGTGGAGTATTCTCTCTATTCGATTCGATCGTAAACAGTTCCATAGCCTGTGTTGGCCATTCAAATCACCACAAACTAGATACCTATGGATGTGTTGACTAAACCGTTTTAAGTCTTTTTCAAAATGCATAAGTTTGCCTTGCGTGAGTTTGGTTCCCGGGAAATATACTCCGAATATTTTAAGATTGAAGTTTTCAACTATAATTCCAATGTTTCCTATTACAGCTGAATCTATATTGGGTAAGAAGGAGTGTCGAATCGACATTTTAATGGCTATAGCTATTCTCCCTCCAATTTTATTCTGCCGATCTTTTCTATGTATAACAAAAAAAGGATGTTTTATTTGGTCTTCAGCTATCAGTCATATCTCCGTAATGATACAGACATCTTTTTTATGAATCACTAAAAAGTCAAACGTTTCTATACACTTATGAATAATCCTTTGTGCATTCCAAAACAAAATTTTAAATTTTTCATCCATATAAGAATTTGATTCGTAGATTGACGATAATGTTGAATTGATCTTGTTTGATTTTGCAGCCTGCTAGACTGATCCTTGTCAGATTCTTGAAGATTGTTAAAATTACAGGCTACATTTCAAAAACCAATTGGCAAGCGGTTATTTGGTTAAATTTACTTTCCCCGCCATAATTACGATCACTTATTTTTTTTTTGTTTCATCTTTCTAAAGATTTTTGAACATTCGCTTCTCTTTTTTGGCACTTTTATTGCAATAACTGTTCAAGGGGTACCTAAAAGCAAAAATTAAATCCTTAAGATAGATAATTCCTACATAACATCGATGGTAGACTTTCAAAATTTTAGAAATTAAAGAAAAACAACATTTTGAAAGGAAAGGAAAGCGATGTCAAGGAGCGTTTTTTATTTCTTAGACAATGTCGCGGAAAATAAAAATAATCTAGTTATCTTCCCTTGCTATCTGCATAAATCTTTCCGAATAGTCCTGTTTCGCGTAGTCCTTTTTTGTGTAAAAATTCAGTAGACTAATGATTAAACTGCTACGTTGAATTTTCAAACTGAATTGAAGAAAACTCAGCAAGTTGGGCATTCTCAATCGATTTTTCAGAGCTACTGAAGCAAGATGATAATCCAGGATGTTTCAAAAATTAAATTGTCCAATAAGTTACGAATTTTAAAAAGTCACATGCAATCGTAAGTTTGAACTGTGCTCACAAGGCAAGTTGAATTGATTGCACAACTCCGAGCTCTGGTTGCCTCCGAACGAAATTCAATTTCCTTTTGAATTCAGACTCTTTTCAAAAATATTTCAAAGCCTGAAAGACTTACTGTGGTAGCAGCATTCGCTCCCTAAATGCTTTATTTGATTAGAAGTTTTGTTTCAATATCCAATAAATAAAGATGAGACTTGTCTACCGTCTCTACAAGAGCTTATCTCTCACTCTCAAAACAAGCAATGCAAATTTATAGGTTATGCAAGAAGACATCACAAGTATTCGTCTTAAGCATCTCGATATGAGTTCGGTTAATATGTCCAACCAAGGAACTAATGCACACGCATTCACCTATTCCGAGTCGTATCCATAAAATCAATACTTTATTACCTTGTTTCGGATTATTCTATTTGGAATTACATGGAAAGTGCTTCAGCAATTGATGTGCAGCGTCCAATCCGAAGGATGCCAAAATACATTGCTATTAATTGCGGATTTAGGCGGAAGATCTGGTGGTAAATTTGAGCATTTCTGGACTCTTGCTTGCAGATCCCACAATAGTCATATAAATATCAGCAAGCTGGCATTACAAATAGTAAAATTTATTAGACTTTGAGGTAATCCAAAGTACAATATCCATCCAAGTGTTTCATGTTGATAACAAACTGAACGGTGTGTCGACATAAGCCAATAAACAAATAAATATCAGCGTCAACTCTCGTAAATAAGGATAAATGAGAACGAATGGGAAGGGGAGAGGGTGACATTGAGTCCTGCTAAATGGCATTACGTTTGGGTGTTCGGAAATCCTGTAAGCTGACCGACTAAAATGTCGTTAAATCAGGTATTCTTGGTATCCACGCGTAAGACACCCGCAAGGATCCAGAATGTCTTAGGCCTCGAGTAAGGGTACAATTAATCCTCGATAAATAACCACTGTAAGCTTACAATAGACTTTGTTTCACTCGTGCTGGAATGTTACTTAGCGTTGTAACTGAGATTTTCTGGAATTTTGATGAAGATTTATTAGAAGAAATCGAAACATGGTAGACCTAAAAGCCCTAAAGAAATGTTTCCTGTATAATTATATTTCTAAAAGGCCAAAAAAGACTGTTTGCCATGCTTTCAATCTTCAATTTTCTATAGCGCTAAATTTGCAACAGTTTTGAATTTTCCTTTGAGACAATTTGTGCTATTTTCCGGAAAACTCTTCCTTTCTTTAGCTTACTTTGTTCTCATACACATGTCTTTTAATCAAGGTGGCATTTACTCTTTACTACACGCAAAATCCACAATAATTGTAATTTGAATGATGTTCAGCAGAAGAATCAGCTTGCTTGTATTTGAGAAAAGGAGAATGCCAACGTTATCCTATCATGCTACAGGATAGAAATCATATGTGATATCTAGCACAACAAATAACACGATAAGCCGCGGTAGTTTTATGCATTTATTCGCCAAACCAAATCAGTTACTTTCATGACAGTAATCCTGGAGCAATCTCGGCAGGAGTAGCAGTTTTGTGCCAAAAAAATCAGTTTTGGTACCAACCATCTTAGTGAGCCTTTTTTGGTGAGTATTCAAAACAAGAACTTGCAAAAAGTAACGCCCAGGTTAACTTACATTCCTTTTCTCTTTCATGGTTGGCATAAGTCTTTGTTTTGCTTTTTACTAGCAATTTCACCCTATTCAGCTGTCAAACCATAGAGGTATAATGTATGTATTACGTCAATGCGTCGAAAACCAAGGGACAAAACGGTGGGGGAGAATATTTCAGAATTCTTCGCTTCTTGCTCGTCTGTATCTCAGATTCCATTTCTCTTGCGGATAGGCAGATTATTCTTGCATGAAATGAACGAAAATGGAGGGGAGGGGTGAAGAGGTCGTAGGGAAAATTCTGCCAATTTTCCAGTTTTTATTACTGGTATCCTTGAGATGCCGAGCTTTCGCATGTCTACGTTGTGGTCCAGGCATTATGAGTTCACTTAAAATGTTCAAGCGCCATACTACCACTTGACTCTTCGCGTCAATACTCAGCCTTCAAAATTTTTTGGGACGGTCTCGCTGGTCTCGATCCCTTGAATGTTTCCCTACGTCTGTGAAATTCTCGTCGCTTTTCAATGATTTCACTGCCTGCTAGTATATAATAGACTTGTTGTGTTGCTGTTTTTCTTGGGACAGACAACATGTCTCCAGCTGCATTCCCCTTAGTCATTTCACAATGGTAATTCAGTAGAGTTTTCCAGCTCTTTTTTCAAAATATCCTTGCTTTAAGATAGCAATTAGGTCGAAAGTCCGTTGAGTCATTCGTTTAAATGCCGTATCTTAACAGTCGTTAGGTGATAAGTGAGCTGCAATAGCTTTAAGCTTGCCGCATAAAGAATTATGCTGCAAGTGTCATATTCTGAATCGCTTATCCACCTGCAATCTTAGAAAAAGTGGGTACACTTCTGACTTTCATAAAACTGAGTGCCATCTTTGTAGCCATTTTGTAGACTTATTTCTGAACCCGAAATATTTCTGAAATTCAATCAACTTTGAATCGAAGTGATCCTAAAAAATAATCAACTTTGCTGTGTTCTCGGTGTTTTGATATCCATTTTCTAAGTCTGCATTGAAACAATGAAGGTAATTTATTTCCACTCACTTTGTCAGCACAAAAATCGCCCGAACATGACTTTAACCTCGCTGTTGAGTGCTCTCTCGTAGCTAAGCGACAGCTCTGCCCGATTGGTCTCCAACCATCTTTCTTCCTCCCTGTTGTGATGCTCCTTTCCCTTTTTGACTCGAACCCTAGTGCAGATAGTGCTACGTGCTTGGGTTGCAGTGCAGATTAATCCAGATAAATCGAATCATACCCATGTTTTTGCTCTTTGAACCTTTCACAATTCCTTGGACAAGCACAAACTGCAGCATATTAACTCTATGTGCTTCTTGGTACTTAAGCCTCCTTGAAGGTACCCTCAGCCCGATACCAAGTTGCTTTGATTAAGTAGCCAGAAAAAATGTAGTCGAAGAAATTTTCCAAACACTTAGTTAAGACCACACTGGAATAATTGGACGCTTTGGCTACATGATGGTCTTTTCCTCTCTGGTCTACGATTGCGATATTTCTCTTCGAAGTAACAGGCATCAACTGCACCCGAAACTTCTTGCCCTATGACGGACTTACAGTAAAGCCTCTTTTATTTGTTTCAACATTTGAAGGCTATGCTCAGTGGCTATATTCAGTGACACAATTGGTTTATATGATATCCAAAGTAGCTATTCTTATCAGTGCTTTTGATCTCAGAGTTTACAAATAATCCTTTTTTCTGGATTTTATCCGAAATTTATGGAACTTCAGGCTATTTTGATCGTGCATACCGTTCTTATTCTGGTATTGTGTCAACTGAACTCAAAAATTGGTTGATCTTCGTCTAAAACATAACAAAGTATACCTTCTCGTCAGCTGGTATGGCCACGAGTAGTAGTTTTGGGAGTGAATAAAATAGGTCTTATTCACTTCCTTCTAGTTTTGAGCGTATCATAAGAAACTCAACGTTTTCGTCACTTCAACTTAGGTCAGTCTGTAGCCACTTGGTCTCGGAAGGATATTTGCATATAAAGGTATCTTACATATATCTTTGTCCAGCTCTTCCAGCTATTTTTTTACTTCCTACATTTTGCGGAAACTACACAATGCTATCGGTTAGGTACTCTAACTTGAAAATCCTAGATTTCTCTTCTCGTTAGTCCAACTGACAACGAAGCTTCTGGGATACTCAGTTGTTTCATTTTTACACATAACGCCTCATCTATGTTACTGCTAGCATGGTCTTACGCCAGGTTACCGGTAATACATGTACATATCATCTGAAGTCAATGATTCCTGTCCCTCACGCATTGGTTTCACTTCTTGAGAATTTCGCCCGATCATCTAAGGAAGCTGGAGTAATTAGGGTGAATATTAAGTGCTTTTGGCCTTGTCTCAACAGTGAAGTACTTGATAGAGACTCCTGTGAACGCTGTCTCCTCACAGCCCAGTGTCCTGGATGTTTATTTGGAATTATGGCTTACATAAAAACCAGATATCTACGTGAATACCAAGCCCGTATTACTGGTGTTTATTTTTAATCGCATAACTTCACTGGCAGCACCTGGTCCTTAAATATCTTAAATCCGCCAAGTGACCCTTATAATTGCAGTGAACTATGTGGAATTTAAAATGACACAAATCTTTGGACGCAGAAACATAAAGGAGAATGATATATCATATAAGCCCTTTAGTGCGATGAAAATTACAAAAACGATGAACGTATCACTAGCAACAATGAAAAAGGGATTCCCTGAAATCCATTGGACAAAGATAGGATTAATGTACAGCAATCGTTAATCAAAGTGACTTTAAAATTTTAAGCCATGTTTTATTGCCCGACGTCAAAAAATTAAAGATTATGCAGTAATTGAAGAAGAACAGGAATAATGTAAGAAGCCTTATTTTATTTCTGGAAGACCATAGCCTGTTGGATCAAGACATTGAATGAAAAAGTTTTTAAATGGATGACACAAACTTAGCATGTTGTGTGGAATATGAAAACTTTGAACACTTTCTCTATGTTGTCCTATTTTGACTCAAAAGTACTTAAAATAGCTGGGATCAATGATTTACAATGCAAGATGACCACAATGGAAGAGGTTTCTTTGATCTTTGTTCTCTTTAAGGTGTTATAATTGATATGTCGTGAAAATCTGTGTACAGATGTGAGAAGCTACAGGATGTTACTGAACAAAGGTATATCTGTCATTAGACTCAAACACTTTAAAATGAAATAAAGTACAGAAAAATAGTTGTGACTGCCTTGAAATTGATTTTAGTGGTAAGATAGTTCTCTGTCATTTTTATTTAGACATGATCTCGCGCATGTGTGGGTCAAGGCTGGCTTGGAGGAACTCCAAACCAAATTTTCGAATACCAATAATGAGGGCCACATCTCACCTATTACGCGGCGAATAATGCTTTCCAAATGGTTGAGCGTCTCGGGCTTGTCCGCTTAGAAGAATGATTTGACTTGTCCCGAGACTAAATAGTCCTGCAGAAATAGTCTAGTCCGAAACAGTCTAGTCCGTCATGATAAAGAGAGAATTAATAAATAAAATCGAATGCTGCCATGAAAATCCAAAGCTGTGGAAGGCGAATATGTTCATTGGCTGTAAGCATCAAAATAATGCCAATAATTGCTTTTCCAATCAGGATTCTTAGTAAACTCTGAAGAAGGTGTAAGAAAGTTCTTCTTTTCGTAGACAAAGGCGGAAATATAGTAATTTTGGACTGAAAATACTGCGAAGCAGAAGTAAACAAAATTATGAATAAGGAAATATTCATGAAGCTATGGAAAGATTCTCTATTCCCCAAACAAAAGAATAAACGAAGCAATCAAGGAATGCAAATACATTATGATGATCTGCCAATCGTTGATAACGTCTAAACCGTGCCCCTAATGAATGAGGTGCACCACGAAACTCCATAAACGATGAAGAATGTAATTTGAAGCAGAGAATTCTTCACTTTACAAACTAGTAAAATGGCTACTGAACTATATAGAAAGCATTCTCAGCAATAATAGTCGTTCAAGGACAGTTGCGGGGAGCTAGAAGTTGTCACTCATCTGGAATAAAGCGAAGGAACTAAAATCTGTAAGTTCTTAACATGTTTCCACGTAAAAGTACTGTTTCGACTTAAAAACGTCCTGACGAAGGAGGTCCAGTACCTAGTACCAAGTATAGGAACTGCGATTGGGCTTGAGCAAGAAAAGTACCATTGTTGATTAAATTGACAGAGTTATGCATGAATGAAAATAGTTTTGCGTTCCAAGGAAGATACTTCAAAGGCACTAGCCTGGTCACAATAGGGACCTCCATCCACTTTTTCTTCTCATTTGACACTTCTCATTCGACAAACATAGAAATTACACTGTTAAACTTATGTACGTTACCTCGGCTCTGGATCGTTTATCGTTAAGGACGTTGATGAAGCGCAGGCAATTGTGAAAAAGGACATTCTTACCGAGACGCTTCGCAAAATAAACTCAATGCACAAATAGAAAGTCTATTGTTGAAACGGATGAAAGAAATAAAATAGATTTTCTGAGATTTGAAATAAATTTCCTGATAGATTTTCTTTTAAGAATTTAGCTTTGAAATAAACTGGAAAGCAATAAAAACGCAAAAATACAATTGCGGCAACCTCTTTTCATTCATTTTCTCAAAGAATGCTCCCCTCACGTGTGATACCACTTTCATTAAGCGAAAAACGCGCAGAAGGGGAATATATTATGCTGTTTGCAGAAATCAACGACTACAATGCGAAAACAATGAACAATAAAATTAGAAGAAAAATGCAAAATGATAAAACAAGAAACACGCAGAAAACTGGTGAGGACAATACAAGTAATATCCACGAGCAGGAAACTTCACCTAAAACGCCGAATCAAGTAGGTCGAGGATCAGCTTTCCCGAGAAGAACAAAGTGAGATGTACAGAACTTCCTGCACCGAATGCAGGAACATTACGTAGGACAAACTCGCCGTCTAGGCATTAAACGCTGAAAGGAGCACTTTAGCTAACCATAGAACGCATTAAAAATGCCAAAAATCATACAGGAGATCAAATCAACTGTAGCAAATCAAATAACATTGTGGAAACAGGACACAAAATCATGGCGGAAGAACTAAAAGTGTTCAAATAGGTTAGACGGTGCCAATCATTCAACGTCTTTCAAAGCTTGGAGATATTAAAAATACCCGAAAACAAAAGGATGAACCCAAATCATCGAGAGAACGGCTTTTAATGTCAAATTGTTTAATTTAATGTTAATGTTGAATTAATAATTAATTTAATGTTAAAAATTGTTTTAAAAATAATGAATGAAATGGCTATAACTTTTGATACAGGTTAATCCTTTCGATTAAATAGGTTAGCTACAGATGTGTCCACTGAAAAGCTGTTAAAAAGTAAAAAAAGTAAAAAAGTAAAACGTAAATTATAACCTCTTGTTTTATGCACATGCTTTTTTGCTAATGAGGGGTTAGCTATGGTCGATTTTATGGGTATATATACATAGATGATTTGCTCACGTATCACTGGGGACGGAAGCAACATGTGTTACTAAGTATTTGTTAAAAATAAATAAAATAGCCATGGAAATATGTTTGCTCACTGATTTGTTTTAATCATCTGCTCCAAGAATGTCCTTTTTGGAGATTTTTCTAATTTCGCTGGTTGAAACAAGACAATCGTAGTGCACAGTCAGTTCTTAAAAATTTATATGATAGGATGTTGGTACAAAATTTATTTTTCCAGACGCTTTAGAGGCAAACAGAGACTTTATTGATTCAAAAAGATCCTTTAACCTGAAATAAATGTATTCACCTCAAATCAGCTTATGTTTGACTTGAAAACATTGTAGTCTTACACTGAACGTTTTCGTCTATTCCCAAGGAAAACGAAGCCTCATTCCTCCTGTTTCGACCTTTATGTCATGCCGTATCACTTTGTCGACGAAAACCTCAACAAAACCGCCAAAACAATCGTTCTATGAAATTTTAATTAGATTCATTGAATTTGTGTGTAATTAATTATGGATGTGAAAACAAGCTCGTCTCAATTCATAAATCGCAATTTAAAATTTATAAGTTTTGTCTCATGTCTGGTTTACTCGCATCAAAGTAATTATTCAAGTGATGAAGATTCTCAACAAAAAGTATCTTTTAGACCGGATTCTTGTCAACATCACAACGTAGTCTGTTGGTCTTTATTTAATTGTCGCATCGAATGAAATTCACCCAAGGCAAAATCCATTTCGGAGACTTTTCTGCATTCATTAACTCACCCACCGAATGGAAACTGCTAAAATTTGCATACATGCATTTAATTAAAGCGTATATCAATAAAAACCGAAAGTTGGAAACGTTTAATTCAATCGTCTTATAAATTGCAAATGGCTTTTTTCTTTTCTTATTTAGTAATTCGCTTGTGTAAATATGATGGCAAAAAAATGTCAGCAATGTAGTTTTCAGTTTGTGATGCTGATGATGGTGATTCTACTGAAAAATAAATAAGGAAACAAAAACCAAAATGCAAACACAAAACAAGCTGCCAACAGCATTCATGGAGTCGAAAGATACTTTTCTGTATCTATTCATTCGTGTTGAAATGTTGGGAATCGTCTTTGATGAGCTTCACTTTGTTAACACTCACCTGAGCCTGCTTGCCTGCTCATTTCAAGAATCGAAAATGCATAAACTTTAAATTGTAAATTTAAAGGCAGACTCACTCACATTCAATAAAGTCCATTCTCCATGGATATCGGTTCCAATTAACTCGCCGTATTATGACTGCAATAGCCATGTTTTTTTTTTCGTTTTATTCTTAAACTTCACTTATGGAAAATCTAGTGTTGTCGATCATTTTTACCAGATTGGCGGATATATGTTGCAATTAATCGTCTGAAATACTACAATTTCATCTTTGATCGAAAGTTTATATAAGCATTAGGATCCAATCCAAATTTAGCGCCTGAAATCTTAGAACTACATTCAGTTCTGCATCTGTTCATCTCGCGAGCTTCACTGAGGAGAGTATGATTTCTACAGCGACGACTGAGGCCTCAGATTGCGTGGCAAAACAATACCAGGATCCGATAAAGCGAATATTCCTGATGGACTAGATGTTTTAGTTCCCGAAATAAGCTCGGAAGATCCTACGGAGAATATTCCCAAAATATTCACGAATATTAAAAACGAGCGTAGTCTACTGTTTTTAGAACCTTCTGTAGAAGGGCTGTATCCTGTTTTTATTCCGAATGGGAAAAATCAGCTCATATCGCATCTGATACGATTCTTGACAAAGAAACGGGCGAACGCAGTATGCATTTAAAAAGTAGTTAGAAATGATAATACTAATCCATGGGCGTAGCAACCAAAGGCAGATATTGGACAAATGTTTCCAAAACGATACAGAAAGTGGTGAACCGTTAAATAAGGACAACTACGCTTACATATGCACTAGATAATAACACATGGATGACGGATGGAAAACCCAAGGCTTCCGCCTTGTATGAGTAGATTCTAATAATCAAAGATTCTCTGGGCCATAAAGGACAAGAACTAGGCGCAGGTTCCCTGATGATATCAATCAGGAGGTGAATCTTACCAACACCCGCTTACGGGACAAACCGGGTGCCTCTATTCTTATAAAATTGAATAGAGGCACCATCAATGAACATCCGAATCGGTATGTGCATAAAGGGGTGTTCTTTCATTCCTCCTATGGGATCATATAACAGCCGAAGTCATAGGGGATCATATACAGGCTTAAACTGGGGTAATACGTCATGTGAATAGGGATTATATTCAAAGTGAGAATGGAGATCGTGTGATATAATGTCAAAGGCTTTCCAATCTGTTAACAAATGGTGCAAGAAAATAGGTGTTTTTGGAGAGGTGGTTGAGAATTGACGGCACGGAGACTCGGGCTTCCACTGCCACAAATGACGGAACTACCCACCAAGCACTTCCACTTCCAACCTGAGGACGTAGCCTAGAACCGTGGGAAGAGAGTAGGCTTAACTTCAATCTTGATTAAGCCGTACAGTGTCTTCCACAAGAATATGAAGTTCGGATGCTAAACTGGAATGACACAAGTCACTAACTCATGTAGTGATAGGAACAGTAGTGATTTGATCAAAATCAATAATCTTCCATGAACAAAGAGAAGATGGTCTCCAGATTGGGCAGAAAAACCACATTGACTGAACTAAGTTACCATTTACATGGCCACCCGTCGACTCGCATGACAGCACTTTTCCGGTTTCAAAACGAGTCATGGAGTGGAGTGGAGAGTGGAGTCATGGGACCCAATAGGCAATAGAGCCTTCACTTCATTGGACAGAATGCAATGAGATGGTATACGGATGGAGAGAAGATACAAGAGAGAGCAAGAACTGGAATTTTCAGTCCAAAATATTCCCAACTGATTCGCCAAGTATCTTTTCCACTGAGGTATATGTCATCGACGTAAGCGCACAATTCAGCGCTGACACAGATACAAAGATACAATAGCAGCTGCCCTACCTGACATCAATAATGATTCTAGATTACTTTGCGAGACACAATAAGCTGATTGCGAAAGCAGGTTAACTCCATATAAGCTATCAAGCACATTTATATTCAGCAGGTGGATCAATGAGCCAGGAAAGGACGTTTGAAAGAATTCGTTAAACCTGAACCCTTTGGTACAACTGAAATTAATTTCATTTATAGGGTTCTGCGAGAAAGTGAGGAGGTGGTACCAAATAATCTCTGAGACGATTTCCAGGATTTCGCACTTCGAATCTCTTCCTCGACGTATATAATGCAACGAAGTTTCGAGCGTGAATCGGAGTGGACGATATATGGCTTCGGGTCTTCCATGAGATCTCTACTGGGCATTTTAAACTTGGTATCTCAAAAAACGGGACTAAGAGCGAATGATGAGAGCAGGTTTTACAATTCGGGAAAGAAAAAACCCGTCGAATACGTGACGCATGAAATGATTCTGTAATCTTCATCTGCGAGCTGATACTATCTAGGATACTGCTTTCTCGTCAATGGCGAAATCGAAGGTCTTAAGCCAAAACAGATCATTCACTTTCTTAAAAGGATCGGTAGGTTTGAGGTGCTCAAAACGCGCCGAAAATGAAGATAATAAACCCTAATAAAGTTGATAAAATGTAATCAATCGCAACCAGGGGCTTGGAGAGAATTTAAGGCTGTGATCACAACTCATATCTCAACTAAAGGGTTGATTCTCCTGCCTCAAGAGCAAAATGAACATAACATTAAAACCGCTTTAAAATGTAACTATTAAAGCTATCAATCAGAAATTTTGCTTTCTTCTGTATTGAGGTATGGATATTAAACCTTCGTTGGTACAAAATATAAAAAACGAAATGACTTAATCGTTACTGGACGGTGAGAACAAATCGGAACAGTGCGTACGTTGTTCAAACGATCTGTAATAAATTTGCCAACAAAATTTACCAGAAGAATTTTTATTCGTACCTAAGGAATAAACCTAAATTTAGTCATAAATGTTTAATATTAGGTTTTACGGAAGTATTTGAACATAGTTTTCCGGATTTTTGTTGTTTTTTAGTTGAAGAAACTGCTCCTGTAGAATATTTTTACCTGAATTTAGGTTTTGTTAGATAAATTTACTTCAAAAATTGTCAGAAACTAATAAATAAATTTATAAAAAAATGTTGAAGTAAATCTATTGATTAGTTTATTTTCTGTACAAACTCTCTATAAAGTTTCTTCTAGACATTTTTTCTGAATAAAGTCAAAATTTATGGTCTTACCTTGAATCGGTGAATCCAGCGATATAATACGTCTTTTGTGCCATCTCTGAAATGTCAATTTTCTCTGATTTTTACTTTTTTTGCCATTCCTACCTCTCTAGACGGCTCCGTGCTCTTTCGCTGAAAGCAATACAATTTATGTTCATCTCGATCTGTCGTAAAATTTTTCATGTTTCGACCAATAGTGACTTTCATACATTCAATAATCTTAAGGATGGATAAATGTCCTTCATTAAAAATGCTAACACTTGACATAACTGCAATTATAGTTTTTTTGAAGCCGTTGAACGTGAGGTTTGGAGTTATGCGCCAAACTGTGTGGTTGAACGACATATTGTTATTTTAGACAAATAAGAAGACATCTTTTTATAGAATGTTTGTGAAGTCAAACTTTTATAAGTAGGCAGTAGCATTTTAAGGATTCCTTCAACAAGTACAGGAGGTCTGTCATGATTTTGCTTCAGTTCCTGTGTTTTTTGCCATTTACCCCAAAAGTCTTTTCCAGTTTTACAATAGGAGTACTGATAAGGAGTGCATTCATTGAAGCTTCATGATCAAGTGAAGTTACTGCCTCATTTGTCTTTTCCTCAACTGAATCCGAATTCCTATGTATAGCAAAACAAAAAGAAAACACAGATAACTTTTTTATAACTTTATAGCTGAGCTTTTTTATAGGAGGCAGTTTTTTTTATTTTGAGCCTCTTTTTTGAGCACTGAAGACTTCGCTTTTCTATGTTGTGGCTCAGATTTCAGTGTATTTGTTTTATATTTTCCAGTATCATTTTTCCATGCCCTTTATGGCTTTATCTTGCTGAGTTTTCTTCTTTTGGTATCAATTAAGCGGTGAAACATTTCTTTCGGAACATGATCTACACATTCAAGTTTCATTGCAACCAAATCGTCCTAAGGATGGCTATGAAGGGGATTCATGACAATTTTCTAATTCCCGTCGCTCATGTCATTAGCGTATTCAGCACGTCGTTTAATTCCATTTACCAGAGCTCTCGTCAAGATTTATAAAATATTGTTTTTGGTGCTCGTCATACCACGCTTCATGCTCTAAGGTACCTTTCTTCTTCGCTGAAAATTCACACGTCTTACGTTTGGTACTGAATACAGTACAATATCTTAAATATTTTTAAAATTTATCAATTATCGATGTAACACCAATTAGAGAGCAGAATCCACGTTTGGCCCACAATTTGTTGCTAGCGTTTTTCTTTTATTTAAAAGGAAACAGAAAACTGTTTATATGGCTTCGTGAATAATGTTAACGACTACAAAACATAATTTTGTTAAAGTTTTCATTCAAATCCATCAAAACGTAAAACGTCTTGAAAACATTCAAGCCAAGACCTAATAAACGAAACACAATGATTATGCGGCGACTTATTTCCCAAGCACTGTTCCCAAGCACTGTTCCCAAGCACTTTTCCCAAGTACATTCCACAAGGATTTAACAATTGCAAAATCTTCTATTGAATAAACAGCCGTAGGATCTACATATATTTCAAAACCAGCTCTGTTATCTAATTTTTTTACAAAGCTTCTTTGGGACCGTGGTTTTGGTATTTGAACTGTGGATTTGTTTCCCTCCAGTACCTTCAATTTTGCGTCTTTACATACCCATTTAGGTGTTACTGCGCCTCGTCTGAGAAAACAATGTTGGTGAAGCTGGTGAACATATTTACCATTATATTGGCAAACTGAAACCTGCGTACATGATTTAGAGGCTTATATTCCTGCTAAATTTTAATTCTGTACGGATGTTAATGTAAGTCTTTGTGAAGAATGCGACTTGAAGATGTTGCGGACAAATTTCAGATACAGAGACAAATTTCGATTTCGAGTATAGAGTCCAGGTTGTACGCGAACAGATACTCTGACACCCTCGTGATATCGGGATCCCTTGATGTTCGATCGGATCGTGGTAAATTTATTGTTGAACCCGTCCTCTACCCGAACGTCTGAACCCATTTTTTAATCAGCTGAATCGATGGAGTTTCATTTTCATGCCGTATGATGTATTGACTGCAATATATTCATTGCGTTAGAGTCGAAGAATCATTGTTTCGATACCAATCACGTACGCTGAACACACGTTGTGCTCCGATGAACGACGTCATGGCACTAAATTTCTATTGGCCGCTCTAACGATGTGTAGTTCCTCTGCTCCATAACTGCGCAGCTATCGATTTAAATGTTAACATATATTTGGTCCACCCTGTGTTTCAGCTGTTTTTTTATCACTTATATACCTTTGTGAATTTCCGTCTTTGCGTACTTTCACCTTAATATTTTTACCAATCAGCAAATTTACTTTATATTTACTTACTTAAATCACTCAATAACATGAATTTCATCAACAAACCGTATAAAGACTTCAAACTTATTTTTCCGAATTTCAAGCAACCGCCACGTAAGATCTTCACTTGCCCTTTCCGACATCAGTCATGTATGACTCAAAATTAGTGGAGATTTTGATCAGGCTAAGAATTTGGGTTTTTCTTAACAAAACCATGCTGTCAGTTTTTCTGTGAAGAAATGTATTGACGACTTATTTTAATAATGCAAATTTTAGTGTACGGGTAGCAGTATTATTTTTCAGGTTCAAATAAAAGCTTTCACAAACATATCTAGCAGGGATATAATGTGAACATTTTTGATTGATAACCAAATAATTCAACAATGATCCCAGTTATTCAACCGTGATCATACTACCCGGTTAAACACAAAAGACTTGATTCCCTGCATTGCAACCTCCACTTTTTTTCTTGTAGAAGGAATGGGCTGCCGGAATTGAATTCTAATTCATACAGTATAATAATAGAATGTCTTTCAAACTTAAAAAAAAGGAATAAGACATCGAAGATGACACAACAATGAAACGCATATGTGTATGAAAACAAAGGAAGAAGGGAAACGATACAAGTTCGTTCATTAAAGAAAAAAAACAAATTTGCACCTCTGTCGGGAAAATGACAAAGCATAGCCAATCAAAGACACAATGTTTTTTCACATCGATTAGGTTCAGCAAGTCACTCAAATCATCACAATACCTCAGAGGAACTAAAAGGCAAAAGATCATGTTCTATTTTTCCCCCTCATGGTTGCCTGCCTTGACGTGGCGAGGGAGCCTACTAACTCCAATGAACCCAGCGGCTACACTGCAAGAGACCTTCGGAAACAACGTAGCAGGTAGGCAAAGGGCGAGAAGTGAAGCAAAGATGTAACAAAATTTATAAAATATGAAAGTACAAGAAGAAGAAGTACCCTCAGTACCCAGCATACGAGGGGGAGAAATCTCCGGGCACCCGACAACTGGCGTGACGGCACCGAGCACCAGTTGCCCAGAGCTATTGGGGCAGAAATGTACGCTGAGGGAGTAGGGCGTGCATTTGACGAGTAATGCAACAAAACAAGCGTAATGGCAGCTACCGCGCCCACTGGGAGCATCAGCCAGAACGCTAAGAAGATAGGCGCAAAGGAAACTGAAGCGTCAAAACACAATAGGGGAGAAGAGCTTCCCAACGAACCCTGGCACCAGCCATAAAGCGGCAGCAAACTAAGGGAAACATAGGAAAGTGGCTGCTGCTGCCAAGGAAGCTGTACCACCAACCGCAAAGGAAAAGGGTAGACCGAAGCGGATGGGATCGGACGACAACAACCAAGGCACTGGTAAAAAGGAACGGAGGGTAAGCCCCGAACCCCAAACTCTGGCGAAGAAGTCCCATCGCGACGTCGCAACCAATGCACTAACGGTAGCGGTGATAGAGTACCTCAATGAGACTGGTAAGATCCACGAGATCAACTCGCGAAGCTACAAACTGCACTAAAGAAGGACCTCTTCGAGCACTTACGCAGCAAACCAGACAAAATTTCAACATTCAGAGGAATGAAAGCGACAGCAGGCCATCTGACTGTAACCTGAAGTGACGAGCAGTCTCTAGAATATCTAAAGACTGTAGTTGCCAAGATAAGCACCACCCTGAAAGAGGAGTTTAGAGTCGTCCCCTTAAAGGAAATACCGCGGTCATTCACCGTCAAGGTTTTTATACCCGAAACGGAGCAGACACCGTAAGAAGCCTTCGAGACGTTTAAACTACAAAACACGGGGTATGAAACGGAAAGGTGGCATTTCTTCGCGGAAAAAGAAGTCGCCAAAAAGGGCATGGTACTGGTACTGGGCATGCCAAAGGAAGACGTCAGCACTCTAAGGGACAAAAACGGACGATTGAGTTTTGGTTTCACCCAGGTGACTGCCGGAGCTAAGGTGACCGAACCCTTAGAGCAAAAACGAAAAACCAATGCGGGTGACCTGAGCAAATCTGCACCAAAACAGGGCGGCAACAGCCAACCTGCTTAAGCATCTTCCAGGTGGAAACACCGACATAGCACTGATACAGGAGCCTTACCAACTTAATGGAAAGATACCTACAATCAGTGCAAAACAATTTGAAGTCATTGCTTCAAGCGGAATAATTAAACTCAGTAGCTGCATTTTATGTCGGAAGGAAGTTTAATTTTTCTACCGCATTTCAGCAACATGGACTTGACTTCAGCGGTGTTTGCCGAAAGCGGCGAGCAGATAACTTACCTACCGTTTGACGCTCCGATGCCGACCACCGAATTTCGCGCCTTATCGGAACATATACGGGGGATACGGGCCAACATCGGATGCAATGCGAACGCGCAACACGAACTCTGGGGAAGCACCAAGTGCAACGAAACAGGTGAGCAGTTATTCAATTACTTAATAACTACTAATTTCAACTTAGAAAATAAGGGTAACACCCCGACTTTTATAACGAAAAATAGAGCGGAAGTGATTGACGTCACTCTAACCGCAACAGATGCATTGGAGGATCTGCAAGGCTGGAGTGTATGTGACTCCCCTAGCCTGTCGGTCCACCAATGGATCATCTTTCAAGTGAGAAGAGGCGATAAGACCCCACCGGTCCACTGCAATTCTAGAAAAGCGGATTGGGACGGCAACACAAACGCTACTAAAAGATATATAGGTTCACACCAGGCGAATCCATTGAGAAGTCGAAAGGACATCGACAATGAAGTGAGATACATCACTAGTATACCGGCCGATAGTTTCAGTGAACTGTGTCCAACCACTACCGTCAAACAAAAAAGAGAAGCTGGTGGAACAAAGAACTGGAAGAGATCAGGAAAAATGCTCAAAGACTATTCAGAATAACTCGCCTCACTAGCCGAGATACGGCTCCCAATCCGTATATCCGTATTTATCCGTATATTAGCGAAATCTGAAAATTTTTGAAACAGGTGTAAGAAGAGAGAAATGGTAATCGTGGAATCTTTTTTGCGGCAATATTGAGGGAGGAAGCGAGACATTTAGGCTAAGTAGGGTTCTGAAAAGAGAACCACATGTGGACACGATGCTTTAAAATAAGGACGGATCGTGGACAACAAATAGCATAGAACGTCTCAAGCTCCTAAGAAACCAACACTTTCCGGGCTCAACGGATGAGGAGACAGAACAAGTAACCAACGTGACTCCTTACCGTGGCTCCCCCCTAAAAGAAATAGTAAGCGAAGAAATGGTCTTTTGGGCAATTAATACCTACGAACCTTACAAATCACCAGCAACCGACAAAGTGTATCCCATCATGCTTATGAAAGCGGATATCACAATAATACGGATTTTGGTGAAAATATATAGAGCCTGCATATCAAAAGGCTATATTCGTTTGGACTGGAGAGAAGCTAAAGCAGTTTTTATACCCAAGCTGGCAATAGGGCTTCAAAACGATAGCGTACGCTGACGATATCGTTACACTGATAATTGGAAAGTTCCCGGGAACCATGTCGGAATTGATGCAGACCGCACTCTCACATCCTTTCAAGTGGGCGAAGCTAAACGGACTACGCATCAATGCCGACAAAACGGAGTTCATGCTTCACACAAAGCACCGTAAACCGGAGACATTTTCACCCCGATCATTGACGGAAATCATATAAGTTTAGTAAGCAAGGTGAAATACTTAAAAGTAACCTTGGATGGTAAGCTAACTTGGACTCCACACATAGGAGAAGTCAGACAGAGAGTTACAGCGGCGCTCTTCACAATGAAAAGACTAGTGGGGAAAACTTGGGGAATAAAACCCGAAATTTCCCACTGGACCTACACAACGGTAGTGAGGCCAATAACCACCTATGGTGCATTGGTTTGGTGGCAGGCATTACAAAAGAAAACTATTGCAAAAGAGCTAGAGAAGATCCAGCGAATGGCCTGCCTTGGCATCAGAGGTGCCATTAGGACCACGCAAACTGCTGCAATGGAGATAATGCTTAATCTCATGCCACTCGACAAATTCATCTTCAAAGAGGCATCACTTGCAAGCATCAGATTAAAATCCATATATGGGTTATCTAACCACCCAAAAACGGGGCCCGTATGAATTTTGAAAAAATTGAGAGCATCGCCCAGTCAATTAAAAGGGAGCTGGATAGAATTCAACCAATATTGGACACAATTCCATACAAGATCAGCATACCGACCAGAGAAGCGTGGCAAACGGTGCAGGATTTCACATTTGGAAGATCATGATTTACACCGATGGTTCCGAAACGGATGAGGGAAGCGGCGCCGGAATCTTTTTTCCGGACCACCCGCAACTCAACCAAAGTCTTAAACTGGAGAGCCACACCGCAGTTTTCCAGTCGGAAGTGTCTGCAATAAAAGCGGTTATAGGAGCGGCAACGAACAACCTTAATGGAAGAATACAAATACTCTCGGACAGTGAGTCGACACTGCAGGCGCTTGCCTCTAACCGCCTGGTTTCACAAATGGTGCAGGATTGTGAGCAGGCTCTTAAGACCGCAACAACCCGAATAAATGTTAAGCTGACATGGGTCCCTGGTGTAGAGGGAAATGAAAAGGCGGATGAGCTAGCGAGAGCTGGATCAGTCGAACAAAATGCCACTTGAATCGACTCAATTAAAATGCCACTAGCAACGGTAAAAAGGGAACAAGACGAAATCCTCTGGTTAGAGACAGATACGGCTTGGAATGACAGGAACCACTGCAGGATACGCCGAGCTCTTTGGACACACCCAAATCAAATGAGGACAAAACGATTCCTAGGAAGAAACGAAAATGGCGTTAGAACATTGGTGTCAGTATTAATGGCCTATAATCTTCTAGGTCAACACGCCAAACGAATAGGAATCCAAACGGATGACACCTGCCGAGCTTGCGGCGAGGAGGAAGAAAGAACAGAACACTTCCTCCTAGATTGCCCGAGTATGGCCAACAAACGCCTTATTTGGCTGAGGTGTACTGGTGTAACAGAATTGGAACACTTGGCGACCACATAACTAGGAGTACTCCTTGGCTTCTGTGGGACGATAGGATGGACCATCTGTAAACAATAGTACTACACATGGGGTGCTAAGGGCCTATGCTAATTACCAGCAAGTGAACCCCAGTGCAATAATAATAATAATAATAATAATAATAATAATAATAATAATAAAATCGTTCTATCGTTTGATCTATAGAAATATTCACTTTAGAAAATAGTATGTAGTACTATTCATTATCGCTTACCCTTAAGGCTAGCAGATCACTCATAAGACCATAGAATGAGAGCTGTCAAAAGACGTTTATTGGACAGATCTAATACTATAGGCTCTAATATGGAGAAATCCCTTTGATAAAATATTGGTTGACTGGTTGATATTTCACAACAAATCTCTGTATCGCTTTCTTCTGATAAACTAGCTTCGCTAATTCCAAAACTTTCCTCCTGAGGCTATGGTTTCATCATCCATGTTTCGAGAAATCGGTATAGAATCAGGTTCTTAATGAGGAATCGGTTTTTTTTGCATAAGAAATACCTGGCTTTGTCCATTGGTCTTGATTACCTTTGTTATTGCTTACAACGTTTCCTTCGTAAAATAATAATAATTGACATGGCTCGTTTTGCCATCCAAATCGTTGGCGTTCCAACCCTAAAACGACTTACAAGAACTTTTTACCGATTGCCAAGATGTAATGGTTTTTAAAACAATAAAAAATTTAAAACTGCAGGTTTTGATCAGCAAACGCGGTCGAATTGTTTTTCTTTAAGAAGCCGGCGAAAAAAAAAAATAAAGGGGTTTTCATTAACATGTAACATGTAATCATGATGAGTCTAAGTTTATGTTTGTCAAAGCGTAGCTACCAACTAGTGCTAACATTTCGAAAGAACTCCAGATCAAAAGGTTTTCTACCAACATAATTAGGATTTTATTTAGATTACCAAATTTTCTGTCATTTTTTCGTAAAAAAGATCCAAGATTTTGTGTTAAAATCCAATACAAATATAATTTTTGTATTGGAAATTTTTTATTGTGGTCTATTTATCTCTGTTTCAGAGATCCCACTTGGTAGTGTTATTGCTGTTTCTACTACACCTTTGTATTACCATAGCGCATAGTGTACTACATCACCCTCCAAATTTACCACTTGACTCATCTCAGAGATTTGTATTACTTCTTTATGCAATAGCTTCTGGTTTTACGCAAATATGAAAGAAAATTTACAAATCCAAATAGAATTCCACTTTTCTTAGATGAATGCTGTTCCAGTGCGCGTTTGATCGAAGTGTTTGTTCTGTATGTACTTGCGGTATGGGATTGCCTTCTCCTCCCCCTACTTTATCTATGATAAGCTACACCTATTCCTAATTTAAATTTTTGTGGATTGCAATGGACGAGGATTATTAAAAAGTGGTCCGCTCTGAATAGCACCAAAAATTGTTTAAGGATGTCTATCTGAGATGAAATTTTCTTTTTTCTGATAAAATCAACCATAAAGTCATTGGCGTAGTTTTTTTCGTACCAGGATAAACACTACCTTCCTACATACCTACATAGTGTTTATCGTACCTACGTATTTTGAAACAATAAAGGCTAAGCGTGGTACATACCAAATCGCTTTTTCTCTCAATATTAGTTTCGATATAAAGTGGAAAAATGATGAAATTTGAAACACGATCCATTTTCATCCAAAGGACGAAACCATACGCTGAAGTCGGTATACCCCGAAACTTGTAAGTGTACGACACAAGAATGTAGACGAGGATCACATTTCAGCCGACTTGATGCGAAATGGCAACCCTAAAACTGCGTAACACGTGTTAATGAGGACGATGGCAATGTTTAATGATGTTTACTATTTAATTAATGATATGGAAAAACTGATCTAATTTATAAAAGTTTCATTTTATTCTTAGCTCACCCTGTCAAACATAAGAAAAGTGAAGAATGAACCACTTTAGGATGCAATCAGCGATTTTAATGGGATACCTACCATCCGATCTCTACTTTATGACGATTTCCTTAATTCCAACCAACATGTGAACATGTTAAATTTAATTTATTTTGCAATGAAAAAATCTTGCTCAAATACGAAACCATTCTTTGCTAGTTTATTGCAAGCGATATTTTGTAACTAGCTCGACGGGATACTCTCTGGGGATATTACGAATTACATTCAGGATTCTTGTAATGTTTCTCTGAGTGGCTGAATCGCAAATTGGTTTGGTTACTTAACAGGTAGAATACAGTGAATGTATGTGGCATTTCCTCTGTAATTTTCCTTAACTTGAATAAATTGGCTTGGGACCTTGCTGTGTCCTCCTATCCATAAAAAATCATTAGCAACAAGTAGAACCGAAAGCTAGATTCACATTTTAAATTCATAATGTCTAACGTATAAACACAAGTCAACCGTGAAAAATTTGTCACCATTACAGTTCCCATAGTCGCCACCCTGGAGTGATTGTGTCTCGTCTAGTTTTGGGAAATCACTTGACGTATATACCATTCACATCCACACACCGTCAACCAGCGATGAAACATGTCTTTGGGCCAATATAAAAATTCAAATTTATTGTTATTGTTTGATTTCTGGACGCAGCATGAAAACTTGGACCATTAAACGTTTCCTATACCCCCAACAAAAGTCACCTTATTTGGCCTGTACTGTTAATTGTATATTCAGTGCGACCGGCTAAGAAACCAAGATCTCACTCAGCCAGATCCCAGAAAATCAACCTGACCAACTGGTTTCTGATTTTCTGTTGATTTTCTTCTGAAGATCATCTTCGTCTTCTGCAACTGCTGCTGGTGCTGCTGGAGCCAACCGTAATCTTAAAACCGCCCATCATCGCGTATCTTGTTCGTAGATAACGTAATGGTTTTGATTGACCATTTTATGGTAATATCCAATGTCTTCATTTCAGTTGGTCGTAGCAATAACGCATTACTCCAAGAGCCTGTTGAAGTCCACAAAATAGGATTATCTACATTGTGATCTTATTCAAACATGTAGTTTACATTTCGCCTTTATCGGCTCGTGTTATTGGTTCATTATTGGATTTCGATTCAATGCTGACGGGCAACTTGAATTCACTTCTTTTATTGTTATGATATCGCCTTATCTGCCGAACGAGAAGCCTTTATGGGACTTAGTCCTGCAAGTCTGTGAATGAATTTGACTACTGAATCGCTTTAACAATCAATTCATTGTGTTGTGTCATTCCATTTTTCAGTCTGAAGTGCCACCCAACATTTATCAATGGATCAAAGAAATAAGAGTTTTGACCTGAACACTTCAGAAATTGAAACTGATCCTACATTGCTTCCGATGATGTTTACTTCAACATGTTTAGATCGGTTCAAATTTACTTTCTAGAAATAAAAAAGTCAGACTGTGTCCTGACTCGTTTCCAGTTTGATTGATCTCAAGTGCAGAACCTTTTTGAAACAATACCATTCTTCAGCTGAAACATAAGGAAAGAGCTATTGATTTAGACCTGTGAAGCATTGATTGCTACGAATTCTTCTCCTTTTTTCTCCTGAAACCTAACGAAACTCTCAATGCTGTAGATGTATGCAACCTCAATTGACCCGAATTAAACTGTGAATGTTTTCAATTTTCTAAGGACTCTTACAAAAATTTAAAATGTATCTATTAGTTCGTTCTCAAATATGCTGAAGGTGACAAACGCAATTCGGAATACATTCTCAAAGGATCAGATCAAACCTGCCTGGACTATGGTAGCCGTGTAATTTATTTAAACGAATAGAATGAGTTGAGTTGAGTCAAACGTTATAAATGAAATCATCTTTCTATTCAGAGGAGCATACAGGCTCCAGGCCTGATGCTTTCCTCTCTTTTGATCGAGAGTATGTGAGGATGAGTGGCTCGTCCCAGCACCATACATTCAAATTTGAATGATTTATTCTTGAGAGTATTATCCGGAGTGTCTTACGACTGCCATCAAGCTCGAAAATGTTTTTCGGCAAATCTCTATACAAAGACACTTGGAGCAATTTTTGATAGAGATCTTTGAGACGATCATCCTGAATGCTGACTTTAAGGAAGCGATAACTACATTTGGTTTTGGTCCTTCTACGCATTCAAAACGTTGGCCGAACGACCACGGTTCGATGACAACGTGAACAAGTGGACATTAACTCGTGTCAACCTGAGAACCTAGCCGGAAACTGTTCGACACATGAAAACAGATCAAAGGGACTGCTGAGACAAGGGACTACTAGAAAATAGATCCTTTCATCGTCGACGTCTGCCAATTCTCCAGTATAAATTTTTTCAGTGTCAGCATATTGTGCTTAGCGATTCCATTTGTCAACCGTTCTAAGCATTTCTTCGACAATTGGTTCTGAAGAAAGCTCTTCAATTTCACTGAAGAAGTCACCTTGCTGCTAACTCCAGCTTTTGCAAGAGAACAATGTATGTCAGGCATCATCCATTTCTTCTGTACAAAACACGCAGTCAGGTGACTGTAACCTATCAACGTTTTGCCCTTAGGACCGAAAATATATATGTCCACTTAAGAGCTGGGTCAAAAAGAAACCGGTCCTAGGACTGGATCACTGAGGACGTTCGCTGAGAGAGCGTTGTCTCTCTTCCCATTTGAGATCTTTTCTGCTGTCATCAATTCTGCGCAGCTATATATTTAGCGCCATCTCGTAAGAAGGGCGATGGGTATCATCCCTGGGATGCTATCCCAGGAACATAGTCCTGACCCATACAATAAAACTGACTGCACAGTCTCCTTGTTGTGGTGGGCCCTCTATTTTGGCCATTAATCGAGTGAGCGCCGTTGCATTTGCTCCAGCTTTGCCAGCTGTTGCCCTGTTTTGTTGTGAAAAACTCATCTTCGTGTCTATCAGGACACACAGGTTTTTTACTGCTGGTTTCAATTCAACCAGCGCGTACCAACACTGATAGGCCTTACTCTGGGTACTTTCTTGGGTTTTTTCCAGTTCCAGCGTGAAACTGTGGGTGGTAATCCAGTCCCTTGCTCGCCGCACTAGACTTTTTAGTCTGAGTTGCACATAGCCAACTGTGCGTCCAGTAGAAGGGATCAGGAACGGAGGAAGGATACTTCGTGAATCAAATCGAACCTGAATCAAAATCAAAAGTATTTCTTCATACTATTAATTAGAAACAATCCAAAAGTAAAACAATACAGTAGAGAAAAAAAAGAATCAAAAGAAAATAAAGAAGGCTTCAGAGCAGAAAATTATGAAGAAAGAAAATAATTTTTAAATTATTCCAATTAAGTAGAACCCATCACCTAAACTGATCGGGTACGGTTTACATGCATGTTTTGTAATTTTCCACATACCACCACCTCTACGGACTCTCTCTTTGGAAATTAAAATGCCTTTTTGAGTTGACATACACAATTTTTCTTATTTCGTATTTTCCACACAACATTAGTGTCACGGTTTTTTTATTACATTTTTATTTTATATCCGTCGATCTGCCGAGCTGTCGAGCATTGTAGAAAACACTTTTTTCTGTATTTTCCACAAAATATTTATGTAAAGCTTTGTTTTTGGTTATGAATATACACTCTAATTGTCGTTAGTATTAGCGCTATCAATATTCAACGCCATTTTACACTCCCTTCAATGATCCGAGAAACATTCAATACATTTTATTGTTTTTCAGCTTCTTTTTCATACTCAATTTTATCACCAGATGAAAGAAATTTAGACCCTTTACGTGCATGAAAGTACAAACAATTTCAAAAAAAATGGTATTTTGAATTGATTGATGTTTTGAAATTGTTTATACTTTGGTGATCTTGACAGTCTTAGCGATTTCCCATGCACGTTCAACGTCAAAATTCGGTTTCTATTTTTATTCCTTTTCTTCGAAAGCAAATTTCACCGCAAGTCGACCGAATCTTGAGTCGACCGACTTCCTCAATCCAACTCCTCCCAGACTCACTACACTGTCATCGACACATCCCGTTCCTGACATCGGTTCTCTCGTACTCCCGGGTACGTTATCCTTATCCTTTCATCCTTCGGTCAAGGTCGACTTCTTCAGTGCGGATTGAATGTGATGTAAATCACGGTAAAGAAGATGAAGTGAACGAGAATATTAAGGAGGATTCAAATCCAGTATCTTGGGGCCTACACGTCACCACAAATTCATGACGCGACGAGGCTCCTTCACCACCATGCATACAATACTAAGTAGAAAAACATCGAAGTAACAAGGAACAACACAATCGTACGGATAACCCAGACGTTGTCTGTTTCATACAGCCAGGCAAGAAGACTCTTTCATTGAGAGTCACCAATGTCTTTATATTCGAATCGTCTCCCAGAACCGTCCTCCAACAAAATTATGAACGAAGAAGATTCTGATGATTACTGGCTTTGTCCTTCCCATTCTCCCTTCTGATAGGCTTCTCCTGATTTGATTTTCACATGGTCATGGTCGGGTCGCTGTGTATAATTGTTCGCACTGAGTTGCACCGCTCCATCCTCAAAAGCATATAATTGAGGGAGGAGGGCGTACTGTGAGCCATGCTAAATTATGTGATACTTGAACTAAGTAAATAAGGTGAGAACCCCGTGGACTCATGAACACCTTATAAACTGCAAAACACGACTCCAGAAGGCTTTCATCCCACATACCACGATCGAGGTCTGTATACGCTCGGATGGCGTTCGGGCTAGATTGAGTGCACCTCTCCGAAGCACTTGCCTGTGGAAAATAAGAGGACGTCAAACAATGTTGAATCCCTGAGTCCAAATCATTCAATAGATTGAATAATTTGGCGACAAACTGTCGGCCATTATCGTAATGTTATCTCTCTGGGACCACGAACGTCAAAAACTTCTATTTATCGGTCTCTCTCTCTCTTTTTGGGTAAATCACTACCGACTGGCTTTGAGCCATATGCATTTTGTGTAGTGATGGGCCTTACCTGAAAGAGAACATGGAAAAGGGCCCATTAAGTTAACGAAATGTCACTGCATGGGTCTGTCAAAGCCCCGCGGTGCTCCCATAGGTGATCGCGGCGTGGAATTCGCAGGCCAAATTTATTTAAAAATAAAAACAATCCTCGTACGTTTCTCTACTATATGATCGGCCTGATACGTCCCATAGAAAAACAGTCGCGTCCTGCCACGTTTCGTGATGTAATTCTTAATACAAGTTTTAGGTATCCGCTGAACCACATGTGGCTCATGAACGTAGTTGTGCAATTCATATGCACGTTTCCTGAGCCACATGTAGTTCAGTGGACAGGCAACGTGATAACAATAGATTGAAGTTTATAGAATCGTACGTTTATTGGAACTTTCAAATTCAACGTTTGAATTTTTGAAAATATTTTTAATGAAGTTTTTAGAAATCGCTTCGTTATCCTTTAATCGATCTTTGCCTTGATTACTATAGGAACAATATTTTGCTCATCTCAGCCTGTTCAAAAGGACGAACATTAAAGGATGTTTTCGTGGGTAGAATTTGAACTGGTGGGAAGGAATCTTAAGAAAAAGCGTTATAACAGGAGGCTCGCATAGCTAGAGGTTCATCTAGGATGTCTTTCTGCCACTTTCGGTTTCTGTAGCTCCTTGTTGTTTGTTCGTTGCATGGTTAATTTCGACCTCAGTTCTTCGAAAATTCCATTGAAAGAAATTTAATAATAAGTAAATAGTCTAAATGGTATATATGAGGTTTCCCAAACCAATACGATTGCTGGTTAAGAAAGTGAGCAGTATATCCGCAAAAATAGTACATCATGCCAGCAAATTAAAAGTGCTCGAATGCATATAAAATTGATGCAGGATTTCCAAATAAACTTTTTTGTATACAAGTGTGCTTGTGTGGTCTGCACTGTAATACACAACGATATCTTTGGTAGAACTTGGGGGGAATAAATTAAATTCCAACAAAATTGATTTGAAAATCATTTACATACACTGACTACGAATAAGGTTTCCAACTTAAAACTGATCAGTCTATTAATTTAATGAATTAAAATTGGGCAATTTGGGCATTTCGATTTTCGAGGAGGACAAATTACACAAAGCACTTCCATTGCCCAAATTAAGAGATATCTTTATATTTACATATTTAGGGCGTTTTGCATGTAATGAATAAGAAACATATTAAACGAAAATTGACATAAAAAAGACGTGGAAATCCTGCAATCGACAGCTCTTCATTATATATGTACATATAATACAATAAATGGATCAAATCGAATCTTTCAATCCGTTTGTAACGAAAACCAATCAAGTGTTTGCTGATGCGATAGAGATATTTGAATTTCACCAAAGTTTTATCGGAAACATTTTATGAGTTTTTAAGCTTTTGTGTGGGCTGTTGAATAATTTTTATTTATTGCCATCAACTCGCTGGTACATGCTGGCCGTTTCTACTTAACAACAAAAATTAAATGTATATTAGTTCAAAATGTTGCCTTAAAAAATTCAATTAATAGGTATTAATTGCCGTCATTATGATTCTAATGAATAAGTGCTTGATTGGATCTGTCAGGAATGCGGCATCTACTAACGAGAATGAACTAAATTATTTCAAATAAATTTCCCTTAATGGATGTTTGATGATGCTTTGCATTTTTAAATCGTTTTCGAGAATGAGATTGTGGCCAGTATCGAAAAAATAAGACATATCAATTAACATTATAAATTTGGTATGCATAGGTCCATCAGTAAAACGAAATGAATACAATTTCAATATTTTTCAGCGTTAACGAGCTCTAGATCATCCCCGCATTAGGTTGCTTAGCAAAATTGTTTCTACCTGATTTGAGGTGGTTTATTATTCGTGCAGGTGTATTTGCCTTAATATTTGGCCTTAGAAAAATTCACAAGGATGCTGCTCCCCATTAGTTAATTAAACTATTTAAATTAATGGGCGTGCAGCTCTTTAAGTTTTTGTGTACCAACACGATTTTTTACGTATTGGGAATTTTTTTAATGTGCTTAAGTATTCACAATTCCTCGTTTTTAGCGTTCAATACGATGTTGATATACTTACAAAAGTCGATAATGAGGATCTTGGTAGGCTTATCAAGTTAATCTGAACTGAACTGTAAAAACATTGCCTTTTTTGTAGAATAAGTACTAAACTTAAGTACTCTTAAGATAGCAAATTTAAATGATATGCTAAGGTTCTTTAAAATCTGCGCACCGCTATGCCTGGGCAACATGCATCTCATAGGAAGTATCTTTTTTAGAAACCGGTGCATGTTGATGCTGTTCATACCACATGACAACCGTCCATGGTATGGATCGACTGCCCATTTAATTCTGCCCAATCACTTTCGATTTCCGTTAAATCATAGAAATGTCAGAATTTTCCAATACGCTCTAGTCATTAGACGGTCATTTTAGTGCAAGTCTTAGGATATATATAAAAGAACCGGTGGCACAATAAAATTTCCAATGGCCTTTTTTTGGTTTTTTCAACGAGGATAACGAAGAACACCCAGTAATTCAGCACGTCTTATGCATTTTTGCCAACTATGTTTTTTATCCATTTAGACGAAATTAAAAGTCCTGAATGGCAACCTGGTTTCTATGGCCGTTGCATCTTTTCTCGTGATATAAGGTCGAATGCAATAATACCTGAATCCCCCAGTCAAATCATTTTATGTATTCGTTTTACTAATAAAGAAACGTTTAGCATTGCGCTTTCGGAGTTCCTTATTCCTTTTTCGAGTTTGTGAAACAACAGTGTGACGATTGATCAAGAAGTTGAATAATACACTAAGGACGACATAGCAAATCTGCGCGGATGTCAATAAAATAAAAACAGAGTTGGGGAAAGATAATCCATCATTCGACGTAACCTGTCTGGTCGCTGCTTCGCCCTTCCTCATTTTGTCCCGGTCCCCTTGGAAACTCTTTTGGTAGCGCTATGCGCGGGAATCACTTGCGTTTCAACAGAGGTACTGGTCTTTTGCTCTTCCTCCGCTTTAAGCCATTTGCGTCTGTAGTGCCCGATTCAGTCTAAGAGCTCTTCCAGCTCTAAAATACCGTCCATAATGTCCTTGCTTATGTTTTTGTGGGTATAGCAGGAAGCTTTGATCTTTTTAACTGTGTTTCCTGCCTTACGCATGAGGCGTTCTTCTTCGTGACGATCCAATACAATGAGATTGTCCTGGGCCTCGTTTTGAGGTGGACTTTTTTTTGTTCGCGTCAGGATCTAGACCTCTCATGGCATCAGAAGTGTCGGTGGCAGCATCACGATCTGAAAAAAATGCTGTTGACCTTGCACACGGAAGGAAAAAAGGTGGGGATACAAAGTAACAGGAAGAAAACAAACACACGATCCTAACAAAAAAAATCACACAAAATTAGAAAACTTTTACGGTTTTGTAGGCGTCAGCGTATAACTTGTAAAAATAGCAACATATCAGTTGACGTTCAAAGAAGAATACAGCTCACACATAATACATTTTAGACAGCGCAACCAATTCTTAAGGACACAGGAATGCAAAGCTCATAAGGTCTACTCTCAGGGTTATATTAGGCCTGTGTTTATACTTCAGTTGAGTGAGACGAGGACTCAGACGCGTTTGAAAAAAAAAACACGGAATACATTTGCGGGGTAGCTCCACTGAACAAACGGAGGGTACATAAGTTCACCTATGCATGTCAAGAAAGCTTCATCGGTCAATCTGGACGTAAAATAAGAACAAGGTTTCATGCGTATATTAGGGTCAAGACGCAATAACTGAGTCTAACTTCGAAAACCTCATGATAAGTAACAAGTAACAGCAGCTATCGCTAGGAAAACGATGGGTATGATCCAGCATAAAGAACCGTACATGAAAACATGGAAACATACAAATCAAAACCTTCGACGGTGGGATCATAAATAAACAGACCAACTCTCAGTCGGACATAATATCATCGAGCCGCTGAAACGCCATTACAAAAATCAAAGGCGCTTCCAAACAACTTCTGATGAAAAAGAACTCCCCCATTATATAAAAACTACTGCTTTTTCCCACCTGAAGAAAAGTATCCTTGCCTGCTTGCACAATCATTGGACCTATAAATAAGGACATTTAACTGCCACAAACATGAAATGAGAAACTACAATGAAGTTGGCCACATACCAAAAGACATACGTGAACAAAAAAAGGAAAAAGGAAACGACGCTATTTCTGCAGTGGGTTGGCCATGTACTACGAATGATTGACGATTGGATACTTTGGAAGTTATTCACAATGAAGGCCAATAGGAGGGAAACCCCTTAAACGATAGTCGGACTTGGTAAATGAGCATAGTGAATTTGTACTTGGATTCACAACTAACTGCGCAACGCGATCAATGGGCACAGACTATCAATGGGCGATTTCACATAAGAGAGACCAATGCTAAAAGGGCTGTAGCGTCGCAATGAGTTCAACGAAGGAACGAAACTGTTTTACATCCCAGTATCCAAAAACTAGAGAAAAGAGTAGGTACCAAAAGTAGGAATTGTGAGTATTCACCAGTAAGGAATTGATAGTATTCACTACTCACAAACAAAATTTACGTTGAGGAGCCAAACCACCCCAGTGTCGAGGGAATGGTTGCCCCTAGAAAGCGAAGCATACACAATTAAAAGATTCCGAATATTCTCCTTGTACCGTTGAATCAAGCTAGAAAGGAAAACAGCGGAAAAACATCCGACAAAGTCTTGCAATTAAGATTCAGCAATCATGGAAGATTTATGTAACGTATTCGCGGACTTTTAAGAAATCGACTGCACAAAGGAAATGATAATACATTTTTTTTCTTTTAACAACGCTAACAAAACATCATCTTTATTTATAGCTACATTATGTTCGCGTAAATAAATATCACATCCTATACAAAATTGACTCATTTTTTAACACCAATATCCAAAAATTTCAATATGTTGTCAGCTCATAATTTAACTGCTTTTATTTGTTAGCTCCCCCGTGGATAAAATTTTAATAGAATTTGTTTCTTTTTCACTTGAAAACCAAATGTTGCCTATAAAATATATCAAAATACAAATCGGGCAAGGAAGAATCGAAGTTCGAATGTAATCAGCGAAACCGCTCACGGTAATAAAACGTCGAAATTATTTTGTCATAGTTTCATTGTTTACGCTCCAATATAGTTTAATTGCGTTATAATTCTTCTAAATAAAGAATAAAAAAGATTATTCTTTGTAAATCGAAAAGGAAAATGTAATATTTCATATTTTTTATCGCGACAAAACTAACATGCATAAATAAATATTAATTTTTTATTTAGTTTTAAGCCGTTGTATGGCTTGAATGGCATATAAACGCGTTAACGAAAGGAAATTAACAGATATTTCAAAAGAAATAGCGCCAAGACATAAAACATGATGTTTCAATAAAATAAATACAATACCTGATGGATCTATAAAATTTAATGCTCAAATTTTTTCTACTCATATGATAAAGATAATTTAAACCCTGATTATTCATGTTAACTTTAGAAAGTTATATCTTGATTCAGATGTTTATCATGATGATGATAATGATATTGAATTGATTACAAAACAAGATATGATATCAAGAGAAAAGGAGTCCTATTGGATAGTTCATTCATAAACAACTTACGTGATAAGCCTACAAAATGAAAGATTTGTTTCTATGAATAGACGAAAGATTGGACTTTCGTCGATTCAGGAATAAAATCCCATAAGACAAACTTATCGAATGAGTTCCTGCTTGCGAAATGAATATTTATCGAGAACAGATACTAGTCCTAATTTGCATACTAAACACTAAATATGCTCGATTTGGTTTCTGCAGGGGGCATTTCACATTTTGTGAGAACGTTAAAAACAATTAAAGTAATTTGCTTGTTTGTGTCTCCAAAAGTAAATATTTATTTCAATCTGTCCAATAAAAAACCAATGGAATAGCAATTAAATTGAATGCATTGGCGTCGTTCATTTTCATTCAATTATATACAATTTTCGTGTAATTTGTATGTAAATAAGCTCCCAAAGAGATCTTGAAGGTTCATTACAGTACAAATAGCATAGAAGAGCGTATTAAAATATGACATGTTTTTCACCATGATATAGTCGCGGATACAATTGCTCTTAAACATGGATGATGTTGGAGTTAAAAATGCTTACCTTCTTTTGAGCAGGCCTATGGTTCAAGACCAACTAATGAGAGTTGTGTACTTATATTGCTAGTCTGAACGGAAGCTACATAAAGTGTTAACACCCTTGTGTGACATCTTGTTGACAGAGATAGCAAATCTACGAGTGTATTCAGTTTGTAGTTGTATTGTAGTTTGTATTGCGTTTCAATGTAAAAGCTTTGTGATGTTTACTCCGGTTTAATGCTAAAAACTAGAGAAAGTTTATCTTGACAAATATAATTCCACTTCTTAGGTTCTTAACGTTTGAAACGTAATAATGGGAGATTTTTTAATCATTTTGAATAACTTTTTATTTATAATCACTCTTAAAAATCAGTTTATCGAAATAAGAAACTTAAGAAAATTTAAAATCATTATAAAAGTTTATAATCTTAATTTTGTCAAAAATGGCCAAGCCCCGTCTTCAAAACAACCAACCAACCCTCTCCCGTAGGGTAGAACGGTGCACCCTATAGGGCAACATGGGGCGTGGAAAAAATATTCTTTTTTTGATTGAAAAACTGGCAAACACGTCGTTTATCCCAGCACAGCTGCAGTTTGCGCACTTCCCACAAAGGAAACATGTGGGACATCCTTGATCTGAATCCAAGTAATACCCATGGCAGGAAAAGCAAATAAATAAATCTTATTTTGATCGTTGTCACATTCTATCGGTCAATTTTGTTTTTTTTTTGCTTTTCTTCGTATCCTTTTTCTATGCTAAATTGGTTTTTTTTATTTTTTGTTTTTGATTTTTCTGTTACATTCTTTCCTTTCTTGTTCCTTTTGTTATCTTTTGTCAGTTTCTTTACTTCACTTGTTTCATCACATTCATTCATTTATACGGGGAATTTATTAGAGCTGTCTGTGCTCGTTTCCTTGTTTCACGTGTATTTTTGTAAGTTGCAGGATAAGGCACTACTTTCTCAAAACTGAAAACAGAGAATACTGATGGTGATAGAATAGTTGGACTTTGTTCTGTTTTAAAGGTTCCTCATCCAAGTGGAGCACCCGGGACGAGTCTCAGCCTCAATCTTAAATTGCTTCATGAAGACTGACATGCGGTATATCAGCGGTTCGCCAGTGGCTGCCTTGGCAGAACCTTCGATTGCTGAAAATTATGTTGCAGGCGTTACCATTTCATGGACTTGTATGACAGGGACAACTAATGACACCAATAATTTGTTGGTTGGTACCGAGGCCATCTGATAACAACAGAAACGGTCCATCAAGTATGTGCTTCGCTAAATTTAATAAGGTTCGTGCGTCAGCTAAGAAATAATACAGCATTCATCCATCCAGAGTCACTGCATCAACCCTAGGTTCAACAGCAGCATTCAAGATTAGCTATATTAAAGATATATTGGTCACTAGCACACAAGCATTTTCTTTTAGTTCTTCTCCTCTGCTCAGAAAGAAAACTATTTTTTCATGCAATTACTTTGGAATTTGTTTTAGGTACAACTGAAATTTCCGCTTCAACGCAATTCTAAATTCTATTAGATGAAAGTTTAACCGCATCATGAAAAGTGCCGAGGAAGTTAAAAAGAATTGCCCAACAGCTTGTTTGATAAACCCAATGGCATGTGGAGCTACAGTGTTTTCTGGATTTCGGATAACTAAAATCCCTGCCACCAATTTTGCCAACTTCTTTTATTTTTTTAAAAGTCATAATATGTTACTTGTAATTTTTACACCAGTGCTAGTGCATATGAATGCCTTTAAATCATTTGTTATAAGTCCGTAAAGACAACCCTCCACATCAACTTTATAGTAACAAATTTCTTTTTCTTCGTCATCAGAAAGAATTCATTTTTTGAGTTGCAGCGGCAGCTGAATCTTCAAGGAATAAACTAACTTCTTTAATTGTCCTTTTCAGGGTCGTTTGCAGCACAGATTTTCACAAATAATTTATACCTCATTTTCCCTTTAACTACTGCATCATTCAGACTATCTCTCTCCAATTCCACCTTTCCGTTTTTCTTTAATGATTTTCTTTTATGGAATCAAAGTGGAATCAAAGAAATCATTTGAATTTTTTTCAAGAAACCGCAAGGGCATCTGAATAAAATTATATTATTTAAGCCTAATCAAAATATTGAAGAAAACATATCCTTACGTGTAATCATTATTAAACGAGAACAACTTTTTTAAATCGGAGTGTGAACCCTGGTGTAATCATTGATAAACAAGAATAACTTTCAATCAGTACTTTACAACTCAAAGTAAAGTGCAAAACACAGTCAATGTAAAACACGAAAATGACAACTAAAATGACAAAAATTGAGTTGTTGGCACTATGGCAAACACGCATGGACTCACAAACTGGTTACTATTGAAGTTTCGTGTTGCCAATGACACTCGGTACCCCGTGTTGCTGGCTGCCCTGTCCTACCCTTCAATCCCCTTCTTAAACAATTTGGTATTTTGAATAAAATAAGGTATTACTATGCTAAAAAAAATTTCGTGTGTCTTTAGTCCTGAAAAAAATCATTTAAACGTCCTCGCTAGAGAGGAGGTGGATGCGCCATTGATAGTTTTCATTATTGAACGGTTCGGAGAGAATAGCTAAAATTAATCATTTTATTTTTTAGTTAAAAAACCAACTATATGAAATTTCAAAAAATAAGTAGTAAATTATTAATATGATTTATATTAAAAAGTCATTACTTGTTTTTCTTGGATACAATAGAGGCACTCACTGTTTATTTTTTATAGTTTATAGTATGGTATCGTGCATCACAAAACGGTGTATCAAGCCAACAAGAATATATTCGATTAGAAATATTATGTCAAGTAGGTTTTTTTTCAGATAAAGTTCCGTGAGGTATTGCCCACCAAAATTTGTTTATGTGAAAACTCGGGCAATTTGAATTTAAGAATCTGTTCGAGATACTATATTACGAAAATAAATTCCTGTATATCATGCTTGATCTTCTTTGTTACCAAGAAGGAATCTATCACACATATTCTACATACCCATACTATTATATTCCGCCTCCAATAACAGAAATCACTAATACTAGTTGTATGGAATTTTATCACCAGTAAAGATACTCTAAACAAGTTTCCCAAAGAACCAGAAAATATGAAGATAATGCTGTTTGACATTCCTAGATTTCATACCTATTTTGCTTGCCTAAATTCGTTAAAGCAAAGGAATCGGGTACAAACCCAATTCGTAATCAGTTAAATACCTGTACGTCGAATATCCTTCAGGTTTTTCAACACCGGAGTTATTTTGTCAGGACCTTGATCATTTAGGTACAATCTAAATTTATCGCAATGATTCATGATATTGGTGCCTGGAAGTCATTATTTTCTAAGTATTCTTTCTGAAGTTGCGCGGGACTCACTTACGCTGGGAAAAGTTTATTTGCTTGTTCAGGAAGCCACTCTGTTTCTGTGTTCTCTGGAAGATTCTATCCTGCGAATCCCTTGCAAATGTACCTTAAAGGCTCTTTGGGCAGAAACCTATTATCTAAACCTAGAAAGCTATTTTTTTCTGTTTCGAACCGTTTTTGATACTACCGAGACTTACACGAAAAGTTTCCTTTATTATATTGTTTATTAGCTTATTAAAAATAACCAAATCTTAGAAGTGACCTCTGCGATATTAGTTTTTCGTTTGTGCCATGGTTACACGTAGAGTTAGCCCCGCATTAAAATAAGGCTGTTAAGCGTATAAAATACAAAAATGAGCAACCAAAGTTCTTAACCAGACGAAAATGATAGTAATTTTACTCGAAGTGGCGCATTGGTTTTATTTGCACCTTTATTATGTGGGATTAAGTGCAGAGAAATACCATGGAACCCCACATAAATGGTAGTCGCGGGAAACTTCTTCCAAAGATGAGAGACTAAGAGTGATCGCGGACTCAATTCGACGGACTCAATTTTACAAACCATCCTCTGGAGCGAGGTTTCGACCACGGAATAGCCCATTTCATAGAAAGCCTACATTTGTTACGGAACCTGCAAGAAATCTTGGAATTGAATAGGATCTACGGAAACTATCTTGCAAACGAAAAACGGGCTTTGACGTTAGATCCTTGAATTCCAAATCCTTGGCATATTCACTGCAGTAGTTTATGAAACGAAATGGACTGGAAACAATTGGAAGTGGCCTACATTGTGGATTAAAGCTGTAAATGAGCACTTCTGCGAGTTTCTGTTTCAAGAAAATTTCTTCAAAATTGAATTTCTTCAAACAACGCCCACGCTTCGATCAAAGGTGAGAATGACGAACCCAGGGAAGTGCTCTGCAATCATCGGAAGCACGTTTCGATTCATTGCCCACTAACTACGAAAAAATGATTCTGGTGAACTCTCATGTTAAAGTCACCAATGAGCAACCTTATCAGAGAACATTTATAGGCTGTAGACTCCATTGCCAAACCGATGTTAGCGGGCAACGCCTAATTGACTTCACACGCAGAAGAAATCTGACCCACACCGATGCATACAGAAGATGATATGTGGGAAACCTTCAACCAAATCTACCATTTTCCGATCCAAGAACGATAGTCCTCTCGCATGCTGGTCGTTCACATGTATCGAGGAGTCAATTTCAAAGCGGTCAACAACAAAGTGGAACTAATATCAAGCACTGACCCTGCGAATTGAACACTTTTCTAATGTAATGATATTCGACTCCAATTTTTGAGATGCAGTCTAAGCAAAACTTGTTGGAGATGAAAGATATGAGAGAAAAAAGAAAGCCAACCATCTGGATCCCTCCACTCACGTGCATCATTTGATTAACAAGCTCTCTATCTTGCAAAGCTCGCATTATTTGCTCCATTTGAATATTCGTTTCTTTTTCATCATTACGCCCTTCGAAGTACGAGCACTTTTTAAGTTACGTTGAGTTAAAATCAATGTATTGATGTCATATATCAAAGGCATAGTCGACAAACACCAGACCCTATGAAAATTTGACATACAAAGGTTCCGAGCGGTGTTAGTGGTGTTAATCATTCACTGAAAACTGTAAAGGAAGATGCTGTGCTGTGGTGTCGAAAAAGAAAAGATTGATTGGATGATGAGTGCAAAGATACGTTGGACAGGATTATTCAGGCATTCAGACAACATGCAGTCTAAAAAATAATAACAAAATGAGAAAATTTTGAAAATCGAAGTACATGAAGGAAGGAAAAAAATATACTTTAAAAACTGATTGAGAAGTATGAATGTGAGCCTAGTGAGTAACAACATGTAAGAAATCTCTAAATAAGTAAAAAGCCTGAAACGGAGATATCAAAAGACTCAAGTAGTTCCAGAAGACAAAGTTTTCATCTGAATAAAAACATAGCGAGTCCTGAAGTGCGAGACCAAAGCAAGCCGATTATCGAGTAATGTTGAATTTGAAATTAATAAGTCTCAAAAGTTGTAAAATTGCGGAAGATGTAATGAAATGGACATTGTTTTTATGTGGATGCCAATCTCGTGCGGAAAAATAGCGGGTACCAAAAACGACATTCGTAAGGATATTCAATTGTGTAGGCTAGTGGGAAAGCCAAATTTGATGACAGAACAGCATCTAAAGGTACTAAGCCTAGCATCATAACGCTCAGAATATTAGGGAAAAATAACCAACATAAACCGGAACGTGTTTATTTAACTCCAACCACATACCCATGATGGTAAGCCAACCAACTGCATCAAATGAAAAATCGAAAACACCAAACCAAGAAATATCTTGCTCAACATACATAAAACTACCTTCAGTCCTGATCTAGCGAATATCTATGAAACAATACGCTATCACATCGACTCAAATTCAACTTATCAAAAATACAAACACCTTTTCAAACACATCTCACATAAAAATCTAAAGAGACAAACAATAAACCCACCAGATTTTACCCAGAAAGAACCTCATAGCACACCCAATGAAAAAAGAAAATCTACGGCTCCTGGATAAAATAAAATAGAGAAAATAGCGACTGTTGTCAGTTGTAGCATAAAGAACAGGGAGAAGAAAAAGCAGGAAATTACCACCATGAATCCAGGTACTATGATCAGTGGAGGCTGATGCTTAGACACTTGCAGCTTTCACAAGCCTTACCATTGTTTGACGTACAATAAAAGCAAAACAATGACATTCGTCACGAAACTGCAAAAAAAATGTAAACTGCTAATCGTCACTGGTTTGTTTTCAGGCATCAGCTGCTAAAGTTTATTTGAAATTGATACCCTATGGAATATATTCCCGATTTGAAATTAAAATGATTCGCCAAATTTAAAGGTTTTCAAATCTAAAGCTACAGATTGCTTGACAGCTGTCACGCGTTTTATGGTAAGTTTCATTTGACATTTTATTATGCATAGGTTGACACCTGAACAACGTCTGCAAATTGTGCAGATTTACCTTGAAAAAAAGAGGTTTTGTTTAAAGAATTCATCTCGCACTCCTTCTATTTTATGGGAGACATAATCGTCCATCAAAATTATTAATTCGATTTACCATAGATGATTTCCGCACTACTTAGTAGTTTACTCTCGCCGATAATATGCACTCATGCAGACGTCGTACAGTGTGTAATGAATAAACAACGTAGAGCGTAGTATTAGTGAAAACCAAATGAATCCATTCGACAGCATGCTCAACAATCAAACATTTTCGCACTTGCGGGCAGTGCAACTCGTGCAGGAGTTGAAGCTAAACAAGAACCGGGCACGGTGTAATTAGGCTGTATAGGCCCAAGAACAATTTGCTGCAGATCACGAATGTCATAAAGAAGCTTTGTGTAGTGACAGCGCTCATTTCTGTTTGAATGGCTACGCCCATGAAAAAAATCTGTCACAATTGGAGTGATAAGCATCCACAACGGTTGTCAAAACACCATGATATCCGGAGAAAGTGTTTTTTGGTTTGTTTAATGGGCTGGTCGAATCGTTCGTCCATATATCTTCAAAAGTGCTGCTGAGAATAATATACAGTCAATGGTGATCGATATATACATATGAACAATGACTTTCTCATTCCTGAGTTGACTGTTCCGCTAATGCTGTTTGGACAGAATGGCGTAATTTGTCATGCTCTCATGCGACCATTGACTTATTGAAAGAAGCATTTCATGAGCACATAATTTTTTGTCTCCGACCTGTGAACTGGCCTCAAAGATCTTTTGATTTTGCCCCGTTTGATAATTTCTTGTGGAAAAACGCTAGATAACTTATCTGTGCTAACTAGTCTGACACGGTTGTCCATACCGAAAGGCAAGGTTCGTCGTGTAATCGGCGGAATACGGCCAAGAAAATAGGTTAGAGTGTTCGTAAATTGGACTTTCCAGTTGGACTTCTTACATGCCACTCGTGGCGCTCACATCATATTCATATCATATGTATTCAAACTAAATTGACCTATTGTATGTTCATAACTTCATGTCAGAATTTTCTACCAATCTCTATAAAATGCGAGTCCGGCAATACTTAGTTGGAGTGCATTTTTTGGATAGCCCTTTTTAATTGTCGAGCTCAAAAAAGTTGTTCCTCTGATATGATTCCAGCGTATTTCACAACCCTGATGGAAGATGTAACGGCCAAAAATAAATAATGTTATGTTCTCCACTTTTATACAATCCCGATACAATTCCTTTTATTTTAAAGCATTCAGTCTTCAGTTCGGTGCTGGAGGGACCTTCAATAGGAATGCGCAAGAAAACCATTACGAAAACTGACCTTAAAAGCTGCTGCAGGCCGCGGACGAACGTTAAGATCATATTTCTAAATCAAATATGAACCCCTGCTCAGGCCACCATGATCCGAATGACAGGAAATTATGACAACGTGTATTTCTTAACGTAGCTCTGATATTTCGAAGACGTTCATTTCAAACAAAAAACAAAATGGGAAGTTTTTTTGGTAGGATTTTTGAACTGTAATTTTGGCTTGCCAATAAAAACTGCGGAAGCAAAGAAGCAAACTCATGCTTACAACGGTTGTATAGACAGGGTATTCGCTGAGTAAGTGTAGAGAGTAGTAAATTATTATTTTCAAATTTGATATATCAAATATTCTTTTTCAATCAAGAGGATTCTGAAGTTAATTAGACTCGCATCGAAACATTGTTTTTTTTAAATTTGAAGACTCTGTTGTAAGCACGGCACCCTCTCTGATACTGATACTGGAATACTGCGCTTCGTGATTCCTTCCCTTGAAGTCTACAAAATTATTCAGATAATTAGACTGTTTCGTGCTGAAACCTTAAAAATATATTTCTAATTCAATTTATTTTTAAGCCCATAATATTGATATAGACGGAAGATTGCATGTTTGAAACACTTTACCCAAGAATAAGAGCTCGAGATATGCAGTTTTTTTCCAAAATTGTAACGAATTTCATGAATGGAAATCGAAAAGTTATCTGCATAGTCTCATTACATTCGAAGAGCACTAAGCAAATATCAACTGCGAATTAATATCATCCGTAATCAAATACTTCCGTAGAATCTTGTCAGCCTGACTGCAGGATAAATGCAAGACTTAGAAACTTTTACAAAAGCATCTTACAATCGAGTTCCATTTATAGTGAAGGCACACATTTCAATCGTCTTTTCAATAAGTTGCCCATAATCCTCCTGGAAACTATTTACACAATCCCCATTTCAATCTCATTTCAAGCAATTCACTTGCATAATTTCCTCGTATGCATTTCCCGCTAACGGCATTTCCCCCGACACATATGTACCACATCCATGTACATGCACTAGAAAGTATGTTGCCATTTGCTACTATTCACAGAGACATCATAAATCGTGGAAACTTTTTCCTAAACTGTTTTGTACAATACAATGGCTTAAAGTTTTTAGCAAACTTAGTGGCATTGGAACGTCCCCTGCAAAATGTCGTCAGCTTCGTTGCTCTAAGTTATGTCAAGCAAAAAATAGTTAAAGGCTACGAAAGCAGAATATAGGATACTTTCCAAGAAAACTTTCACCGTACATAATTTTTATTCCTTATCCTATTATGCACGTTGTTAGAAATTCGTTTTGCTACGAATCCTTGGAGTTACAACTACAGTGTGGAACTTTTATGAAACCTATTGGGTAAAATAATGAGAGTCTTGCAGTATTTCGAATCTATACTGTTAGAATTTTCCTGAAATTTTACACAGATTCGCAAACATTCCTTTTTATATCTGAGTTGTTGCTTTACCGGCATCCTGGCATGCCGCTTGTGCTGCTTGAATGTTTGGTAACCGTTGAATGCAAGGTCACAGTCAAACCTAGAGTCGTTAAGCAAAGTAGTGTGCGCAAATAATAAAATGGCATGTGAGTGCATTTAGCCGCTTGGAACGTGCAAGGATACAAATTGTGGGAAATCTGCAAAGTTTCGTCCCGTACTTTTTTATAGCGCTCGATTCGCCATGTTGCACGCTACTCTTGTGTTGAAGCAAATTGTCCGTGAAATTTATAACCACAGAAATTTATACAGAACCATTTTATTACTCAGACTTAAAGTGCTCGTTGCAAGTTATCCTTATATGTGTTTGCAGCTATTATCTCCACTCTAGGACGAACGAATCGCACTGGTGTCAGCCACTCAAGACGCTTTATGCAAGCGAAACTAACGCCTGTCTCCAAATGTTCGGGAAACGCCTTTCACTTCATGTATTCGCAAAAATCATCTCTCGCTTCCATTACCGCTTATTGCACAGAAATAGAATAAATCACTAATAAAAGGATTTTCCTTCGCATTCAGAAAACTTTACGAATGCATTCCGGAGTAATCTTGGTTGAACAAACTGAATGGGAAGAAGTAGGTTTTGAGGTATACAGCATAAGAGAATCTGAGAGGTATCAGAAGTAAGAAAAAAGGAATACTGTGGCAAATGGAAATGTGACGAGAAAAATATTGATGGCACGTGATGCGAGTATCAAGGAGCTCTTAAGTACTTATGCATGACTGGAACGTTTAATAAAATTCCTTCAAGGGAAAGAGTTACTTTAAGAATGTATTGAAGTGTGCAATTGAAGCTAGTACATTGAGTGCTCAGCATTACCTTATTAAGAATCGCTCTCAATTCTGCTGAATGCTTTTCATGACGGAAATGATGATGTGGTACACTCTGCTGTAAGGATATCGAAAACAATGTAAAACAAGAATTTATATTGGTTGAATAGTAGTCTTAAATGCAAAATGAATCACTTTTCAAAAGCCGCAAGCAATTGGAATTTTTTCACATTATTTCAATTGTTAGTTTGAATGGGTGTGTATATGAGTATCGCAGGAGAAAATGTCCTTCATATTCTTCCTAAGTGTAACTTGTTCTCATTCATTCTCATGCGGATCCTTGTGGAGAACCCTTTTCGAACAAATTTGATTAAGAAATTTGTTCGATAGTACTCGCAAACACGACTTCACTCGACAGTTCAAGTAAATCCGCGAATTAGAAAGTGCAAAATGGACAACCATCAAAAATTGAGGTTATGGACTCTTTTCACGGCGAGTATTCTCTCTGGTATCCGGACATGATTCACATCAACCTGTTGAATTCGATGAACACATTGATTTCTTTTATACTTAATCCTTCCAAGGATGATGATTCCAGAATCTCCAGTCAATGACAGTTTGAGAGATGTAAGTAAACACATTAAGGATAGTGAGGTAGTTAGTGTACTTTACCTTCGGTGCAACAGAAAAAAGCTTCATCCCTTGATGGTGAAGGTGATATTTGAATTTGTGTTTTAAATGTTGTTGTCGGGACAGCAGAAGAAATGAGAAAGGCGCTGCTAATAGCACGAAAGGCAGATGTGGCGTTTGAATCGATCATGGTTGCAACCATCGTATATCCACACACAGCGCGAGAAAATTTGGATACCTTGTTGGGAATAGTAATGAAAGGGTGAGCCCCGGCCGAATTTTTTGAAGGGCTGTGGGCTGTGACTGAAGACTGTGAAAGAAAGCTGGTGCAGAGCTGGCGAGTGGACCATCGACGGGGACTACATAACCTCCACCACTCCAGCTCTCCGTGGTGGTTGCTGCCGACTCTTTGATCGAGAGAAGTCAAACATGGCGGGGAAACATAGGGTTCTTGCTGGAACATCACTTATGGCTAACAGGCAGTACAAAACTCTGAATACGCTACACCTCAGCAAAGAGTGAAAGGAGCCCCCAATGTTTTTAAGTACGGAGGAAGTTTTTCTTATGAATTCCCCGGTTCAGTTAGCGCTTTCCTGGAGAGAGCGGAGGAGCTACGGATGGCTGAAGCGGTCTCAAAGACACAATTATTTAGGGTTGCAGCAGAGCTATTCAAAAGAAGGGCTCTTACTTGATTTTATTCAGTGAGCAAGCGAGTGCTCAGTTGGGATGACCTATACCGTGAGCTACGGAAGGAGTTCCAAATCAAATTATAACACTAAACTATCAAGAGAAATACAGAGCGGATGAAGAAAAGGGAAAGGTAAATCGATTGGAATTTGCGATAATGGATAAACTTTTTCGGCGTTTCCTAACTCCGTGCACTAAAGGAAAAAAGCTGAAAATCTTGGAGAACAGCATTCAACCGGTTAAACAGAAGAAATTCGTGATTGCGTCAATCAAAAAACTGGTCACACTGATATTGCAACTTGGGGGTACTCGTGCTTTAATGGATGGTTTCATACCACCTCCTAGTCAAAGATCTGCGAAACTACTGTAACCGAATGAAGCTTACGTAGAGAGAGGTTCAATTGTACGCTACGAATTCGACAAGCTTGGAAAAGAAGAGTGTACGCTGTGCACGTGAAAGCACGCCGCAAATGCCCCGAAAGTTTTTTCATCCCAGACTTTGTTTTACTTGAGGGCGAAAGTGTAAGATACGCGCTTAATGTCTTGCCTGTTCCCAAAAAATGTCATCAGGATCTAACCAACCATCCAGACCAATACTACTAATTTGCAGGGAGACGCATCAGGTGCTCAGCAAACTGGACACCATTTCTACGGAATAGAATGGAATCGAGATTGTCGTCTTCGAGTACCTTTTCAGGCAAAGAGCGTTGGCGGCAGCTTCAAAGCTAAGGGTGGACCTACCCCCTTCGGAATGCGAGACCGTGGTATTGGTGGGTAGTGGGCCTTGCCAGGGATAAGGTAAGATCTGATTGCTCATATGGGAGAGAGGACGAATGAGATGGATAGAAGTCCTAGCTGGTTCTAAGAGCACTTCTTCTAAGACACTTTTCAGTCATTTATTACAGAGGTTGAAAGTCTTCAATGGTTTGATGTCAGCATCAACGTTATGAGTGGGAGCTGGGATTTCGTATGTGAAGCAGTTGCTCCCACTTTAATCCACTTGTATAATCGCCAGTTGTAAACAATGGAAGAAGAAAAGCTATTCTAGAACGTGGTAGAAAGGAATTCCTCGACATAGACGAGGTATTGTTCCTTGTTGGAGCACTTTATCAAAACCAATTCAGCAATTTCTAACCAAAGATACTATTAATAACTATGAATTAATCGAGACGTTCAGGATGGGAGCTGAGTGGTGAAACAATTTTCCAGAGCTTGGTCTTCACTGGTCTTAATCGTAAAAAAGAAGGACGTTTCCTATTGTTCTTGTATGTCTGCTACTACAGATGGCACTGAGATATCTACTGCCTGCTACTAGAGAAACTGCAAGATGCAGTACTTTTCCAATCTGGATATCAAATCAACACATTGGCAAGTGCCATTGGCTATGAAGTTCCATGAGTACACCACATTTAACATATCAGGAAGGGGACTTTTTCAGTTCTGCCAAATGCCCTTCGGATTGGCAAAAGCCCTGTACTAGAAGCGACACTTGATCGACACATATCATTAGACCAGCTCTGAAATCATACGTATTCACGCACTAGACGACATCATCATCGTGATGTCAACGTTTTAGAAGCATGAATAAATCCTTCAGGATTCCTTCCGACTTTTACGGAAAGCAGGCTTGAAGTTAATTACGGAAAAGAATTTTTCAATCAGGGATTGTTAAGATATTTGGACTACGTGGTCAATCAGCATGGGTTGATCGTTGATCCAGAGATGGCTGGGGTGCATGTTAAAAATTCCGAGGCCCAAGACCGTAGAGCAGGCCCGCCAGTTTCTAAACATGGTCTCATCGTACAGGCGGTTCATACTTGACCATGCTTCCGTGGTGTTCTTACCAGTTCTTTCCAGTTCACGGTTGTAAAATGGAGACTCAACATTACTTCCATTGCAGCTGTAATCCTTAACATACCACGATACTCAACGCCCTTGCCGGATAGTTCCTTTATGTCTTAAAGTTCTTATATCCCTCTCCTTCGCGACATGAGGAGTCAACTTTGGTTTTCTGTCCTGGATGAAGTTTGTAGATTTCATATTGGGATAGTTTGAGCAAGATCAGTGGGTGGGTAAAAGTTACTAGTCACAATCACAATCTTTCACATTTTTCACAAACCGTTTCACATTATTGTACAGGATCCACTTTTCCTCTCCCGTAATCATCCGTTGAAGAAATTCCACATTTGCCGAGCATGATGGGAAACCCAGCAATGCATTCTGCCTTTTTGTGTTTCAGTTATTTTCATTTCAGAAATCAGCCCAGGGAAATTCCTCTCAAAGATGTTAAAACAGTTCAAGCAAGAAGAATGAGATTACAGTGACTATAAAATATTTGACGATGTGATTTTGTGTCGCTGGAACGAAAATGATGAGGTCACGATAGCAACCAACTTTGAAAACTAGGACTCAACAAGTACCACTTGCTGGTCGAATGGAAAAAATCGAAAATCTCTATTTCATTTATTACATTAAATTACATGGACATTATATTACATTTATTACTATTACATGGACGGAGGGGATAAGTGCGATCAAGCTGCTGCGAATCATTGGGCGAGAATACGAATCAGAAAATCGTGGTGGCCAATTTTCGCCTCCTTTTTAGATTTATCGGTGGCTGACTGTTGGTTACTTGTCAGAAAAAGTAGCCGAAGTAAGGAAACTGAGTCCCTACTTGCGTTCAGAACGCATGTGGCCCGGAGCTTGCTGCTCTTACATGGCACTACACCGCACGAAGCGGATAAGCCAGCCAACCCCTTAATCCACTACAAGATTTGAGGGCAAGGAACATTTGGTTGTTCCCATAAACAAGAATCGGCGCTGTACAAATCAATGTGGAGGAAAGTCGAAGTTCAAATGCCTGAAATGTGATGTAGGGCTTCACCGAAAGTGTATTATTGACTACCATGTGATTCATTATAATAATTAAGCTGTGTATGACCAAAGTGCTTTTTTGTAATAAAATTGTCTAACAGCCCAATCGTATTGTTCATTTCAGACACTTATCTTAAAGTGGTTTATGGTTCCATCGGGCATAACGATTTGTCGGACGGGTCACAAAATTTAAACCTTTATTTAAGCTCTTAGTTTTCTAGCTGGAACGCCCTCCACTGACTTTCATTTTGCTTAAACGTCAAATTTATTCTGTAGAAAAAAACTTTATGCAGTAATGGGTTGAATCTTTTTACATTCTCTTGAACAACTTTTTTCGACTTTTTCATGAACCTTACAGCCCCTACAAAGGACTTTCTATCGGTCTTTTTGCTGCGTGCAAAAAGGCGGCTTTGAAATGGTTCGTATTAACTTCAATCGTAGCAGTTTTAGTGTTTGCTTGACAAAACGTCGATATAGACTGGCATTTTTTAACAAAGACTCTAAAAGCAGAGGTTTCCTGAACCGAAACATATAGATTTGCCGTGACCTTCATAGAACGCCCTAATAGTTCTTGCTCACACATTGGAGGAAAAATTGAAGGATCAGACCGCTTGCGGACAACTGGTTCGTAAGGCAAGTGCGCGTTTTGATCTTTCGCGCTGTGGATGAAGAAAATAATAATCTCGTAGTACACTGTCCTATCAAAGGATTCACATAATACTCACCTTGTTTCTAACTGAAAAACATTAACAACAATTTCATTCGAAATAAAACGCCACAAATATCTATTTAGCATTTTCCTTTCAGTTTATTTAACACGATTTGGACTAGTTGAAATTTACATAATTTCAATTTACTTCATTTTTAGTTATTTCCATCCTTAATGAATTTTCTTACAATAAATTGATGTTTAGCATTTATCTTATATTTGCCTTCAAGAGTTTTATCAATTTGTCTTACACTTAGAATAGAAGCATTTTAGATTCAGATATTTGTATTTTTGATTTATTGGAAATTCAATTTTTATTTCGTTTTCCTTTTGTTTTTTTTTTTTCAAGAATATTTATCCTTTTGCATATTTCGATTTTAGCTTCAGATTCAGCTTTTAAACATTAGTTTGTGTTTCTGGTTTGTGTTTAATTTCTTAGACCCTAACAAGTTAGCTATCTACAAAGGAATATTTCAACCTTCTGAATTTGCTTCATTCGCCGTCTTCCGTTCGTCACTTAACCTGAATGATTTATCTGTACTTTCAGTAGTATTTTAACTTATGCAATAATTTCTTTTTATTCATTTTATTTGTTTTAAATTCTCTCCGTCGCGCAATAGTTTACAAAGTAAATATCTTAAATCTTATATTGTTCAAGTATTGTAGTAATATACAAGATCATATTGAGTTGAAGTCCCAGTAAAGGATTTGTTTCAAGCATACATTCACCGAAGCATGTTCCGAACACATGGGATTGAAACTGAGCCACACAATCACACATGAAAATAAAGATAGTTGATGTAGTTGTATATGAATTACCAGTAGCAATAATGCATGCGACATAGTTGCGATAAAAATGGAATCCTGCAAAACCGGAAAACTGAAGACTACCAGGAGCCACAACTCGGTATTTAGCGGTTGACAAACTATTCCAACTGATTTCAAAATCAAATCAGGAAATGCTCGTTACCATGCTCCGTCTTAGCTCCAATTCAAAATATATGCTAAGTTAGTGTAGTTTCTTGGAATTTATCTGTATCTCACTCGCACGATCACACACTGTTTAAGCAAACAGTTTAGTTAGTTCGCCTAACTGAAGCTTCACTCAAACTTTTCTCTGATGTCTTAAACATTTGTAGGTCATCTTATCTTTCTTTAATACAATAATCAGCGTCTCTCTATCTTATTTAAATTTAATAGTAGTTTGGATATTATTATAGTTATTATTGGTTAAGAAGTTGCAATAGTAGTCTTCGGGTTTTACACTGTCAGCACATGGACAGTCCTTGAATAGCTTGCAGGATCTAGAGCGGCTGAATCGCTATCGGTGGCTGCGCCGCCACCGAAATGATTAGTTTCACCAATTGACGGGCATATAATCGAGCTATTGTCTTCCTCGAAAAGATGTTTCTTATCGCTAGGTGTACTATGAGCAGTCCAGAGCCAGACGTAGAATGAAAGGACAACGGCGAGAACTATTACACCACCAATTGCACAGGCCAACAAGGGTTGTTGCAATTCGGACAAGGTGGCTATTGGAAGAACGCTATATTCAGACTGGCTGGATGATACCACTTTGCTAACAGTGACATCTCCAGTATTCGTTGGATTCCATTTGGCAGCTAAACGATCGTAGAATTCACGGAACTCTTTGTATTTCAGTTCATCTTCAGAGAGTGTGGTCATCAGATCTGGCGATGTCGTTGATGATTGAGCTGGTGGGGTTGGGGTGGACGATGATGTTCCTTCGCTCTCCTTTGTTGTTGCCGGGTTAGCTTCCATTGTATCAATGGTGAGTGGCAACGATCTGCTCATAGCTCCAGTTTTCTGCAAGAAATAGAGACCAAAGTTAACATCACGGGGCACATTTTTAAACTAAGGCGTTATACGACTTGTGTTAAGGTTCACCGCCAAATTTAGGCTAATCACATCCCCATTTATGTTTTGAGCTCAACCTTCCTGTCATTTAAGTTATTTAACTTATATGAATATTTAACAATTTTCTTTTTTTATATCTTTAAAATACATCCCAAATAACCATTTATTTAAATGTACAAAATCAGAGACGATTATACTCATCGCAAGCTGAGATGACCAGAAAAGTAGTATTCTTCGATAACTACAGCGAATTTATTGTTCTCTTTCGTATTTTTTGCGCTAACTTAAACGACTTTTTAACCATTTACTGCTTATTTCGGTAATGAATTATTCATGATAAGTATTTTCCGCCAGTTTGATACCTTTTCACTAGTGTGGGCCAAAGCATAAGAAAATAAAGCTGTAACACTCTCCGGCAACTTCACTCCGACAGAGATGGCAGACACAATAAGCGTTTTTACGCAGAAACTATCCGTGTAAATGGTTTAGAATTTTGAGAATTTGAATCAACAAATTATTAGGTGTGAAATAATAGTTTGAATTGATTTCGCCCGAATAATTGGTCATGATACTTTAAGGATGAATATTCCTAACTTACTGCAGTGCCTTTGAGCTATATTATTCGGGAAAGTAAGTTGATGAAAATCAACCCGAGCTACTACGTAGAAGGTGAAGCAACCTGCAGTAGCGTTCGCTAGCAGCCTGGCAATTAAACGATGAATTCAAGCACTACAACTACAACAGAACAGCGAAAGTTCTGGCTGAAAAGTTTCATAGATATAATTACACGTTCTGACCAAAAAACAACGGGGAACTATCTTGTAGTTCTCCAAGAAATGGAGTTCATTTCATAAGCCTCCTCTATAATGCGGGCATTAAACTTTCATGTTTTCCCACCCTTTGGAAACATGAAGTTGGTTTACACATTTTAAAAACCAGTATAGATCAATTCTTTCCCAAAACTATAGTTCCATCAATCTGCTACCAACCATCGATTAACATAGACGCAAGGATAATAAATAGACACAAGGCTGACTAGTTTTGTGGAAAATAACAAAATTCTGCGGAATTTCCAATTTAAATCTAGAAATGTTTATTTGACTAAACAAGTTGTTGTTCAGTGTAACGAACGATTTCAAAGTTGTTCTCAATAAAAAGTCATCAATTGTACATTATATAAAGCTAAAACCCAAGATACCGTCTGAAATGAAAGTCCGATTATAAAATTTCTATGAAATCATTCACTACAATATTTAACTTTGATTGGTCTATCGTATCAAATCTTTCCTGAAAGATAGGACGCACTCAGTAAATGGTTAAAAAAAGCTCCTTCTCAACCAGAAATATATCTGCTGGCTTTCCTCAAGGTTTTAATGTAGGCCCCATATTATTTTACATTACAACCTCACACATTTATCGAACTGCCAACAGTCAATTAGCAATGTTTGCTAACGATATTTGCACGAACGATTCGAGCGTCAATACTGACATTACTCGAACTTTAGAAATAACGTAAAAAAATTATGCCAGTTTTCCATTAGCGACAAACTAGAAAAAAACTTTGTAAAATTAAATGCATGTATATCAGCAGTAAATGAAAAACCTACACTGCTTCTGAGTCAAATTTCATTGGACAAAGCATTTCGTGGTCAGAAGAACTGTCATATCTTGGACCACTGCTTGACAAAAAGGTAACTTTCAAAAATCACATCTGATGTGAGTAATCATAAAGAATAATGTCCTCGTTATCAAAATAGTGATCCAACCCATTATTTTATACGAAGCCGCTAGTCTGGAACTGTGTCATATGTACTAAATACTTGAAAACTAACTTCAAGTTATGCAAAATCTTAAGGTCTTGATTTCTTAATGGTATCCTATTACTTTTCTTCACATGAGCCACACAAAATATCCGGAGTAGACTAAACTAATAAGCTCGCATATTCAAGTAAAAATTCTCTGGAGTCAACGATACATCAAATCTAAATCATCAAACTAAAAGCAATCATATGAGGTATTGTGTAGCTCAATCATGTCTCTCAGCAATATGTTAATTAGCTTTAAAGTTAAACTTAAGTTTAGAAGAGATTTTAGGAGAAGTGGTTAGAAGTTTCCTCTTGAGTCAAAGTCATCATTAAATGTCAAGCTCATATATACGAAAAAAAAAGAAAAACAGGTAAAACAGTCATTTGGAGAACATGAATTATCAAGAGTACAATTTTTCCGCTGGTACAAATCATTTTTGGAAGACCAGGAACAAGTTCAAAATCAGGGATCAGTGAAATCTTCAACTTTAAAAACTGACGGAAACATTGAACGTGTGAAAGGTATTGTGAGATCGGACCATCGATTAACAATAAGGATGGTGGGAGACCTGCTAAATTTAAACTCTTTCACCGAATATCAAATTTTAACAGACGGTTTGTGGATGTGGAAGGTTTGTCCCAAGAAACCCCACAACTTCTTCAATTTACTTCTTGAGAATGACAATCTTCCATTGCAATTCCGTTATGATAGAATAACAGTCATTATTTGTGGCAACTCACGTGTGCAGTGGTCCTCTTGAGATGATTGTCAATGACTAATTTTGGTTCATGCGACTTCATTCTTTTCCCGAAACTGAGGCTAAATCTTGAAAGGACGTCATTTTGAAGTTCTAGAGAACATTCGAAATACAGTGACCGACCAACTAAAAGGGATTCCAGTGAAAGGATTCAAGCGCTGCTACCAAGAGTGGTTACATCTACTTCTCCGGTTTAGGTAAACTCATTTTAAGGGATAACATTGTAAAAAAAAAATAAAAACTTTGGTATATGAAAAGTCAGTCTCATTACTTTTCTCAGACACTTCGCATTATTCCTGAAAAATCCACATGTAGCTCCTAGACCATTTATTTTTTCACTATGATCAAATTTCGATGTTATTATATTGCAAAGATTACTATTTGAATATGACATTTAGTACGAGACTCAGCATTGGGTCCTTGATTAGAAATCCACGCCGTATGATATTTAAACGGACTTTCTCGGAGAAGAAAGAGGTAAGAGTAAGATTTATAAAAGAAAACACTGCTAAATTTTCCTTTATATCCTTACTAGTATGAAAATCAAATAACAAGTTCGAAAATAAGGCCGCATTAGATAGTTTCATAGCAGAAAACCTTGACCGGAAAAATGTTTTATGATGGGAGACACTGCTCAGTAATCTTCCGTACTAAGCACATCTACCAAGTATTTGAATAGGAAATTCATTCGGTAGGCGTGAAAATGTTCTCTGCAGCCCAAGATTTCAGTGCGCGAAAAACAAATTACAAGCCGAAGTAATATCTTTTGATGAAAAGACTTGGCAGTCGTTTGAAATATTTTTGATTGGCCTTCAAATTATAAATTGAATGGCAAATTCCTATTAATGACTTCTTCCACGAATAGTTGTAGGCGAATCACAACATCTGCATGCTGCTATCAATACGATTCTATTCATCCTTGTGAGCATAAAGCCTTAAAACACGGCTACAAACCATCCTCTTGTCCGGCAATAATGGGATTCAATAATAACAACAATAAACATTGTTGGCACATGATTGATTGCCATCATTATCACTACAAGTAACAACATTGGAAACCAACCCATGAACTTCAACATTTTTTTGCGCGAGCTGTTCCGCAAGCAAATTTGCGATGATGTAATCGAATTTTTGTCAGGAACTAGTTTGTTTAATTGAATTTACATACAACCATACAAATCAGCGTGTAATGTTCAGCGTGTAATGTTTGCAGAGCTAAATAGGCATGTGGAGATAAAAACAATGCTTACCATATTCTTGCATGTCACTTGCACTCGGTACTTAGTGTCGGGCCATAGCGACAGCTGGACACTGGATGACTCGGTCAGAAGATTTCCCATCAGACCACCGCCCGATACTTCCCACGTAACTAGGCACTGATTAGGCATATTCATTGGTGCCCATGCAACATCAACGAGTACCAGAGCGTCTTGCTGGAGCATCGACACGGTCCGCAGAGCCCACGTCTCCAAGATTGATTTGTTGATCTTGGGAGGTGGTGGTTTGGCACATTCATCCCAGCACTGTAAATGAAAAAGAAGAGAAATGATCATTAGCTTCAAAATCAGGATGTTTATTTAATGTTTTTGCATTCTAGGATAAGATAAAACTAAGGAAGTTTTCAGGTAAGACTCAAGCAGTATTCCAAATAAGATGCTCAGTTGATTCCTCTAATGGTCCAAAAGTCGGATCTGTTTTCAATGAATACAGATTGTGCCAGCACAATATCCTCAATGGCGCGGTGGACTTCCCTACCGTAATTAATCATGTCGCAATAAAGTTTTTCGCATCTTTTCTCCCGGAACTCTGCATCCACGCTGCGTCTCCATTTGATTTCGCTGGGATATCCTATTGTATCGCATCGGTTACTTTTGGAGAAAATATTGCCAGGGACACAAGCGCCACAGACGGTATAGCATGAGCCATCAATTGCCCGCCCCTCATGTGTCATTATTTCAGCACGCCATTAAGAGCTACTTTGAACCATGAAATAATATTTTCCTCAAGACTAAGCACATTGGGAATTAGCCATGTATATCTTTGAATGCCTCCCAATCTGTATGTACTCAAGAGGATTAAGCGGGGCTCGAAAAGGCGGCAGGCTGGCAAGTATTGAATAGATTCGGAATAGAACAACGTCTATGTGTTGGAAGCTAAAAACATCCTGGCCCGAGAAAGCAACACTACGAAAAACTATCGTACAAGATTCCATGTAGTTATTTCTATGATTAATTGCCACGGGTCATAGTTTGAATCGCGTCTGGGTTAGATATGCCACGATACGAACGAAGGAGTCACATCAAGAGGTTATCATTAGAACAAGTGGTAAATGGTGGCTAGAATGTGGCGCGTAACATGGACTTGTAAGCGGTCGTCATTTATCTTGGAAATGAGGGACATTATTTCGAAAGAATATCTCTCGTAAGGTAACTGAGCTGGATGCATGGACTAGGATGTAATAAAGTACTAGGACTATGTTGGAATAAAGTACTAGGACTAGGATGGAATAAATAATGTTGAACGTATTTCAGGATTTTGGAGGAGGTAGTTAGTTTTTTGCAAAATTGTATTTGTTGTTACATGGTAGTCTGTATTAGGTTGATTTGTCGAAAAGAAATTATATGCTCGGAATGAACATGAATGTAACTTCATGAATTTGATTTTTTGACTCTTAAATATTTCAATTAAATTAAATTATTTTGCTTTCCGAACATTGATCAGAAATACTTTCTTCTAACAATTTGGAAATTCTTAGATCGGAAATGAACCAGGCGTAATTACGGTTGCTACAATTTTGTCTCGCCTAAATTATTGGGTGCGTGCAAATGTTTTTTTTTTGGTTTCAAATTAAATAACTAATTTTTTAAATCACCAACTTATTTAAACTAAATTAAATAGATATACACTGAGACTCATCTCAAATGCTCAAGAAATTCCTGTATCCCTTTCTTGTAGAAAAAGTTCTCTAGTCCTGTGAACACTTCTTCATGAACATTTTCTTCAGTATTGTATTCCCTTTCCTTTAAATAGTTGTCCAGGGTCCAAAACATGACATAATCCATTTGGGCTAAGATCGACAAAATATAATCGATGTGGTAAGGGTAATTGTCGGTAATGTGGTAATTATTGTTCCAAGCCAATAATAAATGACTTGTTAATATACGTTGGATAACTACAGCTGTATGCCGTCCCGAATTGTTCTGGTGAAAGATGACTCCGCGATGATTGACTAATGTCGAATCCGCTCCAAATTTCAACGGTGCATGTCCTCATTGAACGTTTAATTTCGTTCCAAAAGCTCCCAATACATGACTCCAAGAGAATCCCACTCTACACACAATAAGACTTTCCGGGAACGCAAGCCTGGTTTTGAAGTGGAAGCCGATGACTCCCCTTTTTTCTCAATGATTTACTACCTTTAAACGGTACAGGATCCACTTTCCATCCCCACTAACCATTTATTAGAGAAATCCTCCGTTAGTTTAACAAGCAAAATGGCAAACACAACAGGCCTATGTATCGTCCTTGCACCTTTGCGAAAGTCCTTAGAATGCCCAAGTATCCATCTTTACCACATATCCTAGGGCATGGATTCTTCTTTGTGTAGTGGTTCTGTGAAGCTGGAACTCGTCTGATGATTCTGCGATGGTCTTTTTATGACTTCCTTGTATGGCTTTCAACAGATCTGTCATCTCCTTGGGCTGTCCTAATCTTCATTCTCATTCTCATTTTCATTCAGAACAGTCATTCTCCATGTAACTTTATGAATTTCTATGATCATCTTAACTCTGTTCCTTAAAAATTAAAATGCTAAGCAACGATGATTTCTACTTCTTAGCGCAATAATGACATTTCCAAAATGCCAGTTGCTGCCGAAATGGGATCAATGGTTTGAAATTTACAGTGAAAGGAAAATCCGAAAAACAATTGCACACGACCAATACTGACAATAGTTTATTGAAATCAGTTTTCATCTACTATATGTGGCTCGAATTTGATTTTTCATTTCGATTAAAATATAGATAAAAACAAAAGGAAAGAAAATTGTACTAGAATATTTTCAAATCTACTACTACAAGACATTGTTTTGGTATTGTAGGAAAGGACGTATAAGTTTTGTCGATGGCATTTTCAAAACTGTTACGAAGGGTATGTTCATCTGTTTTCGGAACGGACATCATAATAACCCTTAACGAAGCTGTCAAAGTGTCTTCTTTCTCACGTTCTTTTCAGTTCCCAGAGGTTGAAGCTTTCTTCAGTATCTTTTGGGTGTTTACAATTTACATTTTTCTTTGGACATTAGTCACGACGGGAGCTCATAAAAGTCAACAGTCAACTCATACATGACTTTAAATGGGCTTATGTGTGTCAAAATTTGGCGAATGAGTTCATATGCGTCAAAGTTCGGCAACTGGAGCCTATATGCGCCTTTAATTCCGAGTAAATCAACAGTAAAAGCTGACTTTGAATAGATTTGGGTTATTCCTGAATTCCGAGTACATCTGAAGTTCAAGCTGACTTAAGAGATTTTGTTACAATTCAACAGAAAATCGTCTTGCTCACATTTGAAAAAACAGACAATATTGCTTGCAATCCTATCCATACTTCAACTTCTAATATAAAAAAAAAATTCCGAAAAGTGGAAAACATTTGAGGCCGTTGCGTTTACAACGATGCAAACTCCAGGCAGCTCTTCAGAGGTTGGTTGGTGATTCAGGTTCAAGTCGCCTATTTGAAGACTAATAAGGGATGGGAACCTGATATAAATCAAGCATGGCCCGAATAGTTTTCCTGAAAATAGAAAGGAATTTGTCAAAGCTAGGTGAACTGATACTCCGAATAAGAAACAAAAACTTTCTAAGCACTGTTATAATGTGTCGTCTGGGAAGTTAACCCTGACTTAAAACACAGTCAGATAGCCTGGCCATTAACAACCACGATCGGGTGTTTTGTTTTTCAGTTCCCGAAGATTAGCAAAAATTTTATACCAGTACAAAAGCTTTTGACAGAAGTTTACTTGACAGTAGTTTATGTACTCAACCCAAATTTTTTTGTTTTGAGATGTGCGGAAATAGCAAATAAACGAAGTGGGACGTTTGGACAAAACAGCGAGGGACATTTGGAAAATCCCAAACATGCATTCATATGCGGATATGCATTCAGCTTAATTCTATTATTAATTTTGAACCTGGATTTTTTAATCAAGACGACATAAGGATAGAATTTACCTATATCAAAATCATAGTAATTTTGAATTTCGTTTGATTAAAATTTCAAATTATATTGAAAAACCAAAAACGAATTTGGTAAAGGTAAAAATATTCAACATTTTATTTAATTTTTTTATTTAATAATGTTTTTCTTTTATATTTTTTGAATTTTTTTTTATATTTTCATTTTCATTTTTATTTCTTTCATTTTTTATTCGTTTTTTCTTCAATTTTCGAATTCTTTATTGATTTTATTTCTTTACTTTTTGTTGCAATTTTTTTGTCTTTTTTAATTATTTTTTCTTTATTTTTTTCGGGGTTTTTGGTATTTTAAGCAATGTCAAAACAAAAATATTTTATGTTTTTTGCTGAGAAAATGGCAAATAGATACGTATTTTGGGATTACACTAGAAATGTCCTAAAAATTGACAAGAGCTAATTAAAGTTTTTGAACCCAAAAGGAAGAGACAAAACTTTGTTTTACTACTTTCAACGAAAAAATTATTGATGAATTTTATATTGTTAATGCGAACTTAAAAAATAAGTAAATAAAACGCCAACAGGCAAGGAAAAAGTTGAGCCCAAAATGTTGACATGATAAAAGTTTGAGACAGAGGAAGTTGTTTAAAAAAGTTTCAAATCAACTGAGTTTTGGCTATTGAATAAGTCAAGTTTGTAATTAAAAAAAAATGTTATGAACAAATAATTTATAAATTTAAGGAATCATTTAAACAGTTATGCTAGATAACAAAATATCGGACTATTAAAAATCAAAGAGGTTGATGAGAAAATAATTTTCAATTTAGGAGATAGGAATGCATGTACGTGGGGAGAAAATTTGCAAAAAAAAGGATACAAACATTTCCTCTTGATAATCCTTAATTGTCTGACGTTAGTGTTCTATTCAATGATTTTCAACAGTAGCTCACTTCGAATAGGGAGAATATGTATTTTATTTCAGTCATTCGAAAACGGAGAATGGTTTAGGAAGGCATGAATGAAAATATTAAATAAACTTGGTTGAAATAATTCGATTTTGAACAAATGCACCTGCCGACTGTCAGCTAGTGACAACTTCCTGAATAATTTGCTCCATTGAAAAAAGTTCCAGAATTGCATTAAATATTGAATTCAAAACTTATTGAAATTCACATCAATATGGTTCAACCGGCGCAAATTCGGTGACCGTATAGAATTGTGCAAATAGAACGCCTTTACCGGGCAGGATATACGCACAGAATACTACGCTTACCGTCTATACTCCTGTTGATTTGATCAGTGTTTAGATTTGATTAGTGCCATAATTTTGAGTCCATATTAGGTTCAGTTTCCCAATTGTGCTTGTTATCGAAATTTAGCTAATCTGAAGACCTGGGACTTTTCGAACTTTATTGCTGATGTGCCATTCGCTGAGGTGATAACGAGATGCTCGTCATTTTGGAGGAGGTAAGCCCAAATTTTGTTTAGGAAATTACTCCTATATAAGGATCACAACTAATCGGAATGAACTTATATACTAGATTTATTTTTCTTTTTTGGTATCAACCCGGTTCCGATTTGCAAAATTGATACCAGTGAGTTATTATACCTGGCTACTGTGGCACTGGCCAGCGTGTTTTTTTTTTATTTGTTGTCCTTCTTAAGGTAAGTCTGTATGGCTGTGCGAAGTTACTATGGTTAGCGTATATATATGGTGTTCTACAATAAAGTCTCCAAAGTTTTAGACGAGCTTATTGTCATTTTTGAGAATAAAGTTTTTAATACTTTTAAATCTGGAAAAGAAATTGAATTTTACCCGGATCCTTTAAATTTCTGTGCATTGAAACAAAACATGATCTATTGTGTTTGTGTTGTTGCAATATGTGAATTTATCCGAATTTGTTTTTTGTGATGTTCGATTTGGGAATTCGCATTTGAATTGAACTTTTCAACTTGAGGCTAAGAAATTTTGGCATTCTGAACTTGTATCTGTCAACTTGACATAAGTCAATTTTCGCTTCCTAAGCATGCTAACGGAGAGAGTGTCCTTATCGGTAAAATACGAGAATTTTTTACAATTTCGGTGGATTTTCAAATAATTTCAAAATGAATGGATGTATTGGTGATGATATTGTGATATAAAAATGAGTGCATATAAATGTAGTGAATGCACGTCAGGTTGGCGAAAGGTGTCCTTTCCGCAATCAATGCAAAAACCATGAATCGTCAGGACGAAATATAAAATTAATTGAAATGTGAAACTACGCGCTTGAACATATTTGATAATTGCTTTAAATGGAGTTTTTCGTCGAGTCGAAACACAGAAAAATATTTTGAAATTCATCGTTTTGACAGCAATAAATATTCTAAGTTTCGATATAAAACTAGGCAACATTTTTCGGTTTCGAATTTTTTAAACTTTCTGATGATTGATATGAATTTTTTATGGTTAAAAACGTGAAAAAGGATTTTTGAAAAGTTCAAATTGAACGGTAAAACCATTAAACAACAGAAACATGAAGACAAGATTGTTCAACATAAAGAGATAAAATAAGACAACTAAAAAATCTAGGACAAGAACTCATATATTTGTAGTCGTAATATAGCACTTATCATGCAACTTATATTACATTTTCAACAGAGCTAGACATAAAAGGAATAAGTTTGGTCACAACTGGACGAATCGGGCACTAACGCATAACCAAGAGGTTATTCTGTGCCCGATTCCCAAATAAAATTTCCTAAGTTCCAAAAGTTTGGTTTAATTTATAGATACCCTCACTATTCTGCATGAGATCAACTAAACTTTTAGGAAGCAAAGACAATAAACGCATAAATTTTAAACAATTTTTATTATACGAGATTGTCGTAGAAATAACTTTCGGATAACGCAGCATAGGCCTATCGGCAGAAGGCACGAAAATCCTAACACAAATTCCGTATGTCTACGCGGTATGGGCGAACAATAGCTTACTACAATTATTTCTGGTGACGATTCTACACGGGGAGAAACTAACTAGGAGGAGCCTTTCCGGGAGGAACATACTTGGGAGGAGTCTATTCGGAAGGCGGAGTATTAATTTTAAATTTTAACGAATATCTAAGAAGGATAGCAGCGCCAAAATCCACAAGATCTTTGATTTCTAAACCTCCAAAAAACTAGTTTTGAAACTGGATTTGTGATCTTATGCATGATAGATTGTGCAAAAATGTTCTGCCGTCCCAATAAATATTTGACGTTTGTCAAACATGTTTTGACTATTCGTTATTTGTCGTTGTCCTGATTTGTCTCGTTTGCATGCATACTGCTTGTGGCAGAGACATTTTTTCAGCTAAATTTCTCAATCTGGAAGCCTTAATCTCGACTTTCTAGAGCTTTACTTTAGCTTAGCTATGCATGCTTGGCCAAATTAGGTTCGCTTGGTAAAAAAAGAAGCTTAATAGAGATAAATGGTACTAATAAATAAAAATATTTTAAATAAATATATTTAAAAACGGATAAAGCCAACAAAAATTCGAAATAAACAAATTTAATTTAAAAACTAGGAAAATTTTTGCCTAGAGTTTCGAGAGCTTCAGAGAGAAGCAGTATTTTTTTTACTGGATTGAGAAACGCCCAGCTAGGGCGATATCAGAAAATCGTGTCTTATTAAAATAATAACGAATAACAGTATGCAGATTCAGTTTTGACATTGAGAGTTTTTTTTTTGAAAGGTATTTGAAATTTTTCAATTTGAAAATAAATGAAAAATCTGTTTTTCTAATATCGAATCGCTTCCGAATTTTGCAAAAAATATTCGGTAAATTTTTTGTTGGATTGGAAAACCTCCAGCTATGGCAATATCAGAAATTCGTGTATCGTTAAAATATGAGTTCCGCCGTGGCACCATGGCAGCGCAAGTAGTTTGCAACACTAAATGATGCGTTGACTATTCAATAGCCATCAGAACGCGCAGGAGGACGTTAGTTAAAACAAAATTTCGATTTGGTGATTTTAACTGGGCCTGCGACTAGAGTGAATAGTTATGTCTTGAACAATATAGTAGTAGTGAATTCCGATGAACGCAGTATTGGATTCAGTGGATTTATCAGTAATCTGTGCGGTTGAAAAAACCAGAACATCGGGAAATTCGGAAAGAAAGGAAATTCGATAAGTGAGTACCGTTTTATTCAAAATGTTTTGAACTATGTCTTGTCTGGAGTTATTCTATGTCCTCCCTTACACAAAAATAGTCTGAATCGAATAATCACACAAATGGACAAAGATATTCAACCTTAGCACAGTAAAAATAAAAAGTAACATAAAAAGTACACAAAGTAGAGGAAAAAAAAGTAGCAAAAATGTAGATATCTGACGCTTGCATCGTCGCAAACGCAAGTGTTTCCAATTTTTCAATTTTTTGAATATTTTGAAAATTTTTTTGGAAAATTTGACTTAAAATAGTGGTAAAATGGTTTGCAGATTTGAATGATTTGAAGTCTACAAGATATTCTTTGCAGTTTTCACGATCGACTGAAAATAACTAGCTAAAAAATTTGACAGCGTTGCGTTTGCAACGATGCAAACTTCAGACACCTATAAATATTTGACACTATCATGCAGATTCGAACGACTGATTCACCAAAAGATGCTTCTCGCGATGGTTTGGTGGTCTGAAGCTGATTTCATCATCTACAGCTTAAGAAAACTGGATAAGTTAGCTCCGGGTCACTGCTGATATCTAATGTAAGGAAAAGAACATATTGATAACAAAATTTACGATTAATCAACCAAAATTGGTCGATAGTTCGTCATGTCAATAATCGTTCTTTTGCGTGACAACGTAACATTGTAGTGGACAAAACTGCTGAGTTGGAGTTGAGAAAAGCTCTCGCCTGACCTTTGAAAAAGAATTTTCCTTTGCAATTCGGATAACTTCCTATCAGGAAAATAATTAAATTTTTAATGCTGTAAAATTTAAATTTCTGAAGACTTTCGCTTCCCGTCCACAATTTTTATGGCAAATGGAAATCGAAAATATGAGAGCATATTTTCATTAAAAGTTAAAACGAAAATTTATTGAAAATGGAACTCTTTTTTTGTCCAAAATTTTTCTTTACACGATCCAATAAAATTGAGTAAATTAGAAGAGTTGAATTTTATCATCTTAATGACGTGACTGGAAATCTTATTTTTTGACTTGAAAAGAAAATTTAAGGTTAGTCTAGGAAAAAAGGATCCGATAGAAATGCACATTTTGAATGCAACCGCGGTCAAGAACGAGTATAAAAAAAGTTGCATCTTAAAACAACGTATGATAAACAAAGTGAAAATGCAAATGAGAAATTACCCAGGTTAAATGCTATCTTCCAAACCTAATTTCTATTTAAATTCAAATATACGATTTACCAACGTTGTTAGATATCCATTTACTTTTGTCATAAATCAGGACAATATATCAGCACTGCAGGTGGGCCGCGAACATCAACAAATTAAACTCCACTGCCAACGGACGAATCTTCATATTTATTGTGTGGTTCTTCATCGGTGCCCTCCGCCAACATCATACAGGGTTAGAAGATATAACAAATGAAATGCTTAATGTTTATGGCAATTAACGAAACTAAGATATCGAAGAAAAAAGGCCAAAAGGAAAGGCATCAGTTGGAATAAAAACAGCTCACATGGAGTTATTGAGTTAGCATCTTCCCATCCGAGGACATACCCATATTGCAAGCTCTAGGAGTTCTGTAGCGGATGATGAAGCAACAACATACGGCGCCATATACAACACATGCACAGGACAGGCCAGGACGGGGGATGTGTTGCATGCTTTCATTCCATATCGCCACATATCTAAGCATATTAAATTGCTAGTGTTAGGGAATGGAGTCCAGAAACAATCGAAAAAGACGAACCTTTCGTTGGCTGCTAAGACGAATGATAAATAAGTAAGGAAGACTATGGCCACGGCGATGTCGAAGTCGGGTTAAGAAAATGAGGAGTGGTCGCCCCGAAACGATAAATCAGCATGACATTTCGAGATGTAATGAGTGTCAGCAGTAATTGAAAGTAAAAGTTCACATGTGTAATGGGTGTGGATTGTGAAAATGCTGGGGGAGAGTGCAACAGCGAGAGCAGCATGAAACAACAACCAAAACGGAAAATCTGACATGGGACGTTGATAATGATGTTGAAAAGTTTTCTGCGCTTCGCAGCATCCCTAGTACGCATGTCGCGAATCGTGAGCTGAATAAAAAATAAATAGAATAAAATGCCGGAATAGAGGGAAAAAAAAGCAGCCGCTACTAAGTACAATGTGTGTACTATGGCGTGTGTGAATGTTGGGGTTGGGATGCTTGCTAAGTTGCGATATCAGAATTGCGCCACAGCACTTTCTCGGCGTGTTTGACAATCTAGAAGCATTTCTGCTATTTATCACCATTTGTGGACTCACATTTGCAGCATGTGTGCTCCGGATGTTGGCGATAAGAATGTACTGAGAACAAACGACATACAATTTTCTTTCCGAGTTAAGCCAATATATGAAGACATTTTCTGCAAATGATTGCAGGCGGGAGATAATCGCGCGAAATTTAAGGTCAAACAGGTCATAATGGCTCCTTGCTGGGATAGGCATTAACAGAAACGGCTTCTGAGGATATCACGTTGAAGTTGATCCTACACTCAAACGAATTAACTTATCATCGGGAGCGGATATTGGCAAATCGTGCATGAAATACGTTACAAGTTCCCAAGTCGATTCTAAACGATTTTCGATTTGTGTGTTTTTCGCAGGATTAAAAGGATTTATATTTTCCAATATTTGTTGAACTTCATTCTCCAAACAATTTCAATGGCTATTCCCAACTGATATCGCTCAAAGTCAGCTCAAGTAAAAGTTCTCTATCAACAAACAAACCATGGACTCAAGTTTTATGCATGGACGCCGGAACTAACGTCCATAGTAACATACGAGTAAACTAACATTACAATGCACCTCCTTGGCTCGAAATCCGTCTATTAGCTACGACCATTAGCGAAGTAGCTCCGGATCACCAAGTGGCTATCATCACTTGGTAAAGTGATTTCGACCACTTTGAGCTCCTTAAAAACACGCACGTAAAAGAAAATATCAATTACAAAAGAAAACATTGATCACATTTTCGCTGCCAGCGATATGGGAATCAATGTGTAAGCAAACAATTTGTATGCTTAAGTTAATTATCCATGTTAACAGAAACTACTTCGTCAATCAATACCACATCATTAAGATGTTTGTTATGTTAGTGTTTGTTGTTGCAGTTGATGCCGTTGCTACACAAAACGGAAGAAAGTCCGCGACTAAGTATGTAATTGACTAAATACTCGTATCGTACACGTACGCGATGTATGAAAGTTCCTTTACAAGTTTACACTTTGCTATTTAATGTTTTGAGTCATTGACCGACATCGTGAAATGTTAATTTTGATGTGGGCTGGGTGCAAGGATGGGTTAATTTGTTAAAAGGTACGCGTTAGAGTTAGCGTGAAATTGTTGGTTAACGATGATTGCATAAGTCTATTGGGTTGATCGGCCTTTCTTTGAATTTTCCCACGAACACGATGGAATGTCAAATTATTCCTTCAAACAGCCTTCAAACTTTTCCTTCAAAACTAATAGATAAAAGAAGAGATAATATTTCTACGATGTCCTCCTCTACAGATCGTACCAAAACTGCCAATGATTTTTCCAATGAAAATAATTACACAATTACTTTCGTCTGGAGGGACTTAGAAGTGTTTTGTGAAGTGAACGCCAATTTTCGTACATTGTCAAAATATTTGTCATACCGTGGTAAGCGCACCAGCATTCATGGACTATCGCCAGCTGGAAAATTCCAATTAATTAACAATAGATTTGTTTCAAGGAAATCAATTCGTGTCATGTATTTATCCCTTTAAATGCTCATCATAGAGAACGTTCAGAATGAATACAAGGATTGGTAAGTTTACAAGTTCTTGCTATGCAATAGTAATTATTTTCATAGTGACGCAAAAGGACCTGAATATCCTAGCATTCATAATGTTTAGGCATTTTTGCTTTGAGTTTATACATCCTCAGAATTGAATTATTACACTTTACATCTTAGCCATAAGGCCGAGAAGCGATTAGGCTAGGCGCTCCGGTTGACAGGGAAGATGTTTAGTATGTAGTTCAGTAGGTCCGTTGGGCCACTGGGAGTCCGACACTCAGGGCGTAAATAGCCTTCACCTCCCTACTCAAAATAAAATATTGAGTTAGTAAAATAAATTTAAATAGTGTGAGACAACAGTGAGCCTAACAAATAGTACACTGAGGAAGATTGATGTAACCTCGTAAAGGTTTATTTAGATTAACCGGAAGGACCTCTGTGTAAATGCGATTCGACCTATATAACTAAATAGTATTAACAGCATTACGCAAAAATTACGCCACCTACCCTTACGATACTTTCTTTTTTTTCCGAAAAATCACCTGCATACACTGGAACCAGGGATCAACCAGAGTCGGATACGATTAGGTAAATTGTAATCTTCTATTCTTTAGACAGGAGTATGTCAAAAGTTAAGTTAAAGTAAAGAGAATATTTATAACCCACGCATGTTATGAATTCATGAATAATTTTGTGGGATACACGAATAGCACAAAAGTAAAAGTAAAGAAAGAAAAGAAAAAAGAGCAGTCAATAAGGAAACTATTACGATTTCCTTTTTCATCGGTTGAACGAGCGCATCACGGCATTCTCATTTGAAGGTTAAAATGTCTTCTTTCAAAGAAAAAAGTACATGGCCAAGCAACTTTAATGTTTAATATCACGGGTAGCTACTGCATATGGTCTATGATAAATTTGTTTTTTTTTTCTCCAAATAACACAAGTTCTAGGCTAGATTCTCAAGTTGACAGGGGAAATAATTAAAGGGTTGTCTCGAAGCACTACGCGTCAGGGATTCCTAAGTTCAGGAAAAAAAAGGGTTCAACCTCTCTACAACAAAAAAAAATGATGGTTTGCGTTACTTGAGGTGTCTGAAGTTTGCATCATTGCAAACGCAACGATCTCGTTAATTCCACTTTTTGAATACTTTTAAATAATTTGAATTGAATTTTCCTAATTTCTTTTGGTAATTCGGACTTCACTGGCACTGTACTAGTTTTTCGAAAAAAATCGAGACTGTTGCGTTTGAAACGATGCTAACTTCAGACACCCGTTGATTGGGGTGGTTACCGACAAGCCCATTTTAAGGACTCTCCCGAATTTTCTGTCTAAATTCTGATAGAGCCAGTAGCTCTAATAGTGGTAGCTTTATTTCCAGAAAAGAAAGTATTGCCTACACAGTGCAAGTTGAGCGGATTAAGTTGAGAGTGGAATGAATGGGTTCTAGGTTTCGTAGCTATGTACCGATATGAAACAGATATGAAAGGAGTTATAACTTTAGAGCATCTACAGTTGGCAGAGCTACTGTCGAGATTCCAGAATGCTCTGGTAGAATCATCAAGGACCCGGGGTAGCTATCTATTCGGCATTTGCTAATGTTTCGGCATCAACACTCACGGCACTAGTTTAATCTCTCGACACTGCAACCTAAAACAATCGAATTTTTTGCTGGTGAAGAAAACCTGGAAGGGAAGTGAAGAAGGAAGATTCTTTAAGAAATTGACAGCAGATTTCTGTGATAAAGCACTGACAAAGACGCACTTGTCTTTATGAAATTGACTGTTCAAAGAAGCAAAACAACGTGTCAAAAACCAGTATCTCTGAACATTATCTCAAAGACATGCCCTTTATACTGTATAATCTTTAAGTTGATGGACAAGTAACGTATTCGAAATTGCAGCGCAATTGGGAATTAGTTATAAATTCTGTCAAGCTTTCAAGCATTCTGTCAATGAATAAATGATAAGAAGTTCAGGCATTTTTTGGTCTTTCACAGACTCATGCATGCGTTTGCAAGGAAGTTAATAAATTTGCAAGCTGGTTCGCTGCGTGTGTTTAAACGTGGATTCATCAACCCCACTCCTTCATCAACAACACTAACACAAACAGGAGTGAGAAGGAAATTAGGCACATTGAAATTCTACACTTGACTTTCATCCGAAGGCGTTCCTTTACTGCTTTTCGTAGGCGTGACTTTTGACTCTTTTGTTTTGTGAAAGACAACGTGCTGACTGTGGTGACCTGATAAACGAAATGAGAGCTGTGTGTTTCCATAGAAGACCAATCGATTAGATAAGACTAATTACAAGAAATTGAGGTATTCATCGACGCTAACAACTCTTTCCCTATCCGTCTTTTAGATAACTAAACTGAAATTAAAGCCTAGTAATATAAAGTCAAAATGTTTAACAAATAAATAAAATGAATTTTTATTTAAAAGAAAAATTTATTAAAAAAGTATTTTAATAAATTTTGAATAAAATGTAACAAAATTTCAAATTAAATTTTCCAAAAAACATTTTAGAAGTGAACTATTCGGAGATCGTTGCGTTTACAACGATGCGAAATTCAAACACATGGGTCACATTGAGTCCATTTCAGGTATTTTACTTATCCAACCATTTGGTCTTTTTGTGGAAATAGCACGAACTCAGAACGTTCAATTGAGCTCTCGGAGGGTCATGATTTTAAATTATGATTGCATCAATTATGAAAGGAATCCGTGCCTTTCTGAAGCAACTATAACCATTATACAAACCAACGATAAAAACTTTCCGTTTCGCTGGGAAAAATTGATATAAATAAATTTTAATTGATTTAAATAAATTTTTTTTAAATCCCCCGTTCACAGTTGATTTACCCTCTTTCTTACTAGGATACGCTAGCGATTAGCGAAGAAACCATTTCATAGGAGAAAATAAGACAGTTGAGTAACATACGTTATTCTCAAAATTGCGCGAAACATATTCAGTTTATAACCCAACTCATTGTATCAATGTCTAGGAATTCTTGGTCGTTGATGCGGTAGACCACCTTGACTGCAAACATATCAATTTTTCTTTATAAGTCCTTATCGTATAATATCTTATATCATTTATAAACTAAAAATTTTTATAGTTAAATCAAATTTTGTCCAATGTGTTGGACGAGTCTATCAAATAATACTTCAAGTTACCAACGTACAGTGTCAACCAATAGTGTAACTGAGTTTCAGAGCCACATCATGCCAAAAAATATCAATCTTTATGAATGCTCAGGGCTGCAACCAAGATTCTTTGAACGCAGCAATTTGGGAAGGCAGAGAGGTGTTTTACAATTCGGTCCTTTCAGTCTTTAAAAATTCGATAAACTATTGCATATGTTCTTTGATAAAAGGATCCCCCTCTTTTTGATAGGAATCTTTCTGAATTCTTTTGAAGGAAAAGAAGAATGAAGAATGTTTTCGAAAGCAGTTTCTAGTTCTTAGGCTCTTCGATATAATGTATTTATCCGATGCTAACTACCAAATCAGTATATTTTATCAGTGTATTTTCTAACATTGCCGGCTGCCCAAATTTTGTATGAAATAATCTCATTTCTCCTAATTAATTTAAATAATTTTTTTTTGTTTTTACAGAAATACTCCAGCAGGAGGACAGAAAGATTGTTGTAACTTTATTCGGATATTTGGCCCCCAGGCTGGAAATAATTCCGTAACTGCTAATAAGCGTTGACACTTCAGTGGAGCATTGCATAGAAAGAGATGCAAATTGACAATGTTGTTTGTAAATTGAACGACGCATGTGAGTGGAGAGACCGCAATGACTAGCTTTTTGCTTCTGGAAGATTGTTCATACTTTCAAATGTGGAAATAATTTCTCCAGTATAATAATATAGAGCATGAATTAGTGCATAAATTAATTGTTCTCTTTGAAGAGAATGTTAATGCGCATCTCTCCACACCTCCGTCTTTATGTCCTGTTCCTGACAAACTTTGCGTAGAAATACCAATGCAGCTGGAAAATTTCAGTAGAATGAAACTCAAATTCGATATAATTTAACTATGAGAATTAATAATAAAATAATTAAACAATAATTAGATTTGATATTGGCTCGAAGTGTTAACGTTTCATAGTAGCAACGCTATGCTTCAAACAGAGATTTGGCAGCGTACAGAGATATTTTTTTGCTTCTGCGGAGCTTTAGAGGGTAAGAAGTGAATAAGGTGCATAAGGTACCTAGATCATAGGTAAGAATGCAAAATTGGTGATCGTATGCATGTTTCATTGCCACTACTTGATATATTCTTATCATCTTAGCACGCAATAATCTACTGAAATTTGGGAACGTTTTCTAAAAGAATCAGCAAGGAAATTGTTAAACTACGCTCGTTTTAGGAAATCGTGCGTTTTTCAAAGAAGTTCATAAATTATTTTGAAAATTTGACATTATGGATCCATTTGGCACATTTTTGCTATTCCAATAACATTATCGTAAATTTTGACTCTTCTAACAACATATGCCTGCGTTAAAATAGGGTAGTAGAAAGTAGCGCCATTTTGTCAGAAACTTTACTATCTTACGGAAAAGAGAGTTTTCCTCTAGAAGACATGAGCTAGTCCACTGGCAATTGACAAGAAAAACAAGAACTTTATTTTACTTACAATCATCAGTCTTTCTGAGGTATTACACCAAAAAACCGAAATCTATACATTGTGATGCTTTCACATCTACATGTTCTGTTTTGCTTTGAAAGAGTGTGAAATAAATTCTTTGGTATCAAAATTAACACTGTGTTTGTATTATAGTATATTGACTGCAGATGCTTTCTTTGCGTGAAATCTTAGAATATTGTCCTTTAGTTCAACGAAGCTTGATTATTTCTTGCTCAGCAAAAGGTTTTCTCAGATGCCGTATACAGGTCATACACAGGAAAAGACCTTTCTAGGTAACGTCAAAATAATTTTTCTGGAAGGAGGTTGAAGTTTGCATCGTTAGAAACACAATAACCGGGAACTTTTCACCTTTTTAAATTTTTGGCATTTTTGACATTCTTGTCCACTCATCCACTAAACTCACTAAAAGAAGAAAACGCAAACCGCAGAAACAAGCTTCAGATATCTTTCCCGAGATACCACCAACAAGGAATCCGCTGGAGTTGTCGGTATTATCAGCAATCTTAGGCATTATGTCCCTAGAACTCTCGATTGTTTGGACAATTATTTTGAACTATAGTCAAAAATATTTGGCACCCTTCACTAGCTTACAAATGAAGGCCTAAACAAGACACTGCTTTCTATTGTGCATTTCGGAATATACAATGATACTTGCCAACTTAATGAAAAGATCCTTTTGAAATCAACATCGAGTTGCCAATGAACGCACTTGAGCTAATTTAAAGGAATGGGATTGAAAGCCGGGAATCGGCATAGAATTTCGCTCATTTACAATTCTGGGTATATTTAATGAAAAATCGAACGAGGAATGCGAAGTGCATGTTTATCAACACAAACGAAAAGGAGTTAGATAAATTCAATCAAACATTTACCATATAATTTAAAGTTTATTTATAATTTAGCATTTGCAGAAAGGATCAGCATATTAGACAAGGTAACAAACAATACCAAAACGAAAGATCCACACGAAACAACGTTAAACCTTAGAAGAGATACGGAAACAGAATAAGCAGACAACATTAAAACGCAGCAATCAGTTAAAACTGCGCTTAAAATCGTGTGAAAATTATGTCTTCTTACTAAAATTAGTAATTTGAAATTTGAAATTTCGAATTAAAAAAAAATTAAGTAAAAACTCGTTGAACTACAACACCTAAAAGGAACTTCTCGCGAATTTTGTAGGATTAGCAGATGAGAGGAAGATTGCTTTTCCGCAATTAACAGCGGCTCAATCAAAAGTCCTTAGTTATTAATTCGAAAATTAGTTATCCCTTGACTTTCCTTTTATTCACTTGTTAATCCTCTACTAATGTTAGCATAGGTCACAAATTACTGAGATATGGAAGCCCTCCATTTACATCTGTTATTGCCTGGTGGTTTAATGTGTAGGTTAACTTAAATTACCTATCTTGACATTTCTACACATTCATTACCTACCTGAACGCTGACGATCCGCGAAAATCCTACATTGTCATATCATATGAATGCTAATACTACATTAAATCCATTTCATGTCCCTACAATGAAAAGTCTACACCTTCCGTTTGCTACTAGACATTTCTTTCAGTTCGCTGTATTTTCTTTGATGGATCAGAGCTTGACAAATTGCAGGCTTTTACTCCGTTCAGCATTACTCTATGGTTTTCCATAAAATTTTCCTCGTGATGTGATACCATGACTCTGACTTTGACTATCAATCAGTGCCGACGCGAAGGTGAATATCATGTCGCGGAAATTGTTCGTTATGCGGTAGGTAAAGTTTAAAAAAAAGAGTGGTTGGCAAGTTGGAGAGCGAATTGCAGGTTATTATCATTGATAAAAGCCATAGGAATATATAATTAGAGAAAATGTTGGGGATTTTCATAAGTGTGTTCTAGTATGTGTGGAAAATGGAGCCGACTAAGAGAAAAACATTTCCAATGACTTATTCATACGCGGCGACATAATATAGAGGTGGAGAAGACGGGTCTATGGTGCAAGTGACCCACATAATGTTGGTTAAATTTCGTTTTAGAGAAAAACGAATGAGTAATTGCATGATTGCAGAGTATAATGGATAAAGTGACGACGATGAATTCATTTATCTGGAAATACATGTTCGCCTTATTCTCAGAATGGACGTGATGCGATTCTGTCGTTAGGAAACAGCCTGAAAGCGTAACTCAAGTTTTTTAAGAGGATTCTACACTTCAAAATATCCTTGTTCCTATCTTCCCACATCGGTATTAATTTAATATTTCAATCATATTGAATTCAAACAATACTTTGAGTTGCTTTAGAAAATTTAAAAGGAAAATTAATTTTCACAAACTTTTTAACAATTTCTATTCTTTTCGAAAAGTTTCACAATAATTTTCAGACAAAGTCAAATTGCAAATTTGTCTTAAATTAAACGTAACACATGGGTTTCATGCATAAAAACTACTTTACCACATATTACCATTGCATACACCTTTGTATTGGACTCGCCTAAAAGTATTTTCAACATATTTATGAACACAGTTTGGATGACCAACGATGGCCGACAGCAACGAAGACATTTATGCATAAAATCTGCTTCTTTTGAGTAATTCAAGCAACTAAAGGGGTTACTGGTTAATACGGTGGACATGCATTTATGATGTTTTATATATAGTTTACACAATGCATATGTTTATGTACACATGGATATACGACGATGCAAGCAGGAAAGTGCATATATCCGGATGCAAGCATAAACCAAATGGGGGTTGACCAATGCAGGTTTGTACATACAATATATACATATGTAGATATATACATACGAATACATGTGCAGATATGCATGAATACATTCAAAGAATGCAAATTTAAACTCCATTTATTGAAGGATTCATTCTAATTTTCGCATATCCTCCAGGGGGTTGATTTAGGAAATTGGAATTGCATACAAATTTGGGGGCTAAGAGGGATGAATGTTTTATATATAAGTATGTAGAAAATAGGAATGAACTATGCTATAGGGGGGAGCGAATAACTTTAAATTTAGTGAACGTGCGTTGGATATGCAATGCATAAGATCATACAGGAGGACCATTGAAATGAGGGTTTATATAGTTGAAAAAAGAGAGTGTGAGTATGCATACGTGGTATAATGACTCACCAATAGGTGTAGCGCATCAGGAAGGGACTTATATTTATAGGGTGGAAATCCACTCTGCAAATAAAATTAAATATATAAGCAATAACTATATGTTAAGATATATTTTATAGATGGTTTCATATTTTTCATTTAGTACGTGATTAAAGCAAATAATATGATTAAAGGGAAATCGATGAGTACCAGTATAAAATTTTTATTCGAAGGGAATGGTTTTTTTATGCAAAAATGGTCTTTGAAAGAAGGATATTTAGTAACATGAATTTCTAAAACACTGTTGTTCAACCTTACTGGTAGGGGCGGGGTTTATATCCACATGAATTTCCTTGGTTATGAGATCGACCTTATCGACCGATTGATGGAAAGTTAATTTTAAATTTCTGCTTTTCTTTTGATTATTATAGTCGCATTTTGTTTTTTCAATTTTTTAGCAACTTTTTCTACAATATAACTACGTATGGATTAAATTTCCTTTAAATAACACTTATTTTTCTCTGGTTCCTACCGATTCGAATATCAGTGAAGAAAGAACTAATAAATCGCACAATTCTAATACGATTTTCAGAATGTCGACTGTTATAGCATTATCTCGAAAACATTTTTAAGATATGTGTTTTACTGCTATTTCCTCCTCCTTTATACCTGACGTGGACATTCATTTAGTACTTCGAATGAAGGAAATGTTTATCCCGACCAAATTTCATTTCAACAGAGGACTTTGATTCATGTCTTTCAATTCATATCAAAACATTAGTTTTCATTAGTGCTCCTAAAGAATTAAATGAAAACCAAATGTATACTACGGAATATCTCAAGGCAGCCATCTTGATCCTTTTCTTTTAAAATTTTCATTTCACATTTTTTTACGGTAATTTCGGACGTTCTATGACGATGATCTCAAGCTATTCCATGTTTTTTCGTCCCGAAAAGGCACGACTTCTCTTAAAGTAACTTTATCTCTGTTGAAATTATTTGAAATTATCATAATTTTGAGACAAGAGGGGTAATAAGTTTTTCACGTTAACGCGCAATTTTGTCTTGCGATTATCACCTTAACCAGAATAAATTATACCAAGAACACAACACAGTAAAGCCTTGTGTCACTTTGGACAAAAAAGAACGCTCTAGATTGCATTGCAAAGAACTATATCTGTTGAGCCAATTGGTTCTTTGGCTTCATCAAGCGTAAATCTTTTCTCGCCCTAAGGTCTCCCTATTCTCGAATTTTCCGGTCTCCTTCGGGATCCTGCATTTGATTTGGCCATATGAAGACTTAAGTTTGTTCAAAGTCAATTCGTAATTTTTCCGTCAAGTTGACTATACGGTCCGACGAATTTCCTAAACTTATCCTGCGTTTTCAGTATGCCATCATTTCCACACTTTTGTTGCTTCATTGTTGATGTCCCGAGAGAAATTATCTATAGCTTACAGATTAAAAGTAAATCGAGCGTCGCGGTTCACGTCAAAAATTGAAAAGATTTCGTTTATAGACCAAAAGATCAACTTGAAATACTGAAATTCTGAATTTGGTTTAGTTTTATTGCCTCTAAGACAGAATCTTTTAATGGCTACTTTTACAAAGAAGTGAGAAGAAGAAAACACTAAATCTATATTTCGACATCAAATTCGGGATTTTTTGCATCCTTTTCGAGTTTGTTAACTTTTGTTAATCTGGATAGTCTTCGTTTTTCGCTTAGCGTAAACAAAATGCAAGCAATCCGACAGTTTTATAATTATGATTTTTTCGAAAAATAGAAAAAGATAAAAGCGTCAGCGGTAGTTGTAGCAGTAGAGGCAGTAGCAATAGTAGCAAGAATAATGATTTAGAAACCGCACGACACCCTTTTCTATTTGTCCTTAGATGCCAACTTCTTGTTCTGCAAGTTGTTTGGTGTGCTCTCGTCTAGTCTCTCGAAAAAGTTCAATTGAAGCCTCAATCATTTTCTGCATGATAGGATTATGGGAGAGGCATAATTTGTAGTGTCCAGCCAAACAAGGAATCAGGGAACCATAATTTATCCGCTTTATATGAGTTTACCTAAAACAGCCTATGCGCGCCGAGTCAGGACTCTTACCTACCAAACCACTAGTCGAATTCACTAAAAAGACTTGAGATCCACTGGCCTGGCCCTGGGTTCAAACACTTTCTCTGCTACAGAGTTCGGGTTCTTCTTCGCTTCTTTCGAAAAACTGCTTTCCTCTCTTCGAGCCCTTTTACATCAGAAATCTTCTGCGCTTTGAACAAGAGGAAACAATATCAAAAAAAATAGAACAATTGAATACTTACAAAATATAATTAAGAATAATAGTTGCGCAAAATAGGCTTGAGGCTGGGTCTTTGGGGTTTATTATTGACACGCAAGATTTATAATAAGTTGATCATCACGAAGATGTCAAAACATTCATTCATTCATTCATATAGTAATCAATGTGGATTGGGTAGCCTATTGGTTTTAATTAATTTTTTTTTAGAAAATTGAGGAAATATCGAGGTTGACTTAAATCTTATTGTAACTTAAAGAGCAGGAATAATGAAAAAAGAGGGCAATGTTATATTGTTCTAAGAGTACATGTTGATGATGGTTTATACTTTGGATTGACGGTTTTATTGATTCGCATGTTTCCGGTGATAGAATAACCTGAGACATCTCATTCTTGACCTACGAGCCGCGGAAATACTATACGACATAGCATACATTTTAATAATTTAATTTAATAATTTAAAGGAAACCTGAGTAGCTAAAGGAAAGCTGAGTATATGAAATAATTAGTTGATTAGGGTTTGGTTAAACTGCAAAAATGACTTCCGATAATCAGTTTTTAATGTCACCAGACTATTTTGTAAAGGGGCGCCCTAGAGATGCGTTAAAGCAAGAAGACATTAACATAATAAATATGTTGTTTGCTTTATTATAATTTGTTTTCTGCAGAAATATGACAATTTACAGCGCTAGAAGATGAAATTTAAGCCATAACTGAACACTGACTTACGTCCTTATCCAAGCACATCAGGACGATCGATCACAGTTCGTACGAGAACTAGTACAATGGACGAAAAAATGTCCTTTAAAAACGTCCTTTTTCTGACGAAGAACGTTTCAATTTAAACGGAATTGAGAAATTTCACATTTGCGGAAGCAGCTTCTTATTTTAAGCAAACGACAAAAAATATGAAATAGTGATAAGGGCAGGTATTGGATTTAATGGCAAAATGGATATCGAGGACAATGGAATTATCAGTAGTAATTATTATACTAATCCGCGAGTAGCCAACGCGTCATACAAAAATTTCTGGCGGAACCCATTTTTTTTTAACCAGAAATCACATTTTCTAACCATAACATACATTTTCAGTCCGTTTACAATGCTAATATTGTGGGCCAATATTTCAGAGAGCACGATTTGAACGTTTTTCCGTGGCCAACACGTTCTCCTAACTTAAACATGATTGATAACGTGTGAGAGAAATTGGTAGCTTCAGTAACTTACAATTGGTAGCTTACAAGGACAAGAAGAGCTTAAGGTGCCTTCACAAAAAAATAGGCGTGAACCGACCAAAAATATTCAAGAAATTTACATTCGTCCTTGCCAAACAGGATGTGCGAGGTGCTAAGTAACAGAGGAGGTGATGAGTAACAGAGGTGGTTCTAATCGGCATCTTATCTTATTTTGAATAAACCAAACCAAAGTGCTGTTATGTAGGACGAAATGAACATGTTCCTTATTTGAGCTGGCTGAAGTTTGCATTGTTGCGAACACTGTCAAATATTTTCATTGAATCTGGGAATAAAATTAACCAAAATTTTAGGTTAAGCTATCAAAAACGTTAAAAAGGAGAAAAAATGGAGAACGTTGCGTCTGCAGCGATGAAAACTTAAGACACCTCTTATTTGATACGTTCTTTTAAATCTTTTGGTGAAAAGCTTCGCATCACATCGAAATTCATATAATGTCGATGTTTTAACATCAAAAGTTTCACAGCAATAAAGAAAACCCAAGAATTATTTCCATCAACTCAACAAAAATTACCTAGGTAAGTTCGTGCTGTTTGTCAAGAAGTAGTTTGAGCAGTAAGTGTTGATGGTTTTTGACATATCCAAGACGTTATTGAACCAAGCTATGACTGAACTGTTTTGATACTTCATTGATTTTGTTTGTGTTAAAATGTCTGATTCTGCGCCAAATAATCAACGTATGCGGGCAGTGTTAGATTTCTGCTTTCATTAGAAGTAAAATCTGAGTTTGAGATGTATCTAGGCGTGGAAAATATGAAACATTAAGCGTGATTCTGACGAGAGCACGTTTTCGTTGACCTTTGTTCTTCAAAAGCGCCACGACCAAGGTTCGCAATGAACTTTTGAGCCTCAGCAATACAAATAAGAACAATGTCGTATGTATGGGTTGCAGAAACAAGTTTAAAGTTAACAAAATAGTTCTTTTTTGAAAACAGAACAATTTAATAGTCTACTTGATGTCATGTAATGATGTTGGTGTCTTAGGATGACACAGATATTTATGCCTGAGCACCGTGCTAGCAACTAGGCCCAATTCATATGAGAGCTACGCTGAGTTTTTAACTTTGTTCTTGGTGCAACGGTGTTGCTATCTAAATTAAATTAAAAGGAGCACATTTTTAACATACCTTCATATGTGATGCAAAGACATTTCAGATATCTTTCTCGCTTGGATAATTCAAGGGAATTACACACTGTAAAGTACTAAAAATACAATACAAAGCCTCTAAAAAGTTGATATCTCCAATTATATATAAAACCTTTTTCGAAGCGTATAGGTCGTTAAAACTTACAAGATGAGTTATGACCTGAAGCATTCTTCGTCGGAATTAAACTGCAATCTAAAAATACGGCCTCATAAACTAGATTCATTTCATACTCGAATATCTCCAAAGGCAAAGATTAAAACGCCATAAAACCACTTAAAGTGAACTTATCACCCATTTACACTATCGCGCGAATGATTGAAAATCAATTGAGAGCCCTCGTAAATTTGATCTTCTTCATTCTTAGTGGCGGCTGAAGTCATCATAGGGAACCACTCGCTACCAGCTAGCCCTCCATCCGTTCGAGTACGTTCATGAATTTAACTATCGTAATCCCAAAAGACTATAATTAGCTGGAATAGTATGACAGCCATTAAGAGATCGTTGATCTTCAACAATAAGATGACAAAAAAGGCCATAATTGTCTTCCCATTCGTCTTGACGCAATAGCAGAACCTTCACTTTCTCCTATTCTTCTGGGTTAATTGAAAACACACACGCGCTTAACATTTTTCGAGGCTGTAAAAAACAAAACAGGTCAAATGTCACTGATCGATTTACTCCATTCAAATCGATAAGCATCACTAAAATCATTGTTGCTCATATTTCAAGGTAAAGATACTCTTTTTGCCTTCATTTTCCGAACTAAGACCTTCTAAGAAAGAGTTGCGGTGAATTCAAGACATACCAGTATGGTTGGCGCGGTTTGGCGGGAGGGAAAAATTTTCAATCATCGATCACCGGATATGATGCGCGCGATTGATGCCTTTTACGATTTTGAATGGTTATAATAATGAGAAATATCTATTATTCTTCGGAACAGTCGATCAAGTTTGTACCGCAGCACCAACATGTTGGGAGAGGTATCTTTTGTTTGAGGATCTTGTCGAGTTGAAGACGTTGCAGATGGACTAGTGACTCGCATGAACCCAAACTAATAGCAAAGCGATGCGGCAATTTTCGGTAGATTATGCCTACGAATTCTGTCCGGAAAAGATGTATTAGTGCAAATTTGCGTCAGGAATTTTCGTAATTGGTTTGTGTACTTGCTGCAGGAAACTGTCTCGCGGCGAAGACGATTTTCAAGTGTTTGTTAGAAAATCTCTCACGCAATGCTGGAATCGGAAACGTGTTTTCGTTCCAACAATGGTCCGTCATGTAATTAGTTCTATAATTGGCTGTAACTTAAATATTGTAGAGTACAGATATTAGGAAGTCGTTTACACTAAAAAATATAAACTACACACGTTTTTCGGACTGGCTGCATGCGGCTGGTTGGAATCCAATCGCGTTGGATCCGATTATGCGGGCTCATTAATGGAAACAAAAACAGGAAACACTTAGTATGCTGAACGTACAAGACAGTGCTTTTGTTTTCCCTAAACGTTTTTGTAGACAATCAATTATCAATCTTTGTACCTACGCGCATACCTAATGCCGAGAAAGCTTCGAACCATAATAACCTGCACCGAGAGTCATAGAAACTCAAGGAAAAGACATCTCGTGGTGTTCGGAGATGTCTATCAGCTCATATGATATATGAAGCAGATAAGACCGAAGCAAGTTACGAAATTAAAAGTATGATTAGTTGGGCTGTTGTTTCCAAGCTATCATTAAGATCATTAATTTTCATGGCTGATTGCAATACTCGCGATCACCGTTACGCTACAAGAACCCCTGAATCATATATCACTTTCCGACGATCATCATGTAATACGTATGCATATTACCAACATATAAGCGTACAATTAGGGTATTTATTGATTAATTTATGCAACACCTGGCCGAAATCGAAGATGGATATACTGAAGAACGTCCACGGCCAACTCCATGCACTACGCAACAAAAATGCGTACCCGTAGCAAGTCGAGTGCAAGGAAGCGTATAAGCAACACAACGGCAGCCGCAAACTTTTCTTGAGTTTGTTCTGTGTATTTTATAGTTTTTTTCTTCGCTTTTCCAGCCATGCCGGTCCTGTAATACCTCATTGTGTAGGCTCGTCGTCAGTCTCTTCCGCAAAACCACAATATAGTTCATGCAAGGCATCGCAACATAAATAAGATCATATTTCTCACTATACATGATCTTGTCGGGTGGTTTACTCTGGTATACTTCAGCACAGTTATATCAACAAAACACAAGAGGAAGATTAACCTATGCAACATATGAGAATGCATGGTTTCGCAATGTAGGTTCGTCGGTTTACAGGTAATTTAAGATTTTGTGCATTCGTCTGATCTGCGGTATATTCGGTCGTAATGGCAATCGTTCATGGATATGAATGAGGAGGGTTGAATGTCGTTCATCCGATGAGAATGACAAATGTGAGAACAGGAGTCAAGAGCCAATGAAGGCTTGCTACGTCCTTTTGAGTGATATTTTTCAATTTTTCAGAAATCATTGTGGTTCTCGGAATTCAGGTTGTATTGATATGATTGCCGGTACAGAGCAATTGCGATTTCACAAAAGTACAGACTGTAGTGGAAAACATATAATAAAGTGTTAATTTTATATTTACATATACTATCTTGAAATATCCTTGTCCGAAGCCTAGAATCACTAAATCAATTTTAATGGCTCATAAAATTGGACGTGATTCATGTTCTTCGGCAATAAACTACTCAATTATTCCATCTAGGCCTCTGAGAGAGAACTAGCTATTCTTGGATGTTTAAAATTAAAGGAGGAAAATTAAAATACTATCAATTTTCTTCAAGTTCAGCGGTAAACAAAATAAAAATTTTTGATTGCCAACTTATTTCGAGTCGATTTAATCCATACATCATACGTCATACCAATAGCAGATACAATGAACAACTTCAGTGACTGTCTTTAATTTTTTGCTTCTTTAACTTTAAATCCAAATCTTAATGTCAGCTCGTTTGTAATACACGAGTGCCAAACTGTCGTGAAGGATACGAACTTCAAAAGCTTCAGACGGGTGGCTGTAGATATGTTTTGAGACTTTGAGTGGTGTACGTTGCAAATCCGATTTTGATCAAATTTATAGCGACCACTCCACATAAGTTTTTGCTTCAGGATATAGAATCTACTTTAGAAAATCAGAGCAACGTTTTTAAATATTGATTGAATCTCCGAAAAAATACTCCCAAAACTTATAAAATGATTCGGCAAGGTATTAAGTAGCAAACGATTAGTCAGAAACAGTTGACTGACTGATATGACCAATCTAAAGTTGCCAGGAAAAAAAGTCCAGATGATAAACAAAGCCGAGGACCTTCTATATCGACCATCAACCAAAAACCATCGCGAAAATCCATTCCTGAGGAACGAAGCAAATCAAGTTGCAGTGACTTAATTCGAAATATTTTATGGGACTGGTCAATGAAACTTGATCAGAAACAGCAAAGAGTTGAAGAAAATGTGATGCATTGATATGATCCAGAAACAAAATTGTCATCAGATCAGGCAAAAATTGTGGATATCCTAAGTCTGAAAAAATGGAGACAAAGACTCATGTGAAAACCTGCTAATTTTTTTCAGGCATAAGGGGAGTTAAAAGTATTATTATAAACAATTTGCATCACCGAATAAGGGAATCCTAACTCTATTACAGATCGTTCATAGGCGGTTAAAGAGAGCACCAGGCTCAAAATATGAATGAATACCTTTCAGAAGATTTCATCAATCTGAGAACTTTTAGAACACACGTTTAAGATCATTATGATACTTAACCAATGTCTCATCCTTTCTTTTTTTGAAATGAATGCAATTGGGGTCAACGCCGGCAAGAAGTAACGGAGATCGTCGACAGATATTTGGAGATGGAATATAGAGAATTTTCAGAGGATTTCTGACATCAATCCAGGAACCTTTGGATCATACGTTTTAGATTTAGTCTGATATTTAGTAAATTCCTTATCCTTCCTTTTGTTCAAATAAATTCAATCGGCACCAACTCCGATAAAAGTAACTAAAATCGCTGTCGACAGATATTTGGCTGTTAAGTTTTCGTCAGCTTCTTTTTGTTCTTTGGGCAATAGTTTCCATCATAGCTTCCATCATTCCAGCATAGTTTCCATCATGTCCATAGAATTACTAAAACTATTCGGAGCATTTAGGTTGCACGAATTTTTAATAAATCACCTCATAGCTCTGTATCTTCTTCAGTAGGGCTCCATTTTGACGTAACGATTGTTGCACTAGACTACTCAAACATAACTATCATTATTTATGTCTTTCCATACTTGACGCACTTAGCTACGGTATATCTGTGTGGTATATCTATCATCGGTATATCTATCATCATCCTCTCAGCTCTCAAAAGAACGTCAAAAGAACAGTTAAAAAAGACTATATGTGAATGAAGATCATTTTCTGACATTTAAATTGAAGATAAGTGCAGAGAATTCATTATCATTAACAGGAATAGTCTTATCAATTTTCGAGGAAGGCAGACAGCAAGGATGCGAGGCAGTTAGAAGATAAAAAGTTCCTGGTATCTGGAATAAACACTAGAAATTCTTCTCACATACAAAAAAGCAACCTGATTTAAGGTTTATCGGAACTACGAGTAGAATCCGTTCAGAGGCTTATCTGAACTACGATAGAGTCACCTCAGAAATTGATCACACTTTATCCTTTACATGGTGAGGAGCATGGGTTAGCTGAAATATATGGTTTCGAAGACTGTGAGATAGTGTTGGGAATCTGTTAGCTGTGTTCGGTCGTCTTGGTTATGACAAATGTAAGCAGGAGACTCAGTAGGAGCTTAAACTACACTCTTGTTGAAAGGAATTATATCTTTCGTCCTTACCTGAGCGGTTACTTCATGTGGGCAAGCTGCAATAAACAATGAGATTTACTGATTGAAATACACCCTTCATCATCCACGGATGCCTTTCTGCCTCGATAAACAGGCGTAAACATAAAGATTTATGATTAAGTATTTGATCAATTAAGGACCCGGAGATATTTTAATATCTGCTTTGATCTCAATCAATGCGTTTTGAGAGAAAGATTTCACACAGCAACAATTGTCCTATCTGTCGTTTACCTGTCATTTTATCCTATATAGAGCATACAATACTTCTTTAGTTTACTTCTTGCGATAAGGACTCCTTTCATTCTGCTTCTTTTCTTTCTGAGAAAAAGTTTTGAACATTTCTGTGGTTTGAAATCTTTCTGATAACTAGGACCAAGTCATTCGTTGTAATTCTGAAAGAAAGGTAGGGAAACAGCATGACCCAACTGATTATTTTTAAACAGACATTAACGATAGCTGTTTTCATCAGACTGCAGCGAAGCAAGACGTGAAAATTTCTAGTGATTTGTGGAAGTGGAATAACTGAAATATTGGAAAAAGTATATCGCACCGCTTTTGCTTTACATATAGTAGCTCGTGAATTCAACGTGGTATTTTTTTTTTTCAACAAACTGTGTTAACTAATATAATTTTATTTGTCTCGATGAAATTTGTAACATTAAATATTTGATTATATTATTAAATACTTGTAATATTGTTTTAAATTTTTAATGCAAAAGTCCAAAAATTGCAGTCATGTCCTCAATTCTTCCATATAGTTGCTGCTAATTTGAAAGATATTCTTGCACGAAATCCCATATTTTCTAACAACAGCTTCAAAGGGCTCGGTCATAGGGCTTCTAAAATGTGGCTTAAGCAAAACCTCGAATGTTTTTTTTGCTTTTTCAGAAGCTGATTGAAACTCATGTCTCTTTCATAGATAAGATACTTGCTTGTCTTTTGCTATTGACAAGATTGTTTGCTAATAGCTAATTATGAGGTAAGGCGGAACTATAAACGTCAATTTTATTCTCTCCTCCACTTCCTTGCCTGAAACACTGCAGGCGTGATTAAAAATCAACGAAAAAACATCGCAAGTGAAACAAAGTCCTTCGTAATACGAAGGAAACTGACTTTCCTTTGATTTAACCAAATTATAATTTAGAGCCCTTATATCATCATGCTTATGCGGGCATTTCTCTTTTTATTGTCACTTATCAATGATTAACTCCCATGGTAGAAATTTCATTATTTGCTAATTAATTTTCATTCCATTACGAACAACTTTCCAGGATAAAAGACGGGAAAAGCGGTTACATATGCTATTAGGTGGCCCTTTTAAAATTGTTTCAGATTTCAAATAAAAATAAAATTTGTTCGTATGTTTGCACAAAAATGTATGCAATCTGCATGGAGAAGAACAAATGCATCCGAAAATCATCGGACCTGGTTTCATGACTAAAAGTAAGAAATCTAATGATGCATATTTTATACTTGCATAATCTTACTTACTTACTTATTACAAATTTGCAAGCTTTCTCGATTACCAACAGGAATTGCACGTTTTCCTGAAGTGTGTATTTAGCTAAACTCCTATTTATTACGTTCATCGGATTATCTTAAGTCTAAAAAGGACATGGTTTTGGTCTTAGACAATGATAACTTGATGGAGCCTCAGATCGAAATTTTTTCCCAAAAAACATAAACAGCCGCTGTACATCCCCAATCAAGCATCAGGATTGTTGTGGATGTTTTTTAGATTCAAAATTTCGTCCTAGAATAACAAGCAAAAGTTTATCAACAGCGGATGTGATGAGTGCACAATAGGATATTTCAAAAACTAGTTTCCCAAACTCTTTCAGGGGGGACGACTCTTTCCCCAAAAAGCATGAGAGCAATATGGAAGCATGATTTTTATTTCAATATGAACTGCTTCCAAAAAAAATTGGGCCCGGGAACGAAATTACGACAGATTGGATGCTTTTGTGTCATTTCGCCTATTTTGAACAACAATCAAAGCGTCTCTTAAAAAATGAACATAGTTCCAAGTACCAAGATTAAAAAAAAACATTTTATCAAGCAGTTCTTAGGTCCTACATTTTTGACGTTGTTTTTCAGAAATGAATATGGTCAAAAATAAACCACGTAAAATGACTTTTCACACGGTTTGGTGACTTAGGGTCGGGATTGTTTTTTAAGAAAACTTACTGGGAGAATTAAATTTTTAATTGCAAATATAGATTTATCATCCAATTTGTGCGAAGGTATCCTAAGACAAGTTGGAAAATGTTAACATATACAATATTCTTGATAGCTGAGTTTATACTGAAGCGAGACTATGCATTTTTGTGTGTTGTATAAAAATTTTTGGAAAGGAAACTGATGGTTTTCCCCAAGACATCTAACATTAAAAGTACTTTTCTATTATTGAAAATGTGTTCGCTTACTCCCTATATAAACCCATGTAAAGCTTGTCTCGAATTATTTTGAACTCGAAAATCCGTTGTCATCCTGCACAGAACGATCGCAACGCAGAATTTAACTTATGAAATAAGCAATCAACTCAGAGTTATGCAAAATATCACATTCATTAAAATTTTAGTATGCTCTCACAATAGGACCCTTAATCCTTTCTTCAGACAAAATACATACTCTCTGAAATTCCATAGAGTACACATCTAAAATACAATATCCTCCATTAATAATTAAGTGACTCTTGTACACCAGCATCGACTGGCTCCCAAACTAAAACCATACGAAATTCACGGTTGTCCCGTATCCTTCTTGTTTTTCCATATCTGCAAATCAGCACTAAAATCAAAATAACATAAATATTTAAGTCCACAGACTTACTGAGATCTGCTGTTGTTCGCATGTATGATTGTATTCCGTTGTAAGGTACAGGATATAAGTCCAAGGATCAAGAGCAAGAGATGTAGGTAGACAGTGGAAGAGAGAGAGAGTGAGCACCGTACAACGAACAACAACTTTAGTTCAGCTTTCAACAAAACGACAAGCAGAGTTGTGTCGTTCTCATTCCGGATACTACGTGTACAACAAACCCTCTCTGGAAGATACACACGAGACTACGAGCAAAACTAAATCCTTCCTTAATCATGTCGTTATATGGCGAACCTTTAACCCAATAAATCCGATAGTCGAGACTGTATTACGGAATGTTCATTAGATGGAGTATGTTGTACGTTCTCGGGCTGTACGAGACACATTGAAGTTGCTTCAGATAAATAAGGGCATTTAATTCAATGGTTTCCTTGCTCACTCACCCGTTCGTTCGTTTGAGCTGATTCGATCATCGTATCGCCTCGGTCGGTTCGACCATGTTCGTTTCCCTTATGGGAAATCCTATTCTGGGAGAATCGATAAAATATTCAACAACCCCTTGGGAATTGATTGAATAAAGTCCCTGTTGGATAATGGAACTAATGGAAAGGACATCATATCTTCTTTTGCTCTTCTTGTTTTGCTTCATGCCCGATGGCATCCACTTTGCTCTCGAATTCATCACTTCTGCAATGCTGCTGTTCTTGCTGATTTTTCCCTTACCCGCTCACACTTTCTAGCTCAGCTGAGTGTATCACTATTATTCGATGGGATTCATGCTCCTTGAGTACATTTCCAGGTTCTTTTTGTGTGTCAAGTATGAGGGAGTACCGAATCTCTACGAAAATTATAGTCTCATCCTTTTTTTATAATTGACATATGTTCAATTCAGATGTTTTTATTTTTCGAGGAAAAGCACTAAAGGACACGAGTTGCAGCTTCCAACCCTGCGAAACTTGATGTGTTTTCGTTGAAAACATCAAATATTCAATTGGTGGAGTAGATGTTGTACACATATCAACGTTCAGGCAAGCACATGTGATAAATAGTCTTTCGCATCTCACCTTTACCAACAGAATCTGAGCAACACGAAAGAAAATCTGGAAGACAACTCAACGACCACGGCCTGCTCGCAAAACTATTCCATGTTCTGTGTTAATAATGATGATGGGTTTGGCCCTTACCTCATCAAGAGCAAGCAGCAATTCATTTTGTCGTCCTTGTTGACGAGTGAGTTTCTCCCGGTTTGCCCACATCTCCGCTCCAGTTGTTCTTCTGTGTTTTGCTTTATCTGATGCAAACAAAGGCTTTCGTTTGTTCGAACGACAACGACGACGACATCGGATGGAAGGACACAAGACTCTCAAGTGTAATTATTAATTAGGTGTACAAATATTTACGTACATCGGTCCGAACAAGGATATAAAGTGATTTCTGGGATGAGGCGGTGGGCTGACGTCACAGCGATGAGAAATTCTCCAGTAACAGAGTTGGAAGGAGGTGCGATAAATGAATGGGAGAGATCGAGCCCTTTTGTGCTGGAATTCATTTTGAATGGATGTGACATCGCCATTGACGTCGAAAACAAGGATGATAACAACGACAATGATGATGATGATGACGACAAGGATGATGATGCTGATGCGAGTTAAAATCGCTTGAGCAGTGACAAGTGAAAAGATTCCATTTTCGATTGTTTACTAAATCTTTGCTTTCTGTTTGGAAATCTGTGATTCCGGGAAAAGCTAGTTTTCTGCGGAACGGATGGGGCGGGAAAGAAATCTGCAGAACAACTGCTGTATTTCTCGCATTGCAACTGAAATCAGAATCGGATTACAGTCATTTTGAGGGATTGTAAACAGGAAGCACGTTTTGCTTTTGTGAGGGATGGCTTTATTAAATTTCGTAAGTAGAATGTTAGCTTCATCTCGGATTCCGACGAACAAACAGCGCTGGTATGACTTGGCTCAGAAACATGATCACGATTTTGAATCTTATGTTCAGTGAGAGGAAAAATCATGTTAACTCTCCCAATCGAAATGTGCCATGTTTGATTTGCGATAAGTAATGTCGAGCATGAGTTCTGAAGAAAATTTATTTGCTTTTATAATTTATGACTGCGGCTACTCTAAAATAATAGTAAAGACCATCTTTTCTGATTCTAATTGTACACCATTCACTCTTCAACTCGAAAATCGTGAGGCAAATGGAAGTTTGTTCGTCTATTTGTTCTGCTCAACTACAAAACTTTGTCGATTACACGTGATGTTTTTTACAGCCCAGCCAAGTAAGCCACTTAATGTCTTAGAAAACCATCTGGTGTTATAGCAAACATAGCCATAATCTGCCAGTTTATAACGCCTGCTACCTCGGAAAAGGAAGGATGATCGATGCAATCTTCAATGCTCGAAATTGTATGAATGGCAGAAAACAAGCCTTAATATTGATTTATTAGCTTCACCGAAGCTGTGTTTGGGTAGTTTACTACTTTTTCAGGGACTCGACGCTTTTGAGTTTCTCTATCAAATGTAAATATTCTCAAATCGTTAAAATGTCCGACGTGAATAAATGTTACTCTTGCGGCTGCGTCTTGGATGCTGGGCGTCATCATCATCGTAAACTTGTCTCTCGTCCTCTTGTACGTTTCTTTCTCAGCAATGCATCACACATTTTCCCCTGAAACCATATGTGATATGCGTACTTGCACGTTCGTTCCAACATATTTGTTTGCTCAAAGACTTTACGACATGGTACGATACAAATATATTCCAGTTGGTACCAAGATGTTAAATAAATTGTGTACCGATCATTAATTTTACTACTGTAGTGTAGCGACGTAAAATGGTCGGGATCTATGTTGGCAAGCGAATATATGAAACTGCAATAAATACACTTTAAATTTTATGATCGATTTCTTCATGCTTATAAATGTGAACCTCACGCCCTAACAGTCGTTTCAAATTTATGTCAGTTACAAATTGGCATAAGCTCGATTGGCACAATCTGATCGTCAAATCTAATGGAAGAGACCTGATTTGACAACTTATCTTGGTTTTTGACTTGATGCGATTGCTTAAAATTGATAAATGTGTCTCTATCTAAATAGAAAGCCAAAACTTCATAAATATTTTTCCGCATTCAGTAGTTGCACTGCACTGGCTTCCTGCGTCGCAGCTTCCGGGTTCGAGTATCACTAGTTTCGTGTTCAGCGCATTCCAACGTGATAAGCAGAATTCAGATTGTAAGCCAAGATCAAGCGTGACCCTTTCTAAACCATCTTCTGATATGTGATGAGACTGGAATGGACTGTCTCTAAAACGAGCTGTTATACCATCGATCATTATTACATTCTTTTCTAAAGGACCAAACAACAGCTACGGATTTCGTGGTGAGATTCGAGAATAGGAAAAGCATCTAATGATCAGACGCGTCATTTCACTGAATATGCGAGAGTACCAGAGAGAAACACATAATACAGGACTAATATTGAAGCCAATAATATTCATTTCCAAAATAAATTGCAAACATTATATATTGCAGAAATAAATTAAAACAATTGTTTTTAATATAACAACATTAATAATAATCGTTTTAGGTAATTATTCTGCAGTCAAAAACGTCAGCTTCGTTTGCTGCAACAGATTTACATTCCTTCAAATCATTAAGATATTTTTATCCAATATAGTCTCCTTCAATCCTTGTAATGAAAATGTTGTTCATTCCAGAGAAGTCCCAAGTTTTTCTGAGAAATTACATAACGGTAAATTATTCAAATACATTTTGTGAGAAACATGACGAAATGCTTCAATATGACAAGGTGATATCCTTGGATGAGAAAAAAAATTTGCCGGGCACTGAATGTTGGATAAAGGCAACAAAAGTCGAATGACCCACATTATGAACTCATAATAATTTCTCATCTGAATGACTATGAAGCAATCAAGCGAAATTTTGGACAAAATTTCGAAACTAAAGTAAAAACAATCGTTTCAAATTCAAAAAAAAAATCTTCAAAGAAAACTTCGATTTCCAAAGAAAAATTTGAGGCATAAGGTCCTCATGCCTCATGAGGTGTTGTACATAGGCTAAATCTTTGTAATCTACGTTATTGGAAACCTTAAATTGTTACAAGTGAGGTAACGTATCACCGTTATATTGCTGGATCCTAACATTTATAGATTATCTAATGTAGGTTCATAGATGGCACCCAGTTGTGGAAGTTTCCTTGATTCAGTTCTCTCTAGGTTTGGTTGAATAAGAAAGTAAGCTCTTTTCGGTTATTCACTTTTCAGGATAAGCTGAATTTTATCGGGCGAGCCACAAGGCGTTTAGATGTACCACAAGGATCAGATCAATAGGAAGACATTCTCCAAGTAACTAAGACAACCGCGAAGGCGAGGGCAAGTGTAAGTTGAACAGATTGAACTGAATGCACCCATAATAATGAGTTCAATAAGATCTTCTAAAATTCATTTGTGACTAGGATAGGATGTGATAGCAAAAATTAATCACACCGAAAAGCGATTAGAGTATTATTTCACTTAGTTAATTTCGCAGGGGTAACGACTTCAGGAGATATCAAGTAATCAAGAAATCTTATGCTTCAAGACCCTGCATTTTTCTGATAAACAAGTAAATCGGGTATGACCAACCATTGGAAATTCAGCTTTGGTTACTATGATTCTATTTGGTCCAAGCTGATGCTCTATTTGCAGCAAGGAAATATGCACCTAAATGTCATAAATTTACAAGTACTTCAGCAAAAACTACATATAGATCTTTGTTCGTAACCTAGTTCAAAACTGAAAGCGTTACAATTTTTCGTTGTCAGGAGATTGATACCTTAACTGGTTGAAAACCAAAAGGGTAAAAATTCCAAACTTTAGAATTTGTTCGGGAATGACAGGACCTTGATTCTATACTTTCACCTAATCTTTGTCGGGTAAATTTTCACCCCACTAAACTGGTATGTGTTGTTGTGAATATTTAGATCACGATATCGGAAGGATATTTTGGAATCAAAAATTGCTCTTGCAGGTGTGCACACAGAACCCTAACTGCAAAGGTAGTCGCAGACCTCACTTTACTCAGAATCCTTACCTCACCTCTCATCACTCCCGTGACACTTTTCTTCGTTATTATGTTTGCCCATATGTAATCGAGATGACCTAGGACTAGTTGCATGAAAACTTATATCTAAATTGCTCCTACACCTACAAAAAAATTCAGCTTTCTTTTTTTTTTGATGCAGTAAGACGGTGCTTGAGTTGTGGAAATAACAAGGATCAAAATGAAAAACATTATATTCTTTGCTTATTGGTTTGGCATTGGTTTATTGGCCATTCCTTCACTAGAGCAATCAATCTGAAAAAAAAAACAGACAAATATCTAATGAGGATGCGCACTCGAGGATATTCAGACAAGTTGTCGAGTTGATCGTGTTTTTGGAAGCATTAAATGGAAATCCAAAATAACAATATCAATATTAATGCTTGGTGCGTCAAGGTAAGCAAATTTTCTATGTTTTTTTTTGAGGAATTATTGAAAGCTACACACAAGTGTAAAATTTTCCAGGAACAGCAATTGCCGGTTCCATGATGAAAATCAAGGAAATATTTCTGTGTTAATAAGAAAACTGTGATAACTGGTACTGTATGAAAACTGGTAACTGGTACGTTGTATCTTAAGATCTCGCACTTTTCAGCTTTTATTAATGTTAATAAAGGAATTTAGATACGCGAGGCATTCTAAGCGCTCTTCGAATTTATCAGCACACGCACTGGGTTCCTTCTTTTGTCCACAGTAGAATTTTTAAGAGTCCTTAAATGAAAAATTGCAGGAAAACTGAGATAAAGCGCTAAAATAAAAAATTTCAATGGTATTTGGACATTTTATGTCTTTTTTATTGAGGGAATTGCAGCATCATCAAAAAGTTTACTCGATAGTGTTGTGCAATCATAGAATCACATAAGGATCACAGATCGAAACCATTAAGGAGCAAACCACATAAGGAGCAGAGATCAACATTATACCGCATTTCACAGTATCTAATCAGGGTAGGTCATTTGAGCTTTAAATGGTACTTAGGGAATCAACCGAATTTTTTGGGCCTATTCAATGTGATTTCAAAACATTCCTCCTTGACCAAACGGCTAAGTTCAGAAATCGTGCTGAAAAAGTTAGTTTCTTGATGCCTAAAACGCTAGACCAAGAAATTCAAATATGACTGATACCAGAATGATTTGGGAGCGACACATGCGGCACCAACATTAGTTCATCAATCACTACAATATCGGAAGTGCTGAGGACCTAAAGGTCCAAATTGTGAGCCTTGGCGCACGGTCATGTAACGACCCAAAGACCTTAACCTAGAGAATTAGCAGTTATCATTAAAAACTTTCAGTTTGCTTTATAGAAAAATTTATTCTTCTTAATCCCCGGCTTGATATTCTTTGAACTTTGAATTTTGAACTGATTTAGCTAGGGATACCGACGGAATCTTCTGTCATTTGGAACTCGGGAGTTTACAAAAGATTTTTTAGGATTTCCAGCGTTTAGTTTTTTTTTCATTTTTTTTAGATTTGATTCTACATTCGAATGCTTTAGTTAGAAAACGTGTCGGAGCAGCATAGTTGCAGAAATTTTGATTAAGTTTTTTTTGTTGATTTTGCAATTTTCAAATACAGTGAATCTTTTTATGATTTTGACACGCAAAACTATATTTTAGGACTGACATTATGCTAGCCATGGTAACTGAAGGAATCTACAGAAGACGGTCATCATCATCAACTTCCACCTTAGTAACATTAATATCATTAACTACTAGAAACGCATCCATGCTTAGAACCACGGACGTATTACTTAATTTGAACAGGGAAACACTGACAATTCAGTGTTGTAAGAAAATCACCTCAAGTCGGGCTTTTGGTACTGTGCAGAGAGAGAAAGAGAGAGAGAGAGAAAGAGAGAGAGAGAGAGAGAAAGAGAGAGAAAGAGAGAGAGAGAGAGAAAGAGAGAGAGAGAAAGAGAGAGAGAAAGAGAGAGAGAGAAAGAGAGAGAGAGAAAGTGGTCTGGTTTGCAGTGTCACGAAGGTTTTGTTTACATGAATTAATTTCCGTTCCTGAACTTTGCACATGCAACTTCGATTTCAATTTTCAATTAGGCCTGTCTGTTTGTTTTTTATTATTTTAAACTCTATAAATGGAAAATTTGATTTGTGGTGTTTTAAAAAGCAAACATTTGTCGGTTTCTTTATTTTCATTTTTCGGAAGTAGTTTTAATGCCTTTAACTTTGCATATGCAACTATGGCTTTGCGATGGCTTGCTATGGCTTTCACGCGATTTCATAGTCTTTTGAATCTTATTCATCTTTTTTGAATGATGCTACGAATGAAATATCAATCACGAGAAAAAAATATTCACAAAACAAAATTCTAAGGACCTATGTTTTCCAAGGTCTTTGATAAAAATGTACCAGAGTACGCTAAAATGTTTCTAAAATTCCAACTTTTCTGGCTGGTATCAAGAATTTTTTAAGTTGTAACATATGCTATCCTACATTGCTACAATTTCCACGGTCTGAAATTTTTACAGTTTTTTTTATATTTGCTGGAGATTTGACTCAAATGAGAAACTAAAACAGTGCCAGTAGAGTTCAAATTACTGAAAGAAATGAAAACACGTTAATCCAAATTCTGAAAAAAATTTAAATGTAGAAAAAAAAGAGGCCATTTCGTTTAGAACGATGCAAACTTCAGACACCTTAAAAAATTCATATCTGAAAAGCTACCAAAAGTGATTTTGATACATCCAATGAATAAACCATTTTCAAGTTTTTGATTTTCAAAAATTTAAAGGAAATGCTAGTAAAAACTGCAATAAGAGTTGTATCAGCAGCGGCAGTGGTAGTATTTTTAGTTTTAACAGTGGTAGTTGTGGTAGTCGCAGACGTAGTATTAATAGTTGATTGCGTACTAGGGCTATTATTTTTAATGATATTAATGTTCTATTAGTAGTAGTAGCAGTAGTAGTAGTAGTAGAATGCGTTTTACTATTTATTATAAACTACTGGGTTTACAAAGCTGCAAACTTCAGACGTCTGTTTAAGCTGCATCGTGAAAAGAACAAAAAAAAGTTATGAAAGATTCTGTAAATTTTTAAAGATGTTGCAAAATCACCCAATTAAACTCCAGAGGAAGACGAAACTCTATGAAGTGGATACGAGAGAACTAAATGTTAAAGCCATTCTTAGGAAGAAGTTATTAGTTTTGACCATAATATGGCTGTAGGTGGTACATTCGGTGAAGCAGACATCTATTCCCCCAGTCCCTGGAGATGTTGCCGATAGAATGACGGGCAGAGTAAAGCGGAGGAATTATGAGGAGTATAATAAGGGCTGGCAGAGTGAGGTATTGCACCTAGAACTCGAATTCATAAGACGTGGTTCAATACAAGCTACAAGATCAATCGAGTTTATCGCTGTTTCCGATGATGAATAAAAAATAAGATTATGTGAATGTCTTCAGAACTTTTAAACACTACATTTAATTTAACACGCCTTATTTTTAATTTCTGTACATGGGAATAGGTCCGAAAATACCTTGACAAAAAATAATCATTCTACAACGGGTCGTTCTATATAATTCCAAAATTGCATGGTTTATTATACTGGCAAACTTCCACTATAGCTGGAATAAAGTATGAATTTTTTTTTGGAGCTTATAATGTTTTTTCAGCGTGAATGATCGTATTGTTTTTACTTTAAACGTTATTACTTTAAGTAGCCTGGATTTAACGCACCTTAAGGCAAGATTGTTTGTCACATTAATTATAAAGTGATACCTAGAATCATTAATAATTTGAACACTATGTTCTTTTTTTTTGCTCCATGAACTTTCATTTTTTTTAAATCAGTCTTGATGTAGTCTTGCGCAGAAAAATGTAGCAGGCTGGCGAATGATTTATTGGTCAGAGTACTTAATTTCTGGGAATCTCTGGGAAATAGTCCTGAAATATTTTTAAGAAAATTAGCATGTATTTCAGTAGCCCTACTTCTCATTATATCTAAATATCTTGCAGTCATTACATCGGTCAGTATCGCCTCTTTTTCCTCCAAATATTATTTTCCAAACTGCATAAATTCCCATCATAAAATATCACATTGTTAGCGGCTTGTTCTTCTTATCGTCATCGACCGAAAACCAAACCTCGTAATTCATACGGAAAGGCTTGCGAATATATCTTTTACCTTCGAATTCTTATCGAAAGTCTCCTTGTTCGATTTTGATCTATGTCATCCCATGTCAAATTCTATTTTCTTGACACGAGATGACATGTGTGTCTCCTCAACGTGCCTTTGCTTCTACATTCACATACATATATGCATTCATATGTATTGTATTGATTGCAATGATGGCACATGTACATTTAGTTATTTGTTTTTCATTGAACATTTTGAAATATTTGAAACGAAACCATAATCAGGCTCAACATTCGACTGTTTCGCGGTTTTATTACCTTGAGATATCATTTTGTTTCGATTTCTTTAAAATACCGCGGTTCGACGGCTACATGGATTGCGTACGAAGTCAAAAAGCAAAACGTAAAAACAAAAAGAAAACCAAACTTAAAACAGCAATATTTGTAACAAGTTCACAAAAAATCATATCAATTCCATGGCTTGCTTCTCAAGCATTTTCAATTTGGAACGAGCATTCGAGGCATGTTTGGATTTTCAAACGTGCCTTGGAGACGCAATGCCTGAAATCGGTTTTAAAATGGCAAAGAATCCAGTTCATACGTTGTCAGTAAAGTAGAACCTTTTTTCCTGGATGATGTCCCAAGTAGAATTAAAGCTTAATGTTCATCTGAAGCATGGACTGAAACAATTTTGAGATAATTCCGGTTTTACACTGGAGACAGATTAAGGTCTGTTGTGCCGGTTGCTTCCAATAACACCACCAAAACGCCAAGAGAATTTCGATCTGGCAATCCGAAGCAAATCACGCAAAAGTAGGCGAACAGCACAAGGCGAGCTCCACGGTATGTAAGGAGTATGCGAGTTCCTCAAATTTCAGCAGGATAAAAAGATTTCTTTCCAGCGAAAAACCCGCCTTGGTGTTGGACGAATCAATTAAATTTTGATTTGAAAGTAACAACTCACATGATCCCTCTTTGAACGTTTCCGATTGCTGCTTTCAATTGGTAACTTTCAGCGTCAGGTGTCAATTATTTCTTTTGTCTCTCAAAGTTCGTTGTTACGACGGTCGTTATTCAGCTCCATTACAACTCCCACAAATAATTTGGCACGAACGTTGTTGCCTGCTCGGTCAAAGCGAGTATTCAGTAATCTAATACGCTTGTCTTGTTCTTTGACATCAAAGCACACATAAGTGAAGTGAACAACTTGTAGCATTTCCGTTTCACCTTACTTTGAAATCCCTAAACCACGCTTCTAACCAAATCGTCCTCCATCTCACCCCTACTTATCCTGCGTGCTATTCGTCTACCTAAACATCTTTTTGCCTGCTGGTACTGCTCCCTTCACTTGTAGACGAACTGGCTATGGCTATCCGAATTGTTCTGAACGGAGGAAGGAAGACTCATCCATGAGCCATGAATATGTTCCACCGTTTGGTACAACAAGAAAATCTGTGTAAGTTACACCAAATCATGTTCCCAGTATCACATTACGAGCTCTTGCGTCGATTTCGACTTGGTCTAACTGTCGATATGTCAGCATTTTGATGTTGCTACCTTTCGAAATTAATTGCCTCGTGTTAATATTCAGACGATACAGGCAGACTAGGAGGTAGATAGGACTTGTCATTATTTTTAAGTATAGGAGGAATTGGATTGGAATCCAAGATGTCCGTACCTGTTGCTTACTTTCTTGGTCTTGGAATATTCTCTAAGGTTTTTGTTGGATTAGGTTTGATAGAGAAGAGTTTGAATTTTACATGGCATGCCATCTTCTTTTGTTAAAACTGCTGTGAACTTGATTTTTCAAACAAAAAATTCAACATGGATCGGAGCCATTCTGCGCAAACCACCCACAGCAAAATGTTCTAAATACGAACGATTATCGGGCCTAGTAGAATACTAGCAAAGTGATTAGCAAATTATTTCCGCAGTGGATGTTGATCACAAATCGGCCTGGCCTAGCCATCCTCTGCCTTACTGGGCATTTAGCAATGAACATAAACTAGCAACACCAGCACAATATTGTCAAATCCTAATTTGTAACTTTGCCTAATATTCAACGACTTCCAACACGCACCCTTAAATAAAGAAACCATTTCATTAAGCTCAGGCAAATTATAGCGTACTTTAATTAATTTCGTCTAATTACATCTCCTAGTTGAGTGTCGTGCTCGAAGCCAATCATTAGTAACGAAATTAGTCGATAAGCGATGAGGGAATTGAATTTTCCAACACACATAAATCCACAGTCATATAGCCGGGTACCAGGACATATGTATATTGCAAATGTTTTTGAATAGTTGATTCGCAATGAAACCGCAACATGTCAATATGATGACTAGTACCTCGATTGCTGGTTGTATCTTCTCTGCCGTGCGTCATCATATCTTGTACTTATCATATGCAAATTACCGTTACTGTTACAGCCTCCAGCCAGCCGGGACCCGCATTGGTGATGGCTTCTGCCGAGCCTGTCGCCTATGTGACTTTAAAATCTTTCTGGCTACATGTCACTATTACCGCGATGATACCACGCCACTCATCTCAACTAAGTTAATTATTTAGTACTCTTGATTTATAATGGGCCTAATTAGCTATTGGCTTCCCTTGAGATTTCCATTAATTATCTACTAATGGAGTATGACTAAATAGTGTTGAATAGCATAGGTTTGCGGCCCGAATGAGTGAAATTCACGATTAATATTTTCGGTTAATGGTAGCGGTTGAGCTTTTTAGGTGGAAAGTTTACAACTTTGATTACGAAGTTTAATTGAGTTATGGTGATGGCTGCAAGGTCCTTTAACACTGACGATCTACTTTCTAGTTGTGGAGTTCTTCATATATTCTTACTCTTCTAATCCTTCCGAGTTCTTTCGCGTTTTATGTAGCTCAGATATCTGGGTTGAAAGTTTATAGACTGGCTTTGATAATCTTCTCTCGGAAAAATAGGAATAGGATTGGAAATATAAATTGCTAATACACCGTAGTGTAGCGAAACAGAAAATTGTGATCATAATCTTTCAAAAACCCATAACAATTAGGAAGGCCAAGATAAATTCACTAACTGAACACGGAACACGGCATCTGCTGCATAAAGGATGAGTCCTCTAACGACATCACCATTCAGAGTACTTGATCCACAAGCACAGAATTTCAATAATGGGTGCAAACTGGACAAGGCTAATGTGAGGGTATAACCAAGTAACTCGTCTTACGCTTTTTTTTGGAGGGAGAGTCAGCGAAGGCAGCGATCCTTTTTTGTTCCGGGCTATTGGCTGATTATTTTGAAAAGGCAATGAGACTGATAGGTCTGATAAAGATCTAAGTGACAGCACCACTTTAGGTCTATAACGACTTCACCAGATAGAGTACTTGATCCATAGATAGATAATTGCTATTGCTAAAAATACAAAATGAACAAGGCTACAGACACGGTATTATCAAGACATTCGTCTTATGTTCCTCATGTGTCAGAGTCATTGCTGTCAATAATTCTCTACTGTTCCGAGATTTTGGAGAGAAGTGAGCTTCATTTCTTTATATGCATCAATCATATTATATTCTGGCCGACCTTCTAAGTAAGGCATTGATACTGATGCAGTTGAAGGTGACTCCACTTACTCTGAGTCAGTGATGCCGATTTTTCCAAAAGTGAGACATCGAAATGGACATCGCTCCTACTAACCAGCGCTAATATTTCGAATAAAGTCGCGCCCTAACGTTATTTGACTAAAAATAAATGAAATTTAATGAATTAAATCTAGATTTTTAAATTTCCTTTCACTTTTGCGAAAAATGGGAACACCCCTAGCAAAAATTATTGCATAAAAATGCAATATAAATCTAAATCTTCTTGTGCTTTTTCTACCTCTTTCTCCGAGAAGCTGTCGCATAGTGTTAGAGTCACATGTACCAATGCTATGCTCTATTTTGATGATGATGTTCAAGAAATGAAACAATAAAGCACGTTCGGGGAGTTTTTCTGAGAAAGTGTATTTTTGATCGCATACTGTCACAGTATTCCTTACCTCCCATCCTCCTTTCCAGTTAAAATAGGACGCCAATCTTTGAGACGAATGCGGCATATACTCATATAAAACAGCCCGAAATTATATGACAAACAGATTAAGGCTAAGATGTCTAGATGATAGGAGAGATGTTGAGTGAGTATTTCAGAGTCCTTGTGCTTTTCGGGGTCCTACAGATAGATTCAAGGTTAATTAAGGAAGATAGCTTCTCAACTTTGGATAATAATGGTGCTGGTGAATTAGTGTTTCAATGTTTGAGACAATGGTAGTGATGACAGGTTAATTTCTTTCGACTCAAACTTCGAAAGGAATTAATGAAACAGATTGTACGTTCTTATTAATGATCACAACATATATTCAATGTAATGCGTCAAAGTATTCAATGCTTTTAAAACAATTTTTAAGGTGTTTTTGACTTCTCATTATTTTCCGAATTTATGAGACGTGCTATTTATCGCGCGGTCTGCATTTTGCTTTGTGAAGGAATGGTTTTTACCAACCAAAATGATGCTTTCTTTTATTTATGAGCCAACGGAACAGAATAGCAACGCTATTAATTTTCAATAAATCATTAAGTACCAAATCAGAGACCTAGATCAGATATTTTTCTTTGAATTTTTTTTCCATCCAACGAAATAAACGCTTCTCTATTTAAAAATATGCGTAACCAAGTTAATTAGCATTACTAAGATGCTCAAATATTTTGCTTATCACAAACAAATTATCAGAATTCATTTATTTTATGGTCACGTTCATTTGAATAGTAGTTCATCTTAAAGCCAAACATGGCCTAGTCGACTACTGTTTTGTTATCGGCCCATTATTAACTAAAAAGATTTGTGCAAATCAAATAATATGAACGTCATCTCGATATAAACTCAACTGTTGCCATAAATAGGGACATAAAATTCTTTTCATTTTTTTCCCAACGGTCCACTAATTTGATTCCACCCTGCTGTCAATTTATTCGAAAAAAATTCAATAATTGACAAACAACAAAAGGTCGCAGTCAGAATAGAACAGACCTCAATAAAAAAAATTATTTCAATCATTTTGTTAATCAAATCTTGAAACAATCAAACGAATGACCATCGACCATAGTGGACGACCATATGGAAGAGAAAATAACAATTTAAAGAAACCTCTAAAATCAGCATATTTCCAATGAAATTTGATCAAGACTAAATCATTAGAAGATAGAATGACTGACGGATGATAATAAATAAGTCGAAACAGAAAAACAAACCGAGAAAGCAATTTTTAGAGTATTTGGAGAAGTCTTCGGGGTTATGAGCATCATTATTTGGAATGTTTATGTTTGGCCATTCCGTTCAGTCTTTCATCTCGTTTGCATTTATGGAATTTATTCCCATTGGATGGGGCCCAATCACAGTCAGTTTGTTTTGTCTTGTCACGGGCGTATGGTGAAAAAAGGTTAATTTGAATATAAATTAGTGATTAAGACAAACTATCCTCCAACAGTACCATCATCAGCATCACTGATCGCTACGGTCTTGCTGTTTCCTTCGAATCGAATCGAATCAACTTTTTGGTCCATGTTTCATGTTGACCGTTGTGAGACACTGCGACTATAAATTTGACACTATTAAAGCACCTTGCTGACAGGAAACAATAAATCATGGAGGGACCCATACGTAAATATTCCTGATTTATTTCCACTTTGTTTGCATTTTAAAGTCGTTCAGCACAACACACTTCACATGCATTGCGCTGTCTTCAACGACCATTCTTTTGCATGACAAACGTGGCGATCATGTCACGTATTTTGTCAATGTCAATAGTTGTAGCCAATCAATAAACTTCGCCTGGTCCACATTTATTGAAAATTTTCACAAATAAAATGTCGAGAAATAGCGGCCCGGATTCGAATAGATATTTTTCTCAGCTCATTAAGAAAGGTCCCCAAGGTGTTCGAAACCACTTCGACTCAGCATGATCACTTGCCAATGATAAGTTGAAAATGCGACAATCGTGAGGCTGTTACTATTATTAATGGCTTTTAGCAATTGTTCCGATTAGTATTCAAATCTTTTATCATAAATCTAAAACTTTTTCTGTGAAAATATCTTTAGCGTAACGCGGCACAATGGAATGTTTCACATTGCAATAAACGTACTCAAATCGCATGCACTGGTTGGCTGACCACCACTCGCTCCACATTTACTGTGCACTAAAATATTTTCATTAGGTATTATATGCTACAGTGGCTCCTACCTTACAAGTGGGCTCCATTTCTTTAAGACCTCTGCATCAGTCGTATTATATTTTGGCAGCTTATTGATACGTTTGTTAATATGGACAATTCCTTATTGTGCATTCATGCGACAGATCATGCAAGTCACCGTTGAGAGTTTTGAAACGCAAATCAGTATTGAACACGGACTATTCTTTCAAATTTAGGTCAGTGGTGCCTTCATTTGCGCTTAGTAATCCTTAAAATCAAGTATTTCTAACTTGAAATGACAATTTAATAAAGTTTTTGCAATAGTCTCGAACCGAATGCTTGAGAGCACTTACGTATAGCATTCGCGACAGATTTGATTCAAATCGAAGAATTTAAAGCTAAAGATTAAGATTAAGGTTCACTAGATTCAATTTTATATCCTTAATCCAAAAATTGCATACAATTTTTTTTTTACATTTGTAAATTTAAAAACAACATTTGTTTGTCATTGTAAAAACCGCATACTGTGTTGGGGGTAAGTAAAAAGCTCTTTGTTTGTTCTCTTTTTCTCTTAATTTGATTTTGACTTTTATTAATCCTTTAACAATTTTTTTCTTGATAGTTGCAATTAATATTATATTAGGGTAATGCAGGTACACTTAGAGGATTATTTCTCGTTTCTAAAACAGAGCAGTTTTAGAAAGCAGGCATAATCCGGCATCGTGATAGGAATAAGGAAAAAGGTTAACAGAGCAAAGGAGCTCTTAAAAAATGGCATCAAAGATTGTATATTTGTTTAGTATAAAAACCAGAGAAGAAACTTAAGGGACTCAGTTATTTTATATAACCAAGCATGGCGCAATAATGATAAACGAAATTTTGATTGAGTAAGAAGCCAAAATCAGGCAGGACTACATGAAGGAATAGGATAACTTAAATTTAAAAACGATAGACAATGTTAAATTAAAACAAAGTGTTAAACCATGATTGTATAGATTTTGAAAAACTTTAACCGACATCAACCCTCAAATTGGTTTTTTAGAATTGTTATGTATAGGTACACAGCGGCAGTTTTTGATGAGGAAACTTGTCAAGCTCGCCAAAGCTGCACAAATTTTGTTATTGTATCTTTCAAGAAATCAAATAAATTTCTGTTTTCAAACGTTTTCGAGGTTTTTCCATTGTAAATTGCTTCATGATAAAGGTACATGCTTAATTGCTTCATGACATTGCCTCAACAATACTTCCTTAATTTTTTTGGAAATTGGTCAAATAAGTTTGTTTTCGCTTTCGAGAACTAATGAGGCTTTTTCCAATTGTGAGTTACAATTGCCTTCGGAACTGGTATTTCGAGGGCCGCCCTTGTATTATTTATTAAGTTCTTTGGGAGTTAGACAAGCAATTTTTTAGTTTTAAACTTGTTTGAGGAATTATTTCAATTGCAACCTTTTAGCTAAACCAATTAATTTTTTAAATTAATTATATGTTAGTGTCTAAAGGAATCATTATTGGCCTGTCGACATGCTGATTGTGAAAATTGATTCTTTAACTTTTTTTTAATTTTAAAAACTTCTGAGACTTTCTTCATTTTTCCGTTTTAATGTCCTTGGAACAGAAACTACCGAAGTTTGCGTCAAATTTTTTTTTTGTTTGTTAATTTTATTAATGCGCAGAGAATTTAGATTTTCGGATTTGAAAGGGAACTTCGAGGTCTTATTCAATTTTTCATGTGATTATTTGTTAGTGTTTGAATCAGTTATTAGTGACCAAAGCTACTGTGCAATATGATGACCCAAGCTACTATTTTGTTAATAGGAGTAGAATCATATATAATAGGGATCCACAATTAGCGTTTACCAACTCTTTCCTAATGTTGTGTTTCGAAAAAGAATTTATAAAAGAAAATGTTCGTAAGTAAAATGATAAAATGCTTCTAAGGTCGAAAATTCCCTTCATAAAATCCAAAATTAATGAATGAAAATTAAAATCAAAAGTAATGAAATACTCGTATCATTTGACGTCAAGGCTTTGTTTCCGAACACGCCAGTGAAACAAGCGATACATCAATTGGAAAAATGGCTGGAAAAATTCGATTCAACCCCAGAATGGCGCAAAAAAACCAGACAGTACATTAAACTGGCGACACCGTGCATGAGCGAAAATTATTTTACGTTTCGAGAACTATTTTTCAAAACGACTGCCGGAGTAGCAATGGGTAACCCGCTTTCACCTTTATTAACAGAACTGTTTATGACACATATAGAACAGTTAATTGAAGGCGAACGAATAATGCCAAGAACCTGGTTCAGGTATGTCGATGACGTATTAGCCATTGTGGAAAAGGACAAGCTCGAAGACGTCAAAAGAGCTATCAACAAAATCCACAAAAACATAGAATTCACTCTGGAGATGGAAGAAAATGGGGCGCTACCCTTCCTGGATATAAGGATTATTAGAGCACAGCATAGTTTCACTTTCGATATTTACAGGAAAAAAACAGCAACGCAAAGAACGATCCCGAGTTCATCTAATCATACCTACCCGCAAAAGATGGCAGCCTACACCAGCTGGATTCATCGCCTGGTCTCCTATCCACTAACACCTGAATGTTATGAACGGGAAAAACGATTTATATTGGATACCGCGAAAATAAACGGCTACAACGAATCAGAAATTATGCGGATTGTACAACGGAAAGAAGCATATATAAGGAAAAGGGCGTATTCCACATTTTTCAGCGACAAAAATGAAGATAAAGATAACAAAATAAGAGTGAGCCTCCCTATGTCAACTAAGTTTCATAAGCTCAAAAACTGTTTGAAAAAGTTCGACATAGAAGTTGTTGGAACCAGCTACAGCTCCTGCCTTAAATCTCAACTGACAAGTGAAAAAGACCCACTCAAAAAGGACGAAAAAAGTGGCATTTACAGGGTAGAGTGCCCAGAATGCAAAATGAAATACGTAGGACAAACCAAAAGACTAATAAAGGTACGGTTCAAGGAGCACATCAGGGAAGCGCAAAATGCAACGAGAAAGGGGAATTCAACAATGAGGTCATCGATCGCGGCTCATATCGTCGAGCACGGACATAACATCGAATGGGACGACGTAGAAGCTGTGAAGCAGGTGCGAAGAATCTCGAAGCTGGACGCTTGGGAAAGTTTGGAGATTATGAAGGTGCCCGATAATCAACGCCTAAACGAAGATGCAGGGAACTGCCCATCAAATATAATAAAACTAATAAGCAAGGCGAGCAGGTAATAATAAAAATTTGAAAAGTAATTAAGGGTCAACAAGTAGTTTAAAAGCAATTAAAGTGTAATTATTGAATAGAAATGATGTTAGTATATAAGTCCGATTGTAAGCCATAACATCTTCAGAATCAAAAGCACTGAAGAAGGGAGTAAGTAACCCCCGAAATGCGCATATGCATTAATAAAACAAATTGTAGTAAGGAAAAATTGTTTCTTTTATATATATAAAAAATTTTTTAAAAGCAACTACGAACAACGGAAATATTCAACATAAGATATACGTCATGGCATCCGACCAAAACACCGAATACAATAAATTACTGAAGATTAAGCAAATTATGGCAAGGACAAGCGAAAATATTAGATTTCTACAACTGTGTAAAAGACGAGGACTAATACCGAAAAGCTTTCGGGTCAAAATATTAGTTGGACAGCGAGTTACTGATAAAAACAAGAAGGACTTCGAACTAAAGCTGATTGAGAATGCCATAAAAGCCGCCTATTCAAAGCTAGACAACATCACATTGAAGGCATACTATACCCACCTGAAATTGGCAAAAATTACTACCAAAATAGGAGCATCAATAGAGAATACGATCCATAAAATCAGCAGAGCATACATCATTGAGAAGTTACGAAAAAGAAAGATAATGAGCAAAAAATTAAAGGAACTGACACCTAAAACGGAAAACTTCGACTCAAACAAAACCGTTCAGATTGAAGACTTTGTGATTAACAAATCTTCAATCACGTACACAACCGATGAGTTGAAAATGCTCAACAACGGATTAGGGTACGCGCTACCACCTCAACGGACGGATGAAGACACGATAGTTAATATTGAAGCCGCAATTAAGTGGAAATCAATGGACGAAAAGGAAGAAATAAGAAGAGCTATAGGAAAAGTCTTCAAAGGAGAACGGGAGGAGTGCAGTCACAAAATGAACAACAAGGACAAAACGACCTTGAAAAGCTTGAAGAATAAGCCAGCATATTATCTTAAGGCAGATAAAGGAAACAAAATAGTAATAATGGACAAGACCAAGTACGATGAACTGGTTATGGAAAAACTGGCGGGGGAAAATTTCTTCAAATTACGTATCGACCCGTTACCCGAATGCATCAAACGAGTAGATAAAGCTTTAAAGGAAGCAAGTGCGGTTTTCGGTAACATGTCTAAGCTGCGGATGCCTAACCCATCGCTGCCTAGGATAAGGTGCCAACCAAAAGTGCACAAACAAGGGAACGAAATAAGAGAGATAATTGCTGATACCAATTCACCCACGTTTAAGATTGCGAAGTGGTTAATACAACAATTCCAGGATATAGGAGACACTCAGAGCAAATATTCAGTGAAGAACTCAGCAGAACTGATGGAGAAATTGCAGAAAATTGAACCGCTCAAAAGTAATGAAATACTCGTATCATTTGACGTCAAGGCTTTGTTTCCGAACACGCCAGTGAAACAAGCGATACATCAATTGGAAAAATGGCTGGAAAAATTCGATTCAACCCCAGAATGGCGCAAAAAAACCAGACAGTACATTAAACTGGCGACACCGTGCATGAGCGAAAATTATTTTACGTTTCGAGAACTATTTTTCAAAACGACTGCCGGAGTAGCAATGGGTAACCCGCTTTCACCTTTATTAACAGAACTGTTTATGACACATATAGAACAGTTAATTGAAGGCGAACGAATAATGCCAAGAACCTGGTTCAGGTATGTCGATGACGTATTAGCCATTGTGGAAAAGGACAAGCTCGAAGACGTCAAAAGAGCTATCAACAAAATCCACAAAAACATAGAATTCACTCTGGAGATGGAAGAAAATGGGGCGCTACCCTTCCTGGATATAAGGATTATTAGAGCACAGCATAGTTTCACTTTCGATATTTACAGGAAAAAAACAGCAACGCAAAGAACGATCCCGAGTTCATCTAATCATACCTACCCGCAAAAGATGGCAGCCTACAACAGCTGGATTCATCGCCTGGTCTCCTATCCACTAACACCTGAATGTTATGAACGGGAAAAACGATTTATATTGGATACCGCGAAAATAAACGGCTACAACGAATCAGAAATTATGCGGATTGTACAACGGAAAGAAGCATATATAAGGAAAAGGGCGTATTCCACATTTTTCAGCGACAAAAATGAAGATAAAGATAACAAAATAAGAGTGAGCCTCCCTATGTCAACTAAGTTTCATAAGCTCAAAAACTGTTTGAAAAAGTTCGACATAGAAGTTGTTGGGACCAGCTACAGCTCCTGCCTTAAATCTCAACTGACAAGTGAAAAAGACCCACTCAAAAAGGACGAAAAAAGTGGCATTTACAGGGTAGAGTGCCCAGAATGCAAAATGAAATACGTAGGACAAACCAAAAGACTAATAAAGGTACGGTTCAAGGAGCACATCAGGGAAGCGCAAAATGCAACGAGAAAGGGGAATTCAACAATGAGGTCATCGATCGCGGCTCATATCGTCGAGCACGGACATAACATCGAATGGGACGACGTAGAAGCTGTGAAGCAGGTGCGAAGAATCTCGAAGCTGGACGCTTGGGAAAGTTTGGAGATTATGAAGGTGCCCGATAATCAACGCCTAAACGAAGATGCAGGGAACTGCCCATCAAATATAATAAAACTAATAAGCAAGGCGAGCAGGTAATAATAAAAATTTGAAAAGTAATTAAGGGTCAACAAGTAGTTTAAAAGCAATTAAAGTGTAATTATTGAATAGAAATGATGTTAGTATATAAGTCCGATTGTAAGCCATAACATCTTCAGAATCAAAAGCACTGAAGAAGGGAGTAAGTATCCCGAAATGCGCATATGCATTAATAAAACAAATTGTAGTAAGGAAAAATTGTTTCTTTTATATATATAAAAAATTTTTTATCCAAAATTAATGCAAAATTTTTCGAAAATTGAGTGAAAATTGGGCTCATAAACCATGGGAAGGAGTTGTAATTATTTTGAAAGCATAATGTTATTAAGAAAATATAAACTTGAAACGCCTAGAAAGAAGTCTTAAAATAAACCCTACAGCATTGTATACCGATACATTGATACGCAACTCTTGCGGAGATTAAAATGAGTTATCTATATCCGTTGTTCTTTATCCTGACTCGAATGCGAGTACTCAAAAAATTTTTTTTTGTTATAACTTCATTACACCAATTCATTTCATCAAAATGTTATTTTATAATAAATAAATTTTACGAAAAAATACTCAAAAATAAAGAGCTGAAGGTTTAGTTTATAAGAGACATTTTACGAAAAATTGTTAACAAGAATCATTTTTACGACATTTTTTTTATGGTGTGGTAAAAATGGGACTATCAGAGTGTTTAAATTTTATAATTAGGACTGTAACAATTCAGAAGAGGTTTCTAAAGTGCGGAAAATCCTTGTTATTGAGAATTCTTTCACTTGATTATTTTCAACCTGTACATCCTAGCGGTTTTTCTCACATTAAATGTTATCCTTATGTAAATCAGGTAGAAAACGACATAGCCAATAGTTTTTCGCTGTTTGGAAAGCAAACTTTTTGAATTTTGAAAAGTATTTGGAGGCGAAAGTGGTTCAAAACTCATAGATTGTAACTTTTTTTGTGGTTAATTTAATACCTGAATTCTTCCGCGTGTTTTGTTATAAAGTTGGACAACATTTTCATTGTTACAACATGAGAAAGTGTAACGTTTCAATGTGTTATTCAGGCCAAAAGCTTACCTTTTCGGTAAACCTCAAACGGTGTTGCGAATCAATAAGATGACAATTGAGAGTCTTCTGACAACTGGCGGCAATCGAAACAAGTCTGGCTGGAGAAGGGATACAATGTCTCGAAATGACCTAATCGTGCAGAAAGCCTGTGACAACCGTATTTTGTCAATATGAAATTCGCACCAGGATCTGGTCGCCGAAGGAATAATATCATTATAGACGATATTCAGAATACAATTATGAGTAGCGAAGTTTCAATCCAGGCGAGCAGCGAAAATAACCACATTAACCGCCAAAATACACAAGGCTCGATTCGAATTTACAAAAACATCTTCAAATTATTTGATTGTCGATTCTCAGATGGTACTTGTCATGTTTTAATAATTTTCTGGTGATTTCTAGCTTTATTGCAAAATTTTGGAATTTTAATTTTTATTTTATTTAAATTGTATCTAGCGACAAACGCATGTTAAAGGTGCTAATAAAAAGTGACCAGTCCTTCTGGAGAAGGAGGACCGTCAAGCATCCTCCAGCAGTAATCGTATGGTCTGGGATGCAAGCAGATGGATGTGGACCGTTGTATTATGTCAACAGGATAATGATTTCTCCGAACGATTCCTCCCAGATTTCCGAGGGATTGGGTGGCATGTTTATTTCATAATCTAGTTTTTGCATAAAGTGAAAACCAAACCACTCTTATCCGTGATGTTGTTCCATGTCAGCGTTCCCAGTAGCTTCGTGTTAATTTTATGTAAATTTAAGTTTTTGAATTTATTTTTAAATTGAAATAGGGAAAAAAGTTGATTTTTTTTAAATTCAGCACAAAATTAAAGAAAAGGTCTTTCTTGTATTTTTCCAAAAATATTTGGCAGAGACAAAACCAATTACAAACACTACGCTTATATGTTTTCATTTCAGTTCAATCGTCTACTAAAAACAACCAATGAAAAAATTTAACAGTATTGTGTTTGGAACAATGCGAATTTCAGACACCCACATATTTTTGACTTTTTGACCGTCAAAAAATAATGGAGTTGATTGATATGTTTATTAACAGTATTTCCACCAAAAGCGGTTATATAAGCTCAAGATGAACTTGCGAAATGTTACTATTTAGGAAACTGTTGTATTTCATTTGTTAGTCAGAAAGATAAAGAATATCAAAACATTTTTTCTAAACCTTTCGTCGTTAAAGCAAAAGTTTTCGAGGGTAAATGTAGAAGTTTTTGTAAAAACTTAGAGTTCATAATTCATTATTTGTTCAAAGTTTATAATTTTTTCGTCGAAGACCGTCAAATTAAAGTTCGAAAATATATAATTTGAGAAATATTTGAAGTTCCCGAGAGAAATGTACAGAAAATCGTGGATTTTCTGTAACATTTTTGTTTAATTTAAAAAGAAGCAAAAAAATTAGAAGAAAGTAAGTTTGTGTTAAGCATTTGTCTGTTTGTCAACGATACTTGAGGGTTGTGCACCTTCCAGCCAATTATTCAGTCGTTTCAAACTCAGGATATTGTGTTGTAAAGGTAAATATTGGAATCCCGATTCTTTGCTGAGCTAAAGACGGTTTATTCAAAAAAATGTATTTTTTGTGACAGTTTTCTCGGCACGTAGCACGTAGGATATCAAACGCTATTTATAGATAATATCGAGAATCGTAAAATAGCGTTTCTTTTTGTGAAAACTCAAACATCGTCCTTTATCAACATTCCGGAAAGCACTTAACTTGACAGAGTTCATGAAAAATTAAATTTTATCATTTTACGAATCAAGTAAAGTCAAATTTCTTGCGTTGCGAATTTATTTTGAAAAGCGGCGGAATCAACAAAAACAACGACGAAACCAAAAAAAAAAGAAAAATCAATTTAAATCCATAATAATTTAATAAAACAGGATCATATTATGGATAAAAATTATGATCCCGTGCCCAGTAAAATATAATGGATGGAGACAATCTGGTCATGAAATTCATAATATGAAAGGCTAACGTTGCTGTCGTTGTCGTTGGAGCGCCATTGAGTATATCCCTATATGCCATCATACACGAAGCAACAATACATTCTGCTGCTTTGTGCACTGGTCCCAGTTATCTCTGCTCAACCTCTTGAAATCTTATCCCTTCGCCAGCGCGCTTTCCGTTCTAATCAGTTGCCATTATACTTTTCGAGTGTATTTTAATGAGTTTTCAACGTTGTCATCATTTTTGTGACATTTTTCCGATAAGTTGCGCTGGGACTCACCCTTGAGATTGAATTATTCAATAATTCGAATGGAGATGAAAAATGAAAAAAAAAATGGAAAATAAAGTGAAAAAAGAAGCATCTAGAGACTGATTTGAACATCGCAACGTAGTTAGTATCAGGGCTTTAGCAGCAGCAACAACAACAGACAAACTTGGTTTGCTCACAATCGTACTAAAGGAAAACGTATTTTTGTATTTATGATGAAATCCAAGATATAAAAACGACATCGGTAGAGAGAAAAAAATGAGACTTACCAATGAGCATTCAGGCCGTTGCTGACATATCGACTCCTTAATGGCGAACTGAAAGGAAAAAAATAAATTGAAAATGATGACAATTCGTAAAATATTGAGAGAAATCAAGCAAATTACGATTGCAATTCATATTTGAGTAGGAAATATCAAAATATGTATTTGGATCTCCAGCTGAAAAGTCGCAGATTGAAGACTTGACTTTCGAGCAATCTAAATGATTGACGAGCTAGATCGTTAGGCCGGCCCGGTAATATTTCACTGAATCTTTTTGGGATGGGATGATATCCTCAAGCCCACGGAATCGCTTGGAAAGCAACTTGCACCAGTTTAGTCACAGGTACTTGTTGAAATCATGCTTACGCAGGTCAAAGTGAATGTACTGTCGGTACTATTTTTTTCTAAGCGAAAATTAGTTGTTTTTCATCTAAGTGATTGTAATTAACTAAGCGCATAAATCAAAGAGATTTTCACATCAAGCTGATACTGGAAATTTGCAGTAACATTGCTTACAAACATTTCGACATCTTAACTTGAAGCCGAGGTCCGAAATTGAAATGAAAAACTTAATGGGAATCGCGGCAGCCAACACCCTTTTCCACCTGCATGCCTCACCTGAAAGTTAATATGTTTATCTTTCTCGGAAGAAAGAACACAGAAAAAATGTGTTACACCTTAAAATGAGCGTAATTTGTCTTTAATGAAAGTACAGACGTAAGTAAGTATGTGTACTCATTTCTTAGCTAGGCATGGCCCCCTTTTTCTCAAGCCATTTGCATTCCTCTAAATCGCAAATAAAATTTTCTCATTCGTAAAATTTCACAATCGTATTAATGAGTAGTAAATTTGTTATCAAGATTCATCATTTAAATGGTGCTAAGTGAATACGTGTCGAGTGGAAAATGATTTATGTTGGTATACGCATCAGTACGCATCCGTAGATGCAAGTATGTCAGAATAGGACGTGAACGAGTGAATGATGAGTGATGAAAGATATGATGCAGATACGCTGGATTCAGTATGTACATACCAAGGTTCTTTATGTGGGTAATCAATGTCTTGATAATGTTGCAGGTACGGTACCACGGCCAGGGAGAAAGATGGGCTGGAATATGAAAGTCCATTTGACCACAAGATGAGGGTAATCAGCAACAGTGATTGTAGTTTTCAATAATACAAAATGACTATCTTTAAGCAATTAATGGGAAGCATAATTTACAATTATATTCAAATTGAAATTACTATTTCACTGTTATGTTCTCTCGTAGATTCAATTACAATCGGCAAGACGAGGAAGATAGATGCTGCCATCAGATAATGTAAGAAAGTTGTGGTTTAATGCTTTAGATTTATAGGACGATAAAAGCGCGTTCAGAGCTTAGGTTATATGATCCGTTTCTTATGGCAGAATCATGGGAGCATGACTATCAAAATTGTTGCAACTTGTTTATTGTCGAAATCATTTTCGCATAATGTTCATGTCAGACATAAATATGTATGGAAACACAGTCAGAATACATATTTTTACATCACAAAAAAAAAATCGAAATATATTTAGTGATATTAAATGACGAACACGTACAGTGCCGGATAAAATTTTGGAGACAGTTTGCATTTTAAATATTAAACACTTTTGTATTCAGACTCACAAGTGAAAGGTAGAAACTAAATCATTAAATTTTATTGCGAAGTGCAAGGTAAGACATAATTGTTCAAAAATTGTTGAACAATACTAGCTTTTATTATGTTTATGTTTGACACTAGGAAGCCCAAAAGCAGGCCAAATGACTGCATTGTGAAAGAATTATTAATGTGTAGAGCAATTTATTTTAAAATTAATTTTTATTTTTTTCTTATAATATTTACAGTTATGTAATAGGTTACTACTAAATTTTAAAAATTTAAAAAAAATTCATTCATTCATTTTTCACTTAAGAAAAAAAAATTTATGCATTTTTATTTCTACATTTAATTCAAATAAAACTTTTCATGAGTCCATCTTTCGCAAAGATGAGTTGACATGCATCGCATATAGTTTTTGTTTTGTTTTTATGACAAAGGTTTACTTGAGAAAATTGACGTATTATTTACGTTCGTTCGTTTGTTTCACTGCTTTGAGTAGTTCTCTATTGCTTCCTTTAAAAGTTTCAACTAGAGTTATTGTTTGTATGGCTCGAAAAGTTTCAAAATGACGTGTTCACTCAGAAACAGTGATGATAGTCCTAAACAAGAAAACTCTTTCATAATATGCTGCTAATATCTGATACAGCCCCGAATTTGATGCCAAATTATCTTCTGTTATCAGGCACACACTGTGTGAACCTGCGTCTGGCTTGTGCATGAAATTATTTCTCGTTGTGAGTATTTTGACATCACACTTTTTTTAACTTAATTATTTTAAATGTAATTTTTATGATACCGTCAAAACTGAACCTTCAGATAATAATTGTAATTTGAACTTTATACGGAATTCATTTTGTGTTAATTATGACAGTGGTGTCAATCAAAATTATAAAAATATTCTATAAACATCACTCGAAAACGGCACATGGCCCTCTTTTACGAGTTTTGGAACTACATAAAAAACAGATTAAAAAAATTACAATCAAATCGCAAAATAAGAAAAACGACCATTCAGTCTAAAGATTTAATTCAGTTGGTCTCCGCGGAACTAATTTTTGGCAGGAAACTAATTATTTATTTTACCACTATGTTGACACATAGAGATTCAGATAAGTTTGTAACAATATACTTACTATGTAAATATATTAATTATCATTCGGATAAGATGTGATCTTCAGATATAACACGACAACGTTATGCTTCCAAAAGAAGGATAAGAATAAGACTTTTTCATCTTCAGATGAATCATACCAAGACTTCACTGCAAATTAAGAAACCACAGAAATGGTGCAAGACAAAACAATAGAAATGTTGCAGATAGAAAAAGATGAGAAAAGAAAACAGGCAAGAAATGAAGATAATCACGCATAAAATATCAGAAAAATTGAGAGAATTAAGGCCGGAGAATACACGACAAAGAAAATCATAGCTTATGAGTGCCAAAATTTTTGAAAATAAGGATTGGTTTTGCAATATAAACATGTTGCTTCGAATTTAATGAAAGAAACAAGTGATACTTTTCTTTTCGAAATTTTGATAATTTCTGAAAACAAAAAGATTTTGAAACCCATCGGCCCAGCGATTAATAAAAGAAAGGCGGCCCAGAACTTTTGAAATACCAATGACAAAATGCAGCTACAAGTATTTTCTTTCAAGAAATAATTAATCAGAAGCGTCGGTTTGCAAAATTTTTTTTTGACACGTTAGAAGAAGTGTCTGTTTGCAGGAACTTTTTTATGACACGTTAGAAAACGTCTGTAGGGCTGTTAACTCGTTCTAAGCATGCTGACACAACTGGAACTGATCGTCGTTAGAGGATGCCTGGATCTTGGCGAAAAAAAGATAAAATTAAAATGGTGCAAAATATTTGAATCCCGATTTAGAAATTTGCTATGTGTATGACCTGCATGTAGAGAAACGTGAGAAGAATAATCAATCCTGTGTTAAGGAATGGATCTACAGGAGAATATTTAGTACCGAATTCAATTTAAATTTCCATGCTCCTCGAAAAGACACTTGCCAAGAATGTGATCAACTGAAGGGGAAAATCTAAGCATGCACTGATGAGGAAGGTCAATTTTATCTTAGGGAAAGGCATGATGTACGCTTGCAAAATGCCGAACGAGCTGGAAACTGACTCACAGAGGACCAGAAAAATCAAAAGGGAATTTCAGAGAATAGTATGAATTCTCATTGAATTTGCAAAAAGCATTTCAGTATCCCAAACTGCATATTTCGTTAGCTTATTATGAGTGAAATTTGTAAGATACAACTAGAATTTCTATAATTTCCATGATGACAATGTCAAAATGGGCCAAAATCGTAATATTGAAATTACATTGACATGGATGAAAATTTCTCAGACATCAAATAATTTCTTATTTGATTGATAATATGATTATCTATTACTAACAAAAATATAAGATTGTTTGCCAGATGTTAAAAGTTGCGTATCCTGTTGACCCTCTCACAACTTTGAAAATACAAATAATACCAGAAGAAAATGCCTGGAATACCAACGTAGTCAACTTTTGACCCTACAGAACCATCGGCAGCTGTTTTGGTCCCCTGAAATTTAGCTATGACCTATGAAATCATATGACGTGAAAAAGGTTCATATGCCGCAAAGTTAGAAGGAATGCGAAAAGAGAAAAAAAAGTAAAAAATGTCAGAAAAGTCCACCTAACGGTAAAATTTGGCAAATGCGGTTGCACGTTAAACCGTTTACCGTGTGATCTCGTATGGTGTACAGATCACATATGTAGCGGGTAAACGAGCAATTTATATGAAATATGATCACATGTGAGAGACTTATTTTGTTTATAGCAAATCTCCCAGTGGGATTTGTAACATAATCTTAAAAGTATCCATTATTTGTATCTCCAAACCAGATGCCTGAAGTTTGCATCGTTGCTTACTCAATGGTCTTGAATTTCTTTCGAATTCATTACTTTTCATTGATGGTTGGACTGAAATTTCGGTAGAAAATCCATTAAAAATTTTTCATTTTCATTTCAGTCTAATCATTTGAAAAATCAAAAATTTCCACAATTCTAGATTGTTACTTTTGCAACGATGCAAACTTCAGCTATGGGAGTTTTTTTTAACTGCATGAGCAGTTTTGATGGTTGTTGTCTATGGTTTGACAGTTGAGAATGTCAAACTCTATTGATATTTCTGCACAATAAGGCTTGGCAATTTATCACGAACTCTTTAACGACAGAACTACACTTTCGAATTGTAGAAAGTTACTTTGAAAACAATAATTCTGTTTGCGAAGTTCATAGAGCACTACATCCCTTTTACGGGCAAGATAATCAGCTTAGTGAGCAATCAATTCGTGTAGTTATTAATCGGTTTTTGCACTAAGTTTATTCTTCTCGATCCTTAACCATCAAAGAAATGTGCGTACTAACGAGAATACTGCAGCTGTGGCCAGAAGTATTGAAGATTCGTCGCTTTTTGCTTAGACTACGTAGAAAATTCGATGTAAGGATCTTGACTTACATGCCTATAAAATATAGCTTGTGCAAAAATTAAAGCCAAACTACCGTTTTTCCCGATGCATTTTTTCTGATTGGGCTAATTTGATACTGGCCAAAGATGAGCATTCTTTCTGAAGAATTGTGTTTAGTAATGGCGCTATTGAGCCATGCTGACTGGTTTTTTGTTTCCAAAAATTATTCAGCTAAACATCGACGACGCTTGGTTCCATCAACAAGGCACAACTTGGTATACAGCCCGCTCAACCAACAGTTTATTGCAAAATCAATTTGGTGATTCTTTTCTTTGCAGAAGTGGTCCTATTAACCGGCCCTCTCGTTCGGGTGACTTAACGCCTTTCGATTACTATTTATAGAGCTATGTTCACTAAAAAGGGTAAAAACCGGCAACACTTGAAGCATCGGAAGCCAATATTCAAGCCACTTTTCATGCGATAAGGCCAGATATATTGGAAAAAGTAGTTGAAAATTGGGCTAATCGGATGGATAATGTAACTCGTAGACATCGCAGACATATGAAAAATCGAAAATCATATTTAAAAAATAAATAGCATAAAACTATCTACCAGATTAAAATAAAAAAAATCATTCCAACATTATTTCAGTTTTTTATTATTATTGTAAGTTCTCAAGCTCTTACAAAAATACCCTTTATTACCGAAAAATGGGCAAGCACACATCTGCAGATATGGTCCTGATGAGTTTAGTGTTTAGCCCTCACGGGGGTTGTTTGATCTGGTGCATGTACAATAACATGCTTTCTTACAATTCTTCAGATTTTATCCGAAGAATCGTACGCCTATAGTGGAAATCCACGTTAATGTTTGAGGATACGTTTCTCCTAACAGTGCCGAGGTAGTAATATTAATCGATCAAATCGTGGGGGTTATTTCAAAGATTTTTACTATATAACAAAATTTGCAAAAAGGTAGATATTATGTGCACAATTACCCAACGCATAAGGTTTGTATCATTCACGAAAGGTTATTTAACTTCCCAAAAATGATTCTCTCTACTCCTCAGTCACTGGAACGTAAGCCAGTTGAACTATTTGGGATTGTTTAGACCGTGGATTCCATAGCACCCAAATTAGTTTGAAGGGACGAAATGAAAACGGATGCACAATATTTCAATAAAATCTTCTCGATGCACTTAGCCTTTGGCACCCAAATAAGGACAAGCAGCATAGTAACAATTTTTTAAGGTGTCTGCAGTTACCATCGTTGCGCGTCGAGATTTTTTTCATTTTTTAAGTTTTTTGATGTTTGAACCCGAATGAAAAATGAATGGAATAGAATGGGTTCACAAAAATTTCGGCATAACTTCTTATAAAAATCAAAAAGTCAAAAAACCACTTTTTTTTATTTTTCCAAAAATCTTGCCAATTTCCAGAATTGAGCCGTTGGACAAATCCTTTCGAAGGGGGAGGTTTTTTCTTTTTTTCTATTTTTTTGGTTTTTATCAAAGGGACTATAACGTACTTTATAAATTTTATCCTATTATAAATTTCTTGCTTGTCTGGATCCTTTTGGGAGCCATTTGATTAGTACACATCATACAATACATACAGTGTATGTGAGAGTAGGGCAACATTAGCAACAGTGCGAACTCATTTGACTGTAAAAAGACTGTAGAACTGTAAAAAGACGTTATCTCCCCAGGAGAATGGAATTCTTAGGAGCCTTAGAATCCCAAGCAATAGAATTCGAAGTCAAAAGCAAATACCAGTACCTGCCATTTGCTTCACCCGCCCACCTCGAATTCCTACATTACAACACATACGTAAGCCCACAGGATACTGAAAATTCAAAATCCAATTTAACTTCAGCCGCTGATTTTGATCCTTGCAGTCGAATTGTTCGGAATGTAATCTCACACTTTCCATTCATGGAATAATTCAAAAAGTCTATCGGAAATTTCAATTACGCTTCTTTATATTGAAGAGTGGGAGAATCAGCAGCAAAGGAAAACGAGGAATGGTTACGTTCCATCGACAGCTATCGGGTTCCTCCCGCTGCCATGCAATAGCACTATGATTTCAATCTGCCCATAAACACAATTTCGATTCTGTTAATTGTGTGATTGATTGATTTATGTATTGCTCCAGCTGAAATAGCTCCTGTGGTATGAAGGTTGTACATCTAGCACGCCCAAATGGTTACCCAACTATCGTCATGCTATCCAACGAGCCAACGTCTGGATAATACGTCGTAGCTGAACGAGTGAACTGAGCTGGCTCCAAAAAAGGTCGTTGTTTTTTTTGTTTTCTCTTTTGATCGAAATGAAAAAGAAAAAGGACTTGATTCAATTCCTATCTTCCTAGACGATGTAAGCGTTGCCAAACTGATTGGAATGAGTTGCACTTGGCCACCGTCACCATCCTTATGCATGTTTGCCTTCGGCTTTATTTTATCCTTTCATCCGACTTTTATCGAGAGAGAATTTAGTTTGCCATACGAATCAGTCGAATATTGGAATGCTTCTTTCTTACTATAAATTGACTAGGAATATTCATTTCTCATTTTACTTCTCCTTGATCCCAAAGTTCATTTTGATGCATTCTGTAAGGAGATCGGATATGTTTTAAATAGTTTTTAAGGACTTTCGCGAATTTCTTACGTCTCAGAGTAAAACTTCTTGGGCGTATGCTTTCGTTTTCGTGCGTACAGGACTGAATTTATCACAAATCTTCCAATCGATGCAAATGGAGATAGCTTGAAAACTGTCAATGTTAAATAAAGAATCAACAACACCATCAAATAATCTGGAATCTCAGAACTCAAACACTTTAAGCGCGCAAATATTTTGAATGAATTCACATCAACATTTCATACCCAATAAAAGAACGAAAAATAAATACTACATCGTCAACATATGAGGAGTTGGTTGGCAATAGGAGTTACCACAGAAGAATCGGTGAAATGAAATGAACTAAAAAACCCGAAAAAGGAAAGTACAAACGAAATGAGAAAAAGAAATCCAGATAAAATTGCAATATATACCAAAGATATCCTGAGGGCAAGTTATTGGGGAAAATTGATTTCAGTCTCTGCTCAGTTCAGTCGTATTTGGTTCAGTTCAATTTAGCAGAGTTGTAACAGAAGACTTCTCAAACCAGGAAGTGATACATCCTTTTTGCGGAGCAATTTTATTTTTCTGCTTTGCTGACTTGAAATTGAAATTGTGCCCAAGATATTTATGTTTATGATGAATGATGATTTGGCCGGGATTTTCTTTTCAATTTTTTAGTGGTTATTTGTTTAGCGCTCGCTGAAAAGAGTCGGTAAAGGATGTGAGTCAAAAACTCTTTGGCACTCATAGTAGACCTTGTTATATAAATGAAATGCAAATATTGACGTGGGCTCAATTCAAATGAGTTCGCCTGCAACACGCTACAATGGCTAAATAATTAAAAAAATAGCCAAAATATACTAACTGGTAAATTGTTGGTAAATCAGGTGAAATTAAAACTTTGCGAATGTAATCAAATTTAATTTACTTTTCTTTGCTGCTCAAAATCATTGCAAGGCAAAAAAGCCAAGAGGAAAAGCCATAAAATATTTAAAAGTACTCTTCAAAAGTTGCCACTGAGTAAATGACCATTGGAAGCAGAATATATGAGGGAGCCATACGACAGTCCCTATAATACTACATTACGTACCGTCCAATTAGCGACACCATAACACGAACGGTTTAATTTATGGGTCGGACTATTAAATCCTAGTTGTTACTACAACGTCGGGAAAAATCAATAATAATCAATTGCTATTTTCCAACTTATTCATGTTTAACTTAGGGCCGACACTATGGCCAACGTATATTTTTCAATTTAAGGCAAGTAATTCATTTGGTGGGTGGAAATTGATTAGAACATTTACATTTTGGTCAAATATCCTTCTAGCTTTTTCCCATTTACAGAAGCAATACATGGTCCGGCGAAAACAAATTTGTATACGAGTGAGTGTTTGCTTTTTTCGTTTTGCTGACCCAGTTACATTTGCATTTCATCCGAGAGCTAATCAATAAAACACACATGTTATTTTCGACATATACAAGTGCAGCGTATAATCCTTGCAGAAATAATACAGTGCACGGAAATTAAATAAAATATATATATGTATTTTTTATAATAATATGCTTGGACTGTTATATTCAGTGTTATGCATCGGTGAACCACAAACTGATGAAGATGACCTGAATAATTAAATTTGCAGCAAAATATTCCAACAATTCTGTTCAGTTGGTAATTAAATACAATCGCACTCTTGTATGCTGATTAAAAGTTTAAATTGTTTCCTAGATGTGAAAGTTTCGGCGAATTGATGGATAAAATGTTGAAAACCCAAAAGTTAAAATAAGTTTTAGACCGAATCGTGACGTAGTGATTCTTGAAAATGTAGAAGCATCGTAAGAGACATATGTGAAAGGATAAGGCTTTCATATTCCGGACAAATATCATATGGTAGCTTAAACGGTTTCAGATTTCCCAGACAATTTTCCGAGCAATAATTTTTTGTTAACAAACGACATTGTCCGGCCTTCACTGTAAGAGTTTTAGTATTTTCTTGAAATTTAAGTATTAACGAAATAAATTATTTATCATGAAATTTCATTGAAAATTGAGTTTTTATTATTAATTCGGAATGCTTATGACTCGACCAAGCCATTATTTAAGTTTTGAAAATTCTGCCACATAGTCTTATTTGTATTGAATTTTCGAATTGCCATAATATTGTCGTCTTAGTATTAAAAATTTCGCAAGCACAGCTTGAAGGGTTGTGTGAAGTTTTCACTATTGCAAATGCAATTGTCTCGCATTGATAAAACCCGATTTGAATGAAGATTGTAACACATATGATCCTGTTTTTTGCCACTAGTGGCACACATATGCGGATACATGAGCTAGATTATTGCGATTTATCTATAAAAGGCACCTAGTATCTACAGAGAAATCCTTTACAACTTCCATCTGTCAAAATTTTTGACGGTTTTCAATATTTCATCTTGAGTGATAGAAAGATCGAATTCCGCAACTAAATTAAGGCTACAAAATACTTTTTGCTGTTTTGTTCCGAAAATTGAAAGACAGCTAATGCACGCAAATCATGGAACCATGAATTCGACTATGCAATTAATAAATAATAAGCGGAAAACTAAGTAAATTTTGGTATAAGAAAGAGGATAATTCGTTCTTAAAGACATATCACAGGTACACTGGTTGTAAATAAGAAAAAACATAAAATTTGATTTCGAATTATTTAGCCGCAAACATATTCGGTTTTTGGTGGCTTGTTTTGCTTTTCGCACAGGCTTTGACTGAACTAGTAACAAGTTTCCCGAAATAAAGGGATCATCGCCCTATTTTCAAACTTTTCGAGATATTCGACAAATTTGATCAGAACTTCCGCACCCATGAGTCTTCGCTGAGTTAGCTTAGCAAGGGTATAAATCACTTACAATGTTGTAAGTGAAAAATTGATCTACCAATACCTTCTGAAATTGAATTAAAATTTGTTAAATTTTAGCAAATTTTAATATCAGAAGCAGGAATGGATCTGATGGATAAATTCTGCGCAAACTCGAAAGTTTAATTTTTTTTTTGTTTTGAATTTTTCGGATGATCAAATTTTCGTAATTTTTTCTTCGCTATTTAAACACTTCCCTCGCTCTAATAGTCCTTCCTTTGGGTCTAACCATCGACAAATTTTCAAAAAAAAAAGAAAAAAAAACGGAGACGAACTGAATTTCAAGTACATGAAATGGGAATACATTTCGGTGGATCTTATTATCATTGGGCTTGGAGATTCGAGAATTCTTTTGTAGTTTTTGTGTAGTTTTTTGACATTAAAATTAAAATTAATCATTTTGCTTGTTTTCAGCAATGTTGGCGTCAGAAACATTCTTTACGACAGGTTCAAAGGGCTCTTGTAAGCCCTTGGAAACTGGTTTTCGACGTTTTTCTATATACTTGCTGAACTAACCTTTCAGTTTTTGTTTTTTTAATTTGCTAGAAGGAAAAGGATCTGAAAGTATGCAACATTGCAAATGCAGTGTTCTTGATTTTTGTACAAAATTTTATTTTTGCGATTTTTCGAAACTTTTCGCGTACATTTCAATCTAGATATAGGTATTCAATGCTTCACACGAGTTCTCTTATCAAGTCAGTTGGCTTTTTTTTTGGAAAAAATAAATCGGAAACGAGTACGTTTTCGATCGCAAATATACTTCTTATAAGTGCATTGAAGAGTTAATTTTGATTTTCGATTTCCAGCACTGCCTCTTTTCAGATATCTTACGAATGAAGAGGTAATTTTGAATTTGGTGTTAAGATAGTTTATCTTTAGCGGAAACACAACATTCGCATGCCGTAACAAGACATTGTACTATAGATTCTTTGACAAATCTTGAGTCTAATGACTTTATTAGCCGGTCCTTTGTGGATTTTTCTCTTCTTATAGTTCTTCGTTCAACTGCAGTGTCTTTCGGGCCTTTCCTTTCCGCAAATAGTGCCTCCAACAGTCTTAATTTATTGCCTGAACCGCGTCTTCCTCCTCTGTGAAAATTCGAACAACACTAAGCTGCCTTCGTCGGATCGGCGCTTTTTCTTGATTTCAGCGCTGTTCTTCGCCATTTGGTTTTTCCTACGAAAACCCTTTAAGGTACCCCTTCTTCGTCCATACATTTTATAGTGCAAGGCTAGTGCAGTTTCTGCAGTCTTATAACATTTCAGCCTAAGGCTGGTTTGCATTCATATATTTATTGTTTCGGGTCCACATCTCCTCTGCGGGTCTTGTGATTGTATTTTTAAACCATTGATTAATTATTTGTTTAAAGGTAGCATAGAGTTTCCATGGAAAACAATTAAGAAAAAGGTTTACTTCAAAATTGTTTTCGGGCACATCCGATGGGGGTTTGATGGACTGCATAAAGTTCTAATGAAAATACAATGTAACCCTCAGTAAAGGTATTTGTTTTATTTGCTGAATTATATTTCAATACCAAGATTGAGGGTGCGTAGTGAAAAATTCATTTCCCATTTTTAAGTGAATTCTTAAACCTAAATCTAAATCTTAAAACACACTAACAGTGATTCAAAGCTGGTAAAATAAATGTAAGGTAATTAATTGATCTTCTAATTTTCATAGGTTATGATTTCAGTAATTTTAATGTGAAATCTATTTATTAGCTGGAATTGAGCCTTTAAAATAAATATTTTTGTTAAATAAATCAAAACGAAAAATTAAAACTAAAAATTGAATTTTTTTGAATAAGACTCCGGCATTCAGCATTAGCATGAACTGCGATTCCGCTATTGGTTTAATTATTTTCAAATTTCGTTATTTGCAGGAAAGTGTGTTGACAGTGAGATATCACGGAACCATTTGCGGCTTTTTTTTAAAGTGAAATCCAAGTCCGCATCATTAAATTCACTTTTAAAAACGTTTCTACAGTTTTTTATTCACATAAAATCTCTATCCAGCGCAAGACAATGTTAGAAAGAGCTAATAAATCAAGGGCATTGACAGTATAAATACAATGAACGAGACAATAGTCCACATAAACAAGTTGCCTGGACTGTGTAAGATATGAAAACCTTCGAAACCATTTGAACCCATACAGATACTCTCAACCCACAAAATCGTCTTCTTCGAATCATCGTTGCTCTACTTTAAGTCGAAAACAATCGAAGAACTTGTTATGGTTTCTTCTATTTAAGCTTAAAGACATTCTCAATCGGACTCCAACCGGAATCTATCCACAAGAGCTAAGAAAATTGGACGACAATATTCTATTGAAACACCAGCCAGCAAAAAAAGGTTTTATTGAAAAGGTTTTCGGACAGCCCGGACGGAGGCTCGGTGGACTGCATAAAGGCCTTCACGGCACATTAGATGGCCACACCGCTTCACAAGGTGCACATTCATAACTTGAAATCGATACCTTTCCTTGCTTCGTCTAATAACAAATGTTGCACAGCCGAACATTTATTACTATACTCAGCGCGCGATTCACATAATAAGACAATGGATGTGTTATGGTAGTGTCGATAAGTTTCTCGCATTCTCCTTGGGGATATTCAATGGCGCAAGCCAAGGAAAAGAAAACAAGGAAATGTTTCGATTTTATATTTATACCCTTAAAACTTGTAAAAAAAAATTGGTGGCCAACTGCCACGATAACGACGACATATCGTATACAGGGGCCATGCACAAGGAGTCGCGGTGCCAAGCCACCATAGATAAGAAAATACGACTTGTCTCCCGGACCATTTACCGAATAAAAGAATCACATCTGAAAGCGACTTGATAGGGAATAAAGGCCTTACACAAAGCCTATTCTTAAGAAACAACACAGAAACCATACAAAGACCCAAGTGTAAGAGAAGCAATTGCGTGTGTACTTTTTAATGGCGGTGTGCCGAGTGTGTGCCGCAGATGAGGAAACACCAAGGTGGAGGCCATGGTTTGGAGTACACTGTTTGGAGGGTGATTGTTTCCACACGAAGGCTGGATCATGGCCACGATAAGTGCTTCGAAGATAACCAACACGCACCTGGAGTTATTAGCTTTGCTGCTTATCTGAACGTTGCATCGATGAAACATACTGAATTCGTTCACCCTTTTCGAGCGATTGCGCTTACAATTCCAACAACCTGTCCATCATCATTTTCTTCGTAGCCCACACCAGAGTGTCCTTCTCGTCAGATCCACTTAATAATCAACCGCAATTTAAAGCCTCTATCGACAAAAGGACAATTCATTTTTTGCCGAATGTCCTCCATTCAGCCCAAACCATTACCATAAAAATAAAATCTGCAAATATTCAACCGTCTTTAAGTGTAAATCCACTCCCTGTCGTCAGCAGACCGTTTGAAAAGGACATGGACCATATTCTTTTTTGCGGGAAGGAAAAAAAACTTTATTCTGTATCCTCAGTCTTTTCAATTCAAAAGAATAGCTACCAAAATGGAGGCCTAGAAGAACATTACGCAGCGTAACATCCCCTCCTGTTGGAACCGATGCCACGGAAATGTTCGCGAAGGAGCGAGCGCCAAAGAATAATAGCTTTTTGTTTTTGGGCAGTCAGCATTCCACTCGTAATGGACTAAATGAATAGAATAGGAAAAATGTGTCGCGAAAAATAATCTCCGATTAAGCCATTGAGGATTTTATACGGTCAATTAAAGGAGTCCTCGCAGTTCATGTCAATCGCCGAAGGATTGGGAGCGCGGGCGTGTCGGAATGGAAAGTAAAAAGTTTTGATGGAGAAGGCGAAATTTTGGCTAAATATTGACGATGGTTATCATGTGACGTTCATGTTTCCGGGATTTAGCACTGAACTCCTGCATATCAACACAAGTGACAACAAAGCAGACACGACACCACCTCAACACGGAGCCGAAGGGATTTGACTCTGACTGTGATAGACGTCGAGGCCAACTCTGGCTACAAACAGTCACTTTGGGTTGTCGTAAGGACAGCCCTGTTTCATATTAGCATAATTTTGACTATTAATACAGCCTTGGGCAAGAGTCGAACATATTGTCGTGAGTGGAATGTCTTAACTCGCAAGGTCAAAGTCACTACGTCGTCTATCATAGACCAAGTCGTAAGGTTAGTGACTAAAGGCTGTCGGCTGCGGGGTACGTCTTGGTGATTTTAATCATCCTTCGCAGGCACTTAACACACCTTAAGGAAAATTGGTCATGGGATATGCAAATGAAGTTTGCTTCCTGATTTAGTGCCACTTTGTGAATATGAAAATGTGTTTATGAGAGTTATCGTCGAAATAATGAGAGTTTTGCTTTCAGCCTGTCATGCGTTTCCTTCCCGCAACGTTTAACATGGAAGGGTTGCAATGACTCAGGTTCCATGTTTCGTTTGTTTGTTAAAAGCGTTTGAGATGATGAGTAAGGGAAAAATATGGTTAACACAAAATACAAGAGCAAACAGCATGACGTTCTTGTTTGTAATAATACGAGGCATGTATTTCATATTCATTTCGGAGAAGATAAAAATCGAAATATCTCAAGATGTCATTCATAAGACGAGGCTTGGAATATAGTGTGCTGGTCATTCGATTATTCAAGAACACGGATGGCAAGTGCTTTAGATGAATTTATATAATTCTAACAGAGGCGGAAACGTGATGTCAAATGCAACGAGTAGATAGAACTGCATTTCTTTGAACTTAAGTTGAATTCAGCCGCTTACCGCAACCAAATGAATCTTCGTTTAATCTTCTCTTTCAAGCTAGACACTAGTCCGAAAGATGCCAGTTAACTAGTATTATGCAAGTAATTCTCATATGGTCAAGTTTTCGATCGAATTTAATTTTTCCGGATATTTGAAGTCGTATTAACACATTATGGATCACACAAAGCCTGAAGGACATACACTGGGACAACACGTTTTTGAGCGAATACGTACATTTTCAAAATACAGCGATGTTTGTTAAGTTTTCAGGAATCGTATCATAGGATATACTCTAGGTTTTATTGAATTTAGGGATGTTTAGGCTATAAACTTTCCAAAAAAATGTTAAACTAGTTTTTCAGGACACAAAGCGAAATGCGGCGAGAGCGTAACTTCCAACTCTCCAGCGTATTTCATCGTTCCATCCGTCCCTCAATGCATCCATATGGTATCCATCTGAGGACTAATAATAAAATGAGGCTTCGTTGCTATATTCGTTTGTCAGAATGCGGTGATACTTCCGGTCCTGATATATATTTGCAGTAAAATTAACTACATCCTTGTCATTAGTTCATTGACTGTGGTTCTAAATGAGCTCTTTAACTAACTCTGTTAATCTCAATTTTTTGAAACATATTTCAAACTTTTACTTCAAAACTAGAGCTGGGCATTGTGTTTAATTTCAGCCAAAATACAAGTTTAAATGGTACTGGCGAGTTTTATGTCAAAAATCAAGGATGTGTTTTTTGGCTTTTGTACGTATACGATGGATACCCATCGTTCAATCAATTTGTTTGCGCCATTCTTTGATCTTAACAAATTTTCAATAGAAATTGACCATCGTTATGTTTTCAGTAGAAAAGAAAAAAAGCAACAGAATCTATACAAAAAGAAAGGTAATACACACAAAAACTGATGCAGTAAGAGATTAATCCGCTCGCTTTTGGGCACCGCAAGAAGACCATGCGCATGTCGGAGCGACTAGTTCAAGAAAGAGCAAAGACTTCTACGAATGGGGTGGATGAACACAGGGTTGAGAAATTTCTGTTGCCGCCATCTTTGCATCGACTAAAGCACGGAACGACAATACAAAATACTTCCCGCTGGGAAGATGCCGGGCAATACGATTATCCTGGATAGTTCAGAAAAAGAATGACTTTACCATAAAGCGTTTGAAAATTTGTTTACAAACACTACCTGCGGTGTTCGAACGAACTTTAGATTAGATTAAGTTTGGCAAATAGATTAATAATGAATTTCCTCGTTTCGGAAACATCCTAAGTCGAATAGGTCACAACAGACGCAGTTGACTGAAAGCAGATATGGAGATAAAACCTTTTGACAGAGTCGAAGTTGTCTAAGCTACCATCATCAAAAGATAGATCTGCAGCTAATTTAGAAAGTTCGGGATTGGGTCCTTATCGGCAACGAAAGGTATGCGGATGAGGATATAAAAGCGAAGGACGTTGGAGGAGAGGCTTCAGAAGACACTGCCAAAGATAGCAAAGAAAACAGCCAGGAAGTGAACTTAAGCTGGGAAATTGATAAACTTCTAAAGGACCCCCACTGCAAAGAATGATTGGCTTTCAGTAAAGAAGTAAAGAATGAGAACGTCGCAAACCCTTTGGGCGGGGACTCCTGCCATTAGATCAACCCCACTGATGGTAGATTCTAAGCGGGTTCTTGTGAGAAATCAAAGGAGCAGGTGATCTTCTTGTGAAGTTTGGACTAGATGACGAATTCTGTGATGTAGCCAATGAAAAACCCTTGGAGGAAAGCTACCCTTGTCTCACATGAGCATTTGGCGAGACACGAAATAAGGATAATTTCATTTTGAAAACTCATTTAAAGAAGTGGTGAATCAAACTGAGAGTCGTGTTCGATAGGGTGGGCAACATAGGAGTATAAATTTACGTATTCCATTTATTTAATTAAACCTGAATGATTGTTTCATGGAAAAATATTGACATCATTTGCTTGCTCATTTTGTTTTATTTTTGGTTTAAATTTCTCACGTTAGAAGGATTTTTACCTAGCGTCAGAAATTTAAACCACTTACATTTCGAAAATAAAACAATTTCCTTAAAACATTAAAGCTGCTCAGCCGTCAACCTTGGAAAATGAAAATATTATAATTCAATGAGCACCGGGCTAGCGGGCGCATATGAAATATTTATTTGATTAGTTACTATCGAAATATTATTTATTATAAAAATATTTACTAATACGAACTTTATTATGCTAAGTGAGGTCAATTTTTTACAACCTTGTTTTCTCTCATATTTCATTCTTTTTTTTTCGATTCTTCGAGTTTTTTGAATGATTGTGATCCTGTCTCGAAGGATTTCATATTTTTGGAGTCTGGTTTTCTGCGCTCGGTTTACTGATTTCGACTTGACTGCTTGTAAAACCCTTTGCAGGTTTATGGAGTCAAGTTTACATCTTGAACTTTGTCTATTAGCTGATGATGATCAGGAGATCGCTTTGTAAACGTTCCAAAGGCAAAGACGGAAGAAAAACGTTATTGAAATATGATATAGAAAAACTTGATGATATGTATGGTATTATTCCAATTTTTTTCTTTCTTAGACGCTGCTGTTTGCTAATATTTGTATTTCATTAATTACCGAAATGCAGTTGGTTTTGATAGGTTGCGCATTGAAATTCAGCTTTGGACGATGATCACAAATTTTAAATTTGACGAATGAGACGTTTTTGAAAGAAATTCGAAAGTATTTGATTAAAATGGTAGGGATATGTCCCATCACATTAAATGAAAAAGGAAAATTTTTATTTGAGCTGAGGAAATTATGAGGAAAAATCAAACCATTTACAAAAACTCATTCCTTTGTGAGGCTTCCATTCATAGTGCATCGCAATTACCTGGAAGGGAGAAAAAAAAACATCATTTAAAATGTAAAAATTTTTAAAAATTATATTCTATATCAATTAGCAAAAAGTTTTGTATTTGTATCCTCACAATAATTAAGAGAAATTCTTTTGCATAAAACACAACAATTAAAGATAACAGCCTTTAGGGATGCTGAAAGCATTCAGAATGGGATATTTGTTGGCTTTAATTAATAATATTTTATCGAAGGTCTTGTAGTTGATTACCTTAAAGCCTCATCATAGTAAAACACTTCAGATAGAATTTACAGCGAGCGTTGATGACAATGCATGCGATTACGTGTAAACACCAGAACATTCAAGAAATTGACTAGGTTCCAAGCTTTCAAAGCAATTTTCTTTTTGTTTTTTCACATTTGTTCAATATCGAATGGACAAGAATTCCGATTTAAGCCTCATGTATTAGTAAATGTCCTCAATTTTCAATGACTGGATAGTTTCGCACATTGAACCTGCTCAATGTGCTTTGCTAATAAAATTGACATTGTTTATTCAGACGGGTAAAGTTAAACAGCATACAACCCGATTACCATTTAAATTACACCTAATGTGTGTTCAGAGTCTTTAATTTTTGCCTTTTAAGTTTGCTGGCAATCTCCAACAGCAAATGGAAAATCGCAAAAGCATGGAGCGTGATACAATAACAAATATTTACACTGATTACAACTAATCTTCTTGCGATATCCAATCCCGTCCTTATAATTAATTTAAAAAGGCAAAAAATAGAAGAAATTACTATCTCGTCGCAAGCAACATATTTGAGTGTATTTTGAACGAAATGATTACATGTTGTCGAGCTGAATGATATGTCGTGTCCTTCAGCAGCAAAGTTAATGCAACCCATGTAGGTTGATTGGGTTGGGTGTTTTGAGTGTAGTTGGCAATGCTAACTATCCAACAGGGTGGGAAAAAGTTAAGTTGAAACTATTTCCTTCAATCTTGCTTATATCACGAGTCGGAAGAGTTTTGCAGATGAACAGATTTGTATTTCCGAGAGAGCCCTTTTTAGAGCAAATTAGGAGCAATGATTAATTTATTGATTTGCTAATTTGACGTTCAGCTTAGTTTTTTAATTGTAACAAAATCAAGTTGATATACCGCAAGGAGCAAAAAAAATTAACAATCTAAATGAAATTGTTCCGCTTCCACCCTGTGCAGCATATTCTGAAGAAAGAGTTGAAGTGGTTGGTGGTTCTCTGTTGCGGTGGTCTTCTCAATCCAAACTACCGACTCCATCATTTATGGACATGAAACGGACATGATCATTTCATCGTATTATCTTTTACGTGGCCGCTGCTGCGTGAAGCATCATCACAGTCAGGCAGATCTTCTTGCAAAGTTCAATCAAGAATTGCGTAGAGGCCCACTCAACTCACTTGTTTTGTAATGGGAGTATACCTAGGCTACAGGTAACTGAAGCATATTAGACAACTTTGTCTTCTTGATCGACTTTTTTCCTGTGCCTTGCGCTAGTCTTGAAGTGCGCCGTCGATATGATGAAGAGAGATGTGCACTCAACGATTATGACCAAGACGATGCCAAGATGATGATGATGATGGTGAAGATGATGATAATGATGACGGGTTTGGACAAATGCAAAAACAATAATAAGCGCACCAGACTACAAACAAACATAAGCCGGATACCTTAGGTATGCAAGGCAGATGTGTCTAGTTTTTCAAAGTTTATATTTTCCCGTATTACGAAGGTATGGGTCCAGCTTTCCCACTTAGGAAGCCACTGTTTGGTTTGTTGAGGAGAAATGGAAGTTTGGACCTATTCCTTGCTCATTCTCGCTGTTCACTAAATATTCAATGGTCAGCAATGATTCCTGGATTCCCAAAAAATCGAGCAGTTTAGGCATTTTCTTAAAATCACTTACAGAAAATACAAAATCAAGCGCCCAGACTGCCCAGGTTTGGGCTTTAATTATAAAAGTTAAACAAGAAATCTAAATTTCATAGAGCAGGCAAAAGTAAAGAGTTTAATCTTTCGTATTCTCTTCTCCTGAACTCTGCAGCACTACAATATAAACAACAAAACAACAATTTTCCAAGTTAAGTTCAATGGATATTATGTTTATCCTTTTTCACATCACTTTATTGTTTCCTTTCATCTTCTTCGCTTGTAAATAAACTATTTACCATACTCCCCAATATTCAACTCCTTCAGATGCTAAATAAATCGTTTCTGTATTCTGAGAAATAAAATAAGTACGTACGCAACAGGTCTTGAAAAACACCCTAGGGAAATGTTTATACTAAGAAAATTATACAACAGAGCCAACATCATCGCCGTGCCAGGTAACGCACGAAGTGATGTATGTTCGCGTGTGTGGTTTATGTATCGAATGAATAGATTTTAATTTTAATTTAACGTTTACAAGGATGAAATTCGAAATGCCTTCTGTATGCGGAGAAAGTCTATGGTGTATGATTGAGGTTGAAATTTCGATTCATACATAACATTAGCATGAATGCGAATAACGAAAATATGCCAAACGGCTGAAATTTTCGTTTAGTAAATATTTCGTGAAATGAAATTCGCAGGAATACATTATTGTAGCGCTTTAAGCATAATGAAAATCAGTCGAGCATGTATTCAAGGGCAACAATAACAAACATGATTGATTGAAAACGCGAACGTGTAGCATAGCCGTTACGAATTTCAATGAGCTTTTCCTCAAGTCAATTTTCTTCTATAAATGACTAAAAATAGCATGAAAGCAAGCTCCTTAAAGTTGTTGTTATGCTAGAATGGGAACGACGTTGTACTTATCTTGATCAATAGTAAAGTTTGTGACTGGATCGATTAAAACTATTTCAAAGCGAATAACTGAACTCAATCATAAAGATATCTAGGACTGTATCGGTAACACATTTTCAGCACAAGAAAGAATTACCTGTGCATCTACGTATGTATCTGCATACGCACGCATTGCACCTCGAAGTGTCCTAACAAGTTAAAGAAATGAAGAAAAGTCATGACGGAATGCACCCGTTCATCTTGCGAGGCAACTGTTCAGCAAACAACAACCGCGCAGGCTCTCTACTCTACCACCACTTAACATATCTTTGTGTGAAGGAAAAACGCAGAAAGCAAGAAAATTTATGTTTTCCTATTTTCACCGATCTTGATATGTGTATGAAATGACTAAATTTAAAACGATGCGACATCTGAGATCTAATCATCATCGGCGTCCACCATCATCCTTTTGCTGTTTCTTGTACGAGTATGCTTGAAATGGATGCTGGTGGTGCATGTTGGCATCTCGATATCGTTTGTTGCTGGCGCACCAAGTAGGAATTCATCAGATTTTCAGAATGAAATTGGGGCTCCTTGCAAACGCCAAGAACCATGCGTTGACATTCTATTTTTGGGCAGGCGTGGAGGTATTCTGATTAATGCGTGGAGTTTGTTATGGAATTTTCGTTTCATTATATTTCAGTTTTATAATTTCGAGCAATAAATTATGTATAACGAATGGCCTTTAAATGAAGATGTCAAAAATGCTGTAGTCGAAATCGTCTTTTGGATAATATTTCATGTTGATTCTATGATCATCAAACGCTTACAGATTTTCAGATTACTAGAAAAAAATTTCAATTTCCAGGGGATCGTCCAAATTTCTACATCATTAATCCTTTGCCTGCACTCGTTTCTATGCAGCAGGTCCTGGAATCGACTGCTGACATTCTCGGGATGGTAAATCAGTAGCCGGAACGTCAATAACTTTGAATTTTTTCTCATTAATAAATTAAAGATGTATACAGGACCAAATGCGATATCAATGTATACAAAACAAGCATGATTTAGACTCTCTAATGTGAAACATTGGTCTCAAACAAGTTGGCTTTGAGAAACTTTTGAAGCGACATTGTGTCATAGTTATTGGAAAATGCTATTGAAATATATTTCTAATAATATTTTTGGAATTGACGTGAGAAATTGTCAAATATTGTCATGTAAATGAAAAACAAACGAGGATTTGACCATGAAATATTAGAATGTTGGATTTCTTGCTTCATGAGCCTAGGAATGTTGTAAGTAAAAGGAGTACGTGAGCGACCTGTCTTATTTTTTCTTTTCTAGGAAAATCATGACATTACCTCAGTTATAGGTCTCAACTGTCGATCATGCTACGTTTTAAGGTGTCCAAAGTTAGCATCGTTGTCGCTACGGTCACCAATTTTTTCACTTTTCGACGGTCCTAAGCCTACTAAAGGTAAAAAGGGGTAAAAATTTGACAGCGTTGCGTTTGCAACGGTGTAAACTTGAGACATCGTACATGTTACTACTAGTTTTCTATCACAATAGACGGTGTAACTTCAGCAGAAATGCTAACAATATTGACTTCAGTACAGAAAATCCGCGGAAAAGCGAGCAATGATTCGGATCCCGACATGCCTTCCATGTATGCAATTCCTAGAGGATGTCAGGCGTCTGATCATCAATTACATATGAAGCTGGTCTACGTTGTAGGAGCACGTTTTCCATTCTCGCAACTTTAATAATATCAAAGTTTTGTAATTACAAAAGAAGTGATTATACGATCACGTTCTCCAATTTTGTAATTACGCCATTCCACAACACCAAGTTGTCCGATCACACAAGAGGTAGGTTTTTGTTTTATTCCAATATTTTCCTCTTTTTATTAGATTTTTCGAAATAAAATTGAACATAAAAACATTTGATGGACCCATTTGAAACATAGTTGAGATGAAAACACCAAGAATTCCCTAACCGGTTCTCACTTAAAATGAGCAGTGTTGTAGAAAAGTTCTGTTTTGCTGCATAGTGTAGCTATGGTAGTAATGCTAACTTTCAAAGGACATCGTCATTATTAAAGGCCTTACATTGATTGAGAACGTGAATATAATTTGAGGATTATGGCTATACTATAATATTGTTATTTAATTTTTTTTCTCTGCATTATGATTTAGTTTCAGTCACCTCAATAGCTTACATGTTAAGAGAACATGCAGAACAGATGGAACAAACGCAATGGTCACTTTTTAAAGTTTGTTTTGGTTATTTGATTTAAAGGCTCCGTAAAATTTGATTCGAATTTCCTGAAATTCCTGAAAACGCTGGTATTTCAGGCGATCTATGAACTAGAGTGCAATGTTATATCCAACAGGAGAACTAGATAAGTTCTTTTCAGGGGAACTGAGAGCTCTGCCTCTACAGAGTAAAGGACTCTATAAAGCAGAAGAGTATTCCGAGGGGTGTAATCGTGGAACTGCAGGTAGACTTGGACGGCACAACCATCGAAATTTATAACAATGATGACAAACACTATAATTTAATCTATCAAAATACAAAAAGGGCCGAAATATATGTCAACTTGAAAGCTCTGTTTCTTATTGAATTCGCCGTCCTGAACAAAAACAAGCTAAACTACAAGCTATAGGTTTAGCCGAAAATATTTCGAGCGCCATAAGATATCATATTTGTCTTATTGTCTTATTTGTCTTATTTTATTCGTCTTTGTCAAAGTCTGATCAAAAATATTTTGAAGGCTTTACAAGAGCATATTGCACTGCATCGTCAACGTACGATTTGATTGGAAAATTTGTGATTAGATAATAAAGGATCTTCCGGCTGGAACCAGAGTCCGAATTCCGGTATCGGTAAGATAACGGTAAAAGTCATGTCTAAATACGCCAGTTGCCTAAAATTTCCGAACGTACAAAGCAACATGCTATTTAAGGACTTTGTTAGATTCGCGTCACAGAAGAGCAGACAGTGTGTGAAAAAAAAGGCTTTGGCAAAGAGAATTGACACGGTTTACATGGAAACGAAAATATGGAAAAGGTTTTAAACGAACAATATTTTTCTGACCACAAAAAAATACCTCTTCTGAAGTCGTTTTGGCCCTATCGGCTGATTTCATACTGAGAGTAAGTATTTGAACAATTAGAAAAGGACAATTTTTTTACATGCATTCTGTGTTTCAATACTACACCCTATGATAAAGACATTGTTTTAAAAAAAAATTTAAATAGGGTATTACAAGGGTTATTTCAAGTTGTGAAAGTAAATTTTTAAGCGTGCTACGTGGACTTTAATCAATCTTTTTCCAACAGAGGATAAAAGCAGAAAGGAAACACAAGTACAAAAACGCCCGGCATAAAAATTCACACCAAAAATCGTCAAATAGACTAAGCTATTATAAAAACGTGCTTTTCGGTGTAGCTCACGATGCAACGATGAAATCAATGGAAAAAGTTGCCAAAAAAGAATGGACCAAAAATTTTAAAGCGCTGAAATTCTGAGGATGGTAAGCGCAAAGAGATTTGTGCAGGATGTCACGATGAACTTTCTACTGATCGACAATTTACAGCACTCATGATAAGGTAATTTAGAAGCTCATCAGTGGAAATTGATCAAAAAACGAATAGAATTGACCGCAAATAGTTGAAATTTATGACAAATAGCTGCCTGCATTTCTTATCAAGGCTTACTAGTGAATAGTTTCCTTTTATTGTGGTAGATTCGGGTATAGGCCTTTGATCACACGTAAGACTCTATCATTCGACCTCGTCCTTAAATTATTAAAATTGAGCAGATTCTGCTTAGCAGTTGCAATAGAAATTTCTCATTGGTTTGTTGGTTTAAAGTATGTATGGTATTCTTGGTTGAGAGTACGTCGCGGGATCTTCCCATTGTCTAAGCGATTGACATGGCATACGTAACGCAATTTATTAAGGTTTACGCAAAAGCTGGTAAGCCCCCATATGGTGTTTGCAACTCAGTGTTGTAGCTTATGCGCCTTCTGTCGTTTCCCGGTACTGGATCGAGGATTCATCTTAACACCTTCCGATGAAAGATGTCGAATTAAATTTTCAGTGGTCTGGGGTAAAGTCATGCAACGATGCCCAAGCACAGAATGGATCTTGTTTTACTTTTATACATTGTGATGCAAGCAATTTGTAGAAATAATCTTTAAACACGAAGTAAAGTAAAAGTAAAACCCAAATTTTTCATTTTCCCATTGGTAATAAATGCAAAGATGAGTGTATTAAGGATTCACTGATTCCTAAAAACATGATTTATGAAATAGTTGAAAAATGGTTAAAACTCCTGCAGAATAGTTGCAAAGTTGTTAAAGACCGACACACTAAAATTAGATTTATGAAATGTTCTAGCAACCATTCTTCCCAACAACAAAGAGTATATTCCATAACTTTTTTCTCTCTTTTGAATCAAGAAATAACGACCTGCACAGAGGCATGTCCTTATATAAACATTGCGAGTTCTAGGCGAATCGGATTTAGATCGGAACTTCGATCGCCTTGCTCACACTGTTTACATTAATAAGGTCCTGATCCTCTGGGGTGAGCGGATACTCGCTCACCCCAGATTGGTTGTGCCATTGAAGGAACGCTGTTGTTCGGATCAATCAACCTAAAGCCTGAGAGATATTTTATTCATTTAGTTCGTAAGCGATTTGAAAATGTTGTTCATAGGTACTGGACACGCATGGTACTGGATGGTATGTTAATTCCTACAGAGAAAAGGGATGCACTTCATATCTTTGGACAAAACAGACACAATATATTGAGTAGCTATGGGGACACTATCGAGGTAGTACATAAAACACTACGAGACGTAGTCGGGGGATGATCGTCAATATATCGCTGGGTTTTTTTGAATGCGCATATCAACACGACCGACAAGTCTTTTCTCCAATAAAATGGCATCAATGTTTAAATATTTAAGTGTATGAATGGTTGGGATATTTTTTTAAATTTTTTTTTTTAATCTATGAATTTTTTTGAAATCTCAGAATGGAGAACAGTATAAAACTTTGAAAAGATAAAGAACAAAGGATGCTTTGTTATCCTCTCGGGACTTCTTTTTATTTATTGGATGGCAGGAAAGAAATTTAAAAAAAGAATGTTTGTTCACATTTACTCTCCTCATATATGTCCAAAGACGAAAGTACCGACTTTTACTGAAAAATAGTTTTCTTGTAGACTAATGCCAATCTGTTATTGCTCGAGTAGAAATTATTTTAATTATTTCAGTTGTAAGCAGACAAACAAGCGCCCACATTTTGGGATATCACAAACTCCTAATATTAAGTGGCTGCTTTGTATTAGGGACTTATAACAGCAACTACAATTCCTCACATACACAATTCAATTTGCATAAATAAATTTTCAACGTATGGAAACAGCGTGCTCATTTATGTCAAGTCAAGAGTTCGTTTCAATGAAAATTATGCACACGTCTTAGATATGCATTCAAGACACGTGGAAAATGTTAATAAATTTAAATATTCAGACTTCGTCTACTGCACCCCAATAGACATTGTCGCCAGCCGTAGGAGTCACACTTAGAATTGCTGATTATGAATTGTTCAGGCATGCCGTTATCACCCAATGATTCCTCAAGCAAATATTATTAGAAATTATGAGAATCAGCTCGGGACACTACTTTCCGAGAAATAAGCATAATGGTAATGATAATAAAACTTCGTTATTTGTCTGCACAAATAAAACCTATCATGCATATTGAGCTCTTTCTATTATTGGCCCTTTTATCGCTTTTAAGGAAACACTGGTGCAAAGTACACGATTTCACATCGTTGTGAGAAGTGATTTTATTGCTTTATTAGCAGATCAATAACCATTTACCCAGACCGTGTCAATTCACGCCGCCTCCTTGGCCAGAAACCAGACTGCACTTATCACATGTTTGCTAAAGGATGATAAGCATGTTGCTGCTTTCCATTTTTTGTTTATTTTGAAAACGATTCTGCTTTGATAAGAAGGGTCAGTCGCTTCGGAATGTTGTTTTTTATTATCCGAAATTTATTTATTATTAGCCTATGTGTATGTTCATACCCATGGTAATTACTTTCTTTTATCCATACATAAATACCAACAAAAGCAACCTCAAATTTGCTATCCTTACATTTCGCTTCGGGCATTCCGAATTCTATTCAAACTAATTTCCTGTAACATTCAATCAACTTGAACGGCAAATCTACAAATCTTTATGTTTGACTGTATGTGTGCAGCTTATGGAACACGTGAATAAAAAAATAACAATTCATCCTTAGAATTGGCACAGATTTTCAAAACAAACAAATCAATGGATAGGCAGATTCGCTGAAAAAAATCACTGACCTGGACAGAGCATATCCGAAATGCGGGCACCATCAAACCGAAAAAAAAAATCACATTCCAATTCCCAAATTGAAAAGTGTGCCCAGGAACAAGGTAATGGTGCATTCACTAGACTCAGTGTATGTATGCTCATCCTGCACACAGGTAGGACAGCGATGGCCTAGATACATTTTTCCATTTGTAGACGAAACTATTTTCGGCATAGTACTAGGATGTGAAGCATAGTTTTCCCAATTCCCGATTGCGATATTTCAAGGGTGATATACTCTGCTGAAAAGGCATCGTTTCAGCATAAATTAAATTCTTTACGGGGATTTTTGCCTTTAAACAGGATGTTTCGCTGCGACAGTGATGGCATAAATAAAAATATGTAAATAGTGAAATTTCTTTGATTTCTGTATGCAAGGAAAGAATGATGCATATTCCAATGTACTAGCGTTTTTTCTAATGGTGTATGAACTTGTAGGTACTACCGATATGGCGCGAAATTTTCTTTGCAAATTATTCAATACGATATGTCGAAATAGACATACAACAAAGAGGCATATATAAGGAGTTCTGAACTTACAATGATATGACCTTCTACAAGAAGAAAGCAATGTATAGGGTTCATATAATCGGACAGGACACCATCTCCATCAAAGTGTCTGAAGTTTGCATCGTTGCAATCGCAACGCTGTCAAAATTTTTCACAATTTATTGTTAGTAGATGATTGAACTGTAATGAAACCCTAATATATTGCAAAGACGTAATTAAGGCGAATGAAATTTTCAAAAAGTTCAAGTCAATTCAGCCAAAAAACATTCAAAAAGTGAAAAAATTGCAGACCGTTGCGTTTGCAACGATGCAAACTTCAGACACCTCTCCATCATCAGTATGAATTTTATCTTAGAAACTTCAAAGGATCTTTCTAACTATTCAAAAAATGTCTTATTGACATTTGGGTTTGAAAATGATAAACTAGTAACGAAAATTTCTGAAAGAGAAGCAACAAAGGTTCTCATACTTTGGTTGCTGTTCAAATATTTGCTTCCATTTCGTGTGGGTTTTTCGTTTTTCAATAAAAGGAATAAAATATCCGGAAAACTTGTAAATAAAAAATATTCGCCACGCGATAAAAACGTGAAATCGAGAATGTGGAAACTTCATACCGAATATTAAAACGAAAATATAAAAAGTATGGGTTGTATATTCTAAAAGTATTGTCTATGAATAATGATCAGATTGATGAATGAAACATGGTTGTGTCATAGGAGTCTGAATCGCATCGTTGCAAACACAACACTGTCAAATATTGCACTTTCTATCTTTGGTAGATGTTTAAACTGAAATAAAAACATGTTTTTTTACATCTTTTTGTATGTTTTAGTGGTAAAACATACAAAAAGGCGAATAAAATTACCAAAATGTTAAGTCAAATTAAGTTGCGACTGCAACAATGCACTTCAGACACATTTATGTCGTATTGGCATTTTTGCAGGTATTTTCAAAACCTTCAACAATGACTAATTCAGATTTAGAAAGAAAAGAAATGATCACAAGTCTCGATTTTTTTTCATTTTTTGAATAGTTGTACTTAAATGTTTGTAACTTTTGATGTTCGCGTTTCCAACTTAATAACCTTATTCACAGTCTACTAGGTTTTCCTTTCAGTACAATCATCGACAAAAATCAAAAAGTAAAAAAGTAGTCACCCAAGCCTTTATAACAATTAAAAACTTCAGAATTCTTAAATAAAGTCATTTACTTCGAACATGCTTAAATACAGAGTACCTCAAAAAAGTTTCCATTTTGACAAATTTTGACGCTTTAAATTAGAGGCGGGAGTGGGCGTGGGGTATACAAGTTTCCAGCCTGACTCTTGAGAATTCAGTATGGCCCGTTTCTCAGAAATAGACCGGACGCTGTGGGTGCTAAACTTTTTCAAAAACAATGAACTACCAACGGTGGCGCACGAAAAGATATTTTTAGTATTTGAGATTTGAGGCACTTAGATGATGTCCCATGCATGCTTCTTTTTCGAATATGGGTCGAAAAATTTGACGAGATCTGTTAAAAGCTAGAAAAACATAACACGGGGTGGTCAAAGATATTAAAAACCATAGAAAACGGGAAGAGTGTAAGCCAGTCTGTTTCGAATCTTTTGAGTCGAAAGAGCTATAGATATAGATATAGGAAGAGATATAGATTTTTACATTTTTACCACTACAGTACACAATTCAATTGGTGCAAGAATAAAACTCTAAGATGCCAGTCATAGGCTTGACTTTGGAAACCAGTCAATGCGAGGGGTCTGCAGTTTTCAACGTTCCAAACAGTCCAGTCTCAATTTTTTTCACTTTTTGAATTTTTTTTTGTAATTTCATTTAAGAATTTGATAAATTTTTGTCATATGATTTTATTTTATGCACCCTACCAGATTTTCATTCCAATTTAAGCATCTATTAAAAATAAATCGTGGAAAAATTAGACAGCATTGCGTTTTCAACGCTACAAACTGCGGACACTTACAATTGGTCACTTTTTGACGCTTTAAATAATTTCATATTTTGGAGAACTTCAATTTCACCTTGATTGGCACGTAATTGAGCATATTTAAATACAAATATATTTGCATACATATATTTATTATCTACGTTTCCATATATTTATAAATTTATTGTGTTGATATATACTTATTTTTACATTAAATTATAAATTATTTATATTGAAACAGTCGCTACTAGGTTGCATATACATGGACACACAACCATATAAGTTCACTTCATTCAATAACAGTGACCCTTACATGTTTGAAATGTCCGTGGCCCTTACTTCTTTGAAGATTCAAAAGGACGCGCTTTTATAGTAGGTTCATAATCGTATAAGGAGATCATGATTGAGAAAATAAAATAAAGCGCGAATTCATGGCTCACTGAACTGCAAGACTCTCTGGTTATAAGAACAGAAAATAATTCCAGCAGGGCGAGGTAACCTCATACACGTCCAATACGTCTCTGCCTTACGTAAAATTTCCCTACGGAAATTTAAAAAAAAATTGATCTTCTCGCAGTCCAGAATTAACTACTTAAATTAAAAGTTCATAAAAATAAACATTTCTATAATCCAAATTAAAATCGCCACGAAATAGCAGCTATCATGGAGTCGGCCTGCCAAGCCGCTATTGGAAATTATACCCTTCGACCATATGAAGTCAGTGAAGACACAGGTTAACATTTAGACGATATTATTTTTAAAAATTAACTCTCAAATTGTGTACTTTAACAATTAATAAAAAAGAGGCATTTTTTATAGGCATCCTTTTTGTGATTTGTGATTTTGTGGTTTTACTATGGTAAAACACTACAGGTCTACAGGACCAGACCTTTTTGTTTGGTTCAAACATTATGATTCATTTATTTTAAATCGAAACCAATAATGATAGTCGGATATAAGATAAATAATTCGATATTCGATCATTTGATAAGTGGACTGCAATAGAAAACAATTGACGAATCGAACAAAAATAATTTATAATTTCAGTCCGGTCATTCGAAATAAATTCAAAAAGTTAAAAATTCGAGACTTTTGCGTTTCCGATGCATTCTTCAGATATTCAGTTTAGAAATTTAACCCTGTAAGAATTCAAAATTTTATTTTAGAGAATTTTGCTTCTCTTCGTTTCAAGTTTTCGGGCTGTTGATAACTTCGCGACCTGTCTGAATACTTCAATGACTAAATTACTCAGTTTATTGTATAATGTGATCTTCTTCATGTGAAATACAGTTAACAAATTCTTAAAGTAAGTTCGTTAAAACACTGAAAAAGTACGCTTCCCTCTCTTCTTCAAAATGATTTATTACTTTAAAACATAAAAGAAGGACATTTGAGATAATTTTGATGTTTTTTATTAATTAAGTTGAGCACTTCTCATTTTATTTTAGGAATTAAAGAAATTCAAGTACAAATTTGAAGATTTCCTCAGCAAATTGCTACCTTTCTCAGTAGGTATCATCTATCGAACAAAACAGTTGGATATTGTCCTCTTCATGGACTTAGTTGTTTGCATCCTGTTGTTGTGCAACAAGTTTTCCGTGATTTGACATATCCCGGTATTCGCTTTGCTGGACGAATTTCTGAAAGCTGACAGAGAGGTGAGAGGTAACATCGATGCCGGTAGCCAATTGTTACGACACCGCTATCAGATTCTTATGGCCACCTGAATCTCTCTATCGTCCGAAAATCCTGGTTTCATAAAAACAAATCGCAGGGAGCCATGTCGGGACTTAAGAGAGGTTTGTTTAATTTCAATGTATAACTACTGGAGCATTCAGGACATACCTCTTTCTCTATATCTATAAATGCGAGTGGGTTGTCTGGTAGATTCAGCACTGTACGCAGCCATTATAGCGATAACCTTCGATACAACTTGCCACTTTGAATTTCTCTATGGATTTTCTCGTTATCTTTTCCGCTGAAAAATTTATAGAACATTGTAATCACATCTGCAGCACTCGCGCTTTGAAAATTCGCGGTATTCAACGTGTTTTATTTGATTTTTTTTAGGTAGCTGGGATTTTCATCGTTGCTATTGCGACAGTCTCAAACTTACCCACTTTTTGATTTTTGACGATGATTGAGGTGAAATAAAAAACTAGAGCCACAATTCCAACTTTGCGAAAATAATTTTATCAAAATCCAAACTCTCAAAAATCGAAAAGGTTCCGACAGTTCCGTTTGCACAAGCCTGAATTTTCGAATTTTCGAGATAATTTGAAAGGAATTTACCTCATTTCTTTACTTCAAAATTTTAATTTTTAGGCGCTACATAAACACAAACTGATAGAAGTCAAAACAATTGCAGTTGTAACCTTAATAATGCATCGTTGCAACTGATTTCGAAGATTTCTCTCTTTTGACTTCATTTTTGACAATTGGGCTGAAGGTTATATATATTCTCCCTGTTCAAAACTTTGACAAAATTTGACACTCTACTGATATTGTTTATTATCGCGAAAAAATAAAAAGGAACAAAAATATCCAGACTGTTTGTGTGCAACGCAACAAACTTTAGACATTTGACTTGCTGCAACTGATTGTTTGCTTATCGTTTGCAGTTCTTCCATTGGCCGATGCTTATTTTTGAAAAACCACTTTGTGGTTTTTCTTTGCTTTCCTTCAGCCCAGACGATCACTAAAGAGTTCGCGTGCGATTTGTCTTATCAGGCTTATGAACCTTTTTGTAACAGCTTTAGGATTTTTTTACCAACTATAGGGAAGAATATAACCGAATAGTGAGGAACTGATAACGTCTCTTCAAACGCAGAACCTCTTTTTTGACGAAGAACCTATTCACAAAGCGATGCCCCAAAGAGTTTAGTTTATATTGATGCTGTTCCTTCTTTGAGGAAAGCATGCCTCTAAAAAATACTTTAGTATAATATTAACTGAACGGAAGAGTACGTGAACTGTTAATTTTTTCCTTTTATTTAATAGATAACAATAACGCTAGTTTAGTTTTGACAGTGATTTACGGCATGTCAATATAACTTCAGGCTAGTTGTAATGGAAGACGACAGATACTTTAGATACTTTCACGAGTCTTTCAGTTGGAAAATTGGTTCCACTGTTGTGTTTTAAGTCAACTTCTTTTACAGGAACTTTTCTTCTACAGGAACAAACCGGGGTCCTTTTTGGATGCACAAAACGGGAATGTTAGATTACCGTTTTTGGCATCGATGTGCAAATTTTCTTAGATATTTGTGTAGGAATCCGATATTGGGAGACCTCGTTTGTAGAGCTGTACATAGCAACTTAACATAACCGCTGAGAATTTCGGATACGGATACTACTTTGCAGTCTGTATTTTCAGGTTTTGTTTGAAACCGTGGTCGGCGATATCGTCTGAGCCAATTGCCTTAAAGTTTTCAGTAATTTCAAAATACTGACGCTCCTGGAGACGGCAAGGAACACGTTGGGACATTTAGAGAAGAGAATTTTTTCAGAAACTTTATCGATACCTTGGTTATTTGGAACTTTCTGTGCAAAGACATGATTTTTTATCTAAAAACTCATTATGACTAAACACATTAACTCAAAACACACATAGACACATTCTTTGAGATTGAGTTTCTTAACCGAATATTAATTTATAAATATAAAAATTGACGCATAGTACATCGTTATAGTGACGTTAATATCACTTGCTAAGGAATATCTCTGCAATATGTTTCACATTATAGGTCTTTCGTGGTGAACTCTGAACTTTCAAGGTTTCTGAGTTTTGCATGGTTCCAAAATAGCGTCGATTTTTTTCCCTTTTTGATAAAAATAGTGATTTAGTAGTAATGATCATCTATTCTGAATTTCAATCCAATGATCGACAAAAAACAAAGTCTCAAAAAATCGTGACCGTTGTGTTGCGTTTGCAGCAATGGAAACTCTAGACCCCTGAATCTTCAACTGTCTAGTAAGGAACACGCTTTTGTTTGGGTATCTATTGCTGTTTTCGGATCCTTAAATGGAAACTTGACAATAAAGACTGAACATTTTTTTCAATTTATGTCCGAAGCCAGCTTATATTTGCTTGTTGAAGTTTTAAATATTTTTAAGGTTATTTTTTGGGAGTTTCGATTTAGGTTTAACCCTGCATTGACACATTAGCTCAGTGACTTGATCTTAATAGAAACTTGAGGGGAAGAATTCGATGAATGAAATGAAAAACTAAAAAAGTGCAAACAAGTCAAAATTTTAGAAAGAATGAACAAACATTTTAAGCGTAATTATCTCAGGAAAACTCAAAAAAGTGATAAATTAGAGCTTCAGACAACTGGGCCGTAGCAGGACACAGAGCTGCGCCTTATTAGGACAAGCAATGTTGCTCCAATTCCCGATGAAATTTTTCGAAATTTCCCCTTGTTTGTAGTCTTTTAGTTCTTATTATTGGTACTTATGAGTGGGATAATGGAAATATCTACAAAATCAAACAGGTGAAAAATATCGGAACCGTTGCGTTTGCAACAATACAAACTATTGAAAATCTTTTATTTGGACAGGATGCTTTATGTAGTAGTTAAAGGCCGTGCATTTGGTATTTACACAGAGCTAATCCCTGAGAAAATTCGATAATTCATCAGTGGTGAAAACTATTCTAAACTCACAAGAAATGGGTTGACAGTTCTTTTAGGTGCGAACCTCATGTTGAAGCTAAACCTAAGCTAAACGTAAGCTACGAGTCCTAGGAGCGTGCGTTAGCATTCCACAAAAGAGAATCTTGACGCTTTTATTATATAATTGAAATTATATCTCTGACGAAACAATTGTCGTCTAAACCAAATTCCCGCCTTGTCTTTTTGATATTTTGAAAATATTGGGACATCAAGTGGAAGAACACAAAATATTTAAAGGACGCTAGATAAGAATCTTAAAAAATCGATATTTCTTGGTTTTTCATCAGACAGGTTGAGCGATCTTGAGTCGCTAGGACTGGGTTTTTGAAAAAAAATTGTAACGGTAAGCAGTGTTAACGAGCGTGACCCGACCGAATCCTTTTTGTTATCACTTATGATTTCATCAGTCAATTGGTTTGTTTGAAAGACATGGCTCGAAGATTGTTTTACAATAATATTATAATATAATAATAATATAATATAATAATTTATAATAGGGATCAATAATGCGAAACCTGAAAATAAAAAGGGTAACCTGCAGTTTCAAGCACAGTACATAGCGTTTTAAAAAGCCATTTAACTAATCACAATGGTTTCAAAACATAGTTAGTATCAAATAAAATACTAATTAGAACTTGGTAAAGAATCATTCTAGTATTAATATGGAGAATTCGTCCCTACTAGTGGAAATTATTTGGGCTGCTATATAAGGTTTATCATGTTAATGAGCCCTACTAGTCAATTAAATTGGAAATTTTATTAAATTTGAATATCAATTGTGGATTTTTACTACTTTTTTGAAAGATTAATGTATAATTAAATTAAAATTAAAATTGATCAATAAAAATATTAGTATTATTATTTGCTAACAATAATAATGTACCTTCGTTAACGATGTAAGGTGTAACATACTCCTGACACACACTAACGTCATAAATATGTTGTATATATTAATATAAAGTCCTTACAGGTGGTTCTTACTTGGTCATCTAGTCACCTGCTATACAGAAATGTAATAAAAATATGAATACTGATAATATTTGTAGCAATAGAAAACTACAACTGTATCGAAGAATATTAAGTCCTTACCAAAATATTAAGGTTAAAAATGAATGAATGGCGGAACGAAATGAGAAATCAGTATCAAACCTGATAATTACGACTCTTAACAAAACTGTAGAGGCTTAATAAACTTGGTAGCTTCACACAATAATTCAACTATCACAGCAGCGATTTGAGCCGAAATTCTGCTGCGTAGAAGACTACATACTACAGAAACTACATATAAGTTTCAAAACTAAATAAGAATGATCTTGTGTCTACTAGAACATTGTCTAAACTACTTGTCAAATTCGGCAGATTATCTCGATATGAAACATCATGATATCTTCAAGAAGTTTCTACAGATAAAGCCGCGGATCAGGCTCTGGAGCCATCAGTAATGACAATCATATTTATGGTTTTTACGGATGTAACATATGAATGTTATGATTAATGTATGATGAAAGATCAAAAAGAATTTCCACTGTCTGTAAAGACTAAAAGTTAAAGGAAATCTTGAATGAAAATCTTTAAAAATTGGTTTTGATGCCATATTATATTTTCTACGCTTGTGGGTCGATGAACAATGGCGCTACTGCCCTATTCAGTGCTTCAATTATTATCAGCACAGAAACAAGACTTCCTAGATGTTTTTGCTAAATAAATAAGCTCATCAGCCGGCTAGGCTTTTCTTTGAATTGATATCGGCGTAATTCTCACGTAATGACATTTCTACCTTGTAATAAATTACTCCCGCTCATAATAATCGAAAAATTAGTTGAAAACTTGTCTGATGACGCAAATGTGTCAAATTTTTCCATTTTTTTAAAAGGGGGGGGGGGGTGGTTCCATTTTTTTTACAAGGGGTCCTTTATTATGCGGTTGGGAAAAACTTCCTGATTTTTATATTTGGTTTGATTGATTTGGATCGATTTGAATCCCTTGGTTTGGTCTGCGCTCCTTTGTCTGTTGTGATTGTGCATTATGACAGTTTTTTATAAAGTTGTGTTAAAGTTAATCGATCGAAGGAAAGCTTGCCTGTTCGTTTAGGATTTTTTTGCGATATTTTCGTTTGTGAATTTCCATGTTTCGAATAGCTTTTACGCCATTTATAAGGTTGTACAAGAAGTATCCTAATTCAACTGTATTATCCATTTGTTGATCATCGTATGGTTTGCAATTTGCCCAGTAGTTATGTTCGACTTTCGTATCCTTTTGTTGCGTTCTCTGATGTGTTAACGAAATCTATTTCTTATTTGACGTGCTAATTAATCGATGCAGCTTTATTAGTATGCACAATTTGAAAATTTAGGTAAATAGCTAGTTTGCTTATAGTATAGTTAATTGAGGTACACTATGATTTTAGCGTATCCTTTTTGTTTGTGTTTGTGTGTAGTATTTTTTCAAACATTTTTCTTGTTTTGAAGGCTACATTGGTGTTGTTTTCTGTAATTTTTTCTGTTTTCTGTAATAGTTTTGATAGTTTGTATGTTGCTTTCCAGATGTATGTCAATGTTTTCCTGTCGGTTTCTCCTTTCATTGTATGTTTTTTGAGTGCATTGAAGTTTTTTCTTTTCTTATCCACTAGGTCTTGTTTGTATCCATTGCTTGCTGCTTTCGCGTAATATGTTAAAAACATTCTAGCTCCGAGAATCTATTGTGTCTAACTGCGTCTAACTGAACCACATATAAATTTAACGCCCTGTGGAGTTTATAGTTTTTTTTTTAATCACTGAAATTATGAATTTCAATTAAATTGAATGAAATGAATTTATATTTGTGAGTGAAAAATAAATCCAGAAACTCTCAAGTATTACTTGTAAAATTTTTAAAAATATATTTTACCCCAATCAATGCTTCCAGTCTGAATCTATCTTAAATCCGGGACATAAGACTAGCGTTGAACGCTTTTTATCCTAACACGATGAGCATTGGTCGAGTGTAACCACCTGAACTGGAGTGTAACGAATTCACAGGGGTCTCAATGTAGGCACATCCATTTGCAATCAGCGTGTCAAAGCAAGGGTGGGAAAATGTCTATGGGTGTCTTTGGGGGTTAGATTTTCCAAAATTTCAGTTTGGTTTTAAATGTTGGTAAATTAAATTCAGAAAGCACCCGTGGCTGGTTTTTCAGACCAAGTGAGTGAAAGAGGGAGGGTCTCATGTTAGAGGAAATTTTAATTATTTGGGACTGAAATATTCGAAGTCCGAATTTAGATTAGGTAGCATCAGTTTCGACACACATGAATGCGTCAATTAAAATCTAAAATTATTTACTAAGATGCCCAATTTATGTTTGAGTCTAATATTAGTTTCAAATTTTATTATCCGTTGCAAGAAGGATTTTGACTCTAGATAGAATTTTTTCTTTTTGAAAAATTTGTTTCGTATAAGATGATCAAGTTTGGTCGGTGGCTGTTTTTATTTAAATTGTCAGCTACTACCTTTAAATGTAAAGATTAGATAGTCAGATTTATGACAATTGCTAATAAAACGTGCTTTTATGAAGTATCTTAACTTTGCTTTGTTGCCAACGCAGAGGTCTCGTTTGTTCCCAATTTTGAGGTTTTTCGGAAAATTTTGAAATTTGCATTAAAAATAATTAAAAAAAAATGTTATTCATCAAAAACGAATAACAATTATAAGTAACGTTAAAATAAAATCTTATAAGATCCTCAATCGCGGATCACAGGATATTCTTTTAACCTTTTATCAGTGTGCATTTGAATTTCAAAAAAAAAAATTCAATAACAAGTTCGTTTTTGTTGCGCCTCTATAAAACGGACGGGAAGGACACCCACAACGACGAATTCTTTCATTTCTTTTTTCGACAAACCATCCATAAATCGTTCGCACTAACAATCTCTGAATGTTTATTAGCACTGATGGAAAATTAATAAGTATTTTAGTTTAAGATTTAGGCTCTGACTAGTACTCTTTTGACTCTCTCTGTCTCTCTCTCTCTCAATCATTAGTTTATCTTATTTTCAAATCGGAACTTTCCTACTTAGCTATGAACACATCCTCAGAATATTTGAACTTGATTAAGAACCGGACTTATTTAAACTCAGTTTAGCTTTAATCAAAATCCAAGGACAACACAAGCTCATAAAGGACCTTCTTCGAACAAATAAAATAAGCGTTTAAGGAGAAGGCGACATTTCATCACCCGACACAATAGAGTGAAGTAAACTTTATCCTGCTGCGACACTTTTAGTCTTGCTTATACGTTTTTCTTACCGCAAGCCATTCTACTTCAACAATTCAACACGAATCCATTTCAAATCCCAAATTTCACATGAAAGTTCGGAAAATTCATAACTCGACACACAAAGTCCTCAAGTTGATTTCCAAAAAATTCTTCTTCGGCTTAAAAGTTTTCCACTTGAGACTAGCTCCATCCTCGAAACAAGGCATAAAATCCAAGGCTTACGTGATGTTTTATTTGCCTCATCATTTCATTCCGTACTTGACCGTTTTGGATTACACAATAGCATTTCAGTGCCGTTCATCCAGAGAAGGACTTCTTTGAATAAATCACAAGTTTATCCCTGAATCTTTTATGAAAGCTAACCCCTAGTCGGTTAGTATAAGAGTCGTTTGTTTAGAAGATATCTTGTTCAAAAGGACAATAATCGGGAGGTTTTTCAATGACTGCAATGGAAATTCCTGAAATAGGACAATCAAGTACGCATTAGAAAGTTCGAACTGAGCTAGAAGTTCATGATGTACGTGCGAATTTCTGTGAAATACCAAACAGTCTTATTCGAGTCGAGGATATTCTCGAATGAGCGTTATTTGGCATACACTAGCTGGAACACTGTGGAATTAGCTTCGTTAATTCTTTGTATCCTTAATTTCTTTTATCTAAGACCCACAACAGTATGCAACTGCCCGACCTGGAAATCATTCCACACATCACTGCTTTGCGTTCCTTTTGGTTAATCGGACAAAAAACTCCAATTTCTTTCCATCAGTTTAACTCGGATTCCGGCCGATTCCATTGTACTAGCAACAAACAGAGAAATTATATATATTTTTGGGTTTTCTTTTCTTGCCTATCTACCCAGAAAAATATTCTTCCACTTGGTATCATCGAATTTTACCCAAGCTCCCTGTCTAACCCCATTTTGTACAAGAAACCAGCAAAGCGAGAAAACGCAAGCAACAATGTTCCAAATACTACAAGGCAATGGGAGGAAAGGACAACAATGTCGGCGGCTTGAACGTGTCTCAGTAGAAGAATATTTGGCGAAATAGTGAAAATTTTGATTTCCCTGGTGTCGTTAAATCATCCTTGGCTCTGCTAAGGTTTCCTACCGGCTATGTCCTTAGAATCCTGTCTATGCGGCTCCAATCGCAAAAACAACGGTGCTCAATGATAACATCCTCTTAACGAACTCAACCCTAAAAGTGGGGATCAAAGACAATTCCGCTCAACTGAGTTTGTAAAGCCTACGGGTCATACTCGTTCAGGTTCCCATCCCAGTGTGCACCACCCGAGCCGACTCCTTCATCCCCGCAAAGCCATTCCTGCATTTCACCCAAACATCGGAAAAGTAAAATCCTTGTTCTGTTGTATTTTGCGCAACACAACATGCCAACCTTGACCGCCACCCAGACATTCCACGCACAATACTGGAGGGTGGTGGATTTACGCCCCTCCACTCCCTGCTCTGCCAACGAAGAATAACAAGAAACGTTTCACAGGATTGTCAGAAAATAGACCTTGCCAGCAGGCATCCCATCGCAGCACCACCGAAGCGAAAAGTTACAACAGAAAAGCAACAAAATCTCAGAAAATGGAAAGCCTCGAACAAGGATGAGCTCGAGTGGAGAACTCAAGCGTCCTTCAGGCATGTGTTAGTGGTTTGTTTCGCCTTTTTCATTTTCATTTCTTTTCATTTGCTTTGATGATTGGCTTTTTACCTTTTCCAAGCATCCCTCGCGGCACTGCAGGACTCGCATGTAGGTCGGCTTGACCTTTCCGGGGAGGCCGCTTGCCGCGGTTGTGGCTGCATCCGCGTCTAATCCAAGGGCGGCGATGACCAGGATCGGGATCAACCAGGCTAGGCTGGGACGGGAACGCATTTCGAATCACTAACGAACACACAAGGATCAAAAGGAGCTGGCGGCACGTGTGATACCTAGGCAGCTGCGACGCTGCGAGGACGCTATTGGAAGCGGACGCGGAAAGTAGTAAACACAATCCCCTGCTCCGCGGGGAAACACCCTCCTGCGACCGAGTATCACGTGTGTTTCACGGAGCGCACGATATCGCGACGACAATTCGCGATGCGTTTTTCTCGGGTGTCGTCGATGGGCGTTTTCAATCGAACACGAAGGTCAAGTACGTCGGATGCGGACGTACTGGTGGGGAGAACGACAGTGGGTGGTAGGCGGTGAATGCTACGGTACCGCGGCGACAGCTGCGATCGCTTTGACGATTCTTACGCACTTCCCACTGCGGGGTCAGATCTGCGACGCGAATTAACGGAACTTAAACGGCTGCTATAGTCATGCCTGGCACTCTCTACGCACTCTGGTCACTGGAATTCAAGGCTGAAATTTTACACCTGGAAATACAGCACTCTGCCTTCGATTTTTCCACAGTTTTATCCCTGTTAATCGCGAGCCAATCGACAAATATCCAAGTCACAAACCTACAACGAGCGAACGTCTGCAACGAACTAAAATACACTTGGAAATTGATTCGATAGGAGACTGGCTGCTGCGATTCTGCCCACTCTCTGTCGCGTTTCTGGGCAAGGATCTTACCACCGTCCCTTGCATACGCGCGGAAAGAAGTTAAATCTACTTCTTGCACACCATTCCCACACGCCAAACAAGCACAACATATAGCCTTGAAAGAGTACTGCAGCCAGCGCGAGATTCTCTTCATATGTACATTAACAGTTAGCGTGTGTTCTCTTCCGCTTTGCAGCATTTTCCCCGACGTGTGCAGACCGGCTGATTGAATTTGGTGCACTATTGTTGGATGCTGGACTTGCGTGGATCTCAACTTCAACACTTGGTATCTGATCCTTTCCAGAGGCCTTCATGGCCCCTCTGAACTGCACGAAAAAGGATTCGTGCTTTGTTTCGTCCCCATCTGGCCACAGTTGCCAATAGTTGTTTCGGCGAGGAATGGGAAAGCCACGGGAAATCTCCCAAAGCGCAAGGACGCAGCTGATTCGACACGACAAAGGTACGTAGACAATGGCTTCCTGTTGCGAAATCCTGTATTTGTTTTCCTTTGTTTTCAACCTCTTATTGCTTGTCATTGCTAAGGAGCTTGGCTTGGCTTCAATTTGTTTTGAAAGGTAAACGAGCAATTTGTCAATTTAGTAACGAGTGAAAGTATCTTTGAGCGATAGTTTCCTTACGGAATTTATTTTTTCGCTACGCATCAACACAATCAAGACGTTGAGGCAGCTAATGTTCAAATTCTACACGGCACGGAAAGAATGAGTCCTGGAGATTCTATTCGCATTAATTTAATGAATGAAGTTCGATGTATTACTATTTTATTTTGAATTCGATGTTTACCAACTGACTATTCAACGAAAAATGATAGTTTTGTAAATTGTAATTAATTATTATAATTAAGTTTTGTAATTAAATTGTTTTGTAGTTACAATACGAAACTCAAACAGGCAAATTATATATACAATAACTCCGTAGAAAGTACATAGAGAAACGTAGATAGTAGACGCGCTAATGAAAACTTTTCAAAGGATTTCTCGCGTAATACATATAATGCTATTACATGTATCATATTCCAAATGATATTATACAAAAATATTGGTTGACCTTTTTTCGTAGATGACCTTTTCGTTTTCGTTAATATCAAAAGCGCACGGGACATCAATTCCTTAGATTGAACCGAGAAAAATGCGCGTCGCGGATTGTTAAAAGAAAAATTTGTTTTTCTTAGTGGTTGTAGAATATAGAAAAGATAAGTTCATTCAAAGCATTTATATATTCCATTATAATTTTTTGAATTCAAACTTTCAAAATTATTGTGTACAATCAATTCCAATTGTACAGATTTTTTCTCATAACTTTATATTTTACAGGACCATAGTGAGCAAATTTTTTGAAAAGTTGTAAGTTGCAAAAAAGACTTCTACAGAAAGTGCTCCTAAAATTACAAAGAGCATAAAGTTTTGTGTCACTCCTCAAGTGAATTATCGTCTTCAGTGGCCCATGCTTCTTGCCGTCGATCAAATTCTGATTCTGTAGAACGTGCTCCTTAGAGTTATCATAAGCTAGAAATTTCGGGTTACACTTGATGTGATTACGATCTACTGTTCTCCTTGCTTCATCCTGTCCATCAGATTCCAATTCTGTAGAAAGTACTCCAAAGGATAACAAACGAGCATGCGATATTGGGCCACACCTGATTTAATTACAATCTTTTGTCGTCCTTGCTTCGTACCATCGATCGGACTTCAAATCCTTTAGGGAATTTAGAATTATACGTATCAGAAATTCTGTTAATTGGAATCAGTTTGCAAGGACTTCCGGAATATCAGTCTAGGGAAGTGAACTAGTGAAGTTAAATGCATTACTGATGTCCATAATAACTAAAGGGCCCCGAATCTGTGGAATTGGTTCTATGCCTATTGCACAATAGTCATCACTAATACAACTGTATGTAGCGAAACGTAATGCTAAGAATGGACGGTCAATGGCTAGGACTTGATCAGTGAGTTCGCCCATTGCTTCAATTCTTTCTTCTCCGCTTATGAGGCTTACAATCTGCAATCGTTCAGGAATAACCCCATCTTACAAGCAAATATTATAGGTACTAAGCGGGATACCTGGTTAAAAGCGATAATACCTCTGCGAGATCTCCACAGGAGAAACGACTGGTTCTGGCACCATCTTCGACTTCATAATGATAACTGCCAATTATAGTATTTTCCTCGTAAAGACGGGTCAGTCTGTTGATTTTTCCGCGTAGGTTTCTTCAGCAAGAAATGTGTGAGATGGAGGCAAGTTTATTTGGTTTTTGTAAACATACGGGTTTTCGTATAACTAACTTATAGCCCAGGGCCTAGGGGTACTGGTTCAACCTGGCCTTAGACCAAGGTTTGATGTTAAAAGTCCAAGACGATATTTCCTGGCTGATCCTTAAACAGTCATTTTTATGAATGCCTTGTTGTGGTTTTGCCTCTGTTGCGTTTCTTCCTGTCGTTTTTAACACTCTCTTTGCTCCAGCTTAGCACTTAAGCACCCAGAAAAACATGGAAGGGTCGCCATGTCTGGAGCATAAGATACCAACAAGTTGACGTTTTGCTACAGAGAAGTTTTGCTATCATCCATTAGGCAGTCGATCTCCTGGTTCTCGGCGAAGATCCAAACTTTGGTATGCGTTTAGTGAGTGGATCAACAAACTTCTCCATGTCCCATGTTTTCCATTCACCCACTATTTTACACGAAGGCCTAGCACTGAATTTGTGGCCATGTGCGGGCGCGAATGCAAGTCCCAAAATATCGTCACTTTCCAAAACACCCCTCCTCTTCTTTAAGCATCTACTTGAGAAGAGTCTGAAGCCCGAGCGGTTGAAGATGTGAATGGGCCCAATGTGTACCACGACTAGTTAGCTGGAATATCTAGACTCCGTTTTCTCTAGGATCTGACCGGCCGAAACCCCATTCTAAAGTTCTAGAATTACAGTCCCCCCATAAGAACATCACCCTTTGTACCGACTACATCTTCGAAGGAGTTGAGGTTCCTCTGACAGGTGTAATTGGTTGATTCGATGACGGGTTCACATGAAATATTGGTAAACAAAGATCGAAACCGAATTCACACGGTACTGCCTTTTGATCCCTGCAGTTTTGAACCCAGATTTCGCAAGTATCAAGTTCATTATTTTCGCAAAACATTGATTTTGATATCCCTCACGAACTGCTCGAGCGGTTCTCCGATTATTGCAGCGCTACTTTGGCTTTGAATAAAACTTGTTAGAGGCAATTGCACTCTCCTGTTCTTGGAATACGTATTCCGATATGCAGGCAACATAAAAACAAACAAGAAAATGTATACAAATAAATGGATAAATAAATAAAATAGAACTAAGGATAAAGCTCAAATAAAAATTTTTATAATTAGATTCAGGTATTAAGTAATATTTAGTGAAATAATATTAGTAACAAACAGCAAAAAAAAAATAAAAACAAGTCTCAGTAAAAAAAAAAATGCCAGAAAAAAGTCTCAAAAAAATTTTCTCTGTAGAAAAAAAAATATCTTGGAACGTTTTTGGGAAGAAATTTTCCTTTGATATGATTCATTTGTTTGTTGTGAATATATCGCTATAAGATTAATAGAAAAATGTCGAATAGAGAAAGAAATCCAGTATCAATTGATGGAAAATAAATTATAGAAACCAAGTATCAAGTGATGGAAAATAAAGTATAGAAATCCAGTATCAAGTGATGGAAAATAAAGGATATAAATTGAGAATTTAATTATTGAAGGTAATAAAGAGAACCAGAAGTCTTAGCAGCTGCTTGAAGTGTTTGGCCCCAGAAGTCCTCGACCGCAAAATCTTTGAATAACAAAGCCCAAGAGAACATTTCGATTACGATCGAGAGCAAGAAGTCCTGCAATCAAGCAGAGGTGGTCAGAGGTAGCGCAGCAGAAGCAAGTGAAGTTCCGAAACCAAGCTGAGGTGGAGATTCGTGTTAGAGGAAGCAGAGGTGGTCAGAGAAAGCGGAGTTGAATTCATTGAAGTCCCGAAATCATGTTGAGGTGGAGATTCATGTTGGAGGAAGCAGAGGTGGTCAGAATCAGCTCAGCAGAAGCAAGTGAAGTCCCGAAACCGTGCTGAGGTGGAGATTCGTGTTGGACGTAGCGCAGCAGAATTCATATGTTCAAGTGAAGTCCTGAAATAGAGCAGAGGTGAGCAGGATCAGCGCAGCACAATTCATGTAAATTAAATATTTTATATATTCTTACTTTTCAACGTTTCAGGTCATCAGTTTTGGAATCTAAGCTATTGCAGAGGATACAACGTGCCTCTCACATTTATTCTATTTTTTCAAACCTTGCTTTGCCACATTTATAGCAGCCCTTTTGGTGTAAAATAAATGAATAAATTGGAAATAAATAAATGTATAAATCAATCTGGATATTAAATACATGAAAATCGGCGATTTATCCGTTTTCAAGATAAAAGCCATCGGAATCGAGCTACTGAATCCAATTTCCAGTTTTTGAAATGAATTGGAAACAAAGCAAATTTTCAAGACATTCCCCAAGAACAATATTGTTATATTATAATTGGTTATTTATCAGAAGGGTTGCTTCCTGTTTCTGGCGTATTTTGCAATTCAATTCATCAGTAGTGGGTCTCATCTCGGCTGTGATCAAAGTTTCGCAATGCACAATGCGCCTTTCTCAGTCATTCTATTTTTTGTCTTGCTTTGCCGCATTTGTAGCATATATTTTCGTGTAAAATAAATGAAATAATTAAAAATAAATAAATGGATAAATAAAGACTAAATAAATGAACAAATAAATTTAAATATTAAATAAAATCCGGTGACCTATCCAAGATAGAAGTAACACAAATTGAAGTGATGAATCTGATTTCCAGTGTTCAAAAAATTTTTGCAAACAAACCAAAATTTTTATACGTTATTCAAGAATAATATAGAAGTATATAAATTCAGTATTTATCGGTTTTCCACAGAATCACTGTAAATGAAGTAAAATTCCATTCCTCACAATTTTTCCTATCAACCAATAACGAAATAATTTCAAAATACATTTAATTAAAAAATAATTTTTTTAAGGAACAGAAGCTTTCTGAGATGTGTTTCCATTAGTATGATATTTCATTTCATTTTATTATTGATTTTTTTTTATATTTTTGAGCTAAGTAGGCAGTTTTCACATAAATTGTGCAAATGAGCAGCCTATAGTAGCACTAAAATTGATGGGAGTTTCAGCACTAGTTGAATCAAATAAAATTTTCAATTGATCTAAATTGTCACCTTTATTATTTTTGACATGACGCCCTGTCAAATCATGCGTGTAAGTAGCCCAAACGTGTGAATTACAAATAAAGTCTTGCACATATTTGTTGTGGAAAAATTCGAGCTTCAAGCATGATCATTTACGTCAATATTACACTGGAGAAATCATTATAATATAGTATAAAACTGAAATGATCATTGTTGTCTTGAAAAGAGACTAGCCCTGATGGTCTCTATAATGTAATTGCATCAACTAACGCAGCCTCTCGTTAGTTTATGAAAGCAGAATGAAGAGAAGGCGGATCTCAATGAGGATGAGATCCTCATAACATAAAATAAAATTCCCATAAGATCCGACTAACGAGGCCCCTTATTACACAAAATATTACATAGATCATAGCGATGTCACATGTCATCGGTAGATCAGTGCTACATATGTGCTACAGTGAGCAAAACGCATAAGTTGTCCCCCTCGTTAGTATTGCCGAGGATAGTAAAGGTCATTACGGAAAATGCACTAGTAAAGAGGCAAGCGAGTAAACTGCTATTTCTTGGCAAATAAAAGTTCGGTTTCCTTTAGCCGCATACGCGGTATGCTTTTTTGAATATCAATTTTATCTTGTCAGCCCGGGAGAAATCAACTTCTTTTCTAATCACCCAGGATAACATTTTACTAGCGAAACAGACATTTTTCGTCACTGATGCTTCCTCCATCGATAGCCCGCCACCATGGCAAGTCAGCTATCCAAGAATGACGGACAAATCTAGTATAGGCATCTCCCTGAAAGCATACCCCTAAGCGAAGGACGATGCAAACTTAGGGAGTGATTTCATTTACATTTTCTCGAAATCAACAAAGCAAAGAAAGCGTCAATTTTCTTTGACATATGTATATTTCCATGCATAATGGTAATATCGTCTCGTTTCGATGCAATTTTGTTGATTCAAAGGATAAAGGAGATCCTGCTGAAAAAATTGCGGTTTGTCAAAAAGCGTCACGTTGATTGCGGCTTTTTCATTAAATGTGATAATCCTCATTCAGTTTCAATAAAAATTTGGAACAGCAACTCGGCTTGCCGAAACCACAAGGATCAGCCATTGATAAAGGATATTTGGAATCATTTCAAAACTTGCTGAAGAAACGAAAAAGTATAAATATTTTCTGATCAATGGCAGGAAGGGTATCAGTTGATATCAGCACAATTAGATGCAAAAAAAGAAATGCACTGTGATACTGAATGGTCAGAGGAAATGGCTGAAGTCCAACTCGGCGTGCAAGAGGTTCGTCGAATCGTGTCTGGGTCTTATATACTTGATGACATGTTAAATTTAACACAATAAAATATGTTTTAATTTCACAACGACGCCTGAAAGTAACTATTTCTGTATTAAGTGGGTAGAACATATCATGCGTAACATAATATTTTTTTTAAACGCAGAAAATGTCTCGACTAAAATCTGATGATTACATCACGCATCAAAAGGAACTTGTGAATTCATTTTCATCAGAAACCTGACAAACCATCTGGATCTACACATTTCTGATTGAGATTCTGACAGGTAAGAAACGCCTTCCATTTGATTAGCCTTCATTCCGAGAACATATTTTGGTTGAAATATCCAAAACATGCACATATCCAGATATGCCTATTCATCATCACAAAACTGTTGGAAATTCGAGATGAGATCCATTGTCAGCATTAATGTAAGATTTCGAAGGAGGTTGTTTCAATCAACAGCAACAACACCAACAAAAAAATTGAAAGCAAAGTTTGCGTGATCTTCAGCGTTGTGAGCCCGTTTTTCAACACATTACAAAACAAGGCTCGGGATTGATAGCAACTACCTGTCGTATGTATTCAGATTTGTAGCGGTTACGCATTCATATGTTATGTGGGTGTGTTCCGAGGAGATGCTTGAAATGGTCATCGCAAAAACTACTAAAACCACGGCGGATACAAATGTCGTAACTTGCAATTTATGGACATGTGTGCTATTTATTTTGTTTAGGTAATAGTAAATTTAAATAAAACGACTGAATTGGATAGTTTAAAAAAAACTGCAAAATTCTAGTCCAGGACAAAGGAAAAAAATCAAACAATTTATTCTTTGCTAAGGATTAAAAACCAAACAAACGATCCTCGGTTCTGAACGATGATTAGAAGTTTACTAATTGGACGATTTGCTTCGATAATGCGAAAAATTTTTTCGGACCCTATTCATCCTTTGAATTCGATGTTTGGTGTTAGAAGGAACAGTCCTTTGTCAAAATCAAAGGGCACCATCTGAAAAATCTTACATGTGTGTATAACATGCGCACTTTTGTCTGTTCGATTTGCGTTACGAGCGACAGAAATTCTGAGAAAAATTGTTTTGGATTTCAATCTTTCTATGAATAGTTTTGACACAGGCACAATTCGGTCGATCTGTCATGTCCTTCTGTCGCTCTAAGATGAAAAGATTTTTCTATTACATATTATTTGTTGATTTGATTGACTGAAATTTGGGTTGTTTGTTGTTGTCAATGCAAACTGCTTTTGTCCTGTTTTCTAGAAAATTTTCACGCTGAATCAAGTAGAAGTAAGATCTCTATGACAAATATGACAAGATATGCGAAAGGATCATAGTGGAGGTATATATGTTAGAGGGCTTTTTACTTGACAAGTTTCTATGCAGTCCATGTTATCGGCCGGTTTCCAATCAATTTAATGAAAAGAATAATACTTAAGGGATTGTAAGTGATTTTTTCTCATGAGTTATATCCGGGGATAGGTTTAGTAAGATTAAAAATTGCTTTTCGCAAAATACATGCATGATGCATGCCGTATGTGATCATAATCTTGACGAAAACTCGGACTGTAAAGTATATATAAACGCAGGAGTCGGCATTGAATTAGTTGTGTCATGTTGTGTATTAAGGGTCATATGTAGTAAAATCTGATCATTATATTTGGATTCGATTTAACTTTTGTGATATGACAGAATTCATCTAACTGACCTGATGTAACATCAAACATCATTCAAACATGGATGCTACCACCATGTATTCCTATTTTATTCTTTAGTATAAATGAATCGACTAAGCTTCACGAGAGTTCTAACCAATATTAGGCGGAAATTTCTCTGTTCCATGGAATCAATGATCATATCTATGATTGGGGGAAAGCTATCTTGGTTCCTGAATGGTATTATTGTCTTACTCCATTTCTCAGTCTTCGAAACCTATGCTGGGCTACTTACCATATGTGAATGACATTAGGCTTGTATGGGCGCCTTGAACTATGGATAAACTATGAGATGTAATTTTATTTATTAATTTATTTATTACTATTATTAAAACCAAATTAGGTTGAAAACTATAACTACACGACATCGGCGACACAATTAAGTTGAATTTCTCATTGGTCGAAGAGCATACAATGCAATGATGATTCTGATCTAACGCTTTTGGTCAATGGAGTTGATAAGGACTTCAAAGGGTCAGAATTTTGTAATATTCATTCCGAAAAATGTTGCGAGCCACTGGGGCGGGCGAACAAAAAAAGCAGTAAACGTAATTGAAATACTAGCAGACACTTTTCATTGAAAAGTGTCAGTAAGTCGTTGATGGTTGGAATTGACAGCTTTTGGCCAATGGTGTTGGCAAGGACTTCAAAGGATCAGAATTTTGTTATATTAATTCCAAAAAATGTTGCGAACAACTGAGGCGGGCGAACAACAAAAGCACTAAACGTACTTTCTACACTAACAGACACTATTCATTGGAAAATGCCAGTCAGAATGTTCTCATATTTTTCCTTGTTTATCGACTGTTGAAATAAACATGTGGCAGGGGTGAATTTGGCAAAGTTTTGAAAAATTTTAATTTGTCTGAATAAATACTTCGAGTTGTGAGAAAAGGAAATATTTAGTTAATATTTAAATAAAGTTTAACAGACAGCCACCAAAACGCTATCAGTCTACAGGGTGATCGCCAATATCGATACCAAGCCTGTATGTATGATAATATTTAAAAATATCAAGTGGGAAGGTTGCATTTGAATATAATGTTTTTTTTACATGGTTTTTTCTCGAAATCCAAAGCTGGACGTGCAAAATGTCCTTCTTACAGGGTGAGAGGGGGCGCGGATGGATTGTGAAGCTCTTATCAATAATTTTCATCATCAAGAAGCCAGAAATCAGGATTATTGACGGACACAATAATACAATCTGGGATTTCCTTGAGAATTCTTCCCGTTTGGAGTCAGTGCAGTCTAGATTGCTTTCCTACGATACATGTTAATTTTGACGTAGTTTTTGACATTAAAAACGTATGTATCATACTTAAAAAGGGATCAGCAGTTTAGGTAAAAAATGAGGATACGAATCGTTAAGGGCTGGGGCGTGTGAGTTCGAGCAAATTATCCTTGGAGAATCTTTTGGTTTCTTACTTTACATCCGCTTAGGGTAAAGTTGATATATCTGGTTTCTTTGTGACAAAGTTTTCATAAATGTCTTTGATGGAGAGCATAAGTGAGCTCATTGAGTACACTGGGTGTTTCGAAAGGCTAATGTCACAAGTTTTCCTAGCTACTCATCACACCATAGTCTGTAACCGGATCAAGTATGGCACCTATCGCTGGATCGGTATCTTGCAATACTTGAAGTTGTTTCTTCATCCATTATCTCCCACTCCGATTCGATCGAATTTATAGCAATAATTTAAAAAAGAAAATTATGGTGGTGAAGACAGCGATTCAAAAAGGAACTTTTATCGAATTAATGAACAGAGGAATTAGTATTCTTCAGGAGGGAATCGAGGCAGTGATGTGTTCTGGTGATTTGTGTTCTAGAGTATTTTTTGTGTACTAGAGTAACCCACAGGAAGGCACCGGAGGGAAAAAGAGAAAGTGGCTTGGCAGTCAGACCAGGACTTTTACATGGGAATTGTTCATACGAAAACTGCTTAGATAAATGGTCGTTTTCATTTCAAATTCATTTCTATGGAAGTTTTACCATTTCATGAAAAGAAGTGACTAAAGAGGGTTGAAAGTCAAATATTAAAATACCAGTTTCGGACAGCCAATGCTTCATGCTTTGCAAAAAGTAATATATAGTAGACATTCCGTCCATGGGACAGTGGCGATATTAAGCAATAGAGTGTGAAACAGTCCATACAAAAGTTATCCAGTTAAAAGTTATCTTTTTCCGGCCTTATCCGGCTGATGCTGATTCACTATGATGGTATCGGTCGAAAGTCATGAAAAACAACAATAAAACGTTCATATTTATTTCAATCAAAGGTTCAAAATTGTTGCAGCTTAACATTGCACGTTGTCCTGGTGCTTGTTTCAACTACTGAATATATAATAAACCATCCTAAAATTATCAAGTTTCAGATATACCAACGAGACCCTTACGAGAAAATAATCAAAAGTACCCGAGTGAACTTGGTAGCAACTTCTGGCACCGTATCGTTTTCAGAAGATTCATTGTCTTTTTGACGTTATTGAACGTTTCCATCGGGATTAAGATGGTATCAACTTAATAGTGATGGGTACCATCAAAATCTGTAGAAACTTCGGGAAAACTGATTCGCAACCACTCCTGCATGTTCTAGTTACCATGAAACGTTGCAGAGGAACGTTGTCACAACAATTGTGTGGTTATTAATTCAACCATAAGGTCCTGTTCTAAAGTAGCCGCATTTTCTTCGAACTTTTGAACTGACGTTTCGCCACCAACAGGTAACAGGAAAGATGTCCTGTACGGTATAAGACTCAATACTAAGGCCTCGCGTTTCGTTAATTATGTATGACTTTTATCTCCCAGAGAAAATGCGTTTGGATGTGTTGTTGGTCGGCTCTGCTGTCAACTACGGTAGCCAATGCCAAATTAGTTGACTTGATCCAATTCAAAGTTATGTCCTCCATGCCGTGAGATGAGTTATAGCTGATCGAGCAGGTTCTGAGATCATGATGCTCACGAAACGGAGGGTACGAAAGATGGTATCTACAAAGTTTAGGCCCACTTAGAGTCAACTCAGTACGTCGTCCAAATGTCTGGGAGTAGATCCTGGTCATTATGTTGTATGATTGAAAATGAACCCACCAGGAAATATTATTAAATCATCAGTCTTGTGCGGGTGATTCATGGCAAATATGGATCATCAAAGTGTAAAAAGATGAACTCCAAACTATGGTTTTGTAAAATAGAGTAAAAATAGCTAGCGTGCAACCATAAGGAGAAGTAAGAGTCATTAGTAGTAACTGCGTTGCTTCTAGAGGCGGTGGACATGTGATAACAAGGATGAGTAATAGTTTGCTGCCTGTTGTAGCTAGACGCTGGTTTATAGACCAACGCCAAGACGACACTAAAGTGTCAGCACCATTGCATAGCTGCTGATCTCATAGCAGCGATAGTGGCATCGATTAGTAGTAGTATTAGTAATATTAGTAGTAGTAGTACTAGTAGTAGTAGTAGTAGTAGTAGTAGTAGTAGTAGTAGTAGAAGTTTTCGTTGTATAAAAGCAGCAATAAAAAGTCTTCTTTAATGTAACTGATTTCAATAAGTCGATGTAGTTGTCGGCTGATTTGGGGTACCACTACACTCTAAGATAGGAAACAGGGGACAATACCGCGAAAGATTATTTGATTACTTACATTCTTCTTTACTGCATTCACTAGCATGTGCCATTGTTAGTTGTTGTCGTCCCCACAACGCAAAACACAAATGTATTAGCTATAGTTGAACAGAGTTCCGTGCATGAGCAACATATGAATGTGCGTTCTTAAGTTCGCGGAATGGCAGGGTAGGACATTAGTAAATGTAATTAGCGGAATGGTAAAGCCTTCAGTAACTCATTATCTGTGTAAATATTAAGTTTCATCTTAATCAGGTCAGCAATCCTTGAATCATCGTCGATCAAACATTCAAATATTTATTTGCAAAAAGTGTGAACCATGGAAAAAACCAAGTCAGTGGAAATCATACAGGACGGGATGGATTACGACTACGGAGACTCTTGCCCGTCTCTTTATTCAAGGCAGGGACTCACTTCAAAACGACCCACAGCGCAGACAGGCGGAACGAAGTGACTCCTTCTGTAATGATGCAAAATGCCAAAAAATTAACATTGGAAGATGCTAGGGTAAAGAATGAATGGCGTACCGGATACGATTCAAACGAATTTAAAATTCAACTTAAATAGCATTTTTAAAACTTTTCACAAAAATCTTGGTGAGTCAAAGTTAAGCTCTAGATGCGTGCAAAGAATGCTCATGTCGTCTCAGAAACAATACCATGTTGAGTGTCGCAGCACGTGTTTGGACTTCTGTAGTGTTAACAAGGATGAGCTATTAACCTAAAGAAATAAATAGAAAAGTTTCCTTTTAATTTTACGTTTTTTATTTGATTTTTGGGAGTCAACTTTATACTATTTATTATTTATATTATATTTTGCGAAAATGGAAACAATCACAAATTAAAAAAAAAGGTGAACTATTGAAATAAAAATTCTTAAAAGTTGATTTCACCACTCTGAACCAGAGTCCAAACAGGATTCTATGGAGTGTCAGAAATGGGCAAATCGCCACCCAAGAAGGTTAAGGTATAATAGTGCCCTGTTAAAACGATGGCGACAGTCTTTCGTGACTCAGTTGGGATCTTGTGGACGCATCACAAAGATAAGGGAGTCTCCATAACCGGAGAATTATACGCATCAATCGTAGAGAGGTTGAAAGAATGCATCAGAGAAAACATAAGGGTAAAATTGACCAAAGATGTCCTCCATCCACACAACAAAGCACCAGTTCACAAATATCCAGTTGCTTTGCCTACGCTGCACAAGGTGGACTTCGATATTTTGGACCACGAACGCTGCAGTCTTAACCTGGCCTCCAGTGATTATTATCTGTTGCCAAAGCTTGAAAAAGAACTCCGGGGAAGAAGTTTTCAAGTGATGAAGTGAAGGGGTAGTTTCAGTTTATTTTTCAGACAAGCAAACATCCATTTTTTATAAAAGGTATACGTATGCCAATTGAAGGATCTGCAAAATGTGTTGGATTAGTACTTGAATAAAATGTGTTGGAGTAGCAGGTGAAAAAGAAAATTGATTCTGTACTTTTATTTTCACTTCTTATTCTCAATTCCGCAAACTTAAAAATGCCTCCTCGTATGTTGCAAAGGAGTAAAAGCGCACAACGTAACATATGTTACTAATATTTACAGGAAATTCGAATTTTCTGTTCCGAAAATTTAAATGAATTCTTTGCACTGATAATTAGAACAAAAATATTCGGAAATTAGAGATACTTCAGTTAGATTGATTTTTGCAATTATCTTATCAAAATACTGATTGAAAATCTTTTCAATTTAAAAAAATTTGTATGAATTTTTGAGTTGCGTCTGTTTTCTTTAGAAATACCTTCCATTGTGTCACCACGTTCGAATAATCTCTCAGATAGTAACAACAAACTGCATCCTGCGTATGTTCGTTTCATAGTTACAAGCAATCACTTTGCCGAACAAAAGCAATTAGAAATTCCAAACAAATTTATTCCCGCGTCACAAAGGGGAGAACAAGAACGCGTTACACGCCGCCGCTCAAGACCAATTTTGCGACGAGGTGCTTGGTACATTGAGGATGTTGCAAAAATGCTATTGTAATCTATGCTCGAAATGCCCATATATGCTTTCGCTAGGTACGCAACATGGACAAAGACTAGCAGGCAAGGCGTAAGTTTTGTCTTAATCACTTAGGAACAAACACGACTTACAACCAAGTGCATCCTTTGAACACAACATGACTCCGGCAACTACCACGATTTGTAATGCTTGCCGCGATCTTTGCACTTTTCAAGTCAATCCGCTGATTTTTATGGCTCCTCAGAACTCCCAACTACCGTGCGGGGTCACTAGAAGCCACTTCGCCGACAATACATAACTCCAAGACATTACACCACGCCGCTTAAGATTTGAAGAGCGCTGACCGAGCTGCTCCAGCCACCGATTCTAATCCGCAGTTGTGTGTAATGGTTTGGCTCAATGAGGGAATATCCTCGTCCGAATTGTGTAAGGCTCCGGAATTGCTGGCGTCCATCAGACATTTTCGCAGAGGTGGAATCAAAGCAAACATAAAGATCAATCAGTCTTAATATTCTGGTGAAGATCTATGTGAAGCTGATAGCCGTCCATCACAGCGTCTTCAAAACGTGGGTGATGAACGTTTTCCAGGACGCATGATAAGGAAATTACTCAATTTATGGGTTCGTTTGAACGACTGCGGCCAACCTTGCCAGCGACTCCAATTCCGCCCACTGTAAATCATCGCGAGCTTGATTCGCGTGTCCACTTGCGAAGTTGGAGCTGGACAAGCCAGTGGTCAGGATCGAACATTCTTACTGAGGCCGATACTCTTGGGAAGCTCATAAACCCTTTGACTGTGTGTTACCTGCACTGTGATATGAACATCCTGTGGGGCGCAAAATAATCATTCGGAACTTACATCCCTGTCGCTTTGAAATTTCAGGTTGACTAACTTTGAAGCACTTTTCAGGCGCATGTCCTGCTCGGAATCCAGCGATTCTCTCCCAACCTTAGCCAGCAACAAAGCTACCTTCATTACCAAACAATCTGAAATCTCCGGGCAGGCACAACAAACGCTTGATGGCAACGCAGACTAGACCATGTTTATGATAAAGGTGAATACCATAGGTGAGTGCACATTATGAATTGTACGCAAGCAGCCTACACATATGGTCCACCAGTGCAATCCTTAATGGCATGGCAAGTTCATTTGCAGCGCACCTATCAGTTTACAATGCAGACCAGGTTGTTTGTTGAGGCCATGCCGAATTGTTACTTACTTAGTATATTCGGTGCTGAGATGCGAAGATCTCTTTTGAAATGTTGCATATATGATTTGCTTATGACATTGAAAACCATTTCATAGAAAGTACCCTTTCGTGCGGGATATCGTGATCTATCGCGTAGGAAGTGACGCAAATAGCAGTATTAAAGATCTCGAAATTGTCAAGATCATTTGGACCGTGTCCGAGGGCAGATATGTAATTGACTGCCTATTACTTAGGATTTTATGTGACATAATTTGAAATTAATGTTGCGCGATTGTATGAGGTTGTGACATCGCGTGAGGTATTTCAGTTGATTGGAACGATGTTGCAATGAATCGTCCACGGGAATTTCTGGGTGAATAGAAAAATGTTGAGCATGTGGAGGAATTTGATAGTATGAAAAATTCACTTTACAAGTTTTATTCTCACATGAACAGTGGATAGTAAGAATGTTTGTTATTTTGATAATTATTCACATATTTATTCCCTTTATTCTTATATTGCCATTTCTCATACAAAATCGATCCCCCTGAGACATATGATGCGTCTTATTATTAAGGGATTTGAGCTATGAAGCCATAATTCTATCATCTTTACATGTAACCCATTACAAGGCAATCATAACTTTACATCCTTGATCATATAACAGGCGAAGGCTAACCGACTCATTATTATTAATTTTACTTGGATCCACTTGCTGGGAATAGCATAGGCCAGCCGCTTAGCTTCCCATGTGTAATACAATTGTTTACAGATGATCCATCCTGTCGTCGTACAGAAACCAAGCAGTTCCCCAGCTCTGTGGTCGCCAAATGTTCCAATTCTGTTACGCCCGTAGACCTCCGCCAAGTAAGGCGTTTGTTGGCTAGACTCGGGCAATGTAGGAGGAAGTGTTCTGTACTTTCTTCCTCTTCGCCGCAAGCTGGGCAGGTGTCATCCATTTGGATTCCTATTCGTTTGACGTGTTGACCTAGAAGATTATGGCCCGTTATTACTGCCACCAATGTTCTAACGCCATTACTTTTTCTCCAGGAGTTTTTTTCCTCGTTCGATAAGGGTTAGGCCAAAGAGCTCAGATTATCCTGCAGTCGTTCCTGTCATTCTAAGCCGTGTCTGTCCTTTTCCAGACGATTTCATCTAATTTCCTTTTTACTGTTACCTAGTGTTTTCCTTCCTAGTCCTTTGGTAGTGGCAAAGCTGGATCGTCCGATCCAGCTCTCGCTAGCTCAATCGCTTTTTCGTTTCCCTCTACACCGCTGTGTCCAGGGATCCATGTCAGTTATACATTTACTCGGGTTGTTGCGGCTTTGAGAGCCTGCCTACAATCCTGCACCAGTTGTGAAACTACGCGGTCAGATGCAAGCGACTGCAGTGCCGACTCACTGTACGAGAGTATTTGTATTCTTCCATTAAGGTTGTTTGTTGCTGCTCCTATAACTGCTTTTGTTGCATTATATTACACTTCTGACTGGAAAACTGTGGTGTGGTTCTCGAGTTTATAACTTCGGTTGAGTTGTGGGTGATCTGGGAAAAAGATTCCGGCGCCGCTTCCCTCATCCGTTTCGGAACCATCGGTGTAGATCATAATCTCACTTCCAGATGTGAAATCCTGCACCGTTTTCCACGCTTCTCTGGTCGGTATGCTGATCTTGTATGGAATCGTTGTGTCCAACATTGGTTGAATTCTATCTAGCTCCCTTTTACTTGACGGGACCATTCTCTCCATTTTTTCCAAAATGCATACGTGCCCCGTTTGAGTGTGGTTACATAACCCACACGTGGATTTTAATCTGATGCTTGCAAGTGATACCTCTCTGATGATGAGTTTGTCGAGTGGCATGAGATTAAGCATTATCTCCATTGCAGCAGTTGGCGTTGTCCTAATGGCACCTGTGATGCCATTCGCTGGATCTTCTCTAGCTCTTTTGCAATGGTTTTCTTTTGCAATGCCTGCCACCAAACCAATGCCCCATAGGTGGTTATTGGCCTCACTACCATTGTGTAGATCCAGTGAGAAATTTTGGGTTTCATTCCCCAGGTTTTTCCCACTAGTCTTTTCATTGTGGAGAGCGCCGCTGTAACTCTCCGTTTGACTTCTCCTATATGTGGAGTCCAAGATAGCTAACTATCCAAGAATACTTCTAAGTATTTCACCTTGTTTACTAAACTGATATATTTTCCGTCAATGGTCGGGAGCGAAAATGTCTCCTGTTTACGGTGCTTTGTGTAAGGCATAAGCTCCGTTTTGTTGGCATTGATGCGTTGTCCGTTTAGCTTCGCCCACTCAAAAAATGTGAGAGTGCGGTCTGCATCAATTCCGACATGGTTTCCGGGAACTTTCCAATTATCAGTATAACAATATCGTCAGCGTACGCTATCGTTTTGAACCCTTCCTGTTAAGGTCTTCCACTATTTGGTTAACTGTGAGTACCCAGGCAAGTGGTGATACTATGCCGCCTTGTGGAGTACCCCGGTTAGTCCATTTATTCAAGGTTATGCCGTTTTCTTCAGCTGTAATCTTCCTTTTAGTTAGTAGTTCCGTCATCCATTTAGTTAGATATGAGTCTTTTGCATATCTTTGAATGGCTGCTAGTTTACTCTTAGTTTTTACATTATTGAAGGCTCCCTCGATATCATCAATGAAGGCTGCCAAAGTGTAATCTTTGATGGCAAGGTTCCTCTCTATTCTGATTACGACTTCGTGAAGTGCCATCTCTGTTGAGCGCCCGGGAGGTGTGCTTGATGGTTGAGACAAAGCTTCGTTATGTTCGAGGTGCTTTTTACGTACGCATCCACCAGGCGTTCCAGGGTTTTCAGCATGAAAGACTTTAAGCTGACAGGTCAGTAATCCGTTGCTTTGTAGTGGCTGGCTTTTGCCGGCTTGGGTATAAAAACTGCTTTAGCTTCTCTCCAGTCCAAAGGAATATAGCCTTTGTATATGGAGGCTCTATATATTTTCACCAAAATCCGTATTATTGTGATATCCGCTTTCATAAGCATGATCGGATACACTTTGTCGGTTGCTGGTGATTTGTAAGGTTTGCAGGTATTAATTGCACAAAAGACCATTTCTTTTCTTACTATTTCTTTTAGGGGGGAGCCACGGTAAGGAGTCACGCTGTTTACTTGTTCTGTCTCCTAATCCGTTGAGCCCGGAAAGTGTTGGTTTTTAGGAGCTTGAGACGTTCTATGCTATTTGTTGTCCACGATCCGTCCTTCTTTTGAAGCATCGTATCCACATGTGGTTCTCTTTTCAGAGCCCTGCTTAGCCTAGATGACTCGCTTCCTCCCTCAATATTGCGGCAAAAAAGATTCCAGGATTTCCTTTTCTCTCTTCTTACAGCTGTTTCAAAAATTTTCAGATTTCGCTTATAGTCCACCCAATCCGTATCTTGGTTCATGAGGCGAGCTATTCTGCTTACGAGCATACCTTTTTTTATTTGATGGTAGTGGTTGGACACATTTTACTGAAACTATCGACCAGTATACTTGTGATGTATCTCACTTCATTGTGGATATCTATTCGACTTCAAAATGGATTCGCTTGGTGTGAACCTACATATCTTTTAGTAGCGTTTATGTAGCTGTCCCAATCCGCTTTTCTAGGATTGGAGTAGACCAGTGGGGTCTCTTCACCTGTTCTCACTTCAAAAGTGGTCCAACAGGCTAGGTGAGTCCCATACTCTCGAGCCGTGCAGAGCCTCCAATCCATCTGTTGTGATTAGAGTGGTGTCAAGCACTTCCACTCTATTTTTTGTTATAAAAGTCGGTGTGGTCCCCTTATTTATGTTAGTAGTTATTAAGTAATTGACTCACTGCTCACCCCTTTCGTTGCACTTGGTGCTTCCACAGAGTTCATGTTGCGCGTTCGCGACGTATCCGATGATGGCCCATATCCCCCGTATATGTTCCGATAAGGCGCGGAATTCGGTGGTCGGCATCGGAGCGTCAATCGGTAGGTAAGTTATCTGCTCGTCCCTTTCGGCGAACACCGCTGAAGTTAAGTCCATGTTGCTGAAATGCGGTAGAAAAATTAAACTTCCTTCCAAATTAACTTCCTTCTGACATATAATGCAGCGATGGATTTCAATTATTCCGCTTGAAGCAATATCTTTCCATTAAGTTGGTAAGGCGCTTGTATCAGTGCTATGCCGGTGTTTCCATCTACTAGATGCTTAAGCAGGTTGGCTGTTGCCGCCCTGCCGTGGTGCAGATTTGCTCAGGTCACTCGCATCAGTTTTTTTGTTTTTGCTCTAAGGGTTCGGTCACGGTTCGGTCAAACTCAGTCGTCCGTTTTTGTCCCTTAGAGTGCTGACGTCTTCTTTTCGCATGCCCAGTACCAGGACCATGCCTTTGTTGGTGACTTTTTCTCCGCGAAGAGATGCCACTTTTCTGTTTCGTATTCCGTGTTTTGTAGTTTAAGCGTCTCGAAGGCTTCCTGCGGTGTCTGCTCCGTTTCAGGTGTCAATACCCTGACGGTGCATAATCGCGGTACCTCCTTTATGGGACGACTCTAAACTCCTGGTTCAGGGTGGTGTTTACCTTGGCGACAGCAGTCTTAAGATATTCTAGAGACTGCTCGTCGTTACAGGTCACAACCACATGGCCCGCTGTCGGTCTCATTCCTCTGACCGTTTGGATTTTGTCCGGTTTGCTGCGTAAGTGCTTGAAGATGTCCTTCTTCAGGGCGGTTTGCAGCTTCGTGAGTTGATCCTCTTGGATCTTGCCAGACTCATTGAGGTAGTCTATAACCGCTACCGTTAGTGCATCGGTTGCGGCGTCCCGATAGGACTTCCTCGCCAAAGTTTGGGGTTCGGGGCTTACCCTCCGTTCCTTTTTACCAGTGCTTTGGTTGCTGTCGTCCGATCTCATCCGCTTAGGTGCAGTTTTACCCTTTTCCTTTGCGGTTGGCGGTACAACTTCCTTGGCAGTTGCAGCCAATTTCCTGGGTTTCCCTTAGTTGACTGCTGCTTTTTGGCTGGTGCCAGGGTTCGTTGGGAAGCTCTTCTCCCCAGTTTTGTTTTGACGCTTCAGTTTCATTTGCGCTTTTCTTATTAGCGTTCTGCCTGATGCTCCTCTCTTCCCAATCGTTCTTGCTTCGGCAGATCATATACTTAAAATCAACTCGTTAAGTTAGCAAATTCATTTTAACGACACAATGAGTATGCTTTAATTGATGACGCAGAAACTTGCAGCACAGATTAAGTCAATGTTAGAATAGAATGTTAGAATAAGAGTTTTGAGAAGAATGCAAATTGTCAATAGTATATCGATCATAAGTTTTCTTCAAAAAATTTAGTATTCTTATCATGGAAAAGGCATCATTTTGAAATTCAACATTAGAATTTATACCTTTAACGTTTAAATCTCAAACAATATGGCGATAATCACATAGCTGGTTGAGAAACTAACACGTTTCGCCAGAGTTCTTCGTTCCATTTCCGCACAGAACTCAAACGATAGTAGTGATCTCCTATAGACGAACTAATCAATCTTACCATAACAGAAAGGATCCTTCTTAGTTGCCTAGGTTAACGGTTCCCAAACAATTTCGGCACTGGCTACGTTTGCTCACGGACACTGAAAAATGAAATGATGAAAAATTTCAAATTAAATTTTCTTCTTGATTCTTTAATTTGAAAATGTTGAGTTTAATTGGAGATAGCGAAAATGAACGGCTTTCACGGGAGATACTATCCATATCAAAAAAGATGAAGGAGACTCAAAATGGAATATTCAAACCACAGTCCACGAGCAGAACAAGAGCATTTAGAAGAATCAATGAGCAGTGATTATATATATAAAGGCCTTTACCAGAATTGTGAAGATTCTGGAAAAGGTCAACATAAGGCTACACCAACGATCCAGAAGTTGAAATTGGTATCCAGACTTAGCACACCCAAAGTTATGAAACAGAAGGAAGAAAAATGTGGAATTTATACAAACACATGTCAAAGTTCATTGGACAAACGAAGTGAACCACGAAAACTAGATACAACGAGTACATCAAGGACGCAGACGTTGGAGTCGGAAAAGGTATCAAATGATACTGTCAAGTAAGCCGCCGCTAAACAGAAAATCGCAAACTGCCACGTAATCGATTGGAAGATCAGAAGGTTGTGCAAGAAGTAAAGAATGCAAGAACATTAGAAGTATCCGAAGGACTTTGGATCATTTGACAATCAGAAGACTTAAGGCTCAACGAAGATGTCATCAGTGGTTGTGGTTGACTTTTCCAAAAGGGGTCCATACCCAGTCAGGAATATCCAAGCAAAGAATGTCTTCGAATTTCGGTAGAAATGGCAATAAGCAAACAAACCGTCATCCCTATTTTGCAATTCCAAAGATATTAAACTATTCTAGTTTTGCAAAAAACGCAAATATTACACTTTAAGCTTTGGCAAATTCAATTTGTCACTTCATAGTTTCAAATGATTCTCATTAAATCTGGCTAATAATTCAGCCAAATAAGCGATGTCATGTTTTGGAACATTTAAAATTTGACGCAAATAATTGTCTTTCCTTTCCACGAATCCTAACACCGATCCAAGAGCTAAAAGAAGAGTTCCAATTATGCAACTTTGCTTAGCAAAAGTACTTCGGTGTTATGTAAGGCAATTCACATATGTGATGGACATGGTCCGACAGATATAAGCTAACAATCATCACTCAAGGTGCATGGTAGTAGTTATCACGCATGATATATGGAATGCCACAATTTTGACAGATATTCCTAGTGCTTTGGAGCCTGAGCACTGATATTAAGTTGGAATTTTGCGGGACTGATAAAGATACTGAGGGTTATCTTTGACGTAAGTTGCCATTTCTGGAATCAATTTTATGATGAGCTCTTTGAGGCTACAGCTACAGTATTGGTCACATTTACTAGGATGTGATAGACCATAGGACAAGTGATAGAACCATTTAATAGATCAAATTAGGACACATCATCAAGAGCTAGAACAAGATCTCAAGACTCCTTCTTGTCTGCATTGAGGTCGGAAATGATTATTGAGCTGAAGCGACCGAACAAATTCCTCAACTTGATAAGTGAAGTCTCGAAGATGAACTTCTTCAAAAACATTTTGCGGTATCCAGCCCAGGAACAACAAAGTTGCGTTTGCTGCCTACAATATTTGTTAAGCGAAAACTTTTCAAATTTTGATGTATTAATTTAAATGTTTTTCACACAAATTCAAATGTTTTTGTTTTTGTTCGCTTCAGTACTAGGACTACCATTTCATACATGAGTCGTTAAAGAATATTGTATGACTTAATTCTAGAAATACTTCTACAGGATTTAATTTGACTGTTAATGCTTCATTTCGTTCGTTGGTTTTTTGATTCCTTTTCATTGGTTAGAGTGGTTACAATGGTTATCATTCTTGATAAAAAAATGCATGAGAAAAAGTTATTTGTCAGGATATGCTGACACTTGGTCTGGAATTCCACGGGGTTCAATTTCAGGGCCGCCTTTGTGAGTATACCAGCATTTGGTAAAGGCTATTTAGTTATTGCGGTTCACTTTTTCGACAGATCGAAGATCGACAGGATATCTTCAGCAGATAGCTAAAATACAGCATTTGCCTACAATTTGGTTTGATTAGTAGAGCAGCGGAGCTCTGGTATGAACGGGAAGTTTTATTTTCTCACATCCTTGAGCGATGGAAACAGCGATGGAGTCATGCCATCGCCTTGATTTAGTTCCACCTTCGTGTCAAAGCCATCAATCGGCCAATGACTGTTATACACAGAATAGTTTGTGTTAATATTGCTATATGGACAAATGTCTTTGCATTTCCACGATTATTAGTTATTGTCGCATACTTTGGAACCGAACATCGTTTACAATTTATCTTCAATCTTCCATTCCGTTGTTACTGTCAACGATCCAGCGGTATCAGCAATAATACCCCTTTATTGCTCGAATGTAATGTTTAACACCACACCATAATCGTGTTCTCGCTATAAATATCGTATTAAGTTTACATGACTTTCTAAGTTAGCGCCGATATCGCTCGTCGTCCATACCCATCACACGATATCCATCGTGTTCCAAGACCTATCCTTGCAGCATACAAATAAACACCACCTAATTGGTCATTTTTAATTGCTTTCCACAATTTGCTATCAAGCGTCACAGGTCGTGAATGACAGGCATTGAAAATTGATTTCTTGGCAAATACTGATGACCCAAAAGAGTATTTCACCTTTGTTGATACCATGGAATGGATAGTTTGTTCGTGGCAATCTTCATTATTATTGTGATGAAGAACATTGCAGTTGGTGGGTCTTGATAGGGTCCATGTTAACAGTCTACCGAAGAAGTTGTAATACTCCCATACATAGGAGAGAGCTCAAACGAAACCTTTTACGAACCATCGAAGTAATGAATGCCAACCGTAGCCTTGCAATAAGTAATGCAGAATAAACGTTGATTTAATGAGTGTTCCAACAGCCTCGCAGATAGAGAAAATAACATTTAAAATCCTTCCGCCTATTTCAGCGTTCACTGTGCATGTGTAACTAAGGAACTTGGTTCAATCTTGAATATCATAATCTCAAAATAATGGATCATGCTCTAATCCAACATCATACATGTTCCCCTGTACACATTATACAGGAACAACGCGTACATACCTTCGTCTTGAGACGTTGAAATTAACAGAGAATCTTGCACGTACGACTGGTTTAGGTGCGCAACAACTAAAGGTTGAGTTCCTTGAGTATGCAATTCATGGTGATCGGTACCTTTTGATGAATTCGTCACACCAGAAAAACCATGACGAGCCAAGCGTGCAAAGAAGAGCAATATGACGATTACATATTCCCGTCAGCTCGGGATGAGCCTGAACATAAATGTTCGTGAAAAGAACTAAAGGGCTTCTGTTCGCCAATTTCCCAACATATATGCGTTCCTTAATTCTATTAAATTGAAGCTATGTTTGGTGGAAAATTTCTGGTAATGCGATCGTTCCATTGAATTTTAAGGACGGATATTTGATTTAACCCTTTTACAACAAAGAGTTTATTTTAATTAAAGCATGGAGAAATCAATAGTACAGACTCGCTTCACAGGATATCTGGTAAAATAACAAGATAGTCCTTGTCAGCTGAACATTTTCCAACTTAGCGTCGGTCCACCGATTTTCCAGTTGGAATTTAATCCAGCATGCAATATTCACATTAATGACCAGGCAGATGCACTTACAATGAAGTATTTAGCTGAAATAATGTAGGGATCAGACTTAAAATCGGTGGAAATATCAGCACTATGAAAGTAGTATAAAATCACCGCGAAAAGTTATGCCTTCTTCAAAAGCGTTGATTCAGGACACTACCATAAGCTTGACATAGGTGGACAGTTTTTCATTGGCCATCGAGTCTACCCTGTCCAGGCAAAGCATTCAAGGACTCGATTTATAAGAAATTTCGGTTAGATCCACGATAACTTATTCTTCCTAAGTGTAATGTCAATGTCAGGTCATGTATTTTCGAAGGAAATTGCGTACATCTAAAGGATTTCATTTGACTTTTAATTGTGCATCTCTTTTGACGGGGTTTTAAACTTTTTCATTGGTAAATTTTTACTATACTTATTAAAATAATCAAAAAAACAAAAAATCCTGTTTCAGAATATGCTGATACTTGGTGTGGAATTCCACGGGGTTGAAATTTTGGACCATCCTTGTAAGTATACTAACATTTGGTAAAAGGCTATTTAGTTATTGCGGTTCACTTTTTTGACCGAACCACTTCAGTTTGACAACTGTTGCTACCTATTTTGAACACTTAACATGGGCATTTGCTAAGAGTTTATAAGCAGTAAGAATTTTTAATGTCTCATAGTGAGATTAGTGGTTATTTCAAGTGCCCGAAATGTTTGTGTAGTCCCAAGGAGGCGCTCTTTAGAGTGACTATAATTAATAGCTATAGGTGTTAATTGACAATGTCAAATGTGTTGGACAAATCCGTGAAGATCACAGTGTCGTGGAACTGCCTGTCCAAAGCTTCCTTAGTGAATACAGTTGAATTAGTAATGATAGAACGCCCTTTAAGGAAGCCATGTTGCTCCATGGAAATAACTTGTCGCAATCAAACAGAGAATTTATTGTTGACAAGAAGACCCAGCAGTTTTGGAAAGCATGAAATTAGGGATTTAGAACGATTATTTGACAGATGAAAAGAATCACGACTTTCAAACACTCAAACAATGATCGGTTGTTTTCCGTTTGTGGAAATATACCAGAGCATAAGCTGAGATTCAAGAGAAGAAGCAAAGGTCCTAACGGAGAGGATGGTACCGATTTTACATATATATTTGCAATACGATCAGTATTCGGACTTATACAAGCGTCAAAGAAGTAGTAGATTGTTTGTACTTTATAATGGCCAGAACTTTTAAAAAATAGAGAAGAGCAGGGTTCTTGATTTTGATGTTGAGGGGGGGGGGGGGTGGTTGATATAAAAGGAGAAAATATTGAGGAAGAAAACAATGCGAACATACTGATACTGCATAATTGTCTCAGAGGACTGCAAGAAGACAAGTAATTGTTTAAATGATAATAATTAGGGTTTGGTGTAAAATTAAATCAGTACAAGTATTAGTACTGTTGTAGTAGTATCAAGTTACCGGGTACAGACTAATTTTCATCAAAAGTTTTGATTCAGGACACGACCGTAAACATCATTTTTGGAAAGTTTAACACTGACCATCGAAATGAAATTTCTGGCAAAAGTTGCCTTTTTCTGGAGCCTTTTAAGAAAACTTTAAGATAGAAAAGCTTCAACTCGAACTATTAAAATTGGAATACGGAACTGTACTCCTGAATTTAATTGTAATATGAATTGCCCAAAAAAGTGACAATAATTGATTTATTATAGGTAATTTTTCTATGATTTGAAGAGAAATATGTAGGAATAGCGTTTTGATTACTATGAGATGTTTCTTAGATTATAGTCATGAACCTTTTTCCACTTTTCGTCAAAGCATTTTGTCAATAAATAGTGGAGTTTTAATTACAATGCATAACACTGAATTGACTTTTCAAAGCTATAGCATAAAAGTGCATTGTGTGCGAAAAAATCATTGTTTTAAAGTAAAAAATAAGTAAACACTATTCAAAATATTCGTCATCTTACGTACGACTCCATCTTTCAGGGATTTTATAAGTTGAGTCTTAAAGGTTCAGCCTTTAAAGCCAACCATATGTTTCTTCAATCTTATATACTTTGTGAACCCGAAGTGAAGCGTATTCAAATAAGATAGTCGTGCATAAATCTAAGCAAATGGTAAGCGAAAATGCCAAAGTCTTGGTTATAGATAGATTCATCGAAAACTTCCCAACCACTTTTTTCCCAATAGTTTTTACCGGGAAAACGACCGGTGATCGAGAGTTGTCAGAGGATTAAGCTTTTGCCTGTACAAGTCTTCTGCGATTGTCTGGCTTAATGTGAATAGCTCAGAGTGGATCCCTTCCTTCTAATTCTCACCAAATACTGAACATACTGGTTCCATGGACATTTTGCTTCGCCGTTGGTTTTTTTGGCTGTCAGCGCTTGACATATGATTTCTCGCGCTAATATTCGTCAGCCTTAAAGAATTCATTTTTCATCATCAGCAACAATAGAGTGTAATGAAAACATTTTTAAAGCGTTCAAATTGGATTTTTGAATAATAGAAGCGCCTTTAGACATCTCGTGATACCAACTCACATGATGCCTCATTGCCTTGCTTTTGGATTAATCCCAAAGCTTATACTCACATTAAAAGGGCTCTTACACGTTACTCCTGCATCGAAACGAACTCAGTACTGAATGACAATACTGAATTCTCATGCAGTATTGTCGCCTCATTAATTGTCTCCAATATCCTCCATTTGCCAGAGTATTCTTTGGTACAGATATTAAAATCATCACTTTTGAATCAGACAAACTCGCACTAACACGTTGCTACTGTTGAAAAATATTCACGATAAGTTCCTTGTTACGACTGATAACTTTCAGCAGCACTTTTCTTTTGATTAACGAATAAAAGCTAGGCAATGTTCTGTTGGAACGAAAAATAACATTTAAGTTAAAAATTCTGCTTAGTGCAGGCCTTCCGCATGACTTATGTCAATTTTGACACTTGGAACAGTATGGTCAGATATCAATAAGTACCACTCACATATGTCATCCAGCAATAAGTACACAGTTTCAAGTCATAGTCCCTGTATTGCTTTGTTAAAGTAAAGCTTTTAATACAGAGCTGTTTTTTGAGAGCTTAAGGACCTTGTATTGAAACAAAACAATCAAAAATATATTGAATATTTAGTATTCTTTCAATGAAAGAAAATGTCATTTTACCTTTAAAAATAAGTGCGTTTCCCAATACAGCTGGTCTGATTTTGTCAATAGTTGGTCGAGCGTGATCCTCCAGCGTTCTTGGTTGGCTTACATAAGCGCAGCCTTTAAGAAAGTCTCAAAAAATTGTAACCTAAAGTTGCGGAAGTAGCATATTCTTGGAGACCAATGGACCGAGCTTTTTTCAGAACTAAAATTCTCTGCAAGCTTAGTTTTCTAGATATCGATTGTCTCGGTGTATCTGTGTGATATGTGCCATTCTATTGGAATGCTTTCTTTTGGACATTTAAACACATACGACAACATCAAACAAAGGATATAATAAGGAAATTTCACACCGACTAAACTCAGAACGGAACATCACACCGAAGATAGCGCACCGACGAAAAGTGACGGGGAACCATGGAATGTTCCTAGGTAAAAAAATTTAACAAAAAATCGTTGAAAATTCAAGATATAAAAAAGGGATGTTATCGCTCATGTTCAACGATTTCTGTTTAAAAAATTGAAAAGAAAATATTCCCGGAGAATGGCATTATACACAACTCCCATGTTTAGCACTTCGAGTATTATTTCTTTTTTTTTTGACAGTAATGGAATGCAGCAACACACTCCCAACGTTTGCTTTACTACAACAATAACATTACTCCACCATTCACCGTACTGATAGCTCCTTCAGCGTTTCGGAAGGAATAGTTGGCAGTGATGCCATATGTGTGTAGACTTTACCACACTACCAAATTTGAAGAATGAAATAGAGTGTCAGGGTGCTGGCTTGACTTGCTTTAATTCAGTTGTGCTTGTTGACATATATGGTTGACAAGAATGTTGTTAGCCTTTATCTTACTTAAAAAAATGCCCGGATGGAAACCTGGTCGATTGATTTTCAACCGCATCAAGGAAAATCTGAATTAAAAGGGCAAACTTGACTAAACAATACGTAATGATATACTTTCCTGATCACAAATGTCACAATATTGTTAATTTTGACGTATATCATATAAAATTAACGTCTATATATTAATAAATCACTACTCTTTGTAGCGTGATGCATAGATTTTTGTAAGGAAGACTATTATTTAACGAGACCCGATACCCTATATTTCAGAGGAGCAACAAATGCAGTTTTATTTTGAATTAAAAAGTGGTACCTCTTGCCAGTGTTGATTATCTGTAGATCAATTAATTCAATGTTTCAATTTACGAAAAAATACAATTGCTTTGGATGATAGCATAAACCTAGGTAGGCTTCCAACGCAAGTAGGGCTCAGAATTAGATATCCGACCTAGGCTTGACGTAGCCTAGACGGAGGTTGGACGACGAGAAATTTTTCATATATACAGTTTGGAAATGAACAAAAATGTTTTTTTTATCCTGGGCCTCCATGCCTGGCTCATCACATTTTTTTTTAAATGGGGTCCACAAAATAGTATATATATATAATTTGAAAATTAACTATCGTCACAATGGGCTTAAAAATTTTAATTGCGAGGATTTGAACTTCCAACAAATATTTTTAATCGCAAAAAATGTATGCAGTAGGGCCTCGTAGAAAGCAATCGTTGATACTGAGAGCACTCATAATGACACATGTCATCGTTTTCCATTGCAATTAAAGTAGTAGATGATAGGCTGAATATTTTCATTATCGGCGATTTAATCGCGAAGATCTAGGTATTCATGATTAAATCTTTTATTTATTTACGTCAAACAACTTATAGACTAACCTGAGTTGCTATAAACGTCTTTGTATTCATAATCCACGTACTATATACTTCAGTTTCAGTTTATCACGTGGACAACCGCTCTTCGCTCTTAACTTAACGATTAATTTAGTCTTTTTTCCGGATACCTGTTTACTTAAAAACAGCTTTTGGCTGGACTTCTGTCTTCTTTAAAAAATCTCCTTACGGCCGCAGTAAACGGTCTTTATCCCAACATCTACCGCAACCAAACGTTGCTAAACAACAATCCTGTCCTGTCCGCGAATGTTATCTTGTAACCTTGGGTTGAGGTGAGTACCTTCAAGACCAAATCGAAAATCATACTTTGAGGTGATGGAACCATTCAAAGGTCAAGAAAGTAACACATCCTTTCTGAAGTCGAATCCAACTTTTGGCTTCTAGAAGCTGCCAAAAATCCTCTCCTCCGGGAAGCCTGTTCTTTTTCTATCTTTATTCTTCTATTTATTCTGATATTGGTCCTGGGTCTCCCTAAAATTTCACCTCCTCTAAGTTCCTTTCAATGGTATCCTGCAATCTCCAAATCGAACAGCTTTTGATTAGTATTGTCAACAGAATCTTTTGCCGAAATCTTTTCATGTAATTCAATGGAGAGATTTGTGTTGATTCATTTCATGACCGTCGTGGAAAGTCTTTGTCGTTTTTGTCCTTTAATATGATCTAAATGGTTATTTGCTTATATCCTGCATAGATCCTAGCGCGTAGAATGTTGCAATACTATTGATGCCATTTATTTGTTTGTTTCCTTACAAATATATTGCAAATTTAGCTGATTTCAAAAATTGGTGAAGTATCCGTGGAGACTTTGTTTTGTGTTTGACGAAAAATTACATTTTGAATATGAGTTTTCTTCACTTAATTTTAAAGCAAAAGGAATGAAGATAATAAACAACATAATCAGAACCATCGACATTTACGAATTTGGAAAAACTTGCTTGCCCGGCAAGGAGTTTACTCCGAAACCTAGCAATGTGGACTTACAACTGAGATTGACTTCCGAATGTAATCATTTGCAATAATACAAGTTTTCAATAACAACTTCATTTTGTACTGTCAGGATCTCATTGCCAGTAGATTATCTATGAAAGTTGTTCACTCATGTTCCATAATGTCTTCTTGTTCTTCTACAGTCCAATGTCTGCCTTAAACATCCTCGAAACTCGCCTTTCGCGTCTTCTAATTTTTAAAACAGAGCAGCTTGTGACTAGTATTCTAATCAGTATTCCGATATAATATTTCTTCCCAGTGGTTCCCTATTTTTGCTAGTAGCCGCGTTAAATGTTCTCTTCCCTGTAGAATACGTCGTGGGATCTCTTGCTCCTTCATGCAATTACCGTGGCCTATCCATCGCAGTTTATTGTTTTATAATGTCTTACTTTTCTTTTTTATAGACTATCGTTCTCTGTAATGTGCTCCTTTTTCTATTCTGTAGTGTGTTCATTTGTTCGTTGTGTGCATTTTTATTTTCCCATTAGGTTGCATGCGTAGTTAAAATACATTTTCTATTCTTTCCGTAATATTCAGAATATTTCTTTGTTGCAAACGCTCCGTCGTTCCCTGTAACTCCTTCCTTCTCACTTCTTTCATTCATTCATTGTTTTTGAGATTGTGCGATCGCGATGGTCATCAGGCCGATGTTAAAATCTATACATACAGCTTCCTCTGCAATGCTGATATACTTTATCGATGGCAACTTGCTGTCTAGTGCTTTTTTGCCACCTTATAGGGTCCATGAAGCTTGGATTACTTGTTAATCTTGCATAGAATTATCATAGTGAATTTGTTCTCATTCACGCTTGCAGTAGATTCATTCCCTATCGCGAATTACCTTCAGCCATTCTTACATTGAGGCATCCATGTATCATATGCTAAATGAGCTGCCTCTGTGGTTTTGACCAGAGCTTTGCTGTCACTCATACTTTCTGGTATATCATTACTGGTTGTGAGACATAGACGATTCATTATTTCCAAAATTGTGCAAGTTATATCATCATGCCTAGTTACGTCATTTAGCTGGGTATATACGATCTTCTGGAGGATTTCCTCGGTATCTTGTAATTCAAAACTTCTTAATTATTAATCTATGTGTGGTCTAACTTGGTTATCTTGGGATCTGATAGAAAAGCATGTTTTCAAATCTACAGGAAATGAGTGCGCAGCAAAGCTCAAAATTTGATCACGGTGTGATATTACTGGTTTCAAACTACTATCAATGGCGAATTTTATTTAATTTGGATTTATATCCGAAGGGTTAAACTACTGGACCATGAATTAAACAAAGAATCAAAGAAAGTCACGGTAATGTACTCATTAATTCACCATTCTACAACCTGAATCAAAAATAACATTGCAGCAACCGCGGAAAGTCACTCATCATTGTTTTGCACCTGCCAATACACCTTCAAACCAAACATATCTAAAAACCTTCAATGTACACCGAGTGGAGCAAAAATGGGTGGACCTTTTTTCGATTTTCGCAATTCCCGCTTCCATACAATTTCACCTGCGGGGTAGTAGCGGTATTCCATAATTGTGTGATCGTGTGCTTCTTCTTATGTTTCCCTTTGCAATTTCAATGATCTCCATATTATAAACGGATCGAGATCATCCACTTTTCTGAAACACTGTCTTCACTGGTTTTCCATGCCACTTATTGCCGCGCTCCTTTTATCCCAACTCTGCCACCATTCTTACATCGCACATCCACGCTGCAAGTTATCCGTTGTACAAGAAAGTAGTGCTAGTATAGAGTGCAAGGAAACGTCTAAGACAAGTGTATGATATTGCAATGAAATGTTTGAAAGTCTTCGGGATCTTTTAGAAGAAATCTACTCTCTACTGTGAAGATGAAAATTGTTGTTATTAGTGATGACGGCGAATTATTTACATCTACGCAGCCGATCACTGCACAATGAGCAATGACTTGCTTCGAAAAGATATGCCTGCATGCTTCCTGTATTATATAGTTGCAGGGAATATCTTCACTGTTGCATATCATCACATCATGCAGATACTTCTTCGCAAAAGACCATGCGACGACGATTCCAGAACATGATGATATGTGTTCTTTTTCCCAATAGAGAGGAGTATAAATGTTAGGATGCTGTAACGGTGGATGGAAATCTAATGGATGCTATCTGTAAGATTTCTTCAGATTTCAGTGTAATCAGTATCTTTGGAGATCCATGTTTGATCGTTGGGTACACGAGGCTGCCACACTAATGAATTTTCGCGTGGTGATGAGAATATGCAAGACTATGTATGATGACGGTGATAGTAGTTGGGATGTGTTTAATTTCTGTTAATATTGAGACCTCTTCGTGTACAGCCATCTGAATCTTAGTTGCAATCATATGTGCATGCATAAAATCTTGGGAGAAAGTTCCACAGAATCTCCTCGGTAGTAAGCTTAATGGTAAATAATTTATGTGCATTAATCACCTGTTTGCTGTTACTCACCACAAATTTATTTGCGTCAAACAACGAAGCTGAATCGCGTGATACTGAAGTTGCATCTTTTGCGATTCCATAATGCGGAACTATGGATTTTGATAAAGAACTACCTTTTAATGTTGGCAAGAATACGAGAACGATTTACAAGGATCTGAACAAGAGCACATCGCTTATTACTATACACATAGGGTACAGACTGAAATGCATACACATATGTAGGATATGCTACGATAACTCACAATACTCGGGACGTAAATGTATCTACCTCTTAAATTCATTTTTCTGCAAGGTATGTTAATACACCATGTAAGGATTCGTAAACTGGCTTCCTTAAGACTCTCAAAGCAATCGACCTTCACGGTTAAACTGAAACAAAACCTAGCCAACTGAATTTCGATTCACGGTTTCGGTTCAACAATCAAAAGTCTGTCAGATTCAATAGATATTTGCCAGGAGGATGTTTTAGTTCAAGGGATGGGACTTTTACACTCATGATTTTATCATCTTGGGTGGTGTACATCAACTTTAAAAGTTATATGGGTTAAACGTGCTTTGTCAAAAATGATTCCATAAAGTCCATAAAATGTGTTTCATTTATTTTGTCTATTTAAGTCATTCGTCCTGTATCTCATCTGAGTCACATTTATGCTTATGGCATATCCTTAGCAATCCAAAAGTACCATTTCGTGATATAAGGTCCGTAAGTATCAAGTATGTTGCAGGATATAGCAAACACTAGATGATAGGCCATGATTTGAGTAGATGTGGGGTTTACGGTAGATATCAAGGGCTCTGTGCTGGTATGGCAGAAAAACCTGGTCATGCCTAGCTAAATCCTGTGCATACCCCCATAAGGATTTCTACTGTACATAATTAAAGCATGAGATAAAGTTTCACTTTCAACAATGTTAATCTGAGCATAAATATGTCTCCAAATTTTAACACTTATTTCCTCCATTTTGGATTTGAATGTAGGTTTTGGAATTAATGTCCTGATGCGATTATGTTTTAGAATTTTTTTTCATAATTTTCGTATACTCAGTTTTTTTTTTTGAAAAATTTTGTTTGAATTTCGCAAGAAACCCAACTTTGAGTGTTTTTTCGTTTGAATAAAGAAAAATTACATGACTTTAAAGCATTGAAAATACATTTAGGGAAAAGGAATAAACCAATTTAAAATATTAAATAATTTTATGGTACTTTCTTCTATTTTTTCATCAATGATTCGGTCGTGGAATTTTCGCTTGAAATTCCGGCTTGGAACATTTTGCTTTAATGGCCAACAGTAGTCTGTCATCGCTGTATTCCACTCTCCCTGACTGCCGCATTCTATTTCTTTCAAATCCTGGTACAATCTTTCGACACGTTCTTCACTTTAAACTCCCAAGTTATCAAAAAATTGGTCCAAAAGCAAATAAACGAAGTGAATTGCGAAGCTCATGGAATATACCATTTTCGTGAAATTTTCAAAAATTTTCTTCACAATTTACTCATAACTTGGAAATTTATGGTTTTTTTTTCAAAATAACTCACTTCTTCCTTAAAAAATTTCCAGGCTTCACATTCGATTTCACTCAGTTTTTTGTCGAAATCTGTATCTTTCATTTATTTTCTAGTGTTCGGGCCAATGAAAATGCTTTCTTTCAGTTTAGCTTCGGGCAGAGATAAAAAAAAACTTGGTGTAGATATATAAAACCTCCGTAACCATTGTTGAGCGCCGTCACAAACTGTCCCGTCATCCCCAGTATTGTATGTAAAGGGGAAGCAAAACTCCTTCTCGGTGGACTAAAGTAACTCTCATAAAATTCTGCATTGTAGGGACTAGTTCAGTTATTGGTAGTCACTCTTTGGTAGTCACTCGTGCAGGATAGCCCTCTGCTTCAACAACCTCAACACTTGCACATATAGTAAGTGTACTTTGTTTATCTTTACTTTGTTCACCGAGCGGCAAACATGTTTCAAGTACTTATTTTTTCCAATAAATTTTTTCTAATTTTCGCAGAATTCCTTCACATGTACAAAATTGATGACTGGGAGTGAAGTGTACTTATTGCCATTATGCAAAAGCCATTATTTTCAATTGCCATCATTATTGCCATTATTTTCAAACTTCGTTTTGATGAGCCTATGTACAATTTCCATTCGTTCGTTTAATTTTCGATTGCAAATATTTTCCCTCAGCCAGGAATGTCTCCGTAATACTCCAGATCACTATCTTAAGCAAAATATGGAGAGCACATGAAGAACATATACTGACAATAGGAAGCATATTCTCTTCCAATAGTCTTGGTTTGAAGACCTCAGCTACCTATCTATCTATTGGTAGATTTAAATCGGTTGTTTTGTCGTTCTGCTCTGATTGTGGAAAAAAAATATTGTTCCAATTGTATTAGGTCTACTGATAAGTGTCACTCCAAACTTCAATCCATATGCACATGTTGATTTGAGACATATATGACTATCTTTATCACTGCATCTACACACATGTACACTCCTTAAAAAATGAAGCAAATCTGTCTCATTATTATGTGAGACGCGATCGTGGAGACATGGGTACCTATAAAGGTCATTAACGTCACTGTATTTGGTACGAATTTCAACAAGGAAGTAATGCTGCAGAAGCATTTCGAAATTTATAGAAATTTTTTGGTGCAGATGCAGTTCATCATAGAACACGCAATTGATGGTTCAAAAAATTTGACTCAAGGGATTTCGACGTTATTGACAAGCCACGTTCAACACGGCCGTCTTTGATCGTTGACGAAATTATCAAGACTATGATAGATAGGAAACTTGAATTGGTCTGCAAATATTCTAGATAGGTACCTCATCAGTTAAGTGAGAAAAGTTTGAATGATCGAGCCGTCATATACATACCTTAGCTTACTTGGTACAAAAATGGACCTTTCTTAAGGTAAGGAAACGAACAATATTGTGGACAGCCTGCCACCTCCATTTCTAAGCCGAGTTTAAACCTGAAGTATAAAATATTGTGTAGATATTGTGGGACTTACAAAGATCAATAGATTACGAGCTTTTGAAACCTAATGAAAAGCTAAATTCGAAGATATACTGTATGCCAATTAGATTTAAATAAATCAACAAAAGGAAAGAGGCTTGCGATGTTTATTAGGAAGCACGTCATAGTACATCATGATAGTGTCAGACGTTATGCTGCTTAGGCGACTTGTCAGAAAATTATAGAACTGGGCTGGGAAATTGTTTCACATCGACCATACTGACCAGACGTCGCACCCTCCGATTATCATTCGTTTCTATCTTTCCAGAACATTTTACTGAAAGAAATGTAAAATGTTTTGTTCTAGCCTCCTTCACCTTTCCCTTTCTGCGAAGTTTGACAACACATGTCGTGCAAAATTTTATTGGGACTCACCGATCATCTCCATTGACGAATATGCGGGAACACATATTATAAAAGTTACTTTTGACGTGATCTTTTCTCAGCATACACTGGCGACAAATGCAGCCAAAATGGTCTGACATTATCAAGTGTCAAAAATGGCGATGACATTTTTCTAGTGAGTATTATAAATCACACGGAGATTTTGTAAACACAATGATGATGCTCTTTATACAAAAAATAAATCTACCCTCATCAACCCTCTTTGGCCGATTGAAGTTAATTATTCTTTTTTGAAAACATGAAGCTTACAAGAAATGAGGTCTGTAGCAAATGACTTGAAACTCGTAATTTTTGGATAATGAAGGTATGCAACTAAGTTTTACTAATTATTTATAACAACTTACTCATTATTGTTTACTGCCAAATACGAAATATTTATTTGTAACAAGGAAGGTCTAGGTAATTTGGGAAAAGATAAAGAAAATCCTGATGCAATCAGCATCCCAAAGTTTGCCCAAATCAATCATCAAATTTGAATGTTTTTACCCTCCTCCAGCTATAGTATCATACGGATCCTTGCCGTTCCTCAAAATACGCTTCCCTTCTTTCAAGTGTTTGGATAGTGTCCTGGTATGTATTTTCAAAGAAATATAATAAAATAATAAAAATATAATTAACCATGAATAAATAATAATCGGGCAACCGCACGTTTGGGCGCCAAGTTATATATTTTCAAAAAAATTATAAAATATAATTAAGAATAAATAAATTAAATAATATTGGGGCAACCGATCGGTCGCACCTGCAGTGAAAGAAAGGAACAAGTTTAGAGAGACAGGGTTATTTGAAAATAGAAAGGCCACATAATGGCGGCCGAAGAAAGTTACTTGAAACCGACTAGATCACCGCGTGGGCGTGGGGTTAGGATATTATTTAAGTTCTGATCCTTCCATGTTGCATACACCCACAAACACACAGAGGAAAAAGCTTACTCCTTCATATTAGATTAAAATAAAAGGAACAAAAATCAAAAGATGTGAATTGTGCACCTGTGAATTGTGCTGCGCTAATTCTGACCATCTGTCAATTGTGCTGAGCTGATCCTGACCACCTGTCAATTGTGTCGCGTTGACTCTAATCGTGCTTCCTGTAACACGAACCTCCACTTCAGATGGTTTCACGATTCACCGGTTCTGTTGCGCTACCTTGGATCGGTTTCCCTCTATTGATCGATAGTCTTATTTAGTTTTATTGGTTAATTCTTCAATTGGTTGATACTTCTATTTAAACTCCGATCGATACTTTATTTATACTTCTTGATACTTGAATTGATTCCTCTATTGGTTGTGTGTCTCTATACTTCCATTGATACTTGAATTGATTCGTCAATTGGTTATCTCTCTCGATACTTCTATTTATACTTGAATTTGTTCCGCTATTGGTTATCTCATACCTCACAATTTCTATTCTATTTATACTGATACGTACACAACAACCTAGTGAATCATATCCATAGAAAAATTTATTGCATTCCAAGAATTTTTTTTTTGGTTTTTTTTTGGCGACTGGGGTGTTATTTTTGTTTTGAGACTTTTTTTTGAAATTTAATTTTACTGAGACTTTTTTTAATTTTTTTTGTGTGTTATCAATATTATATAACTTAATACCTAAATCTAACTATTAATGTTTTTATTTTAATTTTATTTTTACTAAAAAACTTATTCATATTAAAAAACTTAACCAAAACAATTACTTGTTATATTCAAAATTAATTTCAATTGTTGGTTCGGATGTTTGCAACCTTCTAAAAAATTAAAAAAATTCTTGTTAGATTCCATTTTTAGGTTGATATTTTTATTTTGCAACAGACAGCTGTTTCGAGGCCGATATGGTCCCTTCTTCAGTGTTATGTCTATAGACATAACATAGATAGACATAACACTGAAGAAGGGACCATATCGGCCTCGAAACAGCTGTCTGTTGCAAAATAAAAATATCAACCTAAAAATGGAATCTAACAAGAATTTTTTCAAAATTAATTGTTATTTTACTTATTCATTTATTATTCATTTATTTAATGTCGTGTGTTTAATTTAATGTGCGTAATTTATTCATTTACGATTTAAATGTTTGTTTAATGTCGCCTACACCTCGGAATACGTAACAGTCCTCAAATTTTTACAACCGAGCAGTTTTTAACTAACATTGTTGACAGACTTCCCCATTCATGTGTTTGCAGGGACTGATTCCTTATGTTTTTCGCTGCAGTGTGGGTTTGAAAGTTGGGACGCTTTCCCGTTCAGCACTTTCACAACACATAGTTAGACATATTATTACTAAGATCCGACTTTTCATTTGACCCGATGTTTTATTTAGTAGGAGCCCCATGATTCAAAAAACTAAGATCAGGGTCGCTACAATCCTAATTCAAACAAAAGACCACATAAGGCTTTGTGACCATTCGAATTTGGATTTTATGTTCTATCGACAGGCTCATTTTCTAATTTTTATGTATGACGTCTCTATGTGGGGAAGGTTTTTAAACGAAGGTCAGATGCTGGTTGGGCTGAATTCATCTAATTAAGTATCGTTTCTTTTATATTGTAGAAGAATTCACACGTGATCCTGTCTTTTTATGAATTGTCCATCGGAATTGCCACAACTTAAAGATTGTTTCCCCAACTTATTTCAGATACGAAAATGGGGCGCCTTTTGCATCGGCATACTACACCGCCTCAGAACTATTCGTAAATAAGCGACATTGCCGAAATTAGGAAATAGGAAATAGGAAAATCTATTTTCAGAAGAATGATTGGTAGACGAGGCCATCACAGAGAAGCAATATACGCAATCTTTGCTGCAGAATAACTAAAAACATAAAAGATATGGTTTTTGGCTGGTGCAACTGATTTAGTTGATGAGGGCATGATGAGCCCAATTTCCACCTGATTCAGTGCTTCGATAGTTATGGATCTTTCCTGTTTTATCGTCACAAAGTAAGAAAGGCGAGGTTCATCGACTACTTGTTCTATCCGGGGAACATAGACCATGTAGCGTAGACCTATCACACTTTTTGTTACCACACTGTAACTTTTGGTACCACACTGTAACTTTTGGTTCGACACTTTTGTTTGCCACACTGTAGGTATGACTTTCACAGGAGAGAGACTGCCCCTCTCTGCTTTGTTAGAGATCTCGAGAACTCGGAAAGTCTGATTGAGGTGATGATATCATAAACGGACAAATGGATGAGGATGGCATATTATGCTCGGATAATTATTCTTACGTAAAAAGGCTTCTTAGAGCACTGATAAATGCCGAATAAGAATACCTTCTGCAGTAAACTTTACTCTTCCCTTTTCCTTGGCTCATAAAAAGATTCCTCTAAATGAATGCGCCAACTGGCGTGGTAATAGAGGCCTAGCCTGATGTTAAGTTACAAGCAGTCAAAAACTAGGTTCCCAGGGTGACTGAGGCAGTGTTTGGTGGTAGTCTAGCAATTTTCCGTGATCCATTTCATTTCATTCCGTTTGAATCTTACTCCGGGCTTTAACAGCCTCCATCTTATTACAAAAACCAAATCTCCTTCGCCAAAGCCTTTCATGGATTTAAGCCCGGAGCTGGTCCGACTCCGACAGTAATTGATTTCAGGGATGAATTCAACTGCAAAAACCTAGTAACAGTGGACTAGTGGAAGTTAACGATCAGGTTGGTCTGAAACGTATGAGAAGGTGACAAGCTAGAGGTGTCAATGCTTTGGCCGTTCTGTCAGTTTTTAAAATCCTACTTTTGGAGGTGCTGACGAATAACGTCCTTATACGACTGTTTACTCATATTTGAAGCAATAATCAAAGAGAATCGTCAGTAGAAGACAGGGAAAGGTCTACAGATTTACAACAAGGATCCTTTCTTAAATTTAATATCAGTAACAAAATCTTTGGTGGTGAACAACAGGTTGGTACCGACAGAAAAGCTTATCGGGCTCGTAGAAGGGGTTGAAAATTGACGTGTGTTATGGTATTGACGAATATATTTGTAATGTATTCATTGATTGTTTATATGCGAAAAAGACAACGTCTGGGAAATTTTGTTACACTAATTTTTTCGTCTACGGATATGAAAAGGTTGTTTTTTGTCCTACGAACGAATTCCCTTCGTTTCCCGTTTGTTTTCTTGTAATATGGCATCTTCGGTGTGTGGTTTCATCCTGAGACATATTGGTTATTTAGCAGGAGATAAAATGCTAAGCAAATACGTCTAAAGGAGCCTATGATAAGCGAAGCACGACCTCAAGGTCCTAGAAAGACTATACTCAATGATGGAATAAAATTTTGAGAGAAAAATTTTCCCAAAATTAGTCAAAATCTTTTCAATAAGGCTTAACGCAACTACCATGTTTGATGCCAGGGTTTGTATTAAAAGTTACTAACCATCACAAGCTCATTTTAATTGTATGATACAAATTAGAAACTAAGTACATAAAATTTATTACTTTGATTAATTAAAAACTCAAAAGATATTACGGCAAATGACCTCAAATTGGAATGTAATTTCTTCCAAGACAACTCGATCCGGAATGCTGACACCTATCCAAAGACATCTCTTAACCTTGTCATGTTGATGGTATGCAAATTTGATTATTAAATGGAAACAAATGATTTCGTGTTGTTTCTTAAGTAAATACACAACATCTTTGGCCAGATGTCAGATGTCGGCAAAACAATTAAAAGCCGACATAAAGTTGGAAGATCAAAAAAGATTTGCCATTACTTTGTGGTGAGCCATTTCGCTACCAAGGAGTCCAAGTCAGATATTACAGCGAGTTGTCGTTGCAGTTTGGAATCACAGCATCCACGTCAACTGATGGTAATATGAAACGACAAGGCTGCAAAATGTCTTCACAACACAACGCACTGTTCCAACTCATTTTGCAGTTCTTGTAGATGAAGTGCAAATTTTGTAGTGCGTGGAATTTCACCCAGTGTGAAATCAATTATAAGTGTGGGTTGAGGAGAAATAAGTCACGGGAATTTGTCGTACAGGATGCTAAAACTGCAATATATGCTATGGAAAATCATAAGGTCAGGAGCAGAGTCTTCTGTTTTTTATTTTTGAATTTTTATATTTTTGAATTGCCTAACCAATCAGAATTTCAGTTAGGTAAACTTAAAGTGTCCTTTTTTATTGTAAATGAAAAAAATTTAAGGCTTTATTGTTTTCTTTGAATTGTATCCAGCAGGCGTGAAATTAAATATTTGTGCATACTGATTTCCCCATGGTGGTGGACTAGACATTGCCGACCAGACATAGTTTTGTCTAGCACTCCTTATAGGATAAGCCCCCGGGTATGTATCTGATGACTGTAAGATGTACGCCCTTAAGATTATGCGACCAGCTTCAACTCCAGTGTCTGCACTTTTTCATTCGCATCTTCTGGATCCATTTCATTTGTTTGTAAGCTGTCATGGTGGCGATTTATTTGGCTTTATCCCATTCCCACTGACTGCGATGACAACCTTAATGGTTATGTTTGTACTCCTTGAATGCGCCCTGACTTTGTTGATATCGTTCGTCGGTTGCGAATTGTATTTCACGTTTCTTCTTTCATTCCAGCTCTGATTATTTCCTCTTTTGACCAATTTGCAGGAGTTTTTGTGCTTTTGCAGCTACAATCGATTGTGCAATGATGGAAGAAGTTTTCGTTATTTCAGTGCTCATTTACAATTTCCATAAATAATGACAGTCCGATGAGTACACTTTTCGTTTTTATAATAAAATTAAATTTTACGCAAATGCACAAAATTTTCCGTGATATAATGTCGAAGCTTAAAGAAGTTTTTGTTTTTCGATTTTAGAAATGTCCATGTCCTCTTGGATCCTCCTTTTCAACCTCCAGTTGAGATGAACAAGCTCCGAATTACAGATATTCCCCCTTTCAATTAAATCACAAGCTGAAGCTGCTCGTAAGCCTCCTTTGTAAAACAAAGGTATCTTTTTGCGACAAATTGTATTCTGACCCGCATTGATCCCATTGTTCGCGGAACCGGGGAGATGGTTTTTTGTTTTATGCACGCATGGCTGGAATGGCTGGAACACATCCGTGCTGGGTCAAAACACTATCAGATCAAGTGTCGCGGTTGGAATCAGTCCAGGCCCCATTCCCCCCTGCGAGTTCGCATCGTGTGCGATTCATTATTTCGTCCAAAAGACATAAATTAGCTACGGAGATGTCGCCCGAAAATTGAATGCAAAGTCCATATCGCTTTCAAATTGGTCAACATCTACAGGGTTCCGCCAGCTGAACAAGAAAACCACTTGACAGACGAATATTTTATTGTTAGCGTGATCAGTTGCCTGACAATATAATGTTGGCGATTATTTCAGATCAAATGTTGTGTGCCTTATGGCGGACAGACAGGTCATATCAAATTTCAGATTTATCTAAAGAAATTTGTTCTTTTTCACAGCGCGCAGATACGACACAGTTGGAATGAAGATATATATCATGCGTGGCTACAAATGTTTCGTGGGCAGTGATGGTTAATATGTTTTGGTGGCGAACGCTCTTATAAGGCTATATGAGGATTCTTAATCAGTGAAACAATATTGATTCTATTTCTCCCGCGAAAATCGCAATATGAAATGACAAAGCTTTGTCAAGAACGTATTAGTCTAGTCTAGGCAAAAAACGTACAAAATTACTTACGATTTTTTAAAGAAGGAAGCACAAGAAGCATGATCCCAATGCAAATAACCTCAGTACTATAACCTTAAATCAGGCAAAAAGCTCTTTGGAGTGTGTCCTTTTGATAGTTACTGGGCAAACTTCGGTTTTCGCTGTCTCTTTCATCAAATGCCTTTCTGGTTAAAATGTTTTCTTGTCTCAATAATATTCGAAAAAGATGTTAAAATTGCGGACGTTTGTCAGATCTTTTGTTTGCATTATCTTTGTCCACTCGTGAAGCGTCCTTAGAGAATTAAAGGAATTTTGGGTTCTCTTTATTCGCAATATTATTTTGATGATGTGTAGACGGTCAGTCTTCAAGAATTGTACCAGAAATTTTTGTTTGGTAATCATGTAAGTGAAGAATGTCATTCAGGAGTATGTTCATTGTCTCTTCAGACGCATATAGTCTGGCAATTTTTCAAAGTTTATTCCACGACAGCTATTTTGAGCAGTAGCTGTTCTGCCAGTTTGCTTCAACAGTTTTGAACTGAAAAGGAAAACGTAAAGTAGATAAGGTGGTGACAAACAAATAATGATAGTCCCATTTAGCTTTTTGATACTCCAAAGCTTCAATTCCTCTATTGCTAGCGTGCCTGTCCAAAGTCAAAATGACCTTATGTTCTATTTAGTCTTTGTGATCTATTTCATATGCATCATTTGCATGCCCGTTATCATTCACGGTGTTTGTTGTAGGACGCCTAGAGTGCTTAAAGGAGCTTCGTCAACCATGTTTTTAGTGATTTTCATAGGAAAAATTATCATCGGCGGCATATACGTACCGTCATTATTAACACAACAATCAAAAGTGATGTTTAATCTTCACTCTGCAGCTGTGATATCTCCAAGTTGCTTTCATCCAGTAGTAACCAATACTTTTTGGAGCTTCTGTTCAGTCGAAAAACACGACTTTTCTGGATTATTTATGTTATGTGGCTGAAAATGTAAAGGCTCTAACAAGTTATCACAGAGCTCAAAAAGTTCTGCTAGCTATAAATGTTGCTCCAGATTTGCGTAAAGAAATATTTCCACTTCCTTTAAGAATTCCTTCCAGCCATTTTTGTCCCGCCTTTTGTTTTTGTGTGACTATGGGTGAACTATGGGTAAACCATGTCTTTCAACCATGTCGAACGTTACTGCTTGAACTAATGGTCGTATCAAGACAAACACCCGAAATTCGAATAGTTACAAATGTTGAGCTAACTGCCTTTTCACAGCCAGGATAAAGATCGCTTCCCGAAGTTCAAGACCTTTTGAGATTGACTTCAATGATGTTTTTCAGGAGAATACTGCCGCTGTTCCAGAAGCGGAAGAAGAAAACGAGGATTTATTCTACAGTGAACACCCTAATACAACAAACACAGTCACCAACTTTCTTGAAAATTTAATGAAAAATCAGAGAGAACGCACTCTCTCTGCAAATTCCATATTCAAAAAACCAAAATAAAAAAAAATTAAAAATGAGAAAAATATTCAACTGCAACAGACAAAATCCACAAAGGCCCAGCAGCTCAGAAGACCGAGACTGGAGACACAAGAAAAAAGAGAAAATCAAAAAAATTAAGCAACAATGCCATAATGCCTCTGTCTACGTTGGAAAGTTGCAGTAAGAACTCGACGTCAAGACCAATAACTCTAAAATTTAAGGATCACCACAATTCTTTACCTATAAGTCATACATCTATCAGTCATGCCCCTTAGAAGGCGGATGTTTGGGAATTGAATAACTATTATAAATTCGTAGAAAAAAATGTTATCAAATATAAAAGAAGATTTTACAAATATTGAGTCATAAATTAAAAAACTATAAACGGGTTTTAGTGACGGTATTCCTGAACCTTTATCCTTTAAGGCTTTTTACAAAAAACAGTTTTTAAAAATGGTATTATCCGAAATTTTGCCATTTACTCCTACATCTGCGAATAGAAATTTCTACTTTACATCAACAAATGCATAGAGGACAATGTTGAAAAGTCCTCTGTCGTTAAAAGAAGGAATGTGCAAGGAGCTTTGATTCGAATGTGAATTTTCCCGTTTCCTTCATCATATTATCCATTTTTTAATTTCAACTCAACAAAGTGAACAAACCGTGATAGTTTTAAGCTAGTTAACAAGTATAAGCTCGAAAGCAAAACTTTTATATAAAAGGATAGTGTTAGCATCAATTGTAAATATGTCAAAAGTACAAATTGCAAATACGCAGAGTCCGAAAAACCGTCTCTAATAGTAAAAAAGTAGCATCGATCGAAAATTTGGGACCAACCGATGTAGCATCATCGTTCGTCAGCCACTGATGAAAACCACGTTCAGAAAATGCTGTAAATAATTTTTTCTAGGTCCATTTTGTCGAACTCCCCAACAAAGTCTCTCCAATCGAAGTTCCGTCGTTGCCCTGTGTTTCATTGATTCGTTCCTTACGCGATTCGGCAGTGTGCCATTTTCGGCGTTGTCGATGAAATCACATACGGAAGGTGGCCTATCGTTGAAACGCGTATGTGATACAAGGATACAAGAAGATAGACACGAAACGGTGGAACTTGGTTCGCAAGAAGAGAAACAGCTTTTCCATTCTAGTTGGACAAAACGCCGAGTATAGCAAAATAGGTGTAATGATCATCATTCAGCGAGTCTACGTAACACGCCAACAAAAAAACTCCGAAATATGTCCTTATTTGAATACTTGTTTCCAGCAAAGTTCCGTTTGTGGAACACATAGTCTGGTATTTATGATGATAAAATAATATGCACCTCGATATCGTATCTCAAATCGTCATAAATTGTATTTCTTTCACTGTATTTCAGTGACGCCCAAAACTGTTGCGGACCATTAAACGGATCCTTTAGGTACTAAATCCGAGTAGCACCGCACTATCTTCGTCAATAGAGTCAAGCCAGTTGCTTCTGTTCTGCTCTCAATACGCCGATTATATTCCTGGAGATTTCATTCATAGATCCTTTGATAAATGCAGCCAGTCCATTGCACCCATAGCGTTACTAATAACAAACGCTCACACTTGAGAGGAGCATCATAAAGAAAGGGATTGTATTGTAAATCGAGCTTCACAAGAAATGGAACTTAAAAATTAAACGATGTAGATGACTCGGGAAATTGCGAAGACTACCATCCCAAGCTTAGATGAATGCGATTTAACTCTTCTCTCGAACAAGTTCTGCTGGCAAATACTATTATATCTGGTAAATTGATGTCAGATACAGTTGGATTAGGAGTTTTTTCAAAGTTTTTGATCTCCACTTTTGATCACATTTGCTTTTGATCTTCTTTCAAGTGTTGCTCCTTTTGTTTGCCTTATTACTGGGGTAGACGATGCCATTCACATTACTTTTTGACGTCATAAAGACGTAAACGTTAAAACTGCTTATACTTCCGATCGTAGACGTCATTTTGACGTCAAAACTTACAAATGGCGTCTGTCTCATGCATTGGAACACACGTTTCAAATGCAAAGTATTCCAACCATTCTCCATCACCCTTCATGCCACGACATAAAATACTTTGTTATACAGAATAATGATATGACCCTGTAATTTACGCACTTCAGCATATCTTGTTTTATTGCAAAAAGTGATTTTAACCAATTGGCATCACTCCTGCGACATTTATTGTTGATCATTAATTTATTGGACCAAACTATAGGCGGGATTTGGAATACTGCTGCAACGAGATATGCTTGGAACTTGTTGATAATCCGCCTTTGATATTTTTAGCGGTAGTTGAAGTCAAAATCTATTCATTTGGCTGGTATGGTTTGGATTGCTTGGCATGAAATAATAATAATTCTAATTATTTTGATGGCTATCTGTTCAAGAGCGCTTCCTATCTCTTTGAATGCTTGAATAAAAGTCCATGCTTCGCTTGGCAGCCACAAGATATGATGTGTTATATACTCGTTTACACGAAGTTTTGTCATCCTACCATATATACCAGGAATATGAGGAAAGTCTCCTTCTTCCCAATAGTTCTATATTGCAGCTAAACAATGGCTAAATCGCTGTTTCAACTCTTTGTAGAGCTGCTGGAAGATTCCAATGGAATTTCTTTTCACTCTTCACAGTCTCTTGTCTTTTATATGTTCTTCAGAGTTTCATAGTTTCATACATTTAAAGAAATTTTCCGATTTCTGGAAAAATAAAGTGTGACAAGGGCTCAAATCAGGTGAATAGGGGTTGAGGAGCGACAGAAATGCACGTTGAGATCTAAAATTCACTGACGGAAAAGACTGTGTGACACAAGACATAGTCATGATAAAGCATTCACTTATCTGTAATGCCTGGTCTAATACAAGTCATTCTCTTCCAGACCCTAAAGTAAAAGTGCATCATTCCTTCAAAGTAAAAAAAAAACCAAATCTTAATCTTTCAAAGGCTTATTCGAGATTTTATTTTCCAGGAGATCGCTTTTTCCCGTTCCCGCTATGTTTCAGGATAAGGTCCAGGATTCATGACCTGCCATCACATAATTCTAGCTCATTGCTAGTTATCTCGAAGAATTCTAGCTTATTGCAAATTCTGTCAATACCATCAACGCACACATTTCTGCTTTGTCTTTCTGTTCAGTTGTGAGGCTTTTTGGGCGCAATTTTGACACAAATCTTTAGCATGCTCAAATCGTCTGCGAAAATTAGATGTAAAATGAAACTGTTTAAACTTGACAGGTCACAAGAGCACATTTTCAACGTTTTCGTGAGTTTTTCAAGTTGAAAGTCTCCCTGAGTGAGGTTGATTTTCAAGGCGATCTCGCCCTACCCAAAATGATTTGTCCCGGTGAAAAAGTCGTGCTCTTGATGAGCAACCTTCCTGATATGCCTGTTTCAACTTTTCAGGATTCATAGATAACGATTGTAGGCAAAACTTTGCTCTAAATTCCGATGCTTACGATGCTATAACGAAGAACAAAAACACAAATTCACTGATGGTTCTGTTAAAAATAATGTGTATGCTGTACGGATTTGACACTCGGACTGAGAAAACGGTAGCGTGGAAAGAGGATAAGCAAACCGATGTAGCAAAGGCCGATAAAGACAACGTTATCAGGCCTCCTGTAGCTATTAGCTGTCAATGTAGCTAATTGTCATCAGCATTTGGGCTGATTATGCGATTTTTGAAAACAGGGAGGAAAAGAACCGTTTGTTACGTTGGCTGACGGGCATTTTGTGCCATACTATCGAAACTGAATGTCGTTCCTGTCATCCTCAAAAATATTGGGAAGCTAAAAAGCGCTTAGCAATTTTGCGGTTGCGATCACCATTCACTGCTTCGCGTTTTCTCGCTCATAAACGAAGAAAAATTGGTGATCTGTGCGATGCGCAGGGCAAGGTACTATTCAAATGCGTTTCATGAAAATAAGGTTCTATGAAACAATAATTATAGAAATTCTATTCTATTGCTGTAAGAAGTGAACTTCAACTTGGACGTTTGAAATCCAATAAGCGCCATTGGAAAGGAAAGTCCTACGTTGAATTCTGGGTCCAGTAACAGCAGATGATAGTAGGCAGGTAAAGAAAAAGAATGTAATGTATAAATTTATTGATCTTTACCAGCAGAACGTCTTAAGAATCTGAGATAGATAGGCCATAATAACCGAATGGTGGATTCAAAGATATCATGGCATATTCCCCAAGGAAGACCACAAAGTAAACGAACCTGAAGCCAAAAAGGAATTGATGGGAAGATTATCTTAAGTGATGGGAAGGACGTGCTTAAGTGATCAAGACCTTTGTTTGTGAGTTTTGAGGGAGGCCAAAGACGATACAGCACTGTAGCGTCTGTAGTGACTCAAATTCTTTATACTAGGGAAATATTGTGAATTGAGCCATATCATGGTAAGCTGTAATACAGAACAAGACTAGCGCGTATACTTTTTACCCCCCGATTTTTATAAAATACAGCGTTTTGTTCAAAAGTGTAATAGCACATCACAATCAAAATGGGACCTTCAAACCATTCAAATAGGCACGAACCAATCCCGAAAATCTACTGTCTTTTTGGAAGGCTTAGAGAACATTTATTGTCGAACTGTTTTTGCAATATTTTATTTCAAGCATCGCAAATTTTTAAGAATGGCAAAAACATGATGAATTTTTGAAAAGAATGGCAAATGCTCTTGAAAATGATACCGCATCAATGATCAGGGCAAGTCAAGGTTATCAAGTGTCCTACCATGTGTGTGTATAAGTTTTTCCGGCTATTCCCGCTTAAAAAAATACGTAATTTTCTAGGGGTAAAATTATTTTTGCAAGTCATTGTCTTCTACACATTTCGCCCATCTTTCAGGTAAATTATGAATAGCATGCCAGAAAAATTGCTTGTCTATTGCGGCAAACCATTCGGTAGGCCACTTTTATACTTCCTGGAAATCGCTGAAGTGCTTTTCTGCAAGCGCGAGGTTCATTGATGCGAAGGGGTAATAGTCAGGCGGAGAGAGACGTCCCATTTCAGTGATTTCATTGTGTCTTTTACTGATATTGCTGTGTGAGACGGCGCGATGTCGTCTAACGAAATCACTTTGCCATGTCTTCTTGCCCATGCCAGTCGTGTTCCGACTAATATGCGCTTTACATTTATGATTTTTTGATGATAGCGTTGTGTATTAACGGTTTTGCCGGGCTTTACGAGTTCATAATACACAAAACCGCTCTGGTGCCACCAGACATGGAGCATGGTCTTCTTGCCGAACCGATTTAGCCTTGGTGTTGAAGGACCGGCTTCGGCAGGTGATAGCCATAATTTTTCCGCTCCGGGTATTCAAAATAAATCTATTTATCGAGTTTATTGATCTTACTCATTGCTAGTAAACGTCTGCTCATTGTTCCCTGTGACACAGTTACTGCTTCTGTTAATTGCCGTTAAGTTTGAGTTTGGTCTGCATCCAATAGCTCCTGCGGTTCGTCCTTTTTGCGTTTTTGTGGTCTAAGAGAGCATTCGTTGTGTTTCACGATTAATTTAACAATTTTTAGTTGTCGTTACCATGGCTCACATGTCCTAACTGATGAAGCGTGTCCACTATATGTTTTTAACAAGCGAACTATGACTTCCAACAGCCTTTTCTTTTCGTTAAAACAATGCGTGCCTCAAATGAACTTTTACAGGCACGGAATTCGACATTATTGATCAACACGATAAAAAAACACGCTACTTTTGGCGGCCTCAACTTCTGTGTGTTTGTAGCTTAATGTCAGGCGATCGAAATTAAATACGCTGCATATGTGGGGTTTTAACTTCAACACAATATTTATTTTTTAACTAATACAATAATTAACAAAAGCTATTTTACTGATTTTGCGCGTACAACTATATTCGCGAGGATCGTTTTTGTGTCCTCCTTGTTCCGAGGTCTACCGCTGTGTGGAATCGTGTCGCTCGCGAGCACTACTCCTTATAAGGACTGCCATATATCTATTTTTTGCTGCAATGTGTACTGCCATATATTTTGGCTGTAATGCTGCCATTAAAAGGTCGCCACACATACTTTTCGCTGGCGCCATCTCTCAGTAAAACCGAAAAAATTTACGTGTATACCTAGTAGTTGTGCTAAACAGTACATTGAGACACTTTTTGCCAGTCAAAATATGGCAAGTTTGAGGAATATTTGCATTTTGATTCGGTTAATTACGTCAGATTGGTTAAAATCAAATTTGGATCTGACTGAAATTTATAAAACAATTGAATTTTGTTCTGCGTCCATCTACATCGGAGTTCATCATGCTTTTATGCTATGCTTTTATGCCATGCATGCTTTTAAACCAATGTCAAAATTACTTTCAAATCAAGTGTTAAATTCTTCGAATCATTTCGTTGTTCGGAGATTTGGGTTCCGAGGAAAATATACTGAATATAATTGTTGAAAAATAAATTTACTGATAATGTCTCCATTATAATTTACGTATAGTATTCACTAACTTCAAGCCATTCCTTTTACAGCAACGATTTACTGCCACTGCATTTCCATTACTTTCAACATATCACCATTATCAGTCGCCGAAGCACAGATACAAGTTGGAAGATTCAGGCAATAAACTCAAGAAAATTGGGTAGCCCCGAACATGATGTCGATTGATAAGCAAATGTGCTCAATTTATTATGAGAAACAAACGCCCTGTTGAAACCTGGAACTAATGCTATGTCCTCATTAAATTTTTTCATTTTGCCATTCATCTTTTCTTCGCAGATTTACATAGGAGAAAAAAAAAGGTTTTCTTGTTTCCAAAATTTCTTATTTTTCATACAATTCAGATATCGAATAAAAGAAAAAAAAAAAAAAACGAAATCGTTGAATATAAATTTAACTTTTATTTATTTAAACCGCGTTTTTGATTGGATAATTTTTTTCTCATATGTCCAACCGACACAAAAGTGACGATGACACAAAGAAAATGAGGAATGTATAAACGCCTTATTGCCGCAATCAACACTGTTAATATATGGTGGGTTACAAAGGGTAAAATAATGATTCACTGAGTGAGCAATATATCTAAAGATAAATACCAGGCCCATTCATAATCTGAAGGCTCATAAATTAGCGCCTAATTTGGTGTTTTTGTATTAGAAATCCAACAGCTATGTACATTTTTTGCATCAATTTCGTACATATGATCGATTAATTATACAATGCTAAGAAGTCGAGAAGAGAATTGAAGATGGATACGCTACCGCTAGAGATATTAATCGAAAGGAATCGATCTGAAATGATAATTGAATTCAGGCGTGTTTGGATCTACTGTTTCTTCGGTGTCTTCCATTTTTCTAGCGATTTTCCATGCCACTGGCTATATATTACGACGGTGCGTAATAAATCTACTGAGTATCAAAATTAATTGTATCAAATTTGAATACGTTTGTCGTTTTGAATTCCTCTTGTTGGCAACGTGACTCTTTGCCAACACGGATCCGTTTGATTTACGCTGATAAGAATCTGAAATCATAGTCGAGTTACGGCCTTTGAGGGAAAGGTTATCTTTCAACGCGTAACAAAAGTCTTTTCAATTTTGTAGACTGGATAATTATTCGCGTATTGTTCTAATGTTGAAGAAGTTGCGATGAATCCATAGTTAATGATGTTTTAGTCAGTGATCTTCGAAGCAACAGAGCCTGCAAAATGGTCACAGAGTCTTGGTCAGCCACAACAGTAACCAAAAGCAAATTTCAAATGTATTCTGACGATTGACACTACAACCGATTGTTAATTATTTTCGCAAACACTCTGTTTGCCAAACGAATACAATTTCTTCTTACACTTTGCAAATATTATTAGGACATTACGTCCGCATCCTTGGCTCCTATTTTCTACTTCGTTTGCGTTGGTAGTGTTGTGATAGTTTGTGCAAATATAACACCCAATTACATGCCATCTAGCACGCTGCATTTTACATACAGTAGGATGCACATATTTAGCTACATCCATGTCTAGATAACGTACGTGTGTATGCTACTATGTGCCATACATGTGTTCGTGAATGTATAACATCCCTGGCCAAACAAAAATTGGTACAATGTTTTATCCTCATTACAACTTTCGTTTGTGCAAACATGTCTCTTCAGCGTAATGTGCACATACAATGTTTGTTCATTTCTATTTTGCTAAAATCTAAAGGAGCCACATATTACCGGCACCACCAAGTAATTGATTCAATTGTTTTTATTGCACACTTTCCTATTGTTCAGTTTGAATTCGGCACGGTAAGCGCAGAAATGTGAGTATGTTTGGGTGGGTTTGGTCATGGCCATCGAAGATTTCTTGGTTCCGATACGCGGATTTCTATCCCAGCTGGAATTTCAATAAACGCGGATAGGAGGATCTGCATAGCTGTTATTGAGAACCACAGTGCCAAATCCTCAAATTTCATGGAGAACCACCGATTTCTTTGAGGCTGACAAGTTTGCTCGGGGTAACTTTGTTGCATTGAAAAATCATAAAGAGCTTCAGAACACCAAAAGTTAAATCATGTAAAGGTTGCGCATCTCCGTTGAGCCACGAGAAATTTCAACGTCTACAATTTTGTCCATTTTTCGGCGATTTTTGCCAAGGATACCTTAATCGCGAAAGGCAGTTTGCTTCGAACTAGAGAGTGAGCAGTCCTGAGGGACGGAAGAGCTTCACATAATTAAAAGTGAACAAAAGAGCTTTGGAATACCTCCTTTGATCTCTTCCTTGGTTTTTGTCATTTGTCAATGATGGACTAACAGGAGCTCCACGTATTTGATCATTTACTAGATGGGAAAACCAGTCCTTTAAGTAATTATCTTCTTCTATTTTGTGTCCTTATTCTTCATTAACGCTATCGAGTATACCTTGTGACGGGATAACCATAGAAAGCAGTTGATTAATGTCAATTGTATCATTTTTGATCATCAGGAACCTTCATTGGTATATTCGATAAGGAGCAAACATTTGAAATTGTAGAAAATCGCAGGATTCTTCACTCGATTCTCCTAATTACCTCGTGTTCTGTGTTTCTTCTGCTTCGTATACCTAAACCTCATGGCTATACTACAGTCAGTTGCAAATTTGGAGAATCAGCGGTCGACCATTTTAAATCTGGACTAGGGTGTTCATATACGGTGCATTACCTCTCTGCGCTATTTCAATCTTCCAGGAGTGAACCCTTCAGTTGAATCCATTCATCATTGCGGATGCCTATTACCCACACGTTAAACATTTTAAAGTATTCAAGTTCATTGTTTCAGCGATTTGAATATTTTTGATGATTTTTGTTTAATAAATATTATTCTTAATTTATTATTGAGAAAAATGTCAAAATGTAGGCTCTTGGATGTAGAAAATAGTGACGAGGATTTACACTTTGAATACTTTAGCGTCGAAAATATGTTTTGTATTTCAAATGGACTACATTCTGCAGCAACGAAAGTAAACCAGAGGATGATGGCGATGATTTAATGCATAATTTTTTTCAGTTAGGAAGTGAGGGCTATTTACGTCCTGTGTGTCACACTCTCAGTGGTTATCGGACTTCCAATCAAACATGTCGCTTATCACGCTGAGAACCGAATCTGGAACTGTTTGTCAAATTAATTCGGGCTAGTCCTCACTAGTCATCACCTAGGGGCGCCTTCAGGTCAAGGGAAATCCCTCTTACAGCAGGAATTGCGGTCAGAGCGATTCTCCTTACCAAGCGATCCGCGATGTCGTTCTTTATAAGAGAAACCGTCCACACGTTACGTGAAACGCAGTTCCAATTGTTTTTTCATATCAACTTTTCTGAGCAGACTACGCTTATTTTCTCCGAGAGATGTAAACGGAGATTTGTTCATCTTCTGCATACGAAGAAGGTGTCGTCTATCGACCCCGAGCAGAAAAAGCAAACAGTGGTGATTTTCCTATATTTTAAAGGTAAGACTGAAAACACCCATCCACCATCCAAAACACCCACCCAGTTATTGTGTCAGGTAAGAATCAGTCTCATCATGCGTTCTGCAGAACCACGGCTTCATGTCACTGATGAGCCGTTCGGCCCACCTGCCTCGCTTTTCGTTTACCCATGATTGATGCCACAAAGTTAGAGCCCTTTTCTTTCATCTACAGCTCCTCCCTACGTAAATAGACTCGCTTTTGTTCTTCAGGAAGTAGCTGCTAGGGGGACCAAAAGTGCGTTATCTATCATGCTGGCTCTGAGACAGTATAGTATAAAGCTGCTATCCGCAAAGCTCCTTACCTGTTTACCTGCGTGAGACGCCCTCGGTATGACTCCTTACTAAGAACGCCGGCCAGACTTCTGAGTCTTATAACTGCACCGTATATGTCCATTGCGCTCATTTTGCTCATTTTGCTCTTTTGCTCGAGGTGAACCCTCAAGTGTTGGTCATAAGGTGGCTGTAAGTCGGCACTCCCGCAGAAGTCTTATCCACTGGCGCTAGAACCTGATCGATGAAGTTCACCTTCGAGTCAATCATGAAGTCAAGGAATATTATTCAATGTATGCTAATAATGCCAATAAGAATGGTATCAATAATAATAATAAATTGGAAACGTATTGCTGAATGCCCAAAGGTTTCAGGTTTTTTAAATGGAAGGGATATTGGGCCACAATACTTCAAAGACGTGACTAACCCACAGATATTTGCAAATTAGACAAACATAGTTCAATAAATCCATTTGTATGCCAATCCATGATAGACAAAGCAAACTGTTCTAAATATTTCACATAGAAAGATTGGAGAGATGTTACCTCCGAAGAATTAAAAGCATTCGAAGGAGTTGTACTTAATATGGGTCTTATTGCATTAAATAATTTGCAAAATGATTGGAGTAAATAAGGCAGCTCAAAATACCGAACTTGCTGAGATTTTCAGAGGAAAAGGTAGAACTTAATGTAGATTAGAGCCTATTCATTTCCAGATCAAAGATATATGAGAAGGTTGATCTTTATTCCCTTGAATCACGTTCAAGATTTCCACAGAGGGGCCTTTAACAAATGGACTTATACACTGACACCAGAAAGACCAATTCAAATATCATATTTGTAGTGGAATTCAAATCTGATTTATTTTGTTAGGGAAGTTAGTACTGTAATGTAATCAACGTACATAAAGTTGAGTTATTTTTCGTGAGTACCTGCCACTATTAGGCCTGACATCACGGTCTCACAGACAGGGTTGATACAATATGTCTACCACAACCTCTAGGATATGATGGTGCTGATCTGGTATAATGGTGCCACCTCCTTCATTAAATCACTCGCCTCCATCTCAACATCGGTTCAACAGGTTCAGCGGACGTCTACAACATCAAATAATTCAGTGGTGCGTCTGTCAATTTGTTTCATAACTTCACTTCACCTAAGACTGAAGAAAACAACGTCTATTCCGCGTCAATTCCACCTTTCAGTTTCCCTACTCGGTTTCATATTCAGACTCCACTCTTTTCTCCTCTCCCCATTTACACGGACTTGGGACCGTCATGAGGTAGAACTTTACGTTCTAAGGTAGAACCTTAGGTTCTAAGGCTGTAATCAAATTACAGATATAGAAGGGACTAGATAACACGTAAACTAGAGTATGATCCAAGTTCTCCAGATTATTCGTGTCCTATCGCAGCCATTATAATCGTTTGCTTCGGAAACTTCTGCTCACAGAAACACTCCGCGAACCCGCACATCTTGGTCATTCTGTTGCGTTGTAACCTGAATCCCACATATAGTCCTCAGATTTTTGTGTAACGCCTTTTGTAAGATTCATAACCGAGCACTTTGATTGCCCTGAAGAAGAAGAACGGCTCTAACATAAAGCGGAACCGTAGCCTTAGCAAGATGTAAAAAACGGAGTCCTGGAGTTGGAAGACCTCCTTAAAGGGTATCGTGATAAACGGAGGAAGGTCGATGATAGGAGATCGAACGATCAAATTGCATTGGAGGCGGGGTTTCAGACGGCTCTGACCAAAACTACAAAGCAAGAAGCTACAAAAGCGCCTTAAAATTGAAAAGCGATAATCCCCCACAAAAAGTGAAATGGAACGAATCATCGCATGTAACCCAAGATACAAAGATTAAGAAGCATCGAAAACGTATTGGGCAGGCACGGCTGGTTAGGCCCACGGATAGTAGATCATATGTGAATGTCTTGCGAGAAATCAAGTGGGCAGTAAAACTGAAAAAAATTCAAAACTGGCCAGCTCGCTCAGGTGAGCTATTGGTTGAGCGCGGACTTGATGCAAATAATAAATTCGCGTTCCGTGACGCAGTCAAAAGAGCTCTCGGAGAAAAACCAACCGATGCCTTAAATTGAAATTAAAGGCAAAGACTGCGTTACGGATCTGCACGAAATAGAAGACGCCTTAAAACACGATTTCTCGAAGCTGGACGAAAGTCAGGCTTACCAAATCAAACAAGAGGGGTCTACGCGAGGCCATAGTCGACCGCACAGGGAGGGAAGCAGAACAGCTATTAAGGAGGGGTAAAATCAGAAAAGGGTGCGTTATTTTTCGGATACGGTGAAGTCCAGATCCTCTCCCGTGTTTCAAGTGCCTTGGATATGGGCATACCGCACAGGCATGTAATGGAACTGATAGAAGCTCCTTGTGCTACGATTGCGTCAAAACAGGGCATAAAAAGAAGGAGTGCACAGAAGAGGCACACGGTGTGGCCTGACAGGCGTATGGACCAAGCTCAGATGACTTGAAACACATTCCAGGTACAGAAAACTGTCGGGTCTTTCAAGAAGGCAAAACCAAGGCCAAAGCTCTTCTGCAATCATTCGCATCCTTGAAATCAATTTGCATCGAAGCATAATCGCACAAAATTTGTTCGAAAAGTTGTACTGAGATAGGCAAGCTGACTTGCTGCTGCGGAGCGAGCAACATTATACCAACATGGTATCCTGACAAATCTGATACAGCCGCCTTCTGAGTTCAGAACAGTGCTCACCTCCAAGCGCAGGGCCGGGGAGAGCAGATGGTTTTGTTTGGATGCGGTGTTCGCGAACTTCATTAGTTGATGATCAATAGCAAGGCTCGTTGTTGGTAGGATCTAAGTGAAAAAATTGATGTGAAGATAGTAAAATTAGAAAAAGTGAAGAAATTGACGGAACAACTGGGCTCACATCCAGTTTTTCCGTTAATTTGTTGTTTAAACTGCTCAAGGATTTTTCACTTTTCAGAATAAAGATGGTACATTGAGCCAGAAAGTCGTACGTTGAACCATGCAACGGAAATGAGAAGCATATGTACCATGAAATTAGTGAATCATTTTCGTTCTGGAGTCTTTTGCTAAGGCAAAACCTAAGCATATTTAAAACATACCTGCTAGAGGACACTTTCCAAAAATTCTGTAAACTGTAAGTAAATGAGAACTGTGTTGATCAGCAAAAGAAAAAGGAACCCAGATGATGCATTTATAACTCCACTGGTTAACTATTCGAGAAGCTCATCAGGGAGAGAAAGACAAAGTGAAAGAGAGAGAGAGAGAGGAAAAAAAGAAGCACGAGGTGACATGACGAAGTTATCCAAGCTACAGTGGTACGCTCACTCTCCGGATTGATACGATTTGTGTACCATGTACAGGATGGAAGTCGATATTACCTATGACGCTAAATTGATGGGTGGATGCGAAATTAGTAAACTTGCTAAGATCAGAAGTCTGGATGTAGTGAAAATGTGATTTATGTGATACATACATGTTGTGACAGTCTGTTAACCCGGACCCTATAGACTAGTGCTATAGGACTCCGGGGGCGCAGAGGGGCTGATGGTCTACGCTTCGGCTTGGTCCATTTAGTCCTTGGGGAATACCGTTCCCACGTACCTGAGGTGTGAGGAAGGTTGGTCAGTCCCTTGTGTCTGGAGCAAAAACTGAAAGTTTTTCTCGGACTGTTGAGAAACGCAACCTGATCAGAGTTTTATCTGAACAACGGGTTAGGGGGGAGTCAATGACAGGTTACTATCATCCCCCTACACGGTTGAGGAGCCTATTTTTTTGGCTGAAACGTGGTGGTTGTGGGTTCGAAGGCTAGAAAGTAAGGTGAGCTTATACCATTTGTCTTCCGGAATCCAGATGGCATTTAATAAATTGGGACTCAGGACTGTTGCTTGTCGCAGATCTTGAGGGTGTCGGTTGACCAATTATTTCAACTCCATCCGAGACCGTGAGGTAAGGCCTAATGGTGGCAGGTACTCACGTAAAACACTTCGACTTCGTGTGATGCTAAATATCACAGCGTAACTTCTGGAAAGCATTAATAGTTCGAGAAAATCAGAAAAAAAAAAGAAATGTTTATATCCGGTGTAGTTACGCTTATGTTACGTTTCAAGTTCGGTGTCATGAATGTCGCCGATTTGACACAATGGGAACATATTGTTGGCAATCCTGAATCTTTCAACGCGTTGATGTATTAAATGCGAATTTCGTAGAATTATCCCAGTGACTGGCATCTCGCCTACTATATTAGGAGAGTCTGCTGGGAATAAAGGTGGCATTTTGGTCTTTTTTTGGCAGAGATGTATGAAGCAATATGGGCTGTAGCAATTCAATGTATCAAATTCGTTCGGCTAAGTAAATGATGTCGCGATATTAGCCCTTGAACGCTCTATCGAGTAAGTGTAAATCATACCAGAAAAATTATAATAATTATTATTACTACTACTTCCTCTATTATTACCAGAATAATTCATGCAGCATAAAATTTGTCGTTAGACCAGCTAAGCTAGAGTTTCTATTCGCACTTTTCAACTTGTTTTGTCTTATTGCCGCATGGATCTCTAGGATCTAATACTGTGTTCGACTTACTGAATTATATTAGGTTTGATTCAAGAAAAATTAGGTAGAATGGGAAGGTTTAATATATAGAATCGGAAAATTTTGAACATTAATGTAATACAGGTTAAAAATAGAAATCTGTCATAGAAAATGTTTCATTCTAAAATATAATATATATTCAAAAAAAAAGAGAGAAGAAATTCCAGTATTAAATAGCCCTTATGTTGCAAACTGTAACACAAGGTTAAAGTTAAGCAGATAGTGATGCTTAGTCCTTAATGTTCATGACACTCTTCTAGTAATTCACGACGTATTCTCTGCCTGAATCAATGTTTACCGGACACCTGAAACACTATGAATACACTTTCACATCTGGAACACTTATTCTTGATGAAAATACTAGGGGTGAAAGTTTGTGTATTGATTCGCGTAAAGTAGTCGCGGGTGAAATAAACTTTCTCCAACAGCATCTTTAGATTTCTGACTTCTTTCTATTTGCAGCTGCTTTGGAAGTTATTAGTTAATAGTTTCCAAGATCAAGTCAAATTTTCTGTTTTTCTTATGCAAATGAAATTTTTTAAGGAGTCTATTATTTGCACCTTGAAGAATTTCTATGTATTGATAGTGTCCAAGTCTAATTTGTACCCAACCCGTCTGATGCCACTTAACGTTGATAATAAAGAAATTTCGTTTCTAGCAATGATTTCCTTTTGTATATTTATTCTTTGCAATCAGGCAACTATGGCAGAAGGGGTCAAAGATGAAGACTGGTCACTACCGCGGTTACCTTTACAAAACTTACGCGTTTTCATCAAATTTACCATCAACTTAAAACCTTCGAAATATTTTTGAAACTCAAACAGCATTTCCTGCTGGGAATAACTCTTTAGTACCCGACATTAGATTATTCCTGAGAAAACTAAGTAAATATCATTGAGACCAATCCTACAGATTTGCTAGCTTAAGCTGGACCGCGGTAAAGTCACGTTCAGCACACAAAGTGGTCATAACGTCATCTTATACGATGCAGATATTTAGACTCTTAAGTCGTTCCAAAGTGTATTAGGGCGCACCGCGACTAAGAACAAGAAAAAAAGATCAAGAACAAATAATGAAAATTGCTTGGTCTGCAAGGACGCTAGAAGATTTACTCATGTCCTCCGGAATATGCGACGATGGAATCATGTTGGACTCATAAATATTTTATGGGCTTGTTTGAACTCATGTTGTAATCATCAAATGCCGAGAAAAATGAAATTTTATTGGTTTTTTCCATTTCAGTTTTGTTTCCACCATTCATATTTGTCACCTGTTAAGTGACTCTTGGTTTCATATTCGCATTGTCTCACGTGCCGCAGTAACTCAATAGAATAATCGTGTGGTCGGAGTAAATTATATTGAACAATTTAACCCCAGTTTCCACGAGATATTTTGTTTTTGTATTGGATTGTGTATTTCAGACAAGCATTTTTCTGTTCATTTGCAGCCATGACCCTCATGTGTAGAAACAAATTTCAATATATAATTTCACAAAAATTCGTCGAAGTTTGTAAAGTTCAACCACTTGCCTTCATGCATCCTTAAATAATTATTCATTGGCTTGTTTCCCATTTTAGGTAACCGTGGTTTCAAAAAGAATTGGAATCATTGCTTGTTTTTATTTTTAGTAGAACCTTTAAGGACTCTTGCGTCTTTTGGTTGGAATTGAATCAAATGCCGGAATCTCTAAGAATTAGTTCAAGTCGCATGAAATGGTTAATAGAATGCATGAATGGAGTGCATCTTTGCATTATCCTTGCACGAAATTGTTTGCTATGCTGGGTTGTGTTTCTTCTTACTAAATCGATTTTTACCGGACATATCCTTGTATTCAAGTTGTCGCCTCAAATATTCCCATTCGCTATACACTTCGTACCTAACCATTGAGTGCCCGTGTTCTACAAATGTTTATCCAATTTAAACTTGGTTACATAAAGTCGACTGGCGAATGGCGCTCTACGTATCAAATGGATTCAGGAAGACTATGTTCGTGTTAGTGATGCCTGTGGTAGCGATGGTACATAGCAAGGATAGCAGCGATTATATCAACCAGAGGCATATTTTCCAATTTTGAACACGTTTGCAATTTCTGCTGAACGAAGCAGGAATATTGTTATCGTACAAACAAACAAAGGAATTCGTTGGAGGTATCATGGGGCAATGCTTGGGAAAATAACATGATACCGACAGCAGTAATATTTGGAAATTTTCTAAAATGGCTGGAAATATTTAATTGGAATTTATATGAGCGCTAACATTAAATAATGCTAAATGAAAGTATTTATGAGTATTAATACTTTTTCCATGAATTTTGAATTCTTAATAAGAGCGTCACTTCCAGTCTGATTATATTCATAATATATTTATTCAAACACGGGAAAGCTAGTCGGTAAGTTCAATTTTATAAAAGAAAATCCTTTAGCCAAGCAGAAGTGGGTCGCATGAAAAAGTAAAAAACTCCCCTTTGAACATATAATTTAGGCATACATTCAATGCACCATACGCAAAGCAGAAAAGTATTTCTCAAGAAATAACAACACAAAAACTTTACGAATCAACAGCGCATGTAAATTTTTACAATTGTATCATACATTACACTGCATAGAACGCTGTCCTTTAAGATGGTGGGTCACTTGTTCAAATCTCATTACCAATGATAGCATTTCAATTGATACATAAAGTTAACACATTGCCAAAAATATTGACACTGGGTGACGTGCTCAGCAAGGAGTTACACCGAAAGCGGTTAATACATGTGCAGAGACTAGTAGCGCTGTGAATTGCACGCGCATTAGGAACAGTACCTGGGATGGCAGAGCTGGTAATCGCAGCAGTGATACGCATCGCCTTCCTTGCGAGAGAGCGCAGAAATATTTATATTGGAAAGAGAGACAACACTCTCTCAGCAATTGGTAGCCAGACACAAGAAGAAGATAGAATGCACGTCTGGTACCTATCCTGGGGCCATTACTCAATTGAGGTATGGTGAGACCGATTTCTACTTCACTCAGCTCGGACATTGTTATTTCCAGTCGTATTTGCACAAGATTGACCGGTCACGGTCTCCTAACTGCGTGTTCTGTGCAGCAGAGGTGGATGACACCTGCCACATATTCATCTCTTGCAAAAGGTGGAATAAGCAGCGCGGTGCCCTCTTCAGCGAAATTGTAAAGCTGTTACCCGAAACTATGCGGAAAGCGGTTGCAAAACGGAATCATGTGGCACACTATGCTCGGGCAGTGCTGACACAGAAAAAAGTTATGCTGGAGCGTTAGGAGGCATTGGTGACTGAGGGATCTCTTTGTTAGCACTTTCCTGCCTCTCGTTTCCACTCCGCTGGAGAACAGATTCCCATAATCTGATCAATAAAGATTCGAATATTTTAGTATAAGAAGTGAAGAAAAAGGACTGCTATTAACGTTCGGGACACAAAGTGGGGTTATTTTAACCCCAATACCTTTCAAATGCGTCAATTTTTATGTAAAACACAGCTAAATGTATTGAATTTTACATTAGCTGGGGTTTCTGTGTATGTATTCTATTCAAAACATGACAGAAACAATAATTTATGGGGTAGATCTCAATTCTCATTGCATGGGTGAGGAGTTTTATTCACGTTAAATGTCGAAGGTTAACTCAGACTTTAGACAATAACAACTACAATAAACTCAATTTCGCGCCCACGGAAATACTCTAGGCATAGAAAACGGCTACCATAGTATTGTCATCCCGAAACCAGGTAAAGTTTACACCTTCCTTGCAAATTGTAGACCTATAAGTCTCCTCGCTACTCTTTCAAACATCGCCGAAAATGCAATCTTATATGGACTCTTTGACATTAGACGTAAAGGACGGAGCGCAGAAAACGGGCTTTATTATGTTTGAAATAGTGAAAGACTTCGGCAAAGTCTGCAATGCAGGACTAATTTTCAAAATGCATGAATACCATATTTGAAGATATGGTAACAACATATTCATTTCTCCAAGGCAGAACATTTCGAGTCAGAAAAGATAACAATCTTACTTTAACGTGTTCTTTCGAAACTGAAATCCCTCAAGGATCAACTATCTCACCTGTCCTATACAGCTTGTGCATCGTGGATCTGCCTCGTCTACCAAACAACGCACATCTATACCTTTACGCCGATGATACGTGTATTTTCTATACAGCCCAACAAGCAGAAGTCATCCCTTCAATACAATAATCAGGCAATAATTTCACGAGATGGAGATCACAACATCCTTCATCGCAACAAATGGACGAAGAATCGCTACTTTGGACTGGAACTGTAAAATACCTAGGACTAACATTTGATCACCTTCTGACATGGAACGAACTCCTATAAAAACGACAAGAATCCTTGCTGGATGCTTAGGAATCCTTGCTGGCTTGCAGCCCATCCACGAATTCAGTCGATTTAACCTAAAAAATTCTCATTTGCAAACATGGCGCAAGACCAAGTTTACACTATCGCAGTATTGAATTCTGCCGGTTATCAAAGCCAAACGAGAAAGCACTCCACACATTGCAGAATAGGTCTCAGAGATAGATCGGTTTAATTCGATACTATATTAGTAACGAGGATATACACATGGTCTTCAGGCTCGAGACAATAAACAATCATACGCGACCGAGCACTCAAATTCTTCGACAAAATTGACAGACACCCTAACAAAACCATTGAATTTTTCAAGATCCCAGATAAAAGACTAACATGAATCGTTCCAACTCCAGGATCAATTATAGACTAAGCAGGAACCAGTGTAAATTCAAGATTACCGTATGCGCAGGAATGCATGCAGTTAACAATGGCGTAAAGTGTTCTATCAAGCTGGCTCCACGAAACCAACTACTACACTAGATTTTTGGCTACTACTTAGAGTTGCTAATCCGGATTTCCTACTTCAGCTTGAGGCCTTTTTGGGTATAATGTGGTTATTGTGGTCATCCAGAATTTCAGAAAGTGAATTCCTTTAAGAAATAAGCTTAAACGGACTGCGATAAGGATGATGAGCTTACATATATTTCTTTTTTTCCTCGAGTTCTAGCGAGCCTCTAGCGAAGTTCTAAAAGGGCCTACCGCGGTTCTAACTGGCTCACTATACACTGGCCAGCGCTATCGCTATTTGTTTTGGGGTGTTGAATCCTGTTCGAGTGTGGGTCTTTAAGGATTGCGAAAACCTTGTTATGTTGGATTGGGTTGTATCATATGATGATTTTTGCTAATTCAAGTATGCTATATAGTGAGTCTAGGAGGTCTTTGTTATTCTTAATTAATATACCATTTATTTTTTTATAATGAAAAAGAATTTGAAATTACCGCCGAATTCATCATACCTTGTGCATTCAAATACTTCATGACTTCAGATGTCTATTTTCTTCTTGGCATCGGTCTGACGTTATCCCCTTTATTTTGTGTTGTTTGTTTATTAAATGTTCTGTTAACATGCCGTCAATTTATTGTTTTGCCGGTTATTGATGTTACGTTTCTTTCTCTGTAGAACCAAGTTTTTTTAAGAGTTCCTTAAGTTTTGTGAGTGTATCTAGCGGCTTGGTTTGAAGTTGCAGATAATACTTGAAACTTTGTTCTGCCAATTATTAAATTAATTAATCCTAAGTCAGATGTTGTTTAGGACTTCATCTAGTTCTGTGTGCGTGTTAATGGGGTTTGAGAATGCTTTATTTTGGGCTTTCTGGGGCTGTTGGCAGAACTGAAACGCTGAATATTACGGTGCCGCGCAAAATATACTGCAGTTTTGCCAAAAGTCTCTCCCATTACCTCAATAATCCCCAATAAACGTTGAAATCCTTCACCTTATGTGCAGGCAGCATAATAAGTGGTAATTTGAAAAATTTTTTCCTCCGCGAACATATGTTGTCGAACAATAAGGCATACGCAAGAATTGAAGCTTTCGTATGAATTTATTGTTCCCGTGTAAGCAAATCATCCGTGGTAAGATCTGCGCAGATTTCTCGAAGCAACGGTTGAACCTGATCATCAAAGGCGGGGGAAGTTTGTATTCTCCCAAATTTTCCCTGTGTTTAAGCACCAAGAATCAGCACCTTCAGGACAATTTTTTCGCTGTGGATTATTTTGTACTTTGTTGAAATTATGTGGTAATACGTCGCCCAAATAGCATGTCTCACATTTTCAATAGAATCAGGATTTCGGCGAACAGCCAGCTTGTAATTAGTAGATAATTTTTGGATAATTTTATTTGTGAATGCAACAGTTTTTACTTTCAGTTTTTCAATTTTTTTTCGTGGCACGTTTTTCCACTTTGTTGGAACATTTGTTGATTTTTTTAATAGATGCAGAATTATTTACATTTCTTTGTTACCTCGAAATCTTCTATTTTCTGCGATCTGCTCTCGAATTGTCATATCTTGTACTTTTTTTTTTACCATTTTTCAAATTTGTATTATACTATGAAATAATAATCGAAAATATAACGTTATATGTAGCTCTCGATATGAAAGACAACCTTCGACTGTGTTCTGACTAAGAAAAATCTTACAAGAAGCATAAATTTATCGAAACGTACCGTTGTACTAAACAGCTGCCGAAATACTAGCTTAGTGCGTTCGTACATACTCCATTGTGCCACATGATATATATTTCTCGGCTTTCCTTTTACACTAATGCTATGTGTTGATAGTATATAGTAGTTTTTGAAAAAAAAGACCCAGACAGTCCCCTTAAACTAATATTCTGCAGGGCGTTCCTAAATGTTTCTAGTCTGCTGCCTTAACCGAATGTTGTGTAGGGCATTCCTTCAACCACACAAACCATTTCATGTGTCCTACGAAAATTTTAAGGATATTGCTGTCAGCGCATCATAAAGATAATTCGAAGCATTTGTTTTGTCGGTTCAAGTTGTGAAGATGGGAATTGACTCTTGAATTTGATATCCAGATTGCTGTGGTTGTTTAAGGCTTAGGTTTCCGCTTGCTTCTAGTATCTAAAACTGCAATAAAATTTGCAACAATTTCAAGAATTGAGGATATCTTATTAAATATAAGCTTCGTTTCATATCTAAAGGGCATATGTGGGTGAGTATCTGCAATGCAATTATGCATCTGTTAACATCTGCTTGAACTTATTCGATCGTTTTTTTAACTCTATTTGAATACCAAATTGGCCGTAACTGAGCTCAATTATTCTAATTTATCGCCACACATAAAGCCATTTTTAATTGCACGTTAGTAAATAATTAAGCTGAAGTGCAGCATGGTATTAAATTTGCATAACCATATCAAGACAATTATTATGGAAACAACGCTGGTATTAACCATAAGTGTATGAGAAGCGTTGCTTACCACATTGCTGTAGGTCCACCCCAGCAAAGTGGAGGCTGAGTGGTTAAAGCTTGATTTAAACAATCCGATAAGGCTAAGAATTAAATGCCAAGTATGGAAGACGGTCACACCGAAAAAAAGTTAATGAGCGAACTTACAAATTGCCCAACGTTTTGTCGTTGTTGTCTCTTTTATTTTCTGAACCTTATCGCGAAATCATTGCATTTTCCATTCAGGTGAATACTTATTGTACTTGCTCGTATGAGAATATTTATTGGATTTAATGAGGTGAATATTTTCCTCTACAATTGTTTCAACTTTAGAGTTGCTGAAGTTGCCCATTGCGATTTAGTCTAAAATGGGCTTTTGTGTGCTCTAAATGCATTTGATTTGAAGTTCCCCCGTTTTAGAAACTGGAAGGAATCATATGCGATCACATCTATTTCAAACGCAACTGGAAGCGAAAAAGTCTAATCCATTTTTTTATTACACTTCGAATGAGTAAAGCTGGTACCTCTATCACCCACCACATTCCCAAGTGCATTAAATTTCCGTATAAACTGCATTTGGCATCGCTGGAACTGAGAAATCCCCAGAGAGATTGCAATCAGTGGACAATTCTCACCTGAAATTACCTTTAAATGGCAACGATGAGAGACGAAAATATGTTCACGAGTGTAATTTTTAATGTTAAAATCTTATAACGAAAAGAAACGGAAAAATTGTCTTTCGATGTTGTTAATTACTTGAATGCAACATAAGCTAGTGCAAGTCGAGGCAGTTCTGCAACGCTAATGCAACAACTAAGCAAGATTATGGCTAAAGCCGGAGGTCCTCATTTCGGACCGTAGATTGCATGGGTCTAATCGGAGAACTGATACAATTAGCACGTTTTTGAGCTGCTCCTGTTGCTTACGTTTTCCATTCACTGTGTATCGTGTTTTGCATGCTTGCGTTTTTCCATCGATAAGAGGAATTTTTTTACGGATAGTAATGGAATTTTTGGTATTTTATTTAAAAATTGTATTATGCAATATTGAAGAGTAATTATCAGATGTGTTAACACTAAAATAAGGTTATATTCCACGAGGCAGCATATGTTTATTGAAGCGGTGAATTGTACCAGTTCACACCTTTTCAGACATCTTCAAAATAAGCCAATTCTCTTTCCCTTTGATATAACTTTAGACCGGCCAGATTTTCAGATTTTAAATATTGCGTTAGTAGCTAAGTAATTGCTGATTTCAGTTAAAGATGGCTCCCACTCTCTTTTTATATGATATCCTTAAATGTCATGATATGTTGATTTATTAGTTGTCATCCTCACTTAGCTTTAGAAGTTTAGAATGTATCTTACAAAGCACATCAGAGCTTGCGAACTATTGCTTAACGATGGTACCTAAACATATTTTATCTGGTATGCCATTTCCAACCAGATGCCTGTGCCCTCCCCCCCCTCCCCTTGCCGTCTTTCCAACGATATTGCGGGACATTGTTCTCTCAAACATTCCTGCATTTGCTTCATTTTACTCCCGTATTTGCGCTGCGTAGCCCACAAAAATGTATCACCCACGGTATTTACAATTTTATCCGTGACCGGCACTGCTATTCTAGTCAGCTGTCAAAACAAACGCGTCGTCTGTTGTTCTGGACTCCTTTTTCTATGGGCTCTTTGTGCATACTCGAAACGCCGCCAAATATCATGTGCTGTGGAAATAGTTTTATTTTTATCCTTTGTTTTTGATTTCAAAAAAGGCAAAATTACTTCAAGAAACGTCTGATAATGAAGTTTCAAATGAAAAGCTGAAAGCAACAGGTTCCTATTTCTACCAATAGGGGTTAATTTATCGAAAAACCCATATTAAAATGAAAAAATTAAGTGATGTATGATGACATATGGTACGAGAGTGAGCACAAAGAAGAATCCAGTGCTAATTACGAAGGTAGCTCCGGTGGTATGGAGGGTCTAGGCATTATAGAAATTTTTAAAAGTTCTATTAATTTGAATAATGCTAAATATGCGTATCAAATCGGTGAAGGGGATTAAAAAACGTTTATAAATCTATCTGAGGCCAAGCCCTTTGACGGTTTTAAAGTTAAACGCTTGAGTGTGCTTTACATGTCGGCAAATATATGGCTCGTCATCTTAAGGAGCTCAATATCTCAAGAACGAAAAATAAATAAAATTGAAGAAAAAAAATTAGAAGAGTAGCCAAAAAAAGATGAAAAGCAGCAAAAGGAAAAAACAAATCGCAAGAGAAGAAAAAGTAGATGGAATCCACCATCACCTCCTCCTGTAAAAACCCAAGAGTTGACTGGGAAAATAATAAAGAATTTGTCAACATATTACGGATTCGTTATCCGAAGAAATTCAGATTCTGAAGACGGTATGAAGAAGGAAATATGGGCTGTATTTTACCATATAACCTTCACATATGAAAATCCGCAGCACGATTATTGCAATCCGGATGGGTGCAAGTTTTTGAAGACGCAAAAAGGAGGCATCCCCTACACACATAAACCAGCCTTAAATGCGTTTAAAAACTACTTTAAAGTCGATTTTCTCGAAATGGTGTTTCGCATTTCATTTATGCTCATTTACTTTGCCTTGCTCCAACATGTTCGATCACCTTCGTTCCATTGCGCTACGCACACATATAGTATATAAAAAAAAATTAAACTACGAGGGTGGGTATATAAGTACTTAGAAAAAAGCATTAAAACAATTTTTTTGGTAACTTTTTTTTTATTTTTCAACATAGTCACCTTGGAGCTCAATACACTTGGTTAGACGTTACTTTAACTTATTTAACCCGTCAGAAAAAAAATATTTTGGAAGGTCCTTAAAAAAAGAATTTGTTTGATCGATGACTTCTTCATTTGAAAAAAATGATGTCGAGCGAGCCAGTTTTTCACGTTTGGGAATAAGAAAAAGTCACTGGGGGCTAAATCTGGGGAACACGGTGGGTGGTCAACCAATTCGAACTTGAATTCTTCAATTTTAGCTATTGATCGTGAACATGTGTGAACACGGGCATTGTCCTGATGAAAGAGAATTTTTTCTGTTTAAATGAGGCCGTTATACTATAATTTTTTCTTTTAGTTGGTCCAATAAAGATGCATAACGCCCCCCTGTTATTGTTTTTCCTTTTTCGTAATAGTCAATGAGAATAATCCCAGGTGCATCTCAAAAAACAGTAGCCATAACCTTACAAGCTGATTTTAAGTTTTTTCCTTGTTTGGACATGGGTCGCCTTTAACAATCCACTGCTTTGACTGTTCTTTAGTCTCAGGAGTGCAGTGGTGTATCCATGTTTCATCTACTCGTAAATAAAAAAAATGCACATACACAAGTCAAAAAAGGGAATTGAGTCGGTGCTTTAAAAATCATAAATAATAAGTTATTTTTTTCCTTTTTATTACTTATAGTTATTTCTTTTAAATGGTAGAAATAAACATTTCCGTTTACTTCATTTTCTTATAATTATTTGTATTTGTGCGTTGTAAATCATTATATTTATACCAAAAAACTATAAATTCATTCAAGAAATTTTAATTTTATTTTTATAAAAATATTTATTTTACTTGTATATTTCTCAAAAACTGTTTGACGCCTGACATTTTTTCATTAGTTATGAATTATTTTGTTTTTTTTTTCTATTTCAAACTACATTGGTTATATTTCATATTTACATTTCCTTGTTTCGCGTTCAACATCAATTTCATTCAAATTTATTTCAATTTATTTCAATCCGACTTTTCGCTCAGTCTACCAACCTGCTTGAAAATAAATTTAATTTACCACTAAAATAGATTTTCATGAAATAAATATTGCTTTGCTCAGTTTTTTTTTCATTTCTGTGTCCTTTCTGTTTAATTCACCATCCAAAACAATTTTCATTCAGAAGTTTGATTACGTTTTATAGCGCTGATAGCAATTACATATGTTGGCTGGTGGACTATGATGTTTTATGGCCCGCAGAATACAGAATAGCAAGCGCATTTATTGCGTTCACGCATTGGAAAATTCTATTCCTGGCAGAAGATACAATACGAAAAAGATGCATTTGAGTAGCATGCAGATGTTTTTGTAAATAAAGTACAGAAATTCAATACAGACGACACGGCACACAGCTACAAAGCTGCGTGAAGCAAAAACAAATAGGTCGAACAGAAAGGATCGGGACTTGAAGCTAAACAACATTTCGAATAATTGTCTCATCGCGTAGTTTAAATTTCAGTCAATTTAATGAATTGAAGTGAATGGGAACGACAAACACGGGCGTTTGAAGTAATGAGTTGCCGTTTTAAAGGACTCGCCTGAACATTGTTTTCTAAAGCAGTATGCAGTGCGTTATATGTGACTCATTCACAGATTTGGCAATGTTGAAATATACTTAAAGTGTATCAATGGCGAGATTCTATTACAGTGGATTCTGCAGAAATTTGAATTCGCGAGTATTTCACCTTGGTCCAGTGCAAGGTCATTGTTTCCCATTTCTTGTAAAGAGATACTAATTAAAAAGAGATACTAATTGACAAGTAAGGTCCTTCTCAAACGTTTATTCTGGCGGATACGAAACTCATTTATTTCTGATACTCCAAGGAACAACGTCACCCTAATCATCCATAAGCGAGAAGGATACTACTCAATGGACCATTTCTCAGTAAACGGACCTATTTCGCAATACTCCGTGTTTTGTCAGACAAGGATGGATTTTTATGGTACAGAAGTTGTTTGTTGGTTCTCTGAACCACGTTCCGTCGTTTCCCGTCCGTTTCCTTGTAAGCTTCACATACGTGTTGGTACGGCGGTGTACAATCTCTCTTACTGCCAAAAACGTAAAAAAGACGGAATTTCGTGCTGAAAAAAAAGAAACAACGCTGCTCGATCGATACGATTAGGGGATTATCAGCTACCCGTTTCACAAAATCTTACCTCAAGAGTTCAGGTTCACTGAAGGAGTTGGGAAGTCTACCCAACTTCTAAAATCGAATCTTGGAAGTTCAGCTGCTATGATTTGTAACACCTAACTTTATATTCTTTTTCGAGTTTTCTAGATTTCTATCAACTAACACCTCATTCTAGCGTTTTTGCCTAATCAGGAGAACGCCAATCCCATTGCGTTCAGTGTATTCAGAATCTTATCTACGCATTAGGGCAAAGCGAATCACCATATGAGGAGGAGACCCTGCTCAAACGTTTGAGATTGCTTGATTGATTGTTAATCGATCGCTTATCTTTACACTTAGCTGGCTCTACCAACCTATCCTAAGAGTTTATAACATTTAGGTTTGGGGAAAAAGGAGAAGTTTCCTAATCTCCTATCTCCTATCCCAAGAATGCAGCAAATCACAAAAAGGCGGTGCTCATTTTAAATATAGAAGCACTTAAGTGGGTTACTTTTAAAAAGATTCTACATAGAATTTAACATAGACAGAGAATCTAAAGAGCTATCGAAAGGATTATCGGTTTCTTTGAATATTCTCTTGCAATAATGTAAAATAACTGAACAAGACAAACCTTTCTTCAGGAGGGTATCATAGAGACTACAGTCTTCGAATTCACTAAATAATATGTGAATCCTACTTTTGTGTATGAATGTACAAAAGCTTGAGTTAAAACTCCACATAGGCCCCATAATCATATGTTTCATCCACGGCGCTCTCCAATGAAAAATGTCAAACTGCCTCGTCAACTGAGTCTAATCAGCGCTTCTTGGTAGCAACAACTGGTACCGGTTCAGTATCCATACTTACCACAACTTTCTTAAGTTCGCCTGTCAAGACTCCTGTAGCGTCTGCAGTTTCATAACTGAGAGGATTTATGACTGGTCAAAAATTTTGTACAGCTCGTGGTTATACGTTATTCGCTATTGATCTCGTTCATGGCTTACTCCTATCATATGTCTCAGAGCGACGTCCTGAAGCGTTATTTTTATTTTCAGATGTTTGCGTCAGGGGTTAGGTCTCTCGGCCGTTACATAACATTGGCCTTCTCACCGCTTTGTACATTTAGACGTTTCTTCTGTGTATGCATCCAATCTTGAGAACAGTCAATACTGAGAAGAACATCTTATCAACAGTCAATACTGAGAAGAACATCAACTCGAATCAGAGAATCTTCCCAGAGATTTAACTGCAAAGACTATCTGCGCAATCAGGACAGAGAAGAACGTCTGCTGAGATCCTCGAATGGTACTGAGTCCACTAAGAGGGTTGTGGGCATTCAGCGATTGTTTCTAAGAGCTCATTAAGATGGATAATTAAGCAATGTCTTCTGAAAATGGAACTTTTTTCGAAGCAAACAATGGTGGAAAAAGCGAAGGACAGCAGCTGCTCATTGCACCCCGCTTATGGTGGAAATCTTTAATTATGTTTTACGCTGCCTTTCTACAGAAACCACAGATATACCGGGCACTCTATTGTCGCCAAATGTTCAAGTTTTGTGAGGTTAGCACTCTTAATACACATGATGTGCTTATTGGCAAAGCAAGGACAATTTAGAAGGATGTATTTTGTAATTTTCGTTTCTCCGTCCTAAACTCAATTAGCTTCATGGGCTTGGATTCCTTTTCGTCAGAGTGCGTACCTAAGAGATTTTCGCTTGTCAGCATTCTCGACAGCGTTATCACGCCATTTATTTTTTGTTCGAGGAGCTGTGTATCTATTCTTTTGGACTGAAGTTCAACAGAGGAAGAGTTCACCTTATCTTGCAGTTGCTACTTATATTTCAAACCACCTCTGTCTATAAGTAGGAACATATAACAGTTATGCTCGAATAGTTTCGGCTTTGCGGGTCTTCCTACAGTCGTAAAGAATAAGTGAAACCCCGTGGTTACAAGCAAGTGCCTGCAATATTCTTGTATTCTTCCGTTAAGGGTATATGGTGCTATCTTTGTGACCGATTTTATTGCAAATACTTCCGATAGATACATTTTGGTATGGGTCATCAATCTGCAGCCCGGTTGAATTTTGGATGATTTCGGACGAAGATTCCACGGCAGCTTCTCTTATTCGTTTTGAAGTTATCGACTTTCCTTCCAAATATGAAGTGCTGCCCAAATTCTCACTCTTTTTTTGCCGGTGGGTTGATTTTGTGTGGGATCCTTGTACCCACGATCAAATCAAATACTGGGTTGTTACTTGACCAAATAATGGCTGTAAAATCATGAGAATCATTTTAGTATTGAATGGAAGTAGCGCAAGTAAATGCGAAAATCGACCCGCAGCAAACAGAACTACTCATATCGAAAACTGCTACTATCATTAAAATAAACTATGGACTAGAATCTACTATTGCTGAAACCCCTATAACATAAAGTAAGATAAAAAACCATTAAAAAAATGGCCCTAATTTTTTGTAGATCCCGATGTCTAATTTTAAAATTTTCTTTAGTTTCTTATGCGACTTTTTGTTTTCTTCGTCCATTTAGCTTCCTTCTTTGGTCAAATTCCTCAAGTTCATTCGCATTGTTTACGCAATAGCATAAATTCTATGCAATGAATGGTTGAAATCGAACAAAACAGGAACATTTTTTTGTACTATATCCCATCTAGCTAAAATGCTCTAGATCAAAGCTTAAGAATACGCACTCTTCTAAAAGCAAAAGAACGTCCAGAAGAAGGCGCGTCACGTTTTCTGGTCCTGGCAAGCTTTTCTCGAAGTCCCACAATGGGAAGATCAATCCAATTTTGGACACTTTTAAAGGGACAAAATTAACATGCTTGGTCTTTCAGGTCAGTGGTAACTCATGCACTAGCACTAGATAGTCATAGTAATATTAATTGCAAAAGAAAAAGCTAAAGGCAAGCCTCTAAAAAAATGAAATAACGTTTCTTACTTGAAACGTACGCACCTTGTTCATAAATACTACCCTCAGAGCCCTAAATAAAAACCACCCTCAGAGCCATAAGTAAACCAGTTGAAATCTGCAGAATTGGAATCTTGGTGATCCACGAAAACAAAAACTCTTGATCAACGAGAATTGTCAATCATTTTATCACTGAGACTTCTCTTCTTGAAGACACAAAAGTGTAATAAAGGATCGGAAATCGTAGACAAAATCTTCAAAATTTTAAAAGAAAGGTTTCCTGCGAACCCAAATATCCCAAACGATTGACAAAAGAAAAACATAATCTGATTGATCTATATTAAGGCGACAGGTTATCCTGCGAAAGTTATGGAGAGGTCTTTCTATCATGCACGACCTACAAAGTTTTCAGTCAACTTTAAAAAAATCAGCCCAGTCCATTTGTTCAGAAATTCATAGATCAAAATCGAGAATAAACAAAGTTGAATACACCGTTCTTGACTAAGGATATTACACAAGAGACCGAACTTCATCTGTTAAGCAAATAGAGCGTACGTATACAAGTACCGATCGAACCATCATAAGTCCATACTGTTGTTATTCTGTATCATCTGGTGAGTGAAATTCTTCGAAAAACCCTTCATTTGAGTAAACAATCCGCTCTCAACCGTGTTCTCAACTTCACGAAGCAGTTCCAGGAGCCCGTTTTGGAATTGTCTTCCGAGCATTCTTTGCAAACTGCCTAACTTGATCCTTTATCAAATATTGCTGTACCAGATTCGGTGCATACTTCTGGTGGTGAAGCAGCTTAACATTCTTAAGATTCTCGCTTTCTTTTTAGAACATAGCCATAGAGATCATGGTTTCGTCACTGACAGGATGTTCTTGCCGATTTCAAAGAACAAATTCTACAGTTCTGATAGCAATTTTGAATGAACTTGAACACACACGCGAATCATTTCCAAATACTCGGTTAAATTTCTCCACACAGTCGTTTTTCGTATTTCAAGATCACTTTCTAATCTATGGTTGGGCAACAGACGGTCTCTTTCAATCACAAGTCGCACACGGTCGCCGTTTTCTGATGCTATTGAGTTCGAAGGTCGGTGAATGTGAGAATTACCAATCACTGACATGCGGCCATCTTTAACCTAGTTGTCAAGCATTTTCTTGCTTTCCATTTACTCATAAACTCCTCTCCATTAGCAAGGAGAGCATACATCAAGCATTAGGAGAGCATACTCTATCAACAAAATCATGTGAGTGCCTGTTACGGCGTTTTAAAAGTGCCTTTTACATCAGTGACAAATAACGCAATGTGAGGCCATTAAGGTTTCAAGACGCTGAGTGCAAGCATTACTGGACCAAGATTCATGCCAAACTCAAGAGGAGCTTGCTTAAATCTTTGTTATAACTAAACAAAGGATTCAAACCGTCTCATGGATCTTCAGATTGGAACAAGGTTTTTTCAAGTGAGAACAACTCGTTTGGAAGAGTTTTTTGTAATGAATAGAGGCGCCCACCAAATGCGGATCCACTTTAACAATCGAAAGCGCAGAAAAACATGGGGTAAGCCTCGAGTCTAGTGAAATTGTCACGGAACGTTATCAACGACAATTGATCAAAGCTTAAATGCCCCTAAGATGCCAAAAAACTTGACAAAATGACAAAGCTCAGCCATAAATTGAGCTTAAGGAATCTTAAGGAGACACTGAACACCGATGTCCTACTTTAACCGCCGTATTTGCCAGATGCTGCTCCTTGGGACTACTCATTGACAATGAAATTTTTTAAACGTTGTGACCGTCTGCTAACTTCAAGATGGGCAATAAAACTTAGAAATTTTAAAAAACCTTTAAAACAACCTTATATTTAAGGTCGGTAGAAGATACTCGAGTATGTTGTTGTGAAGCGATAAAGATAAGCCTAATACTTTTAGGGAAAACCTCGTGCTAGAATGTTGGATTGATTTGATCCGTACGATTATGAAAAAGATGGAAAAGGATAATGAAAAAGAGGCTCTATACAAAATACTTCTTAACTTTGGAATGCCTCGAAAATACGTCGGCTTATAAAAATGTGAACGAAGAAACTTAACAGTGCAAGTGAAAATTCAACATTAGGTAACACGAAATATTGCCACATATTGTGGTCTAACAACGGATGACAGGCTGGCACCAACACTTCTTTATTTGGATGAAGATCGCGTTAAAAGTGAATACTGATCGAAAACAAAAGTACTCGAGAGACACTTTTTTCCTCACCCGTCACAATTTGATACAAAAATGATTTCCTTTTGTGGCGCCGGAGCAGCATTTCATGGGCAACTTTTTGATTTTTCTTTTAACGTTCATTCTAATCGGGCGGGACCCATTTAGTGAGTTTTTAGATCTTACGCATAGCTCGTAAATGTCTGCTGAAAGTTACCAGTGACACATTGAATGCTTCTGCTAATTGCCGTTCAGTTTGAGCTGTGTCACCATCCAATAATTCTGAAAATTCCTCCTCTGTGCATTTTTGTGGTCTTCCAGAACGCTCACTATCTCTCACATTGAAATTACCAGTTTTTAATTGTTTACATAACGTCTCACATGCCCCAATTGATGGAGCATGTCCACCAACCTTTCAACATTCGGTTTTTGGTTAAACAAGGAAAGCAATACGTGCCGCAAATGCTCTTTTTCAGGCACAAAATTCAACATGATTGATCAACGGACACGCAATTTTTGTGGACTCAACTTGTGTCTGTTTCTAACTAAATGTCAAACGATCGAATTGGCGTATGTGTCAAATGAATACGCTATGTACTTTTCGCTCGTGCAATCTCTAAGCAAAACCGGAAAAAATTTACGCATACACCTGGTATGGGAAATAGTTTTAAGTTTTTTGTTCAAATAAGAAAAACTACGCCTTTCTAAAAAAATTAAGACCGTCATCAAGAAATGCTTTTTTGCGATAATTCCGTGTTTTGAAACATACAAAAAATAATAATTTGAATGAGTATAACGATAGCGTTATATTGCCCAGTATTTGAGTAAACAGTAAGTGACACACATCCTTTTTTGAGTCTTACAGTGCATCCATAGTTTATTCTATTCTGAACAAATCCTTTTGTTCTGAACAAATCGTTTTTAGTTGCACGTTGTACATTTACACTTCAGTCGATCACCAATGCTGCCTTTTGTTGAAATTCGACAGGATTAGATTGGCAACTCTGTAAATTAAATTCCAGCTGCCGGATGATATCTTTGGCGTTCATTAATGTCCACACTGGCGTACGGATAATGCTTCAATCCTCGCCGTGTACGACCCCGTCCAGGAATCTTGCTCGCCGCAACATTCGCTGATTGTCTAAATTTAGGCCATTTATGCTTGTTTCGCCTGGCATCCAACTGCATAGTCACATAGGTGCAGCATAGTGTGTAATAATGTGCTCTTATGTGCCATGATCTTGGAATTGTTGCGTTTTTGATATGGACCATGTATTTTTCCTCATGTAACTTCATGCCAGTTCTGACGTCCTCGAACCACGTTGACTGCAACAAAAAACACACACGTATCCCGGCTGTATCAGCTTTATAAAGTCATTAAGCCCGGGAATTAATTTCCATGTTGTCTTCATTCGGAGAATCAAATTATTCCAAGCATTTCCGTTTGAGCTGTTGATTTATGTCTTTAAAGTTTAGGGCACAACGTTGTTTGAAAATTCCTTAGAAATTTTCTTTTAATTTTCCTCCGTTTGATAAAATTTATGTTCTAAATCTCGATAAGATGAAGTATTTGGGGGCTGTCAATCGAACGGATCTTAAATACTTTAGGGATTAGAAATTTAGTTTTCTATCCAAGATGTTCAAAATAGCATGAGCCCATCTTTAACACTGGATGGGATTTGATTTTAATCCAAGGGCATTGTGTTACTTTTCCTTAAGCCGTGGACGAAATAAATCTATTGGTGATGCAAACAACAAAGAAAATATGATGCAAAAAAGGTGTCAAATGGTTGAAGCGAAGAGATGACAATAACACGACAAACAGAAAAATTTGACACCTAAACAAACATTTATAGGATGTTGTTTCTATTGTTACATCCTCATTGTACGCTGGTTCCTTTGTGAGTCTTACTAATACATTGCAAGAAGTTTTCGCAAATTCACGTTGTGTATATCTTGTTACTGCATATTCTGATTATCTTCCCTATTTTCATGTTGGTATATCAAATTTTTTTAGGCTTTGGAGTGTGCAATATGTTTGTTGACTGTTTTCTCTTGATTAACCGAATGTGGACGTGATTTTCTAACCAATACAAGGTTGGAAATACGAACGCTCTACCATCCATCTTGAGCTTGGAGCCTTCAAAGAGTCTTCACTAGTGTCCTGTGCCCACTGCTGTGGTTCTACAGTGTTACGTCTTATCTAATTTTACATAATTGAAAAAGAAATAGGGGCGACGGGCGCCGTGTGCCTAGTTAAGATTTATATTACTTTGAATCTCGTCTTTTAGTGTTGAAATTCGAGCAGCTTCATATTTTCTCAATTGATTGAATCCGCCTTGTGCTTTTGTCGTTTAACTCCTTTCTTTAGTTGTCTCTTTATCTAAGCTCTTGTCCCAAAACTATTTATGAATGCTTTTGAAAATGAAGAGTATGCTTTTTTGATTTAAAGTTAACATCAAAACACAGGCATAGCCGGTCTGATTTCCTAGCTATGGTTGCCTTTTTTTTTTGTTTGGGAGGTGAAGACTATTTACGCCCTAAGTGTCGGACTCCCCCCCCCCTACTGGACTATCGACTAAACACCTCCCCTGTTACACCGAGAACCTAGCCTGGAACTGTTTGTCACATTACTTCGGACTACGCCTCATTAATCATCGCTTAGCGATGTCTTCACGCTAAAGGAAATCTCTCTTTCTCCACGGATGGATATGAAGGAATTGCAATTAGTAACTATAATATTGCGTTACAGAGATGTTCCCTCCCTTGCCAAGCGATCCATTATGTCCTTCTTTATAATGAGTACTGTCCGTACGTAATGCGACACACAGTTCCAATTGTCCTTCGATTTCATCATTTTTCCCGTTAAATTTTCTGGGGAAATTACGCCAATTTTCTCCGAGAGATGCGAACGGAGTCTTGTGAATCTATTACACGTAAAAAACGTATGGCAGGCTTCATCCGTCATCCCCGGGCAGAACACGCAAGTTGGGGATGGTGTCTTTCCCATCTCATACAGGTAAAGCTGAAAATACCCGTGACCACTGAGTAGTTTCGTCAGATAATCAGTCTCACCATGCATTCTGTAGAACCACGGCCCCAAGTCACTTATCAGCCGTACGGTCCACCTGCCTCGCGTTTCGTTTTCCCATGTTTGCTGCCACAAGGTTAGGGTCCTTCTCCGTCCTCTCGGCTGACGGTTTCTTTCGCCAACTCCCCCCTACGTAAGTATACACGTTTTCGTTCGTCTGCAAGTAACTTAATAGGAACCACCCTCGAGATTACCAGCACTGCAGGTTCAGAGACAGTGTGATATGCAGCCGCTATCCGCAAAGCTCTTTGCCTCTGCACCTGTGCCAGACGCCTTCGGTACGTCTCTTTACTAAGAGCATTAGCCCAAACCTCGGAGCGATACAAGAGCACTGACTCCATTGCACTCATCAGTAGACGTCTTTTGTTCGAGGTTGGCCCCTGTGTGTTGGCCATAATGCGGTTTAGCGCCGATACCCGCACGGTGGCCTTATCTTCTGACGCTTGAACTTGCTCGAAAAAACTCATCTTCGAGTCAATCATCAAGCCAAGGTATCTGATTGATTCTTTTGACTCGATGGTCATTTCCCCCACACGAACCGGCAGAACACGAGGGATTCGCTTCTTTGTGAGGACGACAACCATGGTCTTTTCCAGCGCTAGGCTAAGCCCACGGTCTGTCATCCACTCGCTCGCTCGGCGTATTACCACATCCAGTTTGAGCTGCGTCTGTCCAACAGTACGTCCGGCGACTAGTACTGCTGCGTCATCTGCATAGCCAATCAGGCGTGACCCTTCCGGTAACTGCAGCCTCAAAAGCTCATCGTACGAGACATTCCAGAGGTCCGGGCCCAGAACGGAACCTTGCGCGACCCCTGATGTCAAATCAATTCTTCGCCGGCCTCCCAACGAGTCATAGATGAGTTTTCGATTTTTGAGGTAGTCTTTCAATATCCGCATCAGATACCTCGGCACCCTGAAATATTCCAGAGCACCAAGAATATCTGTCCATGTAGCAGAGTTGAAGGCATTTCTTACATCTAGAGTTATGAGCAGTACTATTCGTCTCGAGTAATGATTGTGGGCTTCTGCCTGCTGGACCGCGCTCACTACCTCTGCTATTGCACCAATTGTGGATCGACCAGCCCTGAAACCGTACTGCCGAGGAGACAGATCCCCGGCAGTTCGAATGGCTTCTCCAAGTCTTTCTCTAATGAGCCTCTCGAGTACCTTCCCAGCGGCGTTCAGCATACATAGGGGCCGATATGTAGATGGTTGCTCCGCGTTCCCCTTCCCCTTGTGGATCAGCACGAGCCTCGCCTCTTTTCAGCAATTTGGAAACACGCCCTGCCACAAACAGGCATTGAAAGTGGTGAGCAGCTTTTCAAGACAAAGTTGATGTACAAGCTGTATCACTTCCGCTGGTATACCGTCTGGCCCTGGAGCTTTTTTCGATTTTAAAGCTTTTACCGCATCATCCAGTTCGATGGCGGTAAAAAGTGGGCATTCTCCGAGACATTCAACATCTGCATCATCGGGACGAATAGGATGCATAGGAAAGAGCGCTCTAACAATCTGGTCCATTTTTTCCGTTTCAAGGACACAAGGCCTCCTTGCAGCTCCTAGTTTCCGTATGGCAAGCTTGTAACCCAGCCCCCACGGGTCTCTGTCGATGTCCTCAACTAGGTTGCGCCAGCAGCGAGCCTTGCTTTCGTTAATTAACGTACGGAGAACTTTTCTAGCCGACCTGTATGCCAGCGTTCGGGAGTGTGAATCGTCTCGATTTCTTAAACGTTGAGATTCGCGGCGGAGTTTGTGACATTCTCTCCGCTTTACGGCGATTTCTGCCGACCATCAGTGTACAGCAGGCTTATTGTTGCCTTAAGCAGTGCAAATATAATTGAAGTATCCTGCTCATGTGCTTGATATCCTGATCGACTGGGGGCTTGATGATCGGTAGAACTGCTGTACTTGTACGGCAACGACGTGTACTGTCTCTAGCATTGTCAAATCCATGAAGTCTCCTAGGTCTTGTTACTCAGCTTGTCGTTGTGAATGATGATCATGCTCGGATAAGTTATCCTAGGTTAAGGATAACTTAAGCTCCCAATGAGCAATCTTGACCACTTAGTGATTGGAAGCGGACTTTTAATTAGGCTCAAGAGTGACGACTAATCGAATAGAGGTTCAATCCAGAATATCCCTACGGTACCTAATACATCGACACATTGAGGCGCTTATTTACGATTATGTTATTTACGATTGCTTACACGGTTTTGGACCTGACCAATCACAAGCTGTTTGTATCCTGAATCCTGTATATATTTGCTATTTTTGTATTTTGACCATTTACTTCAATTTATAAAATTAAAAAGTATGAATTAGAAATGAAGATATATTCTTCAGAGAGTTTGCTAGCCAAGCCGTAGTCCCTCATCATACCATTGACCTAAATTCTATGGTCTCACCTTCTTTATTTTTGCTATATCTGGGCGTAGCTGCTGCCCTTGCTCGCCGCTCTTGTCTCCAAAGTTTTGTTGGGAAAATCAAGATGTGAATGCTGGAAATTTATCTTGAACTTAAACTCTAATCTTGTTGTAATTTTGAGAAAATTTGTCGATTACTTGCTTGCAATTCGATGATTATGGTTACCGTTTTGTAAAGTTTTGAATATCCCCTTGGAATGATGTTCGTGCTGCTGCTTCATGTGGCATTAAAAATTTTGTAAACTGTGCATAAGCCATTAGTTTCCAAATACGAACATGCCTTCTTTGAGTTTCCTGTGATCCGCAGAAGCAACTAAATTCTAGGGAACAATTTGTTTACGAACTGGAAAACCAATCCTTTAGGATTATGCGCTTTGAAAAAGTATTTGATAAAGCCGAGTTAAGCTTGAAGAGTTGGCAGTAAAATTCCAGCCGATTTAAAAACGGGTTTCAAGGTTTGTTTGAAAAAACTGACTGCACAAAAATAATTTATTTTTTTTCTTCATTGCATTGAAGTGTTCTCAATGCTGAAAAAATACTTAAAAAAATGTTTTGAAGCGATATTGAAATTATTTTTCAAGTTATAATCAGTTCTGGGTAGCGCGGCGTTTTTCAACGGTTCGAGGAAATCTGCAATGCGCCCCAAACTACTTTCTCTGTGGTGCTATCAGTGTTTCTCTAGTTCTGTATCCCTACCATATTCTAGGAACTAGGAAATAATTATCGCTGTCTAACGAGTTATTTATCAATTTCAGAAGTTTTTGGTAGATCAATTTTTCCATTTTCACTTACAACTTATAAGTGATTTATACCCTTGCTAAGCTAACTCAGCGAAGAGTCATGGGTGCGGAAGTTCTGATCAAATGTTTCGAGTACCTCGATAGTGAATTTAATATTTATAAAGAATTGTGGAAAGAGCTCAAGCTGGTTTCGAACACGCGTCCCTGCCGCTTCTCATCAGGTGCCAACTCACAGGCTGGGACGCGTCGATTGGCACTACCAGCTCAGGTGGACGGGACGCGGACGGGAAGCGGAATCGACGCGTCCCAGCCTGTGACTTGGCACCTGATGAGAAGCGGCAGGGACGCGTGTTCGAAACCAGCTTGAGTTATTTATGTTTAAAACTAATAATCAAATACTTTTATCAATCGCAAATCCCGTACAAAATATCTCATAAAATACAGAACCAATTCAGCTTAAATTAAAACCAAATCTGCAAAAGAGCATTATCTATTCGTTGAACCTACATAATTCTATATTTCCGAAAAAATTTGTTTATTATTGTTTAAACTGAGATTTTTTAAAGAATCGATTTGTTTTAATGTAAGAATTTCAATTTGTTTGATAAATTTTATTGGTTAACCAACAACATGTCTGTTTCCTCCGTAAAAATTAATTTCTTTTGTGTTGCTTGGGCCCGCCAGGCATTGCTATCTTTTTGTCCTCGAGGATGCGTTTCGACTGGATGCTACCATCTTAAGCTAATTCTGAGGTCTTCGAGGGATTATCGTTTTTGTGATATTCACCTGACGAACCCGTCTCTCCAACGGACTCGAAAGGTCCAAAAAAATGTCCTTCATTGAAGAGTAACAGCCCGGTCCATTTCTTGGAACTTTCTTAGTTACTATCTATATGCTTTAAAGATAGCTATAAAAAGCTTAAAAGCATCACAAAGGGCGCAGAACCAGCTGAAGATGAAATACGTTCTCGAAGAAAAACAAGAAAGCAAGGGCCGGCAAACCCGAGCAACAACAAAAAAATTTCGGCTTGCAGAAACTCAAAAACGAACAAGTTAGTTATTGCTCAATTTTTAAAATCAATCTTAGCATTTAGTGGCTTGTGTTGTAAAGGCAAGATGTGTCCACTCCTGCTACCTTCGTTGAAGCAACTCTGCTTTTGTTTCAATAAATTCAAAGCGCGATTCGACTCATTCGATCCGCGTTACGAAATTAAATGCTTTTCTTCTTTTACGAAACTACTTTCATTCCTCGCCAGTGATGAGGGCGAAGTTCTCAGGGTAGTTTTTTCATTTATACTTTGATGTATTGGTAATGGATTACTGTCTGCACGTTCAACTAGTCTTTACACTGACCATACGTCAAGATATTCATACTGAGCTAGTTTTTGGCTCTTATGTCGATGAGATAAATCGAGGAAAAGTAGCAATAATCTACATGATTTTTCTGTTCTCTCCACAACGTTGGCACCGAAAATGAGAAGCATCGATTTTCACCAAGTGACCACGCGTTCTACCAATGGTACTGCACGCGATACAAAATAATTTCGATACCCATGCCTTGGCAGTGTTTACTAAAGCATAATCAAAGTATTGCAAATGTACTGCATATAAAGTCTAGAAACGCAACAAAAACCTCTTAAATTGCGTTGCTTTGACATTTTCATACATTCCGGTGCACAATTGCTGTACGAAAACTAGTTCCAAATGATATTTCATGCAATGTAGTGAGCTGACAGCCGTTATGAAAGCGCAGTACTGCCAACATGCGCGAACTCGAAATCTAGTACAAATTCTGACACATGGATTGAATATCTGTGTTCAATGCATCAAATAACGTTCAGAAGCGTTCTCATCTGTTAATGTTCGGATGAGAGGCGGGTTGAATCGATTTTGTCAACTTATGTTATAAGAGATTTAAAGAGGTATCTTATAAAGAAGTGTGCACTATTCGCTACTCGAACATGACGTTTCATAAGGACACTTCTTTGATGTCTGGATCAAACTTGTTTTTGGAGATTCCAAGCATATCCAGACATTTGCATATAAATAACTATTATCCACTCATTGCTCTAGGCTTAAGTTGGAAACAGATTAAAAAATCTGCAAAAAATATCAGTTCTTACTAAAGCTATCCAATTCGTCCAGAATTATACTATGTTGATATGATTCTTCGTTTCGATTCGTAATAGACGCTTAGAGTTTCAAAATAGCATCATGCAATGGTGCCACGGAATATGATGAACTGGAAAGATTTCTCTATTGTACATGTAATATAATTTTATATTAGAAACGATTATTATTTTTGGGATTTTAATTTCCAGTATTCACTAGAGATATCAAAGGATAATATTTCTGTTTTTTTTTTTCAATCTAAATCTGAATAAATCAAACAAGATACAAGACATGAAGAGCCTCAAACAAATTATGGCGAGTCCTGTTAAACCACAAGGCAAACAAATATGCAATCATTTCAATATGCTATTCCTTATTTGCCTTGAGCATGGTCGTCTTTTGTTTCGGTGGGACATGATTCTATAGGTAAAGAACCTTCGATACCTGCGAGAGTGTATCTGCAGAATCACATTAGATCACTACTTTTTCTTATTTCATGCTTTCCGAATATAACATTGTAAATGATCGGGATGTGAAATTCTGAAAAGACTGGCTTTATTATTGTTTCGGTTTGGATTAATTTAATAGCTCTTCCTATCGCTCTGCAAAAACTAAACAGTTCTAAAGCCAAGGAGCACTATTTCTAAGCTAAGGAGTACATCTTGTTGTATGGTAGCTAAATGATTTTTCTGTTTGATTCCCCCTCAACTAAACTAAGAGCTTAGAAATTCACCTCAGGCAGTCAAACCGAAGGACTCACTGGGTTTCCGAACGAACATTTTTTTTACGTTTAGACAAAACTTGTACCTAGTAGTTTCGTGTCTAGACCTGAAAAGTTTCAGTCCATGCTTGTAGTGATTTTATGCGGTTTCAGGGTTTTCAAAATGTTCCAGTGAGCTTCATTTGATTAGGATGACAAAGCTTCGATTTTTCAGCCGTTTCCATCGTTTCAACTGAAGACTGTTTCCTTTGCTTTATCTCTTTCCAAAAAAATTTTCCATTAGAGCTAGTGGCAAAATCAAAAATTTATTCAATAACGAATGACAATTTCTGGATAACATAAAAGATTTTCTGCATCTGACAAGGCTGTCACCAAAGTGCAAGTCCAAACAGCAAGAACACTCCAAGGTAGTTTCTGACAAAAATAGAACGTAAAACCAATAGTAATCTTATTTGATATTGCGTTTTACTCAAAAATGTGATCGTGATGTTTTATTTTGAAAGAATGAAAAAAATGCATCGACTCAAGTATATTCTTCGAAATTCGTTAGATTTGAAGTTTTCCTCGGAGCATTCTGGCTGTTTTGTTTCCACGCTTTGACAGTTGCATTTTCAGCTATTGGGCAGTATCCTGTCAACAGGAAGCGTGTTGAGCTAGGACAGATAATCTCACCTACACAATATAGGCAATCCGCAGTTTTTAGGTTTCGAGACGTTCACCTAACTGTTTTGGGTGCAAGAAACTGGGGACCAGCTTAGAGAAGGAAGGTTGCTTTGATTGGATCATAGCATAAGTGCATGCAGCACTACTTCGAGCAAACTAACGATATCCGGCCAAAATTATTGGGGCTTGTTTGGATTGGTGAATTTTCTCTCAAAATAAAATAAGATTTCACATCTCACAGCTCCTGCGTTGATAAATAAAAATCAAAAATTAAAATCTATGAGAGGCTTTTCTATCTCTGTGTAAGGGAATTCGCCCGAAAGTGTTAGCACTGTATGTAATTATGCTATTGGCTGGATAATGAAATATATTGAAAATTTATACCAGCTTACGTATGCCTCTCAATAGGAGTTCAAAATGAGGCAGCGCATCTGTCATCATGTGGAAGTGTCAGAAGTGGATTGATCTTAGCCTTTGCATGATGCTAGTGATTGTATAACGAACTTACGTAAGGTTACGGCGTAACAGAACGAGACCTTACCTGGCATAATGTACAAAGTAGATCCACGCTTAACTCTTCAACTAACGAGGGATTTATGCGACATATGAAAGGCGTTTAGTGAGTATTCAAAAAAAACTGACGCTCGGTGCGGCGTAGTAGTAGTAGTAGTAGAGGTAGTAGTAGTAGAAGTTGTTACTGTAGTAGTAGTAGCATTAGTAGTGTTAGTAGTGGTATTAGGGGAAGTACTAGTGATAGTAATATCAGTAGTAGTAGTCGTAGTAGTGCTAGCAGCAGCAGTAGTAGTGGTTGTAGTAGAAATCTTTTCATCGTTGCCTTGTCGTTATTTTTCTCTACTCAGTGTTTACCTTAGACGGCCTTTATTTATTTAATATTTTAATTTTTTTCTATTTATATGAAATGATTATGTTTAGTATTCCGAATTATTATTTATACAAGAGGAAACTTTTATCAAAACCGCTTCTAAACTGAAACATAGATTAAATTAATTGCCCGTATTAGCTAATTTCAAACTAATTCTCCTTAAGTTGACAGGCATGGTTGGTGCCAAGGATATCTCATATGAATGCTGTTAGTCCAGTTGCATCCGTATGTCAAGATTTAATGCATTTCTTGCTCTGGTGAGTAAATTATCTTTCACGGGTTGATTGATTTACTTTACTCCAGGTTTTATGGTAGTCCTTGTGAAGAAAAATAAAAAGGGTCTTATCAAGTGCCATGTTGAGGTATCTGTTTTGTGTGACTTGAAGCTTATTTTTTAATATTTCGCCCATTGTTTCCAGCTTGCGACATCGTATAATATACTGGATTGGATCACCATTCTGATGCTGAACTGCGATCTTTTGTTTAGCAGTGGGTACAACGATTCAATCGACTTGAATCCCTTTCCGCTGATGCTTTCAAAATGCGTCCTTAAGGTTAGCATGTTGCCTAGTATCAGTCTAAGATAGGATAATTCTTCAGACCACGAGATGACTCGGGAGCCGTGATGGTTTTCGGTTTCTGCTGAAACATATGCATTTAGTTTTGCTGAAGTTTATTTGGTACTTTCGTTCACCTATGGTAGAACCGAAATAGTTTCTGCATTATTTGATCCGGATTTCGAACAACGTTGTTGTCGCTAGCGTTGTATATACATGTATTGTTAGCAAACGTTGCTATTTGGCAGTTCGTATTAGTTGGGATACCAGAGTATAGATGTTGAAGAAGATGGGGCTCAGACAAGAACCTTGAGAGACACCTGCAAATATATTTTTGCTAGAAGAGGTGCATCCCCAAATTTCAACTTGGTACTTTCTATCCTCCAGAAATGGTTTGATCAGATTGACCAAATTTAATAGGGGAATTGCAATAAATCATTTTGTAAAGTAGTCCTTACTGCCAGGCGGTATCAAAGACTTTCTCTACATCGAGTTCCACCATACCGACGGCAGATTTTTTCTTAAGAGCAGTTGTAACATATTTCTTAACGCGATAAGGTTGTTGAATGTCAGCTGAATGTCCATTGGAAAAACCTAACAGGAAAGAATGTTGTTCCTTTCCACAAAGCTAGCTAGGCTTCTGTGTTTAAGTCTTTCGAAAAGTTTTCTGAGAGTGTGCAGTGGATTGATCGGTCTATAGTTCGCGGGCATGATGGAAATTTCACCGGGCTTAAGAATTTGTAAAACGGGTGCATTTTTCAAAATAGCAGGAAAATACGCGAGTTTGAAATACGCAATAAACAGGAGGTTTAGGAAAACAATTCCTTTTCCTGGCATATGATAGTATATTTAATAGGTGTTTAATAGTATTCTAAGGATAAGTTGAAAGTTGAAAGCTTAGTAGCTTGCAAATGATTCTTCCGTTATGAAATGCTTGGCAGGATGAAACATAATTTAATATGAGACCAAAAAAACTGAATTTCAAGAAGCTTTGTGGTCGCTTTTTATATAACTAACATCACTAACAGCAATGCTGTTGTTATACAAAATTTAACTACTGAACTAAAATAAATTTGATTTGCGACCATATGAGAACGTTTGGGAATACATAGTCAAAGTTCTTCAGCGTTGCACTAACAAACTCATCGTTGACGATAATTTATAAATTTAGTCCTCAAAAAGCACATTTTCTTGCACAACTGCAATCCAAAGCGGAATGGTTCCTGCAAGACTAATAAGTTTGTATACACCTAGTTGCTTCAAAGGATTTGTTTTTTTTATTTTTGAATAAAACGTGCTATCAAAATGTTCCTCGACTGTAATTTTCAAATAATAATTCGCTTCGTTAGCAAAATTTTCAGATGAGATGACGGAAAATAAACGAAACGAAAGGACACACCTAGAACTAAGGGTAACGATTTGTCGCGAAATAAGAGGATAATGGAAGATTATAGATTCCAGACAGCCAGTATACAGACATATTGTATGTATGCATGTAACTATTGGTGTGAAACACTCTTATCCGGCTTGCACGAGGGCAAGCAAAAAAGATTTCATGTCACACGGTGAATTGAGTTCCACTTTTTTGTTCCCATCCTGACATTTTCATGATGCTCAGATATGGATGTATATACGAACATACATACTTATAGTTGGATGTACCAAGGTGAGAAAATCCTGTTCCGAACGATTTAGCACTTTTTTGTCGCTTCTTTACCTTTACTAAAAGACACCTATTGTCACTTATTTGTCGCTTCGCTGGAAACAGTCCAAATTGTAAAGGACTCTTATACAATTTGATACCAGGCATTTTAGGTAGGATTTAGATGAATACACGACAGTTGATATGGAAAATGTGTAGAGATTTACGGGTTTAGCTTGAATGTCTGAGCGGTTAATAGTCTCGTGGCGGGAATGAGTTTAGAAATATTTTTAATTCTGAATATGCTATTATTAAGGATTATGTTGTGTTTGTCTTGTCGGCTTCATTGTTTTTACATCACTGTAATGATCTCTACTTGTTTAAGGAACGCAACTAATAATTATCCTTTTTGTGTTATTGGAAGGGTATCCAATCTTGATTTTAGAAATTGATTGTTAACAAGGATCTCTTACTGGAATAGAGCCACAAAATTTTTAATATGGTGTAGACATCCCCGCAAATCAAAGTTTTCGTTTCAAATGTGATACTGTATGGAGATTTACTGAAAGTAGAAATTGCAACTGGCAATCGGCCTTTGACGAAATGTTGACACTACTAGGATATATATGGTGAATTTCCTAAATACATCCTTGAACTATGAAATCTTCGCTAATGTTTAAAGATTTCATTAATTTTATTTAATATATTTACGGTAGTCTTTCACTCATCAAATAATGTTCGGTTTCTACCCCAGATCCTTTGACATATGCCAAATTCTGTTCTTTTTTTATAACAGTTTCACAGTTTCACAATAAGAGTACCTTTTGAATAGGTCAGTTAAATTATTTGTCACATGATGGGATAGGTTAAGGATTGATATATTGAACAAATATTGGCCAATTGTTGTGTCTAATGAGTATTTTTGATATTTATATGCTACTCAGAACTAGAAAAAGTTTTCAGGACGAGGAAAATTTTCGCATGAATTCCCGTACCTGTGGATTATTGCATAGTAATCTCAGCTGCCAAAAAGCCATCAGGATAGGAAGAAGGGTGCAATAAGAAGTTAGGTACAAAAACACTTACGCAAAATTAATTCTTTTAACAGTTGAAAATAAATTATGATAAGCGAATTTTCATCACTTGTTACAAAAGCATCCAAAAATGAATGACGATGTAAACGAAATGCAGATTTTTATTCGCAGATTTTTATTTTATTCTTATTTACTTTGGAAAACTCATATGTTATCCGCTCTACAAGCATGAAGTACTATGCCAGTTTCAGTTTAATAGCACATCAAGGTTTGATCCGTACCTGATTCCTTAGAAATGGCAAAATATTGTTGCATGCGATGTTTATTGTGGCTCTGAGTTTGTACGTCGTTTTCAGAAATAAAAAAATGTCCTAAATGAGGTTCATCATTTTTGCTAGCTTTGCTTTAATTTTAAAATTTCAGAACCACTCCTGTAGAGTTCGTATACTGACAACATGTCAAGATCCTTCTAATTAAAATCGTTGTACATACACATTCGCCAGGCTAATTTACTGAAAAGTATTATATTTTGATTTATTGATTTGTATTAATTGTATTGACTATCGATATTCATTCTCAATGGGTACAAATATGCGCCCGCTGCTTACAAAAATTGACAAAAATTCTCAAAAAAATTGAATAGCTACTTCGAAGCGTTTACGCTTGGAGGGACCTTAATGGATGGCAATCAGGAGCTTGAAACTGAAATGCAGTATGTGAGTGAAAAGATAGTGATGGCTGGCGCAGATAAACTCAAATGTGTATAAAAAAATTGTGTGATAGTACCGGGTGTATGCAAAGGTTTTTTTTCCAGATTTTTGGTAAAAAAAATTCGTCATTTGCTTGAGGAATTTTTCATTCAAAATACTGGCCATGGGCTTTTACACATTTCGTCCATCTTCAGGTAATATATGCATACGATGCTAGAAAAACTTGTTTGTCTTGTGCAGGAAACCATTCGTCGAGCTACTTTCCAACATTCCGGAATCGCTGTAAAGGTATCCTACATGCGCGGGCCCCATTAATGCGATTTCGCTATGCCTTTCACTCGTCCTGCTGTGTGCGACGGGGCGGTCATTTTTCGATTAATTCGTGGTTTAAATTTATCCTTTATTGACGATACTGTCGTGTATTAATGGTTTCTGGTCCCGGCCAAACGCAGAGCATGGTCTTCTTTCCAAAGCGATTGGGCAGTGGTGTCTAAGGATCTGCTTCTCCAGGTGACGACTTCTTCCGCTTTGGGTTTTCAAAATAAATCCATTTTTCATAAGCTGTCTCAATCCAATGCAAAAACGAATTCCTTTTGTGGCATCGAAGTGACGTTTCAATAATTTTGCAATGTTCCATATGACGTGCATTCAGATCATGTGGAACGTATTTACCGAGTTTATTGATATCATTGCACGTGAACGTCTGCTCGTTTCCTGTGAAACATTTTATGCTTCTGCTAATTACCATTGAGTTTGAGTTGGGTCACCATCTAATAAATTTTGCAGTGCCTCCTCCCATTTTTGTGGTCTACCAGAGCGTTCGCCGCCTTTCACATTGAAATTACCACCTTTGAACTGTCGAAACAATGTCTCATTGTATGAGCATGTTCACCATATGTTTTTACTAGCAAACGATGAAATTCCACAGCCTTATTTTTCTGGTTAAACAAAAAAAGCAATGGGTACAGAAAATGCTCTTTTTCAGGCACAAAGTTCGACATTAATGATCAACACGATAAAACAAACACGCTAGTTTTGGCGGAATCAACTTGTCAGTGTTTGTAGCTGTGTGTTAAGCAATCGAAATAGCGTATGTGTCGAATTAATACGCTGCGTAATTTTTGTTGGTGCCATCTATTAGTCGAACCGGTCGAAAAACTTATGCATACACCTGGAATATGTAAAACTTGGACTATTGATTTTGACAAGTTTCAACAAAGTTGAATTCGTATTGGTTGAAAGTGAGTCGTAGCAAACCTGATAATAGGTACCCGAGCTCTCTGAAGATATCAACCAAAATCTCTGAAAAATCTGAAGATACCAATCGCAGATAAGAATGCCAGCAGGATTTCAGCCCGAAATCTGTTATGCGATTCGGGGTGTAGATAGAAATAATTGGACGCATATGAGTTTATTTCATCGTTTTGGTCAAATTGAGAAAATTATGTTGAAGATTAAATAATATGCTAAACACTTTTCAATTCTATTAAAATCGTTTGATTATTTGTCTCTATTCTGTTAATATGAACGCGAATGTTTACATTCCATTTTGCATGGCTAAGGATGCAGCATCTAGCGCTTTTCTGTTGAATTCCTTTGCTCCGAACAACTATAATGTTAAAATAGAGCATAGCGTTTCTCCAAACCAGAGTTGATTTGAAATTTTGAAGACATTGACAAAGACAAACAAATCATACAAACTCTACAAAAGCAAACAGATAGCTCCAGGCAACAAAAATGAAGTACTTACTCTCATATGATTTACAAACAAAAACGACATTATTACTCAAATCTGGCTTCATATCACATATCATGCAGACTGATGAATACATAACGCATGTGAGTATTTTCTATAATTCGGAAATATTCGATCGTTGACTCAGAGATTGCCAAATTAAATGTAAATATGAGTTTTGGAGATGATGCAAATACACATGTTAACTAGTTCCTTTGAAAATGCTGGGAGGAGGCAGGAGTTTGGAGCTTTATCAAAAATATCTAATAACTACGACTCTCAAAATCAATGTTTACTTAGAAAATTGAAGTCTCTGACTATTCTGCTCGTTGCTGATTTCAAAGGGAAATATTTGCAAAGCACGACAAATCAAGGATTTTATTGACAATTGCGAATGGCAATGAAAATGATATTAGATCCTCGTCATAACTTTGATGGAATTGATGCTGAATTCGATTTGAGGTGATTTATAGTAAACACAATCTTTAACGTGGAACAGCTTACCAGTTTTTAAATGGTAACTGAAGGCTTCTTGTGGTGAAATCCTATTCCTTGCATGCTACATTCAATTGTTCACTGAGCTCCCTAATTATCCTTAACTGTTGTTAAAGTGTTTAGAATATTCTCACCTGAAATATATATTCTGACAAATTTACCAAAATAAATGTCCCAAATGCATGGTATAACCTGCAGTCCTGCATGAAATATCAAACTATGAAGCAACAAATAAATGTTCGAAAAAGATACAAATGAAGTTACGATATAGGAATTCACATTGTATTAAGGTGTATGTACTCAAGCATTCATTTTTCAAACTAAAACCCAAACGTTTATTGTTGCTTTTTTACTTTGGAGGACGTTTTCCAGTCTCATGCAGGTCTCCTCGGCTCGTCTTCAGTTGCCTCTGGCGAACGAGAGCAGCTCCGAGACGAACTTAAGATGGCCGCATTAAGCTGAAACGCGACCCTGGTAAAGAGAAGGGCTCAGCGGATCCAGCCAGCAATAAACAAAGTCTGATCTGTGGTAAAAAGCAAACTAAGTTAAAAGTTAGCAGCTTCGAATAAAATCTGAAGCTGAAGGATATAGAATTGTCAAAAACATACTGAGATACTGCTTGAAAATTTAACTTCGGCTTCCTGTGTAAGAAGGACTATAAGAAGCGTAACTTTTCTTTTCGAATCGAAAAGATAATGCAAAATCGTTCGGCTTACGCATGATATGCTTACAACGCAAGCCCAATCGGTCGTTGTTGATACCCTCGATGAGATTCGCCAGCAGTGAGTCTTGCAATTATTCAGGCCTTAAACGTACGGAAAAGTGTTCAAGCCGAGTAGTACATCATAGTTCAGGAATGTGACTTATCTAAATCCGCTGAAGGTGCAACTTTGTGGCGAAGTTTGTTAAATCCTCTTGGCTTTTCAAGGATTTCCGATGGATATGCACCAGGCTTATCATGTCGAGGCCACCAGGGCATGGAGAAATCGCATGCAGACTTCTGGTCGAATTTACAAAGTTTTTGACAGTGACTTCCCTCTCCTTAGGCAAACTTATCGATATCAATTTTAAAGTTGTTTCAACCTATTACTGAAGATTGGGTTGCAGCACTCTCGCCAATTTCGAGGTGAATCTACTAGTGATCACTCGCCCAGTAGTCTTCCAGTACCCTCCATTTATGTATTATAAGCTCTAAGGACTCTAAAGCGAGTGCCTCTCAGGGCCTCTCCGAGCATCTCCGGGCAAATATTGATGTGTCAATTTAATTTTAATAATTATGAAAATAATACACATTCTCTCAACAATAAGACAATAAAACCTACTGATAGGTAATTATAAACGTGGTTACCATTTAACGAAAATGGTATCCATGGCCTAGAAACGACATCGTCTTATAAACAGCATCAAGATTAGTCCTCAGTGTAATCAAGTTTTGTGAAATGGGGCTCATAATGTGTTGATGTCACGTAATTTCGAAAAAAAAGCTTCAGCAATAGTGAATTGAAAATGAAACTTGACATTGATTATTATTCGTAACAACGTAGCCTGAAATTGCTAGTATTATTTTTAATCTATTAAACTGGCCCCTTTTGTTGTTGATGACTTTTTGTCAAAAGACACTCGAAATGGCAAATATCTCATGTCTGTCAAAAAACACAAAGCAATGATGGAGAACGATGAAAGTTCGTACTGAATACATCCCATTTCCAAATGCCTAAATCAAAGTCATCCTGGAAATGTTGAGCAACGCAAAAGCAGAACGAAACGTTTGAAGAAATTGTTGCAGCTTTTTCGGATCCTTTTTGTATTGATATTTCAGGTTTCGCTTATAAGCTTCTGACTTTGATTCGATAGCACGCCACGGGATTGACTTCATGCGTAGAATCTGTACTCCATTCGATTCCCTGAACTCCCCAAAGTCTTCTGAAGATTGTTTAAGTTATTGCAAAATGAATATTGCGAAAATTTAGAAAGGAATACTCTTTGGGATCCGTTCGGATTTAGATATTCGCTGAGTATAGCCCAGTATGCCAAAATACAAATATCTAAATGAATTTTTTGGGTTGCTTTCCCCTGGTTTCCGCAGCCCATTTCACTAATGCCCAATGTATAAGCTTCTTCGCCGATAAAATCACTAGAAAATTTTTTTCTTCACTCAGTAGAAAATAATTAGGAGGCGATTTCAAAGATTTTCCTTAAAAATTTTTGATGGAAAATACTACTTAGAAGGACGCCACCGTCACTTATGTGCCCATGATTTCGAGTATCGGTAAAAATTAACTTATAGTTGTTACATACTAAAGCTAGAAGTACTAAACTAAATATTTTCTATAACTCCAAAAATTTGATCCACTGTTTGCTGGCTATTGAATTATAATGTGGGTGACATCAAACGCTCCTATGCAATGCGGAAACAATTTTTGGAACATTTCTTCTATTGATAACCACTCGTCTAGAGACTTCTGCACCTGAAATGTAAACATTTTATAAATGAGATTTTCGTTTCGGGTTAATATAGATGCAAGTGAAGCAGCTCTAAAAACTCTCTTTGATGAGTCTTTTTAGCACCTAGTTTTTCGGAAGGCGAATATTTTAGAAAGGAAGAAGGCGAATTCCTTCTCAAATGAAAAGTCAAATCGATCTAGCACTTACCTCTCCAAAGAAGTTTTCAGATTCAACTAAGAAGGATTAGAAGATTTACTGCAATTTTTACGCCAAGTTAGGCATGCTCCTACCGGCAAAGATTAATGTTCAAAATGGATGGAATGTAACTGAAACACTTAACTCATCAAGAACATAGTCCTCTACTCCATCTACTCATGCACTATAATATGAAACATCGCAAATATTTTCTGTTCCTTCCTCAACATACATATATATATATGATCATCGCCAACTTGAACAAACATTATATAAATACTTAAATCACCAAAGCCACAGGATTTAGAATCACCACAGGATTTAAGTTTTTTTCAGAATCCACTTTTCCCTCACAGAAAAAAGAGGTTAAATAATGTGCTAGAGCATTCTCAAAACATTTATTAACAAGCTTTTGAAATAGCTTCTGCATTAAACAACACTATTTTCCTTATCATATTCTGGATTCCATGCCTAAGAAACGATCTAAAATTGGTTATAGAGCGTTATTTTTAAGGTATAGAACTTTTAGTTGGCAAAACTTTTTGATGGCATGACAGACTACATATGGCATGACAGCTGTCATGCGTTTCAACAAGTAAACCCGCGCTCATCCACACTAGGGAAGATTTTACGAAGGATCCTTGCATATGTACGGGGTGGATCTTTGCATAAGATCATTCCTCCTGGTCGTTTGTGGCGTTCACAAGCCCGAAATCATCAAAAGAAAAATGGCAAAGAAATATTTTCCCAGTAGAACTAATTATGGTATTCAAAATAATCGATTAGTATTTTATTTCTTTTCAAACTTATATGCCTGTAGAAACACCCTATATTGAACAAGAGCGAAACTTATACTAGTCACACATAAGAACCTATACAGTAACATACCGCTTAGAAGCGCCGAAAGTTGAACAAATTTTAGTTTAACAATTTTGTGGTAATTTGTTTTAAACATTCAGCTCTTTTTGACGGGGAGTGAAATTTTCTCATGCAGTATAGATAATTTGTTTAATCTATAATGGCTGCGGTTGACAGCTGTCATCTACTACTTTCGTTGCTGTCTTCTCTTTTTTTCTCTTTTATTGATAAGCATGCGTGTTATATCACAACCTCAGCCACAAAGTGCTGTATTAAATGTAAAATGAGATGAAACTGAAGTCCCACGTGTTGACTCAAATAAAAATTATTACATTTACATTTCGATTCAATTTTGACCCGTTTAGACTAAGCCCGAATGGCTCATATGCTAAGCTTGATGAGTATAAAATTTTCCAGCCTAATAAATTTTCTCTGAATATTAAATTCATAAATTACTACGATTCCCAGAGTCATTATATCAACTAAATTAATATATTTTGTATTAGTCAGCAAGAATAAAACTATATAAGGCTTTGGAACAAAATGAGTCAGTCATTTAGTAAAAAATTTATTTGTTACACATATTTATATTTAGTAGTGACGCGTATTCTAAAGTGCGGGTTAAAATAAAGATATTATCAACTATAAACTTTTTGATATTGTATTGTGTTTTATAGAGCGCGGAAGTTCTATAAAAGTATTTTTTTTTGTCTAGTGTCGTTTTCGAAAACATAACTTTTGTCAAAAAGTCAAAAGCCGCAACAGCAAGTTCAACTGCCTTTATGTTTGAAAGAAGATAGAAGACGAAAGATAAATCTTTATTGAAAAAGGCCGAAGATATAAACTTATTATTCGCCAAGTTATTCAGCGAATCCTTCGCCGAATATCTAAATAAGGCATTTAAATAACATAGGGAGGTATGTCAACGTTTTGACCCTGAAGTTTAATATGCAATTCGCACTGCAACAAGTAAACTTCGAAAGTTCACATTAGGTCAATAATTTTATTTTCCTGATCCGGTCGTAGAATTGCAATCCGATGGCAAATGAAAATGAACGCACAATCCTAAAGTACAATTGATAGGAAAAACCGATTTCACTCTTATCTCGAGCAGATTTCTAGCGCCTTGAAAAGCCTGAACCAATCACCTCAAGAAAATCTCCAAGAACACTTCAGTTGGCGCGCTAATCGTACCTTTACATATTCTTGGAAAGTGCATCATCTTATATGAAATTGCATCTGAGCCTTGCACAGACCCCATTCACCGATGCAGAAATATGCACACCTTCTGCATAGGAAGAGGAGGAGGATGCACCGATAAAATGGGGACCAGGTCGGCCGTTTGGCATCAAGATGTTCGTGAGCCATTTTTATTGCTTGTTTCGTTCCTTGAGGAACATAATTAAGATAAATAATTGAGATGTCTGTTATTTGTTTATTTTTTCAAGTCATTTCATTTCATGTACATTCTTCGGAATCTGTTTTCGATAGAAACGAAATTGTTCGTAGCAGTGGTTCAAAAGATGTTCTCAAAGGATCATTTCGTCGTTGTGAGTTGTGTATTTTGGAGAAAATTTGGAGCTTTTCTTGGAAAAGGAATGGTTATACGTATTACTACCTTTATGGATTTTAATGCTGGAAAGTGGGCCTTCGATAGAAATACTTCATTTTTAATGTACAATTTCAGTTATGGAAAACTTATTTGTAACGTGGTGTGGACTCCTTGCGAGAAGCTTCATCCGCCGAACCAAAAGACCTTAAGCCTCTGGTTACCTTCCTCATAAGTTGAAATTTTTCTGCATTTGAAAGCAAGACGACAAGTTGGGCAGAGTAGGCGTTCTGGCTCACGTAGTCATGAATAAAGTCGTTGCTAGGTTGAACCTGCATAAAATTCGAAAATGACACCAAATTCGTGGATGCTGTTAATTGCTGATATGATATCTGAGTTGCTGCTGGATCCATTAATCCGCCGCCTTATCTGGCGATTCGACACTTGGAGATTAGCTACCGATGTACCATGTGTTCTTACCACCGAATCTTTTATCTGTTTGTTGTGCGGAATCCTTGGTCCACTAATGGCTCTTAATGTTATTGTCGGTTCGATCTAAAGGTGTAGGACGAACGTTTCTGTCGGCAACAAGCAACATCAACTAAAAGAGCTAATTTCTGGGTGCGTTTTATTGGCCTTAATTGCATGCTCCCGTTCAAAGCTTTTCGCTATCACGCTTTTTCGAATTGCCACACTGTTAAGTGGTTTTAGTGCGTTAATTTTGTTTTTCTTTTGTTGGCTGGTTATGTCTTCCTTGTTGACTTTTTCGCCGTGTGACGATTGTACTTTTTAAGTGCACTTATAGTTGCAGCGAAAGGATAAGAAAGGCAACGACAATAATCTCTCAAATTATTTTACTCAAAGCGAACGTTGTCTTCTTCGTCCGTCGAACCATGTTTCATAAGAAGTTTGTCTAGATTCGAAATGAGGAAAATGAAGTTTCAGGTCAGGAAAATCATTTTTAATTAAATCCAGCTAATGGCTCTTGAGATTATCGTTGATGAAATACTTAACTGAAATCGTGCTTTTGATGACATTACGACGAGGACAGAGTATTTTGCATTAAAAACAAATCATATTTGCTTAGGTACGTGTCATTCTTTTGCTTTGCTGGGAACTCGTTGTTTGACTATTCGGTTTTAATTTTTATTAGATTATACTTCTACCGACACTGTAGCAACTAAAAAATCTTCATCAAATCACAGTGAGAAAAAAACGAATAAGGGGAAAATATTGGAGTCAATTCGGTTCACCTACTTTTTCAAATCGTTTTGAAAACATTTTTTTGAATTAAAAATCTTTGATCCACCACATGCCTTATCAACATTTGCATTTGTTTTGATCAAGGCAAGAGTTTCGGGTGAGGGTATGAAATAATATGAAAATTTCGCGTTCTATAGAAATGTGTCACCAAGTTCTGGTCATACGAGAAGGTGGCCAGCATTTTATATTCGGAGCCAACAGGCATGATGACTTCTTTGCAAGTGCCATGGATTGAATTTTTCTTTGACGATTGTTGCAATTTAACTGGTTCTAAGCAAGGTTCATGAAGGATTTAGAACATAGACAGAAAAGAAAATTTCAAACATTTGTCTAGAAAACTTTAATAATTAATATTGCTGAAAGAAGCACAAGTGGTAATTAATGAAACCTTAAGCAATCTTAATAAAGGGAAAGACATTTCATTACTTTTAATAATATTTAGAGATTTATATACATGAAAATGTTTGATCAACAAGCCCCTAGTTCTTATTCACTGGATATTGAATTCACAATATATGTACATAATCGTACATAAATTGTCATACAGTATTATTTTTGAACTTACATTCCTGCAAGATGCCTATAATTCAACATACTTGCAACTTATCTATTTTAATAATGAAATCTACGAGGAAGTTGTGGAGTCCGCGGAATAGAGGGAAAGAAGTGGAAATAAAAATACCCAATTATTTTTCATTTTCTATATTTCTATTTCTATAAGTCTAAAAAAAATTGACTCTTTTTGTGTCATTTTCCTATTGAATATTTCTTTTATTTAAAATGGATTTTATTTAAGTACATATTGTCCATTATTATCTATGACCTTTTGCCATTTTTTGGGTAGAGCCATTATAACATCCCTCTTTGAAGTGCATTCCATTTCATTAAGGAAGCTCTGCAGAGACTGAAACAAAAAGTAGTCTGATTATGCAAGGTCTTGACTATACTGTAGATGCATAAAACTTCCCAGCCAAACTCTGTCAATTTTTTCCGGGTCATCAAAGATGTGGATGGTCTTGCATTGTTTTTTTTTAATTGCGTGTCGCAATCTTTTTAATTGCTGACAGTAAAATGCCGAATTGAGTGTTTGGCCAGGTTCTAACACTCCATGATAAGCAATTCCCTTCTAATCCCACCATACACACAGCATAACCTTATTTGGTGTCAATCCTGGCTTTGAAGTCGTTTATGATGATTCACCTTTTTTGACCACGATCTTTTTCCAACAACATTCTTGTATTTTACCCATTTTTCATCGCCCATAATGATTTGCTTTCAAAATGGCTTGATTTCATTGCATTTTATTAGCAATTTGCATATGGGAATTCTTTCGATCAAATTTTTTTTGTGTTAATTCATGCGGTACCCAAACGTCGAGCTTCTTTGTGTATTCAGCCTTACGCAAATGGTTCAAAACTGTTTGGTGATGGATATTCAGTTTCTTAGCAATGTCATGGCTGCGCATGTGTCGGTCTTCTTCAATTTATTGTAAGATTTCATCGACTTTTCCAGTTATTGGTCGACCTGAGCGAGGTGCATCCTTGACATCAAAATTTCCTGAACGAAAGCGAGCGAACCATCTCTTGGCTGTGGCTTTTCATAAAATTATCTTAGCCGTAGACACCACAAATTTTTAACGAGCCTGCGATGCATTCTCACCTTGATTGTAGTGATATTGTAAAATGTAACGAATTTTAATAGAACTTTCACACATTTTTAAATGAAAATAACTTTTGACACGAATGACGAAATGCCAGCCTGTCCATATGAAATTGTAGACTGAAATACCACTTTTCAAACACATGTCAGTTTGACTCAATCTGATTAGTATTGCTCGATGTATGACAACGAACAGCATCTAGTGACAAAAGAGGCTCAATACTTTTTAGACTATCCAATATATTTACCTGCTACTTCATTACATTTTTTAGATTTTTCAATTAGCTTATGTATGCCTTCATAAAAATTGTCTTGCCTTTCTCCGAAAAATGAACTGGAAATGAGTCCTTCACTTCTTCATCGCTTGAGAACTTCTTCCCACGAAGTCCTTTTTAAGCTATAGAAACAGATAATAATCATCAGTGGGTGCCAAGTGTAGACTGTAGGGTGGGTGATTCAAAATAACGAAGCGCATCTTATGTAGGGCAGTCAACGCATCACGAACAGGCGCGTTGTCGTGTAGAGAACACCTTTAGTCAATTTCCTCCTTCTTTTGTATTTGATTAATATTTTCATTCTCTCTAGGATTGAAGCGTAGTATTCTCTGTTGATTGAGACGACTTGATCTTTATCTTTGATACTTGTCAGCAGGTACCCTTCTGCAAAAGACTGTCGTTATGATCTTAACCAGTCTACTATGACACATAAAATTTCTTTGGTGATATCAGCTCTTTTGTGCCACCGCGTAAAGTCCTGTTTGGACTCAGTTTAATAATTATGAACCTAAGTCTCGGCTCAAGTAAATATTCCACTTTCAGTTCATTAAAGATATCGTAAAACGTTGGGATCCCTCTATGCGGTTTTTTTTCTGAGATGGCGTGAGCTTTTATGGTACGAATCTAGCGCTGACCTTTGTCATGTCAAAATGATCCTGAAGAATTATAAAAAATTTTTATATCAAATACTCCAACCGTTTCTGCAAGCTGCTCTTCTTTAATTGCGTTTCCAATATAAATTTTTCGATTTTTTGAATTATTTCAGGAGCGATTTTTTAACAGGTCCTTGTTCAAAGAAGCTGAGCCACTTGTAAACCATGGTTTTACGGCGTCATCTCATCAAGTGTGGTTTCAACTGAAGTTTCTTGCTTGGTAAGGTACTTAATGATGGTGCAGGGCTCGATTTTTTTCCATAAATCATACCTACTTCTAGATGAAGATGTTTGACCGACGATAGCTCAAGGGTTACTGACCCAATCAAAATAAAACTTGCAATTTATACTGGGAATGAGTTACTGAAGGCGTCGTCTATTAACTATAATTGCTAGCAACCTACCCTCCTTTCCGTGAACTTACAAACGCACCCACGTGAAATTGGAAAAGAAAGTTTTTCTCATTTGTAGGGAGTCGTCGAAGCAAGTGACTGAGATACACATCAGGAGAAAATTGCTTGACCAGAATAACATTATTGTATTTAGATATCAGTTTTTGAAATAATTATTGTTAGATTGTACTAAACCTGAAGTTAGAAACTATGAAGTTTTCTGAAGTTGATGAAAATAATTATGTGGAAATATCAAACAGGATACACAAGGCTGAATTTATTCAGAATGAAGCAATTTGTAATAGAGAAACGCCGTTGAAACCGCACGAATTTGTAGAAATTGGTGATTATGGGGATCTTCGCTAAGATAAGAATTTGATATCTCCGGTGAAAAAATACTTTGTAGACGGAAAATGATCTTGATATGGCCTGTTATTTGTGACTATGAGTTAGACAAATATAAGAACTAATTAATGTCAACACGGGACATTTGAATATAAAGAATCACATCAATACCTTATCTGGAGGAAGAAAATCAGCTCTTGAACGACAAACAGAAATGTTTCAAAGGTGATTGTAATTTGCCTTCATCGATTATGCATATGGGAAGCCGGAATACATATGGAAAAGGCAATATGAAAGAGACAATCGTTGGACAATCTTACATATATGCACATCAAATAAGCGTACGAGAGTGGTTTGAATAGGTTCCGACCACCACGTAAAGATGGCGGCACTCGTCATTAAAAGTGTGCATGTAGTTGCGCATCTTTTGACAATTACTCACCAAAGTTTCAGCCATATCGGAAGCTGAGTTTAGTTGGTAGTCGTTTGAGTGAGTTGATGTGAGTATTTATGTGGAAATGGAAAACTGCGTAAAGAGCTGTTATTAAATGTTTGTTTTATAGACAATACGCCTACGCAAATCAAATATGCGTTGGACTCTGTATATGGGGACTGTGCACCATGTTGGACAGCTGAATTCAAACGTGGCCGTAAGAGCTTGAGAGATGATGAACGTTCGTGACGATCAGAAACTATGACCACTGACGAGAACATTGCTAAAGTTCACTAAATGGTGTTAGACGATTGGTGTTAATGTGAGAGAGGCAGCATAGGTTATGAAAATGTTCACAGAACGAGTTCGTATGAACATATCCAACGCTCTGTTAGCGCTTTATAGGTGCAACAAATTTCGGTTCTTGTACCGATTAATATGTATATGAAACTTGAATACATCATTCTACCACCGAAATAAGAAGTGCAGTCAAAACATTGGACTGAAATGGGCGACCCTGCTCCGAAAAAATCAAAAATTGTTTTTTTCGGCTGGGAAAGTGATGACTACTGTTTTTTGGGTTAGTCATAGTTATAGTTTGGATTGTTATCTTAATCGATCGTCTTCAGGCAGGAAAAACCAACGAAGGAGCATACAACGCATTATTTCTTGCTAAATTGGAACCAGAAATTGCTGGGAACGACCGTATTTTACTTCTCTTCGGAGTCAAGTTGTGCTCTCAAAAGCTTTTCCAGACTATATTTGAACTTATGATGACTTGAAGTTCATCACGCCGACTTTTTTGGACTTGAACTGTGTTGAGACAGCGGTTTTCGTAGCACAGTAAGGTCGATGGTTTCCCCGTACCTGGATGGCGATTGAACGTTTAACCAGCTTAACGTTATCTGAAGCAGCATGGAAACTCCAGACTGGTTTCCGGCAGAATGAACAGAAAAACAGACAAAGGGAGTCAGAAAAAGCATAAACAAATTTATATTTTATATATCATAATCGGCTTTTTAAGGCAAACATTTTTCGAGAGGTATTCTTGTTAAGCGATACAATGAGAAAAGTTTTACCAATACAAATAAAATTCAGCCCATTTCGGTGGAATCCCGTTAGATCGGGGATTTTTTCGAAGTACCCTCGCTGCTTTTTGTTTATGTTTATATGTGTTTATTATAGACCCAGTCTCTAAGCATTGTGTCTGTGCTCGCTGCGCACAAAAACGGCTGATTCAACATAACCAACGAATATTGAATAACGGTATTCCTCGAGTGTCCTCTATTGAATGAATAGACCATAAACTATTGAAAATACACTCATCTGAGCATAAAATGCACGAAAACTGATGTTAAAATGTATCCGAGTTCCAAATAAACTTTAGGCCCGAAGTTTGCTCAAACAAAGCAAACGGATTGCAATGTGATTGCTTCCTGGTTACAGCGTGAGTTAACGGTACTTTAGCATTATGTTTGTAATACTTTCAATTTTTGTCAAACGCTCCTTGCGTAGGTATAAATATGGTAGATGTTAGTCATATTCTTAGAGAGAAAGGAATGCATTTAAAAGTGGAGATTGTGCAGTGCAGCGTAGTTCGAAACATAGCCGCTCTCAATTAATATATATATATATATATATATAATCACACTTCCCGTTGCAGCATCTTTTCTTACACAAATGTCTTCCATGGCACCGCAAAGACAAACAGTGAGTGCAAACAGCAATATCACTACGCAGTAGCTCCTATTAGACAGAGAGAGCAAAACTAGAACAAAATGTATATTTGTATGGGATTTTACGCAAAAGCTTTAAAAGCGACCTTGTTGTTAAAGGAAATAATGAGAAAAAATTTGCCGATAGGAATAATTTTCTACCTATTTTGGTTAATTTCTCTTAGATAGAAAGGTTTTCGCTACTTATGTAGTAACAAAGATCCCTACTATGTTAAGCAAAATTTGACCAAACTACTGCACCAAATATCTCTTTTTTTAGTTCTTTTTCTAGAAAGGATAACAGAACTCTCCACTTATCGTCCAAAGAATTGTCAGTATCATATCTCCAATGATTTTCCTTTGGCTGATTCCAAATGCTCGCGTTTTCTTGCTTGCTTTTCCGGTATGCCCCGCGAATCTGCGTGAGTATGTTGTATGTATGACGTGAATTTTTAAGGCACTGAACGATGGTTTTAATTCGATAAAAAATCCATTTCGGCTTCAAATATTTCAGATTTTTACCTGGAAACGCGAGATTTCAAAACTGGAATATATTTCTAAAAAACTTTTCCAATTAATCTGAATTTTGGTATGAGTAAATCGCATGCACTGAACATTGTAAATAATGAAACCTTGTTGTATCAAACCGATTCTAACTTTAAACAATCCTGTTAAGTGTAGCCTTTTTAATAATTGAGAATCATTTGGAAACATAAATTTTATCTTCAATATTTCATTTTAACAGTCAAAGTCATGATAGAGTCTTGAAAATACATGGAAGTGGAAGAACAAACACTATAAAAATCCAAAATATGATATTTACTTAATGGAATAAAAAAAAAACATCCCTCATGACGGAATTTTATCATTTCAAACCATATTACTTAATGGATATTCTTTGTACTCTCATCCTTGCGACAAGTTGACGTTCTAGGCCAAACAGCTTCATTCCACATGCCAAATTCACTGAAATATAACGAATATTATCACATGCTCATAAACTTTCATTTCTGCTTTCTTCTCAGTGCAATTTGCATAAAAGCTTCCCGAAAATTTAGTTGATGCTTCGACCTCGCTCTAGTTTTGTCCTTATATACACGAAAATATGTATTCTGTTCTTGAATTTCAATCCAGCAATGAAGACGAATGAATGTGAAAAAAGAAAAACTGAACATCCCTTAAAAATAATGCTGTACACATTGTATTGCAACTCAGTGCTAAAATCTCATTTCCATCAAGCAAGTTTTTAATGTGATGCTGACTGCAGTGTTTTCTTTTTCTTTGAATTTGTCCGCCATGACCGGAGCTTATTGTGTGGCTGTCATGTCCTGGAAAGAAAGACCGCTTGAAAATCAGTGCATGCAAATGACGTTGGAAGGTAATAAGAAGGCCAGCAAGATATATACTTGCCTATTTCACTGGGTAACGATGCCAAAGACCATCACATAAGGACTTCTTGGCCGAAGGGTAACAAGATGCTGTGACGCTAAGACGAGGCTGGATGCTCAAGTATTCTAAAGTATCAACGGAAAGTAAGATTCTCATTTCAGATAACGCGAATCTTCTTCTTGTCATTTTTTCACATTTCGCTTTCAGTTTTTTTTGTGTCCCCGAAGCTTATCGATGGCATCCATTAACGAAGATATATACCAGTGTCGTATTGCTTTCACTTGTTCGTGCTAACAAAAAGGATAAAAGCCTTTAGCGACTTTATTTTGCTGTACATCTTGTTGCTGTGACAGGTAAAGAGGCCAAGAAATCTAAATCAGTTAAAGGTATTACACTACCAAGCATCACTTGACAAGGCATGTATTAAACGCTAGCGATTCGTTGACTGAAAGGATTCTTTGTAGGTCACGGGGCAAGTGACATGTGAACTTTATTTACGAGAATAAGGATAGAAGTTTTAACTGTTTATCTATGTACCTACACATGTAAGGATAAGCTCTGTCGTATGTATAATTATGTACATACAGCATGTATGTCTAAAATCGTAACTCCAAATGGGCTTCAGGACTTCTTTTGACATAAAGCGTCTTTAAAGTTTCATAGAACTGAAATTGTTTCCATAATTAAAGTTGTATTTTGAAATGTTGTTGCAATAAAATGTTAAAAAAATATGCATTTATACGGTAATGTCCCTAGGAATGATTTCCACGTATCCAATGCATAATGAACTGTAAACTTTATAGGACCTCAATTGAGCGAAACACCTTACAGACAAAACTAGGCTTAATGACTGTACTTTTCATTAAATCTCATGATATATCTTCCGTCCTTAAAGTCATGAGGGTAATGCTTGATAAATCAAAATTCAGGAAGTCGGAAGTGATCTTTCGAACCGTCCTTATCAATGCAGCATGTTTTCTCAAGTCTGGCAGCTGGGCACCAAAAGTGATGAGATGGAAACCGTCGCTTTTTGCGTTCGTCTTCAAATGACTGCAAGCTATTTGATATTCAGGTTTATATTTGTTGGATAAACCATTGGAAAAGCCGCTGAAAATTCTAATTATACTGCGATAACTGAAAGGCTTACTATCCAGAGTTCGGATGAGAAAACTTAATCACGTTCTCGCCATTTTCCACAAGGGACAAGTCGGATTCATCTAGCGATTTGCAGGAGTGCTGCATTGTCTACAGCTCACTATGAGTACGAAAGGGCAGGTTAAGAGATGTGAGAGCCAATTGAATCCTGCATATTCTAATTCAAACTATTATTTTGGTCAGAAGATGACATCCTTCTACCGAATGTTCAGCGAATTTTACGGGGCTTCACATAGTACAGAATGTTATGATAGAAAGAGAAAGTGAGAGCACAATGCAGGTACTGACCAAGAATGGCTACAGACTTGAGGAGACGTTGAAAATTGTCAAGATTAAAGAAAGAAAACTAGAAGAACAAAAATTATTTGACGCGAAGCAAGTATTAGTGATTGGCTAAAAAATTATTTACCGGGAATAATTCTGGCAAGGATTCTGGATTCCCAAAATACTGATCAATATAATTAATGTATTATTATTTATTTTGGTCTATTGTACTAACTTACTGCATAGCAGAGTTGTTTGTCTTATCATTACAAAGAAGGAACCCTAGTTGGCGAAGCAGGATTTGGACTCTTTCAGTTGATTGGTTGAATGAACGGTGGTCTTTTAAAAGCAAAGAACTTTAAGTAAGCAACATTTTTTGACGCTACATGTGGTGTGACAGCTGTCATGCGTACTACGGTTAATTTTGTGTGCCATTTTATTACGAATAGTTTCCTACAGATCTCGAGTTTCATAAGAGAACTTAGTTTAGCGATGAGGCTCACTTCTGGTTGAATGGACACGTCAATGAACGCAACTGCAACATTGTGAGTGATGGGCAACGACAGTTAGTTGTCAAAACGCTGTGACATAGGGAGAAAGTCCCTGTTTGATGTACTTTATGGGCCGGGTGAAATCACTGATACATATGTTCTTCAAAATGCTGCTTGAATTAATATTAATACGCTTGACTATTTGGAAAACAATTTTCACAAAGTTATTGGCAAGATCTGGCTTCACTTTTTATTTAGAGCAGTTGGAAATTGGACCTTTTATTTGGGCTTACCCCACACTAGCCGTGGCGGTCACGTTGCCGAAATCTATTCAAATAAAAATGGGCGAAATTTGTGCTTTCAATGAAACTAATTTAGTGGCAATCCAAATAATTTATTTACATTTCATTTTATTCTGAAGTTATGTAGGTACCTTTTAAAAAATCTTCGACAAAAATGTCTGAATGTTTTTAGTTGAACTTATTGTGTATTGAATGTTTTGTGAGTTAGAGCTAAGTCTTAATTTTTGATTTCATCATTGCAATATTTGGTTTTTATCCTTCAGTCAGGTTTTTGTTTTTATTTATTGATATTAATTCGCCCTACAGCTTTAGAGTATTCAGTATATTAGAAATACAATCATAGAAAACGAGTTTTTTGTGTCAATATTTATTTGTCTAACAGATCTCAACAGTTTAGCTTAAAAAGGGCGAAGGATATCTGAATAGGGAATTGAAGCTACTTAGGTTCTTGACAAATCACACTATTTTTTAATGTTGGGAATAATTTATTGCAGCCCAGGTGATGTTGTTGTAAGATAACTAAATTATTTTGCAACAGGTGACTTTCTCAGGTAACGCTATGAGAAGTGAGATCTGTATTTCAGACACAGAACCAAAGAAATACAGACTCCATAAAGGTATACTCTTCAATGAAATACTTAACCCCAAATTTGATTCAGATTAAATTCTGTTCATGTGTATCTTATTTTGCCAAAAATAATTCACTATCTTACATTCAATCCTGGTTTTCAAAACTAAAATCTTGCTCTGTCCAGTATTTTATCATAATTAAAATCAGGTCCGCATAAGCCAAAACATTGATACTTTGTATTGGGATAACCAGCATCCAGTACTTCAAGCGAAACATTAGTATTTCGAAAGATTGTTTCATTCCCACAGGTTTTTGGATGGCTAGCTAAGCAAAGATCTTTCTACTTCAGTAGAATTGACATTTTTGATTTCCATCCTTCAAATTTGTCTCCGATGGCTGCCATTGTTTTCTATTCGATTATTAACTTCAATTTCAGTTTATTTTTCGTCAATTTTAACTATATCCTACTTCTAATATAAAACGTAACTGGTAAATCTTTGGTCTTCATCCATATAAGTTGCAGTACATCGCGTCGATATCATCGAACTTTGGTATTTCTCTGGTGACATTTTTTCCTTGCTATCAGCAGCTTTCCATTAGCTGACCATCTAATGATTGAATGTATCCTCCCACAAGATGGACGGGTTTTATTCGTGGACTCATACACACCTTCAAGGTACCGGAATATCTGTCTGAGACTTCAAAAGATTACATACAATAAGACACGACAACTGGACGATGATGAGTTAACGTCAGGAGTTGCCAAAACTCTGGCTCTGACCAGTGGAACACTCCATATGACGAACATTTCAGGCTGCAACTGCTGGAAGAGAAGCGACTGATAGACTAAAAGGACGACTTGGTGGGGTGGTTCTCTGGACGCTCGGTCGAATAGACGTAATTCAAATTTATCGCGGCGATGTGTAGTTGGGCTCTTCGCGTTCGGAAAATTCAAAGTGGTCATTCAGATAAAAAAGAAATTTCCTGAGTTTTTCCTCTAAAAGCAGGAGAGGTTTTTATTGAGTCCAAGAACCCCATCAAGTACTTGGGCCTTGTATGAGATTCTCAAGTGAGCTTTCTTGAATAAAGAACGGCTGAAAATGACGCAAATGAACATGAAGGATACTTTTCTTTTATACGCATCTGAAATCTTGGTGCCCTCAAGGCACAAACATACCGGAAACGTTTATTTAGAGGCACAGGCGAGGGACTTTACAAGTCGCATCGGTACCGCGCACCTTCTCAGAATCGGTGGTGATTGTTATTACAGCGGCAGTAACCATCTTCAAGAAGTAGAGCGTGGAAGGATCTATCTTTGGAGGTATGAATAAAGGAGCGAGACAGCGGGCTCTCTCTGTACAACTGGAAACATTAGACACGGCGTAGATGGCTTTTGTGACTTATTAGTGAAATGAGGTTATTGATTTAGATAATGATTTACTTGGGATCGACTATTGAAAGAAAAGGTAAGCCAACTTTGATATTAAGCTTATAGATATTTAGATATATATATAGATATTTAGCTTATAGATATATTAAGCTTAGATATAACCACTGTTGTGCTATTGGTTAAGGAATGTCAATTCTGTCCTCCTACAGAAACGAACGAGGTCCCTCGGCTCTATCGTCACAAAGTAGTACTGTGGATTTAGTACTACTCAGCTATGTTAGGCGTTTTTTGGTCAGACTTGTGCAACCTAGGAGAAAATTCGGTACTTTCATCTTCGTCGCGACCAGCTCGTCAGGTTTTGTCTGTTTGAATCTTAAAAGTTTGTTGCCTAGGAGGACTTCCTCTAGGGTTCTTACGATATTTCAGTTTTCCACTGAAACTGTTCCGTCCTTGTTTTGTAAGGGTGAGGTGAAAGAGATAAGCTTATCCAGCAATCGTTCCTGTTATTCCAAGTGATATATTTCTTACGACGGTTTCATCTTTACGACAGGCGGTTTCATCTGCTTCTAGTATTGCACTGTCGACGACACGCCTAAGCCGATAACTACCTGACTTAAATCTTCATTGAGTTAGTATATTTTGTGTTTTACCTGCAGAAGATGGGTCAAATGTGGTTCACCAACTGCTTGATGTAGCTGAGAAGCGTATATAATGCCTACAACGTTGTTTTTAAGTTTAGACTGTGGGCAAACGAACGCTTCTTCATTTGCGAGACAATTGTCGAAGTCTCTCCGGAAAATCTAGTTGGTGTGATGATATGATTGATAAACTAATAGAACAGAGTGACACATTATGCTCAGATGTTTTTCCTGTCTAAGAAAGGATTCTTGTAGCACTGTTTGACCCATAGAAAAAGAGAAAACTAGAAGGAAGCATTAGAGTCAACTACGCCCTTTTTCTCCTTCTGAGAAAAAGAATCCTAACAGCCGGAACCACATACTTGCATATACGTAGAGGTCTAGTAGAATGTAACGTGCGTAGTTCCAAGTTTTGTTCTGAGAAGGGTAGTGAAGATATATGGAGGATATTTTAGTTTCTTTCTGCTGCTCCCTGAGTCTCTCAATTAAGGTTTTTATAGCCTTCATAGATACATCAAAATATAATACGTCCTGATATACGTTTTCAAACGGATTTGAAGTTCAGGCTTTTCCCGAGAGCTTTGCTCACGAAATCCATGGCTGGGGTTGCAATAATGCACCAACCGACTCACTCAATCATTGACTAGAATATGGTTAATACACACTTTTATTTGAAAAATTTGTATATTATTCCGGCAGAGTTTGATGATGAAATATTTCTGAACAAGTTTTCGTTGTTCACTGACACTTTTTCAGTTTTTTGATAGACAAGCTTCGGTAGCTTATCCCATTCAATGTCATCTGCAATTTCATTTTATCTATATACCAGCACTTTCAATAGAGCTGAAAATTACCACTTTTCAGTTGATTAAACAGTCGTATAAAGTTTGAAAGTCCTGGCAACTTTTTATTGAGATTCTACCCGTGGATAAGATCCAACCTCTTTTCGAGTTATCCTGATATTTGGCAAGGAATCATCAGTAATCTTGTTCTTGAAAAGTAAAAGAAAAATGTCAGTAAAAAGGATTTCCATCTTCAGTTGGTAGAAACGATATTAAACAAAGATTAATCATGCAGTACGGGTGGACTATACACTAATGTGCCAAATCCCTTTGTGAATATTTGAACAGCTGATTCTACTCAAATTTTCAAAAAAATTAGGCATAAAAATTTCCATGTCAGATAAAATGGCTCCTAGTTTGCAAGGAGTGGTGATATGCGCTGTATCTTCAGCATAAGTGAAAGATACTAGTGAAGATCTAAATTCAATTCATGTTAATAAGTTGAGACATCCTTTTTTGCATTTATCCCTTTTCAGAGAAGTCTCATATTTTCCAAATTATTTATTCATCCTTTTTTGAGTGGAAACTAACGGTAATAAAAAGTTAAAAACAATAGCAACACAAAGATAAAATGCTTCCTTTTTTGATCAGTTGGAGCTTTCTCTGAAATTAAAATATTAAAAATAGAAAAAAAAATATGTTTTTCTCCAAAGAAATCGCAGAATTTTTAAAACTTTTTCAAATTTATTCGAGTGTTTGACGCTAATGTTTGATGTTTGACGTCGATGACTTCGTTATAATATAAAATATTTTTAAGTACGGATCGATATAAGGCTTAAAATACCTGAACTTTTTGACTATGAAAAATTTCTGAGAATATTTCTTCAAAATCGTGCTCAAGCGTGATTATTACAGAAAAGGTAACCTTAACGGCTGAGTCGCCTGACGAGTTTCTAGGATGACGTATCCAAGAATAAGAAACACGCCATTCGATAAAGGTTCAAAATTTTGGTCCTTGTCGAGGGAAAAGTTTATGCGGTAAGTCATTTTATTTTGGAGATATTTTTCATAGTCTTCAGCCTCAACCAAAAGTATAAGCCCGAACTTTTTTCAGCTGCTTTTTAGAAAAACTTGAATGCTAGTAATTTAACGTTTGATCGTCATCTATGAGGCTCCCTGTTGAACGAAATGAATGACTGACCAGGTTCTGTAAGACCTTGGACAAAGGAGGTCATAAAGGGAAATTTCCGAATTTTCTTATTGAAAGCTTTGCATGTTCTTGAAATGTTAAAGTTCGGGTACGCTGGTCCAATTCCAAAGAATCCAAATTCTAAGAATTGGTTAAAACAAACGAAATAAACTGAGAAATAAATGCACAAATTCAATTGTTTCACGAAGGATTTAGCTTCAGTAAAATTGATCGACGGCAAAGAGTTCAAATTGGTTCGATTAGCTATTTAAAATTTTAGGAAACCGGTTCACAAATGAATTTAGTATGGAGTGGTCACACAAGGTAACAACCATCAGGAGGACAGATTGTGTGGACGTCCTTCACTGCAACATCGGAAAAAACTGGCGCATTAGTTTCTTAGGTTAGTTTGTATCGGAAGAGTTTACAAAGGAATTGTTCTGCGATTAGTAAGAAGACAGTATATTTACAAAGATTCTCAGATGAGCCTATGGAGGAATCTAAGACAAGGAGGCTAAAGTTTTCAATAAAAACACATGAAAATCCTACGAGAATGGATTGGGAAGCACCAACATTTCACCAAATAAGATTGTTGAACATTCGATTAGCAGACGAATGAATCCTTAAACTGAGTTTTAGGTATGATATTTCTTCCATTCAAAAGCATTTTATCGATTCAGGGATGGATGCATTTTATATTGTGCACTGATTTTGGAAGAAAATTGCTTTCTTTTTTTATATTTGGAACACCGGGTGGGATCTTTCGTGACGAAGAAGAGGTGAAGCATATCAGTTTTTATGCATAATACCAACTTTCCAGCGCTGGGAGGCGGTTTTGGTTACATGCCTGCGAACGGAGTAGGAAATTCCAATGTGTGAAGGTCAGAGGCGCACATTGAAATATATCTTAGTACTTGAAAACGCACTTTCGAATTTGAATTCAAATTTTTGTCAAAACCAAACTTCGTAATGTCCGATTCCAGCAAGAGAACGTACCTTATCACAAGTTTGGAGCTGTTTTAAGATGGTTTAGTGATCATTGCATGGATTTGTGTGGCCCAGATCTTCAGACGGTCGAACATTTATGGAGCATTCATTCAAAAACAACTCAGATTAGCGGCTTGAAAAAAGAGAGGATAGCAATAAATATCGGAGAATACCAAAACCCAATTTATTCTGTGCCAAATGGATTGCTGCGGTTATTTAAACGAAATAAAGGAAGTTCGACGATATATTGACTTCCGAAATATTTTCATGAAAAGCAACAATATTTGCCATTTTCTTTCAACAAATACCAATACGCTGTAAGTCATGTCATTTCTAGGGTAGACTTGTACTTTTGGCTTAAGTTGTAGTTTCTGTTTGACGATGGTACCTAAAAATTCATGACTTTTTCTACAAAATACTAAGTCCATGATAAAAAATTGATCTAGTGATGGTATTTTTCTTCCGCTGGTTCAAAAATGATATTAAAGTTGGTTAAAAAATCTTCGGAAAATATGTATTTGACCAGGGAGTTTGGTAAAAGTTTTCCCAGCAAAAATGATGTTGCATTGAATATAGCCTTGGTATGCCTAAAGTGAGTGGGTACTCACCGTCTGTGTGGCAACAACATAAAAGACATTTGAAAAATATATTCTCTGTTATATATCGCACACTCTAATCAAGAATATTCACATTTCGTTTACATTATTCGGATTTTCACTTGAGACAACATTAAGATCCAAAGGAACTTTCGAATTTGGAATTTGTTAAGAAATTAAATTAATGGTAACAACTGTTACCACCTGAAGTAGACTTCCAGCTATCGTTAAGGCTACGCATATCTTACCTTACAATATTTGCTTTTTCCCTATGTACATGTTCCATCCTTTCTGAAACAGAAAACGGAAGGATCTGTCGCCAGATGTGCTGCTATCCATACCTATGTCCTAATATACAGATTCTCCCTATGCGGTAAAGCGTACAGAATGAAAACTTTCCAATCTACCCCGAGGAGTGTCAACCAAAATGACATCCCAATAATGCAAATTGAGACAAATTAGTTTATGGTGACGATAAGTAGACTCGGGGAAGGTTTCATTTCAAAATGCTCTAACCTCCTACCCTAGCCCACCCTCAATTCAGCAACGATGAGCGAACGAGTGGTAGAACTTTCTTTCCTAAGCTTAACGATACAAGAGCACCGGCGTCAAGAACTTTGTTCATATTCTGTTCTATGTGCTGTAATTCGCCTGCAACCTTTATATGAAATGTTCGAATATACAACAAAAGGTTTATTGTAAAGATTTTCAGAGGGTGTCATCCAAGTCTGTGCTCGAGTTAATTAAGTCTTGTAGTGCTGCCAATACGTCGACAACATATGGCGATGCAAATACTTTTTTCCGGTTCGGAAGGGGGATTCGTTGTAGAGAAATTTAAAGCTTTGGATAATTTTTTTTGACGCGAATATGATATTTCCTTATTTAAAGTTTTACTCAGAATTTCAACAGCATCTGTGAAAGAAAACTTTGAGTGAAAAACTAGAAATGGAGGATCAAAAGTTTTCTTTGGTCCAACTATTTCAGCTATTATTAGCAAGTGTCGAATTCAAATTTTAATTTTAGGACGGCAATTCAGTATGTTATTAGAAATTGGACATCAAACGTCTACATTTTAAATTCAAAAAAAAAAATGGGCATATCTTTTCCCTCGTCTTGATTTTCCATCGATTTCCATTGAAGGAAAAAGGTAGAGAACGAACGGCCATGAAACTAATGCACGTCAGACCTATTCTCCACTCAAGGCAACATCGAAACTTTGAAAATAATGATAATTCAATATATAAAATTCAGGCTAAATTCTATTTCCTAAACGATCTGAATATGTAGGAAAAGTTTGGAAATTTGAAATGGTCTCCAGTAGGATGGAAAATACTGGATTTGGAATTTTCAAATCGGCGGTTATTAGGAAAATTATTCATTTTTGACGAAAAGTGAAAAAATTGGGATTGGAAATTTTTGAAATGATTGAAATTATTGTTATTTTAAAAATAACCTGAACATTTTTCCAATTATGATTTTCATCACGGTATGAGTTATAGGAGTGCCAAAAAACCCATGTCCCTAAAACGCTTGAAAACTGGCTCCACGATTCCAGTAAATTGGCTTATCAGAATTCAAAAAACCAAATGCCGTATCAATTTTTTAAATGGTGACTGTCGAATAAACTAGAATGATATGAGAATTGTGAATACAAAATAATTGATATGCTTTTGAATATAAATCTTCAAATTTCATGATTTGTTTTGTTGGCTATTGGGTCATAAAAAAAATCAGTCGGAATTATTACATTATTCTAGTTTAACCGATAGTGTTATATGTACCAACAAATTCACAAAGCCCATGGTCAAACCATTTTTAAGATATCGTGGCGACCAGTTGGAAAAACATCGTTTTGATTAAAACGCCTTTTTAAAATTCAAATAGGGTTTTTTGTATGAAAATTTTTTTCAGCATTAGTCGGCTGTAACTTTCCAATTACTTCGAATATTGGAAAGTCATGTTAGGAGCCCTTTCTGCACAAGTTTGAAAATGAAATTATACCCAAAAAAATTTGATTCTTCCAAAATAACACACGGGGTGATATTATTGACACGTCTCAACCTAAGGGAGGTATAAATATTTTGTACGGATGGAAGTTGATCGCCAAGACTTGAAATACATTGTGCAAATGGGAGACTTGTAAGCATTTTGTTATAATTTGGTTCAAAGAACTACCTAACTTACTGTACTGGCTGTAATTTAATTCTATTTATAACTGAAAGAGTTTAACTGATATGCATCCCCCACTGAAGGCAATCACATTCGTCTGAAACATTGTTTCCGAGACTTGAAGACATGAAATGAGAAATTTTCACGATTCTATAAGAGTTTGCTATAAAATTCACAATATCCATATAGGTGAGCTACAACAGGACGTAGCATTTACATTAATCATTTCGCATTTTCATTTCTGACACATTTTTTGACTTAAGCGCAGAATTTTTCTTAGCTTTTCGCACCCTCAAAGTTGCACGAGTGAAAATGTAACAACATACCAACTGGCAAATACATAAATGTGGTTCGATTTAATGGTGTGGTTAGACCATTAAACCGTCCCGCATAAAAGTGATGTTAGTGGATAATAAATTAAATAAAAGTGTCAACATAAAGCATTAATTTTTTAAAAATTATGCAAATGTGTAAAAATTTCACCCATCGTGTAATAATTTCCCCAATTATGTATATCATGTGCCACATTGCAACACTAGACCTCGACAAGACTACAAAAATTATAGAGTGGTTGAAAGGAGGACGACAGACATATACATAATACATATACCCATAATGCTCTCATAACTCATTAAAATGAGGTCGTTCAATAATGCAAATGTTGATGGAGTTCATCCCTCGGCACAAAATAAAAACAAGAGCTACACTTGCAAATGGAATATTGCAAACGCATGCAACAATAAATAAAATGCTTTTAAATTGCCGCTGAAGTTCATATAACCAAAAAAGGACAAGAATGGAGTCGAGTACACAATACATGAAAAAAAAAAAATAGTCCAACGAAATCATAAGTGAATGGCAACATTAAATACTAACGGGAAATTCTGTTTGTATGACCTTATCCTGAAATTCACATGAAGTTCATAAATCACAAGGATATATTACGTACTACAGTTGAACTGTGCAAGGTTATAATGTCTGATGCCAATGTCCAATCCTTGCTGCAAATTATATTTACATGCGCTCGGCGGTTTTATAATGGAATCGATCTCCAGGACCATATTACCTATGGGTGAATTGTGCATCCTAGAGGTTCGTCGACAAGTGAAAATTATTAAATGAGGAAAAATGCCTTTCCGACCTGCAATAATAAATAAGGGGAACTTGTTAGTGCAATATTTTTTTTTCATCACTGATACGCATATAACCATAAAATTTGTTTCCATACGAAAGCGTTCCAGGATAAGCAGGATAATAAAATTCAGAGAAGGACGTTGTATGAATTTTATGTGTTTTTCGTGATGCGCAATTTCAGTGCTCTGTGAACTGGGTAATTAAAAAGATAATTGTATATTTACAAAGTAAAGTCAAAAATGGTAATTTCGGAGATAACCCGAAAGGATTGCTAGGCTCTTGCATAATGGAATTCTTTAGTTTACCAAACCTGATATTTTTCGCGCTCTATCAGGGCTGATGAAATGTCACTGGTTAAATATGAAAATATTAGTTAAGGGAAAGCAAACTGTTCTTCCAAAGAAAGATGATTATAATTGGTGCGCGAAGGGTATCCGTTTGCAATTTGCGATCGCTTCTGATAACAGAAGTAAAGTGCTTTAAATATTCAACGCATTTCTGTATGAAATTTCTAGGGAAGAACTTACTCGGAAGGAACTTTTTCCATTTGTGGATCCAAAAATTTGTTGATTCAAAAAATTTAAAAGAATTTTTATGAGTTTCTATTTTAAATGTTGAATTTTTAAATGATTGAAAACTAAAAAAATGTCCGTTCTCAAAAAATTTCTTCTGACTTTATGTTGTTTGTATCATTTGATTTGTATGAATTACGATTAAAAAAAGTAATTTTGCCGATTAGTTTCTGCGTCTTATTCAATGTTTTTTTTCTTTTTCGAAGTCCTCTATTATTTTGATTAATAGTAAAAATTAATCTCTGGTAAAAAAAATTAGTTAACAATATTAGATTATTTATTACCTTTTCAATTAATTTAATCTTATTTCATTGCTATTATCATTTTTTTTATATTATATTTTTATCATGTATTCAAAATTTAAAAATTGTACAATTTTTCATTTTTATTTCTTTTTGATTAATTTTAAATTTTTCACCATTTGGCCATAAAAAAAGCGTCGTACAAGGGCTTTAAACTATTGTTCTTTCTCAGCTTGGATTTGAAAATTTGATATTACATTGGAATAGAAGCTTTTTTAACCTGTCAGTATTGCGGATTATGGACATTCGGCAATTTTACACAACGGCTTAGGGGATTTTTACATCCCATTCGATGGTCTTCCGAACTTCCGATTATTCCAAATATTTCGTCCTTTCACAGCATCACTTTGAGAGATAACACCCACCGAACCACCAATCTTCTCGCCTGTCCGAATTTTATCTTTCCAGATTCCAGCATCCTTAATGTTTCCGCAGAGCTCTTCTGATATTCTAGATGCTCGATAAATGAACGTTGATAAAAAATTTGATTATAATCGTTGTCTGTAGCAATTTAACGATAATATTGATGCATAAGGGCGGCTTTCTGTCATTCCGACACTACGTCTCTTTCTAATTGACATCGTATTCAAAAAGTTCTGATTTCTGTAAAAATCTTTCTACTAAAATATGAACATGTCTCGTTTTCCAACTAAATTTATATATTTTGATGCATTATACTTCCGATTATGCTTGAGACAACCTCGGAATGGGTTAGAATTAACTTTACCAACAGTTACGAAGATGTCATCTGCATAGAGATAAAGTACAATTAATTAATGGTTTTGGGTTTTAATCAGAACTTTCACATCACAAATGTTCAAAATATAAGATAACGGTGAATGTTTCAAAAATGTTGTACTCCCTTTTGAGGTTACTGAAAACTTTACTCCAAGTATGAAAAAATCTATAGCCTTAGGCTCCCGTGTATGAAACTGCAACAGTCTCGGTTAATCAACTGCTTTCTCAAATATTGGGAATTCGTCCAAGAACGACCGACCTTCATCAATCGAGTCTAGACTTTGATTCGTAGGTTTTAACTCTGGTCTCTCTCCTTTAGTTAGGTCCACTTAGGTCTTTCACTGTTCATCTGCTTTATAAGTTCAGTTCATATGAACATCAAGAGATTTACAGTTTACAAACATTTTGGATTGCCAAAAAGTTCTTGTTCAAAAAGTTCTTGCATAAGAACTGCAACATAATAAAGGTCTCATCATCAGATCGTATACATGAAGTTTTCTCACCTATGTATTCAGTTGGCACTAAGGACGTTAAAACATTTGGAAAAAGTCTTGTGTACAAATTGTAGACTTCTGTGAAATTTGGCGTTTTATTTCTTCAATCACATGTATAGAATATCATAAACGTTTTCTTCGTTTGAGCAATCTAACTTCATCTTGACTTTACATTAGCATTGCTTTGGTGTCTTCAATGCGTCTTCTTATCTGGTTTGTTTTGTGGCACATTGTTGACAGAATTTTGGCTGCAGAGGAAGGATATCGTCATTTTATGTCAATATTTTTTTGTGTAATCTAAAAATTGGTTCAATTCGTAGAGTTTATCAGTGAAGAATCTTCCTGTATTGCAAGGATAAGTTAAACAACAAAGAAGTCAGCCATCTCCTTCTCCAGCCAGAATTTTCCAGGACGCTTCTTCCAGATTTTAGAAATATTTTTGATATTACTGACTTCCGTTCATCGTGGAAGTTGTGAATTTTAATTTTTAATAAATACTTTAGTAAATAAAATTTTTATATATGATGAAGTGCTATTAAAAAATATATATTTATTCAATAATATATTTGTGTGGTTTAGAAATTGTACTTTTTTAACATTCAGAGTATGGGATTCGCAGTGGCGACCGGACTCTCAAACCTAATGTAACACCAAACTGTTTGTCTTATAACTTGGACTAGACACGAACAATACAAGGCCTCTATGATCTCGCCAAGCGTCATCTAGTTGAAAGAATCCGTTCTCCTGCTGCGATGGATGCGAAGAAAAGAGGCTTTCGTCTGAGAGACTCCGTTCCCTCTTAACCTTCAAGCGATATATGATATCCTTCTTGGTTGGAAGATGTCTTAAGATAACAACAACATTCAGATAATATTTTCTGAAGAAAGCACGCTTATCATTTCGAAAAGATACTCTGAATGCATGTTTAGTTCATCGAGCCTGCTCTGAATGGATGAAATTGAGACTGATAAACGTGAGATAGACACTTATTAATCTTAAATATCCTCAACTACTCAGCACTAAACCGTTCCTACTAGAGCGGCCCTTAACTGCGAGCAGAAAGCTGGCCCGCACTCATCCGTTCTCCTTTCTAATATGATGCCCTCAGATACCAGATTGTCTGCTTCTCTCTTCCGGGCAACCCGGTCAAACAAATTCTGTATGCTTGCACTACGGTGTAGGCTGATCTGAATGATTCGAATCATAAACTCGCTTATACCCTTGCTAAGCACCTCGTTTGAATCCAGGCATCTTTTGTGCTCTGGAATATGAGTCAAATTATCTTATACATGATGTATCTCGTTTTATTTGCACACTCTCTCGATCTATAGATGAGAACTGCCCAATTACAGCACAAGTTGCTTGGCTAGGGCCCGAGCAGTTCAGGCAAATGTCTTTGGAGTTCTTAATTCAACGAGCTATAACTCTAATGTACATTGGAATGCAAGCTCAAAACTTCCTTCCATAATGGACACTGAGAAGGAACTTCAACATGTAGAGGTCTGAAAGTCTACCCAAAATCCAATTTTATTCGCACTAATCATTACCTTTAATACCTTATAAATGAAACTCATTTCAGATGTACTGAGTTTGAATGTACTCTGTTGAAGTTCCTTTTTTACTAATTGCTCCACTTGCTTACTACCCTCAATACTCGCGTGCCCCAGAACGCGTCATAAGGAAACTCTTTTGGTCGCACTAAACTTGTGGAGTATAATACAGGAATCTAGAATCAGAGTACACTTAAGGCACCTAGACTATCTGGTAAGGAAGTTGTAGTTTGACCTCATCATCCTTTTCTGCAAATCCATGACATAAACCAAAGAAAGAAAAATATATACCAAACTTTCCATGGGTTGAGAATACTTTTGCCGAAAAACTCAAAATCCTGTTCCCTCAGAAGTGTTCGAACATCTTAGTGAATTTTGTTTGGTCAAGGCGCCCAATCTAGAGAATATTTTCTCATCCTTCGTGGAACGTTCTTGATGTAGAGATGTCGCTATTGTTCTCGTCGCAAACTAAAGTGGCGATAGACTTTTTGAATTTCCTCAAGGGCTGTAGTAGAACATGAACTTAAGTAATACAGATGCCAGATACATGCCAGTCGCGGTACAGGATCAAGTGCAAGCTTCGTCTGGTCTTTTTGGTAGTTTTTGAAACCAGATCATTGCTCCTTAGGTGATGATTTATGTCACTATCATGGTATACATCAACCGCAGGATTCCCGGCTCGTTTTGGGATTTTCATGTCATATTTTTATTTACCATCAAAGCTTTGGTACTGCCTATGTAGGCTTTTCACTTGACCTTGCTTTCTATCAGTAATTTCCTACGTTTTCTTTCATTTTTGAAACCCACGACCAATTGAAGTTTATGTTGTGAAGTCATCCCATATTTCATCTTCTTGTCAAAATCGCTCCGTGTTCTTGCCTAATTTTTCCTGAAGAAAATAGTGATATTACCCGCATACGTGAAATAGATCATCCCAACGTTTGACAGCCTAACTATTTCTTTTAAAAGTTCTCAGCAAGAGGTGGGGAGCACCTCCTTGTCAACATCCACGATCCGAACGTGCGTTGATGGCGTTGATGTCATGCCAAACAAGCGACGTTCACCCCGAAGGAATTGACCAAACCGGGGGAAAAATGGTATACACTTCTCTTTTTTGCAGTGCGTTCCTCATTGTCAAAAGTCTTGACAATATCAAGAAATCTTCTTATTGCTGCTTACGTGTGTTCTGGAGATTCTTTGATTTTTCGAGTCAACACGTTCAAGTCGAAATATGATAATTTTCACGTCATGCATGCATCTTGATTAGGATGCAGTTTATATATTATTTGGCCGGTTGTTCTAATTTAATTCTGTATTATTTTCTTCATCGTTTTGAAGATAAACGGCATTGTTTGAAAATATTCAGTCGGCACTCTATTGGATTAGTTTCACCATTCCTATCTACTCTGGATGTAATTACTACTACCTATCTCCATGGCCTTAAAGTACTTACCAATATCAGATGACTTGCAAATAATGGGCAGATTTTAGCTCTTCCAGAATAAACGAGAATAAGTTCTGATATATTCGGAATAAACGCGGAATAAATGCGAAATAAATGCGGAAACAAGATGGAGTATATAACCTATCTACTTCCAGTGATTCAAAGGATTGGAATGAGTGTATACGAACTCACTCATTTCATTCCTGCCAAACTGTTTGACCTCCTCTTCAGAAACTTTTCGTCTGCCCCTCATCAGCACCTTCGTTCGTGACTAGCTTCCCGAGAAGTTTTCATCGAAACCTCTAGAGTACGTTCGTTGTCAGTTCCCGTGAAGCTTTTTTCGCTTTTCCTTTGTACCAAAGTTCGAGCTTAACCTTTGCTTCATATTCTAGCTACTACAGTCAGTTCCTTAACATCCTTGCACATGTATCTAATACTGTGGCTTTTCTCACATCGGATTCCTCTTCCTTACCATATAGGTATTCAATGGGATTGGAGCCAATTATTGATCCACTATCACCATCCATTCACCATCATTTTTAGTTTGGCTTCTTTGTCTTTCACTTTACCGCATGGGTTGTTCCTTCCTCTTTATGATGTCCTCAGGACAGCTTTCTTCAAAGCATTCACGATAGCTATGTTCACTTTACTTAAACAGGTTAAAGAGTGCTTTTAGCGTCCTCTCAACAGTGAGATGTTGGAGAGTTACCTAAAATTTGGTTGTGAACACTACCCAGTCGGTGCATCTTGGACTTCTTACACTGAAAGGCTTCATCCCTAGCCCCAATACGTCAGGATTTCATTCTCTGACATGGAGATTTCGTCAAAAGGTTTCATAGGTGTCATATCAGGTTGTAATTTTAGTAGTTGCACACATCGAAAATCATATCTTAGCATCTTAAATATTGAAGAAATAATGCATGTTTGGTGGTCTGTGGTGAGTAAAGGTGATTGTGGATATTTTCGCTATTATAGGATGTCACTTTTGTCCGTGTATAGTTCATCACATTTCAATTTGTTAGAATATTTGGTTTGAGCTCGGCGAACATTAAATAACCGGACATCTCTAGTTGTTCGTTTCTCTTCAGAATATCAAGTTTTGTCCTTAATTTTGGCCTTATAACTGCTCCAATTATCCGAACTATTAGCCAATGTTTTTCATTCAATTACATTTCATTTTGTGTAATTTTCCTTAATTCCTTGTTTGTCAGTCGTGTCTCATTGTATATATTTTATATAGTGTATCGTCTTCTAAAATCTTTTGTAGAATGTATTGACATTGTCAAACGTGCTGGAAGGATAATTAAATTGAAGATTGAGGTCCATTACGTTTCTCTACACCACACTTTCCTAGTTTTGAGAGCTCGTGAAAAGATAATCTCAGCAGCATAAGTCGATACGTTCCGCTTAGAATCAATTCGGCCGTATAATGTGAGTAGATATATCGAAGTTATCATTTTCACACATGCTCCTTCGTATCATCCAAAACATATTCCAATTGGAATTTTATTTTTCATTTTCAGTCAATCCTGACACCGTATTAACAAAATGAACTACGGAATGTGCATCAGAACAACTGTGCACAGATTCTTATCCTTGCGAAATGAAATTTGAGGGTAATAACAGGATATGGGATGATTTGTTAGAGCATATGTTGTTCGTATTCTGCTGTTCAAAGTTATCAGCTACAACTCATCTGAGTGGGTCTGTCTGGCTGTTGGCTTATTCGTTTTCATGGCTCAATTTACATGGAATCCTTCCAACCGTGATTTCATTGCGGGCTGCAATTTTTTTTATACCAACGCCAATAATACAAGAGTTTTCTCATTTAAGTTTTCCCATTGGACTGAAATTCAAAATTTTCCACAATACAATCTTGTAAGGCACACGAGAGCTTTCCTTTTTGCATTTTTGACATGGCATCTAAAATATGGTCCAGGCAGTAAAAGCCAATTTTATTTCTGATGAGAATTTTTCCAAGACAATTTGTGGCTTTACGAAGTTTCTTACAGGGATAATATCTTAGCAAGCTGCCAGTTCAGACAAGTCAATTACACCTGTGCAATTGAGCAATAGATTGAGTTGAGCGTACGTTGAGCTGCGAACGTGAAATTGCTGCTGAGGTGTGAATTACATAATTTATTAATATTGGGCAATGCAGTGTATGAGTGTGCAATTTACACATTTTGCATGCTAATGATGTCATTCGTAATTGTGAAAATGCGCAGAATAGCTGAAGATTATATTGGTGTGAAGATAATGAGGAGTGAGTGATTAATAACTACTTCCACGGGATTTCAAACATCATGACTATGCTGCGATGAGTTTGAATGATGTTTCTTTTCTTAGACGCAAAAATGCATGAAAGATATTTTTCTTGGCACCGCCACCAGCAACGCTTGCGCAAATTCCAGTTAAACACTTCGCGATTAATTGCGCTGGACACTAAAGCATTCGACAAATACTCGTAATGTCTTACCATTTGATTTGTTTGACATGGGCTTATGATTCCTTACAAATGTCCGAAAGTCATTAGAAAATCGTTGTATTGTCGTTGAATAAAAAACCAAATAATATGGTGCTAAAAAAGGAGCGAGTAATTTGCTTCTTGAGCCTTTAAACGCTCTTTAACACGTTTCAGGAATGAGTTCGCAGCAAAATCCGAAGACGATGAAAAGTGTTCTTGCAAACAATTTTCTACGTAGCACCGAATTTCGTTTCACTTACACAATTATGTCCTTCCTTGGCATGTAGAGCGGGATAATAAATAAAATCCAGCTTCAGGTTGGAAGCTAAACTCGACTACCTAATTGTCCTCTAATTGGTTCATATGTCAGCTGGGGAATATTTATGTAGACTAATTAGCTCATTATAATGTTCCAGGCATGCTAATATTCATCTACAGTGTGTACATGTTGGACTCTTTGATTAACATTTCCTCCTCCATCCTTCATGAAAATTATGTCCAGTTTTACGGGCATGTCTGTGTATGAAGGAAGAAGTGATGATAATATTTAATGCTTGAGATTCTTCAGACTACTTAACCAATTCATATCTGCGTTCATTGTCGTATCATTTAGAACGTTTCGGACCATTATATTCATATTTTTTTTTTCAATATACTTAGGACCTGTGGACAGGATAGAAGATTAATTATAGCCGGTCATGTTTTCATGTTGAAATGTATTACATGCAAAGCTTTGCAATTTGCTATGGAATCGGTCAAAATAAATATTCATTACTTGCTTGTAAGATAATTTATACGAATATCTTTTCGAATGGAAATGAACGTGACAATGGTATCCTTTTGAAGCGCGGTTCTGGCAAATGCAAGATTTTCAAATAGGAACGGTTTCCTTTTTCAGTGCTTAATGCCGATAGCATGAACCGAATACCATTTCAACCGATTTGTTTTGGTAGCCTTTTTTATCGCTGTCCTTAATTGTTATTTTACTAATTTATTTATTTTGTTCCGAATCCTTCCGTCAACAGGAATAGTTTCCATAACCCGCCCAGCCATATCTGCCAATGCAACCACAGAATAGAAATTTGTATACTGCACTGTGATAGTAGGTTCAGATCGCTCAACTTCTATGCAACAGGTCCTAGGCTCAAAGCATCACGTGCAGTAATGTGTCTTACCTCGTTTTCTGGATATTTAGCGCATAATTAAGTAAGGCTTGGATTTATCGAATTCCTTAATGGTCATTTTTTTTGAATTTACAGCTTGAGACTGTTAAGCAAAAAAAAAATATTTTTTGACATCATTCAGTGCAAAGTTTAGTTTTGAATGTTGTAAAAACTTAACTTTGGCCGAATAAGGTTCAAAAAGGAGGAAATATGACTTTTAGGATATGAGTTAGTTTTTCAGTTTTTACCTAACCAAGATCATATTGTATTTTTGCATACATTTTCATCAGATTTCAGGAGCATCTAATTACATTTTATTTTAGTTTTTTGAGTAATATCTGAAAATTTTTCACAAATGAAGACCATTATGCTGGTATACTCGATGCATCTTTTTCTTTTTTCTTGTTAATTTTTCGTTTTAACATGATCACGCCCGTCGAACCTGATGTCTTCCGAACTTCTTAATTTTGCAATATGTCCCAAAGAAATTCTGGATAGGGGTTTTCAGCTCGCTTGAGGCACATTGCAACGTAGGACTTGAACTTCATTTTCAACTATTCTTTTTTTGATTCGTAATTGTATAAATTTCCAACGCATTCACCAAAAAAGAACCTAAGGCGATTGCAAAAAGAGGCCACTATCCCTATAGGCCTCTAATTTTTATCCAGTAGTTGGCAACTTCCTTGTTGTGCGTGTCCACGGCGACCATGTTTTTAATAGGGTCAGTCGAAATTTTAAGCTTATCAATTATTATTCACTGTCGCTCATTTCGACTGAAATGCTTTACTTTTTGGACTTCGTGAAAACATCCAACATTTGTTGCAACTGTGACAGTATTGTTATCATTTCACCTTACTCGGGCGTTTCCATTCTTTCTGTCAAACAATCTTTTTTGACAGCTGCTTCGTAACAATTTCGGTCGTAAAAAACCGCTTACAGCAAAAGTTGGTATTAGGTCATAAGATATAAAAAATTATCGAAATATATGCGATGATGTCTTGTTTTTTTTTAAAAATTCGAATAAATTTGGAACACCCCATTCTCTCTAAGTTGTAAATGTTTGATTTTCGTTTTTTGCTTTAGTAGCTCCACCATAGGGGCAAATCAGGAACACCTTCAGTCGAACAGAAGTACTAAATTTTGAACCCGAGTGAATCACTTTTGACCGAACAAACATTCTTTCGTCATCCGTGTGCATGAATTTGTTATTCACGTATGTGAATAGTGGCTGTAATTTAGAAAATTTAGACGATGAGGACTTACTAATTTTGTTTTTCTTCCTTGAACCTTGAAAGTGAAAGCGATGTCGTCCTCCAGAATCCATTGTGTCATAAAATTTACATAATTTACTACATTATCGTTACTTTTTTCGTCATTCGTGACTTCATCTATAGAGTCTTCCAATACTAATTTCCGAAATTCGACAGTTGAAAGCGGCCATATTTTTGAAGCTATATTTGTTAAGCTACATATTGTTGAAACTACGTTTGTCAAACGGCTGTCGTTTATTCAATATGTTTGAACAAATCACCATGGATGGATAAAGCGTTCGACAACACAAGTAAATGATCAAATTGTTTTGTCAAAATGGGTGTTCTGTTCGGCCAACGGTCCGTGCGCTTCGCCCATTTTACGTTCGCCATAATCGTCCTGTTGAGAGGACTACTCGCAATCTGGTGGATAAATTTGAGTCTACTGGTTCAATAAACGATCGACCATCACCCGACCTTCGACAAAACGCAAAATCTACCGAAAACATCGCTGCTGTCCGTGAAAGTCTGCAGAAAAACCTGAGACAGTCGATTTTGCGTCACCTAAAAGAGCTCAGAATTCGCAAATCACAATCAGGGGAATTTTGCGTCGTGACTAGGGTTTGCAGTCGTACAAAATTCTACTGACCCAGGAGCTGAAAGGAAACGACTATAAACAATGAGGTGTATTCGCTGAATCGGCTCTGACGCAGATGACAACTGACAACTCATCTTCATCGAAAATCATCTTCGTTGATGAGACCCATTCCCGGGTAAATGAGCACGTGAACAAAAAAAAATTGTCGAATTTAGGAAGATACGAATCCACAGAGTTACAAGAACTTCCAATGCATTCCGAAAAAGTCACTGCTTGGTGTGGATATTGGGCTGGCGGCGTCATCGGTCCATATTTCCTGGAGAACGACGTTGGCCAAACCATCACCGACAACGGCGAGCGCTATAGATCGGTGATTACCAACGTCTTTTGGCCTGAATTGGAAGATACGGACACCAACGACATGTGATTTCAACAGGACGGTGCTACTTGCTACAAAGCTCATACCACATTTGACATTCTGCAGCAGCGAATTGAGGACTTGTCCGTTGTCCGTCGGACTTTTCTTGAGTGGTTTTCTTAAGTCGCAAGTTTTTGCAAATAAGCCACAAACCACAGCGTTCCTCAAAGCCAACATAACCCATGCCATCCGTCAAATTCAGCCTGATTTATCCGCCAGAGTCATGGGAAATTGGACATTTTGGATACGTGCCACCCAGAGAAGCCGCAGAGGACATTTGAACGATGTTATATGCCACACATAATGGCATCAGTAGGCCTCCGAAACGAATAAAAAAATTTTGATGATATCTCACACAACCTTTGTTTAATTGAAATTTAAAGATATGTTCAGATCTCCAAGCCAAATTGTCAAATGAAAAACACAGAGAAATATAAATAAAATAGTTTTCAAATTGAAAATTGAAATTAAAGATACGAAGCGCTAAATGAATGCGTGTAGATTTTTGGTGGAATATATCTATTTTTCCAGCCTTCGATTCTTAGGATGGCACTCTGAAATTGATTGGAGCTCCTTCACAGTCCACACTTTGCTGGTAGCGAGGATTCAGTTCGAGAAAACCAATTAGAATTTTGTTCGCGAATAGAAAAGTATAAAATTAAGGTGTTATTGAAAGGATTATCGTTGAAATATCACAAATAAATTAATATTGAAAGAGAGGTCGCAAGAGCTCAAGTTGGTTTCAAACACGCGCCCCTGCCGCTTCTCTTTAGGTGTCAACTCAACTAAATTAAAACAAAAAAATCAAATTTTAAGTGGACGCGTGGTCAATGAAATGGCTGTTTTGTGGCATCTGATGTTTAGGATGTTTACAAAGAAGGGGTTCTACGAAGGATATTTTGCTATAAACACAATTTTAAACGAAAAGATAACGAAATGTGTCCGAATTAAAAGTCCGAAAAGTCCGAATAAAACAAAAAAAAATCCATAGCAACTAGCTCCAGAATGAATACCGACTTTGTGAAAACGGAAAAGCAATTTTAAATTTAAATTTTACAATTAAATTTAAATTTTCGGAACTTTGGCCATAAGTGGATCAAAGCTCAATCGTATCAAACTCATATATAAATATATTACCTTTACTAAAAAGTATTAAAGGATTTTCAAGAGATAGCGTCACTGACATCAAATCGAGTCGGATAATATTGCAACCAACTTGATCTTGAAGCTTCATCATTAGGTTTTCTATTTTAAGAATGTGTCATTTCTCTGAAGTGTGAAACAAAGTTTTACTCTGCTACGAATTTATCAACTTTTGTGCAAGCAAAACACGATTTGCGGCAAGGATTACTTCTTTGCTTTCACTGGAAGAAATGACCGTCGGTCACTTATTTTTCAGCACGACGATGCTCGACCACATGTTGCAAGGTATGTCAAAACGTACCTTGAAACGCTTGAATGGGAAGTCCTACCTCACCCGCCGTATAGCCCGGATATTGCCCCTTCCAACTACTATTTGTTTTCCTCGATGACGCATACCCTTGAAGAACAGCACTTCCGCCCATTCCAAGAACTCCAAAATTGGATCGATTCGTGAATGGCCTCAAAATATGAGTCGTTTTTTCCAGAAAGATGGATAAAGTACCGGCTTGCGATGAACAAAAAATTCAAAAGTGAATTCGACACATAATAAAATGAATAAAGTAAAAATAAAGCGATCAAAAACCCTAAAACTTTTTGTACATGTAATATATGGTCAAAAAGAGACTTTTTAGCTAAGACTTCAGCTAAGCTTTGAAACTAAGTTAACCGACTTCCTTTAAGTTAGTCCTTAGTTTATTGCGAGGAGAATAAGACTCATTAGTACTTTTTTTAATTTAAAGTTAGAAGCTTATATTTGAAGACTCGAATTTTCGACGGCAATTGAAATAGAAAATGATATGGACTGAGTACGAGGAAAGTCTTCTACGTACTTCTTTCCTCGTCAATACATTTATACCACCTCTCATACTTCTCACCATTACTTAATAAAAAATTTTCCTCAGATTATTACTTTACCTTTACCCTTTACCTATTACCCTTTATATTTCCTTTAGCTTTCCCCTTTCGGCTTAGTTTTTCCAATCTATTAAGTTTTACAGCCGGCAAGATGTCGGGTCCGTGTGTATGATTGTGCAGTTATGATGTATTGTTAATGTCAATGTTTTTACACATGATCGTAGCTGCTCCTTTTATCTCTTTTCAAGTTTACATATTTTCATCAAAATACGCTAGGTCAAATTTTTTGCATGTGAGATTACATCTGCCACTATTTCCATGTCGATCGACTATTCAGTATTGATTTAGCATGTCACAATTGGAGTCTCACTGTCTATATGTAAATCAGTGCGGTGTTTGTGACCACGCACTGGAACTTTGTTTTTTTCTGGTATTCTGGGATCACTTTAAAAATATCTTTTTTGTCATACACATAGTTGTTCCTTTATACTTTGCTTCTTGGTAGGTCTGGTACTATATCGCAGTTACGGCTATATATTGAGGTCTTATTTTGGTCCATGTTTCCTAGCAAAATTGATTTTTGGCTAAGGCCTATTCATGAATTTCAATATATTATCCTCAGCATTTACTTGCAAGAAACAACGATTATGTATTACCCTTCATTTTGCTTTTAGAGTCTTTCAGAAACCCAGATCGTCACTTCAGATTTATCCTTACACTATTTCTATCATCCGCATAAACACAGCTGTCAGTATTGCTAATGTTAGATGTCCCATTGCTAAGCCATCTTTAGCAATGAATGTACTGTTGATAAATCGAAAGTATTTCTGCCCCAGTATTTTTCTGGAGAATTTCATCAATTTTCCCGCATTCTGCCAGAAAAATTAATGTTCTGGAAAAATTAATGATTTGTCACACAGGCATAGCAGTCCAAAAGTTGACTTTAGCCAGAGACAAGAGTCTGATTTATCAATTAGCCTTCTGGCATCGGTTCAAATTGAAAAGTCATGGCGGTTTTTTCGATATAAGATAAATTGCGTCGTGAGGCATCGTTGCTTGGTGCTGTGAAAACTTCTTTGTGGCTGTTTGACCATAACTGACAAGAGGTTGAATGGTCTTAGGCTTTCGAAGATGTTGCAGGGCTTGGGTCGATTATCCGTTTAGAATATTAGGCCAATAAATGATTAATTCCATTTTAAATTTTTCAGTTCTCGTAACAAAGATTTAGCGCAATGAACGTGAACGTCAAAAAACCATAATATTCTATCTTAAAACTCAAACCAGCCACAATTTTCTGAACGAACTGTAGATCCTATAGAAGAATCCAATCAGGTCTTTAATCTCAAACCAGTAAGGTTTTGTGAACACATGAAAAAAATTCAAGTGAGCGAATTGCATGGAGTCGGAACCGCAGTCACAGCAAAGTTTAAGTAGTTCTCAACAGACAGGCCTCCAAGGAAAACTAGCAACTAATTTCTTATTTTAAACGATAAATTTTTGTAATTTTGTACTTATTTTCAACAAGTTCTGCTTACAGACATCAATGCATCTGAAAAATTGGAATTCAAAAACGGTTAGATAGAGGTGGTTGTCCGAATCGTTAAGGCTTGTCAGTAGTTGTTATATGTTACGTATATGTTATGTGTCAAGAAAAAAAAAAACTGGATGAGGAATCAAGTCGGGGAGAGATATTTTCTTTTTGACGATTTGAAGGAAAAGTTTGTCATTGTAATCGTTCTATCAACTATGAAAACTTACCTCTCGGCAGATTAACTCAGCGATTTCATTCGCAGGTCTCTGTTCTCTGAGTTTTATGGAGATTGTGACTTCATGTCCCTTTTCCTCCGCATTCCCAAAATCTCAATTGCTCCTCTGAGTGTCACTTTATCCTTTACTTTTTTTTATATCGCTTTACTTTTCGGTATATTTAAGAATTCATACTCGCAGCGACTTTTTGAGTTAAGGGGAGTGGGCAGGTAAAATACAGAAAATGGCAACTTAGATGAATAAGGGAACAGCGGAACCATATGCATGAAGTTATCAGCGAAAAACTTTCGTATACTCAATATTGTAATTGAAATAGCTAGGAACTGTTTTTCCATAAGTTCACTCCCTTATTGAAGATTGCAAAACGGACAAACGATTTGCAATATTCAAATATAGGACTACTATAAACTCTGAAGACTGTAATAATAACCTGTGAATTAAAAATATTGAATCTTAAATTTTGAGCTACTTGAACGCGATTTTTTTGGTATCACCTCGCGTTTGTGTAATACTCACTTGATTGGCTGGTTGGTCTGGTCTTCCTGGTAATACGGACGTCCGCAGAGCCAGAATTATCTTTTCACAAACGTCAAAGTGAAGCTATTGTTTGAAGGAATTCAGTTTTTCCGGCTTCAACAGGCTCAAATGATTCTTCATTTCGGCTTTTTTATTTAACTTCAAATTATCCATCTATTTCAACTAAATCGAAACGCTCACAACATTTACTATATCCTTAAGGGGTCAATAAAGGCTTTCAGAGCATCAGTTTCTCGGCTTTATTGACGTGACATAAATGTCACTTCGTACGTTCACGTTCTGTACCCTTTTTGAAGTCTTTGTACCTCCTTTAAACATTGTTCTGCAACATACAAAATGGATTCTTAGTAGACTTCCTGTAATATCCTGATGATATTGGCAGTAGTAATTTTCATATCAAAAATAAACGTGAATTTTACTACTGTGCCCAAATAAAAATCTTACATTTTAGGAACCGTCACAATCCTTTTTGGTCATTTAGAAATAATAGTCGTTTAGCCCTCCTATCAATTACATTAACAGCATAACCGAAATAGTCTGTCAAAATCGCTTTGGTCCCAATTTTCTATACAACCATTCATCTGAATTTTTTAATAAAGTAGTATATACTAAATGAAGAAGTAAACCGAATAACTTTACCGACAACCCAATATCTTATTATGCATTCAATTGCGGGATGTACTATCTTCAGACGGAGACAATCGTTTAGTAATTTCGACAATTACTTTGCCCCAGGGGATGTTTTCTTAGTCTGCATCATTCCATTTCAAAACAGCTCGATAATTTCATCCACAACAAATGTCAGCATTTTTGAAATTGTATTAGGAAGACTGCGCTCCGGCGATAAATCCACTAGCAAATGATATTACTCGTACAATGCAGTGGTGATCCCCAAAGGGCAATAATTTAAATCTTCCAAAAGAACATTTTTCAGAGTCTCCCCTAGTTTCCGTTTAAAATGTTAAAAACGACAATCCGCCCTAGGCATATGGGATTTGAATGAGCGGTTGCGTTATTTACAAAAGAATGTGGCAGATGAGCAGGGTAAGGTACAAGGACTCAAATTGACTAATTTTGCACAATGTGGTATTGATTAGAATTGTTTCGTAAGGTACGTTAATATTTCATTGTTTTTATTAAAAATAAACAAATTAGGATATTCAGTCAAGTTCAAATGAGCGCATACGCCTTACTAATCCTTAAAAAGTTGGTATCAATCTATAATTCTTTAAAAGTCCACAAACTTTTGGAAAACAATTACAACTCGTTGTGAGCATGTAAGTCTTTTCACTTATTCTAATTGTTCCGAAACAAACTTACTCGTTCCAATCCTTCTAATCAAATTAAACGTGCAGATGTCACAATGCCCTCACACATTGCCGGGAACGATAGCAAGGATAATAATTAAACAGCTCAAGCTCCGTTCATTTTTCTAGTCAGACAACAATTGGCATGGACTGAGAGCGTACAAAATTCACCAGTACGAAGGATACATATCACATCATTCTGTGACAGATAAATTGGAAAATAAAAAATACGCGAATTGAAAATTGAACTGGGGTAAAACATGTTACGTCAGGTTTTTAGTCTACCCTCCTCACTAGCTCGAGGTCATCGGCTGCGTCTATTCTACGATAAAATATAGTCGGGAAATAATTCACAAAAAGTTCGAATGAAGAGGGATGCCAGGATACGTCCACACTAAACGTGTTTTTATACACGCACAGACTGCCCTATGAAGTTTCTTTACATATGTTGCCCGTAATTTGTTGCCGTTTATCTGAGCTATTGTTTGATATGAACATGTGAGTGAGAAGTTGAAAAAAGTTCACTGAGGAAAATAACACCAGGATTACTTTCAAGCTCGATTGAATGATGAATTTTATAGAACAGCACAAAATTTGATGACAGTCACACATGTTACATTCGAGATGTGTAATGATTAATGCAATTTTGATGATAACTCGTTCAGACAAAAGGGACTTTTTCAACTTGTATTAACATGTATTGCAATTTCATTTAGTAATAAAAGGTATTTTAGAAATTGGTTGTGTTAGTAGTAAGTGGCTTTGTTTATTAGCGATAATTTCAACTCCAAAAAATTCGAATCAAAATCATGGAAAAGGATTTGTGTAGCTTATCGCAGCTAGGTTCTATGAAACGTTTTTTTGTGAAAAATAAGTAATCGAAGGATTTTAGACAAAAACTAAGAAATCTTATCTAAAAGTTAAAACAACAGAAAAGTCGAAAAATGAAAGGGACATCAAGCCTGGCGAGAAATAGATTTTCTAAGGTTATTTGAGAAACAAATCGAATAGCGATCGAATAGCAATCGAATTCCAAAGTTGATTACAGACATCGAATCAGCAATAAAGTACCTGAGTCCTGATACGATACAATGCATAAGGGGAATACGAAGAAATTTCAAGACTAAAACCAGAAAAAAATTAAAAAGAAGTATAGACAAACAGACAGACACATATTAGTAGAAAACCTGCTGAAGAACTTAAGTGATAAAAGTTGACACAGATAAGAGGTTCTCAGTTGCCGTGATGAACAATGAAGATTGTGACGGTTAAGTCAATTATAAACGAAGATGTAAAAGCTTTACCGTTTGTCACTATCCCTTTTTGACGAATTGGGAAAGCATTACCGATGAATCTATGGAAAAATCTATAGAATCTATGGAAACTCTTCCCTATGTACGACAAAGTGCCTCCGATAAACGCGCACAGAAGGACAAAAAATGAGTGCTGCAGATAGCAAAGTCCCGAGAGCGGGTGTAGTGCTAAGAAGAAGAAGGACAAAAAAAGACGCTATTGAAGGACGAAAACAAAAGATTCTTCAGGATTTATGCAGTAATAAAAAGGAAAAGTTCAATGCCTTAAAAAACAATGTCGTATCTTTCAAAGAATGGGTAAAATTTATAGATTATATCTTGTCGATGCCAATAAACTACCAACTTAGATAGATCTTATAATGTTTAATCTTAGAAATTCAACTCCAAAATGTGTATTCTAACATGAAAGAAAGCAGAATGGACTATTAAATTTTCAGATATCAAGATTATAGTAGCTGCAAGAACTTGTCCTTTCGGAATATGTCGGAAGTTAACACATACGTAATGAACAGTACCAAAATATACGAACATAACTAATCACATAACATTGGAATAATCCATGCATGGACACGCAGGTTACTTATCGATCAACTGAACCAAAATAAATTTATCCAAAATGAGCTACATATTCTAGGTACAGGAAAGAAGATCCGAAATGTGAAGATGAACCAGAAGCAAAATCACAAATTCTATGAAGATGATAACCTCACGAAGTTAGACAAATGCTGAAAACATGGAACATACGAACAATGTCAACAACCAGCAACACAAAAACAACAAACCACCGAAAAGCCACCTAAAAAATTGACATTAAACCTAAACATCATGAATAACCATAGAGGATTGCAACATGGACATCAGAATAGTTTTAAAATCTCTAGGTTGTGTGCGGGTTCCTCTGGGCGTCAAAACTGCAGCGAAAACCCTTCAGCACTTGAAAATTGCTTTTAAGTCATCAGAAGAATTGAAGCTTTTTCCAGGTTACGAAAGAATATTTGAGGTTGCCTTTGGATGATTGTCACATCAGAAGTCTTGCAAGGCTCCATCCTCAGCTCGGACCCGTCGAACATCCCCTGTGACAAACCACTTATAATTGAGCTACCAGGCGGGTGACAGCTTGGTCGGCTATATAGTGGTGGAAGTCAAGGAACGCACGGCAAACCATGTATAACTCAGACTATAAATGTTCATGCCGTGACTGGTGAACTTGATGTTCGCACGTTAAGCCTCCCTGACGGACTCCCAGAGTGAAGTCTAATAATATTGGGAAGCACCGGCCGCAATTAGCCAGCAGTGAAATACCAGGGCGTTTTGATATACTCAAAGATGAGTTTTTCTGTTTTCCAAGTTTATGTTACTCAGTTAAAAGCCACTCTAGGGACCCCACTACATCATGTAGATAAGTGTTGTACATTCTGTTCTGATCTGAAGGGAAGAGGTATGAGACAACGCCCCTAGCAAAGCGTTAAGCCGAAAGCCGTTCACACAAATATATAGACAAGGAGCGTTAAGAACTCACTGGCGTATCCAAGCGTCTCTAGGATGACGGTGTTACTGATTACAGCGGTTAAAAGCCACCGCCTTATTTGTTAAAGAGCGGAGACATCATCTTACATAGACAGAAAAGACAAAAGAGAAAAGGCCAAATGAGGAGAGTACCAATGCTTGCTTAGCGATTGATAGTTATCCTGGGTATGCGACATAATTGGCAGGTGGGCTGCATGTCTGATTCCTGGTCTGAAGTCCAGACTCAGTCGAGTGAATTCTTACGCTAATTACGGACATGGATGTTTCCTGTCTGAATTGCACGAGATTGATAATTTATGGTCTCCCAACTGCTCGTTTTCGAAACAGGAGGTCGATGACGCGTTTCACATAATTTTTAATCCACGGGATGGAGCAAACAGTGTACGGACCCCTTCTGCAAAATAGGGGAGTTCTTTAATGGAATCGCCAAAAAATGATACATTATTCTGCGGCAGTTCAAACGTTCGATAAGGCAAGCTATAGCGTCAGGAGACGTCGGCCTTCCAAAGATGTATATTCTATCACTCCCTTCTCCTCCCTTCCTGCCGGCTAGGGAAAGAATATTCATAACCTGAAGGCGCCTCCGCCTTCCAGACAAGCCCAGTTCGAGGTTATCTGGCGAAGGGTTTCAGACTGGTTTGTTAGGTTTGTTTATTTGGTTAGGTTAGCAGGTGGAGTATATGTGTAGCAGAAGGTTTAGTAGTTTGGGAGTTCCACACTTAGGGTGTAAATAGTATTCACTAAAAAAATGAAAAAAAATAATTGGCCAAAACATGAAATAATTAATTGTTATGAAGGAAATAAGGCTTAATGTAAAATAAGCATACAATATTAGAAAAAAATATGGTATTGGCCCCGAGTTAGCTTTATGTTCTCAAATAAAACTCAACAAAAATAATTTTTTAATTTGAAAGGAGTAGCGCGGTTAGTCAGTGTATATTTAAAGCAAATTTGAAATGTTAAATGAAGAATTAAACTATCGATTATTTTGAAGACGCGATGTTATACGATACAATATATGCTATTAATATTTATCGTTGATCTTTATAAAATGAAGCTTTACGATTATGATTGTTACCGTATGATCAAAAGCCCAATACTATTTGCAAACATGAAGCTAATCCTTCTCGGAAAGACATGCCTACTCGCAACTGTTCTTATACTTCAGTCTATTGAGGTAATCGCATTGACTTCATTTACAACCAAACCGTATGGAAAATTTATTATTTCAATTAAGATATTCCTCGCACTTCGGGGTCACTTTCTGTATACGGAAGTTACCACTCCTAATTTAGTATGTTTGCCATTGCACTTTTGCAATTTGTTTCATATCCTTGCACATTCGGTTCATCTTTTTCCATGTGTAACTTGCAGAATTCAGTGACTTGACATTGCGGACTGGGGATGATGGTTAAACTCCTGGGATTTTTCTGAAAAGGTCAACCAAGCAATAAATGAAAGACTAGGGTAAATGAAAAATAGATCCAGCAAAATATTTGCGGGTGGATGAAATGCACATACACACAACACCACAAGACATCCTCATAACTTGAGTAGGAAACGAGGATATATTATCATCTATGACAGATCAAAATAATATTTTTAAAGGAAATAGCATGTTCGTATGTTTTCTGACACTACCATGTTATTATTTACACTGAAGTCCACTGTTACAAAAAAAAACCAAAAATATAGGCTAGAATCGACGTGTTATGTACAGATCTAATGTGCTGTATGCAAGAATTTGCCTTTGTACTCAGACGTCCTGCTGCAGAAACAACAGGGGCCTCTAGCTCGGTTGTCACCAAGTTTTCAAGTTCTCCATTCTTAGGATACTTCAGCTAAATTATGCTTTTTTTCAGCCTTGGATAATCTAGAAAAAAGCCTTCCATACATTCTTCTTGTTCCAAAGAAAACTCCTAAATAAACCTTTTTTCTTCTTCGATTGAAAATTAAAGAAGCTTTAAATCACTCACAGAAATCAAATTTCACTGCGACTTTAAAAACTCATGGAAACAAGTATCCAAAGTTTAACAAGCCAATCGGCAATTTCCTTCATTTTTATATCCGAGTAGGTTTCAAAGATTCCCACTTTAACTTTGGTCATCCGCGCTCAAGAACTACTTTCTAATGCTAAATCGAATTCTGAGCAAGCCTGAACCTTGACTTTATAGTCGGTTGTAACACAGTCAGCATTTTATCACTTTTGTTATTCACTCGAAATACATACTTGAAAACTGTATGGGGGAATAATCGAGTACCATTAATCGAATCCTCTTGGCCCATTTCTGAGTTCTCATGAATCTTTGCTGGATAAGAACACACAGTTGAGAAAAGCAGAACAGGTGAGTTACTTAGTGACTGAGACACGCCAAATAAAAAAATGTTTGCAGGGCAGAAACCAAGCACTTCGATTATCCTGGATCAAGGAGAGGAAGAGCAGCTCTACCGAAAGGCGATAACGGTTACGAAACGCATCATTGCAGTATGTGATGCACAAACGAACCTTAGCAAAAAGATTAAAAACGGAGTCTATGATTTAGAAGACCTCCTAACCCGGTTGGATCACTATACGTTGGCAAAAGGTTAGCCTGTAGCCCAATCAAAGGGGATCGGGATAAACGGAGGGACGAGGTCAGGCTTCGAATGATCAACGAAGAACGATCAGAGCACTGCAACAGGGATTTCAGACGGCATTTTTTGGACCTGTCAAGAAAACAGCTAAAAAAGTGGCCCTAAATTTTAAAATCGATAAGCCTCCACAAAACTGAACTCTAAAGAATCATTGTATGTAACCCAAAAAACAGAGATTAGGAAGTGCCGTACTCCTATTGGTACATCCACGGACGGAGGATTCTATGCGAATATCTTGCGAGAAACCGCGGCAGCGTTAAAAACGGAAGACTTCCAAACTGCAATCAAAGCAGTACGGTCATCAAAGCTTAAAACCCTGTTTTCGGGAACTGCATTCTTAAGTGTAAGCCTAATACGAACGAATCATTTAGGAAACAGAAACGAATCAACTTAGGCTCGATGCTTTAGAGGTCGTTGCTTCAAGAAGAGATGGCCAGGTGGTCGTCAGAGGGGCCTTCACCGCTAGAGAAATCGAATAGGTCCGGCTTCAATCAAATGCTCCGGGAAAATGGATTATGGGCATGGCAGCCAGAACTAGGCTCGCCGTATTGAACTTCGGAAATACCGCAACTCGATGGGGCTACGTTAGAACCATTCCTGATATAACATCCGCTTCGGAGTGCTGAATAAAAAAGGATATTAGAAAGATTTTAGATATTATTATATTATTAAAAATAATATTATTAGATTATATATTATTAGATTATCAAAAATAATCTAATAATATATAATATCTCCGTAATGCTCTCTTATATTTAGAGTCTTAGATAACTAAGCTCTTCTTTAATATTTAAAGACTGCTAGAGAATTTCCCAGCAAGGGATAAACAGAACATAGCTCTTGAGATCCATTACAGTGCCTGCTGAATACAATGCGCTTAGTCTGCTACGCTCCAGACGAATACTGGGAAAGCGAACACTTTACTGTTGGGATAATACACTACTGGTGGACACCTGAAATTCCCAAAATACGAAGGGAATGTCGCTAACCACAACAAAAAGCCCAGCGAGAACACACCTCTGAAGAGTCATGTATTTGATCAATAGCTCGTAGGTAGAGAAGGAGAAGGCAATCTTCTCTAGAGAACCAGATGGAAATAAGAAAGGCTCTAGAACCAGATGGGATTCCATCTGAGGTGTTACAGATGGTCTTCCACTATTGCCCCGACCTAACCTTCAGCACACCGCTAGACACGCAAAAAAATGTTTCTGAAAAACTAATCAATGGAACATTCGCTGGCGTGATTCCTGCTGCCTAAGACATACCTCCACGACAATATGGCTGATAATCGGCTGATAATCATAATATATGATAATCGGAGAAGTGGTGAGCGTAGTCTAACGTGCGGAGGCATGCGGCATTTCCACACCATGGGACGTGCTGCTGGTTACTCTGTACTCTGTACTCTGTACTCTGTACATTAAATGCATAGGTCGGACTGATTATGATAATTCGGTGAATCAGGGATTGGATGACCGCTAACACGTTCCATCATCCCCTAAGTGAGGCTTATCAGCATTGCCGAAGCGCTGGTTAAACAGAAATCAGCCGTGCATTAGCTGGGCGTTTTGAGAGGCTCGATGAAGAGTTTTTCCCAACAAATCAAGGCAAAATCTGACAAGGCATTTACTCGTTTAATGGCCAACATAAGGGAGTCCACCACTCTGCAGTTGGTTCTGCTGAATGGGTCAGAGCTATGGAGCGACACAGTTAGGAAGGCATGTTCGGGAAGGCTATGTTGGTAATCGCAAGGCAGTGCTGGTAGTCTCCGGGACGGCAGTTCTCTGATTGTCGATATTTTTTCTGTTTTCACAGTTTTGAGCACTAAGATATATTCACTTTCTTCAGTTAATTAATTAAAATTAAATAAAAACCACATTTAAATGAATTTGCAACTCAAATTCCAAATCAAATTTATGGTAATTACATATATTTGACATTAAAATTTATTGATCTTCCTTGCATCCCAGAATCCCATCTGATTCACAATATTGTCATCCATTTATGACTTATTTGAACCAACAAAACTTCATTGACTTCCTTTCCTGCGATTCTTTCGTGATAAAATTCTTAATTATAAACATTCCTTTTTTATGTAATTTAAATTTAAAAAAATTTTGTAGCACGACTTTTATGCACTTTAAGCTCCGGGACTATTTTTCTCTTTATAGAATCTGCTAATAGTGTTTTTACTTTATTTGCCAATTCTTCGCATGTTATGCAAGTTTTTGAGCATTGATAACGTTTACACAGACTCTGAATCCTGCGACTCAAAAAGACTGGCCCATGTCCTACCGGATAGAAACGTTACTACAGAAAACAACACCTCTAGTCCACATGATAAATTCAATACTGATTTTGTGAATATTCCAGTGCCTAGTTCAATCAGCCAATACAACATTGGTGATTATAATTACGAGTAGTTACATACGGAGGTACTTCAAAACTAAAATTTTTCAAAGAGTTAAACTCAAAACATTGATTTGATTATGTTACCAGAGAGCAGAAGGCTGGTTTTTTGTTCAGTTTTAATTTTTAACTGCTATAATTTCAAAAACTGTTTAGTTTTAAAAACTGTTTAACCAAGAAGTTAGTGTTGAAATGTTTAATACAAGTGAGCATTTTGAAAACTCATCAAAATGAGTGAAATTTGTATGAAAATTCTTGATCTTCGGAACAAATACAGATCGTAGGAAATATAATGAAAAATAAAAACTTTGATAGCTTGAATTATTAAAAATATTCGCTGATGAAGACCGACCGATCACGGTCAAAAATCAATTCCGCAAGGTAAATCAAAAAACATAAAATTAAAAGGATAGTTTCTTTATTTCTAGCACAAAAATTTTATGAAGATGGAAGCAATTACGAATGAAAATATTGTTTTTTATATAATTAACACTCCCCTGGTTGGATATAACAGTCCCCTGTCATGATTTAGTAGAAGGTTGTCGATAATTCATTAATCAAAAGGATAATGTGTTAGCTAATTGAAGATACTTAATTAATTAAGTGTTGTCCTTCATTGTATAACTGTAATTTCTCATTATTTAATAAAATTTGGTTGGGACACTCTTGTATGGGCTTGTTTCCAAATATGTAGTAGAGAAACTCGCCTCTAGAATTACTCCCACGGATCTCAATTCACGAAATTTGACAAAGCTTCACTAATTTTAGTTTGAAATCAACTTTCCCTCTAACTTTTATATAAAAATGTTAATGCAATAAACTAGGTATTAATTTAGAACAAAGATATAATTTTATTCTCAATTATATTATTGTTTCAATTAAATTATGCTATCTAACTAAATTATCTTCGTTTTCAACTCAATTTAACAAAAAAATAGCAGGTTTATCAAGGACTGTCAGTCATTTTCAGTTTTTCTCGGTAGAAATTAGCATATGTCAATCGCTGGTTTATCTGGTGATAAATGTGTCAAGAGAAATAAAAGCTTTTTGCAGTGAATAACAATTAAATTGTAATAGTTTCCTTTTCTCGATTTGGTTCAAGGATAACCAATATAACTACACTTTGCATCCAAAAATGCGCCTTGTTACGTCAAAAACCATAGCCCATCGTTCATACAATTAAACGAAGCAAAAATAAATGAAATCCTGGATTTCGATGGAACCAATTTGTTTATTTTTTTATAGCTTAATCCTTGAGACATACATACATATGTATATGAAATCGCTTTGTCCTATTTTACAAGGAAGGACTTGGAGATTAAATACCTTCTCCGAAGAGAATCAAATGAAATAAGTATGAACGATAGAAGAATAAAACTATCTGAATTTTAGATACTTTTTCTATTCACGACATAACATAACGAATACATTATCTTTTGGGGATACAACAACGTTTCAGTTAAAAGGAGGAATCATTAACTTAATACCATGTCGTCTTTCCAATTATTCTTGTTTGGTTCACTAAGTAATAGCCTTGAGTCAGGCAGGCGTCGGTCAGGGCTTACGAGGCTTTCCGCTCAATTCGCCCTCATTCCTTACATCTGAATCTGTGGCGAATGGAATCATATGACAGGATTCTTGCATTTCCTCGCACTGGTGACTTGTTATTAAGCAAGATGACTTTTGTGCGTGTTTATGTCCCTCATAACGAAAGATTGTATGTTTGGACTTGAGATGAGGACTCGAAGAACAGGCGAGTACGCGGCGTAAAAAAGAAAATCTCATTGCAGGCACACATAGTTCTTTTTATTGGTCTTTTTCGTCATGCTTTGCCGTTTTCCTTGCAATTTGACTACAACGAACGAGAATATGGCATGTCGTCGTGAACCCTATAGGATTGTATGGGATGGGACGATTCGAAGAGGAAATTAAATAATAACCCACAGTTTAAGTAATGAGACGTTTCGTTTATACCTGGTTGAACAATAAGTAAATAATTATACGTTGTTTTGCAATAACATTTCATAATGAGGGAATATAATAGCTAAGGAGGTAGATGCGATTAAACTTTTATAGTGGAGGTGAGGTCAAGACAGAGTTAGCGAAAACGTTTCAAACAAAGGTGTCTAGAATGATATGCTAATGTAGGCTAGGAAGGAGTTGCTTTCATGACTATACATTTCCATTGTTCGAGATATGGCTTCAGGTAACTCAGGACTTAATTGGAATTTCATCCATTGAAAATAATTACGTTACATATTACGTGCTTAATATTTTTGCAAAGAAATCACGCGAGATCTTTTCAAAAGTAAAAATTGAACCCAAAAAAGCAACCAATAAGCAATTTGACGTTGTCATCTTATTCCACATATTCGTAATAATGCTATCCAATTTCAAAATATTTAAAACTGAGCAATTAGCAGAATAATAAATACTCGAAAATAAATACATGTCGTTCCAAAAATGTTAAGTAATCATCGAAAGCATTAAAATTGCCAGTATGAAAACTATATTTAACAAATTTATTAAATCCTGTATTATACTTTTTAAGGCACACAAATACTGCATTGTGGTTATTATTCATATTATTATCTGCTTTTGAAAACATTCAATTCGTCATATTACACTCATATTTACACTCGTTTTCACCCTTAGTTTCCACATAAACTTGCCCTAAAATCCCTTGGAATCGTTTAATGAGAAAAATCATTTTAATTGATTAAATGCTCTTTATGCGGCATGCCAAAAGTTGTTTTCTGTTGGTTTCATAGTTTTTTGTGGAAAAGAGTTGTGGTAATAATTTATTTTGTGGTTTTAAACTAAGATAATTACATCAGGCCAAAATAAAAACAAAAAATTGTTCGCCAATTTAATACTCAGTAATTAAATTGTTGTGGTAAATGGCAAATGTAATATGTCAGCTGGAACGTGAAGCTACAGAAGTTATTATAATTTGTTCTATATTCTCGAAGTTTTCACGGAAAATAACTACTAATGAAAATAAAGCAGAATTTATCAAAATTCGTCATGTTGAGATTTCCACTTTTATTCCTCGTGAAATAAAATTCTACATATTTAAGCGGTTGCTTAGTAAATTCGCAGAAATGTCATATATATGAATAAATTAAAATACAAAATTATAGTAAAACTAATAATAACGAGATCGCATTTAACAACAAAGGGATGCCTATAGCTGTTTCTCTTTCAATGAGCTATTTATGTGTAACTTTAAATATCCTCGTCGCAGACAGTTCCACCCTCAAGCCCAAGAATGACATATTGTGGGATGAAAAACTTTTATTGTGGGTAATCAAGTTCGCAGTACAGGTTGCAGTTGTAGGGGGAAATGGGTCTAGAATTGTCATCCCCCCAATTATGACAGTAAATTCAATGTTGCGCATAGTAATTTTCTTAGGGAGACGAAACCAAAAGTGTTTTTGTGAACATATCCCAGATATATAGCAAATCAGTATCGAATTGAAGCTCCAAGCAGCAAAATGTTGCAACCCTTCTGGAGCTAATGCACTGTCATTGAGAAATAGAATAACACACAGGAGCAAAAATATCAACCACGACCGTCGGTCGAGAAGGAAATACCTGATAAATGCTGTTAAACATTTCTTGTCCAACAAAACATTTTAGGGAACATAAAACAAAACATTTTAGGCCTTAAAAGGGATACTCAGCATTGACACGTTCTGCAGAGGCAACTCGTAGAAAAGAAGGCCACAATGAAGTGGAAACCAAAACATATATATATATATATATATATATAAACATATATAGACATATATATATATTATATATATAATATATATATAAACATATATATAAACATATATATAAACATATAAAAAATAACTCCTGGCACGAAATCGATTTTACTGTGAAGATAGTTGAAATTGCTTTGACTGTGTTAAGAACCAATGTAAACTTCTGAAACTTAGATCATTTTCTTTGAAGAAACCTCCTCCGATTGGTAGTAAATTGAAAGACCCAAGTCCTGGTTATATAAGCAGAAATGGTTTCTACTCGAGCTTCTGTGTCAGTGAGAACCAATTGTAAGTCAGAATCAAAACAGTAATTATGTAGATATTTTACAAATAATTCTCCTGCCTCAAAATATATTTTAGAGCCTCATATACTTTTTACTGTCGAGGAAATCGAGTAGCTGATCCACAAGCAAAATGATGGTCATTTGAAATACATACTCTCTCGACAAAACCTCAGCAAGCAATGGAGAATTGAGAGGTGACTGATGAAACTATGTTCGGTAACTTCTGAAGGAATCCATAATTTAAAACTAGCTGATCAAATGCTCGATTAACGACACGATTCAAAAAACCAAAGAAGAAAGGGTAAAAATTCACCAACGGAAGGCCTCCTTATAGTACGATTGGGCATGTCCCACTCAGCTCCAGCTTCACCATTGTAGACCAATAGTATGGTCATTGGCCATATATGGGTCAAGATTTCAAGTTTAGTGTATCTGTTGAGTTTTTCCCAAAGTAATCAATAGTACTGGGAGTTGGGGATTAATATCGGGATTAAGCACAACAGGACATTATTCAGGCGTTAGGATACATATGCTCGTCGCCACCGGCTTAGGAAACAATTGTAGTGAAAAATGCTAGGGTAAAATTCAAGAAGGTGCATGTTGGTAAAAATGGGCGGAAACTGGGCATAGTTTCGCTTTATAAAGGTAGAAATTTAGCACACATAACAATAGTTCTGCAATTTGAAACCAATTTGAAAACATCAAGAAACCCAACGTCCAATAAGCAAGAAAGATGGCGCTTGGTAGTATACACTTGGTACACTGAGGTGCACTTGGTAGGTTGAAATCAGTAGATTCAATGATAAGTCCAATAAAATGCTAAGCCAGATTGGTAAACTGTCAGGATAGTCTCAATGCTGAAGCGGATCAATGAACGACCTGTGATTATTCTTTTATAAATCAGAAAAAAAGAGCAGAGAAAACATGCACCGCAGGAATTCAGATTTTCCCCACGGTCTCACCAGTCTTGTTATTTAAACCCATGAAAGATTTGGTAGTGTTTGCTGAAATCACCTTATTTTTACTTGCCTTTGAGCCTAATATTCTCGATTCCAAGATTTTTTTTAAATTTTTGAGTCCGATGTCTGTATATAAATTTAGGGTTAGTTTGAACCGAAAATGCCATCTAGGACATCCAAAATCCATGATGATCATGTTTGATATTACTTTAGCTCAATAATTTTCCCGTAAGGGATGTAACTGATTAATATATAAGGAGTAAATCCATATTCCCTTGCCGTCAGCGACTGCTTGACGGAGTTTTTTGACGTATTTTGTCAAGAACTCCGGCAATATCTAGAAACTTACATTGCTCCACTTCGTTGTATTCCAAAAATCATAAGATATTTTAATTCTGATGACATTCTTTTCTTGCATGAATGTCATTCACGGTATACTGGAAATTTTCATAGGCTAGCTCTCCTTATGATATTTTCAACAAGTATCGTCTGGAAATAAATGTATCTGTTGACGTGCATATCCTTCATGTGTGTCATTGAGGAAATGGTTGGCATTTTCATAGGAAAGTTTTCCTTAAAATATTTCCCAGTAATTTGCTGTTTCGTTTGGAACTTAATGACGTCCATCTAATCAATCAGCATGTCTCTGGGTAAATTTTGGGTTATTTTTGTTTCTTCCCTCTTTGTGCACAAATATTAGGAGAGTCGTTCGATAATGTCGATTTTTAGCTTGAAAAAAAGCAATTATTTCAATAACTTAATGATTGAGTACATTAACCAATATATTGCCCATCGTTAGCTATGACTTCCTCGCCTCTTCTGGGAAGCTTGTTGATCCCACGTTTAAAGAAGTCTTCATCATTCGAAGCAACAATTCAAAGACCCATCTTTGCACTTCTTCAGCATTTCAAAGGCGTACGTCGGCCAAGCCGATCTGCATTGATCCCAACAAATGGTAGTGAGAAGGAGCAAGGTCTAGAGAGTACGGGGACGATCAAAGTGTTCCCAACCGAGTCTTTCTAATTTTTCTTTAACGATGTGTGCCCGAAGGGGCCTGGCATTGTCATCATGGAACATAACTTGTTTTTTGAGTGCTGTGGTTCGGGCATTCAGTTGATTTTAGTTCAATTGATGTGAGACCCATTTTCCAAGTTTTGAATCTTTCCCATTGAATGTAAACGTTCATAAATAGTTAATCGGGCGACACTCAACTCCAATGCAATTTCTTTATGCGTTCGACACGAATTTTCATCCAATAATGCTAGCAATTTAGCATCTTCAATTTTTCTTAGCTGACGTGGCCGTTCCTTGTCTTCCAAGTTAAACCGACCTCTTCGCAAGCGTGCAAACTATCGCTCACAAGTTTTTTCGAATTCGAGCATGTGCACCGCTTCTACCAACAATCGATAACATTCAGCACCGTTTTTCTTCAAATTAATGAAAGTTATTAAACTTCTCTGCAAAACAACTTTTTCCGGCATAAAATCCGAAATTTTCGGTGCAAAAAACAACTTTGTCGTTTACGCTATTTCGTTCAATGACCAAGGGAGAATTAATGACAGATGTTTACCCTTTAAAATACCAAATACGTTACGTACCAAAATCGAAATTACATTGAAACTATTAACCGCCACTCTCACTACTATTTTCAACTGGCTTTATGGCTTTGGTGTCCTACCTATGTCTGGCCCTTTGATAGAAACGAACCAGACAGGTTGATTGAGCTCCGTTTTAGTATGGGCTTCACATTCGTTTATAAGTACTGCATTCTCTTTAATTTCGAGCTGTTTGGTCTCATTCTGTCAACATATCGTCCATATTATCATTTGTAAAAACGCTTCTAGGAAGATGAGCATCAATGAGTAGAGGTTACCGCAAAGCCCTGAATCGTGGTATTCCCGTGAAGCTGCCATCACTTTTCTTCAATACCACGATTCAAACTTTTTTCTCTGCTAAACCAGTCTAGCTGTCCCAGATGTTGATTTAACACCCCACTTAAAAATGTCAAAGACATTTCGTTCTTGGGATTCCTGTCGTATGTTGTACTGCTATATTGTTCATCCTATACATTGCTACGCTCTGAGTAGAGTTTTTGAACATGCATTCTTCCTTTTATTCGTTTTGTTTTTCATTGGACCATGTTGGTTCTTTGTCTCCCATATGACGTGCAAAATCTATCTTTTCATGAAAGGCAATAGCCTTGTTTATTGCTGAGGTTGAGTGAATGTTTCTGAGGGTTCTCTCATGTAACCTGGTGGTGTACGACAACCAATCTGTGCATTCTGGGTTTCTTGTGATGAAAGGCTTCATCATCAGCTACTTAAGGCTTTACTTTCTCACTTACCTTTTCTGTTTAATTGTCCTGAGCCATACTGCTAACAAGAATATCTAATACTTCTTTACTTTCCCTTGTGTGACAAATGTAGAAGCACACACTTGATCTTGGGTGATCATATTTGCTTTCATATAAATTCACACAGTTTTCTCCCGCTTTTTGATGCCCAAAAAAGTAAACTGTCGACAACAACTATATTCAGCATTAATCCTTCGGGTGGTGTAGTAGATGGAGTACTTACTATCTATGTTAAAGTTGCCGTGGTAGAATCCTGCCAGTGGTATTGATATTTGAATTTATGTTTTTAATATGAGAGTGTCAGCTTTACTAGCTGGGATATGATTTTTTCGGGAAATTTCACGGTCAAGCGTAATTGAGACCTTTTTTTTCCTTCTTATGTACCTTGGGTCTTCAACCGGAGTAACTCGAATCCGCCTGAAGATTAAGATTTTACTGCGAGCTGTTGCATCACATGCACTGTGACAGTAATAGAGGCTTTCATGGGTACGAACGTCAAAGATTTGGAAAGAAAATTAATGTTACCCCAGATTATAGCAAACGATCTGGATAAATCTGCCCACCTTGCGCAGACTTTTTTGAAATCGTAAAAATTAGGATCTCTGATGCGATTTTCGTAGGAATTAGATCATTTTGCATTAGATAAGAGCTTATTTAATTAGTTTTTTATTTTTCATTTCGCAAAATCATTCCTCATATGGAATGGTTAAAAATTAAGTGTGTAATATCAGTAGCCGTCCTACTCAATTCTCTTCTGGAAAAGTGGGTGGAAATCCTGTTTTCTCCTCAATGGGAACCTTCAAGGCTATTACCAGACCCCAAAGGTTCGCCTCATCACGTATGTTTGCCTGATCTACTCACTTCTTCCATCTTAGAAACGACACTGCATAATTTTTCTAAGTAATATTTGCAGAATGGATTGTCTTCTAGGCAACAAAGCTCCGTCATAACCACCGAGCAAGGAACACCCTCATGATAGCAGCGGTTCAACGAATATGTCTAATTTCAGAAGAGATTAGCTTCCGGAGATTTATCACAAGCAGGACAATTCATCCTAAAAATGATGTGGTAAAGAGGGCTCTTGGAAAACAGTCAACTACGTAGCAGACTCAAATGCAAGCGTGGGGGGATGGAGGATGCAATAGTCACCATAAATGAAGTCTCAAACGAAATCATGGTTAGTCTAGCTCAACATTGACCATTACAAATCAAATATGAGTTCGCATGGGGGTGTCATTCCTGTACCCTTATTGGTGAGCTAAATGCAGATTTTTCGGTGGGAATTAATTGACGGTTATATATGTCAATGCTACAAGCTTCTTGGGTTGTTAGGTAGAGGTTTGTTCTGACCAAACAACGGTTACTTCTTTTCAGCACTTGGAAAACTCCTTCAAATAGGCATGGTCATTCTCCAGGATATATATACATAGCAATACACTGGCATTCAGACAAGAAGTTGATGAAGACTCAAGGTTTTATCTGCCCACAAGTACAAATCATTTTCCGTGGTCATGGCCTAGGAAGTGTAAGGATTGTTTTGAGTGTGACCTTGTGACTACAGCATTTAAAATACTTGTAAAAATTTTATCATTTGCTTGGTTAAATGTATACGTGTTTCCCACCTAAGTCACAACATATTTTGTCAATTGTTTCAAAGAAAATTTGTTTGTTAACTAACCTATTAATAATTCTTAATTGACTACCGTCGGCTGACTTTATACTTTTCAGAATTGAAACTACCTGAAAGCAGGCAAAAATTTTAATATTATAGTATTAATACGCCGTTTATTGCCAAAAGTGAGTGAGTAAAAACGCCGAAAAAAGCTCGAAAATAGTTTGGTTTAAATTAATTAGCCGTGCATGTACTCGTTCTGTTTAATGGAATGGCTTTGTTTCGTTCCATTATTTAATAACTTGCACTATAATGAAATTCGTAAAGAACGCCATATTTTTATGAATCTGGAATGAATTCTGCAAGTAGAGTTTCTAGGTCAGTGCTTCAAATATTTAAAATAATACTTAAATTAGTGGCGCGTAGTATCTCAAACTAGTTTAAAGGTTATTCAGTTATATAATTTCCTTGAAATCATCTTCTGCTTCCGAGAATGTCAAGTTTTTGTCTTTATTTTCAAATTTCGTTCCATGAGAAGGTAAAACTAGGTCGAGCCCATTGAGTCCATTCTAAGGCACCAGCAGCATCCGATTTCGTATCTTAACTTGAGATATTTTCGCTAATGATAACGTGTCCGATAACTAATTAGCATAGAAAGTGATTGTTCACTTGACTACTGTAACGTTGTACCTTAGCGGAGGACTTGACAAAGTCTACCGGGTCCGCAAATTGTTCTGCATTGTATCTAAAGTGCCCGTCAAGAGTTCTTCATATTTTCAGATCTTGAGGTTACTGTAGCTACTTTGTGAGTGGTCGAAGAATGTACGCAAAAACTGATACGGTTTATGAGACTTTATTTAGTTCATTTTCAAGATGAAAGTTTTTGCCAAAGTCATTGTTATTATTGTTCTGTTTTGATTGATGCTGACATGAAGACTAATTTTTGCTTGTTAGTCATGCACAATAAGCAGGCACTTTTTTTAAATTTGGCTACGGCAAAAAAGCTGGTTTGGCTAACGTTCGCATACTTTCAAAGTGAACAGAAATTGTTCAATATCACAAGAAATTGGAGCAACTTACGAAAATAATCTGTTTTTGCTATAGCTGGAACTATACTTGAAATTTTTCTGAAACAAACAGAGCTTGTCAAATGCCTTTCTTAAACTAGATTTCCACAGAGAAATACAACGTAATCTTTTACTAAAAGTTTGTTACAAGCGATTCGCGATTCAGAGACAATGGCCGCATTTTGAAAAAAGTTTCCACGATGTAGGATATGAGATTCGAGCATCCGATCTTCAATGGTTCTTAATGTCAATGCTGTAGATTTGAGTTTTTTTTTCGATTCCTGGCAATCTTTTGCAGGAAATAAGAATTCAGACTAGATGTGAAACAAGTTTACCAATCCTAAAACGCTTTGTCACTATTTTTAAAATAATTTTGATGAGTGTTCTATTTGGTTTTTTTTACAGCAGTAAACATGCCTGAAAATAAATTTCTAACTCTGAAGTAGAATCAGATCTCAAGTATTGTAGGATTATCCTTCACAATGCATCTCATTTTTTGCATCAATAACTGCTATTCAAATCACATCCTATATCGCACTCCTACTAACGCTGAACATGACCAGTCATTGACAAGCTTACAACATTGTCGCAAAAAGAAAATATTGAAAAATTCAAGCAATTATATCGTTTGACAATATGTGTCCATTGAAAGGTGTGCAGACAGTGCTGGTACTCTGAAATGAATTTAAATAAAGAAAATGTGGGTATACTATGTTGACAATTATAGCAACCAATAACAATGAGCTTTTAGGCCCTCTTGAAACAATTATACGAAAAAATTAACTAGTACCGCCAAACAGGCGATCAAATATATCATACTAACCAAAAATTTATCTTTCATAGTGGATTTTAGATAATCATGCAAGTCGGCCTTTTACTACTGAAACTTAGTGTCTGGTGGAAAGGCTGTATTGTACCATTGGTGCCCACACAAAATGAACTTCAATAATTCTTTCCAAAATTTTTTTAAATTTTCTCTTACATGGAATGCTAACCGATAAAATTACCAACAAAACTTTGCCACTTGTTAAAAAGGATTTTTTTCGGTGACCTCAGATTACTTTCAAATTTCCAATTACTATCGTAAGTTTCATACATATTCATATCTCAAATGTAAAGCGATGGATATCGTTATAGCGCAGAATTTATGGACAAGGGAGGGGGTGAGCATATCATAGACCCAAATGCGCATATTACTACAACCAGTTCACAGAAACTTTTAAGTAGATGCTAGAATTGTACTATCCTCTGCACATGATATGCATTGATAGACTTATATATTTCTGAGTTTCCTTTTCATTCGTCATGCTATTATTTACAGGTGAGAAACAAATCGAAGCTTTGCTGTTGTATAAAATATGAACAAAATAATAAAAACAAAATAATATAAAACAAAATAAATGATGCGCTCAAAGAAGTATGTGGTTGCGAGTACGTACTTTTTAACATCAGGGCACTTGACAGCTGTCAAATATTGGCGTTTCTTATTGTGAAAACCAAGAAATCATCTTAGAACACTACATAGAAAACTAAAGTGTATGATTTTGCCTAACACAAACACACGAACTCTAATTGATTCAAGAACTGACAGGAGGGCAATCACGATCGCAATAAGTTGATTGTTGAAAATACGAATCGTGAATAAGATTTTCCAAAATCAGGCTTTCTGATGAAGTTGATTTTGATACTGACGATTACTTATACTTTTTTCCTCATCTCAGAACTAAAGAGTGATTTAAGTGACGCAAACGCGCTCATATCGGGTGAATTTTGGCGCAAATTGTGACCCGGTTAAGATCATGCTTATTTGATAATGTAGACACTGCATTTATAGAGTAGACTAAATTGGCGGATTAAACAATTTTTTATGTGTTCTATGTGAAGCAAAAATCCTTAGGTGAGACCCTGTTACTATTGCTTAATGCACTAAACGATACAAAATAATAGCTACAAGATGCCAAATATTATTTTTAATGAGACTTCTCTGATCACTTCATGATATAAATAAACACCAATTTATCACAAGGATCTTTCAATTTATACTCCTTTCTTCGAAGATGTGAATACAATGACTTCTGCTGAAAAAATCCATGAAGGATCCTACATTTATTATGTATGACATTTATATGAGCCCTCGATTTGGTTATAGGACTTATCTCGAATAAGAGTGAATGCCGTATAATTAGCTGAAATCATGGCACTGGAATTAGTTAATGTAACAAAGCATAAATTTCGATCTGATCGTGCCTATGTTTAATGGAAGCCTTGACCAATTAAAGAGTTTTTTAGACATGAGTACTTTATGGTTCTCACGTTAGCACAATGTAGCATCCCGTTCTACAATATTTTCAGCAATATGACTAAGGGCAGGATAATAGGAAGGGCTTAACTAATTTCGGGCGTTAGTCCACACTTCAACATTTGAGCGAACCTGAAGAAAATTCTTCACATGAAAAGCTGAAAGCTCCTCCGGTAAAAAATATGCCACCAAATAAACACAGAATTCAGAGGATCAATTATGGAATTCATCCACATCAACCAAAAACAACTAAAAAGTCTAAATCTGGAAGGCAAACAAGAACATTTCCCAGTTGATAATGGACAACCGAATTGTTGGATTAGGTGTATTTAAGAAAAATTTGGAAGAACCATCAGCAGGTGTCATCTTTATGATAGAAAGGATAATGTTGGTCCTAAATTTAGAAAAAATAATAATCACAATAAAAAAACAATGGCATCGAAAATAATAAGGACTGCATCACCATAGTTACAATTACCGATACCGAAGAAGATATTACTCAAATGAGATTTCTCGAAAGCAAAATAATAAGCAGCATCAAAACCAAAACATTCGGAATTACCAGTATCAGGACCATAATTATCATCACTATTGCCGGAATTCATTTCAACAGATTTTTCGTCTGAGTCATATAAAAAATATGGATCACCTGAACCCATGGAATTGGAAAACTAAGTACAATTTCATAACACTTCCGCACTTCATTTCCAGACGACGTTTCTTCCCTAAACTGTTCCCTCCAAATCCTTCTGGTGACATTACGAATGACCAGTTTGAAGATATTGATTGATAAAAGTGAGTTGTAAAAATGGAAGACACAGTTTCTTGACCATATCATTGCTACCGAAAGCATAAAGTCTAACTCTACAAAAATCGAAGCCATCATTAACTTTCCAATACTAGAGAATACTAAGGAAATAAAGCTATTTCTCTGCTTGCTGCGATGACAGAAAATTCATCAAATATTTCTTCAAAATATATAAACTACTGACCCTTCGCTTAGAGAGGAATTCCCAAATAAATATAAAGGATGTTGATTCCGTTGACTCCATTGAGGAACTTAAACAATCAACTACTTCTTACCCAATCACACACACCCAGTTTTCGACAAAACATTTATATTAACGGCTAGTGCTTCTAAAAACACAATTATAGCAGTCCTCTCCCAAAATTATCACCAACTCCTCTTACTCCTAAAGACTACGTAAAAAGGTATTTTCCAATCGAAAAGGAGTCACTCGTAATCATATGAGGAACCGAAAAATATCAAGGAACCAAAAAAAGATCTTACGTAAGTTTACCATCGAGACGGATCAGAAATCTTTGACCTGGTAGGGAAATTTATAGGAACCTGATATGAAACTATTAAGATGGAAACTTAAATTGGAGGTATTCAACTAGGACATCGAGTCTGTAAAGGATGTTATTTTCGAGAGGTGTACAACTTTGAAATGAAATACAAATAAATTGTTCTGATTGCCTTGAAACGAAACGTTTTATTGGAAAGTGGTCACCATTGACAGTAGTGTCATAACCAGCAGCACTTTTGAAGACATGTACACCAATGACTCCACCAGCGGTTAAACCACAGCAAACAATGACTTTCTCCGTATGTAACGGTGTCTGGCAAAACGCGAATGTCTGCTCATCACTCCAAATGTGGCTTTTTTGTGTATTCATACAGCAATTCGACCAGAAATGAGCTTAATCGCTAAATAGAATTTCCCAAATAAATTGCTGTTCTGCAAAAATTTTTAAAAACTTCTAAGCCGTGCACGGTAGTCGTTTGGCTTAATTTTCTGCTCGAGTTGAATTTTGTAAGCTCGCAAACCAAAATCTTTCTGTAAAATCTTCAATAATCTGGATGGACACTGGTTTAATTGTTTGGCAAGATCTCAAATGTACTCCTTTAGTTTTTCAGTGATATTACGCTCTACAGCTGCTATGTCTTGCTATGCTATGTCTTTCTTAATTACACACTGTGCGACGTCTGCATGGATGCGAATCATCAGAGAATATGCGAATGTAACGTGAATATTAATGTTACATGGTGCAGAACTTTCCATAATCAATCGAATTAATTGTGCTGATGGACGATTATGTCAGCTGTTAAATTGTGTTTTTTAATGCGCCCTGGTTTTTTTTCGAAATAATTCTCCGCAATTTGCAGACTCAGGAGTTCTGATCAGAAGTCAAGTTCTGATCAAGTGACAAACAAAACTAACCATAAAACGCGTGACATCTGCCACACCATGCAAAGCACTGTCAAATGCTGCCAACTTTAAGTTCTTTACCTTTTGAACAACACGTTTTACGATGAAAAGAAAATCATGTCGCTGTTGCTTTGTTCCATCCTCGATTTAACAAAAGCGTTGTGGACGACTTGATCAATTAATGAAGATAATAATTCGAGAATGACATCTTACAGTGCAACTGGAAAGATCCTTGAATTCGTCTCTATATATAAAACTTTATTAAACGTATTCACATATCAGATAATAATATAACAAATCAGGAGAAGTTAAATCACATAAGAGAAGTATTTCGAAAAACCTCGTATAGTATGTAGCTCTAAGGAAATTATCGAAATATACTTCTAACATACCCTGAATAATTATGTATTATAAGTCAATATATTCATTGCTAGTTTGAAATACTCCGCACAATAGCTAAATGATCACGTGCGAATACAAATATCAGAGACAAAATCGGCACTATCCTGAACAGAAATTTTGAATTCGGGTTAAAACATTCAAGAAATCATATACTTATTGAAATGAACAATGAAATTGTAAAATGTAACTTCACGCGTCTTCCTAGCTATAATAATTAGGATATCAAGACAACACTTTGAGATAACAAAGAATTTTTTAATTTTGTGAAAATTTTTAAGGTGAATTTACGGAATACTGTGTGAAAATCACATGTCGAACCGAGAAAAATTTCTGGAGATGCAGCATTGTAGTATAAGTTGCTCAAATGGATTTTTTAGTACAAGTGCGGCAAAATTACTTTAAATTTTAAATTTGCTCACAAATTCCTTTTTGGAAGTCGGTGGACACTGTCACTCAAAATCTACTGAACCGATGGATTTGATTTTCCACACATTTTTTCTGCACGTATTTAGTGAGATAGCGCTTTCACTTTTTTTTTCTTAATTTTAAAAACTTTTTAGGGGTTTAAATGCTGATTTTTTGGTCGAAAATCTGTTTCCTGACTTTAAACCGTCACGAAAAAAATCTCGACAGAGCTCCCATTAATAAATTTATAAAATGACGCAACCACTTTGGTTTTTGTGTTTTAGATGATCCAGTCTTGAGTTGGAATTTCTACCGCAAAAACCCTTTTTCACGAGGAGGGTGACAGGAATCGCTGGCTTCGGCGCAAGTATTCAGATTTTTTTTATGAATTTCGCAGAGTATGCGTGAAATGTGACCTAATAATACCTTCTTGTAATAATACCATTTATAGTAACTTTTACCTTAATAAAATTTTGAAAAAATATGCAATCTTTTGACCAAATTACCCAAAGTTTAGTGATTTCAAGGGTTTCTATGATCATATTAAATTTAGAAAAGATAAATAAAGTCTGATGTTTCATCAAAGAATAATATCAAATACAAATACACATAATAGTCAAATTATAACAGGGAGACTAATCTGATTTATAATCTTGAGAAACATATTCGTTTCGATGTCATCGGACTATCGTAATTTGTTGTCATGCTGTGAAGTCTTACTAGTCGCTTTTCCGAAAACCAACTGACATGTGATACCTTTAATCAAAGTAATTTCCAACATCACTTATTTCCACTTGAATTGTGAAGTTCCTTCGAAAGCACTGAACAATTGTGAAGAAAGCACGTAGTGACATCGCTAAGTGTATAAAAGATGACAAAGACGAATAGAATAAAGTGCAGAATACCGTAAAGAAAATTACCGACAGTGAATTTTTCAATTTCCTACACTATTTTCACTCAACATTGCTGTGAAATTAGCCTACAATTGGAACGCACCCATCAGCGTTACATTTGACTGATTTTATGATTAATTGAATAATACAAAACTACCTGCCTAATTTGCCGGAAAGACAAAAAGGGGAAGCACAAAAAAAAAACCAAAAACAGTACAAAAACAATGTAAAACAACGAGGATACCACTTCAAAGTATATTCCGAAAACCTAATTAGTTTGCTTAGGGCTGAAATTTCCTAATCGAATCCATTATACAACCACTACATGTCCCGCAAATTGACTGGGAGCCCTCGATCCTACGCTTTTCCTTCTTCCACTCCCGATAAACATATTCTCATCATGCATCCCATTTGAGTTTCTTGTAAAATGCATTATCATAATGGTGGCTTTTTATCACAAATTGCCGCCTGAATATAACGTTTGCGTCGCGGGGAAAGCACGAAGTACGTTAGATTATTGGGAGAATACTTGTTAGAATGAATGATTCCGGGGTCCTATTCCAATGTCGTCAATTCTATTGTCATCGTCATCGCTTCATCATCATCGTTGTCTCCTTTGTTGTGATGTGGTTGTTGTGAACAACCGGCTCCTTGATGATGCATGATTGTAGTGGACACCCGAAAAGAATTGAGAAAACAAACATTTCTGGATTGTTGCATAAATAAATAAATTGTGCTTGTTGAATGAACGAATGCTGGGTCTGGTGTCCCAAACATAAACATTCTGAAAAAAATCAATGCTAGCACTTGGGACATTTGAGTTTTCGTCTTAAATTTGATTGAAAAAACACCTACTTACTTCTACATATGTTTGTTTGCCTCTCCGCCACCGAGTCTCCTCGAACAAACATCAAGAGTCACATTGTTTAAAGGCTTTCTGCGCTGAAAAGATTGCAAATGTTCCCAATTATAAATATTTTATTGAGCGACCATCTTGAAAATTTCTCGTTTCATGGAAGGTCGTTTTTTTACAGTTTTTTCATCTGTTGGGTTATTCATATGTAAGAAAACACAAGCAAGCCATAAATTAGTCATTAAATACCAGATATGCATCTATAAGGACCTGCGTGCGAGATTTGTCGTCGGAGCATGAGCTTATATTTAATCATTTTCCAGTCGACCACCTCACTCCTAGCGAGAGTTCCTTCAACGTGAAAACCGATGGATAAAGGTTTCCCTTTTCATCAAACTCATAATTAAACCAAGAACCCCAGAGTATATGGTAATGAACGTCTAATAAAAAGGCTCTACAAAAAAAAATTTATGTTTTTATTTTTCCTTGAGTCAATTCTTACTAATTTTGGGATGAGCAAAACGAATATGACAATGAAAAAATTTCATGAGCTCTAGTTTTTATGATACGAAACAGTTTTTCGGATATCCTCATTTATTCTATGAAATTGTGAAAAAAATTACAATTTTGTACACATTATTTCAACAATATTTAAAGTTTATTTATTTTTTTATGGTCAGTTACATTATAAAAATCTTATATGAATGAAATAAATACTGAGCACTTCATTAACACTGAAAGTTTATGTGTTGGCTTCATGAGATCGCTTTCTTTTGGCATGCCTCTTTTAACATCGTTCAGGAGCATCTCTGTACACAAACCAACAATAATCCGCAAGCATAGGTCCATTCCAACAGCCCTGGTATTTTCGTTCAATTGTAGAAATACCCTGATCTAATCTCTCTGCATGTTCGTCACTCACAACTCCACAACTAGGGGGAAAAAAGTCCAGACGGGAAAGGAGTAAATGTATTTCCAGAGACATGGTGCATCCGAGTTGCTGCTATGTTTGCAGAAGTACTTGTACAAAGTTTATACAGTTAACATCTCGTTTTTTGCCCAAAAATCCGTTAATAATTCCTTTAAGAGCATCCAATGCCTTCTTTTCTTTCCCTTCAAAAACTCTGTCGAACTCAGGATCCTTCATAAGTAGACGAATTCGTGGTTCAATGAAAATTCTTTCTCCAAACTTTGAGTTAATTAACGTAGAATATTTGTCTCTCTAGAAATACTGGAAGGCTTTTCCTTCTTGATTCATTCCCTTGACTAAATTTTCCATCAGACCCAACTTGATGTGCAAGGCAGGAGGAAGAACATCTTTTGGGTATACGAGAGACTTGGCAACAAAACTTTTTTGAACTATGCTAGTTCCGGCTCATAGTTTTAAAGTGGTAACTGGTAGAGTCCCCGAATGTGGGATGGGTCTAACAGCAGACGGAAGATTAGGATATTTACTTGTTCTTATTTTCTTCATTGACAACCTTGGAGTATGGGTGGAGTTAAGCAGAAATGACAATCGTCGGTCTGAGTCTTAGGCTCCCGCCAAATCATTGGAACAGCGAAAGCCATACATCGTTTTCAGTTTTACAGCCAACTTCTTAGAGCAACCGTGCAAGAATTACTAAATACATGTGGAGCTCATGACATTTCCTGGTCCCCACCTTCACACCAACATAATGCTGATAGGCCGTTTTAAAAAGAGGCGTCAACCTGCGTTTCTTTGATGAATATGTTATCTCGCCGCAAATGCAACAAAAATTGTTCAATGAATTTAAACACTTTCGTGGCATTTTTGATTTAACAAAGTCAAAACATTCAAAAAATTAGAAAAATGTCCCTATACCACACTTTTAGGACACCAAGAAATCCAAATATCAGCACTAACTACAACCTAACCTATGAGCAAGAGCAGCAATAGTGAACATCTAAAAACTCAAACTAAAAACAGCTGATGAGTTGTCAGTTGTCAGGTATGCCAACTCCTAAAAACAAAATTTCCCCGAAATTTTGCTATAGAAAATAACATGTCAATTTTTCTTACAAACAAGAGCGAATCGGTCCTTTTTATATTTATTTTTACACTCAGCGGGTGAAAATACATAAGAATTACCTATTTTTGATCCCGAAACATTTTCCTTGTTGGGCAGCGTTATTGGTAATGTAGAATCAATCAGTATTTTTTGTAGACGAAGTAATGTCATTGCACCTAAAACAATGTGAGAACGAAAAAAAAACTGAATCCTACGTATTCTAGGATATTTTCATAGTGAAGAAATCTCCTAAAATAGGTTCAAAAATGAGATGATATTTAAAAGCAGTATATACGAAGGCGGTCGGACAAGTACTTAATCTACAATAGGAAAAGTTGCAACTTATTTCTCAATATAGTCTCCGCTTGAGTCGATATACGTGACCCAGTGAGGCTCAAACTTCTTTATCCCGGCTAAAACATACATTTTCACGCAGTCCGCAAAGTAGACCTTCTCATTCGGTTCAAATTCCTGTCCGGTAACAGAGGTTTTCAAGTTTGTAAGCAAAAGCAAGTTTCATTGGACCGAGTCTGAAGTATACTGTGGACGGAATAGCAGTTAGTATCCCAATTCAACCAGTTTGGCCGTAGTTATGGTGGAGGTATCGAAAAGCCCCGCCAAACGATCCTTTTTCTGCAATTCAGCGTCAGATCGGCCTAATAATTCAGCATAGCAGAGACCGGTGACAGTGTTGTCCTTTTGCAGGTGAACGATGTATGTTACACATTATGAATCCCAAAAAACGGCGAATATAGTCTTTCTTGTCATAAGAACAGTCTACGCCTTCTTGGGAGCAGGTTTGCGGGTCCCACTGGTTCGCGTAAGTCCACTGTTTCGATTGTTCCGTGGTCTCTTGTGTATACCTTTGGTTCCATGCTTCTTCGATGGTCACGAAACGGCGTGGAAGCTCTTTCGGACTGCGCCTAAACAACACCAAACTCAGCTATGAAGTAGTCTCACGGATTTGCTTGTTGTTCGGAATTAGCAAACGTGGTGCTGGATAGATATATGCAGGACCTGACCCACCTTTTGAGATACATACTGCCTCAGCACCTGCAAATGACGGTCTGCCTACACGAAATAATGCAATTTGGTCATGTTGTCCACTGACGCAGTCGTTTTTAAGGGCAAATAGGCGTGGCTTGCCAAAACTCGACTTTCAGCAGCCACGTTGAAATTAGTTAAACTACTTTTTACGTTCGCCGTCGCAAGAGCAGAGTTATCGTACACAACAAGAATCCAATCACTGGTTGATTTTACTCTTTTTCTGTTTTTCTAAAATCGGCAGACGGGTCCGTTTTCTGACGCAGTCATAACTGAACAAGGGTTCCTAGGGTTCAAAGAACTCCTAGGGATCCAGCCTGCGCTTAGTCTTCTAGAAAAATGAGAAACCTTAACTATGCCGAACCCATCTTTTAAACTGTGTGTGTTGTCCCGTGTTTAGCACTTCTAGATTAGATTTTGTTTTTTGTTGTTTTTCCATTTTAAAAAATGCTATGTTTTTAACTTTTGACAAATATATATTTTCGGGAGTGAGTTGCTCCCTTCTTCAGTGTCAATTATTTTCTTTCTTATAATTGACACTGAAGAAGGGAGCAACTCACTCCCGAAAATATATATTTGTCAAAAATTAAAAACATAGCATTTTTTAAAATGGAAAAACAACAAAAAACAAAATCCCATCTTTTAAGTTTCACTTAAGACCATACCTATCGGCGTACTTTTCTGCGGAACATTTGAATAAAGTTCGTCGGCTAGGAACATTCAGATCATTCAGGAAAGAAACCTACTTAATATGCCTTTCAGCTTTTATAAGCAACTAAATTTCTTCCAATTCCTTAGCCAGTGTACTTTGATTTCGGCTATCGCAATAAGATCCTGTAGAATTAAACAGATGCCTTGCGTTAAGGAAGAAGTTGACCTTCTGAAACCGCAACTGATGTATTGAAAGCACGTGAGCACTGGATCCAAAGATCTTCTGAAGCAAAACTTACATTTTGAACCTGACAAGACAAGTTAAGGCACGTTTCTTGATTTATCATTATTTTATAATTTTTTTTAAACTGCTAACGTAGGCTAAACGTCAGAGCCAGTTGAAACAGCCGTCACAACAGGTAAATAAACAAAATAACACAAAAAAAATAAAGGCGTCTTAGAGTGAGACTGAGATTAATAGTTTCAGAAGCAGGCAAAATCATAGAGAATTTCCAGTAGATAACACAGTAATATTAATCAACGAAATACTAAATTTTGTTCTGAAAGTAAGTTTTCAAAAGTGAAAGTACTCCCGATTTTTTGAAAAAAAGTGCTGATGAAACTATTAGAAAAAAAAAAAAATAAAGTCAAAAGTCCATTAATTATAATTCCTAGGGTTTATAAATAACACGGGAAAATTGCAAAGCGGACAAACAGCAAAAAATTTTCATTTTGAGACTAAATTTTCTGTCGCAATAAGTGAGCGTTTTCAAACGTACGGAGACAAACAGCATTTCCACAGGACGGCTCGTTCTGGTTACTGTGGATATCCACAATGTATTTGACTGCGATAGATCGATGGGTGTTCTGAAAGCGCTTCAAACCCGTTTTTTCAAAACCGATACAAGTTCGAGTATCTGATGCGGATCCTGAGGGACTATTTGAGAGACTGGAAAGAGTTAGGTAGCCGAAAGACTATACTTACTTCAGGTCTGCCTCAGGGCTCCATTATCGGTCCAGTCCTAAGACTATGACTGCTTGAACTGCCGGATAAGCCACGTTTGAGCTGCTATGTGGACGATGTCACGGCGTAAGTCTCTGGACGCACGGTCAACCCGGCGTAAGTCAGACTAAATACATGAATGTGGTGAGTAATGGACTAGATGACCGCTCACAGTTTCCCACTGGCACTGGAAAAACCAAAGAATTTATCGTGACAAAGAAGAGAATTCCCTAAAAGAAGTGTAAAGTCTAACAGTGTTGAGGAAGCGTTGATCGAATGAAATCAGCAGTGAAATACCTGGGTGTCCTGATGGACTCGAAGATGAGTTTTCCCCGAAAAATCAGTCCAACAGCTGACAACGCTGCAGCGCGTGCAACGGCGCTAATTCGATTTATAGCCAACATAGGGGGCCCACCAAACCAAGGAGACGACTCCTGAGCGCTCTGCTGTCGGTTCCACTTTATGGGTCAGAACTGTGGCGCGACGCTCTGAAAAAATTTAATCTCTGTCTGAATAATTAGGTCTATCAAACGATTTCTACTTCTATCAGGACAACAATCCTAAACACAAGAAATATAATGTTCGAATCTGGCTCCTGTACAATCACCCTTATGGTAAACGCCCAACGTCACCGTGGAATTGCCATCACAAAGGCCTGATTTTAAAACCGATAGTGCATGTGTGGAGCTATTTGGAAGATTAATAAAAAAAAAAACACCATATTCCAAAAATCAGATCAGCAAAACCGAACTGATTGAAGCCTTGAAGGATGACTGGGAAAAAATTTCGCTAAGTTATTGCCAGAAGCTGGTTAAATCTATGCCTAATCGCCTGAAAGTAGTAAAGCAAAAAGACTTCCCAAAAAAATATTAGATTATAAATCGTAAGATTACATCGTATTTTATTTTCAGTGTTTATGTGGTGTGTCCCATTTTCAATTTAACCCTAAATAGGTAACTTTTCAATGTTTTATTATTTTCTAGCCTTTGAGTTAATGCACATGTATGATTTTAGGTTTTGATATAAGCTGATAATATGAATATTGAAATCTGTGTTTTATTTTGTATGAAACATTTATGGGACTGTATTTTTGAAATAAAGGACCACAAATTTTTAGCAAGTCCTTTAGTTCTTTAGGAAGTTTAGGAATAGGAAGTCCTTTATGCAATTGATTTCATCTAAAAATATTAAACATAACACAAAAAATTTAGGCTAAATGTAAAGAATTCGTTAAAACTTAAAGCCACAAATTTTTAGTACCATACATTATCCCTAACTCCTTTGATGTCGTGGGTCTTGTTTCTTTCGATCGTACGGGATTTAAATGAAATAATATTAAATATTTGGCAGACAAAATTTACTTGATACGATTTGTCTACATTATGACAAGACTAAAATAGTTAGTCCTGAACTTTAACAAATAATTCAGGGTTTGACCCTCAAGAGTCATTTTTCCACACCGCTTTCTTCGCGATTGCCCAAAAAGCTGCCTAAAATTTTTAACTGCTATCAAAGAATGCAGAATATTGTAATTTATCCTAAGGAAAATTTATAGGGAAGAGGAAGAGCTAATTTTGAGAAAGGTAAGGAAAAACAAATTGAGGATCATGATGTTAGGCTTCATCATGACATTATTACAAAAATAGTTTTTGCGGTAAACATTTAGTAATTTTTTGTATACTAATAATTAATTTGTATAAAAATTCATTAAAAACAGATCTCTACTGTTTGATTTGATTTTGCTATGAAATAAGGAAATATGTACTATTTCACAATTTACCCGGACCACATAGAACAATGTCTCTAGCTTCAGCCGTTCCGTATGTCTTTTTGTTTCATCAAAATTTATCATTAAAATTAAATATTTCATGCAATCCATGCTGATGATTCAATTTAATTCTTTAAGGCGTAGAAGTAAATTTGATTTACATAATGAAAATAATTTTCGTGACCTTTTCTGATGCGGAAAATTTGTTAATAACGTAAAGTCTACTATGATTCCAGTACTAAGCCAGTGGTACGAAAAGGAGAAAGAAGATAAAATAAAGGAACGAAATCCGATGCTGAGGCTACAACTTAACAGAAACTACTGAGGTCTGAAGAAGAAGTGACAGTATATTCCAGTCTTTACAAGGATCAAATCCAGGTTTTCTATTTAAAGTCATATGTTGCCATCAACAGTAAAAATGACGTATTCATATACGGCATACCGAATGAAAGTGTTCTCACACAAAGGGGCATAACTATGAATTCTTTCAACAACTAATCCTTCATCAAGAATCATGAAATTACAACTCCCGACTGCAACAAAATTTCTTAAAAGAGCATCATATTAAAAGTTTTACTATAATCACGTCGACTTTTGTACGATGCTCTTCTAGCATTACTTCACTTTCTTTTTCATCGTTACATTTGCGCCCGCGAGCACATGGTATGCTAGGATCTTGTAAGAACAAATAAAAACTTTCTTTCCAACATGCATACCTCGTACATTCTTGTCTTGTCGTGCCTTGGAGTAATTTTTCGCAAGGAACAAAGAAATACTCGTTTTCCAGCAATAAATGCAAGAAAACAATAAAAAAACTTTTTGATAGCAACTTCATCCTAAATCAAATGAATTACTCCTTGCAGAAGAAAACGTTTTAAAAATTGGAATTCATTTTTATTTTTGTGGATTCAGATTGAAGGATTCTGCCGGGCAGACATATGTAACATCTACATATGGATAAGATTTCACAAACATTCTAAACTTATGTGCGTTTCAGAGCTTGATCCTGACCGAAAGCTTATTTTACTACTATTCGCACACCTTGATATAAAATTTTTCATATTATTGCAAATATGAAGCACTTGGCGGCAGGATATAACCAACCAGTATTGGAAAGCAACCTCTATCTTTACTTGTTCACACCGAAAATGAAGAAACTGTGAAGAGATATCGATACGTGACTTGATAGACTTATTGGAAATTGTTTAGTGTCAGGGACCTGGTAGTTCATACGTGTCAACATTTTTTTTTCATCGTATCGAAGCGATGAAAGGAAAGTCTCTGCAAGCTCCATAGGGCAGAATATAAATTCCGAAAATTGGATTACTCCACCTTTTCGACAACTCTGACTAGAATGTCAATCAGAAAGATATATTTATATCCTTGCAACTGAGAATGAGGGATATCATAATGAAATAGTTCAATAGAAGGAAAATATTTTCAGATTGCCTGCGAGACGATGTACGATGACAAGTGCTTTTTCTTTTATGGTAAATTCATCAATTTTTCCGTGCTTGCCTACTACAATATGGGAGAGATTATGGTCTTCTTATAAATGATCGCTAAAGTTAACAAATTGACTTTGTCAGTAAATCCAAAAACAAACTAGGAAAATATCTTCTCAGTCAACAAATATCTGACTAAACACTAAAATAGGTTCGAAGGAGTCAGATGGTGTGGGGTTAGATGAATCTAACAATAGAGCAAATTTTATTTAGAGCTTGAATACAAGAGGTCCTACGAATCTAATGCCTACCAAAATCATCTAAGAGTGGGAAGAAGCTTCAAACTTAAAAATAAACGCTCGAAGTTAAATTCTTCCAAGGCAGTCTGAACAACATTTTTTGCAAAGAGCGAGAATTTCAAATGAAACTTGCAGCGTTACTATTTAACGATGAGGAAGGATAAGACACACTTTTGGAATAGCGTGGGAAAAAAATAAAACAATCCATGAAATATTTTGCGTGAATGAGCTTATGCCAAGCTGAGGTACTAAATTCAGTCGTTGACGAATAAAAACTATTTTCGATTTTCAATATCACTAGGGATACTTCGAATGCAGACTTATTGGAGGAAATCAAATGAGCAGGTCTGTTTTTACGCTTTTTTCGTGATTTTTTTTTCAAGGGGAAGTAATTCTTAGAACTAATTGTATTTGAAAGGGGATTTGATCTTTATTTTGAACCATATTTCAGAACTTTCGTCTCGAAAAAAATAGATTAAAAAAAAGATTACCAAGAAGTCAGTCTTAGAATGAGTATTGACTTATGTTCTGTGTTACGTATTCCGATGTGTAGGCGACATAAAAACAAACAAAACAAAAAATTTAAAAAAGTCTCACTCAAAAAAATTTAAGAAAGAAAATCTCAAAGAAAAAATTTCTCCGTGAGTAGAAAAAACATACAAAAAATTTCTTCGAACGTTTTTGGGAAGAAATTTCCCATTGATATGATTCACTTGTTTGTTGTGAACATATCGCTATAAGTAGGATAGAAGAGATAGAGAGATATAAAGTGATGAAAATAAAATATAGAAATCCAGTATAAAGTTGTGGTATATACAAGTCCAGTACAAAGAAATTGTGAATTTAACTGTTGAGGATAATAAAGAGAATCAAGAAGTATTAGCAGCTGTTTGAAATATTTAGCCCCAGAAGTCATCGAGCCGCAAAATATTTAAATCACAAAGCCCAAGAGAACATTTTGATAAAGATCGAGGCCAAGAAGATAGTAAGTAGGCAGCTAAGGTGGTCAGGACGCAGCGTAGCGGAATTCATTGAAGTCCCGAAACCGAGCTGAGGTGGAGATTCGTGTTGGAGGAATCATAGGTGGTCAGAATCAGCGCTGCAGAAGCAAGTAAAGTCCGAAATCAAGCAGAGGTGGTCAGAATCAGCGCAGTACAATTCACGTAAGTTAAATATTTTATATTTACTAACTTTCATTTGATCATTTTTATATATTTATTTATTTTATTTAATTTGAAAGAGTAAGCTCTTTCTGTGTGTGTGTGCGTATATTTGTATGTGACATGGAAGTATCAGGATTTAAATAATGTCCTAGAACCCCCACACCCGCGCGGTGAGCTAGTCGGTTAAAAGTAACTTTTTTCCACCGCCATAATGCGGCCCTCGTATTTTCAAAAACCCTGTCTTTTAAACCTTGTTCTTTTTTTTCGCTGCAAGTGCGACCATACGGTTGCCCGAATATTTATTTTACTATTCATTATTACATTATATATTTTTGAAAACATATCAACAAATTTTGAAAACCGAAAATTCGCGATGCGCATGAAAAAAATGTTTTTTCGTCATAAAAAATCTAAACCCAAAATCTTCCAGCAAATTCTTCTAAGCAAATTTAAGTGCGAGTCGGAGAATTTGTAAATTTTTTGAAAATTCGCTAAGGTATAATGCATAGAAGCCGAAGAAAATGTGGCTCGAGAAAAACGCTTTAAAAACAAAAATTCCAAAAACTGACAATTAAAATGCGTGTTGATTTATACACTGTATAAATTAACTATAGAAACATCACTTTCCAGCCCAGCATTCATGTTGTGGACCTTATCGTCGTTACATTTTTCTACTCAATTTTTCCATTTTCCATATTTGTCCAAGGAAGAATACTTTGACAAATTTGTTTCTGTTATTAGATTTATGAGAGATTTTGTTGAGAGTTTCTGTTATTTGATTAATGAGATTTATGAGTTAAATGAAATGATGAATAAGCTAAGATCAGTAGCATGACTTAGAGACTCCAAAAATCGTGTCAAGTTCAAAAAATGATGTCAACTACAGCTTTTCAACTGCAATATTTGAAAAGATTCAAGGACGCATCCCAATTAAAGTATTATAAACAACTAAGCCAAATTTTGACAAACAGCATAAGTTTGACAAAATGTGGCTTCAGCCGTATGCGCCGGGCAATTTTGACTTATCCAAAACGTCACAATGAATCAATATTGATGACTGTCCGCGTGCAGAGAGGCCCAAAGCCTTCGAACACACTGAATTGGATCGAGTATTCGATGAGAATCCATGCTAAACGCAAAAGGAGCTTAGATGCGTCCAAGGACTCTTCTGTCCAGCCATTAACAAGCGATTGTGTGCATTCGAGATGATTCAAAAGCAAGGAACTTGAGTTCTTTATGATTTGAAGCAAAGGGATGTTGAGCTTCATTTTCCACGTGTGAAAAACCGCTCTGTTTGGAAAAACTAAGGGTTCTCATAATTTTATCATGACTGGTGGTATTAAATAGAGCCATTATATCAATCCAAGCATATCATTGAACAATTATGTTGTATCGTTGTTAACTGGGCCGAATATTCTCGTTGCGAGGATACTGTGGTTTCTGTTTTTCTCGGACCAAGTTTGTGTTATTTATCATTAGCTGTTGAAATTTCTATTGGTAGGAATCAACAAAGAACCGTGCTAAAAAATTTTAAAGCCATCAAAATCGTCCCGGAAATGCTCAGATAGGAAGTTCTAACCAATCGGCTACCTTACCCATATAGCACAAAGTCTGATGAGGTTCCGCTCGAATATGTTGAAAAATGAATTCGTTTTTGGATAGCCTCAAATAATTTTTCACACTTTTACTGCAATGGTATTGTAGTACTTCCGGAAGAAAGATAGGTCAGGACAAGTCGAAGAGCCAGAAAAATAGGACAAGTTGCAGCGTTTGACAGACAATGCCTTAAATGATGAATTGGTAAACATTTCTTCACAATCAATTTGAATATTCATAAAATGCCCGAAGTGAGTTGCGCACGTAAAACATGTTAAACGACGATATGGCTACCCAAAAATCGCTGTTATTTGTTCGAAATAATGCACACGTTTTAAAAAATTTCCTTTGGAAGATTATTTGAGTTTTTTTCGCAGCTAAGCCTGCCACTCCTTATGAGGATAGTCCTCAACTTAAAGCTGTTCAATAGTTTTTCAAGGTTTTCAAGACTCAAGATTTTCAAAGTTCAACGTAATTCAAATACCGGGAGATGGGAATGATACTAATTACTAAGATAGGTGGTACATCAAAATTATTTACTTATTTTGAAAAATGAAAAAGATGACCTATGAAATAAACTTCTAAAGTAAGCCATGGTCTTATTATTCCAGTTTTTTGATTTTGATATTTTTCGCAATAGCTTATTATTTTTCTTAATCTGTCAAGTGTTAGTTATTTCTGTTAATCGTTTCGTTGTTTTAAGTATTTAAAAAAACGGTCATTTTACAAATTTTTCGATAATTACCTTTATCATTTGCATTTTCTTACTTATCTTCCTATTGTTAATCAACGTATAATTCCTGCTTGGAACAAAAATACTGTCAAAAAACGTTTGCTTAAAAAATACACTGAGTAAATCAAAGGACAAACCAGCCCTCATGGTACGATAAAATTACCACCTAAAATACCTTATGTGTTCTACGTCTATTTAAGTATCGCATGCCAACTATTATAACGTAATTTTGGCCACGTACCGTACTTGGTAACCAAAGGACTACTCTGGAGATGGCTGTAAATTTCAGGAATCAATAATAAGATTCAATGTTTTGTTATGTCGTATTCGTTTACTGTTGGAGTAAACTTTAACATGCCTCAGAATGGTTTTCCGTTGTTTTCTTTCAAAACTTGTTGAGTCAAAAAAAGTCGACAACTCGTTATTTTATATTCAGAAAACAACAACAGATATGTTTTTAGCGAAATATTTTTTTAAAAACAACGAAACAGTGTATGTTGCTTAGGCAAATGTGGTGATGATGTGCTACGAATTATGGTTTTGAAACGGAAGCCTTTTTTTAAGGCATACAACTGTCAACAAAACTAGCAACATATTTATGAACGATCCTAGCTAATGAAAACAAAACACAGAACATGCGCATGACAACTTACAAGGCCAGATAAACATTTTTGAACAGAATGTCCGGAGCTCATTATCAACACTGAACCAAACCCATGCATCAATATGTTCCCACAAGAACACAGCTGTTGGGATTGTCCCTCAAATTATCATCATTGTCAGATGCAAAGTTCAGTTGCCGTTGATCTGTTGTTGGAGTAGTTCGAAAATAAAAGTTGGTTTCGTGAATCTTGTTGGAAATATTGGCATTGTGATATTAAACTGACGCGTGGTGCTGACAAATTTCATTTGTAAATTAACTATTTAGGGTCAGGTGGGGTAATTGAAAACAAAATTCCAATGTTTTGCATTGGTTTGGTTCCTTAACCCTCAGTTGATTTTTGTGACGAAATTTTGTGAATTGTATTTAAAATTACACTCCACAAAGTTTTGATCCTCTATAAGGATTGAAAATTTCAAATTTAAAACTCTTTTAAATTAGAAAATGCCTGTAACATGTACTCCAGTATGTTTTCAATTTCCCCAGAGACTAGGGGGTAAATGAAAACAGTGACTTATCCTGATGTAGATGTAGAGATCATCTCCAGATCAAGATGGCAGATGGAGCGAGAGCACTAAAGCACTAAAATTCCTTTACAGACTCTCATTACGTTAGGAGTGTGTTGCCAAGTACCCTTATTATCAGTTTCCAATGACCCCAGTTCATATTTCACTTACACGGAGCTCTCATATTTGGCTTTTAATTAAAATTTCTAATTGAATAAGAAGACAAATAGAATTTAGAATACTGAATTTGAAAGTTACACCGTAAAGTAAAGACTTGGAACAACATCACAATATCAATCAAATTGACTAAAAGAAGCATCTTAATTTCCTTTAAGTTCACCCTTCCATGAAAGTTGAAGACTGTTTTGCATGGATTTTTTTTTTAAATATTTGCATGCATCTTTTTTTGAAAACAATAATGAATTCAGGCAGGTTACTTCGATTTAATTCGACTGGGATACTCCACCAACCTGATACACATAATGGAACCGAGTCTTTTGGCGGGCACCTCCAATTAATTCAGGTTGGATGCATATAGGTCACCCCTCCTAACTGTTGGCTTTCAAGATAAGTATCAAGGTCTTCATCATTATCCAGTGCCAGATTTCTTGGATTTTCCTGTTCTTAATTACTGCCACTATCATCTGCCGATTTTTTTTCTTTGCCTGTCGATTTCTGCAGTTTCTTTTGCATATCATTCTTTTCTATATTGCATATCTTTTCATTTTCCTTTTTGTTGGTCCTTTCTTCTTCTTTTGCTTCTCATCTTTGTTCAAAATTTCAACAACTTCATCAGTAGTAAGCACTTTTTCATATATGTTGGGTTTCAAAGGCGTGCTTTTTTCCGCTTTCTCGACAGGGCTTGCAGAAGCAACTGAGTTTTTGATATACTTTGTGAGTAAACGTCTACCAAATTCTTCGCTTTGCCAGGAGTTCCTTCAGACTCCTCCCTTGGTTTATTAAGACTTGAGTCTGGGACTGCGTCGATTTCATTGTAATCAGAAGGAATAATTTCACCAAGTTTGGAAAATCCGTTGACTACAATCACTTCATTCAAAGCTGAAATGCAATTTTCATCATTAAAGTTTTCGGACCTTACAGTGTGCTGAGCATCTCTTCGCATTCGATAACGAGCCAAATTCTAGTAATATCAGTCTTTTGACGTTTAATTAAGGTGTATAAAACGGTGATAGGAACCCTGAAGGCGGCTTGCTTTTGAATGTATCTTCTTACCGTTCATCAAATCAAAGACAACTGCTTCTAAGATATCTGTTGTGTAAGGTAGAGGTGGTTTCTTTCTTTGATGCATCCCGGGCATCCTGTAAATATTTTGTAAATCAACTGCCATTTAAACGTTATCTAAGTATATTCGATGCGATAAATACCACTAAAACGTGCCAAATTTGAGTATAGTACATCAAGAAACATCAAGAAATGTGCGGTTTATCATCCCGCAGAGGGTAGTTCTTTAGTTGTTTCCAATTACCCTAAAGGAAAATAAGTATGGAGTATTTGAAAATACTAAACTCACACATCATTTGAAACAGAGAGAATCAAAATAATAACTATATCGTTTCAATAAGATCCTACATAACAAATTGAAATAGTTGTAGTCCCTACCTTTACGTTTTTAACTGTGCTGCAGTGGAAAACTTGAACTAACCAAACATAGATAAACAACATTTTTCAACGTGAACTAATGTCAACTACTTACAATGATGACACTTCCACCAGCAGACTTTAAATCGCGGGAACTCTCTTAAAGACATTCGAATGTTGCCAAGTCGACAATCTCCAACAATTTAGTTTATCATCACGGGGCCATGTTAAGTATTCCGATGTGTGGGCGACATTAAACAAACAAAAATATATACATATACACTGTGACAAAAAAGTATCCGGAAATTCTCATTTAAATTGCCCGCGTTGAGTATTTTTAAGTATTTGAAGTTTCTGTATGTTGGTAGGACTGTCCGTAATTACTATGCCAAACATGAGCGCGGTCTGTCAACTAGTTTGTTTACGACAGCTGTTGAAACCAGTCGACCTCAGTGGTAGTCTGCGAATTTTACAATGGAAAAAAATATTGAACAAAGATTTTGTCTCCAATTTTGTGTTTTGAACGAAATTTCGTGTGCTGACTCGTTGCGAATGCTGGAAAAGGCTTATGGAGACTCTGTTTTATCGAAAACCCAAGTGTACAAATGGTACAAAGCCTTTAAAAATGGTCGGGAGATCGTCGAAGATTTGCCTCGTTCAGGACGACCGTCGACCTCTTCAACCAACGATAACGTCGAAAAAATCAAGGAAATTGTGCTCGAAAATCATCATGCCAGTGTTAGAGAGACAGCTCGTGATCTCAACATCTTTCGTGAAACCGCTCGTTTGATTTTGGTGAACCAATTGGGCATGCAGCGCGTCGCCGCTCGGCTTGTTCCGTTAGAGCTGAATTTTCTTCAGAAACAGTACCGGATGCAGGTAGCTGCAGACATGCTAGATCGTGCGAATTCTGATTCTACGTTCATGGGACGGATCATAACTGGTGATGAGACATGGGTCTATGAATACGACACACAAACCAGCCAACAATCATCTGAATGGGTGGGAAAAAACCTCGCAAAAGTCGTTCGAAAATCAAGACGATGCTTATTGTTTTCTTCGATATTCGTGCTGTGGTTCATCATGAATTCGTTCCGCAAGGTCAAGCGGTCAATAAGGACTTCTATTTAACTGTTTTGAGACGTTTGCGTGAAAATATTCGTCGTAAACGGCCGGATTTGTGGCAAAACAATTCGTGGATTTTGAATGACGATAACGCACCATCACATCGAGCCACGATTATTAACGATTTTAAGACCAAACACTCGATAAATACCATCGACCAGCCACCTTATTCGCCTGATCTAGCTCCGTGTGATTTTTTTCTTTTCTCCAGACTGAAATTACCGCTCCGGGGAACCAGATTTGACTCCATAGACGCCATAAGAGAAAATTCGCAGAAGGAGCTGGAGGCCATCCCTGAAAGCGCCTATAAAAAATGTTTCCATGATTGGAAAAAACGTTGGCACATGTGTATCGCTTCAAATGGAGCATATTTTGAAGGAGATTCAATGAATATTGAAGAAGTTTAATATTTTTGCGTTTTATTTAAAATTTCCGGACACTTTTTTGTCAGAGTGTATAAATAAATGATTAAAAAAATAAAATAACAATCAATTTTGAATCTAACAATTGATTGTTTTTTATATGTACCTATATTTTTAAGTTAAAAGAAAATCATACGATATGAATTAGAAGTAAGAATTAAACTAAAATAAAAACATTTATAGTTAGATTTAGGTATAGAGTAACATTCAGTTAAATAATATTATTAACAAACAAAACAAAAAAAATTAATAAAAAAAAGTCTCAGAAAAAAATATTCCCAGATGCAAAAAACAACCAAAAAAATCTTGGAAGTTATTTGCGATAAAATTTTCTATTGATATGATTTATCGGGTTGTTGTGTACATATCGCTATAAAGAGAATAGAAATTGTGAGGTATGGGACGATCAATGGATAGGAGTATCGATAGAAGTATCGTATAAGACGATCAATGGATAGTAGTATCAATAGAAGTATCAATGTATAAGACAATCAATGGGTAGAAGTATCAATAAAGTATCAATAGAAGTACCAAGGTGTCGGAAGAAGTCCTCGAATCGCCAAATTACAAGGCCCAAGGGAAGATCGATGCCAAGAAGATAGTAAGCAGGCACCAGAGGTGTCCAGGACGCAGCACAGCGGAATTCCTTGACGGCCCACAATCAAGCAGAGAACAAGTGAAGTCCCGAAACCAAGAAAAATCTGCCACAGTCAGGATAATGCCATCAAAAACTATTTTCCTCGTAAATCGCACACGATTGTGAACTTAGAATGGTTTTTGAACACATTTTTCGTACATGAATGGGATTTTCAGAAAACACTATTACAGTTCTAGAAGGTTTATTTGGTAGGTCAACTTATTCATTCTCACTTACAACTTTTAAGTGAATTACAGCATTGCTATGCTGATTTCAGCGAATTCTATTACAGGATGCACAAGATGCACATGCACTTAGACCACAAACCGTGAAACACGTGTGTCATCGACCCATTTTTAAGTCCTTCGAGGACCTGAAGTAAATCAATTAAGTAGTAAGGGATATATGGAAATCAAACGGAAAAAAGTATCTAACCAACATTTTAAATAAGGTGCGTAATTTGAATGTACTTCATTGAAAAAAATGTGCATGAAGATTACCAGTAATTATTCTCATTATCTATTCAAAAGTTTCATTTATTCGCACGACGGATATTTTTCAAGGTGGATTTGTGGATTGGATCGATTTTGTGATGTCCTGTATATCTCGTAACTGCTCAAAGTTGACAAATGAAAATCGAATTCGCAGGACACTATTACACATCGATCAAGGCTCCAAAGGAAACTTTTGCTGAACATTTTTGCTTTGCTTGAAGTTAGAAAATTGAAAATTGAAAATCCAGTTTGAATTCGTTTGCAACGCTAATTTTTCGTTTTCATTCCTCCTTTCCGCTCTTAAGATAATTTCAATGAACCCAAATTATTATAGTTATCCATAAGCAGTCGTTTTCAATCGGCTGATCTATGGTGAAGAAAATGAGCAAATACTCCGGAATCCTTGAAAATAATCAACACGTTAAGCAAATATGAAAAACTTTCCAAATCCGATGTATCACTCGTTTTTCTATGTCTTGAGTGTTTGTCTGAAAACAAGAAAATTTACACAAAACACGTCCGTTATCCCCTTTCAAGTGTGAGTGTTAACCCAAAGTGAATTACAAATACTCTTCGTAAATTATCTATTGGAAATTGGATATTGAAACCGTAGGGAAAAGATAGAAGGTGTTTGGAGTGTTTGACTTTCGAACAAATTCAAATATAGATTTTTTGAACCAGAGTTCTAGTGCAGATATGGGGATGAAGGATAGTAAGAGTAAATAGTTCTTATCGTTCCAAAATATGTTTATTTAATTTACAAGGACTGACACGAAGCAAGAAAAGGTGTGAAACGTGCGTTCTTATGTTTGGAGATGCATTTGGTTTTGATCCCATGCGCATTTATGGTTCCGGTCTAGAAACGAAATGAAAGAAAATTCGACTAGGTCGATTATTCAAGCAGCTTGGCGCGCAACGAGCGTATTTGAATAAATGATTAGCTTTGATTGGCTTTCTAAAGTATCTCAATATTCATTAAATTTTACAAGCTTTCATTCCGACCCCAAGGCGAGTTGAATGCTATTTGAAAACTCGCTAATGTTCGACAAATTGATAAATTAATTTATCCGACAACCTGCAGCTTTTTCTCGCCCGAAAATAACTTTCTACCCATCACTTGTGTAAATAGTGGTCCATCAAGCCAATGTCTATATTCTTCCGCGCTGCACGTACTTCGACAGCAATATATCCTTTCAAACAATCGAACCAAGTGGTACTCACAAAAAAACTACACTGAACAAATATTTAGATCACCATTGACTAGTGTGTGTGTGCTCATATCTACCTTAAATCAACAGTTAGATAAAAATTGAGTTCAATCTGTCATTTTCAATATGGAAAAGCGTCTATCAATCTGAAAATCGGTTACGTTACGTTTTATATTTAAATTATTGATTACAACACGCAATCAAATGTTCATCGTACAGACCTTCAGACAAACATGCATGCATACGTGTACCTGCGAGTACGTAGTGTTCACTTTTACTAGTGAGAATGTCTAAACAAATATTCAAGAAAAAAATGTCTATCGCCACAGGAGCACTCAGTTTTAGCGAACAGACAATAAAACGTTAAATTGTTTTTGCATGTTAGCTTATTAGTTATAAAAACAATCTACTGACCAGCAATTGCGGCGTGCGTCATCAATGAATTTCGAATGTACCTGTTGGAAATGTGTAAAGTATCCTTAGGAAAAGTTTGCAACTGCTGCACCGCATGCAGAGATGTTTTGTGTGTTGCCAGATGAGAAAAGTTAATGCATGATAATCGTTCGACTGGGATTTGATGCTATTAATGTAGTTAAAGTTGTATGTTCTGATCAAATTAAACATTGGCCGTGCCATGTTCTTCATCTACAATATCATAAATTTGATCTATAGTGTGGTTAAATGAATTGGCCTTTGGACATTTTTGGGATTCAGATCCTCTAAAGTAAACATGTGACGCTGTTAATAATATAATAATCAAAACCTGAACAAATTCAAAATGATAAGGGTTACTCCGGATAGCTGATAAAATAGAGTACTCACCCTTTGTAATATTTCACCCGAATTTGTATCAACTCATGATAATGCTATTTGAACCTTTGATTCTGGTGTCGCTGATTCAGCTCATCAAGATGGAAGATGGAGAGCCGCTCCGAAAGTACGGGGAAGTGCTAAGATCAAGCATGATTCTGGCCAGATGAACTTGTACCTTTGGAATTAAAATAAGGTGGTGGTAACACGTCTCACGGTCCGAATCCCTTAGCAATGTGTTGAACCACAGAACAACAAAAAAGGACAGACGAAAAACGCAAGAAATATTTCAGAAATGATAAATAGGATCTTAGTTCACAATAATTTTGAATCTAAAAAAATTTGGATAATTTCCGTCAAGTATAATTTACAATCCTTGAGCGAATACAGTCGAACTTATCGAACTCCTGTGAGAACTTGAATCGAATTTTTCAAAAACAATACATTTACAATAATATATTGAACAAATGTTCCATATTTATCTCCCTAAAACTAAACACATAAATAGAGTCAATGTTCTAAAAAATAAAAAAAAATATTTATTTGAGCTTACCAATCGAGATAGTCGTGAGTTTATATCTAGCTTATGACCAAATAATCAACGTGGCCAACACTTTCATTTGCGTTCTGCCAAATTTTGACACATATCGTACGATTAGTATTCAATTGGCATTTATACGAACAAGGCGAAACCTTGTTGTGTGACGATTTTATAATGGATGAAAAGTTAAAACTACGCATGTGCTTACTTTTTGCGTTAAAAATGAAGTTTCGTGTACCGGTTCGTTGAAAATGTTACAAAAAGCATAATGTTACAAAAGGTGTTTGTTGAAAACATGAGCATACGAGAGCCTAGAGTACGATCAGATCCCTGGACGTTTTGTATTCATTAGAGAGATCGCAGTGTTGTTGAGCATCTCATATGATTAAACCGAACAACTTTTACTGGTATTTTGTGAATGAAACGCGTCGCTTCTCAGCTAAGGTCAAAATAGCTGAATTTCATTCAAAAACAGCATCGTATTGATGTGGCCAAAGAGATGATTTCCAATGCAGACAGAGACTCAAAATTCATCATTACTGATGACGTAACAATGGTTTATGAATTTTATGTGCCAAGCAAACAACAATCCTGTAAATGGTGCTTTGAAAATGAGCCAAAACCCAAGAGAGACAGACCGCTAAAGGCGTTCTTAAATCAATGTTCTGCTGACGATTTCTTTGATATTCGGTGTGTGATGCACTACGAATTCCTTCGAGAGGGCCAAACGGTCATTAAAAAAATACAATTTAGGCATTATGTGTCGTTTGCGTGAAGCCATTTGTAAGAAAAGGTCCGTGAAAGGTTTGTGAAAGAACAGTGTATGGATTTCACACCACGATAATGCGCCATCTTATGCAGCCCTGATTATTTCGCAATTTTTGGCCATCAGATTTCTTCAGCTAAACACCCAACAGTCCAGGCACGGCCCCGTGTGACTTTTTTCTATTTCCTCAACTCAAATTGCTATTGTGGGTAATGCGGTTTATAGCCCATAGAAGTCATAACAGAGAATTCGCTGCATGAGCTGCAGGCCATATCTTTGGCGGCCTGTCAATGTATGGAAAATTGGATCAAACGGTCGTATGCGTGTGTTGCCGCTGGAGGAGAGTATTTTGAAGGGGATACAGAAGAAATTTATCAATCATTGAAATTCCCGTTCTATTTCGATCATAAGGTATATGTATGTGTGATCAATAAGAGAACAATAAGGAGGGTGATACTCTTTTTCCCGCACTGACAGAAATTCAAGGTAAGTCTTAGTATTAACAAGACATCCCGTTAGATTTTTGAGAATCCTTTTAAAAACATGAAAATGATGAATTAAAATTTCACTATGAGTTTCCTTCAAATTTCGTAGTGTGAAAAATAAATGGGTAACTCTTTGGAGTTGAGAGAAAAAATTGAGTTTTTAGTGGGCTTCAATCGCGATGGATAAGTTTTGAGGAAAAAATGCAAAGCTACTATATGGACTATGGTAGCAATTTTAAGAAAGATGACTCTTGGGTAATTGGGGTCATCAGATGACTTCGGTTATAGGAACCTGTTGAAGCATTACTCATAACTTATTGCAAACTCCTTATTGTTTAAAGGTAAACAAGACTGATAGTACTACCTACTGAATTATCATACTTTCACTTCAAAGAAGGTGCATCGTGTCAAGCAATCAAGAGTTTTGATTCAAGTAGAAAATTCTGCGCCTTGAAATTGATAAAACCTACCTTCTTAGCCTGCCAGGTCAGAGGTTTTGCTGAAGGCAAATAAATTTTAATAGTCAGAATACAAGTTATACGGAACAGAAGTCTGTCTACTCATACTTACCATATGACTGGAAAAATGGTTCAAAGCCCCGACAACGAAAACTTCGTGCTATGGCTCTCCAGGAAACGAAACTCTTAGGTAACGAAATGCTCAAATCAGGCCACTTTGGCGTTAATTTTGTGGTCAACAGAAGGTCAACAAAAGTAATCATTTAAAAAAGTTCTTCCAAGCGAGGTTCGTCAACATGTACGTCAGCCGGTGTCAGCCGGTGTCACCCGGTGTCACCCGGTGTCTCGGATTTTTTTTGTTTGCATAAATTTATTTCTAAACCTGTGTAGAAAGTGTGATATAAAGCGATTTCTCAATATTCGAAGATAACAAAAATTCCAACCGGATATTTTTTTTTGTGACCCAATAACTAAAAAATCATGAAATTTGAATATTTATATTCAAAAACGAGTCATTTGCTCTGATTACAAGAATTGCAAATAATTCTAGTTCATTCGATAGCCACTGTCTGGTTTTTGAAATTTGGTAGGAAAATCTGTTGGAGTCGTGGAGACCATTTTCAAGATTTTTATGAACTTCGGTCCTTTTGCATTCCTTAAACCCTGATCGTGATGAAAATTCTAGTTGGAACAAAAAAACTACACAAGTATCAATAAGTATATAATTTCCAATTGAAATTTTTCTTCAAAAACAAACAGCGACAAAAGCAACAGGCTCCGAAATACGGGCTATCAAACGGGCTGACTCTCTTGATGTCGTAACCAAAAATAAGGACGACACTCAACATGACGAAATCTACGGCATCCTTGAAAATTTGGTCGATTCACTGCCATGAAATGAGATAAAAATACTTCTTAAATTTGTAAATTTTCACACCCTCAGATTTAAATATAAAGGTTGTAAGTAAAAAGATACATTCTTCATCCATAAGAAAGCATGTCCTACCAGAGTGAATCTTGTAACGTTTTCCTTTGCGTAGGCGAAATAAAGACTAACAACAACAAAAATAAATAAATAAATAAAACAAATAAAATAAGAATAAAAGAGAGCAAGATGAGGATTATTTGTTAAGATGGAATGAACATTTAGTTAAATTTTTAATTCGTAATCAAATTTTTAAGTGAAAAGAATATCATGCGACACAAAATAGAACGAAGACTAAAATTAAAATGAAATTTCTAATTAGATTGAGGTATTAAGTCATATTATATTGAATAATATTAAAGAAAAAGTCTCAGAAGAAAAATGCCTCAAAGAATCTTCATTAAGTTCTTGGAACGCTTTTAAAATTTCCCATTAATACAATTTGGATGCTGGAAGTGACCAACAACCTTTAAGAAGGAGGAAATATTAACACAAGAAGGATGAAAAAACGTGAAAGTCTAAAATATATTGCGAAAGGAAACAAACGTGAAAGTGTAAAATATATAGCGGAAGAAAACCGTGAAAATATAAAATATATCGAGAAATAAAAACGTGTAATTTTAAAATATATAGCAGAAGATATAACGGAAAAAAATCAAGAAAAGTGAAGTGAAGTAAACTAAATATAGGGAAAAGAAAATTTCAGCAGTACTTTCGGGAGAAAGTTGGCTCTGTAGTGCTTAAAATTTGTGATATTGGTTACTTTATTTTTATAATAGGCTTGTTATAAAATATAAAATCAAGAAAAATATAGAATCCAAAAAAGACAGTCAAGTGAAGTTCATGTAAATTGAATGTTTTTATTTCACATTTGGTTATATTTGTATTTGTATATTTTATAAAATATGTAAATGTATGTAAAAAAGAGTAACCTTTGTCTGTGTGTGTGTGTGTTGTATGTGTCATGAAAGGATCAGGGCATTATGGAAAAACTTAAAAGCAAAAAACCTTGTTAATTAAGTATCTCATTTAAAGTAACACAGAATTGTTTTTAATATGTGTTTTAACGTTTTTTAATGAAAAACTCAATAAATGTGTTGAATTACTGGATTCATTTCGATTACAAAATTTTAACAAAATCACTCATACAAAAAGCAAAAAGAAGAAAAAAACCTAAAAGCTTTATGAAATCACTTTCCGATTCCATATTTTCAGTATTATTTTTTGGGTTTGTACGGTATTTTCCTGAGTTTTTCTGAGTTTTCCGAATTTTCTGAGTCTTTTTCTGAGTTATTCTCTTCATTTTCTTCCCTTTTCGGGCTTTTTCCTCCTGTTTTCCGCCTTAATACTAGCTGTTGCCCCCGGTTTTTGTCCGTGTTTTTTGCTCCTATTCTTTTGCTCCTTATTCTGAGCTTCATTTTCTCTGGGAAATTAATCTGATGAATGCCCCACGAAAGTTTTATGCAGCGTTGGTAATACATTTTGTAAAGGTCGAGGCCTTGCTTCTCTATCGCCATAATGGGTACTTTAACATCGGAAGCACCATATTCTAAAGCACTTCTTGATCTGGGATTGATTATATCATGACTTGCGCTTTCCTTTTATATGGCTAAATTATCATGGTTGGTTTGCCTTTGTCTATTTTCAATTTGTTCCGTACACTTTTCTAGGTCCTAACTCACAAATACGAAGGAACTAATCTAAGCTTATTGAAATTTCTACATTTTCTTATTTTTACTAGTAATAACTTGGGCTACATTTGAATCTTTCTGTCAGGACCATTATATACACGTTATATGTATAAATTTTTTTCTTACAAAGACTCTCTAATTTGAGCAAACCACTTTCTGATATCAATCTTAGCTTCTTTGAAACTAGCAACCATTGCAGTTTATGGCGTAATTCCTACACTGATATTCTAATATTCTTCCAGTTTTCTTCCCAGAAATCCTTTTATTTCATTTGTTTTAATCCACCCAACTGTTTTTCTTCTTCTGTTGCCGGTAGTACAGCTAAGGGTCAAAAACTAGACGATTTCATTCTTCCAAGGATCTTGTTCATCAGTGTATTACGTGGAACTTTGGATGGTTTTGTTACTTAATGGATTCAAATCACACCTAACTTATTTTCTTTCAGGCCTTCCCTAATTCCGCAACGAGTATAATTTTGCCTTCTTGACACAGTGACAGTAAAATATTGAATGAATTGTTACTAATAATATCTATAACTTTTTATTATCCCACATAATTTCTAGTCTGATTTAGAATGCTCAAAACTGCAATTAATATAATTACTCTAGAGTTAGTTTTCAGCTCCTAGCACTCGAGCACTGGCAGCACGAAAATTGAAATACGTGCCACACCTCAAATAGTTTCGAGCTACTAGTTTTAATGTATAAACTTTTGTTCGGAAATTTATTTTTCATACCTACCCTATTTGTTCATTATTTCAAACCCACAAAAATATAAAAGTACAAATTCTCTGATAAAAGCAATATTAAACACAATGTGAACCCCAGTCTTGCCAAAACTTTCGAAATTTTACCATATTAACCATACTTTTTCAATAAACGCTTACGCACAGAGAACACCGCAAACGTAGCGACGCATTATAATATTCGTATACCTCGAAATTAACATTTTGCGCCACTGAGGCCTCCCGGCACTGGTCCTGCAGGTGAGAACATTGATCATACTAAAAGACGGCAAAACAACAAGTTGTTTGACGCAAACACTCAAAATTCAAAAAATAAAAAAATAAATGATGCCAGCAAACAAACCAATCAGCACGAGCAAAAAAGAAAAAAAAATACGACAAGGTTTATCATTATCAGCACCAATTCTGTAGAAATCCAACCACCTCAAAAATGAACTCTTCAGAATAGTAGGTGAAATTGGTTATGTTTTGCATATGAAATGACAGAAGGCCCAAGGGAAGGTCTTAAAGCGAAATGGCATCTCAACAAATATGACACAGTTTCCACATAAGATGATATAAAGGATTCAAAAATCGTTTGGTCGAAAACTTTGAAACGCTACTGAATCCTGCTACGTCAACGTACGGGAGCATACTACAGAATGAATACTATTTTATTGAATAGAATTACTACAGAATAGGCACCAAAAACCATACAAGAGCTTGTCCCGCTCATGAAGACATTGAAAAGAATCAAAAGAGTAAATTGTATTCCAGCACATCTTTTGGTATTCCAGCATTAATTTTGAAGATTTGGCAATAAGATGCGGAAAACTACTCTTATTACATATACAGTTATGCCAAAATTCAGAAAAGGAGAAAATATCCAAGGAGATTGAAAAAAGCCGTTTCCTGTCCGATTTATAAACAGACGATAAGCTATGCTTGTCAAATCAGAGAGGGATTCCGCTTTTATGCAAGGTATACACGATTTCGACAAAACTTTTAGAAAATCTACCATGACGATTAACAAAAAATCACTAGGTGATTCTGATTAATGATCCCTGGTGGATATTTCTTCCGACCAGGTGGAGCCACCTACGGACCAAATTTTTTCAATTAAGTAAACCCTGGAAAAATGCATGAGCTATCACGGGCATTTTTACACCTTCACGAGTGAAAAGCCTAATGCTGAATCATTGTATCACTAACAGAAAACGACCGAAGTTTCAACGAGCTGCAGGGTGGATATAAGGATTCCACGGTCTATTATTGTCGGAAGACACATGAAAAAAAGTCCAAAGGTAAGCGTAGCAACAGACAGGTTAGTCTAGTTAGTCTAGTTAGTCAACAGCTAGTCTAAAGCTGCTTGATTCTGGGATTAGCGGATGCAAATGATCGAGATAGGCGAATTATCGAGGATCAAAGGCTCGATATCGAACTGTAGCGTTATAGAAGAAGGGGATTTTGAAAACTGATTTGATTGGAATTTGGAGTTCGGGAGATAATTGGTGACAATATGAAACCTTAAATTGATTAAACTGATGTAGTGTTGTTGAATTGAGGACAACAATTCAAGATTAGGACTAGCTGATATCAGTTACAGTAATTAGGGATAAAGCAAATCTGTGTACACCCAAGCTAAACTTCCGACTTCAAGTTGGAAGCTATACTTCAAAGGTAGCTCGGATTTGCTCGGTGAAAGGACAGACAGCCAATGATTTTTGCTACGGTGTTATGCTTGAGATGATTACGCCAAAAAATTTAGTCCTTGTTGGAATATCATCGAAATTTTCATTAATCTATATATGCTTGTTTGTTTCGGTGCAAAAGTTCACTCAAGAACTTTGCCGTGTAGCATACTTGGTCCACTAAATGTCATGACCAGGGCAAAAACATGCTTGACTTTGGTCGTAGGGTCAAAAGTGTCCGTCACAAATAGTTAGGCTGATACTACGGGGTACAGGAAATACAAACTCGAATTCCACTGTTGCTAGGGTGATTTGAACTCGACGCCTGTTGTAACGATGATAACTGTTGTCCTGTCCTGCGTACGAACCATACTTTATGACCATTCTGTAAGAGTTGAGTGAATTCATCAAGATTCAGGACAATTGACATTATCATTAGGAAATTAATTATTCGATCACGTATCAGACCAAGCAATGGAAGTAATGAATGGCTCAATATAAACAGATTGACTCTGCTAGATCCTCTGTTAGCTTTCGTAGAGTTTTTTCAGAGAGTAGAGTATTCAGCTCGACTATCAGAGAACACTGTTTCCTAATTTTCGATTCTTAATAGTTCCAAACTAACATCAAATTCATTTCTTTTTCGAAATGTTCAGCTTGGTCCCAATCGGATCTTCAAACGTCTGGATTTCGCAGGGGCTTTACTGCCTTTTAATTGTACTGTTTCATCTTTCCTGAATTGTACAGCCTAGAAGTGGTCGTAATATTTGTTGAGTAATCAAATTATTTTTTTGATATTGAGGTGGTCTCGATTAATTCATGAGAGGATAAAGCTATGATAGGATACCAATGCAGAGGTTCTTTTCGTTTCGCGTGTGTTGTTATTTAAATCAATTTCTTGATAAATGTGGGTTCTTGGTATTTTGCTAGAAAACTGTTAAAAGACATGGCGTAACCACTTAAAAATACTGGGAAGTACACCACAGACAAGAGTATCTTTATCTTTCTACCTAATGTAGCAAACAAAGCGAGCTTTTCATGATAGAGAACTTGTAAATTTAATGACGTAGGTGATTTGAGAGATCGCAACATTCTTTGATTCATTTAGTACAATGCAAAATTCAAGAGAGTGTTAAGGAGTGTATCACTGTACCCTCGTCTGTATGTCCTATCTCCATCAAGTTTCGCTTATAAGTACTAATGCATCTGGGAAGTTGAAATCGGAAACCTATAGACTAGGAGTTTGTTCGCAATTTTAGCGCTGGTAAGTAGTTATTCTGTGAAAATTAGGCAATACATAAGCATTCGGTATACTGTGTCGGCTAATGTGCCGTTAGCATTAGGCTTAAATAAAGTATATGATAGCACTTTTCTACTCATATTTTCTTGAAAAGAAGAGATAAGTGTTTTTATTTAGTCCTTAAAGGACAGACATCCACGCGTTTTATGAAATGCAATCCTAGTATGCCAAAATTTCTTTTCATGACTATGTAAGTACTAGTTTTAATAGCAATAATAACAAAAGAAAGATTTATCATTGAAATATTTTTTTATGTTAAAGCTATAAAGGACATGACTATAAGAGCTTCGCGTTAATGCCTTCAGGCATTTTCGAACTAAATACATGGTTGGAATGATTTGGATTGGGATTTCCATGATTTGGAACTAAATACTTGGATAAATGAGAATTTACCGGCTCATTTGATATCTGCCAAATCGAGTGGAATTCCTTTCTAATATGATCATAATAATGAATATATGCAATTCACCTGTAGCACAAATGTGCCAAAGACCTTAAACTTTCACAGGCGGCAAGTCTGTTCGATTGAAAGACATATCTTTAAAATTCATACAAACCCGATCATATTGCACATGTCGCTTACCTGTGTTCCATTGAATATATCGTTTTGAAGGACAGATGCATTTTGCGATTATACAACCTATCTTGACGGGCTTACCTTATAGAAATGAGGTCTGTATGACTGTGAGTAGCAAGACTGGGTCAAAGGTGAATTACGAAAATTTATTCGAGACACCCCGCGGAGTATACCACGATAGCTGTGAATTGTTTTCACGCACCTACTTCACTTCTTCATTGATTCGAACCAATGGTTATTGGATATCAGATAAATGTTACGTGGCTAATACATACTCTGCGCTTTTGCTGATTGTCGGTGTAATGAAAAGATACCTTATAGATTGTTCCCATAATCTTACTGTCATATACAGGAGTAACATTGTCAGTCACCCATAAGGCGTTTTAACCCTAAATTGGCTAAAATTAAATATGCGGTCGAAGGTCCAGTCACGATAATGAATGCATATTAAACGTTGACGGACCTCCACTGTTAAGCTGGTACTTCTTCAGCAAACGGCTTGTGAAGTTGACTAACTGGCTCCCACGTTGATATGGATGCTCCATAGTATTCCGGCCAGGCTACATGATGCAATGGTTGTCTGCGATCAATCAAAGTATCTTCAGACTTCGCCTGCCAGTTTATTACCGGAGTCTATAATTCGTGACATTTTACATAATTTGCCTGGATAACGATAGCAAAGTGCTCAATAAATTCAATACGCGAGTAATTTGTACTTGGACGGTGCACATTGTGAGGTCTTCTTCAAGTCACGTGCGCTGAACCTTCCCTAGACTAAGTTAAGGGCTCAGCGGTTTGCTACAGATATGGATGTGCTTGGTATCCTTGTGCCTGATCGCCGGTTTGTTTTGTGTGTCCATATATGTACATATGTGAAGTGCAGTATGACTTTTAGCTTTAACAACATGGAACATATGTTTGGGTGCAATATACAATGCAAAAGAAGACTTGGAATACCTTACGCGTTTTGAGAAGACACAATTGGTACTACAGCTTGGGCTCGCGGTATATTTTTTTGTGTTGTTCTCGAAGGTTGTTGAGATAATCACATTCGTTTAAAGTATTCTAGGGATCAATATTGTACTATGGAAATAATTCAAGTTGAAATCTATCAGCTTAATTCCGTGATATGTGCCTTAACAAATGTGGTCCACTGTAGAGCCTTACAAACATGAAAATATACCTGAAAATGTGTAAATTATACTCAGACAGTGTCGATCTATCCGACAAGCTATCTTTGGACAAATATTTACTTATAACCTTTGTGTTTACATGACTATTATATATAAATTCATAATAATCATAATCAAAAGGCATTTAGAATAAATTTCATGGAACCCGAGTATACGTTGAGATTGGGTCCAACTCGGAGTGACGAAGAATTACTTGCAGATACTCCCTGTAAACTCTCGTATGTTTACTGCAAAATGATATGCTACAGCAAAATGCCAACGAAATGAGCACGAAAGAGCTATAAAGTATATTTATGTTACGTTTGATGACATTTTGCATCCTATTGGCCATTCTCCTGTCAAGTATATTGAAATTGTAGATAATATTCGAATGCATGCTATAGAATTTAAATTGATGCATGATGCAGTTTTTTGCCTGAGGACTCGTAATCAAAGAGTTTCCAAAGTTCATAATAAGTTCATGCCAACTTGTAATTATAAGCCAATCCAATGTGCCACATATAAATGAATAGTATGCAGTGATTACAAATCAATGCATTTGTAATATATTCCGACATTGCATATTCTGTATTTGGTATATTTTTGCAATTTCCATGTATGGTAGATAACTGCTTAGAAGCAACAGCTTCGTTTAAAAAAGAGTTAAGACAATCGGCTGGAATCGTTTGCTGTAAGTAATTCAAACGAGGCTGCCTTAAGATCGCAATTCGGATAGCACATTGCAAACTGCGTTTTTCTAAAGAAAATTCGTCCCCTATTTGGTATATTTATAGTGCCTTGGAAGATGGATGTAGATGTAGGAGCTCTAGTGAAGAACCTTTACTCCATAACTCCTCCACTTATGTATATGTTTCGTATACCTTCCTAAAGAAGTGTTGTCTTTGTTAAAAATGGCGGACTCTGCGTCCTTCGCTTCTTCGTCGCTTGAATACTTCTTCCTAGAAAGTTGTTTCTATGCTTTGAGAACAGATTATAATCACGGAGGGCGAGGTCAAGACTGTAGGATGGGTGATCCAAAATATCGAAGCCCACCTTATGCGGGCCACCCAATCCACACAGCACTTGTGCAAAGTTGCGTTGTCATGATTAAGGATAACTTTTCCTCAATTCGTAACCTGCCAACTGGAATCCATCTTAGTCCCAAAAGACTTCCGCGATAACCTTACCAACCGACGATAACACCTTTACCTTTTTGAGTGATGATTTTCCTTTTTTGTGCCAATCCATACGCTCTTGTTCGGACTCAGGTTCATAATGATGAACCATAGTTGCGTCTCTAGTAACTATCCGTTTTAATACCCCATACTTTACTTCGCTCTAGAGGTCCAAAAACGCGTGGAACACTCGACTCGGTGTTATTTCTGCGGCAATGTGAGCACTCTCAGCATCCATGCCAAGAACATCATGCAGAATTTGAAAATTCGTCGTATTCGATTCTCTAAAAGTATCTTCAAGTTAGACTTTCTTTAGTCTAGCGTCTTTCAATATTGATTTTTCGGCGTTTTGGATCACTACAAGTGAGTTGATACCTTGTGAACGTCTGTGCGTCTTTTAGAGCATGGTCTTACTCGGGAAAATATCTGTGATAACGGGCGCCATATTTACCAGCATGATTTCAACTGTCTTTCCTTGCTTGGTAACACAATCATAATCGTCGATCGACATTCAGAGACCTTAACGATGTAACAAATGTGTTGAGCATTTCGATTGAATCAGCTGACATTGAAGGAAAATTTGATGTTAAATAAAGAGATGAAATGAGAACCGCTTGGACCTCAGATAAATTAAGTCTCATTGCGGCTGGAAACACTGAATTCCTTCGAAATCAGCTTAGCGTGCTGTGACGTACCTCTAAGGATATTTAAGAATCCAATTAGAGGAGAACTTGGCTCTATGGTTATGACTCGGAAACAAAAAGCCAATCGAGTGAATATCGCGTGAAGGAGAGGTAATACCAAACTATCGTGCCAAAGTCGCTCAATATTTTGAATTTTCATAAACTTAATGGGTCCAGTCCCTTATGAAGAAAGTGCAGGCCCTTATTACGAAAAAATATTGGGGTGTTTTACTGTGAAGTGAACTCCTTAAAAATTAGTCCTACCTTACGCATTACGATAGCATTTTACTCACGTTTTGACATTAACAAATCATTAAAAATGTCTGAGGGTGCTTTCATATAAAGATAGAAAATTGTTTAGTCCCAAATAGGAATCTTCAAAAAAATTTATCAAACGTGCTCTTTACTGACAATCGACGAATTAACCTTTATTTGCAGAATTAAGAAATAATTTTCTTTCGGAGCAAGGTATGCCCGTCAACACATAAATTTTGTCAAGATTTTGTGGCGATAATCGGAAAGGTTTCCATATTTATCTTGTACTCCATACCTCAGTATTAATCTCGATCAGCATCAGTGATATTATGAATAACTAGTAGGTAGTTATGTCCATTCAAACACTCTTCATTCTACATCCATGATCAAAATGTCAAAGTGATCAAGTTACAAGAACTTGGTTAACACAGTTTTGACGTATGGATGTCAGATATGGTAAAATCAGAGGACAAGTCAAATCGCAGCTTTCAGATCTCCACACATTGCTATTAGATGGTAACTCGTCTCAAAAATTATATGGAAGTTCGGGAATTAATAGGTGAAGCGTTAGTAATACATGGATAAATGATATCGTTAAGTAATCGTTTTTACAGATTTAGATTTACACATAAGTGTAGTGCAACTAAAGTGCACTAAAGCAAAAGTGAGGGGCATGTTTGTGGAGTGAAAGGTGGGTGTTGTTCTTTGTTGTTGTCTATTTCCTTGCATCGTTTACATACGCTATAAAACTGTGTTTCATGTTTGGTCTTTGGCTTCGTCAAGGCTTATCAGTATTAAGTGTCTTCATCTGTAGGTCAGTCGTTTACACTAGCAGGCTGGGCAGCTCTTAAGCGCGCAGCTTAGTATTTTCCGAAGGAAGGTGGCAGTAGTTTTGCAATAAGTTTAGTTCTTTGTTTACATTTCACGCCCACTTATAAGTGAAACGTCAAAATGAGTAGAGAACACGTATTCCGTTCAGCACAAAGAGGAACAGTATCATATTCCCCGAGGCCAGTCCAGTCCAGTCCAAAGCCTGATTGGAAAGTGAGGCAGGGGCTGAAGTAAAGAGTTCTTATTCTTGAAGTTGCCGAATATTGCGGAAAATCACAGTTTTTGGCCATGATCTTCTCCAAGTTGCTATAATAAGGCTACAGCCACAACCAAACATGGGTGTCTACGAGGGCTGTAATTAAAATCGACGCCAGTTTGGATGGAAATTATGAGGTTTCAAAAAGAAATTTCTGCATTTATGAATTGGTCTGTTAAAACGTCTGGGACGTATCGAAGCCATTATACAATATATTTCCTTGTATATATAGCCTAGAGGGTTTGATCTGCTTCTTCGAGAAAGTCACGAGTATTGGTATCTTCACATAAGAATTGCTTATTACGGAGAATGCGAACCCTAGATTCTGCAGATTCTGCAACATTTTCAATGTCGATAAATTATTTTGGTTAGAGTATTTTCGTTTTTGATATTTGACTCACTTTTGCGAAATGATAATTTCATTAAAAGGAAGCGAAAAAGCTTTTCATTAAGAATTTGTTCGAACCAAGTGTAAAAATGTCAGGTGTAAACTGAAAGTTCACTATTTAGCCGTGTTTTCAATACTAAATAAATAATGCAAATATAAATATTTTGGAAGAAATGATTGGCTTTTTTGATCTATTTTCTAATTCATTGATAATGTGAAGTAAGTTTTTATGGCGTATAAAAATGGACTTTGGTTTTATTGATTTAAATATGCCGGCGTTTAAATTTTGTATAGCATGTGGGTCATCAAGTTTTTTTCATTTTGTTTTTGAATTTGTCATGTTTTGAGATCTACTTAATGTTCTAAATGTAATAAAATAAAGACGTTTATCTAAAACACTGGTTTAAGGGACGTCAATTACAGATTACTGTCAGCCCCCCACGCGGTAGGGAGACTATCCTTAGCTGAAATGTAGTGGTTGTGTTTTCGAAGGCAAGACAATACGGTGAGCATTCACCAGTTGTATTCGGGAATCCAGAATGCTTTAAGAAAGTTAAGACCCGGGACTGAAATTTGTTTCAGATCTTCGGGGTGGTGGTTAACACATTATTTCAACCCCGTGTATGGAGACGGTGGAATTATGCCATAAAGGCACGTGTCCACATAAAACCTCCGGACTTCATGTAATGAAATAAAACGGGATTGAGTACGAAGTTTGATTAAAAAGTATTGATTAAAAGGAATGACTTTCAAAATGCACCATGGGTTGTCAAGGGCTTGTTCATGCTAGATCGAGATATTGAGGAACCTTGATCTAGTGAAAGACATTAAGAGCGGTACGTCGTTGAATTTTGTGGCGTACTAGGACAATGGGCGACTGGACTATTGGGCAGGATTCGCCAAGTGCAACAGGATGAAAGTACGTTACGAACTGCAGTTTTTAAGTGGCACAATTGCTTCAAAGAGTAAGAGAGATTGAAGCTAAAAGAATATGGAGACGAGTCTCTCGTCAGAGTGATAAGCTGGGCTTAGGCCATCGGATAAGTATACAAATGATCGAAGATCAAATTCACATAAGATAAGATGACAGCACATATTATCACGGAAATTTTTTATGTCTGCGCAAAATTAATTCCGATGGTCTTTATGGACAACCAATAGAAGTCACGAATGTTTCGAAGAACTCCTGCAACTTCTTCAGAAAACAGCGGGCTTTTCTCTTGCTATCTGGTACGCGTACCCATAGAATCTTCAGGAGTCCACCTGCGAGGGAACCTTTGAGTCGTGGAAAAGCCAGAGGCAAAAGTTTGTCCACTTTTTACAGAACTTCAAGATTTCGCGATTAAATGTAAAGTATGTGTTCTTCCGAAACATATAGGCGAGCTTCCCGGTTCTGATGGCACTATTGGAAGAATCTTTTCATCAAAAAATACCTGCTTGAATATTTCGAACTTCTCTTTCTCAACAATATTGTAAACTATAGATATACTTTTCTACGTTGATCATTCCAGCATAAGTAACAATAGGCTACCCGGGTATCGTGTACAGCACCATAAAGTTTTCCCAGTACGTGTCACTAATACATTCGTGCGTCTTTTCCTACTTCTGCGTAAAACCAGATAAAAAATCTTGGAAAGCATTCATGCGACTGTATTTGTTTGCAGTCAAACGTTACATACAAGAATGTAACGTCGAATAAATTCAAAGGTTAAATAAAAACATGCGCATGAAAACTTTCACAGCTTAAATCAAACTTTGTTTCTGTTTTAGGACTTTTTTTTACTAACCAAATATGTTTTGCACTGCTCTCCAGCAGAGTTATTTCAAAAAATAAATATTTAACCACTGAAAGAGATTCTCGGTACCGGGTTCAATGTCTTTAAACACGTATTGATCGAAATTAATACAATTCGTTTCAGATTTTCGAATTTCAATGGAATCTATTACAAACTACCAAACTAAGCAAATACATACACCAATCAATATTTAAGATGTCACATGCCCATCACTTTGAAGAACTCTGACCGTTTAGAACAGAAGAAATCAACGAGGATAATCGAAACAGCAGATACGTCGATGTTAACTATTGATCGTGCAAACCTCAAGTCTTTATTGTAATGATAGATTACTCAAAACTAGCTGCTGGATACATGTGCGAACAAACATTTTCACGCACCATCATCTAAAATTAACGGACGTGGAAAATATAATTTTCTCGATATCACGGCTGGTTACTGCCAGCGGGTGTCAAAATACCGTCCAGTCAATTTGGTTTTATTGAAAAGTGTAGTGAAACGAAGCAAAACAGAATTCAAAATCAGTCAATTATTTATCCAGCCGGAAAAAATGTATCTGTCCTTCGTGGATGTTGTTTTTCCCTTCGGCTATGACCAGCGACAGTTGATATATCACGGAAAACTGAATTTTAAGCTGGCATTCTAGACAATCTAGTATCGTTCTTTTCAATTTCCAAATAAAGCTGACGGGACGGTTTTCGTTTTTTATTTGCTAGAAGAGTTGGATCCATAATGATGGTATTTTTCTCTGAAGGAATATCCAATGCTCTCTGCCAATCTAAATTTCTCTTTCAACACGTTGCTCATTTGGGAACCAAGATTAAAAAAAGGGTTACTTGAAAACTATTACCGGAACTTTTCCAAGAGATCAGTGCAAGTATGTGATCCCCGGCATTAAATGCTGCGGCCAACTTTGTTTTAACCACGCAGTCAAAAAGCTTTTATCGCTGGCAGCTTCCTAAAAATTCAGTGACCATCAAAAGTAAGATATATCTCTGAACTCATCGAATAAGTGACATGAAGGTATTTCGTGAGGAAAAAAAGAGGATTTCTTAAATTTAATCTGGAAGTAAAAACGATCGATTATGTATGTTTAGTGTGTATAATAATGCAAGTAAGACCGCTCCTGAACTGAGCTTCTAAACAAGTAGAAATCTTTTCACAATCACTTAGTTTTGGTCCATCAGCTATCACAACGGTGAGATCTTGAGCATCAAAGTCGCTTTCTGAGCTACTAAAATATTATGTCAAGCTGATTGACTGATCATGATCTTATCACTTGTAGCAAAACAGTCTTTCGTGACCTGTTCAAGAGTTGAGTGTAGTGATGTGATGGTCACGCTTTTAGGGTTGATCTTCAATTAAAATGGGTGTTGTCGATGCTACTTTCAGGGTTTTCTAGAGAAGTCGTTAGTTGGATTTTTGTTCATTACAAAAAGGTTTCCGTTAGATGGAAATTGCACCAAGTAAATGAGAGTCTTACTTGGGTGCACCAAATAAGTATCAGCGAGTAATTTCTACAAGCTGAACCGCGTTTTTATGATTTTTGGAAAAAATTTACGTAAAAAAAAAATTTTATTCAAACAGAAATTTGAAAATTTCTTGGTTACCAATGATTAAATTTAGATAATGAGGAGAGCGCTTTTAGAATATTAAATAGAACTTGATGGTGCTTTTGAAGAAATACCTAGCAAAGGAAAACTCGAGACATTAAGCCTAAGACACGGAAGAGTCAGAGATGACGTCCTGACTAGTTGAACCATTTGGGCACAGCAAGAAACCTTTCCTTGTGTCATATGAGACGAACCGTTATCGTGATCAATCGCACAATAACAATGAAAGGAGTCCAAAGAGACTCAAACACAATAACTTTTAACGCTTCATCACAGAAATCCATCCCAAAGCACATAACAATGAGTGGAAGATGGTTGCATACAGCTGGAACACGTCCTCAAAAGTAAAATACCAGAGTCCACTTGACATAAACCATACTATAAGCATAGCATAACTACATACGATGGAACTGCCCCATCTTTCCGAACTGTCCAGCCATAAAACACCGCAGAATGATTGAAAGATGGTGACAAGCACCCGAAACACGTCCTCGAAAGTAAGAAAGTACAGTCCAGTTGACATAAACCATATTTTAAGCATAGCGTAAGTAAATCTCAGAATGTGCTAAACTAACGTTGTTCAACTAAGTTATTGGGATTATATTAAGATTGGTATATTTTCTTTCATTTTTTGCATATGGCGTTAGTGAATACAGCACCAACACTCACGGGTGGCTTCTTCCAGACAGAGATAGAAAATACAAAAATTGATTTATATTTTGTATTGCATTATTACTTGAGAGATTTGAGTGGTATAATTTTGTTTTGCACAAAAATAAAATAAAGTGAGCCAATCCAAATAAAATTCCACTTATTTTGGTTGAATACCGATAGGTTAGGAGTTAGCACTGATTTGTAGTTAATACAATCATAAACAGAATTTGGTCAGAAGCAATGAAAAAATGAGCTTTAACAAGAATCTTTTTTTTTAAGTTTTGTTCTTACATAGGAAAGTCATGCATACTTTTCTTAGAAAGATGAACTTATTTCAAATAAAAACAATTATTTGTCCCGGCAAGAGCAATATAGGATAATCCTTTTTAACAACTAAGCATACTGTGAGAGTTTCCATGAAATCTTTTAAGCATATGGTATTATTAGAAGTTATACGTTATTTTCATTTTCGTAAAATTCAAGTTGTCCAAAAAATAATCGTTTTATGTGAAAGAGAATATAATCAAATTTACCTATATCCAAATCAATTTTTTTATCCATATAAGCAAAAAGTATTATTTCGAACCTTAAAAATCTTTTGCTAAAGATATCAATAATAGTTAAGGACCTCCGTACGAGCTGAAGATATCTGCATACTGTCAAAACACATGTTCGAAAACACAAATCAAGCCCCGTGAACCAAAGCGATCATAAACAATAACTTAGATCATTTTTGTCGAGTATTTAGTGTACAACAGAATATTAGATGGATTTTCAATCTTTTCTGGCACCGTATAATGAAAAATTTTTAAAGAATGCTTTGGCTTTGATTGATCCACTGTTCTCGCGGAGGGGTTACAAATCTTGAGCAAATTGAAAATGTTTATTTAGTGATAGTTCAAGCTTTCAAATGTCTTATAATAATAAGTTAATGATAATAATAAGTTAATTACATCTTAATTTTAAGGGCTGACTACTGGAGTTTGAATTTTTAAGGTGCATCCACTTCTTAGGCATAAGCGGTCGACTACAAGTTTGCTCAATATTTTCATATATTTCGCTGAATTTATTTTTGTGAAAGTTTTGGTTTTACGCAAAACGTTGGCCAAAAGTTTGGAATACAGAAAGTGAATTTCACCAGTCGTCGATCACATATGAATGTAGCAAGTAAATGTGCGGAGCCGAAAAGCCTTTAATTATGATCGAATCTTTGAATGAGTCTCTAAGCATAAAATAATTCTTTGTATTAGAATTCTATCATGTCAAATAAGGTCCATTCACCGATACAAAGGGGAGTAATTAACAAAAGCTATGGCGGCAATCAGAAATTGGATGAAGATTAGGAAAGCTAGTCTTTTTGTTAACTTTCCTCGAGAAACTCTGCAAGACCGAGTGCACATATGGGTCACACAAATGCCGCATAAAATTGAACCAGAAACCATGGTTACCAAAAAAGAAGAGATTGCTCTCAAAGACGTGCATAGTCTCAGCAAAATGTGTATTCCCTATAACGCAGACGATCTTCTTAATACCGTCCATCAAATTATATGAGCAGAAAGCAGGCCTAGACCATTTTTGAATTATAGGCCAGCAAAAAATGGCACAAATCATTTCTAATTCGAATTCTTCAACTGAAAGAAAGAATACCCGAAAAAATATCTAAGGGTCGAGCTGCTGTAACTGAAAAAGCTATTAGAAAGTGGTTTGCCGAACGAAGCATTAATGTCGAACTAACTTCGAATCGAATTAAGAATTTAGAAGAAAGAAATGCTAATGCCATATTACCTACGCCAGACCGAATATTCAACGTAGACGAGACCAGCTTTTATATTTGCCCCAAAATCAGCAAAAGTCATTGCACTCAGAGGACAAAAGAAAAGGAAGTTATTACTATTCTGGTGTTTTCATATCAACTTTGAGAAAAACTTTGCATCCTACTGTCGTTTTTCCGTATGTAAGACCACCAAGAAAAGATGTTCGCAGTATTCCTGCTAGACTATTTGCAAGTAAGTCAGAGGCTGGCTGAATGAAATAAGAGATATTTTTCGATTATATTCGAAAAGGATTCAACAAGTGCGTTGACGATCAAAGAATAAAAAAAAACCAATTCTTGTTTTCATTCATGGTTATAAGGCAATGCGTCTCAGCATATACTGCGATGAAAACGGTATCATCCTGTATGCAGTACCAACAAACGCAACAAATTCGATTCAGCCTGCGAAGGAAGTGTATTTAAACTTCTGAAATCGGAATGGAAAAATACTGTGCACAAAGGCCACCAACAATCTAAAATCTCCAGATACCCAAATTAAGGAAAGCAATTTGTATAATGCTACCAAGAGTATTAATGAACTAAGGAACGATTTAGAAAAGGTTGGACGTACCGTCAAAACCGTGGTCAATGTTTTGAACATAGTAAAGGATAATACAGGAACGGAATACAGGAAGTCTAACTCAGCTGATGACGAAATCGAAATTGTTAACGTAAGTTCCCTCAGTCAAACAGATAGAAAACGAACAATAGCTTGAGAATCAGTTGGAATTACAGATATGAGTTCGCCAATTATAGGTGACTATACTTTAGAAAATTATTTATTCAGTAGTATCATAACTGAAGGCGAGATACTACCTTTGAATGAGTCCGAAATTATAGCCGACTTTGTGAAACACAAGAGTCTGAAGTTATCGAATTCAATTTGAATGCGACTACTGATGACTACTGGTGAAAAGGGCAAAATTTTAATTAATTTAATTTTTTTATTTAATTGTAAAAGAATTATAATGTTTTGTCGTTATTTTTGAAAATATAGTCTTTTTGATAATGACATGTGAGCTTATTCATGTAAATGGATATTAAATTAACGCCAGTCGACTAAAGACTCATTAAAAGACTGACTACTTCGTATTTTTCCCTGTCAAATGAATCGGTTTGTTTGAATAATTCCTAACTTATAATGGTAAATGTGTTAAATGTTATGACTATTTGGGCCAGTAGAAAAGAGCATCGGTTTTTTGCGTAGTTATCACACAGAAAGATATTTTTTGTTGGATAATTTGGTATGATCGCTTTCCAACCAAGAACTGCCAAGACCAACATATTCACAATAACCAGGTTTGCACATTCAACCGAACCTTTAGTCAGGCTGTGCCAAGGTTTTCGGTGCAAAATTTTCAGGATAGGGCGCATTGCATAAGCTCCGCCTTCAATTTCGTTTATAAACTCACGACAGTTGCCATTTTGCATTACTCTGCGGGCGCCAAAGATAGAAGAAATGTCAATCAAATTGTATGCAACCTCTTTTGCGCGTTTGAGTTTTAGGGCACGCGACAGTACGAACTTCGTCAAATGGTCTTGACAGACATAAATTAACCTGAGGTCCTTATCTGGTTGTGACTGCATGTTGATTAGGTCCATCTGGCATCTTGGATTCATTTTATGAAAGCTCTTAAGCCTAACAAAAAGTCCTTTGTTAGACTTTTTTTGGAGTCAGTGATGAGTTTATCGAGGGTTACGCTTTTGTACTTATTTAAAGTCCCTTTAACGTCAAGGTTCTGGCAACATAGGTTATTCATAAGTGTGCTACAGGAATTTTGGTAAAATGTTTTAACCAGATAATGTCGAATGCTAACATTGAATCTGCCTTTCTTTACTGGAAAGATAAGTTTCATTTCAACGTGTCTTTTCAGCCTTTTATTATCTTCGGTTTGTTGCTTGTTTTCAACAGCTTTTATTTATAATTTTATTCCGTACTTTTTAATTCGACAGAGAAACACTGTTTACTTTCTTAGTATCAATAATGTTAACTTATTTAAAATTAAAATGCTCAAACGTTTCAGCCATTATTAAATATCTTATGAAATACCAGTGGGTGGCGAAAAAAACGTATAGATGCAACGAAATTCGCAACAAAATGAATGAACATGGTTTCCTTGTGTTGATAGAAGCCTGGCAGTTGCGCGAAACGAACGAATTTTCGTTAAATAAGAGGTTTTTATCAAAATCACCACTATCAGTTGGGAATTCTGTAAACAAGTGTTCAGTGGTTATACTGAATAATTATCGGTTATTACATATAATCAACCGATTTCGCACATTTGCCACAACATATTAAGAAATATGTTCTAGGTAGAGGTGAAAACAATTGTTCTCGTAAAGTAGGTTACTTACTACGAACTTTTCCTGTTCCTACCTTCCTGATTTCGAAGTGCTATTTCCTGAACGAAGTGCTCGGTTTTTCCTTTTTGAATTTGCAATTGTTTTTTTCACTTTTAAGCCAAGATACAAACTTAAGTACAATTAGACAGAGATACAATTGATATTTTGTATGCCAAAAATACTACTTTTGTTGGTTATCGAAACTTTTGAAACCACTCTAGATAAACCAGACTCTGGAATTGTTATAAAACTTTGTTTACCTTGAATTATTTGTCGATCAATATTTAGCTTATAAACGGATGTAGTGAAGTTCGTCCTCAGCTCAATGATTTCCTTTGATTATTCTCGTTGATCAACAAGTAACACAAGGATGTCTCTTTTAAATTCAAATCAGCACTCAAACTTGCATTGACTCTGCAGCGTTTACAGAGTGTTTTTTTTAGAGAAATAGAACTTCAAAGTGAATTAAATTACTAATAAAGTGTTCAGATTTCTACAAAATTGGTTTAATAGTAAAGACAATTCTCAACTAGTTTTACTCAAATATGATTTCTGTCACGTGAGCCCACGGACTGGCGCGCAAGAACTCCAAACGATAGGTCCAATTTTCGACTTCTTTAACCGATAATTGGTGACGTGAATGTTGTCTTTCGAATGAGGAAGCGTCTCGTATTTGCGGGCAAAGACGAGTGGCTTGACGTGTTCGCCGGCGGTAACTTCACGTGTACAAAACGAGAAATAATGCACCTATCAAATACTTCCTTTAATAAGTTTATGGTTGTACGAGCTGTTTACCACGACCTGCAATCCTGTTGAAGCTAGAAGATTTCTGCAGGACGACGAAACTATTCCGGAACAAGAAAGTCATTGATCATGGCTTTCTTAGCGGTCCTTATTGACTGGAATGTTTTTAACAACAAAATTTGCCAAAATGTATGGGCCAATGATTCCACCGGTCCATAAAACCCACCAAATAGTAACTTTCTCCAGATGGACGGGTGATGAAACAACCTCCTGTCCTCGCTCATCGCTTCAAATGTGACAGTTTCGTTTATTGACGTAACCATTCAACGTGAAATGATTCTCATAGCTGTGCAAATTTTATCCTGAATCAAAGAAATTTGTTTTTGGATCCATACATCGAGTCTACGCCATGTCCAATGGTTGTTCAGCTTCAATTGCTACACGAGTTATATTTCTTATGCCCTCAAAGAAAGATCCTTCCAGAAAATCTTCCATAATGTGGATAGGCACATGTTCAATTGTTGATTGCGATGCCGAGTGGACTGATTTGGGTTTTCATCCATACTATGCTCTACAGATGCTATAGTTTCTTCATTACGTTTTGCACAACCTCTGAATGGATGCGTATTAGCAGTGGAAGTAAACATGGTGCGAAAACCACCCATAGTTAAACGAATGATTTGTTCTGAAAAACTGATTGACAATTATGTCGGGGATAAAATTGAAGCAGTTTGCAAAGAGTTTTTCAAAAAGAACGATTTTTTTCGAAGTAAATCAGCACGATTTGCAGTGATTGTGCCAACCTACTTAATAATATAGAAAATCGGATAAACCATAGTACGCATGACAGCTGTCATTCCATACGTAGCATTAAAATGTGTTGCCAACTTAAAGTTCTATACTTCTAAAAAAAGACCCTACAGTTCCCGTTCTTTTTTCACATTCGAAGATCTTCTGTTACACAACGTGTTTGTAGGTAATATGTACTTTCCATGAAAATCTACATACTTTACATGTGTGAAAGTGTGTTACTGAACTTATTTTCTACAGTATGCATCCTAATTTTGATGAAAATCGCACACCCTCGGTGGTATCAATTTAGTGTTCACCTCCCGTGAAGGTGTCGCTCATGCTGGTAAGCATTAAAAGTTGCGCCTCAGCGTAAGCCAGAAGCACCGATATCAAATCGAATAAGTTCCTAAACTAACAGGATTCAACTAAAATAAAAAGGATTTTATATGGATTTTTATGGACGTTTATTACCTGTGCGTTAGGCTGTTCTGGTTCAAAGAAAACGTTTTCCCTATTGCTAGGTATTAGTCAAATTTTCGAAATCTTCTGTAGAGCTGAATTTTGTAACTAGCAGATAAAAAATTGGAGATCCTCAATTCAGATTACTATTTTTAAAATGTAAGCAATCTACAAATTTCATCTCTCGCCGGACGACGAATTGCGTTCACCAAGAGTTCAAAGATTTTAGATATAGAATAGAAATCGTTGAATGCTTTTTCTATCTCTCTCTGTCAAAAGCAGGCAGGAGTGCTTTTCCTGTTTGTGTTTCCACTACAGCTACGGTTTCAAAGGTAATCCTGATTCGTTCGGGTCAGTTCGTTTTTCCGAAAACAATTGTAAGTTTTGATATTACTACACATGATTTAACTGAAATGTAAGGCTTGTGACTGTTCCATAGCGTTGAATAAATGAGTTCAACGAGGATTTGATTTTTAGAATGAACATTGATTGTTTTTGATTGAAACTTTGCGAAATTATTGGTCAGGATAATAAAGCATTTGAAATAGACGTGTTATACACACTTGTAATTTTTTGGGTTTGGTAGATACAGTGTGAATACCATATGGAGACTGATGGACTTTGGTGTAGAAAATAGTCATGAACGTAGTAATAATCTAATTCATTTGGCAGTCAAAAACTATTTAAAATAGATGTGCCTTGAAGGCTTATGTAGAAAAAAAAAGTCAACAAGGAAGCAAGGAACGAGCAAGATTGAGAAGCTTCAAAAGGATGGCGGACGTGCGCTTAATTTTCGAACTTTTATCTTTCATCAAGTGTAGACTTCTCATTAAAACGTAAAACGCTCTGTAAGCTTAAATGATTATATGTGTGAGTCCAAATGTTTTGATCAGTGCCTGTTAAGTATTCTTCCGTAAATATTTACATCTTACATTCCGTATATTAGGGATATACATAAGGGATTCATAACAAACACTAAACAAGGAGGAACTCTGACCTCCGAAATGTATATATGTTTTATTGAAACTGAAATTATTTGCGTTTATCGGAAAAGTATTGTTGATTTGGAAAATTTTTGTAATGGCGCAAAAACACCGAGATAAAGATAAATCATGTTTTTATGTTTCCTCAAATATGCACATGATCCTTGTTTTTCGCTAATATTTAAGTTCTTATATGTTTAAATTTTGCACACCATATCACTATTTACAAATAAAGGCCAAAATACAATACTGCGAGACGGCGATGCGAGAGCGCGATGAGAGTAAGTCCCAACATTTTGACACCGATATGGTACTTCTTGCAGCTGGTTTTGCACTAAGTGTCCATGTAATTACTTTTTTCTGATCTTTTACGTGCACATGGTAGAACTGGGGCTTGTTCCCATCTTATTTGATCCTGTCTTTGATTAAACTTTCCTACAAACTCGATAGATCACGATCTTTCAACAAATCTGATTCTGTCTCACTCGGATCACTTATATGTTGCTCAGTTTCGCTGCTGTCATTGCTTTCAGATAAGTGATCTTCGTTTTAGAAGATTTGAACTTTTATCCCCAGAATCTAAATCTCTTAACGCTGCCACTGACGATGACATTGGGTCATATACACGTATGACCCGGCGTGTATGTTTCAATTGCTGAACGTGTATCTCATTTGACGGGTAGCATAAAACTGAATGTAAGGACGTTAAGGTAAAGGCGTAATCTACCTTCAGCTACATAAGCATTTAAACGTATAATAATTGAAGACAATAAAATAGACTGTAGACAATAAAACAGACTATAAATTCTTCTCGCGTAAATATGATCTAACGTCATCGGCGCCCGGTTATTAGACCAAATTAGGTTTTATAAGTTTTATTTTATTGTTTCCTTCCTAACAAGTACATAAGGGATAAATTGTTTGCTTTTTTATTAACGCATGGTTTAAATTTAACATTTGTTGACGATTGCGTTGTGTATAATAAACGGTTTTCTTATTGCCGAAATAGTATGGTGAAAGCCCGGATTTTTTCCGCTTCATATTTGCGAAATAAATCCATTTTTGTAATCCTTCACAACTCGATGCAAAAATGATTTCCTTTGGTGTCGCCGAAGCAGAATTTCACAAATGATTTTCTAATTTTACATTTGACGTTAATTCAAATCGTGTGGGACCCACTAACCGAATTGATTGATCTTTCCCATTGCTAATAAACGCCTGATGATCCTTTTCCGTGACACATTTAGTGCTTCTGTTGATTCTAATAACTCAACACAAAAAAATACTGACAACAACTCTTACGATTTCTCCTCCTCGTATATTTGTGATCTACCAGAGCACTCACTGTTTATCACATTGAAATCAACACTTTTTAATGCTGGGAGTTTTTGGTAGATCAATTAATCCATTTTCGGCAGGGACGATAAAAAAAACACGCTAGTTTCAGCGGACGCAACTAGTATGTCAGACGATGGAAATGGCATATGTGTCAAATTAATACGCTACGTGATTTTCACTGGCGCCATCTCTTAGTAACACCGGAAAAACGTATTCATGCACCTGGTATAAGTGGGCATGAATTGGAGAATAAGGGTAGACTCGGATTTTAATAATATTTTACGAAAGTGCAATAGTTAGGATTATAAACGCATTTCTCACACAACAAGCTTTCTTTAAAATTGGAAATAAATGAACTTATGCCTTGGATTAATTATTTAGCTATTGCGGTAATGCTGATTTATGGCATTTTACGAATTTGTGCAAATCTTTAAACATTTTGGTATATAAAGTTTGGCCGGATTTGTTAAAATTTAGGTTAAATTAGTTCGATATCAGTTTTTTTGTCTCTAAAGCGACTTAAAAATATTTACTTTGCATATTCTAACCGTTGACTAACGCTATCAGTATGAGAGACGTAGTTCAGGATCTGTCAAAAAGCTTCCTATTGTTAGAAATGTCTATAAAATATTTCATCCACACGCCTCTCTGTTCTATTTTGGTCTTTTTAGATTGAAATTAAGTGGAAAGAGAAAAGATGTGTGACTAATTCAATTTATTTTGCATGTTATTTTTATGAAGATCTCATCTGCAACTCATCATTAGGCTGATATTGCTAGATTATTAACCTGTTTCCGAAGATCATCTTGGGGATGTTGTTTACGGCAAAAATACATCCGAGGAACATTTTATGAGCAATTTTATAGGCATATAAATTTTCAGCAAGTGTCAGCCGCCCACTCATTTTTCATAAATCCAATCATAAAATCACCCATCGCGGTAACTCCAATAAGATTAGTGTGCTCCGCTGCTGCTAAACAAATTTGAAACAGATGAATCTGCGGCACACAATATTTGTTAGCTTCATAATTACTAGAAGTCCGATAGTATCATACCAATGTCAAGATCAAAGGATGACTGAATTCCAGAAAAAAAACCCTCACATATTAACGATCACAAAACGCGAACAAGAACAAAAACCCAGCTAGCGTTGTTCCTTTTGTTTTGATTTAAGACACGATTAAAGATCATCGAATCGGTCGTCAGATGGAAACAAGTTGAAAAGAATGATGGATTTTTTTAGGGAATAGTTGCTCCAGTACGGGCTGAACTGTAAGTGCGCGATCTTGAATTGTCGGCTACATTGTTGCGTTCCTACCTATGTAAACGGCAGAAATAAGATACTATCCAAATGACTTCCTTTTGTGTATGTAAAAGATACAACAGCATCGATCTTCGAGCATATGAACAGGGCAAAATTGCTTAGACACGTTCTGTCTCGAGATTCATTTTAATGGATCTTAATACTCCTGGGAAGTAAAACTGAAGAAGTAAACGTCGATCTGCTATCGCATCGATAGATACAGGTATTCACCATAACCGCGAAATGATGTCATGTCAACTTTAATTGCATGCCTCCAGTCATAATAAGAATCTAGAAGTGGTATCTTGATGGGTTCGATCAGGCAACCGCAATGCCAAGTTTTCTTCTTTTGTACCCTTGAGATGAAAATTTAAATTTCTAACGACGCTCCTTGAAAGTATTTATCCGCAAGATCAAGTGATGATCTTAACGATTGCAATAGATAGGTGAATTTGCCAATTGTTAGTTGGTGCTAATAAGCTCTCCGGAAGCGAGCAAAAAAACTATAAGGCTGAGAAGGTAAAAAGATCAAATCCCGATGACTAGCAATACTTTCGATTTATATCTTTGAATAAAATTTTAATGGCTGGATGATTTTTTTGCTTCGATGCCGGCTACTATTTTAAGCAACTTAACTAATTTGCAACAATAGCGCGGCTTGTTATGAAACAATCTCGTATTATAACGATCTCGACTTTATTCTTCTTATTTATAAATCTATCAAGCGTATTTTCGGCAACCAACTTTTCAAATGTCACGACTTATTGTATGCAATTTAATATTTTCCATTTTTTTGATAGTGCTAGAATGAATCTGAAGATCGAATGAATAAATTGGTCGAACATGCCTGAATAAATTTAGAAAAGATGCTGAGTAAGTTAAAATAATAACGACAAATTCTAAAAATAATAATAAAAATATGAGTGAGTAGCAAAAATTTAATTATAAAAATAAAAGAGCAGAATAAAAACTGAAATCGAGTTCCATCTGATATTACAAATCAACAACATCTAGATAAAGAACTGCATTCGGAAGATGCAACAATGCATTCTGCTTTATCATAATCGTACAGCAAGAATAAAAGTGCGTTTAAATGGAGCGAAAAAAAAATTAAACTTTACTTGATGCATATGTTTAACGATTTTTGAGCCATTGTTTCTTATCATAGCAGACAATTTTCATATTAGGAACGAAATGCTTTGAACATTGAACGGTCAGCATTGGATGGTGACCGACGCACATAGGGACATTTTGTTGACCTAGCCGGTCAAAATTATTTATTTAGTTGTTTTTAATCCAGGGACTTGCCCTGGTTAACTATAAGCCACATTTTTCTTTTTAGTGAATAATGATTTTAGAAAATAATGATATTGGGAAAAAATATTATAAAAATATATTTTAGTAATTTATAACTTCGATATTTATTATTTTCTTAAACTAAATTTTATAAAATTTATCTAACTATAATGATGATGAGCCTCATGGTTCTTCATCATCCTTATCACTTTCGGTGCCTCCATAAACGTCCTCCAAATCAGAATCTGAGTCTCTTTCAGAGTCAAGTATAGCAGGAATCATCAAAGCGATTACTTCTTTCGTGAATGGCAAAGTTCTTTTTTGGGAGTTGGTCTCATTCCTGTTATCAGTAATCATTTCAGTAATTATGAGTAATAATCTATTTATAAAATCAGTGTTATACTTGACCCTTGAAAATTTTCTCAGAATCTAATTGGCACCAAAGCCCTGTCTATGACAGTAGCACCATGCGCCAGGATCTTGTGCATCGTAGATGTCAAAGAATGCCACGGATATAAACTTACATAAAGTTTCGCAGTGTCTGTGCAAAAATCTACAAACTTGTCCAAATGGACTTTGTGACCACTTGATATGACTTCAAGGATGACTTTGAGTCGGTAAATGAAATTACAATCAACTGCAGTTTTTTCTGGAGCTAAGTCAGGATTGGAAAAAAATCGATCATTGGTATTTCCAAACCCAGCTTTCGGTACATCCACTATTAGATCAGTATCACGTCTAAATTTCTGTTGAATGATTTTTTTCCTTTCCTTAATATTAGCTTTGCCAACGTTAGATCTTAACTGACACTTTTTTAAGGTGAGTTTGTATGAGAGATGCAATATGCTCTCAAACAGACGACTTCTGGCGTGCAAAGTAGATAATCCGAATGAAAGCGCGTCTGCATCAACATCTCTTTTGATAGTTAAATCCTTGAGTTCTTTCGAGGGTACTCCACATATGTAGCATCTCATTGTTGACGTGGTCCGTGTGGCAGCATTACATTCTTTTGCGTATACCATTGTAAGCATCATAGTATGTTTTACAGAATATGACTTTTCCTCTAGTAAAAATGTTGTCTTTCGTAGGGCGTTAGTGACATTTACCAAATACTCAATTCCTTTTTGGGTTATATCCACAGTTTCTATAATGAATCTGATTCTAATAGGATGACAATATCGCGGTGAGGATGGGGTTGGATTTTGCCATACTGTTTTGTTACCACATACCAAACGACGTGGTACAAAACTACTTTCCGTCGGGTCCTTTTCCATCTTTTGTTTGAATTGTGCATGCTGTGATCCATCACAGCCCTACTGGCAAAACAGCTCTAATGAGTCAGATTCATCTGGTCTTAGAGCATGTAGAACATCCTTCAAATACGTCAGTAATCCTGTTGCAGTATGGTTTGATACATCTTGAAGACTTACTTGCGCGCATGTTTCAGTCACTTCGCTTGACTCTTTGGGCGGATAGCAGTCACTTTTTGCTTTTTGTTAGATGCTGTAATTAGGAAACAACTTTTAACTTGCACTTCCACGTTTTCCAAATATTTGTGAATTTGTTTGTGCAGCATGTATCAACATATCATATCAGCTGTAATACGTAAGGTTTCAATTTTCCTTCTCTTACTTCTTTCGCTTAGCTCATTAAATGGTTTTGATGGTCGATCCGAACTTTTAGGGTACGTTTTCGGTATTTCGAATGTATTTTCTAGACATTTGTCATTATTATGAAGAAATCTAGCCTCCGTTTTATCAACTTTTTTCCACCTTTGTTTAAATTCCGACTTAATATGCGAAAACTTGTGCTTCAACACCTTTAATTCATCTTCAGAATAGTTTTTGCTGAACAAAATCCGATTTTCCAAGTAATTTAATTTTTCTTCACTAGTCTAACATCTGAGTGACCCAGTGACCCTGAAACCAAATGCAGTGTAAATTTCAAATCAAAATTTTGAATTTTTTTTCATTGTTTGGTCTGTCACCTTTGGCAAAATAGGGGGGGGGGGGGCGTATGGATGGCTAATTAGCCCATAATAATTTTATATAAACTATAACCTGTCGTTATCAATTAACATTGTAACAGGGAAGAAACCGGAAATACAAAAAAAACTATTTAAACTTAAAATTGGGTTGAAAATTTTAAGAATCTTAAACTATATTTTCAAAAGTCAAATAAAAATATCCAATCAAAAAAATACAACATAATGTCCTAACAATTTGTGTTCTTAGCTCCTTGATATTTTAAAAGAAGTCAGTAATCACGAAAATATTTAACTTTTTGTCAGATACTATCACATTTCTGAAACGACGCATAAGAATCGTGCAGTTGAAGCCATGACTAACTTCCGAACTGGGGACGGGTTGTCTATTGTTCTCCTCTTATAAATTGGGTTATGACGGACAACTTCTTATAAATTGGCTTATGACCGACTAAAACCGCAGAACACCTCTATGTGTGACATGAGAGGTCAATCATTGGCATTTATAAGGATTAGCAGGATCAACAAAAATTAGAAATAAAAAATAGCACAGACAAGGATTGAAGTGCCTTTATGGGAGCGCCATTTGAAATATATGAAACAGGACTCAGGCCAGAGATTCAAAATTATAAAATTGGGAGAATAACTTCGGAGACCGCAAATTGAGGAGAACTCGAGTGGGGAATAATTCTTGGGTCATTGCAATTTTCGCTTTATCTTTTCGCTATTGACTTCTTTACTGACCGACAAAAAATTAGAACGAATTCATTAAAAGAAAAAATGCATTAAAAGAGGGTGGGTACAATGGAATAAGGACATTTCGCTACCTCAGCAGTCATAGTAGCATCAAACAGTCATCATATGTAGTTGATCAAACAGTTAAACAATCCACGAAATGTTCACGCTCAGAGAAGCAGTTTCTCTAAAACCTGCAGCATACCTGGGAGTTCCTTTGGACCTCTGAGAAACGACTAATAAAAACGAATACTAACTGGCTGAACCGCCAAAAAGATACGAAAAAGAAGTAAACGAATTGCTAGAAAGGTCCGGTAAAACCAAAACAATGGTAAGAAAAATGCGTAGTTAAATGAAAAATTCTACATCTTCAAAAGCAGAAAAGGCTTCATCTTTGGAGGTGGGAATACAATTTGTATTGATTTCAACTATACTGGTTGAATACTATGCTGGTTGAACAAGCTACCTCTGGATAGGAGGTCACCCGATATGTTGAAAAATTTGAATTTTCGATTTTTGATTTTGGAGATGAAAATTACCTCTAAAACAAAAATTCCTTAAGCAACTTGCAGTATAACTAGAGCTGGTGAACACCACATCAATCACAAAGCAGAACCAACAACTGAACACATGACAGAGCCACAACCAAGGACAATACAAACCGTTTTGGAAGAACTAGAAAAGTGGGCCAGACTGGCGCGAAAATTTACCCAAAAATAAGAACGTTTGTTCCAACATAGCCAGTTTACCTCATTATACCGATAATATCAGAAACGAAACAGGACTACCCACGAATGAATAGACTGCTCAAAAAACATAAACTGCAAACCCATGTTTTCTACCTCCCTGAGAAAGAGAACTTCCACGTGCTATTCCGTGAACTATCAGACTATCATGACAGAACTATCATGAGAAGAAAGCGTGCCTAGAATCTCACGGCTCCCCCGCCCCATTCTAATATTTGAATTAAAAAGCAAGCAGGGCCAACCCAAACTAGTCAAAGTCTTACTTCCGAAAAACTAAACACCTTTTTAAAACAAAAAGGCTAGTACCCTGATATTTCCTCACCTCAAAATAGGACCCATGATGTGACGAAACTGTCAGCAGTTCGAACACTCCTCAAATAATTGCCACTCTTAAGTTCGCTATGAGAATTGCGATTGACTCCATCACTGCCCACAGAGCAAATAATCATGATAAGCAAACATCTAAATGTGTCCACCGGGAGGGTGAGCACTAAGCTAGTTACAGCGGCTGCACCCTAGAAACGCGAGGAAGACTTTTGAAGAGATATCTGCGGAATTCAGCCACAAAAACACCAACAACAGCGCGCTTAAATCATTCACACCAACAAAAACTTAGCTCCCAAAAACACAATCTGAAAATCCATTTTCATTTCAATATTTTCACCCCCTGAGGTAAACCAATCCTTTTTTCAATACAAAAGCAGTTGCAAATTATCAAATCAAAAATTTTTCAAGGAAAAGATCCTATTTTACCCACTAACAATCAATGATTGTCATGTTAATATTGCTATTTTGACATGGAATTCCATTTCTTTGCATTTTACGTGAGGAGATTTGAGATAATTTTTTAAGATAATTTTAAATTTGATATTATCCTTCTTAAAGAAACCTCCTAGAAGCAGGAAACCTGCCTACACTTTCACAATTAAGCATTATAACAAAACAATTGTGATGTAGATGAAATGCAAGGGCCATTCTTGTGACAGAAGTCCTGAACCATCAGAAAAACCAAACGCCACAACTCACAACAAAGTTTATCTCCTTAAAAAATAAAACGAGGTCTTTTGGATTCGTTGTGGTTTCGCTATACACTCCTTCCGTAAACCATCACCTCGAACAAGATATTGATGTTCTTCAGTATTGAAAGCACACTTATGGTAATTGGAGAATTTAACGTGTACTACCAACGGTGCAGTAGTGTGACAATCTATCAAGCTGGGACTGTAATCAATAGATTTATCGAACTATCAGAAATTTGCCTGTATACTTTTGATGAACCTTCGCACTAAGGAAGAGTAGATGCAGGCTCTCGAACTTCGGAATCACATGCGAGTTTCCATTCAACTTTCGAATTAAAACTCTCAACAAACACTCTTCAGACCACCAGCCGGTCCTGATAGAGGACGTCCCTGTCGATGAGCCTTTCAGAATAAAGAAAACTTAAAACTGTCAGATTGACCATGACTCGCTGCAGGTTATCCATGACTGTCTGGAGAACAAAACATTCTCCGAATATATTAACAGAGCTAGTAACATCGGAAAAATCATACAAAATCATACAAAAGTATACAAGAAGATATGGCAAATAAAACAGACAAAAGAGGACAATTTAGTCTTAACTCCGGTAAAGGAAAACAATTCCCACAAACTCCCAAAAGGAAGCAAACTCTTGATACGGAGCAGGAACGCAAAACGGAGAAGAGCTAGAAACATGAGTGATCATAGACTAAAAAAGAAAGATAACTGAGTTAAAAAGGAAGTATGGGAGAAACAGTCTACAATACCAAATATTCTATCCAAATTTTGTTAAATAACAAAACAGGGGTACTACCTATTGACGGGCATAACGCCTTCAAATTTGTTGGTGGACACACTGTTACCTTTACTTTCAGGAAAACTTTTTCAAGGAAGAGAGCCTTGACGAAGTTTGAGGAGATTGATATGTTCGGACACTCTGGAAGAAACCGAGATATGTCCAGTTGAAATTTAGGAAATACAAGACATCATACAATTACTAATTCACTTTTTGGAATCCACGAACCTGTGCACTCGAGTACCTGAGCCTTGCGGCCATTCTACATCGCATATATATACTATATTGCTTATTTATTATGAAAGTCCACACGAAAACCAACGAAGGGTAAACCAACGTCTATGCAAACTTGTCCTTATGTGGATTCAATGATTTAGAATCATATCGGCTGAATGTCCACATATTTATTTATTATTCTTTTCTAGCTCTTTCCGGGGTTACGCAGTACAAATTAGAATTCGGGTTCTCCAATTTTTCATACTGTTAGATGCCGAACCTAGCTATTCCTGTCATTATACTCTGCAAGGGGCTGGTAAGGAACTATCCGAAGACGGATGCTTATCAGTAGAGATTCGCTAACCGAGTCGCAGTGATACACCGTACGGTGGTATCCTAGCGAGCTTGGCCGCTATGCTTTAAACTAAGAATCAAGTTCTAGTGATTTTGCAAAACTAGTCGGGATAACTAACATCGAAACTTCAACCCAGCAATAGGGAGAACGTTCTTTTCAACCAGTTCAGCCCGCCCTGTGGGATCCAAGGACTGATCATACATAAGCCATCTGATTTTCAATTTATAATAAAAACAGGAAGATGTATTTGTTGTATATAATTACGGATTTACGAAAAAAGTTGCCTGTCTTCTAGTAAATTTCCAGGGAGCCGATATTCCATCCAGCAGCAGTGCATCTCTTTAAAACAACGACACAAACTCCATACAAATCCTGGGTAGGTTCTAGCAGTATGAAAATATTGTAAACCTAGCAATTAAAAGAAAACTGGCAAAAGAAGGCAAATTTAACAAACGATTAGTAACATTTTAATAGTAACTGTGAAGGATAGTCGTTCTCATATTCACATTCTTTTAATAAAATTCTTTAAAATGTTTTAATATATTATTATTACAATCCCGTGGTAGGTAAAAATATTAGGTTATAAAAAACAGTCTGCATTTTATAGTCATGTGTCTTATTTTACTCTCAGTCGCAGGTGACCGTCGCGGACTGAAAAAAAGTTGTCAATGTCAGTCAGTGGTGACTGACGTGAGAGAGAAAGAGAAAACGAAGAGCTCAGTGACAATTACCGATGACTGACGTAGAACTTCCCGTATTAAATATATAATTGTTGCTGGTTTTTGAGGCACTGAACTCAGGTAAGGTAGTGACAACGAAAATCCCTATTGGATGCGTCCCTATACGGAAACAACGGAATAAGTGTATTACAGGTACTGCGAATGTAGATAGCAATGAAAGCGCTCCTAAAGGATTCACAATAATTTTTAGATTTAAACTCAATAATCAAAACAACAAAGTTCATTAACAACTGCAACTGATGTCTTTGGTCCGCGCTCCATAGGAAAGCTTCCATTCCTTGTGAATGTAAGTTGCTAAATTGGGAATGAAGAATTCAGAACTTCAGTAAGTCAAGGAATGTATTTACACATGTTTTGAAAATGCTTATCAAAGTTTCAGCAATTTTGCAAAGCCAGTAGCTATTTGTCAGTCACCTGACAGTTATTTGACAGTCCCTTTTCATAAATATGGATAAAATTCCATTACAGAGCTGTGATAAATCAAGGCTCAATTGGAAGCTTTATGCAGAAACCCTACAAACCAAAATATATAAAATATTTAAATTGAAATTGTCTGACATGGGTTTCTCTGAAGAGTTTCTGAAAATCTGGTCTTATTTTTCAACATATTTTCCATTATTAAATCTTTCAAAAAATAGTTTCCATCGTTCTCTGTATAATGTAGAGAAAAATGGAAAGATGATAGATAAACGTTTCACTTTCTCGATCGATGAAAAGCGCTTTATTTCAGGCCAATGTTTCCAATTTAGGGAATAGAAAAAGTCACTGAAGGCCAAATCTGAAAGATACGGTGCAAGATTGACCGAATTCACAGAATAATTTGTCAATTTTTACCGTGCTTAGGGCTGAGGAGTGAGCATTCATTTTGGTGATGATTTAGAGACTTTCTTGGCAATTCCTGTCTCGAGCTTCTCTAACCAAAAAGTGCAATTGCCTTGCGATATCGTTTTACTTTGTCGAAGGTAATCGATGCGCGAAATTTCGCTACTATACCAAAACAATAGCAATCCAAACAGTCGCCCTCTCTCTTCCAACCAACGGAAGTGTCTTTGCCTTTTTTAAAACAGTATCATCTTTCGTAACCCACTAGTTTAATTGTTTTTTCGACGCACGTGTTATCTACCCTTAATACCGACGCAAAAAAGGACTCGTTTTTCCTACATCGCTTCCAAAGGGTTTTGTTCAACCGGATAAGTTTTTGATCCAATACAAACGAAAGCCAACTTGCTATGGGTTTTCTGGTTTTCAGGTTTCATGGCAACCTGAATGTCAAACTCCCTAGTCAACAAATTCTATGCAGATATCTATAGTATCTGGTATCTCTACAACTTTAGTTCAACGGTCATCCAGTATCACTTGACGTCAAAGTTAGTTTTAGCAGTTTTTTTTGGCTCTCCTGAACGTTTTTCAACATTCTAGCTAGTACAACTAAGTTTGCATTCAGCTTTCCTTAATTTCATTGGTATGGTGTCTCAAGCACGTCGAATTGAACCTTGATTTGCGTAGGCGCGTTGCCTTTCAAAAACAAATATGTACTTAGTAACAGCTTAGTCATGAAATTTAATTTTTTTTTTATCCTCCATCCATTTCCCTCATAAGTGATTGTCAAATAGCGACTGGCCATGCAAAATGCCTGAAATATAAATCAGTGTTTTCAACACATGTATCAACACATTCTTTAACTTGTTGTGGTCTGCGTTCTTTATTCTCAATTTAGCAACTTTTCAGGCAAACCTTGAAAACCATATATTAAGATAACCTAGAAAAGAAGAATTCTGGGGTATCCTCAAAAGCGGTATCGTTTTGCGGAATCTAAATTCAATTAAATGCCGAAGAATGAACATGTTAAAAGAGATTTTCCCCACATGTTCTAAATAACGCACAATATTGAATGACATCTTTTGCCGCCGGGTCTAAATCAAGTTATTCCTTATAAAACCTAAAAAAATATAATGTTTTAAGGGTTTTTTTCCAACTAAGAACAAAAACCTAAAGAATTTATACAAAAGCCTCAAAATGATTTCATTTTATGAATTATTTATTTCTAGAATCAGTTGAATTAAGGAATTGTCGTTGGTTCTATAAAGCTTATTTTTAGTAGCGCAAGAAGCCTTTCTTGGTTTGAGGGAACAAATGATTCATAGAAGCGACAAAAAGCCGGAAAGTAGTTACACTTTCATGATGAATGGAAGTTCATGTTGCCTTGTTGCTTGTCCACATAAGACAAACAACACTTTTCAGGCATTTAATAATCAGTGATGCCGCAAGGACATATATGCTCAAAAAAAGTTCTCCAGATTGTTGCTGGCGTGCCAGCTTCAAATATAATATATAATATATAAAATCAAGTATAAAAAAGCTAAATGAGAGAATTTTAAAATTCATAAAATTAAAATAAAACGAAAACTAACGAGGTGTAATAGTAACAGTGGAACTAGAATACAGCGAATGGCCGTATGCAAATATAGAAATTCTTTCATGATTATTGATCTGTAATCTATGTTATGCGCTGATTGTTTTATCTAGTCGATAATAAATTAGTGCGAAATTCTTTTTTTTCATCTAGTTTTTATTCCAATTGTTGACTGCACCATTGTCTCAGATTTAAATTCTTTTGCTGACTGAGCTCTGCCAAGTTTAACTTTCTGATGCTTTGATTTCAAATGAAGATGTGAAGGCAGTAATGGAATTAAGGTCTACCCAATTATTACTCCAAACAAAACTCTCATAGATAGTTTGGTTGATTGAACAGATTAGGTCGATGCAATGCGTACAGGATCAATTAAATCAGGTTCGCCGAGAATGTCTTCATAGACGAGATTTACTTCTGAACTCTTCAGAAAAATTTCGCAAGAGAATTCCAAGAGGATCGAAGAACTAAAGCCAAAGATGAGATCCTTTTGAAAGAGCTTGAAAATTTGGGCAATCAACAAAAAATTGAGAAAATGCGAAGAAAGGTAGCATGCTCGATTTCATATTTGATTGTTTTTCAGATGAGAAAGATGACCAAGCATTCATTGAATCAAAACTAATATACGTAGATAATGAGGACTCTGGAAACATCGCTACTCATAACTAAAGATTAAAATGTTGAATTCCTAACTCGCTCAGTGATAAATGAAACAGCAAAAAATATTCAATAAAAATAAAAATTTATATAAAAGAGCAACAGTGTTCAATCGCTCTAATTGCACCAAAAACCATAAATTGAGACGCAGCTCGTAATGATTGTGCTATAAAGAGATTATGGTCGAAAGTAGGGTAGATGAGCAACATCAAGCTCTAATTCACGGTTGCTGTTTTTGTTCAAGAAATAACTCAGCGATAATTTTTACAAAATGTACCGCCATGAGACTTTTCAAGATACTTAGTCAGATAAGAAGCTTTGGTGTAGAGTGCATATGGCCCTCACACTTCAAACAAACTCTTGATCCAACATTATTTGATGAAAATCCGAATGCCGAATGAAAAATTTGAAAAGCCGAATGGTAAATTTCTTCTAATTTTTACGTAAAGCAAGAATACCCCTCCCAAACATTTTGTGTAAAATGTCAATACAAATACAAATCTACTTATACTTTTTCTATCTCTGTCTGGTAGAAGTCGCACAAGAGTGATAACGATGTAGGTACGACGTAGTATACGCGATGCAAGCTCGCGGAAAATTTGCGCTAAAGGGAGGCTTATGAAATACACTTCGGTACTACCACCACGAACACAGGGGTACTTGCAAACTTTTCTTAGCTGGGATAGACCTCGCCATCATCGTATTGAAAGGAAGTGTCTCTGAATTCTTTAGATCTAAACTTCCAAATAGGACTGTTGTGCCATCAGTATAATTTCGCACGATTAGTCAGCTTGAGGCTCGTTATTGTATATCCTTTCGTGCGTGAGAATCCGGGACTAGCGAGCCAGAATAATCGTCAACTTTTTTCTCAAAAGTACATCCTTTAGTTTTACAAAAAACTCAAATGATAAGCGAGAAAATTTACATATTTTCTATTAATCTCCAAGTTATTACCACTTTGTACCCACTTGGTCCACTGATATAAGTATTTAAGTCAATTACAATGATTTTGACCAAACTAGTGGCAGTGATTAAAAACTTGTGAAACTAAACCTATAAATTACAACTTGTTACCCTAAACTCAATGTAATGTTTGAAAACAAAGTATCTATGATCATGTCTGTAGCACTTTACTTGGGAAACATCCTACGAACACGATTATCCTTTGGAACTTTGGAATCATGAGTGAAAACACAATTCCGTCGCAAAACTCATTTCCGTACATCAAACATTGATAGGAACCAATCAAACGAATATACACCGAACGTAACAATGGTGAAGATACCCAAGAAAGAGATTTTTAGGTCTTCCTCTGGTCTAGTTTGCGCAACAAAGAGAATTCGTTCGTCAGTTACATCAATGCGAATGTTGCATACAAGAACTGAAAATCAATAGAAAGTTTGGAACAAGTGTTACCGAATTCGATAAGGATAAAAACTAATGTGATTCCTGTTTGAATTCAATTCACAGAATCAAATTGAGGGAAATTTTATAACATTGATCCATGTTTTTTTTTTCGTGTTAACTTCCGCGTTATAAAACGAAAATTTTTGACAGGACGAAATAATTCGCTGATGCAACCTCGCTGCTCGATTTCACGGCTCTCCAACTCCAACCATTAACTGCCGTATAATTTCGCAACTCTAGAAACCCGTAACGAAATCCCAGAGCACTCTTGGCATATAACCCAGAAATCATTGCAAATAGCCTGTTTTTAGGAGATTTGCACAGTCGTTCAAACTTCAAACTTTGCTCTGCCTTTGTCGTGAACTCAGCCATTGGACGGATAGACGGGCAGTCGAGTACCTTCAGGACGAAATGTGTTTCAGTTAATTGTTACATACGCTCCGGCGTGAAATGGGTTTCAGGCGTACATTCATCGAGCTGATCAAACGCACGCTACTATGTACGTCCGAGTGTGTACTTGCCGACACAGTATCCTTGCTGTAGACAGACAATGGGTGCAACTGAAAAGGATTTGTAATGTCTATTTCCGGTGCAAGCCCGGGCCCATTTTGAAGAATCTTCTCGAGAATAGGTTTTCAGCCCCTCGGTTCCTTTACGAATTGCATATGTGTGTAGTCACCTTTGCAGCAATTTGCCAGGATAAATCTATTGCTGCCACTCAGTCGGCATAGATCGTTCACATACATTCATGCAATGTCCTTTAGAACTGTTGTGTGACAAATTTTAAATCCTCCTGGGATTTTGATTCTTCATATTAACTTTAAATTGTCGGAAATAAATTGTCCGCATGAACAGGATTTTTTTTTCATGTTGGCTGTGGTGCGGGTTTTCGTAAACTGGTCATAAAATAAGTGTGACATATTGCGCTCCTATAAAGACCAGGAAGTTTATTGTGCGAGTTGGCAAACTAAGAGTAAAATAGGTAGTGTGTTTATTTCATTATGAAGATATAACGTGGTAGATTTGATCCCTAAGGTGTACAAATTCTGTGAAATTGGAAGCATAAAAAGAAGGAAGTAGATTCAACCAAGGAGAAAAATCCTGTTGGAATTTCCTGTTGAAATATTACTAAACACGATTTATTTAACGCTGATTATGGGTTTTTTCTTGTATTTTGTGCGAATAGTAGACTCTGAGTGATTTAGAGGCGATTTTCTTTCCAGAAATAAAATCAGATGCGCTGAATTAGAGGAGCAGTTCCCGTCAGTTTGGTTTGCGTTTGAATCGATTGCATTTGTCAACAATTGAAAAACCCACTGGCAAATCTATTTGTCACTGAGGATTTTCATTTTATTTTATGTCATACCCATACTGCAGTGCTTCTACTATTTTTTCCAGAAAAGATGGAAGCTATTCACGAGCCTTATTTAAATAAGTTCCTCAAGTAGATTTCATGCAAAGTACTTTTCAGTCTCCAGTGCTTTACAAATACGACATGCACGAACGTATACAGTTCGTGGACTTGATTGAGAGGATAAAATTGATTTTTTGATAGAATGCTTCTCAATTTGATTCGATTCCTTTCATCTTGACGCAACCATTGATGACACACATCGACGAATGTGAAAAAAATTTTGATTGATTTATGTAAACAGTGTTAAAAGTCTTGATAACAAATGGTTTGCGCCACTTACGTCGACGACAGACTCTCACCTCAGGTTTACGACCGAATTATTAGAAAGTGCAAATCATTTTCGGGTTTCATGGGTTTCCATGATTTCATACAAACCCATACGTGTTCAGATCAAGGTAAACGAACGCAAGTAAGCACCCGCGAGTGGATCCGTGGATGTATTCTTGCTAAGTTATGTATTTCTTTAATTTGGCCTTTGATTTTTTTGTCGCTCTTCTTACCTTGCCTAATTCATTTCTCTGCGGGGCAACTGAAGATTCATCCAAATATTTGTTTACCGTGCTCCAAATCCAAAAGACAATTTCCTCAAGTTGTTCGATGATTTTGACAGGAATTGTCTTCGTCATGCTCAGAGGAGTTGGTTCTATGTGTGATGCCAATGTCGGTTTGTTGTCGACATCATTCAAACCGATTTTAAGATGTTTGTTGTTTTGCTTGTCGTCTCTCAGATGTTCCACTTGAGAAAATGCTGTGGTAAAAATATGGTAGAAGTACTGTCAAAGCTATACAAACTACGAAATCCCTAAACTATTTTCAAGGTTTAGATTTGCAATCGAATGAAATGGTGGAGTATTGTAAATCTTTGCTTTACGTTAGCATTCGGTGTTGATAAATTAACAACTTACTGTCTTTGAAGTTTGAATGAAGTCGTTTAACTCCAAATGAATGATGCATTAGTTTTTGTTTATCGTAGTCTAACTATTGGTGAAAAACTTTGCAAATATAACTTTAGCGAAATAACTGCGAATTTAGGCAATCTGCATCATCCTAGAACAGGATGATTTTATCTGCAAATACAAACAGACATTAACGCAAATGTAACGAAAAACATTATTTCTGAGAAAATATTTTCCAATCAAGCTGAATTCTATATCAATTCAGAAGGCTTAGAGGACAGTTGTTTACTTACACTTTTTGGCGGGGATTTTGTAGTTTAGTTCTATCATGCATTGCAGCTTTCAAGGAATTATTCAAAAAAGAGACAGTCAATCAGGAGACAGAACCTTCCGAATTTCGTGGTTTCAAGATTGAAAACAGTTGTGACCGTCGAGGAACAGTCTCAGGTAGTAATCAGTTTTGTAATTTTTTCTGGTTAACTATGGCTGCAGGTCCCGGATTCACCTATAAAGGATCAGCCAGCCCTGAAACTTGATTGTTAGGAGAAAAGATTCCCTAAGCCTCCCCATGAGGTCTCACTGATCAAGCTCTAGAACGCTTTCCCTGCAGCTTTTAACATGCACAAGTGCAGGAATGCAAATGATGACTCCTGATTCCCTTTCTTCGTGTTAAAAGGCATAGGCTTTAGCATACATAAGGACTTATATTGTTTCATTAAATCCCCTCCCGCCTTGCTGATCAGCAGAAGCTCAAATTCATTCCTGCATTTGGGAATACACCCTGCTCCAAGAAAGCGTGGAATACTCAAAGCATCATCTTAACACAAAGTTCGTAAACAGATTATGATATATCTACTGGAATGTCATTTGGTCCTCTAACTTTTCAATTTTCAAAACAATACACTGCTTTCTTAAGCTTGATCACGCTGAAAAACAGGCAATCACCCTGGCTATCCTCACAAGAATTACCAATAAAAGCCGGATACACAGCACAGGAGTGCTCGAGCAACCCCGTTGGTCTCCGTGATTCCAAATGATTAGCTTGTAACTCCAACCCCGCGATGTTTTCAATGTAGTTTCACCAGGAGGGGGTCTATCTCTTTTGATCAGATTACGAAGAAAATTCATGAAAATTTGCATGCCAGCATTCGCGAATTTGACACATCCTGATCCTAGAAGAACTCTGCGGTAGAGTTGGTGCCATGACCTTCTGTCAACAATCAGCACGCTCTGCTGATCACTAGCAGAGGAGGAATTTTATCGTATTCGTACTCTTACATAGTACGAATACGATAAAAATTTCCACTCTTAAAAGGTACGATGTTGTTTACTTATGCGCCAGACTTCAGTGTTTCATTGAAGTGCGAGCATGTAAACACTCCTGTGCAATCGTGAATCAAAAATAAAGCAAAACTGGTCAAACAGATTTTTCATCTATTCGCAAGCATCTTATCAGGAAACCAAATGAGTGTCTACACATAGCATGAACGTATTTATGACCTTAATATGCACTATCAAAAAGTACAAAAATGCTCAAGTGATTGCCTTCGATAGCTGCTGAAAGTGTGAATATCCCAAATTATATCCGAATTCCATCACAATTCTTAGTGTTGAACATTGCCTTTACATCAGATCTTTGAGTTTTTACTGGTTTTCCACGTTGGATCTATTTTGGAATCTCCTCTTCTCCAAATTAGTCGGTTATAAATTTCCGAAATTCAGAACCGAAATATATAATCCTTCGTTCGAAAGGATCGAAAAGACTTTTGTTCTTTCGAGTAATATTGGATAACATTGTTCTACCGCTCGTTCTGCTATCATTTGCTGCCCAAGGATTACCACTTTGTCATTTCAGTGTATGTTACTCCGGTATTATAATCGGATTTCGCATGCTGCTTGAGCTGATTTGAAAGTATTGAGAAACATTTCTCGCATCAGTGTCTCTCTTCTAGCGGTAGACAGACCTTCTTCGACATAACTTTGCACATCATTTGAAACAAATTATTCTCGGTTTCGCTGACCGAGCGGTTAGTTCCTTCATCACTGCATCCTTGCAATATTCGTGTGATTTCGTCGTCTTTGTCCTTGCACCATTGTCCACCATTTTCTTTTTGGGTTACAAAACCTATAAAAATTAATCAAAAATACAAGCAGATTCAAGGGCGTTTCGATGAGTACTTCGCCAACAAAGTAAAAATGGAAATTTGGGAATAGTGGCGCCTTATTTCTCAACATGGTTGCCTCTTAGTTCAATATACCTGACCCCGTGAGGCTGAAATTTCTCTGACCTGTTTGAAAAAAAACATTTTCCAAAGGTCTGCAAAGCAGGCTTCTGTAGTGGCGGTCACCTTTTCATTCTGCACAAATTTCTGGCCCTCGAACGAATTTTTTGAATGAATTTTATGGAAACAAACGGAAGTCACACGGGGCTAAATATGGAGAATAGGGTGGATAGGGTAGCAGTTCGATCAATTCGGTCGTAGCAACGGCGAAGGGGTGAGCCACTGCATTTTCATGGTAAAAAAGCATATTTTTCGTTATATAGAGCCTTTTTACCGCAATGTGGCGTCGTATGGGCCCAAGGATTCGGCATAGTAGAGCCCGGAGACCGTTTTGCTCTTCTCCACTTATTCGATACAGGTCACACTTTGCGAATTCCAGAAAGCGGTAACCGTCACCTTTCCGGCGGAAATGGCAGTCGCCTTTTTTGGAGCTCGTTTATCAAAGAAGTTCACTGTTTCGAATGTTTCTTGGACTCTGATGAATTACAGTGGACCTTTGTTTTGTCTACGGTCACAAAACGACTCAAAAACTGCTTTGGTAATGCTTATACAGCCTCAACAGCTGCTCTGAAGTAGTCTTATGATGTTGATTATTATCTGGCGTGAACAAAGGCGATGTCCATCGACTGAACAACTTTCTCTTGCGCGAAAATTCATGCAGGATATAACCCACCCGTCTTTTAATATGCGTATTGTCTCAGCTATCTCGTGCACTTTCAATTGACTGTGCCTCAATACGACTTGACTCTCTCAGCTATCTCATGCACTTTCAATTGACTGTCCCTCAATACGAAATGGTGGATTTTTGTCACGTTCTGCTGCTTGGTTGCCATTTTTGAGGTACGTAAGCGTGCCTCGTCACTAACTAATATGCAACCACGTTGGAACTCTTGATATTACATTTTTATGGCCATCATTGCAAGAGCTGTGAAACCATATACACGATGCAAGCGCTGTTTTTATATGTTGCGCTATTTCCCTTACAAAATCAAGAATGGAATCACTGACTCATACTACTCTTTCTTCATGTTTCTGAAATCCGCAGGCCCGTCCAATTTCACATGTGGTTAAAACAAAACTACGAGTCTCATTCGGTTGAAATTTCGGCAGAAGTCGTCTACATGAATTTAATACACGGTAATGCCATACTCATACAAGATCCTGCTGTCATCATGCACCATTGAGCGGTGAGACTACTCACTCGTACCTTCTTACAAAACTCACAAGAGCTTATTAACTTGATTTCTAAAACGAACACAAAATATAACTATACGTCGAACCAACGTAGAGTAGGATTATTTTTTAAGAAATAAACAGAGGAATATTTCCAAAAATACACTCCTTGAATAATAAGAATGACTTAAGTGACAGCTGCAAGTTTAATACATCGACTGACTTATTAGGAACTTTTGCAGCAGTAGCTGCATATACACGAGCATTGTCCCGATTTTTCTAGACCCTACACGACGTTTCGACGTATGTTATCCTGTTAGGGTTAATTTTATTTTATTTACAATTCCTTACTGGCGTTGTCCAATATTTTTACAGTCTTTGACAGTTGATTATATCTACAGATCAAAGAAAAACTTCATTTCATTTATTTTAACAACAAAATTAAATTTAATTGCTAGACAGATTTTGATTTAACAACTAGATCGAGAGGAAAATTCAAGAAAAACTTCCGCTAAGCTTACGTCTAACTTAAAACTATTTTTCTTGTATTGACTATGAACTACTTTATAGTATAATTAATTTAAGCAGACCCATAGGCGAGGACACTTGGTTTTGATTTTTGTAGACTCTAGTAGTAGCGTAGCAGAGATTTGATGAAGGAATCAAGGAGTTTGTACCTTTTTTGAGCAGATTAGCTCTACCCGAGTCCAATCTGCAGGAGAAGTGGTAGGGTTTGTTCAAGACCAATTTTGAATATCGGTTTTAGCTGACTAAGGTTTAGGTTTCTGGTAATTAAAGCATTCGCTTTATGTGGGAGCTCCGTAGATTATTATTGGTTGAATGCTCGTTTTCAGGATGAGGTTTTTATTACGAAGACACTTGGGCGACTTTCGGTTGAGTAACAGGTACCGAGACAGGACAGACTTGAACGTCTTACAACTTTTGTGCTCGAATTCGTTTTTAAATGTAAGTTTGCGATCAAGTTTTAAACCCACATAGGTCAATTCTTCGGAACAAGTAATCATCTAACCTGAGAAGTTTTTGGGACTGTAAAGCAGCAATTCTTACGTTTTCTGCTTATGAATTTTGTCCTAGTTTTCTTTACATTGATTTGAGTTTTCCACCTGCTGAAGTATTTGTAGATTTTTCCCATAATTTCCTTTAGGTTACAGGTGATCTGGTCAGGATTGTTGCCAAAAAAGTAGGAATAAGTGTCATTCGCAAAAGCAGATAGTTAGCAGATTCGGCTTGTAGGTATGTCAGACGTATGCGGATTGAAAAGTGTTGGAGTCAGGAAGTAACCATGTGGATCACTAACTGAAGCAGTTTTCATAGTAGATGTTAATCCTCCAACCTTAACGCGGTATGTTCTATCTTTCAGGAAGTATGAAAATAGTTGGTGCTGGTATGGTGTGGTAATTCATTCATTGAGATAATCGATTGGGCGGTCATGCCAGATGGTATCGAAAGATTTTTAAATATTGATGATAAGGAGGCCCACCAACTGTTTTGTATTTAGTGCTGCTTTTATGCCTGAAGCCATATTAAAAGTTAGGGGTTCAGTGGATTTTATTGTTTTCATTGATTGATTCATTAATCAATCAACCTTTTCAAGATCAGCTTCTCAAATAGTTTACAAACCACCAGCAGTAAGCTTATTTGCCGGTAGTTGTTAGGGTCCCGCAGATCCTTACCAGGATTCAGAACAAGTATTTTGCTTATGTGCTTTTAGTAGTTTGGAAAGTGCGAAATTTTCAAGAAGGCCTTGAATATAAGGCAGATTAGCACCCTTGCTTTTTTGGGATGGTTTTTGATCGCTATATTGCATATTCCTTCGAATCGAAGAGGGTTTCCTATTCTTTACCTTCCGGTAATCCGGGAGCGAAAATGCGGGTGTTTGCTCCGGTTTGCAGTGATGTAGGTACTATTATTTCTGTCAAGTAGTTGCTCTATCTATGGGAGATAATGTGGTGTTAGTGGAACTTATCGGTACGTTACTCTTCTTTCACTTCACTAGAATGAATCAGGATACAATCGTCGTCTTTCAGAGCATATGGAAGATCGTGATGCTTTCGTTTCAGTATTTTTGTCAGCTTCCTGACTTGTCGTGTGTTGTAGTAAATGTTGGTGAGAAGACTGTTACAATGCTTGTTTGGGAGGTTCGGAATTTTGACTTTGACAACTTTAGTTAGAGATTTTACGCTAGTCTTGAAGGAGCAGTCAAGATTTTTTTGCCACTGCTGCTGTAGAGAATAACGTGCTCGAATCAGCTTATACGCTTCTTCGCTGTGTTCCAGGGCATGGACATTGCTCCTATATTTTGGAAACTATTGTCAATTGCTGTTCAAATGGCATTTTTAACTTCCTCTTTTGTTGTTCTATTTCTTCTGCTGAATTTAAGTAATTCGGAGTGTCTTGAGATAACGAAATGTTTTCGTTAATATTTGTGCGGAATTTGTGACAGAGTGAAAATATCGCATATATGAAGTTAATCCTACAAAGAAACATATATGAATTTAGAAATGAATGTGTTAGTGCCATAGATAAAATTCGTGTCAATGAAACGAATTTGTTGTATATTTTTTGCAGAGAATACATAAAAATAAACGAAAACTCATTAAAAAACAAACATTATTAAAAAATCATGACAAAGTTTGTTTATATAAAAAGTGTTTATCAATGTTGTTAGTGACATTTATTTTGTTTTCAGTATGTTTTGTACAATCTGATAAACTTACATATTATTGAGCCTATATTTTGATTAATTTTTTCAAGATTTATGCTTATATAATTTCTGAGAAAATATTGAGTTTTTGTGTATATTTATTTAGTATTTTTTAATTATTTGTATTTTTTTTTTTAATATTAGATGTGCTTTTGTTTATTTTCAAGAATTTTAATTCATCCACATAAAGGTGTTCTGGTGGACAGTGTGGAAAGAATCACCTCACCTGACGCAGTCTTGCCAACATTTACATATTATTCAAATGCGATATTCTAGGTTATAAGTGTTGTATCTTCTATTGCTTATCGTGTAATTCATTAAAATTCACATTTAACCTGCTCTCTATCAATAACTCTGAAGAGAAACAAAAAAAAATAAAATTATAAGGCTTATAAAATATTAATTAACAAAAAAAGGAGACTTAAAAGCAGACTGTTGAACCGCCGAATTGCAGCAATAGCATTTATTCATTTAAATCCCCTAAAGGCGCAATTTACAACAAATTGCAAAACTCCACAAATCATAAATCATCAGAATGGAATTAAGCAAATTTCTTTCGGACATTAATGTTTATATCAACAGATCGTGTCGGCAGGTCGCACAGGTACGCAATGCATTCGAAATTGGAATGGGAAAGAAAAATATCTTCACAGTAGTTGCATTGGTTCCGGTGCGAAATCATCATTTCTACAGTCATACAACAGCAATGCGAAGGAATTGCTTTATTTAATTTTTGGCAATGAAGTCCGCAATGAAAACCATAACGAATGCATCTTTTTAATAGCCGCATACAAACCGTTTGTCTTGCGAAGATCCCTCACAGACGCTGCGCCACTATACCTTCCCCAATCCTTGATGCACCGGCGAAGAAAAATCGCGGCTGCCTGCACAATTCGAAGTTGGTGCATTTTCTTTTCTGGGACGATCATCATCATCATAATCTCGATCGTCTGGCAGAATGACGATCGTCGTTGGTCCATGCCACGGCTCCAGCATCACAACGCAATGTAAGAATGTTATAACGTGTGAGAGCCAACTGAGCTTGATAATAATTTCTGCAATGGATGTCAAGAGATGTGTGTGGTCTGCAAAAAACCACCATAAGCTTCAATTGCAAAAGTCTGCTAGTAATAAGATTCGTGCAATTGCAGCCAAACTGGTTCTTTTTAAATGATTGGTTCCCTTCGGCGGCCCCGCAAGAAGTAGAACAATGATGGATCCGTTTCATCTGTGATGGCGAAGGATAATTAATTTGGACACCATAAGGCAAGTTGTGATTTAAAAATTATTTCTCGCATTGTTGCAACTGACGGGCTCATGAATAAGGAATTAGTTTCGTGCATTTCCTTTGCCATTCTTTCTCCGTCAGCATTCCGTTGATTTTGATGTTATAATTACTTTCGCGTCGTTTCGAATCAATGTGATGAATTGTGGCCATTAACTTTATTCAGTCTTGATATCGTTTACATTTCTCCTCGCACCTAAAATTAAGATTTATTACCTGCCCCGGCACCTGTTCTTGCATTATATCTGGTCCTGCGAATGATGCCGGCACCACAAACAAATCAAATGGCATCCCATCGCCGACAGCATATGAATTTATCACCAGCAATCGATAAGATTTTTATTATGATTGTCACGTTTTCAATATAACTCTCGCAAATTAGTTTTGCTTGTCATTGACACATATCGTCTGCTCTCCATTGTCGTCGACCCACGTCTCCTTTTCGCCTATTTCGACACACGTCTACCTGAAAATAGACAACTTACAGGCTTGAAGGACGAACGACCGAATCTATAGATCTCGAACTTGAAAAACTAGAATACATAATTTCTCCTTCATCTTCGTAGCTCGACCGTCACCGCCGACGCTCGCTTCCTTGAGTTGGATCCACCTTCGAAATTGCAGAGACCTAGAAAATCCGAGGAATATTCTTGAAAAATTATGATGAGATATAATCCCATTATGGGTCGATTGGTGGGTCGTCAAGAATCGTAAAAGGAAGCACAAACATTGGAAGTGGAAGTTAAAGTTGAAATCGTATTACAACAGATAAGTCTGGCACAGGGCAGTCGGACCGCAAGATTCATCACAATTTAAAGATATTTTGAATAGTTTGGTCGAGTTTCTACTTCAAGTGTTTTAAGAGGATTAACCATTCTTCGGATTGTAATTGAAAATGAAGTTTGATGCTTGCGGTTTAGGCAGTCTTAGTAGTGGTTCCTATACCTGCTGGGAGAAAGTTGAGTTACAGTGTGTTCACTGAGGATGATTTACATTACAGGCAATATATTTTGATGATATGTTGGGGTTCTAAATGTTGTTAAAAACGTTTTCCACCACACACATGAAATTCAAGAAAATATGGTTCGACTTTTGTTAATATAATTTGAAAGATTCAATAATTTTCGTGCTCTTTCGTTTGAAGTAATTACTTTTCTACAACATTTTCATGTCCTTTTCGAACTTAAAGCATGTTGCACATCGTTGAAAGTTTACCGACGATGAAACAATTCTTTCTTCTTTATTGTGAACCCATGGATATAGCATTCCCGTACAATGTAGCTCCAAGTCGGACAATGCCAGGTGACAAAGGAATACTGAACTACTTAGTAATCGACGCAGTACCTTGAAAACTGATCAGTTTTGCTGCTGACTTCATTGTTTAGGTGATGAGCGAGGGAAACCATCAAATTATTACTGGAAGATAGGCAATGGTTGAAGGTAGAGGAGGTCATTTGCACCTTCCACCTTTTTCCAGTTTGAACGTGCAAGCTGCATTCAAGCCATGCCCAAGCCAAAGATGAACAAATGGTCTTTCGCAATGCTTCATCAAAAGGGGACCCTGCCATTATTTCTGCGACAAGCCATTATTTCATGCAAACAAAGTGAAACCTGTTCACCATGGATCTCAGGGGACAAGTAATTATCTTTCACTCATAGAGGCTTAAATACACCTAGTCTCCCAAATAAGCAGGACATTACAGTTTGGTTAGTAACAGAGGGTCCTGTATTCCGGTACCTAAAATTTAAAATTCTGTTTCAATGACAAATTTTAGAAATATTAATGGTAAATACGTAAAAAAAGGATCTATATCAGTAAAAAAATTACCATGTGTAAGCTTTTATAAGCTTTTCTGATTTTTGAAAATTTCGCCCATAATTTATGAATACGATGCAAGAAAAACTGCTTGTCTTTTGCGGCGAACCATTCATCGAGCCACATTCTTACTTCCTCGAAATCGCTGAAGAGCTTCTCTGCGAGCGCATGGCTCATTGGTGTTGTGAGGTGATGATCAAACGGCTTGAAGTCAGGCGGGTATGACGGGTTAAAGGCTGTCCCAGCGGTTTCACTGTGCGGTTTCACTGTGTCTTTCACAGTCGTGTAACAAAATCACTTTGCCATGTCTTTTGACCCATTTCAGTCCTTTTTCCATTAATGCGCGGTCTAAATTTATCATTTGTATTAATCGTTTTGCCGCGATTGAATGCTTTCTTTTTATTTTGTTTTAGTTTTTGTTTTATTCAGCGAACGACGTTGTTTGAAAATCTTTCTCAATTTGTGCCCATGTGTAAGTGATATATTTGGATGTGGTCATGGCATCTTTGAAAATCGGTGTACTTACTTTTCTCTTACTAATGCAAAGTCGTTTCGAGTAACTTTTTTTGGTAGTGTATCATGCATATAGTAATTACTAGGAGTTTATATACGTTTTTACCGATTTAATAAGAGATGGCGCCAGCAGAAAGCACGCCGCGGATTAATTTGACACATACGCCATTTCGATCGTCCATTTTGCTACAAACCACCCAAGTTGAGGCCGCTTAAATTAGCGTGTTTGTTTTATGGTGTTGATCAATCATGTCGAATTTCGTGCCTGAAAAAGAGCATTTGTGTCACGCATTGGTTTTCACGTATAACGGAAAGAAAAGAGCTGTTGAAATTCATCGTTTACTGGTTAAAAATAAATGATGGACACGCTCCATTAGTTAGAACACGTGAGACGTGCTTTTGACAACTCAAAAGATGTAATTTAAAAGACAGTGAGTGTTTTGGTAAACCACATAAATGCGAAGGATATGGATCGCTGGGGTTATTCGAGGGTGATTCAACCAAAACTCAATGGCAATTAGCTGAACCTTGAAATGTGTCCCAAAAACGATCAGCAGATCAGTTTACGAGTGATAGGTAGGATCAATAAACTCGCTAAATGTATCCCCCACGATTTGAATGAACGGAGAATTTAAAATCACAAAGTCACTTGTGAAATACTGCTTTCGAGCCACGAAAGGAAATAATTTTAGCATCGAATAGTGACTGGTGACGAAAAAAAATTTTTTTGGAAAAAGATTTTTCGCACCCAGCAAATCGATGAGCACCCAGCAAAATCGATGAGACACAGTGATGTCGCTTGGACGGGATACCCTTCTGCACCCGACGTAGTCCTAACACTTGGCGCCTCCGGGCTATCACCGATAGCCAGTATTTTAAATACAAAAAATGTCCCTAGAGAATAACGTTTTTATTTTGCCAAAATTAACTTGTGCATACACAAGGTACTTTGATTCTACCATCAGACGAAAATATAAGCTGTCTGGATCTGATAGTAATTACCGTTAGCATAGATTTCTTTACATAGCCAGTGCCTAATGAAATAGGTTTTACTGTTCATGCAATATATGTAAGAGGATGGCGAATCGTCGGCCAACTTTCGTAATTTAAGAACGAGAGTGATAAACCAAGATACGTGAAGGCGTCAGGGACTTTCAGGTCATGAAGACTGTAACGAGAGCCGGTAAAACAATAGGTCCCAATATCATATCTGCGAAGATGGTCTTAAAAACTTTCAGTATGCAATTCTCATGATCCAGATAACGAATTGCTGTGAGCGATGAAGGAACGCTCATAATCACAAAAAACGATAAAATTGGAAGTCAGAATGCAAAGCAAAACGAAGCACTTATGCGTATTTAAGGATATACCAAGCACTAGCCTAAACGATATGCCAATGGAAGTACTTTTCCCAAAAATATGACATATTTGTCTCTATCCCCAATGTTAGCACGGGAACAACAAAGTCCTTGGTTTAGACGCCAATATACCTGCTGAATACAATGTGACAGTATTTCTTGTGGGTTATCTGTGGGCGGTTTTTGCCAAAAATTTGACATCAGATTTTCGCTACGAGTTTCAAACGAGTCGATCATTTAATTTCATATTTAAAGATATAAAAATTGCTTTGAGATGACAAGAAGAGCTTGAGATAAGAGAAACAACACCAAGGGGTAAGTAAATAAAATAAGAAATGGCTTCGAATCCACTGAACGGAGCCATCCTCCAAACTTTTTGGTATAGAAAAACAACAACAAAAATCAACATACTAACGAAAAATATTTATACTATTTTCTAACACATTATTGCAGAATGAAAAGAAACTGGTACTTTGGCTTGGGCCTAGAATAAAATAAATATTGTCCCTGATATTTGAACGAACAAAAACTAGCAGAATCACAAACGCATGGATATAGGCATGAAGTGTGAACACGGTAACATAGAAAGAAAAAGGATACAACCCACTAAGATAGTGAGATACAACTAAGCTTTGATCCACCCTTGTAAAGTAATATTATTGAAATGAGGTAGAAAAGGAAAAATAATTTTAGCAGGAACAAATACGACAAGCAATTTTTTTACTAATCCAGTATAAATAGGAGTTTTGCCTAAACCAAAGGTTTTGCTTTCGCTTGGTTCATTTTCTCTTGCTGAGAATTATAAACCCAATGTCTTTTTGCATCTTGCGAATACACTGCGCTTTGGACGGGCACTAGATGTATTAAGTAGTATGGTGAGAGATGGTAGACCACTCATAGTACTTTGGTTAGAAAGTGGCATTGACTCGTGAGATAGACCCTGAAGAGTGTTGAAGTCAAGGAACTTATCTACACAAAGAAATCCCCCTCTGAATAATTCAAGTCAGGTGCGGGTGATGTTCTGTTCCGAAAAAGGGCCTTTGATAGATAGGTGGTAGACCTGGCTCTTGGGGTGCTGCCCTTATGTTAGTGACGAGTCAACTGCTCACTTATTGGTAGCTTTCTTTAGCAGTGCATATTTGCATTACCATGCAAGTGAATCTGTAGAACCGCCCTCATTACTTGCTTTTCACCCTACTTAGTGCTTTCTTTACTACCTTTCTTTACTACCTTCTGGAATGAGAATGAACTTCAGACTACCGTGTGTTAGATTAGCACGAAATGCAGCATGCTGCATCATAATGCCTGACCTTTAGTGAGATGCACACCAGTGCAGATACTACAAAATGAGCGAAGAGTGGTTACCAATGGTTAAAAAGCAACCTGTGCAGAAAAGAAGCAATAATCAAATAAAATTTATTGCACCTGAATTAGTTACTTGACGCGTTTTAACTCGTTTCTAGCATATATTGCTTAGTTTGTCTTCACACTCGTAGTAAGTTTCACGCTGATCAGATATCAGAATCGGGAAGTTAGTCCTTAAGGCAGAACGTCAAAATATGATTGAATTAATCAATATTGTCACTTCAAAAAATATTAAATTCAAATAAAGTTTTGAATATGAAGTTTGCCAGGGCTGTACCACTAAAGAGACATGATCGAGTTTTTTTCGGCATCATTAGAATTCTGTCTAAGAATTCGTTTCATAATCTGAGTTCCAAAACATATGAAGTATTGGAAATGTTCGGTTTCTTTGATTTTCTGAACGACTTAGCATTTCATTGTTAAGGATATGCCATAAGGTAAGCAAAGCAAGGTAGTCAGGTTTTCAAAGAGGGGTAGGCAATGGTCTCGTTTGTGTAGGAAGACTCCTAACCTAACGTAACCTTGTACCTCATTGGTACAAAATGGGAAAAACTTTTATTTTAGATTTTTGGCAATGCCAAGTTTAAATTACTATTTAACATAGCTACAATAGATGAAGAAGGACATGAAAGCGTCCAGATGGTGTAACAGGTAGAGTAGTCATTTTCAGTGCAACAAATGTCCGGTTGGACAGTGATATTTTGGTATTTTGATTTGGTTTTCTGTTGCGGAAGTTCTGTTTCATGGATCTTCTTAAGTGATACCACAATGAATCATGGCTACGTTGGTGAAGCCAACTTACCTTAATTGTGTAATAAGCTAAGTGTCTAATGAGCCGTAAATCTTACGGAAATCGATGAACTATTTAACAAATGAATCAGCCAATTTAATGTACTTCCAACAGTTTTTTAAAAATTGAAATAATAGGGTTTTTGGATACTCTCAAGAATATGATGTCAGAATTTCTGAAAGGTCCAGGCTATATTATTGCAATTATGCTCGTTTAAACACGCGTGGTGCACGCGTTAACCCGTAGCAACCTTATAAGGCTACGCCCTTTCGTATAATATTTATCTCTATACATATAAGCAACCAGATGCTCGAGGTATACATGAAAACAAGGATATCATACTGTATTTTTGAATTTAAAAAAATAAGAATACTGATTTAGGTGGTCAAGGACAGATGCATAGGTGATCTCACGCAAAATAATAACGAAATTTTTAGGAGTTGTATGTGGCAAATCTTCAATAGTGGGATTCAATGTTGAAGAAATGTTTGAAATTGTACCACATATTGCAGCTTGCATTTGTGACAATGGGCATCGCGATCCCATAACCCTTGATTATACCCGGAATCGCGATAATCTACGCATATCGGAGGGATGATAGAATGCAAGAAAATGAGATCTCTTTTATTTTATAGTCACATTTTAATCTTTCATTAGGAATGATTTTGTCCTGATAGCGCACTTCATCTTTTGCATCTTATCCAGTCGTTTGAGTGCATTTGTAAATATAAATATTTCTAAAAATAATTTTTTTCGCTATCGATCTTTAAATATGTAATTTTCCAACACGGCACCTTAATAAGAAGATGAAATAGTCGAAGTTTGACAATTGGGTTTTGAATGTCGTTAGAATACAGTTTAAAATTTCAACCATAATATAAATTACAAATTAGAAGCATCAATTTCATAAGTTTGTTCAGCAAAACTTCAAAAATGCACTCAGTGAATAAACTAAATGAATCGATTCCATGGTCAATGGCGGAACAGCTCGAATTTTGAAATCGTCTTGAAACATCCTGATGGTGTTGATCTTGCCAATATTAGTCGTGACTAGTTGAAATCTATATTAACCTCTCACCAAGTCTTGTCGTGATTTGTTTCCTTCCTGGTGTTTCCTGTACTTCAGAGTCCATCTCGTAGTGCGTCACTTACCATTCTTTTCGATTGTACAGTAATCTCTAGTTTGTTCAAGAATTAATGGGACCGAAAATGTTGCCGAGTATTTATAACTTTGTTTCTATATCCTCCTTTCGTCTTTTAAGGATTGGTGGTCAGGATCTGCGCTTTGTTTCTATAAAACCTCAAAGCGCAACAAAAAGTTTCATGAGCAATTTTAATGGACAACGTTTCTTATTATGGCCCTATTTACTGGAAATCTAGCTTAGTCTTCGCTAGATTTCATCATCATTTTCCGACTGTTGAAATCAAGTTGTTATTAGGTTTCGCTGTCTTATAAGGAAAGGCTTCTTTGACCTATTATTTAATTTGGATTTGGACTTTATTTTGGATCTCGTTTAAGGATTTTTTCTATCCCTTTATGATTGTTTTATATTTTTTTGAACGCAGAACGCCTCATTGTCGGAATAATTTTCTCACATTCAAGCTTTCAAATTTGGGAAGTTTATCAGAATTCTGTATTGTTATATGATTCCGAATATATATTCAAGGCATAATATTAAACAAATTGGATAAAAAAAGAGGAACAAAAAAGATTAAAGATATTTGGCAAAAATGAAATTCAATAGTAGTGCATGTAAGTAAAGAACTGATTATATAGATAAGTTTTGTGGAGAAAAAATTATTTTGATTAAATTGTGTATCAATGATAAGTCAAATCAATGATCTAGCGTTCTTCATTGGCTCAGAAGCTTCGCGTGCTCCTTTGATTATCTCTTTTTTCTCGATATAAAAAAGTTTTTGTTATTGAGCCTATGAAAATTTTTGAACAGGACCGATTTGGGTATGAAGTTAAGGTTTCTCATTAGTTATGATTTGGTGATAAGTTTGTGATTTAATTATAAATAATAATTGGGTTGTTCGGAAAGTAATTTTTTTCCCGACAGAGGATTTAATTGTTTTTTTTTTGCACCCAACTTCACACTTAAGTCGCATGACCGTTATGTGTTTTGAGAGCTGATATAGCAAGGCTTGTGTATGAAAAAGTTCAATCGATTTTAAGCGGAAATTTTTGGTTGGTTCCCTTTTAAATTGAGGGAGCCGTAAGCAGCATTTTCGTCACATTTTACTCTTTTGCTATAGAAAAGATAAAAATGCTGTTCAAGGCTGAAAAAAATTCACCGATGTGTATGGTGAAGAAGTGTTGACAGTACGTCAGTGCCAGAACTGGTATACAAAATTTCGATCCAGCAATTTTGATGTCGAAGATGCACCACGTTCTGGAAGGTCGGTTAAAGCTGATAAAGACACGATAAAGAGATATGTTGATGCGAACCGGCGAACAACAACACGTGGGATCGGTGAGAGGTTCAGTTTATCAATTCCAACTGTTAATGACCACTTGAAATACCTATATTTGACCTGGAATGTCGATATATGCGTTCCCAATGTTCTCAGGGAAAGAAATTTGTGTCGTCGAATTGATTTGCTTCTCATTTTTGAAGCACATCATTACTGAGGATGAAAAATGGATTGTATATAACAATTTCAAACTCAAGACATAATGAAGCAAAAAAGATGCACCGTCTCAAAACATTTCCAAAACCTAAATCCACCAAAAAGATGGACATGCTGTCTGTTTGGTGGGATTTTAAAGGAATCTTTTTTTGAGCTTGTACCGGATAACACAACCATAAATTCGGAAGTCTACTGGCATCAGCTGGACAATCTGAATGATGCACTTCAACAGAAAATGCCAGAATTCATCAACAGAAAAGGTGTAGGATTCCACCAAGATAATGCGAGACCTCATACAAGTTTGGTCACTCGCCAAAAGCTTTTACAGCTTGAATGGGATACAATGCCTTCACTTCAAGTGAAGAGATCAAAAACCATCCCGACCAGGTTTTTGCTAACAACGACCGAAAATTTTATGAGCGTGGAAAAAGAGAAAGATGGCAAAAGGTAATAGACCAGAATGGCCAGTATATGATTTAATAAAATATTTGTTAATTATGCGAAAATTGCCTTCCATTTTCACAAAAAAAAAAAAATAAAAGAAATTACTTTTCGAACTACCCAATATAAACACTCAAAAAACGCTTCTGCATCGTGCAAATTAATTATCAAAATCACAGTTAAATGCGTGAAACTCATGGTTCTGTTTATTTTATGATAGAACCATCCGGACAAGATACTCGGCTTTGCTCTTAAAAAATTGCATCCCGAGCACGCTAAGTTTAATACAAAATTTCGAATCGTGCACCTCAAACAGCGGTCTATTAATTTAGCATTTTGCATCCTGTTGACAATGATTAGTACTGAAATGCTATGCATTCCAACAACCCAAAAGGACACTGACCAAGAATAAATAATTGATTGCCGTAAGAAGACACTAACCTTCAAAATTTCATGAATCCGTCAAATAAAAAAATTTAACATTTTCCAAAGAATACCTTTCTTGAAGAGCCAACTGTAATTCCATAGGTTAGCACGCACACACATAGAAAAATGTCTATTACTTAACCCAATAGCAAGATGGGATGATTTATTGATTCCAATATTCGATTATTTATACGGTCGGACCAACCTGATGCGGTCCCACACTAAACCGTAAACCGTATCGGCTTAGCTTTATTTTCAGGCTATCCTAGAAGGAACTCAACTCACATTTGGTCTTTTCGATACTTTGTTGAGCTCGCGACAGGTTTGCGATAATCCCATCTTGAAAGTAATAAGATGACAATGGAGTGACAAAAGGGGGAACAATTTGATATCTTATGATGACGGATATTACCTATTAGTTTTCTTTTCTGCTGGAATCAGGTTGAATCAGCGGATCCCAAGGGATTCATCTTGGTGGAAGGCTTATGCCTACTCGGAATTGATATTGTTGACAATGATTTGACGTGGCGCATAGGGGATTAAAATTGTTTTTGATTGAAAACAGAGGGTTGGGCTGAGACAGCATCGATACATTGGCAATATCAATCTGCTTTTCCACTATTGCATTCACTCTGATCGCATTCATATGAAAAGCTGGACGGGAATCTATGTTTCGGAGGAAAATTTCCACTGACAAACAAGCACTTCTGGAGCTTGTAATCCTATTAAGGCCAGTAAGGTGTTCACACTCATGTATGGTACCACAATCGAAATGGCTACAATTGTCATCGTATCTATTCCTGCCAGCTTACCATACAACCCTATGCATGAAAACAAACTTACCATTACACCAAGATATTTAACTAGTTCACTATAATTAACTTCGTCTGCTCCACATTGACGATGACAAGAAATCCACTTTGGTTTTTGTAAATATTTTGAAGCTCTAAATCCCCTAAGTAAGTTGTCATTAAGACATTATTTTGAATAATTCCTGATCAGAAGTTACTTAGTCGCATTTAAGTGAGTTGAAGCAACTGTGGCTGCAGAAGAAGAAACCTGTCTGCATGGTTATGAGTGTGGGTATTAAATTATGTGATAACCTGCTAATCCAAACTTCCTTTCATTTATAAATCTAAATAGCTGTGGGCGTTGAATTTATTACATGTTTAACAATAGTACATTGCGAGAATGTGTAGGGCAATAATTTAGAAGTAGGAAACATATGTACACATATGCAAGTGAAATCTGTTCTGCTTTCTGACTGGAAGAGTAAATTTATGTGTGGTGTTTGAAGAAATGATTGCTTCAAACGTATATATGCACTCTATGCTGCTGGATGCTAGTAGATTGTTTGCAAAGACGTTAAGCAACATGAAATCTTGTCTTATATTCTTTTAAACACCTAAACGTTGCAGTGAAAGAAGGCTGAGCGTTGCAAATTTATGCACGAAACAAGCAACAAACGACGCTTTGAGCGGTGAGTTACCAAACAATACCTTAATATGGTCAAACAATGGCAGGCGAACTGCTCATAAGTAAATGAAGAATGAACCTGAGGATTGCGTCTTACTTTAATTTCAACACTGCCCACCATCTGATATTTTCTTTTGCATTTTTCTTAAACACCTCATTTCTTGGCTTTTTTAATTTCTTCATGGGTTTCGTACCTTCTTTTGTGTTGAGGGTCAAAAACCCTTTCTTTCTACTGAAAATAAGTTCAAGATTATTTTTCCGATGTTGTTGACTTGGGTGGCTATTTTTAAAATCCATATCGAATATTCTACGTAACGACACTAGCTTCATTTTCCAATCTAACCATACAAACAAGGAACTGTCAGTTACCTAACCCTAAAATCATCATAATGTATCCCCAATAACAATTCTTCTTCTAACAATAATTTGGTTGTTAAGTCAGAGGCATGTGGGAGGGTAATTTGGTCGTAATACTGCTTGACATATATTGTTATTTGTGGTATCTGCCATTATGACATACGCTCATAATCTAGTAAAACAATATAAAATTCAATGATGATTGCATGATTCAAGTATGATTGCAACTGAGCTGAAGCATTGAAAGTCAATGCTCTGATCTCCGTCCAGCATCCTTCAAGTTGCCCGAAAAATCTAAGTTGATCGTAAGTCCTTGTTGGAATGGTTAACAAAATATCATAATCAGTATCGAAATCGATACTCGTCTCTCTATTCCACCAAGCGCCACTGTTTTTCGGAACGCTAGAAACCAAATTCATGAAGCAAGGAATGACTTTGAACTAGTCCTAGACCTGCTTCCATAACTCCAAAATCATTACAGCATGTCATCAATACCATAATAAAATGATAAGAGAGAAGAGCTAAGAAAGAATCGATAATTTGGCGTAGGCCTTACTATTGAATGAAAATTTTCAAAATGAATGAGAATTTTCAATGAAGTAATTTCAAAACCATGGGATGAAACCACAATTTTTAAGTATCTCATGTACAAATCTAACAAATGCAAAACATACTACGAGGTCTAACTATTAAATAACCAAACTGCATATGAAATGGAGGTTCATTGTAATTGTTATTTATTCTTCGAATGAGTCCTTTCAATGCTCTCCGCTCTTTTTGCCACACATCGTTCCATTCGTTATTTTTATTGGTCAAAGCAATGCTGGAGGTGCTCCACTTCGCTTCACCTCTTCCATCAACTTGAACCGGGTTGCTTTTAAGGCAGAATTGATCTTCGGAATCAAGAAAAAGTCACAAAGCGCTAAATCAGGCGAGTACGGCGCGAATTCGAATACTGGAGTTCCTCTAGCGGATAAATAACGCTTTAGAGACAGTGCGTTGTGGGCAGGCATAAAGTCCTTGTGCAAGATCCACGACTTGTTTTTCCACATTTCCGACCGTGTCTTACGTACTCGCTCTCGTAGTGATGCCAAAATTTGAACATAATAAATTTAGTTTACAATTTGACCTGCTATTACTGACCTGCGATTCTATCATCGCGATGCTGTTGATGTAGAAAAAAACTATTTGCATTGCCTTAAATTTTGATTTGGACGTCCTTGCTCTTTTCATTCTTGGTGATGAAAAAGTTTTCAGTGCATGATTTACCGCTTAGTTTCAAGATCATCCTGGAATACCCAGGTTTCACCGTAAATAATGATGTTTTCCATCAATGCAGGCTCCACGAATTAAGAACCAAAGCCTATCAAAGCCTACCAGTTTTTATTTTAGCAATCAAATCAATCTTAGTAAAACAAAAGCCATGTTCTTTAGCAAAAGACGTAAACCTGTTTGGATTCTTCATAGACCAATTAACTTCCTAGGTAAACCTATCCTTTGGTCAGAAAATCTGACGTATCTTGGCCTAACCATAGACAGGAAACTCACCTTTAAGGAACACATCGACCATATAAGCGTCAAGGCATTCAGCAATGTGCTACAGCTTTATCCGTTGCTAAAACGAAGATCTCGTTTGAGTGTAAAAAATAAATCATTGATTTTAAAAATGGGATTACAACCCATCATTTTATGTGGAGCACCTACTTGGAGCCAATGTGCGAACTACTTGAAAACAAAGCTCCAAGTAGTACAAAATAGGTATTTGAAAATAGCCCTAAATACTTAAAAGCATTTTTTTGTGAAACTTTGAATATGTTAATGTTACACTTTTGTTTGCATATAAGCCATGTTCCAAAAACGTACAATTTTGTGCTGCCTTTCCTGAAAATAATAATTTTTTTTGTTAATATAGAAATACGCTTTTCACACATTGTTTCGTTTGAAAAAATCAAATATAACTTATTAGTTTATTTCATTAAAATAACTACCAGAAACCCCTATTTTGAAAAGAAATCAAGTGTGACATTTTTACCTGGTACCCAGTCGGTGTTGCATTCTGGGATGGTTTTATTCGAGTTAACAACGAGTAAAAACATAACACCTTATAAGTATACTGAGTAAAAAGATGAAGTCGGACAACTCATTTTATCTTCTACCACACCATGGAAGTCACTCTTTTCATGTAACGTATTAAAAAAACCCAGCACAATTTCTATTGGGAACCGGCATGAGATATCTTCTCTGTTTGAATATTTAAAAATGAGTTAAGAAATGAAGCGATCAACGAAGTAAAGCCTCAAATATTTATAAAACCATACACGCAAATCTCACGACTCTTACGTCTCAGTAGAGAAAATCCGTTCAAAAAAATGTGAGTAAAGATGTCAATTAAATGAAAGAAATTTTATGAAAGAAATGAAAAACTAGATTATCTTTTAATCTAAAAATTACTTCTTGAAACGGATTTGCTTTGCTAATATCACACAAAAACTCTTAACCTTTTCCCCCATTACTTCTAGGTACAAGTTTCCCCAACTGGTCAAAAAGATAGTAATGATCCGCGATATCAATGAAAGTTTGATGTGCTTTTCTACGTCAAAGCTTTCAGAAAGAATTTTGGAAAAATTCTTTTCCGTTTTTCCAATTTTTGTTGGTGTTCGGTCATTACCCTGGCATCTGAAATTGTTTAAATAAAACATTTGAATACACGTTCCCTTCCTAGCATTTCGCTAAATCTCAGTAATAACGCAGTGATTGATTCATTTGTCAACCGTCATCTTGACCCAAATGGGATCAATCAGTAACTAGCCTGAAGCTCGAAATTCAGGCTTCTAGCATGGCATTTGCAAATAGAGCACAAACACTCTCGGGCGACTCCTCTTAGACAGAGATAGAAGAGCACAATTGGATTTATATTGGCATTGGATTTTAGGCAAAAGTCTTGAGAGAAATAGATATTTTAAGATTCATCAATATATGTCGATCTGATCCTTTTGTAGGTGTCCTTTAGCACCTCTAGTTTTTACAGTGTTTCTTTCTTTTTTTGATGTGCAATCGCTTTTCCTAAATTCAAACACACTTGAAGAAAATCCTACAAAAAAACTGAAAAAGACAGAGTAACTCACACGTCCCTGCAAACGATTAATTTTTTTTGCTGATGTGGTGTCTCAAGATACATAGCTGGGTGTGATCCCTAACTCGTTTTTGGAGTTTTGGAGATCGTTTGTTCCACCAAAAGTTCAAAGCATGTATAAAGGTACCGTCAAAGAAATTGGCTTCATACTCAGACCCAAGGGGATGACCGAAATTATAAAAATTTCAATATCCTGATACATAAGTTGGCACTAGTCTATAATAAATCGTGTTAGTCTTTTTCTCTAGAGAATAGTTTTGGAAGAAAATATATTTTCATGAGAAAAGTATCAATTTTTTAGCCTGTCCGCTGGCCTTTAGCCTTAATTTACAGCTGAACATCTTTTTTTCATTGAGGCTGAAAAATTTCCCCACAATAAAGGTGGAATCAACTCGTAGGTAATTGATAATAGCCACTTTAACATGTCCACTGAATCAGGATGCCTCCTAGTCACTTTCTGCTTCAATATAGCTCAGGTATTTTTCAAGGACACTTAAATCAGCCTTTGGTGGAAGTCAATCTAAACCTTCCATATACATCAGTTCGAAAGATTTCCGAACCAATAAAAAGAAAGTTCAAAATATTTTTTTTAATTTTCATAAAATGTTTACTTACTTTATTATGTGACATTGAGCATCGTTCAGTTGGAATACGAACCAAGTTGTATAACCCAATAGCTCTCAGATTTCATTTCGTTTTCCGGAGCTTTAAACAGCTGATATCACTTTAATATCCTGATTAGAAAACTAACTGATCCTCATATTCTTCAACGCATCACTGAGAACAAGCTGCGACCTGAGCTTAAGACCGAAGAAGATACTAAAGAGGGTGACAGAGTATTGAACACCAAGCTTTGCACATGATCAACTATTAGATACACCATTAGTCAGGATACGTTGGACAGGAAGAATCGGACATACAGCCGATTGCTAGGTTAAACGAAAAAAGCTATCTTAATACTAACTAACTAAAAACTAACTAAAATCTCAAAGAAGTAACGAATAAGAAAAATTGAACCAAGAAACGTTTATACAGATTTAAGACTAAAGAGTAATAACACAAGACAAGCCTACATATTAGTAAGAATCCTAAAACTAGAATCGCAGCCCAGGACCACGATTTATCGTGAAGACAGCCGCAACGTCACATTTAATGAAAACAAGTGGGTGAAAAGGTGAGCAACATATTTTAAGGATCATCGGAAGTCTCAAAATCACCGGAACTAAAAGGGGAATCTTACATTGGTCTGTATTGCCAGTTTCGGATCAATAATTTTCTGCCATCAAAGCACAAAATATAACAAAGCACGCGGCAGAAATGAGATTCCAGATAAGCTCAGCAAATATGGTGGAACTAACGCTCAGCAAAATAAAATAAAATTATTCAACCCATTTTGGCGAGCAAGTTTGAAAACTACAAAGGAATACAACTTTTTGATTTGTCAATCAAAGTACTGTCAAAATAAAAGCAAACAGGGTCAGATAATCAGCCAAAAATATTATCATGGATTTTACAGGTAGCAAATGAGCAGACAGATCGATAAAGGACCAATTATCTACGGTTAAACAAGTAGTGAAGAAATCCTGTTTTTAGAAATGTCACATTCACTGGTTTGATTTTGACGTACCCCTATTTTTTTTGAATTTCAAGCAAGCATACAACAGTATTGATCATAATGTACTTCACCAACTAATTTTACGCTTTGTTGTGTTGTAAATAAGTTTTTTGAGCCAAAAGGACAAAGACGTTGACAAAATGCCAAGCCCGCACCAATATCCTACTAACTGATACGTTTGACACACGTGTCGGGCGCACATAAGGAGGTGACCTGACCCCAGTATTATACAATCTGGCAAGGAATATGTTATTATAAAACTACCCGGCTATACACGAGCTACACTATTATGTAAGTTGAGCCACGTGGTACCCGTTGCAGATGACATCAACATCTTGTTACGCTTCCTGAAACTTGACAATGAATCAAAACAAATAGGAATGGCTAGAAACAATACGTCATATTATATATTACATATCGAGTGCAATATCGAAAACATTTGTCAATTCGTTTATCTGTGTACCAAGCTAACGAGGAATGTGTATATCTAAAGAACAAAGAATGTAAAGTCTACAGCTGACAGATAAGGTTTTTTACTCAGTACTCAAATGTAGAAAGCTGTGGAAAGAACTGACGTTTGTGAAAAATGAGCCCTAACCTTACGAGGCAGATCCTGACACGTTTGTGCAACTGAAAGTGGGCCAATGGCAAATTTGATAATGTCCTGAGTTTTATTAAATATTTCATGAGCCCGAGTCTCAAAGTCATCAAACCCGGATCCGGATCTGGAGGGTTCGAAATGTACCTGCCCTCAAACTATAGGATCGCGAACCCCGATCACAGGTTTGATCTGAACTACGGATTAGGTGGATGCCCATGATAGATTACTGTCATACCTTACACTGTGAGGAGCCTAACCTGGCTGAAATGTGGTGGTCTAATGTGGTTAAAAAGTAGTGTTGAGCGGTTACCAGTTGTGACTCGGGTATCCTGCGTTGGAGTAGGAACTGGCTGACAGATTATTTCAACCCCGTCTATGGAGACAGTGGAATTAGGCCCTAACGGCAGGTGTTCACGTAAAAGCTGTTAACTTCAAGGTCATGTATACGTTGTGGCTAGAAAGTAGATTAGCCACTGGGATTACTGGAACATCATACCTTGGACGGGGAGCGCTAGTTCACGCACTAGCCAAACCCGTCTGTGGTAAACGTGTGATAAGGCCTATTTGTGTACTCACGTAAAACACTTCGACTTTATGGTCTGGGAAACCTCCCGCAGGGTGCGAAGATCTTGTTGTACGAATCTTACTCCCTTTTGCTTGGTTCAAGTTACGATTCCAGTGTCCACAAAGAGCGTTGGCATTTCTTGGTATTTCTGTACTATTAGTTAAATGATATAGCTAGGATATCACTTCGAAGGATATCAGGCAAGTTTGCTTAATACTATCTTGCATGTAGTATCCATGGGACTCGTTCGGCAAAACATCAATTTTTGCGGTATAATTAGATGCCATTGGTTTATTCATTAGATTTATCGTTTGGGGACTATTGAGTTGTGGCTTGTGCATAAGAGCGGTGATGGCCCCAACAGCATCAGGAATAGCTGGGCTCTGTTTCAACCAGCATCAAAGTTGAAGGTCCTCACTGTAAACTTGTAGCTTATTACAATGTAATGGTGGACGATAGTTGACGAGTCTCAATTCTCAATTTTCGCCTATTAAAACCGCGAGATTGTTCCTAATCAAGGCAGGTACTCACATAAAACATTGGTGTTTTATGTCGAAACGAAGTATAAGAACGAACGACGGGTACTTTAAAGGGTATTTGCAAGGAGAACTAAACAGAGGAGACCAGCAGGGAGTCAAAAAAATGCTGGTCAACTTTGTCAAGGAAGACTGTTTCGGTTGTTACTGCTGGAATTTGTGCGGTTTTTGTGTTTCGAAGAAGAAAAAGGTGTTCCTTACTTACCAATTGTCTTGACAGAAATTAAAATAATTAGATCCGAAGTTCAAAGAGTTCAACAATTGATTGTTCAATGGTCATACTTGGTTCTTTTGAATTGAATATTCTCTAATTAGCAGCGTGTTGATTTATTTTTCAAAAAATTATGTAGTAACTCCTAATCACCCCTAACTCCTAACTACTCTAACTTCTTTAATATTTTCATGGAGCGACGCTTTTTCAATGTGAAATAGCTGAATATGTATTAGTTCTAGCGGAAAGTTCTGGCTGATTGTGTCACTTCAACTTTCAATCCTTATGCACATGTTGGTTTGAGACAGATATGACTATGTCTCTTTATCATTGCATTAACACACATGTACACTCCTTTGAAAATGAATCAAAGAAGTCTTATGTCATTATGTGGTGAGACGCGATATCGTGACATCATGGGTACCGATAAATTCATTTACGTCACTGTATTTTGTTCGAATCTCAACAAGGAATGCTACGAAAGCTTGTCAAAATTTTAGTGAACGTTTTTTGTGCGGATGCGGTTTGTAATAGAACGTGTAGGAGTTGGTTTGAAACATTTGAAACAAATGATTTCGACCTGAGTGACTACTCACGTTCAGGACGACTATCTTTGATCAACAACGACATTATCAAGACTATGATAGAGCAACATCCCTTTTTGACAAAATCGAAGATTGCAGAGAAGCTGACTTCGATTCAATAAACCGTTCCCGACCATATTCCGAAGCTAGGGTTGGTCTGTAAATATTCTAGCTAAGTACTTCATCAGTTAATTTCGAAAAATTTAAATGATCGTGAAGTCATATGCATATCTCTGCTTGCTCGGTACAAAAACGAACCTTTCTTGGACCGGATGATAACTGATGATAAAACCTGGGTAACTCACGAACATGCGGTGAGGAAAAGAGCATATTAAGAGCCCAGACAGCTTGTCGCTCCACTCCGATGCCGAGCTTCACCCGGAAAAAGAGAATATTGTGTATATGATTGGACCAATACCCAAGGACCAATCCATTGTCAAATTTTGAAGCCTAATGTAAAGCGAAATTCGGAGAGATACTTTAGAGAAATTCACATAAAGCAATAAGAGGAAAGAGGCTTGCGGTATTCAACAGGAAGCCTATCATACTACATCATGATAATGCAACAAAAAGATACTACTTTGGCGACTCGTCGGAAAAGCGTTGAGATAAGCTGCGAAATTCTGTCTAATCCACCATACTCTCCAGACGTCGCATCCTCCGATTTTCAAATGTTTCTTTCTTTGCAGACATTTTCACAGGAAAAAATTCAAAATTGAAGCCGATGTCAACCAAGCACTAGTCGAGGTCATAGCCTCTAAAATTAATCATATTTAGAAATGACATTAACGAGCGGCCATCACTCTGGCTAGAAGATGTTAGAAACTAAGAGATTTATACTCTACAATAAATATTATGAATGTATGAGTATTTTGTTACTTTCTTTCAATTCGAAAACGGACAGGTCTTTCCAGTAGACCTAATAATATGATTTCTAATGTTCATTGAACTTACTCGCTGCACGGGGTTTCATAAAGGAATATGCTGTCAATGCCTCGAGACTGTTAGAGGAACTGTTCGGGGGAAATCGAGGCCCGCCATAGATGAAGAAATAGAAGTCATGTGAGCATCGACAAAGTGGCAAGAAAACATTTTCTGGCATGCAGAACACCTCCATACTCCTTAACCTTTCTATTGTACGAGCCTTGGAATAGATTATTTTCAGAGCTGCTCTCGGACTCACCACACACGACTTCCTCTATCATTGAGGTGGAGGATGAAATTTCAAAACGATAGCAGTGGGACTGCAATATTATAAAGTAATCATTAAGTGCGGTGAACCACATTTTGGCAGTCCAAAATGTTTTTTGTGCTGCGTTGAACCTGTTTCCAAGTATTTTGGAATATGTGAAAACTCCAATTTACTTTGTGGACTGCTTCATCTTTTATGCTGATTTCTCCAAGAGTGTAGTTTTACTTTTTTATTTTACATTAAAACAATGCTTTTGACCCCAAGTTATTGTCCTATTTTTTGTTAAATTAAACGCTATTATTCGAGATGAATGGCTTTGTATGGAAGTTTTTATCCTTTTGTAGTAAAGGCAAATCCTAAACATGACCGAGGAGTAAAATTCTTCCTTTGAATTTTGTGTATTATAAAATTTATCTTTTATTTGCGTAATTCTGATTTTCGACCGTAATAGTTTGATATTCTTTCGTGACGGTCGAAAATCGATTTCGAAAAATAAAAGAATCTCAAAATTTAGAGGAAAGATTTCATTGCCCCGGTTGGGTAGTTTGTAAAATGAAAGCTAATACAAATGGTGAATTAGTAAAATCCAATCTAGGAAACTAGGTAGAATCATTAAGACCACATGTTCTCAGAAAAAAAGTTTTGTATGAAATTCTAACAAAATAATAACTGGCATATTTTTCATAGTTCATAGTTACATAGTGCAGATTTGAAATTGAAAAACAAGGAATAACCACTTGTTTTCGTTGAAATTGGAGTCTGTTGCATCGCACTTGCTGCAGGAAAGGACTTTGAGTCATCAGGCATGCACAATGTTAGGATAAGAGAGCAAGGATGTGTCCTGGAGGTAAGGTGAACGTCAATTACCCGATTATCATCTTTCTCAGCCTCAGGTTATATTGGTCTTTCCCAAGTTGGAAAACTTTTTGAAATTTTCGTTGCATTCTTTTGTTATAGAAAATATTAACATATTTTTTTTTAAATTTATGCATCGTAATCACAAACCATCAGTGCCATTAGCGTGCAACATTTAAGTTTGTAAAGTGACGAAATGAGGAACCCTCTATGAAATGAGGCACCAAGTGCCCTTCAGGATTAACTAATATTAATGAATCATCTTCGAATTTTATTTGAAAACGTCTAATATTAACTTCGATTTCGTATCCTTTCATATTTTTCCTGTTTTTAAATATGCAATACCAAGCTCAGCAAATTATTGTAGTTGTTACACCATCTATTAGGGTGGTGTGTGGATAATGTATCCTCACTATTTTCCCACTTCCATCACTAGTTTCATTTGCAGCTACAAATTGATACTTTTATTAGACATGATGTGCAAAAACCATTCAGAATTTGTTAGAGCTTAAAGTGAACATGGATGCTAATAAAAGAAAACATGTTTTGCTAACAACCTTACCATCGGTGCAGTGTAAGGAAAATGTTGAACGTTCTCTTCAATTTAGTTTGATTACAGTAACACATGTGTGTGCTGTTCGCATCCAGCATGTCTACATACGTTCAAACCTAGGTAGCAATGCCGTTGGCCGTTCATCTATTGTAAAAAAAAAGAATGTTTTCAGGCAAGAATTTAAGGAAGATATTTTTGGTAAGACTGAGCTCGATTCGTTCGACGTCCTCAACTTTCCATGGCAACATTTCTCATGATTTAAGCACAATAAAGAAAAAGATAGATTTTCGTGTTGTGTGGAACCTCCCAAACATCTTCAACACCTTGCTGCAATAAATTACCGTGACCAAACACAAATCGGCCCACTGACGATTTGAATAAATTTACGGTCATGCTTATCTGAACAAATCTGGATTTGATGCCAACATGTTAAGAAGAAGCCAACCCCCTCAGGGAGTGGCGAAGAATCTATCGCGGAGCAACAGCAAGCGGGCCCGTTGTTTCGGAAATAGCCAATAGAGTATATGCGAATTGGATTGGAATTGGAGGTGCATGCCTGGGAGTCACACTCGTCGGCCGACTTCATTGTTGATTCGCAAGATATCATAGATCCCATTCAGAATGATTCGGGCCCGCTGCCAACCGTCACTCATGCGCAAGTGCGCACTATAATAAATTTCCAAGGAACAACACCATGCTGTGCTGTGTTTGCCAATTTAAGATCATCTATTCTCAGAATGACATTTCGAAGACAATTCTATAAATACTTGCATAAGGGAAGGTGTCCAAGTAATGTATTCTCCCCGAATGGATCGCGCTGTGGGCTTCGATCGGTGATACCAATCTTTGTGAATGATCTGAAGCCGAGCTGGAGATTCCATTTTTACAGCTGGAATCCGAGAGATGATGCAGGAATTGGAGAGGAAATGGGTCCGGAAGGATTATAAAGTTTGTATGGGTCGGAACTTGGCCTATTACTGCCAACCTACCAAAATAACACTCAGGAAGAAAGGTGTAAGTCCAAGAACGCAGGAGCTGTTTTGGAGAAAACATATTGAGGATGTCTTTGGCGTCGAGACACCTTGCGATTCCAACTAAAGAACGGCATCACTGGTATTTCTATCCCAGAATACGACAGTCAGCTCATACATTGTGATATGCATGCAATATGTGCTCTGCAGAATATGTATGAATGGATTGTCGCTCGCACGGCGTCGCTATACATCTACGTGGGCTTTGGCGTGCACGTAACCCCTGGACATTCGTTCAAATAATATGCAGGCACCGAGCACCTTCAATTAACATGCCAAATGCGAAAAAATGTAAATCGAGAGTGCAAATAAGGCCATTAATTAGCTCTTTACAAGGCACGTTGTCGGGACTCTGTGGCCGGCTACTGTTCGTGTTGTTGTTGTAATTAAAGGACAACATGTTGGTTGGGACGCGCGAACCAATATCCCGGACAGAAATGAAAACTCTACGTACTGCGCTCGTATGCCTCTCGAATCGAACCCGCCAGGACTGAGTATTATTTTAAAAAGGTGCATTTGAATGCAGGCGACAGAATCATGGATTGAAGGCGAAGTCCGAGCACATACTTAATGCATTAGTCTAGTAAGAATCGTTTGGATTAATTAAATGGATTGTTTTGCAGGGAGTATTATTCCGTTCACATTCACATGATGGGGGCATAGCTAAGGGTGAAAAAACTGGATGATTATGATCTGGTGCTGATTTAGTTACGATATCTTAAGAAATCGCATGCTGACCAGCTGCCCGCAGTCATGATTTAGGATGCATCATGTGTAACTCTTATATTTATGAAATTCAAGCTAAAGTCCTGATTTGAAATTCATACTCGCTTTCCTAGACTTTATGATATTTTTTTATTAATGGACGATCTACTTGGGAAATATATCATCTTTTTGTATCAATTTGCCATGGTTCGATTCAAGTAGAATATTTATAATATTTATTTATTTACTAAGAAATGATGACAACTGCTCGCTTTGTTCCCTGAATCATACCAGAATCGCAGGGTTAGACCGATTAGGGTTGACCCTCTCGACTGACTGCTTCCAGAAAGAGATAGAATTTGTAGATAGTCAGATTGGAGAAAGTGGGATTTGTTTTTGAATAACGTTTCTATGCAGAAGCTTAGAGTAGGGTATTTTTAAAGAAACGTTTCGCAACGCTTTTCATATGGAAGCAACGTGTTTTCTTAAGGAAGGTTTTACTTTTTGTTAATGCGCCACAGCAGCTTAGTGGCTTTCACCAATATTCCTGAATTAACACATAAGAAAATAAACCGCATACCCGGATCATCTAGTCTTCGCAATTCGAGTAACCGCCACTTTGGGCAGCCATAGTATCGCCGCGAGTTTGTTTGTGATTAATTATTACAGTGTACCAATAATTTTTTCGTACAGCAGCTATTTGAAAATCAAGTGATAGAAAACAACAAATTGCTGCACAAATTCGAAAAAGTTTTAATGCAAGTTTATTCATTAAACATTTATATTGAATTTAGAAACAAAAATCGAACCATTTAGATATTTCTATACCAAGTTATTAACTCAAAATGAAAAAGTCGAAAATTTGCCTCCAATAATGTCTTCGTACATTTATGTTTTTGCTTGCCCTTCGATCTCTTTGCTTGTAGTTATCGACCATAATCACATATTTTTCACCCATAACGGTTTGTCGTAACGTGAAAAAAGGGACGCAAATGTGAACTTTGAATTTCTCTCAGTGTGATTCCAAATAATGCCTGGTAAATACTGGTCGCTGGAAGAACGAAGCTCATAGTAAATTTACACATAAAGGAACAAAATTCATACGCGAACATAGCCAAACTACTTTCCCGGAGCCGTTCTACTATCCAGTCTGAAATCTGTCACTTTAAACATGAAGGGTGGGTAGAAAATAAGCCCAAATCAGGACGCCCTGCCATTTTCACTGATAAAGATTACAAACCAAGCGTATGATTGCCAAGAATCCGTTCATATGTTCACCAAAATTTAGTACGCAGCTCCTTCAATCCAGCCAAAAAGAAGTCCACCTAGAAGCAATACGAAAAGCCGTGATTGATGCCTGATTTAAGTCTCGCACGCCTCGCAGGAATCGAAAAAAACTTTTGGACTTCGCTCGGCAATACGAGAATGAATCTCTCGCGGAGTGTCAGAGAATACTCTGATGAGTCAAAATACAATATTTTTGGAACTGATGGGAGACTTAGAGTATGGAGAAAGCCAGGAGAAGCTTACAACCCGAAAAACACGATCAAAACTGTAAAGCACGGTGGCGGCGGCGTAATGGTATCGGGCTGTATGGCTGCCAGTGGGGTTGGACAGTTGGAAATTATTGAAGGAATTATGACCCATCGTGCATATATCGAAGTTCTTAAAAAATTTAGAGCCAAGTGCGAAAAATTTGGGCGTATCAGAGGATTATTTTTTCTACAAGACAATGATCCCAAGCACATAGCTCATAATACTAGAATGGCCTTGGCATGCGAAACTCCACATTTGATGAAAACACTACCGCAAAGTCCGCACCTCAATCCCATTGAACACATATTGAACATGCTCGAAAAAAGGATCAGAACTCATCGTATTAGTTCTAAACATAAGTTGAAATAGGCTCTTCAGGAGAAATGAGCGAAAATAGAGCCTATCTACACAAAAAAACTAGTAGAATCTACGCCACGCCGCCTAAAAGCAGTGATTGAAAATAAAGGCTACCTAACTAAATATTAACAAAAATTGTAAACTTATGCATCTTTAGTTTTAAATATTCTTTATTAATTGTTTCGTAAGTATACGGTAAATGTTCGAAGACATTATTGGAGGCAGATTGTCGACTTTGTTTTATTATTAGTTAACAAGTTTGTAATAAATAATTGAATGGATTAGTTTTTGTTTCTAAATTAAATATAAATGTGTAATGAATAAACCTGCATTGAAACTTTTTCAATTTTCTTGCAACAATTTGTTGTTTTTTGTCACTTGATTTTCAAATAGTTGCTGTTCGAAGACATTATCGGTACACTTTGTATCTATTCGTTGAAATCTTTTCATCTTCCGAACATTCTATCGTTCCTTGTCACTTTCTTCACACAAAAATATTATTATATCTTTGTCACCAACAAAAATGTTAATTTTCAATGTACTCATATCTATGAACCAGGAGTAGTTCTGGTACCGGGCTCTATTCGCACAAAAATCATGCAGATGAATAATCCTGAATTCTATGAGCAGTCGTTGCTTGTTTCAGATCGTGATATTTTTCTTTGTTTCTTTTGAAAAGTCAAATAAATAAATTGACTGGCAACTTTTTTCTGGCACCAGCGACTTTAGAGCATATGGAAGATATTTTACGAGTTCTTGAAGGTGGAGATACAAAACAAAGAAGAGGAGCGTTTAAACTTCGAAGAAGCTCTCAATCTAATGGTATTCCAAAAAGGATCCGGTGGGAGTTCCCTACAAATGCGGCGTAATGGGACACAAGAAAAACCGTTTCAGAAGAAAACACAGTGGGTTATTTACAAGAATGCGCAGGAATCGACAAAAGTTCTACTGAGTGGTACCCGGACGATCCTGGCACAGCCGCCATCTAGGTTCGAAGCAATGATTTCCAGGCGGAGAGCTGCGGACGTAGGGATGGTTTCGTGTGGTTCAGTGCTCACCTCCTTTCGACAGTTTGTAGTGCTTCTATGCCCTGTCGGAAACACTGGCATGGCAAGCCCCAGTCCACTGGTGGTTGACCAAAATCACTGAAAAGCGATGGGAGTGTCACAGCTTTTGATTTGACAACTTACAGAGATTGACACATGTGAACAAGTTCTGCAAATTTTTTCAATGAAACTCAATGCTTACTTGTCGAAAAAACTGAGTGGTCAAAGTTTGAGTTTGGCTTTTTATCAGTGTTATAGCTGTGGTTGTTCGAACTCCGAACGCTGAAAGTAGTTGATTGACTCTTCAGCGTCAAAATAATGACGAGCAATCGAATCAACTTCGACAAACCAAATTTGAAAGAAGAATTTTCTATTTTGATTTCAAAGAAGCAGAAAAAATTAGGTATGTAATATTTTAAGCCCTCAGCATTCGGCATTTGATATTGTGTACAGGCTCGAATTGACACTAAAGTCAGTTGATCAACAGATTTGCTTCATCGGGGTTTCAAAAAGTTAATGCCTGCTTTTTATTTTCCAAAGTTCAACTCATGAGAAAATCAACAGACCGATTTTAATTAGTTAATTTTTTTTTAATTGTTGAAGTTTATTATCCAAAATAATATCCTGGAGGTACGGTTTCAAGTAATTCCTAAATGAATTCATATGAGTTTAAGTTTTTTCGCCGTTGAAAACTCAATGAACGTAATGGAATTCCGAGAAAATTGTTATTATTATTTCCCTCAGCATGAATTCTAGCAAAAAAGCACAAAATGCATCTTTCATGTTACAAAAATGATTTTTATTTCGCTTCGACTTGTATTTTGTTGAATATATGTGTAGAATTCTAATGAATAACGTCTCGTATGACAAAAGCTGAGCTTACAGGCAGAAATGATAAAATTTTCGACTATTCGAGTCTGGAAAAAAATAAAAGATTGATTTTAATTTAAGGTTCCACGAAAGTATGAAAATGTGCCGTTCCACGAATTTTCATTGCCGTTTAAAACGAATGTGAATTTATTTTTCAAGTCCCACCAAAGGATTTCTGCATCACATGTAAATCTACGTAACAACGAGGAATATAACAGATGTAAACATGTTCTTCGCGATGATCCTATGACGTTGGAAGGCTTTTACGCAATCCAGGATTAGAGCTTAATTACTTTTTAATACTCTTCATTAAACCAGTTAAGATGTATAGCCATGCGATGTAGCTCGGCAAATGTACTAGGAAAGATGATTTTGCGAAAGGATTCTGTTCATTGGGTTAATAGTATACTGAATTTGTGTGAGTGTTCATTAAAATGCGAAAAAGGAATATTTATGAAGTAGCAATCAAACAAGAATTCGAGTTTATTGTTTTTTGTTGAGAGATTTCTCGTGGGTCGCAAAATTATTTTCTGTTTGGATTATGTACAGATATAAAGAAAGTCAGGGGGAAGCAATTAAAGCAAATTCAATTTTTATGTAAGTTCTACCAAATTTTGCAATTACTGCATATTGTTGTCTACAACGTTGAATATATATTCGCCTTCACTTCATAGCACATGTATTAATTTTGTACACAGATAGGGGATTAAAATGCTTGCATGAAGTTCCCATGCCAAATTCTCGAGTTGCATTACCAGTCAAATGCTTACATACTGTTGCAAGCTGTTCTATTCATACATAAGATTAGTAGACGCATCTCATGTGGGTATCGATTATTATCATAACGAGTTGCATATATTCCATGGTACCAATAACTACAGTCACCGCATTTTAGTACAAATTTCATTTGTGTACATTAGAAAACGGATATTACAACGCTGTAACATCCAGCCCACATATTTGGTGTAGAAAATTGATGCTAGGTGTGCTTCGAAACCCTTCACTTGGATCCGTTTTCTTTCGAGCTAGAACGATTGGTGCTAGTAACTTTTGAATATCCTTGAATATACCTTGAAAATGGCGACATTATATCAAATATTGCATGAAAGTTCAATTTAAAATTTAACTTGAAGGTTTTCATGGAACTTTGCCGTATTATCAGTTTTATAAAATCCACGCAACTACCCCAGCTTTCACTATAACTTAAGCTGAATTGCTTGCAAGGAGTTGCATAAGAACTGAACCAAAGACTCTTCGTTCGAACATAACTAAATACCCGACATCTCTAAATTACGCATTATAGCCACAATCCACGGAGAGGAGCAGAATACACAATATTTGGTTGTGTTTCATGTGAATTGATGATTCCACTCTAACTCCCACTGAAAACCACTCAAATGTTACAGGAACGTGATGGCTAGCCATAAGATGATTTGGAAAAGGGATTCGCCTAAAGTCTTACAAGTGAATTTATAATTGCCTACCGGATTTATTGCACTTAATAATCTGGTGAGAACATATTCTTAGAATAGTGTCAGATTCTAGTGGATTTAGTGTTTAAACTGCAGACAAATTTAAGGATCAGGCACAAACTAAAATTAAAGTTAGGACTAAAGTTAGCATGGCGCCCGACAGATTTTGAAAGTTACAGTTTCCATGAATGTTTTTCAAAACTGAGCACTAATGGTTTCTTTTACCCCTGTACTAGCTGCTCGGTGGTTGTAATGGCAGCAGCAAACCGGGAGTATGTTATTCCTGAGTCATTTAAATTTAAGTGCATATATTGAGAAAATCGAATCTGTTTTCTGCAAGTTGTAATGGAAAACGGAAATATTAACCCTTTGTGGTCGGTGCTAGCACTGTGGCGGCATTTCAAAACTGTCTTTACTGTGGTGGCATAATTACGCCTCGAAAGAACAATCCAGAAAAACTGAGACTTAAAGAATGCTAGCCTATTCGGGCTTTTGCTCGTTATTTTACCATCGAGAATATTATGATAAGTAAATAGAGATCAATTTATAAATAAATTAAAAAATGCTCAATTTTCAATTGAATTTCAATGTTTCGTAAGGAGTAAACAGTCCAATTTTTCGGGATTTCAAGGTAGATTCAATGACGATATTAACGGTTGGAGACTTATATTATATGAAAAACATTACCGCTAGGTCATGGTAAACGGGCGTTTATTTTCTAAAGTCCAAAAAGGAAATCGGTGCACTACCTTTCCTAAACAAGTCTTGTATCCTATGGTAATGAAAGCCCTGTACGTCATCCGGGAGGAAGTAAATTCCTAGAACCAGTGCACTTCGTACTTACTGAAGTCAACTTCCCGGACTCCTGAACGTTCTTTAAATGAGGTATATCTGACTAATTTTTGTATTTCTGACTAATTTAAAACATGCAAAGCGACACCTTTTTTCTCTCTGAATTGCACCTACGTTTTCATGCCACAAAATCAAACAGAATTTTAAAAGCCTTCGGACACAATGCATGGCTACCCCAGATATTCCTCAAAAAAATCAAGTGAAAGCGTAATCAACGCTAGTTCTTTCCAAAGTGTTAACTGATAGCTTTCATCCTTCCTAAAAAGGGAATAGTTTGAGAATGATTTTCAATATACTGAGAGTAGTGAAGATGGGCTGGAAGTCGAAGAGTATATTGAAAGTGCACAACAATCGCGTATGAGTGACTCTCTTCGAGATAGTGAAAGGGACGCCAGTGATTGTATAGTTCGTTCTAAGAGACGACATGTAGCAAAAGTTAGAAGTGGAAGTGAGGCGGGTCAAGAAGATGGAGAAGAAGATTCTGAAGAAACAGAAAACTCAAATTACAGTGAAAAATAGGAGGACGTGACGTAAAACGACGATTTGCCTTTTAGTTTTGCATTCAAAACTTCTCTCTGAGCAGTAGGACTGAAAATCGAAGTGTTTAACATGATTACCTGCCACCATTTCGGCTTACCTCACGGTCTCACTCAACTGGGTTGATTTGATGCGTCAACCCACGCCCCTCATTATCAATGACGTCCAGTTTATAGTACTATAGAAAACCTAAGACACATTGGTTGGTGCTCAAATACTACTTCCTAGCTACATCGCAAACCACAAACCACTACGTTTCACCAAGGATAGGCTCCTGGCCCGTGGTACAGATCAAACTTCTGTTCTGGTTTTTGCAGAACAAAGCCTTGTACTGCTACCAATTTACGTTGCTATTACGATAGGTTGGTGAACCAGTAGCCCCCAGCACCCAGTACAAATACAACAGTAGGATTAGACAAGACAGTACAGACAGTTAAGAAACCTTTGGTCTAAGGCACTTCACGATTACAATATTTAGGGACCGGTAGACAGCAACAGAGCCCACACTTCACCGCAGTGCAGAGTGCTGCAGCCGCATTTGGAGGCGGCTGTAGCCTCCTCATCCATTAATGCATCCCCTACATTCAATGGGGTTCTAAGGAGGTCAATACCACGCACAGGATGTAGGCAGGCATACAAACAAAGCATGCTGTCAAGTCTCACTCTCCACCCCACACAACAGAGATCCACGATAAACACCAATACCATGACTACACAATCACTCCTTGATACTTCCATGCCCGGCTAGTATATACCACAAATTTTGCATTCTCATAGCAATCATCACATCTGGTAGGAAAAGATACATGTTACGCCCCTCCGCACATTCGGTCTATCTGGATTGCCATTCAGCAATAAAATCTTCCTCTTTCATTCCCAAATTGGCGGCCCAACTTAGTCCATTAGGGTTAGTACCACGTAGCCATTGATACCACCCACGGGGAAGCCCTTCTGTAATCCGCATTTCCGTAATATCAACGGATGATTTCCAGATCCAATGGTGGGACCTGCATGTCACTAGTCGAAACTGTGCAATAAACACGTATGGATGCAAGAAGCACCGTTCGCAAACCTGATAAGCGTCCTGCCGGTAGCGCTCATCGCATCTTCAAATTACTCATCAAACACTTTCTTGGGGGTTTCCCGATGCAACCCCCAGTCTTTCTGCAAAATCTGCACAACGTTGAGCATTGAGCAGTGGAGTATTGGTCAATGAGGAGAAGCAGGAAAATTTCTTTTTATTCGCAAACATTCAGAAGAGATAGATTACGACATATTTTTTGGGTGCCATCCCTGCGAACTGATGCACCGTTCGATACATCGCTGAAAGTATTGGGAAAGTATTGCACTAGGAAAACTGATGACTTTCTGCGATACATCAATGCGAAATTTGCTGAATATTTTGATTCCTGGCAAGGATTTCTGTGTGGACGAATCAATGCAAGGGCAAAATTACATTTACCACGTACAGCCCAAAAAAAACCAAACAAAACGGGGAATAAGGATTTAAGTGTTGGCCGATGTGATAATTGGATACGTATATTCGATTTTGCTGTTTTACGGAAGTTTGACAACCGAAAGCTTACAAGGACCGGAACTCCTAGTTATTCCCAGAATTCCATTGACATTAATAAAAAAAACTTGTCAACAACGTTCCAAACGCTGAAGGCTATTCCGCTTGCAGATGAACTTTTGAAATTTAAGGTCCCTTTTGACAGCAACAATACTTCAAAACTGGAAACATTTGCAATTCAAATTAAAAGGCCAGTTACCTACTTCATATTTGTACACTTGATAACTATCTCTTCTCACCGGATATTTTCTTTTATTACCTTTTCGGCAACTCAAAGGGTGCGAAATTCTCATTAGTAATTAAGATGCAACATGTATTTTAAAGATATTGATATATTTGTAGAGGATAAGGAAATTTTTTTCACGTATAATATATATTTTTCCATTGTAAAACATTTGTTTAAGTTGTAAAATAATTTATTACGTTATGTAAAAAGCATAAAAAGGATGTAAGTTAAGTATAACAGGAAACACTGGTTTGTAACTGCGCCAGTAAGTAATGAACCACGGAAGATGGAATAAACTCTATAGAAGGATAAACTATTTTTTGTTATTTTTTCTAATTTAAGGAACAAGTATAGGACATTTACGCCTACACTTATAATTAGCTTAGATTTCTAGCAAAATCTCCAGTGACATATAAAAAGAATAATACGCTAGTCCTCGCGTGGAAGAGCAAACAGGTAGTGACTTTACTGAGCACAAACAATGCAGCAAGTCTCCAGCACACTACAACAAGGCCAGGCGGTGATAGATGAAGCTCAATAAATATATTGAAGCCAGTTTAAGCCCTGGATTACACGAAGATACTGAGAGCTATGGATCGCTCTGACCAATATGCAGCATCGTACTGTTTTTTTTTTTTGCGATAGTCATGAAAATTGAGGCGGAAATAGTGTTTTTTGTGGTATGGAGATGTGCGTGATCAACTCATATATAATGTTCAAAATGATACAAGAATCTAATAACGAAAAGACGCCGAACCATCTGAATTTCGTAAAGTGTTCAGTTAACGAGTTGGTAGAAACATTCCGGCAGGGAACCACATCTGGACCGCAGCCGTCAACATCTTTTGTAGACAACACATTAGATAATAAGCTGCTTATAATTTGTGCAGGAATTAAAAACGATTATGCAGTATGTAAACCTCTGGCAAAAGGCGAGAAACACGATACATGTATTCGGAAGCTTCATATCGTCGATTGTTTTGATACAAATGACAAAAACTAAGTCTTCCTGTTTTTAAGGTAGTTGAAACCCTATTAAACTTTACAAATCAGCACCAACCCCGAACTCCTCGTAGTTCCAGCCGAAAAATCTGCTGACTGTAAAGGAAAGGTTCTAACTCTTGGACTCTTACATCTACTTCCTGTAACACGAAGTTCAGAATCGTGTATATGTGGCTTTCACAATGGTTTGGGTTATTTTTCAATGAAAGACGCACTTCAACTTATAACTATTTCTATATTTTTTGATTTTCAATTCCAAAATGCTATGCTTTTGTTTTAATTTTGACAGGTACATATTTTAGGAGTAAGTTTCTGATTATTTGCAGAAAATAATTGAGACTGCAGAAGGGAGTAATTTATTCGCAAAATATCTATCTCTCAAAACCAAAACAAAAACATAGTATTTTGGAATGGAAAGACAAAATATAAAAGATAGTTTGGAATGCTAAACAGGGGGAAATATATACACAGTTTGAACTTTTAAAGTTTTAGCCCCTAGTTGTCTGTAGTGTCGAAAGTTTAAGGAATATAGAGAGATCGTTAACGAATGCTCGATATAATTTTACAGAAAAAAGGAAAAAGCAGCAACACTAGAGATTCATATAATTAGAATTTTCGTGCGACATTATGACAGATGCAAGAAAAAAGGCATAATTTAATTTAAATCATAAAATTTTATTAATTATGAGTACATATTCCATTAACTCTTACAAATTCATTAATTCAGTCTAACAACTTCAATAAAAATCTCGGATATAATTTTGAGGAATTCTTTCCTACTGGATTGGAATGCTCTATCGTCTTTGTAGACGTTCCTGAATAATACACGTCATACATTATCAATAACATTGGAAGCGGGAAAACGTGCAGGCCGCTATAGCACACATATTTTCTTTGAAGTAAATCATTTTTTAGTATTTGAGCCGTGTGACTGGAAAAATCAAGTGAATTTCATAAATCTCAATAAAGCTAGATATTTCTTGCTCCCACTCATCAACATATAAGTATTTGGATTGATTGTGTGAGTCAAGAACCACAACTCAACTTGATCAAAAGCTAATGGAATCACTTCTGCGTGGCGCTCTCCGTCATCTAATTAGAGCTCTCTTTTTTTAGATTGCAACATCTGTCATTAACATTCTATGAAATTTTCAGCTTCACAGCTTGATTTTTGTAAAAGTGACGCCATATTGAGTACATCTGCGATTGCACGTGTTTTATTCGATTTCGCACAATTATAAAAATGAAATAGAATTGCAAAAACGAGTTTGTATTAAATTTTGCGTTGAAAACGGTTTCAATTGTAACACTTGTGAAGGCTTGCAAATGTTTGGAAAGTTTTTCTCGTCGAAGGTTGCGGAAGTGCCCGTGAGTCCGTTAACGATGATGAACGAACTGGCAGACCATCGACATCGAAAACTGACGAAAACATAAACAATATCGAATAATAGCTGACCGTAGACTGCAAATTGGCCATTAAAGAGATGACAGAGAAGTTGGACAATGCTTTTCGATCCGTTCAAGGCATTTTGTTTGATAATTTGGGCCTCTGAATTGTCACTGCAAAGCTGGTGCTGAAAAACCTGAATTTCTTGCAAAATAGGTAAAACGTTGACGTCGCAAAATACATGATTTGCATCGCTGAATCCGACCTTACATTCATCAAATGGATCATTACTGGAAACGAAACCTGGATTTATGAGCATAACACGCAATCCAGACATCAAGCGAGTGAATAGCGTGCACCGAATGAGCCGCGACCGAAAATACCACGTCGTTTTCAGTCGAAAAAGAAAGCGATACTCACAGTTTTCATGGTGTACAAGGGTGTTGTGTATCATTAATTCCTCTGATAAGGCCAGGCCGTCAAGAAAGAATTTTATTTGGGCGTTATGAGACTTATGGATCTTGCACCACGATAACGTACCGTGCTATCGTTATCCGTGAACATGTGGCTAAAAACGAATCGAATACCATTCAAACCACAAAATTCACCTGCTTTGGCTCCATGCGACTTTTTGCGAATATAAAAATGATTCGAGGATTGAATCAAGCGCTGGCATAAGTGCGATTCAGTCGATGGTAAGCACTTTAAGGGGATAGAACCGATTTTGATGTATAATCTTGTATTTTATTTAGTTTTATTGTGTTTACTTAAATACGGCGAATTTTTTGATCAAGATGGTGTGGCCTCTTCAATTGTATGATATTGCTGCCTAGCTGATTGCGACTCCATCGCTGATTTGCCGTTTGGACGGAATTTTCTCCATTTTTCGAAGATTTTTCATGATCTACGAAAGAAGCAGAAAATTCCGTCTAAATATCGGAACTCATCCGGGCCATCAAAATTGAGTATCTTTTTGTCTGAAAACACAACGTTTTACTATTACATGTGTGTTCTTGCAAAATTTAATTTGTCCGTTACATGCTTCATTGTAAGTACACATTTACGTTTCATCCTGCCACGTTGGGGAGTCTTGCAGCCTATTAAAAGTCTTTCCACAGTTCGTTAGTTGCCTTGCACAGTCGGTTTTGCAGTGGTTTCCCTGGCAGTGGTTGTTGAATTTCACTTTCTCGGGCCAATGCTTTCGATACAGCTTTAAAATTCTCATTCACGTATACATTGCGGGCAATTTTCCGTCTAATTTCTATATTGCTGCCACCTCCTTCATGAAATGCAATCACTTTCTCTTTTCCTCATGACTACGCCACTTTTTTCACTACTAAGCTGAACAGAAAATCAATCACGCGTATTCAAGCAGACTTTCAATAACGCTGGGGTTCTTCTCAGTTTTTTTCTGGAAAATTCTTCAAAATGATTGCATACGTGTTGCATATCCCCCGATTAGTTTATTCTATAAGGGAAACTCAATGCGCCTATTTCGAATTAATTGAATGAGAAAATGGTATTGGCGTCTATCATCCTGTCCTGAAGTGCGATATTGTAAAAGTAAATTTTCAAAATATTTAAAAAAAATTTTTTTAAATGGGCTCTCAAAAGCTCTCTAAAAATAAAAAATATACTGTTTTTTCGAAAACAGGTTTGGCAATGGAGTTTTCAGATAATAAATATAAACGCTTAAATACAAAAAATAAAAGTAGTACCTTTCTGTTGCTCTTCTTGCAGTTTTGTCATCGAAGCGAAATATTGATTTCAAAAACTCAAATCACTGCTTGTTCGTAACACATCGGAAAACCCTAAGTCAAAAATTTCCAACCACATTATGTTTCAATATGGCAGAATAAAAAAGACTCTAATAAATGACTTTATTTCATACATTTTAACAGGATGTCTTTCTTTTGTAAACTAATATTTCAATTATTTTGTTCGATATAAGTAGCAAAAGTGCGTCCTTCGAAGTTCGAACTCCAAGCACTTCAAATTTAGGACTCGACTCAAAATTTGCTGGGCAAGCGGATCGGCGAAATAGTCCGCATGGTAATATTTCAGACCATTTGGTACCTATGATTGTTGTAATGGAGCGTTTAGGAAGACCTCTCGCTTGGATGTATCTCATGCTCCAGGGTTTTCTCTTTTCAACTCTGTTTCTCTTTTCAACTCTGTTTCTCTTTTCAACTCTGTTTCTCTTTATTCTTCTCTCCGTTTCTCCTTCTTCAACACAGGAAAATCTTCTTGAGGCTCAGTAGGTATATTCTTATATTATAATTTCACATCAGGGGAAAATTTTATAAGACCAAAGGAGGAGCAACGACAGGAGATCCTTTTTAACTTTTTTCGGCAATTACGGACTACAGGATAAAAACCTTACACCGACATGCTGGATAAGAAATGTGGATGATGTTTTCATAAACGTGATAAGGAGTGAGTTGGAGAAGGTGCATGCTGACCTGAATGAAGCACATGGGAGCGTGATGTTTACAATGGAGGAAGAGAATGATAGGAAACTACCTTTGCGAGACACGGTTGTAAAGAGGACAAAATCTAACCTTATATTCGTAGTATATCGAAAGGCTACTTACACGCAGATAAAGATTAAAAAAAAAATCAAAGTGACTAACAGTTTCCTATACAGAGCCTTGATCCATCGAATGCTAGATTTACTGCTAAGGAAAAAAGCCAAAGAAAGAGAACGGCAGTACTTCATCCAAACACGTTTTGGATTCGAGCTTTCAATTCGGATTCAAACACTCAACGATTGAGAGAATGGCGCAGAAGACTTAAAAGACCAGACAGCGACAGGAGCGATCAACGTGAGCATATGCCGATACTGAAACGATATACTGGAAGGCGTTAGTCTACCATGAAGGTATCGATAACACGATAGGAAAATCAATCGTCGTAATTCTGTGCAATTGACCGTACCAAGTAGCAAAAACCAGCTCAAAAACATTCTCGGATCAACGAAGGACAACAAGACGTGCAACAAACGAAAAATCTGGCACTCATCGCATCGAATATACATAGGACAAGCAAGGTGACTCATCGGAACGAGAATTAAGGAGCATCTAGGCGCGGAAACGGCAAGAAAGAAGGGAAGAACACCAGACATCAAGTCGGCCGTCAAACATGTGGACACAAAAGGACACGAGATAACAACAGGGTGTGCAACGATCATCAAGGAAACTAGAGATACTCGTGAATTCGATGTCATGGAAAGCCTAGCAATCAAGCGGGGGATAAATGCAGATAAACCAGGATGAAGGAAACTCTATGTTATGTTTATTCCAATTAATTAAAGACTATCCTTTGAAAATATTGTGGAAAAAATCTAATACTTTTGTAATCAGTATCTATTGTTCCAAGAATTACCTTCGAAAATTACGTTTTATTACATAGATTTAATAAAAGAAAATAAAAGTAAATAAAAGAATCACAAAATTAAATGAAGCATTTTTTGATCAGTTTGAGTATTTTGTGTAATGAAAGCTATTACCAATATTACTATTATTTTTGAATTATGTTATTTACCTGCTGGTGAAACTTTTAGATTTTTGCTCATTGCAGAAAAAGGAACAAAATTAGGGGTCTGTTTGAACCACAAGATCGAAAAAGAGCTTCACAGGTTACTTACGACCTCTTACACGATTATGTAACATTCACTTGGTTGCTTCGTCATGACAGTTCTTAGGCTGTGTAAACTAGGAGGGAATAAGGGAGGGGGCTAGCTTTCCGTCGAAGTTGAAATGAAGCCGATTAGGGTAACCAAAAGGTGGATTTGAAGCTGAGTTAAACGTTGCATTCGTTTGGTCCTTTTTTGAGTGAACACGTGGGAATGAAGACAGACGTACCGATGAACAGATTAATGTTCTATGATGTATCGCTGAAACTAATGGAAACCGCTGTATAGGAGAAGAACTGATGTGCAAGGGAGAGTGATCTAGTGAGTTGACAGTCACAAGGATGGACTGAAGCTAGTATTTATGATGTCGACGGACTGGAGACAAGTTAATTAAAGGAAAAGTTGAAAAAGTTCCAGAAAATGATGCTTGAAAGATATCTGTTGTGTATGTGGAGCGAAACGGGTAGGCTTACGCAGAGTATAGAAAAGCGCAAACTGATCAGATGTTTATCTGAACCACGGGTTGGGGAGATGCCCATGACAGGTTACGGTCAGGCCCCCATACGGTGAGGAGCTTATCATTGGCAGAAACGTGGTGGTTGCAGCTTCGAAGGTTAGAAAGTATGGTGAGCAATCAACATTTGTGTTCGAGAATCCCGACAGCTTTAATAAAGTTGAGACAAGAGACTGAAACTTGTTTCAGATGTTTGGGGTGGTGGTAGACTCATTGCAACCCCGTCTGTGTAAACTGTGGAAAACTTCGATATCATTTCCATGGTTGCCAGGGGTGTTTCGGTTCTTTGGAATAGCTACTTCCAACTCATGTGGAAAAGCTTCAATCAATGTAGAACTCAACCCTAGAATTGCTGTTTAAAAGTGTAAGAGGTTATGCTAGACATTTGATTCCACCATCGTTGAGATAAAAGGTACAGGTTTTCAACATTTAGCACGAAAAAACCTTGCAGACAACCCAGCAAACACATGTGACATTATTAGACAAGTCAATTGGAGAGCCAGAATAAGTGTTCAGTAAAAAAAATTTGGTGTGGAAAAACGTAAATTAACGCTAGATCCTTTAGAGGATTTCCTGTAAGTGCAACTTTTAGTCACTATTGTTGAACTAAATTGTCGAGAAAAATACTTTAAATTAGAAATTGATTTATTGAATTACGTTAAAGTATAATAAGTATGAAGTTAAATTTCCTTTAGGATATTATTTAATTTTTATTTATTTAATTTTAGTTTATTTTTTTATTTTTTTTTTCCTCTGCATGAGGAAAAATCTCATATGTGAACGAATTATAGTTCTAAGTAAAGTTTAATTTTTTTTAAATCTAGTAAATTTTACAAGGATTATTGAGAGATTTTTTAAACGAGGTTTCATTAGAGAACTCCATTTAAATTTCCTATGAACTTTTCAGATTACAGCTCCAATTTAAAAAGACCCTTTCTAGTTCGTCGACTCCTGACAAAGGTTCTTCTCTTGCAAAGCTTTTTCTAATATATGTTGAAGGACCTCAAATAAATAAACAAATTTTTGCTCTATTCGTTGGGTTAAAGAATGATTTCATACCTTGGCAAGCGCCCAGATGTTTGCTGTGATGTTTGTTCTCGTGACTTGTACCCACCATCCTTTTTTCCAGGCTTTAGATTTTTTGCCTTGTACTCACCCTTTTGAATGTTAACATTTTACCCAATTCCTATGCAAAACACACTAGAAAACTCATAGTTTATGAACGCTAAAGATTACTTTGAATCAACATTACATGCTGTATCAGACGAGGATTTATACTAAGATAACTGATATCCTACATTTGTTTCGTTACACTACAAACATACAAAGTGCTTCACAAAAGAAAAAAAATGGTTCAGGATATTAAAGAAAGGGACGTTGCAAAAATCCCTTGCTGAGTTTGGAATTTTCGGTAAAGTTTAGTTCTTCTAACAAGATGGAAGGACACTTGAAAGGATAATTTATTCAACACTTGTGCATGACTGACTTGGGTGGAAATGCAAAAGAGAACAAACCGGAGATGCGGAAAAGGGAAGTGAAAGTCGTAATACAAAATGTACCTACTACGAGCGTGTATGTACAATGACTATGTGAGTGACTTTAGAATGAACAAATTTTTCTAGAGACATTATCTGAAAGGATGAGTGTGCTTTGCATACATTTTGTAGAAAACACCACACGATATCCTACGCTATTTTTACGGAATATGTGATGGTATGTCATGTTCTGACGATGGGAAGGGAAGTTCATAGTTTTGTTACTGTGAAAAATGTGCATGAGGAAAAATTTCATATGTGAACGAATTATAGTTCTGCATTGCATGAACTGAAATAGATAGTTAAGGATAATAGAAGGTAATATGACTTGAGCTAAATCTTGTTCAAGCTGGGATATAATGTCCAGTTACAAGAAGACATAACCAATGCACGTGCGTTGGTTGGAAAAAATCAACGATTTACGAACGAATCAGAAGGACTCTTATGAAAGCGTCTTACATACGTTCAATGATGAATCAAGATTTACGGTAAACCATGATCGTCTTAATAAATATTAAGGACATTGGCGTTCAAATGAGGGAACATGATGAAATTCATGACACTCTCAGGAATTTCGAAATACTCTGAAAAAGAAAGTTTTTACATTTCGTTGGAATCATTTTATTTGCACCTTTTGATGTGAAATCGGTTTCTGAGCTTGCTCTTAAAATCCGAAGTATCCTGTAAAGCTGTATTCGTTGTATAAATATGATGATTGTATGTATCTTAAAACGGTAAATCCACCTTTTGTCCTGGTAGAACGGTCTACCTCAGGGAAATTCTAAGACAAACTTCCTATGGCAAATTGATGTTGGGACACATACAATCAACAAATCTTTTTGGTAAAGATCTATTGAAATCCTTTCCCATAGTCATTGTCGCATCGAAATACGCCAATTGTATACCTCCAATATAAACGGCAACGATGTCTCAACAGAATACCTCATCGTTTCTCAATTGGGCTTTCACGATTCTTGCTTGTGGCCAGGAAATATGTTCCTTCGTAATGATATTCAAAAGAACACAGAAATTTGTATTATATTCTTGGAAAAAAGGATGCGGAATAAGGCAAAAATAAGAGGAAATCGTATCAAAGTTTTTCCAGTATAAAAATGTGTCCTGCATTGCTGATGACTTAAATTGAGTTGACAAGAGGTTGAGTTGCTAAGGAATTGTATCTGTATCTGTATTTGGGGCTGTATTGGTACTAGGCAAACGAGAGAAATGTAACTGGAGCTTGTTGGTTCCCAAAAGAAAATTTATCGTTTGAGAAATAACGTAAGGGTATTATTTGCATTTGCCATTCACTTAAGCATGTAGACGAATATGTAAGAATATTAAATTCATTTTTCATGGGATTGTTTTATTTAAGTTGATTCGTGCATTGCATTTATTTTAACTTTATTTAATATATTAACCTACTTGAAATCAAAGCCTTTTTATGATACTCAGTGCATCTCTGAAAATAATGTCAGACGCCAAACATGATTAGCGATGAACACATGTATATGCTTAATTCAGTCAGCGCCCAAGGAAAAACATCTAAGGCTTTGGGTATTTTCATTTTATGGGAGAATATATTGAGCCAATGAACGAATCCGAAAGTAAGGCAGTGGGTAATTCTCGAAAAACCTTGAGCCGAATAGATAAATACAATAAAATGATGTTAAAGTTTTTGAAAATAATGTGAATAAGCTTTCTTTCAGTTTTTATTTTTGAATAATTAAATTTACCGGATCAAAATTATGGAATTAGGTATGATAAAAACCTTTTTTTGTTACTAGAAACATTCCTTTCTGATATATACAGTATTTTTGCTATTCTTTTTGAAGTACTCGAGACAACCTCGACGTGCTGAGTGTCTTTATGAAACGTATGCAGTTTGATTATTGTATTATTTGCTCATCATGTAAAGGAAACTACGAAAATATTCTTAGGCTGAGTTCAAAATTACCTAAAATCACATCTTGTGATTTCTCTCTTTTTACTTTAGATTTTGAAAATTCTAAATTTGAAATTTTTTTAATAAGGTCCATTTTTGGTTTATGGGCGGCTTATTGTGGGTTTCATTTTTCATGATGGTGGTGCATTCTGTTCTAGTCAGAGATGAAAACGGTGGAAATACGAGTTTAATGATATTTATTGTTAAGTCAGCTGACACACTCAACTGATTATTACATAGATACTTTGACAGTTCTAGCCCAACATCTGTTATACGAGTTAGTGTTGCCAATGTCGACGTTCGTACACACTCTTCCTCATTCAATATCCTTGCTTATTTCGAGACTGAATTATATGCAAACAAATTTATTCATACATGCTTAAATCTGGAAGTTGCCCTCGTTGGTGTATTAATTGTTGATTTTTATAATATCATACAAAACAAGTAAATAAATAAATAATACACTAAAGAAAATAATAAAAAAAGAGAACAAGCGCTATTGGATGAGGACTATTTGTTATGATCGAATGAAGTTTTGGTTCAATTTTTCATAAATAAATCAATAAATTAGAAATAAATTAGAAATGAGACTGGAATTAGAATGAAAAAGTATTAAACAAAAAAAAAGTCTCAGTAAAAAAAATGTATAAATTCGTGGAACACTATTGGGAAGAAATTTTATAATAAATTTATAATTTTATAATTAAATATAATTCGGGAGTAAGAAGTGATCAACTTCGTTTTATAAGGAGAATAAAATATTGAGTAGGAATAGAATCCAGAAAAGTGTATTGAATAGAGATAGAATGTAGAAAAGTGAATCAAGTATTAAATAGATACAGAATGCAGAAAAGTCAATTAGTAAAATTAGACGCTGAACAGTGACCAGATTGTCACTGTTCAGATTGATACATTTGTGTAATTCATGACGGGGATCGTTTCCGGTGAATGCCAGCTGAAGTGAAGGAAGACGCTCAAGTGAAGTTCGGAAATCCAGAGGCAGCAGAGGTGGTCGGAATCAGCGCAGAAAAATTCATGTGTATTGAAAATTTTATTTAGTTTCTTATATTAATTATATTTCTATTAAAGTTTTAAAAATGATTCAGTATCCGTGTGGGTGTGTAATATGGAAGGATCAGGGTTGAGCTAGCCAGCTAAAAGTAAGTTCCTTCGGCCTTATGCGGCCTTTGTTTTTTCAAAAAACCAACTAACCTTGTTCCTTCTTCGCTGCAGGTGTGACCTATCAATCGTTCTAATTATATAATTATTATTATTTATAAATATTAAGTATTTTGAAAGTACACAACAGTAATGAAAGATTTTTTACAAGGGGAGTATCATACTTGGGAATCAAGCATTCTATCGGTCGTATCATTTTTTCGTTCATGCATATCTCACCGTGTAATCCATATTTTCAATATATCATAACATAGGCAAGATTTCGACGTATCATATAGTTACGCTTATGTCCCTTTCTCCGGGTAGTAGATAACGGAACACATAAAATTAAGGTGGGCGGAGGGCGTTCCTGTATTGCAGGAGCATACAACAACTGAAAATTTAAATTGCTTATAAATTTTACTAACGTTAAAAACTTCCGATAATAATAATAATAATAACAATAATAATAATAATAATAATACTAACGAGCATTATTAGAATTAAAATGTTTAATTTTTATTATTATTGTAAAATTATCAAAATTTTTATAAAAATTTTAGGTACATAATAAATTTAATATGAAATAACTCCATCAACTGAATTGTTTATTAATTAAAATAACAAATTATTCAAAAAAAGTAAATAAATAAATTTGAGAAAAAAAACGAGTTGAATGGACTTGAACTGTGAATTCAGTTGTCTCCAAAATGAAAACAAATTGCGTCTTACTATTTCGCCAAGTTGTTGAGGGAGACTACCCTACAATATATGAAAAAATCAGCGGAATCTGTTGTTCCCAAGTTTGATACTCCCCTTGGTAGACAACCATTACAAAGCTGTCCTAGGCAGCTTTATAGGTTGAACTCTTTTCATTTTTCAAATTAAGGATTATTTCAAACATGTGAAATAAGTCCGATATTATGGGAACTGAGTGGATATCTCCGCGTGAGTGTAAACGCAAATCTTTGGTCATGATTAATTCAGACTTTTCCATCAATCGATAATCAGAACATCATTCGAAAGCATTTTTGACGCCTAAATACATCCCGATTCCCTTCAACTCAGCTGTACTCAGTAGATCCTTCGATTTGTTGCTGGATTCGTTATAGCCTACACTAGTGCGTTTTCATTAGAAAAACTGAGTGGAAAATCATCAAAATCGAAACATTATGGCGTTCATGATATTACTCATCGTAGACCCTTCAAGAGTAAAACGAGAAAGACGAACAATATGTCTCGATATCAGACGGAGACTATGGCATTATACTTGATAGTACCCAAGAATATCGTCTTATAAAGTTTATATTTGATTTCACAGATTTTAACCAATTTGAACGTTATTAATTTCAAATTTTTTAATGTTTAATTTGACTTCGTAAATTGGTTGACTTTGTATCGGATCCAGATAAAATTATTTAAAATCAGTACCATTCCCGAAATTTTGTGCGCCGAGTTTCCGTAGTAATTTTAATCCTTTGCAAATCAATGAAATCCACTTTATTTTGGAAGCATTGTGCTCCGATTCATTCGCCCTAATTTACATATATCAGTTAGCATAGAACATAATGGTTTAAATTGAAAACTCTTCCGACTATATATATAGTGTCGTCTGGTTTCTCAAATATATTAATTCAGTTGAGTTGTAAATTGTCTGCGGCGAAGATTGTGGTACTGCATTCCTCGTCCGTTTTGGAGCCGTTGCGCAGTAGGCCAGGATGCCCTAAATTATTAGTTTTTGCAACAACAAAAAATGTAATTTAAAAAAATTAGATTAAGACTATTTGCTTATATTAAATTTACGAAAACATAAATCATGATCATCACATTAAGCTTGTTCAACCATATTACCCGCTATAGTGCAGCCTTTCATACATATTGACTCCTCATTGCTTTCCAAGTCTGCCTGTTTTCAGCTATTCTCATCCAAGATGTGACGGCTATAACTTCTTTATGACATAGTCCCACCGAATCTTTGGGCATCCTCTCGGTCGTTTGATTCCTCTTGGGTACCACTGCGTTATTCTTGTGATTCATCTGCCGTCCGTCATTTCCGCCAAGTGACCTAAGTGATTTTAAGGATTTTGCTCTATGTATCACCTCTGTTACTTGGGTCCTTTCTCGTATCCACGATAGTCTCTTGCGATCCCTTGGTGTAATGCCCAGTATGCATCTTTCCATGTATCTTTGAGCATCCTGGAGTTGCCTTTGTTATTCTTTTCGTCCCCTATGTTTCACTACCGTATAGCAGGACTGGTAGGATACATTGGTCGAAAGTTTTCTTTTTCAAGTACATCTAAAACAACATAAACTATTTAAATAAAATTTTCGACAAAAAATGATGATATTTCTAGTATATATAGTAGTAATAGTATATATAGTCATTTTCACTATTTTCTTTTTCGTAAATATGCACAAGTTCTTTTAGACAAAGGTTGAATCCGAACGTTACTAAGAGTTTGCATTCTCTGCGATTCTTAATATTTTCCTAGAATTATTTCATCCGAATTGTTCCATGTCCTTGGTCCTCGCTTCTTACGCTTCTTCCAAACCCTGACCTTTCCAGAGTATCGAGTTTTCAATAATATTCGATGCGTTTCGATCTAGCAGCGTTACTGCCGTACCCACTTGAAAGTGTATGATATATGATTGAAAACGGTTCTATAGTTTTTCAGATATCCTTGCTATCAAAGCACATTTGGAAAAAAAATTCAAGAACCGCCTTGTGATGTTGCCATCATTCGTATTCTTGCTCTCATCTGGCTTCGAAATATCAACCAAAAGTCCAATTTCCTTTCGGAGTGTATTTTTCTTGAAAACGCAGCTTGCTTGCCTTGACAGTTTCTTTTGGTTTGACTCCTGTGGCTTATCATTTGTCAAGCGCAAACCGATAAAACACATGTAAGCAAAATTCAAAATAGCAAACCAATGCATGCAACGTAGAAAGCACAAACTGACAATGTGTATCATAAACAGTTTTTCCTTCACTTTTCTAATACGGTCTCTACCGTGTTGAAAAATATGTTCTCTACCACCTTCTCTCGTCTGAGAAGGATGATAATGTGGTCTCTGTACGAAGACGGGCCCCCTTGCAAATTTTTAACTAGGTAACACACAATCTTGCATAATTTGCGTGCAATGCGGAGCTCCTTGGATAGCTGTCGAATTAGTAACGACAAATTCATAAGATGGCGCTACGTTCTTTTGTTATTGGAACTAGTAGAAACACGCAAATGTCAAACTTTTGAAGTCGCTTTGCCTTATATTAATTTTTTCTGGACAAACTAAGTTTTACGTTTTGTGTTATGTTGACATTTTTTTAGAATAAAGTTTTCCTACTGTATTTTGATGGTAATTATGCAAAACAATGTGCTAAATATTTGTATTGTAACTTGCTTATAATTTCTTCATTACTTATAATTTGACCCCGTCACATTGTCCCTAATATAATCTCGGGGGTTACATAATATGTCTGGCCAATTTATCATTTCTATATTTTATAAATTTCGTTTTAAGATGTCTCGACTAAGTTTGTTATCCCCATCTTCGTTGGAAAGGAAATCATGACATATCGATCAAATGAGGGAGACAATAAAAAGCTGTAAGGACAAAAAGAATGGGTTATAAAAACAGGCTGCAAAATATTTTTTGGACCAAAGTCTACACTGAAACGATAAGTAAACAAAAAAAAAAAAATAAAAAAAAAAAGGTAAAAAAATTGTGAAGCCTCTCATGGGAGTTACTTGTGCACACCCCTTGGTAGAAAACTCCTTCTTTCACTTATCCTAGGGAAAAGTGAGTCATGTGATTCGATTATGGAATCAGGATACTATGGACTTAATACAATGGATGTTAGAAAAGTGGCATTGTCAGTTGGTTTCAAAAACATTAATGAAAATACATTTAGAAATGAAGTAGGACGACGTGCTTGGTTGGATAACTTTTTGAAGCTACATAAAGAAAATTTATCCCTAAACAGACCTATTGGGACATCATAGGCTCGTACTCAAAGTTTTAACCGTGAAGAAGTCAAAAAATCTTTTGATATTTTGGAAGCTGAAATGAAAGAGGAAGTATCCTCCGGACAGGATTTCCAATGTTAATGATACTGGGCTTGCAATTGTGCACTCGAAAGAACCACAGGTGGTGGGGGAAAGGGAAGAAGCAGATGAAACCTTTGAATGCTGCGGAACGAGATTCACTATGACTCTAGTATGTTGTATGGGTGCCTCTGATATGCTTGTACCACCTAGGAAGATATCTCACTAAAACAAAAATTTCGACATTTTGATGAGAGGTGCAGCACCCGGATCGATAGGTAGAGTTAAACTAGCTGGTTGTATTGAATCGAATTTGTTTAACAAATGGTTCAGACTATTGACTATTGAAAAACGAGCCCATCTTCTCCGAAGATGTTTATCTTTGACGGTCATTAGAGTCACACCCGTAATATAGAAAAAAAATAGAGCTGGCTCGCGAAAACCATGTGAGCTCATGCGACGGATAAGTCGGACTTATCTAAAGACTTATCTAAAGTCTTACTTTGGTGCACTTAAAGGTCATTACAGCGTAGGGATTCGCAAGTTTCCTTTTTATTCTGAAAGAATGATCTAGCCTTACAATATTCCGGAGCTGTTTGGACGAGTATATCTCATGTCGACCATGGGAGAATTTGCAGTGATTGGTTCTCGTGCAACAGGCATTTAACTATTCAATCCGCAAGTTTTTATAGACGCGGATTTTATAGCTGAAGAATCAAACAATCAACTGTCATTTTGCAGTCTCGACAATTAACATGCAGGTATTATTGCTGACCAATGCGATTATTGATTTCACTACTGCTGCGTAAATCCAGTGGGTGTTTTGGCCTAAAACACCAAGTTTACCCTTAAGTCTTTTGCTTGTGAAAAGAAACACTTTAGCTTTTCCGGTTTAGGACTTTATCAATCTTGATAACTTTTCAATACTCAAAAAAGCGGTGGAATGATAGCACTCAGTGTCCCTATTTGTCCATTTCTTCAAAATTACTCCGATTTCTTAGGCTGTAATTATCCGTACTGATATTATCTTCGTAATTGATATGATTAATTATAGATGTATAACTTTTTCCCATCCTTTCAAAGTCTGCTATGGTTTCCATTTTCACGTTATGAATTAAACCTCCATGCAGATCACGGATGATAAATAAAGTATTACTTTTGATGCAAAAGCTTCTCCTATCCTGCCATATGAAGAAAATCGTCATCTGGCGCTCCTGTTGAGAGTCCTACAAAATATGCTTCTTGATTAGAACAATTTGCAATATATTCACGGTGTTTCGTATGCACCCATTCACTAGGCCTTTCAGCATAAAAGAAATTGCATAACAAAATAAAAGAAAGTTTTGCTGTTTACTATGGTGGCTGACTTTTGCCACCCGTAATATGGAAGTTCTCTATCCCTCTTTCCAGTTTGAAGGAACATATCCTTTGAATTTTGAGACATGAAGATCAGTATTAGTGTCAAGTCCACGTTTGAAATATCATATCGATATCCTCCGTCGAATCTTTGCGAGTTGTATGGTCCGAAATTATATATTTGACCCATTAGATCCTTTCTTTGTTGACCATTGCTTTCATGCAAGAGCTCCTATAAGACGTCAATTCGTTCATTCCTTCATTGCATTCTAAAGTGTTTGTTACGTAGGAGTTCGAGGCATTCTATACTATTTGTTGTCCGCGGTCCGTCCACCCTTTGTTGCATCGTCTCCATATAGGGATCTCTTTGCAGAACCCTACTTAGACAAAATGCCACGCTGGCATGCTCATTTATTGTTTCTTTCTTTTCGGAGCCATTTTGGAGTTTTGTAGATTGCGTTTGTCACACGCCTAATAGGTATATCGTTTTGTAACGGTAATCCTGAATAATATTGGACTGTTGTCACTTTCTTGCTTTCTTTTGTTTGATGGCAGTGGTTGAATACACTTTACTGAAACTATCAACCAGTATATTAAGCATATTTTCTTAGACTTCACTTCTTTGGCAATGTCTATTCGACTTCGTGTTGGAGTCGCATAATGTTAACCGCTATGATGTTTAGTAGCGTTGGCGTAAGCAGTCCAGTTTCCTTGGATTGTGGTAGACTAGTGAAGTCTTCTGAGAGAGTATCTGAGAGACAAAAGGAGCTTAAAGCTTTCAGCCGCGCCTCCTATGTCTTTACTGCGATTAAAGTGAAGTCGATCCCTTTACTTCATTAAGTTTGTTACAATTGCTGATTCCTAGCTTTCACACTGATGCCGTAAACTTTTTCATTGAAAACCGTTTACTAGAGACTCATCCTGAAAACATTTTTAAAGGCATACAGCTAACCAACCATAGAAAGCTAAACATTTATACAAGAGATTATGACTGCGTGTAGAAGCTCATTCCGTTGTACCTGAAGTTAGAATAGGGAGTTATTTTGACACAGCAGAAAAATGCAATATAACTAGAAGATTATCTCAATTAGAGCTTGGTAGATGCCAAAGGCTCTTCTCCTATACTGATTTTCATCCCTCATACCATATCGTCAGACAAGACTAGATACCGATAACATGGCGAAAAATCGCAAAGTTGCGTTAGTAAAACCCGGAGTACAAAATGCTTCTTTTAAGCTGTAATCCTTCGCTGTAGTCGTTAGATATAAAGGAAAAGCAACGGTAGGTAAAACATAAGTGTACCTTGGTTTATGGGAACTGTTAGGCTAGGCTTAAACATGATTGATAAGCCCTTTAGGTTTGCGCTCGATCATACCCGTGAAGAAATTCTCTGTTTGTAAAGTTGTGACAACTTTCGCAATTATTCAATTTGGTTTGTTGTTTTTTCTTTCAGGTCCATGACGCTTTTTCAAGGTAATTCAATTAAAAGCCTTCGCTAATTTTATTCATCTTGACCAAATCAAGATACTTCCGTACATTCAGGACATCCTACGCTACACAGTGAATGTATGAGAAATTCATGTAAGGATAATTCAAAACTGAAATGCAGCATGATTGAGGGAAAAATTTGAATATTCAACTTGTTTTAATGTATATGCGCATTGTCAACGAATCATGTCGAATTTTCCACCATGCAAAAACGCTGACCAGCTAACGAACCGTCTCTTTCAATGTGCCATCGCAGGCTAGTAGTGGTAAAGGGAAAAGTCGATACAGCTCTGTGCATGACACAGATAGGCAATGCAAACATAAATAATTAATAGCAGTTGTATTTGTATGAGGGTAATATTAAAGGGAATACCAAGCGCGAGATATGATATCCTTTTAAATCCAAATTGCTATCGTGTCGCACCACATGACATCAATTCGCAACACTTTTGACACTCATGCATATATGCAAAAGTATAACAGGGTTACAAAATGCCTTTGGCATCGAACTAGCTTTCTAGTTTGCCTACTCAAAAATTTACGCCAGGACTTTAGCTTTGTATTTAGATAGAATAGGATCATATTGGTCGCATACATGGATCACAGCCTGAATGAGACTGGCATATCAATATTCAATACAACTGTACAAATATTGAAGATTCCAGGGCTTTGTTGATTCAATATGCCAGGATAGTCCACTGGGTATATAGTGGACTTTCAATTATATATAAGTTCAGAATATCAAAATATGGAACAGGTTATGCAAATCGCAAATTGTTGTAACGAATCAAAGTATTATTCATACAACGTAGACCACCATTTTTTAACTTTTGCGGAAGTGCATCTGTAAATTTATTCAGGTATCCAAGACCTGCCTTAAATTTGTTGAAACAAGTTAAATTATTTATTGTTAACCGCATCGCAGTTACTTAGGATTAAATGAATGTGTTGGGTGCAAAAAGTGTTAAAAATTAATACTATCAATTATACATAATGGCGGAGAGGCAGACCGAAGCAAGTGTTTGAGAATATTTGCTATCATACTTCTGATGCAACTTCTTAAGGACATACGGAGTATATAGATTGCGAGCGTGTTGCTTGATTTAACCAGTTCCATGAAAAATAGCTCCAGTGCATTAATTAGCCGAGATCCATCCTTTCTGCAGCCGTCGTGATGTTGCTGTTATTGAATTCGATTTCACTGAGTGCGTTGCCAATAATATGTTGTATTATTGGCAATACAACTCCTTCCTTGTAGTTGACTAGGGAGTTTTGTATCGATGCAATTACTAGAAAATATAAAATTGACTTAATCGACGCAATAAAATTGCAGTGGATAATTTAAATTCGAGAAAAACTCTAATGGCATTCTGCAACATGACGGGTGGATTAATGAAGTGCTGTAGTAAGTTTTTGCGAAAAACCGCGCCCAACACCATCTAAGGAATAATTCGATTTTAAATGTAAATGAACTTGCGGCAATGGTGCTTGATTCCATTGCTTAACCTAACCAGGAGCCCCAGACCGATCGAATGCGTATACTATGTCTAAGGCCATCCTGTTTCCAGTGACAAGTGCGGGACTAGTTGACCGCGGTTGATATTCAGTGACAGACAAACCTGTGCGGATTAACGTAAAGGCGGTAAAATGCATTATGATGCAGCCAAGATATCGCGGTCGACTTTGGTCAACATACAAGAAAGTCATGCATAGCCAACAGACGTTTCTTTTCGCAGCCTCTGTCCGGATTCAAAAAACAAAAGGAAACGTTCGCATCCATGATAGCCAGCCTGCACAGGTAGTAGTAGTCAACGGCGATATATTGTTCCATTAATCAGAATGGACAGCCGATGAGACTAAGTCAATATATTACTTGCCGGTAGTATTTGAAAAGTTCCAACATATCGCAAGCTCCATTATTTGATTTGAAATGAAACCAACGAGACATCCCTACAATATTCACATGTTCGGAAGTCGGATGCAATGGCTGGCAAAAGATTTGCACAAGATTGGCTCCTTCAAAACGACTAGCTCCTTAAAAATTTGATTTTGTTTAAGACTTCAGCGTACAGTGATTGTAAATATTTCTTGACACTTATTGTCGCCTATTTGATTGGATCAATAATTTCGTCTTTTTGTATGATATCATGCAAAATTTAAAGATTCGTTACCGAATTTTATTAGTGCGTATCAAGTTTTTCTACCTCGGCTTGGTTATGTAGGAAAGAAAATTTCTTTAGCAATGGCAATGTTATAGAAGTATTCAGGTCTCAAAACACAAATTATCCTAGTTATTTCCACCCCATGCAACATTCATGTGGAATTTTTTAGGATTTTATCATCCAAAAGTCAAACAGATCATAAAATCTGGATGCAAGCGTAACCGTTGCAGAGTTGGAATTTGAGTTATGCTCAAAATCTTAGCGATTCTAAGTCAAATGGGGAGCAATATCCTGTTCTCAATTTCAAGGATATATTCTACAATATTGAGAGTCATAACGAGTAGTCTTTCAAGCTGTTCTTTTATAAAAGTGAATGAAGTATACCAAATAACTTCTGGATAAGGGTGAATATCTCATATCGAATGAGTCTAACTGTTGGAGTTAATAGAACCACCACCAAAGATACAGAATGAAGAACGTAATGAATCGGCTCCTTTTTTTTGGATGCGACATGAAACATCCAACTCGAATGAAAAAAAGCAGAAATGAGTTTCAATTGTTCATTTTAGGTATTTATCTTAAAATTCTACTGCCCGAAAGCCAATATCAATAACACAATGAAAATATAATAAAACCTTTCTAAATTACACAGATTCCCTCCAAAACAGTTCATAACATTACTTAAAAGTGCAACAAAATACAATTATAATAAAAAACCAAAATTTTCAATTTTTTACAAGAAAGGTGACAATTCAAAAACTTCACCTAGATTGATAGCCTAGAAACTAATTTTATCAAATTCAAAAATGAAACATTAAAGCATATGTTTCTCTAGAGATGAATAAATTCGAATATGTCAAATTACAATTTTCCACTTGAGGAAGACCTAGAGACAATGGAACTTTCATTGTCTCTAAGTCAAACTCAAAATTGTACCACTCTTCTCAGTACAGTTGGGCAAAGATTCATTGAGAGATAATGAAACTACAACGCATTGAAGTTATTCTAATTTACATTGAAAACTTTTTTTCAGTTCTTGTGTCCTTTGTATGCATTGATATAGTTGTATGTACCACGTAATCGGCTAACCACTAAAATGTCTCGAAGTACAGCCATACAAAGTCAATATCTAAAAACCTTTTCAGGAAACTGAGCGGAAGTACCTGCAGTTGTAATATTTTAAAAAATCCATAAGAATATTTAAAAGATAGATTAATTACTTATGTGAAGTAATATCGAGCTAGACAGTAGACTTATGAGACCATCGGTCAGTATAATGCTTCCAAATTTGTTAAAATATTGAACGAACATGACAACAAACCTGCGTTATCACATCAAAACAATTGCCAATCTATTTTAACCCCCTCGTCAGTTGTTTATTTGACATAATAAATATTACATCGTGGTCAATTCTCATTATTTCGTTTCATCAAGGATACCACACCTTCAATGGTAGATCAAAAGCAATTAAATCAACTAAAAAGTTATATCTCTATCTCTTTCGTCAAGAAGTTCTGCATGAGTGTTAGCGCTTTGTTGTCGATGGTAGTGCAGCAGTCATGTGGCCATTCTCATGAGGCAAAATGTGTGTCAAAGTAAAATCAACACATCCCATGAAGTCGTCGTGATTTACGTGGGTACCCGCCTCGAAAAGTCCCAACCCCACTGTCACTATTACAGTGTTGAAACAATGTGTCAACCACGACCCCTAAGGTCTGCAACAAGTTACAGTCCTAGGTCCCAATTTATTTAAAGCTTCCTGGATACCAAAACTGGTGTGTGCTAAGCTCTACTCTCCAACCTTCGAACCCACAACCACCACGTTTCGGAGTCGGTACTCCCCAAAGACTGAAAGGAACAAGCCGAAGCTTAGACCATCAGCCTCCCTACGTCACCCGGAGTCCTATAGCACAAGTCTATAGGGTCCGGGTTAACCACAGTCACAACATGTATACACATAATATCAAGCAACATTTATCAGCATTTAAACAACAAATCTTAGCAGTGTACTAGACTCGCATCCACGTCATCAACAAGTTGATGTGGTTATTTGAGTTTTCAACTGCTAATACCAACTTGTCAACTTGGCATTTAACTTCACTTTTAATTCTTCGACAAACATTTTCTTCCTCTTCTTCTTCTTCTCGATTATCTACTTAATCAGCATAAAGAACAATTCTTATTTTCAATTCAGAGAAAAACAGTTTACACAGAGTTCGTCAATCAGTTTATCAGTTCAGTCTTCATCATCATAGCTTCAATACATCGAGTGCTCTCAGCAGATCTCTCTTCATCGGTTCCGCTCCCGAAGACTCTTTTCCTCGGTACGCCCACCATGGCGACGTCGTAGGTACGTGTTTTGGTCGACCATTCCCAACTTCGATCAAGTCTACCATGATCGTCATGCATCTATCATCTATCATGACTTCATTTGTCAACTAGTAATTGGTCATCAGTATACAACCGCTCAACTGTGCAGCATATCAGCATTCCAACATACCGTCAGTAACCGGGGTCACCGTCATCAGTCAGCTAAGTCTCTAGTACCTCATACCAGCAATCACCAAAAGCATATCAGAAGGTTCCACTAGCTTTCCCTCATTCACCTTTGCCGCAAGAGCCTAAATAGCCTGTAGTGACGTAGTGACACCTCCTTAACATCGCGGCTCTTCATCTAAGTTCGATCAAGTTCATCAATCAGCAAGACGTATTGTTACGTATTCCGATGTGTTTTGGTTTAATTTTTAATTTTTCGGTAAAGTTTTTTTATGTGTACCCATATTTTTAAGTTAAAAGATAATCATACGAGATGAAATAGAAGTAAGAATAAAATTAAAATAAAAACATTTATTGTTAGATTTAGGTATTAAGTAATATTAGTAACAAACAAAATAAAAAAAAATAAATAAAAAAAAGTCTCAGTAAGTATAAAATGTCAAAAAAAGTCTCGGAAAAAACATATTCTCAGTAGCAAAACAAAACCATAAAAATTTCTTGGAAGTTCTTTGCGATAAAATTTTCTATTGATATGATTCACTGGGTTGTTGTGTACATATCGCTATAAAAAGAAAAAAATGGTGAGGTATGGGACACATAATCAATAGAGGAATCAATCAATAGAAGTATCAACCAATAGACGGTCAATGGATAGAAGTATCAATAAAGTATCAATTGAAGTATCAATTGAAGTATCAATCGGAATTTCAATAGAAATATCAATCAATAGAGGATCAATCGGAGTATCAATCGACTCGCAATCAATAGAGGATTAATAGAAGAATCAATCAATAGGACTATCAATCTATAGAGGAAGCACGAGATAGCGCAGCATAACAAGTGAAGTCCCGAAACCAGCTGAGGTGGAGATTCGTGCTAGAGGAAGCACGATCAGAGGTAGCGCAGTGGAATTCATTCAAGTCCTAAAACCAAGCTGAGGTCAGGTTCAGAGTCAGCGCAGCACAATTGACAGGTGGTCAGAATCAGCGCAGCACAATTCACAGGTAGTGTGATCCTTTGATTTTTGATCCTTTTTACTTATTTATTAATCTAATATGAAGGAGTAGGCTCTTTCCCTGTGTGTGTGTGTGTGTGTGCATGTGACATGGAAGGATCAGGGCTTAAATAATGTCCTAACCACCGCGCGGTGAGCTAGTCGGTTAGAAGTAACTTCCTTCGGCCATTATGCATCCTTTGTATTTTCAAATAAGCTTGTCTATATAACCTTGTTCCTTTCTTTCGCTGTAGGAGCGACCTATCGGTTCCCCAATATATCATTTATCTCATTATTCTTAATTATATATTTATTATTTTTTGAAAATACATCATGGTATATAACTTAACAGTTCGGCAGTCCGTCAGTCTCCAATTTCAGCAATTTCACAATTTCCCAAGACACGTCTACTCGTAGACAACGGCTTCTTCGGCGTCAAGTCCACCTTTCAGTTTCCTTACTCGGCTTTTCATCAACTTCATCAGACACACAACTCCACTCCCTTCTTCCACTTCTATTCGGCTTCAAGGGCCCTCGTTCTACGGAGCAGATCGTAAGGGTGGCCCAGCACATTAGAAAAGGTCTAGAACGCGACAAATTAACAGCACTGCTATGTTTGACGTAGACAAACTAGGATGCAAGACTTATAGTCAAAATGCATGAACTCAACTTGCCACTGCATCTTATCCACATTATAGGCTCCTTCGGTGAGGGCAGAACATTTCGTGTGGGAATCGCAACTATCTTTCTACCCTATATACATACAACGCCTATAAAATATACACTGCAGACCTTGCCAACATAGTCCCAGCAGGAAAATATCACTGTACGCTGATGAGACCTTGATGATGATCTTCTATAAAGGTCGACAAGAAAAAGTTATAAAGTCAAAATTGCAAAGTTCAAGGAACAGTATCTTGGAATATTTATTTTTGGAATAGAGATGGATAAGATCAAACCAGACAAGACAGAAGCAGCATTTATAACTTGAAAGAGCCCACAAACTCCACTGACAATCGCATTCGACAATGAACCAATACAATGAAGATGAACGAAAAAATGCCTTGGTCTTATCCTTGACGACAGACTTTCTGGGATTTACTTGGAGTACCACATGCAAGTCCCGTTATCCAACCTTATGCAAGAGAGACAATTCCAGGCATCTTAACATACGCCAAATAAAACAAAAGAGTTTAAAGTCTTCAACAGTGATGAATAGCCCACGTTATCATGATGTATAAAATATTATACTATTAATATCAGTGAGTATGAATATAAAATTCAAGTGGTATTTTGCATACCCTCTGAAACTTCGTTCGTTCAAATGGAACAACTGAATTCGGGTTTCAACCAATTTAAATGTAAAATTTCCCGCTTAATCCGATTCTGCAATAAAAAAAGATGGATTTGCATTTGAAATTTCAAAGTTGAGTCAAATATTCCGTATAAGACCCCGTCGGGCCCGAAATCTGATGGGCCCATTCGTTTCCTCGGCCAAAATTACTAAAGACACAAATATATGAATTCCGATTTTCCACCCGCGCGCGAAATAAATTCACCGTTTCCAGACTTTTGGACCACCCTGTATGTGTTATAACTGTTTTGACATTGCGATCTCACATTAGATTTTCTTTGGTATGAATTAGATCATTAAGGAGTTCACACCCTTAAATGCAGTAATAAATAGTTTTTCTGCATTCAGATTGAGACATTTCCATTTTTGGACTAACATCCATAAGCATTTTCATTAGAATAATGTTATAGTTTATTCTACTATATATTATATTATTATATTTATGTTATAGTTTATTCACTCCATATTCCAAAATTTAGTAGCATCGAGGAGCATGTATTTAAGTTCAGTTCGTTAGTACAATTGTTTAAAGGACTTGGTTTGATATGTAGTAATTTAGGTCCCGTACCGTTCGATTTGTTGCATACCTGTAGAATCCTTATTCGGTACAACATGCAACATTTTCTTGAACGATAGTTACATTCTACATCCTTACATTCTGTTTTGTTTTTGCATTTCTAGGACAAAGGTGTGAAATGGAAGGGTACTAATTGTAAAACTAACTTATTCCACTAACTAAATAGCCAATAATCAATGCTTTATGGTCGAGGTTTTCAGGTCTTTCCCCTAACTAAATTTGTGGTGTCTAGGAAAAAATCGTTTGCTTAGATATGCCCAAATCACTGAAGGTTTTGTATCGAAAGATGAAATACCTGCCGGAGAACAGGATATTGTGAGAGATAATGACAAAAATTCTGAATGCAGCATACCAAGTCTTTCATCGCTTATTCTGTACGAATTTCATTGATCGTTCCTGTACTAAACCCGAGGATATTCACTTGAAAGCGAAACGAAATCCTCCTATGACGACAAATGGCATATCGGCGCATCGAAAATGTGTCACATTGGTTGCGAAAAGAAATAAATTTGAATACCGAAGCGTAACATGTCCAATATATAAATTGACAGCAGTAGCTCCCAGATGAACATGTTTAATAGGGACTTGTGGTATTCAAAGTTATCGATTGTTCTTCTTCCTCGGTAGTGCCTTGCCTCGTCATGTTCCCACACATTGGCATCGAATGCAATTGGTGTTGTTTCTGCATTTTGGTTATTTTGCTTTGGTTTTGGTTTTCTTATTCACATTCGTAGTGACATTTTGAGTGATGGACATAATACCCAACAATGCATTTCCATAACGGCATCGATAAAAATGTTTTGACCAAGGACTCGTTACGGCTAGGAATATGTTTATCATCGTCCTTAATGCAAATATGCTAAGTGGCTGGTTGAGTATATCATTCTTTGGATATTGCCGTGCCGTGACATATTGTGTGCGTGATCCTTTCGAAGTACGTTGTCACTTTATAAAAATGGTAGGAAAAGTTTATTGAAGCTACCATTACTCACGACTCTTTGTCCTCATCCCCTAGCAGGCCATTACTGGCATGAATCACTTGTGTGTCATTCCATGTGGTAACACTTAGTCCTAGTTGCATGGTATTTAGACGGATTTGAGCTGGAGCTTCCCGTTCGCGGACTCGCTTTCGTTTGTCGCATTTACATGCATAAATGCGAATAACTTAATTATACGTTGCGTGTGACAGAGATATTGATTAAACAGTGAGCACTTAGTCAAATGCGTGCATATGAGGTTGTTGAGAGCGATTAAAGTATAGACAGGCTACTCATTGCAGCATGCTGGGCTAATGCCGCGGAATCAGCCAGGAGCATTTAGTTGGGAGGAGTTGGTTTGAGGTACCGTGCATGAAATAATTTTTAAACAAACACTGCTGGGTTAACGATATAATTAGCGAAAATAAATGACATTGTTGATTCTGATTGGAAATCTGAACTAAAATTTCTTTTGGGGAACAATTAAAACGAAGTATTATGGTCTGCCTTGGTTTTAGTATCTGGACGTTTCCAAGTGCGTCTCTAAGCCATACATCACGAAACGTTGGCAACACGCATTCTCTTAAACCAGGAATAATCAAAGAAACAACGCTGGTAACGCACAAACAATATACTTAGGTACAATGAATATGTGGATCATGGTCTACGTATCTGTGCATATAAATTTCTATTTTACGATTGTAATATTTCGAGACATGCAACTTTAATTGGTAGCACATTGCCATTCTTTTCGGGTCTTCCTTCTTGCATTTACGTACGCTGATTCATGCAGTTGAAACATTCTCTCAGTCCTTTTATCATTCTTATGATACTAACGTATCATGCGGAGTCAACAGATTTGAAATATTCAACTCATCTTCCAACATTTCAATCAGAAAATTTTCACAAAATGGCATATATACTATATTAATGAAAAAATTTCCGCATGAGTCATAATCCATTACTACCGCGGAAAGATGAGTAACTCCTATAGTCCTTCTAAAGTCAGAGACAATGCACCGAACATCAACTTAAGCACAGCAATGAAATTCCAACTACGAGGTAGTATTCAACAATACGGAAGCGATTTTTCAGGATTCTTCCTCGAATATATGCTCGACAAGGATTTAAACTGATGGTGGGAATTAACTTGTTTCACGGTTATTATCTTTTCGACAATGATGATAATGATGATGATGAGTTAAATACAGTATCTGTTGTTTAGGATTTTACCGCCGTCACAAGTATGTTTCCAGGAATCCAAAAAAAATTTGTCATTTCAGTAATTTTTCATGTACTTAAACCATGTAGGGAAAAGTTTAATACTTAATCTTCGTTTCCTCGGTATTTTTGCGTCTTTACAACTTTGTTTTCAATTTCTTTAGTTTTCGGAGAAATACGGAAATCCATTTTTAAGAAAAATATATGAATATATTTGTTTTGGGATATGTAAACACACTGAGGATGGGAACTTATTTCTCCCTTAATATATATAAGGTTAACCATAAATAATTTTGCGTCTTTTTTCCGGAAAATTAAAGAAATGAAAAACGAAGTTTAATACTTGAATGCTGTTCGATTAAGATGCTGTTAGATTGATTTTATTTATTTAATTTATTTCTAACATATAATTTGTGTTATTTAATGCACATTTTTCTATCATATATTTTACTTTTTTTTATTTATTTCAAACATAAAAATCCAAAAGAAAAGTCTACTTAGTAGTTAGTACTTAGTTAGAAATCCAAAGGTATATATATTCTGCACTCTGCCAATGAACAAAAGCTTCCTTTAATACACATCGAAAAATAATTAGAAATACTTGTTAACGCAAGTCTACTCTTTTCTGTAACATCTAGTCAGCTGGTCCAAGCACGACTTCGAGCGAATAGGCGAGCTCTCTGTAAAACGTAAAGTGAGAAAGATATTTCAATCAAAGGTCAAATTCAATACGATGCTCCTCATAATAAAGGGCATCTTGAACCGAATCGAATTAAGAGGAAGAAGACCATTCTCTCAGTAATACGTCTGCTATCCATATGTCTCTGCTTAAAGAAGGTTTCCTTGATTTAGACCTGATTTTGTCCAAGCGGAGATTACGTAGCCAACCATTCCAGGCTAGGTTTTCGATATGACAGCACATGTTTCTAGTTAATCATTCAGTCGCCTTGTGCCTCTGGAAAGGACTTTCGCCTCCAGACTAAACAATTGTTTTACTCTTCTCATCGTCGCTATAATTACCATATTCAGAATACGCAAAACTATCATCACTGAATAAAAGATTGTCAAAAAATGTTAAAGCCTTGAGAAAGCTTCCTTGAAATCGTTCTCACTGTCATTCTAACATCAACTTTGATGCTTAACTGAAGCTTATGCCAAATAGATTCAGAGTAAACAAACCATAGTGTTGTAGGCTTAAGATTGGAAAAGATAATTTGTTAAATAAACTTCCAAAAGTGCATGCTGGAAAAGAAATCCTATGAAATGTTCAATATTCACGTATAAAATGGGTATAAATATGGTAAATAATAATAATAATAGGTTAACTATGTTTAGCATGACACAGTAGAGTCAGCCTACTGTGATGGTTGTCTGCCGCTTGAACTATTCTTCATAAAAAAGGATAGCAAAAGTAAATGTCCGGACTTAACTGATATATTAACTGACATATGAGTTAAAAATTGATCAACCCACAGCACTGAATGAGTCTCAGTTCAATGATATTTGATAAATTTCAAATTTGAGTTCCATCGTCTGCCTGCAAAATCAAATATGGGCAGCAGTTATATGGTTTCTAATGAGTAGAGCAATATCCTGTGTACCTGATCAAAAGAGAACAAGTCATTATTATATTCTATCTGTGATGTTATTCTATTTATTTGTTTTGATAGTCTTGAAGGACTATGTGAAAGGTCACAGCTTGCGCTTTAAGACGATGCATAGGCAGCCAAATTTAAAAACTATGCAAATTGGTATCCAAAGCCCATATTTGGGGTCATATAGAATATAGAATATGTATAGAATATAGATATATATCACACATGATATCTGTAGAATATCGTGTTTGCTGGCTACTTAGACTTGAGCTGTTCGAGGAAACTTTCCCTACTACTTTAGTTATTTAGTGGCACCAGTCATTTGATAAGCAGTTCAGCAATCGAAAACATAGGCTATGCATGACAATACGCCATATGTCGAACCGGATGAACCCTTGTGGACACTTGCTGACATTCTCAGAAACAAAAGAGTCCCCAACTTGTACTCCATCAGTTCCAATCGAATTTCTATTGAGTTAAAACGGACAGCGAACAAGATAGGCCTGCTGACAACCTTTTGGTTCTGTTAACCTTCAACTTCGTTTACCTAAGCCTTGTAGTCATACTACAAGCATATTCATATTCGCTCTTTTATATCTATTGAAATGATTATGTTCCAAGTGTTAATATATGCTCATTTTTTCGTACGCAACAAATAGAAATTCCTTGTTCAAGAGCATGTTTTATCGCAACCTTAGAGCCTTTGATAGTTACAATATCGGACGTCTTCCTGGAAGTGCAAAATTTTTCGAAACTTTCGAAAACGAGCTGATTTGTATGCATCATCTAAAATGTTCTATGCTAAAATACTAAACTCGACGTTGATTTAACTATTCTATTGTATTTTCATTTTCTTCCCAGTGGGTTGGAAACTGGGTATTTGAAGGAAACGCTTAGTGAGTAAGTATTCGGAAATACGGACTGTTACTTTGGGGCTCTGTTCCTCTTAGAAAATTTTAAGAAAATCCAGTAAACATTTTTATGATTTTAGTATCTTACTGATCTGATATATGCACATGTTTCTTATTTTTATTACTGGTATTGGGAATCTTGTAATAATAATTTACATTGGACCCTCTTACACTCACTCATTGATAGCTATTCCACCCCCAATAAGCTCATTGGGTGATCGCCAAAGATGAGAGCTTCGCAGCTACCAGTCATCTGAGTTTACCCACAGGGTAGAGTTTCACGGAGCAAGTTACAAATATACTCCCTTACTGTTCCAATGTCCAATGTGTCCAATAAGCACAGACTCTAAGTATTGAACTAAGAACCTGGTACTATTTTTTTTTATTAAGCATCGAGATTGCAGGAGTGGCGGCTATCATCACGTTCACTATAATCGTTAATCGTTATAATCGTTTAAGCCCAGCGATAGGGAGTGAATTTGTATCTACTAGATTCGCTCAACTAGCCTCTACCATGATTTCCACTGCAATCGTTGTTGTAAACCGTGTAATACTCGTTGGACTTCGAAGGTCTTCAACTTTCACATTGACAGGTGTGGAATAGAGCTATTCTTGACACAGTAAAAATTGAGGGCAGGGCACAGGGTCTGGATGAATGATTACCAGATGCTTCGCAATAATGAAGACAGGGGACCGCCATTCTTGTCCGAGCCAATCTTTCAGTACACCAAATCAGCCGCCAAACTTAATGTCGAAAAGGGGAGCCATTTCAATGCCAGACACGAGCACTGCACCCTAACGTGTGCCATCATCAACGTGGGCGTCCCAACTTTCCCAAGAGACAGTTCTTTCCTTGATAACTTTATTATATTAAGCGACCTTTTAACAGGAACTTATCTCTCTTATGAATCTATTACTATCCCATCATTGTCTGACCACTACGGGCTCCTACTTAGTATTACCCTTACCCTTACCCTAACCAAAGTCCTGCTCCAACATGTCCCGAATGATTTAGATCATATTCCTATGTCCAGTAGTCAGAATCCAGGAAGATCTAGAATGCCTCATGCCACCAAAACGACCAGATAACCGTATACTGAGCAACTCAGAAATCAATCGTCAAATCTTTACCCTTTCCAACTCTATCATTAAAAGTTTAAAGCTATACGCTCCGCTCCAGAAATGCGGAAACCAGCTTTATCGCTGTCTCTCTCAAGAAACACTTTACTTGATCAAAAAACGCAAAAGCATGTTACAAAGGCTAAAGCGTTCTTTTCATCGACATGACAATAGGATCAACGAAGAATATACTTCATTCGAAATTCACGTTACCGCGTTATCTAATGATATGAAACTTATGAGCACTATAAAAGTGACGCAACTCACTTAAACTATCATCAGACGTTTTCAAGAAAGTTCACATCTTTACCAGCCCTCATTCCACTATATTAAAAACAGGCAGAGACCTTTTTAATTTTGAAAACAGATCCATTGCTTCCCCTGGTGTCAAAGCTTATCTCTGCGAAGCGTTCGACGGTCACCGATACCGAGAACGCTCTTTTGCAAATCAAATCCTTAATGGAAACGCTACAAAGGAAGTGAGGAACATCAGTAAAAGTTACCAGGGATTCTACCGCGCAATATTTTCAGAAATAAATAGAGCCTCTTCACCACATCACAAAATCTTCGGTGCCCGCTTCACTATCATACCCGAATTGGAGAACATTGATGCTGAACTAAACATCAAAAAATCCCACCGCCTGGATGGCATACCTAATATAGTTCTCAATATGTCTAATTATTATTAGGTATGTTAATGAATATATATATAATAATAATATATAATATATTATTATATATTATTATTATATATATATTCTCAATATATCTAATTATTCTAATATGGCCCTCCTATCTTCCCAATTCTTACAATAACATGCAAGAATTGCATAAACAACGGGTATTTCGGGAAAAATTATCGGGATTTTTATAAATTAATTAGCGGGAAATTAAGCCAACTAATCCCCATCCCGGTACAACGATGAAATCCATAATATTCGTCCAATATCCTTGTTGTCAAATCTGGACAAAGTCCTGTGGGCAAAGTCCAAGTGGAAAAAGTCATTCTCACTAGCTTCAAACCCTCCTATTGTTCTCTCATCTCAGAATTCAAATTAGGATTTGAGTCGGCAAAGTCGGCCGATAAAACCATTATCACTCCCCACAATAGGGTCACACGCAATCTTGAAAATAAAAATTGCACAGTAGGATGCGCATTGTATCTGCAGAGGGCGTTTAACTCTGTTAGGGTTCATGGCCTGATATTCAAACTAATATCAGCTTCCTGTCCAATAGCCCTATTCCGTATCCTATCTAGCTTCCTACAGGATGGATTTACTGTGATTAGAATTGCTCAAGAACTGTTCCGACATTTCCCAACCCTATTCGGAGTCCCACATGGATCTATACGTGGCCCATCACTATTTAATATTTTCTATATGACATCCCGAGACCACGTGCACAAATCTTGTTCCATGATCCTCTAATCGCTATTCCTAATGGTAACATGGAGGCCATCATGTATGCTGACAACATAATAGGAACTGCAGAACATGCTTTCCTTTCTGAGGCGCAAACTTAGCTGCAAATGGCAATCGGCACAGTGGCACTATATCTCAATGAGTCCAGCCTTCCCATCAACGTGGACAAATGTGAAGGATATCGATTGACACTGACTAAAAGTAGGCTCTTACAGGTACACACCGAAAGAGAATCAATGGCTTTAAAGGAAACCATTAAATATCTGGGTGCTAATTTCCCAAAGAAATGTAAAACGAACCCACACGCTAGAAAAGCTTTATACAAAGCCAAATCTGCAGCTTTACTAGCTTCGCCGCTTTCCTCGAAATATGTCCAACTAAATTTCAAAGTCCTTATATACAAAACGTTAATAAGCGTATTCCTCCTCAACTTGGCTCACCATATCCCCAGCAGCATCTGAAGAGCTGGAAATTTTTGTCAAAAGAATTCTTGAGGATGACGTTCCTGACACAACGGATATAACCGAGCTGTCAGTAACACTTTCACGAACTGCTTCGATATTTTACCTAAAACGACCAGATGAAAAACGCCCAGAGCACTGGAAACCCATTGATACAATCTTCTGAAATTTTATAATTACTTTATTGAAATTAGTACATATTTTGCCGGAAAATTGCAAACCGTAGCTACAAAACTTTCATTACTTAAAAATATTGCTCCACAAGAAAAACGTATTCTTCTGTGTAGTTCTGCATTGTAACAAATCCGAAACTGCCAACCATTTGAGTGTTTACATTTTTTTCTGGCCGCACTTTACCGCATAATTTGCGGGTAATTCAAATCTTGCGTGACATAGGAGATATCCTTTACATAACAAACGTAGATTCTAGATTGATAGTAGATTAGTTCTATATAAGTAGAATGAAACTATAAAACCCCTTTTGGTTGTCTACTTATGAAAATGAACTGCAATCCATTTGATTGCAATAATTTATCTTACATGAAAAATTACTAACTGCAAAAATTAACACTGAAACTTCATTAGACTTTCAACGTCAATTATTGAACTTTTTATATCCCTAAGGGGAGAATGAAGCAACTGTTAGTGAACTCATATTTTTAATGTGTGCTGCAAAAGATTGAAATTCAGAGTATTATGAAGACTACACAGACATGTCAAATAGCAACACTTAAAAACAGCTCATCCCTTAAGTACCGTTTAATAATACATGGTAGATTTTATTTGTTTTATCATGTGTATTCTCTGCAACCCTTCTGCCGGAAAATGAGGCACACACATATTTTTATAAACACGATAACTATATATGTACATGCATGCATAAGAACGCACGAGACAACATGCTAACATTAACCGAAAAACGGAAGTAATGTGGCACAAGAGGAATTTCAGAATGTTCAGGACGATTTGTCTATGCAATACTAAAATGCTTCTACAACAAGCGATACGATTATATATATTATCCTGTACATATGTACAAAAAGAGAACAAACTGAGCAGAGTCATATGTGGCATATTAGCAGCTAGTCAGCAAAATCATCCTGGGTCCTTGGGCAACTATTCCATTCATTTTAATATTATCAAGATTGTTTGTTGTGAGTTTTGAAAGGGAATATTAGGAAGGATGAAAATAGTGAGTTTAGATTAAAATATTGTTTGATTATTTCGGTTTCAGACATATTTACTTAGTACAATCACAGGAATTAGTTGTTGGCGCTGCATGCTTTATTCTATAAAACAAAATTCTTGTAGAGTGGAAAGGAATGGTCACCAAAAGAAGATCATTAAGTCGGGAACATCGAATGAATAACAATGAAATTAAGGTTTCTTAGCATACAATTGTCGGAAGATTTCCCACATACATGAATAAAATAATATATAATTAATAAGAGCTGGAACTTTCTTACATATTTCAAAATGAACGAGAAAGTTCAGCAACGACAATTTTTCGTTGTAAATGCAAATTTACAGTTGAAGATTTTTCTCCATCTAAGGATTCATCTTTGGATATGATGCAATTTAACCACTTAACTCCCTCGTGTCTGTGACTGTTTTTCTGCCCATTGGGATCAACTGCATTTACCCTGATTGATTTGTAGTGCCGAAGCCGAGTCCAACTTCAAATATTTTCCTTGCTAGGAATGTTTCGCAATGCTTGCGTAGTAGTCTCAGAATTCCCAGAACACCTTCAAGGCTCATATGCTTATATCCAATTAATCTAAGTGCTCATTTTCGTATGCAGTTAACAATTTTATTATCAATAATTTGATTATTAAGACTCGTACTGCAGCCAGAAAATACCACAATGGAAAATGAAGTCCAACCCTTAGGGAAAAGACTTGTATTATACTTTGTAGCTCATTTCTGTTTTTGTCTTCTGGGGGAGTCGCCCTTAATTCTACACAGAAATACAACAGAATATCTAGTCGCCGAGTCCACCATGGGATCGGTGGGGATATATAAATTTGAGCACAATTTCCCAGTAGCAAAGCGATTTCTTCACATATTGGTGGAGCAGAACTCTTTGAAAAAATATCTTAAAAAAAAATTTTGTTGGATAAGCCTCAGATTCAAAAGCCGACACGATTCTCCTAAATTGAATGCTACTTTGAAACAATTTTTCAATGGAAAAGGATCACGCTTTTGTATTAGGTCTGGAGTCTACCTCCTGATCTCTACTATGCCTTCAGAAAAAAATCCTGTTTGAAGTAAAAAAAATCGTTTATGGCAACGTTTCACCTAGCTAACGATTATTTTTAAAAAATTCTTTGAACGAAACGTCATGAATAAGGCTGGAAGGCGATCTTGAACTGAATCATGATTTGATAAAGTTAGTGAAAGTTATATAAAGTTTGCTATTTGATAGGGTAGAACTTAGAAGAAGACAGTTATAAGACTAATTTGACCGCTGTACTGAGGAGTTGTTGGTTGCCACGCACCTACCACTTTCGGGTATCCAGAAAATTTTTTTGAATCTAGAATGTCTCCTAGAAATTTCTGTTTCACCGGGGGTTTGATCCCTTGCCAGGACTAGTGTCAAGGAGTGTCTAGTGGGTAGCAATAGTGAAACGCAAGTTTTGGGTTTAGAGCTTATCAAAAAATTGATAAGATTAAATTATATAATCTAATCATAAATGACTAAAACTCCAAATATTATTAAGTTGATCCAATCACGAAACTTTTTCACCAAACTGTTTTGTCGTCTTCGATATATTTGGAACTAACTAGGAATAATTTAAGCATAGCAAAAAGTGTTTTGGTTTTGGTATTGTCCTTGCATATGGTAATTCAAGCAAGAATTCTCAAAAATTATGAAATGATAATTATGTCATCTTGAAATGACAAAAATAACACACACATGAATATAAGGTTCATCGAATCAATCGTCAGAAAATAAAAATTCAACAATTAGATAGTCATCCGCAATACAGAATGAAATACAGCACACTAACGAGGAAGAATAGAAACAATGAACGAAACACAATATGCGAAACAACTGGAAACAGACAAAAAAAGCTTAGACTAGAAGTAGATAAAGAGGCGGACAGGAAAGTATAGACAATGTACAGGGTTTAAATATCAAAGAAATTTTGTAAAAAGTACATAGTAAGTAAAAGTTGCTTTCAACCAACCAATAGACACAAGCCAGCAGGACCTGGAAAATGTAGGACATAAGATTCTGAAACTGAAAACAATTTTAACGGAAATATATGTAAAATAGACGCAACAACAGAGTCAACATTCACAAACCACATATCTCCCAATAAATTTAACGCACCAAACCCCCTCCCCCACTCCCTTAAAACAAACGGTCAAGTTACTAAATGTATAAAGTGAAGGACGGAACGCAAAGTGTGCTTCAAAGGTTTGGAAATTCACGTTGGCAACGCTATTCAATGCTGCGTTTGGTGACAGCTGTCACGCGCTTGATGGTTTGGTTTGTCATTTTATCATAAATAGGTTGACGCGTGAGCGAATCCTACAGAGTGGATTTATAGTTTTATTTCGACAGTACAAAAAAAATTCTGTTCGAAAAACTCGTCACGCACTCTATCAATTTTATGGCCGAAATAATCGTCCATCAGAACAATTGATTAGACTGACTTTGGATCTATTCTGGAACCACGTTTAGTCCCAATAATAATGCGTATCCTCCCAGAAAATGAAAAAAGCGTAATGAAAAATCAATTGGACCTGTAGAGCCTAGTATCGATGGAGACCAAAGTTAACCTTTTCTATTTCGTACCAACAATTAAACTAGCGTTCATCCACAATATGGAATATTTTACAAAAGGATCTTGGTTTGCGGGCTTACGGAACCCAACTCGTGCAGGGTTTGGACCAAACGAAAATTGATGCAGATCGCAAATTTCATAAAAAATTTTTATAATTAAGAATTTTATTTAGCGATCAGACTCGTTTATAGTTGAATGCCTGCGTCAAAAAACAAAATTATCGCATTTGGAGTCAGGAGCAACTAGAGATGGTTATCCAAACACTGTCACATCCACAGAAAGTTAATGTTTAATGTTTTATGGGCCGGTGGAATCATTGGTTCATATGTCTTCACAAATGGTGCTTGGCGTAACATTACAGTGATGACCACAATAGAGCCATTCCGGAATTCACTCGCCGTGAAACACAGGACCTCTGCTTTTAAGAAGATTTTGCGACATGTCAGACAGTACGTGCAACCACTGAATTATTGAAAGAAATGTTTGACTTGACCTGCAAGATCTTGCAATTTGACACTGGCGAACAATTTTTTATGAGGATCCGTCGAACCCCTCGTAAACACCGACAGCTCCGACTGATTTCACCCTTGGTAAGGCAATATTCGCATCAATATAGGCGAGATACGGCCCAAATTATTCGTTACCTATCCTTAATCATATTTAAATAAAAATGGCAAAAAGATATCCTTCTGACAAAACATGGCAATTCATGGCAATCAAAACAATTTGTCCGTATTATATTTCATTTCAAAAAAGCTCGCTTTACAAGAGCTATTGGAGTTCACAGACAAGAAAATTGATGAAAAATTAGAATTTAACATTTATAAGTTTATTCATATAGAATCCTCAAATTTTGAAAATAAACCACAAAACAGATATAACGATAGTAAAAGATACTTTCATCTACGGGATTAAACCATAAAAAGTGCTCCAAATTGAAACAAAGAACTTATTCCTATCGATTTATGCAAAAATTGCTGTGATACCACCTGAAAATATTGACACGAAATTCCTGTCACAACGATACTAGACAAATTCTAAAAAATCAACCACATTCTGATGTAATTGCTGAGCAAGGCTTACCTCTGTATTGTCTCTGTCTAGCCAGCAGCCAGCAACCGAGACTGGTTCTAGGAGGATCTCCAGATTGTGTTTAAGATCTGTAAACTCAAAAACCGAGTAACTACTATACTTCTCTCACCTTCTTGAACACGCTACACAATGGCTCAACACAACTAACAATTTGACGAAGATATTCCTGCAGTGGTAGATAACAAAATACAAAATTGACTTCAAAAAAGTTCTTGATGTATCAGATGTTCCACATTGCCAATAGATTGCTCCTATAACCAGGGCTAAACTTAAAGTTCCTTGACGTAAAATGGAGAATCTTCCTAATGGTAGTAATCTCAAGTATTGACAGAGCACGGTCTCCTAACTGTGTATTTTGTGCAGGGGAACCGGATGACGCCTGTCATACATTCTTCTACTGCAAAACGTGGTGCCAGCAGCGACAGGTCCTACTCAGCGAAATTGGAGAGCTCTGTGCGTAAACTTTCGTCGGAGTAATGCTGAAAACAGTTGACAATTGGAATCGCGTGGCGCAATATGCTCGGGCAGTGCTGATATTGAAAAAAGTTTTATTGGAGCGCTGGAAGGCATCGGGGATGGATGGATCTCTTTTCTAGCACTTCCTTCCTCCCCCATCCTTCCCGTTAGAGAAGAGATTCCCATAATCCGAAGGCGCCTCTAGGCGTAGGAACACAAGGCCTAGTCCGAAGTAATATGTCAAACGGTTCCAGGCTAGGTTCTCAGGTTGACAGGGGATGTGTTTAACGGGTAGTCCAAAAGCATTTTGCGTCTGGGAGTCCCACACTCAGGGCGTAAACAGCCTTCACCTCCCTCCCACAAAAAAATGGTAGTAATCTTGATGCTTTATTTAAAAAAATTTCTGCGCGCAAAGTATTTATATTCCTTCTACTAATTCAATTCGATAATAGAAAACTAGATTCAAAGAAACAGATTGGAAGTCCAAAAACTTAAGATAGACCACTTCACATTCCGATTTCCACTTGACAATTGACGACTGTTGCGTGGCTAGCAAGAGAAATATTACTTATGGTGAAATAGACTATCACCTGTTAATCTTTGTACCTTTGATGACAGACGTCATAGAGCATTATGTTCACAGGACTTATCCAAAAAACAATATTCAAATAACCTAAGTCAATAAGGAGCTCTCTCCTCGTTCGCATCAAATATATTTAGACGTTACTACAGGTCTTAAACCACCGTATACTACTATCTGAAAACTTATGCATCCGTAAACATTGAGAAACCTCATCCGGCAGAAAAGGATTACTATATATTTAACAGATCAAGATCTGGGACGAAAGCCAGAACACAGAGAGTACTTGAACGCAAATAAACTATCTTTTTCGGGGAAATCAAGTACATAAGTACCTTTCCTGGACCAAATGGTTCTGAAGCTGTTCAGCTGTTGGCACGCTAGGATCTATTTGGTGACGGATGAAGATAAGATGTTTTGTGTTCCTCAAACTCAGTTGATTCAATACATCAGTTGCGGGCAAGCAAAGGACGAGAGGGCATCACGAAAATTGTTGGGTCTACGGTTAAAAATTTCGCGCTGTCCACACCCGTTGGGCTCTTTTTGAACATAAAAATTTTTTCCCGGATAATCATCAAAGGTTTTATTTCCTCTCATATGAATAACTATGTCACATGCTTACATAGTTTGAACTATGTCACATCACATGATTTCTTAACCTCAAGGAATCATCTGATGTTGATGGAATCTTTGTACTCCGTAGTTTCTCTATGACGTTTCCCTATGATGTTTCCCTAAAGACGTGCAGTAGTTCCTAGAAGCACCCATCCAATGCCACAAGCCACCGCCGAATCAATTTCCAGCGAAATTTCAAGAAAATGTTTGAAAAGACGATGAATTGACATCTTAAGGAGGAACAGAAGAAAAATGAGCAATTGTCAAATGAAGTATCTCTGATTCAGAAGAAAGCACTCGACCTTTGACTTAGTGACGAAATTGTATATCATAGAAGGTCAACGGCACTACGTGAACACGTCCTGATTTTCTGAATACTTTTCGAGAAATTGTTTATCAATACAGACGACAGTATTCCCTCAGGTCACCGCATCCACAGTTTATACAATCTACATCAACACACTTTTGAACAATTTTGATTTAAAACATTATGGGATTGGTCTTAATTTGCATTCACTGACAATCTTATCGTTTATACCGCAATTAAAAAGGAGCCAAAAGCTTACGCATACCTCCAAAGTATGAAAGTACGTGTAAGAGGACAAAAAGGCTCTAGGTGAAGAGCCTCTTGTGAAGAATACAAAGGGGTTCTAAGACGATGGATGGGTTTCCACAAACTTGTCAATGAAGACAGCCCAAAACTAAAGAGTTTAAGATTACTGAAAGGACAGCTATTTCTTGAAATTACTTGTCCCTTATATATTTTTTCCACCAAGTTTGGTGGAAAAGGGAACAATTCGCCCCGCGAAAAACACTGCTTACATCAGATTATTCTGGTTGACGACGTCTTACGCCAAACAAAAATGCGCCTTTAATCACGCAGCTACTATCACGGTCCATTGGACGTCTTCTGCGTTTTCCCTCGATGTCCCGCATGACTCAGGGAAAGAGCAAAGAGTCTGAAAAAAGTCCAATAAATGAACAGTTGGATTGAGGGGCGAAGAGTGATAAGGCAACTTAACATCCTTGCCAGCCGCTAAATATGACACGGTCCATTTAACTTTTCAAAAATTAGCGATGTCTAGCCACATGCCGAAGATGCTTGCCTTCAAGAATATCCACACAAAAAGTTTCAATCACTGTCAGTTTTAAGAGCACGACCCTCATATGGACCACAATAGGGCAGTCAAAAAGTAGGTGTGCATGCCTTTGACCTTTGAGTTGCTCTGGCCTAGTACAGAGGTTGAGAGTCCTTGATTTGCTATTAGGTGATCTTGTGTATGGTCTCCAGGATGTTCTCATAGCACCACGTTTGACCACCTGTTACCATATTGTGGCATACCCCGACTAAACGATGCCCGCGAGATAATTTTCCCCTTTTTCTCATTCTTGCGCAAGCTTTCAAAGCACTCGCATCAAATATTCTCGCTCAAGCTTTTAAAGCAATTGCATTAAATGTATTTTTTTAAGAAGCTAACCATCGTCTTTGAATCATCACGACTCGGTATTCTTCACATATTACCAAGAAAATTTGGTTTTTCTCGGATTCGTTTCCAAACCACTAGGGAAATTCACGTACGTTTCGACTGTAGTTCATCTGTCAGGACTCTTGGCACAAACTAGACATACGCTCGAAACATTCGAAATCTCTAGAGGATTTTTGTGGAGGATCGTTTGTCTACCGAACGGAGTTAAGGATCGGCTTTAATGAGGTCACATTTTCCTTGCATTAATCCTTGAAGTTGACGGGAAACTTGCGTGCATTGTGAGCTTCCGGCTTTCTTGAAGCTGGTCGCACAATTCGGGCACTTTTTAGCAGCTCTTGGCAGTACATTGTAGGGTCCTTAATCATTTCAAGTTTTAAGCAGAAATTAATAGTGTAAGGCTTCTCGCAATATTTCGTCATGGCGAATTTCCACTACGTTTTTTGGTAATATTTTATGAAAAACGGTGTGCTTACTCTTCGCTTGCTCTGAGGCAACTGGAAAAAAAAATTTTTTTCATAAGGAGCCCTATACAGTGAACAAGTAAACTAAATCCAACCGCCACACGCTTTGCGCACCTGAAATTCACCACTACTCCTTTTTGATCCTCAAATGAAATATAATTGACTGCTGTCCAAATGCATCGGACTTCGGCAAGGATGTCTGGATAACAAACGGACATCTGATTATATCGAACGACTGGATAACAAACGGTTGGAAATTGTAAGCAGGAAGTTCAAATCATCTTAAACTCGAATTAGTCATTCCATTTACAGAATGATCTGATGAAAATTAAAAATATAATTGTAACGACAGATATTGAAATGTCTTAAACTCATCTTTACATGACCATAGCTGACAAGTTCTTTTAATTGAGAGATTATAAAATAAGTTCAGAAATTGTTTGGCTTGAAGCAACCCATTTGCAATATCAAAAGAATTTCACAGAAACACACTTCCTGCGAAAGCTTCCTTATCAACAGATTCTGACACTTTACTAAGGAAAACAAATGAGCTCGTATTTAATACTAGCATCCTCTTCAGCAAGTGATAGGTATCGAGTTGCGGCATAGAAAATATCAACATCAAGTCCACTCCTTTCGGGCCGATTATTCTTGAGATGTTGTAGTAAATGGAGTCGAAGTCCACTTGTGTGCATGCTACAACGTCGATAGCAATAATGTAATAAAGCGGTAATAAATCAACTTAATTAACTGAAAATCAATACATAAATTATTCCACGGCAATACAATCCAATCCAATTGGGTGTTGCTACCATTCCGCATGGAGTTGAAATTCCGAAAAGGAAGAATCTTCTCAAGGCTCCCAGTTGCAATTGCTTTGATGGCTTCAATATCGCAAGATTTTCACCTTTGAAAATTACTTTGTAATATTGAAATTTCACGTTTGATAGTTCAGTTGCTGGACTCCAACTTACAGTGATACGAATTAATCAGTCGATGATCCTGTTTCCATTCGTTAGGAAGCAAGACATTTAACTAAAGGTTAATTTAACTAAAGGTTAAATGTCTGGAATTTTTTCCAAAGGAATCCTTTCAAAACGTGCGGTGAACGTGGGTAAAAATTATGTTTGGCTCTTCAAGTGTGATTTTCAATCTTTTAATGAAATCCATGGGGAAAAAATATGATTGGGAGAATGAATATTAACTAAAATTAAAATTTAATGATCAGTAATAGAATGTTTATCAAACCAGCAGCTACGTTAATGAATGCAGAAACATCAGCCATTTCACTTTCAAGCAATTAAGATCAAGCAGCGATAGTCGACGATTTCTGGCGGTCAATGTATGAAAGACGTCAAAGATTCGATCCAATTGTATCTCTTTCGCAGATAGTGGAGCGACCATTCAAGCTTCTGACAATTTCCACGGCTAGTCAAATCACAAACACAGAGCAGATACGTATAAAAGCAGGTACCAGGTGGGTTCTAACAAGTCCAAAGTATAATAAGGATTATCATATGTTGAGAAGCCGTTCCGAACATATCGTCCAAATATCACATACATATCTGCGAGAATTCGAGGGGCTATGCAATTAAAATGAAATTACTCTTCTTCATTCGAAAGGCGATATCTATTCTGAATGGATTACCGTCGCGATCGTAGTTTCCCTAGAAGGACTTGCGCCGACCGCAAATATGGGCTCAAAGACGAGCGCGGACAGACAGACATGGTTGAAGAATTAATGCATTCTGTCCATCGTTCGCGTTCCTACATACGATCGGTTCGAGACAATGACGGAGCATCGGGAGAACACCAACTTCATTTAGTCGCTCCAGTTGTTTTGTTCGCTGCCTGCAGCTTAAGGAGCTTCAATTTCATCCAGGCCACATTTCTTGCGCTGACATCTATTTTCCTGCCCTACGGTAATTAATGTGTTCATAATTTTAATTACTTCTCCTCTATTTGATGATTAACTATATGCAATCCTTTAGTTTGAAATGGAGTCAGTGCGGAGGATGATGGAAGTGCATTAAAGGGTTGAATTAAAAGGGAAATGAAATGTTTCGATGTTTCCTCGGGACAATTGAAACATAGTTGAAAAAGGATTTTCCGTCAGCCAAATCATCTAAACTTACAATTCTCTGCGAGTACAACAAATGAACTGAATGGATTCCGAATGTTGCAGATGCCCAAGTTAACTAGAATCAACCCTACTGGTTTTATAGTAGAAAGAAACGTACCTTCATTTACAAACCGAGATGTCAAATGGACGTGAACAGGCGGATCCTCACAAGAAATTGCCGTTGTTACTTTTCACGAGTCTTAAATCTTAAGCACTTGACGTCGACTTGTGATATTTTGAAAACATAATACCATTATCACCCCACTAGATTTTCTGAGATAATTAACGTTGCTGGTGAAGATTTGTAGCGATGGTCAATTTAAAATCATGTTGACAAAATGATGAGAAAATATGAGTGGTCGTTACTCACAATTACTCTGAAGTAGGCAACCGAACCCTTCTTAAATGTTTTGAGTTAATTAGGGACATTTTTGAATTATGAGATTGCAGCCGAGTTAACATATTATTTGAGATGGAAGGTTGCAAGAGAAACGCTGGAATAATGAGCGACATGCAAACCAAACTAAGATATGATGAATGTAACAATTTTCATTGTGGAAGCAACATAGTAGTTTGTGTTTGTTTTTATTTATCGGATGTTTGTAAAAGTTCTGTCTGGTAATGCAAGGAGAGCACTTGAAGTTAGGACATAGAGCGCCTTCTTGTATACATTTTCCACTCGTTTATGGCATCCACTTATATTCCTGACAAAAGGTTAATTTATGTTTCAAGGCAGGAGGCAATAATTTTCAATTGTGGAATCTTTGATTAAAAGGGTTGCAGGATACGACTCTTAGTTTGCTATAACAAACAATGTAGAAAGCTAAGTGTGCGCTTGTGTTGACTAACAGGTTTGGGTTGAATTTTGCTCAAGAATACAACCTCAATAAAATATTGACAAAGAAATTCACGTTGCCGAATGTTTAGAACAATTTAAAACAAATAACCATTACATTATTTAATACAAGTAAATAAATCAATTCAATACACCCTTGTGCAAAGATCAAATCTAATATTAGGTGTATAAATATGAAATGCGGATTTTACTAACAGATGGCATAACCATTACATATGGTTTGTGTCGGGGATAACTAATGAGGCATTTTTGAGGGTAAACATCTGTCAACAAATTACAGTTTGTCATAGGTTTTGATTGTACAAACAAATTGTTTTTTTTTTTGCTTCAAAAATGTCGAATTACGTGCCAGAAAAATAGGTTTTGCGGGGAAGTCTAATAACCTTCTTTCATTTGAAGAAAACGGCAGCAGAAACTTATCGATTGTTATGGGGAGCGTATGGTGAACATACCCCAAGCCAAGACACTTGTGAACGATGGTTTAAAAGATTTAAAAGTGACGATTTCGATGTCAGCAACAAAGACCGTGGAAAACCACCAAAAAAATTCGAAGATACAGATTTGCAAGCATTATTGGATGAACACACAAACTGAAAAACAGTTGGCAGAAGCGTTGGAAGTTACTCAGGTAGCCATTTCACAATGTTTAAAAGCAATGGGAAAGACCCAAAAAGCTGGAAAATGGGTGCCGTATCAACTGCAAGAAAGAGACATCGAAAGGAGAAAACCCATTTGTGAAATTTTGCTTGCCAGACAGAAAAGAAAAGGTTTTTTTGCATCGGGTAGTTACTGCCAATGAAAAGTGAATTTATTTCGACAATCCCAACCGGAAAAAATCATGGGTAGACCCAGGCCAGCCATCAACATCACAACCAGTCCGAAATATTCATGCAAAGAAGACTTTCCTGTGTATTTGGTGTTTAGTAAGGGACCTTTGTATTACGAACTGCTGAAACCTGGTGAGACTATTACTGGCAAACGTTACCGACGACAACTGATCAAATTGAGCCGCGCACTTAAGGAAAAACGACCAGAATTTCACCAAAGACATGATAAAGTCATTTTTCAACATGACAATGCTCGGCCGCATATTACAATATCTGTCCAGAACTACTTGGGAAACATTAATTGGGAAGTTCTGCCCCACCCGCCGTATTCACCAGACTTGGCTCCTTCTGACTACTACTTGTTTCGATCAATGCAGCACGGACTTTCGGAACAGCACTTCCATTCTTACGAAGAAGTTAAAAATTGGCTTGATGAGTGGTTAGCATCAAAAAATGAGCAGTGGTACTGGGACGGAATCCATCAATGGACACAAAGATGGAAAAAAGTCGTGGCTAAGGATGGCCAATACTTTGATTATTGAATTCATACGTTCTGTTATTCAAATAAATGCATATTTCAAGCGGAAAAAAATTGCATTTCATATTTGTACTCCTATTTAAAGGGATGAAAGAACTTATGTGGCCGAACGTTCCGAGGAGCTTCTTTGAATTTATCTAAAGACCCATAAAAGCCCAAACCTCAAAGGATGACACGATAAGATTCCAGAAAAAGGTAAGACAGCACCGTATCCTGAAATAAAGTAATTCTGGAGCGTCTCACAGTGGATTAAAATGTGATGAAAACCTTAACTAGAATATTTTTGAATGGACGTTATAAGTTGGTGCACCACCTTTGCGTAAGAATCCAGTGACTGTTGGTTTCAGTAGGCGGTAAGTGCGGTATTTCTTTTTTCGCGCTGCATGATGATTATATTAAAGGTGAAGATTGTTACTAAAGTAAACTTTCTTCTCTATGCATTCACAAGCTTCGAAAGTTTCCTGAGTTTCCATTACCCATACGTGGATACTCCTGCGACTTATAGCAAGATGTCTTTCAGCTTGGAGACGATTCACTGGGTGTACATGACCCGAATTGCTTATTGCTTCTACATGTACGTTGCCTCCAGTTTTTACAGGTACAACACCTTATTAAATGCCTTTTCAAAAAAAATCAACACCTTACAGGGGCTTTATCTGTCCCTCAGCAAAAAATCGGCACTTTAGAGGAACTATGATTCCCTTGCGCTCAACCGTCCTTAAATGTTGTCCCTTTTGCTCTCAATAGATCCTCTGTTGTCTGCCAGGATATGAGCTGGGAATCCAGTATCGCGCTGCCTCTTTGTTCAAAAAGAACCTTGTCAAAAAAGGCTCTCCTTCGATTTAATCTTGTCGACTCGTCTTCAGGTTTGATGAATTCAGGTGTCTCGTCTCCAATTCAGATGACTATGTTACGTATTCCGATGAGGAGGCGAAATAAAAATATATAAAAACAAATGAGTGCATAAATAAGAATTAATTTTGAATATAACAATAAAATGTTTTGGTAAAGTTTTTAATGTGCACCCATATTTTTAAGTTAAAAGAAAATCATACGAAATAAAATAGAACTATGAATAAAATTAAAATAAAAACGTTTACGTATTTCGTAATATTTAGTTTAATAATATTAGTAACAAAATAAAATAAATAAAAAACAAAGTCTCAGTAAAAAATGTCAGAGAAAAAGGCTCAGAAATAAATATTCCCAGTAGGAAAAAAAACAAAAAAATATCTTGGAAATTATTTGGAAGAGATTTTCCATTGATATGATTCACTTGTTTGTTGTGTACATATCGCTATAAGAAGAATAGAAATTGTGAATTAAGTATGGAAGATGGAAAATAAAGTATAGAAATCCGGTATCAAGTGATGGAAAATAAAATATGGAAATCTAATATCAAGACATGGGAAATGAAATATAGAAATCCAGTATTAAGTTATGGAAAATAAAAGATTTTACTTGTAAATTTAATTATAGAGGGGAATATAGAGAATCAGAAAGTATTAGCAGCTTTTTGAAGTATTTAGCCCAAGAAGTCCTTGAGTCTCAAAATCTTTGAATCACAAAGCCCAAGAGAACATTTTGATCAAGGCCAAGAAGATAGTAAGCAGGCAGCAGAGGTGGTCAGGACGCAGAGCAGCGGAATTAATTGAAGTCCCGAAACCAAGCTGAGGTGGAGATTCGTGTTGGAGGAAGCAGGGGTCGTCAGAATCAGCGCTGCAGAAGCAATTAAAGTCCCGAAATCAAGCGGAGTTGGTCAAAATCAGCGCAGTACAATTCATGTTAATTAAATATTTTATATTTACTTATTTCATTTGATCATTTCTATTTATTTATTAATTTTATCTAATATGAAAGAGTAAGCTCTTTCTGTGTATGTGTGTGTATGTAACATGGAAGGATCTGGGCTTAAAGAACTTCCTAAAAACGCCCACGCCCACGCGGTAAGCTAGTCGGTTAAAAGTAACTTTCTTCGGCCGCCATTATGCGGCCTTTGTATTTTCAAATAACTCTGTTTATTTAACTTTGTTCTTTTCTTTCGCCGCAGGTGCGACATATCGGTTGCCCCTATATTTTGTGATTCCTAATTATATTCAATGTTTTTTTTTGAAAAAACATCACAACTAAGCTTGAAGTCATCCGCCTTTAAGCCATATGACCACCGCTATTTCATTCTGTGGCACGCGTAACTGACAGCGGATCATCTACTCAGCCTACCAATACAGCGTCATGTTCATTCCAAGTTTTATAGTTACATAGCTCTTAAAGTATACATAGCCCATCAATCTTGATTCATTCTGTCACTATGGCATGAAAAATCGTCATTATCAATCCTAGAATCAGAGCAAAGAACTACAGTACGAAAGGTTCGTTATGTGAGGACTTTCAGAGTAACTATAAACACTGAGAAAACGCCTCCAAATCCGCACTAAACGCGCCAATAGATTAACAATTTCTTCGAAGAAACCAATTCTTATAGAATTGTAGGTGTTCCTCGTATCGAGTGCCTTAATGCGTCATATAAGATAATTGTGCTACTAAACGCTCTATAGCTTCCCAAAAACACCGATGATTCATCGTCCTTGAGCCAATTTCAATCAGAGCAGATCCTTTTACAATGAACCAGTAAAGCGATGCTCTCCCAAATTAGCTTTACAAACCATAATGTAAGATGTAAGAAACGGTAAGCACTACATTCGGATTTCCTTTTTTTCTTTTAGCCCAACAAAAGCCACGCCTCTTTTCAGGATGGCGCGAATATACCCTCGCTCTCACAGGTCTTGAAAATTTTAAAGGTCCTGTCAAGGTAAATATCGAAAGGACAACACTAACCAGCACTTCAGCTTGAGACTTCAATTCACCCCATGACCTTCTGCTTTTTTTCATCACTAAGGAGCAGGGACTCGTCGAAATCTCGTTGGGGAAAGTACCGAAACGGTATACACCCGATGTCTTTTTGCTTCAAATAAGATTTAGGTTTAACCGCGAGCTTTACACTTAAGGCATCGAGCATCCGCGTGACGTTTTGTCTATTTACATTATTATTGAGTCAGCGGAATACTATAATTTCATTGATCTGTCAACGAAATGGTATGCCTGCCGATAAGATCATTGTAGTTTGGAACTTGAGCCATTAGCATAATTTTTCAATAAATTTTATCAACCCATCGTGCGCGGTGGGCTTGCACGTTATGGTCATAACCAGAACATAAAGGAGCCACAAGCAGACGTAACGAGATTCATATTCGAGTTCACCAAGGACTCAGTCTTGAAAGCCCAGTCTTCGTCGAGGACTTCGATATGTTGCAGAAGCACGTTGGTGAACTTCATAACCTACATTTTTCAATATTCAATGCTGCGACTAGATTTTGCACGTCGGTATGCATGTTATCCACTAGATTATGCAATAAGTAAGCTGAGAAGTTCTTTCGTATCCTTTAGTTATGGATCGAATATCCAGATTTTACAGACAGAGCCATTCCGATGGAAAACTTGTTTGTATTAGCAATCAAGTCTTAACCACTATTTTATCCCAATAATAGTTTTCGAGTTTCTTCAACACACATCCAGCAATTTATGAGTTACCTATTGCTGAATTAGCACCATTGGAACTTCTATGATTCAAAAAGCAATGCCCGAAAAGATGTTTGAAAAGATTCGACGATGAAAAGATTTCCAAAACTTGCCGCATTAGAAATTTGACCAATTATTCAGACTAAGACCTGTTGTAGAAAAATTAAACCAATCCTCTGCTGACATCCTTTTGGAACAATATTTTTGCGTCGTTGAGCGTATTCGCCAGACAAAAGTAAAAAAATAACTTGAGAGGACATAAACCGAATAATCCTTACAAATGGAGCTATAAGGCTTACGTTCTCAATGGATCATCATCTCATATCTGGTTTCGCGTATAAAATCGAACCCAAAACTGGCTCAGAAAATGTGGTACCGCCCAATAAACCTGATCTTCGTGCATCCTTAAATGTTATCAGGCGTCTATCTTGTCTAGAATACTTTTCAATTATGTCACAACCCCTTTAACTTTGTTTATCTGAAACAAATTAAAAATCGTAGATTAATAACATCAATTAACATTTTTCACTGTTTATGTTAAGAATTAGATATCTTGCCCTATAGAGCGCTAAAACATTATTTTGTATTTAGTGAACCTTTAACTGATTGTTTGTTTAGTTCGGTTTGCAAATTATAATCTGATTTAATATGGATATTGGCAAAATTTTCCACAAATGTTAGAAGGTTTAGTTTGATTTCGATTAAAACTCATGTTTCAGATGAAAATAGAAAAAATGTGGGAAGGAATTGGGAACCATGGCGTGACACTCAGCTGAGAGAACCTGGATTTCGAAGAATGTTGGAGCCCCCTTGTTTAAATCTAAATTTCATTTAGTTTGGAAGTAAAACGTAATTTTTGGAGCGCGAACTCTGGTTCGAGGTATGCGAATCTAAGTTTCGCAGCGATCAGCGATACTTACAAGGGTAAAATATGTGGTGGAGAATGCAAATATTTCAGCAACTACCCGCAGGCCAAATAATTTATATAGTTGTATCTCAAAACAACTAACTCATTTCTAAACAAAAGCAACCAAAAACTTTTGTAATACGTAGAAAACCAACGAATTATCTTATTTTTGTATTATTTTTAATTTTATTTTTAATTACGAACTTTTTTTTAAGTATCTTGTTAAGCAGTATCCTTTTAAGTATCTTACTAGGTAAAATTATTTTTAAGTATCAACTGTCCGCTTATTTTACTTTTCCTTTTCATTTAATAAATAATAGCCAAACGCAGGCTACAAAACTTAGATAAAATTAAGCCTTATAAATTTGTAAATAAGTTTAGGCTATTACATTTATAATCAAATAGCAGGTTAAATTTTTCGGGAAACTTTGAATCTTTTGAATATTCCTGTATTTGAATTCATTAATTTCCTTAGTCCATAGAAAATATTGTAGCTTATTTAAATCAACTTTCAAATTGTTGTTAACGCTTCGTGAACCATTGAAATTATGAGTCATTTGAAAAATCTTAAGAAGGTATCACCCTGCTCGAGAGAGTCCCGAACTCATATTGCAATGAGAAACCAAAATTGTATTTCCTATGAAAATAACGAAACATTTCAGAGCTATATCCTGAATTTATGAAGGAACAATGCTTCGGTCGAGAAACTTTTCTTTTGTTATTTCTTTTGCATGCCGTTCTGCTGCGGAATAGAACTCCACCTTCTCCCAATACATCATACTTCATATTCTCTAGAAACGTATAATTTTTTCCTCTATTTAACTTAAATTATACCCCACACTATGCCGTAACAGTTTGATAATGCATAAGTAATACATTTTGACACGTATGCGCTCCTCCCATCCCGCAAAGGTTTCATTATACGATCGCGATAATGACTGTAATTACTACTGTAAGCAAACATTCCCCATAATAGAAAAATTATATCCTCCCGAGAATTCTGACAGGAATTTCCTTTATACAATTAGTCCTATTCCATGCTGATTACCATCAAAGCGATATCTTATCGTGCAATTTCAATCTTTTCATAACGAGCCCGAGAAATTTCTAATCAATGCCACACCGTCTAAAACGCTTCTATAGCCTGAGATGTTCGCTAGCAACCCTTTAAAGAGTTTGAACGTCGTAAATTTCCGGTAGGCTCATAAGATCCGAAATTTAATACTACATCCTTTTTAAAAAATTCAACCAGGCCAAGTTCTATGTGTACCTGCTTAAAACTCACTACACTTAATTAAACGAAAGAGCTGCTTGCAGGCAGAGCACGAACACACGATGTAGGCCGGTTTAGTGCCAACCAGCACAAGGAGGCTCGTCCTTTCTATAAACCCCCATTAAAAATCTGCTTAGTATTCTTCATGAGTGTTTTCAACCTTAAATCCCAAACTCTAAACAAGGTGCTCATTGAACTTAATTCCATTAGAACATGAGGGTTTCAAAATATGTGTGGCTTATATTTTCCTTTTCTTATCGTCTCCAGAAATCTGTCCCCGGGATTCTCAAGACTGGAATTATAAAAAAAGGTAGAATAGAAGGAATGATAACGTCTGCTCACTACCGTCTTGAAAAAACATAGAAGAATAACGACAACAAAAACTCGAGATGGTTATCAGATCTGCCAAAAATTGTTTTCCGTTCGATTTATCTTATTTTTTCGTGTTTAGATTTTTTCCAGTTTCTTTAAATATGGGGGCAGGTTTTCTTGTCGCGTTTCAAAGGTAAATGAAATGATGCGTTGCAGAGTTTATTTTCTAGGAATGAGTAGGGCAGAGGGTTGTCTGAAAGAATTTCATTGATTTCTTAACTATCATCGGATAAATTAATCCGAGAAGTATATCACAGCAGCATAGAAAGGTATCCAAGTCCAAAAACTTGTAAATGAAACAACGTGACGTCAAGGAAACGCTGATATCGATTTTAGTATTTATCCGACGTTTGACAACGCGTTCCCGTATGTTCCGTACCACCTGTACGACGTTAAGCCTGCCTTCTATTTTCGGAAAGAAAGTAAATTGTGCGATCTTAAGCATTTCAGAAGATATTCTTCGGATTTTCCAATCGATGTACATGTAATTGAAGGAAAGGTACATCCCATAATATTGTGTAACAAGATTTAACAAGCGGATTACATATGTAGAAATATTTTCATTCTTGCCATATATTACCCAAATTATTTCAGGAAAGACAGCCACAAGAAATATAAGCACTATTGCACAACTGTCGGTTTTCCGAGAATTTCCCACTGTGCGTAAACGTTTGGAATATTTTTCAATTGTTCCCAGGATGTTCTGGGTAACATATTTAAATGGGTATTAAAGTTGAATTAAAGTCATTTTGTTTCGCCATTTGTATCGAAAGACCTCCTGAAATTGTGTCACAAGTAGTTGCAACGAGAAAGGATTACGGATGCATTTAGGATAGAGCTGGAGGTGAGGCCAGCTGTACTTCCAGTGAGAAGACACGAATTGAGATGAAAATCAAGAAGTAGATGTGGCAGCTAATGTATCACTAAGAAATAAGACTTAAAGGAAAGCATAGAATACTCAAATGAAGGTTTTTGTAATGTTCATAAGTCGCCTCCGACAGGCGAAAAGTAATTATCATTTTTTTATAGCTAACATTCATCGATTTAGCCTTTCACATCGCTCGCAATCCCATGTATAATTTAGTGACAATTTCTTTAGTTTAAAAGGCCATAATGTAAAGCAAAGTAAATAATTGTCGCAGTGCGAAGGATGTATAGCCAAAATTGAACAAGCTGCCGGTGTCATGGGATGATGAGAAAGGTCCCATCTGATTTCAGAATGAGTTCATTCATTTGGTTTTATTTCCTAAAGTATCAAATTGTAAGAAAATATCCTTTAATTCTATAGAGTAAAAGTGGGAGAAATGCCATACTTTCTGTAGAAAGGTCTAATAAATATAAAAAACCCAAGATATTTCAATAATTTGATTTTTATTGGAAACATTCATTGATATCACTTGTTAAAATCATATACTTTTTGTCTTTGATCAAAGGGTCATCTCTCTCACATAGTGTGGGTAAATGTCATGCGGTGTGGAAGAAATGCCAACAATGTGATCACGACTACATTTAATTATTTTTAAGGTATTGCAGGACCCATCTTCTTCGTTGCATTATTATTTTCCAAGCACTCAGTACACAGTACAGTCGATTAATTTCATCTTCGATCGGACTGGAAATAGGTTGCTGAGAAGATGAATATCCTTCTTTTGAAGTATCCGGCTTAAACTTTTTACCAGCTGCTTTTGTTTGAACTTAATTTGATGTTTTTATGTTTATATTTTCCTGGGAAGTCAAACCACAGACTCGTTGCTTTCGTTGAACCTGGAATGGGAAGTTTTGGAATCGGTTTTGACTCGATCTGGTTATCTCGAAGTTGATGGCGTCGGTTGCGGTTGAGCTTCAGTTGAATCAGCTGATGAAGGTAATTCTCCAAGCAAGACGGATATAGTGAAGAAATAATCTGGGATAACATGTGGAGTAAGTGGAAATGTCCCCCTAGCTTTAAGGCCTGAGGTGACATTCCCTACAGCTGCGGCTTTCCGCCAAGCCTTTCCTAGTAAAGATCGAACTGGTGGTCTTGCGATAGTTCTATTTTTCTGTCTGAGCGTTCATGCGTTAGCTTCCTGATTAAGAAAGTTTTTCAAAGGTTTGATAAACGAACGACCCAAAGGTTGAAGTGGTATGACTTGGAAAGAAAATGGTCCAATATCATCGTCAGCTAGCAGAGCGCCCCGGAGCTCGTAGTGCATCCAACCCTCGTCGACTTCCGTTGTTATTGCACACATGTTCACATCTTGTTCTTTTTCCTCAGACCGTCGGCAATGTTTACCAGCCGCTGGATATGGGCGACGGAATAAAGCGTTGGCATTTCCATGCACTCCTCCTTTCCCATGGACGATTTCGTAATTACTAGACTTTTGATCCATCTAGCAACTTGCCCTTCTGGTTTTCTGAAATTAAACAGCCATCTCAGGGAAGCATGCTCTGTTTGAAGGACGAATTTCTGTCCATATAGGTACATGTGGAACTGCTGTCTCGCTTCAATTATAGCCAGAAGTTCTTTCCTGGTTACGCAGTAGTTCCTTTCACTCTTTGACAGAACTCGGCTGTAATATAAAATTACACGCTCTTCACAGCCAAGCTGCTGAGACAATACGGCCGCAAATCTGTTGGTAGTCGCCTCGGTATCAACTACTAACATTTTTCCTGGTTTGGAGTACGCTAGAACCGGCGATTCACAGAGCTTATTCCTCAACATTTCGAAGGCTTTTTCACACTGCTCGTTGCAGACAAAGGGGCGATTCTTTTCAATGAGCTGATGGAGTTACTTAGCTATTTAAAAAGACACAAAGTCTTTAACGAATCGGCAATAATAGGTCGCCAGTCCAAGGAAACTTCGAAGTTTCCGTTTGTTATTAGGTTTCGGCCAACTTCTCACAGCTTCTATTTTCACGGGGTCCGTTTTCTCACCTTTTGCTGATAAAACATGTCCTAGATACTGTGTGTGTTGTCCCGTGTTTAGCACTTCTAGATTAGATCCTGTTTTTTGTGGCTTCTCCATTTTAAAAATGCTATGTTTTTTTAATTTTTTAATTTTTGAACAAATATATATTTCGGGAGTGAGTTGCTCCCTTCTTTAGTGTCAGTTATTTTCTTCTTCTTCTAAAATAACTGACACTGAAGAAGGGAGCAACTCACTTCCGAAATATATATTTGTTCAAAAATTAAAAAATTAAAAAAACATAGCATTTTTAAAATGGAAAAGCTACAAAAAACAGGATCTAACATGTCCTAGGTTTAATACTTTACTTCAGCTGTGAAAAGTGTGCACTTCTTTGCACTTAGCTTCAAGTTAGCCCATCGTAGCCTTGAGAACACTTCTTCCAAGTTGCGCACATGTTCGTCGAACGTCCCCCCTATGACAATGATGTCATCCTGATATACCAAGCACGTTTTCCAGCTTAACCTGCGTAGTACACCTTCCATGAGGCGTTCGAATGTTGCTGGAGCATTGCAAACCCCAAATGGCATCACTACGAATTGCCACAATCAAGTACCCACAGAAAATGCAGTTTTCTTTCTGTCTTTCTTATCGATTTCAATCTGCCAGTACCCACTCTTTAAGTCAAGAGTAGAAAACCACTTCGAATCCACCATTGTCGTCGATGGGTGGACGCGGGTAGCTGTCTTTTTCGTGACATCGTTGAGCTGCCTTTATTCGACACAAAATGTGCTTCCATCTTTTTTCCTATCAGGGCTACAGGTGAGGCCCAGGGGCTGATTGACGGCTTAATTACTCCTTGTTTTTCCATGTCTGAGATCATTGCTCTCACTTCTCATGCTTGGCTAATGGAAGTCGTCTTGGTGCTTGTCGAATCAGCTTAGCGACTTGGGTGTCTATAATGTGAGTCACCATACTCGTACGTCCTTGATCGTCTTGACCATTCGAGAAGATATCGCGATATTTGTTCACCAATTCTGAGGCTTGCTTGAACTGTTCTGGTGATAACTTGGTTGGCTCCAATAAGGTCGACACTAAATCACGGGATTCTCCCGTGTTTTTTATTTCCCAGCTTCATCTTGGCTATCTCCCTCTTCCAAAGATGTTACAGTAGAGACAAGCTGACAGCTCCCGATAATATCTTCAGCTTTTATGGGTGTAACTAAGTCCGAGGTGTTGCATCCACTCTTATTTGTTTTTGCTAGTGTCCGTCCTAAAATTCGATTACGCAGTGCTGGTGTTTTTGTTGGTTCAATAAGGTAGGATCTATGATCTCCAGGATCACCTTCAAATTTGGCCATTTGGCCTTCAAATTTGGTACGTTAGCGTTTTAATGATCTTCCATAAGGATCTCAACATTCCGGCATCTCAAGACCCGTCTGCCCAAACCCAACGTGATCCCGTGTGGTCTTTGGAAATCGATTCCCAGGATGCAGTCGTCTATTATATTGGCAACGTGAAACTCATGTTGAAACAGTTAATCCCCTACTTGTACTTGGAGTTTGATCCCGCCGGATACGGGCGCTGCTTCACCCGTTGCTGTTCGTAGCAAAAGTGGTTTGCCTTTGGAGAGGGGACGCCCGCTTACCAAATCTGGTCGTAACATTGACCTTGTTGCACCAGTATCAATAGTGAGGTTGCAATATTCACCGTGGACTTGTCCACGAACAAATAGGTCTGCCCCTCTTCGATGTAGCCTGGACACTATGATGGTGCTTCTGGGGACTTCGATCGTCCTAGCCAACCTCTACCCCACGAAGTTGGCTTTTATGCGTTTCCCGACCCCTTAGTTTGAGCGGCCTTATTGCCAGGCTCTGTTTATGGTCTTAATCTCCTTCTTGCGGCACAGGCCGGGCAATAACTTAATTTCCTTTGGTGTTTACAGCTTCGTTGTAGATGTCTTCGTTGACCGCAATTCCAGCATATAGTCGTAACATTCACGTGCGCTTCTTCGCTCATGTCAACACGCTCACATCTACGTTGTTCCGTTGTAAACTCCCGGATCCTGGCTGTGTTGCGGGTGGTTGTTTTGGCGGCTTTGAAGTTTAAAAAATAGGCCAATGGGTCCTTTACTGAGCGTTTTTCGGCTATGTGAACGGCTTGTTGCATTTCCCTGTCCTGCAACGCGCTGATAAATGCTTCCGTTGCCACATCGTCCCGATGATCTGAGACGTATACAGGGTAAGCCAAAAGTGCAAGCCTTTCAATATCCTGTGCTAATTGCTGTAGGGTTCCACCTGGTTTCTGCATCCGGTTGCGAAGCTGCGACCTGTAACTCTGCTTAAGGTGATTATCCCCACACCTCATGTCAAGTGCGTTCATGATAGCGATGGAACTTGACTGTGACTCGACGGAGACAGTTTGAAGTGTTTCCGCAGCTGGAGATCTCAGTGCAAGAATTAATGCTGATGCTCCCTCCTGCGCATTCTAGTGATTCGTTTGAGCGGCAGCTTCAAACTGAGTTTTGTAAATGCTCCAAACCATTTTTCCATCGAAAGTTGATTTTTTTTACATTCCTTGTTGAGATACTGGCGGTACTCGCTATCGGGGCTCGGCTGCTTGCTATCGTTACTTTGGCTTGCTTGCCGTTTCCACTTTGCTTATCCTTTCTTCCTCATTATATATCCTTGCTTCGAAACCTTTAATTTACATGTTAAGCTTTCGGCTTAGCTCACCTAATTCTGCTCTTAATTTAGGTGATTGGGTTATTAGTCTAGCCTTGCTTCCTTCGGTTGAAATGTTCAGCTTTTCCAATTTCTCCTTTAGTTCCGGCAAAGTGAGTGCGTTGATTGTACGCGGCATTTTTTTACGAGTTGTCTTTAATGCAAAAAGTCCACGAAAGTGTTCACAATAGTTCGCGGTTTTTTTTTTTGAGTTTTAAAGTATTCGATTTTGTTCACTTCACTATTGCAAGAATAATCCCTTTTTTTGACACCAGTGTTGCGCTTTCTCAGGTGCGCGACCTGTTTGCTACGCAAATGTTCGCAAAAGTGAATTAAACACCCACGAACTAATTTAAAATTTATTCTTGTTAATAAAGTTCACTAACAATTTACAATTATTTTCGTTTAATTACTAGTTCACTTATTTACTTTTATTTTAACTAATTAATTAATTGTAATAATTACTTTCATTCGCGTTTTAATCCGCGTACGATTTTATTTTAATTTGTCACTATTTGATTACTGCACTTTTTTAACGCGCACTGTCACCTTTCGCTTTTGGAACAAACTTCTTCACTCAATCCACGAGTCTCTCTTTGCTGCTCGCTGTAGTCGCTTTTATACATGTACCATCCGATCCCGAATCTTCCACGTGGATCATTCTCGAGTTTACGCGCTGAGTCATTTGCACAAGTATTGTCGTACTTAATGCACGCAATGTGTTTACGTTATGCCTATTTGTTCTTCGAGAATAATCGACGTATTGGTTATAGATACTTGTTTACGAATTTTCTCTTAAGACAACTAAAGTGGCGCGTGATATTATTCGAACATGTCACAATATTATTGTATACAAAATTTTCCAGGGAAAAGGTCACGTTAATACGTTTAGCTCGAACGCAGTTTGGATAAGAACTGATAATAATTATCAGAAGTATTCATCAAAATAAAAAGCATGATGATTTATGCAAACATTTCAATCCCATATAGGAAAAGTTATGATATGGCACCTCTCCTCACATGGTGTCTGTCCAATTTTCACCCTAATCATGTTAGTCTGTTCTAGTACTAAATTAAAGTTAAACCATATTTTTTGGCACTCATTTGACACCTTTACGCATCGAAGTATACTATAATGCATGAAATGTAAAAAGGTTTGTCAAGATAAGTTGTTCAAATATGTGGGTCGAAAGTTTGATAGAATAAAATTTATTATCAAAAAGGACAAAATTATCGTTCTATCCTCTTCATTGTTCTGGTCTCCCAACATTTCAAGCACATTTTGCATTTTTGTTATCTGAGCATGCGTGCCCAATTTGAGCTACGAAAAGGATCCTTAAGATTTTGAGGCTCACATACTGAACAGCAGCCATGACAGTTGCCATCCTGCGCTCTTAAGCAAATGCAAGTTTAAAGGAACTACGGTCTACGGTCATTTTCCGTAGTCTGTTCCTCGTTTCAATATCTTGATTAGACTAACCATTAATATTATATTAAAGTTCTTCCCAGTTATCATTACTCCTTTTCTTGGTAGTTCATCAGAGGAACTCTTTATACAAAAGAAACAACGGTCAGGAATTATCCAGTCAATACGGAAACCTTCAGTTTCTTCGGAAGTGAAATGGCTTTTTTTGTACGACTTCCTGGAGCCATTCTCATAACATTGATTACAACTCTATCTTCAGTGACAACCCGGTCTACAACTGTATCCTTATTTTCATCACCAAAAGCTCAAAACAGGTTTCAACACTCAACCTGCCCCTGTTTCAGGTGTAACGTGTGTATCCTCAGTTGTAGCTGACTTTTCGACGATTTCTGCAACATTGCTTCATCGCTTCAAGTTTTTTGATGATTTCTGCATTTATCCTTTCAACAGGTTGCACCCTGTGATCTTCCCCACTGAATCTTCCCTGTGATCTTCCCCTAAGCGTGCTACTGAATGTCAAAAACTCTTAAACACTTCTAAATGGATGTTATTGTCGCTATTAATGTATGAATCTCAGATTTCGAGTGAGTGCAGCTTTCTTATGAACTTTTCTATTGTCCGCAGTGCTAACTCCTTTAGCAGGAGTAGCGTAAAAAGTGTTATCACAGCACATATCATCGTCACAGGAATGACGTATGGGCTACCGCTCCAAACAACACCCAACAACATCCCCTTAGAATTTATTTGTATTCTACTCTGTTTCTGATTCAGCTTCTATTTGACTCTTAAACTAATCAAGCACAATTTCAGGATGGAGTCTTCCATTTCCTAAGGCCTGATTGATAGTGATTCCTCGAATTCGAAACATCTGGGGATAAACACCGAAGAATAATATTTGTTTAAGTAGCTAGCTATGCCATGAACTAGGATAATTTTCTTGAAAGTAGGAAAATGCATTTCCGATCAACATGATAGCCGGACATGAAGTCGAAGGTCGAAGGGACATTTCCAGGTCCCAATTTTGTTTAAGCAATCTGGACCCAACAGTACAAACATTTTGTTTTTTTAGGGCTTCAAGTTTACACTTGATACAAATGGTTCGGATTTAAATGTGGTGTGAATAGTTTTCATTTGATGCATTTTTTTGGGAAACTTGTGTCCAGAAGGAGCTTCGAAAGAATCAAAGTTTAAAAAAGTCAAATGCATGTTTCTATAAGGCCAAAGCCAATAAAACAATGCCAAACAAACAAAGAAGTGGAAAATTTTTTGTTTGTTTTACATTCCACTTATCCTTTTCAAGTAAGCGACGTAAGCTGGAACTCCAATTTATTTAGGCTGTTGATTAAAACTTCACGGTTGAATAAAAGCTAACATCATGTGACCCGCGGCAGTCTAATTAATTGCCAACGTGAATTCTTCAACTGTAATGCATGTTTGTTTTTCTGTAAGCCTCAAACGGAAGAGTAAAAATTGTGTATGCAATATATAAATATCCGTCATACGTGCATTGAGTCCGCATATCCTGAGCTTATCATTTCAATCAGTATTTTTCGCCCGGAAAATGCATTCCGCACTCATAACTTGCCTCAATGCATATTCCCTGTTCCGTGCCCTAAAACTAAATTACACGGCCGAATGATTTCCAATTACAAACGAAATTACTCGTCCATGTTGAAATTTTACAAGTGGTTGAAAATTTCACACTACAAAAATGCACCGAACTCCTTTCACTCTTCTCGTCCCGTCATCGGAAAAACACAAACTATACAGCTTTACCGACTAACAGGCATTTTTTAATTCCAAAAATTGGTTCGCATGGTGGGGCTTAATTTCGAATTGTGTTTATTTTTTTTTTTTTTTTGGAAAAAAAGCTTTGTCGCCGCGGTATGTTAAGCTGCCGTAGGCACAGTTTTTCAACATTCCCGCGAATAATACAATACGATACGGTGAGTAGTTTTCCATCGCCATCAACTATAGATTGTATTCGTATAAGTGGAAAAATCAGTTTTCATTTATGAAGTGATCCAACAATGGAATTTCAACGGAAAATGATACTCGACAATATGTACTTCGCTCCTAGAAATGTATATGATATTGGATTTCGATTGGAAGTGGGCTTACTATATACTACTACTATATACTATATTACTATATACTGTTCAAACTGGAGTTCCCGATTTTGAGGGCTCCATGCGAGGCAACCTATTTGTTGCATTCCTACTTGCCAAAATACATGTACTCGTATTTGAGAACGAACAAAATTTTCACATTCATATGTTTAGAGCAGAGAATGGGCTCCCCTTCGAATTTCTAGTTTTCACTGTGATAACTTCATTTTATAAAATGTTTGTTCCTGAAAAATGAATCGGTTTCCAACTGCTACAAAGTTTAATCACACCAGTTAGTTGTAAACTATGAACAGCAGGCTTGAGTTCTGGAGGGACATTTTAAACCTTAGAATGAAAACATGAAGTTTTAGATGTGTGGACAACGCACAAAGCCTAATTCGTCTGCAAGTGAACGAGTTCTGAACCTGGACCATACATCGCTCTCAAAGCAGCGAACGTCCAACAAACAAAACACTTATTTCGATCGTAAATTCTAATACTTTCTAATCGTTGTTAAATCGTTTACTTTTTCATGTCACTTCTTAGAAAGGCGACCAAATTTTTAATTTGACGTTTAAATCGGCAGCGTCAAACCATTGCGCGGTTAATAGGTTTAATATGCCTGTTGACACTTAATATAGTCTACAGACGAAGGAATGCCTGCGTGTAGATGCATGTAAAATATGCTTCATGAGAGTAAAAACAAATGATACAGTAGTTTTTTTTTTTCAATAGTTTACAGATCATAAGGATTCTTTGTGTAGGAATAGAATTAAATAACACCAACATCAATCAGGACAATAGTTCATATAAGGAAATAAAGTTTCGCTTTGTAATATGGTTTTCCCGGCACGGATTGAAAATTTGTTTACAAATCTTTGAAAAAGTGGAAAAATTTGCCGAACATATTTCAAGGTAGACCACGTTATTCTTTTCAAAATGTTGTTAATAAATACATTTGTCTCCTCAGTGTGTTGATTTCTTGGGAAATTCAAATTTTTGCACGAATATGGTGAAAACATTTAATAAAACAATATGCAATATTCTATACATACGAGGGCGCTTCAATAAGTACCCGTGATACAAATGAAGACACCATTTTTTAAAAAAAATTATTGATTGATCGCAAAATTATCTAGTATGGTAGCATTGCAGTTATATTTGACTATGGTTACTGGCTGGTCTGAAAAAGCCAATGAAACGTTTCAAAATGTTTTATGGTCTCTAAATTTTCACTTTTGTTGTTGATAGAGACCAAGGAATAGTATGAGCACTGACTTAAGACCAAATTTTTTTGGTATCCTGGTGAAAACTGTCGGTATACACTTCATACCTAGAAGTCTGTTATAGGGGCATTTTGCATTTTGTTCTTCTAAGATGCATCGATCTTTCCATGACAGCCATGAAGATTAAGATCACAGCCTTCTATACGAGACCCCATCTACTCCCATGGAACTCCATCAAATCCATGCCTAGATGACTATTAGGAACGAAGTTCAGAATCTTCGACAAAAAAACGTTTAGTTAAAATCGTATGCTTAGATTTTAAATAACATTTGCAGTTGTGATTAAAATATTGTTACCAAAAGCATGGAAGGACCATGCTCATGAAATATTGATACGACAGCAAAATGCAGTGCTTTTACAGTGTGAAAAATAAAAGGCCGAAAATGAGCCACGAACCCAAAAACGTCAAAAATTTCAAACAGACTCGTATCAAAGCTTCTGGTTTTTTTACATTTATAGTGTCGCCAATGTGGGTTTTGTTTTATCTCGTTTTATCTGTTTTACCTCTTTGATTTCTATCTGTTATTCCAAACGCATGTAGGTTTAGTTACCCAAGAGTTCTTGGCTGAATATACAAGTACCACAATAGATAACCTCCTTGTACATGCGCCTTAGCCCTCTCTAATTTAGTTTCTAGATCGAATCATAACCAGGTCCTGTGGGAGTAGCACCGGGACAGCAAACGATAATACGTGAAATACCTGTTGTCATCTTCTGTCCTATAAGCACTGGACCAGCAGCTGATGATAACACATTGAGGGCTCCCGAGTTTGCTAAGGAAATCATATCGATAAAGGAAGAAGTGTTCACCAGTATATTGGAAATATTCTGCAGGGAACGAAAATATTATATAAATATTAAATATAGTAAGAACGCTCTACAAATATAAATCTACTTACGTTTTCTTCTATCTCTGTCTGCCCGAAGTCACACCGGAGTATGCTTACTGTCAGTACTTGGTCTATGCCCCAACTTTTGAAAATTATGGTCTCGTCACCTCAGTATTTGCATTTATTAGATACGTATAAATTCTCATCTGTACAAATTCTATGGATCAATTCTGGTGTTTCTTAGAAAAAAAAAATAGCTGCCAAGGAACAAGTAATAATAGCATTTCGAAAAAATAGCCTTAAAAAAGAATAGTTGTATCAACTTCTGAACTTGTTGCTTCAATGAGGGGGAATCAAAGTGAATACTAAAACGCCTTCAGGTACACTTGTTCGAAATTAAATAAGTGTTGAAAATTATATACTCAAACATAAGCTTGTTGGGCAAATATGTTTAAAGAAACCATCAACCAGTGTTGCATTTTTTACTAGGGTAATGAAGGCTGTTTAGGCCCTTAGTCTTTAAAATCTATTGGAATACTAACTTAATACATCTCTGTCAACCAGAAAACTTAGCTAGATCTTCCTGCTCTCTGCATTGCCCTAGATCATTGCTATCCATTCTCTAGTGGAAGGAGCAAGTGGAAGGGTGATACTGGGAAAAGAATTCCTTAACCTTTGATGCAACCAGGTGATAAAGTATGTCTTTTAGGCTGGTTCGAGTTGTCCAGGTACCTGCTTCCATTTGTCAGCATCTTTAAGATTTGATTTTCCAGAAGTGGCCCTCCCAATTTTAGTACACATCGACGCATTAACTGTCGCATTTTTCGGGTGAAAAGAAATTATAACAGGTATTGTTATTCCTCCAAAGCAGGGTATGGACTCTGAAGGCCATGACTTACCTACGTAAGACTGAAAACTAATAACTTACAGATTGAACTCAATTTCCCCATTTTTTTGACGAAATCACGGTCTTTTATCGTTCTTGAGCCACATGGTCCGTCTTTCTTTTAGTTCGAACCAGGGATTGTTGCTAGTTGTAGAGAGTACAAAATCTTTGTTTGCTAGAAGATGCTTTTTTGTTTGGTTCGAGTCTTTTAGGAAAACAAGATTTGATTTATTGGGCTTAGTATACCATGTCTTAATTCAAACAAGAATTTTTCTTCAAATTGCTTAAAACAGTCTTCACTTACTCTACAGTTTTATATCTTCATTACCTTTAACTTGAAGTTTGCTAGAAACAAAACCTCCGCGCTTTGTTGCTTTGTTTGACGGAAATGGTAATCATTCCTTGAATGAGGACTTAGTTGATGGGTGTTTGTGGATGAATGGATGAGAGGTGGAGTATGATCAGTTGTGCGACAATATTCTTTTGGCTTGATCAAAGATTCTTCCTTGATCAGTAACTGAATTCTTGAAAAAATGAGGTATTTGGTGGCAATCGTTTAAATGGAGTGCGAGGACAGTGTTAGTGTTGATTCCTTGGCTGATAAGAGGGTTCGGTTGCCAGGTCACTTTTTCAAGGAACCGTTGGAGTTGGTCCATGAGTCTGTTCGTCTGTTTTCGTCTGTTCTTCGGATTTGGGGCATGTCATACAGGATAAGGTTGGATATGTTATTCTGGGGGTAGCCTTCCTTTTTGAAGTTTCCACAGCAATGGCAGAGAATTTGTCTCGCTCTGATGTGAATCTTCTCCATCTGAGATGGGGATAAATCACACCAGAAGGCGACACCGAAAGTGAATAATGGGCAAATGAGGGATTTATAGGATAAATGCTTTAGCTTTTTGGGAAGAGCGGAGCGAATTACCAGTGTAAATAGAAAAGAGGATTGTGGAGATGACCGAACCTTGTGTTTGTTGGAGAGGTTCTGATTGATTTCTTTTAAGAGGGCGGGGGTGGTTTTCGTGTAGGAATTTTTGTGAAGTTTAATTTGTAGAACTACGGCTTCGTGGTCACTGATACCAAACACACTGTGAAAGGCTTTTAATTGGTGGAGCTTTATAGGGAGATCATCGCAGACTAATTAAAGGTATGGCTCTTATGGCTAGGTTGGGCTAATAGGTGAGAGGTATCACGTTGCTGGCGTACCAGCGGTGACGAGGCATACGTTTGCGGCTGATGCTACGATTAGCAACGGGAGGTGTCCTGAATTTAAGTCGCCTCCTGTTACTATGGGGGAATGTTTTGCTCTCTGCAATGGGCTGATTTGTCAGGAAAGTTTATAGCGGATTTAGGTCAGCATCGTGGAAAGTGCTGGGTGGATTTAATTTCTGAGTAATCGAGAGTTGCAGTGCCGGCAGTAGCGTGTGAGTGTCCACCATCAATTTACAAGAGGTTCTTTGAGGGGAAGTGCTGCGTTTGCCGTGGTAAGGTTTCGATTCCACAGGAGAACAATGTGGGGTTCCTGGGAATGAAGGAATAGCTTCAGTTCGTGACGGTGTGTTCTTCCGACAATTGAGTTGTTATTAACCTCCTTCTTTTAAGATCTAACTAGGAACGCCACACAGGAGGACTACAAAATTTTCTTCTCCAGTGGGATCTTTGGTTCGAGTCATCGAATATAGATTTTTCATACTCTTTGGGAATAAAGGGCGTAGGCATAACCCCAGTGACTGCAAACACCGTAGACTGAGAGACATTCCAGTGTGGACACATCTTTTGTGATTATGAAAATTCTTAATTACTGGTCACATTGTCTTTTATTAATTATTAATATTCGTATTAACTATGTAATATAATATCGCAATTTTTTAATATCACATATTTCGTGTGACCAGTTAGTGTAGTCGGACTTATAGAGTAAGAATATTTAGTGTTCAGTATGCCTCGAAACTCTATTCATTGTAAAATGGTTTTATTCCACATTTTTTTAAACTTTTAGCTGACTATTTGAATGATTTCGTAATGATAATTAATACCAATAGTAAAAGTCACATTATCTTGTGTATCCGATTATTAAAAGTAAGGGCTAGCAAATAAGTTAAATAAACACTTAAAAATGCTCAAAATATAACTGAAATTATAATTCCCATAAAATGCTTAAAAATAGCTAAGTAAAAATCAATTGTTCAAATTAAATGTATTTTGTTTGACGTAGTATGTTCTTATGTCTATGAGAAGTATTTTTTTAGTGGAGATTCATTCGTTCATTCACTTGAAAATTCAGTTGTACTGTTTTTGCTATTTTGTGAGGTCTTACTTTGGAAAAAGCTTATGTCATAAAAGCTTATGGATCCTTTGCTCCCAACATTTGGTTCATTTTACCCAATGGTCCATCTCGTCACTCATAAGAGTCTATGAGCTTCCTAAATTTATGGTCGCTGGGTGTCTTAAATCAGTTATATGATTACTTCCCCCTCAATATGTATCTTAAATCGTTTCTTAGGTTGTAGGTACGCGAAATTAGGAAAACCATGAAATTGTTCAAACTTTTGAGATAGAATTTTTAACAGAATGATTTGTTAACCACTGGGTTTTGCCTTTCAAAATATATTGCTCATGTGAGAAGGACCTTAGCTTCTAAAATCTCTTCAAATTCCAACATAAACGGAAGAAATCCAATAAATTCATAAAAATTTTGGAAATTAGTTAGAATGAAAACGCCTGTAAACAATCAAATGTTTAGTTTGCAAAAATATTCCGCTCTTTCAGTTTTGCAAATAAATTCAATAACCCCCATAATTTTTGTAAATTTTTACCGAAAAGAAGCGACAGCACTTCCGACAACTGAGTCCAAACATTTCGAATCCTCGAAATTCAGAAGCCAACAAACATATATATTCATGCGAATTCCCTTTAATATGACTTATAAAGATACAATATGTATATCTATGAATTGAAATATTTAAAATAAAATTCTCTTTTTTCCACTTTTCGAACGATAACAATATTGAAAGAGTGTTAATAATCAGTGAAAACTGTTTTGCAGCTTCCAATTGAGTTCTATTGTATGAGTTAATAAATTTTAAAGTGAAATAAAAATTCGCCTGTTGGCCATTTTGATAATAAAAACAAATAAATAATGAGGGAAAAAACTGGGACACAAAACTAACTCGTAGATACATATTTCGAGACCTCCATTCAAACTTTTCGCTACATTGATTGGAATGCGAGGAAAATATGTACTTGCTCAATAAGAGCATGGAAATGCAAATCGTTTAACTTTTATCTAGGCGCGTTTCAGCATTCGTGATTTCTAGGACGAAATAAAATTTCAATGTAGAAGCTTTCGAGCTTAAATAATCCTAGAATGAAATCATGCATTGAAATAAATTATATTTAATCTTGTGTTAATGCTTGGAAATCACCGGAAGCTTTTTTTTTGTTTGATTACGTTTCAATGAAAATGTTCGTGCTTGTTATCAGGCTAAGTCCGTTTGGAAAATTGTTCGCATTGAATTTCGTTTGCCCACAAAGGACTGTTAGAGATACTTAAATAGTCAAATATAATGGTACCGTCCTATTCGATGATTGAAATATTTCTGAAAGAGTAAATCGTTCTAATCAATCGAATGTTTGGATTTCTCCGATCACCAGCTCAATGTCCTTATTGACGAACAAAACCAAAAATCGTCATTACAATTAACCATCAAATAAATGGACCCGAATTGTAAATCTCTTTTCAAATCAAACAAATCAACTGAAGCATCTGCTCTCTGTTCACCTTATTTACTTCAATAAAAGAAGGCATCTATTTGCTGATACCCTGAACTGAACGACATCGAACAGGGATCAGACGTCCCTTTCTTATCAAATTGCAAGTAACCTTAAACATGACTTGCGACAATGGTCCAATGACAATGATGCCTGACCTTCGATAAGATATTGAAAATTTATGGTCAGGAATTACTGCATCAATTTTTTTTTTCTCTTCTCCCATCGATTTATATAGAAAATTTGTTGGTGGAAACGCATGTGATATGGGACGCGATGTTGGCATAGTCCTTTTAAGATTTAATATATTTGATAGGAACGCTAGCAATATTTACTCAGACTCGGGTTATGACACGCGCGACAGCCGTAAATTCTATTTAGATAGACGATGGTTGACGTTCGTCCTTCGCTAACACGATGTCGTTGCGATTTTATTTTTCAGTTGTGATTCATTCGATAAATTTTAGTATTGAGCTGAAACAAAAGTGAAGTTTTAGTAGTAGCTCAAATGGTGGCATCACAGTAAAATTATATTGAATCTAAAGGATTAATGTCATCATTGTCATTTAAAGTGTCCTGCTACAGCTCTATAGCTCACTTCAATGTGAGCATCGCACTGAATTTATGTTGCCATGAGCATTCTTTACAATATCACCTCCAAATTTACTGCCGATAATGGCATTATTCGAATAGAATTAAGGATAATAACTTTGTGTTTAGAATGGTGATGGTATGAATTTTTGGTTCCGATAGTCTGTGGATTAATGAACTTTCCCTCTATGCAGCTGATCCCTTAATCAAGTGTAATGATGATTTATTTATGTATCTGAAAATTGACTTGAAACATGCCAAGCACTGATTGTAAGATCGGGATACTATTATTAATAGTTCGAATCCGATCATCTTTCAGACTTCCTTTTTTTCCTGAAATGAGTGCTTTTAACACATTTTAATATCTAAATCCCTTCGATGGATATTTATTAATAAAACCAAACAAGGGTAAGGTTACAAAATTCACAGGCGTATTCTATAATTGTGACGCTGTCTTTGAACTTCAGAATAATGTTGACAAGCAGACTTTCTTATTTACGGTTCAACCAACTAAGTTTCCTTGAAAAAACATACAATTTAAACTAAAGAATAATACTCATAAACTACCACGTAAGCTGACATGTACTTTAGCGTCTTTATTTAGAAACTCAATTGATTTTCTTTCTATCAGCAGTGTCGCGTACCAAGTTTACGGTGGTCACAGACATTTATTTAACAGCGACCTTATTAGAAATTTTTGACAGCGATCTTATCGGCAAGCTTACCGACACTCACTACCTTTAGTTTGTCCTAATTAAATCGTTGTTGGAAATGAGCCAAATAAGAAAACTACTTTGTCCGTGGTCTCGTTGTTCTTCCTGTGTCCTTGTAGGAGCTTATCATTAACTGACGGATGAAATATTTGACCGCAATGAGCTTAAATAGAATATTAAAAATGTTTTTCCTTGCGCAACATCAGCGAAAGATCTACTGAGTTGTTAAACGTATCTTATACGGACGGATATATGACGGAATCAAAGTAATCATTTCTAGAACAGAAATGCTTCAGCCCTTCACACCTTATACATCACTTGTGCGTGACAAAACATTTGCTCCTTCTATCTGTTCCTAAGTCTGAAGATTGAGTGTCTTACTACTTTATATAATAACAACCAGGACATTATATTAGGATACATCGACTTGGAAACTGATATCAGGATTAGTGCAACGAAGCCCTACCATCACAGTAAATATTTATTGGGAAACAATATAAATTTTTAAAAATAATTTTATCCTCCTGCACTCCAGATATAGAGTTTAAGTAAAAACTCTGTAACATATGCGGGCACCGATTCATCAGAGAAGTAGGTCATCGGAAAATGTAATGAATGGAGTGATTATGCGTTAAGTAACTAATTATCAGCATAAATAGCAAGTTTTATCTCAATCAGTTTAGGGATCCAAGATATATCGTCGAAGCATCACAATCTGGAAGTAAGTAAATATGGGAAAAATTGTGTACCGCACTGTCATTGACTTCCTAACCAAACAAGGACATTCAGTCAAAACCACACTGAAACAAATAGTGATAGCTTACGAGGTTTCTTTCCCGAGTGAAGCCATTGATTACAAGTGGCACAGTCTTCCGCAATGCAGAGACTCACTTGAAGACGTTCCTCGGCTTGTGACTACTCCGGAATGATTTAAAAAGCCGAAAAATTAATATTGAAAGATGCTAAACACGTCGTTGGTGTATCAGACCTGACAATTTCAAGACTCTTCACGAACTTCTTGGCATGACAAAGTCTAGCGCCAGATGGGTGTTCAAAATGGTCGCACCGCCTCTGAAACAATACCGCGTAGAGTGTTCCCCGCGTTTTTCGACCACTATACAGAAGACAATGATGGACTATTGAATCAAGTTGCTACCGGAGACGAAACTTGGGTTCATTATTATGAACCGTATTATCATGAAACAGGACTCTATGTAACAGCACAAAAAGGCACATCACCATCCAAGAAGTTTATGGTATAATCATAGGCTGGTAAAATCATTGCGACAGTCTTTTGGGACTGTTTGGGAAAGCTTTCTATGGACAGTTTACAAAGAACAAGGCGTCTCCATAGTCAGGAAATACGGCGTTCAATTGTAAAGAGATCGAAAGCATGTGTGAAAGAAAAAAACTAGGAGAAAATTGAGGAAAGGTGTCCTACTTCTACACGACAAGGTGCCGTGGTGGGTTGGCTGCCCTGCATAAGGTAGACTTCGATATTTTGCTTCATCCAACCTACAGTGCTGACTTGGCTCTCAATGATTATAATCTGTGTTCAAAGATTAACAAAGGACTTTGTGGGAAGCAATTTCCAAGCGATGACTAAGTGAAAGACGCAGTTTCAGCTTATTTGACAAAACAGAACATTTTTTATGAGGGTATACATAAGCTGATTGAAAGAACTGAAAAATGTATCAGATTAGCGGGTGAATGTATTGAAAAAGAAAAAAAAAATTGGCAGTCTGGTTGTCACTTCTCACCCTCTCTTTCGCGGACTTAAAACTGCTCACTGGTTATAGAATTTCAGTAATTAAAAAAAAGTTAAATTTCAAGTGTCAGTTTATCAACATCACATTAATCAATATGACATAGGTACCTTAGTGTGAATTATTATGATCAAGCGTAACTCTGTTCATATCACGGTGTCTTGTGCTTTGCGTTGAAATGAGCCGGCCTTAATGGCTGACTGAACGGTTGCGTCAATGTCCCAGTTCAGGAACACACAATAAAATGCCAATACCTACATTGCTTATAGACGGCCCAATCATATTGCCTGTCCTTAGCTCATTCACAATGACGGAAAATTGCGAGTTTTGGACGTCATATGTATCCTAAGCTATCAGACTAATCCCCATTTTCAAATGGTTCCCCTAACACCGGAGTCATTCAAAAACTTGGAGAACGTTTTGGATGTAATTTTTGTCCAAAAATTGCGATTCGGAGCAGTTTCGAACGAATTAAGGACAGGCGATAAGGTTGTTAATCACTTAATTAATGTGAATGAAGAGACAGTTTCCATCCCTTTGCTAAAAATATCTTTAAAATTGATACTCATTATTATAGATCCTCTTAATGGGTAAAAGGATATGGTCTCGTTTATTATGAAGGTAAAATTGTCAGCTTTACAAATACTTAAGGTTCATTGTTATACGTTATGATCTATTAGTGTTAATCTACTGAATTAATCGGCTTCCACACAAGTTTAGCTGAAAAGCTGCCAAAGACAAATCAGTCAAAGAGAATTTGAAAAACCAGAAAAATTTCTGTACAACAATTTCCTGGTCCGGTTAGTTGTCAATCCCAACTTAATTTCACTTAATTTTTTCGATATTTATTCGAAGGAGCACGATGCAGTTCGACAGTTCTTTAGCGATCCTATGTTCAATTATGGGTCATTGAACATAGGATTGATAAAGCCAGAGAAAGCCAGCCTTCCCTCCATTCAATTTTCATCAGAGTATTCCCTTCGGGGTGTAAAATATTCTAAAAATTCAGTGTTTCAAAATAGCTTAACAAGAAAGTTGCCCAAATTCTTCATTTTGTGTTTATGACGCTGAAGGAAACATAAGGACTGAAGGAAACCTAAAGACCTAAGGATTATTGAATACACAAAATTCGATAAAGTTTAGTTTTAGGAAAGAAATTGTTGGCATGTTACTGGCATAACTGGCACAAATTACACCTTGTTTCACACTGTTTCGTTAACTAAACAAAAATTCTCAACATTTCATTTTTGGTTTATCTGATAACTTGATGTGTCTAAATCAGGAAACGAGTGGGCATAACCAAATCAGGGAATGCTGGGAATACAATTCTTATTAATGCAATAATGCTCTATTAGCAATTCATTTGAGTCTCTTCAAAGTTACGTCAAACTTGATCCATTTCTGTGCATATCTGGATATCAAAAAATATTATTCCAGAAGTAATACCCTCTGCCAAAATAATTGAGACTGATTGAAGTATGTAATCAAAATAATAAAAAATGTTGGCATCAAGGCACATCCTGCTTTGAGAACTTATATACTTTGGTATCATAAATGCCTTATTTTCATTGTGGCCTTTCAATAGCATTCAAAATCTTGGATAATTGCAGTCTTAATTTTCTTGTTTAAAAAATATTCGGATAAGGGTTTTTTTTACTGCCATTTAAGTTTTAAAATCTTTAGTACAGCAATAAGCCCACTAGATATAAAATCATTCCATTCATTTCGGACTGAAACTAAACAGTCAAAAACGTCCTAAATAAAACATCATTTGTAATGTAAAGTATTGGGAAGTCCTTCTCACCATATTTTCGTGAAAACTTCCAGGAATTAACGCTCTGTTTCGGCTATCTGAAGCACTTAGAAGGCGTTCATGTTAATTAACTTGTATTAGGGTGTTTATTGGATAATAGCAATATATCCTTGAAACTGGCAAAAGCAGATCATAAATTTTGTTGCCACAAACTCCAGGAGACAGACAAACATGAAATTCATTGTGCATTATAAATTCTCTTTGGTACAAAACCAACTCAGTGTGGTTCCGGAAGATAATTGCAAAACTGAAGGACTAAAGGCTTTCATGCGGTTTGGCCTTCATTGAAAATTCTATTTGGTTGTTACCAAAATTACTTGTACTGTATGCTTTTCACACATCAGCCTTGATACAAAGGCGACGACATCTAATTGCACCCGTACAGAGTTAATTAGTACCAATGACACATGAAAAGATGCATGTTAAGTTGTCTCATTAAATTTTTCCCAGAATCAACAAACGTTTAAGCGTATCTTTGCGCCAGATCACATCATCATCATCATCTTGTCACATGGGTTGGGTAATAGATGAGGTTCATTAAATAAAAGATTTTCAGTGGTTTCGAAGCGCACTAATATGAGAGTCGGGCGTAAGGATCTTTTAAAGACATTCATGCAAGTGGTTCCGCTTCTTAAGTTAGTGATAAGACTCTGGCAGCGCAGTTTAGGGCTTTGTGTAAGAATAAATGTGAATTAATGACTAGTGATGAGTAACTCTGCTTGAACTTCTTATTCCCCTCTTAAGTGAACCGCGATGTAGTCCTACGCTGGTGAATATTTTAAATATTATACTAGTGTCAACAGCCAATTTCTTGCACTTCCTCAGGTGTACACATCCCACGAACTCTTCCAGAGTCACTGACTTGGAATTGTTGCCGTAATTACCTTAGATATCTGTACTTGTGCTGGATGTCATCGAGGCTATTATCTTGGCCAGCTATTCCGAGGTGTACGTAGCTCTCAAAATCAACCGACGTAGCTACTTTAATACGTTTATAATTAGCGTGTAACCTGGGCCACAGTTAGAACAACAGAAGCAATCATCTTCCAAGGAGCAATTTGGATGGGTATTTGGAAACTTACATTGGAATTGTTTTATTCACTGCCGAAAGTGCAGATAGAAATAAGAGAGTCATTTCCTGATAGATACTCTATTAGCTCTTTTCAGTGGTTGTTGGTTGCCCATTTCGGAAAATTATGGGAACCTTGGCCGAAACTTCCGTCGGTAACAATGAATAAAGGCACTCCTTCAACCAGAAGTCTTGTGTTGATTGATTTCGTTGTGTAAAATCTCGGTTATGAGGGATGCCAGGAGTGCGGTATCACGGGTACAATAAAATAGTAATTGCTAATATTGCATGTTTCCTTCCTTTTGTGCCCGAGCTGGATACAGAGTGCTGGCTGGTAAAATTATTCACACTTAACTTGTATTCGTGTGGATGGTTCGACTATGGACACTAATACAAGAGTTTGCTGTGGATAGTTGTGTTGGCATCTTCTTTTATTATCGAATTTTCGCTGACTCAACTATTTTGGTTAACACGATTAGAATGATTCCCGAAACCTATCTATTATCGCCACAATGGGCTCATCCCAAAAAAATAGTCTATTTCATTCTTCCGAAAAACTGAAGCCGACAAACATTTCAATTTTTTATTAGGCATTTATTGTGTGCGGCAAGGCAATTATCCTATTTCTAGGCTACACAGTCACATGTGTCTGTCGTACCTTTTACAAGGAGCAAACATTTTCAAGTAGCACATGGCGTCAGATGGTGACGCGACGCAAATTGTAAAGTGGATAATTTCGGTGTGCTAAGAAGGAAAAATTATGGTGCCAGAAGCTGAAAAGGATGCTCTCTACCTGACACCATTGACATTTGAAGGATCTTGTATCGCTTGATTTATGAAGATGCGTTGTCATAAAAGGACCTTAAAATGTATTGTTTAGTGTAACCGAAAATTTATCGAGTGATTTAGTAGATCCATTTGAGTTGTAATGGAAAAGGGTTAGGTTTGATTAATATGTGGTTCAGGAATTGAGTACTCAAAAATACTACAATGGCATATACTTAGTAGCCCCAGGAAGTATTAATGTTTAATATTATTTCTTGAGGTCACTATAGATAAGTTTTCGTACTGAGGTATAAGGTGGTTAAAAATAGCTTTGAGCTGTGCCAAAAAATCAATCTCAGCTTGGAGAAAAATTATTTAACATATTTCACTCAAACCTGGACACCCAGCGTTGTGGAACCAGTAGGGTGTATTTTGAGGTTATAAGTGTCCGTCATAAATTTTATTTCATTAAAAGGGCCGAAAGTTTCTAGAACTTAGAAAGAGATAGATAGGCCTAGGAACAGGAGACAGTCATTTAGTCCAAAAATTCTTGAGATGCATGACAATTCCTTCACGAGTATGTCAGTAAAAAAATCAAAAGGTGACGATAAAAAGCAGGTGCCAGATAGAAGATACGTTCCAATATTCGATCATTGACTTTGCTCTGGGTTTTTCAACAATTTCGTATTATGTGTGGTCTTCTATCATTATTTAAAGTAAAGGAGAAGATCAACTGTGTAATTGAAAAGTAAATTGTAAATAATTTCAAGTCAACAATCGGCAGAATGTACGAACTAATGGAAGGTTTATTTTTTGTTATATTAGGCTAGAGAGGTTTGATGACTGTAAGCAGCTCCTTGTTGAATCAATCTACATACGATTTTTCTTTTCATAAAATACATGAGTGTATTGTGACAGATGCTGAGAAACTATTTTGCTTTGCTGCTAAAAAAGAAAGCAATTAACAAAATCTAAAAGCTTGCAGCTTTCAAAACGACGAAGATTGAAGATACAAAAGATTTGACAGTTCCAGGTGATGGGACAGGCAAGAACCCTTGCATAACTTTATGATATTAGTTAGATGCTCTAATGATATTCGGGAAAAGTCTTGAATGTGCTTGCTAAATGCTGTGAGTCTTGGAAACAAAAATTGAATACGGCAGAGTTTGAAGAGTGGAAAGCAAAACACATCACAACAAATCAATGTACCACCAATCATACTGGAACCTTTGGGAACATGGAAGTATCTGCCATTATTAAAATGTTTAAAAACCCTTTTATAAAATATGGCTTGAGTTAAGTAGACTATATAGTAGATAGGGATTCCAAAACATTCTCTGGTACTCTCACAGCAAAACATTACGGTGAAGATTTTGTTGTCAATAAGAAAGAATGTGTTGGACATGTACAGAAAAGGATGGGCGTCCGGTTATGTGATTTCGTCAAGAAAACGGTGGAGGAAAAATAGTTAATGGTAAAATAACTGAAAAATAACAAACTCAAAAAAACTCTTTCTGACGGGAGTGTATTGTCCAGAAAATTGATTGAAAAATACGTTCTTTGCAATAGGAAAAACTAGGATTCAGTGGAAAACAACGAAAGACGCTATACGGGCTACTTATTACCCCTGGCAGCGATCGTTGGCAACAAACACTCTTTCATCATTCAAACACGATTATACTACACTATACCTTACCAGATGCTGTTTCTTCTTAAGAACTACTCAATTGATCTTGATGAAATTTAACATAGGCCCTTGAGATACAATTTACTAGGAGTTGGACGAAGGATTTGTGTTATTTCGATTATAACTATTTTGAAAAACAATGTTGAGAAATTATAACCGAAATTTCGTTTTTTTTTTTTGAATAAAGGTCTGCCGAAAATCAAATTTTCATTTTTTTTATTTCATTCGTCCAAATTCTAGTTTATAGTCTTAACTTAAACAAATATGTTTTTCACGGACGCCCTTTTTTCTGAGAGGTCGTCAGAAACGACGACACAATCGCGGAGTTTTGAAGATTTTTATACAAATATTTCAGAAACAATGAAAAGTTTGAATAAAATATTTTATTTTTTACTGGCCATTTTTTCCCGGAAGAAACTCATGTAACCCCTTAACCTTTCTGGACATATTCTGGGTTAGCAATCCTCCTACCGTAGTAAGTTTGAGTGGCTGCTGGTGTTACTGTTGGGCAACTGCAACTGGATCGAGTTTCTGTAGTACGAAATCCTGTCGCTAGGGGCGTATAGAGTAACTTTTTCCAAGTCCTTACGGCAAACCGCGTTGATAAAGAAGATTCTGTTCGGCTTGTGTGATTTTTTAGTGGCAGATGTATTGTGTCCTGGCCATGTTTGACGAGCTGATTCTTGTTTTCTGATTCACTCTTATTAGTGCGCGTCCATGAAGTCACCCATGAAATATTAAACAAAGCCTACAATGGATGACGCTGTTGAGAAAACTCAAGTGTGTAAGTGAATCATGAACTTCACTCTGGTCGTCTGTCAACCATTGAAAAATTCATGAAATCATCCTGAAAGATAGATGGAGGACTTTTGAAGAAATTTTTAAGGTCTCTTGAAGGACTTGCTGCTCAGCAAATTTTAGAAAAGGCTTAGAGACGAAAACAGTGTCTGCAAAATTCGTGTCCCATCTGCTGATTGCTGAACAAAAACTGCTTTACTTTAAAATTGTTCCGAAAGGATTCAAATTTTTCTTTTAACGTCATTACAGGTGACCTATCATTGTTGCACGGTTTCCATGGTTTCAAACCAATGAACGATCAAGTCAGTGAAAAACTTGAAGTTTGCATCTCCCCAAAAAAATTCTCCAAGTGAGTTCAAATTTCAAAACTAAGCTGATTTATTTTTTTTTTTGTATGAAAGGACTTGGTCTTACATATTTACGGAGGCTCTGTTCGGCATCCAAGAGGACGAAATCAACATACACTTTGAGCAATGGAAGCAAACGTTGAACGTGTTTACTAATGTCCATGGAGAATGCTTTGAAGGGGATTAAAGATTTTTATTTGATTAAATTCATTAACTCCCAAAAAGTGTATTCTAAGTACCAATTGAACATTTGAACATGTATCTCCAGTTTTTTATTGTCTTATTATTTATTATATTATTGTTGCTATTTTGTAGATCACCCAAGGAAAGTAAGACAAATTTTGTTTTATAAAGCCAGGACGCACTCTTTTCAATGAGTGAATAACCCTGCGTCAAAATTATTATTATTATTATTATTATTATTAATAATAATGGAAAGAGGCGAGGCTCGTGCTGATCCACAAGGGGAAGGGGAACGCGGAGCAACCATCTTCATATCGGCCCCTATGTATGCTGAACGCCGCTGGGAAGGTGCTCGAGAGGCTCATTAGAGCAAGACTTGGAGAAGGCATTCGAACTGCCGGGGATCTGTTACCTCGGCAGTACGGCTTCAGGGCTGGTCAATCCACAATTGGTGCAATAGCAGAGGTAGTGAGCGCGGTCCAGCAGGCAGAAGCTCACAATCATTACTCGAGACGAATAGTACTGCTCATAACTCTAGATGTGAGAAATGCCTTCAACTCTGCTAGATGGACAGATATTCTTGGTGCTCTGGAATATTTCAGGATGCCGAGGTATCTGATGCGGATATTGAAAGACTACCTCAAAAATCGGAAACTCATCTATGACACATTGGGAGGCCGGCGAAGAATTGATTTGACATCAGGGGTGGCGCAAGGTTCCGTTCTGGGCCCGGACCTCTGGAATGTCTCGTACGATGAGCTTTTGAGGCTGCAGTTACCGAGGGAGTCACGCCTGATTGGCTACGCAGATGACGCAGCAGTACTAGTCGCCGGACGTACTGTCGGACAGACACATTTCAAACTGGGTGCGGTAATACGCCGAGTGAGCGAGTGGATGACAGACCATGGGCTTAGCCTAGCGCTGGAAAAGACCGAGGTTGTCGTCCTCACCAAGAAGCGGATCCCTCAGGTTATTTCCGTTCGGGTGGTGGAAATGAACATCGAGTTGAAGGAATCAATGAGATACCTTGGCTTGATGATTGACTCGAAGATGAGTTTTTTCGAGCAGGTTCAAGCGTCAGCGGATAAGGATTCCGTGCGAGTATCGGCTTTCAATCGCCTTATGGCCAACATGTGGGGACCAACCCCGAGCAAAAGACGTCTACTGATGAGTGCAATGGAATCAGTGCTCCTGTATTGCTCCGATGTCTGGACTGACGCTCTTAGTAAAGAGACGCACCGAAGGCGTGTGGCACAGGTGCAGAGGCAAGGAGCTTTGCGGATAGCGGCTGCATATCACACTGTCTCTGAACCTGCAGTGCTGGTAATCTCGAGGGTGGCTCCTATGAAGTGACTTGCAGACGAACGGAAACGTGTATACTTACGTAGGGGGGAGTTGGCGAGAGAAACCGTCAGCCGAGAGGACGGAGAAGGACCCTAACCTTGTGGTAGCAAACATGGGAAAACGAAACGCGAGGCAGGTGGACCGTACGGCTGATAAGTGACTTGGGGCCGTGGTTCTACAGAATGCATGGTGAGACTGATTATCTGACGCAACTACTCAGTGGTCACGGGTATTTTCAGTCTTACCTGTATAAGATAGGAAAGACACCATCCCCAACTTGCGTGTTCTGCCCGGGGATGACGGATGACGCCTGCCATACGTTCTTTACGTATAATAGAATCACAAGACTCTGTTCGCATCTCTCGGAGAAAATTGGCGTAATTTCCCCAGAAAATTTAACGGGAAAAATGATGCAATCAAAGGACAATTGGAACTGTGTGGGGCATTACGTGCGGACAGTACTTATCATAAAGAAGGGCATGATGGATCGCTTGGCGAGGGAAGGGTAACGCAATATCATAGTAATACTCTGTATTACGCAATATCATAGTGACTAATCGCAATTCCTTCATATCCATCCGTGGAGAAAGAGAGATTTCCCTTAGCCTGAAGACATCGCTAAGCGATGATTAATGAGGCCTAGTCCGAAGTAATGTGACAAAAAGTTCCAGGCTAGGTTCTCGGTGTGACAGGGGAGGTGTTTAGTCGGTAGTCCGGTAGTAGTCCGACACTCAGGGCGTAAAGTCTTCACCTCCCAAACAAAATAAAAACACAAAAAAATAAATAATAATAATATTATTATATTGCGCGTTATTATTTTCGCGTCTTGGAGCCTCCTATTTCAAGACAAGTTCTGTAATCAACATCAAACGTAGTCATTGTTTATTGAGTCTTTCTTTACATCGCGAATAAATTTAACAGTATCCTCATTCAAATTCAGGATAATGTTTGCTGTACGTTAAAAAAGCATTTACATTTTAAAATTATTCTTTCATGATATTTTATCGTTGTTACTTCTTCCATTGAATATCTACAATAAATTCAGGAGCGAAAAAAAAATAACAAAATCTCCTTTCAATATTCGAGGATACTTAAAATTATTCGCGTTATCAATTTCGCCATGCTTATCGACTACCACACTTTATAGATCAGTCTCTGCCCGTCTCCTCACTCGTCGTAATGATAAATCCTGAACGATTTCTCGCCTTATCGCAGCCAAATCTGTCGTTCACGAGACGAAATTGCAAAGAGAATCAACGCTAAAACATTTGAAAGATTCGCCATTAGTGTCACGAGGTTCCATAGTTGAGTGGGTGAAATGCCTGGGAAACAATAGACAACAGTCTCATCCCTAGTAAATTATCGGTGACAGTGATTTAAGTATCCGATATCTATCTCTCCCTGATTTCAGCTCATTTCAGTGTATTCGTGTCCAGACGACATTTTATTCCCTTTGCCACTTTCATCAAATTGAATCGCTTCGAAATAGGATGCTCAACTGTTCTTAAGGTTGTTTTGTTTGAAAAATGTATCTGAAATAGGTAGATAGGAATCGAATTGATGCTTTCGTGCAGAACAAATACAGGTCGCCGAACGACTCGCTTTTGAATTCTCCTAGTGCAGGTGTTGAAAGAAGCAATATTTAATTATCCTCACATCTCTGCCTGAAATCACCCAGCCCTAATGGGACCATCAAAGCACCAAACCGTTTGCTCTACTTTCCACCGATATTGAAGTCATCCCTAAGTCTCCTTTAAGTGTCCCATAATTGCTACCAGCGGCATACCTATAATTTTACTGCCGCCTTTCCGATTCGATTTCGGCTTACGGGAGTAATATGTTGGCATTCTAATATCTATTGGATAATAAAAAATTATCCTTAACGATGAAGCAAAGGAAAAAAAGGAACGCAACGATGGTGGATCGATAGCAGATAAAGTCAGCATCAGCTTACAGGAAAATGTCGTCTAATGTCACATCCACACTTTACCTGATACTCATTTTTTTCGTATCTAATCGATGAAGCGAGCGAAAGTGAATCCGACAGTTCGTTTTAAAGATAGCAGATTTTGATTTGTCGAATAATTGGAGACGAAGAAGATGCTTTCTCAGCAGCTCGACTCCTTGGCTAGGACGACTTTCATTCCTGTCACCGGATCAATTACGGTGTTGCGGCGAAAATTCTTATCGATATGTCAATAATGATATCTTTTACTTTGTTTGGATACGGTTTGTTAATTTTTTCGTTGGAATTTTTCCGGGTTTCGTGATCTTTTAATTTGATTTTTAGGATTAATGACAGAAAAATTATTTGGAAATATCATTAAATATGATTTGATAGCTCCTATTCAGTCCTCATGATTTTGATAATTGAATTGTGATGAAGATGCTTGGGATGGTATTTCTTCCTGGAGCTGATTTTGTAATTAAGATCAGAATACCGGTATCATCAGTATTCGCTTGCTGGTTACCATTAACAATTAGTACATCATCATTTAGTTGAATCTCAATTCGAGCTGCATTTGTAATTTAGATTTAAGTCCTCTTTCAAAATATTAGGAAAACTCAATCTCATGAGTTTTTCAAAAGTTTTGTTTGTGGCGTGGTAAGATTGTTATTTCGCGAATATTCTCATTTAATTAGTATGCCTGTTAGTCTAATAAAGGGGTGTTATGCGCTATGGAAAACTCAAGTTATTTGAAATAGAAAAATAGAAAAGAAAAAGTAATTCTTCGTCACCTTTAGATCCCAGCTGCTATTACCACATAATTATCCTTATAAAAATCGGGTAGAAAACTATAAAGTCGTTAGTTTGCTGCCAGTATTTGGAATTTAATAAAATGAAAATAAAAAAATTATTTAAAAAAAAGTTTTGAAAAGTATTTGAAGGCGAAGGTGATTGATATGTGAGAGCAGATTTTAACTTTTCCATGATTTGATACCTGTATACTTTCTTCTTTCTCTCTTCTAGAATGAAGTCGGAGATCATCATAATATGGGAAAGAGTAAAGATCCATCTTTTTCGTACGTAACTTAAAGCTTAGGCTAAACAAATTTTAACGTGATATCGCACTAATCCGGAGAATTCCTACTCAAAAAGTGATCCCAATTCCATAAGATTATGGGTGAGAGTCATTTGGAAATTCAAAGTAAATTTCTATTGCAAGAAAAGGAGTACAGAAATTCGAAGAGACGGAGGAATCATACAGAAAGCCTGTGGAAACTGCGTTTCACCCATACGATACGACCAGGATTTCATTGTTGTGTGTGTTTTGTTGTTTTTGTTAATATTGAATATTCATATCAATGAGGGCACTGCGGATACGAATCATACAAGCAAACTTGCAAACGCGTGTTGCATGTAAAAATCAAAATAAACGGTCAAATTGTGCAAATCTAGATTGCAATTGGCCAAAACACTTCACTGATATATCATCGGTGGTTTCCTATAGGTAATTATCATCCTTTGATAATGTTCTGTTGTTTTTCTTGCTTTAAAGCAAAATGTAAAAATTTTTCATCTTATTTTCCAGATTGTATTTAGCAATGTAAATAGAGGCGTAACAAGAAGTCACCAATTCGTTCGGAGAAAACCATATTAGTCTTACAATGAAGTCACCAGGTACTCTCCTGTCAATACAATACAGACCAAATCGTCCGCGTTTCAGCGATCTAGACTACTGTATTTTGCCACCGAGATAATGAATATTCTGCAGTCTTCTGCGGACATATGTAGAAGAAATATCAACAGCATATTTCAATTTTTTGACATGGAGATGAGCTTGCAAAGCCGTCATGCATTATTATATTCCAAAACATCTTTCCCAGTACATGCGAAGTATATTTGATAGCGTCAGTATCAAGCAGAACATATGCTCTGACATTGAACCTATTGAACCATATGGAACCAGTAGTAAATCCAAACTTTATGCCTCTACTAATCGCACTGTAGAAATATCAAAGGTACATATTGAAATATAATTTTAGACAATAAAAAATAAAAAAGACACTTGATAAGAACATCAAGAGTAAGACCAGAAAAATTAGAGCGGTTATTAAAGAACTATTACCTGTTAGTTTTTACAGGGATGTCGATGTCTTAGACCTTCAAATGTAGCTTCCTTAAATATTAGACAAGAATCCGTAATAGAAAATGAGAATCATCAACTTTAGTAAGCGCGCGCTCTCTGCTCGCCGTAGCTGCTCTACGCCGCTGCCGTTCGGCAATAAACTATTTCTCTTTTTCCAAACAACGGGCATTACTTTTTTTCCATATAATACGATATTTTCCCATTACTCTTGGGATCTCTGTTCTATTTTAGTCGTCACAAGAGTACTTTGCGATAGAAAAATGCCATCTTAAAGAGCTAATAATTATCCAAAAGGTAGCAAAACTGAGGCAAGGCAAAAATGAAAAACCGAGAAAAAAAGATGCAGGAGATGTCCAATTTTCAATGAAAGACATATGGAATTCCTTCAAAAATGGAGCTCATGGGTTGCAGCAAAGCAAACTGCTCTCGCGTTTATTCATTGTGAAAAGACGAAGAAAGACTTTTGCTGGCTGAAAAAGTTAGCAAGGTGGTCAGGATGGAAAGGCATTTGGATAAAAAACCGTATGTGTTCAATAAGACCAGGCATTTGAGAACAAAGGTTAAGTTTTATATGGTCCAGGCATTGCAGATTAACTAATAGTATGCAATCAAAATTAATTTTTTTGAAAGTACTCAATTAATATATAACGCGATTTCTCGAAAGAAGTTTTTTCAGTGGCAATATAAATAAATCTTGAGGAATTTTATTTGTTTAAGCCTCCGTTACAAGAATCGACCACAATTTTTAAAAAAAAAAAGAAAAAATAAAATTTTTAAACACTAATGTATCAGCAAAAAGGTCCATTTTTGAATTTTTTCCGAATGTATGAGTTTTTTCTTTGTTTTGAATTTCCCAAACTTTCTGGTCGATTCTTGTGTAAGACGGCTTAAAATTTTGATACTCTATAAGAATTGCTTTATACTATCAAAAAAGTTTGATTACCTTATCTGATAAATAAGGTGTAAAAGATATATTGAGAATGTATCTTTTTGAGCTTTTAGAAGGTAAGAGTGCCTTTAAGCCAAGAAGGCCTGAAGAAACATTAGAATTTAGACACAGGATGTATTTGATTTGTTATCAATAAATACTCAAGGATATCAAAACATATTTTCTTAGAGCATTATCCTATTTAAAAAAAAGAAGAGTTTCCAGCGGCAAGAGTGTTACTAATATTTAGATCAGGGGCTGTAAATTTAGAAATGATCAGGAAATAAATCGGAGTTAAGGGGGTGGTACAGGATGTAGAGAGGGGTAAGCAGCTCTATTTCGATACTATTATCCTTTGTTGCAGAAAAAGCTAATCTCATGACTCAGTTTTTATGTTTACATAAGTATAAGAAATTTTTATTGGCAACTTCTCTCATCATTTTTACGAACGTGTTCAATTTACTTCCTTTGGAGGTACTATCTATTCTATGGTGGATCTTAGAAAGCAAGAATCTGAATCTAAAACTCAACAGCATTTTAAGGAGGAATGTTTGTCCTGGAATTGTTGGCATCATTTTTAATGGCAATGTTATGAATTTTGTTAAAAAAATGTGAACATTTTTTTTTTGAAAAATGAAATTTGCCCCTATTTGGATTTTTTTGTATTGATTTGAGCCTGCAGTGTGATGGATTACCTCGTGAATACTTGAATAAATAATTACATAAAATTTTTTTTTGTCCTCCTATCTTATTTATTTACAATAAAAAATGGAACCTTATTTTGGGAAACATTTATTTTAAGTTTAGTTTTTGATTTATTTATAAAATATTATTTTGGAAATTAATATTATTTCCAAAAAGCTTGTTATATCATTAAAAATTGTTAAGTATTCTATCCATGAACCATATGAAACCACTCCTGAGCCAACTTTTTCTGTTATTGTACTGTTTTCTTGGAGAAACTTGCAGCTTAGCATATTGCCGTAACTGCCTTTTCAGCGTGAGATATCCACTCTTCATCCTTTTTCGTATCAAACGTGTAAGCATTGCTCCCGATGTCAAGTCCCATCATAATCAAGAGTGAACTATACGACCGTCATTCAACAATGATAACGACAAATGAACAACCTAATTCGTATCTTTTATCATCCCGATCGTATTGTCATAAGATTCAATATTGTTCTGGATATTGCAGAATGTTGTTGAAAAATGTTTTTTGAAGTTTTTTCGAAAAATTTACTCTTGCCTAGTAAGTTTTCCAAAAACCGGCTGAACCTCTTCCTTTACTTCTTCACAAAGAGCTGGTTTGTGTTTAAATTTAAATCCATTGACACTTAAGGATTTGGACTTTTCTGGGTGTACAGGAGTCGTGGTGCGTAGCAGGACGAATCTTTTTTTTGTATCATCTATCCAATATTTATTTTTCACCATATCGACCAAATCTGGATACCGCTGACTGCTTGGGGGTAATTGCTTCAACACCTCACGCGTCAAATATTTACATATCTATTATGATGCGGCATAATTTTTATTATTCGAAAACAGACAAAGTCTTAACTCCTTTTATAAGATATTGTCCGCATGAGTGTCTCAAAGAAATAACAACGCAACAGATGTGACGCAATTCGAAGAGCAGGCGCAGATAGTATTTCGACCGCCAGGGGTATCAACAAAGAGTGGAATATACGTTCGCGCCCAAGATGCCTTAAATTTTTTTTTCTGTTAGCTTTGATGTTTTAGGACCTGAAAAATGAAAAACAAAAATCAGGATTAATGAAAAATTATAACTGGTACTGCTGTTAGTGGAAATTATATTGAGGAACAACAACCCTCAGCAACCAAAACATTGGGCAATGCGAGGTGAACCAGGTCCATCAACGGCATAATGAAATCTTCTGTCATCTGGTGGGATCACAATGGCGTCATCTATTACGAACTCATGAATCAGAACAATCTCTGGTGATGTGTACCGACGGCAACTCATCCGTCTGAATCGAGCTCTCAAGGAAAAACGGCCAGAATGGAATGACAGTCATGACAAGCTGATTTTGCTGCATGACAATGCAAGGCTACTCGTAGCCAAGCTAGTCAAAAAATATTTGGAAGGGATGAATTGGGAAATCTTGTCCCTTCGTATTGCCCAGACATTGCTCGTTCGGATTTTCATTTGCTCCGCTCCATGCAAACGGCGCTCACTGGAGAACGATTTACTTCTTATGATGGCATCAAAAAATGGCTCGGTGACTGGATCGAATCGAAGAATGGGGATTTTTTCAGCCGAGGAAAACATTTGCTCACAGAAAAATTGAAGAAGAACATAGCTTTGCATGATGCATACTTTGAATGACGTGACTGTTGTGTTTAATGTTGAAATAAACTAAAAACTTTGTCGAAAAAATGGCGGAAACTTATTCCCATGCCCAATACAATTCTACAAGGAGTTGACTAGAGAGAAAGATAATTGACCTTCTTAGTCGATGCATCGATTGTTGTACGCGAACACCGAGGCTTCTCGGTGGTTATACTCGAAATTCGATTTTAAGGGATAAAACTGTATCAGATATTCAATTTGAGTGTACAAGGACCTATTTGCTAAAACTGGATAAAACTGTATCAGATATTCAATTTGAGTGTACAAGGACCTATTTGCTTCTATTTTGCACACAATGTAGACGAAGGACTTGCCGATCGGCCCGAATAACTACGAAGTAAACAGCGTATGAAGCTTTCAAAGAAATCGCTGTATTAAGCCGCAAAAGAGTGAAACATCGCTTTAAAATCTAATAAAAAAGAAAAAGAAAGGCAGGGCACGAATCTAAAATGGAAATACTATGGTTCAGGTATCGCGGATCATAATCATTCAAAAACGTTTCACGATTTCTTACTTATACGCGTTTATTTTGCAGCAGGAACTCAAACAATTTTCAATCAATTAAATCGTTAAAAATATATAGTCCTAATAGGAAGAATAGATTTTTCCTTTACGTATGTGACATACTTTATTTGTCATCGAATTTTTTTTTAGATTTTTCTGCGTGATTCGTAAGTTTGATTTTCGAAGTGCGTTGTTCCGACGAAAATCAATATTTCAAAAATATTCCCATAGTACTTCTGTTGTTGTTGTTACAAACAACTTAAAAAAAAAAAATTAATGACTTGTCTCAAGAAATAATTCAGTGACTTGTCTCAAACAAAAATTGGAAGTTGCTCTTAGTACGGCTGTGTTCCCTTCCCAAATATCTGAGAAACACTGCACAATCGCTCCCCGTAAATAAGTTATCCTATAAAAAATAAGATTCACTATCGATTATATATGCAATAAATTACTATCTTTGTAAACTCGATTTGCTAATGTTTTTTTCATGAAAAAAATAAATCACGAAGATGCTTGTTTTCTGGCCTATAGCGGCCTAACCCCTTGATGAATAAAAGATAGTTAAAAGCTTACACTGGGGTTGTATATACTGTATATATCAATTCAAATTATAATAATTGTAATTGTTATATATAATTATATACTTTTTATTGTTTCTGAAGATTCTGATGACTTATTTGACCCTTTGTCTTAGATTCTTTATCTTCCGAATTTCGTCAAAACTCTACTTTCAAAGTATGGAAGTTGCTGACAGTTTAAAATCAAATTTCGAAATATTCTTATATCAAACCAAGTGATTATTTGAGGCATATTTGTGACTATCTTTTTCTTTGAAAATGGTTTCGACCATAGCGTCCTGGCATTGCGTTTTTGCTCAAGTTCTTCTTGTGAAACAAAAATATACCAATGCAAATAAAATTCTTGAATTTTTCGTTGAAATTGGCGATGGGTTACTAAAATAAAAAAAGGAATCGATAACCTTTTTGATTTGTTATACGAAATTTCGTTTTCATTTCATTACAATCTTATGAGGATACAATGACGATTGAAAGCAGGTATGAATTCCAAACAGCGCATCAGTGGGAAAGGATGTAGAGCGTCATCTAACCCTACATCAAAATTCCACTAAAAATTTCCATTAAAAGTGATTGGCATGACTTGGGTCGCGGTCTGTTCAAACATCATCAGGAACTTTAATTAACATGTTCACGTACCAAACGATTCCACACAAGAAGTACCTGCTGACATGGAAATGAAACCAGCATTGGAATTAGGCAGTCCTGAATGCAAACCAGGCGCCCCCATACAAAACATTCGGATACCTGCTGATCAAATGTTCGCACTTCACAAATGGATCATCTCTATTAGAAGTCACGTCATATGGAAGCACGCCGATAGAGCGTAACTCGACGAGCAAACAAAAACCGCTGAAAACGACGGTCAAATAGACAAGACCTCCGGTTGGCATGAATGGTCAAATCCATGTCCATAAGTTCACATCGCAAGGTGTTATGTGAAAAGAACTATTCAAATAGCATCGTCGTTAGACTCCAGCATTCTCGGTATGAGCCCGCACCTAGTCCTCGTGGATGTGGATGTATCTTTTACATCAAACAGCGTCCGGCTTCGGTGCTGTAACTGAAGTTTAACATAAAGCGTATGCAGACAGAGACCGTTCATCACTCAAGAATATGTCAGAAGAACTGCATGCAATACTTCAAAGACGGAATTCACTTTTTCGTGCCAACACAGAGCAAACGTTGCAGAAACGAAACGTGCGTTTTAGCTAGATTGCATATTCTTTTTGAAGGATATCAAGCAGGACACAGAGCAAATGTAGGATACAAAGTGAATTGAAGGTGGTGGACTTGCAAGTACCACGTCGACTTGAACGATTTAGAAAATTTTGCATTAAACATTTAGCTGCATCCTTCCTGTTACTCCATTTGTTGAAGGTACTTAAAATTGAACACAAGTGCAGCGCAAGACACAAATTAAATTCCTTGTCACAGAAACAAACAAGTTGTAGCTGTTTTGAAAATTATTTTCTGAAAGGAGACGCTGAAGTCCTTAAGCAGCTTACGGAATCGAGAGAAAAGAAAGTAGAGCGAGCGAAATAACACAACTGGATACATTTCATCCTTGCCGGGAACGTAGTTTTATTGGAAATTTCGCTCGCTTCCGCGTCGCGAAGAACACTATCCCCGTTGCAGGACCCACATCCCATTTCAAATGACAGGGATCTAAGAGGATTATCATCCTCGATGGCGCGAAGCATAGCGGAAATTTATGTTGCATTTGATCATTTATCGAGTGTTCATCTCCAGCGACCTAGTTTTTGTTTGTCAGGCTCCCCTGCTCCCCAGCTCCCGCCCGACAACGTTTGAAAATAGAAAGTGAACGTCGCTTTCGACGAATTCCGTGTCTTTCTCCCATTCAGGTGGATTGAACCCTCTATTCTATTATTATGTTCCTTTTAATTCAACCTGTCAATCGATTCATTATTAGTTACCAATTGAACCGATAAAATCATCAATTAAAGCTGGAAGCGAGAGTAAGTGGTTGCCGCCACAGTTCGTGTTGTTGGACGGGAGTGAGTCAAGCTGAAATTAATACCTTGGGTATGTTGTGCAATACCGCGCCAAGAAGACGAACCGGAGGAGTCATCATGACCAGCAACAATTTACCTGCTTGCTGCTGACGATTATACCCCACAGTGAGTTGGCAATTTGAAGACGTGAAACTTTCATTGAAAAGGTGCGCTCTTATGATTTAATTTTATCGGTGATAAGCGATCAATCGAGTGGCTTTCTCACGGCATGACATCAATTGCATTTTGTCTAAAAATTTCAATCAATTTTGAACAGAGCCTGGGTCGTGAAAGTTAGCTTGGGTTGGGTTCGGGTTCGGCAATATTAAATGAACTTGACTGGAGATGAATGGAAGTTCCTTGGCTAACTGACAAACAGAAGTATTGGGTAACATTCCATGAAGTTGTTTTCTATTAAGTTTCCAGGAATGTTCAAACAAGAAAACCTTTTGACATTGTCAAATCGACTCGTTCAACGTTTGTACGAGTTTATTTGTAGGCATTATCCTGCAACAGAAATCAATGTTCATGCTGATTCGTTTGTTGATGAAACGTGATGTGAATGTGAAAACCTTTGATTCGGTAACCATTGAACGTGTTGATTTGGAAAAGTTTCAGGGGAGAAGTGGCGCCGAACTGGATGAATTGGTTAATATTCGCAAACAACCTATGTAAACACCTTCGAAAAAATTCAAATCTGTTCAATGCACCGGAGAACGAAAAAAATCCTTTTCATGCCGTGGCTTGCGCCTGTTTTTTTATATATTGGTCAAAGTTTGGCAAAATATGCGTGTGCATAAAATAGAAACATGCATTAATGTTCGAAAAAAAAGTTTGAAAGATACTGAAATTTGTGTTATTTTTGACGGGAATCATATTTTGAAAATTTGCTGATCGTGTTGCTTGTTTCCTTATTCTTTCATTACACTTTTGAATACCTCGTTTTAATGTCTAAGAAAAATCTACAGCCATTTTATTTTTTCAAGGATTTTTAAGGATCTGCGTTTCGATTCGGCTCAAAATGGCCTATTTCTTGACCCGTGCAAAATTTGTTCCCTGACTTTTGAGTGCCGAACAGAAGGAAAATCGTGTATCAGTTTGCACGGAGCTGAAGGATCGTGTTCATGCAGATATGGACTCTATGGCCGAAATTGTAACTGGAGATGAAAGTTGTGTCTATGGCTATAGCCCTGAGACTAAAATGCAGAGTTCCCAATGGAAAACCAATGGATCTTCTCGCCCTAAAAAAGCACGTCAGTCAAAATCCAACATCAAGGTCATGCTCATTGTTTTCTTCGATAGTTAGGGCGTGGTGCGATCAGAGTTCGTTCCAAGGGGCACAACTGTAAACTCTGAATTCTATTAGAGCGTACTGCAACGTTTGCAAAACGACATCCGAAGAAAGCGGCCAGAAAATGGGCCAATGGCTTCTTTCTTGACCACGACAATGCGCCGTGTCACACCTCGCTTCTCATTCGTGAGAAAAAAATGTTTCTATCTGTCCACATCCGCCATACTCACCGGATTTAACTCTATGCGATTTCTGACTCTCCTCAAAAATTAAAACAGTGCTTAAAGGAAAACGTTTTGATGCCATTGCTAACATTGAGAGGGCCACGACTGAGTAGCTGAAAGCCCTTCCGAAAGATGCCTTCTAGAAATGCTTCCAGTCATGGAGTCCACGTTGGGATAAGTGCATTGCTAGCCAAGGACAGTACTTTGATGGAGATTAAATCAGAATCTATGTAAGCGTATTACTTTTTTTAATAAAAAATTATAAATAATAAGAAGAAATCACCAGGATTATTTTACATTGAAAAGTGAAGGTATATTGTGTGCGTGGAAGTATGAATTTTATTTTTAAGTATAATGTCCAATAATGATGGCATGACCTTAAAATTTAAGTTAAATTCATATATTGAGGTATTTCGATTTCATATCATATTGTACCACATAAAAAAAGAATTTTGCCACAAAAACCCGGGATACTTGCAGACCAGTTTCTTTCAAAGGATCTCCAAATTAGATGAAAGTGTTCCCATGGATAGCTGCAAACAGAACCGCTGACTTTAGATGAGACGAGTAGACAACGCGTAGCTCGGCCTAATCCTAAATCAGTCTTAATGCCAGTTTTGTAATTCTCAATCGAGAGTTCTTTTGGGAAATTCATCTCAGCGCGTGTAAACATTTCAAACAGCCGTTGAAGTGATAAGCAGGAAGTATTCCTATGGGTAGCTAAAGTTCTGCGGTACATGAAATCTGATAAGACGGGTGCACAAAATGTAGCCCTGGCTCATAATTCCCAATCCCGAGTCCTATTGGAAAATCTTCTCAGCGACTGAGATAAGTGATGTCCGTTAATGTTCCTAAAAGATGGCTTCTCCTCCGCATGGTTTTAAACTTACTTAAATGTGATCACAGACGAGATCGCCCTTTCTGATACCACAAAATTGCCACTGCCCATGATTTTTGATCTGAAGGGTCCGAAATTAATAAACATAATGCTATCCCAGCTCAAATTATCTAGGGCAAGAAATGACAAAGTCTGAAAAATCACATTGGTTGGACTTACTTGGATACTAAACTAAACTACGTATGCTTTTTTGATTTGGTTTGTTGCAGATAGTCAAACAGTTGAGCATGAATGTTCAGATTGAAGGTTGTCTTCATTTGAATCCCTCCTATGCATAGATTAGCATTGTCATTTATAACCAGGTCTCTGATTGGAAACGAAGTCCTCGAAACTCGCTAACTTCCCTTGCAATATTGTGATAGGTAGATGAACTTCCATAAACAGTGAAGAACACCGTTCTCCCCTTAAACTATATGTTCTAGTTATTTTCGAAACCAGTTGTTTCCTGCCGGAGTGCTAATTCATAAAACTTTGAAACATATACATATACTAATTGACAATGATTAATCCCTGATCTATAAACAGGAACATTCAAAAAACTTAGGGTTATGAATTACTTTTAACATAGTTCTTTAGTTAACATATCCGTAGAGAACCTATAAAACTCAAAGTGTTAAACCCCACTGAAGTTTGAACTATTTCCTTCAATTTTTAGCGATGAACAGGCGTTATCTGATGAACCAAAACAAGTTCATCCTGTCAATTTCGGGTGCTTTGAATATTAAACACGTCAAGATTTGGCACTGTCTTACCTGTTTGACCATATTTGGATTAACCGTATAAACCTACGTTTCGATTCCACAGTATGCATTGCCTCTGTTGATTTGATCCTGTATTGATCCTGATTGTATCCTTATTTTGAGTTTTAATAGGTTCTATGATTTGCTAAGGTGTTCCTTGTAGCGTGTGACGTCTAACGTAACATTTGTTGCAATTATGGCCGCATTTCATCAATATCACATTTTGAACAACCTCCTTTATGCTTCTTGGCGAATCGGATCCTTTACCGACTTGACTCGGCTTTTTGTTTGAAGTTTTCTGCTCGTCAGTACTAATTGTGTGTTTATTATCCTCGCCGGTATTTTAGGGCTCCTATATCCTATATAATCCTATATCAAGCGAAATAAGTGCAGTAGAGCGAAAAAATTGTTAGACATTCTATCCCAACCGATAGATTTCTTTTCAAATAACCAAAATCGTTTTGATTTGCATGTAATAATTAATCTGAATTTGAATTTGGTTTATTTGTTGTTTTTAACTTTAATAAATTTTAATTATTTTATTATTTTCATGTATCATTACTTAAATTTAAAATTTTTCTAAATTTTATTAAAAATGTCAGGTTGTTTTTGGGCTCGTGGCATTCTCTCTTGGGGGACCCCTGGAATTGTGCAAGGGCCTCCACTTTATAGTTACGCCACTGGATCCCCATTAAGATTTTCGACTTGAAGAAAGTGAAGCAGATTCATTGGAGAAATCAGTTGGGGTACCTTTTCTGGGAGTACAATGTCTGATATTATTTGACAATCTAGTTACCAATGATTAAATAGAATTAAAATCCTTTGAAACGGCAGGAACTTTGAAAATCTTCTGCCCTCAGGAGTGATTGGTAAGTCATTGCAGTTTCAATTTTTTGTATACCAGGAGCGTTGGGAGCCCGATAGAATGAAAGAAAACTTGCAGACAAGGGATCACAGTGCCTTATTGATATTGTATACAAAGATATACATATATACTTTCATAGGTTTAACCAAAGTGCCTTTAGATACGTTAATTCTCTAGATAAGGCAGAGATCGACACAATAATGTGACTTTGCTTTCTCATAATATTTCTCGCGGATCGCGGCCATCTGCGTACACAGTCTTGGGCACGGTATTAATATATTCCGCGATAGCAAAAATTATACTTAATTAATTTAATTAAACTAAAATAAACGAAAAAGTGTGCTGAATTGGTTATGATTTAATTTTTGAATCTTTGAAATCGTGCCTAAGTTGAGGTATAGATCGGGTCGGAAAAACAATTACAATAACAAAATGGCGACCCATAGTTAACACTAGAAATACTTTTGACATAAAACACAGTTTTTTCATTAATCGTAGTATTTTTTATTGATATTAAAAGTAGGTAAATCATCAAGGAAACAGTAGCAGATAAGAGTTTTGTATATAAGAACTTTCGTGCTTACTTGGACTGACTTGTTAGACGTCATACGGACTAGGGCTGCAGTTGCCCAAGTGGATTTTTCGATGGCTCTAAGGGCGTGAGGATTAAATTTAAGAGGGTGATGGAACTGGGATCTTTTGCATGGATTCTATGTGTGGTGAGATATCTTACAGGGCTTTGAGTATGGAACTACCAGTAGCTAGAATCAGTATGTCATCTTAACAATGTACGAGATTGAGGATGCTGTATAATATCTCCTAATGCCTCATTCTCTGTGAAAAAGGAGCTTAGGCTATTTAGTATCACCTCCGGTTTCCTGGGTGCTACGTGGGAAATGACTTGTCACCTAATTTATTTTCTCGTATCAGATTCTTGATCCCTCCGAATGCAGTTTGATATTTTCATATACAATCATGCTGCCATATGCAAGGATGCCATTGTTTACAATATTTTGGTAGGAAGGAGACAGCCATTGAATGCGATATTTCGCATCGGGAAAGTTCACGCGGAGAGTGTATGGTGACAAATTATTTATGAAACTCGGTTGCAGCCGCGTTGGGTTGAGATATTAGTAGTCTTATTGGTAGAGTCAACGTGTTATTTGAAGCAGAACCATCGCAGAATTTATTGCTGCGGTTAATTTGGTTGTTTTGGGTGCTATATACTATTTTTTTTGTTTTTGATATTGTTGCGTATTCCGATATGTAGGCGACATAGGAACAAACAAAAAAACATGTATAGGAATAAATAAATAAATAAAAATATATAACTTAGAATAAAATTGATATAAAAACATTTATAGTTAGACTTAGGTATTATGTAATTTTTAGTCGAATAATATTAGTGACAAACAAAAAAAAAAATAAATAAAAAAAAAGTCTCAGCAAAAAAATATGTCAGAAATTAAAGTATAGAAATCCAGTATCAAGTGATGGAAAATAAAGTAAAAGAAATTCAGTATCAATTTGTGGAAAATATAAGATAGAAATCCAGTATAATGTGATGGAAAATATAATATAGAAGTCCAATATCAAGTGATGGAAAATAAAGGATATAAATTGTGAATTTAATTATTGAGAAGAATAAAGAGAACCAAGAAGTATTAACAGCTGTTTGAAGTGTTTAGCCCCAGAAGCCCTCGAGTCGAAAAACCTTTGAATCACAAAGCCTAAGATAACATTTTGATCGAGGTCAAGAAGATAGGCAGCAGAGATGGTCAGGACGCAGCGCAGTGGAATTCATTCAAGTCCCGAAACCGAGCTGAGGTGGAGATTCGTGCTAGAGGAAGCAGATATGGTCAGAACCAGCGCAGCAAAAGCAAGTAAAGTCCTGAAACCAAGCTGAGGTGGAGATTCGAGTTGGAGGAAGCAGAGGTGTTCAGAATCAGCGCAGCAGAAGCAAGTAAAGTCCCGAAATCAAGCAAAGGTGATCAGAATCAGCGCACCTCAATTCATGTCAATTAAATATTTTATATTTACTTATTTATTTGATCATTTCTATTTATTTATTTTATCTAATATGAAAGAGTAAGCTCTATCTGTGTGTGTATGTGAGTGTATGTGACGTGGAACGATCAGGGCCTAAATAATGTTCTAAAAACCCCACGCCCGCGTGGTGAGCTAGTCGGTTAGCCTTTGTATTTTCAAATAACCCTGTCTATTTAACCTTATTCCTTTCTTTCGCTGCAGGTGCGACCTATCGGTTGCCCCAATATTTATTTCATTATTATTCATTATATATATTTATAATTTTTTAGAAAATACATCACAATATCTAGCATACCAGTTGCAAGCTCGAATCTTTTTGCATTGTTCTTGAGCGCCGCTTGTACCTGGTTGTTGGGGCTGATTCAATTTTCGCGCTAAGTGTCCACGTCTTGACGTGAAGCGCTGTCCTCGGGTGGCTTTTTTAGAATTTTCGCTGCTTTCAGCGTCATGGCTTCTTTTTTGTGGATCTTCCTGTGGTTCTCTGCTTATTATATACTGAAAAGAAAGCATCCTCCACCAATTGTCTTTCAAATGCTCTATATTTCTGCTGCCAGTTCCTTTGGTACTGATCCCAACGGTCTGTTGGACTGTGGTGCAATTTTGATTTTGTCTATTTCGGCCTTATATTGTTCTTACAGGGACACGTTTCTTCTACACTCTGTGGGACTTGCGTTTGGGGGTAACGTTTGAAATTTTAAGTCCACTTCATCACTTCTCACTCTAAAATGGCGCTTGGAAGCGTCTCTTTGAAGAACAGACAGACATTGTACTATGAGGGAGTGGGGAGCATAGATTGCACTTTTTTGAAGATGTAGTATTGTCACTGTCACATACGCATTAGTGATAAAATCCTGTTCAATTTAAATTTGAATTGAGAAAACATGACCGTAAGTATTATATTATCATCGCTGCCGCGATGCCATCCCGAATCGAACATGTCTAAGAAGCTAACAATGATTTCGCTTGAAAAATCAGGATCCACTTGTAGTTCGAATAATTATTCAAGGAAATTTCTTCGCTGAGCGTGTTCAGTACGCTTCAGTTGTTGAATCTCTCTCCTGAAATTTTTGAATTACTCTTTTCATAGTTTATGCATTTAATCTACTTTTCAGACTAAAGTTTGTCCGAAAACGACAAACTGTAGCTACTAAAGTTTCATTATTTTGAAAATACTGCTCAACTAGAAAAACAAGGTTCTTCCGTGAAGTGCTCCATTATTACTAATCCTAAACTATGAGCTATCATGCTGTCTACATGTTTTCTCTGGCAACTTTTTATCGCATAATCAGGAGGCGTGTGTGTCTTTCCAAATGCAAGCAGCTTGACCCTGTTGCAGATGCTGAGTTTCATTAGTTTTTAAATTTAAACTTTTACAATTTAACAGCTTGTCAGGACTCGTCCAAAACGCAAAATGCTAGTTTTTAGGGTTGAATATAAAAAAAATTATTGCCTAATTACCTGGTTCCCGTAATTAGAGACAAGTTGTCACGAGCTTTAAATTTTAACCAATTTGTCGTTTATCACCTGTCCCCAAAGCATATACAAGTACAATTACAAAACAGACATTAACATTCAAGTGTAATTGAAGTTTGAAGGCTTTCGGAGCTGAAAGGCTTAGACCAATTTAAAACATAGATTGGATTAATTTTACTTTTTTGATTTTATTTTCACTCACAGACGGTTACGTGTGTGCTTAGGAAGTTCGTAGGAGCTTAGGTGGGCCAAGTGCGATTAACTCAGCAGAACTGTGCGAACCAAATACACCTGTCCATCATCATCACTGGTGCCGACATGCCATCAAGTGGTTGTTGGTTCATGCTGACCTTGACCAGGTTGGTATGTTGTGCTATGGACTTTTTATACAAAGTTTAGTAATGGCTTTGAAATTTTGTCTGCATGTTTCTGGAATAATGAGATTATGTGACAATAATTGCTTGACTTTAAATGAACACTTTTTTTCCTCTTTTCTGCAGCAATAAAAGGTAAACTTTATAGACGTTAACCTTACCATAGTCGGATAAGTCTAAAATTGTTGCAAGGTTCCAGTTGCTTTGGTATTTGCCTTGTAGTTTTGGGGAAAAAAATTATTTTCATCTAGTCCGTAATGGTTCCCATATAAAGGTGTCTCAACTTTAAAACGAAATTTGAATTGAGGCTTATGCATTAGATGTAATTAGTTTATTATCTTAAATGGTACTTTCAAAGGTCACAAGTACAGTCTTGATGCTTTTTTAATAAGTATAAGCAAAGCAACTTTTTGTATGCTAAGCGCATCGCTTAAGGACAGTAGTTTATTTAAAATCTATGACATTCTAAGATGAATTTCAACTTGTAGATTTTTCTCAGTGAGATAGATAAGGAAACCAATGCAAAAAGAAGAAGACATACTTCACTTGAAAATTGCTAACTTGATCCACCTGACTTTGCTGTTTTTTGTAGGTAATATTATCAGAATGGGGGATAAAAGGGACTCTGACAAGGACAACCGGCTGCCGACCCGGTTAGTGACGTGTAGTACGCAGGGACTATCGGCTTAGCCATCAGGTGCAGTTGATCGTGATCTTATCATGAGCCATAGATCGTGGTATCTACCACGGAGGACATTGAAAAATCTTGTCATAGAACAGATCGTTTGGAATCTCCGGAAATCTGGAATCTTTCGAAAGTCTGTTCAACACTAATGTTACCGTCGTTTTTCTCTACCAAATCTTACCAAAGTGGTCATTTGACTCCTTATGAAATAAACGTTGATTTTTCGTAAAAAATTCTATATTGAAAAAAGGAAATAATTTGCAACGTCATTTCTAATATCGTATAAAATGATTAAACACATATTTTTATTGCTTTCAACAAAACAATTACAACTTTTATTGCCCGCGCAGAATTTTATTTGACATTTTTTCCTAGATTGTGAAATATTATTGAAGCGTCATGATATTCCTTATCGTTGGTTTTCCTTTTCTTCGTCACAAAATTTGAGGTACTCTGTAGCAAACTCGTCTGCTAATTGTAACTACCTTGTGGATGTACAGACCTGTAATATAGAGTACCTAAGACTCGCGGCCAAACCTCAGTATGTATACCCTGAGTTGAAAAGTTTGGTTTTTCTTCAAGCCAAAATGAGACATATGAATGTCGAATGTGAATATGTTAAACAAACATATGAATGCGCGTTTAAACTCGTAGAGTATAATTTACTTATTTTTTGCATGTACAGGGTGCGTACGGTATTTGAGGACAACTTGAGAGTAAAATTAATTAGCTTGTATTTTTAACAAAATTTATTGAAATTTCTTAAACAACGTTAAATTAATATATGGCTATTAAATTAATTAGGCCCTAAATTAATACATGCCCGAATCAAATGCTCCTTGTTCATATTGACCATAACGGCATTAATAGCAGTCTTCAGCGAAGAAGTGGTATTATGAGGACGCTTATTGGTCTCACGCTCAACTACGCCCCATACGTAATAATCCAAAGGATTAAGGTCTGGGGAGCTAGGTGCCCATAGGTTCGGTGTTATGTGGTCATGAAAATTTTCGGCCATCCAATCTTGTGTCGCCATCGCTTTATGTGAAGGAGCAGAGTCTTGTTGAAAAATGTAAAGTCTGCCTCCGCTTACATTGTCTATCCAGGGTTTCACTACCGTCTCCAAGACCTCGATGTATGCAGCAGACTTCACTCGAAGTCCTTGAGTAAAAAAGTGTGGTGGCATAAAATGTCCTTCGTTGCTGACAACACCTAAAACCATAACAGTGGCTGGAAATTTTGTGTGCATAACAACAGGAACCTCCGTAGGATTTGAACATAGCCATCTGTCATTTCTGCGATTGGTCTTTTGATCTTGGTCAAAATTTTTTTCGTCAGAAAACATCCATAACATATTGGGCGCCTCAGGGTGTTTGATTTTGTTTAAAAGACGTTTTGATCGGAGAACTCTCAATTCCCGTGTTCGTTCCGACATGAACTGTCCTCTGCGCATCACTTAAGACTTATACCGAAGGTTTTCGTTGACAACTCTACGAATAAGGGGCTCAGAAACATGAAGCTCACTCGCAAGGACCCTCATTGATTTTGAAGGGTCCTCGTCTATGATCGCTTGCACTTGCTCTAAAAATTCTGCAAATCGGACAGTGTCAGAACGTTGTTCATGCTTTTTGCGTTTTGCAACCGATTCACGGCGAACCTTATGCACGAATGAACGGGCGCAATTAAAAAAATTAGAGATCTCTAAATCTGTATGGTTCACACATATAGCGACGATGACAGCGTGTCTCTTCATTTCTTGAGTGATGTTGTAGTCCGCCATTTCTTATCTGAAAAGGAAAAAAAAAATAAAAAAAAAATTCGCGAAGTTATAGTCATTTATGCATGTCCTCAAATACCGTACGCACCCTGTATTAAGAAGATGCCCATGAGAGGTTGCAATTTTTGTAGGCGATTTCCTATGAGTGAGCAAAGTAACCACCCCCCCCCCCCGCTCCTACTTCTATGCAACTCCCGTTTGTCCTTCATATGGCTTCAATGATTGAAAACTTCGCATTTACGTTTTAATATCAAATCGGCCGAGTCTCCATATTTTATTTTAGATTTCTAGTTTATTGCTGAGAACACGCAGTACCTGTTAGAATCGTGATTCTCCAATTTTTCATACAGGTCAATGCGGAACCTAGCAATTCTTGACGTTTTTAAGGGACAACGCCTTCCAAACGCACCACAGCCTCCATAATACTCCCCGACGGGCCGACACAAACGAGCTGAACCACCCGAGGATGGGGGCTTATCAACTTCCCTTGGTACCTCAGTATACCCCCACGGTTGTGGTTCACATGCATCCGTAGTGATACCAAACAGTATGGCCAAACTGGCCATTGTGCTTTGAACTAAGAACCTAGTTCTAGTGTTCTTACTAAGCTAAGGACCACGGGAACACTATCTCACGTCGGGTTCCCTGGAATCAAACCTTTAACCCAGCAATAGGGAGAGAGGTTCTTTCTACCAGCTCCCCTGCTCTGCGAGGTGCAAATTGTAACAGAAAGGGTTGCCTTGTTGGCTTAAACCCAGTTGCTTCCTGATAGAGTATGCTCGAATTGATTGCTATTGAAAAATATCTGCACAGGCCATCTATCTGTACTTCGATTTGACGCCAAATTTCGTTTTATTATGGTGAGTGATTGCTTCGGGTGTCTTCTTTTCATGGTTCTTGATTTTTACGGTTTTGGTACCTTTAGTGTTAAGTTAGGCCAACTATTGTCCATTGGAGCCAACCGTTGGAGCAAGAAATGCATATTTTTTCTAGCTTTGGCTGAATGAGAGGACGAGCTTTGCCAGAACATCACAAAAAGGAACGGGTAGAAATTTTAGCTGACGAGACAAGGTGTGCAAAACTGAAACCAGGTGGATCTAAAGGTAGGACGCCCATCCGAATGATTTTTAAAGAATATCGAAGGGCCTACTGCTCATACTAAAGGAATTATTACGGTGGGTTGCATGCTTAGCGCGTTGGATTTGATAAATGACAAACATATAATACAACACTGAAAATATTGCACTACACGCCTTAAAAACACACTAGATAATTACAATTGCGGAATTACGCAGTTTTATAAGAGTCTTGTATGTTCGGGATGCATACGAAGCGACATCGTTGAAAGCTTCCTATCTGTGGCCGAAAAAATGAGGCCCCCTTTCTTCAGAAAGAAAATGAGCAAAGATAAATTTACAGGAATTTGAAAATTCATACGCTTCGATCAAAAATCATTTACAAGCATCTCACTACCAACTTTGGTTGGTATCATCCTGTCAAACCCACTAGAACAGCCAAAACTTGTAAAGGAGATCCTGTGAAACCAACGAGAACTGCCAAAACTTGTAAAGGAAAATAAGACGAGACGAATTTTTTCCTCAGATTTATAAAAGTCAGAAAATTTCATCCTTACTGTGTTTAAAAGTAAGCCGAACATGAAAGTTCTCCTTCTAAACACGAGACATGCAGGTGTACAAATAGAAGACAACCATTAACGTCTTCCAGGATATATTTCATATTATAATAAACCAAAGATCGAAGTGGACGTCATTGACCGGTTTTTGAAGGACTTTTTATTTCGTGATACTTTACTCAAACGAGAGGCAAATATTGTTCAATTGCGTGCTAACTTAAATAAATCATTTTTTTTCTCCGAAAGTGCGTTTTCATTCACTTGTCAATTAGTCGGGTGCCGTAGAGATATAAGAAGCATATAAGAAACACATGTAGACCTAGTGTTAAAACAGCATTTTGATAGTTATTAAGGGAGGTGGAGAGCGAAAGGATATTTTTCAGCATGCTGCTTGGGAATGGATCCTGTCCAGCAGACTTCTTGTTGCTCAATGAGTTAGGGACGGGTGAGTTAGCACCGGGGGTGGAGATCAAGTTTTTAAATGGTATTCTCGCAGACATAACTTCTCATGTCCGATATAACTAATTAGAAAGTTGAAAGAAAGATGCCTTGATATCTATGCGAGCATTGATGGCCGTCTTCACCACAATGGTATTCAGCACCCTACCGATGCTTTGATCAGTGGGGGTTTTGTTCCGGAGCAGATAATGACAGTAGTTCGAGCAAGCACAGACTTTTTGCTGCCTTATTGTGAGTACTTCTTACTTTTGAACCGAATTTTCAATTACATCGAGGATTTTTAACTCTTTCGGCACTGGAGACATCTTGGAGACACTGGAGTCGCCTTGTTTCCTAGGCATTCTGGTCATTTCTGAAGTTGTTTGAGAATGCGCTGCCTGTCTGGAATATTATTGCACTATATTTTTTTTTGATGCAGATTGAAGTTTATTACCGAAAAGTGTCAATTACTTTCTTATTGAAGCAGGGAGCAACTTATTCCTGAAATATATATTTGTCGAAATTAAAAAACATAGCATTTTAAAATGGAAAAGAAAAAAAATGAAATCTAATCTAGAAATGCTAAACACGGGAAAACACACAGTATGGAATATATTGGGCATATGCAAAAACGAATGAGCATTTGCATATGTGATTATATAAATTAAAAAAATAAAGGTCTCCGAGTAAAGGGCAAGTTGACTGCAAGAGTAAAACGAATTGATAGTTTTGGTTCTGGGACTCGTAGGAATTGCGCCTTTGCTGGTGACTTTCACTATAGTTCCACAGATGCTAATCGGCAATACGAAAAATGCACGACTGGAGGTAAGTGGCAAAAAGCTTATGCCATCGTACCTTAAAAGGATAAAGATAACATACGATTAGCATGTTTTGTCTGCAGCTCTTTCTACAGCTGTTTCAAAAGAAATAAAGCCAAGTTATGAAGATTTGTCGAAGAGTGAGCTGTTGGAAACATGCGTGGGAGGATTTGCCCATACCAATAACGTAAGTTGCAATTAAATCCTCTAGAAAAATTCAACGAAGCGTCTCTACCTGTACCTGAACAAATTACATCCTTCGCATCTACTTACATGTACAAAAAAGATAAGATAACTCTGTTCAAGATTTTTGAGTCTCTTGGATTGTCATTTAGTCACAGGACCGAGCAGGCCCCATGCATACAGATCCGTCGTTTACGCAAGGAGGTGGGGGTCCTTTTGTGCAGGTAGGAAAAAGTCTATGATTTTTTATTTTGAGCGTCCCATGTTTTTACTTTATATATTTTCATGTTTTATAGTGCGTTCAATCGTCGATCTTGTACATGTAATACCTACACTGTTTCCTTGAAGCGCGTTGGTATACAAATGTTTATAATCATGTGGATTGCGAAGTTGGATTCAGTTGTTGCGTCCGGTTTCCATTCCCATTTATTATAGTCCTTTATGTGCTTGCGAAATCTTGTCCTAATTTGACGTCTCGATTGACCCATGTAGCTTTTTTGGCAGTCACAGAATATTTAATATAAACCTTATTCGTCCACCGAGTCCTCTTCGCTTATGATTGTGCCTAATATTTTTCTAATTGTGCCGAATATTCCTTGTTTTAAAGGCTGTTTTGATGTTGTATTTCTCGAATAACTTTCCCGTGTATGTTTATGTTGCTCTACTTTCTGGTCGCTTTTTTTCATTTTTGTACTTTTTGGGTATTTTGAAGTTCCTTCTTACCTTGATCACCAGGTCTTCCTTGTATCCATTGTTTCAGCTATCGTGTATAATTCCTTGCTGTAAGCTTGACCTGAAAGAGGTGTCCGCTCCGATCATATTATGAATTACCCCATAGCTGCTTTTTATGCTGTTGGGGATGGTTGGAAGAGTTGTGTATAAAAATATGCCCCTCTTTTTCTGTCTCCATAGTAAATTTGAGATTTTTGTGTTGTTTGTTGAAATATTACAGAATTTCTTCTTCGCTATTCTTGGTTGTTATAGATATTATGTCATTCACATATGTTGCATAAAAAATCAGTCCGAAGTTAGATGGAAGTTCCTCCATGTAATGTTGTTGAAGTTTTTGAATGAAGGCTTCCATGGAGATTGCCAATGTTGAACTTACCATTCCTAGTCCGTTTGTTTGTCTGTAGATATTGTTGTTGAATCAGAAGTAGTATTTTTATAATGTTGTTTTGAGGAGGTTTCTGAATGAGTAGGAAAGTCTTTATCCTTCTTTTGTCAAGTAGTGCTGCTTGCAGTATCTTCATTGTTTCTACTCCGGTATTGATTGATCTTTGATATCGAATGATACTATTTTAGTGTTTTTTGTTGGTTTTCGTAGCTTAATTCGTCATTCAAATGTGTGCTGTTATAAATCGCGAATTTATTAGGGATACCGTGGTTGTTCCTTTCAACTTTTGCTAAATGTTTGCATAGTTTGAATTCTGGAGCCGATTTGTAATTAATTTTAGGCTTCATTGGAGTGTCTGGTTTGTGTAGCTTTAGTTGCGCAATTCGCAGTGGTACGGAAGGATTCATTGCTGTCAGTGTTGACATCTTCGTTGCCTTCTTTATTGCCTCTTTGATTTTTGTTTGATATGCGTCGGTAGAATCCTTCCCAATTTTCCTGCATTTCATTTCCTCAATGACATTCTCAGTTTTAGCGATATATCCTTTGTTGCTGATTAGAACTATTGTGTTTCTCTTGTCTATTTTTATTATAAAATTGTTATCAGTTCCTCCTCAAGGTTTTTTAATGTTTTTGTTTCTTTGTTTGGTTCTTTCTTTGAATTTATCTCTTCTTCAATAATTCGTCATCGTTTCTACTTGGCTTGGTTTTGTTTCTCGACTGGGAGCGCTGATATAACATCTTCTGCGTCCACAGTAGTTCTTCGATTTCTATTGTTTTTTTTTCTAGTTGTGGAAGATGTGTTTGAGGGTTTCCAATACCAAGGTTTCCTGTTTATCGATTTCAATTCCAGTAATGTAGACGAAACTAGTCTGGAATACTTGCTTATCGCTTACTTGAGAGTTTTTTGTATTATCTTTTCCCACGATAAGTTTGTTTAGTTTTTTGTTTAACGTTTTGTTTTATTATTCCATGGCATTTGCAATTTCCATTCTCATTCGGTCGAAAATCCCATTAGAATGTTGGTTGGCATGCGTCCCGCCAAATTTCTTTTATGATTGGCATGTGTTTGCACATATGTGATTAGCTATCATGTCCCTCAAAATAAGTGTCCGAAAAAGGCACTCCTGTGAGACAGCTGTAACCCATTATGTATAAATTTTTTTAGTGAAAAAATGGAGAAGTTCTTGAACACTTGTATTAATTGATGTTATTCATAGTTTTGCAATCAATATTGATTCTGATGTTGAAAAAAGCCGAGCAAATGTCGTTATTTTTCCTACAACAACTAGATTTAACCCCTTGAATTGGGTGGGTCTCGTTGGAATCCGGTGCCTGTGACATAGGCACAGACTGATATGACTAACACCAATCAAAAAGTTGAGATGAACGCATTATAACTCATTCCAAACTACATGAAATATGAATGAAACATTATTTTCGTAGAAACTTAAACTAAAATAATGTTCATAGCCTCGGGCGATACTATTACCTAAAACATGACGCTTGATCCTATAATCTCATCATTCAGGTACCAGGCTACATATTGGTGTTGTAATAAAACTGAAATCTTATGACAAACGTTACCCAAGCAAAAAGAAATTCTCATTTACCATCGTGGTGAACAAGAATCATCAAATGGAAAATGGATTCAGATTTGTTGTGTTCACTCGAGACGACTGTTCGTTACTATAATTGCAAATGCTGTAGGTTTATTGCGTTTCACTGGGAAGCTTAAATATTTTTAGCTGAATCAACTGCCATACTGTCTTAGCTGTACTACCTGTTAAAAGTAATCTACTTTTGTAGCGCCACAGGTAGTTAGTAGCCCACGCGAAGCGACGACCTCCATTTAAGGAAGTCGCGTTGCAATAGTCAAGTGAATATTTAATAAACATAAAATATCCCTCAGATCGGGAAGCACAGGAACCGCGAAAAGGGCCGCGATGCAGCGAACTTGGTGCAAACAAGGATGCATTGTTTGGGCAAAGTGCAACTCAATTAAGAAGAATGACGCGCACGCCATCCAGAACTCAGATGGATAACCAAAGGGTCCCCTTAATCCTCACATATGAATCAGCATACTTTTTGAATATTCTACATTGCAAACATCTTCCGGCTAATTTTACTCTCATCATGTTTATGAGTAGTCCTCTTAATTGTGCTGTTGTTGATGTACACATATGTCTTGCGGCAAGACAGCAGATAGACGGACGGATGGACATTTGAACTGTTGGACATGGAAACGGACAGGTATCTGGCTGCGCTAATTTTGCACTAGATTAGCATACTAGGTAAAAATGCTACACTCAAGTGCGTCCCAAGCAAATAAAGTGCGTGGTAATTGGAATATATGGTTCGCTGCTCAAGCTCACACTCGAGTGGTCCTCAAGATATTGTTGTCCTAAGATTGCTACACACACTTCAGATTGTTGGAATGTTTATTTGAAAACCGGCAGAACGATTAAAACAATGTTACGGGCAATGTTTTATCCACATTCCTGCTACTGGTCAAAAAACAGCACGAAATGTTCAAAATATACTCAAGTATTTTGGAAAAGTGTCGTGTATTGAAACAATAGACTGGAAACACTTGTAGATGATTCAAAACTATCTTAACCGTGGCCTGAGGAATTGTTTCGAAAATTTGGTTCAAATTTTCCATAAAAATTCAGCTGGATATTACATTAGCCAAGCATGAATGAAGCGATTGCGCATGGTTATGGACTACAATTTATGGAAATAAGTTGACGGTAGAGTACTTTTGAAAGGCGTGCCCACTCTCTTGAATTTCGTTATAAGTTGAATTAATTTTTAAGTTTTTTGACTCACGTTTACAAAAAAAATTTTGTGGATTGCAATTTATGCGTTTTGCTCAAGGCGTGGAATTTTCAATACCCGACGATTTCAGTATGTCAAGTTTTATTTCAATACAGCTAGCAGTAAATGTTCATGAGCAACATTTAGTAAATGAATGTATGTATATATGAATGAATATTGTATATGAATATATGAATACATAAATTTTTCAGAATTGTTAATTCAATTCCATATCTCTAGCAGTTGTCAAAATTTCATCCATAATTTCAGGGGTGCCTTCGTAAACACTTCCGTTCCCTTGAGAATAGGATGTGCACAGGTTTCGCCAAGCAGAAATCCAAGAAAAGTTTCTATTTTTTTGAACATTTTCAAACTGATTTCTGAGGAGAATTGGTATACACAATAGGTGAACATCGACGAAATAGCGCGTGAGTGGTACAACTTCTTGAAGCTTGTTTTTGGAGGTAAAAACTGAACTGACAACAAGAGAAAGTCTATCAGCAAATAATCTTCTAGATAGTTTGAGCGTCCTTAGGCAGCGCGCAATAGCAACAGTGCCTTCAATGGCATTGATATCAAAGGAATCCTGGATTCTCGTGGTCAAAACTTTAAACAGCCATTCTTCGAGAAGAATGATCTTTGATTCAATCTCCATATTGGTGATGATCTTCTCTTTATTATTGAATTATCTCACATACTTTATGATTCTCAGAGTGGTAAACGAGAAGCGTTTTACATTTCATATCACCACTAGCGTTAACTCCTAAAAGTAACGTCAGTCTTTCAGGGACATCTTCATTTCCGTGGTGTACGTACGGTTTGGCATGCGTTCCCATATCAAATCAGTTTCACATCTTCATTTTCCGTGATGTACGGCTGGTTCGGCATGCGTTTCCATAGCAAATAAGTTTCATCAAACTGAAAAAGTTATTATGGTAGATACCGTTCTATTTCAATTAATTAATTAATAAAAGTTGAAACATTACTTCTGAGCTTTTTTTATCTGCACTAGCAGAATCACCATGCATTAGTTCGTGTCTAATTCCAGACCTCCTTTTAAACTTTGCAGATCAGCGAGTGATAGCCTTGAATTCTAAATCCTCACATCATGAACCTGGAATTTATTCTTTCTATTTAAAAACTTCTTTAGGCTTCTCTTGAATGATTACATTTAATCTCATGTTCCGTTCATTTATTCAAACTATTCTACTCTCGTTTTTTTTCATGGATTGTACTCCTAAGCCTTGCAGGTGGGATTTTCGTTACTTCTTTAGATGCTAGAGCCTTCTTGATAATATCTTTGTTAGCTAAGATTGTGCATTATGTAGATCTGCTCAAATTAACTCTCTCGCAACATCAGCCATCTTCTATCCACTCTCGACTTTGGCTATAAAATCTTGCTTGGTTTTTTTCGACTGGAAGATTCAAACCGAAAAAATGGAAAAATAGAGATGGTAAGAGCAGAAAGTTAGAAGAGAATTGCCGTAAAAACCCAGAAATAATAAACATATCGCTGAGGAATTCGGTGGGACGTTGAAGCCAAGAAAACGATCAACATATTTTTTTTAATTGATAAACTATTGATTTCAATTGCCGATATTGCTTTTTTTGGGAGTGCAGCAGGAGCTAGAAGACGAACGCAATTTATTCGCAGTGTAAAAGCACTAAATTACCTCACACAAGAATTACGTAAAATAGGATTTGACATAAGTTGAAGTTGCATTATTCTTCGTTTTATCGACCGTCCCTGTTAAGCTCACTCGGGTTCAAACTGATCATCACAAACGTCACTTAGACGTTTCTGCTGACAGACGCCTTTCTGCTGACACATACAACTAGTATTTGGAAAACATAGCACCCATACTTAGACCAAATCAAACATATTTCATATCCCAAGATGCAATTTCTAAATCTAGGAAGGGTATTTCGTTAATTCTCCGTTCATTTTTTCTTCCATTGTAAACTTGATTTTGTTGTGTATGTTATTTAATTTCGGCAGTAAGTTGTTTATAGTTTTTTCGTTTATAATAGCGAAAATATCGTCTACGTATCGAATCCTAAATTAGTGCATTATCCCTTCTGCCTCCATTGTTTCTAGGATCCAGGCCATGCAAATCTCGCTTATAAACGGTGACATAGGGTTACCCATAGGTACTCCAGACTTGTAATAAATGATTTCCCGACGTCCACAGTGCGGCCAACTTTGTGATTGGTTTTGCTTTTCTCTTTCCTTCCATTGTTGGATCTTTTAAAATGAGTTGATTAGCAACTATTCTTCAGTCGCTTTTTAAACAGTTCGTCACGGGTCATGACGGCGTGTTTGTTGGTCACAATCCCTATCTGTTCGAATCCTTGTAGCAGCCGCTTTGCTAATTTGGATATTTGGAGCATTTGTTGATATTATGATTTCGATCATCTGCATCTCTTTTTTGCGGATCACTGGTTGGCATTTGAATCTTGGAAATCCGGGTTAGTTAACTCTCAACCTCGTCCTTCCACCAAATAAGACCACTCTGTACTCCTTTAGGGCTCTTTCCACTCGTTTAACACTTCCAGGGAGTGGAACTTTCTTAGTTCAAAGTTTTCCCCCGTATTCAGTTTTTCAAACACGATGTTGTCATACTTTTCCTTTTCCAGTATAACCGCTTTATTTCCTTTGTCATCTTTTAGATAAAAGAGTTATTTAAGTGTCCCCATTACTGGCTTTTTCCTTTCCTCGTTACCTTTGATTTCTTATTCAACAAGTTCATCGTTCTGTCTCTCACAAATAACTTCTTTTCTCTCGGTAGAAACTTTATTGCTGCTTCTATGTCCATCATAATTTCTTCCTTTGGTGCCATCTTACTATTCAACGCATAATTAAAGCTCAATGTTTAGGCGTCTAAATTGTTCTTCGGTGAAAACTTCCAATGACATGTTGACCACAAATTCTGGGCTCTCTTCAACTTTAGCCATTACATTTCCAATGCAATATCAGCAAATAATTGACACTGAAGAAGGGACCAACTCACTTCAGATATATGTATTAGACGAAATAAAACAGAATATAGCATTTTTAATGGAAAACAACAAATGAACATGATTTATGGGTGCTAAACACGGGTAAGCACACACGGTATTTGTGAAATCTATTACACCCTCTCAGTACGTTTTCTTGCCTTTTCTCTTCAATCTTAGTTTTTGGACGGATGTCTAAAAATCGGAAACAACCTATATTTGTTCCAATTGACTGCTTAAATTTTTACAATAAAATTGCGGAAATAAGACCTGGCTTATGGCTGTTTTAACAATTTATAATGTAGTTTATAAAGTATTTCCGAGTTTCCAATTTTTGAACGTGCTGATCCTTCCGACCTACCCAACTATCGTCGTATATTCCTAGTTTACTGTTTTCTAAAACTATTGGTCGTATTCACTACCAACTCTCTGTTGAATTGCGGTCACTTAATGCCCCTGAGCAAGATGGGTTTCTTGAAAGTTGCTTCACCTTAGGAGTGGTAGAGCGACTGCAATCACGAATGGCATAAGTAAGTCATTGAACATGTAGTTCCAATTCGATGTGATCTCATGGATTTGCCCAAGGCATTTGATACTGTCAATCACCACCTATTTTTTCCTAATTAAAGGCTCTTGATATCTGGCGATCGACTTGAATGCAGTCTGATTATTCACTTCGTTGCTGCTGTTTGAGTCTCATAGCATAAATTTCATTCACTTTTATCCTTCACGTGATGCAACTAAAAGGTTCTATTCTTGAAACATGTCTTTTGCTCCTGTTTGTAAATGACCTTCTATTTTTGATATCTTCTACTTGTTTCCTGTGCCCCGCTACTTTTAGTTTTTGCCTGTCGAATAGGTCACTTCAGCAAAACTGGTGTTCTTCTGTTTTTGACGTGAAAAAGGACAAAATAATTAAACATCTCAAAAATATTTTTGTTTAACAGATTCTTCTTTTTTAACTACAATTCGAGAGCTAGGAGTCTATTTTATCCATCCTTGATGTGATTACACGAGCATGTTTCTGGCTTCCTTTTAAAGCGTGCTCGTAAATTCAATTATAATTCCGCGATTCCCGTTTTTTTGATTCTTTGGTCCATTCTATCCTAGAATACTGTTCTGTGGTCTAGTCTCCCCGATACTACTACCTCATTTCCACGATCTTACACGGTTTATTCGTCCCGTGTTCTGAAAGCATAACATACCCTCATAGCCTTATGATTGCCTTCTGACTATTAGTCCTCTCGCTTCAGTGAGGTCTCGCCTTAGTTTCCTAGACATTGACTTTCGGTTTAAACTTTGACACAATCAGATTGATTCTAGTCATGACGCTTATTTATGGTTCGGAGAACCTCAGAACTCTACGCGAACAAATCCATCTTTGGTTCCATTTGCTCATACTTATATACTCACTGATTGTTTATATTCCTAGAACATACAAGGACTTTGAGTTTGGTCCTTTTCCTGATTCATAGTTAGTTTTCGAGCGTAGGTTAAATTCTTTTAAATTGAATCACACTCTCTAAATTTCATTCCTAATACAACTTTTACTGCTTTCTCAGCTCTATTTTATAGTTAGGTATTTTTTCTGTAAAATTGACGGAATTGAAAAAAACACGGACTTATCTAAGCTTCCTTATCTCCAGAATCTACACCTTAGGAAAGGAAATGCTATAAAAAGAGGGGTTTTTAGGAGCCTTAGTTTTTTTTTTGTTTCACTCAAATGTAGCATTATTTTATGTTACAAAAGCAATAAGTAAACTAACACTATTAAGTCTTTTAGTACCAACCTGGTCTTTACATCGATAAATTGCTCCTTACTGTGATAAGAATGATCTATTCCTCGAGGTCCTCAGTTAAATGCCACGCTAACGTCGTTTGAACTCAGCAAATGACTTGCTGTATCAAATCAGAAGATTTAAACCATTTGCTTTCTCACACAAGCATCACTTGACAAATAAAAAGATATAAATCTTTGTTTAACATTTATAGTTATTACAAAATTCATTTCCAACAAAAAGAAAGATGCATGTTAATCCATACACCTATCACTCGATCAAACATAGAACTGTGCGGAGTCATACATGCATGCCCTCGTGCATGTGCAGCAAACATAGTATTTTTCTAAGCAGGTAAAACAGGTTGAAAGAGAACTAAATTAAGAATTATTCACGTGAACTCTATGACATTCAATGAGGGTATAATAATTGCAGCCAAACCCACTCCAGGACAGTACATGACTGTGATTATCTTTACGATTCCAGGGCATGTATAAATCCACTAGATTTAATGGTATGGCCTTCAGATATGAAGACCGTCACTTGGGTGTGCTTCTTTCATAGGTTGCCCTGCATACATGCACAACATCGGGCATAGGTGAGCCCCGGCAAATATGAGTAACCATTTTTCAGGTGCTGTCCGTGGGGCTTTGAATGTGCACTTCTTGCATATGAGTTATTAGAAACGAAAACAATTTTCTTCGGTCCAAGGTAAATTTACATAAAGATGCCTGCAAGGACTCCATCTTTTATTCCATTTCGATTCCGGTGAACAGTTAACCTATTTATAAGGATGCGACGGATTTAAGAAGCGGAACGGGTAGATGCCAAGCTGAGTCCGTGCATGTTAATTGTAATTGATTATACGTTTCTGGCGAGCAATTCGCATCAGGTGAATTGCTCTATTTTCAATCGCTTATTGCTGATGGCTATTTAGGTACTAATTGCTGCTCCGCGCCTTTCGTCGTGGTTATAAATGATCGCACTTGTGTCCTCCTTTTTGTTCGGATCCACAAGTTGCTGGTCTAAAACAAAGACATTTCAAGAAAGATGGTTGAACTCATTGAGGACCCGGTTGGCTTGAAGAAGACTTTTCGAGCTTGTAAGGTGAGCCGTGGACTTTACTTCCCATGAATTCCTGAGACAAATACAAACATCACCAGTAAGCCAGACAATGCTTCTGTTCTTGTGGACTACTGTACCATATTTTGGTCTGTTACAACGAAATACCTGTCGCGATTCTTGCACTTTCTTCCTTCATTTCATGGGCAGGTAGTGGCTTTTTGTGTTTGCAAGATCTTCGTGTCGTGTTCCTGTAGTGTCTCAGGTAATTTACAGCCTTTGGCCGGTACTTGCATCCGTGCAAAAACATCCTAAACTGCAGCGTCACGCAGCGTCTTGATGTGTTGGAATCCACAAGAGCGGTCAAAAGGTGTTAAGTGTTTGCAAGCAGCACAATGGTCATATGATAGCAAAGGGACATATTGTTGCTATAGTTTTGTACTATTCTTGTGTCACAGAATCTCAAAATGAAGGAAACATATTGCGACAGATTGTCATGTTATCTAAGTGTAGATACTTGCCACGGCTACTATCACGTTTTTGAGCATGCTATGCCTCCACTCAGACTTGATATATGCGAAACATTAATCGACTGATATCACTGCCCTTGCAGTTTGTACGCTTCTATGAACAGATTCTACAGGGTCCAGAAAATGTCTACCAGTACAACAGTGCCCTAATTATTCTCAGTCGGGTGCTGGATGGATGGTTATGCGAAATAAAGGTAAGGGTTCTGCTAAAAAGTTTATATAACGCGGAATCTATACTAGCATACCGTTTAAACGGCGGAGAAAGTGTAGATTCAACACCTACATTTGACAGTCACCCTGTAGCTTGAATCCCTCACTTCACCCTATTGCTCCTACTATTTTCTTACATGCACTTAAGAAACTACTTTACATACGAACGACATTACATGTTGATGCGGCACAATCGAGTAACGGACTACTTTATAGGTTCCCCATCGGGCCGCCGTGACTGAAAAGTCTTGAGGCCATAACAGATGAGTTTAATTAGAGCCCGCATGTCTCGTGGAAGATGGCACATTATGGTCGAAGGAAAGCAAACAAAGATATGGGCCCGCAATTTGATACCCTTTTCATGATTCCGTTTCACATGGAACTCTACTTTTCCTCCTTACAAGCATATACACGTAGTGCGAGCATATTTACACACATGCGGAGGTGTTCAGGACCATACTTGATAAATTTGACTGATTTACATCTGACGTTGACCATAAATGATTCGGCTATGATATATTTTGATACTCGATGAAATCCAGCATTCTCATCCCAATATACACGCGAGATTTTCTTTCGTGGTGGGGTAATTTGTAGCGTTTTGTCTATTTCAAGAAAATATTTGATCTATGGACTGATTCAAGCGAAAATAAATGCGAGTCTGATGGAAAATCATCTTGTCTAAATATGTGCAGATGTTTCGCTTAATGTGTGCAAATTCAAATGTGCAGCTCTCGTGGTATCCTTAACACACGACTCAAGCCGATTTTGTACGTGTATTATTACTAAGGAAGTTAGAAATATATTTGTAGAAAAGAGCCTTTTTCTTTTTTTACTTCTATGTTCTATTTCCTGTTTGTCTGCTTTTCTATTCTGTGGACTCTAAGCTGAATTTTCATATATTAACAGGAAGACAAATTAAATTTCTCGTAAACTTATCGCAGGACTTAGTGTTTTTTCTCAAAGATTAACCACGAAATAAAAGAAAAGAAGTCATCCGGATCCAGTGTCATCATACAACCCCACAGAGATCCATAGATCCAATATCCAGAGATCTACGATAAAGGATTTTTGATCAGTCTCTACCATATAACATTTGTAAAATGGTGCTTCCGGGGACCCTTTCCCTCCATTCCCTTTCCAGAAGAAACTAAAGATGGTTCAGGGGACCCGTGTTGGCACGAGTCCTCATAGCTGCCGAAGCCTGGTCGAGATTCAAGACGCTAAGCTGTTAGCGTTTCAGCAAAGCCGAGAATATTGGAAAAATACCTGATTTCCTGCTATCAAATTAAACTGGCACACAGGAACACCTGAGCCATAAATTTCAAGCAGCGTCTTGACTTTATATACAGACACTTCAGATCCATAGTTATAGGAGGAAGTATCAAGAAACGGCGGGCGAATACTACGAACACAAGTCTTTCTGCACCTTGTACAGATACTAAGCATCCGAAAATCACCCGTCTATGATACACTCACAAACCTAGCACTGCTGAAACTTACCGACAATTTTGATTAAAAATTAAATGACTCAACAAAGTCTTTTTCCACCTGCGAAGGATACCAAAGACATGGAAAACAGCAGTTGTCACAGATCCACAAAAATCGAGGAAAAAATCTCACATTCGCCCAGACCTGGCGACTCATAAGTCTTTATTCATAGCTAGGTGAAATTGTGAAAAAGACAATACTCTCGAGAAATAGTTTGGCTAAGTGCCCCAACACTCTGGAGAAATTCAGCTGACGAAATGAGTACAACACGTACAAAATTGCTTCAAAGGAAAAGGTATTCGACAAAGTCTGAAATGTGGGACTATCTTCAAAATACATGCAGTTCTCAGTTGCTATTGTAGAAACGATAGCATCTTTCCTCCAAAGCAGAATTTTTGTCTTCAAAATTTTCAGCCACCTCACCAACCTGCGTTCAATTGAAGCTGGAGTCCCACAAGCATCGCCACTGTCGCCGATAATTCTTAACATCTACACAGTAGATCTTCCACAGTTCCCATCAAACGTCAAATTATCCGTATATGCCAATTGTAAACCCCCCCACCCTAGTGAAATCAAATCAGTTATTTATGAAAACCAGGCTCCTAATTTTTAAACAGATTGATAGACCGACGCTACATTACGGCTGTACTGTTTTCTGCCAGACGACGGAAACCAACAAAAAAAGCACTGCAATCGTATCAGAACCTCTTTCTGAGGAATATCTGCGAATATCCATGGTATGTGACCAACATAGACATCATAAGGAACTACGACTAGAAATCTTTGGCAAATACATACGGGACAGAGCCCTTAAGCTCTTCGGCAAAATTGACAATCACGATAATGCTACCTTGGATATCCCAAGATTTTCAACGCATCAAACCAGACGCACGAATGAATTATTACGACCAGAAATTGGCTGAACAAATCACCAACCCAACAGAGTCCTAAATCTGGCAAGCTAGAACTAAAGCAAGAGTTGCAACACTAGCTTCAAGAAACCCTGATCTCCTAGCCATAGTTATATGTTCAAGTGTATTGCGACAATGAAGTGTTGTCATAAATTTTAAAAAAATCTGCATCTTCAAGATTCGGCTACATTTCTGGTGAAAACCTTTGTTTTTTATCCAAATAAATTGTTTTGAAAATTTTGGAAATATTGCCCTCAGATCATTCCTTTTATATGATTCATGATACTACATGTTAACTTTTTTGGGTGGGTGCAAAAGTTTTTTCAGTTTCGAATTAAATAATTCCATTATTTAACATTAATTTTTTTAACCTCTATCAAATCTTTAATGACAATTATAATGAAAGTTCCTGACTCATTCTTCTTTTGAATTCTTCCCCCTCGATCTCCAAAAAGAATGCTAGTCCTAAAGGATCTTCTTCAGCGTTGTATTCCCAACCCTACAGATAGCTGATAATCCAATCCAAGAATGATGATAGTGATAATCCAATGAAGTGAGATCGGGAGAACAATGGTGGGCGGGGTTTAAAAGTTAAAAGCCAATCTCCGTTTATTTATGCTGGGTAGCCACAGCTGTGTGCTGCCTTGCATTGTCCAAAGATAATTCAAGGACAATTGATTACTACAGCACCCTGGTCTCACATTGATTGTTGAAGCCACTCCAATCAGAAACAGTACGAGTCGGCATTTATTGATTTATTTTGCTCCCACCATCAAGACAACAAGACCTTCCTCGTATGCAAGGCTGGTTTTGAAGTGGATCCTGGTAATTCACCCTCATTGTGAACTGTCCAGCGCCGCTTCACGTTATTGCAAGGGACTCATTTTTCATTTCGAGTAACCATTCGTCGAAGACGGCTTTCATTATTTTGACAAGAAACATGGTAATGCAGGCCATTCTGTCCCCATTGTTTCTTTGCAAAAGTTTGTGGGATACCCAAGCATCTTACTTTACTACATATCCTAGTGCATTGATTTCACTCTCTATAATTTTGCTGTGGACCTGAAACCTCTCCGATAATTCTCAGCTAACTATCTTATCACTTCCTTTTATAACTTTCAATACATCACCATATGTCATCTCCTTAGGCCGTCTTAATCGTGACTGATCCCGAAACTGTTGTTGTTCATTACTAAAGCGCTGAAACCACTGTTCCCATGCTATTTGTAATAGAATGCTTTCTTCATAAATTCTGCATGAATATCTCTACAATGGTAGCCATAAGCGCGGAAACATGGTCTTCTATTCACGCTGAAACTCGCACAACTCGGATGAGCACTAGTGAAATCTGGATTTCTCATGGGTTGGACAGCTACGGATTGAAATATGGATTTCTGGTGGCTGAGACAGCATGTGGTTGAGTTGAGGCTCAACTAATGAAACATTGATCGGCTGCACGTCACATACATCGATTGCATTTCGTTTGGTATCCAGTATATACGGCTCCGATTGCGTTAAGAGAAAGTTTTTAGTACGGAACCGAAATTTAATAACAGTTAAATTCTTGGTGACAGTTGTTTCAGTTCCTCGTCCTTTCTGCAATGGCTGCTTCTCGGGAAGAGCAGCTTCTGTAAAACTCGTCTCGTTTGCTTCTTGTTAAGGAAAATTGGCACATAAACTCTTGAAACGTTAAAAACGACATAAAAGGATGATGGCATTGGAAGAATTCAAGTGTTAGAGTGGTATTTCCGTTTAAAAAATACTGAAATGTCAATTGATGACAAACCTCACTTTGGTGATCCGTCCACTACATACCGAAAAACCGAAAAACGTGTTATAGAATTCGCGAAATTATGAATGATCCACGGCGAACTATTGGAGATATTGTGGAACTGTCTGGAGTGACCTGGAGTTCAGTCTAGCGAAATTTAACGAACGATTTGAGGATGCAACTTTTGCCTGCCTAATTCACGGATCAACTTATGACTGTCGAACAAAAAGAAGGTCGCGTGGAACCATGTTTCCAAAAGAAGTATGAAACAAATTATTTGCGGAAGGCGATGACTTCAAATTCGGTTCGCCCCAAAAAAACTCGTCTAGTGAAATCAAACATCAAAACAATGCTGATTCGTTTTTTCTGTGTGACAGGAGTCGTCCATTCAAAGTTTCTTCAACAGGATAAGACATTTAACCAGGCTTTCTACCTAGAAGTTTCAAACACATTGCACATTAGTTTACGGCGAAAAATGGCTGATATGTGATAGTCAGGCGACTGGCTTTCGCACCACGATAACTGGTTTTCATTCACCAGAAAACTGGGTATTTCAGTACGAAAACTGGGTTTTTTACCACTATAACACACACAGTTCAGTCCCTATGTTATCCCCCTTTTGCATCCACCCTTACCCCTTGCGATTTTTTGTTCCAAATGAAATGAAACATTCAAAGAAAGCGTTCTACGGAAATTACTAAAATAAACAAAAAAAAATCAGGAGGCAGTGTTGGGTATCAACGAAGATGATTTCAAAAAAATGTTTTTAGCTCTCAAATAAAAGATTCGAAGAGTTTCTTATGCCAATAGAGAGTACTTAAAAGGCAATTGAATGTTTTTAAAAAAAAATTGAGACATAAACTTAAAAAAATGGTTTGGTTCTTTGTGGATTACCCCTCGTAGTATTATCATTACTTTGAATAAGAATTATTTCCTTCGGCTGTTTGCTAGGTTTGACTAAATTTACCCTAAGATTACCCTAGGTCTTAGCTTAAGCTCCTCAAGGAGAAGGAAATGGGATTTTTAACAAAAGTATGTCATAGTTCCTGGCCTAAATTAAAGTTATTTGATGACATATCCCCTCGACATGACATTTCCAGATTGATTTTTGAGGATATTTTTATTTTTAGATTGTTGGTTCGTTGTTTCTTGATTTATCAGTGGGGATGCGTTATGTTTTTTAATTTTTCTTCAACATGTTCTGGGGGATGTGCGGCGAGCATCTTGATATAGGTAGAGATTCCTTCCTTTGTTGTGGATCTAATGTTGATGGTATTGCTGACGTTGGATGTTTTGAAGTATAATTGCTGAAGTGAAAGTCTTTCATTGATTATCAGTCCAAACATTGGCGTCATAAATGCTTCTTAACTCAATAGAATGAATCACTTATAATTGTATGGCCGGGGTCAAGCTTATTCTTATTGGCCTCAAATCTAGTAAAAAAAGAACGAAAGGATAATGCTCTTTGAAATTATCCTGAACGTGCTGCCGCTTCGTAGAATCAACTGATCCTCTACTTACTTTCCTCGAGTTTATTTGAGTTCTTTGATTTTTATTCAGATAGTTTAAGTTCAACCTTTAAATAGCTGTGGGAGTCACTCATCAAAAGTAGCAATTCGTACCCCCTTTAGTCACAGAGGTTGGGAAAATGAAGTTCGTTAGGTTATTCAAAGCAAGTCGCGTAGGTGTGATGGACAACTGACGGAGTTTACAAAAAAGATCCTGTAAGTGGATTCCTGTCGCGCTTTTGACAAAGGAAAATTGAACGATCTGTATCTGATTAAGAAAAAAGATACTTGAATTTCCAAACGAACTTAAGAACTGTCCAGAGTTGGGGGTAGTTGTCATCGCGAGTACTTGTAATTTTTGCAACAATTCAGTATCGAGATGCCAATTCCCGAAGACATACAGCACACAATGGAAACAAGAATGGACCGACTGATAAAAAGTCTCGAGTGTATCCTACTCACACTCTTTCGTTGTGGTTTAAAGTTTTGAAACTCCTACACAAGATGATAAATATCATAATCATGACGTCTGCTAAATAATTCCTTCGAGTCAATATACGCACACTCAAATCAAGTATGTACATGACATATAAACAGGTGGAAGAACAATTCGCCAATCACTTTGGTACTTGGTCTGTCGTTTAAAAATTTATGACTTGCGAAAATTAAATTATCAAGAATGTCTGAGACTTGTTGAGATGACATCAGACTACTGCAGTGAATACCTTCTTCAAATCACATCCCAAATCTAATCCAATTAATGTGGCAAGGATAAATTTAACATCCATAGCACTCATTGTTGTCATTGGAATCTCGCGAGTGGAACTCTACCGAAAAAAGCATCTTGTGCCTGGCGAAACGGAAGGTTTCCCATCTCTTGTAATCAAAGAATGTATGTACAGTGTTATGCTGACCCACCAGGTATTCAAACACTCTTCGGGAGTGTAGGTATGACGAGTATCTGCATCCGAAAAGGTAAAGAAATTTTTAGGCTGAAGAATTCACCGGCCGCGTAAGCAAATACAATGAGCTTCCTCCGGTATCAGGTTGTTCAGGTGACCGCGCGACAGGTCCATGTTTATATTTGGACACTGACTGTTTGTTTATTTGCATAGACACCAGCGGATTGTTTGCATTGGGAATTAGAGTTGAATTTACCTGGCCTGGAAATTCTTCTGCTGTCACGCAATGTACACAAAGATGTACCATAATCGGAGTACCGCCTCCGTAAGTTTTCTTGGTGCCGCTCATTGACATCAACAGATTTCGCTGCTGCTTCTTGCTTTCGGGAATCTTAATTTTTTCGGGCCCATACTAATGGACAGTGCGGACTCAAGCAATTGAAGTTGTTTAGGTAACCAAAGGTACATCGAGGTCGGACAGGGTGTCGTCGAAGTGTAGGCGCATGTTCTCGCTGCCGTATGGAAATTTCTCCAGCGAACATTTGTCAGTACGCAGTAGCAGGCCGCAACGGCCTCTTGATGTTTTTTCGTATTTCAAAGGAAAACTTTCCCATGTCAGAGGAAATGATCGATTCAAAGCTGCCATCTTGTTCACATGAGGACGCGGAAAGCTTGTTAAGGTAAAAGCAACCCATAAATAAACATACATCTCATTAACATTTGTTCGCTTGTACTCACCCTGCCTATAAAGAATCTTTTCCTGAATCATCAAATTTACTGCCCTAACCAACTTGTCGACTTCATGTTAGGCACATGCATTAGCAGAGGCCAAGATGATGTCAAGATCTTACAAAAATGCCTGAGTGACTTGATTAGCACAATTATCTTAGCAGATACAAAGTTCAGACGGACATAATTGGTTTCGTAGAAGATGACAACATAATGCCTTATCTTCGTATTTGTATCTCATAAAACAAAAATACAGAAGGTTTGTTAGTTGCCATCTCATTCAAGTTGAGGCCATGTCCAGCGCGGTAATTAGCACTTGGATCACTTTCAGCCTTAAAAATCTTCGCGGCAGGCACTTGTTCGTTGCTTTTGTTTTTGTTCTTGGCCACATCAACACTTTTCTTTGAAATCAAAACATGTGAAAATTATCATCTTGGATCGACAAAAAATGCACGGATTGCAAAAAAAATGATTTCTCGGCGACTGTCTTTTTTTCTGGCTTAGAATTTAGAAAAAGAACCTTAAAGCAGCATATCACTTTGGTTGCTATGAAAGCCATTAGCCAAATATGCAGATGTCCTTAAAAGGATTATAGTCAGCCAGAGGAGAATGAAGAAATCGATCTGTATATGTTGCTGAATTTTGTGGGGAGTTTGAGTTTTTGTACTATAAAAGTGAATTAAGCTAAATCTCAGCATAGTTCTCTGCTTACGATATTTTCATTGGAAGGATCATGCGTAAGATAATTCTCGAAAAATCTTTGTCCAAGCTTCATATGTTTCCTTTTAAAACTTTTAACGACCTTTGTGAACACTGGATGCACATACCACTGGCCAACACATGTTTTAGTACACAGCCGTACGCTCGCAACTCATGAAGCGCGGTCCCATCACCAACCAGACAAAATCCACTGATTACTTTCCTCCTGTATCCTTCCACATGATTACTTTCAGCTATGAAAACTTTATACAGAGAAAATATTTTCTAACCATGTGGCAGAAGTAAGCCACGTCAAAAACCTCAAAGAATTTTTTAAGGCTGACTGAAATTCAAAAAACAAAAGAAGGGACCTCACACATCTTATGCAGGAATCACAAAATTATCAAAGAATTTTCCCATTTGGAGGAGAGATTAGTGCGATTTCGAGACGAAAGGTTTCCTAAAATTAGGTTATTTTCAGTTTAATTCACTTTGTTTACTTTTAATTCCCATTTTAATTCACAATTGCGTTCCTTTTATTTTCGAAATAGGTTTCGACCGCGAATTTACTAATTTTCCCTATGATTTCAGTTTAAGTACTAGCCGACTAGTAATTGATTAATGTAATCGAATATAATTATTGTTATGCTTATGGTTATTGGACATGTCGGCGGTCAGCTGGCTTGTAGCGTTCGCAGATACAAACTGAATTTCTCATTTATGCCGCCTGGAGTATCTAGGGGTGCCGCATGACTTTTGAACTACATCTTCTGGATACTTTTGCTGTGCTTATTCAACAAAAACGAAGATGGTGCGATGGTCATCAGCGATCGCTGATGAAGACCGAACGATCACGGTCGAAAATCGATTCCGTAAGGTAAATAAAAAAACATAAAATTAAAAGGAAGGTTTCTTTATTTCTACCAAAAAAATTTTAATGAAGATGGAAGCAATTACAAGTATTACTATGATTATTATTATTATAATTATCATTATTATCATTTGAGATCGAAGAGTCCGAGTCTGAAGAGGTGTCAGTTGAAAAATGAATAAGCGATAACCTCTGATTTGACCGTATTCAGCCTTGAAATACATCTTCTTGAACCTGGGATCTAGGATTAACGAAAGTGCCAGGAGCGAAAATTTTTCCATCCCGCCAAAAAGTTTTAGTCTCAGTCAGCACTGAGCATCACAAGGCCTTCCCAACTTGATGTTTTGGATCAAAACTCTCGACTGATTCGTTAAGTATGGCTGCCACTGGAATTGCCATGCTGCTGGTGCGATGTTGTTAGAAGCTGATGTCCTTAGTAGCTGTCGTAAATGGTTCTAGAACTTCGCATACTTCTTGTAAGATTTCCATAGCGGAGAGTATTGGTGGAGCAGCAGTGTTCCTGTTTACAATTTCTTTAATGAACGGTCTCATAGGTGAAGTTCCATTGAAATGAAATATCGAAACATTGTGGATTACTGTTTTGGTGGATAGTTTTCTCTATTCATCGCATGCGGACGTCGAATGATGGAAAAATCCCACAATGGCTATGACTTTTGGTCCTTCGATTCTGCCACGTCATCGATGTAATGTTTGCTTCATTGTCAGTGATAATTGCAAGGCATTCCTCAATTGGAATTTTCTTTTCTTCAATAATATTTTGCATTTCCTGCATAATGTACTCAGCAGTGTGCCTTTTGGTGAGGTGGGACATTCCGATTGTACATTTGATAACACAACCTTTGCCAGCATCAAGACGTCAAATTGAAAAAGCTCCAATTTTGCGAATCGGTCCAAATATCAGTGGTAAAACAATATTTTTGAACAGATTTCAACTAAGCGTTAAATGTACCGAATATAAGATAATATTTATCAATAAGGATGTGCGGACAGTTTAGCGAGTAGGTACAGTGTGCGAACCTTACGAAATCCCGCATATCTAACAATTGATAAAGGTCCCATGTCTTTACATTTCATGTGTAATATACTTTGAGTGATCTTTTGATTTAAAGATCCGACCTCTTTGTAAGGAACTACCTTGTCTACCTTGTCTTGCAAATCAGAAGTTGACCCACTGAAGCTGACAAAAAATGGTTGAAACTGGTAGATGGTTGTTGTGCGAAAGGGAGGAAAAGTCATACGTTTGACAATTGCGTTAACACATAAACCAGCACTTTGAAGGGAATCTATGAGTGTTTACTACGATCTTTAATACGAACGGTTAGTGCGGATTCTGCAATTTTGCCGAGGAGATACCAGTTTATCTGTTAACACAATTCGAAGCATAGCCCCACAGGGAAAAAGAAAATCTAGGAAGCTAGTTTCTGGTCAAATAGGTATTGTTCAACCAGAGTAGCAGAGTAGGTCGGGAAATTTCTTATCAAAAGTGATCTGCGAGTACCTAGATTTACCTCGTTGAACCACGCGAAAACACGATTTTTATGCACATGGAATGTTCAGACTTGCAACCAATACTGTGTGTGTTTTCTCGTGTTTAGCACTTCTAAATAAGATTTTTTTTCCGCTTTTTCATTTCAAAATGCTATGTTTTTGTTTAATTTTGACAAATATATATTAAGGGAGTAAGTTGCTCCCCTCTTCAGTGTCAATTATTTTCTGATGCTAAATGGCCTTTATAGGAATATTTATACTTAGTTAACACAAAGTCTCATTACTTAAGGTTTAATTACTATTGGATTTTATAGTCTTCGTACCTGTCTAAGTATTACTTTAGTTATTATTATTATTTTTTCCATTTCACTATTTCGCTATTTCACCATATCTAGGAGGTCGCAGTATCCATTTTCAAGGTCACCATTGAGCCTAGTTTCAGTTGGCTGCCTCATAATCTACAATGATTCCTACACGTCCAGTTTTCGCATGTTTCTTACTTCCTTTACTACCGTGAGATCGTTCCATTCTAGTTTGTGTCCTTCGCAAATGTGTGACACAAAAAAAGAATGGAACGACCTCACCATTAAAGTTAAAGTGTGACCAGAAAAAGTAAGGACATCGCGGAGTTATTCTGCACGGGTATGAGTCTTTATCATTCACCTAAATTATTCCTTCAAAAGTATCTCCATTCAACAGACAAATATCTTTAAAACATCAATTATTTGACGCCTTTATGCAGTTCTAGAAGTAAGCATCAGAATGAATTTCAAATCTACTTTCTACTCATTAGAGTCCCATTAAATTTAATTTTGCATCTTTGGAATAGTCAAAACTCGCAGGGTGATGGCACTATCAACCCGAACATAACCGATTCCGTCAATTTTTTCGGCGATATGCAAATTTGCTCTCTCTGAGCAAATGGAAGTACTTAACTCCCACCAGGATTGAGTTAAAGTTCTGACAGCATAATTTCAGTCATCAGGACAGTACCTAATGGTACTCCTTGGTACCTTCATCATTTTCAGTGCACCAAAACGTGTTCGGTAGGAACAGTGTAATGATAATTTCGAAGATCCTTACGAATTATTTCGTGAGAATAATTTTAAGTCCTGTTTTTTCTGATTAAAAAATCATAATATATTTTTCTCGACGGGATTTTCAAACCCCAATAAATATGATTTACCTTACAATCTCTAGACCTCTATTAAGATAGCAAGGCTTTTCGAGATGAGAACTCATTTTTAAGCTTAGTACACATATCGTGAGTTGTGTATGCTATTTATTGTTGTTTAATGTTATTTGCACCATTGCAGAAGTTATCTGCAATGTGCGCTACGAACCGAAAGGAGATATTCAGAAATACCAAAGTCACATGGATTTCAAATCGTTTTCAGACTTAATACGCGTAATCTAACAAAACCAAGACGTCATTTACGATGTAAATTCTAGCAAACTCTTCAATGTCAAACTTTGACCTACACGGTGGCTTTTGGCCATTGAAAAATAGCTCTGCATTTGGATCGCCGTTGATATAATAAACTATTAAAGGCTGCGCCAATCTTTTGTAGTGTTGAATATTAGACGGAACTTCACATAACAATCTGAACAGAGATGTCACTTTTTATCTAGTGCTTATTTTAGGAGTTAGGCGGAGGCCAATAATTGTAAGTCATATAATAAAGCCAGAGAACGAAAGGAAAATGTGTAAACGACTAGTCTTACTTAACTAAACTACCCCAAACCAGGCAACCCACAAAGTTCTGTCACTGATAGACTATTATAGATATATTTTTTTCAATTTTTCAATTCTTGTTGACAATATTTTAATCGATTTTTTGGAACTTTCATGCGTTCATTTTTCATCATATCATGCCATTGATTTCTTTTTTTGGTTGTACCTTTTTTCAGAAAAGAGCACTACTGCAACCTATAGGATCACCTTCTGATAGGGTCGAATAACGACAATTAGAAATATTTAGTCCTTCTTTCTGCCTTAGCAGCCTTCTATTTCCTTTCGATTTACTTGACCGAGACTATCATGAAGACATGGCTGGTAACATTTTGCAGGTTGTTTGGATGTAAACAGTTGGAATTAATAATAGTAGTCCAGGTTATGGTAATAATGCATAACGTCATTCACGTCACGGAACATTTCTGACAGTATGATTATTTCTCTAACTTCCTGGACCCAGCTAAACTTGTAAGCGATGATACTATTCAACAGAACAAGCAATCATTCCTCTCTCGAATGAATTGTATTCGTGGTCATTTTTTTCGTGTTACCCGAAGTTAAGTACATAAAACTCGACAATCACCTGTCACCTCGGCATGAGTCATCTTGCATTGGAAACGTCATTTAGTACAAATTTTGCCATGGAACACTACACACCGTAAAATCTCGCTCATATTATGAAATTCTATTTGCAAAATGATTGCAAAATTACTCTATCGCGCCCTGAAATGTGCCAACACGAAAGACAATTTGGTGTCTAGTAAATGACTTCAAGGAAGGAATTCTGCGGCGTTATCAAAGCCAAAGATTAAAATCCGCCCACTGTGAAGTGGTAGTGCAAGTGCCAGATGTTATTGCAGCCATAAGAACCTGTATTGAACAAAAGCCAAGCAAAACATATCATTGATGTACTCAGAAGTTAAGCCACTTTGTGGAAAATTTTTGAAATTGAAGTATATTTTTTCCATGGGAAACGCAGTTGGTGTCAAAAACGCTGTCCGAAGATGAGCCATTGTCGCGTTTAGTACGATAAAAGCATACAAAACATGTTGAATGATGAAACTGATTTCTGAAGCTGTTGGAACATGACAGTAGAAGGACAATTTAGGCCGTTTGGAAGTGTCAATACGAAAAATGTTCTTTATTCGGACCGCAAATATCAACAAATAATTGTAGAGGAGCTTTGACAGCCATCGAAAGTCACTGTATGGTACAGTGTATGATTAGAGAGAATCTTTGGGCCGTACTTTTTTTGAAAACAAATGCGGTGAGGCAGTGTCGGTGAATGGAGTGCGATATCGGGCAATGAAACGTAATTTTCTTTGAAGACTTGGCTGCCTCTAGACTGGTATGCTAGACTGATGATGAAACTACGATTTATTGAAATCAATATTCCATTGGGAAATTTATTTCGAAATGTGATGATTGTAATCGGTTGTCTCAATCACCAGTTTTGACTACACCGAACAATTTCTTGTGAGATTATTTCTATGCTTAGGTTTACACTAACAAATCCAACACTCTTGTAAAATTTAATGCCAATATGCGCCAAAAAAATTCACAAAATTATCCGAAGCCCATTAAAAACTTATTTCAAATTTTGAAGAATAGGCTGATATGCTTGCTCCTACAAACGAAGGACACTTCCGGGATATTATTATTGAGAAATGAATAAATTCCATAATAATTTAAATTCAAATTTACGGAAAATAAACAAAGGACGAGGAATTTATTGCATTTTATTCATTTTTCAACTGTTCGTTCAGTTACAGAAAAATCGCATGGTGAGTAGGCCTACTTTGATACATTATTCACGTTCTCTCAGCAAAACTGTGTACAAATTTTAATAACTGAAAGCAACTTTTATTTAGTAATAAAAGGCTACAATTTATATAATAGGGCCCAGACCGGGCTGTGATGTCAACAAAATCTCTTGGCCTAATGTTTTGTAAATACATGAGGTACACCAAAAGTGCACATCAACAAGCTAGGTTGCTGCATTGCCGAATTATTGTCAGTTCGAATGAGAAAGTAATGTCTTTTATCCTTAACACAGTGATAATAATAATCATCGTGTGTCTTTTGGCGCTACAGCTCATCTTAATTCTTGTCTTCTGTCTCGTACACTCATTAATCGCATGGCAACAATACTGTTAAGTAGACGCCTCCAACACGTAATCTGTGCAATCATTTATAACTTCCAAAATTGTACACACATGAAATGTTGTTCTGCAATTAAAATATTTGTGTCGATCTATATGATGTACGAGATCAAATATTGTTGATCGTTTCTTCATATCTCTGCACGGATGATGTTATTCTTTATTATCCGTAGAGTAATATCATTCCAAGTAGTCCTCATTTGATTCAACAGTGTGCCCCCAGCGTTGCTTCCACTCCATGAGGCAGTCCTACAGATCAGTTTTTGGGATCGCCTACCTTGATATCTCCGTATTGGGGTTATTTTCTTGTTATTTGGTGAATGACATCCTTCAAAAAAGTCATTATCTTATTGAATATCATACTTTCAGCGGTGTTTGCACTTCCTGAATCTGTCCTGCAAGTCAGTTTACATGATTGCTATGATCGTATTAGTTTTGATCGTATTACAAACCGTCCCTTTGCCTGCGAGTTAATGCCTTCTGTGAACCGTTGAGAAGCATTTTAAGCGCAAAAGGGGGGATCTATACAGAGGATCGTATTCTCACTATATCACGATGTCTTTTTAGTACTTTAACTTAATGTTTATTGATGCATATACATGTTAGAAAACAGTCACCACTGTGATAACTTTGCCTTAAAAAGATTTTTTTGGTAGTTTAGAATACTTCCACCATAAAGACAGCCTCTTTGCTCCTGCATTAATGCTATTTACTCATGTTTCATCACCAGTCTTAATCTTTTCTAATTTGCAAGTTCTCCTGTGCGATTTCAATGCGAGGCTTCTTCATTTCTGCCGTTCGTTATTTTGGAATTAATAGCGCTTGCGCGCGACTCATTCCCATATTCCCGGCAATAATCCTTCAAACAGTAGTTTTTCGTATTTTTTATCACTTTCTAGTTGGCGTTTAGTCAACTAACGTGACGATCTTCTTCGATCGCAACTCGCACAGGCTTGACGTTTTCTGACATTTAGGTCGCCTAAACGCGAATTGCTACTAACTGACGTGCGGCCATCTTTATAACGATTGTATTACTTCTTAGTAGTTTTTTTTTTATTCATCATATCATGCACATCGTACTAATTATTTTCGAACTAGACTTTCCAAGATTAATGCAAAGTTAGAAGTGAATTCGTTGATCTTCTTTTCTGGCATTCTTAGCTATAAAAAATCCAATAAATTCGAAGATATATAATTTAATAATAATTTTCCCGGTAAATTAGTGAACATTCTGCATGTGACGATAATATGTCTTAAGAAAAACTGAGGAATGGAGGGAGTTCCTGCAGAGATTTAGCTTATCTTGATATCCCATTGAAGGGGCTTGGATATTCTGGAGTGGAGATATAAAGATAGGCCGGATACTTTTGTTAAAACGTCGTATGATTTTACCTTGACTCATGTACCGTCCTTAAGTTTATTCTATTCTTTACATAATTGCAGGTCTGATTTGTTGAACTTTTACTTAACGTTTTGTGTATCAGTATCAGGATCTGAAAATATTTCTAGAGCACAAGTTTTTAAACCAGTTCCTACGTATTTACCACAGTATTTACCTACCAACGTATTTATCTACCTTCTGCTGAGTGTCTTAACGATCGCAAAATCTTCGTTTAAACGATCATATGATCCTTTATAACTCTTGCAGACCTTTATGAAAAAGTACGTTTCCAAGCATTTCTGAACGCCTTCTCCCATTGAAACTATTGTCCTGTGGGTTTAAAGATTCAGCTGCGTTAAATTCACATTTCTCGATTGTTCTATCATCACTTAAATTGCAACATGAACAGCTTTATTATTCATTATTTTATTTTTCGCAATTGCTTTTTTTAACATCTGCACAGATTTTCACGTAGAATAATTCCGATTCATAATATTAAAATTCTGCTTGAACAGTTTTTTGTGATTTCAGTTTTTTCATATTTCTATCCAATGTCCTTTTTTATACTACTTTACTTATGTTGTTCCATTTCGGGTAATTTCCACCAATGCACCAATCCTTTGAACATACTTTCAAAGCTATGTTGATAAATTATTACACATTTTCGGAATGTTTTTGGTCGCCGAACAATTGACCAATTCCTGGAGATTTCCAAGTCTAGTCTGCAACGCATTGTTCGGTATTGCAGCAAGAACATACCACTACAACTACTACTTCTAGTACTTTATATTTTTGAATTATGTTCAATCATGTGTTATGTCCTCTGTTAAATAAAAGCCGACGCGTCCTGGATACCACATCCTCCTTACATGGGTCAGCCTACGTCACAGTAGCCAACCCCCAGGAAAAATCAATGCGCTGGCAGCACCCTTTACTATTTTTTGGAATTCAATGAAAGTCCTCCAGTTTTTCTACAAGCAAATTTTCCTTTCGCAAAGAAGCTTCCTTGTTGGCAAAAAATTAGAAAATATCTATTAAAATTGTCAGCTTGAGTAGCAACATTCAATGAGTCATCAATTGTAATCGCAACTTCTAGTACCTTAGAAAAAAACATTTTATTTCTAAAAAGCTTCTCAACTTATTTTTGAAACTAGTTTTGGGTAGATTCGCTCGAATTTCGCACAGAAATATTGAAATATCATCACTCCTAAATATCGCGGCACAAAAAGCACTGCTGGAACTACGTAAGCAACAAAAGGCGTTACCCGATGTAGCAAAGCAACTAATCCTTCAATATATATTTAAAATAAATCGAATCAGTGTCACACGCTGATTGAATATTGGTCCTTTAAGATCGCTTCGTCACAAAGTAATGTCAAAATTACGCACAAATGTTCTAAATATTCATTTAAATCCATCCTGCAACCTAATCGTTTGCAGAAAAACTCATTCTCCTATGTGTTCTCACAGTTAAAGTATGGAGTAAGATGCTCGGGTAGTTTGTCAAATGTTTCACATTTCAAAAATTATTACGTTACATGTTCATAATTTTTAATTGAAATAATAATTTTTAAATATTTCGTTTTATTATAGCCGGCGGACGCACTATTTAGGGGTGTAAAAGTCCACCGGCCTGTGCCGCTTCTATAGTGAGGATGCATTTCAAGCATCATTTCGCTGTAGAACGTATCTTAACGGTCACGTCCTTAAAGGAGTACACAATACACAGTTCTGTTAAGAAACAACATAAAACATGAAATTTTCACAACTTTCCATGTATTTTGTTCGAAAAAAAATCTGCAATTTTATGTAACTTGCGGTTCATAACTAAATTCGACGAATGCTTGATAATCCTGACGATAATTTTAGTATTTGATTAACAAAAAAAGCTGCTTTCCATTATTTAAATTTGCATTATTTAATCCTTATTTAAGGAAATTTTAAATGACCCAGAATTTCATTAGAAAACTATTCAAACTCATCTCCTTCATTTCCTGATAGGATTGAGGCAACAATAGTGGTTCTCAGTTTTGGGAACAAATGCCCGTGCCTAATATATTTTCCATCTTTTTGACTATTTGGCTTGCACCTTAGTTGAGTGTGTACGTATTCGTCTGCAATCGATTATTCGTCCTGGTCCTGGTCCAGTGCAAGCTTCTTCTAACGATCAATATGGTTGATAAAATTCATGATAATTTAACCATTCGCTATATGTGGACATTTTTGAATAAATTCAATGTTCCGCTGTCACGTTCGACGCACAAGAACCGTTTGAAAGACGCGTGATTGCTTGAAAATTTCAATTTTATCACAGGCAGGAATTCCAAGGATATCCCAAAAAAAAAAACACAACAGACTCCATAAGTCGGGAGTTGTTGTACCCGAACCACAGTACACAGTCCAAAATTTGGTCCACGATTCTCCTCGGCGCTGCAGAATCTGTTCGAAAGTATCTACTACAAAAGATGCTGCATCTTTTCCCACGACCAACTCTCTTTGATGCGGCGAGCGGTCATGCGCCATGCATGGTTTCCCCTAACCACTGTCGTATAGTAACAAGTGTTTCTCTTAACTGTAAACACCCTCATTTTGCAGCCAACTAAGAGAATCGCACCTGTACCATCGAAATAGATACAGATACTTGGTTCGTAGCTTGGAAGTTAAAACGAGATAACTATGGTCCTGTGCGCTGGATGGTCTGCGCAACTTCTGCACCCATATGGAACCACGTGCTGCAAAGAATCGGTTGCAAGAGGCTGCAAACGACTATGATCGAGTCCTTTGCATGCGCGGAAACGAGAAGTTCCTCCGCTTGTTTTATCCCATTCGCTCTGACAATGGTCGAAAGAATGTTAACATATTGTTGTTGTTGGCAAGTTTACCTTGCGGCGTCAGTTTATTCTTAAACCAACTTCATATTCGCCAGTTGCTTCAGTTTTATACCAAACTCCGTACGGAGCAGTTGAAGCAACGAATTTGGTTAGTACGCTGGTGGTGCGTCGAGCTCGTGGTCGTATATCGTTAGAACGGAGGATACTATATAGGAAAAAATTTACGTATTCAGCACGTGTAAAGCTTTTGGCCTGACAGCTCTTCGTTGACCAATTACGTTCGTGCTTCCATATCCCAGCATTGGGTGCCGGTACCGGGTTTTGAGAATTGAGAAAATTTCTGGTGAATTTGTTTCAAGTGAAGAAAGTTTATCTTGTGTTTTGTCAGGATTATTATGGATAAATTCTTATTCGTAAATTGTTAAGTGCTGTTGCTATTTTTTCGCTGGAGACCAGCGGAAAAATTTTACATATGGAATAAAATTGACAAAACTGGCAATGCATGTGGAAAATTGATAAAATTTTATTATTTCTTTAGTTTTCAAGTGCTATTCAGTTGCGTATTGGTTATATTGCCTTCTGTTACATTCAAATAAGAAAAATCGAAAGAGTTAATCCAAACCAATTTTCAAAATTAGCAAAATGGTGAACTCAAGTTTTTTGTGTTTTGTTTTAACGATTACCTGTGGAATCGTCATCGGGCAAAACGTTGATTTGCGCGAATTCAAGAATTGCAAGAAGAAATGCTATGATCAGGTAAATTTCTATGCAATTTTAATTTGTGATCTAATCAAAAATCTTAAACAATCGCACGTGCACACATTCGTGGAATTGAACCAATTTTCTTGGAAACAACTCATTAACTCTGACTATTTTAATAGAGTTAGACTGCATAACTTATCTTATCGAAATGTCTAATTAGTTTGGTCAGGATTGCAAAATTTAAATGTTATTACAGATTGTGCTGTACGGAACACATATGCTTTCTTTTTAACTGAAATATTTTTAAGTTTCACATTCTTACTACACTCAAACCAACTAAATTGCTCTGCCACCACATCACAAATTTACATCCAACTACAGAATAAATCTGACTTGCAATTTCTTTGATCCTCGTCGACCGTTTAAGAGGTCATTCAAATATTTCGCTATGAATTTTTCGTCACTGTCATTGTTTTGGCTTCAGGCTTGAAAATTCAAATCCCAAGTTTGTGTGTTTAGTGTCCAGTCGAGTAACTTTTAGTGTCGGTTATAATTCAGAATATTTCGGATGATAAGCGTTCAGCATGGAAGTTGATTAGAATTTTGAAAACTATTTGACATATTTGCTTTGTGAATAAAGGGAATACTTGACTTAAATTTAGAGAGACAGCTGAAAATCCGATATCAGGTCATAGGAGCACACAAAAATTTATAGTAACTCGGTATTCTAATTGTTATTCTATGTATATTTCCTTCGACTTTGACATCATTAAACTTTTTGGGGCCAAAGAATTGTCTTTACACTATGAAGGTTCAGTAGTATCTCAGCTAAATCCTATATCTGAATTGACCATAAAGAAAAAAAAAGTATGTAAATTGTAGGATGTAGTAATTGCTATATGTAATGAGCATAACGACTCAGGTGGTGGATTGAAAAATAAATTTAATCAGTGGTTAGTAGTCTGAGTTGTCTATTCTAAAATAAATATTGCATTCTTAATATCTTGACAGCCTGTTATACAATATGTAGTCATAGTTAATTGTTGTAATGCGATGGTGTTGGATTTTTATTGAAACGCAATTCGATTGATATCGTAACACCGTGGGACTTTCGTTAGAGTTGCTAAACTATTTCTTACTCATTTATTTCATATAATTTAATGCATTAGTTTTCCCGGATATTTTCCTTTATACCGGAAATTATTTCCCGGATATTTTATAGACACATCTGTAAAGAAAAGGAAAAATTACAGTATGCAGCCTTGCAGCAATGCTCTCGGTAAAGAAGTCTTTAGTTTGCGTTGTTTGAACTAAACCGAAATGTATTGTTGCATTTCGATGACAAGTCTTACAATTAGAAGTAGAAGTAACTTTGAATCTTTCATTTTGGCGGACTAATGAATATAAATAACGCAACCCCATGGAAATATGAAGCTTAAGTGATGTCTCAGAGACCTGTATCTTCAGGTATCGCAGCGGTCCCGAATTGTTTCAATATTAATTTTTTTCGGACTATCGGGCTGAAAATTTCGGGCGAATTTCTGTTCATTATTTGGATTTCGAACTTGTGGTTTGTCTTGACAGTTTTGTCATAGAGAATATTTATGAAAGTTTACAAATATCAAACATAATGCAATACTTAAATTTAGTCGTTTCTATGATTTCAACAATCTTATAAAGATGTAAAAGGTTACAGAATAAATTTGCTGTGTGTTCCGAGAATAGAAAATTTGAACTACACATAAATGTGAATAATAGCGATGTGCCAAGATTTCATGAAAGTATAAAAAAGTAAGACATTCTGCAAAGAAAGTTTAACATTCCAACAAGATACACATTAGTTTTGAGAATCTCCATGGTGGTATCTGAAGTTTGCATCATTTGCAAGAAGCAGTGGTCTTGCTTAATTTTGTGTTTCCTTACGAAAATGAAAATCACCGGTCTCGAATTTTTACTCATGGTTAATTCTTTTGTTTTTCGAATTTTCGTAAATTTTTTTCTGATATTGATGATATTGTACTCAATAAGTTTTTATTCCAATATAATCATCGCCAAAAAACCTAAAAGTGAGAAAATTCAAGTCCGAAGCGCTTGCAACAATGCCAACTATAGACATCTTATCCTCGATCACATCTGTACTCAGTTACTACTCCGCGTATAGAATATTATCAATTAATTATTCTCTTGAACCCCCGGGTATTATAAACTTGTTGAAAGAGGTATTTGCGCTTCGTGTGGTACTATTGTTTGCAGATTCCTCAGAAACCAAGGATGTTTCCTAGCTCAGAGAAATACTCCAATTCTATAACGTTAGTGCAACGCCTCAACCAAGGATAGCGTTTGTTGACCAAACTTGAACAAACTAGACGAAAGTGTTTCAGCACTACTAATTCATTGCCGCAACTACTCCTATCTGTATTGTCGTTCTGTAAGATTGTCGACCAAAAAGAGATTATGCTCCAGAGAATAATTAAAAAATTGTAATAATTCATTCATACCTTCTCTGTGTTCACCACAATTTATAAACATGAAATATTTAGGTATCCCTAAATATCACTCAATGCTACTTGTTGTTGAAGGATACAATTCAATCAACATATTACCTATCACAAGAAGTTTTTGTATGCTTACCACGGTCAAGTTGGAAATCACTGGCACATAAGAATGATTCCAGTACGCATCAATTTTTTGTGTAAATAATAATCGTAATGGGACAGTCCACTTGTAATGTATACTCTCATTTTAGGAGTCGTATGGCCAACTCATTTTGAGACTAGCAGTCAGACTTTGTTTCCTCCAGGACTATCATCTCTGACGAAGTATCTGAGGTTGGTTTTCTTGCAAATGCAAGAGTCGCTCTTTCGACAAGTTTCAGTGTTCATTGAAACTTGGGCCTAAACCCAAAATAAGTTGAGTAAAAATAAGTGAAAATCGAGATAAAATTGAAAAAAAAAAAAATTTTCAAAATGTCGAAAAGTGTGAAAATCAAGACTTGCAACGATTCAAAGTTCTGACCCACCTCGGGCGTACGTTTCGTTGTTAAGTGTTCACGTAGTCCGCGATCAGAATCACAAATCCATGCATCGAGCTCTGGTATTAATATTTAGCTTCTGAACTCATAGCTTACAGGGTAGGAACAGAGCTTTTGAAGGAATCTTTATCAACCAATCGGAGTCTTCATCAACCAGAACGCGGAAGTCAAGCTCTCAGCGAAATATGACGAAATGTAAGATCCAGTGATAAGTCCTCGACCCGGCGCGGCCACAATGCCTGTATATATTTTTGAGATTAATGTACTGTTAAAATAATACATTAATAATATATTTACTTATAAATCTATATTAAGGTCGATTCTTTGTTCTTTGAAATCTGTGAACTTTTCCTTGACCTGAAACGTTTATGCCTTCTACTGATAGAATCAATTGCGATGTTCTCAGAATCTACGCAGAATTAAACATTGGTTTTATGACTTTGTAGATAGAACAAACACGAGCACAATTCAGACCGGAATGTTAATTAAAATTAATAATCGCAAATTATATTGCAAAGTCTTATCAGTGATTTTGTTACTCATTTTGTCGTACGGAATGAACCTCGTCTAATGCAAAATATGTTAAACTGTTCTTTTATCACTCTTTCGAAATCCAGATAACTTATCAAAACAATAAGTTGTCAAAATATTGACTTTTGCACTCTATTCTAAAAGTGTATTATCCCATGTGGAACGTATCGCAGAAAATAAATTGAACCTCCAAGTAGAAAAAAGACAAAATATTAAAATATTAACTGAAATTTCGCTTTCTTGATTCAAATATAATGTTTTTTTCCAAAAATGGCCAAACCCTACTGTAGTTTGTTTTCAGCATGTCTTTGCTTTTTGGGCGGCTTATTATCGAACCACAATTTCAAATCCAATTTTTTAATCTCCTATAATTCGCAGCTGGGTTTACACTAAGCTAGAAAACCTATATTGCAAATAGCCCAGATTATCCTTTGTATAAAGTTTGAAGATAAATAGTAGTCTAAAGTTTGCCTTTATCCCGACGCAATGTTTTGAAATGTTTCCTTATGTTGTTTGTCGATGATTGGACTGCATTGAAAAGATAGTAGAGTGTAGAAAATTCAAAATTGTGAAAAAATTTACTGAAATGTTAATCAAATCATCCAAAAATATCAAAAAGTTAAAACATCAGAAAGCGAAGCATGTACAACGATGAGAACTTTAGATGCATTCAGGATAATGGCGTGGTTTGCTGTTGTGCATTGCTGATTCTGGTGATAGTATTACACTGTTCTTAGCTTAAAATGATATTTCCATGGTTAAAACAAAGTCATTCTTGTTGATACTTTTCTCTGCATGGTATTTTAGCTGGCTACGTATCAAATTCTTTCAGGACTCTAAATAAGTTTTTATATGATTACAATCTCTTCATTTCACCTAAAGCCTCATAACTTAGTTGCTCTTATACACGCTACAACATTAAGTGGGCTGTTGCGCCATCAACCTGATTTTCTAAGAAAATCTTTTCTCTAAGTACTTTTGAAGCTGCATATCTAATCATTATTCATTGAGAAAAATCAAGTTCAACGTCCAAATATGAATAACTGCGGCATATGTAAGATACGTTTGTCTTTAGACTATTGATTGTCTATCATTTGGCAATAAGAAAAAAAAAGTCCGATAAAATGCAAAACATCAACTATAGCTAAAACAGAGAGAGAGAGAGAGCCAATGTGAGCTCGGCCTCGTCTACAATCTTTTGTGTCCCTCCAAGCACGTTCTAGTGCGTCCTGAAGGTTTCATACAACTCCCTCTTATTTTTTCTCCATTGGCAGCATTTTAATTGAGTCCTGAATTACTTTGTATTGACTAGGTGAAGTTGTTTTTACCTTCTACACGTCCATGCATAAAACTATGAAGATCGTCTAAATCTTGTATCTAGTCCACTAGATACAAGATTAAGCCTTCAAAAAATGAATAAAAAATTGCAAATCTTTCAGAAAAATTTAAGACGATCTTGGAAGTTGTTTTTTTGAAATTCATTAAAAATAATCCCCAAACCATGAATACTTACTTTCTTAAATATTATTTCTATCTTTTCAAAGAATCATCATTATGTGTATGTTGTTACCTGGGTCCACCTGGCCTTGCTTTCTTCTGTTCCAAGCTTCCAGCGAAACATGGCAGAATACAGCGGAAATGCGTCCTCACAATGGAAACCGGCGGGGCGGTCCCAAGCTACAAGGATATGCTGAGAGTGTGGTTACGAATCTTCGAATCTATTTTCGTAGGAATGTTAGGGAACTGCGGAACTGTGCACAAAGAAAAGCATATTTGATCCCTAAGACAGAGGGAAGAAGGTCATCAAACCCTCTCCTCTTCACCTGTTGGTACTAACATAGATATAGAGATACTAACTTGCGGCTGGGTGAGAACAAAATTTTGCCCGAAGTAATTTGACTCATAATTGATGCCTCCTCTCACGATATAGTCTGGGATATATTTAGTTGGCAATCCGGGTGGTTTGTTCTAAATGGAGTCCACCACTCAAGGTTTAAGTGGTCTACACCTCTCAATCATTATTTGCAGCGTCTTCGAAACCGTCGTCGTAAGGGTGACATGTAAGATACATCCACGAACAATATCACTTACTTAAAAAAATATCTTACATTGCCCGTCAGCTTCTGATTTAGACTGTAGTTCAGCGTTCAGCAAATAATATGGAACGCCTAGAATTTTACCAGGCAATCCCCACGTTCAGTTTGGCCCAACTTCGCTTTTCTTTCTTTTTGTTTTTGTGGAACTACTTGTGTCCTGTCAGGTGCTGACAGAAATACAAGTTGTTCTCTGCATTTCAGGTATCATTTTTAACAAGCTTCGATTCTGTTCATTAATGCAGAAATCTTTTAACCGAAAATTCCATAAAACAAACACCTTATTACATATACGTATCTGATGACAAGATCAATTTATTAACATTTAGTTGGCGCCAGATGATACTAATTAAAAACCTGTTCCCGCAGACACGCTTTCAGTTTGTCTTAAATTCATACAGAAGAAACCTAACATAAATATTTAAAATCCTACAAATGAGGTAGCAACAAGCAACAGAAGCTGCAACACCCCTACGCGAATCAAATTTTAAATCAATTAATCTTGCATAACTATTGCAAATGTTGACATATTCAACAATTTATTTAGCATTTAAAGATTCATATGCAGCATATATCCATTATTGTGTGCATAAGGGCGAATAGATAGGTCGCATTAGTTTTCGAGTGAAAGGAATTGAAATAGGTTAAGGCTAATGTACGTTTAACATATCAAAACCAAAATCCTCTAATTTTTGTAGCCCCTGTTTTCTCTTTGACTTTGATTTTAACACAATTCATTTATCCAATCCGTCTTTAAATTTAATTTAATTTAAGATTGTCCTTAAATTGTTGCAACTGTGCTGTCATGTAAATTATCTTTACTATGGCCTCCAATAACCTCTTGTGACTTCTATGTCTGTTAGCTAACGACTCCTTCATCCTTGATTGTGTCACAATTATCAGTAATATAATATTCTGGGAACTTGGCTTTCTTTGAAATAAACATCTGCTATTGCTCACGTTACATATTCTGCATAAAATTTATCTTCATCGAAATAACTTATACAACATTCCTTGAAATTACTTTCTCTAAGAGTGTTTGTCCTTATCTTGTTAAAATATGCTTTGATTTTCATTCATTCAAATTTTCCTTGAAATTCTATCAATAAACACACGGCTGAAAGGATGCTATTACGGTTAGTATACACATGCGTACGATTCATTAGTTGATGTTTGCAACTAACGAGAGTACTCAAGGATATTTGTGTTTTCAAGTCACGCTGATTTGCGACTTTGTATCCTTTCATAATGAATTGTGTTATTTAAATTTACTAAGTATATTCCTTAGATTTGGGAATTCTGCATGAGTTTATTTTGAAATAGTGAAAATTTAAAATAAATTTTATATTTCGTTCCAAGAATCGAATTTCAAAATTTGAAATACTCAAAGTCTAGCGAATTATATTTCAAGCGATAGAAAAATGAGAAGTACAAGCTTGTCGTTTTCACTAGGTTCCAGAGTTTATTTTTGGTTATTCGCTCACGTTTTAAGTTTAACCCAAGGACTGTTAATTACGAAACAACCATGAGACAGAATCAGCATCCAAATTGTCAGCTAAGGATAGCTCGTGTTTTGTCTAACAAAACGAATTTGATTGGAACAATGAATCTTTGTAATATCTGAAACAACAACCCTGCTGAAAGTTTTATCAATATTTTATTCAAATTTGTTGTTTTGCAGTACAAATATTGCAGTGATTGGATCGGTAGCCTTCTACATATGAGTGCTTAGATTCAATTCCAACTTTAAGGGGTGCTACTTGATTTGATTGATGACTTGATTTCATTGTTGGCATGGTGATTGGTTATGATTTTATTGATGACAAGCCACAAGGCTGCCGTTAGTAGTTTCGTTGTGAATAGTGTTCCTGACTCTATCAGCTACTCAGGTGACTTTGATGTAGAAAAGGAATTAATGTCATGCATGTTGGGCCACAGGATTCAGTTACTGCACAATCGCCCCTTATTCATTTTTTTTAAGGGATTCAGTTGTTCTACAATTAACCACCATTCAATTCTTTCATCATCTTTACTTTCTATTTAAAAAAATTGAACTAATTCCCTTGAATTTGATTAATATAAAAGTCATCTTTTACTGAGCTATCAATGGATCCTCAAAGCAATCGAGACAAATTCCAAGGAACAAAGAGAGTATGAAGGATCCTATGCATGTTTAAAATCAAAATATATTGTTATTCTCGTAGCTATACAGCCAACGTAGCAGGATTGTTTGTTGGCAGGAAATGTTTTTGCAAGCGCTCCATTTTCAATACAGCGAATGACGTTCTTTATGGGGGGTACATTGCAAGTAACTATTTCAACTGCATCATGATTGCAATTCCTGCCTTAATTAGTTTGTTGCCAACCTAGTACGAGATAAATTATCAATCAAGTTGAACCTATGCCATCTATTTATTTGCAAGGCTTTTGGCAGAGCATAGAACCATATGCACCGAAAACTCAGGGAATTGGAGTATATTTCGAGTTCAACTAAGGAAGACGTTGTTGAATATACATAAAACATCTGGTTACTATTCAACTATCAGACAATGTGACTAAAACTTTCTATGCATAGGCCTTGAAATGGCTTAGAAAAATCTTTCAATTGCGTCTTGTAACTCTATATGTCTTGATTAGCTTAAGGACACGTTTGACTTTCCTGAAATAGCTGCCATTTGGCTATCTTTATCATTTGCCTGAACCTTTTCATCTTAATGTAGTTTCGATTTTGTTTCAAAATGGAGCAACCAAGGAAGGCATAATTCCTTTTCATCGGAATAATTCAAACCTTACTGTTGAAAGAATACTTACTGAAGAAAGACTTTGCCTATTTCGCCATCATATTAATTTATCATTCAAAGAATTTTGTAAAGTTCGTTTTTCAACAGTTCCAGACTGGGTCACCGTTCTAGGCTATTTTCTCAAGTTAATAGGGGAAACATTCGCGAGACAGTCAAGCAGCCTTCCACTCGCTAGGTATTCTGACACTCAGGACGTACACAAACTTCATTTCCCAACCGATGGGGTTGAAAATGGGCTGAGATTCTGAAGTTTTCTGAAATTATCAAAAGAGAATATCAATCGAAATATGGGTTTGAAGTTTACTTCGTAGCTAACGCAATGATCTGATTTTTTTTTAACTTTGTGAATATGTTGTGGATTACCGGACTGAAAATTTTGGTAAATTTTATTCTTTTCTTGGTATTGTTTTTAATCTACTAGGTCTTCGATGCTTATAACAAAAATTGAAAAAATTGTTAACGTTGATCGAAACCTATAGATGTTGAACTTAAAACAATCAAGGAAATTGTATTTGTATTATTTGCTTGCTACAGAGCTGCTTTCCATTGCCAAAATCCATAGTTACGATCGCTCATTTTAGGAGCCAAATCCAATCAAATCTCGAAAATGAAAAGATAGAAAAAAATCGCTAGTTTTAACAAAACAGCGCGGGGGTAAATCCCCATATCATCATTTTATACACAGTTCTCTGCCCAGAGAGAGAAATTCAATGATTGGTAGGTTTTCAATAACTTTATAATTTAGATAATGATGGTATTTGCTCCTTTTGTGAAATTTGCAGGCTCCACAATGCAACAAATTACAAACCTTCTGTGAATTTTCTAACTTTCTCAGTACGAATGTTGTGGAAGAAAGGTGGCCGATAACTTTCACGTACAAGCGATTTTGTTCGTTGCCAAAATGTATAAACTATAGTCCGCGCTCATTTTCATCAAGTCTCTACTGTCAAAATCATTCCTTGGTCTTCCTTTTATGGTGCGTCTCCGAGTAGCGATGCGCTCGGATGCGCTAACCTCGTCAATTGAGTCCGATCAGCGCTTCATGGAGCTTGCTCATTATCCGATTCTTAGTCATCAGCTCCACGGAGACAGCCCATCGCAGCTTCTGCAATTTTATAACTTTGGAGACTCAGGGCTTCTGCAGTTTTGTTGCCATTTGCCTCCTGAAAATTTTTCTTCTATTATACGCCTTAGAGTGCGAAAAGAAAATAAATTTTCTCGTTTGTAAATACTTATTTTAGGATCCACGTTTCATAAATGTAGCATAATACAAGCCTTATCACTGAAACTCTGAGTCCCATGAAAATTTACGTTCTGTGTCATCATTTCTGGACTTCGAATTTGGGTGACTAAGTTTGTCAGATCTTAGGAAACAATTTTCTAAGGAAACTGACATAAAAATTGGGAAACAACTACCGCCACGCAAGCCATGACAGGATAAGGGAAGCTTTCCCTCACCAAAAGTAAATCCTTTGTCAAATAATAAATAAGTAAATTTGGCGAAATATACATTTACAAACGTCGTGAATTAACCGAAAAAACGCTAGTAGGCTCGATCAATAACCACAGCACGTCGTCGTTTCCCTTTTATCGAAATCTGAGGACGCGATCAATGGTCAGATGAATGTTATAGTGTTATAACGACAATGACAACAATGAAGTAAAGGCTTCCCTGATGACAATTCTAATAAAATTATTTGGAAAATTAAACTTCACGTCAAAATTTTGAAACTCTTCCTGCGAATGTGAATATACCTCAACCATCATGTCTTATCGTATGAGTCACAGGCTTTTTTGCTCTAATTGAAAATCCAAAATTTTTAAATGATTCAAAGAGATTTGCGTAGTAAGCGCTTCTTTGGAAGTTGATACTTCAGTGGTTAACGTAGATGCATAATTTCCAGCCGAATTTTCTTAATATTTTTGTTATTTTAACTTCTTCAAAAACAAAAACTACGTTCATTGTGCTTTTTGACGTGTACATTTTTTGGTAGTAAGGTCTCCATTTCCTTTTTACAGCCCAAATCGAGCCGTTAAACACTAAGGCTTCGTAAAGACTTTTGGCAAGAATTATCGACCTTATCTTTCCCCTTAAAAACAGTCCGGATCCTGTAATCTTGTTCTACAGTCTATAACCCTTGTTGGGGCTGTTGTCAAGATTCTGATTCTCTCATTTCTTCTCATTCCTACTAAACGTTTTCAGTCGGTTCTTAACTTAATAGTTTTGGATTTATAAAGTCGGTAAATGCTGCATTCTTTTGCTTGTGGATTTGACTGTCATGAAAAGAAAGTCAACAGCAGAAAATCTAAAAAGTTAGTTAGTCGTGATAAAAGTTATCAAAATCAATAAAATCAACTAAATAAAAAACTTATGAATAAACGATATCGTTCCAATTGTTCCGAAAAAAAAAACAAGAAAAGATGAAAGAATTCGAAACCGATGCATTTTCAACGAAGCAAATTTCTGATACCTGATACCAAATTGTAAGTTTACTGATCTGAGCACATCTTTTGAAGGACATTTTCACAATGGGTTCCTGGATAGCTCATGCTTATTATCCACATATCAGCGCAAGTAATTTACGGCAATTTTCATTACAATTTAGTGACTTTATCGGATAATATTTTTTACTCAACTAAAGTCATTTTGTAACGCTGATTTCGGTAGGCAATCGATTTTTAACTAGGAATATCCCTTAGATATTTATTCCCTTTGTACATCATTCAAAACCTTGGTATGAGAACTGCAGAGAAAGAAGGCTTGTCACAATTTTTAACTTTGGTCCTTTGATGATCAGTTGTGAAATGAATGAAAAATGGGGTAGGAATATCTCGCACTCTGATACAATTCTTTCTTTGTTGGAAAAATCAACTTAAAAAACATTGTACATACAAATATAAAAAGTTTGATTGAAGAATTATAAGAATTGCTAAATGTTTTTAGGGATAATAAAGCTATCCAAAAATTTCAATGAAAGGGTTTTGAATCTTGTTTTAATATGAAAAGTAAGGAATTCAACGCAGGACTTAAAATTCCTTCCGAAAAGACTACTCTAAAAATTTGGAGATAAATAAATTTATAGCTAGAATCTGAACCTTTAGGCTCAGTTATGGCTGAATAGTTGCCAGAAATAATGGATCTCACGCTTCTTGTGGCAAGTCACATTTTCCAACTTTCTTTCACCCCAAAGCCACAATTTCAAATTAAATTAAAAGTTCATTTCAGACAACTCCAACTTTTATATGTATCATTTTTGCTTGAATTTAATCAAGTGATAGACGGAAATGAAGTGCAATCAGTTATAACCGAAAAACCACGTACATATGTTTCAATCCACATCTGAAAGTTTTTCTTTTCTTTAATAATTTTTCATTGAGCAAGTGAACTCGAAATCGAGATTGAATTCCAAATTAATAGCACTTTCATTTAACAATGCCAGCTAAACAATACTTTACCGCTTACCAAAAATATGATTTATTAGAAATTCCACACATCATGTAATGTTCAGATGTTTTTTTATTCCTTCACATTATCAATATTAATTGATCAATTTATTTTTCATCAGTTTCGATGTTTAAATTTTACTATCTATTTTTTTTTTCATAAATTTTCTGAATAATAAGCATCGCCTGTACGGTTAGAAAATCATGTTGAATTCAGCATATTCGCATGATTGGCTTTTGTTTGGAATATAATGCCGACGTTAGTAGTAGTTTAAGCATATTTTTAAATTAGAACAACTGCCGTTTATGTTAGCGAAATTACACTCATGTATATCCCCCACATGTTACGAAGAAATTCTAAAGATTTTGTAGATTTGAGAACTTGAGTAGGAGCTGTCTGTTATCTTTCAATCAGTTCAAATCGCAGCCACTCCCTACTTGACAACCTCAAAATCTCATTTAAACTTGTCTTTCTTCCTTTGATATATCAAATCTTAATTTTATTTCATTATGAAAACTTATTTGGAACCCACTACGTAAAAGCGATTGTTATCGTTTAAATTAATTCTACGAAATCTTCAAATTTCCCCAAACCACATCCTATGATCAAAAGAACAACCAACAGCAACAAAACTATTTCGAATACACTTTTCACCCGAATTGTTCAGACGCAGTGATTGGCGGCTAAACTGAATTAGATAAAATTTAATCAAAATGAACAGCAGCGGTCCGATAGGTCAACTTCTAGTTAACCCAGTCATGAAGAAAAACATAAAATCTTTAAGATACATTTAATTAATGCCTACTTGTAGTCAATTTATGGTTTTGTTGTTTTTTTTTTATTCTTAATTTGGAGGTTTCGGAAGTTGCGGCTTGAAGAAAGAACGAAAGAAAGACATAAGATTAGTAGAAGTAAGTCTCGCTACATTAAGCCACGGTATTCAAAAATAGAGCGAGAAAAATTGAGGGCTTCGATTCGTGGTTAGAGAATTGAATCAAGCCAAAAGGAGAGCAGAAAAACAACACAAATAAAATTTTACAATAAAAGACAGAAAAAGAAGTTCTAGTTGAGTAATTTGCGTTGAGTGTTTTCATAACACCCAAAGATCATCACGCGCTTAAAGGCTCCACTTAGAAGCAAAGCTGTCTTAGTTTAGTTGGTAATGGATACGGCATGAACCAATGGTTATTGGTTAGGCGGATGGTAGCTACCTTAGTTGCTTGTTTTTGCAGTTATATCTCAGCGTCCCGGAAAAGATCTGACATATACTTGCAAGACTACGGCTTCTTCTTTTCCTCATCGAGATTCGTTGGTACTTTGGTAGCCTAAGAAACCAGTTTCCACGTCTTTGCGGTTACCACTCCGACTGTTCTAGCATTTTCTTGTTACCAACATTTATTTTGATGTTTTTTTTCTCTTTTACATTCAGATTTTCTGTTTGGTTTTTCGATTATTCCACTTCTAGTTACATTCTATGTTTGTGAGAGATGCTACCTCGATTAATTTATAGATGTACCCCCGCTTGGGTTGTCTTCATTATCATCAAATCTAGGCAATACATGAAAAGGGAGTTGTTGCTCAAGTCATGAATATAAAAGATGCCTAATATTTTCGAATTGGTTTCACGATGAAAATCATTTGGGTGTCAGATGAAGTTTCTTCGGTTTTTCAATACGATCGCATGGAAGGATTTGTGTTGTTTTTTTCTCTTGGGTCAATTACTACAGTACGACTGATGTGTTGTGGTCTTGTAGATTTATTCAAAATGAAAATGGAATTTTCAAAAAAGAAAGAAACAAAAAAGAAGAAATGAAAACAAAAAAAAACTCTTGTCGATTTAATTAACAAACTCATTCGGTGGTTTTGAAAAATAAATTGGATTTTGTCTAAGATTAGGTAATATCCTGTTTAAGCTTAAATGTAAGACTTAATGATGCGTTTCATGAGAATCTTTTGTTTCGTTACGCGTTTAATACCATTGTCTGAGGAACATTAGATAATACTTTGATAGCAAAAACTTCTGCACAATATATTATGTTGCATTTATTCAGAAGAATTCACTAAAAATGGTGTATTTTTTTCAAAAAACCATTCATTGAGGTCGGGTACTAGTTTTCGAGGACTTTGGTAAGTTTTTAATGTACATATGTCGGGCACGGGTCGAATAAAATCAACGATATGTTACATGCACCCTTCCTGAAGCATTTCTTGCAGAACGTCTTTGTTGAAACAGAGCAATTGTGCTTTTGATGGCTCGTAATTAATTTAAATAATTATTTAACGAATATCCATAAACCTCAAACCACGAACGAATCCTATTATTAGTTTCATTTAATTCTGGACAAACACTTCTCAGAGTTGCTTACACAAGGCAAAATGAACATTGAATCCTTTTGCCTAATTCTATCTAAAGAATGATTTCTAACCTATTTGCGATCCAAAAAGTGTTCCTATTGTTTCCAGTATGAATTTTTTGACGGCTTTTTCATACTAAGAGTTATTGTCAGTTATAATCAGGACAATGACGTGTTACCACATGTTTACATTATTTTTCTCCGAGCTATATTGCATTTTAAGCTCCCCCTGAACATCTCAATATTTCTTAACTTCCAGAAACCAAGCACAGATGCACAATCTTCTGTTTCGTAGGTTTACGAATGCATCTATTTTGATATTTACTTTCAGAATGACTTCCGTTCCTACTTAAAAAGTGTTTTGGAAGGTATCCCACGCATATGAAAAGGAGCGTAGCATCATGTGTTGCTTACCATGCACATGCTTATATTGTAGCGAGTTTTGACCGTGATATCAAGGCAAAGCTTGCTGAGGATGGAGTACCATTACCTAATCTTATCTATTGAAACGGGACAGTTGTAAGAAACACATTTATAACCTCCCTGAGCAGAAACACTAGTGCCCTTTTCTGTGATCCTCCTGTTACGATTGCGATGTAGTTGTTTTCGACTACAAACATTTTAATGCAACATTTTAATTTTTATTATATTTTTATATTATTTTATTGTTTATTATGTAATGCTTTACATAAATTTATTTTATTTTATTCTTTTACCAATAAAATTTTCTTATAAATTTTTTTTATTCAGATTTTAAATCGAAATGGTTTTACCATAATATCCTTCCACTAACTTTTCTATGTAGTAAGCATTCCGATAAATTTTATTTCGTGAATAAAAATGTAATAATAAAAATGAATAAAAACGAATCAAATAGAATTTTCTTAAAGCTAGATACGGAAAGATAAATTTGTTGAAAAGTCAGAAAAGTGAGAAAAAATGGTTTTCATTGAAGGACTAAGGAAGCAAGAATTGAATTGTTTGAATTGAAATTGAAGTACTACTTATCTAGTAAATAGGAATCGGTTTTGTGTTATTATTAACAACTTGGGTGCGAGTTTGTTGGGTTTTTAGCAAGTTCTGATGGGATTCTGGGAAAACCTCAAGTACCTCTCGTACCGAAATCAGGTCCTTTTTATAAAAATGTACGGTTATTTGCATTTGAACTTGCATAAGATGTACAGTGACATACTATACAATCCTTAGTTTGGTTCTGATTTTCTGACTAAACTGAAACTGAAAAAATATCATTCATATAACTACAATATGGTAGTTCACCTAGAACGCCAAAAATGTCATCTCCAAGCCATTTGATCCTTCCTGAGCAAGGTTTGTCGTAAAGAGATAAAAACTGCAATTGATCTGGGATCGATGTATGTTTGTGAGTCATTAAAGTGTGTTAAAGCAATCCTATTAAGAGAGATGTTTGAATTTTGTATTGGTCGCGAATTTGTTTCCCTTTTCGAATTTTGTTGATGATTGGACTGAAATAAGAAAACCTATGCAGTGCCAAAATGTCGTAATCGGAGAAATAGCCACAACAAATTCGACAGCATTTGCGTTTATAACGATGAAATCTCTGATACTAGTTATGAGGTTTGTATTTTTTGACGAAAATTTAATGGGATCTTTTGGGAAAGGTTTGAATCCTGATTATTACGGCGAGGCGGTAAATATAAAACTAACAAGTGGTTGCAAGAGTGCGAGTGTCCCCTATTTTCCCTCTTGACCCGTTTTACGACATATTTTACTCAACCCCGACGCATGCACAATGAATTTGATGCTTAGAAAGCAAGTTTTCTATCGGTTTCTCATGGCTATCAGTCTTAACTTCAATAGAATATGGGTCTTGAATATCGGCCTTTCCACGGCAAGGTTCGTATCTTCAGAGTGAAAAATTAGTCAGCAAATCAGTTCAATAATTCATCAGGAAAACAATTCGACAAAATTTAAATTCCGAAAACGTGCCACTAGACATCATTAAACTCCAGTAAATATAACCCTTATTGACTTCATTCATTCCATAAACCTGCTCTATAAATTCAAGAATCATTTAATATTTGACCCACAATTCGACACTTAGTCTTGTTTTCTGCATTCTTCAAAACTAAATTAAAATGCAAATGAATCAAATTTAATTTATTTAACTCCTCAAAAAAAAAAAGCGTTTTAACTGCCTCCAAATCTAATTCCTATGCCGAACATTATCAACAATCATTAAATTTAACGTAGTCAGTCTCGTTTGACTTTACGTGAGTTGTTATCTAAATATCTATTAATCTCCTCAATCTTCTAACTATGCGACATCCACCAGCGCGCATACAAAGATTATCATTTGATCTTCTAGCCTATAATTACGGAATAAAAACACTTTATACCGTCCAATAAATAAGAGCTAACCAATCGTCGTATTAACCAATTATAACAGTGTAGACGCGGTTCAATCATTTTCTAGGAAAAAAGCAAAACTCTCAGGCAGTTTGGAAATTTATGAACTCTCATTTGGTAAATGTCATTCAGGAGGTCTAATTTGAAACCCTGTAACGTCATGGATGCGTACGAGCCATAAATTTTAATTGTTAATCGAATGATTTTTAACTTACAATCTATTGATTGGGAGTGCATTTTAATGGTATTTCGGGAGAACACGCTGAACGAACATTGGGAACGAAAAACCATCAAGCAACCGTTGACAAAGTCTGTACTGAATCAACTCAGATTAGAAATGTGTGTACGAGTACGTACAACGTTCTTAGATCCTTGTTAATTTCCAAAAGCAATAACTCACAATATCAGCTATGGTGATCTCAATAAATTTAACAGCCTAATTTAGACCTATCTCCCTGCACGGTAATAAATTTTCAACGAAATTGAACGTTCATTTATCGACTGATTCGACGGAAATATCCCTAAAATTATTAACCGGGTGCCGGCAACTTCCTCTGTCTATTGTTAAAGATGTCTTCCTCTTCTTTTTTGTCTTTTTTTTTTGTGTTTTTCTCGCACCGACGGTAGTCACCACCCAATATTGAAATGCGGAAGCTGCCAAACATTAAGCGAGTTCGTAACTTGGCACTCATTAGTCGTAGATATATATCATAACATTTTGGTGGGAAAGCAGTTCCGTTTTTCTTCGGGGTACTTTCACCCTAGAAATGATTTTCGAGCTGCGATAATTCTCTCTAATCCGAAAAACAAAAATTTCCCCCGGAACCGATTGTAATGAAACTTCTTTTTGTTAAAAGTGTCACACGAGAATGTAACAGGAAGTTAAGCGCATTAGGACGGTTGACAATCGTTTTTTAATCCGATTTCAATATTCATTGTGTATCATTTGGGTGGAAGGAATTAAATGTTAAATGCGAGACGCACATCTCTCACAACCCGGAAGATTCCAATCGGCATAGTAGCACCAGCAACAATTGAAAATTGTGTCATTATCAGTTCACATAATTTATCCTGCCTTTTGGTAAGAAAGGATACCAGCCAAATGTTGTTACAGCTGGCAGTAGAAGTATTAATTCAAAAGAGCGAAACGAATATGACCAGGATACTGTGGAAAATCGTCACCGTTCCAATCTTTTCCTCGCAGTTATCAGAATTTGCTGCTTACGGATGGATGTTGCGATATGAGTACACAAGTTTTTGAATAAATTCGTCTCCTATCCTATCAGCTTAGTGAATAATTAACGAAATAATTTCGTCAACGGCTGTTCCTCAAGATTCAAACATTCGTAATAAATCTCTACATCATTGTATTCAATGATTCTTCACGGTTACTTAAGTTTCAAAGTCACAAGGCAGGCTCGCACACCGGGGCTTCTGTGTATCCCAACAGATGAAAACATTTTGAACATCAAAACAAAAACAGGAAAGACATGTCGGTGTTGTGCACGCAGGAAAAACGAACGAGCCAGAGGGACATCTTCGCATCATTCGAAGCACCAAACATGGGCCAGGAACATTAAAGAATCCGCTCAAGTCACCGAGGGTAGATTTCTATAGCGAATTGATTCATGTGCCACGAATTTGACTCTGTGAAAATCAAAAACCAACCCCACACTGATAGGCAGTTGCATCAAATGCGTTCGCGATACACTTAATTTCCCATGAATGGAACGAATTGAAATTACTGAGATATGTCTGGAATCGAGAAATCTATGCATCACCCAACCCGCCTCAACGTGGAACGCTCCTAAGCGGATTAAGTTGAAAAGAAAATGACTTCAGCGGAATAAAGTTATTATCAAATTATTATCAACGAGCGGGATGAAAAGGATTTACGCCAGAGTCATCGTAGCAAAGTATTCATTTCGCGCTTCTCACGAAAAGCTACACCATTGTCCAGGCTTAACATGGATATACTAGAATACAAATCATCCTGCTGCTTTATTAGAGACATTTCCGTTTTGCGCGCTACAAAACGAGGGTAATCCGCGAAATTAGTGAGCCGGAGTCGCTTTGCGATATCGTCTCATTGCGAGGACATTAGGAGCGGCAAAACGAAAAACATGGAATGCAGACTGAAGACAACGAACCTTGGTAGTCCCTGCTGGCTTAAGGACATGTACCTACTGGTGAGTAACCACCTACTTGACTATTCGCAAGACGATGTCGTAGTTGAAGGCGCAAACGGTACGAAATAAAAGGAAAACGGATTTAAATTAAAGGGCTTCTATTCTGATGGTCGAGCGAAGTCGTTAGCTAACATGAAGGGTGCACGCTCCAGCATGGCCGCTGGAATGTGCGGAATGGGAGCGCGAGTACACCATCGTCTTTTATTTAATTAAAATTGCTTGATTAAGGAATTCCAAGGCTGGAAAAAAATTGCACTCATCCCAAAGCTTCAAAACTAATTTACCCTCGTCTTTTCGGGCAATTTTTATCTTTGAATTTCGTCACGTAAACATTTTTCGAAAAATTCTAATTTTTTACTGCAAATATTCGACTAGGTCCCTCGCGCCTTCCTCTCCCACACGCTCGGTCTTCTGCTACTATTGCTTTAATTCGGTATTCTTTATGCATATGGCATTCAAATTTGTCTCCATGTCCAAATATAATAAATTCTAGAGCACGAAACGAATCATCTGTGAACGTTTGGACGCAACAACATGCAGGACCCAAAAACAAAACGACAAAATTAAAAATTATATTCATTCGTCTTTTGAAAAATTAATCGACCCGAAAATGTTGCTGCGATCTTTTCTAAATTTAGTGCCACTAAATTGCTGTGATTGACAACTTCCTCTGGAAATTGTTTTGGGCTGTCGCCATAGTTGCACCATTTTGAGTAATTTTCGTTAATTGATTTGTCGATTTAGCGCATTTAGGTGGGCCTATGGGGTTGTTTTTAACCAAGCCCGGAGATGCCCTTTTTGAAATATTAAGCATTTCCGCTAGGTGACGTTCCAAAGTGAAATTATTAATTGTAAATTAACGATGCGAAGAGAATGGCTTCAAGAATATAAATACATTGAAGGGACCTTAGGGTATTTGTTAGTGTAGATGGCATGCAATAGAAAAGAAGAAATTCGGGATACTTGCTGCCGGGTTGTGTTTTATGCATCATCAATTTTACTGAAATCATTTCTATGCATGGTCATAAGAATAGAAGCGGCCGGAACATCAAATCTTAAGAAGTTCTTAAGTGCCAAGTCCTTTTTTCTCGTTATATTAATTTTCGCAACTCTTGATATTTATAAATTTTACTGACATACCAAAAAAAATTATTCAACTTTTTCGCACGGAATCCAGTGGCGGCAGTAAATAAGCATGTAGTAAACCAATAGTTTAGTTAATCGTCTTTCAGCTTGGACTTTGCAGTCTCTTCGAACATGAGTTGAAAAGAGTCGACTACAGAATGGTAGCTATACTTAACAGAGGTACCTTACCAGTGCTTCTGTTACCTTTTATACCTCCTAGGTTGAGGTACGTACGCCGAACGAGTTGCAAGTATGCTAGTAGTATATCTAACGAGCTTTGTTTCGAACTAAAATCCTTGTCTGGTTTTTATTAACCGAGCGTCTAGAGACCGTCCAGAGCTCTTTGGAATAACAACTTAAGCCCAGCATTAGGGAGGAAAACCCTTTGAGCCAGATTCGCTCACTTTGTGGTATCGCTTTTAAGGCAGTAGATTTAAGATTTAATTCTAACTGCTGCACTTATGCTGAAACTTAGGTTTGTCATTCTTGTGCCGTGTCTTCAATTTGCCTTACTGAAATGCAACAAAATTATTCTATCAATATCGAAGGTAGGCAGATGTATCAACATTAGTATGAGCACTATATTTGCAATGAGCATTTTCCAAAAACCTTAGAAACTTCAATCCAAATGTAATTTTTCTAGCGAGAATGTTTCTATCCTTACTCAAATCCATTCTTAGAGTTTTCAAACTTCTTAGTATGTTCCTGGTTAGCTTTCTTGGATCCAATTAAAATTGCGTCGAATTATATTTTTATTGAATAAGTTACAGGGAACATCACTTTAGAAAGTGATTTGCCCGTAAAAGATCTCCAACCGAATGAAGTATGAACATTTCTGTGAGGTAAAGAAATTCAGCACTTTCTAGTGAGTTTTAGTGCTGAACAAGACTTTTGTGGTGACGATGATAATTTTTCATACACTTTCATAAAAGTGAACAATTATCAATGACTTACATATAAATTTTTTATTGGAAAGGTCCATATAAATGAAGCATGGAAATGAAATGAAAGTTCAGGTGTCGCAACTAGCCTCTAGCAAGTACTAACTCTGAATAAAACCCATATGACTATCAGGATCTACTACGAGGATATAATAGTTTAAAACACTTAAACATGCAAAAAAAAATGATCAGCGTTATTACACTACTACTGGATGCAGGCTTAATGCTTCTGGGTACAGAAGCGGCTTCATTACAGGCTGGCTACAGACTTAATGCAGATCCAAACGTAGTCTAGGCTGTAGTACTAATATGTAGTACTGTACAAAATGCGCTAACACGTCAAACAACTCCTTATCTCACGATATTAAAGCAAAATATGTTGTATTATGTTTGGATTTGTAAATTTACCTTTCGTTCTTGCTTAAAACAAGGTAACTCCTCTCAAAGCTTTTGTGTACCATTGCAATACAACCATAATTCTACTTTTGCTCTTCTATCTCTTTCTGAAAGAAGTCGCCCAAGAGTGCTAGCACTGTATATAGCTACGCTGTTTCATGAAAAACAGGCTTTAATTTTTTCATTTTTTATGCGTTTTCTTTTTGTTTGGTTTTGAGAATTACTTGTTAATAATAAACAAGATCCCTGTTCAATGTATCAGCAAATTCATAGATGTTTTTAAGAGCATTTTTAAACTGGACGCGGCAGTAGAAATTCAATTTGTAGGGCCTTTTTTGTATTAACTATATGTTATACGTGGAGTTGGTATAATTCGTACAGAAATGGCAATATGTATTATATGAAATATATTGGAAAGGGAACATGTTAAAAGGTTTTGATTCATTTATGCACATTGTATCAGCTTCTCTCTTATTTATTGTGTTTTTGTCCTCAAATGTCCTCATTTTTTTTAAATTAAGTCGCACCTTTAAGTCTGAATTAATTTTTTATATCTTTTTGTGTTTTTATAGCCGTTTGTTTACTTTCATTCCACGGAAACATTAATGCACTCTGAATTGCTAAAGCCTTGCCTATGAGTCCAACACTTACTTTGCAATTTTATTTAGAGAAAACGCATTGTGTTCTGCTTTGATGTTTCAAAGATTTTTTTTGACTGCTGTATTGCGTGCACAAACATTAAAAAAAACATAAGGGCTTGCTAAAAGCCCCATTTTAAGGGTTCCGATGTTCGGATTGGAATAAAGCCCTAAACAACGCTATCAAGTTGATTTCAAGCTTTGATTTCCGTATGATCAATCCGAACAATGGTGGATACGTTCAAATTACTTTTGGGCCTAATAGATTAGAAGTCGTGATAGATCCATACTATTTCCGGGGGTTGAAAGCACCCACCAACCAATTTTGAAAACTTACTACCTTTGATAAGTAACTTTTGATGCCTTTATAGCTATGATGCAGATGTCTGAAGTTTGCTTCGTTCAAAAAGCAAATCGTAAATTCAAATTTTAAGGCTCAAATTTTTTCCACAGTTTAATTTTTGTAAACGATTGAAATGAAAGGAAAAACTAACAAGGTGCAAAAAAGTCAGAATTCTAAACAATAACCCGTAACATTTCAGTGAAACTAAAGGAAATTTAAAAAGCCAAACAATTCGAGAATTCTTGTATATTCTTTTAATATTCATAATATAAAAAAAGACATTAATATTTCAGGGAATGTTCATGGAGAAAAATTAAGTTTCTTGAATTTTTTGAAGAAAAGCAAAAACTCGTTTAACTATGAAATTTGAACTGGTTGAACCGGTTGAACTAGTTGAAATTGAACTATGACAATCTTCACCATCCCTAAAGTGAAAGATACATTTTTCACCAGAAAAATTCATTACAAAAATTAATTGCACTTCTCAATCCAAAGAAATTAATGAATGTCGCTTTGAACGTTTTGGAAAAGTCGCAGCATTTCCCTCGACTAAAAAAACACAACTGGAAAGTAGAACGTATACAATCGAGTTCGCTTTACATAAACGCGTTCCAATGCAGGCTTCTGCCCTCTCCTGAACCACGACCATCATTTTCATCAAATTCAAAGGCAAAGGAAATGCAATCCTACATTTTCAATTTTGTGTATAGATGCCCGTAGAAAGTATTGTCCCCATTTCCTTTTCTTTGCTCTAATTAAGACGGAAGTGCTATTAATTATGACTTGTTGTTCTTTATTTCTTATCAAATTATTTTCACCGTCCTGGAAAAAAGATACTTTCATTTTTTCCCTTCCCCCGTTTTCATTAACCCAAAAGAGTGTTGAGTTCAAAGCAAGACTGAAAGGAACGTTATGACCTCAGAGTGAAAAAAAAAGTTAAAGCCAAGATACGAATAAGGACAGAGTAAATGAATGAATGAAATAAATGAAAAATTAGGTTAGTTATTCATTTCGGCCTACAAGCAATGAAAGCCCTCTTGTTTGATGATAATTTCCGTACCGAAAACCCTTTCAACGACTAACACAATTACTTGTTCTCGTCAGTTTGAAAAAGATAACCGCCGAACCGTTGCATGTTGTCTCCTTGTTGTAACGAATCATTGTCGCATAGAGAGTAAAGTACAAAAGGATATTAACCCATACTACTTGGCTCGCCCGTCTCCTTACATCCCCGGAATATGCCGTCGCGTTTGTCACTATTTGCCTCGGGGATTTTATCGCAATGCCTGCAAGGAACACGAGTCTGTTCAAAACCCAGCCCTTTCGGTTAAATTTAAATTGCGCATAAACAGACCGTTTAAGGGGTCCTCTTTGGCTGCGTCAATGCACATGGAAGACAAATGAGCAGATAGTTATGGGTGTCTGTCTCTCTACAAGGATTGAGTCCATGTATAATAGTGTGTATAATAGTCAACAATTGACTGCTCCAAAGGACATTAATCATGCTGGTGGTGGCGAGTCCGTTTATCTAGTAGGGCGATTTATTGGATTTTCACCCGAGTGATATCATTTTCGTTTAAGACGAGTTAACCGGAGTATCTTTTGATGTGTAGTTGTGTCTGCAAATTTAAATTGCTAAAAAGTCTTGCACTCAACGTTAGCTTAATATATCTTCCAGAGTTTAACAGATTAGTTCATTGTTGGGCTGAATTTAAGCCGACTGAATTCACTCGCAAGCAATTGAGAGCTTAGGAATTTTAAGGTAAACAACAACTACCAACGGGTCCGTAGAAATACTCCCGAAAAGCGTATACAAAGATTCATGTCGCAATTATCTATTCAATTACAATGCCTGTAAAGATCTTTTGTGGAAAAGTCGAAAAAAGAAATTGAAAAAACGATGCCTATCATTTTTCTTTGCTTTCATTGGAGACAAAAAATCATCACAAAAACACGTACGGATCCCGTGTGATTGTTCGAATGTATTTGAATGGTGAGGAATAGTTGCTATAATAATAGGATTAATACCAATTTTTAGTGTTCCTGACACTGAGATACGTAAAGAAATGTCACTTTCATTATACGACCACTGGTTGATTATGGCAACGTTTCGGACAAGTCCTTTTGTCGAAATGTCCTTTACAAAATTTTGCTCCTTCACATAATAGGGACAAAGGATTGTGTGTGTATTTTATACTGGTCCTATGTCTCGCTTCTCAACTTCCCTACCGTATCTATTCTTAACTTTAAATTATTGTTCTTTGCCTCTTTTTGGCGTTTGACGGTCTCTGTGTGAAAATAGACCCAACACATACTCAGCCAGGCCTTGCATGCATACATTCGCCTCAGCGAATAGCAAAAATCGTTGTTGAGGCTACGACAGTGAAGGAAGCCATAGAAGAAATTTTCCATTTGAATGAAGAAAGGACAATGATGCTTTCGGAGATATTTCTTCTCAAATTCAAAGTTGAATAGTCCTCAGAAATAAGGGGTGCAAGTAAACGAGAAATGAAGATTAAGAATGACTCCTTTTTTCTTCAGATCTTGCAGTATGTTTGTATGTGTGTCGTCATCATACGGTTCAATGTTATTTGCCATAGTACTATTCCAAATTGAAATGGATTAAACGAATTGAATGCTTTATGGACGCGCAGTGAATTGAAGAATTGCTGAAAGGACTTCGGAAACTATTATGATTTTTAGTTTTATTTTTGCAGTAAAACATGATGGGTGGTGATGGTGATGCTTATTGTTCCCGCAAGTACTCTCGACTTGAATGGCAGTAATTTGATTTTTCTAAAAGATCCTGAAAATTTATAGGTATGACCCAAATCAATTGGTGGAAAATATAGAAGCAGACAGTAGGTAAACGGCAATTGATAATGACAAAATACAAAGTTGCCGTGTGGATCAAGTCGATTTATTGTTCTATTGTTCGTTTTCAATTTAAGGAGGACATTACTGGGCATTATTGACATTCGGATGCTTTAAGGACTCTTCAGTATGATGTTGAGCCCTTTCCAGGGACTTGACTCAAGGCAATAAATAAATCAAATATCTGTCTACTGATTTTATGCCACTCACATCGCTTTTATCCTGTTTGCATTCCTTACATGCCATCAAGGCATATCCACTAAGAAAGTCAATGCATGAATTAACTATTCTACATCTTTGGATTCGCGGTGAAATTAGCGTCTGTTATTTGTTTAAGTTAACATTCACACAGAAAATTTAATTTGATTTCTTGTACAATGAAACTCGCCATATGGCCTCGAGCGTTTCAATTCGCTTTGATGAAAATTAAATAAACATTTGTTTGTGTATGTTTTCAGGTTCATTTCCACAAAATGTGTTTCACGTGCAAAGCTTCTTTTCTTTCTTTACAAACAAGACATTTAAATCTGTAGGCTACGTATTATGCATAAAATGTTTGTTCGTTTCGTAGTAATAAATGTTTTTTCTTCTTCTTTTGATTACAGTTCTTTGCAGAAAGAAATGACTGCCGGAGTGATACACTATGCCGTGAGGTATGTTTCCTTTATATTGATTATATGAACATAATATTCATATATGCTTTTGAAAGATTCCCGTTCGATTTTTGCTTTTGTTTTTCGTTGTGTGCGTCCTGGATACAGCGTCCTGGATACAAATCAAATTTAGATTGAACTAGACTAAATGTAACTAAAGTTAGTTTTAGTGCATCCACTTGTTTGAAAATATAGAATTTACGCAATATTTTTCAGTCAGTAGTCATCCCCAGAACTACATAGACAAGGTGAAAAATGAAATGAAAAAGGATTTATTTCAACGGACGTTTTATTTTACCCTTAAGAAATCTACCTAAAAATAAACCTTCGCATGAGCATGCTTTATGTTATACTTTCCATAACCTGTACATGGGGTTTTTTTCTAGGGAGAATTTCAAAAAAAGAAACAATCGAACATGAAATAAGAATGTACAAAAGCAGCTCCCTACGGTCAGACGAGCATTTGTTGTAGTAATGTTTCTTTAATCATCGGTATGAAATGCAAAAAGATGATATTGCATCCTTAAATACGAAAAAGCATGAAGGTAAGATGAATCATGGCGCGGGCTAATGCGTATTTATTTTCTTTATCCGTCGAGCCTTGCTTATTTTTGATCAAGAACATTTGTCAGCCCCTTTATTTCAAGTAAGTTTTCAAATATTTTCTCGAGCTGGAGAGGGCACTTCCTCACTTACTTCTTATGAAATAAGGCCGTCAGTGGTAGTCGATGGTACTAAGGTTTTCCTTTGGAATCTAGACCATAAATTAGGTTGCAACAATATCATTGGAAAATGAAGAACAAAGGGTAAGACATAGTGATTTTGACAGAGTCATGCTTATGTTTGATTATTTCTCTGAAGACGTCGATGGAAAGTTTTTGAATAAATCGGTAGCACGACACAAATGCTAAAATTTTGAAATAACTTCTAGCAGTGGTACCTGAATCCTGAATCTTTCTGGAGAGAAGTTTTATTGACTGAGCATCTGATATTAATTCATGTATTCGCAACTAGTAAGAAATATGAAGAGTATGCTGACAATTCTTCCAAAAATTGTCCAATCACCGAACCAAGGATCAATTTTTGTATCTGGGTGCGAGCTTACACCTTTTCCTTGGCTTTCCTTAGTTTTTTATTTACAAATTTGTGGATAGAAATTTGTTTTTGATGGTGCAATGGATTTGAATGTGATTTTAAATCTAAATAATTTCGAAACAAGCCAGATTGTTTTGATGAATTTTGGTAAATTTATCGTGCTATAAAATGAGTAAATATTGATTTCATATTGAATGTTAATAAGCAATTTTGAATCAGTTTTATTTTGAGTTTGAGATTTTATTTATTATTGATTGTTTTTTGAGTCGTCTCCCAACTCCCAACTTCATCTCGTTATTACACAATTTTTTCAGCTTAAAACTTCTCTCATATCCTCCAGTGGATTCGTGCTAAGACAATTAATGTTCGTTGAAATTTTTGACGCAAATTCCCAAGTGCATTCAAAATTTGAAAAAAATTGTGCAAAAAATAGTTTAAAAAGCATCCAAGAAGCAAAGCATCCTGTGGAAAAACTGATAATCGTAGTAGTTTTTATGGTTTGTCTTTGGCCGGCTTAATCCAATCGTAGTAAAAACTTAACAATGTCAGCTTAAAATGGTGTCCGAAGTTTGCATCGTCGTAAACGCATTTCTTTTGAGTTTTTTTTCACTATTACACTTAAATAGATGATAAAACTGAAATGAAAACGCTGCAAAGTGTGGAAAATTCAAAAAATGCGGGCAAAGTTTCAACAAATTTCAAGTCAATCTGTCAAAAATTGGCAAAAATTGAAAAATGGCCGTTGCGTGTACAACGATAATAACTGCAGGCAACTCAAAGAATTGCATAGCTCTGTTGCTACTGAAAGCCGCGGATGTATCAATTTCATTGAAAAAATCAGATAAAAAGCAAGAACTGCAGGATTGAATGGTTCAAAAGGGCCACAGCTAACAGCAATTTTAGCGTACATGGCTCAGTGATCGATACGCTCGCCTTATAAGCACCCGATCCATGTGTTGAGTTTTACGAATGAGGCAATCCAATTTGAGCTGACTAAAGGTTAGTTCTAAAAGTTTCTGACGCCTTCAAAGTGAATTTACCGAACTCTATAACATTGAAAGAGTGAACTTTTATCAATTTTTCATGACATCAGACTCTAGGAAATAATAATGACTAAAACTAATCTATCAAAGAAACAATATCTTAGTAACCCTGTAGATGAACTGAGAAAAACCAACAATTTTAATAGATTTTTCTTAAAATCGGGTCGAAAAATCATTCCCATTTTTCAATTCACTATAACAAGTTTCCCAATAGGCTGTTTTCAGTATTTCATGAATGAAACATTTCTAGCTCGTGATTTCTAAACTATGTCTCGGAGTTACTTAAAGTACGTACGAATAGATGCATCTGTATCTCTACACACAATAACGAATGTATTCATGTTTGGATCTTGATGAACAACGCAGGATATAAAACGTTCTGCTAATTGCGGTGCTTTACTAGCAGCAAAATATAAACAATTTTCTTATTGTAGTAGAAGCTTTAACTTTAATTTAATTCTCTTTAACGTAATTCAATTCTGAGACTCGCACCATCCGACGGCAAATATAACTCGATCCCATTTTTACTGGCAGCATGCACCCTATAAAGTCCGTAGCAAAATATCTTAATTTAGACTCTTAAAAAACTTAAAAACACCATTTAAATCTAAATCCACAGAATACAAACGTTCACTTACCCAGAGAGTAACGTACAAACGGTAGCATTTTGCCTGCATATTCTCATTGTGAAACTTTTTTACGAACCGCGTTTTCTTAAACGATAAGACCTGTTAACGACCGTCTTGCCTACAAAAGAATATCTTAACTCTATCAAGTTTTTTATGAAAGTCATAAAAAACTCCCGAAAAACGAAATTTGTTATTCATAAAAATTGTATGAACGCACTCAAACTACCCTTTGCTCCGATAACCAACCAACCAGCCATATACGTTACAACATTGGTAGGGATGATTTTAAGTGTAATAAAATGTCTTTTGTATTTTCGCCGACTCGAATGGCTTAGCTCAGATACCGAAATCCTTTGATGAAAGCAATTTATATTCACACAAAAGCATGAAAAAAAAATCGTTCTGATTGCGCAACCCGAAAGAACAATCAAATTGCACCGTAGAAACTTTTTCTAACCTTTTACTTTTGTTGCTCCCCAGCCATCACTCACTCTCACTCTCACGCGCACTTAATAGAACCAAATCCAATTGTTTATTGGCTCGGCAAATCCGTAAAAATCAAATCTCAATTTATTTTATGTCCATTGACGCACAAGAATGTGTGTAAGCTAATACATGTCACCCCCGCATGCATAGATAGATGGCAGGATGCAGTGAGAAATCATAAGCCAAATGTTTCTAATCTTAACTTTGGTAATTCACCAGGGTGTATTCACATCAGCCCTTATACTCTCAATCATGAGGACAATGATGATTTGGGACGTTTTTATTACTTCTTAGTCCCCATGTCAATCTACACCTTCCATAAATGCGACGTTATTCCCTAGAAAAAATCTCGCATTACAGCCATTCGGACATGAAGAATATAATTTCGGGGGAGGCTAAATAGGACGCTGCTGAACTACATGTGAGGTGTGTTGTTGGAGAACTTTGGAAACATGTTTCATATATTGACACATATTAGTTTGGACGGTTCATTTTTCAAGAAAGTTTTGGGACGGGCGCCGATGCCGGTGAGTGTAAGCAAAGTGATGACGACAAATGAAATGACGAAAAGGCGAAAGGACCCTTCTTCGGTTTGGGTGAAACAAAAAATTCATCATTTCAACATTATTTTGTCTATATGAACGAAAATATGGTAAACTTACCTCGAGCACAAGTGGCTTGGCTCGATAGTCGGGAGGGTGGACGGAGTCGTTTTAGTCCTTAGAGAGTTCCCGCTACGTGTACGTCAGATTGGTAAATGACATTTTGGTTGAATATATGTATTCCATGTCCCACTGCGTCCGCCCCTTATTCCAGAGTTTCCCTTCTGGTTCTTGATTTCTGTATGGTACGTGACAAAGGTGTTGGGCATAAGGAATGCGCCAGATGGAAGTATACTGTGTCGGATAAGAACCTGCGACCCACTCGACTCTTCTGCAATATCCTCGAAGGATAGATCATACAGATATGTGGGTACCCGAGGAATCACTAGATGGCTGTAGCACACAAAGGAACAATAGCAAATGAAAATAAAGAAAAACAGTTGCTGAGGGAATGTAATGTTACGTTTCGTATCATTGTTAAAAGGATTCTAACGCTGCAATCCGCCCGAGAAACTGTGTATACAAACGTTTTCTGAACTACTCCCCCGTCGAATGGCTAAGTCAGTTCAGCTCCCTATTTATTATGTATTCAAAATGGATCCCATGGGATAGGTTTCAGTGTCAGTTATTTTTTCACTATTATTTTCCCTTGTTTTCAGCTCCGTTCGGGTATACACAATCGGCCAAAAGTTGTTATGTATTCCGTTCATATGTGCTGCTACCGTAGGTGGCTAAAGCATACCAGATTCCCAATATCGGCTAAATATAAAGGGTATATGTGTGTCTTGGTATCACGGACAAGCGTGTGGATACCTTAACACATCTTGCAGGCTAACATAAAATGTTAGTCGACTTGGACGAACCACTGCTCACCATTTACGGGTTCAAAAGGACGAAAAACTTCTTTTTGAGACAAGGGATAAAAATTTACCCGAGTAAATTTGATTTTCGTTCGTTTCTCAATACAGGCGACTGAACAAAAAGGACGACGACAGCTAAGCAAGCACAAAATAAATAAATTCTCCTGCAAGATATTTTTATATGATAAAGTCTTGTTGCTGTCGGGAGCGATTCAGCAACAATCTATATAATGTAATAAAGAAAAAAACATTTCGCCAACGAAAAATTTAATTACGAAAGCTTCACCATCTATTCGTCCTGAAAATGATTTATTGTTTTTCGATGGAATTTCTTATGACACATGTCGATAATTTTTCGATATTCGACTCAAAATAAAGGAACGAAGAAAAATAAGATGTTATTAGTGGTAGAAATTTGCTAAAGAATTTATTTCTTCATAATAAAGTCTTAAGTATATTATGAACGTGTCAAATTGTAACGAAGGATATGTGAGAAGAGGATTTTATCTGACGCATTTTATGAAAAGTAATTGTGATTTTGTTTTTATTGAATGAAACGCAGTTGACTGCCGATACAGGATTTTGTGATGTGGTGAAAATTTTTGATAAATTACATTATAAGGCAATATAGAAAACAAACCTCGATGAACATTGCTAACGCATGACAAATTGTTTTAGTTCAGATGCAAACTCTTTTCAATTGAATCAACGAGTTTTTTTTTTGTAAATATTTGCAATAAAACGTTTCAATTTCATTCATAAAGGAAGCTAAATTTGATAAATTATCCAATTTCAGTTGAAATCAAATTCGAATTGAAAATGATTCATTTCAATTGTTCGCATTTTAGTATATAGCAGATATTTTTATGCAGAGCCAGATATTCCATGATGCTATTTCAAGTGAGTAAGTTAGATGGGGACTCACAGGAACTTTCTTATGAGCCAAAAACTGGCGAACTAATTTAAATTTTAAATATTATTGCTGTTCGAATTCTTCGGACTGTGTTAGTTTTTCAATTTAGCTCAATCATCGACAAAAATTGAAAAACTAAAAATAATCGAAATCGAATTTTAATCCCACTATCGAAAAGGGTACAAAAAGAATGGTTTAGATGTACTGCTTTAACTGAGGTGATTTTTTACGGTGAGAGTGGTAGCAGTTTTCGATTTTGAACTCTGCATGTTTATCTCAAAGTCATGCCATAGGCCTAATTTTGATCTCTAGTTACAATTTCGGACCTGAAAGCTGGCTCCGTTTAAAGGCGATCTTTCGATTCCGCGCTAGGTCAAACACGTTTTTCCTTATTTTTTTTTGAAACTAACTTTGCACTATTCCGCTACATTTGCAAATTCTCGCTTAAATTGCTTTGGACAAGTGCCCAGTTCACTTGTTCAGCAAGTACTTGAGTAGTTATTCGCCTGTAAGGAGAAACCCCCTAACTATTGCTTGTCTTTAACCACATTATTTTCGTTTTTGAACCGCTCATACCAAGTGTATAAGTGCCTTGGACATTTTGTCATTTCATGAGCATCTGGGATTTTTTTACAACTTTGAAAAAACATTTTTTTGATGCATGGTTTGAAATTCATAATGCGAAACAGGCGCAATAAGCACGACCTAAATCTATCAACTCTGGAGTCAAATAACTCAGTCAAAACGTGTTGAAATTCGAAAAGCATTGAAAAACGCATCAAGTTGTCAGACAGTTGATATAAAATAGATAAGGCATGACCGATTCATGCCACATCCATTATACCATCTGATTAATCTGATACGATCAGATCTTGTATGCAGTCATCACCTGTTAAATGATAAGATAAATTTTTGGCTGGATTTTAGTGAATTTGATTATTTGAAAGCACCATGTGTAGCTGATCGTCATTATTTTCTGTAGAAAAACGAACTAAAATCGAGTAGTGAGGATCTTATTTATGTTTTCGTCCAATTTCTGGATACGATTTTACTAAGTACAACAATTGATTAATATGTTTAGAAACTTTTTTCTAAAGTTTTTTGGTAATCTGCACGGTTTCCATAAGGTTCTATTATTCTAGTTATGGGTAATTAGCCGACTAAATCTCGCTTTTTTGTTCAATGGAGAATTGCCCATGAGTATTCATCGAGAAGCCAGTGTCGCTAACTATTGATATATAGATTAAGATCAGTTGAAGGGACTGCCTTCTTTCTGAAGGATATTACGAAAGTATTACCAAATAAACCCGTCATTCATATTCACTACAGAATCGTATTCGTCGATTAGTAATTTTCGGTAAGTTCGGTATGCTCATAGACTCATGTCAGTTATTGCATCTTCTCATAGTCTGTTGGCTCCACGAGCTCAAAACTATATTCGACGGCACTGCTAGTCAGTCACTTAGGCACATCAGACGATTTTATGTGCCTGGATAAATTAAAAAAGTTCTTCTGACGCTTCCATCGTTATAACGTCAAGAAATAATTTAGCAGCGTTGTCTGTCCTTAACACTATGCAGTGAGAAGTTACCGTGATGTAATGAGTCGGTATTCATCTCCTCCGTCAGGATGCATTCTTCTTATTTACTTTCACTGTGAGTGGATGTACCGATATTACTATATGCATAAAAGGCTACTTCACAACTGTCGAAATGAGAGTTCATCTGCTCTGAATGGAGCCAAATGCTCTGGGGTGATTGGCAGCATCCTGGCTATTACTTTGTCCATTCTTGGTTTGCTGCACATTGAACAAATATTTTGAAAATAAGTCTAAAAACAATCAAAAGTCTCAACCATTTAATGACCGGTTTGTCTTACAATTTGTTGTTGCCGAAAGTATTTGAATGAAAGCGTTCAATCGCCTCGAAAAGAACCAAAACAAAACATTAAAGTATGAAATAATTTTATTTTAACATCTTGAGTAGCATCATTCATAAGGTAGATGGCATATCATATCAATCAATCAGCAGCCTCGATCTTCTCCTTCATCAAACCCTAGGAATACTTCAAATCAGCTCTGACGTTTTAGACAAAAAGCTAATTTGGAGAAGCTTAATCCTAAGGAGACTTTTTTGAAAATTCAGGCTTTGTCCTTCTTTTCATTAGGCTCTTCCATGAATATTTATGGATCATTCATACTCAATATTATTCTTATCATTGAAGTATTCGAGTGTCTCCTCTATTTCAGGATAAAGAGGGTCGAAAATTCTGATGGAAGCATTGTTTTCGAACACACCTCTTACTGTAGCAAAATCCTTCTATTGATTTAGGTTGTACTTTAATGACTTCCTGTCTCTAACTTCCTCTGGCTGTTTTGATATTTTCTTCGGTCTCATTTTTGATTCTCCTCGTGCGCTCTGTTTTTCGACACTGATTTCAATAGTCAGCTATGTTCAAATCAAAATAACTTTCAATCTTAACCAATTTTCTACAGTATTTTATGTGATCCATAGGTCTCAGCGTTATAACACGTCTTTCTTGAAATTGTACTCCCAAATTTTTTTCTAATACTTGAGAACATACTTAAAAGCATAGAAAAGAGACGTTCCTTGGACGCATTTACTCTCGATAAGAACTCGGAAGTTTCACATTCAAGGCAGTCCAACACCCATCCCAATATCCTTTAGAACTGTTATCAAGGGTGTTGGTATGGACAAGGCTAACGTGCCCTGAAGCCAAATTTAATCAAATTGAATTGGGTTTTTGGGTGGGTCTATGAATTCGGCCTTTTTTTTGAATATTTGAATTTAAGGGTCTGGCTTAAGGGTCTGAGTTTTAGTAGTTTTTGTTTTTGGTAGCTGAGATAATTTGCACATGAATTGATCAACATGACTCGGGAATGTAGGTTATCCCTTATTATGTCAAACGACCTCGGAGCAAGTCAGTATTTCCGAGTTGTTTCGTTTGAAAGTTATTCTAAGTTCGACCTCAAAGGCTATGTCCATCATATAATTTTAAGTGAGCTGAAAGAAAAACACTTGGAAATGGAAATGTGCAAAGGTGTTTCTGTTGGAATTACTGTCTTCCTGAAATTTGGAAATTGTGAAATTCAAAATGTTTACCATTAATAACTAATTTTTGGCAAATCTATTGAACAGACATGAAAATTCTGAAATATTACCAGGAGACAAAACGCTTTAACTTCTAATTGTCTGCAGGATGTAAAAAAAGGCGGGAACTAAGCCAAAAAGAAAGCACAAAGTATTTCCTGATGAAATCGAAATAGTTACAACTTTCAAGAGATGGTTTAGGATCTCTAGTTCGAAAATTCGTTCAAATTCGTGAATTCATAGCATTTCAGACAAAATTACGTTAGAATTAAACTCATTAAACATTCATCCTGTTCAGACAAATTCGTTATAGCGAACTCGATGCTTTCAAGAATTTCACTAGGCCGACCCGTACACATTTCGCCGCCACATATCTACCATATCCGCTTTAATAGCCATCTGGAAGTCGTAAAATTGACAATTTGTTGACATGAAAATGTAATGAACTACGACAAAGTATTTTCCTTGTGCATACCACACAAACATATTTTGACCACTTGAACATAACAAAATTTTCCTTACATATTCCGCCAACCGTCACGGTTTCAAATATTCTAGTAAGGTGGTAGCTATTAGTTGAGTATGCACCTATATAAATTTGTATTATCCCTATGAGCATGTTCATACGTGTATGCTACATGTTGTACCTACATCCGTTGAAGCTGGTTTTGTTATTTGATATCGCAACCTAGAAATACTTTTAAATGAAACATAAAAATAAAATTGAGGAAAAAGAATCGAGCACTATCCAACACTTATAATGTGGAACCATTCACATGGAAGTATAATATATTTCGACAAATTGTTCCATGGACGGAATGAAAATCAAAGAATAAAAAAATTTATATATGTATATACATTTTCGGGACTTTAACTTGGCTAGCTGTCAACCATCTATCTTTCCCCGAGTCGAGGAAAGAAGAGGTCGATAGAAATATGAAAAAAATAACTTTCCAGTTCAGGCTTAAGAGGATTAAGAGGTCGGTCCTCTTCTACTTGAATAATTTTCCTCTTTGTTGCCTGTCCTTCAGCATACCGGCGAACTCTCTGATATTCATACAAACGCAGCCACACTTAGAAAAACATAAGGAAATCTTATATTGTTGTAGTAATTTCTTTGGACAGTAATTTCAACGACGGTTAGTGTCGAAGTGCTGTTAAAATTTATTACCGCGCTGAAGAGATATTTTTCTCAATCCACTACACATACCGAAACGGACGAAATAAAAATGATGTTTAGATCCCCAAAAACCACGACGACGAGAAATAAAGTAACTACATATATGCACCATCCCATGATATCCGTCAATAAATTTAGTGATTCCCGACGACAAGATACACTTGAACATTGGAGATTCTGAGTAAATCGTCTTTAAGGTTTTAAATCTCACGCATGTGAAGGCAATAAATATTATCCAGGGTTGTTGGAAATCAAGAGCTAATATTTGACACTTTTAATATTTCGCTGTGTGATTGGGATAGTCCAAATCCTGTGCATTCACATGTTGCATTAGTAGGCATTTTGTATGTAGGAGACAACAGATTTGCTTTCTTTTGGTCCTTATCGAAATCATCAGGTTTGAAAATTTGCATGGCTTCATTTGATCAAAATTACTTTAACCTGCTCTCAAATTATTTAAATGACAATTTTAAGATAGTAGTAGTTATTGCGCACACTTGTAAATGCTCTAATCAATTGTTTTGCTTGAATTCATTACCTTTATCAATGCACAAATACACTTTAACGTGAAAAGCAAACAATATACATACATAATTAATTTGCTTCCATCGTACTTAACACCTGTACTAAAGTTCGGAATGTTTTTATTATTCCAGATGGAGTTTCGACCACCAAATATTGATAATTATATCCCAGAAGCTTTCAGTTTTCTGGTGAGTTGAAATACAAGAAGCATCTTTATATTCATATGTATATTGTTTAATAATTGTTTTCCTGCGATTTGTGCTTTTGAGCCTTTTTTTTTGTCATTTTAAATCAGAACAAAACTGTTTTCTTGCTAAATTGGTATCGATCTTATGTGGCCTCAAATTCAATTGTAGAAAGTTTCAATTTAAATATCCTTAGATCACGACAAACTGTACTTTATGCAGAATTCACAGAAAATGCAGCAAATTTTACGCAGTATTTTCCCATCATTTTGAATTAAAATTGTTAATATTTTTTGGATTTTGTGAATTGATTGGTCTGTTCATTCTGTTTGTTTTATATTCGCTCCTCACATTATTTCAATATTCCAAATTTCAAAGAAGAGAAAATCAAATTTGCTAAATACCAAATCAAAAATTCGAAAAAAGGACTTACTAATTTAGTGTTCCCGCATCGGAGTCTGCTTATAAGCTGCTACAAACAGTAAGGAGTAATAGTTTCATTACAAAATTATTGGTTACATTTTTGCTATTCGAAAAACATATCGCTTTAATTTCATTTATTTTATATCACAATCACAAATGCACATTTTTAGTTTAAGTTTCAAGCCTATTTAACCATGAAGTCCAAACAGAATTCAAAAAAAAATCAAAGAACGATACTTTTTTCATTGTCAGACTGTCAGACTGTCTGAAAACAAGCTGTCAGACGTCTCAAAACGAACTTGGCATTACTAAGACTCAAGTCTTATTCAGCTATATAGTTGTTTTATCTATATATTAGTAATTTAAAACCCAGTTTAAGCACATTTTGAGAATGAGACGTTTTGCGAAGGAAAGAAAATTTAAATTTTCGAATAAATTAAGCCAGAGTTCATTCGGAACCTGGATCTAAAAGCAGTAACTGCAGTAACCTCGTTCCAAACTTGATATTTTCCTTCTCAGATAATTTTAAAAATTAATAACCATCGACAAAATTAGTCATTTTAAATTCGGATGAAAATTACGCTAGGACTTGCAAATCGCAGCTTGGTGTAAACAGAAGAAATACAAACAAGCTACGAAATCTAAAGCTCACTTCCACAAGTGGTATTTGAATGCAAAACCTTCATCAGAGAAGAGTCCTCTTACCGACTCTGCATTCAGATTGATGCTTTTATAATAATGTGTAATAAGTTCCAAAAGACAATTATCATTTACGATGAACAACCCAACAATGTTATTTAATCTTTCGTTATCGTTAATCTTTTATTTTTTCTGCTGATATCTCAAGTTGAATTTTGCAAGTCAACTTAACAGCCTTGGCATGACATGGCGCTCCTGACTCTGTCCTCTTTACTTCGCTCTCTAGGACTTGAGGGAAAAAGAAACATAAGACCAAATCAGTAAGAAAGTTTGCGTACTAAAATGTCAGTCGCTTTTGTTCAGATATTTAAGTTGCCAAATTTGTTTGACAACTTATTTTTTCACAAGCATCTTCTACAGGAATTTTTTTTAAACTTTTCCGGAGATAGTTCTTCAAAACAAAGCACAGAGAAAGCAATGAGAGAATATTGGATCTGAGAATATCTGGTTTGTATGCCTTAAATGGGCTTCGCAAGATCAGAAGAATGACTTTCAAAGTTCTAGTTTGCCAGATGAGAAAACTAGTAAACTCTTCCTCAGGCAAATAGTTTCGTAGTGAAGTGGTCGTAAACTCAACAAAGCAAAAAGTCGAAAAAATAGACTTCACAGAAAATGACGTAGCGCAGGTTTTGGCCTGGGAGAAAATTCAAACCGGCTAGTTAGATAGCAGAATTTCCTAAAGGATGGGTCTATATTGTAGACATAAAAGCCATCACAAATTGAAGTAAACTGCACTTCATATGTGTCACATTCGAACGTAAAATCAAATTCAGCATGCTTCATCTTGTCCCATGATTGAAGCTGGAACCTGAGTAAAGTCTCCGGGGCTTAAAGGAGAACAAAGCTGCTGGAGTTTAAAGGGGCAATTAGCAAGGCTGTAGGATAATTTGAGGTTTGAAGTCTAGCACCAAATTTGCTTGACCTGTTTGCTAGGGAGAAAGACGTTGACAAGAGATGACCTACCTCCTCTCTGTTGCAGTTTTTTTGGAAGTGCCAATCGATGCGTCCCAGCCTGTGAGTTGGCACCTGATGAAAAGCAGCAGGAACGCGTGTTCGAAACCAGCTCGGGCTCTTGCCATCTTTCTTTGTAAATATTAAATTCACTTTCGAGAAGATAATTGCTCAGAACTCTTTCCTCCCTAGTCCTGCCAGTTTCATATCCACAGTCTAATACTGCTGTTAGTGCATAATTTGCTGCGTGTTGTCAAAATTTTTTTCCTTTTCTGAAGTTAAATATTTGTTCTTTATTCCCAGTAATATGTTCTTTATTCCCATTTCTTAATTCAAAATTAAAGGCAGTGGTTAGGAAACAGATTATACCCATTTATATCCCTTTTAAATCTCTATGTCAGTTGTAATTTTTTCGAATTTATGCGTTCTGCATGTCTTCCTTTCAAACGTGACAATTGACACTCTGGTGTGTCCACCATGGCTCGGTTCAAAATTTAATTTCGATCCTAACTAACCAGTTTGCTTTTTGTCATAAATTTAATAGCCGCTTCCAGCCTCCAGTTCCAGGCAAGATGGACGATGGACATTGATTTTAAAAAAAATTCTATGTCACGTATATCAATACGTTTTCAGAAATTCAGATAAGTTCCTTTCTTTCTACTTGCTAGTGTGAAAGATCAATGGGTTCATACTAATTTTTTAAAGAGAAAACTAGGAATTGTTCTAGAGCGTTCACGAAATGCATCCAGTATTTCAGTCACCGGTCGGTGATACTGTCACCTTTATATTATAAGGTATGATTCCTGCTGAAATGTGTCGGGAGAGTTTTGAAAGAAAGAAAGATTAACCACAAACCAGTTACATTTGGGAATCCATAACTTTTTAAGCTTAAACGCTTCTAATCAACCTATTGGACGTAGAGAAAGTGGACGACGGTGGAATAATAAATACACATTTGTGGAAAAAAAGGAAATAAAGACTTATTTTCACGAAAATCCGTGATAAATCCTGCCACTTCATGTATGTCTACGATCTCTTAATGTTGAGGGCCAATGCAAGTAAATCTCAATCGTGAAATGCATTTGGAAATGAAAATATAAATTGGGACAAGAGGTTCCTCTTAAAGGATGAAAAATACAAACCAATTTTGAAAAATAGCTCAAAACCAACGAAATTAGATTTGTGATCTCCATTCTGTCTATTGGTAATATTGAAATGGCGTTTTGTTAAACGAAAGTCAGATATTCTAGGACAAATAATGGCTACAATGACTATAATGAATTTTATGAATTTGATTTCGATTTGTATAATTTCAATACTCTTACAAAGAAACTAGTTCTGAAAGCATATGATCATAAAGCAGATTTATTAATACTTTTGAATTACTGGTTTGTATGGTAGCAACTTTTGCAAAGGATCAAAGGATAAGTACAGATATACTTTCATTCTTTCACTCACGCAACATTATCCGTCAAATTTTTAACCATTTCTTAACATTGTTACAATGTTTTCATAATACAATTTCCCCAACAAAATTCCTTTTATAGTATGAAACTCAGGACTGAAAACGAAATGAAAAATATATTTACGTGAAACCAACATACATTGAACAAATAATTTCACTGAAACAATTAAAATCTCATCATAAACGTAATTGAACATTAATTCGTTGAGTTTTGCATTCGGTAAATAGAATGCTCAATTCATACCAACTAAAATCAGCAAATTACAAATCATACATTGGAACAATTACAATGAGTCGAATACAAATTAAATCGCACTCCCAATTGGAACTCTTGCCGAGTATCTTTTATCTTCTTGCACAATACTGTCGATATCAATATTGTGTAATCGCTAGAAAGATTGTCCTGTCCGTCTATTCCGATGCTAAACGTTTCTGACCACTGCGTTGTTATTTTCCATCGGTAGTTTAGCCGGCAAGGTAGTGAATAAATTGCATTGCAATTTCTATTCCATTCAATTCCCATTTGACAAAATGTTCCCATCAAATTAATTTTCTATAGCCATCCCAGACCATAAAGCAAACCTATCTGTCGAAGCGGTTGCAGCCTGTCGATAGCCGTAGTTCACCTAATGAAAATACGTTGTTTAATAACCAAATTGGTATTCAGATAAGGTACGACCACTGACAGACTATGTTGGTAGTTTGGTATCCGATGTGATCAGCAAGCCCCAGACCCTTTCTTCTCTTCCTTCCCGTCCCACTCCCGGCACCACTCATATCGTTACAGAATCTCCCAACTCTTAAATGTTTGGACGAGGTCAAAGTAAGTTCGATATCATCATAAAAGCATTCACCATATACGACCCGGCTCGAGGACTCCCGGACACCCGGGTCAAAGTAGACTCGATAACGTCTAGAGGTATATCTTTGTGGTTGGTAAACAGAGTTCCGCTCGCAACATCCAGATTCAATATGCCATAGAATGGGGGCCCTTTTGATATCTCATAATCTCATCACAATTTAATATCGGCTTCCGAAATGTTCCATTAGATCAGATTTCTCCATATTTAGATGAGGATTTCAAGCAAAAGCCCAGAAGAAAATTGCATCGAATCACGAACTGAAGTTTCCAAGACGCTCTGAAGAGCGGAAGAGATGGAGTCGGTTGGAGCCAACCCATGTTGCGAAGACGACCACGTTTAAGGAACAAAAAATCTCGAGGAGATAGCGTCCGCGAATAGTGCGAGGGCAACAGCGAAGCTGATGATGATGATGATGATGGCAATAACGACGGTGGTAACAGGAAAGAAGAAGAGAATAAGTGGTCGCTTGCTTAATAATAATAGTCGGTCCAGTCCATTACTAGCCATGATACTCGTCAATAAGAAGCTCTAATGCATATATTTGCTTTTTACTTGTTACCTTCTAACCTCTGACATAATCGAAACGATAGGACCTGAAATCGTGATCGATTTATGAAATATACCCCCGAGGGAGAGGTATATGTCGTGGTCTCGTACACGCGAATACACTTTGGATTATTTGGATTCAATTTGATAAGTAAACAATCAATGATTTGATGGGTATCATTGTTTACATTAAGTTTCTGCATTTTATTCTGTTGATGGATTGGTAAAAGTTATTTTCCAACCGTTTCATGGAAAATTAATCAGGAAGCATTTAGCGATGGATTAAGGTTGAGCGAGAAGCGCAGATGGCCCAGAATTTGCGTTTGCCTATAATTTATATTGAAATATTTTAACCTTTTCCGTTTGCAAAGGATTTCAGGAAAGAAATTTGAGTATAGATGTGACCTTTAAATATTGTATAAACTAAATGAGTTACTCGGAAAATTCGGCATTAAATTCTACTTTAACTTAGAGTCATATGCAAGGTTCAAGGCAAAAGAAACCGGAAGTATGTAGTAATAGAGAAGAAGATTGATTTTATTTGATGTTCAAAAATGAATTGATATTTGTTGCTTGGAGCTATTTTCACTAGAAACTACATGCACATTTTTTTGTGGACAGGATGAATAATATTCTTAGAATTCACCTATTTGAGTTATAACGATTTGACCGAAACTTGTTTATTGAAGGGTCTAAAGAATGCAGGTGGAAAATATTGTGAATGATCAGGAGTGATAGTTGTCTCGTATTCAGAATCTGTATTTATCTCGAAGGACTAGAAACATCCTTCCAAGTACTTTCGTGTTCTACAATTTGTTTTTTCATGAAAATACGCACAAAATTTTCATTGGCCCTTAAGCTCTCCCTCAAATTGGATGTTCGATAATCGAACCCCTTTCTTTGGTCCTTCGTAACGAAAGCAAAAGAACAAATGGTCAAGAATGGCTTCAAAATCAAACCCTAGGATTGAAGAAAGAAATTTTGCATATGCTTAGTAAAAGTTATAAGTTTATGAGTTAGGGTATATGTTTTTGATTGAAGTGAGCAAGCCATTTGACCAAAGGTTAACTGCATCCTGCGACGTAAAATACGAATGGTGGCTCAAAATGTCTGCGTTAAAGGTGCATTGAATCACATGGAATTCCTGTCGCGATTTATATCCAAAAGCATTGAATAGATCAAGAAGATCCACTCAATAAGGAAAGTGACCGCGTAGTTAGGATCCTCAGAGTAAGATTACTTGAATAAAGGTAGCAAGATGTCTAACTCATCGCTGCAATCAACTACATCTAAGTCTATATCTTAACTACGTTTAAGTCAACGCTGCGATAACTATGTAACTTAGTGTTACACAAGAACAAAAGAACAAACAAGTTACAAGAGGACCTTTATTTTAAGTATTGAAAATCAAATGTCTGCGGTATTAGGAACAGAGACAAACGCTTGTCATGCTATATCGCTGCGCAGATTAAATTCAGAAGTTTGGGGAGGATCAAGATTCCCAGAAAAGTAATGACAAAATTTACACTGGAGGATCATCAATAAAAGTTAGCCATTAGCTTCAGAATTGAGAGAGAGCAAGGATCACATGAATCGGCCAAAAGACTTTACCAGTAAAAGCAAAGAAAAGCCTTTTTTAAATTTTGAATTATTTGAGCAACATGGTCCTATGAAGGTGGCAAGTTACTCGGCGATTCGAGTAACACCGACTAATTCCGGACAAAATTCGTTTTATTGATAAAAAATAAAATCACATAAAACGAAATAAAACGAAAGGAAAATTTTTTCTGTACTCATGGCAAAACACTGAAGCAGTAAGACTGAAGCAGTAACCTCTCCTCGTCGAATCGCCTGCAAAGTGCGTGGAACTTATTGTCTCCGAAACCGCTGTCCATTCAAAAACAATTAAAAAAACTCCTCCTCGAAAATAGGATCTTTTACGAAATTTTTTCCTATTTTTACGGGTGCAGACAAACAAGTTAAATCAATAGTAGATTCAATAAATAAATAAACATAAAAAAAGAAATCTCATAACCGTACCATCCTGAATTTTTAGTGTCAAATCTTGGAGGATTTTTTTCTACTTTATACGGTATGTACCTTTGATAAGGTCTCAACAAACTCTGGATTTGTTGAAGTCAGCCATACAGTCCGGATCTCTTGTCCAGCTCTTATTTCCTATTTTAACAGAAAACTTTTGCGATCAATGTTTGAAGGATATGTTCACGATATCTCACGTTTTGAGTGAAAACGTGCACAACTACTTGACAAAGTACCTGAGAAATATAAGGAAATAAAGAATGACTAGAGTTAGCAGTACATTTTATGCAGCTTTTGACCCTGTCGCTCTTTCTGCATACTCTTCATAGCTGAGTTACTAGAATTATTTTTGAAGGTCCCGATCCAAGTACTAATTAAACCAGTAGCTGACTCTTAAGACATGGCCAAACAATATATTTGGAACATTTCCCCTGAGAATACTCTGTGGTTCGTTTGATTTTCCGCGGAAACAGCTTAATTCAGACCTTAATTAAAAGTGCTGGGCATTCTTCTTCGTCTTTTTGAACGTAAAAACTTCTTGCTTCAGAATTCTGGCATTATTATCCAAATGAAATAACGTTTCTGAATAATTCTTCTTCGTTTGCATTTTAGGGTCAAGCTTCGTTGGCATGGGGTAGTCGTTCTTGGTATTACTCTGTCTCCATGCGAACTTCTTTGGCGTTGGGAAGGATTTTCCATGATTATTTTTTTTCCTTTTTTGACAAACAGAGCAATACTTTTTCCAGGTAACACATGCCTTAGATTTTTATATTCTAGCGTTTTGAGGTCATATCAAATCATTTTGGCAAACAAACCAACCAGCAACTAAGCAAGTTATCGTTTTCAAAATTTTTGAGACTTTTCGAAATTGAGAAAACAACATCATGTGTAAATTTTCTCTGGGCTGTGGCTTGAAACCGTGAAGTCCTGCAGTAACATGTTTGGGCAAAATGGGCAATTTACACTAACCTTATGTATGTATGTACCACAACTTCGGGTACCATCATTATTCAGCAAGGAATTTTGTACTGAATGAAAAGGACATAAGATATCCCAGGGATGCTATAAAGTCTCTAGTCTTAAAATTTAAGCTTAGAATAAAATTTGGACTTCATATTTTTTTTAACTGAAGTTTGCAAACGTAACCTCTAAGCAATGTTGATTGAAATGACTGAAGTGAACGGTTGCCTTAAGCTTCTGCATAACTTCCAATTGAAGATTTCATCGACAGTTTCGTAGTATCAGCAAAAGAAGGAAATACCATTCTTATATGAGGTTATTCCCACCAATGGTTGCATCACTGCCACGATGTTTATGCTTTGAACTCTTCGTGCATGCAGACGGTTCGAAAATCTCTTCATCATCTCGTCATCTTTCGAAATTATTTTGAAAGACGGAAAATGCAAAGATTTTTGTCAAAATTTTGGCATCATACCTTAGAAGTTCTTATTCATTCATATTCCTGCTGATTGTATATAGACAGCAAACAACAACTGATAACCGAGAATGTAATGAAAAAGATTGTCCTATTGGATTAGATTTATTTTTATTATTAGATTAGATTTATTATTTGACTAGATTTAAGGACCGAATTTCGTTTGATCTTTTCTATGATAAATGAAACATATGAGAAACGTTGTGTTAGTTTTCAGGAAATGAAACTAATGAGCTTAGGATCTAAATAAACAGGTATACTTATCCATTTTTGATCTAATGAAATATGAGTAAGAGATAGTCAAACGATTGATTCTATACTTTTGTAAGTTTGTTACTACCTTTTGAGGTACTTTTCATCCTTGGGCCCAAAAAAAATAATAAATATATTGAATAAATATCGAGAGTATGCGTAAATTAAACCCTGATGCTATGATTATTTATATGAAACATTTTTGCATTGAAATTTATTGAACCATTCGTGTTTTTTATTTATTTTTTCAATTAAAAGTAAATTTTCCTGAACATATAATTCCAATTATCTTCATTAATAAAAAAAAAGATATACTAAGATTAGTAAATCGTAAATAATAGGTTGAGAGATAATTTTTACTTAAAACAAACAAAAGATCCTTTAAATTCACTAAGCACCACAAAACACAAATCAAAAAATCAATTTTTTAAAAGAAAACCTGAAATTTTACCCATGAACCAAGTGAACCTTCAGCAGACAGTAAATGCAGGTATATGGCTTAGAATGTTGGGAAATAATAATAATGATTTTAATATTTATAAAGAATTGTGGAAAGAGCTCAAGCTGGTTTCGAACACGCGTCCCTGCCGCTTCTCATCAGGTGCCAACTCACAGGCTGGGACGCGTCGATTGGCACTACCAGCTTAGGTGGATGTCGACTGGTTATTTACTAGTTATTAATATTGCTCTACAGCTTTGAACTTTTTCCTATATTCCAAATTGCCTTTGGTCTGGCTTTATCAATTTCAGAAGTTTTTGGACACGATAGTTGATTTTTGTTGTCATTTTCCATTTCCGATCAGATTTTATGTAAGAAGGACCACAATGCACATTACAGATTTAAGGGACTATTTTCCTTCGCTACTGTTCTTAGATCATCTCAAAATCATACAGATACAATAACACTGATACAGACTTAAACATTTATGAACTTAAACAAATGTTTAACCATAGAATACTTAAATATAGATTAGATTTGCTTCATTTCATCTATTGCGAGTTGAAACTAATTTCCTGTATTCTTTTTTTAAATTACTTTACAGTGTTACGATGGATGCAAAGAGAAATTAGGTCCGTTCCCGGTTTTAATCAAATCAATGGAGCGTAAGGAGAATCTAGTAATGACCAACATCACTTGGGATGCAGACATTACAACTAAATCTAAACAATGTCTGGTCACATGGGAGGTCTATGGAGGCGGTCTCATGGGAAACCTATTGACTGACTGTTGCGTCGTTGAATTATCACTTTGGCCGGATACGCGTTACAATGTTCACGTGACGTGTAAAACTAAGGTAAGCGAACATTTATAATTTAACATTATATTTGCCAACAGTCAAGGGCTGGGTGGATTGTACACAATTTTCGCTAGTGGAAGGTTTGTGTTGATATAAGCACTTGTTAGACTAATTAGTACTTGTTTCAATGTGTGGATTAGGGCAATGTCCTCTGAACATAGATCGCATAAAATTCCAAATGTTTGTGGTAATTGATTCGAAACGAAGAAATTTAAACTTGAACTCTGACTTCGATTTGGCATATTTCAGTACCTACTGTAGTCCTTTCGTGTATCCAGCCAATATACAATAGACAACGCAAACGTTTATTGCACCCGTTGCCATATCCTTTATGTGCGAGCGTCTGTACGGGCTATAGTGTCACGGTTGCAACAGAGAACAGCGCATATAATTGATGTGGCCGAGCTGAAGAGCTCTCCAAGTGTGAAAGTACCACTAATTGGCTAATTACACTAGTAATTAAGATGTCTCGTCCACACAGGCTGTACCACAGGCACTGAACTAGTTATGCTTCTGTTAGTGCTAGAACTGATACTTACTATTGCTGGAGCTCGTCAACTTAAGGCAAGTAAGCGTCGCTATGGGTTCCTTTTGCACGATAGACACCTTTGGAGTTCATCGCGTGCGAGCTCAACACTGCAATGGTGTCGCGAAATAGTAGCTCCAACACGATGTAGATGCTGTAGATGTGAAGGCAAAAAAACCACACTAACACCGACGTCTTTACTCGCTTTATGTTGTGATCTACAACTTAATTAAGAATAAATGAAGTAATTTGAAATTGGTTTACTTTCCGGTGACATGTTGCTTAATTCAAGAATGGTTACGAGCTATACGTGTAAGGAAGTGAAAGTAACTTCAGGATATGTGATTTTAAGTAAAATTATAGAGAACAAGGTCCTAGATTGCATGTTCGAAAAGACTTTGGAATGAGAAATTTGTGGAAACGTAAAAATTTCACTATTAATTCCGATCGAAATAGAATATAAATGTTGTGTTAGTGATTAAATATACCAACAAATGTTTAAAATCCAAAGGTGACAGATTTTAGTTCAAATGATTATGACACGCAAAAGGCAGTGGCATCACGCCGTTTGAAGATTTTCAACCTTATACTATACGCAATAAAAATTTTTACTCCTTGGTATGCTGAGGCATTCTTGGTTGTTTGCTTCGTAGCTTCATAGGTTCCCCTTGCCATAAAATTGCTAAAACATGCTAATATGACTCCACAATGTACAGAAATGTATCCCTAATTCAATCAAGTGAAGCTAGTCGGCAGAAAGGAGTCTTGTTGTACGAATATTAAATAAGGACTATTGAACCGAAGGTTACTAAGCAAGAATTCGAGGACGTTTTTACGATCGTATAAAATGCACAGAATCGTATTCTGACATAACAGAAGGCAAAACCAGGTGCAAATATTTTTATTCTAAAGTGAGCTGGGTTTTATCTGCTAACAATAATTCAAACCAGGTTCCAAAAGTTTGCATTGCACTCATACTCAAAGTTTTAGTCTAGACATGTTAGTCTAGATCTTTTTTTTGAATTTTAGAATCAAGTGTCTCATCTGATCTAGACGTTATATCTTTATGTTTTGTAAGTCCAGAATTTCTGTGTTGTCAGCTATCATTAAGTATTCCAATCGTTTTCCCTCTTTATGGGTTCTTTCGCAAATTATACACTGGCGTTTTTTTTCTTCAATTTTTCAATTTCAAGATCGTGAGTGAATACCGTGAAATTAATTTTAATTATAAAAAAACTAAGCATTAAAACGAAGCCTTTGCTCACCCACAGGGTTACTGAGCTAAGGTTGAGCAGTCCCTCGCCGCTTTGAGTTCAAACGCCTTCAAAACCTTTTCAAAAAGGCTTGTTAGGGTCCCAATGTCTTTATTAACGTTAAGTGGTTGCAATTTAACCACCCTCTCCGTGTGACCATTATATGAATGAAAATTACATAGAAAATCATCCAAATTTTCAGAAAATTATTTAGACAATCCTTCCATAAGCAAGGTGATATGGTTAGACTGGCCAAAGGTTTCGCAGAGCTTATTTTGCTGGGTTAGTAATGCAGCTTTGTCTTTGCGCTTGTAACCATTTGCTCTGTAAGGTCATTATGTGAAAAACAAAACTTGAAATTCACAAAAAGATTATGAAAAAACCTATAAAGGATGTCTAAAGTTATCATCACCGCCAACGAAAAAGACTCGAATATTTTTTACGTTTTCACTTAATTCAAAGATTGAACTCAATTGAAAAATTTAAAGAATGTATTTTATTCAAAATATCGGAAATAATGACCAACAATAATAATCCAAGTACCCAAAAAATTTCAAAAAATGAAAAAATTCGAAATCGATGCAACTGCGACGATGCAAAATTCCGATATCAAAAATTTTATGCATGAAATCTAGGCAACGCAATGCAGCGAATTTCCGTTCATATTCTGTGCATCATTATTAACTCAGAAAAATATTCTTTCCTGAGTTAATTGAACAATTAAACATTGAGGAACATATGAAGGATACTAAGCGGAAAATTAAATGCTGAAGAAGGCTCCTGAACAAAATGATTGAAGGCTGTATAATGTGGGGTTTTCTGAGCAGGAGAACTTTTCAGTGAAAACAAAAGATTCAAAGTTTTTAAAGTGATTGATTGATTTTAATATTCGTAAAAGTTTTCATTACAATGCTCAAATTGATCAAAACGATAAAATGCTTCCTAATAATTTTGTGAGTCGCTGAAGAAGACCGAACAATTGCAGTTGAAAATCAATCGCAGTCATTTAAGGTTTAGGATCCGTACTAATGTGGTAAACATTTCTCCAAATGGGAAATGTTACTAAGGAAAAATCTAAATTGCAAGCCCTATTAAACCATCAATATCACAAAATTGTCAATTATGAAATATGACATATACATTAAGTCCCTGTTGGGTGATCTCCTGCACCTAAAAGACATTCAGTACTGGGTGTAGGTTTGAAAATCATTTTAGAAAAAATGATCTACGGCTTGCTCTGAAATTTTCTTTCTATGTCATTGTATATGGCAAATTGTCGCTTTAGACGGCTCTCAGCAGTTTCGGGAAGATCACTGAAACCAATTAAACAAAGTAATTTTGTAAAAAATTTTTACAATGTTAAATTCTGGACATGGGAATGCTCTGATCCTTTGAAAACAAGTTCAAACCTCAATTTCGGTGTGCAATTCTCTGTTCTATGCACAACGAGAAAATTTCCAGTTGTTCTATGCACATGTGGTGGTCGTTAGTAGTTGGTTAAGGTCTGAAGAACGTTTTAAATAAAGAAATGTTTCTTAGCTAAGTCGTAAGTTCTTGATGTGCGTCTTAGTTTCTCAATGAAATTTTACCTCATCAAGCATTTGCGATTGCTCATTCAAGCTCAATGCAATATTTTGCATTTAAAGAATCTTCATTTAAATCGAATCATTAATGAATTTCAGCATAAATAATTTGTACTGTGTCCATTATGTTTTTATGGACAGTTCAAGAAACGCTCATATATCCTTTTGCAGTTTAAGCACACTATGAATTGAAAGAAAATTTCGTACTTTGTATTTCATATTTTATGAAATACAAAGTACGAAATGGACATTAAATTTATTCAGTGACCAGTAAAGTCAAATTCAATACTTATTGAAGTCCTAAAAGACTGAGGAAGAGAAACTTACATTCACCTATGTATTTTGAACCCTTACCTGATAAAATTTTAACAGGAAAAATTATAACTTAATCTAAAATAAACCCTTTGAGCTACAGCTTTGCAAATTTCGTTTTGCGATTCAATCAAAACTGGATAAATAATAAGCGGGGGAAAATCTCACTCAGTAGAGTTAGAATAATTTTATCGTCACCTTCCTACAAAGCAATAGCAAAATTTATCCTTTTAATAGAAAAAATGTTATCTATCTCTCAAGTACGAAATAGAGTTTTAATAAAACAACCCTTCCCCCTTCTTATTTTCTTATTGCAGACAACCGGCAAAATGCACAGATCACGTGAACTTCTCATCGATACAACAGGCGCTAAACCAATTCCAACAGCATCAACAACAATATTAACCTCGTCATCGTCTTCATCAACGTCATCGTCATCAACAACAACCGACAATAATTTCATATTAGACCAGACATCGAAATCCGAGACGCATTTGCTAACCCGCAAGGAAGAAACAATTATGGGAACGGCCATATCAATAATGTTATTTATAGCGATAGCAGCATTATTTGTAATTTATCGAAGTCGGCGAACGTCTAAATCAATCGAGAAAGAAATCCTGATATACAAGGATTTAGGCTTAGTGTCACCGACAACGTTACATGTGTAAAACTTGCTCATTCGAAGGATACGATTCGACCGATGTAAGCTGACGACACGTGATCCAAGTGATTTTGTAAATATTTAGCAATACTGTGTATATTTTGTAAATACAACTAAGCTAAACTAAGATAGAAACAAAAACGAGATTTTTCGAACGCGGACACATTTGAGCGCTGAACGGAAATCATATTTAGTGTGAATCTATCGGGTGAGGTCCTGTCCAAAACACAAAGTCGGCCAACAGAGTAACGTAAAGGGAAAACACTTGCAATGCGACAAAGCAGTAGATGATCTAGTCTGACTTTATTAATCCCGAAAAAAAAACACAAACAAAAACATATGCATTGCATGTATGTTTCCATACGTTATAGTAAACGTTCTAGCTTGCTTATTACAATCACTATAAACAATTTCTTTTAATTCCTTTTTCTCCAAACCAAAAATCATCACAAAAATCATTGACGGACTCAATTTGATTATCTCATTTCGACCGAAAACAAATACTTTGTACATATTCCTGTAAATAAATCTACTCATTAATATTAAACTAATTAGAAACAATAAAAAAATGTGTCCAAAAATTTAAATCCTTAGAATAAATCCCTCCGTGTGATTTTATCGATTATTATTTATTTATGTGTAACACTAATCGCTAGTATTTTATTAATACGCGAATTTTCGGTTGCTATAGCTTTCCGGTGCAGTTTTAATACACGTTCACATTAATACAACATCTTTTTTGTAATGCTCCTTAATCTTGAAAAACAAAGCAATATCCATTTAATGCATTATGCACAATATATTACAGATCCGATAAATTAATCCGAATTATTGTCAATCCACGCTCGTATTCAATAATTTTGCAAAGTTTCATTGTAATCCAACTTGAAATCGTACACAAAATGTGAAGACTGATTAATGACGATATCAAGACGTTTGTTTGAATTCTTTTTATTGATTTTATTGCCCCTTTAAATGTAAATTTAGGGAAAAAAACGTTACGTATATAGTTTTTAGAAATTTTAATAGATTACAACAAATTTTATGCTTAAGGAACAAATCAAAAGGAAATAATTTCCTGCATTAGCTTTTATGAATGAGCGCCGATTGAAATAGAATGAAAGAATAATAATTTAGCAATTTAATTTGAGATTTGAAAGGAAAAAAATGAAGAAAATTGAAAATAATTTGTTTGTGTGTTTTATTTCGCATACAAGAACTGCGTGAAAGTGTGGCCCTTGAGGAAACGATAAGGTAACGTATGTGAACATTAGCACGGATATCTCCAGCAGGCTTTGCAAAATAGGACTGATCTACATCATGACTAGTGCATATATAGTATATAGATAGTATACGATATTGATAGTTTTCCACTCGCTGGAGATAAATATACAAGTTGAAATTCGTAGTTAGCTTTTACTGTGCGTTTGAGCCATATACGATGGTGTTCAAAAAATAACTGACATTTTATTTTTAGGAAAAAATATTTATATTTTTTCGTCAACCTTTATGTTGTCTCCTTCAAAGTAATTCCCCCCTGATATAATATACTTGTGTCAACGCTGTTTCTAATCCTAGCAGCACTTCTCATAAGTACTATTCGGTATACCTTGGAGTTCTTCCAGCCATGCGGTCTTTATCTTTTCAATCGTTGCAAAATCTCCATTTTTTCTTAGGTCTTTTAGGTTTTGGGAACAAGATCAAGTCACATGGCACCAAATCCGGTGAATATGGTGGCTGAGGCATGATTTTTAAGCAAATCAGGATCATTATTGACATCTGTCAACAGCTCATGAGCGATGCTCATGCAACGATTCTTTTGGTCAAATTTAAGCAGTTTTGGAATAAACTTCGCTGACACACGTCTCATGCCCAAAACATTCGAAGAAATTTCATGGCACGAGCCTACCTGTAGGTCACAATCCTCAGCAACTTCTCTGTAGTGATTCGACGGCTACAGACATACACGCATTTCATTTAGTAAAATGAGTAGCGACGATGAAACTGAATTGGAAAATTTGAGCTCGACATCCGACAATACTTCGCTGCAAGTGCAACTTAGTCCAATTAGTGTAAATTTAGCTCAATTTTAGAGATCATCACCCACAACATGATTTGGACTGCCCGAATCACAGTTTATTCTGGCGCGAATGACTACGGAAACCACAAAACAGCAGTATGTTATCGCGCCGTTACGTTAAAATATCGCGGAATCGATTTCAGACTTCCTTCAATGCTCCCCAAATGAAGATCCATATTCAAAATAAAAATCTTTATTAATTGATAGGCATTCGATGAGTCCTGAAGCAACATTGAAGAAACAAATATTCGAAGAAGAAATGGGCAATAGAAAACCATCAGATTTCTTCGGTATTCTAAGGAATGTGACTAGTTCATTAGGAAATGTAGGTGAAAATTTGCAGAAGAAGTTTTGGCTCCGTCGCGTTCCAAATAGTTTAAGCGTCACGTTGACACCGTTTGATTACAATTTAGATTAAACGTTGGTGATCGCAGTTAAATTATGGAAGGCTCTTTCAACACATCAAATCGCAGAAGTTAAGCACGTCCCACAACCAAGTTCATCTAGAAGAAACTCAGAAACTTTCCAATGAAAAAATTTGGAAAAACAAATCGCGCCATTGATCACAGAATCGACAAAATGAATAGATCTACATCTCAATACAGGTCTCGTAATAGATTGAAAAATCAGTCCTCAATCAGAAAATTTAACAAAAATGGCAAATTCTGTTGGTACCATTTTCGTTTTGGAGAAAACGCAACTCATTGTGTTAAACCAGGTTTGCTTACAAAAATCTAATCCCAATACCCAAAATGAGAATTCAAAGAACCAAAAGAATCCACTGATGAGGCGGCCAGCAGGGGTGAAACATTTACAAGCCGCCGGCTTCATATTCGGGATACAAGCCAAACTTTAAAAGCAAGCGAAAGCAAATTTTTCGGTTCTTCCTCATTCAAAATTTGAAAACACAAACAAAAATTCCCATCTTATGTTGCCAGCAGCTAATGGTACTACCATCGGCACAAACGGCCGTAAACTCAAGGAAAGTTTTAGGTTTAAGGAGAAAATTTTTGCACTCCTTCATTTTGGCTGAAGTTATCATACCAATCTTAGGCGCGGATTTTTTATCAAAATTTAATTCACTTGTTCTTCACTAATTTAATTCACTAGATCTTCACCACAAGAAAATTATTGACCAAAATACTAAAGTTGAGAAAAATGCTGTCGAAAGCTAATCTAAGGACGCTTCACCTAGACGTTTTTCAATTGAGAACGATTTTGGAAACATTCTAAAAGAATTTCCAACACTCACAGCTGTGCCTAATGTCCCTATTGAACATAAAATGATCCATTACATTCACATCAACGGATCGCTTCCTTTTGCAAAATCCTGCCGTTCAGACCCCTTAAAATATATAAAGACGCATATTAAGAATTTTCTTATATGGTAGAATTGGGTGAATGTTGTCCTTCTTCTTCACAAGCCTCCTCACCCCTTCATATGGTAAGAAAAAAAGATACAGCAGATTGGCGACCATGTGGAGATTATCACGCTTTAAGGGGAGGGTAAGGTTAATGAGTACGAAGAATAGCATGTTTTTGTGAATTTTATGTGACGACACAGTTCGAAAATCATTAATAAAACCAATAGTACATTAATATATGACATTTGAAGAATATTGTACAAAATTTTCACGAAGAAATATTAAAAAGGCAATGAAGGAAAGGAACTGAAGGCAATGGCAGCAATTATTCGGACGTCTCTCGTAAAATAAGTAGAATTGCGGCGCCCCTCACAACTTGATGCTGGATCGTGTGAAATCAAAAAATCATCCCTCATTCGTTAGAGAATAGTTTTCCCCAGGTAACACTGGGAGGCTTTTTCGAAATTTTAATTTTTCATTTCTTTTGGAACACTTTGAAGGGAAAAACGCGATTTTTGCGAAAAAAATCGACCAATTTGTTATTGTAAAATAAAAATTATTAACAAATTTACAAATAACTCTCCAGCGTTACCTCGTAAATTATGTATAGAAAAAGTGTTCCAAATTTCAAAAGGATCTGTATAGTAGTTTTGTAGTTACGAGGGGCACCGACTTTGAAAACGTGAGCTGTGGAGGAAACGCTTTAAGTTTTGAACGCTAAAAAATCTGGTATTAAACGTTTATAAGCAAATTTTATCGGCTTATCGCACACTGAATTTTTTACTCTACACTTATAAAATATACAGCACAGGTATGAGGACGTTTATACTTAACCCATTAGTGCATAAAGTTTTTTATGGTACTTAATTCGATTACTATGATAAATAATGGATTTCTAATCAAATTAAGGATTTAGTTGATAAAAAACAAAGCATTTATTTATATTTATGATTTTATGACCTGTCCGATATATCGGACGCTATGCACAGCGGAACCATACACTACCTGTTGACAGGATAAAAAGTTATAACAAACCAGTTGAATTTATATCAAAGTTTGTTGAGAAAAGTAAGCGAACGACTAAAACATGTATATTATGATGAAAAGCCTTTTACATGGTAGTCCATAAAACACTTAGGATTCAGGCCTACATCGCATTTCAGGCAGTTGAACTTGGCTTTTCCTCCATATTGATTTGCACAGCGACGTTCTGTTCAAATGGGTATAATCCAATGATATTTGCCATCATATCGCGTGGTGGACAATGGTTTGGGAGGCTTTTGTCCTTGGTGTGGTGCAGTTCCATATGTGATGAGCAAGCTTCGAGCTACATATCTTCGAAATCCGAATTAAGAGTCTGTCTCTTTATTGCATCTATTTTTTCTCGCGAGTAACCAACTGTTCACCAACGACACATCTAAAAAACAAATGAAGGCTGGGGGATTGCTAGTTTAGCCTTTTTTGCATTAGACCAGCGTGTTGCAGATGTCAAGTCTCAGTTTTCAAAGTTGGTTGCTATCGTGACGACATTATTGTCGTTCCAGCGACACAATAATACGTCATCAGACATCCTGTAATCGCTGTAGCCCAGTTGTTCCATCTTGAACTGGTTGACATTTTTTAGCGTGCAGTTCTCAACACGGTTAGTCCTTATTGTGCCAGTCGCATAGTGGCCTAACTCTCGCATATGTCTCATCAATGACAACGAGGTGAAAAAATTGTCAAAGTATATTTTTAAGCCAATTTGGCTGGCAACTTTCCGAGCTCTATGAGGGTTAGAACTACATATCCACCTAACCCGAAGTCTTTCTTATCAGAACTTATCCCCGCGTACAAACTAAAAGCCACCATGTAACCAGTACTGGCACACATAACCCACTTTTTGTAGCCAAATCTTGACAAATGGGCTTACGCCTAATTAATTGTTTGGCGTAATGCTTTCGTCAACGCTGTCACGCTCATCTAGACTAGAACCGGAATGGACTGGAATGATGCGCCCAAACTGTCTAGCAGCGGACGAAGCTTATACAGCCAGTCAGAAACGGAAGTTTTGAAGTATCGCTTCAAATCTATAACATCATATACTTTCTGCAAGAATTTTCGACACTTCATTATCTCTAGAGAAATACAGCCCTTTGTTCGGTAACTTCACATAACCCGACAATAACATAAATCTCGTCTTCTGTAACCATCAATGACTTATTTTTCTGTCCCTCATAGAGGTTTGTTTGGTCTTCGATTTGGCCTAGGTATACACTATATCAAGAAACACAAAAGATCAAGAAATATCAAGAAACACAAAAGAATAAACATTTTACAATGTTTATTGTAAAATATACAAGAAAATTCAAAATATTACTTACCATTTACTCAAAACAGTCTGACCGCATCTCGCCATTTCGGACATTTTGGAAAATGACAACTGACAAGCGAGTTATGTCATTCGGCTGTTTGAAACGGGGTTGAAATTGCAAACAAAAAAATACCAAATGGATTATTTTGTCAGTGAAATACAAAGAATTTCCGTCCGTCCGATTTATCAGACGTTATGCTGTGACGGGTCAAGTGGAAATTTCTATAAATAGAACTAGGGGAGGGGGGGGGTAAGATTAGGTATTATATAGAGAGCGAAACATCTTCCAGGTAACAATAGTGCGCTCGGGTCGGGTAGGGATTATAATTCGACAGGTATAAAAATAAGCGTAACTTCCTCAATTTTGCTCCAATCGACTTGAAATGTTGACACAATATTCTTAAAATATTATGCATTCAATAAGAATATTCAAGAATATTAAGAATAATTATATTTAGAATATTTGAAAAAAATGCAAAAAAAAATGTTAATACATTCGCCCAAATTCTTGGGTACCAACACTCAAAACAAAAGTTTCAACAGAAAGAGTGCATTTATTAGAGTCTATCTACAGTTTTTGTCAAATTCTTGAAAGGCAGATAACCACATTCAAAAACTATGAGAAAATAGCGTGGAGGTTAAAAGAGGGTAGAATAGCATAGAAATGAAATTCTGAAAAATTGGAAGGAATTACAAAAGTAGCGTGAATAATAGACCAACTGTGCATTCATTACATAAACAGCTTTGGAAAATTTTGGTATTCATATTTGAAAACTCTGTACGCATTCTCAAAACGATATTTTTATACAAATTGTTGCAGTTGCAGTCCTCGGGCGAATTATCCCATCAATGGAAAATTAAAACAACATATTGTAAAAATGTACACTGAGCTACGGAATTTGAAATTTTGAATAAAGACGATATTGCTGGCCTGGAAATGCCTATTTATTTGCAAAGCTCGAAGTTTATAATTTCCTAATCTAGCCGTTTTTTGCTTATTCTAAAGAATATTGTGGATGAATGATTCCAATTTCAAAATCTTGTTTGACATTTGTTTTGAATTTGAGTTAGACATTGGAAATTGGTATATCCTTTTTGGACCTTTCCTTGATGCTGTATAGTTTACATCGGGTTATATTTCGATTAGGGTTTGGCGTGAATTCACTTCAAATTTTCTCATTAATCAGGAAAAATCTCATTTGGACGAACTGTTTTGCTTTAATTGACTTCAAAAAGAACCATATTTTATAGAAAGACAGAGAAACCTCATTTTAAAATTTTGGTACGAATCAAATTCACCCCCAGGAGCAGAAGATGGATTAACTAAACGGATGTTAGACGACTCGAGGCGAAAGCGATGGCTCGGTATCTTTAGTGGTCCTGAAAAAGAGCCAAGGAGAATGTTACTGATGGGTTGTTCAACGCTTCATAATAAAGTTTTTACCAAGGAAGGCGTCAAACGACCTGAAATTCAGAAACGATTTCTTCGACAGTTCGGACAGGTTGTGACGTGCCTTCATCACTGCATTCACGGATAAAAAGAGGCTAGTTTCAAGTGGCGAAGAAAGAAAAAGGCAGGACCATCGAAAGCCCAAACAGGCTTAACAGCTTGAAAGATGTTGTCACCGGTTATTGTGACTTACAAGGTGTTTTAATCGTTGATTTTCGTCACGAGCGTCCTTGAATAAACGCTGCCTACTATTGAGGCCTTTTTGATCAGGTTCCAGCTACATATGGGTAAAAAAGGACGCCATTAACCCATCCGAATTGTCTTGTTTTGCATGAAAATGCAAGACCACACAATGCAGTCCTTATGATCAAAAATTGACTGAAACGCAATTGAATGCCATCCAGTCTCGCTTCCATCCATGCACAAGGACAAATTCAGTGGGTTGGTCAGAATGTTTGTACTTCTAAGTGCTAAGAATAAAACTTGATATAAGATTAATATTTAATTGCCAGGATTTCATATGCTACTTGTGATACTTGTGCGGGAAAGTCATTTATTTAATTCCTCCATAAGATGTGTGTTTGGCAGCGAAGATATCGAATAGCGTGTATCAAGTTTATCTAAATTTTAACCAAATTGAAATGCATAAAGATAATGTGGTTAATTATAAAAGTTTTACAAGATATACATTTGATCCAAGTTGTGCCTAATTTCGATTAAGATTGTAAGGATACTTATAATGACTGTTTTACTGGTTTTTATAGTTCTAATCTTTGCGTCATATATGATTCAGTTGCAGTTTAGAAACTTGTGGAACTGTAGCCATTCTGTTTAAAATTTGAACCTCGTCCTAATTTTATATATTGTAGGGGAAACGATTAAAGCTCGTATACCCTTGAAATACTAAGACAATAAATATAACTATGACAATAGGCTATAAGTTATTTAGAAAGGCATATTCACTCAAATTGAATGCGTACTGCCACAATACATTTCATTTTCATCACGATAAATACCCTTGCTTCGGGATGAGGAAGAATTACGTTTATAAAGTTCACGCTATAAATCTAACGATGAAAATATTTTGAGTACATGTCAGTGCTCAATACAGTATTGAATATCATATTTCCGAATCAGCAACTGTGAGAGTATCCTTTTTACGGAATACCAACTTTCCAAAGATTTTAAACATTAATTTACATCCGTTTCATTAAATTCATCCTGACATACCAGAAAGCCAATTCCGCCCACAACTTGTTTCAGATGCACAACACGAAGCTAGCGAAGCTTCCCGTTCATAAAATAATTAAATAGGTTTTGAATTTCCGATTGTAGCTTTTATTAGGAGTGCCGGAAGTGATTTGCATAGATGAACAATAAATAAATAATCTATCCAAGTTCAACGCACACCGTTTGTCCTTACAACTTGGTAATAGCGTGTTGGAGTAGGGTTGGTTTTATCGGGAGCGATGCGCTATATACGTTGGCATTTGTCTACGAAAGGGTAATGCAAGTTCGAAATGGATTCCGCTCCTGATTCTGATTGTCTGTCCAACTATCTTTACATCTATAAATTCCAGCTAGCTGAGATTTGTGCATTCACTTGGGTACCGACATAGCTCAGCATCCCGACGCTGTTCACTAAATTGCAGTAAATTTGCCAGAAAATTCCGGAGGCTCTCATATTTGTTTGAATTATGAATTTATGATCGCCTTTCAAGCTACTCTCTCGCTAGTTCGCAGATTCACTATCAGACCTTTCATCCCCAGAATGAATGGCAATGAAGCTATTAAATGGTATCCCCAGTGCGGAGAGATATGTCGAGAGGAATGTACTGTGCCTGTCTACCAGCGGAAAATTACACTTCCTGAGATATTTCACTGAAAGACTGACTGATGACAGGCTCAGGACTTTCATGCAACACCGTATGTGTCCTTTTGCAACTTGTGTATATGTCGCTGTTCGACGAATGGAAACGAGTGAATTACGTAGGTGGCAGAAGCAGAAACAGACATGGAATGCGACTTCAAGATTTAGAGAATTCCAGAACACCATCCCGAATGAATCCGGAACAACACCTTGAGCCCATGTCTTGCTGGAGTTGCATTTCGGCTCATTCCGTCTTCAGCGTGTTATTTCAATTGATGAAAATTTAATTTAAAGCTTGGCGAAGTTTTCGTCTGAAATCCTTATACAAGTTCCGACTATAGCTTTCGATTCGACAATCAGGTGTTGCCATATTGAAATTGTAGCTTTTAATTCTAGGAATGAGACTGATTTAACCTATTTCACTCAGATTAACGACCTTTCTTACTTTCGTAGCCTGATGGTAGTTGAAGTCTTTTGGAAAAGGGGGTATTTTTCTATCATATCAAAATATTTTCGAAGCATAACTTTACGTTTAAGGAGAATCGAGGAGTATTCCAGTGAGTGACGAGGTACAGAACGAGAATAGAATTGGTAGGTGGGTGACTTCATTGGAAAAGTCCTTGAACATACACGTTGGGGCCAACTAGCGAAAATGCCAAGCTTAGCGGAAAAGTTACTATAGCACCCGTGATTTCCCAATCAGTGCAGGCTTTAAGACAGTCCAACAAATCCAGGTAAATATGACATCCGCAAAGATTTCTTCACACTGAAAATTGCAACCAGCCAGAATTTCATTAGCTAACAAAAAAAAGAAAAAAATAACACTAAATAGACACTATTAAATTAATACTATCAAAACTCAAATAGAGCAAGAGGAGACCCACTGGACCAAGAAAGAAATGGCTTCGAAAGTCAGTTATGAGTCCAGCATATGTTGAGCTCTTTGGTGTCACTGAAAGGGAACCAAAACGAAACAACTCCTGGAAGGAAAACTCAAAACTAAAGAAGAGCAACAAGTTGGGCGAGAACATCATACGAGAAGGAATTCAAATGTATGACATTTGTCATGTTGGTAACGGGAAGGAGGTAAGTACACAAATTTTGTTCTAGGCGAAGAAAATATCAAAAATAAAATCCTAAGCAAAATCTTCACTTGGTTGGGACAAACGTAACATGTGTAGGTCAATCTACGGCTACAGAATAAGGGGACATACTTATTTTTCATTGGACAACAGGATGAACTTTTGGTAAATAGTAGTGGTATACGTGTTTAGCTAAGGCCCGATGCTTGCCAGTGGTCAATGCACCCTCCTAGAGTTATTTATCGCTTAAATGTTTACTGGGCACATATGTCAAAACGTGTGGTTCCGGAATAGGGAAGGTAGTTGCACCGGCTTGTTTTCTTGTATTTGAGATTTTCGGTCAATATAAATCAGTGAAGTTTGACTTTAAGATTCCCAACGGTCGTTCTGCTATGACGCACATATTTGGTTTAGAACAGTGAGATTGCGCCAACGCTTCATTTTGGATTATGCAGGTAAACCAAAATGACGTGAAGCGATTTATTTAATTTCAACTAAATGCCACTGGACTCAGTTGTGACGCATTAGGGCACTGGTTTTAACCAGCGTTGGATATGATAAAAGCTAGGATTATCACTAATCACAGTACAAAATTCTATACAGGGACGCTACACGGGAACTAGTTAACCTACATTATTGCCTAACAAAGGTTAATTTAAGGTAATCATAGAGTTCGTCCCAGAAGGATGTCCGTTTTGTTCTTGGAACAAGTCTTTGAAATCAGTTTACAACGGAAGCTCATCTCCTTGTATTTTACGTTATCCAGAGTATATCAGCAATGAGATGGAAGTTAGTGCGAAAAAGGTTGGGATCATTTTGCCCAGCTCAGTCCCACAGTATTCGCGGTTGAAATGATTGAAAAGTGGTTGAAATTCAACAATTATAATGGGCAGCTTGGTGTCCCGACCTGTACCCAGTCGAGTAAATCTTTAAATATCTCCAAATATAGATGAAAAAATCCTAGGATCATTCGATTATACTCGTAGATCCGAAGAATGATTTAAGATGGAATGGATGGGCCACCACCAAACTGATTTTAAGTTATCAGGATATTACATATCCGTTATTAATGCGATTTAGAAAAGCAGATTTTTTCAAAATCAATGCGCAATCAAAATTATTTTGTTTTCGTAACAAAAATCAATGTTCGTATTTTTTTGTTTTAAATCTTTTGTTTTCATAAATAAACAATTGCTCATCGAATTCCTGTGTCATTTTATTTATCGCTATAAAGGCTCACACAATTTACTATTGCAACAAAAACAATTAAAAGACAGTATAGTTTTAAAAATATTGAAATAATCTGAAGCCACCAGTTAGTTTTACTAGCGTGAAATTCGATAGCGTGAACATATCCTTATGCTGTCCGATCATCTAACTTTCATAATTTTTAAGATTCTCTATGTGATTCATTTAGAATCTTTTTTGTGCTGCGTGCAACATAATTCCGAACTCGTGAACGTAATTCCGAAGTGCAACAATTTGGTTAGTTAAAATGTCAACATTCATTTAACATTTTTTGATATGATCTATTTTTGATTTTCTAAGTAATTCCCTTAGTTTGGCAGAGCACAAAAAAGTCATTTTGTAGTTATGACGTTTCTGACGTTATATTCCTTCACGTGGCCGAGCAATTGACTTTGAAACAATGATCTGACTTCATTTTTTGGGTTGGGAAGTTAATGCATCTACGCACGGACTGTGGGGTCCCAATAGTCAATTGACTGGACAACAAACTGGACAACCTTACGTCCACCTGAAAACCTAACCTGGAGTCGTCTGACACATTAATTCGAGCCAGGTCTCGTGTTGCTACGTCGTCAGGCCTCTTCAAACTGCGAAATCACTCCTCTAGTAGGAAGGGAGGGAGACCGAGGGATGCCCTGGGCTGCTGTGAGTCCATTTTATTTTTCACGACTGCCGGTACATAGTGTACCACATGGTTCCATTTGTGAACCGATCCGTGCATTGTAATGATAAGAATATCCATGGTGAGCTCTCCGATTTTCCTGTATAGGTCCAGGCGCAACCTGTCCCAACTTTTGTATGCAAAAATTGTGTCCCAAACGCCACCCTTCTCTCCTGAGCAAAATCTACAGTTGGAGGTTGAAAATTTACAGATCTTGTGCAAGTAAGACTGGAAACATCCATGCCCGGTCAATAGCTGGGTCTGGTAGAAGTCAATCTCAATATGTCTTCGATTTAGCCTTGACTTCAGGGGCGGGATGAGCCACGTAACCCACCTCTCTTCCGTGCAATTCACCCAAAATTGCTGTCGATCATTAAGTGAACGTTGTCTGTCCTCGCTTGCAATTTTCTTCCTACAAATTCAATTCTTTGTCAAGATGGCCACTTGAGTTTTCCCCAGCTCTAAACTGAACCCGCGAATTTGAGTCCGTCACTACGTGCATTAGCCTTTCTAGCCTTAGTTGCGTTTTTTCGACATCGTTTCCAGCAAGTAATGCCACAACATCATCCGTGTAGCTTATCAAGCGCGACTCATCTGTCATCTATAATCCCTGTAGTCCGTTGTCCACAGGTCTGGATTAAGGATAGGTCCCTCAGCACCACCCGATGTAATCTCCATTCCGTACTGGCTACGAGTCATACCATAAAGTAAGCTTCGATTTTTCAGGGAATCCCTCAGAGGTCGCAAAAAATATTCCGGAGAAAAGATATCCCGAACTCCAATAACAGCAAAGATCGCACTTATTTAGAAGAGGGAAATGAGTCCAATACATAAATAAACGTTCTATAATCATATTAAGATTCCAGGAAATTGATGCCTTAAAAATTATGAAAACTCAAACACTAGGTTAAAATCAATTGGTTGTTTTCTCAGGCAAAGCAAGTAGAACTCGAATTGTGACTGTCACTGAACTGGCTCGCAGCAAGATTTTGGGCATGTTATAACCAATTTAGAAAGAAGACAAGAGAGGAGTTTTGGTATTTGGAGTGACACTGCAATTGCAACTAAGAATCATTTTACCGATATAATCAGTGTCAGCAGTTTTTCTTTTTGGCATCAGGATAATGATAAGAGACATTGAAAGAGACATCGATGCAGGTTTTCGTTGTACAATAGACCAGGTTTCAAGGTTTTCTTTGTAGATCAGTGGTACTAAGTTCCTTTCTAAGATACTCTAGTTCCGGGTACTAAACTTTGATTAGTGATATGGATGGAAGTACCATTGCAAGGAGCTAGTTTCATTAGTCTCTGGTGGATCAATACTGCTTGAATGCTACTTGTAACTACTTTCCTCTCCCTGCACATATTTCGCATTGGTAATTCTGTGTTCTGTACAGGAAATTTTTTCCCTTTGCATTACGACTTTGATTCTTTCGTTAGATTGGCCAATTCTTGTTTTTTGACAGAAGTCGTCTTTATGGACGAAAATCAATGAAGATGTTAAAAGATATTACGAAAAATCTGTCCATCCTTCTCGAATTACGATATTTTGTGGCATTTCGTCGGTTTTTCCGTGTAGTGTGATATAGTGGCGTATAAAACTATATCTCCCAATAAAAAACGCATTCTATGTAGCCGTGGGTAGAGTTTTGAAAAAGCATCTGTGATGAGCAATCCCAAATCAATTAAATGTCATGTTGACTCATATGACATGAATAAAAATTTTGATACCTGTCAGCAACCCCTAACAACCACACTTTCCTTGTTCGTATTTGCCATTCTGCTACATTATTTCCCGCCTACACGGCCAACTGGTACAAGTTCGCGTTTGTTTTTCGTAAAGGTCACAAAGTTAGAGTTTTTGTTTCAAATGCCTGTAAATTACCACGAAGCCAAGGCAAACACCCTAAAGAAATGGAAGGTGCAACGTTTCACCATCAATTCTTTCAACGCAACCCACGTTCAAGCTGCTTTACTCCTCTCCCTCGGCCCAAAAGAATTTTTATAACACATTCCATTCGGACGTTGAGACGTACATTTGTATTCGTGAAACATTTATAAGACTGCATCCCATTCCTAACACCATCCAAACTGGCTAAAGCCATTCATAAACCTAAATAATCCTTCGCAAATGTAGAGTTGCAGAAAGCCACCGAGCAAGGGATTGGTTGTATCAGTACAAAGTTATACATTCACCCTTCAAAGCTGGATTGTATCTAATGAGTATTTCGTAGAGAAAAAAAGGAAGTAAAAAAAAAAACTTCGCCACAAGTTTTTATCCGAGAGTGAACTTAAATTTAGTTTTAAACTCGTCGACCGGCATCAATTGAGCTTTAGACATGGAATCCTGATTAAAAACTGTTCAGGCTATCATCCTTCAACCAACTAATCAATGTGATAGTGAACCTTCAAGAGCAAGTTTTTCGCAGAATTGCGGTTTTGGGGGTGCAACTAGGACTCATTGCTGTCATGGTACTATTTAAGAATGTTGGCAGGAAAAGTTGCTTCACGAGGATCCTGTTCGTTGGTCTTGTAAAGATAATGATGAAGTTACTTTCTCGCAGTATTGATTCGATGAAGGCTTCCTCTGAAATTCGGAAAAGGTTTGAATTGAAAAGTCAAAACGTAAAGAATCAATGGAAAAGTATTGAAGTGTTCTTATTTGAGTATCATATCCTGTAGGCATTTCTACGAGGGTTAGGTCGGATTCATTTTATATTCATCAGCTTCCTTCGCTTTGTATTCAATTCAACTTTGTTATCTTACTTCACTCTTTTATTTATTAATTAATATAGTTCTAAAGAAGTTTAACGCATGATATAGCGTGTACTTCATGTTGTTGAAAAAGAGAATATAAAATACAGGACGAGTGTTCTCCATCTGATCTTAAGGCTTATTTCAATTATAATGAAACTCATCATTTTCGCCATCGGAGATTTGTTTATTATTCTTTCATTAAGTGCCCGATATTTATTCCATCCTGACTGGAATTCACAAGAAAGGAGTGGCAGCATATTGTAAGCTTTGAAGGAAATTCATAACATCCATCTTACATTTCATTCTTGAACTGTAGATAAAGAGAAATTATGAAATAGTGAGAGGTAATTCGTATTCAGAGGATGTCATGCACATTTTGAAATGGGAAAAACAAGAAGTGGCGTGACTTGCAAAAAGCTAGTGAGGTAAAAAAATAAAAAGTGGAAAACAAAAATTAAATAAAACCAATGATATATCAACCCAAGCAACGTATATAGAGTATGCAATGTAATTAGAAAAACACCAAATTAATACCTTCCTTTGAGCGTAAAGATTCATTATGAAGAATTTACTGGCTAGACTTGGTTTCCTGATCTCGGATGGGCAACGTTTCCTGGTGAAAAAAATCTCTGTAAAGAATCATATGACCGGTATCCTACTAGCAGGGTGTTGAGTTAATCCTGAAAGGAAATACCAAAAAAGCACTTAAACAATAGACAACGCTTTCTATATGTTCGATTGGAAAAGAAAGAATTACGAATACCACATTTAGCATACAAAGTGAGCTTTGCAAGACAGAGAGCTTGTAAATTCAGTTACATTATATGCGTGAAGAGATAACTAGCTTTCTGAGTTTAAATGAATGTGAAAATAGTTTTTCCCGGTGTGAGTATACAACATTTAAGAGATGGTTTATGCTCATACCTTCAAAACTTTGTCATTTAGTCATTTGTCCAACAAATTTTACTTAAAAAGACCATTGTTAGTTAGATTGGGAGTTTGTTCAAAGAGTTAGCCCTTGTCAGTAGTTACTCTATGCACTCACCTGGATCCCGGTGCATCGAAATAATCCGAAATCATTATTTCCATCGTTGTCGTGGCTGAATTTCCGAACATAAGTTTAGTAAGTAAGTTAATAAGTTAAATTTTTAGAGTTCAGTTTATTAGATGTATGTGACGTTTGTCAAAGAAGCAAGGAATTCTGGAGTAGATGTTTGACCTTCTTCTGTTTCTTCACGATCTTCCACCTTGAATGCAATGTCCAGGATACAGCCTTATTGTGTCGTGTTTTCATTATTTTTTCACGCATTGTTGTAAACCTTAGAGCATAGAAAGAACAACTTTTTGGCTGGTCTCGAATGCGCTGTAAGGGTTTTGAAAGCTTACTTTACTCGCCGTGAAAGAATTCGTTGAAACTATAAAAGGGTTGACTTAATCCCAAATGGAAGGAGCAAAAATGCACTAGGACAATGAGGAACGATTTCAACAAGTCCCACTCGTACGGAAGTAGATCGATAAATCCTTACACAATATAGTAAAATGGTAGAAACTCGATCGTAAGATTTCTAGCTTTCGACTGCTGGTTTCGAGAAAAAATGATCTTGGAAGTATTTTTATAAGCACAAGGCCTACACATTTCCTGAAGGATAATATATAGTTTTCGTAATGAACGGTCGACAATGCCTTATTCAATGTGAGGTAGTGCGAAAAATTTACCGAAAAAATTTGCTTCTTTTTTCGAAACAGGTACGGCGTCCAACAATTCATAATCAAAAGACCTACATATATTTAAGAATATCAGCTTTGCAATCCGAAATTTTGCCTTGTTTCTGCACAAACCCGAGCAATAACGTCAATACCGCAAATTGTTTGCGGGAAACATCGCTTATGCCTTGGACAGACGACACTTTTGAAACAATGGATCATGTCTTCATGGTTTGTTGAAACAGCGTCGTCTGTCTCAGGTACTATTCCAAATGATCAGATTGATTTTGCACACATCCTTTAAAACTGGAAAAAAATTTTGTCCATACGTTAGTGGCAAACGTAAGAACCTACATCTTTTCACCACATTTCATCATTATCATCACTTGATCACATTTGCGTTTGAAATCTCATTTTTAACCAATTTTTTGAAGTTAAGCAGAGATTGACTTCTTCGTGTCTATTGATTTATCAAACTGGAAAATTTTGAGAGCTGCAGTTGAAACGTGTGCAAAGCAACGAAATCGCTGAAATAATCAACACTTGTCAGCAAACGCGACATGCGTCTTAGCAGGACTTATTTTTCAAAAGGAGTTATTCCTGCACGGCCAATGCAATTATCTGAGAGGCCTTCCTCCAATTTTCTGCGATTTATCATCGGCAAAATAAACCTAACCTGCATATCCCTCAACAAATAACATCCAGCAGCTCTCACTTTTCCCATCACGCTTGTATCTATAAAAAGATTAGATTTTTACAACTGATTCCTCAAAGGTAGATTAAAGCAGGCCAGGAGTACTGGGATACACCCAACAAACAAAAAAGTGTCAAAAATATTAGGTTGCTGGAGATGAAATGGCCAATTTAGTAATAGACTTTCAAACAGCTGTAACTTTTTATACAGACAATTCATTCAATCAAAATAGGTACGAATCCATGCAACACACTTAACCCAACGAGATACAAGTACATTTATTCCAGTTTTGTAGAAGTACAAGTTTCTGGTTCGAAGAAACTCCTCGGAGGCATTCTTGACAGTAGCTTGATTATTAAATCTTTTTCCTATCAAAAAATGATCCAATTGTTTAAAGAAATGGTAATATATTGGTGAGAAGTCTGGTGAATATGGAAGGTGAGGAAGAGTCTCATAGCACAGCTCGTTTAATTTTTGGACCATTGTTCTCCATACATGAGGTCTTGCGTTAAAATGAAACAGTATCACTCCATTCCTGTTGACAAGCCTGGATCGTTGAACTATCAATTTCTGATGCATTTAATCCAATTGAGCACAGTACTTCTCGGCACTGATGGTTTCACCAGGTTGCAGGAACGAATAGTGGATAACTCCAGCTACAGACCACCAAACAGTTACCATTATTATCTTTGGGTGCAGGCTTGGTTTAGCAAGTGTCTTGGTGCTCCATCGGCCGCTCCATTGAGTCATTGGGCCGATTAGCGACGATTATCCGGTAAAATCCACTTTTCAACGCAGGTCACAATTCGGTGCAAGAACGGTTCCTTTTTGTTACGGGAGAGAAGAGAACTTGAAATCTCCATTCGACACGTCATGTTTTGCTCGGTAAGATCATACGGAACCCATTTGTCAAGCTTTTTCACTTTTTCAAGTTGTTATATGTGGCAGCAAACTGTTGAATTGTGAACGCATAATTTCTTGGCAAGATCGCTTATGGTTTGGCGGGAGTCAGACTACACTAATTCACGCAGATCGCCGTTATCGATCGATTGTCCTGGTCGTCCACCTGGCTCGCTTTTAACGTCAATATCTCCGTATCGAAATTTTTCGAAACACCGCCGAGTGGTTCGTTGGCTTAGTGTATCAGGCCTAAATGCGCTGTTGATATTCGTCGTTGCTTCCGTTAAGTTGTGCTCTAATTTAAATCCGTATAGTAAAAGCAGTTTTTGATTGACCGTTTTTGATTCACTTCCATGTTCACTTTCTCTTTTTGTTTTCACGATCACTATGAAGTGCAAAACAAAATTGACTGCATAAACCAAGGTAGCAGTGTTTATACTGCAATATGTCATATCATTTGCGCCGCCTTGTGCCAACATAATGCATTGAAATTGCCGCCAACTTTATGTCATTATATACAAAGAAAATCATACAAAATTAAAAATTTAAATAGATTCAAAATGACTACGTTTACGCTTACACTTTTTGTGTTGATTTTGGCGAACTCAAGCAAAAAATTGACATTAGTAGTTCTCGAAGTTGTTGGTAACGTCTGATGAGTACCATTTTTTATCCTTCTGAAATATGAAAAGCATTCAAAAGCTGACAATGGTAATGAATCCATGGAATCCATGTGTCATTGATTGTGTCTACTGATGCTGTTTATCAGGCAGTAGCATTAAAAATTTACGGCGTTCAATCCTCCAAAGATATCCTTTTAGACATCTTTTGTAAAAGCCAGTTTAAACCATACCATTTTACCATTTAACACCATTTTCAGCAATTCATATGTTATAATCATGCTTTCTGCAGTTCTAAACGTAACATTTGCACGAAACGAAAATTCTGTGATAAGATCCAGCAACGAATTTTGAATTATGTAAAGAAAAGAAAAAAAGGAGCAGTAAGAGAAAATTTCAAAAAATACTTCACACACATAGGATAACTCATCTTTTTTAACTGGCATAACATGATCCGCTACCAGCACGTTCAAGGTTGCAGTTGTAAACGATGTTTTCAGTCACATATCTGGATATGTGTTTAGAAGTATAAATACTTCCTTGACAAATATTTCTGTAAATACCGAGTCCTGATTCGAATAACATAGGCTGACCTAACAGTATAAGACCTAAACAGTATCCCGGTTCCGATTCGCAAAGTTTTTGAAATTCTATTTAATTCTATTTCTATCTAATTTTAGCTCTTTTACTGTGTTAAACAGAAATAACCTTTAAATTTCAGGATCCGACAACAGCTACATCACATTTTGGTGTATACAGTTATCGAAATATATTATTCAAATAAGTTAGTACTGTTCTTCCTTTTTTTTTGCAGTCATTAGACTCAGTTTCTCTATTATTGATAAAATGCAGAAAATGGGAAATACCTAAAAATTGTCTGGAAGACATAGTTTTGGCAATTACTGGACAGTGTATGATATCTCTCTTTGACCAGCTCCTTTGTACCTTAGACTTTTTTACTTGTGAAATAAAGACACCAAAAATCCTCTTATCTCACCGGGAGGTACGAAAAACCGCTCCTTGAGTAATTTTTTTATTATGCTGCTGATCTTCGCAAACTTGTTCTGCATATAGATTCGTTTCCTTTGGCAACATGTGCCAAATATCATCTTGTAATACTTCTTGCAGGGCAGATAGGGTATCTGCGCTTTTTCCTAATTTTCGTATGGGTTCATACCTGGAGCTTCATTCGCCTGGCCTGATTTTGCACAGTTTCCCCAGTTCCTTGTCTCTTATTGGACGCTTGAGTTATTACCGATTTTTGGAAACTTTTGAGACTTTGTGAATTGTTGTCAATTCTGATTGCGTCAATCATTGTGAGCCCCAAGTAGCACTTCGGCCAACGCTACCGAAGTGAACCAATTATCAGCTGTCAAGTTGAGGTTAGATTCATGCATTACCTATATTAGTAGCTAGTAGTAGTAAGTATCCTAAGGTTCGCTAGTAGCAAATTAGCTGTTTCCCCAAGGTAGGCAGCTGCATGATAGGTTTATTTCGCTTTTGTGTCACAAATTGATATGATTTGCACCACATATCTACAGTCATATGTGTATGTAATCTGAGATTATCTACTTTATCTTACGGGTTAATTCTCGGGAAGAATAAACTGTAGCTTAATTTACAAATCGATGTGATGATGAGCTCAGAACATAGGGTATAAAATAGAATTTACGAATAAATTCGAAACATCTTCACAATAAACGCATAGGGAGGAAACCTAAAAATACGTTGCAAGCCTTCTGGAAAGAAAACGAAAAGTATACAGGATCATATAGAATGTCTTAGTGAATGTTCATACTCACTGAGGAATTCCTTTTATCCACCATGAAAACATCAATTTATTCTCTGATATTTTGATTAATTTTGTCAAGTCAAGCGAAAAAAAGCAATCATTGATTCAGCTGACTACAATGTATAGGGCAATAAAAACATTAAGGACCCATTATAACATTGCATTATCCCAAAAAAGGTTCAGTCATTCTATGCATGCTTTCATTTATTTAAACATTGCACGTATTATCATTTTAAATCTCATTTTTTATGACTTCTTGCTTTATAGCCCGTCGAGAATTTCCGCTACATTTCTTCGAAATCAATATAGTCCTTTCCCCTATACGATTTCAAAAAAACCCAGCAGGGGGATGATTTTGTTAAATTTCCACAAAGTTTTCAATGACTTTTTAATATGAACGCAAATCGATGGTACACGATGTGATCTTTTGATATTGCTCCCTGCTATGTATTTTGGATTTGATGCAATTACCCATCAAATGAATCTATACTGGCAAAATAGGGGGATTTCTTAAAGTTTTTGATCTTGCGGCCCATTGATTGCAACGTTCGATTGAATTGGTCGCATGCGTTTGGTGATGTAGGAACAATAACACTAGAATGTGTTCAATGAAGGATTTGTGAATGTCAGGAAGGCATGCACGGAACGTTTCAGCGAAATCATCTTCGCAGATTGATGCGGGAAAGATTTGAAAATGATCCTTGGGTTCGACCAGCATTAGAGATTTTGAGGAGTGAGCGTAGTGAATTCAATTTTCCTGGTATGTATATGACTCAAAACAGCTTCAGACAGTGGCCAGATAAAGTATGTTAGTTTAAGAGTAAACTTATAAAACTCTTGAATCGCAGAATTTTTGAAAGTCTGAATGTGAAGGGTTCAAGGATATAATAGCAGTTTTTCAATTTTTCCTCAGAAAAATTTACTCAACCTTGTTTCTTTGATGCTTATGGGGATATTTTTCTATTTGTTGAAGGAGCAAACCTACTGCGAGGATTTTTACGTTCAGAAGAAGTTTCTTGAACATGTTTATGATATGATTTGGGGACAATGGTAAGATTTGTTCATCTAATTTCTTTATTGAGTATCTTTACTTTACTGTCATTCTATTTTGATTCTTAACTCCTTTTTACGACCACTATTTTTTCAATAGGTGAGGTTGAATAAAATCCATTTATACTATTACTATGAGTACAAAACGTACGGACCAGAAAATAGTTGAAAACTCTGAATCCGAAAAGTTTTTGGAATTGAAGGGAATCTTATTGTATTAATAAAACAAAGTTGTAAACGAAAAATTTGTGGGATTCAAGCAAACTTATGAAGAAAATTTCAAAATATCAAAAGGATACGAAGCATATTCCATAAATGTAGAATAATTGTTAAGTGGCCTCAATGCTATTAAAATTTATCAGTACTAATCTTGCAAAAAGTTGCCGCATATGTTTGTTATTTTCAAATCGTTTTTAAAATGAAAGACTTTGTTGCGTCTATGCTGCAGAATCAAGATATTTTCTTTTCTTTATTAACAATTCTAAGATGAGAAAAACCAACTTTGCTCCTTCTTCGCATGTTTTCTGTCCAATATTTGGTCGATAAAATAGATGTTTTATAAACATCTTAGTTTCTCGCTAATACAACTCATGAATTGTTCTGTAGATGAATGTATCCGAATAAATTCAGTAACTTGAGTAACCGAGACAAAAAAAACGAAATAAAAAGCTCCAACTGGTCTTGTAGTAGAAAATATTTTCTCGATACGGTGTAATACGCTGCAAAACTTAGCTGCTCCTTAAAACTTTGAAATGCGTCTAACTGGATCCTCGTTTACTCAGGGTTTAATCAGAATATTTATAGAAGATATTCCTTTATGTCTTCCGTTTCTAACCACGCAGTAGTAAGATCTGCTTCTAGATCACATTAGACAAGACTCCACAGGATCATGTCCCTGGTTCTCTACTTCAGTTAAACGCTTTAAAGTCATTAATAACCTCAGGCGAAGATTTGTTGCAGACTAGTTCATCTTTGTGTACTCGGCTTAATCCCAAATCATTCCAATAATTTTGATGGCGCTGAAGATAATATAATTTTAGGATGTTATATTTTGAAAAGCGTGCTTGTACCCCAAGCCTTGATATTGGATTTCCAGTTTGCGAGCAACATGCTTAGAACAAAATTCTTAAAAGTAGGTGGCCTTTCAGATTGGTACACTGCGAATGGTTGTAGCCAACAAAATACCGAAGGTAGGATTGAAGCAGGGCGATGGGCTGGCTCCACTGCTATGCTAGAGCTAGGTTCTCTAGAATACGTCATACGGAAACTACCTGTGGATACAAAAGGAACACTACTCTACAAATCGAGCCAACTGGTAGCCTATGCGGATGACATCAATATCCTGTCAAGATCCTTTTCATCTGCCAAGGAACTCCTGCTCAAACTAGACCAAGAAGCGAAGCAGGTGGGGCTGCAAATCAACCAGTCCAAAACAAAAGTTACGATACAAACCAGGAGAAACACCCCCAACCGGCAAAACATAACAATCAACGAATTCAACCTGGAAAATGTGGACGAATTTACATATCTTGGCTCCAAGCTAGTGAAGGATGGTAATGAAACGGCGGAAATAAAGCGTAGAATTCAGCTCGCCTATAAAGCGTTCTACTCAGTTTTGGGTATTCTGAAGGCCAGTTTCATACATAGGAAAACAAAGCTGCAAGTATACAAATCTGTGGTAAGACCTGTGTTATGCTACGGATGTGAGACATGGACGAATCGTGGGAGCAACGCAGGAAGGAGGACAATGGCGAATTAGGTACAACCATGAGTTGTACGAACTCTTCGACAAAGTCTCCACTGTGATAAAACTGCGGAAGCTACAATGGGCTGGCCATGTGCAGCGAATGAATGAAGGTCGGATACCTAGAAAGGTATTTGTCGGTAAAACTGAGGGACGCAGGCCAGTGGGAAAGCCAAGAAAGCGCTGGTCCGACTCTGTAGACGAAGATAGCAGCACGCTACTCGGATCCCGAAATTGGAGGATGCGGTCGATGGATCGAGACAACTGGAGGCGACACCTACGGGAAGCCAAGGTGCGAAATGGGCTGTAGCGCTACAACGACGACGACGAACAAAATACCGGGAACTTATAAATAAACCACACATTTTACATTCAATCATCAAAATTTATTTTGTCGCCTTCAAATTAATCCCCATTAGTGGCTATACACATGTGCCATCGTTTTGTCCATTCTTCAAAACATTTTATGTGAGCACTTTTTGGGATGGCCTTCCATTCACGCGCCGAATTCTGTTTGATGGCTTCAATCGTGAAAAATAACTCGTGAAAAATCCACGAGTTGTTTGCCCATTATTCTGGCCATTTCTTCCGAACTCGTTCACGTAAACGCGTAGTACGCTCAAATAAAACTCGATATTCACCGTCTGATCCTGTAGATTCATGGTGAACCAGACTACGAATATCGAAGAAAACAATCATCATCACCTTGATTTTTGACTGACTCTGACGTGCTTTTTTCGGTTTCAACTCATTTTAAACGCGCTATTTGGAAGCCTGTGAGAGTGTCAAATTTATACACCCATATCTCATCACTAGTTATGATCCACTCCATGAATGTTGAATTGGAACTCGAGCGTTCAAGCATGTCCAAAGAGACTTCAAAGGAATGTTTATGAAGAAAATTGAGCTCTTTTGGAACAAGCCGTGCAGCGACGCGTCTCATGCCCAAATGCTCAATCAAAATGGTGCGAAACTACTCGTGAGAGATGTTGAGGATGGTATCTGTCTCTATTAAGCTCTAATCTTGGCATAAAAATGAAAATGCCAGTCCTACCAACCTAAGAAAAAAAAACTCCAAATCCATTCAGCGCGGGCGTTTCAGATAACAAATTTCCAGTTCTTTTTTGACAGAAGGTGTATTTCCTGATATGTTACCGCCAAGCGTAATCATGATGCGATCATTTATGGCCTACATTTCAGGCATATACCATTGCTCTTTGGCTGGAAATGGTCGAGTTGGCATTCTCTTAATTTTTTCTCGGGTAAATGTTCTGAAAATTCATTTGCTGCATCTGCAATTCGTGTATTAAGAGTGATTCGAATGTTGTGTAAAACAAAAACGCTCGAACCATCCAGCGTTACATTAGTTCCGAGGACGACCTTCTAAAGTAGATTAGATGATGACGAAACTTATTAAAATACGATTTTGCTCGATCCAATGGAACATTTTCATCATATTGAATATTGAACCTAAGTAAGCCTTAGCAGAAATAGTCCCTTCCAATACGATTGCATCTTTTGTGTTTTCTGGGTTTGTGATTTCTGGGTACTGCGTTCCGGCTTTCTGACGAATAATTTTCAGTTTTCTCTCGAAAGTTGTACTTTATTTTCACCGAATCTGGTCTGTTTTTCACTATCATACTGAAGGTAAAGAAAAAAATTTTACTCTTAAAAAAACTCAGTAGTCAGTACACTCAAGTCGGGGTTCAATATCTCTTTAAAATAATCGGATGTTAGGAAACTCGAGTAAACTGCAGTAGGAGTTCCAACCCGAAGTAATATTTGAACAGGTTTAAGCGGGGCCTCATTGGACATTGAGAAAAGTTTTGCATGACAGTGAAATCCTGAGATCCGGGGCAGTGATGACAGGCCTCAAGTGCAATAAGTTTTCTTTACTTCGATTTCCGGAAAAAGGGAATAATGTTAGTAGTCCTTTGATGGCTTCTTTTCACATATTATTCAATACGAAGCCACTGAAATTAGTTCCCGCTGATGTATTTCTAACACGTGATTTCAGTCGCTAGTTTCCTTGCCTTGAAGGGTATTATGAACGTAGTGTATGAAACTATGATTACCGGCAAGACAAATCCACAGCTTTTCCAACGAATCCTATTTTCAGTCTTTATTATTTGATCGTTGGAGCTGTCTTGAAGCAAATGAAGCCTTAAATTGGAGCCAGCTTGGGACTGGTTTTCCAGTTTTTGAATGGAGCAATCAGTTTTCAACCGTCACTTTTTATAAGGAAATGTACCGCAATTGTTCCAAAACTAACCCAATTAAAAAGCCGAAATCGCCGAAAAATTATGCTGATAAAGAATTATTGGTTGTCATTTTGCGCATCCAAACATTTTTTTCTATATCGAAGCCTAGCGCTATTTAATGTAATATAATATACACAAAAAGCTTTTAATTATGAGTTAAATCGAACTGGCGATCAAACACCATTTGCGAAACTTTATACTGACATTGGTTAGACATTGTAGTCAATGTTCACTCACAGGGCACAAGACACAACAAACTTGACGTGAAACCTTTGTTTGAAGAATTGCTTGAAATTTATATTGGGGACAGATATTTAAATAAATGACAAGCCCCGACTGAAATATGACTTCAAATGGCCTACTTATGGCATTGCTCAAAAACTGTGCGAATCCTTCCCAAAGCAACGAACCAGTCCTTGGTGATTTGAATGACGAAATTGGGAATGAACAATCTCTGTGAGGAACTTTGGTGATAAAATGCTGATCTTGACGAAATGGTCCTTCAGTTTGTTCGATACAAAATCTCAATATCAACTGCTGAGGATGGTCTGCAGATGCCAAACGTGCAAGAAAAATGGGATAAAGGCTAGTTTCGAGCCGCAAAGGCAAAGTATGTAAAACTCATCTTGAAAAGCTTGACGGATTATGTCGAAAATAATGACATCCTCCCTACCTTCCAGTTTGGATTCAGACATGGTTACTCCACAGAACAGCAACTACTATGTGTCTACAATGACATCAAAGCATCACTCATTAGAAAACAATCGAATATTGCAAAGGCGTCCGAAACCGTCTGCGATAATGGGCTAATACATAAACGCAAAGAGTGTAGTACTCCTCTCACTTACCTGCAGCAATATTTACCTGTAGTAATTAATCGCATCCTTCCTGAGTGACAGAACATACCACGTGAAAGTTTGGGGTGTAACATACACTTCCAAAACCGCTCCTGCGGGTGTTCCACAATGGTCTTGTCTGAGTCCGGCACTTTACAATATATACACGTCTGACATTCCTATAAGCCAAAACTGCCAATAAGCGGCTTTTGTGGACCATATTTGTCTCCACCCCTCCTGCAACGATCCCAACGTGATCATCTCCAATCTAGGAGGAATGCTGGAAAAAATCTACCAATTTTTCTACTGATGGAAAATCAAAATCAATGTCAACAAGACCGCGGCAATATTTTTCAGTAGAAAACGAAAGCCCGCCATGCTGCCAAACAGATCCATAAACATTTTAGGCCAAATGATTCACTGGTCCGAAGTCCTGGACTTACGAGTATTTGGGTCCAAAACTTGACCGGAAACTTACATCTAAAAATCACATCGAGCACATCAGTTCTAAGGCATTCAAGTCGGTTCTGATTCTATATCCATTGCTTAATCGAAAGTCGTATATGAGTCTGCGGAATGGAACCCTCATTCTCAAAATGAGCATTCAACCCATAATAGCTTACGGAGCTCCAACTTGGAACCAATGTGCTTAATATCTTAAAGCTAAGCTTCAAGTCACCCAAAGTCGTTATTTAAAAATGACCCTAAACAACCCTTTCTTGTACTCCCCTAGATTACTTCACCAAATAGCTTATATTACCGCTATCAGCAAGCTTGCGGAGTTGCGTAGAGCTATTCTGCTCAAAAAAGTTAAATACTCCCCAAATCCTCTCATCAAATCTCTTAGTGATACGTAAAACCAAGACCAAGTATCCTCAGCCATGAATCTGCTTAGAGAAGTTAGATAATATTTTAGATAATAATTATTATAAGCAAAATTAGTTAGCCTAGTAGAGGTTTTTGTATAATTTTCCTCTCGATCTAGTTACTAGTACCCTTCCTCAGATAACATATCATGAACTTATTATAAGATTTTCATGTTAACATAGTTGTTAACTAGATAGAGAAACTCCAACCAACTTCGAAATGATGATTCAAAGCATGACAATTGAAGTAAACTGGAAATCAGAAGCGTTCATAATTTTGGAGCTGCAAAGACTCAAGTTGGAAGCCTATTTACATCAATTTCTGAAGGAAGATTCATCCAAGCTTGTTCATAAATATTTTATATAGATACAGATATCGAAAAACGAGAAACATCCTCAAAATTTTATTGGCTTCATGGACGAAAGCTGCGTAAAATCAAATCGATTTTTAATTATCAGAAGGTGATCAAAAAACGGCGTCTGTTGAAGTTTGGACCTCGTGCAGCCTATGGCTCTTGGTGGGATAAGGAATCTTGACGATAGTAGGAGTTAAGTTCAAGCAGAAGAAAAATGAACACCATGCTAATTGTAATTCCTCTTTTGTTTCGATGACGAGGACAATTATTATTTTTTATTTTTATAAAAGTGTGACCTTTCGCTAAAATTTAGTTGAAATTAAAATTAATTTAGTAGAAGTTTCCTTTTGCACCAATATCATCATTACAAACCGATGGTCGTCTGCTTAAAACAAATAAACGGATAACTAGGAAGAACACAGAATTATTATTCATTTCATTAAGTCAAATAAATTAAAATAAATAAGATAAATAACTAAAACAAAATAAAAATATAAATACAATTAATTTTGGTCGAAATTTTTTTCTACCAAGTGGATAGAAATAATCGTGAAATAAATCAGAAAGAAATCAGAAATCAGAAATTCAAAAATTCAATTTAATATCCTTCCATCGTTATAACCTTTACTATACTCGGTAGTTTTGTGCAGGACGTTATACCAACGTTTTATCTTATGTTTGTTAGAAAATCTGATTTTCTTCCTTCGTTAATTTCAATGCTCACCAGAAATAATGTAGTCAAAAGTTGAAAAATGTCACCACCATTTGCCACCCGCAACAGATAAAAAGCATTTTTGGTAGATTCTCCTCATTAGATTTTTATCGTTTCGGGATGGACCACTCACAGTAGGAATTCACAATTTCTACGAATAGACATGTTGAAGTTTCTCAAATTATTTTTTAAGTGTCGAATATATTTAGTGAATGGCTGTGGGCAATCACCCAATTTATTTTGAAAAAACCAAAAATTGGACTCAAAACATATTGAGTGACGCCACCAACTTATTCGAAGGTAGGCTATAAATTGTGTATTGAACTCTTCAAAAGCAGTTTTATTTGATGTAATGTTGTATCTTAACAATAACGTACGAGTTAATGATGTGTGTATAAAATTTCAACAGAAATTTAATTTTTCTGACTGTTAAAATTGATTTATCGAACATAAAATTTATTAAAAGGTGAATCAATTGATTAGACAATCGTTAATATTTGTGGGTTTAAATTGATTTTGAAAGACTTGTAAGCGATATAAAATGAACGATAAATAAATATCCAGCGAGTGATCGGAGTAATAGTTAGCGTTGCATTTGGGTCCTGCATGATAACAATTACAAGCAGTTGATTCAATTTTCGTAGTAGCCGACGACCAATTTTGTTCAACGTGGAAATCATTTTCGGATGCTTCCTAATATCTCATAAAATGTTTGGCCTAGCAATTAAAATTCTAATCATCCGAATAAAATATATTGAAATAAAGCACAAATTTCCCATTCATCATTGGCCATATATCATGCACATTATACATATGCAGGTAAATGCAAAAAGACTCAAGTGTAATTTCGGAGCAGAAAACAATGCAACGGCAACAGCTCTGAATAGGCGACTATTTCAAACAAAACGTATGTTGTGAAAAGGAAAGCGTACTTTTATGTAGATGAATGTATCTTTTCATACCTGCCGCAGGATTACGATGCGGCATGCTAATAATTTTTGACTTCATATCCGCACGCTAGCCAAGTAAATAGCAGTGGGAACGCTTTAACACTTCTGAGAGAAAGTACTCTGCCATATTATGCTCTGAAAATTATTCATTGGTCCTCTAACATCCCAGACTTTAAGGATTTACATTGAATTTGTCGTTTGTGCTTTTGGTTTAACAAGCACAGAAGAGAAATAAAAACCAAAGCATCAGAAAACAAAAAATTTGAAATGTACAAAATGATGCTACTAACAATTGCAATGCTGCTATGCATGCACTTTTCGAGGGAAATGATTCTTTTAAAGGATTCATTGGCTTCAATAGAAGTCTTCCTGCCCAATTTTGATGGGATTCTAACTTCAGAAAATCAGGAGTGGTGCGTTCAAAATCGCAACAGAAGGCTAAAGAGAAGTCCGAGCGCGTGGCTCTGAAACAGACGCACGAAAAGCCCCAACGCGCAAAGCACATCGTGGTGCCTAAAGAGATCAGACATAAGTAGCGTAGGCTGCTCTACTAACGGGGGGCCTTACGCCGAGGTACTCAAGGAGATCAGGCAAAATGTAGAACCCGAAAAAAACGGTGTCTGGAGACGAACAGTAAGAGTGACCAAAAAAGGCGGCCGTCAAGGATCTCCTTGGCTTTAAGGCTAGTATCTTGACATTACAGCCAAAGGCCTTTCTAGAAATAAGAGACCTTCACTGTGTTGTGAATGCCAAAGGAGTAGGTGAGTCCATTAGGCAAACTCTACCTACGAATCTCTTCCTGACGTCTACGAATCCTAGAGAACAAAGGGTCGAAATAATCGAAATCCCAGAGAAAAAGCTTGGCAACTCCTCGCCAAGGAGGAAATTCAAATCGGCTGAACTGTGTGCAGGATACGTTTGAAGGTAGTCCTAGCTCGACGCTATTAGCGTCTTCGCTTCGAACACATTGCCTTAAACTGCAACGGGCCATATCGAAGCAAACTATGCTAGCAGTATGGCTAGGAGAAAACTTGTCATAATGAACGTTGGGAACACACCAACTTTTCGACGGGGAGGCTGCTTGGGAACTATGTCGGATTTGTCATTTGCTTCGGAGTGCTTAGAGCCCAGGATATACAAATGGAAAGTACTTCAGGACTATTCGGCGAGCGATCATCAGTATATTGCTTCAGAAGTCGGTAAACGTAATACTCGACGCGTAGCAACCCAACATTCAACTGTAGGTTGGAATATTTCTAAAATAGATGACTAGGGTAGGTATAGAATAGAATAGAATAGGGTATAGAATAGGGTCGACGCGTCCGCCGCAGTTTTTATGCGCGGTGAAACTATGACGGCAATGGGGGGAGTCTCAGCTGGAAACATAGTGAATTGCACCAAGAGGCTCTTCAAGATTTCGTCGGACTGCTCTTTGCTCAGGCGATGGCCTCGACACGATAAGTGTATTGGTGATCGTCAGAAATGGCTCGAAAACGAAAAGCATGTCCCAGACTTCACCGCGAAGCTCAATGTTCTAGAGATCGAGAGAAGTCACATTCCTGAACGCTAGAATACAGGTCGGCTAGAAAACCCCTTGGTAGGCTAACAAAAGCAAGGCTCACTGCTAGCATTGAGGACATCGACAGGGACCTGTGGGGTCTGGGTTACAAGTGCCATTTAGCTGAATGGTGCGGTGAAAGCTTCAAAAAAGCAAAAGCCAACGGGCCAGGTGGTATTCCAGAGGAATTGGCACAGTTTGCAAATCAACTTTGCCCTGACAAGCTGCTCATCACTTTCAACGCTTGCCTGCTGCAGGTCGTGTTTCCAAATTGCTGGAAGGCTTGCTCTGATCTGCAAGGGAAACGGTAACCCAGAGCAAACATTTTCATTTCGCCGCCGATGTATGTTGAATCCCGCGGGGAACGTCCCCGAGGGGCCAATCGGAGAGAGACTTGGGGAGGTCAACCGAACTGCTGGGAATCTATCTCCTCAACAGTATGGCTACAGGGCTGGCCGATCCACGATCAGCGCAATAGCAGAGGTGGTGAATGCGGTCCAGCGGGAAGAAACCCATAATCACTTCTGGAGGCGCATAGTATTGCTCATAACGCTCCATGTGAAGAATCGCTTAAATGCTGCTAAATGGACATATATTCTTGGTGCTCTGGAATATTTCAGGCTGCCGAAGTATCTGACGTGGACATTGAAGGACTATCCAAAAATCGGAAGCTCGACTATGACACATTGGGAGCCCGATGAAGAATGGTTGTGATATATCGCAATGTCGCTGAATCGGCAGTGCTGGTTAACTCCAGAACAGTCCCTATTATGTTTCTTGCAGAAGAGCGGAAACGTATGTACTTATCTCGGAGGTCAGTAAGAGAAGCCATCCGCGGAAAGAAAAGGAGAAAGATCCCACCTTGGTGGCAGCAATCATGGGTAAACGAAACGCGAGGCAGGTGGACTACACCGGGCCGTTGTTCTACGGAATGCGTGGTGAGACTGACTATTACCTGACACAACTACTCAGTGGCCACGGGTATTTTCAGTTTTATCTGTATAAGGTGGGAGCGTCATCGTCCCCAGCTTGCTTTTTCTGCCCGGAGATGAGAAACGACGCCTGCCACACATTCTCTGCGTGTGCGAGATGGACAAGACTCCGTTCAAACCTCTCGGACAAAAAAGGTGTGCTCTCTCCAGAAACCGTAACGGGATAAATGCTGCAATAAGAAGACAATTGGAATTGTGTGTCACATTACAGACGGACAGATCTTCTTAAAAAGAAGGGCATCATGGATCGCTTGGAGGCGCAGAGGGAAGAGTAATCTCTCTGACAGCAATCTTCTTCCTTCACATCCAGCCGTGCCGAAAGAGGGATTTCCCTTAATATGAAGGCACCGATATGCGAAGATTAATGAGGCCTATTCCGAAGTAATGTGACAAGCAGTTCCAAGCTAAGTGCTCGTAATGACAGGGGAGGTGTTTAGTTGGTACTCGGTTGTAACTGGGAGACCGACACTCAGGGCGTAAATAGCCTTGAGCCAATAGACTCCCCAACTATAGAAAATATATAAGTACACACCTTCAACAATTAGACGTCTGGTGTTAGCTTGTAATAAGTATCCTTGGAAAGTTATTGTAATATCAGAAAATAATTGACACTAAAGCTGGGACCAACTCACTCCCAAAATAATTTCTAAACATAGCAGTTTCGAATGGAAAATCAACAAATAAAGGATACTAAAGCATTCATTCATGGAATTCATGAGAAAAAAATGTTTATTATAGTTTCATTGCATTATTTATTAGTAGATCTTTATTTATCGATATTTATATAAAGATTTATAAATAAAAATTCATAATTTCGGTGGATGTGTGTATATATATGAATATAAAATAACTAAGTGTATATCAGCCCATCACGATTGAATATTTTTAGGACTCCATAACCGAACTGGAGCCATTCTGATCCCCAGCGCCGTTGCCGGAAGCACTAACTAGGAGACAGTGGGGTTTTTTTCCATACTTCTGATATCAGCATGATGCGAATTTTATTATTATTTGCCCGGAACAATCATTGTACTTCAGAAAGTATGTTTAACTTTTGTAATTTGAAGGTGTGCACTTTGAAAATTTGTTGTCCGAGTCTATCTAGCACGCCTTTGTGAGTTGCCTTGATCTGGCACAGTCAGGACCATTTGAATTCTGTGGCATTTTTGAAAGCGTATTTATTAGATTGTCTCTAATATCAATGAAACCAATATTTGGATCATCATGGATAAAGAAATATCTAGCAATGGTACCGACAGGGTACCGACAGGGAAATTTTTGAAGTCAGGAATAATGTGATATAATTTCATCGCATTTGTCTACGCCAGACATATTTGCGTTGTTATTAGCACTCTCTGTCGGGGGTTTCTTTGAAATACCACATATATTCTGTACGTCAATTGTTTTGGGATAGTTTTCCGATGTCATAAAAAGTGAGTTCCACTTGTATTTCTACTTACTAGTATAGATTTTGCGCTGTCTCCTTCATATATGCTCTCCTCTTTTCAATTGTTTTTTGCATTACGACTATTGGATTCATTTTGCGATTGGTACGTAAGGTTCCAGTTGCATGAGTTGTCAAGCTAAGTGACCGATTGCTCAGTCAGATACTATTATAGTAGTTGTTCATAATTAACGAATGACTCTTCAATATGTATGGTACCATTAGTCCCATAACAACCGAATCCACTACAAATCGGTAAGGTACCTCCTTTTTTACTTTATCTTTGTATATATCCAGATTGATCGCACAGTCATTATGTGTACAAAGCTCATAGCATTTAATGGCCACTTAATTTTCTTTGATTTTATAAATTGCCGAAAATTTAGTCTTGGCAGCGTCATAGATTCATTTAACGATAAATTTCTTCCAGGTTTTTTATGCGGTTTGAAATGAACTATTTACGAGCTTCAGAAGCTCGGAAATCTTAGATAGTCTGTCATTATTTGTTACGGATTCACAGTTCAAGCAACACAATATCTGTTCAAGCCTGCGCCCTGTCATTGATTGGTCGAAAATTGGACGATAATATATAAGATAATGTAAGAAAGTGTTAAGCCTGTTTAAACAAATTGTAGGTGTCTTTATTTGAAACTATCACAAATAAAGGCCCAAAAATAATTTCATTTCCTAAAAGCTTGTTCCTTTGAAACTGGAGCGACTCGAGACTCGATAGAGACAGCAGATTTTTCCCAGTTTCATTTGTGAAACAACAATTAAATTCATTATTTCCGTAGACCAAATTTTATTGAAAATCCTTTTGGGAGTTTTACAGTTCTACACATTATAAGCTACATCAATTAAACACCAACCTAAATGAAAGTCATGTATTTCTGCAGTATCTTCCTGCCGAAAGGTAGTCGTCTCATCTAACCCATTTGAATTATTTATGTTCTTAGAATCAGCGGATTCAGAGGACAGAAAATGATCTTGATACACCCATTTTGTTTGACAAAAATGTGCTAGGGGTACTCTCTTGAGTTTACGCTGATTTGTCCATATCATATGACAAATCCATCTAATTCGCTGATTTAATTTTCAATTAACTCTGTTATATACTTGTCTGTATTTTGATTTGAATTTGAAAAATAAAATAATCTCAAAATTCGCGTACATTTCTTAGGTGAATTCATTTTTGTTCAAGAAATTTATATGATAATCTCAAAAAACTGATGTTTTGTCTTTGATCTCAAATATCGATCTGAAGCAGATTACGAAATTTCTAAGCATTTCGAATGCACATTGCGGCAAGAAACGGTAATTATCAGTAAAAAATTAAAACAATAGAGTCTGCTCTCTCTTCGTGAAATATGAAAGTAACGGTAAGTATCAGAATAAATTTGCAGTTATAAAGTCTGCCCTGTCTCTCTCTTTCAGAAGTCTACGAAATATAACTACTATAGTGGAACGGAGCATCACACCGAAGATGGCGCACCCCCAAAACGCGTCTGTGGACGAAACAAAGAGGACAAAAAAGTTATTGCGATAGCATTTTCGTCAAGTATTACAAGTAGTATGTCAAGCACCTAACGAATTAGTTGATCAGTACTTTGAAATATATATTAATTAAAAAAAACTTAAGTTTGAATAAAATTAAATGATTGAAAATTAGCATCAAAATTTGAATACTATACCATTCATGTCATTTTGCATCACTACAAAAATTAATGCTGTAGCATTCATGTCCGCGAACGCGTTGACAAACATTAATCAACAAACGTTTTAATTTATTCATAAAAATTAACAAATTTAAACTTATTTCAACATTCTACTGTATATTTTTTTAAGTTCCGTCCTTAATCCTTGACTACCATGACAACCTACAAGACGCAACGATCAACGGTTATTGCACAAAAACAATATCGCACTAGAATTGCTAGTTTAACTAATGCTTTAGTTATCCAGTTTTCTAAGCGACCACTGCACAATAAAAAAAAACTAATAAACAAGAACAAATAAATCCAATTAATTCCAGCACGCAGTGTGCGTGCATAAATTTTTCGCAATCATATGTAATTCGTTATTTTATTTAAAAATGGGGAGCTCGCAATGATGGAACATGGATGGCTATTGTTGTTTCCGGGAACGGGATGTGTTCATGGGAGACATATAAGTCGCATATGTGCAAAATGCAATGGTACACGCACGAGTGCGACCACGAATGAGTGCATCTCGTGTGAGACGATGCTAACCAACCTGGATGTACACCTGAGAGCCTTTAATACGCCATTTCACTGCATGCCGACTTACGTATCACAAAAGGTGCATTGCGTAGTTGTGTTTGTTTTGTTGTAAATTTCATTTTTTTATGTTGTTCCTTATTCTCTCGGTTCCCGGTGTTTTCTTGATTTCATAAGAACAGTGAACCAAGTGTAAGGAGGAGCATCGGGACTTCTTAGGTAATCTAATGAACACGTACAACGGGAATGCATTCACTCAGAAATGATATGACGCGACGGAGTCATGTTCAACCCCCTATGCACCGGTTGCATTTGCATTGTATTGTCCAAGTGCATATGTGACGGGGACCCCTGCGTGAAAAAAGAGACGTAACGTCATCATCCACTGGTGCGGCCCTTGCACATATTCCATTGAAATACCGCATGCACATGGGCTCGTTAGGCAGATTTTAGGCGTCCACCTCTTCCGGCGGCTTTGTTTGTTTGGCTTCGCCAAAGCATGGTGGTACTCACCAGGTACACTCCATACGTAACTGGCTACGTATGGAGACAATGAAGGGTTCAATGGCAAAGAGAGCGGCGAAATCCAGAGGGTTCCAATGCGAGGGTAATCAACGAAATGCGAATGGGAACGGGTTTGCATTGAAAATGTTCGGGGCGGTGCTTGCAATGGGAGTGATGTGGTAACATGATCCCCTAAGCGGAACGACACAATGTCGGTGACGACAATTCATGGATGACAACAACTAAGGCGATTATTATCAGCTTGAAATTTCCCAGACGCATTGCAAAAAAGGCCTCCTCGGAGAATGTATCTTAAAATAACGTTACAAGTAATTAGAGGATAGGGAGGCTGTTGATGCATTTCATAGTATGTTTGCTGCGAAAATTCATTTAATGCATGGAAATGTTCGCCATATGCGTTATTTACAGCCTCAATCATGCGTTGCAAATAAAATGGAAGCCATTTTATGAGCGCTCATAAAAACCATAATTTATGTCGCCGGGAACTGTAGAACACCGTCCATACTACGGATGCAAAGGAATTGTCTGTTTTGCCGCGAATAAGGTGGACAGTGAAATAAAATTCATTTAAACAAACCCAATGAATCATATGTTAATAACTTGTTAAAGCCTTACGGCTTCGCTATTTACAACCCAGCCTATTGCATTTTCATGTCGAATCATCGATTTGTCTCAAGGACTAACAGAGATAAGCATATATTAATGCTTGCAACTCAAATAATGCCTTCCGTTCGCCATCGCTACTGTTGAGCACATTCGGGAGCTAGGGCACCAACTTAGCATCCTTTCCACTGTAAATAGACTAAATTTGCAATCCACAGACATCCTCTCATTAACTCCGCGTTCTTTAGGCATGAGTTCATTGTACTTTCGAAGATCCTTCATTTGTACACGTCAAGGATTTTCCAGTTGAAATGTCTCCCTCTCGTCTGAATTCTGTACCGAAGCGTGACCATAGCTTTTAGGGACTTTCAGCAGAAGTGAAGATTTCGTTAGCCGAAAATTGTACTCTACCGATCAAAGTACATGAGTTTTGCACTTTGACAAATACTTGGGCCACAGTTAAAAGAGGAAAGCGTGCTCAAGTCATATCTTGATTTTTGTTTTTCCGCCGGTTTTTTTTCCGGTGCAGAATGCGAAGTTTTTCTCTCTCCTTTTTGCATTGGCCGCTGCTGGGTCTTTTAGTACGATGAGTTTTCTCGTCAGAAGTTCGGATTTTATTTTTTCTTTCATCAAACAGAGGAAAATGAAGAAATAACAAAAGTTATGGAAAGGGCAAAGTTTAAAAACTTTAAGACGCAACGGACATTATGGATTGCTTTTGGTATTAAAAGTTCGGTGGAGCCTTTTTTTCTAAAGTTTTCTGCTTTCGTTCGTTGAAAAGAAAAACAATCGAGTCTTTTGAACTTTTAATTGCTCATACTTTGTGTAATTTTTTAAAACAGACTTCTTCATTCTGATTATTTTTCATTCGACATGTTGAACCGAAAATCAAAGAAAAGTTGTTTTGATTTTACTTGGCTCATTTGAAGACATTGAGGCGATTTCAAATTAACATTCATGCGGCGAACAACAATGATGTTATTGATAGATGATGGATGGAAATTTCGAATTTTGGAAAATTATAGCATTTATTTTCGCCGAATCACTGCGGACTTCAATTTAGCCATAGCTCTGCTTTCTAGACTTTTGTGTCTGTTTTAAGGCATAATTGAGCAAAGGAAGCGCTGACATCATTTTTTCACTGATTTTACTTTTTAACTAGATTGGAGACTTTCAATCTTTGTAATACTCAAATGTTCATGCAATATGTATGGAATGCATTAAATATGTGTTTAAAATTTCCTTTTTTAACTATGAAGCTGAAATTTTTTGCCTTGCTTTTAAAAATTTCCAAAATTTAGAAACGAATTGTTTGCTTTTGTTAAAGAGAATAACTTTTAGTGACATTGGTATAATTAGCATTTAAGAGATCAGTATAATCATGTCTATGAATTTACGGACGTCTTGACTGTACTGATACATTGTAATCAATATAAGACTCCAGCGTTACAGACATTTTAATTGGACCAAAACTAACTAAAAAACTTTTGTTGAACAAAACAAAAATTTAAACTCTCATATTTTCCTATCTTTTGAAAACATGCAATTGATTTAACCATTCCAAAATCTAGGGAAGATCCAACCTAGCCCTGAAACTAAATAAAATAACTAGCCCTAAATACTGCGCCCATCCCAAACCCCCCACCCATCAATGAAAAATCATCCTTTTGCATGATGGCACAAGGTACAGAGGAACGTTTTGATTGTTACTGTCACAAAGGTCGTCTCTAAAAAAATAATTCGATACAACATTCCACTGGTAAATCTGATCAAGTCTTTCCTTAAAGATAAGATATTCCAACCGGAATTTAGATGGAGCTCCTGCTCAACCAAAAATATATTTGCTGGCGTTCCTCAAGGTTCTTGTCTGGACCCCATATTATTTAATATTTACACTTCTGATATTTGTACCGATCAGAACTGTCAAATGGTAATGTTTGCTGACGGCATGTTCTTAAACAAATCTAGCGTCGATCCCAACAAAAATTTTCGAAATTTGCAGCTAACGTCAGAAAAACTATTTAGAAAACGCCTTTTTCCATGAGTGGAAAGTTAAAATAAACGTTTGCGACATCAAATGCATGCATTTCAGGAGAAAACAAAAAAAATTCTCTTTGCAAGGATCATTCCTCTTAATTTGAAAAAACTCTTGTGGTCGGAAGAACTACCATACCTTGGACTGAAATACTTGGACTAGTCATAAAATCATGGACTACTATTAGCAAATAGCGAATTTACATTTTCAAATTTTTGTAACATTTATGTGTAAGTACAGGGAGTGGCTAGCGTTATAATTTAAGATTTGCTTCCGCTAGGAAAGCACCGAAGTTGGTATGTAAATTGCGATCATTTTTGAGGATTAAGCCCTTAATAATTGTACTGCACCCTTATCCCTTCAAACTTAGTGCATTGAAACAATTGGTGATCTATTGTGTCTGTTGTGTTACATAGTGCGCTCAAGTCTTTTGTGCTTTTTTTGATTTTGTAGAGGCGGAGTTTACTGTATGTTCTGTTCGTTAAAATTCTGTTAATGGTTTTTATGCGTTTAGAGGATATGTCACTGCTGTGGAATCAAGGTTTCCCATCGCTATTAAGGTCGTGTGCATCTTTTCAGATGCATGGGGAATAACTTGAACTTTTCTCCCTCATTCTGACTTTCCCGCTGAAAGTCCAAATGAGGGAGAAGAAAAGTCAAATGTTCAAAAAAAAAGTCAAATGTTCTTCAATTTCTTCCCTAATTAGGGCCACTATTTCGTGGACCTCCGTGTACCTGTGGCTCATTAGACCTTCTATTGCTTGCCGATCTGCTTTTTCTAGAGGTTCGGTGCCCACGTGCCCTGGGGTCGATATGAAACTAAAGATTCTCTCCGGGTTTTGGTTGATGATGCTCCATATTTCGTACGTTATTTTTCTTTCTTCTGGATTGTGTTCGAGGCTTTTAATTGCATTATTGGAATCGGTGAAGACTATTATTTTATTATGGTCCTGGAAATTGCTATTTCTATGTGGGGTATTTAGTATTGCGTTTAGTTCGCCTTCTGTTGTTGTTGTGCTTGAATCTTGAAGACTCGAATCGTAGGTGACCTTACTATTTAGGTCGATAAACCCTACACCAATGCCAAAGAGATTTTTGGCTGCATCTGTCACCAGTACCAAGGCTTTTTGTTGCAAGAGTTTATCGGTGTGTTTTGAAAATGTTGTTGAGCTCTTACAGCTGTTTGGTGATAGGGAAAGTTCTCCGCAAAGGGTGTGTTGAATCAATTCTTTGGTTTATTGGTGCGGTCCGTGGGGTTTAGTTTCCTGACATGGTGATTGTATTTGTTGAGAACATGGTTCTAGCTACTTTTAAAATTCACATCCTGCTCTGTCCATGTGGGTTTGAGACTGTGATTGATGATTTGCTTTCCTACTTCTTTGGCTGTAAATAATTCTGCTCTATCCTTCGACTGGAGTTCTGTAGCGATATTGAATGCATAAAGGTTGGGAGTACTGGATGGCAGTCCTAAACAGTGTTTAAGGATCTTGGCTTTGAGTTTGTCCATGCTGTTGAAGAGATATGTAGGTAGATGTGCAAGGTTGGATATTCCATACTCTATTTTGGGTCTAACCAGAGATTTGTAAAGGTTCAAAGCCAAGGCAGGGCTGAAAGGATTTGTGGGTTTATTTAGGTATCTTATGATTTTGCCAGTGTTATATGGAGTGTGTATGTGTTCATCACGTCTCTTGAAACGTGCTCCATTTGATATTAATGTGACTATGTTTTAAATTGAAAACTGGACTTTTATTGCAATGAACGTTTATCTTTTGGATTTCATCCGGGTTGAAAGTAATTTCAAGTTATCGCTAATAGTGGAGAAAATGTTGAGTTTATCTTGTAGTAAGTAAGTGGTCTGATTGGTATTTGTGCCCTTGACCAGAATCAAAAAGTCATCCGCGTATTGTAGTAACGTTGTATTGGAATCCGAGATGGCGTGAAGTCTAGCAGTGTAGATGTTGAACATGAGTGGACTTAGAACGTCACCTTGCGGTAGTCCGTTGGTGATTGTGGTGTAGGTATGATTAATGTGGAGTGTTTTTTTCCTGAAAAGGTTTATAACCCACTGAATGAATGTTTTTGGAATATTGAGATCTGATAGTAGTAGACCTAGATTTTAGAGGTCGACTTTCTCATAGGCGTTTGAGAAGTCTATGACGAATGCAGTTTTGGCGGGATAGGTGGCTTTATCCTCTAATTTCTAATTTCTCTAAAAGGGTGTTGAAACATGATGTGGACGACCTGTTTTTGGTGTAGGCGAAGGTTAGAATTAGGAGTGCATTTGTGACCTGTCAATGTGTTTTTATTCTATTTTTAATTAGTTTATTGATAATTTTGACGGGTACACTGAGTAATGAGATAGGTCTGTAGTTGTTTAAGTCATCGAAATTTCTATTCGGTTTCGGAATTGGGACTACCCTTATGTGCCTACCAGATCCCGGTATTGTACAATAACTAACGGCGTTATTAATTGCTTGGAGTAAACTGTTTGGATTTAGGGTGAAAAGGACCCTTACTAAATCAGAGTTGATTTTGTCTAACCCTGGGGCTGTAGATTTTCGTTTAACGTTTAGTATTCTACTGAATTCTTTATGATCGAAGTCTGGTGGATTCTTCGTTGGCGTGAAAAAAAGCATATATGGATGTTGTTTGGGTGGTGTTTCATGTTAATGAGGTTCAGGAAAGCTTTTGCTTGATCTTCGTTGATGACGTTAAGAATGGGGGAGGGGGTTTGTTTTTCGTGATGCAATTTATGAATTTCCAGGAATTCACAATATTGTTACTAATCTCTTCCAGTTCTTCCTTCCAACTATTTATTTTGGCTTCTTGTGTTTTCTTCCGCCAGGTTTCCCTAGCCTCACACAAAGTGGTCCAGTTTGCGGCGGACTTCAACCTGTTAAATTTTAGCCGTGCATTCTTTATTTATTATTACTATTATATTATTTGATTTCTTTTCATGTTAGTGATGGTAATGCCTGGTACTGACTGCAGCATCTTTCCATTCTAATTTGGTGTTCTGTGGGTGTAGATACCTGTGTTCAATATCTTGAGGTTTTGTTCTGTTAACCATTCCTTTTGGATTTTCCCTTCTGCATTGTTGGGATCATCCCCCCACAAATCGCTCCACGTATTGACGTCACCCCTTATCAGGATCGTCGTTGTAGCGCTACAGCCCATTTCGGGCCTTGGCTTCCCGTAGGTGTCGCCTCCAGTTGTCTCGGTCCATCGACCGCATCCTCCAATTTCGGGATCCGAGTAGCGTGCTGCTATCTTCGTCTACAGAGTCGGACCAGCGCTTTCTTGGCTTTCCCACTGGCCTGCGTCCCTCAGTTTTTCCGACAAATACCTTTCTAGGTATCCGACCTTCATTCATTCGCTGCACATGGCCAGCCCATTGTAGCTTCCGCAGTTTTATCACAGTGGAGACTTCGTCGAAGAGTTCGTACAACTCATGGTTGAACCTAATTCACCATTGTCCTCCTTCCTGCGTTGCTCCCACGATTGTCTTAGGACCCTCCTTTCGAAAGCGTTTAGTATGTTTGCGGAAGCTTGAGTGAGGGTCCATGTCTCACATCCGTGGCACAACACAGGTCTTACCATAGATTTGTATACTTGCAGCTTTTTTTTCCTATGTATGAAGCTGGCCTTCAGAATACCCAAAACTGAGTAGAACACTTTATAGGCGAGCTGAATTCTACGCTTTATTTCCGCCGTTTCATTACCATCCTTCACTAGCTTGGAGCCAAGATATGTAAATTCGTCCACATTTTCCAGGTTGAATTCGTTGAGTGTTATGTTTTGCCGGTTGGGGGTGTTTTTCCTGGTTTGTACTATAATTTTTGTTTTGGACTCGTTGATTTGCAGCCCCACCTGCTTCGCTTCTTGGTCTAGTTTGAGCAGGAGTTCCTTGGGAGATGAAAAGGATCTTGACAGGATATTGATGTCATCCGCATAGGCTACTAGTTGGCTCGATTTGTAGAGTAGTGTTCCTTTCGTATCCACAGGTTGTTTCCGTATGACGTATTCTAGAGCTAGGTTGAATAGCAGTGGAGCCAGCCCATCGCCCTGCTTCAATCCTACCTTTGTCTCAAAGGTATTAGTCAGCTGGTTATTGATTCTGACTTGTGCTGTTGTTGATGCCATTGTCATTCTTGTCAGGCGGACTAGCTTCGCTGGGATTCCAAGCTGAAGCATTATTTGGTACAGTACTTCTCGATCAATACTGTCGTATGCTTGCTTAAAGTCCACGAAGATTTGGTGGACGTCGATGTTAAATTCCCAGCACTTTTCAAGGATCTGCCTAACTGTAAACAGTTGGTCAGTAGTTGATCGTCCGGCTCTAAAACCACCTTGACACTCCCCAATTATTTTTTCAGCATATGGTGTTAATCTACCTTCAAATATTTTTGTGAGGAATTTGTAAGATGTACAGAGTAGTGATATACCTCTGTAATTTTCGCACTGTAGTTTGTCTCCTATTTTGTGGATGATGGATGATGATGGATTGGCACCACTCTTGCGGCATCTGCTCTTGATCCCAGAGACATCCTTATCAGGATGTCTTTGGTATAATCTAAAATTTAATTTAGCTTCTGTAATTCTTCTTAAAATTCTATTGATTTGATAGCTAGTGATGCGTATACGGAAGCTAGTATCATGTTTTATTTTAGATTTAACGTTTGGATTACAACGTTTTCGAGGCGGCTGTTTGTGTTGAGCCGTTTGAATTTGATATCCTTTCTAACTAATATTGCGACACCAGCACCTATGTTGCTGTCTCTAATTTTGAAAACGATGTTGTAGTTTGCAAATAGTATGTTATGGTTAATATTTCGAAAAATTTCTTGCAGTAGCGCATAAGCAATGTTGTTTTTCTCTAGGTAAAATTTAAAACTGTCTTTGTGTTTGCTTATGCTTTAAATACTCAATTGTAGGATGTTCATATCTTATACTTTAATTTTTTTATTAATTTTACTCTTTTCCTTGCTAGTTTCAGTCTCTGAACTTGTTAGATACTTACTTACGGTTAGGTTCCTTAGGGTTCCTTAGCCCATGTTTTCATATGATTATAAATCTGAAGTCAACAAAAAAGTCAACCTTATAATTACTTCAGGTAATCCAAGCAAACAAGAATCAAACTTCAAAAACTTAATAATTTTCGTTGAACAATCTTTTTTAAAGCATTCAAGGAATCAAACTTTAAGTGAAGAGCAATTTTCCTTCGTGCTGATTCTCTTTATTCTGGAGGAAAACTTTCTTCTTCATCACTGTCATCGCAGTTTTCTACTCAGTACAGTACAGTTATATTCACTACAGTAATATTCATCTATTTTTCCATTTTTAAAGGCACTACAGATCCAGAACTTGCACTTTTCATTTTTCACAATTCAGACCGCAAATACGGAAGTGGACGTCTCAATGTTTTTTCTTGTATATATCTTGGAAATAGGATTTTTTCTCGAAGATTCTTGTTCTGAATTCCTGACGAAGAACGCTGATCTTAAAGGCAAGAAGCATGTAAGTATATCACCCGGAACCTCGGACTTTTTTGGAGTTACAGCAGGGCGAGAATTTGCGCCTGGTTTGCCTCGTTTTCTTTTCTGCTTTTCACTGTTTCCTCGGGTCTCCTGCAATTGTTCCAGCAAACTGGCATCTATGACTCTTTCACTCTTGTGTCTGTTTTCGTTTTTATTATGCAAGCCAGTTTCTCTAAATCCTGACTTCAGGTTTTCTCCTACGGTCTCGCAAACTTCTTCCCAGAGTCTACTTAACAATACAAAGAACTGTTTTTTTTGGAATGCAACCAGGGTATCCGCTTTTTGCCAATCGATTCAATATTTGTCCCCACTTTACTTTTTTTTCTTCATTCCCCAGTTTCTTCATTCCGCACTTTTCTTCATAGGCGCAAAAATAGCCACATCCATGGGTTGCATTAGATGGGTGGCATTTCATGGAAACGGAGTCAAATCGATTCTATTCTTCTTACAGGCTTCAATCATTTTAAGCGAGCAGTGGTTTGCCAGATTGCCTCCTAACAACTTTACTGTATTGCCAGTGGCCTTAAGATGAGGTAATAAGATATTAAAGAAAGATTCTTCAGAAATATTCACAACAAACCATCTATGCTGGCATTGTATCGGCTGGTCTACCTTGTTATAAGGTCCAGTCCAGTCCAGTTGCCATAAAGGATGTGTGCTTAATACATCACCATAGAAGGAAGTAAATCACTAATATTATTTCCACAAACCATAAAGCTGAGGGAAGTGAGAGAATGTTCTTGCACTCTTTCTTCCCTTTTTGTGTTTCTTGGTACTACGGCTTTGTTAGCACCAGGGTGATCGGTTACATTCATCTTATCATAATTGTATAGATTAACGTCTTTTACTGACGAAAGACCAATCTACATCTTATTGAAAAAGATTTAAATGTCATCTTGATTGACTGACGACCTGGGCCACTTAATGTTGTCTTGCGATAAGGAATCGACGAAATCTGGCCCTGGGATGTTACCTTGAAGACAAAAATCTGTTTGCCTTGCTTATCCAGAAATTTTTTAACCATTCCGCCAAAGTTAGCTTTTGTCAAAGGAAATCCCCAATTTGCTGCAACACTCAGCGTTTCCATAATTCACTGCTCCTCAGACTACCTAAACACAGTGGGACGTCCAACGAGTTTCACGTTTCTTCCAAGTATATTCTGTACTAACGTTTATTGCGGCACGTTAAATTTTTCTGCGGCCTGCATCGTTGACATCTCTATTCGACATGCAGCCATCGCTTTTTCTACATCTTCCATTTTGTATGTCATGTAGGGTCTGGACCCTGCACCTCAAACTGTCTATAGTAACAAAATTAACACACAAATTTACACTAGCAATATTTGACCACACATTCGTTCGACATATAAGAACATAGGTGTTGTGTTCAAGTTACCTTGGGTTACTTGACGGTAGCCCCACTTTACGGTATACCCTGTGTTAAACAAAAAATCTGAGCTGGGGTATATAGAATATTGAACCCTCGTTTTCAAAATAGCGATCCAACCCATCATTGTATACAGAACCTTCACCTGGATCCAATGTGTCAAATACTTGAAATATAAGCTTCAAGTTAGACAAAATCAGTAACTTAACATGAAAACTTATAAGCGTTATTATTTATCGTCACACGAGCTACATAAGACATCTGGAGTACAATAAATTAATAATCTCGCACATGTGTTGCACATTCCTGCATCTAGATCCTTTTTTTTTCATTTTAGAGCTTTCTTGGACGATTTCGACTACCATAATGGGGCATGTTCCTCGGAATCAAAGCATTTTTGGTACTCCCACGCTCAAATTGCAGCCTGTTTAACCGCCAGGAAGCAGATAGTCATCGAATATTTCGAAGATCATTCAACACCGGATCTATAAATTGTTAAACTTGCTTCTAGCTGCATCCAACTTTGCCTCGCCTTCAATCTAATTCAAGTCAGAATTAGAATGGTGAAGAGTTATTTGAAAGACATTAACTTTAAATTAACATCACAAGGGCTATAAAAACGTGTTGTCGTTGTTTTTCTTCAATGATTCCCATGCCATTAGTTACTATTTTCACTAACATTCAAGACAACATTAAGCACCGAAAATTTTCGTAATTCATTTTACATGTTAAATGTTATTTTTCCTGTGTTTTAGACAAACGTTTTGGTAGTCAGTGGTTGAATTAGTTTTGCATATTTAATTAAGTCCCGATTCGGGAACTCATTAACTGCGCTAAAACCATGTTTAGCGTGACATTAAGTACAGTCACAAATCTTAAGAATCCGCCGACTAGGCCTAGGATAGTGTTACCAAAAAGACTAATCGTCGCATGGCCACTATAAAACACTCGGATGTGAATTAACTTATTTCCATTAGGCTCTCCCAATTAACCTTTTCCTTGCCTGTAGTGGCAACGTGTGCTACACTGCCGCGTCATATACTCATTAAAATCTATTATGTCTTTTGTTTTTGAAAATTTTGAGACAATATTTAAGTGCTAATAAATAATGAGGTCTAACCAAATGCACACCCGGTGTCAAAAATTAAATGTATCCTTCCTTCATTCTGATATTCTCGCTCGGCCGGTCAAATGGTCATCTTGGTGGCCATATGCCGAAGCGACACTGAAATTGGATTTAGGTTTGTAATTAATGGAATGGGTCGCAATAACAGCGGCTCCTTTAACGACGGTAATTTTATATGTAGCAGCAATAATTTTCTTCATTAGTGACACTATGTCCGATGTCGGTGGAAAAGTGAAAACTTACAGGGGCGGCGAAACTAACTACTTTGAAATGCGGTACAGTTTCGAAAAGCTAACGAGGAGTCGGAGCTACAGTCATAAGGCTTTGTCGGAAAGTGACTCAAAAGATTTCGTAAGGACTCTGCATTTTTAATACTTGCCTCAGGCCAAATCCAATTAGATGATTAACGCATTCACTGGCGAAAAGTGTGGCTTCCAGGGAGAATTGTTTGATGCAAACGTTTTCCATGATTGCAACCATCGATTCTCAGAATTTCCCTTGATCAGATACTTCCCTAGGCTCGCGGAAAACAAGGCTGCCGATGCTCACGGTTAATCAACTACTACTCTGGATAGGGACAAACCACACTTCAATGGAATTTAATTTCATTTATTTTTAGGACTTTAATTAGCCAATAAAAATAGTTTTTTATTGCAGCAACAAATCCCAAACCAATAAATGTCCAAATATGTACCCCGAATTTGCTGCTAAGACCGTGCGCTGCAGGACCCCTCGTCATACCTTCTGGCAGTTGTCCCGGGACACTGCGGACCCAGTGAGTGCTCGTAGTTTATTAGCAACTTTTATTATCCCATTACTTCCGTTTTATTTACATTTCGCTCACTTCAGATCAGAATTCGTTTACACAATAAAATTCGTGTATGTTTTTTTGTATTTTGGCTTCTTTAAAACAATAAAGCGGGGTGTTTGATACCATATTATGACATAAAATAAGTTAAGGCCTATTGTTGTCCACTGTCGCGTGTAGGTTGAGTTCCATTCCAAGAAATTTCAATTGTTTTATGGCGCCTACAACGGTCTAGTGGTTGTAACACCTAATTATCTTATTACGGCTGGGCCAATAGGCGAGTGGGCTTAATTTGCCGGTTTTTTTGGGAATGGAAGGAATTGTGGGTATAATTGAAAACGATATTTGCTATGCACCTAAACATGCACGTTCTTCATTCGCCGGCGTTTCAAGTATTACGAGATTGAATTTTATGAGTTTATTGTCTCTAAATTTTTTATGATCTCATAACGCCTTCTGTTTTATTTATGTTTTTCATAATTGAAATTTATATCAGTTTTGATCAAACGCAGGAGAGGTTGAGAATCTTACACACCTAAAACTACTTCAATGGCCGGGGTATTATTTCAAAAATTAGAATTTTCCGAATTTTTTGAGTTGTGTTCTCTGAAAATGTGTATGAAATTAGTCATTCACAAGTCTTTCGCGGTAATAAAAGCATGCACCTGATATGCTGCTTCAATTTTCTTTGAGCTTCAATAAAAATCATTCCCATGAAACAGAGACTTGACAAAGCTACTTAGAACGCATAAACCGTGGATAACATTCCAGCTATTTACGCAAAAACGGAAAAGTAGTTATTTTCAAATTCTATTTTTTCAATTTCATTTTAATAAGTGTATCACTAATTTCAGAATAATTCCATGTAAAAAGATGACTGGTAAAAACAGGAAAACCGTACAGTCAAATCCAAGAGGATTTTTTATGCTTATTTGTGGTTTGGGTCCACTGCAGGAAAAAAGCTTGGGCCAATACCAGTTCTCTGCGTATGGTGCTTCATGGTTCCTTGGATCCTGTGGTCGCACACAAACCTAGGAGGTCACCTAGATTATTCTGTAACTGTTACGACGGTAATTCCCATCAACCATGTAAGGAGCTTGTTGAATAGGCCAAACAGTTGTTTGGAAATGTTCTACAGTTTCTTCTTTTGATCAGGTGCTCGGAAGATGTCATCCGTTTGGATTGGTTTTATTAGGTGTATTGACCAAATAAAATGGATGCCTTTAAATATTTCCAAAATGTTCTAACGTTCTAATGCAATCTCCTCTAAAGCCATGCCTTTCAAGTTCCAGTGTTTTTGGCCTTGTATCTTTCAACTTTTACTTTTAATAGTTGCACTTTGATAATATCTTAACTATTTTGAACCTGGTCGTCTGATCCTTCCATTGTTAGATCATCCGCTCATTCACTTCCGTCTAAGCTAATGTGTCCAAGCACCCATGTCAGTTTTGTATTTGCTCAGGTTTTCGCGGCTCCGAGGGTGTGCCTACAGTTTTTGTAAACTACACGGTTGTAACGAAGCGCCTTCGGCACCGCCTTGTTATCAGAACATACTTGTATTCCTTGGTGAAGGTTCTGTTACTCATTCTGCGTCCTCACTTTGTAAGCTTATGCATGACCCCCAGGTTTCATTTTTGGTTGAGCTGCGGATGATCTCGTAAGAAAATCACGTTGCCGCTTGTCTCATCCTTTTTGAATCCATCGGTGTAGGTTACGATTTCTCTTCTAGGCACACCGTTTCCCATTCTTTCATGTTCGATATGGTAATCCTATATGTTATACCAATCTTAAATTGGATCATTGTATTCACCATTGTTAGAGTTTCATCCAACTCTTTTCTGTTTGATGGATCTGTTCTCCGCATTTCTTCCAAAATTTAGATAAATTGCCATCAAAATGTAGATAAATTGTCATACAAAAAATGTAGGAAAAAATTTAAAAATCCTTTTTGTTGGTAGTTCGATAGCTCATTTGTGGAATTTGAGCTGAAGCTCGCATGTAATGCCTCCCTGAAGTTGAATTTGTCGGGTTGCAAGAGATCGCGTAGTCCCTCCTTTGCAGAAGTGGGCGCCTATGATAACAAGGCAGGCCATTCGCTGGATGACTTCTTTTCTTTGCAGCGGCTTTTTTGTAGTGTCGGCCACTATATTAGTGTCTTGTACATAAGGTTCTTTAGTGCTGCATGTATGCAGCGAATTGTTTTGGGTTTTAAACCTAACGTTTTTTCACTTGTCTTCTAATAGTCATGTGGGGTAGTGTTACACTCCATCTACCCTTATAATTTGTTTAGCTCACGTTGATTTACTGTTTAATAGTATTCCTAGGTATTATACCTTCTTTACCAAAGGTAGCTTAACAAAGTCTACATCAAGAGTCAAGGGTGCAAATGCTTCCAGTTTTTCTTTCACTTAGCGCTGAACTAATATGTATCGAAGTCAATATTTTAACGTTTATCGTTTAACTTCGTACACTTGAATAAACTTGATTTTGCGGCCTGCATTAGACCTGGTATGGATTCCAAACAAATTCCACTGATCAATAACACGATATCATCAGCACATGCTATCGTTCTGAATCCCTTCCTGAAGCGGTCTTCAACTCTTTGTACCCATATAAATCCGTTTCTGCAACATTACGCCGGTTCCATTGGCTTTAATCTTCTTCCTTCATCCATTTGATCAATGAACCAAAGATTCCATATCCAAATATTCGATGTATTTGGAAGGTTGTTAGCATTTTAGTTATTTTAACATTATTGAAGTCCCCTCACCCCTTCCCATTCGATAAAGCCGTTGTTTTTCATTTCAAGGCAGAGTACCACCCTTGCTTACTACTTCATGTAGTGCCGTCTCTGTTGAGTGTCCTGGAAGGTAGGCATCTTGATGGGCGAAGCCTCGTCATCTCGACAGTGCTTTCAATGTACCCATCGATTAGGGCCTTTTAAGGTATTCAGTATAAAAGACGTTAAGATGATACGTTAAGAGTTTATTGCTTTGTAGTGGCTGGTTTTCGCTGACTTCCATATGAAAACTATTTTAGCCGCTCTCCAATCTTAAAGGATAATATTTTTGGATGGAAAAGCTCGGCTCTGAAAAGTGTGCCCGACTACGCTTTGTCAATTCCTCATAATTAATATGGTTTGAAGTTGTGAATGCCCAATCGGAAGTATTGGGCATTCACACTGCGTTAGTGTGTAGGGCGTGGAGACAATCTACGCTGTTTGTTTTCCACGAGCCGTCTCCACATTACAGGTAACGCATACATGGTTCTCAATTCAGAGTCTCAGTCAGCCTGAATGTATCTTTTATTCCCTTTCTTTCGTTGCATTTAGTGCATCCTTGAAGCCCCTTGAAGACAATACCGCATTCCCCTTTTGTGCGTTCGACTAAAGTCTGCTTCCTTTGTGTGTGATCCGTATACCACTCGGTGGCCGACATAGGCGCCTCAAACGTAAATAACGCAAAAGTCTTATTCTCGGTATCCCTTTTTTGGGATACTGTTGAAATCAAAGCCATAGTGCTGGAATTCGGCGAGGAAATAAAATAAGCTTCCTTCCCCATAAGCTAAAATAATGAATTTTGGTCAATTCGCTTGTAACGAAGATTTTAAATTATTTTGCACTGACTCGACGTAACTTGCGCTTAAGTCGGTAAGGTTCCTGCAATATTGCTAGCTCAACAGCCTAACCTGCTTTGTGTTTAAGCTGGGTGTCAGTTGTGGCATTGTTGGAGTATAGATTCACTTCGATCAATGATAATTGCATCGCGATTTTCATGGATAGAACAATATGCAATTTGACAGCACTGAATGTCCTAAACAGAATTTGCCAATTGCCCAAAGTGGTAGCTTTTATTTCACCGGAGTCAGACTCTCATCTTTGACTTTTAATTCAAATTTCAAATGGAATAAGTGATTAAATAGAATATAAGATACTGTACTTTAAAGTAGCACAGCTAAGTGATAACTTGAAACAAAATCACAATATCGATCAAACTAATAAAATGAAACAGCTAAATTTCTTTTAGGTTCAAATTTTCTTGCAAGTTGAAGACTGTTTTGCGTCCACCTTATTCGATATTTGGACTTGATAGAATGGCGTTGACCTGCTCCACTTTAACTGAAAATTGCCCGTTCTTCACAATAATAAATTTAAATTTTCTTATATTCACTGGAATACTTTACCAACCCGACACACATAATGGAATCGAGTCTTTTGGCAGGCACTTACAATTAATTCAACTAAAATATACATTTCAGGTTGGATGTGAGCGGAATCCGTATAGGAGAGGTATTGGGAGAAGGAGAGAGGGAAGCGAGAGAGTGACCCTCTCAATTGTTGCGTTTCAAGATAAGCAACAAGGTCTTCACCATCGTCTTGTGCCAGGTTTCTTGGAGCTAGCTGTTTTTCTTCGCTGCCACTATCATCTTCAGTATTCATTTCTTTGTCTGTCAATTTCCTCTGTTTCTTTCAGATATCATCTTTTATGTATCCCAGCCTTTCTTTACATTTTTCCTCTTTGTTGGCTTTTTCGTCTTGTTACTCTTCTCAGCTTCTTTCAAACTTACAATAACTTCATTAGTACTAAGCACTTTTAGTACTATCACTAGTACTCCAAGCGCGCTCCTGTTTCTGCTGTCTCGACAAGGCTTGCAAATGCAACTGTGTTCTTTGATATACTTTTCGAGTGACTCTGTATCGAATTTCTTGCCTTTGTCAGAGGTCCCTTCTCACTGCCTCGTTTTGGTAAGACTCAGATATGGGACTACATCGAGTAAAAAATTATCAGATAGAATGATTTCACCGCCTCTGGAAAATCCGTTGTCTACAATCCCTTCATTCAAAGCTGAAGTGCAAATTCATTATCAGAGTTTTCGGATCTTATCGTGTTTGCCAAATGTTGAGGCTGAAAAATTCCTTCTGGGACTTTAGTTTCATCAAAGGGGAACAAGCTTATATAGCTGAACCCATTCACAATGTTGGTACACTTTATCGATGACCAAACCCTACCCAATAACTCAGCAAACTCTCCTTTAGCAAGACGTGAGGAGTCGTTACCGATTTTCGTTGTTCAATGGTTGACTAAAAATCTCTGCCAAGCTGTCTTGAGGGTTGCACAGACACATTTATCTACGGGTTGAAAGCGATCTATAAGATGACTAGTAAATTTTATTAGTTGTAAATCGTTGTTTATCGCCAGTTCTATTACTCTTATACTTATTTGGCTTGCATATTCAATCGTGGACAATACGGTTGCTTTCTGTTTGTTGCACCATGTTATTTCTGATTTGAAATTCATTGACGTATCGTACAAACAGCAAGTTAAAACTTCAGCTTTTCCCATGCGTCCATCGCATTTTGCAGCAAACATGTCCCCAGGATATGCTTTTTCAAATATGCAACACGGCTGAACTTCTATTTCTTTGTTCACCTTTATAGATATTAGGGTTACACCACTATTGTTAGCATCATAGTTGATTCACCACCTGTCCAATCTGAGATACGTTGACGTGTTTTCCCCTCTCTCCTATGGCTGTAAGGCATCAAGGATCTCTTGCAAAGTTAGCTCGTCAGTGTTGAATAGTAGACTTCTTTGGCCTTCTTCATCTATTCCGTAGTTATGATAGATATCTTGACGGTATCAAAAAAGCCATTCACTATAAATGCATCTTGTACATGTTTTCTTGCCTTTTGTAAAATTTCAGGTATTTTCAAAGAGATCCGAGGGTTCTTGCGCATAAAGGCGAAATACCAATCTTCATTAGGTGACCACCGCCAAACTTTGTTTGAAGGTCGCTTCTCCTGATCAATACTTAACCTAAATTTTTTAAATTCTTCCTTTTCGCACGGGAACCCAACCTGTGAACGGGCAAGACATTCTTCGACTTCCTACAGTAAGTGAGTTGAGCGGCATGCTCCAAGTCTATTAATATAAATCAGTCCTTCGACCTCTAAGCCAATTATGCAATGCAGTCTTCAGATATTTTAGAGACTGCAGGTCGTTGCACATCACCAAAATATAGGTGTAGTTGGTTATACCTCTCGTAAGTTCTGATTTTTTCTACATAGTTACGTAGATGATCGAGAAAATACTTCTTCAGGGTATTCTGCCGCATCATAAATGGAGTTTCTTGAATCTTGTCAGATTCCTGGAGCTAGTCTCGATAGGACTACTCATTTGAGTTTGGTTTGCATCTCTTTTATCAGCGCCTTGATTACTTTCAACCCATCAACCTAATTAAGTTCGGTCTTAGTCTTTTGGATCGCGGAGATTCATTGGAGAAATATCTCTTGAAATTTCGTTTGGTCAATTTCAAAGTCAATTTCCTTTGCGCCTTTTTTAACGTTCCTATGCTCCCGATAAGATATGCGAGGGTTTTCTCAAAGGTTTGAACTGATAATAAAAGTACAAGAAGTTATTACAAAAAGTAGGAATATTGAAAAGCTCAGCTCGATTCGCGCATAAATAAAGTACAAAATTGAAATACTGCCAAAATTCATGTCAAAAAACGTGCGGAAATTTCATTTCTTTGTGAGATTTTTGAATTTTATTAGTGGTTTTAATGTTTGTTGTGTTTGATTTATTTTTACTATGGTTTCCCACCTATTAGGCGTGGACTCGGCAGCTTTTTGCAAAGAAAGGTCGATTTTGGCACATTCTGTCTGGAGAGCTGCACTCAAATCCTCATTTTTCAGAATTTTCCTCAGAAGTTTTAAGTTGGTTATCGAAAAACGCCTTCACATGTTCAATCACATTTATTTCAGGACATTATGGATGTGCTTCCTGTATATCAAGACAATTGTACAGCCAAAAACACAAATTGATTGCTTTGAGCTTTGGATCATTTTCCTGATATTATTCGAAGTTATTCCTAATCATAATAATGTAATTTCTTCGTCTCAAAACATATTTCCTCGTTTTGATATTTAGACGTTCATGAAGGTGTCTAAACATTGAAATTGAGAGAAGAAATTTTGAAGCATTTAATTTCGAATTTTCGATAAATTTGATGTTAAAAAGATATTCAATGTATAATGAACAATACATTTATAACTTTGAAAACTATTTCTGTATATTTTCCTCTGGTCTGTATGGCTTAAATCGTTCAATCAAATTATCAGCAGTGCAGTGTGCTCTATGTATGATTTCTCCTAAAATACGGACCGGTCATACTTCTTCTTACTGTATTGAAATGAGTGATTTTGCTTCTGAAGAAGTTTTAATCCGTTGCCTTCCCATTTCACACAGTATCGCCTCGGGAAAGGTCAACAATTCACACGATTAGACCCGCAAGTAAAATTTACGATTTCACTTTGTTTTACTTAGATGCAACGAGATGTCAACTGCATAACATCTAGGGAATCCCCCTTTTAAGCTCAAAAACAAAGAGACTGCTGCCACATGTTCACGCTGCTTTTTGACATGAATTTTGGAGCCATTTTGACCTTAATTTAATATTTACTTTTATTTATTTATTTTATTATAACCACCATATTGAGTGATGTGTTCCATGTTCTTATTTTTTTGAGTCACTAATATAGACCTTGCGATATAATTATTTTTTCCTAAAATACGTTTTTATCTCGTTCATTTGTTTTTACAGTGTAAATGAGTAAGTGTCCGGCTTTTTTATTGAGCCCCTGTATGAATTGACGATAAACTTTGGAATTTCGGACAATTTTAAGACATAGAGGTTTTTCGACAGTCAGTTTGACTTGAGAAAGTTGTTGACAGGTTTTACACAAAAATGGGAAAATATTCAATACCGAGCATTCAATCTTTGTTTTAGAAAGGCAACATGACCACGTGAATCAAATATTAACCGAAATTGAAAGGCAACATGCCCACGTGAACCAAAAATTGAGTTGAACGACGGTATACATAGACACTATCATAATTTGTTAACGTGTAATTTTTGAAAGAGAGGTCAAGCCAGTGCGGCTTTTGGGGAGCGCTCAGTAAAGCCGAAAACTACGATAACCCGCTGTCATGTCAAAAAAGCCTATGAAATAGAACTATATTACAGCTGAATCAAGGTAAGAGGGAGCATTTAGATATGAGTATATCTTAGGATAGCATTTGTTATATATATGTATTATTATATAATAATACTGAATTATTAGACATGGGTAAACTTTCCAGACGTAGGGTGCCGTATTTGCTCACTTTGACTCAAACCGTACTCAAGCAAATATTTCGAAAGTTATTTTAGAGAGATTAAAGCAGAACGGGTCCGATTTTTTCGTCGATTTATAATTACATATGAAACTTGGATATACCAGTGCACATTTGTGATAGATAAATAGTGAAAGTAGAAGATCAAAAAAGGTTAACCAGCGCTCCTACAGTCAAAGACAGCTTGTTGGTCCGTGGAGGAGCTGTCAATTGTTTTTAAGGATAGCCTCGGAATTTCCCTTAAAAAAATAATACGTTAAGAGGAGACTGTTGTGCATTATAACTTGATAAGCGAAAAGCGGAAGCTGCAAAACATGACTGGATTTTAAACTGACCTAAAGTAGTTTTCATCAGAAGATGAAGACATGAAAATCCATCAGGACAACGTGCTTGCTCACTCTTCAGCTATCACCGTGACCCATCCCTGTGACAGTTTCCTGTTTCCATACCTGGAAGACAGAGATTTTGATCAAAAGAAGAAAAAATAGAATACGTGACATATTTTGGGGAGAAAGGGAAAAAATATGATTTGTAAAAATATTAAAGATTCGCTCAAAAAACAAAAAAACTTTATTTGGACCGAAACTCTCGTATAAAAATAAATTTTAGGGGAAACACCTTGATTACTTGTTAGGTTGGAATTTTTTTTAAATAGCCCTCTTAACTGAATCAACCTGCGAAAATTGACAACACCGACAAACTAAAATGAAATTGAAAGTGAAAAGTTTGCGTAAACGTTCGGTTGAATTATTGATTTGAAAAAATAGTTAGATTGCAAAAAGTCGTATTCACCCACGCTGAAGTTAATGCCAATATTAGTTATGAAAAAGTGGAACAAAAAATAAATGGATGAAAAAATGTTATTCTGAAATTCAGCATTTATTTATTGTCATATCAAATCGCGTTTTGCATATGTCAACTAAATAATTAGGAACAATAACAAAAGATACTATTTTGAAGCATAATTGGACAATATATCTTGCTAATCTTAATTGCTGCTACATTTCCATTAAGATATACAAACCTTAAAAGTTTAAAACCTTAATCAAAATTTGTGCATTTAGGATTTTATGATAAAATAAAACGGACCCCTCTAAAATTGAGCCTAATTATTTTCCTGAATTTTAAATGCTTTTTCAAATAAGTATCTGAATTTCCATAATTTATCACGAATAAAGATCAAACAATAACAAACGTTCCTGGGGCACATTAAATTCGTCCTTAAACTGTAATAAATCCAAAACGCTAATGAATGCAGCGACATGTGTTGTATACAAACTCAACGACGTGTAACTGATTTTCCACCTCCTGAAACAAAACTGAATTCAAGGAGAAGTTAATGCTAAATCGGTAGTTAGCTTAACACATGTCATCCCTTAAACTGTAAAATATAGACCCTATTCAAATAGCGTGAACACCTTTTTCGGTATACGTGTCTAATTGTAATTAAACCGCATCGCCCGCAACTGTTTATGATAAGAATGCTATCTTGCAAGGATCAAAGATTAGCGGTCGACGCAATTATACAAGAATCCGCCCTATATTCCAAACAAATTACCTTTCACTTCGGTCGAGAAAATAATTTTGAAGGCTGAAACTAGACAAAGCAACAATTTACGATTCTACGAAACCTTTAGAAATAAGATCCTTCGCGTTTGAGTTATTTTTTTCTCTCCGGAAAGCAAAGAAAAAAAAACTGTCGCGTTACAAATGTATCTAGTTCGTGGTATTTTATGTTTGAATAAAATAAACCACGAGATAATAATTTTCAAAAACTCGAGATCATAAATGAAATCCTCGGGAAACATTTGAAATACGAGAGTGCACATAACACGGCAACGCCGTTTATCACTTGAGATGAAGATCCTGCAATGAATTTCACCAAAAATAAATGGCTTAATTTATACGACGGTAAGAAAAGGTTTTCCTCTGGTGTATACAGTCAAGCATACTCCCAAATAAACACAACTATAGGAGGGGCGGTGAAATGAAAAAAGTCGAGAAAAATTACAGCCCTAACTACGGCACAGCTGCCACCTGCTCTATCAAACGAGAATTCAAAATCAAGGAACATTTTGAAGGGATACACAAGACGCGCCGCTTACATGCAAGTTGATGAAAAACGTGAAGTAGTTTTAAGGATTTCACCTTGAAGATTTCGGGCAATTAATCAAACCAAGCAGAGAATTTAATTTTCTGAGGCGAAGAATGGATTTGGAAACGAAACCTTTTGCCTTCTGCTGTGTTCATGAGTGATGTGGATATAACTTGATAATTTTGAAAGTTTCGAAGCATAATTGAAGTATATTTTCAGAAGATTGTTCAAAGAAATTATTCACTATAAGTTACATTGTATACATTTGAGATTTCGACTTCATAAATGGTTTCCTGAATTCACGTAGGCGTGAAGTAAATTTGATAACAAAGTAGAAATTTTCAAATTAAAGATTGAAATCTTTTTCTAGTGTATAAAGTCTTAAGGCAATATAACTTATTAGAAGATTATATGCTATGTATAAGCAAATAGAATACAAGCTATTAGATATATATATAAGCGATTAGAATTTTTTATTTGCCAAACCATGCACACCTTATAGAAAATTGTCGACGAAATCGACCCCTCAAAAAAAAACTGCTCCAAGGAGGACAATTAATCTCTGGAATGGAGAGTCAGAAATAAAAAAATTCAAATATGCTTAAAAATGTAAGAAAATTTTAAAAAATTTTGAAATTTTTCCAATATTTGTATGATGCTAGCAATTTTTTTTTTATCAAATTGTAGTCGACTCTTATGGAGGCAGTTTAAGCAAATAAAACACAAAAAAAAATTTGAGCTAAACGCGTTTTAAGTTAATCTTTTAAAAAATTAATTTTTATGGCTTACTTTCAGTGAATCTGCAATTGCTAGACCATATAAAATTAAACTTTGTTTTTTTTTTTAAATTGGGTTTTTTATTCAAACGCCTTTCCTTCGTGGTCCTTACTGGCTTGAGACAGCCAATTTGAGACAGCGAAATTCTTTCTTCGGGTTTTCTCAATGCGTTTCCGTAAGAGAAGTTTCCGACTATGCAACACTTGAGATCCAAGGTTTCGAAGAGTTTGATACGTCCCTCATTGACATTTGCACATCTCGCAGAAAATTTTTTCTTTCTCCTTAAAAGCAAAAGTGACAACACTTTTGATTTTAGGAGGCATTTTTCTATGAGAAAGTATTTCTGCGACGACTGAAATAGAACTGAGTAATCGAACAATATCAATGTATATTTGAAACTGGTATTTTGGAAATAATTTAAAGCCGAGTCAGTGGCAGCGGTGTAGAGCACCTGTGATGAGCACCGCACTCTCTCTAAAGCTTTTCAAAAATTTAATTAAAAATTTAAATAAAAAGCTTTGCATGAAATAGAAACAGGATGACTAATTTCGACAGGGTAGTGGTTTTTTTTAAATGAAATAGCTTAGAGTTTGGCATGGAGGCAACTAGAAATCGTATAAATAGTTATAATAAATTGGAACAAACCAGCATGCATTGTCACAATTATAATGGAAGCAAACCAATTAAGAATTTATGAATACAGTATATAGACATATTGGCCATCATTGCGACAGACCTACATGAATGTGAATTGTTCAGTATACTTTTTCAAAACCAATACAAGCTTAGATAAAAAATATGATATTTACAACCATTTTGCCACTGTTTCAGCCAGAAAAAAATATGAGACGGGAAAAATCACGGAGAAATCTTTCGTATTTTTGTAGTTTTTTCAACTCAAAAAGATATTGGAACCTTAAAGTAAGTTTTCTCGAGTATGGTTATTTTGATTTTAACTAAAAGAATTTCGAGGGGAAATGTTGGGAGCTTCATATTCACGTCAGTTAAATTTTTTTGAAATCGAGACAAAGATACGACAGTGGCACGAGTTGTGTGGGAAAAATAATGCGACTGATGACACTGTAGGTGATTTGGCAACATTGTATCCATCGACTTATGTTAGACCTGTTTGTTTATTTCTGCCGCACACTCAGTCCGGGTTTCAACTCCGTACAGCGAAGGCATTTTTTTTACAGCACCATTTACGAACTTTTGGTTTTATTATGTGTTCCATAAATTCAGCATCGGTATCAAGTTTTCTGTTCAACTTGATGAAAGCACGAGTATAACTCTTGCAATGTGGAAACATTGCGTATCACGGGAACAAGTTCCTCATTTGCAGAAATCATCTTTGGTAAGCCGAGAACACGTTGAAAAACAACCTTCTCTCGGAGAGAACATCAATTTCAAAAACTGACTGAAGCATTGAATGTGCTTTTGTGAAATCAAACCGTCGTTTGGTGACAAGGATAATTAGTGCACTTTTAAATTTAAATTGACTCTGCATCAAATGTTAACAGATGGTGTCAGACGGTGTGGGCATACGAAAGATTTGCGCTGGAAATCTCATAATTGAAGAGAAGGACAATGAAAGAAACATATGCGTTGATCTTTTTAAAAGAATTTCAACGACCAAGAATTCTGCGGTTATGTGAGTAGAGGCGATGAATCCTGGCTATTGAGATACGAGGGTGGTTCGAATATAGCCCGTTATTTCGAAATACAAAGTGTTATAATTCGGTGCAAGAGACGCGTGCAAACGTCCTAGCGCCTGAATTTCTGCTTAAAATTAAGACGCCTTAGCTCCCATCTGGTTGAGATTTAGCGGTAACCTAACCGTTCATAAATTATTGACTCAATAATTTATGAACTCACCCCTTCTTGGCCTTTTACATACACTTTAGCTGTATGTGGATTATCTTTAACCAAAAAAATGAATAAGAATACGTTGTGCAACAGATACTGGTACATCCTCTTCGCTCATGGCTATAACTAGACTAAGAAGTGAGGCTACATGGTTTCAGCTGTTCTCCTCGTTTTATCACATATTTGAATATATTTGATATATATTATAGATATATTTGTTATATTTGAACTGCTCTTTATGCTCAATGATACTGAAATAAACAGCGAAATGTGGCAACCTCCCTCATCTCCTTGACAGAAAAAATGTCGAATGAGCAGATCAAAGATTATGAACATGTTGGTTTTGTTTTTTGGCAGTAAGGATTGCGTGCACAAAGAATTGGTTCAAGCTGGACAAACTGTCAACGATTGATTCATGAGTCTCCATAAAATACTCAGCTAACGAGTGGTTTGTTTGAGACCAGACATTGCGGGCAAGTAAAAACACCATCATGACAATTCCTTGCAAGAATTTTTGACCACTAAACACATTTCCATTGTTCCTCGACCCCCGTATTCACCTGATTTGAGTCCTTGTGTCTTTCTCCTCCCCAAGAAAATGAAGTCACATGTCTTAAATGGACGTCATTTTGTAACTATGGAGAAAATTAAATACTGTAACTAAATTTTTAATCAAAACTATCTTTCGGCTTCCTAAACACATAGTCCATGTTTCTCCTCAAGAGGGTTCGTAAAGAGGACTTACCACGTAAGGGTTTTAAAAATCATACAAGGGTAATACATGAATTGCTAAGTCAATGCTATTGTTTTGTTTAAATCAGGATTTGTACTTAGCGAGACAAGTGTTTGAATGAATCAGAAGGAGATAAAATTCTGCAATTTGTGTAGAGATCTTGATTGTTAGCAGATTTAATAAGTAATATTAGACCGTCAGGAACCTTCTGGACATCCAATCGAACACCATTCATGAGAAGATAAGCTTAACTAATACAGAAAATTTTAAGGATTTCTCATTCTGAGATCTACCAATAAAAAATTTAACGGTAACCTGGAGATGGAAATTCATTGTAAACAGTCAATCACCCAGAGAAAAAAAAACGCAAAAAAGGGACACAGCTGAATTTTTGACAACGCCAGGAAGAACGTCGACGAAAATCAGATTTTTCGATATGATTGAGAAAACCGAGCGAAAAGAAAATGACACAGCAAGCGACACTGTTTAAGAATATGAGAAGACAACTCGAGAACAACCTTTGAAAGGCGGCCGTTAAAAATTCCAATTTAATAGATTTATCCAGGAGATTCCAACTGAACATTCAGGGAAGTAAAAATTGAGTTAGTCTTGAACAGCGTACGGCTCTAGTTTATGAAAGTTGAAATCAATGGAAAAGACAAAATAAAGAAGGAAAGGAAGAGCGGTGTCTACAAAATAAAGGGTATTAACGTACAGAATAAATTTGTGAAAATGCACAAATTGGGTAAACGCAAGTTTGCCAGGCTTGAAAGTTGAAAAACAAACGGAGCCAAAGGAAGATCGCAAACGAGGTAACACAATTATCCTTAAGTCATCGGTAGTCAGACACGTTTCTGAAGGATACCAAGTAGAATGGGCAGATATTACAATATACAGAAAGTCAAGGAGCATATGAAAGACACATTAGAAACTCTATAGCGTATGAGGTACCCGAAAAAATTATCTAGGAAACGGAACCTCCAACCTCCTAGAACTAAAAAATAATCTCATAAACTACATTAAAAATCCATAAATTGGTCTCCCAAACAATTGACAATGTGAGAGAAAGCAACTTTCTTCCGAAATTTATTCATGTGACATGTCACATGTGTCAAAAAAAAATTAAAATTACGTTTACTTTGAAAACCCATTAAACAAAATATTCAAAAATCTGGACGAATGTTTGGGAGAATGAGTGAATATGAGTGAGATATTGTCCTCAGTAACAAATTTCTGAACGACGTTAATTTTTCCAAAAAAAGTATATTCAATTGAAACATGTGTCAGTGGATGAGAAACACTTTTCCAAACGAGATGTCAGGGTATGTCTGCGGTTTCGCGAAAGTCCAAGTTCTCGATCGAATCTCATCAATCTGACATTTTTGGCAGCCGTGCTATAAACGGTTTTCTTGTCAAAAACTAATATAAATGATTAAAATAGGGGTATTCTGTTGATAAGTTGAAGTTACAAATTCTCTTTATATTTTCCCAAAAATTAACCACAGTACTCAGTAGTAGTGAGTCCAAGTATTCGTTGAACGACCCACGCACTCTTTGAATTGTTTGCGAATGAGTTTGTTCACCGAATCCCTAGAATATTTCCGATGTAATCTTCTCAGAACCCTTAATTACCCCTAAAGATTATTAATTAAACGTTGCTCCGACTCATTTTATTTCTTTGGTTTAAAGTTTAGTATTGATTCCACTCTAATTTTATAACCCCATATATTATCGCACGCTGTATTTTTAATCATATTCAAGAATGAAATAACTTTTTCATTTACTTGTCCTGTTTTAAAATGAAAAATCACTGATTTACGTTATTCTAAACTAGAATTTTTTCCATAACGATCCATTTTTCGCCCCTTTATCCCGAAAATTCATATAATTAACTTCTGAATTCACTGGCATATTCACGCTTGCGCAAAAGAGTAGGCTATCAGCAAGGACAATAGTCCAGAGCATCCCGTATTTCTTGCCTTCTTTGAGTTCTTCCTTCTCTATTTTCTTCTTTAGTTTTTTCCCGTTCCCACTACCCAAGCGTCAAGAACCAACCAATTTTATAGCGCATCGAAAAGCAAAGTTTCAAAATCCTGTATCTTCGCCAGTTTGACTCCAATTTCCCTAAAATTTTAACTAAACAATCAAAAAAACATCTTGTGAAAGCACTGAAGAAGAGAGCACTATTACTGCCGAAATATATAGTTGCTAAAAACTAAAGTAGATTTGCATCTTTTTACGGAAAATAAAAGAATTGGAAAACGAAGTGCTTGTCATAGTTAGTGACAAAACTATGCGACATTAGAATAAGAATGAAAAATTTGTGTTTAAAATAATGATTTATTTCTTTATTAGACAGGATTTTTCGAGAAATAAAAAGGGTGCAAAATGACAACAATCTGATGACAAGTTTAAAATCGAAAAATTTGAAAAAAAAAGACTAAATTTAGATACTAATCGACGCAACAAAATTATAAGACATGCCTCGCGTATCGTAGGATATTTTCACATTATGTATGTAAGTATGTAACAACCTATGCCTATGAATTTGTATTTAGTAGACTCGCCTTTGTTACTTAGTACCTCGCACACCCTGTTCGTCAACGATGAATTTAAATTTCTTAATTTTTAAATAATTTCTAAATGTCAACGCGGCGTCGTAAACTGACGTATTAACTTGCTCGCAAAAATATTTTTCTGCAGGAATTGTTATTCGCGACGAGTTAGTTAGTTCTATATCAGTGTAATATAATGGTTACAGATCATTCAATTTTTCACGGAATGACATCCGTTTTGCCATTAAATCCAATTCCTGCCGTATTATGAGTCTACCGCCGTTCAACTGTCGTTTGCTTTAAATGAATCGCTGCTTCGACGAATTGTGGAAATAATACCGTTAATACCTGTCTCAATTGAACTGTTTTTCGTCAAAAAACGGCTCTAAGCCACATGCACGTCCAGTGCAAAATGTAATTGAGCGTTCCCATATTCTTACATATGAAATATTTCCGCAGTAAATGCTCAGCTTGTCGCAAGAAAAATGAAGACTTCCTAAAATGGCTTTTTACAGTTATCTCTGCGCTGAATTACCTTGCAGTTGCAATTGAATTAAGGGGATTTAAAAAAAATGAAATTCTTAAAATGATATTTTTTTTGAGAAAGGAAAGAGATATGTTATTGAGACTTTACACATTTATTTTTATGTAAAAAAAGATACAAAAAATTTTTTTGGTTTTTTTCAGCGTGTTGTTTGGCTGTTGCAGGTTTTTGAAAATAACATCAATAAATCACGGCGGGCTTGATTTTGAAACGTCTGAAAAAACGGCCCGCTTTTTCCGTGCGGTTAATTGCTGGTGGGTGACATTCTGCGTCCTTCTCGTTGTAATTAAAGGGATTTTTTAATAGTTTGAGATCATTGTTCGACACGTCTTCAGTATCCTTGAAATTTCCCGAATAGTTTTTCCATCCATTCTAAGCTTGGTCACTAGCTTTGTTGCGATTATTTTTGCTCGAGGTATTTGTTATACTTTTAAAAAATTTCGAAAGAAAAATGAAAATCTTTAACATGGGTTTATATGTTCTCAAATCCTATTTTTGAAGTTATTTTACAAAAAATTTTATATTAACAAACATAGCTTAATGGTTAATGTGTTATAATTTTGATGCATTTCTGGGTTACTTCATCAATGAACGATGCAGGAACTTTAAAAAGTAAATACCATCATATTTAACAGCTTACCTCAGCCTTTGTGAAGTAAATATTTCATAAACTCACTTTCCCTTAACTTATCCGGTTTTCCTTCAAACCATTAAAGTGTTCTATGACCTACAAGTTTTGTCACCGACAGCACTTATTATCCTTGTTTTAACATCCCACTGTATATGCAGGAGAAAAAACGAACTTAATTCTTTCAATAAAATAATTTTATTTGAAAAAATTGTTTAAAAAAAGGAAATCTCCGATAGATGTTAGAAAATTTATAATGCCTGAAACATTTTCTCGCCTCATTGAAGTCATCATTGCAATATAATTTTTCTATCATTGTTGTTATTTTATAACAATTATGACTCCGATTTTGAGTCATGTTTTTGTAGATACTTCTGCTAACGATAGTAATAACCTTCCAATCAAGGACCAGATAAAAACAAATTTTCTAAATAACAACCGATCACAAAAAGTAGGTATCCTGAAAAGGAACGACAAGCAATCAAACGAAAGTTGCATATCTTACAAATGGAATAGAATTTTCTCTCGCTATTGAAATATGTTCAGTTTGAAATTTAGTCTTACACTATTTCAAGGAACACTCATCAATCGACAGTTGTCTTCCTGTTTTTTTTTTGAAATTTTTCCAAGACATTGCTTATCAAGTTCGGTAAACAATTTTCATGTTTATTTAGACACTCAACCAGGATTTATGTCAATAGCATCGAAATATGTAAGCCGATATGGATACTTTTGCCTTAACTATCGAACAAATGAAAAGGACATGAATAATTTGTTTCGGTATTTGATAATTTCCTTCAACAATTCATCGTTTTTGTGCATTGCAACGCTGATGTTGCATAGGATAAAAGACTTCAGGCATTATTTGTACGTAAGATTTCACATCAAGCTGTGTAAATATCCGAAACTGATCATTTCCAATTTTCCTCTAGGTTTCTTTTCAGTGCCATGGGATTCAAAGCCATTTTCATCGTCGATTCGGTCCAACACATGCAGGCAGCGATACTTTTAAGGATGAACGGCACCCGGAAATCTATTGACCCTTTTTGTTCGAAGGCAAATTGCTCGGCTCAATGACGAATGAACGCATATGAGCATTAAGACCTCCGGCTTAGTCTTAAATTTACAAAAAGCAGGAGGACATTTATGACGGTGCCTTCATGGTTTCTTAAAGCTGTCAATAGGTTCCTTTGCGGGTCACGGTTAAATGAATCAGCCTGGCAGCTAAGTTGTTTGATTTATAGCCGGGTTTTGTATTAGAAATTGACAAACAATAAAATTCAAATGTTATGGTTTAGCAAATGATGCTGGTGGTTTTGGACAATTTGTGATTTTCGTAATGAGGCAAAACGTTTTTCGGGGAAATTTTAAATTGATGGAAATTTATTGTGTGTTGCTTGTCATTAGTTGTGGGTTATACGAGTGACTGCAAATGAATGCGGAAGGGCATTAGTCGTGCATATGATTATGGAATCATATAAAATACATCATATTTTCTTGGACTCAAATTACAAGGATAATGCATTTTGATATTTTTCAAATATTCTTGAATTGTCTAGCAAATAAATCTAAATGTATATTAATATTATTTATTCAAAATAATTACTAAATAATATTTTAAATTCATTTCTTTTTGTTTTTGAGTTTCATTTGTTTTGCATTAATCATCAATTCAAAATTTTAGTCGGAGCCAAATTTGCGCATTAATTTTTCAAGTTTCTATGAAACTCGAAATAAATGTGAAACAAATTTTTGTCACGGCCCTCACTAAACAAATCTAGCGCCGTGACAGAAATGTGTGAAAATAGTTATAACACATTCTCGATGATATTTTGATTCTATCCAAGGCCTTGTGGATTATCTTGGGACGCTAGACTTAAAAAAGCAATTTTCACCTTTGAGAGTGAGCAAAAAGTTTATTATTTTTTCTATAAATTTCGGTTGTTGAAGAAATTGTTCTCATTTTAACATGGATTTGAATAAAACATTGATGTAGTATATTACATAATTGTGCATTTCTAATAGAAAAATACGATTCTGTAGAATCGAAACAGCTCGGAATCCGTTCAGAGCGTGAGTATGGCCTTCTATGAAAGCTACATGGAGCGTTAATGTGAAGCTGCCTGGGGATCGTCTTTCTTCTAATATTTATTAGCCTTTATATGTTTTAGTTATTTCGCTTACCAAAAACATGAAGGTAACTTTATTTGCCTATGATAAGGACAATAAAGGAAAATTAAAGGAATAAAGGACATTGTGTCTAGCTCTAGTATTAGCTTAAGCGCTGATAGAATGAGGTCACCCTTAGTCACAACTTGTTTTTATTGAATTTTTAACATTCACATTGAAATCTGTCATTTGCAATTGTTGCCGTAAATGGATCTCCGTTTGAGAGTCAGAAGAGCCTCGAATTGTCTTTGAAGCATATGACAGTTTTGTTAATTTTGAGTATTTGAATTTAATTTAAGTAGCAGTTAAAATTCTCATAGTTGTTAAAATTCTTATCAAAGTCCGGATATCCTTGATTTTCGACTTCTTGAAAAGAAGTAGTAGCTTATAGATTGTGTTTTGAGCTTTGAGATCAACCTGAGAAATATAATCCAATCGGCAGCTTAATAAGTCGTTGCAAATGCTCCTCAGTGAAAAAGAACCAACTGGATTGATAGTAAGTACCAAGAAACGCTCTATGACAATAAATAAGAATGCAGACGATATATGTGATCAAATGTAAATATGATCGACTTATAAGGACGAAGAAACAGCAAAAATGTGAATTTGAAATGAGTATTCAATAATCTGTCTGAAATATCTGTCAGTTATCGACATAAAAACAAAGCAATATGACAATAGTTTCTCAGAAATTCATGAGAATGTAGTAAAGATTTATAGAAAAAAAGAACAAAAAAAGAAAAGCATACGATCAAAACCTTGGTGAAAAGCATTTCGCTCCCATAGCAAGATGCAAGAACTGTAGGAATTGACGACGGAGAACAAGATCACTGTGCCTATTTTAGACAACTCCTAGGCCTTAATAAGCTTGCAAACTATGAAATTGAACCGTGATACAACTTGGGTTACAAATACTTGGGTTAGATTTATATGCAGGGACAAATTCCTGCCGATATTTTCCAGCAAATTTTGTAATATGCTTTGACAAGGATAGTAAAGAGGAAATACTCTAAATGTGATTGCAATCCTGTTGAAATCATTTAATTTATGGCTTGCCTAGCCTAGCTAGCTAGTAAATGTCTATAGATTTAGATATTAGTAAGGAATATATGAAAATAATCTGTCTAGGAATTCATCTAGGAGAGAAAAACATCCTGATTCATTAAGGCGTTTGAGTACTTTGGTTCAGAATTGACAGTATAAAATTCACCTTACACGAAAACTTGCTCGAGTATAATGCGACTTTTACGATCCTGGCGAAAGTTGTAACTAGCTTTGAAGTAAAGCACAGTTAGCACAGTAAAGTTTTGTATTATCTGCTATGCAGGAACAAACCTCAGCCAATGGAGTCTCCAGAAAAGTAGCCTGGGAGATGACGACAAAGGTTAATTAGATGCTGTGATAATTTTGTAAACAAATTAATGATTCAAAAGTCTTCGAAGTTTTAAAACTACAATAAAGGACATAATGAAAAAACATAATGAATAATAAATAATGAATAAACATAATGAAAAAATGAAGAAAAAACCTTGGAAGATTGACTGAAGAATAAAGCCAAGAAGTAAACTTGAAAGCGCTGGATGGATTCGAGCCAATGAGACGGTCTTATGAGAAATCAAAAATTAGAGGACGTGCTCAAAAGATCGAGCATGTTTTAGGTGCTATATTCTGACGGCTAAGACCAAAACCTGGTATAACCTTGAAGATGTCGTCAAGGAATGCTTCTTTTTAAACATACAAAATGATTTAATTTGAAATTATTGAATGTATCCTTCAAGGGTATTTTTGAGATGCGTTTCAAGCATTCATTCAAACTTTAATAGGTGCATTATTTCGAGTATGCCGTATCACACATCTGTAGTATCTTTAGGTTTGTGGAAATAAAACGTTAAATTATTGGTAAGTTTAAAAAGTATTGAGCCTTTTTTATTACTTTTCGATTGAATATTTCTTTTATTTAAAATGTATTTTATTTAAGAACATATTTTCCATTATTATCTATGACCTTTTGCTATTCTTTGCGTAGAGCCATTTTTCCATGTGTGGTGGTTCTTCGGTGGTTTATCGGCGAAAAAATTGCCGTGATTTTCACAGTCCTTATTTGAAGTGAGTTTCTTTTCATTAAGGAAGTTCTGCAAAGACCACAACAAATGATAGTTTGATGGTGCAAGATCTGGACTATACGGTGGATGCATCAAAACTTCCCAGCCAAGCTCTGCGAATTTTTTCCGGGTCATCAAAGATGTGTGTGGTCTGGCATTGACATGATGGAAGGCAACGCCCTTCCTGTTGATCAATTCTGCCCGGTTTTTTTGAATTGCTTGTTACAGTCTGGTTAATTACTGATAGTACAGAGACATATTGAGTGTTTGGCCAGGTTCTAGCACTTCATGATGAGCGATTCCCTTCCAAGCCCACCATACACACAGCATAACCTTATTTTGTGTCGATCCTGGCTTTGAAGTCGTTTGTCATGATTCACCTTTTTTGACCATGATCTTTTTCGAACGGTGTTATCGTATCTTACCCATTTTTCATCGCCCGTAATGATTTGCTTAAAAAATGGCTCGATTTCGTAGGGTATTATTATCATTTTGCAAATGGAAATTCGGTCGATCAAATTTTTTTGTATTAATTCATTCGGCACCCAATCGTCGAGCTTATTTGTGTATCCAGCCGTACGCAAATAGTTCAAAACTGTTTGGTGATAGATATTCAGTTCCTTAGCGATGTTATGGTTGCTTATGTGTCGGTCTTCTTCAATTTTTTGGAAGATTTCATCGACTTTTTCAGTGATTGGTGGACCTGAGCGAGGTGCATCTTTGACATCGAAATTTCCCGAACGAAAGCGAGCGAATCATCTCTTGCCTGTGGCTTTTGATAAAGTATCTTGACCGTAGATACGACACATTTTTTCACGAGCCTGCGATGCATTCTCACCTTACTCGTAGTGATAATATAAATTTATAACGAATTTTTACAAAAATTTCACTCTTTTTTAAATGAAAATAACTTTTGACACGAATGATGAAATACAAAACTGTAAACATGAAAATTGTAGAATTGAATGTGACCTTTCAAACGCATGTCAGTCTGACTCAATCTGATTTGTATTGCCCGATATATGACAACCAACACCATCTAGTGACAAAAAAGGCTCAATACTTTTTATACTATCATTAGGTTTTTTGACATCCTTGTGCTTAGTGAATAGTTAAGCCAAAATTATCCTTTTAATTCAAGTAAGTTTCGAAAATTTTTTGTTAGTTATAAATTCGGTTAAATTTAGCAAGTTTTATTTAATCACCGAGTACGCTCTTATGTTTCTGAACGTGTTGTACTATATCCTTCAATGTAATAATGCCTATTGATAAACAAAGAACCCTAACTTGATACCCACTTCAAAAACTTATAATTTTTGAGAAATAGAAATCGGCGATACGCGTGTCATCCTAATGCAAAAATGTTAAAAAGTTGTATGTTTTCTTAATTTATTGTGTCGCGCATGTAGCTACTCTGTTACATCTGTGTCTTCAATAACCGCGGAAAGATATTTTTCTACTACGAAAATTCACTGATGTCCCAAATATGTGAAAATTTCCAGTAAGTTTTAGTCGGTGGGTAGTCTCGTCATCGCAGCATTTTGCGGGCCTCTATGGCTTATTGCGTTAGGGGTAGTTTTGTTGACGCACCATGCGGAAATACTGAGTCATCCTTTTCTAGTATCATTGCTGCAACATATCCTACAAATCTTGATGTTAACTAGGTTCATCAACAGATTAGATCACTAGAAATTGTATGATGTTGGTTTAAACTGAATTTTCTTGGTTCAAAAAAGAAATTCGTCTCCGTTGTAAGGTGAAGAAATAAATTTATTTAGAATCCTGAATGGTTCTCTTGAATATACGTAAGAGCTAGTGTTTCTCTGGTGCAAGCAATATGTCGTAAGGTATTTTTGTAGAAATTGATTACTTAAAACTATCAACGCTTTAATAATAATATTATTAAACTCATTCTAATGACAGATTCCTCGGAGCTCTCATCTTGTATTCCGGTAACAAGAAATCCTTCCGGTGAAGGGAACTATTTTTGACCTTCCGGTGAAGGGCCCTTTTCTCACCTATTTTTTTTTTTGTGCTGAAGGAATGCACTTAGCAGTATCATTTCAGAAAAATGAGTAAACTATTTTATTGTTGAATATTCCTAAAAATGATTTGACTTCAGTACTGGAGTAGCTTCTTTCATTGTAAGCCCAAGAGTAGATGTTGAGAAAAAAAAACGAACTTGTTTTCTCAAACAATTTTAATCAATCTACATATTGACGACCAATCATAAGTGAAATTAAAATATGAAGACTTAGAGGTTTAAGAAGTTTTTTTAAGGTTTTTTTTTTCAGGTTTAAGTACCTGAAGAGCGTTCCAACTGAAATAGCGTGTACAGGGTCTTCGTTAGCATCACGATATTATTGCTGTAAATTTCTGTGTCTAATTTGTAATTTACACTTTTGCAAAAAGTATCTATGACTTTCTATAGTTATCTTTTAAAATACCAAGAATAATTTACAGGATTAATGGATTACTTGGTCAATGCAACGAAATAAAAAAAATTATTTATAAAAATTTCATTATTCGGTATTTTCAAACAATGGAACATAGAGAACATACAAGAGTTCCCTCATCTTGTAGTTGTACCTTTAAACTTTGCAATTAAAGGAATGCTCTCTATTTTTTACCATCGACAGGTGGCTGACATCCCTTTTTCAACTTTGGTATCAGCTATTCATCTTTCGGTACATAGAATCTGGCTTTAGATATACGAGGGTCAGTCAGAAAGTAAGTTTAAGGGTCCTATTTAGGGGTAAGGGGGGAGGAGTGGTCAAAACAGAAAAACAAAGTCGTTTTCAGAATATTCAGACCATTTTTTATGTTTCTGCAAAGTCGCCATCTCTCTCAATAAATTTTTGTATCTACAAACTAATTTCGTAATTGCGACGCCGAAATGTTTTGCGTTCAAGTTTTTAAAGTACGCTGTGACTGCAACGCTGATATCATCTGTCGTGTCGAATCGTATGCCGCCAAATGCTGTTTTCATCGCCGGGAAAAGATAGAAATCACTTGCGGCCAAGTGAGGCGAATAAGGAACATGCTCAAAAAGTCCCATTCAAATGAAGCCCATTTTTCTTGGATTAAACGGACAGAATGCGGACGAGCACTATCCCAAATCAAAGACTCAACAAACCTGGCCGATGGTTTTTGATTGCTTTTCATATAGGATCCAAAACACCACAGTAGTACCCTGCGTTGATCGTCTTGCCTTTGTCGAGGTGATTAATCAATAGTATACCTCGATTACCCCAAAAAAACTGTCACTAACACCTTGCATGTGGAGAAAACTGTTACGCTGTTTGCCAACGCGTAACTATCTGAAGGCTCATACACTGCTCACCGTATACAGACGATAAATTTCGATAAATTTCGTTAACGGGTAATTTATTTGCGGTCAAAAAACGTATCACACTACGCCGTTCACATTTGAACGCTACTTCTATCGGCGTCTCCATTTTAAATAATTGTAAAAAACACAAAAATAGACTTATCGGGCCCAACGATGCGTCAAGTAGGTTAGAATAGAAAAGAGAACAGCCTCCTTAAAATTTCGTTAGTTTATCTTTTCACCACGCGTAGCGCTGCCACCTTTAAATTTACTTTCTGACTGACCCTCTTAAGCTACTATTTCCGCAATGGAAGTTTCAGTCTCCATCGAAATCCACAAACTGATGGGAACTATGCAGTAAGTTATGGCTTTTATTAGCACTGTATTGATGTGAGCTTCTGTGAGTTCTCAAATTCATCCCCCAACCTCGATCAAAATACTTCAAGCTTAATCACGGGTTATTACCATTCTTATTGCAAGCTCAAGGAACAGAAGATCTACGTTAAATATCTGAAACATTGTAGTTCCTATGGGAATTGAGAATCTACGGTTTGAAGTATGAAAATACATTGAGTTCTGTTTTGGAGTTTTGGTTTTAATAGTCGGTCTCAGATGTCCAAATTTTAAGACAAAAAGCCATCGTGGAAGTTGTTCGATCAGAACTACACCTGGAATATTAAATCAAAACTTAATTATTAATATTTCGGAAAATATACCACGAGAATGGTATATTTTCCGAAATACAAACATATGTTGCGTAGAGGATGTATACCTTAGCAACTAAGCCATTGAGACTATTTAAAACAGAGATATACAGTATAAATTTACGTCGCTATAAAAATCACGCCTAAATTGATGAATAATGTGGCGTGATAGGATAAACGTGTCGGTACTTGGTTTTAGAAGCAATATTGCTAGCTTGACCACAAGACACTAATTAGTCGTTCAGTTAGTACATTATTTCTTAGCTATGTCCCTCTCCTTCACTACATTGTCTCCTTATAACTTCAGATATTTCATCAGGACTTGAACCCATCCAATATTTTCGGATATGTTTCAAATACCAATATACCTTGAAGAATCAGGTCATAAAAAACTATCTAAGGATGATGCCTTATTACATGAATTTCGACTGTTATAAAGATTGGCTCTTCAGTTCCTTTAAACAGCATTGGATAGATGAGTACATAAACACTCCTTAGCCTTAAAAAAAAATCGATGATGAGTCTCAACATAAGGTAAGTTCTGTGCCAGCCCGATTACGGACAATTCTAACTTTAAGGCCTCAATCTTGAGTCATAATATAGTCGTATTGGTTGTTGTTGAATAACATAAAAATATTTTGCGTTTCTACAATGACGTGGTTCAGCAAAATCTCAAATTTCTCTTCTGTCTCAGAAACTACTCAAAGGGTGGGTTACTCTTTCTCACTGCATCAAGGATTTTAAGCTTCGAAACTGAAAACTTTTTTGTGGCTACTTCTGACCCAACAAAATACTAACGACTCCCTTCTCCCTTTGAGCAGACATGATACCTTCATAATTGCGCTGTACGGAAGGAAACATCGTGTTGAGGTTCAGGCTAACCTGTCATCGCATTGAAATCGCAATAGTTCTCATTCACGCTTCATTATTTTCCTTAGCGGAATTGTTTGGATATAGTCTTTAAGACTGTAAGCCCTGTAAGCATGCGGTGATTTTTCATTCATTCAGTTTTATGTTCGTTTGTTTCTTTTGCTGGCCAAATATGAATCGACCCTTATTTCCGTGGAAACAATCCTCTGTCTTTTAAGGTTAAGTTTCTTGTTATTTAACCGAGACCGATAGGATTTCAGAACGTGAAGGATTTACTTCTAGTATTGGCATTCATTGTCAAACCAATGTTTTGTAAAAAGCTACTTTTTAAGGTCATCAGTCCGTTCCTCAACATCATTGTTCAGCTGTATCCGTGGTTATTCCTTACAATGTTCTATTTACTGAACATCTATGGAGTACATATACATAATTATATATCTACTTTATTTATCTACTGAAAAGACAATGATTCATAGAGAAAATACGGTTTGTTTTTGAGGTTTATTTGTACCAAGCCAAGTATCAACCAAGTTTATTTTTGAAATTTGAATAAAATACTTTTACAGGAGCTAGGCAAAGATACTTCTTCAAACTGTTTGGCGGTAAAGCTTCATCGTATTGGTACGACGTATTGGTACCCTTTCGATACTCTAAAATTTCACCAACAATTGCTTTCTTAATCTGGAAATGCACATCCAACAATAATTGTTCTTTGCTTAAGGTATTTATTTCCGTTTAATATTATTTTACTCTTTTTTGAATTTGTCTATAATTTGTATATTGCTTCATTTTGCGGAAGATGAATTATCTCTGGATTGAATAATATCAAAAAAGTCTTAATAAAAAATATCGTAGAAGGCGAAATTACAATTTGACTTTATGCCACGTAACGCCAATGATGACTTCCACCTGAACCCTTCACAACATGTTTCAGTTGTTGCTACTGCAACAAAATAAACAAACAATTCTAGAAATTCAATATAATCCTCTCGAGCTACCATAATGATCCTTGCAGTCCTTGGAAATCGACTCGTACAAACAGCAACCTCGTTTGCCACAAAGGAGCGCACCAAAAAAAAAAAATGCAAAATCATCCTCAACCATGAAGTTTTAAATAGAAAAGGCTACGGAAACGCTACGATTTGGTCCTGCCATCAATGCATCTTTGACAAAAAGTGCCATCCAGGTAGACATGGTACATGCTGTGCAATTACGGTTGCAACGTGAATGAAACTAATGATGCGTTCAATTGTCGTTGTCCACCAAGAAGGAGACTTCTTTCAAGGATTCTTTTGACAGTCGTCAAGCATTCCGTGTAATTAGCTCCGTCTGTGAAATTCTGTCATGGTGTTGCATATCGGACCATTTTTTATTTATGTCGAACTCATTCATGGTACACCATTGCAAGCATTTGCGAGAAAGTATCGATTTGTTTTGCAGGACAACAATTAATGTTCGATATTTCAGGTTTTCTGCTCAGCACCTTGAAATGCAACTCATGTAATGATCAGAATTATACTTTAAACAAAAACATCAAATGCAGCATCCAAGCATTTTCGGGAAAATCAGTTAAATTGATATTTCGGTATATTACTGCATCCTTCATTGCACACTTTCCATCATGGTGGCGGTTTTGCTGGGATTCACTTCATGGTCCTCTGAATGCAAGCTTAATTGTTTTCTTTTTTCATTGTCAGGATGTTACGGTTGCAAGTTAGTTTTGAAGCTGAACGCGAAAGGACGATTGCAATTCATTCTATGTATTCTGTTTCTTCATATTCTGGAATTTGCAACGAATGTTTTGCAGCCGATTGTCTCCTATGTTCGCCGTTTTTTGCGTAAAGTTTTACGAAAGATCTTTGGAATGTTTGTCCTTTTTCCCATTTGACAATTGGATATTACTCAAGCCTATGCTTACGGAACCGAAATGAGGGAGGACAATTGTTTTAGCGGAAACAATAATCACAGGATTTATTCTCCCGAATCGGGATTATTATCACGTCGAGATTACTATTTTGATGTCGTATTCAATTCCATGAATTTCAGAGGACATAAAAGATCCCGTTTTTACTATAGCGCTTATTATCAAGATTCTGGGGGAATTTTAACGTAGACTTGGTAAGTAATCGACGTAATCTACCCTAAAAATCTTTCGTGTTACTATCCTGTGGGAGGGGTACTGAAACTCGAATGTAATTGGACTATTTATCGTGTCTGGTGGTAGAGAGTTACCACTTAACAGTTGAGCTCTGCTCATTGGCGATAGTATAGAATGGATTACCAGTGAAGTTTCTGAACATTTGAAATCAGTGAAAACCTTGCAAAATTATGAAAAATTACAAGCATTATTTGACTGAAATTTTAGGACATAGGAAAATTTAGAATAGGAAGCTGCAAGCCATAATTTTATGTCGCGAGTCGGTGCCACCTGGCAACTCGACTCCAGCACTTTTTATAACGAGATTATAAATGGAAGGCGAAAGTCAAAAAGGAATTCCATCAAGTATACAATTTGCCTTAACTAAAAGCAACGTTCGAATCAGAGAGAAAATATTTTTATCGTTGAATTGCAGGTACGTTCCCAAATATATAAGTCGAAGACAGTCGTTCCCTTAAGAGCAAAGCGAACCACGACAAGTGTGCTGCCTGTGATTCAATCAAAGTTGGAGGACGAAGATTCAATTACAGACTGAAAAGGACTTTTTTTCTCAGCAGATTTTCTTGCGGTGATAAGGGTTATGAACTTCTTCTTGACGGTTTCTCAAAAGTCCTAGTGGCACAGGAAAATGAAATTGGTGCCGTTCGATCCGGATGAATGAGAAAATTTCAAGTGGTTATAGGAAGACAGAAAAGAAAAAGAAACGCGATGGCTTGTTCGGCGGTTTAAGTGGTTTGCTATTCTTTTAGGGTTCTTGGTGCCAGACTTCCTAATATATTTGCTTATTTGAACCGACCTAAATTGTGATTAAAAGTCAGCCTTTTCACATATTCTAAAGGCGAAACAGGAAGGTCGTTATAAGAGTCCAATTTTTAAAAAGGCGCTTATTCTAAAAACGAATCCATTAATTTTAAACCCTGAAAAAGGAAAAGTCAAAGCGCAGTTTTTGTGTTTCTAATCATCTTTGTGTGGCTCAAGCCAGGATTCTTACCAGAAATACAGAAGATAAAAATTTGGAATGGGCATGTGTTGGAATTTAAGCAAATATAGATCAAAAATGATGTCAGACATGTTTCTTCCCACCTGAGTAACCCCTGTAAGGTGAAATTAGATTTTTTTCAACAGCAGTTTAGATTCGGGTAAACGAACTAACTCGCAATTGGAAAGTCTTTCTACGCTATATGTTTCGGTGACATATTATAAGACTTACGAGGGTTGCGGTCCATTGATAGTTGCTGAGCTTTAGAAATGACGAAAACACAACTGAGCTCCCCAAAGAATTCGGAATAAGAACAGTCAGTTGACGTGGAAATGACCCCGACTTCCCTGGTAACGCCAAGGTAAACATAAGTAATTTCAGAAATAAACGTGATAATTTTGCACCGGTTGATTGGAAAAACAAATGGAAAATTACCATGGTCAAAGGAAAGGAAAATTCTTCCCTTGAGCTGTAAGAAAATAAATAAATATGGACATTTTTTAAAAGTAATTCATTGGCCGACAACGTCGAAAAAATCCTGGATAAAACCCTAATGGGGTAACTGTACGGCACAAGAAAACGTCTTACGCATCGTCAGAGCAAAAGACGATTGAAACTGACATGAGACTTCTGCTTGCTGTTACAACCTCGGACATGAGGTCTAGGGCTTGAGATAATTTGAGGTAAATTTAAAAGGAAGACCGATCTCCAACAAGGCTTGCTACAATGTTGATGGCAGCATTTCGTCTGAAGAGACGAAATTGAAGATTGTTACTTTATTTACCATTTACCAATCATCCCTCATATATAACACAATACGTAAAATAGAGTCCAAGAAATAAGTAGTCCCCCAATAGGATCATCAATAAAATATCATAAAAATGTTTATAGCATATGTGAAACACGATTGAACGCCGAACGAAATTTTTAAGTTGTTGCCATCCTTAATTTTGACATTTTGAAAAATCATGGAAAAATCTGTCAGCGCTATAAAAATCATTTGACAATTATATGATTTTGCCGGTTCCAATTTCTAATTTTTAAATTTTAACGGGCAAGTATAGGGCGGAAATTTGTCCTTTCTTTGTCATAAGTTAGGTAAGATAAAAACTTCTGCTGATTCAAAATTATGAGTCGCCTATTATGAAATGTTCCTGTGATATTTGAATCTTGACTTCAGTGCCAAATTCTTTTAACTAGAGAAACCTTCAGTCCCATTATATAAAATTTCACTCTTTTAAGCGAATGGCTTTAATGTGGTTAATATATTTATTATTTTTATTTATTATTGGCAGTGATATTTACCGCGGAGACGATACTTATTGTATCCCTGCTAAGGAACGAGCACAGTAACTACCTACCTGTGTAAAGTGTACCTGTGTTTCACGCGAGAAAAGAGGAAAAACATTCTCTCTTTCGCAGGAAGAGTAAAAAAAAAACACGAAACCGCAGAAGAGACATTTTGATGCCTGCTGCAGCTTCTCAGCACGCACGCGTAGTTTCAGTCTTACATAGAGGTATAAGATAATAGAGAGGCTATTCCCGTGTATGTGACTGTCCGTGAGCGTCCAAAGAATTGGATTTAGCTAATTTTCCCCTTTCGTAGCTGCTTCGCCTTCGGCAATTTTCGGAACTTCCATATTTCAAACGCAAAATATATTACAGCTTAAATGGTGAGAAATTTTTTATTTTCTAAAAGCCCGCCCAATTATGTCTTTGCGCAACAACTTAAACATATTACCTAAAAGTTTTTTTAACCCTAAAATGGGAAATCTACCATTTAATTACTTATAAACCCTAAAACTAAGTTGTAAAGGATGATACTTTTTCTCGTGAAATTTAAAGATAAATGTCTAAACTTTGTCGAGGTTTTCCCCACATAAATTGGTGGCAATAGAATCTTATTCATATTTTGTGGGAGAATGAAACATTCTCGCCATGCAAAACATATATTTTTATTGATAAAACTTAATTTGAAATTAATGTTTACAAATTTTAATACAATGCGAATTGTCGGATACATTCGTAATTTCAATTTGACACTGAGCTGAATATACAGTTAGATAAATAATTCTACTTAAAGGTATGCGCACACTCAAAAAGTGTATGGCCAAGTTTTTTTTCTAATATTTTTATGAAATCGAATTACCGTCGGCTGAGTATACTCTAAATTACGAGAAATTTTACTCCTCAAAATGCTTATTCATTGAATATCTACAAGAACCCAGTTTGATAGAAATTTCTTTGTGAACTCTTTTTTGATTTAATGTTGGTAGAATAATGTACATGCACCCTCAATTCGTCGAAGCCATTTCTCCTATTTCAGTTGTTTCAATGCTCGGGTTTTTCGATATCAGCCGAACTGAATGAATTGTCAAAACAAGACTAATAATCTGTGTTTTGATTCATTTTCGGAGTGATTTACGGGGGAATTTTGTAAGTTACTTGTGTCAGACGAATTTTTCAACGATAAAAATTACAAATCGTGAGTGCTACTTTATTTGTGATTCTGGAAAAGTGCAAAGACAATTGTGACAGTGATTTGTAGCGACAAATATAGACAATGAAGTGTGTGATTTTCACTTGCAGAAATCACACTTGTTCGCGGCCATCCGGTATGTCGTTTCATAGGTAAATTTTAGATAATTAACTAATTTTTAACTTTTGCGTTGATTAGGTCAAAATAGATGCCTTTTTCAATAATAATGTAGAAATAATTGGTTTGTCGGTCAATAAGATTGTTTACAAAGGCGTGGCTTAATCTTCGGCTCGAGCTTTCGACACTCACCTGAATTTTTTGTGCGTTAAACTTTCGCGAAACCATTGGTATTTGTTGTTATTTGTAAATTTTTGCAAATATTTGTAAAAAGGGGGCGGTTACGACGCAAAAGTGGCTTATCGTCCTCTCTATATCTAATAACTCTATGCAGTCTTCCGTACCCGAAATGGAAAGCTCATTCCTCATTTTCCTCACATACGAAGAGCGAATGAAGCATCATTTATGTCTCAGAGAGAGAACAGGCGAGTTTCCTCCAGATGAAATTGGTTTAAGAAATGCTAATGGCAAAGAAATACCGGAGCTGTGTTTCGCACTACACTAGGGCGGGGTTTTATTAAAGAAGGGCATCTTTAATTGCTTGTCTGTGCAGAAGAAAGGGCGCTTAATCTCTCAGTAGTACCACTTTTCCTGTCTGTTCCTGTTAAAAGAGAGATGTGTCTTTCCCCAAGGGGGAAAGCCCCAAAGCTAGCCAAGATTTAACAAACCTATCCTGAAGTAATGTCACAAATAGTCTCAGAGTATGTTTCCCTTATGACAAGAACGGTATTTAGTCGGTGATCCTGTTGCTGTGTGTGTCATTGGGAGTATAATTTTCATCGTTTAACTTACCTTTTCCGTCCATTCATAAAAAATACTATTATAATTATAACGTACTAATTACTGTCATCTGTGTTTGGCAAATCATTCTATTCATAGTTAAAGAGCAACATAAGTGGAAGAGGATGGCATTGGTCATATTGATGGCATTGGTTAATGTTTCGACAAATCATGGCAAATGGGCTTATAATCATCCTTCAAAACACGCTCGATGTTCAAAAACACCAAAAATTGAATTCTTGTTTGCAGTGGCTTCAATGATTTCAGAAGGAAATTAGTCCTAGAAATCGTAGCTTGGATTAAGCTACAGGACCACTTGGTGAGCCATCACCAGTGATGAACGTGCAGCTTTAGAAAAGAGGGAAGCATGACCATATACATCATCACAACTGACACTAAGAGAATCGAAAGTTTTGTGAATTTCTCTATGAATTTTCAAACGTTTGCCTGTGACTTTTGCATCCTTTGATAATAGCTGTAATGATATTAACCTGCTGTGTACTAGCGGTCAGCTGAAGTCACTGAAAAGCTTAGACGATTTTATCCACTATACTGAAAGGTCTTCAAAGCAAAGACATTAAGACTCTAGTCACTGCTTCCAAAACAGCAAGGCCACGAGTTTCAAAAACTCCTTCTACTCACACTTCTGTAGCGCATTCGTGTTACAGCATAATCTTCGAAATGTTCAGTCAATAACCGGGTACTGAAACTTGTAGCCCTATTCTTATACTAAAGAGACTCTTGATAGCCGCGCATTAGTTCGTGCATCTTCACATTAGTTTATGCGTCATATAGTCCACAGAGGTAACAGTGAGGCTCAGAATGCACTAAACATTTCAGTTGAATGTGGCCGCAGTCTTTTTCACTAGAAAGAAAGAGAAGCAACCGGGAAGCAATCTCAACAACAGGCATAACATCAATAACTATTTGTAAGCCCGTCAAGATGACGATTTGAAAAGGAATTGCTGAGTTTGATTACGTGGTCGGTTGAGGATTGGCAGAAGACAGATAACAAGCTGAAACATCTTGTCAACGTCTCAAAATACCTTTTCTAACGCAGGCTACAAAACAGGGATGTATTATTTTAGAGGTGGATTAGAGAATGAATAAAATGCGCCAAATCATCAACTCTGTCAGATGAAGAAATAGAAGTTGACTTCTACTTCGTCCGAATGAAAAGACACCACAAAGAAGTGAAGTTCTGGCGCTTCCGCAGTTTGGAAAGAGGGCTGAACGATAGGCTGTCAATTTGCCTTTTTGCAAGCAATGGACTTTATTTGATGACCGCAAATAGGATATCACCAACCAAGGCGTATTCAGTATACGGAGAAACTCGATGAAACATGATTTCAACTATCCAAGGAAGATCTTAATTCTCGTCATTGTGAAAGAATCAATCAAAGTGCCGAAACTGGAAATACTGAGAGGATATCCCACAAAATAGGGACAAAATCACATGCATTAAACAGTGTTAATTTATTTTGTGGAATTTGGATTGTCTCTTCGAGCTTTTAAAACGAAAGCTGCACGGACGAAGTGTTTTTGACCGGCTATGGAAATGTTGTTTCGGCTTTAGTTGAAAAAAAAGAACTTCCAATAGACATGGTGATCGAGATTGGATGACAGGATCCGAAAACAGAAAACCGGATTTCCAGAGCCTGATTAATCGTATGATCATCAAATTCAAGACGCGAATACAATACCTTCACTTAAATGTTGATTTAATAGAGGTTTTGAGATAAAATCGAAAAAGGCTCAGGTTGCAGTTGGTCCGTAGTCTTTTTAATCCTTAATACCGGAAACCTGCCTCGAGCAAGAAACTCTTTTTAGGTGCATCTATATGTCTCTAACTTTTGGACGTATGCTTTATAGAAATAGTCCTGCCTGAAGGTATTGCTCTGGGCGCAATGGCGAGGAGATTTGTAGGATGCCTCTCCGTTTCGTATTTGCTCTCGGCTCCTGGTGCTGGGTAGGCCGGAGTAGATGATTTCATAGGAAATAATAAGATTAGAGGGTAATTTATGAAAACGGGTGCTTGAATTCCCACGTCTGAGTAGCGAGGACTAGATTTTTCTGTCATACCTGTAAAGAAAAATGTCAGGGTTTCTTAGCCGACTGTTTGGACATGCGATTATAAGAAATTTCACTTTTTTCAAAGAAAAAAGAGCAAATTGGCGAGCTATATCCGGATAGTTTGCTAAATAAATAAGTCGATAGCGTCAAAAAATAGGTTCAACTAAGTGTCATACTTCTTTCTGGCGATTCGGGGTGCTAGAAATACAATTGTCGAAGGCGTCTGGCAAAGAGAGAAAGAGTAGATTGTATTCCCTTCAACATCAAACCTTTCATATTATGAAATTTTGCTAGCCTCAAGCCATTTTCTGGTAAGAAAAAGTAGCCTATATTGGAATAACGTGAAATACAGTCTTTGTATCACAGGAAGTTCCCAACTCAGGAAGAAGATACCCTTTACTTCCGCATCATTAAAACAGCATGAGTACTTGTTTTATAATTTTCCCTCTTCTTATTTACTTCAGAAGCGTCGGTTAAGATTCCAGTTGTAATTCAACTATGTCGCAGCTGGTGTTATGCTCAAAATTAAATTTAAAATAAATTAATATTAAAATTGTTTTAAAATTTGAAATATGGCGCCTATCAAATTCATTAAGGTTTGTGTAATGATTCAAACATGAAAATTTTACATGCAACTGATGTTTTCAAATAATAAAAATTCTGAAAAAATCATTATCATGATGCCCTCTTAAATTTGAAGTTCTTTTTGTTGTAATCGAAGGAATTGAGTAGGAATCGGACAGAGAGAAAAAAAACTTTAATTTATTACTTAATTTGAATAAAAATAAGTTAAACCAGAAGTCTACTTCCCTTTACACGAAGACCAATTAATATATCTAAAATGAAAGATAAGTAGCAATGGTATGTTTTCTGATTTTATGCATTTAGTGTTCATCCAGAGCTAAAACTAAACGAAATCTTTGAAGAATGGCTTTATTTAACGATTAAAAATTTTGGGCTCTTCAATAACTCTATATATTGTTTGAATCCACACGATGATAGTGTATGCAAAAATAACGCTTAAGTCACTTTCTGTTTTAGGAAAGCAGAGATTTGAACCCTTCAAATCGCTTGAGCCTGCAATAGCTTAAAAGATTTTCAGGCTGCTTAATCACTGAGAATGTTCATGCCCCCTGTTGAATGGTCTAGTAGGAATAACCTAATTTTATCATTTCACTATCCGTAGAGCTAACGAAATAGGTGCATAATATGTAGCCATATATAGAACATATAATATAATGCCATATGTAGCCATATATAGTCTAACTTCAAATAGCACCAACAGTCACGGCTACAACGATTAGAAAGAGAAACAAAGTACCATTGAAAAATGTGTTGGTGCACAGATTTGTATAAAGAATAAAGTGAACCTTTGCCAAATGCTTTATTGCTGCTGGAACATAATCATTAGGATGGGATGAGAAAAATATGTGCCTATACTAATAGAATCCAAGCATTCTGATTTGAATTCTCGGAGTTCTATGGCTATATTGTCAGTACGCTTTATTTGTCGGACCTCATCGGTTTGAGCAGGAGAGGCTGTCAATATCGAAGTGTATGGATTTTTGATTGTGGGACTTCGATTGCCATTAGAACAGCTGTCTCCCGGGGACATCAACAGAAAACTGTTTCGACAAGACGGCGATCTCTCATCAACTTTTATGAAGACGATTTTCCGAAACTAATGAGCAAGTACGAGGACAAAAGATTATCAAAGCACTGTGCGGATACAACCCCATGAAGTTTAATTTTTGGGGATGGTGGAGGAGTGGTCACTTAAAGTTAGAACTAGATGGATCATTTAGATACATTTAGATTTTTTTGTGTTTTGTTAATAAAGGCTGTTTACAAGCTAGGTACAGCAGAAAGCGCTGTGCACTCTCAAGAGTAGACAGGCGACTAAATTAGACTAACTTTCAAAACCTAAAAAGAACTCCTAAAAGTTCAGCCTAGAAATGTTTTCATTTTTTTTGGCTGGTTGGTGCTTTCGATTAGACGAGCCTTCTTTTTCAGTCGGACAGAGAAAATTTAGTTGATGTAGCGTAGTATAAAAAATTATGCCAATAAAAATAAATAATGTTTAAATAAAATGACCCTGGAGAAGGAAATGGTTTTTTCTGAAATTTCATTAAAGTCTTCAACGAAAAGACGCAAATACACTTTTTTTAATCAAACGTGAAATTCGAAAATTCAACATTAGTCTCGCTTTACAAGCTTCAATTTTCATTGACGTGGAAATATGTGAAAACAAAAATATCTATAAAAGAAATGAGTGAGCCATCTGAGCAGTGCGTTGAGTAGCACAAAGGATTCAGTTGAATGGAATGTGGAGCTTCCGGTGAATGAGGAAACCGGGTGACAGTCACATCACGTGTTGTGTCTTCAGGTTACCACTACGCAGAGGAACAACTATACCCAAATGAAGATAACAACAGATGAAGATGCTAATTTTTTTTTGTTTTAGAAAATTTCATCCAAAATGCGAAAGAAAGTCGGGCTTTAGCTCTCCTCTACATTCACAACTCTCACTTGTCTTTCGAGACTTTCAATATTCTTGGAGAAAATCTTGTTGGGAAAGCTCATGTGGTTTTGAAGTCCTTCTAACGTTAAAAGAATAGAAATGATATATAGAGGGGTAATTCATGACGTCACCGACCATGTTACAAAAATTTAACTTTGTTTAAATGTAGGTTTAAATATACTTGCTGTGAATATATACGTGAAAACCGCGCCACTGTTAATCACCATACCACAAATAATTGATTAATGTTGGAAGGTGACTTCCAGCATTAATCTTGGATTAATCGACTTAGAACTCATGAAAAACATTAAAAAATAAGTAAGAGAAACGTTTTGAAGCCTATGTTGACTACAATCATTTCGTTCATTTGGAGTTATCATCAACATGACAACAACGTCTCCGAATTCAGACCATTTTTTATGATTTCTTATAAAGGCCGAAATTGATTTGTTCTGCTTGCTTAAATGAGGAAAATGAAATCAGTACGATAAGTACGAAACCAGCGTTTCAAACTACTATCCAGGAAAATAATTTGAAGTTGCTGAACACTTCCTAAAAGATTTAATGAATAACCGAAAAGTGTGAGTCTAACTTCACAATATAGATTCAATGCAGTATTCGAATTAATTTTATTCGGTTGCAACTATTTTTAAAAGTATTTCCCTTATAGTAAGGCCAAACGACATTGAAAATCAAGTGGAAAATTGTACCCTATAAATTATATTTTGAATATCGTTCATGTTTTACGCATACTAATGTGTTGTAGTCGCTGGAAACACGCACAATTGTACACAAGCGCTTCGTAATTTTAGCTTGTCACATTTAAATAACAAAAACAAATTGCAGCCTTTTCTTCAAAATAATCTTGTTCTAAAACCAACACAAACAGTACCTTCACGCCCCAACCATTGAATAAATTGAATGGGTTTACGCCAAAATAGAAGAAGCAAAAGTATTTAATGTCACATTTGATGTGCTCTTGTTTTGTATTGGTCTCGACTCTATACCAGACAAATAATCCACCACTTCGTCTACCGCAATTCACCAACGCGACTCAGGGTGAAATCCTGGAGGTTTCGTTGGAACGATGAACGTTTCATAAAATTCCCATCTCCATAAACTCGCGACTTTACTCTCATTTTTATGATAATGGACGACTCTTGGATTCTGTGTAGGTTTAATACTACCACTACGTATTAAACAAACCAACCCTTGGTAGTTATAGCGCGAAAATTGGCGCGTTCGGCATGCTGGCTCCCTCTCTCGGCAGCTCTTCTGACGTTGTACTTTTCGATAGTCTAGTTAGGTAGCGCACCTAGCACAGCATACCAAACATGAGCATGGGAAGGAGCAAGGAGTAGGCTGCATAAAATGAAAATTTATTTAATAGCAGTCAATATTCAGTTATCATATCCGTGACCCCTCGTTATGTTTGCGAGGCCTAATTACGTTTGAATAGTGCCATCAGGACAAGATAGGAGGCTTAAAAACAGAATTGACTGGCTAGTACAGTCAGTCGGCGAGAAAGCTGTTCCCTTTGAATGTTTTCATATCTAAGGGATGATGCTCGCAGATTCGTGTAAAGCAATGGAGTACAGTCCTCTATTAGCCATTTTGTTTGATTAGCCTTATGGGGTACCGCTGCCGAGCGAGATGAATTTAATGAAATGACCCTAGTTTTTCTTTTCCATCCTGGGAGGGTGGCGCTTCGTCTATGTCTACCTACGCCACTCTTGAAAGTTCTTTCGAATAAAGTGATACAAGGGGCTGTGCTCAGTATTGTTACCGTTATAGCACACTTGAGAGCTGCTATTCTTTTTTATGTTAATCGAAAATTCGCATCAACAGAAGATGGAAATGTAATTGTGTTCAGGTAACAAGATGGTATGCTCTACCTATTCATATCTTCGGGGTTGATGGGTCGTTACTTTTTAGTATTTTTCCTTTTTTCTTACTCCATGCTTCCTTTTTTCCATTGCCGTCTATTTCCGACAAAAAAGAAAACCATTTCCAGAAATGCTTGACTTATCTGAACCGAACCATACACATGGGGATTTGCGCGTATATGAAGGACGGATTCCAAAAAAATTTAGACAATAAAACGGTGCTGCCATATGACCACTGAAAATACAAAATCCTTTTTCAATCTTCAACGCACAAGTTGATCCTTTTCAGCTTTACTACAAAATTTTCCAATTCTTGGCAGCACCTACATTAGTTACACAAAAAAAACAAAATAAAGTTCAAAATAATGTTGTTTTTTTTTGTATAGAAATTATAAATGAAAAATAAATTTCAAAGTTAAGAAGTTGGTTCCTGATTCTTTGTGTATGACGTCCTGTTTTGTTTACCATCAAGCCCAGCTCATTCCGTCACAGTCACCACACACAAGGAACAGAGCAATAAAGAAAAGTTTGCGTAATGTTGCCAAGTAAATACAGGATATGCTGCACAATCTATCGTAAATCAAATAACACATGGATATCTATTTAGGAAAAACTTTTCAACAGACAACTTAAACATTCACATCATACGAGCGCTTACATTCATATAAATATAGCTCCCCTCCCGACATAAGGATGCTTAACATATAAATGTTCGCGTGTAGCCGTACAATAGTTTAGCAAAGTAAGCGTATTACATACATGACAAACAACACGAAGAACTAAGAACTTAGAGGATTCCCAAGCAAGGAAGATATGGTCTGTCGAAGTTTCTAGGGTGGATGCACTAAAAGCTTTTTATCGCAATCGATACACGTATGTACATAGTAGTAAGACTTAATATTCCGAATTAGTTTTCTACAGTTATGTTCAAAATAAGTTTATGAGCCTTATCTTATACTACGTATCTTTCTTTTCTCCACGGAGAAACTTTATTTACAAATATTTTCTGTAACAAGATGCAAAGTTGTATGCCGAGGTGGAATTTCCGTTAGTTTTCGTTTTTGCTTGTATAAGGAATTTGTAATTGAATTTTAGAATACTGAAAATGCTCGCCTTAAAAATATCCTTCTTGATATTTGTTTCGAATTATTTGAGTGTGATTATCTTTCGTTAGAATGAGAGCTTATGCACATTAAGGAAACTTCTGGTGATCGTTGCATTCAATTTTTTTGTTTTGAAAGTTTTAAATCGAAGGAAATTAACCTATAGCCCAAGTTTCGGGTTTTGCAAAAGTATTTCGATTAGATAAAGTAGAAGAAATTTCATTTCAAAGAAAGGATCAATAAATTGATGTTGGCTTAATGCAATTGAAGCCAGTGAAGGAAGGGATACGTTTGAATCCTTTTCAGTCCAAACTCATTTAGCAAATTAGTTTCCAAACTATATTAATTTATTGTCAACTTTGGAATTCCAAACGAGTTTTCATAACTCACACGTTTTCAACTTTTGTCATAGGGTTGATTGTTAGCAAGAATCCCTGGATTTAGGTGAAGCTGTTACATATGTTGCTGGTATAGCTTGTAATGTATTTAGAAGTCTGATTTTTGTTTTGTTGCATCGGTCTACCTTCGAGTAAACTGAACAGCAATTATGCTTGCATCCTGGATGATTAAGATTTAATTGTGAGCATGCAGTACTTATTGGCTTTCGTTTTTTAAGGTTAGCCCACCAATGTTAAGAAGTCTGCAAGTTCCCTAAAAAATGCTTTCTGAGCTGAAAACTTCGCATGAATTGTAAACCATAGCGTTTGCATAATTCCACTTGAAGGATACATGAGTTAACAGTTCATACCATTCTTAAAACGAAATTTGGATGTGCTTTGGTTATCGTTATTGCCTGCTGTAACATCCTTCTGTAATAACCAGTCGTATTTTGCTGCATCTTTCCATTTGTTCTGAAACTTAAGAACTCTCCATTCTTAGCTTGAACTGTTTCATGTTGATCGTTTCCTTCGTTTCGACCTGTTAGAGGTCGATGTTTTCGTGCCAAAACGTAGTTTTATCAATTGTTGGAAAGGCCACTTAATGGACCAAAGGCGAAAGGGAGAAACGAACCTGACCCTAGCTTCTGGGCCACAAACTGGGACAACACTTCAGGAAATCGAAATACGATTCATATTAAAGGCTTCTTGAATCGCTGGTTGCAGGGAAGGCCATTTTAGGTTAACCTGATTCCTCATAACGCTGCGAAACCAATTCTGTCTAAGAAATTTTGATTGTGGTTCTCAAAGTGTGGGGAATAACGTAGGAGTTCAAAAATCTCTTCTTGAATTCTTCTCTCATTTCAGTTGTTTGTGTAAAGCAAAGGGAATATTAACGGGGGCATAAATTCGTTTTAAAGGGGACATTCGTCTTTGAAATTTTCAAAAAATCGATTTTGAGATTTTTACATATTTCGATTCTATATACGTTCAAAAGCCTCCTCAATTTCATCAAGAAATTCGTAACTGAAAAAAGTTACATCTTTATCTGTAACAGCGTGTGCTCATGAGTAAAAACCGGTTTCTATTCATGCGTGTAGCGCGGCGCGCCAGCTGCTTCTGCTCCTGGTGTAAAGATCTTCTATATACATATATGTGATATTATTCTCTCGGTAGTTGCTCTGTGTTATTCTTTAAGCAAGCACGTGTTCTATTTTTTTGAAATTCGTTAAAAATTGGCTAAAAAGTTGCAAAAAATGTCTACACCTGGTGATCATTTCAAAGGTAATCAGAGTACTCCTCATTATAGACGTAAAAACAAAAAAAAAAGAACATTGACTGGCAGAAAAAATTCCTGGTTTACCAAATTCCTCTGCTAAAAAATTAAAAACAAGTAGTGAATTGCAACCTCCTACGGACAGCTCTATCCAGTATCACATTTTGTGCTTTAATTTAGTCAGTTCGGCTCTTTCTCAATATATAAAGTGCAAAGAATATAATGGTGAGATTTGATTTACCCAACAAAAAGGTATAGGCCTTGTATTTATAATCTGTGTGGTATGTTCGTATGGTAGAAAATTCATTGAATCTTCCTCCCACATTCATTGAATCTCCTCGACATTTGTACGAAATAAATCAGAGACTCATATTTGTCTTGAGAGCTTTCGGCGTAGGGAATAATGGCGTGAATATGTTTTTGAGTTTGATGGATATTCCTGCAAAATTTTTGGACTCGCTTTATTATAGTGCAATTTCAAGAAAACATAAAGCTGATTTTTTTTTTGATTTTCTTACTTAAAAAAGCAGTCAAATAACAAATGCAATTAAATGAGGAGGCTATAAATAAAGCTAACGATTTGACTATGTCGGGTGACGGTACTTGGGCTAAGAGAGGTTTTACAACACTTTACAACACAAACATTTTGGATGTGGAGATTAAATCGTCATTTTGTCAAGCGGTTAATATAAATAAATCTCAGCTATGTGGGGCAGACTTTGCCATGTGGTACGAGGAACATAAGTCTGAATGCTCAGCTAATCACGAAGGAACTGCTGGAAAAATGAAAACTGACTCAACCGTAAGCATTTTTCATGGATCAAAAGAACTTTATGATGTCTTTTACGGTAATTATATTGACGACGGTGACAGCAAAACTTACACGAATGTGGTAGATAGCAAACCTTATGGAGATGATATCACTATAAATAAATTAGAGTGTGTTCTTCACGTAGGCAAACGTAATTACCGGCGCTTAGTAGAAGTCAAAAAAAATTTACAATTTTAGAGAAAGACACAAAAAAGAGAAAAGAAGAAGAAAGAAAAAAAGAGAAGAAGAAGAAGAAAGTCCAAAAAAGCCTGTAAAACGAGGTAGAAAACGAAAAACAGAGATCGAGAATTTCGCACCTGTACAAACCTTAAACGGCTTAATTGACTTTTAAATTGATTCGAGAATTGTCTTTGTTTTATAGTCTTGCTATTCAAAGATATCCCGATTCCATCGAGAACATGAAAAAAGAAATTCCTGCCGGCTATTATCACAAAATTTCAACAAATGCAGAACCTCGTCACGAGTATTGTAATAAGGATTAGTGTAAATTTTTGCAAATCGAGGAAAAAAATGAGCCTTTTACTCATAAGCCACCACTAAATCCAAGCATTTGGGGCTACATTTTGCTACTGTACGAGTCACTTAGTAGTGTTGAGTTGCTGCAAACATGTCTTGGCAAAAATACCCAAAATAGTTACAGTTAAGACAATTTCATTTGGAACATTTCTCCAAAAAGCATGTTTCTGGCAAAGATGTGAATAAAATCGTAGCGTAGATCGCAGCATCCATTTTCAACGAAGGCTTCAAAATTGGGCATCAAAATTGGCGAAACTGCAACGGCTTTTGCGCAAAAAGTTGACGAGGACCGTATCTCTCAGGCCAATAGGAGGCCCTTCTTTTGAACAGTCAAAAGAAGGTCGAATTAAGAAGAAAAAATCTTTGGCCAGCCACTTACAGAAATTTCTAGATAACGAGGGTCCTCAGTATTCACCAGGAATAGCCGATTAAAAAAAGTTTTCGAGCTTTAATTCAATAAAACCCTGGTAAAAATAACTTTAAACGCGTTTTTCTCGAAACTACCTTTTTCAAACTGGTAGGAATTTTTTTAATTAGTCTCAAGCAATTAGTCTCTAAGAGTTTGAAAAAATACTTACCCCCAAAAAATGCCGTTTTTTTCGCACTTTTCAGAATGAGTTGCGTTGAGTATGAGTTTTAGAGGCTTATTGTATAGTTTTCAGTCTCAAGAATAGAATCCATTTTGAATATTTCAAAAATCTGTTACAGGACGTCCTCAATATGTCCTACCGTTTGAAAAGTCACTTTTGGATGACAGGTCTTCTACTAAGACGAACTACTTTAAAACTTCAGCATCTAGAATGTAGCTAGATATCCATGCGAAATTCGTTATTGAATAATCTTCAATTTTCTGTACATGTGTGCATTGAAAGATGGTGATGTATCATACTGTAAATTTCATGAATGAAATATCATTGCATTCTTCGCGAGAAAAGGTTGAGAGTTGCTGAGGTAGACGAGTAAACAAAAGAGGTAATAATAAGAGAAGAAATGCCAGTGGCTCTCAATCGTCATGAACTAATATGATAAAATCAAACACTGAATGTTCTAGTTTAAGTAAAGATTGTATTCATGTAATTCATGTACATTCCGGTAATGTTTCATCAGTCAATGATTGGTTTCCATTAGAAACGAAATCCTTGCAAGACATCAATAATTCATCGGACACCACTAGGATAAACTCAAGTTTATGATTGGGAAGTTTCACGATTGGCGGAATATGTATTTGAACGGCAACAGGGCGGAGTGATTAGCAACCAAAAAACGAATTTTAATGCGTTTGACAGTCCGGACGGTGAATAAACAATTACGAATCAGTGGTGTAGGATAATGTGCGACGGAATAGTAAAAAACGTGATCTCAACATGAGAGCAAGTGTGCAGCGTATAGACACGACAACCAGTCTGGAAGTAGTAAATTCGACTGTGAAGATCTTGAACGTATGTGTCGAAATAAGAGCAGTAAATAAAATAATTTATGAAATTAATATTTATAAAATAAATATAAAGTAACAGCAATAAATAAAATCATTGTCTCTTTTCAACGAGAAGAAAGACTACATACAAACTTTCATCACTACCTTCTATTCTATCACTACCTTCTAAGTAGTTTAATAAGTTTTTGTTGGAACGTAGAAGTGTTTCAAGCTGAGGTCATTCTTTATTAACCCTAAATGGATTGTGTATATGCACATTTTGAAATAACTCCGACCAGAAATACGACTTAAGTCTGATGTACCAACACCTTTATTTTGGAAAAATTTTTAATTTTTAATCCCAACCTTACCTGTGCAAATTATTAACACTTGATGCAAATGAAATAATGCATCCTTTTAATTTCGTGGATTTTATATTTACAAAATCGATTTTCAACCAATGCAGCCCACTGGATTTTGCTGTAGATTTGAATTTGAGTAGGAAGTCCTGCGACAGAACTCCACAGGCCGTCTGATATAAGAGATAATAGCGAGTCTTTGTCTTGGCAGCAGGCTTGAGTTCGGTGATACGTGGCTTTAGATGGGGTAGCAAGCGTCATTCAGGACTGGAGGGTGACAGAGGACTGCACTACTTGTGATTACAGCTACATCATCTTCCAAATCCAAGAACGTTGTAAGAACCAATGCCGCCAACGCCAGTACTTATGTGGCTAGAATGTTGTTACGCAGGATAAGAATGCATATAGTGAAACTTTGAATCCTTCCAATTAGATTTGTTCCTGGGCCAGTGAGAATTTTCTTGGTGAATCTGATGCTGAAGTTATAGTGGCAACGGACGCCATAGGTCTCGAAACTTCGTAACAAATGCTTGCCTGGAGACGTAGGGCAAAACGGACCCGTAACATACAAAGTACCTCACAACTCATAGCAGAGTACGAATCTACCAAAAGCGACTTAAATTGAGCCATAAAGCAAATCAAGTCAACTGCGGTTCTTGCAATAAGGGTTATCAGCTCGTCATCCGAGGGCTTGGCACCATACAGCCGTTGATCGAATGTCCAAGGAAGGCAAGATCAAGGCACTGTCTGCCAGGTATCCGAGGAGAAGGGAGGAGGGCGTATAAGGTGCGTATAAGCGTATAAGCTGCTGGATACCATTCTTCTTTTTCAGAATGGAACACAAATCCTGTCGCTTCCATACCACTCATACCACAAAAATCAGTGAGTGACCTTTCAGTATATCATGAAAAGCATCGAAGTTAAATACTAAAAAACCGCGGTATTGAAACAATACTATTCATGTTCCCTGGTTCTAAAATCAAAATTCTGTCAATGAAACCTATCTGAAGACCAACCACAGATGCGATAGTTATAATACAAGGACAAAGAAAGCCTACGGTCCTAAGAACCAGAAAACGTATCAAGATTCTGTTCCTCTCTGGGCGTCTCGAAAATTTGAGTAAAAGTAAATAAAAATTTCAAAAAATTGATTGCAAACATCGTTAGCATACTTCTGAAAGGAGAAAGACAAAAATATCGAAGACCGAGGGTATAACTGGCAGTATGAAACCTTGTCAATATTTGAAGTGTGCATAAGTGACAAATAATTTCTAAAATTTGATAATCTGCATATTTGATTTAATTTGATTAAAATGCAACACATTATTCCTTTTTGTGTCAAGCACAATCCCTAATGAAAATCAGCTAACAGGTGTCCTTAACTTTATCTCCATTATAATCATGTTTGCAGACACATTTTCCTGAACTATCAGATAACTGAAATTCGTTCGGGCAAGGATAGTGCAGACAACTAAACAACGTGTTGTACATTTCAATACAACTCCGCTTTAATTTTATTTGTTTCGCCACAATAATGAAAATGCTCATTGCAAATCCAGTGCATACGATGAGAATTTCAGTCAAACTCTCAGTTGCACTATCGTTCTACTCACTCTCCGCCTACATCTGCCAAGGGTGGAAGGACATCGTGCCTGATATAATGGTGAAGTTTTGTGAGTCGACGAACAAACGTGATAGCACTTGAAAATCAGCTCGGAAAGTGCGAAAGACCATATATTTTGTGCTGTAAGCCGTCTGTTCTGGAGAAGGAAATAGACATCGAGGATTCGAGAATCGGAGGATGCCATTGGAAATAGGATTTTAAGTGTGGGGCGTAACCCATTCAGTTTAGTTGCCAGCAAAGCAATTATCATTAACAACAGCAGTTACAATACTTTCGCCACACTACATCACTTCTACGGAGTGCTTTCGAAGTTTGTTTGTAAATTGGGGCAATACTACATACTACGGCCTTTTTGCAGATAAGATTCAGCAGTTTGTGACCTTTTTATCTCGTGCGATGATATTTTGATTTTTCCCTAGAACAACCTGTCAGTCAGAGCTAAAAATACCTCCAAGCATTGATAAACTGTGACACTGGTATTCTAATATTCGAAACGTTTTTGGAACCCGATATGTTTGGTTTCAGCAAAAAGCAGCAAGCTTTTTCAAGCTCATAAGCTAGTGAATATTTGGACCTATCCTGGAAGAGATCAGAAACAATAGTTTTGCAACCTCTTTTAACATCCTCAAATTACACAGTAAGTATTACCACTTCCTTGTATCTAATCCTACCTCCTTTGAAAAGCCTTCTCAAAGTGGAACACAGATAACAAATGCTACAAACATTGTTCCACTATTTCTTGACCATTCTAGAAAGAAGAACTATTTCACCTAAATGGAGCTGCTGCGTAATGTGTTGCGCCCATTAGTAGGGAACCGTTTACAAATGCACAACATTTGTGGTCCTCCGTAGAGTATAGACTAGCAATAACATCTGCGAAGGGACATTTGTCTTGAAGCATATTGCCATTACCATTGGTTCAGTACTGAATGCTTCACTACTTCGTAGACGAGTGTGTGTAATATTATTTTATTCGTAAGCCATTCAAGACAGATTCACATTTTCGGACTTGGGCAATTATCGTTCTTGTCCTGACAACGTAACACACATTAAGGAGCCCTTAAGACGTGATAGAACTGAATACTATTAATGCTGGTAGGGAGTTTTTTGTTTGTTCTGAGACAGCTGCTTTATATTAAGTCAACACGGTATTTTCAAATTAGCATTTGGTGGAGCAAACGGAAAGGATATTGAGAGTGGGAAGAATGGATGGAAATAGCTGATGTTGCCTTATAGACGAATAAATTAAATACAAGCTAGAATACGATTTATGGAGCTTGCAACTGATCGCTTTTGTACATACTTCATGTTAGTAAATGTGCAAGCACTCCTGCAATAAAGTATAGAAAGTTTTTGATAGAATTATATTGCTGCTGCGCTTTGAGTGTTTTTGAAATTATTCAAGATAAATGAGATTCTCGTTATAAAAAAAATATTTCATATAAATCTAATGTACGGGGACAGATAGCTTTCTATGACGTTTGGTAAAAACCACGAAAAAAAAAAATCAAGGATGGACATCCTGACACATGAAAAACCGATTCTGAAAATCACGGACAGATGAAAAAAAAATTAAAAGAAGGCATGAATTCGATAGTCATGATGAGAAAGGCTTTCGTGTGCCATGTAACCAAAAGAATGTTTCCAAAAAAGTTGATGTGCAAACTTCAGTACTTCACTCATATGCAGAAGCTCATATGCAGAATCTTAAATTTTGTTAAAAATAATGTGATTGTGTATAAAGCGTTAAATGTATAACATTGACACTTAATTTGCAGCACCTACACTATACTAAGGAAGGAAAAAATGCTAATTTATGCAAAACTGTATCCGGCCTCCACATAACTATGAACCATCAAATTTATCGGAGCCTACAGAAGCGGAAAAATTATTCGTTTTCATAAGATATAAATGAAATAAGTGAAACGATTTCGTTTGCTTTTTGTTCTTTTGAAATTCAAATCCAATTTTTAAGAATTAATTTTGTATGAGCTACGTAAGATGAAAGAATCAGTTAGCTTTTAATTGCTTTTAAATACCTGGAAAAAAGTATTCGGGATTTTCGTACGTTTGCAACGAAATAGTAGCATAAGAAGATTAAATTATATTTTTCGAGAAATCACATTTCAAAATGTTCATATGAAGCCCACACATATAATAGATTCAAATAAGGAGGGTGCAGTGAAGCATTCTGATTGATTTTGGAAAGGTTTGTCATGAAAAACTTTTTATTTCAAAAATGGACCGCAAAGGTTGCACTGCAGTGGAAAGAAAATTATTCTAAGTTGAGAAAGGAAGGAAATGCTTTCATTCGCATATCGAATGCTCCAAACAGAATCCCTGGTGTAGAGTACCTGCAAACAACATGCGCCAACGGATGCCTCCAAAATTACTCACAGCTGTGGTCGTCCTCCAGTATTAACTCGACTCTTTTAAAACTCCACTTGGAGATGACACATGTCAGCGCTAGACGGGCGCCGAGCATGGCCACACCACCTCAGAAACAACACGGCGGAGAAGTTCTCCGCGTGTTTTTGAGTCTCTTTAGTAAATATAACGATGGAGTATTTAATCAAATTGTTGCTAGAGACACAACTTGGGTTAATCATAATGAACCTGAGTCCAAACAGAACTCTACACTGTTGCAAAACTGGGCACATAAGGGAGTCAGAAGGGATCCTGTGGACAGATTACTAAGATGAAGGCATATCCATGAACGAAAAATACTACGCTTCAATTGCAGGAAGGTTGAAGGAATGCATCAACGAAATATTAAGGGGAAAATTGACGAAAAATCAAAGATAAAAACCCTCCTCCGCACCTGTTTAAGTGTCGTAATGTAAAGTAAAGTAATGCCTGGCAGTTTAAGGTTATTTTTCTGACAAAAACAAAAAATTTTTTTTGTGATATGCATAAGTTAATTGAAAGATGTGGGAAATATATCGGAGTAGCAGGTAAATGTATTGAGAAAATGAAATAAAACCTTGATTTTTCAATCTCACTTGTTACCCTTCATTCCGCGTACTGAAAATTTTCGCCTCGTAGTGTGAAAAAAGGTGTTAACCTCAAAAGCAATCCAAATACGTCACTAACTTTGCAATGTAAGATTACAGGTAAGACTTTAAATTCTGGTATGCGACACTGATTCCAAATAAAAGTAAAGAAAACTAGTTTAATTTGATCGGATACTTAGTATAGAAAGCTGTTAAACTAATAATAAGGTGTTGGAAACTTCCACTTATCGACGGCAAAATGGACAGGAATGTTTGTAAAACAAAATCCTCAAAGATGTATTGAAGATCAACAGCAATGAGTTGGATCTTGCTAAGAGGTGTATTAATATGAAATACGGATTTTTCCTACTTGAAATATGCATTTATTTGAATAACCGAACGAAAGAATTCAATAATCAAAGTATTGGTCATCGTTAGCTATGACATTTTCCCATCTTTCTGTCAATAGATGTTTTCCGCCCAAGTACCACTTTTCATTTTTCGAGGCCACCATTCATCAAGCCAATTTTTAGCTTCTTCGTAAGAATGGAAGTGCTGTTCCGAAAGTCTGTGCTGCATCCATCGAAACAAGTAGTAGTCAGAAGGAGCCAACTATGGTGAATACGGCGGATCTGGCAGAACTTCCCAATTAATGTTTCCCAAGTAGCTCTGGACAGGTATTGCAACATGCGGCCGAGCATTGTCATGTTGAAAAATGACTTTATCATATCTTTGGTGAAATTCTGGTCATTTTTCCTTAAGTGCGCGGTTCAATTTGACCAGTTGTTGTCGGAAACGTTCACCAGTAATAGTCTCACCAGGTTTCAGCAGTTCGTAATACAAAAGTCCCTTACTAAACACCAAATACACAGCGATGTCTTCTTTGCATGAATATTTCGGACTGGTTGTGATGTTGATGGCTGGCCTGGGGCTACCCATGGTTCTTTCCACTTGGAATTGTTGAAATAAATCCACTTTTCATCGCCAGTAACAATCCGATGCAAAAAAACCTTTTCTTTTCTTTCTGGCAATCAAAATTTCACAAATAGATTTTCGCCTTTCGATGTCTCCTTCTTTCAATGGATACTGCACCCATTTTCCAGCTTTTTGGATCTTTCCCATGGCTTTTAAACGTTGTGAAATGGCTGCCTGAGTAACTTCCAACGCTTCTGCCAACTGTTTTTCAATTTGTGTGTTGTCTTCATCCAATAATGCTTGCAAATCTGTACCTTCGAATTTTTTTGGTGGTTTTCCACGGTCTTTGTTGCTGACATCGAAATCGCCACTTTTAAATCTTTAAAACCATCGTTCACTAGTGTCTTGGCTTGAGGCATGTGCACCATATGCTTCGACTAACAATCGATAAGTTTCTGCTGCCGTTTTCTTCAAATGAAAGAAGGTTATTAGACTTCCCCGCAAAACCTCTTTTTCTGGCTCGTAATTCGACATTTTTGAAGCGAAAGAAAACAATGTTGTTTGTACAATCAAAACCTATGACATGCTGGAATTTGCTGATAGATGTTTACCCTACAAATTTACCCTCCGAAACGCCTTATTGGTTATCCCCGACACAAACCATATGTTATGGTTATGCCATCTGTTAGTGAAATCCGCATTTCATATTTATACACCTAATAATAGTTATTATTTTCAACAGGATATCACAAGCGGATTTTTTATTGTGTGTGTCAATGGATTGCGTATAATATGCCGCATATACTCAAGACGCCTCCATAATCCTCAGCCTTCAATCCTACCGAGCACCGCTGAGATGATCTGCGAGAAGGATTTGACATTATACCAGCGCAAATAGAAGATAACATACATAAATTGAAGGTTGAATTGTAAAAAAATTTCCGCTGTTAACAGGAAACAGTTTGTTCATTCGATGTTCAACACTTTGAATGCCTTTATTAAAGCCAAGGATTTTCACACAGAATACTTAACCGAATCCAATTTCCAAGTTGAACTTTCCACGAACACTACTTTCCAATTGTCTCAAGAATTTCATGTTAATTTATTTTTGCTATTGAAATAAATGTCGTTTTATATATTCTGTATTAAACATCTATATGAACATAGGCATAATTTATTTAAGCATAAGAGGTTGTTTTGAGTAGCATAGGGAATAAAAGTGTCAAATTTTAGATTTGTGTCCAAAAAAAGAATTTTCGCAACCACTGAACATCTATAAGAGATTCTCACAATGATCATTAAACGAAAAGTCCGACTAAAAATCATTATTTGACCAGTTTGTATTTCAAGAAGCATATCGTGAGCATCTACTCTCTTAGATACAGCAGGAGTTGATACATCAACAAATTAAATCTACCTGAAGAAAAAAACGATGCAACCATTACGCATAACATAAGCACGACCTATTGAGTGAAAATTGAAGCTGAATGATTTCAAAAAATGTTTTTTTTTGCACTAATAAAGTTATTCCTTCACACCTCGAGTTCACCCTATAAATTCTATCAACGTTTCCTGACCGATTTACATACCACACCATACAATTGTTTTTTGAATAGTACATCGATCGTTCTATGGAAACAATGTGTATGACATATGTCAAATTTGACAACTCGATGACATTTATGTTGCTCGGATTTGCCATTTTCATTTATTTATAGTGAAATTTTCCCACATTTGCCTTTCAAACAATAAGAAATCGATCCATTTAATTAAGAAAAAGCACATTTTTGGGTTAAATGGATATAACACACAATTTGTTTAACAAGGGATATCGCAATATACGGAGGGAGAGCAATAAGTTAAAGACTCGTTAGATCCGTTAAAATTGACTACATACTTAGTCATACGATTACTATACACATACACACTAATGGCATCATCATTTTTTTTTTTTGTTTGAAAAGCGGAAGCAGTTGGCGTAACACTGAAATTGAAGGATGTTTTTGGGTCATGCTCATTGAATTTTTATGTCAAAAAATCATCAGTCAAGTCAGGTCCAAATACTCATTGAAAACACTTTGTTTTATCAAGATAGTTCTACATGTCATCGAAACAGTCGGGCTATTGGAAACAATATCTCGAGGTGAAGTTAAGTGATGTAATTTTAAAGTCGATTTATTGTAAGAGTCATGCGATATGTCGTCTTCAGATCTCCAGATCTCCAGCACCAAAAGAACTGATCATTTAGATTTTGTACGTTCATCAGGGTGTGCTTCATCTTTGGTGCTCATAGTTGTTAGAAATGAGTTTTCCATGTTTTTAAATGTCATCAACAGGTTTGTGATGCCTACAGGAAGCTGGAAAGTGTCCTCACTGAAGTTAAATATCGAACTATCCCATATCAACAGTCCAATATTTTTTGCCAGCGGAAACAACGAATTGGACTTTGGTGAGCTTGGATCAAGAAGCAAAAAAGATGTTTTGGCAGACTACTATAAAATTTTGACTTATTGGAGGAAACTCTTCAATCGACAAAAACATAATAAATTCGCAAAATTATATCAGGCACCAAAGTGGGTGGCATACCTATAAATAATGAAGGACTTTGTAATGAAATGTGTGTCATACATATGATAGACATGAACTTCAATCATAATTTTGGAATTATGCATGTACACTTTTGAAAAGTGAATCCTGAAAAATGAACTGTGACTGCAAGCCAAAAAGAAGATGCATATTGAATGAGATACAAGCATATTATATAAAATATTTTGACAAGAAAGAGGTCATTAATGTAGTGATATTTTGGAAGGAAAGAATAAAGGGTAGCATCGAATTCGATGAATTCAGGCCAACAAGAGTGAGGTAACGATCGTGGCGACATTGCGGAAGCAACAATGAACTGAGCATCTGCAGCAAACGGATGGATATTGAGTATCAAACAAAAAGTCTTCAAAAATCCTAGGAACTAAAAGCAGCGATGCCTTAAAACCAAATCTACGAACTACATAGACAACGTAGATTGAGGTAAATAGATATGGATTGTCATTAAAAAGAAAAAGAGAACACACCATTTTGATGAGTGTGTGGAGGTTAGAATAAACTGACTATATGCTCCCGCTAGCTCAAGATAAGTAGTCTTCCAATACAATAGGCAGAAACCTGCCGGAAATCAATGGATACGCTAGTAGATACTCAGGTTTGGAAATAAACAAGCGGTCGGTAGACTAAGAAAGGCAGGAATGGCAATGGCAAAAACTTCAACATCGAAAGGGATTGAAAACAAGAACTTACTTCAAGAATCTATTGAAAGAAGTCCGGTCGCTTGTCGTGGTAAAAGAAACTAGTATTATTGTGTGAAAAGAAGTCGGAGGACAGCCTTCGTATCGACGTAATCATTCTTCATTTTAACTTATTCCAGAAAATGGAATAGGTCAAGAAGAGGTCAGGTCAAGAAGAGGTCAGGTCAAAATGACCGGACCTGAAGAAGAGGTCAGGTCAAAATGACCTGACCTCTTCTTTGGTTGAATATTTAGAGTAGGATATTTAGGTCAAATACCTACTGCAGCTTACTGACACTACTGATTAATGGTTAATGGGAATCTATTGTCTCCTTTTTGCTATCAACATGCGTCAGGCTAGTTTTGTTACTTTAGGGCTTCAATAAATTTTAAAGACAAATATATAATTACCCTTATTCACTTAACATACGTGGCTGATTTAGATCGGCCAAGTGTGCAATTATGCAATCGGTAGGCATCTCGTGCTGAAAGTATCATAAAATTGAAAAAATAATGTATTTAGATGAATAGAAACAAAATCAACCATTTTAATATTTTGAAAATGTTCCCTTGTACTGACGGCACAGGCGCTTTTTCTAAGTAAACAATAAAGTATCTGTAGACAAATATCTCAAAATCAGTTCTGAATAGAAAATAATTCTGGACTCATTTTTAAGAATTTTTAAGTTTCTTTATATGTATTTTTTTTTCTTTGAATTACTTTTTTTACTTCAACCACTAAATCAACGTTGATGACGAAAAAAAGGAGGCAAGCCTAATTGCTAAATAAGATTTCGTTGCCAAAAGAACATCCTCTTGTCGCTCTGGCCATAAATTTCAAGCAAACTCTGCCATGGACCAAGTGGTCGGGCCTAGGTAGCATTTGTGTGATTATAATTAACCGAATATCACTGATCTTTGAAGTTAATCCTTTCACAGCTGAAAGTGTTCAGTCAGAGTTCTGATCTTTTTTTTACAACAAAACTGAACTCGATCCGTCCATGTGGAACTGGATTGTCCCAATTTTTGTTATTATGTTGACAGAACGATCCGGCCCTCACAGGTCATATTAAGTTGATCTACATCCTTTCATTACCTGCCTCACGGTAGACAATTGACTTGCTCAACCTTCTTCTTGTTAGAATATTTATCGACTATTAAGCACGTCACTTTCGTTTTACTGAAATACGAACAATCCTACAACCCTTTTCTTACATAAATTCACTAGATATTAACAAAAACATCTACTCAATATATCATGATCAAATAGTCTTAGAACATTTCCAGATACAGCTTGAAAGGGATCGAGATTATCGTTGGTTGACTTGTTGACTTTTTCGTCTTGGAAGATGCGTTTAAACCTATATAAGGTAAACCTTATCCTTCTTCGAAATAAAATTTGTACAAAAAGTTATTTCGTTTATTTTTGGGTCGCTGGGAGTTTCAGACGGAAGGGAATGAGCCTGACAGTAAGTCGTCTCCTTTCCATCCCACAATATTGAATAAGATAAGACTATTCAATAGAGAATAGTCTATAATCTTCCGACTAATAAGTCCAAAGAGGTAGTAGTAAAAAGGAGCAGCAATATTAAAAGTAGAAGGAGGATTCTTAGTGGAAGCAGTTGCAGTAGTAGCAGTTATTATAGTAAAATTATTAAATCTATCCGTTTCCATTCTATAGGAAACAACCGAAATCCACAATTGCTCGAACTGAATTAGCATCAACAATTTTCTTAAAATTTAAATCAAAGACAAATAGACTTTAGTATTCGGATTAAAATAAATTTTTATAAAATCTTCCATGAATCTGTTACGCTTTCATCATGCCCTCGCTCGCAATTGAATGGTTTTTCCTGAAAGTAAAAAAGCAAAGCCCTCATGACTCGCAATCCGGAATACTTTTCCAAGCAGTACATGCTTATAAATGTATGCTATCTCTCGGCATAGAATAAAACATATTTCAAACTAACGTATGAAAAGTTAAATTGTTTTTGATGCTTCAAGGTATAATCAAAATGTCATGAAAAGAGAGGAAATTATCTAGAACAAAGGACAATGGTTGCTGCTGATACGTTCCTACATATTTGCTTGAGGCAATTGAATTTCGCTCGTATTTATATCTCAAAGGGATCAAATAAAAAACAAATTGAGGTTCTTTAGTAGAACATGACCAAATTTCATGCAATACTTTCTTTTTCCACGTTTACAGTTCGATGATTTTGTTTTTGTATCTTAATTAAATCATGCAGATAATAAATCGGATAAACAAAGCATCCCATATTTTCTAATTCAAATACATTTAGGATCTTACTTCGAAGCAATTTATTTAGGAGAAATATTATAGAGCCAATGCTGTTATTCGTATGATAATAGATTCAGTAAAATGAAGCGATATCCCACATTTATTTTATTTCAGGAAAAAAGATACATTTTGTAGGGTATAATGCTGCTCGTGTGCAGCAAGACAAAAATTTAATAAATTAAAAACATTGTTCGAAGAAGAAAGTCCCGAGTTATTTGCGAAGATAAAAATAGAGAAAAGTTTACTGAGCCCCGAACACGCTTAATTGATTTGGCTTTGCTTAGTTTTAGATAGTCAGCAGGATGTTAGAAATAAACTTTTACTGAGAGGAAGGAAATCGAAGTACATTCAATTCAAATCATAGTGTCTAGTTGGGTGGAAGACATCAATCAGAAATTCGGCCAATCAGAAATTCTGCAACTTCTACCAATACTTTGAACCCGTACGAGACACATCTTCATATCATCATGAAAAACAAACAGCTTACGATAAAGTTTTCCGAACAGAAAGTGTGGCCTTAAATGGCTTAACAAGTTCTATGTTCTATTCGAACTCACATAAAGCGAATTCGAAAACTCGAATTCGCCTCGAGTTTCTAACCTTTCGTTGACAGTTGATGCGGTTGAGTTAAGCGCCATCCTGTGCCCCTGTTCAGCAGGAAGCATGTCGAGCCACTTTACCAAATTAACATATATTCTACAGAAATAAACATCAGATACTCAGTTGATGTTAGAATACTTTCCAGTACCATTGTAATCCAGTACCAGTGAAAACCATAAACTCCTATTTCAGCCAAATAAGCGTATTCAACTTTTTTGTAGGAAGAGAGCAACCTGTTTTGATCTGCCCAAACTTGAGGCGCAAACGAAACGTCTACTGAGGTTCCGTCACTCTTTACCCGAACAGCAACGCATATTTCATCTTCTGCAAGTTAAGTGTTCTTTGGCTTCCACAACTTCCTATTAATCTGTCCTTTCCTATTAAACATGAAATCCTATTAAATCTTCCTATTATACAATCATCCCTTAAGCTCATCAGTTAAACCTATGACTCTGAACAGTTGATAAATCACCCTTAGCATTGCCATACTTAGCCAGAAATTATCTAATTCTGGTGAGAGTAAAGTTAGGAATGGATAGGCACAGGCCGACAGGATTTCAGACACAAAGAAATACGTTACTTTGCTTCTAGTTCTATCATTTCTTTTGTCTTTCCAAGTAGAAATCATGTTCTTCACCAAATAATTCCCCAGTTTTCTACAACTTATTGAATTACATCCCATAAATCTACCTTTAAGTCTTTTGTAGAAAGGAATACATGACGGTAAAGAGGACATCACGGTACATAGGAATACAATGCAACTAGATTACTCCGACACGGTTCCACAATTCGTCGAACAGTACTTTAATGTATGCGTCCATACAGCTGAGGCGATCCACAATCCACGACACCTGAGTGGGGGAGACAATCTTTCCCAAAGCACTCTACCGTGCGCCCAGAACGACTGTCTCTCACAGATACCTAAGTATTTGAATAGAGGTCCTATACCCAAGGGTTTCGTCGTTCGATTGGATCTTCAGAAGAGGATTATAACATATCTACCGAGACCGAGACTACCAACTTCCTATCCCATACAGGCACAACGTGTACTGATTTCTCCTTACCGAGCAAAAACTCATCAGCATGTGCACATATAAGACCAATACCAGAATACTGAACAGAGAGTTTATCCATGATAAGGGTACATAAATATGTAGCCATATAGACATGGCTTCATAGAGCCATACAGACTAGTTGTGGGTTTGTCGGTGGAAACACCTGAACCAGAAACCTTGCAGAAAACCAGTTTTTTTCGAAAAGTAGGTCCTCCAAATTTCACGATCCCTAAAAAACATCTGTTAATTTTTCTGACACCAAGAAAAAATTACCTAAATACTCACAAACCTAGTTGTCATACTACTATTATTAACCGCGTCTAAGATCATCAGTACAACGCATCATCAGTACAACGTCCGTTTTGGAAACCAGGCTGCCCTGTCACTTAATAGTTCGAGGAGTCCATGTTCAAGTTTTTGCGTAATCACGCCTTCCAACACTTGCTTTGTGTAAGTAAAAGCAATGTCCTTGACAGGCAAGGGAGTCTTCTGACATTAAGTTGGATCTAATAGTTTTTCTGCGAACACCGACGATCAAAATTGGTGGGTTTTCCTGCAATTATTTTACAATTCCTCAAAATTTTCTGTTACCGATGATTTGAAAAAACGCTAGCCTAGCAGAATCGCGAGATGTATTCAATATGAAATAAAAGAATTCGGAAATAATAGATAATAGCCAAAATATGAAAAGAGAAGATTTTTGAGGTTGTTTGTGACTGAACGCGGAACGTGTGTCCACGTCCTTTTTGTTCTGAGACAAAAACAAAGTCATCAAATGGAATTCTTCAGCTGACGAAGAATTCTAAGCCCCGGTGTCACACAAAAAATTATTTTTGGGTGTCATATCATCATGTTCAGAAAAAATTTGTTGCTAAAGATAAAAACAGAACTTTTCTTGAGTCCTGTGCAACCAGCATTTGCTGAAGAAGGCCAAATGATCTCGGTGGAAAATTGCTTTCTTGAAGTCTTATGTTAAAAAACAACAAAATTAGAAGACTGATGTTATTTCAAAAGAAATATCGTCGCCATAGGACTTTAGACTACAAACAACTTAAGATTTTGGAAGAACTTCTATATTAGGGGCTGTTTCATGCAAGTTAAAAATAATCAGTGTTGTTCATAGCAAACGCAGGTGAAACGAAAAACATAAGAGTTTCTTACGGCCAAGCTTAACACGTTGAGTGCCACGTCAGTTACCGGTAACTGACACCGACCTTTCCGTTCAGGCCACGTCAGTCACCGGTGGCTGACAGTATACCTGATACTGATACGATACCTGTTCGCGCGGCCTAACGGGAAGTCGCTATAAAACCGCGTGGCACTCAACGTGTTAATATAAGGGTTAAGCATTCAATCCTCAATCGGATCTGGAAAAAGTCAACGAATACTGAAGAAAGCCAATAACGATGCTGAAACCTCTATTCTTGGGAACATCAACGGAAAAAAGAGGGACAAACGCAGTAAGACAAATTTTCTAAATCAGCTGCATGGATAACTTTTAAGGATTATCTTGACCAGACATGAATGCTAATGAAAACCCGTTCAAAAGAGCATTTTCTGGAAGAAACAATTGCCTTAAATTTAAAATTTTGCAATGAATACTTTGGAATCCGAAATGAAGATAGGATAAAATATCTTATTATTGATATGACAATATCAATATTGTTGAAGTTGATATAAAAACATAGACATATCTTAAAGACAGAAAATGACAATCAAGGAAACCAAGCTATTAAAGACGGATATTGGAAATTGATACAGAAAATTATCTGAATTGCTCGAGGGAAGTCCCATACAAGCAGAAATTATTCAAAGAGAACAGCAGGTCGATGCTGGAGTCTATAAATGGAGTCTAATAACAAAAAATTATTTATACGAAAGGAAAAATTCAGGAAATTTTTAATTATGTCTCAGAATAAAGAAATATTTTGCAACCGTTTATAACAAAGAAGCGGGAAATTGAAATATCTTAAAGGAATGCATTGATGGGAGATTAATTTGCTGCCCTGAGGCCAATGCTTGGCCTTTTTAAAGTAAGCTAGAGGATGAAGGTAAAAAATATACACGAAAATAATTTTTATAATTTTTTCAAAATTATTTTATTTATATTTTGTTTATGCGCACATCAAATTAAAATATATATTATAATTTTCATCAAAACGTACCAAATCCTAAAGATTCTTGAAAACTCCCAATTTGACGGAATTCAACTGAAATTTCCCACGTCCATTGGCATTCATTAGTAAAACTTGTTAGAGATATGACTTAGGTGTGGGGAGAGGTGCATTATCATTTTCCTAAATTTTCTATTCACTACAGTTTCTCACATGTTCTATAATATTGGAAAAAAATTTCTCGTAAACGTAAAGCTCAGAAAACAAGCCATAACGATTTATTCAATTATCAGCGGCATTACATTTCAAGCTCTCTATTTTGCGAAGCTCGTTTTATTTACAACTGGGATGTTCGTATATCATTGCACATGATGCGTCTCCTAGCTTAGGTAGCTTTTCAGCAATCAGTAAGAGTATAAGAAATGTATTGAAGTATATAAAAGGAATAAATTTCAGGATGAATATAAGTTTATAAGTAGTTTAGTTATCAGTACAATTGGACTTTGTTCAGGTTTTGACTTTGGCTGGTAACTCATTGGGTCTCATCGCTGCCAAAAAATTATCATGAAGGAATAAATTTAGGCTTCTTTTATAGCATTTCAAGTCTCATTCATATCTCTGTAACCAGAAATTCAGTTATTAATTTTAATATTACAACTGACGTTGCAGTCAATCTATTGGAAATGAAAGGTACTGGAGGACTACTAGGCGAGTGATCACCAGTATACTGCAATCGAAATTGGTGAGCGTGCTCCTCGACGCGCCGCAACCCGACCTTCCGTCGTAGGTTGGAAAATCCCCAAAACGGACGTCGAAGAGTTCGCGGGAGCTCTCATGGGAAGTGAAATCATGACGGGGATCACGACGGGGATCACGACGGGGACTGGGGGAGTCTCAGCCGAAAACGCGGTGAACACTACTATGAAACTCATCACGTCTGCGTGCGACGTCTCTATGCCCCGGCGACGGTCACGACGCGATAAGCCTGCTGTGTACTGGTGGACAACAGATATCGCTGAAAATCGAAAAGAGTGTCATAAACTCCAACGCTCAAGGGATCTGGATGAGTCACATTCCCGAATGATGGCCTACAGGTCGGTTACGAAACTCCTTCGCAAGTTAATCAATGAAAGCAAAGCTTGCTGTTGGCAAAACCTCATTGAGGACATCAACAGAGACCCGTGGAGCTTGGGTTATAAGCTGGTCATGCGGAAGCTCGGAACCTCACGGACGCCTTGTGTGCTAGAGGCAGAGAGAATGGTCGAGGTTGTCCGGGCACTTTTCCTTGTGCACCCCGTCCGTTTCGATGCTCCATGCGATGAAAGTCCTGTTGACTGCCCACTTTTCACTGCGAAGGAGCTGGGAAACGCGGTGCTCACATTAAAAATGCGAAAGGCGACGGGATGAGAGGGCATCCCAGCAGAAGTGTTACAGCTTGTGTACCACCTTTGCGCTGACACGTTGCTCAGCATATTCAATGCATGCCTGCAAGAGGGTGTATTCCCAAAATGGTGGAAGGAGGCGAGCGTTGTGCTGATCAGCAAAGGGAAGGGGAATCTGGAGCTACCATCTGCATATCAGCCCCTATGTATGCTGAACGCCATCAGGAAAGTGCTCGAGAAGCTCATCAGAGAGAGACTCGGGGAGGCCATCCGAGCCGCAAGGGATCTGTCTCCTCAGCAACACGGCTTCAGGGCTGGGCGATCCACGAATGAAGCGATTATAGAAGTGGTGAACACGGTTCAGCGGGCAGAAGCCCACAATCACTACTCAAAGCACATGCTATTAATCGTGACGCTTGACGTACAAAACGCCTTCAATTCCGCTAGGTGGATAGATACTCTCAGTGCTCTGTAATCTTTCAGAGTGCCGAAGTATCTAATGCGGATATTGATGGATTACGTCAAAGAACGCAAGTGTGTCTATGACACATTAGGGGGTCGGCGAAGAATGGACGTAACATCCGGGGTAGCACAAGGTACCATTCTTGGCCCAGACCTATGGAATGTCTCGTATGACGAGCTATTGAGACTGCCCTTACTGGATGAGTCACGTTTGATCGGCTATGCTGATGACGTCGAGCACTGTCGAGCAAACGTTATTTAGACTAGGTATGATAATGCGTCGAGTGACCGAGTGGTTGACAGACAGAAAAAACCGAGGTCGTCATTCTGACCAAAAAGCAGATCCCCAGAGTGATACCTATCCGGATTGGCGAAGAGACCATCAAGTCCAAGAAGACAATCAAATGCCTTGGCATTATGATTGACTCGTAGAAGAGCTTCTTCGATCAAATCAGAGCGTCAGCAAACAAGGCCGCAGATGGAGTATCGGCGCTCAGCCATCTAATGGCCAACATTGGGGGACCCGTCGCGACCAGGAGACGCCTACTGATGAGCGCATTGGAGTCCGTGCGGCTACACCACTCCGAAGTTTGGGCTGAAGCTCTCAGTAAGGAATCGTACCAGAAGCAACTGATGCAGGTGCTAATATAAGGTGCACTGCGGGTTGCGCCTGCATATCGCACTGTCTCTGAGCCGGCAGTGTTGGTCATCGCGGGTACGACGCCTATTGTGCTCCTTGCTAAGAAAAGGAGGTGGATCTACCTGTGTAAGGGAGAAGAAGGTAGAGAGGGTGCATCACGCGGGGAGATTAGAAGAACTCTTGCTCTGTGGCAGGAAGGGTGGGCAATTGAAGCACGGGGCAGGAGGACATCAAAATCATCATTACTAGGATTCCAAAAGAAGAAATTTTTTTTAACAAATAAAACTTTTTTTTGGGCATGAGCTCAACTTTCTTTTGGGATTTCAACAACAAGAAAATATAATTCTTTTTCAGATATTATGTTGGAAAGCATACTGAAGTATTGACTTATGGCACATTCGTAGAATTATGTCTTAGGAAAGGGTACCGAAAATTGAATTGGTTGATCAAACTACTATACTACTTGTTCATATGTGGCAATAAGTTGGCACAAGGTACTACGAAACCAATTTTAAATAAATTAAATAGCACGCCAATTCAAACATGTGACTAGGTCAATCACCAGTTACGTAGCTAATGTCTAGGTAGGAAAGGTCCAAGAAAGCCATAAGAAAGAAAGAAAGAATATATAAAATGAATAGAATATATACATATAATAGAAAGAGGATTTAACAGATTCAATAGAAAGTTCGTGGTCGATAGAGTGTTTCTTTATCATGGGAACCAGAAAATCATGTTAAAGCCGGGAAAAGCTATTAAGGCAATTCTAAAATTACCGTCAAACTACCCGGTGATAAATAGAGAGTGGCCCAATGCGAAGTTTCTTCTATCAATGATGAGAGCAAGTCTACAGAACTTCCCATGAAAGCCCACCGAAACATGTCAAGGTGTTCCATTCACATTTGTTCCTTCGATCCGCTTAAGATTATCATTGAGCCATGACACTAAACTGTGTTTCGTGCTATGAAACATGAAGGAGGGGGCCTAGATCCAAAACTTCGGAGAAAATCAGATTCAAAGTATTTTGATCAGATTCCAAATATTCCCAACTTATGAAAAAAATTTCGGTTGCAGGGATCTATTCAATACTATAATAAACATCCCATTGTAGAGATTATTTATAGGAGCGAGTGAAATCGACGGTAAACGCAGGTTCTGTAGTTTTTTTTGGAGTGGCTCTACTGTGTCTACTAATATGCAGGAAAAATGCTGCCTTTACTGAAGGGGCATTCAGTGCACGTGGCCTTTTTTAAGAGGAATGTTAAAAATTTCCTTGAAAATATGGAAAACCAGAAGGGAAAGCAAATAATTTACTTTCTAAGAACCAAGACGTGCTCTGTGAATATGGAAATGAAGGCAAAGTAAATCCATAGCATATTGAGAAATTCTACACTTGAGTCTTCAACAATCTTTCAGTGATCTTTGCAAAGGGGAGGTCATTATTGAAGATAAAGTAGGAGGAGTTATGTTGATGGATCCCAGGAAAGTCCTAGATAGCACCGTTGGCCAGAATAAAAGTTCGTCCTAGCCTGCTGTAAGAAAGCATCTGATGATCTTTCTGCCACTTTTACAGCATTCATTGATGATGAGTGAGTTTTATTACGTACCTTCCGGAGCAGAACAAATTTTGATGGTCTACGACGAGAGAGAGAGATGGTCTACGAGATGCCGAAACATTGATGCACATCTAAAAAGCTGAGTTGCTAAATGACAAATCCTTAAGATAAACATGCGGAGACGCAAGTTACCAAACGGGAAGTTCAGCTATGACCAGGAATATGCAACACAATCTTCAGGCAGGCAATGTAAGGAAGGCAGACACAAAAGTTTCCTTTTTTAATGTAACCAGATGTGATGTGTTAGCGAGCGTGAGGCCAATTCCAATGTTTAACCCCCTCGCTGGTCGATAGTATTTAATCCCAAATAATTTGAGTACATAAATTTGGAATGTATAACGAGTGATCTTGGAAGTAGCAGTGCTAATCCTAATGAGAGAAAAGGATTCTTTTTGGATTTTGTTACTTACATTGAGTTTTGGCTGCAGTTATTAGCCCCTTAGTTCCTGTCATCTATCAACACGTATTCCTGTCCTGAAGCTTACAATGGTTTTTGATCTATTGGATATTTTCCTTCCTGTTTAGATCAAATTCCTGTTTAGATATTTTCCTTTACGGTGGTGTTCAATAATTCTGTAACAGTGTTAATATCAATAGGCCAAAAATAAATTTCTTCGATGTTGATCAACTACATTCATAGATCGTAGATTTTTGCTTCTCTCTGTTCTACGTGATAGATCCACTGTCATTTCCATGCTTAAGTATTCTATAATAATTATTGACCCTATTTTCTCCAAATTTTGAGCTTTTTTTTCAAAGTTTTAAGGGCAACCTTATGTGCACCTTGTCATGTTGAAAAACTGTTGGTCTTTCCTGCGAGAAGTTTGCAAATCCCAATCACATCACAGAATTTATAGTTTCTTATTGGCTCCTCGCCTTGAGGTTTCTGTTTCGTAAGCTGTTCTGAATGGCGCGGGTGTAATTTTTACTTAAGTAGTACCCTAGTGTTATGCGAGTTTTGGGATGCATTGCCTTTAGTTTCCTCTTAAGATATCAGGTCGTGACAATCAGCTGCTAATCTTTGAATTTCCCAGTGTTCTTTTAGATTTCCCGAACAATGCTAAACCCAATGCAACGATGTACTAATCCTGACGGTTTTTTAAGAAAGCTCCTATTTTGCACACAGTATACATAACATTTAGTCTAAAACATACAACTCTAAGGACCATTGTATGTTAGCGTGTCATGTAAACTCGCTGCTGGTAAACTCGTAATGTGTAAAGAAGGACTCGACTCTGTAGTTTGTATATGATACCCCAGGCTGGTTGATGCCAGTTGGAATCACTATCAGCCAACAAGTCATACTATCTATTACAGTTATCTACTTCTTATCCTTCCACAAACGTTATCAGCTACTGCCTCGGTACCACAGTGTCATAGACCATGTTGCCTGAAGCAATAAAAAATAACCCTTCTTGTCTTCAACTTAGACTACGTGTTAGTACACAAGTATTTAAAGTGCTGTAATTCGATTTAAGGACGATATTAAGTTTGATTTGTTATTTGAATGTTGCCAATACTGTAAAGAAGTGAAATAATAGTGATTGGTTCCCATTCTTATGTTATTTTTTTCAAAATTATTTCAGAAGACCGAGAATTCTTTCGAGTTTTTGTCTGTAATTTATTTATTACAACACTAGAAATATTCAATGAAGAAAGGTTCGTGTAGCTTCAAAACCGCTTTCCATCCTCTTAAATAATCAAACATCAACAGAGGAATCGAAATTATTGACAAAAATTCAAGAAATTCAGGTTTTTTGTTCACCAGAATAGTGGATCCCTTAATATCTGCCTTTCATGAAGTTATCATTTTATAGTTTCATGCTTATTTTTTCTTCCAGGAAATCCGGATTCTTGAAACGATACTGAAAGCACAGGACTAAACTTTTCTCAAGTTAGAATAGTAACTCCCACTTTTGTCATTTTCTATCACTATAGCCACCACGGGAACTGCCATAGTCAAAACTACCTCATATTCAAATTTTCTTTCGTCTAAGGCCCTGACTTTAAATTTCACACTTCCCATTTTCATGGAAAGTGTCGGTGAGTTTGCTAAACCTATGGTTGGAATGTCTTTCATCACCATGCTTACCTTATGAATAAGACAGGTCAGCTTTCAGCGCTTCGGGGATTGTTGACAGTTCACGCAAAGCTGTCAAAGGAAGCTATGTTTGAGTGTCTTCAGGTAGAAGCCTAATAGCTACAGAATGTAGAAAGAGAAAGACAAATTTTCACCTGTGCAATAACTGAGAAAATGAGTCGTCATTCCGCAAAGGCTTAGTACCTTCTCATTAGTTTTCCACAGCCACAACAGTTTTGTTGCAGCAATCTTCTGTCCAAAAGATTTTTGCAGTTAGGGATCGTGAACTCATCAAAATTGAACAAGAGCTTATTCCCGTAAGCATGAACTTTATACTTCATGGGCACAGTTCACTATCAATCGACAAGCATCATTCTTAACCATGGAGGGTGAAAACCACGAAAAAGTTCTATACTTTTTTTTATTTTTGTATTTATCATGGTTTCACTCGCAGTTCTCTACCTGTTTAACTCTTCTTCATTTGCTTCTTCATAAAGAAAAGATGCTCTTTTGTTTTTTTTTCTCGCCAATTTAAGGTATGGCGCTGGAGAGCAGTTTCTTAAATTATGTTATAGAACTATGGATCCTTGCATACAAAACCTACCTATGGGTTCGGTTGAGCTCTGCCACCCTCAAAAGCCTCCTGTTCCAGACAACTTTGTGGGTTCAGTCAAGGGTCGCGTCGTATCTTTGAGCTGTTTTATAATCTCGCAAAGCCCTAAAGTTCTCTTACGAACAAACCACCACTCTTCGTCAAACCACCGGTAATGTTATGCTTCTCAGGAGTTCAGGACTACTGTTCCCTTTTTTAATGTGCTATTGGATTAACATAACCCGGACCTGAATTTGTATTCGCGCGGGGTGCATAAATTGCAACCCCTTTTTTAGGTTTTTTTTCGCCTGTTTGGAGCCAGTAGTATGACAAATCCTCACCTTATTTTCCGTTTCGACATAACATGTCCGAGCAAATCCTATAAGTTTCAAAGAAACTTTCATGGAACTACCTCATTTGGGTCACATGCGGTTCAAGCGTTTGATTAAAGTTGGTGCTTCGAAATAAGTATTCAACTTCGAAGTAAGTTTTCTCCTCGAACGCTCCTGCGTTTCGATTGGGTTTTTATTTTCAAATGTAAATGACACTTTTACTTTAAACCATTTCTAATTTCCAGGAACAATTTCGATGGGTTATTACTTAAAATCTTTTGATATTACTTTGAAAATTTTTAAAAATTTATATTAAATTTAAATTTAATTTAAATCTATTTTAAATTAGCGTTTCATCTAAGATTCTGAAATTTCCTGTGTCTTTTCTTTCTATTAAGTTTTTCTACCAGTTTCTCCGTCTAGATTTTAGTTCAGATGACTATGAGGCAATCTATCTTCGAGTCCTTTTTGCTTTGTTGCTCTGTTGATAGAATTCAAAAGGGATTTGTTCAAGTAATATGAATGTTCCCACTTGAATTATAGTTTAAGTTGATAATTGAATTAGACGCATGAATCTTGCAATTGTTATTTGTCCGCAATTTTTAATCCTTGTTGATTTAGTCTTTGGTCTCACATTGAACAATAGGGTGGTTGGTTTTCGAATAATTGAATATAATCCAATCATTCCGTAGAGAACTCAAAGTTAGGGCCACTTCAAAATTTCCTTATTTGATATGAGAACATCAAACGAGATTTCGATGTCCTTGTGTCTCTTAATCGCAACATGAATGATAAAAACCAATAAATAAGGCGAAATTCACCTAACCATCGAATTATTCAATCAATATATTTCCCAAACTGAGCATCCCCTATATGAACAAGAACGTGGCAGACATTTCGCGTTTAAAGTTTGTTGACCTTCTCCCTTAATTATACCAGAATAGTATAGCATGGAACCCGAAATTTCTGTTGGACCGCAAGTACATGATGCGAGATATTAAATGCTAATTTACCTAAATATTGTGCTTTTAATTATACTTTTAACACAACCGTTCTCCCCTCTCTTTTAGGGCAACGACTATGGTTACACTAATATTACATTCTCATTTTTAACGTCAAATAAACCCTTAACGCGTGAAATCCTTATTGTGATTAACTTTCATACTATAAACGGATTTCTCTACACCATTACTAGGTCGTTTGAAGAGCGACATAATGGCATGGAAACCACACAAAAAAACTACACATACGTTACATCCCTCAACTTAACGAAGATAAAGGTCTTACGTCGCAAAATGTATTTTGTTTTTATTAAATCCTCCCTCTGTTGTTCGTTCCGATGCTCAGGCTCGTATACATACTCATATGTGTGCTGAAGCTAGATTTATTCCAAGAGCACTTGATCCTAATATTTCCTGAAATCATGTCACTGTATAAACACTCTAACCTTTCTCACATCTATCCCGGCCTATGCCAAAAGTGTTTTCGGGGGTAGAGCCAAGCACCATTTCTATCGTTGTTACCTTCTGCGATAGACCAGTAAGCGGGGCAAAGGGGGAAGAATAACATCTTACAGCCACGATGGATCAATTTAGAAAGCCTATACCTTACACACATAAAAGGTACTTAAAATAAATGATTACTGTACACTCAAGCGCCATTCCCAGGATAGTTAAGGCTCTCGCAGACTGAAAATATGGTAATTTGCGGTATCAATGAGAGTCTGTTTTAGGCCATTTACTCCTGAAACAACGCCGGCATTTAGTGCCTGACATACGAGTGGAATATGTTTATTCTGGAACATCGAGGCCAGAGAATACACTGATACATGCCGCACGAAACGATTCTGGGGTTGTTTTCAGCTCTTTTTTACGCCTTTTCTCGAGAAAATTCTGCTCCTTTCGACAGGAGCATTGTAGGATAGACGTCGACATCTTTATACTTACCCCGATTTGGTCGACGGCTTGATGGATCTCATCGCATCGCTGAAGCTAGAAACGACAGTCAGAAAACCAAACGATTTTCCCTTATTCCGTATTCAGCTTTGAACATACTCGTGTAAAAGCTTTTCTTTTGTTATTCAGTGAAAGCAAACAATTTAAAAGAACAAATATGTGGGTCGACACAACAAACAGCGAAACAGATTCCTCTATAAAAATGAGAACGTGTTTTAGCCAAACATTTTTTTTTCATTTGTATGGTTTGGCCGTTTTAGAATCTCCTCCGTGGCAAAAGTTAAAGATGTAATGGAATAAAATGCTGCTTACCTTAGAAGAGTATCAGTGACAGTTAATAAGGTTTTCGGAGAAAGCTCTGTAGCCTTGTTAATAAAAATGCAATATAGTTAACTCGGGGATATTTTTATCACTGCTCACAGGGCTTCAACTTCAATAAAGCCAAACTTAGGTATCCATACATGTAGTTTATTGAAGTTTAACAGTCTGTTCCGGATCTACATAGATTTCCCAGCCATCTTCAATGCCTCATAAATGAAATATCCAATTCTAACTCGCATCTGTGACCGTTGCCAGTCCCAACATAATCAATGAGCCCTGAACGCTATCGTCCTTGTGCTTATTGTTATCTCTTCGAACAACTGACTCTGACGCTTTTAAGTTAGTCCAGGAAGGACAGTTCTAAACTAGTCTAGTTTTTTTGCTGAAATTCAGTTTTCTGGGTTCATTCTCCTACTTTCATTGCCTCGTTACTTAGTTCGTTATTTTTTTCATTATGCATTCCCAGTTTCCGTTTAGGAGTTTCAAGTTTAATTTTCTGTCTTTCTGTTTTTTCTGTCGGTCTCTCTCGTTTTTCTCTTTCCTTCATCGAGACAGGACGAAATGAATTTTTTTTGCATAAGGGAATTCATTATCTACCACCTGCGCTCCTTCAGGTCTTTACGACGAAATAATGCAATTCAAATTTTAATTTCTTCTGAGAACTTACCAACTGGTTAAAGTGAACGTTGGTGTAAGTATACGGGAAGGAGTAGAAAGAACTGTTAAGTTAAATATTTCACCAAGTTATTCTTGTGTTTCCCGCAAAGTGAAATGCGATTGCAAAGTTGTATCTTTTAATAATGAAATGAATTCAATTCAACCTTTCGTTTTTAATCACATATATATCTTTAGGAGAAACTAGCAAGAATGATTTCATTTGCTGTGGGGTCATGGATTAGAATTCAAATCTAGAATAATCTTGGCAAAGTTAAAAGTTAAAGTAAGTTCCATTATACATCCTATTTTGAATTATATGCGTTTTTACCACAAGTCTGTTAAAGTTCGTAAATTATTTCGAATAGCCTAAAGAAAAGTACTTCCACTCAATCGTGAAGGATATTACCAAACCTGCGGTTGACCTATAAACGCTTAAACCTTGGGAAATCTCGTGACGTCCTGAATGCTGCAGTACCAATTTCAAAAATCAGCATCACTCCCGACTAAATCTGGAACGTTTTGTCCTATTACTCACAAGTTCCTTTTATTCTTGAGGCTTCTTCGCCAAGAGGGATCACTTAGACAGTGACCACTATTCTTCCTACGACGTGAAGCGATCGAATGTGCTGTTCTTGTTTCTTTTCAGAGAAGCGCTCTAAAGTTATGTGAAATTTATATCAGCATGTTCTTCATATATCTATGTGCTGAGTTTTAACCATCAGTTCTATGAAAAATAGGTTTAGGTAGACATCATCTTGCATCTCTAGGCAATGAAGCAATAAGAAGACTGCCAAAAGTCTTAACTCGTCAAACGTCAGAAGGAAAAACTAAAAAAAGCGTGGTCTGCTAAACAGTTACTTCAGGTAATAATCTGTCTCACTATGGCCTCAACTATGCCACACAGCAAGTCACCAGGAGTGAAATGTTCACTTCACCTTTTCGTACTTCGTTAACTAATTTTTTATTATATAGAGAAATTTTTAAAGTTTTTTTTTGTTTTTGATTGGGAGGAGAAAGTTGGAACTGTTTTTCACATTACTTCGGACTAGATCTCTTTCAGCTGGGGTTGATGGGAAGGAGATAACTGTCAGAGAAACCCTCTTCCTCCTGCAACATCAAGCGATATATGATGTCCTTCTTTATAAGATGGACCGTCCACAGAGTCGCAGTTCCAACTGTCTTTAGAAGTCAACATACATCCTTTTTTCTATAGGAAGCACTGCTGGTTTCTCGGAGGAAAGGAAAGAGGCGCTGGTCTATAATTCCATGCATAGCTGTGGCAGGCGCCGTCTTTCACGCCGGGCAGAAAAAGCAAGCGATGGACGATGCCTTTGTCACCTTAAACAGGCAAAGCTGACAACATCCATGCCCACTATGTTGTCCGTCGAGTATGCTGCAAAGCATCTGCAAAGCTCCTTGCCTCTGATATTGTGAAAGACATCCTCGGTACGAATTCTTACTATTAGCGTTAGACCCAACTTCAGAGCCGTACACGAGCACTGACTCCATTGCACTCATGACATTTTTTGGTCGAGGTTGGTGACGCAGTATTGGCTATAAGGGGATTATTCACATGAGGCATCTGCAGCATCCTTATTCACAGACGCCCGGACTTGATCAAAGAATCTCATCTTCCAGTCAATCATCAAGTCAGAGAATTTTATTGATTCTTTGGACTCGATGATCGTTTCTCCAACTCGTACGGGAATAACACGAAGGATCCATTTCTTGGTCAGTAAGAAAACCTTGGTTTCTTCCAGCATTAGAATAAGCCCAAGGCCGGTCATCAACTCGCTAACTCGGAGCATTTTCATACCTGGCTTGAGTTATGACAGTCCAAAGTTGGTATAATATTAATGCTGCTACGTCATAAATAAAGCCGATTCGGGGTGACGCCTCCCGTCGTTCCAGCCTCAAATGCTCGTGATACAAGCCATTTTATAGGTCTCAGCTGAGTCCCTAATCTGAGACCTTAATATAGCGCCTGGCGCTAACCCTGGTACCCCATTCATTCCTCACTAACTCTTTGATGCCCTATAGACGAACTTCAAGGCTTAGAGGTAGTCCTTCAATATAATTTTTTGTGATAGTGACAAATGTCATACCCGGCCAGTTGATCTCTACAAAACCCTCTCCCCTGATGCAGAACATTATTTCGGCGGCGGTACCAGCTCAGTCACTGTATCAGTCAGGCTTCTGTTATATTTTTGTATCATAGATAAAGTTGCTAGTAGTAGGTATCAATAACAAGTTGGAGGTTCTGGTGTCGCGAGCTTGGTTGCATGTTAATCTTCCGGGCTTGAGTCATTTTCTCGCTTTTCTCTTGCTGAGAGACTCTTTAAACTCCTGGCAAGGTCTACTTTCTAGAATATGAGCCAGATCTTTAGACTTCAGGCATTTAACTTAGTACAACATGAAACATTCTTGATTGTTGCACCCTCACGGCTTATGGCCGGGAAGTCCACACTTCTAGTAAAGATTGTTTTGATTCGGTCCCTTGCAGTTCAAGGAAATGTATACGAAGCTATGGCACTTAAAGCATCGAAATAAGACTACCTCTTGGCAAATTCTGCACACAGCGCAGCCACTTTTGATAATCTCCTTCAACAGGAGTTGCGCTGTGTCTTTCTCTGGGATGTGTGCTGTTGCTATACTTTGCTCTATGGGATTAGAAGACATCGATCTTGCCCTAAAGCTATTTGCTGTCTCTCTCTAATGGACTCTCCTACTTCCTGGACGCCGATAACACAATAATTCTCTTTTATTTATAAAGAGGCCATTGATTGCAATGTAAAGGTAACTGCTTTAGAGAGAAAGAGGTCCTGGACGTTATTCTCCAACAAGCCCTTGCCAGTGTAATCCACCCAAAGTTCTACGAGTTGCTCACCTGTTTTGGTTGTTCTTGCTGTTCGTATGCAGTATCCTGTGTTTCCGGACTCTACATTTTGCCTGATTTGCTTGAGGACATCGATTTAGGTTCTCCCGTTTGCCGGCTTTGTAAATAAAGCATCAAATGGTGCTTGCGCTTGACTTTTTAAGGTCTTATGCCGAGTTTTGTCTGTTGTCTCGGGGTGCTATACCATTTTCTGCGATCAGACTTTAGAGAGCTTGAGCTCTTTTAGAGAGCTTGAGCACTTCTCAAATTGGAATAGAAATCAAATAATAACGATTTTTTAGGACTACTATTCAGTATCAAGGAAAAACGCGTACGGCATATTACCCATAGTCGTCTGATTAGGCAGGCTCTCATGTTTTTGTATGTGATTCGGGAAACCGCTGTCTATGTCGCGTTTGTGGAAAATCACAGTCTGTGTCGAATTTTTACGAGAAAAACACCAGAACCACTGTAGGTGAAGTTTTCGAAAACGTTTTGGAGTCAGGTTCCTTTGTATACAAAAAATGGGCCAAAAAATACTTCTTCAAACGCAGTAAACTTCATGAAAACATCGAGGATAATTTTCAAAAATGGTTGAACAAGAATCATGACTAGACTAATACACTTTCATCGACGGTGTTACTGTTTAAGATTACAACATCATTGGTCACTTCAAATTAGTTCATTCAGAGTACCGTTGAACATGCAATTAAGGAGGAGAAGGATAAACCTTTTTATCAACAACCTCAAATCATCTGAGACGATTGAAATTTGAAAAGAAGATTCATTATCACAGAAAATCATAGGAGTTTGGGTATCCATGAAACAGGAGATCAAGACAATAATTGTGTACCAAAAATATGAATATTGTGAACCCTTAGGCTTAAGAGAGTGGAAAATGCAAGATTGGGAATAATTATTCCCCTAACATAACCAGGAAAAGATTAATTTTTGCCAAAAGTTCGCGCTCCTCCAGCCATCCTCCACATCAAAGACAGCACGGGAAAGTGTTTCCAAAAAGGCTTGACGCTTTCAAAGAAAAAATATCGACATTAAAGTCAACAGTATTTTGTAGAAATGTAGAAATTCGAAAGACGTAAAGGATTGAGTTTTGCAGTGAGGTGAACCATAGCATTCCGTAGATATTGCTTTGAGTTTTTTATAGATTGAAGTATCAATACATTTTTCCTAGCAATACTGCATAATTTTTTGGTATTTACAAGAGTACAACGCAGGAGCTTCGAGGAAAATGTCTTTTTACTTAGAAGCAGCTTTTTCGAGAAATTCGATTAGTTTGAGAGCATTTGTATGTCTCAAGCTATTTCGATGCTGGAGGTGATTGGACTCATTATGAACGAAATTGCGTATCACCTGAGAACACAACCAATTCAAATTTTTATGAACAACCCTTTTCACGCTCTTAGTAAGCACACTATACCTTCCCCGTCACGAACCCATTGAAGAAGAATCAATTTCGAATGTGTAATCGTTAAACAATCCTTACATGTATGATTGAAATCCTATAACTGCTGCAGTCCACACATAAAATTTTTAACATCTCATCGACAAACTTCCATTAATAGCATATTCATAACACATACATCTGTTAGCATTATCAAATTTTTTACCCATCTTCAAGTACTTGTTGACGGAAAAAGCGAGAAGTTTTTTTTTCCATCCCGTAAAATTATTCGCGTTCAACGTTGAAGCGAGATGATTTATGTTTTCTTTCGCAATGTAACACTTGGTCCCAGGATAGCCACTCATATATCATATTGTAGCATCAATGAATTTTTCATTAGTGAACTATCGCATAATTCCAAGGAGGAGTTACAAACATGAAGTCCTTTGCCGCCACCATTGCCGACACCACCACTTCATACTTTACTGCATCTGCTTCCTTCTTATAAGTTCATAATTCATGAGACCAAGCTGTGCTTTATATTCTCTCCCTCAGAGCAAGGAGGGTGCAACCTGTAGTTTTCACTTTTTGATACTTTCATGTAAAATAGCAAATTGATGGCCATGTGCAACGAGTGGTTGATTAGACAATAAAAGGATCGGTGTAGTACATTTAACTGCAGAGTGTGACAAGCAAGAATTTTGAATTCCTTACCTTCCTTTCAGTGCGTTGATACTCATAAAATTTTAGTGTCATTACTTCTATGCATCCTAATCAATTCGACAAATAACTTTGCCACAGTCCTCTGAAACTCATTATCGGGTTTCAAAAAATGTTTCGACGCCTTTATAGAATTTGTCAATATTGCTCCCGACAACCCAAGGCAGCAAGAGAAAGATCCGAATTTCTTGGGAAAAATAGTCACGATTTGTGGTCTTCGTGGGATCCCAATAAAATTGGAAAAACCACTTAGCTCGGGTTGACTTTATTTTCACAGCTAATAAGAAAATCAGAAGACCCAAGATCGTTAAAAAGGTCCTTTCATGAATTCAATGAAAGAGCGAGTCGAGTTACTTCCTACACGTGTTATGATCGTGAAAATAGTTTCGCTTTTATGACTTCGATGTAATCATTTTTATTTGCTTTTTACGAGTTGCGCACATTTATGTACATACATCCATGAGTGTATGGCACTTTCACTTCAGGTGTCCTCGTCTTTTGATTGAAAGTGTCTTCCAGCAATAAAACTGCATGCCACAGGACGATAGACTTATTTAATGTACCGTATAGTGATTATATGTGAAGGGATTAAGTACGACAGCTAAGTATGGAGGATGTATGGCGAAAGTCATAATTATTCTGAGGTTGATGTAGCAATTACCGCGCAGCTCGATTTCCAGCGAAATAATGTTTAGGCAAGTACTAAAGTTTCTATCGGATTTACGATGTTGTAGGGAAATATTAATCATCACAAACTGGACATAAATATTTGTGTATTTTGTCGAAAATGATGAATTTTATGGTCAGAAGGATTTGACTTTCATCACACGTTCACAAGTTACTAATTTACTTTTTGGTGAGTGATGAATCTTCGAATTTTTGGTAGTTGCGTTTAAAAACGCATTCTCCTTTCAAAGTAACACATCTGCATAGGACACAGCTTTGTGGGGAGCAATGACGCGCAGCCGCAGCCTACCTACTTGCCAGCTCCAATACTTGGAACAAACTTTCGGTCTTAAAGTATTCAATAAAATAAAGTGGAACAGTTCAGTAAAATTTACCTAATTTATGCCTAAAACAAGCGTGTCCCTTCCCCACCCAAAGCAATGGCAAAGCAATTGCTCCTTTTCTATCTTTGTTTGAGGGGAGCTGGTTGAGAGCGCAGTTGAGAGTTGATACTTATGGATATGATTTCTACAATGCACTACCATAGCGTAAGAACAAACAGCGATAACACTCCGACCATCGACCAATCTAACGGATTTTGCAGAATTGTATGAGTGTTAGTAAAAATATTAATTTTTTGCTCGTTTTGTTTACAAGTACAATGTAAACAGATAGACAAAATAGAGAAAAATAAACATTTTTACGAACACCAATGCAATTCTCCAGAATTTTTCAAATACCGTTAGATCGGTCGTTTGTTCGGAGTGTGAGCGCTGTTTGTGTTTACGCTATGGCACTACGATGATGTTATAGTCTAAGACGAAATCTACAAGGCCTGTCTCAAAAGTTCCCGGACGGGTCAAGAATAAAGAAAACTGGTAGTGGAATGTTACAGATCTCTTCGAAATTTCAAGTAACATCAATCAAAGACGTTTTGTCAAAATTTCATAACATTTGAATGAATAAAACTCAAGTTATTACCCTCTAAAAGACAGTACTTTTGTGTCATCGGTCGAAGAATAAATTTTGAACAAAGAGCGAATATTTAATTCTGCTTGAAACTCGGCAAAACGGCGGCCCAGACGCATCAAATGATGCAAAATGCTTATGGTAGTAAGCGTTTGTCCCGTACCTCTATCTTCGAGTGATTTGCACATTCTAAAGAAGTCCGGGATCAGCTGGATGACGACGAACGTTCTGTCCGTCCAAGATTAGTGGTGACCGAATGAACGGTGGATTTGTGCGTGAATTTATTAGAAATGAGCTAAAATCCTCATTGCGTTTTATGGAAATGGAGCTTCAGGTGTCCCGTGAGTCAAATCATCGCATTTTGACGGAGCTCTTGGGCCAGAGAAAAATTTGTGCACGATTCGTTCCTTACAAACTGACCAATGACCAAAAATTGGTTCGCATTCAACATTGCAAAGACTTAATGAGTGAAGACAAAAAGGACCCAAACTAACGAAAATCCATTGTAACGGGGGACGAGAGGTGCTGTCAGCAATACGATCCCGAAATCAAGGGACAAAGGGCCGAATGGCAACGTTTGGAGAAGTCGATTTCAAATCAATGTTAATTTACTTTTACTTTACTTTAAACTTTTACTTTTTACTTTACTGATTCCAAGGGGATTGTCCACAAACACTTCATTCCACAAGGCTAAATGGTTAATCCTCTATTTTATCGTGGTGTTTGATTTCAGTTTGATTTCGCGAATACTTCGTTTTTGGCCCGAATATCGTGAAGGGGGAAGTTGGCGTTTGTTACATGATAATTCACCTGCTCATCGTTCAATGCTTGTGACCGATTTTTTTGATGAACCACTCGCTGTATTCGCATGATTTCACTCCATGTGACTTTGTCTCTTCGAAAAATTTCCATGAAAAGAAAGCGGTTTGCGAACGTTGAACACATCCAAAAGTCGACGACCGCCATTCTAAATACGATATCAAAGAATGGCTCAAAAATATCATTTGACACGCTTACCGAACATGCAAAGCCGTGTAGGGGGGGGGGGGGGGGGGCGAAGGGAACTACTTTGAATAAAATAAATCCTTTTTGCCGATATCATTCGTAGTTTTCTTTATTAGTAACCAGTCGGGAAACTTTTGAGATGCACCTTGCAGTTTCAGTAGGGCATAAAAAAAATTCTGTTATGCGGTGATTTGAAGGTTCGAGGTGGAATTTTACACGCAATAACAAATCGGGCAAAGTTGTTTTTCACTTAGTACAATAAAACAACTTGGTCATACACCACGCCCTAAAACGTACATTCTACTCCCCTAAAGGTAGCGGATGTACCCTCAACTTCGCCTTAGGTAATGAAAACGTCAACCCCTCGGAACTCGCTGTACTACAAGCGTTGCCCTCTTCGCATATACCAGTGCTGTCCTCATAAGAAACAACAACAAATTCGACACATGCGTTGAAACGATTCCACTGCTTCAACAAGCTGATTGGCACGAGTTCCGTTCAAATATTCAGTAATAACTTTCTTTAGCTCAAGACACTCTGAATTCTTTCGAATCAGTGGAGCACATAGAACAAAATATAAAGAAACTTTTTTAATACCTTGTCAAAGCAATAGACTATAGTGCACCACAATATAGCATGACAGTCCATGCCATGGAACTCCACGAAGAAGCGTATAAGCTGATCCAAGCACGTAAATCGCTACGGCGCCAGTGGCAAAGAGAGATGACCCTCTTGAAAACCGGCGCAAAACCTCTAGCGTGAGCTATCAAGCTCAAGTTTACGAACCTCTGAAACAACCACTTGAACACTCTTCTCACCTAACTTAACTACAACGCACGAAAAGTCTGGAGGTTGAGAAAAATTCTGAAAAAATACATCATGGTCTTCCTTATCCTCTGAAAGAAAACAATGATATCCATATCCATGCCAGTGAAGGAAAAGCATAGCTACTTGCTGATAACTTCTACGAACATCACAATATCACCCATAGAATGAGCAACGACATGGCAAAAACAAGTCACTGCAATCCAATGCAAACACCAGGATTCTACCTCCCGGAGGAAATAGAGAAGCTGAAGAATGGTAAAACGCCTGGATATGATGGAAAATCCAATACAGCGATAAAGAAATTTTCCAAGCTAATCTGCCACATTATCAACGCATGCCAATAAACTTACACTTACCAAGCTGCTGATAATATCAGTCCTGAAGCCTGATAAAGATTGACGCGACCTTAAGAAAGACAGCCCAATAAGCTTACGCCCGGCGGCTGGTAAACTTTTTGAGAAGCTTATCTTGAAAAGGCTGACTGATTTCATTGAAAACAATAACATTCTCCCTAACTTTCAGTTTGGCTTCAGACATTTCAAAGACATAAAAGCAGTATAACTATAAAATAGTCGGTGACCCTACTGACCATCGATACAGAAAAAACCTTCGATACCGTCTGACATGACGATCTGATTCATAATACCTAAATTTCATAATTCACCATATCTGGTCAAACTGATTTCATCCTACCTGGGAGATAGAACACCCAACGTTAAAGTTCCAGGATCAACATCCAACATCCATGAAAACACTTTCAGCTCGAGGATCAACATCCATAAAAACAGTTCCTGCTGCTAATCCACAAGGTTCATACCTGAGTCCAACACTTTTCAGTGTTTACACGTCTGCGATATATAAAAGTGAAAACTGCCAACTAGCTGCTTTTGAGAACGTCATTTGCTTAGGTTTATGGCGGAAATCCTAACCAGATCATCTGCAACCTAGAGGAAATGCTGTGAAAAATCGACCAAAACTTTTACAGATGAAAAATTACAGTGAGTGTCAAGAAAACTACGACAATATTTTTTCGTAGAAAACATAAGTCCGCCATGCTGCCAAACAGATCCTAGTCCGAAGAACTGATCTATTTTGGTCCAAAACTCAATCGACAACTAACGTTTAAAAACGATATCGAGCATTCAAATATGTCCTGTCCCTTTACCAATTACGCAATCGAAAGTTGCACATGAGTCTTCGCAATAAAATTCTAATCCTTAAAAGAGCATTGTAGCAATATTTACCTACAAAACCAATGTGCTGAGTACTTTCAAACTAATCTGTAAGTCACCCAAAGTCTTTATATAAAAATGGACCTAACAAACCTTACTATTTTTCCTCCAGACTGCTACACCAAAAAGCTAATATTGCTATCTGCTAATCTGCTGAAAATATCTAAATATTCCCCGAGTCCCCTCATCAAATCTCTCATAGTTATGTAAAATCAAGGGCCAAGTGATCTCAGCCATGAATCTGGTTAGATTTGAGGTGGTCGATTACCAGCGTTCAGGGTTTTGAAGGTCCCATGAAATCTATGCGGGTTGATAGTATAGCAAATCATGAAAAGTGTTGAAAGAGCCTCAGTGCTTTAAGTTCGCTAAAAAGCGTCAGAATCAACTGCTCACTCCTGCATAACTTCTGTGGTACGACATTTATGTGTGCTTAGAAACATTCCTGCAACACTTTACTAATTCTTTTTCTTCTTCTTAGCACAACAACGCCTCTTGGGCCTTCGCTTTCTACAATAAGCACCTCCAATAGTCTCCGTCCATTAACCGCGTCCTCCAATTTCGAAATCCGAGCAAAGATAAACTGTCTTCGGCCGCAGAGTCAAACCTGCGTTTCCTCGGTTTCCCCACTGATCTTCGCCGCCTAGTTCTCCGGACGAATACCTTTTTCGGTATCCGTTGTTCGTGCATACGATTTGTATAGGCAGTCTATAGCAGCTTCTGCAGTTTTACATGAGTAAGGTCTTCCAGCTCGCCAAAAATTTTATAGAGTTTTTGGTTGTATCGAATTTGCCATTGGTCAAAGTCTAGCTTCGCTCCAATTATATTAATTTTAATATAATTATTATATTTTATTTTATTTAATTAATAATTATATATTTAATTATATTATATTTGCGAATGGTTGGGTAAGGGTTCTTGTTTATTACCCATAGCATAACATAGGTCTTGTCAGAGATTTGCTTCGTTTTTCTGTGTATGCAACTGGTTTTTATAATTATCAGAACTGAATAAGTGGTTGTTTTTGCTAGCTGTACTCTTCGGTGTATTTCATCCCTTTCACACACATTTCTTGTAACTTTTGGGCCAAAGTACTCAAATTCTTCCAAATTTTCGATACTGTATTCGCCAACAATGATATTTTGGTGATTTGCGTGGTCTTTTCTCGACTGTGTTTCTTCTCGTTTTTTCTCGACATTCATTGATATGTAGCCCTACTAGTTTTGCGCCGCTGGCGAGTTACAGTAAAATTTAATTGGCAGTTATTAGTGACCGTGACAAAATGTTGATGTTATCCACATAAGGTACCAGTTGGCTTGACGTGTACAGTTCTGTGCCTCTTGAATCAACACCTCGCTTTCTAATGACATATTCCAGAGCCAAATTGAAAAGCAAAGGGGCCAGCTCATCTCCCTGTTTAAGTCCGATATTCATGTGGAAGGCGTTAGCGTGTTGATTATTTTGATGCGGACTTGGGAGATGTCGACATTATTGTCATTTCGGTAAGACGGACTTATTTGGCTGGGATGCCAAAGTAAAGTTACGATCAAAACTGTCGTATGCTTGCTTAACAATTGTAAACAAATAGTACTCCGTTGATCTACCAGCTCTAAAGCCATCTTGATACCCCCAATAATAGTGTTGGCGTATGATTTCCAAAGAACTTACTAAGTTCTTCCAAAATATTTTGTAAGCTATACAAAGTAGTGATATGCCTCAATAGTTTTCGCACTCTAGCTTGTAACTTTTTTGTGGATAGGGAATATAGGGCATATAGAAAGATGTATAGGGCAGAACAGACTTCATCCATAGTTGGTGTGACCAGTGGAAGCTCCCCTGGAATATGTATAACTATAGGCTCTAATGTGCTGTGCTGAGTTCCTTGAAATATGAAGCCCATTTTTCCTTTTCATCTTTCCTTATCCTTTCCTGTTGTCATCAGTTGCCGATGTCATCACGGAAGAGTGTGGTCTTGTGCTGATAACCTCGCTTCAAACTTTTCACTACTTTGCATGCTTGTGTTGTGTTATTGTTTGCTAGACTTATATCGATGCTTCAAAATTGGTCGCAATAATATTTTCTTTTTGTTTTCTAATTATCTTATTCGCTACTGGTCTGAGATTTTCATACTCTTGTCCCTTGGTCCTAGTTTTCCACCTAAATATTGCATGTAAGTCTGAATCCTTTTGCCTAAAACAACTAATTAGACATGCAAAATTCAAAAACTGACGACGAATTCGACATAGTTGTAGGGAATTTGGACTGCTTTTTTAATAAAACTTTCAATATTATGTCCTCCATTCATCTCTCATTATGATGAAGATAACAAAATTGTACCAAAAATAAGAATATTATGAAGCATATAACCCTGAAGATTTAAGAGAGCGATAGGACAAAATTATTCTCCTCACATTGGCAAGAAAAGATAAATGTTTAAAATTCAAAACTAAAAATTCATGATCTAAAAGCTAGCAATCCTCCATATCAACCACCGTCCGGGGAAGTGTTTCTAAAAAGATTTGACTAAAGCCAGGGATAAAATATCGATTTCAAAGTCAACATTATATTAAAGAAATTCAATAGCCGTAAACCAGACATTTTTGCATTAAAAAGAGTCCCATAGCTTTGAATTTTTCCAAAATTTAAGCATCCATCCACCATTCTATTCCAAACATTATCGATTAAGACTAAAATGGTGACTGCTAAAACTTTTGCGTTCTACAAGATTTCCAACTTTAAATTAATGCCAAGTTCCAAAAACAAAGACTCTGAAGTCTGCTGAAAATTCCCCATTATTGGTTTAAAACACACTGATTGTATGTATTTATTGGTTGCCTCACCATGTGCACTCACCTTCGGTTCAACAGATACATTGTTCGAATCCCATCAGTGACAATGAAATTTGAATTCGTGTTTTAGGTGTCAAAATATCCCTAATTGTGATAGATCACTGTGAGAAAAAAATATACAGACCTAGCTTAATTCTGACCAGATTACCTTCTGCGTGAATATAGTTTTCAATTTGTTTTCAAATAAGGTTGTTTAAAACCAGGCTTATTGCCCTATTTCTATAGTGAACGGTTGTGGCATAAGATATTGTTTATATAGAGCTTTCGAAGGAAGTGTAAGCGAAGATCGATTCACATCTATAAAGGTCAAGTTTTCTGCGGTATGCTGTCACAAGCTTTCTTTATTTTTTCTTGAATCCAATACACGTTTCTAGTTTTGGCTTACCCTGTTAAAAACTCAAATATATACCCTGTTAAAAAATATGTTACCCTGTTAAAAACTCAAATACAGGCATTTTGAAGTCTAAATTTTTCTGTATGTTCCAGTTCTTAGAATTATAACTTCCTGGGGAAGAAATGCTGTGTTCGAGTCCTGCTGGTTGATAGTCAATTCGCGTTTTTGGTGCCGAAATATGAGCTAACAAAATATAATGTATAATATCTATATATGAATATAATATCAAGTTCGAGTTCCCCTCAAACCAAAATGAAATCGGTTGGCAAATATCACGCTTTAACACAGCCCAATTTCTAAAACGAGCTGTTGCGCCACAAAAAATCATTTTGACATCTAAACAGAATTAACGCGTCTGCATAAAATGAATCATTATAGCAATTTGATTTTCAAGCTCTTCGAAAAATAAATTCACAGTAGTTCATAGTTGCGGGCAGGACAACAGTTTGTAAGGTAAGTTTAAGTCACTTTAGTTCGATATGGAAGATCGAAACGAATATAAAAAATCAGACCGATGCTGATACCAATGAAAATTTCCAAATTTAGCCACTCTTCTAATGATACTTGAAGTGAAGATATCCTAGATAGAAGGCCAATGGGAATATGTATGGGAAATTCATTTTTGTTTTGAGTCAAATTATCCTGCTCACCCAATAGCAATCCGTGGATAGCCGGCTCAAAATGTTACACAGATGCTACTAAATGTTATATTGGCACAGACCATACAAATCTCTTATGAATTCAAAAGGGATTCGACGTTGAACTAGAGTACAACTACAACTTGAGCCGTCGGTAAATTCAGAGAAATGTCATGTGGTAAATAAAGCGAGCTTTGCAAGATAGAGAGCTTGTTAATGAAATGACATAGGACGCTGGAGAAATTGCAATGTTAACATTCTGCGTTCAAATGAATGTAAGAATAGTTTGCCGGTGTAACAATACGTGTATTTAGTTGTTTCTGAATACAAAACATAAGAACGGTTCATTGGCATCTTTTCTCCTCTTCCTCATTTTGTGCTATTTTCAACAAGTTTTGCTTGTGAAATAGCAATATATCTGGTAAATTGCAGTCGAATATTGAGTGTTTGTTCGAAATGTTATAAGAAGCAGCAAATTTCGCATTTTGTGGAAATGCTTTTCCTTCCTTTTTCAGGGGCTGTTAAAATGGGATTTGGTGTCTTCTAGAAGCTTAATGCTGTACTGCATTGCAAATCTGGTAATTCTGCCGAAATAGTTCTCATTTGATTGAAAAAACCTCGTTTTTGCGGTGTTTCCACTTCTGACAGCAGTCCTCACAAGCAGTTTACGGAGTCTTCGCAAGCGTGTTCACAGCATTTGTTTCAACAGTCTCTTTGTCAAAGAACCAGTGTCTTCTAAAACGGTATCCTTCAATCTTTAGTCTGGAAAAGAGCCAAAAGTCAAAAACAGCTATGTCTTGACTATACGGAGACTGATGAACCTTTTAAACTTGTTGCTTTTTAAAGTATTGCTGCATAAGGTTGTAATCCTTTTCGTGATGAAGCAGTCAATCAGCACTTGCCCAAAACGCGCTCGTAGTCTTTTTGTAGCACCACGCAGGAATTTTTTTAATACTTTAAAACACATTTTTTAGCAATCGTTTGATCGGATCTTATTCGAAGTGCACAATATCTTCATAGTCTATGAATAAAGTTTTCTTCGTCTAAACTTCATTCCGACTTTAACGAGTTTTTTGGCCTTGAAGTTTCACAATACTTCCACTGTGAGTACTACCGCTCTGTTTCTTAGCGAAAATCAATCCTATGTGACGTGCCTAGTCTATTCTCTTTTATTCTTCCTTAACTCATACACTCCTCTCCAAATGTCCTATTCATCACGTCAATTGTTTCTTATATTATCTTTCCAAGTATAATTAAAGCTTCACGCAAACTACTTGATGACTTTTCCTGTCAGTTTCAGAAATAAGGAAATCTGGCAAGTACCCCGAAGAGAGTTCGATATTTTCTTGGACTATTCTGACGAAGAGTTGAATTTGTCATGCAGAAACGATGTGTCTTTTTAAGTTTAAGTGACATGGTGAATTTTATGAATATTAGTATAGAAAAGATATCAAATATCTGCTTAAACTTTCGAAAACTGTGAATTTTGGTCTCTTTAGACATGAAACTTTGAAACTTGGCACTTTAGTTCTATAATGGATGTATAACTCCAACTAGAATCGTATGGCACCACTTTTTTTAAGAATTTTTGACTGTCGGACAAGAGTTTCATGTTTTGATCAAAAGATTCGTTGAAGTCGTAGTTTATTGCGTCATGTTGGTATCCGTTTTTCATTCAACAAAGGATGATTAAGGCCATCAATCGTGGTCTTCGTAGCAGACAAATTCCATGTTGTTGATCATTTAGCCAAGGCTCGATACTAGGAAACAGTTGGGAGCCGATCAATTTTTCAAATAGTTTGATGTAGCTGACCTGGTAGGAAAGCCTTTACAATTTTCAGCAGATGGTTTGTGCCATTTTTACAAGTCCGTGCGACATCAATGTCTTATGTAAGGAAATGTGGGTCGGGATATTCCTTGACCTCAATTTCTGCCGTTGTATTAGATACTCCTTCTCCTGGTATTTGCTGCTAAGGCTCACTGAATGCTTGTCTGAATCGACTGTATGATATGATGAGTTGGAGGTCGAATAAAAGGATATTTTATGGAACGGAAATTCAAAACATATTTTTGGGGTTTGTTGAGATTAATTTTTGATAATTTGTATAGGAATAGAATAGAATAGAATAGAATAGAATCACGACTTTTAAGAATTTGCTAAGGAAACGTACGTTTATTTTCTAAGAAATCAAGGAAGTATGCGGGCCATGTATGATATTTTCCTCAAATTTGTTTGCGTAAGATCCACCAAGTGCGCAAGTTTAAAATGTAGTTTTTATATGAAAAATACGCAATTATTTACGAACAATGGCAAAACATTTTTATTCAAAGTATTGGCCCTCGCTTTTTACACATTTTATCCATCTCTGGTGCAATTTATGGAGACTATTCCAAAAGAAAGCTTCAACTTTCACTGATATCTATTCATTGCGCCATTTTTGTACATCCTCGAATGTCTTCAAGTGTTTTTCGTCCAGTGCGTGTCCCATCAATGAGAAGAGGTGATAATCAGAGGGCGCCAGGTCTGATAAACACGGCGGATGGGGTAGGAGTTTCCAACCAAGCGAGGAACTGTCTCTTTGACCGCTGAATGTACAAGAGCGTTGTCATGCTGCAGAATGACTTTGCCGTGTCTTCGAGCCCATCTGGGCGTTTTTCAATCAATACTTGGCTTATATTGATCATTTGTTGTCGGTAGTGGATGGTATCAAGTGTTTTGGCAGGTTTGAGAAGTTCGTAGTATACTACCCCCATCTGATACCACCACACACAGCATTGTCTTCCTTCCAAACCGATGCGGTCATGCGCTCGATGTTGATGGTTGTCCTGGCGTTACCCATGATTTCTTACGTTTGGGATTCTCATCGCCAGTTACAACCCAATGCAAAAAATCCTTTCCTTCGTGACGCAAATGCAGCATTTCGCACACTGTTATTCCTCTTTCCATCTGCCGTTCGTTCAGTTTGTGTGGAACCCATTTTCCATTCTTTTGAATCTTTCCCATGGCTCTTAGGCGATCTCTGCCATCATTTGTTTTGTTTGTTTATCGTGTTTTTCCAATATTGCTTTTAATTCGTCGCCTTCAAACTTTTTCGATCGATTTTCACGTCATATGTCAATAACATTGAAATCGCCACTTTTGAAACCTTGAAACCAGCGTACACAAGTCTTGACGGTTGGAGCAAGATCGCCGTAAGTCTCTACAAGACATCGATGACTTTCCGATGCCTTTTTCTTTTGATTGAAAAAGAAAATCAATACATGCCGCAAATGCTCTTTACTTGGCTCGAAATTCGACATGTTTAACACGAGAAATAAGTATGTTACTAACTCGTAAACAACTAAACGAATATGACGTTGTGTAGCATGCCGTCTTACCAACAAAATGGCGCTTTGGGTTTGACAGGTTACGTCAATAGGTTTCATGCGCCATCTTTTGACAGCAAAACGACATTTTAAACTTTTGAAATTGAAACGCCTTTTTCAACTGGTTATGATTGGCTGTGAGTGTGTGGGCGATATTCAGGCTAATTTAAATTTGTTTCTATAGCCTTATCCTTTGATTAAGCAAATAAGAAAGTTCTTCATAAAGCCAAGGCTTAAAGAATTTATTCTTTTTTGTTTATTTTCGGCACGGATCTTCGAATGGCTTTCAGAGAAACATAACAAAAATGAGCTACTGCATCATGAGCCTCATGTATGCCTAACAGTGAGTATCAGTCGAAAATAAATGTTGATGGTTTCATTATCAGCTTTGCGGAAGTCGTACACAAGGCAAATATTGTACTAAGGGACGTTTTTAAGTGAGCTATATGATGGGTAAGGACTGAAAATAAAAACATTGAATTACTTTTTTCTTGCAACATATTCATATGCTTCTTGAATACATTTTTCAGATCTTTTAATAAGTTTATGGATACCTTCATAAAAAATACTTTGTATTTATCCCATTTATCGCTTGGAAACTCAGTCCCACGAAGTTCTTTTTTAAACTTTGCGAGTAGATAATTACCACAGGGGGCTGGCAGGATTTTAGGAAAAGTGATCAAAAAAATCAAATCCTACTTTGTACGGGGAAGCCAACAGACTTGTAAACAGACTTATTGTCGTGTAGCAGAAGGACACCTATGGTCAATTGTCACCTTCTTTTTTCTTTCATACATTCTTCCATCCTCTCTATGATTGAATGGTTGTATTTCGCGGTTATGGAGACGCCTTTATCTATGTAAACTATTAAGAGATGCCCGTTTGAGTCCCAAAAGACGGTCGTCATGGTTTTACCACCATATTAAATTTCTTGGGTGTCAGTGTGCCGTTTTTGTACCACTGCATTGTGTCCTGTTCGGACTTATTTTCATTATGATGAAGCCAAGATGGGTTTCCAGTAACGATTCGCTTCAACTGTCTATCATTTTCTCCATAACGGAGGTCCAAAAATGCGCGGTAACACTCTAGGCAGTGATGTTTCTGAACCGGCATAATCATTTTCGGGATTCTTGAAGCCCTGACCTGTATTATGTCAAGATGATCGTGAAGAATTTTATAATTTGTCCTACCTGATACCCAAAAGTCCTTATAAACGGATACATTTTCTTCCAGTATGATTTCAACTCACTTTCCTTACTTACTTAACTTAATGACTTGTGGTACTCAATATTTTCCACGATTCACGCTTGGTTCCAGATGGAGATGTTTGATTGACGATGGTTCAAGGATTACTGCCACGATTAAGATAAAACTTGCTATTTATACTGATAAAGGGGTGCTGAGCGCGATACTGAACGTTAATTACATTTACTGTTAGATAACCTACTCCATTCCGCGAATTTAAAAACGCATCCATGTACCGTTACTGGTTTTTGTCATCAGTAGTAGCCAATTCAATAGACAGTGCAGAATGTTGGAGGCTATTTTAGAAGAGACGCACTATTTCGTTAGTCGAACACTAGCTCGTCGTATGTATTGGTTAAAAATGGATCTAGCCAATTATCCGGGTGGTCCTCCTCTGCCAAACAAAAGGTTGTCGAAAGCATTAATCAGCGTAGAGTTTACAATCGATCTGATGGTGGCAAAGTTAATGCAGACAATACAGACCCAGAAAAGTACAGCAAGACCCCAAAGAAGGGAGGCGTCATAAGCTTGTTAGGGTATGTTATCCTTATAGAACACGGAGCTAATAAAGCTACATTGAAGATATTCTATCATCGAAATGAAGAAGGAATAATGGGAATCGAGACTACAGAACAGTATTCGACGATAGGACCACCTTCATCAAGGATCTCTTCGTTGGGAAGAGAATCATCTGACAATGCTTCTGTTCGGTAGAAGACCATGAAAGAATAAGATTTAGCGTCATCATATCATACCACCGCAGTTCAGCTGAAAGAGCTTCAGGCGATAGGATGCGATTAGACTTTTACAAAGGATGAACAATTTCAGGCACTACTCTCTATATCTCTGAAGCAGAGAAGTGTGACTTATGTCAATAAAATGGAACCTTTGTGCCAAAATGTTAAATGAAATTTTAAAACAAACAAAAATTAATCAGTTCTCATAGTTTGCAGGATACTCGTAAGCCCCTGGTAAAAATACATGTCCTGTCAGGTGTAAGTACGGAATGACGGAATATATCCAAGTATAAGCTATTAGCTTCATTGCACGCCTGCATCCTTTATGAAACTTTTAGTTGGCTCTTGCAATTCATGTACACTTCGAAGGTACTTTTAATTTAAATTGCTGGAAGATGGGTTTTTATGTTCAGCGCTATAGGGAAGGTAAGTAATCTTGTGTTTAACTGGTGTACATAAAATGTCTTGAATTATATTTAAAGTTTATTTATAGTAGCAAGTGCTGCGCACTTTCTTTGAACCCCGAAGGGCTTAAGAAAACTTAATCTACAATTTATTCAAAGTATCCACTCCCGGAATCCTTCATCTTCTGCACTACACGATTCAATTGGCTGCGTGGCTAATTTCATAAAACATTAAGCTAATCTTTCTAAATGTTTATTCACTTTTCTGGAATTAATTTCAAAATTATTATTACAAACTGTACGAATAATTATATGAGCTTGCACTTGCACTGGCCCACGGTATGCACATTTAAATAATTTCTATCATTTTATCAAGATTACATCTGAGAGATGCTCCAGTTGGTCAGGTTTGCAGAAGGGAAAGTAGACGATGGTGACCACCTTTTGGAAGGTGGATGAATGATAATCGTTTAGTATGAAGTCATTTGTCGGAATAAATTTCCATACAAAAGAAGACCATTAGAGATGCCATTGGCTCACTCCTAAGTCTGAATTATATTCACCTGGAGCTGTTAAGTGTTTTCTCTACCATCACCAATAGATATTTTAATTTTCAAACGGAGAGATCTAATTTCGCGGCATTAATGAAATCTTTGGTGGGCCGCTGGTGCCGCGGCGACAGCCACATTGTGCTCGTCAAAGATGCGCACAACTAATTTGAATAAAAATTTAATTACAGAAAATATGAGATAATGGTTGGTCAGGAATTTGATGGGTTTTCCTAATAAAAAGGAAGGCGGCCAGTGGGCGTGAGAGTTACCATTGTTTTGATTGAAAGATAGCGTCGATGGTATGAGGGTTTTTTGTTATTAAGATGAGATTAAGGTAGTCCCCGTTTAAGTCATGTAGGGAATATCCTTCGAGGATAAGCAGAATGCATTCTGCATAAATATTTGCTAATTTTCGAGAGGAAATTGAAAAACAGTCAACATGTCCTTAGGAATGTACAATTGAAATCAATTTGTTCGTACTCAACTGCTTCGTCACGTACGTAATCCCATACACCACTGAGAATAAGCTGCACTCTGTGCCGATTCCGAATGGTCACGCTTTCCTATAATCTTGAGAAAACGGTGTTAATGGTAACCCTATGTGTTTTCTTGAGGGGACACATTCACGGCGTGTTAACAGAAATTATGATAAGCTCAGTGAAAAGGAAGAGTTTTATACGTTATTAAGCTATTACGTAGGACAACGGACGCAGCGAACCCGTGGATACTTAAAGCTATGGTCGAGTGACGACAATGGCGTTGATGATGTGGATCATCATCAAGCAGCATCAAAGCCGTAGACGTTATCATCCTATTATCATCAAAGACTCGGCAAACAAGAGCCGCAACGTGAGAAATTTTCATAAATGCACCCATCCGATGGCAACGTTGGTGCCAAGATGAGTGTGGTCACGTCTTTGAACCAGAAAACGACGTGTTCGATGCATGTTAGGTCTAGGCGTCTTGGACCATTTCAGTTCGGTTCACGGAACTTGGACATAAAATAGGTTTTACGATCCAATTTCTTATTCGACAAGAATCCTTTCGGGTTACTCATCGATTTTTTTGCGGTAGCCAGTCGTAATTTATTAGACAATGATCACTGATTTGCATCCAAATGTCTTGGCATTACCTGTATGACTATTCGATTTAATGAATGAAATGGATTCCTTACAATGTAACATGAGCCACTCGTCCTTGAGCGATTAAATTTTTATGATATTCTCTGATATGAGAAACTTTCAGACCAAAACGAATGCTGGGTATCTTTTGGCGGCCTAGCAAAACTAATTAAAATTTAAGTCTAGCTGTTCTGGGAATTTTTTGACGTCACATTATATGTTTAGGCCACCTGATCGCCTTAGAAATGTTTTTGTCTACCTGAAGGATTTCTTCAGCAAAAAAAATCTTGACACACTTTTGAAAGGTTCTTCGTAGAACTCAACTTATATGAATATGAAAGTTGTAATTTCAGGGCGAATCGTTACAATCTGACTTACGAATGATGCAGCAGAAATTTGTAATACCATCAAAATCGATAGTTAGAAACCCCAAGTTGAATTTTCCCTTACATATCCTTTCCTTCAGAAGTTCAAGACGAAATTTGCCAACTATCTATGTTTAATTCTATGTTACTATGTTAATTAACTATGTTAATTTCGACAGGAGGAAAAGGTCCCTGGAATAAATCTAGTTTTCTCACTTCATTAAAATTTCAACTCCTAGTTACTGATCCCGTACCACCTAATGCCAAAATTGATTGGTAAGACCAATGCAAGGTTCCACAGGTTCGCCGAAACGGGAAACATGCTGGATATGCCTCGAATGCAATGAAAAAGTGCAATTCGTAAAATTACATACGTGTAGAAGATGTAACCTTTTAGTGTTATGATACTGCCGTAGACATACCGAAGTTTGTTCCATTCTTTTTTCGTTGATAGTTTCTCATTTAAGTTAGAAGTGGGATGAAGTTGTATAGCAACAAACCACATACCCAATTGCGTTTGTCAGTTTGGCCAACTACCAACTTCCTGGGTCAGCGAAAGTCATTTGTTTCGCCATTTTTTAAACTTTTAGCGGCAGAATTGTTTGTTTTCGGAATGAATTATCGTCGTTTCGCGTATGTTTTTTGTGACGTACACATGTATGTTTCGGGAGTCTGCCAACTTTGACGAGTTGTTTAGTTCTGAATGTGAGGATGTTAAATTATTTTATGTACATATCACAGGTTCAATCACAATAACATTTTGCAAAAAATCCCAATCGACCGGGATGAGATCGAAGTTTTCTAGATGCATTTGTACAGCGTAACCATAAGCAGTGAGAACACTCCCAGGCAATTTTTCACAAAAAATGGTGAAAAAAGCAAAAGTAGATTTCCGCTTTCATTGCATTTTTATGTTGAATCCTTTAAGTTTCTTTTCTGCGTAGTCTATTGCTGTTGTACTAAGCTTGCTCCCTGCATACAAAGCTTGTTTCAAACTGAGCATAAAGACAAAGGTCCATTCATTGAGGTATACTAGGTATACCTCTATGGGTCCATTAATGTCCATTAATGCTCCATTCAAGCTTGAATCCCTTTTGACTTCATGGGCAGAATTGGTAACAGAACTTTTTTCATGAAACTGAAGACGTCTTCCGAAAATTGAGGAACCCTAGAGTGAGAGGAATCAATCTAAGGGATACGGTAGTAGAGTTGACACGTTCAGCTTCAATTTTTGCTTTTAAATGGTCAATTTTTCCTGTCCTTCATGGCCCGGCCATGAAGGACAAGTGTTATACCCAAATAAAAATCCAAAGGCGTCGAGTCTCTTTTTAGCCAACTTAGGTCAATAATCTCGACTGATAATGCGGTCATCGAAGTTTTGCTGCTCTTCAGCTATTATCACGACCGATGTGAGGCACCATTCTACTGGAATTAAATGTCGTCCAAGTCGATGTTGTCATGATATCGCCAGCAAAAATGTTAATATGTGGCGTTTGATAGAAATGTGCCTCATCCAAAAATATGATTATTTCAGCAAAATTCTCATTAATTTAAAGTTGGTCGTAGGCCCACATATAAACACACTTCAGTTGAGGAGTCAAGTTCCTCCTCAGTTCCTCCTCCTCAGTTTTGTCAACTAGAAATAATATAATGAATTTCTCTGAAAAAAGAAATGTATTAATGATGCTAGAGCTAAAATAACCTGTATGTCAAATCTAAAACATTTATTGGGCACAATGTATATGTATTATTTCCCCTTTTTTTGAAACTAGTAGCGCTTTATTGTATACAGTAAGCCTTGATAGTAAGCCTTGATATGCAATAAACATCGGTCTCTAACAATTCAAGGACCTCTGATACTTCTGTGGGCCTAAGCTATGCAGTGAGATTTCGTAGACCGGCGAGAAATTCAACAAACAAGAACACAGCGCACAGTTCTCCAACTAATACCATCTCATTAAACACTGAAAATTAACCAAGCTGTTTTTTTTAAACAGATTACAATATTCTATGGTTATTCTGTGGTACTTTTGCCTTCCACCTCCCGTCAAAAACGGATGAACTAATGCTAAATTCAGTCCTTGCTAAATTCAGCAAATATAAAGTTGTGGACCTGTTAGGTTTATGAGAAAAAAATTATCGCGGTCCTAAGAAACTATTAACACCTAAAAAAACTGTTAGTTCATACGTATGAAATTCAGATTAAGGGTGTATGACACCATTGGTAATCCCTCGAATGTCAATAACCTGTATGTCAAATCTAAAACATTTATTGGGCACAATGTATATGTATTATTTCCCCTTTTTTGAAACTAGTAGCGCTTTATTGTATACAGTAAGCCTTGATAGTAAGCCTTGATATGCAATAAACATCGGTCTCTAACAATTCAAGGACCTCTGATACTTCTGTGGGCCTAAGCTATGCAGTGAGACTTCGTAGACCGGCGAGAAATTCAACAAACAAGAACACAGCGCACAGTTCTCCAACTAATACCATCTCATTAAACACTGAAAATTAACCAAGCTGTTTTTTTTAAACAGATTACAATATTCTATGGTTATTCTGTGGTACTTTTGCCTTCCACCTCCCGTCAAAAACGGATGAACTAATGCTAAATTCAGTCCTTGCTAAATTCAGCAAATATAAAGTTGTGGACCTGTTAGGTTTATGAGAAAAAAATTATCGCGGTCCTAAGAAACTATTAACACCTAAAAAAACTGTTAGTTCATACGTATGAAATTCAGATTAAGGGTGTATGACACCATTGGTAATCCCTCGAATGTCAACTGAGCGCTAACTTCTTAGATGCCGGGTGAGAGCTTATTTAAATCATCTTTTTTATATAAAAATTGTCATAAAAAACTATAAATCGTCGAGGAACAGTTGTTGCTTAGACCCTCGCGACAGATTTTGGGTTGAAATGCTCAGTCAGACTTCCAGATTTGCTCCAAACAAATCCAACAAAGTCAACCTGAAATATGTGAATATGCCAATAAAATAGCTTAATCAAAATACAATCGCGCAAAATATGGATTCAATTCAAAAAAATAATTTACTTAGACAGCAACCTGCAACCAACTTTGTATATCCTGCACTCATAATTCGACATCCAATCTTTTCTATTTCATTGCAGTTTCAATAAAACAACGGCAAAAAATGAATTGGCCGTCAATAAATTGTTGGTTATCATATTCAGACATCATAAAATGAACCTGCACCTATACCCTATTCGGGTATCCTTCATTTTTTTTTCAATTTTCTTCATAAACTACCAGCTTTTGTTGAACGAAAAAACGAGCAGCACAAATATACGTGAGTGTTTGTCTATATTAAGGGACCAAATCAAATCAAACTTGAAAATCTAGAAGATTACAGGAGCATCGCATGCAGGGACTATAACTTAAACTAGTACAAGGACTACGACTTGAAAACATGTCGCAAAAAGTAGCAATAAAAGGGGTTGTCACTGTAAAGTACAACGGCAGCAGAGTATTCAAGGAAGTTTACAGAGCAGCTGAAAGCAAGGCCTGGTAACAAGAAAAATTGCAAGACGATAACAGAAACTTCCCGTGAATCATCTAGGATCTTGTTTACACTTGTCTACCTACTGAGAAAGTATTGTAATCTCATTTTAAAGAACTTACATGCACATTCACATTCACATAGGAGACAACAAGAGGGAAAAATATGGAGTTCCTTCCGCGTCCAAAGAACTCTTCTTCAGACACAAGGACAAGCGTTGTACGAGCAACAACATGGCCTGAAATACTCCTGAGGCTATTAAACATTTGCTAGTGCTTTCTTCCGTAGTTAAGGACATAGTGCTTCGCGTCTTTTGACGGTAAATAGCAAAGATAAAGATGAAATATTAGACTAAGTAACATTAGATATCATTTTAGATAAATATTGTCGTCTACCTGCTAAAGCATGGTCGACAGTTTGAATGGCTTTCGTATAAGAAAATGAATCAAATCAGGAGTCAGAAACAATTGAGACAATTTGTGCTCGATTCGAAAAATCGCTATTGACTTTTAAGCCATAATTTACTCAACAGTAAAAATACATATGATCTATGTAGCTTCCATAAGCGTCTTAAATATTGCACATTTGTTTTTCGACTCAACCGAAATATAATCAAGCAGTCCCTTCAAAATGATTTTGTATCGAATATCCTTGTCACACTCAACAATTAATCACATTTCTAACCACCATCAAATTTATCCTTTGGCACGCGGTTATCTTTTGTCCGACACAAGTAACGCACAAAAGCAAATTATCTTCTCCTTGCACTGGGCAAAGGGATAAATTACCTCTAAATAATGTTGCCATCTGTCTAAAAATACACTGCTCTAGGGATCAATTAATATGGTGTGTCCTTGGGGGGTTTGTTGCAATAGTCAATGTGATTCAAGGGGATGAAGAGTTTCGGCCCCGACATTATTTTTGACCTCATTGTGTCTGCCTCTAATGGACAGTGATGAATTTAACTTACTACGATGTATAGAAAATTTTCGGTCATCTGCAACGAGTGAACCATCCATATCCCCTATGTACGATTGGAAATCAAAGAACATACAATAAACAGGAAAGGTGACATTATTTGAGATCGAAATGCAAAAGGGATTGACTGCTGAGTTTGTGTTGTGTGTGTCAAAAAATGTACAATTGTAGGTGTTTAGTACAAAACAGCTTTGTATTTCTTCTTTGATTATTGGGACTTTTAGCATGGTATTGTTGGAATTGGAATTATAGCACTAAGGCGTTCGCAACTTGTATAACTTGTGGATTTTTGATACAGCATTGGATAATTTGCAAACAGTTTCGTAGCGTACAATTGCTTGTGAAATGATGTGTCTATGTATTTAAGTCACTGTTGACAGCGGTGATATAACCGGTCAAAATCATACTATCCCCACCGAGTAACTTTTGATCTCAAACATCAATATTTCGATGTTCTCCTGCCCTCTCGCTAGTCCGTGTATGAACTGAAAAATATTATGGGAAATGCATACTCTTTTAGTTTGCATACGCACTAAAAAATGCTCAAAAGGCAACAGGAAACGAAACAACACACCAGAGATGGCGTATCGCTGGAAATTATCTTTTATAAACCTTCTGCAATGATATTGTTTTGGGCTTATGTCAAAGTAATGGTGCGTGGATGAGTCACGATCTTTCCCCGAACCAACAATTCTATAAATCCAGCGAAGCTCGGAGCGAAATTCCCGAAAGAGCTTGGAATTAACATAAAATTGAGTTCGCAATTTCAACTTCAACCAGTCTTACAGGATGTGGTTGCTCGACTGCCTTCAATAATTAGAACTTATTTTTTAGACTGGTCGTTGGTAAATTCGTTAGTCAGTGCTAGCTTTGATCGCTGATCTACACCCTCGAGCCTGGCAGGATTGCCTCCAGCAAGCTGATGAGATTTCAAATTCAAGAAATTGGATGATTAAGGTAGCCTAAAAATAATCCTCGATGATGGGGCACCGCTTTTTTTGCATACCTAGCCCTAGGCGTTATTGACATAGGTGTTTATTGATCAACTAATAGTCATTCAACCAGTAATGTGTCCCATCATTAAATAAAATTTTCTTATGAACTAAGGGATCTGCACAAATTTGTTATTGAGCTGGTGGTCGTTCGGCTTCCATTCGGTATAAATTTGATTTTGTATGCCCGCTAACTGGATGGGTACAGTTTCAATGTTGAGCACTTTGTCGAATTGGCTCATTTGGATCTTCATCTATACTTTGCTCTACAGGTGTTATGGTTCCTTTATTACGCACTGTACAACGTCTGCATGGATATGTATTATCAGTGAAAGTAAACTAATATATAGTGTGGAAACGATATATTTTTAATCGCATAAATGGTTCTGATGGATGATTATGTCATCTATAAATTTAACAGAAGTCGCGATGAGTTTTTTTAAAAACAAATTCGCATGATTGCCAGACGTTACTCGGGCTTCAATTTCGGTATTATGAAATCGCAAACCAAACTAATTTTGAAACGCATGACAGCTGTTACACAGCATTAAAAATTGTTGCCAAGTTAAAGTTCTATACATCTACAATTCATAACATGCAAAATTGAGTTCATGTCAAAAGCAATATGGCAAGCGAATTCAAGTGTTAGTTCTAAGTGAATAATGTTCAGACCTGTCAAAAAACTGATATAAGGTGTATCATCAAAGCAGCCTGGTCAAACTATCTCTGAAGGACCCTATAATTCTGACTAATAAAAGGGCAGTTTTTATCTCTTTTATCAATTTTTATGCCTCGAGCAGGTTTTCCTGTGTATTCATTTCTACCTGCGTTGCCGCGCTTATAAGATAAGGAGCCTATTCTATCAGGTCCTTGCTGCCTGGGCTGGGCATTGTGACGGTAACTCAGGCATTTAAAGCAACAGAGAGAAATTGCTCTGCACACTATTCTGCAAACCACCTAACCGATTTCTATTTAATCCATGCTGAGAAGATTTTTCTCATTTAAATTGACATTGCCGCTGTGCTGAGCCGTATTATTTTCATGATTTAGTTTTATTTTGATCCCGCTAAACTCAAGGAAGACCCTTTTTGAGGAAAGCGTCCACCTCAGTCATTGTCGCTACCCACTCAATCTTCTTCATTTGGAAGTTGGCCTATGGTTTAAATAAGGTCACCACTGCTTTTTAATTGAACTGTTCATCAGCTTTCGTAATTTAACTGTTCATATGGCAGTTTCGGAGTTTCACCGTTTTTCACAGCTCCTCTGACTTTCCGCAAAGCGTCTGCGTACATTGCACCATCCATCGATTTCATCACCAGCGCATATCTTTGGGCTTTGCCTCGTGGCTTACATCGTGATTTTTATTTCTTCTTTAGTGTTTCTTTGCCTTCATTCATGGGGAGTAGCTTACCGTCAGGCGCTTCTGACAGAAGGAGATTTTGCTCGCTTTTCTGATGGCATCAGTTGCCAACACCTGGAATCCGCCATTCAACGAAGCCTGTTTGTTCGCCACTTCGTCCTACCTCCTTTTTTTCGGTCCCCTTAGATTGGTCTGCAGGTAGACGTTTTGGTATACCATGCGTGGAATCACTTTCATTTCTACAAAGTTCATAGCTTCTGCACTTGCTTCGTTTCAAGCCACTTGCGTCTGTAGAGCCCGAAGCCGTCTGAGAGTTCTCCGACTTCAAATATTATACGATATGTTCTTACTTATGTTTTTTTTCTGGACATTACAGCAAGCTTTGATCTTCTTCACTTTGTTTCCTGCCTTTCGTATGAGGCGATCTTCCTGTTGGCGATCCAGTAGAATATAACTATATTGTGCCTCGTTTTGACGCGGGCTTTTCCTGTTTGCGGGAGAATATGGAGTTCTGATGGCATCAGTAGCAGTGTAAATAGCAGCATCGCGTCATATCATGCTTGGTCTCTCCCATCATATATTTCTCAGGCATCGTTTGTTCGTACTTTCCCCCATGTCATACGGGCGATCCACCAGTACAGCCACCAGTACATCTAGATGGTAAAGGGACCCTGGCTTTTTGTCTTAACTTGTCCATTTGTTTCCTGAATCCTTTTGGCGTTATTATGGTTAATGTAGTATTTGAGGTCTCCATTGTAGAAGGGCCCGTTAGGAGCTGCTATCTCAACTCCAGTGTGACGCCAATGGACTCCATGTAAAGCAGGGAGGCCATTTCAGGGGTTGGTACTAGCTTTTATGGACTGGTGCTCAGATTTAGACCATCGCTAATGGAGAGTTCACCTCAACCAAAACTAGATCATCAATTCAAAGGAGCGAGCTTCAACCCTAGAGGCTTAACAAGGTTTACTATACCTATATTGGAGTCGCTCGCTCGTGACTTTTATTCCGTAGCTGATAAGTCTAACACATCATGTCCGCCTGGCAAAGTGCGCCAATTGGGATTCGTTGGTGGGTTCATTTTCCAGAGTCTTTGCTGGGTCCTCATACGCTAGAGGAACCTTTACAGAAATCTCCACCATCTCGGATACGAGCAGCGCTCCTTAAGGAGTGCTCCCAGGATACGAGTGCCCACAAAGATTCCCCCTGTGGGCTTCCGTCGGTCAACAAATGCGGGTTGTTAGTTTTCGTGCGGCTTGGTTGGTAAAAAGTGTTTGTTTTCGTGTGACTTGGGGTTGAGTAGTAGCAGAATTCTTGAGTTAAAGATTACACAGAAGAAGAATGTGTTTGCTACTTTTCTGTTCATTACTGCATTTACAAAAACTAAATTTCAATGCTAATTTTTGAGTTAGCTTTCTAGAAGTAAATACTTTTTTACCATTTGTTGTAGCTCATAAAAATTAATGCTGGTTAGTATAAGCTGATGTTCAAAATAAATGCAAAATAAGATTAAAAGTATTTCTAGATCCCCCTTGTGAGGTCACTTTTCATTCAACAACTAAACGTAAGCAACTTTTTTTCATCTATTGGAATAGTAGTTTTATTCAAGACTCTAAAATCACGGTGTATCGTTTTTATAGCGACGAAGGCTCAAATAATTTCTTTTGATAACTTACGTCTCAAATTAAACTCTTTAATCCTTATGTGGAAAGTCAGCCTGCCGAACCACAGAAATTAATCTACACTGAAACCGATTTAAGTACAATTCTACCAATAAATTCAAGTTCCAAAAAATGGGAAAAGGGACATTCATTGGTGAGAATATCCGACTTGAGAGTCGACTAATGCATTTGCCAAATGTTCGGAAAATGCATATTTTAGTTGCAACATTGTTAAAGGCAAGTGTTTCGCATGACGGGATCAAATTGAGTTTCGATGTTCAATTCTTAGTCCCTTTCTCACTATCATTCATTCCCTGCTCAGATTTTCGATTTCCCTGCTATGCACGGCACCAATACATTCCAGATTGAATTTGTTATTGGTTATAGCACGTGCTGAACTGATCCGAAACGAAATGGCAAATCCATGAAATTCTTAGACGGGGTGGATAAATGCATCATTCGCTGGCTATTGACTACCATTCAATTCATACCCAACACAAAAGCCCATAATTGACTTAGAGACACACAAACTATTTCATAGACGAGGGCAGCACCGAAAAAAAAAGATATTTCAAATCGTACTCCTGTCGAGTAGCAGATACATATCCTATCTATCCGAATGAGTATTACAATGACAACATGAATGAAAGTGGGAAAAAGTTGAGGACACGTTTCTGTACGGAAAAATGTCTTGTGCTGATGCCTTGAGCATACAATATGCTTCCGAAGACGTGAGCTCTCTTGGTAAATGGTTGGACTAGTCACGTTAAAGATGTTCGACAAGTTCCCCATAATTTTATTGTTCTTTAAGGAAAGTTTTCTGTTTTACTTGATCTGCCTGAAGCATTGGGCTGATGTTTTCTGATAAAGTTTTATTTGCTTATAGATGGGCTTTAATTATTTGAACGTGAAATGCGAGGCGAATGCCAACGATTATACATATAACCCTTTCGCTTCTCCATGCCAACGGCGTGTGAACTAGCGAGCACACATGCTGTAAGTTTTATAATATGCTTCCATGAGAAAGATCCTTTCTTGCATTGTGATTGGAATGTTTTGTGTTGAGATAAACACTTCGAACTTCAGTCAGGTTATGTGTTCTTTCAACAAATTAATCAAGTTCCTTGATGCATTCACCTAAATGATTAGCGCCTAAGTTTGTCGATTTATTTCGAATTTTCTTCAATGATTTGAGCCACGTCGAAACTAGCATCAACCTCCAAACATTAATTTCTGCATGATAAATTGGTATAGCTGAGACTTTAAAAGTAAATAAAGGACCTTCTGCCGCATCAGCAGTGACCTCTAATGTAAAACATTCCAGAAAGAGCCAGAATTTAGAAGAAGAAAACGATCAAGTTGGTTCTCATGGAAACAGGAACCCTCGTCACAGTTCAGACGAGTCCCCAGTAAATTTGTCCTTTTATTCAAAATTCCTTAGATCTTTTGTCGCCACAGCATGTCTATCGCATTCATTGTTATCTGCTCCCATATAAAATGCTTTCACAATTCGGATTCGTTCTCGTTGACGGTAGACACGTTACCCTTTTATCAATGGACGCAAGGATTATCGTCCTAGCATTCCTACTTTTAGATTTTTTTCGATTAAAATAGTAATTGGTTCGGCTGTCGATTTTCATCCCGATTTTAATCAAGTGTGTGGGATATGAGCGTGTGTGGTCAAACGGTGGCAGTTTATTACACCTGCCATTATGTCCAGTGATACCTGCGGTTAATGTCACTTTAACAAAAACCGCGATGCTACTGTAAGGAGCGCGATGACGAAGAGTATTTTGCAGGATGAACACTCGCGCCGGCGATATACTTTTCCCTCGATCAACCTCATTCCTTAGTGTTTTCATTTCATTTTGTCATTTATCATAATTTCACATTGTGCAAACGCGCTTCATCCGCTTGCTGGGCTATTTATCAACTCGACTAATTAGATGATGTGAATTTATGAAGACATTCGCGAAGAATTGTTGCAAATTTTTCATTTTTTTCGGCGATGACGAGAACAATAAAGTCGGCGTACGCGCCGCACACATTTCGCTCTTGACGAGCGAGTGCATCGCGAAATGGAAACTTGCCTGACTGACTTTGAAGAATTGTTTTTAATTAATTGTTGAAAGTGAGTAAATTACGAGCGAAGTTCGAGGAGTTGTAAATTTATTTTCTAGACCGTGAAAAAAAACTTGTGCAGATGGTGAATATTCAAATGAATGAATCATAAAAAATTCTGAATGTTGAATTAAAATAAAAAAATTTATTTTGACATCGCAAATGATTTAGTCCATGATTTGGAAGCTTTTGAGAAACTATTCATATGTATTGAATTTACAATAATTTCTAAAAAGAATAACCAACAGCATCGCAATCTTCCTTAGCCACAGTCCAAAGATACCTCTTTCCATTACCAAACAGGTCCGAGAAGGATTCACAATGCCGAAAAGAATTGTGGGCACATAACATACAATGAGAGTCTAATACTAATACTAACAACTGCAGAGTTCCCTAAGTAACAAATAATAAGTGATATAATTTGAACACAAGTAAAGCTTATACTTAGGTGTTTTACCATTCATTATTGTTAAATTGAAAAAAAAAAGCAGTTCATGAACTACTCACAAGGAACTACAAGGACTTTGGGGAGGTGTATTCAGCTGCCTGAGAGCGTAGTACAAATACCAGTTCTTGAAGAAAAGTACTGTGTGCTTCGGGTCATTATCTTGTTGGAAAATCCATCTCTCTCCAAGGCACAACTTCTCAACTGATGGCTTCAAATGTTGTTCCAACAGGTTCTTATAAATATAGCGGTCCATTGTAGTTTCCATAAAAGCCAATCTGCCGACCCCAGATGCAGCTATGGCCCCCCAAACCATAACGTTGCCTCCACCGTGCTTGACAGTAGGAGTCAAATTTTTGATCTCTAAAGCTGTATTTTTTTTCCTCCATACTTTAACGCGACCATCACTCCCGAAAATGTTAAATTTCGACTCATCCGTAAAAAGGACTCGATTCCAAAAATCAATGTCCTTGTGCTAGAAATAAAGAAACCTTCCTTTTAATTTTATGTTTTTTTATTTACCTTGCGGAATCGATTTTCAGCAGTTGCGGAACACATCATCACGAAAGGGCACGAAATCACCATCAACGACGTAGCACCAGTTAGAGAAGCTAGAGACATGAGGGAACTAGATGCCTTGGAAAGCCTAGCGATATTCAGGGAAAGGAATACCCTAATGAACGGTGATGAAGGCAACTGCAAATCTTGGCTATTTAGGCTGATTGCCTAATTAAAATTTAATTACTTAGTTTAAGTGAGATTTCCCTCTGAACTAAATTTTATTCTGCCTAAGATTAGTATATAAGCACCATGTATAGGTTAAGAAAATCAATCGCTGATGAAGACCGAACGATCACGGTCGAAAATCGATTCCGCAAGGTAAATAAAAAAACATAAAATTAGAAGGAAGGTTTCTTTATTTCTAGCACAAAAAAATTTTATGAAGATGGAAGCAATTACAAATATCAATGTCCTTGTCAATATGAGCCTTGGCGAACTCTAGGCGCAGAAGTCGATTTTTGGCGGATATTAACGGTTTTTTACGTGGAGTTCTGCTTTGAAACCCATAAGAGTTTAATGCTCTCGCGATTGTACTTGCATGCACATCCTTTTGCCTTACCATAGCCACTTGTTTCGCCAAATTATGCGCACTTATTTTCGGGTTTTTAATCACTTCTTTTAAAATGTAACTAGTGTCTCTGCGCGAAAGCTTTTTCGGTCGATCAGATCGCGGCTTATTTTCAATGGAACCAGTGTTATCAAAGTTTTTGATAATGGTATACACTGAACTTCGGCTTAGTTTCAATAATTTTGCAATTTCCGAGCACGATATATTGTCTTTTTAATATTGGATGACCAAATTTCGCACATCACTAGAAATTTCTTTTCGCGATGACATTTTGTAGCCCTTACGTTTCGAAACTAGCGATAAAACTAAATAGAGTTGCAGCTGCACACGTGCTGAATGGCAATAAGAGCAAATAAACAAATATTGAAGAAATACCGTTCGGTTTAGTTGGAAATTCTTTGTGTATAAATTAGCCAACACTGACTGCCGTAGACTTTTGTCCATTCAATTTTTATGTTTTTATGAATTTTTCTTTAAGTTTGTTAAGAAAAGTTTTTGTTTTTGTTATTTTATAAATACATTTACATTACTGACAAAATGCGCATCAATGGATTTTTGATTAAAGCTTCTAATTAACCAGAACCTCAATATAAGGTACTGCCGTAGACTTTTGTCCGACACTGTACATTTACATTCGTACGTTTACGACTACACAACAGACTCCATCTGAAAATATAACGGGTTAGTTCCGTTTAGTTGAATTTACGTTTTGAGATTTTGTAAAGGATCGTTCAGTTTTTTTTAACTTGTTCACTTCGCAGTAGAAGCTTCGTGACAGCGGGAAAGATCTTTCAGTAGATATGCGCAATTTAATCGTTCAGCATCGAAAAGAGGGGAAGTCGCTGTGGGAAATCGGTAAAATTGTAAATAAAATTCCTGCTACAGCACAGGACATCACTGAGTGATACAATTTGCTAGTAATCTGAAGATCGCAACGTGCTTCGGTTGTCCTAACGTAATTTGGGATGCCTAAGTACGTAAAATAATGAGGCAAGTTAGGAAAAGCCCAAGGTACTGTGCATTACAGGAGGCGCAAGATGTGTCTTAAGAACGCGATAAGTCAGTAAGTGCATCAACAGTTCATAAAGCGTTAAATGCCAATGGACTGCAAGGAAGAGTACCGAGGAAATAATCATGCGTATTTGCTGCTAATAGTCTAAAAACGATTGAACTTGAAAAATTAGTTACTTTTAATTACTAATTGAAAAATTAGTTAAAATCTCCTCAAAAGTTTTGAGATTGTGTAGTTTTTACCGATGAAAGTAAACTTGAGATGTTTCGATCAAAATACAGAGGTAAGGTCAGGTGATCTTGCCCAAAACCTTATTTCTATCGTGAAACATTCCAGAGTTTCATTGATGTCGGCCTTAGGAAATCGTGTTTTCATTGGATTATTGATTAGAAGCATAGATTTATCCTCAAATTCTGAAAAGTTATTTAAAGAATAGCGTGCGAAAATAAGATCTGAAAACTCTTCGGGTCTATTATCAGGATAATTATCGAAAGATCACATTGAAGACTGTAAAAGTAAAGTTTTTGTTACACACCTAAGCAACTACATACTCCAGCTCAATCTTCTCACATTCCTATAAAAAAACTTCGGAAGTTTCATACAAAAACATCAGGAAACGTACCATAGCATCTCAAAAAGATCTCGAGACTGCGTTCACGGAAGAAAGGGGAAATATATCTTCGGATCTTACTCAAAACCTAGTCAAGTCTATGTCTGGAGTATTGGATACAGTCAAAGAAGTCCGAGGAGATCTTTTTTTCAAAAATCAATGAAGGTTTATTTTCTGTTTATATACTAACTTATGACTGTGTTTTCCAAGTGACTTCATCTTTCCCTCTGAACGGTTCATGAATTATTTTTTTAAATTTAATTATAATGAATGATAAAACTGATGATTTATCCATTTATTTTGAAAGTATTGACTAATTCTCATCTAGGAAATCATTACGCTCACAAAAATTGCTCCAGCCATTTTATTATTAATTTTTTTGCATCATAGCACTTTTGAGTCGTGGCCTTCCGTATGTGACGTTTCTAACCGGCTCAAATTGAAAAAAATTGGATGGTAATTCACTGAATTTGTGGAGTGTGTCAAACTAGCGCTTCCCGAGAGGTTCCCACTTTTCATTGTTCTTCACTTAACCCTTCAATTATCTTTTTAACTATGCCCTCGTCGTTCATCCACAGCACGTGGGCAGCCTATAACAACTCCGAAAGTTTTACTATCTTGAGGTTTCTGGCTTGTGAAAAATTTCATGGTTCTCGCTCTGGTTACACCCAATTCAACATTGATCACCATCACGTTTTGCTCCAAGGCTGGATCCTTCTACATGAGAACCGTCATGTTAGTGATAAGGAATCATGGATCAAAATTATTCCTTATTCTGAGGATATTCTGCGCTCAAATCTGAACTGAAAGTCCGGAGTTAGAATTTATGAAAACATAAACATTTGTGAAAAACGATAACTTACTAGTACTTTCTATAGCAATATAATATAACTAGATACCTATGACATTCTTTATGTCCCCGTCATAGCGCATGGGAACGAGGTTGTAGTTACCTTATTTCCAGGACAAAGAAAAGGAAAAGTTTTGCGCACGATTACCTAACGTTTCGACATGAATGAGTTAGATATACCATCATATTCAAAGGACAGTTTGCTAATCAGGCCATCTCAAACTTGTCGCTTTCTGGATGAAGATTTGGCAAAGAATTCTCTATTTAGTAGCACTGTCTGTTTGTGGGTTGCAAAAAAAAATGGCCAGATTTGACCCTTATTTGCCATTGTCTCTGTCCCTTAAAAAATCTAGGATGTTCACATTGTTTGAGTTTCATCTTATCATAAGCTCATCCGAAATAAGAAGATGGCTTGAATTTTTCAATTGGTCTAGAGAAAGATTCTAGAGGTCGATTTTCCAGTCCTTTACACAGGATATCTCGGGAGTTCATATTCGTTGAGTTCCATCTAGTTATAAGCTCATGCAAGAGGCAGAGCTTGTACAGATTTGTTTCTAAGTCTAGAGAAAGATTGCTTTCCGCTTTTGATAGCACCCGATTAACACTGACATCTCAGTTAGATTAGTTATTTGTCACTTTCGTTAATTTCCAATCGTTTTTGCCTAATTTTACTAGATTCTGTATGCAAGAAACCCTGTGTATACTAGCTGCGGCTTCTATTATTGGTGGTTAATTAGCGTTACTGTACACTCTGTAAAGCATAGGTACAGTATTTGGTTTTTTTTTCGTATCGGAAACATATGCTTTTATCCATCACAGTGAAAAAGGTTGACTAAGACTCGATTTATTAGGTAAATCGGATGTTGATGGTCATCAGCGTCCTTGTTAGCCACCGAAGGTAGCTATTGGTCTCGGTACTGTCACATATATTGAGTGAAAGAATCCGGGTTTTAAGTTCCAAGCTCTCGCTTAAAATATTTTAAAGAGCGTCTTGGAAGCTCACCGTCTAACTCTTGTGCATCGAGTTCTAGTTTGCTTAATTTCCAGGGTTATTCTTAGTTATCAAGCTTATATGCTTTTAATCAAAAGTCAAGGGTAAAAATGGTGCCTGGTTTTAACGTTTTGTATAGAGCGTAAGCTACGCTTTATCGGCACTGATACACATACCATTTGTCATCGCCCAGCCGATAAGGAATAAGAGAGTCTGCATACGGCGTATTATGGTTTTTACCTTTAACTGATAAGCATGAGTAAATCATCATCATCGTTCTTAAACCATTCCTGTTTACGTCTTCAACTATTCGGTTGACCATGAGTACTCAGGAAATTGGCGATACAACGCCACCTTGTCTAGTATCTTTATCAGTCCATTTTTTCAAGCTTACGCCGATTTCTTCGACTGTAATCTTCCTTCAACTTAATAGTTACTTAATTAATTTCAATACAATGTAAATCTATTTCGTATCTTTGAATTGCTGGTACTATGTTTTCGGAAGGTTCCCCCAACATCGATGCAGAATATGCAATTCTTGATGCCAAGGGTCCTTTCTATGCTGTATACTACTTCATGTAGTCTCGTCTTGTTCACCGTGCTTTTAATGTCATCCATTAGTTATTCCAGGGTTTTCAGCATAAAAAACGATAAGCTGATAGGTCAGTGATAGAACGTTGCTTTGCAGTTGCTAGCATGTCCTTTTTGTAATGTCAACTACCTCAGCGTCCTACCAGTCAAAAGGGATGTCTATGCTTCGGAAAGAAAGACTCTTCTTTGGTAATTATGAATGGATATACTTCTTTTATTCCCTGGGATTTGTAGGGGTCGTCTGGTTAGGTTATGTTAATGAAACATAGAAATTTTTCTTCGCTTACCATTTCTTTTTGGCAGGTTAAAGTACAGAGGAAGTTCTGCCTGGAAAATGTTGGTTGATTCTTTGCAAACACCGTTTTACTCTGTTTGTGGTCAACTATCCGTTTCCTATTTACAATATCTCATCCATAAGCGATTATCTTTTATAAGAATAATCTTTATATTGTGATATTTTGGTGCAGAAGGTATTTCAAGGTTTAGATCTTCTCTTCTTACAACCGTTTTAAAGATTTTTAGATTTGTAATTTAAGATTTGAAGGATATGTGGTCCATCTACTCCGTGGCTGAACTTATTAGGCGGGTTTTTCTGAATAACTAAATCTTGATCTCCTTCAGTTTTCTGCTACTTTCTTTTGCTTTTAACTTTTGACTTTTAACTTCTTCTTTATTGCTTTCTTTTGTTTGATGTCAATGATTGGACACATTTCTCTGAAACTCTACTATATCGACTATCGTCATAGTTACTTTCGGGATATTTCACATATTTTTCATTGCATTTTCAACTTCGTGCTGTGTTCGCATGGTGTAAACCTATGCATTGCTTAGTAGACTCTGTGCAGTCGTTCCAATTCACGTATTGCAGTAGAACTCAAGGAACAAGCTATCAATGTTCTAAATACTAGAAGCGGTGATGTTTCTTATTTATTGAACTTTCCTCGTATCCTCAATTTAATGTTTTCCCACTTTTCCAACCAACTTTCTGTCGAATCGTCTGCTGTAAGTGTCTCTGAACAACATGATTTCTTTAAATGTGGCTCAACCAATACTAACGGACTAACTTCATTCACAAATGACGCAAGTGGGTGTGATCTTTTTTTGTGTTGATTTGTCCGCGGCACTTGATACTCTCAATCATCATCAGTTTTTCCTTTTTCAAAGGCTCTTGACATTTTAGCATCATTGATATCTTGAGTGAAGTCTTACTTGTTCGATCGTTGCTCTTGTGTCAATCTCTACGGCATCACTTCGATTCTTTGCTTATCAGGAGTCCCTCAAGGTTGCAATCTTGGACAACTTCTTTTCCTTCTTTTTGTAAATCACCTTCCGTTTGTGATTTGAATGATTTCGAAAGGGGGGATGAGAGGATGATTTTGAAATATACCGGTGAATTACGTTGCTTCAAAATTATCAGCTTCCTCAAGACGGTTTCCTTACTTGTGTCACAAAATGAGTTTCTCGTTCAAAATTTTACCAATGCTCTTTAGTTACACGTTGAATGTTCAAACTTCTCCTGTTTAAAACACTTTTAAAAGACCTTGTAGTTTTTTTTGTTTGTTTTTTTCAATAAGATCACCCGAGCAACGTTTAAAGTTTCCGGCTTCATTCTAAGGCATTATTGATGATTGATTTTGAGTTTATGAATATATTCAATAACCCTTCCACTGCCGTAGGTTTTTTTTTTTGTTTCCCTGGCTCGTCCGTTCCTAGAATATTGTTTTATAGTCTGATTCGCATCTCCTTTTGACGATTAAATGCGTTCAACCTAGGTTTATTCACTTCGTGTTCTATCAGTATACCATACCATATCATCCTTAAGATTTCTCTCTCTTATCAACTTTCTCTCTCTTTATCAACTTTTCCGTGGTCACATTATTTATTATCGCTAAACTACTTTATGATTTTGGCAATCTTTTTTTCGGTTTTAATTCGATTTGCCGGTACTAATACCTAATTTTACTCATCGATTATTCGCATTCTTAGAATATATAAAGACTTAGAGCTTCGTCCTTTTACGGATTAGTATTTATCTTGTAAGTCTTGTAAATCTCATCCACTTAACTTTAATATTTATTACTATTTGTTTGATTCTTTTAATTATTTTATTAATAATTATCCCGTAAGACAGAATAAACATACATATAACTCAAGGGTGCTCTTCTTTATTGTTTTTTAAAAGATAATTTACTGATGGTATGACAGGTTAGGTGAGTCACATACTCTCCAACCGTGCAAGTCGTCTGATGCCTTTCTTGTGATTACTACCCCGCTTTGGTGCAGACCATACGTATTAGATTTCCTTTTTGTTAGAACAGTTTAGTCGACTTAGTTTTGATGGTCGCCTTGGCGAAGCCAAAAATAAGTCCTCTGTTAGCGCTTCTTGGCACATTGTAGATGTCTAGCATCAAGGCCATGTCTAGACCGGTCTTCTTGTCTTATGTCTTGCTTCCCGCGAAGAGGTGTCCCATTTGTAAGCCAAATTTTGCAGGTTTAGTGCTTCGAAGGTTTTCCTGATGTGTCTACTCCATTTTGAACTTCGTGGTACCTTCTTTAAAGCACGAATCTGGATTTCTCGCTCAAGTTGTTGTTAACCCATAGCAACTGTAGCCTTTGGATATTCTATGGCCTGTATTTAGTTTTATCCCATGAAACATTGGGATTTTTTCAGGTTCATTGCGACGAGGATCCAAAATTATGGATACTGTCATCCGATCTGATCCACTTAAGGTCTTAGGATTTTCGTACTCTTTCCCTTTTCGGGTTGTGATTCAGTTTCGTTGACAGCTGCAATTGATTTTCTGGATTTTTCGGTTTTGATTGTCGAATTTTGGCTGGTGCCAGGGTTGTTTGGGAAACTTTTTCCCAGAATTTCGTTTTAAGGTTTCAATTTCATGCACCTTTATGTTTTGAGTTCTGATAAGTGCTTCCATCTTCTGTTGTACAGCATACTTCTTGACCAAACAGCACTGGGAACTGGTCTTTTGTACACTCCTTCGGTCCCCGCACGATCCTGTCTTCATATGTCGAGTACTAAGGGTGCTTTATTCCCATTCCCATATTTATTTCTGGTTATCTCTTCGCTTTCCTTCTTGTCCTTTGCTTGCCTCCTGAGTTAAACCCTAAGAGCTTAGGAAAAGATTCCTATGCTTTAGCATGTCACTCTGACTTGAGGATAACCATGATGGGATTCAATTGACACAGCAAGCAGAATTATTTTCCGGCATTTTGTTACTCATACTTAGAAAATCCCTTAAATAGAGAACCCCCCTCCTCCTACTTACCCTAAGTTAACTCAAGGGGTGCGGAGGCACTCTATGATAAGTTTGATGAGGAGATTAAATGTAACCCCTTGTGGTGGGCGAAATGGTGATCAGATCAGGACCATTTATCTTTTTGTTTCAAGAGTTTGACGGCCAAGTTCAAAAAGGTTGCATTGGATCTTAGCAACGTGCTTACCGTGTTCACGACAACCTCTTTCTTAATCATCATAGCAAACGTCATCACGGCATCATCATAGCATCCAAATGGATCCTTACAAGGACAAAATCAAATGATACTCTCAGGCAATAACTGTATTTAAATTCGCTCATTTTTACTTACTGCCCCCCTGATGTACTCTCACGGACTTATACACATTACACTCGGGGTATTTGTAGCAGTTCTAGAATTTTGAAATTAAAATGCAATCGAGTTCCACATTTTTCTGAAATGGTAGATCATTAATAATGCACGACAAAACATTTAAAACATTGAAGTGATCAAGTAATAACCAAAGTTTGCCATGATTTCGACTGCCTATTACAGAAAAAATAAGGATTTTGTGGTCGCATTAAATATTTTTCAATTTACCTTACGGCATTCTTTATTATTTCAAATTCTTCTGCCACGGATGCAACCAGAGGACCATCAAACCCACCACATCACCCGCCAGCATGCTATAAGACTATTCTCATTAACATTGGTCAGCAAATGTAAAACCACTTCAGAATATCATTTGAACATCCTAAATTGAATTGCCGACGAAAAACCACGAGCTAATTAAAAGGATCCTTTGCTGGAAAATAAACAAAAGAAAAATGTAGATTGAAAAGAACTTTGCAAGAGGATGTACATATACTATAGTTGCAATACCATTTTTCCTGTGGTGGTGGCCGGTCGTAAATGTAAATTCAGGCGAGTTAATTGCGGCATAGCGTCTAAGTATCGTAGTGGTTTAACGTGGAACCCATAAAGGAAGATAGTCATGAGATTTGATGGCAAAAGAGCAACTCGGTTGGAAAAAAGCAAATCTTAGGGTTTTTCGAAATGAATTTATTCGTATATTTGTTTTGTTTTTCGAATGAATCACGCTGTGCTGTATCGAAACCCATGAAGCTATGGCAATTGATTTCAATGAATTGTTTCAATTAGCGAACGTAGTGACGATGGAGGAATCCAACGTGTTATCATAAAAAGTCCTCAATTTTGTCTTATTTGCTGGAACCCTACCGATATAATTTTCGAAACTTTTCTTCCAATTCACTTCACCCAGAAACTAGCTGTTTCTAAGAAGTTTGCACAAAATCCATTCCCTCAAACCAGTACAATTGTCAAAAGGAAACACGAAAATCTCAATAAACGCATTTTATGGCTGTTAAAATAAATTTTGCAGTTTAATGTCAACCGCGAACTATTCTAAAATTCAAGGCTGCGACTGGGATTCTAGCAATTCTGATTATAAACGAATGCATGATGATCACAATATCCACATGCAATTCACCCATTGTACAGCAAGCACCTTCACTCGTTAGTATTCATGTATGTTGCGATCAGGTGTATACGTTCCTGGCTCCTTACACGATAACATTAAATTAAAATGAAACTATCGTAAAATATTTAATTTACCTTAAACATTTTCGCTCCTTAAGTCCTTTTCAGTTAAAATCTTCCCACATACGATGTTGAAACTTATTACAAAGAAGGATACACACAGGTACGTTTCATGCTGAGGGAAACACGATTTTGTAGTTAAAAATTATTACACTAATATTAATTTTTAATGCGTATATGTTACAATTGCTGAAAATTCATTATGAAAACTTAATGTCAGCAAGTAATAATTCTTTATATATAAATTCTATTACTTTTTCCAGATTGAATGATTGAAAACTGGCAATCCAATGAGAGTTAAGCTTCCTTTCTTTCAAAATCAAAAAATTAATCTTTTTTTCTATGCTTAGAAATATTTGCAACTTTCATACTTTTTCTTTTTTAAAAACAGGAGCGAAATTAAAATTATTGTTAGAATTTTTACCAAATTACTTATCAGATGACTACTTTTAAATGTCAGTTCCTCATATTCGTCAATATATGATTGCTTAGTCTTCAAAATTATCCTGGAAAAATATTTGGATCACTTGTAGATACAACATCGAGATTTTTCGATATGGGACACATGATCCTGTTCTGGGAAGCTTACTTCCTATGCGGCGTTAAGTAGTTAAAAATGGTATACGTGGCGACAGAAAAGACCAGATACAATTTGCAATTGAGCGCAAGTAACGAAGTGAAATCTAATCGGAAAATCGACGTTTAGAAAAATGTGAAAGCCCAGCACAAAATCGGAAATTTAATATGAAGGACAACAAAAGTAGTTGATATGTGTTTGAATTGTTCACAATTTATTTTGAAGAAAAATTGCAAACAAACTTCAACAGCAAAATCTATTTGCTCAATGAAGGCTCAAAATATGTTAAACAAATATTTCATCATTTGATTCCCTCATGTTGACCCATGGAGACGAGTAAAATGAACGATAGTCTGTGGGAGAAACGCATGAATACAATGGACTAGGACATTTGAGACGCATGAATGCAAGCTGATTGACAACTACATCTGCCACGTTAGCGATTCGTACTTTATTAACAAATGACCATCAATGTCAACGTTATCAGGGAATTTCTATGGAAGCAATGCACGAATGAAATATTGCCGATAAGGACATGACCTATTTTGGCAGTTCTCAACTACAACTTTAACTATGAGCACTGGTCATTGGAAAAGTTGATGCAAAACTATGACAGACAAATGAATTGATCCAAAGTGAATCAGTCGCTGGTATTGGTCCAGAAACTGTCTAGTGAACAGAAGGAACTGAGAAGCAAACCAGCCAAGCTATGTGGTCCAGAAGCAATCCAGTTAACAGAAGTGATCTTGAAGTTCAACCAGCAGAAGAACGGTAGACAAGCTTCAGAATATTTGGATATTATATAAGTCAACTAAATAGGTCGTCAGATTTCTTAATGAAAGCTGGTCTCCAGACTCTGGTTTTAACTTCTAAATCGAATTGCCAGTCGATCACCTTCTCTTTTAAATGATGACTGCTGGAAAACTAGAGCGCCATAATATTAAACACATCTTTACAAAATAGTTTGGTAGAGTTCCCGAGCAACCAACAACTTTTTAAGGACCTCCAAAACTGAGTTCCTTCGGGTGACTTGCAAGTCACTGACAGTAGTTTGTTACATGTGAATTGACATCTTGAAAATTTCGTTCACCCTTGAACGGCCACATTTTGAAAAACGTGGTCGTGCAGGGAAGAAAAGGAAGCACTAAGATATTCATAAAAGAAGAGACTTCCGAACCAGGCATCCACATTAGCTTATGTTTAACAAAAGGCAAATGTTTTCAAATTCCAAATTAAGTTGTTTATGTATGTATGTATATTGTAAGTACCACATTCACGCAAAGTCGCGAACATCCTTTTGAATTGTGGTAGAATTGATCTAGATCGATATAAGTTAAATTAATGAATATAAATTTATACCAATTTATTTGCTGACATTTGCTTATATTTATATATCTGAGTAAATTCTCCATTGAATCTTTGGTTAGGTAAAATCATACTTAATTCGTGATTATTTACATTAAATCTTCTTGGACAGGATACTTATAAATCTATCGAGTTAAAAACAAAAACTTCTGCTAGGCATACATCTACCTTAAACCTACCTACCTTTTCATTAGCTATGCACTCATTTATATACTAACTAGCCAAGGCCAATCTATGGGTGCGGAAACATAAGCTTGATATGTCAAGAATCAAGAACATCAAAAATATAAACATGTATGTGTTCAAGGATCATGGTACGCTTTGTACTAAAATTCTTATAAGTTTTAAAGAGAGATTAAATAGATATTCAAAATGATAGAGTCTGGGACATATATATCTCTAGGTAGGAATGAATTATTGTACAAAAACAGAAACGCCATTTGTAACTCTAACGATACTCTTGAAAATCAAAAGACTACCTCCGCCTTCGAACATGACAATTCAATTTTTAGACTACTATGTGCAATTTGATTTCAATTTACTTTTGTATGAAAGTCGTGAGATCATGCGAAATTTTTCAAAAATTTAATGAAACTTGTAAAAATATCCTTTTTTGTGGTAGGGAGATACGCCCTATTTGTTGGACTGCCAGACTCGCAAAGCTTCTGGACTACCTACGTAATACCTAGCCTCTCAAAGGAGGGGATAGAATTGTTGCAGGAGAGATCTCCCCATCTTGTTCGCCTCCCGACGCTCCAGTGTGCCCTTTCTAAGTGTCAGGACTACTCGAGGATATTGTACCACGCGATTCTACTTGTCAACCCTTCGAAGCAGAGGTCGCCGCGGTGATTACTCCATCTTTTGCAATAAAAAAATGTGTGACAGTTGTTATCCATCTTTCCTGTACAAAACATGCAGTAAGGAGACCGTGACCTGTCAAACTTGTGCAGGTAAGACCGAAAACTTCCAAACCCTTTTAAGAGCTGCGCCAATTAAGCTTTGGTTCCACCATGTGTTCGACTTAGCCACGGCCTTGCGTCAGGGATTAAACTTGTAGTCCACCTTTCCTTTTCATCTTGCTTACAGCACTTTTGACAAACGCTGAGAAGCGTTGTCTCTTCCAGGAAGGCTGATGGAGATCATCCCTGTAATTACTAGTGCTGCTGCCCGACAGACTGTTCAATATGTGCTTCAAACTCCTTGCTGAGAGCTTCACCCCATAGTTCTGACCCACAGAGTAAAACCGACTGCACTCCTTGATGAAGTTGGCCTCCTATTTTAGTCGTGAATTGAGTGAGTGTCGTTACATGCGCTCCAGCCTTGTCAGCTGTTGCCCTGATTATCTGGATAAAACTCATCTTCGAGTCTATCATAATGTTTAGGTATTTTATTGCTCATTTCGATTCAACCAGTGCTTCCACAACACTGAAAGACCTTATTCTGTGGATAATCTTCTTTGTCCGGATAACCACCGCGGTTTCTTCCAAGGCCATCCTATCCCTCACATACCACGCTTGCATATTCAGTCAGAATTTCGAATGGTCGACTGTGCGTCCAACGACAAGCTACGCGATATCGTCCGCATAGTTGATCAAGCTTCGGATCAAGCAGTCCGTCATAGGAGATGTTCCATCAGTGCAGGCCGAAGATGAAGTCCTGAGCGACACCTGAAGGACAACCCGTCGTGTGGAAAAGCTGTTTGCCTCTGCACGTTGAACCATGCTCACCAGTTCTGCGATTGTATCAACCGTGGAAAAACCTGGTTTCAAGACATACTGCCGTCCTTAGCTAGGCCGGCAGTATGAGTTCAAAACTAGGAGCTTGGAGCTGCGACTACCTATTTTATTTGTCAATCAACTGCGGACACTTTTCCGGATTTTTTATAATGTGTTATTTTTTCCAGACTCTATCTGGAATGATTTTGGACTTAAATGACTGTTATAATGTCTTAGTGTCAGGAAAAGTACAAGCGTTTTCCAGGAAGCAAGTATTTCAGGGGCTTTCAAGTATGTTAATGTGCAGATGCATACAAGAAAAAATTAATGCATACGTTCAATTTTCCTTGGCCTCATAGTTTTAAATCAACATAATGTGCCTCGAATATGTTGTTTCCCTGGATTTAAAGGGAACTATCAATCGAAATTAGCAGATAAACCTATTTCTACTTTTTGTCATTAATATTTGTTATTTATGTGTGCTACATTACGTGCGAGTATTTCTTTCCATACGGAAATACATCTCAGATCGCTTGTCGACGCATGGACAAGACTAGGATTCCTTTCTCAGTAGTTCCCTTATGTATTTCCGGATAGAAAACTATCCCCCCCCCTCTGCTGCGAGATGAGTTTTCCTTAACCAAAGGTGTTGCTAGGCAAAACAAAAGTGCAATTGTCCAAAGTAACGAGACAAATATGTCCAAGACAAATAGACAAATATGTCCAAATATGTCGGCAAGGTCCGACTGGGGAGGGACTCGGACGATAGTCCAGCTGCTGTTTTCCATTGGGAGTCTGAAACTCACGGCATAAATCACCTTCACCTCCAAAAAAAAGAATGCAAGCCTTCTCGAGTGATCTTGATCACAAACGTTTCACATAAGTATGCTCTCGCAACATTTCCGTTCCTGTTCCGTATTTAGTTTATAAGATAAATTGTTTAAGATTGCACTCGTCAAGAGATGCACGTAGCAAATATTTTATAAATATTACATGAGATTATAATGCATCTCTTGAATACAGTTCTTTATGAGAACTAATTTTCCAAAAACATGATCAGGTTATAATTTCGAATTTGGTAATGGTACCAACGTAGCATCAATTATATATCCGAACTGAGAATATCTTGTCATAGTGATTGTATTCAGATCGACTGGCAGTTGCGAATACCATTTAATTCAACTCCTTTAATCATTGCTGTTGAGCCATTAAGGGTCTGTCTGCCGCTGCAAGAAGCTTAAATCCGCCGGTCATAACATAAACTTTAACGTACAGGTGAATTTACCGCTACTACCTTTCCGCCGAACCCTTTCACAATACTTCTGAAGACCTTGTCAAAACATTCAGAATGCACATTTATGCCATTATTACATCGAGCTCATCCCAGCCTACCGAGCAATATCTTCTGGCATTGCACGGACCAGGAATCCTCTCGTATATCACTTTGAGTGGCGCAGCGTAGTATGCAAACGTCGAAGAGTTGCAATGGCTTCCAATGACCGATGATGGCCGCCCAATGCAAACACACTAAATATCTCATCTCTATACGATGCAGAAGCCCGCGGCGTAATTACTACGTCTTATGAATATGTATCGAGGGGTCCAGCCACTTTAATTATTAGAATTAATCAAACCCAATCATAATTTTCGTAATTACATATCATTCCCGAGAATGCACGGTGCATCGTCTTCATCTGGTCGCTTTCTCATTTCAACTTTTATTAACGTAATGGATTCGCCTTTGAAACTGGAACATGGTTTCACCTGATCCACCAGAAACACTCGAGAATGGCGGATAGATGATTCGAACGTGCTCCTCAGTGATTTACTTTGTCGGAGGGCGAGATGGACTCATCAACTTTGGACTCGCGGAAAGGCATGAGGATGCGTTAAGGTGAGGAAAGTGGATAAGCATCTAAGGGACAGTCGTAGCGAATCGGTCATCTTTGACTTCAAACAGGATCGGCTTTTTCCTGAGCTGAATCCACTAAAAGCGGTTGTAACACACTTATCGCATATTTTTCATCAGCCTTTCCGTGGACCAGTTCATTCAAGAGGAAGAAAGTTAAGCAGGCTCCGATTCTCCTTCAGCTACTGTGAAAATTCTTCAGTCTCACGTGGTACCTGTCGAGTGGTGCCTCTCCGCTTCCCACGAAAACATAAAATTAAACAGGATTATTTAAGCAATTTGCTGCTATATTACTTCACCGATTTTTTTCGGGAACGCGGCTCTAAGCTGTCAATTAATCACGCAGGAAACTCTTGAAAAGCCTTCAATAATTTACTTAGCAGCTTTGTGTACTCAGGGCAACGACTCACTACGATGAAGTAACCATAAGTGAAATAACCAACTACTAATTACCAGCAATTATTATTTCAATTACATTTTACTTCTCTCATCGCTGTTAGTCCACGAAAATTTCAGCCATGCGTCCAAGACATGCACTCAGACGCGGTCCTAGTGGGAAATGGACAACTCATGTTAGAAAAACGATTAGCATGCTATTGATATGAACAATGAACCTCCTATTTTCACGTATGCTTATTCATCGCTCGATAGACTTTTGCCGACTTGGAAGTTCATTGGGTTACACATTATTATGAAAAATTACACATTGATCGGAAATTCGAGAAGATTGTATTTATGATGCTTATTAATAATCGGCTGTTATAAATTGCCATTCTTTAAAACATGCTGTTTTGCATGACTGGCAATAATTTTCCCAGCAAATTACTTCCATCAATTCACTTTAATTTTGGGTAGTTACTGGTAAGGAAAAAGTTGCCCTTGAGAATGATTTTGGGAAGATTGGATCTTCGATTTTCCCCTTGCATCCAAGTATTTGTGAACTGTAGTGCAGGCATTGTTCAAAATATACTCGTTGGAGAAGTCATTTTACTAATTTGTACACATTTTAATATTTAGTAGTTTTATAATCCCATGAGAACCGAAATTTTGCTCAATAGCTAATTTTTGAGTCCTCAAACCGCGTAAATGTGTGATTTGAACCTTTGTGTTCCTTCTTTTCTTACAATATGATCTACTACTCACTCTTGAATAAAACACTTTCGAAGACATCTTTATAAGGAAACATCAATTCGCTCAGTTTTTAAGACACAAAATTAATTTAAAAACACTGAACAGATTGACTGAAAAATTGTCCTTCGTTAACTTCCACGTTTTTTTTCCACTTCCACAAATTAATTTTCTAACAAGCGGAGTGTCAAACGTGGGAATAACAGATTTCGCTGGTTTTTATAAATGTTGTAAGGCAGCCATCCCCCAATAACCAGATGAAATGCTAAGACGCACTTCGCTTTCGATTTCGAGAAAAATTAATTCAAAGTTCAAGTCAACTCGATTGATTTTTTTCCAAATTTATTTATTTTTAATAAATATTTTGTTATTTTAATCAATAAATAATTCAAAAGGGGAAGTTATATAATATTAAATCTAAGGGACTGTTGGAAGGATTATGAGGTATAATACATATATATTAAAAGAATGAATATAGAAATGTATCTTTCCTTCTTTCATTTATCGTAGAACTCTAGGATGGTGCCTACGATCCTTACAGTAAGGGAGCTTTACATAGAATGGAATAAAATTATATATTCAGGATCCTATCCTAACTAACTATATTTTAAGCAATTATGACGTGTGGCCTGCAGAAGTTGAAAGGATTTCAATGAATCCTTTAAAAATTTAAGAGTGGAAATTCCAAAATACTTTTGTTGCTGTTCTGGTTCGGAATACATGTGAGGAACATCTTTTCGTCTCACACAACATACTCCATACATTTAATTTTTGTTTATTATTTATTAGATAAATATTCAATAGGGACTATTACCGACTACAAAGGCAAAAAATTAACCTTAAACTTAATTTCTTTTTCTCGTGTCCTCTATTATAGAACATTGCATAACTTTTTATATTTTACTAGTACAATATTCTAAATTTAAAAAAAAAAATTTTATTTTTAAAATATACATAATTATATAGAGGGTGCCAAAGTTGAGTGCTGAAAAATCATATAGCTCTATGGCCCGGGGTTAATCGCGAACTTTACAAGAAACAAAAAATTTAAAATCTTATTGATCACATTATTAATCACATTGTAATTCACCACTTATTATAAAAAGATTGTTTTCAAAACAAGAAGGCGGATATGTGAAAAAATGTTTTTGTATTTATTACGTTTTTCCCTTTTTCCTTGTTACTGTTTTTTTTTAATTTTCCTGCAATTTTCTGGTAAATTACGATAGAGGACATAAAAAAAAAATAAAAGTCACTAAAAATTAAGATGATCCGTCTAGTGTTTGCTGAGAATAAGTCACGACCGATTGAAAAAATACCATTTCGAGAAAATCGCCTTTAAACATTTTTTTACTGTTTATATTGTAATATTTAAATAAAATCTATCTCGACACTTACGATTAGTTAATCAGCAAACCTTGCTCCATATAAAAGGAGCCCCAAATCAATAAATTCTTGCTGTTCCTCTTGCTAAGCTGTTTGCTTTGCCAAGTGAGCTTCTTTCGACGCCGCTGTACTCGCTTTGTTAGCCAGCTCAATTCGCTCTTCGTCTTTTTTTCTACATAATCGTAGGCAGAATGCCCAAACACGCACCCTATTACCTGTAATATCTTCGAGAGAGACGTTCTTCCTTCATTGAATATGGCTAATGAAATATTAGCTGCCGATATCGTAACTTCCTGTCTCACAAACATATGTGTGGGAGCGATAGCCCAAAGTGTTTTGTTGTAACACTCATAATTTTTTGACTATTCTTTGCCAAACATTGTCTCAGTAATTCTTCATCGGTTAACTTTTCAAAAACCGGGTTAACCTTTTCTTGGACCTCCGCATCTAAGGCTGGTTTATATGTGTATGGGATGCCTACTTTTTTCGTCTTCAATAAACTTGCAACAATCCGGATTGCAATAATCGTGTTGCGGATTTTCATCTGTGGAGATTTTATGGTAATATGGAGCCCATATTTCCTTCTTCATACTGTCTACAGAATCTAATCCGCAATCCGAAATGTGTTGACAAATTCTTCATAATTTTGCCAGTCAAGTCTTAGGTTTTTACAGATGGAGTTGATGGTGGATCCCATCTCGTTTTTCTTCTCTTGCGTAGTGTTTCTTCCTTTTGCAGCTTTTTATCTTTTTTTCGACTACTGTTTGAATTTTATTTCTTCAATTTAGTTTTATTTTTCTTACTTGGGTTATCATTTTTTTAACTTCCTTAAGATGACGAAACATACGTTTGCCGAAATGTCAAACAAACTCAAGCTTTTTCACTATAAAATCATCATAGGGCTTCACCTCAGAAAGATTTATAAACGTTTTTGAATCCCCTTTACCGGTTTAAAACGCATACTTAGCATTATGAAAATTATTGAAACTTTTAAAAATTTCTAAAATACCCAGGAACTTCATATCTTCGTAATCAGCACAGCATTCTTGTTTATGCTCACTCTTGTACCACACGTCAAAATCGAAACAATTCAACATTTTGAATATAATCTCGCAAGTTTTTCATACTTTGGTGCCGAAAATCTGAAACTTTACCAGAATGTTTACCAATCACAGTTGAAACGCCCAGTAGAGAACTGAAACCACGCTTTGACCAGGTTCCGTCACCCAAAACCACCAATTCGTTTTCGGACATTCCTTTTTGTTTTTTTTTTTGCTTTTCTTCCTCGCCAGCTTTTTGAAAGCGAATTGTACCGACGGAACTTGCTGCTATTTTAACATTTTCTAATATTCTGTTATAGGAAGCTGTACTAAAAGAGGATGTCATATCCATGAGTGAACAAAAAGGGTTCAAACCATTGATACTGACGCTAATCAATCGCATAACAAATATAATGCGCCGGTTAACGTCAAATGATGTATTTATCAATATTTATTTTGAATCTTAGTCCACGAATTGCAGTTTTCGTAAATTTCACATCTTTACCTCACCTTTCACACCTATACACTCACACCTATACATATACTCGTCAACGCCGAGAAAACGAGGGAAAACGACAAAACACGATAAGAATGGCTATCGTCGAGTCTAACGTCAAAATTACTTTTTGCATAAGTTCCGTTTTTATCCTTTTCCATACGGATTTATGTCCGTTTTGAATATATCGCACGTTTGTAAACACTTCAAAATATAAACTGAATACAAACGTTTGAAAAAGCCGAAACTAAGGTATATTTGTATATATATGTATTTTAATAGAATAACGGTGTTTTGGAGAGAGGAGAAGCGCACCTGCGCGCACTGAAAAAGCGCATGCACTAAAACTGCTACCAAATTCTTTTGTTTTTGAATATATGTAGAAAAATTTAGGAGATGATTTTTGAAGGTGCAAGGAATCAATAAATGTAAAAAAAACGATTTTTTAAAATTATAACCCGTAATAGTTCCTGAATACATATAAAATATGTTTATGTGTAACGAATTATATCATAATACGTTGATAATTATGTAGACAAACCTGTCAATATCAAGGTGTTAATTTTTTCAAATAAAACGTCAGTCTTTATCCTGCAACAAAATGTTTTATATAGTTTGTAGGCCCTGATTCATTTAAACTGTAAAAACATTGAAATCGTAGTATTTTTTCGTTTGCGATTCCTCCTGATTTTTGTGCTGTTGCGATAAATTACCGTAACAAAGACGGGTCCCTCGCTCGTCATGAGTTCCGCTTAGTACATTTGTGACGAATTGTGTTGGGACTTCTGCTTGCCAGCGGAATTTATCAGTACTTGTTTGGTCGCTTGTGATACAGCGTACAGCGGCAGTTCTCCTGGCAAGATTTGCAAAATTTCAAGAGCTAAAAATGAGTTCCAGTTATTTCGCTAACGTGCCAAAGCTGAAACGTCGCGAAAATTTTGACGATTGGGCGCCCGTTGTCGAGAGGTTGCTAATTTTGGAGGATTCCGACAAGTACCTGAAGCAAGAAGGATCGGATGAAAATGCAGCAACGGCAGATTCAAAGGCACGCGCAAAAATGATTTTCACGAAAGATTCGTCGTTCTACAGAATCTATGCTTAAAATTATTTAATAACTTGAAAAAAAATTTAAAATTATTGTCAGCAATAAGACGAAAGTTCCGGTTTTATGTTCAAATGACATGGAAATACTGACAAGGCCGATTAAGACATCACCATAGCGTAAAAACAAACAGCGCTAACATTCCGAACAAACGACCGATCTAACGGTATTCGAAAAATTCTGGAGAATTGCATAGGTGTTCGTAAAAATGTTTATTTTTCTCTATTTTGTCTATCTGTTTACATTGTACTTTGAAACAAAACGAGCAAAAATTAATATTTTTACTAACACTCATACAATTCTGCAAAATCCGTTAGATTGGTCGATGGTCGGAGTGTTATCGCTGTTTGTTCTTACGCTATGACATCATTGTCCAGAATGCGTTGTGTGTACCAAGTCTCACGACTAACGGCTTATAAGTAAGCGAATTACAAAAACAGAATTTTTTATTGACAGCCAATGGAGATACATGACACACACGGCTTGGTCACATTAACAGCACCGATAAGAACAAAATGAAGAAGTATGGATTGGTAGAAGGACTTGATTATGCTGATGGGTTCATAACAACTAGACCCAGTTGTCAAATATGCTGCGAAGGAAAACAATCAAGATTTTCATTCAGTAAACATGGATAACGTGCCACAGAGACGCTTCAGGTAATTCATTCACATATCTGCGGACCCTAGCAGACAATGTCAATGGGCGGTGTACGATAATCTTCTTCTTCTTTAAATTCATTGATGACTACACCAGGATAACTATTATTTACTTCATGAAGACTACGAGTGAAGTATTAAATCATTTCAAAGAATGCAAATCTATGGTAGAAAATTTTTAGAGTAAGACATTGAAAGCCTTGCGTACAGGCAATGGTTTTGAGTACTGCAGTAATGGTTTCTAAAAGTTTCTTTCTTAAATTTCTTTGAGAGGGTGTCATACATCAAAGAAACAAAACAAAAAAAAAGTGATTCGAAAGTATGATGCCCAAAGGTCGCCTCACTCATACGAGGCAGAAAAGATGGACGAAATTGTGCAGGCTCTTTCCTCTATGCAGCCCGGCATCATTGAGGGCTTCCTCAATGAAATCTCAAAGGAAATTTAACCTTTCACAAACACAGAATTGAAGAAAGCAGATGCCATTCCAGCCAAGGTGCTACAGATGGTCTTTCACTTATGCCCTAACCCGTTCGTCAGGACGTTAAGCACATGCCTGCGTGGAACCTGCCTGCGAGTGTGAGAAGCCTAATCAGGCAAGAACCGCTGTTGTGATTCGTATTGCTGGGAACGTAGCTCCTCCTGGAACTTTGCTTCAGAGGAGGTTGCTCCGAATTGATGTAATGAGAGAACTGGTGAGCGATGTTGAACGTGTCGATGCGCAAAGCATTTTCTAAATATGTAAATGTGGGAAGTAAGGGACTGAAGACTGCTCATAGATTCAGACTGGCACTGGGAAGAAACAAATTGGTCACCTTAACAATGAAGAGTATACCGACAGTAAGGCTTACCAGTGTTGCCAAAGCGCTGGTTCAATCTAAACTAGCAATGGAATTCGGGGGTGTTATGACAGACTCGAAGATGAAATCAGGGCAATAGCCGACAAGGCTGCAGACCGTGTAAAGGACACAACAGAGAAGATATCACCAGGGAAGAGAAACAACGCTCTCTCTCAGACAAACGTAAGGTGGACTGCACGCCTGATTCCTAACCGGAGGCTGTGGGTAAGCCGAGTGCATTCAAATGGTTCCAGTTTACGCTCTCAGGTAGATAAGGTAGATGCCCAGAAGCATTACGGGTTTGGTAGTCCCACACTCAGAGCCTAAATAGCCTTCATCTCCCTTCCACAAAAAATAGGGACTGTTCATCCTCTTGTTAATGTGTTTCCTCGTGTCTATTTTAAAAAAAGACTTTTAAAAGATGCTTCCGATAGCAGTCTTGGCTAGGCAAACAGAAGCAACTAGATTCAAACTGAACCATTCATTCCAGGTCTTCAACACATTCAACGCCGAACTTCGTGTACTAGAGATAATCCACTTATATAGTTGTATTAACCACTAGTCACATATTTTTTTGAAACTGTTGACTATATTCGTGGCAGTGGAATACCTACCTTTCTTTGTCAATACACTCATCAACCCGATTACAGCCGCTAGACGTCCGGGTTTCTGGCCATTTTGAAGAAAGACTGAAAATAGTCTTTACTGATTGGAAAACTCGAAACATTCATTAGACTTTATCTAAATATAATGCTGCTGCTGATGTCTCAAAATGATGTTTCTTCGAGTCTTTCATAACAAAAAATTTCACTAGTGGCTTTCCCAAGCCAGGAACTCGGTCATTGGACCAATTCATTAGTCAATGGACTTGCATTTGGAGACGATGAATTTGTACCTATCGAAATTTTCAGTGGGAAATACGAAGAAGACTTCAAAGAAATAGCCAAGAAATAGAATGACAGTTAGTAGAATTTATGGAGGTATAAAGAAATGAAGTAGATGAAGCTATTGATGAAAACTTTGACAGTGACAATCACTAGCAGAATCTTTAGATTGCGATTGTGACTTCACCACTTCACCGTTTCACGACATCAAAACGCTGGTATATAAGGCTTTCGCTATATCCATATCCACAAAAGACTTTAAACGAAAAGTCATGGAAGAAAGGAATAGAAAAAGGGAAATCAAGGTTTTATACGGACACGCGGAAAAAACCGTTTAAAAATGTTACAAGAAGAAAAGGGAAAAGAAATGACAAGTTAAATTGATAAATCAGAAAGCCAAGGAACTGGATATTTAAAAAAATGTGTTGGAATTTTGAGAAGCTTAAGGATCTTAATCGTCCTTGTTTGAAAATAAATGTTACCAATTTTGAAAAGAAAAGATCGGTTATTATGTTATTATGACAATTGTTAATTTGGTTAAGTAAAAAGGACTATTCACGATAGGTTGAATTTAAGACTGATTACGGTCTCTCCAAACTACGAAAATTTTACTGGCAATGTTATAATTTCAATCCATTTCATATATTGGTAAGTCTAAAAAGTATTTAGCCTTTTCTTGTCATTTTTCGATTCAAAATTTCTTTTGTATAAAATGGATTTTATTTAAGTACATATTGTGCATTATTATCTATGACCTTTTCCCATAGAACTTCAGTGGTTTATCGTCGAATAACTTGGCCAAGTGATTTTCATAGTCCCTTTTTGAAGTCAATTTCTTTTCATAAAAAAAGTTTTGCAGAGGCCAAAACAAATAGTAGTCTGATGGTGCAACGTCTGGACTATACGGTGGATGCATTCAAACTTCCCAGCCAAGCTCTGTTAATTTTTGCCGGGTCATCAAAGATGTGTGTGGTCTGGCATTGTCGTTCTTTTGATTGATCAATTCTGGCGGGGTTTTTTTAAATTGCTTATTGCAATCTGGTCAATTGCTGACAGTACAGAGACAGATTGAGTGTTTGGCCAGGTTCTAGCACCTCATGATAAGCAATTCCCTTCCGATCCCACCATACACATAGCATAACCTTATTTGGTGTCAATCCTGGCTTTGAAGTCGTTTGTGATGATCCACTTTTTTTTACCATGATCTTTTTCGAACGAAATTCTCGTATCTTACCCATTTTTCATCGCCCGGTTCTGCCGCATTTGGTTCGAAATGGGCTCGATTTCGCTGCGTTTTATTAGCATTTCGCAAATGGAAATTCGGCCGATCAAATTTTTTTGTGTTCATTCATGCGGCACCCAAAAGTCGAGCTTCTTTGTGTATCCAGCCCTCCGCAAATGGTTCAAAACTGCTTGGCGATGGATATCCAGTTCCTTAGCAATGTGATGGCTGCTTATGTATCGATCTTCTTCAATTGTTGGTAAGATTTCATCGACTTTTTCAGTGATTGGTCGACCTGAGCGAGATGCATCTTTGACATCAAAATTTCCCGAACGAAAGCGAGCAAACCATCTCTTGGCTGTGGCTTTTGATAAAGTATCTTGACAGTAGAAACCACAATTTTTTTCATAAGCCTGCGATGCATTCTTACCTTGATTGTAGTGATATTGTAAAATATAACAAATTTTTCAGGTATTTTACTCATTTTCAAATGAATACAACTTTTGACGAAATACAAAACTGTCCATATAAAGTTGTCGGTTTGTCTCAATCTGATTAGTACCGCCCGATATATGGCAACACCATCTAGTGACAAAAAAGGCTCAATACTTGTTAGACTATCCAATAATTTCCATTCTGTATTGAAGTTCTCCGTCGGTAGGGTAAAGGATTCTTAATAATTTTGTTGAAAAACGTCCAGTCTAACTTTTCTCACACAACATGAATAATTTTCCCTTGACATACTAATATTCTTGTATTTACTTATATTCTTATATTCTTTTCTAATTGTATTATTTTTTATCATAATTATAATCATATTATAATCATATCATAACTCATCGATTCTCAGTTAGTTTAAATGCAGGTACTTTTGTTTCTTCTTTTTCTAAAAGCATTGACTGAGTTCTTTGATTGTATTGATGTACTGATGTAAGAAAATTCAATACTTTCAGAGAATATGTTTCATTGCCGTTATTTCCAGATGTGTTTAATTTTTCGAAAATTTCTGAATCCTTTGCGCGAATGTCGGTACATTATTCAGAGCGAAACTAAAACTTACTTTGAGATGATTAGAGATAACTTTTGATTCGTCTTAGAGATTAGAGATAGCTTTTGATTCGTCTTCTGAACCTCTTAACTTTCTGGTGAAGAGCAAATTAGTTTTTGGATTGTCCAATTTACATTGTTTACATCCTGTTTGATCGGGTAAAGAAAAATGTCGTAGAAAGTCCACTCATTGCTTATCTAATGCCCAAAAAAACATGAAACGAAAATATTTTCCAATCCATGTTTACTTCCATTTACTTCTGAAGCATCAGTACAATCTCGATTCAAATAAATAAGACAAGCAGAGCTTCAAATTTGTGAACCTTAATATGCACCTCATAACATGTTTGCTCATTGTTGTCATCCTTCATGTCTCGAAGAATAGTTCGGGACATAAATGCGTACTTATCTCTGCTTCAGCATGTATTTGCAGTATTGAACTTCTTCATGTGCCAGCAATATTATTTATCCAAGTGCTTAAACAGGGAAAACACTAATGATATGGAAAAACACACAACGGTAACAATGCACATGCAAATAGAAAAGCTCAAACAAGATATTCCGCTGATAAAACAATAAACGCATTCGTCCAATTTAATCTGGAGATGTTGAGGAACAGTAGCAGATAAATAAATCTCGAGCGACACTTGACCGAGCCAGGTAAAGTGCCTCAGGTATCTTTTTGTGAATCTAAATACCTAAAAATGGCTGCAAGCTACTTGGCATAGAAATCTGAAGATGATTGCAAACTATACATGGTTTGTGTATAACAATCAGCCAAACAAAGCATTGTAATTTCAAAGGCAATTATAATTTATAATACCCCATTTGAACACCTTCAACAACAGCCACCACAACAACAATAAGGCCAAGAGTAGGCTGCACAATGAACCGCGAAGTATTTTGAAAAAATGAACATGGCATGGAAAGAAAGAACGAACGTTGAGGCGAGGAGGGAAGAGTTCTCAAAGCATCAGTCATTGAATTCTTTTCAGCAACATTAGAAAAGTTTGGGCCGTCAATAAAGCCATTAATTCGCTATTTAACCTCACAATTACGCGGATTTGTCAGAACAAACACACGCTCAGTGTATGGTGAACGCCCAATAATAACGGCGAAAATAAGGAGGCAATTTGAAATAACAAGGGTATAATAAAGTTGTTAAATCTTATGAATATGAGAAGCTTCCCATTACTGTTGGATATACTTAATAAGACTCCATAAGGAAATATTTGGATGCTTAATTTCAAATCGTTTGAATTCCCGTCAAAAGGGCAGTTTGGCAATATTAAATTCGGGCGTGAATCCTGTTTAAATTGTAATCAATTGCATGAGTAACGTGTCCTTTTCCTCGCCATGCGAATCGATTAGCCTTCACTGCCTTGCATACACGAAAATTCGCGTTGGTGGCTTCATTATTATCCAAAAATATATCGAATAAATAAAATTCGTCCTAGGCCACAAAGACCTCGGAAAGAAAAAAATCCAACTCTATTCAAATTGGACAATCGAGGGAACTCACCGTGGTATCTAGTAGACTCCAGGAATCAAACTTTCATACTGGGAACGGGCTGGCGGTCAAACTATCTTTCAGTTCGGATGCGCGCTCCAAGATGTGTTGCTTGTTAGTGTGATGATTGATGGACGGCATTGGGCTGGAGGTTTTGGATCTATTGTCCAGCGCGCTCCATCTTGGCACCTTCCCATGGAATTTTGGTTCAATCACCGATTTAGCACTCGTCTTCTCATTTACCGGTCAATTCATCAATTCGAACACTGCCATGTTGGACAAATTGTGCTGTCGCTATTTGCTTTGGCCGCTTGGTTTTTAATTAAAGACACGTCTCAGGATGGCAATGGTTCTAGCCATGGATTATCGCCGGCCGATAGTCAATTGTTATGATGATGAACGGATGGCTGTCTATGGGTCCACTTGTTCACTTACCCTCTTGCATCGGGAACCAGTCTAGCCGAAAATTGACCGACCTTCAGGGGATAAATATATAATCCGGAATACAATCAAAGTGATGAATTAGAGAAGTCGAAGAGACTTCCAAACGATTCCCGTGTCGGACAATGTTTATTTAACTACGAAACGTGACCATGCATTTATTCCTGACAAATGGTCGCAAACAAATCATTTGAAATGACCAAGTGTTTGCATAAGATTTCAACTTTATTTGGTGACTACGTGCTAGACATTAATACCGAGCCGGAGAGTTTGATTGCACGCGGAAATCGATTTTCACATACAATAGAAGTTAAATCTTCCATGTCCTTATTTGTCGGATATTGCGATTTGGAGAGTTGTCATGATCGTCGACGGTTACTGAAAATTATCGCTCAAGCATGCTGCAACAAATTCATCATAAGTGCCTGTCTAAAGTAGTTCATGGTAATGAATGCATTAATTGGTAGTAACATGGCACGATTATCATATGCATATGAGGAATATGGTAATGGCGCACTACTAAATAGGGCTCCAATTTATGTGAAATTAGATGTTGAAACCGTTTTTCTCTGATTAATTTGCACATTATAGCTAACTCAAATTTAAGGCAGGCTTCCTTGATTCGAAATTGAATGTCTGAGATCAACATGGCCTCAATCCTTGAATTAAAGCCATTGTAAACAACATAAGCACGTCTGCGGGATACATACGTCCTCATGTTTTGGGACTCGATATGTTATTCATATTCATATTAATTTCATTTTAATTGTTTTCGCTTATCAAAATTGTGTTCTGAAACTATATCCATTTCCTCTATGGTAAGTTTGTTGGTCTATTGTAAGGATCAGCGGTTTCACGTCGCTCCTACTCCTAAAAGCAGCAAAATGGGAAATAAATTCAAGGCTCTGAGTCCCAAATTCAAAAATTTTCAACTTTTCAAAAATTTATTTCATTATTCCTTTCCATTTTCTTAAAAAACCTTTTATTTTGCCGAGCTCCGGAAAATTTTACAATAGGATATTTTAATGTAGTGCTTTTTCGAAAAATCCATTTATTCTCGTTAGATTCTATGTTTTTAAAGCGGAAAATTGAAAAAAAAAACTAAAATTATCTGTATCTATATCGACCATCTGGGTCAATATCCAGAAGTTCCACAATTTTAACCCAACCATCATAATTTTGTGATTATTTTGTAAAAATAATGTAAAATTTATTACAGGATAATTTTGGTTGAGTTTTTTTTTCAATAAATTCATGTTTTTTCTCAGCATCATCATTCCCAAAGACAGAAAATCGCATAAGAAAATCGAAAATTGTCGAAAATTGATCATCCCGATTCATAAATCCCACAATTTCAGCCATACCATCCACAGTTTTGGTATCATTTGATGGAGATAATAAGATACATTTTGGCTAATTGTTTTTTGCAGAACTCCAATTTCTATCAATCAAAAGAAAATCTTATACTTTTTTAAATTTCATTATTTATTTTATTGAAAGTTATTTTCTTAAAATTAAAATACTACTATTTTACACTACAAAAAAGGGTACTCCTTTCCGAAGCATTTCCGAAGCATCCATTTGTTTAGACCAAGTTCCCAAACCCTGAAAAAAAAGAAAGTCGTAAAATCAAAAATTTCAACTGTCAAAAATCAACTATACCAGATGAACAATCTCACAATTTTCACACTTATATCATAATTTAAGTATCATTCGTCGGAAAATTTTATAGTAGAATATTTTTGGCTTAAATTTTTCGCGAAAATTAAATTTTTTTACCGAAATTCTACCGCTAAAGGCAAAACCCCGACCATTAAAATTTTTCAAATCACAATTAGACATGAAATTTCACTAAACGATATTTTTCTGTTGTGCTTTTTGAAAAGTCCCCTCTTTTTCGTCAGATTCCCGTTTCGATGAGCAGAAAATTCAAAAATCGTAAATTTTCACTATTCAAAAATTAACTATTCCGGGTCGTAAATCCCACAATTTTTACCCTGCCATCTTCAGTTTAGTTTTTCGTAGTGTCTACAAGAGTTGCACTTACTGCATATGTAACGTGGAGATATACGCAGCCGAAGCAAAAGTCAAAAAAGAGTCAGTTCTTTGTCCGTGTCTGGACAAATGGCGCCATAGGTATCGTGACATAGTAAGAGAATTGTCAAAATAGTTTATCTCTTGCTGCATTGCTATTACAAAACTGCTGAATAGTCGCTCCAAAACAAAACTAGAGTTTGTTGGACCATTGAAGAGAATAGAGTCTCCTCGAAAATTTGAAAATAAGGATATCTATGATGAAGAAAAGCGACAAAATATTTTTTTAGAAAATGTGAAGTTCTTATGACAATCAAAGACGAGCAAATTATCAGAATCATCTCTACCATTCATGACACTTTTATCGGGACAATAGGCAAAAATAACACAAGAAAACGGGAGAGTAACCTACATCCATCAATTTCCATTCATTTCATTTTATCCCTTTTTGAGAAAACAAGAAACTATATGAAAACTATAAAATGAAAAAAAAAATAGTCCTCTATTTTATATTCTCTAGAATTTTTAAAATCCTTAAAAGTACATAATGAGCGCAATCTACAAAAAATCGGGTGTAAGCAGTTTCCTGCTTCGGTGGACGACAATAATAAAGACTTTCCGGAACCAGGAGGAGATCTGCCGAACTCCACCTCCACATTCGAGTGGAGGACAGATCGCAAGTTGATTTGAATGAAATAATATGATGGAAGCAAGAACTTTCAACGAGATCCTACAGTGTTTTGTAGCCTATGGAATATGGCGCAAATCATGATATATATTTGTTAAAGTTTTGTGGTTTTTCTTCACAAAAAAAAAAAAATAGTATGCACAATTTTATACTTTAAAAAAATACTAGAAACTAAAACAATTAAAAAACGATGATGGGTTTGCTGAAATGAAATAAAAGAATGAACCCCGGGTATAAAACACGTACAACGGACAGTGCAGTCATTAGATAACCTTATTTCTATGTAACTGACGCCATTCACGGATCTGAGCCCTTCTGATCCATGAGCCCACCTTGCTGCCCATCTAGGTACCTTTGTGGAAATAATGATGTTGAAAAGTCTGATTCCAACCAAACCACTATCTTGTGATCTTTTCATATTGAAAGGAGAACACGTCTAGGTCAACTCTGCCTTAAAGCATTCATTTATTTGTCTTTAGCACACCAGTGGTGATCGCAAAAGACCACTACTGGTCCGTTGCGCCACAACAGCAAATTGCACCACAGCAAATTATAAAATTGTGCGAGCTATAGTAGGTTCACTGCATGAAATATATAAAATTCAAGTTAATACCACCGAGAGGAAGCAGGACAAGCTTAAAAAGACGGCAACGTGTTTCCATGGTTAGGTTTGATCAACGAAGAAAGTGAAAAATGGACCAAGACTGATGGAAAAGTCAAGTTCGTGGCAATATTTCAGACGATTCAAATGCAATCTAAAGGTGTTTCTGCGTCTTTCCGTGTCTGTGGACAAAACATGAGCCCGCTAGTATACACCGGGGACCAAGCTGCAATCGAAACAGTGGACTTGATTCGGAGAAACGAGCTTCAAAGAAGGCGAAGACTGTCCTCGATGATGGCGTCAAGAAAGGTGATGTCTACGTTTCTAGGATTGACAAGGTGTGACCAGCCTCGACTACCTGAAGAAGCGCAAAACGGTCACAGAGCTCTATTATGCCAGCCCTATAATGAGTTGGTTCCACGCCGTTTTGCAGAAAAAAATGTCCCATATGGTGAAAAAAAAATGTTCTTCCAACATAAACACGTACCGGCACATATCTCCGGGCTACGAGCTACTATCCCATCCATCAAATTCTCCTGATTTGGCACCGCGCGACTTTCTTTCGTTTTCAAACATGAAAAAGTCCCTCGTGGGACAGAAATTTGAGTCGAGTGAAGATATCATCGCCGCCACAGAGGCCTTATTTGCAGACTTTGATGAAAGGTATTTTTCAGACGGTTTAAGAAAGGTAGGGCATCGATGGATCAAGTCAATTGAGCGAAGAAGGAACTACGTTAAGAAATAAATCGCTAGTTTTCAAAAATTTTCGGTTTTTTTTTGAAGACTCATTCGTACTTGTAAGTACTTATTGGACCGCTTTTGTATATACAAGTACAACCAGCAGAAAGGGATAGTTTGACGTTTGTGGGAAATGTTGGAAGATGTGCCATGTTTGACGGTATAAAATATGGGCGGTAGAGGTGATCTTTGTGGGACTCCAACTTGAATTGGCTGCAGGTTGGAGAAGTGGTAATCAATTCTGCGACGGAAGGTTCTGCTTCGGGGAAAAAGACTGACGTTTACAGAATTGCAAGCGGTATGTGAAGTGCTTGAATATTGTTGCCGCATACTCAATGCCCATTTGTGTAACAAATTGCCACTTTTCGTAAATTTTCATCTTTCTTTCGTAGACAAACTACTTTACGGAGCGCCTTCGTATGAAATAGTAAATTATGGAAATAAGTTTCAATTATGAGAACTTCTCATTCACTCGAGTTTCCTCTGGAAGATCTTTTGAAGTTTGAACTTTATAGTGGATAAGTGTATATTCTGTAGATAAGTCAATCTCTATATATATTCATTGTGAAAAAATTGGAAAAACTTGGTTTTTTTGATTTATTTTTTTGTAGGAATGAAACGAACGTTGCAAAAATAATAATTCACTAATTTATATTAGAGGCAATAAAATTCCTTTATTTACAAGACGGCATTATACACACTTTCAAGTTTGTTGACGACAATTTTTGCAACCTAGATGGGATCAATTGATTGATTTACCACACTTCACACCTCGGTTGGCATTGCAATCTGCGCAGGAGTGCAGAAACAGTGATATGCATGTTTCTACAGTTGCCTCATTATCTTGGAAGTCACTGTAGATCTAGTGGTTTTTTGACCGTCTATAAAATAGAGTGATATATTGACCTTTAGTTAGCAAGGATTTAAAGTTTGCTTGATTGGTAACGATGGGCTATAAACAAATGTATACCATTTCACGCCAAGGAACCACTAAGGCTGCTATGTATACAAAATAAAAGACGACGTTTGAACGTACTCACTAACAAGGAAACATAAAATTATACAAAATTTAAGGGACAAAGCATAGGCGTTATTTGGGAAAAAATTTCGATCTACTAAACAGGCTTAGCTTAGGTTAAAATCGAACTAGAAAAAAGCAGAGGATCAATTATAAAACATTCTAATAATGTGAATCACGCTGACGTTTTCCTGCCCCTTTAACATTTTCCTAACTATTTTACTCTTACCAAAAACAAGGACATAAAAGAACGACAGAATGAGAACAAAGCAACACACAGAAGATGATACTCTGCCGAATTGCTAATGTGAATGTGAAACACAAATAGAAATGAAGGAACACGGAATACAGATCTGAAGACGAAGAAACAATACATATAGTGTTTCGTTTCTTTCCAACAGGGCAACCAGGAGTCAGGTTAGTTTCAAGAGAGAAGAGTAAGTGCATAAAGCAAGCTGCGTTTCTTCTCTGGTGGATTTTTCATGGGGGCCTCAGAAAAAAAACCACGTTGCGCTTACGCTCCTCTTTCGGTGATTATCCAGGCCCTTTTGGAGCAGCATTAAATGTGGTTCCTACACAATATTGATTTTTTCAAATATTTAGCACCTTTTTTTATCCTTTGATTCGAATTTTTGGATTTTACCATACGCCTTTTCAGCCGAGGAGAGTTATGCTCAGAAGATACATTAAATGTGAAGTAATGAAAAACTAATTGTGCAAATTCATCTGCATGCTATGGAGAACGTATATAAATAGATCGAACTTTTTCAACAAGGATCAATACCATTTTTTATAAAATAAATATAAATTAATTTTAAAACTTCTATTCGCACAAAATTTCAATCCGATTTCAAAAAAGTTACTCAATGCGAAAGACCCTTTGAAAATTGATAAAACAGAAAATCTATTCTCCTTTGTATTCTGGAAGGCAATTTGGCAAAATTGCGGGATTCAAAAATTTCCTAATTTGATATAACGAAACCTGATCCTTTCGACCAATCAATATGATGGAAATGGATGTTTATGTAGCTTAGGATTATATTTTCATGCCTATTGCCTTGTTGTAAGAATTTGCTTTTAGTGACATTAGCATTTGATTAATATTCATATTAAAATGTACTAGAATTTTCAATGAATCATTCAGACGCATTTCACGTTTACTCTACTTTGCACGCTGCTCCCTTTCAGTTGGATCCAAATATCAACTGAAATTTGTTACCCGTCATGTTTAATGTCAAGCCCGTCACACACGTTTCCGTATGTGTGTAACCGTCATCGGAAGATTTGCCTTGATATTTGTCCAGTGACAATTTAATCTGCTTCAAGCAATGAATTAATTTTTCTAGTGACGGTTGTTAGAGCCATTGTTATCCTTGGCCAGCATCTATTCAATCGCTTCTTAGTCAATGTTTGTACTAAGGATTTACTAACGATTTATGGGGTATGTTTATATAGCAAACATTTACTTTGAAGGCGTTTCGTGGAAAGTGGCGAAAATGGCATGAAAGGAAATTACATACTGTGTACACTTGACGTTCGTTCACAGTGTATTGTTACCATTGTTGGTATCAGCAAAAGTTTGCAGAGTCACGAAACATAATCGGCTGTGTCGTCGGCAAAAACATTTCGCTTGACTCAAAAATTGACGAAATGTTTGCGAGATTATGTCAGGATTATGGTTTGTCAGCTGTCAGACAACTCAACATAATCGCCGAGTCGGTGGTCTTATTTCAAGGACATCATTTCGAAATCTGTCGTAACCACTCGTTGAATTTTCATGAGAGTTTTTTTGTTACGTCACTGCAGACCTGACCAAACAGATTAGCCAATAACATTTTTTCAAATGTCCTATCCTACATTCTAATGCAATGTTGTCAAAGCGATTAAGATTGAAGCATTTAACACGTTTCTGGGAAGCAGACATCAAAGATGTCAAGTCCGACCTGATTTAAGTATGAAAATTTCGGCGGAAGACTTTTAAAGATGATCTGAAAGACTCTTCAATGTTAGATAGTATGGAATATCATCAATACTGTTTGGATCCAAGCAACGTCCTAGTCGCGGTTGATCTAAATTTAACATATTTTCCAATTCAATGAGCAGCTAATCTAATCGCGGAGAAACGATTAATTACAAGTTTGCTGGGTGCAGCAGGGATTTTATTACATTTCTGTATCTCTTCTGCCAGTTCAACACTTTTGTGTCAGATGGAGACTTTGGATGGAATATTTTAATGGGATTTAAACAAAATAATATAATTTTGTCACACTCGAAAAGGGGATGCAAGCAATGGTAAAATTTCATTTGGGAGTTTAAGCCCTACCCAATACTCTTAAAAGCTAAAATTGTCTTAGAATAAGAACCGCAGGCTGCAAATATCGTGTTCGTAGAGGGCACAGAAAGTGTTTATTGCACGCCTGGAGGACGTACAACAGCAAAAAAAATGTTTAATCATGTACATAATCGACTGAGTAATCAAATTACACGTCACTCAACTAGGACCATGCGTGGCAATATGAGACTTTAATGAAATTGATCATTTATCAGTTTTCTTAGTAAGAAAGCATCAATTTACTGGAAACTAATCGATTTTGATACGGCCAAGGATATAAAGTTATCATGATCACAATGCATGATGACTTGGCGATATGCAGGAATGTGAGCATAAACATGAGACATTACGAAAAAAGAAAAAGATTTCGTGCAAAAGAAAGCAGTAAAACGACGGTGAAAATTATTGTAGAGTCAGTTTTTTCATCCGATTGTTTCTTAGCTCTGAATCAAATTTGATTGATTTTATTGAATTTAATTTTTCAGTTTTTAACATACAAATCGGCTTAAAGATTTTCAGAGACCGAAATACGAGATGTATTCTGCGATACGCTCGATATATTTATTTAAAGAGTTAAAAGGTAGTTTCTTAACTCATTTTGTAAAAATTTTTTCGTGTCTGTATCTCATTTTTATTTTATTTTTATCCTAAATCCTAAATGATAATGAATGAAAAAAATTTCGATATCGGTTCCAAAAATTTCGTTCTGGTGATTTCGGTATCGTCAATAAGCCTCGCGGAAGACCACCGGCCCATATTGATAACGAGGAATTAAGGACGACTGTGGAATCCGATCCACCCACTCTTAGTCGAACACTTGGGCGTAAACTAGGAACTAGTCATACACCTGTATTATAACGTTTGCGTGCAATAAATAAAGTCCAAAAATTAGATTAATATGTTCCGCAAGAATTAACGCAACTGCGGATGATCCACTGCAAAAGGAAGTGTGCGTCTTCGTGTGCATCATCAAAAGCGATCAACCCAATGGGTAGACAAGACTACACCCCCAGGACTCACCCCGAAACCGAAATTCCATAAAAGATCTTATGGTCAACGTATGGTGGATTGCCCAAGGAGTGATCGAAACTAGGCGAAACTATAACAGCGATGATTGAAATTGATGACATGAATGAGAAACATATGAAAAAACAACCAGTATTGCCCATTCGGCACGGCGCAATATTACTGCATGATAACGCATGACCACATAGAGCTTAAATTGCCATTAACAAATTGCCTACTCTACAATATGAAATTTTCTCACATTCTCCATATTTACTCGATACTTCAACGACCGATTCTTACAATTTCCGTAATTATGAATTATTTTTAAGGGAAAAACAAAACAATAACTAAAATGATATTCTAAAAGGCTTCAAATTGTTTATTTACTCTGAACTCTTTAACTCTCTCTATTAACTTTATTTGGCAAAAAGTCGTAGATGCCAATGGAAATTATTTCAATTGAATGAAATAAATAATGAGAAAAAATGCGCTTTTCGTTTTTTCATAGGTTCCAGTTAATATTTCATTTATTTTTCATTTTTGGGTAAATTTCTAAATACAGATACGAAAATATTTTTCTGCAGATAAAAATATATCATTTTCCGGTTAATGCACGACGTAGCGCAATCCGCCACGATCCAAAAAGCCAAGAGGTCCCTTCCGTACTTAGTTCACACAATTTCATGTGAAAATCTCAGATGCTGATACAAAATAAATCAAACAAATAATGGCCTAGCAACAATATTAATGTTTATCAACGCAAGCCTACCCACGCACTCAATTTTCAAGAAATCCTTTCTTGCAGAATCACAAAACGTCGTCAATGTATCCATTAACGTATACTTCGGTGGATGCTCTAAATAAACTTTCCTTAGAATTCTCAAGGTAAATACTTAATTTGTTCATCCTTTCTTATGTCCATGAATAAAATATGATTTAGTCATCCAAAATAATGAATAGGCTCCCTCTTGCAAATGAAATGCTCCAGGTCCACGGCAATTTTGTCAACTTTTTCGTTAAATCTTCTGAAATTCTTCCGAATGCATTCAAGCGTTTTTTTCCCGTCCGAAAGGAAAGATTATGAATATTTCAGGAATTCATCTTAAGAAATAATTGCATGGTAGTGTTGCCAGATTGAAGCAAATTGTAAGAAAGTGAAGGAAACTAGTCCGGTTAATTTAATTGGTGGCCCAAATCAAGGAAATCGATCACAAAGAAGTATGCTGTGCTAGGAGAAGTCTTAATGGTCAACAGCCTTTTTTGAACATCTCTTTATTCAACCTTAATTGAAAGTAGTTTTCTCAGTGGTCTTGTCCATAGTGGATCAGTGCGGTAACTTTTTCTTTCTCAAAGGGTAATTAAAAGACGAGAAGAAAGGATGATCCGCTTCAGTTGCTTTTCTTCTGCAGAATTCAAAAATTACAGAGGAATACTTTGATAAAACTGTACAAATCCTTACAATAAGTAGAACTATGAATTATTCTTTTGACTTATTGATACTGTAAAAAAGAATAAAGTACTCAAGTGACTTTGGTGGGGCTTTAATATGCATCCGTTGTACAGCAACTCCTTCCACTTCACAGCATATTTAACAAGGATGACTATCTTGTACTAGCACGTACATACGGCTACCGTTTCCTTTTTGCATTCCAAACGGAAAGTCGCATGTCATCCATAATATTTCCATTTTATTGCACGCTATTGCCAGGATTTTACGATCCTCGTGCCGCGTATTTTCGAGTCCTAAAACCAAACCTGTAATTGTTTTATGGAAACCTTTAAAAAAATTGACTCGAATCAAGTCCAACCCGCCACCACTATATGTAAGTTTATGAATTTTTTTTTATCCAGATTTATGATAGTGAAGGTGGAAGGCAGTTCATGGTATTCATATCAGGTTGTAAACAGACAAAGCCCAAAAGTCTGGGAGGGTTCGCGTGAGCCAAATCAGCTTCGTTTATGTGACTTTTGTTTGATTGTTATTTTCGTAAAACGGAAGAAATATGAATGATAATTTCAACATTGCGGAAGGATTTCGTTATTGTTTGAGGAACTATTGTCACTGGCATAATTCAATGAAGCGTGCACCATGTGGAAAGGCATACGTAGATATGTTAATTTATTAGTCATTGAAATTTTATGACCGGCACATTATTGAATTGTTCAGTCTTTGGGGTAACTATTCACGCAACTGCTATTAAGCAATGAATTCAAGCAATGCTATTCAAGCAATGAATATGAGTAAAAGGACTCTTATACAACCCAAATGCAAATTTTCACCTGATATTAAGCTTACAGGAGTTGCATCCGAATCCCAAGCAAAAATCTTTATTAGTAGTTATAATTTATTTATAACAATGTTACTATTGGACAGTTCTTGTTACGAGCTTTGTTCACAGGTAAACTATTTTTGATGTAATACTACATTTTTTTGCCATGTCAGTGAAGTGTTTACGAGCAAAGAAGGCACGGGAAGTTTATATTGATGTACGATTTCGGGATGTCTTATTAGTATTATTATTTTTACAGGGATCCACTTGCTAGAAAAAACATAGGCCAACATTGGCCCTTAGCTCCCCATGTGTAGTACTATTGTTTACAGATGGTCCATCCTGTCGTCCTACAGAAGCCAAAGAGTTCCCCAGTTCTGTGGTCGCCAAGTGTTCCAATTCTATTACGCCAGTACACCTCAGCCAAATAAGGCGTCTGTTGTCCAGGCTCGGGAAATCTAGGAGGAAGTGTTCTGTACTTTCTTCATCCTGGCATTCCAAGCCGTATCTGTCTCTTTCCAGAGGATTTCGTCTAGTTCCTTTTTAACCGTTGGTCAGCTGAGCCAGCTCTCACTAGCTCAATCGCTCTTTCGTTTCCCTCTACACCACTGTGTTTAGGGACCCATTTCAGTTTTACATTTACTTGGGTTGTTGCTGCTTGGAGAGCCTGCCTACAATCCTGCACCAGTTGTGAAACTATGCGGTTAGAGGCAAGTGCCTCCAATGCCGACTTGCTGTCCGAGAGTATTTGCATTCTTTCACTAAGGTTGTTTGTTGCCGCTTCTATAACCGCTTTTATCGCAAACACTTCCGACTGGAAACCTGTGGTGTGGCTCTCCAGTTTATGACTTCAGTTGAGTTGCGGGTGATCTGGGCAAAAGATTCCGGCGCCGCTTCCCTAATCCGTTGTTCACTCGTTATGGCTCTTCATTCCTTGACGATCAATGAGATCGTCAATCAGTCCACGATCCGTCCTCCTTTTGAAAGATCTTGTCCACATGTGGTTCTCGTACAGCTGTTTTAAAAAGTTTCAGATTTCGCTTATAGTCCTCTCAATCCGTATCTCGATTTGTGAGGCGAGCTATTTTGAATAGACTTTGAGTATTTTTTCTGATCTCTTCCAATTCTGTGTTCCACCAGGTTACCTTTTTTTGTTTGATGGTGGTGGTTGGACACATTTCACTGAAATTATCGAGCTTTGGGCAACTGGTGCTGGTGCCGTCATACCAGTTGTCCGTATGCCGGGTACTGAGGGTACCTCTTCACGTCGTACTTCCATGTTTTTTTTGGTTACCTCTTCGCTTCATTTCTCGCCCTTTTCCTATCTTCTGAATCGGACGTGAAGAGCCTAGGAAAGGTCTCCTGCAGACAAGCTTCTGGGTTCATTGGAGTTAGTTTGCACCTCGTCACGTCAAGGCGGGTAACCATGAGAGGGTTGGGAAGTCGTCATTTGTATCCGAAAGTATGTATCAATACCACCATCATTATATTGATTTGAATCATAAATGAACAAAATCACTGTGCTGGAGGGTACTGTTACTTGAATACAGGACCTACAACCTAGAAAGTGACTTTCATTCCACAAATTTCCAAAAACACATACGACCTTCACATTTCCAAAATAAAATAGTTTCGATGAGGTCCTTCAATTGACTTATAAATTTTTTTTGTAAAGTATGGCAGCGGATCGTTGAGTTGATGGCATTGGTCTTACAGCCCACAAAAAAGATACGATTCCAGTAATCTGACTGAATTTCTAATTCCAAATTACCTCTGAAGTCGAGGAAAGGCTACCCCAACCGGAGGATTGAGGGCACGATACATATAAATTGAGTAGACATGTGTATTAAATGCAGATACATCGAGCAGCCATGACGACAACTGTGGGCAGCATTCACTGATCGAGGTTCCAATCGGCTAACGCAACCTAAATTTCATGTCTTGTGTCGAATGGGGACACATTCATATTTCCCAAAAAAGGAAGGTTGGAGGTTAAGTCCAAACGTTTCAGCGCTTCTTCTACTGCTTCTGCTTCTTCTTCGTAGCACTATAGTCCTTCTTGGGTCTTCGCTTCCCGCAATATACTCCTCCAACGCTTTCGATTTATTGACAGCGTCCTCAAAAGCTTTCTTATTATTGATTCCAGAGCCAAATTGAATAGGGAGGAGACCAGTCCGTCTCCCAGCTTTAGCCCGGTGTTTGAGTGAAAGGCGTCGTGAGGTGATTTGGTTTGGTTGCGGACCTGGGAAGTTGTGGACATCAGTGTCAGTTTGTTAAGATGGCCTAATTTGGCTAGGTTACCAAACCGAAACATCATTTGGTGCAGTATGCTACGATCAATACTGTCGTACGGTTGTTCTAAGCCAACGAAAATCAGTCTGGTCTCATTACTTTAAATGCTGATTCCTTTTAATTGTGGCTCGCAGTCCTTTTTAGCTCCAACTTGAAACTGAGACGCATAGCATAGAGACGCATCCTGGCTGCTTTTGCATTCTTCCTGTTTGTTCAATGCTTCTGCTTGAAACAATGTGGATTCATATTTGGTCCCCATTGCAAATAGTGCAAAGAACAAGGATTTTTTCCATAACATGTCAGCAGTTTACTACCAGCACATCCGAGTTGAGTTGTCCATCTAAACTGAACTCACTGATGATAAAGTGGTGTATTTATTACAATGAAAACAAATTACTTTTCATTTATTTTCACCATGCAACAGTCAATGATGTTGTCAGTGAGCTTAACAAATATTGTATTATTTACAAACAACAAGACATGTTTTAGTGGTCCTAAATTCTAAAAACACAAATGGATTACACCCAGAGTGTTGCAAAAAGTAACAAAAGTACAAAAGCTCTATCTGTGTCCACATTTAAATATTTTGAACAATGTATTGGACTTTAAAAGAGAAGTAAAAACTTAATACAGAAAATTCTTGTCTGAAAAGTCTCAGACGAAACTTTTATGACCACACATAAATGTTTTTCATATTTGTTCCATCTCAAGTCATCGTTGCTCGTAATGTTATGCAAATTGGCAAACATGACTTTCCTTTATCTCATTAGTTCCTTGTAAGATTTTCTTCGAACTCGTTTCGTAACAACTAAACAAATCATAAGCAGTCATGTTAAAAACAATTTCCTGAACAGTTTTGCCGGACTCTTTCCAGGCTTGACTTTCTTATTAAACTATAAAAAATGGCCAGCATCTAGCGCGAATGCATTTTGAAAAGATGCAATCGTACCTAGAATTGGGATCAAGCTGGTTGCGATATCCACGTTTAAAGTTCGCGAAAAGTTGTTGAATGTCATTTGAAGGAAATCTTGAAAATGATTTATAAGTCTCATGCTAATCATTCCGTAAACTGTGGTGTGTTGCAATGTAGTTCCGTATTGGTTAGAGCTACATTTCGTTGATTCCTTCTACAAACATTAAAATGATTTCGAAAAACGGCCAGAATACGGAACAAGATTTATGGTTATGATATGTAGTAAGCGGTCATGCCTTGTGGAAAGGCAAAGTTACTTTGAATAGGAGAAAGAAATATTCGGTTGACATGCTGTTCTGCAATGAATGCAATGGATGTACAAATTTACCTAATAGAAAATCTTACTGTGCCCTACCAACCTCAGAGAGCAAAATCAGCACATGTACAATGGTCATTGCTGGAATGATATATCAGCGTCATAAAAATATTCTCCGTGACCAGGAAAACGATAACCATTCCCGATTATCGTGCCCTCCTATCCATCCGCATTACGTCGATATCTCTAGTTACCGCCCGAATTCAGATTTCTATCCAATCTATAAATTTTTTTGAAGACTTCTTTATTCACCTGTGATTGTTGTCGGGATAATTAAATGCAAATTAGCCCAAACGAGTGTTGCACTATGTGTCGATCAAATACAAATAGGCGGGTACTGGCTTAAAGAGAATCCCACCCATATGGAAGAATATCAAAACAAAGTTGCAACAATGCCCCAAAGAAAACTTGTCGACCAGTCGGACAATTAGAATCGCCCCAAACAAGTTTAAGGAGGATAATCAAAAGAGCAGTGGATTTGAATGGTCCCCTGCGGACCGCGCGGGCTGAGTCGTTAAAAGATATTCAACTCATTGTTAGACTAAACCTAAATAAGTTAATTAACAAATGCCGCTGCTATTCGGAATGGTCAAACTTACGCTCCACCTGAACGCCGAAAAACACATGAAATGCATCATGGGCTCATGATTTTCTGGTCATTGTTATATTTAACATCTCCTTTTGATCACCATTATCATTATTTCTTGGAATATTTCGCTTTTATGGAGCTAGTGTTGTCGCTTGAACTATTTGATGCTGCTTTTATAGTTCTCAGAGTACGAGCAATTAATTATATATAAATATAACTCCTTCCGTATCGACATAAACACAAGTAGTCCTCAATCTTGAGAATAGATAAAGACATTCTGATTAGAAAAATCACTTCATCTTATAGCACATAAAATTTGATCACATCTGAGGTTAAGTTCACCTTAGAATGGGGCATTTTCCGATTACAACCAAGTCATAGCGTTTTATGGCAACTCTTCGTCTTTTGCATCATTCGGTGGTCTAATAGAAATTAACCATGGATGACTATTAACGAATGGTAGAGGCAAACAATGGATGCCTCCGTCAAGATGAATTGATAATTGATGGCTTTTATATTAGAATTTGTTTCTTTTTAAACATTTTGGTAGTGTCTCTTGTAATTCTTTAGCAGTTCAAAGTATGTTCTTATGGAACATCTATTCGGTGTTGTTTTCCATAAAGACCTGACCCGTTGCACGTTTGGCAACTTACATATGTTCAAATGTGACTAATTTTCAATTTAAATTGACTTGCACTGGAACTTAGAACTTTTATTGATTTCATTTCAGTGACTGCGAAATTCAGATGGATTTCATATTCATTTAGGTCTCATAGTTTCTGTACGACGTAGCACGATGAAACGATTACCTTACGACAGTTTGCAAGGATATAACTTCTTCGAATCAGGTACTTCTTCACATCTTAACTTTGCTGAATGATTTCTCCCAGGTGCCTCAATTTTTCTGCGGTAAATCACCCCATAAAATATGCGACTAGGTTTTTCCAATCGTTTTCTTTTGATTTTGATTTGATTTTAAAGGACGATTATTTTGAAACTTTTGAATAAGATTGAATAAGACATTCTAAATTCTAAAAAGAGGACCATCTTTTTCAACAAATAAAAATTAATTTTCAAATATTACTTGGAGCGTAATGTACGATTTGTTTTATTCTAGAAAAGTGAAAATAGCAACGAATGTTGGGTTATTTCACGACAATCCGACTACAATGTGGAAACTCACCTCAGCCGATTTCCTTCAAATTTTGTATACACGAGTCATCCCGCCCAGTATTACTCAAGTGCAATATTTTACCGAAGTCAGGCAACGTTTGAAAATTGGAAGGTTTCAAATATTTCAAAATTTTGTTACATTTTCCGTTGTGTAGGTGGCATAAGGACATAAAAAAACAAACAAAAAATAAATATATAAATTAATAAAATAATTAATAAAAAAATACATAAAATAATAATAAAAGAGACTAAAGGCTATTAGATGGAGATTACTTATTATGATCAAATGAAGTTTTGATAAGACTTTTAATTTGTAATTTCATACTCATTTTTTTAAGTTAAAAGAAAATCAAACATAAAAAAAAAGACTAGAATTAAAATGATAGTAATAAAAATAAGGTATTAAGCAATATCTCAGTAAAAACAAGATAGAAAATAACTCTCAAAAAATCTCCTTTTACATTCTGGAAACTCTAACCAGAAAAAAATCACTTATTACAATATGGGATCTCTTTCTACGAAGAAATTTTCCATTGTTACCTTTGGGTGAACCACCCAAAGGGTTGATTATGAACCACCACCTTTCAGATGGTGAAGGTTATTGCAATCAATCAATTCTTCAAGTTGGAGGAAGGAGTTTATTGAATTTCAGTCGTTGCCTTTTGATATTTGATTTATTTGAATTCCGATAGGCAAAACGCAGTAACGAAGTATTATTTTATAGAGAGATGACGAAGGAAAAAAATACACACATATAAAGAATATAAACAAAATACGGATTTTTCTACTTTCTAAGTTTTGTATTGTTGTCATAGATTGCTATTTAGGGATGTTACCAGCCTTTTTACTACAAAGCAGAAATACACTGAGAAGAGACGACTTCTATGGCACATTTGTCGATCACGTCCAAGGAAGCGATGTAATTGTAATTTTGTACATCAACCGTCTTCTAGTGTTAAGACTTGACTGGTGATGACTTTCCCATAGAAATCTGCATTCCACCCAGTGCATGCATTCTTCATCGGTAACCCGAAATCCATAAATTACATCCACGTCGCGCTACTCGGATGTCTACGATACACACTTTCGTTGTCTAAGGATATTTTGTTTTGTATTGAAAACGCAATTTCTTCGTAATATTTACGTTCTTTGTAATATTGATTATATATATTTTATTTCAATATTGTTTTTTTTGTTTTTCTTTACTCCAATATTTCATTTCACTGTTTTTTTTCCATCTTCTCTCTATAAAATAACACTTCGTTACCGCGTTATGCTTATGGGAATCTAAATAAATCAAATATCAAAAGGCAACGACCGGAATTCAATAAACTCCTTTCTTCAACTTGTTTGATTAGCGCAATAAACTTCACCTTCTTATAGTTGCTGGTTCACAACCAACACCTGAAGTAAAACAATGGAAAATTTCTTTCCCAATAGAGTTCCCAGAATTTAATACGGGATTTTTTTCGAGTTAGAGTTCCCAGAATTTAAAAGGAGATTTTTTGAGAGTTATTTTCAATCTTGTTTTAACTGAGATATTGCTTAATCGCTTATTATTATTACTATTATTTTAATTCTAGTCTTAGTTCTATTCTAGAAAGTATGATTCTTTTAACTTAAAAATACGAGTACAAATTTACATGTTAAAATTTTACCAAAACTTCATTCGATCATAATGAATAATCTTCATCTAATAGCGCTTAGTCTCTGTTATCATTATTTTATATAATATTTTATTTATTTTTGTTTGTTTGTTTTTATGTTTTCATGCCACCTACACAATGGGAAAAGTAGCAATTTCGATAAAAAGTTGTTTTTTGATTTTTAACTTCTATAAATTCGCAGAAATCAGAGTATTCCTCTTAGCGAAATGAATTCAGCGTAACATCTTAAAAATATTCGGAGAACGAATAACTAGAACATTCGAATTTAAAAAGGATGGATTTGAATGAATTATTCTTTGATGAATATTTAAGAATGCTTTTACGCTTGGATAGCCGAGAAAGCCAATTCGAAATTTGTTTTGTGGGTTTTAGCTAGTTATCTTGCGCAAGACATGCTCAAATTGCATGCGAAAGCAAAAGGGGATTTATGCTGGTGAATTTTTCAATACTTCTCCCGTGAGGTATCTGTCATAGAAATTGGAATTGTTAATTGTAAAGCAGTCAAATAATCTTTTTAAATAACATTTTCAGACTACCTTATTAAGGTTATTTATAAATATAACTTCGAACACATCGAGATGAATGTAATCAAATAAAAAAAAAAAAGAAGAAGTATGCCATCAAGAAATATTGAAATAAGAAATTAAGTTTTTTCTTTCCAAGACAATAAAATCTGAGTTGGTATGTGCCTGCTTTTCTATGCTCAAGCCTACGTTCGCTAAATCGACACTTACTGTATTGTCAGCTCCATTCCAATTTGCTTTGCCACTTTTTTCCATTCATTCATTCATTCTTCTTCTCATAGTCTATCCTCAAAATTGTCGGTATATATTCGGTACTTCCATTAACGTATCTTCTCATTTCCACCAAGTGCAGACATATTTCCACCTGCACTTACAAATCCTGACCATGAGCTACAAGAGAACAAAGCACAATCGCAAATAGCGTAAAAACTCCCGACCGTCTCCCAAGAGAAAGAGATAGAAAAACAGATAGGAGATAGGAAAAAGAGATAGGAGATTACTGTTTTCAGTACGCTTTTACTCAATAACGTAAAGTGATCTATCCTTGTTTTAAGGAATAATGAGGAGCACTTGACTAGTAAAATTAAATTTTACTTATTTTCGTTGAATTCCCTCAGTTCAGTAGTTCGTTCGAAGTGATCATAATAGTTTGAACCTCCACTACTTCCTGGGTATCTAGATTGTTCATGTAAGGAGCAAGGTCTTTACCTCTGTGTTTGTTTTCCGCCGAAGTGTCCCAATGTCACATATTTATTGAGAGGCGAAATGGAAAGTAGGTGAATGACTATTTGAGTTTGTTCATGTTGCATCCGGGTTTTATTGAAGATTGTTTCCATGGCAAATGTCAACTAATTTTTTATGTTATATTAATGTTTCGGTGATGGTCTTGAGGGTAAGGTAAGAGAGGGTTTTTTTGATTTTTTTTTTTAAATAGAAAAGATATTGTGCTCAACTTCTATGTTAACACCAAACTTATCCGATATGGAACTGACGCGTGTTATGAAATGCGTACGTTCGAATTCCCGAAATTCCCAATAAATGTTGGGTACATATTTTGCCTCGAATTGCCGTGTTATTCTTAAGTATTTCTATTCATGTCAAAGCATAATAAATACCGAACTAGAAGCACTGAGCATTGTTTTTAAATTCGAGTATGCAAATTTCCCAACTGATTTGGGCTCATCTTATAAATACATGGAGTCCATCAACGGTGCATTTTTTTTGTGATTTTCGTCAAGCTTCGCGTTCACCTTATGCCAAGGATCAGCATTTCATAAGAACCTAAGCAAGCTTTTGACCACCAGCAATACGTTCATGCATACATAGAAGACAACGTATTCACTTGTTGATCAATAATAATTTGCGATAACAATGCATATGGACGAATTTTAATCGATATTAACCTTTGGAATCAACTTCACTGCAAGGTCATTCCGCGAAATTGGGACCAATGTGTAGAAACTAACCTCCGCCAATTTCCTTCATATGTAATACTCCTGTCTAATGTACTTCAGGTGTAATATTTTACAGATGTAAGTGATTTTTTGGAAATCGAAGGGTTTCAAATAATTCCATATTTTGATACAATGTGTACCTTTAAAAATGTGAAAAAAAATTTTGACTTAACACAATGACATACATCTAATTTTGAAGGAGAAGTTGTAGCCTAACATTTGAAAATATAAAAAGGGACATTTGAACTTAAGAAGGATTCAAAAAATATCTACGGATGCCTTTATTCTTCGATACCTCAAAAAGCCAACTCGGGATTTGTTCTTTTCTTGTTTTGTTGTAGCTAGTTATTTTACGAATGTCATCCTTAAATGTCATGCCTGGACGATAGAGAACACATGAGCTGTAACATTTGAAATGCGTATAAGTCCATTTTTCATGTACCGAGATATTTACGGGTTGAATTAATTTACAAATCTTGGCAACCGTTAATCAATTCAATTAATGTTTAAACATGATACACCTTTTAAATTTTGTTATGAAAAAATCATTGAAAATATTTAAAATATTTTAAAATATTTAAAAAAAAAAAACTTTTTGTTAGCTCCAAACGGACTTATACCAGTTTCAAAAGTAACATATTATTATTAAAATCAAGAAGAAATTAAAGTGCATATTTGTAAAGACATGAGTTTCACATAATTTATCGGATGTGCGAATTGGCCTGAGAGACATTGTGATATAATATTACTGGACTTTTTCTTGTGGAGATACACCAAATCAGTTCTCTTTATCGACCAGCCCAAGACGCTGGAAAATTTAGATAATTTTGATGACTAACTGGTGAGACTATGGGTGAGAGTTGACGAAAATTGCTCTCTTCGTTCGGACTTCCTGTGCGCCAGCTTACATGCTCCGAATTATATTCAAATAAAAATGAAAAGAGGCGAGATTTCTCCTTTCGATTTCAGGTCAATCAAGACAATTATTTGAAGTTCTACACCCTTCATTTGGTGAGGTCGATGTAACTTCCGTTGACTTTTTGATCCATTTCTAGAAAAGAATTTTTTATATAAAAACCAATTACTTTGCTGTTTAGATCAATATACTTTTTCTTTACACACTACGCGTTTCGCTGATACTCGTCAGCATTATCAAGTGTATGAACAATTTTGGACTTAAGTCTACCTTTTATATCCTTTAAAATCAAAAAAAGGTAATTATGCTAATGCATCAAAGAGGGAAGATTTAAATATGTTGGTTTGGTCATTAAGGACAGTAAAATCATTATTTCTAACGTGTTTATGAATTTCCAGTGCTTCTAAAATATTGAGTTTATGGAACTTAGATAAATTATGAAGGATCCGTAAATTTTCAATTGAAGGGAACTCATGGATGGTTTCCAGGAAGTGGTTAGCTACGTTAGAATTGGATTTTTGGTGAATGTAGGATTTAAAATGCTCATTAAATCTGGCTTTAAAGGATTTACCTGTTTGGCCAATATACCCACGATTGCATTCTCCACACGTAATTTTATAGACTCCGGATTTATTAAATTTGCTCGTAGATTGTTTGGCATTGTAGAAAAGGGTGGAAATTTTTTGACTAGGCTTGAAGGCAATGTGAATGTTGTCGTTAGCTAAAATTCGAGAAATATTATCGTATATTGGACCAAAATATGAAAGGAGTGCAAATTTTCTCTGAATTGTTTCTTCTATCTTCGGATAAATTTTATAAATAGTTTCATCCTTATGTTTTTTATTAATCAGATGATCAATGAGCTGATTCGAAAAAACGTTATTATTTGCTATTTCTTTGATGGTTGTAATTTCGGAATTCAGAAATTCCTTAGAAAGAGGTATGGAAAAAGCACGGTCAACCATCGATCTATAAGCCGATATCTTATGGGACCAAGGGTGGCATGAATCGGCTGGAATAGTTGCATCCGAGAAGGTGGGCTTTCTAAAAATATTAAATTCTAGGCTATTAAAAAGATTCCTGGTGATGGCCAGATCCAGAAAATTAATTTTCCGATTATTTTCCTATTCAACTGTGAAGGAGATGGAGGGATGTATATTGTTGCAGAAATTTAGGAGCCAATAAGGATGTCATCAACGTATCTATACCAGAAGATAACATGATTTGAGAATTCAGATTGCAAAACAGCTGCCTCAATATTATCCATAAATAGGTCTGCCATAAGCGGACTTAGAGGGGAACCCATAGCTAGCCCTTTTTTCTGTCTATAGAAAGTGTTTTCAAACTGAAAATAGTCTTCTCAAAGACAGAATTCTAGTAAAGTTCTAATTTCCGTTTCTAAAACCGGGTCGATGTTTTTGAACGCCAAAAGATTCTTGGCTATATCAAGAGAATGTTTATATGGAATATTGGAAAACAAGTTTGTAACATCAAATGAGATAAGAGGGGAATTATTTAAAATATTAAGATTGGCCAACTTTTTGACCAGGTCTGTGGAGTTTTTTATACTGTTGGATGCATTGAAGTTAGTGGTTTCTTCAAAGACTTTATTAATAGCGATTGCTATTTGTCTCAAGGGGCTGTTAATAAATGAGACAACTCAAAAACTTCGTGGTTTTTGCTTCCTCGGTATTTATAATATTTTATGAAAAAATGAATCAATAATCAAATCGTTTATTTTCCAGGGTAATATATTTTTTGGGTGTTTCCACTGGAGATGTCGGAGTTTTGGTTCTAGCCTAGATTTCTTCTAAGAAAAGTTTTTCCAATTTCTTTTAATTGTATTGCATAAAAACAAGATTCCAATATTTCCACAAAAAAGATTTGCAGGAGTGTAAAGTCCTTTGCAGGAGTGACATCTTCCTTCTGTTCAAGAATTGTTCTCCAAACTGCATGGCCTTTGCCCCCACCAATGATATAACCTGGGCCTTTCCCATGGGTGGATGAAATAATTTTGAGTTTGAGTGAGTTACGGATGAGTTAAGCATATTTTTGAATTGGCAAGCAGTATCGTCGGAGTAGATATCAATCCTTTTCAACGGAATTTCAGACGACGCATTTGTCAATAATAGTTTATTAAATGAAATTTCAGTGAATTTATGATGGCTGATTTCATGATGGCTGACTAATATAAATATACTTGGTAGTTCCCAGCTTAGTATAAAGGACATCTGTGTATATTGTTAAGCAGTCATTAGCCTCGTGTGCTGAAATCATCTCATCATGTTGCATAAGAGCATAATTTTCGGTGAAGTGAAGAATTCGTAGAAAGAAAAGCTGTGATATAATCTGTCCCCTAGTTTTAGATGATGTCGTTTCAGTACGATGATTTCTGTTTTATCTAGTTTTTTTTTCTTTTACAGTGGCTGAAATTTTCTTAAGCAATCGACTATCATTGCAGCATTTTGATGGTAACGACAGCAGCATGAGATCCTTCTCTAAAACTGGAAGTATATGTTTTATACGTAATTTCATATACGGTGACCTATGTTCTGAACGTTTCAGTTTAAATAGCTGATAGGCCTCAGTTACCCAGTTACCTCAGTTAGTTATTTGAAAGGATATTCGTTTGATGTCTTTCTTGACTCCCGTCATAGTTTTTTCGTATAAAGTTGTTCATTCCTGGTTATCCAAGATATTAAATTACTTAAAAAGGAGTTCCTCACTAACTGTAACGATTCATCAGGTGATGATGACTTTTCTTTTTTCTGATTACTTTATAATCAAATTCAATCACATCTTTTCCAACACATTCTTTTTCTTGATGTTAGGAAATGCTCTATTAATGCTTTGGGTAGCGTTGCTCAGAGCTTGAACATTTCATTTAAATTATGTTTACCTTTTCTCAATCGTCGCAACCTTTTCCTACTGGCAATAAGAATCCCTATTTTTGCCTGCAGTAAGTATGCTAGAAAGTGTACAGCGGTATTCCTCCTGATTTCTTCCTTTTTCTCGGCAGTTAATCGCTGGCGCTTCTTTCATTCGCTTTGCCACAGTTTTCACGTCCATTATACTGCTCTGTGACAAATATAACAAAATTACATGTAGGTCAAGCATTTTCCGGAAAGCATTAAGGTCGTTTCAAACGAATTAAGTAAATTCGTCAATTACGAGGAAAAATTTTACATGTTTTTTCAACAAAGTATGCGTATGTGAACTTTAACTTAATGATTTGTACGAGGGAAACCGTAATTGAAAGCAATGTGTAATGTATCCCTGCAGTAAATTATAATGTCACTGGAATTTGCATAAGTCGCAGGTTTCTGTAGTTGATATTGAATGACGAACCCAATATTTGACAGGCGTCAAAAGGTTTATTTTAATGAACAAATTATTCACTACCTTCTTTTTTAAGAGTTTTTAAAATTCTTTCTTTAAAAAAATAAAAGAAAGATCTTCTTCTCCTTATAAATAAAATAAAAAAAAACATTTGCGCGAAAAGTATGCTTTTTCTCTTCTTTTTCAGAAATATTTTGAGAAGAACAAGGAGTACGTGAAATCAGCTAAAAATTGACTTTTTTGTTTTATGGCAAGCCATACAACATTCATCTGCAATTTCCTGATTTTAAAAATGTAAGGGTTGACATATTTCCGACAAATTTCACAGTAAAAATTTGGAGTTTTGTGTCATGCGGCGCATGGTAAATTGAACATTTCTCATCTTTGAACTTCTTTTCCCGCAACTTCAATTTTTCCGCATTCTGGTACCTCTAAAATCCAAACCGTGCAAGAAATCTCATCTGAATTTTGCATGATGGATTTGAGTATCATCACCTACTCCAAACTCAGGTTTTATTACCCTAGCCTTGTAAACATTATTGTAACAGCCATTTTCATATTACATAAATTATTTTTTTTATTGTTTTTGTTTTTCAAAAGAATATTGTTTTTAAATATTTTTTTCCGAGTTAGAGATTGCTATATATGTGTTTTATATATTTGTCCAGAGTACGAATTTGAGGCAGTAGCTGCAACAGTTTCCGTGTAGTTGGTACCGAAAATCTGCATTTAAACTGTTGTATTTAATATTTTGTTAGTTTTTGAAAAATAAAATGTAATATAAAAACAACCACCTAAGTTAAAACTAAAATCTTGTATGTTATCCTTGTTTCTTCCTTTGCTGTATAGTTAGTTTTAAAACACAATTGCAGATAGATGCTGAGATATAAGAGATAGAAATAAAATCTTATATTGGGCAATTTCACGTACATGTCCCCTTAAAGCCATTCGAACATACATTCTCCGTAAAAAACAGAAGATAATCGGTTCGTAATATGTTTAAAATAAATTAAATCGATTCTTTCGTTGGACAGCACAAAAACGAAATCACAAAAAGTTGTTATAGTCGTTGTCTCCGTAAATTTATATGATTTCAAGTGTTCTTGTTTTGATTGGCAAGTGGAAAATTGGAAAAACTTACAGAACAAAATGCTTGGAAAATAAATGCTTAGGAAAATGATAACTTGTTCTTAGTGATCAGGATAAGCCCTTTAACTGACACTAAAGTTTTCAGCAATTTTCCACTATACCCGGATTCACCAGGATTTTCAGTTACTTGTTAAAATTCTGGAATTGTTTTTATTGGTAGTATACTAGAATATTTAGCTAATTTTCTATAAAGCCCAAGAAAATCGTGTTCAGATCCTTCACTTTGAAACGGGTCAATGAATACGTCTGTAAATATGGTAGTAAATCTTTTTGCAGCCATAGTTTGTAGCAAATTTTCATTAAAAATCAGCGGTAGAAAACATTCAATCGCAATCGTACTCATAGTTAATTTCAATTCGAAATAAATCAACTCGTTGCATAAATAAATAAAAGGTTGGTTTCCCTTGATGAAAAAGTACAACCCACTACCCAGTAAAGCCAACTTCAGGCAAGAAAATCAGATTTGTGGCATGGATAAAAGATGAAAGATTAAATCCTTAATGAGCCAAGCGTATAAAATTACACATCATGGTCGTAGCTCCTCCGACATTAAACTGCAATGAAAAAAAGGAACACACACAAAACTGCGTCAGCCGAGAATTTCATTAACCATAGTCACTCTAGTGTTCTCCATAAAACCACCAGGAATCATTGGAACCACCCTTCGTTTCTGGTGGCTGGAAACAGCCAAATATAAAGTACAATATTTCGTTTGAATGCTTTGCTATCTCCGGCTCTATAAAACCTTTTTATAATCACATTGGTCACCACATCAGACATCAAAGGAATTCTAAGGATCGTGCTGCCACAAACACATGAACCCCATCCGTTACCCCCAATAAGAGACTGCTTTGCTGCATGTGTTACTATTCTGCTATACTCAACATTCAGTCACGGATGCTGTTATCCTATTAAAATACGTCGTCATGTAATGAAAAGGTTTTTGCTCGATTTCTGAGGGCGCCGCCATCGAATTAAGTTCGGAATGGTTAGTTTGACGAACAGTGAAAAAGGAAGTTTGTGTGTGTGTCTGTGCTCAGATCGTGGTTGGGCTGCTGAAACCTTCGGGCACTAAGGACATAAGCACAGGGCACAAATTGAAACCACAAATACCTCAGAAATGGATGGTGAACAGCAAACGAACGCAAACAGTGTTTAACTAACCGCAACTAAGTTATCATTCCACGGCCATGTCCTAATGGCGCACGCTTTCGCCAGTAATGTCTTTGAGATGGAACTAATTCCTCACTATCTTCAGAGTTTGTTGCTGGGACAAGCTTGTGAATACATTGTAAGATGGAATGGCGAAATTGAATTTTTGAAAATTTCACCGAACTTGTGCGTTTGAATATTTCTCATTATTCGGCGATAATGGATTTTTCGAAGCTGCTAGACATGAATGTGATGGTCCTGCGATGTAGGACAGAGATCTAAATAATGTTTATCTGCTAGGACATGTTTTGCATTTCGAATACTGATTTTTCTTTTGTTTATGATGTGAAACACAGACAACAGTATTGACTTTGACTAAAAAGATCAAATAATGAAAGATAATCACCAAGGACTGTTTGCACAATGATGTTATCTATAAATCAATCTGAATCCTAAGAGCAGCTACATCTTTGGGGCCACTGTGAGTCACAAGTACTGTGTCCTGGATCTGAGAAGAAGGCACGGGAACATTTTTCGGATTATGTTATTCGTTTTTTGAATATGTGCGTCTTACCCTAACTATTGATGTGAAATTTGCTTTTATTGTGCCTGGATTGAATCACAATCCAGGGGAAGCTCATTCCCAAAAACCGATTTTCTTAAAACTCACAGGAAGGATCAAACTAAATTTTTATAATAATGGATCCCGTGATGATTCTGAAAGCCATCAACCTCGAAGTTATATTCCCAATGCAACAAGAGTCTCACATAAACGGTGAGGCAACTTCATTTGTGAAGTTCAAGTTTAAGGGGTGATAATCGACGTATAGTGTTAATTATGCTAAATATTTTCTCCGGCTCAGTGCTTTGCTATTTCTTGTTTATTTTTCAGGCTCAAGAGCAATACATTTCTGATACATACTGATGGCTAAAATTAGACACAAAAGCTTTTCCTTTGAAAAACCAAAATTTAATGGGATGAAGAACAGGAAAACACATTTTAACTGAATATTAGTTCGCAAATGAGGATTGCTATGGACAATGTAATGATAAAAACTTTGGCCTGGTTTCGAAATGGGCAAACTTAAAGATTATTTTATTATAAATTATTTTATTATTTATTATAAATGTCAGATATGCACAAACAGCACAAGCCATACCCCGACTAACCTAAACCTAGATGGCTGCGGTCCCAGACTGGTCAGAGTACCATCCAACCTCTTCCTTGTTGTGGTCTTGCTCAGATATTAGCTGTATGTCAACTTTCAACTTTTTTCACCCTTGCAACCTGGTCGAGTAGGTCTTGTATGTTGATATGCAGGACTTGGATCTTCACTTGTCTCTTCCTAAGTGTCTCTTTGAATTCCTGACACCTACCACTTCCTGTAATATGGCTCAGATCTTCAGGCTTCCGTCCCTTAGCTTTGAACAAGATGCAGCTAGGTTTCTTTGTGCACTCTTTCGCTTTATGACAAGGAGCGCCACACTTATAGCTCATCTTCAGGATGTCGATGGTTTCGGCCTTTTTCCCTATAGGATTGGTAAGCGTACTGCTTGCTCATAGCTGTCTGCCGTAGAAAGAGTTTGCCTAATGTACTCTTCTACTTCTTTGATATTCGGAATACAGTCAAAGTCTCTTATTTCGGAGGAGGCCGTCTGGTTTGTTCGCTCTTACCGTTCGTTTGCTGACCTCGGGTTTTTCAGGTTCTACTTCTGGCGTGATGTCCTTGAGGACCTCGGCGTAAATTCTCTCATCAGCAGGCTCAATCAGTAGAGCGTCCCTACGAATTTTTTTTAGGCATCGCTCTGTGTTATGCCTTCATGTTTTTCGGACGTCTGTTTCAAATCTTTCGCTGCTACACGCTGTATTTTTTTCGCTGCCTTCTGCAATTTGTGGAGCACACAAATTGAATAAAATCATCTCTCTCCTTCTCATGACTAATGTCTCTTGTCTTGACTGGTGTGCGCTCCTGTACCCTTTTTCTCCGATCAGGTTTTAGTGGGCTACATGCCGCTCTTTTGCCTTTTACGAAAGGAGTAGTATTTTCGGTGAAGGGATTTCTGGTTTTCGGTCCTTTGGTTAAAGGAGAAAGGAGTAGTATTGGTGGTGAAGGTGAAGAAGTTTTCTTGAGCTCTACTAACTCGCTCTCTGCCCGTAGCCACCTGCGGCGGTAATACCAGATTTTATCAACGAGGTCCTCCAGTTCGCCAATCCCGTTTTTGATATCTTTGTCGACATTTTTTGGTTATCCGTTTGCACTTACTTTTCTTGCTAGCCGCTCTTTCTCACTTTGGTCGACTGCTATTTTCTTGATCCTGTCATCCTTAGGTGACGTTTTTGTAGCTGCTGAACATCCTTTTTTCCGCTTTTCATGATGTTCGGCTTGTGACTATCAGCAATTCTAGGAGAATGACACTTGGGGTCGATGGCTCAAGTCCCAAAAGCCTCGACTACGCGAAGCAGGGAAATCCCGCTTCCCTCTGTGCCGCCAAGCGATCCATGATGTCCTCCTTTATACGAAGAACCATCCGTACGTAATGCGACACGCAGTTCTAATTGTCTTTTGATTTCATCATCTTCTCAGTTACGCTTTCTGGGCGGAGCATGCCTTTTTCTCCGGGAGGTGCGAACGGAGTCAAATCCATTTTCCACATATACTCCGGGTAGAACAAGCACTGGAGACGGTGAATTTTCTATCTTATAAAAGTAAGATTGAAAATACCCCTGCCCACTGAGTAGTTGCGTCAGGTAATAATCCGTCTCACGATGCGTCCGGCAGAACCACGATGCCGAGTCACTAATGAGCCGTCCCATCTGCCTCGCTTTTCGTTTGCCCGTGATTGCTAACACGAAGTAAATGCCCTCCTCTTTTCGTCTCGGCTAACAACTTCTCTCCTCGACTCCCCCCACGAGGCACACTCGTTTTCGTTCTTCAGTCAGAAGTACAATGTGAATCATCCTCGAGATAACCAGCACTGCCGGTTCTTCGAGTCAATCATCAAGCCATGGTATTTTATTGATTCCTTCGACAAGATAATCGTTTCTCCCACTCTTAGAATAAACCCACGGCGTGTCATCCACTCACTCCCTTGGCGCAGTACCGCACCCAGTTTGAGTTGCGCCTGTTCAACAGTCCGTCCGGTGACAAGTACTGATAGGTCATCTGCATAGCCAATCAAACGAAGGAGTTCACTGCAACCCTAAAACTTCATCGTACGAGTCTTCCGGAGGTCCGGGCTAAGAATATAATCTTACGCCACCGCTGACCTCCTAGTATGTCATCAATATCTGTGTCAGATATTCCGGCACCCTGAAATATTTCAGAGCACCAAGAATATCTGCCTATCTAGCAAAATTGAAGGCACTCCTCACATGGAGTGTTGATTGTGGGCTTCTGCCCACTGGACCGTATTCACCACCTCAGATATTGCAGCGATCATGTATCGCCCAGCCTTGACGACATACTATTGAGTAGATACGTCCCTCGCAGCTCTGATGGCCTCCCGAAGTCTCTCTTTCTGATGGGCCTCTCCAGCAATGGACAACACCCTTGGGAGGGGTATTTTTCGAAGGAGGGATAATTATAACTATTATTATTATTATTATTGTCACTGGGAGATGGAAGCTACTAAGGTTCCATGTGTCAGGCTGATCACTTCACCCGTGACGCACAGATTTTAGACCGGAACTATTTGTCATTGAACTTCGGACTAGGAATGCTTACAACCATCTAGCACCCCTCTTCATTTCTTCCATTCATCTGTCCCTCCCATCCGTCCATAGGAACTTCTATCACTCTACCATTAAGTTGGAACAGTAGGGAGCGACTGAGGTTACAGGGAGACAAGTGGTCGGTAAACGATGTCTAATTCAAATTTCACGTGTTTAGAAGAAGTGGCTGTGATCCTCTGTGATCCTAAAACAAACAGGCAAGTAGGACTGGTCTATCCGTCATCGCTGAGAAACTGCTTCAGGCTATTATCATTCTTGCGGCACTACTGGTTGAGCTCCCTAGCTCCAGGTCTTCAATTGACTAACCAGTTCGCCTTCTTCGTATTTCGCTCGTCGACTGTTCCTACTTCCCTTCTCGTCTTGAGACATAGTCCCTATATTTCCTCCCCCTACGTAGGAGCATCTACCTGAGTCCTTCAGCAAGGCATGCAATGGGCCCCTAAACCGCGTTCGCTATGACCATTTGGTGTCGGCTGATAGTTATTGTAACAACAAAGCCAAACTAGTTAGATACTTAGTAGAAGCAGACACTTCCTTGGTATTTGTTTCAAGGACGAAATCCAACTAAATCACATTCAACTAATCAAGTAATATTGCGTGAGAACAAAAGCATTATCAATGAAGTAACTTTGACGCCAATCAAACACATCTAGTAAATATTTAGAATGAATCTAACAACATTCCTTTTTAGTGTGAATTTGATTAAGCTTACAAATTTTATGAGGCATAAAAGAAAAAGGCACTCTAATGGCGTTGCATAGGGAACAAAATTTGATAAATGGTTTTTGTCAAATTAGTTCAAAACTCGTTATTGATTAGATAATCGGCAGAATTATCCATTGAGTGTTTTATCATTGAAAATGAAATCGAGGATGCAAATATTTCTCACATAAACAAATGGACGTTAAATACATTCAAGATTAAAAGATTTTAGGTTAAACATCTTTAACCTACAAAGAAGCAAAAATACTTTCAAACAAATTTAATGAGAACGTCAACATGACGAATTGTTACTTGTCGATTTCAGATATTTATCATTCCATTTGAAATGAATTCCCAAATTGGATTTATTATTAATTCCGTACAGATAAGCCATTGAGCGGAGAAAATTAGTTATACGAGAAACGTTTTTTCTTTTCCATTTATTCCATTTCATCCGTCATTTCGCTTCTGACGAAACGAGTCATCGGGTAAGCTGAAAACAACCATCAAGAATTTTTATCCTGCCGAGCCTTATGAATATTAATTATATATTAAATTTGACGAAAAGACGGCGGTTTCCCATTAGCAAATAATTAAGATAAAGATTTGTCTAAAATGGGAAATCCAGTAGCTGTTTTATTGAAATTAGCCAATATAATTGCAGAGTGATGCTTGCAGAAGTCGAACTAAGTCGCCAAAATAGCGTTATGTCGCGTAAGAGTTTAAAGTCGGAAGCATTTTGTTTTGATATTGTTTTTAACAAAAAAGATTTGTTATGGCGAAAATTGAATGTCGTAAAGATATGCAAAGCTGCTTATTTATGTCCGCGGTGACAGCTTAAGTCTGAAAAAGAATTTTCTTGAAAGGTTAAACGTAAATCATTGCGGAGGATGGTTTAAGCTGTTCTTCGTAATTTTGCTTGTTGCAGTTTTTTGTTTTAAATGAAAAAAAAATGTCACTGGTAAATCAGGCAGTTTGATGCATTCCAAAACTTGAACTAATTCAAGTAAATTCCAATCAGGAGCAAAGATGTGTCCACAGGGGCACTATGGAAAATGTGAAAACTGGTTCACTAATCGGAATCTTGCTATACATTATTTAGTATCATATTTTGAAGGAAATTCCCAGGATAAAGAGCGCGGCAAGATGGTAAACTGATAGAAGCAAGTTCTTCCCGAACCATTTACAACGGCTTAGTATTCATTAAAACTTTCTTGCATAGTTAAAACGCTTGATGTCATCGGCGGCCTTAGCGGCTCCTCAGAATAATTTCTTTGACTCTCCGAGTTGCAGAGTAAAAAACTCATTTGTCGGAATTATAATCGGCTGAAACAATCGCTTGGAGGATCTACGAGAAACTTAAAAAAAGGCTCACACGTATTCATAAACACGCGCAGCATATCATTATGGCTAATGCCTTGCAATATTTAGCCATGGGATTGGTGTCTTGAGGAAAACCTCATCAGAATCAGTTACTGCGACCGATGAAATAGTTGGTGATTATTTTGATGCCTCCCACTTAGCCATTCCTTTGATTGAAAGCAATTTGTGCCACATGTCCATCTCAGGAGTATTCCATCGCCAGTTAATTGACCACGGAAAATCAATTGGGACTGGGACGTTTAATGGACGATTCCACTATACTTGCGCGAAGGCGACGGCTGATAGTAATGGGTGCAGGAAATTTATTACCGAATTTTATTTAAATTAATTGCTTTCATTATGTCGCTGTGATACAGGCATATTAAGAACTACTCGTTGTTTTGCAGCCTGGCCAGCTAATTAGACAACCTATGGGGTAGCTCTCAGATTTGAAACGGGGATTGATGTGCTTCCCCCGAGATTGCTTCGAAGTAATTTTTCATTAACTACAGGTGGTCACCGATTGTTTTGATAGGGTGATTACTTCAGTCTAAGGCAACGTAGAAGGCTTAGTCTTAGATGATAGGATACTTCATGGCATGATCAGATTAATTTAAAGAAAATATTTAGCAAACGACCATATTGTTTTTCAAATCAGAACAAAAAAGGATTGTTTGTTTCAAATATGCACGAAAGAAGAGTGTAGTCCTTCTTTTCCTCCTATAACTTCCTCCAAACACCAGGGATCCATTTAAATGGACATTCCTTTAAATTGATTTCCGTTATTAAGAAACAAGGAGAAACATTTTTCCCGTTCAAGTTTTATTACAATATTCAGGCAACACTGTCTACACTGTATTACCACTGTCATTTCTCATCAATGTGCGATAAGTCCGCTGATATGGAGGCAAAAAAAAAACTTTCGTTATAAGGTTATTTCATGTGTTTAGTTTTTGATTTCATTCAGTTTTAATTTTCTATTATTTATTTGTGTTATTTTGTGCGGTGAAATAAAAAGTGCTGAAAAAATACCGTGTATTTGTAGTGATAGAACTATTTTACAGTCTTCCATTTATATGGACACCCGGTTCATATCGTAGTAGTCGCTTGTCCATTTAAATGAACATCCGGTCCGTCTCCATGAAACAGTTAACTCATTTAAATGGACAGCTTCAGGACTAAACCATACGGATTTACGAAATGGGCTATTGCAAATTCCGTTTATTCATTACATTCATTGCTTTCGTACTTTTCAATAAATCCAACCTTCATTTTTGAGAAAATATTTTCAAGACTTATTTTTCAAGTTATCAGTGTCTTTGTTATTGTTTCAGAATCTTTTTCTCACAAAAAAAGAATAACTAACGAAAAAGGCATCGTCGACGCCCTTTTGGCTGATGATTCATTAGAGATAAACTAAGATGACGCAGAAATTTAGGGAAGACTTCCAGCAGAAAAGTTACTGGAAAGAACGGAGCTAAAAGTTTTCGTAGACGAATATATTCATTCAAGAAGAAGTAGAGCAGGTGAAGACATGCTTGATTTACAACCGTCAACCATTGATAGATTAAAGTATTAAAAAAGTTCCACGATGTCAAACTGAAAAAAGAAAAAAGTTAAGCACTACAACATATGTCAAAACAACCTTGCATCCTGTAGTAGTCAATGAGTAGAAGGAAGACGTCACTGTTTCACTTCGAGAAAAGTGGGCACAAAAGCAGTATGTTGACCTCTTTTTTGATTTGGCTATGATCAGAGAATGAGGGAGTCTCACTCAAATGAAAATTTTCCAAACAACAGGAAAAGTGACGAGCATGACGATCAGTGACATGAGTGCATTCGTAGGCTCCTCGATTTTGATGTTCTGCCTAAACTATCCTAGAATTCTCATGCACTGGGCCAAAGTAACAATAGTGGCTAGTTTTGCTGATGCAATGCTCAGAGAAAAATTCTTCTTGATCAATAAACAACTCAAAGAAGTGGATTATAATGTTGTTATGAAGTACGAAAGCGATAAAGATAAATTCTGGAGAATACGACAGATTACTGACAGAGTAATAGAAGGTTTTTTGCGCTCACTTAGAAGCCATTAGGTTGCCGTAGATAGACAAATACTTACTGGTTTTGCTTGCGTCATGACGCAACGCTGAAGGCGTTAAAAATTTTGTGTTGGCAGATCGTAATGGACTTGCATTCAATTTTGAACTTTGCTGAGGCAAATGGTGAGAGATAATGCTGAGGACTTTACACTTGGACAAACTGTTGTCCTTAGACTAAGCGGAGGCATAAATGAGAAAACTCATTTATTTTTTGACACATATTTCACGACCATTCACTTATTAGAAATTTTGAGAGGTAAATGCTTAAGTGATTAGATAGATTTAATACATAAATTCCTTTTACCGTATTTACCGACCGAGCTCGATCCAACCAATGGACTGTGAAGGATATTTTTCATTTTATTGATTTAGCTCTTGCAAACCCATAGATCTTATGCAAACAAGATCAAATTAACCTAAAGCAAAAACGAGATAGTTCAGTACTTAGAATTCAAGACAATTGTGGCTGGAGATTTCCTGTTCCTCAATGAAGGGTTCAGCGAACGTTCTTCTGAGTCATTAACACTTCGTTCAGGAGCTCAATCAAGGAAGAAAGAGGAGCCACGAAGGAAACTTTCAAAAACTGACGCCGTGCACCTTCCGGATGTTACTGAATCGAAGAATTCAGTAAGTTACATGGGTGTGATAGAAAAACCTAAGTTTCTCTGCAAACCTTGTAACAAAAGCTTGTGCGTAACTCGTTTGAGAAACTGGTTTTCAATTTATCATTCAAAATTTTGAATAGTATATCATTGACTATGAGATAAACTACTCATAAAATATTGCTCTATGTTATTTTCTTGTATAATAATGATGTGACCACTTAATTATTTGACCACTTTTTTAATATGATTCTTAATCCTTTCGTCAACCAAATCAATATCAAAGATATTAATGTCTTTGTCTTCAACAATACTTTTGATTCGGCAGTAATTTTTTTTATTTCTTCAAACTTTTCAGCTAAGTGGGAACGTAATTTTGCTGATTCATTAAGCGAAGGATGTTTTGATTTTGATTTCAATTCCGTATAAATATAATAAACAAGCCAACCTTACACTACCCAAAGGAAACATTGAAATTTTTCACCAACTTTAATCAAAGGTTTTACTTTCCTTTAAACAGCTTTAAGATTCAAAGTAGGATCAAAATAGCCCAAAGGCTTTCCGAGATAATGTGTTTGCTTCATTGAAAAGTTTTCTACGAGTTCTCTGACAGGGGGTTTGATTTCTTTAGGTGATGTTTTTTTTAAATGTTGCCCACGCTGATTATTCGGTGTTTTCCCAGCATATTCAATACTTTCAATTTTTCAATTCCCGTTTATATGACAGCATGTAATGACAGATTGAATATTTTTGAACAAAAAGGGAGAAATTGAAATTGCTATTTGGGTAATTTCGAAAAACCATTTCAACGAATTTTCGATATAAACTGCAGGCCACAAACTGTTGATATTCGAGGCATGCTCTAATTACTCACAAATTTTCATGGAAATAAATGGCGGCTAATAAAGAATTCTGGGGATATTTTCAACCTTCATTGACTAATCAATGATGAACAGATCAACAATGTTTTGCAGGCTATGCCAGAAAAATCCTTCGAAAATGGCATCACTGCCCCCCTTGACTTTTGTTAAAAGAAAACTTTTGCTCAAAGTACCATTAATAGCTAGCGAAAATTGTTTGCAAAGTAATTAGAAGCAAATTTAAAACTTCAACAAAGAACACAAAGCAGCTCTGCAGAATTGACGGGACGGGAAACAGAATGTAAACAGTATCGGCGGGGAAAAATGCTGAGATAAAAGAAGGATCCGGACCAAGAATAAAACGTTTTATTCACTCTATGTCACCGGTCTCTGGCGCAACAGTCAATACAGAAATTGCAAGGTATGTTAAAGCCACTGCATTTAAAGACCAAGGTAAAAGAGAAGTTGATCAGGTCAGAATCGTCAAGTGGGCTGATACTCTGACCCCTAACAAACAAATTGAAATATCACTATCAACGTTTGGACTCAAACACAAATGTAGACTACCACACGCACCCAGAGTATGAACAGATTTATGAAACGTCCCCTTTTTCTAATGAGGCGTTGTATTCTTGGCACATATAATAAAGGACGCTCACAGATCGAACGTTCGTCCATTCATTTTTATCTGGATCATTTTAAGACCTGGGCACTCCACATATAACGCTGATCTGATTTCATTTAGTTGTGTGGGTAATGAGCTAATAGTCACTTATGTTTCAAAACGATACGCAAGCACCCACCAAACATTCTACGCGCGTTGAACCCATGATGGTCAAGGAAAACATTGTTGACCAGCCCAACAGCGGTTTTTGCTCCTATTGTCTTGGTTACGAAACTTGTTGGTTTGGTCCGTACATGGTTGCATGTGCTAAGAGGTCGAGCGTTAGACAAGCCTTACTCAGAACCCTCTAGAGCAAAGAGTCCTGGAAGTATCATTCAGAGCAAAACGTACTGAGAAGACTTGCAGAGCGGACACAAGAATCTTTTGTGTAGTGTTTCAAAATACTCAAGGAACCAAAAGGTCTCAAAAATATTGAAGTTACAGAGGCTCCTGTTGGCTACCCATTAAGAGACAATTACGTAGGAAATTTGAAAAAGTCCTTTGGTCACGGCTCACGGATACCAAAAAGACGTTTGACGAGAGAATCAACTCTGAAATGCTGTATAAAACAATTCGGAAAAAAACTGAAAAGATAAATCAAATCAACGAAGAGGGGAAAGATCGTGCTCAGATACCGAAAAAAGGAAGTTGCGAGCAAAATATCAAGAAAGTTGAAAGCGACAGATACTGAAGGCCGAATACTGAGATGACGGATAAATCCGTATAAATGACGATAAAATTGTTTTGATGCGACCCGGATTTCAATATCAGTTAAATGCACTTTATGAGTACTTGTTATACTTAAAATACAGGGGTGCGTACAGTATTTGAGGACATGCATAAATGTGACTATAACTTCGCGAATTTTTTTTTTCCTTTTCAGATAAGAAATGGCGGACTACAACATCACTCAATAAATGAAGAGACATGCTGTCATCGTCGCTATATGTGCGAACCATACAGATTTAGAGATCTCTAATTTTCTTAATTGCGCCGTTCATTCGTGCATAAGGTTCGCCGTGAACAGGAAGCATCAGGAGGCGATACAGAATCGGTTGCAAAACGCAAAAAAGCAACGAACAACGTTCTGACACTGTCCGATCTGCAGAATTTTTAGAGCAAGCGCAAGCCGATCATAGACGAGGACCCTTCAAAATCAATAAGGGTCATTGCGAGTGAGCTTCATGTTTCTGATCGCCTTATTCGTAGAGTTGTCTCACGAAGGACCTTTGATATAGTCTTAAGTGAGGCGCAGAGGGACAGGTCATGTCGGATCGAACCCGGGAACAGAGAGTTCTCGGATCAAAACGTCTTTTAAACAAAATCAAACACCCTGAGGCGCCCAAAATGTTATGGTTTTTTTCCAACGAAAAAAATTTTGACCAAGATCAAAATCGCAGAAATGACAGATGGCTATGTTCAAATCCTACGAAGGTTCCTGTTGTTATGCACACAAAATTTCAGCCACTGTTATGGTTTTAGGTGTTGCCAGCAACGAAAGACATGTTATGCCACCACATTTTTTTACTCAAGGACTTCGAGTGAACTCTGCTGCATACATCGAAGTTTTGGAGACGGTAGTGAAACCTTGGATAGACAATGTAAGCGGAGGCAGACCATACATTTTTTGACAAGACTCTGCTCCTTCAGATAAAGCGATGGCGACACAAGATTGGATGGCCGAAAATTTTCATGACTACATAACACCAAACCTATGGCCACCTAGCTCCCCAGACCTTAATCCTTTGGATTATTACGTATGGGGCGTAGTTGAGCGTGAGACCAATAAGCGTCCTCATAATACCACTTCTTCGCTGAAGACTGCCATTAATGCCGTTATGGTCAATATGAACAAGGAGCATTTGATTCGGGCATGTAATCGTTTCCGGACCCGGATCGAGGAGGTTATTGCTGCTAATGGCGATTTTATTGAATAACTTTATAGCCATATATTAATTTAAGGTTTAAAAAAAATTCCTGAAATTTCATTAAATTTTGTTAAAAATACAAGCAAGCAAGGGTAATATAAGCAAGGGTTGATCTAGACTGCAGTGAAAATGAATTGATTCCTATGCTAGATTCCAATGCAATCTCATATGAAATCGAATTAAATAGAGAATTGTCATTTCCTCCCCATCTTCACCATTAATTATTCTGCAGGGATAACACTCGGCTGAACTCTAATTATGGCCGAAACATCAAGGAGCTAAACGTTCGTTGTGTGGGTCTCCGTAATTAGGAATGAATTTCAGCTGGCATCAAATAACAATGAAAATTGCACTGCAATCGGCCGTAGTTCGAACGAACACATCGACTGTTAACAATAGAGTGCAGGAGTTAAATAATTCAAATTAGGTGCTTTCTATTCAGATTGCACTCGCGACATTTCGCGCTCGTTCAGCTTTATGACAATAATCGCAATATGTTGCCAATTGATTGCAGCTCGTATCGCTTCCTCAACACTTGAGCGCCGATTAAGTGCTCCCGCGAATTGCACCTCATATGCATATCGCGATGAAACGTTCCGTCAAACATAAGACACTCCAATCGTTACGACCGCGACATGTTGCATGGCTGCATTCGCCGGAATGGGATGCATTTATGCAACATTTGGCCCCATCAAGATAAGAATTATCGGGACAACGGCTGCTGCAAATTTTGCATTAAGCTGATCGCTTCCCATTAGCTGCATCTTGTCCGTTGTCCAATGCAATCACGTGGAATTGAAGGTTGTGTAACTACACCGCAGGCGACTGGCTCCGGGATGTGTTACCTTAGGCTCCCAGGTTCCCTTGCATCCGTCAACGTCGAACAAGGCTTTTTGGAATTTCGAAATGCGACTACGTGAACAACCCGAGCCAAAAGCAAATTGCTAATGATAAGTTTTCAGCAAACAAATTAATTATCCTCGTAATGAGATGTGATAGCTGCCAGTCGGGAAAGAATGCAAGTTTTCGGCCTTCACCATAATGCATGCGTTTCGGGAATGCGTTTCATGTTCAAATCAGGCGCTAGAATGAGGGAATGCCGTAAGCATGCAGGTATCGCATTGGTACTCATGAGGAATTGAGACATTTTGCTGCCTACTCAAAGCATTGTCGGAATATTCTAATTTATTGGATCGCAGGGCTAAGGCGAGAACTTTATGTTATTTCCCGGCGAAAAGGATTACTGCATCCCACAGCTGTGGCTTGGTTGAAGCTCAAAACGATCGATGCTTCCCAGCTTCCCCCACGCAACACACGCGAAACACTGAATTCCCATCGCTCGTCATAATCTTCAACACAAGAAATCAATGCGAAATGCCAAGAAAGCATGAAATGAAAATCGTGATGGTAAATCTTCATAAAAATTAATTTACTGCCGCCGCAAAAGAAAGGAACCGGGATTTCAGGATGAGACTTTCATTCTCCCTTCCTGCTCACTTGAGCATCGCCTTCGTCCACGTTGGCGTCCACGTCTTGAGGTTTCCGATTTAATGGACCGTAAAATCGAAACATTTTGAGTTTTCTGGTTGTTTGCGTTCTAGAGAAGGCAATTATGAATCGCCAAGAAAAATACGCTTCAGATAAAAAGAAAATGAACAGGGAGACAAAATATTGTATATTAAATTCATTTCTCCGGTTCTTCTTCGACCCAATGTTCCGTTCAACGTCAAGAGGAAAGATGCAGATAATATTTTCATCATTTTTCCTCTTTCATTCAATGGTAAGGACAACCTGTTGATTGTTTTCAAGAAGTCTGCGTTTCAACAATTTGTGTAAACTGTGACAGGTCTTAGGATTCATTTTTATTCCTCTCTCTTTAAATTGAGACAGAAAGGACAGATTGCAAACTAAGGACATCAGTGGAATCATTTTTTTTTGTATTTGATTTCCTTGATAGTCAACAGTTTACGTAGAAAGTTTGTCTGTGGTACACCCTGAGTATGATAATATTGAGCTTGCCATTTTATTTGTTCAGCGTCATAAGGATTGAAATTTGAGATGGAAGTTCTTACAATTTTCATTTTTTAGGCTTTGGCTTAAGAGAGTTACTTTATTGCTACCTTATGAAAGAACTAGATAAAGGCTCCACTATTCTTTGAAGTGAAAAGGCTCCCATTAAATTAAAGCCAAATTAAAGCAAACATATCCTCATACAGCAATCATCTGCTCTGTTCAGGATATTGAAACACTGACGAACGTAAGGAAATTTATATAAAATGATAGTTGGGTGGGATCATCTCACGTGGCCCCCAATTTTCCACTGGAACATTGAATAAGAGAAAACTATCTCATAATTAAGTATTCAATACCAACAATTAAACACCGGAATAAATTTCAAAAAATTTCTGTGTTTTTAAGCATGAATTTCAATTACTTTCATTTCAAAAATAGATTCCGAACCAACCACCAGAGACTATTATGAAATTGTCAGGATTATTGGTCAAATCTCTTTTTTCGTTAAAGTACTAAAAACTACACATTATTCATTTGTTATCATATTTTTAATAAAATTTACAGTCAAAAGTGAAATATATTATTTACATATATGTTATATATACATACATATATACATACACGATAATTCTTATTCGCTTCCGGATTTTTTCAGCATTTTCTAGACGTGAAACACTTTAATCCCTCGCACCATACGGCTGACATCATCTGATAAAAAGGATGTTTTTTTAAGGTGTCAAGCTTTAAAATGAAATAAAATGCGGATAAATTGTTTTGATTTTTATGGAATTGGAACTATTGGAAAGATTTTTGCCATTTTGATTTGAATATGATTTCGGGCATGTAAGCGTCACAAATGGCGCGGAGGAAATTCAAACCAGAGGTTCAATTTTTGACTACTAACTATAATACTAACCAATAATTGGGGCCATATCTCACAAATAACTCGGCGAATATTGTCCTTCATATGGTCAAGCGTCTTGGGCGTGTAAGACGAGAGATTTGACATCACCTCACAAAAAATAGTCCAGCGGCGGTGTTAAATCCCAAGATCTTGCTGCTCAGTTGACAGTTCCAAATCGAGATCCAATAAGTTCATGATTGCACGAGCTGTATGGAATGTCACGCTATCCTGTTCAAACTCGAAGTCCCTTGCATCACAGCAAGTCTATTCCGGAACGACAGAGTTATTGATCATAGCTCTATAGCGGTCACCAGTGACTGTCGACCCAGCGACAACGATCCCACCGGCCTATAACACATTCCAACCAATGACTATCTCCGATTGTAGAGTAATTTGGAAAACAATCTGTGATTGCTCATCAGACCAAAAGCGGCAAGGGGTCTTTATCGACACTAAGCTCTAAAGCTTATGATTTCTTCATTACGCAGTGCATGACGTTTGAATGGATGCGTTTTGTCGGTGCGAGTAACTTTGGTGGGGGAACGATCCATGGCGAATCGAATTAAGTGTTCTTATGGATAAATATGTCAATCTGCCAGTATATCGTTATAAATTTCTTGGAGTTCGCGATGAGTGTCTCGAACAGAACCGTTTTTTTCGTAATAAGCCTGCACAATTTTCAGATGTTGCTTAATTGTCAACCTATTGATGATAAAATTGCAAACCAACCTAACCGTGAAACGGATCAAATCTGTCACACTATAAATAGCATTGAAATCTGTTGCCAACTTAAACTTGTATGCATCTAAAAAAAAAACACCATTTAGTATCGTTACGTGGTGGGTACGTGGTGGCCGAGGTTTAAAAAGACTCCATCGAGGTTTTCGCATTTACAATAAGTCTATAAGTTTGAAAAAAACACACCATTTAAGCCAGTTACTTTAGCGTTAGGAAAAAAAGTGAGATACATGAGAAGTGCTTTCAAAGAACAAAGACCAGTAATCGTTTACCTGGCTATAGTGGAATAACACTCCCAGGTGACTTGTGGCAAAATGAAGAAGCAAGATTGCAATTGCTAGTACTATTGCACAATACTATTGCTTGCTTTTTCTCAGGATCAGAAAGGCCATCATATGTCAATTGCAAATCACAATGCAGAGTGATCAGTAAAAATCCTTCATTAACTTCCACAGACGTGAGTTTCAAGCTTACAAGTCATCGAGAGACTGCTTTCGATCTTCGAAAAGACCTCACTTCAGAGTCTAAACTCTCTGTTCTTGAGGGCATGGGTGTATTCAGTTTTAACTGCACAAGATCTGTAAATCACAAACCCTGACGGTAGATATTGTCCAGAGAGGAGAATGACGACTGTCACACATTGCCACAAAATGGGATACGTTGCGGCAGGACCTATACAGGGAAACAAAAGAGCTGAGCCCGGAGAATCTTATCACTTGGATGTTTGGAGCGGGTGACAAATGGAACCATGTAGCACATTATGTTTGGGCAGTCCTGAAAAATAAAATGGACTAAAAGCTCTAGTAATCCCTCTTCCTCTCTCCCTTCTCGCTAAAGGAGTAATCACAGAGTTTGAAGGAGTCTGACGTCATGACAAAATGAGATCTGGTCTGAATTGGTATGTTAAACGCTTCCAAACTACGTTCTTAGGTTGACAGGGGAGTTGTTTAGTGGGAAGTCCGGAAATGGAATTACCTCTTAGCCAAAGAAAAACTCTCTATTCAAGTCCCACATGAACTAGACAGAATTTCCAAAGCATCTAAAAATTTTACTCATGAAAGCGAACCCTTTGGACCACTTGGTGAGTGAAGGTGTAAAGGGTATGGCAATATATCATATTATAACAAATCAAACACATTATTATCACATTCATACCCCCAAAACATATAAAGCTGGCTAAAGGAGGTCAGAAGGAGCTGTTAATCCTGGTTAAAGAGGGTGTGCTGCACTGTTGCTAAAGGTTAAAATATAATAAAACGGTCGATGTTGATCGTTATTGTTTGTTACGTCTTGATGGTTCAAATGCATAAATTTTACGTAAACGACCAACTATGGCACACAGAAAGGATCTGATTTTCCATGGCCATGCTATACCAAACGTTGAAAGAAACCTGTACAAAAAGTTCCTGAGTTGGGTTGAAAAATTGTACGTCAGCCTGAATATGTTCATGACATTGCAGAGCCTGCTTAACATTAGATCAGGTAGTAGCACACCTTTCGTTATGTGAATGAATGTGTCGTTTATAGGGACATCTAAACGGCAGTCAAAAATCCTTTACTTCCAAAATAGTTGAAACGAGCAAAGTTCATTGCATTGTTGATGACGTTTTAAATACGAAGAAAACGAACATTTTGTATTATTTTGCTTTAAAAAAAGACAAAACTTGCCCTTGCACCCAAGGACTTCGTATGATTAACAATATGTTAATGTAGACAATATTAGACAATATTGTGAACACTAGGCAGGAAGATTTCGTGTCTAGACTATAAGGAAATTCGACGAGAAAAGCAATAACTTTTTACTGTTAACTAAGGCATTTATAAGATATATGTAGATTTATAGATATAGATTCCAGAAATTATGTTTTTACCTTATAACTCCCTAAAACCGTACGATTACAACAATTCCTTTTATTTTTTCCCCCTACAAATAAAATTCTACTTTCCTGTTTATCCCGATATGATTTCCCAATTCACAATGTAATTTCTAGTTAAGTTTCCGTGTTTTATCATAATATTTCCGCACAGTTAACAGGAAGTTATGATTTCGTTATAACCATCCATATGCCCGGTTTTGCTTCAGGATATGCGCAACGGACAAGCATAAGTATAAGTATGTTTTTAGCTTGGATTATTTTTATTCCTGCGAGATATGATAAGAATGTGCCTGATATGTGCTCAGATACGTACGTACAAAGCATTTTTACGAGAAATTTTCCTGTCATGGGAATACCAAATGAAATCCCGTAAAGGGAATCTGCAAGGAAAAAGGAAACAAAGAGCATCCATTCCAATGTGACCACAAAAAATAATGACTTAAAAATGTTGTTTTTTTTCTGTGCTGATAAGCGCTCGGGCTTAAGCTGCATTGCGCGACCTCCGAACGCTTTTTCTCTGTAGGACTTAGCGAAAGGAAGGACTGGCAGGTTTGTGTGTTTGTGTGGACACAGGAAACCTTTTTTAAATATTGCCCAACTAACCCACCGTAAACTTTTATGTAGAACTCAACCATGTGTGTATATATCTACTACAATCATGTATGTCTGCATGAAAGTAAAGAAAAGTTAATCTAAAGTCCGCTTGCATTGGCGAAAACTCTAAAGAAGCAAGAGCAAGCAGGAAGCATTTAACTGTGGATTTTTGTTTTTCATTGGACATCCTTGACGTTCTTTCTGTTACTCTGTCTTTCTCTTTTGGAAATTTCAATTTCCTCTTATTTTATAGCCTTTAGGAATTTATGATATCTGCAACTTAAATAATTGCTCAGATTGTGAAAGGGACAATGCATTGAAAAAACGGCTCTTTTTCTCTTCTCTTTTGAAGAACGAGTTTGGGGTGCATTTCACAGTAACGATAAGTTTCGAAATCATGACTCTGTCTTACTGAAAAAAATTTTCGGAGCCAAAATTCACAATATTTTCAAATTTCCAACTCGAGACGTCACAATTTATTGAAAAGAATGAATCACCATTAATTTGCATAAAGGATCATTGTTAACTTAGGTGAAACTACGTGCAGCTTCTTTGTGACGATAAAAAATCCGAGTTAACTTTTGCTTTTCAATTTTTTTGTCAGTGGCTTAAGAAAACAGCTTCAAATTACATCAGTTCAACAGTTAAATGATTTAGTTTCTAAGCTAATTGAATAATATCTGCAAGCCCTTGGTCCTAGTTGGAAACATTACTAACTTTTGCTAATTTAATCAAAAAGGACGAATCACATTTCACCCAAAACACACAAAGTCTGCTACCCCTCATGAATTCAATTCTGAGTAATTAAAATCATTAACCATGAGGACTCACTACACCACAGCCTGTTCACATTTACTGAACTTTATAATTTTCAAGTGGTCCTTGCAAACACCTGAGTACTGGGCATTGAGTATTACTAGATTACTTTTCGTCTGGTTTCTTCTGGCGAGGTCGTATTAATTCAGGGATATTATTTCTTGTTGGGAAATTCATTTGAGACTTGGAACACTCTTTTGCTTTTTGAAATTGTTGCCGACTTGCCGTAAAAGTTTATTGGAAGATTTATCAAAGTATCAAAACTGGCATTTGTTAGTTCATTATCATAACGTTCACATCATGAAAATTTGAGACAGAAAATTTAGCATGACCTCAAAAAAAACAAATTGCCTGAAGGATTTCATGCGTTGTAAAGTAATTTAAATTTGTTCATTCTATTGGAGAGTATTCAGTGCCCAGTCAGATAGTTTTGGTGTCATTGAGGAATAGCATGCATATAAATGCATTATTTATTTGATATGATATGTGATACAATGATATAATATTAATAATTAACGATTCAATCAATGTAATGTTAGCTTATGCTGCGTGCAATTAGACGCGATAATATGAGCAAATGATTCTCTTTATGAGGAGAAAGTTGCGAAATTACAATCTTTTCATGAATAGATTGGTATGATAATCTGCTTACCCTCTTCTTCCTTGTAATTAAGCTTTCTGGAGAAGTTAATTTTGTTTTGTACCCTACCTTATTCTATGGGATCAAAGACTTACCACCTAATTCTTGACTTCGTAAACAAAATTTCATGTTCCTTTGATAAAAGTCTTTTGTGATTCATTATTCCCTTAATCTTTTTTACCTTTTTCGAAAGAATTAAATTTTCATGGGTGGATTTAGGAAATTTCTTTACATTGTACGTCACGAAAAATACAAATTAACAACGGAAGCCAAACGTTTATCAGCATTGCTATAAATTAGCGATTTTCTGATTCAATGAATCGCCATCACACTATTTTTGCTTCGTTCTTACTTGCGACATTTTTACAACCTTCAATTTAGTTTTCGCATTTGCATCAACCTGCGACCTGTTCATTACAAAAATGACGTTTCACGGGTCCAGTACGCTAATGTGATATATATTCCTTCAGGGAACTTGAGATTCCTGTAGATTTCTATAACAAGCCAAAGACTCGCTTTTTGAAAATAAGTTTACATTATTCCCTCGTAATTATTTGCTAAAGTTAGTTGATCCTTATAAACAGTTTTCACGCAATCCATAATATACTTCAAATTATCCTTGAAGAAAAGTAGATCAAGACAGATCAAGAGGGCTTTTAAGTTACAAATGTTCATTAAACCGAAATTTTATTACTGACTTTGGTTCTAAGCACAATCAAAAATATGATTTGAAAGGTTTTAGAGCAATATAAAAATGTTAAACTGGTTGCTAAGCGCGTAAGGCGAAAAGTGGCGAGAGCACAATTTTGAACTCTCAAGCCAATTTCATCCTCCTCGGCTCCAAACTCACTTCGAAACGTCTGTTTCTTTTTATATATGGATTATATACTACATACTATATATTATACATTTATTGTCTATAGTGAAATATGCAGAAACTTATTTTAGTTGTCAGGACACGATTAAACAAAATATTGAGGTAATCACCCTAAATTTTTATTAAGTTGAAGATATCATAACTGGCTATCGCAAGAACTAATATCATGATGATCAGAAATAAATTTTCCATTTTCCAGCCGATTTTCTGACCTCAAAAGATTATTTATTTTCAAATGGTCACCATTTTGTTATTTTTGACGTTAACTGGTATGCATGGTTTGTCACAAACTTGAGGTACTACAAGGAGCGTAACGTCATTTGTGGCATTGAGTTCACACTGATCGGTATAATGGAAGATCTAGTGACAAAGTATGGCCAGTTTGAACACTGAGAAAGGACAAGCCGGAAATCTGGCAAAGCTTCAGTAGGCCAACTGCAGTAGGAAGAGCTAACTTTTGTTAAAAAAAAGGCATGACTCTCGTTCTCCTTTCTCCCGAAAAGAACTGAAGTTTTTCTGTGCCTTTCAAGTTCACATAAGAGAGGAAGGGTTCAGGATATTGATGAAAATCCTGAAAGAAACCTAATTAACGTTAAGACAAGAAACGGCATTGACCAACATAGTTTTTAAATTTGAATATAAAAAAAAGATGGCATGGCTAGGAACGGTTTTAATCAGTAATTTGGCACCCGAGCCGACGAAAATGTTGCGGAAATTTGGGAGATAAAGGATGGTCTATTGAAGGAGTTGTAGAGCCGGCTAGAGTGACTAAGACAGGAGTTCAGTTAATCGAATCCTCACCGAGAATTCGCGGATAAAAGTATGTCTTCGCAATTCGTACCTCGACTGCTGACTTTTAAACAAAGAAAAGTGGCGTGTAAGTATGCTTTTTAAATATTTTTTCAATGTCATCTCAGTTGAGATGAAACGATCCGGTTGAAACAATCAAGCGGTGGCACAATCAAGCCAGTGGAAGACTTCAAGTTCGCCTCGCCCCAAAAAACCTCATCAAGTGACGTCAAAAAGATGCTGGCTTGTTGCTTTAGTGTGAGAAGAACCGTCCATACAGAGTTTCTGCGCCCGGCCAGACAGTGAACCAGTGGTATCCTGGCGACTGTTTTTTCAGCCGTATTAATGTCCCTGCACCCACAGACCAGTCTGTGCCAACAGGAGCGTTAAAATGGTTACAAAACGGACCTCTCTGTCAAATTTTTACTAAAACTGGCATGACTCACATGCCTCATCCCCTTACTCAACCTACCTTAGCTCTTGTCTACCATAAATAATAACTCTTTGCCGCTGACACATTTTTTCGACTCTTAACATAAATAAGCTCTTGTCTATCGATTTATCATATTGGAAGATATAAAAAGATAGAGATATAACAAGAAATCAAAAGCAAAACCGTTTGATTTTTCCTTAAAAATAATAAAGTATTCCCAGGGAAACAATTAAGCAACGTAAGTTAGTTTGAATTGAATTCAGGTTGCATTGAATTGGCTTCAGGTTTTCACATTTGCAATTGTTTTCTTAAATTTAATAACTATAGAATTGTTTTGTACACAAAATTAAAAAAGAAATATTTCAAACTAAATAAAGAACCAATGAAGAATGATGGCCCAAACCGCGTTCATAGTCGCAATTTTGACGCTTCTCTCGGCTCTCGCTGGTTGAAATTTCTTTTCAACTTAAGCACCAGGGAAAAATCGCGAAAAATTGCATTTGATATGCATAAATCTTTCAAGAACATAATGTTTGAACTTGAATTCGGTCCGCTTCGAGACCCTTTTGTTATATGTGCCAAGAAAGTAAATTGACCCAAATAGCGAATTCCCAAGAAAATGCTCATTACTAATTTAACTTCTTTTGTGCTAAGATTTTTTATGGTTACGCCAATTTATAGTACGTTTCGAATCAACTTAAATTCAGTATCGCAAAAGACATTCCCTTAAAATCCGTACTTCCGCTGAACAACAAACGTATACAAACGAAGTAGACAATCAACAATCAACACTGGCCGGAAAATTTTCCCATTGTCATCATTCAAATTATGATTTCTGCTTACAACTTAGAACTACAAACTCAAAAATTTAATATTAACGAATTTCGAATTGAATTCCAACTGCCCACCGCAGTGCCAACAAAATTAATTCTCATCGTCGTTCACGGCAAAACAAGCTCTGAAAATTTCACTTCGTCATTTGCGCTATTCATAAATATTTCAAGCAATTATAAACGAAAAGCCGAAATCTAAGAAAAAGATGGGAAAAGGAACTCCCCAGTCGTCTGCCAGTCAGCAAAAATTCAATGTAGTCAAGAATTGTAGAAATGAAACGTAAGAAATGGGCATTAAGTTAGTCGACGAAATTAATGAAGCGCCTTCATCTTCAACTGTCGAGGAAGTTCTCGTCGACGTTTCCCCCATCAACCGTAGGACACGCTTATCTTGCTCCACTACAGACAGATCCCATTCATTGAATGCGGGGTGACTTTTGAATATTCCAGGAAACTGAACGCCATATAGCGACGGGGATAGAAATGATTTGAATCCGCAATTATCATCCCCAAACTCATCAACCCGATTCGTAATTGCATTGGCTCCGCGCTGCAGACCCTAAAGGGAAAGGATGCTGCTCGTCATAACGACACTAGAGTGGGGTCCCTTCATTTTGGCGCGACATTGATCGATTCGATAGGTTTGATGTTCGGAAGATTGAATATGAATAGTCGCTTGTTCATGGTGCCCGCACCTGACGAATTGACCGACGAGGAGTCATAATTGGACAATGCCAGCGACGGGCCCAACAAAGTCTCCTGCTGAGCTGAACACATCTCAAAGATGTTATCTATGGCCATAAAAATTTGTTTTCTATAATTCATAGCCCGAGGATCTTCACACTTTCATGTTTGGATCCCGTGGATTTGGAGCCAACACTTCAACACATTCCTCAGTATTACTGACTTGGGTTGCCAGATTGCCAGATGCGAAGAGGCGTCTAAAGAAGAAATTTTATTATTAATTAAACCCTAATCAGAAAATCATTGATGAATGTTTCAATAGTATGTCGCTGATAAATACGTGTTGATAATGAATCCTATTAAGGAACTATTTACTCAGCTGTGTAAAACAATTTTCTTCACCCTTACTAACTTCTCACCCTTCTTCTAATATTGTCAACTTTATTTTCGTGATATTCACCTTTCGAAATCAACCGAAATGAGCGATCAATTTTAACCAATAAACTCAGCATTTAGTAATTCTTCATTACCTGATAGTCCACTTCTAAACAAACCACACACTGCGGTCACAATAACAGAAACCTCACTCATTATCACTTTGGGGACGAACCCGAGGTGTTACAAGAGAATTTCATGGAAAAAAGATATTTGGCTCGATGCCAACTGGTGTCCGAGTCCACTAATCTTTTAATCTCTATAAGAAAGTTATTCCTGCTGTGCCGGACAATCAACGGCGATAATAATCGTGGAACGTTTATGGAGATGATAGTAAATTAACGCCATTCCGATTCAATACTCTTGAATGTCCTTCTGGGAATGAATAATAATTTCGATGGAATGGTCAACATGACACTTATCTTGTGCGTGTTGCATATGGGAGATGTATAAAAGATATGACTTTATTGTGGCTTTGATAGTCTTAAAAGAGATAAAAACTCCGTTTTTGTTTATAGATCGATCAGGGAAAGTGGCATAAACATGTATTGAAGTATGCGATATCCTGATAAGATTAAATTCCATGCATTATGGACAGAATTAAAATTTGATTCTGACACTCAGGCGGAAAAAAAGTGATAGATTTTTTATGTTCATGTTTACAATAGCTATTAGCTTTCTATATCTACTTCGGAGGACCCATATATATTGCAAACAAGTGCGATTAATAAGGTTAATGTACTTTTATATTCAATTGAGCAGCTGATTAATATCCCTAAATAAAGTATGTTGAAATTCATACATGCAAGCAAGCATTTTTCATTGGAATTAAACTTCCTCATGCGTTTTCAACATTCCTATACGGGGGTCTTTAGATTCAGTTTTCTATTGGTAAGCTTTTTAGTATTAGTATCATTGATATGTTCCTATACTTGTGTTAAATACCGTCGTTGCCATGACCTACTACTTCCCCTTTTTACACCTGTATGATAATGGCGAGGCTGGTGTTGATTAACAAAGTGAAGGGAAACCCTGAGCTTCAATCCTCAAACCGCCTGTCGATTTAGTCGATAGACTCAAAGAAGACTCGCCGAGGCAATCCGAACCGCTGAAATTTCGTCCCCACACCAGTCCAGCTTCCGTTGTGAGAGACACATACCATACATGCCGTACACATACCACACATGATAATTTATACACCAAGTTTTGGAAGTGGAAGCTCACAACAAACTCTCAAGACGAATTGTCTTGCTCGTGACCTACGACGTGAGTAACGCTCTTAACTTCTGTAGATGGACAGATGTCAACAGTGCCCTCAATCATATTTGGAACCATGCTTCATTACAGGACCTAACATATGGAACGCCTCATAAGGTAAAAGCTTCTTCAGCCATGACTACCGGAAGAGGAGCGACTTATTGGCTACGCAGTCGACGTGGCGGCCTTGATCGGTGGTTGCACCGTCGTAAGTTTGCAATTAAAACAAGACGTTGTTATAAACCAAGTAGATGAGTGATTGATCAGCCATGTCTTCAGCCTATTCCTAAGACAAAACCGAAGTGCTTGTCCTCACAAATAAAAGGATCCCCGGGATTCTTCTTTTGCAAGAAGCAGGAACTACTGCAGTTAAGAACGAAGTCAATTGCTTGGACTAGATCATAGATTCTGAGGTAGGCTTCCTTGGATAAATGAGGTATTCGGCAAACAAGCTTCCAGCGGGGGTGGGAGCGATCAGCCGACTCACAGTTGGCTTCTTTATGAACAATATGGAGTCTATACACAGACCGAAGTCTGGCCTGACGTCCTCAACAAGCAATCTTACTGAGTAAATTTAATATAGGAACAGAGACAAGGAGACTACTGAAAACGTTTTATCGCACGTTTATTCAGAACAAGTGGTAATGGTCACTACGGGGGTGGCGCTTATCGCCTTCCCAACGGAAGAGTGAAAGAAGATCTGTCTTCGTTGGCATGCACAGGAGAGGAAGGCTTTTGCTCACGAGAAGGGGCAAAGGACTCTCGCTCTGACACAAAACAAATGGGAACATTAAACGCTGGAAAGTTGGATGGTGAGAGTCATTTCCGACGTGTGCAATGATTTTTTCGAGAGCACTGCTTCCGTGGAGCTTTGACAATTTGAAGCTTGGATAATCGAGCGATCGGTGAGAACTCACCATATCGTGAATGTGATGGTATTATCGTTTGACAAATGTAACTCTGTGAAAAGCTACGTTAGGTTGGTTCTCCTCAAGATCAAAAGCTTTTGGAAACCCTAGTTTAGACCGGGGAAAACGAGGTAGCTTTTGCAGTTAAAATAAATCCCTTCACTACTTCCAGCTGAAAAAAAGTTTTCTGTAACTAGCAAAGAAATAGAGTCTTACCCCAACGTACTTTTATTAAAAGTTCCAGGGTAGGCTCCCAAAGTGACCGAAAAATCGTTCAGTATTCTAGTGGCGTTCTGTAGCTGGGAATTACTCAGGGCGCAAATAGTCATAACCTCCAGAGCACAAAAATTGACTTTTGTTATCTAAATAAATTACTATCGCACAAAAATTTAAATTCTCGTATAATCCTGGTGAGAAAAGTTTGTTAAAATGAAGTTATGAGCAGAAACTCGAATAAGCGCTTGCAAATTATACACCAGTTTAAAGTATATGCACACGAGCTGATGCAACCAACTTAGTTATTATCCAGGGGGCTACACTTTCGTTTTGGAAATTAAATTTTTCTTTTTTTATCTGTATATATTGATTAACTACCAATATGTTAACAGAAATCTTCACAGGGACATTTTTTATTGTGATTTACACTCTTTCAGTCATAATTTTAAACGCATAAGTTGCCCTGGAGATGGCTTACTTGTAGCTAGTGTTGCCTCTTTTGCTTCACTAGTGGCTTCAGAGCTGATGATGTCTAGATAAAGAAGTTTGATTGGCATTTTACCCAGTCTATCAATTGCTGCAGTGGTTTGAAAGTAACCCTAGTGTGATTCCTTCAGAATCTCAGAATATCCAAAGTATTCTTACTGTGATTTGTCAAAGAACTTAGTGGCTCTGTTTTGTATGTATTTGTCATTAGTCGTAGTCCTTCATGTATGTTATTGTTTGTGATATTTCAAGGACATTTTGAGATTCTCCTTAAAACGAGGCCCCAATACGTCTGAAACGATTTTTTGTGGATGTTCAGTTAGTGTTGGCGTACAGGAGCGTCGGAGATACAAATAGGAATGAGAAGCTTGTATTTTTATATGAACATTTTTCACTTTAAGTGAATCTGTTCGTCTTGTATTGTTAGAATTTGTGATATTTAGTTGCTCTTTCGTGTATTGAAAGTATACTTTAGAGTATATTCGCGTAATTTAAGTCACTTTTCCAAGCGTTGCGATATCTCTGCTGCCTGCTTACTATCTTCTTGGCATTGATCTTAATCAAAATGTTCTTTTGGGCCTTGTAATTCAAAGCTTTTGCGACTCGAGGACTTCTTGGGCTAAGCACTTTACACAACTGCTAATACTTCTTGATTATTTTCATTATCCGCAATAATTAAATTCACAACTTCTACTTACAAAACATGAAACTGGATTTCTATATCTTCAGAAATACTTGATATTGGATTTCTATCTGTTTATTTTCCATCTATATTTACTTCACAATTTTTCATCTATTATTCTCAACACTTCATTCGCAATTTATATCCTCAATACTTAAGTCACAATTTCTAGCCTTCTTATAGCGATATGTTCACAACAAACAAGTGAATCATATCAATCGAAAATTTTTTCCCAAAAGCGTTCCGACACTTTTTGTTTCTGATGTTTTTTTACTGAGACTTTTTTTGATTTTTTGTTTTCGTTTGTTACTAATATAATTTAACTAAATATTACTTAATACCGAAATCTAATTATAAATGTTTTTATTTTAATTTTATTCTTAGTTCTATTTTATTTATTTATTTGTAGATTTTTTTTTTGTTTTTATGTTGCCTACACATCGGAATACGTAACAGGGCTTAAATTACTTACAGGACATAATGAAGACGGCAATGAAAAAAAATTATTGACGGTGAGCTTGGTTGCTGTGTCATGTGTAATGATCGTCACGGTGGTCAGCACACTAACCACCAAATTCACCATAAGACTCGGTAAATTAATGTTGTTACATTTTCAATGTTATATGCCTCTAGTAAAGATCAGAAAAACATCTTGAAAGCGTTGCACACCTAAAAGTGAGGCTGATGAACTTAACTTTTTCTGCTCCTTCAACTCATTATATTGACTTTGTGAATATTCTCCAATCTTCTTCCAATCCGGGATAAAATATTTTATCCACAAATTGTTTAACATTCTAACATCGGGCAGGTCTTAGAATTTTTATGAATGATCGGGCGGAAGAATAAGGATAGAAGTTTGGGCCAGTAAATGATGAGTTTTAGGAGGCAAGTCGCTGCTGCGGTTTCATTAAAAGAAAAAATTAGTCCCTGCACCATAATATTTGTCATTGTTGGGTTAAATAAGGTCCTTAATACACTCAGTTCTTCAATACAACATGTCTGCTTATTAAGGGATGATGCGTGCTATCAACTGAATTATAATTTGTAATCGTTGTGGTGCTGCTACCCTTCTCGGACTTTTGCCTCTCTTATGTGATGCCCCGAACGGTCTATCGGAATCGGTCTATCGACTGCGTCCTCCACTCAGAAAATCTGATAAGTCATTTGTTTTTCGGGTCCATCGAGTCCAGCAAGTTCTTTCTTAGTTTCCTGATTGATTTTTTCTTTCAATCTTGTTCGTGTTTATATATATTTCACTATCCATGCCTCTGCTTCACATCGCCATCTGATTGAAATTTCTTATCTTTATCTTTCAGTTTTAATCTTCTGGCCTTAAGACCATATGAAAAAATGTCTTATATTCTCTTCTAGTTAATTTAGCCAATTCATTGCTGCCACCAAGGTTTTCATACTAGAGAAATATTACGCCAGGGTAGAAAATACCGGTAATGTTTGTTACTTTCCTTTGACGGTTCAATATGAAATTCGGCCACCAGTTGCCGAGGACAATGAAAAGGTTTTCATATTATCTGAAATTTGGTTCAATTTATAGCAAAGTATGCTTCTTGACTTTGTTAGAACTTTTCTCAGTACATATTCTAGCATTTGAGGCCGCTCATCTCCCTCCTTCAGACTAATCCTTGAGTGAAAGACATCAGTCAGCTGATTGTATGTTACATTAATGATGGTCAGATGGACTAATTTTGCTGAAATGCTAAAATTAAGCATAGTTGGGTACAATATGTTCCTATCGATAATGTCATATGCTTGTTAATAGTCCACGAAAATTTTATAGACATCATCATACAGGATTTGGTTGACCGAGAATATTTGATTAGTGTTCGAACTTTTACCTAGTAAAGCAAAAGGACAATCCAAAAAGAACAATCCAAAAAGAACAATCCAAAAAGAGTTTATCACAACACAGTTTAAAAAACGAATTTGTCAGCTTCAGTTTAACAAAGATAATGACAGATGCCATATTATGGTTGGGAAGTATCACCGCCACCTAGCGAGTTACATCTATTTTACATCCATACCGTTCTCTTTAAAAGGTAAATAAGTGCGTACTTCACATAGTAAAGTAGTTAGATAAGTAACCCTCCGTAAAGATATTGCCATTGATATTTGAGTTTGTATTTCTGGTACCGTACGACAAGCCCACAGAACTGAGATAGGTACCTATGGGAGAGTTATATATGTAAGGGCTAGTTCTGGTCAAATTCCTTTTGGTGTTCCCCATTTTGGTCGGGAAATAAGATAATATAAGCTGTCCCAAGGCCCAAACTCTGAAATGAACTGTTGTGTGACAGCAAATAGTCTTTATTTGGTCAACTTGGTCCCGGAATCAGCCAAGACTAGCTTCAAAGCTTCAAAGGCCAAGGTTTGTAGTGAATTCTTGTCCACCTTTTGAGAAGCCCGATGTTTCCATTACTAATTCTATAATGTTATCCTTCACGATTCAGTTTCACCCCTTTAAGTTTTGTTAAAAAATTCCGCTTCTGGTCAACAGTGACTGAATTTTTTTTTTGAAAATAAGTTTCATTGTCGCCTAAGGTCACATCATACTGTCAGTAATATCGGGCAAGTTATGCTTTCTTTATTGGTTGTATGAGTTTTGGCTGGTTCAAATTTGTCTCGCTTGGTGTACATCATTATATATACTGGGTTTTCTCCTTAGATACCATGTGAAGTAAAGGGATAAATTAAGTCCTTGCGTAAGGAATATTGGTTAAGGAGTATTGTATTATTAATCGTGATGTTGTTGATATATCTTGAGTTTGGTGTATGGGTCTTCATGTTTTGTTTTTATTAGTAGGAAAAGACTGAAAACTCTGATTAGTAATGAGCTGCATACTGAAGCGAATTTGTCGCCATTTACTCGTTCAAAGGTGCAAAGGTTTAAAGGTGCGTTAAGTCTGTGTTTTTTGAATTTCTGGTCAATCCAATATTTCCACATATGTCTTTTCTCTCCTTGGTTTGCGTGGCGTAGGGCTACTGCCTAGTTTTATTTTTTGTTCGTTTACAATGTTGCTGCTGGTCGCAAACGCAGTTTGTAGATTGTATTTATGGAAAAAATTTGACAATTTGCATTCGACTGCATTATCTTACCTCATCCATGCAACATGGGACCGGCCTGGATATTATAAGTCAGTAGAATATATCTCGGTGGCATTAACATTTTATTTCTGCTTTCATGAATTTGGGTGATTATTTCTGCGAATTAAATAAAAATTCATTTGAATTATTAATATGAAAATATTTAAAAAAAAGATGGCAGACATTTCAGAATAAGCTAATGATGGGTACAAGTAGACGAAACGCGTCCTCAGAAAAAACAAACAGTCCAAGCGGCCATAATAAGCACTATAAGTTATGATTGCGTGTATACATTTGTGAAGAACGATTGTTGAATGCGTTATCAAAAAATTGTTTGGAATTTTTGGACTTTAAACTATCAGTCAATTATCTCACAGTGATGCTTCCTAGATCATCTTGTGACATATTATCTAGTTTTCCTTGGTTAATCTCAAGTTGAAACAATGTTCTGACTCTGTATAGTCTTGTCTTCTCTTTTCTCTCACTCTTTTCAGCCTTATTTGACGTGCCCTACAGGCTCATCTTGTCTTAAATAGTATCTACCTTTGAATTCGATCAGGCTTTCATTGACTTTCAGCTATTTTCTGTTATATTCTGGAAGTGGAATATTCCGGAAGTTCCGGAAAACAAATTCATAACAACGAGTCAATTATAGTACCAACCATTCTTTTGGGAAGTTTAGGGTATGATTTGAGGAGAGAAACGTCAAATCAGGGTGAATGACCACAGATAGTCAAAATAAGGATTGTTTTCACAGTCATTGCTAAATTAACTTTTAACTTGTACGTTTTTATTAACGTTTAACGCTTTTATTGACGAAGATGTAAAAAAACGTATACACTTATTTTCTTTGGCGTTGCAGACGTGAAATTAGTGTGGATTGACTACTTTTCTAGAAGAAAATGTTACTTTTCAGGCTTGACGAAGCCTGAAAATGTTGAGAACAAAAGTTCCTTTTAAACATCCTTTGTAGCATTTTGTTGCAAACCACACTTAATTTTTTATAACAATCTTCAACATTATCAAAAGGAAAATAAATTACGATATCCATCACCAAATCATTTGTCATGATATGCCCACATTTGAGGCATTAGTACATTCCTGGATCCGTCGTCCGCGAGTCGAAACAAAAGAAACATCATTCACTCTAATTTCCATTCAAACCGTTTATATGCTCTTATGAAGTTATTGGATCGTAAATTTCTAACAATATCCTCCGCTTATGAATTATCCATTTGACCTAGAAACCATATCATATGCTCTGCCCGTGTGTTGTCGGCATTCAGTGCTTCCTACTCCTACAAGCTTATATATGATCTCATAAAACGAAATCACTCAGCATGCCAATGTTAACTTGAATCAAAAGCAATTTTATGCAATAAATAAGAAAAACCAGGGAAAGATGAAAATAACATTATACGGAAACCGAAAACTTAAGAACTCAATAGAGAGGGCTCCATAACTTCTTTGAGCGTAGGTAAGTACCGTCCTCGAGCTCCAAGAACCAGAGTATAACTTAACGGCATGACAGGATGAGATAGAATGGATACATATGTATGATACGTGTATGAGCCTGGAGCGGTTCCGCTATCATAAATATAAGCATTGGAGTTTCGGCACGAATGTCACAACAGCGAGTCCAACTATTTGTCAAGTTCCTGCATTCGACATAAAGTTTAATTCAAGTCGAATCAGTAATATGTGGTGAGTACGGTTAAGACTTTTCTCTTGAATCCTGTAAGGTTTGTCTATGTAGTGGCGATTGCTTATTCAAAAATGTTTCAGATAAGTTTTATTGTAATCGTTTCATAACCGTTTGATTTGTCTACTGAGTTTTATATATGTTTGTTGATTTTGGAAACCAGATCGTTTTGGGCTTAGATGTCTCATTATTTGCAGTAAATCCTTGAGTATCTGATTGCAATGTAGCATGCTTATCTTCTGGGAAATTAAAAGGAAAGTGAAACGGAAGATGACAAGGCATGGGAGTGAATAAAAAATTCAAAACGCGAAGAATACCACCCCCATGCCGTAAAATTTAGTAAATTTACCATAATTTTTATTTATTTAATTTTAATTGTATTAAGGCCATAAATCCCTTTAGGATTTTCAAAAAATCGATTTTTGCTTTACATATTTCGAAAGTATAATACCCAGAGAATATACCGACCAAGGAAAACTCCGATAAAATCAATATTTGCAAAGTTATCGCATATAGTGCCGAGCGGAGCGACAGCTTGCGGTCAGATAAATAGCGAGTTCGGCACTTGCACTGTTTGAGGCAGAGCAACTCTTGCTTTACTCCATTTGCTTTACTTTCCGAGCAACCTTTGCTTTTTGATTCACCTTTTTTTTTGACTAGGCAAATGTTTCGGGAAAGTTTAAACGGGTGAAATTATCACTACAATTAATAGTTTCCACATTTTGAAACTTTAAACATGAATATCTCGAAACTACTTTTTTAAAAACTGCTCGTGGTGTACCTCAATAAGTTATCACCCGATTTCGAAGAAATTTTGGGAGATTACTCACAGTAATACTATTGGAAGGATGTACCTAAATTTTGAAAGGTAGCGTGTAAATTAATTATTTTTCTGGGGTCCTATATGTCGAAAAAATGGTCGAAAATTTGAGCTTTGGAGTGAAAAGGTTCCCAAATTTTCGATTTTGCACTTTTTCTTAATTTTTTAGGTATATGCTTCCCCTTAATGTGTCAGTAAACGAATGACATTTGGTAAATCTTTTTCAGATCAACAGCAAACGGGGCACAACTGCAGCACTTTTCGATGGCACGGAAAACAAGCATCTGAAAACCCTGAACAACGCAGCCATTTTTTTCGTAATCTGAAAAAGAGTGTCACAAACTTGAATATCAATTTTTAACGCTTCTTAAGGGATTTCTGGCCCTAATTAACTTAAACCGAAATTCCAGCTCGACAGCCATATGCAAACTTAAAAACACAACTGCGTCCGGTTCCGTGCACCTAGCAAGCCCTATTTGCAAAAAAAACATCCTTTTTTGTAAAGTATGCACAAACGCCATTGTTTTGACGAGTAGTTTCGGAAAAGATCCCAGTCTTCAAAGCTTCGATTTTTAATGCGTGTATGTCTGCGGTCTAATCCAAGTCTAAGAGTCTTGGCAAGTGCATTTCCAAGTATGTTTTGAACACGACAAATTTCTATAATTTCTATGTAACCTTGAAACACCTTATTTTTTTTTTGAATTCAAAAAAAACCTTTTCAGAAAATGCAAAATGAGTTAAAATTTGAACCTCAAGGACCAGATTTCAGTGACCAAATTCAGGAACTGATCACTGAAAATTATACTGACGGCAATGAAAGTGTAGGTGAAAATTAATACGTTATCCCAAATTTGATCGTACCAAATGAAAAGTTAGAATTGAGATCTGCTGGAGAAGAAAACGATGAATAAATTGTTAATATAATTTAAGATTGATGATAATGTAATAGAAAAAAAAGAAGAAGAGAAGGAAATGAAGTACCCATTTACAATGTCGAACGGACGAAAACGGCTGAAGCTGGTATTGTAAGCTCATGGATCAATTGCTTACCACCATAAATTTGCAATCACTAACTAGGCACATAACACTGGAGGGATTTTTGGAAATTAACCTATGAAAAAGCAACCTTGGGGAGGTCTGCTCGAACTGACTAACATGGATACAATCCCATGCAATATTTAGAAACACTAATAGAAAACTACAGAAGTAGAAGCCAATTATATCGCTGCAAACAAGCTAAATTTTCGAACTTAAAATCAAGTGCAGAAAGGATATATTAGCTTGCTGCTAGCTGATATATTTAGCTTGCATCACCAAATAAAGATTGAAAGTCCTTCTGTTGAGCTGCAGATTTGATGACAATGAAACACAAAAGGAAAGGAAAGAATATCATAAGACACCTTCAATCTCTTCAGCACTTCATTTCAATCACAAAAAGTGTCTTTTCAGTTCAAACTGATGTAATGATTGGTTATATGTCGGTTCTAGGAAAGATATCAGAGATATTTTTTCTAAGAAGTCCCTAATCATTTTTTGGTACAGTACTTTTTTGTACAGCTTTATAAAATGTTTCCTGTACAGCTTCGGTGATAGGTTGACATAAGTCAGTTTTATTCCCTAGCTAAGCTAGGTACATGATAGATCTCATATATTCACTTGACCATAAAGTAAATTCAGACCCTGTCAAGAATAAGCGGAACACCAATTAACTACAACTTGACCAATTGTGATGTTATTTTCCTTTTGGGGCGCAACAGTTCACTACAGAGCTCGGGCCTTGAGACAAATGAGATTCGCCACACTTCAAGATCCCTTTTAAACTACAAATACACGAGAGGATGATGTGGTCACTAGCACCCTTCACTTTAACATTTTCCGCGAAGATGCCTATGAAAGCAAGCCCAGTCGTGAAAGTGTTGGTTTTGCAATGGATTGAAGTTCGAGTGTGTTGAACTCCAGCTATCTGATCAAAAAGATAGAATATTTTGTGAATTTTTTATTTAGAAAATCAATTTTCGCCATAACAAACACATTCTCGGACCAGCGAACGACAAACGTGAAACACAAGAAAAATCAGCCATTTATCGTATCGGATGTTTTACTTGCAAAGAAGTGAACATAGGACAAACGAGGAGACTCATTGGCACAAGAATAAAGGAGCATCTAGGCGAAGCAGCAACAGCAACAAAGAAGGGAAGAACTTTAAGCTTTAAGTCGACTGCAGCGGTACATATCATCACGAAAGGACATGAGATAACAATGCGGGATGCAACAATTATCACGGGAACAAGATACTCGTGAATTGGATGTCATTGAAAGCCTCACCATAAGGCCGGAAAAGACGAAACTGATCAACCAGAATGGAGGAAACTGTCAAACATGGTTTTTCTAACCCATTAGATAATATTCTTTTGAAATATTGTTTAAAAATCTAAGACTTTTGTAATTTTGTTTGTAGCTTTAGTAATTACCTTTGAAATCCTATTTTATTGCATCGATAAGCCGTTAAAGATTACGTTTCTTTAGACCTGTTAGTCCTTAAGCATAAATTTTAAAGAAAATTAATCAAGACAGTGAAGAACACCGAACGATTACTGTCGAAAATCGGTTCCGTTAATGAAAACTCACTGAATTAAAATGAAGCTTTCTATCTTTTGATTGGTGAAACGAAAACAATTACAAATATCCAGCCAGCTACACAAGTGTTGGCCTCTTCCTATATTTTATAAAATTCCAAGCATAGGTACAGATAACGCTTTCATCTTATTCATGGGACTCTGCATGAACTCACGTGGTGTAACGTGGACACCTGCCGTAATGGTTTAATTCTACGGTCTTCATGGACGGGGTTGAAACAATGTGTCAACCACCACCCCTAAGATCTGAAAAAAGTTTCAGTCCTAGGTCCCAATTTATTCAAAGCTACCTGGATTCCGAAATAAAAATGGTGAATGCTCTCCACCACTCTCGAGCCTTCGAAACCACAACCACCACGTTTCAGCCAAGGATAGGCTCCTCATCGTGTGGGGGGCTCACAGTAGCCTGTCATTGTGGGACTCTGCAGTTATACTGCGCCGATGAGACCTCATCAAGCCATTGAGTTATGACTCTATAGTCTCTTACTTCGGAAAACAATATCCGATAAGCCGCCCCAAGGAATGAAGTCGGAATAGGAAACGAATAACGAAAGCCATAACCGTATGATCGGAAAACCTTTGCTACCACGATTCCAGGATTTTTGGGGAAAATAAAAAGTGCTTTTTTAACTGGAATGTATCACGTCATACGCAGTCAGGTTTATAATGCACAAACAAGGTAATTCTCAAACAAATCAATAAACTGTTTGTTCATTACTTCCGCTGCAAATCCGTTCCTTGGATATATTTTCTAAGTTCTTTAAGCCTAGAGCTTACTATAAGAAACCATTGTCCAAATCAGGATATTCCATTGATTATTTGCCGTGGAGTCGCTTCACATTGGACCAAGAATCACAGAGGCAAATCAAAGTGAACCATTCGTCAGTGTGTGCATGCCGATTTGTATATACCTTGGTTGTGTTAACTTTGCTGTGTGTCCTGAAAATGAAAATGCATTTGCTCCAGGATATTAATGAAGTATGTAGGATTGTTCCAAGAAGTGAACACACCGCGTAAAGAGTGGTGTCCAATCCAAAGAATACATATCAAAAGTTTCAGTAACCCAATGAAACAGAAAAACATCATGCCGTTGATATGAGGCTTGATACGTTTGGAACCAATCTCGAATACCTTAACACCGGAAAAGTAATTTTTTCATACACTTTTCAGAAAGCTAGCCATCGTAATCCCTCCGCCCACATATGTCTTTGGCTATACAAGCTCTCTATCTTGTAAAGCTCGATTGATTTGCCACAATGGATATTCGTATCTCTTTCTCCGTGATGTCTCTATAAAAATTTGAGTGCATTCTATTAGGTAAATGTTGAAAAGAAGTTTAGCAGTAAAAATTAAAATGAAACGGAAATTTTTGTGCGATTTTCCTTGATGAACTCAATTACTAACTATTTTCGTGATACTGTATCGTCCTGAGCATTTTCATCAGTTCAACCAATGGTTGAATGGTGATGATGAACTCAAACGTCCCTGGTCTTTGGCTGGGACTTATCCTGTTGGAGGGAAATATGTAGAAATTCAAATGAAAGCAGTTTTACAGAAATTTTGAACGTTTAAATGATGCCTATAAGATAACCCGTATAAACCAAATCGTCAATTTAGGTTATTTGAGATGGGCAATTTAATGGAACTTTTTAGTACAGAAGAGGTTTCACCAACATTTGTATTATCAGTAGACCATTTTTTGATCATTTTTAACTTAGTTTTTTTGTGGTAGGTAGGTGAAGGGTGTTCACGCCCTGAGTGTGGGGCTCCCAGACGCACAATGCTTCTGGACTACCCACTTAACACCTCCTGTCAAACTGAGAACCTAGCCTTCGGATTATCGGAATCTCTTCTCCAATGGGAAGGAAGAGAGAGAGAGGAGGTGCTAGAAAAGAGATCCCTTCATCTCCGTTGCCTCCGTGCGCTTCAATAAAGATTTATTCAGTATCAGCACTGCCTGAGCATATTGTGCCACTCGATTCCAATTGTCAACCGTTTTCAGCATTTCTCCGACCATAGTTTCCGGACAAAGCTGTCCGCTTTCGCTGAAGAGATCCCCTCGCTGCTGGTCCCATTTTTTACAGTAGAAGAATGTTTGACAGGCGTCATCCAACTCTCCTGCACGAAACACACAGCTAGGAGACCATGCTCTGTCAATTTTGTGCAGGTAGGATTGAAAACAACCGTGGCCGGTTAAGAGCTGGGTCAAATAGAAATCGGTCTCACCATGCAATCGATTGAGCCAAGGCCGCAGGTCAGGGTTCAGACGTGCAGTCCAGCTTCCCCCTGTGTCATACTCCCAGGACTGTTGAAAATCACTGAGAGAGCCACGTCTCCCTTCCCTGTAGACCTCTTCTCCTTGGTCTTCGCATCTGCGCAGGTAAATACTTTTGTGCTGTCTCGCAAGGAGGGCGATGGGTATCACCCCGGCGATTACTAGCTCTGCCGCGCTGGAGACCGTTCGATATGCGTTCTCTGCGACTGCGCCAACCGCTTCCGGTGTGATTCCTTGTTGAGAGCCCACAGCTTCGAATCGTTTAGTAGAAGCGACTGTACAACGCTCATTAGGAGTCATCTGCTTGATGTCATGGACCCCCTTTGTTCGCCATTAATCGTGTTAGTGCCGTCACACGCGTTGCAGCCTAGTCAACTGTTGCCCTGATTTGTCTGGAAAAACTCATCTTCGAGTCTATCAGGACGCCCAGGTACTTTACTGCTGATTTCGATTCAACCAGCTCATCCTCAACACTGATAGGCCTTACTCTGGGAATTCTCTTCTTTGTCAGGATGGCCAGTTCAGTTTTCCGGTCATCCAGTCCATTACCCCCCGTATTTACATCTTGAGTCCGAGTTGCGCATGGTCTACTGTGCATCCAGTGACTAGTGTCACGACATCGTCCACATAGCCGATCAAGCGTGACTCATCCGGCACATCAAGTCGAAACAGTCTATCGTAGGAAATTTTGCACATGTTTGGGTCAGAATAGAGCCCTGAGCGACCCCTGAAGTAAGAATCGTAGTTCGCCTACCTTCCTTCGAGTCGTAGAGAAGGCTGCGGTCTGAGAATGTGCGGCTGAGAATCTGCATCAGGTATACTGATACTGGAAAACGCTTTTCTAGCACTTCCAGAATATCCACCCATCTAGTGCAGTATAATGCATTTTAGACATCCATAGTAACCAGCAGGACGACCCGTTGCGTGCAAATACTGTATGACACCGCACATTGGACCACGTTCACTACTTCTCCAATTGCATCGATGGTGGAGCGGCCTGCTCTGAAGCCATACTCCCGTGGAGATAGGTCCGCGGCAGCACGAATCTCGTCAGCGAGTCTTCCCCTGATAAGTTTTTCAAAAACTTTTCCGGCCATGTCAAGCATTTACAATGAGCGGTATGCAGCTGGCGACTCGGGATCCCCTTTTCCCGTAGTAATGAGCACAAGTTTCTCAGGCATGCGCTGAACATGCGGAGGAGCAGGCCAGAGGAAAAGTAGATGACCATTTGTAGCACCTCAGCTGGAATCCCATCTGGTCCTGGAGCTTTTTTGGCCTTCATAGACAAGACTGCTTTCTCCAACTCCATCTTCGTAAAAATTTTTGGTGTTTCATAGTTTCCTTTTGTGTTTCATAGTGAATGGCTTCAACGATGGCTGTATGGAAAGGGAAGAGATCCCGCACAATTTCGTCCCTCTTTTCTGCCTCGTATGAGTGAGGCGACCTTTGGACACCGAGCTTCGGCATCATTATTTTGTAGCCCAGGCCCCATGGGTCCCTGTTCACGTCGCCCACCAGGTTTTGCGAGCGGTTGGCCTTGCTGCTGTTAATAAGTCTACGGAGGCATTTTCTAGATGACTTGTAAGCAGCTAATGGGATACATACCTCTTCCCAGGTCGTAGTTTGTGAAACTCCCTTCGTTTTTCGACAATTTCAGGTGACCACCAGTATACTGGGGGCTTGCTGTGCCGGCGTCTTCGTAGGGATATTGAAGACCTGCAGGTGGATGTAATGATTCTCATAGTTGAGTGAACAACATCTCTTGCGGCAGGTTCTACGTTCTCCAGCGTTGCTTCCAACAGCGGTGATCGTGCCATAAACACTTGAACACACTTCTCAGTATCCGCTTTCTCAGTATTCCACCGGAGCGCAGAAGAACAAGCGTCTGGTCTTCGCGGAAGCACCGTGATGGATCTCCAGAACTGTGCACTGGTGATCGCTAGCCGAGTAATCCGCTAGTACTCTCCAATTTTTAACTGATTGTGCTAGGCCCTCCGAAGTGAATGTCACATCAGGTATGGTTCCAACGCAACCCCATCGACGGGAACTAGGGGTGTGGCCTGTGTTCAGTACGACGAGCCCAGTTCGTGCTGCCATGTTCAAGATCCGTTTGCCCCGAGCATCTGATTGAGGCATACCCTAATCGATTCCTCTTGCGTTGAAGTCACATGGCCCTCAATACTCAAAACAGCGCCCTCGAAAGCATTGAGCTTTAGTTAAAAGAACGACAACGATTCGTTCGGAGTTAGGTATATACTCAAGAGTGTAGTTCCCGAACACCAAACCCCAACGAAACCATCCCCTCGCCCTCGACCCTGCACGTGGTGGTTAGTGCTGTTCCGAACCCAGATGGTGGCTGTACCGGATTCGTCAGGATACCCGCTTAGCAGTAGTAAGTCAGCTTGGCTGTCTCTCGAAAACTGTTCGAGTAGGTCCTGGGCGTTGATGATGCTTCGATGCAGATTGATTTGAAGGATACGAATCATTACAGAAGCGCGTTTAGCCTTGGTTAAGGCTTCTTGGAAGATCCGACACTTCCCTGTGCCTGGAATATGTTTCAAATCATCTGATCTCGGGTCATACTCCTGGCAAAGAACACAGTGTGACTCGTCTGTGCATTTCTTCTTTTTATGTCCTGTCTTGCCGCAATTGGAGCACAAAGAGCTTCGATCAGCTCCATTACATGCCTGCGCGGTATGACCGTATCCAAGACACTTTTGATGCCTTTAAGGAAACATTCGCGTTCGCACTACTTAATATTGGTAAAATGTTGGCCATTACGTTCTCTGTGATATGAATTACCAAAATTAAAGCTCATTAACCGAGGATCCACCACAGAAAAATTGAAAAGCAAATAGTCGTTTTCAATAGTTTTCAACGCAGTTTTAAAATCAATATTTTCAAGAAGCCAATACAATGTGCAAGTTTTCGGAGCACCCGCAATTTTAATGCCTACAAATAAAAGCCCATTTTCCTACTTACAAACACAAAGGACATTGTTGTACAATTAAAACGTAATTATACGGGTATTAAACACAAAGAACGACCAATAAAGTGAGGACGACATGCAATTACATGTTATTCACTATGTAGCACACACGTTTCGAATGTAACCTACTCAATCCTACAAGAAAATAAAGTAGGTTTTTTGGTAAACCATTTACTCGGCCGAGCATATTGAGGCTTAGTGGAATTAATCAGAAGGCAAGTTCCGACTGCCAGGATACTTACTTCGTCCATTAGATTGGCAAGAAACGAGTGGCAAATAGCGAATAGCATCACTCCACTTCGGCGGACGACATCATAAAATAACCGCATAAAAAAGCCATTTCTGTATCATTTGTGTGGGCATAAAATTTTGCCATTTCCTCGAAGCTTAATTATGTTCAAGGAGACCATTAAGAGATGTTCACTTTATCACTCTACTGGTTTCCATTTTATATGGTGCTAAGAATAAAGGTGCCGGGCATGTAAGAACTTCATGTTATTTTTTGGTGGATGCTTTCTGCAGCAGCTACCACGACTCTTAGACGTGGGGACTAGCTCGATGACGAAGAATAAGAAATTTTACTTTTAATTCAAATCTTTTCTTTCGTTTTGAATCAGTGAACCGCCCAAGGCTCTCGAATTATAGACATAAAATTCATCTTCCAAAGTGCGTGAGCACGTTGTCGTTGAGCAAACATTTTGAGCAGGAGATTTCTTATGTGATATTCCTGTAATGAAGGTGCGTTAAACTTGATGCGATAAAGTTTAATGAAACTTTAATTTCCAGCTTAAGATAATGATATTCAGCTTCACCATTTAGTGGAATGGAAGAGGTGCACAGGCTACCGCCAACACCTACAGCCACTTTATGAAATCGCTACTAAAATGCCCTCAGAACACTTTCTTTCGCTTCCTTAATCAAGAAATGCTCACTAGCGGCTGTAAATTTCATTTGTAATGACAATTATGTAATTCCGGGCCCCGTATAATAGGCACTGTGGATGTCACATAATGGTATTTTAATATACTTAAGCGCTAAAAAGAAACAGGACTAACGGCGAAATAACACAAATTGCCATAAGGTGGGTTAAAGTGTTTTGTTCCGAATCATGATCATCTTGGACCATTAACTCTGTACTTGGTTTTAATGAGATATGCCTGTGAATCTTGGAGACATAGTAATAAAATGTTTATTGTCGTGGAAGTCCTTCATCAAATCAAACATTTTTCCAAGATTTTCGTTAATGCAACCGAATAAAAGTTTTAGGTTGAAGTCACTCTATTATCATTGCGTTGATAAGAAAACATTTGAAGCGCAAAGATGGCTTTTTAATGGGGAGATTCTTCCAAGTAACGTCCGTTTGAATGAATTATACCACAGCAGTATTTTTGAACAAATGACGGATTAAATTTTAGATTACGGTAGCATTGGATGTTCAAATATAACATTTCGGTAGTTACTACATATTTGACCGTAAGGCATATCCTTGACGAATATTCATCCTATTTTTCTGTTGTCTTTTGTAGAAAATATTAATCTAGGACCGACTGTTCCACCACTATCTATCGGTTCATTTCACTTACACTGAAATGTACAAGCACATCCCATCCAACAAAGCATCCTTTTACCCGTCCATGCAAAAGGTATCATCTCATCTCAACTCATGTAATGCTATTTGCCAAGTAAAGATCACAGACAATAAAACTTGATAATTACTTTTCCCCCAAGTCATATAAAAAGTGTTTTCTTAAACTGCCATCTACGTTCCGGTCCTTGTCGGTAAGGAGGAGACATAGTGTTATCCTTCGTCCATTCTTGCGCTTAGTGTTGCTGCTTGAGGTCGCAACATAACAGCCGGAAAATGATGAACAAAGTAGAAAAGTTATTAAACAAAGTTAAATTACAAGATGACAACAAGGACGACAACTAAAATGCTTTTGACGACGAAATGAACAGTGGCCGATTGTTGAATTTATCCAACTCAGACGTAAGAAAGGAGAGCAATATTCAGCTACAAAATATAAGGTTGAGTGGATGTAGGATCTAAATCGTTTTCATCATGTACAAAGTCGACTTTGACTTGGTACTTTGAGAATTTTAAATTAAAATCTTGTTTAGCGCTAACAATTCTAGGTCACTTACAGCAAAGTCCAGAAGCTTTTCATTAATCTTCAATGGAATTTCAATTTTTCGCGCACTTACACTTTGATTGCGATTTGTTAGAGCTGTTTGTGAGAATTTGATGGAAACGCAAGACCTTTCTTCAGAACGGTTGGAAAATTTTTTGCAGAAATTGATTAAGAACATTTATTCCCACTATCCTGAAAATTTCGAATGGATTCTTTGAGGATATGCGTTAATTGATATCATGATACGTAAATGAAGCATTCGCAACCATCGAGATCAGGGCGATATGATTTGAACGATACTTTTACACATACTCCTTCGCAAACTTCGATGTGCCAGTTGAAACTATTATTTTAACCTGCATGTCTACAGAAGGAAACCATTGTCTAGATTTTGGATGCATAATTTTGAATAACCGCATATAACTTTCTATCTTGCTGATGTTGGCTCAAGTAGCATTAAAGGACGAATTTGCGGCTTATGGTAATCATAGTGAATTGTCATGGCTCTGCTAATTTTTTTCCTTATTTATTGACGTAAATTAATTCTGGAAATGGTTCGAGACTACATTGGGAGTAAAAGATCTTTCTAAGTATTTCAGTCAGCAAAACTAATTTAGACTTTATTTAGACATTGTGTTGTTATTTGACATGTGGCATAGTTATTTGACTGCGACTCTATTGTCAAGTACTTTATTTGTCTAAATCCGACTGTGGTGGATGCAGATTTGATTTTGCTTTTTGTGGTAAATGCGTTACCTTTGCTCACAGGCTTTTACAACAATGTGCTTATTCCTAACTTAATCTAGAATAACTTGAGCTTATGTACAATTTTCAGAATTTTAAGTGAGTAGGCGAGTGTTTGGAATAGGTGAATTGCCGCAATGAAGTTATCCTCGATCACCCTGGTTTGAGTTTGTATAAAAGGATGGTTTCAAGTTATGCCTCAGAGGACGTGCAGTAAACTCGGATTGGCTGGTGCAGAGAAGTTGTATGGGCGATAAGTAATTTGACGAGTTGTTTAGGGACAGATTCCGATAATACAGTTCCCTGATCATGTGTTCTGGATGGTCAGACCACTTTCTCAGTCGTTTTGTTGCCTGTTCGATCATATATTCCAGGATATGGGTTATGTTAGATTCTTTGTAGAGAAAGTAGCACCTAAAATGCTTTTTATTGGGCCGCCTATATTTTGAAAGGCACTTCCGAAGAATTTTTCTTTCGAAGATTTGTATTTCTTCCGCAGTATAGGAGGATATCGTGATCCATATGGGGAAACAGTACGTAATTGTAGGCCGTATTAGGGTCTTGTATATTAGCAGCTTCGTACTTTTTTCGAAAGACTGGCTTGACAACAGAGAAGCAAAAGCAGCCAATGCTCTGGTGGCTTTATCGATGGCTTTGAAAGCGATGATGGAAATGGACTCTCAGGTATTTGATAAATTTTTTTGATTTTTTCAAAACGACGTTTACTCCGTTTAACGATAGAGAAATTTCTTTACTTTCTGCAGGAGCGGCTCGATGGCCTTCCCCGTAGGCATTTCGAAAGTATTCCATCTTTTGAAGTATTTGTGGAGAGATTCGATGAGCGAAGTTAACGTACGTAGAGCTACCATCAGGCTAAAGTGCTTGGAGAGCACAAGGACGTCGTCGGCGTACCAAATTGCTTGGGGGATACCTGGCGACGAGGAATGTGGTTTGTGCTGTTCCTATCAGCTCGTTCGCGAACGCTTGTTGGCATATCGTGTAGGAAAAATTAAATAGATGTGGTCCAAGGATCGAGCCCTGCGGGGCTCTGGAGTGAACATTGATAGCTTCTGAAAAGCTGTTAGTGATTTTTATCCTTGAAGAACGTTTGGGCAGAAAATTAGTGATTATACCACTGAGGGGAATTGGGCATTTAGCCTGGAGAAGTTTGTATATAAGTCCGTTCGACCAGACTGAGTCGAAAGCCTTTTCTAGGTCAACCGTGCATGCTACGGTGGCAGTTTTGCTTCTTAAGCCGGTGGAGATGTAGTCATGTAACAAGATAGAAGCTTGTTCAGTAGAGATTTTTTCCTTGAACCCAAATGGTTCGCAGGGGATTAGGGGTTTTGCGAAAATATTGAAAGGTTTGAGTATTGCCTTTTCCAGTATTTTGGCAAGGTTGGAAAGTAGTGATATTGGCCTGAATTTGTTTAGCTCCCCTTTCGACCCTTTCTTGGGGATAGGAAGAAGCGTAGCTGTTTTCCAGGCATTAGAGAAATGACAATTGTTGATGCAATGGTTGATGATCGTGGTGAGTGGTCTGTAAATGGCCTCGCTACATTTCTTGAGTACGTAATTGGGAATGCCGCCGACTTTTTGCTGTTGATAGGTTGAAGGTAGAAGAGTAATTCATCTGATGTTCCGAAAAATTCTTTGAATTTGGAGCATGTAGGATTGGAATTGCTGTTGTTTGGTGAGAAGACGGTTAAAAGGCAGGCCTGATATCCATTGAGGAAGGAGCGCACTTTCATTTCGGCGGCAACAGTTATTGATTCATTTTCTAAGGCGTTTTCGTGGAAATACTGGCTGTAGAAGGATGAGCAAACGATTATCTTTTCCTCAAGGGTGGTATATGTCTGACCGTTATGTTTTATTTGGTGTTTGTTTATGTTGAACTCTGCAGAAAGGCGTCCTGTCAGCGAGTTGATCGCTCTAAAAACGTGAGGGGCAGGTTTCATAGTGGCCAGACGAATTTCGAATGCAGCGTTTATCTTGGCGCGTGCTTTTATTCTGATGAGCGTTGTTGCGACCACTGCTGCTTCGCTATTTCTCTACATAGCAAGGTACGCATGTTGACGTCATTCCTTGTTCATTTATCCCATCTTCACCTTTTCCTCTCACATGTCATGTTCCTTTTCACCTTGTTCCTCACAATATTCATCCCAGTATCCACTCCAAATAGTTGGTACACAATCCAATATATTTGAATTTCATCTAATTCAAATATGCTGGATTCTACCAACAACAATCCCTGCCTTTAGTTACCCGACGTCAACATCGCGAGTGGCGACGGAGATGCCTGATCTTTGTTATAAATTAACATTCATCAGGTGACTCTGGGCATAGTGGATCCGATTCAGGTTGTGGAACCCCGACTTCTGAGTTCGAATCCATTGTGGGTAGTAATCTTTTAACCTTTTGTCAGTTCCCCTTTTTCAGGGCAATTAATATCTTAATCCAATTGCCCTGGGGAAGTTGACCTGACCGAAGGGTGAAAGGTTAACATCCGCGAGCCGGTGAGGGACAGTTGTCGACAGCGGGATGCTGTACCGGTGACGACAGCGGGTTGGCGGTGATGGGAATTTGCTGGATGATGAGGCAGTGGCTGGATGGTGCTGATTGAGGGTGGTCGAGAAGTTTTTTTGTTCGGAAAGAGGAAGAGAGTTGGTCGACAAGTTGGCGGTGTTACATATAGAATTCTGAAAATTGTTATTCTAAATTTTTAAGTGAATTTATGCGATTTTATTAACGTTGTGTTACCCCACGGCTCAGTACTTTCAATTTATATTTCACACGTTGTTTTACGGGATACAATTCATCGTGCGCCGGGAGAAATTAGTGAAATTGGTGAAATCGGTTTTTGGCTAGGAATCGTTACAAAAAAATAACATTTTTGTTCGTTAAGGGCAAGAGTTAAACAAGTGAATTTTGAAACGAAAATACCAAACAAAATCTCTGTGCCCAAGAGTACCATTTGAAAAATTGTGAAAGTGAAATATGAATTCGTTGCTTCCATTGGAAGCCAATTAAATTAAACATTTGAAAATAGTAGAGTTAGATAAAGGCGTGAAATGCCGAGAGGTGACAGTGAGAAAAATGTTTTTTTAAAGGATACTCCATAAAAAAAAAAAAAAACAAGAAAAAGGGAAAAAGGAAATATATGGTGATTATGTGACTTTGTAACAAAACCTATAAGAGACATTTTACATGAAATGAAAATCTTATCTGAATAAGCTTAAATTGAAAATCCAGCGAAAATCTACTCGGTACGATTAAACTTTTATTTTGAATTGCACTCATCGTGAAAGGCTTTCTTTGAACGAGGAATAGTTGGTCATCGTATGCGACAAGAAAATATGGAAAACATCATCAGAAAAATAAAAAAAATCGGAAAAATAGAATAGGCAATTTATTATATTTATTTTTATAACTGCACTTAATATATAGCATGCTGTGAACCGTACCCGATCGGGTTTGGTGGTGGTATTTTTATTGGTATATAATTTTTTTTTCTGAATTTTTCTTTATTTTGTTCTTTCTTCCTTTTTTTTTTTATAGATTTAAACTTAAAAATTCTCTTTAAGTTTCCTTATTTTTTCATTATATTTTTTTTTTCTTTTTCTTGTTTTGTTTGTTATTTTAATAAAATAATGAAGTAGAGTAAAATTTTTTTTTTTCATTTCTCCAAGCCATCTCTCCTTCGTCCTTATCCCTTATTCCCCTCCAATTTGTAATGTTGTGTTTCTGAATTAGGTGGCCCAGCACGGGCAGTGATCTTCCCCGAACGACCCCGACCAGCTGAGCCTAGCCGGCCTCAGTATGCCACCTGGGGGAACATGAGATCACTGCCATATAAATGTCTGCGACCGCGGCAGCGTGATCGCAACAGCGTATCTAGACAGCTAATTTGCGATTTTAGCATTATATACTTGCTATTCACATGGTTCCAATCCCGATGAAATATACGTTTTAGTCGTTGCTGCCACCTGACCCGGGTGCGTAGCATATGTAAGGTGCATTGGGAGACTTCTCCGAACTTTGTCAACAGAGACGTCTTTTCTGGGGCACGCATATCCATCGAATTGCGGAAATGCGAAGACAGAATTTGAATGTTGCTTTCTATATCTTGGTCACTGTATACCTGATTTTCAGTGACTTTCCCCTCTAATTGGAGTGAGAATTCTACATTTAGTCTGCAGCAATCCACACTGGCGTATGAACGAGAGAGTATAGCGGGGAGAGTGATTGGAGCGGCTTCTGGGAGAAATATTTTGAGAATCAACGCATGGTGGCCGGAGAAGCCGGCACACTTATGCAATTGATGTTTCTAGTGTCCGGGCTGATGAGAGCTGCGGACACCAGGAAGTTATCTAGGAAGGAGATTCCTCTGGAAATGTAGGCACTCCAGCATTGTAAACGCACAGAGAAGTTTGGTTACCAGAGAAGATCCAGTCGAAGAGAGAGGTTCCGTTGGCATTTGTAATGTGATCTCCCCAGTGTAAGGTGTGAGAAGCATTTAGGTCGCATTTAGGTCTCCACCTAAAATTACTCCGTCGTGACTGCTGTCTCTTTTTAAAATACTATTGAGGTCGGATTCTATCGTTTGGCCCGTCCAACAGAGTATGTTTAGAGATCCCAACAATATTTTGTGAGTTGCTCTCCAAGGCTTTCGCAGAAACTAATCGCCAATGGCCAGAAAATCTACACACGATAGCTAAAAAGTAGGTGGTTTTTAGGAAAATCTCCTGAAAGACATTTAATATGTACAAGGACAAGTGTCAAAATTAAATTAAATTCAGCACTATTCAAAAGGATCATGTTCGGTTCCATGGATAAGTTGATAAAAAGTCTTTTAGAGTAATTTACTATAATGTCTTGACCATGTGTTTCCGATACTCTTCAGTCGAAAATATTGTTTCTCTTCATTGCCTGCTTTGTTATCCCACTGACATCAATAATCTCTGCCGGAATTATGTTTGCAAAAATAGTCTGTCTCCCTTTCTTTCTATGGAAGGACTGACAGCAGTCAGGATATAGAACTATAGAATATTATTCGGTGCCGGCATAAAAGTAAGACCGAAAAACCAGTTTTTTTCAGACTGGAGCATACTTATTTATGCTCGTCCTCCACAAATCGGCTGCCTTAGGTCAGGAGAAACCATTGAGTCAATCTATCACCTAGAGATTTCTTAAGATCTCTAGAGTAGTCTAGAGATGTGAATAAAGTAACCTTTAGAAGATTGCATTCGTTTCAAATAGGATATTTGTTTTTTCGAATAAAGTGCGCAGAGAAGCGGGGCGTGTTGAGTTGTTTAAAAAGTTCGTAAGCCGAAATTTGAAGCTGCAGTTTACGAGACTGGAACTCGTGGGAACCAATTCTGCTAGTTAGTAGGAAGGCTAAGCATGAAGTTGATGTTTTTTGTAATTTGTCATTATCTAAATCCGGACAAACGAATAGTATTAAGCTAGATAACAAGTTGCTAGTAATAATTTGACATCAATTTTAACTTTCAGTGTAGAGTACTTTCCCTTTTTCCAAGAGTCTATTCTAGATAACAGATTGTAAGATGGAATTTTATATCAATTTTAACTGTCAGTGTAGAGAACTCCTTTTTTGGAACCACCTATTCTCGAGCTAGGGACCAAATATACCGAGCTATGGTTTGAAAAAACGTCAAACTATATGTACCGATTCCTTAGTTTCGTTTAATAAAAACTTCAAAAGAGGGAAAGCCTTTGGCATCGCTATTTTCAAGTGCACCAGTTGATATGCCAGATAGTATGTTGTGGATAACATTGAAATTTCTGTGTTTAGGATAGAATGCCCATATCAAATTGGAGCGTGTATGGTTATTTAGCATTATAGGCAGCCCGTTTAGTGAATTTGTACTCGACTTTATTAGTTGCTGTCAAGTACCTTTGATTGGTAATATACTCTAAGTTGGACTTCCTTGAGATAACTAAGGGCTTCAGAAGACAAGTTTCCAGTGAGGACGACAGACTCATGGCTAATATAAGTGGATCATCTTGAAGCCAAAGATGTCTTTTAATGAGTAATATGAAGTCCACACTTTTATAAGGTATGAAAGCTAGGGCAGACGACTTCAACAGGCAAGCGTACCAGAATCGTTGAATTTAGATGCAAGCTTGAAGTAAAATTTTTAAGGATATAATATTTCGGACACATTCGTGTACTCTTCTGAAGCAGTTCCTAGGTCACATTTTTGCAGAAGACTATCCAAGTCTTGCGGCCAAACCATATTCCATTACGGAATTGTTTACAATTTACCTACAAAGTGGAAACTTTTCCTACACTGGGGTACGACTTAGACACACTACTTCTGACTGCGGCTCTTGCGGTCGTCTGACATGAGCACCATAGTCATCTCGAGTCCAACACCAACGTTGAGCACGGTAGTTTATGCCACGATGGGTAACCCAACCCCCAAGAACGTTTATTTTTGAACGGGGCGTACAAACGTGGAACAAGTGATCGTCTCTCAGGCTAAGGTCTATCCCCAGCATCACAGGCTCCGAGGGGTAATATTACCAACAAACTTCAGTGATGCTCGTTTATCACATCGGATTTGAATAACAAGGCATATATCCCTACTTATCTTTTTCCACCCATTTTGTTTCCTTTGGATAGAAAATCAGCTTTTTAGTCATTCATTTTAAGACCTTTTCTGTACGTTTATAGTCCAAATTTTAATTGTTTGCTTTCAGTTTGATATTTTTGCTAAATATAATGTTTCTTATTTATGCATTTTTTTTGTCATCCCCTAATATTTAAGTATATATGTTTCTAGTACAGTACAAGAATTTTCGTTGGTTCGCATTGTACATATTTGGTTAGGTTGACTATTTGCACATCAGGTTCCCGCTCATTGTTTCAATCGTCTTTTGTTTTGCGTGTCTCTGATTTTGACCAGTACTTTCTCCAAAACATCTGTGATTTCCCTGTATTCCTTCTCACATGCTAATTTAGGTGATTTGTGTGCAGGTTTCAATTAGTCCTCGCTCTTGTCGATTGTGGAATTGACAATCAACGATCAGATGCTTAAGAGGTTCCGAGCTGGAGTGTCAATAGACCCAACTTCCAGATATTGTGTCAAATGTCCGGTAAGTAATACATGACATTGTGGTTGCACTGGATCCATGTCAACTGGTATCAGTCCAAATTCACAGATGATTCTGTTGATTGAGGTACTGGAGAGAATATTTTATAAGCATATCACGCCGTCTTAGAATCAGCGGTAGTGGTTATTTTTTAAGGCTGACACGTAAGAGGATCAAACTTTGAAAGGATGAATAATACACAGAGGTTTTCGCACAAAAGCAAAACAAAATGTAACGCGGCTAAGCGGACGGGGTTGCTTGTTAGCAACATTAGACCATGGCTTAGACAGATTACCACCTGAGTCAGCTCCTCAGTGGGCATGCATTTTTCCTGTCTTACCATAATATAGGAAAGAGGCGGTACCACGCCCGTTGTTTTTGCCTGGGGATTAAATTGGAGAAAACTGAGAGTATTTAGAAATTAAGGAATAAAGGAGAATTAAGGAGTTCAGCGCAGTTTGGTGGATGTGAGGATAACAATAATTGACAGATGGAACCGTATGGCAAATTACACGCGGGTGGTTCTTCAGATGAAGAAATGAATATTAGACAGCTGGTTGATGCCGATGAAAGAGCAGTCACTAATACAGTATTTTCTGCTACCTCAGTTCCTACTGGCCGAAGACAAAATAGAGACCGAAAATAGAGGCCTAGTATGTAATAGTTCTTAGATTCAAGGCTGGTTCCCTCGAGGCGAGTAACAATTGACCGACTACTATCTGAATAAACTCTTCATTAGACATCAAAATACCATGTTTTCTGTCTTACCCGCCCAAGATGGAGTGCTGAAACGGTAGCTTGTTCTGCCTCGGGAGTGAAAATAAAGCCTATTAAACGTTTTTCAAGTACATACGGTGGGCTAGCGTTCGATTTCTCCTTTATGAGAGAATTAACAATCTAACTTCAGAAAGTTTCTTGGACGTGGTGATATTATCAGTGGTTCTTCAGGTTAAAAGGATTTTTGGACTGACACTGAGGAATGAGGAGTCATTTATACAGTGACCTATACTCCCGCTGGTCGGAAAATTCTTCTAATCGAAGGCGCCAACTGCGGATTAAGTAGAGCACTAGCAAGATGATATATGACAATTAGGTTTGGGATTTAAGGCTGGGTTTTCAGACTTATAGGAGACGTGTTTGGAAGATATTCTTGTAGCTTTTCACTATTGGAGGCCCTCACTATAGGTGTAAGCGGTATTCATATCGACACCAACCAATATTTTTGGGGTTAATAAGGGTTTTTGTTCAGCTCATTCTTGTTTTGTTTTGAAGTTTGCCAAAATTGAGTTATCTTAGGTTCTATGTTATTGATTTATTTGAGACCATTTTGACGGAGTTGAGTCAACAGAAATGCTTGCGCATCAGTTTAGCAAAACAAGGCGGCTTAACTTTATAATTCGGATCAAAACCTTGAGAATAGATGAAAAACCAGTGAAAATGATGATCATATTATGTGTCTAAGGGTAACTGTGAGAATTAACAAACTCAAGCTGCTTTTGGCCTTTTGATATGTTTGCCATATTGTGATAGAAGCTTAAACTTTTTATAGTCACACATATTTGATCATGCTTGCGTACCAATAGTTGTGCAATGTTTAATTAGTTTCGCATGGTAGGTTTTGTTCGCTCAATAGAAATAAGGCCGCGAAGACGTAAGTCAATGGGACCTAAACCCTGAATGCTTGCAGTAACAACGATTTTTGCATGTAATCACCAAGCCTAATCAAAAAATTATGTGTCAAATTATGCGTCGCTGTACTCCGGAATCAAAAAAGGAATCAACTAAAGTTTTAAGTAGTAACAAACCTTGCTTTGTGGTAACTAGCTTAAGTCTGCTTGCTGTCTTTTTCGACAGGAAGAGAGTGTAGCCCGTCTATTTCCTTCAGTATGAATTTCGCATTGCAGAGAATATGCTGTATTATTGCCAGCACCTGAATAGCTCTTAAACCACAAAGCCGCTTAAGGTAAAAAGAGGTAAGAGCAGTCAATCAGGTCATGCGGTTTCGTGTCATGATATTGTTTGGCGGCTTGCAGCCGTGCAAAAGCAATATAAATTGAACCGATTCGAGGAGAAGACCTTTGGGTATCTTCCGTGGTGCTCAGAATTGTATCTCTGTGTCTTTTGTGGTATTAACCCTGATAAAAAAGCCCAAGAGGTACAGCCCTTTCAAACCGTTAAAGCAAAGAGGAGCTCATACACATCTGGTCAGAAGCATTTCCAAGCTCTCAACGAAACAAAGGATGTGATATACAACTCAATTCTTGTCACAAATGAATTTGTCATTCACAAGCAAATCTTGATAGAAATCTGGGAAAGTTTACAGATCAACTGTGGGAAATACTACCAATAGCGAGATGATAATGGAGTTCCTTTTTTCAAAAATGTAGTAGGCATAGTTAAACAAATATTTCTAAACCATCATTTCATACATAATTTTATCGTAGCGAAAATAGATTAAACAATGATTTAAGGAAATGAACATGCCCACAAAGCTTTCACGGATTCATAATCGTATCAGTAATTTATTTTACTATTATGAACGTTTTACGCGTTTTACTACCATAATGCTTTCCTGCTTAACTCCTTTGAAGATTATATGACGATTAAACCTTAGTTGGTGTGAAATTTCAAACTCTGAAACTTTCCTAATCCATTCAAAGTGAGACCTGATATTTATTTTTTATATTTTAATTAACTCAAAGGTATGCGACTGATAAATTAATTAAATTTTTTAACGATTTTTACTGTGTTTTCAAATTAGACGGAAAAACCCAGTCATTTCGGATTACATAAAAGTTCTTCTGGCGGAATTCATTAAGGGTTAATTCCACTGATTTCTTCAATGAATTAAATATTTTCCACAGTCATCCAATATGGCGTGCTGCCTACATATAACATTAAGTACCATTAGGACAAGAAGTCGTCAGTTTTAATATTTTCGTGATGTTTGTTTGATGCTATCAAATACGTTCAGTAGCCTTGTATGACTCGTTTAAGAGTGTCATAAAAAATCACTCAAAATTGTCCATCGAAGTGCTGCTGGATCGAAGCCTTTTTCTGTTTGTCTTTTCAAGATTCCGATTTTTAATTCGTCGTGATTAAGTGCTGGAGATAAGGTGAACTGAAGAAGCTATTTAATGAGCTCGAAGCAGTAAATGAACTCACTAGTCCAGATGATGAAAATATTCACTTCAGTCGTGTGAGACTAATGGAGTTTCACATTTGACATCAAATTCGTGTGGACACTAAAGCACTTTGCTAAGCTGTTAAAAATAAATTTTTTTGATGACATGCTTTATAAGGATAAAATATGAAGTTTGATTAAAAAGTAGTCAAGTAAAAACACGCACAAACTAATTGCTTAGTTAACTCCGATGATAAGGATTTTGAAATCTCGCGGACTGGTATATGCATGGATGTACCTTAATCTGAGCATCTAAAGGCGCCGCTGGAGACAGAAAGTTGAAGGTAAAAGCAAGTAAATTAAAAGCAAGTTGTGTAATCGATTTTTTAGGATTTTCCCCGACGCGGTTTTTACTACGAACTTGAGCATTTTTCTCAGTTTTAATATCTCTGTTTTATTTGCATGATTTCCTGCTAATTTCGACTTTCTACTTAAATTTCTTTGACTGTGTGTTCAAGTTAAGCAGCTTGAAAGACATTACAATTTTTTTTTCTCAATGACCAAATGGTTGGAAACTTTTAATTGTTTAACAAACTTATTAACTTACAAAATAAAATTCGGGATGCCAACATACAGAACTGAGTAACATATTACTAAAATTCACTTTTTGAGAATATTAATTTAATTTTACAAATGTTGTTATATTCTCTTTTGTGTTTTTAAGTACATATAACAAAATAAAAAGCAGAATGAAAGCGTTTAAAATTCAAAATCAAGGTAAAGAAACTTCAAATTCCATTAACTAATTGAATCTCTCAATCACGAGAGGAGAAATTGGCATATTTTTTTCACTCGTTTTAGGTATGGATATAGCATAAATTAATTAATGTTTTTCTCGCAAGGTATTAAATTTTAATATGGGTTATGCTAGTAAAAACACGTACGGAACATATTCCCGAAGTGCAATAATGCCTTACGAGGGTGGCTCAAAAGTTCCCGTGTTTCACAACATAAGGCATTTTGAAGTTGGTAATATCATCGTATGCTGCCATCTATCAAACGACGATTAAACAAGACATTATAACATGAAGACTGATTGACCGAGTAGTTTGGATTTGGTAGCGATTCGAGTAAGACGTGTATCGTGATTTTTCCTAAGATCGGAAAAAAGCACTACCGGTAATTAATTCGCTTTTGTTTTTGGGTGAGAAAAAAGGTGAGCAACTAAATGCAAAGTCCGATGCTTTTTATAGGGACACTTCAACATCTATGACCACAGTTAGATATTGGTTCTACGAATTTAAACGTGTGTGAACATCCGTTTTAACGAGAAGCGACCAGGACGCTCCGCAGACGTGGTTACCGAGAAAATCATTCAAAATGTCTACAACATGATTCTTCATGATTGACAAACGAATATGCGTGAAGAAGTATAGGCTGCAGGTGTGTCGAACGGAAGGACAATTAATACTTTACATGATTTGGGGATAAAAAAATATTCGGCCGCGATTACTTACGGTGAACAACAAGCGGATGCGGTTGTTAATTTTGAAGCAATGTTTGGAGCAATATTAGCGAGGTCCGAAAAAGTTTTTGCATCAAGTTGTCACCGTTCATGAAACCCGGATTAATCATTACACACCAGAAACTAAGCAAGAATCAAAACAATGGATTTTTCCCACTGAATTTGCTCCGAAGGAGACGAAAACGCTCCCATAGGCTGGAAATGTCACAGCGACGAATTTTCGGGATGTGAACGGCGTCCTCTTCATAAACTTTTTTAGGAATACAGGGAACGATCACTGGACAATGCAACAGAGAGTTATTGGACCACTTTGACAAAAGTGAAGGGGACACGCCTGTATGGCATGATAACGCTCCAACATATTCATCCGGATATGTTGCCGCCAAACTACATGAATTGTGTTACGAATTGCTGCCGCACTCCCGCATTCACCTAATCCGGCAATAGCGCCCCTAACATTAAGGCATGGCTTGCGGGAAAAGAAATCAGCTCAAACAAAGAAGTCATAGCCGAGACCGATGCGTATGTTGAAGTGTTAGACAAATCCTACTTTGCGGAGGGGTTAAACAAATGGCAGGAACGTTGGGAGAAGTCTATCTTTCTAAAAGGCAACTGCGTTGAAAATTAAAAACCATTTTTTTGAAAAAAAAATGTGCCTTCATTTCTATCACGGGTACGTATTGAACCGCCCTCGTAAATTGTTAATTTTGAACGCAATATTATACACACTAGAGCTGTCCTCAATTTACTCATTTACTTATTAGCTTATTCCAATTCATAGCCTTTCGAATTCCACTACAGCATTAGTTGTCTACTAATTCACTTTTGGCTTTCAAAATCAGTTTCTTTTTCATTCAATTTATGCTATGAATTTGAAAACATAAAAGAAAGGAAGAATCTATTCATATTTTTTTCTCTTATTTTCTGTGATGTGACTTTCTTGTTTGCTCCTCGAAAAACGTTTCCGTTTACTTTCCTAAAATCCAGCAAGGACTTAAAATGAGGGTGGCTGGTAATTGGTCGTATCTGACATATACTGAAGAATAGGTACACAGCAATGTACATTTTAAAGCACTTTCCTTATAGCCAGCAAGACCTGCAACATGCATATCTATATGCAACAAGCTTTGGACTACGGATATACTAGCTAAACCAGCCCAAAAGGAAGCAGACCGACAACATCGAGATGCACCAAACTTAATTTTTTGTACTTTAATAGTTCGATTGCGCAAAATTTTTAACGACAATCGGCATTCAGTGGCCCAAAAGAAAAGAAAGAAAACCATAACAGAGAATTTTTACGGATAGGGAAGAAAAAATATCTGATTAAAAATGTAACCTTTTAAGGAACCAAACTTCATGGCGAATTTAGCTGAAATATAAGGAATCACTAACCAAAACCCAACCAAAGTCCAACCATTCAACCAAAAACCTACTATCGCCCTCACTCAAAAATATTTTCGCTTTACTTATTGTACTTCATTCATAGCAATTATAAACGAAGTTTTGAATTTTCTTTCAATTTTCTGATGTAGCACTGTAAAGGTATGAAGATAAAGAAAAGGAGTTCATACAGGCAAAAGGAAATCTTCCTACTAAGCTCCACAAAAAGTCATTAATTACTTCTGCCCAAATCTCTGCTGGATGTTTCCGCCCAAAAAAACACTTCCATACAAAACTAGGTCCGTTAACGTTGCCTTCAAAATTTTTAAAGAAATTTTTAATCTTTTTAAGGTGTCTTAAGTACCTCGAAGAAGGGCTTTACAAACAGGAATTTGAGAGACGCAATAGGTGTTATTTGAGCTGTAATTTTAGCAAGACAGAGCAAAAATAGATTGAGGCATAGAAGGAGCAAACTTTGTCCTTTGGCATCAGTCAGATTAGACGGCTAGACAGCCAAGACTAGACGACGAAGTATATCAAAGGTACAGGGAAGTGCCAACTTTACCAAAAAGTCCTGACCAAATCTGAAACGGTACAACAATGATCCGTATCCTTGACATCTTTGGAGCTTAATCGCTCAAGATCTTCACACACCATTCGCGAAAAGTATGCCAAAAGTTGGAGAACTACAGTTGTCCGTGCATACCTAATGCCAAATGAATCCTGACAGCTATCCATAATAAGCTAAAGGCTTTCAAGATCGTGGTTTCGAGTACTTCAACGCAAGAGCGATTGAATGGATCATGCCTTAATCCGGGCAAAATTGATCCCAAACATGGCAGCCAGAATTGGGCTCATTGTGTTGAGCACAGATCACACTCCTACTATCGGAGGATGGGACAGCATTGCGATTATATCGGATGTATCATCCACTTCCAATCTTCTAGAACCAAAGATTAAAATTAGAAAGTATTCAAAAATCACTTGGCAAGTTATTACCGATAAACTACCTGCAATCGATGCATATAAAAGCCTATAAGCTGAACTTTTAACAGAGTACAAGAGAGTACTCTTCTGGTGGAGTATTGAGATGGAGTAAATTGATAGGACATTATCAAAGTCCAAAAGATAAAATTTCAGTTGACAGATGTTTCACTGGGATGTCGAAGAAGCTAAATATGCAGAAGCCACAACAATGATAATCTTGAAGAATTTGACACTGCAAGCCCCTCCTGTCACAGATTTCATTTTCAGATGAATACTTGAAGTATTCACCTGAAAAGGAAATTTGTGACAAGAGCTAAAGACAACTGGAATGAACTAGTGATGTGGAAGATGTTCGCACAACGGTCGCTTCACTTATACGAGGCAGACAGGAGATTTTCCAGGCATCTCTCCCTATTCATGACACTTCCGTTTGGTCTTTTAAGATGAATACCAGTTCTATTTACACAAATTAGGAACTGGATAAAACCGTCTTTTCTATTAAGGCAGGGAAGGCTCCAGGTCCCAAATTGAACTCCTGCTGGGGTTTTCAAGATGGTTATTCACTTTTGCTCTGACTAATTTGTCAGCATGTATGACGCATGACTGGTGAAAAAACTTTACCAGAAGCTTGAAAAGAATCTCGTGTTGGCTTGGGAAGAAAAAAGACGTCCCTATTCGTTATATACATACCGCCCATTGTGAGTACTTATCACGATCAGAATAATTTCGAAAAGATTATAAGAACAAGACTCGTTGACGTGATTCATCTTGGAAGTGTCATCGATACGACATTTAATTGTTCGAACTGGCATTATGGCTTTCGAGCATCAAGGAGATGACTCTAGATGAGCAATACGGAGTCTTTTCTAGCCATTGGGTCGGAACTATATGGCGAAGATCCAAGCAAGATGTTATAGCAAATGCGATTGGTCTACTTACAGGATTGGCGTTCAAGGAGCGCTGTAAATTGCATACATGCATTTAAATAGTCGGGTAGTGACAATATCTGCAGAATCTTTTGTTGGATAGCTTTAAACGTTCGAAAAATAGAGTTGCGTGACACATATTGATAAGCAGTGCTGACTGTTATAATAATAGATCGTCAGGAAGCATCGATATTAGAGGGATCTACTATCAACCTACTATCTTCAAACATTTCTTTAGCTTTCTTTTTTTCTCGATAGTGATGGTATTCCCTTTAACCATTCTAAGCTCGGTTTATTGTTTGAAAAAATTACAGTCCAGGATCTCAAGTTGGCAGGAGAGGTGGGTGTTTAGTTGTTGAGAAGCATTGATCGTTTGGAAGTCCTACATTCAGGGCATAAGTGCCTTTTATCTTATCAACCCCATACTTTCACCTTCACCATAGTTTTCACCTTATTCCAGCCGGAAAAATACACAGCCAAACGTACTTCCACGTGGTATTTCGTTGCATTTATAAATTGTTTGTAATTCGTACGCGAGGTCTGATTCAAGTTAGGTCCGAGGATATTATAAGTTCTGAAAGCCTCCGTTCATCCTTCTAAACTAAACCAACATAGAAGTTTTGGAAATTATATGGCCGTACAAACATTTTATTGAAAAATTAGTAATATCGTCGGGTTTCTACAAAATATGTTCTCCATAAATTGACGTAGAATAGTCTCACAAAGTGTATAGTAGAATCAGCGCAGCATTGTCGCAGTGCAGCATTTAGCGAAACGAACTTCGCACTTCATATGGCTGTTACCATTGAAACCATTTTGTCATAGTTCTTAAAAAGAGGAGGGTTCCTAGTTAAGTTCAAAATAAAACAAGTCAAGGTCACTGGAAAGGTCAATGAAATCACTCTTTCGGTGGTGACTTCTGGCCGATGCTGACCAGAAGTGCATTACATATTGACACACATATCCCTCATATTCCAATGGGTTTCTTCATTTTTGAGGGTTTAAGTCATTCCTTGCGAGTCATACTTATCCTGTTAATATATTTCCCTATATAACGATGGTATGGTATTGAATCTCATTGTCGAAAAGTTGGCAGTTTACAAATGCGATAAAAGAAAAATTTATACCTAGTATTTAGTTCAATATAATCTAAGTTCAATTTTTCAGTTGGAAAGGGGTTGGCATAGAATCAACGCTTTGAATATAAATTTTGTTCTGTTCTTCTTAAATTAGCAATTACTTGCCCCGGAGTTGTTCCGAATAATACTATAAATATTCAATGTGATCATAATTCATGGAGATTTCCCAACTAGGCTAGAATACATAAGCTGTATGTAATTAGACCCACTTGATTGCAACGTTACGCAAAGGTTTACGATCATTGTCCAGAAATCACCTTTATTCATAACTCACTCTCATGAAATTTTGAGAAAGATGCAGTCACTTTTTGGTCAATTTTGATGTTTCAGTACATTTGATTTGAATTTCTTGTTGATTATTAAGTCAATAATATTGAAATTTCCAACACAGGCAGCTGACATTTTACACTGATACCATAACACACCCAATATCTGCCTGTTTGCCGTATCATTTCTCTATTCCGTTCGTTAGTCGATTTATCCGTTATCCATTTAGTCGAATATGTTAAATTTTAATTCATAAGAGAAGACAAAATCCTCCCGAAATTCATTATCCTAACGAAAATTTTTATTAGGGAATAGAGGGTTTGCTAACTTATTGCTTCTCGAAGGTAGGTCGAGGCTCCTACTAAATACGTTCAGAAAAGATTTGAAGCATCATCTAGAGTAAATGGAGGAAGTTAAGAACCTGGACTTACTGACTTACGTCAAAAGCTGGTGGAAAAAAAAACTATTAAATCTAAAATTTACCAAGCAAAGATCCATTGTATTTGGACTTATTTGAAATGTTAAAAAATTACCACTATCCAAAAAGGACAATATTAAATACAATAATTCGATACAAGTCGTGCGACTCATTTTTTTCTTGGTGGCATTTCGGGTGGTCCAAATTTATAGATTTTGGGCTCAGTCTAATACTGATTGTTGAGATACGTATAGTTTAACAATATTTCACTAACTAACATATTTATAGGTTTAAACACGTGAGGCTTCTTTCCTACGCAGAATACAAGTAAGTCGGCACTGACAGTCCAAACCTACCTTCGGATGGTGTAAACTCATTCTTACGAGTTTGAGGAGAGAGATTAAAATTTTTTGCATGTATCGCTTTCATACTCCGCCCCATTTTTCATATTGTATTTATTTTGCCCATATTGTCAACCATTGTATTGCAGCGATAAATCTTCCAGAACATGGATGCAAAGGTCAGACATAGTTAGAACAGAGACATTCTCAATCGGAGCTTTAAATAATATCCACTTTAATCAATAGTATGATTCGAAAGTATTATGCCACAAGGTGCCTTTTGTTGAACAAACACGGCATCTTTTTGTGAGAAATACCCTATTCATTCCCTGAAGGAGCACGGCTCGCTGTATCTCCTTTCTCTTGCATTTCTACCATATAGGCAGTATCGGTCTTATTCGCAATGAAATGTAATAAAGAGACCTGTACTTACAATATTTACAGAATTTAGACTTGAATTATCAGTTCGGGCCGATTGCGGAGTTTTTGCCCACTATAATGTCATTATAATTTCGATAAGGGTCATACTCCTCATGAGTCCCTCGAGATTACCAGAACCTGCAGTGCTGGTAATCTCGAGGGTGGTTCCAATTAAGTTACTTGCAGACGAACGGAAACGTGGATACTCACGGAAGTGGGAGTCGGCGAGAGAAACCGTCAGCCGAGAGGAACGGAGAAGAACCCTTATATTATGGCAGCAAACATGGGAAAACGAAACGCGAGGCAAGTGAACCGCACGGCTGATAAGTGACTTGGGGCCGTGGTTCTACAGAATGCATGGTGAGACTGATTATTATCTGACGCAACTACTCAGTGGTCACGGGTATTTTCAGTCTTACCTGTATAAGATGGGAAAGACACCATCCCCAACTTGCGTGTTCTGCCCGGGGATGACGGATGACGCCTGCCATACGTTCTGTACGTGTAATAGATTCACAAGACTCCGTTCGCATCTCTCGGAGAAAATTGGCGGAGAAAATCTCTCAATTTCTCTTTAGTGAGTAGTCCAGCGGGGGAGTCCGACACTCAGGGTGTAAATAGCCTTCACCTCCAAAAAAAAATACTCCTCATGAGTGAAAACATGGTGATTGCCCTCCTTTGTAATTAACAAAGGTTTTTCGGTACTCGGTATTAAGTGATGATACGCAATCAGTGGGTATCATCTGATCCTGTGTCTAGGGTTTTGACGGAATCGTTTGCTGAGTGCATCCCGGAACCGTCCTTATTTTGAAAAGAAGTATATGTTCAAAATATTTGCAAATATTTGGTTTTTGGCGGCAATGTTTGCACCATAAAATACTTTTACTGTTATTTTTTCGACAGAAATATGAATTTTACGTGAAACTTCATTTTGATTATAGTTTAAGCCTTTTTCCACTGCAAACGCACTGCATCTATTAATACGCCTCATTTTCATCAGTTGCATAACTTCCAAAATTTTGAAATTTTTGGTGAATTTTCTTTGATTTCTCGTTTTGATGTGCAAACGCAGACATATTTTACTTAACTTGATATTTGGCTTACGAGCTTTTCAAATTAAAATCTCCTGGTAAAGTTTATGCCATACAAGTAGGTTTCCTTAACATTCTTGAATTTAGTTGCTACATCCAGTTCAAGACAAAATATTCCACTGAAAATACTAAATATTTCACCCAATAAAATCCCACTAAACAATACTAAATCAACCAATTCCATTATTGTGAACAACTTAAATTTTCCCACCAGCCACCCTTCAAACCATTTTCTATAATTGTAACGGAAAATCCAATTACCCAAGAAATATCTCGACCTCGATGCCATAAATTCCCGATAACGCCGACAACAATAACATTCTTGTAGTGTTTTAAACTGCAAGCCAATCATTTTCTTAATTATGCATTAACCACCGCTAGTTCCCTGCACTTGAGCGAAAATATCTTACATTATCAAATCATGTCTCCCTTCATCCTGTCTCCTTTTTCCTCTCACTCTCACAGAATACCGAATCGACTTTTATATCACTCTTATAACCATTGCCCAGTGCCCCCAGCACGTGCCAACTCACGAGAATATCCTCCATAATTCCTCGAGCAAGACAACATAAGCCATCGAATAATTACTGTAATTAAACTTTGTTCCAGCACCAAGGATGAGGAACTTGAAGAAGCCATGCTTGAAATCATACTCCAAAATAATATGGGGGAATCATTCCGAGGATACCTTTCAAAATTTTTGCAATATTCGAAAGTCTTAGTTGCTAAAATTCCAGCGAAACTGAATTTACTTTGATAAATGGGCTGCAGGTCGAGACGCTTCGCGGAAAATCTCCGTAAGCTTATGTTCAAGACCTGTATCGCATTTCTTTACAAAACCATGTTCCTCAAGGAGATGGAAATTTCCATATCTTTTCCTATCGCTTTTCTTCGCTTAGAAAGTCTCAAGTTATCATTTCGCAAACACACCCCTAAATACCAGCAAACTAGTTCACTGCTGTGCCGAAACTTTACGCTACACTATTCCATGAATAATAAATGTCCTTTCCGCAACGGAGGGTTGAACATCGCCGATACCAAGCTGACCCCATTCGCAGTTATCTTTTCGTCAAGAGCACCATAAATCACTGTGCCAAAATCTCAAAAATTTCCATGAACTTCTCATTTTTTTAACGGTTGACTCGTTCGCGCTGTACAAAAAAGGATGTACAGAGCGTAAGGCAAACTCGCCGTGGATTAGCAGAGTCTTTGCGAGAGAAAGTCGTTCTGCTTGTGGAGGAAGTATCTTAAAAGCCAAGGATATCAGCAACATGAAACCAAAGACACCGTGAAAATTTCAACTTGACATATTGAATCCGAGTTAATCTTCGATTCATTTTTCATCATAATCAACGCAATGAGCGAGGCTTTAAGGGTTTCATTTCAAGGAAATGAGGTCGAGACTTGTTCTGATTTTCCCCAATACAATTTTTCGAAAGCAATAGCGATAAGATGTGATGGCTCAACGCAAGGAATAGAATACTTGCATGACGATTACTTAACGCAATTGCTTGAGTATATGTAAAAGGATGCTATAAATTTGCATCGTACGTGTAGGGTGGTGGCATGAAATCAAGATTTTCAATCACCAATAGGACATTAAGGTGCAGTGTTGCCACACATAATGAAGTTGGTAAACTTAGAGATTTTAATAAAGCATTCAGCAGGTGACGGTAGGAAAACATTTTTATATCGGGCTCCTGGCAAAAGACTTCATGTAAGCTTAAGGTTATCTGAGCCTAGACATTCACACGAGATCTGGAGTCGAACCGCAGTCGAAGTTTCTCCTCTGAAAAGGCTTTTGCCTCAACACTCTCCACTGTCGTTAATCCTATGGAGGATTTTGCTCGATATCAACGCAGATTCCAAGAATTCACAGCTCGTATCTCCTGCCTCCATCAACTAAACAAATCACCTACCATTCGATTGGACACATTGAACAATATTCAATGATACACACATTTTGAAAAGAAAAATTGCAGAAAACAGGGACAAAACCCATACGATAAAGTCAATTGTGAAAGATACTATCTATGACGTTGTTTAAGATATACTGCCACCTCAAGAAAGAATGGAACAAGGATCTAACGATATGTTCGTTAGATCAACACTGATTGCAGTCTTCTTAGCGACCACTGGAATCACCTTTGACCACTCATCTAAATTCTCAAGTCATGTTTATAGAAGGCATAGCAAAAAAAAAATTGGAAGGAAGATGAACAGAGGAAGAATGGCTGGTGGATGGATGGTAACTGGTCCAAGAAGCCACAAAGGAGCTCGTTCATGAAAAAATGACCTTTTGACCTTTTCTACATACAACCGGGCTTGGCATCCAGTTACAACAGGCCACAAAAATTGTGTCATCTGATGACATGAAGTGGACTTTCTTCTCCAGTTCTTAAATCGAAAGAAATCCTAGGGATTCAATGGCTGTCCGAACTTTGTGCCATTAAAATGCAGCGAAATATTTGAGAAACGACTTTGCGACTGCAACATAGCTGCATCAAGAACGGATAATTCTCAAAATCAAGGTGGCATGCGACCCTTGTTCACATCACCAAAGAGGCTTCAAACACAGGAATCGCGAAGCTATGGTCAATATATCTTCTCTATAATTCAGGCAAAGCTTTATTGAGAGTCGTTCTTCACTCGCTTGGAAAATTGTTAATAACTATATACTGGCCAAAATTTTAGGTTGAAGCAAAATACGACAACAGAGTCGCAGGATTTTTTTCACGATTCTGTTCCATAGGATTGTTGAAGAAAAAATATAAATGTTGGCAGCTCAATTGATCTAGATAAAGCCCATGATGTCGTTTTGACTAGAGACTTCCTTTCAAATTGATACCCCACCTTTGCCAAACTTTACTACGGCAGATATTATCAAGTTTCTTTCATCAACCGTCGTCCAAACAGTCATATCACAATAGCTTCAGGCAATATCCCAATACACTTCAAAGTCACTACAGGTTCTATTCTACGTCCGATACTCTCAATTCTTTTATTCACGGCATTCCGTTGGCTCATGGAGCTCATATCCCATCACACCTTAACCCAAGAGCTACTTTCCAGGCAGGAGACATCATACTGTTTTATGGTGACATATGGTCAATAGATGCAGTTTCTGTAACAAAGGAATACGCGAGGTTTCAGCAAGAATACCTGGAAAAGTTGGTCTTAAAGATAAACGCAAACAACCGTGAAATTATTCGCTGCAATTGCGATGCCAGCAGAAAAGGGCGTTAATGCATTCCTACACTGCAACCACAAAACCATCTCCAAAAGAGAAGCACTACCTTGGTATCCTGCCCATCATTTCTTGACATTTAAACCATTGTTTAGGGACAGTAACATCAACGTGCGTTATAACGTGGATGTTGACATAGATGTGTTTTTGTCTAACTGCGGTTACCTTTTGTTTTGGACTAGGTTCCCGTCGAACTACCGGAAGCTGGCAGGATATTTTGCGAATATGGGGATGATGTTGGCATTCGCACTAGAGAATGTGAGGCATAACAATTAATAAGAAATTTCAATTGTAATTCACCACAAAGCAAATAGTAATACTAACTTCATCCTATCTGAGTAGAAGGTACATTGGATTCAAGAATGGAATCATTTTCTCCTGACAACTGACGAATGGTAGACTTATATTGAACTGGCATGTTCGATTTCTGCAATGATTATCGAAGCTTTAAAAGTGTACTGAAATAAGACAGGTAGGTCCTGGTGTACGCCCGGTATATTTTGGCGATGGCGAACCCAATCATTATCTATACGAATAATCATTTGGGTAGACATAGTCCAAGAATGTCAGATGTGTTATAAATACGATCGGTTTCAATATTTTTTTTAGTACTGGGTTTGTATGGCATTCAATGGATGAGAGTCAGAGGGTGAGTTATGAAGCGATGATCTAGGGACAGTTTGAAACCCTGTCCCTTGCTGAGTTTGGTTGTCTTACCATTGACGGCATGGTGGCTCATATCTATGAATTTTTTGTTCGTGTAAACAAGATGCTCAGGAAATATCAGTCGGTTGCTTCTGGGCATGTTGCGTGATAGACCAGTGCACTTCCTGCCAAACGTCGGTGCAGCCTCCCTTAAACTCGAGCACAGACGGCTTGCAAATGAGTATCAGCGGCTGATTATGCAAACAAATAAGGAGCATTGGCGGTGTTTTGTCAATGACAATGCTGCAGATCCTTGGAAGCAGACCTATAAGGTTTGTGGAGGTGTGAGCTGGAAGCAGGGCATGTTGGGAGTATGCGTTAGTGGTCATGTGACCTCAACATGGTCTGACTGCGTCAAGCACTTGATGAAGGGAATACTTCCGAAGGCGGAGTCTAGGAATCCATACGTCGACAGCTGTGCAAAACGGGAGCGTTGGAAGGCTTCGTTGTCAAAGATCACCTGAATTTGATGGCATAACCGGTGAGATATGTAAATGCTTCTGGCAGGCTGTGTCGGATTATATCAGCTTCCTCTTCAACAAGTGCATGCAGTTTGGCTCTTTCCTCGTCGCTTGCCCGAAGCATGCCCGATTGACGACATTGCCTAAGTCGCCAGAGTATCCCAGCTTGTAGATCCTTGCCAGTACGGTTCACTGATGATGCTTGGTTAAATGTTATGACTACGGTGCGTGACAGTACATGCAAGTATGTACCAGGAGTCTTCATTTACTTTAAGGGAACATTTGACACCCTTTTGTGGCCAGTGATTCTCGAAAAAATTGCTGTATTGGAATGTGAGGAGCTTGAGCTTTGAAATAGTTATTTCTCTGGCTCTAGTGTATATGTCCAAGGTATTTTTGCTGTTTTTTATGCTGAGATGGAGAGATAGTTTCCACAAGGCACTGTTGCAGGTCCATTGATATGGAACCTGGTGATGGATGACCTTCTGCCAAAACTTGAGTGTTTATGCAAAGTGAATGCATATACCGACGACTCGCTCCTCCTAATTGATAGTCGGTCGCAGCTCGAGACGGGTTTGGCGCGGTATATGCAGACTGTGCATGAGTGGTGTGAGTTTGTGAGACTATCTGTTTCCACTGACAAGACTTCGATGATGTTCCTCAAAGGTGCACTCAGTTGAGGGCGTCCTCCTTGGGTGCAATTATGTGCAGCAGAAGTAGTCTCAATTATGTGACTACGGCTGGATACTTGAGAATACTGATTGGTGCGAGACTGTCATTCTGCCCTCACTTCAGAGACCTGAAGCGACGCCTCTCGCTACTTGTTTCGACGCTGAGACGCATATGTCTGAAGGAGAGGGATCTTAGGCGGGGCGCACTTCAAATAATATACGAGGGCCTATTTGTTGCTTTTGCATCATATGCGTCCCGGAGTTTTTCAAGTCCGTGATGAGTTTAACTGGCAGAAGAATTATTGGATCTTGTCAGCGTGTCATGTTACTATATTGTATCCTTTTTTGTCGGACAGTGTCGAATGAAGCCATGCAGGTTCTGATGAAGACCCCGCCGTTAGACTTAGAGATTTTCTGGTAAAGGACTAATTTTCATACTACATAGGGGACTTCCAGTTGATGGGAATGAATGGTTCAGAGTGTGGATCCGAAAAGTACGAGAGTGACCTCACTGCGTAGTTTGATGGAGGAAGGCATGCTTTTCAGTTGGCAAACGAGATGGAATGAATTTAAAAGGTCGTGTGACTTATATTTTGGCCCCTAATTTAACGATAGCATGGAGAATTCCTGACATAGACTGGGATCGTGGATTTGTGTCCTTACTGACGGGACATGGGAGCTTGAATAAATGGTTGTGTAGCCGTGGATTGTCTGTAGAGAGTGTGCCCTCTGTGTTAATGTGAGGATCAGTGCTGACGACATGTGCTGTTCAAGTGTCTGGCATATGCCGGCCTGCGCAGTGCGTATTGGATCTGGCGAATACCTCTAAATTGAACCACTTCAAAAAGCTAGGTTCTAACAACCGGGCGCAGTTGCTTGTAACGCTTTGTGATGATTCTGTAGGGGCTTAATGTCATAGAGTAGCCTTATGCTGTTCTGCATGTTGTCCATTGCATTGAGTTTATGTCTGAATGTCATTTCGCAGGGAGTCTAAATAAATGTATAGTACCTGCGTCAATTCTGATCTTGGGATTGCAGCTCCCACGAACCTGAGATAGGGTCGGCATCCCCGGATGCAGGGTCCAAAATGGTTGTCATTTTCAAACTGGAGGCTGGCGTGACCTGATCGAAGGTTTATCTGAACCATGGATTAGAGAGACGACCATGAAAAGTTACTACATAGTAAGGGGCCTATTCTGGCTAGTATGTGATGGTTGGTGGCTTAAGCTGGCTTGAAAGTAGTATTGAGCACGCACCAGTCGTGTCTCGGGTAAACTGTGTTGGGGTAGGAAATGGTTCCTCATCTTGATGGGGGGCGATGGTGGACGCATTGATTATACCCGTCTATGGATACAGTGGAATGAACCCCAAACGTCAGATGTCCACGTTAAACACTTCGACTTCATCGGTCTCATAAGTCAACATGAAATTTTATTGTTTACTGGGAATTAGAGACTATATGGGAAATAGGAACCATTGTATTTTGGTCTGGACCCAAATATTCACAACACATGGAGGTTTTCATGTTTCATGTATCAAAGAATGTGAGAAAAGAGGATTTAGAAGAAGTCTCTTCTAAATTCTCCTTTATGTCTTCTAAAGAGACCTTTAGAGTCTCTTTAGAAGTCATTCACGGCCTAAGTGGCTTTGAAAAGATGATTTTTCCTGCTTGTGTTGAAATAGAAAAGTGGTATCTAAGAGCCTTTTCACATGTCCTGTACGGAACATTGCATATTCACCACAAGATCATGGCGAAAGGTGAGGTCAGTATTTTGGAATTTCAGTCGAGGAGACACTTGTGTATTAGATAGTATACTGCAAAGAATTGGGAAGAAGAGACCTCTTGGGAACAAAATTTCCATTCAGAAAAAATTGAAACATGGCATCGGAACATTTACTGCCTCGGAAAAATTCACGCACTTGAGGTTTTCTTACCGCCACGGAAACTATGGTACATCGTAGCGCTGAAGATTTACATGCAACACTGAATGTTACACAATCTGCAGGATAAGAACCAAAGACACATTTAGGAATTAATGATTGATAAGGAGGGATTATAAATAGGGAGGAATTAATAATGGGAAAACTCCATCAGAACTGACTGCAGACATCTTTTTCCTGTTATATAATGTGTAAAACGTTTCCTAAAGACTAATAAATAACACTGTGTGGGTAGCCCCCTTTAAATATGGACAGCTACTTAAAAATTAGCTTCGTCGATAATTTATAATATGCAAATCATTTTTTAAGGATCAGAAATGTTGATACATGGCAAGCCTCAACCGCGCGTTGCGTCAGGGTGAAGAAATCAATATAATCCAAAATGAATAAATAGCAATGATTTTGGATAAGAAAAGTGATTTCGGATTTGCAAGAGATTAGTATGCGGGTAAATTGAATTGGAACTAAATTTAATCCGTTTTTAATCCATCTGATTGAATGATTGTTTTCGGTCCCATAACTTTTTTTTAAACAAAACTTGGATCCAATCCATGAGGAATGGAGAATAATATCCCAAACACTTTGGCTAACTTTCATAAGCAAACATCAAATAGTCGCCGTCTAGTACGAATTTCCGCACAAGAACTCATTTTACATGGTAATACAATTTTCAATGAAAACTTGCAGTAATACATAGAGGAAAACTTCAGGATATATCCAGAAATGCACTTGTCTTTCGGATTCACTGTTCTGATTACGAATCTCAATGGGCCTTTTGAGATAATTGCATAAGCTCCAGATTTGAATAGAATTGCTTTGAGAGTATGGAGCTAGGGAAGTTGTAGTGAATCAGGACAATGCGATAGAATACTCATCTGCTAGCTGCAGTCGAAATTGAGATTAACAACAGAACAAACTCGAGCACGCTTCTGAAGACAATTCACTGTCATGATTTTGAAAACAAAGGATCATTGCAATCTTAGGAAGAATAATTTCTAAAATTGACAAAGTATAAAACAGCTAAAATAAGTCAATGAAGCTTCGAAATATTCCATCGGATCGATTATTCCAAGGACGTTCACGGGAACTAATGTCAGCTTGGTTGGAATTAACTTAGCCTCGTTTTGCATTCGAATGGAAAAGTACGCGCTTGTATCCTTGAAAGCATACCTCTACGATCCTCTAAATATATGCATATGAGCTCATTACTAACCAACCTTAATAATTCGACCAGCCTTCTCGCAAGATCTGCTTGGAAAGGTCCTTGAAGATAAAAAGTTAACGAGAGAAAGCAATTTCTTAGTTCTGCTAAAATGGAAATTTGCAGCACCATCAACGATATTCCAACCTTTAAGCTTCGTCAGTGGAAAAATGAAAATCCAGAATTTTCGCTATTTATAATTCCTGCAATTAACGTTCGAAATTCATAGCTCAAGAAACAATTTTCCATCCGATGAAATTCGTTCCCATAACCTTTCTCAACCCTTTATTTCAATCGAAAAATTCATTCATACGTAAAAGGGTACATTTGAAGGCAATTAAATTCTACAATCAATCAATCGCTTCGGGTAACTTTTCCCGTTCAAGTATCAAAGTCAGAAAAGCGTTTTTATTGGTCCTGGAGGATGGAGCCAGGAATTGAACAGTCTGGACTAGTTGTGAGATGTGATGTCGTTTCGGATGGCAAGTGGGAATGTAGGTCAATCGATTACATACTGCTCTCCCCATACATATTCGATTGAACGTTATTTGTACGCTCAACATCCCATCAACACGAGCAACCAAGATGCTGCCAAATCAATCAAATCGGTTGACAGCTGAACAGGAAACATTAAATTTAGTCGGCAATGAAAAGAGTTTGACGAATTTAAGGTGATATTTGGGAAACGTGTGTTACTTCTGCGATGAGAGTTTCTTGATTTATTATCACGTTGTTGATGAACAGTTTTCAACACATTGTTTATCAGTATTTTTGAAAAGAATTTTTGAACTCTTCTTTTTTTTGTTGAACAATTAAAGCATTCTGGTCTAACACAATACTCAAGTTTAGAAGATAATGATGAAAACTCAGTTCAATTTGAGTGTTTGAATTATGATGAGAAAATCGAGCATAGAACTTGAGCATATTGTCAAAAAAATTTTATGTTAAACGTAGGAAGAATGGAGGGAACGCTCTTGAAGATTATTTGCAAGACTCCGTCGTCCCCCTACGCGTTTCAGCAGTTTTCCATCTTCAATGTGTGGCTTCGTCCTGTGAGAACAAAAAACAAACAACTTTTCTATCTCTGTCAGGCAAAACACGGAATATAATGATACATACCAGAAATATATCTGTGGTTCATCAGTGCTGTACCAGTGCTTAGCATAGTTCCATTCACTGCACTGAAAAGGTCCACTTCGGTCCATAAAATAATTTTAAATATTTCCTTCTTGCAAACACTTCCAGAACCATCCAGAACGCACCAATAAATTATTGTACAAGTAACTCGCTGTTTCAAAATTTAGAAACACGAAATTTCTACGCGTGGCAAATATCTACTCTGGTTGACCTCTAGAGAGCATAATCACTGTAAGTTTTTGTAGTAAAACACAACACACGTGGCCATGGGGCAATAACAAGTCCTTGGAAGGATAAACGACATATGTGATGCCCCTAAAGATATCCGCTCAATGTCGCTCGTGAACTGTGTCCTGGAAAAGAACTGCCTCGATGAGACTCAGCCTTAGAAGTTAAATTATCATGATCTTGGGAATCATCGGTTCTCACGTAGTTTTCAAAAATTGAGTCGATCGGATACTTTGATCGGAGTTATTGGCAAGTTTATTCGGGCATAACGAAACTCAACGCAGAAGTGACCAGGTTGGATATGACAATCTTAAAACAAGTGGCAGATATTATAAAGCGAGTCTCTATCGGGAACACATATAAATGAACAGGAATTGTAGAACAAGAAACAATCAAACCTGTAAAGACTGATGTAAGCCTCTGCTAGCAAAGAACCTTGGGGAGAAGTTATGTTCCATACGTGTATTTAGGATGAGCTGTCTCGCAGTGCATGTGCGAGTCTGCGAAAAAAATGGAGAAAAATACTAGCGATCGATTATTCGATTCTTGTATTAGGAAGGATAATCATGCAGTTAGATCACACAAAATTTGGATGCTGTGCACGGTCACTGTGCTCCTGCCATGGCGACCGAACTAAATTGGTTTAACGTGGTCGCATTTCGGTTTTTGATGAACCATGGCCGTACCTGCTACGAAAACGACTACCATGGAGGGTAAAAACCACAAAAATCCCAACAAAAACTCACGATCCGGTATTTGTAGACCGTCGATTAAGGTGCCCGCAACGGCTGAGACGGGAGACATTTAAAATTACCACGCGAGGCATGTCCTACGTGAAATTATGGACATGAGAAAGCTGTCGACGTGATGGATGCCGTGTTTGCAGAACTCAGGACAACAAACACAATCGTTAGACCACTTCAGCAAATCTGCACCACAGCAGGGCGGCTATAGCTAACCTGCTTAAACATCTAGCAGATGGGAACACCGACATAGCACTGATACAAGAGCCTTACCAACTTAATAGAAAGATACTTGGAATCAGTGCAAAACAATTCAATATCTTTGCCACAAGCGGGGTAAATAAAATCCGGAGCTGCATTATATGTCCGAAGGAAATTAATTTAAATTTTCTACCGCAGTTCAGCAATATTGACCTTACATCAGCGGTGTTCGACGGAAGGGACGGGCAGGTAACGCTGGCCTCGGCGTACCTACCGTTCGACGCTCCGATGCCGACCACCGAATTACGCACCATATCGGAGCATATACGGGAGAAGCGAGCCATCATCAGATGCGATGCGAACGCGCAACACGAACTCTGTGGAAGCACCAAGTGCAACGAAAGAAGTAAGCAGTTAGTCAATTACTTAATAACTACTAACCTCAACTTAGCAAATAAGGGTAACACACCAACCTTAATAATGAAAAATAGAGTGGAAGTGATTGACGTCACTCTAATCACAACAGAGGCATTGGAGGACCTGCACGGCTGGAGAGTATGTGACTCACCTAGCCTCTCGGACCACCAATGGATTATCTTTCAAGTGAGAAGAGGCGAGAAGATCCCATTCGTCTTCTGCAATCCTAGGAACGCGGCTTGGGACGGCTACAACAACGCTACTAAAAGATATATAGGTTCACAACAGTCGAAACCTTTGAGAAGTCGAATGGACATTGACATTGAAGTGAGATATATCACAAGTATTCTGGTCGATAGTTTCAGTGATATGTGTCCAACCACTACCGTCAAACATAAAAAGGTAAGCTGGTGGAACAAAGAGCTAGAGAAGATCAGACAAAATACTCAAAGATTATTCAGAATAGCTCGCCTCACAAACCGAGATACGGATTGGGAGGACTATAAGCGAAATCTGAAAATTTTTAAAACAGCTGTAAGAAAAGGGAACAGGAAACCCTGGAATCTTTTTTGATGCAATATTGAGGGAGGAAACGAGACATCTAGGTTAAGCAGGGCTCTGAAAAGAGAACCACATGGGGACACGATGATCTAAAAGGAGGACGGATCGTGGACAACAAATAGCATAGAACGTCTCAATCTCCAATTAAATCAACACTTTCCGGGCTCAACGGATGAGGAGACAGAACAAGTAAACAACGTGACTCCTTACCGTGCCACCCCCCTTAAAGAAATAGTAAGCGAAGAAAAGGTCCTTTGGGGCATTAATACCTTCGAACCTTACAAATCACCAGGAACCGACAAAGTGTATCCGATCATGCTTATGAATGCGGATATCACAATAATACGGATTTTGGTGAAAATATATAGAGCCTCCATATCCAAAGGCTATATTCCTTTGGACTCTAGAGAAGCTAAACTAGCTTTTACACCCAAGCCGGCAAAAGCCAGCCACTACAAAGCAACGGATTACCGACCAATCAGCTTAACGTCTTTCATGCTGAAAACCCTGGAACGCCTGGTGGATGGGTACATAAAAAGCACCGTGAACATAACGGAGCTTTGCCCCAACCAACACGCGGGTATGCGTTCAACAAAGACGGCACTACACGAAGTAGTAAGCAGAATAGAGAAGAACCTTGCCATCAAAGCTTACACCTTGGCGGCCTTCATTGATATCAAAGGAGCCTTCAACAAATGTTAAAAAATGAGAGCATAGTAGCGGCCATCCAGATCTCTTATATATCTTATCTAAATGGACGACGGAACTATTAGCTAAAAGGAAGATTACAGCCGAAGAAAACGGCGTAACCTTGAATAAATGGACTAACAGGGGTGCACAACAAGGCGTCATAGTATCACCTCTTGCCTGGGTACTCATAGTTAACCAAACAGTGGAAGACCTCAACGGGAAGAGTTTACGAAAGTTTAGTTTAAACAAAAGCATATACCGATAAGTGGAAAATTCCCGGAAACCATGTCGGAATTGATGCAGACCGCACTCTCACATCTTTTTGAGTGGGTGAAACTAAACGGACTGCGCATCAATGCCGACAAAACGGAGCTTATGCTTTACACAAAGCACCGTAAACTGGAGATATTTACACCCCCGACCATTGACGGAAAACATATCAGTTTAGTAAGCAAGGTGAAATACTTAGGAGTAACCTTGGAAAGTAATTTAACTTGGACTCCACACATAGGAGCAGTCAGACGGAGAGCTACAGCAGCGCTCTTCACAATGAAAAGACTAGTGGGGAAAACCTGGGGAATAAAACCCAAAATTGCCCACTGGATCTACACAATAGTAGTGAGGCCTGTAACCACCTAAGGGGCATTGGTTTGGTGGCAGGCATTAAAAAAGAAAACCATTGTAAAAGAGCTAAAGAAAATGCCTTGGCATCACAGGTGCCATTAGGACTACGCCATTTGCTGCAATGGAGATGATTCTTAATCTCATGCTACTCGACAAATTCAGCTTGCGAGCATCAGATTAAAATCCACATATGGGTTATATCACCACACTCAAACGGGACACGTATGCATTTTGAAAAAAATTGAGATAATGACCCCGTCAAGTAAAAGGGTACAATCAACCGTCAACCCCAGTATAATTTTTGTTTTGTTTGGGAGGTGAAGGCTATTTACGCCCTGAGTGTCGGACGCCCCCCTACCGGACTACTGACTAAACACCTCCCCTTCATACCGAGAACCTAGCCTGGAACTGTTTGTCACATTACTTCGGACTAGGCCTCATTAATCATCGCTTAGCGATGTCTTCACGCTAAGGGAAATCTCTCTTTCTCCACGGACGGATATGAAGGAATTGCAATTAGTAACTAAAATATTGCGTTACAGAGATGTTCCCTCCCTCGCCAAGCGATCCATTATGTCCTTCTTTATAATGAGTACTGTCCGTACGTAATGCGACACACAGTTCGAATTGTCCTTTGATTTCATCATTTTTCCCGTTAAATTTTCTGAGAAATTACGCCAATTTTCTCCGAGAGATGCGAACGGAGTCTTGTGAATCTATTACACGTAAAAAACGTGTGGCAGGCGTCATCCGTCATCCCCGGGCAGAACACACAAGTTGGGGATGGTGTCTTTCCCATCTTTTACAGGTAAGACTGAAAATACCCGTGACCACTGAGTAGTTGCGTCAGATAATAATCAGTCTCACCATGCATTCTGTCGAACCACGGCTCCAAGTCAGTTATCAGCCGTGCGGTCCATCTGCCTCGCGTTTCGTTTTCCCATGTTTGCTGCCATAAGATAAGGGTTCTTCTGCGTTCCTCTCGGCTGAGGGCTTCTCTCGCCGACTCCCCCCTCCATGAGTATACACGTTTCCGTTCGTCTGCAAGTAACTTAAGTGGAACCACCCTCGAGATTACCAGCACTGCAGGTTCAGAGACAGTGCGGTATGCAGCGGCTACCCGCAAAGCTCCTTGCCTCTGCACCTGTGCCAGACGCCTTCGGTACGTCTCTTTACTAAGAGCGTCAGCCCAAACCACGGAGCCATACAAGAGCACTGACTCCATTGCACTCATCAGTAGACGTCTTTTGTTCGAGGTTGGCCCCTGTGTGTTGGCCATAATGTGGTTTAGCGCCGATACCCGCACGGAGGCCTTATCTGCTGACGCTCGAACCTGCTCGAAAAAACTCATCTTCGAGTCAATCATCAAGCCAAGGTATTTGTTTGATCCTTTTGACTCGATGGTCATTTCCCCCACCCAAACCGGCATAACACGAGGGATTCCCTTCTTGGTGAGGACGACATCCTCAGTCTTTTCCAGCGCTAGGCTAAGCCCACGGTCTGTTATCCACTCGCTCACTCGGCGTATTACCGCATCCAGTTTGAGCTGCGTCTGTCCGACAGTACGTCCGGCGACTAGTACTGCTACGTCATCTGCGTAGCCAACCAGGCGCGACTCCCCCGGTAACTGCAGCTTCAAAAGCTCATCGTACGAGACATTCCAGAGGTCCGGGCCCAGAACGGAACCTTGCGCCACCCCTGATGTCAAATCAATTCTTCGCCGGCCTCCCAACGAGACATAGATGAGTTTCCGATTTTTGAGGTAGTCTTTCAATATCCGCATTAGATACCTCGGCACCCTAAAATATTCCAAAGCACCAAGAATATCTGTCCATCTAGCAGCGTTGAAGACATTTCTCACATCTAGAGTTATGAGCAGTACTATTCGTCTCGAGTAATGATTGTGGGCTTCTGCCTGCTGGATCGCGCTCACTACCTCTGCTATTGCACCAATTGTGGATCGACCAGCCTTGAAGCCGTACTGCCGAGGAGACAGATCCCCGGCAGTTCGAATGGCTTCTCCAAGTCTTTCTCTAATGAGCTTCTCGAGTACCTTCCCAACGGCGTGCAGCATACATAGGGGCCGATATGTAGATGGTTGCTCCGCGTTCCCCTTCCCCTTGTGGATCAGCACGAGCCTCGCCTCTTTCCAGCAATTTGGAAACACGCCCTGCCGCAAACAGGCATTGAAAATGGTGAGCAGCTTTTCAGGACAAAGTTGATGTGCAAGCTGTATCACTTCCGCTGGTATACCGTCTGGCCCTGGAGCCTTTTTCGATTTTAAAGCTTTTACCGCATCATCCAGTTCGATGGCGGTAAAAAGTGGACATTCTTCGAGACATTCAACATCTGCATCATCGGGACGAACAGAATGTATAGGGAAGAGCGCTCTAACAATCTGGTCCATTTTTTCTGTTTCAAGGACACAGGGCCTCCTTGCAGCTCCTAGTTTCCGCATGGCAAGCTTGCCCCCACGGGTCTCTGTCGATGTCCTCAACTATGTTGCGCCAGCAGCGAGCCTTGCTTTCGTTAATTAACCTACGGAGAACTTTTCTAACCGACCTGTATGCCAGCGTTCGGGAGTGTGAATCGTCTCGATTTCTTAAACGTTGAGATTCGCGGCGAAGTTTGTGACATTCTCTCCGCTTTTCGGCGATTTCTGCCGACCACCAGTATACAGCAGGCTTCTTGTGTCGAGGCCGTCGCCTGGGCATAGAGCAGTTCATCATTCTTGATAAGCCTCATGGTGGAGTTCACCATGTTTTCAGCTGAGGCTCCTCCCGTTACCGTAATGGTCTCACCTCTCATAAGAGCTGCGGCGAACGTGTCGACATATATTTTAGATATATTCCAACCTACAGTTGAGGGTTGGGTTGCTACGCGTCGAGTAGCACAGTCGCCGATTGCGAAAGCAATGTACTGATGATCGCTCGCCGAGTAGTCCTCCAGTACTCTCCATCTGTGTATCCTAGGCACTAAGGACTCCGAAGCAAATGTCACTTCCGGTAAAGTTCCCAAGCAGCTTCCCCGTCTAAAAGTTGGTGTGTTCCCAACGTTCCTAACCCCAGTTCAATAATAATAATAATTATAATAATAATATAATAGACCACTTCAGACCAAAAAAGTGCAATCACAAGGAGTTTCCGCGTCGTTTTGTGACCTTCAACAAAATATGGGTTCACTGGTACACATCAGAGGACAAGAAACAGTCGAAACCCGGCAAACTTGCCCCAAATAAGATAAAAATAAGATGAAGATTTCTGGGAAATTGCATTGCTTTCTAGGAATTGAAAAGCAATGATTTGCATCGATTGCCTGGACAAGGGCTGAATAGTCGAGGGGGTCTAATATGCCGAGTTTCACGGCCGATTCACTGAAACAGGCCCCATTTGGCGGCAAAAACGTTCTCTTTCAACATGACGACGAATTTCGTCAAGTGAAAATCCTTCTTTATGGAGGCAATAAGGCAAAGAAAAATCAGCCCATAATCTAAGTCCGCCAAACTAGCCTGTAACGTAACCCAGCCGCGGAGAACTACCTGCGTGAAGTTGTGTGCTGGATCGCAGATAACACCAATAGGGCAGGACAATTGTGCAAAATTAAGGTTGCGTCGTTTTATGAACAATTTGGATTGCTTCCAACTTCTAACTCAGAGCCAAGACAGGAGCGTTGACTTAAAACGAATTTCAGTATCACCTCTCCTCTTCTGCAACGAATTTCAAAATACAAATGTCATCCTTCCAGAGCAAGCTTGACGCACTTAAGGAAGTTATTGTTAAAGTTTTTAAGATCCTTGATGAGAGTAAATTTAATGCCAATAATATGAATGAAGATTGACTATGCTGATTCCAGGGCGGAAGTTATCCAAGGAATGGCTGCAACTGCACTGAAGTTATAGTAATGAAAAATCCGAAGGATTACAACTTTCGACTGAAAAAAGTGCATGGGAACCACCTAACTTGTGTGAATAATTTTTGGTTGTAATGAAGATTTCTGGTTATAGTTAAAAGTAAACTGTGTTGCAGGTCTAATGCACGAGCAATAATCAGTATAAAATAATCGATATTGAGGAGCCTGATTACAGAACTACAGCATCAACCACATTGATTGAATATAATAAAGCTATGTGTGAAGAAAATCACTGCAATACTTTTGACGAAACCCTGTTTGGTTTCTTCAACGGAGACACGAGAAATCGGAAGATAAGGCATCGATGAAAGTGAGATGAATTCAACAGATGACTAAATGTACTTCTCAAATATATGGAGCGCCTCTTCGTCAGACGGTATCCTCATATAAATGCTGTAACGAATTCACAATATTTGCAGTCATATATTGCTTGGCATGTCCAATTCATGTTTGCAGGAGGGTGGAAGATAAGTTAAGTTACTGTATACTGAGGAAAGCATGGCTTATACTGGATCAAGGATAAGCGGATTCTGAAACTCTACGTGGCATGTTGACGCACACCGGTGCAAATAGGACGCTTGCATGCAGAGGGTGACTGCTTCATAAATATTTGAAAAAAGGAAGTCTTATTTTGGTCACAAGGATAGGCAAAACCCAATGCTAGCCCATGCAAATTGACTTTTATGCATTCTCTACGCCTGTGAAATAGTGCTCAAGAGGCTCATCATAAATAAACTTGGTCTTTTGTTCTTCTTTTACTGCTCTTTGTATAAAATATGTTGGTGGTCTTGTATTGTGCCCAGATAAAAAATCACTGAAGAAAAGTGTAAAAACCTTCGTTAAAACTTATATGCGTGTATACTGCAAACTAATTTTGTTGCAAGAAACAGACTTCGTCCTGTGAAGGTAAATTTAATTTGGAATCAAACTGAGTCTCAGCCGATGGCCATACATTCATAAGCTTTGTTACTACGTCATATCGTGAAAAAAGAGTAGACATGTACCAAGAGTCGGTCATGACCTTCCTTCACCAAAAGGTTCTGGTGCAGATCTTCATTCCTGACAGGAAAGCTACTATTGAACGCCATAAACTGGTATACGCAATCAATAGGACCTTGACATCCTTGGTTAATAAGTTTCAAGGAATTATTGAATGATACCAAGCGTCTTTTGATTGTTGCCGCATGTCCATTCCAATCATGGGACCAGTTAAGGATCCGAAAACGAGATTTTTATATAGTGGCTTGTTATAGCTGGTTAATGGTCTAAGGCGGTAACTCCATTTATTAACTTCGAATATCTATTTTTTTTACATATTTCGAACCTTAATAACTTCAAAAATGTTGTTTTTAAATTTCATAACAATCCGAGCATTTTTATGGAGTTTTGTTCAATTTAATACAAGCAAGCTTAGGTTTTTTGAACAACAAAAAAAGACAACCATTGGTTCTCTTTACTGATAGCAGTTCCTTTAATACACTTATTTAAAAAAAGGGGTAGAAAAAAAGTTCAGGTGGAAAAAACCGCAAGCAAAAACAAAAGGAAGCTCCCACTCAAAAAACTCCAAATTTGAAAATTGTATTAATGCAAAAGTTATTCACTTTTTTGGATTAGCCATTTCAATGAACAAAGGTTAAGTCGAAGACTCCTACAATGCGACCTAAGCAACATATTGCCAGAAAATATCGTCAAACACCAAATCACAGCATACGCTCCGTCCAACAGGTATCAACTCGTGGTGCAAGTACCGAAATCTTGGAAGACCGTAATCTATTACAAGGATATAATCACCCTCTTGCACTCTCTGATGAAGCGCGAGAAATTTCGAAAAACCCATACATGAAGACCTCATGAGTGACAATTTCTTTGGAAGATGCTTAGGCGGCTTTAACCGAAATAACATCGAGACTCTCAATAGTTGCGTTTCGGGTATGGCGCCTAAACATGTTTGCTGTGCCAAAAGATTTGTTGAAATTTTGTTGGATGTTGGATCTCTGATGCTTCATAGAAAGCTAGAAAAAAGCGAGAAGACAGACCGCATGCAAATGAGGTTCATGAAGAAGGTGAAGCTATTTTATATGGATCACGCAGCACTGATCAGCTGTATTATTTTTAAATTTTGTTTTGTTTTATTTTTAAATACGTTTTCCTTAAAACCTTTTCTTTCCATCCAGTACGAACAATTTTTCCGAAACGGCTGAGCCGATTCTTCTGAAATTTTATCCAGATATCCCTCATATTTACGGCTGTCGTGTAAATACGGTAGTTATAAATTTGCTATCGACAAGTTCGGTAGTGACATGTTTGCGTCAAAATTTTAAATTTTTTTCTAATTCTTTTGAGCGCAAAAAACCCAGAAAATGTGCATTTTGAAATGTTTTCTTTGACTAGCCGCCATTTTATTATTTTATGAGGTGCGCAACTTAGTTCTCGCTGTTTTCTTAATGAAATTGCCGTTTTATTGTGAAAAACGGTTAAAAATGAATCATTTAAAATATTGCCCATCGCTAGCGAAAACTTATTTCCATCTCTCTGGTGAAGCTCGAATACCGTCACGTCTTTTGAAGCATCAACGAATCAAGCCATTTTGAGATGTCTTCATATGAGTACAACTGCTGATTATCCAGACCATGTGACATCGAACGGAATAAGTGATAATTGGAAGGCGCAATATCTGGAGAATATGGCGGGTGGGGTAGGACTTCCCATTTTAGCGTTTCTTAGTAGATTTTAACGGGTTTGTCAACATGAGGCCGAGCATTGTCATGCTGTAGAATGACTTTTTTTCTGCTCGTATTGTGAGTGATTTTCGCGCAGTGCTCGGCTCAATCGCATCAATTGAGTTCGATACCGTTCTCGAGTGATGTATTCGTCTGGTTTCAATAGCTCATAATAAATAACACCCACCAAATACACAGCAAAACCTCCCACCTAATACACAGCAAAGTGAACATTCGGCCGAGCCGACGATGTAGAAGCGGGCAGACCCCATGATTTTCTTCTCTTTGGCTTGCTATAATGAATCCATTTTACATCACCCGAAACGATACGTTGAAGAAAACCCTTCCTTTTTTGCCACTGGAGCAGGTGTTCCCAGGCAAAAAAAAAAGACGCTCAACGTCTTTTGGCTTTAATTCCTAAGAAACCCATGTTCCTTGTTTCTGAATCATTCCCAACGCATGCAAGCGCTTGGAAATTGCTTGGGGGTAACTCCTAATACTGAAGCAAGCTCCTGTTGCATTTGGCACTGGACTTCATCGAGCAATGCTTCCAATTCAGCGTCTTCGAAGGTTTTTGGTCTTCCTTCCCGCGAGCGGTCTTCAAGACCAAAATCACCGTCTTTGAAACCAATCACGGAACGTTGTCTCACTTACAACAGTACCTCCATTAACTTCTTGCAGCTCTCGATGAGCTTCAGCCGCCGTTTTCTTTGAATGAAAGAAAAAAAGGATCGCTTCCCGCAAATGACGATTATTTGGCACAACATTTTTACACAACCAAAAGTATATGACCAAAAAATCACTTATGTGTCGAAACGGATTGCTTACCATATGTCTAAGCTTGGTCCATGACGATTTGTCTATGTCACAATTGACCAGCACTTACTACTGGAGCCATTTCTTAAAAAACGGCGGGAACTTAGTTGCGCACCTAATATAAAAATTTATTTATTTTCCTTGACACGAAACCCAACATCATAATGAGCGTAACATTTTTTGATTTTCGCTAAGGTAATTTCTGGCAGCAAAATCGGTCGGACCGTTGACTCTCCTTTTTCAAGGCAATAAAGAAACCGCCATTTTATTAATTATAACGAAAAATATTGAATAAAAAATTTTTTTCGCACAATTTAAGAGTGTATTTCTTGATCATAAAAAGATTTTTTAACCTATCGGCAATTGGGGTCTAACAAAAAATTGTTCAAAATAACCCTTACTTTGGGTTGAGAAATGATGTCACTTCCTTACGTCAATTAGAAGGACAAGGGTGGAAAATAAATAAATGAGAACACCAATTTTTTTTCGTGTGTCTTTAAAGGTCCTTGCATTGAGGTTTCCATCTGTATCAAAGGTATTAGTCGAATTTCCCCAACATAATATCTATAGTGGTGATTTGATACCCTGACGCCCAGGGACCCTAGAAAGGATCAAAAATAATTATGTAATTGAACAATCAAAGTGAGTTCGATAAATGCAGCTTCTGCGTGTCCAAGCAATTCTCATGCCGTCCGTGTCCTCTAAAACTTGCATCACATGGCGGGAAATTCGAATCGGATTTTATACGAATAAGAGGGTCATTATACTTATGATTATAATCCGTGAATTTAGGATGGGGTGATACACTGACTTACGATTTCCAAAGGATTGTTTGTTGGCTTGACGCTGTTATCTTTAGCATTTTTAGATATGTATGGCGGTGTCCAAATGAGTAGTTTTTCAGCTAAAATGTTCCATGTGTCTTTGATTCCTTTATGCAACCCAACATTAGGATAAACAGAATGGAATGATTATTCCCTGTAATATTCCCACTATCCAGTGCTATAAATTGACTAGGGGAACCATCTTATGCATACTTTATGAAATTAACGTCATTCACTGGAAAAGGCAAATGTGACAATTTAATTCGATTAAACTGAATATATGTCTGCATGTATAAGGCAAATGCTTCCGTTCTTTCAATTTATTAATGTTCCACAATATTTCGGCAACAAATGATGGTTTTAAATTAACTGTCATCACTTGTCGATAAGATTCATGTAATGTCTTCCCAAATCCGATCTAGTGCTGGTCAACAGTCTTGCAACCAAATTAAGCCGCCTAATCGGTGAAGAATGGGTCGCTAAGCTTCTAATTCATTAAAATAATCTTATCAGTCTAATAACGACTGGGCTCAACTGTAACATTGTTCCCAATTCAATTTGTCATGTCGCCCACTCTCCTCGTCCACGCAACATACGTATCTGCATATGGGCTCATATGTGAACGCGACTTTGTGGAAACAACAAAAAGAATGCCGACAAAACAAATGCCCGCCTTAGACAACAGAAAACGCAAAAGACCAACTGAAACGGAACAGAAGAAACACTGAAAAGACGTTCTTCACATGAGCACGATGGTGAAGGCTTAGCCAGAGGCTAATCCCTTTCTGGACATAATTTGACCACAATATCAAGAAGAATATCAATCTGTCAGATTAAGTGAAAAGCAGTAACAGAGGAAACGACAGAGGAAAATTGAAATGAGAACCAGAAATAAAAACTTCAAGATTAACGATACGACATTAAGACGATCATAATGTGACCGACTACGATTTTATTGGATAGTCGGGCATTCATGCATGACGATTTGTAGGGAGGCATTCCACACGCCGTGGAAAATCAGCTCTAGCGGAGTAAAATTTATAATTACATCCTGACATGTTATTTATGTATTCCATTTGGATCTTCTTTGCATCAAAATGCGCTTAGAAAGGATGCATGTTTTAATGTTGACCCGACTGGATAATCCGACGGGGTAGCAACGCTCTTGTCTTGATGTTCTCCCTCCTTAGCTGATTTGATTGAAAACTCCTTTGATTAGCATCATTCTTCATCCAGGCTTGGCAAGATAAATCTTAGAAGTCTTGGCTAAATGACGGTTTTCCACATTTCCCATTTAAGTGACAAACTCTAGTTCGCAATTGAATTTCTAGACATCAACTCCAAGCGCTCATAAAAACTAGACGGAGCAGAAGATTTGCTCATTCAACACTTGTGGCTGATATTCTACTCGCCCAACTCTTTAATTGAAACATATATTTGGATATCAGCAACAAGATCCAGATTTGCTTGCTCCAATGATCCTCTGCATGCCAAGAACGCTGCTACGATCTTTAATTATGAATCAAGACCATAAACATTTTGAATACGAGAAGGTATTAAGATTTCACAGTGTGATCATGATCACTTCGATCGTGGCGGATTTGATTGCACCGCGGGGGTCCTTTGGTTCTCGGCTAAAATCACTTTAGCCGTAATTAGAGCCGCCTTTTTCGTGTTCCCTTATATTATGGCCTCGGATAAATTTTAGTCTGGCTCACATATGCTTACAAAGTACACAAACGTAAGCGTAAGCGATCGGCAAGGACAATCTTCAAATGGTTATCAGCTTGATATGTTTGATTTTATGTAATAGGGTAGTTAAGTGGAAGTTATTGCTCCAGGCAATGCTGGGAATGGGACACTTTTGTGTCAAATGAAGTAGCATGCCTGGAGGAGCAAGTGAGAACACTTAAGTGTGCTGGTTTCATCCACGCAACCTATTTAAAGGTAAATGAATTCAAAATAAATTGCCGAAATTATTCAAAAATATTTTCATGTTTAACAAGAACTTGAATCTCCATATGCAAATAAAATTTGAAAATTTAACGGTCTCAATTTAATGGTCACAGTAAATTAGAAAAAAATATGTTTTTATGGTCTTCATTTGAAGTTGTTGTTTGTGCGTAAAAAACTCATGTGATCCTCTCGCAAAGTAGAATTAGGCTTATAGGGTCACTACTATACGCATAAGTTTTTCCGGTTTTTTCGTAAAGAAGAATGCAAAATTTCTATGGAAAAACTTCTTTTTTTTATTCAAAGTACTGTCCATCAGCTTCTACACATTTCGCATCCTTCAGGTAATTTATGAATACTATGTCAGAAAAGCTGCTTCTCTTTTGCGGCAAATCATTTGTCGAGCCACTTTCCATCTTCCGCGAAATCGCTGAAGTTCTATTCTGCGAGCGCGTACCCCATTGATGCAAAGAGGTGATAGTCAGATGGCACATTGGCAGGAGAGTACGGCGGGTGCAGAAGGATGTGCCATCGGAGCGATTTTACTCTGCCTTTGAATGGTTTCAATGAGGACGACGGCGCATTGTAGTGTAACAAAATCACTTGCCAGGTCTTCTGGTCCATCCTGGTCGTTTTTCGATTAATGCGTAATTCAAATTTATCATTTGATGATTATAGCCTTGTGTATCAACGGTTTCGCCAGGCTTCAAGAGTTCATAATACACAATAACACTCTGGTGACCCCAAAACACAGAGCATGGTCTTCTTGCTGAAACGATTTGACGTTGGTGTTGAAGTATCGGCTTCGCCAGGTGAAAGCCACGAATATGACGGGTAATTATATTACGTAAATATTACGAATAATTCGGGTTTTCATAACAAAGCAATTTTCATCACTCGTCACAATTCAACGCAAAAATCATTTCCTTTCGTGGCACTGACGTCTACAAGTTACTTTGCTATTTTTCTTTTGATCGTGTGGAGCCATTTACCGAGTTTATTGATCTTACCCATTGCTCGTAAACGTCTGTTGATCAATTCCTGTGACATTTTTAATGCTTCTGCTAATATCCGTTGAGGTTGAGTTGGGATACCATCCAATACCTCGTGCAATTTCTCCTCTTCCCATTTTGTGGTCTAGCAGAACGCTCACTGTCTTTCACATTGAAGCTAACACTTTGGAATTATTCATGTCTGAACGTTCACTGTCTTTCACATTGAAATTGATCACATTGAAATTGACCACTTTGGAATTATCGAAACCATGTCTCATATGTCCTTATTGATATGGTGTGTTAACCATATGTTTTCACCAGCAAACTATGACTTTCAATAGCCTTTTTCTTTTGTTTAAACAGGAAAAGGCATGCGTGCCGCAAATGCTCTTTGTAGGTACAAAATTCAACAATATTGATCAACACGAGAAAACAAACATGCTCGTTTTGGCGGACTCAACTTTTGTGTGTTTGTAACTAAATGTCAGATAGTGAAAATGGCGTTCGTATCAAATTGATACGCTGCTTATTTTCCGATCGCGCCATCTCTAAGTAAGACCGAAAAAAACTTCTTTAAAAAAGAAGAAATACGTACAGGCTGTTTTTCCTATGAAGTAATCATATATCCAACAACAAAATATTCAAGGATCGTGAAACGAAAGCTCACAGGATGGCTACATTTTGAAATACAAACGATCTGCAATCTGTCTTTATTGATCGGAGTATAAAATTGTTATCAATATCTGTTTGTCTACTAAATTTTTGCAAATTTCATACTGCAATATTTATGTCCAATATATAATAATTAATCGAATTTCACACGCTCACTAGCATTGGTAAATAAATTAATTTATTAACAAAAAATTTAAGTGCAACTTAAACGAGGATAAATTAAATAGACTCAGGTTTCAAATGAAAAAAAATCATTTATTGAATAAAAAAACCTAATCACAATTTACATTCCAGCCCCCTTTCTTGATTTAACAAAGCGTATATTCCGGTGAGATAAAATTCGATTGGATTTGAGAGCCGAATTCTTCTTGGTCCTCATCAGTGTCAAACCATTCCCCTGCTAGAGCTCCTTCGTCAGGTGAAACTCAAAAACTAAAGTGTTGCGACGAGGTATGCCCAGGGGTTGACTTTATTTCTTTAATGTCATTTTAATATATTTCGAGGTATTCAGCTCAAACATCACAATTATTAACTTTTATCAAAAATAACTTCTTAATTTATTTTTTATTCCAACAAGAAATTGCAAGGATTTTAAAACACAGCAAAGTTTCCAAACATTATAAAGAAAATTGTTAATTTCGTATTATTTTGTCAGTAACACGTAAACGGTAGGATATTTCTTTGATTGTGCAATAATTTTCAAACGAGGTAAGAATCGTGCAGTTCATAGAGTGGACGAACAAACGAAGATACAGCCATAACAGTTGGCATGGATCAGGTAAACACCCGGTTGCATTTTTAACATAGTCTTTGAATAGTCTGCAGTTACCGTTTTTTGCAATGCACCACATCTCCGTCGTTTTTCGTGCTCTGTTTGTTTTTTAACCTTTTCAACAAATAGGACTATGGGACTATTCAACTAATGGGAATGGGACAAATGAGACTGAATTTGGGAGAATTTGTCAAAACAGACGCCATCATACATTCAAAATCGTCAGTTCTGTAATAGTCAAGATATACGCCTAAAGTTTTCAAAATATTCTTTGGTCTGGAACGTCTCTCGTTGATTTTCCAAATAAATTGAATGAATACTATCAATGTACAACAGAGCTGAAAGGATGCTCGATGGTCAGCACTTGATGCTTCACAGCAAGCTTTAACGTATTTTTGATCCGCGTGACCCCCTTACCTTTTTCGACAAAGTAAAGTAAGTAATAATCTCCAGTTTCTTCCTTGTCTGATCCGGCAAAACAGGATTGTATCAGAATGAAAAGAGAGTACAATAATTACGGGTTTTGCTAGAGGGAAAATATATGAAATTTAAACCCTTCCTGCATTGTATTCTGGCAAACTACTATAATATGCTCCTCTTTCTCCTTGTACGATGCTGATGAGAAAAGGGGAGTTTCCTCCAGCATCTTGTTGGAAATCAATTAAGGAAAGGTATAAATTTCATACATTCCACCTCAACAAAAAACATAAATATTATATCCTCATTTTATTCTGATCACATCATGTATTCCCGGATCAGAGAAAGCAAGAACCTTGAAAGCGACATTAAACCCCCGCCATAGGATAAGTACCATAGAGTAACCTGTGAAAAGCAGAACTGTCCGTAATGACATTACAAAGAAAAGGATTTGGATACTTGGATATTTCCCTTTGTAAGGTAGAGAGCTTAGAGATTAGTTAAGTCAGTAAATAGATCGCGATTCCTATCTTTCTAAATCTAAATGAGCCTGAGAATTCAATGCAAACTTCAAAAGCGTGTTAATGCGCAATCTATTTACAGACTCATGTCTATAACTAAAAAGTTTCGCTTACAAGTACCAATACAGGTAGAAAATGTAAAACAATTATTGTTAGAAAAGGAGTTTCTTTGAAGTGTTGGTAGTTACTATTCAAACCACAGCTAAAATACTAAAAAAAGGCTTGCACTTTCGATCGATCGAACGTTGTAGTTAGAAATTAGTTAGCAAGATCAAGTAACAAGCGAAGCGAGCTTTGCCCGATAGAGAGCTTGGAAATTGAGTACGTGTGTGGAAAATCAAGATGGCTATTTTTCTGACATTTATGGCATTATGCAATGTTAAACAAGTGAAAAGAATTTTAATGCGTATTTATTCTCACGTTAGTTTTATTGTCCTAGTTCGAATAAGTTTTGCTTACAAATACCAATGCATCTGAGAAACTTGTGTCAAATACTGTTAGATTGGGATTTGTAGAAAGCTTAAACGCTTGTCAGTGGAATTTCTCGTCATTTTTGGGGAACAAATGTGTCCCCCTCCCCCTCCCCCTCCCAAACAATGTTTGTGGATTGCATTGAGCGGGATAAATGGGGATCCAGAGGAGCAATGTCTGGGGAATATGGTGGTTTGGTCCTGATTTTCCAATTCACACCTTCCAAATATTTTTTGACCGGCTTAGCTACGTGTGACCTTGCGTTGTCATGCAGAAAAATCAGCTTGTCATGTCTGTCATTCCATTCATGCCGTCTTTCCTTCAGAGCTCGAGTCAGACGGATGAGTTGTCGTGGGTGCATATCCCATGGCGTTCAACCGATTTTTTCAGATGGTCTCAGAAGTTCGTAATAGATGACGCTGCACAACATGACCTTGGAAGCGTGAATATTCCTGAACCTGGTTCACCTGATTTTACTCAATGTTTCGGTCGCTTAGGGTTGTCGTAATATATCCGCTCTTCATCCCCTGTCACAATTCGATGCATGAAACTCTTTCTTATTTGTCATTGACGTTCGATGTCCCTCTCTGTCAGTTGATGTGGTACCCAAGTCTCAGCTTCTAGGATGATTCCCATGGCATGCAAGCGTTAACCGACGTTAAATCTGTCAACATTTAACTCCAGTGACAATTCCTCCAGGCTTCAACTTGAATCTTCATTTGATAATTCCCGTAGTTGTGAATCTTCATACTTTTTCGGTACTCTTTCACGATCTTTATCAGCCACGTCGAAATCGCCATTTTTAAGACGCCGAACCCACTCTCTGCAAATCGTCTCAGATAGAGCATGATGATCATAAACATCGAGCATTATACGATAAGTTTCCGCAGCACTTTTTTAGAGAATGAAATAATGAACTAAAACTTCTCGCAAATTCAGCTTTTTCGGTATGAAAGCCGACATTTTCAACACGAGAAAAAAACGGTGTCGACGCTTTGAAGGACTGTCGACGACTGCGTTCGTGAGCCTTCGAATATAAATGGCAATTACAAGAACACGACCACAGCTGACACTAAAATGGTATCTGTGAGGAAATCTGTCTACCAATGGCGGAAACTTATTTCTATACCCAATACATACTTAAATCCACCTTATATCATGTTTCAACAACGTGAATTGTATGCTATGTAATACATACATAGTGTTTACGCAAAGTTCTTTACATTATTTCTTAACGTTTATCCCAGGATCAGTTTGTTACGATAATTCATTCAGCACAGTGAAACTTCTATAATAATGATGGTTTCAGCGGTAGTTTCACCAAGTTCATCAGCTTACTTATCGAGTAAATAAAAGGATATGAAAGACGGTGCCCTATTAGAAGCAATAACAAACGTCAGTGGATCAGATTATATGAAAATATCAAAGGATCAGAAATATATGGAGGATTCCATATTCCATATAACCGCGTTGGTATGTCTTGAATTCGACTACGAGAGTATCAAACTTGATCCTCCGCAATGAAATGAGTAGGACATAATGGCTGGAGAAGGTTTACTAATCTAACAGGGACTTCAAATATGGTTCTGTCAACGAACGTTAAACTGCGACATAGAGTAAGGAACGGATTGCATAAAGAGGTTGGTATCCATGTAAAGTTGTAAGGTGAGATTGTACAAGCGTTCAATCCTAGCTTGTGCAATCAAATTCCAAAGGAGATTCAAGTTAGAGCGACTTAGTTATTATTTCGGTGAGCAATAATCGAGCAAAGGAAACAGCCCCTAAAATGCATTTGCTATTCATGGTTTCGAGAGGGAGAAGAAGATTCCCAGATAAAAGGAATATAGTTATAGACAGGATATTGAATCCAATCAATAGATTGTAATGTTGTACCATTAGATTTGGGAAATTTCAATAAATTTAATACAATAATCGATCTTTTATTCATAACGGAAAGACCTTTTCTTAAAAAAAACCTCGGTTTTGACGAATATTTGCGTTTTAGCTGAATTTTTCCAAGCACAAAAAAGCTTTTCGCAATCGGTCTTTCTGCATAAATAATTTTTAATTCAATTTAAGAACTTGAAATTTGCTTTTATTTGAATTGACATTTTCAACACCCATACTATCGCGTCATGGATGCAAAAAGTAAATAACAATTTGCAACACATGGAAATCGTTTGAAAAACAAATCACCCTTGTTTAATTACGTCGCCACAACATTACAAATACAGAGACTCTTTTTCAGTCCCGATTTGGTTTGTTTTCAAGCAGATTTCGCTGTTGATCCGTCAGGATAATTTAATTTAACGTACCTATTGCAACCGCAGAATTCGATGGATATCAATTGCAACTCCATACGAATTCAACTTACTCCTACTAAATTTGCACTTTTATATTAGAGCCATCTGTTGTTGTTTGTCTGTCGATTTTCCGTAACCAGCATTGAATAGCTCAATAGCGATAATCCAACACATCCCTTTCGTGTCGTTATGGCCGTCGAAACACCCTTGCTCTCGCTTTCATTGCTATATCGGCTTTTAATCAAAATTTATAGCGGATGAAAACATAGTTTGGCATTTATAGTAGAATACGCGACCATCCCAAGCACTTTAGAAATGTTTGTCTGGTGTCCTGGGCGCAATTCAATGGCACCTTGTCTGCTGCTTTATTTTGAATACCATTCGTAGATTAGAAGTGCATTAAGCCAATCTCATTCTATTGTCCCATGCATATCTAAAACTCATTAACCGTTTTAAAGTGCTGGGGCAGCAAACTGGACTACCCTTATGTTATTTGAATCAGTTGCTGTGATAGGGATAATGCGGAATCCATAAATTCGTTGGAAAGTTTCACCGATAAAACTGCAACAGAAGTACCACAAAATTTCAAGTGGAATCTCAGGTTTTATACAGTGTCCTGCCAAACACTGTATGGTATTCAATCCTTATTGAAGGTGTTGTCAGCATTATCCTGGAGAAGCTTATTCACTTCGCATTTTGTTTGAGTTGTTTCAATAATCCCAAGCGACTTTATTTAGCCCATTCAAATATCAAAGCATCGGACATGCCATTTCAATTAACAACATTTGATCCATTTCCAGCAGTGAATTCGTGCGTGTTTGCGACTCCGAGAGGTACATCTGCATACTTGGCACACATGCTCGGCAAATGAAAACTTGGTAGCAACGATTAAGGATGGACCAAAGGCGATCCTAAAGCAAGCCGTCATCAAAATTATGGGACACGCAATCTGTCAGCGAAAACTGGCAATACTGCTCCTTAGTCCTGCTACTCTACCGCACAGAATATCAAGGTTTCTATTTTAATGTTAGTTTTAATTTTGATTGGGGACCGTATTCCAGCCAAGTTGAAAACTGTCGAAAATGCTTCCTCCGGGCAACGTCTGTTTACTTTTAATTTGTTGCGTTATTTTAGCACACACTATTGAGTTTTCCGTGCATACGTATGTGCACGGAGGCAACTACATACGAATAAGTATACGGTGAGGATACTGGGACAGCAAAATATCCGCTTTGGGCACGCAACTAAAAGTAACAAATTCGCCATGCCATACATCAACACGTGGAAATATTCACATGTGAAAATCAAAATATTGTTGCAGGTGAATGAGCAATGCGTTAGGGAACAGGCGATGCCTTGGGTTTAATTTCTTAAATGGAAATTCTAATTAAAATTTGAATGTTGTCAAAAGACCATGTCTCGATGTTAAAATGTCAATCATCGAGATGCATCCGTTTCGGAGATGGTGACAGTAATGCTGCGGCTTGACGAATTTCTTCACTAATTAAAGGGGATGAATGTGATATATTGGGCGTCATGCATTTCCTTTAATCAATTTACATGTTCCAGTGTTAAATCCAAACATCGAGTTCGTATTTGATGAAAGAAGCAAAAGCTGAATTATAAAGATCTTTCCTATGTTTTCCTGACACGAGTGGAGAGAAATCTGGCGGGAAATCTGCTTTCCTATCAAAGTTTATGACTTTCACTGGTAGCACAGGGCTACATTTTTTTTCATTGAAAAGGTTTTCAAGTTACTAGGTGTCCCATATTAAACGGGGTGTGCTGATCAGGAATCTGTGCTTACTTTCTTTCCAGCAAGTTAGGTAGCCAGGAAAAGTGTGTTTGACATTCTTCATAGAAACTGCCAAAAATTCTGAGATAATATTTATTGAAACTATATTTAATAGAAAATTACACTGTAAAAGTATAATGTTCATAAAAAATAAAAATGCGGTATAATTTACGTCAGAGAATCGTTTGTTTTTTTTTTTTTGAATAAAACCGTTCTCTTTTTCCCTGAAATATACGTTTTGTAGTTTTCTTTATGTGAGCGAGTCCCTCTTCAAGGTCCAGCAGTAATCAGCTATCATTATAATACCCCATCTTCCTTGGTAACGTCTCTCCATCTCTTTTATGTCTTGATGGAACTTCTCTCTATTCCTCGCTGACAGCTCCAAGATTTTCAGTAAAACGTGGGAATTCAACGAGGGAATTCAACGTGGTAATACGTTCAGTCAACGTGGGAATCCAGAAATTTATGTTTACGCTCATAATGCATCGCAAATTTTTATAATTTTCGAACATTTTGGCTACAACTTCTTTGTAGTTTAGAAACTTTTTGTTTCCGCGGAAACCGTCTTTGACTTTTACGAAAGAACTCCATGCTTCAGATTCTTCCTGGGTCATTGTATTCTGAAACAATCTGTCCTATTTGAAGGTGCGGATTCCAGGACCTAAAAAAACTTCTTCTTTAAGTTTTGCTTCAGAAAGTGGAAGGAAATTTGTCACACAGGTATTTTAAGCACCTCGTTTTAGCACGTTTAGCTTGTAAAGCACCAATTTGCTTCATCAACCCTAATTTTATGTAGAGGGGGAGGCAAAAGAACTTATTTTTTGTCAACTAATGCATCACGCTGCATATTTTTTTGTACCGATACAAGTCTTTCTCGGAGTGGCCATTCTTACTTAACATAATGTTAATTTTGTGCTCCACTGTTCCACTCGCACAAAAAACCTGGATATTTTGTGAATCTAGACTGGTAACCAAAAAGCATAGGTACTATTCTCTCCTCAGACTTGCCAACAATGTATATGTTATACGTAATTTATTTAGCATCATTTCAAATCTCCCATACTTTTCAACAGAACAGACACCGAGGCATAAGTATGACCATTATGCAACAAGACATACTTCAGACTTCTCTTAGAAAAATCAATAAGTAATCTCCATGATGTGGAATCGTAATTGTATGCCCCCAGTTTCACTACTACTTCACTACTTGAGGCTTCACCTCACTACTTCGACTACTTCAGGAAAATTATTGCAATACATCAGTGAACCCTCTTCACAGAAATATCCCGCGAACTCTTTTTCACGATACTTATACCACGAAATGAGGTTCCTGGCGCCAAACGGATTGCTGTCTTTCAGTCGTGATTCTAAGATTTGTGCAGCATCCTTCGATAGACCCAAATCTTTCACTAAGTCATAAACTGTTGAGGTTGGTCAGGGTTGATTTCGTTTCCACCGGCCTTTTCCTTTGAATTTTCATCTGATGATTGCTGTTGGATGGTGTGAAGGAAAAAGTGGAGGAATGGGAATTCCTGGTCCATGAGGTACAGGTCGTTTAGCAGATGGTAAATAAGGATACTGAATAGTATGTTTCGATCAAATGAATAGTATGTCAAGGGTCATCGCAGGAAGTCGCCCCCATGGTTTTTTGGTTCCCTCCATATCATAGGAATGCCAAAAGGTTTGACACACTGAAATCACACTTTGTGTAGAGCCCAAGGTTTGTCCTAATCACTAAGCTTTACACCGAAGTAAGGGTGATCTTTATAAATTATGCTATATTTCGATGATGCTTTGCTATTGGTAAATAACCACGCGCGTAACAAAATAAATCAGGTCTGTTTTACACTTTCTTGATGACATTATGACGCACTAAATACTCAGAAAACAAAACAAAAATCGGTGCTACAAACAACTAACGCTAACTAACTATATCGTGGACAACTGCCGATGACGTCAAGTTGACTTTGACAGATGCGGAAAAGAAAATGTGTCGCCATTGAAATGAAATAAACATAATATCATACTCAAATATTTTCTGTCGATGTCTTGAGTATTTCAAGGAAATAATTTTAAAGCAATTTAGGAAAGATCAATAAGGTACTTCTATGCTTTCACAAGGTTTTTAAATTTTCTGAAAAATTTCAACGTGATGGGCTCAAGCCAAATTCACAACCAGAATTAACGTACCCGTATAAGCTAAGGACACTTATTAAATTCAAAACACCAAAAATCATATCAGCCAGTGTCATTTTTTAATGATTGCCACTCGTTCCCATCAAAATCGAATTGATTTCAAAATAGATTTAAAATTTTTTCCGCATTGGCTCCAAGTAAGCGCTCCGTATAATAGTATAGGCTGAATGACCATCTTTAAAATTATTATCTCATTCTTTATGTTCAATTGGAACCATCTGTTTCGCCAGCTGTGGTACAGAATTAAAGGCTTTGATGATTATTCGTCTAATGTGGTCTTTGAACATGAGTTTTATGTCCAACATTAGCCCAATGTACTGCAGATTTTTAGAACATGGTAAAGTTTGTCCAAAAAAGTTAATCGGTAGTTTAGGCAGCAAGGAACTTGATTTAGTCAATATTGATGCTTATGTAGAAGAACTGATATACTTTTTCAAGCATTTTCTCGAAGTTAAGTGTTCCCCAAGTTCCTGAAGTATAAAAGCAGGCATCGTCCGCAATGGCAGCTATTTGTCAGTGCTCACTTGTAGGGAGATCGGAGGTATGTATATTGAAAAGCGTAGGGCTCAGGCAGGAGCCTTGGGAATGCCAGCAGGAATGCTTCTCACAGTAGAGATGCTATCTCGAATCTTTACCTAAAATGATTTATTTTTGAGGTAGAAAGCTATCAAATTACGTAAGTTTGTTGGATTTTTGTACTCTTGGAGCTTGTAAAGTAAACCTTTGTGCAGACTCTATCGAATGCTTTCTCAATATCAATGGTGACCATTCCAACTGTTTTTCTTCCTATTAGAGCTGTCTTAATGTCCTTTGAACCAAACTGAAAGTATGGAAGTATTTTGGCATTTTTCATAATGTCTGTTAGTCTTTTTAGGAATAACTTTTCAAAGAGTTTACCAAAGGCTGGCAAAAGATTTATTAGCCTGTAGCTATCTGTCCACACATAAAATCATAACTCAACTCATAATTCAAGTATCTTACTGAGTAACTCAACAAAACGAACTGCATTAAATCAATAAATGTGATTAAAAGCTCATTATTCTCGTATTTGAAAACGTGACGCGAGAATTCCAACCCCTGTTTCAGCGCTTTTATTTCGTCACAGAGTATCTTGTCAAGCTACGGCTTCATAGTCAAATGCATTCGTAAAATCATAGAAATTATATGGTAAAGAAGAAAAGCGTTATTAATCTATTGCTTCCATCAAACCCATTGCATCGAGATAGACGATTTTGAATTTTTAGATTTTTGTCAATTTTTTTTTTCAGTTAAACTTTTACCATCCAAGCAGAAGGGACCTGGTTCAAACGATTCTAATTTTGATACCACCATAAAAACCCGACTTTTCCGATTGAACATGGAAAGGTTACTGCGAGATGGTTAAAAAAGATCATGTCTGATTCTGCCCAGTTCACAATATCGGGTATCTTTCGTCCTAAAATTAGTTTATGACCGGTCAACTTTGAAAAATAGGTTTTTGTTTCAAATATTTAATGTGAGAGGCAATAATTTTCAATGCTCATACACTTTCTTTCATTCAAAAGACGTCTATTGCAGGCATATTTGCATGAACGGTGATAAACGGTCCTGCTTTACAACCGAATCGATCTGTTTGATAATGGAAGCGGTCACTATTAGGAATGAGTGCAAAGCTAAGGATGAGTTAGATTGAGGATTTAAAAGTCAAGCGGGATACCTGCATGCTGCACATGGAAAAGGCTGTTTGCTCAACAAGTACAGATATACAGAGTATATGGTATGCACTTAATATACGAGACTAGAGACCGTCTATACGAGACCACTATGGCTTTTGAATCGAAGAAAATAAAGGAAAGGCCTGAAAACGTCAACAGCATACACCGTGCATACATTCGTCAGCATACACCTAAAGCCTCTACCCACGATTCAGTCTTTCCAGATAGTCTATCTTATCGTCCTCCAGTTACTAATGACTTGATCGTTAGGTGTTCCAATTCTGATGTTTGACGTTAACCACATCACTAAGGGAATTGGATCCAAGTAGTCGAAAAAAAGTGTTCTGTACTTGCGTCAACTCCGACGGTTCTTTTTCGCCGTGTTCTTTTCCAATGGGTCCTTGTTGGTTTCACTTTCCTGAAGAAAGGTTCAGTTTTAAATCTTCAACTAGCTGCCAGACTACGTGACTATAAGATATGATATTCGAAAGGATATTTAGTTGTTCATTAAGATTGCTGATAATCATGTCTACGGATTACAAATTTGAATGGAGATTTCCTATTAGGAAACAGTGGTATTGCTCTCAAGCTAATAGCTCCAATTGAGTTGTCTAATTATCTTTCAGGAAAGCTGTTGGCACCTTTCCCAATGTTTCCAGGATATGAGTTTCATTCATGCGGAGGATTCCACTTCTTGGAAATGCTTATTGGGCTATATCGTTGGTTTTTACATCCATTAGTTATCTATATTACTAGATATATAGACTATATTACATCATATAGTCATCCAAGTTAGAATAGTACTCAGGATACCGGTGTACCACAGATAGACTGCACGCTCGATCTTTTGTAGTTTCTCAATGATAGTAGTATAATTAATAAATCTGCGTCTGTAGTTTAGGCTACCATACAATCCCACGTAGGTTATTATTAGTCAGTGTAGATCCATTACGCATTTTCAGGCTTTATTTCGAATGTTCTACCCGCAAGTCTCCTCTTGGTTCTGAAAATGTTATCGTTTTTTTTTTTTTTCTTAGAAGTGTAGTCTAGATTAGTGTCCTGTCAAGGCTTATTTCAATGCAATTCATCTTTTTAACCAAATGTGTTATATCAAGCCATGCTTGGAATTTTCACAGAATTTGGTGTTTCCTGCATGATTTAGCTGTGGTTTATCAGTGTTGAAGTTTCACTCGATTGTTTCTATTGACATTTACAAGCAATTCAGAGCGTGGTATTCTTCTAACCATACAAGTCTTTTTAGGAACTTTCCATCATTTAATCTGAATATATCGTTGAAATACGCATCATTATTTCGAATCCCCTTCTGTTGGAGTCCTCGAAGATCTGACTAATGAAATTTCACCGACCTATTTAATCAACTTTAATGATTTACCGTGGGTTTTCTTACTGAGGGTGAGATAATACCACCCTTTGGTGCATTCATGTTTATTAATTTCTGTAAGATCAGACTTCTTTCTGAGCTTTAAAATTTCCTTTTTTATTCTTAGTTTCACCACCCGTTTGGGCAATAATGATGAGTAGACTCGATATCTTTGCATAAGGGCTACTTGAGGGTTCAATGTTACATTATCGAGTCCCGTTCATAACTATGTCTTTCTATCTTGCTCACTGCTTCGTATAGTATCATCTATGTTGCGTAGACTTGTAGGCATAAATTAATGTTCGGACAATACGTATGATTTTGACGGTCCTTTTATCCACTCATTTACAAGATGTACTAGAATTCTCAAAATAAAACACGTTAAGGTTTCTGATCTCTGTCCTATAAACTGCGGTCGCTCTGCCAACGAAATTGACCCGATGGTGGTGAACAATCCGAAAATAATTCAGTCGAAAAAATCGAAAAGTGTACACAGTACAGAGTTAAAGAAGGAATATGCTAACATCTCGTTAGCCTTGAATAGAATAAAGAAAAAATGATCATGCATCGAAAATGTGCGTGGATTTTGAAATCGGGAAATTGTTTTCGGCCAATCATAAGGATGCACAGAGTTTTCATGTTTTATATGCGTCTTCTTGGGACAAAAGAGTTAAACAAGAACGTTGTCTAAGAAAAATAAGAGAAAATATGACGCCTGATCAGCAGAAAACTTTCCGAAATTCACTAGTAATTCGTCATAAAATTATTTTACCGTCATCACAAATAGTTTATCAGAGCTTCAGTTAAAAATAGAGAAAACAACAGGTTTTCCTACATTTGTCGAAAATTTCCACAGCTTACATTGGAAAAAATAAAAGAAGGTATTTTTGACGAACCATAAATGAGACAACTGTCCAAAAATGCCCAATTTAGAAATTCTATGACCGTTTCGAAGTCTTTCAGAAACGAAAAGTCAGAAAATACAACAGAATTTGCTGAAGATCCCCTTTGATGTACACGTTCGATTTGCGAATCCAAAAAAGTAATGAAGCGCGGCAATTTTTTCCTCATCACCTCACATTTCAATTTGAAACTGTTCATAGAATATTATTTTACTCTTTAGCAATACAAAAAATTTGTTTTTTTCTTGAACGTTTTTTTTCCAGTGTAATAGAGGGCGCCAAAGCCGAGATCACTTAGGCAATGGCTGATAGATAATCTCCGGATTCCAATATCTAGCGAAAAATTCCGATAAAATTTTAAAAATGAAGGTTTCTCATACAGAACTCCACACCGATAACAAAACGTTCCTTCGAAATAAATGGCGGTTATTTGAAAATAAAACCACATTTTCCTTTTTTTTCGTCATTTTCCAGATACCAAATATTTCTCGCCATTTGATGATGAAATTGTGGTGGATTTCTATGTGAGAGAGTTTAATAAAAATGCTCCAGATTTCATGAAAATTAGTCAAACCAATCACTAGATTATGTGGCCAAAATATCAAAAAAGAATACGTTGAGCGAAACCCGTTGAATTTTTTTTTCCATATATTTACTGAATTCTTTACGAAAATTGGTTTTCGTACAGAATTTTTGTTACTTATCAATATATGCTTGCTCTTCCATTTCAAGTAGCTTTCCAATGGCCTTCATTTGCAGGCATCCGTGTCGCCATTTCGGTCATCCAAATCCTATCCGCGTTCTTATGCAGCAGGTAATTGTAGGCTGCATTTCAAAAAAGGCAGACTATCTTCGTATGCTCCTTTCTCCAAAAGCATCACTACTTTTGTCCATTATGGGTAATGAAATCTGTACAAAGTTCCTCACAAACAAACGTTTGTTTTTGCATCATGGCTCAAATAGTATTGTTGTAGCACTCATTATTGTTTTGCGTGTTTTCTCCCAGCAAACAGTATACAAATCCTTGTTGGTTTAATTTTAAAACACAAGTTATACGTCTCTTGTATATTTATGGATTGTGTTTGAACTCTCTGTTTTCAGATTGAGATTTCAGGTACTTACAAAAGCCTGAATTGCAAAGTTGATATTATGGAATATGGCCCGGACAAAGATTCTTCTTTGATGAATTTTTTTTCTAGAAGTGTTCTAGATCGTCGACGTGTCAATTTCTGCAACGCTGTCGAGAAGAACGCTTTATTGGCATCTTTAAGTTTAGCTGCCATCAATGAAGGGTTCTTCGTGACAGCTTTAACTATGCGTTTAAAGTTATGCGAAGATAATTTTCCTTTCCGGCTCCTTGTTTCCGGTTTTTCTTCCCATTTTTTAGCGTTGACAATCATTTTTCTGCAGCTTTCATTTGTCTGTTCTATTCATTTTTAAGGATACCCATCTCGTTATAACTTTCGAATCAGTTGACGCATTTCCGCAAACAATGTTTGCATCGACAATTTTTTCAATTCAAAATGTGTGCTTAACTTGTAAAAGAAGTGCAGAAACAATAGATTTATGTAATGTTGTACTATTTTAAAGTTTAGATACAACATTTTAAAGTTTAGAGATCTACTACAGGTACAGCTTCAAGCAAATAATATCCAAAAGCGTATATTTTGCACAACGAAAAAAACAATGTTTATCAATCAATGATAAGCAAACTGGTAAGAAAAATTAAAATGGCCGCTTTGAATGACTGCCGACTGATGAACATAATGAAGTTAGTTGGGATTTGGTAAGAAACAATACAGCCATACGATTTTTTTCCAAAAATGACATGCAGTGTTATATTCTTTTGCTCGCTGGTGAATATTAAATAATATTCGAATAATAAATAATATTAGAGTCAATAAAAGTAAAAAAATCATGCCATGAAAAATGGAGTAAATAAATTCGAAAATAATTTAAATAATTCATTCAAATATTAATAGCGATGATCAGCTTTTACAAGGATTTAATCTCACTCAAGATGGATATCCTTTCAGTTCATCTTTTCATTTGAGGGTAAAGTTCGTGACAGCAGAAGCGTAAATTTCCTACAAAAGTTCTTCAGCGTTCGAAGGACGATTTTCATTTTTGTGTTTTATTCATACGGAGAAAGCGTTCCTAATTTTCTGCCATTTGAATCGAGAATATTGAAGACATTAAGATCTTGTCAGCGGAAACAAATACCAAGCGTGCACTTGCACAAATTGTCCCGATTGCCCCTCAGCAGTGGATTATTGTCATATAACATTAACGAACAATTACATCTTTTTCCATGATTGTTTAATGTGATATATAATGACAATGTTCCGTAAATTGTATGTTGAACTTGTCGTCTTTTATTCATCGAGCGCCGGAGTCTGCAACGTGAAACATATCAAATATCCAAGTGAATAGTTCACTACGATGTTTGATTTGAACGTCTGTTGTATGCAACTAAATCTGTCTTGCACTGCAAGCTCAAAGATACGAACGGGTAACATACCAAACTATCGTGTCGTTTGTAGGTTGCAAGTATAGTGCAATTCTACTTTATGTATAATGTACATCTAATGTGCACGATTCGTTAATAAAACATCTTAATTCATGCCGAAGAATGGAAGTGGCACGACGGCGCGGCAATAGTAGTGGAAAAGGAAGTAATAACAGTAACAAATCAACATAGGAACACTCGACACCATCAAGTGATTTGCTTGAGACTCGAGGTCTTGAGAAGCAACGCTGTATCCTGAAATCAGCAGTTGGTGATGGGAAGAAATCGTCGATTTAAGGGGAGCGATAGAGTGACAAATGGAAACGTATTCAGGATGTAGTTCGAGTTGAGAACGCCATGAACACATAGATTTATATGCAGTCAGTTCCCTCGTCATCTATATATGCCACTGAACCTTGTTTTTAGTCCTCATCTTCAAGAGGACATTCATCATCCCTGAGTCACCGAATTCAGGAAACAATTTTCTCGATACTCCTGCTTAAGAAGTTCACGATAGTGATAGCGTTGGACAGATTATATTCTGTCGTCAGCTAAGTACAAACAAAAACCAATGACGCTGGCAAGGGGTGAATGCAGTTTTCATTTCAGTAATGAGACGTTTGTTCAAAGTATTCACTAGCAAATCATCACCATCTTCTTCTTCTTCCTCCTCCACTTCATGACGCTGACGACAGTTCCAAGTGTTTACCAATCGACTGTAGAAGAAAATGGAGCAGGACCGATTCCCGGTTGTTGCCAATGAATTTGAGTTGTTCAGTGCATGTTCCCTGGTCTTCGGCAAGACTTTCGAGAAGGACGGTGGTGACATTATTTAGGAGCTCGTGATTAATGTTGTTCTAGAGTGCAGCTAATTAGAATTTAGAGAAAAGATTCAAGTTGCCATTTGGGGTCGCTTTCAAGGATCGCCGTCGGGAATGAATTGCCGACGTCCACTTGAATACAATGGTTTGAATAATGGACAAATGTCGGCAATGTGATTGCATCAGTAGGACTTAAACGTGGATTTTGTTATTTATGAGCACAATTAACTTAATGCAAGCAATAGAAAGTAGTTGTCGAAATTGTATCTATTTGTGTCGCGTTGCTTTGTTTTCAGTTGTAATTTCAAGAAAGCTTAGTTAAATACTTCGAAATAAGAGAGGTAGCGAGTCCTTTAAACAAACAGTTAATGAGAAATCGTATCATTGGTGAGTTAGTGAGATTACTCTTATTAGGGTGTTTTATTTAACCCTAATGTAAGAAGCCGGACTCATTCACGTTGTAGAACACACGAGTATCCGGGTTCCCTAACAGTTCCTCAAAAAGTTAATCCCAAACCAATCATAAAGCTCATCCAATTTGAACAAAACTTTTAATATAACATGATAGTAACTGGCTGAACAATAAGAAATAAGTAAGCATCAGAAATCAGCTTTTTGTCTCTCTTTTTCAGAACTGATCCAACAATGAAACAGCAGGATTTTATTAATTGTGCATTCCTTAATAAGATGATTGTAAATACTAAAAGGTTTTTGTGAAGAATCTGATTTATTTTTAGTACGAAAATATATTTTTATAAATTTGAAGTCTTATCTGCACTTATTTTTGTGAAAATTTCCTTGGTTGAAAAGCAGGGGAGCATTTATGGTGTGGAGAGAGGTTGGAGAGACACAAAACCACAACGGTTTTGTTTATTACTTTAAATGAAAATGTGTTGCGTCTTCCCATTTAACCATTTGCCAACAACGTCCTACTTCACAAATAGGCTCCACACCACATTGGGTTGAAGCTATGGTAACAATTTTGTTTTCATTGTATCAAACGAGAATGATGCCAGACAGTAATGTCTGTACACCGACCAAAATATCCTCTGATAGCCTGTTTTATTTCCTTTGTGTCTTCGAAGATACCTTTTCTACTCTATTTGTTCTAATCCTTATTGTGGCATCGTGTCTTTATGTCTTCATTTATCGTATCTCATCTTTATATTACATGGCTTTCATGCCATTTAATATAAAGATGAGTACACTTAGCGTACTAAAATAATGATCCATATAAAAGCTCTAACTTCCAAGTGACAAGTTAGAAGTGAGGTCTAAAACAACAGAAGAACCTGCACCGAGTTCCGGGTGGGTCTGTCTCTCCGGGACATTCCATATGTCAAGTAACCATGACGAGTGTAAATAGATCGGTTCTTGTAACCGAATGGAATGTGTTTTTTTTTTCGAAAATATTCCACGTTTTGTTAAATCAGGAAACATGGACTCATCAATTCTCAGATTTGTTAAACGAGAATTCCATAGAGGACGAACTTTTGCGAACTGATCCTGTGATACCAAGTTGATGCTATTGGCAACGTGGAAGAATCGCAGCAGTTCTTCGAATCTGTATCTTCAAAGTAGCTGTAACACCATGAAAATTATAATGGCGTTTTGCTTTTAGTGCACTCGATATCTTGCAACACTATTTTAAACCGACATCAGAAGAATTCCAATAAAACCCATTATTTCTTTGGTTGTGAGCGAATCTTCTTCAAAGCAAATCATTCCAAACACTTCTACCTCAAAAAAATTCAGAGAAGTGTACAGGATTATCTAGGAATTCTAGAAAACTTAGTGGCTCTGAAACTTTGTCTGCTTTAGCGGAGGCATCTGTTTTCCTCTATTTTCGGGTAGGAGGGGCATTTTTTTGGTGGAGTTCCTTGTACTGCTATTCCACTTGGTGTATTTTAGGACGCTTTATTTCCAATGTCTTTTATAGTATCTAAACGACTTTGGAAAGATAAAGTAGCCCTGAATTCAGCCTGTGCTATGACCTGACTTCTGGAGAGATCGTCTATATCCGATGTCTTATCTCCGTTTTTTTTTTCATCCGTTTTGTATTGCTTAACTATGATGTTATGTTAACATCCATAGGCAGTACACCATCATGTTGTTCTAGATACGATATTATCTCAATAATCGACAACCTACTACAAAATAAATGAAAAATAATAAGTATCAACTATATAAGATCAAAAAAATGTACCATTTCCATATTATCCTGCAGATCCAATATGGGATCGGTTTATGTAAATACAAAAATTAAAAGTGAAAACCCTAAACTTACATTTTACTGTATTATTATATGATATCGAAATCTTTAGCTGGCAAAAACATGATATAGAAAAAGCTGCTAATATATAATAAATGAGATAAATTCGCAAGAAAGCCACTGGAAAATTTGCTGAAATTGCGCCCCCGTCCAATAATCTGACGGATTGATTAAGCCGATAGAACAGCCGGTGCTTCCGCTGTTAAGAAAAAACAATGGATGCGTTCTGTCAGGTTTTGTAAAACACTACCAAATAAACCGATCCAAAAATGGATGACACGGGTCAAACTAATTCAAACAAAGAAAAGTGTGTAGTTCTTTCACTCGGAATTTCCCGTGATCCTTGCATAGTTTTATTCCGACGTTTTATGACGAGTATAGTTATATAAACTTTTAAGGAATAATAATATAGATTCAGAATATTTGCAGAGTTATCAAGAGCCGAGTTTGCACCGGGCCAGGGAAAGTTTTCCACCAATTCTTCCATATTTTGCTTTTTGAAGCATATCTATTCGCTAACACAGGTTGACTAAGGCGGAAAGAGAGGTGTTTTGAAAGTCATTTCGGTGTTTTTGACAGTGAAAATTTAGCTCCATCAGACAGCGAAAATGAAGAGTGGTTCCCCACTGATGATGTTTTTCATGTCTTCTGCTTCTGATACCCATCAGGATTTATCCGTAGACATAACAAGACCAGGAAGAAAAAGTGTCAGGAAATACGCTGTTGAAGTAGACTCCAAAGAAAGTGAAGAAGATGCCGACATAGAAATCGAGGCACTGCCCGCGTCATTTTTGTGCAGCAGTGAAAACTTTATACTGCTAGTTTGTTTTGATGAAATATTATTTTTCAGGCGAAACAAGTCCTGCTTATGTGGTCAAAGAAAGAAGGAGAAATATCATTGCCAACCAAAAAATCAATATCTAACGCCCGTCAAAAATATTTGTTAGCAAGAGACAAGAATGCTCGGAGCTCGGCAGTTTTAACGATGGCTTAAAATTCCAAAAAGATTAAGACGACGTAATTTTCCGATGTTATTGTGGAATGTCTTAGCCAGAAAGCAAACCTTATTCAAGCAGACTAGAAAAGAAAAAATCCCTGCAAACTAACCAGAAAATGAAAGGAAGGAAAGGAAGGAATGAATGGATTGTTGGGCAATTTGATTAGTTCATGTGTCAACTGATATTTCGATTCCGTGGCCGGATGACATTTACCCGATATATTTCGTCTAAGCCATTCAAATATGGATTGAACGTTTGGTGGATCTGTGATTCATCGAACGCATACCTATTGTGAGGCATTATCTACACTGGTAAATCAGGTAATACTCTTACAGTGAATCAGCGTGGAAGGCTCGTGAAGAAGCTCTCAGTTCCATACAAAAGATCTGGAAAGTGTGCCATCTTCGGTGTGGGTGAAAAGGTCCTGAAGAAGATCTCTGTTCCGTTAATGAAAGGGATCTGGAAAGAATTAAACGAAGGATAATTTTTTCACAACATAACCAATCGTCAATCATTTGCTCTCTTGGAATTTTATCTTGATTGGTACCTTGAACAAATAAACCGAATTTACCTGAAGTGTTTCCGTCTGAGAGAACCATTGAAGAAGTATCAACATTGCTCGGATTTTAAGACAAAGAAAGTATTTCTTTCTATGTATCAAAGAAAAGGAAGGCGGTTATTTCGCTTTCTAGCATAAATGCATATGCGTTAGTGATCAATGATCAAAAGAAAAAAAACTCAAAATAATATTAATAACAACAAACACAAAACAGGGGTCGAGACCATGGACTAAATGGCTGGAAGGTAGACTTCACACAGACTAACTAGTCAATGGTCACATGAAACGATCGACCTAGCAACGTTTGTGGCATACAAATTATATTATGAAGATAATAAAATGGTAAGAAAGGACAGCTTACAGAAAAGCTTTCTTTGTCGGTCATACAGAATTATTTAATCATTGCTCAAATCATGAGATACTTCACTACTCGGGCAAGCAGCTGCTCAACATGGTGTCTAAAATTGAATGCCAACAATTTTCTACATAAGATAACAAATGGAAAGAAATGATAAGAAGGAATAACTGATTACGATATTCTGGAAGGAGCAAGTGTAAAATTTAGGCTTCGTATTAATATTTCATGTTAATATGATACCCGGAAACTCGGACGTTCACACAATGACTTGAAAGTATTTTGAAAATCGATAACTTTTCAGGCCTTTTTAATAAAAATTGTGCATTTAAGTAATCAATACATAAAACATGCTTCTAGTGCGTTCTTTTTCGTAATTACTCTCAAATTTCAATGAACTTTAACATGAGTCAGAAACTTCAATGAACAGCTGGTGAAGCTGAAGAAAAGTGCTGGAACCTCTTGTGACGTCCTCGTTTTTTATCTAGTTTCTGCCATAAATTCTGATGAACCTTTATTGCGCGATATCCAAGACCAAAATCCTGCAGTAAACAATGCCTAATATGCACTTTATCAACTTTCATGTATTTCTTACCAAGTTTGTAAATTAGATTTCCAAAGCAGTGGTGATTTATTTTTCTGGTTTTATAGTTTCCTTTTATCTGGAAAGATTTTCAAAATTCTATCTTTTGAGGGAATGGTATCAAGCCTTTATACTTTGCAGTTCAAATAAGATCCGTTTGGGAAAACCGCAAAATATTTTGCTAACACTCAATAAATAGAAAATGTTTGGACGTTTTTTGTTTTTATTTTAACTTGTCGCCAGCACTTTCTGTACATGAATCCTGAACAGGAAGATGAAAATTCTTTTCGAATATAAGAAACTATAAGGAATTAATACCAAACTTAATAATGTATTGATAAAAATCTGAGCAAACCTGAAAAAAAGAAAGAGTCTAATAAAAAAACGCCCGAAAGCTCACGCAAAAGATTTGTCGAATAAACTCAAAGATTTACTATTCGTATAAATTTATTATACTATTCGTCCTTCGAAAAAAATTAACAGTTTCTAGATTTAATAGAATTTCTGTTGAAGTTTTCCTCCACGAAGAAGTTCAATTTTGATCCACATGTTGTATAGCAAAGCAGAGCAGAACAGGGGCCAAAGGATTCGTGAAAAAGTTTAACAGAGCACTTTAATTTAGGTCTAAGAATCATGCCAATAAGTCTAGATCTCTCTTCTCAAACCTATGAAGCGATGATTGTTTAGAAATCGCTGCTTTTGTATTTTGGATACAACTTTCCAAACTAGCTACCAAGGTTCATGCCAATATTATTAGCATTTTTGAAAAGGACTCTTTTCCCGTCAAACAGAGGCGAAACAAATTTTTTAAATACCAAACAGATCTCCTTTTTACGTTCTACTACCAAGAAGAACTCTCCAATTATTGTCCAACTGTACGTAACGCAGGAAATCTGCTCTACTAAACAATTTCAAAGATCCTTATTGCAAATCATATGCCATGCAAATGTTACGGCAAACAGAACAATTCATTCAACAAAGTCTAAATGAAAAATTAATTGAGTTACTCTCCATTATTTACGCAACATTTTCTAATTACCATGTGCCTGGCAAACAATTCATTTTGCCATTTTAAAGCTCCGCCTGGTAAATCATTCTCAAACGCCAGCACATTATCCTCATGTACAAGTCCTGAATGAAAAGATTTCGTATGGATTAAGCTAAACACATGACCAACCGACTTGTTCATATGTGCATACTCTCCGTACATTATAATGATGATGATGATGATGTTGATGAAGATGATGATGAAAAATGATAAGAAAGAATTAAGACGACTCGAATGCGTATGTGCTCCTTTTTTTTGGATTTGTTACCATGCCTAGCTTCCCTTTAGGCACTGGGGGTAGCAAAATTAATGATTTATTGCTCAACAAGAGAGGCGACTCTTTGAAGAGCAACTATACGACCATATAGAGTGGATGAAGACAGAGACACTGAATTCATGCGGAAAGCATCATTCAGATATAAACGAGCGAGTGATAAATTGTTTCCAGTCCAATGATAAATGAAATTATTGAGAACAGGAGAAGAATATTTACTCAGTGCAAATTTAACTATGATATATTGTTTGATTCATGTCGACAAAATAATTGCAAGCGTTTCGTTACAGTTGATCACCATTGTTGAGATGTGAATTTCAATGATTCTATTTGAAAATGGATTATGTTATCGGCCAATATCGAGTTTGCTCATGTGCCAGAAACGCAGGGATGCTCTCCTGCATGAAATTCGGCTTCAACAGAGGATATGCTTACGAAACTCCATCACTCCAGCAGATCATATTTTACTAAACATGCATTGAAATTCACATGAACAATGTAAACACTCTTATTTTCATAAATATCCCATCCTCGTATCTTAGAGGACCGTTTTTCATATATGTAAATTGGTTGAATTGATTATCCTTGTTGTTTTGTTAGTAGAGCAAGTATGTTACAAGACACACATTGTGGAACGATGGTTGGTTATGACGGAACAGAAAATGAGCGCATGGCCAAGGACGATGTATCGTTCTCTGGACGATGATAATATTGAAAGCCAATTGAAAAAAATCTACATTATTATATTCTGTACTTTCCTTTCTATGCTCGATTCCAATAAGCTTCATGGAAATATTTGGCTTTATTTCTGTTAATATACTTAAACTGGTCAATTTTTGGTCCTCTTTGAGTTCGGGACTTGAAAGAATCCTTATAAACTAGGGAAATAGAAATGTCGAATGGAAGGTTTTGAATGCACTCCAAGAGTTTAGCAGAAGAAAATTGACAGTAAATTTGATTATTGATGCAAATTATTATTTAAGATGTCCACTTTCTGAAAAAATAACTATCTTTCTGCTCTAAAACTAAACTAAAGGTAAACTAAGGTGTGATTTATAATGTGCAAAAGCCCTTACATATTATTGTTAACGACAGTTTTATTCGAATAAAACTGACTTTATTGAATATTCACTGATAAATAATAAACAAAACTCTAATCGATAGAGAAATTTGTGTATGGCTAAAATATGCTCCTGAAATGTATTCAAAACCAAAACAGGAATAACATTGATTTTGGGAATTTCCGCTCTTAAATTTTCTTTGAGAGTAATAAAACATTTGTTTTTTATAATACAAAGGATGTAATGAAATTCTTTCTACGTCTGCAGGCCACACATCATATTTGTTTAAAATACAGTCAGTTAGGATAAGGTCCTGAATATAGATTTTATTCATTCTGTTTAAGGCTCTGTTACTGTAAAGATTGTAGGCACCTTTGTAGAGTCTTTCTATGATAAATAAAACAAGAGCAAAGATAAGTTTCTTGACTCATTCTTTTCAGAAAACATATTACACCTCATAACCCATACAACAGACTTCCACTGGACTGAGGAACAAACTGAACTCTATAACATGTCTGAAATTCGAGATAATGCAGAAGTTGAAGCTTCTACACCTTATGCTCTAATGATTTAAAATAAATACAGTCCTTTCAAAATAATTTATAAAAATAATAGTTAGACATACTTAAATGTAGATTTAAATCAGCCAAAATTTAAAATGTGCACCAGCAAACGTTGTGTATATACTGTATGTATTTTCCCTTGTTTAGCACTACAAAACTATCCTTTATTTTTTGATTTTACATTCCAAAATAATATGTTTTTGTTTTAATTTTGACAGATATATATTTCGAGAGTAAGTTGCTCCCGTCTTCAGTGTCAATTATTTCCTATATCCTATAATTCTATATTATATATCTTCTCTTCTTCTAAAATAATAAACACTTTAGAAGGGAGCAACTTACTACCGAAATATATATCAAATTAAAATTCAAAACATAAATCAACAAATGAAAACATAAAAAAACCATTTTGGAATAGAAAATCAAAATATAAAGGAGATTGTGTTTAATCTTTGTTGAACGAAAAAGACTACACATTTCTAACCACTACTTCGAGCTTACTGATCCTTGCAACTTAAAAAGTGTCACTGTCTATCAATATAAAATTTTCCTTTTTTTCATGAAACGCTTCATTGGGCGGAAGAGGATTGTATTATCTAACTTAACATCCTTTAGTGTAAAATGCGAATAAGATTAAAGTATTGAATTATATCTGATTTCAAATAAAGATGCATGGCAAAATTTTTAATTCATAGAGAGATTTAATTTTATAAATGTTAAAAGATAGTCTAAAAGAATTCATTTATGCGCATAAAGGCATGCAAGTACGATGAAGGAGTTTACTAGAATTTACTTTACTAGAAGGCAAGATTTCGATGAACTCGGAGGAATCTTTCACCACGCCCCGTTCCCATTGATCCGTGACATGTGTCGTTGGCAGTTGATGCAAAAAATTAGCTGAAACGGATGACTGATGATTTCCTGGCATTACTCGATGAAAAGGAGGACACAGTGATCGAAAGACTAGAAGTGTCCCTCCTGACTATAACTGCTCAAAGCAATTCAAAACGATATGCCAAGGTATATGAGGAATACTCTTTTGATTTTGAAAACAAATTAAGGTGCTTTTAAGTTTCTGCCAACATACTGATTTCATTTTAACTTTGACATTTTGCTTCTGAGTCCATAGGAAACGCAATACTTACATTTTAAAGCTATCTACCGCCCTACCCTCCAGTTCCCAATATTTTTGCACCGAATAACCGACTGATATCCCTAAATTTCATCTGTATGCCGCCATATATTATCCCTATGAATTCCAGCGACTACTCCGACGAATTGAACAACATATATAAGATAGCCGACAATAAGGGATACAGGAAACGTGATATAAACAAACTGATTGCACAGCAAAAGACGAAAAAACGCCAACCATCAGACGAACCGAAGGAAGCACACAAATGGACCACATTGACGTACGTAGACCCAACAGCACACCAACATACAACAACAGCGGCATATACAAACTAACATGCAGGGACTGCGACATAGTATACATAGGAAAAACGACACGGAAACTAACTAGATATAAGATAACTAACTAGATATAAGGAGCACATACGTTCGTTTACACATAACAAAGCAGACTCCAACTACGCAACACACCTACAGAATCACACACACGAACCCGATACCATGGCAAACTCAATGACGCTACTACACAAACAAAAGAAGGGACTTTGACTTGACGTACTAGAGAAATTAGAGATCTACAAACACAAAAAAAAAAAACCACGGAAATATAACCAACGAACAAATAATGACCAACTCCGACACAATATTTTCAGTCCTCGACCCAATCCTTGTCAAAAAAAGAAAACGCGACGAACCCGACAACAATAATCCCACGATCCTGAAAAGACCCAAACTTAATGACCCTCGTTAACACCTAATTAACCAGACCTACCCCTTCGAAAAAAGTTTCACATATAAAAGATGGACACCGCGACAAAGACATCAGAACGAGCTGAAGATGGCTGTATGCAGCCGAAACGCGTCCTCGAGACCCACAAAGCAAGGCCCGGCGGACCCAAGCTACCCAAAGTTAATTTTGGCCTGCGGCAACACCAAAACGAACTTCAATATTTATGTTTATGGAAGTTTTGTGGATTTAAAGCCAGCAATACCGAATGAAATCTACTCTACCAAATTTAGCATGACTTCAGGTTTCCCAAATACTCGCACGTTTGACTATATTGACATTAGCAGCAACATAAAATGAGCCCAAACACCCCAAATATGCAGCCTTGACACACTATAACTGATGCCTTGACACTTCAGTTGAATTGAAGTTGAGACTGCGGCTGCCTATATCTAGTTTTACCTCAAACTCCCTAGTTTGCTAAGGTATTCTACACTTTAAATAGAATCCAATTTTAGCCTACGCAGATGACATTGACATATGTTAGAAAATTGAAGTGCTCGTTAGCATGTCGATAAAAGGAGAAAAACCTAGAGCCTGAGCAAACATTAAAAATTTTGTTGCTTGGGTTTTCTCTTTCTTATTTTATCCGCATACAGAGATATCACGGTGCACGACCAAGTCATCAGAAAACCAACGAACATGAGGCGAATACATTTCGAACTCTCTCGGTTTTGCTTGAATTTTTTCCGAGCATTTTTTTATCATTCGATTCATTAGGCTTGCTGGGACCAAATTTGTGGCGATTCAGATCAATGTTGACCAGCAAGTTATAACCTTAGTCTAAGTAAGTAAGATCATTCATTCATTATTCATTCTGTTATTCTTTCATCTCTCATTAATCTTTACATATTTTCGTTGTTGCAATTTATCTATAATACAAATTGTCTAAATTTCTTGCTTGTCTGGATCGGTAAAAACAATCTTATTAGTATTTGTGAAAAAACATATTTGCCCTCTCTTCAACAAAAAAAAAGAAGCATGAATGCTCTCATGCTTTTCCACGCATCCGCTTACCTAGGCACCTAAATCTTTTTATGACGGTGTCATCTATGTTTACAATAACGCCTTCCACATCCTGCAAACATGTGGTCACCAACGAGTGGGTTTCAGAACGTTTTCTGGGTTTTTTCCACCAAATTTCCTGGAATCTTTCCTCCAATCGCTCACAGTTTGAAGAATCTATCTGTATACTTTCTCGTTGATGGAGAACAATTACGAGGCCCTCCATAGAAGGCCTAGGGACACACCGCGTGTACCATCGTTTGTTGCACGAGACTCCACGTTGGGGTTACAGAGACGACACTGCAGAATTTCGTCCTGTTGTCCACTTCGAGTGAGAAACTGTTTTTCAGTACGTTTGGACAGTTCTTAACATAAGCAACTTTTCACAAACTCTACGTCCATTCTCTCACTTCGTTGGTATCTCTTCTGGTTGGTAGTGAATCTCCAGGCCCAGTTTCCTGATGTGACGAGTGAATCTTCCAAAGCGACCAGGATCCATCCTCATCAGTATCGTATCTTCATAATCTGGACATCGATAATCACAAAACTATTCTTTTTCAGAGATTGTTAGTTTAGTGAATAAAATTTAATAAAAGTTCATTAACTGGACCACCTGGCGTATGACTAGCAACTCGACTAACAACCTCCAGATCCTTAACACAAGTGGTTGCATTGAAAGTGTCGGTTTAGAGATGACTCATCTGTATACCTCTTTTTCCAGAACGTCAGGTCATTTTCCCGGAATCCATATATTTACCTGAAAATGGATGTCGGCGGCCATTATAAAAGGTCGAGTGTGATTCAAATATATGAATAGTCTTTCGGAAAATATTGAAGTGTAAAGATGGTCAGTGAAACTGTAAAAGTAAGGTGAGCTCTTTACTACGAGTCCAAACTACCGACAAATGCAGCAACGGCTGCCCGCAGGATACGTAACGCATTTGAAGACGATATTGTGTCAGAACATACAGCTCAAAGGTGGTTTCCCCGATTCCGCACCGGAGACGACAGCCTTGAAGACGACGATCATCTTGGAGCGATATTTCGGATAAATGACACGGAGCTTCATGTCGGCATAGAGGACAATCGACGCCACGAATTAAGCGTAAAGTTTGGCGTTGACAAAAGCACCGTTAGTCGCCAGCTCCGACGTCTGGGAAACGACGGCTTGATCAGTGGGTTCCTCATGAACTTACCGACAACACTAAAAGGCAGCGTATAGGGATCTGTACTTCACTGTTGTCGCGCAACGAACGAGAGGCGTTTTTGTATCGATTGATTTCGTGCCATGAAAAATGGATTATATATGACAATAGCCGACGCACGTATCAGTGGTTATCACCAGACGACTCTCCTGAAACTATCCCTAGGCCAAGCCTTCATCAACCGAAGACCGTGTTGCATGTATGATGGCATAACACAGGCATCGTGTGTTATCAACTTTTGGAACCTGGCCAAAGCATTACAGCTGAAGGGTGCAGTCAACAATTAAGAGAAGTTCATCAGGAATTGGGAAGTACGCATGAAGCGCTCATGAATAGGAAGGGAGTCTTGTTCCTTCAGGATGACCACGACCACATACAGCGGCATTCACCAGGAACACCATAAAGGAAATTGGCAGTTTCAATTTTTGCTGTTGGGAATTCGACCATATTCTCCCAACATTTCGCCATTCACCTTTTACGCTCAATCTGCTGTAGTAAATCGAAAAATAGGACACATAGCACGTTCTCGTTAATTTTATGAACTTTTAAGGCAAACTGCATACACAGGAAAGTAACGCTCCAAATCGTGCATCTTGATACAAAACTCCGGAAATAAAATAAATGCATTTCCCAAAACTCCTAGACAGCAAAGCATAAAGAAGACCAATGATGAATAAATTGTAGCCAAAAGCCGGGAAGTTTTGTCGTGCCACAGGTCTGCAAGGTTTCCAAACTGTGAAAGCTGCAAAAAACTATAAGCTACGGATGAATAACGAACGGACACTTAAGAAAACATCAGTGAGTTTCAAGGACGAATAACTGTAAGGTAACTCGTGAAGCGCTAGTCTGATCCGATTAACCAAACTAGAGAATGGCTGCTAAGATTTTTTTCTCGGAGCCTACACTTAATGAACCAAAAATGATGGCGGGTTCAGATAAGGAATTTAAGGGGCTAGCAGGTCTGTAGACTTACATCGACGGTAATAGTTTCGAGGAGCCTTTCTGGAACTTAGAAATCCCAACGGCGAATAATCTGTACATTCCAGATCTCAGGCTGTATAATTCTTTCTTTGCATCATCAATACGCTAATTCATCGGAGATACCTTCAAACGCATTTTTCACATTCAGCGTTATTCTCCACACTCTTCCAGTTTCGATATATGGTATATGCTTCGACGTATGGTTCGGAGTATTTCAAATCAGATCTTAAAGAAGATTTTTCATTTTGAAGATGCAAACAGTAACCTATACAATTCAATCCCTAAAAGGTTTAGTTACCAAAAATGGCTATCGGTGGACCATCGACTTTCAGAAAATATTTAAATATCTACAACTATCTCAAAGGACACTTCCATTTGAAATATTTTTCAGTGATCAATTAGCAAGTTTTCCTCAAAACCTGAATATGCTAAGTTTTAACGACGCTTTCAAAGTTAACATGAAATGGACCGGACTGGATCTACTTCCGATTTACTCCGGAAGCGAAATTATATCAAGAACTACCCTCGGATTTAATTAATTTTCCCATGCATTTTTAACTTCTGGATTTGGAAAAGTTGACAAGTTCTTCTGAGTTTGGAAAAGTTCAAATCCATTTACATATTTTTTCGGTCAAATTTCGCGAAATTTTCCTCTCAAACTAATTCAAAATATTGTCCTGACAGATACCCATGCAGAGTTGTCTTGAGATTTTTTTTTGTTAATATTTAATTTTTAATCTTTTGTGGCGCTTGAAAAAGGAAGAAATTTAGCAAAGAATAATCAATCAGATTTTGATTCATAAAATTCACGCCCCATACCCGCCAGATCTGGCTCCAGCCGACCTTTTTCTATTTCCCAAGCTAAAAATGGCCTTGAAAGGATGATTTTTTGAATATGTACCGTCTCACAGCGATAACTTCAGAGGAGTACCAGAGAGCCTTCGAATCACTCATGGAGCGCTCAAATGAGTGTGTATCTAGGGAAGGGGACTATGTTGAAAGTTAACTGGAATAATTTTTTTTAGATGTAATTTTCGATTTTTTATTTCAAAAGTTCGGGAAGTTTTCTGACATACTGTGTAGGCCCGGAATTCAAAAATCGCACCCACATACACATTACCGCATGGGCATGCTCCGGGTTCACGAAAACTTGTATGGCAGTTAGGAGTTTTTAAATGGCTGTTTTCCGTAACTCTTTCGGAAGGAAAAGCAAATAGAATACTTGCGTGAATTGTATCCAGTAAAAATTTCTATTATGTCAGAAAAATGAGTGGGTCGCAAGTATTAGTTGGATTGGAAGTATAGTGTTTTGTTTAGTTGCCGCTCATTCTCATGAGCGAAACGTCAAAGCGACCGCAAAATCCGCACGGCTCTTGGCATGAGAAGTGCCTAAATTTTGTCGAAACTTCCCGCAACTCCTGTTTGAAGGAAACAAGGGAATTATTTAAATTAAATTTCTTGAATTTATCGAAAAGTGTAGTAAAATTCACTCTTAGGAATGACACTCACGCAATGGCGGCTTCGTCATCGCTACCATATTGATGCCCGTCTCTTATAAGATAGGGGCTACCAGGCCTATTCATATGGATGGCCCCGGTGCGACTTGAAAAAGTGTATTTTTTGCTAGATGGCGTACGTTCTACTTATTCGCATCAGGCTATAATGTAAAAGTACTGTCAAAGTACCATTAGAATCGATATTAATGATTCCGTAGGAGAGTAGGAAACGTAATTTTTACACGGTAAAAACATCGAGCTTCGTTCGAACTATATAGTATTTACGAAAATTATTACAATTTTTGATCATAGAAAAAGTGCCGCTCCACTTCTGTATCGACAGTTGAGCGGTACAAACGTGTTTCTATTTTCTTCCAGTGTGATTCATAGTGACATTAATTTTTCTCCGTTACTTTCAATTGTTTTGAACGTTATATTCTTTAAAAAGACTAGTCATTGAAGTAATATTTAAGTTGAGTGTGAAGCAATCGGATAACTTTACTCCTGTGGAAAACAGGAAAAGAAGCCGGGACTCTTCGCCGGCAAGTTCCCTACTTAGGGATCACTTTAAAATGCCGCGAAATACTACAACTTTATCACCAGCCAACCGATTTCTACCCCTTGCCGATCTCCCGAATGGTGATGTTAGCAGTGGTAAAGCAGACACCGAATCTAAAGCCAAGGTAAGAGTTCCGCCGATTACTTTTATTGATCTTCCCCGTGACACCATCGATGCAATTCTCAAAGAATTGAAAATCGAAAAGTACTCAATCAAATTGATGTCCATTGGCAAACGAGTGTTCCTGACATCAAATGAAGACTACACGAAGTTGGAAGAACATTTGAAAAATAAAAAAGTAAATTTTTTTACTTTCCAACGGGCAGATCTCCGCCCATTAAAAGTAACATTATCAGGGCTACATGATATGCCCTGTGAAGACTTAAAAAAGATTTTGAAAGCAGATCACAACCTAAGCGTGAATGATATCAAAAAGTTTAATTCCAACAAAGACGCACGCGAGAATGTATTCTATCTTCTTTATCTGCAACGAGATGTCAAAATGCAAGAGCTGCGAAGCATTCGCACAATTATGCACACAATAGTACGATGGGATTATTACTCTAGCCGACGCAAAGGGCCCACGCAGTGTAGAAACTGCCAGCGTTTTGGCCATGGCTCGAGTCATTGCCATCTTCCACCAAGATGTGCTATATGTAGTGGCCCCCATCAACTATCGCAATGCACACTCACAGATAAACAAAACGACAAAATCTTGTGTTGCAACTGCAACGGTCCACACTATTCTAACGCTCCTGAGTGCCAGAGCAGGAAAGAGTACATTGAAATAAAAGGCAAAGTATTAAAACAAAATAACAAGCCTAAAACTACATATCCGAGGAAAAAGCAATTCAATTTTTCGGAAACGGATTTCCCAAAGCTTCCAACCAAATCAGCAGAGACAACAACTTCTACACATAACTCTCCGCGCGCAACATATTGCTCAATAAGTCAGCAGAGCTCTGCAACAGCACCTTATTCCACTAACTGCAATCTCTTTCCACCAGCAGTGCTACTGGAGATATCCCAGGAACTAATTAAAAATTTAGCATCGTGTAAATCTAGAAACGAACAATTCAATGTCATAGTAAATCTATCAATTAAGTTCTTATACGGGTTGAATTGATCAAAATATTAATTTGGAATGCTCAGAGCATAGGGAACAAAAGTTTAGAAACATTTAATTTTATAACTAATTATAACATAGATATTTTTGTAATAACAGAGACATGGTTAGGGCCGAAAGATAAATTAAAACATCCCTTATACGACATTTATAGGAAAGACCGAGTAAATAAAATCGGTGGAGGAGTAGCGATCGCCATAAAAAAGTCAATCCGTCACTCTCTCATGCCAGAAATGAATTCGTCCATTATAGAAAATGTCGGAATATTTATTGAAGAGCTGAATTTAAAAATTTACAGCGTCTATTTTCCGGGTACCAAAAACACTAAGGATAAAGTAAATCACTTCGTGAGAGATATAGAGAGATTTTGCAAACAAAACCATAGATACCTGCTTTGTGGTGATTTGAATGCTCGTCATCAGCAATGGAACTGCACTCGCTCCAATCTTACAGGACGCGCACTATATAAGCTTATAGAGTATAACAACATTTTTATACACTCGTCAGATGAACCCACATACTACTCGGCAAAAGGTATCGGCTCAACCCTCGATATAGTGTTGAGCGACGAAAATGTTCATTTGTCTGAGCTTAGTGTAATGCAAGCCCTTTCCTCTCCACATTTGCCTGTATATTTTACAATTGGAACTGCAGAACGCTCCATTGAGCAGCCAAATCAGTTCTTTCTTTTTAAAAAAGCTGAGTGGCCCAAGTTTCGCAGTTACATCAACCAAAAATTATCCATAAATCGGTTTACGATCGAAAAGCTGCACTCAGCCTCAGATATCGATGAAACCGTTGATTCTCTTAAAAAGACTATCTGGGAAGCTATCGAATGCAGTGTCCCAAAATTCAAGAGTAAACTCCAGTGGCTAGAGCTTGATAATGAAACTTACAAACTCATTAGGACAAGAAACTCGCTCCGACGAGAATGGCAAAGAACACGACTTGCTTCTACAAAAAATGGTGTTAACAGCCTTACTACTGCAATTCGAAAGAAAATCTCTTCGTTACGCAATCGCCAATGGAACAATATGTTGGAACATTTAGACTTCAACTCGCGGAAAGTATGGAAACTAAATAAAATATTCAAACGAAAGCAACACAGTTTGCCCTATCCACTAACAGATGATAAAGGATATCAGGCACATTCCAATAAGGAAAAAGCCGAACTCCTTGCCGATAAGTTTCTCACCTTTCATTCTTTAGCACAATCCAGTTATAATTCCATCACCGATATGATGGTCAAAAAATCATTTGAAAAGGAGATGAGCTCTTCAAGTATACCACATAAAGACTTTATTCGCACCGAAGAGATAACTGCTGCACTGAAAAAATTGAGTAATAATAAAGCACCAGGTATTGATGGAATACCCAACATCGTATTGAAAAATCTACCAAAGAAAGCAATAGTTCTCACTTGCCATGTATTTAACGCATGTCTTAGATCAAGCTACTTTCCCTTATCTTGGAAACATGCTACTGTGATCCCAATATTGAAACCAGGTAAAGACCCACATGTACCTGCGAGCTACAGACCAATAAGCTTATTGCCAGCTTTGGGAAAACTATTCGAAAAATTGATCCTAAAAAGAATCGCCGAAAACGCCGATGATAAAATGATCCTTCCTAACTTCCAATTTGGCTTCAGGCGAGGATATTCCACAGAGCATCAATTATTTCGAGTAACCAAAGAAATTAAGGCAGCCTTAAATGAAAAGAAATCAGTTGGCATGGTGGTGTTAGACATAGAGAAAGCCTTTGATACTGTTTGGCATGAAGGGCTTCTCTATAAACTCAAACAATTTAACTTTCCGCAATACTTGACAAGCCTCATAGCTTCCTTCTTACACGAAAGGAAATATCAAGTTAAAATACGAGACAGACTCTCCTCAATAAAAAACATTCCATCGGGTGTCCCGCAAGGCTCTTGCTTAAGTCCCACTCTCTACAACATTTATACTTCGGACTTCCCAACAAACATTAATTGCCAAATAGCGACCTTTGCAGATGATACTTGCCTTTATGCAATAGGAACAGAACCGGAGACTATTATAAATAGCATAGAACAAGGACTAGAGAGCTCATACCAATATTTCCACAGATGGAAAGTTAAAATTAATGTGGGCAAAACGAGAGCAATTTACTTCAGTAAGAAGCGAAAACCCACTATGCTTCCTGGCAGATGCTTAAACTTTTTGGGCCAATGCATACCTTGGGACAACGAATTATCCTATCTCGGTTTGGTGCTAGATCCAAAATTAACGTTTCGAAACCACATCGAACACATACGCAATAAGACATTACATTCCGTCATAGCATTATATCCACTACTAAATCGGAAGTCCAGCCTTAACTTAAAAAACAAGACTCTCATCGTAAAAATGGTGCTACAACCAATCATGCTTTATGGAGCTCCAACTTGGAATCAATGTGCCGAATACTTAAAAGCCAAGCTTCAAGCCACCCAAAACAGATTCCTGAAAATGGCGTTTGACAAACCTTTCTATTTCTCTACTCGGAAATTACATGAACTTACTGGAGTTGATCCTGTAAAACAGCTCGCGGACTCGCGGCAACTTAAATTAATGGCTTCAGCCAGCAACTCATCTAACCCTCTTATAGCTTCTCTTAGCAATTGAAAGCACTTTCCTATAGTGTAAGTTTTGCCTTAACAATGTCTTCTGTTATTGATAAATTCTTAATGCTCAGAAAATTGTATGAGTACATTAACTTTAAAATTAGAATATAAGTAGTACATAAGTATAGGATATAGGTTTTATTTAGTTTTAGGTATTATTAGGCACAGCCAAGGTTTTTTGTTCATTTTTTCCTTCAAATTGCTAAACCAACCGTGAAAAATTAATACCAGCACAGCTGAAACAATTACCGTAGAAGAAATGAATTAATGAATTTTTCAGAACTCTAAATTAAGTGACATGTATGTTATAACACAAACTTATTACTATCAATAAAGCTTTATTCAATTCAAAAAGTGCCGCTGAAAGTTATGGGTTGGTATGGCTAAAAGATACCAACCCTGTATACAATGAAGGAGAAAGTATTTCTTGTGGTTTGCGTAATTCAAATATGGTAATACCCATATCTGTGATAAAGGATGTTGTAGATAGCGAGAAAATTTCAAAGGTAAGGAATTGGACAAATTTCTCAAAGAAGACTTAAACAAACGCTGAAAAGGGTCCATAATTATAGAGCATGACCTAAGGAGTAATTCCCGACTACCAAAAGTTCGACAAACATAAGTGGGAGCAATTATTTTAAGAACAGCCATCAAGCAAAATCAACGCTGAAACGAAAATATTCATGGCGGCAAGGTATTTCTTTGTATTTAGTACGATTAGAAGGGTGTCACCAGAAGGGTGTCACCAGAAGGGTGTGATGAAACCAGGCCAGTTTATCAAGTAAAATAGCGTACACCGATAAACGCCCTGGGTATGCAATCAGATAAACAATCGATAAATCCATAATATTATACCATGATATCGCTAAATCAAATTTTGTTTTACCAATCAAAATAATTTGAAAAAATTCGGATGGGTTTCAGCACCCCTCCCCTCCATCGTAGTCCAGACGTTCCCTCTTGTGACTTACATTTATCAATCAATGTAGAATGCTCTGGCACAAACACGCTCTTCAGTTCAGAATATAGCACCTATAGAAATTGGATTCATTTAACGTTGGCTTCAAAAACGAAAAGTTTTTGAGTCAATAAATTTAAAAAAAAAATCGTTGAATGGAATCAAAACTACTTACTTTAAATATTGAATTCGTTAATTTTTTCGCTTAAACAAATTCTCGTTTCCTTGATGGAATACAACATTTTTAAGTCATGGTCCGAATATGATATTGCCATCAAAGGATAATCTTTTCTATCATTCTTTTTGGAACAAAGATTTTGGAAAGGGCTCATTGTCCATTCAACCACAATCTTCCCCTGCATACTCAAAAAGGATATTTTCAGTCCTGTCTTTCGCCTGCTGAAAATGTTTCTAAGCTTTATAGAGAAGTTTCTGTTTTCGAATTCAACTAGGATAGTTATCGTAAGGGATAGTATGATAGTGAGCAGTCGATTCACAGAAATGCTTTGAATAATTTTCTCAGTTTCCTATTCAAGTGGAATGAAGGTTTTCAACGCTTTGTTTCAACTCCTCGTTTTGATATTCAACAATTGTCGAGACCTTTATTCGTTTGTTGTTTCGCCAACGTATCGTTTCTGACCAATTTCCTTGCTCCAAACTTTCGAAAGGCATATCATGATTCCGCGTTAATCCAGTTATGTACCGCCTTCTGTTAAATTGGGATGAGTCTTATTAAGAACATATGAGGTAATTTCCTGAGTGCAAGGCACCATATGATAAATTTTGAAAATCTCATTGTGTCGGGATTGTTTGGATGATCGCTTAACGATTTCCTATATGCTTGCGAAGAGATTGTATCAAAAAATAAATAAGTACCACGTATTGTTTACCTTAAACGAATAATGGTTGTGTGCAGAGCAATCGATACGTTGGGTTACCGCTTGATATAGGGTGTGAAAACTTCAATTTTCACATGTATCTCAACCCGAAATAGGACCATGGGGAAATAATTTCGTAGGTAGGTTACTACTAAAGGAAGTATAATATACTCAATGGTCTTCTCGGCGCTCAGATTCCTAGTATGATCCAAGTGTGCTGATGAAGTATGTATGGTAGACATGCTGTCCCATTTTAAGCGCACAGGATATGTTGGCATCACCTGCAACCCAAGACGTAGCGCATATTTGATCTGAAGACCAAGTATGAGAAGTAATCCGGTACACTTGAGGAACTGATGAAAATTAAATTTCGGTGCACGTTCGCCACCTGGCACCAGAACTTCTCTCCTGTTTATGATGTACACCGACCGTCCTGTTGTTAATTTCCAAGTACATACACAATCCACTTTTTCGTGGACCTTGGGAGATTGTGCTCAACGTCGACCTGATTCCTCGTGTGTGTTAGATCGGTCGCAATTTTCATTACTTCCAAACCGTGCACCAGGTTAATGGCTATTACCTGAGGGCGGAGATGAGACAAAATAAAAACAATTTCCCATAGGTATGCATGGCGGTATTGTATTATGATGGCATGCTGGCGCTTGTAGAACAGTGGATACCGCATTTCAAGCTCATATGCTTCGACTCCACACATGTTAAATTCGTACGAGCATCACGTCTGATTTTGATATGGATCTGAAATTTGATATCATCAGATTGCAATTTATGAATGCTGAATCATAATTGTCAGCTTCTGGACGAGAGTTTTAGAATAAATTTGAAAGGTTTTTTCCTACGAGGAATTTATTGCAATGATGATATCAAGTTAAGGATTAATAAATTGTATGCAATTCATGTGGCGCTACACAATTCATTCAATCTGAAATTCAATAACTTTAGTGCTACCTTTATATACCCATACTATTTGTACATGTACACATATCCGATTTGGTTTCTCTAAACCATAGACCGTCTCCTACGATTCGTTTGATATTAGTTAGTATGCATATTTGCAAAGATGTATCTTGAAATCTTGCAAATGTGTAATGCCAAATTTAACAAATGGATCGCTTTCAATATGACACGAGTGCTCAAAATTTTTGACGAGACATAAATCTCCAAGATTTTAAAATTGCAGAAGCTGCAATGAACTGGTAACGTGCAGCGGATGAATGAGGAGCAGATTACAAAGAACATACTTAATAAGCAAAGGATATGGACGAGTCAAAAAGCCACCAAATGCTGATCGGAATCTATTGCTTAAGTTAGAGAATCACTACACGGATTTACTAATCGGAGGACGCAGTCGATGAACCTGTACTGTTGAAGGCATCACATAAGGCAGGCCAAGCCCTGAAACGGGCTGTAGCGCCACTATGACAACGGCACAATCGACACAGGAAACTTTTCAGGAAATACTGTCCAAATTGACTCGAATACAGCACCAGCAGTAGATTGTTGTTAGGCTCCTGTTGACTGACGCTCAAAAACCACATTTTTTTTGTGCTGGATTTCGTGAGAGACTGCTCGGAATTGGACTGCTTTAAATTTAAGTAAATCAGCAATAAATGACCCATGTTTTCGCGTCGATATTGGGAACTGAATACACTTTTGAAAACATTCCTCGATCAATCTTTTGATCAAGGAATGATTTCAAAAGTCTATATTTATATAGAAACTATTCTTCTCGAAATTGGTTTTAGACATCTTTTCGAAATATTGGTTACGTAAACGTAATATGTGTGCACTAGTATAATATTTTGTTTAGCATTTAATATACAAAAATACCAGGTTCCACTTTTTCAGTTGCATAAAATTTGATGAAAATTTTGGTGAAAAGGGTCGATTGCTCTTTGGTGGTTTTGTAGTATTTGTTTACTGAAAGTATATTTGAGGCTTGATCGGCGGCAAACTGTTCGTGCTGTAGTTTCAAAACAAGTTCTAACTTTTATACCTTTGCAAGAAATCGTATGTTTCGGTCTATCGAAAAGATCCTTCAACCGTACGAGTTTGCACGAGCCTAGCAAAATAATTTTGCCAACAGAACAGAAACGGACCAGTTGTCTGCAGGAAATCCATAGTTGAACCCAAGTTGTTGGAAGCATTTTCGAAACAAGTTGGCGAAACCTATATACTCTATATCCAACGTTTATCTTGTCTAGGAGGTGACATGAGCAACATATTTCGGTGGTTACGTAACCCTTTTAGACGGCGATAGATCGTCGTTCGCAAAACTTGCAAAAAATGCCAAAAACGATATAGCGTTGCGCATCCAATAGCGCCTTACTATTCACATTGCAAGAGAACTACATCGGAAAATAAATTCATAAAATGTTATAAATGCTTTAATTTCATTGTAGCAGAAAATTATGCCATAAATATGTTTAGGACAAAAAAGTTTTTTTTTTTTAGTATTGTTATATTACATACAACAATTACGTTTTTCGAAAGAGATAATCCATCTGAAGCTTACCATGTACCTTTGAGTTATTTTTTATGTTTTTTTTGTCATATTATCTATTTTGCTACAAAATATATCGGGAATGTAATGTATATACTTTGTCGTAATTAGCTTATACAAAATTGTGTTCAAAATTCTTACTTAACGATTTGTAAGAGAGAACTGGACTAGAAAAACTAGTGTCGTTGTTTTGTTTGCCATTTTATCCTGAATATATTGCATTTTGAATCATAAAGATATTGTTTCCGGTTTGATTTTTTCATGAGCATTTTCACAAACCCTAGTAAAACCAAGAAATTTGGCCGGTTGTTCTCACATAGGCACCACTTTTTCACCTGGCACTAAAAGGGATAACACCATACTTATGGGGCTATATCTAACCTTTGACCATTTTGAAATCACCTTTCCTAAAAAACTCGGGCAGCCGTTTAGCTATAGTTAAGAGAGGAGCAGATTTGTCGGAACATTCACACTCAACTGGCGGTAGATGGTTGCCAAAATTTCCTCAGACGGTTAAAGTTAAAAATGTTTGTTCTATCGGCTTGATTGGTAAAATCATTGAAGTCTTACAACAATTAAGCTTTATCAAATGGATATCTCAGATCCGATATCAGTTATACAGATATCTCATCACCTTTTTCTAACTCTCGTTTCAGCGATCGTCACTGAAAGCAGCTGAAAGTGAAAACCCAATCAAAAGCCCAATTCAGTATAGCCCTGGGTGTTGAGTTTCAATATTTGTTTTTAAGTTAATGTCCTTTTCTCGAACTTTTCTGTCATTTGACAAACAATCTTATTTTGAACGCCATTACAAAAAGCCGGAAATTTTCCAACAGTATAAGATTGTTCTTCGCCGAATGCATCCTGATATTATATACACTCGTAGAAAATTGTGCAAAACGAAACCGTGTAAAACGAGACACAGTTGCATACAAAGTAGACGAATATGATCAATAAACCTGAAAACCGTGTAAATCGATCTGAAGACAACAGGAAAGTCGAAGATATGTTTATTATAATTATTGATTGATTATAATAATGAGATTTAGATTAGAAAAGAATGAATTGAGGTGAGGATTGGCTCATTGAATTTCAATTCAATGCAATTTATTTTAGAAAATTAAAACTTAAACAATACTTAAAATATTCAAACATAAACAATAAAAAATGGAAAAAACTAACAATATTCTGAGGAAAAAAAATTCTAACATGAATAACCTTAATAACAACTACAACTTCAAAAAAAGAAACAGAAATTAAAGTCATTCTCTACTCTTCTTGTGAGCATTCCAATGCGCCTTTTCTGTGGTAGTGCTCGTGTAACATCACAATCCTCGAAATCAGTGATCAGCACGAAATCAGTGATTAGCATTTGCTTGCTCTGGCAGTTATTCTTATGAATTCATATCATAATGACTGAGCGCATTTATTGTCGTTCTTTGAAATGTCAATGCTCTTTCAGTATTCGGAACTCTGTTAAAATAAAAACTCTGCAGTTCTCCACCTAATCAAAGCCCAATAATTCAATCAATAATTCAATCAATAATTACTTTTCCAACAAATTTTTCACCTGTATTATTGTCAACTTCAGACCAGCTATCTCCTAACCACCAGGAACATTTTGTAGTGCTGATTCCATGAGACCCGCATCTGAAATATTGTCATCTTAGACTAACTCTTCACAATCTGGAATATCCATTCTCCATTCACTAAATCCCTCCCCTCCAATAGCATAAGCTGTCTGTGATGTTAGCATAAACCACTATAGTTGATGTCAAGTTTCTTTGGACTACTACTTCAGCAAATATGATTTTCAAACTGCCATATGAAAGGTTCCAAAAAATTATCACCTGATGTGTCACTATAAAGAACGAAAGTCACTCTATCCTGAGTTGGTTTGAATCAATCATGGCTAACCCCTCAGATTTGGATGATCCTAAAATGATTTAGGATCACTAGTTTATCATTTCACACTAAAGCCTAGCTAACACGGAATTATCTTGCAAACATTTTGTGATAGGTTACTTAAGCTTTTGAATATCTCTTTAATACTTTTCACAGTTCCCAAACAATAATATTTTTGATCTCATACTCCCCCTAATGATAGCATTTGCTGATTCTAGCCCGAAGGCAATCCTCTATAATCCAAGGATTCTTGTCAGTTAGTTGAGATACATGATTTTCTCTTGGACTCTGTTGCTCAGTCTTCACTGAATATAAAACAGTTTAAGGCTGACTACATTTGCCTGTGTCAGAAAAGACATCTGTACGCATTATGATAATAAATTTCCCCGAAGTTTTCCGAAGTTCTGACAATTTTTTTTTTTTGAATCTCTCCATTCCTTAGGTGCGGTAATAGGAGAATGGACTAATTTCAATGGATTATAACAAACAAACATTTGTATTAAAGCTGTGGGAGATAGGCGGATGTGCAAGGATTGATTAATTAAAGATTGATTTCGTGGCTATTATTTAGTTTATTCAAAGACGCACATTTGTGCGCCTGCTACTCAGTATATCTGTATATCAACTGTGTCGGCTTGCTATTTCCAATTACCGTGCGAAGCACATTCGCCTAGTCACGTCGTTGTATGGGTGCGTATTACCTTATCTCCTACACTCTCCCTAAATACGTGTACGCGTGTCCCTCATTCCCATTTGCATGGCGAGCTCTTCGTGTCTTTCTATGGCTAATGATTTCGTGAAGGTGTCGGCGATCATGTCACCCGTTCGCATATGTATAACGGTAACTTATCCGTCATGCACGGCTTCTCTGACGAAGCTCAAATGGATTCTGATATGCTTTGTTCACTCATGGTGATCCGTCGATGATGTCAGGTGTACTACGCCTTGGTTACTGCGCAGTATATATATATACTGCGCAGTATATCAGTCCATCTGATAAGATTGGGAGCCCAATCTCGTCTAGGAGTCCCCTCAGGTACATTGACTCCTTCGTTGCCTCGGTGAGTGCCTTGTGTGTGACAGTGCTACTGTCCACTGTTTTTTTCGCTTTCCAGCTTATGGCCGCTCCTCCTAGGATGAGTACGTACCCCGAGTATGATCTCGAGTCGCCCTTGTCGTTTCCCCAGTCGGCGTCTGCGTAGTTGATAATTTTCTCGACTTTTCCGTTATAGGTAAGTCCCAGATCTGGTGTTCCATTGAGGTATCTCGGCACTCTTTTCTCAGCTCCCCAGTGTTCCTCCGTAGGCTTTTCATTGAATCGGCTCAGCACGCTTACACTGTGCGCGATGTCCAGCCTCGTGGCTACCGAAAGGTACATGGGTGATCCGACTAGTTCTCTGTACTTTGGGTTCGTCGTTGGTTTATTCGGGTCTGACGATTTTGGCAATTTTGCTGATGGATTTGCTGGTGTGCGATGCGGGGTGCAGTTACTCATGCCAAATTTCTCTAGTAATTCTGCCACGTATCGACGTTGACTTAGACATGTTTGTACCTCTTTCTGCTTGAATTCTATTCCTAAGCAGTATTTGGCTTCTCCAAGATTCTTAATTTTTAGTCCTCGACTAAGCGCCTGCTGGAACTCTTCTATTATCTTGGGATTATTTGACGTCACTAATGCGTCATCCACATATATTCCTACCATCAAAATGGCGTCACCAGTTCTCCGAGTAAATAGGCGCGGGTCTGATATAGTAAGTTTAAGTCCTAGTTTCTTCAATATTTTACATAATTTCTCGTACCATTTCTTTCCTGAATGTTTCAGTAGGCATAGCGTTTTTTGAAGTTTGCAACCTTGGTTACCCTTGATTAGCTCTTCTAACATCTTCGCCACTTGCGTCTGTACTTCGGAATCTCGACGCTCGCTGCGCACAATACCTTGCAGGACTCCTTTTAACATATTTGGAACTTCAATATATAATTATTCATCAAGTTTCACGTTCCGGGCTCAAGTGTGAGCCTACTTCTTCGGTTAATGCACGCTTCTATTCAAAAGATTCAGCTCCACGCATTGCCTCTTCTAGGGTTACGTCAGCCATCATCACCATCTGTTCCACGAATGCTGTCTCCATGAACTCCTGTTAGTTTTCTAGTGCCTTAGCATACTCCGATGATCTTTCAGGTTCACTGTTAGCTTCATTTCTTGCGCGTTTATCATCCGGAAATAATGACGTCTCGAGATTTCTCTTCTCTCCACGACTCTCTCCATCTACGTCTTGATTGAGTACGTCATATTGTAGTTCTGCTGCTTCCTCGTGGTCCGGCGTTTCTCCGTCTGTGAGATTCTCTCGGCTTGACGCATGGCTAGGTGCTACGCTCGACATACTGACGCATCTGTACATTTTCTTCGGTCTTCCCCGCTTTCCAGTCTTCGCTTTTGCGCGTCTTCCCGGCGCACGTCTTATTGGAGACCTCATATCACACTCCTCGTGTGTTCTCTCATTTGTCTCGCAGGACTCCCCCTGCCTCTGGAGTCTCTTCTTGTGGGTGTGCGTATTCCATATCCACCGGTTCTGAGTTCTTCGGCGTCATAATTGTGTCATCTATTATTCGCACGTCTCTCGTGTTCCATTATCGTTTCGCTGAACTTTGTATGCCTTCGCCGTTTGCGAATATCCTCGTAATTTTCCTTAAATTGCCTTGTCATCTAGCTTTCGTCGCCCGGGTCCTTTTTCCAATATAAACATTTTTGATTATTCTCAGGTGTCTCGTAAGTGCCCTTTTCCCAATCTGTAATTTATATGGCGGCACCCCTTGGTGTCTTCTGCTTGGACATCTGTTCCTTAGGTTGTTTGCTGTGTTGATTGCTTCTCTCCAGTACCATGATGGCAGTCCTGATTGTATTAGCAGGCATCTGGCAATCTCAACCAATGTTCTGCTCATACGCTCAGCTACTCCATTTTGCTGAGGAGTATACGGCGTTGTCAAGCGCCTTTGAATGCCCTCGCGCTTCAGGACTCGTCAAACTGCTTATTACAATATTCTCGACGCTTATCTGACTGTTATTTACGTATTTTCTTCCCGGTTTGAATCTCTACGTAGCTTTTGTACAGCTTGAATGCTTCGAATTTCTGGTCCTTACTCTGTAGTCAATACAGCTCGCACCAGCCGCTGTAATCATTTATAAATGTCACGCAGTACCTGTTCCCTCCTCCTGAGTTGGTACTTGACGGTTGACACAAATCGGAGTGAATTATGTCGAGTAACTCAGTACTTCTCTCCGTTCTTGGTTCATATGATATTTCAGTCATTTTTGCTCGAAGACATACGTCACACGACATTTTTCCCGACGTTAATCTCTTGATACCAGTTGCTTGTCCTCTTGACAAGTCGATAACAGCATACATATGTCCGAGTCTTGCATGCCATAACTGCGCATCGGTTATTGGCGATTCCTGCTAAGTCACAGCTTGAGCTTGTTCTCCGACCTCCCGTAGGTAATGCAGGTATCCAATGCGATCCGCGATCATAACGGGTGATTTTGGAGACCGAAACTAAATTAGTTCGTTGGTCCTTTACAAGTAACGTATTACTTAAACTCAACTGTACCCTACTGTCATTTGTAGCCGCGCCGTCGTCGATTACGAATTTGCCATGTTCAAGGTCGTTGTACACTCCTGCAGGTCTGTCATTATTCTCTCGCTGGCACACATGTGTGTGGTACATCCGCTGTCCAAGCACCATCTTGTCGTGGTTGATACGTTTTTCACCTCCTCGGGTCTCGATATCTCGATGTAGTAGTTCAGCATCTTCTCCGCTGCTCTCTCGACTTTCTTTGTCCAATTTTTATCTCGTTCCCAGAAATTTGCGGCCAAATTTCCAACTTTTCCGCAAATGAAACACGGTTGTGTCGGTTTTGGACGTTTTGACTTGGATTTGTTTTCTCGATTTCTGTTTGATCGACCTCCGGCATACAATGCGTTAGTGCTGTCCTCCTTGGTCTCGGCTGAACTTCGATTCCTTTTCTCGTCCAGAATTTTCCCAAGCAGCGTACCAGTGTTGGGTAATTCGTCTTTGGATCAAATTGCGCATCTAAAGTTTTCAAAACTTTGAGAATTGGCACTACTAACATGTCGTTGGGTACTTCAATCCCCATGCTGTCCAACTGCTCCACGGCGCTAACGAAGCTGTCCAGGCGATCTTGGAAGTCGTCGCATCGTCAATTTTGAATGAAGTTATGTCCGTCAGTAACTCGATTTTTGGCTGTATGTATATACTGTAATTTATCCCATACCTCTTTCGACGTTTCACATCTTAAAACTGTTTTCAACTCTGCGTTTCCAATGGATAGAATGCCTTCGCCTTCTCGTCGTTGGTCTTCCATTTCGCCACCTCACGGGGCGTGGCATCAAGGCCCAGATAAAATACTGTGTGACGGCGATGCGAGAACGCGATGCGATTTTCCCTCGTCGTCACGCAACGCATTCAATTTACAACGCACGATATGTGAGGAAGAATAATGTTCATATGACAAATGTCAAATTGGTGACGTTTCAAATGAAATTTGATTAAAATTGTTTTTGATTTTTTAAAAATTTGAATTTGGAATTTTCCTTTGATTGGCAAATAATAGTCTCAACAAGGATGCACGAAATTTTTATTCAAAACGCATCCAGAATAATCCCAGTACTTAAAAAGTAATAAAGGCGTTTGAATTTCAAATTTCATTTAACCGCCATCAAGCATCTGACAAACGTCACGCACCTCGTTACGAAGAATTTTCGTTTTTCCGAATATTTCTCGCCTCGCATCGACGCATCGCAATCATTGTAGGACGTCGTATACAAACGCATGTTACGAAAACGGGTTGACATTTGCTGCGAGACTCTCGTCGCGCTCTCGTATCGCAGTCTCGCAGTATTGTTTTTCGGCCTTCCGTCCCGGTCGGGATCTTGATATCGTCGTTCACGTAGCCTCATCGGTCGTGTTTCACTAGAATTGATCTCATCCCTACCTGCCATACGTCACAATTCAAATTGTCTAGCATCTCAATCCGTGATGATCCGTAGTGACACATCTTGTAGGTTTGGTTTTCCACGCGGCAACAATTTTCTACGTCGAAACTCTACTCACTTGGTCAATACTTTTATGTTAATTTTCACTTGTATTTGCTATTTACTCGCTACTGGGCATATAACCTGTGGGAGATGGTGGATTGATTAATTAAAGATTGATTTCGCGGTTATTATTTAGTTAACTCAAAGACGCAGACTTGTGCGTCTGCTACACTGTATATCTGCATATGAACTGTGTCGGCTGGCTATTTCCACTTACCGCGCCAAACGCATGCGCCTAGTCACGTCGTTGTATGTGTGTAGGTGTGCGTATTACCTTGTCTCCTACAAAAGCAACTATTTGTAGAATTCATTCGAATGCAGGAAATAAAACAAGAACATCTTATAAAATTTTTGTTTGAAAACGTTTGCAAGTACTAAAATTTTTACGTCACATTACGATAAAAAAAGGCGCTAATACTCTCAAGGCACATCATTAAATCAATATCAATACTTCAAAGTGCAACAGCGCGAAAATTGAACAACTAATTTATATGTTTGTGAGAAATATATTTCTAGGGTAATTGCAGATATAAGTCATTGTGTGTGAATACATACAAATTTAAAGAAAATGCCCATCATACGGGACGACATTAATTTAGCCATGTGCTTTCTCGAACAAACTTTTTTCAAAATAAAAATGCATTTAAAACGTCTGCCAAATCCTTTTTGATTCGAAATATGCTTGAAGTGCTAGCACTAGTTACTAATAAAAATAACAATAAACTACTTTGAAAACAATGAATCGATCATTACTTACTCTATCTCTTTCTCTTCGATGCCCACGAGAGTGATATTGCTGTTTAGTAATCACGTGCTGGCAAAGCTTTTCCTCTTTGCCGAGTTAATTATGACTTTTTATGAGAACTTAAACGAAACCCTCAGCAATGCTGCTTTAATGAAAATTTTTTCATTTGTACAAATATTTATGCATGCTAAATAAAAAATTGTTTAACGCAGACAGAAAATAATGCATATAACTTCCTTCCGTCATTTCAATGTCTGCGAAAAATTTCATTCCAACCATCGCCACGATATCTGCAACTATATTCATCGACATTGCACGGTTTATTAAAGAATAACAAACATAGAAAATCAAATAAACATTTTAGTAGCATAATGAGAAGTTTGTTTTTGTTTCATTAGGCCTTTTGTTTATTTGGCTGCGCTTCATAATTGAATGAGCGTAGATATTGCAAATGAGAATTTGTCCTTAAAACTTGAATAACACGCAAATCATCACGTATGGATACGTTTGCAAATCTAGTGACGGTCGAATTTAATATATTTGAAAAAAGAAAAACATTCGCTTAAGGACATATGGTGGTTATTTTCCCGAGCGTATGATTGTTCTCAAGCGTTTGCACATACGAACGAAAAGAAGGGATGAGAAAAAAATTATATTTGTGCGTCTATGGATTCATCTTCACACGAATTCCTTCATTAGCATACATCTGTCCATACTGAGTAGCGTTCCCGTGATCCAAATTTTAAAAATTTCTTTTAAATATCAATTTTTTGTATGATTCAATGTACACAGATTTACATAATTGCATGCATGCGAGCACAAAATCTCCCTGCTACGATTCTTCCTTTACGAATGACACTCCGTCCGGGCGATGTATTCCGATGCAAATTGAATTTATAGCTTTCAAAGTGATTTCCTTGTTTACAGTTCCAATCATTAAAAACACCAATGAAAAATAACGAATAATGATCGGATGTAGGTATGCAGCATTCCTTGTCGAACCGCCAACCATGTCCTTTTTTGCATCGCTATGAAATAGTAAATGGTAACAAATTGCAACGAAATAATGTATTTTAAATCGTAAAATAATAATGCGTAATGGCAAAGTTTCATGTAATTTACATACGTGATGGATGGATTATTATACGTATGTAATTACCGTTGGGGGATGATTGCGAAGGGAAAAAATGAATATCGAGGCGCTGCACTGGTTGGTTTTCATTCCGCAAAGTAATTATTTCAATAAAGCTATGCGAAATTTAAATGGTATAACCATTTACAAAAATTCATTTCGCTCCGGTTATTTCCACAAAAAAGCATATTCGAAAGCGCGTGCGTAACACGTATACGCGAAAACTATATTAAGGATGTTGTTCGTTTTTCGTTTCATTCTTTGTTTCGATATCTAACATGACTGTTTCACATCAGACGTTCAAACATTGATAACTTCGATTTCAAGAAGATTTATTCGGGAAAAACTGCACGCCCTTCAGTTTTGGATATGATTGTTTGCCGAAATTCGCGGTACTCATGCAAGGAGAATTACATTTTCCACAACTTTTATTATGAATTTTCTGTCTTCAAGATAAGATTTATAACTTATACAACTATGCATACATTAAAAATAGTGCATGGGTGGAAGGCTGGAGATGGTAGAGGGTAATACATCGAAATCAATCCTTGTGACCTAATAGCTCAGTTTTATTCTGGTTTATTTCGAAAAATAAAGTGTTACTCCCGAGTTAGTTAATTAAGTCGTGTAACACGTCCACCAAATTTTCGTGGACTTTAAGCAAGCATACGACAGTATTGATCGAGAAGTACTGTACCAAATAATGCTTCAGCTTGGAATCCCAGCGAAGCTAGTCCGCCTGACAAGAATAACAATGGAATCAACAACAGCACAAGTCAGAATCAATAACCAGCTGACTAATGCCTTTGAGACAAAGGTAGGATTGAAGCAGGGCGATGGACTGGCTCCACTGCTATTCAACCTAGCTCTAGAATACGTCGTACGGAAACTACCTGTGGATACGAAAGGAACACTACTCTACAAATCGAGCCAACTTGTAGCCTATCCGGATGATATCAATATCCTGTCAAAATCCTTTTCATCTGCCAAGGAACTCCCGCTCAAACTAGACCAAGAAGCGAAGCAGGTGGGACTGTAAATCAACGAGTCCAAAACAAAAGTTATGATACAAACCAGGAGAAACACCCCCAACCGGCAAAACATAACAATCAACGAATTCAACCTGGAAAATGTGGACGAATTTACATATCTTGGCTCCAAGCTAGTGAAGGATGGTAATGAAACGGCGGAAATAAAGCGTAGAATTCAGCTCGCTTATAAAGCGTTCTACTCAGTTTTGGGTATTCTGAAGGCCAGCTTCATACATAGGAAAACAAAGCTGCAAGTATACAAATCTGTGATAAGACCTGTGTTGTGCTACGGATGTGAGACATGGACCCTCACTCAAGCTTCCGCAAACATACTAAACGCTTTCGAAAGGAGGGTCCTAAGACGAATCGTGGGAGCAACGCAGGAAGGAGGACAATGGCGAATTAGGTACAACCATGAGTTGTATGAACTTTTCGACGAGCCAGAAGTCTCCACTGTGATAAAACTGCGGAAGCTGCAATGGGCTGGCCATGTGCAGCGAATGAATGAAGGTCGGATACCTAGAAAGGTATTTGTCGGAAAAACTGAGGGACGCAGGCCAGTGGGAAAGCCAAGAAAGCGCTGGTCCGACTCTGTAGACGAAGATAGCAGCACGCTACTCGGATTCCGAAATTGGAGGACGCGGTCGATGGACCGAGACAACTGGAGGCGACACCTGCGGGAAGCCAAGGCCCGAAATGGGCTGTAGTGCTACAACGACGACTTTGATATGTAAAAGCTTTTCTCATAATCTTGATATGATATATCAAAATATATCTGCGCGCATGTATTTTGACCTATGTGGGTCACGGTGGACTTGAGCATGATTTAAAGTTTTAGCATCACCGATTTTTTCTCGGCATTCCATTCCCGGAGCCATAAGAAGGCTAGAAACCATAAGCCTTAGACCCGATTTTGAAAAAATAGACTATTTTCACGAGGAAAGATTCAGTGTTGATATATCGAGATTTTTGTACCTTTTGCTCACTTCTTGTTGCCAAACATCCCCAATTTGGCATAAATGTTGTTTTTCTATCCGTTTGACACTAGCACACAAAAATTGACAAAGCATATTTTTGAAGTTTTTCCTTTTAATAAGACTGGAGATACTCATTGGCGGTTCTCCGAAACAGGTTAAAATAGAAAAAATTTGAAAGAATGATTTTTCATTCGAATGAGTTTTTGACGAGTATGTCAACAAGCGAGAATCATATCCTTTAGTTCCATCCTTATCTGATTTGGGAGGTCATCGAACTATCACCAACGCCCTCCCCCGATTCTCTTTTTACGTTTTGGGATACTGCAAATCGAATGATCAAAGTTATTCTTGCAATTAGTTAAAACTTCAGAAAGTCAGTTCAGAAAGTTGGAGGTGCAGTTGTAATTGTTCGCTCCGAAATTTCGATTTCTTGTGAAAGTATGGACAGAAGATCAAAGGATCATGCAGGGACCCATCAAGAAAATCGGGCGGCCAGACGATTTCTTTGTCTGCAGAAGAAGTAACAAATGGTCGAAATCAGTGGTGCTTTATGTCTGAACCTAAAAAAATGTGTAATTATGCTGAACATGATGAACGTTTTCCCAATATTTTATGCAGCGCTTGCAAAATAATCGTGTATCGGTTAGTGAAGTGTGAAACCATAGAGAAACTAGCTCTGCCGGACTATACAAGGTTCAAAATTTTGGAGAAGAATACTCGGGGAAAAATTCAAACATTGTGCTTGCACATTGTTTTAATCAGTACGAAATCCAGGACCATATAACTTCAAAAAAAAAAAGACAAGAACAAAAAGAAGAGGAGCAACAATTGCAAAGAATGTGTAAAACTTATTCTGTAGGGAAAAAACATTTTTGAAGCCCAGAAAAATACTTCCGGAGTTTCAAACTCACTTCCCCTGACTCGCTTCCCCTGAAACAGAGGAAACATTTGGCATGTTCTTCAATAAAGGACATAGTTTTAAATGACACGCAAGTTCTCACAGCTCAAGCAATAAAATCGCTACTTTATCTCAGATCCACAGAAACGCACTCAACGTTTTGATCACCCCGAAACGAACAAATCAAACACGCATGACTCCAGACAAATTCTTGACATCATTGCACCCCCTGAATTGCATTTAGTTCTCGGAGTAGTAAACACGCTTTATAGTCGGATGAAAATGGAGTTAAAACTTGAATCTTCTTCTGATTGGGCCAAAAGCTGCAATATCAGCCAGGAATTTGTGCATGGAGCCCCTGCATTCGCGGGTTATTTATGCAAATTGCTTTTCAATAAAACTGATGTGTTATCCACTGGCCCGGGTTGTTTGAATTATGTTAAATGTTTCCGAGAATTTCGAGCAGTGGCGGAACCTTGTTTTTCAATAACTCTAGAACGTGCTTACAGAGAAGCAATAGACACATTTAAAAGAAGTTATCTAGATCTACTGATCAGTGTTAATCCAAAGGTCCATGCTGTGTTTTTCCATGTACCAGAGTTTTGTGCTTACACAAAACAAGGGTTGAGGTTTTTAAGCGAGCAGGCCATGTCATCTGCCCACCATGACTTTGGGGTAACGCGGGACAAATCTAAAGTAAAAAAAACCATCCAGATTATGGAAGTAAATTACTGACCGCACTCGGCGAATATAATAGTGTTCATTTATAATTTGTGGCTCAATAGTTGATTTGTTTTAAAAGTCAAAAATTTCGGTTTCTGTATTACTGCTTTTTACTTCAGACATTAATTATTACAATTATCAAACTATTCATTCTTGTAGAATAACTATTTAAACATTATTCTCCATTGAAATTATCAGTTCAAGGATTAACATTTCAAATTTTCTTCATTCCTTTTCCCGTCGGAAAGTAGCGTGCAGATTTTTCTTTGTGTGATCCAAGAAAAGGTATGTCTGTTTTTGATCTTACATTGGGGAGTTTCCAGATATCAGATTTTTACCAAATTGAGCGTGTTCCAAATCCGAAAATGAATATATCAGAAAATTAATACTTTTCTATCTTTCCGTTATCCATTGAAAAAAGTCTATTTTTTCAAGCTCGGCTCTAAGGCTTACAGTGGATTTTTTTCAGCCCTCTTATGACTCTGAGAATCAAGTGCCGAAAGAAAGTCGGGGGTGTTAAAACTTGGCATTTAAATCATGTTCCTGTCCACCGTGGGGTATAATATACCTTTCAAACCCAATGCAAATTATAAAAAAATGATATTTGGTGGTTATATTTTGTATGCTCTTAAGTTTGCATCTTATCTGTTTGATAAAACGGGAGTTCCTAGCTGCGTGTGTGTGATACGTGCGTTAAACATATGTGACATTGAGTAAAAGATGCCTGCTTATGTTGGCAATGCTGGTTATTTGGAAGAAAGAAGCAAAGTATGTCGCTGATTGTTATTCTTGTCTGGCGTACGTTTTTAGAAATTTCACAAAATACTTACAACAAATAGAAATAATCAAATATTTCTGCAGCGAAAAAATAAGTTCGGTAAAGCGCACGAGAATTATATACTTGTATTTTTTTTTGTGCTGTAAGATGTTCTAGCATATGGTTTACATACGGTTTACATATGGCTTACATACGCACATAGGAGTATTTATAAAAAAAAATTGATCAAAAGTCTAATGTAAAAATTTTGTCAAATTTCACTATTCACTTTATAGTTTTCAAGTTTACTAAGCCCTACATCATTTAACGGTCAGCTGTAACGGTGAGCTGTACTGTCTTTCTTGACAGCAGTCGAAACTCAAGCATAGTGTGAATCAGTTGTGTTAACTTTCACTAATCTTCGTAACAGTTCAAACTTAAATTCGTTATTCGTGTATTTATGCGTTAAAATAAAGGAAGAGTCTAAATGGATTTTGAAGTAGGAAGTATGTATACATGTAAAATATTAAATATTTCTGAATCATACTTGACAAAGTTCCGTTATCAATTATGTACATTTGAGACTAAATGTTTAATGTTATAATGTTTTTTTTCAATTTAATGTTACGCAAGCTTTATGTTCAAAAGTGATTTTGTATAGGAGTTAAGCCTGATTAACCTATGATTTTGCGCAGAACATAAAGCGTAGTTACTGTTCCTGAGATTTTCAAACAGAAAACTCCCGCATGTTCACACGATTTTTTAATACTTTTCAATTTATTGAAAGCGGCAATATCAGCTATTTTTAAGTGACTGCGTTAAAAGAAGAAAATTGACGACATTTCGCATTTTTACACGATCCCTTGAGAAAAAAAATCACCACATGTCCGGACAATAAACAAAGTTCATTGAATTCAATCTTAAAAAATTTAAGATTCAGTTCAAACGAAAATTGACAGCTGCTAGCAAGAAGGGAGCACGATTTGCAGGAAAAAATGAATTGTGGCCCAATACCACTATTGAATTGTCTTCCTGGAAACTTAAAACGCCAGGTCGACCGTAAAAACATTTCATTGAATTGAGTTCACCTATGAAGAGGCGCAAACATAGACTCATATGCTTAAACGAAAATAAGACAATTTGGATAAACCTAGCACCGTCTTCAACCAGCTATTTTCGCCAAAAACGGATTCGTTTCGTCCAAGAAAGTAAATATGTGATAAATAAAGAAGACCGCTTATGTAAAAGACAAAATAAAACGCTTAAAAACCGAAATACCCAGAGCTTTTGGTCGCAAACTTTAAACAGGGCACAAATAGGCGTTTAACATGGTTGATGCAAAAGTTTGCAATACTGCGACAAACATGGCATCGACTATGAGGTACTATATGTACAGACAAACGCCAAACGATTTTAACAGCTTCAACTAAAAAGCGAAAAAAAGTCCGGATGCTCTTAAGTCTATCAATACCGCACGCAAGAATCCGATTCACTGAATCTTAACCTAATTTATCTTATAAGACACCCAGAACGAGATGGGAAACAAGGACGCAGGAAGAAAAGAAATTCACGGCTGAAAAGAATAAGGAAATTCAGAATAAATTTAAAGAGGAAATGTGGATATTCCTAAAAGGGTTTTTGGAAACATGGATAACGGGAACACTTACAGAAGATTAGTACTGATCCCCAAACTTCTTCCTGCATCACAGGAGTTGAAATAAGACTTATTGAACAACGCAACATAATTTTAGAGGCATTATTAAATGGGCTGAAAATCGATGTTCAAAAATTGAAAATTTCGCTGAGCTGACAACAAACCTTTTAGGAAATGTATGGATGGCACCCAATGACTTCGTCAATTGGCGTGAAATCAGCTCAAAAAGCCTGTCAAGCGAGAATCGGAACCATGCCATTTGTTTATAAAATTTAAATTTTGACTTAGAGATAGATTTTTTGTTTGTATCCATAATGTACGTGACATACTACACTCCATTACCAATTCTTCATTAATGAAAGCTCACAGACATCATGTCCACAAGAGGAATAAGATAAATTAAATAAAGTGCTCTAGAAGATGTGACAGAACCAATTGAGCTGTTTGGTGAGATTGGTATTAAGGCGGTCGCAGTGGATAGGCAACTGCATTAGGTTTCTTTATCGGGATGTTTTCTGAAAACAATCGATCTGTGATTCCTCTGCATACTTTTCCGCGATTGTTGAACGTTCCACGCAATAATGCTGTTCGTACTGCAAACAAATTTCAGTCATGAATTCAGCTGTAGAATTGGGACGGCCTACTTAGAGTAGGGACACATGATAAACGAAGATCCTTCAAAAGACCGAAAAATTTTCATCTACTGGCAACAGTCACGTAATCAGCAATACATACTGCTCGATGGTATGCTATTGTATTGGGGGCTTTAAAACACATTTCGAGAAGGACTCGGCTTAAAGATTTGAATTTTCATCCATTCAAATTAATAGTGGTTCAACAACACAACAGACAATGTAAACCGCCGAAATCTGTGAGAGGAAATCGATAGAGCGAAATCTGTGAGAGCGAAATGTTTCAACAGCAATCAACGGGCAGAAATCGGTTTTGCATCTAACGTCCGCCTTCAAGACAACTCGACTGGTTTGGCTACACCCTGTATTTCACATCGCATATATTTTGGCATCGAATGGTGACGGGTTACGAAAAATTGATTTATTTTGAAACCTCGAAGCGGAAAAAAATCGTGGTTTCCATCGGGTGAAGCTGGTCATTCAACACGAAGGTCAAATCGCTTCGGCAAGAATACCATGCTCCGTATCTGGTGGCACCAGAAGGGTAATGTGTAAAATGAACTCACGGAGCATGGCAAAATCGTTAATAGACAACACTATCGTCAAAAATGTCAAATATAAACCGGACCAGAAAACATGGCAAAGTGATTTTGTTGCACGAAAAACTGCCATCGCACACAGCAAATCTGGTGAAATACACAATGAAATTTGTGGGATGGGACATCCCGCAGCACCCACCGTACTCCCCAAACAAGTTACCCAAGTATCACTCCTCCGTGTCAATAGGGCATGCGCTCGTAGTACAGCACTTCAGCTATTTAGAGGAAACCGGGAAAGCGGCTCGACGAATGGTTCACCACAAAATCAAGCAGTTTTTTGGCATAGTATTCATAAATTACCTGAAAGATGTTGAAATGTGTAGAAGCCGATAACCAGTATTTTGAATAAAAAATATTTAGAAAATTAGGTATTTTTTTTCAGCGAAAAAAACGGACAAAACTTAGGCATATACTTGGTATAAAGATACGGAGCGTTAAAACTCAAAATAATAAGTAAATCAAAACAATTTGATTGATTTGCGTATTCGTATTAAACAAATTATTTTGATTTTCAATCGCTTATTTATTTGAACATAATTTATTTTTGAACTCTGTTATTATCTATGATACCTCCGAAATTCTGAAAGATGCTTTATCTTTTCCGATTAAAATACCCCCCTGTACCATGATCCATATTGAATGATGATTTTTTCCCTTCCTTGCTGGGGTACTATCTTCCCTTCCTTTCCCTTCCCATTCATTTCCTTTTCTTGCCTTCCCTTCTCTTCTCTTCCCTTCCCTTCCATTTCATTTTCTTTCCTTTCCTTTCCTTTCCTTTCCTTTCCTTTCCTTTCCTTTCCTTTCCTTTCCTTTCCTTTCCTTTCCTTTCCTTTCCTTTCCTTTCCTTTCCTTTCCTTTCCTTTCCTTTCCTTTCCTTTCCTTTCCTTTCCTTTCCTTTCCTTTCCTTTCCTTTCCTTTCCTTTCCTTTCCTTTCCTTTCCATTCCGTTCCTTTCCTTTCCTTTCTTTTCCTTCCCATCCCTACCCTTCTCCCTTCCCTACTCCCTTCCCTTCTCCCTTCCCTTCTCACGTCCCTTCCCTTCCTTTCCCCACCCTTCATTTCCCTTCAATCTTTCCCTTCCTTGAACAGGGGCTGGAACAACGGATAATCCGTTGGGGCCGCGATCATGAGGATATGGTGGATGAAATAAAGGTTTCCTTTATCTTGCGCTGCGTGACTTCAGCTGTGTGCAGTCTCTCATTTTCGCGGCCAAAGATGTCTGCACGAACGTTAACTTATACAGGACTGTAACATGTAATACTTCTTGAAGCCGCTAAAATTGCTTACAGTACGACTCCAAGTCGAATGTTTGATTTCATTCCACGAGCTGCCAATAAAAAATTCATCGAAAATCGCATCAAGCAGACAATAAGGCCCTTCGTAGATGCAGTCCTGGTTTTGAAGTGGATGCAGTCCTGGTTTTGAAGTGGATGCTAACGATTCATGCCTTTTGCGAACTGCCCGGCGCCGTTTCGCGTTTTTTGCAGAACCCATTTCCTATTTCCGATAACAATCAGTCGGAAAAATCCTTCACTAGCGTACATATTCATTTTTTCTTTCATATTCCTTTGCAAAAGTTATCCTGGTACCCAAGCATCTAACTTTATCACATATTCGAAGTGGGTTCCTCTCTCTAAAGTGACGCTGTGGACCTGGAACCTACTCGATAGTTATGTGATGGCCATCTTATTACCTCCATGTAAATAATCCTCGCTTAACTCCTCAGGCCGTCATGATTTCACAATGTGATTCTACTTTTATGAAAGCACTGAAACCTTTGTTGAAAGGCTCGTTCTGATAGTGTCCATTTGTGGTTTCCTTTTTTCCATATATTCTGCTTATATTCCTTTGCTGCATGTACTGAACTCGTATAGGAAATATTTCTTTTCATACTCTCGATAATGAGGTTTCCAAAATGCAATCTGCCGCTGAAACTGGATTAACGATCTTTGGTTTAAAATTTAAAAAAGTTCCATATTGAAAACCGAAAATTTGGCATACATCTAATACACAGAAACGAAATCTTAACACTGGCAGGGCCAATCAATCGACTTCGAGCCGAACCCTGAGAAAAAGAAGAATATGAAATCAGGACAAGCATGAAACAATCAAATGATACAAAGATATTGCGTTTTATCCAGAGACATGCTAACGCTTTCGCTAAACCTGGCAAAACTTAAAAGATCTCATAAATTGACTTTTTTTTTCTTTTAATATTTTAGAAACCCTCACAAATACATTACCAACAATTTCATTGGGATACCAACAATTCAAAATATACACTTCCATAGTGACATAAAAAAGAACTATACATTGTCTGCAGTTGTACTAAGTTTTAAATAATGGGAGGAAGTTTGCAGCTACGATATAATCCTTTCATTAAAGCCGTATAGCCATTATTGAAGACTTCCTTCCATTCAAAACTCCCTCGCCAAAGCGTTGCATCTTCCATTCCGTCCCCTTCATTTTAATTTAAAACTTTGTGGGTAGAAGAAATTAATACTACGCCAGCCATAAAAAACCTAATCTAGCCCATTCAAACAATACGTTCCGCTCATTAAAACAATACAAAATGCAAAAATGGCGATGACAAAAAGCAAGTGGAAATATGAATCCAAATGCACATGCAATCCGGCATTATACATCCATTAATGCAAGTTACTTCTAAGACCTTTGGTGTTTTTTTGCATGTGAAAGGGGTCCCACCGTCACAACAGGACACGGCCAATGGGACGTGTTTTGAAATGTCTTGCACTTCTTGATATAAATCGGGTATATTCAATTACAAGGCACTCTGGTACACTCCCCAAGCCGAAATGCACATGAGGGCATTAACAACTTTGCGTTGTGCATATCTACGTGCTTTGCATATAAATTGCGTTATGGTTGCAGTATTATGCGGTTTGAGGGTTAATTGAACATGTAAGAACAACAGAGCTCTGAATGTGAGAAAGAATGGGAGATGCAATAATGTAATGATATCAGGGGGGCCGAGTCATACTCAATAAACGCCCATGTCATTACGGTTAATGCGAGAGTTAATGTCCTCAAAGGGATGATTGCTGGGGCTTGGTGTACAAGTTGAGGACTATCATCTAATGATAAGGTCAATATGCATGACAAATGAAATAATTGCCTGGGGCCATTTCTGGAAAAGTGAAACCGACATTGAGGCGAGTTTCCAATTATTATCAGCTCTAATAATTCCAAATACATACAATCGATGAAAAGGACTTGAATCAGGCTAATAACTTATTGAGAATAAAACAAAACTGACTTCACATAGTGGCGAATACGTTCTCTACTTTCCTTGCATTGAAAAGTTTTCTTTTCAAAATTACGACCATGATCATAAAGTTCCCAGAATTTATTCAGGATATTAAAAATTCAAAATTGTGCATCAAAATCGATATTGTTTCCTTCAAAGTATTTCCCATCGAATGCAATGCACTTAAGCCAGCGCTTGATCCAATCCTCGGAACATTTTTCATATTCGGTTTTCGGTATGGCCATCAGAGCTACATTCGATTTTTCCATAATGTCATCTCGGTTGCTGAATCGTGTTCCACGGAGCGGTGGCTGAATGGCATTTGTGTCATTTTTAGCCTACTATTCACGGATAACAATAGCATCGTGCGACATAGCGTTATCGTGGTGAAAGATCCACCAGTCGTTTCCCGACAAATTCGGTTTATTTCGCCAATTGCTTCACGCAAGGGTCATAAAACGTCCAAATAATACTCCTCGTTGATTGTCCGGCCTTGTGAAAGGAATTCATGACACACAGTACCCTTGTAATCCATAATTCTGTGAGCATCGTCTCCTTTTTCGAGTGAAAACGACGTGGTTTTTTCGGAGGCGGTTCTTTCGGTGCACGCCATTGACTCACTTCATGTCTAGATTGTGTGTCATACTCATGAATCTATGTTTCATTTCCAGCAATGATCCTTTAACTTAATGTTGGGATTGAATGAATTCGGCCTTTGAAATTATGTCTTTTGCGACGTCAACGTGATCCCTTTTTGCATGAAATTCGAGTCTTTTGGAACCACCATTGCAACGACACGCCTAAGACAAACCACATTAACCAAAATGTCTTGATCGGATCCAAAAGAACTCAATACCAACTCCTCTGCCATCTCTCTAATGGTCACTTTGCAGTCGACAGTCATTCATTCTTTGATTTTGTTGATATTTTCATCGGTTTTATTCAGAGTATCGTTGCCAAAACACTTTTCTAAAATTTTCTATATCGTTGCTCCATTGAAACCGTTTTCAACACAAAATTTAATACAAATTCAATTCGATTTTTAAAATTGCAAAAAATCGAAATCACGCACAATCGCAGATTTACTCAATACGGCACGACTTCTGCAAATGTCAAGCTATCAAGCTGAAAAATTCATAGAATGTCAATGAAAGATGTGGCAACCTAACAAAAGAGAACTCAAATCGGGTGACGGAGAGCGCCACAACGTGGTACTTTCGGCAACTTTTTGATCAATGTTAAATGATCTGCAGTTTGACAACGAAAGTTGCACATTCGCAAAATGTTCAGAAATCCATTATTGTATACAGTAATAGGGACCCTTGAAAGGCTCAGACACTGAAAACTGACGAGAATGTGAGCAAAAATCTATATAATTAATTATATTTGCATTAAACCATTGTTTAAAACGTTTCAGAAATTCATACAAATTACGTATTCATTACAAATTAGTCTGATATACAAATTAGGTAGGTATCATAAGGTATACAAACAAGAACTTCTGAAAATTTTGTAGGACATTAAAGATCTCAGAATGAACTCTCGGTTTATTCAGCGTAAACTTCTTTCCGCATTCGCTTACACAACTGCTGGTCAATCGACTTAAGGGAGTAACTCCATTTATCAACCCAAAAAAGCGTTATTTTGAAGAATTTTAAAGAAGATCCCAATAACCTGGTTTATATTCCAGAAAGTGGTAGGTGCCTGGAGTTCAAAGAGGCGCATAACAAGAGAAAAGCAAAGACATGATCCAAGTCTTGCAGATCAACCTACACCGAAGCTCAAACGTACAAGACTTGACTTGGTTGCGAGGGAGAAAAAGTCAACTTGCTGCTGATCTTATCAACACCACAACATGGAGAAGGCTGGCTGGTATTACAACCGATCCGGCCCTGCCGCCATCTAGGTGCGGGTGAGTGCTCCACCCTAAGTTCGGACTTTTTCTATCTCACGCCGAATGAGCCAGTTTCACTCTTCCAGAGCAACCTCGAATAACTGGAGGACGCTGTCTCGAGTGCGGAAGGGCGAGGCCTTGTGGGCGGTCACTTAAATGCCAAAGCGGGAGAATGGGGAATGACTCATCCAGACCCAAGAGGAAAACGAATCTTAAAAATGGTGACTAGGAGCAAACTGGTCATCATGAACGTTGGGAACAAAAACAAAGTCTTCGACACCAAGGCCATTTGGGAACCATCCAGGACGTGACATTTGCCTCGAACTTCTTAGTGCCTAGAGGGTACTCGAGGACTCGATCTCCAATAAATTGCTTTCGAAATTGGCAAGCGTGCTTGAAACGAATCCCTCGTGTTATTCCTGTTCGAATCGGAGAAACAATCACCGAGTCAAACGAATCAATAAAATACCTTGGTTTGATGCTTGACTCGAAGATGAGCTTCTTCGAGCAGGTTCGAGCGTCAGCAGCTAAGGCTGCTGCGGGAGTGTCAGCTCTCAGTCACCACATGGCCAACACCGAGAGTCCACTCTCGAGTGAGAGACGGCTACTTGTGAGTGCAATGCAGTCTGTGCTCTTGTAAGTCTTGACTGACGCTCTTGGTAAGGAATCGTACGGAAGGTGTCTTGCACAGATGCACAGCTCTGCGGATGGCAGCTAAATAACGCGCAGGGCTTCAACCGATAGAGCTAATTATCTCGAGGGTAGTCCCTCTTATGCTAGTTGTTGAAGAACGAACGCGATTGTACTTACGTAGGGGGAGTTGGTGATAGATGTCACCAGCCAAGGTGAAAGGAAAAGGACCCTAGCTTCGTGGCAGCGATCATGGGTAAACGAAACGAAAACGAGGACCGGGTAAACGAAAGGAGGACCGCACGCCTCATCAGTGACTTAGGGCCTTCGATCTGCAGAACGTATGGCGAGACTGATTATTATCTGACGCCACTACTCAGTGAGTACAGATAATCTCAGTCTTACCTGTTTAAAATGAGAAAATCACCGTTCTCAGCTTGCTTTTTCCGCCCGGGGATGACAGATGACGTCATTCACACGTTCTTTGCATGCGGAAGATGGAGAAGACTCCGTTCGCATCTTTCGGAAAAAATAGGCGTGCTAAACGTGCGTGCTAGGAAAACGTAATGGGGAAAATGATAAAGTTAAAAGACAATTGAAACTGCGTGTCACATTGCATGCGGACGGTTCTGTTTATGAAGAGGGGCATCATGGATCAATTGGCGGCACAGACGGAAGGGGACGGCAATCCTCTTCCTTCCAATCCATCTGTGCCTTCCTTTAACCAGGAATTGCCGCTAGGCGATGATTAATGAGGCCTAGTCCAAAGCAATGTGACAAACAGTACCAGGCTAGTTTCTGGGTGTGACAGGGGAGGTGTATCGGCTAGTCCGGCTGCCACCTGGAGTCCGACGCTCAGGGTGTAAAAAGCCTTCACCTCCCAATCATAAGGATGAGGTGAGCAGCAAAATTATTACTCTATGTCCTATTTTTTCCTGAAAGCCATACTTGTCTCCTTGTATTGTTCACAAGCTCATAAGCAAACGAATACAAACGATCTAGATGCCTAACAGCTAAGGGAGCAGGAGGTTTCGGGTTTCAGAAGCAGATATAGCACTATAAACCATATTCACACATTACGGGACGCTTGAGTAGATATAAAGAGTAGGAGGAACACAGCACTGGCTTTCATAGGCTTCGAGAAAGCCTTTGAATCAGTATTCCTTCATGCAGTAATCAACGCATTCATAACGCAATGCAATGGAAGGTCAAAGTACTAGAAGACATTCCAGAGTTTCCCACACAAAAAGGGGTAAGACAGGGAGACACCCTATCGCCAATGTTCTTAAACGTCTCATTAGAGGGCATCTTCCGAACTCTACATTGGGAGAATAAAGGATTAAACATCGATGGTGAGCACCTCAACCACTTGAGATTCGCAGATGACATAGTCCTGATAGCCAACAGCCAAGAGGAATTACAAGAACAAGTGAATGAACACAACGCGGTTAGTGGAAAAGTAGGTTTAAAAATGAACCTAAGTAAAACCAAGATCATGTTCAACGATTATCTAAGCACTCAAGGACATATAAGAGTGAACAGCACCACAGTAGAAACAGTCGAAGGATGTGTATACCTTGGTCAGCTTCACTTCTACCAGAAATCAATCGACGAATCCAAGTGGCATCGAGTGATGTCGGGAAGAACACGATTGAATTCAAGTCTAAAATGGAAATATACTTGAAAAGAAACCATTAACCAAAGTATTCTACCAGTCCTGCTATACGGTAGTGGTAGAATTATGGGCGCTGACAACAGGGATAACGAAGAAACTCCAGATTGCCTAAAGAGCCATGGAAAGATGCATGCTAGGCATTACACGAAAGGATCGTAAGAGACTATCGTGGATTCGAGAAAGGACCCAAGTAAAAGGCGTGATACATGTAGCGAACTCCTTGAAATGGCGATGGATCGGTCGCTTGGCGAGAATGACGGACGGCAGATGGACCACAAGAATAACACAGTGGTACCCAAGAGGAATTAAACAACCGGGAGGAGATTCGATTCTAGATTCGATGATTCGATGGGATTCGATGGGACTAGGATATAAAGAAAATAGCCGGCACATCTTGAAGTCATGATGATAGTGATTGTTACATACGCGTTCGGCAATATCTTTGGTGTGTAATTCCGTGAGAATAAGTGTCCTTATTAACAGGCCCGTTGTTAACCCAAACAGGTAAGGATCCTTTTATTCCAGTAGGAAAATGTCCGTAATTGTTCTTTTTTGAGAGTAAAGAAAAGGAGTACATACACAAGTTAGTTTTCATACAAACAGTTTTTTCAGCGGGCTCTCTTTGATTGTGTTTGTTTGTGATATTTATCTCAAACTTGTTGACGGGTTTTCAAGACTGCGTTTTTTTCGTATCATTTCGCTAATTCGTATGTGAATTCTAGGGTGTATGTCAATTTCGTTAATACTTTCTCCTGGCTTTCTTCTTCTTTTCTACGCTTTTACCAGGTTGTTTTCTCATTCATTGTTTTCGTAAATCGTGCATATAATGTTTGATTCCTTGTTAACTTCTTGGTTTCATTTGTTGAAGGGTTTTCGGTCTTGTTATTGGTTCCCTTCTTGCCACGTTTTTCTGCTTTTCAGGGTGGTTGGACACGTTGTGTGCTACCGCTTCTGTGGGTTTCCTCCTAAAGATCCTGCTCAGGGTTTTCCATGGACTTTATACTACCAAGTCTACTTTATTGTTAAGTCAAGGTAATCATACCTACCTGCCTTTTCTGCCACCATTGTGAATTTTTGGGTAGTTTGTTGAGGAATTCCAGAATTTGTTCTTTATTATTTTATATGTTAGCCATGTAAAGTCGTCCACATATCTAGTAGAAATATCACTCCCTAGCTAGATGATAGTTCCTTCAATAATTGCTTTTCTAGACATGACAAGAAGATTTCCATAAGGATCGCTTATCTTGGACTACGCAACTCTACTATTTGTCTATAAATATTGTTGTAGAAGGGGATGTAATTTTATTGTGATCTTGTTTTGAGAATAGTTGCGAACTGTATTGAAAAGTCTCTACTTTCTTATTGTCAAAAATGTGCTCCTTTTACTTAGGTTGATGGATATGCATCGTTTTTAACAAACGCTTTGGACGCTGTTTACTTTTTCAATCAGCTCTACGATACTGGGTATCGGGAATCCGTTGGTGCGTTGGGGTTTTTTCTTAAAAGTATTGCTAAGGCTTCGGCATGTCCTTATTCTGGAGCTGATTTTTTAATTGATATTTATTCACTTATGCGATCAGTGGTGCAGTCGAAGTGCTCATTGTTGTTATCTTGTACATGATTTGTGTGTCTGTTGTTTCCATTACATTCTGTACTGTTTCCTTGATCCAAGTTCAGTACTCGTCGATTTTTCTGCATTTTATTTCTTCTATGAGTTTTTCCATTTCTGTGATATATTCTTTCGTCCTGGTAAGCACTGTTGTGTTTCCCTTGTGTTCTGTTGTTGTTAAATTGTTGTTTGTTTTCAGTTTTAGCTTAAGGCCTTTGACATTTTGCTTTCTAAAAATGATCATGTCGGGATTCGCACCTCTCTTGCTGATAGTTGTAAAATATCACACCAACATATTCATTATAACTCTCAAGAATAGATTTTCTTCTTGTCTATTACAAAGATAAAAATTTTGACAATTATTTATGCAAAATATCACAGAATTTGAATGGTTCACAGTCTTTTAAGTCTTGGAATAAGTTTATTGGTTTCTCTTTGTTACCCAAACACGCATACTTTCAGTTTTTGGACGATGTCCGAATGTCCGAATTGAAAAACAAAACTTTTGAAAAGGACCCGCACAAGCGATGGAAATCGCATTATGAATAATTGTTAAAATTTGCCGACATCACGCAAACATTTTTCCAAATAACAACGCCTGCTTCATACAAACTCGGGTCCCAGCAACAAACATAGTACATTCGACTTTTAAGCCAGCAAGGAATCTGAGGTTGCCATAAATGATTTTTCCACGCATAATCAAACAGAACAACGTGAATCCCTCATCACTGGCACTAGTAAAGAGTCTCAATAAAAAAGCACTTAATCAGGTGAATATTAACAACGCAACTAGTATGTCGTCGATTTTATGAACGCAGGAGGAATAGTCAAGGAAAAGGCATGACCCCCAGCAGAGTTCTCAATTAGCTGATTGGCATTCAATTTAATTAGCAGCAGAATCGAATACAAATCAGATAAGCTCGTCTCCTTGGGCTCGTTGTGTTGTCGCTTGCAGTAATAGCAGCAGCAGCAGCAAAAGGAACACATATGTACGTATATCCTTTCATTGGCGATTGTATGGCAGCATATCAGGCAAAATCGAATCGATAATTCATCAAAAGGAGACTCTAATATCGATTCAAGACGAATCGCATAAATCGAGGTGGTGGACGATGGATATACGATCCATCCAAGATTTACTTCTGTCGTCCAAAAAGGAATAAAGTCTTTCGCCGCCGCAACGCAGCAAAAACGTTCAAAAAGGCAAATATGAACAGCACATTACATCGAACCGATTCCCATTATTGATGGTAATTACAGGTAAGAGTTGACAGCTTGCCAGTTTGTCTTGCACAATGTATGGAGATCCGTGGACAAGTCTTACCAAGGAGACCTTGCGGGAAGCACTCAGCAGACGAGACCAGGCAGAAGGGCGGACAGAAACGAAGCACGAGAAGCGTTTGGCAACACTAGTATGTACGCTTAGTCCTGAGATTGATATCCGAGGAAGCTCTAGAGATGGTACAATTTATTTAGATAAAAAACACCTCTTGCAGCGTCTATCCGATTCCCAATGGTGATATTGTTTGTGGTAATCATAAAAAGTGTCGTCTTCGCATTTATTAGTCGGTGCCCTTCACGAACTGCAAGCGCAAGGATCGTTGCAATCGCCGTTGGTTAATTTCTTATTATTGGCGATCCGCGGCAAAGGTACGCCAACAGCTCTGCGTATCACGCAACAATGCGATCCGTTTCAAAGCAGAAAAAGTCACACCAGAACCAACTGCCGTATATAACACTTGTTAATAGTCAATACGACATGACATTGACATGAATTCTTTAGCCTATGCGCTATTGGCTGGGGATTGGAATAGCTGCACCGACACCCGGTATGCAGGCATGCTAGCAGCAATAGTGAATTATAGCCCCCATTGGACACCCTCACTCGCATCCTGCTCCAACGATCATCGCGGCCTTCCAAGCCGAACTGTCCACTCATCATCCGGGAAAAACTTTTCCTCTTATTGATTCCATTCGCCCCATGGTCGCCAGGGAGTGTTGAAATGCGCGCACCTTTAATGGTAACTTCTTAGTAATTTGTTTGGGTTCTTGTTAACTCATTTCACTTTCCAATCATTCTAGCAGAAGATTAATGGGCAATCGAAATATATTTCGTGTATGTCCCAAGTATGTGCTTTTTGCAAATATGTGCACAGCTTCACCTCTTCGGCTGGCAGATTGTGTAAATTGTCTGGGGAATGATTCTTTCCGCCCCACCGACTGCCTTTATATTTTCTTGCTAACTTTACACTCGTGATTTCATGTACGAGTCGGTTATTAGCACATTCGAACGATACGTGATCCTTAATATATTCACCTTTTTAGTGTGTCGGGAGAGAAGATACGACGGACAGCCTTCAGCAGCTGCTTCTTCAAGGTGGATTGATTGTGAAAGAAGTTAACGGATTTTAATGAGACGATGACACACAAAACTTGAGTATTCACAGGTAAAAATAAATAGCGGATGTACATACATATATGCCGACCAAGCACAAATAAGTCTTTGCGTCATTTGTAAAGCGTCATGAGATTGTTTCAAATATGTCCCAAATGTATTGGGGAAAAGAGCACATGAGGGATACCATCCAAAAGTATCGAAATATTTTGCTTCTGATAACATATCTGATAAGAAATGAATCAAGACGATTGTTTTATTCGATTGTTCGGTAATCTTTTCCTTTGAACCGGTGGCTGCTTGCAGCAGCAGGAAGGATGCTTTTCAATGTATTGACTCTATTCTGTGTTTAATATAGACCTTACAAGGAAGACCATGGTAATAAATTAATTTTTTTGCCACAATCCAAAAGGCCGAAGAATGTGTTTCTTCGTATTCAAGTCAAAGTTTATAACTTATTTATTGTACATTTTTCTCGTAAATGTTGCATCTTGCATCTCTATGTATTTAAAGGACTGAAAGTCTCATGGATGTCGTGGGAAAACAGGATACTTTCCACTTAAGATTTAAAATTTTGTTCGTAATGAATCAGGATTTAATAATCGATTCTTCCCAGTAAGATTTTTCTACTACAAAATGAAATGTAAATCGTGGAACTATTCATTTTGTTTAGAAGAGCATTTCGGTTCTTTCCATCAAACATTGCTGTTTTGTTTCCAGTCGTGGTCATAGAAATTGCATCACCTATGATTGTCATCTTTTTGATCCTAAATAAGTAAGCAAAAAGTGGGATTGTATTTGTTTACCTACTAGTATTAAAGAGAGATGAAATCAGTGAGTCATAGTTTCGTTCTGCCCAGAGTATCGAATACATTAACTACGTATGGCTTTGATTGTGTCCAAAAGATTGATTTTCATAAAAATATCTAACGAAAAAAATTGAGATAGTGACGTTTGTTGAAGCGGATCTTTCTTCGCGTGATAGCAAAGGGCATTAGGTGCAACCGATCCACTGCGGTAAGAATAATGAAAAAAATCGTTCCAAAGGGTCTACACAGCAATAGAAAGGAAGACAGATGCACGTTTAGATCGCATGAATATGAGATTTTTCTTCGATAAGCGCTTCAAAACTGCTGAATGAAGAGTTCTAGCAGATAACAAATTAGTAGAAGTAAGTCGAGAAACAGTCGCCAGAAGATTGCGAGAAAAATGGTTTATGGACAAAAAAACCAGTCAACAGACGATTTCTTAACAAAAAAAATGAAACTTTCTCGCTTGAGATAGAGAATTGAGAGAAATTTAAAAATTGAACATCTGATGACTGAAGGAATGTGATGTTTTCAGATCAGAGTAAATTCAAGATCTTCAGCTCTGACGGTGTTGCATATGTAAGACGTCGGTAAAACGAAAGGTTTGACGAATCCTGTACTGAAAAAGCAGTGAAACAATTGGCAAGTGTGATGGTCTGAGGATGTTTTTCCTGCTTTAGAATTGGTCAAATACACTTCATAGATGTTACGTTAAACACAGGAAAATTTAAAAGCTTAAGAAAGAGAGAATCAATTTTGATTTTGCTTCCGCAAACTTTGGGAATCAAACACCTTTAATGAATGTATTCCCATCCTACACACTGCAGAGACTTCATTTTTCAAGATGATTTCGCTCCATGGCATAGGGCCAAATCGGTTAATTAATCATTAATTTATTTAAAAAAAAGTCTAAGTTTGAAGATATATTTTCTTTTATTGCCTAAGCCATTGTGTTTTTGGATGGGTAAAGCGCTTTCTAACAGGAAACGAGATCTCCACGCTGCCACGGCCGGGCAATAGTCCTGATTTAAAACCGATAGGAAACTTTTCGATGATCATGAAAAAACAATTTAATTTTACGAAGCCTCAGAACAAATAAATAAGATGAGCTGTGAAAGGCGATAGAAAAAAACATAAAAAAAAATGATTGACTCAATGCCAAGCAGGTTCGCCTCAGTTATGAGGACTTATCGCGGTTCGACAAAATTCTAGCTTATATTAACATGTCAATAGATGAATTTTTAATGATCTTCTACAATTTTTCAAATAAATTCATTTGAGTATGTTAAAAGCCATATTTTTTTCTTAAATTTCTCGTTAGCAATTCAAAATTTTATTTATCATTTAATAAATATTTTTTATTTTTACTTGGATTTTAACCACTTTTAATAGCTCATAACATACATACATACTTTCCTTTGCGAAACATGGGTATATTTTTATAGAAACAATAAACTTTGCTCATGTGTATTATGTTTGCTTATGTCTTTTGGTTTACTTAGCTTCCATTTAACGCATATCATCACTATCATGATCACATTCAGTTTTTTCTACCATATTTCTTAGTTATGGTGCAGCCTCCCTTACATATTGACTCCTCATTGCTTTCCAAGTCTGCTATTCTCATATTTTTTATCGTCATAGTCCCATATGTCATAGTCCCATCGAATCTTTGGGCATCCTCTCAGTCGTTTGATTCCTCTTGGGTACCACTGTGTTATTCTTGTGGTCCATCTGCCGTCCGTCATTCTCGCTCGTGATCGGCCCGTCACTATTTCTAGAATTTCGCTCTATGTTTCATGTCTGTTACTTGGGCCCTTTCTCGTATCCACGATAGTCTCTTGCGATCTCTAGCGAGTTTCCTCGCTATCCCTGTTGTTAGCGCCCATGTTTCACTGCTATATTTTCTTTTTGAACTAAATCTTCATTTTAGATTTGAATATAATCGAGTTCTTCCCAAAAGCAGTCGGTTGCTAATGAGCTTCGTGAATACTTTGTAGAAGACCGATAGTAGACTTAGTCTGTAGTTCCTGATGTCATCTTTGCTGCCTTTCTTGTAGATCAGTATTATATTAGCACTATTCCATTGATCAGGTATACTCCTGGCGTTAATGGAATCAGTGTAAATTTCTGCTAGTAAATTCCAGATTTTTCCGCTTGCGTAGTTGAACAGTTTCGCAGTTATACTGTAATAACCTGTCGCTTTACCATTTTTCATGGAATTGATTGCCATCTCGATCTCTTCCACTAGGATATTCGGGACATTATCGTTGGTTGCCGAGAAAGCGGTTATTGTTATTAAGTTGGGAGTTATCCGAACCCTTATATAGGTCTCGGTAGAAATTGCAGTGTGCCTTAATTATTTCCTGTCTATCAGTGAGTGGGGTGCTGTCATGGTTAAGGGCTATCACCTGTTTTTTTAGCAATGAGGAGTGCTCTTTTTGCTTTCTTGAAGTTTCTGTTGTTTGTCATGGCATCTTCCACCTGTCTAATGTCATACTTCTTGGTATCTTCAGATACCATCTCCCTTACAGTTTTGCAGATTTCTGTGTATTCAATACTTTTGATTTTTTCGGGTGCTTTCAATTCCCTGCGTTTTCTAAGTAGTGCCTTATTCTCATTTGATGGTTTACGGTGTCCATCGACTACTCGTGGTACGCCTTCTATTTCGTCACATTTCGGATTGGTTTCGGGTAGGTGGTTTGCGTCCCTATTTTTTTGATTCGATATTTTCAGTGTTAAATCTGGGTTTTATTGGCTTCCTATAAACAGCCTCTCTTTTTCTATTCCGTTTCCTTCTTCTTTCCAAAATTACTGATCAGATTCAAAACTTCGTTTTGCAAACTACAGAGATGCCAATAATAAATGCATGAAGTACTTATTCTATCATTCTGTTGTCCAGAACCGCCGGTTAAAGAAGGTTAACCGGTTTTCAGGAATTATCTTAAAATTTTTATTCTTCTTTTATTCTAATCACGTCATATCACAAACGGCTTGAAAATCCCTACTAACAACAAAATTTTGAACATCTGAAGTTATTTCCGGTTTCTATTTTGAAATCACTTTTGGAGTTTATTTTTAAGGTGGCAGCCGGGTCTGAAAATTCCCTAAAGTACCCAAAATCATCTCGTAAAATTTTATTGAGAAATTCAAAAGAGAAAACTGTTACACAGTACAGTTGACTACGTTTACACGCGTTGTGGTGACTATCGCCTAACGGTATTATCCCCATTTTACTGTATTCCGGTTCCTTTTAAACTTTCACTATTCATTTCGACTTGTTGTGTATGTACGTTCTCAGTCGTCTTTTAGTTGCAGCCGAAAATATCTGTGTTTAAATGAAAACGAAATAGTACAAAAAAAGGAGAAAAACATGTAAGATCTCGGTCAAAAACACATGTGGGAACATCTCGTAATTTTCAAGGAAACCAGCATACTGTACAGCAAAGTGTCTTTTTTAGGAGTACTTTTGCTTTAAAAACCGCAATTTGACGTGTAAGTCAATGATTCTTATAATTATTGTATATTTGCGTATCCTCATGTATTCTCAGCGTTGGCAGCTATCATCAAATGTAAAACATATGACAAAAATACCGAGTTTACTAAAAATTGACATTCGTGGCTTACGATTTAAAATAAACATGCTGTGACTGTGGAGATAGAAAAATAAATACTTTGAAGTTTTTGGATGAAGGATTTGAAAATAATCGACGAATTGTGTTTCTGTTGCGGTTACTTGGGGTTGTTCGATTGTTTCATTTCTGTTCTTTAATGGATTTAAAAGGAGGTTTTACTAAATCAACAAACAGTGCACTTTTACAAAATGTCATTATCGCAACAAAAGCATTCGCTGATATCTGCTTGCAGAGAGATAGTAAGGCAGAAAGGGTAAAACAAGAGAAAAGAATTCACGGGCCGACAAGTTTGCAGTTCCGGTAGATGTCACTTTATCTGATCGCAGCTATAGCTCCTTAATCGGTGCTTCAACAGTGATAGAAAAATATTTAAATAAAATTTTGGATTGTTTTCTTTAGAAATTATAGATTAGCCCTTTGTTTCTTCAAAACTTGCAAAACATACGAAATTATAAAAAAAAAATATTCAATCGTCCTGACGTGATTACCTGTTATGAAAGCAACGAATTATGAAGGTTGCTGCGGTGGGATGGAGGTTCAAAGGATAGAATTTATATATAACAATCCTATCTATCCCTACAACAAATATGCATATTAAATTGATGACGCAGATTTCAAGCAATCTTTTAGAGTAAAAGCCATACGAAGACGCATGTAAACGAAAACGAGTGCGTTTTGCGTGTCGGCAAGCGTATGTTTTGGCATCTTAAAGAGGTTAAAAGGTATTGCCCGAATGAAAAAAAAATTACAAACGGCCGGAAAAAAGAAAGATAAACCATATATAAAGCTGAATTGGAATAGAGCTGAGAAAAATCTGTCGAAGCAGCCCAAGCGGTTTTTGTGATAAGGCTTTCAATGCACTTATTAAGGACGTACATTGAGGACACCTGAAACTTGATGAGTAAGAGGCTCGGCGGAGAATGGATATGAAATTAGCTTTGCCGCAGCATTCCATTCTTTGCCCAGATCTTTGGAATATCTGAAACGAGTTACTTTTGAGGCTCCAACTGTCGTGTAAGTTACGCAATAAAACGGATCTACTGATGACGATGTGGCAACAGTCACTGAACATATCGAGGAGCGAACGCTAACAAAATTAGGTCTAACACTTCATCAAGTTAGCTAGTGAATCATTGACTATCGAGCGAAATAAATATATTATGCAGACCAAGACAAATGGACAAGTGTAGATTTGTCCTCACTATTATAGAAGTGACCATGCGTTGAGTGGGGCTGTAAGTAAGCAACCCTAAAAAACCTAATCAAGCAACCGACCCTTAGAGTAGTTTTCATCCAAATTAGAGAAATTTGTCGAATAATTCGATAAAATAAATTAATTTGGTGCTTGATTTGACGATGAGCTTCTATAAAATCTTGGCGTTGGAGAAGAAGCCCACTACACAAGCGTTTAATTCTCAGTTGGCCTTATGGCCAACATTTGAAGACCAGCTTCAAGTAAAAGACAACATCCTTTGCGTACGACAAAATCGGTGCCGCTCTTATTGAGGAATCGTATCAAGAACACAAGATGGCTGCATACACCCGTAAGTCTCTAGAGCAATATCACTAAAACAGAGATAGAATGGCTGCAAATTGATGAATATTTATAGTGCGATTTCATACCATCAACTTGCCCAGGGATACCAATACAAATATAGTTCCATTTTTTTGGTCAAAGCTTTTAAATTTCTTTGAGATGTTAGTGCTGTATGTACTTAAGCTACACCGAGAGCATCTCACGCAGATACAGAAGCGAGAATATTTGCAAATCGCGGCGACATATCATACTGTCCCTGAGCCGGCGGTGCTTTTGTTAGTGAGAGTGGTCCCAATAGTGTTTAATAGAGTCTACTAAAGTTGGCACTAAAGAAGAGGATTTTATTCGAGAGGAAAAAAGTACCCTTACATTATAAAAAATAAACGTTGGGAACGCAACGGGCACAGGTACACCCCACTTCTCACCATTGCTTATAAGAAAGCATAATAAAGATTTGTCGTATATCCTTATTATGCTTTCTTATAAAGTATAAAGATTAAAGAAAGAATAAAGAATTATTGAAAGTATAAGATTATTGAGTATATTATTAACTGACGCAAAACCTCAGTTTCCGTTGCTTGCTTTGCTCAGGGATGACAGATGATGCCCACAAAACCTTCTTTTCATGTGGAAAATTTTTAGCGGAACGATTAAATACTGCCGTGAAAAAAACGAGCTGTTTTCAGAAAGTTTATCAGGATAGTTGGCGCCTCAAAACAAATGGAACTGTATGTCACATCACGTATGGATGGCTCTTCTCACACAAAAGGGAATCATTAACCGTTTGTCGACGCACGAGGGAAGGGGATCATTTTCTCTTCTGATCGACCTTCCCAACTGTGTCGCAAAAGGGAATTGTCAACCGCTTGTCAACGCAAGAGGAAAGGGAACCGTTTTCTCTTGTGTTCGTGTTAAGATTTAAAGTTTACAGCACGCGAAATTATACACTTTTGCTGGCGATGGCGACACAAAAGAAAACCAGACGTCACTTGCCCTTCAACGACGGGCACGATTAGAAACATCAGAGAAGACTGGACTGACGAATGTGTGATAAACAAAATTCCAAAAAAAGGTTCGGGCAAACCCAGAGAGTTCAACATATGTGCGCCTCATGTTAGACGGTTTTGTAGCGAATTAGCCGTACGCCGTGCTATTGTATGCGATGAGAATGAGAAACCCCAAGCAATGAAATGTAGAAAAAAGTATTTGTACAGGCTCTGGGGTGATCTGGGTAATCGGTAATCCAGTTAGTTTCCGGCTCTTAGATTCTGATACTTAGGGTGTAAGTAAGGTGGGCGTTTGTACATTCCCACCACAAAAATAAATAAATGCTCACACTCAAAATCGATAGGTTATGATTCCATAGGTTGTGTACATCATTTTATAGCTTTTCATTGGACTTCATTTTCAAGTTGGAAAAGAAAGGTCAGTTCTCTTGGGACAAGATTTTGACGGCACCGACTGTCTGCCGAAAAAGACTCTCTTGCAAAATGACGTACTTTGATCGCAAAAATGACCGCGCGTATAGCTTCTTGTGATTTCGACAGGATGCACCTCTACTAGTGTACTTTTTTGGAACTTTTTTGAAACTTACTCGTGTATTCAAGTAGTCGCTTTAGAGATTCAACTTCTGGTAGAGAACTCATATGCAAAGCGGATTTCTTATCTTTATTCATGTGTGAACTAGCGTCAGCAATGGGTTGTTATGAACAATTTCAATTCAGTTAGGCTAGCACTTGAGCCAATAATTTGTTTTAAGGGATCATTACATTCTGTTATTATATTCGCAATGAAGGCTTTAGTTACAACATTACCGCGTTGTTAAAGCCGATCACCCATCAATTTGGTTCGAAAAATAATTTATCGATATTGCAAGCCAAATGACTAAGGTACGTATATGATGCAGAATGAGGCATTGACTGATAGGATGCTGCCAGAGACTTTGATTAAAACCAACAACTTTAATTGTACATATTAAAATTAATGGTAGGAATCACCCAAGTGGTTGCATCCTAGAAGATCAACGATTATGGGCTTCCCCGTTGCTTCATTAGACCAATTATCCGGCGAAGCTCTATCAACATTTTCGCTACAAGTATTTTCATCCTTGCCGACATTGTACCATTTACCTTTCATTGCTTCCCAAGGAGAATTAGATATTCATTCGTCAGATGTTGCAAAGAGGAGTAAGACCTAGTCACAGGGTTGGTTGCTTAGCGTCCAAAATCGATTAAAAATCGGATTCAAAAAAAAGGTGAGTCGAAAGTTTTTATCGCTTCCGTAGATTGCATCTAGCTCAAATGAAATATGAATTAATTCATTATCCTGAAACAATTGAGATTTGGTTTTCTAGAGACAACTGAAGCCGACTGGTGAGGCTCAAACCACTCCGATGCTTCGCCTATCCATCCCTGCATGCAAAAGGACTACTAGAACTCCATCCATCAGCGATACCGTTGTCATTAATAAAGATTTGTCCCGTTGAGATTAATTTTACTCATTCGAAGACGGCGTTATCAGTTCGGAATTTCTTTAAGGTAGTTGACTCGGACAATATTTTTTGTGCGGAAGATTTTCTGAGCCTGGATCTCCTCTAGTTCCACGATGACCACCAGCCACTTATCTATGACGGCAGTTCTTGCTCTTCATCCGCAGGAGGGACGCAGCAACGCAATGCCAGTCATTCGTGGTTTTTTATGAACTCACCGGTCGGCAAACAACAAAGACTTCCAAGACAAGAAGCCATCTAGCATTTGGGATGTGACAGTGTCTTAAGATCCATTCCGCTCCCATACTTTTCGTCCGTCTGTTTGATGCTCGTTGCGGAGAAATATTAATGTGAGTTTAAATGACTGATGAAAGATATTTAGAGTAAAGAAACTAAACCCGTTCAAATACCATTCGATTACGATACGAAAGATAGGTTTTGATGACGTTCGCGTCTTGAGCTTTAATCGAATTTGAATTTATAAGCAGGCCAACATGCGGCGACAGTGAAATTTGTTGAAATTAGCACTTAAGGACGGCATAATGTGCACAATTTATTATGCAGCCATAACGAGCTTTTAATATCCCAGCTGTTTGGCTTGTTATTATTTCTTATTTCATATTTTAAGTATATTTTTTGTTGGTCCAATTAAAATAGAAATTCAAAATGCATAAATAAAACTCTCTGGTATGAGTGACGCCACGAGGGAAAGAGGAGAAAAGGAACTTTTGAAATAAGAGGTGTGAAAATAGGGTTGAAACGATTTGGCTTGTGTCGCTGATAGTACTGCTATTTTTTTCTAACCCTAGTGGTGAACTTTATTTAGGGTAGACTGGGTACGATTGTGGCATTTTCAATGAATCGCCGATAGTTTTGTTAGAATGCCAATAAACTGAAAGAACGATGGTAAAGGTAAAGATACAAAAATCTTGCTCCTAAGTACAAGTTGAATCATCTAAGTTGAATCACATGAGCATATCTGAAAACAAAGAAAAATATCACATCTGACCATACTCCAGGGCGGTTGTGACAGTGGTTGGGGTTGGTAGTGACAGATTCAAAAATACACAAAATTGGTCTCAAATCACTTTTATTGTAAATAAACTCTTACATAAGGCAACATAACTCTTGTTCTGGAAAAATTTAATGTAAACGAACCAAACAAGAACACTTTTATGTGTTAAAAATACAGTGAAAATATTAACTCAAAATCTCTTCTTCTTCACAAACTTTGTGTGTGTTTCGACATGCAACATTAAAAAAAGGGCATCTAAAGTTCTAAACTTAGTTATAAAAGCTGAAAAAATAAGGTACCGAGAGCTAGTCAGACACATCATTGTTATAAAAAATATAATGGCGACTACAACCTTTGCATTCTAAGTGGGACCAGAGCTCACAGTTTTCATATTTCAGAATTTTCAGAATATAGGCCCATACAAATAATACAGAAATATTCTTCTTCATCCGATGACGATGGTGGTATGTCCTTTTCTTTTCTTCGCTTTTTCCTTTGTTTTTCCCTTTTAATTCTGTAAAATTATTTATACCTGCTTAGCCTTCAATCGTCTCTCTTTTTCTTCATATTCTTGCCTAACTGCCTCTTTATCTGGCGTGTTTGTATATAGTGTCGATTTTTGGTTCTGGAACTTTTTGGTTTTCTTTGGCGAGCCTTTGGGAAAGGCCAAATGATTTTAAGGCGACAAAACAAGTGGCGTGGTTGAGGATGAAGCAGTTGGTTGAAAATTGCTTTGATTTGGAGTTGAAGATTCGCGCGAAAACGAAGCTGGATATTTGGGTATTTCATCGATCGATCCAGAATTTTTCTTTCCATCCTAAGGGTTTGGTCCATCTATTTCAAAGGAAGCTGAAAAATCAAGTTCTTGTGTCGATGTTATTTCATTGTTAGCTGCAGATATGTTTTCTTCAGTTTCAGGGTTTGTTCTGTCCATGTTCTTGTCAATTTCTTGGAATATATTACGATTATGAGGATAAATATCAGTTTTGCAAAAACTAGTCTGAATATTCGCTTGTATGAAAGCCAGAGGCATAGCAGTTTATAACACTCCTGGTATATCGCAAAGTGTCATCGTTTTCCCAGGGAGACTCCGCATCAATCCAACGCAAGCAGTATTTATTGCTGTTTTGAAAGGACATAAGACAGATCGATCTGAAGGCTGCAGTTTGTGCAAGCAGTGTGGAGGAAATGAAAACAAAATGATTCCATTTTCTTCACAAAAATCTAATGTGTTAATATGGATTTTCGAGGAATTATTACCCAGCACTAGCAAGATTGTATGCGTTGGCGTTTAAACTTCTTAAAATGTCGAAAAAGAAGAAGGATTTGAAGTCCCGGTCGATCCAAGTAGTCCGTCCATAAATAAATTGATCGTGACAACGAACCCGTGGAAATATGTTTAAAATAGGGATAATATTTTCCAAGGCATTTACCGCAAAAGTGACTGTGACTAATGTGCCGCGGTCGGCTGAAGTAACAGTCTTGCTACTACCATGTCTGGTCTTTGGATGGTTATGCCGCCTGTTTCCTCATCGTTATATATATCTTGGGTGTATAAGTGTGTCGATCCATAAGAATTTGCAAAATGAATGAACGAAACCATTCCTCACCAGCCATCTTATTCTCAGTCCAAGTAGCAAGTACCTTCAGATTGGAGATAGGAGATCTTTCGGAGATAGACCAAAATCATTTTCTGCGCAACGTTTTATACATCTTGACAGCTGATGTTCTTGCACCTCAAAGAAGTGACAAAAGATTGGTCAACCTTCTTCGCGATCTTCTCCCCTTTTGAAGGATTGGGTATGGGAATAAGGTTCTGCCGATTTTTCGACAAAGTTTTTTATTTATTTCTAAGTTAAAAAAATACAGTCAGGTCATTAAAAAAAAAAAAAATTACAAATTAAAAAAAATTACGGAAAAAAATTACGTGAATATGGGATCGCCTGAGAAAATAATGTCACTGGAGTCAGTTAAGGCATAGAACATTTTAATTCCATAATTTGATATTTAATTTAATTTAACGTTAGCTGCATTCAATTTTCAAATTTCGATACGGAAGAAATTACAGATCCAAATATCAAACTCGCTGCTACGTAGATTTAGAGACATTTTTTTAGAGCAATAGCACATTTACGACTCTAAATTCTTGGTTTTGCACGCACCTTACGTTTTTACAAACTTCAGCACGTTTAGTGTGTCCATCTTGTTTGTTTGAAGTCTCTTTACCCAGTCATTAGCTGAAATCGTCCGCAGATATTGAAAGATACCCTGTAAATCGAAATAAAGGATGTCACAGAAACATATATGATCGAAAGTTCTCGCAATATAAGTCGGGCGCGGAAAAACTCCTGTTTTCCGTGACTCCTGCTTACTGAAATTGTAATGGCCGCATGGTTCACCGATACCCAATCGACACTCCTTCTCCTTGATGTTTAGAAATACAGCCCGGTTTCATAAGTGAAGTTCTGTGTGTTGTAGCCAATTTGTTGCCCAATGTTTGTCCTGATTACATCAAAACTTCCCATAAATGCTCTCCTGCAGATGCGCATTCAGCATCAATTAAGACATTCTCCATGTATGACCATGCATGAACCTCAGCATTAAAGTAATATCGAATGAATATTCCACAATATCAACACAAATATCCGACGATGATAACATAAGGAGTATCAATGATTTAAAACGAGATCAAGAGAATATAAGTATCAAACATCAGCTGCTACTCAATACACTCGTGCATCCTAAACCAACTGACCCACATTAGATTATACAACCACGATATTTCCAATTACTGCTGGCAAATTGCCCTCTTACAATTTCGACGTATCCTTTCTAAGTACGATGATACGATGAAAATCCTTAATGATTTTCCTTCCGTTCCGTTCGTGCGGCCAACATGAGCACCAGACAAGAATTCATTATCAAACGTTCAATGCAAAAACAAATACAAATGCAAAGTGTACAGACAAGTCAACAGCAACAAGGATTTACCTCAAGCGAGTTAAGCTCACAGTAAAAATGATTTCAATTACACCCAATAAGGATATCCTAACAGGAAAATCCTTTTGATTAATTGTAAATGTTATGGAAAGCCTTCGTACGAACATATAATGGAAGCGAGAGCTTTTCGCCAGCTTCATGGATCAAGGAGGACTCAGCGAAACCTTCAATACGCCATATACATATTAATATACATACACACTGTGCTCCTGTGTATGAGTACACGAACAAACGCAATCTTGAATAAACTACGCAAGTATGAAAACGCTGTAATCTCCTTCGTTAATCCGCTTATCTTGTTTATCCAGAACATTCATGTCTCAATCCCTATTGTCTTTAGGTTTTTATTTGGAACTTCTTTCAGATTTGTGATATTTACTTTGTGCGAAAATTAGTTAGAAGAAAAATCACAAGGATTTATGGGCAGTTAATTTGAGAATGGGTAGCAGCTGGTTTGTTGTCGATGTATTTATCAGTAGCCGGGTAATTGGAACTTTTTCGATTTTTAGCGCAGGCTGAAATCCTTTCAAGGAAAATGCATCAATATTACAGATGAATGCTTCGCCTGAAGGAAGATGAAAGATTATATTGCGGATTTATGTTTCCTCACACTTTTGGTTCAGTTCCATCGAATATGTCCTGAAAATGTTCCGTTTAAATGTCATTCAAATTCTGAAACAGACGGTACTGCCTATATGTCATTGCTCTGTTTCTTTTTGGAACTCATAATTTTGATAAATTTCATATTTCTGAATAAAGATAAATAAATAAAAAAATATTTTATCTCGGAAAATCACCAGAAGTAATTTTGGTTTGAAATATTAAAAAAAAAACAATTTTTTTTCAAATTCAAATTATCAATTAAACGGTAGGTTGCATACATTTATGCAAAATCATAGATTATTTTGCATCAAAGAGGTCAAATATTATGTAGATATTATACATATATATACACAATATTATACAATATTGCGAACGTATCGTATCTTATAATAGGCTTGGAAGTCTGTTGTGCAGAAAGAGCAGAATAAAATCTAGGAAATACCAGCTACATCCACTAAAAGCTGGGGCTACCAGGCCTACTTTAAGGTACGGCTCCACTTATAATTCTATAGGACCATTCGTCGGTCTACTGATCGCGACAATTCATATAAGAGTTTCGCGAATAAATCATTTCGCGGAAAATGTGTTCTCGCACGGCGGAAACCCTAGCCAAATGTGCCTATGAAAAACTTTTTGCACCATGTTTACTCCCACTGATAATACGCATCCATTCAGACGTCGTACGGTACGTAATATAGGAACCATAGCAGCTGTAGAGCATAGTATCGATGAAGACTCAAGTGTATCCATTCGATATCGTGCTCAACAATGAAACCTGTGCCTATCCACATGATGAAAGATTATAGGAAAAGATCCTGGTTTTTGGACTTACAAAATCCAAAGAATTGCAGCCGAACGACCACCGGGAACAACCGGGCACAAGAATAAATCGCTGTGGATTCCGAATTCCAAAAGATAATTAGCGGTGAGGGCTCTTTATGGTTGAATGGCTACGTCGTTAACACGTAAACAATCGTAAACGTAAACAAAACTGCCGTATTGAGAGTGATGAGCAACCGCAGGTGGTTGTTTAAACACCGTTATATCCAGAGAAAGTTACTGTTTAGTGTGCTTTAAGGGCGGCAAATCATTGATCTATATGTCAACAAAAATTTTGCTGGGAATAATATTATATTCAATAGTAACCAGTTCAGAGCCATTTTCAACAGGTTAGCATGCCATGCTATATAACTCTTTTAACTATTGACTTATTGAAAGAAGCATTTGATGATCTAATGGCTTGCAGGATCTTGTGATTTAACACCGCTGGACTTAATTCCTTCCTGGGTGGATATGTCAAACATGTCATGTCTTTACCAGGAAACCCAAGTCACTTTACCATTTAGAAGACAACCTTCGCCGTGTTATTAGTGAAAGTAGTCGAAAATTTCTCCTCCCGATTGGACTTATTCTGCACCCACATGCCAAAAACTTTATTCCAATAAAATAGACAGAGAAATATTTGTCCAATAAAATCAATTTAATGGCAATCAAAACGATTTGTTTGTATTTAATTTCAAAATTTCATAACTCTAAAAGATATATATATTCTTCATAAATTTTCTTTTTTGATTTTAGCTCACGGCCGTAAAACAAGTTGTCTGCTGGAATTGAGTAGTTTTTGAATAAATCTTTGGGAGCGGTATGAACAAAAATTGAGCTAGTGTTTGACAACAACCTCAACAAGATGTTCCATTTGCAATTTAGGTCATCACTGTTAAAAGATTATAATCACAGACAAATTGCAAAACATATATTTTGCTGCAATTGCAAAAGTGGGCATTTTGTCGACTGTGTCTAATTTCAGAGCAGGGAAAAGTACATGCAAATTAAGGCTAAACTCAGCAACAGAAAAAAAACAATAAGCTCCTCACTGGTTTCCCCAAAAGTGCACAACGTTTGACGTTCAATGTTAGTCTACAGTTGACTATAGACTGAGCTTTTGGATTGATGACCGTTCGCTTCTAATCCATAGACTCAGTTCGCGAACATCGAACTCAACAGAGTCACACGAGACATATGGACTTAAAGAAAACATAGCAACCATTTAAGGAGGAAAAACTGCTTCTCAACTAACAAAAAGTAAGACTATAGCAAAATGTTACTGCGGATTCTGTAGAAGTATGATTACCATAAACGTACTACACCAAATTGTGTAGCTTATTTCAAACTTGACAAAGTATGGCGACAGGCAAGACCAATTTAATGTAGTAAGACACCTGTTGAAGAATTTCTCATGTGTCAAAATGTCGCTACACAATAAATACACATACAATAATTACACTGAAGCTTTCGATTTCGTAACGAATAACGTCAATATTTTATGATGGTAAAATCATTGTTGAGGCCACATGATTAACCTGATCACATCAGCAAGACTGACAAAACGGCAGTAGCAGAGTAGTCAAATCATGAGGAAAGCCATTCCATATCCCACTTTCCATTTTTCGAGTTCAATTCCACTGAAAACGTATGGTTCATGTAAGTAAGAGCTGGTATAGATCGCTGTGCATTTTCCTGATAAAAATCAAATTTTCATACAGATCATATAAGATTTCAAAGCAATGTAAACGATTATGGATAACAACAAAGGCATACACCAGTCTCAAAAACCAACCTTCACATTTAAGCGGTGTCTTCTTTAAATCTACTGGTACTGTTCTCATTTGCAGCAGGAACAATTCTTTACACGTGTCTAAACGATTCCACTGACAAAATCAAACACAAAACAAACCAATTTCATCCCAATTAACTATTTATTGTGTACGATACCCTTCGGTTTCAATAAATTCTTAATATTTAAGACAGTATTTCTCAGCTTCCTTTTAATCTGCTCTTGTAGGATCACCATGAATTAATACATGTTTGATTCCAGATCACTTTTTGAGCTTTTCTAACCAGTCAATGGTGGCCTTGATTTTCTAACTCCTCAGGTGACGAACGTAGAGTTTCCTCTTTCAATTTTTCAAAATTTTCTCTAGCCTTCTCTTGAATGATAGCCATACTAGTTACATCTCTTTTCATCTACCGTTCATTGATCCAAACTAAAAGCAACCTCTCCCTTTTTTTTATGGATGGCACTTCTTTGCCTCGCAGAAGTGATTTTCGTTACTCCGATAGCTGCTTGAGTTTTCGTGATAATTTCTTTTTAGCTAAGCTTCTGTATACTGTACACTTGTTCAAACCGGATTCTCTCGCAACATCAACCATTTTCTTTCTTTGGCTATAATCTCTTGTTTGATTTTTTTTTGTGAGCACAGTTCCTGATACTCTACTCCTTTTGAGACCCAAAGTATTGTCCAATTTTAAGTTTTTTTTTTTATATAGGGTTCAGAATCCACAAGCGAAAATTTAGAGAAACAGAAACCAACTAGCGTACACAATTGACAAAGTTTCAGCGCACACTAGCTACGCTACGGTATACGACATTGCGGGAACTCGAGTCGTGGCTACGTGATATGGTGACCGCTAGCACCGCACGGGTGTTATTCTCACATTACGCTCCGGGTGCTGAGGAGTGTCCGTTAGAATTTGTTAAGTTCGTTATCCGAGTATTTGTTCGTGGTCGGAGAATATTTCGTGAAAATATTCAATGTCCGATTTTTTCGCAGTCCGGACTCTTCATTAACCGATCACCCACTGTACTACATAGACCAAACGAGACCCTTTAAAAATGGCCATGAAGTGCACCCTTGTTGAGGGGATTTTTGAATGAACTAAATGGTCATAATTGAATTTTGCAAGAAACATTTTCAAACCAATGAAGAAGGTCATACTAAGAAATTGTTCGAGTCTATCTGTTAAAATGTTGGTAACGTTTCTTACACATTGGTTTTGCCTGAAAACGCAAAAAATTTAGATTCTTCCTCGTTTTCACTCGTTTGCTTATAACGAACAAAATCGTGATGAGATTCTTATTTTACGACATTATTTCCTTTCGTATTCTTTCGTTATCACTTATCCTGCGCAACCACCAGCGTCCATCATAATTTTATTCATTGCATAGATCGATTCCAATTCAATCCACTGAAATGAGATAAAATCCATTTTGATTCAATCACCATCCTAATAAATCGAAAAGCGACTTCTTAGAAATCCTTGCATTAAAATTTTATTTCAAGCATTTTTTTCTCTCAACAAAGTATCGAGGTTAAGTAAATACATATATTTGCTGTTGAGACGATTCGACTAGTTGAAGGCTGTCGATCCTAAAGATTTCCATCCATGTCTTCTCCGCTTCAACGAGTACAATCCTGTAATTCTGCATAAAACAAATATATCCATCCACCAGTCGAATGAATCCAAGTTAGAAATACAGAATCTTGGTCCTGCTTGAATATAAGGACGGAACCGACCGGTTCGCTGGCTGAACAGTAAGTTATAAGGGAAGTTGGAAAGGAACGTGGCTAGAACTCCAAGAGGTGAATATTTGAATAGAAAAAATCCTCTTTTCCTCACTCTTGTATACAAGCACGAAAAAAGAATCATTGCAAATAGAACGAACGGGCTTAAGCAAGCATTCAATCTTGGATTGTGCTCATCTTGCAATGTCCCTTATTTTGTGAGAGAGAAAACCACGAACAGAAAATGATAATAATTTCACCACCATAATCACCCACAAGGATAAAAGAAAGTTGAGTACATGAAAGAAGGAAAGTGCAAGATGGAATAATCCGCGAAATTCTTTTTCTCTAAGACGTCTTACGGAATGTACAATGGACTTTTAAGATGTAAGAGAAATGAGCGAAAAATTTTCATGTTAACCAAATGGAACCATTTTTTCTGTTGGCAAGGATGGTACTAAGGACAACAATGGCAAGTTCCTTCATCTGCCTCAGCAAAAAAGGATTAGTCGTTGTCCTTTATTTACTATTTCGTTTTAATGAATAAATAAAATGCAATTCAAACTGTACTCAGTAATTTGCCTTTCTGTAACATTTTTTGGACTTTTTAGTATCAACTCAGAGCTGTGCAGAAGTAGATAATGGGAAACACGATTTTCAAAAATTAAATCTTAAACGACTTCTTGGGAAAAGTTGAATGAAGAAGACGTTTACAATACGTATGAATAGCTCGGAAATCTGTAGAAGGGCAATTTGTTTTATCCGAAACCTATGAATTCCAATTTACCTCGGAAGATATCACGTTTTGTTTGCGAATGTGTTATTTTTAGAACAGAAACTAAAATAAATTAGTATCGAAAAGTATCAGCCATTGACTTTGATTACTTGATTGAATTTTTGAAATTGTAGTTGCAGCTAGTTAGCTACACATTACATCAATTGCCAGGCGATACAATCTGCAACAATAACTCTAAACTCATTATCCCTTACCTGAAATCAGGAATCGTTGATACAATTCCTGGAATATCAATCCACCGAAGGGCAAATCAAACAAAAGCTTGTCATACCTAACTTTTTACAGGTGTTTAAAGATGTGATTTTTTCTCCTAGTTGCAGAAGGCAAAAAGAAATGGGAGGGATAAGGCTTCGGGTAAGAAGAACCATCTGATCGAATAGTGGGGCACGGCTCTATATGTCCCTAGATTTAACATCTTTTCATCCAAGATTACTGGAGACCATTCGCCTTTTCTCACCCAAAGATGAATGTGAATCTTTCACCTTCTTCATGTGTAGAGAAGGTGTTACAGACGTCATCCATGAAATACGATTATAAATAATATTATTCCCTTTTTCATTTTTTTGGCTTGGAGGGGTGTTACTTTTGTGGTTTAAGGCTTATTTCCGCTCTAAGCGTTGAGCTGGTATTGACATAGCGCTATTGGACATAAAATATATATGTCCACGACAAAAGGATGAAAAATAAACATTCTTACGTTCTAAACATTCTAAATATTCTCCTCAGCAAGAACCTACCCTAGAACTGTTTCTCACATTCATTCGGTCCAAGTCCCGGTTTATTTTTTTTAGGTTTGGGTGTGAAGGCATTTCACGCCCGGAGTGTGGGACTATTAGGAGCGCATGCTACCAGACGGTATGCAGATTCACCCGCAAAGCTCCGCGTCTCTGTACCTGTGCCAAGCGCATTCGGTACAGCTCCTTACTGAGAGCTCCGGTCCAAACCTCAGAGCCATGCAGTAGCACTGACTGTGCAGCACACATGAGGAGTCGGCGTTTGCTCAGTGTGGGCCCACCGATGTTGCACATTAGTCGACGTAAAGCCGAAGCGCCTATCGCGGCGGTTTTTGCCGGTACCCCGATCTGTTCCAAAAAGCTCATTTTCGAATCGATCAATAGTCCCAAATATTTTATTGCAAGTTCAGACTCAACAGTCGTATCTCCAATCTGCAAAGGAATTACCGCGGGAATTCTTTTCCTCGTGAGAATGACCACTTCGGTTTTCTCTAGTGCCAAACTGAACTCGCGGGTGGTCATCCGCTCCCTCACTCGACACGTTAGCATTTCCAGTCTCCGCTGCGCATGTTCGACTGTGCGTCCGGCGACCAGTGCTGCTATATAGTCTGCATAGCTGACCAAACGCGGCTCATCTGGCAGCTCAATAGCCCGTCATATGAGGTGTTCCACAAGTCTGGTCCCAGTATGGAGCCTTGTGCTACACCAGACGCTATCTTCATACTTTGCTGCACATCTTGTGTGTCATACAGCAGACTGCGGTCCTTTAAGTAATCCCTCAACTTCCGCATCAGATACCGTGGCAATCGGAAAAAATTTTCCAATGTGCCAAGAAAATCCGACCATCTGGAGGAGTCAAAGGCGTTCCTGGCGTCAAGCGTCACTCAGGTCCCTGTAATCTTGCTTAGCAGCTTTTTTGGGTTAGGACTTCTTATTTCAGCAAGAAAGGATGGAAGAAAAAACCAAGCCGAGTCGACAAGCATTAAATTGAGCGCAAAAAACGCAGAGTGATTTTGTAAGCCAGTGATATTATCAAACAAATTCATAAAACAATTCGTACACCAAAGCCCCGTCTGATCTTTGAAGAAATGTCCTAACAAGAAAGTGCCAGGAAAAAAGTTGAAGAAACTATCAATGATATTCAAATCATGATGCTGTGGATCATCAAATGCTCTAAGCTCCAACGCAAACAGATATTATGAGAAGCAATGGAACGCTATGTTTAGGGACATTAGGCAGCCTCTTTATTGGAGAGCTCTTAGATCAAATTAGAAGACACTGGTAGCTAATTGCGAAAGCCTGATTTCCCGCATAAAGAGCTACCAATCGATTGGCTCGCGTCCCAATCGCAGGAGATCGAGAGGAAAGGGCGAGGGAAGGAGGAGGGAAGGAGGAGAGAAGGAAGACATTGGATGTTCGGTTTGAGTTTCCACAAATGCCGTAGTGAAAGTTAAAACAGCGATGTATTGAGCATTGTCCTCAAGCATACTTACATGGGACATCAAACGTCCAAGAACTGCTGGAACACTTGCGACGGACATGAAAACCAATTTATTGCTATTTGATGAAAACAACTAAGACAAAAATTTATTCTACATACAGCTCTGACAATTCTAGTTCTAACTTTATCTGGATTTAATATGGTAGTTCTTTCCGAAGCCAAGTCTGGAAGAAGAGAATAAGGTTTCTAGTCATGTAATTTGACACTGTTTCAAGCAATATAATAAATATGACAAAAAATTACAAACTTACAAAACGCTGTGTCCACCCTTGTGGGTTAAGTTTTGTGGCAGATACAGTTTAATTATTAGTTATTAACACTTTTCGTATCCCACAAAAAGTATAAAAGCTTCTTAGGAAATCCAAGTCCAAAGTCACCTCGAAGGATTTCAGGAAGTTTGAAAAATATCATCTATCAAAAAAGGGTTCAGAGTTTGAGAAATAGGTAGAACAGTCTTGAGCCATATGTGGCTCAGGGAATCGAGGATAAGCTTTCGGCTCAGCAGTCTTCGGCTGATAAGAAGTTTACAGGAAAGCGATTTTGAGTTCCATGGGAAGACAGTCGAGAAAGATGTTTTTTTAGCGATGACACCGTCGTCGATCCTAATTGCTTCCCATATGGTAAGGTGCTTTGTCTTCAAATGACTATTTAACTATTCTGAGAATTTTTCGACTGTTTTGAGATTGCTGGTATAGGACCTACTCGTTCGAAAAAGTTGAAAACCTAGGAAGTAATCCAAATTTCTGCAGAAGAAAGTAATCTAGTGTGCGTGGAAAATGAATGGAGCCAAATACTGTAACCATTGCAACGACAGCAGTATGATAATACATCTCTAACCATTCACATGCAAGGTGAACATTTAATCGTATCTTTTTATCGTAAAATATTAACTGATGAGGTATTGGAACTAATGATAACGCAAACATATTTAGATGGAAGTCAACTGAAGCAAAAACCAAACTAGCCGAATTTTACCCGCATGAACTGGTGTGACTCAAAACAGGCAAATATGACTAAAGAAGAAATGCTAAATTTTATAGATTTGTACATGCTAATCCTACTGAAACACATAAGTTCTCATAACTTTGGCACAATACTTCGATGCTGGCACTCGCCAACCTGCTCTCAATAATTGAGCAAATTACCTAACTCCTGACGAATGTGCAGTCATTGAGGCATATGTGATGCTCTTTTGAGGGAGAGTTTCCTTTCGATGCTCTTTTGAGGGAGTGGACCATCCTTCGAAGGCTCAGAAATATGGTTGCAAAACACAAACACTTTGCATACAAGAAGGATATGTCTGGAACTAGGTATCTACGTAGGACGTGATCCTGATGTTGAGGGTTTAGCTACGCCCGAAAGCGTAGTAGCGATTTTGTGCTATGGCTTGTTGCAAACAGGACGCATTATAGTTTGTTAATATTTTTAAAACAGTGTGTGAATCAAAATACAGAGTGAACCAAAAGTCCGTCAAAACTTTAATCGGCGTTTAATGCGTCGCAGAACGCATAGTGAGCGGCAGAGCGTTTACGTATCGAAAGAGTGGCTAATGGGAATTCAGTGCCATGGTGTCGTTCATTGGAGCGCAACGTGCGTTCGAAACAACGATTCTCCGACTATAGTGCAACGAAAATATTGGCTTCATTACATCATACTACATAAAAATGCAGCTCCATCGATTCAACTTATTATAAAATAGGTGCAGAAGTTCGAGGAGATGGATTTAAAAATAATTTACTACGATCCGGTTAGCCTAGAACATCAAGGAATCCCAAAATCGTTGAGCACGTAAGAGCTCAATCTGTTTGCGAACAACATGTACTCTACTCGAAAGCGGTCTTTTGTCTATTTGTCCAGGACATCTTTAAGGGGCTTTACCAGAGTAACCCATAAAAAATTAGGCAATTTTCGGAAACTTTTTCAAAAGAAAGTACTCAATAAAATGTTTTGAAGTTTTTTAGATATAATAAGGTATATTTTCAGCTATATTTTATATGACAAACATATTTGTTATTTCTTTTGGGCTGCAAGAATATAATTTCGGACGTCATACGCACATTGAAGTCCTTTGTGTTCAAGGCGGCTAGTGATTTTCAGTTCATACCATCCTAGACAATTCTTCTGTAAGCATATCCCCTAACCGCCCTATCTCTATGCGAAGTTCTCGAAAATTTGGCCGAGGGGCGAAGAATATTGTTAGTAAGGTCATGTTGGCGCACACCAAGGTTTGGCTCTTCGGTCAGTTCCAAAGGACAAGCTATGGAAAACGTTGCTCTTATATATATCCAGGCTATAGTTTGAGTCAACTGTCATCTAAAAATTTCGGAGAAAAACCCAACGAGCCTAGAGGTAGACCAAGTATTCATCATAATGCCAGTATATGGTTCGACCAGGAAATTTCTTCGTGGACTGATGAATAGATGTTTGGTCCACTGATGGCTGAACCCCGTGAAGGACGCTAACAGAAACCGGTCTGGTCTGAGTTATAAGGTAGTTATCTGAGAGCTCTGATGTACAAGCCAATTTCGAAATGGTCCATTGCCATTTTAACCTTTTTTGCGGGCTATTTTTCGGTACAGTAAGTTTTCATGATTATAAAGGCGTATTCGACGAAGAGCAGTCCTTTACGAAAATCGACGTCTATTGCCAAAAATTTTACGGAGTGCTCGACAACGAGCTCCCATCTTACCAGATATCTGACACGTGGATACGTGGCAGAACAGATAATCAGACAACAGTGAAACGAAAAAAGAATTTATTTGTTCAATGGCGAATCCCAAGATGTTATAAGGGTAAGAAAAAGATTTAGCGAATTAAGCACACAAAAAAATAGGTTGGAAAGCCAAGATAAAAAAAAAGAGTATGAAAATCTCAGAGAAGTTATTAGAAATAAGCAAAGAACATACTATGGCGACGAATTGAGGACCTTCAGTTGGCCAATAGGCCACCCACAAAATCATTCAGCAAATCTGGCAACAAGAACATATGCCGAACGAGTGGAGCCAATCAACCACATTCCCTATATACAAAACAGTGACATGCTAAAGTGCAAGAACTTTAGAGGCATTTGCTTTGTACGGCGCACAATATATTTCCGAAAATCTTAGAAAATAAAATTAGATAATATGCTTGCACTATTTTTGGTCGTATTAAGGTGGTTTCAGAGTTTGTAGATCGATGCTAGACGAATTACTCCCTCCTAAGCAGGTACTTGAGAAATTCTGGGAGTTCAACATAAACATTTGGCAGAGTTACAGTGATTTTTAACAAGCATACGCCAGTTTTGATCGTAACGTACTGTATCAAATAATGCTTCGCGTCAGTATCCCAGCCAAATTAGTCCGTCAGACAATAACGTCAAAATGACATTAACTTCTACAATCCCGAAAGTCCGTACCGATAACCAACTCACCGACGCCCTTGACCTAAACACCGGACTGAAATAGGAGGTGGGCTGGCTCCTTTGCTTTGCAAGGAAAGGCTGGTCTGACCCTGTTGATGAAGACAATTCATTGCTCCTCGGATTACATAATTAAAGGACGCGATCAATGGACCGAGACCGTTGGAGGCGTTTGTTGCAGGAAGCGAAGGCTCGAGAGAGCTGTAGTGCTAAGAAGAAGAAGAAGAAAAAGAAGAAGAAGTTTTCAGAATAGTGTATATCAATGAAAATAGAACCTTTCATGAGCCGCGAAAAACACCATGTGAAGGAACTATATCGGGATTATATTGAATTTTAGGTTTTTTTTTCTTAGGATACAACAAAACGTAGGTTTTAACGATCAAGATATGAACAAATTCAATATATAAGTGGATAAATTTTACAATTCAGCCGGAACTAAAGTCTGTCAGTGGCCTGAACCATAGCCAATGATGTCGTCAAACGGGGCTAGTTAGCAAGCAGCTGATTTACTGAACTGATGACTTGAAGATTCAATGATCTTTTTTCATTTTTCAACGACTTCGTGTCGTGACGTCAGTTGCGAGGTTGGCTTGGACTATTGCAGGGAAATAAGGGAAAAGTTTTCATGATTTGCATACCATTCTTTCTTTGTATCTTTTGCAGTATTAACATAACACGTTATTAATATTTCAGGTTAACCTCGACAGTGATGACGGAAAAAGTGAATTCCACCATATCTTTTTAGTGCTATAATTCTGAAGAATGAAAAAAATCTGCGTTTTCACCAACAGAAAGTCACCACAAAAATTGACTCCTTAAAATGGCTCATTCTTAATGCATTTCAACTCTTGCCATATACGTTATACAATTGGAATTAACTTCGGCAGGCGATACTAAAATACAGGATCTGATCAAAATTTTTTGACAATTTTTCTTCAAGGCAAGGCGCTAACGAAGCACGCCAAGCATCAGGAATCGTTGATAAACGTCTAGCAATATGAAAGATTTGCATTACTCTCTTGCTGGGTTTTGTAGAGAACAAGTGACCATTTCTATGGATCTCGGTTGAACTTACGCATTATATTTGGAAGATTCTTCACTCCGTAAGGCAGCATTATTCATTAAAATAATATGTGATACGCAACACAATATGTGTTGAAACTGTTATTCTTTTACAGAAGGACTTCTTAATGATACAGTGCCTGAAGACATGATTCATCACAGGTACACAATGTTCAGCAAGAGGAGAGATCAAGGGATGGCAAAGGCCGCCATGGGATTCGACCGTCTGCTGATAACGATAAAGAGATGAAGAGTTGGAGGGGTATATCAACTCAGGCGATAGAGAGGAGTGTAATGTTCCTAACAGTATGAGTAATGAATGACAGTATGAGTAATCATTCATGCATAAAGTGGTTGCTCATTCGAAAAATAAGGACAAGCGGTGGACAGCCACTTTTACTTGGAACTCTTAAAAAGACTCAGAAAGAACAAGGTACAGAAGAAAATCTTGAATCCTGTTGTCTTCTACGTGTCTTCAACTCGCCGCCCATGGCCTTCAGTATTGTCTGGTTCCTGATGACTTGATGTTATAACACTGCCCCAACTGCTGCAAAGCCTGAACGTGACTCGCTAGATTTTTCATGGCTCAAAGAATCGAAAAGCCCCTTTAGGGTGACCATTTCAAGTTAAATGCGGTTTAAAAGGCTACGATGAGACAGTTTAAGGAGATCCTCGTTAACGTCTTCCAGATCACGTACTGCGAGTGAAAAGAAGGCTGAAGTCGGTGTTCTGACGTAAATAACGTCCACATTAAGAATTTTAAACACTTGTGGGTATATCTGCAATAAATCTATTTTCCAGGGTTCCTTTGACTCTATTTTGGGGCCAACCCTTAACCTTTCGAAGGAATTTATTCATTTTCAAACGAGTAAGTTTCTTATTTTGTTACCACATTGGCGGGATTGTTATTTTGTTACAAAATCATTGTTGTTGTTCTATTATAAAATTATAAATAATATTGTTCGCAGACCTTCTCAAGAAAGCGTAGGTATCTCTTCATCGCCAGTCATTATTGGCTTAAGATGTCCTTAAGGATGTTCCTTAAGGACATACTGAGTCCTTATTATCATCGAGGCGAAAAAAAACCTATAAGTTGATTTTCGTCTACGAAGATGGTCTGAAAAGTTTCCCACTTTACAATGATACAAGACATTTTTTCTTAAAATTTATTTTTATTTTTCTACACAATCTCTTTGTAACTTTGGACACTTGTCCCAACGATGTTCCCTTCCGTTTAACTAGTCGAAATAGCACTAGACGCTTTTCGCTGTAAAATAATCGTCAAAAAGGGGATTGCCCCTTTCTTGATTTACCGAAAATGACTATCCTCCGAGATAAGGGAACAAAAAGATGTCGTTTAGAGCTAGATCAGGTGAGCAAGGTAGACAGTTCAAACCAGAAAGCGTGCAGTTTTCCCATGGCAACCGCCGAGATGTGGGCCATTGCGTTGTCTTAGTGAAACAGAGTTTGCTTCTTTTGTAAATAGTGTCGTTCTACCGCAATTTTTGCCTTCATTCCTAATGATGCGTAGTATGCTCTTTTAATGGTTTTTGGTTTCTAAAGATAATCAATTAAGTAACTCCATGACTATCCCAAAAACAGTCGCCATCACTTTCCTAGCCGCAGAAAACTGTTTTCCTTATTTCGGAGCCGATTCTCCATTTGCAGTACACAGTTTTATTGTTTTGACTGTATTTTTGTTTCGGTGGTAGAATCGTGTATCCTAATATGATCGGCAGTAATTAACCGGCGAAAACGCTCGAATTTATTCTGCCTAAACTGCACCCAAAAGACCATTAGAAACTATGAAAAATCTTTTTGGTCTAACGTGAACTAACGCGGCACCCAACATACCTAAATCTTGATTTAGAAAGTAAAAAACACTTTTTCCCGACATTTTTATAGCTTGTGCTATTTGTTTGAGTTTATTTCGGCGGTCGTCTGACACCATTTTTTGGACTTTAACAATGTTAACGTCAGTAGTCGCAGTTTTTGAGAGTCCCGAACTTTCAACATCTCGAAGCTCTTACGACCACGTTTAAATTCAGCTTTCCAAATTTGACCGTGCTACATGTAAGGTCCCCATACACAAAGTCTAACTTACCTTTGATTTGATTATGCGTATTGCCTTTCAAAAACAAAAATTTCATAACAGCTTTATACTAATTTTTTGCATTTTCACTAAAATACTCACATCGACTCACTTAAACGACACTCAACTAAAAATTGTTCGTCCGAAATGTATAAAACATTGATATGTCACTGTCAAAAAATGCACGACTACATTCACCAGCTTTTATTAACGAGTTCCGCCATCTTTACGTTGTGGCCGGAAACTTTTCAGGCCAACTTTGCATGGAACATATGTGTAACATAAAGACTTATTTTGATATGTAATTTTTTTAGGTAACCTAGAACTAGAATTAAGTAAAATTATGGAAAATTCCTACAAAGTGATAAAATTGCATAAAAATCATTTTAAGCATCAGGACTCATATCCACGAAACATACTTGGAAACGGATTCGGCATACTCCGCAGAATATGTGACAGTTCTTTTACAATCTTAATTTTTTTTTTCTTGCCAAGTAATTTTTGACATTCGCTTGGAATTCTTTGATGACTAGAAATAATGACGGGATGCAACCAGTAATCGAAAAATGCGCATTTAGATTTCTTATAAATTAGCCTCAAAGATTCTACGAAAGTAATTCAAAAGCCGATATAATTCTAGAGCAACTTCCATCTGAGCTGCGGCTTACAAAAGGATGTTCGTGCTAGAGCAATGTCGCATCCATAGAATTTGTTTATATTATAACATAATTTCTGCCATTATGATGCATTAAAAAATTTCACAATGATGATTTGAGAGGGAAGAATTTTTGTCATTGTACTTTATATTATTACTCTGAGATCGAGGGACTATGTAGTCCCTCGATCTCAGTGACTTTAATCTGTTGTCGAAATCTAGGATTCAGTTAATAAATGTGAATGACGTACAGAACTGAATTGAAATGGTAGACACGATTCGACACAATTGTAAAACTGATGTTGAGGTCTGTTGCAGGATATAGAAATGCTGATGGGAGAATGTTCTTCAGAGAACTTGAGCCGATAATTCAAAATCCAGTAAGCCAAATGATGAAAGATATATCCTCTGCAGGGTTATGAAAGCTGATCAGAAAAACTTTCCAAAGCAGCCAAAGAGCTCGATTCAATTTGAATACATTGAAACATTGAATAAGTTCAACTAATAATAATGAACAAGGTTGGTGAGTTTCAGCTTAGAACATTGCAATTCACACACAGCTCTTTAGTGGAAGTCCTTTCTAAGGTAAAAACCTAGACCGATTCGATCAAGGAGATCGAGCACTCATGAAAAAAAATTTTATAGAGTACTACCTACTCCATATTTTGAGTTTTTTTTTGACCTAGGCCTAGTGCATCTTCTGACTATCATGATAAGGATAAGGACGTTTTCAAACGCTTCCTTTTCTCGACGATTCATCAGGGTCTGGTTTCCTTGCAGTGAGGGTAGAATGTTAAATGCAGAAGAACACCATCTCAAAGTTATTCTTTATCAGTCAGTGTTAGCTTCGATATAAGAGATGTCCTTTCGCTGAACAAACAACATTTCACGATTGTGCAATGGAACTCCTGCAAGACAAAAAACTAAACCATTAAAATAAATCGAAACATTTTACTTTATGATTACAAACAAACCACTAAATACTTACGAAAAACTATTGGGTGGCCGCGCATATCGTTGCAATGTCCCACGATCCTAATCAGTTCAGGTGACAACCAATCAAGTAAGTGTTATCTTCAATTGACGATCTTCAATCTTGTGTCAAGCAGTGGTAGCAAGCGATGAATGTGGTGGCATCCATGTTTTTTGTTCCTCAACTTTGAAATCCACTCATGACACTGAAGGAGTTGCTTCTGAATTCATTAGAGACAATAACGACGTCAAACATTCAACTGGATTCTTCATATATGAATACGTATGCACTGGGATCTTTGCGGAAGTTGCCAGAGTAGGGCTGACCAGCAGATAAGGATCGGTGCGTCATGTACAAAAAGGATTTTTATTTCATGTTCCAATCATAAACATTTGCATAAACTAGTCGCCATTGGCTAATAAGGTCCAAGATCTAGATTTATTGTTGAGTTTCTTATTAACTGCCACGTTCTTAGTGGGAGAATAAGTAATGGAGCAACATCTTACATCCACTACAAATATCTTTTCCGATCGATATTAAGGTTACTATTAAACGTTCCCTCCGCAATGGTCGATGCTGCATTTTGTAACTGTCGAGATTCGTTCACCAATGCCAGCAGCACTTGTCGATTGTCATACGAGTATCTTGTAAAGCCACGATAGATAGTTGTCCCATTACTTTGAATCCGAAGTCAAGTGAATGGAATTGACTCAGCGCTTGGAGCTTGGAACCTGAGGCCTAGAGGTCTTTACTGGTACCAAGTTGCAGTTATATTCCTCTATTGATTGTTATCAGATATGGCCACCAAACGAGGCTGGCACATTGAAGGGAGACTAAAATTACATAATGAGTGGTACTAATCGATCGGATATCGATTGATGGTGTTTAATGAACGTTGAAACGATTCAGAGCTATTCGGTTGGCAGTTTTTCAAGCCTTAATTGATTAGAATTACGAACAATAAAATTTAGTTTCTACGATGAAACTGATATGACGCGAACAAGACCAGTGGGCTGAAGGTGATAATGGATAGATATTCCAGCAGATATGCAAAACAGATGCATCAGAAGATATTATGTCCCCGTTTTTAAAAATTTCCAACAATTTCAAATAGTTTGTGGGTTTGCTGTGGCTAATCCTGGTCTTAACAAGATGGAATAATAATATATTTTATTAAATGAAAGTCAGGTCAGCTAGTAAAAGATCTTATCATTCGCAATGACAATTTTACCTCATGAATCGAATTAAATCGATTCTTTGTTGAAGTTTTCAATCTTCAGGCTTTTTGTAGCGCTTTGAGCTCTGCGGATTGTGAACTTCTTTTGAGGGACTATTTTCAATCATGTTAATAAATTTAACTTTTCTAATTGACTCGATTCGCGGTAAACTCCTCTTATTCATCACAAAGCATCCTATTTCCTTTTTAATTCTGGAGTCGTACTTCTAATTCCGATACCAGCCCAATGTAGAAATCTACTTCTTCAATCTTCACAGCGACTTTGGCTTTATCATCCATGACATGATATTTGGTTTTCTCTTTAGTGGGGTCCCTATCAGCCTCCTGTAGGGCTCAATATCCCTCGATTTCTCCATCCAACGATGTTGAAATGAACTTGTATAGGAATGAACTTTTAAAGTATATGGGTTGAATTCTGAACATTCATCAGAAGAAATTTCGACAAAGCAAACGAGGGATGATTTTATTCCACAGATGCTCATTGGTGATCTGGTGTTGATGCCTGTCAGAAAAAGGCTTTTTATTCTTTTCAAACTTACGATAATCGGTTTTTCATGTCCTTCCATATTCTGTGTTGCTTCGTGCTTCGTTGCTCGTTCTGAACGAGCTGAAGATGGCTGTATACAGCCGAAACGCTTCCTCGAAACAAATCAAGCAAGGCCCGGCGGACCCAAGCAACACAGAATTAATGTTGGCCTGCGGCAACATCCAAACGATCTTCCTTCCATATTGTTTGAATGTTTGGTGTTGGGATTCCAATACGATACATCGAAAGGGTATTACTTTGGAGTAGTTAAAAAAATTATATAATAAATAAAGATCGTTTATTCTTATGGAAATTTCAAATAAATTTCTGAGCACAGTAGTGTATAGAAAAGCTACCAATGTCAAATAAGCTAGATGTTTTATAGTACGACAACACTTCTACCCATTTTAAGGCCGCGGCTTCCTATAGATGTTACGTGCAACAACAACTTACCGAACTGCTCCCTTAAATGTTTCCCTTGCCAACTTTTCTAACTTTAGCATATAAAGACGTATTAAATGTCCAGAAGCATGACTTGTCCTGCTTAGACTATTCTCATTAGGAGCAATTTGGCTGCCTACCATCAGAAAGTAGCGACTTTTTCTGATAATTCCAGTAAAAACATCTCTGAGACTTCTGACAACCCGTTTTTGAAACACAACCAATTATTTTTGCAAATGGAATGAGGAAGCATGATTCCTTTGATGATGTATTTCCACCACGGTCTCATAGCTTACATAAGGAAGCATTGCTTTCATAAGTATTGCGCGAGCAATGCACTGGTTCAAATATGAATTTGGCTCAAAGTATATTGGGAACTCCGACTCATATGTTGCTTCTGTATTAAATTTAGTTCTCTATGACCAACACTTGCACAAATACTTGTCTTAAATATTTGTTGGCGTTCAGCCATGAGTTAAGTATTGAACGATACAACAGCCTGTTGGATTTCAAGAAAGGAATGAAGCTGTCATTTGACTTTGATATTCCTACATTTTGATAGAAGCAGGGATGAAAAAAAAACGTTACGTCTTTGTTGGAGTTAAATTCGGTAGTAGAAATTTCACAAAATCCGATGTCTTGTATTTATGAATCTTCATCAATATTTTGAATAAAATGATAAACTAGGTCCTTATACTCAAATGCTACCTACTCTTTCTCACGACACTTTGGCGCTGACTTCCTATTTTACGTAGTTTTAAAAAGTGGAGCATGATGTTAGCCTTTTACTTGTCAAAAAGTCATGTCCAAATAGAGCCACGATAGAATTAATGTTGGTCGAGAGAAAACGCATTCGCAAGATTGAACCTGCAGGACAAACTGTTTTGAACCATGTTGACCCAAATGTTGGACCATGGAATTTGGGCGAAGGAGTCCTTGAAAAAGAGCGAATCTGCGACAAAACATTCTGCAGACTACACTGATAACTTCTTTTTTGGCCAACCCACACTACTTCTCATTGAAAAGTTTGTAACCGAAAGAAATTCAATTTCTTCAATCAGTTGAAGTAGTTCTTAGCACTTTTTGGCAACCCAGGTTTTTTTTCTATAATGCCCAAAATCTAAGTTTAAACTTTCATTTTCTTCGCCTACAAAAAACGTCTGGGGTAGTTTAGTTGCATTTTTTCTCTGTCTTCTAGTTTCCGCCGATTTTGCTTTGCTTTGAATCTTGATAACTTTTTGGACTTGCTCTGCAGCTTCAGTTCATCAATTTATTCGCTAAAGTCTATTATCATAAGTTTTCTTGCCGTCTATGAAGTTTTCTTGTTCCTGTTTCTTTTTCAATGTGGAATCTTATTGTTAAGTCTTTTCCAGGAAATAATTTTTTCAACAAATTGATTGTTCTTTTGGTTTTGTATGGTATAGCACCACCTTGTTAGATACGGTTTTGTTCCATAACATTTTAGTGAAGGGTTAGCTTTGCATGTCATATCAATGATTACAATTCAGATCCGCGGCGGTTGATTGCCCACGCCCATTTTTGAAAAATTAAAAAAAAAATTCCCAGGATTCGCAAACGACGGATATCTTTCATAAAACCGAAGAAAATAAATTTGTGTTTGGTAGCGACTAGTAATTTTGAAAAAACTTACTACCTACGTTGGTCAAATTGATCACTTTTTATAAGGTTTTATTTTCACCTGGATTCAAACCAACAAAGCACTGCCGTTATTAGATAGTTTCACAAAGGTTTCAGAGCCACTTATTTTTCCAATTATTGATAAAACAAAGTTTTGAAGTTTTCAGAACTATTTTACTAATGACTTTAATAGAAAAACGTGGTTTCAAAAAATCATTGACAGGAGCAATTGAATGCACTATAACCTCATTTACTGCTAGAAACTGATGAAAAATCATCTTGTATAAGCGCCATAAAAGAAATGCCTCAATGAGTCCACCAAAACACCAGGTCCTTTCCAATTATTGGTTCTGTATTTACAAAGTGGAGTTTAAGACATAAAAAACAGCAAAGATTGTATGCTGTTAAAATTGGGATTGCTAAACATGATTTTCGAATATTTTTTCGTCAGTCTTTTAATATTATGTAGAGCAAGTTGCCATGCTGCGGTCAAATGGGGTAATGTATTTCCGGAGTGTATTATCCGCCATTTTCCTCAGGATGTTATCCTTGAATTGGTTTGAAGTCCTAGTTTGTGTACGGTAATGCACGGTCTTGTTGGATCCAGTTTTGTACGATGCCATTTTCACGAAGAGTTAGTTTTAAATGTCATAGCAATGAAAATAATCTTGATCAATAGTAATTCCTCGACCACATCCAATTCAAAAGAAAACCGACCCGTTCGTATCTGCACTAATTCTACACCACACTATCACTATTTAAACGCCAAGGGGTACCTTTTCAATAATCAGACAGTTCTCGTTTGCTTGCCAAGTGGTAAGGCTTGTCAGTCAACCTCCGTTGAGTCATTGCATTATGCACATAAATGATCTGACTCAAAACCCCATAAAGCAAAAGGATCTTATAGTGATGTTCCGAAAACGAAAACTAGTTAATCGTGCCAACATTTACAATGAAAGCTTCTGGTGTAGGTGCATCATAACGTTCCAATCTGGAATTGAGCGCAGATATCCTAGGAATCGTTTCGGTCTATTATTATCCCTAATAATAGAAAGTAGAGAATTTAAGTGTGAAAATTATAGAGGCTTATCAAAATATAAAGTAAATTGCAAGAACGAAAAGTAGCCGCTTATACCGAGATTATTATTGGGATATTATGAAAATGGTATTTTTTGCCGGACAATACCCTTTACATTGCAGTGGTGCTGGTATTTCAACATCGATGTCCACAAAATTTTTCTCGATTTGTGGTGTATACTCAATACAGAGTTCTATCAACGCAAATCAATGTAAGGAGTTCTACTCAATCAACTCAGATACCGCCAATGCGTCCTATAAGAGTGTCCTAACATATCTTCCCATAAAGTCAGGAAAATTAGGGGGAGAAGTATATATAATACTTCCATTATATTCTTTAGAGACATGCATAATGTTTTTTTATTTATTTAGTTGGTTTGCTAATTCATATATTAGATACATGCCTAATTGGTCACCGCAAACCACTGCAAAGGCAGAACATTTTGCTGTCAACGTGGTGAGATTGAAAAGGTTTGGGTTATTTTGAACTGCTTCCAAAGAACAAACTGAAGCAGACGAGGTCTACTGTCGGCCGTATTTGGCCACTCAGCAAAAATTAATGAATATTGGTGGCGAATCTATAATACCCCTACTACATAGCCCTACCTATGTGCTATCGGACTACCCCATAAATACTTATTTATATTCCTGGACAACTCTGTTTGTAGTAAAAATTTCAATGATGATGACGTTGTGAAATGTCTTTCATTTCAGTTTTTGACCAAAAAAGATCAGATTTTCGACGAGCGTTGTCAGAGAGGTGGCAAAAAGTCAACGAACAATATGGAAAATACATGATTGATTAAACTTCATTTCAAATATAAAAAAATCATTATTTTAATGAACAAATCTGCAGTTACTAAGTTGCCAACCTCAAACAAAAGCATTCAAAGTTATGCACAATTGAAAGAGTTTAACTTTTTTATACTTACATACAATTACCAATCATCAGTACCTGCTCAGTACAGTGAAAGAATGTCATTCAGGATGTCCAAAGCATCTTTTTGCTAGATTACGTTGGATTCTACCTTCTTTACATATACGTGCAGCTGGTCGGTCTGTTCTGATTCTTCTTAGTTTTTCAGATGTGCGCGCCCGTTCGCTGGCACATGGGCCCATAGAAGTACCCATTTCCTTCAAAAAGGACAACAAAGTCCTTTTAGTGATTTGGGAGAAATTTAAATACATGCGGATTGGGACTCACGTTGTTATTCAGTGTAAAACCCCCAAGATCCCGCAACAAAAGTTCGTCATTGCTCAAATCATTGAAGTTTGGCTTTATAGTTTTTAAGAGTACTGTGGCTGTGTTTGAATGAACCTACAGCGTTTGTAGCTGCCCGACTTGCTATTCACACAAAGGGTCCTCATCTTTCGGGATTCGCTTCTCGCCGTACTTTGTAAATTTTGCTCCGACTTACAAGAAGTTTTGATACAATAGTCTTGATATAGTGTTCGACCTCCCATTCCTCTCTTTAAAGAAGGGCCAGAGGGACTATACTCTGAAAAAATTTATGTGATCCCATCCACCGATCCATCCATCCGTCGGAGCACTAGTGTTAATACATTACAGTTTCCATTCCAAACAAGACGAAGGAAAGAGTGAAAAGACCTATTCGACCGATCAACACAAGATAAGAGCATTCTGCAACTTAAACGTGTAACCGCTTTCACGGGGAGCTTAACACTGGAAGACCGACCGCCATCCTCCAGAAATGCTGCATATTCTACATTATTTCTCGCGAAATTTTAGTTCGCTTTTGGTAAGCATACGACCATATCAATCAAAAAACATGGTACCAGATCATGCTTTTATTTAGGATCATTGCCGAACTATCAGACACTAGAATTATATGAATGTGAACGATATATGAAGTTCAAATACTAGACAACCTGCCACATCTGCAACATGCAACATGCAACCTGCAACATGCCACTAATATGAAGCTGGTAATAAGGCTAGCGGATGGACTGGCTCCACTGTTTCTTAACCAAGCTCTGCAAAATGTCCTGAAAAATGCCCCTATTGGAACAAAAGGTACGATTCTGTAATTTGAAACTGATGACAACATCCAGATTCGGTGAAGAAACTCTGTTCACCGTGCATAAAGAAGCAAATCAGGTGGAACTTTAAGTCCACCAGGCTCAAAGCAAACTGCATGGGTGCAACAAGAAAAGGACAGAAGACTGACCAATTATAATATTGAATTGGGAAAGAGTAAAAAAACCTGGACAATTTTGTAAAAGGTGACGTTAAACTTGTGAGATACGACAATTAGTCAGATAAAGTGACTAGAAATTATCGCTTGCACGAACGACTTTCCTTGCAATGTAACCCAGTCCTTCAAGCTAGCTGCATACACAAAAGAACACAGCTCCGAATGTCAAAAGCGATGAAAAGTTCTGTGTAATGCAAAGATTGTCAAACTTGGTTTCTAACGCAAGAATCCGCTGAAAAAAAGGATCCGATGATGGCCCGCTTCCCCCGTATATGCTCCGATATGGTCAAACGGTAGGTATGCCGAGGCCAGCGTTACCTGCCCGTCCCTTCTTTCCCATTCCAAGCATCTTTCCATTAAGTTGGTAAGGCACTTGTGTCAGTGCTATGTCGGTGTTCCCAGCTGCTAGATGTTTAAGCAGGTTAGCTGTTGCCGCTCTGCTGTGGTGCCGATTTGTTTGGTTCACCCGCATTGGTTTTCACCCGGTCACCTTAGCTTTGGCAGTCACTTGGGTGAAGCCAAAACTCATTTGCCCGTTTTTGTCCCTTAGAGTGCTGACGCCTTCTTTTCGCATGCCCAATACCAGGAGCATGGGTTTGTTGGCGACTTCTTGCTCTACGAAGAGATGCCACCTTTCCGTTTCATACCCCGTCTTTTGTAGTTTCAGAGTCTCGAAGGTTTCCTGCAGTGTCTGCTCCGTCTTGGGTACAAATACCTTGACGGTGCATAACCGCGGTACCTCCTTTATGGGGACGACTTTAAACTCCTCGTTCAGGGAAGTGTTTACCTTGGCAACTGCAGTCTTTAGATATTCTAGAGACTGCTCGTCGCTACAGGTTACAATCAGATGACCTGCTATCGGTTTCATTCCTCTGTATGTTTCAGGTTTGCTGCATAAGCACTCGAAGAGGCCCTTCTTCAGGGTGGTTTGCAGCTTCGCGAGTTGATCCTCTTGTATCTTACCAGTCTCATTGAGGTAGTCTTTCACCGCTAGCGTTAGTGCATCGGTTGCGGCATCCCCATAGGACTTCCTCTCCAGAATTTGGGGTTCGGGGCTTACCCATCGTTCTTTTTTACCAGTGCCTTGTTGCTGCCGTCTGGTCTCATCCGCTGCGGTCAAGATTTACCCTTTTCCTTGGCGGTTGGTGATACAGCTTCATTGGCAGCAGTAGCGAATTTCCTCGGTTTCTCTTGGTTGGCTGCCGCTTTTTGGCTGGTGCCAGGGTTTGTTGGGAAGCTCTTCTCTCCGATTGTGTTTTGACGCTTCAGTTTTCTTTGCGCTTTTCTTCTTAGCGTTCTGGCTGTTGCTTCCGTCTTTTCAGTGGGTGCGGTAGCTGCCATTGTGCTTGTTTTGTTGCAGTCACTCGTCAAATGCAGGCCCTGCTCCCTCATCGTACATTTCTGACTCAATAGCTCTGGGCAACTGGTGCTTGGTGCCGTCACGCCAGTTGTCCGGTCCCCGGAGATTTCTCCCCCTCGTATGCCGGGTACTGAGGGTACTTCTTCTTTTCGTACTTCTAAATTTTTTAAATTTGGTTACCTCTTCGCTTCACTGCTCGCCCTTTGCCTACCTGCTAGGTTGGATCCGAAGTGTAGCCGCTGGGTTCATTGGAGTTAGTGGGCCCCTCGCCATATTAAGGCGGGTAACCATGAGGAGTTCGTTAGATTTAAAAGGAGTGAAATGGCCATCGGCTATTATCTTGAACACTAGTTCGCGTTGATGGAGGCGCTTCTTTACTCCACGAGATACCATTGGCCGATTAATAAAGTTAATTATGTCCTCCACGGACCAATTCCAAGAGTGTAATATCATCCCCTGAAGTAGAGTCAGACTCGCTTGATTCGCGAACCAAAGCCGCGAATCAGGTTCTGCCTCATCTTCTTCACTCTTAATAATTTCATCGTCATTGTCATCTGTTTCCATCAACCACCTCTTCACTTGTTTCGCATTCATGTTGATAATATGTATTTACCAGGAAAAGTCACCGGCTTTGAACAAATATCTAATTTAGGATTTTATACATACATATATTTCAATATTTATTGCAATAAAAAAGGATGTATGATAGAAAACCACGTAATAAACTAAAAATCAGGAAAAGATTCTCACCTAAATTTAGTACGTGAAGACTCTTGCGGACTACTATAGTAGACCAGGAAGCTTGGCGGCAAATCACGGAATGTGCTTACGCGCTTATGTCCCGCGTGTGACTGGTTTGCTTATAAATTTATTGAACGAGGCTTTCCTGGAATCGCAGGGTATCTTAAAAATATTGCTTATAATGTCACTCTGGTATACTATAGTAGGTCTCGCGTTAAGTACCGATCAAACTAGATAACTGATCAAGCGTTTTATGTCGTGTTTTACCAGTGCTTTAGCACTTTAACCACGTATTCAAGATCGAACAGTAAAATTTCGTTCTGATCAAGGTTCATTTTCTTTCATTATTTCAATTATCATTAAGTCTATCTTATTTGAAACAAATTGTTCATTGGGCGCTGTAAAAATCCGCTCAAAACACAAAACATCTTATATGTGTCTTCCGAACTAAAGTATGAATACGCATCAACTAATTTTAAGATTGCTCAGCAGCGAGGTCCTTGACAATGTCCTGAAGAACTGTGGAGACAGCAGCTGATGTACCCAGAACAGCTTACAAGCCCCTTGTTGTGTTTTTGGTTTGGGACAAACACGTCTCGTCAATGCTTAAAGGGTACACTATATAGTATTTTCGTTGTTATCTCCTTCCTTCATCGTCAAATTTACCGCATCAGAATTCATAATATTTAACACTTTATGCAACTTTAATTAATTTTTCAAATTCAGGTCCTATATGTTAACCAATCATATGATGCGTACATAACCAAGTCCAAAGGTATTTCTTTTTATTTATTTTGTTCTTGGACTTAGAAGAACATTGTTAGAATGTTAGAATGAGTGAAATATTTTTGCCGCATACGCGTAATCCTCGAATTAATTTGACTTTCTTTTTCTAGCAAAATTACTGCTTTGCGCGGTATTTACTGCTGATTTTCATTTATTTAAAAGCAAATCACAATTTCATCATTCCATACTAACGTTGCCAGCATCCTTATATGCTCAAACGCATTTACTTTAAATACCCACTTGTCACATCATTGCAATGGTTTAAGTTCAAATCCTGTGAATAATTTCATGTAATTTATCCTTCATGTGTGTCGGAGTCGTAAAAAAGTGAACACATGATCTACCACACACAGTGCAATTTCATGGCTATAAAATTATAATCGTATTCTTCCGTTGACTTGACATTCATGCTCTTACGCGTGGTTAATCCTTTATTTTGTCAAGATTTCGCACCTTCTCGCCATGTTCGCGGAATCATGCTCAACGAACACGCTCGTTGTCGGTGCATGTCCGTGGAATTAAGGGACTCGAACGAACTTGACCACCGGGTGAAAATCGACACAGATTGCCTGGTCCAGACCAGATGCAAGAAAACCTAAAGAAAACGTTCTTGTCACAGCTCACTGGTGCGACCAACAAAACAACTTAAGTAGGTAGGTAATGTCTCTAGAGGGGTACTAATATTATATTTACGCGAACCAACAACAACAATCAACCAAATCCACTCACTTGCAGATTAAATGGTGGATGAGGACGTTTGTGGGGTGATGGGACGACGACAAAAACCATGTCGCCAATGTTCAAGGAATTTCACATTCGCCCAAACAGTGCGCATTCGACTTAATTAATTATGGCCATCTCGACTCACGTTAACAAAACACTTCTTGCAAATAAAATACAGCACGAATAAAAACAAATGGACAAATACAGCAGTTTGCTAGGTAAGAGCTTCAACACTTCTCAGATATAGCGTGGTGTAACGAATGATGTCGGTGGTTGGCGAAGATCCTATCAATATCTTCAGATCTGGTCGTACTAAAAAGTACAAAATTGTCCAAGGTCTGCAATATTCATTAACAAGTCGAGGATAACAAACTCACGTACAGCTCGCAATAAATATCTTCGGTCATTTTGACATTTTGTCGATGGTCGTCGAACTTGCGATGACCAACCTAAATTTTCAAGTAGTTGCAATAACAACATTTTGTTTGCTTTGCCTAGTAACCCCGATTTGTTTTAGTTTGATAACAATAAGCAGTAACATCTGCATACGCGTGTCTAACGCGCTCATGTGCTGTATTTCCTAAGCACAAAATTCACTTAACCACTTCAAATTACATGATCTTCAATTATCCTGTTAGCTAATACTATTTAAACCGCTTGGAATAAACCATATGCAATTGTAATATTGGCAAATACACATGTCTTCTGTATTACATATGCTATCGTTTTATCCAAAAAAAAAATCGAATTGCCTACATAAATGTTCGAGGACTTCTAGATACAAGATACAACGTCCTAATGTTAAGGACGTCTGAAGGGGGAGAAAATGACCAAATAAATTATATTCTTTGTTCTATCAAATCATTTTCCACAAAAGGGATTTATCTCTTGCTTGTAAATTCATATGCCAATAAATGTATGTAACATACGCCAAAAAAAAATGTTGGTTGCAAACGAAAGTTTTATACTTTGGCGCCATCAATTTCTCTCGAAAATCCAACATGGAAATTTATTGTACTGGCCAGCATAAATTCAATGAGGGCGGGTTCATTCCACATTGGTGATTCACATTAGCCGGTAATTTATGGATTTCTGCGACATTAGGAAATTTTCAACGGCATTTATTGTGGGAAATGCACTTTGTAAACATTTGGGGAGAAGATAAAGCCCATGCACGGTCCACACAAAATAATATTTATTTTGTCCCTTTCAAAAAATTTTCTCCCTGAGAGCAGAACGCATCCTTTGCGGAAGTCATTGGCTGCGATTAAGGAAGTAATAATTTTTCCTGAAAAATGCCAGGAGACATTTGTAGTAGTGTTTACACGACAAACGGCAGCATCGACGACGTTAGGTTACATCGTTGGTGCATGGTGGCAACGCGTAGACAGGGTGAAAAGGATAGCGCTTTGGTTGTTCTCTATTCAGAAGGATTTTTACTCATTGCAATAGAAAAATATTTTACATTTCTAAAGTTTCTTGGTTTTTCTTTAAAAAAAAAAACGTGATGCAATAGACTAAAGGATACAAATCTTCAATAGTGCCAAAGATATAAATGAAGTCTGTACATCATTTACAAAAAAAAATAAATAATTTTATTAATTTTAAAATTTTTTTTGTATTAACTTTACCAGCGTAAGGCGAATTTTGTAAAGAAAAGTGTTCAAAACGTGATATACAGTTTCTAAATATACCCAAGGGTAAATAATGTGGACAGCTTTGAGGCTGGACATGAACCATTGTCCTTTAGAAGTGCTTATGTCCAAAAAGTAAATGTATATCAAGTTATAAATGGAGATACATTAAAAAGGAGCGAACTGGGAAATTATCTCTGTATTTTCGTTTTTATTGCTACAATTTTCAGAATTCCTTAGTAAAGAAATATTAATATAATGGGCTACAAAATAGAAAAGGATACTGTATATATATAAGATACTTTGTAATACTAATAAAACGTGTTTTAGAATTCGTCTTGCTTTTTTTATAGGCTTGCTTTAAATCTTCCGACGGTGGCAGATCATTCAAGTTGAGTGAATAATAACTTCAATTCTTTTTGGAACGTGGACGCAAATAGAGAACAGTACTGATTTTGAAAATAACGATTGTTAACAACATGAGCTACCCCCCACCCCTCTCAAGGGATTCGCTCTTGCTGTTCAATCCCTGGAAATGGAAGTAATGGATTTTCGGGAACCACCTTTCTTAGGTACAGTACTCCTTCTCCTGACTGGATATTCTAGTTGATGGTTAGGAGATTTTGAAGCTCTGATCACAGTACCAACTCGAGGAACTGAAAGTTAAAGCACATAAAATCATTAATAAGGTGATGTCGGTTCGGTTGTCCGGGCCACCCCTAGCATTAGATCCTATGAATATCGCTTACGCTGTCCACGGCCTTCTTAATCACAGCGTCAGGAAGGTTACTACCTTCTCGGCCGAACGTAGCCAGAGTTGGGACTCAGTAACTATGAAAACTAGTTAAACACATTACAGAAACGAGCATCAATTAGCATACCAATCGACACAGAATACCATACAGAACGTACCAGATATTCCAAGGATTAAGATTGTTTCAGATTCAAATAAACACCTGCAAAGTGAGGAGACCGATTAATATGAGAGGACGGCAAAAGGAAACGATGGTTGCGATGCCGCGATAGTTTGAAACGGTCAAGAATTGATAGAATTCAATCAGTTATCCCGATGCTTTGAACACAGTTCCAGCTCTCGCTTGCTAAAGGAATGCAGTAAGGGACAAAGAGTGGTTGGAGACGACAGACTAGACAGGACAGACAGGGCAGCTGGACTAGACAGGACAGCCGTAGGATAGCCAAAATATTCTCCATACATCTGACGTAACAGCATGAGTCTGGCAAGAGGGCTCATGGACGTTGGAAGACTGGACTACAGCCAAGGCCCTCAGGAAGAAAAGCAAGAAACTGGGAGAAGCAAGCAATCAACCGAGCGGCTTGAGGTTTCAAACATAGGTTTTCAGTTTCCAGGCAGCGGGTGACGATTATCAAGAAAATTACAAAGGTTCAGCAAAATTAACAAATGCACGTGCAGAGACACGAGTTTGTTACGTATTCCTATGTGTAGGCGACATAAAAACAAAAAAAATGTATAAATATATATATATATATATAAATAAATGAATAAATAAATAAAATAACAACTAATTTTCACTACATCAATAAATTGTTTTGGCTAAGTTTTTAATTTGTCTCTGGGTGGCTTGGGTCCGCCGGGCCTTGCTTTGTGGGTCTCGAGGACGCGTTTCGGCTGCATACAGCCATCTTCAGCTCGTTCTGGTGTCTTTGTCGCGGTATCCATCTTTTTATATGTGAAACTTTTATCGGAGGGGTAGGTCTGGTTAATTAGGTGTTAACGAGGGTCATTAAGTTTGGGTCTTTTCAGGATCGTGGGATTATCGTTGTCGGGTTCGTCGCTTTTTTTTTTTTTGACAAGGATTGGGTCGAGGACTGAAAATATTGTGTCGGAGTTGGTCATTATTTGTTCGTTGATAATATTTCCGTGGGTTTTTTTGTGTTTGTAGATCTCTAATTTCTCTAGTACGTCAAGTCTAAGTCCCTTCTTTTGTTTGTGTAGTAGCGTCATTGAGTTTGCCATGGTATCGGGTTCGTGTGTGTGATTCTGTAGGTGTGTTGCGTAGTTGGAGTCTGCTTTGTTATGTGTAAACGAACGTATGTGCTCCTTATATCTAGTTGTTAGTTTCCGTGTCGTTTTTCCTATGTAAACCATGTCGCAGTCCCTGCATGTTAGTTTGTATATGCCGCTGTTGTTGTATGTTGGTGTGCTGTTGGGCTTCGGTGTTAGTTTGTTTCCGATGTTGCTGTTGGTTTTGAACGCTGTATTTATTTTGTATTTTTTAAAGAAGCTTGCTAGCTGGTATGTCTCCTTGCCTACGTACGTCAATGTGGTCCATTTATGTGCTTCCTTCGGTTCGTCTGATGGTTGGCGTTTTTTCGTCTTTTGCTGTGCAATCAGTTTGTTTATATCACGTTTCCTGTATCCGTTATTGTCGGCTATCTTATATATGTTGTTCAATTCGTCGGTGTAGTCGCTGGAATTCATAGGGATGGAGTGTAGTCTCTGCACCATTGATCTGTATGCTGCTAGTTTGTGTTGGATGGGATGGTTAGATGAAGCGTGTATGGTGTGGTCTGTAGTAGTCGGTTTTCTGTAAATTTTGTGTTCCAAATGGGCTTCTCTGCGTATGATGGTTAGGTCCATGTAGTTGAGTTCTCTGTTTGACTCTTTCTCCATTGTGAACTTTATGTTGGGGTGGATGTTGTTCATGTATGTGAGGAGTTCGTCTTCCGCGTTCAAGTCGATGATGATAAAGCAGTCGTCCACATACCGTTTGTAGTATACGATCTTATATTTTTCTACTATTTTTGGTATGTGTACTTCCTCTATGCTTTGAAGGAAAACTTCGGACATTATAGATGATATTGGGTGTCCCATGCCCAGTCCGTCTTCTGCAATGTAGATGCTGTTGTCGAACTCAAAGTAGTAAACGACACGGAAACTAACAACTAGATATAAGGAGCACATACGTTCGTTTACACATAACAAAGCAGACTCCAACTACGCAACACACCTACAGAATCACACACACGAACCCGATACCATGGCAAACTCAATGACGCTACTACACAAACAAAAGAAGGGACTTAGACTTGACGTACTAGAGAAATTAGAGATCTACAAACACAAAAAAACCCACGGAAATATTATCAACGAACAAATAATGACCAACTCCGACACAATATTTTCAGTCCTCGACCCAATCCTTGTCAAAAAAAAAAAAAGCGACGAACCCGACAACGATAATCCCACGATCCTGAAAAGACCCAAACTTAATGACCCTCGTTAACACCTAATTAACCAGACCTACCCCTCCGATAAAAGTTTCACATATAAAAAGATGGATACCGCGACAAAGACACCAGAACGAGCTGAAGATGGCTGTATGCAGCCGAAACGCGTCCTCGAGACCCACAAAGCAAGGCCCGGCGGACCCAAGCCATCCAGAGTTAATTTTGGCCTGCGGCAACACCAAAACGAACTTTTTAATTTGTACTCATATTTTTAAGTTAAAAGAAAATCATACGAGATAGAAATCCATTATAAACTGATTGAAAATAATGTATAGAAATTGTGAATTTAATTATGGAGGTCCCGAAACCAAGCTGAAGTGGAGATTCGTGTTGGATGGAGCAGAAGTGGTCAGAATCAACGCAGCAGAAGCAAGTAAAGTCCCGAAATCAAGCAGAGGTGATCTGATACAGCGCAGCATAATTCATGTAAATAAAATATTTTATATTTACTTATTTATTTGATCATTTCTATTGATATATTTTGTCTAATACGAAAGAGTAAGCTCTTACTGTGTGTGTGTACGTGACATGGAAGGATCAGGGCTTAAATAATGTCCTAGAACTTCCACGCCCGCGCGGTGAGCTAGTCGGTTCAAAGTAACTTCCTTCGGCTGCCACTATGCGGCCTTTGTATTTTCAAATAACCCTGTCTGTTTAATATTGTTTCTTTTTTTTCGCTGCAGGTGCGACCTATCGGTTGCCCCATTATATCATTATATCATTATTAATTATTAATTATATAAATTTACTATTTTTTTGAAAATACATCGCAAATTGCTCAGAAAATGGTGTGCTTAATGTCGTGAATAGCAAATTGGTAGGTGAGGCAAACAGGAAAATAATTGCAAGCCGCGAAAATTTGAAGGACTCATAACCAAAGACCCATAAGGGAGGGCCCGCTCTTGTCTTCATGCCCTAAGATGCGAGAGAAAAGTTACATTACTATGAATAAGATAAGGCATGTGCTTATGGAACTATCAAATCTATAAAAATCCAATTCGGGTCATATACACCTGAATTCAAAAATGAGCTGAATTGAATACAATTATTTAAGCCTTCCTCACACAAGTCAGAGTTTCATTTTGGTCAGAGTTACCCCAGAAGAGAAACTATTTTGTCAGACTAAACTATTCACGGTCCTACAAATCCTGGAAAAATGTCAAGCGGTCAATACCGATGTCAATTGAATTTTCGTGGATTATAAAGAAGTTTGCGACTGTATCCCAGTAAAATTTTCGTGGATTATAAAGAAGTTTGCGACTGTATCCCAGTAAAATTAAGTCGGTCTAACCGGAATGACATTAACGTCGAAAACTTCACAGGTCCAAACAAACAACCAGCTGACAGATGATCACTAAGGATGTAGTCAGGCTCAATACACAGTGCAGCAACATCCAAGCACCTGATGAAATTTACTGAATTTAGGGCGTGAAAGATGAGCTCGATGCTGAGCAAACACCAGGATGTACTCAAGAGTCGTTCACGGACACAGGAGTACTTTATAGTGGGTGGGTATCCCACGTAACCTGTCTAGGAATAAAAGCCTCAGATCATACTGATCGCTAAGCCCCATAGGAGGAAGAACTTGTCGGTCTTGGTTTTGTATGCGATGAGACATAGAACAGTTTAGGTCGCGGACTCTCATTTCTGTTTATGGTTTTGTACAAGTCACTTCAGGCATCTCATACTATGTGGAAAAGGCTGGCTTGATTCCTGTTGATTGGAGTGATTTGAAGAAATATTAAATATGTTCTTTATGGACGTTATTGCCGATTGATTTCAGGAAAGCTATTAGCCTTACTCAAACTAAGAGAAACCCCTCAATAGGTAGTAATCCCACATATCCTTTGATGACAGATATTCGATTTATTTCTCATCTCTTTTACCGCAAACTAATCAGGTGTGATTCTAGTATTAGTATTAGATTCTTTGTATGGGCATGTGTAAATGGACGGGTATTTGTGATAGTAGATATTGAAAATAATTTATGACGATGGTGATAATGATGGGTTCAGGAGGGACTTTGACGGCTTCTATCGCTATGGTGGGTTTGGTTGGTTATAAATTTATTTTTATTAAAAGATTTGTTATGTTTAAATTTATGTTATATAATTTTATATAATTATAAAGGGTATATGATCCCATTCAATAACCTATTAAATAAATCATATGGTAAAGATAAAACAATTTAATCGAAGTAAGTTAAGACGTAGAAGAAGTTAAGTCAATTTCGAAGTAACGTTGGTATAGCTACGCTATCAAAACGATTATTTTAACGTGATCAATGAAAAAATAAGAGTTTGAAGGGATGTTTAATCAATTGGTTATGCATAGCAAAAGCAAGTATTCCCTTCCAGGTTAGAAAATACTATCAAAACTGTTTGTAAAACTCTTTTATAAATACCCCTTAAGACATTTTCACATAGGATGGCAACTGGAGCCTTGCTAAATTTACTACTCTCTGTATTACAAATAAGATGGGCTGCTGGGAAGAGCTGCCGAAGATTTAAGCAAAACTCAAAGCATTTATTATGATAGCACTTTTCTAAACATGTGTGATAGCACACATTCTAAGCCTCAAGAACTTGTGGCAGAGCAACAATATCTGATGCTCAGAATATCCGATTTTTTTAAGAGCTGAATTATGGGGTAAACATCAACTTAGGATATCAAACATGATAGACGGACGAAACCGAAGTGTCTACAGTACGGAAACCAAATAAAACTGAAGTTATTTGTATTTCTAAAATGAACGCCCAGGGAATGACCTATGGGAAAAAACGGAGCACTAATGATACAACAACAAAAACAAGATTTACAAGATTTCACAGAAAAAAATCAAATAGCAAATAGCTGAGGCAATGATTATCCATGGACTATCAATAAAACATTCATTTGCCTTATGCAGCATATTAAAAATCATTTAAAACTGCTTCACGTCTATCACTATTTCGTTCATTTTGGATATAACCACGCCTCCTTCGGGCTACGTCTCCTTTTTCTTCGCCCTAGGGCGCCGTCAGCCTAGTGAAATTTCCCCCAGCGTGAGGGGGCAGGATAGAGGAGCGCTGCTGGAAAGGAGATCCCCCCGAACCCCGCGCAATTCCAAGGCAATCTATGACACCTTTTTTCGCTGTAAGTATTGCCCGAGAATAATGTGCCACACATGTCCATTTGTCAAAAGTTTGCAGCATTTCTCAGACCTGATTGTCTGGAGAAACCTCTCCCATTACCTCCCACAAGTTTAGCCGCATCCTGTTCCACTTTCTACAGTTGAAGAAGATGTAAAATGCGTCATCTCTCTCCCCTGGGCAGAAAATGCAGTCTGGGGACCGTGACTTACCAATCTTGTGCAGGTAACTAATAGTATGGACTGAATGGTAATAATCAGTCTCACCGTGTCTTCAATTGAGCCACGATTCCACGTCCCCTATAAGGCGGGCAGTTCAACGGCCATTATGGTCGCCTTCCCAGGATTGTTGCCACTCAATTATTGTAAGCTGCCTCTTCTCTCGGCTGACAGCATATCTAGAACTATCACCTTTTCTGTCGTGAATTCTCCGTCGCTCTCTAGTAAGGAGGGCGATGGGTATCACTCGTGCGATTACCTACACCGCCGACTTAGAGACAGTGCGGAATTCAACACTGACTGTACAGCACTCATAAGGAATCATCGTTTGCTTGGTGTGGGCCCGCCAATGTTGCACATGAGTCGACTCAGAGCCGAAACGCCTATCGCGGCCTTTTCCGCCGTTGGCCTGATTTGTTCCGAAAAGGTCATTGTTGAATCGATCAGTAGTCCCAAATACTTTATCGCAGGTTTTGACTCGAAAGTCACATCTCTTATCTGCATAGGAATTACCGTGGGAATTCTTTTCTTTGTGATAATAGCCACCATGGTTTTCTCCAGTGCCAGTGTGACCCGCGGGTGGTAATCCAATCACTCACTCGACGCATTAGCATTCCCAGTCTACGCTTTGCATGTTCGACTGTGCGTCCGGCGACCAGTGCTGCTACATCATCCGCAAAACCGATCAAGCGCGTCTCATCTGGCAGCTCAATCCACAATAGCCCGTCATATGAGGCGTTTCACAAGTCTGGTTCCAGTATGGAGCCTTGCGCTACACCAGACGCTGTCTCCATAAATCGCCGCCCATCATATTATACGGCTTATGATAAATGTTAGTATATCAGTATGAATACCAAGAATTTATTTAAAAAAAATAGTAGCTAGCTGCTTAACGCTTGATGAAAATGCTCATGATACAGCTATAATGCTTTATATAAAATAAATTTTGAGCTTAATTGGGGACGGTCTTTGTTTTCCAGTTGAGGTAACCAATATCCCTTCATAAACAATGTTAAAACAATTTTAGCCAGAACTTATTCACTCGCTCCCAAAACCAATTTCGAAATAGGTATACACAGCAAATATCTACAAAAAAGGGAGATCTAGATAGAGATGCATACAGAGACAGAGAGAAAGAAGAGATTAGAGAGCGAAATAGAACGTATAATAAGAAAACGGTCTAGAACACATCTGGTAAGAAAATTGTGACCGACAGCGATGGTCCCAAAACCGATGAGAGAAAGGGTCACGGGAACCTTCCTTCGAGGTGGCCCACAAATCAGCATGATCATATCATTGTTTTCTAGTCCAAAGTATTCACATAAAAAGGAAGCGGTCACTTGAGCAGTAATAAATGTCCTTGATGGATGGATTCAAATATTCGCGGAGTTCTCGGGTTCACTCTAATTCCAACTTATTGCATCAGTCTTTGACTACACTGACAAATTTTAGTATATTTTGTCATCGACATTTTCGAACCTATGAACGTAAAATAAACGCCATTATTCCAGTGTATTATAAAAACAATGCAAATAAACTTTATGTGGCCACACTTTACACTTTTATTTGAAAAAAAAATGAAATTTAATAGAAATAATAATTAATTTTTATTTCAATCAAAATAAAGCAAAGGTCAAAACAGGGTCAATTAACGAAGAACCGATACCTACTAAGGTTTTCGCAGGTATTGTTGAGGGACGAGAACCAGTGAAAAATGCAGAAGTACTAGCGATGGTTGGGGTTAGTGAATGCAAAGGCAAATTGTGGTTTGACTCGATTGACGAAGAAATCAAGTTGTTACTCGGATTTTTCAATTAGAGGACGTTTTAGATGGTTTACGACTATGACAAGCATTACATACGAGATATCTTACGGGCTGGCCGGAGTTAGGCGTTTTAGGCGTTTGACTCACGAAACCGACAATATACATGTCAGGGGACTATTAATTGAGCGTGTTCCTATCATTTTTCGTATTTATGTCACTAGCAATGGCGTTGCTTGGTTTTTCCACAAATATTTCAAAGGTCCCAAATGCAAAAATTGCTTAAAAATTATTTACACTCGTATGCATCAAATTCTGTTTGAATTCCTGGCAAAAGAATGTATTCCCCATGTTAGGATGTTCATCTAAGACGTTTATAAATCCATAAGAATCATACTGTTTGGCCCTGGCATCTAGCACGTCAAGTCATCATTATCATCATCACATTCAGCTTGTTCAGACATATTTCTATGTTATGGTGCAGCCTCCCTTACATATTGACTCCTCATTCCTGTCCAAGTTTTCCTGTTTTCAGCTATTCTCATCCAAGATGTGCCAGCTATTTTCTTTATATCATAGTCCGATCGAATCTTTGGGTGTCCTCTTGGGTACCACTGCGTTATTTTTGAGGTCCATCTGCCGCCCGTCGTTCTCACTTAGTGACCGGCCCATTGCCATTTCAAAGATTTCGCTCTATTTACCACGTGTAATGCCCAGCGCGCATCTCTTCATGGCTCTTTGGACAACCTGGAGTTTCCTCATGATTCTTATTGTTAGCGGCTATATTTCACTACCGTGAACGCAGGACTAGTGGGAAACATTGGCCGAAAGTTTTCTTTTTCGAGTACATTTTCATTTTAGGCTTGAATGTAATCGAGTTCTTCTCGAAAGCACTCCATGCCATGATTGTCTAGTCGATTGATTTCTGGTAGTAGTGAACCGGATTGGTATACCAAGGTATACATATTCTTCGACTATAGTGTGGTATTGTTCACTTTCGTATTTCGTTCAGTGGTTATATTTTCGTTGAACCTGATCTTGATTTTCAAGCCTACTTTTCCGCTAGCCGCGTTGAGTACACTCAACTGTTCTTGTAATTTCTTTTGGCTGTTGGCTATCAGGTATGTGTCATCTTCGAATTTTAATTGGTGAAGGTGCTCACCATCGATGTTCAATCCTTTATTCTCCCAATGTAAAGGTCGGAAGATGCCTTTTAATGTGCCATCAAAGAGCCTTGGCGATATGGTGTCTCCCTGTCTTACCCCTTTTTGTATGGGAAACTCTGGGGTGTCTTCTAGTCCCTTGACCTTTGCTCTGGCATTGCACGTCAAGTATGCTGTTCGCTCATTCTCTTTGCTTACACTTGAGAGATTTTTGTACCTCATTGACGATTCATTCACATTTTTCACATCATTTTTATTTACCATTTGGATCCCAATTAAATAGCGGATTAAATTAAGAATTAAATAAAGATATTTCGAATTCGGCGTGGTACTATCAAATTATGAAGAAAATAATACACCACGTCCTTGGTATTAACAATCTTAGAAAAAATCTTATAAATGTATCCTTTATTGTATAAATTGATAACTTTCATAGATTAACAATGTCATGGCTTAAATAGGGCGGATATGATATGGTACTGCGCGTTCTAAAATTAAGGAAAATCTTGTATTGCCTAATACGGTCAGTTGATTGTCCAAAATTGGTAGTCTCCTGGTGGATCATAAATACTTCATTTGTTTTTTTTATTTTTATTTATCGTTTTCATAATCATTTATTCAATTACGTGAGTTTATAAAATGAATTCGAATCTCACTAAGGGAATTTTTCTGGTGCCCCAAGAATGGCAGTCAAGTTTATGACCATGCTTCAGCTACTTAAATGCAAACCAATGCAAAATCAAATGCAAATTTCTCATGAAGTTAAGATTTATATACGTTAACCCACAAATTTCGTATTAATTCTTGAATCAGTTTTTTATTTTTTGTTTTCTTAATATTCCTTTTCGGGATATCACGTTCAAAGCGATGCCGAATTGAATGGAAAATTGAAAAGTAATCGAAATAACTAAAATAAAAAATTTCGTAAATCGTTTTAGAATTTGCATCAATACCTTCCATAAATGTGCCCGAAAACTTTTTGCGACGACTTCGCATCGTTTGTTTAGATCCTTTTCGTATTCATTGAATTGTAAGAAGCAGTGCTCAAAGAATAACTAACCCCTTTAGAGATGCTCTCTTTTTCTTTTCGTTTTTCTTATAGTTGCTCTTGTTCTAGGTCCTCGTTATATTCTGACTATAGCTTTAAAGTCTTACCATAAGATGATATGACATCCCTCTGAAGCCGTATTATAGTCAGTTGAACTGGGTTTTCTTTTCAGCTGTAGTTTCAAGTACAAGGCGCCATGTATTGAAAAATGTACAGGAATTTCGTTCGTCTTGTCAAGTGTTCGTCTTGTCAATGAAATTGTTTGAAAATTTTCAGGGATGGGTATACGAAAGATTTTGGCAAAAAAATATTCTTGAAAAGATTATGCAGTCATGGGACTTGTCCTAACCGCTCAGCTTTCGTTAGATTCAAATTGAATCTTAAAGTGCTGGTTCCGAAGAGATTCATATCCATCACCACTTGTAAATTTCTTAACATTAAGGGTTCATCCAAACTAATTGGCTAGACGCAGGACTCTCGAAAATATTACGGATATTTTCAATTTAAAATATTACGGATTAGTCTGACTGCGATATACATATGGCTTACATTCGCTCGCATTTTCTCAACCATTTCATTCGCTTAACTTTCAAGCAATTCACTTTTTCCAAAAACTTTGATTTCTTTTCAAAAAAAGAGCTATATTTCCTTTCTATTCAGAAAAATGAAGAATATCCCAATGAATTTGAGCGTAGAATAGGTCTCAGTTATATTTTGAATAAACTCAATATTCGATCGTTTTCGTCACCAGTCGACCTTAGGTTTGTTGCTTTTACTTTTTGAAATATAAAACGAATAGAGACTTGCGTTCAAATAATATTTAAAATAACGATTTGATAAAATGGTCACTTTATTTCTTTGATTCAAGTATTAAAAATTGAATCTTGAAATAAATTTCAACTCAGCACTATGACTTAAAGTGGTCGTAAATGATTCAGAATACTATAAGGCTTGGGAAAACCAATCCGTAAATTATGATACCGGTTTTTATCACATTAAACAAGACATTTGGTCTGGATCGCCCTCAATATTCTTCAATTCTCCTTCTATATAATAAGAGGTTTGTTCAGATATTTTTCAAAATCGCCAAATCAGGCGTCAATTTGAACACTTACTCTTTCACGCTCTTATGAAAAAAGCCATTATTCCAAGATTTCAACTTTGTTTTCGCGTAATACATATACATAAATAAACTTTCTTGCTTTTGACGCGGTCACTGATGCCTAGGGAAGACGACGCAATTTGATCCAGTCCGTGGACCTAGTGATGTCAAAATCAGAAGAATTTTCTTATATCTCTTGAATGTTGACGGTTTTATGATGTCAAGAACTAGTTCAAATGGTATCTATCCAAGGTGTAAATCGACTAAACTGAACCAATTGTTCACTTTTATTCTGTTGCTTCCCTTTATTGACTCAGTGCGGCACAACACAAGCTGCTTTATTTTGGAAATTTTTTCGTCTTTTTTTCTTTATTGTTTTTCCGAAACATTTCCTCCATGTACAAATACCCGCATTCAAGATATTATGATCATATGAATAAGAAACATTTATGGTACGAACAGAAAAAATACTGTGGATGCAATTAATACCAAATTCAGAGCTCTCACTTTAAGTATTAGCTTAGTCCTGAAAATTTTTAGAAACAATAAAGAACTTATTAAATAAATAAAAAGATGTTATGAGGCTTGAGTAATTAAGTGTGAACCATTATATTTCTGCTGTATTTCCTCGATTTATTGGGTATATGCATCCTGAAAGCTCTTTTTCAGCTCTTCAAAAATAAAAAAATTACTTAAAACTCGCTGATGACCAAAATTTTTGTATTCACCATTCAGAAGGAAGTTTACTGACTCTATAATTTTGTGATAAAAAATTGCTCCCAAGTAGACTTTGTCCTACAAACGATACCAAGAGGTATGGCAGAATCACTCATTACTTGAAGGTTTCTTATCAAAGTGCTTTTTTTGGTTTAATTACAGAGGATGGGTAAACGATCCTCCAGATGAACCGATTTCTCCCAATATATTTACCACTTTTATGCTTTGCCACTGTGGACAAGGACATTAAAAGAAATTTCGACACCAGGAGCTGGAGGATGAAAAGGCAAATTGACAGGTAGCTTAGTATTTGCAAAACCACCAGCCTAAGGAGTATCTTTATTTTCACTACCAAAAACGTTTGATTCTGAAATATAATCAGTTAATATTAAACTAGCATAAATGTCTTTTCCATCACTTGCTGTAACAATGTCGCTCACCCAACTAAACGAGGATTATTGATCGTTAAAGAAAAATTTTGGAAGTCTTTCTCACTGAAGAAGAAATACCTCGATGATTAAGAATTAAAACAAAAAACACAAAATCCAAACAAAAATTAATTGCTACAAGCAAGGAAGTCTTCAACGCAACCCGCCTGTGTAGTCATAGATTTATAAGATCTGTATAGCCTGTATCCCTAAGTATCCTTCGCGGACTGCTGATAGTCGAGTAATTGAAAGGTACTGGTACTGTTACAGACTTCGTTTGAAATGTCGAAGACTCGTGGAGCTCGGGGAATTCACTGATTTACAGACACCCTATGTCCGAGATAACGTACTGGAGCTGAATACATGATAAAAATGAGAGTATATTTTTCAGGGAAAATTTAAAATCGTTCGATTTATCCCATAAAATGGAATACATGCACAGACCCTTCAGGTAATGTGGAATTCAATACATTCGGTTGTTCTTTACATAAAATTTGACGCATTTTAAAAGTATTGGGGTTATAATCACCACACGTGATGATCTGCTTGGGTTTCAACAGTATAATTTAAAAGAAGTAAAAAATGTAGTTTGAAGGGTGTCATTAAGGATTTCATTTCTTGGGAAAATTTGACATACCCATTGCATGAATTCAATTAAATCTGGAAGTTTTCTTTATAAAACACCATGTAACGTATCACTCTCCAGATCTGCTAGAACCTCGTTCAAAAGGATATTGGGCAGAGTTCGTTAGAATGTGCCTTACAAAGTATTATATTGGACAGAGTTCGTTAGAATGTGCCTTACAAAGTATTATATGGTAAACTTTATTATTGATATTGCGAGAAAAGAAACTAGTTCTATCACTGCAAGCGGTGTGAAAAGCAACAATATCAATGCATGATGCGAGGTCACCTACGAACGATTGATGTTTTACTATTTTATATACATAGAATTCGTAACACAAAACAGCCTTGAGTTTTGTTGAAATTTTGATAATATTTCCTGTGCATTGCTACAAGAATTCTAGGGAATTTAAACCTTAACACCGAAATTCAAAGGTACAACTTAGCACACAAACTCCAAGAGGAACATCAAAGATATAGGCCATACAAACTTTAAACTTAAGAACACATTTTATTGTAAGTAACATTTACGTTAATTCATAAGGAGTTTAAAAGTGGACAACTTACTGAACCAACTCAACTTACTGGACTCTTTCACCTCTCAGGCAGACTTCACCATGCCTCACAGTTGTCAAGGATATTCTAAAAGACATCCGATGGAGTACTTTCGCGGATTACGGTAGAGATATGACAATATACTGAGAATTATTGAGCGAAAGTAAAATGGAGATATAAGTTCTCCTCGAAGTACTAGTGGATGACATATCTCAAAATCCTGAGGGACAAAAACCCCAGCTCTCTTAAGTCACAACAGTTTCGTGATGAGTGGAAGAAGATAAACCATAGGCCATCCCGCACCATGCATACTGGCCAGAAAACGCAGATGCACGGCACCTTGACCTGATAATATTACCTACGAAATGAGGGAATCTCTATTGTACCTGGATCTACCTAAAGTCATCAATAATATGGCACCCAAACTACAGATCCCCGTAGCAGGCAGACACATCAGGATTGAGCACGTTCCCAAACACTTTAGACTCATCTCCCCTCCAAGCGTTCCTATAAAAATAATTATGAAACTATAACAGACTAGAATCCCATTTTTAGCATCCCATTGCCTCTAAGAACATATCAACCATCACCTGACTTAAGAGACATTTCAGAAAGTGGCAAGCAGAACCGTGAAACCCTTCAAAGTGGGTATCACAATTGATATCACTAGTGACTACGGAAAGCAGATGTCAATCACCTGAGGAGCTCTTTACATTTTTTACAGGAATCAATATAGCCGCAGATCCAGACAAACCTCGAAAAGAGATTGCAAATGGCATCTTCCAATGCGATGCGCTTAGCTCCTTCCTCTTTTACAACTATTCCACAAAATCACATGACATTGTTGGCGCAAACTCCAGTATCCTTCAATTTGCATACGCCTTTTTGATTATAGTAAAAGACACCCATCGGATGGACACTCTTAATATGCTACACCACAAAGATGATCAATTCGCTCAAATTGATAAAGACCAGAAGCTACCTATAAACCCTAATGAGATACAAACCATAAACTGCTTCACCAGTACAAGTTCCAATCAAAGGTTATATCTGAATACCCCTATAAACTGAGGCCATAGCATCAAATGTCTAGGTAGCGCATCGGCGAACTGGATCAGAATACAAACTGGTTCCTTCAAAGAACTGGAGGCAATTTCAATGTCTTTACAGATTCCAACAATGATATTCAAATATGACAATAATATCAAATTTCTAAGTAAACCCATTGAATTGTTAAGGCCTACACGGGTGCATTACCTACTATAAATCTCTCATCGGGTCAAAGCTAGAATGGAGCATCGCCACATTTGCATATGTTCCAGGATACTTTTTTGAAAACAAAACAAGATTAAGGCTTACATATTGAAACAGTGTCTTGGGCTACTTGCAAACGCTCGGAATTTACGCTTTTGTAATAGCTGCTGAGTCTGCAATCAGATTTAATGCAAAACACCTGACTACGAAGGATAACAATAACAACAGCCTCGAGGTGACCAGTGAAGAGTGGGAAAATAATCTCAAGATTTTTTCCAAATAATTGTTAAAATTGCAGTACGGCTTATCTGGGAAAGGTTCCATATAAAGCAGTCGTGAGCCACACGACCTTAAAATTGCCTTTTCATCCAGACTTATTGGTGAATACCACGACAGCCAAGACTGAAGATATAAATAAAAACTTCCTGACCAGCACTCGTAGCGGATGCTGTCAAGATTTAGTGTGGTGACTTGAATCAGCTATTTAAACCTGATCCTGATAAGCTTCCACGTCTTTGGCCTTCATATCACGGTCAGAAATCTATGTGAAAACTGTATGCCATTTTCTCAACCTTAGAAAAGAGTCTCCCGGATGACTGATTCCATTGATTTCAATATGGCCCTCAAGAATCTCGACGAAAATATGGTCAGAAGGTGGGTTGTACATGACAAATAAATGCAAAATTCTCCTGATTTAACCTACATCAGCCATTGAAAACACCGGCTTGTTGGCATCCAGGTAGTCGAGAAAATCGACAGCATGACAAAGGACGTCACAGTGAGGAGTGACTGTCTAGACATGTAGAATGGATGAAGTTTTATATATATGACGAAATTATAAGTTACTAGTAGAGGATAATTCAAAAGGGGGCATGAAACAACAAACCATGTTTTTGGAAGGAAGTACCTTATCCCGAAAACGATAATAGAGCTTGGCTTCATAACAGAAAAGTCCTCTCAAATGTATCAAGATCATTCTTATATTGTTAACTATTAGATCCCGTAGCAAATCGCGCCTCTTCCCCATCAAGATGGCTAGAGAAATGCAAGTTCTGTAGCATCACGGATACCATGGATCCCTAGATATACCAACGATCCATATACAAAAGTAGCAGAATTACCTGAAAAAATTTTCCACAAACACAGGAACCCGAGCAAATGACTTCTAAAAAAACACAATAAATTTTTGGTAAATTCAGGTGTCTTTATTGAAGTGTGGAAGATTGTCATTTAGATTCTTCACCTTACCCAACATACACCACGTTTTCCCCAAGACTGAATAAATTCAACATGGCATAAGCTAACAGTGACAGGAGAACAATCTTTACAATTAGAATCAGGCGAGATCGTTTAACGCTGCCCATCGTCACAGTGATAGTGTCAATATCCCAGGCCCCAGGAGCAACTTCCAAAATATGGAAAACAAAATAATAAAGGGCTTAGATGCATTTATGGGCGTAAATGCAAATGCACGTCATGTGCATGTGGCTGTCTGATTTTTCACGAATTAATTGTTTTGATTGCTTTCTTTCATATGAGAAGAAACTGTGGCTGAACGACCTCAAAGTCTACAAATCAACGGGAATACTATTTGATTTGAAACAATGTGGTGTGATTAAGAACACTGCTTTGAAAACGACAACTTCAATGTTGAGGACCGTCCGCGTGGTGAAAGGCCGAAATGTTTGAAGATACTAAATTGGAGACATTGCTGAATGAGGATTCGTGTCAAATGCAAGACGAGTTTGCTTTAGCATTGATAGTTACGAGCGAAGCCATTTGCAGGATATTGCATACGTGGAAAGCAAAGAGGTTGGGTTTCTTTTGATTTTCTTCACCTTTTAAAAGAGTTCCTTATTGCATTATGATGGGTGTCGAAAAATGGATTCATTACAGCGACTCTAAGAAAGAAAAATTATGAGGGCTACTCATTCAGGAATCAAATGGGCCGAATTTCGAGAGCCGCTTCGAAGAATATGCTGTGTATTTGGTAAGAAAAAGTCGGTATTATTGATTATGAGCTGTTGAAATTGAGTGTTGTAATAAACGTTGAATAGTATTGACTTCAACTGATGCCGATGAGCTTATCACCGAGTAGAAATGGCCGAAATATAAGCAGATATACGTAAAAAGTACGCTGCGGCATTAAATCTATCGGCCTCTCGTTGCTAACCCCGTTGGAACCTATCTGGATACGTTCATATGAGAGGTCATACCCCGCCGGTAATATTCCCTAGGTATTGCGCCGTCCGATTATTACTTGTTTCATTGAATGTCACTTGGTCTTTCTGATCATTCGTACCGTCCATATAAAGAATTGAAGAAAGAATTGACAGAATTGTTTCAATCCTGGATGGCTTCAAAGGATGAACATTTTGAGCCGTCATGGTACTCGAGCTCCGAGCAAATCACAGGAAACAGTTGAACTTAGCATCGGAAATGTTTTGAGTGATAAGTTTGTTACCATTTTTACAATAAATTAGTGTTTTCATTAAAGAAACATAGTTACGAACATAAACGTTGCTTCAAATATTGTAAGACAATCCCTGGTTTTCCAAAGGAATTAATTTTCTGGAAGAAGACTATTTGTTGACTCACAGTGGCAAATGTCCTTGAAACTCCAATTGAGGAGAATTTCACGATTCGTAGACAAATGATTTTGATAAGAGAACAATCAAGGATGCAGTGAACCATATAAGAGTTATGAAACAACTTAACTATCGAACCGTCCTAGTCATACGTTTATCCCTTAGGATCGCGAACGGTAAAGAAGGGCTGTCCTTAACTGTGACTATAGTATATAGAGACTTGGAGTTAATACAAGAACGTGTACTACGTGCCGTACTTATGCCGCAACAACTACCCAAGCATTACTATTGTAAATGAACAACAAGCATGTAAAGCAAACTGGAAAAGGTTGATATATCCTAGCAGCAATGGTGTTTTTAAAAATGCTATTAGAGAAAAGATTCGTCACAATCGAAAACACTTGATGGATCTACAGATACTGTTTGACAATGGGTTCAAAATTTAAAAAAACTCTGTCCGGCAAGATAATACAATCACACATTGACGGAGTTGATTCTGAAGATTAATTATGTTATGTTTCTGTAGAATTTATACTAGGAGAAGAAAATTGGCGCAATTTCCGGTAGGACCCAATATGACATGGCCCATATTATTGACGGCGTGATTGCCACGAACTGTTTGGAAGCGCGATACTGAACACGAAAATAGCCATACGACCTATAGTTACGATTTGTTTTTTTCTTTTCAAAACAAGGAAAGCGAAAGCCAAGGACGACCGTCAGGGCAAAATTTGCATGGATGAAGATCCAGCAGAATCAGCAGCATAGAAAACTACTTCAGTAACAAGGCCTGATCAGGAAATCGGTTTCAAAAAATCAAAAAATTCAGTCCTTTCTTGTTAAGGATCCAAAATCAGGAGGGATTCAGATTGGTTAAAAATAGATCCGCTGTCAACTTCAACCAAATTTTCCCATAGTTTGGAAAACAAATACAAGTTCATCAAAAGTCAAGATCATCATTTTCTGCTAAATGATAGGAACTTTTTTTTGAACTTGCACTCTGAGGTTTATTGATAAATTATTGTATTCTAACCATCATTTATGAGCGTTGTCTTTACTAAAGGACATGCTGTTAGTGTGTGTTAAAGTATCAAAACAAAAACTGTGCTGAGGCAATTACATTTAATTTACGAAAATTGGATATTATTTGAAAAATATTAAAAGGAGCTTTGACACGCTACCAGATATGAAATTGAAGGATATTTATGTCAGTACATCACGTTTTCAAACAAACATTTTTGTGAAGAAACTGCAGAAATGCTTTTAAACCACACCATATTTTGCGTTCAGTCCTTTAAATACTTTATTCTGCACATTTATTCTTAGTTAATTATTCTTAGTTAATACTTTATTCTGATATAAGATTTAAAAAATGTTGTTTGACTTTGAGCTAAAATTCGCGAAATTAATTTGTGTTTCCTTCGGATCAATCGATATCCTGAAAAAAAGGGATCAGCCCTAATCTATGAATTTCTGTTCAATACCATCTAAACTCTTAAGAACGAAAATGCACTTTTCTCCACAGTTCTATAGATTTCCCGAAAAGTATTGAAAATTTTCATGTTACATTTTCGAAACACTTGACGAGAATTCGCCCCAAAGGAATAGTTTGTTCTAGCAAGTCGAGGCATCTCCTTTTTATTTGTCGTACTTGCCTTCCAGCAGAACCTCTGTGCTTGATTTTCACAGGAAAAGGTAGTTTCCTATGCTCTCACATTCATTCATCTATGTATTAGATGTAAATTTTTTACGATATCCTTTCTCTCTGCAACTCAAAAGATACACTCATTGAATGTACTCATGTGAATTGCATGATGACGGTCGCATTAAACTCAAAACAGATCGTTTGAAACCAAATTGAGCGGAAACGTTGTGCAGACAGCAAAACGACTGTGTTGGCTTGAAAGCTTTTGAAACTGTGAACGTTTCCATTCAAACAAACAGGGACATCGGTAGATGTATGTATTGAATTGAAACTGGCGCTCGTTTAAAAATAAAATTCAATCGTTATTATGCCACTATGACATCAGGTGTGAAGACAACGTTGCCATTTACTTGCAACATATCCTAGATAGATCGAGAATATTCATTTACCAGTTTTATTTGTGAAAATCCCGTTCAGCTTGAGCAACTTTTCATGCTTTTCTCGTCACATCCTTACGTTTTCATTTCATTCATTCATTTAACGGCGTACAAGACTTTTCTTCCATGGAAAGTATTCAATTTCATATTGAACGAGTAAGGATCCCATTCAACTGATTTCATTAGTTCACACCTATAAACTTTTATTTTATTTAATACAGTTAAACGAACAACCCATCTTCCTAGAATCCATTTAAGATTCGAATTTTCTAGGCCTGACATATAATGTGAAGTTTTATTGTCCCTTTTAACGTTCTCTGTGGTAATTTTTATCATGGATGTTGCAAAAGATTAAGCGGAAAGTGAAGAAGTCATGAATCATTGTCATTCTAAGAAATAGCTCTGAAATATTTAATGGAATGAAATTTACATTCACAGCTAAACTACTAACAAGCGCTTACACTTCGAACTTATTCCCTTCTTAATGGTATTTCACCGGATTTTTCCAGGCGTAATCATATTTGTGAGCAAAACCTGTTGGAGATAAAACATAAAGGGGAAGAGTGTTAACATTCTCTTAAATTTTGTTTTCTCTTATGGTACAGAACTGGTGTCAGTCCTACTGTGTTCTCCCATAATTTCTTAGGCTTCTCGATTTGAGGCCTCTCTTTAGATTTGAAATCCGCCATCTCCTCTCAGATGCGAATAGAAAACCTTTTAAAAAGATTATATGAAGATTTACAACATAGTTTATATTAGTTTTAGACCTTTTGACCTTTTATGAAGCAAGCAAGGTTTCTCTTATTAACTTAAGGATATTTAGGAGGGGCACGAGGAGATTTATTAAAACTTATTAAATTTAGTTATTCACATAATACTGATATTCATGTCTGTTTCTTTGACCATCTTTGTACACGTTCCTCATAAAAGTTTGATTACAAATATCCATAAAATACAATAATTTAGAGGTTTCTTATCAATATTTGATCTTATGTAACTAAGGCACGTATCGCAAGTCAAGTCTCAAAAGATAAAGGATAAAAAGAAATACAAAGCAATTTTTAGTGAAGTCAGCTACCAGGAAGTGAAACTTCTTGTTGGGATCGTGCGTTTCACAAGACATTTTTTCATGCCTTACTAGTTAGGTTGGAGGATGATAATTGAGTTTGAATTCATTGAAAGGACATTGCTCGTTGAGAAATTGACAGACTTCGTTAGGTACGAATGTGCGAATAGTCCCAAAATGGTGACATCTAGCAGACAGCTCATATAAATAATAAGTGAAAACTCAAATTTTTGAACTTTGTCTTCCAAAAAATTGTTTAAAAAATCAACCATTGGCCAAATTTGGAGTGAATATACCAATCTTTTAAAAGCTGAGTTAGTGTACTGAAAAATTTGTCTGCTTTAGAAACGTTCGTCAGATTCGAAAACGATGATTGAATGTAGTTTGATTTATTTTTTCCCTGGCCTTTTTTTCCAACCTATTCTGCCGCCGTTGGCGCCGGTCACGATGAAATCCCAATAGAAAATCCGTGTTTTCACAATAAGGGGAAAACAATCTTGTCCATGGTGGTCAGAAATATTCCAGCGTAGGACAAATTTCCTCAGGTACTGATGATCATCTTTCACGGTTGCCTTGACATTGTCTTTAGGACGTTCAAAACATGGCTGCAAGAAAGTGTGTTCCCAAATGGGTATTTTTGTGCGAACACTGAAGAGAAAATAAAGTGTTAAATCACCATCTGCATACCGTTAGTGTGTAGGCTAGATACGGCTCGAAAAACTCATCAAGTAAAGACTCACTGGCACGGTCTGTACTGCAGAGGATCTTTATCCCCAGAAAATCTCTTTTAGAGCAGCCTGCTTCACTATAAATGCGATTGGAAATTTAGTGCCCACGGTCCAGCGTACCAAGACATAAATGTTCTAAATATTGGGTTGTTCTGTTGGTTACTCTGGGGGTCAAAAATGTATCTGACTGTGTTAAATGAGCGAAGTCCGTTAAAGTGTTTGAAAATTTATTTTAATATGCTACGTGAAGGACTTCTACCAACGGCATGTAAGAAGGTTGCCGTAGGAGGGTAGTCACACCAGGTGTTTCGTAAGGCTCCGTCCTTGGTCCGGGGTTTTGGAATGAATTCTTTGGAAGAAAAAATTGTGACTTGTCCTGTCTGATGGATCATGTTTGAGCTACTATTTGTACGAGCATACGGAGATCGTCACGAAGACACCCAGTCAAACATGCTCTACTATGACTAAGTACACTAAATTGGCGAGTGACTGACTGGATGACTGCTCGCAGGTTCAGGTTAGCACTGCAAAAATCAAATACACAAAATGAGACCTATGAATATTGAGGAAATACTTGTCCAATCAAAACCAACATTATAACACTTAAGTCACAGGTCACAAATAGCTCACGAAGAAGATGGCCAACAATAGATTGTGCAATGGGTTTTGCTTTACGGGATGAACATAGGTAATCGCCGGTTGATGATGACTAATGTTCACCTTACTAAAGAGCGCGGGAGAAGTCACCGGCACAGAACGGAAGTTAATAGAGAAGAAGGAACAGAGACGCCTCTCTCTCTCGGCGATTTAATAAACTTAATAGCAAGGTGTAGACTGCTCGTCTGATCTCCCCGAACTGAGGCCGTGGCTCAATTGAGTGAAGATGTTGAGGTTGGTTTCTACTTGACTCAGCTCTTGAGCGCGCATGGGATTTTACGGTCTTATTTGTACAAGATTGTTAACTCAAGGACCTCTAACTGCAAGCTTTGCATGGTGCATGATGCAGGTCACATACTTCTTGCGTGCGAATAATGATGCAAATTGAGTGGTGACCTCTCCATTGGAAATGTCGTGCTCTTCCTGGGAATTGTTGGCCACATTGTTGCCCACAACGGTTGACAAATATAATTATGTAGCCCATTATCTAGAACTGCTTTCATTTCTGTCTCTTCAGAGACGAGATCCATTCAATCTGAGAGCAGAGGGAAAGCAACCATATTCAGCTAAATGCACGTATATTTCATTAGTAAAGCACCGTACCAACATACCTTAGCAGGCAAAAACGCGTAGTGTTTACATTAAATCAATGTACGGAGTGGTAAGAGACGCGGTGATAAACGTAGCCGCAAAGGTCATTGGGCATCGAAACAAAACTTTATCGACTGGTACGTGGCGGAATAAAAGCAAGCAGATGATAACAGCAACAAGGCGTACAAAGAGCGACCAACCGACGACAAGCTAGGATAGTGTGCTGGAAAAAAGGGAAATTGGCCATCAACACCAAGATCCAACTGTTGAACAACAATACAACACCACATTAACTCATATTTAGCGTATGCCTCTATCAAACAACGTAGAAAAGGCTGCGATCTAGGAATGAGTCTTAGCAAAAGTTAAGGAGCATCAATCATAGAGAACTTAGTTGAAATGAAAAACAGATGCTGCAGTATTTCAAGAAACTATTTGCACGACCTCTAATGACAATTAAAGTTGTGAACGTTCCAGAAGCAGAATAAAAGGTTTTAAGATCACCACGAACCAGTGACGAAGACCAACTAAACAGCTGTACCTCAAAAATTAAAGCTCGTAGAATAAATGGAGTTCTAGGAGAATGACTCCAGAAAGAGCCCCCATCTAAGTGAACTTTTCCACCACTTGATTGAAATGTAGTCAGAGAGTCCCAGATCAAAGCGAATGGAGATCTAACGACCGGCTGATAAAATGGGATAAACTCTCCTCGATGCTCTATAATACTGCCTTGGACCACATCATGAGAAGGATAATATCTGAAACCTTTGGTTCACTAATGTTCGAGTTAGTAGTATATGCTCATGAGTCACAATAGTCTCAAGCAAAAATTCGAGTCTTGAATTAGAAACAAGCTATATTAGACTACAATTTAATCGAAAACTAAACTCATAGACCATACCCTGAACATAAGAGACTGCAACATTGAAAACGTCGATAAAAATGTGCATCTTTGAGCTAACTTGAATAAAAAAGGGCCCCACAAATCATGAGATTCGATACTCAGTACTTCTCATTTTAAGCTCCAACACAGAGAAAAAAAAATTTCGCATCTACAAATCGTTAGTCAAGCCTGTACTGTTGCATAGAAGTGAATCATGGACCCTGACAAAAAAGTCCAGAAATTGAGGGGGATATTTTTGAATGCAAATATTCACGAAAACGTACGACCAAGTGAAAAGAGGTAAGATTTAAGACTACTTTACATTGATGAGTTGCATGAATTATTTGACGAACTATGTTTATCTACTTCTGTACAGGTACGCAAACTGCAATGGCGGGGAGGGGGTGTTTGAACAATGGAAGAAAGCCGGCTGCCCTAAAGAACAAGAAGAAGTAGAGCGAAGGATAAACTTCATGCGCGAAGATTGAAGATTCAATGGGAAGACGGCGGAAGATACGATTAACACTGACACCTGATGTTCGAGAGTGATGAACAGGAAAAGGAAGCCGGCGATCCGTGACCATTGGAGAAGGTTAATCCTTCAGTAAGTAATGTGAAGTAATGTGTCCAACAGTTCCAAGCTAGGTTGGCAAGTTGACAGGGGAATCGTTTAGTGGGTAGACCCACTATCCGAGTAACGTATTCTGAAGTCCTACAGTTACGGCGTTGGGACTTTCGACTTCCTCGTGCAAAAAATATATAATTTCTTTGGTAAGAGAAAAAATCGGCTTAAATATAAGATATACGAAAGTCTTTTTTACAAAAATTGGACTATGAGGAATTATATGCCTAGTATGAGGAGCTCTGCACTGCCAATCATGAGCGTTTTCCAGAGACAATGTAATCTTCTTATGGGTATGTTTTAGAAATATGCAGGACTTTATGACACGCACTGCAAACTTTGTCACGAAGTGGTGGTACAATTACATTCAAGTCTATAGAAAGGATGCCATACGTTCACACTCAAGATCGTTAACTTAGTTGAGTAAAAGATTATATCTTGCGATTACAAAAAACAAATATTAAGAAGACAACAAAAAATTATTGAAAAAACCACTAAAGATGGTAAAGACGCAGTCCTGAAAAAGTCCTACAAATCGAATTTGATAAGATTAATTTGATAAAATTACATTGATTGCTATTTAATATAATTCAATAATAATCAAATTTTTATCAAATAACAATCAATGTAAAATTTATCAACTTACAATGGTATAGCAAATCAGCGTCGCCGAGACTTATTAGAAGACAACCGAAATGAGATTCAGGCTGCATATTACCACAAAATTTTATCCAATGAAAATTCGCAGCATTATAAGTATAATCCGTTCAAACTTCCCTTGTGAATCTGACATGAGGCAGAGATAAATGCAGCAAATGAATTGAGAAAATACCATTATTCCTTGTAGTAGATGCTGAAATAAAAGAGATTTAGAGACTAGTTTTTGAAGATATCCGATGATTTGTAGAAGCATTGTCTCCTGAAAAACTCCCTAAATAACAACAAAAGCTTCAATAATTTTGTATAGCATAAGGCTCGAAGGCACGTGTCTGCCAAAAAAGGATGTATTTTCCGATGTTGGTATACCTTCTGCCAATTTTATGAAGGCTTCAAGCCAGTATTGGTAATTTTACATGTTTTGGATAACACTATTAGTGTATTCAGAGTGCAAGACAATGCAAGACATGCAAGACAGGTGTTGTTCGGATGAATCCAGCAAGACAATCGGTGCTGTACTGAGGTTTCTAAAGAAGCACGAACTTTTCGCAGGGACGAAATAGCTTTCATGAAGGCACATTAAGACAAGAAAGAAGGACTCACATCGTTACAAAACTTTGAATTCATTCAATTCAATTTGAATTGATGATTCGAAACCTCATTTCCTAAACTGGCATGCCCGATTGATTTCAAACATCACAAATGAACCTGAAGCTAAATGTTTTTTTGGAGGCTGGTGGCGTGTTGCATGGGTTGCGAAGGTAAAGGTTATTGCTTTCGGATTGCGCTGAGGATGAGACTCAAAGTGTCAAAGCCTGCTGCACCACAAAGTAAACCACTTCGTTAGTCAATCAGAGAACTTAACGCTAGAAAAATTAATACTATATTTAGGGTATGCCTCCTTATTCTGCGGCTGATTATTCTTATAAACCTTATCCTATGTAGTTATAAACGTATTAAGCTGTAGAATGAACAACTGGGTTAATGGTCAATATTAAAATGTTTGAGTTTCACGAGTTTTTTTCGTCTCTAAAACGGGCCATTCTTGCAATAACTCCACCATTTGGATTTTTTAGAGACAAGTAGTTCTCACATAATTCCATATAGGTCTGGAGTGGCATCAAACAAAACTACAAACGATTTTGAAGAATATAGAAAAAAATTTGTGGTTTGCTCTTTTCAAAAATTATGTTTTCGATATCAAAACGTTATATGTTGTATAATTTTTAAGAAAAACTTAGTTGAATCAGACTATTTTTACATTTTCTGTACTTCATACCCTTTACGTGAAAGTCTGCTTTAGTTAGAAGCCGTTTCCCTAAAAACTATGGAAGAGGGTGAATGTAATCTGGCTGTTAAATCAGCGGTGCTTATAGTAGATTTTCCTGGATGTCAGGATGAGGTAAATTACTTGAGTCCCTCGTACGTTTGTATCCTTCTTAGGACTTATCGTGGATTACAGCCACTAGAAAGTGATCAGGGTTTATTTTATTTGCATTTCTAGATGAATTGCAGAATGCGTGTTCCTTTGTCATGCGTAGAGTAACCAGTAAGTTGGCACAAAAGATGGTATGCCGCTTCCCTTAAGCTAGTAGCTTAAGCTTAGGTATAACCATATATGAGCGTATTCAAAACATTGCTGCCGATTCCGAATCACCGACTGGAGCAGAAAACCTCTGAAATTTAGGACTTTTCGCAGTTTCGCTGGACTTTTCGAATTTGGCCATTAAACTGAAGTTTTATGTAATATCTTTCACATATCACAATTAAAATATATCTTCTCTAGTTCCTACAATGTAACAAGTACATCCTGTCATGCATCGAAAAAAAACGATCATCCTTAATGTGCTTGCACTGTTCTACAGGATAACATTACCTCCCATAAAAACTGCAAGTTTGTATTCAACGAACAAGGTAACATAACGTAACGTACGTACATTTAATCTCCGTCACTTCTCAAACAAAAACCATTTCCAAACTTAATTACACTGTAAAGTGGTTTATCATCATCAAATTCTCTGCAGAACGATCTAGTTTGTGTTTGTATGCATGTGAATGTGAAAAGCTACATCCTACATGAATTTACGTGCTACACATGTGAGTTCTTAGTCCATCCGACATACCGTCAAAGTGAATGAAGATGAAAAGAAGTACTCGCCTGAATACTTTTTTTTCTTTGTACCTTACAAACGGGAAGTATTTTTTCACGAGTACTCTTGAGAAATTATCTTTCGAGCTTTGCTGTGAAAACACTTAAGTGCTGAAGTGAGAACGGGAAATCATTTCGCAGATACTTTGTAACTCAGTAAATTTATCCTAACACTTTTAACAAGGAAACGTTGTAGAAATAAATCTCGTTTTCCAGCAAACTTCTTTCTTTTTTTGCTACCAAAATAAATTGGTAATGATAACATTTGTTACATTTGATATTCACAAAAGATTAACTACTAGGAGTTCACAGAACGCAATGGATAGAAAGCTCAAAGCTGAAGAAAATGATAAGGGTTTTATCCTCGAATCGGATTACATTTTTATCATACCCTTTCTACCTTGTGCCCTGTAGAGGCATAGTTCGTTTCGGAATTGAAAGTTCTTATTGCATCTGATCTTACATCCTTTTCGATTAACTCCAATGAAAAGGTCATTCCATGACTTACTCGACGAGTGCATGCACACAAAATACGCACCTATAACATATGCTCACTTCCTATGAAAAGAAAATATGTTGACTCCATTCCGTCAACACTTTACAAATCCAAATAACAAAAACAATATAAAAATAGTTTGCATGAAATTCCGATGAAACAGTAGGAAAAGCGGCGGAAGCAATCATGGTACGAATGTCTACATATTCACTTCACGTGTCAATATGTTATTTTGCCAAAAGCCATAATCATCCATGCGTATTTCATATGAAATCTTTCACCTTTGAAATGTATATTAAGCCGATGTCATGTGATCGAAAGCCCAACGACACAAAATAAATTATTTAATATCCTTCTGGCACCGAACATATCGGAAATTTCAGTCATAAATTAGGAATTTATGAGTGGAATTATTCGTTTCCATTCCCATGAATTTTGCATTCTCACAGTCGTGCAGGTTTTCGTTCACTTATATGTATTTGTTCATTCGTATATATAGAACAAGGATATAAATTCAGGAAGTAACGATCCCGATTGGTTTTAATATTTACTAGAAAATACGAAATGTGATAACGACTAAATCGAAAGACGCCTTAACATTTAGTTAATGGCGAAAATTCATAACGAATCCAAAGGATATCCTGGCAGTATAAATTGCTGCAAGGTTTCATGAATTTTCGCAAGGGGTTTTCTATCGTTCATGCATTATGGAACCTAAAATTATGTGAGAGTGTTGATTTATGAATGGGACAAAACGCAATAAGACAGGGAAATGAGCAAAAGGATTTACCAAATGGTTTTTTTCTCCATCGAACGAAAACCAGATTGATAATGAAAAATGAATTCGAAATTCAAAATTAAATTATTTAAATAGAAAATTTTACAAATTATAAAGTTTATAATAAACAGCGGTTTCACTTTGCTGATTGGAATTCTTTTCCAGGATCTATGAAACTGCTGCGGGAATTTCAACAGTAGGACTGATCCTACCTATATTACCAGAAAAACCGCTCGTTTTCAGGGTTGGTTAGGACTAATGGATATTAACAAACAGCAGTGCCACTCTGAAAAACTTCCATAGCGATTGCATTCAATCAATGTCAGTAAGATTACTGATTAATACAGTTCTGGAAGTTTCTAGGTCCTTTTTCTGTCTTAATGATAATAAAAATTGACCCATATTTTTCTGCTAATTGACACCTTTGCTCAATTGAAATAATTTTATTCTATAATATATTAGAAATAATACTCGTTACAAAATTTAGTTGTGATAAGGTTGTACTTATAAGGTTGCTCGAAGGCAATAAAATAAAGGTTTTTTTCTTGTTTTATTAGTGAGGACCTAGGACCTAGTTTATAATTAAAGTTTGTTGCGCTATTATGTGCCTGAATAACGGTCCCAAACTTTGAATTCATAGACTTCGATATTTATTTCTTTGTTGATGTCGAAATCGAATGCCAAGTATCTATTATTAAGTATCTATTATTAAGTTATTAAACGCCTGAAACGTCCAATATATGTCGAATTGTAGCAACTTTAAGCTCTATATCGGATTACTTTTCAGAAAGGATTCCAGTCGGAGTTGTACGGTGGTCAATCCAAATCGTCGTTTTTTTTTTCAGTTCGTGATTACAATACAAACAAGGACATCAAATAAACTGGAGCTTCTACTGTTGTAACAGTGAAGCACATTTGACCGCTACCAAAACACAGGCTTTGAGGCTTTAATTGTTAGGACTTCCGCCAAATTTTCGCGGCAATGGAAGTCTCTTGTTACCTGAAAGAAGCCTAAATATTGACTCTCTGAAAGAACTACTGCATATCACATCACTTAAGTCCAGTTTTGTTGCTTCTTATTCTATTTTAAATGATTCTGCTTCACTTGAAAAAAGATCGGGGTCGGGTTCAACACACGTAACTCAATATTTACGAGCCTACTTATACTCAACATAGACAACATTTAATTCCACATTGCTCTAACAAGAACGTTCCTAATGTTCAATGAAGTCTTCAAACGATTTTGAAGTCCATAAAAAAGCGTAAAGAGATCTTCCAAAGGCTTAGTTTCCCGTGGTAATCCAGGAACATTCTTCCATTCGTTGGTGTCTCTACTTTAAATCATTTTTTAAATTTCATACCACTCTGCAGTTAGGAATTCCAGCCTGCGAAAAATATTACAAGTTTTGAGATTTTCTCAGGCAAAATAAAAACAAAACTGAAATAAATAAAATAAACTAAAACCAAATATTCCTTTTTTCACTACACTAAACTTTTTGCTATCAACACTGTTTTCAACAAGTGAAGGAATATCTTTCCGAAATTCCGCACTGTTTAAAGACAGTCTACATATCCTTTGTTATTACCGGACACATGAAAAAAATTGGCTCTTTTACTTTCTTCCAAAAATCACTCGGGAGTGTTTCCGCCAACAGCAAATGCACGAAAGCATTGTCTAGAGCGTTTATGCATATAGCACTAACACGCTTGGGCGTTCTCTGCGAGAAAGAGATGGACGAAGCAAATTACACTGGACAACAAGGTTTTTGCCCAGTGATAATGAGTTGTAATATCAAAAATTACGTGGTGACTATTCATCAACCATAGATGTTTCATGGCTGCTTTAGTTCGATTTTCTGAGTTATGCTCATGGTGTGCTTGTTGTAACATGTCTGGAGTGTTAACGCCGCGCATACCCACGAACGTGTTTTGTTTTGTTTAATGGCTAATACCTAACGAGTATGATATATTTCTGTATATCAGTGAACAGTATTAAATCTGAATCTACTGAACGTGTAGAGTGTTAAATCTGTAGCTAACAAATATTTTGAATAGTGTATTTTGTATCAAGTGAATTTTTAGCTTTTTAATTGAGTTCTGCGTATTTGTTTTTATTTACATCGATTTATATCTAAGTATTTTATCATTGTAATACCTCGCAGTTGTATAAGTAATCCAAATAATTTTTGTTACGTGTGCGGTTATTTTACTACAAAAGAGAAAAGTGAAAAATTGACTCCGCGAATTTGTTGGGCATACGAACTATAGTTTGGCCACGCAGTTAGAAATCTAGATAAACCGTGGGTTAAGCACGTGGTATGTTCGAGTTGTGGTAAAAATTTGAGGGATTGGCTGTCTGGCCGTCGATCAAGTTTATCTTTTGCAACACCAACGCTATAAACAGAACAGAAAAATCATCTTGAAGATTGTTATTTTCGTGCGAATAAAACTGCAGAGCTCAACACTCGTAAAAAAAGGAAATATCATTATATTGAAACCAGGTCAGCTCAAAGACCTCAACCCCACGACGGACACCATCCAATTCCTACAGCGCCTTTGGACGAAGAAACTGAAGATGATACGGAAAATCATGACCCCACAGATCCGGATTTTGTTCTTCCCAACTCATCTGAACCTCATTTAATCACTCATCCTGAATTAAACGACTTAGTTAGAGACATACATCTATCGAAGGTACAAGCAGAACTTCTTGGCTCACGTCTAAAGCAATGGAATCTCTTAGCAAAAGGCACAAAAGTAACCGTTTTTCGAAACCGCCACAGTGATCTTGTGAAGTTTTTCAGTATTGATGGCGATTTGATTTATTGTAATAACATCGATGCCCTATTTGAAGCGTTCGGTATTAACCACGACTCAAAATCTTGGATGTTATTCATAGATTCATCGAAAAGTAGTCTAAAAGCAGTACTATTACACAACGGTAATAAATACCCTTCTATTCCTGTGAGTCATGCAGTTTCTTTGAAAGAAACCTACGAAAATCTGAGGCTTATACTTGAGGAGCTAAAGTATGATAAATATTCTTGGAAGATCTGCGCAGATTTTAAAGTTATTGCTATACTTTTGGGTATGCAACAAGGTTACACTAAATACAGTTGTTTTTTGTGTCTTTGGAATAGTCGCGATAAAGAAAATCATTACGTCAGAAAAGTTTGGCCAGCCAGGAAAAGTTTCACTCCAGGATCAGAAAATATACTCCATTCACCATTAGTTCAACAACAGAGCATTATTGTGCCACCTTCGCATCTCAAATTAGGAATAATGAAAAACTTTGTTAAATCTCTTAACCGCGAAAGTGATGCTTTTCAATATCTCAAAAATAAGTTTCCAAAAGTGACAGAGGGAAAATTAAAAGAAGGGATTTTTATAGGGCCTCAAATACGATAGTTGATAAACGACAATACTTTTAACAATAAATTGGTCAGGGTCCTGTTTTCATGGTTGTCTATTTGGTCAAAATGCTATAGAGTTTTTCTGTAATTTTCTATTGTTTCAATTTTAAGCTCGTTGTATATGTCCGTATTTCTGATGTACCGTGAAGTTCTAAAGATTCTTCTTAGTCTACGGTTTTGGAAGAACTAGAACGCTCTTTTTGGATTTTATATTAGCCCTGTGATTTTCAAGCAAATATTTTTAGATTTAAGAAGTGGATAGAGTTTGGCAAAGAGGCCTATACAGTGTCCTCGTTTGTTTTGTATGAGATGTCTCCATGTAAGTCAATCAACAAGGATAAGTTCAAGGTATTTCTCTGTACTTTTCCATTCCTTCATTATCGATTGTAATAGTCTGGAGAGTTTGTCCTTTCTTCCGGGTTATAAAACGGCTTGTGTCTTTTCCGAGTAGAATTTGATTTTCCCTCTGCAAAAATATTCTAATAAAGTGTACGTTGAGCCTTGCAATTTTGAAGTTTTGACTTTTGCTAGTCAACCTGTAATGAAGATACAATTGTCATCAGCATACTTCTGAACTGAGGGGAGGGGGAGATAGGTTGGGAAGGGATGCAGTGTATATATTTTTGAGGACCGTTGATATGGGTGATCCTTGAGGAACTCCATGTTTATTAGGTCGCCGGTTTGATAGATGGTAATCGATTTGGAAACAAAATGTTGTGCCCACCTAGACGGAGCCTATGATTTGAACGAGCTGCAGTGGCGAATAGAATCCATGCATTTTGAATATAAGTTTTTATCAAAGGTCTTGAAAAAACGTCAAGCATAACCAGCCTTGTTGATTTACTACGCTCTCGACCTGTTCTTATGTGCTGGAACATCCTTACGAGCTGGACTTCAGAAGAGTGATTGGCTTAGAAACCGAATAGTTCTTCCGGCTTGATTTTGCTATCACTTAATGCCATGTTGCCATGGCATGCAGAATCACCCTTCTTTTATTTCGGCATCCATGTGAGGAGGGTTATAGGCCTCCAGTTTTGTGCAAAGGTTGGGTCTTTTTCAGGCTTCGGAAAAACAATAATTTCCACAATTTGGGAGATTTAGCAGCCGGAAGATTGCATTCATATCGTCTGTTTGTATTTGTAATATATTATATGGTAGCCATGTTGGAGTTGTGGTTGTGATTGCGTCATTCCCCGACGCTTTGCGTTTGCTTAGTGCTTGTGCTAATCCTTTAATTTTGTTAATGTCTGTCGGTGGTATTGTATGATCATTGTTTATTTTATTTCATTTGTGTCTCGGGAGACTGTTACTGGTCAAGTAAGCCATTCGTAAAATCACAGTTCTCCTCATCAGATGAGAATTGCATTTAGGAGAAGTCCGTGATTGCTTTAGCTTTACCTGCACTGTCGTATAGCATCCCGTTTGCTCCATTGATTGGTAGTACTTGCAATTTGTCTTCGAGTCGCAATTATTAGGAGACTCTCCAAAACGCATCGGAATTTAGTTCAAAAGTTTTCTCTCCCATTGGCCATCCCTAAATACGATTACCTTATAAAGTATACCGTTTTTTAGCCGCGTCACTTTCAAAGTTAACGTAGCTCTTCTCTGAACTTTATTCCTCCTCATTGCTAGTTTTATAATGTTTTGTGAGGGCTCATAGGGATTCTTCTTCCTTCTCTCTTCGTTTGGGTATGTGATTAGAAATTCAGTGCTTTTCTCTATGTTGTGGGCCGATTCAGCTTGTCCTTGTCAAAACTAAAACTTTAGGTCAATTTTGTAGAATCACGGAAAGTTAATGATTCGTCATCCTTTCACGTACAGGCTTGTGCATAAGTAATGCCTCGGAGCGATATATTGTAAGGCACTTGGTGATTCAGAAGTTTTCAGAAGAAGAAGAAGAAGAAGTTTCGGTTAATATGACCTAAAATATAGTAATATTGAGTTCGCAAACAGATTGGAAAAACAACTTACTTTGCGTCGCGATCACTAACATGCAATATAAGCGGATCACTTCGGGGTCACCGTTTTTGGGTTTTCGTATTATTTAGATCTGAAACTGAAAATTATCATGATATGTTATCTAGAAGGAAAACAACCAACCCTAAGCTTATGACGAGTTAGAAACAAGAGAGCATTTTGGAGGCTTGAAGACAAACTTTTCGTTTGTGACATTTTGGTTCGAACATGGAAACGGCGCTACAATTGAATTCGCGTTCGGCCGAATGGAAAGAGGAAGCTCCAATCATACTATCAAGCAGACTAAAGAATCAAAAAAAAAACATTTGAATTTTTACTTACATTTCAGTACGTTATTTTATTTTTGAACGTACTTTTAAATATAAGCATTCAAAAGACATTACGGCAGTGGATATAATAAGTGAACTAAAAATCAAAACCTGTGTTTGTTGAAAAGAATCGATACCTGAGTACACATTTGTAAATAACCATTAGACTCTCACAGATTTAAGCAACTCAGTAGCATTCGCAATACAAAGCAGAATCATAAATAAATATCTATCTCCTTCTTACATAAATCTTCATTTTTTGTCTTACGTATGCTCTGATTAAGTTGATGGCCTATATCGGCATTTCAATTAGAAATTAATGAACTAAATCTTTTCATTTCAATCTTTCAGAAAATAGATACCAAACGTAACATACTGAAAACATTTTCAATTACCGCGACTAAAATATTCATATATTAAAACATTGTAGCACACGTTTCCATTAAATCCTTGCTAAGTCCTTATGAACTTGGCAACCCTTATCCAGTATAACTTCCGGCTCAGCACCCGTAGCAAACGCATGTAACAAGTGTATGTATTTTCTATGCACGATTGCAAACAGCGAAGTCGTGTATATCCGGCTAATAGTCCTATTAAATCACATCTCGCATTCCATTTGACTCCTTCAGATTTCCGAGACTCTTTTGCTGGGACCCCGGTCCCGGCAAGTTTGGATAAATAATTAGAATCCATTATTTATTCAAATTCAATTTAGCTTAACCGGTAACAGCAACAGGAGTATGATGTTGTTAATGGTGTTCATCATTTTGTTGCCCGGGAGTACGTTACCGCCCACTACCAATCCCCAGCGGTGCCACTGTGTGGAAGGAAGTCAATTCAAGTTCCAGATACGTTGACGGTTACTTTGTATCCATCTTGTGTGAATTGTTGAACGAATGAGCTTCTGCATGTGTATTGAAATTTACACATATGAAAGTCCCGGGAGATTGTATTTATGAAATTTTTAGCATCCATTCTACGTACGTATGAATATTTCTGCTTCTTCCCTGGAAATCAAGGAACCCATGTTGTGTGTTTGGTCATGTAAGTGTTCTTCAACAGCAGACATAGACATGTTACTTGTGCCGACATCCATGCAATTGTAATGCACAACATCTGACCACCATCTTTAATATTCAATCAGGAAGTCAAATTTACGGAAGTTAGTCCGGCAAAAATTACATGATAACCGACATGGGTAATGCAAAGGGATCACCTTACATGAGAAAGGCTAGGAAAGATCTAGATGGTAACAAAATCGTTTGGAAATTGCATATTTATGAATATGTTCATGCTGAACTTTTTGAGCCAATCTAAGGTTAGGTTAGAATAAAAAGTTTGCTTAATTGCTTTCCAATTTGAGTAGTCCTTAAAGTAAGAGAACTTCCGGATGATTTATTCGTTTGAAATGAAAGTCATGCATTGGAGTAGTTTTGAAACAATGCTTCACTTGCACAAAGATGAAGTATTTGTCTCGGACCTGACAAACTTCACAAACTCTATTCAGATTTACGGAAACTATTTTGTACCTGTGAACTACAATCGCTGGATACATGAAATAATACCATGAAACCATCGCAACTATTTTAAGCTTCTGAATAAGGGCTACGCTTTATCAAAATGATTGGCTAAAATTAATTGCTATGAAAAAATATACTCCGGTCAGGTATATCAGGAGTCTTCCAGGTTCCGATGTTATATCCGAAATTTTTAATTATATAGCTTAACTTTGTTTTGTATACATAGATTACATAATTTATCTATAAATAATCAACTTCGCATAAAAATAACAAATAAAAATCCTCTCATATAACAATTATAACTTGAAATAATAATTTTGGGGAAAAATAATGGAATAATAATAATGTGATGGATCGTCTTTTCCCTGGATAAACTACTTAAGTCGATTTGGTATAGAGTGCACCAATTGTATCCTGCCTGTAAACTTACAACTTGGCTTCAAAATTTCGCATCAGTCATCGGTGATGACACTTGTTAGCAACTCTTTCGAAGTTAAGACCTGCTCACGGTTCCTGCGCTCCGACAAATCCCACAAATCAGTAACAGGATTACAGTCTAAGGGTTATAGTGGCTGGCATATGCTACCATAAGTTTGTCTTACAACAACGGTATGTTCACATTGTTTGCCGTGTCCTTAGGAACGATATCATTCTGTCACATCCGTCAAACACTTTGCTTCATACAGGTTTTCAAAATGCTGAGATTATATTGATCCATTGTAGCGTTTTAAAATGCTAGCACAATTTTTTCCTCCGCCGCTATACACCTATACACCATCATACCATTGCCACCATGTTTAAAATTTGTTACGATATTTTATTAGTCAAGGGCAGTACCGATCTTCTGCCAGACTAACTTCCTATCGTCCAAGAATAGGATGTCATCCCAAAACTCTGGAGGATTCATTATAAACTCATTCGCAAAACCGATTCGTTATTTTCTTATTTACTTCTGGTACGATTGGTTTCCTACGTGAAACTCGCCCCCGATCTCCGTTTTGTCAACATTTTACTAGCAATATCTTCGTGGAGCTTCCTACCAAATGCATTTTTCATGTTTTCACAAATATTATTAACGAGGACTTTGGGATTCCTTTCACTCCGTTTAATATATGATTCTTTTCCTATTCGGATAGTTGTTTGACCGACGCGATTTGAAAATTCTGGCTTGAGTGCAACGGTGACGGTTTATCTTAAATTTCTGCACAACTTGCCGTACAGCAGAGTGACTTCTTCCTGTTATTTGCCTACTTCACTCAAAGATTTATTTTCTTGTTTTTTTTTCTGTTCTCTGTCCGTCCTCGTGTGTTATCTTGTATCGTACACATATGCATTTCAGCGGCGTGCAGTCTTTTGTGCGTGGTTTCGTTATTTTCATCTTTGATTTAAAGTTGATTTTACTTTCTCCAACACTGGTTTATTTCCATTCAGGGGCCATTGCAATAACTTCGTTTAAAAAAAACTTAATATGGTTTAACTCCTTCCAAAAACTACCAAAAATTGGAACAGAATTCACGTATATCTTAAATTAATACAAATTTGTCTGCATACCATAAAGGGTTCCCCTTTTTTATTTTGACAGACATTTTTCTGGTCGAATGTGCTGCCAAGTATTCTGTGTACTTTGCGTTGGAAGTTCGCAAAGTAAGGAAGATAAAATATTCTGCAAAATGTGTGTGTAAAATATTCATTCTGGAAATTGTTTATGCAGAGCTAGAATGGATCAGCCTAGCAAATAAAATTGAATAGTTGCTTTGCACAAGCGTTACCAGAAACTGGAATAATTTTTTGAATCGATATAATCACTAAAAATTTTAAAAAACTTCATCAGTTGAGCTTCTAAGCTAACGCTAAGAACGGAGCCTACCGATGCCAGGCCAAGAACGAAATAGCAGAAGGCATGAAGCTATTGTAATGACGAAGGAAAGAATTCACAGTTTTTTTTTCCAAAGTCTCAAATTCAAATTCTTCTATATTGAAATCGCACAAGCCTGGCGTCGACTTTCACATACAAAGCTTTCGAGGGATACCAGCGAACTGTATCCTCCAGGCATGGCATAAGTACATACCAATGCTAAGATTTCAATCGAACTCATAATCTTTCATAATTTCCATTCCAACACATTTTCAACGGGAAAATTATTTCCATATAAATTTAACTTCAAAAGTAAACCACAGTGATTCTTCCCCTCACATTCCTTATTTCTTTTTAAAGCTCCCTATCCTACAAAGCTCATTTTATTTGCTACTCGTGGTAATCAAATCTTCTTCTTTGTAATGTCATTTGGACGTGTGAGTTCTTTTGAGTTCTATGAAATTGTTGCTAGAAAACTTGTTAGGAGTGTTGATCGAAGCATACAAGTGGACCAAAAGTTCGTGAATCACTTGGAATTAACATCATCTTGATTTTGCCAAAACTGGTCCAAACTTCCGAGGGTCCGTAGGCAATCATTTAAGAGTCGAAACTACCGAAAATTAGCTACAAATCGCACTTCTAGAATATAGGCTTACCATGCGTCACAAGATTGGTCTTTTTATGCAATAAGAAGGCCACTATTGGAACCATAAGAACAACTGGTCTTCTATGGTGTACGCCCTCGTACGAAGAAAAAGGATTTCCTCGGTACTCTGAATAATTAAATCACAAGTCCTCGCTCTCTCCGACTGCTGCACTGAAAAATGTTTCATCGTACATCTCATTCTCCGCTCTTCTGGAGCGGCTTTGTTAATCTGGGTAGGTCTAAGTCTAAGTAGGTAACCACTTACTTCATTTGAATTCTTGCAGATAACAGAAGAGAGAGATGAGACTAATATTATGCCTAGGACAATACCTCGCATGCAAGAATGATACCTTTGAGTTAATTTTTAGTGAAGAATTACGGACAAACCGAAATGGGGCTATTCAGAAGGATATTCGTATGAACGGAGAAAATTTTTGTTACTAGAGTACTATATTATTCATGTAAATAGCATCAATTCGTATAATATTGGATAATTGTTTTATTTTGGAAGACAAATTGCCATTGTGCTGTCAGAGCTAAACCGAGATTCCATAGAAATTGCGAAAAAATTCCATAAGATCAAACAGGTCAGACATTGCTTAAGCAACATATTGGTGGAGAGTAGCGTATGACGGTGTAATTCTTTCACGATTTTGAGAAAAAAAGGTGTCTGAATGTTTACTTCAAACTACCAATCCTGTGAAATTAAACAGGATAAATGATATCCTATAATAATTTAGAAACGAATCCTTAACGAGGTTATATAAACGCTCGGTTCGCTTGAGAACTCAAAACATAAGCAACTTATGTTTTGAGTATATAAGTCTAGCCAGTGGTACTGGCCTCAGCTGATATCTTGTCAAACATTTATAAAGCAGAGCAAGAAGACCAATCAGGAAGCATATATTTGAGTTCATAGGACTGTGGTTTTTGGATCATTCAAGCGAGAACATGCCTTCGCTGAGTCTCATCAAAATACTAAAGGCGAGTTCAGTGAAGAAAGCAAAAGTAATCCCGATTGAAGTCAAGCCTGTAGTAAAAGCCTGTAGCCGGAACGGATATCTCAATTTTTAATTACAAATACCAGGGGGGTAAATTGAAATTTGCGGGTTTAGTCATAGATGTCACTAGAGATATGTGTACATTTCTTTGATTTGAAAGATAATGCTCTGTATTTGGTGGGCCTAGTGTAGTTTGGTGTACGTCGAGTTAATAAAACCTGGTTAGACTGTGAATACGAATCGCTACCGACAACAAATTATCAATTTGAATCACGCATTGATCGTTATCCTACAACATGATGTTGCGACCACTGCTGCTTCGCTATTTCTCTACATAGCAAGGTACGCAAGTTGACGTCATTCCTTGTTCATTTATCCCATCTTCACCTTTTCCTCTCACATGTCATGTTCCTTTTCACCTTGTTCCTCACAATATTCATCCCAGTATCCACTCCAAATAGTTGGTACACAATCCAATATATTTGAATGTCATCTAATTCAAATATGCTGGATTCCACCAACAACAATCCCTGCCTTTAGTTACCCGACGTCAACATCGCGAGTGGCGACGGAGATGCCTGATCTTTGTTATAAATTAACATTCATCAGGTGACTCTGGGCATAGTGGATCCGATTCAGGTTGTGGAACCCCGACTTCTGAGTTCGAATCCATCGTGGGTAGTAATCTTTTAACCTTTTGTCAGTTCCCCTTTTTCAGGGCAATTAATATCTTAATCCAATTGCCCTGGGGAAGTTGACCTGACCGAAGGGTGAAAGGTTAACATCCGCGAGGCGGTGAGGGACAGTTGTCGACAGCGGGATGATGTACCGGTGAGGACAGCGGGTTGGCGGTGATGGGGATTTGCTGGATGATGAGGAGTTGCTGGATGGTGCTGATTGAGGGTGGTCGAGAAGTTTTTTGTTCGGAAAGAGGAAGAGACTTGGTCGACAAGTTGGCGGTGTTACATATAGAATTCTGAAAGTTGTTATTCTAAATTTTTAAGTGAATTTATGCGATTTGATTAACGTTGTGTTACCCCACGGTTTAGTACTATTTTATATTTCAATTATATCAATTTATATTTCACACGTTGTTTTACGGAGATACAATTCATCGTGCGCCGGGAGAAATTAGTGAAATTGTTGAAATCGGTTTTTGGCTAGGAATCGTTACAAAAAAAATAACATTTTTGTTCGTTAAGGGCAAGATTTAAACAAGTGAATTTTGAAACAAAAATACCAATCGTGCGCAGTTTTTTTTGATGAAAACTAAAAAAAAAAAAAAAAAAAAAAAAAAGGAAAATTATGGTGTTCATTGTAATTGAAGAAAATCTCTGTGCCCAAGAGTACCATTTGAAAAATTGTGAAAGTGATATGAATTCGTTGCTTCCATTGGAAGCCAATTAAATTAAACATTTGAAAATAGTAGAGTTAGATAAAGGCGTGAAATGCCGAGAGGTGACAGTGAGAAAAAATGTTTTTTTTAAAGGATACTCCATAAAAAAAAAACAAGAAAAAGGAAATATATGGTGATTATGTGACTTTGTAACAAAATCTATAAGAGACATTTTACATTAAATGAAAATCTTATCTGAATAAGCTTAAATTGAAAATCCAGCGAAAATCTACTCGGTACGATTAAACTTTTATTTTGAATTGCACTCATCGTGAAAGGCTTTCTCGGAACGAGGAGGAACGAGTTGGTCATCGTATGCGACAAGAAAAAAATGGAAAACATCATCAGAAAAATAAAAAAAAAAATCGGAAAAATAGAATAGGCAATTTATTATATTTATTTTTATAACTGCACTTAATATATAGCATGCTGTGAACCGTACCCGATCGGGTTTGGTGGTGGTATTTTTATTGGTATATTATTTTTTTTGAATTTTTCTTTATTTTGTTCTTTCTTCCTTTTTTTTATAGATTTAAATTTAAAAATTCTCTTTAAGTTTCCTTTTTTTTTCATTATATTTTTTTTTCTTTTTCTTGTTTTGTTTGTTATTTTAATAAAAAAAAAATGAAGTAGAGTAAAAATTTTTTTTCATTTCTCCAAGCCATCTCTCCTTCGTCCTTATCCCTTATTCCCCTCCAATTTGTAATGTTGTGATTCTGAATTAGGTGGCCCAGCACGGGCAGTGATCTTCCCCGAACGACCCCGACCAGCTGAGCCTAGCCGGCCTCAGTATGCCACCTGGGGGAACATGAGATCACTGCCATATAAATGTCTGCGACCGCGGCAGCGTGATCGCAACAAATGGCGCCCAAATATCTGGTTTTTTTTTTTTGAAGCAATAGCGTTAATATTTAGATTTTTTTTTGTATTTTAATTTAAAGTTTTTCTTTTAACAAATTTTATTTAAAGTTAAACCGAATCCTTGTAAAGTTTTACATTTTAAGTTGCGGGTGAAACCTTGGGGTGCCTGGCTTGAATAGTAGCCTGCGCATTTCAAGGGATTTTTTTTTCTTTGGTTGAAGGTTTTTTGTTTTAAATGTTTCTGTTCTTGTTTTTTTTTAATCATGAATCGACGTTCGCCGCTGTCGCAGTGGCGTCCACCGTGCTGGATTTGTGTGTGACAGTCGACACCGGCTATGACAGCGGTGTTAGTCAGTGTTGATGTTGATTGGAATCATCGAGTTCCATGTCGTTGGCCATATCTTCCTGCACGGAATAGCTGAACTTTTATTTAGCTCTTTGAATTGGTCAACGCTCTCGATCCTTTCTGCATTTTGCTTGTTCGGTCATAAAACTTTCGCGGCTCTTGTCCGAGCTATTGATGAATCTGTTAAGATCCATAATAGTCTCGTAGTCGACCCAGGGTGGTGACAGTTGGAGCGGAGTTCGCAGCAAGGGTTCATGGCTAGACAGGGCACTGGCTGACTTATCCCTGCTTTCGTGTCTTGTCAATAATTTAATCCTGTTAATTTTATACTGATTTATGTTTTCCTTTTCCTTAATTTTCCCATTATCGAAGGAGGAGGCCGAGAGAAATGAAATGTTTTATGATATTTTTATTATTGGTACTAGCTCATTTATATATTTTGTATCTTTTTCTTCATTTCGCTTCTTTCGGTTGCGGTTGAGTTCCCTTTCAGTATTTTCCATTTAGCTTATATTTAAGTGTTTAGATGCGATCACTGTGACGTTTGCAGACTCCCTAAAAGATAAACCACTTTAAAAAAAATGCTGTGAATATTTAGGTCTTTCTTAAACATAAACATAAACCTAGAGTTATTGATCCCGAACTAAAACTAAAGCATCTTTACATCAAAAAAAACTAATAAGGCTGTTATTTCGTTACTAAAACAAGAAACAAAAAAAGACTTAAAAATGTCTCTCTTAGAAAAGGAGTATCATCAAATGTCCGTTAGCATTTCGAAAGCCCTAAATCCAGTAGAGGCAGCACTCAAAGTAAAACATGCTCGAGCGGCCATAATTGGTACATTTCGAACAAATGGTGGTCAAATGTTTTGGACTATTGCAATACGTCAACCGCTTATGGATAATATATTTACTGCATGAAAATTTTGTCATAAGATTGTCATAAGATCTTACGTGCAGGTCATCCACTATGCATTGAACATTCAATGCGACATCAAACCATGCTGACCGAATTGGGAAAGTTGTGGGGACACTTAACAGATGGCTACGGACAGAGTATTCATGCTTATACCAAATTGCTGTGCACCAAATTGGAATTTCATCAACGAAATCCACAATTCCCGGGCAATATGACACTATCGAAGGAAGAATGGGATCATTTGGGTGGCAACGATATAAACGTTCATTTTCAACTTGCAGTTAAAATGTTTGATTATATTGATGATATAATGTCAGTACAGCAAGCAATTTTCAATTCCGTTAACACATTCCGCATCACATCGATGACAGCGGCAGGACAATGTCGTCTAGCGCCACTTATTCCGCTCATACAAGACTCTAATCAACTTTATGACTTTCTAGTTCGTCTAATGTTCAAATTACATTCGCATCTGCCAAATGATTTGTTGTCTGGACATCGCGATCGCTGCCGCGTTATTTTCAGACAACTGAAATCGTTCTACGATCAAGCACGTCCAAGTACAGACAGCATCAGGACACAAGGACCCGGTTCTAGGATACGTCACAGCATTCGTCCGGTTCAACAATACCACCAAATTGATGAGGTTTTTGGTTGTTCCAACCCTGACACACTCGGTGTACCTTGGTATAGACTTCTGGGACCTTTTCAAGATCGCGCCCATGCAGGTCAGTGCGGTAGAGCCTGTTGAAGACCGTCTAAATCCGGAGTTCCATCTATTGTCCCCACAGGATCAGCAACGACTTGAGTTGGTCAAACAGCAGTTTCCTTCTTACAACGAGAGAGGCTTGGGCAGAACCAGTCTCGTGTCACATAATATCGACACTGGTTCCGCCCGACCCGTTAAACAGCGACATTACGCTGTCTCCCCAGTTGTCCAGAAGCTGCTGTATGATGAACTCGATCGTATGTTGTCTCTGGGAGTAATAGAGGAAAGTCTGAGTTCCTGGAGCTCTCCTGTGACCCTGGTAAGGAAGCCCGGCTGGATGAGACACTCAGGGTCTGGGTCGTCCCCACGATTGTTGCGACCACTGCTGCTTCGCTATTTCTCTACATAGCAAGGTACGCAAGTTGACGTCATTCCTTGTTCATTTATCCCATCTTCACCTTTTCCTCTCACATGTCATGTTCCTTTTCACCTTGTTCCTCACAATATTCATCCCAGTATCCACTCCAAATAGTTGGTACACAATCCAATATATTTGAATGTCATCTAATTCAAATATGCTGGATTCCACCAACAACAATCCCTGCCTTTAGTTACCCGACGTCAACATCGCGAGTGGCGACGGAGATGCCTGATCTTTGTTATAAATTAACATTCATCAGGTGACTCTGGGCATAGTGGATCCGATTCAGGTTGTGGAACCCCGACTTCTGAGTTCGAATCCATCGTGGGTAGTAATCTTTTAACCTTTTGTCAGTTCCCCTTTTTCAGGGCAATTAATATCTTAATCCAATTGCCCTGGGGAAGTTGACCTGACCGAAGGGTGAAAGGTTAACATCCGCGAGGCGGTGAGGGACAGTTGTCGACAGCGGGATGATGTACCGGTGAGGACAGCGGGTTGGCGGTGATGGGGATTTGCTGGATGATGAGGAGTTGCTGGATGGTGCTGATTGAGGGTGGTCGAGAAGTTTTTTGTTCGGAAAGAGGAAGAGACTTGGTCGACAAGTTGGCGGTGTTACATATAGAATTCTGAAAGTTGTTATTCTAAATTTTTAAGTGAATTTATGCGATTTGATTAACGTTGTGTTACCCCACGGTTTAGTACTATTTTATATTTCAATTATATCAATTTATATTTCACACGTTGTTTTACGGAGATACAATTCATCGTGCGCCGGGAGAAATTAGTGAAATTGTTGAAATCGGTTTTTGGCTAGGAATCGTTACAAAAAAAATAACATTTTTGTTCGTTAAGGGCAAGATTTAAACAAGTGAATTTTGAAACAAAAATACCAATCGTGCGCAGTTTTTTTTGATGAAAACTAAAAAAAAAAAAAAAAAAAAAAAAAAAGGAAAATTATGGTGTTCATTGTAATTGAAGAAAATCTCTGTGCCCAAGAGTACCATTTGAAAAATTGTGAAAGTGATATGAATTCGTTGCTTCCATTGGAAGCCAATTAAATTAAACATTTGAAAATAGTAGAGTTAGATAAAGGCGTGAAATGCCGAGAGGTGACAGTGAGAAAAAATGTTTTTTTTAAAGGATACTCCATAAAAAAAAAACAAGAAAAAGGAAATATATGGTGATTATGTGACTTTGTAACAAAATCTATAAGAGACATTTTACATTAAATGAAAATCTTATCTGAATAAGCTTAAATTGAAAATCCAGCGAAAATCTACTCGGTACGATTAAACTTTTATTTTGAATTGCACTCATCGTGAAAGGCTTTCTCGGAACGAGGAGGAACGAGTTGGTCATCGTATGCGACAAGAAAAAAATGGAAAACATCATCAGAAAAATAAAAAAAAAAATCGGAAAAATAGAATAGGCAATTTATTATATTTATTTTTATAACTGCACTTAATATATAGCATGCTGTGAACCGTACCCGATCGGGTTTGGTGGTGGTATTTTTATTGGTATATTATTTTTTTTGAATTTTTCTTTATTTTGTTCTTTCTTCCTTTTTTTTATAGATTTAAATTTAAAAATTCTCTTTAAGTTTCCTTTTTTTTTCATTATATTTTTTTTTCTTTTTCTTGTTTTGTTTGTTATTTTAATAAAAAAAAAATGAAGTAGAGTAAAAATTTTTTTTCATTTCTCCAAGCCATCTCTCCTTCGTCCTTATCCCTTATTTCCCTCCAATTTGTAATGTTGTGTTTCTGAATTAGGTGGCCCAGCACGGGCAGTGATCTTCCCCGAACGACCCCGACCAGCTGAGCCTAGCCGGCCTCAGTATGCCACCTGGGGGAACATGAGATCACTGCCATATAAATGTCTGCGACCGCGGCAGCGTGATCGCAACAAATGGCGCCCAAATATCTGGTTTTTTTTTTTTGAAGCAATAGCGTTAATATTTAGATTTTTTTTTGTATTTTAATTTAAAGTTTTTCTTTTAACAAATTTTATTTAAAGTTAAACCGAATCCTTGTAAAGTTTTACATTTTAAGTTGCGGGTGAAACCTTGGGGTGCCTGGCTTGAATAGTAGCCTGCGCATTTCAAGGGATTTTTTTTTCTTTGGTTGAAGGTTTTTTGTTTTAAATGTTTCTGTTCTTGTTTTTTTTTAATCATGAATCGACGTTCGCCGCTGTCGCAGTGGCGTCCACCGTGCTGGATTTGTGTGTGACAGTCGACACCGGCTATGACAGCGGTGTTAGTCAGTGTTGATGTTGATTGGAATCATCGAGTTCCATGTCGTTGGCCATATCTTCCTGCACGGAATAGCTGAACTTTTATTTAGCTCTTTGAATTGGTCAACGCTCTCGATCCTTTCTGCATTTTGCTTGTTCGGTCATAAAACTTTCGCGGCTCTTGTCCGAGCTATTGATGAATCTGTTAAGATCCATAATAGTCTCGTAGTCGACCCAGGGTGGTGACAGTTGGAGCGGAGTTCGCAGCAAGGGTTCATGGCTAGACAGGGCACTGGCTGACTTATCCCTGCTTTCGTGTCTTGTCAATAATTTAATCCTGTTAATTTTATACTGATTTATGTTTTCCTTTTCCTTAATTTTCCCATTATCGAAGGAGGAGGCCGAGAGAAATGAAATGTTTTATGATATTTTTATTATTGGTACTAGCTCATTTATATATTTTGTATCTTTTTCTTCATTTCGCTTCTTTCGGTTGCGGTTGAGTTCCCTTTCAGTATTTTCCATTTAGCTTATATTTAAGTGTTTAGATGCGATCACTGTGACGTTTGCAGACTCCCTAAAAGATAAACCACTTTAAAAAAAAATGCTGTGAATATTTAGGTCTTTCTTAAACATAAACATAAACCTAGAGTTATTGATCCCGAACTAAAACTAAAGCATCTTTACATCAAAAAAAACTAATAAGGCTGTTATTTCGTTACTAAAACAAGAAACAAAAAAAGACTTAAAAATGTCTCTCTTAGAAAAGGAGTATCATCAAATGTCCGTTAGCATTTCGAAAGCCCTAAATCCAGTAGAGGCAGCACTCAAAGTAAAACATGCTCGAGCGGCCATAATTGGTACATTTCGAACAAATGGTGGTCAAATGTTTTGGACTATTGCAATACGTCAACCGCTTATGGATAATATATTTACTGCATGAAAATTTTGTCATAAGATTGTCATAAGATCTTACGTGCAGGTCATCCACTATGCATTGAACATTCAATGCGACATCAAACCATGCTGACCGAATTGGGAAAGTTGTGGGGACACTTAACAGATGGCTACGGACAGAGTATTCATGCTTATACCAAATTGCTGTGCACCAAATTGGAATTTCATCAACGAAATCCACAATTCCCGGGCAATATGACACTATCGAAGGAAGAATGGGATCATTTGGGTGGCAACGATATAAACGTTCATTTTCAACTTGCAGTTAAAATGTTTGATTATATTGATGATATAATGTCAGTACAGCAAGCAATTTTCAATTCCGTTAACACATTCCGCATCACATCGATGACAGCGGCAGGACAATGTCGTCTAGCGCCACTTATTCCGCTCATACAAGACTCTAATCAACTTTATGACTTTCTAGTTCGTCTAATGTTCAAATTACATTCGCATCTGCCAAATGATTTGTTGTCTGGACATCGCGATCGCTGCCGCGTTATTTTCAGACAACTGAAATCGTTCTACGATCAAGCACGTCCAAGTACAGACAGCATCAGGACACAAGGACCCGGTTCTAGGATACGTCACAGCATTCGTCCGGTTCAACAATACCACCAAATTGATGAGGTTTTTGGTTGTTCCAACCCTGACACACTCGGTGTACCTTGGTATAGACTTCTGGGACCTTTTCAAGATCGCGCCCATGCAGGTCAGTGCGGTAGAGCCTGTTGAAGACCGTCTAAATCCGGAGTTCCATCTATTGTCCCCACAGGATCAGCAACGACTTGAGTTGGTCAAACAGCAGTTTCCTTCTTACAACGAGAGAGGCTTGGGCAGAACCAGTCTCGTGTCACATAATATCGACACTGGTTCCGCCCGACCCGTTAAACAGCGACATTACGCTGTCTCCCCAGTTGTCCAGAAGCTGCTGTATGATGAACTCGATCGTATGTTGTCTCTGGGAGTAATAGAGGAAAGTCTGAGTTCCTGGAGCTCTCCTGTGACCCTGGTAAGGAAGCCCGGCTGGATGAGACACTCAGGGTCTGGGTCGTCCCCACGATTGTTGCGACCACTGCTGCTTCGCTATTTCTCTACATAGCAAGGTACGCAAGTTGACGTCATTCCTTGTTCATTTATCCCATCTTCACCTTTTCCTCTCACATGTCATGTTCCTTTTCACCTTGTTCCTCACAATATTCATCCCAGTATCCACTCCAAATAGTTGGTACACAATCCAATATATTTGAATGTCATCTAATTCAAATATGCTGGATTCCACCAACAACAATCCCTGCCTTTAGTTACCCGACGTCAACATCGCGAGTGGCGACGGAGATGCCTGATCTTTGTTATAAATTAACATTCATCAGGTGACTCTGGGCATAGTGGATCCGATTCAGGTTGTGGAACCCCGACTTCTGAGTTCGAATCCATCGTGGGTAGTAATCTTTTAACCTTTTGTCAGTTCCCCTTTTTCAGGGCAATTAATATCTTAATCCAATTGCCCTGGGGAAGTTGACCTGACCGAAGGGTGAAAGGTTAACATCCGCGAGGCGGTGAGGGACAGTTGTCGACAGCGGGATGATGTACCGGTGAGGACAGCGGGTTGGCGGTGATGGGGATTTGCTGGATGATGAGGAGTTGCTGGATGGTGCTGATTGAGGGTGGTCGAGAAGTTTTTTGTTCGGAAAGAGGAAGAGACTTGGTCGACAAGTTGGCGGTGTTACATATAGAATTCTGAAAGTTGTTATTCTAAATTTTTAAGTGAATTTATGCGATTTGATTAACGTTGTGTTACCCCACGGTTTAGTACTATTTTATATTTCAATTATATCAATTTATATTTCACACGTTGTTTTACGGAGATACAATTCATCGTGCGCCGGGAGAAATTAGTGAAATTGTTGAAATCGGTTTTTGGCTAGGAATCGTTACAAAAAAAATAACATTTTTGTTCGTTAAGGGCAAGATTTAAACAAGTGAATTTTGAAACAAAAATACCAATCGTGCGCAGTTTTTTTTGATGAAAACTAAAAAAAAAAAAAAAAAAAAAAAAAAGGAAAATTATGGTGTTCATTGTAATTGAAGAAAATCTCTGTGCCCAAGAGTACCATTTGAAAAATTGTGAAAGTGATATGAATTCGTTGCTTCCATTGGAAGCCAATTAAATTAAACATTTGAAAATAGTAGAGTTAGATAAAGGCGTGAAATGCCGAGAGGTGACAGTGAGAAAAAATGTTTTTTTTAAAGGATACTCCATAAAAAAAAACAAGAAAAAGGAAATATATGGTGATTATGTGACTTTGTAACAAAATCTATAAGAGACATTTTACATTAAATGAAAATCTTATCTGAATAAGCTTAAATTGAAAATCCAGCGAAAATCTACTCGGTACGATTAAACTTTTATTTTGAATTGCACTCATCGTGAAAGGCTTTCTCGGAACGAGGAGGAACGAGTTGGTCATCGTATGCGACAAGAAAAAAATGGAAAACATCATCAGAAAAATAAAAAAAAAAATCGGAAAAATAGAATAGGCAATTTATTATATTTATTTTTATAACTGCACTTAATATATAGCATGCTGTGAACCGTACCCGATCGGGTTTGGTGGTGGTATTTTTATTGGTATATTATTTTTTTTGAATTTTTCTTTATTTTGTTCTTTCTTCCTTTTTTTTATAGATTTAAATTTAAAAATTCTCTTTAAGTTTCCTTTTTTTTTCATTATATTTTTTTTTCTTTTTCTTGTTTTGTTTGTTATTTTAATAAAAAAAAAATGAAGTAGAGTAAAAATTTTTTTTCATTTCTCCAAGCCATCTCTCCTTCGTCCTTATCCCTTATTTCCCTCCAATTTGTAATGTTGTGTTTCTGAATTAGGTGGCCCAGCACGGGCAGTGATCTTCCCCGAACGACCCCGACCAGCTGAGCCTAGCCGGCCTCAGTATGCCACCTGGGGGAACATGAGATCACTGCCATATAAATGTCTGCGACCGCGGCAGCGTGATCGCAACAATGATAACGCAGCGTCTCATACAGCTAAAGTGGTGAAGAACACTCTAAAAGCATTGAATTGGGAAATATTATCGTACCCACAGTACTCTCCAGACCTCACCCTGTCGGACTATCACCTTTTCGCGTCGAAAAGTAGCGCTTCGCAAATTTCGAAGAAGTCGAAAAATGGACGGCGATCCATTTTTCGACTTTTCGATGGTTTGTGTCGAAACTGAAAAAGTTTTTTCGGAATGGTATCCATGATTTCCCTGAAAGATGGGCAATATGTGTAAAATCCAATGCTCAAAGTAAAATCCAATGGTCAAAAAATTTTTTGAGATTCCCTTGTGAATGAAGTAATTTTTTGTATTGACGAAACCAGCAAACTTCAACTAATACCCTTGGTAGAAGTTACATATTTATCCCAGTTTTATATACGAAGAAAAAAATGAAATGTATGTTAAATTATAAATAAGATGAAAATGCTGTTCCATAAAACTCTATAGATACGGAAATCATTTGTCTTTTTAATAGTTTCGATTGATTTTTATTTTTAATCACCATCTAACATCTAGTTTTACAAAATGCATCAAATGTAGAACAGTTGACTCTACTCCAAAAAACACTTATAGTTACAGATTGACACTCTACCATTAAATTTAAAAGAACCCCCGACTGTTTTAGTTGGTGTTCAAATCGGCGAACTGTTTCTACCCTAAGCATGGGATCCCCAGAGACTAAGTTCTAAACTGCCTGCAGACATTTAACCATAGTCTAGAATTGTTTGACACTCACTATTTTCTGCTGGTCCTCCCGTTTCTAAGCCTTCAAGGCCCTTCAGAATACGAAAATCGCTTTTATATAATAGCGGGAAAGGGTCGAGTGAAAAAAGAGATACACTCTTTATTTAGGTCTCCTGAAGCTCCAGGATGTCTTTTTTAATTATCAGGTCTGTTCAAACTGTGACTGTTAATATTTCCCCGGACACAATCAACGTTTTCGACGTTTTCTCCATCGATTGCAACCAAAACTGTTCGACACGAACCATCCACGTCTCCTTCGCAAAACACACAGCTGGGGGACCATGACATTCAAATTTTGGGCAGGTGAGACCGAAATATTCCACGCTCGCTCAACACCTGACAAAATCTAACTAACCATGTATGTAGAAATCAATCTAACCATGCACTCAAGTATACTACAGCCCAAGGGCCAAGGATCAGACGTGCGTTCTACACCTTCTCTGTGTACCGCGCTCCAAGAACTTTTGTCAATCGCTGGAAGAGATTGTATCTGCTTTGGTAATCTCTTTTTAGTTGCCTTCTCTTCTGGGTCTGAAAAAAATTGGTTGCGCTCTTCAACAAAGAGGGCATAGGTGTCACTCCTGCAATCTGTTGGTTATATTCTGAAGCTAAGGTTTTATATTCTATGGTACAGGCTTAAGCTTCATTTTTTAAATTTTTTTGATTTCTTAGATTTTCAATTCAAAGGACAACAAACATCGTTCATAGATAAGAAAAAAAGAGTGAAAATATACAAAATTATGCTACTTATACTAGTAGTAAGCACAAAACTTGAAAATTCTCACAATCTACGAAGCTCTGAATTAAATCTGAAAATTTGAGTTACTTGATAGCTGAAGAAAGTCTAGATGTCCAGAAATAATGTCCGCGTTAGAGAACAAACGTTCATTGCAGCGGGCTTTTGATAGAAATCGATTGCTTCTCGCAGCTCCTTTCAATTAAGGGGGGATGAATGAGACAAAAAGGTGTAGGAATATGACGTGAGTAACGATCCCATTGATTCATGTGTGCGTTTCGTTACTCTCAATTGTATGATTATATTAACGGGTTAAAGTTTGCTATGGATTTAACATCGTTCACTCCTAATCTCTTTCAAAATTTTTCATGAAGAAATTTTGGATTTTTTTATAGAAAACGCCAGCCTTGTTTATTTCAGAGGTAGTTTTATTTTATGTTTGTTTATGCATTCATATGTAATTATTTTTTTATTAATTATCTGTAATTGGTTGTAAATAAAATCATATTAATTTTAGTGGTAATCTGCAACTGATAGAAGAACACAGCTACTTTCTTTCCTCTTAAGAAAGGGGTAAGTTACTCCAGATGATTATAAGTTTATACATATCTACACAAATTTTTGAAATTTGATGTTTTTTTAACTTTCGAAATTTTTTTAACGATTTTCTTTTTAAACGAAAATTCAAATCAAACTGTAATATTATGAGAACACTTGAACCGTCAAACGTCAAGCAACCCAGAATATAGAAGTGGTTTGTTTCGGACACAATGAAGATTTCAGGGAAACATGCACCTTCGCATATTCTTAAATCCAAAAACTCTTGTTTTTTTTCTTGGTAGAAAAACCTTAGCTTGTTTATGATGTATAAGGAAAAAGTCGGGTATTTTGATGGTTGGTTTCAGTAATGACATGGGAGCGGAAGTTTATTAGTGGTCCGAAATATATTCGAGATCCTCTTTCGACAGAACTAGCCTGCCAGTAGGCGGTAGCAATGAGGACTTTCGGTTATGCAAGCTGCTGGTTCGAAGCAGGGGCGGATCTTGAATTTGTGGGGCCCTGGGCTAATACTGCTTAGGGGCCCTACCTAATCACTCAACTAATTACCATTTTGACAAGAAACTGTTTTCTGTAGTGATGTAGGTATATGTAATGTAATATATGTTAAGTACAGGAAGAAAATAGGAAAACAAAATACTTTATTTATTTATTAAAACGTTATTTATTGCAAAATAAATTGACAGGTTATGAATGGTTATGTTATATAAATTATAAAGCAACCTTTCTGCATTTTTGTGCTGCAAATTCTTTTATTTGGTCATCGCACTCTAGGTTCTTTGTTAAATCGCAATTTATCGAAAGAACTGATAAATGATTTATTCGATAGTTCGACATTGTTGTCCTGTATTTGTTTTCTATATACGACATCCTGGAGAAAGAACGCTCTGCTTTACAGCTAGTGATCGGCATCGTTAAAAAAATCTTTAAGATGGTATAGCAGTTTGGGAAAACATCAAAAAGTTTCTTTTCATAAATTAGCCAAAAAATTTCACTTCAAGAGGTGTAAGACTCTGTCTTAGACTGCAGTAAGTCAGATTTCAACTGAATGCACTCATCCACTAAATGTTCGTCTACGTCATTTGGATAATAATCAATAATATTACGTACACTTTCCAGATCTATGTGTTCTTGATTTTTGTCTTGCAAATCCATTAAAAATTTAAATTTTTTGCCATAGGTCTCATAGGCTTGGCTTCTATTATTTAAATCCATAATCATCTTATTCAACGCAACGTTAAGCGTGTCTCTTTTAAATTTTTCTGTGCCGTTTACTGAGACTTTATCTGTAGATTTATCTGAAAATTTTGAAGTAATGCGTCTCTCTCGACATAAATGTCACTGTAGTCTGTTCGCACACTAGTACTTAAATTTTTAGCTTTCTCTTCGTATTCCTTCAGCTTATGATCTGATTGTTGCCTTATGTTTTTCACGAACTCTTTTAATGACACAATTAACTTATTGCCTTCACCAATGTCTAAACCAGGGCTCTGTACTTTTTTATTCACTACATTAAATCTCTCCAAAATTTCTTCCCAAAAAACAATCAAAATTGCAGTTAGTTTCGCCAGTTTATTAAATAAATTTCGTGCCTCATTTCGGAAATCAATTTTTTCATCGTCATTTTCGCCGAAACTATTGAGAATTTTCATAATGCCATCATAATTACTTTTCAAAGCTCTGACAGCATCAAAGTGACAAGACCATCTGGTCTGGCTTAAACTTTTTAAAGTAAATTTTAGTTTTGTTTCACGATTTAACAGTTCCCACCTATGGGTCGAAGCAGAGAAGAAAACGTATATTTGTTGCACTATTCCAAAAAAATTTACAATTTCGGTTGCAACCTTCACGAATTCTTGACCAACTAGGTTAAGGGAATGCGCAGCACATGGCACGTAATCCGCGGATTTATTTTTTTCTTTTAGTAGTACTTGTACACCATTGTAGATTCCGGCCATATTAGCAGCGTTGTCATATGACTGTCCCCTGCAATTATCCAGTAGTAGTCCATTTGTTTCCAAAAAGGCTTGCAGAATATTAAATAAATATAAGCCAGTATGACTACTAATTTTAATGAAAGATACACATCTTTCATACGCTTTTCCCCGAAAGCAGTATCGTAATACAATAGCAAGTTGGTCATCGTGAGACAGATCTGGGGTTGAATCCATCATAATTGAATAATACTTTGAGTCGTCGTTTTTTCTTTCAGTTATAATTTGTTTAATTATCTATTTACCCATAATCTCAATTATATCCTCATATACTGTTTTTGATAAATATGATATTACAGGGTTTGGTCGCAGCTCTCGTTGTTCAATATGTTCACGTATGAATGGGTCGAATTCTGGCAATAGCTCTAGAGCACTCATAAAATTACCATTATGTGGAGAACCAAATACTTCCTTGGAATTCCTAAGTGCTAAGCCTCTTATACTCAAAAATTTTAGCACTGCAATAACCCGTTTTAGGACATTGTGATGATATTCTGCTTCTTTATTTAATTGCTCCTGAAGCTGTTTGTCTGAAACAGACTTATTTTCTTTTCGTATCAACCACACTAACATTGAATTCTTATGTTCATGAGAATTTTCGTCATTTTCTAAACAAAATCCTATGTGTTTCCAATCAGAATACCCGGTTGTGTATTGAGAAGGAGTTGAGGAGAAACAAAAAACAGTACCAACCTTTTTTGAATAACATAACCAAGATCTTTCCATTAATTGGCCATTTTTCTAGTGAAATACCTATTTGAAAAACATCTGTTTTGTTCTTTATATTTCTTCATTGAAGCTGAATATTCTTCGGATCTTTATTTTGAAAGTCAGTCATTTCATGTGAGAGGACGAAATTAATAAAAGCATTATTTAGCAAATCTGGCCACAAGCCCACGTCAACATATTTTTCAAACTCAAACTTAATATTTTCTACATTTCTTTCCACCTCGGTATCGGTATTAACTTCCTTTTGCTGAACACCAATTTCGTTTTCAGAGGAACCAGAGCGTTGCTGGAAGTCAAGATATTGCAGATTTTCATCGTTGGTATTTATTTTCTGGTTTTCAAAATCTTGCATACTTTCATCACTTGTATTTTTTCCTGGTTTTGTGATTTTTCGCTTCCTTCGGTTAGATTCTCTTCGCCTAAAATACCTTTCTTTACGTTTTTTAATGGATTTATAGCTATTTTATTCGCGTTTATATGTTCTGATTTAAAAAAAATTTCAATTTTGGGGCATTTATTTCTTTCTTTGTCTCGACCAAACTGTAATTTTCTTTTTTCAGCTCCACTTTTATATTTTCTAGTAGACATATTGTTAAATAAGATATTTTTCTGAAAATAAACAAAGAACTGGATAGAACTTTTAATTTTAATACTTACTTTGTAATGAGTGTAGCACTTCACAAATTATCAATTATAAATATCGAACGAGTTCGATTCATTTAGTTTTGAAAACTGAAATAAAAATAAAAAAGTCATGTTTTATAATTCTTTTTACTTATGTAGTGCCTATTAAAAGCAGGAAGTCTAGTTATGCTGAATACTTTCAATTTTAGTAAATTAAAACAAAGGTCCGGTCCTTATAACTTTTAAGTTATCTATCACTTAGTAAACTAAACACACGCACTAAACACATTTCTAACAATAACAAAGTCAATTCGTTAATATAGTCGACGATAGCAGAAGTGCGGAAAAATAAAAAAATTGCGTCGGGCGATAAGCGGAGGGAAGTCCCGAATAATAGACAATACACGGAATACACCGACCGAAAACAAGCGACAGGGAATTCACCGTTCCGTTTGATAGATGCGCACACGGGTTGATTGATCGCAGTGCTGCCAACCTTATGATCGGATTTTTTTTTAGTTCGGTTTCAGTTCGGTTGGGGGCTCTCTGTATTCGCGGGGCCCTGGGCTGCAGCCCAAAAAGCCTTTAAGTAGATCCGCCCCTGGTTCGAAGAGTGCAATTCCTAGATATTTATGTCACTAAGTTGGTACGAGACTGACTCCATTTCAGTATGAACTTCATATGAAATCCTTCATATCCTCAAGTTGCTCCATTACTCATACAAATTAATACTTTCATAGGTGCACATATTTCCCAAAAAACATCCATTGCCGGCAATATAATGTGGCTTCAACATCTGGGAACGCTTAAATCCTACGCACGAAATTATTAAGTAGTTTTCCATACTATTATATTTAAAAATTTATTCATTAATTATTTACTTTCCGATAACCATTATAACAAAAGCGCAATAAACTTTACAAGCAATACTCACCAACAAAAATTTGTATACGTTAAGTCATTCCTGGTATTGCTTCATTAAAGAAAAAGCTTATATAATTTAAATCCTAAATAAAACTAACGTTGAAAGCCAGTTGGAAAATTTCTCCATTAGAAGTTCCCGGCAGCCACTGCAATGAACTCTCCCCTTGATTGAAACTTTTATTAAAAAGAAATACATAAAAACTTTCACAGACCACCCCAATTATTCCCGAAAGACTTGAAAAGCAAAATAAAACAAAGCGTATTGTTGGCCAGTCTATTCACCCACTACCCTTGCAATATTTTATTGACAAAGCAATATCGTGGGTAGGCGAGCAATCGCGTTGGCCAGATTTCCCATTAGGCGAATAGAATTCATTACAATGTTCCACGAACCCCCAAACCGATTTTTTCGTCCTTTTGCTTTCAACGAAGCACTTTTTTATCGAAATAAAATGTAATAAATCGCTGATGGAACGTTAAGCGTATTTAGGGTGTTTTTGTACACAGGGTGATTGCACGGTGTAGCGGCAGCGTTCAGTAGTGTCCTGGTACGCACCAACAGAATCCTCGTTAGCTGATAAGCCAGTGTTTTTGGTTTCGCCTCATTTTTTTTTGCCCGGACGTCGTCGGTAAGCGCTGATTGTGTCGGTTGCTTGATAAAACATCCAGACGGCCCGGAAAAGCTCAATGTGCAATAAATTTCGATTTTAGAGTATCGAGATGACGAGTAATGGCTAATCTTCTTTAAATGAGATTTAGGACATTTTTGTACACCATAGGGTGGAATCGGGAAGCAATGAAGCCGTCACTGCAATATCGCGATGTCTGCAATGCTACAGACGTGGATATTTCACGCTACTATTTTCAACAAGGGAATGTTAATAGTGACGGAGGGATTGGTAATAAGTGCAATTTTGCACGATTTAAGGGGTTCAAATCTGCGAAGCACGAAATTACCAAAAATTCCTTTTTTTTATATATATTTAGAGTCAACTTTTCACAGAAATTCATCTTTGCTGCGATATTTGAGGACTATTTGCAACTAGTTTTTAACATTTTCAATTGACTTTTACAAAAGGAAAATAACGACATAAACTTTAACAAAAGTAATTATGTTTTGGCTACATCGACACAAGTTCATCTCCTTTTTCCAGTAGTTTCCATTAATAAATCATTAGGACAAGAAGTTCACATAGAGCTAAATGATTTGTATTCCAAGCAATCAGAGTATCTTTTTCATTTAATCATAGCTACGTATAATGACTTACTATATTTTATCATATCTGCTTATCGCATATCTACACTCTTTTAAAGTACGTCAATATTTACGATAATTTGTAACGTATATAAAGCGATACATTCTGACATATGTCAGACCTGGCGTTTTTCAAGATAGTTTTACATTGGAAAATTCAATTTTATTTTTCTTGTTTGAAACAAAAATGACTAAAGTTCAAAGCCTGTAACGCAGCATATCAAAGGACATAGCATTTCATTTTTAATCATTTAGATATGGACTACATACTACAAAAATTGATTTGGTCAGCTATGTTTGCAAGTGATCTATTAACGTACTGCATCGTTTAGTATCATTGATTAGCAAAATCTTGCTGATCTCGAATTGTTCTATGAAAAATTAAATTTCTTGATATATTGTTTCATTTCTTTCTTCGATCTGCGTTGGAGGTTTCTTGTAGCATTAACGTAGAAACCATGGAGTTAACTTTTTGAGAAAATTTGGGGTTCATCCGGTGTGATTTTTTCAAAAGGAGCATTATAAGCAAACCGAGTTGCAAAAGCTCATGTTAAGATATACCAAATTTATCGACTCTCTAGTGGGTATAGTATAAATATTAGACAAGAACATATATTGGGATTTTCAATTAGGACGTATCGATGTTCGCGGCCGGTGGTAGTCATGTTGCAGTGGTAGCCTTTACGTTACCTTTTGTTTATTATTTAGCCACTGACGCCAACCCACAATGTGAAGAATGAGTGATAAGAACGAATGAATGATAAGCCCAAAACCCTAACAAGAACCAAATAATCTAGAAACTCAATGCAAATAACCATAGGAAACGATGTTCGTTCGCTGACTGGGCTCTAGTGCGTTCGGAAGAAGATCCCAATTTGGACCGGAAAATCATCTATAACATGCATTAAACATTTTGTTAATAGGCATAAAAGCCAAAAATATTGCATGTTTACCAAGTGGTGATTTTGATTTGGAAAACAAAGAACGGCCAGGTTAGCCAAAAAAATTTTAAGACCCAGAATTGCATTGGCATATGCATTGGAAAATTTGTGTCGAACGCAAAAATAACTTGCTTAGAGTTAGGTGTTAGGGATTTAGGTTAGTTAGGTGTTAGGTGGTTAGGTGTCACCCGATTAACCATTTCTGAACGTTTACATGCAATGAGAAGGATTCAAAAGACTTGAAAAATGGGTCCCACATCATCTGAACGAAAATCAACTCAATGCCCGAGTCACAGCATGCCAAAAACATCGCGAAGAACACAAAAAATATAGTTTTTTGAGTCAAATCGTTACCGGGGATGTAAAATGGGTTTATTACAATAACTCTAAACAAAAAGCTTCGCATGATCCTGACCAACCAAAACGTGATATGTGATAAAAGTTTATGCTGTTTATTTGGTGGGACGAGAAGGGTTTTGTGTATTATGAGCTACTAAAACCGAATGAAATAGTCACAGCTGATCGCTACCGACGACTGACAAATTTGGCACACACACTAAACGAAAAACTGCCATTGATAGCCCGAAAACACCACAAACTTTTGTTCCGTGATGACAATGGCAGACCTCATCGAGTAAACATCGTTAAAGAAAAATAAGAAAGGCTCGGTTGGGGTCACCTTACTCACCACCCAGACTCTCCAGACCTTTCTCATTCTGACTACCAGTTGTTCAGATGTATGCAGATCAGCTTGACCAACGTACGCTGTCGAAGTGCAGAAGAATTGCGAAAATGGGTCGATGAATGGATTGCCTCGAAAGAGGACTTCTTCAAACGTGGAATCAACAAACTTCTCAGAAGATAGGAGGAAGTCAAAGCTAACGATGGGCAATATATTGGTTAATGTACCCATTGATTTGAATATTGAAATAAATACTTTTTTCAAGCCGAAAATCGACATTAGTAACCGACACTCCCAATTGAACGACGTCAAAAATTGCTGGTAATGCACTTACAGAAAGTTACAGTTTGTTGCAAGTTCCACACGGTAGTATTATTGGTAAGTCGTTTTTGGAAACATCTGTCGAGGATGATTAATTAGGAGGAAATAGACGAAATGGTTCCGCGGTTCCAGAATGATGGCGCTATATGTTGCACATTGTACGTTACGATGATCTTTCTGCATAAAAAATTGGAGGGTACGGTGATTTGTCGTAAAGAGTTGCCCAGCAGTATTGGGTGATCTTTAGGCTTCTCTGATCTCTTTAGGCTTTTTCTCGTTAGGTTTCCGTGAAACTGAAGGTGAAACACGTTAAGCCACAATCAATAAATACCATTTAAAGTCAAAATAATAATATGCTATCACTCAGCTTCAGACAGCAAATTGTACCACCAGGATGCGAGTCACCATGTCGTAGTCGACATTTGAGCGATGTCATATTCCATATATAATTTCAAACATAGGCCTTTTAAATAAAAATAGGATTTCATTAGCACCTCACGCACAACTTGTCCTATACCTATTCAACATCAGGCTGCCCTTATTGAAAAACCTATAGAAAATCAGCCTGTCATGATACATAGGCGTCGTACCAAACCGAATGCTCATGAAATCGGTCAAGTTCATAAAATTGCTCTTGACCTTTGTCAAACAGTACAGTGTGGTGAATACATCCGTGTAAGACATTAATGATTTTTGGTTTTCAACATTGATATCTGTTGTTTTCTGCTGAGTAGAACGCATGCTGCGTTTCGTGTTTTTCGATATTTTGTGATAGTATGTCTTTTTCCTTTTGAAAATGCCGCTTCTAATAAGTGGACCATTCTTTCAGGATGTAATTTTTGAAGCAAACGCCCTTGTCAATTCTCCTTGTTCTTTGATTCGCCCGACCCTTTACTTCAGCCTCTTTGTTTGACCTTTAATCATTTGATTTAGCTTTTTAATACAGATTCATCACTCATAGACTCTCTATCAAGTATCAAGTTGAACGTTTTTGAGTAATTATCATCAATATAATAACTATATCGAAAACCACATTTTCATGAAAAGTCCTTAAAAAAACACATTGACAGCATCATCGGCCTCCATCTTTCCCGCACTGCCTTCAATGTTTGCAGTATATACAGTGGCGGCCAAAAGTTTAGACACAGCACCTTATACTGAGTTTATGAGTGATTGGAAGCTTTAATCAAAAAGCAATTGATGTGGTTTTTTTCATTATCGAAAATATATATTTTTAAAAATCAAAAACAAAAACTTTTCATAACAAACTTAAAATGATAAAATTCATAATAACGAAAAAAATCACGTGACAAAAGTCTACGTACAATCAATTTGTTTGTACAAATGGATAATTTTTCTAAATATTATTTGTTTTAGTATTTTGTTAGGCCTCGTTGAGCATCAAGTACTGCTTGCAGTCGTAGGGGCATAAAGGCGACTAAATTACTGGTTTCCTTCGGCATTATTTGCTCCCATTCTGCTAGGAATACACCCTTCAGCGAATCCTTGTTTTTTTGGAGTACTTCCGAATTTCCCGCTCAAGAAGCTCGCATACATGCTCTATCGGACTTAAATCCGGGCTTTGGGGAGGATGATTAAGCTGTCTGGGAGCGTAATATAACAACCAATCTCTAACGATATGAGCTATGTACTTTGGATTGTTGTGTTGTTAAAAATCCTACTCCCTTCAAGGCACAACTTCTCCACGGATTGCTTTAAATAGTGTTCCAACTGGCTTTTATGTACAAAGCGATCCATGGTGGATACAATAAATGAAAATCTTCCGTCCAATTCAAAAAAAATACATATTGAAAAATATTAGATTTGGAATCATCAGTGGAAAGGACTTCCAAAAATCCATGCTCTTATTAATATGAGCCTTTGCAAATTGCAGGTATAGAAGTTGGTTTTTAACTGATATTAATGGTTTTTTTACGGGAAATTCTGCTTCGAAAACCATTTGGATTCGACTCCTGCCTTAAAAGTCCACTGTAGCGATATATTCCGCTAAATTTGCAGCACGTCATTTGGGATTTTTGCCCGCTTCCTTTAAAATTAGACTGAGGTCTCTCCGCGAATTTTTTTTTGGTCCACCAGTTCGTGGTTTGTTCTTAATACAACCGGTATTTTCAAAGTTGTTTATTATTGTTTGCACTGAACTTCGTTTTAACTTCAATAATTTCGCTATTTCAGCATACGACTTATTGTCTTTTCTACATTGAACAACCAATTTTCACACATCACTGCAAATTTCTTTCCCGGAACACACTTTTTCGGCCTTGCAATTCAAAACTAACTTTAGAAACGTTGCAGCTGCACTTCCACAACAAATAACCGAATAGGTAGAAAGATTCTGTTTTTTCTTCGATTCTTAGAAAAATGCTGTTATGTTTCATAGTACACTGACTGTACGTAGAATTTTGTCACGTCATTTTTTTTTCGTTTTTATGAATTTCTTTTAAAGTTTGTTATGTAAAGTTTTTGTTCTTGGTTTTTAAAAATATATTTTTTCGAATAGGAAAAAACTGCATCAATGGTTTTTTGATTAAAGCTTCCCATCACTCAGAAACTCAGTAAAAGTTGCTGTCTGTAGACTTTTGGCCGACACTGTATATTTTTATGGCGGCTATAAATGGAAACTCAAAATATTTTCTTTGACTTCTTTCTGAACATTCAAGCGTGTTGGTTTTTCATCAAACGCTCGAAGTGAAATTTACTGGACATCATAGTACCTCGGGGAAGTATATGTAAATTCCGAACCAAATTAAGTCGCAAAACTTTTGCGTACCTTGGCGTCTGATTTAAAGCAGTTTCTTTGCGAAAAGGATCTAATCTTTAATTTTATCACCGGTCGAATTCATGACCTGAAATTTTGTCATTGCTCTTAGTAATGAAACGTTCCAAATTCACATTACTGGTGTTTGTTGAACGCTAGCTTACAGGCACAGTCTTCATATTTCACACTATTTTGCAAAACAGAAAAAAAATCAAAAAAGAAGAACAAAATGCGGTGTCCTGACCTCCATTCACACCTTACATCTAATATCAATTGATTGCTGCGATTTACTGGTTAAAATTAGTGCTGACTTCCTTCCTCTTCTAATTCCGAATGAACTTTCAGTTTTTAGGATTTGATGTGTTGTGATGTGATTTGATTTTTATTTAAAAAACAAAAAAAGACACGTAGAGGCACACGTAGAGCAAGAATTTCGAGCCAAAATTCAAAACAAGACTGTCACGGCCATAGTCCAAGATGTGTGTATTTTGCTTTTAAAACTAAGCTTTAACTCTTTTAAAACTGTTCGAATCCTTATGAAATTAGGACACACTATTTTTAAAGAAAACAAAACAATCATATCGCACAATCGAAAAATCAAACTACGCAATTGTATCAGAACTCACTAGAAAATAGACAGAAAACGCTATTATGCTCAATGCATGAATGTGTGATGTATTTTCAAAAAAAAAAATAAATAATAAATGTATAATTAATAATAATAATTTAATGATATATTGGGGCAACCGAAAGGTCACACCTGCAGCGAAAGACAGGAATAAGGTTAAATAGACAGGGCTATGTGAAAATACAAGGGCATAATAGCGGCCGAAGGAAGTTACTTTTAACCGACTAGCTCACTGCACGGGCGTGGGGGTGCTGGGTGACTTTTTGCTGCACTGCATTCTGACCACCTCTCCTGCCTGCTTACGATCTTCTTGCCCTAGATTTCTATAATTTATTTTCCATCACTTGATACTAGGAATTTTTTTTTCTGAGACTTTTTTTCTGAGATTTTTTTTTCTGACATTTTTTTACTGAGCCTTTTTTTATGTATATTTTTGTTTGTTACTTATATAATTTAACTACATATTACTTAATACCTAAATACTAACTATAAACATTATCTAACTATAAACATTATTATTTTAATTTTATTCTTAGTACTATTTTATCTCGTATGATTTTCTTTTAACTTCAAAATATAGGTTCAAATAAAAACTTAACAAAACAATTTATTCTTATATTCAGAATCAATTGTTATTTTATTTATTTATTCAGTCATTTATGCATATATTTCTTTTGTTTGTTTTTATGTCGCCTACACATCGGAATATGTAACAAGTGCTCACAGGAAGTAAAGGAACATTAACTCCGCTTGCACTTAATTCGAGAAATACAGACTCACCAACCGCTTACGTATCAATTTTGTTTCAGTATATGAAACATGCGGCATCTTGTGCACATCTGTCAGTTTGGAGGTTTGATAGGAGACTACTTACCATTATTTCATTTCTTCTTTTTCCATTTCTTCTTTTTCGGGAGTTTCGACCAGAAGCTATCATACTTTTGATCCAGTTCAATCGAAATTTACTAGAAATTAGTTTATTACATATTACTGTCATTGGGTCTTTTAAGCTTATCCAAGCCAGGTTTGCTTGCACCGTCTTAGTGATTATATTTTGAATTCAGCTCATCGTGATCTGAGTATGTCATATACGCTAACCAGTAGCTTTTGGCTTGTTTAAATTTTTTTTGACTAAGTGAAGCTTTGAAATACCTTGAAGTATTCAAGAGAGAACAAACTAACCCTTCCACATGGAATAATCCCGGCAAGTACGCAATTAATCCTTACTGACGACGTAGACCATCTTGAGTTTTCTCTTATCTCTTTGAATATTTAGATTTAGACATTGAAACCTTTTCACCATTGGGCTCAGCATTGAGATTTGATAATATTTAACATAATGATTATGGTCCAGATTACACAAAAGTTAGATTATCCACTCCCTAAATTTATTTTTTCATGAAAATTGTAAATGACGTTTTGACATAGTACGCCTTATTTGTTTTTGAAAAGACAAAAGTCTTAACAAGAATTGAAACGCATGGCACTTAAGCACAGACTTTTCGGGACCGGTAGTTTTGTTACTCACATTTTTATTTTTAGTGCCCAAAATACCTAAAGTTGTACCAGAAGTGTGGGGTTTGGGGGGGAGAGCCTTCAAAAAACACTTCTTGGAAGACTAGGAATAATTTAAAACAATCAGCTTACTTAGGTTGTTACAAAGATGCCGGATACTTATTTTCAGGACGAAAAACCTCTGGGTAGAAAGACTTTTTCAATAAATATTAAAATATTTTTAGTAAGAAGAGCTTTTCCGATTGCAAATACAGACAAAATTTTTAGTTTCGTAACCATTTCAGTATTCAAATATTGGGAAAAATTAATTCTTTCACAATTTTCACACCAATGTTTCTTAAAAATAAACTCTTTTAGTTGCTGAAATATATTTTTATTCTTAGAACACCGAATTAAGTTGCATTTTAACAAGTCCTTTCTCAGCTGCAATTTATATTATCTAGAATATGACGAAGTACGGCCATGGGCCTTTTTTTTGGTTTGCATGTTGTGGTAACCACTGTTGGGCAAGCTAATAACCTTCATCAACATCCTCTTTGGTTTTGCTGTATAACAATACAATTTCAGGTTTTTAGCTTTGATCTTCTTCTCCGACTTTGTCGTCTTTGTGTTTGTTGAGACGCAAAATTATTGCTCTTTTATTTTAGGCTCGTATAACACCAGAGAAAATTGCACAAGAGTGCAGTTTTCAAGATGAATGCAAGCATACAAAAACTCATAGGTTTCTACGATCTAAGGAGCAATACGGGTACCACCGAGGGTCATTATCTTCAGCCAAAAACTATCAGCGAACTGCGGTCTCGTAATAAAATGTCAGCAGTCAGCCCATACGATCTTGCTGATATATGGTTTACTAGATGTAATATAACTATCTTTCGAGGATGTTTTCCTGTTCATATGGATTGTTTGTAAAATATATGCATACAATATACTTAGGTAATTTGAGCTAGTACTCAAGCTTTAAGCAGCCTGAATACACTCAAACCTCACCCAGATACTACTGCATTTTTATCATGTGTGCATAATAATTAATTGGCGAAAATATTATTAATTTCAGAAGACTGTCAGTGTTCGATGGTTTGAAGATGTCAGTATCCTTCCAGTTTTTTTATTACAAAGTATTTTCCATTCGGGGCCAAATAGAGCAGAAGAATATATCTAAATAGCATTCAAAATATATATTCGAGATATACTAACTCTTATGTTTGTTGGATTCTTTCCCCATTTGGTGGCTTTCCATATGTAAATCTTCCTCTGCGCTGTCGATTTACCAATCGTTGTTATCAATTCTGGTATCAGAATTTTTTATCATCAACGTCCTCATCACATAAAATTTGATAAGTTTCCTGTTCGCTGTGTACAACTTGCATTGAATTGTTCACAATTCAGAGCCTCAAGTTGGCAACACTTTTTACTGCTACGTTTGGTGTGACAGCTGTCATTCGTTTAATGGTTAGATTGGTTTGCCATTTCATCATAAATAAGCTAGCACTTGAGCAGGGTCTTGTACAATTACCTTTCAAAATACTCAATTTCAAAATTTCGAGAAACTCATCCTACACTCCGCCAATTTCATGGCTGACATAATCCTCAATCTCCCACTCCGTTTGTACTCCCCCTTTACAGTATACAATGAAGCCTGTGCCCATCTACGTTATGGAAGATTTTACCGAAAGAGCTTGAATTGCGGGCTTACAAAATCCAATTCTGCAAAACCAACCAAACAAATCAATTAATTTGTACTTTATTTAATTTTAAAATTTTATGTCTATAAAAACACTCTGCACATACATCCCTACGAAAAACACGTGAAGAAAACAAATAATGCAACTAAACTGGACTGAAAACGTAGTGAAGTAGAATTGAAAAAAAATAAAATGTGTATGGAAAAATAATCTTCGTAAAAATTACGCATACACTATTGAAAATTTGTTCTCCTGAAAAACTAGCAATGCAGCTGCATTACTAGTTTTTCATGACATCTCATGCCTAGATTGTACCTTTCGTGGGATTAATACGCCGTTCAGCACAGTGTCGGCATTTTCCGGACATAGTGATCATATGCGTAAAAATTACGCATGATTATCTTTAAAGTGATTTTTGAGATATTCATTGGAACAAATATTGGTGCGATTTATTTACATCTGAAATAATTGTGGACGAATTGTACTTATCAGATGTTGATATTACAACCACTATTCTATTCAAATCTTTTAAACTATATCATTTTTTTGTTACCTTTCATTTTCACACTCACTACACATGATATTCCTTTTTAATTGCTTTGGAATTTTACTGTTTCGCTACATGTCCTTTTCTGCTTTTTTAATTGCTTCATCAGGTTGTCAGCATCTCAAAGATTTTATGAAGATCCTGTATACAGGCTAGACTAATAATCACTTTCGTTTATGGTGCATCAATGCTGATTTTAGGAATATGGTAAAAACCTAATATGCATATAATAGAAATTAGAGGTTAAGCAAAGTATAAATAGGAAACAATGTTTTGTAATTAGTCAGTAAGGATTTAGACGTAGTGAAATAAATATTTTAAAGTCTTCTATTCTCTCTATATCTTTCTCTTTATAGTCTCTATATATAGTCTCTATTTAAAAAGAGGAGTTTAATTTCATAATAATAATTATGTGTTGTAATATTTTTAATTAAAACATCCCTTATACGACATTTATAGGAAAGACCGAGTAAATAAAGTCGGTGGAGGAGTAGCGATTGCCATAAAAAAGTCAATCCGTCACTCTCTCATGCCAGAAATGAATTCGTCCATTATAGAAAATGTCGGAATATTTATTGAAGAGCTGAATTTAAAAATTTACAGCGTCTATTTTCCGGGTACCAAAAACACTAAAGATAAAGTAAATCACTTCGTGAGAGATATAGAGAGATTTTGCAAACAAAACCATAGATACCTGCTTTGTGGTGACTTGAATGCTCGGCATCAACAATGGAACTGCACTTGCTCCAATCTTACAGGACGCGTACTTTATAAGCTTATAGAGTATAATAACATTTTTATACACTCGCCAGATGAACCCACATACTACTCGGCAAAAGGAATCGGCTCAACCCTCGATATAGTGTTGAGCGACGAAAATGTTAATTTGTCTGAGCTTAGTGTAATGCAAGCCCTTTCCTCTCCACATTTGCCTGTATATTTTACAATTGGAACTGCAGAGCGCTCCATTGAGCAGCCAAATCAGTTCTTTCTTTTTAAAAAAGCTGAGTGGCCAAAGTTTCGCAGTTACATCAAGCAAAAATTAACCATAAATCGGTTTACGATCGAAAAGCTGCACTCAGCCTCAGATATCGATGAAACCGTTGATTCTCTAAAAAGGCTATCTGGGAAGCTATCGAATGCAGTGTCCCAAAATTCAAGAGTAAACTCCAGTGGCTAGAGCTTGATAACGAAACTTACAAACTCATTAGGACAAGAAACTCGCTCCGACGGGAATGGCAAAGAACACGACTTGCTTCTACGAAAAATGGTGTTAACAGCCTTATTACTGCAATTCGAAAGAAAATCTCTTCGTTACGCAATCGCCAATGGAACAATATGTTGGAACATTTAGACTTCAACTCGCGGAAAGTATGGAAACTAAATAAAATATTCAATCGAAAGCAACACAGTTTGCCCTATCCACTAACAGATGATATAGGATATCAGGCACATTCCAATAAGGAAAAAGCTGAAATCCTTGCCGATAAGTTTCTCACCTTTCATTCTTTAGCACAATCCAGTCATAATTCCATCACCGATATGATTGTCAAAAAATCATTTGAAAAGGAGATGAGCTCTTCAAGTATACCACATAAAGACTTTATTCGCACCGAAGAGATAACTGCTGCACTGAAAAAATTGAGAAACAATAAAGCATCAGGTATTGATGGAATACCCAACATCGTATTGAAAAATCTACCAAAGAAAGCAATAGTTCTCACTTGCCATGTATTTAACGCATGTCTTAAATCAAGCTACTTTCCCTTATCTTGGAAACATGCTACTGTGATCCCAATATCGAAACCAGGTAAAGACCTACATGTACCTGCGAGCTACAGACCAATAAGTTTATTGCCAGCTTTGCGAAAACTATTCGAAAAATTGATCCTAAAGATAAAATGATCCTTCCTAACTTCCAATTTGGCTTCAGGTGAGGATATTCCACAGAGCATCAATTATTTCGAGTAACCAAAGAAATTAAGGCAGCCTTAAAGGAAAAGAAATCAGTTGGCATGGTGGTGTTAGACATAGAAAAAGCCTTTGGTACTGTTTGGCATGAAGGGCTTCTCTATAAACTCAAACAATTTAACTTTCCGCAATACTTGACAAGTCTCATAGCTCCCTTCTTACACGAAAGGAAATATCAAGTTAAAATACGAGGCAGACTCTCCTCAATAAAAAACATTCCATCGGGTGTCCCGCAAGGCTCTTGCTTAAGCCCCACTCTCTACAACATTTAAACTTCGGACTTCCCAACAAACATTAATTGCCAAATAGCGACCTTTGCAGATGATACTTGCCTTTACGCAATAGGAACAGAACCGGAGACTATAATAAATAGCTTAGAACAAGGACTAGAGAGCTCATACCAATATTTCCACAGATGGAAAGTCAAAATCAATGTGGGCAAAACGAGAGCAATTAACTTCAGTAAGAAGCGAAAACCCACTATGCTTCCTGGCAGATGCGTAAACTTTTTGGGCCAATGCATACCTTGGGACAACGAATTATCCTATCTCGGTTTGGTGCTAGATCCAAAATTAACGTTTCGAAACCACATCGAACACATACGCAATAAGACATTACATTCCGTCATAGCATTATATCCACTACTAAATCGGAAGTCCAGCCTTAACTTAAAAAACAAGACTCTCATCGTCAAAATGGTGCTACAACCAATCATGCTCTATGGAGCTCCAACTTGGAATCAATGTGCCGAATACTTAAAAGCCAAGCTTCAAGCCACCCAAAACAGATTCCTGATAATGGCGTTTGACAAACCTTTCTATTTCTCTACTCGGAAATTACATGAACTTACTGGAGTTGATCCTGTAAAACAGCTTGCAGACTCGCGGCAACTTAAATTAATGGCTTCAGCCAGCAACTCATCTAACCCTCTTATAGCTTCTCTTAGCAATTGAAAGCACTTTCCTATAGTGTAAGTTATGCCTTAACAATGTCTTCTGTTATTGATAAATTCTTAATGCTCAGAAAATTGTACGAGTACATTAACTTTAAAATTAGAATATATATAGTACATAAGTATAGGATATAGGTTTTATTTAGTTTTAGGTATTATTAGACCCAGCCAAGGTTTTTTGTTCATTTTTTCCTTCAAATTGCAAAACCAACCGTGAAAAAAATTAATACCAGCACAGCTGAAACAATTACCGTAGAAGAAATGAATTAATGAATTTTTCAGAACTCTAAATTAAGTGACATGTATGTTATAACACAAACTTATTACTATCAATAAAGCTTTATTCAATTCAATTCAAATATTTTTGTGACGGCACTCAGTTATTATGGCCAGCAGAGGTTTACGAGACGATGAAATCAAGGCTGGTCTGTTAGAAAGGAACGATGATAGTCAGTTCAGTGATACTGAAAGTGAAATTGAAGGCCATATAAGTGAAGATGACATTGAAAGTGATGTAGAAGAAGCCTATGAAGATGAGATAGCTGAAGAACTACTAGTTGATGATAATGAGTCGCGGGGTTCCTTATCTGCTAATCGTCGAGTTATATCTTTGTCGCAGAAAACTATCAAAGGCAAAAATAAATATTGCTGGTCGACTTCGAAGCCTGATTCTGCATTGTTACATCTCAAAGAGGTCCGCATGTACCGTAATCGATGTGATCCTGTTTCATGCTTCGAAACTTTTTTTCACTGAAGAAATAGTCAATGAAATCGTAAGATGGACGAATGCTGAGACATCATCGAACCGAAAGGAGTATATGACTGCTGCTAAATTTCGAGATACGAGTAGAGATGAAAGACGCGCACTTTGTGGAATCCTGGTAATGACAGCTATGAGAAAAGATAATCACTTGAGTACGGATGAGCTTTTTGACCAATCGTCATCAATGATTTATGTTTCGGTGATGAGCCGCAATCGTTTTGATTTTTTAATAAGATGTCTTTGGATGGATGACAAACCTATACGCTCCCCACATCGAGCTAGTGATATCTTCAGTCCTATCCGCGAAATATGGGATCTTTTCATTTATCAATGTGTAAGTTATACTCCGGGAGCTCATGTAACAGTTGATGAGCAGTTGCTTGGATTCCGAGGTCGGTGTCCATTCAAAATATATATACCCAACAAGCCAAGTAAGTATGACATTAAAATCTTGATGATGTATGATAGTGGCACAAAATACATGGTTAATGCAATACCTGATTTGGGAAGAGGAACTCAGGCAAGCGGCATATCTCTCGGAGAATATTTGGTCAAAGAGTTGTCGAGGCCCCTACATGGCAGTCGTTGTAATATTACATGCGGCAAGTGGTTTACCTCAATTCCGTTGGCAAAAAAGGAGCCATATAAGTTGACAAAGGTGGGAACTTTGCCGTCGAATAAGCCCGAGATATCTGTAGAAATGAAAAACAGCCGCTTTAGACCAGTGGGAACATCAATGTTTTATTTTGATGGGCCCCTTACTCTGGCATCCTATAAACCTAAGGCAAGTAAAATGGTCTACTTGCTATCGTCTTGCGATGAAGATGCATCTATTGACGAAGTTTCCGGAAAACCTGAGATGATTATGTATTATAATAAAACTAAGGGTGGAGTTGACACACTAGATGAAATGTGCGCACTTATGTCTTGCAGTAGGAAGACTATTAGATGGCCCATGGCTGTATAATGGAACGATCAATTATACATGCGTAAATGCTTATATTATTTACAGCCATAATGTAAGCAGCAAAGGTGAGAAGCCCTTAAATCCAAAAACTTTGATAAAGAAGCTCAGCACGGAACTAGCATCGCCGTTTATCAGTACGAGATTACAGGCTTCAACTTTAAAAAGATATCTGCGCAAAAATATATGCCAAACATAGTCAAACGATACTCCTGATCCATCGAGAGATATTGTGGAGGAACCTGAACCAAAAAAAGGTATTTACTGTACGTATTGTCCTTATCAAATAAAGCGCATGGCAAGTGCATCCTGCAATAAGTGTCGAAATGTTATGTGTCGCGAACACAACATTGATGTGTTTCAAAACTGTGTGTAGATAATTTTTATACCGATGTATGTTCTTGAGATACTTTTAATGCTTAGTATTAAAGTGAAAAAGTTATTTATTTAGTGGGATATTTCACTAATTATCATGGGTTGTATTGATTTGTATTCAAATATAAGTACTCAATTAGTTTATTCAAATCAGTAAAGAAAATCGTACACAGCAGACAATAGAAACTTATGCGTAAAATTTACGCATGTTCATCTATTCCGTACAACTAAATATGGTTATATTTTCAGCGTTAATGTCGGAACAAAGTATATGGGACAGCCCCTAAAAATCAGGAAACAGGTACATACTATTTTGGTTTTCCTAGAAATGAACCTGGTTGGTATTCCTAGAAATAGTTCATACATTAGACACAATTGGGAGCTAACTGCAAAAATTTGATTTTAAATTATCGATATTTCAAGGATTTTCAAAACAGTCAAGAACTTTAAATCATCAATAACATATAAATTGTATTAATTATTATGAAACAATCAAATTAGGCCTCACAAAAGACAAGGACTCAAAAAAACATGTCAACGGTTCTTAGCGAAAATTTAATTCTGAGGTGAAGTCTGATGGAGGATATGGGTTTAACTTAAAATCCTTTACCAAGGTTAAATAGATAAATAAAACATTCCTAATATTTTTTGTCAAATAATTCAGTTCAGTTCAAAGACACTGTGATTATTTGAGCAGGCTTCTGAATTACTGACTATGAAACTCGCAATTGCATAACCTTTGAAGTTTTGACGTCGCATAATTTTAGTCCTTGAAATCCTTATAATCCCTCATAATTATATGTAAACAAAAACTAATCGCCTTTGATATCAACAATATTTTAAGTTTTCTGTTGAAATCTCGCACAAGGAAGTGAGGGCCAATTATAATTCGCATGCAAACATCGGTTTATCTTTCATCCATAAGGACCTTGTAAGCGCTTTTGTACAAATTATTCACGAAATTCAATTTAAAACAGAGGAGAATTTTATGAATAGAAAAGATATCATCATGTTCAAATGCGGACAGTGCACTTTAATCAAGTATTATTTAGCAAATTATTTTCATTACACATTGCACTCCATTCAATTAATCCAATGAACTATTCGCTGACTTTGAAGAAATCAGCAGCTGACGCTGAGACGTTGAATCTTGAGTACTTCATAAGCAAATGTAAGTTAAGATATTATGCAGATCTTAATTTCCTCATCAAGATATCATATTCGAATAAAAAGAGGACAAAAAACATTGCAAAAATTTCCACTTTATTACACCTGGCGTTGTGTTAGAAAAAGGCAAACATCAACACTTCTTTCGAGGCCAGAAAATCCCATGTGGATATTCGCTCGAAAGAGATCGATGATAAAAATTTTATGCCCAACATTCGATCCTTAAAATAATTTTATAACAAGTACCTCAATTATTAAAATGCTCTCTCGTAACCTTAAAGAGCGCTACCCCGTCGATGAATATATTGAAATGGTCGAACACTACTGTATGGCCACCATGATAGCTAATAATGAATGCCCAAACTCAACTATGCCCTACAATTGGACCGGAATTTTAATTTTTACTACACTTAAAAAAGAAACAATAGAAAAGGCAACATTAAAGCCGTTCAGGATAAAACCCACAAAAAATTGGACAGGATTTTAACAAATGGATTTTGACATCCACATTTAACTTTTAAAAGTCTCTTTGACTGGAACAGTTTTTCAATTTCTGACGAAAGAGGTCAAAATACTTTCAATTTCCGGAGTTCTGTTTTTGTGAAAATGGAAAACTAAGTTTGAACGAAAACTAAGAAATATTTTTTGTTTGTCTTTGAAAAAAATGTCAACCTTCATGAGTGGTATTCAGGATTGTTTTTTTCTTTTCCTTTTTTCATGCTACGAAATTAATTTTTTGCAATTTTTTCCTTAATTTGCTAAACACCCGCTCCACCAAATGCCTAAGCTGATTGACATTCCTTCACACTCGGTTTGGTTTGTTTTATCTTTGGCTGGGTTGCCTTTCCTAGAAGACATAGAAATTTCTAATTTCAGCGTCGTGAGCGAAATAATAACTAACTACAATAATTAATTCTGGGTAGCTTGGGTCCGCCTGGCCTTGCTTTGTGGGTCTCGAGGACGCGTTTCGGCTGCATACAGCCATCTTCATTTCACGCTTTTTTGAAGGCATTGCTTGTTAAACAAAATGTTGGCTATGGTTCGATGGAGTCGTCTCGTAAGGTTGATAAATTGTCTCAACATTATTGCCTGGCTGGCTGTGTTGAAGTTCGTTTTACCGTTTTGAAGATGGCTGTATGCAGCCGAAACGCCTCCTCGAGACCCACAAAACAAGGCCCGGCGGACTCAAGCTACCCAGAGTTAATTTTGGCCTGCGGCAACACCAAAACGAACTACAATAATTAATTTTTTTCAGATCTCCAAACCAAATTGCCAAATTAAAAACCGAGAGAAATATAAATAAAATAGGTTTGAATTGAAAAAAAATTAATATATCTGATTTTTATTGAATACTGAATAATTAATATCTAGAGTATTAATATCGCAATAATTAAGAACTGAGGAGAAGTAATCAAAGGCGAAAGAAAGTGCCTGAATTTCGACTCCTTCATTGCTGCAGCGTATTTTTATTTCAAAAATGTTTTTCACTGACCTGAGGTTTTTATTCCCAGCATTTGAAAATTTAAATTGAAAATAATTTAATAGGATGCGTTCTCTTGCCTTCGCCTAGTGTAGACTTGGATCCAAGTGTTCTAAAGCGCCTACGATCGCATGTTTATTCATAAAAAAGCTAGTTCGGTTTTTACACGGTAAGTCCATAATATAAATCAAGAGTATATGTACACTTCCAATTGAGTGAAATCCCTTCTGAATACCCTTTTCCTGCTCCGAGCATAAAAAGGCCCCAGGACTCTTCCCTGGCGGAAGACTTCCCTAGGAAGCAGTTCAAGATGCCACGAAATTCATCGAGCGCTGCAAACTCAAGCAGTTTCAGCAAAAATCTGTGTCGAGCAAGACACAGCGACGACTAGTTTCAACAACCCCAGCAAAAAACCAGTTTGAGATTCGTCGTGGATCATGGTTGCCACTATTTGACTGTTCATGCCTTATTACATTTCTCCCTGAAAAAATGCAAAGTCCTTCAGAGGGAAAGAGTAAACGATACTCAGGCATGATCTAGATATCCTGACATGAAGGCCACATCACTAAGCTATGCGTATATTTAGCTTTGCTATTGCAAGTCCCAGCTTTCAACAATATTTATTTCGATCCAACGGGTGATAGAAATGTTGCTGGTGGATTCCAAAATATATCCAGCTTCGAAAAATTCTTGAACTCCGGAGGAGAAATATTTTAGAAATTCAAGGGTGAGTGTCTGACAATGGATGAAAGGATGTGGATGAAATCAGACAATCAATAAATTGTTCAAAATAAGACAGAATACAGGAGAAAGATGTGAATCATAATTAATTGCTTGGGGAAAACTGACCAAAGCAAATAGTTTCAAACCAAAGGAACAGAACTAGACACAATGAATTTTAAGTGTAATGATTATTTTTCTGGCTATACTCTCTTCCCCGATGAGATAAAAGTCTGAATTACACCCTGATCGCCTTCTTTCTAGTAGTCTTCTCGGTCAACGATAGCCCAATACGCAAACGCCCAATAGTTTGAAAGCCTTCTTAACGCCCAATTAACGAAAAATATGCCAAAAAAATCTTTTTTTTTTAAAGTGAAATAAATCCATTCCTATTAGCAGTCATGAAAGCAACTTTCTTTCGCAATTATAATTGATTAATATGACTTCAGTGTACACTGCGCTTTAGCACTGTCAACAAGAATAAAATTGTCGGCAAGATAACGGTATTATTCCTATGATGAAATTCCAAGTTAACGGTATTATTCTACTGATTTTGTTTAGTATTCTCTCGTGAGTCTGACTGTTTGGTTTGTGTTTCTAATAAATTACAGTGTGAGGATCATTTAAAATTGTTAATAAAGCAGAAAATCGAATTTTCACGATTTTAATCAAAAAGACGAACACTGAAAATATTATTCCTGCTAAGAAATTCGAATGTAAGGATTCTAAATGTAAGAAAGTATGCCAGAATCATATTACAGAGAGTGGTCGAATAATCATTTTTAATTTGTTTTGTTAACATGAGGGATGTAACAGACAAAATGCATTCTTGTGTGCATCTATTCCGCGTACACCAGCGAAAAAAGATGAACTAGAAATCAAAAGGGATCAGCAAGAGGGTGTAATTCTAAATATGGTATACATAATATTGGAAAGGTAAGCATTGCAATATGCAGAAAGTTCTTTATAGAAACATTTCATATATCCAGAGGCAGATTACAAAGGGTCCGCTAAGCAAAGTTAATGAGGAAAGATTTACGTGGAAAAATGAAAGCATCTTGCGGAATGAATGATGAAAAAATAGTGAATACCTTGAAAGATGATAATAAATTTCTTCCACCCTACGAAATTCATTACACGTTGGAGTCACCTAAAAAAATACCTGAATTCTGATTTAAACTCAAGAAAAATGTACAACTTGTATGGCTGGCCATTAACTACGAAGAGAACAATACATTTCTCAGCGAGAAAATAAATAGGAAAATTTTAAGGAATCATTTTAATTTATATAATAATAATGAAAATTGTATCCTTATAGGAGAACATTGCATAAGAAGATGAAGATCACAGCTTAGCGTCAACGAACCCAGATAAATATTTTGAATTTTCCTTTGATCTTCAGACAGTACTTCCATATTCTAAACTATTAGTTTATGTTGCATACTACAAGCGAACGATATATTTATTTAATGAAGATTTTCAAAATTTTCATTACAACAGTGTTCATATGTTTGCATGGAAGGAAATTGTGGCATCTAGGGATGAGGAAGAATTAGCATCTTGCTCTCTCAAGAATATTCAGAATATTACAACGGAAGACCATATAGCATACAGCGACATGTATACCGCACTAAATTGAAATATTGAGCTTGCACTGATGTGGTTAAGGATGATTCAACCAGCTGATAGTAGCATAAATGTGCATGACCAAAATTTTACCATCCTGCCATTCTTTTGTTACAAATGACAGAGCAAAAGGATCAAATATTTACTACAATATCAAGTACATGGGAAATTCCACGCCAAATTTCGTGGGGTTGGTGGGTCGCGTTTTATTCCCGCGAAAAACTATTTCATTATATTAAAGGTTCCACCGAAAGTTTCTTCTGAAATTTTCAGGCCAAAATATTGCTCCTACCGTTTGTGACGGCCAATTTTCGGCTTTTGGGCTCTCTTTCAATGTCTTGGCTTTTTTTCTTATACACGGTGGCAAGGAAATACTCTAGACAAGAAAAAAATTTAAAATACATACAATCGACGTAAAATTTCCCGAGTTGACTTGGCATACCTCCTTTCGCCATAATTTCAAATAAACTGTTTTTTGCTCAAGTGCTCCTAACTCGGATGGATAAACTTTTCAAATTTTCTGCGAGCACGCACACCGTTCCTATTTTAGTGTCCTTTCGGGGTCTTTGAACTTTGCCGTTTATATTTTGGTTTTACGTACCCACAAACGGTAAAAACTGCCAAAAATGGCCGAAAATTGGGAAAAAAGCTCGAAAAATGCAATAGTTTCCGGAAAGCTGGGTGATTGATTACCGTTCTGAATTAGGTACCATCCATGCTGGAGATGTGCTGAGTAGCATATTATAGATTCCATTAGAGACAGAACCACTGATACAGGCTAGGAATGTCAAATGGTAGCACAAGTAGTATTTAGGCTGCATGATTGCCGATTCCTCCCGTTTTGCTTGTAAGCTTTTAAAAATTTGGGTTTGGAGGTGGTTTGTGGACGCGAATATTTTCATAGTAAATGCAATATGATGATGAGAAAATAGACTAAATTGTAATATAACAAATTTTATTGGCCACCGCATTTGTAAAAGTAACCCAAAGCCTACCGTAGAGATAACAAATTCATAAATTCAGATCATTTCAGAATTGAATTTGACAAAATATTTCCTGATTCTGTCACTTTGGATGCCTGGATGCGGTTCAATTTGAACATATTTGGGACTTTCTTCGTTTCATTGAGTTTTATATTTACCAGTAGCGCCAAGTAAAATATATTGTTTCGGATGCAATTTACAGAATTTTGAGAATTAAACTTTGTCCGAGCGGAAAATTATCTTAAACTCAGTACATAGTTCTCTAAGGTTGCACAGTATTAATTTCTTTTGTACGTAGTTATCTTTATCTATTTTTACTCGATCTTTATATGCATATGCTGAACAACGGTGTTATCGGGCGTCCTGCTTGTCTTGCATTCAGGTCGACTGTGGACCCCCGCTCATGTTTCAGTTGTCGGGCTTTCGTGACAACACGTTCAGACACATAGAAATAGTCCATTGTTGCAGGTTGTTTCATATTATCCGGCATTATGGTTACCATCTTTTTCCACCATGAGGACGCGCTCATTTGATGTTTTGCGTCATATATGAAATCGTGAAATAGATTAGACTTCTCACTGTTATCCGCAAGAATTGCGAGAGTTGATGTGCTGCGAAGTTGGAGAGCCTTCTTGATCTTGGTTTCACAGGTTTCCCTAAGACTCAGAATTTTCTCTTGGGGGTATGGGATGTCTCTAGCCATTGTTCTTCCATCCAACTTTATCGAGGATATACCACATTTCTCACAAACAGTATTACGAAATTCCGTTGCATTTTCTTGCGGTGTACAAGTTGGTGTAACGTTGCCAGGTGTTAGATCAAGAAATTCTGAGAGTTGGTCTCTTGCCTACAAGTTTCAAACTCGATCCGCGGGCTCAACATCTCAAGGTATTTCAAACAAAAGGTACATATTTTTTCACCATGTGTACTTGCAAATCCTCTTTCGAGTATTCGAAACTATTGATTGAGTGAAATTTCTCGAAGATTTGAGGTAATTACAAGTTTATGTTTTCGCGCTGAATTACAACAACATTTCTGGTTATGCGGAAACGTAATAAAGAAGTATTTCTCATGAGTCCTACAAATACGGGTTCTGATTCCTATTACTTGCTGATCCTGACTTTAAAAGGCAATCAATAGTTTACAGTCCAGTATAAATAGAATTCGTTACACTTGATTTTAAGTCACATCCCGGGTTGTTTGCGCATGCTGAAAAAAAATTCCAACGTATTTCATTCGTTCTTGGATCAAACAACCACTGAAAAGGTTAACCCCAGAAAAATCACATTTTCATACACGAAAATCAATTCGCCGTTTTACCGACAATTCGGGAATTTTTTTGTCAAAGAATAAAAAAATGAATTTCTCTTTAGCTGGCGTAGCATCAAGATTCTGGCAGTGTTCCATGCTGGACGACGGATCAAATTTAAAAGTCTCTTATTGAGTTTCTTTCAAGGTACACATTCTTTTTCATTACACAACTTTAAAGTTGTTTTTCTTTTGACCTTTATGTGATGCGATAAATCTATATTTACATCTGACCACTGGATAAATACAAAACACCAACACTTTGACAGTTCAGCTTCTATTTTTATATGTCAAATTTCATCAGGAAGAGAGTGAGAGTTCTTTTGCGCGACTATTCAATGTACCTTCGTGTACTGAATGAAGCGTAAACAAACTTCGCTCCAAACAGTGAACAGGTATTTTATGTAGCGCCCCCTATGGCGCCCACGTTACATGTGGTAACTGGGCGCGCCAAATTCATAGGATCGCCCAAGCAAAATAAACCATTAACTATAACGCACGGGAGTCTAGAAATTATCAAAAACGTCGGACTGACCTATTAGGTGGTTTTTCACCTCGAGCGGGCTGTGTTGAAATCTCTGGACAGTTTTATGAGTTATCGAGAATTTATGGGCATCACCCTTTGTTGCTAGCCATAAATACGAGTTACCTCTTACAAATCAAGGTACACATTTGCCAACCTAGTCGACTGTATTGAGCTTTTTCCACCATTTTCGGCCATTTCCGCAATTTTTGACAGTTTTTACAGTTTTTGGGTACCTAATACCAAAATACACACGGCAAAGTTGAAAAGCCCCGTAAGTGGACTAAAATAGGAACATTTTGCGTTGACGCAGAAAATTTGAAAACTTTATCCACCCAAGTTATGAGCACTTCAACAAAAACAGTTTATTTGAAATTGTGGCGAAAGGAGGCACCCTAGGTCAGTTAAATGTGTTTTAAAAATTTTCTGTCCTAGAATATTTCCCTGGCACCGTGTATAAGAAACAAAGCCAAGAAATCGGAAGAGAGCCCAAAAGCCGAAAATTGGCCGTCGCAAACGGTGGGAGCTGAAAATTTGGTCTGAAAACTTGAGAAAGCACTTTCGGTGGAACCTATAATAGGATGAAATAGTTTTTTCCCGGGAAAAAAAACGACGATCAATTATTCACTGAATAAATAGGTTCAATTTGTATCAAATGAAAAAAGAAAATTTAGTTTCGACCTAATCTTTGGAACAGACAATATTAAAAAAATAAAAGTACGGGCAGAGAAATTTTACAACAGCTTCAAATATGCCGTATGGGATTTAAGGATGAAGATTAAAGGATGAAACACACAACAGTTTTTAGAAAATAAGTATGGAAGAGATTGCTCTATTTAAAGCCGGTTTTTTATTCGAAAGCAAGGAAGACCTAGAAACCTTGGCAAAATTACTATATTGCCATGGTATAAAAATTCGAGACCTATAATGAGAGACAAATACAACGATGTGATGAGTTTGATGCCTTAAATACAAACTACTTACCACGGATACTTCATTACGCTAATTGTGAAGGAAAAATACGTTTAATACGTATAGAAAAATATATTCTTAAGTTGTCTTGAGAAGGGAATTTACATTTTATATACATATGGTCTTATTAATATAGCTGAGATTATTCTGTAATAATCTTCAATTTGCATTTGCTTAGATTTCTTAATTTTTTTTATAGTTTTTGGCATTGCAAAGTCCATTTCAGTGACGCCAATGTCTCTACAAACATAGACTTAAATTTCATCTTGATTTTATTTTTCAAATGTTATTTTTGAAAATGGTAAAAGTCCAGTCGGGCCAAAAAAAATCGTTTATTTTTTTTTTAAATTTTCAGTAATTATTATTTCATAATAAAATTGGAAAGGTGTTTAGTGTTAAAAACCTCACTAAGATTGAAAAACGTTTGTCAATATTTTTAAATTAATTAAAATGGCTTAACTATCTTGGTTCATGAAAATATGGAGTTATACCACTTTCAAAAACAACACCTCAGATGTTTCTTCATCATATGGTCATATGAAATGAGAAAATTTATGCAGAACCGCCGACATCCAGAATCCTTTTGTCCTGTCTACTGTGTTTGAATGACAGGTCATCCTAGTCGCAGGAAGGTTTATCTATTTGCTCATGTTACTCTTCTTTCCGAGCCTTCTTGAAACACCAATGAACATCACAATCTGTGCAGTTTACAGAAGGACATTCTACAATAACAATAAACTCACTATTATTAATCTCGGATCAATTAAGTTGATGTCAAAAGAAATCTAATCAAGTCTGAACTGCAATCATTTATCGTTCATTCATACAGTCATTATTTTATTAGATTATTCACATCTTTTCATTGAATTCACCTGGTAAAGATATTTTTTCTCCATCATAAAGTACATTAATTATGTACGTTGTAAACATGTTTGCACCAACACAAATCCTTATTTCCAGTGAAAGTGATTTATCTCAGCACAACGTTGACATTTAGTACGACAACTGGCAAGAAAATATTCTCTGAAGATTTGCCGTTTTTATTTTCATTTTTCGCGTGCAATATGTGTTTGTCTATAGAAAGATACTTGGAAATATATGTCGTATGTGCTTGTTGTTAGTATGGGCCACATGAATATGTGCTTTGAAATAGCTTTAATTATGCGATAAAAAGTTGAACTGTGCAATAAGCAAGTGGGTCAGAAACCTGTCCGCTGTAATTACAAGAGATACGCGCACGATTATGAAGGAATAATACAACAAAGTTGTCAACATGTGTTTTTAATCTTATGAATGCATTAAAGTCATGTCGTGTGTAAAGTACACAATATTATAGGTGAAAGGCGCTTTTGGTGAAACGATTCACGCTGAGTAAATATGCTTTTAAATTTTCATTCGAAATCATTGCAAGCTCACAATTAAAATCTCGTCCTGAATACTTAAGCCGATTATTGAAAAACGAACGGGTTTTTGGGGGTATAGAGTGCTTCGAAGGAGCGCCTGTCTTATAAAGCAAGAAGGTATTATAGCATTGTAATGGTACTTCTGAAAGTCTTTGATGCAAAGACTTTTGATTCTGAATTATAATACCGGACAATGGTTTCAGACAAACAATTCTGAACAATGAAGTTTCTTTACTTTCTAGTATTCTGAAAGTTCTTTTCATTTCATCACTGAGAAAATTCTTGATATACTTAATAGTTGCTTCCTTTTCTTCTCTTCCTCTCGTTTTTCCCTCTTTCACCCTGTGTCATACTTCCTAGACCTCACGTGCGAAATGTTCTTCGGTTTTCTTTACTTTATCTTTAGCACTTGCACACAAGTAACAAAAAATCATACCACATCCCAATTAAACTATTTGTGATTTCTATCACAAAAGGTCCACAATTAGCTCTGACACTACATTAAATGAATTTTCTCTCTAGTAACGAAAACATACTCATGTATTTTCAGGTGAATGCATAAGTTTTTTACGGGCTTACTAAGAGATGGCGCCAGCGAAAAGTACGCAGCGTATTAATTCCGTCCATACGTCATTTCGATCGCTTGACTTTTAGCTACAAATACAAACAAGTTCGGTCCGCCAAAACAAACATCTTGCTGATCAATCATATGAATTTGTGTGCATGAAAGTGAGCATTTGCGGCACGCTTTGCTTCTCTTGTTCAACCAAAAAAAAATGTAGAAAGTCATCGTTTACTGGTTGAAACATATAGTTGACACGCTCCATCAATTAGGACATGTGAGACTTGGTTTTGACAATTCAAAAATGGTAATTCCAATGTGAATGGCAGTGAGAATGACAAGAATGCGAAGAGGAGGAATTATTCTAGGAAGTTATTCTATGGTGACCCAACTTAAACTCAACAGCAATTAGCAGAAGCATTAAATATGCCACTGGAAACTATCAGAAGACATATGCGTGCAATGGGTACGAACAATAAACTCGGTAAAAGAGTCAAACAGAATTTGAATTAACGTGAAATGGAAAATTCATAAGTCACATGTGAAATACTGCTTCGGTGCCTCGAAAGTAAATCATTTTTGCATCGGTTTGTGATGAAAAACGTTTGTGAAAAAACGGGTGATGAAAAATCGACTCCTTTTAAAAACCCGACGCTGATAAAATCGTAACCTTCATCTAGCAAAACCAGTCCTTAAACTCAAAGGCCAAATCGAAGGCAAGAAAAGCGTACTCTGTGTCTGATGGCGACAGAATGGTGTTGTGGAGTATGAACACTTGAAGCTCAGCATAACCGTTAATACACAACGATGTCGTCAACAAATGATAACTTTAATGCCGCGCATTAAATCAAAAAGCTCTGGGTGTAACCTATTAGGCTGTTGTGTGAAAAAAAAAATTTACTTAAAGCCTCTCCTGCCTATATCTCTTTCTAAGTCAAAATGAATCTTGGGCGAGGCTCCAGCGAAGAAGAAATGTTTAGTGAACTTGAAAGACTGTCTTTGATCGACGGAGAACTGAATAGCGCAGGCGATTAACAGGAACTGAATTTGGTAGACATTCGTGATCCCAAAATGTTGAACCGACCTGCTCAAGGACGTAACCATGCCAGGAACTCATTCCAAAACTAGCAGGAGAAGAATTCAAAGCACGGACATTCATTGAAATGAGTTAGAATCGATTTGAATCAATTGCGCGACATAATAAAACCGCAAGCAGGGTCTCAATTCTATTGCATACAGTAGGAAGACATCAAGTGGCGTTACCTACCAACAGCAGCCGTGCAACGTAGCGGAATAGTTTGCTTTGGTGTTGATGTTGATGAGGATTAAGCACACCAGTTTCTCCTTTTTCCTACACCATCTTTACTGTTCGGCAAGGTTTATCCATCATTTCTTTTTGCCCATCATTGGACATCCATCATTCATTTTAATAAGTTATTTTCTCTGATCAACTGATCCTGATCTGATAAACGACAAAAATTTGACAGAATGTGAAAATGAAAAAGGTCAGAACCTTCTTTGATTTGCACATATAGATGAGCGTCTACAAATTTCCGCGAGTATGAATGTCTTTCAGTCTGTAATATGGATTTCTTTTTTTTACAAAAACATGGCAGCCAATCGATTCTTCACTCTGAGTCATCGCTTTTACATTGTTGACAATAAAGCTCGAGCCCCAATATGCAAGGACACTTTCCATAAAGTTCAAAGAATCGCGGACCGAATTAGAAGTCCACTGTTTGCGTTAGGTCTTGAACAGAATATCGGTGTTGATGAAGGAATTATTCCACTCCTAACAAATGTTTTTCAAATTTAATAATTCCAGTAGGTTTTAAAATGATGAATGTGACAAAAATCCTTTATAAACTGCAAGAAGTGCAAGATCACACTTTGCTTGAAGAAGGACAAAAACTTTTTCTAAGACAATTATGACCTTGTCAGAATAGAAAACAGAATGTCTGTATTGATGAATGAATTTTTTCCTTCAAAGAAAAGTTTTTAGACGTCAACGGAAAGCCTTTCCAGTAGGGAATCACATTGTTTTTCTCCTGGGGAAAGGAGGAGTGTCGTATGATTCCCTTGCCTACCGAATCTAAACAACACCAGCAATCGAAATTGTAGTGAAAACGTTCAGCTAGTGCTCTACAATCGTTTTTGAACTGGTGAAATGGTTTCCGAAATATGAACTGCGGCATAAGTTTCTTTTCGACAACGATTTTCAGTTTTTCCAATTGTTTGAAATTTTAAGGCAATCGAAAAATCAGCGCATGTGGAACAGTTTGTCCCAATCGATTCGCAAATCCACCTCTATCAAACTCCAAAACGATGGCTGTCACAGGCATGGCTCAAGCGAAATATAATTGTTGTTTTGGCAAAAAGGTTACCAATCTGGCTTCTAATTTTCTTGGAACAGTCGTTGAAGACAAGCTCCACCGATGGGACAAACAAACACTTGGATACAATGAAGTCAATCGTCCTAAAGTAGTTCGTTTGTACAACGAGTGTATGAATGGGGTCGATTCGCTCGTTCGAATGATTCGGATGATTGGACTTTTTGAGTGATTATGCATTTTCTCGATCTAGCTAGCATTGAATGCAGTACAGAAATGACTGCATGAAGGCCTCTTTACACAGCCATTTTATTTTGGATTCGATGGCATTCCGTATGGAAGTGACGTATGTCCTCATCAAGCAAGAAACCAATGCACGTTGCGAAGGTAAACAACAGAAGCCCCGCTGTTTACGTCCAACATCCTCAAGGAACTCTCCAAAGAACACATCGGCAAATACTACCGCCAACGCCACGTCGCAAGAGAAATCAGGTGAGTCCAGCGATTCCATGTGCGTCTTACAGGTTAGAAAGAAAAAAGCGCTCTTAATTATGCCAGAGGCAGAGAGGCGAGCAGACCTTGTCCTGCGCCTTACCAAATTTGTCAAATCCAAATATACAGGCGGGTGTCAAAAAATCCTTCATCATTTGCAGGAAGTGCGACGTCACACTTTGCTTGAAGCAGGACGAAAATTGTTTCTATGACTTTCGTCAAAAGAAGTGGATTCCGATTAAATATCTATGATTTTTTCTTTATTTCGACACTCGACAGCATAGTGTCGAAGTTTTTTTTTTATTTGATTATATGAAAAACACTAAAATAATTAAAAATAAAGGTAGGTTCAAAACCGACCGGTTCAGAATATCGTAAAAACCTGGCAGTAAAGCGAGGTGTATTTTACTCACACCGACTGAGAGGAAGAAGACAGATATGGCTATACGCTTATTACTTGCTGACGGTTTGAATTGATACCAAATTTAGGCTTATGGATTAGTCAAGAGCATATGAACATAAATGTATTCCTCTTCCGCTTTTTGACGAGGAACTTTGACTTCTTCAAGTACTTCTAAAATGTGTAAAAAATCCACACAACCTTTCGTTTCCTTCTTCCTCCTGACTACGAGGGCGGTCCGATAAGTACTTAGCCTCACTAACCTATGGTGCCACTATCGCAAGAAGAATACAATATAGTATTAAACGTTCCTGTAGACGGCTACTGAAGAAATTTCAGTCGGATCGGAATTGTAGTTCGGTTTTGAGAGCGTGTGAAAACAAGCGGGTCCGTTGATTTCAAAACAATGGGAAAGGAGCAATATCAGTCGGTGATTTGAATCTTGTTTTTGGAAGGGAAATCACGCAGTGAAATCAAAGATCGCTTGGAAATAGTGTGTGGGGACGCTTCTCCTTCGATTTCGGCAGTTTAAACTTGGTTCACTGAATTTCAGCGCGGTCGCACGTCGGTTTTTGATAAGCTATGCTCGGGTGCTCCGAAAACAGCAACCACGGAGGATAAGGTGACCAAAATCCTAAATCTCATTTTGGCAGACTGGCGATTGAAGATGCATGAAATAGTTGAGATAGTAGGCACCTCTCAAGACCGCGTGGCGCATATCCTACATAAAATTTTGGAAATGAGAAAGCTGTCGGCAAGATGGGTGCCGCGTTTGCTCACTCGTGTAAAGAAGCACATTCGTGTGACCACGTCAGGGCAGTGTTTGGTGCTGTTTTAGTGCAAGAGTTTTTGCGTCGTTACGTAACTTTCGACGAATCATAGATCCACTAGTATGCACCAGAGACCAAGGAACAGTCGAAACAGTGGACTTTCGTGGAATTTGTTCACCCAGCGAACCTGCTCCGAATAAGGCGAAGACTTTCCCATAGGCCGAAAAAGTGATGGCCGTCGTTTTCTGGGATTCGCAAGGCGTGATATACATTGACTACCTAGCGAAGGGCAAAACTATGTCGAATAATTGGGTCGATCCGAAGCCGAGTTGAAAAAAAACGGCCCCGTTTGGTGAAGAACAAAGTGCTCTTCCACCGCAGCAATGCACCGGCTCATACCTCCGCACTCGCCACGGCTAAATTTATCAAATTCGGCTACGAGCTGCTGCTTCATCCACCGTATTTACCAGATTTGGTCCTGTGCGACTTGTTTTTGTTTCCCAATTTAAAATAGTCACTTGTCGGTTTGAAATTTCACTTTATACTTCTTCATTTGTAAGCTGCTATTATCGGCTAAGAACAGAAGTCCATCATTGTTGCAATAATTGCCGCAGAATTGTCCTATCAGTCCATTCCATTTTTCTCTCCGCTTTCTTTTGCAATTCTTACGATTTCGTAATTCGCAGGTCAAAGTTGAGTTCAGCGACCGACGACTTCTGTCGAGTATGCGGCTGACTTATGTAAAACTTATCAAACCTCTAGTTAAAGGGTTCTTTATAACTTGTCCACTTTTAATAAAATTACAAACAAAAAGTGAGTTCAACACTGCAACATAACACCTTTACCACGGTGATGGAGTCCCGAAACTATAGGACATAGGAATAAAAATGAAAAATCTGTGCTTATCATGTTATATCTTCTACTAAGATAGGATATTCCGTATATCAAAAGATTTGTCATATAGAATATGAAAGGCTCATAGTATAGAATATAAGAATCTGAACACAAATTTAAGCTCAACGAATTTAAATTCCTTTCAAATTTAATATTTGAAAAAATGAAAAATTTAGATAAAACAAAACTATAACATACTCCATGCGAATCATAGAATATTTTTACATTATAAATGCCTTTGCTTGTGACTTAGTATTTGTTAGACTCGCCTTTATTACTATGCACCACGAACATCCTATTTGTCTAGGAAGTACACATTTATGTTTACCAACAATTTGTTCACCTCATCCATATTTTATATGTTATGCAACTCTATTGTGAAAATTCAAGATATTATTTGTTTTTTTTTTTAATTTTTTTATTATATGTTTCGGGAAACTTTGCAGTGAAAAAACTCCTGTACAATATTTGTTTTCCTTTGGTTTGTTTTGTTGCTGGTGAACGCTGCTTCAACCGAAAATGCCTCCTATTGTTACAACACATATACGACCAAATATATTCGGCTCGATGTTTAACAAAGGACTCATTTCTAATACTCAGGCTGCCGGCATGCCTCCCCTATGGATTGGTGCAGTATGAAGCATTATGAAAGGTTGATTATAAAGCAACAATTCAGGCCCACATATAAAAGCCAAACCAGCGAAATACTGGCACGCAAACTTTTCATGTCTGATCAGTTGTTGTCGCAAATTGCGGAGATTTTTGCGTACTTTTTTGCTAAGCCAAGCCCCATGCTGGGCGCAATTGCAGGCAATGTTCGACAGTGGGTCCCTACGTGGTTTGATAGGATCTCGCGCGACATGAACATGGTATTCAACATTCACGTATGATATGATTTTATGGTTTTGTGGTACCGCGTTGATATCTCAGCCATCCATCCACCTGGTTGATTGTGACCATTGAAGTTAGCTGGAGCCATCTCGTCATCGAGAATGTCATTTTGCAATTTTTTCCATGGATTGTCGCGAGAATTCCCGGCGAAAGGAAAATGCCTTTGTTGTGGCTCTAACGTGAGGATTATGCAATGAAAGTTTCACTTTCAATTGACATGAAAGATTTCAAACATGCGTTTTTCGTCGGAGCTCATATGATACATGATGTCCTGTGTTGTACTTTCGTAACAATATCACGAAGAAAATGAACTTTCATTTTTCCATTTCTCCACCACTGTTTTCAAAGTGGCGGTAGCACTTCTTCACTTCCACAACATTTGGATTAGTGTAAGAACATTTTACCAATTTTTATATGAAGAAATATTCCTTCGTTCAACAACCACCCAATCAATGTACAAGTTTTTAAGTTTTGAGCTGGGACAAGGAAACAAAGTTACATACACATTTTTTATCGGTAACCAAAATCTTTGATTTTTCTTTGAGATTCAAGACTTTGAGATTTCTTTGATTTGACATTTTTTGAGTTCTATGAAATGAAAAGAACTCAAGATTGAGCACAGGTTTTGAAGGTGAGATTTTATCAAAACATAAAATCACTTACTGAAAAATATCCATTAGAAATTGTTTCCTCTATTTCAAAAACCAGTTATGCAAAAAATTACTGATTTTAAGGATATTAAAGAAAACTTCCTAGCAACCTAGAAATTTTTTACAAAACTATTTTTTTTTAAGTTTTCCATTGATTTAACTATTTGATAAGCATACATTTTTTTATTTATATTATGAATAATATGAATAATAATGTATTTGCATTTGACTGGATTCTGAAACAACTAACCATATTCATTGTAAATGCTGTATGAAATATTCCAATTTTATTAGAGACTCCAAAAAAATGAAGAATGAGCTACTTAAAGAGTTTAATACCATTTTTGTCATCACACATTCGCTGTACAGTCCATTCTACTTCTGTTGTAGGCCATTGCAAATTCTCTCATTAAACTCTTCGTCTGAAACTAAGTAGGTTTGAGACCTCGTCAATTTCATATTTTTGTAGTCGGGCATAAACTTTTGAGCTGTACACTGCATTTTAGCAATGGTTAGAAAGTGAATTCATTATTAAACGAACATAAAAGACTAGAAGTTAACTATCGTAAGTGCCCCTATTTTAAAGCTTCTTCTACTGGGGAAAATTTGCGTACTTATAGTTGCTACGCCACTAGAGAGTCCTCTCATGCAAGGATGCTTCTTTAGGATCATTTCAAAATGGCCAGAAACACTGCGAAAGCAACAGCGAAATCTGCAATTCCAACATCATCCATGAATCGTCTTCACCTTAAGCCGATCTTGATGACAGCGCTAGTCAAGACGACACCACTGACACAGAAAAATTCAAAGCAATGGTGACAGTACAATCACTTACGTTTACTGCTTTTTGTTGAAAGTTTTATTATGAAAGAGCTCAGCATAGCAACCTACCCGGTTAAATTAATGTCGATTGGAAGAAATCTATTCCTTAACATTTTGCAAGATCATGATTGAGTTGAAAAACTGTTGAAATTCAAAAAAGTCAATTACAATACAGACTCTTACGTCTGAGCACAATATTAACGTCATCGATATTAAAAAATTCAACCCAATAATGCAAAATCGTATTTTATAGATTACTTGGTATGTGTACAGAGAGGAACGAAACTCGACGGCCTACATCTAGTATCCGACATCATCCAGTATCTTGAACCCATTCTCAAAATCACCACCGCGTTTGACCATTTAATAATTGGAGGAGACTTCAACAGCCGACATTCAGCTTGGGGACATTCTCAATCGAATACATATGACATTACCTTGTATAACTTGGTTGTTGCTCTCAATGAGCTGACGTTTCGTAGATCCGGATCCTTCATTGGATTCTTTATAGTTTCACCGGGTCTGCTGAGTCTTCTCTCCAGTTACGGATCCTTTTTATGTAAGGTTCTAGAAGCAGAATTTGATCATCAACTTGTACAACTACGCTTACCTATAACCCTATAACAAATAGTCTACGATTCCTCAAGTCCGATCCAGAATACTTTATTCCATATAAGAAGGAAATATAAATCCTTTCGAAATGATAAACACATTTGGGATACTCATTTTAATGGTCAGGTCAGCAGAGGCGTGCCGCAATTTGAAAACTAGTTTTTACTGTTTCACCGCAATTTGAAAACTAGGTCACTGGTTGTCAATTGCGGCAATTCAAGGCAGCCTAACAAACTTCAACCACCGGGAAACAGCGTTGAGCACAAGTTCTTTGTAGGTGCGGACTCAGTCAAATTGCTCGCAACTACTTCTGTCCCTAAAATATCAGCTGGTGAGGATAAGGTCTCCAACTTAATCCTTTAAAGGATGCCACTTTCCTTCTCTAACGTATTAGCAATAATAATAAACAATTCCTACAATAAAGGTTATTTTCCCCGTTTGTGGAAAATAGTAAAAATGATTCCGGTTCTCTCTGAAAACGCTCCTGGAAAAAATTATTCAAGCTGAACTCTCCTTAATCATTGAAAAAAAGAGTTTGATCCTGACAAGATAATTTCGGTTTCAAAGCCAAATTCCCAACTGTAGATGCTCTCTGTTGTTACATATTCCGATGTGTAGCAACATAAAAACAAACAAAAAAATCAAAAGTCTCAATAAAAAAAGTATCAGAAAACAATGTTTCAGAAAAAATTCTCAGTAGAAAAAACAACAAAAAATTTCTTGGAAAGCTTTTGGGAAGAAATTTTCCATTGATATGATTCATTTGTTTGTTGTGAACATATCGCTATAAGATGGATAGAAATTGTGACTTAAATATTGACGATTATAGAAATTGTGAATAGAGTATTAAAGATAATAAAGAGAATCAAAAAGTTTTAGCAGCTGTTTAAAGTGTTTAAGCCCAGAAGTCCTCGAGTTGCGAAATCTTTTAATTACAAAGCCCAAGAGAACATTTTGATTAAGATCGCGGCCAAGAAGACAGTCAATAGCCAGCAGAGGTGGTCAGGAAGCAGCGCAGTAGAATTTATTGAAGCACCGAATCCAAGCTGGGGTGGAGATTAGTGCTGGAGGAAACAGAGGTGGTAAGAATCAGCGCAGCAGAAGCAAGTAAAGTCCCGAAATCAAGCAGAGGTGGTCAGAATCAGCGCAGCACAGTTCATGTAAATTAAATATTTTATGTTTACTCACTTTGATATGATCATTTCTATTTATTTATTTATTCTAATATGAAAGAGTATGCTCTTTCTACGTGTGTATGTATGTGACATGGAATGATCAACGCTTAAATAATGTCCTAAGACCCCCACGCCCGCGCGGTGAGCTAGTCGGTTAAAAGTAACTTCCTTTGGCCACCATTATGCGGCCTTTGTATTTCAAATAACCCTGTCTATTTAACCTTGTTTTTTTCGCTGCAGGTGCGACCTATTGGTTGCGACAATCATTAGAACTATTATTATTGATTATATTTACATTATTTTTTGTTGAATATACATTACAATGTTCCCTTCAAACAGCAAAAAAAACGCAAGCATGGTATCAATTTCCGCTGTTTTTATTGTTATACGAGTAGTGGCCTGGAAAGTTTCCGACTATAACGTAATAATGGTGGCACTCGTCAATAAAAAAAGTGTATGTCGTTGTGCATTTCTTGAGAGTTACCCATCAAAGTTTCAGCTATTTTGGACGCGCAGTTTTTAGTTGATAGTCGTTTGAATGAGTCGATGTGGGTATTCTTGTCAAAATTTCGAATGAAAATTTTGTCGAAAAATTGTGAATTTGATTTTGAAAGGCAATACGCCTACGCAAATAAAATATAACTTGGACTCTGTGTATGGGGAATCTGTCCCATCATTTACCACAGTGAAATTTTAGGTTGCTGAATTTAATTTGCGTGGCCGTAAGGGCTTGGGAGATAATGAACGTTCGGAACGTCCAAAAACGGCGACTACTATCGATAACAATGCTGAAGTTCCGCCGACAACCACCGAATCAAATTGGGAGAAATAGCTGATATTAAAACCAAAGGAAGAGTTTGTCCCATATTAAACCAAGACTTTGTTCATGAAAAAAATTTTTGCGTGTTGGGTGCCGCATTTACTCACGTTAGACCAAAAACGTGTTCGAGTGAACATTTCTAATGGTCTTTTGACGCAATTTAGGGGCAATAAATCCGAGTTTTTGCTGCGATTAATTACTCTAGATGAAACTTGAATGCAATGTTATACTCCCCAAACAAAAAATACAGTCAAAAAATTGCACTACAATGGGGTAACCGGTTCAAAAAATGAAAGAAAAACTGTTTTTCTTCGGCTGGAAAAGTGATGGTGACTGTTTTTTGTTATCTAGTCTAGCCCCAAGCGGCTTCCTTTTGTTCGCTCACCTAAGAGCTATGCTCGCAGGATGGACATTTTCGTCAAGTTAGTAGGCAATCACCTTCGTGAACAATTATTTTTCCGGTGTCTTTCGTATAAAAACAACGAGCACTATTTGGGCTTATGAGGTAGGAGCGTCGCTGGAAGGAGTGTAGATTCAATATCTGCACTAGCAAAGTAGAGTTACAGGGAGACTGTAAAACAAAAATAAATTTTAAAGCAAAAATACAAAAATAAATTGAGAAAAAATATCTTGTATCATTGTTAGGTCCGAAACTTTTCAGACCTTTCTCGTATACATATTTTGATGTTTTATGTCTTCATTTGTATATTTAATAGCAATTTCCAACATTGCACAAATTCTCTTCTAATTATTTGAAATTTTTAATCAAAGTCACTTGTTTCTGTCTATATCTAATGATCACTAAACTAGGGAAAAAAGCCTTATCCGCCCGCATCTTTTAATGTTAGAGCATTCCTATCATTTTTCCGCCTACTATGATTCAATAACTTTCGCTAAGTTTTCAATGAGATCCTTTTATTCTTCCTATATTGCAGTTGGAATCGTCAAACACTGACATTTGCTCGAAATTGAATAAATAGTTTCGATAAATCGATACCAATGGTATCGCACGGTCTCACTAACAGTCTTCGAACTTGAAAATAAAATGACTCATTGAATTTCCATAAAATTGAAGAATTTCCATCATAACTTGACGCTTACAGGAATTCTTGCTTTGTGGTCGAAGTACAAGTCTAGAAACTCCCTTTTGGTACTATAGGGAGTCGGCACAATCTGTCATATTGTTCGTCAACAGATAGCAAAAGAAGAAACAGATACAACACTCCCGAAAGGCTTCTGGTGAAAGAAGCAGATAGAATAAATACCAGTTAGTTTATATTTGTATCGGTTTTTGTTCAAAAATTTCGAGAGTGTTTTGCTTGTTAAAAGAAATCATAAGAGTAAATTTACCACCACGAACATAATTTGACTTATTTTGGTGAAATTTCGATCGATCGGGGGTTTAGTTGCAGTGTATTCGATGTTATTTGTTTACTATATGGTCACAATGTCTTTAAGATCAATCTTTATAACACGCACATATATGAAAGGAGAAAGAGGTCCTCAAAAGTGTTTTCTAATTGTATGCGAACTAGAGCTAATGCATAAATTTATATAGGATAATTAATTACTCAGTTCCAATAGGTTGCAGCGAGGCGTACCAAATTGCAACTGATTCAATGTGTGGGAATGTTTTAGTAGACACTATTAAAACTCTATTTACGTTATCCTTGTCATTTGTTAACTTAAATTTAATTTAATTTTAATTTTAATTGATTCAGCTTTGTATGTCTTTATTTAAATAGGTAGCATACGTGTATCAATATTTATTAGTGGCATTCACATATTGCTTACTTTGAAGTCTTTCTGTTAAGCCGGAAATGTAATGTGTTTATTTCCTTGTTTTCCCGAATAAAGTAATATACTGTAGCCGAACTTGCAACAGATAGCAATTGTTTATTTTCAAAATCCTTTTCCGGTGAACTCGGACTATTTCACACAAACTCATCAGTACGTGCCAATTTAACTGTCACCAGACCGATTTAAAATTTCCTTATTTAAATCATGGCAAACTATGCGCTTGAGATATGAAATGCAAAGAAGTTTCTGGTTTCCTTAAGATACATGAGAAAACAGATCCTAGATCTGTCTATGCCGCGAGGTTCATGAATTTTCCTCAAACATGAAATACTAAGCTTAAAACTTTTAATTGTTAAGTCTCGCTACCAAAAAATTTACGTTCACAATCAATTAAATCTTTTTTTCTTGCTACATGCCAATAAATCGTTGAGCAACACGAGTGTGTATGGAAAAGGTTAACTACATATTACGTCTTGTAACAAACGAATTTAACAAACTTTTAATTCGCGAACTAGGCAAGCGGTATCGGCACCTTCTCGACCTTGAGATCGACTTACCGTCCCGTCGCCATTAAATCGATCGTGACTTTGAAAACAATTTTATATGCATTATTCTTCCAAATTGCTCTTTAATAAAGCAATTCTTGCCTAATTGTTTTTCGGATAGCCAGCATGGGTTAGAGCCGCCATAAGCGGAGCATTTGTTGGATATACATAACATTACCACGGCGTGCAACCAGCTAAGATATGGAATAATGGATGGTCAATCGATGATCGCGCTAGTTGGACCATGGGTCGGAACGATAATGAAAATCACAGCAGGGCCAGGAATTTAATTACAACATTTCCAATTGGATATAGGGGCCCGGCATTGTTCAATGGCATAGTTCAATAACACCTTCGGATCTCCCATGGCAGAATTTTTCGAGTTTTCATTGATCTTGTCTAGTGATCTTTGCGATCGTGAACAACAATATCACAGCAACGCTGTGTTGTTCTCCTCCTTATCCGCGAAACACCTAGAGCATAGCCAATCAATCACGAACACAAGAGTACCTGACGTACCGATCACAGTGAAGCCTTTTTCGGTTTGAACAGATCCCGATCTATTTCTTGTTGTTAACGCATGAAATATTACAAGAAAATATATTAATTCAACATCTGGAAAACTCATTCAGCATGAAACACACAAAACAATCAAATTATTAGTAATTTCCTATGTATGGTCGTCATAAAGTGTAACAACCGACACTTGCACACCTTGTTACAATTACAATTTCATCCGGGTAAATTTCGTTTCAATTAAATTCGCTGAATCCACTAAAATGCCAACACCACTGTGTTTAATTCAATCAATTGTTGATTAAGTTGAAACAACAAAACTTTTATCGAAGTTTCGATACCATCCCGAATTGAGTGGATTCGCGTTTCACTGCGGAGCGGATCACAGTGGCACTTTTTTGCTAACAATCATGATATTGATGTAAAGCAGAACATTTTTTCCATGATTTTGCGAGTAAGTGGAAAAAAGTCCAAATTGACGTGTAATCACGTATGGGAGCTAAAATGTTTGGTTTGATTTATAAAAGTTGAGATAATCGATGGATTGATCCATACTGCATAAGATTCGTGCAAATAAAATTTAATTTTACACAGTCAAGGAGTCGTTGTTGTTGCTGTTTTTGTTGTTGTGTTCAGATCAATTTACACTGAATAGATAACAATGGATATCGTGAAAGACGATGAATGCTAAATAACAACTTTGCAAGCCACCCAGTGACGCTCCTGTGTATCGAAACTTTGTTGTATCCCATTCGAAGATGTAAATTTATTGGAAAACTGCAGGATTTCAAATTGCAAAACGTTTCTCCGGGTACAAATTTATAATTATGATGTAGGTAAAATAGAGTAGAATTTCAGGACATTAGACAGGATATATGCTATTTGAAATTGTGGTAAAGTCTTCATGCTCAACAACCATTTTTATGCTTTTAACATCGGAATTCGCCTACTATCAAATATGCTAAAACTAGTGCCGTAGCATATGTGATATGTTATGAGAATACATTACATTCATCCTGACCAATCACATACGTTCTAATTATAATGCTACTCAGGCCACTTTACGTCATCCGAGGTGTGAAAAGGACGAAGGTTTAATGATATAGTAAAATGTCAAGAAGAAAACTTAAGGAAATAATGAGAACGTGGCAACGGATCTGTCGGTCGTTACTAAATGAGACCTAGCACGGTCTTCATTGCCCACACTGCATACGGGGACGAATTTTTTATATACATCGATATATAATGTTTTTAATATATAGAAGGCTAATTTTGGATTTTCATGCAATTGATAACTTTTTTTTTGAAAATAACAATCGAAAACTTGATCCTCGGAACAATAGCGAAACCATTGAAATGTGCTGGCAATCCTGAGTGGCATCATATAGGAAGAGATGCGAGCATTCCCTATTGCAGACGAGCGAAATGAGCTTTGTAAGATAGAGAGCTTAAATATTAAATGACGCAGGTGAGTGGGGAGACGGCAATGGTTAGCTTTTTGAGCCTATATCCATATGAGAATAATTTTTACGGTGTAATGTTATATGTGCATCATTGTATAGGAATAAAAAATTTAAGAGGATTTTAAGGTATATCATTCCGCACCTTGCTCCTTATGGCCTATCTCCAACAAGTTTTGTTTGCAAATACCAATGTATATTAGAAAATGGAGTCGAATACCATTTGATCGAAAGTTGTAGCACACTTTATTGGTTTCGCTATGCTCAGAACATTCAATACAAAATTTAATTTAATAGGAAACATTGGCTTAAATTAGAAAACTATACACGAAAAAATAATTTCGTATTTCAAAGGTACAAACCAAAAAGATTTTTAATTGGAGAACACCAACATTTTCCATAATGCATAATCTACTTCTTTGATAAGGTTTGATTGTGATAGAATACAGAATGATCTTTTGTTATTTTATGTCAAAGTTTATGTAAAAAATTGGCAAGAAAGGGTGAGGACTGCAAATTGCAGAAAAACCTATAAGTCGAAAACAAAAATCAGTTACAGGAAATTACAGAAATCGATCTGCAGTATTTCGAATTGAAAGTATCTTGTCTTATTGACTTTTATATCTATAATTTTACAGCAATCTAAAGTAATTAAACAATTCCTCATTGACAAACTAATGAATAATGTAATTAATTCTTAATTTCAAAGTAAAAAGCCTTCAAACTACTTATGGATGAAGTCTTAACGTGGCAAGGGAGCTAACTCGTTACAATGAGCTCAGAGGACACTGCTGGAGACCTTCTCTAGAGTCTAAGTGTACAACCTGACAGGAAGCGAGAAATGAATGATGCGAAGCAAATGGGTATCCCAAAAAGAAATATGGTAATAAAACGTAAAACAGTATCCTAAGTTCCCGGCATGCGTAGGACGAAATTGCACAGTTCGCGTGACAAATGGCATTTGAGCCAAAAATGCACCATGAGAATGCAGGACCTACATTTGACGAGGGATTGAAACTTAAGCTACCGCATCCACTACAAGTACGGAGCAACTTGCAGCACTCGTTATATATAGGCGCAAAAGAAAATATACCGTCCAAGCCAAATTGGCGAGAATAGCTTCAAAACCAACCCAATCATCTGTCAAAAAGCGACAACTTACCAAAGAAAACCTAGGAAATCAGCTGCTTTTCCATGGAAACTGTACCGGCACCCACAAATTCCAGCTTATCATCTCTAGTGGATCAAATTACATAATAGTAACCAAAATTCTGATAAAAAGGAACAGAGGGTAAGCCGCGAAAACAAAACTCTTAAAGAAAGTTTATATCGAGATGCCTCAACCGATGCAATAACATAAGCGGTGATAGACTTTTTCCAGGAAACAGGCAAGGTTCCAGGGGCTCAACTTATAACCTTATGGACTGGCTATAAGAACGATCTATTTAATCGTCTATGCAGCAAACCTTATTCGAACTTTGAGGAAGAAATAGCTGATAGTAGGCCATATGTAGAAGAACTGCGATGACCAACACTTCGACCGAACCATTGAAAATCTAAGAAATGCAATCGACAAAGTAAACATCACCCTCAATGAGAAGTTCACCGTCGTACCCTTAAAGTGATACCACCAATAAATATAATACGAAATTCGTATTCCAAGCATTTCTTTGTGTTGAAAAATGTCACCAAAAAATGGCATAAATCTGGTGCTAGACATGCGACTGGAGGATGTCAATGACATAAGAGAACTGTGTTTTTGCTTCACGCAGTAGACTACCAAAATGAAAACGACCGAACTTTTAACCTGAAAAGCGAAAACGTAAGGTGGATGACTCAATCAAATCTGCTCGATATGTGGTAGGTGCCAGCCTTCTTAAAGCTGCACTAGTTGAGGGCGCCGAGATAGTGCAAGCCAGAAACCATGCCAAATATATGACGACGTTATGTGGGGTAGTGTGAAATAATTTAAAATCTTCACTATAAACAGAAGATTGGAAACCCTTAGTGGTATAAAAAGTAAGAATGAAATTTATTTTATTTTATTGGAACATTTCCACAATGTATTGGACTTCAATGGTTTTTGAAAGACGGGACATCAAACCAATAATTCTTATCTCACCATACCTTCTGTTTGACACCCCAATGCTGACCAAAGAGTTTCCTGCATTAGCAGAAAATATATGGAGACATGGACCATAGGCGACATGATCGTGCAGCACGGACTGTGGGAAATGATTATGTGCAACGGAAAGATGACCATTCAGTTATTTAATTAATGACTCCTACCCTGAATTAAGGGAGTTTCTGACTCATACAACCTGCAGTTCCACCAACGGATTACCTTTGAAGCAATGGTAGACAAAAATAAACCATTTGTTTATTGTGTTCTGAGAAAAAGAGATTGCAAAGGCTGCACAAACACCACAACGAGGACGCGAAGACATTGACAAAAAAGCGAAGTACATCATAAGTACTCTGGTATATAACTCCGGACAAAAGTATCAGAATGCTGTCATCAATCAAAAGAAGGTAAGTTGATGGAGCAGAGAACTAGCAAAGAACAGCAAAAACACTCAAAGAATAATCAGAACAGTCAAACTGAAAAACCTAGACACGGACTGTAGACTAGAATTCATATCTGAGAATCTCTAAAATGGATGTCCAAAGAAAGAAAAGGACACCATAGAATCTTTAGTTAACTTAACACCTCGGCTCAGCATGACACTTTAATGGGACACGATGCTTCAAAAGGGGGTAGGGGGCGGATCATGGAGAACAATGAAGTTGAACTTCTCGAGCCTTAGCCTAAGCTTTGCGGGTTTCACGTTTATAATGAAATAGAACGAACAGCTAACACGATTCTTATTCAATATGGAACCAATCAAAGATACAGAGTAGTTTGGGGTCATGTCGAATTGGTGCTAGAACAAGCATACACCATAGGATACCGTAGGACCACCAATTGCCTGAGTTCTCACAATTAATCAATAAATTGAAACTTAGCAAGAAGGGTTCCAGAATGAAAGCGTACGTAGACGATAGAATTGCACTGGTTCGATACAATTATACTGCTCATTGGAAAGTCCACAGAATCCATGACCAGGACTGATGTAGAGCACGCTGCCACTTTTTTAATGAGCCAAGTTAAACGAACTTCGTATCAAAGCCAAAAAACTGGAGCTTATGCTTTAAACAAAGCACTTAAAAGAGGATGCATTTTCACCCCCGAGTGTGATGCAGGACCCTTTAGATTGGCAAACAAGCAAATGCCTTGGAATAATCACTGGTTAAGTGATTATTAAATAATCATTAAATTGATTATTGATAAATTGAATTGATGATTAAATAATCACTGGCTTACCTGGACTCCATACATTTTGCTGCATCTGAACAAAATGAGGACTAAACAACGCCAAGGAAAAATAAACAGTCACAGGTTATGTTCTCTAAGGTCAAAATGTCTAACGAATAGGAATCTAAACGGATAATGAAGAACAAAACAAAAGTAACATCAACAGGGTGCTAAGGGCTGAAGCTGATTTATGCTTTTTCCAACAGAGGGCACTAGTTTAAAATTAAGAGCAATTAACAAAGAAAAACATTACAAGAAGGACGTAGATAAAACTCTGACAGTAATAGAATTGAACTTGTAGTGAAAATGTGGTGTGGCCTACAACGAATACCTGGAATACTATCATTTTGCTGAGAACGCGAGCATAGCTTGAATTGTTACGAGTAAACCTCCTGACCTCTCCCGAAATAATAACACATGCTTTCAATGGTTTCTTCGCACAAAAACTTAAGTAATTGACATTTGTTTTAATGTAGTCTCATGTCAAGATAATATTGCCTTTCAGGTATGCCGGCATGTTGAATTTTCGGTAGGGACTCCTTTTCGTTGCTTGAAGCCATCAAAAGCCCATCTTTTGTACCAAAGTAGGTTTTATAATTACTATTCAAGCATATTCTAATGGCAGATAGAAAGGGAGTTTTTATTAGGCTTAGAAATTTGAAAGGAAATAAAATACAATTAATTTGCTTTGATTCCTATGAAATCGTTTTGGAATTATAAGTCTGTGCCCTTATTACTTGTACATAGCCCACATTATTACTTGTACAGCGCCACGATGGCCGCGGACGCAGTCATATCTCGCCAATAACGCAGCCAATCCGAATCAATGCCATTCTTGGTCATCATTCGGCTTTGATAGTAGCACGAATCGAGATAAGAACACTAATCAAACTTTCCGTAAAATCTTCCATAATGCAGATGTGGGATAGCATTAATTGTTAAGGTCAATGTCGAATGGACTTGTTTCGTGAACAGAACCATTTTTTAGAAATGAATCTGGACAATTCGAAGACGTTGCAGCGGTTTCAATCTTTTTCTGATCAATAACAAACAAAAAACTAACCAACAAAAAAAAAACTAACTAACCAAAAAACGCATGAAAGCTGTCATATTATACGTAGCATTAAAAAGTGTTGCCAACTTCAATGGCTCTGCCAATGACTCTTAAAGAATATCCGGTTTTCATTTTTTATAGTTCATCGGAAAAATTTATCATTTATCAAAATGATTTATCATATAAAAAAACTTTTAAGTTTGTTTTACCAAGTAGTAGATATCCAAATTTCTGGGGACAATAAGATTGGACATAAAGTGGATCATCTTAACTTAGTAAGGGCCAATGGTATCCTTCTCAGCATGTTATATTCCCAAAGAATAATACAGGACATGTAATTTCCAGATTATTGGTTCGTTTGGCAAATGGCATGTTTATTATCATGTGAATTTTCAACACTTTTTCGTTTTTCAAAATCGGGTGATGGATAGCAAATATCGCAATATGCCGCTTTAATTGCTTTTACGTAGTTTTTGTTAGTAGTGTTTGCTAACTGAATAACTATTGCATAAAATATCAACACTGCATGGAATTTAAATTTCTAGTAATTTTTGCTCAAAATAAAATCAGTCCTGGTATAGTCCCGATTGCTTACAGCTAATTCGACATAGCCTATAAATTAACGCGTATTACATTCTATGCTTATATTTCGTATTAAAAATTCATGAGCTAAAATAATATAATCAGGATCTACAAGGACTCTCGAAGATTAAATACTTGAACATGAAAAGACATTTGTTGCGTATTCTTCGCGAACACTTCCTAGCTGGATTCAAAACAACTTCTTCAAGTATTGAGCTCTTCAACCGTAAATCCATGTGCGTAAACACACATAAAATAATTAGCTTGAAGGCTCAAAAGAAAAGAACGGAAAACACACATTATATATCACTACAAGCGAGTATTTCCTTCAGCCATATGCTTTATCGCCTCGAGAAAAGCAGCAAAAAAAATCATCCTGTATGGCAGAGCACTCGACGCTCATATGAGTATCTCAACAGCAATGAATTAAAAGAATACACATACAGTTTACACTCATTCTATACGTCAAAAGGAAAATCCTTACAAACGCTTTTCTTTTGCTATTCTACCCTGATGTCGGTCGGATTGTAGGGTTTTAAAATCAAGTGCGTAAGAACATAAGGAGCTGAGAAAGGCTGTTGCAGGGAGGATTGCTGTCGGTGCGTGTGTTAACCACTATTGTGTCTTCTAGCTTGGCACTCAGTTGATAAGAGGTGAATTAAAAGGCAAGGATAAGAGCTTTTTTATAGTCGTTTATCATCATACAGTTGTTTTAGCCCTAATGTTGTTTGTCAGCTCTTTTTTGGGTTGAACTCATGCTTTTGCGGATTTTTTATTATCCTTGACAATACGATGAAGTGACCCTTTCATATTCAGTAAATTTAATCTGTCGCACAATCCTTTTTAGCCTGCAGATTTCATAGCGTATACCTTTCTAGGTCGGAGGATGGTTAATAGCGACTAGTTGACAATTGAAACTCCTTAATCATAATGTAATGATGTTTGCTTTCTTCTTTTTTGCTTTTGTTTCAGGTCAGATAAGTGCAAAGTGAAAATATTTACCGGACAACGATTTGCGAAACAATATCTGAAACGAAAGATTACTGAAAACCATTTTGAAAATATAAATTTCATGAATTTCACAAAGTTTCAAAAATGAGAAACTCTATGGAAAGACCAAACTTATTATTGTGCTAGCATTCAAATTAATTTTTATGCAAATACCCCAATAAATGTTAAATGTCAAATATGAAAAGAAATACAAGGAGATTATGGACTACAATGATATAAAATGATAAGTCTGATCGAATGTTTGTTCTTAGAAATGTATCCGATCTAGAAAATATTTTAAGGAAGTGAAGCAACATTTAATCATTTACTAAAACTTTATCCTATGGGCTGATGGCTTGCTTTAAACTGACGTCGAACGGTCACAAAACTTCTTGACTGAAATGTTTTACTCTCTCTCTCTCTTTACTCTATCTGAATCGTCTCTGGGACATCGAATTATGTTGCGCTCGCACAACTGCGGGGAGCAGTCACGTCTACAGAAGCAATTCTGGTAGTTTTTTTTCGATCTACAGTTCAACAGTAGTCTGTGATACAGCACGAGAAAAACTACGGAACTTTTGTATAACGTAATAAAAACGTGCCTTTTTATTTGTACTAAAACAAAGTGATCACCAAATTGACAGTGAGACTACGGAATCTGATTTGAGAGAAAGAGCTCATCAAGTATTTCAGTTCAAGGATAAGTCTCAAACCTTTGTATGGGACTGTGAATAAACCAGTTTTGAAAAAAACGGATAAATACGAAGATTTTTCTTAAGAATGATATAAAGTTATCCGAAGTCGATTGTGAAAGAAAATGAACCAGAATCGGAAGATGTAGACATGTGAAAACTGCTAACTTTCACTGGGCTCTCAGCATATTCAGTTTTTTCAAACAAATCACGAAAATGTTGATTATATATTCACAGCACGACGCAAAATGTGTGCACGACGCAGTGTGTCATGTCAAAAAAAAAAAGATTTCAAAGCTTACTCTGTTGCATTTGACTTGGAAAGCCAGCTGATAAGGATTTAAAGATATCCGTAAATAAATCAGCGCGTTTCCAATGCAAGCCCGAAGCAAATGGCCAGAGTTTCTTCAATGTTGGCGAACATGCAAGTTATGATATCAAAACTAAAGAATCTGACGCCTGGGAATACGAGGTCTGGCTATTAAATAACGAGACTGGTTACGAATAAGGGTTTTATAATAAAAATTATTCTACATTCGAATGTTCCCCTTCAATATACTCCCCTTTCCTCACCACACACCTTTCCATACTTTTTTTCCATTGATCGAAGCAGTGCTGGAAATCTTCTTTGGTGAGGGCCTTTAGGAGCTCAGCCGTTTTTTGCTTTACCGCTTCCATCGACTCAAATCGGATCCTTTTCAAAGCAGATTTTATCTTCGGAAACAAAAAAAGTCGCACGGTGCCAAATCTGGCGAGTACGGCACGTGTTCGAGCACTGGAGTGCGCTTACCGGCCAAATACTGCTTCACAGATAGCGCGTTACGGGCAGGTGCGTTGTTCTGGTGCAAAATCCACGAGTTGTTCTTCCACAACTCGGGCCGTTTCTTACGAACTCGTTCTCGCAGTGTTGCCAAGACTGAAAAATGGTAAGTCTGGTTGACAGTCTGACCCTTTGGAACCCATTAAGTCATCACCATACTGATAATGTCGGAAAACAGGATCAACATTGCCTTGAATTTTGATTTGGGCATCCTTGCTTTTTTGATTCTGGGCGATTCAGGCGTCTTCCAATGCATGGATTGCCGCTTTGTTTCAACATCGTATTGAAAAATCCACGTTTCGTCGCAAGTAATAATGTTTTTCATCAGTCCGGAATCTTTTTTTAAGCTTTCAAGGAAATCTGAGCAGACCTGTTGACGCAAGAGCTTTTGGTCAGGAGTCAGGTTATTTAGCACCAACTTCGCACAGACTTTTGTCATGTGTAATTCCTCGTGTATGATTTGTCTTACCCTTTCTTTATCGGCGTTTACAGCCTCGGCAATCATCCTGATGCTCATTCCACGATCTGGACGCACAATTTGGTTGATTTTGGTCACTGTTTCCGGAATTGAAACATTGACAGGGTGACCTGGCCGTTGGTCATCTTCAGTGCTCTCTCAGCCCTCACTGAAGCACGTACACCACTCAAAAACACGCGCACGAGATAGAGAATTGTCCCCATAGGCCTCTTGCAACAATTTATAACACTCAGTCGTAGTTTTTTTCAATTTAACGAGAAATTTGAGATTGATACGTTGCTCCTGTTTTCCGTCACACATGGTTTTCGCCACAAGAAAAAAACACGTTCATTTCAAACCGCTACTGCACAAATACAATAATAGTGACGAGAACGTGTTTTGGTACGTGCATAGACAAGATATCTAGATACCCAACGCACTACACATTTTTTCCCCACCCCTCTACGGCGCCCTCTAGGCGCGCAGTCTCATTATTTAATAGGCAGACCTCGTATGTTGACTTCGGCAAAATGAATGTATGATTACTAAACAAAGATGTGTAACCTAAAACGTTGAACAACAATAAGAACAAATGAAAAGCTTATAGATGTCTGATATATCAAATTACAATTTCGGTTTATTAAGCAATCTAAGAGCCTGGGAACGTACTAAGTTGATTCGTGCAAACTAAGTATGGTAAATAGAAGGTATAAAAGATCTGAAACTGTCATGATTAAAGTTAGTTCTTGTTGTAAGCTTGAAGGAAGAAGCTTGTTAATAAATAAACACAAGTAAACACGATTTTTGAGTCTGAGTTCTGTGGTGCTGATTTTGATTAATTATGTCTAACTAAATAAGGAAAACATACTTTTATCTAATAAAGTTTGCTTTTGTAGCAACCAGAACGAAATTTCAAACTTTAAGAAAATCTAAATTTTTTACTTCAGTAGAATACAAAAGTAAGAAAAAGAACTTTAATTTATATGTTAATCACTTTTATTTAGAAAGAACAATAAAGGTAAATATCTAAATATGTAAAATAAACAGAAAAAGATTTAAGAATGAACATTTTTGGTTTTTCTTTTGTGTAAGTAAGAACTTTCCCGTATTAAAACAAAAATGTAGTCACCCATCATGTTCTCATTGTATTGTCCTTGATAACGCTGTTCAAAGTTCATCACGTCTTGATGAAAGCGTTTTCCTTGCTCTTCTGAATATGCCCCTAAGTTATCTTTAAACTGGTCTAAGTGAGCATGTAGCATATGCACTTTAAGGGACATTCTGCAACCCATGAGTCTGAAATTATCAAGCATGTTAGAAATGAGCTCTTCATAATTTGGTGCTTTTTTATTGCGAAGAAAGCCATGGATCACTGCTTTAAGGCTTAGCTACGCTTGTTTTTCGTGGGCGTTGAGTAACTCTTGGAATTCTTCACTGGCCATTATTTTCTTAATTTGTGGACCGACGAAAATACCAACTTTAACTTTAGCCTCTGACAATTTAGGGAAAAAACTCTTTAAGTATTCAAAGGTTGGAGAGTCTTGACGAAGAGCCTTCGCAAATTGTTACTTAAGGCCTAATTTTATATGCAACGGAGGCATCTAATTATCATCGGCCTTCACAATGGGTTCATTCTTGACATTATGTTTTCTTATCTGAAATTCGATCCGTTTAGGCCATGACTTCTGCTTGTAGTGAAGTGTGTCGGCTCTACTATCCCACAAGCAAAGATAGCATGGATATTTCGTGTATCCGCCTTGCATTCCCACCAGAAAACCCAGCATCTTAAAATCCCCTATCACTGGCCAGGCATACTCTTCATACTTTAAAGTTTGAAGCACCATTTTAACGCTTTCGTAATTTTCTTTAAGCATTACAGAATGAGCCAGAGGTAGAGATGGCAATTTATTTCCATTATGAAGGAGGACTGCTTTTAAACTTTTTGTAGAGCTGTCGATGAAAAGACGCCACTCAGAAGGAACGCAAGGAATTCCGATTGCTACAAATAAACCTTTCACGTCATTGCAATAACAAAGTCCGTCTTCCTTTGTAAAAAATCCAATCCCCAAAAATATTTCATGACGCTTTCTTTGATCACTTATATTAACATCCTTCTTGAGCAAATTCCACTGTTTTAGCCGGGAAGTTAATATTTCTGCTTTAAGTTTAGGTAAGTTTAAGTCATTAAACTCTTCTGAATTTATAAGATGTGGTTCAACAGATATTGATTCTGGTAAAAATTCGCTGGATTCGCTACAACTAGACATTTGTGATAGCGGCAGCTGTTCCTTCGGTTTTGAACGGGAAGGCACAGGAAAATGTTCACTGTGGGGTACTGGAGCGGTTGTTGATGGTAGATCTGGGTACTTAATCTTCTTGGCATTTTTGCCAACCCGACGCTTGCGTGGATCAACAACAAAAAAGTCGCAATCATTGATGTAATTAGTAGGTTCCCTCCATATTCTTGGTACTGCGAACTTCATAAATTTTTTTTTCCTCGATACCAAGCTGAAAAAAATAACATACATTTATAAATAAACACGTTACTTGTAAACTCGTTACATTTCGCAATTTTTTTTACAATTAGTATCCTTGAAAGTTATGATGTACTCTCTTACCTTCTAATGTGTTTTTGCAGTTACCATACGAGAATTTAGGGGCCAATATTTTGTCTTGACTTCGAATAGTAAGATTAAAATAAGCTTTATAAGCTTCACAAAGCCTTATATTTGCCGAAAGACTAAATTTTTTAGCCCTTACTTTAATGAATTCGCCACAAATGTAACAATAAGAGTTTACGTCAGTTTTACACTTTTTGGAAGCCATTTTGGACTCCGCGCAACACAAATGGCGTCGTTTCTCGGCAATGCTCGTACGCATACTGCCCACTACCCGCCGCTCTCCGCTGCACGCCCTTAATCCCCCCACAACCCCGCCTCTTGCGTGTTAAAATTGTTGTTCCACAAACGTTCTGTCAAAATCTTAAAATATTTATTTATCATTGTAAAATGTACAAAAGCAAACTTTATTTGTATAAATACTGATTGCATTCAGAGGGCGATCTTTTTTTGTTGATATGTCGAACATGCGCTCTAAATGTTGAGATAAATTCCTTTAAGTGATGCTAAAAGTGCATGCAAATGTTACAAAACTTTTCCATCATTGGTTATTAATATATGTATACACAGTGGAAGATTTCTGATGGGAAAGACATAACAGACAATGAAGAAAACTTAAAGCACCATCTCAATCTGTTCTACGCTTGTCGCAACCATTGTATGGCTCAAATAGAAATAAAAAATTTGGTTTCGCGTTCACGTCTCATTGATATTCTACAAAATGGAGGACTCACATATATTGGAAATCTAAAAAATGAGAGTTATCTGATAACTAAAACAATGAAAGAAAGGTTCAGCAAAACTATTATCTTACCTCGGGTCATCGAAAAAGGTGTTCATGTTATCAATGATGCAATTGATGCACCATTAATGAGGTACAGATGATCCTAAAGGCAAATTCAAAACCATAGCGTTTCACAATTCCATCAAGGGGCGATGGAGGAATGAGATAAAACGTGTTTATCACCGTATGACTCCTTTTGCCTCACCTTTGTCATAAGTATGGTTAACGTATATGTGGTTTACCTAGTTCATAACATCAAAATGGACAAAGGGATGCTTATGGCAATTTTGTAAATTTTTTTTGATCTCTAATTTATTCGGATCCAAAAAAATGCGCTCTTTTTGAAAAAAAATTAAATTCAAGTTGGTCACACTTTTCAATGCTATATATGGTGTGACGGTTGTCGTTAATTCCATAAACCATAAATCGTTGCACGACGATTATTCTCACTAGCATAAGGCATTCATACAGACGGCATTCAGTGCGTAGTGAAAATTCAGTAGTGCGCAGTATCATTGAAGATCCATTCTCGATTCATTCGACTGCGTGCTCAACAATTAAGCTAGTACCCATTCACATTATGGAAGATTTAACGGAAGGATCTTAGTTTGCGGGCTCATAAAATGCATTTCGCGCATGAATTCAAGCTGAACAACCGTTAGGCACGGCATACGTTCGGTGTATGGGCTCAAGAACAAATTGCTGCATATACTGAATTTCATAAGAACTGTTCTGCTGATGCTTATACAGATGCTATTATACTTGCATATTTCATGCGGTATGTAAATATTGAATTTTTCATAAAGACGTTGATTTTTAATGGCTGTATTGGGTATTTCCTCCCCAGGGCTTTGCCATTCTTTAGTGTCTTAATTTGCTCAAATGTTTATTTCGTTTTTATCAGAGCTCCAGGAGGTTAATTATGCTATTTTTGTGCCAGTTTCAGTGCTATAGCAGCAATTATTTTTGTCATATTGTTCCTCATTCGGTGGGAGATATTATGCTAGTTGTGGAACTTGTCAGCAAGTAACTCTGCTCTCCCTTCACAAGCATTAGGCTGGATACCAATGTTATCTTTCAGGGCTTATGGAAGATCATGATTTTTTCGCTTTAGTATTTTTGTCAGCTCCCAGAACTTTGCTGTGAGGACAAAATTTCTGATGAGATTATTCCTGTGGTTCCTTACTAGGTTTGCTATGTTAACCTAGAAAGCTCTCATTAAAGAGCTTACAGAAGTCTTCAAGGAGGGGTCATGATTTCTTTGCCACTGATGACGTAGAGAACTGCGTCTTTGGATCAGCTTTGTTGAGGTTTTTTCAAATACATTTAAGCCTATCAAAAAATTATATGGGTTTATTTAAGAAACAACTTTTGTACCTTTATATACCTATCAAATTTTTTGCAGAGTTTCAGGATATCGAGATTTGAAGAGTACTTAAGGGTTTACAGGACTAATATCAATCTGTCGGGAAAGAAGAACGAGTGGTCATTTTTTCTTCCTCTGAATACAGGAGTAGTTGCTGCACATCTTGTCAAGACCATCCACACCATTTTTAGTGGCATTGTAATATGATATTATTTCTGCTTTTTCACATTCTTGATTATTATGTCTATCATGATGCATCGATGATACAAGAACAACTGCTCTGTTGCCTTTTGGTACAAAGGATATCATAGTAATATCCTTTGTAAAGCCCTAAATAGTTTGTTTAATTAGGCTAGACCTCGAAGATTTAAATTCAACTGGAATTTCAGTTCTTGCTTTATTCTTTGTGTCAACATATGTGACCTTTTTTCTTTTTCAGAGTTTAACTGCTTTAATTGATGTGAATTAATTATCTCCGGTCACATTGCCGTTTGAATGGTAAATGGGTCTTGTCAGCCGTAAAACATTTCTTGTCAGTTTTCTTTCTCAACATTCGTTAATCCTTGCCCATTGGTGTCTTTTTCACAGTATATATATATCGGTTATAGAAATAATTTGTCTAAGCGTCAGTCAAACACATGAGTGTCAACCCATATTTTCTTGATATTTTAGGCATATACATTAGAAACTTGTTACGGTAACGACACATAACGAGCGTAGAGTAAAAAATTTTTGAGAGCTTCACGTAAGAAAATCATACAACTCTGATAAAGCAGCAGCAGCGGTGGTGGTAGGATTTCCAAATTGCAATGCCGTTGGTAGTATTAGTAACTATTTTCTTGGGAAAATACTCTTTCCCTTCTCTTCCTATTTGTCCAGAACAAGGAAGAAACATCTTCTTTGTTGCTTTTGAATATGGGCTTCAAATCAGAAATCCAATCAGTGCTCGTAGTTCTGAATTATTACAATATCTACTTGAATTATTCCCTGTTTCCAAATTTTTTCCCTAAATAGTGGGCTTGGTTGCCTTAGGGCTCTTATTTACATTGTTCATTGACATCTGAAATCCGTTCTTCACTACCCGAAACGTCAGTCGTTGTATCGTTGTCTGACTGTATACAACCATTTTCATCCAAAAGTTGTTCCTGTATGTCAGTTATATCACTATTCTCATTTTGTAATCGATCCAAAACAAAACGCACAAAATCTAGATCGTTCACATTTATTTTGAACAACAATAACTGATTAGTTTTGAAAGCACAAACGCACTATTGGTGAGGTGACGACAAAAACACGTCAAATACTATGTATCGATGCATATACTGACTTGTAGTGTCCGATTTGATAGGCGGTCGCCGTTTTACTGACATTTAGGCAACTACTAAGACGCGTCACTGGAAGCCATTTCCGCGAAAAACTTTGTTAAAATGTTGACGATGTCAAATTTTGAAATTAACTAACTTTTCATTGCAAAAAACAAATATGAGTCCTAAAAAATCCACCTCGTTTGTAAGCCTCCTCCCTTAAAATATTCACATGGAATTGAAAATAAGCTTCGAATAGAAAGAAAACAGTACTTGCATATACTTTATCCGATCCAGTGTTTTTGCTTATCAGATTCATGAGGAAATTATGATTCCAATAAAAATTAGAAAAAAAGTCCTCGATCTCAAGTTTTCAGATTTCTTCGCTTTTGTACATGTTTAAAGAAAAGAAAATTTTCAAATCTTTTCTTGGAAGCTGTAGTAACTTTTCAGTGAAACGTAGCCGCTAGTGGCACGACAATAAGGAGGAGAACCTTTGAAGCAATATGCTCAACAAACATGTGTAATGCTTCTGCAAACATTTCTGATACCGTGGGATTCATCCGTTGTTATAAAGGCATCTTCCTTTCGCGGAAGACCAGCGATTTCACGACCACCTGTATGTTGCTTCAGGGCCTAAAAATCATTTTCACCGTGGCTCCAATGAAAATGCAAATGCACATGTAAATCCAGCCCGGAGTATTAGATCGTTTAAGTTAGAAGCAAAAAATCAAAAATAAAGGCGCACTAAGGTGAACTGGATGGAAGTACTTTCGTCCTCCACATACACAGCGTCATCGTCGTCGAGGGAACCACATATGCAGGGAGAAACAAGCGAGCGAATCACGCTAAAGTAAATATTTGCTAGAAGCGCATAAATTATGTTGGCGTAATGAGGACTTCAGCTCGAGGCTCACGGGATTGCCAGAACCATTGAGGCATTGACGAAGCGCAGGCTGCAGCCTTGCTGCACATGATTTGTTGCTATTATTTGCTCTTATATGCGAGTGTTTGGTTTCCCTGAATGATTTATCGACAAAGCGTTGAAAGCAAAATGCACGCGAGCATAGTATTCTACACTTTATAGCGGGGCAATGGCGATGGGCGATGAGAAGATGATGAAGACATGCACATACATCCATACGAAATGAGTTGCAGCTTCATATCCGCGAAGAAAACTATGCCGGATGAAAGGCAGTTATTTCTAATTAGTATGGAGTTAAATGTATTAATTCTGGCGGAACAACAACGATGTAGTGGATCGCGAAATCCAATAAAACTGGTATCATTGCAAACAAGAGAGATGTAAATGAGTGAGGTAAGTCCTTTTGATGTGATTAATGGAAGTCTTTATTTGCTCGTGTTCTTGTTCATATCTGTATGCTAAACAGAATGGACAATGATGAACTGAAAACGAAGTGCATTAAAGTAAGTGCAGTAATCGGAAACGCAACTCCTCCGTACTGAACAAGTCGATGAGCATCGGTAAATAAAAGAATTTATTATTTGAAAGATATGTGCGTGGTTGCATTTGAAATGAACTAAAAATCAACATTCACAGGAATATTTCTCATGGATACTATTTCTAAATCATATTCAGAGACCCTTCTTTCAATTTATGTAATGTCCGTTCCTTTTGAATCCCCAGATAGTCTTTTGGATGGGTACAAAAGCTTTTTAGGTTTCGAATTTCATTATTTTTAGACTGAATCTAATATATATTCACAACTATTGTATATGACTTGTCGAAAACGTTCTAGAATTTGGTACATCCCTCTCCAAAGTAAATCTCCCCTTGCGCTCGAAAAGTTTGCTAGTCCTGTACGAATATTCTCTGCGTGGTTCAATACACTTCCCTGCAGGTAGTTGTCCAGGGCCTGAAACAAGTGATGATCCATTAGAACAACAACGAGGGAGTATGGTGGGTGAAGTAAAAGTTTGCAGTCAATTTCCGTTGATTTGCTCTGGATGGAGTTCCACATCTTCATGCTCAAAGATGACTCCACGACAATTGACTAATGCAGAACGTTTATCAGGCATTGCCTGTTGAAGTCGTTTTAATTGCTGACACTAAGAGTCAACATTCAACGTTTAAGTTGGTCCCAGATAACATTCCAATAATTGGCTCCTCAGAAATCCCACCAAACAAACCTCCCCCACGGTTAAACCCATCCGTGAATGAATGCCTGATTTTTAAGTTGGATTCACTTCTTTTGCAAACAGTCCCGTGGCATTATATTTTATTGTATAGGACCTATTTCTCACCTCGAGTAACCATTCGTTCGAGAAATCCTTTCGAAGTTTGACGGGCAGGATAGGAAACATAGGCTGTTTGATTCTGCCTTACTTGTTTCTTTGCCAAAGTTCGTGGTTACCCACGCATCATAGCATCCGTACTTACCATATAGCGCAATGTTTTCCTGGATTCTCTGCTTCTGGACACTTCTAGATCTAGAGCCTTTATCCAAGAATAGTTTAACCCGATCGTCAATGCTTTTTCCCGAAGTGAAGCATGTTCAAGGAAGAGATCCTGCAATCAATCCGAGTAAAAAGTAGCTAAATGGGAAAGGTGTGGGTTACTAGGCGGATCGAATACAACTTCCATAAATTATTATTCCAATAGTTTGTAACTTTGTAAGGTAAATCATAACTTCTTGTCCGGTTTTATATTCTAATCATTTCTTGGCTAATGTGCAGGTATATCAATTGATTTCCACACAGGTCGAATTTTCATAGCTCATAAAGGATCGCAACGTTCCAACTCCACCAAATGCTGAACTGAATCGTAACTCCATGAATATTACACTCATGTGGTAATTTTCCTGGCTACCCGCTCTTCGCATATGATTACTTAAGCTCCGCTTATTTGTAGTGAATCCATTTTTCATCATCTGCAACAACCCTGTGCAAAAACAACTTATTTTTGCTTGGCTCCAGCAACATTTCAGACAATTTAGGGATTCACTCAACCTAAGTCCATATAAAAACACGTTGGATACGATGTAATAAAATATATTTATTATCTAGGAAAAATCACATCTATAAAATATGGCGGTTCACTTGCGAGAGAGTGATGCCTGGAACCTGTCAAAAAATTATTATCCTGCCGATCCTTACTTCGTTCCATATTCGATGGTTTGAGTGGCAGTGTCGCCACAGTACTCCCTCCTGGATACAATGGACGTCTGACAACTTAGCAAATATTGACAATTGAATACTAAGCATTGCTAAATGTCACATTTCGATGTTTTGTTTTCGGACCGGCACACGTTCTGGGAATTTGTTTTTGCTGATCTGAAGACGGCTGCATAGCTGGATCTACAGTGGATTCGAAATATGCACGCGTCAAATCCAACGTTGAAAATATCTTGCATCCGTTTAGATTATGAGTGAACTCACTTAAATGGGCGATAGGATATTTATCCGGGATGGTGACAGCATTGAGACGACGATAATCACCGCATGGGCGCGAATGGCCACAAGACGAAGCGGCGGGCTTGCCCACGGACTAGTCGAGTCCAAGCATAAATTCGAACTCTACTTTTCCAGACGCCGTACAGTGCTAAGCCATAACAGCTATAGAAAGTAGTATCGATGAAGACGTGAGTCAGTTCATACGACTTCGTGCTCAACAATTAAACCTGTGCACATCCACATTATCATTTTACGAAAGGATATTGGTTTGAGTTTCTTGCAAAATCCAACTTGGACAGTGGTTGAAGCCGAACAACTACTAAACACGGTGTAGATTTTATGTATTGGCCCAAGAACAAATTGCTGGAGATCCCGAATTTTATAAACAAATTTTGTTTAGGAATGTGGATCCTTTATAGTTGAGCAGCTCGGTCAATAGTTAAAACTGCCGCATATGGTGTGCGTAAAGCACATTAACAGGTTGCTTTCAAAAAGCAGCAAAAACACTGCTGGTAATAACTTAGTTAATAGTGGCCGCTTTATTGCCATGCTCAACGACTTTCACGTTCGTTCATCAGGATGGCGCGACATGCCATACAGCTCGTGCAACCATAGACTCATTGAAAGAAGCATTTGATGAAATCAGAAGTTTTCATTTTGGCCTATGAACTGGCCTGTACGACTTTGTGATTTGACACCGCTAGACTGTTTATTGTAGGAATACGTCAAATTAAATGTCTACGCCGACAAGCTTGAGGTGCTTGACCATTTGGAAGACTTTAGTCACCGTATTACTGGCAAGAAGTGGCCCCAATTATTGGTTGGATTAGTTAAAAATTGTATCTCACGTTCGGACCGTCTTCTTGTCAGACCTGACGTTCACATGAGCGACATTCAAAGAAAAATGGCAGCGTATTATCTTTCCAATTAAACCAATTGCAATCAAATTAATTTATTTGTATTTTACTTCATTTCAAAATTTTTTACCTCTAAAAAGGACGGGTGAAATGCTATAAAGTATATGTGGTTTTTGTGACGTCGTATTTAAGTCTTTAAATATTTCTCAAGCTTGCGACTTAACAAGTGATTCATCAATCGTGTTTTTTATAATGGGTAGAAAAGGATTTGTTTTAGCTTAGAAGTCAAAAGAACCTAAGGCGCTTATCAATGCGCTTACTGATATGAATTTGATACTACTATTTCAAACAAAATAGTTTAATATTATCAAAAGAAGTTTGCTTTGTCTGTAATGTGTAATTATCTGTTTATCTGTAAATATCACGGAACTCTCAATAGATATTCGCCAACTGACGCGTGATATCCAATCAGTGAAAGAATCAAAAAAGTTAGCTTTAAAATTAGTTTTCATTGCAGGAGCCAATAGGTGTCTCAAGGAAACTTTTTTTAGGAAAGGATTCTTTCTCGTATTTTCTTAAACGAAAATTGCCCAATGATGTCGCATAGTCCTAAAAAAAATTTTATTTTTTGATTTGTTTTGTCACATCATTTAGAAACGTTTTGAATATGGATCAGACAGCATCGAACAGCCCATAATTATAAGTCAAAACCAAGCGGGTGGATTGAGAAATGGCTTCACTAGATAATTATGACACCTTTTTCTCGTCGTCCCTCAGTAAAAAAAATTAATTTATTTTTTTATATTTACTCGACTCTGCCAGCGCTGTATGTATATTTTAAACTTCACTCAACTGAGATATGTGCTCGTTAACTTCGAGGAAAAAAGTTAATCCTGATCACGATGTGCATACTTTAAAGGATTCAAAAATATCATCATTTGATCTGCTATAAGTAGCAAGAACAATGGGTACTTTTGCGTACTGAATAGCACAATGAGGCACAACTAATTCAAGGAATCCGTACAAAATCAATAGCTGGTGCAGATTTAAAAACTATTTATACCAGATTCTTGTTACTAAGCCTTGTAATGTAAGATTGAGCTCCTTGCCTTACGACTCGTTCTGAGAAAAAATTTTCGCAGACATAAAATGTATCTTGTATGTATCTACCCAGACAAACGTCCTGCGATCCACCTAATCGAGAGAAATTCAGGGAGAATTGACGGAAGATGCTTGACACTTGGATCCCTGATCCTATACTTGAAAAAATAGTAGAATCTTGCATCGACAGCATGCTGTATATATTGATGGCAGTAAAAGCTACTAAAAGGGGGAAGGAGGAAGAATTGAACATTTTTATAATTGAGACAAAATTTTCGCACTGACGCTTTGAATAAATATAAACGCGAAATGTGCATTTTTTTATTTCTAATTCTTAATTAATCTAAATTTCTTAATAATAAAGTCAATTTCAAATCCTGGTTAAGGTTTTAGTGATTAAATGTTGCACCATATATTTTCGCTCGGAAGCGCATATATATATGGCTGCATACGTTTGGTTCTGCTTTCAAGTGGAATATTGATATATTGTAAAAATAATATTCCCAAAGACACAAAGTAATGTACTACTGTGATCAAAAAGTAAGGTGAAATTGTCATTTTAAACTCCCGGGCATTAGAAAGGCAGGTAATTCTTTTTCCTATGCTGGTAGGACTGTCTATGATATTTATAAAGCGTCTGTTTGTCAAAAGTTTTCATTATCTTCTAGTTAAACGTGTTTTTTGTAAAGAACCAAAAGAGAATTTTTCGATTTTTACAATGGGTGATTTTGTTGAGCAAAGAAATTTCATCAAATTTGGTTTGCGGAACGAATATTCTTGTAAGGACACATTGAAAATGTTGCGGAAGGCCTTTGGTGATCAAACTGTGGCACAAAAAAACGTTTGAACGTTGTACAATGATTTCAAAGCGGGTCGAGAACGTGTTGAAGACGAACCCCGCTCTGGACGACCATCAACGTCTACCGACGAAGGCCACGTTCAAAAAATCAAAGATTTGGTGCTTGAAAATCGTCGATTGACAATAAGAGACCTCGTTAATATTGTTGATATATTATTTGGCTCAGCTTAAAACATTTTGAAAGATATTTTGTGTCTCAAACGCTTCGAGTCTCGATTGGTGCCATAATCGCTCAATTTTTTGGCGAAACAGCGTCGCGTTGATGTTTGTGAAACTTTGCTGTCTGTCTATCAGGACCACTTGAAATGCATCATGACTGGAGACAAGACTTGGATTTACGCATACGATCCTGAAATCACCGACCAATCCAGGAAATATCGTGCAAAAGACCACGGCGAAGCCAATCAAAAATCAACGTCATGTTGACTGTTTTCTTTGATTATCGTGGTATGGGGCACTATGAATGCTTTCCGCCTGGCCAAACTGTCAACAAAATATAGAGCAAAATTCCAGCGTTCTGCATCCTTTGCTTGAAGCTTTTCATCTGAAACGGCCGGAATTGTGGGTGAACAACTCTTGGTTCCATCATCACGATCATGCACCATGTCATACTGCATTGGTTCTTCGCGACTTTTTTGCCAAAAAATCGACTCATATAGTTTCGCAATCATCGTATTCGCCTGATTTGGCTCCGTGCGACTTTCGGCTATTCAGCAAATTCAAAAGGCCAATGCGGGGACTCTGTTTTGACATGATTGAGGAGGTAAAAACAAAATCGAAGATGGAACACCGGAAAAAGACTATTCCGACTGCTTTGAGAACTAGAAAAAGCGTTAGCAAAAGTGCGTTCTATCGGACGGGGATTACTTTGAAGGGGATGAAATAAATAAAGAATTTATATTTTATAAACAATTTCACCTTACTTTTTGATCACAGTAGTAGTTTAAAAATAGCTTAAACGCTGAATAAGCAGCACAGCAACGTTTGCCCGATTACAATGAGGGCAAAAACTGTTGTAGGATATAATTATTTTGTACAGGCTTGTAGTTTTCATCGTTAAATACTTTCATTTCAGTTCTCGGAACTTACTATATCCAGTTCAAGCTGACAAGCACTATGTTCAAAGCTATAAGTACTTCACACTTCTTCTCTAATATAAGTCAAAACGAATCAAATGTTTTGTATACAAACCTTACATTGTTAACTCATCAAATAACATCCCCTAAATAAAATTTACACGAGCGAAGTTGCATTAAAACATGAGTTTTATTTGACATTAGAAGTTTCATTCGGTAGCTCTACTTGAGGTATTTCAACACCACAATTAAAAATAAAGTTCACATGTATACACTACACTGTAAGCAAAACAATCAAGTGGACAATCTTCATTAAATCTTCTTGAAAACTTTCGAAAAACTAGTACGTTGCTATTTTGAGTATCTAAAGTGAGTAGAAAACTTTCTTACTTAACCCAAGTTGAAGATATACTTTAGAAAACTTGAATGACCCAACGGAATAGAAGACACGGCAAGGACTGCTGAATAAATTTGCAACAACAATATTGTTTCAGTTTTGGTATTCTGTTGTTTTGACACAAGAACGCATTTCGAGTGTTTTCCAGTGTACTTTGAAATTTTGCAGCCAAGAAACAACGTATCACCATGAATTACTGACCGAGAACAACTTGCTTCGAATTTAAACCAACAATCATAAACTGCAAAGTCGAAATAAATTATCCATATTCTTCTTGATGTATTCTTGTGTATGGGTTTGGCATTCTTTTCTGTAGGGATACTCTAATTTGCAATCTTGGTTTTCAAGACTGCAACGTAGTCAGCTTGCAACATTCATTCGAACATTGTTTCATACAGAACCCGCCCACACAACAGATGATCAACATTGTCCATTGTCCACCATTACAATTCTTATTGTATCCACCAAGGAGTCAGGACAGATGCAAGGAAATTTTAAGGAAACTGTCATCGTCTACTTGTTGTATGCGAATGTGAGTTTAGGGGAAACCTATGTCCATGGAGCCTATGGATGAATTTTGTTGGCAATGATTGGCGCAAATATATGTAGAATAACATGAAGCTTAATTTTTGCCAGGAGTTTGTTATCGAAATCCTTTTATCCGTTTATAAGCTATTCTGCTTTTTCATTCTATTCAACTTCTTCAGGCACAATATTCGGTGAATGTTATCCGCCCGTTCCAATCCCACATTTGTTGGCAGCTGGCACCTCATTTCATTACACCCACTTTAGTCCTTGAAGATGATACTGGAAATAAGCATCGCTCCGTGGGGAAATGAATTACAATATGTAAGTCACACAATTGAATTGAATCTAAAATCACAACGTGCATGTTAGGAAGAAGTCCCACGTCGAGTTAAGGCCAGAATGGAAATAATCTTTGGCTTGTTGAATAATCATTGTAGCAACAACTCCAAGATCTTCCAACACCTACAGACAACATAATTTGTATTTACCCGAAGAAGTTGCAAGATGACAAACCATACAATATGTGTGTTGTGAGGTCTACATGTACTTTTACTAAAGGAAGAGTTTAATTTTTTTCCAGTTTATTTTTAACGATAACCCGGTTGTAGTTTGGGGTGATTGAGGTTTTATTTATTCATACGTATTGGCCGAAATACAAAGCAAGGGATTAGTCCAAGGATCTTGCACATCACCTTATTCATGTGAAGGATATACTTTATGAAATATTAATTGTGCAGATAATCTATTAAAATCGGTGTCTATTATCGAATCGAAATTAGAGTCTTCCAAATTTTAAATACGCTACCCCTTCTTCGTGGGCTTCATTAGCTATGTGTTATTGCAATACGGTCAGTTCCATGTTTTATAGAAAACCCTCGATAAATTCCAAATTCAGTTTCGACGCGTAATCATTCGAAAAGATAGTAAAACAAAAATTCAAATTGAAACAAAGATATATTTTAAACACAAGCGTGACAACGTTGAAAACCAAAAATCCTTTACTTATATCTTTTGCAAAACAATTTCATCAAATGCCATCTCCTGAAGAACTCCCCAAATATCTTGATCACTATCCTGTTGTCATTATTTCAAGGTGATTTGAGTTTACAAAAGATGCAGTAGACTTCGAAAAGAGTCTGTTGTATTGGTGTTTCAATACTCCGAAGGGCAATATATGGGCAACATGACTTCAACATCAAGATACAGAAAAAAGTCAATATAGATTATTTGTAAGCAAATGATTCCGAAAAGATTCAAAGCTGAAGGATTAGCTAGTAAGGTAGTTCATTCAGTGCCTTAGGAGATAAATAATTAATAAGATAGCATAAATTTTCAATAGTAGAACATCTTCCGTGTTTTCAAAGGTAGGGAGAAAAATGAAATAAAATCAGAACATGATAAGGTAAGAGAAAAGGTGTTATTCGTGAGAAGTTTGTAGTGAAATAATAATAAACAGGAAAAAATAATGTACTTATATAAAATAAACATACCTGGGGCAATCGATAGGTCGAACGTATCAAAAAACAAAGGCCGCATTATGGCGCCCGAAGGAAGTTACTTTATTTTAAAAAACCAGCTAGGCGCTGGGGGGGGGGGGTGGTTTATGAAAATAAACATGACTGAACAATGAATATGACTGCCTGATCGTTCCACTTACACATATCTCAGCAGACACACAATACAGATCTTACCGATTCATCTTCTTAATTTTTTTCTGAGTTCTAACATAATTTTCTTAATTTCTTAAATTAATTTCCTAAAAAAATAATATGAACAAATTAATAACTTATTACATGTATAAACGTAGGTATATGTTCTTCTCCAATTCCCTCAATTCGTTGCTGTCACGCATTATCCGTCAATTGCAGCTGAACATCGACAATATCGTTGCCCGTCGAATTCCGGATATATGCATTTCTATTCCTTAGCTTCTTCAGGTAAAAACCTCTTTTCCGGCTACGCAATGCTCCCTTTTTTTAATCAATTGGGCAAATATTGCGATTATTTTTATCCTTTGGATAGCGAATACACACTTCAATTGGTTATCTACTGGATATATTTATAGAAACTTTTTCATTTAAATTGTATTATATACAAAAGAGTTAGCGATCAACATAATTATCTTTGTCCTTTTATTACCTATCAAAATTTTACACAACTCGTAACACAAATCAAATAACGACCAAACAATTGCCGAATCCTCCCGGATCGTAGCAGCTGATTTTCAATCATCAATCTTCATCATCATCTTCATTTCTTCACTATATAAATATCTTTAACCTAACTTTTTCTCTTTCGTACTTCACGTATTTTAACCTTTACTTTTCTTCTACTTCATCTTTACTTTTTCTTCTACTTTAAGTTTGTCTTTACCTTTTCTTTAGCCTTATATTTGCCCTTACTTTTTCTTGCCTTCATGCGTACTGATCTCTATCTTTCTTAAATGTAACTAAACACAAGCAACACCCAAATTATATTTACCGCTAAGTTCTCCCGAGCATTTACCGCTAATTCCTCTCAAACGTTCTGTGAACTCAAATGGATGAACAGCTTGGACATTTCCTGGGACTTTTTTTATTTTTCATCATTGCCTAATTATTATTTATCTAAATATCACTAAATAACTAAATCAAATTAAAAATCCTTTCATTTAAATTCTACACTTGGTTCTATTTCATTATATTCGTATAATTTACTTTTAACTTAAAATATTATGAGTAAAAAATTAAAATTTTAATCAAACTTCATTCTATCATAACAAATAATCCTCGTCCAATCGTGCTTGCTTGCTTTTTTATATTATATTTTTATATCTTTGTACTTCACGTACTTTAACTTTTACTTTTCTTCTACTTTATCTATGTCGCCTATACCACAAGACAACGAAAAACGTAAGAAAAAGTTATAGTATTATTTATAATAGTTTATAAATATGTATAAAAAATTTAAAAATTATTTAATGTCATGGTGTATGTAATGTGTATTTATTACATACACCATGACACCACTTGCTTTTAAAAATTGCGAAGAGTGGTATTGGACGTGATGTTTGTGTTGTTTCAGCGAAAAAATTATACAGAAAAAGAAAGGATCTGTTTCTTTGAAAATGGAACTGACAAAGGAAAAGATCTTCTGCTGTTAAACCAGTACTCACCCTAACGCTTGAGCTGTTTCCATGACTGAGATGAAGATTGACGCAGAAATCAATTAGTTTAACGCCCATTTAGTAGGCCATAATGCCAGAGATCAACCCTTTTGAATTAGGTCTAAATAATCCACGTAAATAGAGACGGCACGCTAGAACAATTAAGGCAAACTACTACATAAAACACTTAAACACAGCTAAACTGAAGAACATATTAAAATCTTTCCGGTGGATACTGCGATGCAGTAAAATTAGAAGGTTTCCTATTTGCTGAATTCTTTCAACCGAAAGTCATCGTAATCATGGAATTCCAGTGCCTGTCAAGTTCGGGGCAGGTCTATCGTAAAACCAAGTCATGGGGGCAATCTGGGGGCGAACGTGCACATCAGCACAACATAAGTTTGCATCATCATATCTGCAGCTATTATTACTGGAAAAAACCGAAAAAAAACAGGAAGAAATGGAAATGTTTATCCCGACAAAGAAGTGAATCCCAGAATAAGGCTTATCAATGTTGGGGATACGCTGGTTGAATCTAAATTAGTAGTGAAATTTATGAATGTCCTGATCGACTCGAGGATGAGTTTTCCCAACAAATCAGAGCAACAGCGGACAAGGCTACAACGCGTACCCGATTATTTCCAGGCATGGGGAGGCCTACCACATTAGGAAAACTGTGCAGTCGGTTCTAATCTACGGGTCAGAACGGTGGGGCAACGCTCTCAGCAAGGAGTTACACCGAAGGACGTCAGCACGTCTTAGTTCTGAAGAACTAAGTTTGAAGTTATTGTTCCAATACAAAATTAAATTAAATAAATCGCGCGGGTCATGTTAGAAAATACTAAAGATCGTCACTGGATTTCAACCCCAGTTCCCCATTGGCAGTGAATCGCTTTCGTGCCTCAAGTTATGAACATTGGGCTTTCAAAAATAGCAAGTGTATCCAGGTTGCTCATGAAAGATTTATTGAGGGTTGTTCACGGAATCACAACAAACTCAATGAGGTCAGCTCCAAACGTTGGAGTGTAGGTAAATTGGAGAGACTTTGGCATTTCTTCCATTGTTTTTAAACATTTTGAGGAATGATGAAGCGCATCGCATTTAACGCATCGAGGCTATACGTTGCAGTTACTGGCTGAATGGCCAGAATGCTGGCGATTGTGGCACATACCTTGCCCAGTAAAAGGACGCTGCGCTTCTATCGCGAAGATTAAGAGGGGTTTGATAGTGGGATTAAAACGCTGAGATTCAAAGTCTTCCTTGATCTCATCGACTAATAAGCCATGCAGGCCCCTGAGAATCACATTTTTCTGTCTGTCCTCAGGTGAGATGTAGGTATGTAACTGCATATTGTTTTCTGTGAGAGTTTTAATGAGCTTGCGGTGGTCTGATGGTGTTGTTTGCGATTATTTGAATGCCTGAGTTGACTCGTTTTGCGGATGTGTGTGAAATGTTATTTCTTTACATTAGGTGTAAGGTCTGCGACCATTTCGAGGGTGCGCTCAAAATGACTGTTTTCTTTTCAATGGCGCTGTTTGTTAGGGCTTACTTGGGAAGGCCTTGGTTCAGGTTTAATTGCCACATCTTTGAATTTGGTGGTGAGTTTGGCTGATGCTAAGGGAGGGAAGTCTTCAGTTTCCTTAATCTCCTTATAGCACTTGTCATTAAGATACACAACACTGTCAGATTCATCAATCTCTTTCAAAGTGGTGGATGGATTCCTCGAAGATGAAACACTTTTCATTACTTTTCGTTTTGAAAGTTTAGAGCTTATTTTGTGGGACGTCGCAGAAGTACCCGCCCCGCCACCATACAACAACTCACAATGCTCCGCATGTTTTTCAGCTAATTGCTCATTCTTGCTTCTGTTGTCGGCCAGTTTGGGACTCGTCTTGATAAGGGTTTCCTGCGTTTTAAGCAAAGACCCGAAAATTTCTCCTACAACTTTAGTGTTATCTTGTTAAGTTAGGCAAGCAGTGAAACACTTTGTCCGTCTTTGTCAATGTTCGGTGTAGCGGCATGCTACTGTCCATCGACACACTGATGTTCAAAAAGAGTTGTCTTTATTTCTTCGGCAATTAACCCGTTTTGAATGAATCGCGAAGAAATATTCAAAAATACAAAAATATAAATACAAGTTGGTCCAAGCTGACAGACACATACAGGAGCTACTCACTCAGAATCCCTTATTTTATATCTCCTTCTTGGATTTTCTATCCTTCTCTTTGCAAGCTATGTTTCTACTGCAGTACAGTATATTCTTTCTTCCTACCACTCCTTCTATTCTAGTTTGCTTTCTTTCGGATCTTCTTTTTTCTTCAAATGTATCCAATTTGCTGGTATTCACCTTAACTGCTGATTGCGCTCAGGAATCGGCAAAGAACGGTGTTTTTGTTAAACTTCCATCATTTACTTTCCATCATCAGGTTTATTTTTAAAACTACTATTGTTTTCCCCGGTAGTCATATTTAACGCAGTAACTGTGCGTTTGGCTTACAAGTGTTAAGGATAGTTCGTTTTCCCCTTGAAGGGATAGTTCAGGACTCAGTATATTCTTCAACTTTTGCCCATTAAGTTTCGAAAACGTTAGAAATTAATGTAATTGCAGCTCAGGTTCTAAAAACCCACCAAAATTGCAGCTAAAACTTTGATTCCAAGCAATTTGTTACCCGCCATGAGAAATCTTCCCATTATACGTACAACTTCGGCAGAAGGATAAGAATATTTTTCACTTGTGCTATCCTTCCCGTTTGAACTTTCCCGAAAAGCAAATTAAATATTATCATAATATCCGGCTACAAGTTTAACGCTTTCATCTTCCATCATTGCTCGTTGTCGACATAGTCCTGGATAATGATTATTCAAGGCAGACAAATTGGAAATGACACAATGTTCCCGAATTAAGGAATTTTATTAATTGAAAAAGTTTCTTGTTAGAAATGACTCCCACACGGTGGCAGCGGCGACTTTCCCTATTATGTCTATCCAACTTTCGTCGGTTTGTTGCAAAGAAAAGGATCTAACATTTATGCGGGAGCTTTTGGCTATAGCAGCATAGCCTTTAGCTTGAGCAGTGAGCGCAGCGAATATTGGATTTAGATCTAAGAAATGAAATTATCGATAAGTACGTATGAAAAAAAAGTTTTCCATTTTCCCTCATCAATCTGAGCTGAGGGTAGTTTGACGAATTTACCGATGTTGATGGAATATTGATGACCACTTCTGGTAGTCCTTGTTCCAGTCGCTTCAAAGTTATATTGAACAAGATGTTCAAATTGTCTATAGGCATGTACTTTGTTTCGATAATGGAGTTTCAGACGTCGGAGATTGCTCGGAATGCGAAGTTTTGTCTAGAGACTTTGCAGTCTTTTTCTCCAACAAATCTCTGGTATGGGAAAAGTTTTTCTTGTCATGTTAAATATGAGTATTTGCTGGGTATTCACTTTAGAAATTGTTGTTCCTTCAAACTTTTTAGATTTACCAAAACATTTGGCACATTAAATTCCAATAATGTTACTTTCAAATTTCTTAGGTATTAGAAAGTTTCCTATGGAGGATAAAAATTAAAATGACTCCTAAGGCTTTGAGAAAGACAATAAAATATTGTGTACTGAGCTCCTGCAATTTATGTTTCTCAGAATAAAGAGCTATGGCATAGAAGGAAAAAAAGATTAAAGTGAAAACCCATCTCGATTTTTCCAGTCAAAAGTGACGCTTATGAATGAAATATTCTTTCCACAGCGATAAAATTAATTTAAATACAACCTCATCCGAAGATCGTTAAAGCAAGATCAAATGAGATATGTTAAATTTAATTATACATATTTAAACTTTGTCGTATCGTTACGAAAATATATTACATCAAACGAGTCCGAAGCAAGTTGGGTGAAACTATTTTAAAAGTCAACGATTTGAAAATTTAATGGATCCTTTTATTACAACTCAACACTATACAAAGACAAACGGGATGTAATTTCACAGAAACTTTTCCGCACTAAATACTGCCACTCCTGCTTCATCTGCTCACTCCTCACCGCACTGCAGTCGACCTTTTGTGTATCCTTAAAATTCAGGCACTAGTGCACACACATCCAACAATAATTATTATCCAGGACGGAAAACGAGAAAATGAGAGCAAACGAAAACAAAAAATGCCAGCGAGTAAAGTGAACTTACCTTCTTTCGTTGAATTTACTCGCTTGAATTTGTTCGTTTGTACTCTTACTGTTAAATACAAAACAAAAATTAATGAAAGTGGTGTCGCGCGAACGTGGAGGAAAGGACGACACGTTTTAGTGTTTTTATGAGCCAGCGAGTAACAAGTTGCCTCAGGGTTCGTATATTTTTTGGCTAAATAAATGGGCGCTAAACCTTTGGTCTTCGTTTCTTTTCCAGGAAGCGCCTTTGTCAAATCAAATGTACTCCTCGGGAAATTTCGCCTGTAGCTCAGTGGTAGTCGTCATTGTCAGATCTCCTGGATCCAATTGAAAACATAATTAATGTCGTTTGAAAAAGACCGTATTCGTGAAAATAAAACTTCAAAGGACTACGAAAAAGGATATGAGGTAAAACAATGCGCTGGAAAAAATATTCACCGATTTTAACCATTCGGAAGTGGACACTGCATTGACCCCACTGAAAATTGGAAACAATACATAATAAAATAAAAGGTATGAATTGGCATCTACATCTAGTCAAGGAGCGTGGGAAGTTCGAAAATAGCGTAGTATAAATGGTTGCTGTCTTTGACAAACCAGCATTGCTTATTTAGCGCCTTTACTTCTTGCTCCAGATTCCCTTCCCCCGGATCGCGGCGACAACAGTTTCGAAGACTCAATTCTGTTTAATTAATACTGGCTGAATTTTATTTAACAGATAAGGTATAAGTCTGCGTACCTAACAATAAACCTCTATTATATTTTGCAACTACTAGGGTTATGCGACAATCGTGAGGCAATAAAACACAAACAGCAAAGTTAATGTCAACAATAATTTATGTTTCTGTAGTAGGTAGACGTCACTGACGTCCATGGTGAAGGACTATCAGCGGAAGCAGCAATCGAAATTCTTGCAAAACTCATCCCTTGCCTTAGTGAGAACCTCTCTTGGAACTGTTTGACATATTACTTTCAGCTAAACCACATCAGGTGTCCTCGAACTAGGACGAGTTCTCTCTAAACACTCATCGAGTTTTCTCCGTACTATCTTGCGGGAAATTCGAACAGCTGATAGGTTCGAAAAGTTGAATGACTGGAATAGACGAGTAGCTCGAATAAGTGACAGACTTGCAAAGTAGAAAGTTTCTGAAATTGGAAAGTCGTGCATATTTGAAACGTTAAAAATCTCAACGAAACTGAACGTTAACTTTAGTTAACGTTTTTTCAATAATGGAACTTCAAAAATGGGATTTCAACGTTTCATTTTCAATATGGAATCCCTCTTCCGGATATTCTCCACCAAAAATTTTCTGTTCCGAACTATCCCTCCAAAATGTCCCCCACATAGTATTTCCTTAGAATAATCCCTTGGTAAACCTTGAAGATGGGATTTCATGGTGAGATTTTAGCTTCAAAAGTTTGAATGGCCCTGGAAATTGAAACTTTCGTAACGTAAAATGTTAGAGAGTGAGACGCTCGCGAGGTTGGAAAAGTTGGAACAAATTTAGAATATTTGAAAGCTCAAAAAGCATACAAAGTTTGGAAAATGGAATGGTTTTCTCCACCGAAATCTGTTCGTCTAGAATATTCTATGATTATTTGAATACTCGAAAGGCTTGAAATGTTGAATGCACAACAAATTTACACCTTTACTTTTGGAACTACCAAGACCTGAATTTCCCATCCCGAAATTTTGAAAATGTTATTATCCGGCCGAAATGATTTATTCAATGATCCCCTAAATTTTTCTGAATATTTCCCTTTCCCCCTCCCATGTTTTAGAAAAGTTGAACGGTTGGTAAGGTGTAAAGATTTAGAATTTTGAATGGATTTCGAAAATTGAATTTTCCTTCACGGAATTTTTAATAGCTGGAAAGTTGGAAAAAATAATTGCTTCGATGCATGTATATATGTTTGTGATTCCGATTTTCAGAGCATACCCATTTCGCTGAAGAGGCCGCCGCCTTGTTTACTTCATCTTTAGCAAGATAAGATCAGTAACAGGCGTCATACAATTCTTCTGCATTAAACACGCAGTTAGGAGACCGTAACCTATCAATATTGTGCAGGTAAAACCGAAAATAACCATGCCCGCTTAAGAGCTGGGTCAATAAAGTCGGCTCATCATGAACTTGACTGAGTCATGGCCTCAGATCAGCTCTTCTGTCTTACTCCTAGGAGGGATGTCAATCGCTTAGAGAGCTTTGTTTCTCTTCACTGGTGACTTCATATCTTCTGTCTTCGCTTCTGCGCTCTCTTGCAAGGAGGGCGATGGGTTTGACCCCTGCAATTAACACCACTGCCGTCCCGAAGACTGTTCGATATGTACCTGAAGTTCGCAGTCTGCCTTGTCTCTGCACCTGTTCCAAGCGCTTCGGTGTAACTCCTTGCTGGGAGCGTCAACCCATATTTTTGTCCCACAGTCACCTTGATGTGGTGGGTTTCATTTCACGCGCTGTAGCCTTGTCAGCTGTTGTTCTGTTTTGCTGGAACAACGTATCTTCGAGTCTACCAGATGCCCAGGTATTCCACTGCCGATTTTCATTCAACCTGCGTATCCCCTGATACTGATACGTCTTATCAGGGGATTCTCTTCTTGGTCAGGATGACCACTTGGGTCCTTTGCACTGCCAACATGAAACCGTGAGTGGTCATCCAGACCGTTACCCGCAGTATTAACGTACTTAGTCTGAGTAGTCTGAGTTGCTCAAGGTCCAGCAGCTCATGAGCAATTAACGCAGACTCCATGGTTGACTTGTGCGTCAAGCGAAAAAGGGCAGATTTATAATTGCAGTGCAATTTTAGGCCAAAGCGTTGGGATGGCTCACTTCCTTTTACGCAAATACGGGAGCAAGCTGAGCATTTCAAATATAATTCTACTTATTTTTTTGGAAAATCGAGTTGTGGGATCAAAATTTCGTTCACATTAACTGCATGTCTTTATAGTACGTTTTGGTATTGACCATAAGGCAACAGAGATCCCAAAACCCTCAAAGGGACGCTGATTTGTTGAAGTGCATTTAATGAAATTTAGATTTTGTAAAAGAAGAGATCTAATCCTGGAATATTATCAGAGACTATCAAAGCCTGCGGTAAAAGTGTACCTCAAGATGATCTGACAAAGCCAGAGAGATAATAGATCGAATGTTGCAGTGAAAAGAAAGTTGGTTCTGTCTTTTCTCTGATACTACTTCGCTGATGTACACATTTTTGGGGAGGGAGAGGAGAAGGGGAGTCAGTTTGACACCTTTGGCGTGTTGCTATAAATGGAGCTTTGTCTTAACATCCTCTTTTGAGAGGTGAGACCTTAAATATCCTCATTTATAGATCCATAGTTTACACAAGCAAGAAGTTGTCATTTTATACAAAGAGTGTAACTCTGCAATTATTTATTGATATTGTGCACGTTTATGATTATGTTAACCAATTGTAATTCGCTCACTTGTACGCCAGGCAGGAGCCTTTTCCCGCTGAGAAAACTAACTATCAGAGTAACCACAGCTGTGACCATCGTAGCTCTAATCTTGACTTATAATTTTCAAATGTGTAAAACCTTGCATAAAGCATACGTGGTAAAAGAAGTACATAGTCTAATGTATAAATTCCACAGGATACGAGCCGATGTAATTAATGAAATTTATTCATTTAAATGCATACTCAAAGATAAAAAAGCACGACGAGGAGTTAAAAGCACACGAAAGTCATTTGAAAAGAAGATGTTGGACATGAAAGCGAAGCCTTTCAAGTTGAAAAGTTAAATAATTGAAAGCAAATATATGCGTATCAAACTGATTGGGAATGCTGTAGAACAACCGTTTTCCAATAACCTCCAAACACATTTTGGCGATATTTTGCCCGCTTATCCTTACGCCTAAACACATCTGAACAATCAAAACTAGCGAGTAAAATAAACCTTGCCGAAAAACCCATCGCATTGCATCGTGCCGAAGGCAAACTCGTGTAAACAAATAGCACCAAAATGAAATGCAACAGAGGGTACTTGCCGTGTAACACAGCAACGAAATTAAACAAGGATTCCATCTGACAGTATGTACACACGAGCATTTCGCCTTTCACCTTGGATCCTCACGGTACGGTCTGATGCTTTTAGTTCTGATTGTTATTCTGGCGGAAAATAAGAGAGTGCAGCAAATAGCAATGCAATGACACTATCAACATCCTTCATGTACTCACTTACATACATTAGTTCCTGCAGCCAAATGTACATACATATATCCATGCTATCGTGCATATCTAGAGAGTTTTGCAAAGTATGTTTCAAGGATTATCAAGTACTGCTAAATTTATGGTGTGTGCGACATTCAACGAGTAGATGCACGAAATGTTTCACTTCAACAAATTCGTGATGAACGACATTTCTAATCAAGTCCCGAAGTGTTAAAGAACTTTAATTAGGATACATTCAGATTTTATTGAATTGCAAGAAATTAAAAGTTTTGCTGGGGAATAAAGTGGGAACAAAAGCGAGGACTTGTTTATTCAATCATTAAATGTATTTAGTCATCTATAAATTCTCACGGATGTAAGTGAGTGAAAAAGACTAAGATTACCATTGAATTTTCTTATTTATCTTGCCAAGAGCTTCCATCGTCGAAAAATAGACTGTAGTTTTATGTCACACGCATGCAAACATGTATCACTTTTTCTTGCCGAGCCGGACATTTGAGTTCTTTTGAAAAAGTACCTAATAAGGGATAAGTTCAACAACTTTTAGTTAGAAATCATTTCGAAGTTTCGAAAACCTAATTATAAACCTTTTGTAAATGTTTATGAACTATTTAACAACTGAGAGGGTAAGCTGATCAAGTAGACAAAAACTTCCTTCCTTCCGCTGGGTTTAAGTTACGATTCCAGGAGATCAAAATATCACTGCTCCCAGAGCACTGAGACTATCTATCCACCTAGCAAAATTGAAGGCAATCTTCATATCGAGTATTATTAGCAGTACTATTTGCCTGGAGTCATAATTGTGGGCTTGAGACTGCTGGAGCCCGTCCACCTTCTCTCCTTTTGCACCGATCCTGAATCGTCTAGCCCTAAAGCCGTACTGCCGAAGAGATTACTACATTTAACTATTTCCATTTACTTTCGGCACCGCTTTGTCTATCTCGATGGCACTGAAAAGCGAGCACACAACAAGACTTTCCTCGCATGACGCATCTGGACGAACGGGATCCACAGGGAAAAGAGCCGGAATAGCCTGGTCCTTTTTTTTGGGATGGTTCGCAAGCATCATTTCCGGCGTTCGTGAATTACTACTTTTCATTGCAAGTGCTAGTCACCATTTTTTTGGGTTCATTAAAATTGCCACCAATATTGATTTGCCTTTCGGTGCTTGAAACAGCTTCTTTTAATTCATCAAGATAGCTATGAAAGGATGACATTGGTTCATTAGGCGATAAATGTCATATTCGAACGCCTGATCAGCATGAAGCCATCGTCGCATATGAAGCTCTGAACGGGAAGCAGAACGCTATCAATTACTCAGATGGCCGCGATGGCAGATCCTTCAAAATACAGTCCAATCTCCACCCTATTGTGATGATGTTAAGACATTAACAGTAGTTCGAGACTTTCCTTTTTCTGGTCAAAGAAGTTCTATATTGCACTAGGATATTGGTTGATCTGGGTAACTTGACCAGTTTTAACTTTTCTCTTGCTAAGTACCTCATTGAGCCCGAGGTACTTTCTGCATCCTGGAATAAGTACCAAACGTTCAGCTTTCAGTTTCTTGCGTTTGCGTTAGATACAGCTTGGTTCATTTTTGCACAGTCTCACCTCATACTCTGGAGTGCCATACTTATAGTACAAATTGTTTCGTTTTAGCCTCTTAAAATTCAGAGAAATGTGTCGGAAGTTGAAGCACTTATAGCGAGTTGAAACCACCCTTCACTCTTTGTTTTTGGCCAAGAATCGCTCTGCGTCTTACTCTGGGATGTCTACTAATGCGAGCTTTTGCCCCTCTAGGATTGGTAGGCGTACACTTTGTCTTAAAGTTCCCTACCGTAGGAACAGTATGTCAAATGGCCTCATGTACTTCATTGACTTTCGGAACTCCTCCGTCTACCGGCTTGATCAATAAAGCGTCCTTTCGCTGCTTGCGCCTCTTTCTTTGAAACATTATGCCTAACTTTGCGACTTTGCGCTTTGCGAACGTGGATTTGGTCGTTTGTTGAGCACTCGTACTCTTGGCTATCTCCGCACCCGTCCGTTGTCATTTAGAGTGTACCAGTTGAAAGTTAGCAAGGATCCCGTCCTCTTTACTAGCGCCTGTTGCCTCCTGCCACTTTACCATTTCCTGCGATTTGGGTTTCATACGCTTATTATGGACGAAATGCCCTTTACGCAGGAGTAATATTTTATTCCGGGGAGTAATATTCAAGGTGACTTGAGCTCTTTCAGTTCATTCTCTGCCCAAAGTCAAAGGCAGAGCTGTATCGTTTCAACGAGGATTTTGAGTTCACGAATCCTGCTTTCAATGCCTTTGATTACATTCATTTAGATGTAGGTTGCGTTTCTCATTACTCTTAGTTCCACGTTTATGTTTCGTATAAGTCACATATTTTCACTTCTGTTAATGTCTGTTTTCGTAGCTAGGTCGTCTTTGGGTTAAATTTTTTGCTTTGATCTTAGGGGTCTTGTGCCAGCTAAGTGCTCTCTGATTTCGCTTCCCATAGAGCCCAGCATCTGATTATCAACAGTCTCTGAGGAATGAAACTTGTGGTTGACGGTTGACTTGTGGTTATGGATCCGCTACGCAACACTCGTGCTTCTTGGAGACAGCTCAATTCCCTTGAGCAGGTGACGTTTGAGCAGGAGGAGTAGTTTGGATTCGTACCTTCATCAAAAATGCAAAGCTTTCAATGGAATATTGCTTGCCGGTTGTCTTCTAGTGGGCAGAGACCGCAGCAGATTTAGTATCCGGGCAAAAATGCTTGCTTCGATGGTTTGTACACTCAATTCATTCTTTAGTGGCTAGGTGTTCCATCACTTAAAAGAGCCGTGATGACGTATCCCCAGTCTGATTGCATGAGACTAGCTCCCATGAGGTCGTAGCTCCTTTACACATCGATGTGTGTATTTCAGCCCATATGTTTTTTTTTTTCTTTTTCGGTGTTCATTCATTATTATACCCATTTAGGGCACTTTTAGTGACTCAGGGGAATGATAGCGTCAGAATGTTCCTCTGATAAGCGAAGAACACACTGAAAAGACAACTTCAAAATCCTTTCAGATCAATTCGTGACAGTGCTTTGGAGGGCAAATTACGATAAGACTTTTAGTGAATTTAAAACATAAACTGAAAAGATGACACTTATGTTTGAAAAAACACTGTAAAAATATGTAATATAGGATCCCCTATGAAAGAACTCAAAACTCATTGTAGGACTTGATAACTCACGTGGTTTCAGCCCTGGCCAAAATCGTACTCTATGCTACCTTCTGAACGCCGTTTACCAGAAAGTAAAACTCGTATTCTAAATATATTGGATAAAATATGGAGAAGACTTAGAAGAATTAGACTACCCAGTGGGATGAACCCACAATAACTCAAATTCCAAAGTAAGGCCAGGATCCGTCTCTACTGTTAAGCTACCGACACATATCACTGACATGCTGCATTTGTAAAAATTGGGAATGGTCAGTAATTGAACCATACACCTAGAAGAAGGGTCGGTACAACAGATGACTTGGTGGTGGATTGGTCAACTGAAAAGTTTACAGATCAACACTTAAGAATTTTGAACAATAGCTTAAATTTTGGAATCAGGAACAAATATCTACCAAAGGAAGGCTTTGTTATGGATGTGTAAACAGCCATCAAACATCTTTCCAAAGATAGCAAACAAGTCATCAGGGAACAAGCTATAAGATTCGTCCCGAGAGTCACGAACATTGAAAAGATCGTGAATGAGCTGAAGGAATAACCGGTTTCCACCTAAAACCCAGCAAGGAGAATAAGATAATTATAATGGATAAAAACGAAATATGACGAATTGACGAAGAACTCCTTAGCGGACTCTATAGAAAATGGAGAAGGTCCTGACTGGGTGCCAAGAAGCAATCCCATGGATATCGCGTTAAGGGTGACCAATCCAAAATAAGACCAAAAATTCGAAACTATGCTATGAAATGCATAAAATGATAACTTAATGTAATATATAATGCTGCAACAAGTATGACTGTGAAATGGCGAATGTAAAAAATATTGGTACCTCCAAGTAGGAGCTCTGTAAAAAACACGACAGAAGCAATCAACATACTAAGCAAAGTCAACCCTTGGCCTTGTTAAAGAGGACGTAATAACAGAGAATTCAGAGCACAATCAGGCAACAACTGAAACGGATTAGATCATTTTAAATACGGGCGACTCTTTGTATGTCTAAAACCAAGTTGACCTTCAGAAGAAAGTTCCTCAAACAGAAGTCTAGCGTAACTTTGCTGAATAAACTGTCTCCCTCTTAAGTGATGGGTGGGATTCCCTCTCCATGCGATGGTATCATCTCCACAATTGCAGTGAAGAGTGAGAATCTAATGCAATTTTTTTGAAAAAAGGTCAGAATAAATAACGTATTAGAAATGAAATTTTCAGAATAATCACGGACACACGGAGAACGATACCAATGGCATCCCACCACTTGCTGCAAACAAAGATAGCAATTTTCAGCAGCTTAATATACAGGATACTGACCACTGCGCTAACGAGCTAACATTACGTGCAGGAATGTTGTAAAATGAGCGGCTACAGCAAAGAGAAGTAGAGTCAAGTCCTTAAATACTCTCCAGGAGCCGAACCAGATCGGTAAGCAGAATCAAAGCGCAGTGTCGGCATATTCAAATGTCTACCAAAATTGCGAAGATTCTGAAGAAAGCCGACATTAAAACGATAACTATGATACAGATACAAATAAGAGTCTAGCTCTTCAGAATTAGGATGGAAGTGCTGGTAGACCTTATGGAAGAACCAATTGAAGAGCTGGTAGACCTTAGGAATCCAGATCAAGAACGAGTTTCTTATGAGACAAGCTTATGAGACATCTTTGTGGCTTGAGGCTTTGTTAGACTTGATGTCTCACTGGGGGTCATTGCTATTGAATTTATGAAAAACACACATCAGAATTAAACTCTCAAATGCAACATACATCTCACAAATATATGCGGAGATATGTCAACAAAATGCCAACGATATTAGACACATTTTGATAACTACGCAGGAATACAAACAAAAAGTCAGTTTTACGCCAAGCAAGCATTGCGCAATCCTGAACTAAATTTGGTAGAAATGCCTTCAGCTGAATGTGGCAAATTGCAGTTGATAAATGCCTGTACCTTTATCTGAAAAACAGCCAATTTGAATTGAACCCCCAAAACCCATCAAATCCTTTTCCTGTTGTAATTGGTGCTCTACGTGAATTTCGTTTAAAACGTTCAAACCCAAGTCTAACCACCGGAAACCAACTTTGCCAAGGGATCATGAAAAGCTGCATCTCGTTTAAACGAAACACTTAATGGATCCTGTACAATCATAACAAGTCCATAGGTTCAGCCCGGAATAAAATGTAATAAGAATAAATTCAAATTTAAAATAGCTTACAGGCATCTCATATTTTCCTGTCCATGATGATACCAAATAAAAAATGTCCGAAAATTAATTTGCCTTCCCTTAACGAAAGCAAAATACCAGAAGACTAAGTAAAAGACGAAGTTGTTGTCTTTTATTTACGCTTAATGGGAAAAAGATATAATCTTGAAATATAAAGAAGCACCGTAGAAAATATTCGGGGAAACGATATCAATAGAGTTAGCATGCAGTTTACGACCATCCCTTGTCGTCCGTCGTTTGTGTCGTTGAGCCAGACAAGCTCTACGAATTTTCATCATTTTGATCCTTGGTACTAGGGCAAGTTTCCTGTACACAGGAACGATGTAGAAAATAATAAATCAAATCGATGGTTTCAATTTTCATCTTCAGTGAACAATCATAATAGCTGGAAGCTAAAAAGAAGACATACCACAAGGTGGAACAATGAAAAAAGGAACCGTCCTAATAACGACATGGCTTGAATATATCTAGCCGTGTATGTAAGCCGAGAAAAAAATCTTCCATTGCTGCAGGACGCTTCTGATAACGGAGAACGTAGGTAGTTAACAAAAATGTTTTGTCTTTTTGATGAACATTTGTTTTAATTTTAGACAATCATTTTCAATGGAATGAGCAAGGAACACTACAAGGAGTGAAATTGTTGCTTATTACAAATTGTTGCTACTTGCGATAAAACCGTGTAGTGAATAAAATGGTCCTTGTTTGTACTTTCTGAACTTTTCCAAAATTTCATCAATGCTTTTTTATTTCAGTGTTTGTATTCGCTTTGTTATTTTCGAGGTTTTGCTTTCCAAGTTTTCCGATGGTGAATAACTGTACACAAGAAAAGCGTTCGAAACTTTCAAACATTAAATAGGAAAAAAAAATCATGGAAACAACATATCATGTCTGAAGGGCGAAACGCTCGTCACAAAGATTGGTGAGATCAATTTCAGAATGCTGGCATGAAATTTTCCTAATAATTGTGACTTTTCCGACAGTGATGGAAACTTAGTTGTTTGTTTTCTGTATGGCAGCGTAAAAAGACACACCAAAAACAGCACCCAGCGGAAACCACAAACAACAAAAAAAAACACGAGTTGAAGAACGAGGGAAGCCCATTCAGAAACAATCTACTAGTATGCATAGCATATCAACTAAAAGCACTAACACAAGCAAGAAAATCCCGGTTTCTCGCTTCCCTGATGGAATTTTACTCCAATTTTCCAGGTGGATTGGTGCTTGCAAGTAAAAATTTTTGGAAGTAGGACATTAAGAAGAATGTGCACTCATTGACTACTCTACACTACTCTACTACACTACTCATTGACATCCTGTTAAATTTGAATACATAAATAATGACTTACACTATTACAAACTACAAACTATTCTTACAAGTGTTTCAGCTCAGAAAGGCAGCCATCATGATTTCTTAACTCATCTTCATTTTTTGGATTGCAAGCTCTCTATCCTGCAAAGCTCCCTTTATTATTTATCTCTTGCGTTTTATGCGCTCTCAAAGTCTTAGCACTATGAGTAGTTGCTCTATGCAGGTATCTAAAATACGAACACTTATGAGCTTGAGATTATTATGAACTTTAACATGCTTAAATAAATAAATAATAGTGACGGTTTAGAAAATGGACACAATAAAGTGCGTAATATTAACAGAAAAACGTAATCAGCTCGCGCTGATATTCCTATCCATAAGTCAACTTTTTGTGAGGATTTTGGGTAAGTGCAGCTAAATTTCTTCCATATAGTCCATAAATATCTTGAAGATGATTTAAATTCGGTTGCGTACTGTCGTTATGCATAAAATCAAATCAAATCGTTAAATGCTTACAATCCGAAGAAAGTCATCCTAACAGTATGTCTCATATGAGATTTGATATAAATGGTATTTCACAAAATCAACACCCCCTCTTCGCGCAGGATAACTCCGGTAATTGTTAAATTTTTTGTCGACATGTGCCTAGCAATATTATATTTAAGACGGCTTCAACAATTTATTTACATTAAGCCAATCAAATTGGTTTTGCGAATCAGCAATCTAGGACCCTTTCACTATTACTGAACGCTTCAAATATGTGTGAGAGTATTCCCTGGATCATTATCTCATCATTTACTTAATTGTGTTTGGCTACAGGAACCATGTTATAGAATAACGAGTGTTTAAGTTTTGGAAAGTATAAGATTTTGAATAGGTGGCTATGATGTCCTGAGCTTTGCTCTGCTACAATTTAAAGGAAAACCACCACCGCTGACCAGACGCTTTCCTTACAAATGCCAAATTTTTGTCTTCCTTGCATCTTACAACAAACCTTGAAAATTTCTGGGCCATTGACGTCGACTTTGCAGGCTGATTACAGATCAACTTTGTATGGTAGGTTTTGGTTTATGTGCACGGGCATAGCACAGTAACTTATTTGGAGGACTTACTTCTTCATTCCAAATTTGAAACATCTATAGAGGTAAATTCTTGTACTTCTAAGCCCAAGTGATGAACAACCCATGACGGTTTCTACTCAACATCTATTGATTTTTCTCCTTTTCTTGATAATCACAGTATCCAACGTTCAGATTGGTGATTAGTTTAGTTTTATAGACTTTGCGTTCTTTTGTACCATAAGGTTTGCGCGTTATTTCTTCACTATGTTTATAATTTGCGCGAAACTTTGAACTTATTTATTCATTTTAGCTTTCATTTTCCGAAAAAACAACACAACTTAATTGGTAGACCCGTAACAAGGTTTCTCCGTAAATCGAAATATTTAGATTTCTGGGTATTCTTGCATTACAGGAGAGCTAAGCTTATCATGGTCATAGATTATGCTGCAATGACCTTCACCGTCGCGGCTCCACTTTATCCTTATTATGTTTTTGCCGCATCGCATATCTCTTCCTATAGAATAAATAAGAATATAATCGAAGTTACTGTGTCCTGGGTGGGGATAGTGTCCTGGACAAAGACTCCCTATTCCGCTTTTATTTGTTTGTGTCATCTTAGAATTATTTATTTTGATACATGGATCCTCCCTATGAATTCTTCATTTCTTTCACTAAATGTTGTCTAATTTCCTGTTGAAATTTGTGATGAGTTAAGGCCTTTTATAGAACCTTAACTCTTGATTTTATAGAAACTTAACTCATGTGAAGTTACCTCTTGTTTCAGTGTATGTTTAAGCTAGTTTTCTGCCAAATATCTTTAGAAAAAGATAATATACGGTAGCAACTTGAAATAACAAAAAGAAAAAGCTTATGTTTCTTAATTAAAAGCCTTGAAGAGCTTACTCCTACTGAAATCAAAAAAGACCAAGTAACCCGAAGATTTCGCTTTGCTGGGAAATTCAATTAAGCAGGGGCTTATGAGGAGTACCTTTGATTCCGCCAGGCGGAGTGATATTCTTGGTGTCCTGAAATCTCACCGACTACCGATATGTCTAATGCTCTAGTGCGGATATTGAGGGACTAGTCTTAGAACTGGAAGCTCGTTCATGACAAATTGGGGCATCAACGATGCCGCAAGGTTCCGTTCTTGGGCCTGGCCAACGGATCAGCTAGTTCGAAGAGCTAGAAGTTGAAGTTACAAAGTAGTCGCGTTTGTTTGGACGTACTTTCATATTATCATTAGTTGTTGGAAAACTGCCATGCGCGTTCGGCTCAGGCTAGGTACGGTAATATGACGAGTAAGTGGATGACAGATCGTGTGTTCAGCCAAGCTCTGGAAAAAATAGTAAAGTCAAGTTATCAGGAGAGTTTATGATGGACTCGAACCGCAAATTTGAGCTTCGATGGGATTACACCGTACCTGAAGAATTGGAATTCAGCCGCATAATAGCCGACATCGGAAGACCTATCCTGATCAGGAGACGCCTATTTATTAGCACTGTGAAGTCACTACTGAGATCTTAGTAAGGAGTTGTGTCGGGAACGTTGAATGTACAGAGGCGAGGTGTTTTGTGGGTTACGTTTGCATACAACACCGTCTCGAGGCCAGCGGTTCTGGTGATAATGACAACGCAACCTGAAAAGCTCAATTCTAAGATACGAGGCGGGATTGACCCGAGAAACTACTTCATGAGAAAACACTCGGTGGCAGGAAGGGATGACAAAGGAAAAACGATATAGATGGACTCCGCCTTTCCAGGAGTATGATGACTAGCTAACACCGCTCCTTAACTTACAAGAGGTTTTTCATCTCGGATAAAACGGGAAAGTTACGGTCTCTAGACTTGTTACTTGCCCTCGGAATTGTAGATTATGTTTAAAACACCTGCTTCACATGAAATAATTAAGGAAACGCATGGGATTCACCTTCGGAAGACAAAAGGTGAGTTCCATTTTGATAGCCTTATGCTAGAATCAAAGGAAATCAGAAATAGATATGAAAAATTAAGTAATATGCTAGAATCAAATATTCAATGGAATTGCAACTCGCACTATGCTTGATTGACCCTTCTATACAAAGAAATACAGTTTCGATCATTTGCCAGCGAAAAGAAGGAGGAAAACTCTTTCAACAATTGGTCTCCTTTCTGACTATCCTTGCTGAAACGAGAATCTCCTCAACCCGAAGGCGTCAATCGGCGAGCTTAAAGGGGCTTTTGCCAAAATAAAATGACAAAGGTTCCAGACTAAGTTCTAAATGTGACAGGGCAGACTTTTGGATGAAGATCTACCGCTAACGACGATTCTACCATTCACGACAGTCTTTTGACTTCAGACTTCAGGCCTATTTTGTATGGGTAATTTTTAGTGAATGGAATTCAGGACATTACCAATTTAGCTGCCTCATTAAGCTAAACTAGGCAATCTGAAGACATAAGATAATTTTTTCATGCAAATTTTCTCAGCAATAAACTTTGACTTTACACTTCTGAATTGTCAAGAGATACACTCAACTAACTTGTTAGCATCAATGTGGTACATGTCACATTGTCACCAATTTACATACTCAGGCTTTATTTCATGCATATTTGAGTCAGCAACTCCAGCAATAACTGGGTATAAATTCAACACTTCATCACATTAAGTCACTTACGAACGAAGCGACAGATAATCAATGAAATGGTACCATATAATTGAATCGTGATCAACGTATACAATGTTTCAAATGGCTTTCAATGTCCTAGAAGATGGCAACAGTGCTGTCAATCAAGGATAAGTTACTTCATGTGAAATGAACTTCATTTAAACTGGGTTGTATCTATTACCAGCACATCGTTCTCATCATTACCTAAAGAGTAGTGAAATAACTTAACGAAAAAAAAGACTGTAGCTTTTTACGATTCATCAAATTCATCAGTTTTCTCGTCAGAAACTCCTTTCACTCACTTACAAAACATTGGGATTCCTTTTTTCTGCATTGTACGAAACCCTTTCTCCATCTCATTCTCTTTCTCTCGATCAATCTCACCCTCTCTCTCTCTCTCTCTTTTGCCCTCTCCTTGTGAATGTGAATCGGGAATCCATTTTGCATAAGCGACTTCTGATTTCAATTTAATGTGCAATTTACCTCGTTTGGATCATTTCCATAAACTTGTGGCAAGTCATTTTGCTGGGAAACTCTTGATAAATGAATGAAAATCTTCCTGTGATGCAGCGCAATAATGGAGATAAGGAAGCTGTTAGTTCAGACTTTATGACTTTGGAAATTTAGGGCAGATAGAGCAGACAGCTACACGACACTCACGAGGGTTCATCACATCAACAATGAAAATAAGATGGAATAGTAACGCAAGGATTTCAGTGTAGAGTAATGTGCTGGAGCAGAATTAATTAAGAAAACTTTATGCCTAGAAAAAGAAATGATGCTCTCATTGGTCCTTGAACGTTTTAAGTAACTAATCGTGTAGAATCGATTATGGGACGATCGATCCGGCTCATTTAATTTATTTTCGTCAGGACTTTCGTTTAAGTTAATAATAACTTCCGGAATCAATCATATTTAAAATTTCACACTAAATCTAAATTTTCACAACTGCAATATAAATCACATTCCTTAAGTCTTCCTATGAAGTATTTATTCAACATGTGTCCTCATAAACCATCCTTAATATTGTTCGCCATTTTCATGCATGCATAAATTTATCGAGTCACTTTGCAGCTTTCGTTGAAAGACATTTAATTCGTATAAAAGCGACACAAGCCTGTCTACAACTAGAAAATAGAAAATGGTAGAAGATTTTTTTTTTCATTTATCCTCCAACGTTAACGCTACGGATAATTGTTTGTGAAGAATTCAATTTACCAGCTGCCAGATTCAACATGTTTTGTTCGCGGCATTTCATTTGGAATCCATCAAATTCCTTAAAAGCCATTTACTCGCCCTGAAATTGAAGATAAATATGCTTGTGTAGAACAGACCAAGGATAAAAGAGAATGCGATGAAAATTATCCTGTGAGACTTTGTTTAACAGAAACACACAATTGCCACGAGCGCACGGTGCGTAGACACATTTTTGGGTTGATAGTCCTGAAGTTCTACTTGTTTCGAAAATTTATGTCGCGTGCAAAAATGCATGGATTTAGTCCTAATTGAGGATCTAAAACGATAGACGGGCAGTCTCATTTTAAACAGCAATTTCGTCATTGTAACTTTGAAAAAGGATCGAATTAAAAGTCGACGTTAGTGTTTGGTCATTTGCAATTTGTTTGAAATTCAACCACGTTGACAACAAGTGAGTAAATGGTAATTAATTCGTGCACTCCTGCCAATATAATGCAAATATTAAAAGGAGCATCCAGTGAATAACGGAGCTGTGAAAAGGCTTGAACGAAAACTTCTCCTGCTGGTTGCATTTATATGTTTCCTAAAAGCTACATACATTTTTCCCTTGGTATTATACCATAATCTCATGCTTAATTGCTACCGAAGGATCTTTCTTAAATAGACATTCACATAAACTCAAGCTCAATAAGAGCTCAATAAGATTGTGAAAGAAGGAATCCTAATTGATTGCATGCATCAATAGTGATGAATTTTCGCAGTATGCTTCAGGTTACCAGCTCAGACTTTTTTTGTACATAATCAAGGACTTTTGGACAAGTGTCAGTGACCCAAACAATCTACTTCAAGCAACCAATAAGAATCAAATCAATTTTGAAAGTAGTGAAACGAGAATATATTTTTTCTTCTTACTTAGTACCTGATGTTGTGAAGATTTGAATCAATTGTAATTCTGTATTTAACAAAACGGACAATATGTAATAGTTAAGGTCGTTAATTGAGTTCATATCAGGAGCAGTAGGCGTCAACTTTTAGAGACTGATTGTGCCTCATTTCCAGTACAACTCGAGCAGATCGATCTTACTGAAAACGTTATTGACCTCGGTAACTTCTAATAAGCATTAGAAGTTGAGAAAAAGTGCCACACGTGCACAATTTATTGCTCGCTAATGGGTTAAGGATCAAGACACCAAACTTTATCGTTTGAGATAATCCAAACAGCACGTGCGTACGAGTTTGTGCGCACAAAAACAATCAACATTGTTTTCCGTAAACCTTTGAAGGTTCACAAGTCTCTCGCTCGCATTGATGTGTGAATTATAAACATTTTATCTATTGTTACTGAAGCGTTTGCCTTTCTTCACATCCTTTGTTCAATCTGAAGTCCCTTTTACCAGATGTTGAAATCATCTTTTTTTGTTACAAACAATCTCTTTTGCTTCTTTTGCTCTCTTCGGTTTTTGTTTAAAAACCCAGGTGTCTGAGACCAGGAGAGTCTGCTCAAGACTCTCGTTACGAGCGGATGGCGAATTACAGCGAAGAGGTAATGAACGATCTGTTCGAAACTATTAGAGGTCCAGTGTTCGTCACATAGTGTTTATCGTGAAATAAACACCGAGAAAGTTTCGTGATGGTCACAATGGACATAACGTTTCGATTCTAACCAAAAGGCTCCAGTGGTTGTCTTATGATGTTTTCTTTGAAATCAAATAGAAAGCTTCGTGATGGTCACAGAGAACCCCACTCCTAAGCGATTGACTTGAGAATTTGGTGAACAGCACATACTCTTGACGTATTAAAAACCGAAATTTTCATGATGATTGCCGATTGCTTCAATCCTTAGCGAGTATCACAACATTTCTGTGGGTTAAGTTAAGGACTTGGCTCAACCAACAAACCAAGGAACCGTTTATATTTATTTATTTTTTTCGGAACTTGAAGCAACGGATACAGCTGTGCTTGTTATCAAACAAACTCAGAGGTCGCAATATCGTCTGCGGTCAACTTATTGAGTGTATTAAAGCAATATCGAAACTTCTTTGATGTAATCACCGGTGAGTGTAGAGCCTTCATGTGGCTTGACTATCAGATAAAATAGCTACAGTTTCAAATGTGCATCCTCTTCTTTTGCAGATTTGTGAGACTATAGCGATCTTAGACAGAAAAATACTTGGCTTCTTCGCATCGATGATTAACATTTCGTGCAAGGCCCAAACACTTCAGTTCCTGTGCGCTCATTTTGCTTGGAGCAACTCGTATAACATCTTATTACATTCTTAAAATTGCCACGCCGGTTTTAATAATCGTCCTCCTTATTTTTTTTTTTGTGAATGGGCCACTTTTGTTAAGTGTGTTTTTTTGGACGATTCGGAGATGACTTTCTTTCCCATTATGTTATTATAGATGTCACGACTATTTCTATTCCTAAGTGTCACGACGATAAGCTTATCTCGGGAACTAATGTAGAGCATCACCTTTCGGCTCCATTCATATGTATGTGAACCCCTGGACTCGATCGGCAACGGTGTCGACTTTGAAAATCCTGCAAGAAAATGATGAATATAGGATCATGGAAACAGATGAACCCGACAACATTCAACGTCCCATACAATACAAAACTGTAACAAACGAGACAGAAAAACTAGGTATAATTGGTATGAGTATGGAATCAGTCCATCGACAATACTCTAAACTAGGTAGTTCTTGATTGATAGAAACTGTCAAAAATAAAGTTGAAAAATTCCTGACTTCTCACAGTCGAGAACCCACTCTCCATTTCATTGAGTCATTAAATTCAAATATGCTGCCCCAGAACAGCTTGAAAGACTATTTTGTGTCGAAGGAGGATGTACAACATGCCTTTTGGACACTTAATAACAAAAAATCAACTGGCATTGATGGCATACCCAACATTGTCCTCAAACACTTACCAGAACCAATAATAACGGAATTTACTTGCATTTTCAATAATGCACTCAACAATAAATACTTTCCACAAAATTGGAAGAAGGCCAAGGTCATTCCAATTTTGAAGAAAGGAAAAGATCCTAGCGACCCGAAAAGCTATCGACCGATAAGCTTATTGTCGAATGCAGGCAAAGTCCTTGAGAGTTTCTTGAACAGAAATATTAAGAAATACCTCGAGGACAAAGATATCATCAGCAAAAGTCAGTTTGGCTTTCGCAGAAACCATTCTACTATCCATGCTATCACGAAAGTGACGTCTGATACTGCTGGCATTTAAATGGAGGAAAATGTGTTGGAGCATGTCTCATTGATATGGAGAGAGCCTTCGATACAGTTTGGCTTGATGGACTGATTTTCAGACTCATACAGAATAGGTTCTGTAATGATTTAATAGCCGTACTAGTGAGTATGCCGTATGAAAAAGAATTTATTGTCGAAGTTGGGTGAAATACTTCCAGTAGAGTATTTCAGGTCTCTGACGGTCTAAAACAAGGAACAGTGACGGCGCCAACGCTATTAGCGATATTATTGAATCCTCTTTTGAAGTCATTTGGCTTTAATGATAGTCCTAAACGGATGATAGTGACTTTTGCTGACGACTTGATTATATACACTGCAGACAGCAAAGCTTCGGTGGTTCAAGCTGAGCTGCAAAGTATGTTTCAAGATGTACAAACGTTCAAATGCTTAGAAGATGAGGATCAATGATAACAAATGTGAGACTATTTTGTTCCGTGGATTACTGGCGAAGGCCGGCAGAGACTTGAAGCGAAATTGGAAGGATTTCCATATAAAGTCGAACGGAGAACGCATACCACACAAGAACACCGTGAGGTACTTGGGCGTGTTCCTCGACTTTCGCTTGCAGTACATCCAACATGCGAAAATGCTGCTCGAGAAAGCAAGAAGGGCATTCATGTCTCTTAAGAGACTTTTTTATGCGAAACACCTGGAGACACGTGTCAAAGTCATATGTTATCAATGTCTCGTAAGACCCATTATAACATACGCGTGTCCTATATGGTTTAACCTGAGTGCTTCCAACATGGAGAAAATCAGGGTGTTTGAGCGAAAATGCTTTTAAGAGCTTGCACTGGATTGTACAAAACAGCGGAATCCGACTTCAAGTATTATTACTCGGATAGGGAGCTTTACGACGCAGCAGGTAGTCCAAGAGTAGACTCTTGCATTATACACAGTCGTGCCATAAATTCTGTACCTATTGTAAATGTGTCTAATTTAAAGGCAAAATGAATAAAATACAAAGATGTGTGCTCATTTCATTTAACACTTACTAAACAATTGTAAAAATATAAAAATTATTCAAAATGTCCACCTTTTGCTTTCACACACATTTTTAAACGGTCCGGCCACTCGTCTATCGCTGCACGCACCACTTCTAAAGGTATCGAGGCTGCTGTTTTCACCAAATCAGTTTTTAATGCCTCAATATGTCGATGAGGTTTAGCGCAGGCTCTCTCCTCTAAAATGTTCCATAAACGGTAATCAATAAACTCCGGTAAATTAGCTGCCAACCAGCGCTGTGTTGTCTTAGCCTTGTGTGCGGGTGCTGAATCTTGCTGAAATATCCAGTGCTTTCTCGCGAACATGGTATCACTTAAAGGCTTAACTACCTATTCTAAAATGTCATTTTGGTAATTAGCTGCCCGAGTTTTGACCCACTGTTCACAGAAATGCAAGCGAGTAACGCCATCGTACGCCACTCCCCACCAAACCATCACAGATGCTGGGTGATGTCCTCTTTCTACTTTTGAAATTTTCTCAGCAGCTTCTCGAGAGCTGTGAGCGTAAACTCTGTCATTTTGGCGATTAAATTTCTCTTCCACAGTGAAAATTTTTTCATCCGTAAACAGAATTTGGCGGTAACTACCACTTGCGTGTCGTTCGAATAACTTTTTTGATCTTGTTGCCCTGATGTGACGTAGAGCCGCTGTCAAACGCTGACCGGTAGTTCTTCGATAAGCACCAAGCCCAAGGTCTTCCTTTATGATGCGAGACATGGTCCGTCGCGGGATTTTCATCTCCCGTGCCATGATTTGCTTGCGGAGAGGATTTCTGCGAATTCTCTCAGCTACAGCTTTAATGGCTGCTTTCGTTCTTGTGACACGTGGGCGAACACTTCTTGGTCTGTCATCGGAAGAGGACGTCTCATTGTATCGCTTTATAGAGCGATAAACAAATTTTGAAGTTATTTTTAAAAGTTTTAAGAGGTCGAAAATCTCCTTAGGTGTTTTCTTACACTTGTGTAACGCGATCACTGCAATACGATTCTCTTTAACACCCCACTCCATGTTTACTGTTAGACGTATTGTGTTGAAATGACTTGTTTGTAATACTCAACGAATTTCTAAAGTTTTATCATCTAAACAAACTAAACAGCACTAATTAAAATATTTTTTAATGACGCACTTATAAGAGGGACAGAACTTACGGCACGACTGTGTATACCAAGTAAGGAGACATTGTCTGCGATCGAGTATGAGTGATGAGAATATGTTGATCAGTTACCCATATTATCCTAATCAGTTGTACTTTGAGCGATGCAGGGAGACAGGCTTCATACCACACAGAAGCATTTCCTTACTTAGATGGAAAGAGACTTATCATTGACGGACGTGGAATACCTGTTATCTACCATGTTTACAGATGAAACACAGACAAGAGACTTATATACGACGATAGTATAGACACTCACAATACTGAGGTAGACTTACGATATTCGATGCATATGTGTCATAAACAGAGAAACCACCAACAGTATTGGTGGCTGAAGTGAGATTCTAGTGGTCGGGCGAACGGTTGGCGTGTCTATGTCACGCGGAGCTTTTAATTGGCATACTATCATAAATTACATAGCTGCCTTGATCTGTGTTTTGAGTGAAATATCACCTGACAATTAAATAACTTGTATATAGTAAGTTTTATTTAATTTTTTCATATCTACGTTAATTTAGTATGTACCTTTATCACAAAAAAAAAAATATATATATAAATATATATGCAAATAAATGAAAAAAAAAAGTGAAACCAATCAAAAACTAACAATAGGCGTTATTAATTAGTGATTATCATGTTTGACCTTTAACCTAGGACTTTAAAAACTTTAGCGATAGTCAAATTATACCTGTAATTTTACTTTCTGCTCCTCTATATGTCTTCTTCTCTTTCTTCCATTGTTATTATTTATTTGTTATTTTTTCTCTTACTTCTATTTTTCTCCTTCTCTTTGTACATGAGATAGTATTAAAATCCGAAATAAAAAAAAAAATACAAATATAAAACAGCATTAAAAAAAAATATTAAATTAGAACCATTGAAAACTAAATAGTTATTATATAGATTAAGCTCTATTTCTAAATGGGATAAAGTAGACTTAAGTTAGGATAGTCTTTGAAGTTTTTTTTAAAAAATTTTCTTCAAATTATTAATTGTAATGAACTAATTTAAGCATATAGTGTCAGGGGTTTTAACCATTATATGTGACTGGCCTTGATCAGAGTGCCCTCAGTGGCCATAGGTTTAAATAGACGTAAGATAGTTTAACCATTTTTTGTTTTCTTTTTTTGCGGAAATTTGTAATCTGTATGATATTATAAAAAATAATGAGATTTTTTACCTTACCTTTACCTTACAAGGATATAGGGTGGCGCCACTATCAGTTAATCTGGCTCTGAATAACGTCATAGGAAAGCTATTTGTCAAAACGTGAGGTGCACTTTTGTACAAGTCGAGCCAAGTGTTAGCCCACGCGATAGGCCAAGTGTGAAAAATCGTATCCTGTAACTTGAAAATTATTCTGAAAAAATTGTGGAAACAAATCAGTAATTATGATGCAATTGAAGAAATAAGACCCCCTATAACCAAAAACTCTGCACTGGGCGAATACAATACCTAAAATGATGGCGAATTAGTTTGAGCGAACGGAAAAGGACGATTAAAGAGATGGAAAATTTTGAAGAATACAGCTCCCATATAGAGTATTTTATTCAGCTTTGACATAATTGAAGATCAGATGAATTCGCATTAGACCTGTACTATGCTATGGGTGTGAAACATAAAACATCACTCAAGTATCCACAGATAAAGTGAAAACCTTCGGGAGATGCGTCCTGAGGAAGATTACCTGGAGTAAAACGAGGAGTGGATCAATGGAAAATTTGATTTATCTATCAGCTGTCTAGAATATATGGCGAACCGAAAGTCTAAGCAATTACAGGAGTGTGGAAACTGCATCGGACTGGCTATGTGAATCTTAAGGACGAACAACAGGTAAGCTCAAAAGTAATCGTGGAGGGAAACGATAGGTGAAGACCAGTGCGGAAGCTAAGAAATGAAACTGATCCAATGTTGCTGTAAAAGACAGTTCTTCGCTGCTTGGATTTCAAAGCTGGAGAACGTTTTCAGTGTCAAACCAATATTATTTAATATAGTTTTTTACACTGTTAACGAAAAGACATAAGCGAACAGATCTCCAGTCCAATCTGCAGAGAATTATTGCGGCATTTCATCGAGGTGTTGCTTCTTTTATCCTTCTACTCATCAACGCACTTCATCTTTCTCTTAAAATCTTAGGGAGTTTCGTCTTGAAGAATCCATTAAATTTATTTTAACTGAAAACCTTTTGTCCTTTTGTGATTGTTTCTTTGTTCGTTTGTAAAAATAGCTAACTTTAATTTTAGGCATTAGACAAACACACAACTATATAACTGATTCTAGTTTATTTATTTAGTTTAAATTGTTAAAATTTATTTTTATTTTGACATTGACACGGAATAAGTCACAGATATCCCCAAATGTAGGACCAAAAAATAAATGATTATAATAATACTATCCAAGCCAGTATTTCCATGAAATGTAAGGTGAAAGCTCGCACTACTAAATACTAACTTAACATAGTATAAAATCTTGTTTATCCGAGAAGACTACGTTACAATCATATATGGTCTTTACTTTCCACCAAAAAAACACAACTAAACTGTTATGGGCTCCTAACCAATGTCTAACTTCCACCGACTCCTTTTTCAAGAGTTTCATGATCATTTGTCAGAAGATACAACCTTTATTTTTAAACTGTTAAAATGAAACTATACGAATCTATAGGCTTTCGGCTCATGGACGTCCTTTTGGCTGGAATTCATTGGCTTCAAACGAAAACCCGATTCTCGGTTGTGGGTTTATTAAATATAGACTAAATACCTAAAAAGTGGACTGAAAAACAAAGTAACATTTACAGCACCCTCTATGATAGTGTATGCAGAGGATTAAGGATATGGGCAGTTTTGGGTTAACGACGTTTGAAACAACTAAGTTCAGTAGTAATTAAATTTGAAACACGAAGTCTTGAACATGTTGTTGAACAACATAATCGTTCGTTATTCAATTTTTCTTCGATGTGATAATGCTGCACATGTATAGCGTACTGTAATGTTATATGGCAGATCACGTGACTTGATATAGACTTCAAAAAACGATCGATCTAAATAGGGTGATAAAGTGGTAGTGAGTTTGAATTTTTTGGCCATGAGTACGTAGTAGATCTGAGGGAAGGTTTACCGAACCAAAGGTCGGAAACAGTTTACAAGGTGAGAAATAAAACAGTTCAATGTTGATCCTTACCAATTCTACATCTTCAGCACCCAAACCGTCAGCACTCACACCATTGTCGGACTCCCCTGCTACCGGACTACCGACTAAACACCTCCCCTGTCACACTGACAACCTAGCCTTGAACTGTTTGTTACATTACTTCGGACTAGGCCTCATTAATCATCGCTTAGCGGTGTCTTCAGGTTAAGGGAAATCCCTCTTTCTGCACGGATGGATAGGAAGGAATTACGATTAGAGAGAATTACGATTATTAGAGAATTACGTTACAGAGATCCCCCCTCCCTCGCCAAGCGATCCATTATGCCCTTCTTTATAATAAGTACTGTCGGTACGTAATGCGACACACAGTTCCAATTGTCCTTTGTTTGCATCATTTTTCCCGTTACATTATCTGGGGAAATTACGTCAATTTTCTCCGAAAGATGCGAACGGTGTCTTGTAAATCTATTACACGTAAATAACGTATGGCAGGCGTCATCCGTCATCCCCGGGCAGAATACGCAAGTTGGGGATGGTGTCTTTCCCATCTTATACAGGTAAGACTGAAAATACCCATGACCACTGAGTAGTTGCGTCAGATAATAATCAGTCTCACCGTGCATTCTGTAGGACAACGGCCCCAAGGCACTTATCAGCCGTGTGGTCCACCTGCCTCGCGTTTCGTTTTCCCATGTTTGCTGCCACAAGGTTAGGACCCTTCTCCGTGCCTCTCGGCTGACAGTTTCTCTCGCCGACTCCCCCCTACGTAAGTATACACGTTTCCGTTCGTCTGCAAGTAACTCAATAGGAACCACCCTCGAGATTACCAGCACTGCAGGTTCAGAGACAGTGCAGTATGCAGCCGCTATCCGCAAGGCTCCTTGCCTCTGCACCTGTGCCAGACGCCTTCCGTGCGTCTCTTTACGAAGAGCGTCGACCCCAAACCTCGGAGCCATACAAGAGCACTGACTCCATTGCACTCATCAGTAGACGTCGTTTGCTCGACGTTGGCCCCTGCGTGTTAGCCATAATGCGATTGAGCGCCGATACTCGCACAGAAGCTTTATCCGCTGATGCTCGAACCTGGTCGAAAAAACTCATCTTCGGGTCAATCATCAAGCCAAGGTATCTGATTGATTCTTTTGACTTGGTGATAATTTCCCCCACCTGAACGGGGATAACACGAGGGATCCACTTCTTGGTGAGGACGACAACCTCGGTCTTTTCCAGCGCTAGGCTAAGCCCACGGTCTGTCATCCGATCGCTCACTCGGCGTATTACCGCACCCAGTTTGAGCTGCGTTTGTCCGAACGTACGTCCGGCGACTAGCGCTGCTACGTCTTCTGCGTAGCCAACCAGGCGTGACTCCCCCGGTAACTGCAGCCTTAAAAGCTCATCGTACGAGACATTCCAGAGGTCCGGGCCCAGAACGGAACTTTGCGTGACCCCTGATGTCAAATCAATTCTTCGCCGGCCTCCCAACGAGTCATAAATCAGTTTCCGATTTTTGAGGTAGCCTTTCAATATCCGCATCAGATACCTCGGCACCCTGAAATATTTCAGAGCACCAAGAATATCTGTCCATCTAGCAGAGTTGAAAGCATTTCTCACATCTAGAGTTATGAGCAGTACTATTCGTCTCGAGTAATGATTGTGGGCTTCTGCCTGCTGGATCGCGCTCACTACCTCTGCTATTGCACCAATTGTGGATCGACCAGCCCTGAAGCCGTACTGCCGAGGAGACAGATCCCCGGCAGTTCGAATGGCTTCTCCAAGTCTTTTTTTAATGAGCCTCACGAGCATCTTCCTAGTGGTATTCAGCATACATAGGGGCCGATATGAAGATGGTTGCTCCGCGTTCCCCTTCAACTTGTGGGTCAGCACGAGCCTCGCCTCTTTCCAGCAATTTCGAAACATGCTCGGCTGCAAACAGGCATTGAAAGTGGTGAGCAGCTTTTCAGGACAAAGTTGATGTGCAAGCTGTATCACTTCCGCTGGTATACCGTCTGGCCCTGGGGCCTTTTTCGATATTAAAGCTTCCACCGCATCATCCAGCTCGATGACGGTAAAAAGTGGGCATTCTCCAGGACATTAACATCTGCATCATCGGGACGAATAGGATGCCATTTTTTTTGTTTCAAGGAAACCGGGCCTCCTTGCAGCTCCTAATTTCCGCATGGCAAGCTTGTAAGCCTTGCTTTCGTTAATTAGCCTACAGAGAACTTTTCTAGCCGACCTGTATGCCAGCGTTCGGGAGTGTGACTCGTCTCGATTTCTTGAACGTTGAGATTCACGGTGGCGAAACCGCTTTTCAGCGATTTCTGCCGACCACCAGTATACAGCAGGCTTATTGTGTCGAGGCTGTCGCCTGGGCATAGAACAGTCACACACATTCTTGATGAGCCTCATGGTGGTGTTCACCATGTTTTCAGCTGAGGCTCCTCCCGTTACCGTCATAGTTTCACCTCTCATAAGAGCTGCGGCGAACGCGTCGACATCTACTTTAGATATATTCCAACCTACAGTTGAGGGTTGGGTTGCTACGCGTCGAGTAGCACAGTCGCCAATTGCGAAAGCAATGTACTGATGATCGCTCACCGAGTAGTCCTCCAGTATCCTCCATCTGTGTATCCTAGGCACTAAGGACTCCAAAGCACTCACACTATGGCCATCAGTATCATCGCCATCATCAATCTAACCATCAATTTTACCTCAGACTTCGGATCCGTATGAAAGTGTGGACTTCCTGGTATCTTTGAAATGGAGTCTACTGCTTGAAGAGTTTTAGACTAATTTCCCATTGATCTGACTGAATGCTGATTCTTTCGCTACAGACTTGTTTGCCGCTGCCGTTTTTATCTAAGGATGCTCCATAATCTATAATGAAGCCCCAAGGCCTGGAAGCGTTCCTGGAATTTATATTAGTTTCCCCTGCTTTCAAAATTTCCCCTGATTTTTCGTCAGAATCGCTGGTCTACAGACCTACAGCTCGTCATTCACCTATTCATCTATCTCATCACTACTCGAAATTAGAGCTGCGTTTGGGAACGCCCAGCCATCAAGGCTGCTACATCGATTGCGTAGCCAATCAGTTACGCCAATCAGTTGTCATATTAATCAGCCCATAAGTCAGGGCTCTGAAGAAAATTTGTGCGACCCCTGATTTCACTTCCGTGATTCGTCGTACCGCGTGCCACTAGCTCCTTACTGTCCTTTTGGTAATCCTTCAAGATAGTCATCAAGTATTCAAAATCTCTGAAGATATGATTGAGAGCTTACGGATTTGAAAGCGTTCCTTACGAGATATTGCCATATTGCCTTAATGCCATCGAGATAATTCACGTTGAGCATGAGAAGTTATCGTAATTCCGTGTTAAAAACCACGTTGGCTCAGAAATTAGCTTTTATTATAAATCTCTCGTGTTACATTCCGAAAGGTTTTGGTTAAGATTGTATCTTCTTCTGATAGTTTTCATCAGTACCTTGGCAACTAGATCCAGTCTTATTTCTTTTTATTTAATACACCAGCCGCACTTCCTTCAAGCGTAATGGGAACACAGCGTTTTCTAAGCTGGTGTTAAAGGTGTCCAGAACCAGATCTGGGGAACGATATTTGACCAGTTTCAATTCCATCCGCGGTATGCTATCTGATTGTGTCGCGTTCCGCTTTTTCATGAACGCTATGGCTACGTCCGTTTTCTCTGCAGTAAAATTGGACAGTCAAATAGAAGCTCCTATATTTTCAAATAGTATTTGGGAGATGCCCTCCATAAGCTCTAGCTCAAAAATACAAGCGGCTTGCGATGCTCTGACCTTCCGTATCAGCTTAAACCACGCACATAATGTATTTGCGTATAGCCCGGACCCCACGGGTACCGTGTTCACATGTTTGATGAGCTCTTAGATACAGCGGACTTTGCTGCCTCTTATCATTGCAAGGAAGAGTTTCCTTGCAGTTTTATCCAACATCATACGGACACACACTGGAGATTATGACACTTAATTTATTTCCAGATGATGCTCACCACTAGTAGATGCAGCGATAAGGTATCAATCCCAGCGTATGATACCTCATCATTGCCGGATCATGGACGAGCTTCGTGCGATTTTGATGCCATGAGCCTCATCCATATCATTACTATACTACCGACATACTCCTTGAGCGTATATGACCGAACATTTCGACCAGTTTTCCATTGATCAGGGTGCTGTACGACGGGAAGTAGAATCATCAATTTCTTGTGCTGTATACTGATAATCGTTTCCCAAGATGTTCGCCAGTACCTTGCAGTTTTTTAACATTCAATATAAAGGACTCAAAAGCAAGTGTTACATCTGAGACCGCTTTCTGCATTTATTGTTTTTACATAAAACAGGATCAAAACACGTACTAGGAATCAATTCAAACTATGGTAGAATTCCGCTTCATCCATGCTTTATATACAGGAGACTTGTAGGGTTTGTTTTTATAATAAAAGCACTGGTATTATTAATTCTCTCTAATCCTTATTTATTACGTGATCATGGCAATTTCAACTGACTTTAGTGGAAAGTTGATACATTGACAATTTTAGTCCGTCCAGTCCAAGCAACCGATCGCAGGACCTGGCTTCCTCTGGAGTTAGATCGGGTTATGTTTGGCTTTGGCATTCGAATCACCTCCACTAAGGATATGTCCTCCTTTGCTTGAGATAGCGTCCTTCCAATAAATCAACGTTTTTCGAGATTTTGAATTGGCTATTGGCGTGCAGTAGGCACTGCAAATTGTTGTATCTGTCCAGAGGATTCACCAAGCTGTCCCACTGGTCACGGCTCCTACCTCAAAGTTGTACGCTGCCACTTAGCAACTACGCACTTTGTCACATAGTTAGCAACAATTCCAGTCTGGTCTGCGAACCATTCTGCCATGTGCCTGCTATTATATTGCTCGTGTACGACTATTATAGAAAACTTTCCTCTTTCGCAGTCTATTCCGATGAATCCTAAACGAACATATTCCTTCCAGATGTATCTGTAGAGCTCAGAGCTCAGGCTTAGAGCCTCTCGAAAGAACAAGCACTTCTCAGTTCCAAAGGCATGGCCAGGCCTATATTCTTCACATCTACCCTCTTGTGAATCATGCTGCATGCATCGCTTGGCCTTATGCCCGGGAACTTCACTTTTATAGCATAGACTGCTTCGGTCTGGTCATTTAAAGTTTGCTGCTCTGCAATCAAAAGCAAGTCACATAGAAAATCTGCTGAGGGTAACCCTCAGGCGATCTCCGCAGATAACCCAGCCAAATTTGATCCTTTGAACTGCAACTAGTTATGTTGCTGCGCTTTCTAAAAGGTTTACGATTGCCAACTTTTGTCCTCTGGACCTTACTGGTGTTGGTCCAATTCTGAAACTTTTAATATCTTTGAAAGTATAACTTATTGCCTCTCTAACATAGTATATGTCTTTATCCAATATACACTATAGCATACAAAATTGAAGGCCTTTCTGAAAAACTTATCTGGAAAATGAGTCCTATATATCTGTTAAGGGGCTTAGCAGACGATAAATTTCTTTTTTTCCTCAGTTTCAGCCATTATGCATTTAATATATTTTGTAGCAACCAATCAACGTCGCTGAATCAAATGACAAAAGCAAATGGCAATAAGGTACAGCATGCGTTATAGGACATTAATATTATAATAAGTTCCATTAGCAATCAATGCCATTTAGACCAAATCTATATTATTTTGCTAACACTGCTTTTTCCTCTGTTCAATCAATTGAAGTAGCATTTTTCATCACAATGGGGTATCATAAAAACAATTTTATTCGCAATGATGATATCCGTTTCCTCTTTGGAAAGTCCTAAATTTTGCTTCCCTCCCTCCAACCAGTTGTACATGCTTTAGAGTCGTTCCAGCACTAAAACACCATTTCAGCCATTTGTCGCGAATAGATTCGGTCAATCCTCAAAGTGTCTCCGAATGGCATGGCTGGACATCAATCGATGAGTCCACAACATAAAGCAATATAATAAGCTGCAGGCCTTGTCGTCAGTTGTCCAATTGAAATTGACGAAAGGCTAAAAAGCCTCCATGAATCCCAAAGCGACAAAGATGGAAGATGGAGCTCGGTGATATCGTTGCCATTGCCTGTCATGGTGGAAGTCCTCTTCGATAAAACATGACATGACGTATACGACAATTGTGCTCTTCGGCTTAATTGAAAAATAAGACCCCAAAGGGAGCGCGCAATGGATGAATCCAGGCGTACACATATCGTTGCTCATCTGAGGTTGGATCACTGAAGACGATGTGGAAGCCTATCTATGCCTGTTAAATGTCCATTATACAAATATGTGTACGCTAGTCGGGATGCAATATTCGTTCGGTTAACGTATGGTGACAGTCTCCCCAGCACAATTCAATGCAATTTTCGGGTATCTAGCAGTTAAATGAGTAATGTCTGCAACATATTTTGATCCAATTAATTGGAAATTATATCAGAATAAATCTGACCTTTCGAGACATAACTAACAATCAGATGGTGAACTTTTTTATTCTGCTTAAAACAGTTTATTATCCTTGAATTGTTATGAGATATATTTCGATACAGTGAACAATGATACTTTATGTTCTACTGAGTCCCTATACGAATTCACAACTCTAAGAGTGCTGAAATGTCTCCTCGTTGTTCCTTACTGATAGAATTTCATCTCAATTTCAAATAAAACATAATTTGCCCAACCAATTTGAAGATGTCAAAGGATTCCATTACAAAATCGTTGTTTCACAGCATTCGACATTTCTTTGACGCAGTGGTTAGTTATTTTGTGGGCTCATTTAATAATTTTAGTCAATTGAAGATTCGGATGATCTTCGGAGAACTGTCTGGATTGATACAACAAGGTTCACTATTGTATACCACAGTATTTTAACAATTGCTGGCCGGCAATTGTTCTAAAAATTTACCTCATGTGGCCGGCTACTGTTTTGAAAGCGTATGTGAAAGTAAAACAATATAAATTAACGTTAATAAATTTTGTTTATTATTTAACTCTTAGTATTTCTTTTTCGTATGATAAAATGTGTAACAGTCACCTACGTGTAATGGTACTCAAAATGTTTTGCAAATATATCGGGTTTGACTTCGTTTTCCTTTTGAAGAACATAATCTACACGCTCTAGTCGGAGTTGTTATTTTGGCAGTAACTATTTTTTCTAGGACGTGTTCTCTTAGTTGTCCGGAAAGCCTGGTGGGTGGATCTTTAGAAGGAGCTGTTCGAGATTTCCGCGAAGTGTCAGTTGCATACCTTGGTATGCTGCATTCCATTATTATCCATTCCCTGGCTACTTCGAGTAGAAATTTTTTTATATCTTATTTTACTTTCTGGCCGATAGGTACAGTATATTTTGTATGAATCGAACAAGGTGCAGTTTATCAGAAAAAAAGCTAATTTTTTGCACCACTTTACAGTTTTTCGCAATATATTGCTATTGGCCACATACTGATCTGCAGGATCTACTCCTTTCATATGCTTATTGTACTGCAATATGCATGTAGGTTTGATTGTGTCATCTTTATAATATTTTTTTTCAGGGCCCTTCAAATTAACTTGCACCGTAGCATCAATGCACAATATTTGTTAGAGCAGTTCGCCAGAGAAAAGAGAGTTGATCTACTGCTGCTGAGCGAACAACATCGAAATAAGACCTCACCAGCCTGGTTCTCCGATGACTCCCATACTGCTGCCGTTTGAGTTCGTGGCAGCATGCGAACATGCGCAACGCAGACTGGGAATGCTAATGCGTCAAGTGAGGGAATGGATGACCACCCGCGGGTTCAGTTTGGCACTAGAGAAAACCGTGGTGGTCATTCCCACGAAGAAAAGAATTCCCACGGTAATTCCTTTGCAGATCGGAGATGCGACTGTTGAGTCTTAACTTGCAATAAAATATTTGGGACTATTGATCGATTCCAAAATGAGCTTTTCGGAACAGATTAGGGCAACGGCGAAAAAGGCCGCGATAGGCGTCTCAGCTCTAAGACGACTAATGTGCAACATCGGTGGGCCCACACCGAGCAAACGCCGACTTCTCATGAGTGCTGTACAGTCAGTGCTACTGTACGGCTCTGAGGTTTGGGCCGGAGCTCTCAGTAAGGAGCTGTACCGAAAGCGCTTGGCCCAGGTACAGAGACGAGGAGCTTTGCGGGTTGCGTCTGCATACCGCACTGTCTCTGAGTCGGCGGTGCTGGTGATTGCAGGAGTGATACCCATCGCCCTCCTTGCTAGGGAGAGACGGAGAATTTATGACAGAAAAGGGGATGCCGAGATATGCTGTTAACCAAGAGGAGAGGCAGCGCACAATACTCGAGTGGCAACAGTCCTGGGAAAGCGACTCTAATGGCCGATGGACTGCCCGCCTTATAGGGGACGTATAGGGGACGTGGGATCGTGGCTAAATCGAAGGCACGGTGAGACTGATTATTACCTTACCCAGCTTCTTAGCGGGCATGGGTATTTTCAGTCTTACTTGCACAAGATTGGTAAATCACGGTCGCCAGACTGCAGTTTCTGCCCTGGGGATAGGCACGACGCATGTCACACCTTCTTCAACTGTAGAAGGTGGAACAGGATGCGGCAGGACTTGTGGGAGGTGATGGGAGAGCTTTCTCCAGACAATCTGGTCGGCGAAATGCTGAAAAGTTTCGACAAATGGACCTGTGTGGCACATTACTCTCGGGCAATACTTACTGCCAAAAAATGTACAATGGATAACCTTGGGCGCGGGGTCTAGGAGGGTCTCGTTTCCAGCAGTCCTCCTCCGTCCTGCCCCCACCCGCTGGGGGGAGATTTCTCTAGGCTGACGGCACCCTAAGGCGAAGTAAAAAGATGCCTAGCCCGAACTAATGTGTCAAACGGTTCCAGGCTAGAGTCTCTTGACAGGGGGGGTGTTTAGTGGGTAGTTTGGTAGCATGCACTGCTAGGAGTCCCACACTCCGGGCGTAAATTGCCTTCACCCCCCAACCCAAAAAAAAAAAATAATATTTTTTTTTTCGATGTCCACTAGATTTCATAGAAGCATCATGAATAGTAGATACCATCCGTACTATCCTTTTATCCTTCCATACAGCAACAACAACTGGTCCCTTTCGTAAAAAAGTCATTATTCCTTTGTGCAGACTTTGAGATTTTTCCAACAGGACTTTTGGTAAGCCACGATTTTTCCGTATAGTACGACACACTAATGTTTTCCTTTTGAACAATAGCTCGGCTGTAGAAACGCTGTTATAGTAGTTGTCCTGGTATATGTAATGCCAACAATCAAGGTACGGCTCCAACATCGACAATATAGTTTTTTGCAACCGTTTGCCTTTCCCCGAATAGATCTCAAAGTTGCATATGTAACCACTCTCACTTACACACTGCATTCTGATTAAAATTCCATACTTCGTTATCTTCGCCGGGTTGTACGTTCTAAAGCTGATGCGTCCTCTGAATGGTACTATTGTTTCGTCTAGAGCTAGCTCCTGTTTGGGTATGTACGTGGCCTGATATTTTGGAATGATATAATCCAAAAGCGGTTGAATTTTGAAAAGTCTGTCTTGAGGAACTATACATTGTGTATTGTCATTTAGATGGAAAAATGTGAGAATTTGTTCAAATCGCCTTCTGGTCATAGTCACCACAAATATTGGCACCTCAACTAAAGGATCTGTGACCAACAATCTTTCCAACAAGATTTTCTGGTTTGACCCATCAATATCAGCAATCCAAGAAATTTCTTTATTTCACTGGTTGTCACTTCCGTCCATGGGGTAGTTTTTACAGAGATTTTATGTAAGGCCTTATGTAAGGTGGTACAGATTAGTCTGCGTAACGACGAAATCGAAAAATTTCTTGTCAAAAAATAAATCCGTTACTTCACTGATAGTTGGTGCGTCATAAAAATCAACTGTTGCACCAGGAATATTTAAATAATTCGGAAAGTGTGGTGTGATGTCAAGTTCGTTCCATTCTTCTTCCAATTCATCGTCGCTATCTGATACTATTATATTTCTTTTTCGAGATTTTGGAGGCCTAATATCAGATTCACTATCTTTTGATACAGTATCATATTTGAAGTTACCAGCATCTGAGTCACAATCACTTGGACAGTCAGATAAAGCATCTGCGTTTACTTCAGTAAAAGGTTCTTCATTGGTGTGTTCGGTCATGGGTGAAATTTTTTTTACACTTAGAACGAAACTTACCCGTCTTTTATAAGTGCGACACAACTCGAGGTATAGAAACCAAATATATACACTACAATATTTCCAACACTGCGCCGTGAAAACAATAAAGATGCGAAAAAAAGCTTATTACGTGTTCACTTGGGACCGTGTTCACATCAACGTTTGGCAACAAAAACACGAGTTAACTCATCACCGGTCAGCAATGTGTTAAGTTTCGTACCAAACCAAAGATGGTGCGAAACAAGATTCATAAAAAAGACAAAAAACATTTAATAATCACATTTTTCAAAGAAGTCAAAAGAACTGAAAAATCGTGTCCTGTCGATTCTGCAAGGAAAAGTAGTTGAAACACAAAATCCTAAACAAAACTTAAGTTTAGTATGATTGAGACTATGGTCGGAACTACGGATTTGTATTTATATATCAAATCTAACGAAAAGACAACCGTTTGAAAAAAAGATTATCAAAAATTCGATTTTGTTTTTGATAATTTCGACGTTAGAAAATAAGAAAGAAATTGTAATTTCGATTAAATTTTTTCTGACAAACTAAGTTTCAACTATGCCCACATATGTGATATACAGTGCTGTGAAAAGTTATGGACTCAAAAATATTTTTGGCTCTTCTATGAAAGCAAGATTTTACTTGCATTAATTGTATGTTGTTATTTCTATATTTATTTTCTATATTTTCTATACATGGTCTCCTCATTAAAATCACCCGACAATTTTCTATGGGTTTCAGGTCGGGACTTATCGCTGGCCATGATATTCGAAATCTTGGAACTACTTTTTGATGGAGGCCACCTCGAAGAGGGGCGCATTCTCCTGCTAGGATGTTTTGGAATGTTTTCATCTTCTATAAGTGCCACAGAATGAAATGTATGTCTCTCTAGTAACACTTGGTTCTCAGCAGCGCTAACTCTTCCCTTTGAGAACTCGCTCTGAAAACTGTTTTTATCGCTGCCAAAACCAAAAGTGATACATGTGCATTCATGTGATCGAAAAATCCTGAGATGATTCTTCGTTCCTTTTACATATCATGACAGTAATAATTCAAAACACATGATCCATAAAGATTCAATTTTTTCCATCGCTAAAGGTCACCTGAACTCAAATGTTTGGTTTCTGTAGAAAATTTTCGGCGAGTTTCAGTCTTGCGTCAATGTGTCATTTTGTTAATTTTGGCTTTTTTTAAAAATTTTGGTATTTGAACCTTTTCGAAGACGCTATCCGTTTTCTCACTAAGCAAAGATCACATTTCAAGATTAGACGTCTAACGATTTGTGATGATCAAGCTCCTTTCTTCGTTGATACCCTTAAAAAAAGCGCTGAATAGCATGCGAATACTTTTGCAGACATCCAGATAACCATTCTCCCATTATTTTGAATTCCCAGCTATAACAACATTTTAAACACACTTTGCAAACTTTTAATTTTCGCGATTTCTCCTAGTGTTTTTCGAAATTCCTTTAACATTTTTCCTCGTGGCATTTTAGGAAGAAACAAACTACCCAAAATTTTTACAAAAACACACTTTATTCAGGGTTTCTATTGAAACACCCTTCCAGATCTTACAAGTTTTAAAATTCTATGTGAAAACTCAAAACTTAGTGTACAAAATGTCTCAGCAAACTACAAACTGCGACTGAGTTTGTATATTGATATTGATATTGATTCACGGCTGTAAATCTCGTTTTCAGCAATTTTTAACCTTCATCTTAGTATGGTTGAAAGTGTCATAATTGGCACGGTTTTCTGAGATAACGCAAATACCATGTGCAGGCATGAAATTCATTTCCTAGAACTGCATTGCAAAATATGGTAAAAATAGGCTTGAGTCTTTTATTTTTCACAGCACTGTATATGTAAGTGGCTGAAATTGATCGGTTGAGAAGTTTTGGAGGAATCACCGGAGCATTTTCCAAAACAGTGATTTTAGGAAAAACACATTCGAAAACCATTTTATAGATAAAGCATATATATTAATTTTTATACTACCTCTAACTACCAACGCCAGTTCTATACAAAATACTGGAGTCCCACAAACTTATGCGAGACCTCTGAAACGTCTCAGGGTTTGCTACGTGGTCGGTTGCATACCGAACCGCTACAGGCTCAATTTTAATTTCCAATAACGCCATCGTCAACTTTATTTATTAGTTCTTGTTTCAAGGCTCAGGATAATTCATTTGCCTAATAGCTGTATCCAAAACTCTACTCTAGCATACTTATTCTATAAGCCTTACTTTCATTTAATTTATTAATAACGCTTTGCGCTCAAGGCCGTTTCCGTGCGCACCAACCAGCAACCTTAGACGTTTCGTAGCGCTTTTGGTGACCTTATTACCCCCAAAATAAAATGATTACACACGCAAAGCAACATACAAAACTGTTATATTTTAATATCTAATGTATTTTTACATATTTACGAGAATAATTTGTTTAACATTAGTCTTTGTAATTTTGTTTTGTATTATATTTCATGAAACAATTGCCACCATTTTCGGGAAAACCAGTACTTTTTTTGAAATTGCTTCCATCTTCATAAGATTGTTTTGCTAAAAATAAAGTAAAACCTTCTTATTAATTTTTTTTTATTTTGTTATTTTATTTACCTTGCGGAATCGATTTTCGACCATGATCGTTTGCTGATGAAGACCGAACGATCACGGTCGAAAATCGATTCCGCAAGATCAATAAAGAAAACATAAAATTAACAAGAAAGTTTTTCTTTATTTTTAGGAAAACCAGTACGTTGCAGCTAATTAATCTGCACGATGGATACCACCCATATGTTTTATATAATTTATTACAACAGTGGGCTTCTTGACGGTAATTTCAACACTAGTTGCATAGTTCCAGTTCGTCGAACACGTGAAAATCCTCTTGTCTTTCCATGATAAAACTAATGTATTTCCCTTGCAGAATGCTACTGTCGATTTCCTGCAGAATTTCGGTTTGTTGATTTGGTTAGGCAAATACTTCCTATTTGTTAGTAATGTTACTGACAAGTGGCATTTCAGTTTCAATAATTCATCACCCAGGATAAAGCTGGTGTTGTACCGATCGGTGAACATGTGGTGTCCTTGACTACCAGGAACCTTCTCCAGGAGCATTGTATAAAGGTGCAGCGGTATTTTTGCAGATATCGGAAGGTCAGGCCTTATCAATTTCTTCGTGGTAAGACTTCCATAATGAGGCAGCATACCAGAGATCTAAGCAGCATTTGAGTCTGCCATTGTGTAGACTCTAAAACCCCATTTCGTTGATTTTTTCGGGTTATACGGGATAAAGGAAACCCGACCTTTGAATTTCACAGTGGACTCATGCACACAAATTCCTGCAAAATATTTCTGTATAATACTTCAAAAGCTTGGAATTTATATATTCAAGAAAGCAGCTTACTAGCTGCAAACGGGTTCTTGGACCTGCATCTGTTGTTGGGATTGTTTTCAAATGAAGCATCGAAAAAATCTGGTTGAATCCATCTTTGGTAATTTTGTTTGAATAAAAAGGTATGTAACTGACATCATTCCGTGACCAGTACTTTTGCAAATTCGTGAGCGACATTGTCCCCATATTTATGATAACGCCAATAAATGCCCACATTTCTTCAGTAGTCACGTTGTTCTAAGTTCGCCGTATCGAGTGCAGTGATAGTGTCGTATTTTTTAACTTTATTCTTGCGTAATTATTTATGTCTGTAACCACTTCATTTACGAGTTCATCAGTTAAAAAATATATTGAAAAAATCTATCGGTTCTTTTGTGTCTGCGAATATGTGTGGTCCTGCAGGATTGTTGCCAGCTATAAACTGTATTCTCTGGGTTATTTCTTCGGATTCTGCGTAGCTAATCCATTCCAAACTGTCGGATTGTGGGTCTTCTCCAGCATCACTGTCACTGTCACCTTCATTGTTTATTATTCTAATTGACCGCTTTCTTACACCTCTTACTTCGTCATTATCACCATCACTGCTCGCGTTCTCTCTATCGCCAAGCTCTCTGTGTATGGCTGTAATTTTCTCGTTTAGAAAATCTGAATCAAACTCATCTTCAAAAGAGCTTATTTTATTATTGCGTTCCATGGTAATGGGGATCAAAAAGTTCAACTTTTCTTGTTCCATTGCCACGGCTGTCAAGTTCGAACTGTGACCGCAGGTAGAGTTCGGTTCGTTATATCGTACTCATTTCAGATAAGAGAGTCTTATCTCCAATTGAAAGGATATCATTTCACACTTCAGAAGATGATACAAGCAGAGCTTAGGGACCCGTGCTGAAAAGGCAAAACGGAAAGAGTTACCGCCGCGCATCGAGTTGCTTCAGCGAACCATGTGGTGAGCGACGGTCACCTCTCAAGTTGCGGCATGAGATCGCGTGAAGATTGAGACTCACCTCTCGAGTGCAAAGGGTTAAAGGTAAATAATTCCTACACCCCAAAGTGCGACATTTCTTTGTATTTTTCGTTTTTTTGACTTTGTGAGTTTCTTCAATGGTTTCAAGCTTATTCTATCTATTATATCTTATTCTATTCCGATGGTTGCTTCCATTGCTTGGTTGTCGTCCGTGTTGTTGATTACGGTGGTCCGCGATCCTATTCGCTACACACTCGAATAGCCTCTTAGCGTAGGGATAAATCGGCTCGATAGCTGCCTCCCGATACAAAAATTGGTTGGGATATGATCGCTCGTTCTCCCTGTTGTAAAATTTCGTGCAAGCCCGAAGTATTTTTCGCTCCACTTACCCTATCTTGCCCTACTTGTGATTAGGCGCTGCCTGTCAAATAAGTAAAGCGTAAAGAATTATCGATCTTTTGTCACTTACTGGTCGCTGACTGCTTTCTGAAAAGAGGCATACGAAGATGAAATACACATATGATTTTCATCCAAACATAATCCGCGTGAGCACTAAGATGTTTTTCGTATCGAAAGTTAACCCCAAATACTTTTTTTGAAGCAGTGAGCAGATACTTGCCCTTCCATATATCCATGGCACACCGTTTTTCTAAAGCAAAGATTATGTTCAGATGCTCATACCAATAGACTTTCAGTAAAGAGATTCACTTCGATCCCAGGTTAAAGAGCATCTCTGATATCCTCCGAGGACAGAAATGGATATCTGAAAGTGGCATCGCCCTAGTATATACCCCTGAAGGACTCCCAAACGGATACCAAAAGGGCTCAGAACTAGCTCCAGCAGATACCGCAAAGACTGTACGTTCCCCCATGAAAATGATCCTGCCTTTATAACACTCACTGGGAAGTTAAAATAAATTAGTTTGTAGTTAAGTTCATTAACACAAACTGAATCATAGGGCTTTTCTACATATATTAGACCCGCTACCACGTCCATTTTGGTCATCATTCTTATTACACTGGCTTCTCAGAGAACTGTTTGATACCTTCATGGATTAATCTTTCGAGTAATTTGACTACATTGGACAAAAGAGATATTGCATAAGTGTCGACTACAACTATACCATTCGACTCTTCCCATTGTTGGAGAAAGTAGCAAAAGCTTATGCAGTTGTTGAAAAGGACTACGAAAGGAGCAAAATAAGCCTGGGGAAGTTTTCTTAAAGAAAAAATTTTTTAATTTCATCGACCTCAGCAGCTTTTTTGGAATTTGGCTCTTGTGCTAGCATCCTAAGCCTTTCAGGGCCCACATGTCATAAGGAGCGTCCAATAGACTGTGTACTCTGTATAGACTGGATAGACTGGATACTGGATAGCGTTCGATACTCGATAGGGTCGGTTTGAACTTCCCATTGACAAAGTCAGATGCTTTTCTCAAGATTGTTCTTTTATGGGCGTGTAGCAAACTGAATTCATTGATAGTCCGCCACTGATACACTAACCACATTGATAGTTGATTTACTGATAGTGCTACGTTTACGATGAAGCTCCGAAATGTCTTTTGGTATATCTCTGTAAGGGTGATTCCTGATGTGTTCGTATGAAGATCTTGGGGATGACGAACTTAAGGATTGACTTCAGACAAGTGATTCCTTCGTCAACGTTTTTCAATCTTTTAACCGAAATATCTTCTAGTTTTCCTCTCATGACGGCACTAAGTGCATCCCAATCGATCCAGTTATATGAGAGAAAAGCTACGGATCTGCTACCTCCAGCTCTATATCTCCTTTTTTGGTCTTAATGTCGGCTCTACCAAAAGATGATAAGACTCGGTGTCGAAAACTACACATTCGAAGTTCCGCCAGCTGTAGACTCCTTATACTGAATTTCCCTCTTCAGAACCACATTGGAGAATTTTCTTTGCTATTTGTCTTTGCCTGGTATTAATTCGTTTTTTGGACAAATTTTCATCCTCTCCGATTTCCAATTTTTCTGGGGTAGCAGTTGCTACTAAGCTTTTTGTTTTCCTTTCTAGGATCTCTAAGCAGTAATGCGGGTATTAACATTCGAAACAAATTGTTTCTGCAGATGTAACAGGGTTTCAATTGGCGTTCAATTCCATCAGTAGAGCTACAGGTGCAAATGAGTCAACCGAAGTTTGAAAATTGGAAATTTTTCATGATAACTTGAGCTTCAAATGAAGATTCTTGTGACGTCATAGAAACTGGTTCCTAGAGTTCGTTAGAAAATAATCAGATGCTCAAAAAATTAAGGGAAAGGCAGTTTTGTAAATAGAAGGTAGTTATTTTACCTGGGCATGTTTTTGCTCAGATAAATTTGATGCAGATTGAATAAATTCTGCAAAATCTATCGAAACTTCAGAACTACCTGAAAGTCACGGTTAGAGTTGATTGAGCAGACCGAGTTGACACTGTTGTAGAAAGACCTCGCATGAATGAATTGATACAGACTTGAGAAGATTGCAGTTGTATTGTGGATGCTTCTTCACGTGGTAGACAATCAGAACATGGGCGGCAAGTAACTGACGATAGCACAAAAACGGCATTATCAATATTATTTCCGTCAAACGCAAATATTCTACAACCTTTTAATATCTTCTCTATGCTGACTGACTTTATCACCTAAAGACCATACTCTGCCGTGATGAAATCGGCAACATCATCGCTAATAAAAATAGGGTTAAGGAAAGATGGGCTTCATATTTCAAGAAACTTCTTAATCCTTTGTACAGCTCCAGAACATTGGAGCCTTTAAATATAAATATTCCTGGAGAGCTTCCATTCAACATTCACTCCATCAACTCTAAATGAAGTCCATCAAAGCCCAAAAGAATAATAAAGCATCGGGCAATGATGAGATTCAAGTAGAGTTCATTAAATATGGTGGCAGCAGAGTTCAGAAAGCCATCCATAATATCATCTAGTATATCTGGCAACTATAACATATGCCAACGAGTTAAGCCAATCAATTATATTTCCTATTCCTATTAGAAAATAAGATCAGATCATACGCCAACACTATTATTGGAGACTATGATGGTGGCTTTAAAGCTGGTAGATCAACGATAGGCCAATTATATACTTTCAAGCAAGTACTTGATAAATGCTCGGAACTCTACACAGACATTTGTCAGATTTGCAAAATGATAACCACACCGACAATCACCTAAGTCCGTATCAATAACCAATTTACTGGCACCGGGCTAAAGCATGGAGGTGGACTGATCCCTTTGCTACCAAATTTCACCTTGAAAAAGTCATGGGTAAGCTACCTGTTAACACAAGAGGCACACTATTGTATAAGTCAAGCCAAATGGTAGCCTATGTGACAACAACATTTTGTTATGGTTGCTCATAACAACCTAAGAACTTTTAATGAAACTCAATAGCGAAGCAAAACTAGGAGAGCTACAAATCAATGGGAATACAATAAAGCTCATAACGCAGTCGAGAAAAAACACCTCAAATGCCAAAAGTATCACAGTTGGCGAATATGGTATTGAAAATTTGAGCGAATCTTTGTATCTAGGCTAAAGAGACCAAACATACCGAAGAGTACAGCTCGCATAAAACCCTCAAAAAAACTTTTTTAAAACCTGTTCTCACGATTATGTGGACCAGAAGCATACACAGGGAAACAAAACTCCAAGTATGCAAATCTGTGATAGGACCTGTGTTATGCTATGGGTGTGAAACATGGACCTTAACCCTGAAGGACCCTTAAGGTGGTTCCTGAGGTTGATAATTTGGGCGAAGGTAGCCGGAGACCAGTGGTGAATTCAGTAAAACCATTAGCTCCAGGAAATTTTTGTCCAGCCAGAAATCTCAACGATAGAAAGACTGCAGAAGCCGCTATGGGTTGGCGGTATGAATCCTATGGACAAACAAAGAATACCAAAAAAAAGCATTCGTTGGGAGACCTCAAGGGCGGAGACAAGCGGGAGATCATAAGAAACGCTGGTCTGATTCTATTGACGAAGACAGTTCATCGCTGCTCGAATTTCAAAATTAGAGGACGCGGTGAATCGAGACTGTTGGACGCGCTTGTCGAAGGAAGCGAACGCCCTAAGAAGAAGAAGACAAGTTACTTCCCAAGCGATCTATGGTCTGGAACAGCATTAAAAGTCTATTTAATAAAAACGTCCAGATGGGATAGGAAAAAATTTACGGAAACCTGTTAAAATTGAGAACAGATTCCAGCTAGCCATAACTAGTTATAAAAAAAAAAACAGATTACAAAATGGGGGCGTAGAAAGTAAAGTCCTAGTATCGCCAATCATGCCTTCGATATGATGATAAATAAAAGAGGATGTTTAGTTCTAATATTTTACTGAGTCCGCATCTACAGCCATGGACATACAAGTAGCACAAAAACTATCAAAAAATTTAATTTGATACTTTATTTTGTAAAAGAATAAAAACGAGAATATTCTTTCTTTCATTTGATAACGTGATTATTAACAAATCAAACTCATTTCGGAACAGAGTAAAATAATTCTTTAAAATAATATAAGAATAGGGAAATGATACCAACTTCGAATATGAAATTCCGTTAGAAAAATTCGTTACAATATTAATAATAAATTTTTAGTTTTATTTTTACTCGTCATAATTTTGAGTACTGTAGCCAGAATTTTTGATTACAGATTGTCATCTGCGCCCCATACTCTCGACAAACTTCTCACTTTGATCCTTTGGAATAGTATACCAAGCCCAGAGTTCGTGAGAGTTTAAAATTTTTTTGGACCAATCCTGACTTTAACATCGTTCCATATATTTTCTATAGGATTAAGGTCAAGACTTTGAGCTGGCCAATCTAAAACACTAATTTTTTCTCTTGAGAACTAATCTTTTGTTATGGGAGCTGAATGTTTACGACCATAAGCATGCATGAATTTCCATGTGACTGGCATAAATTCAAACGCATATGGTTCCATCGTATTTGTAAAAATGTCCAAACACTGAAATTTATCAATGCTTCCATTTATTTTGACAAGAGATCCTACTCCATGCCATGAGAAAGCTCCCCGCACCATTATATTATTCTCGCCGTGCTTTATGGTCTTCTGTGTGTATTTGGGATTCAATCCTTGACCTTTCGGACGATGAACACTTGTTCTACCATCTGGCCCAATACTAAGTATCTTAGTATTGGGTAAGTATAATAAGTATCTTTTTTGCACTTTCGAACTATGGATGTATCTATAGAATCATTAGTTTTCCGTTCTTTTGCTTCTCGTTTATTATTTTCCTTTAAATAAATACTATTTCTTCTGCAAAACAAATCGCATTGTAGACCATTTTCCTGGAACATTTCATTATTTCATTATTATGTTTACTATAATGCATTCCTCTATCCATTTTGACACTGAACTAAATTCACTTTAAAAAAAGAACGCAATGATAGAGCATACTAGTTGCAATGCTAAATGAATTCGCGAACAAATACATCGTCTACCACAATTTGTGCTATTTTAATGGCCACGCAACATAGTCTCAAAACTTACTAAAAGGAAGGCGTATAAAAACTTCTGAATGATAACGGTAAAAAATTTTCTTAGAATTCTACTGCATGCTTGTGGTAAACAGTAGCGTTCATGAAAAATGGAATATTTGTCATTATTTTTTAAGCATTTTATGTGTATTTAATCTTCTCACGAATTCGTGCTTTTTGTATGTCCATGGCTGCATGTCAAGTTTTTTGAAAATACTTTTCTTTCTTTTGTGTGAGGCGGCTCCAAAATCCATTAGAACTGCTAGATTTTATGTTATCAATTTTTAGTGATTTAGGCATGTTGCGAAAATGATAACTACAATGGTAGACTTTAAAGCCATTACGCCATCTGACTTGATTTGGAGATGTTGCTGCAATCGGTGGATGCAATGTCAGTAGATCTGAATGCTCTTCTTAAAATCGAATGCATACACAAGATACATTTCAGGTTTGCTTTGAGCTAAAGTGCTAAATATAAATGAATCTGAAGTTCTTCAACAAATAATTGAACATATTTACGGAGTTCGTAATATTGAACGAAAAACAGTGTAAATAGCAAGACTGTGATTCTCTTCTTTCGATAAACTTCCATGATAGGTCATATCTCATTTTTGCTATTAACGCTTGCGACCAACTATCTCCATGTCGAAGACCTCACATGCGAAGAAAACCATTTCTAAATGTGTATAAGTGTTACTAACATGAGCATTTCCTTATTTAGCGGATATAACACAAAGCAATTAGTTTTTTCACACATTCGCGAGCATGTTAACATTCCTTCTGCCTTGAGGGTTCATCCATCGACTAATCCACAATGCTTGACGCTAGCGTTGCTGCATTGTAAATATTCTATTTACGGTGTGATGATAATCATTGTAGAGATCTGCACCTGCAACTAATTACATAATTAGCAGTAGATAAAGAAAAGGAAAAGGCATAGGAAGGACGCAAAAACTGAATTACGCTTGAAGCAAAAGTATGTATTCAATTTACTCCTTCAGCTGATCATAAATACAAGGCGAGATACAACGATTCGCGGCATCAACAACATTCACCCATATCAAAATGACCGACCAATAAATAACTCAATCTAACATAAATTTTCCCAAAGATCAGGCACGTTGTCTTGTCAGTTTGCTGTATCTAGTTTTCCGAGCGTAAATGTTACATATCCTTCATGTAAATTTCGCACATATGTTTCCGCTACATATTACACCTCTCATTAAATAGACTTTTCAATGTTATAAAACCATCACATTTTTCCGATCGTATTTAGCGCGGCAAACATCCTTAGATCTTTTCAATGTCATAAAACCATCACATTTTTCCTTTCGTATTTAGCGCGGCAAACATCCTTAGATCTTTTTACCGTCATAAAACCTATCCTAATCCTTTAACACATGTGCGAAATAATTAACTAATAGATAGGATATTGAGGCGACTGCATAGGTATATAAGAAGTTAGTTCTCAAGTCTACATTAGTCTTAAGAAAGATTCCAAACGGAACATGTAAATAATTAATCGTGGAAAAAAAAAAAATAAAGTTGAAGATAAACTTGTGTTGTGTTTTTTTGTGTCCGAGGAAATCATTAATGGCGCAGTCGGTAGGATACGCGGAGTAAAAAGATTACTCGATTTTTTTTAAAAAATCAGTCGCGTATAGTATCACGTCTGTCTAAAGATATTCCCCAAGAGGAGGAAAATTCACGATTAACGCAGACGCGAAAATAAAAGTGATCTCGAAAAAAAAAAAAACCAAAAATCGTTCACGATAGTGCTAACAGACAAGGAACCCGTGCTCTTCGAAAAAAAAGAAAAATTCTTGAAAGTGAATAAAAAGTTTTAAGGAAAACTCGACCTGCTGAAAAAAAAAAAAAAAACCCAAAAATCGTTCACGATAGTGTTAACAGACAAGGAACCCGTGCTCTTCGAAAAAAAAAGAAAAATTCTTGAAAGCGAATAAAAAGTTTTAAGGAAAACTCGACCTGCTGAAAAAAAAAAAAAAATAAACAACTAGCAGATTACAAGGAATCACGCTGAAAGGAGTCTTATAGTCGGTCCACAGGAGCTCCAGCACAAAACCAAGTAAATTTTACACTGTGAATTTTACATATTCAAAAATAAAATTTTTATATTCTTAAAATCCGATGTATATATATATTGTATAGACCATTATCTAAAAATCTTGTATTTTTTTTTTATACCAAAAACTGCCCCAAAATCTCAGTTTATAATCATTTTTGTAAGAGTGGTTTGGAATCTGGTGTAAAGAAAAAAAATGACGAACAACGAAGCCCCTGCAATACAAATCAACCCCCTTAAATATCTAAACAGTCTCCCCGAATATGATGGTAAACACGAGAACTTACAAACATTCATAAATTTAGTAGACAGAGTGAAACCCATTCTAGAAGCTTACAATGAAGTTTCTCAACTTCTTTTCAGTGACATCATTAAAAGTAAGCTTAAAGGGAGAGCAAAGGAAACAATCGACATTAACTGTCACGCTGTCCTTTGGTCGGAAATTAAACAAATCCTCCAAAATAACTTTGGAGATCGTCTGAGTATGGACGAACTCTTCGACAACCTTAGAGGCGCAATCTTTAAAACTAATACACTCGAATTTTATAATGATATTAGAAGCAAACTTAGGCGACTTAATAATAAAACCCGTATAGTCTTAGGAACAAGCACTGCAACCAACGAGTGTGCTAGAAATAATATGAAAACAGCACTCAACGTCTTCAAAAACAAATTACCCGAACCCATGAAGACAATATTATTTTGCAGAAATCCCGAAACCCTTGAATCTGCCATGGACATTCTCTTTACGGCTGGGTACGCATACTATGGTTCAAATGGACAAATTTACAAAAACCAGACTACAGACGGAAACAATGACAAAAACCAAATCAATAACAATAATAATAATAAACCAAATATTCCAAATAACAGTTCCCGTAATAATAATAACAATAACAGGCCTAATAATAATAATCAAAATGATAATAGACAAAACAGGAATAATAATAATAACAACAACAACAACTATCATAGGTTTAATAATAATGCTAGTAACTACAATAATAACAACAACGCTAACAATAATAACAATTATCACAATAGATTCAACAACAATAACAACCGATTTAATAATAATAATCAACAAAGCGAACAACAAAGACGACCTCATGAACACAACTACAGAGTTCATCAAAGCGAAACCCAATATCCATATAATCCTAACGCATCAGGAAATCCTCGGTATTTCGAACGGCAACCATCGCCAGAACCCATGGACATAAATATTACTGAAATGGCACAAAATTTTCTTCCACAAGCCTCGGACGAAAATTACCTTATATAGTTGTGAAGACAAAGACAAAACCCTTAAAATTTATCATAGATACCGGAGCTACACACTCTATTATAAACCCCGGTCTCTGTCATCCTAAGTGGAAAATAAATACACCAGATACAAACTTAAAAACCCTCCAACATGTTATTAATATTCACGAAAAAGTCAAAATTCCGCTCTTTGAAGAATTGGGAGACAAGGCTCAAGAAATTGAACTATTCGTCTGTCAATTCCACGAATTTTATGACGGAATCTTAGGCAATAATGTACTAAAACAACTCGATGTAATTATAGATTATAAGAATCAAATATTACGCGCCGGAGAAAAAACTATCCCCATCTTCTTCGAAATCAAAGAAGATGAGCAATATTGTCTCTTTAATAGGGCCGGACTCTACGAAGTATCCGTGCCTGTAGACCAACAACACGGTCTAATACACCTCCCTGGAAAGACTTCCAAAGATGGAAAAGTCCAACTTGAGGAAGGTATTTACGACGCAGTAAATTCTAAAGTATTAGGTTTAGTAAAGATACTAAACGAACATCCCACAAAAGTTAAATTTACCCCACAAGAAACCACACCTGTAACCTTCGAAAACTTTAATGTAATTGATAACGAGGTTAAGGGATCTTTCTCCATTTCTGAACAGATTAGAATTGATCATCTGAATAATGAAGAAAAAGGTAAATTACTGCCATTAGTAAAGAAATTTTCAGACATCTTTTATAACGAAGAGTCTGATTTATCCTTCACTAATTTAACTAAACATGAAATTCGCACCTCAAATAATATCCCAATATACGCAAAAACATACAGGTATCCGTATATTCACAAGGAGGAAGTACGGAAGCAAATCAAAGAAATGTTAGAGAAACGTATCATACGACCTAGCAAATCACCCTATTCAGCACCAGTTTGGATCGTTCCAAAAAAAATGGATGCAAGTGGGAAACCTAAATGGAGACTTGTAATAGATTATCGAAAACTCAACGAAGTTACGATCGATGACAAGTACCCCATTCCCAATATCGAAGAAATCTTGGAAAAACTGGGAAGAAGCCAGTATTTTACCACGCTAGATTTGGCAAAAGGTTTCTATCAAATAGAAATCGAAGAAAAGGATATACATAAAACCGCCTTTAGTGTCGAGGGTGGGCACTATGAATTTCTACGAATGCCTTTCGGGTTGAAGACAGCCCCTGCCACATTCCAACGTCTTATGAATTGCATACTTGCAGATTACATAAACAATATATGTCTCGTATATTTAGACGACGTAATAATATTCTCTACTTCTTTGCAAGAACATGTTGATTCACTCAACAAAATATTTACTAGATTTAGAGAAACTAATTTAAAGGTACAATTAGATAAATCTGAATTTTTCAAACACGAAACCAACTTCCTAGGCCATGTAGTCACCAGAGAAGGAATTAAACCCAACCCGCAAAAAGTTGAATGCGTTCAAAATTTTCCTATACCTAAAACCCCGAAACAGATCAAACAATTCCTTGGTCTGGCTGGGTATTATCGTAAATTCATAAAAGATTATTCCCGTATTATAAAACCCATGACAAAATGCCTCAAAAAGGATGCTAAGTTAGACATACAAAATCCAGAATATATCCATGCTTTCGAAACGATCAAGAATCTTTTAACAAACGAACCCATTTTAGTATATCCAGACTTCAATAAAATCTTCACACTTACAACTGATGCTAGTAACTATGCTCTTGGTGCCGTCCTATCTCAAGAAGGACGACCAATTAGTTACGCTAGCTGCACACTAAATGACCACGAAATTAACTATAGCACCATTGAGAAAGAACTTCTCGCTATTCTTTGGGCCACAAAATACTACCGCCCATATCTTTTTGGACGTAAGTTTATAATTGAAACTGACCATCGACCTCTCACTTGGCTCTTTTCTATAAAAGAGCCCAACTCTAAACTCGTAAGATGGAGACTTAAACTTTCAGAGTTTGATTACACCATCAAATACAAGGAAGGAGCAAAGAACGTAAATGCCGACACTCTGTCCAGGATACCTAAACCAGAAATAAACTTAGTCGAAAATCAAACTATAATCCCAACGAGCTCTTCTTGTATCAACGTTTTCAAAAACCAAATAATCATAAATAAATCAGACTCAGGCTCCCTTAGAATTAAAAAGAAAAAAATCTTCAACAAAAACAGGACTACTATCAACGCCAAACAGCTGGATGAGCAAGACGCTATCACATTGCTAAAGAACCATTTTAATCCCAATGGATTAAACGCTATTCTAATTGAAAACGAAGATTTCTTCCAAAACATATATTCCACATTTAGCAACAATTTTATTACCGATGGAAAATTCAAAATCATTAGATGTAACGTCCTCTTAGAAGACGTAACAGACGAAGAAAACCTAGCCAAAATTATAGAAGAAGAACACCTTAGAAATAATCATAGAGGAATCGAAGAAGTGACTAAAGAACTCAAACTAAAATACTACTGTCCGAAACTGAAGGATAGAGTCACAAATTTCATAAATAACTGTGAAATATGCAATTGCGAAAAGTACGTCCGAAATCCACCTAAGCCCCTATTCAAACTAACAGAAACTCCACAAAAACCTGGAGAAGTAATTCATGTAGATGTGTTTTACACATTAGAAAAATTTCTATTCTTAACAATAATTGATAAATTCTCCAAGCATGCATGTGCTATTAAAATTATTGGAAGAACTTGGACCGAATTTAAGAGAGCTCTTGCCTATTATTTCAGTCAGTTTGGTACAATAAAAGAAATAATAGTTGACAATGAGTTAGGGTTTAAAGCAATCCCTTTGAGAGAATTTCTATCAAATGAAAAGGTTGAAGTTCATTATACCTCTAGTAGCAACCATACTTCCAATGCTGATATAGAAAGACTCCACAATACCATCAACGAACACATTCGCCTTCTCAAACACGACCCTATTAATAACCAGAGTACAGTAGAAGAAAAAATTCTGAAAATAATTACCTTTTACAACAACACCATACACTCCTCTACAAACAGGAAACCCATTGACTTCATCAACGGTAATATCCACCAAGATGAATATCCCGCAATCCACGAGATAATCCACCAAAGAAAACAAAAAATAATTGATAAGCTCAATCGAAACCGAGAAAATGTGGAAATAGATACCGGTCCAAATTTTATTAAGGAAACCAGAGGAGGTAAAAATCACACTAAATTTAGGAAAATTAACTCTGAAAAAATAGACGAAGACCACATTGTAGACACAAATAACCAAAACAAATACTTTCGCACTCACATAAAGACAAAAAAGAAATACCAAAATATAGAACACCCAACCATAAAAGCAAAACCTAATAAGAAACATAATAAAAACCGACCCTCGACTTCTAAATCTACCACCAATAACTAAAACCCTTATGCATGTCATTCTCCCAGGAAAATGTTGTTACTACCTATAGTATCCTTCTGGAATGTACCACAAACCCATCGAATATCACAATAACGTGCTACACATTATTCAAACCAATTCCAACCACTCAGAATAGGTCCTTGTTATTGAATTACGATCTCTACGATCTCATTTTTAAGTAAACCCTAATGAAAAAAAAAGAAAAAAAAAAAAAATATATATATAATAATTTAGAAGAAGTAAAAGATGTATGCATAAAAAAAAAAAAAAAAAAAAAAAAAAAAAAAAAAAATATATACCATAGAGCCTAATAATATAAATTACACTACAAAAACGTTTGAAAAAAAAAAAAAAAAAAAAAAAAAAAAAAAAAAAAAAAAAATCATAAATCATATTACGGATTTTAATCTTTAAATTACAGTTACTTTTTCAAAGTATACAATGAAATAGTTTTTCAAAATTAATTTTTATATCAAAATCGTAGATTTGTATTTGAAGCAAATTGATAATACAAATACTATTGATAACTTTGTATTTAGAACAAAACTGACAATATTATAAGTCTGGAGTCAGATTTCATGATTGTAATTGCAATAATTTTTGTAACAGTCGCACACCTAAACCGTAATTAGCTATTTTCGTCGGAGCCTCAATCTAACGGTGGGGGTGTTACATATCCTTCATGTAAATTTCGCACATATGTTTCCGCTACATATTACACCTCTCATTAAATAGACTTTTCAATGTTATAAAACCATCACATTTTTCCGATCGTATTTAGCGCGGCAAACATCCTTAGATCTTTTCAATGTCATAAAACCATCACATTTTTCCTTTCGTATTTAGCGCGGCAAACATCCTTAGATCTTTTTACCGTCATAAAACCTATCCTAATCCTTTAACACATGTGCGAAATAATTAACTAATAGATAGGATATTGAGGCGACTGCATAGGTATATAAGAAGTTAGTTCTCAAGTCTACATTAGTCTTAAGAAAGATTCCAAACGGAACATGTAAATAATTAATCGTGGAAAAAAAAAAAATAAAGTTGAAGATAAACTTGTGTTGTGTTTTTTTGTGTCCGAGGAAATCATTAATCGTAAACTCGCACTTTTAGAACGTATAACTACTAACATTCCAGTACGCGGCATACGTTCTCATATGTGTAATTCCTGTTGTTGATATGTTGCGGCTTTGCTTGACCAGTGTTTTCAATTATCTGGCCAATTAGCCGTCGAGCCGACCGAAACTCTAATTAAAAGCAAATTTTTCCCATTTTCCCGTAATATTATATGTTCGAATGCACCGCGGCAAGGATGTTCACTATTTATAAAGAATTGTGGAAAGAGCTCAAGCTGGTTTCGAACACGCGTCCCTGCCGCTTCTCATCAGGTGCCAACTCACAGGCTGGGACGCGTCGATTGGCACTACCAGCTTAGGTGGATGTCGACTGGTTATTTACTAGTTATTAATATTGCTCTACAGCTTTGAACTTTTTCCTATATTCCAAATTGCCTTTGGTCTGGCTTTATCAATTTCAGAAGTTTTTGGTAGACCAATTTTCCCTTTTAACTTACAACTTATAAGTGAATTATACCCTTGCTAAGCTAACTCAGCGAAGACTCATGGGTGCGGAAGTTCTGATCAAATGTTTCGAATACCTCGATAGTGAATTTAATATTTATAAAGAATTGTGGAAAGAGCTCAAGCTGGTTTCGAACACGCGTCCCTGCCGCTTCTCATCAGGTGCCAACTCACTTCACTTATAAGTTGTAAGTGAAAAGGGAAAATTGATCTACCAAAAACTTCTGAAATAGAAGGATGTTCACGTTGCCTTTAATTTCCGCGATCAACCGAAGAATTGGCACTTGCGTATTTTCTTGGGTGCCATTTACTCACCAAAAGAAGTAGTTCAATGTTTTACGGATTTCCTTGTAGTGATTAGATAATGAAAACTGCAGATAAGTTCTATTACATGACAATCCAATTCAAAATTTCATTCTCATTTTTCCGGATTGAATGCCTTCCCACTTGTTGCAAACAATGATGCAACAGAACAATAACGAAGCACAGAATTCAGTCAACGGCAAGAAATATACCCGCGAACTTCTTGCACATGTTATTATATGTTGCGCAAAACTCGCAAGTTATAAAAGAGACAACTTTGATTTATTTGCCAATTTTGTGTGCAATTTCAATTATTCACCTATTCGATTCAAATGTTATGACTTTTTATTTGCATTTTCGAGACCGACGATGGCAGAGCCAATGTATCTTTTGCAAATAAGCTCTCATGCATTTTGCTGGACAGCTAGCATACACTAGCATTCAATTGCAGAGATTTGTAGGATCTGTGTAGAGTTTAATGCAAAATTCTTCATTGCTATAAATAAAAGACGGTTGGTTTCTCAGGCTGTTTTATTCAAAATTGAATTGCATGTCAGTTTGATGAAGGCTTTTTTGAAAGAACGATGAAGTAATTAAAATGACATCCAGAAGAAATATGAAGTTCAACTTACATGACCCCCATATTTATTTCTCGGGACAGACGTCCCCAGTTTCTGTTAGTGAAACTAACTTGTCAAGACCTGCCTCTAATAAGGACATGGTGAATTTTATTACATTATAAGAATTCTCAATTATATCATAATTATTATATTCTTGGGCCCACAATTGACAAAAACGTGAAAATAACTCCTCACCCAAACAACGTGGGGTTCGATTTAATCCATAAAATATTGTATCCGTTCTGTGCATATATTAAATAGAAAGTGTTCCACCATAGTTTTTTTGTCCTATGTATTTATACTCGGGCGTTTCAAATATGATCGAGACAAACGCTGTAGATAGTGCGCATGTATGTTTTGAAGACTGTGGCTTGAGTATGTGATAGCTGGGTCCCTTACAAACAGTGTTCCATAGTTTTAGTCGGGATCGCATGTTTCACGCGCGAGTTACGCTGTAACCAATACCCAAAAGAAATGCAACGCCACGGATTCTATCGTGAACGCATCAATAAATTCAAACAAAGAACTTTTGAACAAAACGCTGTATTCCTTTTAACTTAGAGTTATATCAAAACACGATAATAAAATCCTAAAACATTTCACACCTTTAAAACTACAACCTTTTATTGTCTTTCGTTTTTCACTCTCTACACTCGATATCATTTACATGTAATTTTGCATCTCATACACGTCCTTTTTCCGTTTTCTAATTCTTATTGTTTTATGAGGTTGACGGTATCTGATTTTATGAGGATGATACAAATTGCATTGTACATACAGTGGCTCAATAAAGAAGTCGGACACACACCCATTCACACTTGAAAAGGGAATAAACGACAGAAGAATGTATTTTTGAAAAAAAACAAAATTTATTTTTTTAGCTCTATATTATTAACTAACGAAAAATAAAAACATTGAAAACATAACTCAATTTTGTGATTATTAAAAAAATAAAAAATTGAAATGCAGCCAAAATTCACGTCAAAAAAGAACTCGAACTGCACTCTCCTTCTTTTTGAGTTTAAAAGGGGGATTCCCCAGATTTTGTGTAGTTGACAGCTCTTAGCATCTGAGTGAAGCAAATTGAAACCGTAAACTTCATACGTGGGTAAAATTGTGTGAATTCTAAACCTTCACGGGGGTGAAATTGTGTAAAATGAGAAGGCAACGCGGTCAAACTTCTTTAGAAGTAAGGGAACTCATTTTTAAACATTATAAAGAAGGATTACCGGTCCGTACTATAGGGGAAATCGTAAATAGATCACACTCCACTGTTCACGATATAATTAAACGATTTGAATTATGCAGATCAGTGGAAAATAAACAAAAAAGTGGTAGACATAGAGTGTTTCCGAAGTCAGATGAGCGATGGATTGTACAACAAATTCATAAAAATTCGAAATTAAGTGCTCCAAAATTAGCACAACAAAAATCGAATTATCTTAATAAAAGTGTATATCCTGAAACGATAAGGTTAGTTTTGAGACGAAGAAATTACATTTTAAGAGTAGCCCGTAAAAAACCATTCGTTAGTAAGTGCAATAGGAAAAAGAGACTCAAGTTTGCCAAAACAAATAAAAATAAAGACCTATATTTTTGGGAAACTGTGATATTCGCAGACGAAAGTAAATTTAATGTATTTCGCTCAGATGGTCAATGCTATGTTTGGGGAAAAGCTAATCAAGAGCTCAAAGAGTGCAATCTGCGATCCACTGTGAAACATGGAGGTGGCTCGATAATAGTGTGGGGCTGCATGTCCGCTGCTGGTCCAGATACACTTTCTGTAATCGATGGAATTATGGACCAAACAAAGTATTTGACCATTCTGAAAGAAAATTTAATGGAAAGTGCTGAAAAATTCGGAATAAAAGATAACTTCCAATATTACCAGGATAACGACCCAAGCACAAAGCACTGAATGTGCGTTTATGGCTGCTGTACAATTGTCCACATGTACTGGAAACACCTCCACAATCTCCTGACATTAATGTTATCGAGCATTTGTGGGCTTATTTAGAACACCAATTAAAAAGCTATTCAATTAAAAATAAAGAGGACTTGAAAGTAGCTCTTCAGGCAGAATGGGCCAAAATCGACCCTTCCTTTTGCAAAAAACTTGCCGAACCCATGCCTATAAGATTGGAAACCATAGTGAAAAATAAAGTGTTGCCAACTAAATATTAAAAATAATAATAAAATACAAAAATCTCACAAAGAATTGACTGTCCGAGTTCTTTTTTGACGTGAATTTTGGCTGCATTTCAACTTTTTATTTTTTTAATAATCACAAAATTGAGTTATGCTTTCAATGTTTTTATTTTTTGCTAGTTAATAATATAGAGCTAAAAAAATAAATTTTGTTTTTTTTCAAAAATACATTCTTCTGTCGTTTATTCCCTTTTCAAGTGTGAATGGGTGTGTGTCCGACTTCTTTATTGAGCCACTGTATGGTTTTAAGACATAAGGATAGGATAAGTAGTATATAAGTAGTTAAGAACTTCTTTTAAAAGTAGTAGAGAGGTGAACGTCCAAATAAAAAGAACTAAGTCCGATTTGAAGACGTGTTTTTTTCTGAAACTAGAATTTTAGTAATAAGTTTCATTTTTTGGTTCAAATTTGATTTCAGTGAAAACTTAGTGAGGAAGAACTAAGTTTTTTTTCCGACATTAAATTAAATAACTCATGTGCTACGATCATGAGTGAACCTCAAGTGCCGACCGCCGTTGCGCAACGTACTGTCATTCATTTTTTAAGTGTGGGAAGGCGTTAAAAACACGGAAATTTTTCTGTTTTTCAGTTTTCAGACTAGGGCTCCTGTATTTAAATGGGCCAAAGCATTCAAGAATGGCCACGAAACCGTCGAGAATGAGCCACCCTATCGTGGGGCTAAAAAACACAAAACCACGAACCAGCATTACACCAGGCAACATTCGCAGCGTAGAACAACTCATTTTGGAGGACCGTAGGATTAATGTTCGAGTCATTTCGGCTGAACTCGGCATGAGTATTGGCAGTGTAGAGTCTATCATCCACGAATACCTTGAATATCGAAAAAATAACGGCACGATGGGTTCCTAAACTGTTGAACTACGAGCACAAATTCACGGCGTTGGAAATTTTTCGCCGCTTGCTGACGCGATACGAGGCGGAGGAGGACGGTTTTTCAATGTGAATCCTTGCTACAGACGAGACATGGGTACACTTTTTCACTGCCGAAAGCAAGGTGTCGTCTAAAAAGTGGAGGAAGAAGGAGAAAGGGGCTCCAGTCAAAGCGAAGACAACCAGGTCCGCAGGTAAGGTTATGTGTACTATGTTCTGCGACCGGCGGGGCGTGCTGTACGTCGATTTCCCGCGCACCCAACGTTCCATCAATGCTGCATACTACTAAAACACACGTGAAATCCGCATATCGCTCGAAACAGAGGAACATTCCAGCACAAAGTACGGTTCTTCTCCAGGATAACGTGCACCCTCTTACCGCTCGTCTCACGCTCGATACAATATCGGATTTGGGGTGGGCGGTACTGGAACACCCCTCCCCCACACATTCCGAATTTATCACCCTGCTACTACCACATGTTTGGACCACTGAAAGAAGCCCTCGGAGGTCAAACATTCAACACCGACGACGAGGTAGAGGAGTTCGTGCGCATAAACTGTCCGAGTTGCCCAAGAAATTCTTCGATACCGGCATCAAAAAGGTTCCGGAAAGGTGGACAAAATGCGTAACTAGTGATGGACAGTACCTAGAAAAACTATAAATTTTTGTAATTTTTTTTGATAATAAATAAAGGTGTCACAGCATTTGTCTCGATCATATTTGAACCACATTCGTAAACTAATGACGAAACTCAAAAAAGATGCTATGAATCAACATCAACTATAATAAAAAACACAAAACTTTCAGAATTCTTGGAAGAAATCAACATAATGTTCTTGTGAAGCTGCGTGATTGAGGGTACTACTGGAAGTAAAATAAATGCAGGTTATGACAATAAAACAAATACTTCACTGCAAGAAATATTTTTACATTCAAACAATAGTACGCTCTTAGACATATAATGAACAAAAATTATCTCAATTGAAGCACAGTCTCCTCAGATTTCTCACAAATCTATCCACCACTTTATTGTTGAAATCTGACAAGTTCCCCATGATAATTTTTCAATGAACAGTCGAGTTTCCACCATGGTACTTCGGAGCCAAGTTTTGGTACGTCTTAGGCTGCTGAAGGAGCGTTCTACGGTACAAGTGGTGCACGTTAAAGCTATCAAGATTTGTAAAGCTCTACCGAATTCCGAGGAAAATGGCTTCGTGTCCTCTAGCACTTCAACAACGGTCAAATCAGTGGCATTCGGTTGGTTTTCCTACAATTTCTGCCCCAATTCAATTTCATGTTTTAAAGTTGGAAAATTATAAAATTCGCCGAAATTTTCGCAAGCTACAGTTAAATATTTAAGGGACATGGTTTGCATTTTGGCAGGGTACAACTTTGACAATGCAAAAGCTGGATTCTGGTCTTCAGCAAAACGTTCTTGTAGGGATCTAATAATGGAATCTAAGTACGGGATTACCAAAGACCTCCTCCAAAACTCTGATGGATTGTCTGTTGGATGGTTGCTCCGATAATGCTTTCGTCCAACAAGGTGTGGAACTGCCGAAATATTTTCATCCAATCCGAATTTTTCTACTATAGCAGTAGCGTCTTTCAAAATTTCATTTGAGACTTGACCTAGATCAGCACGGTGCGTTTTGAAAAGTTGTGAAAGGCGCTTAATGTACTGCGAAGCCTTGACCATGTTCAAAGCTACTACCTGAAGTCCATTCACCACCGTTCCCATGAAAGCTGAGTATTTATCAACAAAAGGCACATAATATAAGGAACCCATAATATTAGTAAGCAGCAAAATATACTTCAAAAGCGTGTTTCGGAGTCGCACTATTGGCATCGACTGATAAGGTTTCTAATGCCTCCATCATTGCACAGATTGAGAGTGTTCTTTAAACACTCTGAGGTTCTTATGTCTCCCGCTCCACCGTGTTTACCAGACCCGCGAAATTTGGTATTAATTTTCTTCTCAAAATGGATGCCAGGAAAAATTCAATAATATCTTTGGTAGATATCCATGGCGTTACGGATTTCAGGCATAGCACTGAGATTATTAATTACTAAATTCAGTTTGTGTGACGAACAATGAAAGAAAAAAGCTTTGGTGCATTTTTTTTGCAGGATCACTTGTACACCACCGTCTCTCCCAGCCATTGAATTCCAATCTAATACATTTTGCTAGGTTAACCCCTTCCCTTGCTATAAAATCATCAATTTCCTGCGCAAAACATTACACGTCAAGACCGTTTAGCGCCACAAACCCAACAAAGACTTCTTCAACTGCATTGGTTTCTTCACAAAAATATCGCAGACCATAGATAATTGCTCTTTCCCAGATATATCAACGGTCTCGTCTGCCAATACTCTGTAATCGTCTGCTCGTTTCACTTTGGCAATAAGATCCGTCTTCAGCACGTCGCCACAATTCTCAATTATTTGATTTTGAATGTCAGCGGAACAATGAATCGCATTTTTCCCAAACTCAATATGTGGCTTTAAAACCGCATTCCCTGGATCAATTCGAGACTTGAACAAACCCTCCAGTATTCCTTCGCCATGCTTTTAGCCTCGCAGCGCTAAGTCGCGAGGCCCACAAAATCTAATACATGAAATAATGGATGTTATAATTTTTCTGTTTTCTGATATCAGATTCTGCAAGTAATTATTGAGTTGCACATCTACAGCCAATCCTCGAATGAATGCACTGATACTCTCGATCGCTGACTTCTGAATGTGAGTTTTAGCATGCTTTTTGCACTGCGCGTGACTGTCCTTGAATTTGCAAAACGGCTTAACAATCAATGACCCCAGGACACATGGCATTTGGCGGAAACAAGGCATAATATTTACAAAAGCTTCCTTTCTGGTGGCGGGAATAAGTAACCCATGGCGAGCACATCTCCAACCACTGGAAACTGAAAGACTGTTGTTCCATATCAACAACGTCTTCTGCAAAGTTATAACTTTTAGAAGGCATCCAGTGATTTTCGAGTAATTTTTTCTTTGTTTCAGCGGGTAAAAGCGAGGCATGATCAATAAAATGACCGATATAATTTTGATTGCGTTCAATTACCATAGAAACACAGCAGTGCTCCGACTCGGGTTATATTCCCGTAACAAAGCCATAATTTTCCGAGACGATTTCTTAGCTTTTCCTTTGTGTGCCCTCATGTTGCACGTCGGTGTCACTTCCCCGTTCTTTAATCCTTTTTTTAGATTTACTGGAAAATGGAAGACAGAGAATCGTGCGAAAAATCTCCAAAATAAGTGGGAAGTGATCTTGGGCCTATTTACAAAATTCTCATCGCAAAACATTCTTATGTCGATTGTGAAGAGAAATCGAAAAAAACTGAATCGTTTGTCTTTTGCGGCGATTGCGTGACGATACCCAAGAAAGTATCAGAGAGAGAGAGAGAGGACATAATCAAATCGTTGACTGGGTGGAAATTTTTATGCTTTATTTTTTAGGTTATGTTTATGCTTTTCCTCGAGTTTTCGACAAAAAATCCTAAAAGTGGTTCCTCCAGTGTTTACACGTGTCAACACTCGACTTTGTGTCTGAGTTATTTTTAAATACGCTCGTGTCTAAAAATTGTTGTTCCAAACCCTTCCTAATCAAAATACTAATAAGTCTGTAGATCTCCTCCGGCAAATCCCTTGGATTGTCTTTCGTTACCTGATATGGTGTTCAAGCAATGAAAGTCCCAAGGGCGTGATAAATCCCTTCTGAGGTTATTTTAATTCTTCTCAATTTGTATTTAGACTGTGTATGGACATCCTGGTAGGTTTTAACGAACATGTCAAAAATATACGCAGTTATACCTGATATGTTTTACCATTAAAGTATACCAGCAACTCAATTGAAACGACCCATTAGGTTATACCTAACAGATTAGGACCAAGTTAAATCTAAAAAATTAGCTTATTTTAATAAGTTGGTTAATGAAGGATGACGTTTAAATGTTACTTACTTTAAGTGTTATTATTTATTTTAATTAATTTCAATAAAATTCAATTAAATTTTTAATTTAATTTAATAATTTAACTATTTAATTCTTAATTTTTATTTTATATTTTTTTTATTAAATTGTCTTATTTAATGTTTTTTTTATTTTGTTTTTAATTTGTTTTATAATTGTTTTAAATAATCTTTTCCTTATTTTATTTGTATAAATAATTATTCTATTCCGTATTTATTTCTTGATAGGTTTTACTTAATTATTTTTTGTAATTTTTTATCCGACATTCAACATAAACTTTCAAACAAGATGGGAATTGGATAAAAAAGAATGTCGTTGATAAGCCCTAGAAACTCTAGCAACATGAAAACTGTTTATATAAAAAACCGCTTTTATGGTCAATTACATGTCCTTCGTCACGATGGGGTATGCCCCTGATAAGCGTGTCATACCTGAATATCTGCATAAATCTGGGAATAACTCCTGCGTCGCACAATTTGTTATTTGAAAAAATTATACAAAAAATCGGTCTCCGCTCCTTTGTACAATTCAATCTCTTAGACAGTCCCTCTCAAGCACCCTGATCTTCTCTTTTATGGAAGCACTCTGCCTAAACCATACAGGACACGCATATGTTATGACTTATGAAGCCTGACGTTGTTATACATCAATTGCACGCGTGTCTTCAGGTGTTTCCAAAAAAAGAGTCCTAACAGACATGTGTACGACTGTTGCTTCTTTTAGCTGCATGTTTCGTATGCTGGATGTACTTATTGGATGTAGCGATCGTCTTGAGACGTCTTGATCGTCAAGAAACACCCGCAAGCAGCGTTTTTCTTTGGAATACGTTCTCCATTGTAATCTGTCTGGTAATATTTTCAATTCCACCTTGAAATCTCGGCCAGATTTAGCTAGTGATCCACAAAATAAAATTGTTTCACATTTCTGATCATCTATCGTTTTTTTTTTTTCAAGCCTTTGTTTAAGTTTGGGCATCTTGGGAGATATCCTTCAGCTATGTTTGAATCAACGATTTAATGTTCTCTGCGGCATAGCGTAACCATTAAAAAGGGCTCATAGTCTGAAGAGGCACCGCAATGACAGAGAAAAGATAATACCTGATGCAGTAAATAAAGCGAGCTTTACAAGAACGAAAGCTTAAAAATTAACTGACGTATGTGAGTGGAGGGATCACAATGGCTTATTTCTGGGCCTACATTTATAAGCCCATAAGCATAATTGTTCTGATTTGATAGAATTTCTATATCAGTGACTTCATTTCCTATCTTCAACATGTTTTGCAGACTAACACTAGAGCCACTGAAGATTTTTGAACGAACGCCGTTTGATTACGAGTTAGTTGGAAGTGTTTGAGCTTATTAATGGTTACTTTTTTGTCTGGCGTTCGGACCATTGAATTATCAGCAAACCCACCGATGGCTTGTTCAGAACTTTAATTGAAGTGGAATGATTTCAAAACACGACTCAATATGAGTAAGACACCTGACACCTATCAGACACCTAAGATACGTTACTGGAAATATTTACTCTCACTTTGGACAAAAAAATCTTTGTTGTATAATATACCGATAAGTATCTCTATCAAATCATTAGTGTCTGATCTGTATGATTCTGAAAATCTGTACATCACGCCAAACTGCCCTTCGTCTCTCCACACTTCCAGCATATGCTAACACATGTTCCTCCTGTTTCACACAGATTGGTTTGAAGAAAGTATGTTTGAAAAACCTTTTCGGAGTTAAATGGTAAACAAAACTTAGTTGTGGGATGGTTTTTTTTTTATTTAAAGTTCATTATCTTATTTAATCATTTATCAAGTCCTACTCAAAACCTAAATGAAATCATACCATTCAATAAGTATATAAACTAACCAACTCTATTACGGATTTGTTCCTTAACCAAGTATTAGCCGTCATACAAAGTGTCAACTACATCCTTATCTCATTTATATATTACCACAAGCAACTCCATAACATGCCATGACATACACACTTGATGCCTCGCCTTATTAAATTCTTATTTCCTTCATGTTAGGAAGCGTATCAGCATCCATTCACAACTTGTCGCTTTTGTTAGCCAAAAAAGGAAAAAAAAATGAAAAAAATGGTAGGTCTGTCAAAGGACGTAAAATTTGCTGACGAAATTGAGTCCTGTAACTCAGTATGACTTCTTGCTAGTGTGAAAGAGCAACCGACAGCGATGGCAACAACAAAACATGACTGAATATTCAACGACAGCTTGATGGAAGGACGTCTGTAGAAAACGACTAACTAATTCACAAATATTCGGTATTGTTAGATATTGCCTGTTTTGAGTTATTTCAGGATTCAGCGGATGCTATTCACTTGGAGCTCCATCAGTTAGACGATGTTGGGAAATTCTCCTTTCCAAGAAAGTATCGTTAAATGAAATTATCGATGTATTGTGAAAGGAAACACTACGAGTGAAGTCAACACTTTCCTTTTGAATTTGTATGTACTGTTTCCTTCCTTGGGTTAGTTCATAGATTTAAAAGCATAGATTTAGAGTGACGGATTTTGGCCATAACAATGGCAGTGCTACTGGTAATAGTAGTAGCAGAAGTAGGAAAAGTGGTCACAGAGCTAATAATCATATCAACGATAAGAGCTGCAGCTCCTTGTAGCACACAAATTTCGATATAATGCGGGCTTTGGACGAGCCCGCTTCCTGTGAAAAAAGTCTTGTCATTCCTTAGCGTCCTGCTATTCCGGCCGCCTAGGCGTACGATATGAAAAATGAAAGCGAATACGACAATTTCATGGTACGTCGAACGAGAATTTTAATCAATTCAAACGATACGACAGGGTCCTCTTTGCCCTGCCCCACCACCGCATCGCCTGAAACGCTGAAGACGAGCAAACTACAAATCATCTTTTTTCCTACAACCGCCTGCCACCTTCCTTACAGATACAATTTGTCTTTGGGAGTATCTTTTCAGTAACAATAGGCAAGATGACGCCAAACGAATGGTCGGACGTAAACAGCATTGAAGGTTTGAGGGCAGCAGCAATTTTAATCGGAGTCCATTTATCTACCGATATGCAGATTTATTTGCATAAATTACACCACATAAAGTGCCGGACAGTGGCACGATAGAGGTCAGGCAATGTGTCTTCCAGAAAGGATGTCGATCGCTTTGAATTTACATTGCACAAGTGCATCTAAATAAGTGGATTGGAAATGTGGATTCATAGTGTAAGATACTGCCGAGCATCGTTCAATAGGTTAAAACGCAGTTTCTGTTGCACTTGTGATATCAAATAAGGATAGCGCCAGTGGACATGTGTTCAAAGTAATAAAAGAACTTGTTGCAGCAGGACGAGAATTTAGTATGGTCGATATCAAATGAATTAAGACTTTTTCACAGCATTTGAAAATTGTATTTATTATTGATTTGCTGAAAACTTGCGATTGCCATTGAAACGTCTACGAATTAGTAGTCGTCAAAGGACAGAAAAGAACTTTTCAGACTTCCTCAATCCTTTCACCCATTAATGCTACCAGTCCGTTGACTGGCAACAGGATTGACTGGCACAACCAAGCACAGAAGCGAATTGACGCCAGAGTGAGTTGCAAGACATATTGATGGCAGAGATGGATGGACATTACAAACTTATATAAACATTCATCAATGCAAGCGAGTACTCAGATTAATAGACGGACAAATGGATGCAAATGAGCTCCTTGCATGCGTGAATTAGTGGCTATGCAGGTTACATACATCATTTCATCAATGGTATTAACTTTATTAATTAGCTTACGTTTTTCATTTCAACAAATTCAAGACATATTCGAGTTAAATTTATCATAAATTGTTTTTTGCAAAATTTAGATTATTAACTTATCTTTTGATTAACTTAATGGAACTTTTTTGAACTGTCAAAGTTTCACTTCAAAAACTAGCTAAAATAGTTAAAATTGCTGAGTACTGGTTTGAGTCCTCGACTGGTGGAAGATAAGTAAGGGGAAGGATTGGATTGTCGACTCCTGTACAGTAACGGTCTTCGTTTGAATCTCTTGCAGCGTTTGACATCGTCTACTCCTTTCCCAACTGTACGACCGCACACAAGTTTCATTCGATGAGTCTGATAATGGATGATAGCGAATATTGTTCCTTGAACTCCATGTTCCGTTTTTGCTACTTGGTGTTGCTACGGAGAGAATGACAGTTCGAAAAAAGGGCGCGAACGGAAAAGCACACGATCAGAAATGGGCGAGATCAAAAAGAGTCGCGACTCAACAATCATACTATTGCTAGCTTCTTCAGATTATTATTATTATTTGTAGTGGAGTCCACTTGCTGGAAAATAGCATAGGCCAACATCGGCCCTTAGCCCATATGTAGTACTATTGTTAACAGATGGTCCATCATGTCGTACTACAGAAACCGAGGAGTTCACCCAGCTCTGTGGTCGCCAAGTGCTCCAATTCTGTTACGCCAGTACAACTCAGTCAAATAAAGCGTTTGTTGGCCAGACTCGGGCAATCTGCGAGGAAGTGTTCTGTTCTTCGGATGAAAAACGGGCTCCAAAACTGACACAAAAATTTTAGCTTTTCGTTTCATCAGTTTAAGATTTGTTCAGCAAATGTGTGGCGCCACCGTCTTCCCGCCGCACCATGCAGAAAAGTCGACGCATATAGCTCCTATTCCCACGGGAGGTCTTTTCGGTGATGCCAGCTAATCGATGGCAAAATCGCGAAGCATAGCCTGCCACTCCACGACTTGGGCAATTGAGACGATTTTTGACAGTGACTCTAAAAACGAATCGATTGACAGGAGACTGCATGGTCATTTTCCGTGTGTTTTTCTACATCCGAATTAATCGGCAATAAACGATAAAGCAAATCAAGTGCGTCTTATTGATACTAGCAATGATATTGCGTCTTATTGATACTTGCACAAATGTAATGGCCATATTCAAGTCGCAGACTATATTTGGTGTCAAAACTTTACCGGTTTCAAATTAAATAATCAATTTTATCTCTAATTTATTTAAACTTAATCCAATAAACAATCACCATTTTTATCAATGACGTGTTTCTAACGTTCTGGTAGTCGTTGTATCCCTCTCCTGCAGAAATTTTATCCTCGAACAAGTTTGCTGTTCCTGTACGAACATCCATTTCAGTGTAGTGCTCCCTCCCGGTAGGTAGTTGATCAAGGACCAAAACAAGTGTTAATCCGTTGGGACGAGATCGGGAGACTATAGTGGATGGATTAAAACTGCCCAGCTAAACTCCATTCATTTGCGCTGGACAACTGCATCTGTATGCGGTCTCGCATTGTCGTGATGGAAGATATTTGACGAATGCAGAACCAATGCTTGTCAAAGCCGCTTCACATGTTGACAAAACAAGCATACATTTCACGTTTTATTTAGTTTCAGAAATCCAAACAAATGACTACTAGGGAATCCCACTAAAGAGACAACAAAACCTTCCATGGATGTAAGCCTGATTTTAAAATGGATACTGGTGATTCACATATTTTGTAAACTGTCTGTCACTATTTAATGCAATTGCTCTAAAGGAATTTTTCATCACTAATAACCATCCGTAGAAGATATCCTTTATTCGTTTAAAGAGCAAGATAAGACACAGATGGCTATTCTGTCTTCTTTGTTTCTTTACAAAAGCTTGTAGAGCACCCAAGCGTCCTTACCACATATCGTTGCGTACAATTCTTCACTCTTAAGTGGCTCCATAGTATTGCAACATCTATGATAATTTCATAGATGAAATTTCATACAGGAAATACAGAAGCGCTAAAACTACTATTGACATGCTCGTTCCGTAAGCTCATTTTTTGCACGAATTGCGATATTTTGACAATCCTCCGCCGCGCGTTATCTAGGACCATTAGGATTCGCTCATATGCAATTTATAAGCTTCCATTTTCATCCTACTGCTTTTTCTTGAAAACTGAAAATCTTCGATTAACGCCGATAAAAACCAGAGATGTTTATTTTTAGAGTTGCGATTAAAAAAAATTTAGATATGTAAAATTATACCTGTTGCTGAAACGGGAACATGATTTCATGATTTACACTTTCAAAAAAGATCCTTATAAAAATCCAAGGAAAACTTAGCCCACTACATCCTAACACTGGACAAAGTAATATATGTACATTGTTTTCTCATTTCACGAGCAACTTAAAATCAAAGCAAGACCAAGTACAGATCACGATAAGTTCAACTTCACATCCAACCGTAACTCAACTTGAAATCTCAGGATAAAATTGAAATCAATGTCCAGGATAAAGGGTAGCTTAGTAAAAGATAATTCTCATTCAATGTCAATTCCAAAAATCATGCTACGGCAATTTAAAGCTCGATTCTAAGTCAAAATTTACGTCAGGGTCCAGGATCTCAAGTTTAGGGCAAAGAAAATGTATCATAATGTAAAGTTTAAGTCGAAACTCACCGTCAGACATGGTCAACGTCAAAATTCTGGTGGTTTGCATTTCTAGGTATTGTCAATTCATAGCCCAGCAGGTTCAAGACAAGATCAACCAAAAGCCAAAGGAGCTTGTCAAGCTGGGTTGACAAGGGTTGGCTGGGTTGGCAACTGGACAAATCGAATACAGCGGTCATGGAAAAGCGACCTCAATCAGAAAATCGGTCAGATGTCATTTTCCATCAGAAAAATGCCGGCCCGCAATCACCTTTGGTCGTTCCGCAAAAATTGATAGATATTGGTTAGGAATTAGTGTTTTAACCACCATTTAGTTCTGATTTCGCACCATCGAAATACTACTTATTTCGATCCCTGAATAATTCCTTTCAAAGTAAAACTGTTACTGAAGATGTGGCTGTAAAATCTCACTTAACTCAGTTATTGGCCGAAAAGGATCAAACTTTCTGCGAGCGCAGCATTTTCAAGTTGTCAGAGCGATAGTAAAACGTTATCGAACAAAATGGGTTTCAAAATGGAAATTCATTCCATGTAAAAAAATTTGTTTTCTTTCATCGAACGAATTGGGAATTACTTAATTGCCAACCCAAGATTATTGATGGAGAATATTACGGTAATGATAAACCTTGTAAGCCTCCGAATTCAAATCAAGGAGCAGCAGCTTATCATTATTACCAGACTACTATTTGAAAGCGAGCAATTCGAATCAAAAATATCCAAATGTCAGGCTTAAACTTTTTGTTCGTTGAAGGATTTGGAAACAGTGCCTCAATTAGTTCCAACACATTTCTTTTGTGATCCATTTAATTTCAAGGATAGTCCCTGGTTTTGCCTATTGCTTTTCTCTATCAAACTCGTGTCAAAGTCTGACTACTAAAACCCGCTTTGACTCCCACTGTTTTATAAAAGCAAACTGATCAGGGAATCCTGCATTTTCTAGTTTACAAAAGATCCTTTGTTTCTACCTGGAAAATTTCTTTTGCGTGTGGATCATGGCGTAACAACTACAAAGTACTTAAACTCCGAAAGAAAGGAGGTTGAATAGAGGAATATCAAAAGTAGCAAGTGCAACAAGCTTTTGAAGATAAAAAGCTCACATTTTCAACGACGTTGTTTTAAGGTATGGGAGAATTATTTTTTCAGTACAATATAAAATGTGTGTCACTGAGAATGAACTTCAAGTTCAAGAGAAATTTATTCCGTTTTTCTCCACATCGCATTAGATCCGATGTTCAACGGTTTTTCCGCATGATTTTTCCGTTAATTGAAGGTTTCTTCAATGTGTTTGCAGGCAAGCATCGCGAGCTTTGCAGGATGGAGAGCTTGAAAATTAGACACCGTAAATAGGTGGAGAGATCGCTGTGGTTAGCTTTCATAGTTAAATATATGTGAGGATAGTTTTCCTGGTATAATAGTACGTGATGTTTATGTGCTATTTATTATTATGGAGATGATTATAGAATTTGAGAGGATGTTAATGTCGCCTGATGCAAAAATGCACCACCTCTTTATCCTATCCTATTTTCAATAATTTTTCCGTACAACCATCAGGTTTGCAGTTTGTTTAATGTGTTAGCACTTGGTTGTACCTTATAGCATGTCCAATACAAAAAGTAAATGGAGTAATCGAAGGTAAGTCACAAAAGTGATATAAATAACCCATGTAGCAAAAAAAGCCAGCATTGCAAGATAGGGAGCTTAAAAATCAAACAATGTAGTTGAGTTTAAGGATCCCTGCGGCTAGCTTCTTAGGATAAATGATCGCAAAAATAATTTTCTCGTAGTGATAGTATATGTGAGTCTTATTGTATGAATTCAAAATTTAATAGAAATTTAAAGCAGATCCCTCCACACTGTCATCTTTACCTCCGATCTTTTAAAAGTTTTTCGCACAAATATCAATGTATCCGGAAGAATGGCGGGAAATCTCGTTATATTGGGAGTTTATTCATAGTTTAAAGCGCCTGGTTTAAGCTATGGTTCGAAAAGTTAGGGATCTTCAATCCCAAGGCTGTGAATATACGCTACGCTCGTCAAGTATTGAATATCACCTTCTTACTGAAATGCGATGATGGTGATTGTTGCAATCTCCTACTTAACGCTGGAAGCTAATAACCTCTTTTCTATTTGGTTATCAATGAATGGCGGTTTCGAAAGATTATTGCAGGGTACGATTTTCAACACAGAAAGAGGTCACTTTTTGTCCTTTTTCCGTCATATGTAAGGCTAAATATCTTTCACTCGCTACCATTTTGCATTATGTTTCTTTGAGTCTACTATGCCCTCTGATTCTGTTTTTTTTTTTGTTTCTTTTCCAACAAGCCTTTATTTTCACTTCACCATGATTTCTTAAAGCTTAGGACATATCACGGATAGCTTGATCTTGTTCTTAGTTCACCTTACGTTACCCATGAGTACGAGGTTATCGTGAGGTTATCGTTATTTGTTTTCCAAGGTCTCCCGGGGCTTGCAGAGCGTTTTTTGACTACATGCTTATTTTGCCCCGAAAGTTCACAGTAGAGATATTACTTATATGGTATGCGCTCATATGAATTCACTGAATACGTGGTGTGATAATGGAGTAATAAGACTGATTTTATTGCCGCGCTTGTGGGGAGCCTGCGTCCTTTAAATTTCCTTCCCCGGCATCCTTCCCCTCTCCATTGATATATTGTCAATCTTTCTAGCTTGTTTATCCAGAGCTAGCTCTAGCTCATCTAGTCGTGTATTGGTGGTGCTCGTCACGAAAATGGAGAAACGAAATGTGTCACGATAAAATTTTGCCCCAGATTGGGCGAAACAGCGTCGGAAACGTACGCTAAAATTGTAAAAGTGTATGGTGATAGTACTCTCAGTCGTTCCCAGATGTTTAGATGGCATAAAGAGTTTAACGTGAAAAGGGTGGAAGACGAGGCCCGGAGTGGGAGACCAGTCGAGGTGTGGGCTGACGCGAATGTGCGTGCCTTAATCCGTAAAGATCGGCGTTTAACAGTTCAAATGTTCGCCTCGGAACTGGGTTTTGAAGCATGAAATAGTCAGACAAAATTTAACTGTGACTTTTTTTTGTTCCCTAGAACAAAATCGGTGGTCAAAGGAACACATTTTGAGTCAATTACGGACAACCAAAAGGCCGTGACGAGGGTACTCGCGGACATCCCAGTCGAAGCGTTCCAGAAATGTTACGAAGCATGGAAAACGCACTTTAATCGTTGTATAGCTATCTTAGGGTACTGCTTTGATGGGATGGCAGAGTTTTAGAATAATACCTACATAAATATACGGTTTTTATAGAATGAGTGTCATTACTTAATTGTCATATCTCGTATGAGTTCAAAATAAGGATATCTCTGAAGTGAAGGGAAAAGTTGAATTTTTACTCATAACTCAAACCAGCCGTCAGTCATTTTATATTGCTATCATTAAGTGAAACATAATTCACTTCATGAAACTAACATACACTTGTTTCTTGCAGTTTAACTTAATTTTTCAGTTAAAACACAAGAGCAGGATTCTTAATTTTTTTTAGAATCTGAATTCTTTGAAAATAATAAGGCATTTTGTTTAAATAATAACTGTGATTACTACAATCATTCTCATCACAAAGTAAACTTTCCAATGGAGAAGATTCTCTTTTGTGTAATGAATGCCCGAAGGATATATGCCAACTTGGCATAATTTCTTGTCGCTATCTTTCAGTTTCCGGACCATCTTCCATCACAGTTTGTTCACGGCTTATTCATGCATATTGTACAAATAGAATGAGAAGATATGAAAAAAAAATTAATTACTCGGCAACGTAAATAATCTGCATTAAGTCCTTCATAATTGTGCCAGCATTCAAATGATTTATTTCACCTCATTTAAATTCTACAGTAGAGAGATAATTACGATGCTGTGTTGACTCTTTACCTCTCCTTGTTTTTTTGCATCATTTAATTAAAGAGGAAATTTCGAACTTCAAGTGAACTTCACTACAGATGGTGAATGAAGAAAATAGAACCAATGTACATGACGACTGGCTTGGCAGTGCATGAATTATGGAATGCCATTCACTAGGGACACTGGAGCTATGAAAAGTGTCTTTATTAATAGGAAACTTGTATAATATTGTCTCCACAATGTTACGCAGAAATAGAGTATGTGTTGCTGCGATAGACCTAGTAGGATATTGGATGAGAATTGTGTTGCTGCAATAGACCTAGTAGGATATTGGATGAGAATTTGGGTATTACATTTGTATGTCCTTTTTATGCATTAAATGATTCTAAATGATTCTAACTTGAAATGCGTGGCCAATAATTTTGAGCACTCAGCAAAAAATTTCATATGATGAAACATGTCATTCCACCACCACTTAATGTCCATTAAAAGGATACGTTACCTAATATCTAACAATTTCGGAATAAGTGCTTTTATTAAAGACAGCACAAAACTATTCTTTCAGCGTTAATAATTGACTTGGGCCACTGAAAACGTTAAAGGCTCAATGAATATTAATCCTTTATGCGTAGAAAACATGCAATGTGATAACAAAAGGTTAAACAATTTTATCATCAAAGCTGATTAATTGGATGTCATAGCTCGCGTTCGAAATTTCACCTAAAACTTCTCGAGCATAACTTTCATTTATGCAAACAAAATATACACATGGTAATCAAATCAAAACTAAACTTTGCTCATTTCTTATAACCAAGTTGATATTAATGTCATGTTTGATATTTTCCTTTATCTCAATAGAAAAAAATTAAGGACAAGCTCTTGAACTGCAATAGCTATCGAAACTGACCAAATATTATGAAGGAATATTGGCTACAATCTCAGGTTTTGGAAGCTTACAAAATTAAAAAAAAAACTAAGGAAAATATTTTTCATATTATTAATTTTATTACTGTCATCTTCACAATAGCGTAATATGTGTTCGGATTTCCTGAAACGCTCTCTCGAACAAAGCACAGATACTTAATAGATAGGTTCACGCGTTATCTTCGGTACCAATTCAAATAAACTTATCAAACGTACCCCCAGTCGCCAATCTCTTCATCAAAGCACCCCATTAAGTAGATTACCTTTTCATCTAAATACCAATTCTAATATACTTTATTCAAATTTTCTAGCATTTAATCTCCCAATTATCAATCTCCACTGGGTGTACAACGACAACAAGAAATCTACGAAAAAGGGATATTCAAGGAAGTTATAAAAACTACTGAATGAGCCTATTCAACCCATAAAACCACTAAAAGCTCTAACACAACGAGCACACTCAAAATGTAACGGTATTTGATACCAATATCCCAAATTTTTTCGTTATTGTAAAAGAAATTTGTTAGAGAAAGGATTTCTATACGATGTTGCGGTGAGATATGAGATATGAGCTCGAAGAACGAGCTGAAGATGGCTGTATGCAGCCAAAACGCGTCCTCGAGACCCACGAAGCAAGGCCCGGCGGACCCAAGCTACCCAGAGTTAATTTTGGCCTACGGCAACACCAAAACGAACTTCAATATGCATTAACACTTTGCTTGTATTAAATTTTGTTTTCATTGCAAAATTACTCATAAGTACAGTGTATGTGTATACACTAGAAAAACTATTCTCATATGAATTTATGTTCAGCAAGCTGGCAGCCATGATCTTCCTAACCACCCTCGTTGTTTAATATAAAAGCTTTCTACTTTGTGAAGCTCTCATCTTGCAATGTTCATTTTACTTGCTAAATGGAGTATCCGCATCTCTTTCCTTAAAATGCTGCTCTGCCTTCAGCGCAATTTAATGGTTACGCCGTAGTCCAAACGCGAATGAAACTAAGGATCCTTTCTAAATATAAAACTGCAGAATTTTCGAATTTGTTTGATTTTTTTTGATTGTAAATGGTTATCAGAGAGGCAGTGAAATACGTTGCATTGAGTATTAAACAAAGGACCCAGAGTTCAACTTGTTTCTAGTCTAAATCGGAAGTTATTCAACAAGAAGGATTTTGGAAGGGAACACTTCATATTTTGATTCAGAGAGTAAACTAAAACTGGAAGCCTTGGGCAAAAAATTAGCAGTGAAAGCAAACGCAAACGCTTTGATGTTCGCTTCTAAGGAAAATTGATTCAAATTAACGCCAAAACTTAGGTCATAGCTGTCAAAATCGATGATGATAGACAGGAGGCAGATTGAGATTAATTGAAAGAGTGAGCGAGTTGCAACTGAAATGATTAAAACCGAATGTTTACTTGCATAACCTCAAATAGAATCTTTTTCGACCACCAATGATCCATTCGAGTAAGACGCAAAATCTCTGAAATATATTCGAAAAAAATGTATTCAAGGAAGAATGGTGTCCGAGTATATTCCGAAGTATAATGCTGGTTGCGGAATCTGAAACTTGAGGCAGATGGGTCATACTTTATTTTTCAAAACGCTTCGGCTGCTGCACATCGTGCTCGTTCTAATGCGATTGAGTAAGTCACAAGAACATTTTCCTACTAAGAAACTTTCTGTTGATTGGATCTTTTCCACGTGACCCATTTTAAGGAGCAGTTACGGAAAGAGTTACTACCGTGCATACAAAACAGTCCCAACCTGGGTACGTTGGATATACTTCCACGAGAACTGTAGAATACCTTGAATTGGATTTCAAGGAAAACTACTGGAAATTCTAGGGCCGAAAAATGAGGGAAAACGAGCCAAAGGCCATAAACAATTCAAAGAGTGTTGCAAGGAAATTGTAAGAAGAATAAAACAATGAAAATTTGGTTAACAAATTGCTGAAAAACATGGCAAGCGAGTACAGGATGTTTCATTCGATTGAAAGCAGTTTTCATTACCGAGAAGAACTACCAATTATCCTGAATATTAATTAGTTCGTTACTAATGTAATGTAATGAGTAAACAACATACAATATAGTGTTATATCTACTTATTAGACTAAATTAGAAATGAAACTTTTTTGAAAAAAACGACCTTTTTTCTACTTTCCAATGTCAACCCCTTTTGAGTGTCCAAATATTGTGTTGCTTACCGAAAGAACACATTGCACTTAGTTATGTAAAATTAGTTAGTTAATAAAAATTCAATGTACAGAGAAAAAATTTCTAGAAACAGAAAGAAATACTAAGTCATTTCCATGAAATTGCTCTCTCTTATACTAACATTTGCAACAAACCCCTGATCTGATAGTATTAGACCAAGGTAAGTGAAAATGTATTCGGATCGACAAATTTCTCATTTTTGTCGTACAATACTACAACTAAATCTAGCACAAATCTAAATCTACTTGTCCCATTCCCATCTTTTTCGAATATGCTGATTCGCATCTGCAAGGACTCCTTATAATAAACATGACATTGTGAAGCATACCAAAGCCATAGGAACAGAAACAACCAGTGTTTATACCTCAAGACCTTGGCGGACGAACCGTAATATAAAAATTTGGATCGAACACCATCAACATATGTAAGGATCATGGATGTCCATAAGACAGTGATCTTTCATCGCTGCTATGGTGCCTGGTAGCATAGGTGAGAAGTCATAGTTAGACTGTCAAAAGCTGGGATGATAAGCCGGGGTATGTGAATGATACCGTAATTTGAACCTGGGGAAAATGGGAACGGAAAGAAGTGATACAATGCAGGAGGCATTTCGAGTGCTACCAATTAGGGCAACTAAATAAGATTAAGGCTAAATTTTGACAAAACGAACTTGGTTGTTTTTCAAGTAAGACAAAAAAGGGGCTGATTTCATACCATATACCATAATGGGAGAGCAACCAAGCTGAAAAAAATAAATAAAATGTTTAGGATTGCTCATGGACGGGAGGCTCGCGTGGAAGGGACACGGTTACTGATAAGCTGAGTGATAAGAAGAAATGAAGAGTTGAATGTAACACGCACAACATAAGAATGTGATAACATGGTATACGGTTTCAAGACTTCTGACGGAACAGGAACTGCAATGCTAAAGCCTGGACACAAATTTTCAGAAACGATGAGTGGTAATGCCTAATGTGTTCTTGGCGAAGATCTACGACATCACTGAAAGCGGACAACTCAGCTTACATTGAGAATTCAAGGGTAATACTATAGCTTACCTATTGAATAGCCAAGTACCGTGTGTAGTACCGGACATAGAGATGCTTAGATTCAGAATCATTTTAGATTGCTGTAATGCTCTCAATATGTTGGAAGAGGAAAATAGAGCTACCCGATTTTGTTTCCCTTGTTAATGTCAAGTAATACAATGAAAATATTAGATCTAATTGCTAGTCATATCTTTCCGAGCAAAATTTGTCGTACATACGAGTACATCAAGACATACAACAGGCTTACAGCATCGGAGTTTTCCCGAATTGAGCTGGAGCGCTTGATAAGTAATATGTACTTACTCCAGCGCATAACAATTGAGGTAGTCTTCCATCAACGAAAAAGGGCCCTTTTTGATAGTCTTCATTGCATTCGTTGGCACTAACTGATTTTTTAATGGGAAATAGTGAAGGATAACGTCTAAAAGTTCCACAGCTGTGGCCTGTAAACCAGAAAAGAACTTGGTGAACCAGGGCCATTTTTAGTAATGGATGATGTAAAGTTTCCCTTTAAAACCCATTCACAATGGCCTTACATAAGAAACAACCAAGCAATCTCAAATTTTCGGTTTATAAAGCGATGCCCATGGTTAACAATAAAAATATTGAGTATAGAATATTGTATGCAAGACTGCAGCTAGCTTTTAAAAATGCAAACGAAATGTTTATGTAATGCATATCAACTCCCAGTTGCGCAATGTCGAAAGACTTGCAATATTTGGTATATACGCGATTGATATTCGAAATAAAGACTGGCTTAAAAAAAATCAATTTTTTGGCGCCGGTGCAGTCCCATGGGCTACAACAAAATAAGGATTTTTCCAAATCCAACAGCGTGAAATCGCCTTTTACAGCATGATTTTAATGAGCAACATTTAAAGGATTATCAAGCTGCCAGTCTGGCCACCGACCCTCTATTCGCGGTCAAGTAAATTCCGGAGATATGTTGGATGTTCAACATCAATTGGGGATTTTGAGGACTTTGGGAATTTAAAATAAGCTGAGGCTAGTCTAGTTCGAAAAATATACAAATCACGTTTGATTTGCAAATCCCATCAAAACTATTGAGTCCAATCAGAATGACTTTAATTTTAATGTCCCCAAAACTCCGAACAATGATCTATCCGTCAGATGTCTTTGGCGAGAAGGTGGTACTGATGCTGAGAGACGGAATAATCCCACTGCTGTTCAACCCAGCTCTAGAACATTTAGGCACTTCTCATCAATGTAAGAAAAATGCCGCTTTATTTACCAGCAGTTCAAGAACTCCACAGAATCATACCCCTCCCCAAATTGTGACGTTTGTAATCCGTTTGGATACCCAGATTTTTTACTTTTTGATCCTTAAGGGTTCTTACGCCTAGAAATTGCTTGGTTCCCGTTTTCTTATCCGAGACTATTCCTTTTCAAAGTGTTTTAGCAAAGGTCATTTCGATTTCATCCACTCTGACTCCTGATTGAGCGACTGAATCTTCACCTGCTTGACCCTTTTTTCGATATCCATTTACCCATATGTATGCCCAGTAATATGCATTAATTTCATTTCTTCGAGGTTTTGAGGGTGTTCCGGATGTTTTGCACTAACTGTAAGGCAGAGTACTAAGAAACAAGTGCCTGCAGTGGTGCGTTGCTCCCGGGGAGGATGCGTAGTTTACCTTGAATATTGGTCATTGCTTGTATCGTGGCTGCTTTTAATTGCAAATTTTCCGGCTGGAAAGCCATTCTAACGCTCAAGAATGTGTAATTTTGGTTGCCTTTTGGGAAGTAAATTCTAAGGCTGGTGAAGTAGATTCTGATTTTAATATCCAAAATAAAGTTCTTTGCTGCTCTCTTTACTTCTCGGGTAATATTTACCCCACAAGGGTGTTTGTTTCCATTCCTGGTTTTTCGGCATTCATTTTCTTTCGACATATATGCAGGAAATATATGTACGACGCATATATGTAGGATATGTTAATGCATGCCAATGAGTTGCAAAGCTGTTCAGTTACCCTGTGCCAGCAAGATGTAGTTGATGGTTAAGGAGCACATACCTAGGAAGGTATTTTCAGGTAAGGGAAAGGGACGAAAACTTTTCGAAACACCTAGGAAGCACTGGTTGGCGCTCACTTTACGAGGTTGACGGATCGCTACTTGGATTCACTTGTCAAAATTAAGAAGGAGTAAAAAAGTAAGTCTCTTAAAATAGACTTAAAAGCTACCAAGTTCGTCCTCGTTTTATGTCCTAGTCATATGTACAATTGATACGTAGAGTAGGGATATGTATGAGCCAAGAGAACCGCAAAAAATCAAATCTCAAATCAAATCTCATAGAGCGCAAGAATTGCATGAAGCATAAGTCAGCGTTCACAAGGTTGATATAGATCGGCACTGGTCAAAGATTCAGAAGAAGACATCCTATAGAAAGGAAACGAAGGTGAGTTAAACGGAAATCATGAGGTTAATAAGGTACGATATGACTATAGTACAGCGGCGAGTTAACTTACGTTGAACGTATTCATGCATTGCAAAGAAGTAAGCACACTTTGGGAGACTAGACTGCAGAACAATATCCTCAGATAAGATGAAGGAAAAAGCAACAAAGAAACGTACTTTAGGAGAAATATTATTGTATTTATGAAAATACCTTAGAATGAAGCAACAAGGCTTAGTTGCCTCAGTTATCATATTAAGGATATGGGCGTTCAATTTTAAGTTTCGGTCGAGCGTAGTTGTTAGGCTGTTATAATAGGAACATCAAAGATAGGCTAGTTATTCAATTTGTAAGTAAAGAGCATTGGTAACATTTGATTTTCATTCAGAAAGTCAGTTTGTAGCATTAAGGGATACTAACCCCTTAAAAGTTAGACGAATAACTTGTTCAAAGAGTAAACAAGTCGTCTGAATTAATAATTTGGAAGTGTCTCAATTGCCCCGTGAATTTTAAATTCAACGGCATACAAGAAGAAAATTGACAACATCACTGAAGGAAGTTCATTTAAAGCGAACTAAGAAGAAGTGGCCCGAAAAAAGAGCCTTGCGGGCAGCAGATGAACCTAAAAGTTGTGAAAGAGGACAAAGATGACCTGATGAAGATGCAGTGCCAAGAAGCAAGCATCTCTCAAGGCGAAAAAGGTAGCAGCTAACCAAAAAAAAAAGACAAGTTTAATCTTCACAATAATACTTGAACATTGGTCGATCAAATATTTTAATCTGGAAGTGGAAATTATGTAGACTTATATACTATGAATTATGGAAAACGAGTTCCGCCCCGTTATTGAGTTTCTTACCATGGAAGGAAAGACAGTTGAAACCATACCTGAATGGATGACGTTAGTTTATCTCTTTTGTCTCTCTCTTTTGTTTAAGCCAAAAGTTTACAAGTGGAAAAATTTCTGTAAACAAGGCAGGGGCTCACTTGAAAACGACCCCCACGTCACAGACGGCCGATTGAAGTGACTACTAAGGAAACGTTTTGAAAAGTCGAACAATAAATAGTAGAAGATGGTTCACTAAAGAAAAAACAACTTCTAGGAATGATTTTTGTATCAGATATGACATTTTGTAAAATTCTTCAAGATCATCTTGGAAAAATAAAGCCTGCGCCACATGGATACAGAGAATATCTCAAAAAAAACACCGCGTAGAGTGTTCTTGCACGTTTTATAGACTTCTGTGGCAAAGATAAAGATGGACTTTTGAGTCGAATTGTTACTGAAGATGAAACTGGAATTCATCACTTTGAACGTGAGTTAAAAGAGGACTGTATCCAGTGGCAGGAAAAAGTCACGTTACTACCCAAGAAGTTTGAGGAGTCAGAGTCGGCTGGTCACATCATCGCGGCAGTCTTTGGAACTCAAAAAGGATCTTCTTAACAGATTACAAAGACAAAGGCGTCTCCATAAGCGGAGAATAATACACTTCAACCATAGAGAGATTGAAAGAATGTATGAAGAAGAAGAAAAGAAGGAGTAAAAGCACCGGTTCACAAGTGCCCTGTTACTTTAGCTGCCCTGCAGTAGGTGGGCGTCGGTATTTTGGTTCATCCACCTTACAGTCCTGACGTGGCTACTAGTGATTATTATCTGTGCCCAAAGCTTAAGACTGAACTTCGGATAAAAGAGTTTCCAATCTACGGAGAAGTGCATGGACCCAGTTCTAGCTTATTTTTAGAGTTCGATTTTTTATGATGATAAACAGAAACAATTTGAAAGACCTGATATTTCTATCAGAGTAGCAGATGAATGCAACGAACATGAAAAATTATTTATACCCATCCCGCGAGCTTTGAGACAACCCTCCCATGCTACAGTCAATATTTCAATATAAAATTTCATTTAAATAAATTCAATCCACAGAAACTTATAACTTAATGACTAACATAATAATGTGGCTGTCTTCAGCCTCCCCATATTTTTCTTTGTAACTAGTTGTCTTGGTTTTATCCCGACAAAGCATAGTATGGTGAATATCCTTAGACCATAATTAGTTTTTATTCTACCATTGTAATAAAATAAATATATAAAATATGAATATAAAATTCTATCAAACTAATAGGCAAACCGCGGCCTGGAATGTGCTCCTAATAAGCTCCCTGTAAATACAATAATCAGCTATGGTATTGCCTCATTTGACGGATAAAGAAGGAGCAGTCGGTTCACAATAACAATAACAACGCTTGTTCGTTTTTCATAGAAACAATTATTCAACAATGTACGAAAGTTTCATGCTTATTTCCAAAAATCAAGTTGAACAAGCATCAAACGAACGATTCATGGAACATGGCATCTCAAATACCCTCATCAAAAATCCAAAAATATACTTTGCTTACGACACAAACTGTAAGGAAACTTCATCCCCAACACGTATCTACATACTTATGCAAAGATGATGATTATAATATTTTTGGAAGCATCAAGGTTTTTGCACGTGTTCCAGAACATGCTGCTGTTGTCGTAATTTAAAATCTAAATTTAAATTGTTTCTCATTCGAAGACGGTAATTAAAAGATTACTTACATTTCACAGAAATTAATTACTTAATAACTGAATAATTTCATTTGATTTATTGCGTGCCGTATTGTGCTGTGACAGATAAAGATATTCTCTTATGACTCCAACAATTTCAAAGGATGAGCTAATGATAATTTAATGTAAATCTTTCTAACTATGGTTAGGGGCGCGATGCCTTATGATAAGACAAAGAATTATTGCGATTTTATTGAAATTGTGCAAACTACAATTAAAAATTTAAATGGAGTGGCTTCAGAAAACGAATGCGATTTTCTGTTCAATTCTGTTTCGAAAATCCAAAAAATATTACTTTTTCTGTAGTATATAATTTTTTTTTTTTTCATAAATCTGTTTTCGTTTATGAATATTTCTTTTGCAAATCATTACGAATGTCATAAAGTGAAAGAATTATTTATTTAACAATCCAATAATTATTTGGGGTATTAAATTCTTCTTGACTTCTCTGGAGGACGTTTCAATACTTGGCTGACCCTACACATTGAAAAAGGGAAAAAATAAAAAGATTTATGAGACCCAAGGGTGGAGAAGGAACCTCTGAAAATACGAATTCATTAGTTTTGCAGTTTGAAATGATTCAATCAATTCCTTAAATTAAGCCTCTTCTGCTGTAAATTGTTGCACCAACTTTTCGAAGTTCCAGGTAGGAAGCCTGTTATGTGTTTTCAAATAAATAGAAAAACAGAATGTAGTTATGAAATGATAAATAATAACAATAATTTTTGGCAACCGATACGTCACGCCTGCAGGGAAGAAAGGAAAAGGTTAGACAGGTTGTGTTAATTTGAAAATAAAAAAAACGGCACAATGTCGGCCAAGGGAAGTTACATTTTGAAAAACCGACTACCTCAGCACGCGTGTAGGGGGGGTTACTACATTATGAGAGCTCTACTCTTTCCACATCACATCCACAGAAAAATGTTACTACTTCATTTTATAATATATAAAAATTTAAATCTATCTATCTATATAGCTCCTTCATCCTGAGCTTTTTATTTGTTTTAGTTCGTGTTGTTATAGTATGTCTCTGAGCTCAGTATGCCTAATGGTGTAGGCCTCCTCTAATCTTTTCCACTGGTGTCTATCCCTTGCTACTCTTCTCTAGTATGGCCCCACTGTTAATTTTATGTCGTCTTCCTATCTTGTATTTTGATGCCTCTACTTCTTTTGCCGTTTCTAGGGTACCAGTAGGTGACGTCTTTGCTCCATTTTTCGTGTCTGCTCCGCAACAAATGACCAGTCCACCTCTATTTTAGTTGGTCTATTTTTTCAAGAACATCAAAAACTGTAGTTTTGGACCTTATAAACGTATTTCTGTACCTGTCCTGACGTTTCATTCCCAGCATGTTTCGTTCCATTGCTCTCTGACAGCATTTTAGCATGCCTCTACGGTGTTTTGTAGGTGCCCAAGTTTTACAGCCACATGTCACAGCAAGTTAGTTTCAATGAAATTCAGCTTTTTAGGCACCAGACGAGAAGCGACGTGTTTGGGCGGAGTTGCCCAAAACATCAGTTGAAATGTGTTTTTTCTTCGGTAACAGACGTTGACGGCCACCCATGGATCTTTTCGAACTCTAGGCTCTCTCGGCCGCCTTTGAACCTTTTATACCATTCGTATGCTCGTGTTTACGACATTCACGCTTCCACGTACGCCTTTTATAAAATTTTCAATGAATCGGCACACGAAATTTCATTTTCAAGACCAAATGTGTGCACTCGCGTTATTCCAATTTTCATCCATTGTATCAATCACCACACAACAAATGTTTGGCATCCTCGTATAGACGCCAATTGAATACTTATCGTACGATATGCGTCAACATTTGACAGAACACCAATAAAAGTATTGCCAACGTTTATTTACCGATTGGATAAAATTTACCGATTGGATAAGGGTGGCAATTCAAAACTCAAAATTCCCGTTCTGTTTTGATCATAAGGTATATCAAAACATCGAATGACAAATATCAAAATTCCTTATGACATTAAGTAAAGTAAATCATTCTAAATTTAAAGGGGCTTTCAGATTACAAATTTTCAAAGATTGGACATTTTTTGCACTTATTTCGGATATAAATACAATCAAAAACATGATCCACACGGTTTTGAAGCAATACAAAAATTCTAAAATTAGTTGTTAAGGACATAAGGCGAAACGCGGCGAGAGCGTATTTTACAACTTCCAAGCGTATTTCATCGTTCTCTTCTCCCCACTGATTTTGAAGCATCTGCTTCGATTCATACTTGAATTATATAATATATATTTAATATTTCACCTACAATTTCTATAGAAAAAAGTGGGAAAACTCAAAACAACCGTTAATTTTTTGAAAATTTCTCGGAATCGCATCTTTTGAGTTGGCGAACACGATTTCAAAATTCGAATTCGACAGATCACCGTGAATTTTTAACATGTTGTTGATAAGATGTCTGGCATTTGTGTGAACAAGGATTATGTTCATCAAAAATAATTTACTTGATTTCCTCAAAGACTAATTTTTAATATCCATTCATACGATTTTACAAATGATAATAGATTCTAAGGTAAGCTTGCTTTGACAAATCATGGCGGCGGCAGGCAAGGCTGCAGCGAGAGTGTCAGCACTTAGTCGACTCATGGCTAACGTAGGCAGACCATCCTCAAGCAAAAGACGCCTATTAATGAGCACGATGGAGTCCATACTTTTATTCCGTCTCAGAACCAGCAGTGATGGTTATTGCAGGGGTTGTGCTCATCGCCCTCCTAGCGGGAGAGCGTGGGAGGGTTTATCTTCAGAGGGATGAACAAAAGAGGGAGGCTTCCGGGAACATGAGGCACGGGGTAGATGGACAGTGCTACTCACTAGCCACTTGAGGCCATGATTTAGTCAGGGTCATGGTTAGACCGATTACTACCTGCCCCAGCTCCTTAGTGGGCATGGGTCCTGTTTCCTGTCTTACCTGCACAAGATGGGGAAGACGCAATCCCTCGATTGCTTGTTCTGCCCGGGGAGCGCAGACGACACGTACCACACCTTTCTCGAGTGCAGACGGTGGGGAAACCTATTCACCCTCCTTTCCGAGAGAAAGGACTCTCTCTAGAAAGTTTCGTGGATGTGATGATACCCTCAATTGACAAATGGAACTGTGTGGCATATTACGCTCGGGCGGTTCTTCTGACGAAGAAAGGTATCTTGGACTGCTGGCTGCCGCAGAGGGAAGAGGGTAACTTTTACAGTAACCTCTACCCCTTCCGTTTCCTCCGGCTGAAAAAGGGACTCCTCTTACCGAAGGCGCCAATTGGCGGTGAAAAAGAGGCCTAGCCCAAAGTAATGTGACAAACTGTTCCACACTGGGTTCTCAGTATAACAAGGGAGATGTTTGGAGGGTAGTCTAGTAGCCTTCCGCTGCTGGGAGCCCCTCACTCAGGGCATAAACAGCCTTCATGTCCCAACCAAAAAAAGACTGATTTTTGTTCAAATGGCCGCCATGAAGTTGTTTTTTAGGGGAGGATATTCTAGTTCACGTGATAGCCACATAAACAAGGATAAATTTCCGATTTCGTTTTTTGTTTCTCCCAGATTTCCCGGACTCGAGAAGCCACGTCCATCATTAATTTCGGGCGTATTTTTGAAAAATTCAGAAATTTTCTTTCATGCACCCTAAATGCAAAGAAATACATGTGCAAATTTTCAAAACGATATCTTTTATCTTTATCTCAAAGAAGAGCCTCGAAAAAAGTTTTTTTTTATAAGAATCGTAACTAAAAAGCCCCTGAACATAAAAAAGTCTCTGTAAGAACATATAAGTATATCAAATTACAGAAAAAAATCATATCTAAATAGTATTTAGAGGTTTTTTTTTCTGGCTTTAATTATCTCTTTGAAACAGAAATGAGTAGTTTTGATACAATTTCGAGTCCCATCCGATTATACCTCTTAGTATAATCATTCAATAAATAATCAATGAAAGCCACTGTCAAAGAATAAAAAACCAAACGAAAAAAATAATACACAGAAAGGCCCATCAAAAAAACAATTAAAATAAAAATATTTATATATGACTTAGTGATAGTTTCTTGATAGGCATGACAAGTTTTGAAATCCCATTCTTCCTGTAGCCTAGTCTTGAGTTTGCGCTTGATTTTGATTGAATGGGTCGTAACCAAAGCTCCAGTCAATTCGATAAATGTTCAATGAGATTTAAGGCTGGTGATTGTGGTAAACTTTGCAGATGCTTTTGAGCTAGTTTGAGCTAGTTGATGAGAGCTAGTTCGTAACAAACATTGAGATATTTTTGGGATCGTTGTCATGCTGAAAAACAAAAATACTTTACGTGCTCAAAGCGGTGGCACTTCAAACAAATATGTTTTTAACAAAGAAACAAACAGAAGTATTCCCACCGTTCCATTGTGAATTTAGAAAAGTGCAGCTTTCATCGCTCCTGAAGCCACCAATCACCCTAAAGTCGTAACTTCATACTATTGCTTAGCCAGGCCATTAGAATTACCCTATGTTGAACTCCGAATTCGCTTTGCGCCAAAGTTTTTGTGTCGCTATCAGTATAATAGGTAGCGGTATGTAGTTGTAAGGGTGTTAAGTCATATACGGATCGCCGATGCATTTCGTACGTGTTGTCTAGCATTAATTCGTATTACAGCTTGTTATAATTTGATTACCTTTATGCAGTTTTAGTTTACAGTTTAGACGCAGGCGAAATATGTTATGTATACATATATATTTGGTTTTATTTCCAGTTTATTCACATTATTAGGTTCCTAAAATGTTTGAGTTTGATTATAAAGTGATGAGGAAATGTTGATTAGTGAATCAGACAACGAATTTGGAATTGGAGACTGAAGTCGTACCACCATTCAGAGAATTTTATCAAATAAATATATCAAGTTTACCACCTCCTCCATCAAGATTCCCTTCCAATAATACACCTGGTACAAACGAACAATTTGTTAATGACAGCGAGGAAAAAAATACTACGTTAATTTGAATTTTTGTGGAATGCAGAAATCTTGGACTTGATCACAACTGCAACTAACCGATGTGCAGATCAATGCAATCATTGTGTTGAAGGAGTGGAAACCGACAGATAATAAAGAAGTCATGGTGTTTTTGCTCTTCAACTTCTTCAAGGTATTATAAATACACCTATAATCGGATAGTACTGGTGAAAGAAAGATATGATTGAAACACGATTTTTTTACAAAAGTTATGACATACAGACGTTTTACCTTATTGAAGTATTGTATGTATTTCAATGATAATACAACGTATGATCCCGAAACAAATCCCAATCCAAAGCTAAATATGTTATGGACTATCACTGAACACCTAAATAAAAACGTTTCTTCTGCGACTACACCTGAGAGAGGAGTGACAATAGACGAGAGTTTTATGCACTACAAAGGTAGATTAGGTTGGATTCAGTATATCCCTCTAAAACGAACAAGGTTCAGCATGGAAGGAAACAATACTGGATGGTAATTATAAAGACCATGGAATAGAGATACACACTGTCTTACTGCATGCAATTTTTACACTACATCGATACTTGAAAATATTCATTTATCCAACACAAAACCGACATATTTGGAACGATGAGACTGATAGAAAAGATGTGCCAATAGAAAATAAAGGACTAATAATGGCATACCAAAAAGGAAAAGTTTGTAATATGAAGTGAAAAGACAAGAAGGACGTTGCCTTATTGTCAACAATTAATAAGCCAGAAATGATAGAAATCGAACGAACAAGGGAGTCCGAAAAAATTTCTTTAGTTGTAAATGATTATAATAATCCTATGGCCGGTGTTGAAAGAGTTTATCAACACCTAACTAACTATCCTATCATCAAAAAGCGAGGGAAGAAATATTATACCATAAAATGTTTTTGCACCTTCCCGATCAGACAATATGGAATTCTTTTGTTTTATATGGAAAGCAAGGAGGCTCACAAACTAGTTTACAATTCAGATTAGATATAGTACAAGAAATTATTGAAAGATGTGGCATATCCCAACAGACTTCCGATCGTCCATCAATATCATCATCACCACTACGTTTGATTGGTAGACATTATATAGAAGTAATACCATCTACCACAAAGAAAGGTAGACCTACTCCACAATGCAAAGTATGTTGCTCACGTAAAAATGCAAGTCGATAAAAAAAGGAGACTAGATACTGTCCTGATGGTGATGTAGGAATGTGTTTTGAATGTTTATAAATATAGCATACTAAAACTTTTTATTGAGTGAATCTTTTGTAAGTAATTAATTGTATGAATAAAAAAGGCAAATAAAAATATTAAAATGGTGACAATTTTTTTACCCATTTTCTTAAGGTAGTAGTCTGGTAACTTATGCCTATTTTCATGACTTCTTTGGAGGGTGGTTTTTTATAGGAAAATAAAAATGAATTATCTTGAATATTTAGAGTGTTTTTATTTACATATTGAAAGTATAAAAAAAAATTTATTTGAAAAAATTTAATAGTTTATTACTATTATTATTGTCACTCAAAGTTGGAACCTTAAAAAAAATGCACGTGGGTGGCCCGGGTGATTTTGGTTCTTGATGTTATCTGAAATCAAATATTCTTGATTATTCTTAATCTATAGACATGTTATTCTGCTCAGAACTACTGAAATTAAATTTCAAGTGTAAATAACAAAATGGCGGACTTTGAAAAAAAAGCCCTTTTATTTTAGCAAAGAAAGGGTTGTAAAATAAAAAGCTAAGGGTGAAAAAAATTCTCGTTGATACCGACGAGAACTATAAGTGTGTAAAACAGCCTGTTAAAATTTGAAAGCAATCGGTTCAGTAGAAAAAAAGTTAGGACCCGGGCCGACCAGAAAAACAATGTTTTGAGAAAAACGCGTTTAAAGTTCAACAACAAATTTTGATAAGTAAACTTATACTTACGTCAATCGTCTATACCTGGAGCGTATAATAGGCTTTCATCCTGTTCATAGGCATCATTCTCCGCAACTTTGTCCGCTCTTCGACTCTTTCGGGCTTCTTTCGATGACATTGCTGTGGCATTTTCCGCTTTTGCAATCCGAGATTTATTGTAGGATTTTGCAAACGCGGCCGAGCGTAACGTCCATGACTTCCAATATTTTTAGTACTGGTAAAAATCCTTCGTTAAATATACATGCTGCAGTGAGTGCAGCAATTCTAACGTTTTTTGGCCTGCAAAAATATGTTTTGGTGCAAAACTCCAAACACAATGATTAAAAGCCTCGTTATTATTCTGTGTGTTTCTTCCTAAACATCTTTCCCAAAGATCATCTGATGACAGATCTTCGTAAATTGGTTCCAAAAGATTTGCAGTGTCTTTATCGAAAGCAGGTGGATGAACAAACGTATCTTCATGACCTTCAGATTTCAATTTTTGATACTTGCACCAGGAATCGAAACCCTCTGGGCAATAAGAATGCTGGGGCTCTTCATCAGTTGATATCAAATCATAATAAGTTGCCCATATAGCTTTTCTCATATTTTCAACAGATTCTTCATTTCTCATAATAGCTAATCCATAATAAGTACTAAGTTTGATCATTAATTTATTAGTTAGTGTCAGACTTTTGGTAGCTTTGGTGCTCTCGGTATCAATGGTATCCTTCTTTGGTGTTCTTGTTTTTTTTTGGTGTCGTCCCTTCCTTCGGAGTTACTCCTTTCTTCCCTGTAACTTCTTTTTCTTCTTTATAATTTTTATAATTTCTTTTAATCAGCAGCTTCTATTTTTTTTAGCTTTTTGGAGCTGCGTTAAAGTTTTTTTAGCTTCTTTGACTCGTCTGTACATACGCTTTTTCACATGTAAAACGCACTCATTTTTTTCAACTTTAGGATCATTATTGTAAATATTTGCTTCTAGTAAATTTTTATAAGTTTTGGAGTCCTCATCACCAATATATTTTTTATATTTTACACCGAGCTCTTCAACGGATCATCGAAACATTTCAATAACTCCGTCAACGTCCAACTTACCAGAATTTCTTTCGTGTGTCGCCCTACAATCAGTCTGGTGATCCTCGTACCATTCTAAATATTCATCTGTATTTTCTTTACCCACCCACTTTTCACAAGCTTTGCAAACTTTAGATTTAACAATGACGTCTATTACTTTATTAGAGTACTTTCCGATTAAAGAAACGATACCTAGTAGTGACGTAGAGCCACGTTTTGCCCATGAACCATCACCCGAAACTATTATTTCATCTGCAATATTTCCTTCTTGTTCATTTTCTTTTTTTTCTTCTTGTGCTGCTTTACGAAATAAAACTTTAGCAACACTTTTAACAGCAATATGTATTGTATCAAGGATACTGTAGTATCCGCTCTTACTTAACCCTGGTCCCAAATCCATCATGGCACAAAAAATTTTTATACCCGATAAACCAACACCGAGTAGTCGCATAACAAAAGTAAGATGTCTGTTGACCTCAAACGCATTCCACACTTTTGGGCAAGAATTAATGGTAGCAAATTCATCGCACTTACACTTTATACACAAGTTAAATGCTAATCCAACATGCGATTTTTTAAGAAATTTTGTATCACTCTTGCAAGCTTTACAAATCAGAACACTTTCTAAAGCACTGAATACTAAAGTAAAACTTAAAAGAGCGTACGTTGAGCTCTCTTCAATGGCTACTTCAATATCTTCTTCATTTTTTAATTTTTCAGCAGACTTGCTCACAAATGTTACATCTTTTTCAGCAGTGTATCTGTTACCGTGAAATTTTCGCTTAATGCCTGGATCTCCAGGACTTTTCGTACCACGATTTTTTCCTTTCCTATCCATCTTAGATGTTTACGTGTCAACGTACGATCAAATACTAACAGAGTCCTGTGAATTTTAACTTAAATATACTTTAAAATAAATATATATTATATATACATAAATATATATATATATATATATATATATATATATATATATATATATATATAAATATATATAATAGAATAACAGAGTCAACCCAGGTATAAAAAATGCGCGCAAACAATAGAAGGGTCCAAGCGATTGCAGCTGCCGGTCGACCTTAAAGGTAAGACTCCGAGGCGCTCTAGAAAACTCGTTATAACTCCCGAAATATTTCGAATTGTACTTTTAAATTAAGCAAAAAAAAAATTTTCGATTTTTTGAACCCAAGTTATCAGACTACTACCTTAAAAAAAATCGACTGTTAAGTGGTTAACTTTTTTTTTGTCCGGAAATACAACCTGATTCTAGAATATTGAACTCTATTCCTATGCATTTTAACCAATCCTTATCGCATCTCGCTGTTTGCCTCGAAAACTAATGGCTTCCACTTTCGTTTTAAGCCAGGAAAATTGTCATCCCGTAAAACACTCCCCTTTGTTGTATCACTTGCATTTGTGCTTAACACTTTTCTCACTTCCTCTGCTATTTTGCGTACACTGGTACTGCTGTTCTCCTTCATTTTCGATGTACTAAGCTCCTTCTCCTTACTTCATTCATTGTTGTTCTCAGCATGCGTTTAACCCGGGAAACTTTTGCTCGTCAAGAAAACTTTACTTCAAAATTGTTCTTTGTGAGTCTATTAACATATACAGTCTTCACAGACAATGCTTTTGACGCCCCAGTGTTCCTTTTACTTCTGCCTGATTGTAGTTTTTGTCAGTTCTCGTCACATGCCTATGAATATTATCCTGCAGAAATTTCTACATGAAAAAAATAGAAGCAAAACCTGCTTGAGTTAAAAAAAAACTATTTAATCAGTGTAAAATCATAAAATTTCCACATCAAATGTTAATCTTTCGTCCTGTCGGTACTTACGTCCAACCTTAGCAGTGCAAGGTAGTTACTCAAACATAATCCACCAATTGGTTAACTTTTGCTATTCCGAGACATAACATAAGAAAATTTTCCCAGAAAGCATATCCATTAAGCTAAAAGCTGACAAAGTTAATTACGCAGACCCTCATTACAAAATAATTAAAAAATTAGCATATCAGAGAAAAACCTTACCAAAATTAACCTGGAAAATATGAAACTACCCTTCGCATATAATGCAGACATCACTTAACTCTTAAAATATTATTCGAACACTTTCATTATACCTTCTATAGGTGCTTCGATGTAATCTCAGCGCTTTCATCAAAATTCATCAACGAAAATGGTCGATCCTTTTTGCCACTTTAGCGTTATCAAAGTCATGTTGCCCATCCTGCTGTTGCACGGCCAATTCAAAATTCATAAAGGTATGCTTTAGTCGAATTTGAAAATTTTTGAGTACTCCTTAAAAATATGTAAATGGATTACAGTGAAATGTTGGTGCATTGGGATAGCAGTAATTAGATTAAGGGGACAGGATCTTGAAAGGGAGAAATTTCATCTTTCTCCATCCAATCCTATTTTTCATCATACGCTTTAGATGCTTTAGATCATGAGTGTTTCGTTGGAGAGGTGAAATTTTAATATTTGATGAATCCGCCATTTCTCACGTGTTCAATTAAACATTGCTGTGGATTCTTCGTGGTTCCACTTTATGCGTTTTTCCTGCTCTCCATTTAATATTATATTTAAAAATATTTCAGAATGCAGAACACGCGCAAGCAACCTTATGAAATTTTTCTTAAGCTTCCTTTGTAGCATCAAATCCTTTTAAGCTAATGAAATGTACACCAACACCTGCTCATCAACAATCGCATGGTGCTCAGATGAAATTGAAATCACGGCTCGCCGCAACTCTTCTGGTTTTTTTTCTCATCTATGATTTTCGGAGCTTAAATGAAAACTTTTTCAGTTTTCTTTTCTACAAGATTCATCTTTTGCTCAACCCAACGAACTACGAGACTGCCATATTTAACTTGATTTCAGGAGTCTAATGTCTACATGCAGCATCCGCAGATAATGGGACCGAAAGTTCTTCAATAAGAACAAAGTAAATGAAACGTAAGGTGAATTAATATCCCGTAGTGAATGCGCATCCTTTCATTTCCCATCAAAACTTCGTTAATATTTAACGAAATGGAACGGACGGATATGAAGTGGTTTGACCTGGACTATAACTTGCCACAAGGAGAAACTTATCGTTGCCGATGAATCCTGAAAGCAATAGACGAAGTTCTAGTCGTCAACGATGTTTTAGTGATGGGAGTCCCAGGGCGTTTTGTTGAAAGAATCTGTTGGAAATATGTTCTGCGAACGGGAGCAAAGCAACAAATTTTTATTGGTTACTTGAGATCCCTGCAATAAATCGAATTACCATTCTTTTCGTCTGATTTCTTTATTGAATTTGAGTTCTCAATTATTCAGTGAAATCTGAGAATCTGCTACAAGTTCATCGAATTTCAAATTGTCTGATATAATGTACTCATTGTGGATGTTGATTTAGAATCTACTTGGCGAATATTCGCTACTGAGGATCCCTAGACAGAGTCAATTTTAAGTCGTTATTCAAACATCTTCAAATTACAGAAGATTTAGAAAGTCGTGTGGGAATCACTGCTATTTTTCATTCACATATTTATTTTCGTTTCAATGGGAATTTTGAAGAAAGAATGTTTTCGCGGCACATCGCTGTCACTTTCCAGACAGGAAATATCAGTTACTACGAGGGAGCTAGAAATACGGAGATAAAAATGAGGGAATCATGGGAATGCCATTAATCTATATTGACCTGTAATATTCACCAAAAAAAGTACTCTACAAATATCTCCTTTTGTTACGGGTACATTAACATTGTTTGCAGTTACATTGAAATTGGTAAAAGAGAAACGAAACTTAGTTTCTATTTTACTAATATTACGTCTAATATCTTGTAACATTACGTCCACATTTATGAATTTTGAGAGCTACTTACTCCCTTCTGTCTTTGTTTTTGCAGATATGATGTCATACGACTGAATTCCTGTACTGAAAAACACAATCTTTTCTTACCTTGTCTATTTTTGATTGCTCTGAAACTGCTTCATATAAAACTTGTTATCGTGTTTATTTGACACCTTCGTTGCCTTTAAAATGGTATTACTTGCAACGGGGTTTGATATAATTTAGGCCAGGGAAAGCCCTCAGCCCTCCACAGATGGATAAAAGTACTCGCATGGCCCATTGCATCCTACAGAAATCAAGGATGTCCCATAGGTATGTATAACATAACCACTTATATACTTAAGTCAAGTGAGGTGTTTGTTTGACACAAATAATCTAAAAGGACCTTCTTTCTTCTGACTCACCGCAAGCTTGGAAACAGTCTTCTTTTTGAATTCATGTACCTTTAGCATATTGATTTAAGGTCATTTTCGTTCATCCGTAAGAGTTAAAATTAAAATAAAAAATTCTTATTATTTTCCATTTTCACGTCGAGGTTTTTATTTTGGACCCGACAGCTGTTCCTCCTTCAGTTTTATGTCATTTAAAGTAGAAGTGAGCGAAGTATCTTTTTTAAACCTTAGACATTTATCATACAACAGCTTACCCTCCATCATCTTAAAATATTTTTCTATTATCAAATTATAAAGACCATGTTTAAACATATTAATTATGATTATTTGTGGTGATTAGCTTCATTGTCTGACCTTATTGGTTTTTTTTTATGTTTTTTTTTTTTTGTTTGATGTGACTAACCTCGTCAGTTTGGTGTCATAATTTCGTGTGTCAATGCTTAGCGGATTTTGCACTTTTGTTGTCAGGAAGAAAATCGTTTCATAAGCGTCGATGTTATCATCTGTTGTGGGTTTTTTGACCGTCCACTGCACGTTGTGCTAGCATTCTACTATGTGTTTTGCGACAACTGATTTATATGCGCTGATTTGTTGGCATTTTTTCTGATTTCAGCGCCAGCGGGTCACAACGGGAGTTGTTGCCTCTTTGTTTGTCCTATGTAGGTTTTTGGGTAGTCTTTACATACAATCTGTGCAATCTTATACACATACATGCTGCTTTGTTCGTTTTCCGTTTTTTGTCCTTGGATGTTCCCTTGAACTCAGTTTTTTGTTGCTGCTTGTTGATGCTATTGATATGTCCCACGGTTTGAGTATTTGTCCGATTGTTTCGCCCATCTTTTTGTGCGTGATGGCTAGCCATTTCTTCTCTCGCACTGTCCATGATCTAATCTCTCGCTAGTTGATTTCTGTTCAGTTTGAAGAACGTTGTTATGTTGTCATTCTTTTTCTTGAAAATTCCATATTTTTCTTACCCCAAAGCTTGGAAGGAGACTACGTTTTTTTCAATAGTCTTCTTATGAATCCATAAAGAGGTGACTAAGAAGAGGGGATAAAGGATTACCCATTGTTGCTCGCGACATCACTTTGAAGAATTTCCCCCTGAAAGTAAAGCATATTTCGGTCATACATAGTCTAGCTAGTTTAGTCTCTAGTTTAGCTTTTCTTCACTATTCTGAGGATTCTGCATATCCTACAATTAATTCCTTAATTATATTTAGCGCTTCTTTGATTGGGATGCTTGGAAATAGTCATTCTATGTCGAATGAAACCAATATTTCATCCGCCTTGATTGGCCCTTGTTTATTCAGGCGTTCTACTACTTCCGAAGTGTTTTTTACTGTATGTGTCCCTCTTCCAAGTCAAAGTCTTCCTAATTCCTCCAGAATCCAGTACGGAATATTTTGCGTTGGTCCATAAATAGTTGCGATGATTTCTCTCATTTTTTGCCCTTCTTTATGGATTTTTGGGAGGCACTTAATCTTTGGTAGAGAAGGGTCTGGCATACACATATCCGTCTTATGTTGAAATATTTTTTCACACTCATTCATTGTTTCTCTATCCTTAGTAGTGAGCTAGGTAGAGGATCGTTACGTAGTTCCAGAAAATTTCCATTTTTGAGATTATTATTTTATTAATCATCATAGTCATCCTTGTTCATGAGCACTACTGAGTTTCCCTTACCCGGTTTAAGATAGTATACTTTTTTCTGCTTAAGTTCTTTAACAAGTGTTTTTTCGATTATCATTTGTAAGAGCTAATGGTATTTTAATTTTATCGTTGTTATTAACTAGAAGGTTTTTCGTTTCCTTTTTTATTTGTTCTTTTACATGGGAGCTCAGGTATTTTAATATTTGACGACAACTGAAACAATTCATCTTTATTTTAATTATTTTAAAGCTGTGTACTTCAAGAAAAAAAAACTTATATAACTCCTGAAACGTAGTAAAAAAACTAATTAAAATATTAAAGGTGAAACGAGAATCACAATGCATCAGCACTACGAGGTGGTTCGATAAGTACCCGTGTTGGACAACAGAGGGCGTTCCTGAGGGAAGATGTAGCTGTTGCCATCGTGTGTTGCCACTTATCAAACGACGAAAGAACAAATTTCAGACTGTTTGATAGATAAGTTTGGATTCGGCAGCAGTTCGAGTAGGACGTGTTTCGTGATTTTCGCTAAGATGGAAAAAGATCAGTATCGTTCGGTAATACGCATTTTGTTTTTCGATGGAAGAAATTTCGAGAAGGCAAAAGCAAATTTGCGATATTTGTTCAACGAATTCCAACGTGGGCGAAAACTCGTTTTTATGGCGAACGGCGTCAACCTCATGGGCTTTTCAGAAAAAGAAGCATGATCATTGGACAATGTTACAGTGAGTTATTGGACCACCACAAAAATTGAAGGAAACAGGGCCGCATCTGGCGAAAAAGAAGGTGCTGTTTCACAATGATAACATGATATGCGTTAAGAAATACTTCTGCTCCCCAGTATTTACCCGATCTGGCTCCCTGCGACTTTTTCTGGTTCTCTAACATGAAGAAATAGCTCGGGGAAAATTTTTTTAGCTCAAACGAGGAAGTCATTGTCAGAGTTCGACAAATTTTATTCTTTGGAGTAATTGAAAAACGGAAGAAATAGAAGTGTATCTCTCTAAGAGTGGTCTATGTTAAAATAAAAAAAAAAAACAATTTTTATTTTAAATTAACTGATAAAACAATATACTATTTAATTTTTTTTAATAAAGTGGTGTCTACATTTCTAACATGAGTACTTATTGAACCACCCTCTTAAAAGTCTCAGAAAAGGGTATCTCCTGTCAGAGATTGTCATCAAAGGAAATATGGAAATGAACGGTGACGCAAATATGCGGTACGCACAACAGTGTTGTTGTGGTGAGAGTAAGTCGTCTACTCGCTGGCAGGCCGATCGGTGGTCTTTCCTTCCCAAATTTGTTCACAATTCGCAGCGTCAGTGTGATTATCAAATCTGTTCAATAAAGTAGTTCTGATAGGATTTTTTTCGAGGTGTCATGACCCTCATCGCTGTTTGGGTGAACAGTGGCTGGTCAGGCCGATGATGTTATCTGCATGGAGCAACGTGAGGTAGGATAAGAGGGCACAAATTATGCCTATGATTGTTTCCAACATTTAATGGGTGATTATGGAGGGAAGAGTTAAAAAAGTACGGCCCAAGAATAGAACCCCGTGGAACTCTCTAATATATTCTGATGAGTTTGTGATTCATTTTTGCTATATTTTTCTAAAATGAACCTTTCATTTTCGAATTCAGCGATGATGCAAATATTAAGGTACAGCATTCGTTATTTAGAAGTTTCTGAATAAGTCCATTTAACCACATTTGACCACGCTGAGTCGAATCTCTTTTAGAGATAAATGGAGAATGTAATGCTTCACTTGAGGAACGTTTGGCGTAGTTGGCATGTGAGAAGATTATACGAAATGAGCATTCATATTCTCGCAGGAACTCGTTGATTTCCAATTCAAAATGGCGTTGACGTTTCAATGGGTAGACGTCTTATTTCTGTAAAATTGGCTAAGATATTTAGATCAAGTACAAATTTTTTGGTCCGTGGCAAGAAAAACTTCACCATAATTTCCATTTGCTTTTATTCTTCCGGGTAATTTCTCTGGAGTTGGTCTGAAAGTATGTCAGCAAATACTGGCCAGGCTCGTTCTATGAGACATTGGCTGCTTCTTTCACGTGGTTAGTAACTGTCAGCTGCCGAAAATGTAAGTAGTTTTGAGTGATAATGAGGCAAACATGAGAAGGTTGTCCAAGAATGATCTGTCACTCGGAAATGTTGGTTGCTTGCCATGTTCCTAAAGGTAATTTACCTTTAACGAAAAGGATCTTAATTTCCTACGCCCCGCAAAGACGTAGAGACAGAAATCGAATTAGAGCATATATTAACCGCTTCTTAGGGCATATATTAAGAGGTCGTTCAGAATTTGGGGTGCTTCGAAAGTAGGGTTGTGAGAGCGATTCCAAAGCTGATTAGAGTATTTAGGGCAATGAAATTCAGGACAATTTCCGTATGATTCTTTTCTGGAAAACTAATTCTCTGTTTTCGTACTGTTCTGTGGGTGGTAGATAGTGGTTATACGCCGGTTGGCTTAAGACCGGAAAGTATTTTAGGTTGAAGATCACCTAGTTTTCATTTCCTTGCTCACTTTTAACGTATTCGATCCTTAAGATTTGTTTTTTGAAGTGTGGGATGCCCTAAAAAGGCTGACCACTCTATTGATCTACCGCAACTAGGCAGTGCTCATGTTGCCAACCTAAGGGGTTGTTAGTTCCTTTGATTGATGTTTCATACCTTCCAGAGTCTCTTCCTCTGAAAAAAGATAGCTGACACCCTTTAACTTGGCAACTAGTTTCATGCGTGTAGCAAGTGTTAAGGTGTGACAACCAATTTTCTGTCTCCGTATGAATTCCATAATGCAATCATTTACCACGACGTCACTAAAAAGAGACTGACGTCGATTTGAGTCAATATTTTTCAGCCGGGAAATAACCTTTCAATAGTCAGAAGGCTAGGTGAGAAAAATTATTAATAAATGAAAGGTTTTGTCCACTTTCCATTTAATGAAATTGCAATTGCCAAACATGCTTTAAGTACAACGTTTAAATTTCAATGACCATACATATAAAGGCATGCGCTTAGCAATCACAGGAACCAAAAGTAGTTTCGTTCTTTTGCACATTAAAATTTGGCGCAGCACATAAGAAGCTGCTCTACATGTTACATAAAACGGAAAGCAGTTTAGGAAAGAAAAAGAAAATTATTCTGTCGTTACTTTAAGGCCTAAGGTAAGGAAAAAGTCACTAACTAACGAAGAACATCCTTGGGCTATGCGCTACTGTATTTCATTCTTGAGTGCCTGAAACTCTTGCAGGATAGATGTTAAGAGAATTCGTAGTAAAAAACGTTTTCAGAACCTGAACAACTTATGATGCAATAAATGGCAATTTTTCACATGGATTTAAAAAGTAAAGAAAACTTTCAAGTAAAACTAGAACTTACCTCAACTGACCCACTTAATAGACGAACAAACATTTACTACCATGAGAAGTTTGTTGCCACAGTTTTCGTTGCTTTTGTTACGAACAAATGAGTTGCACTAATGTAAAAAGTTCACATTTTTCTCGTTATTTTTCGTTGTAAATGAGAGTGAACGCTAAGAAAGTTTAATGGTCAGAATTCGTTTGTCTCGGATAAGGGAGGCGAAGAAGAAAACCTGCCGGATGGGTTGTAGGCGTTGCATCTATGAGATTGCATGAGAAAGTGGTAGTTTTTCGTGTAGTCTGTAATATAACTTAATTTGTCCTAGTTTGGAGAGAAATCCTAGAAAATGTTAACTTGCTTAAACGTGAGTTATGCAAAATAGTTTCTCGGTCATTGGAGTGGTTGGATATGGGAAAATTTTATTTTGAAATAGAACAAGTGGTAAAGTATCGACGAGGCTTAATTGCAAAAGAACTTTTTGTGCAGTAATTGCACATACTTTAGTAAAGTAAATATTAAATATAAAATTAATTTAAAAAATTTATTTTTAAGAATTGTAATAACTTTATAAATATCATCAAATACCACACCAGAAACTTCAAGTTGAATTATCAGTCTGGAATGCATTGTATACATTAAGCCATGGAATCATAGCTATATAAAGTACAACATACACTTTTATTAGTCCATATGACGATCATATTTGTATTTACAGCTTATAACGAAGTACAGCAAATAACGAATGTCTTGCCATAAAGAATTTACCGTCCAGAGTTTTCTTGGAGGGATTGTACTTGTTTTTGTAGAAACACCGACATTGGCAGCATTAACTGGTATAACAGTTGATGAACTAGTTCTGTCAAAGTATCTCTCTCTAATAAATGTACGCCGCCATTTGTAATAATCAATTTTTTGTGTCAACTGACTTAACAATAAATATCATCAAACTCGTATTTCCACCATTTTCATTATTGACTAGAACAGAAATCAAATGTTTTTGTAAATAGTGTCTTCTGATAGAAGATAAAACTGCTTTCCATAAACGGCTTGATTTGGGTTCCCACACTTTACAAATTTTTGTCAAAAATGCGTAATTTCACAGTCGCCCAATTTTGGAAATAAGACTTTTTTCTCCGGACTCTACAAATAATAAACGAGCATCCTGCTACATGATCCAGTCAATGCAGCCGTTACAGTGTTTCGTCATTCACCAGAAAACAATGAGATTGCTCGAACTACATTGAAGATGGTGACTCCAAAACGTACAGCTTTATCCTCAATATTAAACCTTGTGGCAGTAATTTTAAAATCAGCAAAATGGAATGTACAGGATTCGTGCAGAAACCGATGGGGGTCTTTTGGTCGTTGGTTAGTTGGTCGGTGAAGTAACGCTTTTCACTGATAAATGAATCGATAAAATTACGCTTTTCTCTGGACGTGCAATTCGTCGGAATTTAGATCTGAAGAAGAAATGAAGAAGGCTATTCGGAAAACTTATTATCGCTGCGTCGCAACTCACTAACATTCACAGAAGCAAAACTGCCTAAGCAGCGATGTAAATGGTAAATAACCGCAGCTACGTCCTTTCGAAAACTCTTATTTTGCTCTATCAAGTTGTTTTCTAGAAGATATTAACCCAATTTATTAAGATCTGAGCAAAGATGCAATTCTGGGGCGATGTATTCACGGAATCACTCGAAAATTCAATAGAATCAACCAACTAATTTGTTTTCGAAAATTATTGTTGAGTATTCAATTAATGTACCTGCTTCAACCTTCAATGAAGGATTTGTTGCCTATCTGATTTTTCTCCAGGAAGGGGCAATCAGGACGGGCCGTAGTTTTCACGGATCAGTGGACAAAACACGAAAGAATAGAGTTGATAAAATAGGGGTGCATGGCCTTAGTATAAACACCAGGAAGCGATTGCGCTTAGAATACATTCCCCCGCTAACGTTTGTTGAAGGTAATTTTCCAGATGCATTGGTATTTGCAAGCTAATCTTATTGGAGATAAAGATAGGAGAAGATGAAACGATCACGTAAAGGAATGTACATTTACATTCACGGAAGTTTTGTATTCATGCACAATGTCTCACATATGCCATAACACCAGAAAAACTAATCTCACATAAAATTAAAATCATGAAGTAAAGCTCTGCGCTCACCTTCAGTGTTTAGTTTTGAAGCTCTCTAGCTTACAAAGCTCAATTTATTTACGACATTCGCCACTTTTGGATCTTATTTTTTGTGGCACCATTCAGGACTGTTTAAACGTTTTAGTACTTGTGCAATGCTTTATAAATTCAGAATCAAAATTCTTCACAATGTCAGCTTTCCAAGGATGATTTTGCATGATTATAGACGAATATTTCTAATTCAGTAAGGTATCATTTTAAGCTTTATACCACAGCTTAGGTCCAAACAGCGCTAGCACTCTTGAGCGATATCTCTCTGATGCAGATAGAAAAACCACAAGCAGATTTATAATGGGTAGTTGTTTATGCGCAAAGATGAAAAGAAATTTAGAAACCAAATAAAATTCCACTTATTTTTTTCGAATTCCATTAGATCGAGGTTTGTTTTAAATACTCGCGATGCATATACATTTGCTATGCTTTATGCCATGAATAACTATAAGTAAATCAACGTTACCAAAGCCATTGTAACTCAAAGCTATTGAAGCTCTGTACCTCAAAATTTACTGCACTGATGGTTTTGAAATTTGGAACTCAATTTTTAGAGTCAGTTTCTAACGCAGTAATGCTGAATTTTTTTCTATAATTATTTAATAATCCATGAGAAAATATGGTGGACTTTTAACTCTCGAATCGTGTTTCTTTTTTCATTTGAAAGCGTTACTTAGATTGCTACCATAATACGTACTCAACTAAATAATCTTGCATTCAAGATAGTTTCTATGAATGCAAGTTTGGGTTTTCTATCTTGAACAATGCTCCTCCATTGATGATTTTATGTTTCCATTTGCGGGAATATTGATAAGTTTTCATTAATATTCGAGCATCATTTAAAGGTTATCAATAATAGCGTTAGAATAATTTAACGTCAAGTTTACACATCTGTCCTCTGCAAATGTTGAAATTTAGCAGACATGATTTTTTTTAAATAAATCATGCCTGATTTTGTAAGTCAAACGTGTGTATATTGTACAATTCGGGGCTCTGACATGAACAATGAGGGACACCTTCATTTCTATCTTTGGTTGTGAGTGAACATTCTCCAATTTGGCTGTGAAAGTTCCTGTTATGCTGGAAAGATGCTAAAATCGTTACAAAGATAGGTGAGAAATTATACCTACTAAACTTATACAGGGATCCTCCTTGTTAAGGCAGCCGAACGCCTTAGGATCATTTTGCATTCAAAGTTAGTTTGATGCCGATCAAAACTATTATTATACTATTAATATTCCGGAGGATATCTACGTCGGAAGCCAAGGGGGAAGTTAGCAACAGTGTTGCTACTACCAAATAAATCAGGGGAATGCGTTTCAAAATTCTTTTCCTAAAGTTCTTCACGTGCCTTCTGAATGCTGACTGTAAACTTATTGAAATTTAAATCAGTTTTTTTCCTAGCTCCAAGATCGGGGTAGTTAATGCGTATTTCCAATCAAATAGGAAGAAACAATGTTTGAGCTAATCATTGAAAACTGTTGCTTTCCTTCTAAAATTCTTAAGTTACAATGGTTGGTTCATCATATCCAGAGGCTTTGTGGGTCCTCATTTGCTTCAATTCCTTTACAGTTTCTGTTGATCGGATGTTCTGTTGTTGGCTCGATACGTCACAGTGGAAGTCCTTTGATCGAAAACAATTGACATTATAATTCAAGAAGTCAAATAATTCGTTCCCTGCAAATGTGAAAGCGTGTTACAGGGTGGAACATTTTAACAATAATGTTTTCTTTTTCACTGTAAGACAACATTCCACTTCCATTTCCTTCATTCAGGTGATATGGAATACTGAATTCCTTCCACTTAAATTAATCGAATATTTAAGTGGAAGGAAGGTTTCCATATTTTTTAAGAAATTTGTTTCACATGCTGAAAGGGTGGGAAGGGAAAGGGAAAGGGTTCCCTGAGGATCTGAGAATTCGATATTTATTTCCGCGTTGGTATCCTATAGAGCTTTTAACCCAATTTCTAGAGCAATTCTTTGTCCATAACTCCGCAATTTGGTCCTGATTCTGATGGGATCGCAGGTTTCAGTATTGAGTACAAAGTATAAAAATTTCAGAATTAAGTACAAAACACGCATGTTTTCTTTTGTTTTGGGAACACTTCTGTATAGAGGTTCCCATATAATGTTCTCTAACAGCCGCGTCTATCGATTTAATTAAGTTCAAAGATTCTATAATAATCCTGCTTCCTACTAATTTATCTTTAATATTTTATCTTCATTTGAACGGATCGAACGTTTAGTCAACAGATCGATAGCTCCTTCAAAGCATAATGTAACGTCAAGAGAAAAATAGACAGGTGTGTGGGGACAGGGTATGACCTGAAGAGAACATAAGCCTGTTCATCACCAAGGAGTATGTCTTGGATAAAGCCAGCGCCCTTTGACGAATGAAATTTCGGCTCATTAGTTGCTTGCATGTGTCCTGGTTTGTTTGCGAGCAGTTCCATTGGCAGTGCTGGACGTTCATGTCAGAGCATAGCTATGATAGCTATGACTGTAGTCACTATATCTTTTGAGATCCCTGTTCAAATGCATTAATTTATCTAGCCAGAGTTGAGTTCTCGATGAACATACTCGGTATGTTCTAAGGTTCAAGCTTTAAAAAAAATTTCTATGTTGTCCAAAATAAGGCAATCCATTGTGGGTATTATGGAATGACTAATGAACTTTCTTAGGGCTATAGGTAAACTTCTCTCCCGATAGTATTTTGTCAAAAACCTTTCTATGAAGATCATAGAGAGGATGTCTTATTTTATTTTTGAGTCTCAGCCGTGGTTCCGAGATGATACCAATATCAAGATTAAAAATTGTTGCGAAACAATTGAACATTTTAGTGTATTTATTACGAATGGTTTCTGCATTATACAGTAGAATTTTTCATAAAGGAGTAAAAACAATTTTAATTAATAAAAACCTGACGGTGAAGCTGACAAGTACGTTAAATTCATCCTGCTTGTTATTGCAGGATGCTAAACTTCTCAACACTGCTTGAGTTTCTTCTACAATTTTCTCCGATTGAAAAGGATCAAAATTATGTGAAGTGCCGAGGATAAGGTGTCTTGCTTTGCTATTCGATGGTAGACAGCATTTCACGAGACGGCAGCTATAGAAAGTCGATTTCCGTTGATATCGGAGGTAGTAAGTTCATTAGAAACTATCAACCTTTGTTTTTTATTCCGATTCAACAGCTTCGTCTTTGTTATTTCCTTTTCTGCTCTCCTTTGATTTATCCCTTTCTGCTTTTGCATTGTTATTAGTAAACAAAGTGAGTACCCTAACAACTGCAAAAAAAACAGCTTTAACCCTCTGTTCGGTAGTTAGCTTGCATTGATAGTAGTAATTGTCTCCACTGCATTTGGAACATCCTTTTGGCAAATGACAGTGAGCGTAACGCTGACAATTCCTAGATCATATTTTTGACGTTACGTGGCCAGTTTAAGAGATCATACATACTATCATGACCTCCTGCATTGCTGTTAGTCTTTTCAGTGTCCTGTATTTTTTGGTCATCAATTAGCACTTCCTTTCTCATGGTAGCCGTACGACAACCAAATTAAAACCTAAGTAATTCGTCCTTTTAAAATGGAATTTTCCAAGAAATTGTAATAAAAATGTTCAGTTGTACCCTTATCTTCTAAAAGACACATTTTTTTTGTTCTCAGCCTCTGTCTCCAGGTAGAATTAGCCATTCTTAGTAAGGACTTGGACGGTTGGACCTAGCAGTGAATTTGTTTTGGAAAACATTCCAAGCACTACATTCCCAAGTTCTGATGCATGCTCATCGCTAACTTTAACTAAATATTATGAGATTGTTTAACTATATTTTGGGATCTTTGTATCTGTTGTTACCACCTGGTTGTTGTACAAATCCTTAAAATCCTTACCAAAACATAACATTTTCGCGAAAAAATATCAGAATATAATCTTTAAAACATCAATAAAATTTATTTTTCGGTATTTTTGATAGTCTGGAGCAGAAAGTTACCAAAGCTTTAAGTGTTCTTTGCAGGGAATTTCATCAAGGTGCGGACCGCATATCTGGCCATTGAAATGTTAAGTACAGTGGAACGTCTCCTAACGAGTAATTCGCACAGCGAGCGGAAAAAAGGAGTGGAAGCTGTCTTTTTAACGAGTGACATTTCCCATAATGAGCTATGTTGAAAGGATAAGTCCCTTTTTGATCGGTAACATTATCGCTGATGAAAGTAGGAGAAAGATATTGCTAGAAATCTTACAATGGTCCCACCAACTCTTGATGAAGTCTGTTCCACCATCAATGCCCCAAATTTTGATGATCAATTTGACATCAATGCATCGATGAGATTCCAGTGGAACTCATTAAATATGTTCAGTCATTATGACAGATTTCTGCTAATACCTTTATTAAAAATCTGTGATAAGACCTTCGCGATGCCATAGGTGAGAAACATGAATCCTAACCCAAGCATCTGCAATATGTTCTACGCTTTTGAGTGATGGGTTCTGAGGCGGATAATTGTAGCGAACGTAGAAAGGGACCAATGGCGAGTTCGATACAACTATGAGCTGTATGAAATTTTGGACGGAATGGAGGTCTCCACAATTATAAGACTGCGGAAGCTGCAATGAGCTATAAATCATATCAACGAACAGCGGATACCCAAAAAGGAATTCGTTGGAGGAAATCAAGAGTGGAAATGCTGGGCTGGCTCATTTGACGAAGACAATTTACTGCTGCTCGGATTTCTAAATTGGAGAACTAAGTCAATGGACAGAGACACCTAGTGACGACTGGTGTAGGAAGCAAAGGACGGAGAACGGCTGTAGTATTCTGTAAAAGAACAAGTTACACGGTGTGAACCAGTGAGAGTAATCCACGAGATTCCTATGTCGAGATTCGAAACTAGCTAGAACCAATTGGCTGATGAAGCGGCATTTTAAGCTGGTTCTGGAGGAGATTGTGTTAACCAGTGATGGGCTCCGGCTCCTTTTCCTACTTTGGCCAGGAGTAATGGCTCTTGCAGCTTCACACTGAATTAAATGTTCAGTAATCGTGCATAGTAGTTAGTCCAAAACAGAATTTCTATTAATTTAATTGAAATAAGTTCACTTTAGCAACGTACCAATCAATAGTTACTATTTCCACAAAATCAGCACAAAATTAGTCTTCCTGAATTCGTACACAAAACAAGAAAATAGACGGGAAACATTGACAGTTCTTTCAGAAATACTTCTAAGATTTCCATGCCGGTCGGAGAAGTCACAATAAATATCAAAACAAAATCGGAATTTCCGCAGTTGCGAAGAAAATCAATCTCCTGTGCATGCAAAATGACTAGTTCTACCGTTTCAACTCTTTTTGATTATACAATATGTTTAACACACATACTGGAAGGGATTAATCCCGTTCCCTTCGCTCATTTACTTGCATCCTTTCCAATATTGCAGTTTTAATTAAAATTTTAATTAATTCCATTTAATGTGCAAATAACATCAATCATTAATTTAATTTTTCTTCTACCTTGCATGATACTCACTCCGCTGAAGAGTCAGCATGCAAACAAGGATGTAGGGTTCAGTGGTAGCGCTTGAAATTTTGGTTTATTTTTTGTAAATTTTTTTTATTTGCCTTGGCTTTGACTACTTCTTGGATAGATTTTGCATGTGTGTGGCAGTGAAACCATCAGCGGTTATCAAATAATTGGAAGGTTGCGGCGAGACTTCGATGGATGGAAGGATGATGGATTTGTTTGACCAAGCAATTATGGTATATAATTAAGATGTTGATGTGTGAGGATCGGATAAGTTGAACGTTTAGTGAAAGGATTATCAATGTTCTAGTAGTAATTGGATTGGAAATTAGTCGAAGCAAAGTTGATGGAGGTTTTGGTACGGTTATGATAAAGTTGCACTTTTGAATTTTCTTATGAATAATTTTTCAGTGAATTTAAAGTGTGCTACGTAGTTAAGGAAATTGTTTTCTTAGGTAATAACAGGATGTTAACTTTTAGCGCATCATTCTCGTACCAAGTTGTACCTTAAGCAGATTTTCACATATTTCCATCGGGTTAAAGATCACTTCGGATGTATCAACACATACTATCAGGTAATTATCCTCCTTGAGGTGTAGCCAGCTCGTTGCGTCTGATGTCACTTCGCTCGGTAACCAATAAAAAATTTGCCTCGATAACGTCTCATTTTCTTCCTTTAAGGCCTCGTCCAGTCCCATGGCCTCGAGTGAATTTAAATAACGTATCGAAGTCTTGGGATGTCGAATGTGTCGATTTACATGCTTGCTCGATTCCAGACGCTAAACATGGCCATGCATTAAGCCTGCAAGTCTGATGGCCTCTTGCTAGGCAGTATCCCTAGCTAACCAATCTATTCCAGAAATGCCATCTACCGTAACTGTGTAATGAGGAAGTTATCGAAGACCTTTCACGCCGAAATCCATTTGCGTGAGATTCTACTGTCCTGCTTAAGACTGGCGAAAAATGGCCAAGTGTTGAAAAGATTCCTCGCATGGATAGGAAAATGATACCGTTTTGTCTTATCGACATGGGAAATATTTCATTTAATCAATAGACTAAAAGGGTTTTACTGTTCACGGCGTAAGCCACCTCGCAAGTTGCAATGACATGAATGTGTTGGGCCAGATAGCAGCCACTATGCGTGGAGCAAGGAATGCGTGTAATGTGAATGTCTTAAGTACCCATGAAGGCATGAGTTGCGTGTGTTCAAAGAGATAATTACTCTAGAGAATATTCATTCAGAATGAAACACATATAAAGTGGCATCGCACTTGCTTTAAATGAGACAATTTTTTATGTAATCGCAGATATTTCTTTTCACGTTCCGATAGTCCGGTCAATAGAACGAATTTGTGGCATGAATTATTTGTTTTTCAAAGAGTCATTGGTTCATTACTCCAATTTGCATGGATATGATTTTCATTCCTACCAATTACAACAATTGAAAAATGTTTTTATTTCATTAAACAAGGACTGAGTAGGTTGAAATGGCACATCACATGAAAGCACATCACATATGTGGAAAATAAGTCTGATAGCAAAAAATTTCAGCCTGAATTCGAATATTCTGATCTGCCTAGCATGTGAATTATCCTAATGTGTGAACGAGGTTCAAAATTATTTTTTAAATTGATTTTAACGAAATCAAAACAAATTCAAATAAGTTTGTACAGCTTACAATACTGCAAAGGAAAAACACAAAGGAGCAGATAGTTTCCGGTCTTTCCCCACCTTCTGTGCATAAATTCTTCATAAAATTAACATTTTTCAAGTTTTTACTGCAAAACCAAAACAGTATTTTTTTAATGTCGTTAAGACGTGTGTAAACTGGATCAGTTGCATAGAGTTTTTTTTTGTCCTCGGCACATCCCGTCATTTCTCGCCACATTCTTTGTTTCGGCCACAGACTCGTTTCGGACGTTCGCCATCTTTGGTCTGATCTGTCGTTCGTTCGTTTCAAGAAGAAACGAAGAAAATGACAGAGACCAATGGATTGTTCCGAGGATAAGAAATACCAGTCTCGTCGGAGCAAAACATATCACTGTCATAGAGACTGTTGCGATCCACGCTGCGTCGTTGGTTTGTACGTAGCACGTTCGGGTGGTCAAATCATTCCTTGGACATTAATCCCATTTCTCATCTACTCCTCTCAACTGTCATTTGCTTTTCACCATTTTCCCCACGGCTTTTCTCCGAAAATCCGCCTCAAATAGTTGATACACGATCCAGTGTTATAGAATTTCGTATAATTCAAATGTATTGAATACTATCAGCAATACTCGCCGCTACAACCAAAGGAAATTGTCTCCACAGACGTATGTGCAGGGTAAGATTGCGAGCTGCGACGGAGATGCTTGATGCCAAGCACCATTTCGTACAATAATTATTATGAAAAGTATATAATCGTAATGTTTAAAATGAATAAGTATAAAAGCAGCGAATTGTGAGGCCATGTGTGTACATACATATATCTAAGTAGAGAGATTAAACTAATCAGTGACGAACCCAACTCAAGTCTTACGACGAAACACTGTAATCCCGATCTTCTTCTCCTTTACAATTTGCTGCAAGTCCTTTTCAACGCTCGAAACAGTAAGTTAAATATTCCAGCCGAGTATCCGAGATAGAGGTAATAGGTCGCATATATCTCCTTCGCCTGGATTTCCAACTCGCCCTTTTCAACGTTCAAGAAAAGAAGTCAAATATGTCAGTCGAGGAGCCAAGAGAAGTATCGAACCATATCGAATAAATTTCTTTATTTGAAATTAAATTTGCCTAAATTTTTGTTGTTTCTTATCTTTTGTCTTTTTGAAGTGCTAAAAAAAGACAAAAGATTTCAAAATCAAGGGTGAAAGTTATGCATGCAGACCGTGCTCGATCAGGTGCACTAATGGGCTGATTAAGTCTATTTTTATTATTATATTTTATTTTTATAATTTTAAGTCACGGCTAAGTTGACTCCATTGTATTTCTATTTACTACTGGTTTTTTTTAAATGTATTGTTTTACTGTTATTGTTTGTATCTGAATTTTTAATAGCATTAATAATATAAATATCAACTGAAACAACTCATTTTCTTTTCTTGAAGTATCCCTCTTCCGTTTCCTCTCTCTTTGACCACTTATATGTTTCTTGTATATAAGGTGGCCTAGCATAGGCAGTGATCTTCCTCGTAGAACCCCGCCAGACTGTAACCCCAAAGATCATTGTAACAAAAATGCCTGCGACTGCGGCTGCCGTGGTTCGCAAGAAGATAGAAGATTAGAGAGAGAACAATAACCATCTTTTCTGTCAAAATTTCCCCCGAATTCGCTTATATTCATAGCATGGAAAGGTGGTCAATCAGAAAACAAATGATTTTGACATTTTTACTGGAAAAAAAATACTTTGTCATGACAATGGCAGAGGAATATTAGTAAGTCTGTGTTGAAAGTGATTTATTTGCTTTGACCACCGGAAGATGGCTCTGGTAACAAGTCGATTGAGTCACCATGGACAAGGCATCAAACCAAACAAAGTTATCACTGGTATTATTGCCTCGCGAGACACATTGTTTCTTCTTACATTAGATAATACTCATCAGTCACAGATTTAGTTGAATTGCTAGAGTATCTTTTATATTAGTATCAATGTCAATATGAAACCGAAATCAGTGCCTTTCAAACTGGTAAGTGATTTTTCACCTTTTTTGAAAGAAAAACATTTTTTGGAAGCTCCACAATGATGCTTATATTAACTTCTGTGTTCTTTCTCTAGGGTACGCGCAAATGCAAATACATTTACCACTCACCGGAAAATGAATTATATATATATATGATGTATATATTGTATACCGATTTTTGGAAAGAGAATTTTCGTTTTCCACACCTTTTCAGAAGGTTGTTTCCTCTTTGGTTCAATGAACATAACGCGCATAAAGCTACGAAGGCAGCGCAAAACCGACAACCGTGCATTTAGTCGGAGACAAATCTGTCCCACCTACTGCTGACCATCAACTAATAATTTCAGAGATGCTTTGGCCTTATGTCAAAGGAAAAGTTTCACATTGTTTGACTTGCGTCCGCTGAAGTTAAGTTAGAACCTTAGATTTTGTATTCAATATACCCTATATGGTGGTTTCTCTCCGGTTTGTTAGGACATCAAAATTTAGATCGACTTCCAGACACAATTTTCTTTATTATAAGTTAAGTTAAGTTTAAATTAGTAAGGCATGGTCAAAAAGATTTAACCATTTAGATAGTTGCTAAACGCCAAAAATCAGCTAGATCAAATTCTTCGGATAGTCACAGACCATTACATACAAAGCAATAGCCCTTCTATAATCTCTGATACATCTGAAGTTAAAGCAGACTCCTCCACCGCTAAACGTTTCTAAATCAACACATCTCAAGTGTCTTAATGTGTCGTGGTGTTCTTTTAAAGTCTCAAAATCTGTGCAACCATTAATGACGGGTAGCAGAGCCAAGGGATATCATAAAGAAAGGGATGTGAACAACCCATACGGCAACAAAAGTGAGCTTTTTACGATAGAGAGCTTAAAAATCAAACGACTTGAGTGGAAAGGTCGCGACGGTTAGCTTTCAGAGAGTAAATGTATATGAGAATAATTTTTTCGATACAAAAGTATATTTGAATCATCGCATATTATAGCAAAATATAAGATGCTGTTAATACATAAAACACAGATCGGACCCACCATATCAAGAAGAACCAATTGATTTACACACATACAATCCATTGATTTAGATAATTTCTACGTACACCTCTGCACTTCGATATGGCTTTGCATTGTTTATTTATACAGTATGCAGAAAACAGTTGAAGTATCCGACCCGTGGAATTTCTTGTACGATTAGCTTTTGAGGTTGCAGTTACCGGAGGACTCAACTCAAACTGGGTGCGATAATGCGTCGAGTGAGCGATTTGATGACAGGCCATGGGTTTTGCCTAACTCTTGAAAATGCCGAGGTCTTCATACTGAGCAAGGAGCGCATTGCTCGTGTTATTCCCGCTCGGGTCGGAGAAACAATCATCGAGTCGAAGGAATCAACAAAATACCTACGTTTGAAGATTGACTCGAAGATGAGCTTCTTCGAGTATGTTCGGGCGATTAGGCTGCTCCGAGAGTGTCAGCTCTCGGATGCCTAATGGCCAAGAAGCAGTGACCAACCTCGTATAAGAAACGACTACTCATGAGTGCAATGGAGTCAGTGCTCTTGTACGGCTCCGAAGTCTGAGTTGACGCTCTAAGCAAGGAGTCGTACCGAAGGCCTGTCGCACAGATACAGAGGCGAGTAGCTTATGGACTGCAGCTGCATACCACACTGTATCTGCATCGGCAGTGTGAGGATGGTCCCTCTTATACTACTTACGGGAGAACAAAAGCGAGTATACTTACGTAGGAGGGGGTCGGCGATAAGAATCGTCAGCCGAGAGGAAAGGAGAAGTCATTTTCTGCCTGTCGCACAGATACAGAGGCGAGTAGCTTATGGACTGCAGCTGCATACCACACTGTATCTGCATCGGCAGTGTGAGGATGGTCCCTCTTATACTACTTACGGGAGAACAAAAGCGAGTATACTTACGTAGGAGGGGGTCGGCGATAAGAATCGTCAGCCGAGAGGAAAGGAGAAGTCAGTTTCTGCCTATTTTTGTGGCAGAAAATCAAAGGTAAACGGAATACGAGGCAGATGAACAACAAGGCTCATCAGTGACTTGAGCCGTGGATCTGCAGAACGCATGTCGAAACTGATCATTATCTGACGCAACTACTCAGTAGACACGAATATTTTCAGTCTTATCTGTATAAGATGGGAAAGCCACTATCCGCAGCTTGCTTGTTCTGCCCTGGATGACAGATGACGCCTGCTACACGTTCTTTGCATGCGGAAGGTGGACAACACTCCGTTCACATCGCCCAAAGATAACAGGCGAGCTCTCTGTAGAAAGCGTAACGGGGAAGATGATGTAGTCAAAAGACAATTGAAACTGCGTGTTCTTATGAAGAAGGGCATCAAGGATCGCTTGGCAGCGTAGACGCCTTCCCATCAATTCGTGCCGAAAGAGGGATTTTTCTTAGCCAGAAGGCGCTGCTAGGCGATGAATAATGAGGTCTAATGCGGCCCAGTCCAAAGTTATGTGACATACAGTTCCAGGCTAGTTTCTCCGTGTGACAGTGGAGGTGTATAGTCGAAAGTTCGGTTGCCAATGGGAGTCCGACATTCAGGGCAAAAACAGCCTTCACCTCTACCATTAAAAAAATTCTCATTATTGTATCTTCATTTTTATTAGATTATTAATTATTTTAAATTCAAAATTTAATAATATCCTGCAGATACCCACCATAGTACAAAGAAAGAACACAAACGAAAGAAACAAAGATGAATAGAATTTTATATTTTACTCCAGCAAGTGTAATTGATTATTTCCATTGCAACATTATTCTCCTTTTTTATGTATTCAGTGATCGAGAGAAGACGAAAATGCCAAACAAACTTCTGATACAAAACAGAAAAGTTGATTATCTGTTGAATAATTAAATTCTCAAAGGAGTACCTTCAACGCAGTTTATTTTCAATTAGTTCATGCAAGGAATTATTTGCTGACTGGTTCAATTTTTGTGCCAGCAAAGATGCAATTCAAGGCACAAATAAACTAAATCATTTAATTTCGTGAGAGATGAACCAACTAGATAGGACGTTTGGAACATAAATCATGCAGAATGATGGGATCATAAACCTGGAATACATTCATGAATGAGATTGTTTTAGGTTTGACTGGATCTAAAAATGTAAGCATGCCATGCATGTTTCTACTAAAGTATATGTTCCTCGTCTCAATTACACATCACTATTACGTTTTCTAAAAATAAGCAGGCCCAATATTTCCGAGTTTGTCTAACATACGGAATAAATTCAGAGCAAATATACTTTCAAAACATCATTCAGGACATAGTACCACATGAATTATTTCTTTAGTTAAGAACCTCAAGAGCCAATTGAAATGTTACCGTGAATTTATGGAACTTACCTTCACGTTGCCTCAGCCGAAGACAACGTCCCAACGCGGCTCCTTCGATTCAATGCAATATGGCGCCTTCATGACACTCGTAGCTAAATAAAATATTATATTACAGGCTGTCATCGCGTTCCTGATTTATCCCAGCCTATAAAGTTCACCCAACGACTTGAGTGAGAATGAAGAAATTTGTTTCTGAAAAATTTAATGATGTCTCTCCCGCCTGGAATGCCAATAATGATAACATGTTAAAGCCTACAATGGATGATGGCCATTTCGCCGTCAAGTGTTTGCACAGTCTAATAAAGTCCTGCACTTTACAGTTGCCTACTTAATAGGATTCGCGAAATTATAATGAGTTTTGCATGAACTTGGTATTGAAATAATACGTTCATTACTGAACACCAAAGGGGGTCTACCAGTTCTATGGACCCTTTTCGTACCCAGAGTTGACCTGGCTAACGAGACGCTCCACTCCGCTCGTTGAACTAGTCTCGATGGTCTCAGCACGCAATGGTAAATAATTTGCAATAAAAAAGATGTTCTAGCTGCATATTATCGTATTCTTAGCACTTTTAATAGTAATACAGGGTGGAACTTTGAAATTTAATATTTTTCTTAAATGTATACTTGATAGACGTGAATGAAGTACGGATAATTATTTGGGAGAAACAAAAAGAATATTACCACGAATCGAAGGATTTGCTGGGATGTTGTTTCGCCTTCTAAGGTAAGACAAGTTAATGGTTTGCATTAATGAACTGATTTCTTGGAATGCTCAAAGTGAAATAATTGCCTCCTTTGTACTTTCTTACTTCGGGGAAGAAAGATAGAAAAGGAACGTTTTTCACAGTAAATTCTTGGCGCTCCGAAACTCAGTTAATTTTATTCTCCTTAATTTAGCGTAAAAATATACTGTAGCTTCAATCAAAATAAAAACATTCGGATCTTCTCTTGATTGCCATCTTAAGCAACTAAGGAACAATAAGATAATGAGGTTGATTTACAATTGATTTACAATTGAATTACAGTTGATTCGGGTATTTGCGACCTTCAAAAATATGAATGAAAATTCTTATTAATTTCCATTTTCAGATTTATTTTTCAGATCATTTTCAGTCTATTTCCATGTCTATTCTCAATAATTATGTCTATTTCCAATAGACATAATACTGAAGAAGGGATCCTATCGGCCTTGAAACAGTTATCTTTTATAAAAGAAAAAACCTCAACCTGAAAACGGAAAATAATAAGAATTTTCTTAATGAGTTTGAGTTTTTATTCTTTGTATGACAACTTTCCAAACGCAAACAGAAACTTTATCTTAAAATTTATGTGCGTGTTCTACTTAAATTAATTAATTATTACGAGTGTTTTCTTTTTTCCTAGAAATTGTTTGTTTCATTGGATTTCTTGATTGCATGTTTGACAACAAACATGCAGCATCAAAATTAGTCCAAAGGCACGAAAATAATGTCCTTTGAACACTTCGTTGACTACCATGCAAACCCAGCCCGAAAATGTTTACTACAATACCTCGAGCTGCGCCTCAAACTAAGGAAGCCCCTCTGTCAGCAAGAAAGAGTTGTCAGAGAAGATGTCATTGTTAATGTAACATCACTTTCCTCCCCCTACCAAGGCCTTCCTGCTCTGAAGGGCATCATGATGAGGAAATGCTACGTTGTGATGTACTTTCAAAAATAATAAGATGATTAATAATTAATAATAATATAATGATATATTGGGGCAACCGATAGGGCGCACCTGCACCAAAAGAAAGGAACAAGGTCAAATAGGCAGGGTTATTTGAAAATACAAAGGCCGCATAATGGTGGCTGAAGGAAGTTATTTTTAACAGACTAGTTCACCGCGCGGGCGTGGGATTCTAGGACATTATTTAAGCCGTGATCTTTCCATGTCACATGCACACATCCACACAGAAAGAACTTACTCTTTCATATTAAATAATGAATAAATGAATAAATAAATAGAAATGATCAAATGAAAGTAAGTAAATATAAAATATTTAATTTACATGAATTGGGGTGCGTTGATCCTGCTTACCTCTGCTCTATTTCGGGACTTCACTTGAGCGTATGAATTCTGCTGCGCTGCTACTTATTTCTACTGAAAAAATTTTTTTGAGCCTTTTTTTCTAACATTGCTTTTTCCTGAGATTTTTTTTTGCTTGTCACTAATATTTTTTAACGAAATATTACTTAAAACCTAAATCTAATTAGAAATCTTTTTATTTTAATTTTATTCTTATCTTCTTTTTTTTATTCAATTTATTTATTCGTTTATTTGTATATATATTTTCTTTTTTGTTTGTTTTTATGTCGCCTACACATCGGAATACGTAACAACATTCGGGTGTGTTCTATCGTACGTAGATTTTTGAGATTGTAACAGTCATATCTTACCAATTTTGCATGGAGCTGGACTTTTTAACTCTGAACTACACCCTCCTAGGCACAAGTTTAGGCAGATATCGTATTTAATTTAGTATTCAGTATGCAAAGTCGATCCCGTCCTTACATGACACCAGCTCATATCTTAAGCCCCAGAAGCGCCCATTCGTATTATTGATAAGATTATGTCGGTAATATTACTTGCTTTGATGAATGTGTCAATAAAGAAGTTTCCTGGCCTCAAATTGATTTCCAGACTCACTACTATCCCTTGTCTAAGTGACTCCAAAACTTGTAACATTCTCTAAACTTTTCAGTGATTTCTGTTAGCCATCAGTTAGCAGGATGCTTAACGCTTAACAGAACTACTAAACACAGCATTCACTACCCACAAACTCCTATTATAACGGTTTCAATGCTAATTTTTCAAATGTATTGAAGACTATAAGCCTACTTTTTCGGAGATAGGACATAAAGGCCAAAGTGTAGAGAGTTACGCATTTACAATGTCGTTGTATTGAAACAAAATGACTCACACATGTAATTACTCTGGAACAAAAGTTATCACCCACATTTTAGCCCCCTCCCCCTTCCGGTGCAGCCTAACCGTCTAATTCCCTACCGACGAGGAAGAGACTTCCTGGATTGTCTCTTCTCGATCTAGACGGTGCGTTAAATTCTATTGGCTTATGTGCCTTGTGCCTTTTTGCAAGTTCTCGAAATTTCTACTCATAGCTTTCTGAACGATAGCCCTAGGAGGTGCAAGTCGCCACGCATCGTCTAAAACCGTGGAGGTTATCTCCACCTTCTGCAACTATTGTACTTTCTCTCTGCTCCACTTGTATCTAAGGAAGTCATTTTACTTAATTATGAAGTTGGCTGAGCCTTCATGATTACCAGGCATTAGCAATTGACCATTTTCTCCCGCACGCTCAATGAGTGTCCATCATAGTGAGGCCTTTCTTCGAGATAACCAGCAGTTTAACAAGAGCCTCTGCCCCACTTCTTATTCTCGTCCTCCATGTTCAGCGTCGTCTTCTCTAATCCTTCGCTCCTTCGAATTGTCTCATGTTTTCTATCCTGCCCAATCCGTACACGGAGGTAACCTTTGCTTTTGCCCTTTTGCTTACGCCCTTCTGTCTCTTTGTAGAGGCATACTTTCTATTATAAGGTTCCTGTTTTTCAAGCCTATGCATGCCGAATGTCCTCGATTGGAGACCTTGTTCCTTTGTAGCCTGTATTTTTACTCAAGCCTACTTAGACCTTAAGACCTTAGACCGCGTGTATTTCCGAAAAGTAATGTTCAACCTGCGATTGCCGGTTTATCGAGGTAAGGATTCTATTTGAAACCGGAGATGCCAACGGTGTTCGGGATTCGCAGATTTACGTCCAATAAACTCTTAACCACGCTGCCTTCGAGATATGCTGTACTTACCTCTTTAGCTTGGGGTCCTTTCCAACCTTATACAATTTTGTAGTGAAAATTGAGTAGAATGAGATTATAATATTACATTGTCTTATTATACGCGGAGATACCGGGTTAATCTACGTCTGATGTAATTTGCTTTATGTGTTAGAGACGAAAATCAGCAAAGGCGGATAAGATAGGTGGAGTTACTTGATTATGGAAAGGCATTTTGGTCAGATTAACACTATCTTAATTTAAACAGGTCTGGGAGTTTTGATGAGTTCGCATCAAAGCGAAGTTAATTATATAACCAAAAACTGAAAAAAAAAACTTTGGAAAAACAAAAATAAGTCTTAAAGTGTTCACTCGCATACGTTCGAAATTTTTCACTCCCTCCCACTGAATTCTCTGAGAGTTGATTAAGGACAAAATTGATATTTGTATCACAGGTTCTTACGCTTCCATAACAAATCCTACAAAAGAAAACCGTAAATACTAACTACATACCTAATTATTATGGGAACCATTAAAATTGTGCTTGGTGGATCAGTTTTTCTTAGGATCAGAATTTTTTTACGTATGAGCAAGTTGTAATAAAAGAAATGAAAAAGAATTTTTTTTAACGGTTTTGGTCTATCAGGAACCAGACATTTTCCATTTACTGGCAACAGGCGTTTCTTCAATTTTCTTCATTTCTCTTCACTTCGGATCTCTTTAAGATCCTTTCTTTTTGTTTTTTTTTTTCTTTTACTTATACTTCAAAATAAATACCCAGCGGAGAAAAACTTGGGCTGCGAGGTGGCACTAGATGTTACATCAATTTATGGTCAAATATTTCAAAAATTGCTGCTGTAGAGTCATCGGAGGTGTGACGCATTGCCATCCTCACAAAATTTCGTATGAAACCCGAAAGGTCCAGTCACGCCGATGCAAAAATAAATTCTTTATCATCTCAAAAAAAAACGGACCGTCTGTCCGGCTGACAATGCCCCCCTAGTTGGGCGTGTACAAGGGTTTTTTGTGCTTCAATTTTGGGTTGTGGTTTTGGCTATAAGAATTTTTAATGCCGAATTGTTGGTTAGTGTCACCTCAGGATCCAATGGCGAAAGAATGTTATGATAACTTGAAGATTTCTCCAGAATTTCATTGGGAAATTCCAGTGTCTATAAATTATGCAAATAGACTTACAATACCTTAACAATTTGAATTTCATAAAAGTGGTATTATAGAGATTTATGTACATGGGATTAAGAGATGGCCTTGATAGTGAGACCACTGGAAAACATTTTTCGGTTGCCAGAAATGATTGCTTTTAAATAGACTCTTCGCCCTCTTTATATTTTTTAGTTCTCTCGATGTCCTGAGTTAACCCGAATGTGATTTAAATGTTGTTGAACCGATCTCTTGATTTTCTGCATTAAATTCTGTTTCGTTTGAACGATAGAAGCCTGTTTGCATTCGCAAAATCGAAGTTATAATAGGACTCCCGAAAATGATGGGCGCCATGACGCTTAACCTTTTTCGGGCCCCATTTTCTTTGTTATAAACCCCATAATCACAATAACACGGTCGCTTCAAATGTTTAAAGTCTATTGATCCATCCTCTACATGAGCTAAAAAAGGAAAGGAAGATTACCAAGTTCAGTAAACGAAAACACAGAGTCAAAAGGATTAACACGAAACAATCTTATTTTTAATTTCCCTTTCTTAAACTATTCTATTCATTTTTCTAGTCTTTGAATGTTATTTTGGAGCTCGCAGATCATTCATTCCAAGCTTAATCCGAAACAATTTAACATAGCATGTGCCTTTTTCTTCAAAAATTATTCTGGAATATTCAAGGAAAAAGGGTAAAGTAAAAGCTCTTACTCGGCCTTATGGTAAATTTATATAGTAAAAGGCCTTCATGCCCTATAAACATTACCTTATCAGCTTAAAATCAGCAAATCGATTTAAAGGATTGAACATTATGCTTTAAAGCAGGAGCAGGTTATACTAGTTCAACATTTTATTTCTTCCGTTAAACGTGCTTCCGATTCCTTCTGTATTAGCAAGTATCTTAAGTTTTTCAAATTGACGAATTCAAAAGATTTTATGACAGCTAGGTTTCGATTTAGTATGACTTGAATATGAATTTTACATATCTTTTAAATGATTTCCAGGCAGAAGCTCCACACAGCATAATGACCATAATGAACATTCTGACTTTGCGTTTTGGCTTGAACAATAATTGACGGTTTATCAACGGATATAGTGCCACTATTATATTGAACACTTTGGTCAGTGTGGATTCAACATGCTTTTTTCAAAAGTAAGTCCAAGATATGAAACTGCTTTTGACTTGAAATTTCTGAACCTAAGAAACTGACATTCACTTAGATGGATTCAATTGATTCAATCATCTGATTCAATCAGATTCAATTGCTTGATACTTTGAACTTCTTTCTCTGGGCTCCACCTAAAATTTAGTGGGAAAAAGCGTAGTTGGTGAGACAATGGGCTCAGGGAGGTGCTCTAACGTGTTTCTGATGGGATAAGAATGTCGAATGTAATGCGTTAGAAATTTAATGTAATGTAATGTAAATGTAAATAATCTGTTCTGAATGTAAAGAATCTAAGAAATTGCGATGCCAAAAAAATTATGGAAGCTCTCTACTCATTTCCACATTAATTTCCATGTTGTCTCTTGAAATTGCGTTATATCCTATTCTTTTCGGGAATGTTTTTTATTTTTTTTTTTTTGATCAGTTTGTATGCTTCAGCATCCAGTTTCAGGACCTTAAAGCCAGTTGTACAACAAAAGATGGCTATCCACCTAATATCCTTAAAATTCTCAATTCATTCATCAGTCTGGAATTTGGTCTGCATCAGATCCAGAATATACCGAATAATTTTTATGTTATCATGTAAGATTGCCAAGTTTATGACTTGAAATAACAAAAGTAAATAGATTTGTGGGGAGTATACCATGCTCTATCGTTTAATTTATTTGAAAAAGCAAATGAGATGAAGTCGACGTTTCGTGTATTCTGAAGATTAAATCGGTCACTGCTTAGAAAAATGTCTATTAAAGAACCAGTATCATCGTAAGATTAATCTGGTGAACCTTCTGGTAAGTACAAGAAGGTTTTTGTTTTATTTTTGTTTTTCTTGATTTCGAGGCTCATCACGATCCCTTAAACAGTTGACTTCTCGCTCTAAGTTGTAACATTTTCTAAGTTTTTCAGTGATTTCTGTTGGTCATCAGGTAGCAGTTATCCTTACGTATAACGAAACCACTAAACAGAAAAAACTCCCATTCCCATGGTATTCGACACCAATTTTCCAGATGCATTGGTATTTCCATGCAAACCGTGCCATAGATACGACATATAGGGCACGATACGGACATATGCATTGTAAGCATTTTCATTCTCTGAAATTTTGTACTCATTCACAATTGTTCGCATAAACTCTTACATTGGAAAAATTTGTCTAACATTCATTAACATTAACACTCAATCGCGTCCTTTAATTTCTCAACTTTCTGTCTTCATAGCTAACTTTGTTTGCTACATGGGGTATTCACCTTTCTTTTATGAATTTGGCTCTGAAATTTCAATGCTTTTTCATAACTTCGAAGTGGCTTTACCTTTGGTGGTCAATACCAAAGAAAAGAATCCAAGAATAACAGGTAGACATGTTAACGTTAATCTTGAAGACTGCGACACCTAACGTTGCGTTCCTGACAAGGTCTTCAAATTGTAGCCGTCTCAAAAAATCCCATTGGCGAACTTCTGAACATCCATATTCCCACATTAAATTCTGGGTTTCCATGGGTTTGCAGAAATTCATGTTTTCCATAGTAAAGATGGTCATTAAGTTCAAATAGAAGATACCAATATTCGATTTCCCTAGCGATTTCCGTATTATGTTTTCCTATTCGGGCTTCGGGCTATTTAATGGATAAGCAAGCGTGTTATGCGAAATATATCGGCTTTATTCTTAATAGCAAGATCAAAAGGCTCAATGTTTTTATTTTCCACACTTTGTTCGGTAAAAAAAAATTTGAAATCATTAGTTATAGGCACGATTGTTTTTAACTAAATTGATCGAAACCTTTCTAGTTCTTTCTACTTCTTTGTAGAAGTTTTCCTAGTGGTCGATGGCATATCAATTACTAAGAAAGCATTGTAGACTAAAATTTATTAAAAATAATTTGAATCAAGTGAATAACAGTGAAAACATATGCTCAAGTAATGAAATACTAAATTTATTTTGTACCGTAAAAATACGAGGGTAGGTCAATAAGTCCTTAGAAAGTTAAACAGATGACGTGACTAGCACTATAAGCGGTCCGTTTTATGCAGCGGCACTACCGACTAGGTATGCTATGAAGTCTCAGCCGGATTGGTTGAGTTGTTGTGTGTTTCTCGTGTTTTGAAAAAAATTGTTTGATTACAAAAATGGAGTTTAGATCTGTTATTAAACATTTTCATATAAAAGGCTCAACAGTAAAAGAAATAAAAAATGAGTTGGGTTTAGTTTACGGCACATCTGTTCCTTCACTTGCAACTATTTTTAACTGGCTAAATGAATTTAAACGTGGTTGTACATCAACAAAGGATGAACCACGCTCATAACGCCCTGTACAGGTGACTACGCCAGAATTGATCAAAAATATCCACGATGTTGTGTTGAGTGACCGCAGATTAAAGTAGAGTGAGATATTTGAGGTTACAGTGACTTCATAAGATGGCGTAATTTCTATTTTACATGACAAATTGGGTATGAAAAAGATTTCGGCAAGAAGGGTGCCGCGTTTGCTCACAGTCAACAAAAAACGCAATAGGGTGGTTGCTTCCAATACTCTGTTGTCGCTCATGCAACGTAATCCGGGTGAGTTTTCTCGTCGTTTTGTGACTGTAGATGAAACCTGAATACACCACCACACTCCCGAGACAAAAGAAAAGTCAAAGCAGTAGATTGTTACAGGCGAATCATATCCAAAGAAGGCGAAAGCCGTAAAATCAGCTGGTAAGGTTATAGCTACTGTTTTTTGGGATGCACGTGGAACTATTTTCGTTGACTATTTGGAAAAAGGAAAAACAATTTCAGCGGAGTATTATGCATCTTTATTGGACCAGCTGATCGAAAAATTCATTTAAACAGAAAAACAAAATCCTCTTTCATCAGGACAACGTCCGTGGTCACACATGTTCACGATCAATGGCTGAAATTGAAGAATTAAAGTTCAAATTGGTCGACCACCCACCGTATTCATCAGATTTAGCCCCCCATGACTTTTTCCTATTCCCAAACGTGAAAAATTGGCTCCCTGGACGCTTTTTTTGGGATGAAGAAGTCATCGATCAAACAAATGCTTATTTTAAGGACCTTCCAAAATCTTTTTTTCTTAAAACGGGTTAAAAATAAGAGGAACGTCTAACCAAGTGTATTGGAGGTCTAACCAAGTGTATCCAACGAGATTATGTTGAAAAAAAAAAAACAGAATTACGAAAAAAAATTGTTTTTTTGCTTGTTTCTAAGGACTTATTGACCCATCCTCGTAAGTTGGTTGTTTTTTATCCTAGTATTGCTGCTTAGCTTATCTGTCTAGGTGCTGACATAAAATTATTTAAAAATACAACTTTGATTTTGATTTAGAACTTCAGCTTATCTCAAATTTTCATTACGAGTCAAAAATTAACTTTTAAAATTAAAATTTTGCGTAACAGTAAACCTATCTTCCATCCGAACACACTAGCAGAAATCCACACCACCCTGTATCATGCATTTTCGCGATCCGCACATGTGAGTGCTGCACAAGACTTCTGAATCATTTTAAAAAATTGCCGAATAAAAAGTGCTATTTCGCCTGCAAAACATCCAACCAAATGATATACATAAATCACGAGGCCCCACTTAAAGTGGTAGACGATTATGCAAAATTTAGCCGCGGAAATGCAAAGGAGCTAAATTGTCTCAGGTCGTGTCTGCGCCATTGCACCATCACACTCAACTCCCGACACTCCCGGGCGTAGTGCAGCTCCTTCGAATATAATCACATGTTAATATTGCCATAAATATGAAGGTTTTATGATGATTACCCTATTGGCATGGCCATCCGCCACTCGTCCATTACGATTTCAATTAACAACGATGCTGTAACTCTATCGTTATTCGCTACCACGAACTATATATTGTATTTGTTTAACCCCCTAAGAAGTTCGTGTTGGAGGCAACTGGGCGATGGAGCCTTGCAATAATGGTGCAATCCATTGCGATGTGAAAAGATTGAATTTCAATGAATCAGAATTTAGACTTGGAGCTAGATTGCTTTCTATTAGGGATTAGCAGATACCTCGACGTAATTTATGGTAATTGTGTTGACTAAATGAGCTAATTACGGGAGACGCTGTTGAGGCTCGAGGAGTATGCGGTTGCAAGCGGAGGCAGCTACACAGAACCACAAAGGAAGAATTAAATTTGTTTGATGATGCAAATTACAGTAATCAACAACTAAGTCTCTCGTAAAGGAATAGCAATATATCAAAGAGCTAGCGCAAAATGCGACCACAGAACGATGTTTAAGAAATAATTACTCTTAGACTTTAAACGGCGATTGAAGAAAGGAGAAAATGTATTTAAATACTTACCAACTTTCTAAAATTCTGGTGCCACACTCAATCCCTATTCCATAAGAGCAATCTTTCATTCAGTCAGACTTAATTCACGCTACCAAAAATGGATTGCAATCGTTCAGAGAATTTTAATTCCCAATGCAAACGACTTCTCAACTGTTTAAAATTCACATCGGATGACATTTTAACATATTCTACCTGGAAGCAATGAAACATCCAGACAAAATGTTAGATATTCAAATTTCACCCTTGCAGTGGAAATCCTTTCGCAAAATCTACATACTACAAGTCCCCAAACTTTCGTTTGCAAAAAGAAGTGAGTTTCCAATTGCAAACATTGTTACCAATGTCTCGTCGTAATTTCCCCTGAGGGTGAAAATGTGGGAGTCGGATCGAATCGAACGAAAAAAAAACTAATTACTAGGAATGAAAAAAAGGACTTACAAATGTCTATGTAAACTGGATTTTTATAGCGAGAACGTGTCAATAATGAAATTGTTTTAAATTGACTTAGCCGGTGCATATATCCGTTTTAAAATAATTTCAATTCAATGGGTAACGTCAATTTTTAATTCGCAAGGACATCATAAATTTCTAACACTACTAGTAGTATGTGCACCGATATTTCGAGTAGAATTACAGGAGAAGTGATAGCATTCTGTGCAACAAGTTCAGGGTTGAAGACGGACAAGGACATTTAAGAGAAAGTCACCGGAGAAATAGGTTGTGCCCGGGTCGTTGATAGTAAAATTAGCTGTCTGATAGATCAGTAGCCATACAATCAGTGATAATTTTTTTTTTTGTGGTTGGGAGGTGAAAGCTATTTACGCCCTGAGTGTTGGACTCTCAATGGAACACAGCAACTGAATTACTGATTAAACACCTCCCCTGTCATACCGAAAACCTTGCTGGAACTGTTTGTCACATTACTTCGGACTAGGCCTCTTAAGTCTCGCCTACTGACGACTCCCTCAGCAGAAATGGACAGAAAGGAGAGGGATTACTGAGAAAGGGAGTCCTTTTCGCTCTGCGCCGACAAGCGATCGACGATGTCCTTCTTCATAGTGAAAAACGCCCGAGCGTAGTGTGACACACAGTTCCATTTGTCCTTAGACACCAGCAACTTTTCCACCAGGGTACCTGGAGAGATCTCCCTTATTCTCTCCCTGAGATGTCAACGCTGTCTCACCCACCGTTAGCATGTGAATAAGTTTCCCATTTTGTGCAGGCAAGGCTGAAAACACCCGTGTCCGCTGAGAAGCTGTGTCAGGTATTAATCAGTCTTGCTATGCTTTCGGTTGAGCCTCGGCTCCAGGTCCCTGACTAGGTGCGCGCACCACCTGCCCCGTGTTTCATATACCCACCCTTCCTGCCACGGAGCAAGAGTCCTTCTTCTCTTCTCGCACGAAGTAGCCTCTCTACCTTCTTCTCCCCTACACAGGTTCCGTTCCTTAGCAAGGAGCACATAAGGTGTCGTACCCTAGATGACCAGCACTGCCGGCCCGGAGACAGTGCGGTATGCAGATGCAACCTGCAGAGCGGCTCGTCTTTGCACCTGCATCAGTCGCTTCCGGTACGACTCCTTACTGAGAGCTTCAGCCCAAACCTCGGAGCCGTATAGTAGCACCGACTCCACTGCGCTCATCAGCAGGCGTCTCCTGGTCGCGACGGATCGCCCAATATTGGCCATTACACGCCTCAGCGCCGATACTCCATCTGCGGCCTGGTCCGCTGACGCTCTGATTTGATCGAAGAAGCTCATCTTCGAGTCAATCATCATGGCAAGGTATTTAATCGTCTTCTTATACTCGATGATCTCCTTGCCAATCTGGATGAGTGAAACTCTGGGGATCTGCTTTTCGGTCAGAATGACGGCCTTGGTTTTTTTTCCAGCGCTTAGCTGAACCCACAGTCTGTCATCCACTCGCTCACTCGACGCATTATCATACCTAGTCTGAATAACGCTTGCTTGACAGTGCTCGACGTCGTCAGCATAGCCGATCAAACGTGACTCATCCTGTAAGGGCAGCCTCAATAGCTCGTCGCACGAGACATTCCATAGGTCTGAGCCAAGAATGGAGCCTTGCGCCATCCCGGTTGTTACGTCCATTCTTCGCCGACCCGCCAATGTGTCATAGACGAGCTTGTGATCTTTGAGGTAGTTCCTCAATATCCGCATTAGATACCTCGGTACTCTGAAAGATTCCAGGGCACTGAGATTATTTATCCACCTCGCTAAATTGAAGGCGTTCCTTACGTCAAGCGAGTTATAGTATGCGCTTTGAGTAGTGAATACAATCAGTGATAATAGAGATAATATATTTTTAATCACTTTACGAACTAAGCCGTAGTCCAACAAATCCTTGCTGAGTGTGGACTGGAGCTGATAGAATAATAAAAAATAAAAATTGAAGATTTTATTCCGCTTACAAAGAGCTAAACCAGAGGCAAAACTGAGACCTAACTCCTTAATGCGTTACCATATATTGCAAGGACGTGAAGTAGGCTCCATTTATAATTTCATTTCCTGCTCATTAAAAAATTAGTTAATATATGGGGGGACACTCTATGTTTCATCCAGTATCCAAGCCCTGTCTTGGGAGCAGTGAAAATAGTTGTCACATGGAAACTGATAAAGAATTCTCCACACCAAGAGACCTTTGCCTTTATAAGGAAATAAAAAAAAACGCCTCCAGATCGTATGTTAGATAGATTAATCGCACTCTTTGCAATAGATACCGTGCTCGAAACCCACTAGTGACAGTGATACTTAAATTTGTGTTGCTACGTTCAAAGTATCAGGCTATCTACTATTATATACCTCTGGGAAATTATGAAACTAAAGCGTGATTCTCACCTGACCCACTGTATTACGTGTTTTGGTGGAGGTGGTTCTCTACATGGTGTAGAAAAGTGTTGTACCACTTCATAGAAAAACAGGAAAACCTACCACGTTTTTGCGTCAAATTTAGGTAAACATATAAAAATGGAATTCTGGATAAATATTATAAATAAATATTATAAGTAAATAAACAAAAATTCTTGTTCTTTTTAATTCTTTTTAAAACAGCTGGCGAGGAATTGGTTGGCAAGGATGGTTGTGCAATTGTATTTTAAATGCTGAGGTATCCCCAAGTGAAATGTATTTTACGAAACTTCACGTTTTATTCTGCAGAAATCTGCAGAAAGGATAAGTGAATCTGGAATTTCACCTTCTGGGCCAGTTAGTAGAAACGCGGTCATGAGTGAAAAAATCTAACTGAGCTAAGGCAAAGAGCTCATCTGATTTCATAAATGTGCACCATAATTCTTTCTAATATGGAACAGTTCTACATAGACTTCAATTCTCTCAAAAACGATCGAAGGTCATTATAGTCTTTTCAACTATCGAATCACAATATTGCACGCTATCGTAATCAAAATTGGCAAGTGGAAGGTTGACCCTATTATCTCAGTTACGACATTATTATAAGACAATAATGTCAAGCTAAAATTCCAGGGGTAATAGGGGAGGATGCTTTCAATGCCAAAATGTTCTCAGCTGTAATCATCATAAGAAAAAGAATAGTCTTTCTTCAACGAAAATGTGGCTCTAAAGGTATAAAAAATAAGGTTCAGAATATATAAAAAGTTACAAGGCATATTGGCAAAATGAATTTTTTGCCTGAACACTCTGTCAAAGCAGAGTTTAATGAGAGCTCCTTGTTTTCTTAAGCTAAGCGTAGCTACAACCAGTGGTGACTCCGTTGAGAAACTTCTCTCCAACAGAGATTGACGAAAAACAAGTGGATTTATACTTATATTGCGATTTAAAGCAAAAGCTTTGCGATGAGACTTTGATGATCGAGAGTTTGTTTAAAGTGTTAGCGCTTCAAATCCTTACGCTATACCTCAACTTCTTCTTTTCAAGCAACCTGGCTTAATACTTCTTCGTCTTCTTCACTTCCTTTTCTTGTTGCGATCTCTTGGCAAATGTATGCTCTTCTCCAGCATTGTGTGCGCTACTTGCTTATTGTTCTGGAAAATTAGTCGTCGGTGACATAATTCTCGGTATTTTTCCCTTAATTAGTCTGCCAGGCACTTACAGTACACATTACGTTTTCGCTTGCGTAATTCATTTGTTGCTCCCAGCTATCTTTGTTTCTCCTCGTTCTCTCATCTGCTCTACCAAACCAGGTTAATCTAAAGAAGTGGTAAGCTTTGAAATTTATTGAAGCATATATGCCCCTCCCCGATTCAAGGCAAATAACTTTAAGGACAAAATACTCCGAAAATATGTACAAGGTAATCAATGGATTGGGGAAAAAAGGAGTGGCTGTTTAAGGTATGACAGTGCAATCCTGGATTATGGCCTCCTGAACAAATCGCGCCGAGCTGTCCTTATTGGCTGCTGAGTAAGGCGATGAAGGCTATTTACGCCCTAAGTAACACCCACTGGGACAAACCTTCCTAGACTACCGATTAAAAACCTACCCTGCCACTCAGAGTTCCTAGTCTCGGGTTAAGCCTCCCTATTCTACACATAATAGCCGCTTTGAGTTACAATATTTCTTTCTTTGGCAGAAGGTAAAGTATGAGGATTATTAGGGATGAAATCTCTCCACTTTTTATGGCTCCAGGCTGTGGCTAAAAACAGACTTGATGGCTCTGTTTTTTTATTATTATGTTATGCTAACCGTCTTTCAACGAATTCAGATACTTTACTGATAGTTGTGTCTCTTCTCCAGATTCTGATCGTACTTCCTCAGAGGTTTTCTTGCGCCAGATCTAGAGATCCTCTGCGCGCAGTGACCAGTGCCGTAAAATCACTTGCATTACCAACCAGTCGCAACTTCTTGGGCAATAAGAGTCTGAGTAGACTGTTGCAGGAGATATCCCAAACGTCTGTACCGAGCCTTGAGCCTTCGACCACACCTGATATAACTAGCATCCTCCGTTGACCATGCGCCATGTCGTAGATCAGACCAAGATTTTTCAGGTTACTCTAAATTGCTCGTATCAGATATTCTGGTACTTAGAATATGTTTTTGCGCACATCCAGAATTTTCCAATAGAGATACAGTGGCACTAGAAGAAATACTCACTCATTGAATGCGCCACCCTCGCAACTGCACGTACAGTGGAGCGCTCTACGCTGGAACGGTAAAGCCATGGAGAAAGATCCCCATCGACAATTTTGGAGAGTCCTCTTTTTATGAGTTTTTGAAGGATTGAGTATGTGGATCCCCGATCGGGTATGCGGATGACGGCGGATATTTAATCTTCTTGCTTCTTCAACTTGACCTTCTTGCTGATCAGCAGCCATTGCTCATGCTGTTAAGGGATTAAATGGCCTTGAAAGGCATTAAAATTACTGATCTGCAAGACAAAAGTGCCAGACCTAGAAAAATAGTTAATTCCAGTTCATTTCTCGTGAAGGATTGATAGTACAATGGTCTTCTCCGATGAGAAGCTTAACCACGGGCTTAATGTGTGGGTAACAAAACCTCTACTGCCTCGACTAATTTGTCAGCTCCGTATAAAAAAAGGACATATTGATCACTAAACTTCCATATAACTAGCTAATTGCACATTCATCAAGAAGTTCCTGTACACGTCTTCGACGAGGTTCCGTCATTAGTGAGCGTCGCTTCTGTTGATCAATCCGCGAAAACCTTTCCTCGCCGACTGGTATATTGCTATTCCGGCTTGAAACACTCGCTTCGTCTTTTGGCAGTTTCAGTTGAGAGAAGAGTTCGGATCCCTGAGGATGAGCCAAACTGTGGTATGCATCTTGTTAGCCTCCACGAACTTCCCGAGTTCATCTGCCCAGTATTCAATACGAAGACGGAGCGCAAAGTGTAATCGAGACTGAGGAGCATTGTAATGGATCGCAATTGCTATAAACTGATGGTCATTAGCTGGATAGTCCTCAAGAACTCTCCAATTGTAATTCTTTGAGGAGAGGGACCCCGAAGTGAATGTTATGCCCGGGACGATACTCACGCAGCCCAAGCGGCTGAAAGTGCAAGTATTCCACTACCAATATTCACCACCACCAGTCCCACTTTAACTGCTATCTCCAGGATTCGTTGTACGCTTGGATCTGGCTGAGAACTGCATCATTCATTATTTGTAGCTTTATAGTCCCCGGAAAATAGCATACATCCCTTTGCCCAAGACAGTGTCCTACATAGAGATAAGCTTCATCTGAAGAGATGTTATTAGTTCATTCTGTTTGTTCATTCGTTTGAACCATCGCGAAACGACACCTTCAACTATAGCTCTGATTTCACAGATGTGTATTGTTTCAAACCTTAATGGTGCAAGTACCAGATTCATCAGGCTACCATGCGTACGGATTTTTATCTTAGTGTTATTTTAAGCTTCAAAATATTCACTTTCATATCCACCGCGAATTGCTCGAGCAAGTCTTGCAGGTTTGAGCTCCGATCTAAGTTTATCTGCACGATACAGGACATTGCCGTACGGCTTTGACGTTAGCCAGGGCATCCCCCTATACTTCCAAGTTTCTGGAATATGCTGCAGATCTTCAACTCTCAGGTAATTGTTCTTGAAGAAAAAAAATGCGTCTCTACCCTGCATTCTTTTCTTTTTTGCCCTGCGTTTCCGCACTTACAACACATAAAGCTCCAATCGAGCCCTTAACAACTTTGTGTGATGTGGCATCTGAGAAAGCAAAAAGGAACTGCTCTAACCAGTCTCCTGCAGACCACACAAGCTCTTTTTATTTGACCATTGTTGAGAAGTTCTCAGGTTGTTGTCGATGCCCATGCATCACCTCACTCATGTCCGCAACGCAGTCAGTGTCCCTTACTTCGAGTTTGGCCATTAGTACAAGATCGGCTACCATTGCTCTTTCCCCAAGGGTCATTTTAGCTGCGTAACGGAATATGTTGTTATTTGTGGCCTCAAGTCCAAGCTTATCAAGGAGCCTTAGGGTCTTTACTAAGTGGTTCCAGTATCTTTCCGGGGATTTCTTTGCCTCTATTCCCAGGAAGTAGCTTATCGTTAGCCGCTTTTGCGAGAAGGAGCATTTTGGTTGTTTTTCTGCTGGTCTTAGCTAGCACCATCTGGAATCCGTAAAATGACGAAGCCTGTCCGCTGCTTCCTCTTTCCTCCTGTTGTCTCGGTCATCTTGGATCGACCTGTTGCCGGAATTTTTGGTTTGCATGGGAATAAGTGGACAGAACGGTGTAAGAGCTGAAATTCTAATATACCGCCCCAAATGTCCTTACTTAAGTCTTTCTGGTCATTGTAAAAAGCTTTGATCTTCTTTAATATGTTTCTTGCCTTTCGTGTGAAGTATTCTTCCTCATGGTGATTCAGTAAAATTGAACTATCCTGCGGCTCGTTTTGATTGTGCTTTGAATATCATCGATGGTTTCTCGCAATATATTCACTGCCGTATTGTGTTCATTCGTCCGTTTGTCGTCTGTTACTTTTGGTTTTACTGGGCTGACTACACCAGTTTCACAGGAAATCTTTGTAGAAGAGTTCCAACTCGGACCCACTGTCTCCACTTTTATGTCCAGTCGCCTTAATTTTTCCATGGGTATCTATGTGAAGTTGCGAGGCCACGCGAGGGTTGAACACAGAACAGGTGCTCAGAGCCAGACCATCGCTAATCGGGAGTTCACTCCAACGAAACTCACACCAACAACTCAATTGCGCGATGTTTCAACGTACCCCAAGGCCTGCCTAGGTATTTTCGGGACACTGCCCGTACGATACTTATATACTTGGTACTTGGTACTTGGTACTTGGTCCAAAATTTCATGTTTGCAAGCTCAAGTGCGCTAATTAGGATTCGATGGTTGGTTTATTGTTCAGAGTCATTGCAGGATCGTCATTCGCTGAAGTAGCCCTTACGGAAACCTCCAAGTCCAAGCCGGGTACGCGGATTGGAACTTACCAAAAAAACACTTTAAAAAAAAACCTGCGGGCGCAAATGGGATACCCTTCAGTTTATGATGTTCAGTTCAATTATGGTTCGAAATGAGTTGATATTCTCAGAAAAATCCTTTCCAATAAATGTAATAGTAATGTAATCGAACAATAGTGATTCACATCACTTATCCGAGCATATAATGTACCATATATTGTAGTCAATATCACTCAAATTGTTCTTGAAATGTATAAATGCATAAATTATGTTCCAGTGACGTCAATGATTCCATTTTTCAACAGTTCATTGCTTTTGGAGCAGTGTTCATCCTTTAAAGTTTAATTGAATTTAGAATTTATTCTCGTTGGTTTTTAATCATCATTTTCCCAACAATTTCCCTCCACTTAGCAGTTACAATGGCTTATGCCATGCACTAATCAATGTAAATAAAACTAATTATTTGGATTCGTGAATGTTTATGCAAGCTGGCGTTGGGCCACAACACAAACTATTCAATTTCAGTTTATTGGCAGTGAAGGACCGAAAATGTAATTAAATAATTGCCGCTCACACTCGACGAGTGTTATGCAGGCGTTAAAATGCATATCCTCAATCCTTCTACTCGCACCACTTACTGACGGATTGTGGTTTTGTTTCAAATTAAATTCAAATATATGCTGCTGTAGGATATTAGATCAGGACGTGTTGGTGGTGGTGGTGAATGATTTAATGGTATATTAAATGCCAGCAGAATGAGATTGCAATGGACCCGTGTGTTGATTATGTCGTATTAAAATCTACTCCTACTTCCAATGGTTTGATCAAGGATCCAGTGGAATCATGATTGGTTGAATGCATTTGAAATTTAGTTAGGACATGCGGTCAGCAAAATAAGTTTCCCCGTGGACTATCCAAAATTTCATGGTAGGAAATAAATGTGACACTCTGATGCCAAGTTGGTTAACATAACCTCACACGTTCATACGTAATGCAGAAATAATTTTGGTTTACATCGTTTACCCAGGATGCTAACCAGACAAGCCACAAATATTCAAAAAAAAGCATTTGTTACTACTTCATACGAATTACGAGCACTCAATCAAGAATTCTTGATTTAGTTAACCTAACATTCTCCATATTTTTATCTGTTTAATAAAAACATCGACTTATGATAAAAAGGCGAAGCTAATAAAATCTTTGTTCTTGATTACCAACGCAAAACAATCTCTTTGCGTACTGCACGTTTTAATAAAACGCTTTTTGTGATTTGTGGGTGCATTTAATGTCTACATCCTTGGATTACATTCATGATTCGCCTTAGGATCCGAATACCTATTATTCCATACCCACAATGATTCGTAGTTGGAGTATCGCACAATCAAAAATTATCAGCGTAAAGTCTGAATGCTCTTAGTTACCTCTAATCACTTGACTGAACTTGAGGGCATGGCAGGATGCTAGTTCATTGCTTAAGATAAATGCCAAGACATCAATAAACGAGTTTTCAATTAAGTCCAAGTCGTCATTATGCACCCTGAAGCGAAAGCCAATTCTTAATGCAAAGTATGGCACCTCTACGTTTTTTCTTTTAAACTTTTACATATTTACGTGTGATCACGTCCATGCATCCTACATCCTTCCTTATAAGATGCACCTACATATTTCTCACATGTAAGGTGGAGCGTGGTTAGTGTTTCGCCTCTATGCTAACGAACATGCATGCTATGGTTATGAGCACGACCATGCATTTCTTATCCAAAAAAAAACAAATGTTAAACATATAAACGAACCACTCGTGATTAATCATTGAGCAAACAAAAGTTAATGATACGTTTTTGCACGTTTTATGCCCCCGAAAGGGAACTTAAAGAATCAATTGGCCAAGGTAGGTCCGTACTTTGCTCCTAATATTGGCCCTTTTTATGCACACACATGCGTTTCACCTCCCGCATATGAAGAAAGGACATAAAACAAACATTCGTGCTCATCATAAATCATAAGCAGCAAAAATTTTTCAATTGGAGTCTAAATTAGCTCTGCTGCAAAAGAAACCTGAATTAGAACCTCGGGAATTCCGTATCATTTGGTCAAAAGTGAATCTTAGCCTAGGAATCAAACTGTGTTACCAGTTGTTTTGTTACAATAAACTGAAGGACATTCTTTGAATATACTCAAGCATCGTTAGAGTATGCTTTGCATATGCAGTGATTCCTATTTCACCAAAGCAAAACATTCATAGAAACGCCCGTAACCAACTCCCTCTTTTTGTGAACTCCTTAGATGGTTATAGTGCAGTGCTAATAGTTTGAACCATTGCGTAACCATTATAGTGCGCTGAAAATTCAAAATGGTTCTCGATATAACGGTATTTGACTCCGATTTTCCAGGTGAAATGATACTTGTCAGCTAAACAAAGTTGCGCATCCAGTCTCTTTAATTTTGTATTCATATGCAATGCCTCAAATATAATTTTATTTGGGAAAATTATTCTAACATTTGGTATGCTAGCCAAAAAGCTAGCAATCGCGATATCTCCAATCACCAAAAACGTTTAGTAACTAAGCTCTCTACCTTGCAAAGCTCACTTTATTATCTACAGCGGTTTTCGTATCATTTTCTTCGTGATACCCCTTTCGTCTAGTGACACTTTTTAATGGTTTCTCTATGCTTCGAACAAACTGCCGACCGACATAAATGGAATTGTATTTTGATATGCAAATTTCCCATTATTTTTGTGCGGAACAAGATTATCCCTTACAAAGCTATACCGTACTTTCTATCTCTGTCTAAAACAAGTCGCCTGAGAGTGTTAGTACTGTATGTAACTAATCTGTTGTTATGGTATGACTTAAGTTCTTGCACGTTAAAGATCTTAATCGAAATCATCTACATCAAGATTGGATCTATCATGTAGTATCATCAAAATAATTTTTTCAAAAACAATTAGTTATAAACCGCGAAAAGGAAAACAGATAAAGTGAAAAATTCTTGGTCCAATGAATCGGAGAACAACGCAGAGATTTCGTTGAAATAATGAATTTTATACCATTTGCGGCACTTTTTCTTAATAAGAACATAGGTAAATTCCATTGGCAATGTAGTCTGCTGATGAAAACTTTGATGTTAGCAATAGCAAACCTACCATACGTAGGTAGCTTTCATGAGTGGGAAAACCATAACCCGAAATTTGGGTGATTAAAATGGATTTTTTCTGAATCACAAGAAAATTCTGTCCCAAAAACACAGTTCCTTGTCGGTAGTTATAATGAAAAATGTTTGTAAAGTCGACTCTCGATAATTTAAGCCAGCGATAATTCAAACCTCTCTATAATTCAAACTTATCACATGTTCGCTACAAAATCTTTTTATATTTCTGACTAAATCAATACATTTTTATGCACTTGGTTATTTGAACAAAAAAATCATTGCTATGTCACAAAACGACGCGTTAATTCGAACTCATCAGCGTCAAACACTCGACAATTCAAAGTTGCAGAGAGAAAGAAACACAAAGATTGTAAGTACATATTGAGACAAGTTCAAGCCTGTACCATCGTGCATTAGCCTTTGTTTTTGTTATGATTAGTTCGACACACACTTCCGCACGAATCGGTTTTTTTAGTTATCTTATTTTCATTGGTTTGTTCAGTTGTGTTTCAGTTACTCGTACTCTTTCGTTGGTTGTATACAGATTAAAAGTTTTTGTTAGTTATAAGTCCTTAAAAATATAAATGCTTGACGATTGCTAAAAGCAAGAAGTCAATCGAAAAAGTAGAGGGAAATGACAAGAAAAGTGATGTTGCAAAAAAATTGAAGACTCTCTGAGTACCTACTCCTCCATAATAAAGCAAAAGAAGAAAATATATGCTATTAAAACTGGTGGGGTACGGAAAAGAACGATTAAAGTGAATATCCTCGTCTGTAAAAAATCCTGGTAATTTGGATAAGACAGTGTAGGGGAAAAATGAGTCTATTAGCGGAAATTTATTAGAAGAAAAAGCAAAAGAGTTCGTGTCTATTCTAAGTATCAGAAACTTTGCGGCAAGTGAAGGGTGGTACAAATTTCAAAAAGAGAAATGGAGTTGTGTTTAAAAAAGTTTGTAGATGCAGTTTACTTAGGCTATCACGCTAAGTTAAAGTCTTTGATTGAAAACTATAATGCCCAAGACATTTTTAATACTGATTAAACTGGCCTGGACTGATGAAACTGGACAAGATGCAGACTTTTAAAGATGAAAAATGTCATGGGGAAAACATAGTAAAGAAAGGTTGACAGTTTTAGTTGTAGTTGATATGGACGGATCGGGAAAACTTAAGCCCTTAGTGATAGGAAAAGCAATAAAATCACGATGTTTCAAAGGATTGAAATCGTTTCCTACTGATTATCGTGCTAACAAAAAAGCTTGGATGACTACAGAACTGTTTAACAGTTGGCTTTTAAGAGTTGATGGAGACATGAAACGACAAAAGATGAAAATTATACTATTTTTAGACAACCGTATCGTCTACAACTATCCTCCTACATTGTCCAACGTAGAACTAAACTTCGTTCCGCCGAAGACAACTTCAAAATCGCAACAATTGGACCAAGGGATCATCCATAATTTTAAGGCATCTTATCGGAAAGAATTAGCTAAGTTCATTTGAAAATCCTTCCACGAGATAATAATTCGAAAGAATTTTAGAGTCCTTCGATAGCAGCCTTCCTTTGAGTTTCCCCACGATCGCTTATTATAATACGTCAAAAAATGCTACTCAGGGTTCTCAACTAATATATTTTTAATATTTTTAATATAATTTATTAGCACAGACAACATAATGTTGCAATTTTGATGTTGATACGCAATCATTATGGCTCGTTATCCTTGAAGTTTTGATTAATAACAAATCGCCATTAGTACGTGAATTTCTATTTTCCTATAAGACAGGTGAATTAATCATGAATAAAACACTTTATGAAAAATTTGCTTTGATCAAGCAATGGAACAATTTTTGATAAATTGACTAACAAATTGAGATTGAGTTTCTGATTTTGATTGACCCTTCTATCTACTCTCAAAACACTTTTGGGGCTATTCAGTATTCAGGAGTATGGAGTTAAGCAGGACCCAACTACTTGCAAGCGTTTATAATTAGATAAAACTTCCAATCGAAGGAAATTTTGTTGATTTTCGCCTAGATGCATTATTATTTTTAAACAAAACTGTGTGGAGATAGGACATATAGACTAAGATGCAGGGATATTTATCTTAACATTCGTTTTATGTTTGAACAAAACACATTAAAAGCTGAAGTGTACTAAAGTCCAGATCGCGGTCTATCCGTTCACTCACGTCATCAAGTTTTCGCGATGAGTTCACGTTACCTTAGGTTCACTTGTTTACATCAACCATGTATGAGTCCACTTTATTTGGTACATAGGATATTTGCGTCTCTTTCTTCGTGATAGCCCCAAGAGTATTGAAGCTTCTCAGTAGTTATGCATTGGCAACTAAACTCACGATTTGAAATAAAATTTACCATTTGATAAATTAAATGTTACAAAATAAAGTTCGACATGTAATGAAGATATTTTTGTAGAAGGGATCGTCCATTCACCCGATAATATGTCTCACTTGAGACTGTCAAGAGACAAAAAATTTAACTCGCATATATCTTAAGATCCTTCTTTGCATTTTCGCGAAGCAGTCCCAAAACAAGAGATTTAAAAAAGATTTAAAGATTTAAGATAAAGATTTAAACAAACAGGATGTGTCGTTTCGGGTGAAAAGGAATACTTGGTTACTCTTTATTCTGGGTTAGACCTCATCTTAATCACCTTAGGACAAAACTGTCAGGACTGAACAAATAAAAACAAAACTGTGAAACCCGAAGATAAGCATGGGTCATGTTAAATAGTTTTATCAACTTGGTAAGGCTTCATGTATTTAGATGGTGTTGAAAATGATGAAGAAATCTTTATTCTTTCACAGCGATTAAGGCGAATAATTTTACTATCTTTACTATAACTACTCACTATAACCTTCGGCCGTGTTCCAAGTTTCGTGGGCATGTGATTCTGCATGTGGTTTCTGGCTCACAAATAACCGCAAACATACTACGTCCACACATACATAATATATGATAAATATAAAATTACATTTCCATTTATTCTGATACCATTTAGGTTAAATTATGTGTTTCAGGTTGTGTTTCAGGATAACTGCTGTGCTGTGTTGTTTAATGGTGTATTTTTTCAACCCCGCTAAAATCTACGACTAAGAATTTCTAGTTTTAATCGAAATTCCTCTCTTTTGACTTTTCTTCGGGAAGAGGAAAAAGAGGAAGAAGATCACCAATCACTCATTTGATAAACTTATCTAAAGATACTTTGCCATAAGTTTCGTCAATAGTCTCAACATCCAGGAGTACCTTATGAAGTCTTTCTACTACCAAAAACTGACCAGCTGGAATAATTCAACTGAGAGAAAGTAAGAAATTTCTTCAACTTTCTTCTTAAACGATTAAAAATAAAGATGTTATTTCTAAGTGAGACACAGAAACTGAACACGAGCAAGACAAAGAATGCTCTGTCAAAAAAGTTATGAAATCCGTGAATTAAATCAGAAGCTGTTTCAATTGACAGCTGAAGCTGGTGAATTCAATTTGATTAGCCTTAGCTATTCTTGTAAAGGGGCTTTTCTTCATCATATTGCGCTTAAAACGTCTTAACAGGAGGAAAGCACTCGACAGAGGTTTGCTTAGCTGCTATTTTTTCACAAGTTGGTACCATTGGTTTCAAATTTTTGGGCGGTCTTAACGCAATTTTAGTTCAGGAATGAACATATCTCCCTCCATCACTTGTACTTGTAAATTCCTCAGTACCCAAATGTTTCGACTCTGAAGAATACCCTGTTGGCCTACCGCTAGCGTATATGCTGGGAAATGTATGCTAGAGGTCACGGCTCACTCACACTTTAGGGTGCATATCCAGATTCATTGTTTTTTTTTAATTTATGCTCATCATATTTTCAGGTACTTTTTGTGGTTCATTTCTCTTTTAAGGTAAGGGCAAGGCTCAAAATCCTTCACTTCATCAAAAGAGAACCTTCAAGATAATATTAACAAACAATAGTAACTTTTCCGGGCTTGAGAGATCCCTATTCTAAGGTTTAATACTAGTTTTTACTAGTACTATACTAGTCTTGTTAAATACTAGTATTTTTCTATCGAGCAGTCTGAAGAGATCCCATATTTTTCCAATACACTATGTAAATTATGCATCATCCATCTTTCACATATCAACAATATGTGGCTAGCCATATCCGCTATCTACGAACAAAACAGGTAGTCAGAAGTTCATGACTTCCCCATTTTACTCGGGTAAGACTTGAAAGAACTTTAACATTGCACTAAGGAAAAGTGACGGCAGTTTCACGGAAAATGAAAAGGAGCGTAATCTACTGCTCACTGAAACCCATTTCCCGAGAAGCTCTGTGACAAATGAAGGGATTGACGAGATGGTACAACACAGAAGACCAATCAGCTCGGAGTGGACGGAGGCTGCGACTATATGTACGGAAAAACATATAAGGTGGGCCTTAAACTCTTTCCAGCCCTTTAAATCACCGGGAGTGAATGGGGTGTATCCAGCCGTTATTCAGATGAGACAGAGTCTGCTCTGTCTTCTCGCATCTGATTCGCCTCTTTAGAAGTAACCTGGCCTTGGAATGTATACCAAAGCCATGGAGGCAGGCGAAAGAAGTCTTTATACCCAAAGTGGGAAGGCATGATAAAGCTAATCCAAAGGCGTGCCGACCGATTAGTTTAACGTCGTTTATTTTCAAAACGATGGAGAGAGTGGTAGGAAATTATGTTAAGACAACTCATCTAGCCAAATATCCACTTCATTCAAATTAACACGCATACACGATGGAAAAATCAACAGACACCGCACTGTACGAGCTGACTGGCAGAATTAAAGAATCCTTAGAATGTAAAGAGGTAGCACTAGGTGCATTTCTTGATATTGAAGGGGTCTTTGACAATACCAGCCATGATGCAGTAAAGAGGGCGCTAGTGAAAAGGGAAGTTAATCCTACCCTTATTCGCTGGATGTCTCGGTCACTGACGGGGCGAACCGTCGTATGTAAAGTGGGATCAAGACTCATCAACGTACGTACGGATCGTTGATGCCTACAAGGAGGTGTTCTTTTACCACTACTATGGACTCTTGTGACTGATGAAGTCTTAGGCAGACTGTCAGAAGCTGGGGTGATATGTCACGCCTTTGCGAATGATATCGCAATTCAAACCAGAGGAAAAGACGAAGGGACACTGTGTTAAATAATGCAGGAGGCACTTCGAATTGTGAACAGCTGGTTCCAGGAGATAGGTCTAAGGCTTAACCCCGATAAAACCACATTGATACCGTTTACAAGAAGAAAAAATATGAGCCGACTCCGCATCTTATATCTAAATGGGACCAAGATTGGGTATAAGAATCAAATTAAGTATCTCGGATTGCTGTTGGACGGCAGGTTCAGGTGGAATGGACTATAAGGCAGTGTCTGCAAAGGCTGTCAGAGCTCTGATGGTGTGCAGGAACATGACAGGAAAGTCCTGCGGGTAACCCAGGAACCCTGCGGTGGATGTACACCATGATGGTGAGACCAATCATCACCAATGGAGCGGTGGCCTGGGCAGACATAATCCAAGAACGTTAGACGAGGCTAGCATTCGATCGAGTTCAGCGTTTGGCATGTGTCTGTATCACCGGAATCATAAAGTCATACCCCACGGCAGCTCTCCAGTAAATCTTAAACCTATCGCCACTTCATTTGGTGATAGAAATAGTAGCAACATCTACAATATCAAGAATCTTCCATGAAGGAAGAGAAAATTACCTAAGAATTAGGCGCAGCGACCAGGCTAAATTAGTTATGGTGTTCCCATTCATATATGCACCGTCGGATCACATGACGTCAGCATTCAGCTTTTACAATAATATTGTCGTAGTGCTGAGTGACAACAGAGAATGAGCAGTGAATCCAGTGAATATGCACCTCATAAGACGGAATGCAGTCAGGTGGTATCCGGATGGTTTCAAGACAACAGAGGGAACAAGTATTGGAGTATTTGGGCCTGACACCAAATACTACCAACTGATGTCAAGTATGCCAAGTATCTTTCTGGGTGAGGTATATGCCATCACTGTAAGCGCACAACTCAGCATCGACAGAGGATTCAAACGCAAAACTATAGTTTCAATATCCGAAGTAATATAGTCAAGCAGCCTTAAAAAGAATGGTTCTAGATTGTTGCAATACTCTCAACAAATTGAGTGCAGACGATAGGGTCACCCTATACTGGGTGGGGGAGGGTACGCAGGTAACTAGGGTAATGAGCAGGCGGCCCAACTGGCGAGGAAAGGAGCATCGACAGCATTCATCAGTCCAGAATCCTTTAGAGCAACTGAAATGAATTTCATTCACTGGGGATAGAGAATGCAATAGGCTCTAGATTGGACTTCCAGGGCTTCGAACGTTGAAGTTGTTCCTCGACGTTTATGATGAGAAGAAGTTTCGAGCGTGCATCGAAATGAAAAAAAAAGAAAGCTAAGGACCCTGACTAGGATCTTCACGGCGCACTGCACACTTGGAGGGCATCTCCGAGTCATCTCTGCACCAGTGCATTTGTTGGCACCCTGCGACGCACTGTCCCACAAGAGAAGAGACAGTTTAGGAAGCTGCTTCCTTGTCAAGGAGGGATTGGAATACTCCAAGTGCGGCCTCCCACGTCACTGCTCCGATTTGATCGAAGAATCTCACCTCAACTCAATTGTCGAGCCAAGATAACTAATCGTCTTCGTATGATAAATGGTCACATTAGCATATCGGATGGTCGCAACTGTGATGATATGATTCCCGGTAAACTAAGTGACATCATGTTACATTTTATAGGTTTAGGCCTATGGAAATTGACGAGAGCTTACTTCACGCCTGATTTCCATTCTTGGATAATCTCCATGTGTCGTAGAGCACCCTCCAGCCCTTGCGGTAATCTCTCAATACCTGATTTAGACATTGCGACTATCTGAAAGTTTCCGGCGAACTGGAGAGATCTATTTATCTTGCAGATTTGAAGACATTCCTTACAAAAAAAAATTGAAAGCAATAAAATTCGACTTATAGGGTAATTGCTCGCTTCTACTCCTTGATACTAAAGCCTTCTAATCACTTCTGCTGTTGTAAAAAGTGAATCATGTTGCTGAAGAGGTTGAACTTGACCGGCTCGTTCGGCCAAACACATTTCCAGTGATATTCACATTCAGGGGACAATGGGAAGCTTTTAGTAGTAAATTATCTGTCTCCTTGCTCATCAGCGAAGTCTGGCCTCCTTTCAACATTTTGAGAACGAATCTTACGGCTAGCGACGATGATGCCAGGGCAATTATGTTGAACAATATTTAGCCATTCTTCTTACATGCCGTCTGGTCGTATAAACTTCCGCATTTCAATAGACTGCCAAGTTTTTTCCAGCTCATTCACGCTGGGAAGTATTGTCTTCATTCTCTTTCTCTATCTTAAGTCCGAAAGGCTCCGTGCTTCCTCATGGTAAGCTTACATGATGTAGTTCCATATGAGGTTTTGCAAGCAGCGAACCTTGTTTTCATTGATCAGCTTGCTGAGGCGTTTCCTAGCCGATCTGTATGTTAGCATTTCAGAATGTAGATTATTTCCTTGGACGTTTCTCTTCGCGAGAGAGTTTCTCAAATTTTCTTCACTTTTCAGAGATTACCATTGACCACGAGTACACGGCAGACAAATAATTTCGGAGCCGTCAACAGTATGTAGAATAATCCTAGACAGAAATAGGAGCCCAAAAGTAGCCTTCACGACTTTTCGGCTTGGTATAAAAGAAATAAAATATGTACTAGAAAATATAATTAAAAATATACACAGTAATAAAATTTTTTAAAGTTGAGAGTTGAATGCTATTTAAGTCCTGAGTGTCAAATTCCTAATGGCAACCGCACTATCGACTAAACACCACGCTATCACACCGAGAACTAATAATAATAGTAATAATATTAATACAAATAATAATATTACGAAAAACTTATTGTGATAAGTCACCTCTCTTGTCGCGGCAACACCGCTCCAAAACATATTACTTAACGCCAGCAGGAGTTAAGAATGAAAACGAAACGACTCTCGCAAAAGGGATTTCTTTTTATTAATTGAGGTCATAAATTCGAGAAACGAATGGAAACGCTGTAGTGGAAATACATGCAGCATTTGGCAGAAAAGTAAACATTGGCATCATCATAGAGCCTGGCGAAAAAGGTGAACGTTAATTAGGATGAAATGAAATTTTACCTTGGCAAAAGAATTTTAAATAGACGTTTCTTTAAAAGTAAATATTCAATCTTCTTTCATGTAAATTTTTTCTTTCTTCGACATGTGTATGACATGCATGTGTGCTAAGCTAACAGAGATGTGAACAAAATTCATTTCCTTTGATGATGAACATATTTGATTTGTTGCAGCGATGAGTTGAATATATGCGAATCAAGCATCATTGACGTAATCCTAAATTAAGATCAAATCCAGTCGATCCGAACGCATCCTTTTAGAATGCACCGAACATCTTGATGTTTGGCTCAGTGGATGAGAAAGTGAATTTAGTAGACTGATGCGTTGGCCTACCAAATAGTGTACGATTCGCAAGAAATTGGTTTATTTTCATCCGGAAAAACAGTTGGGGGGAAACATCCTTCATGAAAACTAAATATCATACCAGCTTGCATTACAGAAATCATTTTAAGCAATAGTCTTTATCAATAATCTTCATCTTTGCGATGCTACTACACAAGCATCCTTCGATTATAACTTTTCTGTCAATTTCAGATAATCGATCGCCTTGTTCCTGAACATTTTCCGAATGCACAAATTACGCGGCCGCCATGCCATCATCATTAATTAATTGATTTTTGACTTGAATAAAATTGATATGTTCTGTTTCCAGCAATTGCGCAGTATTCATTGTATGCATGTTCACATTAAAGATTGGCTTTGCGTATCTTAAGATAATTACAATATCTTATTGCAGTGCATGTACGCTTCCTTTTTATCTTATTCCGCGGGCAGAGTATCTTCGAACAGTTGAGCCCCATCTACAAGCGACGATAAGAAGAATCGTGCAATGTCGACGGTATTAATGAAAACATTTACACGGCTGAATGAATTACATGACATTTGATCGGAGTCTTTAATTTAATTATACTCGATCTTGGATATCAGCCGGTTGTCGCTTCATTTTAAACAAACCAGTGACATGTTTGACTGGATACTGCTTGAAAGATATTTCTCAGGAGATGCTTTAGATAAAATGCTGATTGCCGTTTTGGTCGCATTAACGTTCCTATCCTGTATAAGGTCTCACAGCAACAGTTAATGAAATGAATACATTTAATTTCTTATATTTACACTTTAAGTCTATCATGCTCTTGGCACAAACAAATATTCCAACCACTTCGTTAAAGATTATCAGTGATACGACAATTCCAAATTGAAAACTTGTTAAACTCAATGCGTATTAGGCATGTGTATCAGAATTTCTTCTTCATTTATTCATGGGCACATGTCTAGTAAACTCAATTCTTCTCAACATCCTAAATACACAAAAACGAGCCGTTGCGAGAGATTTCCATAAATTTTACAAAAATTTACATCACTGGAACATAACACAAATTTATTTATGCATGTTCTTTATTTATGATTATTCAAGGTTAAAATGAAAACAGGAGATGAAGCGAATCCCTGCGTGTTATTTTGCCAAATGCTAAAAAATGTACGTATTGATTTACATATTTGAAAATATTGAAAAATTCAATAAATTTTAATGTATTGGTTGTCGGAATGCCTTTTTATAAGCGGATCCTTTATGAAATTTCTCTGATTTGTCGGTTTAAATATAAATATACATACGAGGGCCGGCTGAAAAGTTATGAGCCTAACATATTAAACCACGAGATAAAAATTCAAAAAAAATTGTTTTTCAATGCAGTCCCCGTCGAGTTCAATACATTTTTCACAGCGTTTATATAAAGCCTGTAACGCATCCAAAAAATATTTTTCGTTTTTGTCCTCAAAATGCTTGTCAACTGCCGCCTTTAATTTGTCTTCACCTACAAATCTTCGCCCCCGCAAGTCCTTCCTTAAATTACAAAAAAGAAAGAAGTCTCTGGGAGCCTGCAAACACCTTCCAAGTTGTCCTTACAGAGGTCCAAAAACTCCTGTGATGTTTGAACTTGCCGCTGCTTGTCAAGGGGCGTGAGCATTTTTGGAAACCAATGCGCACTCACTTTTCTCATGTTCAAATGAGTGTGCAAAATGTCACCAATTCGTTCCTTACTAATGTTCAACTCCTCAGCTATATGCCACATTTTTATTTTTCGATCGTCCAATGCCAATTTCTTGACTTTGGCGATGCTATCATCCGTGACTGCTGTGTTTGGGTGGCCTGAGCGCGGGTCGTCTTTTAATAATTCTCGTCCCTGTTGGAATAGTCGGCCCAACGTTTGACTGTTGCAGATGATGGTGCACATTCTCCGTAAACCTCAGACATTTTTTCAAAAATTTCCGTAGCCGTTTTTCTTTTCTTCACAAGGAACTTTATGACGGCGCGGTTCTCCAATTTCCTTAAGTGCAGCGTTGACTCAGACATGGTGATGTTCACAATTTAATAACTCAGAGAGTAATGATGCCATTTACCTAAAAGTGAGCTTATATACTCATTAGATATTACGCAACTAGTAACTTATCAATCCAGAAATAAGCGGTAGTGGGGGTACCCTAGGCTCAAACTTTTCAGCTGGCCCTCGTATACATATATATATATATTTTGGTATATATATACATACCAAAATATATATATATATATATGTATATATATATATTTTGGTATGTATATATATACCAAAATAATAGAGAAAATGGAGTGTAAATTTCACAGTTCACTTTATTTTAAAAGTGGCAATAAAATTTTAAGTTAACCAAATGACATACAACTACGTATCTGAGACGTCATCCATTTCATGTGTCATTGTAGACTTTGACTTTTCCGAGCTGTCAAGAATTGTCTTTGTCTAAAAAAATTTTCAATCAATATAATTCACTTTTCAGTAGTAATCAACTACCTTTAAGAAGGAGGAAAATTAAATGTAAAGGACGAGAAGAAAAAGTGAATTGAATAGAATAGAATAGTAAGGGAAACGAGAGGATAAAGTAAACACAGGAGGAAAAAAGTAAGTAGAAAATAAGAAACAAAAGTAAATAGAGGATAATTTAAAAAGAAAAAGGGAATAAAGGGTATAAATTAACCCTAGATTACTAAACTATCTTGCAAGTAACGTTTTTACTATACATTCGTAAAAAGTACGACATGGAAATAAAACAGAATAAATCATCGAATCATAACTTTTAATTATTATAGAAATTACAATGATATTCTTTGCCTTTCAGAGATCACGTAATAATGAAAATAGTATATATTTTTTTACTCTACACAGTTTGGACACATATTTATGTTGTGCATCCTACATATGGCTCTTTTACATTTCATGCAGAAGTTAGTCGTCATATTTTTAGCTTTAGACGGACACAAGGCACACGTTTTTCTTGAATTTGATTCTTGCATAATTGACGATTCAGGAATAGTTTCAATACCTAAGATACCCTTTATGAGTTCTTTGATATCTCGCCACAATGTTGGAGTATTTATTCTTTCTCTCAGATGAGGTTCCATAAGAGCATTAGCCATTTCCAAAACAAAGTCGCGCCTGGATTTACTTATTTTTTTATTTCTGCAATTGTTGCAAAACATAAATGACGTATGAGTTTATAATTACAGTATTAATTTTATTATAAAACAAGCATAACGGCCATCTACGGGTCTTTCTGTTACAAGACATGGCAGAACACATCTGGTCTACTGTGTCGACAGCTCCTTTTGTTGAGTTATAAAACTCAATTATTTCTGGTTTTCCACTAGTACTTATCGCAATATTTTCATGCATTGTTGACAATAGATGTACAATTTTATTTTTTTTTGTTTTATAAGAAACTAAGGTCTTATGGCCGTCAAAGCAAAAAGCAGATGTCCCAATTCGACGACAAGTAGAATCTTTTATTTCGTTTGGTATTTCTCGTTTATTACTACGTAAGGTTCCTACCAGCGTCAAATTGTATGGAGCATTGAGAAGTTCTGAAGCTAGTGGTACCGATGTGAACCAATTGTCCATGGTGATACTTCGATTGGTTCCATAAATTAGTGATGTTACAGTTTTGACGTAATGATCAGCTTGTGGCTCGTTTCTTGGTGTATTTTCTTTACCTAAGTAAGGTGTAGCATTAAATACATATTTGGTTTTCACGTCTGCTACCATTATAATTTTTATACCATATTTGTTTGGTTTACTAGGCAGATACATCCTAAAAAGGCAGCGACCTCTGAACCCAACTAATTGCTCGTCTATAGTCACGTAAGTACCCGGAGTATACCATTTCTTGCAGTTGTTTATGAACGTTTCCCATATACCTCGAAATGCTGCAAACTTGTCGTCAATTCTTATTGTTGAACGTGTGTTTTTATCATCGAATCTCAGGTTGTTTATTAGAAATTCAAACCTATCCGTTGACATACATGCTTTGAAGCGGGAAGCACTTTATGATGTATCGAATAAAAATTTTGAGGGTAGATGATTGCTTTTTAGTGCAGCAGATATAAGTAACAACCCGAGCAAAGCTTTTATTTCACGCTTATCAGTATTGAATATTGTATTAGTTTTATAAACGTAGTTTGACTTTCTTGACTCAATTTCTACATTAGTGTATTCGACTACTTCTTCAAGCATTACATCGCCAAGAAATAAAGAGAATATCTCACACGGTTTCACCATATTTCGTGCTTCACCTTGAGGCCCCTCAACAAAACGTATGATATTTCTGGAAGCTGCTCGCGCTCTTTCCTCGCTCGGTCCATTTATGCCCGTTTTTGCCTCGAATTGATTGTTTTCTTATTTTAACAACCCTTGGATCAAATAGCGTTCTGTTTTGACTACTTTGATCAGTTTCAATAGAATCTTCAGAGTGTGAAGAATTAGATTCAATACGCCGGTGTCGCTTTTGTAACAGAGAATGAAAAACATCAGAATCGGAACTATCCTCGATACCTGACATAATTGTGTTTTCTTCTTCATTATCACTATTGGTCATCTGATGCTCTTCCACTTCTAAATTGTCTTCTAACTCACTCAGTATCTCTTGCTGCTGTGTGCTCTCATGATCATCTTCAGCCTCCTCCAATAACTTACAAATTTCATCATTTCTAACAGCTCGAGACATCTAAAACGATATATATGCATATATAATAACAGAATATGCCATAGTTAATTCAAAATCTATCTAAAAAGTGATGAAAACAAGTACACTTACCTTTACTTAAAACTCACGTAAACACTAAACTTTCGTAAATTTTACGACACACTTGTTATAACTCCATACACAAATCACTTCCGACGACAATGACAGCACGTGGCACACTGATGGAAGTAAAAAAGAAGGTACAGTGAAGCGGGGGACGCGGAACTAACGCACACTTTGTTTTTTCCAGGAATCTTGATTTTGGCGTCGTAATTTTTACGATAGTTTAGTAATCTAGGGTTAAAAAGAAGAAAACTGATTTAAAATTGAATGTGAATAGAGTAAATAACAGTAGAGAAGAGTAAAATAGTAAGAAGTAAAATTAAGAAGAAAAGAAAGTGAAGAAAATAAATTATATAAAAACTTCAGAACAAGCAAAGATAAGGAAAGGTAAAGACAAGACCACTTAGTAAGTTGATTGTAGTCGAGGAAATAAATCAAATAAGGAGTATGAACGAACCCGTGTCCGGATGCAACACCTTTCCCCTTAAACAAGCTGTGAGTACAATCGTAATAATTTTTATCATACTGATCAGGCGGATGACGGGAAATTGAATACGAAAAAAAGATACTTTTCGGAATGTGAAGGGTGTCTGTTAATGTTGACTGATTGTCGAAATATCTTGAAGACACATTAATTTGCGCATCAAAGGACGGAAATCGATTCTGGCAGATGCCAGTAAGTTATACTCGAAGGAATACCTTACCAATACCTTGGAACTCCAAACGAAGTTAAAGATATAATGAATGAAGACCCTCAGCTGAGGTACAGAAATCGAGCTGAGATAAGAACTATTGTTGGAGGCAGCATAGATGGTCAGAATCAACTAAGCAGGACTAATTCATGTAAATTGACTTGCAATTTGAATTACTTGAATTGTATGAGTATATTTTTATTTGTATTTTTATATAAAATTTGTTTCATTTGTACAAAATGCAACAGTGGCATTTTTATATCTCAATATCTTATGTTATTAACCTTGTTCCTTCTTTCCTGCAGGTGAGACCAATCGGTTGACCCTCAATTAGTATTATTATTTATTTTTTTTTTGTAACAAGAAAACAATTTTATAAAAAATTAAAAGAATAATTCAAAAATTTATTTTTTGTTTTTTGAAAATACATAACATGGCACCCAAGATGGTTGCCCAATAATTATAACAAATTTCACAACACAATATTATTATAACAATTTGTTGAATGTCAGGTTCCAAGGGCTATTCACCTCGGAAAAATAAGCAATTCCCACATGAAATTCATTGGACGAGAAAATTACATTACATTACATTACAATTAAATGAGCGAAGTTTGGAATCAAATTTTATAAATTATGCGATAGCAAAGCGCAGAACTATGCGTTTTGCTATCGATTCAAAATATACATGGGACAAACCGCTCTTCAAGGTAGTAATGAACCTGTATCGAAAAGTGTTGTCATTCAACTAGCCAAACCCATTTTAGGGAAAGGATATCTAGGAACATAATTTGTATTCCTCTCCTACTTTCTACAAAATTTTACAAGCGAAGAATGCAAATGTTGTTGGAACGGTAAGAAAAAATCGGAAAAATTATGCCAAAGGAGCTTACTTTCGTACGAATTAAAAAAAAGAGAAGTATTCTTCCTGTGTTCTTACTGTCTTTTAGAGGTATCCTGGCCGTACGTTGGCAAGACAAGAAGGATGTGTACGTAATAAGCACGAAACACTCTAGGGCAGGAATAGTTTATACGGGGAAATATAAAGAAAAAAAGGAAGGTGAAGAACATCAGATTGTATTGAAACCGACCTGTTTTTTGGAGTACGGTGGTGGAATGGGAGGTTTCTACAAGTCTTGCATGTTTCTTTCTCATGTAAAAGTGTTTAATAGGATACAGAAAGTATGTTTGATCTTATGTAAATAAATTTATATGTTTGATGCTGCTATCTGCTAGTGTTTATGCATGAAATTTTAAGTTGCCTACGCCACAAAAACAATCTATAGTAAATTTTCGATTGAATCTTATAAAAGACAGGCTTTATAATTTGTCACTTCTGAACTATCCTACACGCGGCAGACCAACACAAAGTGAATGCCCGACTCGGTTACCAGCAAAAGATTGAGCACATTACCCCAAACACATACCTGCGACAAAATGGTAAATGTTATATTCATATTATGAAATGCCATAAAGCATGAAAACTTCAAAATAAAACGCCCTATTTCTGAGTTTGTATGTGAGTGCTCATAATCGGCCAAATTAACTGGTATCCTGCAGTATCCTGCAGATTTAACATTGAATGTTAAGTGGTTAACTATGTTCTACATGGGCTGAGAGGCCTTTCGCCTGGTAATGAAAAAATGATAGTTTAAGTTCAAAAACTATTTTATTCTTCGACAAAATGTCCACCACTAAGTGTAACGATCTTCAAAATTTTGATGTCTTTCTCATAATGGTCCAAGTCAAGTTTCTCAAAAAAGGCATTTGTTTCATGTTCAAGCTATTCCTTTGAATAAAATATCGTCTCAGGGATCAGATTTTTCAACCGGGGCAGCAGAGAATAGTCGCTGAGGGCTAAACCATGTGAATGCGGCGAATTTCCAAGCACTTCGTAAAGTATTTCTTTCAATTGGTCTGGCCTATCGCTAGTAGAATGATTGTCTTGTGTCATCAAAACAACAATCCAGATAAATGATAAATTTTTTTCTTACTAAATGACGTTTTTTAGACTTGATTTCAATCGATCCAACAATGCACGGCCCTATTGTTTGTTGATTTGTTTTCCATTTTGAGTATAATCTATGAAGTGTATGCCAAGTGCATCCCAAATAATAATGGCTAGAATCTTGCCAGCTGATTGGAGAGTCTTCCAATGGCTTTTATCAGGTAATAACCTTTCCGCCGACTGCCGATTGGACTCAGGCGTGTAATTATGACATCTTCTGTTACCTTAAAAGTTTTGCGCTCCTTTCCATGGACTAGATTAGTCATTGTTTATGCTAGGCAGCTTTTTGGAACCAAATGTCATAGGTCCCAATCATCACAATTCAGACAGAGGTCAATTGTCATAGTTTTGTTGTATTGCAAACAAATTGCACACGTTTATTATTCAAATTTGATTTACCAGTATATGTACACCAAGCTCCAATAAAATTGGAAAAAAAATTGCTCAAAACTGAAAAATAAAATTATGCTCTGGTTTATTTTGTTGGCATTCGTTTTCATCATTTTTCACTAATTTTCTTCTTCGTAGCACTATAGGCCCTCTCAAGCATTCGTTTCTTACAATTAGTGCCTCCAACTGTTTCGGTCTATTGATCGCGTTCTCCAATTTTGGAATCCGAGCAGCGATAAACTGTCTGCGTTAACAGAGACAAACCAGCGCCTTCTCGGATTTCCCGCTGGTCTCTACCCTTTTGGGTAGAATACCTTTTACGTATCCATTGTTCGTGCTGACGATTCACATGCCCAATCCATTTCAACTTCCGCAATCTTACAATCGTTGAGACCTCCTTTTCGTCAAAAATTTCATAGAGCTAATGGTTGTATCATTCGCAGCTAATTATCCGCCTCAGGATCTGTAGTTCAAAGGAGTTCAATATATTTGCTAATGCATGGATTAGGGTCCATATGCAAAACTCTGCCTACAGCTTTCTGAACACTGCTACCACCTTATTTAATGAGCTCCACTGGAATCACATCAGTGCCCGGCACTTTATTACTAATGTGGATTTTGATAAGGAAACAGACTTCATTCAGATTTGATGGGGCCAAAAGAAGCTGTCCAAGATTATCAATACTATGGGCTCCAATGTTGTAGAGCTGCACAGAAAATAAAGGAGTTTCTTGCTGGCAGAGCGATGTCATGATGGCAAAGCGCGGTTTTTGGCTGATATACTCGCTTCAAGCTTTTCTCTACTTTGTATTTGTTGCTTGACTTGTGTATTTGTTCGTTAGACTTACATCATGGTATTTTCTTTTCTTCATTCTGACTACCCCATTCGCTAATCTTCTGAGATTTTCATACTCTTGTCTCTTCTTCCTGGTTTTCTTACCTAACTATTTTTTGTTCGCCTGATTCTTTTTAACCAATGGCATTTGTTATCGAACCAATGATTCCTTATGCGCTGGGCTTGACAAACGATCGTCTGTTCTGCCACGGTCTTAATTGCCGCCTTCACTTCCACCTATGTTTCGTTGCTTGTTTTCATCGAGGTATCGGATAGGACGCGAGTTAGCTGTTTATCAAGGGTCGCCGTAAAATTCGGACGTCGTTCCTCACACACTTCACGAATTTTCGAAGAAATTGGTCTTCATTGCATACGCTTTTGACATGAGACATTGATACATGAGTTTATTCAAGTAGTGACCGAAGTTACAATTAGCTCCTCGGTATGTGCGATCGTCAAGTATGTTTGAAGCCCAATGTTGTTGTATCAGAACATGATCGATCTGATTTTGTTGGAACCAAATCGAAAGTATGTTTAGATTCCTGCTACAGGCAAAGTCAATCAGAATTTGGTTGTCGCTTTCGTTTCCTCGTGGAGGCCATATCCTCCAGTCGTTCACCAATGAGAAAGCTCATTGGTCTCAAAATTCGTTCATGCATCCTTTTCGTCGGTCGGTGCGTGTTGGTTCATCAGCCAAATTTCATCTTATCGTATACAATCGTTCTTTAACAGCCTTAAAATCTATTAAATGTGATTTTTTGAATTTTTGTGTGATCTCTGATCTTGTATATCAATTCCAATACAGTTCGTTTCCTGGATTGCCAGTATTTTAATTTTATATTGGCTTGCCTGTTCTAAAAAGTCCTTAACCACGACAGAGTTATTCGGTGATCTCACATTCTATGATCCAATGCCATAGTCCTCTTTTCGATTACGAGGGCGTTACCTCTACAAAAGAGGCGAAAGTAGGATTTAGTAGGAGACCAGTAGTTGTATTTAAAGTTATACTATTGTATATTATATTATTATGTATGTTATATTATTGTACATAAAGTTAAAGTTATAGTTTCTATAGATTAATGTGACATCATTGTAGACACCGAGACCACATGCTGTCATTTTTTGTGGGATTCGGAAGAAGGAATCACTGAAGCAGTGGATTTGGAGATCCTCCCTTCTTTCTTGACCGGCTTTGGAACCGTCGATGGCGGAGATTAGGCTCATAATCATTAGCAGAGTCATCTGAACTTCTCTGAAAAGCGCACGTTTGGTCTTCATAACACCCAACCTCTCTTTTCTCTATTAAATGGCGATCGAAAGCGTTTTTTTAATTTGCTGAAGGAATGCCACTAGAAACGTCACGTCTTATCTCGTTGACATCCCGCCTCAAATCGCTTTTCTCAGGCAAAAGATAAAACAAAGTTTGAAAACTGTCATTTTGCTCATTGCATTCAAATCATGTTCATTTGTGCGCAAAAGTTCATTTGTGGTTTCCTTTGTTTTGTAGTAAGAATGTGAACGTTGTTTACGCCCTGAGTGTGGGGCTAAACACCTCCCCTGTCAACCTGAGAACCTAGTCTGGAAGCGTTTCACACATTACTTCGGGTTAGGCCTGGTTTTCCCACGCCTAGAGGCTTTTAGGTGTATAGGAATCTCTCCTCTAACGGGAAGAAATGGAAGGGAATGAAGTGCTAGAAAAGGGATCCTTCCATCCTCGATGCGCTCCAATAAAGCTTTCTTCAGTATCAGCACTGCCCGAGCATATTTTCAGCATTTCTCCGATCATAGTTTCCGGACAAAGCTCTCCAGTTTCGCTGAAGAGGTCCCCTCGCTGCTGGCTCCATCTTTTACAATAGAAGAATGTGTGACAGGCATCATCCAACTCTCCTGCACAAAACACACTGTTAGGAGACCGTGCTCTGTCAATTTTGTGCAGCTATGAAAGAAAACAACCGTGTCCGCTTAAGAGCTAGCCATGACCTCAGGTCAAGGATGAGACGTGCAGTCCACCTTCCCCTTGTTTCTTGCTCCCAGAAATTTTGTTAAATTTAAATTTTTGAAACCAAATAATACTTATACGTGTACAAAAGTTGATTACGTATGAAGTTTCCATGCAGATTTTCTTTCAAATTATAAATCCATGATTCCATTTTGGCAGTAGGGTACATTTTTGAAATTGCATTACCACACAAAAGTCACTGATTTGTATCGGCAATTTTCAGTTTTCAAGGAAAACCGGTCTGACAAAAATAGAAGCTGATAAAGTGCATGTTAAGCATTGATTGCTGCACTTGTTTGATCTTGAAAATAGTGCAGCGGATTTTAATCTAGATACATGAAGAATTTTTTGAGAAAACTACACTAACAAAGCCAGTATGTCAAAAATGGTTTCAGCACTTTCGGAGTTGAGAATGATAGTATGAAAGTTATTCACAATGAAGCAGATTCAAGGAGGTGACAAATGGTGATCTATCGGAAAAATTTGGTGATCGGTGATCTACCTTTCTTGTAAGGAGTTGGTAAGGTGACCATTGCAGGATTGTCCGGTGAATTTACCGACCAATACAACCACTATAAAGAGTAGAATCCATGAATGCTTAGACACCCCGCGAACTTTCACAAAGAAGACCTCATTTCGCTCGTCGAACTAACGAAGGATTTCTCAGACTGATGGTTACTTACGATGATAAGTACAATATACTGCATTGTAAAAGTACAATACACTTGTACAATAACATGAAAGGGCGTCAGACACTTTGGCAATTCAACAGCAGTCACTTCAAAACTAGGCTTACATCCGCGGAAAGTCTTATTGTCTCTTTGGTGGGATTCTCTTGAAGTCATTCATTGAGAGGGTCCTGAACCAAATCTAATGTTAAATGCGGACTTTTACTCTTGGCAATTGTAGCGGCTTTAAGAAGCCATGCGTGTTAGAGTCTTGCATTAGTCAATTGTCGCGGAGTCATCTTTCACCATGACAATGTAAGACAGGACGCAGCTGAAGATACCCGCTGTAAATTAATGGAGATTGGCCGGGAACTTTACCGATCTTACTCCAATGGTTATCGCATGTTATGTTAATACCTGGGCATCTTCCTGCAAGGGAGGAGATGCAACACTGAAAAGGATCTTCGTACAAACTTTTACTTTTTTCAATTAAGCTTTTTCGAGGGTGAGGGGAAGATCTCTTCCGGAGAATGACATGGCAACATCCAGAGCGTAAGAGTTACGTCGTAGATAATTATGGCGATAAATAATAATATTTATTTTATTAAGTTTAAATAAACTAGTGATCACAAGAGAGAATTTATTTAATACGAAACCGAAACTAGCTCAACCTTTGCTTTTTCTCGTCCACAATTTTGAGTTTCTAGAATAGTAACATGGAACGAATGCTATTTGAAAATGCAGGCCCACTTCAAAATCGAATATTTTTGGGAAAACGCATTTTTCCGTTCGTTTTCTTTTACTTAAATGTTCTAAAACAGAAGAACTTTGAAACTGCAAACTGAGTTAAACTTCGACCAAAAAAGGAATGACGGCTCTTTGAATGTAGTGGACATATATATAACTATGGTACAGCTTTGTTATACATTCCCGATGAAAAGAATGATAAAAACTTTATTAATAAAGTTTAAAAACTGATCTTGTGCAAAAAATAATCCATGTTTTCAACTAATATTTCTTGTTATTTCGCATAACACGAATGGATTTCGTTCGACAGATAATCCAGAAAAATATTTAAAGCAAAAAGATCGTAGGAGTTATAACATGAGAATCAATATGATGATATGTAATACATCACTCCTTTCTTTCAACAACAACAGATCGACGGAGGACAAAAACTTAAAATATAAAATCATGAAATTTATTTGAAATCTCGAGAGACTTGATGTCGGTCTTATTAATTACGAAAACGATACAAGACAAGATCAATTTTTCTGATATCCTCCCAAACATAATAACATTCAATCGTTCGTTCAATGTTCCTCTAAACGTTGCAAAAACCGAACTCAACGACAGATCAAAAGGGAGTAAATGAAGGAAGGGAGCTGACAAGTAACCACTATCCAACCAAGTGAAAGAATATCGTTACTCTCCACGTACGAGGATGTGGAACTGTGGCCCATAGGTGGAAGTGCATGTGCATATGCTTGCATACGGAATGGTACAGTGATCGGATATCTCATGTTCTTTGATATACGGTCGACATTGTAAAGTATCAATCAAAGCCTATCAATAACTTTATTTCATTTCAATGAAGCCAATTAACATCATTTCGGGTGACAGGTTTAGAATTTCCAATTGCTATAAAATGTGATAGCAATTGGAGATAGGGTTTCGTAATTGTATGATTAGTATTTTATAATTGGCCATACTTACGTTTGTCCTTATACGATTATGAGGAGACATGAGATGACGTAAATAAGCCAATAATACTGTTCGATTGAAAACTTATTCATAGGTATAAGAGCGCATATTTCATTCGTATGTATTTGTATGTTTGCATACATTTATCCTTACTATTTTCAAACAATTATTTAAAACCAAATGTCCGACTAAAAAGGACGGAGTTATGGGCTTTACAATATACACTCAATAGAAAAAAACTATATTCACCAGCTCGTCGAAATGTTCTCAAAGAGATATAAAAACTTATCTTAAATTTTTTAATAAATGTTTTTCATATACAGTAATACCCCGACTTACGCTACCCCGTTTTACGCGAATTCGGAGATACGCGGTTTTTCATTTCGATTGCCGCGCGCATCGGCTCTCTCGCTCCGCCCTCTCAGTGTTCAGTTTGCGACAGGTTTGAACGTGTTCCGCGTAGAATTATTTTACGTGTGCAGTGCGTTTTAATTATAACCAATAATTATGTCGTCTAAACGAACAAAAAATGAGTCATTTGAGCCTAACAAGAAAAGAAAAACATTGTCTTTGGAGTGTAAACTGAATATAATTAAAGACTTTGAAGCAAAAATTAAAATTTGTGAATTGGCAAAGAAATTTGATCTACCGGAATCAACAGTCCGAACGGTTATAAAAGGGAAAGAAAAAATTATGAATGCTGTGAAAGACTCTCAATCTTTGAATTCAAGTATCATCCGTAAGCGTCACGGTAATATCGCACAGATGGAAACATTGCTACAGTCATGGTGTGATAGTAAGAGTGAAAAATTGTCCTGTTGATCAAAATACAGTGTGCTTTCAAGCAAAGCATATTTTTGAAAAACTAAAAGAAGAAGCTGGGGAGGCGGCTAAAAATGAAGTGTTTAAAGCTAGTAACGGCTGGTTCAGCCGATTTAAGAGTCGTTGTAATTGGCATAGCATCGCAGAGAGTGGAGAAGCGGCAAGCACTGATAAAGAAGCTGCATCTCTCTATCCAGAAAAACTCAAAACAATGATAGATGAAGGTGGCTACACTAGCCAAACCATTTTCAACGTAGATGAAACCGGTCTTTTTTGGAAGAAAATGCCTAAAAGAACTTTTATTGCGCGTGAAGAGAAAACTTTTCCAGGTTTTAAAGCCGCCAAGGATCGATTGACAGTGATGGTTGGTGCGAATGCAGCTGGAGATTGTAAATTGAAACCTCTCTTAGTTTATCGCTCAGAAAATCCAAGAGCCTTAAAAAATAAATCCAAATCTGGTTTGCCTGTCATTTGGAAGTCTAATGCGAAAGCTTGGGTGACAGCTTCTATTTTTGAGGACTGGTTTGGTCATTATTTTATTCCTGAAGTCGAACGTTACTGCCAATTAAAAGAAATTCCATTTAAAGTGATGCTACTAATTGACAATGCACCAGGTCATCCTCCCGCAACTCTAATTAATTTCGATCCGCGAGTGGAAGTTGTATTTTTGCCACCAAACACTACCAGCTTGCTTCAACCAATGGACCAGGGAGTCATTAAAACATTTAAAGCTTACTACACAAGGCGATAATTTGCACATCTACACGAAGCTATGAGACAAAACAATGAGCTTTCTGTTAAAGACTTTTGGAAGCAATTCAATGTTTTAGATGCTGTAAGAATTATTGGACAATCTTGGAATGAGGTTTCACAAAAAACTTTGAATGGTGTCTGGAAAAAACTGTGTCCATTTTTTTTCACCACTGAAACCCAAGGAAATCAAATGACAATTGCAAACTTAACAGAAGGACTCAATTCAATTGAAAAAGGGTTACAAATTTTAGAAAAAATAGATTCTAATGAAGAACGCGTTTCTACTACAAAACAGGGAATAAAAAAGTTACTGGTATGCTACCAGGAAATTTTGCGTGAGAAGAAGAAAAACTTAATTCGTCAAGCAACATTATTAGAATATATAAAGCCTTCTACATCAAAATAACTTCGGTTTAGGTTACTTTATTCATAACAATGTAAATTGTTTTATTATCTTACACTTAATTTGCTTCTAAATTATTGTTTTCTTGAAACTCTGGTCCCGATTAAACATACTTTATATGTATTTGTATGCAAAGTTGAACCCCGACTTACGCGAATTCGACTTACACGGCAATCGCTCGGACCCACCTATCGCGTAAGTCCGGGGTATTACTGTATTGAATTTTGATTCTGTGAACATAATTTTAGCGAAAATTCATTGAATTTGGCTCATTGAACATTGGTCGACAAAGCTGCTATAAACGAAACATTTGTTGCAAAAGAATCCGAATCAAGGTTGAAAACGTTTCCTTTAAACAAACGTGTTAATTTTTATTTGTCAAAATTGGACTCACGTAATTGTTCGCAGGATTGCCTCATTTCATCACTACCTCCCGCAATCAATCTTATTTGTCTGCATTTTATATGCTTCCTTGTTTCCACAAAGATTATTTTGTCCATTCATCCTTGAAAGAAGTTTTCAGGATTTCCTTATTTTTTATGATATGTTGACGAATTGTCATTCCCATTAAAATCCAAAAGATTGAGATCAGGTGACTGTCTGGACGTATGGAGTAGCATTGAAACGTTTAAGAGGAGCATAGGTCTCAAAATTCCAGCAACGTGCTTCTTCTCGGAATCTTCTTCTGTAATCCGCTTAAATTGTCCTTCAAAATATTCGGATATTCGTACTTGGTCATGATTCGATAAATTCTATTTGACCATTACCGCTGTTTGATATTCACCCCCCCACACCATGATTCCGCCACCACCATGTTTCCCAGTATGCACTAGATACATTTTTTCGAGCACCTTTTCTTTTTTTCTCCATACGATCTTCCTAATTTTGATACCAAAAGTATAGAATTTGCGTTCATCTGAAAAGATAATGCTGTTTCGCAAAAGCAACTCGCTTTAAACGATTTATTTTTGACCAACAAGTATTTCTATGCACAACCCGTCCATGGTACCCAGCCTTTTTGAGGATCTTTCTTGCTATATCGGCGCAAATTTCTTATTGTATTTCTCTTTAGCCTTAAATGTGATATGATTTCCCGTAAGACCAGGATTTACGTTTATCAGATAGATTGGTCCAGATTGTGGGCGGCCAGATCGAAGCCTCTATATTGAACGTCCTGTCGATTTATAATTACTAAGTGTTGTTTGGACCGAAGAATGTGTTTCGCTATATTGACATTCATGGAAAATATGGTCATGAGCTTAGGGACAAAGTTTCATGAATGAGTACGAGAAGAGGATAACATTCGTATTAGCAGAGTTGATCAATGACCTTTCCACTCTTACATCTTATGGTCCCGGTATCTAATGGTCCCAAACGCTTTTTCTGAGACTTATTTTTGAGGCCTTATTTTTAAGACCGGTGAGACACTTATCTCTAAAAATAGCAGACTTATCATTTTGAAATTCTGAAAACTCATTCCGCAATAATTCTACGAGGTAAAACGGTCAAGATTCTTCATTTCCAGACAACAATTTTTTTAAATAGGAATTTTTCTATGAACAACCATAATTACAAAAATATTTTTTTTTCCTTTTTTTCACTTGGACTTTGGCTTCGTTTCTTTCACTTTCTGAAATTACACCAAAAATTTAAATAGCAAAATAAACGAAAAACAGTGTCAGCGTTACCTCTTCGCTTTTTGGTTTTTTGGTTTCAGATGATCCAGCTATTTGGACGTCTGTAGAGTCACTGGCTCATTTTGTAAACTTTCATAAATAATAAACAATAAAAAAATTACTGAATACTGTTTAATTTATTGATTCTTATACATTCTTTCGGTAAATGCATTAAGCTTTACCATATTATTAAAAAAAATTCTTACGATTATTTTTAAAAAATGAAGAAATAACAAAACCCCCTTAAATATGAACATAAAAAATATTTTAAATTTCTTGATTTCCGGGTTTGATAGTAGTCGAATGCCTAAAGACAAGATTGAAAATTCTGGTAAATTGAATAAATTATTTTTTTTTTCAGGACTCTTTTTATTGTAATAATTTTGCTTTTGAATATCCTTATTTTCATAGTAAATGTCTAGCTGAATGAGTGCGTGAAATCTGGATTGGAACCTCTCAGCAGAGAAGGCTCGGGATGCCGGGGCCAGTTCAGTTTTCTGTCTACCAATAATTATTTTACTATTTTTAATTTGGATTGAATAATTGCGTGATTCAGTAGGCGAAAAATTGAAATTTTAGAGACGCCTTATTAATCAAATTGATTAAAGGGACATGCACGTGAAATTGCCCAAATTAGACTTTGTTTCTACCGGTTATATCTCAGTATCTATCTGCAATTATGTTATAAAATTAAGCATACAATAAAAAGAAGAGACAAGAATAACATACCAGGTTTTAGTTTTACCTTAAGTGGATTTCTTATATTTTTTTGAAAAATAATTCAAAAACTAACAAAATATTAAATTCTACGGTTTAAATGCGGATTTTCAGTACACGGAACTACATGGAAACTGCTGTAACTACTGCCTGAACATATATACATATATATATGACATGAAACATATATATAGCAATCTCACAGTCTGAAAAAAATATTTTCAAAAAATAAAAAAAAAGTAAAAAATTATTCTTTTAAAAAAAACAAAAAAGGGTATTTTTGTAATATTAAAAGGGCTGTTACAGAGATATTTTGAAGGCTAGGGTAACAAAACCTGATTTTGGAATAGGTGTTGACACTCAAAACTATCATGCAAAATTTAGTTGATATATCTTTAACGGTTTGGATGTTAAAGGTACCTGAATGTGGAAAAATTGACTTTGTGGGAAAAGCGGCTGTTCAATTTACTATTGTTCAATTTACCAAGCAATGTTTAATTTACCATGGGCCGCATTATACAAAACTCAAAATTTTGGCCGTAAAATTCATTGGAAATATGTCAACCCTTACATTTTTATAGTCAGGGAAGTGCGGACTTTCAAATGAGCCATTAAAAAAAGTCGTTTTTAAGCTGATTTTCATATACATGTCCCCTTAAGTAGAAGTTCAATCAAAGTGAATCAAAGTCAAAGAAAATCCTTAGGAAAATACTGAAAAAAAGATGACCAGACTTGAAGTTTCAAGCCGCATGTTTCTGGTAAATTAAATCAAAGAAACTCTTTCGAGCGCCATTTCAGAGTGGAAGGGTGATTAGAATACCAAACGTGCTCATTTGAGACGAGTTTCCAGGACTCAGTTAATTTATGCCCAACGGTTAGTGGAAAAACGAATGCCATCGAAACAAATCGTCGCATGCTCTTTTCGAGTTTTATTATATAAATGGAAGTTTATTTATTTTTAACTCAAAGATGGGTAAAAAATTGAAGGGAATTTCTTTACAATACCACAATAAAGCTTCATACGAGGGTGGTTAGAAATGTTTCTGAACCAACAATGACACAAGACATTTTTTCTCAAACTTTTTTTTTACTTTTTTGTTTTTTAATGTAACTCTAAACATTTCTTCTAGCAATGCTCCCATTCCTTTACCCCTGTAAATAGTACTCGGATTTTCTCTCTGCAAAATAATTGTTAATCCTCGAAGTGTGAAACGACGTGTTGGCTTAGTGAAACAGGATTTTCTCTTTCTGCAAATGTGGTCGGTTTTTCCCAATTTCTGCCTTCAACTTGGCAAGTTATGATGCATGGTATTCTCTTGTAATGGTTTTTGCTTTCTGGAGATAATCGATTAAGATAACTCCATTACTATCCCGAAAATCAGCCGCCATACATTTTCCAGTCGAAAAAAAAAACAGTTTTCGCTGTTTTCGGAGCCGGTTGTCCATGTGCAGTCCACTGTTTTTACTATATTTTTGTTTTTGGGGTCGGAAAGTTTTCAGACAATCTTCGTAGTGAAAAGTATAGACTAATGAGGTCCATGGAAAGTAGGGCAATAATTTAAGGCGATGATCTGTGTACAAGACTTAGAAAAGTAATTTTGAATATGCTACTTGCATCAAGAAACATCAAGGAAACAGCTGTGCTGATCATATTGGAAACGAAAGAAAAGTGGGAATTTATTAATCAATCATTTTAAAGTGCAATATTATAATAATTTTGTATTTTAAATCCAAGGTAGTGACTCAAAAACGTTCACTGGCCTCTAAGAGAGTAACTCTACTGATTCCTAGAAAATAAAAAAGGTTGAATGTGTGGATAAATTGCCAAAAAGGACATATGATTGCCTTACAGAGCTAATGAAAGCGCTTACACGAAGTAGCAGAAAAAGGAACCACTGAAACAACCGAAAGAAGTTCGGTTGTCTCTGTCAGGAATCTTCAAAAGAAATTCCTAGTTAAGAGAATTAAACAAAGATTTGTGATATGTTCAAACCCTTCTATGATGGCCTTACTGTAGATGATTAATTGAAAATCCAATTCTGGGTTTCTAAATTCAAAACAGGCAAATGAGTATCTGAATTAAACACAACTTCAAAAAACAACCCATCAACATATTAGAATAAAAACAAAACCACAAAGTTTTCTGCAATAGTGACAAAGATTTGAGCATTACTTTTGGATGGCATGGACATAATATTTAGAGAATGGTTAGAGGACATTTTTCACTGTGATATGATGAAGTAGCGACGAAGAATGTCGGTTTAAAATTAGGTCAGAAAACCAAAAAAACATATGTGTAAGACATAAAGGATAACATGCTGCCGTGGGTGTCCTCAGATTCATTGTTCATTGGATTCCTACTGAGTCTTAAAAGAATCTCGCCATGCGCTTACCAGCCATATGACACCTTTAACTTCTTGGGTGTTGATCTGCCTTATTTATCCCACTGCGTGGAGAACTGTACTCAAGTCCTGTAATGAACCCAAGTCTCATGTAAGGATTCCATAAAAAAATCCATCCCCGTCTTCACTGCAGAGGTCCAAAAACGCTCGTGAACATTACACGGCAATATTTCTGAGGTGACACGAGCATTTTCGAAACCTATCCAGTACTAAAATTTGTCATGCCAAGATAATCGTGAAGAATTTGAATAATTGACAACAAAACAACATTTACTTCTTTAGTGTAGCATCTTCCAATATTAATTCCGCATTATTAATGTATCATTTCTGGAGTGGTCACATCGATCGGCGGTCCCAGCCGTGGTTCACCTTCAAGTGAGTGCCCGCCTTGCTTAAAAGGACTGTGCAACTTATAAACCATGATCTCACTCCAATAAGAGTCCCCGTAAATGAATGTCATCTTTTCATGTTTTGTTTTAAGTGATTTTCCTTACCTGGTAAGGAACATAGAAATCCACATAGAAATATTCATAATTTCAAGGATTACTAACCCAAATCAAATAAAACTTGCGATTCATACTTGTGATGTGCTTCTCAATGGATTACGTTAAATACATTTACAAGTGGTCCTATTCCTCTATTCCACGAGCCTAAAAATGTACCCTCGTACCTTGTGCAATGTGGTCCATTAAATATGTTTCTACGTTTTGTACTTGTCATAAATTTTCGAAAGTATTTTTAGTGAGCTTAAAGTATTTATTTACATTCAGCCCGCCGTGTGTAGATTCGATTATATTTTGCCAGGACTCTGAAGATTCGAAAGCTGTAGCTAAGTACTATTAAACTTTATTAAGTTTAGTTGAGATCCTTCACTGATGTTGTTTGATTCCCGGTCTGCTAGCTGGAAGCCACAAAGCGCTATGGATTTTCCAAATATCTTAGTCACTCTAAGCCTATGCTACATTTTTTAGCAATCCTTTTATACTCCTACCCGTAATAAAGCTCTTGATATGGAAAAAGAGCAATAAATCCTGGGAAAAGAGCCAAGAATCGAGTGATCCTACGCTACGAATCGCATTTAAATCGGTATGGGCTTAAAAACGAACAATGGAGAAGTTCTTCTCCTTCTGGACTTCTTGACAAACGTGAAAAAGGTTTTTGACAACAGTCCTATTGACATAAGACCTGATGCATGTCTACAAGAAACTTACAACTTAATATTGAGACTAGATAAACGGAAAGGACACGACACAGTGATCAATCCTTTGTTTTTGGATGTTTCCCGCTGCCTAAAACTGTTCTTTCATAACAAAAACTCCTAAGCCCGATAAAATCAATGCCGTTTTTCTAAACTGAAGAAATTGACCAGGTAAGACCCAAGTATTCTCTAGTCAATATATGTCCTGTCCTCATTTACATTCAGATAATCAAACCCACACGACTCTATGGCACAACCACTTTGTTTGACAGGTAAAACCCATATAAAAGTGCTCCAGTTCCTGTCAAATAAGTAATAAAGGCTTACAAAGGTTTTCCATTGCATACTTGAAATGCGAACATATATAAAGATACACAAATAGACACAGTAGAGAATTAAAGACAGTGCAATGAAAGTATTTGACAAGACAGACGATTTTGAACAGTACCAAATCCTCAAAACCCTCAAATAAAGGAACACCAGTGCTCAATCGATAAGCTCCACGTGATCCATAGTCCTCCCGGAGTACATTTAGAGTATAATTTATAGTTTGATGAATTTCTCTGACCAATAGTTGAATAAACAGAATCAACTCAAAAACAATACTGCAAACCAACCATTTTCCTGCAGATTTTATCGCAAGAAACAGTTTCATAAGTAACAAGAAGGTCGGTTTTATGTTTTTACTTTATTTGAATATTTCGTGAGACTGAAAAATAATTCCAATAATTTCCTATCGTTGCTTGATTGTTTTTAAATTTCAAATTCTCCAGCGAAAAATGGTAATTATCAACGGACACGTACCATTCATTAGTTAAACATTAAAATCGCCTGGACATTGGCTATAATGTTTCAATGGCCATCACATTACGTAATTTCATTCGAATACAAAAACATACCCAGAATATAAATTTAATTGAATTTTTTTTTTGCACGAACCAATAAAAATTTTGAAATAAAACGTAAATCAGCCTAATGAATGCTTTTTATCAATAAATAAATTGACCAAAACATATGAATATATTGTTACGATAACTGAATGTATTCTTGGAAGGATGGAAAGTATGGTATTAATTTAATGAAAAAATATGAATTATTTTGATGAACTATTATTCTGAAGTATATGGAACTAATTTTGCAAAACAAAAAAATTTCTCAAAAAGGGGATAAAATTATCATGTAAGATATTTGTTTTTCTTTTTTATTATCAAAGAACGGAATCCTCTCCACTAATCATTTGATTTTCGAATTTAACTATACTTAGTGATGTTAGAAGGGTAATCAAACAGCTTGCTGCAATTAAAAAAAAAACCCAAGGACCATTTGTTGCTATTCATATTGATAAAATATTTATAAAAACAAATCCAATGGCGTTAAATGGCATGAGAAAACTCGTCCACCAAATTTGCCGATTGTGAGTTGTGCTGGGTGGCTACTGACACCGTCTTGTTGGAACCACATATCGTTGATGTCAAGTTTTTGATGGCGAATTCTGTCCGCAAATAATCTTCCTATGCAACGCTCTTCATTGACGCTAACATGATGGTCGTTTTTATCCACGAAAAAATACGTCCATATGTAATGAAAACCGCACAAAACCTTAATTTTTTGCAGATGCAACGGTGTCTCAAGAAGCGCATGTGGATTTGTTGCTGAACAATAGTGCATATTTTGCATAGTAACAAAGCCATTGATCCAGAAATGATCTTCATCGCTGAAGATGATCTTACGATGAAATTTTTCATTTTCTGCACAAAAATATAAAGTGGGTTTATTTTTTGAGTCAATTTGATCTTACAAGCATGTAGGCCAAGATCCTTTAGCAAAATACGCCACAGTGTCCTTTGAGCAATGTCCAATTCTTGTGAACGACGTGGAATCGACTGATTTGAATCGATGCGCTTACGGCTGCGATATTTCCTTCGCTTCGTGTGGTACGAAGTCTTTTTGGCATCGACACGTCTTATAGTGAAAATTTAGTCTCGAACTTATCTACTATAGCACGGACAGCCAGTCGGGTGGGACGATTATGGCGGCCGAAAATTGGAGTTAGCGCACTTAAATTTGCGACTAGCGACTGTTACTAAATCTAAATGTTACTAAATCGTTAACTGACACGTGATGCAAATGTTAACTGTAACTATCGTTTTGACATTGACAGTTCATTAAAAAATTTAACCGGGGGCGCTATCCACAATTGAAGTTCCAAGTGTTTTACATTCAAGTGTTCAACAGTGCCAATAATCTCAAGTTTATTGATCAATTAATGGAGTTCTGAGTAGTAAGTAAATCATTTAAATCGATATCATATATTCTAAAGGAAGCCAAACTTCAGCTGAACCGCTGCTGCAGCTTTGAGAAGGAACACTCCTCGAGCATTTCCAGACTGAGCAGTTTCTGAAGGATTTGTTTCTGATACCACGAAACTCATCTAATGCTGTAAATTCAAATCGATTCTTACCAGTATCTGGTCTGCCAGACAACTACAATCAGGTAAAATAATCAAAATCACTTAAAGGCTAAAAATCACGGTATCGCTCCAGCCTAGGCTTGCACTTTGGTTGTTGATTGGGCACTTATTTCAATGTTAGCACCCATTTGTTGTTGCATTTCTCTGGCACCACAACAATGTTCCAAGTTTTACTTTCTTGATGAGCCCTTAATACATCCTCGATAGTTCCAGCTTGGAGCTTTTTTTTGTGGTAGGGAGGTGAAGACTGTTTACGCCCTGATTGTTGGACTCCCAGACGCGCAATGCTTGTGGACTACCCTCTAAATACCTCCCCTGTCAACCTGAAAACATAGCTTGGAACCGTTTAACACATTACTTCGGGCCACGCCTCGTGATAGCTTGGAGCTTGGTCGGATGTTATCGATCATCCGAACTGTTTGCAAAATTCCGTGAAATAAGCTTTTTCAGCACCGAAGAACATCCATCCTTTTTGGATCATCTTTTAGACATCTCGTCATCGTCTACTACTTCGTCTACCATCCTTTTTGGATCATCTTTTAGACATCTCGTCATCGTCTACTACTTCGGTCATCGTCTACTACTTCGACTTGATGATTATTGATTGACGTGCGTTCCTTATTTATTGTGTGTGTTATTAATATATCAACATGTAAATAACACACACTGAAGGAGGAGGAACTATTACCTCCGAAACATATGGTATATGTATGTTTATTTTTTTTTTTTTTCAAAACTAAACTTTTTGCGTTTTTAGGAAAATATTGATTTGGGAAAATTTTTGTAATGGCGCGAAAACACCGAGATAACGATGAACGCGGAAATATATTTTGGCAGAAAATGAGAGCCATATAATGGGCTTCTGTCCTCAGCCTAACAGACCCCTAAACTTCTAGGGCGACTGATTCCTTGACCCAAAAACCTGATTAAGTCAAGTTTAAATTTGGTTGTGGTTTTATAGATTACTTTAAAACCAAATTGAGTTCATACAGTCATGAACATTAAGATAGAGATACCACAAAATTAACCAAAAAGCACAGAATCTTTAAAATAAAAAAGAGTATTAATTTGTTTTACTTTTTTATAAATAATTCTTTATTTGTAATAACTTTTACTTCACAAAATACTCATTTTCAGCAAAGAGATAAAATGCTTCTCTTTAATTTGTGATATTTTTAATTGTGAAATCAATTTTCGACCGTAATCATTCAGTCCTCTTCAGCGACTGCAGTCGCCATTCGCTGGCACTAACAATAAAATAGAGATACCAAAAAAATCAAATTATACATATGATCCAACATTTTATTTAAAATAAAATATAGGTCCTTTAAGGTTGAGTAGCGTGACTGTTATTCCTGAGAACATCCGTGCACCTATTTGCCATTGAATCAATGAATTCGTAGCATCACTCAATAGGAATTTTACAACATTCTCTTTGAATGTTTTCTGATAACTCTGTAGTATTTTTTGAGTAGTGTGCACCAACAGTCTACAGATGTTCTATTGGGTCGAAATTAGGCAATTGCGATGGCCATTCCATTAGGATGATTTTGTGATCTGAAATGAATTTTTTGAGGAATCGGATGTGATTTTAAAGCTACTATCTTGATAGGCTTATTATCTTTGATTCCGTTTAGATGCATATGCTCTCCTCCATGGCGCAGCATTGTGTTCTTCAAATTATTGATACACTGAATTTGATCATATGGTTGTCAATCTATCGAAACGGATCAATCCTATACCTGAAACATGAACCTAAATCTCTCTCGTCCATATTTCAGTGTTTTTTTATTTCTATTTTTTTTTATATATATTGTTTTGGGTTGAATTTTTGTGGTCTGAATTTTTTGTTATATTTCGAATAATCAGCCTACAACATCTACTAAATAAAAATATTTTAGTTTCATCAGTCCACACCACTTTTCGCCTTTGCTTGATCCATGTTCACCCACTCAAATTTTATGGTCTTTCGCAAAGTTTATTCGTTGTTTGATGTTGCGTTTCGTTTATAATGGTACTTTTCATCCAAATCTACCATATAAATTACTTAATTCAAACCTTGTACGAATGGTTCTCGAATAAACATATAATTCTCACTCTAATTTAATATCTTTTGAAGACTTAAAAGCTACAGATTTCGAAGCACGAACAATTTTTCAACATTCATGAGCAGTTAATTTTTCTTGATTGACACAGCCTTCTCTGAATCTTTGGTGTTTTAAAGGCATTTCCAACCAACATATTCGACATTTTGACGATGGCATAAATTTCCCCAAGTTATTTTTCTTCATTATGCAAACTGAACATAGTTGCCCTCTCATCTTGGGTGCAGTGTTTTTCTCAAACCATTTTCACCCAAAACTGTGTAGCTTGTATCAACCAAATATTGGTAGGTCTAAAAATTATTGGGCCTTTGTTTGTCACTTTTGATTGAATATTTCTTTTATTTAAAATGGATTTTATTTAAGTACATATTGCCCATTATTATCAATGACCTGTTGCAATTTTTTGGGTAGAGCTATTTTTCCATCTGTGTAGAACTTCTGTGGTTGTCCCACGAGAGTCCCTTTTTGAAGTGAATTTCTTTTCATTAAGGAAGTTTTTCTGAGACTGAACCAAATGGTAGTCTGATGGTGCAAGATCTGGACTATACGGTGGATGCATCAAAACTTCCCAAACCAAGCTCTGTCGACTTTCACCAGGTCATCAAAGATGTGTGTGGTCTGGCATTGTCATGATGGATAACAACACCCTTTCCATTGATCAATTCAGGCTGTTTTTTTTTGAATTACTTGTTGCAATCTGGTTAATTGCTCACAGTATACTGCCGGATAGAGTGTTTGGCCAGGTTCTAGCACCGCATGATAAATAATTCCCTTCTAATCCTACTATACACACAGCAAAACGTTATTTGGTGTCAATCCTGGCTTCGATGTCGTTTGTGATGATTCACGTTTTTTTTTACCATGATCTTTTTCGAACGAAATTCTCGTATGTTACGCATTTCTTATCGCCCGTAATGATTTGCTTCAAAAATTTCGGAAATGGGTTGCGGTCGATCAAATTTTTTTGTGTTAATTCATGCGGCACCCAAACGTCGAGCTTCTTTGTGTATCAAGCCTTACGCAAATGGTTCAAAACTGTTTGGTTATGAATATTCAGTTCCTTAGCAATGTCATGGCTGCTTATGTGTCGGTCTTCTTGATTGTTTTGTAAGATTTTATTTGAATTTCCAGTGATTGGTCGACCTGAGCAAGGTGTACCTTTGACATCAAAATTGACCGAACGGAAGCGAGCGAACCATCTTTAGGTTGTTTTTGATAAAGTATCTTGACCGTAGACACTGCAATATTTTTCACGAGCCTGCGATGCATTCTTACCTTGATTGTAAAATAGATTTTTTTCAAAATTTCACTCATTTTTAAATGAATACAACTTTTGACACACATGACGAAATACAAAACTGTCCATATGATAATTGTATACTGTAATGCCAACTTTCAAACATATGTCAGTTTAACTAAATCTGATTAGTATTGCTCGATATATGGCAACAAACACCATCTAATGACAAAAAAGGCTCAATACTTTTTAAACTATCCAATATATCAAAGCTAATAAAATCGTTCTCCAGAAACATTCGTCAACAAAAATAAAATTTATTTCAAATTTCTTTTTCATACTTTTATTTGAATAAGAACTCAAATTAAATGAGCTGGCTCTATTTTATTGATCAAAATCAAGATAAAGCTAACTTCAACAAATGCCGTGATTCGATCAAACACATAGAAAACCAAATGAAGTACAACAATCGTGTTGTGACAGTAAATGCACTATGCATTGAAATACGAGAAGGCGCTCCCCACCTTCAAGATTTTTGCTCATATTTAACGTATCCGTGGTGATTGACTCTATTTTAATTTCGATGACTGTAAGTACCAAGGCACAGAACATCCTCTGTATTCATGAATAATTCGAAACTTCTTCTTTGCAAAATTGTCACCCTAAAATTGAGTAGCTAGCTCTCGATCATTCACGATTGCTATTTAAAATTAGTCCTGAACATAACCACGCACTTCTCCCAAGATTGCTACGCAAAAAAATACTTATTTTACCCTATCGACAAGCTTGGGGATTGATGCAGTGCCAATTAGCTCGAAAAGGCCAAAAACTCTTTGAATTCATTTATAAAATCAATCTTTAGTGTATAGAACCTTCGAAAACCAACATCATCGGCATCAAGTTCTAATAAGGAAGGAAGTTCTTAGTTAAATGTAAGAGGTTCCAGCTGCAGAATTCTAAATGCAGAGGTTCTAGTTTAGAGATCCGATTATTGGTAAATAGCCACCAGAAAATTAATCATGAAGTATGGAAATAATAATTTGCGCAACCAAAGATGTTATGAAGAATAAAACAAATACAGAAGAAAGATACACATATATAATTTCCCAAATCTTCTCGATTCACTTTTTTTCCTTGAACTTCCCTGGGAAAATCCCTATTGAATTCCATAGTCCCATAGAATACTCTGAGAAAATTTTCCCGTTGTTTAATAATCAGATCATTAAATCGCCATGCAAGTGGTAAGGAGAACACCAAAAACGCCTCGCTCCCAACCGCTTCAAATTCATTCAAATTCATAATCTTCCTGGCATTGTGCAGATGAAAGTCTCATTTTCCAGTAGCCGCACTATCCACAATTTGTACACAGCATAAATTCACAGGCCACGGATGAGATAGTGATCCTAAAACAAAAGTATAATTGTAATAATTTAAATTCGCCATAACAACTCCTGTTGCCGTTTTCTTGGTAAATACTCATTCGAATTAGATTCCTTATCAGCGAGATGTTGTTGCTTGTTCCAAAAGCCGTTGTTGTTCCTTCTGTAGACAAAGTAGCTACAACCGAAAGGAGGCCACTGTTTTATGCTACTGTTAAGTCACGTTTTCACTACCACACTAGCTATCCGGCTCTACGCTCGAACAACAAAAAAAAATTCAGGAAAAATTACGACAAAACAATAAGAAAGTTAAAGGAAAGAGACCGCAGATAACAATTGTTTAAAAAATGTTTGATGAAGAAAATAAAAATGATTTTCGATTTATCCACATGAACCATGTCGACTGCAAAGTTGGTAAAAGATAGTAACGAGACTCTGCAGCAACAAAATTGGTTTCTGCTTAAGTTGTTAGATTGTGGTTGCATGTATGTGAGTATTTCAACATAAGGCTGGAATAATGTTTGTTAAGCTCTGCTGGTCTCAAGTAGGTAATTCCTAATCAATGTGCATATGTGTCAATCGCAAAAAACAATCCCGTATTGGAATTCTTAGTGCTAAATGAATTTAGCATGCAATCGAACCCGTGTCCGGTATCATATGGAGTCTTTTAAATTGCTCTTTAAATACTTTTAAGAACAAACTGTTTGGCAGCTCAGTGTGAGATCTTTAGATGTAAAACAAAAATTTTCCTTAACAGGGCCGAACAAACCTATCGAAGTCCAATACGGCAGGAACTCGTAAATTATCAAAAAATGTACAGACCATCGAGTTCCGATTTTTTTGCTAACTTCCATGCTAACCAAATAAAGCCTTTGATGCCCAGATACAGTCCTAAAAGCATATAACATGCATGCATATGCATAAGGGTGACCGAAGAGATAGGATAGGAATTTTTTCTCGAAAATGAAATCCCATACCCTCTATTTGAATACTGGCCTAATTAACTTTAAAAATAAATAATATTGTGATTGGATCATGACAATCCGTGCCACGTTGGTAGCAAACATCAAATATGAATTTTTGTTCCGCGTTGATATAGAGGAATATTAGAAGATCGAGTTTGTTTAGTAAATAACACTCAATTACCTAAAACATATTTCTGCTCAAAATTTTACAAGAAAAAAACATTATTCTACAAATTTTCTTTTTAAAGTTTGTTTTTACAATCTGGGTAAATCACCAAGTGTTATTATACGCAGGGTAATTAAAAACTGACATTATTCTTCTTCAACTTTAACAAACCATGACAACCATGACAACCATGACATTGTATCGTTTACTGCCTTCAGTACTTAAACTTTTTTCTTGGCATCTGAAAACGAAGCTTTGATACGATGCTTTATTTTTGGCTGATATTAAATTGGAGGCGTCTTTGTCTAAAATAAAAAATGAAAAAAAGTAGTAATTTCAAACAAAAATTAAAATAAACAATGTTTACTAATAAACCTTACCCTATGTACAATCAACCACAGAGTCCTTTTTTGAATGGAATGTAGCGTTTAGTACAGCTTGATGGATTCTCTTTGATAAAATGTTCAACCATTTTTATTTCAATTTATTGTTCAAAAACCATAGATTCTGTCTCAAATTCTTTTAAACTACTTTCGAGACGTTTGTATCCATTCCTTCAAAAAGCTTCATCGACTTCAAAAAGCACAAATTCTGAGAAAATGCTTGTACAGCCAAAATAAATTGGAGCTTTGCCTAAACATAGGATGTCACGAGGAACAAGCAAACATCAAACGTTGCCGACATATCCTTGTTCGTCATTGATTGCTAAGAAGTGCTATTTTCAGTGCATAAATCGCCCTCGCCACCACCTGGCTTGGTGCGACATTCTTAAATGCCCCAGAGAGAAATGTAAGATCGTATCAAAGCATTACCCTTCAACGAAAAAAATGTGTGTATCGATAGCTATAAATATCCTGCTGCAATATCTTCCATAAACCACAGAATGGAGTTATAAACTTCGTGTATAATGTAAAGATCGGTTATTGTGTACTATTTTGAGATACTCTGTAGTATGGAGAATAACCCAGAACCGGTGCCACGAAACACTCAGTTGATATCAAAGGATTGCTGTTCGTAAAAATCAAGCTGTAGATTCCGTAGATGAAACTAGAATCCTCTCACAGTCCTCCACATTTGCTGGAGACATTATGTCAAACATCAACTACGAATAATTGACATTGAAGAAGAGAGAAACTTACTCCCGAAATATACATCTGTCAAAATTAAAACAAAAACATAGCATTTTGAAATGGAAAATCAAGAAATAAAAGATAGTTTGGAAGTGTTAATAGGGGAAAATACACGCATTACGAAAAAGTAGTTAATAAAACCAGAACAAAATGCAAACTTCAAACGATTAAATTTCACCAAATCGATCTGACTCAATTTAGTATGGTTGAATACCAGAAAATGAGCAAGATTTCGGAATTCTTGGCGGAGAACTGTCAGAAGATGACACTGACAAAGCTGGAGTAGATTGAAAAATACAACACGCACATGATTCATTCTTCTCCTTTTAATTCCTTCTTAAGACAAGGCTCATAGGGAAGAGACAAGGTTCAAAGACAACAAGGCTGCAAGTACCAGGTGTATGCATAAGACCCTTTCCATTTTTTCTGGTAAAAAATACATAATTTTTAGAGATATTTTAGAAATAACATTTTTAGAAATTTTTACAAATATAATACAAAATTTTGTTTTATCTTATTTTATTCATTCCGTCCATCTATACGTAATACCTTGCCAAAAAAACTGCTTGTCTTTTACGGCAAACCATTTTTTGAGGCACTTTCCAACTTCCTCGAAATCGAAGATGTGCGACTCTGCGATCCTGTACCCCATCGATGCGAACAGATTATAGTTCGATGGCACCAAGTTTGGTGAGTACGGCGGATGCAGAAGGATGTTCCATCCAAGCGATTCCACTGTATCTTTCACTGGTTTTGCTATGTGCGCCAGCGTTTTGTCGTGTAGCATTACCATATCTTCCGGCCCATCCCGATCGTTTTTCGATAAATGCGTGGATTAAATTTATCATTTGTTGACGATAATCTTATGCATTACCGGTTTCATTTAGCTTCAAGAGTTAATAGTACACTGTACGACTCTGGTTCTACTAGACACAGAGCATGGCCTTCTTGCCGAAGCGATATGGCCTTAGTGTTTAAGGACCAGCTTCGCCAGCTGAAAGCCACGATGCTTTCCATCCGTCACAATTCGATGCAAAATGGTTTGCTTCCGTGGCACCTAAGCAGCATTCCATTTTCTACTTGACGTTCATTTAAATCGTGCGGGACCCACTTACCGAGTTTATTGATCTTAGTCGTAAGTGCTCCTCATTGCTCGTAAATGTCTGTTAATCGTTCTCAGTGACACATTTAATGCTTGTGATATTTGCTGTTAAGTTTGAGTTTGGTTACCATTCAACAACTCCTACAATTCCTATTCTTCACATTTTTTGGTATATCAGAGCACCCAATGTCTTTCACATTGAAATTTCTACTTTTGAATTGTCGTAACCACGTCTGACATGTCACATGTCCTGCAACTTATGTCCTTAAACAGCAAATGATGAAATGAGAAAAGCAATTCGTGCAGCAAATGCTCTTTTCTAGGCACAAAATCCAACATGATTGATCAACATGATAAAATAAACACACTAGCTTTGGCAGATGTCAGATGATTTAAATGACGTTTGTATCGAATTAATACTCTGCGTGCCTTTCGTTGGCGCTATCTCTAAGCCAGAAAAAACATATGCATGCATCTGGTATATAAGACAGTGATAATGCTTGTGGTGGTCCCTGTCAAACATATTTGTAAAACAATACAAATATAAAATAAACAAAATACTTACAATATAATGTTTCTGACTGATGACCTCAGGACACTTTTATAGAAAACACTTGAAAGCTATAGCATATTTTTTGGCGGGTCAGAGATTTCTTAAATGGTAAAACCGCGGAAGTTACAAGCAAACGCCAGGCGCAACTTATTAATAACCTTGCCCATATTCTGGAAAGGACAAAACTTTGATAGAGTTTGTTTTTTTGTCCATCATCATGATGAACTGAAAAGTTACTAAAACTTTTTATTTATTTATAATTTCCTTTTTCTTGATAACTGCTGACTTAATTTTTAACAAACTCGATATCAAATAATCAATTAAAATTAATTTTTGAATACAAGTTTGAAATCAACGAATAATTTTTGAATTGCGGTCACTCTTTTTTATTTTTTCGCTTTTTTCGAATTTTTTTTCGACGAAAAGTGGAAAATAACAATTTGAAATTTTCAGTATATTTTAATTCATATTGAAACAATTATTGAAAATTTTTGACAACTAAATTTTTCATCACGATATGAATTATAGGACTGCAAAAGGACCCGTGTCCATAAAAAGCTTGAAAACCATCTCCACGATCCCAGCACATTGACTTATCAGATTTCAAAAAACCAAATGGCATATCTATTTGTAAAACGGTTGCTATGGAATGAAGAAGAATGATTTTAAAATGTTGAAAATTGAATAATTGATAAACTTTTGAATATTGATATTCGATGGCAGAATATTTATCGATATTATGTGCGCTTACAGATTAGGCAAACCGTTTTTAAGATATTTTAGAAACCAGTTAGAAAAACATTGTTTCATATAAAACACGTTGAGAAGTTTAGGTATGGTTTAAAGTATGAACAATTCACTCACTGATATTCGGCTGTAACTTTTCAACGACTTTGACTATTGGAAAATAATTTTAGAAGCAATTTCTTCACAGATTTTAAACGAAATCCATACAAAAAGAAAATACGATTTTCTCAACATAACATACGGGTTTGCACTGCCTTAATGCGTGATACTCCGTAAATTTTTAAAGTTACTTAAGATAAAGATAAAGTTACTATAATGTAGCAAATACATATAGACCAACCAGATTTGAATCTAATGTTTTGAAGACTAAAACAAGATTCACAACTGTTCATAGATTACTCTGATATCTCAAAATTCCAAAAACAGACAGGAATTAATGTCGTTATAGTTTCCACTAAGTTAGAATTTTAATTCCAGAAAATCCTGAGGGTCTTTATAGATAGTTCAATAAATGGCTTCTATGCTGAACAAACAGCTAAAACAAACTGACGACAGCGATATTTTATCGTTTTAAAATCATTTAAAACTCGACGCGCTCCCCAGAAAATAAAAATTATCATCGAATCAATACGCTCCTTGTACCTGCTCTGTGGTATGGAAGTTACACTAACTGTTATGAGTTCTTTTATCCATCAACATTGCATGTGAGTATGATTACTTTCCAGATTAAGTTTGCAGAAACCCACGGAAAAATGTGAGTAAGTCACAAGAAGTCCGCATAACTATTTTAAAACGCATATTCGTGTAAATGATTAAGATTCATGTCTTCAGAAAAAAAAACCCAAATGCCATAGAAGCATTCAGTTATCGACCATCAAACCTTCATTTCAGGACTTGCATTACTTTCTGAGCTAAAACTAAAAATTTACTGGGCGACATGAATAAAGCGATGCAACTGCATGTACGGACTTTCCAAACCATTTTCCACATGCAAAAAGAGTGCTGAATTAATAATGAAAGTATCTTTGTCGGAACAATTGAAATGATTGATTAACTTGGCGAGCAAATTGGCAGGCAAGAGTGATAATCAATCAAACATATCAATCGATACCATTAACTCTTGGACAGTATCCCTAGATGGACCAGCAAACTCAACTAATCCATTTTCTTGTGGTCTTGTGGTCAGCATCGGAAGCAGTCATGCTAAGTGAACATAAGATGGCAGGATCGCGATACTAAACCTCAAACCAATATGGCACGCAATTTGCTTCTTTGTGGCTCAGGTCGGTTGTGTTGAAACCATCTCACCTGCATAATCGATTAAAAAGCTTCCGAGTCGCCAATTCCACACGTTCGTACCACTTTGTACACTTGATAATTATTGTCATTGGGAATACCACTGCAGCGCGCTCTCGACTACTGCATGGCGAATTCCTCGCGTTTTTCACCTTTATCTGAAAATCATGGCTGTCACTCGCGCCACTATGAAATCCACGTGAAAATTATTTGCAATAAACGATGCCTCAACTTTATGATATCCAATCACGAAACAAAGAATGGCAAACGATATACATTAACGAAAACTGTTGGTTGCTACCAGCTCATCGCACCGCTGGCCCTTGCGAAAAAAGGAGTTTTTTCGGGATATTGTTTTCAATACGTTTCCTTTGCATGCCAGAATATTGCAACAGTTAAACGTTTAGTCGAAGTGTTGGGAATTTATTGTCGCCATCGTAAATTGTAGGAATTGTAAAAATTTATTACGCAAAATTGGAATTATTACGTTGCTCGAATGTGTTTGTTAGTGACGCAGTTTGATGTATTCTCGGCTGTTGCATGCCACAGGATAATTTGGCAAGAAATTAATTTTGGGAATTTGGACTTGAAAAGGCAAAACTGAATAGTATGATAGTAGCAGTTCTGTGAAAATGCTTTTTAGAACTCATAATTTTACGTTAATTATAGTAGATTGTTTAAAGTTTAAAATAGTAGATTGTTTGTAAATAGGTCCGAACCGCCATTGTATATACTTCCGTCAGGATTTAGCCATGGTAAACGTCTTATGCAATTATTCATCTCATGATTTTCAACACGAACTTGAAGAGAGTCCTGTTATTATTCTGTAAAGTGTATCTTAGACTTTATAATGCGATATAAAGAGCAATTAACGGATTGAAAGGAAAATTTTAATTTAGAAGGGATGATAAACAAAACTACCTTATTCAACTCGGGAGCTGAAGTTTGCAATGAGGGTGCTTTAGTGAATAAATTAAATGTACAATCTGGATACTATAGCACCACTCTATGAGGATCCTGGTTAACATGATTGCAGACAATATTTAGTAGACATTTTATTTACGATTCTACCTGTGGCAATGGACTGAGGTATTGCATTATCTGGACAAGTCTAGGAATAGGGGAAAAAACAAAATGATATAGAATTACGACAAATAAAATTAATACAAACGAAAATTCCTTCTAATTGATACCACTAGTACCTAGAAAGCAATTTGAATTTTCAAATTATTTTTCATTTGTTCTGAACATTTTAAGGTTTTCGGTATGAAGTTCAAAAAAATTAAAAACCTTTGTTGATGTGAAAATGTAGGGTCGATGTAGCCAACAAAAGCCGAATGCAACTAACTAATTTTTCGAGTTAATGATAAAGAAAAAATATATAAAACCTATGGTCAGTCTAATATTACTAAGCCTTCTGTATTATGATATCTGTATTCTGTATTATCTGTACTCATGATATGTATGGTATGGTAACATGTCTTATTGACACTTAAAGCTCAGATTTAGTGGCGAACGGTGCGCCTATATGCTGGAAATGTGGTGAACGAGGACATCTACAACGAAACTGCAAGCAGTAAATGAAATTAAGTTGTTGCCCGGTGTGTGCCGCTAGAAGGAGATTAAGGCCAACAACAGAGCCTGGCAATAAGGCCCCTCAAGCCAAGGGGTCAACTTCGGGTCAAAAGCCAACTTCGTGGGGCAGAGGTTGGCTAGGAGGATCGAAGTTTCCAGCAGATTGCGACCAGATCTGATGAGTGGGCGTCTACTTTCCAAAGGTACACCACTTTTGCTACGAACAGCAACGGGAGAAACAGCGCCCGTATACGGCGAGATCAGGCTCCAAGTACAAGTGGGGGATTTACTGAATCGACATGAGTTTCTCGTCAATATCATAGACGACTGCATCCTGGATTGGATTTGGGCAGATGCGTCTTGAGATGGCGGAATTTTGAGATCCTGATGGAAGATCACTACGACAACATCTCAACACAGAAAGTGGTCGTAAGCGCCGACAATGACATATCAAAACCGTCCGAAAGCATCCTATGGGCCAAATTTGAAACTGATCCTGGAGACCATAAATCCTACCTAATTGAACCAACAAAAATACCGGCACTACGTAATCTAATTTTAAGGACGGACATTATTAAGAACAAATAAGAATGGATGCGTGCCGGTTAGAGTAATAAACACCTCGGACTCAGTTACACACATCAAATCCGGAGATATTATCGGGATCTGTCAGCTTGTCTCTACTATAACATCTTTAGAAGTGGGAGATAGCCCATATCCAGCTAGGAAACAAACTACCGTGTATTAGTGTCGAATTAGAGCAGTTCAAGGAAGCCTCGGAATTCATGAACAAATATCGCGATATTTTCTCGACTAGTCAAAACGATCAAGGATGTACGAGTATGGTGACTCATGTTGTAGACACACAAGACGCCAAGCCGATTTGACAAGCCCCAAGACGACTTCCATTAGCCAAGCAGGGAGAAGTAAGCGCAATGATCTCAAACATGGAAAAACAAGGAGCAATCGAGCCTTCAATCAGTCCGTGGGCCTCACTTGTAGTCCTGGTAAAGAAAAAGGATGGAAGCACTCGTTTTTGTGTCGACTACAGGCAGCTCAACGATGTCACGAAAAATGACAGCTACCCGCTTCCGCGCATCGACGACATTATGGATACAATGGCGGATTCGAAGTGGTTTTCTACTCTTGACTTAAAGAGTGGATACTGGCAGGTTGAAATCGACAAGAAAGACAGAGAGCAGACTGCATTCTCTGTGGGTACTGGATTGTGGCAATTTCTAGTAATGCCTTTCGGGGTTTGCAATTCTCCATCAATATTCGAACGCCTTATGGAATGCGTACTACGCAGGTTAAGCTGAAATACGTGTTTGGTGTATCTAGATGACATAATTGTCATAGGGAGGACGCTCGACGAACATGTGCGCAACTTGGAAGAGGTGTTCTCAAGGCTACGATGGGTTAACTTGAAGCTGAGTCCAAAGAAGTGCACACTTTTCGCAACTGAAGTAAAGTACCTAGGACATGTTTTATCGGCAAAAGGTGTGAAAAAGGACCCCGAGAGAATAGAACCTGTGAGAAGTTGGCCCAAACCTAATAACAAACGACAACTTCGAAGTTTCCTTGGACTGGCGACCTATTATCGCCGAATCGTTACAAACTTTGCAAAAAAATCAAAGTGTATCCATCAGCTCACGGAAAAAAATCGCCCCTTTATCTAGAACGAGCAGTGTGAAAAGCCTTCGAGATGTTGAAGAATAAGCTCTCTGAATCACCGGTTCTAGCGTGCCCTAACCTGGAAAAATGTTCGTAGTAGATACCAATGCGAGTAATAACGGTATAGGGGCCGTATTGGAGGAAAGAACTTCTGGCTATCATTGAAGCAACAAAGCAATTCCACAAGTATCTATATTGACAGAAATTCGTCCTTCGAACAGATCATGCTTCCCTGAGATGGCTGCTACATTTCAAAAACCCACAAGGGCAAGTTGCTAGATGGATCAAAAGGCTACAGTCCTATAACTACGAAATCGTCCTTCGGAAAGGAGTGCACGGAAATGCTGACGCTTTGTCACGTCGCCCATGTCCAGCGGCTTGTAAACATTGCCGACAATCCGAGGAAGAAGAGCAAGGTATGGACATGCGTGTAATAGCAACAGACGTCGTCGAGGGTTTAATGCAACATGAAATCCGGGACGCCCACCTAGCCGGCAATGATATTGGACCATTGTTGGTATAGAAGGAGACAGCAGGAAGTCCCGAGCGGAAGGGCATATCAGCACGCGGCATGGTGTTAAACAGCGATTGGGCTCAATAGAACTCCCTTGAGGTTGATGATGGAGTTCTGAAATGGGAATGGGAAACGTCAGACGGCACTTCATAGAGGATACAAATTTTTCTTCCTAAGGATCGGGTCAAAGAAGTACTGAAGGAGATGCATGAAGGTACACCGGGGGTCACCTTGGGGTGAACAAGATCCTGACAAAGATGCGCGAAAGATTCTACTGGCTTCTATTCTACGCTCGGGACGACGTTCTTGACTGGTGTCGTAGATGCATAATTTGTGCTTCCGTTAAAGGCCCAAACCGAAGAACGAGAGGGCAAATACATATTTATAACGTGGAGTCACCGTTCGTGAGAATAGCTGAGGACATCGCAGGACCCTTTCCCGAGTCTGAATGGGGAAATCGGTATCTACTCATTGTAGCTGATTACTTCAGTAAGTGGCCAGAAGTATACCCAATTCCCAACCAGGAGGCAACTACTGTAGCGGAGCAAATCGTTCCACAGTGGGTTAGTAGATATGGCGTACCCCATGCACTACATTCAGACCAAGACAGAAACTTCGAGTCACAAGCTTTTGCCGAAATGTGTGAACAGCTGGGAATACGGAAAACGCGGACAACACCACTTCACCCCCAGTCCGATGGAATGGTTGAATGGTTCAATGACACGCTAAATAAACATTTGGCCAAGATGGTTGATCAAAATCAGAGAAATTAGAATCAGCGCATTTCATTATTTTTGATGGCGTACAGAACTGCAGAACATGCATCAGCAGCAGAAGCCCCAGCAAAAGTCATCTTTGGAAAAATGATTCGACTACCAGCTGATGTAAACTTTGGAACACCCCCTGACTACCCCTAACCCATTTCGGAGTATACAAGCGACTTAAAGCAACGGCTGAGTCGGATACACCAATTCGTGCGGAAGCAAAAAAACCACTGATCGCATGATGACCAGATATGACTTAATGGCAACCTCATCCGGATTCCAGCCGGACGACTTGTCAAATTAATACCCTGTACTTTCCGCTGGCGCCATCTCTAAGTGAAACTGGAAAAAAACTAATGCATCCTCCTGGTAAAGTTGTTAAATCATTTCTATCTCTAACTTTCTACTCTAGTTTCTTGCGTTTGCTCTTATCATTATTCTTTGAAATCAATTTGCAAATATTTGTAAAAAAAATATTCCAACTACCAACTTGAAGTAAGGATTTTCTTGTTCCGATTTTATTATTGCCATCTCAAATGCCAGAGTAATAATCGCTAACCAAACAATTTCTTAATTATTTCTCTTTGATTAAACAATATTTTTTAAATGTCAATAGTTAAAATTATCGCATAACTTTCCATTTTCACCAGTGCTGCCCACATCTCACCAATATTCAAAAGGATGGATATATTGTAGATCTTGGTAGATTACAATCCAATGTTTAAGATAATACAATATCTACCACTATCTTCGTTTCTCGTATAACTTTAAAAAGTTTGAACAAATTTATTACAATACTTTCTATTTGTTTCAAAGTTAAAACCTCACTGAAGTTTCACTGGATTGGTTTGATAATAGTTCAGCTGACTTTCAAGTTAGTTATCCCGCACAATTTTCAGATAATATGTTTTCTTTGCAAGGATAATCCATCTTCTGATTTCATCCAACTCATTTTTGCCGTTTACAATGTTAGTTTCTACATATTTAGAGCTATCCGGACTTTCTTATAGACATGCCTGAATCTATTCCAATCTCCATGCATATAGATTGTCTGTTATCATATCTATACATGTTTGCATAAAGCGATTTATGGTTTCACAGTATATCAGTAGACGTATCAAAGGATCCCATCACAAATATACTATTCAATGGGTTATCCCGTTTGATTGTTTCAAAAGAAAGATATTGATAAAATTTTAATAATTTATTATGCATGTTTATATGCGTGTGAGCTTTTCTCTCATGTGAAGCATTGGTAACTAGACTCCTTTATTTCCTGCGAAACTGTTAATACGATATTAAGAAGCAGATTAAGAATGCAGATTTCATTCTGATCTAATTTATAAAATATGCAACCTACAAGTATTGTGATTGATTACCTCAAAAACAACTTTTACTTCTGTTGAATTTTCCATTCAGGCAGTAGCCCACTGGCCTGAATGAAAGGAAATACTTTTACTATAAGAGAAAATATAATCTCCTCATAAATTGTAGACATTTATTTTCATTGGACTGTACTTTTGCCTTCTTTTTCTTTTATTTTTCTGTCTATGGTGTGTCATAGAAAGTTACGTTAATGGTGAAAGAAGTCAGCAAAAAACGGACTTTCGTTTTCATTTGTATTTTAATGAAAAAAATACAAGGAAAAGATGGACTGCAAATTGAGGCCTCATTTGGTCACGAAGGCAAATGCAGCACAACTCCTTCGGTTGGTTAAAAAAATTTCTATCAAAGCAAGTGTTACTGCTACTTAACAACTACTTATTGGTCAAGTAAAACTTAGCCAAGACAAGAAAAAACCATCTGGTCAGGAACATGCCTAGTACGCGTTCCTTTGAAGTTTCTTAATCATATGACCACTAATTCGATTTTTCGCTAAATATCCTTAAGCTTTTCACCATTCTTTGTAATCCTATACATATATCCGAATGTCAATATAGATTCCTACTTACAAAGTATTTAACCACATACGAAGATTATGTAGAGCTCAACTTGCGAGTCTATGTCTAATATTTTCCCCAGACATGCTAAGCGGATTAAATTATCTGCAAAATTTAAATTCCAATATAGCCGGTTTAGTTGCAGGCTTAGGAGAATAATGTCGTCATCACATTTAGTTAGGTAGCACTCACTATGATCCATACGTAACATGAAATGTATGTGTGTTGAGCACGGTAGATGCTTCCATTTTGAAGTCCGTTGCCGACATCTAACACTACTCCTTTTAAAGGTTAAATTTGTGTAGTTGACGAGAGCAAAGTGCCTTTATAAACTTCTAGAATTTCATCCACCCTAGTAGAGATATTGAGTTGAGACACTAAGGATGCATCAAGGTCCAACAAGATTTTATGCTTGGGATATGGAAGAAAATGTTGTTAAAGAACCGGCTTAGAAATGAGGTTATCGAGCCAAATACAACCACCAAGTTCATTTAACACTGTAAAGGATTCATACAACTATAGCTGACATCTAAGACTTAATATTAAAATCATGAAAATTTATTCCACTTTAAGGCATTACCTAGCCAAGTACAACTTGACACAGAGACAAAGGACCGAGGTTCGTATCATAGGTAACTTGCCTTACGAGAGCACTCGTACAAGGCCTTGTATTCCACTCTGTGTCTTAGCCGGCACCAAAGTGTATTCGAAACAAAATAGAAACTTCCAAACTCTCTTCATATTTCATCATTCTATTATTAGAATTTCGTTAAAATGTGTTTCTGCTACGAGAAAAGGATAAAATAATTTTTCAATTACTGAAATACAAATCCTTTTTCATATCGCCAGTCTGTCGCTCAGTCACCGATGCACATAGCCAGCATTTGACCAAGGAAATATATTTTAGGCTGCACTTTGCCCAAGCACATATCCTTATGTCGATGTACAGCTATACGAGTATATTCTTCAGAGAAAGATAATTTTCATTTTTGTTCTGTCCTCCGACAGGGTCGATGAAGTAAACCCACACTTCAGTGCAAAAAACATAATTTATGGCTTTCAATTACCACGTTAAGATTTCAATAAGGCCATCATCATATGCAAGAGTTATTGACCAATTACTTCGATTTATTTGTTCTGCGGCTTCATTCAACCACAAACGATTGCAAAAATTTTTTTGTCGTTTCGTTTGGCTGCAATCATATAAGGAATGCAATGTGTTCGGTCGTGTGTATGTGTGAAAAATGTGTGCATGTATGTATGTTGGGAAAAAGTGTAAAAACATATTTGTCATAAATTGTTTTTGGAATTGGAGCAAGCATGTGTTTCGACAAATGGTCGAATATAGATAAGCAAAATATGAATTCTTGTGTTGGATTAACTGTACAGGTCTGCAAATTTGAACTCTTAAACGCTCTCCTTTTGAGTTTAAATGCTGATGTAGTGATATTTTGGTGCGCTGTCACCTCAGAAAACTCCTCTGTTTTTTATTTGTGCGTGTGAGTAATCTCTGTCAGGACTGAGAATATGATTTCTGTTGCTAGTTTTAAGCTAGAAACGAAGACTAGTTGCATAGGTAACAATCATTTGAAATCAGTTTCGCTACTTCCTCATCATTTCTTGTTTCTAATTCTCTCAGGAGCCGCGCGGAGACTAAACGATTTCCACAATGAATAAAATCTGCGTATTTGAAACATTTACCAGACGCTGTTTAGATCACTTCCTGCTCGTTCAAACAATCTCGAATTGAAGGACGATCACACTTTAGTGTTTGCCAGCTCCGCATCATCTTTCACCTTACTCTCAAATCCTTTCGAAACACATTCGTTCCTACTTACTGCCTTCATCTCCTTCAAGTCTATACATCTCTCAAAACTTGTCTCGTTTTCTGATCAAAAAGTTGTGAATTTAGCATAGAATTAGTATTTTGTTTTCCTTTTGCATAAGTTGGCCTAACATCTAAGAGTTTCTACTTAAGATAATTTAGGATTTTGGCTAGTATTTAAACTTAAATTTTAAGCGAAAAAAACCGTCAGATATTTTCGAAATGGGTGAATTTGCTGCTGAGTCTCGACTGAGCGATTCATCGAAGAAATAAATGAATTTTGAAATTTAGTAGATGAGAAACAAACGAATGTTCCAACATAATTTTAAAGCCTCAAAACAAGTTGAAACAATTTGATACAAATTACGATAATGTTCATATAATGAACTGAAGAACGTATTAAAAATATTTCCAAAAATAGTAAAACACACAACTGTGGTCAAAACAAAGAAGAAAAAAACTAACGTACACCCACAAATAATGGTGGCCAAAATTTTAAAATTGGAATTTGTCAAAAATAGATTTTAATGTAAGAAACAGAAAAGACAAAAACAAAGACCTGTGGAAACAGTTCCAGTAGAATGTAATAATTACTACTTTTTTCTGTAGCTCTATGAGATAGAACTTTAAATTAATTTGCATAATTATTAGTTGCCAACTTTTTTATTATTAATTAATTAATTAATTATTACTATTTTAAACTAATAATTATTGTGTATTTCATATTTATTTATGTTTTAGATGAGAAATTTTGTTTTTAATTAAGTTTTATTTATGTCTAATTTATACAAATTTCTATTTTTAAATTATTTCAACGAAAAATGTTCAAATTTTTTGTGGTTAAAGAATTAAAATTGATTTTTTCGAGATGAATGGAAAAGTTTTGTTGTTTTTATTTGAATTTTCATGGTTTTCGAGTTATGCGGTTTTTGTATTATTTTTTCCGTATTACAAATTAATTTTAATAATTTTTTTATAAATGGTGCGAAAGGATTTAATAGGTACGATTTTGTCGAAGTTACTCAGACATGGAGGTATAGGAGGCATTATTCCTTGTATCTTTATGGACTCGAAACTAAGCCTACAACTAGAAATGTCAAAATGACGGGAGAATCTAAAACAAGAGGGAAAAGTTAATAAGTGAAGAGCAACTGATGATGAACTTTCCTTTAACACGGGGCCGGCCCTCAGGAACTAATGTTGGACTTTTCGTTTGAAGCCGTGGTTCCTTATTTTCTGCGATTTTGAATGGGAGCACCAGGGTTTCTTATTTGACGACTATTTTAATAATTCTAATGACGTGGTTGAGAGCATCCTAGACACAGATTTGGTCGAGATTTGCACATATTATAAAAAAAAGAGTCCGCTTTTCTGAACAGCGACATCCAAAGTCATTCGAATTCTGATGGAATTTGTCGCCTTGTTATTCATTTACACCTGCCATGTAAACAGCAAAATCACAAAAAGTCCTTTTTTCCGAAATTTCTTATCATGTCTCACAATCCTCTCATAATTCTGACTTTGAAAATGTCTCAGCGCTTTCTTAAAAGATTTTTAGACTTCTTATTCAAGTTCACACAATTTTTTTTCGAAAGATGTATCTTTTATAAGTTTTCTTCTAACCAAGCCAGGGCTTTCAGTTTATCTTCAAACAGAGACGGAAAAATTTGGTGTTTATATTCAAAAACTTGTCCTTCTTTATCCGGTGCATCATTATTTAATCATTATCCCCAGTTTTATGTTTAAAGGGGGTAATAAACAATTTTCTGGGGGACTAATTTGTCTCTCAGAACTTATTTTGCCCCTGAGATTGGGTCAGTCCTTGGTGGCCCCTCTTTCCTCATCCAATGTTGACAAGCAAGAAAGCAAGGATACTTGGTATATCTTGTTTGTTGACCGAGCAGTACACTTAAAACTGTCAGATCTCTATTGACCATCAAACCATGTTTTAAGAACTTTATTTTATCCATCACCACTTTCAAAATTGTCTAAGCATTCCTTAAATGAACGAAATGGGAAACTGGCAATGAAGCGTACTTAATGCATTTCGACGAAAGGACTGCTTTCAAACTTCGTTTTGATGAGTTAATGAACAATTTCCGTTTTTCGCAGAATATTCGATTTTAAACATTTGCACTAAGTCAGCAATTTGTTCGCAATAGACTAGATCTCAGTCATCAACAAAATATGGTCTAACGTATTCTCCTCTTTCGCGATATCAAGAAAATGAAGCACCAGAGGCAAATATATTCTTTGTCGATTGTCTTGATCCGGAAAGCTCAACTGCATCTTTTGATCTCTCGTTAAATTCTCCAATTCTCATTGTGAAAATAATTGTGTTCCACTTGTTTTTAGCTCAAATTTAGCATCAGGTTCAGATATTTCTTCGACATCTCCATGTCCTCAGCTGCAATGATTTCCAAAATGGCAGTACCACGTTCTGGTCGCGATGCACTATAAGAGTTGCTTATAGTGCAATGTTGGATATACCAAGTCCTTTTTTGGTTTTGAATTGGAGCTTGAAGTCGTACAGCAGCAAAGCTAACAGTCATCCGTGTGATTCTTTACAAAACATACGCCAAAGGAAATTAAAGATTTTGTTTTTCCCATTTGACCACTTCCGAAATTCACGAACACATTTCGTACCAACATGAATATATATGGAAAGCTTGGAGTAGAAGTGATCCACGTGTGATTTTATTGATTTTGAGAAAATGAGCCCCACGCGTTTTATGTAATTATGAATATGTTTCAATAACTTAAAATTCGATCTTAAAACGATTTTTTTAAACTAAATTGATCCATACACTTCGACGTTGTTACGTATTCCGATGTGTAGCCGACATAAAAACAAAAAAAAAATTAGAAAAAAATTTCTCAGTAGAAAAAAAAACATAAATAAATTTCTTAGACGTTTTTGGGAAGAAATTTTCCATTGATATGATTCACTTGTTTGTTGTGGACATATTTCTATAACTAGAATAGAAAAATGTTGATATAGATATAGAAATCCTATATCAAGTTATGGAAAATAAGATATAGAAATCCAGTATAAAGTTTTGGAAATAGAAATTGTGAATTAACGTTTTGACGATAATAAAGAGGATCAAGAAGTATTAACAGCTGTTTGAAGTGTTTAGCCCCAGAAACCGTCGAGTCGCAAAATCTTTGAATTACAAAGCCCAAGAGAACATTTTGATAAAGATCGAGGCCAAGAGGAAAGTAAGCAGGCAACGGAGGTGGCCAGGACGCAGCACAGCGGTATTCATTCAAGTCCCAAAATCAAGCAGTGATGCAGATTAGTGTTGGACAGTGCGCAGCACATTTCATCTTAGGTGGAGATTTGTATTGGAGGAAGCAGAGGTGGTCATAATCAGCAAGCAAAGGTGGAGCAAAGGTGGAAATTTGTGTGGATGCAGCGCAGCAGAATTACATACACTCAAGTGGAGCGTCAGATCAGGATCACCACAGCACAATTCATGTAAATTAAATATTTTATATTTTATTACTTTTATTTGATCATTTCTATTTATTTATTTATTTTGTCTAATATGAAAGAGTAAGCTCTTTCTGTGTGTGTTTGTGTGTATGTGACATGGAAGGATCAGTGCTTTAGTATTGTCCTACAACCCCCACGCCCGCGCGGTCTGCTAGTCGGTTAAAAGTACCTTCCTTCGACCGCCATTATGCAGCCTTTTTTTTCAAATAACTCTGTCTATTTAACCTTGTTCCTTTCTTTCGCTGCAAGTGCGACCTTTTGGTTGCCCCAATATTTATTTTATCAATTATTATTTTATTATTTATTTTCATTATTATTTTATTATTTATTTTCATTATTTTTTTTTTAAATACATCACAACGTATGTGTATAGTTTAATAAAATTTAATTTCTCTTCAGTTAATTTTAGATTTACTTCAGTTAAATTTTTCTTTCAGTTAATTTTAGAAAATTTTCGTACTTGGTACACTTCTGCTTTAAAAAGAATTTGACTTTTTTACAGAACAGAACGTAATGCAACTATATCCAAATAAAATGGTAGAAATTAATCAAAACTTTATTTCAGTAATCAGTAGAAGTATAACGCATAACATGGGAAATAAAAATTGTCTGCATCTTATAAATTCAATTTTCTTAATTTTGCTTTCTTCGAGTATTTGGTAAGAGCTGTAGATCTTCCTCTCCTATTTGCCCTCTAGGTATGATGTGTGGTAAATTTAGGAAAAATGAATGATTTATGGGGTGTACGTAAGGGTGTAGCATCCTTTTAAGTTCACGCATTTTCGAATATGTAATAGGTGATTACAATTCTATAGGAGACAGAATGTACGATCTCAAAGCATTAAAAATTGACGTCGTTTTATTTTAAATCCATACTGTCATAAGTGTCTGAGTAATCACTATTGAAATAGATCTTACTATCACCCTTTAGAAATCTGACTTTCCTCATTTTTGTAATAAGTACTTTATTACCTGTATCACTTCTTGCGCCTTTGCTCATTATTTTCTTAAAGTTTTTTATATCTATATGTTTAGCCTTCATATGATTTACAAGAAAAGGATTCTTCTTTTACATGTCTGTAGAAGTAATATCCAATCATGTGGGGTGTAAATGAATTCCTTTTTGAGCCTTGGTAACAACTGAAAAATCAGCGTCATCGGGCAAATAAGAATGGCCGCTGACTAAATAACAAAGTACTATTTCTTCAAAGTTTGATACGACAATTACAATATACTTCATATAGAATAGCATTCTCAAATAACGATTTTGGCCTGAACAGGAATCACTAATATTTGTTATATTTGTTATATTTTCAGTTATTTGGTTTTGTACGAGTATGATATAATGTAGACACGATATGATCTCTTGCGAACCTCTGCCACCAATGATCTCATACCATATATACCAACAATGATCTCATAACAATTTTTTCAACGCTTGGCAAAATGCCAAAAGTTTAACGTCTATAGTTGACGTTAGTAATATACTTCACCTGTTTGAATGGAAGGCGTTTGTATAGTACGCTGTAAGTCAAATGTTTTAAGACAACAAGAATCATTTTTATCCAGGGGTATATTTTTGTACCAGTGTAATAAATTTCTTGCGGCATTAGCAAGCATATGGTGGTTGTCCTGTTCTGTTCTGATTTGTATGCATTTCTCTAGGTCACTTTCACTTGCTATTCTTATGCGGAAAATATCGCATGTTTTACAGGTATCTTTTTCAGGGATATAAAAATGGAAATTATAATGTCTGTTAAAAATATATTGATAAAGCTTTTCTTGACAGGTTCTTTACCATCCTGTTGACATTTCTTTTTGTATTGATCGTATAATTAGGATAAATTGAAATCCGGAGCAAAATACTGACGTGATGACGTTAGGTCGCCTTAATGGCTTTTGTTACGAGGAAAACTTTCAATGTGACACTTTATGTAGTCGACAACCTGGTTTTTTATTTGATTTCCAGATATCCCTTTGCCCCTTCTATCTGGTGAAGGTATCGAAGTTATCGAGTCTATCTTCTTATTTAATGCATAGTCCTCCAATCTCTTGTTCGAAATTTGGAGCAATGTAAAGAAAAACTGTTTAGATAACTGGTGATTACTAGAGAAATATTGACGACTACGTTGTCTATGACTTGGTTGTAGGCTGTTGCGTTTCTTACGTCTTTTTGGGAGATTAGTTTTAGGGACGCGCAGATCCAAGCAGCTTGACCATCCCTGTTAAGTGCATTAAATTGTGAATAAATCTCTTTCAGTTTCAGAAGCCACTTTAACACTGCACGCCTTACACAATCACGATTAACGAAATTGAAAACGAAATGTTGAAATGTTTTAACTGGTATTAGTTCTAGAATAACTCATACATGCTTTTCCTCTGTTTCTTTTCCAGGCAATTTCGCTTTGGGGACGTTTCTTGGAATTTATATTCAATTCATCACTTTGACTCAAGTTGTCCGCGTTTGAAATAGAGGCTATGGCAGGAACTTAAGTGTTAACTTCACTGCCGATATTTTCGATGCTTTCTGAATACACACGAATCTTATTTTGTATTACGTTTGAAATTTTCTCTTTACGTTCCTGATCAGTGCTTTCTACCGCATCCTCTGTCGGATAATAAGAATTTGTGTCCGTGTCAAAAGAATCTTGTTGGTTTTCGTTACCCACACTCCCAATCCCACATCCACAGATCTGTGCTCCCCTATTTTGCTCATAACATAGATTTTGTATACTTCCCAAGGAATTACATTAAAATGTATTTAAACCATTTCGTTTTAGGGGCGTGCCGTTATCTTAAAATAATTTTGTGCTATGAGTTGTTGTACGATGAGTTGCCAGATTAAACAAAAATAAAGATTTTGTCGAAAGGGGTATTTTTTAATATTAATGTGGTGAACCAATTTTTTAAAAGGTTAAGTTTTTAACTGCCGGGTATATGAAAATAGAAATAATAGAAAGTGTGGTTCTGGCTGTCACATATTTAACCTTTCAACTTTTTAATTTAATTTTAAAGTATTTCGTACGCAGCCTAAGACACAGATACATATGTAGATCACTTCTCCACCAGAAATTTTTTGGAAATAATGCGATCAAAGTGACACTGATTAACATAGATCACTGTTGCATGGAGCAAAAAAGTTTAATTGAATAAAACAGATATAGGCACCAACATCTTTTCACCTACATAGGAATATGCTGGTTGCTTGAATCGTGGCGGCAAAGTAAATGTGACATAATTAACTGCAGAAATGACGTTATCTCCATTTTGGCACAAATGTCACTCGGATCATTTCTGCTCCAAGCTAACCATATAAACGTTACTTATAAGCTCGGTAATACCATGTTGAACGTAGAATTTTAGTATGTAACAAATTTTCGATGTGTTTTAAGCTTTGGCGATGACATTTCTCAAATCAGCGTTACGAATTGCTCAGAATTACTGGTTTTGAAGGAAAAACAATGATCATGCTGTTTTTAAAAAATATATAATCTACTCTGATCAATCACCTTCTACTGATTAAAGTTAATTCCTATTTAAAGAAAATAAGTCTACAAGAAATAATATCTTTAAGCAAATTATTTCAAAATTAAAAATTATGTAATAAAGTTAAGTGACTTAGGTAATTAACCAAATTAAAAACAATTATAATTTTTCCTTATTCAAGAATTCTGTGAGTTTAGAGAACTGTATCTTCTTACCAATATATTTTGCTATTTTTGGGAGGCTATTTTTTGAGTTTATATAACTAAAGATAACACATATATAAAATAATATTAATCTTACGCGGTTTTTATTTATGAGTATATAATATATTTCCAAAAAAAGCCCGAAAAATAGAAAACTTATTATAAGAAAGTTAAAATGCCTGCGATTTTATTGAATTTAAAAATATATTCGTATTTGAAGTTAAAAGCGATAATTCATCGAAAATTGAAAGTGACTTAAATAGCAAAGACAGCATTATAATTTCTAGAAAAAGGAAACGCGTAAAATCCTAAGAAGTAGTTGTTTTTCTTCAATTAACCTTTCCGAAAAATGGATTTTGAAAGAAAAGGACAATATTCCCAAAATATCATGTACATGTTAAATTCATGTTAGTTCCAGGTATGAACCATTATACCTTAAGAAAATTAGGAAATAACGCAGATGTCAGATGATTTTTGGGACATTTTGTCAATAGAAACGAATCTGTTTGCAGAACAAGTTCAGGAAAATCAGCAGCACAACAAAAACAAACACTGCATTGCTGTAATTCCGGATGAGATAATAGGGTTATCGCTCTTAGTGTCATTATTTCACAAGTGAAACAGCCTAAGCCACACTGGCACTAGTCAAAAAGAGCTTTTATACTCTCTCCAATATTTGAAGAAACTTTACCATTCAGAAGAGTTTGAGGTATTTCCCATTTTCTGCATTTTAGTATAATAATAAAGAAACTTCGAGTAATGGCAGTATCAGGAAAGTAACAACAGTTTTAACTTATTTGAATAGATTCTGACAACCGTATATACCACAATGTAATGCAGCTGTTGACGGATCCTTCATAAAATCTAAAGGACGTTTGAGTTTTATACAGTTTAATCCATCTTAAAGAGCTCGATTTGGGATAATTTTTTTCAAAATTTTGCAAATTAGAACTGGGTTTTAAAGATTTCAACTCAGATTTTGGTTTAAAAGTAAACGTTGGACAGGACAAATGCAGCGAAAGGGAAAAATCCGGTTCCGAAAGTATAGTTTTGGACTTGGTGCAACCATTTCTGAGAAAAGGATACACTTTATAGAAAACTGGTAATTATCTCAAAGCCTGTATTTAAATTTAAAGAAAACTAGAACAAACGTTATGGAGACTGATAGGAGATTTAGAAAAAACAAGTCAAAAGGGACTTGCTGCACTAAACCTGACAAAACGAGAATTCCAAAGTCACTCATCTCGTGATTTACTGTGTTTGAGATAGTGAGACAAAAAAGAAGTCGATATCCTAAGTGCGAAGCATTCTAACCTCAATGTGATAAAAACGGAGAAAAAAAGATATTAGTAAAATAATGGTGTGGAAAATGTTGTAAAGCTTGGATGGGTTAATCATGTCTTGCATTCAAAAATCTATGGCAGAAAGCAAAACTTTGTCAAAAAAAAGTCTTAAGCAATTATAATACTAAAGGACACTTTTCACAAAGCGATACACCGCTACGGTTGTAGGCTTAGAATTAAGGTCATTTTCTAGAGCACGTTCCGCAAACTAGAAAAAAACAAAATCCATCAAAAAGGTGTCATGTATGTGCCAAACATAATATACGTACTGAGGCTACTTGGCGATGTGAACGATTTACATTGTAACAAACCTGCAACACCTGTAAACCTTTTCATATTTTGTTCGAATGTCACAGATTTCAAAAATATGGATTACAGGCAATAATTATAAATAAAATAAGTCATTTTAATGTATGTTTACATATGGTTTACATAATACACTCTATTTTGTCTAGGAATAATTATTTTCTGTTTCATTGTTGTTTGGCGAGGATATTTTAATTTTTTTTTTGTTAATTTTTTTATTATTTAATTAATTTTACTGCAAAGAAATAAAAGTCATAATTTAATGAATATATTCATTGAAATTTAACTATTTTAATTTTATGTCCTGATAATGCCAGCACAGATTTGTATTAAAATTAAATAATCTGCACACGCATGTTTCCTTCAAATTAAATTTTGAATAATGGGGTTTTCTATTTGGCTTATTATTTATGGAAAATTCTTCATTATTAGCCACTGCAACCACGCAGTGTGACTTTTCTTTAGTTAAAAACGATTAAAATAAAAGTTTGATTAATACATAGAAAGGTCCAGGTAATTTTGTCAGAAGACCGATGCTTTCTCATTAAAAAGCCTGACATGAAAGATTTTTTCAATTATTCTTCCCCTAAGAAGCACCTCAAAATCTATCTAAGCCGATCATAAAAGCTGAAGGGAGTAAAACAATCGCAGATCTGGCTGGTATACCATAAATCAATAACAAATTATTCGTAACCCTAAGAAATTCTCAAACTTGCATTGTGTAGATCAATGTTTCTAAACATTTTTGACCGTGATGCTATCCAATGCGCATTTTAAAGAATTACCACGGAAATTATGTTTTTTGTTTCCTTCAATCATAATATTATTATTGCTATAAAAATAAAATATAATAATAATATTATTAAAAAAAGTGTTTTGTTGCTTGTTTATAATTTGCAATATATTTTATCTTCATTTTAATATAATTTTAAACCTGAACATTTATTAACAAATTACTTTCTTAAATTTTCGTCAAAGTTTGACAACTGAAGAAAGGGATAACCAACTGTAATTGCTTAGTACTCAGCAATTTAATTAATATTCCTTGTGATTTTGCATATATATTCATAGGTTTAAAGAACACTTAACCTGATATAGATTTTGATTCTACTATATAAATAGAACAATTCCGTTTCGATTGTCCAAGCCTGGCCAAGAAACCTTACCCCAGGCCTAGAAGTAAGAACGTTACATAAATACGACAGGACAACAGGATAGACTATCTGTGAACAATGGCAACATAGGCGAGCCGTACGGTTATTCACTATCCCTAATAAGATTTTGAAGAGGAACCATTTCCGAATCATTCCCGCGATTGCCTTTATTATACTTTCCTTAAAGAAGTGAAAATCTTAGAACATACAAATATGTGTAAAAAATTTTACAGACCAATCAAATGTGTTAAAAGTAGAAACGATATTCCCTTGATTTGCTGTATATATGTTTGTAAGAAGGATATATTATTAGACGTTCGATTTTAGTCAGATCGCTTTTTTTGTTTCAGATCGCAGACAAGAAAAGTCTTGTTTCACACAAACAATTATGAAACTAATAAAGTTTAATAAATTATTTAAGTTTATAAAGCCATTTTTTATTCGAAAATCCCTTAAGTCTAAGTCTAATCCCTAGGCAAATTCTTTTAATGGGGCCCTATCAGTAAAAATCGTCATGTTGTACTTAGTTTTAATTTTAATGAACCACTTAAGTAGTAGTCCAACACAAATAAAAATTTTATTTTCAAGAGCATGGGTCTATACATTTACATTTGTTGAAAAGTTTAACATTCAATTTCCGTGCCGTCAGCTGAGATGGCATACCACTCAGGCTGGTGCTCTCTCGTGCCGCCTCTTGTTCGTGAAACGAACCAAGTGGCATCATGATGCCATTCCCAACACTCTAGTGAACACGTGCGGACATCCAATTTTTTGTTTAATACTCAGTCTCGAGAAAACTTATTAAAACAGTGGAAATTAAGTGCAATACTCTACTTAAAAACACTCAGAAACATTCTGTGAACCTTAGTGAACACTCAAATAGACACTCAAGTGGTATATCTTCTCAAATCAATCATCAGGTGATCTCACAGGCTAGCCGCGATCACGTGGACACTCATCAGTCGTGTAAGCCGGGCTGTTGGTGTGCAAATTAATAGAATTTGCTCATCAGCACGACTGAACTGTAACACTCCATCGTTAATCAACATTCTAACATCTACAAAGCAGTGAATATTGCAATAGAATCTTCTCGAACACTCAATAAAAGGAACTCTCATTAACTGTATTAGTGTGTTAACACTAACACACATTCATCAAAGAAACTGAATAGTGAACATTCAATTTTGTAGTTTACTGTGTAGTGTAAATAAATAAAAATAGTTTGTTACACGTTAAAATAAATTTGTCTGGCCATTGTTTATTCCGGCACAATCATTCCCCGAGCCTACTAAAATTCAATATATCTAGCTTAATTATTAAGTGCTCAACAACATTCAATAGCTATGTTTCCACCGGAGTTGAGTCGAATTGAGTTATCCAATTATGTATCTTTAATAACGGAATGCCAGAGTTCTGATTGGATAACTCGATTCGACCCGACTCCGGTGGAAACATAGCCTTTCACATTCACCAGCCTATATACGTCCCACTGCTGAGCATAGGCCTCCTCTTTTAGGTGAGAGGGAATGGGCTAGCACGTTTAGCACTAGCTGTAGTCACAGGAATTGTAACAAATAATATTAATGCAGTGCATACTTCAGGAAAGCTGCAAAACATAAAATGATTCTATATCATTAATAAATCAGCAAGGTCTCTAATACACGAAGACTTTCTATTTCGTCTCTGAAAGTGGACCGAAAACTGAGAATTTCCCTGGCAAATGATTCAGATATGTCTATTTTATACACATCAACAAATTCTAGAGCTTTTTTTAGTATGTCAGTGTCATTTAAAACTTGTAAAGTTAAACGCTGCAAAACACTGAAATTCGAAACAATTTCATTCATCGGAAGGAAACGCGATTCCAGTTCATCAACAATGATGTCCAAACTTTCCGAATCTTGGAGACGCTCATCTTCGCAAAACTCGTCAAAATGGCGTTTTAACCTTCCTCTGACGAGTTTTAGAAGATTCAGGGGTGATGGACTAATTTTCTGCTACACTATTTGCTTCCATTTTTAAATTTACAAATTCATGTCGATACCTTTCCAATTCTTCTAGACAAATTTTCAAACGTTTTAAGGCATTTGAAAGATCGGTGGCTTTAGACTGAAGTGTTTTAGAGGCTGCATCGGTAGTTTGTAGAATTTTACAATGGAAAACCAATAACATAATAAAATTGTAGTTTTCGATCTTCTTCTTGAGTGAAACAGCTTCATTTCTTTCATCTGATTTGCAATTTAACAGAATTGTTTTCGTTAGCGCTTTTTGGTCTTCAACAAACCGAACTTTTAAAGCAAAAACAGCATCATAACGTCCTGCCCATCTAGTAGGGTTTAATATTTTTAATGCTATTGAAGTTGAAGACTCACTTTCTTTATTAGATTAAAACTTGATAAAATATGCCATCTTTTGATACTGTGCCCAAAAAAATTATAAATTTGTTGAACTGTATCAAAAAAATGTTGCTTACCAATAACCTCTCTCACTGCATCATTGAGTACTACATTTAAGTACTTATATTTAAGAAAGTACTAGATTTAGTTCGATCTTTAGTTAACGATCTTTTAAGAAAGGGCCCTTAGGTTTACAATGTCCGTTTTCAATCACGAACCTTTTCACTTGATCAGTTAGCTCTTTAAAATTACCCTTATCAGTAACATATGGCGAAGATACAATATTGTTTACGCTAAAATATAATTCTCTATGATTTTTGCTAGTATCTTGTTGTGGTTGTTCTGGATTTGGATAGACACTGGTGTTGGGTGCTGCATCTGGTAATTCTGGTATACTTTTAGTAAGGTCCAATTCTTTACTTTTGGAGCATTGTTCACTCGAGTTTTCATTATTAAAGTCATCATTCTTTTAGTACTGACTAATTGTAGGTAGCTTTTTATTTTTTTCTTCAGTCTCCCTCTTTCGTTTTTCGCTCCCACTTAAATATTTTCTGGAACTAGAAATTTTAATATCTAACTTTCACAAACAACTTTACTTTGCCACCATTTGCAGATTCAATAAAACACGATACGAAAAATTAAAGATGCAAATGACCAATTGTCAAAACAATCCCATAAAAAATACGCAGTAGTAGAGATACTCAGTAGTAGAGCCCTCATAAAAAAATAGCAAATCCGGTATTCCCCTAACATCGTGTTGCTAGCTCACCCCAGCGGCAGCGCCACGAAAAAAGTGCTTTCTTGGTTAACAAAATGAGGGAATTCCCCGATCGTCAATGCTCACCCACGCTGCCAACGTGGACACCAATGGATGCGTTGTAAAATTGATCAACAGCTTTTTGTTTAGGATGTGTTGAAATGCTTAACGATTAACTTGAAATTGTAATATGGTCTTTAGTTGTCTCACTTTAATTGATTTTAAGCAGAACTTAAAAAAAAAATAATTTTCATGTACTCAGGTACAAATGGTACAATGTTAAAAAATTATTTCTGAGCTCGCAGCCTCTTGGGCCGGGGCCCTCTTGGGTCGGGGGCCCGTGGCATTTGGCCAGCCCTGCCATCCTATAGTTACACCACTGAGTCTAAGAGCTGAAAACCAATGCCGCCAGCTTACTTTTCTCAAACGGTTGACCCCTATAAATCATAATAATAAATAACCTGAGAAAATAAAGGAAACTTGATTTCACGAAAAAATTATTGCTGAAACTATAACAGGTTGTAAAGTATTTCATTTAACCACAGTTTCAAAACGATATTACTATTCATCAAACAGTTTCAGTGGCTCATATTACACTTTTGGGATCTGAATTTTTATAGATTTAAGGCTTTCTCAACAAAGCATTGACCATCTGTACGAAAAACATTAAATTAACATTCTTTCACGAATATCACAGTTTCCCAGAAGGATGGGTCTTCATTTTTAAATATTTTGGCAAACTTGAGTCCCTTTTTCCTGTTGCACTGAATATACGATTTCATGGAATTCATCTCAAAAAAACTAACCTTATCGTTTCAGGATTTTTATTTAGAAGCTTTGATACTTGTTGAACAAATTTTGGAGAACTTTTCAAATTCGGGGCACGATTTCGAATTTTCTCATACAAATCATCGCATATCTGATTTCAAAAAACTATACGACTACCGGTGTTTTGTATGTTTTCCACTTATCTGGATGACTTGAATCGTTTAATCAAATCACTGGCATTAGAGTGTAATTCATTTATGATAACCTAATGATTACAACCTTCGTGATAATGATTCAAAATGATTTCGTAATTCGACCACATATTCTTATCATTTTCCACAGTTTTATCACTGTAAAGTTTCACAATTCACACCTTTTCACCAACGTTTGAGACTTATGATTTCAATTTGTTTTACTCAGATGTTAAAAGTCATCAACTGAACGAAATCTGGGGAATCCCTCTTTTAGATTCAAAAAAAGAGTGCTGTCACATGTCCGAGTTGATTTTTGGACATGAACTTTGGCTGCATTTTGATATTTTGTGTTTTAAATAATCACCAAATTGAGTTATGCTGTCCACTTTCTCATACAATAATATTTTTTAAGTAAAATTTCCTATCATTTATTCCCTTGACAAATGTAAATGGGCATGTTTCAGAGCTCTTTATCGGGCCACTTTGTATGTCCAGTTCGATAATTGTAAGACGTTCTTCTTGTTGAATACAATGTAATGCTTGCAAGTGATGAAAACGTATTTCTGGATTAGCATGAGATATAGCATTATTCTCTACACAGCAGTTGACGAAGTCCTAATCTGTGATGTTAAGGCACACCATTCGCTTAATCTTCTCTAATTTTTTTGCAGTGATTCTCTTTTGAAGTGTCGCCTCCCAGACCAAAAACCACTTTGTCTATATTCAGTGGACGATTTTGCGTCTTCAGGCTCGAGCTTATCCTCATTAGTCTTCTTATTGTTCAAAGTGATGGAGGAAGATCTTTTTCGATAGTCAAAGATAGTTACTGAAGATCAGATAATGTTTTATTATGGTAAAACTACGTCGGTCTGATCAAATGTCTTCTATCATTATAATGAGCTTTAAAAAGTTAAAAATTTTACCTCTCACATCAATTATAAGTTTAAAATCTCGCCTGTATGAACAGTAATCCGGCAACATTTAAACCATTACTAACCAATATGAGTATCTGATTCAAACCCGAACGGCACACACTCGAAATATGATATCTCTTCAAATTTGATCTGATATCTCTTTTTCAAATATTTTGTAACATAATCAATTCCTTTCTGAATCCGTCTTATAATATTTTATTCAAGATAGCACAGCAAACTAACATTGCTCCCCCAAGTCATCATATTTTCCACCCTTTAATAGCTCAAGTACAATCTAACCGCGCCTACGTAATAGCAACACTTCCAGCAATGCGGGAGGAATCCCAGTTTCTATTAGAATGCAAACAGATGTACAGAAGAATACAATTTTCGCGGCCCAACCCGATTCAGCCCTTCAATATTTGGAAAATGGCATTTCAGAATGTCCAAATATTTTCATTGAACTGAATAATGAAAAGAGGTGAAGAGTCAAGTCAACATCGTCGCTATGCATACAGCCGGGAGTGGTCTTTTCCTTATTGGCTTTACCAAACGACATCTAACAACGAGGACTAAGTTTCCTCTGATTAAATAGACGAACGATTCGATTGGAGACCATTCTGGTGAAAATTAATATTGGTAATGCCATTCGTTTGACTTCTTCTTCCTTCGCTAGTTCGTTTCAACGAATTCAGTTGATATCGTGCGTCTTATCTTCTATAATTTTAGAAAGGATATTATCTATTCCAGGATTGTACGCTATATTACAGCCATTATTGGCACTTGTCACGATTTGCTTGGTGGGCCGCATTTCAAATGATTTCTTATTTGAGATGTTATCCATTTCCTGATTATAGGGACAATCAATATTGCCATCATGACATTAAAGAAAATGATTCTTAAATGGACAGGCTTTGACCTTTTCAAATTTCTTTCGGATGCAATGAATTTTTAGTTATTTCTTTCTACATTAAACATGCATTGTTTGCTATGTTGCATAAATTATATTGAGATAAATTATCAAAATTCGGACGTATAGCATTTGGAGACATTGAATTCATGTGAAACAATTGGAATTAATAAGTTATTTCATCGTTTTTCATGATTTAAATGTTTAAAAATGAATGTTTCCTCAATGCTATGATCTGTACATTTTTGAAGACGAGTCCTACAAGCAAAGATATGTAGTTGTAGGTATTCAATGTATTTTAATGTGTTTATGTTTTGTGGTTTTCAGTTGTTTATCAAAGTAGCATAAAGGAAACTTCTGTAGCATAAATAAATATAAATTTATAAGTGAAACATAAGTAGAAAAGAATAAGAAGAATACGAGTAGAATAAATGAGGATACATAGGTTAAACAGGACGTGCGTTAGGCAACAGCCAGACAAAATCAGATGTTATCTTTATAGTTTTTCCAGTTTTCCATTTCTTAACCAATTTTTCTAAAATTAACTAACTTTAAGAAATCGCAAAAACCCTAGAAGTCCTTTGCGATCAATTTGTTCATGCGACGGCGATAGATCCTTTCGATTGATTTCACTTTTATAGACGTCTTCCTTCAACCGAAATTAGATTGTGAAAGAAATTAGATCGTGCGTGTTTAGGCGATGATTACAAGAAAACTAGTTTATAGCTTTGATTCAATCTGTTTAATTTAATTAATTACCAATATTTTGTGGGCCCACCTTTAGACTTTATAATGCGGCAACCCCTTTAAAGCCCAAAACATTCTTCTTTTGTTATTATTCCCATTTTTCTTTTCAAGCTATTAGGAGTGATTTTTATGAGTGCCACCATCTTTTTGTCTTTCAAATGAACCGCAAATGTTCAATAGAGTTTTAGATCCGATGATTGTCGCAGCCTATCCAATAGCTGTGTCCTATTTCTAACATACAAGTAATTGTGAGTTCCGATTTGTGGCATGCACTACTTTACTGAAATTTCATATCACCGGCATTAGTGCTGCCAAAAATTAGTGATATTGATAAAAGTAGGGCCGTTTCAAGGACTTCAATATACACTTAACTAATTATGAACTCTACAAAGAGGACCATTAGTCCGACTTCACTTGCAGCTATGCTTCCCCAGATCAGAATTTTGCATCTGCCATGATTCACAGACGATGCGAGACAGCCCAGGTAGTATTCTTCGCCTCATATACGTGACACCAGGAGTATACAATATCTAAACAAAGAGGAAAAGGATGAGTAGTTTTTGTTTGATTGCCTTTTATCGAAATTAAATATTGCTTCAGAGTTATTGTAATGATATAATTGCATGCATGGATGAAGATAAGCAAAACTCAAAGTTTCACTCCTCTTGCACTTTATGTTGGACTAGTCTTACTCAGTCGAGATAGCCTTCTCCAAGTATTTTTTTTTTGTTGTACTACAAGAGCCAGGACTTCTTCCTGGCCTTGTATTATTTAATACAAGCTTTAAGATGCCTCCTTCTCACTGCACACACACTCACATGCTTTCATAAAAAGTTTTATTTCTTTATATATCAGTACGAGTAATCAATAATAGCGTTCTGTCGTTAAATCTACATATTTTTCTTGCTGAGGAAAACCGCCCGAGTGTCCTAGCTGCAAGAACTGAGGCTATTCAAATTTACCTGAGTTGGTGTAAATAATGCTCATTTGCAGAATTGTGCTTTTACAGTTGATATTCCTCAGTTTTCCGTGTTTCACTGACAAAACAAGTAAGCCCATCTAAATGCTGTTTGATCTAATTCTTCTTCTACATTATTTAGAGATAATATCAGGAATTCATGCTGCTTCGTTACTTTTCTATTTAACATCTTTCGAATACTTGCATTAGTCGCATTTTCACCTGTCATTTCTTATTCACCTTTTCCCCACAAATTTTGCCCTAACATTCGCTCTACATACTTGCGGTACACGATTCAATGTAATTCGTTCAGTTCATATATTGAATATATGAACTGAAGTTCATATACTGAGTTCATATATTGAATATATTGAATTCTACAAATAGCAATTTCGGCTATAAATAATATTAAATGTAGTCCGAAGACAAACTTATAAGTTGTGGTTGTGAGTGGCGACGGAAATGCGGAAATGCATGAATCTCGGACCTTTAATAACAAAAGGGTAAGCAACTTTGTAACTCCGCGAATACTGTTTTGATCTTTTGGATGGATCAATTTCATTAGGTTGATTACAGTCATAATATTCACTCCTCAGGAACAGAACAGGGCTAAGGAAATTGGCCCGTGATTAAAGGGTACAAGGTTACTAACGGCGATCGGAAAACAACTTGCCGTTATTGAAGAGTGCAAGGCTACTAACAGCGATCGGAAAGCAACTGACAAGGCGGGCCGACAACAGTGTTCGATATTATGTGGATGGGAGTAGGAAAATCGGTGGTGGTGCTGTTTTTTCCGGCTGTTTGGACTTCTTCATGAATGACTGGAAGGAACACTTTGGGTTGCTTGATTTTTTTATGACCCAAAACAATGTCAATTTTCATTCTCGTTTCGTTTCACCTATACGTAAATTTCTGAAAAGAATTAATTATCCCCAAGAAAGTTGTCTAAACTAAATTTGTTACTTGCAAAATGGTGTTCAAGAAGAAATTCCAGTGAATATGGATTCTGTTCAACTAATTAATTGTCGTTTTTGACCGATTATAAATGCCGATCGTAAACAATACAGCATTAAAAAGAAATCTGAATTTAAACGTAAAAGTTTAAATTAAATCAACGATACCTAACAATTATCCATAAAATGTATGGACATATTTTATATGCAGAAGTTTAACTGTTTGCTGGTAAAATAAAAAGTCAATCGGTTACTTAGCAAAAAATTTATTTTATTATTATTATTTTTTTCAAGAAATTAATAGTTCTTAAATTTGTATGAGTTCGTAGGTCGGTAATAATAATTTCATGATTTTTTTCTTTTTTTAATATTTATTCCGACATACACGTTCACGACATACATATTTAATTGGATCAAATATTCTCTCTATATTTTATTTCCATTTTTAAATTGAATTTAGCGTTTAAGTTCGACTTATCTGATCATTAATTTGTTAAACACAAGGTGTTCCAAAGGTAATTGGGTATTATCTTCTCTGCTGCCATCTATCAAACGACGATAAAACAAATTTCGGACTGTTTGTTAGGTTTGTTTGGATATTGCAGCCATTCGAGTAAGACGTGTTCCGTGATTTTCGCTGAGATGGAAAAAGAGTAGTATAGTTTGGTTATTCACTTTTAGTTTTCGGACGGAGCAAAATGAGAAGAGCTTCGTTAAGGAGCGTCTAGGACGCTCGGCAGACGTAGTTAATGAGGAAATCATTCAAACAGTCTACGACGTGATTCTCACTGTTCAACGAACGAAAGTGCGCGAATTAAGAGAGGCCGTATGTGTGTCGACCGGATCGGCAATTAATATTTTACATGATAAGTTGGCATTTAAAAAAATTGTCGGCCGGATGGGTGCCGGAATTACTCACGATGGACATAGCATAGTGCAATGAACGGAGCTTATTATTGCGTAGTAGTAATATACAATGACTCTTCTCCTGCCAAATCTCTGTTTAAATGACAGATGGCCAAGTATAGAAGGTCAATCTCTCTGACAAGAGCTCCAAAACTCTGAGCAACAGCGACTCCAGTAAGCCGCATGGCAGGATATGAGGTCCCAACACAACAAGTCTGTCCATGAGGTTCTGAATTTTTCAATCGGGAAGTGCGCAAGTGCTTTGAATGAGCATAGATAATAATTACTCCTCATTTTCTATAACGAGCTAAAATTATTTCTGGTAACAACCCAAATCGTGAAATAATTGTAACCCTAGGATGCGAGTCATAGTCTTGACTTTTTAAATCTGTCAAATGATCGCTTTTCGACGTTGGACAATTTTTTTTTTAAATCAAGCGCAGTTTATCCTTTTGGACAAATACTGATAACAGTGAGATGGAATGAGTTCGAAATACACAATGAACACCACTTCATTCACCAATAGTGGCTGTATGGGCTGCAATGTCAGCGAGAGGAATTATTTGTCCTTACTTTTTTGAAGATGTCAAGGGTCGTGCGGTTCCAGCGAATTCAGAGCATTATGTGGAAACGTTAGACAATTTCTAGGTGCCAAAACTGCAAAACTGCTCTGGCTGTAACAAACATGGTTCCAGGAGGATGAGGCTACCTCACCCACATCAAATACGTCTCTTCTGTCTGTCAGGCTTCTGTGGCGAATACTTTAAATTTTTGTAACGATTTTCCAAGAACTTATGATGAGGGACTACTTCTCAGAGAATAAGAAGCTGTTTGATTTTGAAATGATAAAGTCAGACATTTTTATTGTAAATGTAAACTCAACGAAGCAATTTTCTCCCAACGATTTCAACTTAGCCTTAATCATTTCTCAGACTGATTCCTTCTCATATTTTGAAAAATGAAGATTTCAAGTATTTTTCAAATATCGCTAAATACTTTTGAATTTAATAAGGATAATCAGGCTTTCCACACTCGGGCTGCTTCAACATGGTTCTCGGAAACAGTTGAATGTCCTTCTTGTATACCTACTTTAAATTTGAACAAAAAACTTTAGGACATTCTACTTTACTCACATTTGCAGATAATATTAAAGTATCTTCTACCTCTGACCAAACTTCTGGCTGGGCAATACCAAGAAGAAGCATTAACGACATATTGATCTCCACCTCGAATACATATAAACAATTTTCACATAGAACTAACGAACCCTGAAAACCAATAAAACTACAGACAAAAGTAACAGAAACACTCTTTCCTTCCTAAACAAAGTTGAAATGAGTATCTCTAATCTCTTCAGCATGAAACTTTGTCCAACCAACCCCTCAACTGGTACTTTCTTGACTATGATTGAATTCTAGATTTTAGATACACTTTCCCAAAACAATCTCCGGAATCTTTAATAGACGCATTGGATTTAATTTTCTGGCTGTAATGATGCCTTAGGTTTTGATGAGGAAAACTTACCAAGTAAATGTACAAGAAAACAACACTCGTCTACCATTACATTGCTGCCAACCGAATCGACCAAATACATTGAAACAAAGTTTCCAAGTGGGCGAAAAACACACTGGCGTATTTCTAAGGGATCTCACCATCATTCAGATGAAGTGCTTTTAAGATTGCTAATTTCTTTGAATTTAGGTGTTGATTCAGTTGTTAATGTTTATTTATCTTTAAGACCGACCCAAGCTTAAGCTGTTTGGTAAAGGCGAAGGGAATATATCCGTTGAATTGCCTTTGAAAAACGGACTTAAAATTAAAAGAGAGCGAAAGACAGCGTTCGGCAAGATAAGATGGCGGTGTTTAATTTAAGATAACTGAAATTATTCACATTATAGAGTTTTGCAAGAGGTAGAGGAATTCATGTTGAATGGCGAGATTAAATGAACGCTAAAGTATTGTATCTTATCTTGTTGCGTAATTACAATTCCCTATAGGTGCAAGACTTTTCCCAGCACGTCCTTTGCCTTGAAACTAAGGTATGAGTCTAATTTCGTGTATCTTCTTTGCTATTACATTAGGATGCCTAGGAGAACGTCTTTCAATTTAAATGAAGAGTCATAATTAGAATTTTTGAGATATAATAGATAAATTGAAGGTAACGCAAAAGTTATAATTATCATAGAAAATATCTCTTGCCAAATGGCAAAAGTTTGAAACTTATATCGAAACGCTGCTGTCCGTTGAAACTATGTACCATCAAGCACCCTCTTATCACCAAGGACTGCCTATCAGTAACTATTTGCTATTTTTGAGTGAATCGTTCATTAGGGGAATACCCTAAAAAGTCGATATACTGCACTCTGATGCATGTGTGATTGCAAAAATTCAGTCCTTAATCGACGAAGGCTTGGGCAATAATTTAGGCACCGATCGATAAATGCTTGTCATTATGTTTATGATAATTTGACAATTTGTCGGGTGCTGACTCTATAATCGCTATTTAAACTCTTTATTTGGATGAAAGCAACTAACCAAGGTTTAGTTTGATTACAAAAAAAACATGTGACTCATATACTCAAATGTGATACATGAAAATCAGCTGTTTAAATTAATCTAGCATAGCTGATTTGAAATTCATAGAGTTATAAATCAATCACATATTTTCCTTATGAATTTTTGAAAATTTTTTTTAAGGTTTAAAAAATGAGGTTATTCGGTATATTTAGCATAAAGCGAAAAATTGAAATCTGTGAAAATTGTTAAGCGAACAATGTGTTGTTTTTAAGTAGGTTACGTATATTCCGTCCACGTATGCGATTATAAGCCATCATATGAAGCGTTAATTCTAGTTGATGAAACACGAACTAATACTGCAAAGTCAAATATTTGGAAAAACAAAATCGTACAGAAAATCAACCACCATAGGAAAAATGAACTTTTTTCTGCGGAACAACGAAAACGTTAAAAGTGAAAACGAATTATAAATAAACGCAATTGAGAGGAAGAAGAAAATTATATTAAAACCCAAAAGACCAATAAACAATGTTATCAAACGCAGCCTGTCTTCACATTCATAGCCTTGCAGTGCAAGTTCCAAAAATCATGGACGTGAATTACGGAAATTCTCTATCCTTAAAACGTATGGCATTCATAACAAGATTTGGAAAAGAATAAATGGAGTAAAACCGTAAAATTAGCTTTTCATAACCTCATTCTCGTAATAGGATTTGTGATAATATCTTATTAGGTGTGGTAATCTTAAAATATTCAAACACGTCTAAAATTGAAAATTTTAAATAAAAAATTGATTGATTGATTTATTTTCGGCGATGGTGCACGTCAACCTTTACAGGTTTATTGTACCCCCACTTCCCTTGCTCCTAGAGTGCCTCAAGCAGATCGTTCTTTCTAAGAAAGCCAATGATCTGCTTCGGCTCAGGCGTCCTTATTCCTCCTCGACAAGTAAGCAGCTTCCTGAACTGTCTCTTATCCTGCGGGACAGTGCGTCGCAGTGTACCAGCAAACACACTGGTGTCTCCTCCGTAAGATTGCAAAATCTGTACTCAACATTCGCTGTCAAGCCCATCCTTTTGAGATGCCCTCCGAGTGTGCAGTGCCCCGTGAAGATCCCAGTCAGGACCCTTAGCTTTCTTTTAATCATTTCGCTGCACGCTCGAAACTTCTGCTCGTCATAATCGTCGAGCAACACTTTCGACATTTGACGCCCTGGAAGTCCATTCCAGAGCCTATTGCATTCTCTATCCTCAGTTTCCTCAAATTGATTTCAGTTGCGCTAAAGAGTTCAGGACCGATGAATGCTGTCGATGTTTCTTTCCTCGCCAGTTGGTCCGCCTGCTCATTGTCCTCGATACCTGCGTGCCCCGGCACCCAGTATAGGGTAACCCTATCAATCAATCTAGAACCATTCTCGATGTAATCACAGGGGATTCTAGTGCTTTTAAGGCTGCTTGGCTATCGGATATTATAGCAATGGTTTAATAAACAATGGGATACTAATAGATAACCCAGGGACAATAGTCATCTGGGCCCAGGATACGTGGGTTGACCAGTTGATATTGTTGACCTATAACTGAAGGGCTTTTGAACTTGATGAAGAAGATGTTAAGGAACAATGGCAGACAAACATGAGAGAAAAGTCCCTTGCATCTGGAAAGAGGCACACCATCACAAAATCGCAGAAAACCTTGGTTTCATAACAGTAATATACTCACAACACGCATTACGACTATAAACAGACATATTACCAACAGAAGCTACAATGGACTCTGGCTCTTCCAAACCAAAATCAGCAATTGCGATAAACGCACATTTTACTACAACACAGAGACAGTCACCTTTTATTTCATTGCACAGAATTTCAAAGGATCAGGATAATATGCAATTTCATCTATAGATTTAAAAATATTAAGGATTTAATTCTTAAAAACAGAAAAAAATCTCGTTGAAAGCTTTGGAGCATTCATTACAGACGCAGATTTAAAAATATAAAATTCAAATCATCAAAGATATCACATTTCATTAATTCATACGCTAACTATAGTAAGAGTGAGACGTAATGTCCGAAGGTGGTAACTACCACGACAGCTTCGATCCTGAGGAGTGACCGGTTGGAGCTCTCGGTCCCGGTAGGTCCGCCGGAGACGGGCGTGGTCCTCACTCGCTTAACCCGAGCTCCCATAAGCCGCCAAGCGAGAATGCGACAGGTCCAGTTCGCACTCCTCGTAGGAACTTCCGCACACACTCAATTCCTACACCAGGCCGGAAGAAAAGGAAAAAAAGGAAAAGATAAATTTAAGAGAATCTAGATATATACACTCTATTTCGATGAATCCTAACTTAAATGCTATACTATTGAAAAGAAATAAAAAGTTATAGAAACAGTTTGATATAAAGAAAAAGTTATGGAAGCGGTTTGATATTATAAATAAAACTTATGTCCTAAATTAGTAACAACGATTCAATGAACTTGACGCGCCTTAATCCTACTTGCCGATGGTAGCCCCCCACGCTGTCCTGTTGCGCTCTACACTTCACTCTCCAAATCTGCCTTTTCGACGACAATTCACGTCCCGCTTTTCTACACCGGCGGCTCATCAAAAGTTACCTTAAGTTTTACACTAGTATACTGCCAACGCAGGGGCCTGTCGTTGTCCATTAGATTTAAGCTATTCACTTCGACTTTAGCTCTCATAATTTACTGTCAATTGATTTCAACTAAGGCCGAATTCCACTTTCCAATTGTAGTAACCGTTTTATGCCCATTTTAACTGGATACTTTTCACTTTTCACCTTTTTTTCGGTAGTCATTTACTAAGTGTACTTTTCTCTCCGACTTTGATTTAAGCTATTCACTTCAACTTTTGTTCTCGTAATTTAATTTCCGAACCATGAAGAATTCCCGAGGGTTCCACCGCGCTTCAACCAGAGAAGAAGGACAATAGAAGACCGAATCGTTTCTTCCAGTCCGATTTATTTCCACTCGTTTATCGGATTCCGGATCCTTCCGCTGCGGACGTTCACTGTTCGGGCGACGACCTATCCTGGACATGATCCATGCACCGTGGTATTTTTTCGGTATGATGAATTCTGTCCCGGCTCACACCACACTTCGCCTCACCTGATGTATGGTGAATTCCCTCCCACCACACTTCGCTTCACCCAGTGGCATGTGACAGGTGACAGTGACAATGACTGTGTTTACTTCCTTATGTTATGTTTAGTACAGTGTAGATATAAAGTTATCGGTGGTGATTTCGATAGGGGTATGTGTTAGCTGTAGTGATTTCCTTTCGCGACCGTGTGCCTATTTCATTTCCTCTGACTAATTTAAATAATTGTCCAGGACTAAATAGTTTAACTTGGGTCGTTCGGTTCAGCTATTTTGTCGTCTTGACGAGAAGCAATTCCTTGAATTTCTTTTGGTTGCTTGAAGGCTTCGGCACACGAAGTTTGGCTAGATTTAGGATTCGTAAACAACCACTTACTTGTGGTTCCGCACTATGTTTGACTTGAACTATTGAAACGTTTTGTTCGACATAACTTGGCAGAGTAAAACCGCTCAAACTAGTTCTGTTGGTCCCATATGTGGATGTTGGAAGTCTGCCGGCTCCTTTTTGTGGGGTATCGGTGAACTCTAGGGCTGCTCGCTGGCATCCCCTACTGCTAGTTCGATACAATTAGTTGGATCAGTTAGTGAACTACAATTCGAATTCTTGTGAGCTTCCCTTACTACGAGTACTTACAATGTTTTGACTAATTAAACCCTAAACTACAATGCTAATTATTGCGAACTAATCTTTCCACACTATCCCGTGTAGTTTTCGAACAACAATCTTACATCATACTATCGCTGATCGACGAAGGGTGGTGGTTTCCCTTTGAGTTCATTCCTTAATAATTCAGTTATTTCCGCGTTAACGCGTTCCCAAGATTATCTTCGCGGTGCTGTAGCGGAGTCCTCCTGAAGGAGGCGAAGCGACGCCGTAACATTAGTTGAAGGCATTATCTTCAAAATAACCGGATTAAGAAACCAATCTTCATTTTTTTTCAGTCGTATGCGACGTGGAAAGGTATTATCGGAAGAGAAGATAGGGCAAATCACAGCCTAAAAGCAAGAAAATTGTCATCATCTACAAGGGATATACCGATAGATTAATAGCAAGGAAATTACAACAATCTGCTGGCGTGATTGATCTTCAATTTTTTTCAAAATGGGCGAAAAATATGGTACAGTGACACATAAAGGACGAAAATCGATGATCAAAGAACACTATTTAAGAAAAATTAAACGACTCGCTGCTGGAGGACAGTTTCCCGCGAAAGAAAATTGTGTGGCAAACTAACGCAACGATTGGTGTTCGTCGAATGCAACAAATTCTATAAAATAATTTAAGTTTTACATATGACAATAAATATGGAAACCGGCCCTAACTCAAAGACATTGAAATTTCCAGAAAAACATAATTTTTGGGTCTGAATGAAAAATGGTGAAATTTTCCGATGGCAAGAAGTTCGATTTGGTTGGCCCAGTTGGCGTTCAAAGATCACTACACCAGAAGTTCGGCGACGACGGAATCCAAGAGGGCATTCCTTTTTGGTTTGGACTGGTATTAACTTTATAGATTCTGGACGCTAAATGGACGATAATGGATTCTGGTTATTATATACAGAGTTTGATGATGTTCTTGTTACATTTTTGGAACAAATGGCTGGATCAGAGCTTATTTTTCAGCAGGATAGTGCGGCAGTTCATGCTTTACACAAAAGAAAATTGTTTTAGAATTGCATAGCATTTCCACTGTTGATAAGCCAGCAGTAAGTCCTGATCTAAACTCAATCGTAAACGTTTGGGCTAAACTTTCATACAACGTTTATAGCCACGGACGGCAAATTAATAGTGCAAGGGAACTTATATTGGGTATTCAAGAAGAGTGGAACCAAATAAAGTCATCGTTTATCCAAACGCTTACAGACTGTCTGCTTGACCGTTGAGAAGAGGAGATCATTTCCATATTAGTTTTCACATTTATTTCAAACTTGCATAAAACTTAAGTTTTTTACATTATAGTTACTCTCAAAGTACTTTCAGTGCATTTTCAATCAAATTAATTGTTGCTCAAATGTTCCAAATTAATTTCCAAATAAAATCCAATGTATTCTCAGTTCAATACTCTAAATTATTTGATAAAATTAAGGAGAATATGCTGCTTACATAATTATTTCGCAGTGTAAAGACTAACTTAAGCAAAGGACAATAAATAACAAACACAGGATCTAAAACGCTCTCCAGTGCCACAGCAGCCAGGGCCAACTCACTGGTTTCAACCAGTGCCAATTTAAAAAAAAATTTGTAAATTTCTCTGATTTAAATAAATACACAATAAGTAAATAAATTTGTTTACTTCATAATAAAAAATTTTTTCACAGTCGGTTTAATAATGGCATAATGGCCTAATTTATAAACTTAGAGTGTGTAGTACTCCTCCTTACCTGCTAAAACGTATCGCATCCTTCTTGAATGATAGAACACACCACGTGAGAGTTCGAGGTTTAGCATCCTCTACCAAAACCGCTCCTGCTGGTGTTCTGCAAGGGTCTTGTCTGAGTCCCGCACTTTGCAATGTATATACGTCTTACATTCCCATAAGTCGAAACTGCCAATTAGCAGCTTTCGCCGATGACATTTGTCTCTACACCTCTGGCAACCATCCGAACGAGATCATCTCCAACATAAAAGAAATGCAGCAAAAAATTTATCAATACTTCTACAGGTGGAAAATTAAAATCAGTGTCTAGAAAATCGCGGCAATAATCTTCGGCAGAAAACGTTAGCCTGTCATGCTGCCAAACAGACCCATAAACTTTTTAGGCCAAATGACCCCCTGGTCCAAAGAACAGACCTACTTGGGTCTAAAATTTGATCGCAAACTAACAAAAACCCTCATCGAGCACATCAGCTCTAAGGCATTCAAGTTGGTTCTGTTTTTATAGCCAATGCTCAATCGAAAGTCGTAAATGAGTCTACGCAATAAAATCCTTATCCTCAAAATGAGCATCCAACCTATAATAATCTACGGAGCTCCCACTTGGAACAAATGCGCTAAATATCTGAAGGCTAAGCTTTATAGATATTTAAAGCTAAGTCACGCAAAGTCGTTATTTAAAAAAGACCCTAAACATATCTTACTATTACTCCTCCAGATTACTACACCAAATAGCTAATATTACTCCTATCAGCAAGCTTGAGGAATCGCGTAGAGCTAATCTGCTCAAAAAAGGATAAAAACTCCCTGGATCCCTTCATCAAAAATCTTAGTTATATGTAAAACCAAGACTAAGGGTCCTCAGCCATGGATCTGCTTAGAGTAATTTCATTATTTTTTAGATCATAATTATTATAAGAAAAATTAGTTATACGTAAGATGTATGCTTAGTAGAGGTTTTTCTTAAATTTCCTCTCGATCTGGATACTAGGATACCCTTCCTCAGATAACTTATCATGAACTTAGTATAAATTTCATGTTGACATAGTTATAATGAAGTTTCTTTCAAATCTCTAGACATAAGCAAGCAACAGTTGGAACTTTGTACAAATGACAATATCAACAAAGAATTACATATATATATATATATATATATGTATATACATATATATATATTTTAAATATTATAAATAAATATATATTGTTTGAGGTAATAATTATTTTCCTCTCGAGGATCTAGGAAAAAGAGGACCTAGAAGATTTAGTGTGAGACAATTTATTGCTTTATGATAGTCGTTCCTGGTGGACAAAGGGATTATGGGCAAAACCCAGATATATTTCCCATAATTCCGGGTGAACGTTTATCATTCAACAAATATAGCCATCTTTGTACTGTGAAGTAATGCAACTTGTTCACCATTTTTAGACATACCATACATTTAGAAGTCAATAAGTTAATAAATTTTCCTTTCTTCTTTTAATCTTTCAATACCAACTCTATGTTAATTGATAGCGTGGAAATTCAATATATTTGCAGTTCAATTCTTATTGAGATTCTGACTTACATTCCGCGTCACCATAAGTTAACCCACCTATCCGCACTATCCTTCACATATGCGAACTTTAGATATGCAATGAAGTTGATTCAGCTCATATTCACGAATTTTATATAATACTAGAGAAAACTCATTTAACGCAGCCGAACAAACATGTCAAGGATGCATCACATGCAAGAAAACAAGAGGATCTTATGGATTCCTAGCATCAGCTTTTACATTGTATTTCTTTGTCGCGATTTTTGGATCCAAATAATATGTCAAAAGTTAGTTGGTAGTAAAAATAGCATCGCAAAACTCAAGTTTAAACCTTACATAAAATTGGACGAACTCAATCAAAAATTTAACTATTTATGACTTTATTTTTTTATGTTAAAAAGAGACCATGAAATAAAGTACACACAATCAAGTCGAGAACATAATGTTCGTATTATTGATAGCATTGAAATTGAAATCAGTAAAAATGAACCACGGAGGCCAATCGAAAAAGTCTTCATCAGACTAACCAACTTATACCCTTACATCGCACAATTCCATCATCGTACTTTCATTGTTCGTAACTTTCTTCTTTACCGTTCCGCATGGCAGGATCAAAGATAAATATGGATGAGCGATATGAGCTGAATGGACCGGAACAAGATGGCAAAGGCCTAGAAAGTCGTAAAGATTTATTCCAAAGATTGCTGTCCACCATAAAATTGAGTGCTTTGCGGACATCTGTAATAAAAGGATAGAAAAAGAAAACTGTCAATAAATTGCCACCGATTTTTCCCATTGTCTTGGGCTAAACGAAAGTTGACGACAAAAGCTACTACAAACTGATTTTCTTTAGCCAGGCATTTCCCTCTGACTGAACCTAATTTCAAATAGTTCAACAATGATAAATTATTCATGACGACCGCTCGCATCGTGATAGAAACCTTTACATTGAGTTATTGGGAGTTTCGGAGAACTCTAGCAATGTTGGCCAAGGACTAATATTGTTTCTGCCCGAAATATACATACAAATGTAACGATTTTTTATCGAGTTTCTTACCTCTTCTCCTTTGCGGCCCATTATGCGTTCAAGTTCTACGTTCTTTTATTCTAGGGATTGAAATGAAAGCTTTCTGTTCTGCAACTACTTTGAAAATGGAATAAATCCTTAGCAAAATAAACTTTTCGATAATATTTCGATATCGGGAAAAAATGTAGAATGACATTTAGTATTACCACAAACAATTTTGAAAACAAATAGAATTCAAGGAGGCTTTGATGCATTGTTTCCTTCGGGAAAACCCTTTTGTCTACTACAAGTACAATCTCTTTATCTGCTAGCATCGTTCGTTTGCAATACTTTTATTCTATCGTTTGTCAGGACAAGTTGGTCCTGACAAATGATTTAACACCATCAAAAATCCAAACTTTTAAAGCCAATATTTGGCAAATGGTATTCAGTATTTGCGTAATGCTCAACATTAACCTTATTTTTGAATTCATATTTCCCCATTCTAAGTCTCAAAATTGCATCATCCACTTTGTAATATGCCTCTATGAAAGTATACCTCGACCAATCATGCCGATGTTAATATAGAAGCTGTTGATGCATAATCTTATTTATATTCTTGGAACTTAATAGTGCATTTATGTTTACATTATGGTTCCTTGTCTTCCCATTTCAGACTTGAATCTAAGTTTATGCTTTAGTAATTTTTACTGAATTCTTTTACACATTTTCATCAGCTTGTTAAGATATTTATTTTTTCCAGAGACCATTATTACTTTTTGGAATTAGCATGGGGCAGCATTAGTCTTTAGCACATCAAATCAGATGGTCCATTCTGTCTCTTGCAGAAGCTTAGGGATTCAACAGTTCAGTGGTTTTCAGATTCTAGAGCTGCTGGATGATTTCACCCCAAATACTTCGAGTGCTTCATTTGTGAAGTCAATTAGAATCTAGAAGAAAGCCTCATCCTCCTTATCGCTATCATCCTCCTTATCGCTAGCTTGCAGCTCGCTATTTTTTCCATTTTTATCATTTTGCTATATTTGTGTGAATTAGCTTACATAGCTCTAGCAAACATTACTTCAAATTTAACCTAAAGTAGATCTTAATTGCTAGGCTCTTTGCCTGGACAATTGTTTTGCTGTAAGACTCGTATGCTATCCATAATTTCCGGTCTTCTCGCCGGTAGTCTCTGGCCTGGATGGTATAGCTCCTTCAAACAGGGACGACGTTGTTGCTGCATTTCTTCTTTAGACCTCTTTTGTAGTTTTTGTTTATCTGATATATGAGGGATAGTCCTTGTCCTTCAAGTTTTGATAGTCCTTCTCGTCTTATGTCTTCTGTTGCGACTGAGTAGACGATCCCCTTAATTACTACCCTTACCACTTTTTCACTTTTAAGTTGGTACGTGTAGAATTGCTGCCGTCTTTTTTTATTTTTGTTTTTAGACATTTAATTTGTTCGTTATTATTCTCAGTTCTTACGTAGATTGGTGGCGGTTTTGCGTCGTTGTCGTGTCCGAATCTAAGCTTAGAGCTGCTAAGCAATCGCTTGTTCCACTGCTTGAGGGGCCTGCGTTTTGGGGGTGGGCATGTGCCGTGTCTTCGGCGTTTATTTGGCCAAGTTAGCCTTTCCTTGAAACTATTAGACAGCATCGTTCGATGCCTGCCGTTGTGGTCTGATTTTTGTTCTCCACCTCTCCACTTGCATTTCCCTCTAAGGGGGCATTTCACTTTGGACATCAATTTTGTTTTTCCGATTGTCAGCGGAATTGCTTTTTCTGTCGTCAGTTGTGAACACGCACGAGTTGTTCACTCAGCACTGTTTTTGTTTATGCATGCGCCTTGCTCTTGCACAATTCTTTTCTGGGTTTTCTGCCCTTATTGCTCATTCTTGCTGACATGAGAGTCTTGATAATGACACGTCTGCTCGCTTCGGCCGCTGTTCGCTCCTGACCCAAAAACTTGTGAACTATTAGCATCGCAACTCAGCTTTTAGATAATTCTGTTCTTCCTCATGTGTTTCGCACTTTGATTTCCGGGGCAAATCCAAAATATTCCTTTCGTTTGGCACTAATTCCTGTCATTGAGACCAACAACCATCATTAATTTTTAAAATTTTGAAAAAGATTCTAATTTTTTCTAACTGAGAACTGAAAATCATATAAATAACATGGCAAAGTGAAAGACCTGGTAAACATGACTAATTTTTTGAGTTCCGATATATAATGCGTTCCCTTTTATTGCTCTATTCGCGTGAAAAGTAGGGCTACGTTTAGCACTGCTGGTAATGAGAATTGGCGGAGTCGTTCAGCTGGTGGTAAAAACTTTATTTGTTCCCAAAAATTCTAGAATGCTTCAATGTTTACTCCAAAGCGTAAACAATAAATAGCACTACCGCTTCAAACGAATACTCGATGTAACAGTATTCGACGCCAATCTTCAAGATGCTTTGGTATTTGTAAGCAAAACTTGTTGGATATATAATATTAACAAGAAAGTTTGATATTACCTTCATTAACATTTTCTTCTATTTCATATTCATACAATATGACACACTTATACTACTACACCGGAAAAATATTTAATTGACATTTACGACATTTAAATAATTTAATTGACATTTAAATTTTCAGTTACATAATTTAATTGACAAGCTCTTGCAAAGCTCACTATATTTGATACAAGGGTTATTCGTATCCATTTCTTTCCGATGCCCTTCCGAAGTGTAAGCACATACTAGTAGTTATACGATTTCACTATTGATGACAATATTGAATAGTTGCAATCCAAAAACTATACGAACATATCATTTTATGCCCTCAGAACATTCCATCGTTCCCGTCGTCTGCCACGTCCTTCGTTTCGTCCACGGACGCGTTTCGGCAGTAAAAAATATAGGCAGTACAAAATAGGCGTACAAAATATTTTCGAAGCGTTCGAAGTTTTCTGTCAGATACTTGTAAATGTTGACAGCTCAACATCGACGTTTACCAGATTTTTAGTTGGCAATCATACGACAATATTAATCGTAACGTACTCTAGAAAATAATGGTTCACGTTGTTATCCCAGCCAAATTAGTCCGTCCTACCAAAATGACAAGGACGTCCACAACCTTCTATGTCCGAATCAATGAACAAATAACCGGCGCCTTTGACACGAATCCCGGAGGCAGGGAGTTTAGCTGCTTTGCTATTCAATTTCGCTCTAGAATATGTTATAAGAAAGCTACCTGTCGATACAAGAAGCACACTATTATATAAATCATGCCAAATGGTAGCATATATGGATGACATCAGTATTTTGTCACAGTCGCTTTTATCTTTAATCATTCCTGTATGGAACATGACACAGTGAAGACGTGATTTGTAGAGCGACAAAACTAATTGACTCTCCCAATCGATTCATTTACCGCTTTTCCTGGTATCCCAGTGACGCCATCTTAGCTTTTAGTGCTAAATTTCAAATTTTTAAAGTTATATCAACTTCTTGCCTACAAGTTTGAAAATTGAATAATACAAAAAAGAAGGACAGTAAGTACTATTTTCTTTTTTTGTTGAAATTGCACTATTGGTGATCGGACATAAAGTCACGTATGACTCACGAAATGGATGAGCCATGGAAAGAGTCCAGACTCTGGAGACCACAAAGCAAAAGTGATCAGAAAAGAAGCCAAAAAAAGAAGTAAACGAAAGTAATGCGATCAGAAGTAAGGGAGAGCTTAAAAACAAGTTACCTATCAACGATACAAATTTGCAAAAGGACTCAGCTGAAGTGACACCGCGTGCTACTTTCACTCAGAATCCGTTTATCGGTAACAAAATTAATAAATACCAACAAGACGCTAAGGGAAAACTTTTTGCCATTCTCGTAGATAGTGTAGGCAGTAACGGTGATAGGGTAAGAACTACACGTATGAAACTATTTGTGTACAACAAGAGTTAAGGACTCATGAATTGGCATGAAGGATATCAAACAAGCTGGTTACAATAGGCTCAAGATCTTCTTCGTAGTAAGCTACTTCAAATTCAGACCCAGGCAATGTACAAATTGTGGCCTACTTGGACACTCCTAGCAATTCTGCAAAAACAAAAAGAAAACATGCTTGAAGTGCGGGACAGACAACTGTGATAACAAATGTACTAAAATCATGTGCCTGTTCTGCAAAAAAGTTCTGCAAAAGCGAAGAGCATGAGGCTACGCACCAGAGACGCACGAAATAAATAATTTATACAAAAAAAAATGTAGATATCAGCTCAATCCTAAACATCATAAATAGAGAGGCTAGAAGTCTAAGACATAACTGAAGTCAACTTTCCCAGCCTCACAAATGCACACAAAAGTAACGCCAGAAACGCAAAGATAGCAGGACATCTTGTTTAAAATTTCTTTCGCGCAAATAACAGTCTTTAATACAGCTCAGAACTAACAGGTTCAAACACCAAGTATCACCAAAAACATCTTCCCAACAACTGAACCCCTTAGATTACCAATTGAAGATTGAACCTTAAGATTTAATGTATGAACATCTAAAAATTAAATATACAAAGTATAAGTAAACATAAAGACAGCCTTGAATATTATTTGTCGAAAACCAACATTGCCTTCGCTCTTCTGCAGGAAATTCTTAGCAATCTCATTCTTAACACGAGATTCGCAAACTACAACATAATATTTAAAATCATAGATAGCAAAATAGGTGGAGGTGTTGCTTTATTAGTAAGAAAATACATACATCAAATTCAGGCAGCTTCACACGAACAGTTGTCTGGAAAACGTTGCATTTCAAACACTAAATATTATACTAGCATCCATACGCGCACCCCATCAGTCAAATCCTTAGAATTAAAAGAAGAATTTACAAAAATATTGGACTACACCAAAAACATCCTCATAGGGGGAGACCTCAAAGCTAGAAGCCATTTTCAAAGATGAAACACCACCCATACAGCATATATCACACGTTTTCTTTCACACCAACGGAAAACCCACCAGATTCTTAACATAGAGAACTAAATAGCATACTTAATGATAAACGGAAATCCACAGTCCCAGGGTTGCACAAAATCAATTATGATTTAGTTAAGACCCTAGTCACACACCATCCAAACAAGATACTACAAGCAATCAATGATGCGGTTAAAAAATGTATAATACCTGAATATGGAAGACAAAAAAGAAAAGTTCCCCTACCGAAACTGAATAGAAACTTAGATGATTTAAACAATTACAGACCAATATCTCTCCTCAGTTTACCCATAAAAATTATCAAAAAATTAATTAAAAACAGAATAGAAATACACTTACAGTATACAAACCCACTCCCAACATTAACCGTTGCCTACACCAAAAAGAGGTCATCAACAACATGTTTCAACACTCTCTTCCAAAAATTAAAGGATAAAACTACTTTTTCTGTCAAAACAGCATGCGTCATAGACTTCGCAAACGCCTTTGAGAAAGTGGATCTTCAGATTCTAAGTCAATTTCTTTCAGATCATAATATTCCAAGAACTTACATTCAGTGGGTTATAAATCTCTACAGGGAAAGATCATTCCATATTAAGCAAACCCTACCGACAATCATCAACGGATTACCGCAAGGTGACGTTCTAAGTCTACTCCTTTTCAACATCTATGCTGCAAAACTTCATCATTCTAATACAACGCTCCTGCAATACGCAGATGACTTTTTGATTCTGGCCGAGGGTACAAATCTTAATTACACCACCAACTTAAATCTTTTTCCACGATTAGCGATAACCGTAAATTACCGTTCAACCCGAACAAAATCCAAGCCATAAGCTTTCACTGCAACAGAAATCCAGATTTCAAATTAAAACATAACCACATCCAAATTAAATGGAACAACAGATTAAATACCTACGTATAAATTTAACCAAAAACTTTCAAACCCATGAATAATACATACCCTATATAACATTGGTAACATCATTAGATACCTGAACAAACCTACAAATCCTATTAGTCCTGCCTTGGCACTGTACCTTTACAAGTCTCTGGTAAGACCCAAAATAGGGTACGGAATAATCACACTTGCACATGTATCTGCATATGTCTTTAACAGCATGAATAGACTCAAAGCCAAAATCCTTAAACACTGTTTTGGGCTGCCACCCACCACTCCCAACCTTAACGCATTCAATATTGCTACGGAACTGCAGTTAAAGGATAGAGCGTAATTATTAATAGCAAAAGAAGTAGGGAAACAAATTATTAATCACAGTCTCAAACATACATGGACAGAGCAGGATGTAAACTAAAAAAAGTAGCTACAACTAAGTTCTTAACAAGTATAATCACAAGTTCAGGAAACTTGACCCCACGCACTCCACCAATAAAGTAACAAATTAAACAACACACTCTTTCCGGAAAACTCCCCCCATCGCCAAACCTGTAACCGACTAGAGCTCAACAACATATTCAAGACACACACTGACAAACTCATGCAACAGAAAGCCTTGATACTGGTAACTGACGCGGACAATAATCTCTTTGGTACTGGCATAGGGTTTATCAACAAACTGACAAACAGTAATGTCACTTACAATTCGAGCCTCCGTAATAGTATAACCACAACAGTAGCTGAACTACACGCAATACTGATAGAACTTAAAAATAGCAACATTCAGGACCACAACATGATAGTAATTTGCACCGACTCCAACAATGCAGTTAAGAGCCTAGAATGCAATCAAGAAAATCAAAGAAAAGTAACGTACGAAAAATAGAAAAACATTAACAATAGCCCTGAGAGAACCTTTAGATTCATATGGACACCAGGACACGTGGGTATCAAACCATTCAAAATAGGAGACCTGCAAGCACAGATTTACGGAAGTGCAATTCGAACTCGAAGCAATAGTCGCCCTAATTAGGGAAGAAATAGAACAGTGGAAGTTCAGAATAAGAGAAAAAAACACAAATTTTGCCTCATGCATCTGGAAAGATTCAAACCACCTAAATAACAGTGCAGAACCTTGGTTCCACAACAGTGACATACCCCTAAACACATAAAAGCCATTAACAGAATTTTAACAAATAGAGCATATTCAAACTCGGAGACTTATGCACACAGTGTAATACAACAGACACAATTGATCACCAATTGTTTCATTGCACTAAATTTGAAGTTATCAGGGTGAAGTACAAATTTTTTCAAAATTACAACAATATTAAAGACTTAATTCTCAAAAATGATGGTAATTTACTTAACAACTTCGGAGCTTTCGTAGTTGAAGCAAATCTTAAAATATAATACCTGAACCGCTCCTAATACTCATCAAATAAACCCATACAATACAAACACACAATTTGGCTTGCAACAAGAAATTGACACTGCAAACACAGCATCGAAAACGCTGTCCGCATGCCATAACAGCCACGGCCAGTTATGCACTGGTACCTTACCAGCATGAATTTAAAATAAATTATAAATAAATAAAAAATAAAATATTTAATGAACAAAGCAAAAACGAAGTTACTGGTAGAGTTAAAAATCAATAAGAAGAAACGAAGCTCATTACCCGAAATTCCGCTAATCCCCAAAATATCAGTTGGCGAATTTGTGTATCTAAACGTCAAAATAACAAGAACAGCGAGCGACAGATACAAAATCCACCGAAGAGAACATCTGTCAAATAAAACCTTTTTTTTTCAGTTCTGACGCTTGTGAAGACCGACTGCATACACAGGGAAACAAAATTCTAAGCTTACAAAGCTGTGTGAAGCCCTAGCCCTAATCCACAAATATATTGAACGCCTTTGAGCGAAGAGTCCTATCGCGGATACTTGTCCTAAAACTAGACAGGGACCGATGGCTGATTCGATACAACCATGAGCTGCATGAAATATTTGATGAGCCGAAAAGTTCAACGTTTGTAAGACTGCGGAAGCTGCAATGGGCTGCCCAAATGAATCGTATGGACGGACAACGGATACCCAAAAAGGCATTCGTTGGCCCGAACGACGAAGTCCACTGAAAAACGCTGGTCTGCGGTACCAGAACGCGGTAAATCGACCGATAAAGTTGAAGGCGCTTGTTGCAGGAAGCGAAGGCCCGAGAAAAGCTGTAGTGGTAAGAAGAAGAATAAAAAAAAAATGGTGGAATATTTTACTAGTAAAAATTTATTGTCATAACGAAGTTTGTCCTTCTTTCAATACTTGGCGTATATTGATGTTGATGCGTGTTGTTTCCAGGTAATTGTAAAACGGTTTCCAAAAAGTGTCGCATTGCAGGTCCTCAAGTAAATCAAATTTTAATTTGGAATTGTTGGATTTAATCTTTTTGCATTCAGGAGGTTGAAGTTCATCTGATTTTTCTACACAATTTGAAATTAGATTATGAATGTTAACATATTTACACCCATACCAATTGTTAAAGCTTGCCAAGGCTCACAGTTGTCTTTCATTACACGCGGCACTGCGTGATAGCAAAGCCGACTTTCTCTGGACATTACCACGATGTCACCACTTCTCAAGTAAATTGGAATTCCAGTGTCCTCTTTGGTTGGCCCACCTATTAGAAAGATTGCTTTCTGACCGAAGCTGGAAGCAGTTCAATTAGCAAAAGGAATAAAAACTTCAATCCACAATCAAATACCTGAATGAGAATAAAGGAGCATCTAAATCAGCTTCGGAATGATCTGTATGCCCGGACAACGTCGTTCCTAGAGGGTAAAAATTGACTATGGCCGCTTCGGCGGAATACTTTTGATATCCTAGAACTTGTGCAAAGTACTGTGTCAGTTCCGCTAAATCGATGGGAAACACGTTCTTCATATCTTCGCTATAGACCTTTGTATCCCAGTCATGGTGATAACCGAGAGTGGCCCATCTCATTGATACTTTCAGATTTTCCTTAATTTTGTTATCCGTCGAAGATTGAAAGGCTCGCCACCAATCATCGATGACATCTTTACTGAATTTCTTTGGACTTAAATTTACTACATTTGGCGCTTTTGTGTAATCACGTACGCTGCGAACCACCCAATATCGTTGTCCAAGTGCCGTAAAAGGATTACGAATGAAGATAAGACCTCGGCTATTTGCTATCTCGTAACAGCGCCATTCCTTGGGTGATTTCAGAAGCAGTGGATAAGGATTCGTCGGGATGTGTCCTAGTTCATAAGGAAGACAAGTCTTAAAGTAAGAAGATTGTGTTACTGAAGGTTAATATTGAAATGTGCACATACCTCATTTGCTGGCGAGTCAACATCAACAACTTCACTTAAATCTGGATCCGGATTCCGTGCTTTATAATACTTAAAAGTTTCCTTGAAATCCCTCGCCGCCGACATCGCATTGACGTCTATGACAAGTAATTTTATTAAGGCTGCTGCCTAAAATCTTTTATATTCTCTCGACTCGTTGAGCATTTTGTAAGTCACTATAAAACTGTTTTGACATTTCCATCGACAGCTTCCATTGACAATTCGCAACACGTGAAAACAAACGTAAACAAATAACAATCAGGGCAAAATGCCGAGCGAAGAAATAGATTTTGGTGAATTATCGAACGATACAAATTTTGTAACAAAAGTCACTAATATATCCCAAGCACTGGACAAAATTGAAGATTCCATTCAACAAGCGTTATCATTGAAAAACTATGAAGAACTTAACGTGCAAGAGAAAGTGAAGTATGATTTGTTTTTATCATACTCCATTAATTCCCTTTACTGGATGTACGTAAAATTGCAAGGCCAGGATCCAAACACGGTAAGCTATGAGTAGTTGAACACAATCAGATTAACAAAATTCACTTTACAGCATGATATCAAACATGAACTCTCACGGGTCCGCCAGGCGATGACTAGAGATAAGCAAATATATGAGAGAAACACCATTCGACCAGTGCTGGATAAAGGAGCGGCTGGGAGGTTTATTAGGCACGGTCTTCACGTCAGACGGCCGGCAGAAGGCGAAGAGGATCAAAACGGTGACGATGACGCAGAACAAAGCAAACCTCAAAATAAAAAGATCAAGTTCGACGACTAACTTGCGTAACTTACTAAGTCGTTTATAAACTTTTTAATCGTCAAATTTATATTTAAGTTATTAAATAAAGTGTATTTCGAAGACATGCTGGTATTGGAGACACGTTATAATATTACAAATAAATTCATCACATGTTGAATGAGCCTATATTTCAGCTGGGAGTTTGATATTAAGCTGTGTACTGCAATTTCAAGGAAAAACCAATATTAATTACTAGATCCCAGAAAATTTCTCTAGAGACCTCCATAAATGCCTTACCCCACACAATAAATGGGATTTCCTAATTTGATTAACAAGGAATACTTTCAGAGAAAGGTATCTTTATAAAAAAGTGTTGTAAAATGAACATCGAGGCTATTAGTCAAAAATACTTTATTTATTAGAAACAGACACGATATATTTGCAGCACGCAGTACGCGAGTGGAATATAAAACGAATGTTAAACAAATTAATATTCTTACTGATATAATTGCAAAATATAAATAAGCACGGTGGATGTAACGGAAAATTGCTGTGGTGTGCACGGTGGCTGTCGTCAGACTGACAGCTGCGGTACCTATGCGCGTAATATCGTTGTACATTCTTGTGTGGACCGTGATCGAAGACAGACTAACTTGGAACAGCGACTATTCTCAGTGACTTTCCTGTTTGTATTCTATCATAACCTTCCTGGATTTCCAGAGACGCCATATTGCAATTTGTTAAGTAGTGAAAATTTAATTTTTGTAGTGCCTTAATCAAGTAATAAACCCCACAAATTTGGAGAGAAAAGAGTAAGTACCCTTTTCCTTTTGGATGTGTATTGATAATAGGTGATCGACTGACATACAGAAACTTTACATCAAATAGTATTAAAATTAAAAAACTAGAATGGAAGAGACCTTAAAGGATAGACCCCCTGACCCGGGAGATACAGTGAACAAAGTTATGAAAAAGAGAAAAATAACAGATCAAGGAAAAACGGTTCGAAATAAAGGTGAAAGGAAAAGTTTTATAGAAACAGCGGAAGATTCATTGCTAAAAGACCCCTTGGTAATGACTCCATGTGCTGGTGACTCACATAACCTCCTCTCGGCAGATAAAAAGATAATTCCCCCAACATTATCGCCACGCGAGATTAACACACAAAACCCCCTAACTGTAAATGAAATGACTAATGTGCTGACAACGACACCATGTGCTGCTGTCAGTCACAATCCTCAAATAACAAATAATAAGGGAAATCCCCCAACAATGTCTTCAAGCAATATAACCATACCAAACCCCTTAATATGCAATAATAAAATAAATCCCCTGATAACGACTACGACCACCATGCAAAACCCCTCAACATTAAACAAGATTAATAAATATCAACTAGATACCAAGGATAAGCTGTTCCCTGTTATCATAGATAGCATGGACAGTAATGGAGACAGAACAAAACTTACGCCGATGAAATTTTTTGTACACAACAAAATTATAGGACTAAAAGGTATAAAGGACATTAAGCAGATAGGTTACAACAGACTTAAGGTGTACTTTGATACAGCGGCGGAGGCAAACCTGGCTGCAGAGAACGAGAAAATTAAGACGCTAAATCTAAAAGCCTTCATACCAGGCAATTTCGTGCACAGGTATGGAGTTATAAGAGATATCCCGCATGAAATATCACCGGAAGAAATAATACTCTCAGCCAAACCTTGTAACAAGTCGGGAGCTATACTAGAAAAAATCAAAGTACTGAATGCACATAGGATGAATACCAGAGATAGGAATGATCCTACCAAATTCATACCAACTCTCTCCATGAAAATAACCTTCTCAGGAACAACACTCCCTGACTCCATAAAAATGGCCTACGTTATCAGCAAGGTCAATTATTTCAAATACAGGCCTAGACAATGTTCAAACTGCGGTAGGTTAGGTCACTCTGCCCAATTTTGCAAAAACAAGCACAGAACATGTTTGAAATGCGGAACGGATAGTTGTGATAACAAATGCTCTAAGATTTGCTGTCTACTGTGTAAGAGTGAGGAGCATGAAGCAACGAACCAAAGATGTCCAAAATGGATTAAATATAAACAAGAAGTGGACATAAGCTCCATAATGAATATCACAAACAAAGAAGCGAGAAGTATGATAAATAGCAACAAATATGCAGGACTAGACCTAGTCGATCTTACGAACGACAGTTTCCCCAGCCTTACAAAATCCTCCAGAATTAACACAAGGAATCCAATGAAAGATATGCAAAATATCCTTTTTAAAAACTCTTTTGCGCAGGTAGCAGCCATCAACAAAGACAACAGAACACAAATCAAAACACAGGAAGTTATAAGGAACAGCTTCCCCACAACGGAACCTATAAGGTTAGCCACCAAACCAATAACAAATAATCCACACAGATCAACAGAATTGGAAAGACTGTTAAAAAATATACAAGAACACTTGAATACTTTTACTGAAGAGAACAAAGAAAACACTGGAGTTCTAGAATCCACACTTAGAGCGTGGGCCAATACCCTCAGCAAACATCTTACTAAAGACACAGAAGAAGCAGACATAAGCAATAGCAGGAAAATTAACAACATACTAATATAAACAATGAATATACTTCAACTGAATATACAAAGCTTAAATAAACACAAGGATAACTTGGAATACTACTTAAACAATAACAACATATCGTGTACATTACTTCAAGAAATTCTCAGTAACTACAACACCAATACAAAATTTTTAAATTACAACATCATTCATAAAGTAAGAGAGAATAATATAGGAGGAGGAGTGGCCATATTAATAAGGAAAAATATCAAGTATAGATTGATTAATATACACAGTGCACTAGAAATTGTTGCGATCCAAACTCTCAACCTAAAACACAACATGATACTGTGCTCGATTTATGCACCACCATCAGTAGAAACCAAAGTTTTCAATTTAGAATTACACAAAATATCAAGTATAATAGACTATACCAAAGACATAATCATAGGAGGAGACCTAAATGCTAGGAATCAGATGTGGGGAGATCATTACAGCAACAGTAAAGGAAAAATACTAGTTAAATGGATGAAAAAACTTCACCTAAAAACACTTAACTCAGGCATTTATACTTACAGATTAGTAGATAAGAATGGCAAATGGGCACAATCAGTACCTGATATCACTCTTACAAATATGAACAGGGATGACATTAAATGGATGCAAGTCAGACAGGATATTTGTAATAGTAACCACATTCCCATCAACATTACTATACCCTTGAACCCCACAGAGAAAACCAGAACACCTAACTACAAAAATATCCTTCAAGAAATTAGTACTACCACCTTTTTACCAGATATGTATAACATCTATGAAAAAGTGAGTAACATAATTCACTCAAACTCCAAAGGACTCAAGCACAAACACCTCCCCAAATACTGGTGGTCTAAAGAGATGGCTAAGCTATGGAAAGCGAAAAATAAGGCACTACAAAAGTTCAACAAAACCAAATTCATACTAAATTGGTCAGATCTAAATGAAGCAAGAGTAGTCTGGAAGCAAAAAATCAAAGAAGCTAAACAAATCAGCTGGCATGAGAAGATGGAGGAAATAAGTGTTACTGGTAATGTCAAACAGTTTTGGAACTTCGTAAACAATATCAGACACGACAGAGAACCGCCGATGCACAATAGATTCAACGATGAACAATCAAAAATCTTCTTAGATAACATCTACAAAAAACAACACCCTGACAACATAACCAACTCCATCCTACAGTCACAGGCAGACAACACTCCAGACTTCAACCAAGAGGAATTACAAAACATACTAAATATCAAAAAGAAATCAACAGCTCCTGGACCTGACAATATCAATCTTGAAATAATGAAAAGCCTATTCAAGCATAACCCTCAAGACCTACTACAAGCTATTAACAAAGCGGTAAACAGGAGCCAAATACCAGATGCAGGAAGATACATCAGAATAGTGCCAATTCCCAAACCAAATAGAGATCTTACTGGTATAAACAACTACAGACCAATATCATTAATTAGCGTTCCAATAAAGATCATCAATAAACTAATCAAAAATAGAATCGAAAACCACATTCAAAACACTAACCCTCTACCAACTTACTCCTTTGCATATACCAAAAACAAATCTTCAACCACATGTATCAACACCCTTTTGCAGAAAATAGAAGATAGGAACATACTCCCATTCAAAATAGCCTGCATCATAGACATATCTAACGCCTATGAAAAGGTGGATCTCAATACTCTCAGTGACATTCTATTAAGGCTTAACATACCCAAAAAGTACATAACATGGATCACGAAGCTTTACAAAATTAGAATACTTCATTTAAATCAGCAAAGCACCAAAATCACAAATGGGTTACCACAAGGGGATGTTCTTAGTCCATTACTTTTTAACATATACACTACAGAATTTCACTCAATAACAGACTCAAACACTACCTTACTGCAATATGCGGATGATTTCCTGCTTCTGGCGGAAGGCACAAACTTTCACAACACATTTGATGCGTTACAACAAAAAAATTAACCTTTTCTCAGATATCAGCAACAACCTCAAATTACCAATCAACCCGGATAAGATTCAAATCATTAACTTCCATAGTGTCAGAAACCCGATTGTTAAGATAATACATAACAGAAAACATATAAACTGGAACAATAAAATTAAATATCTAGGAATAACTATCAGTAAAAATCTATCCTTCCGAGCACATGAAGAACACAATAACACCTTGCCTCACACAGGAAACATAATAAGATGCCTTAACAAACCTACAAACACTTTCAGTCCCTTGTTAGCACTAAACCTTTACAGATCTCTAGTTAGACCCAAACTAGAACTAGGAATCACCACTTTTGCACATGCACCGGCGTACCTCTTTAAAAATTTGGATAAAGTCAAAGCTAGAATCTTAAAGCAGTGCCTAGGCTTACCACCCAGCCCACCTAATCTTTATGCCCTTGACATGGCAACTGAGCTTACATCCCAAGAGAGAGCTGAGTTATTAACAGCCAAGGAGGTAGGGAAACAAATCTTACATCACAACCTTAAACCAATAGAGTCAGAAAATGTTGCATACTTCAGAAGCAGTTACAATCATGTACTACATAAATACAGTCACCACTTTAATAAAATAAACACAGCGCACCCCACTAGTAAACTAACAAATCTCAATGTAATACCCTACTCCGAGGACTCCATCTATCTCCGTAACCAAAACCAAGAAGACATCAATTACCTGTTCGAAAAACAAATCAAAGAGCTTGCAGAGGAAAAAGCTATAATCCTAGTTATGGATGCAGCGAAAAATCATCTGGATACTGGCATAGGTTTCATAAATCTGAGCAATAACATTACATTCAACTCAAGTCTCCGTAATAGCATAACAATAGTAGAGGCAGAACTACATGCCATATCAGAAGCCCTAAAAAGCATCCACACTCAAAATTACAACAAGGTTGCCATTTTTACAGACGCCAATAATGCACTCAACAACATTGAAAGCAACACAGAAAAAAGAACTGTAGTGAATGAGATTTGGGAAACCATGAACAAATATCCACAACTCACCTTCGACTTCTTTTGGGTCTCAGGACATGCGGGTATCAAAGAAGTAGAAAGAGCAGACCAACTAGCTAAAACAGGAATCATGAGTAACAGCTTCACTGAAACCCATGCCGAACTAGATGAAATAATCTGTTTTATACAGGAGGAAATCAAGATACAATCACAACACAAGATCAGAGAGGGTACAAAAAATTTCGCCACATGCATTTGGCAAGAGGCACATCACCTTAATAACAGCACCAGACCATGGTTCCATAAGAGCAATATACCCCCCAAAAATATTAAAACAATCAACAGACTATTAACTAACAGAGCGTACAACAAACAACGACTCTTCCATAACAAAAAAGTCAAACCGACAAATGCAGTTACTGCAAGAAGACTGACACTATAGATCACCCTTTATTCCAGTGCACAAAATTTGAAGGAATTAGGGGAAAGTACGATTTTGTCCTCAAATATAGCAAAACGAAGGATCTATTACTCAAAAATGATAACAAACTAATGGAAAAATTTGGCCAATTCCTAGCGGAAGCTAATATAATGATATAACAAAAAAAAAAAAACAATCCAACAACCATTAACACATAACCATACTTCCACAAGTCACTTAAGACATAAACCTACTGACAGACTCCTGACAACTGTCAAAGTCAAACCAGAATAAAACAACACAAGAGCGTATACGCTGGCCAGTGCCTCAGTAGCCAGGGCCAATCAACCACCGTATGTCATCGGTGATAACCAAAAAAAAAAAAATATCGTTGTACTCCAACACAAGGTTTTTGGGCGTTACAGTGAAGTTTCGATTGTACATAAATATTCTGAGGAAAATGGAGGAGATAAAGGTTCTCGAAGAGCTTTTGGAATTAAAACAGAATACCGTCTTTGAATCGACATTCTGCAGAGAAACTTTTCGATGAAAGTATTACTTCCATTACCAAAAAACTAAAGGCTGATCGTGAAACATCCGCACCAAAGATCCAAGTATCGGGTATTGAATTTGGTGACCATTTTTCTGCCTTGTCGGAATGTGTTAAATGAGACAAGTGTGAAAGTGATGCTCGATTTTCAATAAAGACTCGGGTTAAATTGTAGTTTCGTGCTCAACGTAAAAAGAACTTTCATTCCTTTGTGCCCGTATATTAGCACAACTTACGATATAAATACACGATACTGTTTTTTTATGCGCTTAAAGGGGATTGGTTGGCATGGTGTTATGAAATTTTTGTGGAATCATGGATTCGCGGTCTCCGCTTCAACAAACGACGTACGATATAATAATTGATAACATTCATTTCGCTGTTTCATATATTGCTGAATTGGTGTTAAGACAAGTTTTCGAAGAAAAACAAAAGGAAATCAAACAAAACTCGAGTACTGATACAAAAAACAAACCGTATCAGTTGATGGTACGTGTCAAAAATATGGTTTTACTCATTGTAAGGAGTTGCGATACTCATCGGTCAGTTTACAGAAAAATTTGTAGATTTTCTTGAAAAATCGTCTAATTGTGGTGAATGTAACGATTTGAATAAACACACAAATGCCGAGCGATATGTAATATGGAAATCTGATCACGATGAAAATTGCCAGGTCATTCATGGGGGATCGACGCCATGAAACGATTGTGTTCAAAATCAGTCGAAACGCGTGGAGTCATATGTGCTTACTTCGTCTTACTTATTACGACACTATGATGACTGTCTGGCGATAAAATTGAGATTGTCAAAAACTGATTGCAAGGGTAATGTTCAGGCGCGAATGGGAACCCGTTTTCGATAATGCAAGAGAAAATCCTGAGATTTAAGAGAGAAGAGCATTTACTATGGCTTAGTAATTCGCAGGAACAGTAACTCGATGAAATAAAGGATGATATGAAAAGTTGATATGGGAACCATTATACCATTACGACTCAACAGACAGCTTTCAAGCAAACATCATTTTTGCTCCGAGGGCGGTGAATCGTGGTGCAAGTAGCTAGGAACGAAACCTGAAGAAGTGCTTACAAATCGCTGTCACGATTATTCGGCATTGACAAAAGTTGACAAAAAATAGTAATGGGAGCTGCAATGAGAACTTCACCTAACTTATTTGAAAAATAGCTCGAAAAACGATGAAAGGAACTAAAATCGTTAACATTGCTGTATTTCTTTCAACATGCACGTTCAAAAATGGTGTTACCTCATTATTGAAAGTTATGAACGTGTTGGGATTGCCGGTTGGATCGGGAGCGGACTTGTACACTGCCCAAAAAAAATAATATCCGTGTAGCAATAGAAAAGTTGCTGGCATAAGAACAGACGAAAGAAGTTATGGCCCCAATAGCAAAATTTAGATTCTATGAATATTCCGATAATCGTAGAAGACTTACACTATTAGCCCCGTGTTAATAGTCCCATGTAAGTGGACATATTTCATGATTTATTCATTCCAAAATTTTTGAAACACGTCTTTCTCAAAACCACTTTTTCGAAATCGGTGACGAAAATTTCTCAAAAACATGTATACCGACTGTCTCGAATTTTTTTAGTGATTCGATACAAAATTATCTAGTAGATTTCATGGAATTTTTTTCGTTACTAAGTTTTTGTTTTTAAAATTAATATAAAAAGTTATAATTAATAACAAAAGTTTGGTGTATAAGCCAGTCGTTACTTGATATTTTCAAAATTCATTGATTTCTACTATCTTATGTTATCTTATTTCATAGTTTCCTCGGTTGTTTTTTTTTTTTGATGATTTTTGAAGGACGGCAGTGGCTACCGTTATACAAGAATTTATTTAATGTACTCCAAGCATCAAACAGTTACCTTGCATATTTTTGAAATAAATGTAAATTTTCTATGAATGTGTATGCTTTTAGAAAGATAGGATCAGGATCCCAAATATCTAATTGTTTTTAAAAAAAATTTTTTTTTCAAAAATTCAAATCATTAGAGACACTTGCAAGTTAGGCCCGCAAAATTTGGAGGAATGAGTCTTGGGCTAGATCTATGCCCTCCATTTGAACGCCTAGTCGTTTGACATGTTGCCAAACCCCAATAGAGCTCTTACGCCATTGCCGTTCTTTACCGGAAGTCGTTTAGTCTTTTAGTGACGATATTGCCAGATAGTTTGTTTTATTCTGCTGTCACTGCAACTCGTTCCTATTCTATCGGCCCCATTTTTATTGCGCAAATTGATATTTAACCCAACTCATGCTAGCGTATTGCCTGTTTCGTTTCCCTTTTCCTATTCAGAGACCCGTTTTTCTCTCACTTCTGGTTAGCTATAGTTTTGAGGGGTCTATTAAAATCTTTCCTTAGCTGTATGCCTACCAAGTCTAAGCAAGTGGCATCAGTGTCAAATTATCATCCATGTCCCCTCTACAGTTCTATTCTACAGATGTCTTAATCTGAAATTCTTTTCAAGCTCAAATCTGGTTGACATAAGGAGAACAAGCCTGCGGCGACGAAACAACGTATATCTAGGAAGGATATTTATGGTCACAGTATAGGAACTATCAATCATGAACAACTTTCCAAAGTTCTACGATCCAATACTGAAAGTGAATCTAATCACCTTTGTAAAGTAGACACATGATCTCATAATGGAGACTTACACAGGCTAGGAAATACGTCAGGAAAGCCACCAAATCACAGGGAAGTGCATTCTTCCTGCTCATCCGGGTGCTTATTCTACGTGGCGTCCAAAAGCCATGATACATACAGAAACAGCGATTATACCATAAGTAGACCATGTAGTGTAGTTGCCCAGCATATATCTACGGATCTCCCAGAAGAACTTGCTAAAAATTGTGCAGAAAAGCCATTAATATTTCGGCCCGTGGCATCAATGAAACAAATTCTAGAAATGTTCTCCTTTGAATAAAAATAAGAACCTTTCTCTGTTGCAGGAAATCTTGCATTTTTGCTCTTTTCTTGGGGTCTATTATTAGAAAAATAGGCCAACATTAGCCTTTTACTATATGAAGCTATGGTACTCTTGCTTGCAGATAGTCTATCTATAGTCTATAGTCCTACAGATGGGGGTCCCCTAGCTCTATTGTACCCAAATGTGTCCGTTCTTTCGCGTTAGCACTTCTCAGGCATCTGAGGCGTTGGTTGCATAGGCTCATTTTCATTTGCATTCACCGTGCAAGGACCAACCGTAACATACAAAATAGTCATAGAGGTAAAAATAAGCTACTTCTTAACATTATCAAATGAACAATTCCTTAACCAAAGGTTAGGGAAACAAGATACACAAAAGAACTGATAGGAATTGATAGGAAAAATTTGCCATCCATAAACCATAAATAAATGAGTTTCGTTTCATGTAGATCAAAGTCAACACGAATGTACCACTCGATCGATACGTGAATCTCCTCGGATTTGGAACTAAATTCTGATCCTCAAAATTCATGCCATCCATTCAACGATTATGAATTTGTTATAAACTATTAAACTGTAGAGGAAGACGTGTCACTGGTATATTGCTTGGGTGGCTCGATTACAACCAGAATATTGATCTAAAATAATTGAAAAATTTTTAACATCTCGGAGTGCCTATAACCAAAACTCTGTAGTATGGTGATGACACCCATAGCCAACTTTGGGTTGGCTAAACTTTTTTAAAACTTTTCTTCATCACTGTTCATCACTTCATCACGTCATCACGAATGGGAAAAAACGTTTTAGAGCCAATTTACCAAACGAAAGGATTGGATTTTACAAGGTGTGTCTCAAAAGTTCTCGATCTGGTCAAAAATGCAGAAAACTGCAAATGATTTCGGCAAAACGGATTTATTTTATTCAACGTAGTTCCCTTCGGCCTCTCTACACCGTTTTGCATAGTCTATAATTGTGTTAAAAGATTTATATAAGTTATTCTTTGATATCATGTTCAGAATGGCAGTCGTCGACTTTTGGATGTCTTCAATCTTCGAAAAACGTTTTTCTTTCACGGCCAAATGTAATTTTCTGAACGGATAAAAATCACATGTTGCCAAATCAGGCGAATGGTCAGGCGAGTGGTTAATGGAAAAATGCAATTTTCTTATCAAAAAAAGCGGTCACAAGCGTTGAACGATGAGACGGCGCATTCACATTCACGATATTCTTGCCGAACACGACGTATTCGCGAAAGAAAACGCTTCATAACTCCAAGATAAAACAAAGCATTAACCATTTGGCCTTGTGAAATGAACTCTCTGTGGACAATCCCGTTGGAATCGTAAAAACAAATCAACATTGATTTGAAGTTTGACTTCTCAAAACGCCATTTATTGGGTTTGGGATCATCCGGATGCTGTCATTCGGCACTTTGACGCTTGGTTTCGGGATCAGATTGATACGAACTACGTTTTTTCACCCGTTACAATGAATTTTAATCCTTGATTTCGTTAATCAAGTCTTTGCAATGTTGAATGCGAAGCAATTTTCGGTCATGGGTCAGCTTGTGGGGAACGAATCGTGCACATATCTTTCTGATTTCTTTCTCCGTTTCTTTCTTTCTCCCTTAAAATGCGATGAATCGAATCACGGGACATATGAAGCTCCCTTTCCAGGTAACACAATGAGGATTTTAGCTCATTTTTAATAAATTCACGCACAAATTCGAAATTCATTTCGTTCACAACTGATATTCGGCAGCCAGAACATTCCTCGTTATCAAAAACATCCCGGCCTTCTTTAAAACGTTTAAACCACTCGAAGGTAGAGGTACGGGATAAGCACTCACTTCCCTAAGGATTTCATGCATCTGAGTGGCCGTTTTACTGAGTTTTTAACAGAATTTAATATTCGCTCTTTGTTCAAAATTCATTTTTCCACCGATGATACAAAAGTACTATCACTTAGATGCGAATTCACTTGTGTTCTATTTATCCAAATGTCATGAAATTTTGACACAACGTCTATGATGAATGATAGATGAAATGCCGAAAATATCTAAAAGACGTTATGGCCACTTTTTTTTTATTCTTGACCAGTCCGGAAACTTTTTAGACATACCTTGTATGAGGGCGGAACTTGCTCTATAAGTGGTCCCAAGCTTTGATATCATCGGTCGTTCCACTTTTTTTACTTCTCAACTATGTTAGACGTTTGATGGCCAGGGTCAGATAATGTAGAAGGAAGTGTTTTGTACTCTATAATTCGTTGCCACCAGTTTGAAAGGTGAAAGGGGGTATCCGTTTGGATCGATAATCGTGTTTCCTTGGAAATGGTGGCCTGCCAGTCTTCTTACGCCATTTCTGCTTTTTCTTCGTATTATCAAGGTGAGGCCAAAGAATTCTTCTTAACCTGCAGTTGTTTGTCATTCCAAGCCGTATCTATTTCTTTAAAAGGAGTTTTATCTAGTTCCTTTCTTACTGTTGCTAGTGGTACGTTTATCGTGTCTTTTTTAGTTGTATTTGATCGGTAAATCTTATTCATGCTACAAAATCCGCTGTTTTATTTTCTTCTTAACCACTGTTTCGAGGAGTTATTGTCAGTTTTTTTTTGTTCTAGGGTTGGTAAAGAACGCGTATTCCTGTTCCTTTGAACGCGTATTCCTGTTCCTGCACTAAATGTGCAACTACATGGTTGGAGGCATGGGCGACTTGATGTCGGCGGGAATTGGCATTCATCAGTTAAGGTTGTATATTGCCGTCTCTCTGATGTTTTTGTTGCAAATATTTTCAATTGGAAACTGTAGCTGGACTAGAAGGGTTAAGATTTAAGTTTGCGTTGAGGAAGATCTCGGAAGAAGATTTCTCCGTCCTTTCCTATATCTGCTTGGAGCCATCACTGAAGATCTCTCGGTTTCATTCCAGATGTATTGTCTTGCGCTCTTGTGCACTCTCCGCTGGTTTGTATGTTAATATGTTATGGAATCACTGTGGCCACCTCCGATCAAGCTCTCTTTTACTTGATGGGTCCTTCTCTCTATTTATTTCAAAATGTGTGGGTTCTCCGTTTTGGGGTGGTTTAATAACCTGTCTTACTCTCATTATAATTTCAATTTTTATAAGTTTATTCATTTTAGTTTTGTTATTTTGTTTGTGATATTTGGCAATATTCAACCTCAACCAGAAACGTAAAACGTAAAATAAAACGTAAAACGTAAATAAAGCAGGTCGGAACGTAGAAAATATTGTACAAATGTACATTCGGGTTTGTGTATTTGCGCTGTGAGTCGACTAAAACTGTTGGTGGTATAGGCAGTAACAATGAAAACCTTCTTTGGAACAACAAGATGACGACAATATGTTATAGAAAAGAGAATTAAAACGATTAGAGTTAGAAATGTACCAATGGAAAGTTAACAAAAAGGAAAAGCTATCAAAGGTGGGTAATATTAATACCGAGAAATCCTTCACTGAGAAAACGAATTCTAACATGCCTATTAACTTTCAATTATTTCCTCACATCGATTGGCTCATAATACGGCAGTAGCTCCCATAATTGAATCAAACTATGAATGGACTATTCAATCAACCTCCACATGAATGCCACCACCGATTAAAGGGGTCGACTTTTCTTCATATGGAAACTTAGAACAACTATTCATGCCTGATGATTGTTTAAAAGACGTAATTGCTGCTGCTATCAGCAAATGCTTTGTTAGAGCAACATATGTGTGCACATATTTATCGGTCATTATCAGTAGAAAACAAGAATTTGCTAATCATATTCAAGGGGATGCAGAGAAGATTATATAAAGGTTGAATAAATGCATGAGATCCCATAAGTCGAGTTTATTATTAAATGCAATCTAGTGCTTGTTGGTCCAATCGTTGAGAAAATGTCGCAATTTCAGTGTCGATTTGATCCTGATCAGAAAACATGGTCCGGAAAGAAGTATGTTTCAATTCTAAATCCTCAAGTTTCGCTAGGACATGTCCTTTTAAATTTAATGGATCGAAATCCTGATAAAGTTGTTCAGGTAAGGACTCGAATATCGGCGGTAGAAAGACAAAAAAGTAAATGTGATCCTTGTAGATAAGCGCGGATAGTGGAATCAAATACACAAATCACGCACTACGTATTCGGACTATTCGAACGGTTCAGTTTTATTATCAACAAGGATTACAGCAAGGAGATGTCGTTGGAATTGTTGCAGCCAATTCAGCGAATTTGACTCCATTAGTTCTGGCTTCGTATACTACTGGGATACCGTACAATAGTTTGGATACATCTTTCCAACAGAGTAAGGACCCGATTTTCTCAAAAGTGTTGAATTGGACGTTTTAAACTATGTTTTGCCCCAAAAAGGTGAAATCACGCATATGTTTGGCATAACAAAACCAAAAATCGTATTTTGTGATGCAAAAAATTACAACGTAGTCAAAACATCTCTCGCTGAAATCAATCTGCATGTAATAATTTACATTGTTGATGGCCATATAGAAGATGTGAGCAATGTTGAAGAATTCATGGCAGATGACGGGCTGCTATATGACGATTTTGTGTAAGTGTTGCAAATGAAATTGTTAATGTGATAGTTATACGATTAACGTACGTTTTAAAGTGAACTATATGCGACTCAGCGGTTTATTATAATCGAGCAGAATTTTTGTTTTTTTAAATAGTATTAAAGTGAAGCTAACGAGCGTGAAGTTTCAAGTACACAGTGAATCAACTTCTTTCAAAAGAGAAACAGGAGCAGTTGAAGTATTCAGTATATAATAAGTGTTAAATAGAGAAGGGGGTTAAAGAGCAAATAAAGATAGATTAAAACACCATGGGTCTTCGATAATAACGTGTTAACAAGCATCAAGCCTCTTAGGACAATAGTTCACGAGAATAAAATTGATCAGTTTAACACTTGCTTGTGTAGTAATAACGGAATGCGATGAGAAAAGATAATTTCAAGTCAATTACACTCACAATTTTTTAATTCTGATGTCGTTCAATGGTGTAAGATCTTGCTCATGATAAGGGTCACAGAAGCAAGGAAAATTATGTAATAGGATCAAAGCAATGACAATTGACAACTTTTTATACATTATTAAATTAATTTCGTGATAAACTGGTGAATCAAAAGGATGGACATAGGCTAATTCAAGAATACATACGGACAAATCAGTTTACAGAATAAAAAAACGAATGACTAAACTCAGTAAATTTTCTAGAACTATAATAAAATACTTGAATTCGAAGCTGGAAAGTTACCCATGGAGCATGAACGTTCAAAGTGGATTTACAATTCAGGATTGAAGGATCAAACACTCAAATCTTTTGATTTGATTTTCAATTTAGGATTGGAGGATCAAACACTCAAATCTTTTGATCTTACCAGCGGCACACTAGTGCATAGACAAGGTGAAGAGTGCGTGCATTACACATGATGTTCCAGAGGTTGGACCTAAGATTTACCGCAGGACTCTGATAGGAAATAGGTATGCTTGACTGATTCTAACCTTCACAGTTCCATCATTCTAATAATAGCGCTTTTTAGCTCTTCAGCTGCAACGAGGGAAGTATTCAAATTGATAATTGTGACGCAGTCATCGTGCTTCGGTTGTTCACAAGGAACAAGTCTACTTTTCTCTCCATTGGTATGCAATCCATGAGGGAGTTAAGTCAGCCGCTGATTAATCTGCACGTATTTTATCATGATCTGAGTCCACCGTCCTTATAGTCTAACGCTTTGCACATTTGGTTTCTTCTTTGGCTCCTTCTGACATTTTCCTTCCTCGCAGTGTCCTACGGTCAGAAGCACAGCCTTGAAATTATGACTACTTATTCAACCGAAAGGCATGCAGTCATGCACAAAAGGTTTCAGTTACGGCATTGAGACCAAGCAAGCCCTACAATTAACTTTGTGTTTTATTTCGCGGTTTCCTTGAATTACTAGTCCGTCGTATATTGTAGTTCCCTTTTCTCAACTTGAGGCGAGCCAGCCAAAGATTATCTATGTTAAACTCAACCGAATTCGAGGCCAGCAACCTACATAGAGAGGATTTTTCGCCATTTTCTTTCAGGAGTTATTCTCCTGGCTCCTTATGATCATTTGCTGTGTGGTCTCCTTACATCCTCTGATTCTTACGAGACGGTGAAGGCCTCTTTTAACATTGAGCCAGTATTCAGTGCCAAGAAAATGCCACTTCAACTATGCGTTGAATGTTTAGAGTGGACATTATTTGACCTAATTCACTCAGTTGGAGTCACCGCCTACAATGAATTTGCGGTCTACTCCAAGCGGTCTAATTTATCGCGAAATTTTTGATTATTTGGAATGAAGCAACATCATTATTTTACGTACATGTAATCATCGGCATAACTGCGATCACTAACAAGGATTCTTCGTATGTCTGCGATTTAAACTGCTGCATATCCCATGGTTTCCAAAACTCAATCGGTGTCTTCTGAACTTCCAAACTAAAAAGTATAGTTCACGTATTATCAGCTTTTATCGTAGACGTCCTGTGTAAGAGGGCCCGCTGCTCTGCAGTGTAACACCTTCATGTCCCGCTGATGTCTTTGGGAACTGAGCGCTGCTTAGGAAGGTACTCGGTACCCACCCAACCACAACTGCTAATTATCACTATTAGTAATGATATTATAGATGTGAAAAATGTATTATGACTGTCTAGATCAGTTTGCTACTCCATTACTAATCTGACTGGGTTTTCAGCAAATGTTGCTTTAGTACACCTTTAGTTCACCCTAGCTACACCTTGTGCGGACATGATCAAATTCCAGTCCAAAATCAAATACCAAACGGGTCGTCACATGGAGTTTGCTGGCATTTGGGGTTAAGGAACCAGATGCTTCGATTAACAGAGTTAGTCCTCTTCTATAGTACTTAAAATTTGAAGAAACGTGTGTGGTTTTACTTCTGCAATCTGTTTACTGACGATTCTAGGAAGTTTACCCTTAACTATTAGCAGTTAGCAGCTTCAGTATACCTAAGGCGTCCCAGATAGGGTCAATCAAATACAGCTACTTTACGGAATTTTAAGTAGGATACTTCACTTTCAATAAGAGTGTCAGCGTCCTTAGCGAAGGAACTCTTACGTATTTTTTCTTCGCCTTCTTCATAATTTTTCCCTGAGATTTGTTTCGTAACGGATCCGTAATGGGGGATTCGTAACGGATTCGTAACGTGGTTTTCCGGATCCGAATCTCCTGACTCCGTGCCTTGTCGATCCCGGCTTCCCGTTAGTTGCTTCGACAATATGCTCTCCGAAAACCCACTCAAACTCTATCTACAAGTTTTCCCAGGTAACCTACAAGAGAAAATCAGCTTGAAAGATCCCGTTGCTTCCAAAATACAACCCTTTCTTCGTTTCGACGTTTCTTTCTGCCAGATGATCGACTGGAGCACTTTAAAGGATCTTGCCATTTAGGATTTTCTTCAGTTGCCCTTTTTCGCTTCATCGCGTTAAGAGCGTTAAGAGCTTTTACTTTATTTTCTTGTGCCTCCATAACTGGTTCGATCTTATTCCCTTCCAGAACCCTCAATACACGTGATTTTTATTTGAAAGCGGTAGCTTTTTGATCTGATTATCGTTATCATATTTCGTAGTACTTGTGCCAGTTATAGCTAAAGGTAAAGTTGCAACCAGATATAAATGCTCCTAGGACAAATATCCTTCAAAATACTTTTCGTTTTTAGTTAAGGTTTATTGGCATGTGCATTCCTCAATAACGTTTTGGGTTGCCTTCATTAAAGTCTAACTTTTAAATTGCGCCAGTTTATGCCGATGATTCAAGACTATCTTCCTTTATTTTGCGAAAAGACTGTTTATAGCTTATAGTTCTTATAGTTAGTGTATAGTTTATAGTTCATATCAGAATTATGAGGCAAAAGGCACGAATTATTTTACACACTGTTTCTAGGTCTGAGGTTTGCATTAAGGGTTAGGTCGAGGCACCATTGAACCTTTATAGTAGTATATATATTTGATCAAGTCTTTTTGCCTTGATCTTCTTTTGTTTAATCATAAGCTTGAAATTGCTGGTCACATGGGATAAATTATAATAGAGATTTCAACATTATTGACGATCTCATCATTCTTATTTATCCTAACAATAAGCGATTAGGGAAAGAAGATGAATATAAGACATCTTAGAAATAATTTTATCAAAAAATTTGATGAATGACAATAATTTATAAATTTTCTGTATGATACAGATTCCCAGTATTGGGAGAGCCAAAAAATGTACCAGCAGCGATCATTTGCTCATCAGGAACAACCGGACTTCCAAAAGGAGTGTTTGTGTCCCAAGCATCACTTGTTCTGGGTGCTGAAATGTCGTAAGTTATATGAAATACTAAATTTAAAAACAATTTGAGTCAAATCACCAAATTACAACTTTTCTTAGACCTATTAAGAGTAGCGACATCCTGCTTTGCTTCAGCACCATGTATTGGTACTCTGGTGTATGGAGTTTGATTGTCCATCTTTTAGCTGGCGCAACGAGAATTATAACAACCGAAAAAGTTACATCTGATCTAATCCTTCGATTGATTGAAAAATATCAAGTAACATTTTTCGTTTCGCCACCGTCTCAAATGGCCATGCTCCTTCAAAACCCGAATATCAGCAGAGAAAAGCTGGCGTGCCTAAGGACCTACCTATGCGGTGGAAGCAAAGTACTCTCAAGCTTATCGACGCGAATGAACAACTATTTGATGAATGGAAGAGTGCACATAATGTACGGAATGACCGAAGCTGGTTCAATTTGTACTTTGAATCCTGGAAATGAGCCATTGGAATCGGTAGGCTATGCCATACCAAATATCCAATTAAAAGTTCTTGACGATAAGGGTAACGTTGTTGACATTGGAGAAGATGGTGAAGTAGTTATTAAGCCTCTTTATCCATTTCTGGGCTATTTTGGCAGACCGGATGCAACAAAAGAAATTTTCGATGAAGATGGCTGGATACATTCCGGCGATGTTGGTCATATTGATGAAAACGGATATCTGATTCTTGTTGATAGGAAAAAAGATATTTTGAAGTATCGAAATTATCATTACTTTCCATCTGAAATAGAGAATATTCTCATGGAGTTACCAGATATTGCTCAAACATGTGTTTGTGGTATACCCCAAGAAGATGGAAGTGATTTACCAGCTGCAATAGTCGTTAAGGCCAGAGGCTCGTCTATAACCGAGAAAGATATATTGGAATATGTTGCGAGTAGGTTAGCTGATTATAAACACCTTCACGGAGGTATATATTTCTTAGACTCGATTCCAATGACTGCGTCCGGAAAATACCAACGTCAGAAAGTGCGAGAAATTTGTAAAAAACTTTATGATAACGTCCATAAAATGAATAAGAATATTCTTGTAAATCAAGTGATTAAGGTGTGAAAAAGTCAGAATAGTGGCATATGGTATTTAGGGATTCCATAATACTCTTCATATAAGTATGTACGAATAATTTTAATAAATAATTAAAAAGTCAGTTAAATTTTTATTTAAAACATAATTTCATAAAAAATTTAATTTCATGAAACTTAATGAATTTAAAGACAATTATAATTGGTTCACATTTTCTGTGACTAATGTTATATTATAAATGAACTGAATGAAATGAAAATATACGATCGTTTCCATTAAGTTTTTTTTTTTTCAAAATTATATTGTTTAGTGAATTTCAATAGATTATCGTTCTTTTTCTTTGCTTTTGCTATAGGCGTCCCCTAATTATGAAATGCAGACGAAGATTTATTGTTACGTTAGAGTACAGTTTGAGTTTCAATGTTACCACAATTTTTCACGCAAAACAACTCAAGAAAAACGTTTTTTTTACAGAGTCCAAATATTTTCGCCTATTTCGGAAATGTTTTGAAATGGAGTCTGTGTATTGCTTGTACTAATATGTAATAAATTAACATAACTCATAATCTCGTCCTCTAGTTAAAACAAACAAAAGTCCAAACACTTTATCCTTGCAAAAAGGAGATATACATTTTTGTGTCATTGGTTTCTATAAAGAGGTCCCACCTCGTAGGAAACTACATATGATTGCCAACCAAGGCGTTTGGCATCGGCAGAATGATGCAAGTTTTGTAATTTTTTAACTTTTAGAAAATGGAATTTATAAATGATGAATTACATTCACAATTGTCTTATATTTGGATCTTTAAATTGCAATAAAGAAAGATAAGTTTTCTTGTTAGTAAATCTCTACTTCATGCTTCGAAATTGAACGCTTACTGACTAGTTACAAATGTGTATTGCGTATTTATACTTAAATTAGTAGAATCATGTTCAACCTTCTGATCCTTATGAAGGTAGTTCTGTGGTCGTTAAGGAGTGTTTGTTACACGTCAAAAAAAACGTATGTACAGCCGTGTAAAAGAAGTCAAACAAGCACATTCGCAGTTTTTGAAAGCCAAAAAATAACTTGAAGAAGCTGAAATAGCAAATCTGCAAAGCATCAAGCTGAAGTTCATCCAAAAAAAGTTCAACCGAAAAGAAGTAGCAGTACAGGGTGGGCCATATAACGTTTGCATTTTGAATCGGCTATAAAAAAAGACTAATGGTTATTCTTCCAAACTTTTTTTTTTATTGGAGAGCTTGAACTTTGTTATTTATGAATGAAAACCCATATCGTTCATATGACTGCCACGACTGGCTTTACAGTACGCCATTCGGTCAACCCAATTTTCAAGCACTTTTTCGATTGTTTCGGCTCGAATTTCATTAATGGCAACTTCGATTTCGTGTTTCAAGGCATCAATCGTCTCTGGATGATTAGCGTAACACTTGTCCTTGACAGCTCCCCACAAAAAATAATCCAACGGGGTTAAATCGCAGCTCCGCGGCGGCCAATTGACTTCAGAATTTCGGCTGATTATTCGATTTTCGAAAACGGTGCCCAAAAGTTCGACTGTCATGTTGGCTGTGTGGCATGTTGCGCCATCCTGTTGAAACCAAATGTCGTCCATGTCATACTCTTCAACTTTTGGAAACAAAAATTCGTTGAGCATGGCACGGTAACGCTCGCCATTGACCGTAACAGCGGCTCCTTGCTCATTTTCGAAGAAAAATGGCCCAATGATGCCGCCGGACCAAAACCCACACCAAACCGTAACTCTTTGTGGGTGCATTGGCTTCTCAATGGTGACGTGTGGATTCTCCGACCCCCAGATGCGACAATTTTGCCTATTGACATAGCCTCCGAGGTGAAAATGGGCTTCATCTGAAAGGACGATTTTTCGGTGAAAATGGTCATCTTCGGCCAAACGACCTTCTGCCCATTGGGCGAACCGAAAACGCAACGGATGGTCATTATGCTTAAGTTCTTGGACTAATTGAACTTTGTAAGCCTTCATACCGAGGTCTTTATGCAAAATTCTCCTCAGGGAGGTGCGTGAACGATGACGAGTTGAAGTTGGTGGATGTTCACGGACATTTTCGGCTACAGCAGCAATGTTTTCGGCTGTGCGCACTGCACGAGAACAGGAACGGGTTTTTTTGTCCACCAATGATCCAGTTTCTCGAACACGATTCACAAATTGATCCAAAAACTGCCTTGAAGGCCACTAATTTTTCTGGAATTTATTTTTAAATTTCTTACAGTTTGCACTGAAGACTCACCACTTTGGAAGTAATTTTTCAATATTTCCCAATTTTGTTCAAGCGTATAGCGTCCCATTTCGTAAATGTCAAACCTTTAACTAAATTATGAACACAAATTGAATGACATTTGAGCTGTCATTCTCTAAATAAACAGTAGTTCAAAATGCAAACGTTAGATGGCCCACCCTTTACATATAAAAAGAGCACTGGAAAAAAATTAAGTAATGATAAAGCTAAGTAGTTTTTATGGATTAGCAGTTTTCAGAAATTGTGATTCCGTCGTAGAACTGAAAAAGCTATTATGACTTCTTTCTACCGCATGACATCCACAGCATTTCAATTGTTCAGAGGGCCTAACTTCATGGTTCGATTACTTAAAATAAAAATTTCAATGCCTTTGCTGAGTCCGAGAAAATTATCAGATCAAAATCAGATTTCTAGGCACATCAACTTACAACTTCAAGCCTATACTGGTGCTAAACCTATATAAATCTCTCATCAAGCTGAAGCAAATGTATAGTAAAACTCCTCTTTTGCAAATACATCATTCTTCCAAAACGTAGACATGTTAAGTTATCTTGTCTTTGTTATGATTAGTTTGTCTATATGTTATCACCTTTTGTTGCCTTGTAAAGTTAAGATACTAAATAAGTGTCTAGGACTACTAACAAGCACTCCAAATCTCGACATTTTCGTAGCTGTAGCCTACAACTAATTTAAGAGCATAGTACCTAATTGCGAAAGAGGAAGGCAAGCTTATCAATAACAACACTCTTCAGGTGACCAATTAAGGCAGGAAGAGTAATTTCGGGATCATAAAGCCATATATTGTTGGCTTTCAGCACTGCAATAAACCTCTCTTTAAAGTCATCTTTTCACCTAACATCATCCCTAATGAGCCTAAATAGAAACTTTCTAATATTGGGTGGTTGCATTCAAATTGTCGGTTTTGGACATAGTAAAATATGTAAATTTTTTAAATAGAAGGGAATATATATAATCTTGGAAATAGTTATCATTGGCATCTATGCCTCGTTGCCAACATGATGGTAAACAATATATTCCTGTTTGATAAAAGTCTCCGTCTCGCCTATCGAAGAACTCTCGTTATGCTATTTTTAAGTCCTTCCGGTCGTTGAATTGTCGTCCTCGCATAGAGTTATCCATGGCTTGGAAAAGGTGAAAATCTGATGGCGAAATGTCGGAAGAATATGCTGGATGTGGTAAAGTTTCCCAGCCACTTTCCTTTATGGTGTCCCTGGTGAATGCCGCTTTATTTGATCGTGCGTTATCCTGGAGGAACAAGACTCCCCTTTTTTCACGAGTGCTGCATGATTACGTCGCAATTCCTGAGGAACATCTCTTAATTGCTGACTGTACACTTCACTTTGGCCAGGCTCCACACATATCACATAATGCCTGTGTAATGCCACCATACACTCAACAAGGTTTTCCACTGATGAAGGCTTGGCCTTGGGGTAGTTCCAGGAGGGCCGTCTGGCGATAACCACTGATACGTGCCTCGGCTATTGTCATATATAATCCATTTTTCATCGCAGGATATCACTCGATTCAAAAACGCCTCCCGTTCATTGCGCAACAGTATCGAAGTACAGATCTTTATACGCTGTCTTTTGTTGTTGTCGGAAAGTTGATGAGGAACCCACTGATCAAGACGTCGTTTTTTTCCCAGACGTCGAAGATGGCAACTAATGGTGCTTTTGTCAACGTCGAACTTTACGCTTAATTCGTGCAAAGGTCGGGGATTGTCCTCTATGGTGGTAAGAAGCACAGTGCCATTTATCCGAAACATCGCTCCAGGATGATCGTCGTCTTCAAGGCTCTCATCCCCGGTGCGATTTCGGGCAAACCATCTTTGAGCTGTTTCATACTGGTATCGGGATTTCAACCCGAACCCGAAAAGCTTCACCATCTTCAGTGTTCATAGCACAGTCTTCACTCAAAGGGTGGAGCTATATGTCATTTGTCAGCTATAGAAAAGAGTCCCCCAATGACTGCTGTCCTTGATTCCAATATGGCCCTCAATGTCCTCGACTGAAATATTGACAAATAATGGGTTGTATACGACATCTTAAAATTAATGCAGAATAATCCAAAGATAAACTACACAATCCAGTGCATACTTGCTCACAACGGTATCCAGGCAATAAAGTCGACAGCATGGCAAAGAAGCCAAAGCAAAAAGAGACTGTCTAGAGGCGCATGTGGATTAATTAATACATGAGGGTACAAAAAACTTCAAACCATGAATTTGTAACAAAGCAAATCATCTCACAAACGATGTTAGAGCTTGATTACATAACAGGAATCTTCCTTCCAAATGTATCAAGATCATTAACAGATTGTAACTTGTAATTGTAACAGATTGTAACATTAAGCTGCTAGCCCACAGCTTTATGTCACTTAGCAACAAATTTATCCAGGCTAGCTCTGACTAATGCAATTTGAGCAACATCACGGGCGCCATGGATCCTCAGATAGATCAATGCAGCAAATACAAGTAGGGATAGCTATGGTTTTTAACTTAAGAGACTAACTTTTAAAGACAACAGTCAACTCTTGGAAAATCTTTGTGTTCGTCTTGAGGCGATAAATTCTTGTCACTTGACATTCGCCTTTTCAACCCATCTAACACATATCACCTCTTCCTTTACGATTCAATAAATTTAACACGACACAAACTTACAGTGACAGGAGAACAAACATTACGACTAGAATCAATCAAGATCGTTTAACTCTCGCCGATGCCATAGTGCCAGAGCCAATTTTTCTGGCCGTAGGACTAGCATTCGATATTTAAAAACTAGCTTTCTTATCAAATACAAATGATAAATAGATAATACCAACAATACGCTCTAGTACTATTACTATCTTCCAGATGACTCAGGCTACCAAAAGACCCCTCCAGTATTTCCAAGAAAATCAGCTATTAATGTCTTCAGAACACCATGGTTTATTGGGAACATATTTAAAACATCCTGAAAAAGAGAAAGTTTGTAAATATATACAGTACAAAGCACTCGAAACACTTTCTACGCCTAACAATCATCGGCCCGGAGACACTCTGTCAAAAAATCGAATTTAAGTAGATGATTTCAACAGCAGATGGAATTCCAGTTGAGGTGCTATAGAAGGTCTTCCTGCTCCTCAGCATGTTCAACGCATGGCTGAGCGAAAGGTTGTTCCCAGTGTACTGGAAGGTGGTGAAACTTGTGGTGATTAGTAAGCGGAAACGGGAGTCCCGAGGCGTTAAAATTTGGGAGGCAAACAGCATTTCCACACGACGGGTCATCATGCTAGTTCTTCTGAATGTCCGAAATGTATTGAACTGCACTAGATGGTTGAATATTCTGAAAGCGCTTGAGTAGCGTTTTCAAGTACCAGTATATCTGATGCGGATTCTGAGGGACTATCTAAAGGAACGCAATCTACACTTCGACTTCAGGAGTCGATCAAGGCTCTATCCTCGACAGGCTGACTCATGATTGTTGGGCTATGTGGACGATGTCACGGTGCTAGTCGCTGGGCGCACAGTCGATCATGCGCAACTCAAACTAAAGAGTCTGGAAAACGGGAGAGCCCTGCCCGGAAACTATGGTCGGAGAAATTTTAAGAATGGTTGACAAATTGAATCGCGTGGCACAATATGCTCGAGCAGTGCTGACACTGAAAAAAGCTATACTAGAGTATTGAGTGGCGTTGCGGATGTAGGAATCTCTTTTCTCAAACACCATTCCTCCCCCTTGGAGAAGAGATTTCCATAATCTGAAGGCACCTCTAGGAGTAGGAACCCGAGGCCTAGCCCGGAGTAATGTGTCAGACGGTGCTAGACTAGGTTGACAGGGGAGGTGTTTAGTGAGTCGTCGAGAAGCACTGTGCGTCTAGGAGCAGTTACACTCCGGGCGTAAACAGCCTTCACCTCCCTACCACAAAAAAAAATACAAAAAGCCATACTTCAAGCGCTCTGAATTTCTTGTAAACATTTACCTAAGATAATATATGAACACAAATGCAAAAGTGTTTTCGTATTTCCCATATGGATTTTCTTCAAATTAGAAATCATTAACATTAAATCCCATTTCGGCAGCAGGAAACATTTTAGGTATCTCATTTTCGCGACTATAAAGATAAATTATTGTTGCGTTTATATTCAAGTTTTCGAGCAAAAGTGGAAAGACAAACATGGAAGATGAAAAAGCTAATGCTAGGCAGTGTTCCCTATACTATTTTGATATGGAACGCCACGCAACGTAAGGTCAATAGAAAATAAGCATCGATGAAGAAAATGTGCTAACAAAACGAGCATGTCAACAGTTGTTTTCGCGCTTTGGTACTGCAGAACGACAGTTTGCAGATCACTTACGAACAAGAATGCAACAAAAATTTTACAGAACTACTTTAGTGAGAAGAATCTATTTAATATTTAGAAAGCTGGTTTCAAACACGCATCCCTGCCGCTTCTCATCAGGTGCCAATTCTTTGTAAATATTAAATTCACTATCGAGGTACTCGAAACATTTGATCAGAACTTCCGCACCCATGAGTCTTCGCTGAGTTAGCTTAGCAAGCGTATAAATCACTTATAAGTTGTAAGTGAAAATGGAAAAATTGATCTACCAAAAACTTCTGAAATTGAGAATCTATTTGTTAGGATAAGTGGTAAAGCTGGTGGCTTTGGTAGTCCTTAAAATTTCGTGAAGAAACAAGGAGGACGGTTTGACCAGCTGTGTTTCCCATCTTGCTCGTAAACTAATGAAGGATTTTTCCGATGGCTTGTTACTGAGGATGACAACTGGGTCTTGAGCAATAACATAAAACGGCGTTGCACAGTTTGCAATAGAGGTGAATCAACAGTATCCACTTCAAACCCAGACTTGCATCCTCGGGAAGTCTTATCGTCTGCTTAATGCGATTCCCGAGGAAAACGCACAAGCATACACTTCAAACTAGGCTTGCATGCACGGTCTTATTGTCTGTTTCATGGGGTTGTCAAGGAGTCATTTATTGGGAACGCCTGGAATCAAATCAAACGTTTAATGCGGACTTGAACTGTCAGCAATTGGATGGGCTTCAGCAAACTATGCATTATGAGCGTCCTGCATTGTTCTACGGTCGCGGAATCATCTTTAGCCATGACAATGCGAGACCACATACAACTGCAGTTACTGAGAGCTTATAAGTGGAGATTGGCTGAGCACTTTTAACCCCATTTATCCTACCTTGCTCCAACGGATTATCCCTTTTATTGGTCCCTAGACAACTACTTGCTAGGAAGAGAATACAACATTGAAGAGAATTTTCGTACAGGATTAGTAAAGTTTTTCAAGGGTAAGGGGGAAGATTTCTACAAGCGTTGGAAACAAATCATAAATGATAATGATTATTGTACCTTTATTCGATTAAGTTTTAAGAGATAGAGATAGTTACAGAGATAATTAGAGATTGGAAAAAAAATAATTTAATTCAAAACCCAAATTTATGGGGAACAGAGTGGCAAAGAACGAAAGAACGGACAATTTCGGCTATCTCTTCTGAAAAATTTGAAAAACACTCTTAAAGAAAAAACAAGATCAACCAGTACCTAATATTTCAAATTTAAACATTGAAGATATTTTCTCTTTGGAAGGTATATAAACTTTGTACATAAGAAAAACAAAACTATGTTAACTTTATTCAAACAAAAGAGCTTTTCCATTTCTCAAATCCAAGCAGTGGTTCCATTGTAAGTCTTGTCTACAAACGTTTGTTGTTAACTTTTCATTTTATTTTCCTTCCAATATCTAAAGCTTCCAAACATCTACATCCAAGAAAGTCTTTCCCCTAATCTCTGCAAATACCTTATGTTTCGAATTCCGGTAAAGACAGGTGATGGACTTACCATTCCAGTGGTGTTGCATTTCTTCTTAGCCCGAAGATACTCTTTCGGATGATGTTAGTACCATACTTGATGGCATCTTCTCGAGACGGTTTCGGGCGTTTCTACTTCACAAGTATTCAAATCAGCCTCGAAATCGCGTGGTGTGTCTTTCTTTAGCTGTTGATTCGCTGCTGCTGCTGTCGCTGCTCTATAACCATTAGCATCGTCACCGTTTGATACATTTGGCGCTTTATTGAACCTGGGAGCTATGTCTCGTACGCACCATCATTCCTTGGCATTCCACTTCAAAACGAATTATATTTTAACAATTCTTATGATCGCGCCAGCAAACCGTTAAAGAAAACATAATTAAAGTGGTGAATGAATGTATGAATGAATGTTAGGTGCACATGATCGTCATCTTCACCATCATCGTATACGCGAGCATTAGTGGTAATAAACACTATCGGTACAAGTACACTTCTTGTGCACCTAAACTAACAGTGATGATGGTGTTTTAGGGTCTTTCGTGTTATTCTTGTATGGTTATCGCGGGAATGTATAATAGGAGTATTATTAGAAGTGGTTTGCAGTGAGTATAGGAAAAGAAATAAAGTTAGTGAATTTTATTAACGCCAAGCGTATGTGATGTGGTCATAAATTATTTCTAGTGTTGTGATTTCGTTTGTTTCTCTATTTGTTTGTTTGTTGGCCGCGAGCAAACTTTTAATCTTAATCTAAAGTGAAATTAACTGTTGCGAATTATTGACATGCGCTAATTATTTGTCCAACATGGGATTACTGGCATTATAGTTAATTGGAATAATCATCTTCGCTACATTATAGAATTGGTGAGTAAGAATTCGAAAAGTAGAAACTAAGAGTGTGAACAGCTTCCTGATTAATTTACCACTATTATAAATTCGGTTTCTACATATTCAACAATTTTGTACAAGTTTTTAATCGCGTGAATGTGATTCTTACAATATTAACAATAGGAATATGCGACTCAAACTTAGTTTTTCAAAACGAATGCATCAAAATTCAAAACACCATAAATAAACTCTTTTCAACTAGCGTATGCATAAATTTCTACTACGAATTTCTACTACGAAAGGATTTTTACTACGAACAGAATTTTATTTTTATAGAACAACATTTCCATTTCTTTAAAAAATGAAAAATGTAGAACAAATGTACGGATTCACCAAGCTTTTATTAACGTTTTATCTTTCATAACGCAATTAATTAAAATTCAAAACAGTGAAATCTGTACCAAGTTTTGATGTAATTTGAAATGAAATTTCAGACCATTTTTTTCCTTCGAAAATGAGTGTTTCGAGAGTTTCGGCAATATCGTATCGATTTGGGATGAAGCGTATAGGATCTTCGAAATTCGAATTACTTTTTTATTATATTGATTGCTATTGTGAAAGATTTAATGGTTTTGTAGAAGAATCATTTGATGTTTACGTCATGTAAATGATTTTAGTTTTTATCAGTATTTACATTACGCTATCAAACCGATTGCATTCAAGGTAAACGCCTAACGTTAAAAAACCATGTTTGGTTACAATCTGCTTGAAATTTTATTTGTGTTGTAACCATACACTTATTTGGAAAATTAGGAAACATAATTTTCGATGGTTCAAGTAAATACTTGGTAGTAGTTAATAGATCGGAGTAATGCAATATGCCAATTACAGTCGCAGTTCAAGGATTTTAGTTTCAGCAGGATGTATAACTGATTCAACCTTTTTGATTTTTAACAATTGTAAGCATAAATAAAAATAATTGAAGCATTTTTCTAACAAATTAATCATACAGAAAGATAATTCCAATACAGAATAGCTGACCCCCCGTAGAACTTTAAAGTGGGCGTTCTACAGGAATTTACTATAGATCTTCCATGCTGACATGGAGAAACCTAAACACCCAATTCATCGCCTTATACAATTTGACATTTTATTTGAATTTTTTTGTTTTATTCCGCCAGTTTTCGGTCTTATGACGCATAATTGTTATGAACTTCTCTGTGCAAACGAAATGAAATATTGTTTATATTGTGTCATTTTTGAAAGCCAATGCAATTAATTTGTACAATCTTAACGCGAATTTATATCAGTATCTAGTTAAAGAAGTCAATACCGACATTAATCAATACAAATTTAGGCAGGTAATATTACTATGACTACCAAGCATTTGAAGGTTTTTGAGGGATGCGAATTAATAATAATTATTAGTTAATTTCAGTGATGGCTATGGTGGTTCTGCTAAATTAAAGAATATTAGAAGTCTATATACTGCGCCTTACTCTTCTTCTCATAATTACTACTTCGATGAAGGTTACCATGATTACATCAAAAGAGAACAGAAGTTATAAGTTCAAGTTCTATTAGGAGGAACAAATCGTAAAGTCCCAAAACAAATTATTTAAAAATAAAAAGAACTTAAAAAAAGAAGCTTTGAAACCCTGCTCAAAAATAAACACTTCTACAAAGAAGATCCTTGAAGATTCTAACGACGATAGCACATACTAACTACAAACGATCATAAGTTTCAAGTTGGCTCTACAATAAAAAGGGCCTAATCCGCTAGACAATAATGAATGCAACTCTTTTTCAACTAAATACCAAATAAAATATAAACACAATGACATTGAGGAGAAAATAAAAAAGTCATCAATAACAAAATCTTTTTCACGATACAATTGTACACTCACCTTCCAATTATCGCAAATATTTCGATAAACGTGTACGTCCAAGGTGTCTCATTGCTAGGTTTCTAAATTTCTTACAGCAAATTGTTGACCATGTTTCAAGTGCTTCAATGAACAACGTATATCATTGCTTCTTTTTAATATAATTAGTTTCATTGTATAGTAAAGATATGCAATAAAATATTGAATCTTGCCATTTTATCTATAAGAATTTGTTATAAAAAAAGTGTATATAAAAAGGACATTCTATACACTGTTTGAAGGCTGATCAAAAATGAAGCTAAGATAAAAAAAAACGCCTTCCATTTATAATGTTTTACACCAGACCAAAAGACTAAATAGAAGGCTAGTTCTCAAGAGCTACAGACGAAAGAAAATTTACGGCTGTGGATCCTAATAAGCACCGACTGATACCAGACATGTTCAGCACAGGATTGCTTTGAGGGTAAGGGCCACAAACGGAAGCACATGCTTCGATGTCCTCACGAAAACCAAGCGGAGCACAGCACGAACGACAAAGTAAAAAATCCTTAGACAAGAGCAGAATCACGGATTCATTCGCTAACACAGTCATGTAGCCAGTGGGCCTGAAAGCAGTAGTATCAACCCTTCAAAAAATGTCTTAGCAGGAGACAAAAATGACTTAGCAGATACATTGAATGTACTTCATAAATCACTGAAGTAGTAGATGCCATGGTCGAAAATCTCCCAGATGCAAGCAACTTCAGTTAGAGGTTCAAAATTGTAAGTTCAATAGACAAAAAGGTCACAAATGATTAGATACAAGAAAAAGGCGCTGACAAGTACTTGGCTATGGGAAAAATCAGCTGGGTTATTGCAAAATTCAATGAAGAATACTTGGAGTATGCATAAGTTTTTTCCGTTTAGTTTTTTTTTTTGGTAAAAAAGTTCTTATGTTTGTAGAGACAAAATTTTTTTTAATTCAAAATACTGACCATCGGCTTATACCCATTTTGCCTATCTATCATACAAGTTATGAATACCATGCCAGAAAAACTTCTTGTCTTTTGCAGCAGGCCAACTTCCTTCCAACTTCCTTCCTTTCAACTTCCATCGCTAAATTGCTGCCCGGCGAGCGCGTATCCTATTGATGCGATGAGGTGGTAGTTGTGCCAGCTCGGGGGAGTACGGCAGCTGCAGAAACATGTCTTTTCCAGGCGATTTTACTTTGTCTTTCATTAGATTTGCGCGACGCCAAGATGTCGTGTAACAAAATTACATTGCCGTGCCTTCTGCCCTATAATGGTCATTTTTCGATTAATGCATGGTTTAAATTTATTATTTGTCAACAACCGCGTTATTTATCAATGGTTTCGCCAGGCTTGTATATTTCATAAAACACCAGAACCTGAACATGAATAGCTCTGGTTCCACCAGATACAGAGCATTGTCTTCTTACCGAAGCAATTTGGCTTTGGTGTGGAAGGACCGGTTTCGCCAGTTGAGAGCCACGGTTTTTTCCACTTTGCGTTTTCAAATAAATCCTTTTTTTGTGACCCGTGACAATTTGATGCAAAAATGATTTCCTTTCGTGGCCCCGAAGCAGCATTTCGGAAGTGACTTTGCGATTTCCATTTGACATTCATCGAAACCATGTGGGACCAATTTACTGAGTTTATTAATCCTACCTATCGCTCGAAAACGTCTGCTGATCGTTCCCTGTGACACATTTAATACATCTTTCAATTGCCGTTGAGTTTCATTTGTTGAGGGCGTTGAGGTCGCATTTGTGTGGTCTACCAAAGAGCTCACTATCTTTTACATTGAAATTACCACTTTTGAACTATCCCAACCATGCCTCACATGTCCTAATTGATAAAGCGTGTCTACCATATTTTTTTACCAGAAAATGATGACTTTGAACAGCCTTTACCTTTTGGTTAAACAAGAAAATCAATGCGTGCCGCAAATGCTATTTTCAGGCACAACATTCGAAATGGTTGATCAAAAATATAGAATGAACACGCTAGTTTCGTTTGACTGACTCGTATGTGTTTGTAGCTTAATCTCAGACGGTGAAAATGGCGTATGTGTCAAATAAATACGATCCATGATATTCGCTGGCGCCATCTCTTGGTAAAATCGGGAAAAACTTATGCATACATTTGGTAAATGTTACGCAATGGCTTTGTTGTTTTAGATGAAGATCCATATAGAGCAGATCATGTTTAAGTGTTGGACCTCGGGCCGTAAAGCGTGCACAAATGTAGCAAATCGCAACTTGTGCCAGCAAAAACATGTGATGCTCGAAGAGTAAGCGCATTTTTCCAAATGAAAATTGTTTGGAGCTCTAATCAAAACAGCCACTAAGGTATAATCCGAATCCCCCTGATCAATGAGTGCACAGTGAGGCGTGTAACTTGAGCAAGTTGCAAGGAAGAAAAAGTTGACCTGCTGTTGAAGTCTGTACAATATTGCAATAAACCAATAGTATACAGTATTGCAGTAACCAATCTGCCAACGATATCATCTGGTTTCGGGATAGCATTCTGCTCCGAGTTTATTTAAGGTTGTTGTGAGCTGTCAAATTTTATATGTGAACTTCAGGATGACGAGCACGAATATTCTGACGTCCAGATATGAAATTAGGCAGTTTCTACCTAATACTTAATAATAGTGCTGGTTCGACAACTGAAGTTGTATCAAACGCAGAAAACCAAATTCTTGTTCTGCAGTAAATTCAAATTTAAACCGGTTAAATAGGAAATACTTCGTTAATTCAAGCATTAGTCCTTTCAAGAAATGGTGGCGAAGATTGATTCTGTTGTCGTGAATGTAGGCAACCGCCAACTTTTGAACGGAGGGTATTGGACTATTCTGGATGTAACATTCACTTTGGCAAGCAATCACCTGTAAATTCCACGATAACTAGATTCGTGTTCATCTCGACGTGAACTCAACGTGAAAATTTCACTCATACTCTGAAAGGAAAGAGTTCACCGGCGAGCTTTCTCGGGTCGAATTCATAACGAAGGTCACAACGGGAACAAGAATTAAGGATAATGTCATAGGTTTCCACATGGTCTTCAATTCCCAAGGAAGTGGGGGAAATCACATTTTTTTTGGTCTGGGTATAGAGGGAAGTTTCTGGAGTAAGTTGCATAATGAGAAAATTGGGGGGAAACAAATGTTGGCAAAGCTATGTTGACATCATCAACATGGACTCGTTGGATCAGTGTAATAGGCCAGTGCATTTAGTCAGCAAAATTTATCCTGAAATATTACTTACTACATTCAAATACAGCTCGCGAGAGAATGATTTCCAAGAATGCTGCAAGAAGAGTAGACGTTTAGACGTAAGTGTATTTTAGTTTACTGAAATCTTTTTAAAGATAAGAAAAAGGACACTGTAGAACATTCCTCTAATTCTCGGCGCAAATGTTAGCTGAATGTTACTGGCAATGTACTTGACATGCTCATTGTAGATAAACTCGATTAAGCTAATCAGATCCACTCCTTTGACAGCTCATCACTTCTGGAACTGCTTCAGAGTTCAACAGTTCCAGAAATGATGAACGTCGTCCAGTGAGTATAAGTGAACAATCACTACTCAAGGACGGATGGCTGGAAGGATAAATATCATCAGTACTCTGGAAAACTTTCAGCGATGTATTGAGGAATATTGCAGGATAGCCTCAAGAGCCGGATGTCCGCTTACGACATATTTTGTGGCGGGCCGCTAATGACATCAAGTGTGATGAAAGGTTCCTTTCTTCACTTAAACCGGTAAATTGCCTCGTGCGACGAAGTTATGTGCCTCCAGCTACCGGATTAGTTGCTTTTGATCGGTTATCCTGATGACGTAGAGGTCATAGTCGGTCTATTTTCTCCGAGAGATGCGAACGGAGTCTTGTCCATCTGGTACACATAAAGAACGTGTGGCAGGCGTCATCCGTCATCCCCGGGTCGAACACGCAAGTTGGGGATGGTGATTTTTCCATCTTATTCAGGTAAGACTGAAAATACCCGTGACCACTGAGTAGTTGCGTCAGGTAATAACCAGTCTGTAGAACCACGGCCCCAAGTCACTAATCAGCCGTGCGATCCACCTGCCTCGCGTTTCGTTTTCCCATACTTGCTGCCACAAGGTTACGGTCCTTCTCCGTTCCTCTCGGATTACGGTTTCTCTCGCCGACTCCCCCCCACGACTCCCCCCTACGTAAGTATACACGTTTCCGTTCGTCTGCAAGTAACTTAATAGGAACCAGCACTGCAGGTTCAGAGACCGTACGATATGCAGACACCATCCAACTAGGATAAGTGATCATTAAATCAAAGGAATTAGTCAACTCCTTGATATTAACTCATAGATGAGCTCCTTCGGCACGAACAGAGTGGAAGGTTGGTACAAATGTTTCGGACTACGTCTCGGTCCACCTAAGGACTATTACTGGAAAGGCAACAACAAGTAAGAGTCATTACTCATGGGTGCGATGAAATGAGTGCTCTTGTATGGCTTCAAAGAATGGACTGATGTTTCTATTAGGAATTCATCGTAAAGCATTGGGGAATTTGACTGAATACCACAATCCCATCAGAGCTCATATCACACTACACAAGAAAACGGACCCTTAAATTGTGGCAGTGAAACTCGGTAAACGAATCGCTAGCGGTTTTTCGTATTTTGTCGAGCAAAGCTTACATGGAAGGATGCGTTTTGCATTTCTCTAGAATATATTCAATAACTGATCCTTTCGATACTGTATAGTCCGGAAATTAACTTTATGACTACAGCATGTCGTAAGTGATAGCTCATTAAAACTGAATCACCGGAACGCTCGCATTGGACTTCGGTATTTCACAGATTTCACTGCATTTTGAGTTTGTCACAGCATTTGCAAACAATCATCATTTGTCACAATAGCTGTCAATGGTATAAAAAAAAACCACTAACGTTCAAATTTGAATCAAAACACATAACCGAAGTGGTTAGATATTTGTTAATTGATGGCAGCAAGTCTGCCAAGCCATTGTCTCAAAGTCTCTCAAGTCAAAACAAATCAATAGTAGTCTATCAATTTATGGTAAAATATGCTGATTGAATTCCTCATTGATGCTGTTGGTGTCTGAATATCTTTGAAAATAATCCTTCATTAAAATCAACTGCCGCTTGCCATTGTTATCCTCGTGAAAACGGGAAATCAGATCAGTTCACGTAATGAGTTGATTTTTTTGAAATGTGCATAACACTATGCTCCAATCAATGCTCCAATCAATGCTCCAAAATCAACACTTAATGACCCGTGGACCCGAAAATTAATCATGCATGATTATAGTTTCGTAAGGATAACAGGCACATTTCTTCGAAAATTTCAATGCATCGTTCGAGTTTTCTTAATCAAGACATCGTTAAGCAATTTAATAGCAGCCAATTAAGGTGGGAGGAAGTAATTTGTGGTTATCTGCTAATTTTCACCGATAATCTTGAATCAGTATGTTCACGGCTTAAAGATTAACTCAGTGTGAAATTATATTTGATGTTTATGAAAGTTGGAAGCAATATTAAATATTCATAAGACTTAAAAATTATTTTTGGCGTTAATATGATTTATAAATGATTGCGTCAATTGTAGCTGAATAGTTCCAAGCATGAATTAAGCCAAATGAAAAACGATGGAAAGTTAGAAAGGAATTAAAAAAATCGTTGCGTTGGAGTTAGAAAGGAATTAATTTTAAATAATTAGTTATTATGACTATTATGAGCATAAGACTAATATTACAAACGCTTGTTGGATGCATGCATCACAGAATTATTCCTGTTTCTCTTTATCTTCAGTAACATATATTAAATTCATTGCTTTTGATATATGGAAAGATAGCGTTTATCTGTACCTCATGTGTGTTCAGTAATATACCAAGAGTTATTAACATATGACCTGAATTTTTGTAAACATTGTAGAATTTCTAAGCAGCTTTTTGATGCAAATTTCCACAAACACTTTCACTGAAACAGATAGAAGTTTAAATTTGTATCTCAAGCTGTATCGATAAAATTTTAATGGTATTTGGCGCCTTGATATAGAAACAAAAGTTTAAAATAATATTGTCTTACTTGCATTAAAGACGTTTCTTTTATATGATACATCTACCACGATTGAGTAGTCTATTGTGTAAATCATTAAATCAATTATTAAGATGCATTATCACAGAGAAACATTTATGTGAAAAATAAATGCAATTGTTGTGAAAGTTAGTTACAAGTGAAGTGCTTTCAAATGCTTTCAAATTGCATTGTTTTGTATTTGAAGCAATTTTATGTATATATTTCATATACTCTTAAAAAATATAAACAATTAAAATGTGAGGATTTAGTAATTTGCATCACCAAAAACAAAATAAAAGAAAAATGACATTCTTTACTGATTCATCCTTGAGTATATTAATGTAATAATAATATCATTCATTAATTTGTGGATCAGCAGTTTTCATGATACCTACAAGGTACAGGCCAAGCGACTTGGTTAGGGTGATAATTAGTATGCCGTTAAAAAAATAAAAAGAAATTCGAGGATATTTTTCTTTTAGACTACCCAAACTTTTGGACATATATCGGGTCAGGGTAAAAGTCCCAGCCGATTTCTAGCCTAACTGCATAACCGATTTTTTAAAATAAATTTTATTGAATGAAATTCGTTTCATTTTCATTATAAACTTTTTGTTATTTTTCCCTCAATCGATATCTTGGCAGTCAAAATTTATGTGTTTTTTCAGCAAAATACCAAGGCAAGTTATTTGCTCTAAAAATTCTCTTGAAGCAATCCTTATACAATTGAGCAAGGTCTGTAACAACTGAAATAAATGGTAGTCTGAAGTCGTAATACTAGAGCTAATTCTGAATGGGTCACAACCGTTGTCTCTCAATTTCGGTCGCGTCGTTAAAGTTGAAAAAGACCATATGAAATCCTCCAACCACCAAAAGAAATGATAGTCTGAAGTCGTATTCAGAATAAAGTTGTGTGGATCACAATCGAGGTCTTTCAATTTTAGCCGAGGCATCATAGTTGGATAAGAAAAAGACGACCAACAAGTTTGTGAATTCTTTACACGGGTTTGTGTGAAAAATGTGATTGTTGGAAAAATTATTATAAAATTTAAAAGATGATATCACTCTATCAAAAACATTTTTCAAAAATGTAAAGATATAATATACAGTGTGTTTAACATACGCCTAGTCATGCTGCGCTTTTAGCGAGAACTTTTTTACACTATTGGTAGTCATAACTAACTAACTCGTCCTCTATTAAAGTGCAGTGTGGACCGGAAATGCCTAAAACCTAAAGGCTGAAACCTAAAGGCTAAAACCTAAAGATTGTAGGTATTTCCGGTAAACCCTAAAGGAAATATATGACAAAGAATGGCTCAAGACAGTACCCAACTGAACTATCCTTGAAATGAAAAATAGTTTAAAAAATTTAAATTATAAATTTAAAATTATCTCATTTTCCTAAATTTTGTCATCATTTTATCATTATATTATATATAATTCGTGGGTCAGCTCATCGGGAGATGAATCCGAAAGGTCAAAGAGCAGCGCTAAAAACAATCATTTTCAGTATTTTTTCACAATGATTACAGTAGCTATGAGATACAAAAACTACAATGAATATTTTGAAAAGCCAACAAAAACACAAAAATATCCTCCATGCAATCCGACCTAGAAACAATTCTAGAATAATGTAGCAACGAAAATAGAACCGACTAAGAAATTGGAATTTACAAGACTTCCTCTCCGGATTGTTTCAAGGAATATATAGGTCAGACAAGAACACGTATATAGGAACATTTTCACGAAGAAAAAATTACTAAAAGATCAAATAGAACAAGGAACAAGTAACAAGAAAAGCAGCAACCAGCAGCATGGAAAAGGACACAACACCACGTGGCACAATGTAAGCGTTTTACAAGAGGTTACGAAACGGGAACCGCTTGAAGGCAGTTGCAAGTTCTTGGATTTTTGTAATATCAGAGGAAAAACGATGAGAGACAGACATAGGAAACGGATAAAGAAAATTATTTTAACTTATTTCATAGAAGGTAAATTTAAATAGAACTGGTCTATATAGATCATGTAGGTCAAATAACTATAAATTATTAAAAAATAATTCTTCGTAAAAAGACAGAATTGATTTTATACATAGCAAAACATTTTTTAATTCTGATAATTATGCTGTACAAATTAAGGGAGCGTAGTTTAAGTATTTAAGCATTTTTGCAGTTTTGTGTTAAAAACAAAATCTTTGAAATATTTTAAAAAAAATCTGTTTCACTGATGAAGGGAGTAGTTTGCTTCGAAACGCCGTACCTGCCCTTTTTGTAACACAAAGTAAATAATAGAATAAAGGTAACATTTATTCATAAAATTATTAATTTCTTCCAGATTTTATACAAATCAAACCAGTCAATAATGCTTATCGGCACAGAATATAACTCCAGTACAGCAATTTGTCATAATATGAAGTTTACTGAAAAGCAAAATGCGTGAACATTTACGAAATCTATCAAATTATTAGGTAGGTTGTTCTCCTTCCATATAATAAATCCTTCCTGCAAAAGGAGTGCAATGTCAAAAATAAATCAAAATCCTCGTGGAATGTACCTTGAAATCGGTTTAATTGGAAGGCGCTTTTTGAAATTATGGATTGAAAAAAGCTAAATTATTAAAATCGCCATTTTTCGAGTTGAAAAGATATCGACGAGAAATTCAAAACCTTTCAAAGTGTTTTAGTGGCTGAAGTTTTGACATGATTCGTATTGTTATGAAAGAAATATTTAAAAGACCATGGATAATATTGGCATTAGCTTTTTTCTGAGCCATTGGTTCAAAACTTTGAAAGAAAGTAACAAGAGTGTGGCGACAAAAAAACTCTCAAGTATTCAGTATGTACGGATCAATGCTGACCTAGCGGAAGCCATTTAAAGACGGTAATTAATAAAGAAATAGCAAATATCTATCGCAATGTGTCCCCGAGTGGTATAATGACCATAATTTCTTCTGAACCAATTAAGTTAACAAAAGTGTAAGACTTTTTACACGTAGAAGAAACTCAAAAACTAAACAAAAATTAATAAAGACAAAAAAATCAACATACAAACCTAAATAACATATTCGCAAAATAACGACGAATAAAACAGTGTGGTCTCACCAACCGTGTATACTTTAATATATTACATATAAGTTCACTACAAGATCATGAACGCGATATTATGAACTAGCTTAACACCTTTTCTAAACGACTTTAATATTTATTCTTAACATCTGTTTCTTAACTTTTTTTTTGAATTTTTCCCAACTATTTCTTTCAACCTTTTCCATGTTTTCATCCCAGCAGAAATTTATTTAAATCCCAATTGTTCAGTCAATCAAAGTTCCAACGATGCTGCGTAACTTACAATCATTCCTTCTTGCCACATCCAGAATATATTCTTGTTCTTTGTTGAAACTTTCTTCCCTAAATAAAAAACGAAGTATCCTTTCGGAAATAGTTTCCATCATTTTCCGTCGCCGTAGTTAGATTTGAAGGCACTCCTACTTCAGTGCATTATTTCGTTCTGACTTTGTGCCTTTATTTCTAGGTTCTTAGTTTACGGAAGCAGTTATGTGTCCTTTTAGAAGGACAAGAAGATTTCCAGGATTTTTGTTTTTAATTTTGAATGAAGTATATAATTCGGTCTCGTGCATCTGTGTCTATAGCTGTAGCGTCGTTTTTTCTTTTGATTGTTGGTAAAACAATTTCAACGAGTCAATGATTCTTTGAATGGGCTCATCAGTTCATTAATTTTTCACCCGTTGAATGGTTTTATATTTTTAAGTTTTTAAATACGTTCAAATCAGACCGAAACTACTACTAAGCGATAACGCATCGATCTATCTCCCAATCTAACGAAACTAGACCGAAATTGTTCAGGTGTAATGGTATGTATGTGATTAGATGACTAACGTTTGGAAAGGAGCCATCCGAATCAAAAACACCCAAATGGCAGCGTAACACTTTTGTTCTCCTCTGAGATCGCGCGATAACTTCCCTCAAGTGCACTTGGGCGTCTTAAAGGACTTCGAAACCTATGACTCATCCAAATTTTCCATTTAACTTTTCTTTATCCGATATATTTGAGTGCTTGCTAATTACTGTCACAGGTCTTTCTTAATCAAACTCGTGCTGACATTCCCATTGACATTCCCACTGCTTTGTAAAATCAAAATGATGTGGAAATCTAGTCTATAAAGGATCTCTAGTTTCTACCTGGAAAGTTTCTTTCGTGGCTGGATCATAGTTTAATTACTAAAAAGTGCTCACAGTCCGAAGAAAAATGTCCAAAGAAAGAGATAGGAGATGCGATACGATAAAGAGCGAGCTTTACAAGATAAAGAGCTTGTAAGTCGAACGTCGAAGGTGAGTGAATAGATCTTGGTGGCTAGCTTTCAGAGTTTACATGTACGGGAAAGTGATTTTCCGGTTTAATAGTATATGTCAGCGGTATCCGATGAATACAAAATTCAAGCGAATTCACTATGCATCGCCTTACGCCTCCTTTTTATGGTGGATGTTCGACAATTTTACATATACCGTTAGATTGGTAGTTTTTGGGATGTGTTAGCACTTGTAAGTACTTACGATACATTGAAATTGTTAAAAGTGCTAGCAGTCGAAAGTATAATAAGAATAATGAGACGCAAGTAGTTTTTGCGGTAAGTAAAGCGAGCTTTGCAAGATGGAGAGCTCGTAAATCATACGATGTAGATTAGTGGAACGATCGCAGTGAGAAGCTCTCAGCTTATAATGAAGTCTTAGCAATAGTATATATTAGTCAAAACGACTTTTATTCATTTTCTCTGAGTAGTTCTCATCTAAAGGTTCTCATCTAAAGTTCTCATCTCCTTCAAAGTATCAGCATTTTTGAGGTTACACTACGGTTATACTATGGCAGTTATACTATGACTATACTATGCCAAGACCATCGTTAATTAGGGGCTAATAGTTTATTCGTCAGACAATAATGTTAATTTTTATTGAAAAGTACTGCACAGAACTAAAAGGAGCTTCCCGCCATTGCAGTATAAATCGTATTACGGTGCGATTTAGGGACCTTAACTTTATTGGCTCCTAACTATATTATATTAATTTTATCTAAGGTTTCACGGGGACGGGGTTTATTGTGCCGCGATTTAGGGGCTTAAAATTTATTTTGGGCTCCACTAAATCAAATTGAAATGTAAATTACATATGCAATGACAATTTATCGCATAACTTAACTATTCTGATTAAAAAAAAAAAACGCCGTTCAAATTATATACTCGTACAGAGATCCTTAGCGCAGATGACTAGATCATACTGATTGCTAGTACTACTTTCATAAAAACATGTGATCCACCGCATGGCTTTCTACTTAGGGTAGTGTTAGCTATGGTAACATGGTCTCCAATTTTATGTTCCTAGGGACTACCCTCTTTTCTTGATAGGATCTAGTAAATATTTGTTCAAAATCATGAAATTTGCGAAATTGGCTCCTTAACCAAAGTAAATAACCATAATTTATATCAATTTGGACAGAAGATACGATCATTTCAGAGAAGAAATAGAAAATTATAATTGGACACTTCCCAAACCCATGTGTGTAAAACTAAACAAAACATTAAACCGTGCCCCCATTAGATAAAATTTTACTTCTATTATTCTTTCGAAAAAAAATTCTCTGAAAAAGGAATCTCGAATAGGATAGTCTCCTCACTTATTATTACTTTTGGTTTAAATAGGTCCTTTGACCTGTCTTTATCAGCTTGTTAAGTTGATTGCTGGCTTTTCTTATAAACAATAACATTTGTTTTCTCTCAAAGTCAGAATTCAGAACCAGGTCGTCGTATTCATATCTTGTGCTTCAAGTAAAAAATTAAAATTTAATAGAGCAAAAAAAGTACGAGGGTTGGTTGAAAAGTTTCCGAAATTACTAGGAAGTCGCTCTAATTGAACAGGTTTTTGGGTTGGTTTTTCCACTAGTCCCCTTTAAGGTTGATACAATTATCACTGCGGTACTCGAATAGATCCATTTCAGGAACTTTGTAACACAGGCACTTGTGATGACGATGATAAACTCGAGCGCTTGCCTCAAGCAAGGTCTTCATGTTTGCGAACAAAAAAAGTCACACAAATCAGAAGAGCATGTGGATTGTGACATCTCTTTTAAGCCCAACTAGAAATATGGCTTCAGTGATTCGGAATGAATGGGCTGGAGCAATGTCATGATGGACCATTTTATCTCCAATACAGCATCGAATTGATCAAATAAATCACAGTAGTACAATGATCATTCTTTCCGATGGGGATCATTAACGAGCGCGGGACTTGTAGAGGGCATGCAATTTTCGGCCTTCAAGACGATTAGACTAATTCCCTGGAAAAGTTCACTACGCGAAAGTTGCTTGGAATCTGGTGTTAAGTCGTGCGTCTATGCTTCCTCGTGTTGGACATCATTCGACCAAGGAAATCGCTTTTGTAGTAAGGTTGAAGGTGGCAAAATGCTTCCTTAGAATTGTAACATGATTTTGTATAGTATTCACGCGACGTCCAACGAACGGACAGCTTCTACATGCCCAAATGTTTGTGCGCGATGTTCAGCTCAGGTTTATGGGTCATTTCTGTGGCTTCTGCTTTTCGACACAATATCATTCGAGGATCAGCTAATACGAGATTATTGACTTTGATGACCTTCTTCATTTGTGAGCATTCTGAGACTGATGGTTGAAAATGTAGTCGTGGTGGTACCATGAAATTTCGCCCGAATAGAAAGTATCTTCCCTTCAGAAAAGCTTAACAACTGCATAAAATCAATTTTCTCCTTTTTGCTAAACGGACTAACTAGCTCCAAAAAAACTGCCTGGCAAACAAGACTTATACGACGTGTCTGCCTGAAGATTTGACTGCTTTCCTAAATGAGTTGGTGCATGCAAACATCGGAATCGTTTTATGACATGCGGGAATGATCACATTCGACCTATGCTCTTTCACAGCATAGTACATAGCGTTATGAAATAGATTTGATAAAATAAAGTCAAATCATTGCTCTCAATGAAAGCATCAGATTGTCATTAAAATATTTAAAATTTTATGGCGATTTTGAAGCTAAAAATATACTACACTATATGCAAAACAACTTATCCTATGTAATACATTTGCTATTATACAATAACGTTTTTATTTATAGCGTTTAATTTCCCAACTGATAGCAGATCCACATCTGAAAGTGATTTGAAAATCTCAACGGAAAGGAATTAAGTTAATCTTCGTATCCGACCAATGCAAATGAAATTATAATGGCTGCAACTAACGATATATAATCAGTGGAATACTGAAAAAATCAGTGGAATTGTTTTCGCACAGGTAAATCATCATGAACAGTGTCGTCCATTCGAAGAAAATGATCTGCTCTAATATTGACCGCATTGTCATTTCGAAAAAAGCAGAAATGATGTAGCATCTTTGATTGCTAATCAAGACGAACAGGTGCAAACCACAAAGTGTGATGAAAGTGTTAATTTTCCGACCATTTGCAGTATTTGTTATCTATTAACCTGTTGTTCTTCGTGTACTTTCATTTGTAGTTAATAATCACTTCAGAATCTTGATGCTCGTAGTATAGAAATAAGTCACGATACTTTTGTTTGCTCTCGTTGACATTGAGGACAAATCATAGGGATCTAAGGTTGAACGATTTCCACAACGGCATAAGTTACAGAGCTTTACACCTTTCTTACAACTGTCTTGAAAATTTAACACTTTCTTTGCGGTGGCTTAGATTGTTGGTACTCACCTTTAATAATAGCAAAATTTTCGCTATACTAATAGGCTCTGTTGGCACGTTTATGTCCAAATACGAGCTCTAAAGCATCGTTTATTATCTTGCAAGTTCATAATTAACTGGTCAAGTACTTTTTTTTTCATCCAATCTAGGTTAGTCATGCTTTATTGGAGAAAGTATGAATCCAATTTTTTTAACGACTCCAAATAAGATGATTCGATTTACTTGTACTATCAAGAACGTAAAGTAAATATTTCGCAATTATCATCGGCGGATTAAGTTAAAATAACAATGCATACAATGTGTTAAATTTTACTCAGATGTCTGTATAACACTTTAACCTACCTTAGCGTGAATAATAGTTGTTCAGTATAAAACTCTACATAATTCCACAATATTTATTACACCTATCGGAATTCATGTGATGCTACCATCGCGTGACAAAACAAACCATTTTGATTAGTTGTAAATATTTTTAATTGGATTTGCTCCTATTCTTTTCCCTGAGCATATAAACATCAGTTTGCTATGGTTTTTTTTCGTTATTTCGCTTATGCTTCAAGTACCATTACCTTGAATGAGTTTGTATTTGATAAAAAAAATTCGATACATTCATAAAACAATATTAATTCGTTGCCGAAATGCAGTGGTTGACTGTGTAAAGATTTATTTATTAATTATTTGATACATTTTTATTGATATCAAATATAATTTTAATCATTTAAGATCGTATTTATAATTTGCACTAAATAAATTTCTGCAGAATGTAAACCTGTCTTAACCGATTTTCACCATTTCTCATTAGACCTTGTACTGTAACTTGACATAATTTTTGATTTAATTACGTTAACCTAGGTTCTCTTTTTCTCATTGCATTAACTCTCGCCAATAATAACCTTTTCTGAAGAACAAAAAAAAAGTTGCTTTAATTTAGTGCCAGTGTAGCATTGAATTAATAGCGAATCATAATTACTTAAGTTTTTGTAACAGTTTTCCTTACAGCGTAATTAGTCATGTTAACAGCATTTATTAAATTAATTTCTGATGCAAAACATTAACACGCCTCTGGTGTTGGATTTTAGATTATTCGTCTTTAATTATTATGTAAAGATCATCATAGAAAATGTTTCAAAGCACTAATATGGCGGGTTACATTCACTAATTCCCATAAATTCTTTATTCTGGTATAATTTCTCAATATGATTTCAAATAAATAGTTTGTGCATAGTTACGTATCATACCTAACCTTGACCAGGAGCTATTTTTGGAAGATTTTTAAATTAGTTTAATTATTTGTACATTGAAAACGAAAGCACACACCGAAAGATAGCATACCGCCAAAATGCGTTTAGGAGAAAAGGCTGGGAAACATAATTTTGTTCCGACAAATGAATAAATGGATAAAATCCTTCCGCATTCCTGTCGGAGAAAACATTTTATTATACGCAAAGTATAAATCAAAGTATACATATTTCTGCTCTTTCCTGTTCGATAACTCCTTATTGCATAACTGGTACTAATTTTCGCTTTAAAATATTCATCTAGTGTCAGCTCATAGAAATTGATTAATTTATTTCGCAAATCACATATCGTAAATTTTGTACATAAATGATAAATCACGTCTAAAATACATATCGAAACACGGGTTTAAGTATTTGGTTTCTGAGAATTGATCTATTCTGTGTATATTGCCTAATATCTCACTAAAACTTAGACTTTATAAATTTATTTTATTTCGGTTTAATTACTATACACAGTATGTTGGAAAAGTTCCCGAACTTATTTTGTAGCGCTTGTACGAGTGGGACCACCTCTTGGACGACACCGGTACTATGTTGCTACATCCCTCTGAAGTGTCTGAGAATTTTTTCACTAGTATCCGTTCATTAGTTGCCGAGATAGACGTGCTTGACTGAACGTGTGTTTACTACCCGGGTGCAAGCTCTACGATGGATGAGAAATTTGAACATCGTGCCGCAATTAAATTCTGCTATAAACTTAAAAAAACTTTCGCGGAAACGAAAAAAATGATCAATTCGGCTTACGGTGAAGGTGTAATGTTGCGTACAACTGTTTACACGTGGTTCAGTCTGTTCAAGAAGGGTAGAGAGTCGTTAGAAGATGACGAGAGAAGCGACCGGCCGTCAACAGCTGTTACCGATGAAAACGAGGCTCGCGTGCGCCCACTACTGAAGCAGGTTTGCCACATGTCTCTCAGAATGTTAGCAGACGAACTAAACATGAGCAAGGATAGCGTCGCGTTGATTTCGAAAGGAAAAATGACCCGCAGGAAGGTCTGCTCTCGATTCTTTCAGCACTTTCTCACACAAGAGCAGAAACAAACTCGCATCCAATGTTGTCAAGGTTTTATCTAGACTTGCGAACCCAATCCGGGCTTTCTAACCTCAATTGTGAGTGGATACGAGACTTGGTGCTTTCAATACAATCCTTCCACGAAGCATCAGTCATCCGCTTGGCTCAGTCCGGGCCGTGCGAGGCCTCAAAAAGTGTGCCAACAAAAATCACGGGTAAAGACGATGCTCATCGCTTACTTCGACTCCAAAGGCCTCATACACAAAGAATTTGTGCCCCCAAACACCACCGTGAATGCTGCGTATTACGTAGAGGTGTTAAAATGTCTGAAGCGCCGAATTAATTGCATCAGGCCCGATTGCAAGGAACCGGGATCGTGGAGTTTGCTGGATGACAATGCGCCTGTTCGAACATTGTGAAGCGTTATCTCGCCAAAATCAGATCCCACGCATCAATCACGTCCCATACTCACCAGATCTGGCTCCAGCCGACTTCTTCCGATTTCCCGAGCTAAAAATGGCCTTGAAAGTACGATTTTTTGAAGATGTACCGAGCATTCAAGCGACTTGCACCGAGCGTCTCACAGCGATAACTTCAAAGGAATACCAGAGAGCGAGAATCACTCATGGAGCGCTCAAATGAGTGTATATCTAGGGAAGGCGACTATGTTGAAAGTTAACTGGAATAAATTTCTTTAGATGTAATTTAAGATTTTTTATTTCAAAAGTTCGGGAACTTTTCCGACATACTGTGTAAATAAACTTTTCGATACTTTTTCTATTCGTGCATTTATATTATCGGCCTCAAGATTTCTAGACAAACCACAATCTACACTACCCCCAATTTCATCATGAGGAGCGGTTTATTCCTTGGTTCCTTGGTCTGAAGACGCCATTTCACTTAATATTTTATAATTTTGTCTTACCTGCAAAGTATTCCTTGGTTCTTCAAATACGATGCTGGGACTAGATCATTGTCTGGCCTTTTATAAAAATGCAAGATTCTAGTTCTTTTGCCAGAACGTACAATAATTGACGAGTCTTCAGTTAGACTTGTCAATTGCACACGATAAAATTTTTGTTGGGTCCGTTCAAAAGATGTTAGTTTAGCAGCATCTATATGTTAGGATTCGATGCATTTCTGGCTCTGGAAAGAGATTTCTCAAAAAAAAATTCATTAGCTTAATAATTTCTTCATTCCAAATTTTTTGTGAAGCTCGCATGAAGAGAAGAAATAAGGCTTAACAAATTCATTTTAAGGCATCTGTTTTCTGTGGCTTGAAATCCATTTTGAGGATATTGGTACATTTATTCCAGCTGGAGACCGTGTATAAAGTAATATGTTGGATCATCATTTTGATGATTAGGACTTGATTATATATATGTAATTGGAATCTTTAGCTTAGCATTGGGTAAAACGATAGAATCAAAATGAAGTCCTTCGTGCTGATGTGTTCGAAGGGTAACTTTTAATCTAAAAATATGGAATTCTCGCGAATGTCCAAGGAGTGACCGTTCTGGAGAACACGCGATTTTTTGTCCAATGAAATCTAATGGTGTCCTTTCAAGTGTGTGGTGTGTGATTTCAGCTGGAAAACATGTATTTCATTCCGCTAACGTTCATTGTGACTTTTCATTTATGCAAAAAAAAAACTGTTTCTACCCATAGTTTCAAATTTCAATAATTCGTGTTGGTATTGACGCTAGTGTTTTATATGCGCTTTATATTGTCAGCAAATATTTCTGTTTAAGTTTTTGCATTAGTAAAGATAACAGAGGTTTAGATTTTGAATTATATGGGACTTAAACATGTACCTTCAGGGATATTATCTGGTAAACGATCTGCTTTCTCAAACTTTAACTTCGAATTTTCCATCTTTTGGAAGAGATTTTACCAGGTTGATCAGGTATAAAAGAGTGATGTGTTGAATAATTTCATAGAAAAGTCCTTTCAGCCAAACGCTATTGATAGTTATCACTTTAACTAATATTATTTATTTGTTGAAAAGTGGCAAATAGAAACATCAATGCTTTATTTCTACTGAAACTAAAAAAAACTGCTTCAGCCTTGATTTTTCATCGGAATTCATATTCGGCTAATAACATTGTACTAGTACATGTAATGGCTGAAAATCTGGCCAAACCATCCCCTAATTGATTCTAATCTTTTCGGTTTTCCTTTATAAGATTGAAGGCTATTCTTGTTTGTTTCAGATACATACTTGTTTCAAAAGTGGGTTGCTGATTTCTTGGTGTAAGTTGTCCTGAGCAATTTACTCCTGAGAAACCTATATTTCAATGTCTATAGTAACCATTATCGTTGAAATCCAACCTTGAAACCCTAAATATCAAAATAAGATAAATAAAACTCTCGAAGCGCTGAACATGGTAGACTATTCATAATATTTTCACATGCATAATTTTACTTCTAACGCTACATATGCTTTCTTATTACATTTATTATAAACCGAATAATAATATCTATGGTTTTTAAAAAAATGTTCCTACTTATTCCATTTTTGATGATCATAAAATTTTTACTGACTCCATATTCGTTGCAGAATTTTGCAAGTTCAATATTTGTCTCCCGAAAAATGGACAAATACAACACTGTCAAAACATTCCCAATCTTTATTGCAATCTTTGTAGTGTACAATACTTTCATATTTACTTCCAGATTGCCAAATAAGCCCCATATTTTAATATATGCAAGTCATTCAATGTGCAGCTAGCAACCTGAAAATTTCATTCTTCGTTAAAAATTTGATTTTGGAACTTTCTTTCTGCAACGCCATAATGCACATGTTTCGGATGTTAATATTTACTCCAACTAGAACAATGTACGAATGATGAAAATTCGTTCTGATATCTTAAAGATAATATTCTTATCTCAATAGCTTTTGCACTTTCTACTTTTCGAAAATATTTGTAAAAAATATTTGTATAGCATGTTGGCACATGAAAACAACACCAGCATGGATTGGAGATTAATGACTGCCATAAATTTGCAAGAAGAAGAAAAAATAATAAGAAAGAACAATGACTATTCGTGTAAACATTTTAAATTACTGATAATTATCTATGACAATGCTGCAACATTCCAAAGGATCAATAGCTAATTGGTTAACGTTTCTTAAATCATGTAAGTGTGAGCTCAGATTATTAAATTCACTGTTTAACTTTTTGTTTAATTTTTTGCTTCTCTGCTTTCGCGGCTTCTTTAAGCTGTTAAACAACGGTAAGTAATTGCAAGAGGCTTGCACAGTAGTGGTATTAGTTTTAACTTGCCAATATATTCTTCTTCGATATCTTTTGATTGGATTGTGTATAATCGTGCTGTTACCGGAGCTTAGGCTTGAGAGTTTTTTTTACCATCAGTTTCTTTTCATTTGATTCCGTGCATTCATTATTTCGTTAATTATAAAATTATTGCAATAATGCTATGGTAAACATATTAAGAAGAGGATTATTTGAAGTAGCCTAGCATGTAACCAGGATGCAATTAAGGTTTGTTAACAAGATTCACTTTTAATACCACGCATTTGAACCTCCGAAAAAACAATTTACTACAAATATTTAGCATAACGAGAGATTGAACGTTTAATTTTATTAATGACAAAACAATGCATGTTTAAAGTGTAAAAAAGGCTAAGCTAAGATTGATTAGAAGATTTTCTAATTAGGTCTTAAATTGCATGGTGAAGAAAGTGTTTTTTTTTCACAAATCATTGTGCTCGGCTTCTGCTGATAAAAAAAATTATCTTCATTTACGAAGGCGTGTTGTCCGCCCCTGCAACTAATCGAGGCACCTAATCAAATTGAATCTTCATTGAATGCTTTCTTAAGCCCATTAGTTGCTTAACACTTTGATGCGCTCTTTACGTATTAGCAATCCCACTAAAACAGTTTTGATAGTTTTTACGTTTATGTAAGAGTTTTGTCTGAAAGTGAAAACTGAAATTTTGATAATTGAATGAGTATTAGTATGTTGACCGCCTTCTAATGAAATCAACCACACGTTGATCATATTATACTCTAAATCAATAGCAATAGAAAGTATCTTACAGTTTGGACTTGGAAATAGACATATAATATATTGAAGAAAAAGTTGAAAGAATCCATACTTTGTCCCCTCCAAAAATCTTTTTTTTTTAAATGACGAAAAATGCTTACGTATTCCTTCACTACTTTTTAACGAGAAATTGAATACAACCTGCTTCAAAATACTTACATTACATAAGCCCATTCTTAATTTGAATATCGGCCTGTATTCTTGTAAGCATCTTGTCGATGCACTTATCTATCATGCCTCTCATTTTTCAATTTTTTGCTATATATGACATATATTTTCCTTAAATATGTCGATAGAGTGATTAGATTGAGAACATAAAAATCAGATTTCAAAAACTTCTACATATCAATCGCGTTCAGGGCAGAGGAAATGCCAGGCCATGAAACAAAAGGGATACTGGCGCCATGGAGCGTATTTTACACGAAGACATGGAGAACCATCATGCGTTAAGATGTTGTGAGTTCCATTGCAATCTAAAAATTGATATGTAGAATAAATACACCTTACATGACCCCAGGATGCTGGAGAATATTCTTTGTTTCATTGACAAAATACAGCGATCCCCATCCATAGACTGAAATGCAAGACCATGATATAATGGTTGGTTGATGCTGGACCGTATTGTACCGCTCATACGTTGTTCTTCGGATTAATTATTAACTTGCTATTTCCACTTATAACCTACATTCGTCACTATATTCATGAGAAAAATATGCAAGAAATCAAAATTCGACGATTTGGCTTTAAAATGAAGAAACAAGTATGAAACTATCAAAAGATCAGAAGTTCATTTCGAAACATTTCGTTTCAAATTCCAAACTAGCTTTGCGTATTTTGGCAGTTGATTTCGGGTTTTCGGCAGGCCTCCTAGTTCGCTTTTCTTAATGGTCTTCTGAGTATCATCCGTTACATAAAAATTTCATTTGAAGACTACATCCTGATTCAAATAAGCTGCGGAGGAAAATGGTTTTCGCAGGCTTTTTGTATAATTCTTCGGTCCGTTCAAAACGTTGTATTCCTTAGCTAGAAATTTTTGTTTCCTGGCAGTTTTCTAAGGACTCTCAATCGTGATCTGATTGATTCATATCAGCGTATAACGAGGAACATTTACGATTTTGTAATTTGATGCGAAGAAATGATATGTTTTCCTTAGTGGCGCAGGTATGGATGCCTCAAGATATGAACATAAATTTTTACTCCTTACTTCTTACTTTTCCTTACGGAAAATTTAAAATCTTTAAGTTTTTCAAATAAATCACTTTTTTTTCAATCACTTTTCGCAAAACAAACACTTTTACAGTCCGAATTGATGTGGAAAACTACCCACTTTGTAGTTAAAAAGAATAACTATAAAGAATTTTAAACGAGTCCCATTATCGTTAGTGTATGTAACCATCTCAGAATACTTCAGATACACATTTTAATTTCATTTTATTATTTTAAAGGAATAAATTCTCGGAATTCAAATTTTATGATACTTTATTTGAAATTTTTGAAAAATCCTAAAAAATGATAAATATTTTGAGCAAGCGCTTCACTGTGTTTCATTGCTAAAATTAAGGAGCAAATGCAACAAACATTAAACCTAAATTGAATAATGTTTACAGTAGATTATGGGGAAGCTGAAATCAACCAGATTTAAGTTTTGCATCCGAAGTATTCATTGATATTAACAGAAACTCGAAGCAATTATAGTGAAAATATCATATTTACATGTAAATTAATATTTTGCAAATGAGAGTAGTGAAATTTTTGTTGGCAGGAACGCGCGAAATTTTAGAAATCACACTTTTCTTTAACGAAATGATATGCGCATTCAAAGTAAATCATCGTTGTATGTTATTATCTTTGATTAATTGTTGATACAAATGCTATATATTACATTTGTAATTTTATATACAAAAAAATATATAAAATTATATTATGGAATCGTCTAACGTGTGACACATCTTGAAGCAATTGCCAATGAGTAATTGTGGCAAAACTGATGAGCCTGCCGTCTGTTGCCGAGAGTTTTCCTACATTCTTTCCTCGTTCCCGAACGTATGAAGTACTGGTGGTGTTGGTACTCAATGTTCAATTTCTCGAAATGTGGTGCTTTGTCAAAAAATTTCCAATCGATTGATTCACCAAAAATTTTACGAATTTCTAATGGGACTTTAGCTTTTCACTATTCCTTTTTTAACGGAAGTGTAACATTTTCATCTCCAGAAAAAAAGATTTTCTGGTCCATTTCAAGGACTTTCGCAAAAAACAATATTTAGTTTTTTTTAGAAGCATATTGGTCAGGCCGATCTACTGCCCGCATATTTTGGGTATTATCAATAACAAGTTTAGGTTTTTGAATGCTGACTAATTAAGCACCACGTACTCTTATCAGCCGATATCAAACCCACTTCATTCCAAGCACTTAACAAAGTTACAATCCTTTAGTCTTTCTATGCGAGGGCTTTCGTTTAGCCTTTCCTGTAGGGCACTGTTTTCCTGCCTCCTACAAATATTTGATTTTTCATTACCATTAATACATTATTACCTATTTGTATTTATTGTGCCGATAAGGAAACAATTCATTTTATCAGTTTCTCAGTGAACCGTATGCTTGTATAATACCTGTCCGTATACATATGATAACCTTTAGCAGTAGGAACGTTGTCCAAAAGCTTTCTAAAAATGACTTAGGGAATTCAAGAACTGACAGGCTGATCAGGTCTTATGAGATTTTTAGAAGTAATACCTCCTGTATGAGGCAAAATCGAATAAACATTATCGGTGAATCGGCCAGAACGTAAATTCGAACTCCCCACTTAGTAGGTTTAGCTGCGTTATATACCATAAAATTCCAAAAGTAATGCCAAAATTCTTTCCAATCAACATCTCTACATGTATTCCATACTGGCCTCTTTGGTTCCCAGCAGTTTTGAATTAGCATAGTCATTTGTCTCTTTTATTATGGAATCAATGTATCCATAGAGTTTTATCAAAAAGGATCTAATCGTTTTCTTTTTAAATTTTTTTTTTCATAGAAGATTGAATACTTTCCACTTCTTATCTCATCTATTCATTCGTCATTTTCAGTTGAGTCTGTAATGCCTTCTATATTTACTCATGTATCACTTTCAGATTCCTCAATATCACTTTCAATTCTCGGTATGTATCGTCATGTAACTGGAAAAATATCACTCTCATTAGAATCAAATCATAACTTTGCTCAATATTGCGTTACCACGGGTAAGGGCGTCTTTGTCATCTATAATACGTTCATCATTAATACGTTCACTAATAATACGTTCACTATAGTACGTTCACATACTCCACTTAGCCATATCGGATGTATCAATTTGAATAAATAATATAAAAATAGCAGGAAGAAATTCGAACCTGCTATACTCTACTGCTGAATAAAGGATTTAGCTTCAACACATCCAGTTACGAGTGCGGAATGTTGCTCGGACCGCGATATTCGTAATAATTCGCGAGCCCCAATTGTCATTTGCAAATTAAAGCGATTTGTCTTGGGCCTTATGGTATGAATGGAAAATTATTATCATTGTCCCCACAGTGCAGCTCCCAAGTTTGACTACGAAATTTAAAACGCTACACTCTGGAGCCCTCAACACCAAAGGGTTATTATGTTCTATAAAACAACACTAAAATCATCGTTATTATAAATAACATTATTGCACTTCGTTTAATTTTCAGATTTCATTATAACCCGTTCAGAGACAAGAACGTTTCACATATCTGATTGGTTCATTCATAAATTTATGAACAAATGTGTTAAATTCCTGTCACAATAAATGAAATTCCTTAATTAAATTCCTGCCTGTTTGTTAGCGTTTTGTTTTTTTAATCTACTATTCGAATTATGTTTTTGATTTAAGTTGTTATGTGAGGAATTACTTGGAACTATAGTTTAAGAGGCGCCAACAATTGCCATAGAATACAGGAACAGAAGTGGAAAAAAAGATTGTGGAAAAGAAGGACAAAATGTTGACTAGTTTCTTCATTACCTCCGCCTCTAATGTGGTTGGGACTCCAAGCAGCAAAGTTGGAACACCTGCGGATAAAAAAACTGGAGGAGCTCGATGACTTCAAGATGGAATTTCTCCGAGAACTGAACCGTATGAGAAGATCTAAAAGCTATGGCAGGCAAATGCCAAATTCAACGGAAGTCCTTGGAAACAACAATAAAAAATATGTGCAGATTTTGTATATTTTTAATTAAAAATTACAAAAGCATCACATGTAACTCTAAATAATCTCAGAATTCCATCTGAGCAGGCAAACATTCAAATTATACGAATTCAAATTGAAATTCAAAAGTGCTAGATAATGTAAATACATTAATGACGCTTAAATTTTTGAATAAATTGATCCTCCTGAAGCCATCTTCATACGTCCATATCCCGTTTAACGGATACTGAAGGATTTTAATTTGTGCAAAAATCAAATGAACAACGCTGATGGATTTAGTTTTTTTTTTTGAAGATTATTGCCACAATTATTGTATATATTCCTATTCAAAAAGTCCGGATCGATTATAAAAAACGTAGAAGTAGAGACTAAGTTGATTGTGTTGAAACTTAAATGCTTTAAAATCACATCGATTTCAGCTTCTAACACCAATATAAAAATGGCTACTATTCTGGCTTTTATAAAAGTTCTAGTTTAAGTTCGATGGCTTCTGCTTTGTACCACTTATTTATTCTGTAGTAAAAGTGTCTGGCTTACTAACTTATATTTATATAATTTTTTTTTCTTTGCTCCATCAGTTTACCTGTCAAAGATAGTTTGTCAATAGCTAGCCTCCATCCATCCCATATGCGAAAAGTAAAGCAGATGACGATTGAGCAATGAACAAAGAGTTTTCTACCAAGTTGATCCCCTAATTCTTCTTACCTTCAGTTGAGTTAAGAATTACTTTTACACAGTGTTATTTTCTGCTTGCTACCATTCCATTGCGTCCCGTCTTTTCTAAAATGCGCCAAACTTTCAGTAATTGAGTTATCGTGATTCCAAAATGTCCTTCTTTGAACATGAACCACGACTTAAGTTCCTTTTCAGGCGTTCTTTTCCTCAGAAACTATTTGTACTCAGCTTCCGTGAAATATCACCTGCCTCCATATCCAGGACAGTACCCTGATTTTTCATATTGACTTATTTTAATTCATTAGATGATAAAACCGTTCTCTACAACCACTGTAGAATATTCCTGGTGAAAAAAGTTATGAATTCACTAGCCTGAGTCGACCTTTAAACCTCTCTGTAACTCAACAAAATGAACAACAGGTAGTCCTTATGAAGGTGGATGATTGGTGGAACAATATTCGAAAACACGTATTGTAACACTTAGTAATCCGCTGCAACCCGACTTTCTTACATGTTTCAAACTTTGACATCCAAAAATACAAATAAAATTCTTATTTTTCAAAAATTTAAAAAAAAATTTTCTGTTCATATTATTTGAATGAGTACCATACTCAATTCTGTTTCTTGTCCCTTTCGTTTTCTTCTCGGTGCTTTTGTTGGATGTCTTATCTCAGTAGTGTCAGTTAGTGTTTGACTAGAGTGTGTCCTGGTGCCAATTTGTAATCCTTCTAAAGAAATAGACTTTTCCCACCCGCATAAAATAAGGGCTCCTACCTAAACTGAGAGAAAATCGCAGTCTCTCTGTTCCGTGAGTTACATTGATTTTGTTTGGAATTGGATGGAGATGGAAAATTTCTGCGTAAGTCTTTAGTATATAAGGTTTGACTAACTCAAAAATGTCAAAGCAATGTCAAGTTTAAACTTGATCATTGGATCTAAAATCATAATTTGCGTCGAACTCTTGCGATTCTCGCTTTACATCCGTTGTAAACCGAATCAGATTCCGAATTCATACGTTTGGACGATCCGCATTTCTGATCCAATGCATTCGTGAAATAGCAGGCTGGCTAGAACAAGGCTGATGAATCCTTAAATGATACACTAATTGCAACTGCGTACTCAGAAAATCACTGTGTTGTATGGTCGTAATGGTCTAGTTTTTTTGTTTTTTTTTTTCTAGAGCCTTGCATGTCAAAAGAAGGTCTTCATTCAAATAATATAGAGTTAAAGAAGCAATGTTGGTCGATCATTTTTTTGATAGTTAAAGAAAATCATTTAAAAAAAGCAATTGAATTATAAGAAAGTTTAAAATTTTACCATTTTTATGCTTAGTGGACCCCATCTTTGGTTGATCCATATAGTATCCTTTCCATGTTTTTTGTCTGATAACTCCTTTTCTTCAATTGCTTTTTTTTCATGAAAATATTTGGTTTTCAGTAGCTTAAGACGATGAAGGATTGAGTTTAAATTACAAAAAAAGGGATATAAATATTATAATTTGTTAAATTAGTTCATTAAAATGCTATATAGCTTGTGGTTGAACTGAAGTGCTGCGCTGCAAGATCCATTAGATCCCGGACTTAAAATGAACTAAAAACGATGATTCGTAGATTTGTGATCCAGTTGCGAGACTTGGGCATCAAACTTGCTGTGATATATACTATTGGCTGTTCGTTTTTCGAAATAATTTAGTTGTAAGGTACTTTAAGGCGACTTTCCTGAGAGGGTAAAAAATGAAACATTCAACATTTCGAAAATTTAAAAAATTTCGAAAAAAAGAAATTTTTAAATAGATTTCACACGGCTATACGATATCAACAAAATTGGTTTTTGTTTACAAAATAATTTTAATAAGAGCACGAGAACTGCTTGTTCTGGTTTTAGTAAAATTATTATCGTTACGACTTGTTTATAGAAAAAGTTGGCACTAAATTAAGCAACGAGGTCCAATTGTAAAAATTATCCTTTAGGCAGCAATTAAAAGAATGTGAAAGAACCAATGGGCTGGCCATATGAATCGTATGGACGAACAAAGGATACCTAAAAAGCTATTCGTTGGAAGAACTGAAAGGCGGAGACCAGTGGGGAAACCAAGAAAACGCTGGTCTGGTTCTATTGACGAAGACAGTTCATCGTTGCTTTGGTTTCAAAATTGGAGGACGCGATCAATGGCCTGAGACAGTTGGAGGCGCTTGTTGCAGGGAGTGGAGGTTCGAGATAGGCTTTTGTGCAAAGAAGCAGAAGAAGATGAAGAAAGTAAGCAACCCAAAAAATTAGAAAAACAGGCAATTGTTTCTCGATTCCGGAACGCGTTACACAAACAAATAGAAATTATTTAAGCACTTGAAATTAAGGATTGAACTACGAACAAAAACTATTGGAAAATAAGAAAACAGTGCCACCATGAATAACATTTAATAAAAACTATATTACTGCTGACCCAACTTAACGTTGTCGGAAAAATTTTTTGAAAAATAAGTTCCTTGTACTTGAATGCCTCAAGAATAAGTTAATACAGAGTTTAATCAGAATTTTTTTCGCAACCACCAGGGCCATTAAAAAATAATAATTTCGAAAGAGAAATTCTACCATTATTATGTTTTTGCTTGGTCATCCTCATCTACTCCCGGTCTAGAAAGTGAAACCTTTCAATTTTTGTCTTAAAATCATTTTTAATTCATTCGCTTATGCTTGCCAACTTTTCTAATTTTAAGACATCATCTTCATGAGCTCGAACAGAATCTCATTTTGTGGAGAATCTTTTTGCGGAATGCAACTAATGGTAGACCAACTTCGATAACTATAGTTTCAATTATTTTAATATTGTTATAAGGCCTTTAAAATACGTAAGCACCCCGATGTGAGCGAGAATGTTTAAGGATTCTTTTTTGTTACAAATGTATGCTGAGAAGCCGCTCGTCAAACATTTTTATTGATGAACTCATAATTGTTTTGAATATTCATTTCAAAACAATTTAGAAGAATATTTTCATTGGTTAAGCTTTGTTAATTGACTATTATAAAGAATTTGTATATTAAAATCAAGGGGTGGGACATATGTTTTACTTTCTACTTTCAGTCAACTTGGATCACAAAATGATGCTGAGCGTTGTATTGAGTTGAAATTTTGTCATTAAAACGAGACAATTTTCCTCTTTTTGTCTTTTCAAATGAGCCTGGATTTCTTGAAATAGCTAGACTGAAGTTTTTTGTGATTTTCCAATAACTTTTTCAGTAAGCTATTGAATTCGAATGCACCTTATTGATTAAACATTTGAAAAATTTTATATGGACATATAACATTTGCAAAAAATACTGATTAAGCAAAAACCTTAATGGCCCACATGGCTCGCTCAATTTAAATAACATGAATAATCAAAGTTAGTAGAAAAAACAGTGGCGCGTGTATTATCTTTTGTTTGCTATTTTACTACTTTTACTACAATTCCCTGCAGTTTTTTAATTTATTCTTCTATATTAAGTTCCTTTTTCTTCCGGTTAAAATTTTTTTATTCGTGATTTTCTTTTCTGCATCTGTGGAAAGCTTGAATGTTTGCATACAAGCATCAAACATAGAGTTAATCCCCATCAGCGATATGATAGCAAATCTTACACCAAGAAGGCTTTCATAACCTTTGATTAATTCCGTGACTGCACCGACCTGAATTTTACCAGCCTTTCATCGTGATTTTTGGTGCATGCTGTACAATGCTTTATTTCGAAGTCGGCAGTAATAATTTTGCTTCCATGTTCAGCGTAAGTTGGATAGGATCTGCTTATAATTTTTCTGTCTATTTAAAATAGAGTAGCAGGATGACAAATCAGGTTGTCCCACGGTATCAACAACAGGAACTGTCTAACCAGTCTTTGACTTTATATTAATTGTATACATTCCCTTCTTCACACGTTTTTCAATTACTCTATCAAATATGAAGTTTGTAGCTCATCTATATTGTGTAGAATAATATTAAAGGATGCTAAGCTAAACGGAGTTGTAATTTCAAGAAAGACCCAGCTTCGCCGAATGTCATGTAGAGCAACACTTAATATATTCAAAATAAAAACAATTTCCTTGGTTGCAGTCTATTTGCCAGAAATCACCATAAAAATATTTTATAGATTTTATATTCTTTTGCCATAACGCTCTATACACTTTACTTAACCAGATAATGTATTAGATTTCGATTAGAAAGAAGTATTACAGAATTGAGCTAGTTGATTTCTCAGTAGCGTGAAGTTTGGAACTGCTTTTTTCTTCTTGCAGAAGCACTTTAAAAGTTGATACTCACTAAAACTGGCCCTGATTACACTTCATTAATATCAAGAACGAAGAAAAGTTCAGTCCTACGTCATGTCTATAAGAAAAATCAAAAAAGCGTTATTTCGAAGTGAAAAACTTTAAATCGTGAATGCTTTTGAGTGTGAGAAATCGCGTAAGGGAATTCAAAGTGGGTTAAGTGTGCCAGAATCCACCTATTATAAAATTATTAAGTCAAAAGACTAGGTAAAGTCTCAGCGCTTTGAGGCACATGGAAATATAAAAAGGGGTCGACATTCCGAGTTTCACGATATTGAAAACTGCCTATTAGAATGGGCCAAACAAACCCTTGATAAGAACATTCTCATTGATGGACCCTTGCTAATGTCAAAAACAAAAATCGAAAGACTGCAACAAAATTGGGAGTTCAGATCTTTTCGGCAAGCAATGATTGAATAGAGGGTTTTAAAAGACGTCATGATATCGCTTTTAAGAAAGCCGCTGGAGACAGTAAATCTGTCGATTAAAGCGTGTGTAACCAATGGATTAACGAACTGCCAAATCTCTTAAAGGGATATGATCCAGACGATATTTACAATGCGGATAAAACTGCTTTATTCTTCAAGTGTCTTCCTGATAAAACATTTACATTTAAGGGTGTAAAAAGTCATGAGGGAAAATTAAGCAAGGAAAGTCTAACCATTCTTCAATGCGCGAACATGAGCGATACCGATAAGCTCCCTGTTTTGGTAATCGGGAAATCAAAAAAGCCTAGATGTTTTCAAGGTGTCAAGACTTTACCTGTTTATTATGCCAATAACACAAAAGCTTGGAGGACAAAGATATTATTGGCTGATTAGAGATTGGCTGAAAAAAGTTAACAAGGAAATGAAGATAAAACATTTAATAACGTAAAAGTCATGTCTTTGCCTGCCAATACCACCAGAAAACTTCAACTTTTAGATCAAGGTGTCATGAAGGTGTCATACTCAAATGCTTTTACCGCAGAGAAGATATTCAAACTCTTACGTGCCTCGAAGCAAACAATAGTCCTCATATTAACGTACTTCTAGCCATGAACTTTGCAAAGAGGGCATGGGTCAAAGTCAGTGATGTTACTATCAAAAACTGTTACAAGAAAGCGGGGTTTTGTATCAGCACAGATAAACAAGAATTTCTACCAGAGGATAATGAAGTTGAAGCTAAACCTAGCAATAAGGAATATATCAAGTGTCACGAATCTACTATTGATGTGTTAACACGAACCTTTGAAGATTTCGTACAATTTGACGACGACCTGGCTACTGCTGGAGAAATTACCGATGATGATATCGTGCAAATAGTTCAGTTCTTTGGACCAGGGGGTCATTTGGCCTAAAAAGTTTATGGATCTGTTTGACAGCATGACGGGCTAACGTTTTCTGCTGAAGAATATTGCCACAATTTTCTAGACATTGATTTAAATTTTCCACCTGTAGAAGAATTGGTAGATTTTTTCCAGAATTTCTTCTAGGTTAGAGATGATCATGTTAGGATGTTTGCCAGAGGTATAGAGACAAATGTCGTACGCAAAAGCCACTAATTGGCAGTTTTGACTTATGGGAATGTCAGACGAGTACGCATTGAAAAGTGTTGAACTCAGACAACACCCATGTGGAGCGGACAACACCAGCAGGAGCGGTTTTGGTAGTGAATGTTGAACCTCGAACTTTCACGTGGTATGTTCTATAACTCAAGAAGGTAAGAAGGAGTACTACACTCTTTAAGGGTATGAATTAGGCCAGAATGCCAGACGATATCGAACGCCTTTTCAAGCCTTTAATCTTTGGAGAGAAGAAAAGAAGTAGTTGTTGTTCTGTATAGTATGCATGTCTGAAGCTAAACTGACAGTGTGAGAGAATGTCACTGTTTTCGATACACGTTGTCAGCCTTTTCAAGACAAGCTTCTCAAAACATTTATCAAGCGCTGGCAGTAAGCTTATTGGCCTGTAGTTGCTAGAGTCTGACGGATCTTTACCGGGCTTCAGAACTGGTGGTATACTAGCGTGTTTGCAGCAGCCTGGAAAGTGTGACGTTTTCGGTCAGGCGTTGAAAATAAGACAAATTAGCGCCATCGCTTTCTTTGGAAGGTTTTTGATCACTATATTGGGTATTCCGTCGAGTTCAGGAGTTTACCGTTTTTATAAGAGCTCCGGGAGATACCCGAATGGCGATGTTTGCGTCGGATAGCAGTGACTTAGCTACTACTGCCACTTCTGCCACGTTGGTGCTCATTCTATGGGAGATATTGAGGTGTTCGTGGAACTTATCAGCAAGTATCTCTGCTTTCCCTTTGCGAGAAGGAATCTGGGTAACATTTCCGTCGTTCAGAGCATATGGACGATGATGTTTTCGTTTCAAAATTTTTGTCAACTTTCAGACTTTTCGTGCATTATAATCTAGGTTGGTAAGGAGATTGTTCCAGTGGTCGTTTCGGAGGTTCTTGATTTTGGCCTTGACAGCTCTCGTTAGAGAGTTTACGCCGGTCCTCAAGGAGGAGTCGCGATTTCTCTGCCATTGGCGCCATAGGGAATTATGTGCTCAGATCAGCTCATAAACTTCCGCATCAAGTTCAATTGCGTGGTCTTTTCGACTTTATTTTGATGCACTACTGTCTATTGCTCTCCAAATCGTATTTTTAAGTTCCTCTATTAGTTGTTCTTTTTTGTTCGCGGAATTTAGAGAGTTCAGAGTGTCTAGAGCTGAAGACATGTGGACGTTTATAAATGTACGGAACATGCGCCAGTTAGCTTTTTTGAAACAGTGGAATCGTTTCAACACATGTGTCGAATTTGTTGCTACTTTTAATGAGAATATCACAGAAAGATGAGGAGAGGACAACGCTTGCAAAACAGTGGGTTCCGAGGGATTGAAGTTTACATTACCTAAGGCAAATTCGAGAGTTGATCTCATACCTTGAGGGGAGTAGAAGGTCGGTTCTTGGAAATGGTGTGTCAACAGGTTGTTGTCTTAAACCAAGTTATAAACTGTTTTGCGTGCAAAATAGTTGCGTGTGCAATTCTAGTACGTTTGCCGAACGTTCAAGTCATTGCATAGCAGAAATTTGTGATGCGCCCTACAGAAATGCACTAGATATCTTCTTAGATTAGTGATTTTTTCCTTCGAGAGTTTCGTCCGAGGAAAATATACATCGTTAAGTTTAATGTTGGATTCAGCTAACATTACCTCAATGTTTTCGATGCAGCTGGAATTGAAGGATGAACGAGGCTGAATGGGAATGTAGGATACATTTTTCGATGGCTATTACCACGCCTTTGCCAATGTTGTTTTGGTGGTCGCGCCTTTAAATATCAAAGTGGGCATATTTAATTTCAAAGTGGGCAGCCAGGTTTTTGTGATAATGAAGACATCGATGTCGCTTCTGAGCGCGAAATTGAATGCTTGAATTTACTTATTTTAATGCTTTAATTTATCAAATCAGCAGTTTAAGCCACTTGGCCTTACAGAAGTTTTTTTGAGATATTAATGATGTTAAGCTGATAATGGTGTTAAGCTGATCCTGTCTGCTGTTGCAGCTTGCCAAATTTGAGATATGCTCCTGTGTGATTTGTAGAAGCAATAGGTTTTACTTACTTGAATTTCATTGATTTCTGCCCTCAGGCACACTAAATTAATTATACTGCAGCCTTTTGCAGTGCACCGAATCAATCAAATTCAAAGTTTAAAAATTTCAAAAATCTGTAAAAAAAAAAGATTAACAATGGAGCGTATTTTGAGACGGGTGCAACACTGATTATCAACTAAAAAGGAAAAATGCTGTCTAGTTTTGAATACTAAGTGCAAAGAAAAGCTACTGAGTTAAAAGTAAATTATTTTTAACAGAAAATACTGTATTGGAGTGAAAAAATTAGCTGTTATGTGTTTGTCTTACTCGTATATTAGACTACGGATTAAATTGAATCACTTTCAATTGCGAAATTTAAGATTAAAATGTAAACTGAAAATTTTCCTGTTGCCATTATCACACGAGCCTTCAAAATATGTTTTGAATCATCGCAATAAAATAGATTATTAAAAAATAAAAATTATGTTGTTAACCTTATCAAACTACACATCTTACTAGAATAAGATCAAGTGATGTGCAATAATATCAATTTGGCGCCTATTGTATTCGAACTCTTTTTACGCTCTAGATCAACGCTTTAATACATTAACGTGATTTCAATAATCATATACTTAGCACCATTTTAATTCGCTATTAATTCGCTATTTGCTATTTTAATACCACGATTCACACAAAATTGAGGTCATAAGACTTTCGGATAAATTTGCACCAAACATTGAACAATAATTATAGGCACGATGAAAATCTTACGATAGCTGGGTTTATCTCAGCAAAGAACGTCTTAAGTGCGTAAAACATGTTAAATACTACGGAACTATGCTTGAAAAATTACGTTTTCTCTCACCAGAGTAATGGGATTATCTTCGTAAATTACAAATGTTTTGTTATCTGTCATATGTCATGTAGTTAAGAGCTATAATGACTTTCGCATGGATGTATCAAAATATTGCGTTTTATTGATGCATACAAAATATATATGTTAGTGTACATGCATAGTAGTCATGGAATGACGATAGTCAAGTTTATGCACACTTTATCTAAAATGCACAGATGGAGTTGTGTCCTAATTGCAATATATGTACATATGTGAAATGATAGTTAACTACCGGGTTAGGCCAATGTGACTATATATTCTATAGATTGGTTGTAAGAAATTTACAAAAACAGTTAATATGAATGCGTATACCTTTCTTTTCTTTAGTTAATGAAAAGCAGTTTAAATGTTTATACAGACTGGTGCAACAGCTATTGTACAAGACTCATACAATACCAGCTAATCAATGCTACCATTTACTTGAATATGAGTTTATTATTGCATGTAGCAATAGAATATTTCTTGGCAAATGTGAAATTATAAGTTTCTAAGCGCAATACTTCTGTTAACGTTTTAGATTTATGTAACAGACACCGAAAGCAAACTTGTCGAAAGGGAACTGGATCAATTTTTTTTCTTCGTATTCAATCATATATGAAGTGTAGCTACTCAACCACAAATGGCATTCCAAGTCGTTAACCACAGTTTAAATGTGAACTTCATCAACTAAACGACCACATTGCTCAAACAAAACGAAAGACTTAAGCCAGTAACCTGCACACAAAAATACGAAAATGAGATTATATAATAAATAGCATTGACGAAAATCTTACATAGCATAGATTTAAGTATATTTAAAGAATTAACCTCTATGTACCTCTGTAATTTTAATATATTAGCTAACAAGACGGATGTTAGTAATTTGCTTGTAATTAACCCCAACTTCCCATTTATGTGAGTTGCATCATAATAGGGAAAAAATTTCTGCTGAAATACTTCTGAAAGCTATCGCTCATCATGTCAAAGGTAATTTGAGAGAAAACTTATTTCATTCATGTAAGGTGATTTTGTCATGATAAACTGTGGCCATCTTGTATTTGCTCCATAGAACTCTGCACATGTAAATAATGACTATTTTCGCGCTACAGTGGAGGTATAATGTTTTGCTTTTACCACAAAAAAACCAAAAAATTTGCAAAAATTTGCGTTAAATGCAAAAACCAATTACGTGTTGACAAAACCATAAATACACAAAAGATACAAACAGCAGTGCATCCCGTCACACAAAAAGATCGTTTATCATCGTTTTAACATGAAGAGAGCAACGATTTTGTAACGAAACAATTTGTTCTTTTTTTGCAATTATCGTCAGTGAAAGGTATTTTTAAACATTGTTATCTTGACATTAATTCCGCACCATGGTAGTAGTTAATTGTTTGCCGTAAAGCAATGTTTGGGTGTAGTATGAGCATATCATTTACAATCTTCACAATCATTGCTTAGCACGATATGATTTTCGTTGGTTTAATGTGTATCTCTTCGTATGTTGTGAAATATTAAGTTCAAGATTGAGTTTTTAAAGCCGAAAGATTTTTTTGATGTAGCTCCTTCAGCAATATTTCGATAAATTAACTCCAAGTATGTGTCGAGTAAAAATGAAGCATGTTGTTTCAACGAAGATGGTGGTTAACGCCATTACCATAATTAATCAATCAATTGAGTGAGGCCAATCTAGAATGCACCTACTTTGGCTTGGCTTATTGAAAAGAGATTGGAAATTCCAGTAGGTCAACCGAAGCTAAAAAAGATAACTTCATTGATTATTCCACTTTAAATTGGATACGTTCCAGTCAGGTGCTATGACTGTGATACATTAAGAAAAGTCAAATCAAGATACTTTTCACCCGACTGGAATGCAGTGGTTTCTAGGGGCGTTGCCTTATTGGGGTTTTATGAGATTAATTTTGAATTCGATTAAATTCCTAATTTGTACTCTTTTTTGCTTTGCTGATTCTATTTCGATACGAATTTGTTGAGATTAATAAATATGCATGCAGTTATGTTAAAATTAACTTCAGAAAGAATATGGTAGGACTTAACTATTAACAAGGAAGATTTAAATTCTACTGAAACTTTCCAACTCTATAAGAATTTATTTGTTTGTATTTCTTAAATCAATATCGTTGATAGTCAGATTCCATTTCTTTTGAAGTAGCAAAGAAAACATTTTCTATCTTAATAGGAAAAGTGAAAGTTTATTTATATACAGAACTTTAAATCGATGCATCGGCTCTTCGATCTAGCCAACTTATAACAAAAAAATGTACACATTTATAAAACTTTTCAAAAATTTTCGGAACTGCCTTTCAAGATATATGATATATGAAATATATTTTCAGTCGCTTAGTGCGATGCAAAAAACTAGACGACTAGATTTTGATGACACTGCATCAGCAAGGTGTTGTATAACATATGATTTTCGTGGTGAAAATGCAAATTTATTTAGAGTGAATTTTTACTCTTTTACTCATTTAAAATTTTTTCAAGTTACGGTAATCAATTGTTCGAATAATTAACTTTAAATGAATGCTTTATTTTAATTCCCTTCATAGATGATATTCAAATCTTTTAATATCCAAGGAGCTCTTTGTATATATGTCTGATCATGAACTTAGATTCTTCATAAATTGAACTCTTAAGTACTGTCCCATTGAAATAATAATTTGTACATAATTTAGCTTGGAATATAAACAAACTGAGCCTGAAAATAAAATGTAAAGTACTTTATCAATGATACATATTCTTACATTTCTTCTTTCTCGCGACAAATTAAAGCTCGCGACACTTTAATTTGACCGTTTGAATCTGAATAAATTCTCCATTATATTTAAATTAAATTGCTCGGTGCTCTACGGGCCCCCTGTGTACTTGAAACGGACATGATGGACAAGATAGTACGGGCACTTTTTCCCCAACATCCCGTCTATGTTGATGCCGCCCACAGGGAAACAATATCAGACTGTCCACTCTTCATGAGGAACGAGCTTGAACTAGCATTTCTCTCCATGAAGGCGAAGAAGGCTTCGGGCCCAGACGGTATTCAAGCCGAAGTACTGCAATTGGGATATCACTCTTGCCGTGACTTGCTGCTCAGTGCGTTTAATGACTGCTTACGGAAGGCGTTTTCCCTAAGCGTTGGAAGACGGCAAGACTCGTGCTGATAAGCAAGGGGAAAGGAAATTACAGGTCGCCTCCAGCATACTGACCGTTATGCATGCTAGACACAGCCGAGAAAGTGCTCGAGAAACTGATAAAGAGAATATTCGCTGACGTTATCCACGCGACTGGGGATCTTTCTCCAAGGCAGTATAACAGGCGGAGGCACACAGTCGACCCAACCGACAGATAGTCCTTTTAGTGACGCTGGACATAAGGAATGATTTCAACTCTGCTGGATGGACAGATATTCTGGAAGCCTTGGAAAATTCTTTCCAAGTACCAGAATATCTGATGCTGATAGTCCGAAATCACCTGGAAGATCGCAGCCTGATTTACGACATGATGCAAGGTCGTCGGAGGGTGCTAGTCACATCAAGTGTGGCCCAAGGCTCCATTCTCGTGGAACGTCTCCTACGACGGATTACTCAGACTTGATCCACTGGAGGCATCGAGGGTGATGGTTTCCTTTTCTAGCAATCCTCCTCTTTCCCATCCCACTAGAGAAGGAATCCCTGTAACCCGAAGGCGCCAAAAGACATAAAATAGGGAGGCCTTATCCATTTTTTTTATTAATTGTTCACCAGAAGTAACACTAACCTCTTATGATCAATAATGAATGGATAACCATACATCACAATCATAGTGTGTCTTATTACATGAAAAACCTGAGTTTTTTTCTAATTCGGGGGTTGTATTAGATGTAAACCAATATCAATTTTTCTGCAATATATGCATGATCCATCAAATCTCCTTGAGGTGAGACTCTCACAACATAGACTCTCGTCAGCGTTTTTTTTTCCACCGAATAGAAAACTGATATATTTTCAAAACACAACGAAGAACATGCGAAAATCATGCACAACCCCGCCTGGCTCGTCGATTTGAACAAAAATTGCCTTATACCAAGGCATGTAACTTACTATCAATCCGCTTCTGCCACTTTAATATTCACGAAAAAGTTTAGTAAATAAAAATAAATTATTAGAAAGAAAAATCTTCCTTAAAAACGCTCATAATAGCTGCCAATGAAGCTAAAAGTTTTCATGCCTCATAGACTTCGCATTTTTTTTTTACTTTGATGAGTGGCTTTTAGAAAAAATAAGAAATGCCTAAAATCATGTAAGGTTTTTAAGGTTTTTATCTCCTGGGTAGTCCCTTTTCATACACCAGCAGTAATATAGTCCCACTAGGTATGAAAGCACTTTTCCATCTGTAAAATATCCAACAACTCCAAATAACTTCCCTGTATCGTAGAATGACTACTATTTTCAAAAATTTGGGACAAATATTTGTAACAGGATAGTTACAGTTACAGGATATAACTTATATACAGAAAATTACAGGATGTAATAAAAATAACCGCGGGATTTTTCCTGCCTCTGCAACGAACAACTTATTAGTAAAGCAATTTTAGGCTAACATTTTCACAATACAATGAAATTTTCGGTCACGTTTGTTTAATAAGCTGAAAGCCGATTACATAAAATGACTGCAATTTCTTCACACCACCTCAGGCAAAGTTTTCAGGACTTCAAAGTAACATTCCTTGTTGGTCCAAGAATATCTTAATTAATAAAAACGACAAGCAATCCAAACTCAGCGTAATGTTCTTATGCAGTTCCTTTATTTTTGTTTTATTTATGCATTGTTTAAAAAAATTTTTTTTTCACTTGTCGCTTATCTCTGTCATTTTTAGCAAAAGGATGGAAAAAGCTGTAACGAAATTTTATTCATCAATATCCACTTAAAAAAGAAGAGTTTAACTTCTAAATAAAATAACGTTCATCCTAATAGGTGTTGCTTTATTACCAAATCAATAGTATAAGTAAAAAAGGCTCACTAAATCGAGTTAAATTGAAATAAGATTGCTTAAAATATTCGTCAAATCCTTTCAGATTGAAATATCAATCCATCGACTTTATATAGTGTAAAAATGGAATTTCTCGAAGAATATATCATGTTTGATACCTTTACCCTTCAAAAATATAATAACACGTACATACTGCCAATCTATCGAGCAAAAAAACATCCACATTGTTATTCCAACCACGGAATTAATTAAGACAGAACAAATTTTAGTGTAGTGTAAGTTTTAGTGTATTTAAATGGGCTAAAAGGTCCCTTCAGTGTTCTTGACCATTGAGTAAATCATGGTCCTACAATCATCCTGCACTTCGATGTTCATATTCCTGTATTGAAAAGAAAGTAAATTAAACTCCTATCTAATAAGCTAAAATCATAAGTCATAAGAAAATTTTCAGCAGGCTAAGAACTTTAATAAAAACGAAATAGATCATTTAATGTTTCAATCTGCTTACGTTTGCCAACCTTCCTTTTTTCTGATCTCGACTTTGTCCTACAAGTTTATCATATTCAGGAGAGAGGTCAATTTCTGATCTTGTTGAATCATTTTTCGTAACACGGTCGTTATGCCACAACATTTTCTCCAGACTTACTTAATACTTACTTAATTTCGATCTCCTAAAATGAGTTTTTCGTGCATCATTTTGTTTAATAGAATTATGGGAATTTGAAGAACACGTTCTAGACCGTATTGTAAATTATCATCATCATCATTCGTTTCGAGAGCCCAAGCTGGGCCTTGCCCTCCTGTATTAAGCTCTTCCAATCATCACGGAGCTTCGATCTCGTCCTCAAATTGATCACTCCGAACAAAAATCGGCTTTATTTGTTTATCGTGTTTTCCTATCGGATCATGGCTCTTCCTATAGGACATTTGCCTAGCTCTCTACCCTTCGATATCCTTTTAAGCAGCCGGTTTCGGCCATTCTTTCTATATGGCCCGCAAATTATAGTTTGCGTAGCTTTTCACAAGCGGGAACACATTTTTACGTCCTCTCAATTTTGAACCTTCTTTTACTCCTCTTTTCTGGAGCATTTCGCGTTCAAAGTTGTCCTTAACCTTTTCCCATTCGCTCATCAAGATCCATGCTTGATTTGATGGTGTTAAGCTGGTTATGTCTGGGCACAAATTCGAACATTACAATGGGTTGTATTGATAGAAAGGCTATATATGTGAAGTTAAGCCGTGTCCAATCTCGTCTTTTCGGATGTCTTTCATATTCAGGTTTATTCCAAGATACACAAAATTTTGCACACTTTCAATGTTGTATAACTACAATCAAGTTATCTTGCGCTGCAGTCATCAAATGCTTTCTCATTTGAGACAAATGCTAAATTTTCGCTTTATTAACTCATTAACTAAAGAAGCATTAGCCTTCTTTGGCATCTGAGGTGGATCAATTGTGTTGACTTAAAAATTTTTGTATTACGTGTTGAAGCTATTGTCCTTCTGAGGACGCGTTTCAGCATAATAAACAGCGTTGAAACAATTCCATCCCCTTGTTTCAAACCTGATTCCATTTTTAAGCTAACCACTCATTTGCCGGTTACTTTGAGCTATGTCAAAATCGGTTCGTAATTGGTTGGTTCTTTTTTGGTCTTAACATTCTTATGTTTTCTAAATCGATTTTCGACCTATACCGATCGGTCTTCCTCAGCAAAATGTTCCCCGCGTCCTGGTTCGGTCTTCTTCACCGATCGATAAGGGAGCCTGAAACCCTGAAAATAAAAAAGAATCGGTGAAAATACAAAAAAAAAACGCAAAATTAAAAGGAAGGTCTTTCTTTTATTTTTCATGTGGACTTATTTTATTGGGAAACCAAAGTCAAGCATTATTTGGTAGCGGGCATTTATGTTGATATCGTCGAATGCTTACTTGAAGTCGAATATTCAAAGCACTTTTTGAGAACCTACTTAAATCTGAATATTTGACTTATTGTAGACCGGGATGTTTGAAAACCTCCCTGATATTCTCCCATAATACTATCACATTACGGGTTCAATTTTCTTTCTTTGATTGAATTATATCCAAGTTCATTACATTCTAACAAAGCGAATGACATGCTTAGGAATTAAATTGACTCCGAACGCAGTTTGCATTGCCCATGATGAACATTTCAGTTGCTCAATGGAAAAACCCTGAAAAAAGTTATTTGAGATCCATCTCAGATACCGAAAATTATATTTTCTTTAGAAAACTGTGATGAGTCTCAAAACAAATGCAAAAAAATCGGAAGATACTGAGAACATATTGATTAAAGCTGATAAAAACAACAACCTTTTGATCCTCAACCAATGATCCTCAAGTCGGTGCTCCCTTCGTCAATATATATAATAAGTTATGATTATGTGCAAGAATATCAGGATATAATCAATAGCTTATTCAATTTTGGTCATTTGGATTTGCCGATGTAAGGAAAATTCTTGCAATGATTTTTAACGACATTCTGAACATTAAAGAACCATAATATCGTTCCAATGGAATAAAAAAAATGTCCTCGCAAACCCGTTGAACTGTGTGTATTTTCCCGTGTTTAGCACTTCTTGATTAGATTTTATTATATGCTTTTCCATTTTAAATGCTATGGTTTTTTAATTTCCACAAATATATATTTCGGGAGTAGGTTGTTCCCTTCTTCAGTCTGATATTTATAGGGATATTTATACTAAGTTAACACAAAGTCCTGGAAATTGGATTTCAAAATCTTCGTACCTGTCATTGATTTACTTATGCTTACTTAAGGTCTAATTACAATAGAGTTTTTATACCTATGTAGATGTCTAAGTACTTTAATAATAATAATAATAGTAATAATAATAATAATAATAATAATAATAATTATTATTATTATTATTATTATTATTATTATTATTATTATTGTTATTATTATTTTTTTGGCTTTTCTATTTCACTATTTCACTACTTCACCATATCCAGGAGGCCAGAGTATCCATTTCCGAGGTCATCCTTGAGCCTAGTTTCGGTTGGCTGCCTAATGAACCACAATGATTCGTGCCCGTCTAGCTTTTTCATGTTTCTCACTTCCTTTACTAACGTGAGATCGTTCCATTGTTCCATCAATCGTTCGTCCTTCGCAAATATGTTTCGCCACTGAAAATTTCATGTTTGCCACGTTTCCTCGTCTTATCGCTAATTGTGACTCCTTTGTGTGCTCCTCGAATCGTATTTTAACGTTTCGTCTTGTTTGTCCGATATAGACTTTGTCACAGTGATTGCATTTGATTTGTGTTTGTGAGCCTACTCTTTAGTTGAGACTGGACACTGCTTGGGATTAGCTGGATGTTGACTTTTTTTAGCAATCTGCTTAAGGCCCCAGTTAGCTCTGAGTATATGATCACTGCCGTTTGTTGTTCTCTTTGCTTTTAGCTTATAATTTGTGTGTAGAGGGTATTAAAGATCGTCTTCTTCTTGCTTTGATTTTCCTTATCGTCCTTGTTTCATATCCGTTTTTCTTAATTCATTTTGCGTAATTCATTTCCGTGCTCAAGGGTACTGACATCATCCTATGTATTCACGTTCGGAAAGACGCCACTTTTTGTGAGTATGTGCCTTTTGATGTCCTTGATACGGTCCTTTGAGTGCTTGTGTTTTTCAGTATATGTCCAATTCTAATTTACCGTTAGCTCTTATGATTTTTAAATCGAAGAAGGGTAGCTCGTTGTTTTTTTCCTCCTTAATTGTAAACTTGATATTTTTATGGATGCCGTTTGATTTCGTTAGCAAGTTGTTTATGCCCTTTCCTTTCACTATGGCGAAAATATCGTCCACGTAACGAACCCAAAATTTGGGCATTAGGCCTGCTTGATCAATCTCTTCTTCGTTCCAGGTCATGAAAATCTTGCTTAAAAACGGTGACAGACGGTTACCCATTGGTGTTCCAGACTTCTGCTTATAGTACTTTTCTCAAAAAGTGAAATAGTTTCCCGACATGCACAGTGCTGCCAACTTTGTGATTGTTCTTGGTTTTCTCTTTCCTTCCATTGTTGGAACTTTTTGGGTCAGTCGATCCTCCAAGAGCGCGAGAGCTTACTTCACCGGTACGCTTGGGAACAGAGCCTTGACGTCAAAGGATACCATTTTCGCATCACTTCGTAAGCAACTGTTCTGCATTAGCTTATTAATCAGTTCATCTCGGTTCTTAACGGAGTATTTATTGGTCCAAATCCCTATATGCGTATTCTTTAAGCAGCCGTTTTGCTAATTTCGATGTCGGAGCGTTTGTTGATGTTATGATTTCCCTCATCTCCATCTCTTTCTTTTGTATCTTTGGTTGGCAATTGATTCTTGGAAGCACGGGGTTGGTAACTCTCAAGCTCGTCTTTTCACTGAGTATGTCTTTGCACTCCTTTAGAGCTCTTTCTACCCGTTTAATACTTTCAGGGAGTGGATCCTTCCTTAGAACAAAAAAGTCGTCGTTGTTCAGTTTTTCGAATACGAGATTGTCATACTTTTACTTTTCCATTATAACCACTTTATTTCCTTTGTCAGCTTTAAGATAAAAGACTAGTTATTGGTTTGGCTGTTTAAGTGTCTCCATTTCTTGTTTGTTGCCTTTTTTCGTAACCTTTGATTTCTTCTTCAGCAGGTTCATCCCTCAGGAACTCTTTTCTTTCCCTCGGTAGAAACTTGATTGCTGCTTCCATGTCCATCACCATTTCTTCTTTTGGGGTCGTGTTGCTGTTCACCGCGTAATTGAGTCTCATGTTTAAGAGTGTCCACTGTTCCTCCGTGAAGACTTCCCATGACATGTTGACCATAAAATCTGGGACCTCTTCAACATTAGTAGTTTTTTAACTAATGTGCTAGTGTAAATATTCCTATAAAGGCCAACTTATTCCCGAAATATAGATTTGTCGCAATTAAAAAACATAACATTTCAAATGTAAAAGCATAAAATAAAATTTAAAATCCGTTGAGTGGTTCCCTCACGCCAAAACTATTATTTTGATTCACGTCCGACGACTATGTTGTACTTTTGGAAAGGACATTTTTCGACTGTTTCCAGCCATCGTCAGCTCGTCTTGAATTGTCTGTTGTGGTGCACGTCTTTCTTATAAAGAATGAACGAACATATTAGACATATACGAAAGCAGCAAACGAAGAAATTTGGACGTCGAAATTCCTAGCGACCTACTGATAACCTTCTCCTAACTAGTGACTCCGATACAAAATTTCGCGTCCTAATACGATCTTTATAAGGAAAAGAAACACTGTAAACCAGACACTGAAATTTCCGATGATCCAAGAAAATCCATTAAAAAATCAAATGCATCACGCCTATCAAACCCAACCTATCCCATACCTACCCTTAAATCCCAGTTATAAAGGTCAAAAACATAAAAAGATGCAGATCACAACAGAGCAATTCAAAACGCGCTGAAGGTTGTTATAAATAGCCGAAACACGTCCTCTCCATTAGAGGAGCCTAACCTTGCAGTAGACATAAAACATACGAAGTCCTTACAAACCCTGGGTAGCTTGGGTCCGCCGGGCCTTGCTTCGTGGGTCTCGAGGACGCGGTTTGGCTGCATACAGCCATCTTCAGCTCGTTCGAGCTGAAGGTCTCGTCCTCGAGACCCAGGAAGCAAGGCCCGGCGGACCCAAGCTACCCAAAGTTAATTTTGGCCTGCGGCAACACCAAAACGAACTTCCTTACAAACCTTTAAAATAAGCTCAGACCTCAAGTAAAAGGCAAAAAATTAAATTCAGCAAAGTCCCTTCCAAAAATTAAATTTCCCGCAAATCCTCAGCCTTATGCGTCTACATTAGTTGAAAATGCGGATACCATTTAATTGCGCTATCAGTTTCAATTTAAAAACTTAGAAATGGAGGAATGGAAACTGTCGAAAGCGTATTTGAAATCATTTACCAATGATGTATTTAATTTTTCTGTTAAATAATTTCTCTACCATTGACGTCACGTCTATCAGAGCAACGTGAAGAAAATATTTTCTGTAATTTCTCATATTTTAAAGGCAATTGACTCCAAAAATTGCAAAAAAACGTTAATTGACGAAAATTCTTCACGACTAGTTGTATTCATGATGGATTATCATTTGGCATGTGTATGTGACTATTGTCTATTCTGTATCGTGTGATTTTCTTTAAAAGCCTTACACATGGTTCCATTAGATGAATTATAACGTAAGCGTGACATCGTTTTTTCTCTTGTATAACATATTTGGTAAGAAATTCAAAGCGCAGTTAGATAATAACGATTAGTAAGTACTTTGTTAAATTAAAAATTTTTGGAGTAAGAAAGAAAACTTCAAGACACATAGATAACTGTTAAGAATCCACATGCACATGAAATCTTTATAAATCGATACATTAATCACGATTGAATGTAGGTAAAAATGATATCGAAAATGAACTATAATGCATAACATTCAATTTTTTCTTAAAAACAGGCTTTCCTCCTTATTATTAGGTCACTTGTAAGCCTTTGTAGCAACAATTTCATAATTTTTGTTGCATTGAAAACGGGATACGATAAGCTCGTATGAAAACTCTTAAATCTGCATCATATATCGCTCAACTGAAAACCATTTCATTTAGTAAAAGTTATTAGCTTCAATAAAAGCCAATTAAACTTCAATGTGGCTTTACGAGAACTCACTTCTGTACTTGACCACAACGAACTGCACTTGCTTTCTTGCATGCTTTTGATTTGCGGCTGACTGAACTTAATATGATCACATTCGAATTTTCAATTAATTTTTTCATTTTCTGGGTTACAATTCATAATGGTGGTTATTTTCTTGAAAATTCACGCATTCATTCATTTGACCGGAGATATACCGCTAGTGGTATTCAAAAACGTGAGAGTTTTCCATTAAACTGCATGAATGATAATACAAGATCGTTGGTTTCATATATATTTGTGAGATACTTTTACTTACTTGCACTTGATGGCCGAACGGTATGGCGCGATGCAATGTACGAAAATGAAACTCGTGCTTGGATAGTGCACAAACTATTTAGATAAAAATGCCACCTTGAATCATCTGCTCTTGATCTCGTTGGACGGCAATCAAGATTTTAACTGATTATACGTTTGGTAATATGTAATCACTGAAAATGGAAATTTTCCGAACATCTTAACTACAATTAGTTGGAATGTATTTAATAATAAAATTGGTTCAAGAGATGGATCCATGGTAATGGTGCTAGGAACAGTGCTCGCAAAATTATTATTTAATAATAAGGCTACAAAGTCTTAACCTTAGATAAAGTGATGATTGCAATATCGCAGGTTAATACCTGCGACAGACGACACCGTTTGAAGTAGTTCTTGACGTCATAATGCACTAGTTCAAATTAAAGAAAGCATTAAAGAAAGGATCTGTTAATTATGTAACGAGTTATTCAAAAATATTGTATTTTTATCAAGCGCGTCTATAGAATTTTTTTTTATCCTCAATTGCGAGGTTTGTCAAATTGTTAATATTATATAAAATTACATTACAATTAGATTTCTGAAACCTTTCAAATAATGAAATTTAATATACTTAATTATGTTGTTTTGCTTATTTATTTTAAAAATAGCAAAAGTTAGAGTGGCATGGAGTGGTTAGTATTGATCTAAACTTCATTTTTCTGCGTTTTCTGATCTTCAGTGTTATCCTGCTTTTTGTTGATGGTTTGAAACCATTCAATTTCGCTGTTTGTACGATATACTGCATTTCCTTATCATTTTCCGCCGCGCTTAATGGAAAGTCTACGATGCGGTTTGGTCCGTTATTTACTGCTTCAATAAATTTGGAATTGTTCTTTGTATGTGAGAAGGTTTCCTTTAAACTTCGAAGCTTAGGAAGCCATCAGTACTTGATACTAATATGTCCAGGAATACTAGCTCTCCGTTCCTTTCCACCTCAACTGTGAAGCTGACGTTCTGTGTTGAGTTCGTTCTGAGCTGTGTTCTCTGATGAGATTTGCATGAAATCTGGAGGGCTCAAGCCCATCTAATCTTGTAGCTCCGAAAGAGCATTGATACACCATTAAATTTTTTATTTAGTTATTTATGGTAACTTTTTCATTTCCCTGCACGCCTAAGTAGCTTAAGTTTTCGTTTTTCAAATTTCATGTGTTACATGTCCCAAAGAATGTTCGGAGCCACTATGATGGCAACCAAGCAGGTAATCATATCAAAAGTACAAGCATGCAGCAGTGTCTACTCTTTTCATTGATAAATATCGAACAATGATGGCGTGCAATGACACAAGCCAAAAAATGTATCGGTAGGATTTTTTGGTAATTCGTCAACCAATCAAAATAAATAACGTTTTTGAGTAAATAAAAGTAAGTAAATTTGGGAAGATTCTTAATTGCCGGAACAAATATAGAAGCATCGATATAGTGAATTAGCACGAGTTTGCAACTATAATAGACAAGAAAGTTCGACAAGCTCTAGCACTTTGAACGAATTACAAATTCATCGGGATTTGGCAAAAAATATCTAGATGCATTGGATTCCATTGGATACGACGAAAAAAAATGTAGGACACATTAGCATTATCTTAAAATTTGTATCCATATACAATTGCATCGGAAAAATTACCATATACATTTAAGCTCAGAACGTCAGCCATTGCAATCTACCTACTCAACTACGTCATGTACTTTTCACTTCCTCTTTCACAATTTTTACTCTTTGCTCTCTTTTCTTTGGTCATTCAACAAGTACTTAGCCTCACCGCCCGATGGCGTTGCTTTTACAGAAGGACTGCACCATCGTGCAGTTCATTCTTTTAGTCTCGTACTGTCAAAGTTTCAGTCAATTCCCTTCATTAGTTTTGTTTTGACAGCCTTTCGAAGCGAGCGTGTCGGTCGGTTGTACAAAAATGGAAAAAGAACAATATCATTCGGTGGTTCTTGTTTTTGGAAGGGAAAACGCGCAGCGAAATCAAAGATCGCTTGGACGCTGTGTACGGTGACTCTTCTCCTTCGATGAGGACCGTCAAGAATTGGTTCAACGAGTTTGTTCGTGGCCACACATCAGTTTTTGATGATCCATGCCCAGGTGCCCCGAAAGCAGCTGCTACGAAGGAAAACGATATTAAAAATCCACGATCTCGTGTTGGCAAACCATCGATTGAAGTTTCGCGAGACAGCTGAGACTGTAGGCATCGCAACAGGAACGGTGTATCATATTCTACACGAAGAACTGGGCATGAGAAAGCTGTCGGCGCGATGGGTGCCGCGTTCGCTCACACCAGAAACCAGACCAAAGCGAGACCAAATCCAACGGAGTACTTGCTTCTTTCATGATCATACGAAACATGGATTCACTGGTACACACCAGAGACCAAGGAACAGTCCAAACAGAGGACTTCATGCTTCATGCTTCATGACTTCATGCGGACTACTATGCTGACTTATCGAACCGATTCGACGACGAATTGAAGAGAAAGCGGCCCCGTTTGGCGAAGAAAGAAGTGCTGTTCTACCACGACAACGCGCCGGCTCACACCTCAACCGTAGCCATGGCCATTGGTCGAATCGCACTCTGAATTGCTGCCAATCCACCGTTCTCTCTAGATTTGGCCCCCAGTGACAACTTATTGTTTCTAAACCTAAAAAGTCACTCGCCGGGAATAGATTTGGGTCGAATGAGGAGGTCATCGCCACCATGGAGGCCTATTTTCCAAAATCCAAAATTTCCAAAATGTTCGTTTTACTTTTGTAGACTTAGTACTTGTTGAATGCCCCTTGTTGATGTTGTTGCCCCTTGATCTATTCGCATGGCTTTTTTTTTTCATAATGTTCCTCAAGAGTTATATCGCGTTCTAGTAGTTATGCTTTTGTCATAACATAATTACGAACAGCCAAAAGACCCCCGGACGCCTTCTAGAAGACAAAGATAAAAAAATAATAAGTAGATATAGAACTCTGCTTATGTTGATTACATCCCGTCAGATCAGGAGAGATCTTGTACACAGCGATAATAACTAAATATGGATCATCAGTCAAACTGAAAACAAATTACAGCACAAGTCAGTCACGGTTGTGACACCGTGCCCTAAAAAATGAACTCAATAAATAATGACAAACTGGATTCAAAATTAGGGAATCGGTGACCGGCAGTAGTGAGATTTTGTGTATGAACTAAACTGAACTAGAAATCAATCTTAAAAAATTCTTATAAATTTTGATTGAGGGGTTGATTTTTTATTTAAGTTTGCTAGGGTTAACACTTTACGGATATTTCTTTCCGTTAATTTTACATTTTGTACATAAATTTCTTACACTGTTCTGTTCTTACACTCCATCATGAGATAAGAAAAATGAGAGCCAGATAATTCAGCCTATTTTATCGTACCACACAGAAAACGAAAGGAACGGTTCACTGTTCACTCACTTTGCTAAATCTAAAATCTAGCTAAAAAATCTAGCTAAAATCTAGCCAAAGTATCCGGATTCTGCAAATAAAACTTCTTGTCGAAGCCATATCGAAAATAACAACAAGTGCGTGAGAAAAGTATTGAAGCTGGCAATACTGCGGAATCTGCCTACGTTGTGTATACGAGCTTGTGCTAGACTGCTTTTTGTGTCTTTTCCACCTTCTCAGTCCAAGTTTCTGAACAGCCAACATATTTTTTTTTGACAGCGCCATCAGTGAACTTGTGTTGCTTGTGTGTTGGGTCGCGTGTTGCAAAAGTAAAACATCGAAATGTAGAGCAGAGTTGAGCAATCAATTTTTGTGCCAAATATGGTTAATTTACGGGCGTGGCTTTAAAAAAGTTGAAAGAGGCTTACTGGGCGCATTGCTTAACACGTACATAATTTTTTTGCTGGCGAAAATCATTTCTGTATGGCCGAGGACACGTTGAAGATCATCAATGCTCAGGGGGAACATCTTTTTCAAAAACTGACGAAAACGTTGAACGAGTGAGAGCTCTTGTGAGAACAGATCAGCGTTTAACAATAAGGACGAGTGAACTTTTGAATTTAAAAACTTTACCGTTCATCAAACATTAACAGACAATTTAGGTATGCGGAGGATTTGTGCCAAAATGGGGCAAGAAAACCATTTCCATATGTGAATTTCGACCTCGAAATGCATTTCTGTTGTTCATCTATTCAGCTAATTTTCGTCTACGTAGCTTCAGCATTTTTCCGAAATTGAAACATGTCTTAAGAAGAGGTCATTTTGAAACCCTAGAGAACATTCAAAAAACTGTGACAGCCTTGTATAAAGCCATACCAGTTGAATACTTCTAACGCCTCTACCAAGAGATGAAAAAACAACGTTCCCTGTGTATACCTGGCCTAGGGAAATAATAATTAAAACAAAAATTTTTGTAAATAAAAGTTTATGTTAAAAATCACTTTCTAACACACCTCGTTTTTCAGTGTCCGAATAAGCACCAAAGTCTCTCAAAAATGAAATCACTTGCGGGAAATTCGTTCCTATGATCAAAAAATAGGCGCGAAATTGAGCTAGAAATAAGATAATAACAGGAAATAAAAACTTTTCTTTCTTATGTTCTTAAGTGTAATTATCGTAAATTGAAATTATTATTATAAATCACTTTCATTTATTTCCGTCCACTTTGATCGCATAATTTACATTTATATTTATACTGAAGTTGAAAGTTAAAGATCCAGAATTTGATAATTGGTTAAGAGGTCTTTCATGGTGTTAAATAGCTAACTAAACAAGGAATAACTGAAAAATCAAGCTCAACATTATTCTTATTGCGATAACGAATCTGTAAAGAATGGCCAGCAGACATGACTTATAAGTGGCTTACAATCTTTAAGTTTTTCTTAACTTCATGTTGCATAAGAAGAAATGGATGTATCTTTTTGATGATGAACTCTAACCAAATAAAGTTTGGCTTTTGGTTTGTACGTAATGCCTTCTCAATTTCTCTCCTTTCTGCTTGAAAACTGCTTTCCTGGTTTCATACTTAAATCATTTATTTGTTTTAGTAATGACGTACTTGCAATAAAGTGTTTGTAATTATAGCCTCTCTTATTTATCCCGAGAGTATAATTCACATAATTGCTTAAAATCACTGCAATTTTTCAAATTTTCACGATGAAAATATCCGGGATATGATGTTATATAACTCGTTATAGAAATGGTTGGGAGAAACGGGATTTTAATTGAATTTTCTTCGAGATAATTGTCTTTGTGTTACGAAGCCGATAGACTGCAGGTTATTTTTAAAAATTACTACAGAAAGGAAAACAAGAAGTAAGCAAAGGTTGAAATTATACTTTAAATTGTCTATGTAACTTTCGAATGTAAAAGTAAATTGATATAAGTGATAAGAATCTACTTCATTCGTAGACACATGAAGGCTTATAGTGGTTATCAACATTTCATATTAAAATATGAAATCTTTGCTCATCTTCCTGAGCATTTAAACTGTCTGAGATTTCAAATCTAGTCCTGTCTCCATTAATGCATCCAAAAAGCATGCATCTGTGTACCGTGAGTATGTAACTAGTTAATGTAACGCTCGCAAGATGACAAGGGACATTTTTGAGAAAATCTGGCCTTGGTTATGTAGCCTATAACAAAAACGAAAGAGCAACAAACTGTTTCGTAAACAACACGAAGTCTTAACAATTGTAAATAATTTATGTATGGCGAGAAAGTTCTTAATTTTCACTTTCTTCGTTTCAATGAGAGACTTTTACTTGTAACTCACATTATAAAAGTCTCTCACCAACAAAGCATCATTTGAAAATTTGGACGTTAAGAAAAAGCCCACAATTAATTCGCATCAATAGTGACCGGCGTCGCATTAAACCGATTATTATTTATAATTTGCGGAAAATTAAGTGCTGCTACCGGATTTCATCTCAGCGGAAGTTCGTGACGTTGACTTGCTAAAATATCTCACAATTATGGATTCAATAAAATTCTTAAGACTGTGTTCACTAACGAAGAAAGTATTTGGAGCTATCAAAGCATTCAGACCTCTTGATTAAGATTGAGTTGATTTAACCTGGAGAAAAAAGTTGGTTTCGGACTCCTATTATTCAAATTTATATCTGATTTCTGTGTTATGTATTCCATCCACACTTTTCCAGTTAAGAGCAAGAGAACGCTGAAAATGAAAATAAGTAGAACAAATATTTCGATTAATTTAGACGTGCAGATAGATGTACCGAAAGATAGATAAACAGATGGATCCATTCGTATGGAAAAAGAATGATCGATTTGAATTTTTTTTTTTTGTGTTTTTTCAAAGAAAAGTGACAGTCTTGGGAACTGACTGCAAGTACACTTTCCGAAATTATTCAATGTATAATCAAATCATCTTGATTAATGTTAACACTTTAATCAAGCTGACCTTATTAAAGTCAAGTTATCTTCATTCGAAGCGAAGATACTCGGGCTTGCATTCGGGTTTGACTTATTTGTATGGTTTTATAATTATCAGTGGTTGAAAAAGAGAATGTGAAACGGTTTGGGAGAAATCAGCTAGTATTGTACGATAAAGTTGGATATTTTAAAGAAAATTTCCAACAATCATAAAGATACCTTAGCTTTGCAAGCTATTCAGAACCAAGATTTTATATTGTTTTCACGATATTGAGATGCAATCATAGAAAGAAACATGAGTTGAGATTGAAAAAGCTCATTCTAAGCTATTGTTCTCGCTTTTGTATGAATTTTAAATTTCATGAATGGACAGCATGTTGAGTTGTTTCTTTTTTTGAACTTAAGCAGATAAAGGTTGAAGTATTAACCCATTATTATGCCGCAAAGTAGAATACAAAAGTAACAACCACAACCGCGGTAAAAAAGATTGAACGCAATGTAGAAATCATATAAGTTTCATATTAATGAAAAAATTTTGTCAGAAAACTCATTTATCTCTTAAGGATTTCAAAAAATCGATATTTTCTCTATAATTTAGATGACTCTTGATGGTAGAGAATCAGACTCTCAGTTTTTAGATGAATAATATGTTTAGATGAAGAAAGTTAGCACCTAGGGTTTGAAAAATTTAGATGATTTTTTCAGAGCATTAAAAGATTATTCCATTGGTCTTACGTTAAAAATTTATAAGAGGTTCAATTTTCAATTTTGCCGCCACGCCTCGGAAAGTGAGTTTGGAGCGTAAGCTGTACTGACTCGTCTTTTTGTTAAATTTTTAGCTTACTATAAGTTTAAGGGTCATTAATATTTTTCGTAGTCACCACTAGGCACAATCACTCTGATAAACGGTAGCCTTGTTTTTTGTTGATATATACACACATGAACTTAAATGTGTGTTCTGAGTAGCAACTTACCATCCCCCAAAGCGTCGTTTTCAGATGCATTGAGGATATCCAACTTTGCACCGTAAAAAACGGAACCAAGCAATTATTGACGCTGTCAGGGACAAAGCCACACTTATGCAACACTGGGTACTACCATTCTTGCCGAAGAGCTGTGCAAATGGGGGCCTGCCAGTTACCAATAAAAGCTGAATATTCCTCCAGTGTTGAGGTTTGCGGAACGTGTCACAAGAACAATCCATACGATAATATGGAGCAAGCGAGCCCTATGCTTCGATCCTAGTTCTAGTATTTTTAAAAAGCATCTTAGCACCACGGGCGCACCAAGTACATCGGAATCATTGGAATTATAACTTAAACCCAGTGTTAACTAATGGCATGCAGATCTACGTACCCTGGGGGAATAATATGCCTACAGTGTACCGATAACTACTATGCACATATGTATTCTTCAATGCAGCTGCGACGTCAAACCGAGGCAAACGTTCAATTAGGGCCCCGATTTATTTTCACTGTTTATTTTTTTATATTTTAAACTTAAATAATCATTGGAATAAAGTTTTTGATAGTGAAATATCAGACATAATCGTATACTAACTGAAATGGAATGCACAAAAAAAGGTCTTGTCCTGATTGAACCAACGCCTCATCGGTTCACAAATTTGGCAATTTTTCTGCTATAGCGGATATAGTGGCATTGGTGGTATCACCTTCAGGAGCTGATAGTATGATGTACGTTTCCAGTCGGGAAATACACAAAAGAATTTTTTTCGGAGATTGAAGTCCAGGCTTTGCAATAGTTGAAGACCTATTTTTCTCATACCAATGGAGTTTTCAATGGACGTTTCAATATAAAATCCATTCAGTGACAGTGATTCCTAAAGAAATGATTCATTGCATGTCATTAAAGAAGTTTCCCACGCTTTGAATGAACTGGAAAAAGTTCCTCATGTTGAAACGTGGTTCATAAGGCCGGTCTCTGTAAAAAGGGGTGGAACTCAAACTTCATATGGATTCGGGTATACCATCCTGCTTATCCAAATTCTTATAAAACATCTCAATAGCCGTCGTTGGGCGGTTGCTGCGACCTTCATCTTTCAATTAAAAATTTCCAGCTCTAAATTTTTTAAGCTAATTGCAAACATTCCTGAGGTACCACACCCGCAAACGGCATAATCTTCGTCTTAAGTATCCTTTTCACTACTGCCTTGTTTGAAGCAATCAAGCATAAGATACGACAAACGCTACGTTTGAATCGCAATATTGAAACAAGTTCCAATTAAGTGATTCCTGTAATACTGATAAATGCAGCATTTTAATACGCGGTCGGAGAAGAACAATTGTGTATTTAAATTTAATTTAGACGTTCCGTTTACATAATGAGGAAAGATAATGTCAGGATTTAAAGAAGTGGTTCCATGAAAAAAAAACTGCGAAAGTCGTCATAATCGTAGCTCTTCTTATATTGAAAAAGCATATGATATTAATCGTAGAGTCATGCTATACTTGAATCAGGCAATAAACTTTTACGAATTCACCGAGTTCTATGGAAGCAACATTTTACGATAGGGTCGCAAAAAGTACCTCTGGGCGGACAATATGATTGTGAAAGAATTATGAAGACGGCACCTGAAAAAAAGTTAAAAGCGAAGAATAAAGGCTGAAAGAAGGTATAAACCAATCTGACGACCGTTTTTGAGAAAAAAATGTGTTTTCAAACCTCTGTGGTTTTGCCTTACCGATAAAATGATTTGCTTGAAAAGTGGTCAAGTTTTGTGAGACATTGAAATACTTTAGAGCTAATGAATTCTTGTAAAAAACGGGCCCGAAGAATAAGAAATATAGGGTCAAAATGCGGGTTTAGCTCGCAAGAAGGATGGACATGCAGTGATAGTCATGTTTTATCAATCAGAACCTTCAAACGGCATTTTATACCCAAATTATGCCGATGATGGAGATTATCAAACCTTTAAAAGATTCCTCATGACAAAACCTTACAAAAATAAAGTTAAAGAAGGCTGATCGACCACGTTCAAGAACGAATGGATACTCCTCTTCGAAATTTGAAGAAATAAACAAAAGGCTTCGGAAGAAATGGTAAATTGATTGGAAAATGATCCGATGACTTATCTAAATATTCTGGTTTAGCCGTGCGTAAACATTCAGACTAAGATAAAATAATGCGTAATTTACACAACACTTGACCGTAAACTTCCTACATACACCAAACCAAGGCACGATCAATGCCCGAGTAAAGATGTTTCTCGGCGGTTATAATAACACAAATCAAACCTATCTGAAGAAGTTTAAAAAGCAATTTCTGCTATTTATAAAGATTTGAGCAATGGCAATCTTCTATCTTCCTTTGTAATCTCTTGTACTTTTATCACAGCCGCAGGACAAACAGCAATAACACTTCCGTGCGCCATCCCGCAGACAAAGATAGAAAAAGTACAAGTCAATTTCTATTTTACGTCCGTTTTTAGTCGAAACCATTAAGAGGGGTTTTCTTGCTTTACGCAATAATGAGCAAAAATTTACGTATTGTCGGTAAATAATATCTGCAAAATTTAAAATTTGTAATAATCTCTTTATTTGAATTACACTTCTTGACAAATAAATAGGCTATGTTTTATACATAATCGCATTTCGGTCTTCATCCCAGTCTCTCTTCATTACTCTTTGGGTTCGGCATACTTAATAAAACAAAATTTCAACATATCGATGAGTGTAAATTTAATGAGTTCTCCAGATCCCAAAAATTTACGTCAGTTTCTCAATCAACTTTCTGATTTGATGCAAAAAATTTCTGCAAAGGATCTCGATACAATGGACTTGTTGCCATCATGTCTTCTAGAATATAACAAATATAGATTATACTATCACTGTCACAGAATATGACCACCATCATTATTTCAGAACTATAAATCACCCAAAAATTTTTTCGTTGGCGATGAGTTTGTGTGCTTACATTGAGTTAACTGGCGTTCTGGTTTCAGGATTGAAAAGCTGCATGCATGTCTAATTCAGTGTCACAATCGATGAAATAAAAATCAAATTTATGCCGACATTACCCTTCAACTTTGCCTGTGTATATATGCTACACACTCATTCTTGTTGCCATCTGTCAGATTCCACGGCACCCGTTTAAAGGACACTTTTCGTAATTTCACGGCTTAATACAGGATTGTGATCCCACGGAAATTTCAACTTCGGAGGCAATATGGTTCCACGGTTTGTCGGTCAGAATGATCAAAGTAATTCCTTCCACTCGCTCGCTTATATTGTGAAAGCCGCTAGTGTGAGTTTCATACGATGTTTTACATTCTACAAACTGTTTCGCCCACGAACGCTTATTGCACACATCCATAACACCTTCACCACATGTATCACTCAACTGGCGATGAATTTCAATTTCAAAACAGCAAAAATGAAGAAAACGAATGATTACACGTTGTTCTTGTACTGAGAACGTCACGATTTTAAGTATCATATATAGCATTCACTCTCTTCATCGCCACTCAAGTTCTCTGTTGTAGGAGATCACTTGGTTTATGTAAAAATTCTAAAACAATACAATAGAATAGATACAATTAAAATGAAAGTTTATTTGGCACACGAAAATAACAGATAATAGAAGGATGGCAGTTGAGTATTTTTGACAGATGGCTGATTCATCCGAACCAATTCTCATATTGTTGTTCGATGATTGTGCCGATCCTTGTAGCGTTTCAAATTCGACGGTTTAAATGTCGCTACAATGTGTGGTGCAGTGCTGCTATCTTTAATCCAGTTTCTCAATGAGCGAGCACATATTTTTAAATGTAATTGAAAAGGAAATTTCAAGCTTTTATTGGTAACTAGTCCTGACTAAGCAAAGTGAAGGTTCTCTTATTTGAATGTGATCATAACCGCAGCAAACTATTTCTGTTGGTGAGTAACTGCAGATGAATGTTTGAATTGTGTGCGATACGTTGCTTTGTCGAATAAATACGAAATGTATTTTGATATACAAATTTGCTTGCTCACTTCATTCTATATTTTTTCGTGCATTCGGTCCAATATTAAACAATATAAGTCTTTTATTTTGGTTTTTGTTATTTATTAAAGCTGACTTACATTGTTTTGCCAAAAAATTACCAGTAGCTTGAGAAAAAGGTGCTGTAATAGAGTGAGAAAAGGAAGAAGTAGTGTATCAAATCGTTTCAAAAATGTGTCTCTACATTTCCAACAGATGATTAATGACAAAGTAGCATTCCTGAGCACGAGCAATTTGATGAGTGCTTCCTTTTTTTGTTATTAACAGTGACTTCATATTGAATGAATTTAAACAACATTTTCTAAAAGCTTTTCCAGTAGTTCCTGTAACAATTTCTCACTTTGTTTCCTTAAAAATTTTATTTAATAAGGTTAGAATCTTATACATGATCAACCACTAAAGCCTGTCCTTTTCCAACCAATTGCTTAGAACGTTTATACCACCTATAGTTAGTTCCGCATTTCATTTAGGTTTTCTGTTGAAACAAGAGCCCAAGTATCTTCATGTTACATCCTTTCATATGGATGGATTAACTCGTCTGTCCATGAGAACGGTAATCATCTTAGGTAGAAGCTTTTTCAAAATGCAAAATACTATGAAGCTGAGTCTGTGAAACATCTAAGCAGTAAACAAAGCAAATTGTGTTTTAGATCCTTTGAATTTCTTTCATTTTCCTGATTTTCCAAGCAACCAAACATGCGTCCATACTTATATAGTCATTAATGACTTTTCAGATAACTTTTAAGTCTTGATATGAATTAAGAATGAAAACTGGGAGAGTTTATGGAAATATTCGTAAACACTAAGTAACTATAAAACAAAACCGAGAAGAGACCTTGATTGAACAGCAAAATGAAGCGAACATACTTTCAGTTTTGGCTAGAATTTATTAAAAGAAATATTTGCAAAAAAAAATTCACACATTTCGCTGTTGAATTAACCTGCGTTCATTTTTTCCAATCGGAAATTCCAATTGGCTCAAATTATTACGCATACAGCAAATTATTTTAATCATTTTGATTAAAACACTGTTAATGCGTTGCAATTCGCAACAATCATCTAACATAATAGAATACAAAAAAGTACAGAAAAATTATCTAATATACTCATTTTACTTTCGTCTAAGCCTTGTGAAAAAGAGCATACTTTTTACACCTTTTTTTCAATTTTCTTTAAAGAGTGTCAATATAATTATTCATTTGATACGGCGGCTTCACATAATTCCGGCATTAGCTTTTAAGTTTATGTAATAAGTTATGCTTATCAAGGAGTTCAATTTAAAGTTTCGTTCGGAAACTAATTTAATCATTTTTTCCATCAGTTTTTCGCGACAATACATAATTGGCCATTAGTGAAAATCAAGCTTAAACGAAGACTGAAATTTGTTATTACATTTTCGCTACTCAGCAGCGTGCATCATTGATTAGTCAAAGTCAAAAGATTATGTATGCACAATTTGGACAGTTTTAAGAAAAAAAGGTTTTTTTTTGAATTTATGGTTATCCGTTCATGTGTTAATTTATGATAAACTGAATTTTCAATTAGGAACGTTTTTGTTAATGAACCAAAGTACCTTTTAATAAATTACGTTACTATTACCATGATGCAATCGTTTTATCTTAACATTCCCCAAAGGGTCATTTATAAGTCTGATTTTTAAAACTCTTTTGATATCAATGAAACGACCTCGTGGATTATCATTGGTTAGTTGAGTATAGTACTTAATCAATTCAAACAATACTAATTAGGCTAGCAGTCTACTAAGCACAAGAAATCAAATAAACAATGAATAATTTATCATATTTTACTGAATAATTCATCAAAACTGGTTCTAGATCTGATACCAGTATGTAGAAATGAATATGAATAAATTGAACTATTCTTTCGATCTTTTGTTTTGACACTTGATTCCTTTCTTGATTCAAGCAGATGTAGATAGTTTATATGAATTTTTGTGAAAGCAACTATGTAGATAAGTAGTTAAGTTTCTCCTTCTAAATGTAGTGACTACTTCATTTCTATTCTTCGATTAAATGAAAACGACTTTGAAGAAAATTTAGATGAAGAATGGACTGAAATATGCCAGCGTGATCCAAACCATCATCTTTATCACAAATGATTGAGATTGGTTAACAAATCAACGCCATGCGAATCACAAAGCCAAGGAACAAAAGAAATCTTAGCCGAACGATTTCAGTGTGGCCCAATGATTACGTACTTCCATTGAAACATGCTCTGGGAAAAGCTGGGCTCCCAGTAGAGCATATTTACGACACAACATCCTAAAAGCAGACTGAAGGACACTCAGCGGAGAAGTTATACTTTTATTTATTATTCGATTATTCACAATAATAAATAAAAGTTATTCTATTATTAGAAAATACTCCCATACGAAAAATACTGAACACCAGAGCCTTCGAGGCAGTGAGGGACCCCAAGTATTGTTATCAAAATATTCACAAAAAAGAGGAAACATAAGTCCCTATCAATATCTGTTACTAGGAAGAAACTCATCAGAGACCGATTTCAACTTGATTGTGCGGGCAACATGGACGGGAACAAATCCTGAGTGGGTATTGAGTTCAAACAATATCTCGTTAGAGTTTGTTTTCACATTTTCTTGTTCAAAACCAAAATAAATGAGAACTGATTAAAAAGATAAAATGCTTCCGTTTAACTTTTCGATTCTTTTATTTACGAAATCGACTTTCGATCGTAACCGTTCGGTCTTTTTCAGCGACTTAATTTATTTTTCTTAAAATTTATGCTTAAGTACGAACAAGTCTATAGATACTTAATCTTTGTAATCAAACGTTATTTTCCACTTTACTGAATCTTTCAAAAATAATTACATTAATATTCGATTTTTCCAAAAATATTTTAAAAGGATATAACTAAATTAGTTGGAATGACCATAACCTACAGTTTGCTTCATCCTGGTTCATTTTCCATAACATCCAATTCACGAGTATCTATAGTTTCCTTGATTGTTTTTCCCCATTGTTATCTCATGTCCTTTCGTGATGATATGTTCCACTAGTGGCGACTATAAGTTTAAAGTTCTTTCCTTCTTTCATGCTGTTGCTGCTTCGCCTAGATGCTCCTTAAGTCCCGTGGCAATGAGTCTCCTCGTTCGTCTTATGTACTCTTAATCGCAAGTAGAAGATTCAATACGATAAATGCCAGATTTTTCTTGTGCATCATTGTTTGTCATTCGTTTTTGAGCTGGAATTTTGGTAATTGACTCGGTCAGTTGCACAGAATTATGCCGATGGATTTTCTTTTTTATCTTGTATTTGCTATCGTTGATCACGTCTGTCGCTGTCTGGTCTTTTTGATCTTATGTGCAGTTCTCTTAATCATCGAGTGCTCGAATCCGTTTAATTTGGCTGTTTCAATGATGTACTACCATTCTTTTTCTTTGCCTTCCTTGCTTAGTGATAAATCGAGCATTCGATGAATCATTGCTCTATATGGGAACACCTTTTGTCGTTGTGGACGGTTTGATGTGATTGAAATCGTTCTCTGCGTGTGTTACCTTTCGATACACTTCGATTTTTAGATAAATTTATGTCCTCTTTACGACCGTCTCTAGAAAATTTAGTTTCCTTCTCTTTTCGTCCTCTATTGAAATTTTTTTCTTCTGATATGATTGATTGAGGCCGGCAAGTGCTTTCTCCAGCTCACCCCTTTCACGTATGCATAAACATCGTCTACATACCTAATCCAGCATTTCGGTTATACGTTTTTATCCTTTAGTCCCTCTTCTAATCGTGTTATAAATGTTACGCCGATTTTTCGGCGGCGGATTTCTCATTTTGGTCTTCTAAAATTGTTGAACAATCGAATACTTTTATAATTATTTTTTGTAGCTTCAGTAGTTACTTTTAAAAATTTCGATTACGATACGAATAGAATTAGTATCTAAAGACCTGTTAGTACTTAGGCATAAATTGTAAGAAACACATTAAAAACTCCTTACAAATGCGCAAAAAAAAATGATATTAAGCTATCCTGAACTGATTCGAGCCATTTATTTTGACCAGAAATCCAAATAGTTTTGGTAAAACAACTAAATAGCTATTTCACGTCTCACTATTCATTCAAAAGTAAATATAAGCTACTCTTAATGAGCAACTCAGATAAAACTATAGCATCAAATCTGGCAAGTCAAAATTAAAACATAATATAACATTTTGGAATGGAAAATCAAGTAAAGGATAGTTTGGATGTGCTAAACACGTGAAAATATACACAGTATAAAGAAAGTCTTCATATATCACAAATAATTGCGCTTATACTCCCAACAGCCAACACGCCTTTGAGAAAATTATTTAGCTATGATAATCACAATATTAAATAATTATCACAATTATTAATAACAGTAATAATTTTAATTTAAAAGAATTTTAAGGAAAATTGAGGACATGGAATAATTACTTCATAAGGACTGAAGTAAACTGTTAAATATAATTTATCTCAGATAGTTACTTTTTAGCGTCCCTGGACTTTCTATTGATCGGGGTTTTCCCGATCTGCCTGAGATCGGGATCCCAGAGACGCTTTTAAAAACGCTAAATAAAACATTAAGACATTGATATTTTAAAGTGTTTTTAGTTAATTTAAGAACTCTCCGAAAGGACGATCATCTACTCCCTTCAAGGTTTCTATTCGACTTTGTCTTAGATGATGAAAATATCAACCCCTTGGAACCAAAGATACTGCAGGGACTTTAATCTCCGCATCTATAGGCACTGATCACATTAGAAGCAGCAACAAATTCTCATCAAGCGCCGTAACGCTTCTTCTACTGCTTCAAAAAAGCTAAATGGGCAAAATTCCGTCAAAATATTAACGAAAACATTTTTTTCGGATCAAGACACTTTGAATGAATTGAATTCAGGGAGAGAACTATGATGAAAAATAAAGAAACTAAAAAATTCCATTCGGAGAGCTATAGACAATAGTGAACCAAAAAATAGAGCAGCAATGTCCACGCCATGCAGCTCGACGAGGAAGCGTTTAAGCTGATCTGATCACAAAATTTTCTACGATGGCAGTGGCAGAAACATCGTGACTTCTCCTTGAAGTGACTCCTAAGCCCTCTCACGAAAGCTATCAAGGTCAAAATCACGAACCTTTGAAACAACCACTGGAAGAATCTCGTCACCAACCTTGACTATAACGCACAAAAAGTCTAGAATTTGACAAAAAAAAATGAAACGAAAACATCACGATCTTCCATTTGCTCATTTCAAATGCATTTCCATTTGAAAATGCTAACGGCTTATGTTGAAAACAATAACATCACCCCTTAACTTTCACCTAACTTTCACCTCTTTTAACACCAACTGCTGCGTGTCTCCAAAGACATAAAAGTTGCACTCGCTTCAAAACATTCGGTGACCATCGATATTAAAAACGCGTTTGATACAGTTTGCCATGATGAGCTCACCATGCCATGTGCTTCAAAAGTGCAGTACCCCTCCATTTCGGCTGAAACTAATTTCATCCAAAACTTCATCACAAACTAAGGTTTAAAAGCCACATCGAGCGCATAAGTTCCAAGTCTGTTCTGTCTCTGTGCTATTGCTCAATCGAAAGCCGCCGATGAGTCGTCGAAATAAATCGAAATCCTCACGCTTAAAATGAACATTACACCCGTAATAATCTACGGAGCTCTCACATGGAACCAATGCGCTAAATACCTTAAAACTAAGCTTCAAGACACCCAAAATCGTTACCTTAAAATAACTCTGAAAAAAATTTACTACTTTTCCTCCAGATTGCTCAACCAAATAGCCGATATTATCCCTATCAACATGCATGCTGACTCGCGCGGAGCTAATCAGCTCAAAAAAAGCTAATTACGCCCCGAATCATCCTATCAAATCTCGCATAAATATTTAAAATATAGAGAAAGTGTCCTCACCTGATTGATGACCTGATGATTAGGTTATGATTTAGTTCATTGTTAATATAAGAAAAATAGTTATAAGTTAGATGTAAGCCTTGTAGAGGTTTTTGTTAAATTTTCCTCTCGATCTAGTCACTAGTACCCTATCTAAGATAACCAATCAAGAACTAAGTATAATTTTTTGTAAAGAAAGATGTAATGACGTTTCTGCCATATCTCTAGACATAAGCAATCAACAGTCAGAAAGTGTACAAACGACAATGACAACAAATAATTTTATATATCCAAAAAAATGACCGTAAAAATTCGTATTCATCAATAGTAACCTAGCAACAAATATAAAACAACTCCAAAATCGCAAATCTAAATTTCGCCACCATTCGTTTCACGTTTATCCTCACATATTGGTTGTCAAATCAATGTCGGTTGGTACTTCACTTCCATAGCATGAATTATACTAAAAATTTAAACATAAATAAATTGAATTAATAAAATTTATCATAAAATGAACGAATAAATAGGTGGTTAACTCTACTGACTACCGTGAAAAAAAGAGTTAAACCTTAAAAAAAATTCAAAAAAAAACATTCTTCAACGGAAAAATCAGCTTATCTACAAGAGCTTTTCTCTGGTTTGGGATTAAGGCTTTCCACACCCTGAGTATAAGATTCCCGTCAACACGAAGTTTCTGACTACAACCTACCTCTCCTCTCAACCTTGAAACTATTGAAAGTATTTCATAGATTACTTCGGATCAGACCTCTAGGTAGAACCCTTTATAGTTGCCAGATAGGATCCTAAACTTCCATATCATAAGCTATTCCTCTCTTGTCCTTGCTTTTGCGGAGTATTGCAGAAAGATTTGCTATAGAATGTTATCTATTTTGGATGGCTTAAATCTGTTTGTCGGAAAGTTTCAGGTCTCGTTTAGATCATAAATACTTATCAAAATTTAATGTTTCTTATTCCTTCACAGTCAATAATCTTCAATATTTCGAGCTGTTTTCCAGTAGCGGCCTGAACGACTCATTTGGAAATGTTCAAATATCGAACTTAATCATATGTTCCTAACATTATATTCTAAACCTATAGCTAGACTTTACTAAGTGATAATCGAAATCTTAACTCAATCCTTGGGTATAAGGAAGCCCAAATATGGGTATATATAAGCCCAAAATGATACCGGACAACAATCTGACCTAGATCAGAATAATACCGATCTTGCTGAATGACCGCCTAGGGAGCCCCGCGTACGTTTGTTTATGTGCTTTTTAGGATAAATGTCAGAAATTTCATAAGATCTTACCTTAAGTCAATGAAGCACTACTCGCCCTCGTTTGATTAATCTGGAGACTCATCCATAGCCGTTTCTCTGCAAGTATACTCGCTCTAAACCGCTTCGTTAGAGAAGGTCTTAATGATATTCATAAGCAAGCAATCGAAAAGTCATTTTAGACCGTAGGACAAAGATTCTATTCTATTCGAAGGTCGTCCTCCTTATGTTCCGTTGAAGTGTGCACATTTATTAGCCAGAACGCTGAAAAATCTTTATCGAATCTGGGACATGGAGATTCGTTCGATGATCGGGTCGACGTCTATCAATTACGCACAATTTTTCAATCCATTATCAGTGCGACACTAAACTCACAATTATCTGGACGGTTCTCACTTCTCAAAATTATGTGAGGATTTCAAGTCTAAAATCTCGCAACGATTTCAGAAAGCTGCTAGGACTCCTAAGATTTCCAACTTCCTTGATTTTGTACTATTTGATGCAATAGCACTATCCAAGTTTCTCCTGTTTCCAACTTTCCAACACACTCAGGCATTAGGACCTGCTTAGAGTTCCAGTGGATCCTACATAGAGGCTAATGATAGTATTCGATAGCAGGACTGTAGACGCAGATTGCATAGCAACATTTTTGGGGTCTGATTGCTCATATCGTAGTCGGAATACCCCATTTCTTCGAAGTGCATCCTACAATTGCCTTCCTTTCAAGTGAAATGGATGCCAGGTCATGATAAAAAACAAATGGTTCGCAAATAAACGAACCACGATAAATAAATTATACTTTTGTTGCATGTTGCCACTTTAAATTATTGAAAATTACAATAACAATATTAGGTAAACATTCATTGTAAAGGGTAGTGAAGAAGGAGCGTCTAATCGTAAGCGATTATATGCAATATATGATTATATAATATAGTTTAAATATAGGGGGAAAGTATAATCAATGAGTTAAAAGTAAAAACTACCTAAAACCAGTACTTAACGTAAGGAAAACCTCAAATCCTCTGGAGCCGGACGATGATCCCTTGCGCGAGATGTGAGATCGTGATTTCGAGACAATAATAAAGATAGTTTATGTGGTAAATTTTTCCTCATATACCACATAGACAACAGCAATTTTTGACTATAAATATATAGTAGCTCTATATATCTTTTGAGTCATGCGGAGAGTAAGCATCGACGATAAGTCGTTTTTATGTCACCATCCATTCAAATATCATACAACCACACTGAAATCTCATTGTATTTCGTGCGTTGTCCGATACGGATGAAAATATTATTTGTTTGTCCTTCGAAAGATTTTGGAATTTTGTTCTGCTCGAAACCCTACAAGATGGCACGACGCCATAACACGTATATGAACTTGGCAAAAAAAAACCGACGGGAAGGACGGAATTTCATTCTGAGGACAAAAAACAAAAACTGTTATCAACAACTAGTCAATATATAATATTTCATAATCAAATATTCCATAATTTCTCATTTTAATTAATATGCAATAGATAATTTGAAAATGATATATTCATTTGACTTTATTAAACTACAAAAATAATCCGGAAACACTTGAATCTCCGTGAATCATGGCGGGCAGAGCGTTACATCGCCTCGTAGGCTCCGAGGTGCCACCACACTATCCTCTAACTAATGTGAAAGAATCAGCATATTTGCTGCAGGATAGGATAGGAATCCGACGTGGCTCTAACGTGCCGGTGATTATCAAGAACTTTAGGATTCAGCTTAGAACTCATTTCGTTTTTCTTCAATGTTATTTCAGCCTGACGCCCCGGACGTCTTTCACCACCTATGGGCAAATTCTAAGTATTTACCTGGGAGGTGATAGGAGATTACAGTACAGAAACGAGTTTGGTAATACTCGCTCTGTAGACGATAAATTCTTATTAGCAGTTTGCGCTATGATTCTAGTTTTCGCAAATCTTTCTATTGTACCCTTTCCACAATGTTTATGTTATAATTGAAGTTGTTCATTATATCCCTCTCATTCGGAAATCAGCACCTGGATGGAATAGTCCTTTAATACGTGTCAAATGTCGGTTAGATTAAATCAAATCAAACACAAATAATCGCCCGAAGTCTACTTTTTTCAGTCTTGCATGCTTGGGAGTTTCTCTCTTAAGCTTCCACATGCACTAGTGTGTAAGACCTCGTATTTTCAAGATATTTAATAGTCTCGCTGATGCAAAATTCATAGTCGGTTTTTTTTCCACCATCTACAGTTTGGGTATCTGAATCAAGCAAGTCGCAATATTGAGCGAGGAAAAGTTTTTGTTAATTTTAACGCATGAACAGAAAGGGGTTTGCTTCTTGTTGAATGAAGTAAGAAAACGAGAGTTCGAGAACCTAAATAAAAAAATTAATTTATTCTAAATCATCTAAATCACTATCTTCATAATCTGACGAAAAATCATCATCATCGAAGTCATCTTCATCTCCCAGTTTGAGTTCATCGAATTTCTTAAGCAATTCTTCCCTGGTATGAGGAACTCTTTCAACTTGTGACTCTTTCTCTTGGGTACCATTCTGCTTTTGTTCGTCACCTTCCGCAGATTCTTTTTCCTTTCCTTTTTTCATATATCGCAAAAATGTTCTGCGTTTACGTTCCGACAAAGATTTAACTAAACGATCCATCTCTACTTGAAGCTGTAATTGTTCCTCTTCGGATGGTCCCGGCGGTTCTATATGAACTTCATCAGCAGACTTTAAACATTTCGAGCAAACTTTGTCCTTGCGCGAACAATCCCGGCAAATTACATGATACGCTTTCTTCACATTTCTCTGTTGACATCGTGCACAAGTTTTTGGTTGTGTCAACGCTTTATATTTCTTGTACTTGATTCTCCATTCAATTTGAGCTTTGCATCGATCACACACCTCACAAACGTGCAACGTGTTGAGCATTTTAATCTTAGGTGTTTTGTCGTGCAAATCATTTTTGAATACAGTTCTATTTTGATGTTTTTGCGGTCGCGACCGTGTTGTTGATCCCTTGCGAGTACTCATGGTTTGGCTGAAGGATCAAAAAGAAATGCGTTAGTTTAGAATGAACGTGGAAAGTAACATTTTTAATTATTACTTAGAAACAATGCGATTAATATTTAAGTTGTACGACTTTTAAACATTTGCCATCTGCTTAAATTTTAACTTGAGTAAAATCACTTGGTTTTAAACTACCACATGCTATGTTGTTATATTGTCAAAGTGACATCTGTCAGAAGCTACACAATGTTGCCAGCAATACAATTTTTTGTACACTCGAAAGCTTTTTATAGCTTGGGACTGCACGTTAGACACAAGATTATAGCAAAAAGCTTTAAATTGGCGGGTGCAGCATTTGAATTATTCAAACGGAGAAAGAGGCCAATTCAATGACAAATTTGGTCAGTTGTAAAATTAAATGTTGTTAAATGAATAATTGCATAAAAGTGGACGCATAGGAAATTATGATAGTCGGCTGGAACAGAGTAACATTTTCGTCACTCTGATAATGTTGTGAGTTAGTGTGCGTTCCATATTTCGATGTTTCAAAATATTTATTATTATTGGTCAGTTGTCTTTATTATATGCTATGATTGTCTATTACGTTGGCTTGAAGCACTTAATTAGGATTGTTTTTATTTTCAGATCATCTCGACGCACTGCAATAACCACCAAAATGTTCGACCTAAAACTATGTCTGCTCGACCTGATTCGGCCGTCGTCAAATCCAAAACCAAAGAAATCATTGAAAGAAATGTCCACCAATTATTCATCGAATTTCATGCAAAAGTACAACGATGTAAACATTATATATTTCAATGAGAACATGTCGATGACCAGCAAATATGATATGCGACGATATTCACCAGCATATAAACAAATATTTCGTACGAGTCCGATGAGTAGGAGTTTCACTGTGAACCAAAACACCAATCGTGAATGGGGATCGGAAAGTGTTAGTTTTGAATTTTCATCAGACGATCGTGACGATCGCACCGAAACTGAAACGGATGAAGGACGAACAGATATTGATGATTCCGGAGCAGCATTGGACTCATTTTGTACTCTGTGCACATCATCATTTAGTTATAATCGATGCCGATATTGTTCGAATTCAACATGCAGTTCCAAATGCCAATCGGAAAGCAGTGAAAAGAATTTATGCTGCAGGGATCGGAATGCTATAAGGTGAGTACCTTCATGCTAGTGCCTTCATGCTTGAACAGCCCAATTTTTTGCATTAAATAAATTAATAATTTGTCGATATAAAGAGTCTAAAATTTTCTACAATTTTCGTTTTTAATTCTTTTATCGTAGCACTTTTTAATAATATTTTTTCTTTCTCGAAATATTTATGTTGACGAACTGTTCAAGACTAAGCATTTTAGAAAAACTTGAAATGTTTCTACCAAAGATAATCAACAGCAAAACATTTGTCATAAATTCTAGTGCAATATGTTCCGTGCTTGATCCTTGATCCTGCTTGAAAAAGGGGAAACTCTGTTTGAGGATAAGTAACAACTACAAAGATTGCAAGAACAAACCATAGTATCCCTCATGCCTCCTCCATCAACGCGATTTATTTGAATTTGATATTGTTAAATGACTAAACTTTTCATGTCAACTTCTGCGTTCATCCTGACTTCATGCCTTCAAAACCAGGAAGAAGCTGAAGAAAGCTTTCACGTCTCCCCTTGAAAATAAATGTAATATAAGCCGCAAATAGGAGAAGAGAGATGGTGATTTCCTACAGGAGGCACTCTAGTTTAGACTCTTGCTCTTTAAAAACTTTTGACATCGAAATCTGATTGTTAGTATTGAAAAACAGGAAAGATGTGCGCTACAAATCTGCAAGGAATGTGATGTTCGTTGCTTCCCACTAGTTGGTGTTTGCCAGTAACAAAAAAGTGAAAAAAATTCTCCTTTCTTCATGAAACATCGAACGCACCATTCAAAATTCATCATACGATATGTGTGAGAAAGTGGAGGAAAATTGTATATCAAGACTGGATTCAGTCCAATGGAAAAGTTCATTGTAACGAATTTTTTCAGGGTTAAATTTTGCTGATATTTTTCTCAAATGAGAAAACTCACATGAATATTCTCGGAAGTTTTTTTCTGTTTGAATTCAAATTCTCAACGTACGGTATCGTAAACATTTTAGATGCGATTTTCAGACTGATTGAAAAGTTTCCATTGTCCATTATCCTGCCAATATCAGTAGCATTTACTGTCATACACACAATATTTTCTGAATTTTCACTAAGCGAAGTATCGATAAAGTCCCTATTCATTTTCACGTAGGCTGTTGCAATCGCTTTCTTCAAAATAAAAAGTTAATAATTATAACATTACCACGAACGTTGGAAGTTTTAAAAATTTTCAACGGAAATGGTAAAATTACATTCCAAAGTGATGCAGTCACCCAAGCTCAACTCATGTTGCAATATATAGAAAAAAAATTGAAGACATTATGTTATCAACGAAATGTACTTTGCATGAGTCGCAGGACTATAATCGCCGATGTTGTAAATCACTTATGTATAAAAACTCTGAATCCTTATAAATCTAAAATACATTAGGTATAAATTTTTGCAACCCAAAACGAGGTCGTTTTGATTTATGTTATCCACTAAATTATTATAACATCATCAACCGAATGCTTTGTATAAGGAAGTGTTTCATAGATAAATAAGCATGGAATTCTTTTTATTGTTGCCTCAAGCCAAAATTGTAATGTATTCTATGGCCGCCAGGTTATGCTGCGTTTCTAGCAAGGACTTGTTTCAGCTCTTTGTACCCATCATCAGCTCAGAATTGGTTCTTTCTTTATCAGTTGTTTACTTGTTTTTTTCTTTTTGTATTTTAAGTATAACTCTACGTATAAGATTTAGCAGACAAATCTTGCCCAACCCTCTATACCCACAGCTATGGTAATTTTTCGATTATGAATTGCTACAGTCTGATCAATCTGTAACGTATACATTTTTACGCAAAAGCTTTGAAAGGGTTGTTCAAATTTAACCAGAAATTGAGAGAAAATTTTCCAATCCAAATAAAGTTCAACTTATTTTGGTTGCATATCGTTCGATTGGGAGTTTGTACGAAATGTTTGCGCTATATGTGCTGACGATATGTCATTCTCATGTGATGTGACATCTCAACTTCAAATTTTTCAAATTTTATTTATTGTTTTACTATATTGTATAACAATAAATTAAATATTGCCATAAGGAAAATATTATGCAAAACGGCAGCACCCCCGACACATATCGAAACCAACTCAAAATCCCCTTAAGGCGTTCAATTGGGAAAACTTACGCATTTTATTCATTCACCTTACTTAGAACTTTGTTTGTTTTCACCAACGCTAACTAAAATTTCAATTCTCATGAAAATCTTGTATAATGGCTGGATCAAATGTTCCTGTCGGGTAATGAACCACAATTTCGCAAGGAGTTCGTCAACTGCAAGAAAAAAAATGGAGAAATCTGTGGCCAACGACGGTTCACGTGATACAACTAGTTTGAAAAAGAGGCTCAAATTTGGGCTAAACATTCGAAATATGTTTACAAATCTAATTATTTTCACCTGAGAGATGTCTGTAGCCTGTTTATAATGTCTGTGTAAATTTGTCTAAGATGACTGTGTAAATTTATTTTTCCGATGGCACTACGTTACTACAGTGTTTAAGTTGAATGTAAGGTGGTAGCATGGGCGGTGATCTTCCCCTGATGAAGGTCTATTGATATGAGCTCAGGAACGCTGAATTATTGCTAGGAATGTGTTGTATAAAATCAGCAGAGATGAGAGAAAAAGAGATCAATGTTGTATCAGAGAAAGCTGTGCGTGGTACGAAAAGTTTGGCAAGGCAGAATGGGTCAACCTCACAAAGAGGTCCAAACACAAAACTCATACAAACACAAACTCACCAATATTTACTCAAAAATAATCGGAGGTAGTATAAATGAATGGTCGAAAATTCACGATATGAAATATGATCACAAACATCACTTTATTTGCTTGCTATAATTCAAGCAAATATTTTGTTTTCATTCGCATTTTATCATCTGAATACTCATAAACGATATTTTTTCCTTAGATCAATAAAATTACGAAATAATATCATCACATTATCTGCTCCATCATAATTTAATTTGTACTGCCCATGGACACAAGAGAATTGACTTAACAGGAATGTTAACTACGCACGAACATCATTTCTCGAAGAATTAAGCCCCGCCCATTCCATACACTTTTCACAGCTGGTCGAGTTCGGACTTGATTTGCTCGAGCCGATTGAACATGGGGAAATTGCAACCTGAAGCTGGTCTCAAGGCTACACTAAGCTAATCAAATGTGTTCAAATCTATAATTCCATTGTGAATGTTATTCATGAGCATATACATATGCTCCATATTGTTAATCATCTCATCATGAAAGTGGTATGTGTAACCATTCCTTTACAGAATTTGCTTTTCTAACTACAACGTTAACTCACTGTCAAATTTTAAACCGAAGGCCAAAGCCAAAGATCTTGGAAAATGTAAATATTGTATTCTTATTGCATTTAATCAATGACAATGTTTTTAATTTGCTATTCATATGGCGTAATTTGTAAGTAAACTTATATGTGAAATTGTCGGCAGTAATATTGATAGATAATTTTAATTTTCAAGGCAGAAATATGCTCGTCAACAAAACACGCAAAAGTTGTGCATTTTCCAGCTGTTATTAGTGATTTATGAATGTAGTTTTCGTATTTTGATCCACGCGTTGTAACAGTGAAGGACTTCCCAAAGAGAAGCAGCCGATTTCTATTGACATGTTTTCGAAGCCGCCGTTTCAGCACAAATTTTGAAAAACCGCGTTGACAAAAACCCCAAGTGGCACAAAATCTTTATGTATGTATCTCTTGATTCATTATTTTGATCTTGCATTCGTGCTTCTTTATGCTGCAGAATAATTTGTTTTTGTGCCACTCCCCACGCTGAGTTTTGTTTTTTTTTTTTGGTTGTATTCGTCTTAAATATTTTGAGACTATCTTCGTCTTCTTCTTAACTATTCAGCGCTTTTTCGAGTGAAAATCGTGTTTCCTCTTCAACAGTGGTCAAAACCAAGGAATGAGCTCTATGCACAGCTTTCACATCGAAGTCTTGAAAAATTCACGCGCCTTGTGCAAGTTATCTTCCGTTCTTAACGTCGAACGTTTCCCTGAGAGATTTCTGTTTTTCCCTTCTGTCCATGAAGACCTTATGCCACTAAATGTGCGCTCTTTAAGCCTCCTTGCTATGATACTGAGTTTTGGTAAAAGTGTATTTGAGTTTTACACAAAACTTGATTGAAAAGCGCTTTTTCAACTAGGCTAAAATTTGCACTATTCCCAGCATAAAGACAAACTAGAGTTGCAAGCGATGCAGACTCTGCCATAATAGGCACTGAACTGTGCTGCATCGCGTTTAAAAAAGGAGATCCAAACAACATTTTTTCCCTAACACACATATTTTTAACACTCTGTACAGTCCTCGGAAAAACAATTCATTTGGAATGTTATTCATCATACTTTCATAACAGGATTACAGAAACTACGCGTCCCTTTGGCAAACGAACCCCAAGCTGATCTCAGCAAAATAATGTCAGCTTGTAGAAAAAATCAAAAACTAACGATTCAGCATCTTTTTCACAAATTTTTCGATCATGCTTTCCTACTTAAGACCAAGGACGCTTGGGGGTAGTAGGAAAGAGCATTTGCTACTAGATAATAACAATAGAATATAATATAAATATTATAATTACTCAATTGGTAAATTTCACAAACTTTGGTGATCTTCATTTTGAAATACGGCACTATAAATTGCATACCTGAATGTTTTTCACTTTCTTTTCTGTGTAAATTTTTTTTAGTAAATTCAAACAAATTGAATTTTAATTGAGATTTTCTGCCCCTATATAACTTGTAAAACGCCTCGAAACATTCAACTGAGATACAGTGGTGGACAAAACTGGATACATAACTAAACATTTTTCGTAAATTTGTTATAACATTTTTTTTTATCACTGCTATCAAAGTAATTGCTTTTGTTTCGAATTTTCTAAGCCCTTATCTTCGATTAGTTCACACTCAAAACTAAAAAAAAATACACAAAATAGAAAATCCGCTCTAATATCTTCTAGAACTGCATGTATCCAGTTTTGTTCACATTGAATTCTCTTGAATGCAGGTCGATTTGCAGCTGCATTTGGTATATGTGCCGCTCGTTATAGTATTTCCAACAGTTCCACACTGTTAGCATTCAAGTGAAACTCAGTTAGTTGTGAAATATTTGTGTAAATTTGAGTATGAGATATTATTGATAACTAAACCAAAATGAAAAAAGTATCTCGTGAAATCGAAAATGAAATAATATTTTTAAGTCGGAATGGATATTCTTGTCGTAAAATAGCGGCAAAACTTAAAATATGTCACCGGACAGTAAGTTGTGTTCGAAAACGCCGAAGTTTTATAGACTCCAGAAATCTTGGTGGTCGGCCAAGGCTGTTATCTGATGGCGATGCTCACTTCGTGGAACGGTTAATGGTTACAAAGGATGTAAGAACACCTAAACTTGCTGCAGAGACACTGAATAAAAATGTAAGCGATCGTACAGTAAGGAGAGCCTTGCACAGAATAGGTTTAGTGTCCGCAGTAAAGCAAAAGAAACCTGCGTTATCGGAAAAAAATATAAAAGCAAGGTTAAAGTTTTGCAAAGAACATAGACTCTGGACTCTTGAAGACTGGAAACTCGTTATTTGGTCCGATGAAACTAAAATCAATCGTTTTCAGTCAGATGGGAAGGAGTATTATTGGCACCGACCCAATGAGAGGATTCAAAAGTACCAGTCAAACAAACAGTAAAGCACGGTGGTGGACATTTGATGGTGTGGGGCTGCTTTACATGGTGGAACCTTGGCTCATTAGTGAAAATCAACGGAATTATGAAAAAGGAAGACTTCCTTAGCATTTTGCATGAAAATTTTCCCGATGTCGTTGAAGAATGCGCCTATCCAGCAGATGAGATAGTTTTCCAACAGGACGGAGACCCAAAGCACACTGCAATTATTGTCAAAAAATGGCTTGCTGAGCAACCATTTAAGACAATGCAGTGGCCCGCACAAAGCCCGGATTTAAATCCTATTGAAAGTTTATGGGCGATTGTGAAAAGGATGCTGTCACATTACGGACGTGCTCCCACAACATTGGCCGAACTCTGGGAAAGAGTACAGATTGAATGGACCAAAATTCCTGATCAAACGATTCAGAACCTGGTAGAGAGTATGCCAAAACGGATCGAAAGTGTTTTGGCAAATAAAGGACTTTGGACTAAGTACTAATTTATCAAAACAATCAATTTGGACAAAACTGGAAACATGCTATTTATGAAGACATTTGACATTTTTTTAAGTTTTTTATATGAATATTTATTTTAAATAATTTTATTTTGAATAATTTTAGTTTTTATTTATGTAAATATAAAAAGATAAAACAAAGTATTAGATGTAAAAACAATTTTTAAGTGACCTGCAATAAAAAAAATTTAAATCAAATTTACTTAGAATTTTGATTTATGTATCCAGTTTTGTCCATCACTGTAGATCAACTGAGATTATTTGTCGGATCCTACGGAAAATTCCCGGAAAAACAAGATAAACATTGGATGGCTATTCTTGTATTCATAACAGTTGGTGGCCAACAATGTAAATTTTTAAAATTTTAAGATTACCAGAAAACTTAACATAAAATAAATGCAATAATAATTTGGTAGTTTGCTATAATTTTCATATTTTCCGGGAAAAACAATTTCCATCAAAACAAAATTTCAAGATTTTTAGTACTTTTCTTTTTCCAAACAAATACTGTAGTCGATTACGTTGGAAATTAAGAAAATTAGTTAAGTTCAAAAGCTCGGAAAGCATTTTCGTTTTTCTTTTCAGAAAAGCTCATGTACAAGTCATTTTAATTTTCTAAGCTTACTGATGCTCAGCTTGGAAAAGCTAATAAACTTTTAAAAATTATTTTCAACTTCTTTGAACAAAAAGTGTAATTTACTCGCATGTACACAAATGCCATAAAAATAAAAATTTATCATTTCAAACTACCCATTCATTCATTTGCGATATTATGCGAAATGAAAGTGGCAGCAATGGTTGAATGATTAAATTCACATCATAACTTAATAAACATTAGAAAAACTATAAAGGAAAAAGAAAATATCATTTGAATTTATGCATGCGAACCCACTGGAGTTGGGGAATGATTGTTTCTTACGGAGATTAGCGAAAAATACCATAACCAACCACTATGCGAGAGGTTGAATGTAATCAAAAAAGTAAAATCAAGTCATAAAAGTACCAAGTGCTAATGTAAAATAATGGTTAATTGTTGAGTTGTAGCATATGTGGAATAGCAGTTGCAACGACAATGGTATGGGACAGCGTGGAATGAAATGCAAATTTTTTCAATAAAGATAGCTTCTGTGGATGTTTATGTCATGCTTCAGATTTATGACGATGATTATTGACTTGATCTTTGGGAGACATTTATGCAATTCGTTTGATAGACAAGCTCTATCAAACAAAGCTCTCAACCAAGCTAGGATATGAGTGGATAAGTTGGCGATTTGCTATCCATTTAGTAGTATAAAATTCGGCTCAATCAAAAGGAACAAATTCTAATTTGGGCTTCCAAGTGAATCTCGTGAAGACTGAAAAAGGACATTTACAAATCTATAGAACATGTTTTCTGTGGTAGGTTGATATTTTTCTTGTCTGAACATGGTTTCCAACTTTTCACATATTAATAACACAATTCTGCAATAATTATGCCCCTTCAACTTTGAGGATTGTTTTCTATACATTTTCCGGCGCTGATTATGGGAAAATAATGGAAAATTTTATAACGTCAGGGTCCTTAGTTTTTTAAGTACCGTTTGTTTGCAAAATTACTTAGATCTCCCGATTTCTCATTTAATATTTAGTTTTAATCGGATCTTGTTAAACGTATATTAGTTTAACAAAAAAAAACAACACACTAAATGGTGGCGGATGACAAAAATTAATAAGTTTCCATAAATAATAAGATAAATACAATTAATTAACTAGGTCAAATACTCTGATTAAAGCACAACAGTGACTTTTCAAGTCATTTACTAAAGACCCAAGATCTTGACGGTTGATTTTTAAAAAAAAAAATAACCTCAAATCGTAGGAGTAGTTTATTAGGAAGGTTTTTGAATTTTTTGTTTCATCACCCGCAGTTTTATGACCAAGACGGATGGAGTTCTCAAAGGAATTAATTGTCTCCACAAGGAAACAGACGGGGAACGATCGAACTTCGTTCGTTGACATTAAAACAACTTTTCTATACCGTCGGTCCCGTCGGACCTGTCGAAAACGTGAATCGACCGGGAAAATCAAAAGCTTTTAAATTTTTACTTTTAAATTTAAATTTAAAGTTTGAATGAAATTGAATCAGAAGTCTGGAAATAAGTAATTAAGTAGTTTTTTAGGAAACCATTTTTTTTGTGGTGGGGAGGTGAAGGCTGTTTACGCCTTGAGTGTGGGACTCCCAGACGCAAAATGCTTTTCGACTACCCACTAAAATAATCCCCTGTCAACCTGAGAACCTAGCCTGGAACCGTTTGACAAATTACTTCGGGCTAGGCCTCGTGTTCCTACGCCTAGAGGCGCCTTCGCATTATGGGTATCTCTTCTTTCACGGGAAGGACGGGAGAGGAAGGAAGTGCTACAAAAGAGATCCATCCATCCCCGATGCCTCCCAGCGTTCCAATAAAGCTTTTTTTAATGTAAGCACTGCCCGAGCATATTGCACCACTCGATTCCAATTGTCAACTGTTTCCAGCATTACTCCAACGATAGTTTCCGGACAGAGCTCTCCGATTTCGCTGAGTAGGACCCATCGCGGCTGGCTCCAACTTTTGCAGTAGAAGAATGTGTGACAGGCGTCATCCAACTCTCCTGCACAAAACACACAGTTAGGAGACCGTATTTGTCAATTTTGTACAGGTAGGACCGAAAACAACCGTGCCCGCTTAAGAGCTGGGTCAAGTAGAAATCGATCTCACCATGCACTCGACTGAACCACGGCCTCAGGTCAGGGATCAGACGTGCAGTCCACCTTCCCCTTGTTTCTTTCTCCCAGGAATGTTGCCAATCGCTGAGAGAGCGACGTCTCTCTTCCTTGGTAATCTCTTCTCTTCGATCTTCGCCTCTTCGCAGGTAAATACTTCTGCGCTCTCTCGCAAGGAGGGTGATTGATATCACCCCTGCGATTACCAGCATTGCCGCCCCGGAGACCGTTCGGTATGCGCATGCGATTCGCAATTCTCCTTGTCTCTGCACCTGTGCCAACCACTTCCAGTGTAACTCCTTGCTGAGAGCGTTGCCCCACAGTTCTGATCCGTAGAGTAGAATCGACTGCACAACGCTCATTAAGAGCCGTCTCCTTGATGTGGTGGGCCCCCCTATGTTGGCCATTAATCGGGTGAGTGCCGTCACATGCGCTGCAGCTTTGTCAGCTACTGCCCTGATTTGTTGGGAAAAACTCATCTTCGAGTCTATCAGGACGCCCAGGTACTTTACTGCTGATTTCGATTCGACCAGTTCGTCCCCTATACTGATAGGCCGTATTCTGGGGATTCTCTTCTTCGTTAGGATGACCACTTCGGTTTTTTCCAGGGCAAGCTTTAATCCGTGAGCGGTCATCCAGTCCATTACTCTCCGCATTAACGTATTGAGTCTGAGCTGCGCATGGTGTACTGTGCGTCCAGCAACCAGCGCCACGACATCGTCCGCATAGCCGATCAAACGTGACTCTTCCGGCAGTTCAAGCTGCAGGAGTCCATCGTAGGAGATGTTCCACAGTTCCGGGCCAAGGATAGAGCCCTGAGCTACACCTGAAGTAAGATTTGTACTTCGCCTACCCTCCTTCGAGTCGTAAAGTAGGCTGCGGTCCTTCAAATAGTTCCTGAGAATCCGCATCTGGTACACTGGTACTTGAAAACGATTTTCTAGTGTTTCCAGAATATCTGCCCATCTAGCGCTGTTAAATGCATTTCGGACATCCACTCGATTCCCTTTGCATTGAAGTCCCCTCCGACGAGCACATGGCCCTCAATACTCGAAACAGCGTCCTGATAATGACTCGTTCGGAGGTAGGTATACACTGAAGAGTGTAGTTCCCGAACACTGAACCCAAACAAAACCATCTCCTCGCCCCCGATCTTGTACTTGTAGGTGTGCACTGTTACGAACTCAGATGGCGGCTGTACCGGATTCATCAGGATACCATTTTGATGAGTTTCTGGTGTGATATTGCTCTCTAAGCAGTAGTAAGTCAGCTTGCCTGTCTCTCGCGAACTGTTCCAGTAGGTCTTGGGCGATGATACTTCGATGTAGATTGATTTAGAGTATACGAATCATTGCAGGAGCGCTTTTGCCTTGGTTAGGGCTTCTTCGAAGACCCGACACTTCCTTGTGCCTGGAATATGTTTCAAATCATCTGGTCTCGGGATATACTCCTGGCAGAGAACACAGTGTGACTCGTCTGTGCGTTCCTTCTCTTTATGCCCTGTTTTACCGCAATTGTAGCACGAGGAGCTTCGGTCAGTTCCATTACATGTCTGTGCGGTATGACCGTATCCGAGGCACTTGAAACACCGAAGGGGAATGGCCCTTCGCCGTATCCGACAAATAACCCACCCTATTCTTATTTTGTTCTCCTTCAGAAGCTGTTCTGCTTCCCTCTCTGTAAGGTCGATTATGGCCATGCGTTGACCCCTGTTGTTCTGTTTGGCCAGTCTGACTTTCGTCTCGCCTAGTACGGAGAAGTCGCGTTTTAAGGCATCTTCTATTTCGGGTAGATCCGTAACGCAGTCAATTTCTCTAATTTCCAGTGTGGCCTTAGGCTCGAGTGAGGCTACAGTTGCCTTCTCTCCAAGGACTCTTTTGACTGCGTCACGGAACGCGTCTTTATTGTTTGCATCTGATCCGAACTCAACAAGTAAATGCCCCGAACGAGTTGGCCGTACAACTTTTATTGCAGTTTGTATGTCTTCGGGTTTTACCGCCCCCTTGATTTCTCGCAGAACTTCCGGAAAGGATCTACCGTCGTTGGGTTTAACCAGCAGTGCCTGCCCAATGGGTTATCTGCGATGATTCACTGCATTTCGGTTCCTGTGGATGTTTATCGATTTTGGACTTCAGGGCCGCTTTTTTAGCTGCCTTTTTGACAGCTTTGGATAGTGCTGTGTGAAAACCCTCCTCAATCGCGATTTGATCGTTCGGCGTCCTGTCCTCGTCCTTCCTCCGTTTATTCCGATCCCCTTTGATTGGACTGCAGGCCAACCTTTCCGACAACTGGCCTGTCGGATGTATTAGCCTGTTGCTCTTCCTCTGCCTTTAGCCACCTGCATCTATAATGACCTATTCGGGTTAGGAGGTTTTCCAACTCCAGAACTCCGTTTTTAACCTCTTTGCTAAGGTTCGTTTGTGCGTTGGATGTGGCAGTGATGCATTTAATAACCCTTTCTGCTTTACGGTATAGCCGCTCTTCCTCTGCACGATCCATGATTATCGAAGTGCTCCGTGTCTGACGTGCAGGGATTTCTTTATTTGTGTCCCGTGCTTTAGTTGCTTCGGTGGTGATTGTAACAATTATAGGTTTCTCAACCGTTTTGCATTTATCCACCGTGTGTTCGTCCCTTCCAGGTTGCAAGAGGCTCTGTTCTTCTTGTTTTGGTCGCTCTGGTGTGCGCATGGTTTTCTTGCTGCGCCCAAATTCTGTTAAAATCTCTGGTTGTACCAGATTTCCTACTTTTCGTCCATCCGTTTTCGAATGTTTCTGTTCTGACATATTTTCTTTTGTGTATTTTTTGTGTTTAGAAAACCATAAGAGTCCAAATTAAGAGTAAATTGTGAGAAAGCTATTGAACATTTAAACTTCACTTCCTTAATTCACATTCGGGCTATTTTCCTGAAACCCTGAGAAATGTAAGTGAAGAGCACCACCAACACCAGGATTTTTACTAGCATTTAAAAGAAACGGAACCCTCTCATGGATAGTGGAAATTAATAATGATGACAGACTATTGTGGCCCGTTAAAACAAGATGATGCAAGATGGAAATTCAAGTGAAAATCTCACAATCTTAGCTTTGATTAATAAAAGGCAAGATACCGTAAATGTTCAAATTTCAAATTTAATGCATAAATGCTTTTTTGTGTTCAAAAGTCATGTAATTGTTTCTTAATTATAATAAAATTATACTTAGTAAAGTAGGCTTTTTTGAAAATTCATACAAATGCGAGTTAAGTTTTGCTGACCTGTGCCATTCTTACAAATAATCCACTCGGTGGCGCTCAGTTGCGAGGATGCGTTCGTACGACCACGGAAATGAGGAGTAAGTCATTAGTAAATGTAATCAACGGAAAGATAACACGATCGGTAACTCATCATCTGTATATAAAGTAAATTTCATCTTAAAGAGGTCAGCAATCCTTGAACTATCGTCGATCAAACATCTTAATCTGGAAGTCAATGTGAATTATGGTGAGAACTGCGCCATGACTAACTCCTTTACAAGCTTGAACACATGCTCAGAGAAATGGCTTCTATTTCGGGGACTCTTGTCCTAGTAAAACCATGGTTTACAAGTGATATAACCTACTTATACAAGGCAGAGACTCACTTGAAGGCGACATACGACCTGGACGGAATTCGCAAATGGTTCCAAAAGTTGAAATATTAATATTAGAAGATGCCAAAGAAAAAGCAGCTTGTAGACATGGTTGGAGTATCCGATAAGCGTTTTTGGACCTCTGTATGGAAGACAAGGATTCAGTTATCAAGTGCTGTATAAGTCTGATTCGTAATCTAACTTTGTTTATTTGATACCATCTAAAAATGTGTAAAAATATCACAATTTCCTTAACAAAGTACAATTTATATAAAATGTATAGCTGATACCGTTACTTTCTTAAGAACATTAGACATTTTCTCTCCTTGCTTTTCGTTGCTTTTTTTCGTTTCGCCATTTTAAAATTTTTAGTTTAGTTGAATTCCTTGATCATTGTGGGTGCATTTCCAGCAACCACATTAAAAATATAAATTAGTTATTTGAGTGATTTAAATGATGTTTTTGCGCTTTTTATTAATAAATATTATCTTTTATTTATTGTTGGGATAATGTTAAAACCATGGTTCTTGATTGAAGAATTCGCTTCCAATTCTTTAACGATGAAAATATGTTTGTTGCATAAGTGTTTTACAATTCGAAAATTTAAACCACTCCCAACAAACTATTCAACCAGCATCAGTGAAATTGAAGATGAAGGCAATGATCTTATTTGGATACAAGATGTATCGTTAAATGATAACGTAACCAAAAGATTCCTTTTTTTTAAAAAGGATATTGTTCTACGAAATTCAATGCTTAAAACACTTCTGCAACTCAATGATACTTTTAAATTACTATTCATTGATGAACTTAAAAAATATAGTTCGGCAAATTAATTTGTTAACAAATCCAAGATAGACACAGAAAATTCATCTAAACTATCCACATGGAATGATTAATGGGATGTGACATCAGAAGAAACAAATGCATTCAAAAGATGTGTAATAATATGTACCCTATTCCATTAAATAATGTGCCAAACTATTGGAGTAAAGAAAACAACCCAGAAAACAACCCAACACAGTCCATGGTACGCTGAAAAACTTACAAGAAAGAGATTAGCCCAAGTATTCTGAAATCTACATTTAAATGTAAATGCTGTTAACTTGGAACTTCTGAACTAATGTTATAACGGGTGAAAAAATGTCCGTGGATGAACCAGTAACGAATTTCAGAGGGAAATATGTTCTATATTACATATCATCATAAAACATATAATTACGTATAATTCTTACATATAGTCCTAAAAAAGCCGACAAAATGGAGAATTTTCGTAGATTCAAACATACGCAAAGCATCAAGATGGGCTGGGGGATCCCCTCTAGATGTTTCTTTAGTTGACCTCAAAATTGAAGTTCTATGTGAAGCTCAGCCTTCGATTGTCCAACGCATCATAATAAAGTTTTTAACGAAGGAAGGCATTAAGCCAGTTGAAATTTGGGAACAATCGCATGCGAACTTTGGAAGAATACATTATCGTGGCCACGAAGGAAAGCATAGAGTGCCGAATTAAAGGAAGGTCGTAAAAAAGTGTAAAAGGGGACCATTATGCCTAACAACGTTGCAGCTGTTCGTGAATTAATTGAAAGAAATCGTCGCGCTATTGTAGCAGAAATCAATAAGTACACGGAAATCAGTGTTGGAAGTGTACAGACCATCCTCTGAGACGACCGTGAATTTCAAAAAACTTCGGCGAGGTGAATTCCGTGTCTGATTATCAGAGAACACAAAAATGCGAGAGTTTTAGTTTGTCAAAGGCTTCTTGTACGTTTTCAAGATGAAGGCCAGGCTTTCTTGCAATGGATCGCGAGTGCGATGAAATTTGGGCTCACCACTGCATTCTCGAGTCGGAAAAGGCTAGTATAGAAGGGAAAAGAAAGAGGGAGCCAGGACCATCAAAAACCAAACAACGCTTGTCAGCCAGGAAGGTTATTTAACGGTGTCTTGGGACTCCCAACGGGTTCAATCCATGGATTTTCTTCACGATTGTCGCTCAATAAACTACTATTGACTAGGTACTATTGCCTACTATTGACAATACAAAACCGTAAACTGCAGCTCTAACAACCCGAAAATTGGATGCAATGCAAAAGACTGCTTTTCATCATTATCATCATCATCATGTGATTTCCATATGTTTGGGACTCTCTTTCAAAACAATCAACAGGTTGATCAATTAATTGCGTAAGAGGATATCCGCTCAAGTTATTCTTTGAAAACGTCATGACAAACCTACCTGTTCGGTTGGAAAAAAATCCATTAATAAGGAGGAGGACTCTGTAGATAAATAACTATAAAGTGTATTCTCTTTTTAAAAGTAAAATGAATTTATTTTTGTAAATGTGTGTTCTTCCTTCCGAACCTTTGAAGGTACTCGTAAGTTTGTGGGGTGAATAGACACTCCTGTTGCTATTTACGTATTTGTTTTAATTGACTGATCGATATCTAATACACTTCTACGAAAATTTCATCATTATGACAGGATGACATGGCAATGATTTCAATCTGAGTATGAGTAGTAATCATGAGTATATAATAAAGAATATAGAATAGAATATATACAAAGAATAGCAAGAGGCGTGAGAAATGCAAGGAGCGCTAATGGTTAAATTATAATTTTATGCTTCATTATACAACAGAAGCGATTATGATTATCCAAATCGAGATATTCTTCAAAATTAGCAAATCTAAATCTGAAATGAGCAATCCATGCATCGCTGGCAACTATGAAACCACCGATCATTCGTTATCAATTAACTTAGTGACCTAGTATTGGATGCCTAACCTACAATTGCCTGAGAATATCTTTCTTACATTCATGTTTTATCTTCATTCAAACTGTGGATATTTGTGTATTGGCATAATTTTGTCTTTTAAACGTTAGGCAGTTACAGCAGTCAGTGTCGGATGTAATTAGGTACACCCATCAATAACTCTTCATCGAAGTAGGAAAAATTGTCAATGTGTAGTAAAAGAGTTACCGTCTGAACTTCTTCAGGTGTAACCTTCGGGCCTTACCATTGTATTGAGAATAGGAACCTTACCATTGTAATGAATAGTTGGTATTGAGCGGTTCATCTTGAGACCTTCCTGCAAGAATCTAAATTACTATAATTTGTGTTTAAATTTTTATCTTGTATAAGATCAGTTCGCGTATTCAGCATATATCCTGGGTACTCATTTTCCTATCTCATTAAATTTTGAGCGCTCACACATAAAAGAATTGATTTATCGACGATATTCGCATTTCAGCAGTTTTCTACAAAAGGTAACTCCTGCTGCATTTTGCTAATAGATTTAATTCCTCCATTCCTCCACTACTTTTTCAGTTACCAATCGATTAAAGCGATTCTTTCCAGTAAATCTTGAGATCTTTGAAATGTTTAGCCAATGCTGGCCTTGTACTTTAACTCCATTCGAATGCACTTTTAGGCTACATCAGGTGGCAGCGGTGAGAGCTTTCTCCTGAAATATACCGGTATGGTTTTCAGGTGATAAAGCACACACGCTATGTCTGTTGAATCTAATATGCAGGTGTCTACACAGACATAAGAAAATGGCTAAAGAAAAGGCAAAAGAGAATTAAAAAAAAAGATTGTTTGAATCGCCTAACTACAAACTAGACCGCCAAATCACTGTTGATGTACAGTGGCAAGCAGGCGTCGTAGTCACCGTCTTCGCTAAGGAAAACGAACAAATAGTGTACAGAGCCGCTGATATTATGGTTCATAGCGTTCGCCGAAGATAAAGTAAAAAAAAAAAGATCTCCAGTATACCGCAAATTTTCAAAAGAAGATATCAATTCAGAAAGAAGAAGAAATTTAACACATTTCTTCGTGTGAGCTTCTCACATCATCAAATGTGCATTGTCTGTCTATTGTAGCGGGAGCACGGACTTACTCACTATCCAATTCGCGATTTTCGCTGAATTTCAAATTACGCGCCTAATTTTTAACGTTCACCGAATTTTCGTGCAATTATTCTATTTCGGTTCCGGTTTAATTTCCTTCTGGATTATTTTAAGTGCATTTGAGAAGTTTTTATTCTGGTGTGAATGTGATTGATCAATTTTAATAATGAATTTTTTATAAATTAAATTTGGCTATTTTTATGCTTATCATAACTAAACTTGGTGTAATAAGTGAGTGAGAATTGCAACTTATTGTGGCTACTTTGTGAGTGAACCATTTAATCAACATTCCATCAAAGGATTAAACACTTCTTTTGCAAGCAAGAAAGGTAAGCTAGCGGAAGTTTTATTTCATGTTTTCAAATGCATAAGAATTGAAAGTCCACCTGATGTATAATTTTCCCATTAAAAATATTTCGTATGAATGAATTCCGTGTGTTGTATAAATATTCGCCGTTGTGCGAATGCAAATTATTAACGAAAACAGTCAGTTGAGTTAGCGTAAATATTTTTTTGTTTGTTATACCATTTTGAACGTAGATGCTATCAGAAGTTTATTTTCATTTAACGATATTTTTGATACTATTTAAATATTTATCAATAGTTTGGACACATATGCAACCTTCGTTTATCGTCAGAAATGCCGGGTGTATGACACCTAGGTCACTGAAATCGAAAGTTTAACTCTTCTTCCTATTGAAATTTGTCAATTGGTTATCGTTGCTAGTTAGGCTGGTACAAGAAATAATAAAATGGTAACAATGTTTTCCAATTTAGGCTTAATGTTTTAAAGATTGATTCACATGTTCTCCCACAGTTCGAAGTATGCCGTTTCGGACTGGTGGTTTTGCATTAATTTGATGCATACATATATCAGAAAGCTCCTTTACTGTATCTAATATTAATTTTTTTTTGTGGTTGTGAGCTGAATGCTATTTCCGACCTGTGTGTCAGACTCCCAGTGGCAAACCGACCACCGACTAATCACCTCCTCCTGTCATACGAAGAACCTAGCCTGGAACTGTTCGTTGCTTTACTTCGGGAAAGGCCACTTTGGTTTCACCTAACTGCGTTTTTAGGTTCAGCAAATCACTCTTTCAGCAGGGATGGATGGGAAGAAAAAGGATGAATGTCAGAGAGCCCTTGCTACCCTCTTCACTGATCTATGATGCTCTTCTTTATAGGAAAAACCGTTCGCAAGTAATGCGATATACAATTTCAATTGTTACTGTGTTGCTTGGGTCCGCCGGGCCTTGCTTTGTAGGTTTCGAGGACGAGTTTTGGCTGTATACAGCCATCTTCAGCTCGTTCATCATCTTCAAGCAAGGCCCGGTGGACCCAAGCAAGACAGTATTAATTTTGGCCTGCGGCAACAACCAAAGGAACTTCAATTTCAATTGTCCTTACATGTCAACATCTTTCCTGTTATGTTTTCTGGAGAAAACACGCGTATTTTCTTTAACGTTAATAGTGATAGTACTGATTGTGGCAATACTAATCAAAGTACTTAATTTAAATAGTAGTTATATAATAGTTAATAAAATAAAAGAAATAATCAACAATATTCGAAATTGCTATTTATAAAAATAAAAATCGTTATATGTAAAAGTGCTCTTATTCGTCGAGAAAAGGAGCATATGTTTGATAACCATCTAAAGAATTAGATTATTCAATGCATTTCCTATTAAGAGTTTTCACATTACAGCACCTTCCCGGTATTTATGATTTTCATCTCGAAAAAATCCGTTTGTCTTTTGAAGCCAAGTAAACAAGGAAATTTTGATACTCTCTTGTGAAGTGTAGTGTTTTCTAGTAGAAAATCGATCGAAATAAGTGGTTATATATAAATTATAGTAAGGAGGGATGCTATCTAGTCTATAAAGCGGGTGAAGTTAAACTTTTCATCGGTACAGCGAGCGTTGCTATTATGGAAATGGATTATGATTTCGTGTTTGATCGCATATTCTAGACGTTTTTTGGCTAATCCACTTTTTAGACAAATGAATTGTTATCTGTACAGGTCCCTTGTGGTCGTCTGGCCAGCGTACTAGGTGTATGCAAATGAAAGTGCCCTCTGTGTTCCAATAGCTAAATCTACACATGTATGAACTTTCAAACCGTATCGACTGTCATTTTTTATGTTTTTGGCATCTGTCAACAATATCCAATTCATAACATAACAAGTTTCAAACATCAACGCATAGTTTTTTGGTATTAAAAATGTCGATTTTTGTGCCACAAAGTGCTCATTTGTGGGAAGCATTAGTTTTCTGCTTTCATTTGAAAAAATCCGTGGCTGAATCTCATCGAATGCTTGTAGAAGCTTACGGGGACCATGCATTTAGTGAATCCAATTGCAAAAAGTGGTTTTGAAAGTTCCGTGATGGTGATTTTGATCTGAGAAATGAAGAACGCGGCCACGCTCCTTCAAAATTTGTGGATACCGAATTGCAAGCATTGTTGGATGAAGACGATGGCCAAACGCAGCAACAGCTCGCAGAACAATTAAATGTTGACCAATCAACCATTTCTCGCCGTTTAAAAGCCATGGGGAAGATTTTAAAAGTCGGTAGATGGGTGCCACACGAGTTGAATGAAAGGCAGCAAGAAAACCGAAAATCCGTTTGTGAAATGCTGCTGGCCAGGCAAAAAAGAAAGGGTTTTGTGCATTGAATCATCACTGGCGATGAAAAATGGATTTATTTCAAAAATCCCAAACGTAAAAAATCATATGTCAGCCCAGGCCAAGCGTCCACATCGACTCCAAGGTCAGATCGCTTCGGAAAGAAGGTCATGCTCTTTATTTTCTGGGATCAGCGTGGCGTTATCTGGTATGACCTCTTAAAAACTGGTGAAACTGTTACTGGTGCACGCTACAATCAACAATTGACCGATTTGAACAATGCCATACGCGATAAACGGCCAGAATATCAATTGAGGCACGACAAAATTATTTTCCAAGATGACAACGCATCGCCACATCGAACATTGGTCAATAAAATTTTGATAAACGCTTTCGGCTGGGAACCGCTAACCCACCCGCCTTACTCACCAGACTTGGCACCTTCCGATTACTATTTGTTTTCATCGATGGGACACGCACTGAACGATTCACGGTTCAATTCCTACGAAGAAGTCCAAAAATAGCTCGATGAATGGATTTTATCAAAACACCAACAATTTTTTTGGCGAGGCATCCATAAATTGCCTGAGAGATGGGAACGATGTGTAGCTAGCGATGGCAATTACTTCGAAGATTGAATTTGTAACCATTTTTTCGAAATAAACATGTATTTTTGAAGAAAAAAAGGCACTTTCATTTGCATACACCTAGTATAATGATCATAGCATCCTGGGCTTATTAAATATTGAACTAATGCCTTGACGCTATTGACATTGTGTTACGCTCCAGAATTTGCTTATTCCTATTGTCCTATTGCTTTCAGAAATCGCTTATTTACTCGCTAGAAGAGTCATAACATTGATTCCTCTTTTTCCAACTCTTCTTCACTGTTCAATGCGTACTTTATTTTCTACATCGAAGACATGTTTTTTTTTCTGATGAACATATTCAGAACTAACTTCTTGCAACAAACAATAGCTTTCAGCAACACTTTTCTTGTACTTGATGACGACGGAATCGCTTATAAATGCTGTTTTGTTGGAGGTAGCCCAAGATTGCTAACGTGACAAAATATGATTTATAATAATTATATAATATTATAATACATTATTTATAATAATATTATAATATTTATATATAATTATTTATAATTATTATTATATATATATAATATTATAATATTTATATATAATTATTTAATTATTATATATATATAATTATTTATATCTAATTATATATCCTATTTATAATAATTATAATTATATAATATAATATTTATAATAATTAAAAACACAAGTATGCTTCCTTGATTATCTGGACATTTGTAATGCCGAAATGGAATAGGTGTCTCTTCAAGCAGACAAAGTTCTCAATACAGTACTCTGAGTTGTTAATGTACTCACCTCTGTTGCATCGGATGTCTAGTTTCGAATTTGACTGGCTGCATTGGTATTTGAATTTGAGTTTCTTGTGTCAGAGTACTAGCCGAGTCGAATATGACAGGTAGGCAAAAGCCTGATTCCGACCACATCACCTGGTTTATTTTTAGTTGTTTTTTATTGCACGAAATTCTGTTGTTCCCCACTTCCTTTCCTTTTCGTCCTCAAATTATTTTAATGTTCAGTTTTTTTTTCGTTTTCGTTGCATCTTTGTTCTTGAACTGAGGAGCACGAAGCACGGCCCAAATTCTGTGGTGGACTGTTTTGTCTCATGAAATATATAAATTTTAAATTTATCCTTCACGCAAGTATTGTGGTAATAGCTCCCACCGATTCTGCTTCAAGTGTGGTTCATTTTTTAATGATTGCAACGTTGTGGCTGAACTGATTTCTTAACACAAAGCTATCAGGCGAATTCTGGACCTTAGAGAGAGAGAGAGAACTAGAAAATAAGAGCTTAGAAAATAAGACAAATATAGGACCCCACGAAAAGTATGTAAAACCTGCGTAGCGTCATTGACATGAAAGGCAAAGAGAATGAGAGGCGTGCGACTGAAGGCACGAATTGCCGATGGTCAAAGGTAATGTTGAAGACGGTCGTTTTGTGTTGCATATGTAAAAAGTGTGAACTCATATAAAAGGCCTTATCGGTTTACCGAAATTTAGGATTCGATAAGCCAAACAAAGTGTCGCCTTTTTCTTTATCTGTAAGACCGTTGTGTGGGAGAGCATAGAAAGCAACTGCTTTCTATGCACTGTTTCCTGCGGTATATCTTTGATTTATGTTTCAGTCACGTTGATCACACGATCAACACGAATCACACGAATCAAACGATCACAAATCGTTTATCATTTCTGCGCATAATTGTTTCCAGAAAGCTTCCATTATCGACTCCTTTATTTCAGCCCACGATTCTTCAATACTATTTATTGCGTTCCATATATTATAATTCTTTCGAAAATCTCTGAATTTTGGCCTATCTTGCCTGACGGTTGCTTTGATGGCCCTAGTCATTATGGTCTTCATATAAAATCGATTACTAAGTAGTTCATGGGCTGTATTCAGAGGAAAAAATAAAATATTGATTTCCGCGAATTCTGGACCTTAGAGAGAGAGAGAGAACTAGAAAATAAGAGCTTAGAAAATAAGACAAATATAGGACCCCACGAAAAGTATGTAAAACCTGCGTAGCGTCATTGACATGAAAGGCAAAGAGAATGAGAGGCGTGCGACTGAAGGCACGAATTGCCGATGGTCAAAGGTAATGTTGAAGACGGTCGTTTTGTGTTGCATATGTAAAAAGTGTGAACTCATATAAAAGGCCTTATCGGTTTACCGAAATTTAGGATTCGATAAGCCAAACAAAGTGTCGCCTTTTTCTTTATCTGTAAGACCGTTGTGTGGGAGAGCATAGAAAGCAACTGCTTTCTATGCACTGTTTCCTGCGGTATATCTTTGATTTATGTTTCAGTCACGTTGATCACACGATCAACACGAATCACACGAATCAAACGATCACAAATCGTTTATCATTTCTGCGCATAATTGTTTCCAGAAAGCTTCCATTATCGACTCCTTTATTCCAGCACACGATTCTTCAATATTATTTATTGCGTTCCATATATTATAATTCTTTCGAAAATCTCTGAATTTTGGCCTGTCTTGCCTGACAGTTGCTTTGATGGCCCTAGTCATTATGGTCTTCATATAAAATCGATTACTAAGTAGTTCATGGGCTGTATTCAGAGGAAAAAATAAAATATTGATTTCCGCGTATAAATTCTGCTGAGATTTTTGGTATCCCGCAGCATTGTCTGAGATTAATAATGCTTTAAATTGTAAATTATTATTTTTAAAATATTGTTTAACAGTTGGCACGCAATGATGAGTGGACCAATCTTTACATATGAACACAGTAACCCAGACATTTATATTTGATTTCTAAATGACCGGAAGATATTGTTTATCTTTCCATTTTAATGCTCTGGGATTTTCTGCTCGATAAACTTAAAAATGGCTCAATTTTGAATCACCAGCTATGTTTCCATCAAGACGTAATGCCAATCGGTTTTTGGAACGCTTTCAACCAGGGGCAACTGATTCTTCCTTCGATAATAATGAAATGTCTGGCATTTTTCCAAAACAAACATGCCTCTTCTACGTTAAATTAAAATTATTTTGATGTTGATCATCAATCCATGATGACAGACGTTTTTCCATTTCATACATCACAATATCGTGTCTTTTAGGTACAATCTTTGAAGATGTATCTACACAATTTTGTATGTCTTCCTTGATTTTACTCTTATTTTTCAAAATTGAACAGATTGTAGATCTGTTTACACTGTACAAACGGTTGATCGAAGCAAAATATTAACCGTTTACGGAACGTTTAATTACTTCTTTTTCTCAATCATATGAAGTCTATAAGTCCTTAATTTTTTTTTTGTGCGTATCAGCACTGCAGTTTTTCGATTTCTGACTCATGTTTATCAATTTATAACCGCGAAGTATTTGAACCTCTACAAATAAATCAGCAAAACACAACACGTTGACGTACGCTCTAACACAAGACTGAAACTGTTTTGTCCTCTTGATGTGAACAATCTTGTAGTCTGATAGCCCCTGAGAGGAGACATCAGACTACAGGGGATTAAAAAGTTTAAATTTTTAAAATGTGCGAAATAGCGAATTGCGTGAAAGTGGAATGTGCGGATGTCGAGAGCCACCTGTAAAAAAACAATTAAAACAATTAAATGTAACTGAAGATGTCGATTTGTATTTAGCACATTATTTAGGTCAATTGAATTTGCAAATAGGCCTAAAACATAAAAACGCAATTCAAATGACTAAAAAAAATAAAAACTTTTAATCATTTGGTATTTTTAGTTACGGATAATTCAATTAAAATTATTGCCTTAAGCCAAAACTTTTCTCGAACGAGTAATATTAATCTGGAAAAGGAGTAAGTGTTGCGGTTAGAATACATTCATTAGTCTACACTTATTTGGTTTTCATTTTAGACATGCTAAATTTGCGCTGCTTGCCTCAAGTTTTTACGGTACCAAACAATTTCCAATGTGAAATGTTGTTGTTGTGATGCAGAAGTGAATAGATTCAAAGAGGAAGATGGAAAATGATGGTCTATTCGAGCGATGTATGATATTTTCCGAGTAGAGTGAATCAATATGAAATCTTTTTTGTTTGTTTGAATAAAATAATTAGTTTGAATCCATAGGGATTCCTTGTAAATTGAAATTTTAAATAATTTGTCTGTAGATCCTTTACTATTTCTTCTATAATCGATACTGATTACTCGTTTCTTATGTATGATTCGCTGATTATGAAATTTTATTTTTGCTAAATTGAGTCTGTGAAGAATAATTCTGCCTCGAAAGGGTTTACCCCAAAGTTGAGAATATTTAATAGATTCCCAGATAGCCGAGAAAAGACTGGCTTTGCCCTAAAAAACGAGTTTGTCCCGAACATACAATACAGAGAAACCATAATTAGTACACTGTACGTCTGATAATTTTCAAAATTTCATAGCACTAAGAAAATTGCAGCTTTTCACGAAAATCATGCATTACAAAAGGAAATTCCTATCTCTTACCTTCAGTCCGTCCATTGATCAAGAGATCACGGATCAAACCGCTAGCAAAGTGTGATATTGTTAAAAGTGTGTCAAACAATTACCGACGATTTTCATGCAACATGTTGCGACGTATCCCATTATTGTCTACTTCTTTGAGCTGCTCAAGGTGCAGAAAAGTCTCAGGAGGTAGCAAGTTGAACCATTCTTTCATACATTCGTATCAGCCATCAATCCGTTTGCCATTATACCTATGGTGAATTTAAAGCATAAATGTTTAAAACATTTTCACTTGTATCTATTCGGCGCCGGAATACTTGCTCGCGATGCAATGGGAAAAATAAAATAATTTCTCTGAAAAGACCAGAACTTTCATTGTGATTACTTTTATGGTGTGGCCATCAACATCAAAAATCATCTCCTTCATCATCAGCGTCTCCATGATAATCACCGAACGTGCATTGCTTATAGGTGTAGGATTTTTGCTATTTGGTTTTGTTGTTTTCAGTGAAGAAACGGTGGGAAAGTGGCCATGATGTGTATACAATGAAGGAATAGGATGATTTTCATGCGGTCAACGTTGGAGGCAATGTGAAAAACTTGGTGATTAGGTGACTCTTCAGGTTCAAAGTGTCAACGCACACCTGTAATTTTTCCATTAGCTTTCTTTTGTTTATGTTGAGAGGTGAAAATTACTGGCACCTAATGGTATATCTTCAAATCTTCTCGAAGAATTATAGAGTGTGCAAGCCAAACATGATTTACTAAGTAATAAATGAATTTTCGTGCAATTAGCACCAAACAAATGATAGTTTGGTTTTCCATTTAATTTGATGGACACGAGTGGTTTTCATATTATGAGAAAGAAAAATAGATGGTTGTTTAATGAGGCTAACGAGGTATGAAAAATTGGATTATATGATGAGCTTGTTTGCTGCTTATATTGCATTGAAATACAAGAAAAATTTCAATATTTTGGCTATTTGGGGTTTTATTCATGCTCTTTACTCACCACTCGCTTTACTCTTTTTATTTGAAAATCAGATTAGTTTCGAGGTTTTAATTCTTTAGATAATATAAGATAATATAGATAGAACATTGATTTTGGTAGGAATTTTTAAGTTAACTCCACAACGACCTGAGGTTTGCTGGTGTATAATTTGCGTTATCCCACTTATACTCTTACTTCGTAATAGTGTATACTTTTTAAGCCCACAATAAGAATTTTCAGAGGGGTTAAATCTGGAAAAATACAATCCAGTTCATTTCCTTTCTATTCAACACTTTTGCCGTTCAGGAACTTTCAGTCGCAAAAACTGAATTGATTGAATCGCAGTTTGGTAAGGCACATCATATTTCTGGAGCCAGTAACTGTCAAGATGAATGCCATTAAAGCTGCTTCAGTAAATCAACATGTGCAATAAAAACAAAATTTCTCGAAACACAATAAGGGGCCGCGACAAAGGGAAACGGAACCCGGACCAAACAACAGAACTCAACTATGCGAACCAGAAGACAAATGTATGACTTACCGGCGCATGTTTAAAATGTGTTTTGTTGTCAAGAGATTACATATAAAATCTATTGGAGTAACATGTCAAATATATAGTGTGTCATTTTGTTGGTAAAACTGCCCGCTAAAAAATGTCATATTCGTTTAGTTGTTTACGAGTTAGTAGCATACTTCTTATTCGTGTTAAGTATGTCGAATTTTAAGCCAAGTAGAGTGCATTTGCGGCATGTAATTAGTTTCTTGGTAAATCAAAAGAAAAAGGAATTAGAGAGTCATCGAATTCTTGCAGAGACTTGCTGCGATCGTGCTCCAACCATCAAGACTTATGAACGTTGGTTTCAACGTTTCAAAAGTGGCGATTTCAATGTAATTGACATACAACGGGAAAATCGACAAAAAAGTTTGAATACGAAGAATTAAAATTATTAGATGATTATTAATTAGATTAAAAGCATTATTAGATGACAACGATACACAAACACAACAAATGATGGCAGAGTAGTTGATTGTCATTCGGCAAGCCATTTCCGATCGCCTGAGAGCCATGGGAAAGATTCAAAAGGTTGGCAATTGAGCTGACACAATAATAGAGTTGACAATTGAATTGACACAAACTGAACGAACGTCAGAGTGAAAGCCGAAAAACGGTGTGCGAAATGTTGCTTTTACGCCACAAAAGAAAGGGTTTTTTTTGCATCGGGCTGTAACTAACGATGAAAAATGGATATACTTTGAAAATTTCCAACGTAAGTCATGGGTAACGCCAGGAAAACCATCAACATCGAGTGCAAGACCGGGTAATTTTGGGAAGAAGATAATGCTGTGTGTTTTTTGGGATCAAAAGGGAGCAGTGTACTACGAGCTTCTCAAACCAGGTGAAACAGTTAATACCGTCCACTACCGACAACATATGGTCAATTTAAACCAATCATTGATCGCAAAATGCCCGGAATGGGCTCTAAGATACGGCAAAATCATTCGACAGCATGACATAGCTCCTGCAAATTCAGCCAAAGTGGTCAAAGGAACGATTTCCTCGCTTGGTTGGGAACTTCTACCCCACCCACCATATTCACCAGACCTGGCGCCTTCTGATTATCACCTCTTCTCATCGATGGCACACACACTGACTAAACAACATTTCAAGACTTTCGAGGATGTACAAAAATGGCTCGATGAATAGATATCAATGGAAATTGAAGCTTTCTTTTGGAATAGTATCCATAAATTGCCCGAGAGATGGATAAAATATTTATCCAATATCGGGCCAACACTTTGAATAAAAAATGTTTTGCCATTGTTCTTAAATAAACCCATATTTTCATGAAAAAAAAATGACTTATTAAACTTGCGCACCTGGTACATGTGTTACATGAACAACATAAAAGACACAAACATAAAAGACGTTTAGACGTTCTCGAAAACATCGAAATATTTAAATAAAACCATTCGACGACCGAATCATAAACGAACAATAAATAAACTAACTTTGATTTTACAAAAATCAAAGGCTACAATCGGACAATGATGGGAAACAAAAAGTGCGGAACCGCATTATAAACTTCGAAAAAAAAAGAAAAATTATAAAAATTTTCCTAACTGCATCAAAGGACGTCTATATGCTTAAAAAGGACTGCTATCATTGTGTGTAAACGACGGATCTATAAATAACGATGCTTAAGACCGACAAACTCGGGATGAAACCAATCTACTATTATCTGCTTGTGTAAACAACGGATCTTTAAACAAGGACACTTAAGTCCAACTACCTCTGGACGAAATCACTCACCAAAGATGGCACACAGCTGAAACGCGTATGTGAACGATACAAATACAAAGTACCTTACGTAATTTCAATCCGACAAGAAAAAAACAATATTATTCACGAATTTGCGGGGAGATAAAATGAATGATGTCAACATCCAATCGATTTCTGTCGATTGTGTCCTTCTTTTCTGAAAATAAAATAAAAACTTTCAATGACAGTATTGGTACAAACAATAGACGAAACCGTCGTTAATGCTTTACGCGCTAATATTCAATGGATCTTGTTTGGATTTGCTGGTCAAAAATGCAGCAATTTCGCTTAATTTCTTTTGTTAGTCAAAACAGTGGTCCTTGTTGGTCTCCAGCACTTGCTTCCAAAAATCAGATTCAGTGTCAACTATTCAAGTGACTATTCCGGCGGTATAGTCGGGCGATATATTGGTTCCTTTTTTTGTTTAAAAAAAAGCTGCTACAATTATGAAGACATCAAGAGCAAACTTATTAAATGAAACTAGGTGGTTCAAGCAGAAAATAATAATAGTAACAAAAAAAATGAACAGTATTAACCAAACTAGTAGTTCCAATTGGTGTTTCCGGCCAGGGACCTGATGAAATCGGCAGGGATGCATGTTCGAATACAACTTGAATACTTCCTTCATTATTTCTGACGAAATTATCTTTGCATTGCATTTATTTTTTTTCTTCTTTGAACTTTATTAGGCAAATAAATCAAATCAATCACCTAAATGCGTTGGAAGGTTTTACTTTGGAAAAAACGCTCAGCACGGTGATTATACGACTAAGCAACGTTCTCTCTCAACGCTGCAACCTGTCATTTATTTCAGAAAATATGAAATTTTGAATTTCTGAACCGATGCAATCAATTAAATCATTTTAGATCGTTTTGGAAACTCCGCTAAAAACGGATAATGTGTCCAAAAAGATATTGAAAACGTTGTCTTGTGTGGCAATTGTACACCCTAGATCCCGAAAATCGCCCCGGTTAGATGATTTTGGTTTCGTTGGGTAAGTGCGCCCACCCTGACTGCTGAGATGTTTTGTATATCAGAAAACGGGAACTTAATTTTAAATACTAATTTTAATTTTATTTAAAAATAGTTTAAAATTTTACAATTGTAAGGATAATTATTGGTAAGTTAAATACATGAAAACTATATAATGGTTATATTGGGTGGTTGCATTGAAAGTGTCAGTTTAGGGATGACTCATCTGTTTACCTCTTTATTCCAGAGCGTCAGGTCATTTTCCCGGAATCCGTTTACCTACCTGAGAAGGGATGTCGGTGGTCATTTTAAAAGGTCGAGTGTGATTCAAATGTATTTAGTCTTTTGGAAAATATTGAATGTAAAGATGGTTAGTGAAACTGTAAATGTATGTTGTGCTCTTTACTACGAGTTCAAATTAAGGGGCATATGCAGCAACGGCTGCCTGCAGGATATGGACGCATTTGGAGACGATATTGTGTCAGAACGTACAGCTCAAAGGTGTTTTGCCCGATTCCGTATCGGGGATGACAGGCTTGAAGAGGAAGATCATACTGGAGCAATGTTTCCAATAAATGACACGGAGCTTCTTGTCGACAAACAGGACAATCCCCACTTTGCACGAATTGAGCGTAAAGCTCGACGTTGACAAAGGCACCATTAGTCGCCATTCCAACGTCTGGGAAAAAAACGACGACTTGATCAGTGGGTTCCTCATCAACTTACCGATAACAACAAAGGCGTTTTTGAATCGAGTGATTACGTGCCATGAAAAATGGATTATGTATGACAATAGCCGACGCACGTATCAGTGGTTATCGCCAAATGATCCTCCGGAACTATCCCAATGGTGGCATCGTGTGGTGTCAACTGTTGGCACTTGGCCGAAGAAAAACAAAACCAATTTTAATTTGATTTTTTTTAAACTTAATCATAATCAACCAATGCGTTGTGCTCTTTTTTAAAGACTTTTTCAAACATAATTAGACGACAATTTGTCCATTTATGTGCGGGAGCCGTCAACTATAATTTTTTCATAGTTTTTATTTCGAATTAATTTTGTTATTCAAACACTCTCGCTATTTAAGAGTTCGCTACTCGACGTTATTCAATCTATTTTTCGATTTTATTGTTCGCCTGCTGGTTTTCCGACTTTCGTATGTCTGGGTTGTAATGGAATTTCTGCAAAGTCCCGTCGAGATAAAGTCAATAACATTCTTGCCGACATTGCTTATATCATGATTTTCATGAACATAATAATTTTTTTTCCGTTCCACATAAAATGACTTTTCAAAAGTATTTTCTTATGTATTCGATAGGAACGAACCTTATTGCGTTCGCACCAGAAAGCTTAAATTTATGATAATGAATTTATGCTAAAATCTGTTATCCTGTTTAAAATGTGGTTTTTTGTTGTGTTGTGTTTTGGTGTTTTTTGTTGTTTTGTTAAAAATCAGTTTGCTTTCCGCAGGAATTGAGAAAAATAGAATTGAAAAATGTAATGACTACAGATGCAAGTCCAGCATAAAATTAAACGTTACAAATTGAAACGCGAAAAGCGCTCAAACGCAGCGGGTTGATTTTAAAATTGTTTAATTTAAAAATGCGCTTAGCTACTTGCTCATGCGTTTGGATTCTGGAAACCATTGAAAATACTTTCACTTGAAAGCAGGAGTTGTAAAAATGAAAGAAAAAACTCCATTTCATTATAAATTTCACTTGTTTAACTAAATGAGCGCTACGCATTTTTTGGACAACTGGAGCAGTTGCATATGAATAAATTTTCGAATATTGTAGTAAAATGAAATGAAATGCTCTTGGAATAATTAAATCATTCGATTCTCGTTGGCCCAAATGTGTAATTGACGGCATGATCTACAAAAAATATAACTGAGGTCAACATCTCTATAGAGAAATTCAGTAATTTGCCACAAGCAACATTCAAACTAATGAGAGAATATAAATCACAATTAAACACAAAAGCAATTATTTTTACGGCATTTAACATCATCATATACGTTCTCAATCGTGAACAGTTAAACAATACCTTCATACGCGTGCTAACATGCTCATTCTGTGCGTATGGAAGCACTCCCAAGTCTGATCGAATTTCTTCAACCGGAAATTTTCGTATGTGTGTTGCAACATTATTAATTTCTTCTTAATCATTTTGGCCGAGTTTGATGAAGATGGGTGATGATTTTATTAAAAATCTTTGAGGCTTTTCAACGCTTGATTCTATTTGCATCACACATCACGAAAAAAGGCGGACGAAAGATACTCACCGCGTACTATAATTCATATATCATCACCGCCATTGTACAGTTCTGTTATCTAATTTACATATAGAAATACACTTCTGAGATGTGCACACTGAATATGAGTGTACTATATGGGACTAGAGAATACGTAGAAGTGGTGAATGCATAGGTGGATAATACCATACTGCATCAGCAAGCGGTAGCCCTTACTTCACTCTTACATAGTGGCTAATAGGTGCTTGCATTCTTTGAAAATTTTCAATTAGAAAATCAGTCCGTGACGCTATAGGGAAACGTTAACTTACCAGTGGTATTCATGTTTGTTTTCAGACCTATGCTAACTTCCCCAAGGGTCCTTCCTTGGTTGTTTGGGCTTCAAAACGAAGCTAGGTGCCCTTTTTTCTATAAGTGAATGAATATTGTTTGCTGGGAGCAATCGATACGAAAAGTATATACATGTCCCTTCATTCATTACTGATCGCGACATGAAACGAATCCTTTTAAAACTGAAACATAAGACCAGCAAGATTTAAATTATCACTCATTGCTGTTAGTATTTCTTGAAATCCAAAAATGTTTAATGTTACCCTAACTTTGGAGACTATTAATAACAAAGCAGACTACGAAATATTTTTTTCGAGAATATCACTGAATATACATGAATTTATAAAAAATTCAATAATGTAAAATCTAACGTAAGTCGTTGATCAACTTGCATTAGATGAAACTATCGTCCATACAAGGAGCGAGAATCAGGATATGGATTGTCTATGCTAGCTTACTTACGCCCATTCTACGAAAAATGGGTCGACTGACAGACGAAAGATATTGAAAAACGTAAAAATTTTTGTATTTTTTGCAAAAAATTTGTTGTCCTTTTGATGGTGAGTGATCGAAGAAAATGAGCACTTAAAAATTGTATAGAATGCCGGCATATTTCAAATAAACTTCGAAATATTCGGAGTCCTTTGACCTTCTCTCTTCTTTGTTGAAAACAGCTAAAAGATTGCTTCTACCCAAATTTGACACCATGATGCAACTTCAAACCAAATCATCCTCATCAATCATAGTCAAGAAGGGTGGCTCCAAATGTTAACCGCAAAGTATCAACCGATCTTAATATTTTGGATATTGAGAATGCATTTGAAAAATCATTTTCAGTATGTAGGATTGTTCCCCAAAATGCCTGAATATTGGTTGGTAATTCTTCCCGTCCAAATCATTGATTCATTCTTAACGCGAAGAATTAAAAGCTCACGAACTCCTCAGGCCTGTAAATAACAAAAGCTAGAGTTTCTCGAGAATAATCCCTTTACTCTTATCCTGTCTAACTTTTTTCTTTTCATGTGTAACTATAGCGTAATCCCCTAAAAAAAATCCCTAGGAAGCGCTCATATCTTAGAGGAGCACCACAAAAAAGAGACACAAATAGCCCATTTAGTAAAGAAAGTCAACTTATAGACATATAGACAATAGAGAGCGTGAAAATCAAACGTGAGTTGAGTGCAGAGACCACAATGCATACATTGCAGAGACCGCAATGACTGGTTTCCCAATTAAAAAAAAACAATAAAAATTTTCCACTGGTACACATTATGTGGGAGTGATTGTTTATGGGTAGAATTTTAAGCAAAATGCTATACATATTGCACCGCACTTTCTGCTTTATATCCAATCCTCGACCAGTATTTCTTACAAATTCCAATGCATCAAGAAGTTCCAGGTAACCACAAAAGTTCTTGCGGTTTACGCTAGGCGACACATTCTAATGTCCAGGGAGCCACGACCATTTGCCGAAAGAGGACGTGTTTATGGTTTCCTGAAAGCTCATACACTAGAGCTTTGTTTACATTAGTAGACGAATTCATCTAGTCGACAAAATTGGTGTTTGGTAGCAGTGAAGATGTCGGTGTCCAACGCGGTTATTAGGGCCTGTTTACTGTATGAGTTTAAATTGGGCACAACCGCTGCAGAAGCTACCAGCAAAATTTGTAGTACGTTTGGGCAGAATACAGTGACAGAGCGTACTGCACAAATCTGGTACAAAACGTTCAGAAGTGGTGATATGACCTTAGAAGATCAGCCTCGCTCCGGTCGGCCATCTCCATTTGACGAGGCGCAATTGAAGGAGGCTTTTGAAGTGAATTCAAGTTTGACATGTCAGGAGTTAGCGAAATGGTTCAAGGTATCTGATGAAACTATCCGTCGACACCTGCAACAACTTCGATCTAATAAGTTAGTCTACTTTTACTCATACGTTTTGAGAGAATTATTCTTCATTAAACAAAATAATGAAAATCAAATGGGAAACTTTTTACTTAAGCTGATTAATTTCTGTTACTGAAATAAATAGACGTTGGATTAGATTATGCTTTGTTGGTGGTTAACCAACCAATGCTAACATTATAACCAGTGCTAATATTCTCATGTACTAGGCAACCATGAAAGTTTTTTCGGTTTTTATCTGTCAAAATAAAAAGCTCGCCAATTTCAAATCGTACATTTTTATCCGGCGAAGTAGTCACCATTTGCTTCAGTGACCTTCTGCCAACGCTGTAGAAGATCATAAATGCTACTTTTGTAAAAGTTCACATTCCTTGACGCAAAAAAACAACTTTATTTCTTTCAGAAGTTTTTGGTAGATCAATTTTTCCATTTTCACTTACAACATTGTAAGTGACTTATACCCTTGCTAAGCTAACTCAGCGAAGACTCATGGGTGCGGAAGTTCTGATCAAATTTGTCGAATACCTCGAAAGTGAATTTATATTTTTAAAAAGAAAGGTGGAAAGAGCTCAATCTGGTTTCGAACACGTGTCCCTGCCGCTTCTCGTCAGGTGCAAACTTATAGGCTGGGACGCATCGATTGGCACTACCCGCAAGGTGAATGTCGTCTGGTTATTTTTACGTGTTATGGTTGCTGCTTTCAGCTTGGACTTGTCCTATTTACCAAATTGCCTTTGGTAAGGCTTATCAATTCTAGAAGTTTTTGGTAGATCAATTTATCCATTTTCACTTAGAATATATAAGTGAGTAATCCTTGATATAATGTTAGTGCTCTTTCGTGCCTTATGAGTAGAGCCGAAATACAATACTGCGAGAAAGCGATGCGAGAACGATATGCGATTCTCGCTCGTCGTCGCGCAACGCATTCAATTTATTATGCCCGCGATGCGAGGAAGTATAATGTTCGTATGACAAATGTCAAGTTGGTGACGTTTTAAATGAAATTCGCTTGCAATTATTTCTGATTTTTGAAAAGTTTTGAATTTGGAATTTTCCTTCGTTTGGCAAATAATAGCCTCAGCAAGGATGCACAAAATTTTCATTCAAAATTCATTATTAATAACCCTAGTACTTAACCTAGTAATCAAGGCGTTTGAATTTCAAATTTAATTTAACCAACATCAAGCATCTGACAAGCGTCAACGCATCTCGTTGCGAGGATTTTTCGATTTTTCGAATATTTCTCGCCTTGCATTGACGCATCGCAATCATTGTACATTGTTCTCTAAAAATGCATGTTACGAAAACTGCTTGAAATTTGCTGCGAGATTCTCGTCACGCTCTCGCATCGCAGTCTCGCACTATTGTATTTCGGCCTTAACATTGCACAATCGCCTGCGATTTCCCACTTGGCGGCCGTTCAAATCGTGTGGGACCCATTTACCGAGTTTCTTGATCTTACCTATTGATCGTAAACGTCTGCTGATCGTTTCTGTGATACATTTAATGCTTCTGCTGACTGCCGTTGAGTTTGAGTCACCAACTAACAACTCGTGCTACTCCTCCTCTTCGTATTTTTGTGGTCTCCCAGAGCGCTCACTATCTTTCACATTGAAATTACTACTTTCAAATTGTCGAAACTATGTCTCACATGTCCTGATTGATGTAGCGTGTCCACAATAAGATTTTATCAACAGACGATAACTTTTAACAGCCTTTATCTTTTGGTTACACAAGAAAAGCAATTCGTGCCGTAAATGCTTTTTTTGAAGCACAAAATTGGACATGATTGTTCAGTACGATAAAACAAACACGCTAGTTTTGACAGACTTATCTTGTGCGTGTGTTTCTAGCTAAATGTTGGACGATCGGAATGGCGTATGTGTCAAATTAATACGCTACCTACTACTGGCTCCGCCTATTCGTAAAACCGGAAAAACGAATGTATACACCTGATAGAACATTTGTCAAATTAAAATATTTTATATTTGGTTTAATACAGAGATAGATAGATTTGAATAACATTGCGGTTGTAACCCCATTTGTAAATAATTACTATAGAATGTACTATATATACGTCTAATATAGTCTAGAAAATTAGTGTGAGCGAAACTAAAATGGCCTTCACATCCTTAATCAGCTTTGTATTTCGTTATTAAGGAATACAACTTTAAGGGGAAAGTCCCATAGATTATGCTCTAATTTCACCTACAGTTCTGTGAAATATGTCCTACGGGCTTAAAATGATTTTTTGAGCGTTTAATTTAAGGTTTGTACTGAACAAATTTATACATTTTTGTTAATTAATTTTGTACAAGTTTATATCTTAGAACAATTATCTAAGAATAATTTATTCATTTTTTATCTTAACGCGTTGACCTACAATATTAAAACAAACCGAAATTTTCGAACAAAGGTTAAAAGAGAGTTTGAAAGCAAGATTATTTATAAGCGGTCAAGTTAAAGATAAAGTCAATATTCAAAATAACATGTTCTGAAATAAATTTTGAAAGGATTAATGGAATATTTTTTCCATTCATTCATTCTACAGACCTTTTTTCCATGTATGTTGCTATTAAGCAATTTATCTATTTAATATGAAGTAAACAATTAATATATCCTGGTTTATACATATCTTTATATTAAAAAAAAAGAGATTACACGATTTTTCAAAATGTTATGAACCACTATTTTGAGATTTCGCGGTAATTACAAAGTTAACTGATCCATTTCTTGTATTTTCTTACTACGATTTCATGCGAAATAGCGAATGGACCGACTGAAACCTATAGATATGAGTATATTCTGATTCGCATACTCGTACCAAGCTTGTATATTTAATGAACATACATTGTGCAAATTATAAAGATATTACGCATGCAAGTATGAGTACACGAAAGAAAGGAGCGTGATAAGATAAAAGCATGAGTTTATTGCTTAGATGAGTATTGGATTTTCTGAACACCAAACAAATTTGCTTGTTATTATAGTTACAAGGACATAAAATTACATGAGCAAACCTATGAATGTGTAAATAGTTATAATGCTGGAAGCAATTTGAGTTAAGTAAGCCATAACAAGACGTAATCAAACTACCGGAATACCTAATTCTGAGTTTAAGATAAGCCATATGAAAATGGATAAATCTTTAAATGAACATTAAATCGCTCACTGCACAAGTTGCCCACATTTTACAGTCAAACGAAAGCAATAAGGCGCTTTTGTTCCTTTTATTTGTTTGATAGAATTATTTAAGCCTTTTAAACTTAATTGCTCATTCGTTCGCATCTTTTCAATCAATCAATCAATTTCAATCAATCAATCGCAATCGGGTAAACACCCTCTTGAATTATCGCGAAAAGTGAAGATAGAAAAAGAACTCACAACCAGAAATTTATCCATCAAGATTTACTACTGAAATTAAATCGTTTCATGTAGGTACTACTATTTCTTGTAGTAAAGATATGCAACATCTTGAAGCCTGTCCTCACAGGAAAGGTATTTGAAACCCACATCTACTTCTTATGTATAATATCCGGATAGAACTCCTTGTGTGTGGAGGATAGAGCTTCCAGAAGTTTTTAAAATTTGCGTTAAGATCTCAAACTTTTTGATACTTTCTAGGAAAGGTTCGCTTCCGAAGATAGCATATTATTCTGTCGATACTCGTTCCTTAGTAATTGCACTGAATTGTACTTGCACTACCGACCCTATACAAGTAATCTCGAGAGGAATTGGCTGAGGTGAGTAACCTTCTAACTGATTACTTCGCAGAAATGTTGTGTTCCGATGGAAATGGAATTATTTTTTTTTTCTCTGAACGGAACACCCGAAGATGGTACACCGGGGAAACGCGTCTTTGGACGAAATAAAGGAGAGACGTGGAACGACGGAATATATTGAGGACTAAAAAAATACGTCTATATGGTTTTGTCTAACACTAGGAGCCAAGGGTTGAATCAATATCGAGATCATATGTAATAAAAGGCTTGGCAGCTCTTACATATGATTGAATCCATAGCGCAAATGTAAATATTGAAAAGTATTTTGTAGCACTTCCCGGTAACTGAACTCAGTAGACACAATTCGAGTACACACCTCTGTCTTTACAACCGAGCTTGGGACCGGCTTCGGGGAAGTTAAGGTACTTTTAGTTTCTGGCAACAAAGTGCGAGCTTATTTGAGCTGTGCAAATGATTTTCGTGGTCACTTTAACGTTTTGTTCAAGAGCAATAACGGGATTTAGAAAGATCATTAAATTTTTACATTCAATGCTGTCTGCGCACTCGATTTTGCATTTAATGTAAAGCTCTTTTGACACAACACTTCGTGAAAGCGTCTTCTATGTGTAGTTGACACATTTTATGCGAAATGTCAATGTCAGTAAGGTTGCCAGTTCCAAATATATATAGTATACAGTCTCGTAAACGAATACAAGAAACACATCAACAAGGCATTTGCTACATTTGTATTTCCGAAGAACGTGCCATAATTCTTTTTTTTCTTGAATGATAACTTGATTTGGTAGACGCAGTTGACATTTGAGAGCTGACCCTACCATGACAATTAACACCTCCTTATATATGGTATTCGGCCGATGTTTTCCGGATGCAATTGTAATCGTTAGTTGTTAGAGGTATTACTCAACCCGCACTCATTTCAAACGCAAAAAGCACTTATATGATTAATGCTTGGGATGAAAGGAAAAATTTCCAGTCTTAAAAACGCATGAGATTTAATTGTGTTACCAAACAAAACTTGTTGGATGTAGGACAGAAAGGCAAAGGATCGAATAGATGCACATTAACGTGCATGTGCGTTCAAACTACATTGGCTGACAAGTTTCGGGATTTTTTAATAGGTGGCAATACTAGACAATGAACATTTTGACATTTCATTTTGAGAGTCTGATTTGTCACTTGCTTACATCGAAGCCTCATGATATTTTGTTTATTCGTTTTCAAACTACAGTTGTTGAATGACACTACTTTCGACTTCATTAAAAAAGTGGAAAAACAGAAATATCGCGTCTTGATTAAAGATTGTTAAGAAAAACTTCTGAACTATCATTAGAATGATGCCCAAAATACTTTCCTACATCTGTTCCTTCGAGAACAACAGTTTATCGATGGTTTAGTGAATCTAAAATGGGTGGTTAAAGCACTGAAAACGCACGTCACTCTGAAAGGCCAAAAAGGAGCTACGAATGTGGAAATCGTAAAGCAAGCGCATCGAATCGCCTTAATTGATCGTAAAGTGAAAATGCGCCAGTAAGGTGCAGGCATGAGCACCTCGAAAGAATGGGCAGGATGCATGTTACCCGATATTTTCAAGATGAAAAAGCTATCGGCGCGATGAATGTCGCATTTACTAACCGTCGACCAAAAACAGCAGCGCGCTGATGATTCTGATGATGATACAACACTCGGTTTGGCGTTGTTTCAGCATAATCCAACAGACTTTTTTCGACGCATTGTGACAATGGATGCAACATGGGTCCTTAGACAATAGATAGTCGGCAAATGAGCTAGAAAAGTTGAAAACGGTTAAAAAGACAACGCTCGGTCCATAAAATGGTTATGGCCTCGGTTTTTTTGGCTTCCCATGACACTTCATCGATTAGTTGCAGAATGAAAGGAAGTCGCAGGAAAGTACTTTGCAGCATTCTCGGACAAATTGAATGACACAATAAAGCAAAAACGAAAAACAGTTCTGTATCATCACGATAACACACCGTCACACATTGGTCCAGATTGGACCAATAACGATAAGAATTGGTTGATCATCCCCCCGATTTTCCAGACTTGGCCCCTAAGTAACTATTATCTGTTCTCCAGGAAAATTGATTATTATCAAATAAGGAATTCACCGAGGAAACCGGGGCGTATTTCGAAGGCTGGGCCGTTTCGTATTTAAAAAGCGGCATCAAAATGTTGGAAAATCGCTTTACAAAATGTATCGCCTTCTAAGGCAACTATGTTGAGTAATGAATAAAATTTTGCCAAAAAAACGGTCCAAAATCCCGGGACTTTTCACCCCATGTAGTATATTTAAAATACCAACAATATAAAAGAATACAATATAGAAAAACATATAAAATACAATCGGTTCTTTACAAACGGTGTCTTCGCAAACCGTCTTCTTCGTCTTGTCTTTGATTTGTTTCCAAACAATTCTTCAAATTTGTATCGGGACTCACCGCCCATGTTTAGGGAAACCTCGGTAGGGCGTGCTCTTCTTATCCTACTGCTCCTTTATTGGAGCAGATGCACGTGTTAACTTTGAAGCGAAGTCCCCTTTACAGACAGCCTTTCAAAGTTACGAATGGCATTTCTAGGCATTGCTATTTCTGGCAGTTCAAGGGCATGTTTTTTTCGACAAAACGGGAGGAGTTTAGTGAGTAGTAGAGAGTTTTTACACCCAGGATCCAAACGGCCTTCACCTCACATGAAGTTAAGGTCGTCGTTGTAGTAGTAGAAGTAGTAGTAGCAGTGGTAGTAGTAGTAGTAGTAGCAGTAGTGGTTGTAGTATTAGAATAGTAGTATTAGGCAGTAGAAGTTGTAGTAGTAACAGTAGAAGTAGTAGTGCTAATACTAATAGTTGTAGTTATTGTTGATGTAGCATTAGTAGTTGCAGAAGTAGTGGCAGTAGAAATGGCGATAGAAGTATCAGTAGTGTAATATTGCTTGGCTTTGGCAAACCAATATTGCTTGGTTTTTATTTATTTCTGTCATGATTACACATTTTGTAATTACTACTACTGTGATATGGGTTTAGGTATTAGTACTATAAATAATAAGTGAGAAAACTTTTCATTTGTAAGTTTCGCTTGGAATTTCTACGGTCTTAGGAGGAAAAATATCAACATATCTTATGATTTTTTCAATTTCAGCTTGTCCTAAATATCTGTGGAATATTGCTTCCCATATTTGTATATCTCTAGAAAATTTTGAAGTTTGAAAAAGATTATCGATATTTTTGTCATTAGCAGTAGATTAATATTAACAATTCTAACTTTCCATAACGGTACCATACGCAAAAAAGATCGATTTCAACTCTGAATTTCCACCAATCAATAAGCTAACATTCATCTTTCGTATCTTTCAAATTTTATCAAATGAAATAGAGCGTAATAAAACTAATTACATAGATCACCACCGAATCTGTAACGTATACCCGGTTGCAGCTATTGTATAGAATAACCAAAAACTGATAACCCACTTTCAAACATGTGTTATAGCATTTTAATAATGGTGAAAGACTTGCTAACGTATGAATAGCACACTTATAAAAAATCATAGACATAATTAACATTAAACTTGTATTCTTTGAGGCTGAACTTTTGTCAACATTAAATTGACTTTCATTTTCGTGGAATGATTTTCATCAAAGTAGTTTAGTCTGAATGAAATGAAATTGGGATTTCATTTCTTTGAACTGTTTGTTGATTACTGAATGAAAGAAAACAAACGCAAAGTTAGATTTCGATTACCTAAAAGCACAAATTCATTCACAAACACCAAATTCATGATTTCTTCAAAGAATTTTAACACCAGCAGTACAATACCGGCTCATTGTTGGATCGCTTTTATTTGGAAAAGCTAAAAATGCCAAAAATTAAATTTTTATAAAGCTTTGGAATGTGCTATGTTAACAGTGGATGGATTTTGGCTAATCGCTGTCTTGGTTAATACAAAGAAACCAAAAATTACCAATACCATAATATTGTTTGCCATTTAAGAAGAAAACACTTTGGAAACTTATTGTCTTCACCATAAAAGAATTGCGAATGCATGTATAAATTATCTAATAAGGATGACAACAATATTTTGTACTTTTTGTGAGGGGTTCAAAACATTTGTTTTTGGATTTCAATACAACTACTAAACATTCGGGCCCTAACACGAAATGAAGAAAGCAATTCAAAACAATAACGTTTGAATGTTATTATTGCTTAGGTCTTTCGTCATCAGATTAACAAACTCGATTCACCTAAGAATTCACCTAACGTTTGATCATACACGCTTGTGGCCAACTAAAATGTTGATTTTCAAAAGCCTTAAGCCCGGAAACAGACGAGTACACTCGTTTCTGGAAGCGAGAATGGTAGTGATTGAAAAAGTTTTCATATCCTAAGGTCCTTCAGTTCTCCAATGTGGACATTTTTGGTTTAGGAGATCGCTAGTACACACTACTGGTGCCATGGGTCAGCAGTTCTTGTTCATATGGGAAGTGCTCTTCTTGAGATTTTGGAAAGGTTTATCAAGAAACAACTCCTCTGGAAAGTGCTTTCAGAGAAGGGCTCTCTGCAGTATCCTTGTCCTAAGTCCTGATGAGTTCTCAAGAAGTGGTGATTATCAGGCGATTTGGCGCACAATGTTTGATATGCATGGAGATTAAATTAAACTTTCCGTGTTTATTTAATTGTAATATACTTGAATTTTAAGAAATTTGTCTTTATTTCCGCGTTACATATTGAGCATTTTGAATTATCCAAAGGCATGCCTGTTTGTTTTAAAATAAATTCTGTAGTAGCTTGAAATTCGTAAATAATATCAGAATGTTCTTATAACCTTCACTTCTGTTTTGTTTCTATGGCAGTTGGTAAACTAGATGATGTTCGTTGTCATATATCGGGCACTACTAATCAGATTGAGTCAAACTGACATGCGTTTGAAAAGTGACATTTCAGTCTACAATTTTTTATATGGACTGTTTCGTATTTCGTCATTCGTGTCAAAAGTTGTATTAATTTAAAAGTGAGTGAAATATCTGGAAAAATGAGATGGTTCGCTTGCTTTCGTTCGGGAAGTTTTGATATCAAAGGTGCACCTCGCGCAGTTCGACCAATCACTGAAAAAGTCGATGAAATCTTACAAAAATTAAACAACACCGACACATAAGCAGCCATGATATTGCTAAAGAACTGAATACCCATCACCAAACAGTTTTGAACCATTTTCTTAAGGCTGGGTACCCAAAGAAGCTCAACGTTTGGCTTCCGCATGAATTAACATATAAATTTAATCGACCGAATTTCCATTCAGGAAATGCTAATAAAACGCAACGAAACCGAACCATTTTTGAAGCAAATCATTACGGACGGTGAAAAATGGGTAAGATACGAGAATGTCGTTCGAAAAAGATCATGGTCAAAAAAGGTGAATCATCATAAACGACTTCAAAGCCAGAATTGATACCAAATAAGGTTATGCTATGTGTATGGTGGGACTGAAAGGGAACTGTTTATCATGAGATGATAGAACCTGGCCAAACACTCAATTCGGCTCGGTACTGTCAGCAATTAACCAGATTGCAACAAGCAATTCAAAAAAACCGGCCAGGATTGATCAATAGAAAGGGCGTTGTCTTTTATCATGACAATGCCAGACCACACACGTCTTTGATGACACGGTAAAAATTGACAGAGCATGGCTGGGAAGTTTTGATGCATCCACCGTATAGTCCAGACCTTGCACTACAAATTACCATTTGCTTCGATCTCTGCAAAACTTCCTTAATGAAAACAAATTCACTTCAAAAAGTGACTGTGAAAATTACTTGGCCAAATTCTTACTTTCGCCAATAAACCACAGAAGTTCTACACGGATGGATTAATGGCTCTACCCAAAAAATGTTCATGGATAGTAATGGGCAATATGTACTTCAATAAAATTCATTATAAATAAAAGAAATATTCAATCAAAAAATGACAAAAAGAGTCTCAATTCTTTTCAGACACACCAATATTTTGGTAATTTATCTATATTAACACATTTAAGTATATATTTTTGCAAATTTCATCCCTTCATTTGACTTTCGTTTGGCAATATACAAAAAATTGTTAGCACCATTCCCTCTAGCTTTCTTGTTAGCAGTGTGTAACTGCTACCTCCTGATCTGCCAGCTCATTAGTAAAATCTACTTCAAAAAATCCGCCGTGGATTACCCGGAATTACCCGTGGCCCTGCAGGTCTTTTGCCGATAATGAAATTTATCTTGGATGGTATTTCCATTGATTCGTCAGAAGGTGTCCATTACGATTGACCAGGGGGTTGTGGGGCATAACTGTCACTTTCAGAGTCGCTGTCTATTATTGTGATCCTTCTTAAAGCGAGAATATAGTTAAGGTACCACATGATCACCATAAGCGACCGACAAATGTTCCAATCAACCCATAAACATATGTACACATAGCTGGTTCATTTTACCCAAATAATATATTGACCATCAGTGAATCATTACAATTTGTAAATCATAAAATGTTCCGTATAAAACATTCAACCTATGTCCTTTGCAGAAGATAAGATATTCAGATTAGCGTTAAGCAATAAAAAAAATTTAATTTAAAAAAATTAAATTTATAAAAAGCATGTGATATCGTGCTTAATTTCCAACCGGGTGATGAAGGACCTTACCAAAAGGCATACGTAAGTATATGTGCATGTGTCGTTGAAGAACAGAAAGAGTAGGAAAAGAAATTGGTCAGTTTTTGAACGACCTGCGACGAAGACTACAACCTACAATCAATCAATCAATCAATCATCTTTTCGATACAAATGTAACTCTTAACCGAATTTGATTTTGAGAAACCAATTCGAATGTGAAGTGCAAAATTGTCAATGTTGTGTGAATGATTATTTTCAATAGTTAAATGAAAGAAATTAAGGATAGTTAAGAAAAACCTATCCATAATTACTTGATAAAAAACCAGCAACAATTGAAAAAAAAAATTGAATGAAAGTGATTTTTTTATCTCTTTAGCACATTTTTTATATTAAATAAAACAATCTTGTGGACATATGAGGGGCGGCTGAAAAGTTCGCGGCCTAGGTACTTAACGATGAGTGATTAGCTTCTATCTCATATCACCAGTGGCGACACTCAATAGTTTTATAAAAGCAATCACTAATAAATTTTGCACTCATAGCTCAATTATTTATCGAACAAGAAACATCACCATGTCAGCCGAATCTGGATATTCTCGGAATTTTGAATACCGCGCCATGAATGCACCGAAAGACATTTTTAAAGAGATGTCATCGGTTTTTCAGGATTCTGCGCCTTCATATACGATCGTAAAAAAATGGGCCCGCCTTTTTCAACAAGGACGAGAGGGCTGTGAAGATGACCCTCACTCGGGCCACCCTGTCATGGTACTGACCGAAAAAAACGTCCAAAAAGTCGACAAAATCGTTCCGGACGACCGAACAATCAAATCGTGGCAGATAGCTGGAGAACTGCAGATTAGCAAAGGACGAGTTGGAGAAATATTACATGAACATTTGAATATGAGAAGAAATTCAAGGTGGAAAAGTCGGCGTCCAAGCTAATGGGGGCTTCTGTGATTCCGATGGAATTTCGCTTATCGACGACCTACCTAGGGAAAATACGATGAATGGTCAATATTACGCCAATTTATTGAAGGCCCAGATACAATACTGCGTGATGGCGATGCGATACTCATCGTCGCGCAACGCATTCAATTTACAATGCACGCGATGCGAGGAAGAATAATTTTCATATGGCAAATGTCGAATTGGTGACGTTTCAAATGAAATTTGATTAAAATTGTTTTTGATTTTTTAAAAATTTGAATTTGGAATTTTCCTTCGTTTGGCAAATAATAGCCTCAACAAGGATGCACGAAAGTTTCATTCAAAATTCATTCCGAATAATCCTCCCACTTAAAAAGTAATTAAGGCGTTTGAATTTCAAATTTCATTTAAGCGCCATAGAGCATCTGACAAACGTCACGCACCTCGTTTCGACGAATTTTTGTTTTTCCGAATATTTCTCACCTCGCATCGGCGCATCGCAATCATTGTACGATGTCGTATACAAATGCATGTTACGAAAACTACTTGGAATTTGCTGCGAGACTCTCGTCGAGCTCTCGCATCGCCGTCTCGCAGTATTGTATTTCTGTCCTGACTCAAGTTCGCGAGGCTTTTCTACAGAAACAACGTGGGAAACTGACGCGCGGAGTACTCTTTCTGCAAGACAACGCGCCCGTTCACTCCGCACATGTTGCGAGGCAAGCCCTGAAAGATAAGGAGTTCTCAGAGATTGACCAGTTTTCCAATTTGATAAAGGGCTGAAAGTAATGCCGGAGATTTCCCGATGACAATGAAATGATAGCTGCGGTTGTTTGTCATTTTGAAGAGAAAGATGCAGAATATGTTTTGGTGGGTTAAAGGCATGGTGTGCGAAATGTGAGAAAAGTATTTCACTTAAGGGAGATTATAGGGCAAAATAAAAAAAAGAAACCATATATTTTATTTCATTTACTACCTTGTCTGCGGACTTATCAGCCGTCCCGCGTAAATGCTTTACGCATTTGTCGCTGCTGTCACTGTGGGCATTTAAGTTTGAAGCGTATTACCATAAACCACACAGAGTTCTGTTTTTGGTAATTTGTGCATGGTTCAATTCAAATGGAGTTGAATACGATGTTGATGATGTATATCGGTTCGTTTCGGACAGTACGGACAACAGGAAGAGCATGTACAACACGTTGCATATTTTTACGTTCCTGAATATAAGGAAAGCATAATGATTTACCACATTCAATCAAAAATAATTGGCGTTAAAAATTGGTTTTGTGGATATTCCACTCAGGATTGAGTTTTATGAAATCGACGAATGCGTTTTAGGCGGAAATATCGAGCATATTGTAATAAAGATATTGTAATAATTTCGTTTACAACGATAGGTTCCAATGAGCTTGTCAAAATCATCGGTGCCATCTTTCGATTGGTTGTAAAATTTTATTATTTCTGATTTTTGTTTGTTGTCTGTTGTATCAATATTCACGTTAGTATGGTAGGTAGAAATAATGTAACAAAACACTTCTTTTTTGGTTGCGTCAACCGAAGGCTATGTTAAAAAAAGTATGTTGAACTGGCTTCTTTTTCCAATCAACTAAAATCTGAGGTTTTTCCTTTCGATTGTTTCAAATTGTACCAAGCAATGTCATTTGGAGCTTTTTAATTCAAAAGCCAGATTATATGACGTGCAAAAGTTGTCATTAAATACATTTCTACCATTCAAACCTAGATAAAGAATGAAGGAAAAAAGTAAGGCAGAGCGGAAATTATAAAAAATGATGTAACAAAATACCTTCAGTTTCTTCACATTTCTAGAACGGCTCTTTCACCTTGCTTTTTTCTGGAGACCAGTTGTACGTATACCTGAGATCCATCCAACCCATGCTTTGCTGGTTTCGATGGTAGATAATGAGTGGTTGGTGATCTCCCACGAAAAAGAAAAACCCTTTTATCTGCCGTGATGAAATCACCTGGATTATAAATCACCTTCAACCGCTGAATCGCTCACGAGCTCTGCGCTCTCAATCATCGAATCGGAGAGAACGGTTGATCCTTTTGAACTGAATCAGAGACATAGCGGCAGCGGCGAAAAGAGGCCTTCCATGTTTTTCGTCCCATAATTTTTCCATTGCCTCACTATTCGACCGACAAACAACGGCCATTAATAATAAAACATAATACGCATGCATTGTGGCAATATTAGCATTCATCCATTGATCCTTATTTTCACGAAATCCATGCAAGTTCGTCATATCTATTACAGGTTCTTCACATGGTTGGATAAACTGATACCGAAACCAATGGAAAACAAACGATAACACGGGTCTTTAGAATATATGATTTTTTGTCCTTCGACAAAAGTAGAATATCTGGCCGTGAGACAGCCTCATCTCTCAGTTCTTGTAATAACAATTCTACATTCGAATCATCATTAGCATATTCCTTATCCCTATCAATTTCTTCAGTGTTATTGGTTCGTAAACAGCACCTTCACTTGAGGCATAAGGCTCACTATCGACACTTGCAAACTGTTCAAACCAATTACTATTAATTTTTTTTCATAAAAACGAAAAAATATTACGAGAAGTTCAAATCGAACTGATTATTTCAACACGCAAGCTCATACTGAAGAGAAAAGATAGGCCTGTGCATTGCGAGATAGCAAAAATTGTTTGCCCTATTGCAAAAACAGTAATAAAACTGTAACAACACTAGAGTAGGTAAGAATGAGAATTTTTCTTATCGAGAAGCAAATAACCGCGAAGGCAATGCAATTGGCCATGCAAGTGATAAAGAATTCCTAGAATATGTGATTGTTTTCTCTTCTCTCGATAACAAAAGAACATCTGGCTATAAAACAGAGTCCTCTCTCACTTCTTGTGATAAAAATTCTGCTAATACTGATGAGAAATGTTAAAAACGACAGAACCGGAAACGAAGCTGGAAGTATACTATAATGAGAGCATGGATTGTTTATAAAGTGTCAATTTTACACTTGAAATACGAATTCGTTACATTTTATCTAAAGAGTTTTGGTGACGTTTGTCCGTTTCGCCGAAAAAGAATTTGAAAACTACATAAACGATTTTTGCCTTGAGCCAAAATCTTGGGCAAATTTTGCCGAACCTAAGTATAGGTTAAGAAAAATGAGACTAAAGTGTTTGCCAATAATACTGAATTGTGTTGTGTTATATGCTATATGTGTTATGAAACAAAGTAATCCTTTAATTTTCCTTTGTACATATTATTCTTCTGGAATAACTCAATTATGGCATAAATTTGAAGTCAATCACTGCCATTGAGCTTCATCTATTAATTCCGGCTGCTGCAGCATGAAATTTTCAATTTCTCGTGTTTACGAAAACTTTAGTGTCCAATAAAAAATAATAGCCAAAAACCAACATTTGTGTACAAGCATATTCACTTTGAGGAAGTTTTGTTCGAGAAAACGCCTGAATTACATTCACGAGTCCACAAAAAAGTGAAAAATATGTAAATACGATTAGAAAACAAACATCTTAAAGAGACAATTTACAATGCAAACTCCGTACATAGAGTTTTCATTACTTTTTCTTAACTTTCATTAAGTCACCCGTAGCTGAACGAAAGCGTCAATAAAATTATTTCGGATTACACTACAATGTTTAGCTTCACTTTTCTTCGAGTCAATATGGTAATGTTTGAATGAATATGCCTTACACATACTCGCGGTAGTGCCATTAAATCACTTTGGTTTTTCACCTGGAAATAAAAAATCAAGTGCTTATACATATGTGCAGATATGTAGCGCCTGAAATCACTTCATGGTCAAACCATCAGTATCTTTTATTAGTTCGCACCGAAACTGATCTTAATTGAATTTAATAATCATTGATACAAAATCATGATTGTAGCGTGAAAGTGAAAGAAAGTTTAACGATAAATAATTGTGTTTTTCCGGTGATCGTTAGATATTGAATAAAATGCGGGTATATCATGTTTAATGATAGCCGAATTGTATTTATTCCACCGAGGTTGAACCTTACTTTTAAAATATTTTGCTTAGACATAAATAAATGTTCGTAATAAGAATCAGATTCCGCGAAAACTAAATGTATTTCATTGTCAGCTCCAACATGTCTGGCGGTCAAATTTGAAATAATGTTAAAATGTAATGCTAAAAAATGGATTTTTTTTTGTAAATTTGCTGTGTTAATGTTGATTTGATTTATGCCATTGGTCATACAAGTTATGCAAATGTGTTTAGAGAGTTATACGACTCGTAAGGCAAAAAGTAAAATCAGTCATTGTTTTCATAGTTGTTAGTTAATTTCAATAATAAATGCATAATTAATTTAAAAAATTTCCCATTAATTGAACATTTCATACGAATTTTGAATGTGAAATTGTTATGCTTTGCTCAGAGAATTACTCAATTGATTTATGTGAAAGCTTGAAACGTCGAAAAAGTGTTAAATTAGAATGTTAAATTGTTTATCGCCTTTGTCTGTTTATGGTAATTAAAATTACTTACAACACATTAGTAAAACTGAGAATTTTGCAAAAAACTACACTTTCGCACCTGAAAATGTAAAGCTAAGAATTCAAAAGCAAGCACAAGAACAATAAAAAGGGCGAAAATGACATCCTTATCAACGAGATCCAGAGTGTATAAGCCAAGATAGAAAGCACAAACTAAGAATTGATGGACTACAATTGGCGGACACAAAAAATTAAATTATTAAAAACACAAAAATTTAAGCACAAAACTATATGAGCTTACAGAGAGAAACGAAAAAACAAAAACCCTCAAGCGCGCAATAAGCGAAAAGTTCATGCTATATTCATCATCTTAATGGCTGGAAACAGGAAGTCTTGATAATTGAAACGGCCCCAAACACAACTTCCACAACTACAACAAGAAAATAGGAATCAAAGACACATAAGTTGCTTTATGAGCGTTCCAGGCGAAGAAAAAATCTATGCTAGGCGCCGAGGAACAAACCTAAGCCGATTTATTGAAAAAGAATTTAATTTAAAGAAAGAACCAGACCAAGAAACAAAAACATTTGAAAAAAACTTAATAAAAACTTAATAAAAACTTAAAAAAATATTATAACAACAAAAGAAGGCAAGGAAAACCCAACAGTACCAATCAGCACGGAAGAAAACATCGCGAAAACAGAAAAACTTAGTCAGAACAGATCCTACCGACGAATATTAAGCAAAAATCAAAGAAAACAAAAATAATAGACCATAAAGTTGCACACACGCTATCAACAATGAATCCTTCAGCATTATCTCCAATCGCGCTACTAAAGCTGCACAAACCAAAGACTACAATGGGGCCTATAATTAAGAACAAATCGACTCCGATATATGTACACACTATTACAAATCTAGCAATTAAGGAACAACCTCGAAGTCCTTAGCTCATTCGCAATATCTAATACCACGGAGCTGAGCGATGAATTAAGCAACATAAAATCAGCAAAAAAAGTAAACTGGTATCATTCTATTTCAAAGATCAATATCCGTCAATAGCAGTGATAGAAACAATGAATATACTGCAACAAAAAGAAGCATAAAGACTTTTTAACACAGCTCACAAACCTTCTCTAACCGACATTACATCTATATACTATATACAAACTATACTAAAGACAGTTAAAAGGACTAGCAATGGGAAGTGCAACATCGGCCATCCTTATGGAAACCTTTATTCAAAACCTAGAGCAACAATACATGGAGGAACTAACATCTAGCTTGAGAGTGATATTAGACCAAAAGGATACAAAGGAGACCTGGTCAACAAGATAAGATGGACGAAACGGAGAAAGTGACAGAGAACGACGGAATGTCTGGGAACAAAAGTATAAGAAGGAACATCAAAACGTCCAAAAAGCACAGAAAAGAAGAAAACAGCGCAAGAAAGCTTGGACAATATTACCAACATTAACAACATCAACAAAGCCTTCAAAATAATGAGCAACTTGCGAGAACAACTACGAACAAACATAACCGAAAAGGACCCGGGTGTTTATAAATTAACCTGTGCATATCAACAAAGCCACATCGGTCAATCAGGATGTAAAATAAGATTAAGATTTGCTGCAGCAAAAGGATACTGAGTTTATCTTCGCAAGCTACATGATTGACAACAGGTATATGTGTACATTATTCTCGCGTTAAGAAAACAGTGGAGGTACTAGAGAACATGGAAATATACAGGAAAAAACATTTAATCTTCAAGCCGTTAAAACTGCTCTAAAAAAACTCACGGACTCCTACCTGCGTAAAAGGAATACTATTTGCTTGCGTAGCAAGGGGCCTATAAATAAGAACACTTGAGAACAGCTAAACTCAGATCGACACATCACACCGATAACAGGGTACAGGGAGAAAAAAATTTAATCGAAATAAAAGACGCATTGATGATCCTTGTAAATTTTTTAAATCAAATTAATTTCAATCTTTTCCAAAGTACTAATATTTCGTAAGGCCCCATTTACGTTTAACAACCGCATCCTGTCCATGCACTTATTATGCGTGACCTGTATTTTTTGTCTGCTTCCCATATACAGATGCAGGGCATAAACTTCATATATAAGGAGGATTCATATAATTTAGATAAAGGGTATAAGTCAGAGGAATCGCCATGATATGGAGAAACCGGGATAGTATTCAATCTATTTAGCACGGACTGCATCGTCATGCATAAGGATAATACGCGTTCCGTTGTATGTCAAAAAAAAAAAATTGAAAACATGGAATTAATATGAGAGGATGTCTCGCCCGTTGGGCTAAATACAGCGGTCAGCTGAAACGCAAGATCATAGCGTATTTATTATTATTGTACTGGGATTCCACTTGCTGGAAATTAGCATAGGCCAGAAATCGGCCCTTAGCTCCCCATTTGTAGTACTTTTGTTTACAGATGGTCCATCCTGTCGTCCTACAGATGCCAAGGAGTACCCCCAGTTCTGTGGTCGCCAAGTGTTCCAAATCTGTTACGCCAGTACACCTCAGCCAAGTAAGGCGTTTGTTGGCCAGACTCGGGCAATCTAGGAGGAAGTGTTCTGTACTTTCTTCCTTCTCGCCGCAAGCTCGGCAAGTGTCATCCGTTTGGATTCCTATTCGTTTGGCGTGTTGAACTAGGAGATTGTGGCCCGTTAATACTGCTACCAATGTTCTAACGCCATTTCGGTTTTGCCTTTGGAGCTGCTTTGTCCTGATTTGATTAGGGTGAGGCCAAAGAGCTCGGCTTATCCTGCAGTCGTTCTGTCATTCTAAGCCGTATCTGTTTCTTTCCAGATGACTTTGTCTAGTTCCCGTTTTACCGTTCCTAGTGGCACTTTAATTGTGTCTATTCTAGTGGCGTTTTGGTCGGCTGATTCAGCTCTCGCTAGCTCATCCGCTCTTTCGTTTCCCTCTACACCACTGTGTCCAGGGACCCATGTTTTATATTTACTCGGGTTGTTGCGGTTTTAAGAGTATGTCTACAACCCTGCATCGGTTGTGAAACTACGCGGTTAGAGGCAAGCGCCTGCAGTGCCGACTTACTGTCCGAGAGTATTTGTACTCTTCTATATTTGTGTTTGTATGCTTCTATAGCCGCTTTTATTGCAAACACTTCCAACTGGAAAACTGTTGTGTGGCTCTCCAGTTCATAACTTCGGTTGAAATGCGGGTGATCTTTGAAAATGATTCCGGCGCTGCTTCCCTCATCCGTTTTGGAACCATCGGTGTAGATCATAATTTCACTTCCAGATGTGAAATCCTGCACCGTTTTTCGCGCTTCTCTGGTCGGAATGCTGATCTTGTATGGAGTTGTTGTGTCCAATATTGGTTGAATTCTATCCAGCTCTCTTTTACTTGACGGGGCCATTCCCTCCATTTTTTCCAAAATGCATACGTGCCCCTTTTGAGTGTGGTTAGATAACCCATATGTGGATTTTAATCTGATGTTTGCAAGTGATGCCTCTCTGAAGATGAATTTGTCGAGTGGCATGAGATTAAGCATTATCTCCATTGCAGCAGTTGGCGTAGTCCTAATGGCACCTGTGATGCCAAGGCAGGCCATTCGCTGGATTTTCTCTAGCTCTTTTGCAGTGGTTTTATTTTGTAATGCCTGCCACCAAACCAATGCCCCGTAAGTGGTTATTGGCCTCACTACTGTTGTGTAGATCCAGAGGGCAATTTTGCGTTTTATTCCCCAGGTTCTCCCCACTAGTATTTTCATTGTGAAGAGCGCCGCTGTAGCTCTCCGTCTGACTTCTCCTATGTGTGGAGCCCAAGTTAGCTTACTATCCAAGGTTACTCCTAAGTATTTCACCTTGTTTACTAAACTGATATGTTTTCCGTCAATGGTCGGGGGTGTAAAGCATAAGCTCCATTTTGTCAGCATTGATGCGCAGTCCGTTTAGTTTCGCCCACTCAAAAAGATGTGAGAGTGCGGGAACTTTCCACTTTCCGGGAACTTTCCACTTATCAGCATAACGATATCGTCAGCGTGCGCTAACGTTTTGAAACCCTTCCCGTTGAGGTCTTCCACTGTTTGGTTAACTATGAGTACCCAGGCAAGTGGTGATACTATGCTGCCTTGTGGTGTACCCCTGTTAGTCCATTTATTCAAGGTTACGCCGTTTTCTTCGGCTGTAATCTTCCTTTTAGCTAGTAGTTCAAGTAGCTAGTAAGATATGGGTCAATTGCATATCTTTGGATGGCCGCTACTATGCTCTCATTTTTTACATTGTTGAAGGCTCCTGCGATATCAATGAAGGCCGCCAAGGTGTAAGCTTTGATGGCAAGGTTCCTCTCTATTCTGCTTACTACTTCGTGTAGTGCCGTCTCTGTTGAGTGCATACCTGTGTGTTGGTTGGGGCAAAGCTCCGTTATGTTCACGGTGCTTTTTATGTACCCATCCACCAGGCGTTCCAGGGTTCCAACATGAAAGACGTTAAGCTTATAGGTCGGTAATCCGTTGCTTTGTAGTGGCTAGCTTTTGCCGACTTATATAAAAACTACTTTTGCTTCTCTCCAGTCAAAAGGAATAGAGCCTTTGGATATTGAGGCTCTATATATTTTCACCAAACCCGTATTATTGTGATATTCGCTTTTATAAGCATGATCGGATACACTTTGTCGGTTCCTGGTGATTTGTAAGGTTCGAAGGTATTAATGGCCCAAAGGACCTTTTCTTTGCTTGCCATTTCTTTTAGGGGGGGACCCACGGTAAGGAGTCACGTTGTTTACTTGTTCTGTCTCCTTATCCGTTGAGCCCGGAAAGTATTGGCTTAGCAGGAGCTTGAGACGTTCTATGCTATTTGTTGTCCACGATCCGTCCTCTTTTTGGAACATCATGTCTACATGCGGTTCTCTTTTCAGAGCCCTGCTTAGCCTAGATGTCTCGCTTCCTCCCTCAATATTGCTGCAAAAAAGATTCCAGGATTTCCTTTTCTCTCTTCTTACAACTGTTTTAAAAAATTTTCAGATTTCGCTTATAGTCCTCGCAATCCGTATTTCGGTTTGTGAGGCGAGTTATTTTGAATAATCTTTGAGTATTTTTCTGATCTCTTCCAGTTCTTTGTTTAACCAGCTTACCTTTTTTTGTTTGACGGTAGTGGTTGGACACATTTCACTGAAACTATCAACCAGTATACTTGTGATGTATCTTACTTCATTGTCGATGTCCTTTCGACTTCACAATAGATTCGCCTGGTGTGAACCTATATATCTTTTAGTAGCGTTGTTGTAGCTGTCCCAAACCGCTTTCCTAGGATTGCAATAGACCAATGGGGTCTTCTCGCCTCATCTCACTTGAAAGGTCATCCATTGGTGGTCCAACAGGCTACGTGAGACACATACTCTCCAGCCGTGCAGGTCATCCAATGCCTCTGTTGTGATTGGAGTGATGTCAATCACTTCCGCTCAATTTTTCGTTATAAAGGTCGGTGTGTTACCCTTATTTGCTAAGTTGAAGTTAGTAGTTATTAAGTAATTGACTAACTGCTTACCTCTTTCGTTGCACTTGGGGGAAGCACCAAGAGCAGAGTTCGTGTTGCGCGTTCGCATCGCATCCGATGATGGCCCGTTTCCCCCGAATATGCTTCGATAGGGTGCGGAATTCGGTGGTCGGCATCGGAGCGTCAAACGGTAGGTATGCCGAGGCCAGCGTTACCTGCCCGTCCCTTCCGTTGAACACTGCTGATGTAAGGACCATGTTGCTGAACTGCGGTAGAAAAATTAAATTAATTTCCTTCTGACATATAATGCAGCTACGGATTTTATTTACCCCGCTTGTGGCAAAGATTTTAAATTGTTTGCACTGATTCCAAGTATCTTTCCATTAAGTTAGTAAGGCTCTTGTATCAGTGCTATGTCGGTGTTCCCATCTGCTAGATGTTTAAGCAGGTTGGCTGTTGCCGCCCTGCTGTAGTGCAGATTTGCTTGGGTCACAAGCATTGGTTTTTCGCTTTTGCGTTTCGACTACTTTCTCCGCGAAGAGATGCCACCTTACCGTTTCATACCCCGTGTTTTGCAGTTTAAGTGCATCGAAGGCTTCCTGCAGTGTCTGCTCCGTTTTGGATATAAATACCTTGACGTTGCATAACCAAGGTACCTCCTTTATGGGGACGACTCTAAACTCCTCATTCAGTGTGGTGCTTACCTTGGCAACTGCAGTTTTTAGATATTCTAGACACTGCTCGTAGCTAAAAGTTACAGTCAGATGGCCCGCTGTCGGTTTCATTCCTCTGAATGTGGGAATTTTTTCTGGTTTGCTGCGTAAGTGCTCGAAAAGGTCCTTCTTCAGAGCGGTTCGCAGCTTCGTGATTTGATCCTCTTGGATCTAACCAGTCTCATTGAGATAGTCTTTCACCGCTACGGTTGCGGCGACCTGATAGGACTTCCTCGCCAGAGTTTGGGGCTCGGGGCTTAACTTCCGTTCCTTTTTACCAGTGCCTTGGTTGCTGTCGTCCGATCTCATCCGCTTAGGTTTTACCCTTTTCCTTTGCGGTTGGTGGTACAGCTTCCTTGGCAGCAGCAGCCAATTTCCTAGGTTTCCCTTGGTTGGCTACCGCTTTTTGGCTGGGGCCAGGGTTCGTTGGGAAACCCTTCTCCCCGATTCTGTTATGACGTTTCAGTTTCCTTTGCGCCTTTTTTCTTAGCGTTCTGGCTGATGCTCCCGTCTTCTCAATGAGTGCGGTAGCTGCCATTGCGGTTGTTTTGTTGCAGTCACTCGTCAAATGCACGCCCTGCTCCCTCGCGTCCTGCTCCCCGTCGAGCCAGTTGTCCGGTCCCCGGAGATTTCTCCCCCTAGTATGCCGGATACTGAGGGTACTTCTTCTTTTCGTATTTCCATATTTTTTTTAAAATTTGGTTACCTCTTCGCTTCACTTCTCGCCCTTTGCCTACCTGCTAGGTTGGATCCGAAGCTCTCCTGCAATGTAGTCGCTGGGTTCATTGGAGTTAGTGGGCCCACTCGCTACGTCAAGGCGGGTAACCATGAGGAGATCATAGCGTTACTGCTGGTGGATGCTTGACGGTCCTTATAGCAGAAGTTTATTGAATCGCTTATTTTATCTTCAATGAACAAACTAGTAACTTTCAGCTATCACTTCTTACTATTCACCTCTAAGTACAATCTGAAAATTGAGAGAAAAAAGAAAATTTTGGCTTCAGCAAGCTAACAGCTTGAAATTATATTTCGATAATCTTTGACGGAATAATGTTGAACTGCGAATCTCAAAGTAGGTTTGCACATTTTGACCGTGAATTTCTAGTATTCTGTTCCTGTCAGGATTGTTTCCATCGCTAATAGTTTGCAAAGTATTCTCAATCGTGATCTTATTGATTCGCATCACCGCTTGCGGACTAACTCTTTCCATACATGTGATTGCACGAAAAGAGGCGTGTTTGGTCCTTCGTAACGTTCTTACAAACTATAAACCACTTTAGACAAATCTTACACTCTCAGTATTTAAATACTGCTAAGCTTCGACCTTCAAGTTTTTAATCCGTTTTCAAGAAATATATAACATACCAAAAGTAGATAATAGCCAAAAATACTAAAAGGTATAAAACGATTGATCGAAATTATTCCAAATAGCTTGATTGCCCTCTTATTCATCTAACTCCAACCTTATCTATGGCGAAACCGCTATGGTTTAGTTTTATACTCTTTACATAAATAAATAATACCCTTAAAAATTTATTCCAAAATTAAATATTTAGTTCCAAAGGAAACTGCCACTAACTTTGACCATTTATGGTTTGTATTGAAACAATTAGAAGATTAATTCGACTTGGAACTCAACAGCAATAAGTCCCTTTCATAATATTTACAGACCTAATTTAAAAAAAAGAGTCTTGAAATCCCAAATTTTCTATGAAACAATAAACGAAAATTTTAAAAAGTAAAAAATAATGAGTCTTCATATTATTATTGTGAACAAGGGCTGCAATGATTATGACTGAGTTTGAAATAAAGAAATGGGAAATGATTGTTTTCAGTGCGATCAACGAGAAAAAGGACAAAAGGACCTGATTAATTACAAGATACAAATTTAATAAAGGGAAACATTCGAGAGGAAAGAATCCTTAAAAAAAGTAAACTGAATTTTACTAAACTTTTTTATATTTAAAGCATGAGGAATTCGGTATTTTACTGTTCGCATACAATCCTTAATAAATAAATGACAAACGTTTTCTGTTTTCCACTGATTGTCTTGACACTAATTTATGGATTGACTTAATTTAACTAAGGATGGATTAATTTATAGAACGGTTTGTTCAAATTTTTATTATTGCTTTATAGTACGTGACTTCTGATAAATTCTTTCATCTTACTTCTACCGCTTTTTGACATGTTTCAACCTTTTTTGAAAGCATTTATGCAGGATCATTAAATTATGCGCATAAAAAGAAAGTTATTCCGTCAGTCAGTAATAGGCATGTCCAAAAACTTTTGCAGTCATAGCACATTTGTTCTATGCTCATATTTCTGCGTGAAAGTAAAACTATCTTAAATGGTGGAGAAAGCCTTCTGATGCCACGATACTGGACTATGAAATATATTTTCTGGGTTATATTTCTATTTCCGTCTTTGGTAGTTCTTATTTTGAACAAAGCAAACTATTATCATCTTCGTAAAATTTGATATTTTATGCATATTGATATTTTATGCATATATATTCATAATTGTACTCCGAACGTTTTGGCTTTTGTCAATACTTAAAAAATAAAAAACAAAAGAATTTAGTGTGCGTTATTCGTCCTATTTATAGTTAGTTGAAAAATTCATGTCGTCCAAAAAATGGAGATCTTGTCATGATTTACTTTTTTGACGTGAATTATCTAAACAAGAGTGCATCAATCAATTGAATCGATTCCTTGCGACGAATCTCGATGCCTTAGCACTGTTATAAAACTGGTTTTACCACTTTAATCATGTTCGGCGTTTGCTCACCGATAAGTTGTGTTTAGGTCGGCCAAATCAGTGGTTTTGCACAACCACATCGTTACAGTCAGAAACAATTGATAATAATAGATGCTCAAGTGAGAATAAGACATCCTTAGGCATAAAGTGCACCAGCATATATAAAATTTTACATAAACGTTTGGTTCAGAAAGGAATTGTTCCCGTTGAATTGCACATAATTAGCAAACGCTCGAAAATTGCTCGTGTTGATTGGCATAAAGTGATTCCTCAAAAAATTCAGCCGCGCTGCTTCAAATCACATTCAATAATTTTTTTTGGGGTATGTGCCAGAAACAATGGACTGTGTTGGGCTTTCAAGATGAGTCGAACCCGATAAAGGTTGTTCGTACAAGAAGCACTACGAAGCAAGTGTTCGTCTGTGTTTTGGGTCAAATGGTCATGTCACAAAAAGTTCCAATAGAGCACAGTAGAACGGTCAATTCTGAATGGTATACAACAATTTGTTTGTCCGAAGGGTATGGTCAATTAAAAAAAAGAAAATTGGCTAATCTTCGAATCATATTTTGGCATAATAATCCTTTGGCATAATAAACTTTTGATCTTTCTGATCTTTTTGATCTTGAAGAAACTTTTCATCGGTCAAAATATTGAATTAACGGGTCGTTTGCTGAACAATCCTGATTCAGCACCCAACGACTTCGTTTTGTTCCCTTAGATCGAAAAAAAACTATACAGACAACGATTTTTGACCATCGAAAGAACTGTTGAAGCACTCAAAAAAAAATGTTTTGGAAGTTTCTCAAAATGAGTGGAGAAAATATTTTAAAAACCAAAAACATTAAACCGATTTTCATTGGTGTATTTTCATTAGATGTTTAAACAGTAGGCACATAATTGCAGCCTACTGTTCTTCTGGTGAACGTTCGGTCTAAAAATAAAACTAAAGCACTATCACATTTGGCTCCAGATCTCGAAGAAGATCACTGCGAAAACAATTAATGAGACTAACTCCTGAACAAGTTTTATCAGCGAAAAACAAAAGACAAAAATTGTAAAAAGGCAATTTCTTATTATATGTTTACCATAAAACTGGTTTTCCTAAGCAAACAGTTAAATTTATGGTTGTCATCTGATTTTGTGATGTTATCCTATCATATTCTTTATAAGTTATCCTACATGTAGGAAATCTTGGCTGCTTGTTGTCTGAACGTGCTTCTGTTACAGACCGTCTCTTTTTGTTTTAAAGTCCACATATGCCTTTGAATGGTATTCAAATTTCGGTGTTTTTCCATTTTTATTTTCTTAATTTTGTCTGTCCTGTATGCAAACAGGTTGAGGTCCTTTTACGCAGGTGGAAAATAGTCCGTGATTTCTTGCTATGAGAGTCTTAGACTTTTGTTGTATGGAGGAACGTTTGATTCTCATAAAACAATTTCAATTTCGTATATATATAAATGGGAAATTGCCTGTTCCTTTATGAACGTTTCGTCAAATGTGTTCCCTTATATATTAAGAGGTTTTCATTATTCAAACGTCATCCTTCATGTTATGTATGCACACTGTTTTTCTAGTGTGATTTGATGTATATTTGCTATTTGTACTTTTATCATGTATTTTCTAAAGTTGGAACTTTCTTCTTTTGTGTTTGCGAAACCCTTTTCTTATTTTTACGCCCTTGTTCACCGATGTTAGAGTTAAATTGGGACGCATAGGTTAATTTAAATACATCATGTTTGTTTCGACGGTCATCTACATTTGTGCGCTATATTTGTCCAAAATTTAAAATGATTTTTAAAGATATTTTGATATTGTATTTTTTGATTAATTTTGCTGATTTGTTCGTTGACGTTGGTGTTAAGGCTTGTTTTTTGCTTTTTCCTTCTTTTTTGTGTTGTTTTCGAACGTTCTGAGCTCCGTTGTCATACAGGCCACTCAGTCACAGTCAGTTCAGTCAGTTCAGTAGGCTGCATCCGTTCAAGTGGCCCGTTCTGATTTGGATTTCAATTGCCTTATTTTTGCATTTTTGAGTCATTGGGAATGGTTGGACAAGTTGTGTATTCTTATTTTTGTGTCTGTACACTCCTACATATTTCAAATTGAAATTTTTTTGACTCTCTTCTTTTTCGGTATCCATTTCAAATGTCCTTTTTTAAGCTATTTTTGATATGTTCTTAATAATTTAGGGTTCTTATACATAATGTAGCATCTACATGAAATATCTCCTTCAAGCTGGATACTAGTTTTCCGATATAATCTTTGTGGTTCTGAATTAAGACTTCCATGAGTATCGTTGATAATGTATTTCTCATTACCAACCCGTTAATTTTTCTATAGATAGTGTTGTTAAACTGGAAATAATTTTGTTACCAAATCCTTTTGAAGTTTTTTGCAGCTGCATACAAACGTTTTAATCCTTTTACTTGTTGTTCAGTAGTGCTTCTTGCAGTGTCTTCAGTTTTACTAATGCTAGTGGATTGATGGATTTAAATCTTCTATATCGATCGATGCCTATTTAGTATTTTTTAATTATTTTATTAAGATTGCTTTATTCATAAATCAGCTTAATGCCTTTGGATAGCGTAAATTTGTAAAGGATTTGAAAAATGAAATTATTTTATTCAACCCATCGAGTAAATTTATCACAGCAGGTCAATAAATAACAAAAATCTTGCGAAGGCGGTAAAAGGCCAACAATGTCAATGTTGATGCGATTAAATCGCTCCCCAGGAACAAGGAATTCTGTAAAAGGCGGCTTGTTGTGGCGTTGTACTTTTGCTCTTTGAGAAGCAAACCAATCGTTGGCCATTTGTCCACAATCCTTCTTGATTGAAGGCCAGACAAAACCATCGGTCATCATTTTAATAGTAGTCGAAATTCCTGGATGAAAAGGTAATGAATAGAATCAAAAGCTGCTTGTCGCATATCCTTGGTAATGAACGGACGGATTCGATCAGTTGAATAGTCAAAATACATCTGTGCTTTTGTGTTAAGGACAGCACACAGTTTAAATTGCAATGACGAATTACATTCGTTTTTCGAGAAATCCTTGATGTCGGCATCGTCTTCTTGTTGCTTCACCAGAAGTTCCAGAAGGTCGATAGATTGTTTCGAAACTGCCTCCACTCTTGGCAGCATATCTGCAGTCACAATTTCGGACCCAGCAACGTGTCGAATATATGTTGTAAATTGACTGATGATAGCTATTTGGCGAAGTTGTCGAGATGATGCTGTTTCTGGATTCTTCGTGAACATGAATACCAAATGTTTGTGGTCGGTGTAAATTGAGAATGGTCTTCCCACTAGTGATGATTGGAAATACTTCACTGCTTGAAAAATTCACTACAACTCGCGGTCATAATAACTGTACCTGGTACCGTTTCTGTGTGTCTTCTAAACGCAACGGCATAGTAAGAAGCATCAACATGCAGACACAGTTCAGCATTGTCTGATAGGCGAGCCAGGAGAGCTGAGTTGGCTAGTTCCTCTTTGCACTTTTCAAAAGCGATCAAAGCTTCATCTGTCCTGGTCACCTCAGATTTCTCATTCTTTTTGTTGCCTTTCACCAGTTTTTGCAAAACGCATTGTGATATGACAGCGTTGGGAATGCAACGGCGATAAAAATTGATTGATAAAAAAAAAACGTCGGAGTTCTGAGGTAACGACTGGTTAAGGGAAATTTTTAATGTCCATCACTTTCAAAAGGAAGTGGTTTGATGCCATCTTAGTTCATGAGATGACCCAGAAAGGTGATCTCAGCTTTACAAATTCACACTTTGCAGCGTTGATCTCGAGACCATATTCTTTGAATCGCTGAAAACTGCTCGCAAGTGTGCAAGGTGCTCAGCGTGGTTCTTTGATGCGATTCTGATGTCGATTTAAGTAAAAAAAAATGGAAGTCCTCGCAACACTTGACCAATGAATCTTTGAAATGTTTGGCTGGCATTTCGTAAACCAAATTGCATCACAAGGAACTCAACAATCGAAAGGGTTTTATAAGCGCAGTCTTTTCGATGTCATCTTTGTGAACAGCGATCTGCTGGTACGCTCGAGTCAAATCAATTTTTGAAAAAACTTCACAGTTTTCCAGATTAACTATAGCATCGTGAATGTATGGTAAAGGGAAACGATGAGGAATTGTTTGTGCGTTGAAACGTGTGTAATCTCCACAAGGACGCCAATCTCCATTCTTCTTGGGGACCAAATGTAATGGACTGGCCTGTGGTGAGCTCGAGCGTCTGTAAATGCCCATTTTGGCCATATACTCGAATTCTCTTTTGGCGATTGCGTATTTTTACGGAGTCTGACCGGAGGGCCTTTGGTCTAAATGTGGTGAGAGACAGTTGTTTGGAAAGATGTTTTTGCGTTGAATGTCTCTGGTTTGGTGATTTTTATGTTTAGAATGGACGATTAGAAAAGTTATATTCACCTCACATACATTGATCGATTACATCTTTCCAGAAGATTTGAGTTGAGTTTTGCTGACGATGATTTTCTTATTTTTTGAATCGACTAATAATTCAAAATCTTTCAAAAAATCTGCGCCGATTATTGGGCGAGTCACGTCTGCAATAGTTTTTGGCTCATCTTTCTTGTATTTGCAGCCGTCTTTGAACTTCTTTGCTCGGTTGCCAAATCTGTAATGATACAAGCAAAAATCATGCTTTTTTGTGTTACTACCTCTTAATGTGCCTCGGGACTTGGAACTGCCTCGACTAGAAGAAATGTGCTGGCTGAGTAGGCGTTGACGTCTACGACTGCCCTCTGCGGACAAATTTTCAATTCTCTTGGTCAGTTCATTGATTTGATAAGCGACATCAGCGGAGCTCACACCATGAGTTGTCAAACTGAACGCTGTTTCGAATTTGTCCAACTCCAGAATCTGGTCGGCTGTCTCAGCTTTGCTTGATAATTCGACCTTGAGTGTGCCAACAATTGGTCGAATCGATTCAGGAAGCTTGGAGAGCCACAGAAATTCGACTGTTTCGTCGCTCATGGACTTTCTGGCCAGATCCCTCTTCTTTTGCAGGAGCGATGATGTTTCGGATTCACCAAGATCGATTCTCTGTAGCAATCTTCATAGCTTTTGCAAACTGGAATCAGAAAATTCGGAGATTATTCGGTGCTTCTCTGTCTCATATTTTCCTGTTGCTAGTGGATCTCGTATTATGTCTACAATTACTTCCAGAAAGTTCACGTCCAGCGAAGCGAAAACTGTATCGAACTTCGTTTGATGAGCTGATACACCAGATGTGTGAAATTGGGGTTCGATCTGAAAAAATCATAGCTCGGGAGCACTGGCCATGAAGGTTGGGACTTTAACAGCCGTTCTTGTTACTTTGAAGCTAGTCTTTTGTGTATCCTCGGGTGTCTTGTCCTGGCAAAAAGCAAAATCTAAAATTCTTACAATTAAAAAAGTGTGTAAGAAGTAATTATCACATTCAACATATAGTGATGGGACAATAGATAAGTAAGAAACAATATTTTTTTTAAATTAAAAAAATTCTTGTTAGATTCCATTTTTAGGTTGATATTTTTATTTTGCAACAGACAGCTGTTTCGAGGCCGATATGGTCCCTTCTTCAGTGTTATGTCTATTATTTTATTTAAAATAATAAAATAAAAATATTTTTTTTGTTTTTGTAAACATAAACTTCAAACTTTCAGCCAATGAAAAAGTTTCTTGCAAGGATAAACAAATTCAAGATGAGTTTTTTGGTTCTTACCATGAAACCCGATGAATACTGTGTTTGCATTGTGATCGCTCGTATCCATAAGTCTTCAGGAATAAATTTATGAACTACTTACCGAAATCAATTTCGCCTTCGTAGAAGCCATTTTGCTAACAGATTGTTTTGATATTTTTTGCAATTGTTGTACATTGGCAATTGAACTCTAATATAAAGTAAAATTTTGACCTACATAATTCAAAACTTAGAAGTTTTAATGCCAACCCATTGTATAAAACTCATGTTGTTTACAATCACGAAAAAAATTGACGATATTTCTAAGTAGAAAACAAAAAGAAACTCTGCTACATTTGAACGTTGTTCAACATTCTTCTCATTATTCCATCAGTAAGTTGAATTTTATGAGTGCAAAGCACGCAACCAGTTAACATTTTTAAGTTGTTAAAAATGTTATGATTGTAGGTCAGTCCAACAAAATAGAACTTTCCAACTTCAACATCTAGACAGAAAATTAATTTTTTGTTGCGAAATTTTCTAAAGTTAAATTCTTTCAATGATTACAAGTGCAACTATTGCACTCTTCAACAAAACCATACAAATGTACGATCTAAGAAGTCAAATCAAAATCTTTTCGTAATTGCATAAATAGTACACTGCAATCAAAAGACTTAAGGCAGTAACCTACCTTCAGACATAAGAGATTTAAGTTGCTAACTCGGTTGTTTTGGGTTTGAAAACGGCTACAACCTGTTTCCGGTGTTAGTCACTACTTATGGGGTGTTCTTAATGTTATGTCTGCGATTAGTAGTGCTTCTACTTTACTTTTATTTACGAACATTCAGTGTTGCAATAAAGGTTTCGATGGGAAGTAGGATAAGAGGTTAAGGCTTCGAACAAGGTGAAGATCGTACCATAACGTGTGGGAATATTTCGTGTTATGTATGTGTTGGTATCGGAAAAAGTTACAGTTAATATTGCTTCACAGTCCTGAAACTGAAATAAAATATTTCAAAAATGTTTATTAATACTAAATATACAAGCCAAAATACTCAAATTTAATTCAAGTCTGTAAAATAAATCAATTTAGTCAAGTATATTGATATGATGGATGAGGCAAATGAACAGATACAACAACTTTAAGGTATACAGGTACAACTTTAATAAATTAATTTCAGCTCAACTTAATTCTCCAGATAAGAGACACAATATCAAAGATAAAAATCAGATGATAGTCCGCTAAGTAATTAATTACAACATCATAGAAAAACAAAGAACCTCATCCAAATTTTTGACACTTTTCTGCATAAACTCCCTCTATGCACTTATCGAAACAATTGCTCAAATTTTAATACCCTTCCTTGGTAAGCGCGTCAGGCCTGTTTTAAATCTTTAAGTCGTTTTCGATTTTAAAAGCAATTTTCTCCCAATTGACATATTTATGTATTTTGTTAGTAAGTTACACCTCTGGTCTATTTAAATTATTTACGAAAATTACAAGGCCCTTGTTGAAAATTCTATTATTATTAACTTCTACCTGGAGCACGAATCCCTATTACTGATTGGTCTTTTGAATAAGAAAAAGAACACCGGGTAGATTCGAAAGAGTAGGTAAAGAGATGGATAAGTTCATGTTTCCCAAAAAAAGTCTACGGCACAATTTGCATCGAGAAAAACCTACCAAACTATTTCACTTCACTCCAAACTATTTCACTTCACTCCAAACTATTTCAGAAAATTTTAATGTTAACAAGAGCTTTTGCATTATACTTAATAAGTTGGTCTAAGTGATGATTTATTCAGGCAATCATTGTTTAGTTCAATACCGTCCAGTTTTGGTTTTTCCAGTTTTGTAGTTAGAAAAAAAAAAAATAATGACTAATGAGATCTGAAGTTTAGAGGGCATAATTTTCCCAAGTTCAAAGTTTAAAATTTTGAATATCCAAAGCAAAGACGGAGTCTAGGAAATCCAAATTTTCTTGTAAGCCCAATTTTTAATGTATTTTTTTTGAAGATTTGAACGTTTCAATATAATAACGAATTTATTGGCGTCCTTGAGATTTCAAATGTTAAACGTTCACCATGCTGGATGGTTCATATGTTTATTTTGAACGAATGACCATATATGAAATCTTAGTAAGTTAATTAAATAATCAATGAATCACTCTTGATAATGAGGAACTTTGAAGTTTTGAAAACAGATAAAAGAAATCTTCGATTATTCATTGAAATCTGACAGAACATTATTTAGTTGAAAAACGAAAAATTAAACAGAGTCACTTATGCCTGAAAACGGGTCATGAAGAAAATAAAATCGAGAGGTTTCACGTGGACACCTGCCTTTATGGCTTAATTCCACGGAATGAAACAATGTTCCCAATTCCCAATTTATTTAAGGCTTTCTAGATTCCCGAACACAACTGGTGAATGCTCGGGTCATGAAGGACAGTAAGAATCTGCTGCACCCGATGCAGTTATAGAGATAGTTGGAAGGATTTTCTTCTGGTGATAATGATCCGATTGGAGCATTGGCCGTGAAAATGGCGGTGAAATGACCGAAATTTTCCAGATGCAATGATATTTGGAGGCGAAACTTGTTGAGGAAAGTCAAAGAGATGAGAATCCGGAGCGATATGTATTAAGATTGCCTAAAATTTATGTTTGGCTCACATATACTTTCATGCCGAAAAAATATTCCCATATGAATTTAAGCTTAGAAAGCTTGCCGTAGCGACCTCTTTAATCAAGTAAGTCGTTCGATTTATAAGCTCTCTACCTTGCAAAGCTTGCTTTCATTGCTAATTCTGAATTCATTTTTCATTCTCATGTTATGCCCCAACTGTTAGCGCATCTTTATTATTTAGGTTTTGCATCAAAAACTTAATTCCAATTAATTTTCTTCCAGACGTAATGGGATTTGTAGGCAAAAGTTGTTGAGGCATGAACACTAGACGAAGATGCGTGTTGACATTCTCGGGAATGGTCTTTTAATGCAAAATGACTCTCATTTACTATTGTAAATTTTATGGTACGCGTATAGGGAAATAATACTCGCCTAACACTGTTAAGATATTATTACACTTTTTTCTTTTCAATAAAAATTAATTGAAAAAACATTGAATTTCGCAATGAATTTTGTATTTATTGAAAAGCATAAAATAAAAGGAAGTTAACACGTCGCAGGTTAGTGGCAGAGTTAACATTTTGTTTTGCTTAATTAATACGTAACCTCGGATTTTTACCTAATGTGGTGGCAGTGTTACGTGGCTCGCCTTCGGTTCACTCAAGTTCCTCGGAATGGTGTTATTGCATCTTATAAACAATTTTAACAGAGAAAGTCTAATTACATGTAAAAGTGGTTTTTTTGTTGTCCTTAATAAACATTGAATGTAAAGTACTAAAGGGCTAGGTATCTTTTGGTGAGTTAAATGATGCGTCATAATAGAATAATTAAAGAGAATTCTAAAATTAGCTAAAACGATTTGAGATTTTCGAGATTTGAGAAATGTTGTAAAAATATACATACGAGTGTGTGAGAAAAAACATGTCATAAATCTATGGAAAATACATAAAATTTAAGCAAATATTTCTGGTGAAAAACATGTGCCTAAAACAATATTTATAACGTCATCTACAGCTCTTTCTCGCTTATGTGTACTGATTCTTAATAACTATTGAAGAGACAAACATCGCGATCTCTCGACTCACAAGATTCATTTTATTTACAAGCTCTTTATTTTGTAAAGCTCGTGTAATGCGCTGCATACTGCAATCGAAACCTATTTTTTCACGTTAAAGTTGGCATATGTGCTGTGATTGAAGATATTTTGTAGGGTTCTTGGTCATTAAGTAGGGTAAACCGTATTCCCTTATTTTCTTTTTGTATGAACAGTAGAAATTGAAATAAAAACCGATCATAACGCTTACACTTTGTAAAACAATTTTCTGAGAAAAAAATTGGTAACGTCGTCAAATAGTCTCCTTGATACCCTTTATACCCCACTTGGTCTTGTAAAACTGTTCATTCATGCAATCAAGTCCGAACGACGAAAAATTTAGTCCACCAATGCTTGGTGGCAGTTTCAAGGTTTCTTAGGGGCAAATTAAAAAAGGGTATGTTTGCTAAACTATTGTGCGCGCAATCCGCTTTGATACACTCAGAGTTTCAAACTTCAAACTTAGTCCTCACTTATTTCTCTCCGCATTTTACTTAGACGCAGTTCAATTTACATTTTGATGGTGTAGAGAAACATGGAAGAATGACATTTCGAAATGGAAGTTTAGATAAAAGTTAAATGTAATGAATGTAAATGTAAATGTTTGAATTTCAGTTTTTTGAATTACGTCCTGAAAGGAAAAAGGCTTAATAAATATCAAAATCGCCCTAAAGTATCAAGATCTGAGAAAGAAAGAGAAAAGAAAAAAAAGGCTTAACGTATTGATGTAGCAATATACCTAAACGAAATTTGAATTTATCTGAGAGTCAAGTATACCTAGAAAACATATCCAAAATCACCACAATAAAACTTGCAAAAAAGAAACCATCGATACATCACTAAATGAAAGACTTACTTTCTAAATTGGGCGAAGAGATGCCAAATATATCGGATGTCAAAGTCAGTTCTAGCAAACTTCAGAACCAGCTCGCTGATATCAGAAATAAGAAACGAACCAAACAGAAAGACATTTTAAGTGATTTAACTGTCCAGCTTATAAAGGTAAGGAAAAGTATTATCTCTTGTGAAAAGAAGACACAAAATATCAAAAGAATAACATACTTATGCAAGAAAATCAGGGAAAATATTAGAAAAGAAAGGAAAATCAAGCGGCTTAAAGTACTAGAAAACATATTATTGCAACAGGAGGAACGAAAAAAGCCCTAAAAGAGCTACGTGAAAACAACCTGTGGATACCTAACCTGAAGAAGAACCAAACTAAAATAACAAATAGAAAACACATCAGCAACCTAGCAACAGAATTTTATAAAAATCTCTACTCTAGAAAACACAAAAAGGTGGAACAAAATAAGTGTAAATCTCCTAAATTACAACTGAAACCAACTTCTGTACCTGAACCTGAAGTTTAAGCAGCGGAAGTTAGGAAAAGTCGGGTAAAGTCAAAAGTCGGATAAAGCCCCAGGGCCAGATAGGATCATCAATGAGATATTGAAAAGCACTCTAGAAGAACTTGTTCCCATCCATTCCCATCTTTTGAATGATGTATTAACATCAGGCATAATTCCAGAGCAATGGCAAATGTCACATATAACCCTTATTCATAAAAAAGATCTAAAAGAAGATATTGAAAACTATATTAGGCTTATTACCTGATGTCCAATATATGCAAAGTTTTTTCGAAGATTGTATTGGACCGGATAACAAACAAACTGGACGAAAGCCAACCAAAAGAACAAGCTGGTTTAGAAGACATTTTGCTTCTAAATATCGCATACACACAGTCAAACAAGTTCTAAAAAAATGAGTACAGTAAGCCCCTGTATGTGGCTTCTATAGATTACACGAAGGCTTTCGACAGTATTAGTCACGAAACAATATGGGAAAGCTTAGAGAACCAAGGCATCCCTAAAGTATATATAAATATTATTAAAAACATCTACAGCAAAAGTAAAGCAAAAATTCAATTGGAATCTCTTGGCACACCCTTCAAGATCGAACGAGGAGTCTGACAGGGAGATCCACTGTCTCCTAAGCTTTTCTCCGCAGTATTTCAAAAATTGGAGTGGGAAGAATTCGGTTTAAACATAAATGGAAAAAAAACTAAGCCATCTAAGATTTGCAGACGACATCATCCTACTGGAAGAAAACCCACATATATTGGTCAGCCAACAGTTGGAAAAAGTATTGGTCACTGAAAGAAATAATGAAATCCACTGAGATAAACAATACCATAAAAAGAAGGGTCTTCAACACCTGCATACTACCTTGCATGACATATGGCTGTAAAACTTGGGCACTTACAAAACACCACAGAGTCATGCTAAGATTTTGTCAAAGAGCAATGGAACGAAGCAAGCTGGGCATAAAACGTCAGGACAGACACAGAAATACGTTTATAAGATCCAAAACTAAAGTTGTTGATGTTCTTGAAAAAATAGACCAACTAAAATGGAGGTGGACCGGTCATATGATGCGAAGCAGACACGAAAAATGAAGTACAGGCGTCCCCAACTGGTACCCTAGAGACGGCAAAAGAAGTGGAGGCGGACAAAATACAAGATGAGAAGACGACATAAAATTAACAGCGGGGCCATACTGGAGAAGAGTAGCAAGGGATAGACATCAGTGGAAAATGTTAGAGGAGCCCTATGCCATGAGGCACACTGAGCTCAGAGACATACTATAACAACACGAAGTAAAACAAATAAAAAGCTCAGGATGAAGAGGCTATATAGATAGATAGATAGAGAGTCAAGTAATGCAAATAAGAGTAGAATCCATAAAAAACCACCTGAGCGCCTCTCAAATTGTTTCTAAATTGGACTTACCTGTTAAAAAACACAAATTCAACCAATTTCACATTCATCCACAGATATTGCTTATAAGTAAGCGAAAAAATGAGCACGATTGACTGTAACACAGAAGCAAGTTCGTCTTGACTTCACGGAGGAACAAATGAATTTGGAAACCCATTTGGAAAATGCCATATTTTCGGACGAGAACAATTTCAATATAGATGAGCCGGATGGCTTATGCTATTATTCGGAAGATCTGACAGATCTGATCCGACTTTAGTTATCAAGAGATTTAGAGCTTGACTGCTCCATGAAATATCTTCAGGATGAGGAATGATTTGCATTTAAGGGTAATTTGACCATTTCTGTGCAAAAATAATCTCGATCTCGATTATAAGAATATTGTGAACAGAGGAGATGAAGTCAAGAGCTGGGCTGCCTTATGAGCCTAAAGGTTATATTCTCCTTCAATATTTTCCCGAAAATTAAGACGTTATGACTGAAGAGCATACAGATTGTTTCAATAAAGCGATTATGGAAATGTTAAGAAAATATAGAGAAAAATGGTGCCCAGGACTGTGGTGCTCTGCTGAGGGAGTACTTTTCTCTGATATGGAGGGACATCCTAGATGCGAAATGCATCAAGAGATGTTTAGCAACCAAGGAAGAATAGCTTACGGTTAGTTGATTAGTATATCCCAATCTATAAAATTACCTTTGCAATGATAGTTATTATTGCCGCATTACATATATCTAAAAATAAGTACTACAATGGAAATATTGAATCTCCTTTTTTCTAAATAAAAATCTGTCGTGATACAGCAAAATATTTTTAGTTTCAATACATCAAATACCATTTATATATCATTATAAATCCAGACTTCTGTGATTAACACTGGCAATCGCAGATGTTTAAACAACTTTTATTCGACGAAAAACGAATGGTGGAATGCAAAAACCTTTAACCTAATCGGAATGCCGTTGATTGAACACTGGTTGGTAAAATTTTGAATTTATTAGCGCCAACAGGCAATAATATTTTATTAATTAAAAAAAATTTAAGCACATCGTGTTTCCTTGTGACATCAAATCATATTTTTTCGTCAAAAGTACGAAAAAAGGCTACACTTAGAGAACTAATTGCTTAATGTAGAATAACCACTTGTAATTTTCGTGAATATAGGGTTTAGGTTAGTCTCTCCTGAGTTCCCCACAATAATCTGCCAGCATTCCTGTACTCCATTTCATTTGATAGCCCGTCTCTGTCAAGAAAACTCCGTATGCAACCGTTTTTTTCACCCGTCAATCACAGCAACCAAATTTGCCAGGACGTATTTAACTCCAAAGCTTCTAATGAAATCATAAGTCCATATAGAAATATAAGTCTTTGCGACTTTCCACCGTATGGTTGCTTAGAAAATTTTTGACAACATTTAGCTGGCGAGTTCTGGCTATTGAATGATGGAACTGCATATGTGAAAAAGAGGTTTATTGTAAAAATTATTCTACAATCAAATGCTTTCCTTCAATATTCTCAATTCCTCTTGCCCCACACCGTTCCATTCGTTTTTTCCATTGGACAAAGCAATGCTGGAAGTCTTCATTTGGAGCTCCGCCGATTTTCGCTTCTCCTCTTCCATCGACTCGAGCCGGGTTCCCTTTAAGGCAGAATTAATTTTCCAAATCAAGAAAAAGTCACAAGGCGCTAAATCTACCTCTTCATCTAACCTCTCACGAGATCTGTTGACGGACGAACTTTTGGTCTGGGGTCAAATTTTTTGGGACCAACATCACACAGACTTTCTTCAGATTCAAATCGTCATATAAAATTATTCTCACCATTTCTTTATCGGCGTTTACAGGCTCAGCTATCCGAATGCTCATGCGACGATCCCCACGCAAAATTTCATTGATTTTTGAACTTACATAAAATGAATTGGTTTTATTCTAGGTTACTTCAACAGGAAAGCCAAGAAAAAACCTTTATTTAGCGACTGCAAACACTTATTCTAACCCACTTATTCTAATAAAAAAAAAGAAAAAGACGAAAAATATCAAAGCATGGATTGTAGCAGCTTTAAGAAAAGAATTTTTTTTATTTATATATTTTGTTTTATAAAACATCAAGCACAAACGGTATCTACTCTGACTCCTGATATATATATCGGGAGTCAGAGTAGATAGGAGTATAGTGATAGAAGTTTTCGCTTCCAAACACGTTGACCCACTGGCGGATAATCGAACGTTACTTTGAACAGAGCTGAGCTGGAACAGTGCTGGCGATAGGTCACACCAGAAAGGGAAGCCGAAGCTAAGGATAAGACGGATGGAGTGTGAGATAACATACTATTCTGATCTTGGGATCGAAGGACGAGCTTCTGCGCATTAAATGGAATAGGGTTCTGAATGCGTTGCTTGCATTATAGATGGATTTTTTGAGATCAAGACGTGAAAATGTCTATAATTGATGGAGATACCTAGGCAGGATACTTCTTTTGAATGTTCAATAGTGTGATTATTTAGTTTTAGTGAGGAGCAGCGATTAATACTTCGAAATTGCTTTGGGAGGCGAGCATTTCCTTTTATTATGACAGGCTCACATTTGTTCGGATTGAGTTGAAGGAATTCTATATTTCTGATGGAAGTTTAAATGATGATGTCATCGGCGTATTGGATGATATAAATTGGGTTGTGGGTAAGGTAGGGTCATGCATTTTGGCAGTTAAAATAGAGAAAAGTAGAAAGGACAGATCCTTGTGGGATTTCAGATGAAATTGAAAAGCGTCTAGACATGGTGTCGCCGACTTTGATTGATTTAGCTCGTGTGGAAAGGAAAGAGAGAATCAGTTTACAGAGGTGAGGATGGAAGTGGAAGGTGTCGTGTCGAAAGCTTGATGTCTAGAATGTCTCGAATATCTAGAAGGCAGACGGTAGTAGATGAGTTGTTATATAAGTTGGTACAAAGATTTGCTTTGAGGATAGGGAGTGCTTGATCTATTTAGTAGAGGGGAGAACGTCAGGCAGAACAATATTATTTATATTAATATTATCAGGAGGGTACACTAACATAAACAAAGATCTTCAAAAAATTTGAGAGACAGAAATATTGTTTGCCAGTGTAATTTCTTCACAACATATCCATTATGATTTAAATAGTTTCTCGTATAACTCTACCATCGATCTGGCGCGATTACATATGTCTGTCGATGACCATGTTAGAATGTTTTGTTTTTAATTGGAATCAATGGCAACTTTTTAAAAAAATCAACGTTGTCTCATCAGAAAAACATGCAACAAAATTTATCTAATAAAACGATATGTTCAATTAAAGTTTCATGATAATGCAACGAAATCGGTTCCACATTAATTTTGAATGCCGCGATGTTAATTGATTTAAGCGGAATTATGCTTGCAGATGTAATTACTATTACTCAAGACGGAAGACTTGAAATAAACTCCTACTTCCTTTTGATCAAAAGCGCGGTGTAAAAACGTCAATTGAATTAGTTATTGTTTTTTCTGATATTGACAGTGCAAATCTTATCTAAAGATATTGCAATATCATCATAATAGGCTTGCAAAGCACGACTGATTTCCCGAATGCTGAAAAAAGTCTTCAATGGTTACATCTTAAGATGAACATGATAATTACTGTACTTTTATAACAACCTCGTTAAATTCGTGAGTTATGTTTCGGGAAAACTTAGTTATTTTGTTGCATGATGATGGAATGGACGCAAAATGCGTTCAAGAATGCGTTCACTGCTTGCTTGCAGTTGGTAAAGCTGAAGCAGGGAATACTCCGCGATTGGAGTACACGCGCTTGAGAAACCCGAATAATTCGAATTCGCAACTGTACTTGAAACTTAATCGCAAGCAAGCCTTAATCCTACAATTATTGGCTTAACAGAAACTGAACCGGCTAATTTTTATAAATAAATGGCCTACTATCGAGATTTAAGTTCTAATGCTGGGATTTATCTGCTTCATAACGATTAAGGGGAAGATATTGAAAAGATATGTGCAATGGTACCGATCCTATCGTTCGATGAAAGATTTTGGCGCAAACAGTTAGTTCGCGTGTGTTATGTATTATGTTAGTACTTATTGGTATTGTTGCCGCAACCGAATGATGAAAGCATTCTGGAGTAATTGAAATAAACGCTTGTGGCATAAAGAAACTGAAATCTCGTATCATTCCATTGGATTCGGATAAATTATGGTTAAAAGCGTGTACTATTAGTACGCAAAGACGATAGGATTGATTTATTGCTTTGCGCCTCATGATTCTCTCAGACAGGTGCACTTTATCAGGTAGTTACCAATCTTCTCGCGGCTGCTTTACACTGAAGATCCATTAAAAGATTGCACACCATCGAAAGTTCATTCAATCGTAGCGACAACTTTCAAATATCTCTACTGGTTTTTGCCTGATTTCGAGTTGATATCGCCAAATCCTTATAACAATTGCAATTACATGGAATCTTGTTTACGCATAGTTTACTATTAAAAGTTCACTGGCACAAAACAGCATGCGGCAGTTATTGTACAACTTAATCCTCACACTATTGTGCGGCAGGCAGGCATCCGAGCGAAGCATAACGAGCTGCAATTTTCAAAGATTGGTGATCCATGTGTGCAACCAGAGCATCATCATTCGGTTCAAGGTATCCGTCATCATCTACCATTTCGCTTGGCAGAAAAGAATTTACCTTGAACGAAAGTGAAATGGATGCGGCTGATGCGACGAGCAAACGACTCACATTCAAGCTAAACTGAAACGATTGTTTGCTGAATTTATGACTTCTTTGATATCGGTCACATATGAAGAAGTCGCAGGAATTCAATTTTGTTGTCTGCTTCCATAACGTACAGAAATTTTGACACTAAGTCTTATTATTGCTTTCTTGGACGTCTGCTTGAAGTCGATTCGACACTGGTTCTTGCTCGTTCAAAGCGATATTCAATTTCAATTTAATCGAGGTCAATTTCGCCATTCCGCAAACTATAATCACACTTTCAGCGAAATTTAGTTAATACGATAAAACCATCGGATTCATTCCATTCCAATACGATGCCATTATCCAGTGAAGAATAGGAGCAAGTATACCTCGATGGAGAGGAAATGTTTAATTTCATGTTTCTGGTCTAATGATCACAAATAATATAGATGCAGGTAGATACTGTTCACTTACAACCCGTATTGGTAAATCAACATTGTTCCCTAGTTGTCAATTAAAATTATGTTGTTAACTGAGCGGTTAGACATGTCGAGGTCAAAGACATGTGAGTACGCGATCGGTGCATGCAACACTTATTACAGTGATATTGAAATTATTACCAATGCTGTTGCAGTAGCACTGAAATGATTAACGCTGGTTATGGCGGTTTTGTTGAAAATTAACATTCAAATTTAAATTTAATGATAACGTTGCATAAGTACAGGATACGTTTGTAATTTATATTACTATCTCCTGTATAGCGAAGTTATATTTTCTGTCAGATCAAGATCTAAAAGAGGATTGCTTTGTCTGCGATAATATGTCAGAAATTTTCACAAGTACATCTCAATCTCTTATTAAAGATGCATTCAGCGAAGTAAAGCTTAATTCTGATCAGAAATCTCGATGTTTCTTTTTTAAATTGATGTCATTCTGTGGGAAGGATTGTGCCTTATTCTGTTGGAATTTGAAGTGGGAATGTCAAGCTTAGATTCTAGTACGTTTATGAATTTTGTAGAGTTCATATAGCCATCATACACGCCTAATTCAACAATCACCCATAGAACCCGAAGCTACCAAACTGTCACTGTCGTGTTTTGCAGTTGGTACCAATCACTCAAGCTGAAAGTCTTCTGCCACACGCAACGCGCAAAAGTACTGCCGACCTTACAAAACATTTGCATCAAAGAGAGTACTATTGAATTCTGGAAATACAAAATATATATATGTGTGTGATATTTGTATGATTGTCTGACAGGAAGTACATTATTGGCAAACAATATTGTTTTTAAAAACATCCTCGTAAACACAAAACAGCAATAACACTTCGAACAGACTCCTGTTCTAACGAGGTTCAAAGAAAATAAGTAGAATTTTCTAGAAAATTAATTAATTAATCGTTTGATAAGAATGTCACTGCCAGAGCTTTTGAGCAACAAATCAATACAAATAGAAAAGAAATGCTTTTTCTATCTCTGCTTAGCAAAAGCTGCTCAAAAGCTGTTCCTATTGCTTTGGCTTACGCTATGCTCTCAACTAACTTATGGTAAGTTATCTCTTGATTTGCTTGATTTCTCTCAATGAGCAATGTCTCACGAATTTTCAGCGTGCTTATTCATACCTGTCGTTGATATACTTCATGATGTCTTCAACCAGTAGTTTGAGCAGTATTTCGGGAGATAACTTCTACTTTAAACTGTATTGGCGAAGTTTTTCTACTTTTTGAAAGAAATCAGGAAATAATGAATGGCTGCTGTTGTTTGTTCCTATACTTTACTTGTATGTGTTGAATCTGTGAAGTCAAGGGTCAAATCCAAAGTCAATTCAAGACCATTCAGTAGGCGAACTAACTAACCATAGCTATGAGAATATTTTGGATAAAGTAGATTTTAAAATATTGAACTTTTCAAGTACCAATTTTTCAGATATAAAATTTTAAAATTTCGCTTACTTTTCTCTAAAGTCACGTCTCAGCTATATGTAGCCGCTATTAAAATTTTAATCAAAACATTATAAGCTTAAATGCAGTATAATCATAAATATAATGAAATAATGACATTATCGAGTAAAAACTATTCTTTCAATTGGACTTCAGTTAAATTTCTATAAACACGTTCAATAATTCCACATCAAAATAAGTTAGTAGTATTATTCAAGTTGAGTTGGTCTTTGATACCACGTGCCATCCTATCTATCTACCAAAGCTGTTTTAATGAATTTTTTGAATGTTATAATGAATTATCCTCAAATATTAAGTACGAATGATTGACGATGATGGCGACATTCATAATGATAATGTGAAAATAGTTGCGACTATACAGTGTCAATCGCTAACTACTAAAAGCTTAGAAAAAGCTTAGAAAAAGCTTAAAAAAGGAACATTACGAATAATGGGATACGAATACTAGATGTAGCAAATAAAGCGAGCTTTGCAAGATAGAGAGCTTGCAAATCAACCAGAGAAATCGTAATTAGGTTGTTGAGTTTTAAAGTATGTGGGGTTAATTATTCCAATAGTGAAAGTGGTAGTACATATGAGCCATTGTCTATAAATAAAAAAATTTAAGAGAATGTTTATGCCCATTTCTCTCTGCATTCTTATCTTCAACCACTGTATAATGAAAAAACCAATGCATCAAGCTAATTTCGGTGGAATCGCGTTAAATTGAGGTCTTATTTGAAGTGTAAGTACAGGCTTGGTGTAATGCTAGTGTTTAGGGCACTTGTTTGCTATGCTGCTTGTCTATTTTCAAATACTGAAATATATGTTAGAATTGGTATTTCTTAACGTGATTCCCGGCTGCAGCTTTGACAAATCAACCAAGATAACCCATTATCTAGATAGCACTTCACTATAGAGTTCTAGATGTCACAACGTTACCAATGTCCAATGTCCAGGCTCATAAAAATGGACTGCTTCATCTAAATAAAATGGATAATAGCCGGATAGCAAACGATTCTTGTTTTTGGTTAATTGCTGAATCGATCCTGTAAAAATTGAGATTATTGGTTTCATAGCAACATTTCATTCAAGTTTAAGGCAAAAAATAAAATGCTTGTTGTGTTTTCGTAGATTTTCATCGTCAAGTTAATCAAACTTTTGGTAGGATAGAGAAAATGATAACCAAACCAATGATAACAAGCATTTTTTATTTAAAATTTATAAATGATCAAGATGAGAAGTTTTCCAAACATAAGTGTACGTTCTTAGAGGAGACCATAGTAGAAAATGTTTGGCTAGAGTTTCAGCTTTTCGAAACTCTATCCACTTGCTTAGCACATTTTTTCATTCTGATATACAAAATTACTCAGGGAAAAATTGTTATAATGCATCATTTTGCAGATTCGGTAATTCTTTCTCGATGAAAGGTGAAATCCTGTTGAATGCCAGTTTCATTAGACAGGAATTAGAAGATAGAATTAGAAGATTTTTGTTAGTTTCACAATGGTTTTAAAAGATTAACCTAAAAAATAAAAATAAAATTAAAAGGAGAAATTTATTTTTATTTTTTAAAGTTAAATATATTTTGCGAAGAAATAATCAATCACAAATTTAAAAGATTGTTGGAAGATTCCATTTTGAGGTTGAGTTTTATTTACGAGCCGACAACTGTTTTGAGGTTGATATGTTAACTTCGTCAGTGATATGTCAACCACATAACATATACAATAGATACAAAACTCTAAACAGACGAATAATTTAGAAATTTGTTAATTTGCAAGGATTCAACAAACAAATCAATCCTGATGTTTTTGTAGGAAAAAGTCAAAGGTGTGAGAGTTCATAAGCGTTGCTGGATCCTCAATAATTTGATAATTTTATTGAAAGTTGCCTAATAAGCCTTTAAAAGTCCATACATTAAGAAGAATATCTGCCGACTAACACAATTTGCTGGGCAAATAAGACACAAATTTTCAAAAAAGTTTCCCGAGTCGCCGAGTTACTGACTTTTCGGGCCACGAATATAAATAATTTGTCATAATTTCTTAGACTCACCTTTAATATTTAAGTGTTTTTACAAATCAATTCAGTGTTTATTATTATTTCTTATATATATATACCGTGGTGGCCAAATAAAACTGAACGCTCTGAAAAACAGGGAAATTGGCAAGAAAATCCTATTTTTATGGGTCGTATAACCAAAATTTACCTGGGAAATCACTTGCAGGGTTAATTATCTGTCAGTTTGTTCAGGTTTCGTGACAGGGTCTGCTTCTGTCAGTCATTTATTGTAGTTCAGCCGTTGACGAGGAAACATGGCACCACAACTGGATAGTGAAAAAAACTGATTATTATTAGGAACAGGACTTGGCAACAAAAAGACAACCGTGAGAGATGACCGAAATCTTAAAAACATAAGCTTAAGTGACCGAAAAAAACCGCTAGGGAAGTAAACATGGACTTCCAGGAAGCGACTGGAATAATGATTAGCGACAGAACTGTCAGAAGAAGACTACAGTTATGTGGAGCTCGGCGACCCTGAAAAAAAAACCAACTTTAACGGCTGAAATGAGAACAGCGAGGCTGAATTTCGCCAGATCTAATCGAAATTGGTCGGAAAATGACTGGAAGAGAGTACTCTTTACCGACAAATCAAAAAGCAACCTTAACCAGTCGGATGGATTGCAGTATGTAAGTGGCAGTATCGGAGAGGAACTTCGTAAAGACTGTGTAGTGACTCGAAACAAGTTCCCTCAGAGTTACATGATTTGGGGTTGCCTTTCCTACTTTGGCACCGGAGATTTGGTGTTTTTTCTAAAAGCATAAAATCATTGTTTTGTTTTTGAACAGGTTAAAGAACTCGTCGCAGAAAGGGGAATTTCTACACTGGAGTGGCCAGGAAACAGTCCCGATTTGAACCCAATCGAGAATTGTTGGGCTGAATTGAAACGAAAAGTGGCAAATAGGGGACCAAGGACCAAGGAGGAGTTCAAAAACGCCATTAAAGAAGCTTGGAAGGACGACATAAGCATCGAATACTGTCAGACATTGATTAAATCCATGCCACAAAGGATTGAAGCTGTTATCAAGGCTCGCGGAGGATACACAAAGTATTAGTTTTAGTAATGAATTAAAGAATATTGTTCCTACCTACCTACAAGTAGCTTCCCATACAAATTTCCTATTAAGAATCCAAAATAGTTCATAATTTGCAATTCAACAAATTTCGTTGTGAAAATGATCATTTCGCTGATAAAACGTAAAAGTGGCTGTACCTTCAAAAAAATAAATTTTTTGTTTATGTGTTTCATACATTTTAAGTATAACACTACAATTAAAGAAGTAAACACCAGTTCGTTTTATTTATCATTGAAGATCATTATGTAGAGGCGATTTGTGGTGATATGCAAAGGTGTTCAGTTTTATTTGGCCACCACGGTATATATATATATATATTTTATATGTAGGGTATGGAAATAAGTGTTTGCGTTTTTCGAGAAAGTTTATAGTTTATTTCAACATTAAAGAATACGGTCACGTCATTTAAAGCATGCACCATTTCGAAGCTACAACCTTCTCCCATCTTTCTGGTGGTTCTCGGCGAAAAACCCCATCCTTTGACTCGATCCAGTCACAGAGCCATTTTTTGGAGCCTTGTCATAAGAAGTAAATCGTCTTCCAGTGAGAGCCGATTGATTGGAGCGGAACCAATTAAAATCCGAAGGAGCAATATCTGGGGAAAAGGCGGATAGGGCAAGATTTCCCAATTCACACCTTCAAAATATTTTACTACCGGCTTGGCTACGTGTGGCCTTGCATTGTCCTGCAGAAAAATGAAGCTGTCGTGTCCGTCATTGCATTCTGGCCGTTTTTCCTTCAGAGCTCGATTCAGACGGACGAATCGCCGTGGGTATACACCCCAGTGATTTTTTCAGATAATTTTAGGAATAGAAAGAGAAATAGAAATAGATGAATCATCTATTTCTAGATGACGCCACTTTGGTTCCACCAGAGGCACAACATGACCTTGGAAGCGTGAATATTTCGTTATGTCATCGATGGACCTGGTGCATGAATTCTTCAACAAGTGTTCTTCGGGAAATTTGACGTTTTTGAGTCGATGTGTACAGAAGTCGAAAACTATTTGACGTTCTAATACAAAAACGACGCTAAAATGTTGGTGTGTTCAGTCTCTACTCTTACATTGAATTGAAAATTGATTACTATCATTCTTTCGAGTAAGCTGTTACGTTTTCCAGAGATTTATCAAATTTTTTCGCTTTCCATAACTTGTTCTTCTCTCCTCAGTTTTGCTCTCACCTCCTGTTACTCTTTCAATCTGTTTTCTCTCTATGTTCCCCATCTCTTCCTTTTGCATATCTCATTTCTCCGAAATTGCTTCTTCTTTTTGCAATGAAGAAAATGTTAACATAGTTTTGCCATTTCACCCGTATTATTTGTTGCTTTGACCTTTAGTTATGTGGTAATCCACGTGAAACTGCGTCAATGGCCCATGATCATATTCTGATGTTGAAAATAAGTTCAATGAAAAAAGAAACTATTCGTTACAAGACTGCTATCACTACTATCACAAGAAGGCGATACAGCCGATTATTTTGTCCTGGTCACCTATATGGAACCAAAACAACATCAACTGAAGAAGAAGAATATTTGAAATAGCTCTGAACAGGCCTTGAAAGTTGCATAAACTCGCGGATATAAGCTCCACCAATTCTTCATATATTTCATTATTTCCCCGAAAATAAATGCGAAAACGTCACTGTTTCGTGTACCCATGCATTCTGCGTTTTAGGAAAAAATTCAACACTGCGTTGGAAAATATTCTTAATCATAAAAAAAAACTTCCAAGTAGGTGGAACTTTTAAGATACCACTTTTGGTTAACTGGTACTATTTGAAGTACTAAGTATAGTTTATAATTAATTTTAGAGAAAACATTTGCTGAATTTTCGTTCCAAAAATATTTCTAACCGGTTAATAATTTTCTAAATACTCCAGATATAAGAATCGTCTCTGAAATAGGAGTTATATCCAAAAAAAAAGCCAAAATCCAACACGATTATTAAACTAATTATTGAACATACTATTAATAAATAATCTTTAGTCTTGAATTGTTCAAGTGGTGTACTATAACATTTCTTTTCATTCTTTCAGGTATGTACTAGTTACATGTTGTGACAACAAAGGACTTGCATACAGGGTTTGATTTGCGGTCATACATTATATAGTAAGTGAGTGATTGAAAACGTGCATAGTTAGGTTTTAAGGTTTTAAGGATGGCTGATGAGAAAAACGCATTTTCAATTGTTTCAGGTTCTTAATTTGAATTCATGGGTCTTTGGCTTGCATCCTTTGAACCATCGCCGCCCTAATTGTAGATACGTTGATCTCGATAGTTTCCTATTTACTCATTCCACAAGGGGCTGATACATTACGGTCCCGTTTTAATGTGGTTAGTTTGTGATAGAGTAACCACAAAGGAATTAAACCTGAAGAAAAGCAATTCAAAAAAATAATAAATAACTATCATGAGTGTAGAGTTTCATGTTCAACTGATTTATGAATTTAAATATAAAACTGCAAATATGAATAACAATGCAAATGGTAGGTTTGCCTTTACCTTTACATTTCCGAAACACTCCCGTCATTCTTTTTCACCGAGCATGCTCACGTCACGCATACTGAACATACCGAATATGTGAGTGAGGCGCGAATAACTCATGCATGTACATATATACACGCTAAATTGTAATCGGAAGAGTGCAGGGTCGATGTCGAAAAAGCCATTTCCATATTTCCATTTGAATTGAACCGAACAAGAGAATTTCCGACGTGGAGTTTAATCACCTGAAGCGCATAATTACCCTTATACCATATGACATGATACATTTATACAAAATGAAATAATTCGCAAAAATTCGGAATCTCCATGTCATTCAACTGTTGCGATCCACGTAATTATTATTAACTTTTTGGTGACTTCCTAGTAATTTGTCATTCAAATTTTTTTTAAGCAGAATTTGTGAAGATTTTTTACGAGGAAGCAATTTTTGAGTGATTTTTGTCTTTAAACCTAATATGAATGCAACTTTGAAGAAATCACATAAGCGGCCAAAGCTGCCTCAGACGTTTTTCTGAAATTCTAATAGTTTTCTTTGCTAAACCAATGCTACCTTGTAATTTGCATTTTCCTTTAGGCATTCGTACCATACAAATTAATTGATGGACATCCGCAATAGAAAGAAATCTTTGATATTTGAGAATCAGAACACTGCGGGAAAGGATACATGGAAGACACGCTAGAGAAAGCAGACAGAGCTTGCCAATGTGAGAGGGTCAAACAACTAGGACACATGAGACGAAGATAAAGCTGTTGGAAGCAACGGCAGCAAAAAAAGAACAAAAACTTCAAGGTTCACGAAGTCCATGGACTGGTAATCAACAAGTCGACGGTGAGTTTTTCAACAGAGGAAATTTGACTGCTCAACATGGGACTCAATTACGCGATTCAACCAAAGAGGATTTCAACGGAGGACATAATAATAGAAATGAAAACATCAATATGCAAACTGCCAGAAACGAGTAAAGAATTATTGAGGAAGGACGTTGCGAAGGCAATATCTTGAGCACGCAAAACAACAAAAAGCCCAGAGGAAAACATTGTGCGGGAACTACGGAAGAAACATTACATCAAAGCCGACAACGAAAACCACGAAGAAACAATTGCAGATAAGCCAACCAACGCCAATTTGCTCGAACTTCGTCGAAACCCGTTGGAGGGATCAATAAAAAGAGTTGAACGTGTGATTAAAAGCTGTGAGCCACTAATCGAGGATTTGTCGAAAGTAAGGGTCTCCAACCCCATGCTACCAAGGATTAAATGTTTACCGAAGTTCCACAAGGAGGGAAACGAAATGCGAGAAATAATATTTGCCACGAGTGCACTCACTCAGAAGCTAGCAAAGTGTTTGGTGGAAGAATTCAAACAAATGAAGTCAGCAGGAAGTGGCCCCGTCAGGAATAGCAAAGCATTCACAGAAAACCTGCTCTCTATGGTCCGCAGGCAGACGATGAGGTAATGTTTGACGTGAAAGTCCTTTTTCTCAGTGTGCAGGTAATGGAAAGATTTGGTTACGTTGAGGACTGGCTACTAGTATAGAACGACTCTCTAGCTTGGAAAGTAAAAACCAAACAATACATCCAACTTTGCAAACTGTGTATGACTGAGAACTACATTATGTTGAAAGGGATCTTCTGCAAATCAATGAAACCCACTCGTGATGTGAAACCCACTCTCACCATTCCTCAGCGAAATGCTTATGACCAGGCTGGAGAGGGAACTCAGAGATAAGCAAAACTTCCAAGGGATGGATAAGGCATGTAGATGACATCTTAGACAAAAGAAGAGTCTTCAAGAGTTATTATGGACATCAACAGAGCACACAAGAACATTACTTTCACAATTGAGGAGGAAAAGAATGAAGAGCTGGAGTTCCTGGACACATTAGTATCAAGACAGCATGGCTGCCGAAGCTTCGAAATCTATAGGGAACCAACCCATACGTAGAGAACAATTCCTAACTCCACGAATAGACTTGCCATTAAGCGTGGTTACAAAAAAAAGGAAATTGAGTATATTGTACAAACAGCTAAATTGAATGGTTTCAACCCATCAACAATAAGGAGAGTAGCGGAAAAAATCGCGAAACGCAGATTATGAACGACAGATCAACATTAACCACTCTAGGCAAAGAATCAACCTTTGGAAGGCTGTAACATCCAATGGGGGCATCGCAAAGCAACTGAGAAATACCCTCAAATAATATAAATCGATAAGACTATACGACGATCGATACGATAGGGTCTAGCAGGAAATGCTAGTTAAAAAACATCCTGGAATCTGCGAAGGACAAGCGACAGCCGCACAAAAGACCAGGAATCTATAGAATTGAATGCTCGAAATGCCAAGAAGTCTAAATCGGGCAAACAAGCCGACTAATAAACACCAGAGTACGAGAGCACATAAGTGAAGCGGCAGCAGCAACAAAGAACGGAAAGTTGAGCAACTTCTGATCAGCCGAAGCTGAGCGCATTATTACAAAAGGATATGATATAACAGTAGATGACGCAAAACCAGTAAGGAAAGCAAGGGATACAAGAGAGTTAGACGCCCTGGAAAGCCTGACTATTCTAGGAGAGGAATACTCTTATGAACCAAGATTGGGGTCATTGCAATTCTTGGGTTTTCCGGCTTATTTCCCCTTCGAAAATTCGAACAAAAAAATAAAAACGCAAAATAAAAAGGAAAACTTTCTTTTTATATTTTTTAGGTTAGATATATGTTGCGAAGATGGAATCAATCATAAATCTTTGATATTTGTTGTTTCTTAAGAATGCTTAAGATAGTCTTTATAAGAATGACATAGGAAATCGGAATAATTTATATTTCGTTGTATAATTTTCGCAAGTCAACTCAAACAACCCATGGTTTTATTTCATACAATTAACGACGACAATGTCGGATGCCAAAATTCATTTAAGCTCTTCGTATAGAGTTCTTCTGAAGCAAGTCGGTGTATAGGTAACATAATAAATGGGGAAACATTGGTGGGGTAGGGTAATGTAAGATGATGCGCTTTTGCAACAATCGGGCATTATATCATTATATCGAGCATCAAATTCATTTCTTTTATCCCTGAGTTGCAACTTAAAAAATCAGAGCTCGTTGAGGAAGTTTGCACTCATGGTGCGAAGTTATTTTACATAAGTTATGAAATACAGATGTCGCCTTAAAATTCACCAAATCCAAGATATCCTGGGAACATCTAATGCAACCATTCTTGACGAACTGAATTTTTAATCCAATCTTTATTACATATTTCTCAACACCCTCCCGTCCTTAACACGTCCAAACTTTTTTCTATCACATTTTTTCGCTACTTTGAAAGCTTTGTTTGATTTTGGGGCTGCTGTCTTCTTATCTCCGTTTTTGAATTGGGATCTATATGGTTATTATTATTATTTTTATTACCATTTAAAAACGATTTTTAAAAAAATGAAAAATTACTCAAATACCCTGGCTTCGAGGCTTGATTGACCCGAAGATGAGCTTCTTCGGTCAGGGTCAAGCGTCGTTAAGACTGCTGCCGGAGTTTCGGTTCACATTGCCTATTGGCCAACTCTGGAGGACTAATCGCGAGCAAACAACATCTGCCCGACGAAACGCGAGGGCGCAAAGGTACAGAGGCATTAAGCGTTGCAAATAGCAGCTGGAAACCACACTGTCTCTGAACCGGCAGTGCTGAGAATCGCGAGGGTGGTCCCCCAAGTGCGAGGTTGCTCGTTATCTAGACGTGCGAACAATCACTAGAAGTACTCATTTAAAACTCACCATGAACACAGAATCAACGAAAAAACTAGGTCAAACTAGGTGAATACTTGCCATTCAACAGCTACAAGTGAACAGACCATCGAGGCAAGCATTTTCGCGCACATGTCAGAACTGCTGCGGTATCATAGCCTACTTACATCAGCGAGAAGACAACATACAAGCAAACGTCCATCAACCGCATTGCATTTGCAACAGAGGTGATTTTCCACACCACTCGTCCTTCTCAGGGTTTAACTGCTCAATACGATGGAGTGAAATACAAGAAGTGCAATGGAGACTAGAAGCCTCCAGGACGACCGGAACTATCAATGGAACTAACCGGAACCAAGTGTCATTCCCCAAGGACTGTTGAAAGTCACACACAAGGCCCTGTGGAAGTCGAAAAAAATTGATGCTCACCAAACCCTTTAGCTGACAGTGTGCCGAAAACGTTGTCTAGGTTGATAGGCAACGAACGCAGCCGTTAATCGAAGTGAAAAAGAGCGGCTTACGAGAAATATAAAGGTGGTCTTAAAGGTTATGAGCAACTCAACCAACTTACAAAAATTCAGCACTACCGCCACATGTCGTTAAGGACAGATAGTGCGCGAAGCAAATCCCCTACACTTAAAAATATTACTACTTGGGTAAAGCGCGAAAGGTAGGCATGTAGCCCACTATCGCTAAATTGCAGGAAAAAGGTAAAGTCGCCAGCTAGCACTCATCAAGGGGAGGAGATGGTACGCTTACCAACAAAAGGCTTCCAAGAAAGTGCAGCGTACGAAGCCAGAAAATTTGACCATACAGACGCTGAAAAAGCACGAAGGCACAAAACTCAAGTCGATGCTTAAAAAACTAGGCACAAGCTGCGTATTTATGTTATACTAACCCAGCCGGCAGACGCGAGGACTTATGGCGATGTTCTCAAGAAGATCAGACAAAATGTGGAGCCCGAAGTAACCAGAGCCTGCAAACTAACTGTAATAGTGACCAAAATAAGCGGCCTCCTCACAGGATTCGGTGCAGAGTCCACTGACAAGGATTCAAAAAATCTATCAAGCACCAGCTTACCTCTAATGCTGTTATCAGGTGGCCTGTATTCTTAGCAGCACAATTTCAGGACTAGCCGATCCACGACCTTTGCAATAGAAGCGGCGAGGAACGCGGTTCAGTGAGCAGAAGCTCATAATTACCATTCGAAACGAATAGTATTGTTAATAACACTCATTTCAAGAAATTCTTTTAATCCTGTTAGGTGTGTAGATATCCTCGGTGTTGTGGAATATTTCAGGGTGCGTGGAAATTGAAAGACTATCTAAAAGACAAAGATAGGTCGTCTCCATTGGGGGTCAGCGATGAATGAATGTGATATCAGAGGTAGCGTAAAATTCCATTCTTAGCCTGGACTTATAGAATGCCTCGTGTGATGACCTGCTGAGGAAATAGCTACTGAAGGCCTCTTATCGGCTATGCCGATGACGCACATGTAGATGATGTCGAAGTCACAACAGGCGCAACTCAAGCGCCGAGTGAGCGAGTGGATGACTAGCCAGCCTAGACTAAGGCTCACTTCAGGCTCGAGAAATCCAAAGTCGTCATCATGAGCTAGAAGTGGATCCCTCGTGTTATTCCCGTTTGGGTTGATGAAACGAGCGTTGAGTCGAAATAATCAATGAAATACCTTTGCTTGATGATAAAATCGTACCTGAGCTTCTTCGATCATGTCCGTACGCCAGCGGATATAGTTGTTGCGGGAGTGTTGGCTCTCAGTGTTATTGCGAAAACTAGAGGAGCTACCTCGAGTAAGAGAAATCTACTCATGAATGGAATGGTGTCGGTGCTCTTATACAGCTTCGATGTCTGGACGGACGCTTTCAGTAAGAAATCATACCGAGGGGGTGTCGTACAAGAGTCAGGTAGCTTTGTGGATAGCAGCTGGATTCCGCACTGTCTTTAAAGTGGCCATGCTGACTTTCGCGAGCGCGGACCCTCTGTGCTACTTCCAGACGAGCAAAGGCGAGTTTTCTTTCGTAAGGGGAGAGAATTTGTTAGCCGTAAGATAAGAACAACGTCCTTAGTGGTTGCAAAAACCATGGGTAGACGAATGTCGAGAAGGCTCGCTGATGGCGGCACGTGTCATCAGTGACCTGCCTGTTGAGATTGATTAGTATCTGACTAAATTTCTCAGTGGGAACGGGTATACTCAATCTTACCTGTATAAGTTAGGAAAGCTAGCACCCCCTATTTGCTTATTCCAGAAACGACAGATGACGCCTGCCACACCTTTTTCGCATGCGGAAGATGGACCAGGCTCCATTTGTACCTCTCGGAGAAAATATGCGTGTTCCCAACAGAAAATGGAACGGGGAAAATGTTGGCATGGAAGAACAATTGGAACTGTGTGTCACATCATGTGCAAACAGTTCATCTTTTACAGAAATGCATTATGGATCACCGAGGCAGGGAGACCTCTTTGACAGCAAGCCTATTCCTTCTCATCTATCCCTGCTGAATCAGGGGTATTCTCATAGTTTGAAGGCGCCGCTGCCGAAGACCAATGAGGCATAGTCCGAAGGTATGTGGCAAACAGTTCCACACTAGGTTTTAGGTGTGACAAGGGAGGTGTTTAGTCGGTAGTACGGTTGCTGCTAGGAGTCCTTGCCACAGGGCGTAAATCACCTTCATTTCCCAGCCATTAAAAAAAAGATATTATTTATATTTTTTTATCTTATCATTTCAAATTTGCATTTTTTGGGCGTAATTTCTTGTCTGAGATTTGGAAAAGGATTTGATGCTGTGAGTTTATAAGACGTTGATATTTTGTGTGTGCATTCTACAACTATCTATGTGAGATGTTCCTTGGTAAGGTAGGAAGTTTCAATCAATGTTAATTTATAGTTGGAACATAATTAGGAACAGGCCAGAAACTTTTCTGTTTGTATGGATAAATTGTGATATGGATGATGCATATTATGTTTATATAAGTGTTTTTTGTGAAATTATTCAGATTTCCTTGTTCTGTGACACTACTGGCCTTAAAGTCTGCATCGCTTCCAAGACCAAATTGCTGAGACTTTGACACTATCGACAGCACATTGAATATTCGTAGCTCTTTTTTGATAAATTTTAGGCATGCAAATATTAATGTTATCTGTAATACTCTGAATGTCGTTCCCAGATAACTCTTCATTATTTTCATACTTTGCACCGTAATACTTCTTCAGTGCACTGCGAAAACCTCTATCAAGGAGCTGTATTTTGTGGCCAGTGCTTGATGGCAGAGTCAATCCAACAATATTGTTTTCCCGGAAAAAGTCATCAGATTCAAATCATCACGTTCAAATTACTTAGTTTAGTCTTTAAAATAATGTTTCCATCAAATATAAGATCCTTTTCAAAAATCATATTTATCTTCGTAAGAACTTTTTGACATAAAATAATCAATCATCAAAATATTGCAGAAAATGCGTGTTCGTTAATGCCGGTCTTATTGGAACTGAAATTATTGCCGGACCATGCCGGACCAAGAACATCTTTCATTTTTTTATTGTTGGGTAACATAATGCAGTTATGCGCAGTAGGACGTGTTATAAAAGTTATCAGAAATCGGTAATGAATATCCGTTTTATGATTGTGACGCCGGACCTAGCAAAGAAAATCGGATTTTCACATATAAGCGACGCTGGCTAAATGGGAAAGGGTTAATATCTCCTTTTTCTTAATTCCTTTTGTTTCTTGTAACAAGTAATCTATTAGAAAAAGCTGTAATATAAACATGCATATCATCCAATTTTGATCGCATGTTTTGCAATTCCCGAAGGAGAACAATTTTCTTGAGAAGAATATTACAAATAATTGCACTGTGCCTAGTACTTGCTTTATTTTCCAACTAAGATGTACTTAACTTACTTAGGATTGACCTAAGACATTATCAAACACATCAATCTTCGTTATTCCATGTTATAACATCTGCAATTACCGCATGATAACGATTTTATTTAATTTTATAAAAATGCATCATTGAATGCATTGCAGTAACAAGTTTGCAACAATTTCTTCCATTTCATGATAACGAAACATCTCTTGGAAGCATCTTCCGTTATCTGTTAATTGTTTTTGCCTGTAAATCGATGCTGAAGAATTTCTGTGGTATGTTATGCAATGGGTGTGTTGAAAAATCAATCACTTCCTTGCAGGAATAGAAATTGTTAACATACTTCCAACCGTACTACATAATTGCACATTCTACCTGTTTGTAAATCTTTGTCAGCTGTCTGTCAACTCCATTCAACCTGAACCGCGCGAAAGAGATTGAAATAAGGCAAGCAAATACAATAATTTGCCTAATAATAAATCATTTTAATTTTTTCATCCTGCTGCCTATCTTCACGTATCTTATTCTAAGATAATGGCTGGTACCGTTTGATTTAATTGATTCCAATGTTTCTATGCAATTAGCACATGTTCGGCTCCGTTAGTGTTTGACCTGGGCAAGAAAAAGTTTCTTTGCAGCTAAAATGATAAAGGAAAATTTCGATTTTACAATTTACCACATTTCAATGAATAATGCATTTTCATATGCAGAATTCTTGCGTATCAGACAGCGAGGGCAAAAGTGGTAATTCATTTCTTCACGTCAGCGCTGATGATAGAAGTAGAACATAATCATGTGCATACAGGTAAAAAGTTCAGGTGATGCGAAGCGTCTTCGCGTAGTCTTCAGCGAGTTCAATATTCAGTAGGTGTTTATTTGCTTGTAAATGGAATTAAATTTTGCGGTTGCTGAAGCTTCGCATAAAGTTTGATTCGAAGATTTAAGATTGATTGATTGGCCTATTTAGAGTTGCTGATACTCAATTGAGGTTTTGAGACGCTTGCGTACTTGTAATGCTGGGTGTGAAGGCCTCTTTGATCTCTTCTTCGTGATATTTGATCGTAACATAAATTTTTTGGCAGATATTAATGATGCACATTCAATATGTTGTTAGAAAAGGCTTTCCTGTTATTGATCTCTGGCTTAAGTGAATGTGTGAATGTTTATTAAATCAAAATAAACAAAAGATTCGTAGCTTTTAGGCTTCTGTATACAGATAGCATTAATCTTAATTGCTAGCTTTTATGCTTTCCACCTTATTTGCCCATGTTTGTTGTAATCTTCCCAATGAGTCTTTTGAGGAACGGGAAATATCATATTGTTGATTCCCTTAAGTATTTAATGCGTTAACCTAATGAGAAAAGTCTACGGGAAAAAATTTGCCAGATATATCACTATTTTCTCTTTTGGATGGTTTCGATTAACATGTACTTGATAATGACTTCATTAGTTGCAAACGAAAGAGTGGCAGAGACATAGTACAGTGAACCTTTGAAATACCATCTCAATTAATTGATAGGATTATATAATTGGCAGCATCCTATCAATTTCCAGCAGTCATCATAACGTACTACGGCCCCTCCCGTCACCTCCTATCACCTTCCTCAGCATTTGATATTATGTGTGGAATAGTATTAGTCTATTGACCGTATCCTTTAGTTAGTAATGCGAGTAGAACCCATCCATTTGTCATCGAGTCCAACTAACGCTTTCTTGGTTTTCTCGGTCTTCATTCCTCAGTCTCACCTGCGAATACCTTTCTACGTAACTGCTCCACATTCCTCCGCTTAACCTGGCCAGCCTATTCCTACAGGCTTCCGCAGTTTTATTATCATAGAGACCTGTGGTCAAACATCTTTCACTTCGAGCAGCTATACCTTACATGGCAGTGATTTTCAGGATTTAGTCCTTTTGTTCGTGTGAGGAATCAACTTTCAAAAGCATTTGTTTCGTTTATGTATGTTTCCATTGGGTTTCACGTCTCACAACTGTAGCACTACACAGGCTTCAACATAGCGTTGTAGGTTTTAAGCTTTTTCCTCCAGTGTATGCAGTTGGCCTTAACAATTTACGCCAACGAAAAGTAAGTCTTATATAGGAGATATATATATATATTTAATTTGGGTAACAGAGGGCAATGAATTCTATCTTCTGGTACTTTTAATGGTTGATTAAAATTATCCACTTTTTCTACTCTTCCATCATTCAACATTATGTAACTCTGGTGATTGGACTCCAGAATTTCTTCGACCCCAGGAAGTTTTAGTCCAACCTGCTTTGCTTCTCAGTATGTATTCGCAAGGATTTCCGCAGAAGGTTTAGTGGAACATGATAGGGATACTAATATGATATGTATAGGCTACGATTCTGTTCGATTTTTAAGAGCAGCGTACCGTAATTGGAAATTTGCTTATAACAATTTCTAGAGCTATACCAAGTGACAACAAATCAGCAACATGCTAATTTCATGAAAAAATTGCATATGTCCTTCGTTTTCTGAAAATTTTCAATTAATGCCTTCCAAATATTTCCTTATCGCAATATGATTTTGAAGTGCGGAACATTGGGACATGATTCAAAGAGCTGGATTTATTGAAAACATAAAATGGGCCCCTTTGCTTAAAGCAAGGTGGCAGATTATATATTTAATAAATAATTAATTACTTTTAATCTTTAATTATTTTTACGGTCATGGAAATGAGTGAATAAGTAAAGGAAGAATTTTTTGTTCGATCAGGTAAGTAACAGAGAGCATCTCATTATATTTTCTAGGAAAAGTTAATTTCAACGAAAAAAGTTAAAGAATCTTAAACGAATCTTAAAAAAATTTCTATATTGAATGATCGTTCAGCATGCTATCATAAAACCCTTTTTGACACATTTTCCTTAGTTCGTTCATTCAAAACGTTGCTTAGAACAGTTTCTCAGCTGCGTTTTCCTTATTATGCACCGTATGACCGGCCAAAGTTTTTTTTTTGGGATTCACGTCGTTTTCTGGCCACGGGAGTGGCTCTACCCTAACCTGCTCGTTAAATTGCCCTGCGAAAGGACCCCAGTAGGGAATTTTCCAGGTGTATGCATACGTTTTGTACCGGTGTCTTCGGTAAAAAAATTCGTCATTTTGTAGAGAATTTTTTTAACATTCAAATGACTTACCATCGGATTCTACACGTTTTTCCCATCTTCCATGCAATTTATGAATACATTGCGAAAAAATTGGTTGTCTTTGGCGGCGAACCGTTCGTCAACTCACTTTCCAACTTCCTCGAAATCATTGAAGTGCTGCTCTGCAAACGCATGACCCATTGATGCGAACATATAGTAGTCAGATGGTGCCAAGTCTGGGGAATACGGCGGGTGCAGAAGGATGCCATCCAAGTGATTTCACTGCGTTTTTCACTAATTTTGCCGTGAGTGACGACGGCAACAAAATTAATTTGCCATGTCTTCTAGCCTATTCCTGTCGTTTTTCGATGGATTTGACGTTTTAATTTATTATTTTTTGACGATTGCGTCGTTTATTACAATAGCGATATAGACGGACTTCAAGAGTTCATTATATACAAAACGACTCTGGTCCCACCCGAAACAGAGCCAAAGCGATTTGGCCTTGATGTTTTAGGAACGGCTTCATGAGGTGAAGGCCGCGACTTTATTCCACTTAGGTTTTACAAAATAAATCCATTGTTCGTCACCCGTCAAAATTCGATGCTTCCTTCGTGGCGCCCAATCAGCATTTCACAAGAAACTTTGCGATTTTCCATTTGACGTTCGTTCAAATCATGTCATGACCCATTTACCGAGTTTATTGATCTTACCCATCACTCGTAAACGTATGCTGATCATTTCCTGTGACACATTTAATGCTTCTGCGAATTACCCTTGATTACCCTAGTTCGGAAACCACTCAATATCTCCTTCAATTCTTCCTTTCCACATTTTTGTGGTCTACCAAAGCATTCACTGTCTTCCACTTTGGAGTTACCACTTTTGAATTGTCGAAACTATGTCTCACATGTCTTAATTGATAGAATGTGTCCCCCATGTGTTTTTTCCAGCAAACCTTGACTTTCAGTGGCCCTTTTTCTTGGTTAAACAAGAAAAGCAATGCGTGCCGCAAATGCTCTTTCTCAGGAGCGGAATTCGACATAATTGATCAGAAAAATAAAAGAAAAACGCTAGTTTTTGCAATCTCCATTTGTATTTGAAGCTGAACGTCAGACAGGATCGAAATGGCGTATGTGTCAAATTAAAACGCTGCGTACTTTCAGCTGGCGCTATATCTTACTAAAACCGGGATCTAAATACTACAACCGGGAAAAAAGTTATGCATACACCTGGTACTTTTAACAAATAGTTTTTATCACTTATCCAATAGTTTAGAGAGCGAGCTTGATATGCAAGAGATGAATCGTCTTGAATAATAGTAAACATCTGTCTTCACCAATTACTCGTACTACATTTATAGTAACAACTTCATTGTATTTCTCGGCATGCACACATCCTTCAGGAAGATTATGGTCTCAACGCGATTATGAAAATCCATCCGCAAGCATAGAGGGAACCCTTAATTACTTGGATGTATTTATCCAATGTCGTTCACTGGTTCTACGGTTCATTCGCAATGTTTCATCAAATCCAATTAGGTTGAATCAACATTTAGCTGTGCAAATGATCGGTTCCTTATTTTTTAAGGTTCAATTTTTTCGTCTTGTGCATCATCTAAGACTTGTTTGCCTTATCCGAGAACGTAAACCAATCCCATTCCGTCGCCTTTGGTTTCTCCTGGTTCAACAAGACTGGTTCATTGACTCCGGTAGCTCCGGTTACAGTTTTTGTGCCAATTTGAATCGATTTTCCTGGGTCAGGAACATAAAATAACTATGAATAATAATAACTTTAACAATACAACTTTCGTTTTTGTTCTCGCATTATATATTCCTTGGCCAATATACAAGCCTCAAGCCCTCTAATGCTCTGTTCACTTTAATGATTGACCTTACTTTGATAATTGACATTACTTCCCAAATGAACAATAAGATACCAGCTGTTGTGCTAGTAGAACCTCATTGAAATATTAAAGAAACACGGGTACCTTGGCTACACGAGGGACTTGCATAATCGATCATTCTGTCCGTTTCAATGCTTGATTGTCCTTTCTTCAGTGCTAGCGCAGTAGATGTAGTGATTTAGCTACGAAACGCCACTAGACCACATAACATTCTAACCCAATTATTGCGATTATCCCATTATTGCTGTCCTGACAAGCTGCTTTATGCTTTCAACGCTGTGCATAGGAGGTGTTATTTCCTAAAACCAGAGGTAGACGAGCCTAGTGCTGGTCAGCAAGAAAAGGCAGCCCGGTAAAATCTTCAGCATATGGGTTGTCTTGCATACTGAAGACTGTCCCAAAGCTGTTTGAAACGCGCATCTGGAGAAATTCACCTACCTGTAAAATTCCCCTAGGAAAGGATTTGCCTCCGCAGCAGTATACTCTTAAAACCGGACAACCTGTCATTGTTGCTATCACGGAAGTATTTGATATGATTTGACTAGTTGAAGGTGAAACTACCACTCAAGGTGTATTGTGCAACTTGTTGCGCTCGATATGAGGCCATTAAAGATTTTAATTTTAAGGAACATTTATAAACTTATGAAATGTTTTAATTCGGCAAGGAAAAAGAAGAGAGTCTCCAGAAGCGTCTTTAAAATATTCTAAATATGTAAAGCGGACATTCTAAGACGAACCTAGGGGATGGAAGCTGAAATGTTGCACTCAACATGCACCACGGGGCATAGGAATCATATCTGGTAGTCGATATGGTTCAATTCTTGAACCGAACATCTTGACAGTATCAAACGACAAACTTTTGAGCCTGCAAACACTGGAATAAATGATTTTGTTAGTAATCTTGATGGTACTGTGTCTTCAATATTGGTGCTCACTGTGAAGCAAGTGAAAAAACAAACAGTACAAACAGTATTCAATGCAGCAACATGCATTGAATGAAAGACACATCGATAGTTCATCTTGGTACTGAATAAAATGGAGTTAGTTAGATTGATAAAACAGCAGAGGCCAATTATATATCCTATCCAGATTCAGTATCTGACCAACAAATCTAGAAAAAGGATCAAATAACTTAGCTTGATGATTGATTCAATGCTGGGCCATTTATAGCGAATTAGAGGAATAACAGGCATTCAACAGACAGCGCTGGTGTTTATCCTGCGCTATGGTATAAAAGTTCTGACTAACTTTTTAAACAAGGAACTGTCAAGCAAGAAACTGATGCTAGTGCCAAAGGAGACAAATTTGTTTGTAACGTGTGCATACTGAACATCCTATAAGTCAGCAAATTTGGTTATTTTGCGATCTTCCCACACTTTTTACACTATACTTAGGAATGCGAGAGACCCCACTCACAGGGGAGGCAAAATTTCATTTTTAATTTTTCTTGATCCGCCGAAGATGGTCAAGAATAAGCGATAAGAAAAATCTTAAAATCTTGTAATTTTTGGGACAGATTGTGACGCGATAAAACAAAGGGCGTGAAAACTTTAGAATAGAATTTAAGAGACTTTGCAGTTCACCACAAAGCTAATTTTTGTTCAGGATTATCTTCAGCGACAAAAGAAAACGCTAGGACTAATAAGTCTGATGATTTCGATTGTTCCTAATATAATCTCAGAAAAGAAACACACACATTTTAAATAAGAGGTTTGGAGCTCGAATAAATGATATGATTAATTTTCAATGAAAGGAGCAAGTCACAAACCACTTACGTTGCTGCAAAGATGATTTTTGTTGGTTTTTATTGATAGTTTTTATTTATCAAAGTGTGCTGGGGCCGTCGAATCGTCGAAGAAATTTCGTAATGCTATTTTTAAGCCCTCCCAGTTGATGAATTGTCGTCCTCGCATGAAGTTATCCATTGCCCAGAAAAGGTGTAAAACTGATGGCGAAATGTCAGTAGAATATGGTGGATGTGGTAAAGTTTGCAAGCCAATTTCGTGGTCTTGCGTTATCCTGGAGAAACAAGACTCCCCTCCGATTTACGAGCGCTGCATTGGTACGTTGCAATTCCTGATGAACTTCTCGTAATTGCTGACTGTACACTTAAGCTGTAATGTTTTGGCTAGGTTCCAACAGTTGATACCATACGATGCCTGGGTGATACCACCATTGACACAACAAGGTCTTCCGCTGATGAAGGCTTGGCATTGGATTGTTCCAGAAAGGTCGTCTAGCGATAACCACTGATACGTACGTCGGCTATTGTCATACATAATTCATTTTTCATGGCACGTAATAACTCGATTCAAAAACTCCTCCCGTTCGTTTAGCAACAATAGCGAAGTACAGATCCCAACCAGCAAACCATCTTTGAGCTGTACGTTCTGACACAATATCGTCTCCAAATGCGTCACATATTCTGCGGGCAGCCGTTGCTGCATTTGTCCGTAATTTGAACTCGTAGTTGAGCGCACACCTTTCACTGACCATCTTTACAATTCAATATGTTCCAAAAGACTTAATACATTTGAAGCACTCTTGACCTTTTATAATGGCCGCCGACATCTGTTGCGATCACGCTGCCGCGGTCGCAGACATTTATATGGCAGTGATCTCATGTTCCCCCAGGTGGCATACTGAGGCCGGCTAGGCTCAGCTGGTCGGAGTCGTTCGGGGAAGATCACTGCCCGTGCTGGGCCACCTAATTCAGAAACACAACATTACAAATTGGAGGGGAATAGGGGATAAGGACGAAGGAGAGATGGCTTGGAGAAATGAAAAAAAAATTTTTATTTTACTTCATTTTTATTAAAATAACAAACAAAAAAAAAGAAAAAAATTATATAAATATAATGAAAAAAGGAAACTTAAATAGAATTTTTAAATTTAAATCTATAAAAAAAAATAAAGAAAAATTAAAAAAAAAATCCTATACCAATAAAAAGAAAACCACCACCAAACCCGATCGGGTACGGTTTACAGACAAAAAAATGCAATTTTAAGATAAATATAATATATTGACTATTCTATTTTTTCGCTATTATGATGTTTTTGATGATTACCATCTATTCCTCGTTCAGCGAAAGCCTTCCACGATGAGTGCAATTCAAAATAAAAGTTTAATCGTACCGAGTATATTTTCGCTGGATTTTCTCTTTAAGCATATCGCAAAACTCTCGCTCTCTTTAAGGCATTTAGTCACTTGCAAACAGACAATTTTTTTTTTTTTTAAATATCCTTTAGCAAAAAAAAATATTTTTCTCTCACTATCACATCTCAGCACTTCATGCTTTTATCTAAGTTTACTATTTTCAACGAGCGAGTCGGAGCGGGAATAATGGCTTCCATTGGAATATTTAAATAATAAAATACGGGCTAAGCTCAATTTTTGCTGTTTTTTTTTTGTCGATTAACAAACGGTGGCAGCACTTCACCAAATGTTTAATTTGATTCCAATGGAAGCAACGAGTTCATATTTCACTTTCACACAATTTTTCAAATCGTACTGGGCACAGAGTATTGGTATTGGGCACAGAGATTTTCTTCCAATAAAATATACAGAATATTTTTTTTTTAAGCTTTATTCAAAAACAATGCGCACGTTTGTTGGAAAATTCACTTGCTTAAGTCTTGCCCTTAAAGAACAAAAATGTTATTTTTTTGTAACGATTCCTAGCCAAAAACCGATTTCAACAATTTCACTAATTTCTCCCGGCGCACGATGAATTGTATCTCCGTAAAACAACGTGTGAAACATAAATTGAAAGTACTGAGCCGTGGGGTAACACAACGTTAATAAAATCGCATAAATTCACTTAAAAATTTAGAATAACAATTTTCAGAATTCTATATGTAACACCGCCAACTTGTCGACCAACTCTCTCCTCTTACCGAACAAAAAAACTTCTCGACCACCTTCAATCAGCACCATCCAGCAACTCCCTCATCATCCAGCAAATCCCCATCACCGCCAACCCGCTGTCGTCACCGGTACATCATCCCGCTGTCGACAACTGTCCCTCACCGGCTCGCGGATGTTAACCTTTCACCCTTCGGTCAGGTCAACTTCCCCAGGGCAATTGGATTAAGATATTAATTGCCCTGAAAAAGAGGAACTGACAAAAGGTTAAAAGATTACTACCCACGATGGATTCGAACTCAGAAGTCGGGGTTTCACAACCTGAATCGGATCCACTATGCCCAGAGTCACCTGATGAATGTCATTTTATAACAAAGAACAAGCATCTCCGTTGCCACTCGCGATGTCGACGTCGGGTAATTAAAGGCAGGGATTGTTGTTGGTAGAATCCAGCATATTTGAATTAGATGAAATTCAAATATATTGGATTGTGTACCAACTATTTGGAGTGGATACTGGGATGAATATTGTGAGGAACAAGGTGAAAAGGAACATGACATGTGAAAGGAAAAGGTGAAGATGGGATAAATGAACAAGGAATGACGTCAACTTGCGTACCTTGCTACGTAGAAAAATAGCGAAGCAGCAGTGGTCGCAACACATCCCTTTTCAGCCAGTTATACGGATTCCGGGAAAATGACACGACGTACTGGAATAAAGTGGTATACAGATGAGTCATCCCTAAACCGACACTTTCAATGCAACCACCCAAAAGAATGCCAATCAGCGAACGAAAAAGAAAATGAGTTGAAGCATTAAGAGCGATTCTTGAAAAAGACCAAACTGCGCCGAACAGATTTTTTGCGCTTGTATGCGCCATCTTGATTTTGGCACGAAACGGTTGTCTTTGTCCTGGAAAAGCTTCACTAAAAACCTAAGGTATTCAAAGAAGAGAGTTATTACAACCATTTTAGGGATGCCGGTGGAACTGTAATAACGGATTACCTAAGCAAAGGACTCACTGTTAAAGGGTCATATTCCGCAGTTTACGGCAGGACATGTTGCAAACACTAATCTTTCAATTTCTTCTCGTATCTTTTTCTAGTTAAAGAGCAGGGACAGGAAGTTCGAAGACAATAGCTAAGTAATGATCATTGCAGATACGTTTTGGGCGGGACGAGATTGAGACTATTTTTTCTTGTTTCAAAAATAAAAACATTTGCGCACTGAGGAAGGATTTGACCTTATTTGTTCAGTCGTTGGGAACTTATAAACTGTGTGTATTTTCCCATGTTTTTGCACTTCCAAACTATCCTTTATATTTAAATTTCCTATTTCAAAATGCTTTGTGTTTTTTTTAACATAACATGACAAAAAAACAAACCATAGCATTTCGGTATGAAATCAAAAAAAAAATAAAGAATAAATAAATCAAATTTGAATGAAGTTCGGTTATTATTACTTTCAGGTCACTTTTTTTAATCAAATTTTTTTAATTCCGCAAATCTGTGGTCTTATTTAAGTTCAAAAGATTTGGTATGCCTTAGGTATGTACTCCTCATAGAACTGTACTGACGAATCATATTTCAATGAATATGAAAGTCTTTTGAGACCATTCAAGCTTACCATTTGAATAATTTCAATCCAATGATTAAGAAAAACACAGAAAATTTCACTGGAATGAATGCTGTATTGAACAATTGACGCGTCTCCCAAGCAATCCGTACTCAAAGTTTGCACATATTGAGACTTGTTTACTCTAAACGATAGATTGCAAAAAATAATCCATCACAAAGATAAAATTTATCTTCTGCAGCAATAAGTTAAATAAATAAACAATTTGCAGTAGATAGATACTTTTGAAACGAATATCAGTGCAAAGCAAGCAAAGCGCTTAGCAGAAAATTCATTTTTCCGAAATCTGAATACGTACTAAGCAATTCTAACAATAACTTAGATAAATAACAGCATTATTATGTAGTGATTCCATGCAAAAAGCATCGTTAAAGTGTTCATAGCTTACTCCGGGAGAGACTAAACAGTTGAAGTTCTTCAGCGCTAAGATAAAAGTCTAATAAGCAAAATAATCGGAAGCATGTTACATTCTCGGGGTCATCGTTGGCAAAGCATGAATGAGGGAAAAGTGGTCAGAGGTAAGTGTTAAACTCCAAAGTGGACACCGCTGACCACTCGAAGAGTTCTTGTTGCACCCAAATGAACGACACATTGTCATTACTTCACGCATGTGTGGCTAAGCCTTCAATGGACAACCAAAGAATATAACCAGCGGGCGACATGGTAGTTTGATCTCGGTTGGTTACTACGGAGTGCTGTTAGAATATAGAAGCTGGTTGGGAAATAGGTTTAGTTAGTCAACTTGATACATTGCGGTTAAAAGCACATATCGCATCCAGTATGTTGCATATTCGAAACTAGAAATTTCGCGATCTCCTGCTCTAGAGTATTCTAGGCATCGGAGATAGTGTTATCCGTGAACTCCTCGCATTCACGTAGCAAGCTTGCAGGCATGCAGTTGCAAAAGGATGCTTTTATTAGATATCGTACAAACCATCTTGGATAGTTGTTGCACCGGACTAAATACTGACGCTTACAATGAGTGTAAATTACTTCAAGATTTTGGATATGATCCGAACGCTGCGTCTGCGTTCACTATGTCTTTCCTCAACTCCACTGGGGAACCATCCATTGCTGCGACTCACCTCAAGCCACCATTAAGTGTACGAAACAACTCCGTTAAGTTTGATCCAAGAGTTTTGGATTGTTCATTGCCGCAATTTTCACCGGGCTCTTCAGATTGGATTTTACGTTACGCGAACGCAGAAACAAATTTTCATCCGTGGTCTGAACGTGAGAAGAAATTCGCGCATTTTGATTTAGTTCCGTGGCGTCGTACGCGCAGTCAATTGGACTTGGCCGAGGAGCCGGCATGGGATCCTCGACTGAAACCCTATTCGAACCCGAAAGTGTTGCGGAAATTGCAAAAGCTCGAATTGCGCAAAAATAAACGACAATTGAAACGATTCCTGCAGTACGAGCGCTGCGTGAAACGTTTGATTCGAATCCGTTTGGTCTTCTCCATAGAGTTGCGTCACCGCAAAATGGAGGTCCTTAAGAGCTCCTTTCATCCGCCGCGAGTGTTCGAAAAACGTTCTCGAATGCCCGAGAGTGTCAGTGATAGTGTCATTGTTACTGATGATTTATTGAATTACGAGCAAGTGTTTACACAACAAGTGGAAAAGCATGCAGGATACTTTAGTCAGCGTACCACGCAAAGTATATCCGGCGGACATCGAAAGGATTATCGCAAGACCGTTGCAATGTTTGGCTACGCGGAGGAGCAAGTGTGCAGCGATTCGGAATATTATAGTGAGATTGGTTTTGTGCCATGCGAGAAGTGTCAACCAAGCATGGAAATGAGGTAATAAACATCGCTAATAAAAAATCCGTGCGTTAATTGGAAGCACTTCTCCAGAAAAAATAGTGTTATTGCTATAGTTAAAAATTTTGGTAATTCACTGTTTTATTGCCACCAGTGGTTTACATGGATTGCTTCCAGCAGTAACCGGTGAAAGCCGGTTAACAACATAATGAAACGCAAGCCAAAATACTTGGCTGCAACAACAATTGCATATATTTGCAAAATTTATTATAGGCTGTTAAAATATCTCTTGGCACTGTTTCTAAATTTACCTGAATGAAAAATTCTTTACTATCGCGTATTTTGTTTTAGTTGCAATCTCATTCACATCAGCGTGGGGTTTTCAGGTGCATATAAACATATTCAGGGCACTTATTGGCCGAATTTCAATGAGTGTGTGCTTTACCGTCAAATAACTCTTATATCACTGGTTTTAAATAATTACAAAGAACTTTACATACTATTCAGTGTTTAGCATCTATGGCTTTGACGTGATCAATGGAAAAAATAATTACGCGTCAATTGCGGAAAATTATTTGTTTCAAACCGTGTAACCATGTATCTGAAATACGTTGTACTTAATTAGAATAGCAGATCACAAACAGAAAATGTTTGAGAGGCGCAATTTCCAGAAAACAACTTCGATAAAGTATCCATCGTGTTGTCTATTTTGAATAATATTCGAAAATTTTAATTAAAATGATCTCTTCGAAACACGTTTCATTTTTCTTTAAATTGTCCTTTAAAAAATATCCATTCCTAGACGAATTTAAACCGCTTTTCAACCAAAACATTGAGCAAGATAAAGCCCAATATTTAGCTTTGAGTGGACGAATTCGACGAGATTGCTAAAACATAGATAGTCTAGAAAATGATAAGCTATTTCGTTATATTTAATACAGCACGTCTTTATAATCATTATGTGTTAATGGCAACTACAATTTTTACACTCTGAGCATAAAGCTTAAGGCAGCTGAAGGATACTAGACTCGTTGCTAAGCACCTCCCTTGTCACCCTGGAAACCTAGCCTGAAACCTTTTTTTCACATCACATCGGGTTTCGCATCTATTGCGTCGCTAGGTGTCGTCTACGAGTAATGAATCCCCTTTTTACGTCAGAGGGTGTGAAGGTGGTAGAATGTACTGTAAAATATACCCTTCTTTTCTCTGTGTCAACTAGAGGTCTAAGAATCCTTTTTTGAAACGAACCAACCGAGCGTAGTATGCCACGCAGTTCAATTTTTCAATTTATGGTATTATCACGTCCACCAGAGCTTCCGGAGAGAGTTTACCGATACTCCCGCAAAGAAGAGACTGTTCGTTTTCCCACCCTCTACACTTAAAAACGATCTAATAAGTGTTGTCCACACTCCTCATCATACATTAATGGTCGAAAACCACGTCAACCAATTGTCATTAAAGAAAAATTTATTGAAATTCTTTTGAAAAACGCAATAAAATGACAAGAAATCAATTTTTGTTCTTATGTTATGGCTTTATTATAAAAACCTTTCGTTTGTTGTGAGGCATTTTCATTCATATGGCTACCTCAGCAGGGGTGACAGTAGGCCATCCTCTCAGCCTAATTTCGCAGGACATTATTGAAAGTTTCGGGCCCTATTGGAGCAACTTTTTGTTGAATATTCAATTTGAGTGCTTGAATCGTTTTCAATATTTTCCGCATAACATCGGTCTTTCATAGCGCTTCATAAAAAGAAGTCCAACGGTGTCAAATTGTCGTTTCGAGGCGGCCAATTGACATTTCCAAGGCGACTGATTACACGAATTCCAAATTTTGAGCGTAAAAGATCGATGTTTGATGAGTTCTGTGGTATGGCGCGCCATCCTGTTGAAACCAAAGGTCAGTCAAGTCCAAATCCTCAATCTCCGGCCACAAAAAGTCGACCGAAACAGCATTTCCAGCCTTATTTTCAAACAAAAAAAAACGGTCCAATGACGCAACCACTCAAAAAACCACCCAACTCTGTCAGTCGCTGAGGATGCATTGGCTTCTCAACAAGCACAAGAGCTCAGAACGAGTGTCAGTGTCAAATAACACATGATCTAAAAAGAAACAACTTTGTAACCCACTTTATAGTTTCCGCTACGTATCATAAAAACTTTTGTTTTAAGATCGGAAACTAAGCAAACGAGGTGAAAAAGGGAAATGAATGAATCGGAACAAAGCTTAATCTAAGCTGGAACTTAGCCAAACTAGAAGATATACTAGTTTAATGATGAGGCTCATCCACCATGTTTGACTCAAATTAGAGATAAAAAGGTAATCTTTGATGAGAATTTTGTCGTATAGTCTTCTGTTGCAAATTAGTTCCTCCTTTTGCCTCGCCACATTATTGAATCAGCGAAGGGACTATATGCTAAGTTCTTTTTCAGTTTGTATAAATAGTGTCAGTTATCTTGCTATGTATTCAAAAATAAGAATTGTAAATATGAACAGAAAATAAAGTAAAACAGTAAAAGGAAAAGACATTCAACGAGACTATGAACATGTGACTACTCCTTCCATTAGAATTCGCATCTTATGAGTTTAGTACGGATATCATATCATACCACATAACACAAGATGTCAATGATATAAAACTCGCACATGATAACAGATAATGATTTCAAGAACCTTTACTCCAGCTACAGAATGAAGGAAGGAGCGACTACTTACATGAAAAGATTCGTTTACGCGAAAAATCCTATGGGTTATCCAGTAAATTAAGAATACGGGCTAGGCCTGCGGAATAATTGTCGCTATGCAGCATCAAAGAAGTCAAGGATTATGTTAGGCTAGAGATAGTTGTCTGCCTATCAATATAAAGTTCATGACTTCGCTAATATCTTCAAACTTTTTTCCTCAGTTAAAAAATCAGTCGAAATAAGGAGGGCTTGATTGCTGACGGCTAGGTCTCACAAATGTAACACGTATTCGGGCATTTTAGGGACCGTTTCCTGAAGCGAATAGAAGTCATGACCAATGCTACTGTCTGAGTCGGTGCAATGTCTTGGTAAAATAATGCCCAAAGTCGTAGTTTCCCACATTTTTTTGATTAATTGTAGCCCACAATTTCTTCTTGGTCTTCGAAGTAAAAATATAAAACAAGTGGTTCGTCTCCCAAAAACTTATACCATACTCATATTCTGTGGAATATCAAACTGAACTTCTCTGGTGTCCATTAGATAGACCGATTCTATGTCATCAAGGAAACAAATAAATTTCTCATCCACCCTGAAATATCGAATCGAGTTTTTCTTTTGCTCGTCGGTATATTTTCGATACCTATCATATAGAAACTTTTTTCAATTACTGCGCAAATTTTTTTCGAAGGCTTTCATGGTCACTCTTCGAAATAATCCAGAATATCTTTAATTGTATAGGCTAACTCTTTTGAAGATATGTACGAGTTTAGAATAAATATGCTGAATTCCCCTAGAAAAAATAACATGTTATACGGAATGCATTGTGGTAACTTCGCATCTTGAATAGACTTCCAATCCCACCAAACTAATCAGCATCATAACATTCAGCTTGTTCAACCATATTTCTAAGTTATGGTGCACCCTCTCTTGCTTACTACCTGCTCATTGCTTTTCATCCAAGATATCCCAGCCATTTTCTTTATGTCAGAGTCCAATCGAACCTATGGGCGTCTTCTTGGTCGTTTGATGCCTCTTGTGTACTATTGCGTTATTCTTGTGGTCCATCGCCATTTCAAGGATTTTGCTCTGTGTATCACGCCTGTTACTTCGGTCCTTTCTCGTATCCACGATAGTCTCTTGCGATTCCTTCGTGAAATCCCCAGTATGAATCTTTCTATGGCTTTTGGTGCAACCTGGAGTTTCCTTATTATTCCGGTTGTTAGCGCCCATGTTTCACTCCCGTATCGAAGGTTTTCTGTATCAAGTACATCTTCATTTTAAACTTTAATATAATCGAGTTCTTCTCGAAAGCACCTCATGCCATCTTGGTTCGTCGATTGTTTTTGGTAGTAGTGAACCGGATTTGTGTATTAGCAGACAAAGTATAGATATTCATCGGCTTTTTATAGTGTTGTGTTGTTCACTTTTGTATGTCCTTGAGTGGCATATGATCGTTGTACATGATCTAGGATATGCTTAGGTTCATTTTCAAGCTAACTTTTCCGCTAGCCGCGTTGAGTTCATTCAGATGATTCCTCTTGGCTGTTGGCTATCAGGACTATATCATCTGCGAATCTCAAGTGGTTAAAGTGCCCACCATCGATGTTTAAACCTTTATTCTCCCAATGTAGTTTTCGGAAGATGCCCTCTAATGTGGCGTTGAAGAGCATTGGCGATATGGTGTCTCCCTGTCTTATCCCTCTTTGAGTGGGAAGCCCTGGAGTGTCTTCTAATACTTTGAACTTTGCTCGGACCTTGCGGTAGGTATTAGCTAGTATTTCCGCGTATGGTTTGTCTTTGCCTTGCGTTACGAATGTGATTGTTGCATATTGAAAACGGAATATTGAGTCAAAGCATTCTCAAAGTCTATAAAGGCCAGTACTAGGGCTTGCTCATACACTTTATATCCACGCAAGACTTTCCGTAATGTGTGCATATGATCTATCGTGCTTTATCCACTTCTGAAACCAGACTGCTACCGTGGCTGTTTGGCATCGAGGTCTGTTTAGATTCGGTTGGTAATGAGCTTCGTCAATACTGTGTAGAAGACCGATAGTAGACTTATTGGTCTGTAGTTCCTGATGTCTTATTTGCTGCCTTTCCTGTGGATCAGTATTCTACAAGCTCTATTCCATTGATTAGGTATGCACCTGGCGTTAATGCAATCACCACCAAACATATAACATAATCTTTTGATTATGATTACTAACTTTGAAATGGTCTGCGGGACTATGCCGGCTCAAAATAATGAATACGGGAGAAAACATTTCGAAGATGGAGAATTTGGCCTTAAGTTTCCAAACAACTTAATCTTAAAGATAAGGTTGCTATGGCTTTCACAAAAAATATATAGTAATCAAAATGTTTTTGTTTTCTTTGCGCGAAACAATTATTTGCTAACGAAATTCTCAATAGTAATATATATATAATTAATTCCATAATTTTTGTGCCCTCGGAATATTCCGTCGTTCCTCGTCACTTTCTCTCTTTTGTCCACAGACAAGTTTCGGCGGTATGCCTTCTTCGGTGTGATGCTCCGCTCGAAGTTTTGTCGGTATCAAGTGTCCTTATTTAGAGGTCGTTCTCGTTGATCGAAGCAGTTTTTCCGAAGCAGGTAGCTCTCCTCTTATGCAGGTAGGAAAAAGTCCGTGATTTTCTTCTTATTTTGAAAGGGTTTTATGATTCGGTCCCTTGTTGTCTGTTGTTGTGGTATTTTGTTATAGATAATTTTTAGCGGTTCGAAGATTATATTCGAATCAGTGCTAATTTGTTCGTTTATGATGCATCCAGCGAATCTTTTTGTTTGTATATTTCCATTTTTACTAGTGCGTCCAACCGTTGTCCTTTATGTTGTACATGTAGTATTCAGTGTTCACATGTAGTATTCAGTGTTTCCTTGACGGGAGTTAGTATAAAATTGTTGTTAATCATGTGGTTTGCGTAGTTAGACACAGACTCAGTTCACAAAAGGTGGAAGGTATGGAGCGATGGGCATTGACAATCTCTTTAACTGGATTAACCACCACTGAGAAAAAATTTTGCAACATATGTTCAAGAAAGATGAAAGTAACCCACCACGATCTCTTCGCTCACAAACGTTGTCTATTCTATTTGTTGACTATCTATTTCTTTGTAATGTCCATCTGAAGTGTGAGTAGTGCTAATAGTTACTAGTAAGCGGAACTTAGAGTACGTTCTGTGCAAGGAAATTCTCGGTCAAGCCCCACTGATTTTAATGTGATCCTAGAAAACCGGTAACACTTAGGCCTGTTTGAGATACCTACAGAGAAACTATGAAGATCAAGCGTGATTCTGACCACATAACATCGTAGTGTATCTTGCATCTTTAAATTAGTGGCTTTATACGCCACATGGCCTTGGTTTTGATTGAGCGGTTCTGTCGGATTACCAACAAAAATTACTTGAGTTTTTTACAAATTGTTTATTTTTGTTTATTTTTCTATGTCTACAGCTCCTGTTCCAGTAGCTCCACATATTCAATCATTATAACTCCCTGGCTGTTCAAAAAAAGTGGACATGATCTCACCGGCAGACGATTTATTCTTGCGTTTCTTTGGGTTGAAGGTGGCGGTCTTTTACATGCCATCGAATGTGGTTTCGTTTCAGGATAGAAATGGTGAAGCCATGTTTCATCTGATATTATGAATGTAATTAAATCTGATTTCATCTGCTGATATGGCTAGTTAAATCGATTAGAATGTTGTTAGAACAATTCCAACGAGTGATTTTTTGCGTCCGTGAGCATTCAAAATACCTTCGTCCATACGCGCGGATTCCTTTCTCATTACCTATCTATTATTTAAACTTATATTATTTAAACTTCCTATCGAAATATTTAACTCTTCAGCGATAAAGTACAGTGAGACACCAGGATCCTCCAATACATTTTTTTCAACTTATTTAACAATTGGATCTAGGATCTAGACACGAGCGTGGGTTATCTGGTATTGATGTTCTGCCAAGTTTAAGCACTGCAAATCACCTTGCCAATGAAGTACAGGGCTCCTAATGTTGTAACTTTATCTCTTACGCCCTAGCTTATGTAGCATAAATTCATTCAAGTTGTTCTTGGTCCATGGCCTTCTGTACTTTACATTTCCAAGAAGTCATAGTCAGTACGCCTCATGTTTCAATTGAATAAGTAGCGATACCGAAGAACGATTTAATTTTTTGGCAATCGAACCCCTCGATATTTCCCATGAGTCCATTATGGCTTTCGTAGTTTTATTATCTTGGAGAAAGTCGAGCTTTCCGTAAGCTTGTACAGCTCATTGTTGCGACCGTCTTGGCATTGATCTTCTTCACATTGTCCTCCTATCATGCGCTAGAGGACCCCTTTTTCAAACACGTTTATTGTACAGAAACCTTCATTGTATGTACAAATTTCGATATGATTTGGAAATAGTGAATATTACACTAATAGTGTGTTTTTGCTCCTTTCAAACGTGAACAATGTATATTGTCCTATGCATATTAGTCATACACATATTAGTCCTAATCATTGATCATGATACTTATTGAGCTAATAGGGTTCAGGCAATAAAGTAAAATATACTAAAGAAAGAGACGAAATGCGCTGAAGGGTACAGCTCGTAAATTTAACTTTTTATTCAGTTCTGACGATTATGAAGACCAGATGCATGAATAGCAAAACATAGCCCTGAGTATGAAAACCTGTGATTAGACTTTTTCTATGCTATAGGTGTGAAACATTGACCCTTGCCCAAGCATTCACAAACATATTGAACGCATGTGAGCGACGGGGCTTGAAGCGGATAATTGAAGCGTGGCTAGACTAGGACCAATGGCGAATTTACTACATCCATGAGCTGTATGGAATTTTTGATGAGCCTGAGGTCTCAAGGATTATAAGACTGCGGAAGCTGCAATTACCTGGCCATGTGAACCGTATGGACGAACTACGAATACATTCGCTGGGAGAATTAAAGGGGCGAGACCAGTGGGTAAGCCGAGGAAATATTGTTCTGACTTTGTTGACGAAGGCAGTAGATCACTGCTCGGATTTGAAATTTGGAGGACGCGGACAATGAACCGAGACAGTAGGATGAGCTTGCTACAGGAAGCAAAAGCCTGAGAGAGGCTACAGTGCTTTTTAATCATCTAAGTCAAATCTTTCACAAATACCTACTTTACACAAATACATACTTTACCTATCACAAATTTGTCTTAGCTCTCTCTTCACTTATCAACCCTTTCTAAAGTGTGTGTTCTCCGTCCTCCTTTACTGGACTGATCATTGTCTGAAGTGCGCGCAAAATATGCTTAGAATTTTTTTAATTTTATAAATTTTTATCTTTGGACCTTAAGATCACATTTCTGTCACCACAAATCTGTATTTTAATGAATAATTAAATTATTTAAGTTTAATTCTAAATCTAGAAAGAAAGGCTAATTGAAACTTAACTAATTCGAACTGCTAGTTAAAACTTAAAAAAGGCTGAATGATGACACTGATGAGTTGCTTCCAATGAAAATGTATTCTATTATCAGAATGCTATCCTTCATACCATAATGTTGATCTAATATTGTGTAGAAGTCGCGATTCATTAATTATGGATGTTAGATTTTTGACAAGATTTGTATTGGCTGTTTGAGTATTTGTATTTTGTTTATTCAATTGGTTTTGAAATAATCGTAATTTTGAAAACTGACACTGTAGTAATCTGTTATAAAGTGACAATCCTGACAGTTGAAAATCAACTGAAATCCTATAAGCCAGCATTTCATGATCAAACTTATTCATCAAACTTATGCAACTTTATAGATAAAATATTGCTTTTTGTATTCAAAATTGGACGCAAGGAAACTTAAGTAAATGTATTAACTTTGATTGAGTCAATACTATTAAGTGCTTTCAAAACCAGCATAGATCGCATTTCAAGTATATTCCGCGCTGTAACATTTTCCCAATTATTAAAACACCAAATGCAATGCTAATTGCAATGCTCTGAAATATCTGCAAACTAACATTTTCCTAATGTTTACACTAGTAACACATAACATGTAGCGACCTTAATCTATTCGTTAATAATCTTTATTGAGTATTTGATTTGATGCGATCTCATGAATTATCTCTTTCTTTCACGCAATCTAAGGTGATTGTGGATTGAGTCGCGAATTAATATCTTTAATGCTTACAATCGCGAAGTGAATTATCTTTCAGTCCATTTATCCGACCACTGATATAAGTATCTGTCAGTTAGCTCATATGTGTATCTCTACAAACAATACATTGGCTGGTTGTTAAATTGAGCTACTGAACTTAAACTCGAACTCTGCTACGAGCTAAAACCATTCTCAAAACTTTCACCCTAATCCAAGAAATATCTTTTTCATCGAAACTTTTTGGCGAAAATTTTTATAAATTGAAACTTTTTTCTGTGCCGTTTGATAGTCATCAACACTCGATAGAACAAGCGAAAATATAGTGAGAGGATTTTCGATTACATTTTCTTCAATGAGTATTGTTTTTCTCGAGTATTTGATCAAATTGTAGGTATGACCCATAATGAAGGAAAGTAGAAGTTAATCAGCAAAAGACTAGTGAAAAAAAGAGTTTCAAATGTACCAGAAGGGAGTTGGAACGTGGGCTCGTCTTTTTTAATATAGTTTATGGCGATTTGATTGCTTTACAATCAAAAGTAACAATTTGACGCACACCACGCATTGCGCAATAATTTTTTCCGAACATTTTCCTTAACTCCTTCACGATTCCTTATTAGATGGAACATACTCAAGCAATCCTAATCTAGTACTACCTAGCATTCAAGTGCATCTTTCAAGTAATCATTTATAACTGAAATTCGAGCCTTACTGCGTCATGTGAGAGAACATTCAATTAAAATTTGGCAATAACGTATCAAAAAATTATTTGATTAGAAAGTGCCTTAGGCAATATGCCACTGTACCTGTAATTATGTTGAGATAATATAGGTTAGTATGTAAGATACAAACATACGTAAGGTCCATGTATTCCGGCAACTCTAATTAACGATTCGTTCAAGATAATTCAAATTATTGGCTAATCATCTTTTCCAGCCAAATTAAGCACTTGTACGTGCTACAACAGGTGTAAAGTGTAAAGGTGCCGTTTAGAAGATGCGCGAATAAAATGACCTTTTTTATTGGCTTATTTCTTTGCGAACATCGTAAATACGAAGCAGTTGAGTAAATTGTTGCTAAATTTTCAGTTTAATTCAATTCGTTCACTTAATATATGGAATAATCAGTGTTAAATGCAAGTATGAAGTATGTCGGCCTTGAAAGCAGTATGCTGGAAAGGCGGAAACGAAGTAAATATTGCAGATTATTTTGGGAAAACGTACATGCAGAAGTTTTCAATGTGTACCAGAGCATAAACAGTTTCTTCAAGTGCTTTCTTCTTATGTGGAATGGTTCAATCCATAAGTGCTTGAGCTTTGTGAGCATGAAAGCCGCCTTAATGACGATAAATCAAGATAGCCTTTATGATCTTTAAGACTTTAACGTTCTTTAACGTTCAAGATGTTCTTTAATGGCCATAATTTCCAAATTATAGTTTGTTCCAAATTTTCTTACTTTTCGTAGCATTATAGCCCTTTTTGAGCCTTCGCTTCCTGCAGCAAGCATCATTCACCGTCTCAGTGCGCGTCCTCCAATTTCGAAATCTGATAATCTGAAAAGCCAATTTCGAAAAATCAACAAGTCAAACCAAAACTTCCTCGGCTTTCCCACTTCCTCAGTTCTTCCAACGGATACCCAAAAAAGTATTCCTTAGGTATTCCCAACAAATATGTTTCTGGGTATCCGTTGTCCGTCCATATGATTCACATGGTAAATCGTATGGATACGGACAAACTTATGGATATAGTAAGTCCATTGCAGCGTCCGCAGTCTTACAATCGTTTTCGGTGTCGAATTCTGGTAGAGGGTTGGTCTCTGTCGAATAAGCGTTTGACATGAGCAATCGATATCTTAGTTTAATCAAATGGTGATCCTAGTTACAATGGGCTCCTCAGTTGGTCTGATCGTAAAGTATGCTCGAGGCCCAATTTTTTTGGATCAGAAAATGGTCAATCTGATTTGGTGATATTCAGGTCAACTTATGTATGCGCCCATGTAGGAAGCAAGTCGAACGTATGACTAGATTTCTGCTATTGGCAAAGTCAATCAGGTGCTGGCGTTTTTTGGGGCGTTTCCCCAAAAAACGCCAGAAGAGTTTGCCAACTCTAGCATTGGAATCACTCAGATTTATTTTTGCGTCGATTGTTGGCGATGAGTTGACTAGTCTTCATCCGTGATTTTAAAACTTTTTATTTGTTTCTTTGTCCTTTTCTCCGGTTGGGGTGTGTCAGTTTATCAGCCAACTTTTGAAGGATTTCGCTTATAAATGGATTGCATGCAAGCATCCATTGACTGCATTTAGTCGATAAAATGCGATTTGAACTCCACACCCACGAAGAAGGCCACCTTATTTCAGAAGAAGGCTAGGGTTATTCAGTGATCTAACAATCCAGGATCCAATGCTATGATCTTTTTTTGGTTGCTAAGTCGTTGCCTCGGGTTCAATCCATTCTGAGGCGCTAATGCTGGTCTCAAAACAACCGAGGGATCGGGATTTTACAGGAACTTGAAATTAACCCCACGCATAACCGCCACTCCGGCAGCATGATTCGCCTTGGTGCTATTGCGTCCCCACAAAGGAGGCGTAAGTAGGATTTAGTTGCAGAGCTGTAGGTGTATTTACAGTTATGGACATTTCTCGGCGCTTAATGTCCGTCCGTTGGAGAACCAGTAAACCTAATTTGTGTCCCTGATACCATTTGCTACCATTTATTCGTGGGGTTTGGCATAAGGAACCATGGAAACTGTGGGTTGAAGAAACAAAGGGATCCCTCCTTCTTCCTCAACAGGTCTACAGGAGGGATGTTGTTGAGTTGACCTGTGAGTTCATACTCAACAGGACCGTCTTTGACCGGGTCGAACAATAGTGAAATTTTAATAAATCAAATAGTAGACATTTCTTTACTTCCCTGCCAAAGTATTGTCTACTTATTCTTTCGAAATTCTAGAATTCACTACCGTCTTGAGCATTCTTGCAGACGGCTGCTGATGGATTTCAAAAAAAATGGGAAATGAACAATATTGACCGGTGAGTCAAATTTTCTTTTTGAAAGAAAATCGTACAGGTATAGATACGCTGACTCCTTTACTGCGATGGAGACCGTCACAATTTGGTTTGAAGAGTTTCAACGTTGTCTCACGTCAGTTTTTGACAAGCCACCCCCAGGTGCCCCGAAAGCAGAAACTATAGAGGATACCGTGACAAAATTCCTTGTATTGGCAGACCGCCGATTGAAAGTGCGTGAGATAGCTGAAAGAGTAGGCATCTCAAAAGACAACGTGTGTTTTATCCTGCATGAAATTTTGAGGATTGGAAAGCTGTGCGGCGTTTGCTCACTTCGAACAACAAAAGCAGCCGTGAGATCACTTCAGAACAATGTTTGGCCTAGCTTTGGCCATGATAGCCTACTTTGTAGACCTTGAGAAAACGTATTTTGCAGACGGGTTAAAGAAGTTGGAGCATCACTGGGTCATATTAATCAAACTAACAGTGGTGTATAATCACCCATTTTTTCAAAAAATTTTCACCTACAAATGATATCTTTTGTGTGTTTTCGTTATTTTTATAATGTCTTTTAGAAACTAGGAATAAACTTAATGGTAAAATTTTGAATCCAAAAGCTTAAAGATGAAAAGTATACCACAAATTAAATTCTTAAACCAAAATAGTGTAGAATTATTATATTCGTTGTATCGCTATGTAGCAGGGGAATCCTCGACTTTAATTGTTGCTCCAGAGAAATCAATCAGTCAGAAGTTGCCTATGGATAAATGTTTTCGAATTTTGTGAAAATTGTGAAAAGCGTTTAAAATGACAAATAAAAGGAAAGAAACTCCGATTGATGTGAGGGAAGTCATAATAAGTTTGTGATATCTGGTAATTCTTACAATGAAATCGCAATGGCAGGATCGCAAGAAAATAAATAGAAAGAAGGAAAGAAATTTATAGAACAAGCTATAGTTGTACCAGAAACTATAGAAACAAGTCCCTATTTAATTGGTTATAAAGTTATAGTTTAAAGTTATATTCTGTTACGTTTACTTCTGGGGCTTCGTTCTTAAGCACCGCCCTTATCCCAAATCGTTAGGAGATCGTTGCTCGAAAGTTGACGGCAGTTGCTGCCCGGAAAGTAACCGGCCGGAGCCCCCAGTCCCAATGTCCTGACGGGCGTTGGCACTACTCGCTTCCACCGAGCCACGATATGCCACCAAGCGATAATGCGACAAGCCAATTCGCCTCCTCGAAGGAAGTTCCGCTCCCGCGTAACCGTTTAGTTTTACCGTGTCAACGTTTTAATTTGACAACTACTTATACTATGAATATCTTAAGACCTAAGCTAATATTAGGCTACGGCTTATATCCTAGCTCCCCTACGACAAAGTAGGTCCCTGTCCGATGCCTCCGCTACACACAGTTGTAATGATACAGATGCTGATAAACCGAGTACGCAATCATTCCATTGTCAACTATCTAATTTTCGACTTGGCTTCACTCACGCTGTTCCCGGCGCTTCCACTCACGCCCTGTCACATGCAGTTTCATTTTTGTACCATACAAACCTTGTCAGCGCTACAGCCAGACCATACATCACATCGCAACCGGACACCTCAAACGGTTTTCAATCAGTTCATCAACTTCACGCGGCCAATTTTCAGTCTGTTCACCAACTTCGCGCGTCCTTTTCCACGCATTGGCAGGTTTACCGGATGCAAAAAATGGTCTACCAACTGTTCTCCAACTTCCCGTGCTCTTTCCTGATGTTTCAAAGTCCTCCTGATGTTTCATGAAACGCACGCTCAGCAACTGCCTTTACACAGATTTGGGTTCCGAACTACTGCACTCGAGGGATATAATAATTTGACGAAATAGACTTTCCGCTGCAATTTCACTTGGAAAACTCGCTAAAAAAAGTGAAACGCATTCATGGACCAAACACACGGCCACGCTGTACAGCGCGTATTGTCCAGGAAAGAATCACAAAAGAGACCGCACTGTTTTTTTAACTTCCTTTTGAACTACCCAGCAAGCGGGTTGATGATACTTCCATTGCGACCGTTTATGCCGATGACCCACCCGAGACTTGACAGAGACGAGACTACAGACAGGCGTTGGCTTTGGTTTGAGTCCCGGAAATATTCTAAATTCTAATTATTTCTGTAATTCTTATCTAATTAATTCTACAGCTACAATATTTTGTGTAAGTGCTACGAGCTTCTATCCTTGAAAAAGCCTACTATCGCGGATCAACAGAGGGTAGTAATTTACCGGTTTGCGTTCCGCATTCGCATGACGCGTTTGCCAAACTCTATTAGTGAAAAAAGCTTCCCGAGGATGGCGAAACACTACCGTAACAATTCATGGATGAAACAAAAACTAACTTAAATCAAGGTTAAATACCAAAGGAACTGTCAAACATGGCGGTGTAAGTTTAATATTTTTTTTAAACTGGGGAAACTATCCTCTGTCAGTTTGTATCAGGACTATGATCCCAAATCCAATTCTCACGTATGTATGTCCGCCCACTATCGAAACGAACGAAATGAAAGTGAACGGGTTAATACGAAGAGAATGGCCAAAAAAATCAGCTCCAAAATCTGCCGAAAATGCACTTATTCAATACCAAACAGATTACGAGCTGTTATCGAAAATCGGGGTTTTTTGGACTTGAATCATGTGCTATCTGGAGGCTCCCTTTGTATTTCGTTTAGAAAAAGGTTCTTTTTTTCCGATTTTAGTTCAACTTAGCATTTCGTCTTTTTCATTAGTACATCTTGATTTTCTGATTTGCTAAGCAGATGCTTGAGACGAAAGATCCTTTCTTTATATTCTTCAACAATTGAATTATTGTCGACTACAGCATTTTCCTCACAACCGAACACACTAGGGTAACAAAGAATCAGTCACAAAGGATGATAACGAAAACATCATGTCTGTCATGCTTTCTTCTCTTGCTACAGGTAGGACAGACTGCGCAGTTATTTTGTCAAAAAAGTGGGATTGTTTGGATAGCTCAATAGAAGGGATGCTCAAATCTGTTGACAACTAAATGGTACATTACTTGGGCAATCCCAATAACTGAAAATGTCAGTTATTGGAAATTATTGAAAATGACAGTTATAATGTGTCAAATCTGCTTGTTTAACCAAGTACGTTTCATGAGGACTTTTATGTGTCAAAACCGACCGTCAAAACCGAAGAAGCGTTAACTTAGTTGCAGACAAAGTTGGAAATAACAGCAGGAAATATGCATTTGAAAAGCTTTAAAATTTTGCATGAGCCTTGTGTATATCTTCACATCACTTTTCAGCCGAATTTCCACCAAAGTTGTATTAACTCTACGAATGATTTTTCAAGAAATCATAGTTTGGATTAAATCAGGTCAATAAAACTAAAATCAATTTAAAATTTAAGCGATTAAAAGCGTGTTTCGTTCAATTATTTAGAAAGTTAGATTTGAACTCCATAACAATTTCAGTGATTTGTGAGTCAATCCTTTTGTAATGTAACAACATTTTCAAATTTACAAATGCATAATTCATCCGCTTGCTATGTCCCACCGTTGTTCTTATGTTTCACATGCAAACGTAACTTGTTACTAACATCTCTGCTAAAGAGTACTCTAGCTGAGAACAGAAGATACTTTTCTACAATTGGACAAGTTCTATTGTTTGTCTTGTAACAAGTACTTACAAGTAACAATTCCAACATTAGATACAAAGTTGCTACAGTGAAGACTTCGTTTAACGTCAAGTTAAGTGCAAAATTTGTGGTCTGAGAAAGAATTTACTCAAATCAATTGTAAAATAATTTATGTCTATAGTTTTTTCCAAATAGCAACGGCTCTCAATTAGGCACTTGAGAGAAAAACTACTTGACTGGATTTTGTCTTTATAATTAATGGGAAAATATAAATTATTTAGAATGTTGGAAGCACATCTCATCCTCGTTAAGTCAAGTTTTGGGTGATGGGTGAACCAAAATCTTACTTCAGTCAACATCTCCTTTAGAATATGGAGATGAAACTCTTCTCATATTTCTGTTAATTTGTTGGGTTTTCAGTATGTTAAATACTCAATGGATTATGAATCTTTGAAGAAAGTCTGAAAAATTATAATTTTAATTAGATGAAATCGGCTGATTATTAGTTTGGTAATATGAATTTTGTTTATATAAAGAAGCATAAAAGTGTAGCAAGATAAATTATTCGATAGTTAAATGTTAAGTAGAAGTTTAATCATTATCGAAACAAATTAATGATTCGCTGTGCCATTACAAATGAGAAACTACAAAGATGTGACGGGAGCACTTGAATAACAAATTTTTGTAAGATTATGCTAAATAACAAAGCATAGAATGACATAGAGGCTTACTTTCTTTTAACGCATAGTTAAATATTCAACAGTTAACCGATGAAATAATTTAATTTTTTTTCTGTTTTGTAACAAATCAAATAGTTACATTAATTTTTTGGAACATAGATTAAACAAACATTTTTACTACTAAATAAATCAATAAGATTTGAAAAAAAACGCAATAGTGAAATCAAAATTTTGGGATGAAAGAAAAAGTTAAGCGTTAAAAGTAAGAAACCTGCTCATTGAAAGAATGGCAGATAATGTTCATAACATTTTCAACAGCTTGTGTGGAACTGGCAGGCATTGCTCTTGAGCAGCATCGTTGTCGTTTCACCCACTATATTGTCCTATCCTGCTGATTCGGGCTTTGTATTTATCCAGCCTAGTGACGCTATGATGTAGTCCTTTTTTGGGGGTAAGGAGGTGAAGGCTATTTATGCCACTGAGCCATTCGTCGAGAGTGTATTGTCTTTCATCGTGAGGAACTTTTCCTTTGTTATCCTCGTGCCTTCGGAGGAAGATTCTTTACACTCTCTAAGGAGGAGAGCGATGGGTATCACCCCTGAAATTACCAACACCGCTGACTTAGAGATTGTCTGCTATGCTCATGCAAGTCGCAGTGCTCCTCGTCTCTGCACCTGTACCAGCCGTTTTTCAGTGCAGTTTCTTGTTATGAGCTTCTCTTCATATCTCTGCTTGATTTAGAAGCGTAGATTGTACGACACTCATCAGCAGTCGCCTTTTTGTTGGACTTCGTTCTCCATGATTTGCAATTAGTCGACTAATTGCCACGACCCCTGTTGCTGCCTTGTTAGCCGTTGCCTTGGTTTCGCTCCGAAAAACTCAGCTTCGAGTCTATCAGCAAGCCTTGATACTTAACTGATAGTTTTGACTCTACTAATGTGTCCCCGACTTGGACCATCCTTATTCTAGTGATCCTCTTGGTCAGGAATACAACTTCAATTTTTCCTAACGCTAGGTTAAACCTATGAGTGGCCATCCAGCTCCGTACCCGATGCATTAGCGCATTTAGCCTTAATTGCGCTTGATCGACTGTGCGCCCAACCACTAGTGCCGCAACATCATCTGCATAGCCGATCAGTCGCGACTCCTCCGGCAGTTTAAGTCTGAGCAGTCCGTTGTAGGAGACGTTCCACAAGTCTGGACCGAGGATGGAACCTTGAGCCACACCAGATGTGACTAGCATCCTCCGACGACCTTTCGCCGTGTCGCAGGTCAGGCTGCGATCCTTCAGGCAATGTCGAATTATCCGTACAAACAACAATTGATTGGTTTTATCACCTATTTTTGCATGCCGGTACTATGGGAAATTTAACAGCCCAATCCCAATAGCAAAACAAAACCTTCTCTATTAGTCTTGAAATTATTTCTAGCCGTATAAGCTTAAACTAGGGAAAAATAGAGAAGGAAACCAAATCAATCTGTCACTGATAGGTTTCCTAATCTCTTATTGTGTGATAACATATGAGACATATTAGCAACTTTGGTGCACTTCATATCCAAGAATACTACTAACAGAATCAAAAAAAAAAGGTTTGAAAGCTATACTTTTTTTCAAAATGTCTTCCTAAGATAGACTTTCAATGCAACAATCATGATAAAAATTCTGATTTCACTAAGAGACGGGGCCAACGGACTATACGCAGCAAATGAATCTGACACATACATAGGTTCTTCTGGCTGACATTATCCAGGGTACCCGCACAAAAGTAATCTGCCGAACATCAGCGTTTGCATTGTACTTTAGGTTGTCCACACCAATGTTTAAATGTGTCAAAGAACATTTACGGTACGAGTCACTCATTTTTACACTTATTTTCTTTAGCTGTCTCTTTCGTCTGTAGCTGTTACTTTATTCTCAAAGTGACCGCAAGGGAGGTACGTCCTTTCGTAGCGGAACTCACTCCAATGAAATTTCAACGAAGGAATGGTTGAGCCAGCTGAAAATTGGGATCGGTTGAAAGCGAAATTTAACCAAAAGCCTTTCATGGAAGTGAGTAAAAGAACAAAAAGAGAGAAAGTAGTATGATGTTGAAAAGACGAGCGGAGCTAGGGCAGTAAAAACCAACTAAAAACGCGTGTTAGCCGGGAAGGTTATGTCGACGGTTGTTGAGGTGTCTCATGGACTTTTACCCATAGATTTCCTCTACGATCGATCAGAAGTTAACAAGTATCGTAGACTTCTTCAGTTATTTCTAACTGCCATACACATTAGTCAATTACAGAAAGCATGGTGATACTGGTTACCACTTCAAGCAACCAGTCAGTGAGCACGGGTATTTTCAGTCTTACCTGTATAAAATAGAAAAATCACCATCTCCTGTCTGCTTATTCAACCCGGGGACGATATATGACGTCGCATCTTCTTCGCATGCAGCAGAGTGACCAGACTCCGTTTGCATCTGTCGGAGCAAATAACGTACTCTCTCTCCAGAAACCGATGCAACGGTTGAGATTTTGATATCAAAATATGAAACTGCGTGTCATCTTACGTGCAAACGGTTCTTTTTATAAAGAAGGGTATCATGGATCACTTGGCAGCGCAAAGGGAAGGGGGATCTCTCTGAAAGCAACCTTCCTCCTTCCCATCCACCCCTGGTTAAAGAGAGATTTCCCTTAACCTGAAGGCGCAGCTCGGCAATGATAATTGAGACACAGCGGGATGGAATGTGACAAACAGTTCTAGGATAGGTTTTCAATGTTGACAAATGACATTCTAGAAGAAGATCTTCTGTGTTTTTACGCCATTTTTGTTTTGCCCTAAGAGTTATTTTGTTCAGGTTTTCTAGGGTGAGCCCAAAGAGTTCGGCTCTTTTTTCAGAAGCTTTCGTCTAGTTACCTTTTCATTGTTGCTAGTGTCACTTTGATCGTTTTTGTTTTAGTTGCATTATGTTTGATTGATCTTGCTCTTGGTCGGTCATCCAAACTGATAACTTTAGTAAATTTTAATTAATTTAGCTTTCGAAAGGGATACACACTTATTTAGAGGGAACTCTTTTTTTTCTTCCTCATATTATGTAATATGAACGGAGTCTTATATATAACGATGAGTTTAAGTAGGCTTGCTTGCTACCGAATTGCGCATTTAAAAGTTTTCCTTCTGTTGTTTAGCCAGAATGTTAACTGAAAATTAAAACTAAGGAAGAAGAAGAGACGCTTTAAAATTGCAAGAAACTGTCTTGAAAACTCCCAAGCTGCCTCTGGTTGGTCTTGTTTATAACTGGTATGTATAACTTTTAAATTTGGTGTGTCTGATATATATAAAGTAGAGGTATATCTTGCGAATTGTTAGGCCAATTTATATTCAATATTTGAAAAAACCGGCTTTGTCAAAGCCGATGAGGTTAAAAGTTTAAACCACTGCACGGAAGCTAATGGCTCCGATTTCATTAAATATGAAGGTTTATTACGTTGTAATATACACAAAACGAATCCATAATCACTTAATTCTGATATATAATCAACGTTCATAGATTAAGAAAGGCGAAAATATGCAGCGAAATTTCAAGTTAGTATTTTGCTTCATCAAGACAATGCACTAGCGCAGAAATTTGGGATGGGTGCCTTCTAAAAATCTCCCGATCTACTAGTGTTCGACCGCAATTTTCCAGATGTTATATTATTTATAAGCGGAACTTATTGAAGGTTGGATATAAGGACAGAAGTGTGATGAGATACTCAATAGCATTCTTCTTAATTTTTTGTCGATGCATAATGGACTCCCATATATTACTGTACTGAAAAATTATCCTCACATAAAGTCTTGCTCAAAATACTAGCCATCGCGATCTCACCAGTCATCTACGTCTTTTAACTTACAAGCTCTCTATGTAACAAAGCTCAGTTTATTTTCTAGGTGGGGTAGCCGAATTTCTTTCTGACCAAAGTTCAAAAGTTTCTGACCATAGTGTTTCTTGTATGAAATTTGAATAGACAAAAGATTGGTTTGAAGTGATAAGAATTAGTAAACGTAACATTAGGGAACACTATAAATAATTTGTAGGAGGTATGTCGTCCTCGACATTTACTTTACTTTTTACATACCCCAAAAGTCATTTTCTAAAAGTATCACATAGTTATTTAGGTTGTCTGCAAAAATTGGAATTGCATCCCATTAAACTTATACGCGCCGAATCAGCTGCTGCGCATTTTTTTTAGTCTGAGATTTATAAAGGCAGTTTCGTTTAATTTAGACCACACATTTTGTTTAAGTCAGGAAAATTGTTAGGCCAATAATCCACAGATTACAAGAATGCTCAGATACGTTTCCAAAGCTGTCTATAAAGCTTTCCGTCAGAGGAAAACATTTCAGCGAAACTATCCATTAGCATACACTCCATGTTGAAGAAACAGAAGTTGGCTTCATTTTTATCAGCAAGAATTAATTTCACGGGAATATTTGCGGGGAATCGTTGGTTCTCACAGTCATCTCCTGTCGATTGGGTGTCGGTGCAGTCCAATCTACGTCTCTTTCTGAAAAAGGACGTTTACACGTAGCCTTTCACTTGAGATTCAGCAAATTTAGCATTGAGTCTGAAAATTCGAGGTTTTTGAGATTGTGACAGAAATTCAGCCGTTCTAGAGTGTTCTTCTCAGAAAATAGATATTTTTGTATTGTCTATAGTCTTTTTGGTCCCAGTGGGTGGACTTTAGATCTAACTTCCAGTGACATTAATTTGTTTCGTCAATTTAAGGAAAAGGTCATAAGTAAGTACCCATTAACCTTAGTACGACATAATTCAATTTTTAAACACTTGTGAACATGAAGGCCAAATATTTTCACTTGCAATAAAATATGGTTGCGCAATGAGCTTACAATAATTAACGTATATTAAGGCGCTTCCTCTCCTATTGTGAAAATGTTATAAATGAAATAATTCAGTTCTGTGTTACTAAGTTAGTTCTGCATAATACTTCACATCGCTCAATAAAACAATGCAACGTCTTCAGTTGGAATATAATTCTAGAAAATGAAAAGTAAAGCATTACGACCAAATCAATTATAAATTCATACAAACGCAAAAACTTCCTGAGAATTAAATAAATACTTCAATTGTTTACAACGTCATCACATTCCACAATAATCTTCGTATAAAACTCTTCAACGAAAGCCATGCACGTAACATGCTCAGATGCCATTAGTACAATTTTCACTATCTTGATCAAATTAACGTCTTTTTGTCTGAATAAAATTATTCTCACATTAATGATATTTGTTTCTAGTTTTTGCATTCGTCTTATGTCCCACAATAGGTTTTTTGTTTTAGATTTTATTAAAAGGGAAATCCAGTGGTGTAAAAAGTCCATGCATACCTCATGGAAAAATTACGCTGGTTTGTATAAAAAATTCAACAGAAGGGAAAATTATTGTGCCCGGACTGAAATAGAAAGTTTTCGATATTATTTATAAATGATAATATCTGTCGTCATAATCTCTATCCTCTAATTTAAAAAGATTTAATTCGATTTTTCGAAGTAATTTGGCTTTGGCAAGCAGTTTATCTGCTCTTATGAATGAAACATAGTCTTGCGTGCACTTACCATTTCATGCTTAAACGGTTCAACATTGCAATTATTTAAGTAAATATTGTAATGCTATCGACTCTTCAGTTTATTGAGCAAGTTGGTATGAAATTCGACCTGATTTCCTTAATAAACGCATAATTTACTGCAAACGAGAAGCATGTAGTGCGTGCATGGTGCAGAGCAACCTGTTCACGGAGCATTTAATTCAGTTTTAACAACACCAGTTTTTAACACCTGCCAAACAAGTGTAGATAGCAGCCTGTTTGCATAACACTTATCTGGTTTATCCAATCATTAAGATGAACAGACTAGAATCCTGTACAGTTTTATAACTTAGAAAATATGTGAAGATACTTTGTACTCATCACAGTCGTTGAATAACTTTGTAAGAATTTTCTTAATATATGTCTTGAAAGTTTCTTGTCTGTTTAGAATGTTGCTCTCTGAATTAGAACTCAAAAATGCACCAAGGCTACGAATTAATTGTAGAATTCAAAGCTTTAATTCATTTGACCGTCAGTGAAAGAACTGTTGATAGTTCGGTGAATTCATATCTAAAAATATAATGCAAAATCGTACGCGAACCTCTTCAGCCTAATCAAAGCAGTGAAATTTCCTTATCGGTTCTATTAAACTTTTGTATTTCAACCGCTAATAGAAAAACCCACGAGTAAATAACAGCTTTACATCTCTATGAAGAAATGCGATACAAGTATCCAAACGGCATTGGCTACATTAGACTGCATCTTATTTATGAAACAAGTAGTAAAAGTATGGCATGATAACTGTTCCACAATAGACTTTGCTTCTAACTTACTTATTCATTTTGTGAACACGATAGCAATGAAATTGAAGATGAAAGACTTGCGCGAGTAACTTAATTACATCTAAGCAACGTCTAGTAGCATGAAATACATTCAGAAATATCATGCTATAATCAGCCTATGGTGTGCATTTAGCTTTTTCTTAAAGCCATGCATAAAAGCTCATATAAGTTAACACAACGTTTCTGTACAGTAGTCGCAGCTCAGAAAGTTTCTGGCTTCAGTCTTTCGTTTTACGAAAATAACAAAATAGTTCGTGGAATATGTTGGACGATGAAGAATATTGCATACCAACAGGATCAGTGAATAGAAAAGCTGAATAGTTACAAATGGTCCGAATTACAATTTGAAACACTGTTGATGAATGTTAAACTTTTAACTTTATGTTTTGAAGTCACAAGAACTTAGTTTGTATTCACAATGGCGAAAGCAGACGAAGACAAGAAACGGTTTACACTCGCTTGTACTAGTTTTCTACGTTCTGATGAAACCATTAAGATTTAGAATGAAAACGTATTTTACTACATGTCGTGATTTGTCGGACAGAGGTGGAAATGTGGTCTATTTATTTGTTATCGGAATGAAAATCCATCGTCCTCCTCCCTTTTTTTCTGACGTTAACACACGCGTTTCGGTGGTTTTTTTATCTTCGTTGATTGTTTCTTTCTTTAAATACAGGCGTTCTGTGTTTTTCTTGCAGGTCCGTCTTTTACACAAGCAGATAGGGGTGCTTTTATGCAAATAATTTGTAAAAATAGTCCATAATTTATCCATTTTGGGTGAGCCTTTCGATTTGGTCCCACGCCCCTTAATCTACCGTTTTTATGCAATATTGCCTTTGACTTTTGCAAAGTTGTTTCAGCAGTTCGAAGATTCTGTTAGAAAGACAAATTCACATTTCTTTTATGATTCGTCAGTCGAATGTTCTAAATACAGTCCTTTAAGTTATACATGTAGTACGTTCATTGTTTTGCTAACGTGAGCAGCTAGACATTCGATTTTAACCATGTGGCTTGCGAAGTTGGACTCCGTTGTTGCATCTGAAAACTTCCGTATCCATTTGTGGTAGTCCTTTATGTCCTCACGTTATCTTGTTTGTATTTCACGTCCAGATTCACAGATACAGCTGTTTCGACATGCATAAGTTCGTTTATATACCTCGCGTTTGACCAGCGGGTCCTTTTAGCTTGTGTTTTTAAATATTTTCGCTAATTTATATGTTGACTTCCTGGTTGATCAATGTATTTCATGTTTTCCTGTCGCTTTCTTCTTCTTTTTTTGGTGCTTTTTGAAATTTCAAAAGTTTAAAGTTTAAAGTTTCTTCATATCTTTCACATCAGCTGCTTTTTAACCATTGTTTTCTGTAATCGTATCTAAAGTGTTTACCTCGTTGCGATGTGCTTCATTTTTTGGAGCGGCCCGCTCTAGTCTTGTTATTAGTTGCCTGATTGCTGTATTTTTGCGCTCCAAGGGGTGGTTGGATGAGCTCGATATCGTCGATCCTGTGGGTGTAGGCTTTCTTTATATCAAATGGTCGAATTTGTTTGATGTTTTGTTCATCTATATTTTTTTGTTAAGGTAATTAATAGCCCTTTATATTCTGTCTTGATTGTATATTTTAGAATTTACGTTGTTTTTTTCTTTTTTGTTTTTGAGGTATTCCAGCATTTGCATATCATTATTTTTGTTCGTAATACATATTATGTCGTACATACCTTGCTTAAAATACTACCGCCAAAACTAGATTTCATCCACGAAATGTTGTTTGAGTTCATTTTTCGAAATCTTCCATAAGGATCACTGATAGTGTACTTCCTTTTTCATTAACTGTTTATTTATCTATAAATATTGTTGTTTAAACGGAAGTAATTTGTCTATAATGTTGTTTTGAGATCAGATGGGTTCTATCCTTCTTCGTTTTAAGTAGTGCTCCTTCCGTTTCTGGGATTGACAGATGGAAATCTTTTTTATCGTTTTGTATTGACTGTATTGCATTGGCACGGTATTAGAAATCACGAATTCGTTTCGAAGTTCCAGATTATTTCATAGTACTATTCCTTATTGTTTGGAAAGTTTACATTACGGTCACGATTTTTATTTACTATAGGATTCATCGGGGTGATTCAAAAAAACTGATTTTCGTCTTAATTTATAAACGATTCCGTTCTTCTTTCTTAACATTTCCTTAAATATATTAAATCAAATTATTAAAAGGCTTTTTGATTCTCAAGTCCGAAACATTGCAAGAATTTGTACTCGTACTGGAAGTGAAAGGTATTGAAATCGTCAAGGCGTTTTGTGTTTTGGTCCTGTTGATTTGTGGACTCAGCTACTAGCAAAGGAGAACGAAATTCCAGATTTAAAAACCTGTATCAAAACTTGAATAATTCTATTGAGATGAAGAATGCGGATAAATTTAAGCATTACAAAAAAGAAACTCCAAAATCCTTAGAGATTTTGAGTTAAATAGAATTATCAAAGCAAAATAAGGTGGGACCGATGGTACGTTAGACACAACAATGAATTGTAAGAAATACTCAAAATCGAGACAAGATCCCCAAAAAATTGAGTGGCAGAAACTTTAGAAACCACTTGCTAACATACTTGCAGAAGCCGGACATTTATGGAACAGAAAAAAAGATATTAAAGAAAAAAAAAATGTTAAAGGAATGGATATAACATAGGATATATAGAATTTCAAACGATAGATCAGGGTTATAAAAGGAAAACTCAATCAAAAGATGAATGCCAGCAGGAAACCGTAGATAGCTCGATGCGGTTGAAGCACCCTGGTGAACTTCCAACATTCCCTCAGAATTTGTTATGTATTAGAAATAAAGAAACCTTCCTTTTAATTTTATGTCTTTTTATTTACCTTGCGGAATCGATTTTCGACCGTGATCGTTCGGTCTTCATCAGCGTGAACGTTCGGTCTTCATCAGCGTGAACGATCACGGTCGAAAATCGATTCCGCAAGGTAAATAAAAAAACACAAAATTTAAAGGAAAGTTTCTTTATTTCTAGCACAAAAATTTTATGAAGATGGAAGCAATTACAAATATTGTCATGTATTCCGATATGTAGGCGACACAAAAACAAACAAAAAAAATAATACAGTAAATGAATGAATAAATAAAATAACTATAAATAAATTTTATATAAATAAATACTTTTATATAAATGAATAAATAAATAAAAACAATAAATTGTTTTGGTTAATTGTTCAATTTGTACTCATATTTTTAAGTTAAAGGAAAATCATACGAGATTAAATAGAACTAAGAATAAAATTGAAATAAAAACATTCATAATTAGATTTAGGTATTCAGCAATATTTAGTTAAATAATATTAGTAATAAACAAAAAAAAGTCTCAGTAAAAAAATGTCAAAAAAAGCCTCAGAAAAAAAAACTCAGTAGAAAAAAACAAAAACATTTCTTGGAACTCTTTTGGGAAGAAATTTTCCAGTGATATGATTCACTTGCTTGTTGTAAACATATCGCTATAAGAAGGATAGAAGTTGTGACTTAAGGATGGAAAATAAAGGATACAAATTGTGACTAAAGTATTGAAGATAAAAAGGAGAATCAAGAAATATTAGCAGCTGTTTGAAGTGTTTAACCCCAGCAGTCATCGAGTCAATTTTTAAATTACAAAACCCAAGAGAACATTTTCATTAAGATCGATGCCAAAACGATAGTGAGCAGGCAGCAGAGATGGTCAGGACGCAGCGCAGCGGAATTCATTGAAGTCCCGAAACCAAGCTGAGGTAGAGATTCGTGTTGGAGCAAGCAGAGGTGGTCAAAATCAACGCAGCAGAACTCATACGATCAAGAGAAGTCCCGGAATCAAGCTGAGGTGGTCAGAGGTAGGGCAGCAGAATTCATTGAAGTTCGAAACCAAGCTGAGGTGGAGATTCATGTTGGAGGAAGTAGGGGTGGTCAGAGGTAGCCAAAGAGGTCAGAGGTGGTCAAACTGATGTGTTGGTTCATGTTGGAGGAAGCAGAGGTGGTTAGAATCAGCGCAGCAGAAGCAAGTAAAGTCCCGAAATCAAGCAGAGGTGGAGATTCGTGTTGGACGCAGGGCAGCAGAATTCATACGCTCAAGTGAAGCCCCGAAATCAAGCAGAATCAGCGCATCACAATTCATGCAAATTGAATATTTTATTTTGACTTACTTTCATTTGATCATTTCTATTTATTAATTTTTCCTAATATGAAAGAGTAAGCTCTGTCCGAGTGTTTGTATGTGGCATGGAAGGATTTGGGACCAAATAATGTCCTAAAACCCCTACGGCCGCGTGTTCAGCTAGTCGGTTAAAAGTAACTTCCTTTGGCCGCCATTATGCGGCCTTTGTATTTTCAAGAAATCCTGTCTGTTCCTTTTTTCGCTGCAGGTGCGACCAATCGGTTAACCCAATATTTATTTTATTATGTATTTTTTTTTTTTTGAAAATATATCACAAATTAAAAGCGCCAAAGCGAAGAATTTTGGTGGGTACTAATGCGGTGGTAAATATCATCTTGCTAAGAAGATGCAAGGATGCTAATTACAAGAGTTAATCTTTTCGTTCTTTTCGTCGTTGGAATAATATTTCATTTGCTTAGCAATTGAATATAACGAAAAATTAAATGGATCAAGGTGTTCGTACTATTGGGCATGTGCATAATTTTATAACGTTCAAATTTCAATGTTATACAATGCATAGAAATTTCGAACCATTGCAGAAATTTACAATCTTAACCATTAATCAGCAATAAAAAAGTTTTTATATGCGATAGAGGTCTCAAATGCTATGATTAGAAAACATTATTGGTGATTCTTTTCAAAAATGGGAGTAATCCATATACGTATTGAGAATTGGACCATAATCCGTATACATTGGACCTTTGTCACTTTTAGTGCATTTATCAAACCTTATTTCGTCCTTTTGTGCTTGTTTTATTTTTTTCTTGTTATCGAAATGTTTGAGAGTTTGATACTAAAACGATCCAAAATAAATTCTCATCTCAAATAAGGCCTTCTAGTCAATTATCATTCGATTTCTTTTGGACTATAACCAGCGAATATGCTGAAGCCATTGTGTTCTTTCTATCGCTTCTTAACCCCGACCAAGCTGTGAAACACATGGTGACATGTATCCATCGGATTTCTGCTTGTAGGTATCTACAACATTAAAACCGATTATCTGATCGTCGCTGTGTTGCAACGCTGATTTCTTATGAAAACTTAAAATACATTCTGTGTTGAAAATTTTTGTGTTATTTTTCCGCTGTGTTATCAATTTCTCATCTGTTTGATGAACTAGTGAGAGCCCGTGGGGCGGACACTTATAATCCAAACAAGTCTTTTTTCTAAAAGCAACTTTAAGTTTTAGTTTACTGGAAGATCTAAGTTTCCTAATAATGGATAGACTACACTTGTGACACGTTCCACAAGCCTCACCCCTATAAGTACCACGGGTAGTGGTAAGCCCACACCTGAATCGTTTGAGCAGGTTATTTGCTTATACCTTTAGGGATGTCAACCTAAGTGCATTAGGGTTACATTGTCCCTTACAGTGTCAAAAACCAATAAAAAAGTTTGGGGTCCTCGATATAAACTGATATCTTCTTACGATTTGATGGGAGATTAAAATTGCCAAGTCTTAACTCATTCCTAGGAGGTACTGTGAAATTAGACGTAATCAAGGTGAGCACTCACGATAAACACAGCAACATGAACATGTACCCAATGATAATCGATATGAGACGTAGATATTCTTTCATGCAGTGAACCTGGTTGCGTTTTGCATTACTTGTTTAATAAAGGTAGAGAAAAGGAAGGGGTGTTTATTATAAAGTGTCAGGTGTAGCAAAGAATCAAATCAGCATTAAATCTCACTTACGCTTAAACGAGATTTGTCCGAAGAACAATGGACTGCGCCCTCGATGAAGGGTCAAATCGATAACCCAAAATGTTCGACGTTACTAGGCGAAATTGAAAGAAATTAGGACCTTTTCCTACGATTCGTGAGGCCTTATCACCCTTGATGCTTCCAATGACATATCCTGGAAAGTTTCTAGAAAAACTCAATTGAAAACGTCGTCCTGGAAAATTTTTTTGTCTGGATTTAGCATAATAGTTTGAGCCGACACATCAGTGCGTTGAACATCGAACTTATCCAAAATATGACTGGGAATACCTTTACAGCTGAATCTAAAGTTGAGAATTCTATAACAAAGGATGGTCATTTTGTTTCAAGCGGTATGTTTCAGGTGTCGAAGTTTTAATCCACCTAGTTATGATAGCTACTTGGGGGAAATTAATATGGTCTAGCAAAGTTCTGACCAAATCACCTTCTTTTGTTTTGAAGTCATGTCATTCCAACATCCCTGAAGACGATTCCCTGATCCCTGAAGACAAGCAATGAACGATTGTGTCGTAACAAGAACAATAGCATTTTTTTAAAGACATCATTGTTATGCTTACCGAGAGTTCATCACGAAAGTTCATCATACGAGTTCGCATCACAAAACATTTGGTCGCTTCTTTTCCATTCAACTCTGACATCGTAATCCCTATTCTAACAAATTGTTTTGTTGAATAAGCTATGTGTTACTTCTTTGTTTGCACCCCTGAAGGCCCGTTTCTGTGCGTTGGATTTAACTTTTTAAATCTTTCTTTTCAGGGCAATATTCAATTGTTACGCTACCTTCAAGAAATCAAGGAAGCTAATGATTTTGTAACGATGTTTCAAAGCGATGACTGAAACTTTTCCTTCAGAAGCTTTTCCTTGACCCAGTCTTAGCTTTTCTTCTTGTTAAATATTATACTATACGTTAAGTATTGGCAACAAAAGCCTAAAAATTTTCCCTATTTGGTTAGTGGCAAAGTTTAAAAGCACTTTTCAATGCCAAATTCACTTTCTAATCCTCATTCACTTCATTATCTAGTTTAATATCTAGTTTATTAGTATTTACCAATAGAAAATCTTTTTCAGGACGTTAGAAAACGAATTTCTAGGTCTACTAAGAAAAAAAATTGAAAAACAATTAATATAATTTCTTCATACCTTCACGTTTAGAAATTTGCCGAAATAAGGATTGTAAATTGCTGCAACAAACTTCAAAAAACTTATCGATCAGGTTTTTGAAAATAGAGGCTTTAAATGAAATTAAAACATAAAAATAAATGTTTTAAAAGGTTCGTTTTGGTGTTGCCGCAGGCCAAAATTAAATCTGGGTCTTCAGCTCGTTGAACGAGCTGAAGATGGCTGTATGCAGCCGAAACGCGTCCTCGAGACCCACGAAGCAAGGCCCGGCGGACCCAAGCTACCCAGTTTTAAAAAGTCCCTTACTATTATTACTATTAGTTTCAGCAATAGTAATAGTTTTACGTACATAAAAATTTGGAATATGCCTCTGCTGAAAAATTTTCACCTATTTTTGTTTGTCTTAAATTATCGAGGCAGCTTCCTGCTAATTACTTTATGGCAATATTTGATAAATAAATTGAGGTTGATAAGGCAATAACCATTATTTTCATTGTTATCATTGTTGTTACTTTTGTGAGAGCAAAAGGATACGGCTCACTCCTCTGAAATTTGAACTGAAGATTAGAATAGAGAGTCGTAGTGAGAGCGATTAATCCATGTACTCCGGCAGGAAGCCACTGATGATAATGTTGAGATGACGCGTGCCACGAGTTTGGTCTCCATACCACACTGTCTCTGAACATCAGGTCTGATAATCACAGGATCAGTATCCAAGATGCTTCCTGCAAAGGAAAGAAGAAAGAATTACCTGCCTAGATAGGCGAGAGGATACAGAGGCTGATTTGCAAAAAGAACGATAAATAATCATCTGTCTGTTTAAGGATCAGGGAAATTCGAGCAAACTCCGCAAAGGTGGGCTAATTGCCTAACCATAAACTTGAAGCCGTTGCGCGATCAACTGCACGGCGAGACTGGTTTCGCCCTGACGCAGCTTCTCCCCACGCTTGAGTTTTTTCAAACTCAGTTTTTCGGAATGCGAAAGGGCTTGTGTCTGTCTGATTGCCCAGGAACTAGGAACTAAATCTTCTTCTCGTTTAACACAAATAAAGGGTATCCGATGAAATGTTAAGGGAGAATAGGCAAACTCATACGAACTCATACGTGAAGAATTAAAGCTTCTTCTTTTTGTTCTTATGATAGGGAAAAAAGTCTTTGCTTCCTTGATGGTGCCGAGAGAAGGAGGGTTACGCTTACAGTGATATCTTTCCTTCCCGCCTGACCGTTCCGAAAGAGGATCTCGCTACTTGAAATGCTTCTCTTGATGGTACTAAAAAGCTTATTTCTGTTATATGAACAAAATGTCTCCAAGCTAGGTATAAGAAGGGGGAGTGGTCAAAAGAACTTCCTATTTCAAGGTGCAAGTAAAAGCAGCAATTTTTTTCTATTTCTTGTAAATTTTAGCGTAGTGCACGTTTGCTGCTTAAGTACCATGAACACAAAATGATAGTGAAAAACACCAATTTAAAACCATACGATTATTGTATTTTTAACATATATTTGTATTACATGAGATAGTTGTCCAAACCAACGTTTTTGTGTCTGAATTTAAAAACATCTCTATTTACATACGTACCTTACTAAAGGTAACTCAGTTTCATCTAATTAGCAAAAACGAGGCTCGCAAAACAGGAGGTTATAAATTTCTCTTATTAACAGGAATTCGAAACACAAATCCGGACTTTATCTATTTAACTGAAAGGTTAAACCCCTAAGAAAAATAGCAACCATTTGATTCATTTCTTTTGCAGAAATTTGAAGATAATTAAATAGGCGCTGCCTGGCTCCTATTTTATCCTATGAAAATTTAAAAGATTTTGTGGATTGGATTTTTAATGCGTTCTCTGCTTCAATATGGAGCACCTTTCAGCGTGAGAGGGCAAGCTTCGGGATTGTTCTGAGTAACATTTGTTGTATTTGGTGCAGGTGATTTTGTACACCCCAATATATTTTCTTGTTAAAAAGTATCCTTGACTGACTTGTCTCGGATTTTAAGTTGACATGACTTCTGCTCGTGAGTATTTATTGTGTTTCTGTTATCCTCACAACTTTTTTGAGTACTCCTTTTGCTGGAGTGTATCTGAACGCTGTCATTCTATTGTTTTCATGTTGCTTATTTTTTTGGAATAGTGTCGACAAGCGATGGAGCTCTGTCAGTCTTTTCTTTTTAGCTCTTATTTTTTTGTTGCTATTTCGATTGTTGCCGTTGATGTCTGCTGTCTGTACAATAAATTCCACTCTTTTACGTTTTTCTTTTATTGCAAGCGGTGTGCTGAGTATTCTATGAATCATCGCATGGTGTGGGACCATTCTTTGAGTAAATGAATGGAAGGAAGTATTCGTCCGAAATCATCCTTTATATTTGTGCTGCTATCCTGGGTATTCCAAAGTGAAATTCCTGGTTTTTTGTGTGCACGTGTAAGTCCAGAGAAGCTTTAAGATTTCATTCTTATGTTTTCGTAGAAACTGCGAGCATGATATCAGCGTAACGGATCCATGACTGAGGTAACATAGCTAACTCGTCCTGTATCTTTTTTAGGCTGCATAAAAACACCTCGCTGAAAGGGAGAGAAAGGGGGCTCCCTCTCATCTTCGGAACTTAAAATAGTTTTCGTTCATGAACAACTCCGTCAATTTCATCAACGCTCGCACTTCTCCAATCAACTCCAATCATCTGAAGATTTTGTTGTCGAGCAACAACTTCTTGGTTATTATCGACTGTCCTTTGGGAAGTAAATGTATAAAAAATAATCATATAAATAGCATTCCCAATGATATTAAAGGAATTCGTCAAGAAAACAAAATTAGATACTTTTTTTTCTTCTTTTTCAATAGTATCTTTCATTATAATTTGCTTGCATATATTTTAAAGATAAACGATCCAGTCATAGATGATACTTTGTTTTTCTAAACTAAACTTCTTTGGTATTTATTCTAATCCATTATCAATTAACGAAATAAATTTCCATACCATTAGATACATTGGATTCTTATTCTTATTCTTACTAAAAATTTATCATATGCCCCTAATTTAAATTTTCATTTGAATTAATGATCCTATTGATTTTGAAAAGAAGCAAACCATAATGACCACATGTGTCTCACCCAATTTATTTGCACAAATCATCGCAATGGAATTCACTTAATTTTCACTCTGAATTTGAAAATGATCCGTGCGTCAGCAAAAAATTAATATTTATTATGTTAACAAATTATTATTATTGACGATGTTATCAAGGAAGTCAATGAGTGTCCACAGAATATGCTAATAAAAGTGGGTCATTATCGAATTTCCATGAGATACATAAGAATTAGTTTATGCAACACATGTGAATGCAATTTTTTGTCTTCAGTAACATCGTGCAATTATGTAACTTAATTTCCTTGGTTTGAGCACTCATGCGACAATTTTCCCAACCGTCGATTTTATATTATGTTTTGAATAATTATTTCCCATTGGCGATTTTCACAGCGAGTATGTACTTTTTTCACCTGTTGTTTTTTCACACATTAGATAACTTGACTTTATATGGCATAATATTAATATCAAATGCAAATACGATAAACTTATTTAGAACAACTTTATCAATATCATCAACTTTTTCTTCCGTTTCAGGAATTTTGTGGCCAATTCACGACATTTTAATGATTCAAAGATGCACTCGCATGTGGACTCTTACGACAATGTCCACAACGGAAGCGTTTCACCAATAGAGCGGCCAAGTGGTGGAGCTCTTGCTCTTCACTATGCCGCGGCTCGTGGTTGTATCGATTGCGTACGACTTTTAGTGGAGGCATCAACAGAAATTAGGTAAGTAATAGACCAAAGTTGGCGCTACGATTAATCTCATAATTAGCTTGATGATATGGTGATTTATTCATGTAGCTTCTAGTTCAGAGGCAAAAACTTATAATTGGGTCAATGGTTTCGCGGAAAGCCTGCATGAAAGTCTAAAGTGTTTACAGACACCTTTGTAGATTTTAAGACCGAAAATTTACCATTAGAAGCTTTGAATTAGAATAAATGGAAACCATGTACTAGTTTCCCCGCCTTGAGATTATACTACGAAGTATTCTGCTGTGCAACTTCCCTTATGCCTCAGGTTATCTGCATATCTCTACGGATCTGCGTGGTTCCTGGTATGATGAAGAAAATCACAAGACAGAAATTTTAAAGAGAAGTTGGAAATTCAAAGATCTAAAGCATCAAAATATATTAATTTACTGAGGCTGGCAATTACAGGGATTGTACGCTTTTCAAAAAGAAATTTCGAGGACCAATTTCGTGAACCTCAAAATTTTCGAAGCTCACTGCTGGTAGTCCAACATTTGTTCTTCTAGCGGAACTGTAGTTAAAAAATTGGTGATTGAAAATCGAAAAGTTATGATAATCGGTAAATAGCAAAAACAACCCAAATTCAAAACCATTAGAAATTATCTAAACATGTTTATATGATATTGAAATTATTTAATGCCAAAAAAAGAAATTTGTATCAATTCGCTCTTGATAATATTCTTTGCTAATGATGAGAAAATCTTAAATTTGAATAAATAATGGAGCCCATGCAACCCTGCAGTCCCTAAACGCCATTGAAGCCGATGGAAAAAACTAGACACAATTCAACGTCACAAATTATCGGATTTTTTAAACGGAAAAAATGACGATTGAAGTTAAACAAAGGATAGAATTTTGTCAACCAGTGAAAGTCCGCATTCAAAACCGGAAAAATTGATCAAGCCAGACTTTACAACAATACCCCGAGCCAAATAATCACAAAATGATAATAGAGGAACTTAATATGCTCTTTCGTAGAAACGGTTGGATGTCCTTTTCATATCGAGGTCAATATTTAAAATGCAAAAAAAAAAACATCTTATTAATGCAACCAATTATAACGACAGCTGCAGTTAAGATAATGATATATTATTGCTTAGACCTGCCGGGTCTTGCTTTATCCTTTTCTTTTATTCGGCTCTAATCATAATGATGCAGAGCACATACAGCTGAAACGTATCTTGAACCAGCGAAAAGTGGCTGCATTTAGCAGAAAAGTGTCCTTAAAAGGATGTGAACAAGGCCCGGCGGCCCAGGCAACGATATATAAAATTTGGTCTGAGGCAAGGAACAGACGAACTTTATAAAATTGCACTTTGAAGAGCCAAATTTGATCTTCCTATTTCAAGACTCTTCGACTAGATTGCAGCTGTAAGTGAGTCACTGTGAGTCCTATAAGCCTTCTACTATTCATACTCTAGTGGAAGCTGCAGAGAAGCTCCTTTATGGAAAAAATACAGAAAGAAATCCGTTTGGCATTTGTAAGAACACACCCTACATACTTCCTTGGTTACGTCTACAATAATGTTGTGTCCTCTTTCCAATTCTAAAACGGGTATGTTGGGTTATTTTTTTCAATAAAGAAACTCCCCTGCAGTCCTTACCAGAGTATGCCGAATGCTTAGGGGGCTGAAAGTGACTCTGGTATCTACCTGTAGTTTCTTGAATGTTAAGGAAGTTTTGGTTCTTACTATGTTCGTTGGGCTCACAACACCTAGGTTAAAATGTTTGGAATTAATGCCCAAAAGTTTGCTTCTCGCCCAGAAGCACGGACATATAATACTTAAAATATACAGCCTGAGAACGTAAAAAAGCAATGATTCTTTCCTTGAATGATTCACGTGTTGCGTTTATCACACTTGGACTTTTCCGATTATCTAGATATCCTTATCCTCACATTTAATTAACATTTCACCTCACATTTATTTAACCCTTACACATTTACAATTCAATTTTGTGTCTTATGTCTATATATTTATAATTAAATGAACTAAATTAGTTTTTCTGAGCCAGTTCCCAGTACCTAGTTCTATCTTGGCGCTATAGAGACCGTACTTCTCACTGTAGTTTCTACAATGTCCGGCTTTTTTTCTTTCTTGCCTTTCTAATTACTTTTGAGTTCTCCATACATTTTTTTTCCTGTAGGTTTTGTTTCGCCAATTTGACCGCCTTGATTGACTAATTGAACCTCATTCCTACTTATCTTGTTGTTGGTCTGATGGATGTCAGTTGCACTCTAAACACGAAATTTTAAAGAGGCCGGTTAGTTCCTCCTTAACCAATTGTCCTTTCGCGTTTTGAGACTCGTTTTGACTGTTTTTTATTCTTGGCTACCTTTTCTTTTTCCTTTCCTTTTCTAATCCTTGTTTTTTCAATATTTATTTCGCGAATCTCTATATTTGTGTTAATATTTTAAAGCAATCCTATTTTCTATGTTTGATCCTGATGGTTGCGTCGTATTTTCTTGATTCTTCCCTTTTTTTAAGTATAGGATTTGCTCCATCACCCTTCTCTTGTGATGATCATATCGTCCAATGCTTTCTCGTATCTTCGATATACACTGCTATCCTTATTAGTTTATGTATCATCCAATGGATCACCGCCATCATGTTTTTGTAGGTTTGCTTTGATGAATTGGGAATGGTCCTATACATCGTCGTCGGCGGATATGTTAGTAGTTCTATCTTGTTTTTCTTCTCACCAGTATTAGATCCCAGTACTAGTATTTTTCTTCTTAGTTTAATCTTAGTCTAGCAATTTAAAGGTGCAAGGTTTTGCGTAACCACGTCCTCCAGGTACGAAAAAAATTCGTTTATGCCTAATTCTGCCAGTGTTAAGTAACATTTGATATTTTCTTGTACTTTTCGGTATTCATGCATCTCTTCTTAGCTTAGCTTCTTAACTTAGAACTTGTTTGTGAGGTATGCTTGGAAGTAGGGCTTCAGCATAAATTTCATTTTATGCTGAAGCCTTACTTACTTACTTACTTACTTAAAATTACTTGTATCTTCTGCATTTTTCCACTTTTCAAGCTATCTCTAAACGCGAGAGGTTAAACTTCCTTTTCACTATTTTCCAAATACTTTACCACTGTTATACAAACATGTGACTTAGCGTTGTCCTGAAAGAAAATTTTGCCTTCATATCTGATGGTACATTCTGGTAGTTTTTCGCCTGATATTTTCTTCAGATGATTCAAATGTTACCTGTGCAGGAACTAATCACGCAGAAATTACTCTAAGCATTCCTTATTTCCGATTCATGGCCCTAATAGACCTTCTTAAAATATTCGGAACATATGGAAATTGAAGAACGATTGGCCTGAGCTGCAAGGAAGATGTTGCATCCAATGCAGTTGGCGTAAGTTCGTTGCAGCAGCAGCAATGACTTCCAAAATCAGTTGGTCTTAGAAGCAATATACATCCCTTGCTCTATTCAACGACCAGCAATAGTAAATGGCATCGGTTGTACATAATTTATTAAAAGAATTGATGGGGAAATTAATGTAACGCATCGCTATTGTAACGAATAAGCTAAATTAACGAAAGTTAAAACGAAAGCTCCTGCAACCATGACAGTCGTGTCTTGAATTTCAATGGTACTGTCTCTTTTATATTGATCCTGCTGTTTCTCGCTTTTTACATTTCACAGCTCAATCGTTCAATTGCTTGATGAACAATTCTGACACAATACGCTCGATTGGGCCACAATCTGATCTCGCGGGTCAGAGATGCATTAAACTTATTACCGCTCTCCCATAACTCTTGCCAATCACTGAGAGACCGTTTTCTCCAGAGGTAGATATTCTGCTCTCTTTAGCTAGGAGGGGTAATGTGACTCACCCTTGCAAGCATCATCATGACCTAAGTGCTAAACAAATGCTCAAAGTGCTAAACATGGGAGAGCATTCAGAATATACTAAGACTGTTCGATACACTCCTGGAATTTGTAGCACTCCTTGTCTCTGCATTTGTGCAAGTTGCTGTTTCGAGGAATTCTAGTGAGATCATAGTCACATTGTTCTTAGATTGAATCGACAACGTAGCTATAAGAAGTATTGACACGTCGAAAGCACGTAAAATCTAACGGTATCATTTAGTCTACTTTAAAGTAAAAATGCTTTTTCCATCTCTGTCTGACAGCAGCCGTCCGTGCAGTGTTAGCGCTGTATGTATTTACTTTGTGGGAAAACATACTGCAAGATGTTTATTAGGAGTTAGCTCTTTGATAGAATGAGCCCACAGTTGTCCTGATATGCTCGGCAAAACACATCTAAGAGCCCTTCAACAGGTTACTTCACTGTTAGATTCAGTTTGGCCAGTGCTTTCCCAATACTAAGTTATTCTGAAAAACGATGCCAAAATGACTATGTTTTTTTTAGTGTCGACCTGAAACTCAATTCAAATAATGAAATTAAATGGAAACAATCAGTTATTTACATAAGAGGTTTTTAATTATTGAAGGAACAATTAGTGACATTAAGCATTTCATTGGCAAAGTATGGTCTCCTAACTGTGTGTTTTGTGCAGGAGAGTTGGATGACGCCTGTCACACATTCTTCTACTGCAAAAGGTGGAGCCAGCAGCGAGGGGTCCTACTCAGCGAAATTGGAGAGCTCTGTCTGGAAACAATCGTCAGAGTAATGCTGAAAACAGTTGACAATTGGAATCGAGTGGCGCAATATGCTCGGGCAGTGCTTACATTAAAAAAAAAGCTTTATTGGAGCGCTGGGAGGCATCGGGGATGGATGGATCTCTTTTATAGCACTTCCTTCCTCTCCTGTCCTTCCCGTTAGAGAAGAGATGCCCATAATGCGAAGGCGCTTTTAGGCGTAGGAACACGAGGCCTAGCCCGAAGTAATGTGTCAAACGGTTCCAGGCTAAGTTCTCAGGTTGACAGGGGAGGTGTTTAGTGGGTAGTCCAAAAGCGCTTTGCGTCTGGGAGTCCCACACTCAAGGTGTAAACAGCCTTCACCTCCCTACCACAAAAAAAAAGCATTTCATGGATTATTTCAACTGAATGCAAGTTCTCTTTGTAGGGCTGAATATAGAAATGATAGAAATCTCTAATAATATTTAGAAAGATCATTTTATTGCTTTGTTGCATTTTATCTTTTTCTGTATTTAACATTATCATTTGATAATAATTTGATTAAAAACTAAATTAATATTGCGCATGTTGAACGTTTTCAAGTGTTGTATTAAAGAACCTACCTAATCCTAAGAACAGAGCAGTGACCCTAACTAAAATTCCGAAAATATAATCAAATCCTCATTGGTTTTTTGAATGAAAATATTTTGCTTTTCATTTATTAGCTTGTTTTTCAGAAAATAACTTGACAATTAAAGATATTTTTAATGTTTTAAAATTGATAACATGTCAAAATCGTATTCGAGTAACTTTTTTGACATAATATTAGACTTTAAGTGAGCTTCGAATGAGTATAAAGTAACCAAAAATAAATTTTACTTATGAAAATTTAAAGCAAAATCAAATTTTATTAAACTTACAAATTTTTTAGCCTATTGAAAATATGGACATATGCAGCATTAGTCATTTTCTTAAAAATTATAAGACGCAAATAGTAATAAACTTTACACATAATCTTCGCATCTGGGTTTGCAGCGGGCATGTTTAGAAAGTAATGAGATTAATTTTGCATTTACCAATTTTTTTTCCCAACAAAAATACTATCCCCTACAAGGAAGTTTCTTTGGACAGCTATATAACGGCAATACCGTTGTTCCAACTCTTGGTAGCAGCACTGGAAGTCTTCAACTGTTCGGACAAAGTTTTTTGAATGTTCTCCAAATATTAAAAATTAAGTCTTTTTGAGCTTTATTACAATTTTGCGAAAAGGAAGAAGACATAAGGACTCAAATTAGGTGAATAAGGTGGTTGGTGATCACATGCTTCAAGATTTCTTGGTCATTGCCAACTCTCTGAAAGTATATCGAAGGATGCGGTTCTTTATCTTGCTTCAATAGTCCCCTTGGTAAACTCTGAGGTTTTTGGGCACAATTTTGGCACAAGGTTTTGTCTGTTGAAATTGTCAAATTGTCTGTTGAAATGTACGTTAAAAGATTTTAAATTTACAATTCATTCATCATTCATCTATTCGAGGAATCTTAGCAGAAGAATTCGATAATGGGTCGTTTATGTGGTAAATTCTGGCTAAATTTGCTAATGACGGTTAATAATCATTGGCTTACTTCTTCGATCCAAAAATGAAGCCAAAGACTTCACAGAGGATATTTTCCGAATCGACGACGCCCAAAAAATCACGTCGAATTCGGAGGAATATTAACCGTAAAGTTAAGGCAATGTTGATTTTTAGCTTTGATTTTGAAGGTGCTACGCTCCACAAATATGTTCCGAGAGGTCAAACCGTTTCTGAAAGATACTAATTTAATGTATTAAAGAAAATGCAGTAAGAAAATATAAGAAGAAAGTATAATTCAGTAAGAAGAAAATAGGAAAATTTCCGCTGAAGTTGTAATTGACTTCTTCACAATGACCATGCGCCAGCGAATTCATCTAACCATGTGCAAAATCTTTGACACAGTATCTAGACGCACAGTCCTGGTTATAGCGTTTTGCAATTTTCATCTTTTTCCCAAATTGAAAATGCCGTTCAAAAGACATTTGTGACAAAGGATATCTATCACAAAGAGACGGTTGAAACTATTGTGTCTAATGGACCCAAAGTAATACCGAATACTAACTTACATGACTGCTTCAGTAAGCGGAAAGACCTCTGGGAGCATATTGTTCAACAAATCGAGACTACTTTGAAGGATGTGACTAACTCAATTATAAAGACAAACACCGGTGCGGGGAAATGCAGGCAGATTTGATACTTTTGGGACTAACCCGGAATTTGTAAATAAAGTTAGTGGTCCAGGAGTTATTTAGGTCAAAAATAAACTAATCACCCATACTTGCTGAGCAATCCTCGTTGACATACTAAGCTCACGATTGTAAAAGCAAGTTCTCGCAACTCATTAGTTGAAACCAATTTCATAATTCTATCGTATTGACACCATCAACGATACTCATAGATAAGTTAGGCAGTACTCTACATATTAGCTCGTAATCAAAACTTTCAACGCCTTTGCATGATAATTTAACCAAAAATACGCAAAAGTAATTGAAAAAAAGATACGCAAGGCCATATATTTACCGAAGTGCTTTGCGCAGATATTGTGCAAAGTAACGATTTAACTAGTCCAACAAATTTAAAAGCAATTCAACAGAATGTAATTGGCATCAGTTAACCATTTGAAAAAGGTTTGTTTATAATTTTTTGTGTTTGGACAGAAAATGTTGGTCAAAAGTCTGTTTTTATGGTGATGTTAAAACTTTCTTCCAACCTCAAGGAAAAAATTTAGAAAAAAAAATCAGTAACCAAAAAAAATGGAGCACTATCAAAGTGGAGCATGGAAGGGCAAATTCTTTTCAGTTTTCAGGCAATTTTAGTGCATGTTCTACAGATGCATGAAATCCACAAGAATGTTTTCCTTGAAATAAAGATTGAATTTCACTTTCATTGACTTCCACTATGCAGCTACAATATCTTATGAATGTAAGATGAAAAAGTCATGGAAACGTACGCAGCGGTGCACAAAGTAAATAAAGATGAAAATATGGTTTTCATCAAACATTTTTTCCATCATTCCGACATTGTTAATGAATAGCATTAAATTTGAAAATAAGAAATCATTGGAACGTCGACAATCAACTTCATTCATTTATAGCTGCTGGTACGTTCGTTCATTGTATTGGAAGCCGTAGAAAAAAATTTTTAGAAACTTCATCTAACATGATCAGCTGAAAAGAGGACACTTTTCCCCCATTTTTTTACACTTGCAAATAAAACTGCATTGCATGAAGAATTCTTCTAATTATTTTTATTGGAGAAAGGTGAAAAATAAAACAGAAAAAAACATCTCCAATACTAATATCTCACAGTACGCATGCACGTTATCACGACAAGGATCGTCAAGTGCTTTTCGCTAATGCAATAATTTCAGGTGATTCAGCGTATGTAGTTGTTAATATGCATTATGAATTGCTCGTGTAATTACTCCAATCATTTAATCGTTACTCTATGCAAGCGTAATTTGCACGTAGTAAGATGTGAATGTTTGTAAAAGTTGGCTTGAAAATAAACTTTTGCACCACATATCCATTAGAGCATGCCGCGGTGAATATATTAGACTGTTAGTTATTTGGCTTTAATTTTAACATTTTCTAATGTGAGGATTGCGTTTGAAGCCGGAAAAAACCATTTGAGCATGCGAAACATACCGGCGAACTTCCGTGAAACTTAACAGCCATGAAACAGTCCGTGGCTATTGAGAAATGCTCTTAATCTTCTGTACAGTAGTAATGTACCAATTAGTGAAAATCAATCGCACTAGTCGTTTCCAAAATCATACCTTCCACGCACTACTCAAATATGTGTGATTAGTATGGATTCGATCGAATAAAAAACTCACGTGTGAAAGCAAAGAAATGTTAACACTTGTTTATTGAGTGATCTGGTGCGATGATTCGTTTAGGGCATTTATTAAATCTTCATGATGTTGCTAATGGAATCTAATGATTATTTAGTGTTTCATATTTTTTGCAACTGAATAAACGAATCTTTTCCTCAATTAGCGAACAATTCCTTCGTGCAATCACTTTTTCTACCAAACGCGTGTTGATCAAACAATCAAACAGGCAATCTCGAATTGGTAATTCATTGGGCTTCTGAATTAATGTCCATTTAATAGCTCAATCCTATTTCCTACTTTTTGAATGTTGCACGTCTCTGCAAATTATTTTAAGTTTACATGTTTGCTTAAAAGTAAAAGGCAAAAAATTCGGAAAGTGTCTAACATGTTTCGAAATTTTATGCACAAATCAAGCACCTATGATCATCAAAACAATTATGCTGGAGACAAATAAGACCTGCCAGACCAGTGGTTTCTGATACTTTATACCTATTTGCTGTCAAAGAGGAAATATTTCTAGTTTTAACGAGTTTTTCAAAGCGTTTTGATATTTTTACCTGCGCATTATATCAGAACAGTGTTAAACCGCAAGATGTCAACAGGTCTAATCCAAACATATATTCAAACACATTGCTCCTTAACCCTCAGGAGGTACACTGGGTATAGTATACCCGAGTACCTAATTTAATGCTTTGCCCTCCTCCAACAGTCGATTAAACAGAGTGCTGCTATACCGGCATATGCTATACCGGCATATATGCTGATATACCGGTGCTGCTATATCTCTACCACAAATTCCAACCATCCCCTCCTCCCTGGAAATTGTCTGCAACGTTGAAACTCAAAGTTCTAACGGACCAGGAATTTAGTCTATGGGTATACCCTACCCAGTGTGCACTTAGTGTCAGAATTTATCAAATCTCGGTGAAAATTTTTCTAAGGTAAGTGAATTGTAAACAGTGATTTCATATATTTTCTCATCTGGATGCTTTTTATAAAGCAAATGAGTTAGTGAACTAGTATATTTATGTACATAAATATAACTACAAATATATTACAACTGCTGGCAACTGCTCGATCTTTTTGGTAAGTAAACCATTATCAAATTATTCTATACTTATTATTCTTTGACACATTCTGATCAAAAAGCTCTTCAAAGTTGTAAATTCTATACGTGTATATATATTTTATATATTTATTCTATTTGAAAATGGAGACAAGATTCGATACTCGTAAAGCGTCAGAAATTGAACATTTCTACGAAGAAAGTGACGAGTATGACGATAAAGAAAATGAAAGTGAGCTCGAAAACACATTCGAGAAACAATCTCATGAATCTCAAAGCTACGAAGTGGGGGAAGAAGAGGAGAAAAAAGACCGTAGCAGTGAATCATTGGGAAATGAAGAAAGAGAAGGGTCTAATACAGGTAACTGAAAACAACGAGGTCGACCGGGCTACCTACGTGGGAAAAATGGATTCAGATGGCGCCGTCAATTACCTGAAAGTCGAGGTAAACGTATTAGACCTGTCCACATCTCATCTCCAATAGGACAAGCAGCTACTGTCAAAACTCCAATTGAAGCTTGAAGTGTTCTTTTTGAAGATAGTATTTTAGAAATAGTTTTGAAATATACATATGATGAAATAAATCGTCGTATTGCAATATTGAAAGCAAACGATGAGCAGCTTCAGTCATTCCATAAAACAGTAAATTTAATTGAATTAAAAGCGATGATAGGTCTATTGTATTTTGCCGGTTTATACAAAGTCAATCATACTAGTACTGCATGTTTATGGTCACTATATAGTATGTTAATTTTTAGAATGACGATGCCTGAAAAGAGATTCAAATTCATAATTTCATGTATGCGATTTGATGATAAAAGCACTCGTCATGACAGAAAACACACAGATAAATTTGCAAATCTTAGAGAAGTTTGGGATAAATTCATCAACAATTGTAAAAATAATTATAATTTAGGTTCATTATGTACAATAGATGAACAGCTGCTTTCGTTGCGTGGTGGATGTGGTTTAAGAATCTATTTACCTGCAAAATCAGATAGATATGGTCTGAATGTGGTAACGCTTAACGATGCTGAAACGCATTATTTATATAATGCTATACCATATTATGGTGCAATAGTTGATAGAAATGCTTCCGAAATTGTACCGTCTTACTACCTTTGAAAATTATCAGAGCCTATATATCATACAGGACAAAATATGACTTGTGATTGGTGCTTTACTTCCATCCCTATATGTCATAAATTTTAATTTAATAAAAAGTGTGTTATTGGCTAGATAATTTCCTAAATCTAACTTCCTATACACCTATAAATACGAGGACGCGTTTTTAATTTTGCGAAACGGGGTGGTAGCTTCATTAGTGAATGGAGTTTGGGGAGTGAAACGCCTTTCATAGCTCATTAAAGGTATGCATAGTAAGTTTTATCTTAATCAGGCCAGTAGTCCTTAAAGACAAACATCTCAACCTGAAAGTAAGTGTGAATAATGGAAAATATTGAGTACCGCGCCGTTATACAAGAAGCAAGAAAACACGGTTGGAACCATATAGGAAGAGGGAGCCTCTTATCAATGTAATACCATGGTTTACAAGTGGCACAGTCCTTTAGAAAATGGCAAGGGCTCACTTGAAGACGAAGCACGGTCTTCACAGACCGATCAAAGTTACTACTGCGGAAGTTATTCAAAAAATGGAAAAATTTCTTATTACTAGATGCTAGAAAAGAAAACATATCGAGTGTCAGATGCGACAATTTTTCAATTTCTTCACCATCATTTGAGCATAACAAAGGTCAACGCTAAATGGGTTTTTGAGTTTTTGGACCTCTGTAGTTAATACATGGCTTCACAATTGAATCGAATTGATACTGGGAATAAAATATTGATTCATTGTTATGAATCTGAGTTCAAACAGGATTGTATGCAGTTGCACAAAAAGTCACATGGTGAAAAGTTTAAGGTGTCACAATCGGTTGATAAAATAATGGTGGTCTCTTTTGGGTTTCAATTATCCTTGATAATAGAATAATATGAAACTTCATATAATCCGTGCATGAGAACACCAATACATATCGAGTTGAGGTAATTTATAAATACCAATTAGTAGATGTATGCCTGTTAAAATTTCTGCGAGCGTCACGTGTGCCCAGTTCGATATATAATTTTCATATGCGCACTGATTTGTGCATGCAATGGCTTTGAGCAAAAGATCAGTACGAAAGTACTTTTGAAAAAAAGTTTTTGGCTTACCCACGATTCAGGGATTGGACATTTTCACAGTCTCAGTCTGGTTCTAGCTCGATTGGCTCTTGACCACAAGCACAATCACATTTTTTCCACTTGACTTCGGTATGCGATGTTAACTTGAACGTCTTTATTAAGTTTTCCTCAAGGACTTTTCGTGAAGTGGAGAGCTCTTCTTTGTTCACAAATTCCTGGCCAGTTGATTGGGGTTGTTTAGTTGTGCCAGATGGCTGTCATCAATCTCCTCCACGTCGGAATCATTTCTATTTTTGAGCAGAGCGAGGAAGTTTTTCGTGCACTTTGATTTTCGAGCCTCTTTGACCGTGTCATGCTAAAAACAAGTTTTGAAAAACAAGAAAATGGTACTCCCACCGACTTGAATTGTCCACTACGGAGGACAAATATTGTTAACAATCCCCTGAATTTTTTAATTATAATTTATTGCGTAACTAATCAACAGACACCGCACTGTACGAGTTGACTAGAAGAATCAAAGAATCCTTAGAATACAAAAAGGTGCACTAGGTGCATTCCTCGATATTGAAGGGGCCTTTGACAATACCAGCCATGATGCGGTAAAGAGGGCGCTAGTGAAAAGGGAAGTTAATCCTACCCTTATTCGCTGGCTGACTCGGTCACTGATGGGGCGAACCATCGTATGTAAAGTGGGATCAAGCACCATCAACGTACGTACGAATCGTGGATGCCCACAAGGAGGTGTTCTTTCACCACTACTATGGACTCTTGTGGCAGATGAAGTCTTAGTCAGACTATCAGAAGCTCGTGTGATATGTCATGCGTATGCAGATGATATAGCAATTCTAACCAGAGGGAAATTCGAAGGGACACTGTGTGATATGATGCAGGGGGCACTTCGAATTGTGAACAGCTGGTGCCAGGAGATAGGTCCAAGGCTTAACCCCGATAAAACCACACCGGTGCCGTTCACAAGAAGAAGAAATATGGACCAACTTCGCACCATATATCTAAATGGAACGGAGATTTAGTATAAGAATGAAATTAAGTATCTCGTATTGCTGTTGGACGGCAAGCCCGGGTGGAACGGACACATTAAGGCAGTGTCTTCAAAGGCTGTCAAGGCTCTGATGGTGTGCAGAAACATGACAGGCAAGTCCTGGGGTAACCCGGGAATCCTGCGGTGGATGTACACCATGATGGTGAGACCAATCATCACCTATGGAGCGCTAGCCTGGGCAGACAAAATCCAAGAACACAAGACGAGGCTTGCACTCGATCGAGTTCAGCGTTTGGCATGTGTCTGTATCACCGGAGCCATAAAGTCATGTCCCAGGGCAGCTCTCCAGAAAATCTTAAACCTATCGCCACTTCATTTGGTGATAGAAACAGCAGCGACATCTACAATGTCAAGAATCTTCCATAAAGGAAGAGAAAATGGCCTCAGAATTTGGCACAAGGACCACGCTAAACTAGCGAAGGTGTCCCCATTCATATATGCACCGTCGGATCGCATGACGTCGACATTCAGCTTTCACAACAATTTTTGTGTAGTGCTGAGTGACAAGAGAGAATGGAGCGTTGAATCCAATATACACCTCATAAGACGGAATGCGATCAAGTGGTATACGGATGGTTCCAAGACATCTGAGGAAATTGGAGTATTTGGGCCTGGCACCTTATTGAAGAATTGGAGTATTTGGGCCTGGCACCAAGTACTACCAACCGATGGGAAGTATGCCAAGTATCTTTCTGGCTGAGGTTTATGCCAATGCTGTAAGCGTACAACTCAGCGTACACAGAGGATACAAAGGCAAAACTATCGCTATAATATCCGATAGCCAAGCAGCATTAAAAGCACTAGAATCCCCGGTGATTACATCGAGAATGGTTCTAGATTGTTGCAATGCACTCAACAAATTGAGTGCGGACAATAGGGTTGTATAGTCCGGTTAATAGTCCGGCACCCTATACTGGGTGCCGGGGCACGCAGGTATCGAGGGTAATGAGCAGGCGGACCAACTGGCGAGGAAAAGAGCATCGACAGCATTCATCGGTCCTGAACCCTTTAGGACAATTGAAATGAATCTCATTCACAAGCCCCTAAAGGAAAATGAGGATAGATAATGCAATAGGCTCTGGAATGGACTTCTAGGGCTTCGAATGTCGAAGCTGTTCCTCGACGTTTATGACGAGAAGAAGTTTCGAGCGTGCATCGAAATGAATAAAAGAAAGCTAAGGGTCCTGACTGAGAGCATTACGGGGCACTGCACACTCGGAGGGCATCTCAAAAGGATGGACTTGACAGCGAATGATGAGTGCAGATTTTGCAATCTTACGGAGGAGACCCCAGTGCATCTGCTGGCACACTGCAACGCACTGTCTCGTAGGAGAGGAGACAGTTTGGGAAGCTGCTTCCTTGTCGAGGAGGATTTGGGAAGCCTGAGGCCGAAGCAGATTATTGACTTTCTAAGGAAGATTAATCTGCTTGAGGCGCTCTAGGCGCACCGGAAGCGGGGCACAATAAACCTGTAAGGTTTGACGTGCACCATCCCCGACAGTAAATCAATCAATCAATCAATTGCGTAACTAACTGCCACGATGTTTGAAGAACATTATAATAAAGATGTCTTACCTTTATCTTGATCAGATTCCTACAGATTGCCAAATTATCTCGCACTTAAAGATGGCATTTTCGTGAAAAATGAAAATCTCTGAAAATGGCGACTTTTGATCAGCTACAGTAGTTTTTGTTTGTCACTATCACAATATGATACCCGATAGATATGGAAGAATTTGGCCTGTTTACAATCGGTAGAATAGCGATCTATTGGATGTGGGGAGTCCGAGAAGGCACTGTCCTCTACAAAAGACAATTCAAGTCAGCGGGTTAACCCCATAACTCGTTTCTTCTTTTCCTTCGCATTCAAAACAAGTAAAGGTTGAAATTATTTTTTGAGAGATTTTTCGTTAGAAAAATTATTTCATTTTTTTTTTTTATTTGAGACTTAACTCAGAGAAGACCTGAGGTTGAAAATTTAAAACTAACTGTAAAATAAATTTTATATTAAATATTAAGGACTAAAGCCTTGAATTAATTCTGTCATTCTTTCGTATTTTTACGGTATAAGCCATTCAACCGCTTATAACTTTCACAAAAAAATCCGAAACTAAATTATTTATTAACAATTTCCCCCTTCATATATCAAAATTCAGCAACAAACAAAAACGGAGCTTGTTTAAGGCAAGGCGCGTTTCTATCTGCTTTTCGATAAATATTGCATGAATCCATTAAAAATTTTCGTGCTATTTTATCCACACCAATAGTTTTTGCAATCACAACACATCTCTCTTAAAACCGATTCATCGCGATTCAAGGATTGTTGACGTATAATCTTCCATGCTCCCAGATTCCCAGGTCAGAATTGTCCGAGGACCTAATAGACAATTTGAACGTCCTCAATATGAATGGTCCCAATGATTATACAGTGTGGAATCATACTGATCTGATCAAATAAATGCTACAGCAACCTTCTCAAAAACAAATGTCCAAAATTTAGGTTCAGAAGCGGCAACTGCCTTCCCTTTTGAAGTAACAAAATTAGCGCTATCAGTTCATCAATTCCAGCTCATCATTCGTTTATTATCTTTTACGATTCCCCCACAATAATGTTAAGTTCATAGAACCGAAAACTTTCGAGAAAAGCGTGCTAAGAATCAGACATGAAAACTTAAAAAACGTTTTTACGTATGTTTAGAAAAAACTTTTCGTAAATGCATAAGTGCTCATAGTTGAGAAATGGCTAAACAACAAACCAATTCATAGTCTGTTAGCAACATCTGTTTAAACGGTACGTTCGCGTTGAAAGTAAAGCGAAAATCTTATTTTTCGATATTAAGCAACGTCCAGTTATTCTTAACTATACTAATTGACTGAATGGAATGAGGGTTTTCCCTGTTCATTTACTGGCTCTTTCATTTATTATTAAGTGGACAGTACGGGTGTCTTTTCAGGGTTTTTCTCTTCTGCAACATCTTAGACTGAGCTCAGATTCAAATAGATACAACAATTTTTATTTGGTAAAGTCTGTACATTCGGAAAAAAGTCACTACTTTTGGGAAATTGAGATGGTAACTACTCATTCAATCAAATCAGACGAATTAGAGTTTTCATTTTCGCTGGAAAAAGATGAACGACACTGAATGAATTTCCTACGAATGAAACATTTAGATGAGGTGAAGATGAAACGATAGAAATAACTTTTCATTTGCTAACGTTCAATCAAAATAAATATTCTATACTGGATTATATCGAAAGGACTATTCTCTTGAACAATTGAATGCACATTATTCCCAAAAAACAGGAATTTGTTAGGCATTTTTATGTTATGCAAATTGTGCTTTTACACGATTTTGGTCAATTTACCCAAATTAACCCAATTAACCCAAATTTTAAATTGAATTAGTGTTGGTTGTAGAATTTGGGAAAGAATCAGAACATGATTGATCCTTGGTTGGTTGTGCCATAAAATTAGCTGAGTAGCTAAGTAGAATTGAACAGCTTTTTGTTACTTTTTTGGTTCTTTTTTTTTATTTTTTTGATGAAAAACTCATGATTAAATATCGTGTGATCTCTTAAAAAATTTAAATTTTCGAGTAATCGAGATAATGACAATTTTTCCATAAACAAAGCAAGGGAAAACGATTCAATACACATCTCATCCAGAAATTAAATATTTTATAATTTAAGTAGTTTTATTAATATTAATAAAGATTCCTTTAGGTCACCCAGTTTGGGTGAAATATGCACCATTTTATTTTATACTTTGTTGCCATTTTAAGAGCAGCTTTAAATGCACGGATGTGTTGATCTCTTTTGGCTAAAAACTCTAGTGGTTGATCTTCACAAACTTGTCTTGATGTGAAATTCTTATTGCTGAGAAAGTTTTGTAGTGCAGCGAAAAGATGGTAATCTCTTGGTGGCAGATCCGAACGAACAAGACTCCCAGAGTTACTGACGATTCAATATACACGTATGTGGCCTGGCATAGTCCTGATGTAATAAGGCAGCACTTCTGGAAGTCCATGCGTCTTTTCTGGTCCATCACTAGTTTCACAGGGTCCAGTTTTTGACAATAGACATTCAATTTCAGTGCTTAACTACATATCAGCAACTAATAATTCCAATCCACTCCAATCCTATTCCATTCCAATCATTGAATCAATTACGTTTGAATTTTTCTTTTTTTTGAATTAAGTTCTGGTTTGGTCACCGTTTGAGCTGCTTCACCACGGTTTAACCACGATGATTTTTGCGCAATGTTCTCGTATGTGAATCACTTCTCATCATAAGTCACCATCCATGTAACAATATTTCGATTCCATTCCAAAGAGTTCACAAATAAAGTTGATCCATCATGTATTTTATTATTAATTGGTTGTACGCTATTTTTGCATCCAGTTTTGTGAAAATAAATTTAAACTGTTTGATCTTTAGTTTCTAATGTAAACCGTTTCTGGTGAATACTAACATGCTTTTCAACTTTGATTATCTTTGTGATTTAATCGACATTCTTGACGTAGACTTGTCTGTGATGGGTATATCTTTATCGTGAAAAAGTCTGAGCTAAAATCAAGGAAACCAAAATTGCATGTAATTTTCTGTTACAGTATCCGAACCGGAAATTCACGATTCACAATTTCAGAATCAAACATTCACAATTTCGGCCGCCTGGTTTACGTTTTTGTCTTTATCAACAAAAAAATTCTATGATGTACTCTATTTTCTCTTTATTGACTCCCAATTGACCCATCCTGTAACTTATAACCACATAAATCAAATAAAAACATCAAAAACATTTTTCTGTGTGAAATGTCACTTTGACAATCCGTGCGAAATGTCCCTGTGACAACAACCCGCATAAATCTGAAATTGTTTGATCGATCATCAAGGTTTTCGTGATTAAAAAAAATAATCGATTTCTTTTCTTAATCTATTTTTTCGGGAGTTAGTTACTCCCTTCTACAAATTCCATTCTATTTCCTATTCTATTTCCATTCTATTTCCTGTCCTTTGTAAATATGTTTGGCAAACGATAGCTTTTTGTTGCCTGCGTTTCTTCGTATCATCGCTGCTTGTGCTTCTTCTATGCGTTCTTTAAACATGGATTCAACCGTTTGTCTCATAAGCCCAACTAATATCTTTTCACAATTCTTCCACTTCTCTCTGTATAAACGACTCTGAATTTTCCAATTTGTCTTTTGCATTGTCTAGTCTTGTTTTGAGCTTTAGCCGTACGCTGCTTGGATACGCTCTAACTGGACATTTACTTCCTTCAACATTCTCAAAGAACAGTCTTTCAGATTGTAATTGGTGCCCCATGCCTGGTGCTGTTTCGTTTTTCCTTCGAATTTTTCTTAATCAAATTGAAGGTTAGGTGTTCTTTGGAGTCGTTCCTCCTTGTGATGTCTTAAATATAGCGTTCCTCCATATCTACCCTGACTATCCTGACAAAGACTTGAAAGCATCCTATGTATCCATGCTCGGAACGTTGATAGTTTTTGTGAGTATGCGTGATTCTCCGTTCTGGGGGTTTATCGATCGACGATGAATGTTTATACCCAGGATACACTTGATTCATTTTTTCAGTAGCTCTAAGACTGGGAGTGCCTTATCAGCTTCCTTTTCGAGTGTAAGGCTTTTTTTCCCACAGGCTTTCCACTTCCTAATTTTTGACTGCGACGAAAACATCATAATCGTATCAGACCCAGAATTTTGGCATTATTCCTGATTTTCCATATTTGCTTCTGTGGGAGGTACGTGGTTGTGTAAGAATTGATTAATTAAAAATTGATTTTGTGGTTATTATTTAGTTTATTCAAAACTTAACTCTATGTACACTTGTGCGTCTGCTGCACTGTATATTTGTATATTAACTGTGCCGGCTGGCTATATCCACTTATCGCGTCAAGCGCATGCGCCTAGTCAAGTCGTTGTATGTGTGTTGGTGTGCGTATTACCTTATCTCCTACAGCTTCTATCCGTCGCATGAATAATACTCGTTGGAATGATGATAGAGGATTTGCTATTGGTGTAAAGCAAATAATATGTAAAGTAAATCTTCGCACAATGTTGCACAATGTTCTTAATTTTGTCATCACTCTTGCTTTTCGTATTTCTTTCTTTAAAGTATCGTGTTCGATAAGCTTATTTATTAAGATTGCTTAAGCTTTTCAGATAGGTACGCCTGGAAACAGAGCTCTAACGTCCAGAAAAGCATCTCCTAGTTTTTAGTAGAATACAGTTTTCTGGTTATGTTTCTCCAGCATGATTCTTTTTCGTTTATGATACTCTATTATTCGATATCCTTATTTTTACAAAAAAAACTCTAGTTTTCCACATGGAGACTTTTTTTTTTCTTTTGGCGAAAACTCTTTGTTTTCTTTCCGATCTCTTCCTTCGTACTACGTAGTTTGGTCCCAACTTTTAGTTGTTCTTTGCTGAATAATTCCGACGACAAATTCACCATGAATTTCGGGGTTTCCTCGAGTTGAATTAGTTTCTTTTTCCAGATACTATTCATCAACTTTTTCAAATGATTTTCTTCTTTAGTGATTGTTTTTTCTTCTCCCTTTTCGTATTGTAATCATGTTTCCCTTCATTCCCTCAGAAAATCATTTCTTGATAATTTTGGAGTAGTACATTCTGTCTATAACATCCTTGTGTTTATATTTGCTTAATCTAAAATGGTTAAAAACACCAAGAGAGCCCATTTAATAGTGGTTAACCCTATGATAAATGATGGTAAATTTGTGAACCATTTGATGTATTACGTCGGCTCTAAACTTTGTCTCATTGTAATATGTTTTGATATTTTCTTAGGTATGGTTTTATTGAACCTTTAGATTTGACATACTTTTGTACCAATAAAGTATTTGTTTTCCTGGTTTATAACGTTCTGTGGAAAGCAACTTTATTTTATCTTTCTTGATTTTTCATGGCTTTGGAAAATCTCTCTTCTCTTAAAATCGTTCCTACTTAACTTGCTATTGTTTGACATTATTTGACAGCTCCTTGATTATAAATAAATTCAAAATTTGTCAAATAAAGAATTCTATATCCACTGTTTACTTATAATCGAAATAAAATTTCCATGCATGGCCAATGTTCAAATCATAGACCCAGTAAAAACTATAGATAAATCTCAGCAACAGATGACAGCTGACGGTACTTTGTCGTTTTGCCTTGAATCATGAATCTTAAGCAGAAAACCGCCGAACGTTGCTGAAGTTCGGGGTTCATCTCTATTTGAATTGAACATCTACAAAATTTTATGCCAAATTTTTAAGGCGTATTTGGCATTAGTTGAGTGAAGTTTTATCGGACTTTTGCATGAATCCCACCAGGCACTAGGCATTTCATTAAAAAAAGCTGGTCCTTATTCCTTTCATCAGAAATAAAAATAGGGTACACAATCCCAATAAAATAAAGAAGCTTCGAAGTTGAAATTTTCCCATATGCTTTTAAAAAAAATGACGTGTTCGTCTTTCAGTACAATACTTGTTCAATTATGTCTTTGATTATAATGAAACGAAAAGCACTGTTTACATTGTCTCCTATCACATTTCGTTGTGCGTAGTCAGTAGGTCCAGCGATGTCTGTCAAGATTTCGTAGGTACGATATCCACCACTATATCTGCGCACTTTCGATTTCGTCCAAGCGACTATTTCAGGCCGCATAAATTATCAGAATTTCGGGACGATCTTGTAATACTTGTATCATTCTTAGATTCAACATCGGATAGTATACGCTTCCTTTTGCTGCGAAGACCTCATTTCTGTTGATTTTCTTTTTCGCGGTCTGATGATTTTCCTCCCTATATAATTTCAACAGATTCTAAAATCTCAGTTTCATTCTAGTTTTTTATCACTTCGTTCAGTTTTGAATCACTTTTCCAAACCCAGAACACTCCTTCCAAGTATTAGAAAACGAAAAATTTTATTCCCCTTTCCAAACGTATTCAGATGATATGGAAGTCCTTTTCGCTCAACTAGTTTAAAACTGAGGTTCACAATGATATTATTGATTCAGAAAATACTCTAGTATTTTATATTTCAATACCCGAACTTAATGCAGATAAGGATATCGGATAATAGAGAAAACGTGTCAAAGTAATGTCGATACATTCCTTTTTATTATTTTAAAGTAAAGTAAACTCTTCCTATTATATATTAATTGGTAGAATTTACTTTATTTTTTTTCTACATAACAATAAGATCAAATTGGCTCATATTTGTAGAGATAGGTGTTCCCCATAGAGAATATTTCACCACTTTTGAAGAAAACCGACTTCAAAATTTTTTCCTTGATCAGTGGATAAAAGTCAGCACAAGAGATAAATGTGCAAGAAATATGTAATTGTCCTGCCGAAATTCGAAATGCGTCAAAATGACGCGTCCCGCAAACCTAGTGTTAAGATGCAAGTAATATGCTCCCCTTTAATTTTCCACAGTGCCAGTTCAGGTTAATATTAGGTTTCTCTTCAGATCCGTTTTTCTCTCAGCCGCTCCTGATAACGTGGTCTTGGTCTTTTGCTTGTATGTAATACGCAACAGTGAATTTTTGTAACATAATAATTTGTTTTTTGTGTGTAAATTTCAAGCAGATGACATGCAAACATAAATTCTTTAAATCAATTGAATCACTGCAATGAAATGTATGCTTTATTTGAAATCAATGTACCTAATCTTCAAGCAGGCTTAGCATTTGTAATTTTAAGTATCGTAACCTATTTGACCTGATTATCTTGAAGCCTACCAGTCTGTATCACTTTCCCTTTTTTTTTTCATTTCCAGTGACAGCTAATCAGTTTCAATAAACAGCTAAAGAAAAACTTACCAAGTTGACTATTTTCAGTGCAACTTTGTTTAAAAAATGCATAATTCGTTCAAGGTCGTTCGAATTATTATTGAAAAATTTCAATCTTGCTTTTGCTTAAGACAATAGAACCTAATGAATGATTGATACGAATGAATCCCCCAAAACCCTTATAGCAATCAACGGTGGCATATGTAAATGAAATCAGATACAAGATCGAAGTTCCACTTGGCATGGTTATTTGTAATTTGCTTAATTGTCCAGCAGTGTTAACATTGTTTCGAAAGAATTATTTGTTTACACAAGTGCCCGCAAATATATGAAAGCAAAAAACCGTGCAGAAAAATTTTTGGGGCTGGCAATATTCTGTTCACAAAATTCATATGTGAATAACTGTAACTCATATGTGAATTTAAAGTTTTCAAGGTGAACATTATTGTCTTGCACTAATAAACACAAATCTGAAGATCGGTGCTGTTTATCTCACATGCATCATACGCTACTGAAGGATTGCCCAATATTTCGGTTTCATGCGTTTTAGACGTTTTGGGCAGATTTGCATCAAATAATCAGCCAAGGTTTAATGATGCTAAACACCGTGTTAAACCACACATTGGCGATAGTGAGGTCACGTCTCCTAATAATTGTGCAAAAATATGATGAACTATAGTCTTCTGCTTACGAAGCTAGTTATAGTCGTTAGTAATTTTCAAAAGTTTCCTCAATTTCCCACTTTGATTTCATTGCACTTAGCGCAAACACAGTTTTCGCGAACCTATTTCGAATGAAATTCTTGCAATCTAGGTACCATTCGACCGGAAGACAAACAAACGGTTACCAGTGCCATCAATGGACCATAATTTTGTAATAGTTAAGAAAAAAGAGATTATACCGATTCGGTAACTACACCACTTACAGAAACATAATTGGCATGTGTACAGGTTCGAAGAAATTAAATCCAAAAACACACATGCACTCCGCATATGTGGAAAGTGATAATCAATTTCCGAGTGTTGATTTGAACAAAAGATTGTTGATTGATTGGAACAATGAAACGCTTTGAAAAGCGATCAGCGAACGTTTGAACGTTGTAACGATTTTATTAGCCAAGTGAAAGTTTTTCTCTTGTTCAAATTCCATTATTTTCGGTTAAATGAAATGAAATGTTTATAGCGGTTCGTTGTGAGATGGAGTTGAATGCATGGAAAATATTTGTATTCCATTTCAATGAATTGTTATCGATTCACCGACGTCTTCCTGCTTGAGGAATCTAGTTTAGGTATTCGTGAAAAAGACGGAAATATCCCATGACTGGTTGGTGATAGTTTTATTACAATGATTGATATTAACGAGCCTGTCAAGTCTTTCGAGAAAATGCCCGGAATGTAAACATATGAGGAACTCATTTCGCCTCATTGAATGTATTGATTGCTCAATTGATAAGATTAGGAACGGCTTTTATTTTGTTAGTTTTTTTAAATAAGTTAATCTCAAATTATGAGGGCTATCTTCACTAATTTCTGAATAATTTCAAAAGCAATTATAATATTTTATCAGAGATATTAATTTCCCTTCGAAATATCTTATCACTTGGTCGCATCTTATTAGGTTAACTTTCTTGAAAACATTCTCACACCTTTTTATAATAAACCACATTACCAAATTTAATAAATGATTCGGCTTTGCTTGTAATGAATATATTCAAGTTAGAAAGTTAGGTTATATAGAAAAGTTAAAAAGAAAGACAATTGCAGCTCAATCTCTCATTATTTTTGATTTAATTATCAGTATCAGTCTTTTTGCAAAAAAAAATCCTGATAACGTTTTGTATTAGTTATTAATAGGTTTAATTTTATTAATTACGACAATATTTTTCAGAAGCAAGTGCATTTTTATAAGAATTTAAAAGTAGTTAAATTCGATGAGACAAAATTGTGGCCACACTAAAAATTGTCTCTAAAATTACTAACTGGCAATCCCGATTGGGATATGAAATGAAGAAACGTCAGATGTGAGGAAATTTCGCTTTACTTGCTATGAGTTTTCAAATCGATTGTGCGTTTGTTCCAATTATAGTAATATCACTTAGAAGTTGTGCAAATTGGGAAGAAAAAAAACTAGTATAACCGAGAGGACATATAGAAATCGCATCACGAAAATAAATCATACAGTGACTTTGGCAACATATCTGCATGAAGCAGATTTAAAGAAAGAAATGTTATAAAAAGTTTTTAGAACAGGCATAGTTTAGAAAATAAGCCTGGTAGAGAGCTATCTGAATCAAAAATATAAAATTTATCAGCTAAAATGGGATGTGGCAGACATTATAACAACGAACAGCGCTTGCTGGTAAAATAACTAATTTCTGAAGAGAAAGCTTATAAGGTGATTTAATATTGGATTGTTTCCTCAAATAAAATCATTTCAAATGCCAAAAAGTTTCCTGAGAAGACTGGAAAAGAATTAGTAAAACAAATTAGACCCCACGTGATGGCAGACGATTCATTATACGGTTAGCTAAGTAAAGATGATTCAAGGATTGGTTTATTTGGTGCTTGTATAAGCACAACAAACGTTTGAAGAACAAAAAGTCAGGAATTATAAAATAACCCGAAAAATAGAGCGAAAACCATTAGGCATGGCAGCGCAAAAATATACGCATGGAAATACTTCTTCCTTCATGGAACAGGTCTTATATTTTACATGTTTTCACTTGTGATGGTCAAAATTATGCTTATATAGCAAATTATGCTTCCTTATGCCGAACGGAATATGCCCCTTAGGTGGGTCTTGCAACAAAATAACTAATCAAAACGGCCGAATCAGCGAGAGGATTTTTCGCAAAGAACATGCTTCAAGTTATAGTGTGGCCGGCTCTGTTTCTAGAGCTAAGCCTTCTTGACAATATGTGACTGATGTCAAAAAGCCGTGCTCAAAGCAAAACCAAAGAACAGTTTGCAGTTATGGGATGCTATGCAACACTGAATGAAAACTCTATTTCCACGGTGCCACGTATTAGCCGGCTCCACGTGAAAACGCTGCGCCACTGTGCCTAAAAATAAAGAAATAAGAAGGGAAAACTTGAGTCCTGCAGTCAAACTGTCCAAAACTTAACGAACTCCCAATCTAACGGTACTTGACGAAAATAAATGAAATTTTATTTGAACTGGTAAATTTCCTAACAATTTTGACGTAAAACAAGCATACCCTCTCAAAACTGTTGCGTTTAAAAGTAAAGTAATAGTTTAAAGTAATATAAATCGACTTGCGTTTTTTTCCTTTCTCTGTTTGCAAAAAGTCGCATAATTGTGTTTGCGCTGTATGTAGCTATCTTGTGCCATGAGCTTGACAGATAGTGACAGTAACAAGGAAGCCACTAAGGCTCGCTGGTACCAGGGATGTTGATAAGATCAACATCCCTGAGATTATTACAGCGAAGTCGAATACCTTACTGAGGGAGCTCGCTGTTATATGGAATAAGATAAACAACACGGAATAAGTCGGGAACAAACAACAATATATATAATTTTTCATGGAAAATCTGTGTAAGCTACCTTTAAAAGATAGTTTTGGAGTGCTAAACACGGAGAAACAAACGCAGCGGAATAAAATAATTTGACATGAAAACGAACTGATGTCTTTGTCTGCAAGCGGAATCACAAAATATAATATTAATGCGCTGACTGACTTACTTTTTTGGTTTAGAATTGAATTGTTGTTACTTTGTTTTGGTCAATGATTTATGTAACCATATCTTGTATGGAATCACTTACTCCCCTGTAAGCATCTTCCCCCTTGCTCTAGAAAATGTATACTAGTCCTGTAAGAAGATCCAGTTGCATACCTTTCCCTGCAAGTAGTTGCCAAGGGACCAAAACTAGTGATAATCGGTTCGAGCAAAATGGGGATAATCTGATCGGCCGGGTAAAGTATTCCGGTCATCGTCCGTTAAATTGTACTGGGTAACTGCAGCAGTGTGTGATTTCAAATTATCATGGTGAAAGATGACTCCACGTCGATTGGACAGAACGCTCATCACCCAGTGCTTGTTGAAATCATTCCAATCGATTGATATGTGATTTCATCCCTAGATGTTCCCAATAAATAACTCCCGAAGAATCCTGAAAAAACAAGCAATAACACCTTCATTGGATAATATGGAATAAGACCTTCTTCACGCCTGGTTTTCAAGATGCTGATAATTCCACGTCTTTTTCAAACTGCCCATCGCATTTGCACTTTATTTATCATTAGCTTAAGGAATAAGATACATTCTGTCTTTCTTGTTGCTTTTTTTGTGGGTTCAACTTCTTGGGGTATCCAAGCATCTAACTTTACCATCTTTATAACCTTCAGCATGGATTCTTCTCTATATCGTAATTTTTTGAACCTGAAACCTCTCTGATAATTTCGCGAGCATCATCTTATCACTTTGGTACGTGATAAGTTATAAAGTATTATTTAAGTTATATAAGGTTATTACTTCCAAAAGATCCCCGTTGGTCACCTCTTTTGACTACCCTAATCGTGACTGATTTGCAAGCTGTCGTTCTCTATTACGAGAGCGTTCTGTCAGCACATTTTCTTCGTAAATTCTGCCTATATTCTGATGAGCATTCGCTGCTCCATGTCCTCGTGTTGTTATTATTGACTAAGTGCAATTTGCAAGCTTCCATGTTTATCCTAATTTTTGCTTGAAAACTGAAATGCAAATTCAACAAAGGAGTTTTTTTATATTTGCGACTATGACTTGTCACCAAAAAAGGAATAAGGATTTTCGATTAACAGTTTGTGGAAAATTCAGACAGAAAAACCACAAAAAAAATTTTGCATACACTTAAATTGCAACGACGACGATTTGCAAAAGACTCTTCGCTAGTAACGACTCGGTTATGCCAACTTTCAGGAAACATTCAGGAAACTTTCAACACTGCATGGAACTTAAAGGAACAAAGATTCTCGCTACATCTCATTTTAAATAAGATGATTTAGAATATCGATTTGAGTATGGGACGAGTCTTTTTTGAGCCAATAAATTTACAAAAAAAAAATCAGAGGGAAACAGCTACTGAAAATCAGTCAACCAAACCTAATTTTTCAAATAAACATTAGTTGATATTACGTATTTTTTCATTATCTCATTTTTTCATAATAATAAGAAATGGTCCTTGTATCAGTAGCAATAAAGTGGGTGCGTTTTTGGGACAGAAAACAAATTTTTCAAGCAGCTAAGGATTAAATGAGCATTCGGACATACTTTACAAAAAAATTTCAGAATCCTTTACGCGGGCTTATGAATGTGTACAGGAAATCTAATAAGGGTGTTGATCTCCATCCTCCTGAAAATTTCAATCTTTCAATTGAAAATTTTTTTTCGACTTTATTAACTTGTTCCATATGAAGTGGAAAACTCAATCGACGGTAATAATTCAAATTGAATTTCAATTTAATTTTTAATTAAATTTAATTTTAATTTAGTTTAATTTTAAATCAATTTTATGTATTTAATAAGTTCTTAATTGATTCAAAAAATTTTACAGGACTAAGCTAATACTTAAAGTGAGAGTTCTGAATTTGGTATTCATTACATCTAGAAATTAATTTTAATTCAATTTTAAATCAACTTTAATTTAATTTTAGTTTAATTCAATTTTAAGCTTTAATTAATTTTTCTTTTACTTTGAATTTGGGTTTGATTTAAGTTTTTCACTTAATATTAAGAGGATGTCACAAATCAATTCAAATTGAATTTTTATCACTTTATCAAAGAATATTCATGGAATCTTCCAGACGCGTGAAATTTTATCAGATTTTGCGCTTTCTGTTTTTTTAACACTGACAAATTTTGTACATACGTTAATGTGGTATACACTCCCAAAAAAATGAATGAATTTATTAGGCAAAGAAAAATGCAGGTTTCCGTTCACAAAAAATGTTGTGCTGCTGTGGCGCAACTGTTCACTTCATAACTTTACGGCTCAAGACGGACTAGAGTCGCCTGTTTTTAAGATTGAAGCGATAATCCTGTAACCGGACCTGATTTCCGAGATTCTCTTCTGTTTTCGAAGTCGAAAGAATCATGAAAGGCCTTCTTCACTAGTCATGCAATGAAAAACATGGAAATCAAACTAATTTCTATTAAAAATTTTGTGGTACTTTTCCTGGGTTGTATCTTTCATCTGCGAGCAATTACGCGATGTTTCGATTGATCTTCAACAGATTCGAATCTTCTGAAAACGGCATGCTATGCAATTTATTATACGGCCGTGAACTCATGTTTTAGTGATGGCACTCCAATGAGGTATGTTAAGCAATTCCACGCATAGCAAAAATTTTTTTCCAGATCGGAGCATTCACAACATTTGTAATAGCTTACAATTTCCCAATAGCTAACAACATACATTGTTGCCCTTTTGATCCCCAAAGCAACTACATACAATAGGTCAACCAAAATGCATTGGTCATATTTTTTTTAAATATTTAAGCTAATTATTGTATTTTTACCGATAACTAGCATGGATAACAACACAATAATACTCATATGACCGTGCTTATTTTCGTTTTGCTTGATTGGCATGGATGGTCAGCAAAAAAAAGACGAAAACCAAGTTCAATCTCAACCAAAAAAAAAAGTATCTTTTGTATGTATATTTCAAAAACAGTCGTTTTTATCAACGTTTATTGATTGGTATAGCTAAAAAGTTGTTCACAATGTTCAAGATGATCAAAAAAGTAGCAAGTTCAATTCAGTCATCTTGATGTGCCAAATTCAATCTTTAGGACAGATTGTAGTGATAACCACAGCATTTGAGGGTAAAAAGGTAAAAGACTTGATTACCAAATTCAGGGCAAAATAATTAGGATGTGTGTGGCCAGTAAGACCCAGTTGTCATCATGCGTGTTAGATTTGAAGAAGGTCAATCATAGCTATCTTTGCCGCCCAATGATTAAAAGTGAGAGTAAATTGATAATCTGAAATGACCTTTTCAGCGAGGTGGAGTTGAAAGATTTTGATGCAACTTTTTGCGGTTGTTAGGAATTTCTGAGCATATCGTTATGCATTGTTGTTTCATTGGAATACTGAAAGAAATGTGTTCAGGCTAACCTTCAAAATGGCTTGAATTTTTTTCCAATCAAATGATAGAGAGTTATAAAGCATGACTTATAAAGAGTTATTGTTTTTCGGAAAATCAAAGGTACTTGAAAGTTAATTGCGAATGGTTATAATTGATTATTGGAAAAGCTTAACATTGAGTAGGCCGTTCGGATTGTGCAACAACCAAGAAGATCACTGCGAAGGTGAATTATCTACTTGTCCATAAATTTTGTAAATGTATGGACCAAACATATCAAGTATATTAGCAAAAACCATCCCAAAGGATTTTTAAGTAAAAACCATGTATCTCAAGTATCTTGTAAAAATTACTCGTATCCTAGAAGCAGAAAGAAACTATCTATTTCCGTTACTTCTTGAGGAAGTTCAGCATGACTTTATATCCACTGTTTTACAGTTTTCCCGCACTTAAAGTTCAAGCACGAGTATTTTGCATTCGGCAAGCAATCCAAAAAAATCATCATTTCGTCTCATCAGCAACGCCAAGTGGTATATAAAGTTGCAAAAACTATGAGCGGTTTAAAACTTTAGACAAATCTCCTGTCTGTAAATACCAAGGTAATGGCTGGTTGAATAATAACCCAGTCAGCAAAACATAAAACAACTGCTATATGGGATCTTAACTGACCAGCTTGCTCCATTTCCATCATCATTCACTCTTAAGAATGGTGATTTTGGACCAGTTTCCACATTTCACACGCAATGTATGAGCTGTTTTATTCTTTTGCATTATTGCCGGCACAACTTCACATTCCTCAAACCTCAATTAAAAACGGATAATGCACATTTTTGTATGAACTTCTGCAATCAAGTGCACCAACCGTTTGCATCTTCCCAACTAGCTTAGCCAAAGATTGTTTCGCAAAGTTAAGCATGCAGTGATTAATATGGTAGATAATCTTTTGCGGTGTAGCTTAACTGACTTGCTGTTTTGTAGCGCTTAAGTGGATCATTTCAAAGAAGTAGAAAAGCATGGTCATGTCTAAATCGGCTGGAAAACCATTTGGCTGATCAACACTTTGCACGCTGTCGATTAACATATGTGGTTACGCTACAGTGCAATTTGAAAAAAACCAAACAGGTCTTTTGATTTCCAATGAATGATTCCGCGCGCATCAATGCCTTCCATCAACTGGAAATCTATTTGAAAAGATATGCTACGCTACAAAGAAACATACGTGATTAATTTAACTGAAGTGCAAAAGGGTGATGAATATTTTCATGTCCACCAAAATTTCGTTACGCTGGGAATTTGTTAGCCCTTTTTATGCAACAACAAATTGCGCAAAGACAGTTTATCAAACTCCGATCCCAACATAGAAAAATATTCAAAAAATATTATAAAATTATAATTATTTTCATACTATAAAATTGTAGCCCTCTGTTTTGTGTTTATGTATCAATTTTATAATAATATTTATAATTTGATTTTATTTAATTAAAAAATAATTTAAAAAAAGCTTAGGAATATGGTTCTGAATCTGAGTTCATTATATCGATGACTAATTTATATTTTCATACGAATGATATTTAGCTATTATATGATAGTTTTCATTCAACAGTAAACTTATAACATAACCCTTTGTAGATTTGAGCCTAGCTTTACTTATTTTAACTTCATCGTCTTAAGTCTACCTATCTAACCCTAAACTTAACTTGAAAACAAATTGGCCTATCATATCAGACACGATTGAGCCACAAGATATCACATATGATGGGCGTTAGTTCATTATCCTTCGTCATAATATGAAAGGATTTCATGAACTTGAGGCACCCTCTAAAGAGAAATTTCTCTTTACGCAAATTTACGAGTTTATTTGTTTTACTCCAGATATCTTGTACTCCTGATACCTTACCTACCTCTTGTGTAACTCATGCAAAGAGAGGTAATAAAGCTAATGAAGTGTCATTTTAAGGTACCTATTTTGTGTAGCTTGAAGTTTATTTTTCAAGCATTTGGGACATTGGTTCCAGCTGGAGGCTCAGTAAAAAAGTATGAGTTTGATTACTATTTTGATAAGAAGGTCTTTATTCGATAGAACGGTAGAACCGTCTTGAAGGCCTTTTCGCTAATTTTTTCGATGGGTTCTTGGAGGTTCTTGTCCATAGAATGATAGTTCTTTAGACCAAGGGATGATTGTGTAATAGATTCTAATGGATTACTCGGAAACAGTGTATATTTTCATTTTATGTTCAAAAACATACATATGGTTCTCGAATCGTATGTTTCTACAGATGGAAAAATTCGTATGGGTTTTCTAGCGCTAGATCTAGATTTCGAGGAATGTTTTAGGGATCGAAACAAGAATTGCATATGCATCTATCACCAGCAAACATTGCTATTTGACATTACTCATTATATATTCGACATTACATTGGAAGGGATGTCGGGGGTGTAAATTTTAAATAAAATGGGGCTAAGACAAGAGCCTTGAGAAAGTACAACAGATATATTTTTGGTTTAGGAAAAGCTTTCTCTAACTTTCACTTGGTGTGACTGGTGGATTGTTGGGAATATTTTAGGGGATCATTTCATCACGAAGACTTTCGCACCAGACAGTATCAAAAGCATTCCAACAGCTGAATTTTCATTGAGGGCAACTTTGATATACTGCGTTACAAAGTAAAGTTGTAATTCGATCGAATAATCATTTCTGAAACCAAAATGAGAATTCGGCAAAATACTTTCCGCAAAGCTAGCAAGCCTTTTTTGTATCAATTTTTCTACAAATTTTCCGGAGGATTGGTGGCAGACTTACTCGTCTTTTGTTTTCGATGAAAGTTTAATCATTATTTTAGGTTGTTTTATGTCAATGCAAGTTTCCAAAAGGGAAGAAAATATGTGAGTTTGATGCCCGCATTAAAAAGGAGGCTTATAAAGACAACTCCTTCTCTGGACGAGTGAGAACCATTTTGGGCAGCCCATATACACTACATGCTCTCCTGTTTTCAACTTTCACACGCAAGGTTCTAACCTCACAAGACTTGATTACAGCTTTCAAAGAAATGCTTGAAATACTTAAGACTATCTTCATTCAGTTATTTATAAATATTTCGGTAACATTGTTATGCATTCCATCTGATATATCACGGAATCTAAGAAACTATTCAACTAGAAGTTCAGCTCTTCCATTGTTTGAGAAAATTCGGAGAAATCTTAGAGTGAGATATAAGTGATAGATATCTTCAGGGAATGGATAAGATTTGACTTTTTTTGAAGATTTTGCTCAGGTTCCAAATTTTACGAGATCAAATAATCAACGTGTAATCAACGAGTTGTGATCAAGGTTAAGGAGCATATTACTCCCACGATTGATTCTCAGGCTAGATATTTACCTTTTGATTGCGTGAGTTATAGATTATTCCTATCCGTAACAAATTTTGTATCTATAACATTAGATTAAAAATAAACCATAGTAAAATATATTAATAAAATTACCTTTTCTAAATCTTTCTTGTGAAGTCAATATGGTGCTTTCCCGAATTCCTTGTTATTTCTTTAAAAATATTTCAAAGTCTATAATATAAGATTCGAAAGGTATAAAACACAATAAATAAATAAAACAACTTCTTTTAATTTTATAAGACAAAGCTTTATAGCGGCAATGTAATACATATTAATATCCTAAAATGTCTAAAAAAAGGGTTTACCGACGAGTAGTGTATAAAAGGTTATAATTTAGAGTTGTGGTTCAATTAGTTCTGACCCAGAATTTTCGCATAATTTATGATATATCTGCTCCATCTATCACGTGAATAATATAATAAAAAATGGTAATGTTGCCCCATTCTTCTGTTTAAAACACCTTCCTTTGAAAGAAACTTAAATCTCCGACATGCATAGTCTTACTTATTTTGTTATTACCCTTGCTTTCCGTTTTCTTTCTTTTTAGTATAACAAACATTATTGCCATCTTCTAAGGTTGCTAACGCCTGTTTGATGGGAACACTCTAAAACAGAACTTTAACTCCGTATGATACCATTCCATCCTCTGTTAATATTTTGATATTTTTTATTAACCTGCCTACTGAATATTTTCATATTGATATCCTCACTTTTCGGTGCACTGGAAGGAGCTATTTTTTCTAATTTCGATGCTGGAACGTAAATCTCCCGTACCTTATCTTGGACGTGGATTTTCGATTGACATTTAGGCAGAAACATTGTATTTATGAATTTTTTTTTGTCCTCTTATAGCTTCGCACACCTTAAGTTGTTTTTCAACTCTTTTCATTGAATCCGTTAATGGGTCCTTTTTGAGTTCGAGATATTCTTCGTTGCTGAACGTTTCAAATGCCGCTTTGTCGTATGATCCTTACCCATAATAACGACTTATTATTTATCCATAATAACTTACCACCAATTAACTTATTTGACAGAGAAGACTCTGAAAAACAAAACTAGAAATTTCGGTGATTCCTGTTCATTTAATACAGAAGAATTTTTTTCCGTCTAGCTAGTTTGAATTCACCTTTCCCGGGAACATTGTACTTCTCACTCAGAGTACTGCAATGTCAGGAATTCTCTCAGCGTTGTAGCTTGCTGCTGTCATTCTTCTGGAGCCCCTCCTACTATATTGTACAAGACAGAAATGTAATCACCTTACATTATAAAGGGAACTTTTCGTTTTTTCGCAATGATATTAGAGGACCAATCGAAACACTCGCTAGTTTCTTTACTTTTTTGACATGCAGGATATTCTACGTAATTATTGCCTGTGTATTTTTCAATCAGCCTGTTTGACATTCAGCAAGAAGCTTGTAACAATGATTGCTAGCATGATTGCGCAATAGTACCATTTTCACTGAAGAACTCTTCTGTTTCTTCCAGTCCTGGCACAGTCTTCTTTCTCTTCTACTTCTTGGTTTGATGCTTAAATTATTGCATCTTTATAATCAATTTTGCGTAAGATAGTTTGGTCTTTGACATTTCATGCGTATAGATATTGAAATACAATGATTTTTCTATCCTTTCTTGTAAGAAATGGATCCTGCTTTGTTTTTGTATAATTTCGAGCTTTTCACAGCTTAAAGCAATCTGCAGGTTTCCTTAATAATCTACTGGAGCGTCTGTTCCAATTGTTTCGTTATTAAACAAACCTTTTCTCCTCTCAAAAGATGAGGCAGGTTCCCCTCCTTCGTAGGAGAATCGTCGGGCTCCTCCATCTCGTTTTAGCAAGAGAGTCCCTAGGTATTGCTGCTTTTATAAGTAGGCATGTCACGATAAATTCCGAAAAGAAAGCATTAGTAAGCCTTGAAAATTTTTCATTAAACAAATGAAAGTGCAATTAAGCTGACGTGAAAACTCATTTGCTTGCTGTCCGTAGCCAAACTTCTTGGGTTAGTATTCAATAATTCCCTTCTCCAAAATTATTAGGTTTATTGGTATCTGTTCTTTATGAGGACTTTTTTGTCCGTCTTTCACATGCAACTGATCCTTGACATCGGCATTTGATCGTTGATCAATGGACAATGTTCGAAAACAATATGATGGTAGGTATTGGTAGCCCATAGGTGTCCGCGTGCACCCAGATTACAGATCAAAATATTTTAAAATAATATATTTTTTTCACTTAAACACAAGAAGTTGTAGGTCTAAAACAATGCAAAGTTAGAAATTTTTGGGTATTATTAAATTTATAATTGTACGTTTTATTTTATGTTTTGTTTTATTCTTAACTATTAACTCAATTAAATAAAATATATTTTATATTTTAATATTTTAAGAAGAAGAAGAATATTTAATATTATTTTTATTTTTAAAACAGAATCATGAAAGAAAGAGCATTGCAAAAAGCCAAAAACTTTAAAAAGTTTTTAATGCTCCAAATGAACAAGAAATCCTGATCACCTCGAATGTTTAGTAAAAATAACAAAAATAATTTTTTTACTCACTGTTGCCAATGTTAACATAAATATTGTTATGGACATTTGAGCACTAAATGAACTATAATTTAGGCCGTTTAGAAATGAAATTCTTCATCATATGGTTGATTGGTTGCTTTGCGTCATCTAATGAAGATACGAATGAAGATACGAATCTCGATAAAGATAAACTTTATAGTAGTGGAATTACGATTTCATTATTGATAATAGGATGCGTTGAGAAACTTTAATACGTTCAGTAGATGTAAATCATACTCAGAAAGAACTTCTATCTATAACTTAAACAAACGAATTCATATATCGAGTACAGTAACATTGAAGTCTTTCTAGGCTTCATTACAGAGTAAAAACTGTTATCGCTTAAATAATAGTCCATGGATTATCTATCTATGGGATGGATGGATGGGAATAGTGAATAAAAAATTTTACAATTCCGACGCGGGCGCCCCTCTTGAAGCGTAAATTTAAAAATAACCACCACAAATAAGGATTCTATACAGCTTTTTGTCGCACTTTTCAAAGATTGCCGGAACGTTTACATTTATAATTGGAAACTTTATTATGCGCCTTTTTGGTTTATTAGCTGTTTGGTTTTGTTAACTGCAAAGTGGGAAATCCGTGGCTACAAAAGCTGCATTCCTAACAGAATTTGCAAAATTGTTTGTACTGCGAGGTTCTTACAGGCTCTATGTGGCCTGTAAGAGGATTCAATATCAACATAAGTTACCAAAATAAAAGATATCACCTCAGTGAACATCATTTATCAAATATAGGCAAGACTTGTAACAAAACCTGAAGATCGATAAGCAACATATACGAGCAGGACGATTCTCCAGGTTTAAGGTTCAGAATGTCTATGGCAAAAGTCGCGACCCGCTAAGGATAGCCAATAGAGGTTGATGACAACTGAAGGCGCAAGTTAATACCAGTCTAACTAATCAGCATCGAGTGGGGCAAATGTACTTTGAAGACAATAATCAGTTGTAAGAAATTAAGTCTAACACTTTCACTTACAATTCTGCACTAATTTGGTTAACTAAGTTAGCATCCCTTATGCTTGATTTCACTATGAATTTGGTGAAACCTATTGAAAATTCTCTTTTTATATATTCTGACATCAAAAAGCTACTTTGTTGTAAGAGTTAAATCCCAAAGTTGAAAAGTAAATTTCTTCCAAGCGGTCATAGTGTAAACGCAAAAAAAACCTACCACAATCGACCTCTGCGGCAGTAGTTCCTCCAAAGAAGGTCCTGTTGGCGATTACGTGATTACTGTAAGGGTGTTTGGTTAATAATTTTGGAAAATCTTTGAGTCCGTTCAGGATAAAAGCGAGTATTGTGCTGCATCATTGACTATTGAGCGCACGGACGATAAAAACTAAAGGTAGGTCCTACCAGAATGCACCATGTTAATTGTAAATAAAATAAAAAGTTTCCCGAGAATTTTAAAATTTTAATTTTATAGAAGATTAATATTATAAAACAATAGATAGAACAATTTATAGCAATTATGTGTGAAATAAAATATCGGCCAAATGCTGCCACGACTTCGGTGACAGACCTCTATCCGATGGCCTATAATTTCCATATTCCATATTTTCCATTTAGCTTATTGACGTACAATTTCTACTAAATATCCTCAATGAAAGAAGTCCAACGGTGTCAAATCACATGATCTCGGCGGCCTACTAACATCGCCACGACATGAGATAACATGACTGTTGAATATCTCACGCAAAAGAACCATTGTTTCGTTGCCTTTGTGGCATCTGGCACAATCCTGTTAGAACCACATATAAGCAGGTTCATATCCTCAATTTCTGGCCACTAAAATTCCGTAGGCATCTCGCACTAGCGAACACCATTCACTTTAACTGCTTGGCCGACCACATTTTCGAAGAAGTACGGCCCGATGACGCCATCAGCATATAAAGCACACCAAACAGTCAAGGCCCAGATACAATACTGCGAGACGGCGATTCGAGAACGTGATGCGATTCTCCCTCGTCGACGCGCAACGCATTCAATTTACAATTCCCACGATGCGAGGAAGAATAATATTCATATGACAAATGTCAATCAAATTGGTGACATTTCAAATGAAATTTGATTAAAATTGTTTTTGATTTTTTTTAAATTTAAATTTGGATTTTCCGTTCGTTTGGCGAATACTAGCCTCAACAAGGATGTACGAAATTTTCATTCAATATTCATTCCGAATAATTCTCGTACTTAAAAAATAATAAAAGTGTTTGAATTTCAAAATTCATTTACGCGCCAAAGAGCATCTGACAAACGTCACGCACCTTGTTGCGAGGAATTTTCGTTTTTTCGATTATTTCTCGCCTCGCTTCGCCGTCTCGCAGTATTGTATTTCGGCCTTCACTTTTTCTGAATGCAAAGGCTTTTCAAGGATCACTCGTGGATTCTCATTGGCCCAAATGCGGCAGTTTGCTTGTTTTAACGAATCCACTGATGTGAAAGTGTGTCTCGTCAGTGAAGATGATTTTCTTGGTAAAGTCACCATGCACATCTGTCTGTTCATCCAACCATTCGGTGTATGGACGATGCTTGAATGGTCAATGGGCTTCAGCGCTTGAGTCAATTGAACCTTGTAAGCGTGAAAATTCAAATCTTAATTCAAAATTCGCATCAGTGAAGTTCTTGAAATGTTCAATTGTTGGGCACGACAGCGAGTCGAAGTTGACGGCTCTTCTGCCACACTATCGCGAAAAACAGCAATGTTTTCCGCAGAACGAACTGGGCCAGCAATCAAAGGTGTTTTCACATTTCTTGCAGACCCGATTTGCTAAAATTTGCGCCCCACTCACCCGATTGTTGACGCATGTGGTCGATTATGCTTGCCGAAAGTGCACGAAATGTCTTTAAATTTGAACGCCCTAATCTTCTTTAAAGACTTCATCAATCTTAATGCGCTGCTAAATTGTATACCTTTCCACGGTTGAATTTGTCAAAGACTGGAAGAAAGAAATGTCTATTAAAGTTGGGCAAAAAACTTGACGTTATGACTCACAATTGGCATCGTGCTGTTCTGGTCGGACCACCCTTCAGATACATTTGATTTCCTGGGACAAGTTATCTTACAAAGCCTACAGTCTCGACAACGAAAAACTTTTTTCACACACACGATTTGAATTTGCTGACTGAAACCAATACCCAATTCTACCAGTTCGGTGTCTGCAGGCAGAATGTCACAAAGAAATTTTATGATATAAAAAACTTCGCAGGCTGGAATGTCGACGGATAGTCCTTGAGAGAAAAAAGAACTCAACCAAACACCAATGAACAAACAAAACAACAGTTGTCGCCATCGAGGCTTACACTGCCTAAACCTGAGAATAAATTTACTATTATATATAATTGGTATCTTTATACTCCTTCCCACCAGATATTCCTGAAAATCAAGAAAATGAGCATTTATTGTAGGTACGAAACTGACAAACAGGCTTAAGATTGCTTTACGCACTGCTGATGCAAAAAAGTCCTCAGTCTAAATTTAGCAGTCTACTTTTATAGCCTTATAAAAATCCTGTGCTGCAGGTATAAAAATGTATACTAGTAGTAGTAGTAGTAGTAGTAGTAGTAGTAGTAGTAGTAGTAGTAGTAGTAGTAGTAGTAGTAGCAATATTAACAGTAGTGGTAGTCGTAGTAGAAATAATAGTAGGAGTAGGAGTAATAATAGCATCAGTTATTGTAGTCTGAGTTACGTGTAATAGCTAGCCCATATGTGAAGAACATCGTGCATGGCGGTTCTTATATATAGTACATCTTTGAAGAGATTGGCGCCAAAACTGGTTTGTAGCCACCAGGATTACACTCATGGTGCTACCGAGCTCGACGGGCAGCCTTATTGGGAGCTGCTTCTGCACCTTGCTTGATAGGCTTCCTAATCAGATGCTAATCAGATTGTGATGCAATTTGACGCAAGACTGAAGGACTTTGTTCAGCATTTGATGTTCTTGCACTAACATAACATTGATTTAAGTTAAATCGAGACTAACATTGGCTCTTCTTTAATAGGAGTGTTTACGGCTTAATTATTGAGACCTAGATTAGCGCGTCCCTTAGAGAAGAAGATCGTACTACTGCATATACTCCTAGGATATATGACAATACATTAGATTCGTTCTCAGAATTACGAAGAAATACTACAAGACTGCGTAGAAGATGCAACTGAAAATTCCCAAAATAATTTGCAAGCCTTCTAGCAAATTGAACCTAGCTAAATATTTTATGTAATACGGTTTGACCGCAAACTCAGAATGCAGCTAAGGTTAGTACAAATCGAGGTATACTAGAATGTGCTAGTTATTTGTGCTTTGATTTGACAAATGATGTGTTTTCATCTGGTTTTAGCCAAAAATTTGTGAAAAAAAACTTTATTCCAAGTTTATCAGTTTCAAGTTAGACCAATGTTGCAACCGATTTAGCTTTTTTATAATCATTAGACCATGTGGTATGAATTGATGCTAGAGTTGGAGATACATGCAGGGCTGATAAACCCACAAAATCGTACTTTGTAAATGGCTCCGCCAGTTCCTGCCTTCGTTTACAATATTGGCGCAACTATCCTATAAAAAAATAACGAATATGATGAGAATGGGGCCCCTGTGAAAACGACTGTGCAAATTTTTTTCTCAAAAAGGCTTTTTAAGGGTTTTTCTCTTTGCAAAAACATTTACCCTGACAATCCTTCTTTCTTTACGAAAAGGACGTGCGACGAGAACTTAAAGCGTCATGGATGGCTAGCGCTACTAGTGTTGCGAGTCTACTTTAACGCTACACTCGTAAGCACTCACGAAAAGCAAACATATCACGAAACATATTCTTAGATCCTTTTTTATTTAACATTCATTTAGGATTAATACTGATCGATTTTAGCGATACGTTGAACGCAAACTATTTCATACTGCATGCAGTTGTTCTATTTTGTTGCGAAAAAGGAGAAATGAGAGGGCTCTAGTGCGACAATAACTCCGAGTAGTGTAGTGAACAATTGTGTCCGACTAAAAAAATTGTTTGGAATTAGCTCACAATTGTCATTGAAACATTAGATTTCTAAGAAGATAAGCTAAAATATGGTTATTCGTTAACAAAAGTGAAAAGATTCAGCGTTGTTGAGTTCGAGAAGATTCATGTAACTCCCCCAACTACTCAATATGTTTTAAATACTATGTGTGAGCATACCAGACATTATTCTTCTCGTTTTGAGGTCTGCAGGTGCTAAACTATGGATACTAAATATTCTTTGAAAGTTTATAGATTGGTTAAACCTAATTAATAGATTTTATGGGTTGTACGTACTACACAAATTTAATAACTATGAGCGTAGAATAATCGAACCGGATCCTTCAGCTCAGTCACCCACAGAGAGGATCACCTAATTTGAAGTGAATCCTGTGTACACCAAAATAATGCCTAATAACTCCACAGAAACTCTATATAAAACCAGGAAGCAGCATTTCGCCTTAATACAGTTGTCTGTCAAATACTAGACCTAAACAGGAGTTTTGTTTCGGTTTTATTGATTTTTCGATTTGACAACTAGTTTGGATGCATGTTCATTTGAACAAATTAAGTGCAAGGATCTTAAAAGGCATCCAGAACCTGGTGATTTCAAAATCGTAGTTTAAACTACGGCGATGCAGGGCAAAACACTTCTTTAATTCCAATTTGAACATCAGAACGTTACTGACGCTCATATAGGAAGCGATAGTGCACCTACCATATTTAACTGATCTTCCTATTTCTCATAGGGTAGGCAGTTCTGGCACAAAGGAGCTGGGTGTAAATTCTGATGCATATGATCCTGATTAAAGTTGGCGTTCCAGCGGCTGCGGTAGACTTATTAAAAATACTATAACTATGATCTGATTATGAAAAACAGTGGTTGAACATCCTAGATACTACCGTAAGGTGTACTCACGACTACGAGAACATCTTGTTTCATGCAACCCAACCCTTGAGGCATCTTTAGTGCTACGGGCGGATGATAAGCCCCATCTGTTATATACGATCTAATAAAGCGATCCATTATTTTAATGTGATCAATAATAAAGTGACCGATGTACTCCTTTCAAGGAGTATAGCAGCACAATATAGAGTACAAAACCACGAAGTACATGAGGGTCGCGTTTCCCTAATAGCATCAGTAACAGCTGAATTCTGAATGTTCCAGTATTTAAGCCACATATCCTCACACCGAAGTAATGTGGGATGTTAGTAGATGAATCTTAAATTTTCAGTCTACAGAATCCGTGACGTGAGGGCCTCGAGGCGAGTCCCTATGTGAATAACTTTCTTTATTTCTCTATTTCATATTTCTTGTCGTGATCTTTCTCCCTCATCGATATCTTCTTCTTATGAATCCAAAAATGTTATTTGGCATTCAAAATCAAAATCACTTTCAATATCAAATTCAAATTGCATCAAGAAATGGCAAGCGTAGACCATGGATGGATTCGCATCAACTTTTGAATGTCGTAATTAATGCTTGAATTATCCTTTACAACTCAAAAGCAGTTATTAGCTTACCAATTTTTAAGTTTTATATGTTGTTGACGCAGCAAATTTCTACTAAACTTTTCAATTATTGTATCTTTTGAAATTTTGAGCTTCATATATTTTATCAAAGTTTAATAAGAGCGTAGAAAGTAACATATTTATCCCGGAAGATGAGCATATGTCACATTTGAAACACATTTACTTTTCAAAAGACACGGAGTCACCAAGCTTTTTTTTTAAATAAACTGAACATTCAAAATGAAATGGTTCCATTTTGAATCGTTCCCCATTTATCCAATTACAAAAAATAAGAAATTACCCAACGGACAGTGTATGAACATAATCAACCTTTCTTGATCTTTATTTTTAATAAATATTATTTATTTTTTCGTAGTAGCAATATTTTTGGATGTGAGGTTTTGGTAAGAACGGTTTATTTCAGTTAATAATTGTAATAAAATGGATACTGCAACTTTTTTTGAATTCCACAAAATTTTGTGATTCACAAGAAAACTCCACAAAGTCTAATAGAGCTATCTCTCTGCTACAGCTTTTGAAAAAAACCTTACTATTCATATTAGATTTTATTAAATTGCCTTCATTTTGTCCTCTAAATTTAATTAAATCCAAAACCCATCGAAGTAAACCACTAACATCTGGAAATCAATGGTCGACTTTCCTATCTGCCCACTGCAGCGAAACAACCAGTTTCACAATTTTGTAACAAACCATTGATAATGCTGAACATCACCATCATCTTCGCGGAGGTGATCATGCTGGTCTACATGATGTCTGCACATATTCGTGATCATGTTCATACCACACCACACAATCACCTGGCAGCGTGCCAAGATTCTTGGTCGATTGACGGTCATTGCAGATGGAAGATCTTCCAGCGCCCGCTTGTCGAGCCAACCGTGGTTAGCCATATCCGATGTTTCGATATGGGTCTGATGCGATCAGTGAGCGATCCGGTGGTAAAAAGAAATCCTCTAGCGGAACACAAAACCGTTTCTTGATTCACCTGGTATTCGCGATCGGTAACTTCAAGAGTACGGATCGGTCAGTATCTCAGTTATTCTTTTTGCCGATTTTCTTCTCTTTGACGCTGCTTCGCGGTTCTTGCTGATCAGCATTTGTTTATAACAAAGATCAGCACAATGTTATTGAAATAAACAAAGCACTTGGGCCGCGATCGTAGTGCGAATAAAGTTAATTCAATCTTGGTGGCTTGTACGCGAAACAAGGAAATAGTGAAGAATGTAAGATGATCACCTGGCGGTACTACTGACCTACTCAAGATCAGTGCTTGCAACAAGTGGAAGCCTGTTGCATTACTTGTTCTTAGAACCTTACCGTGATCAGCGTGTACTTTCGAGATCGGCGAATCGAATGTGGAGTTTCTCAACTACAACTTGTAATTCTTTATGTTTCAAAGCGAAATTTTAAACAATAAAGAATATAGAAAAAGTGTTTAGTGCTCCGAAAAAAATTGTTTTAACCAATATCTTCAACATCATGCTGAAAGTGTTTCTTTCTCAACGTCTAGTGACCTAAAAACGTGCTTCAAGATTTAAGTGATTTTTGAATATTTCCTTCTTGAAATCGACCAGTAACAATTTCCATATATGTTTGACCACATTTCACCGACCAATGTTAAGAGGAATATAGTGGCCAAGATGTCAAGCGTTACGGCTTATCGACGAAGCAAGTCTAGGAGTAAATCGGGTTGCAGCACAATTCGCTCGAGCAGCAATTGTGGTAATTGCAGCAGCGACAATAGCCATAGCACAAGTAACCACAGCTCCAGCAGGAAATCACTAAGTCACCATAGGCCCGGTATAGTGAAAGAAATGAATAATAGACGCAATAATATAGTCAGGTAAGAAAAAGATAAGACGGAAACTATCGGATGATAGATGCATTACAAAAAAAAATAAAATAGCGGTTGCACTAAGGAAGTACCAGAATTGTCAGACTTCTTGTTTCACTGGGGTATGCACATAAGATGGAACATATAATTGTTCAGTTCGCTTCCCCAGTTGAGGCTGATTTGACAAAACTGAAATTAAATAAAGTTACTTTGAATCTGGTCAAAAGGTGATCAAGGAGTTTAGTGTCATCTTTAACGATGGTATCAATTTGTGTTAAGAAAAAAATGTCAATCAATGAAAGCTGATCAGGATCAAAATAATTTCATGAGCAAAAAATAATCGTTTCTTCCTATATAAAAGCAAATTGGTAAGTGAGGATCATGCTATGAAAATTGCGACCCCAAAACTGCAGTCAAAGTTAAAAAATTCAAAATTATAGAACGCAAGCAGATTTCCAATCATTCTAATCGGGCCTTTTTTCGAAGACTTGATTCGAATATCAACATTTTTGTGGTGAATCAAATATTTGCCCAGAAAATACAGCTTTGCTTGTTTGTTTAGTTTCTAGAGTTTAATGACATTGAAAAGAACTTAAAATTTAAAAGTTTAAAGGAAAATTCTTAAATTTCTTCAAAGTTTGAAGGGTACTGATTTTTAGAAGCCTTCATTGTTTTGGAACCATATTATAATAACTCTGAACAAGGATAGTTTCCTAATATACAGAAAACTAACAGTTTTTGTGAAAAGAATGTTCAATTGTTTTTAACTCGTATTGATCAACCTTTTGCTGACTATCAAAGACCTGAACGGGGTTTCCCCTAAATTTTCTTTTATAACTTCTTATGAAGTCTTATAAAATCCAACCTTGTTTTAACGTATCGATCAGAAACGATAAAGTATAAAATATAAAAATATGAATATAAGATTATACAAGATATTAAATTCCAGCTACTAGGGCTCTGTTGCTTCCCCAAAACAACATTTTAATTCTTTTATTAACAAGAGAATTGGAAAATGTTGCCCAAATATATGCTTAACCATTTCAAAAAGAAAACAAAAAAAATTTATTTTTTTATATAATTTGTAGAAATACATTCCCTGAAAATCAGGAATACTAAGATTTTTACAAATATCTTCATTTATCCCTGATAACATCTACAAAAACGTTTTTATATTTCATGACTGGTATTAATCAATATCAAATAACCTGTGTCTTAATACTAACCATTAGTAAGTCCACCATCACATTTAATAATTCCTTTTATTCTAGCGTTCATCATGTCGATGCACTTATCACCCATGTCCTCTTTTTTTTACTGTTATCCCGTATATTGGATATATTTCGTTTAATGTGTTTTCTTTAATATCCAGAGTGGGATAAGTAGGGCATGAAGAATAGGCTCCAAGTCCGGTCAATTGCCAGGCAACGGAAGAACAAGGATACTGACGCTATCAAACATGTTTGGGACATAATGGACACGATGATATGAAGCACCGTTTTCCCATTCACTCATTAGAAGTATTTTCCCTAAGTATATCTACAATTGAATATGTAGAGGCATGAATTTCAGAATCCATAGCGCTCCATACACTTTCTAAAGGCTTTAGATCGGGAAAATCGCCAGACCATGAACAAATAAAGATACTGGTGCCATCAAATATATTTCGCGCTTAATGGAGACGATTGAATGGCATACTTTCATGCTTGAAGGCGATGCAGTTTTCACCACCTTTAAGCATGAAAATTTCAATATGAAAATCGAATCACGAAAATTGCAATAATAAATTTATATGTCCTCCACGATCTCAGTGTGATGGAAGGTATTCATTGTCCTTTAGAAAAATACAGCAGTCCACATCCGTCTGCTAAAATATAAGACTATATCATAATGGCTGGTGGATGTTTGATGGTTATCCTCATACATGCTTCAATTGTTTTGCTCCTGTGGACTTTTTCGGACGAACTGCTAACTTTTTGTTATTCCTTTTAATCTGCATTCATAACTCAATCTAATCTGAAAATTAAGAAGAAAAAAAACTGAATTTCGAAAAATATTATTTAGCAATCAGGAAATCAGAAGAAAATTATTAAATGGTCATCAACACCTTCCAAAAATCTCGAACAGTGTAATTTTGGGGTGTTTTTCACAAATTCCAATCTATTTTTGCGCACACGGCATTCATTTTTCGCGCCAGTAGTTTCGCTTTTCCGAATCGTCTCCTCGATGTCATCCACAGTGTAAATATTCTTTCGACAACCAGATCCTGATATGAATTCCGTATGAACGAAAACTGTTGTCACAGGCTTTCTGTATAATTTTCCGGTTGTACCTTTTATTCGACCAGAACTCTCTCGTTTGGTGGTGGATCGCGAGGGATTTTCAATCATGAGCTTATTGATAAGCATTAACGATTGAGGAGAAACCTTCTCCATTTGTGCGATTTCACGAAAAGAATTGTTTTTTGTCCTTAGTTCCTTTGTTATGGACGCTACTTATTGTATCCTTTACACTTTTCCATGTTGTATTCGACTATACAAATACCATATAAATATATTAACAAAATCGACTATATAAACAAGATACACAGAACGATTTGGGTATCCAGTATTCAGGTATCCAATTGACTACGAAAAAATTTTAAATTTCTCCTTTCACAAACCAATCACCCTTTTCTCTAAACACCTTCATTAATTAAACACTTTCACTGTCCATTACTAATGAGGATCGAACCCCATTGTAGTTTAACACCCGATTTATCGAAGAATGTGATAGTAGCGGCTAAGACGTACAGGAAAGAACGATTACCTAAAATTTCAAATGATCAGAGTTTTCCATATTAGGAGAAACCCTTTCAAAATATATACAATCATAATTATAAAATTGAAACATTTCCGGAATCCCAATTTTTACTACGCAATAAGCGAAAATTTTTAAATGTCCTGAAAATATGATATTTCCAAAAAAAATTTTGACAAGGACTCCATGTAATTGAAATATTGTACTATACTATGAAAGAAAGTTCTTTCTGGGGGCCATTTTAATTCAAATCAACTTTAGTTCTATTTATTTATTGTTTCTGTTATTTTTTCATTTTTTTTCTCACATGAATCATATTTCTCTATACTTCATTCTATATTTCGACTGAAATCCTTCAAGCATAACATCTGGGTGTTGAATGTCGCTACATGGTAGCAATTTTTAAGCTATCTTCGTTAAGTTGTTACTTACTAACTCTTTGATTGTTACTTTGGATGGGTGACCCTCTGGTATTCCTCTGTTGAGTCCCTTTCCAGTATTTCATTGACCAAGATCTAACAATCACTACTCCACGTTTTACTGGAGTATTTTATCCCGAAAAGCTGCAACTTGTGTTTTGACGAAAATAAAAAAAAGTTGCTGATTTCGTATCAGACTAAATGTTTCTATAAAGGATTCATTGCTTAATAAATGATCATCGTGCTTATTAGGGGGTTTATTGGTTCATCGGCTCAAATATAAAGATTTACCTGGCTACCGACTTTTAAGGATCCAATAAAAGAATTATGACAATGTGATGTTGGTTTTTGTATTTCTTTATATACAAAGGTAAACTTATAACAATGCACTTTGCTTCTGACATTTCCCTGGATGTAAAAATCAAGTAGAACCATTCCAATCATGGCTTCGTATCATCCTTTTCGTATCATTCTTTTCAGATCATCCTTTCATTTTCATCTTTCTTATTTCTTTCTTTTTGGATGCCTATTGAATACTCTTGCCTTTTTCCTGCAAAAAAAATTTGAACCCTGTTTTGTCTCCAATAATACGATATTTAGCCCTTAATGTAAAAGTTAAAAATAATCTTCGATTTAGTGATATCATGGTCAATGTAGGTCACTGAAGTAGTGAAAGTAATGCTTATGCTGGTCGTTGAAGAGCTTTTATTTGATGACTGATTAGGATTTGCTTGGTCGGAACTTGAAAGCTAAGGATAATATTTGTCTTATCCTGCATAAGAAGCTAGTAATTTTCAATCTGCTCAATTTCGGACAGTCAACTCATATTCTTTTTAAACGTAACGTGAACTGAGAAAAATCTCTACCGATTTGCTAGAGTGTATTTTCGTTTCGTTAACTCCGTCTTTAATGCTCTTATTTCGTCTATAATGTTAATTATTTAATAGCTAGAGATACATACCCTTACATATTTTTGATTTTATCGTATAGTTTAATCGCATTTTATCATTGCAAACCCCGGGAAGGCTGCTGGATTGCTGATTGGATTGACTGCTATTTTGGATCCAGATAAGACCTTAGCCTGACATCAAGAAACTTTCGTGCGACAACATTTTCAATCTGGCTTCCCTTGATATAGATTGATAGATGCCCATTGCGCTTCCCTTTTAAAATCACTGCCACTATTTCCCTTGCTAATAATCTTATAGTGATGCCTTTGTTCCAGGAAGTAATTTTCTCGATAAATTCAATGAATCTGTGCCCGATTTTAGCCCGGTTTTCTGTTTTCGGTTTAAACATGGACACCAGGATTTATAGTGCCGTGCCAGTTAGTTCAAAGACTAAGTAGCAGGGTCCCGATACGCAAACTGCTATGAGTATGCTTTCTCAAAATCACTGGAGTGATCGCGTACACAGAGTTGGCTCAAGGGTGACATTAACTTTGAGTACCCTTTTGATAGCGCTTACTATTCTCAATCCTTTTCACTGTTTTTTCCCTGTTGACAAAATGCCTTTTGCACCCATATTGACTTTAAGGTGTTGGTAGACAGTTCATCAAGGAATCTTTCATCCAATCTACTAGACGTTCTCGAATATAATTTCAGACGATGGTAGGAAGCACATTCTTCGAAAGGATCTCGGAAACTGCCTGTTATTCCTTTTCCCTTTATCTCGACCTCGTATTAAAGCCATTTTCCATGCTATAATGAATGTCTGTTTTTTGGAGAGCAGTACAAATAAAAAATGCATCAGTTCAATCTCTATCTCGGTCTTCTGTCTTCTAGAACAAGCTCGAACTCAAATGAGTGCAGCTTGAACACCATTCCATTGATTCCTTGCATTTTTGACGGTTCAAATAGAAAATTTTGTATGTTCAGCAAACCAACAACCATCCAAATTTTGTTTTGAGATTTTATATCTGATAAGTTACATGCCCAAATTTTATCGTTTCCATTAAAGAAGGTTTTTTTCATTCTTATACCAAGAAACAGTTCCTGCATATTTTGTGTTTACGTCTTGATTTCAGTTTGTTTAGTTAAAAACTATTTTCATCAAGCTACCACTTTTTGATTCCCTAGCACCTGTATTCAAATACTGTCAAATTCAGTTCTGAAAGCTCTGTCTCATCCGCGTTTTTTCTGAACACGGTTCTCCGGTCTTCATGGATCGATTTTTCTTTGCTTGTTTTTGTGATGTCAGCTACTTATGTAAGCTGTCGCTTATGACGTGGGTAGTCCTCTAGGTTTACATCTCTGCCGGACCATGCTGGGTGTTTTTTGCGAGAACCGTGTTTAACTATTTGTAACTACCATTATCTCTCTGAGAACTTCTAACAAACAGCAAGGATGGTTCATCGCGAAAAAAGCAGCATTGTTTGGAGGACTTAAGACAAATGTTAATTTCGCCTATGGCAACAATAAAACGAATTCAAATGAAACATATTTGCCTCTAATTTATTTGAATAAAATTATTGAAATGTCGGTTAAGACATTAGTCAATAATTGATGACGGAAGCAACTGCATATACTATAGACAATAAAGCATCGTATTTTTTATTATCTAAAATGTGTGTTTATTTCAATTTTAAATCCCAAATAATGTCCGAATTCCCCCGTATATGCTCTAGTCAGACATTCTGTCAACTCATGAGACAATCTCTCAGAAGGTTTAAGATCTCCAGTTTACTCTCAAATTTCAAAAACGCGTAGTCCATATTTCTAATATTATAATAGGACGTCAAATAAGTTTTCATTTTTGGTTTTGTGAAAAGTAATCCTTTACTTTAAAAAGTGTCATTGGAAAAGTATCTCATAGCTGATTAACAGCTCTTATATACTATCAAACACTTTCTGTAATCCTCCAAGCAGCATATTTCCACATTTGAAAAACAGTGTACTCCTTGAGATTAAGCTGAGCACGGACCCATTTTCTAACATCTTCAAAAAATGGAGCAGGGCTCAGCAAGTCCATTTTTGATTGAAAGGATAAAACAATGGGTGAGTTGGGACATTTCATTTACGTTGTTCCAAATAGTTCTTCAGCAATATTGGAACATATAGCCAAGCATATCCATCCAGACATAGAATTTTTTCTTGTACAGCGGTGGTTTTTTACCTTTAAGCTTAGGTTCGAATGTATCAAAAGTAATCTGAAACAATGTGCCATGGTTGATTTATACAAATTATGATACAAAAAATAACCTTCACCCTGGCAGAAACTTTCTCGAATGCAGAAAAGAAGAATCAAACTATGAAGATTTGCTTTTGTTAACATGGTTGATGCATGGTCGTTCTTACCATCCGATGTTTGACGTTGAAGACGATCCAGTTTTAATAGCCACATATGATAACACACAAAAAAACTTTTTCCAGCACCATGAGGAAATGGCGTATAATGTCTCTCGGTCTCCGATACAGACCGTTTGCGTTTTTCTAATTTTTAAATAATTTTAAACGTTTTGTAGCTGTTGTGTGGCCAATTTTTATAGTTTGGGTATGATGATTTATATGGTCACAGCTTTTCCAAACTATGTGGTAAAATGCAGTTCGAAGATTTTCGGCTTCAGCAGATACAGCAAAATTCTGACAGCCTTTGAACCATTCTTAATACTTCAAAGCATTTTGAAAGTTTAGTGTCATTTACTCTTGATAATTTCTCAAGTTCGACATGGGTCTCCACTTTGTGCGTTCTCCAATTATCTTTTTCGTGTTTCGAGTCAGATTGGGTCATTATTTTTAAAGCATCCGGAACAGTCTTTGCGTATGCTCACGATAAGCCTAAATAGTACTAAGAACTCAAATCCTACGGATGACCATGATATTTGTGGACCGCAGTGACAGTGAGAGTGTTTCCCATGTCGGGACATCAGCTCACCTAGGTAATATAGGTACTTTCAAGTAAAATTAGGTCAGGCCTCATTCTAATCAAACAACCCTCTTATAAGCATTTGGTCTTAAAATGGCCTCACTAACGCGTATCACGATCCAAGTTTTGTAGGGAAATGTGGCGCGATATTAACAAAAAGTCTAAATAAGCATGATTTATCTTAAGCAGCTTTTTCTGAAATAAAATAGTGCAATGAAATTCCCAGCAAATACTTTTTAAAAATCTTTCTTTCGGCATGTGTCGAACCAATAACAATACTTTGTTTGCACTATGGCAAACTAGCATAGTCATGAGTTTGACATAACCAATGGTACCGTCTTGTTCGTGTCAAAGTATTTGAAATTAGTTACCCGTTGTTCTGTTAATGTTAAATGTTAAAAAACTACGTCCCTTAACACGAAGACCAGTGAATAGCTGCTAACAATTGAGCATGTAGATTCTTTGTTTGCAATTATCAGGGAATTAAAATTTGGAGCCTTACAGCACTGCAACAGAGGAAGCAAATCCCTGCCTGAAGCGGATAGGAGGCACGTACCATCTTTATCATCTTGAAGATACCTTAGTCTTTGCCTTGTTTGGCTTTAACCACCGATGAAATGAGCTTCAACGATGTTAGAAAATATTAATACAATCCTTAGGTGCGGTAGGATCTTTAGCTTCAATGATTTGTCGTACAGTCTTTTGCAATTATACTACATAATTTATTTTGAACAAATTTTCTAGAACCAATAAAATTTTGAACGAAAATGGTAACCAAGAACGTTTTAGATTTATTTCTTATTTTCGGCAGCTCACGTTTCATAATAAAAGTTTAATTGCTTATAATCGCTGCATTTATTTTAGGTCATTTAATGGCATCCAAAACCTTCACATTCCTCCGCGCTGTTTTTACATAAATTAATGTTACGATCACACTATATAGAATCCCACTTAATCGCTCTTGAAAAATTTTCAGAGCTACCTTCCAAGGATATTATGTCATCTATGATTTGTGTGTTTTCCGAATACTATGCATATATTCATTGAAATTTTCGTCGTAGAACTTGAAATATACAAAAACAGACGGACATTGAAGAAAAAAAAAAACTCATTTTATCATGAAGAGTTACCATAAAGATGCTTTTATTTGCAAGATAAAAACAAACAAACTCAATGAAACGCATCAATATCGCTGGACAAGTTCCCTTTTAAAGGAATATGTTGACATAAACTTGCTCCATTAAAGAATATTTTTGATAATTTTGCTTCTGCAGAAACACAGCCGTTGTATATTTTCAAATTTTGTTCAGCTTCTGATGGCCTGACCATTTTGAGACACGCGTAATTGTTCAAATGAGATAAGATCTAATTTTTCGTTATTTGCCCTGGTCCACTTGACGCCCAATCTTGCTTCAAATAAAAATTGTTGAAAACGTAGCACGAAGTGGGAAAATTCCTTGAAGCCTGCATGGTAGCCATACTTGGAGCTATGCAAATTAAATTGAATAATATTCAATGAGATTGAAACCATATTAACCTGCAAGCTTGCAAGAGCGTCTAATTTGATAAAAAATTTACCTAAGTGAAAAGAATTGACGTCAGGTTTGCGCGGGAAACAAATATTTCTATCATTTTTCACTTTTCAACGATGAAAAAACTCAATTTTTACTAAGTGTACAATAGATAAATCGCCTCAATCTTCTAACAGCTTTCTCATCTGAACTTTTCCTCATGTTTGCCAATAATTTGTGTGCTTTTCAATTATTATTGAAATGTTGATTGATTTCATATATTAAGGTATTACCCAGAAATCAATTGGTATGAAGCGTACCAATTCGTAACATTTTTCATCTTCTTATAATGCTCAATCTTAAGTCTGTACTTGAGCCATTCACGCATTTCCCGTATAATCAATCGATCTAGGTTGAATTCCAAAGACCGGTTAAGAAGGTTTTTGGTCAGTGTAAATTTCACAGATTGAATTTTTCCATTTGAGAATGTTGTTGATGCCAAATGAAAACCATGAAAATGAAAACAACCAAATATTTTAAAGCTTATGTTTAATTTATGAAGCCCTAATTGTTGGAATGTTCATTGCAACACTTGTTAACGCAAACATGTGGATATATGTTGAGTTTTCATACGTACCCAAATGTCTTTTGCGAATGTAAAATATAATTTTACGATTTTTTAATTATCTTAGTTATTTCAATCCACTCGCATTCACCCTTTTAAGACTTTACGTTAATATTTTTTTCATTTTTTAATTCAAAACTGATGGTAAATTTTCTGTTTCCATTATTGAGTTTACTTCAGGTTTTCGTAAAATAATTTCCTTTTGTGAGTACCAACTGAATTTGTTGGCCAACTTTATCAGATATATGATTTTTTTAAATAAAACAAATTTTCATAATTTTTGATTCTTTCAAAAATGCTTTTCAAGCTAAAAATGCTTTTTGACTATCGTCACTATCGTCGTTTTGACTTATCGATCGATCTGATCGATGAAGCCTCTATTCTTTTTGTGAAGATATCTATGGAAACTATCTGAATTATATATGAGGAAATTATATTCAAAAATATATAATACTTCCTCCTGGTTGCATGCTTTCTACGATTACAATTAATGCTGCATTATTGCATTATTCGTTATTTTTGTTTTTTTAATGAAAACTTATATATACCAATTAACATTAGTTATTAACACATTCATATCATTTTCCTTTTCTTCACAACCTTTCCCTTACCAATTTTCGCCTCCAAGTCGAAAAAAATACTTTCGCAAATGCTAACTTACAGATCAGCTAGGACTTGAACACTTCGCAAACTTTTCAATGAAACCAAGGCTCGCTGCTGACAAAACTTCATAGAGGTCATCAAACAAGCTTGGTTTGTAAGATTGTCATGTGGGAGCTCGGAACCTCTGAAACGTCCTGTTTTTTCGGGGAGTATAAAATGGATGAGGTTATTCAGGTGTCCCCATGGATCCTGTTCGTGTTGATGCTTCACTCGAGAAACGCTTCGTTGACTGCCTACCTTTCAATGCAAACATGCTGTCCAAAGCCATAACATAAGCGCAGATAAACGCTTATACTTTGAAGATACTCCTAATTCAACAGTATATTCCATTACAATTTTTCTCCACATTCGTATTTGTAAGCTAAAAGTCAAAGATACGAGACATATAAACGAAGGTATTGAGTGATAAGCATTAACACTCTCTTAAGGGTTGTATTCATACAAATTGGCTCAAATATTTCTCATATACATTTCAGCTCAGAAAACTAGGCACAAAAATCACTCAACTCACTTATGTCCTTTAGTTTACCAGCTCTCTATCTTGCAAAGTTGGCCTTATTTCCCAGATTAAAGAAAATTTTTCGAAAATTAAAGAAAACATCTTCTATTTCGCTAAATGGACTGAAATTCTCTGTAACTCCAGGTCGTTTAAAGTGCCAATGCATCTCATGCGGATATTAATGGAATACCTCAAGGATTGGAAACAAATCCAGAACACAATCGGGGGTCAGTTGTGAACGGACGTGATATCAGGCATGACACAAGGCTCCATTCTTGGCCCAGTTCCTTGTAGTCACGAGCTGTTAATAGTGTTATTCCCAAATTAGGATGAAGATCAAATTTTTCGATGTAATCTGAATTTGAAATGAATTTTTCGCAAGCCTAAAGCGCCCACTGATGTGTATAGTGGAGTCATTGCTATGATAAAACTGAAATTTATGGTTCGGGACTCTCTAAGCATTGAATTTTTCTTGAAGCGATTGACGCAGATGCAAAAGCGAGGGGCAATGCTGGTTTCTTCAGAATACCGCATTGGTTCTAACCTAGCGGTCTTTATTATCACTTCTCCTCCGTATATTGTTTTCCTTGCCGAATAACGAAGGATGATATATTTGAACATATACCATAGGAGGGATGAAGCTGAATTAGAGGCTCAAGAAAGGAGTTAGGTAGACCTCTCGCTCTTTGGTAGAAATCTTGGACGATTAAAACACGAATCAGATGGATTGTGTGGCTGATTAAGTACTTGTAGCCGTTGCTAACCGAAAGAATCACGTGTTTGGTAACTGACTGATCTTGCTTATCTACGGAAAGGATATCGAAATGGAAATACTTAATGGAAAATTCACAGCCTCCACGCATTGCTTGTTTTTGCAGAAATCGGGAAAGATACTTTCCGCACTTCCTGCGGATCTTGGACCGAAAAAAGCAAGCGCTCTTCAGATACTTTGGTGGAAAGGATGTTGGTCTCAAAGAACAAATGAAACAATATGTCACGCCACGTTTGATCGCTTGTAGGCGCGGGTTGAAAAGTACTCAACTCTCAAAATTCACAACTTTTTCAAAACTCTCAGGTTTTGGTGCATCCCTGGCGAATGAGGGATATCCCTAAGCCGAACACAAAACCTCGCAAGTCATAAAAGGTCTACTCTAAAGTTATTAGGTAAACAATTCCAGCCTAAGTTTGCGATGTGACAAAGGAGGTATTCGGTTAGTGGTCCTCTTGCTGTGTGCCTTTGGGAGACTCACACTCAGTGCATAAAAAGCCTTCACATCCCACCTTAAAAAACAACATTCTTAGTAGTATCAGTATTACGATCATCATTACGATTGTTTTTGTTTTTATTATTATTATTATCTTCTTATGTTTTCATTCAAATTATCACCTTCCGCAACATTATTTTCTGAAAACGATGAGAAATTCAAATGAGTCCTTTGAAGTTAGGATTTCCTGAATTTATTTTGGAGATCTATTAGCAATATTTTGAAATATCAAAAAATTTTGACGAGTGCTTGGAAGGTAAGAATTTTTTGACTTTTCGAGGATGGGGTGTTTGGCAAAAAGATCTGTCGAATACAAAAACTTATGATTGAATTCAATTGAAAATAAAAACATCAAACGAACAACTTTCTGAAGTTCGTTTTGGTGTTGCCGCAGGCCAAAATTAACTCTGGGTAGCTTGGATCCGCCGGGCCTTGCTTTGTGGGTCTCGAGGACGCGTTTCGGCTGCATACAGCCATGAGAACGAGCTGAAGATAACTGTATGCAGCCGAAACGCGTCCTCGAGACCCACGAAGCAAGGCCCGGCGGACCCAAGCTACCCAGAGTGAACAACTTTCTATTCGTTTTCACATGAGCTACGTGAAAAATAGAAAAGCGAATAGCTCTTAAAAAGATTTGTGTAATGAAAATCTCTCTATCGGAAATTCTCATCATAAAATTGAAATAATGGTTTAGTTTCCCAGAATGAAAAATTAATATTTCATTACTTTTTCGGCAAGATATAGAGATAAAAGTTAGAAAACCTTAGAGGTACTATGTTAGAAAATCTAAGACCGTCACTTTAATCAAAGGACGCGATGAATGGTCCAAGGTTGTTGGACAGATCAATACAAGGGATCAAGGCACGAGGGGGACTGTGGTGAAATGTAAACAACGACCGACATTGATATTTTATAATCTTTCAGTGAATCATGAAAATTACAGGTTACATTACGTACCTTCCTTCTGAATACTTAAAACACGATTAATTTTCCATTTGAAGCCTAGAACAATTATCATTTCTCTAATCTGCGATATTACGTTCCCGCTCATGCTAAATGCGATCCCATTTTTCAAAACAAAATACAATGATTGGTCCAATTTTTAAGACATCCTATTGTACGTTATTTCCAGCATCTACTATTTCAATACATGATGATATACGCTAAAGGATTCTAATTGAACAAATGCATTGCTTTTATTATCCCTAAATTTTTAAGCATAAAAAAGGAGTGAATAATTAAATAACCTTAAATAAAATAAACCTGATGTATAGACCTTAAAACAATCGAGTGGCATTCCTTGCTAGTTTTAGTGTCTTTTGGTAACTAGAATGTCACACAATACTTGCTGGTCTGAGAAGATTAATGAGAAGACACTGATCATAAAATTTGCACATGTCCCAGAAGGATGAATAGCAAATCCTCTACAGAAAGCTTCTTCGTTATTAAACTAAATGCGCCCCGAAACTCACAATTAAAAACTTAATTGAAATTTGCTTAGGCTATCATTGATCATGGAAATCAAATTCAATGTTCTTTAGTCCATTTTAAGACAGGCTACAGAGAGGGAAGAATAATGTTCAGATCAATCCACCTCAGGAACTTCAACATGATGATCGTGTACTCTTCCTCTAATATTCGTTCCTGTAAGCGAATAAATAAATAAGGAAGAAGTAATTTCTTTAAGTTTTTCAAATCTATCCAGGGCAAGGATGTAATAAAGGCTTTCAAGGATGATTCAAGGATTTCAAGGATAAAGGAGGAATCTTATAAACGTCGTTATATAACAGCATATGTATACACCATGTGATAGATAGATTTTCTTAATCATTTAAGTGTGTTTGACGACTATATCCGTCATGGAGATGTGGCAAAATTTTGTGTCATGACGACTATACCCGTCATGAGTAAAATGTTGTTTCTATTTAATATTTAAATTGTAATTTTGGCGGAAATTCGCATTCGTATTTATTTGTGAATATTAATATGTTCAAAATGTTTAGAGGTCAAGACGAAATGAAACAAGCAAATAAACATTATAAATAATTTGAGTTGAATTCATAACTTCCTGAAAGCTAACTCGAAAACCGTGCAGTAACATTGAATCTTTGACTATCCCGATTTTCATCTCGATGCGCCGAAACCAAAAACAAAAAAATATATTCGATTCTCTATCTCCGGAAATTCCTGGAAAGGGCTCATTTGTGCGCTTTCTCACTCCTTTTTTACTGGTTTTTTGTGTAAACAGTTACCAAGCATTCCAAAGAATGTTTTCTTAACCAGAGCAGGCAATTTTTCCGTTCATTATGTATAAACACATGTTCATATTAAGCGACTGGGCCAATATTGCTAATAAAATTGTTCATTTTCTTAAACTAAGTTTGTCTTTTTGATCCAATATTTGTTTGACGACTATACCCGTCATCGCTTGATTCGCGATTATCGCGACACACACTGGTGCGCGCTTTGCCAGAAGGTCGCCACATTTAACTGGTTAAGGTCGAAGGAATTATCGCCTGTCTTCCTTTTTCAAATTCGAATAGTTTAAATTTATCAATTTCCACCCATGTTCAAATCTCCAATAAAAGCTTGTCCGCGTGAAAGCCTAATTTCAATCAGATCTTTATTGCGATTAATAAAAATTCCTTTTTGTTTTTTGCTTTTCTTAGAGTTGATTTGGTTTTCAAGAAAACTTTTTTTTCGCGCAATTCGTTCCCACATAAATACTCGCTACTGTGGCAGTCGTTATTACGCAACGTGGTTTTTGTTTTATGTTTACATTTCTTATCTCCTTAAAGCTTTTTCAATGTTTGTCTGTTTTTCTTTTAATTCACCTCTAAATCAAGAAAGAGTATGGTTGATACTTATGGTATCAACTGTTTCTATTGCCATTTATGCAGAGTACAAATGTATTCTTAGAAAAGATAAACTTTAAATCTCGATTGTGAAGTGAAAGTGCGATTATTAAGATCAAGTATTTTGATGACTGTCAAATTATCTTCCGGCTGGCTGTTGATATATTTGATTGCATCTCAAACAGACTCTAGACATTCCTTCATGTTTCGGATACGAAAAGGTTATCCGCTGTTTACATAACCGCGTGTTAGTGTCCTCCAATTCTTTCGGATGATTTTATATGCTAACTAAAAACGACACTCAGAGTGCGCGACTGAGTAAGTATCTCTCTTTTAGGCTTTCATACTCACTTATTATTTAAATTTCAATATTTTCGGTATTTTTTTTTTTAGATTTCTTATTTTTCTACCCGTAACTGAAACCAATTTAGCAATTTTTTCTAGTGGCTTCACTATCATTTTATTCTCTTTAAATGGGTACATGTTTGGTTTGTTAAGTAAACTTATTAGCCATCTACTAAATGTCTTTCAAAACAATATATCACAGTACTTTAAACTTTTATGCTTTGAGTCCTTACCATACCATAATCTTACTTTGTCCTTTGAGTACACCATACATACTCTTACATTGTCTTCTTTCATTCTCCCAAAATAAATTCTTCTCTAAAATAATACTGGTCTGAAAATTCTACTCGTTCACTTGAATTTCGTTCCCAACTTCTGCAGACGGCAGGATTTTTAAAGGCATTTAGGTATAGGACAACATGCGTGACTGGCATTGATCAATTTTCTTAAAGCACTAATTCAGATCAAAGGTAATGTTAACCAAACTTCTTTCCTGCTACCTTTGTTCTAAAAATCAAGAGGATATTATACTATCCTAGGAAAACAAAAAGATACAAAACATTCGAAAACTCATCGCACTTGAAACTATGATCATCTGCGTTTGTTCACAACCGACAAAATAGATTCCAACTACACAACACACTATCAGAATCAGACAAACAAATCCGATACAATGGCAAATAGAATGGCGCTTCTATAAAAACATAAGGGAAGGGACCAAGGCTTAATATGTTAGAAAAAATAGACAATATCTATCTATAAAACTTAAAAATCCATTGATATATACCAATGAACTATTTGTGATCAATTCTGAGCCTGCAACCCAATCCTTGTGAAAATAAAAAAAACGAGAAGAATCCAACAATGACAGTCCCACGACCAAACAGAGATCCTAACTGATGCTGTATTAATCCGATAAATCCTTCCGCAATGACTTAAACCATAAAATCATTACGAACTAGCTATAAATTTACAAAGGATTTTGCAATCAAACAAAGGTTCGATGTAAGATGTAAGATGAAAGTTTAATGGGACATACGACGAAGTGCGGATAGATCCGCATTGAAATTCCCTTAAATTTTGTATTCATACTGAATGAATCATATATACCATTACATCGAAAAAATTACCACTTCACGATCCCTTCACTCATCTATATCGTTCAATTTACAAGCTCTCCATCTTGCAAAGCTCGCTTCATTTGCTACAAAGAGTGTTTGAATCTCTTTTTTCGTGATGTTTGAATGGATTTTAGCAGTTACGCCAAGTTTAAAACCAAGGTCAGGAAGATGATATTCTAATACATATTTTATACAAAAATTAATTTGTCCTTTTGAACAACATTTAAATTTGTAAATACTACTTCGAAAGGAGCTTCAAAAGAGTTTTTAGAGGTAAAAAAATCAGGGGCTTCACACCGTCAACATTTTTGGAGGGGATTTTACCGTCTAGCCTTGTTTATCCAAAAAAATTTTATAGGAATAAGCTACATATGAGGTAGAATAGTTGAACCATATAGATTCACCTTAACTGTCGTCCTGGGCTGTCAGCGTGAACTAATGCCTTAGATTAAGCATAAATACATACAGCAATAATACTCTTAGCAAACTCTCGATCTGATGGTATTTAACCAAAACATGTTTATCTTCCTCAGACTTGGCAAATTTTCTCTAATTTTTTGCGTAAAACAAGATCACTCCTCTCAACATACAAACATAAATCCACTAGTTCTTTCTCTATCATTGTCTGTAAGGTTGAAAGTACTAAAGCTATGCTGTATACATGCTTATTCTAAAAGAGGTCAAACAACAACAATTTTTTGCAGGATGATTTGTTTGCTTTTATTGCAGCCAAGTCGTAGTGGCTGGAAAGTTAATAAAATGATAAAGGCACAAACATCCATTTTAATTCATGAAAATTTTCTAAAAAAAAAGAATTATGATTAGTTGATCAAAGAAAGCAGCCATACCATCATTCTATAGCTTTGTTGCTTCAGAGTGCGTCATTGAATGTAATTATTGTAGTTTTATTTCAGTTTCGAGCACTAAAGTATTGAACCTAAACCTAAAATATTGAACTGTTAAAAACATTTATGTCGCGACTTGCTGATTTTTCCAAAGGAACTCCCCAAGTTTTCTTTGTGTCCTTATCACCCGTGAAGGGTAGTGAGCAGAATCAATTTTCTCGAGTTATTCTAGTAGCAGGTATTCCAGTAGAACATGTTATTTTCAGGCTCTAACCAACTGCATAAGGAGTAAGATCCAATATTTCCTTGACCTCTTTTTTGTCTATCGGGGTCTTCTGGGAGTACAATTTAACTGATTTGTCACTGTCTGTAATCCTATGAAAAAGATACATGATAATAATGATACCATAGCCATTTTTTGAGTAGATGTTGGCTAAACTCCGTGCTTGCACCTCATAATATGGAAACGTCATATAGTAAACTGCTTCAACGACAGAGAATAAATGTTTTAACTCTCCAAAGTCTACCGTTGCCGGGTATCGCTCCTTTCCTATTTGATCGCCGATTTCGAAATAATTTAGGACTCAAAATAGAAAAGTCACCATCTGAGAATTATTTTAGGGACGAACTTTGCAAAAAAACCCATTCGCTAAGCACGGATGTCCCTTTCAATGGAGACTGTGTTCACTTTGGACTGTAGGGGAAAGTACCCCTTCTTTCTGTGCCATGTTAGGAGAGAAACCGTGCCATGTAAGGAGCAGTAATACCATATCAAAAAACCTGTTTAGCCAGGTGTAGCCAGGTTTAGCCAGTTTAGCCAGACAACAGCCAGTTGCTTTTTGAAACGCCAATCAGGGTTTTAGCTATCTTATCCTCCGTAAGAACTAGGAAGGCAAAATATCCATGTGTATCGCATAAAACCGCCTGAATTATATTTATTTTTTCCACATAACCCTATATAATTACAAATATAAGGCTAGCCACAAAACATTGTATTCAACAGAAAAAACTATGCAACGATATTTTAATTTTTCCCAATTTTCTTATGAAAATTAAGAATATTCATCACCGAACTTATTTCTGTTGTAATATAATTCTTCAATTGTCCTGCCCAGGAACAAATTTTTCAGTTGCTCTCTATGTTTTTTCGAGACGATTTTTTGCTTTTACTACTTTTCTTACAATTCTTGGTAAGGATTTTTACTATTTGTTTTGTTTTCCTGTCCCTTATTTCCGAGGATTTGTTCATTGGGTGCACTTGTCAAAACATCCTAGTGCTGCCTCTGTCTGCTCTGCGTTCATTTAAAAAAAATAGTATTCAAAATATATGTAAAACTTGTTGAAGGTTTGTGGGAACACCCTCTTTGCACCTCTTGTTGTGCTGGTAGCGCTCTAGTATGTCTGGAGAGCGTAGTAAACGTTTGCAGTAGCCATGAGAAGAGGCCGAAGATTGTAAAGTAACGGCAACTGTTATTTCTAAAGGTTCAGCAGCCGTACCATTATTAGTTGTGCTATGATCAAATCCAATTTGACCAAGCATAATAAAATCTTTAAACGAACCCGCACAGAGAAGATGGCACACAGCCGAAAAGTAAACGTGAACAAAACAAAAAACCCTACGGAAAAATACGGAATTTTGTTCCGAAAAGAAGCGAACATGTCAATCCTTGCCTGACAAAACCCAGAATATTGCGAAATAAAATCTTCAACCAAAAAATTGATGGATCCATAGGAAATATACTAGTTGTCAAAAGACCTCCAATGATCCATAATGTTCCAATCTTGAAGAATGTCGCAATAGAAAATAACTAATGGTGGCATGTAAATGTTAATTGAATAGTATCAAAATAGTAATAGTAGTAGTCAAAATACCGTTTCTGCGCAACCCCCATGATGTAGCCACACCAAAACGTTTCTGTTCTTCCTGAACTCAAACTCCTTCGCATTCGAGGACAGTGCAATACTATTTCCCATCCATATCGAATACTTTGCTGATAGATGAAGTTAAAATTTAGTTTCTCTGTGTTTCGTGTTTAGTCTGTAGTCTTTAGTCTGTTTATCTCCTGATTAACAGATGTAGTAAGATTCGATTCGATTCAGGAGGTAAAATTATTAATCCACGAGGGACTGCAACAAAATGATACGGAAACTGGACGCCGGACATGAATGCCCGTTCATCGGATTCATGTATACCAGACTCCAACATAGCCAACTTTCAAATTTCTTTAGAAGTTTTCTGGTTTTTGATTCGTGGCATCCATAATCATATAAATAATTGTGCACTCCATTAGGACTTTGTTTCTCGATAGTCAAAAATGGGGACCCCAATAGTGGCCACTTCAAACGATACTATAACCTTACCTAAAACAATATTCTGAGAATATTTATATTCTATTTGCAACACAGCACTATGACGTATTGCCTTTAATATAAATAAAATACAACGAAATAATGAACGTTAGGGTGCTCCGACCTTAAAGCTTGAAGATTTATGACTTTTACATAGCATCGTCTTCCGAAATAGACATGCTCTTATTACTATCATTCGCGTTCAACTGAATCAGCCAGCGGTTATGACGTCCTATAATTGCATGTTCTTGGAGCTGGTCACGTAATATGGCCCCATATGGTCACGTAACAATTTCAATGGCTCTGATTACAAGCTTGCGCCCACTATCATTTTTATCAGTTTTTAATTAGTTTAACCTTCGGCATACAACGTGAAAAAAACTCTTCACCCATACAGCGTGAGGTTAGATTTACCTCATGAAATGTTGTTTCTGTTCTGTGCATGTATTGAACAGAATACATTCATAGAACGTCCATTTAATGTAAAGTTCAATACATTTGGTTGTATTTAACATAAAATTTGACGGATTCTAAAAGGCTTGGATTTAAAATAACCTCCCGCCGAATCGCGTTATGAAATTGAGAACTAATACTCAAAAGAAAACGTAAATAGCGTCTTAACATTTCCTGGTTTTTTGTTCTGTTTGAAATATCCAGTTAATTTAATAGGACTGCTAGTGCTAATGTTTAAATGTACAAGCTAATAATTAAAAACTGCGATTGACAACTATCAAATGTCAAATTGTCCTACCTGCCAGACAAAGTTATTGTGACTTTTTCCAGTTGCAAATAATGTTCTCAAACTATGTTGGCTGGTTCTCAAACTTCATGCGCGCGTGAAAAAATCTTTCGTGCGTTTCGTGGAAAAATCTCTAAAGCTAAAATGAATGGTTTGAATGATAAAATGAAAAATAACTTGTCAAGATACTTATACTTTAAAAATATATCAAACCTATTTCCAAGCTACTCAACTAAGAAATAAGCGACACGAATGTGAGGAGTATTTTAGATAACAATCTTTAACATGTCCCAAACATAAAATGTATATAATTTCCCAATTTCCCAATCATTGCGGAATTACTTAAGAAAATGACCTTACGAAATATGGTTTCTCGTACTTTAATCTAATTCATAAACTATTACACATTACTAGATGCGTAATTATATCATTTTTTCACCACAAATTTCACGCATAATTAATCGATATTACACAGGGCCTGCTGGTAATCATTGAATGAAAACCATTGCAAAGTTCGGAAAGTCTTCTAAATTATTTTGAGAATAATTACTGGAAAACAGAGCCAAAATGCAAAATTATTTCAATATTTCTTTCCATGCTGCAATGCGTAACGCAAATTGTATCAAATTGTTCAAAAGTAGTTCATATAAATTAAATGTTGCAACGGCAGAGCATGTAACTATACAATAATTTTTCATTTCAACACGTTATCAACAAATTGAATTGAGGTTAATTTAATCGTTAAAATTAATGCTAAAAGTATGAAATTTTCTTGGAATTTGCTTTCAATTCCTTGCTGTGTTCATTTTAATGCGTAGATGAGATTCTACGTTCTGTGCTTCATAAAAATTATTGTGATACGAATGTAATTGAAATTGAGACGAATAAATTGAAAAAAAAATACTTAACTTCATATTTATCAGCCAAAATATACACAATTACCACAAATTCCATTCCGTGATTCCGCGAATTTATTTCAATCGAATGCGAAAAGCTAAAACTCAAATTACTTTTGTTTTCGGATTCAGATATTCACCAATATTTATGGTTGTATCTGTAGCTTGCACTTTTTGCCGATTCAAATGAAAATGATAAATAACGACTTAATGTCCGATTTAATGGTAACTTTCATTTTACACGCGCGAAAAGTTTAATTATTGGCCAATCTATAATATTTACGCGAATCCATGTAAGAGTATAAATAAATGAAAAGTAGAAAACTAAACTACAAAAAAAAAATCAAATCATTTCAGAAGGAAGAAAAGTAATTTAATGATTATTATTGTTGAGTATTCGCGGATGTTAACATATGCTCCAGGAATGAATAGTTTTGTAAATTTTCACGCTCAATGGTTGATTGAATGATTCCTTATTGAAGAAAATACTTAACACCTGCTATAAACTGCAAATTAAAATTCAATTTGTTGATAGTTGGAAATCACTGGTTATATTGATCGATGTGGGAAAGTAAAAAAACTAATTAATAGCTAGCAATTAAAAACCATTTCATGTGAATTTTTGCTTGAGTAGTTTCAAAGTTAGTGTTGATATTTATGCACATATGTTATGCAATGCCATACGTGCATAATTTTAACAGCAAAGTATCTTCGGTCATTTATCATGGAAATTAGATGAATCATCAAATATGTAATACCTGCCAGATCACTTCTGATTGACTTTAAAATATTTCATTGCTCTGAAAGAAAGTTCAATTTCTTCTTGAGTTTAAGCTACGAGAAAAGCCTCAAGTGATGACTTTTTTTACAAAATGCGTTGACTGTTTTTATGTACATTTCTCTCATCTTCATATTTACGCAAGTATTTAATATCTCTTTCTTGATCTTTACTCTTAAGATTCGTTGCATTGCTTGAAACTAAATTTCCTCGAACTATCCTTCTAACCAAAGCATAGAAATTAAGTGAATGATTAATCCTAATCTTTCAAGTTCATTTGATGTATTAATTTAATCTACATGACGCAACGAGAAATGTTTTTGAAAGAAAAACAACATATTTATTTTAATTTATAAATATAAAATATTTATATATATATAAATATAAAATGACATCATGCATTTGCAAGTGTCGAAATCAGGAAAGAAAACACTGCACCGATAATGACATTTTTTCTCAAACTAAACAAGATCTGAACGTAAATGTTCAAAATGACTCAAATGGCACACAAAGAAGACGCCATGTGATGCAATAAAATTGAAAAAAACAGAACATGAGTTTCTTCATATGTCTTCAATAGGTGAAACATCTTTTTCACTATGAATTTTGATTCAAATAAAAACCTTATCATAAAATGGTATTCGAAGTTAGCACTTAATGCAAATGGACTCCAAAAGCTCTTCATTTTTAAGATTGACAGCCAGATCCTTTGAAATTTATGAAAATTTTATTTGATTTACAAAATTTGATGGCATAACGCAGCTCGAAATTCAGATCCCCTCTGTAACACACAACGAAAACACAAGTTCACTGATGATGCTGTCAAAAAATGTTTTAACTGTACGGAGTTGAAACTTGAACTGAGCAATTGGAAAAAATAAACAAACTGTTCTACCGCAGACTAGTAGACACAAAGTTGCCAAACCGACCGTAGCATTGCCAGTTTCATTGTTTTTCTCACACACTACTTACGTCCATTAAAATAATAGCTCATTTTGTACCATTTAGAGCAATTTATATTATTAAAACTAAAAATATCAGATAGAAAATAAAATGTACAAAATTAAATCGAGCAGTCATCATTAAAACAATGACCTACAATGCTGAATAGATGAGATTGAAGAATGTGAGGAAGTGTTAAAAATTAGCAGAATTTTCACAAAACTTTATAGTTACGGTCGCAACAAACAAAAAATCAACTGGAGTTGGTACTAAAAAATGACGCTATGTTTAGTACCTTATTCAGTTGGGCTTTTGTTTGTTAAGAAGGTAAGTATAAAGTTTCATGAAAATCAGAGAAATATCACTTCAGTTCATGTTCAAGAAAAAGTCAGCAGGGCAGAAATTCGCAATATAGCGAATAATGGGCTCCACAAACTGCTAGACTAAATTAGAAATAGAAAAATGGTCTAGAAATGGAATTTAGGATCATCATAACGAATTGGTGTCCAAGTAGAACTCCATGTGAGAGCACAGGAATACCATGGAATCTCATGGACTCAGCTCCTCGGAATACAACAAGAGTTCTTCTTATTATGCTCAAAAAAATGTTATCGTATGTACAACTCCGAATCGTGACGTAGTAATAGGACTCACTCTTGTGCAACAGACGCCAGTTCAGTCATGTTTCAATTTATTTGCTGAAGATCCTACAGCAGTTATCCCTCACCTGACAATCAAACTTTGCTGATTGAAATAAATTATGTTGAGTCTTATGGCTTAGCGGATTAAAGGTACCTATTACTGATGAAGGATGAATTGAGTAACTTAGAGTTGAGTCTACAAAACAATTTCAATCAATTTTTTTCGTGATGCTTAGTCCTTAGTCATTTATTATAGATTTACTTATATGCGTGAAAGTCAGTTGACAGTCAATTTACAAGAATTTAGTTTTCTACTCTTCAATTCAAAAACTGTTGTGAAAATGAATTCATAATTTTGGAAACTTGAATGCATAAGATTTGTCGACGAAAATAAAAATATCTACCAGATCATCTCACCTTTATTAGAGCCTTCGAAAACATCCTACAGTAACTGTAATTGCTAATTTGACGCGGGATCCTTGGAAATTGTTTGGGCAGTATCTTTCTTAAAAAATAAGACTGGAAGTATTTTGCTGGTAAAAATGTAGACGAGACATCGCAAGTTTTTAAGAGCACATATTTTTCAACTAGTCTACTCCATTCCTGTTGAAATTCAAGAAAGTCGTCCGGACCACGCATAAGTCCATCTCTCACAGGAGGATATTGTGTACAAGATATTATTTCAAAAAAGCTTTTACATCTCCATCAATTTTCAAAATTAAGCATTGAAACTCGCACCGAGATTTTCGATGAAATTTTTCTTTATTTATAAGCAATTTCTAACGAAATAGGGCCATGGATGTTGCGGAGCATCTTTAGGCCAGTGAATCACGGAGCTGATTAAAGACATCCTTAGCAAAATTAGTCTAATGACTTTTTTGTAGACCCACTTGACAAATCATAGCACGTAAATCACGCCATTGGTAATAAAAAGAATGACAGTTGACCAAGTTACGTTCCTAAGAAATCTAGAAAGAACATTAAAACACGGTGGTAGGACACAGTGGTAGACTACACTAGATCACTGCCAGTCAGTCTAAAGTGGAAAGCGAGGTGACAGGAGCGTTGGAATTCGAAGGCAAGAAATACGTTTGGCCATCCAGTTAGCGATTGTAATAAGCAATGGCGCAACAGTTCACTTGAACTCTTACAAACTGTTGCAACTACTAAAGGAGGCAATGTAATCAGAATCATCCTTGGCCTTAGTAACTCCCCCAAAGACATATCAAAACTAGGTGTGTTGGTCCCCCAACACGCGCGAAACGCAGTCATATGCGAATTTATACAAATATATCACAGGCTTACAAAAACCACAAACGAAGAATAAAAATGAATAGGTGAAAAGTAATAAATTTCATTAATTTCATTAAACAATATTGCTATTACGGATCTACAATTATTGTTATATGTATTTAGAGAGTTTTTTTATAAGTACTACACGCAACTCCTTACATCACTAGTGTTTGTCTTTTGATTAAGGTTCTTTGAACTAAGGTCCTTAGTAGTACTTTGCATAATTGTTACCAATTATTGTCATTATTAATGAGCGCTTGGACCAATAAACAACCCTTTTCTGCTCCAAGAATTATTAAAATTTATCCTTTTTTTCATGAACGTTACTTGAAATAATGGTGAATACTTAACTTTAGTATTTTTTCAACCCTCTATGTGTTTATCAAGTTCGTTAGGCTTCAAAGTTAAGTGTATCATTTATCTGCAGTAAACAGTGTTGGCAGTGTGTTCTGCTCCTTACAGTCTTTTTACTTATTTTCTGAAGCTAAAAACAGTATTGAAAAACATTTTTAAACTCCAAAATAATTAGTCCATCTTCCTTCCGATTATTGTTACTACTCAATTTTGATATAACATCAAACGTGCTTAAATCAACATAATTCAGATTCATTTTTTTCGGATAATACTTATGGATAAATTAAACACATAAAATATGTAAGGTATGTATAGTTCGTTGAAATAACGAACTTAACCAGATTATTTGGTAGGAAACTATCTACATTGCTGTCTAGAACAAAAACACGCCCTTTATTGTTATAAAAATAGTTATGGACCCAAATGAGAACTATAAGGATCATTAAACAAATTTGTAGACAAGGTATTTTTAATGGTCACCATAACCTAAGAGTTATCTGTAACTGGAATACCATTTATGATAGTGGATAAAACCTATGTCCTGATGAAAAGTACAGTAGGCCAAACTTAATTACACATGTTTACATGATCTTAGACCTGAACAATCAAAAACAGTTTACAAAGCAAATTAGAGGGCTGAATCCAACTCAGCAGCCCGTTTTCAAAAATTATTTCTAGATTTCGAAATACTTCATACTTCATTATTTTGATATTCGTGACAATTAATGATCATTAATTTGACTAAAAAGTATAACTCCGAAATAAAAAAAAAGGTTGAACTGAGTCCTTTACACTTCTTGGGATATGTTTAACACACAATGGTCTAAAAATGATCGCTCATCATGCCTTCGTCCAAAAATCCTTGAAGTCGCCTTTTGATTTTCGCTATATTTCAATGTAGCCGCTCTCCTTGCTCTTCTTAGGGGAAAAGTTCAGATTAAGACATTATACCTCAAGTCCTGTCTTAATTTTGTAAAAAGTTTTCGATTACTTTCTTGTGATCCGATGATTTGTAGTTACCGAGCAAGTTGTGAACAAAACTTTCCAATTATGCCCTGATTGTGTTGCTGGTTCATCACGCGTTAACCATTTTGTAAAATTCCTAACAACAACTAGTTTTTGATTAACAAGTCCTACAAATACTCCTTCTTTGAGTTTTGCGTATGATAGTTTTGGAAAAAATTTGATTAAACACGGGAAAGCCGGTAGGCTTATCCGGTCAGGATTGATCACTTCCATTGCTCGCCAGTGAGAAAGACGAAATTCCTGGAGCACTTTTGCACTTATTCCTAGAAAACCTAGAATACTACCAACTATGCTAGGATTTATTCACATTTATTTCGACACTGGAGACATTTATCCAGCCAAAGTCGCAGTTATCTTCATGATTTTTCCACCTACGTTCTGCACGAGTTATCAAATAATTCCTGTGCCAATGGCTTGTCAGTAACTACTTCAGCAAAACCAAACCATTTCAAATACATATGTCATAATTTTTGTACGTTTCGTGAGTATAAAACATTCTCAAACTTAACAAAAATACTGTGAATCGACTTTGCAAAGTTGTTTCTGAATTTACTTACGCTCCGAAGCACAATCGCAAAACACAATAACACAAGTTGCAAATGACGTTTAACGAAAGGTGGTCAGCTGACGGTCGTGATAAGAGCGCAGTCATGCCAACATGCGGGATCTTTTAGATAGTGAAATCTAGGAAGCAACCGACGCTGAATATATTACCTTCGCATAACATTTGCTAGCATCCACATTAAGGATTTTGTCTGTAGTGCAAAAATGTCTAGTTTAAAAATAACAACAGCTTGCAGGGAAAAACTACATTCATTTTCACATACTTCCAACATTACTAATAATTTTCATTTAATCAATCGAACTCCAACATTAATTTGTACTGGAAAACGTACAGATGTTTGCGTTGCTTTTCATTAATCACATGAAATACAGATTTCCTTTAAAAGAAATAGAAAAACGGTTACCAATTTGCAGAAACAGATAAAAAATTATATTAAAATGTTGTAAGAGGACGATGATTGATTGACACACGATCGTAGATGTGTGAACATAGACGCGATTGAAAGAAGTCACAGACAATCAAAATCAAGTCGTCCAGCATCATCAACATTTTTTGATTCACTTTCTGCAGAAGAAAATCAAAAGTAACATTGAATACAATGATCATTATCCGGCCAAAGTTGCTTACCATCCACATATGTAGGCATTCGATTTCTGCATACAAGAGTTCAAAATTGAAGAGTATAATTCAGTCTTCCATTGTGTGGGCATGTAACGTGCTATTGTATGAAAGAAGACGATTTTTTCTGACATCTAAATTCTTCACATACCATTTATTGTATCATACGTGAATAACTTTTTCTTTCTTCAAAGTATGTAGATACATATAAATACATGTAAAATGTATGCAAGTACATATTAGTTTGTAATTTTTTTACTCTTCGATGTTCAATTCATAATGAAAGTGTAATAAGTTGGTATGCTATTGGAGTTCGTGTTGTTTAGTTTTTCACCTGTAAAGTGAAGAAAATCATAATACGAAATCATTTCGTACTTAACATTTACACATGTAGACATTTATTATTTAGTTGCGAAATAGTCAATTATCCATATGTAGGCCCAGAAATTACTTAATGTCCTCTGTTCGTCATAAACAAAACAATGCGGTGTGGAAATTGTAAAAAAAGAAAATTGGTTTATTACTACTATATATAGAGTGCTTTTTATTTAATTAATTTTTGACTGTAATATGAAGTAATGCCTATTTTGAAACGCTATAAAGTAATTCCAGGCAACTGCTAACGCAATTTGTTAAAAACTTGTTCAATTTTGTCGCTAAATGTGAATAATATTTGTATTCACTTTTATTAGTGAAAATTTTGCTGGTCTTATAAGACTATTAAATGATTGTTCATAAACGAGTTGTTGGTCAATTTAAACCTCGTTCGACTAAAGCTAACAGAAAAAATTATATGCATAACTTAAACCTCGATTTAACACAATCAAAAACTAACGAAAATATAATTTTAAATGGTTTTAAGAGAGTAAATTATTCAATAATTATTTTATACTACTACAAGGAAATTAAACTACAAAATAAAAGCAGATCTACAAAATAGAAAGTGAATTACTGAAAGTGCCAAAAAATTTTATTCAGTCTTCAAAGAATTTTTTAATTTTAAATCAAGTAGAGTTTGATTCCCTACGTTATCCTGCGCATTGCAGCTAACGATATTGAAACAAACCTAGAAAATAAGAGTGTCAGGTCCTTGAAAACTTCTCTAACCTGTTAAGTGAGATGTGACATCCATTGGGTCACGGATCCTACCACCAGCAATATTTCAGAGATTTTTCATATTCTATTAGGAAGGGCGAAATACAAACATAATTTAAATCGTTTGTTTATTTATTCATTTCTCATTATCTAAGTAAACTCCCGTATTGAATCCACTATAAAATATAAATTTAAAACTCGAAGCATACATAATTTATCCCATCTCTGACTAGGAGCACTGTCCTGCTGAAATAAAGTCACGTTTTTATCTTCCCTTCCAAATATGCTCCGAAAAAACGACTGAAAACACTGCTTTAGAGTGGTTATTTGACTTTGGTTTCTGATGAATGGTATGTCACTGCCTACTATATAACCCATGATCATAATGCTGCTTCCTCTGTGTTCCCCAGTAGGCTCAATACTTTCTGAATTATATAAAAACATAAATCTATTCGTGTTTGAACTCGGATATATTATATTGGATAGTCTTAAAAGTATTGACCCTTTTTTGTCACTAGATGGTGTTCTTTGTCACCTATCGGGCAATACTAATCAGGTTGAGTCAAACTGACATGTGTTTGAAGAACATGCGTGGCAAAAGTTGTATTCATTTAAAAATGAGTGAATTTTCTGAAAAAATTCATTACATTTTACGATATCACTACGATCAAGGTGAGAATGCATCACAGGCTCCTGATAAAATTTGTGGTGTCTACGGTCAAGATACTTTATCAAAAGCCACAGCCAAAAGATGGTTCCCTGGCTTTCGTTCGGGAAATTTTGATGTCAAAAATGCGACTCGCGCAGGTCGACCAATCACTGAAGAAGTCGATGAAACCTTATAAAATATTGAAAAAGACCGAGCGGTAAAAAGCGGCCATGACATTGCTCAAGAACTGAACATCCATCACCAAACTGTTTTGAACCATTTGCGTAAGGCTAAATACACAAAGAAGCTCGACGTTTGGGTGCCGCATGAATTAACACAAAAAATTCGATCTACCGAATTCCCATTTGCAAAATGCTAATAAAACGCAACGAAATCGAGCCATTTTTGAAGCAAATCATCACGGGTGATGAAAAATGGGTAAAATACGAGATTGTCGTTCGAAAAGGACCATGGTCAAAAACAGGTAAGTCATCGTAAACGAATTTAAAGCCAAGACTAACACCAAATAAGGTTATGCTTTGTGTGGATTGGATTGGAAGGGAATTGTTTAGCATGAGTTGCCAAAACCTGGCGAAACACTCAATTCGGCTCAAGCGATTCTTAAAAAACGGCCTAAATTTATCAAAAAAAAAGTCATCTTTGATGACTCGGCAAAAATTGACAGAGCTTGGCTGGGAAATATTTATGCATCCACCGTATAGTCCAGACCTTGCACTACAAATTACCATTTGTTTCGGCCTCTGATAAGCTTCCTTCATGAAAAGAAATTCATTTCAAAAAGGGACTGAAAATCACTTGGCCAAGTGTTTTGCCGATAAGCTACAGAAGTCCTACACAGATGGAATAATGGCTCTACAAAAAAATGGAAAAGGTCATAGATAATAATGGACAATATGTACAAATGACAATGCTGTCGAAAGTTTCCCAAGAAATGCACAAATAACAAATTTAGTATAAATTTTTGAGCAAATCTCTGGAATTCTACTTGAAGATTATAAGTATTAACTCTTACTCATGAGCATAGCATGCTATACATGTACTTCTTCCATCTCTATCTGAAACAACCATTCGAATGTGCTAGTACTGTACATATGTGCACTTCAGCAGTTTTTTATCGTTCTAAATGGGTTTCCTTTCATCCCAGAAAATGAACTCAAGGGTTTTTCGTAGGCAACAGTTAAAAATATTCAGAGTGTTTTTCTGAAAGATTTGACGAAAGTACTAGTAAATTAGTCACTGATGGCTCATTTTGAATTGCCCGCTCTTGGTAAGAATTTCGTTGACCGTTTTTACTGCATTAGTTGTTATTATTATTATTATTGCACTGGGGTCCACTTGCTGGAAAGTAGCATAGGCCAGAATTCGGCCCTTAGCTCCCCATGTGTTGTTTACAGATGTTCCATCCTGTCGTCCTACAGAAGCCAAGGAGTTCCCCCAGCTCTGTGGTCGCCAAAGGTTCCAATTCTGCTGCGCCAGTACACCTCAGCCAAGTAAAGCATTTGTTGGCCAGACTTGGGCAGTCTAGGAGGAAGTGTTCTGTACTTTCTTCCTCCTCGCCGCAAGCTCGGCAGGTGTCATCCGTTTGGATTCCTATTTGTTTGGCGTGTTGACCTAGAAGATTATGGCTCGTTAATACTGCCACCAATGTTCTAACGCCATTTCTGTTTTTTCGCCAGGAGTTGTTTTGTCCTCGTTTTATTACGGTGATTCCAAAGAGCTCGGCTTATCCTGAAGTCGTTCCTGTCATTCCAAGCCGTATCTGTCTCATTGCATTACTTAACTTATCCTAACGTTGTCAGAGCATGTTCATCTATTTCTCAAAATTTTTAATCAGTTTTCGCTACGATTCATTCAATTCTATCTCCATTTACAATTCGATGTCTCGCATTCAACAAAAAGACTCGCATTCAGCGTAAAGAATTATTTCTTAGGAAAAAATTTTCATTGATACTAAGTTAAAGAATAACTGGCTATTAAAATCGTAGTAATTTGATCAACCGAATTCTTTTCCATGAAACTTATCCTGAAATTGAGGCACATACTCCAGATTCATTTATTAGTAGCTCATCAACCCACAAACCCAATCACCATATCTCAATTTGTGCATACAACTCGGTAAAATTGGTTGTCATTTCGAAACGTTAAGATCAACCAACTTACGCATGATCAAATTAAGATAAATGCCATTGATCAATGAAAAGCAATATTGTATAGCAACCATACCATATGATACCAATTGACATTTCATCCAATTAAATGGCATTTTTTGTCCCGCGTAATTCGCAACACCTATTTTATTATTGTTCTAAGAGTCCACTGTGAAAACAGCACTTGCATATGGTTCAGATTTCCCTCAGGCTATCAGTAAGCTGAAGCAAAGCCTTATTGAACTAAAGAGGGGAAAAGAAGACAGTTATTAATTGAAAGTTCTCCAAATGTTCCACACGTCAAAAAGTTTGAGTCCAACCCAGCGATTCCAGGTATAAGTTAGCCATATTCTGGAATCCTAGAAATGTAAGAAAACTATTTAAGTGTTCTTCTCTACGGTTTTTGTCTTTTTTTTAGAATCCCAGTTGTTTGGGGTCTGTGCCTAGAAGATTGACGTTGTTTCCTTTGACAGATGCAAAAGCTCGTTTTATCCGGCAGTCTTTTCTGCACAACTGTGTCCATTCACTTCAACTATAGCTTAAACATCTTCGTTTTTGTCGGCATTTATTTACTTTCAACAAAATAAATCAAAACATTCTCCAATATTCCCCTTAAAAAAAACTGTTTTTGACAGAAAAGACAAACGTATTTTTGTAGCCAAGAATATTACAAGCCAATTCTCAATGCGTTGTTCTTAACTGAAGCGTATTTCAGTACGAATGACCAGCATCGACCTGAAAACAGTAATCAGCTGTAATGCGGGTGGGTTAAAACATCCCATCTACTACCATTTTACAAAAAATTTTACGCCGTTAGGCAACATATGGCGGTTTTTTTTTGTCGTATTGGAAAATTACGGTTTGTAGCTAATCGAACATTTTTGACGTTTCTCAGCCAATGCTGCTTTCAAACAGATCCATTGCCGTCTGTATAAGTAGTGCGTGGTTTTCTTACCGATTTTCAGCGCCTCGTTGGGCATAGTACCCTTCCATAATATCCTCGCCATCCGATCAAAGCCTAAAAATAGGAACAAGTTATTGGCTATGTAGCTTTGGATGTTTGGTTTCTTACTATGCTGTTTCTCGTACTCCAAATTCCCGTAGTGGCTTCATTTTTCATCACCAGTAACAATCCAGATGTTTTAATATACTGGGTCATCAATTCATGGCTTTTAAAGTGCCTGAAAACTACTCCTTATGTCATGATCAATAAGCTCTGCATCCATTCATACATGCTCTGCATCCGTTCATACAAGCTCTGCATCCGTTGGATGTAAGTGATTGTTGAATAATGTCTCTTATTCCTCATCTTCAACCCTTGCCGCTGTGTAGGGTGTCCTAATTTAAATTAAAATTATATTTGAATTGTCTCGTTGCAAACACGCAAACCAACACCATGATATACATTTTTTCCTATGTAAACATACTCCAAAGAATAAGTTTCTTGTCATAAACATTAATTTTCAGTAGACCCTTTCTTCAGCTCTAAAACAAAGGCAATGTTTTCCATAAATACTGTTCAATTAGAATGTAATTCGAAATTTCAATGTGAAAAAAAAAATGTATCATACACTCCGAACAAATTACTAATACTGGTTCTAATAGCTCTTTGACAGCAATTTGACATTTCAATGAAAGCAGTACTGCCAGATACGAATAAGTAGTACTGATGCTAACTACCAATAAACGCATGTTTTTCAAACATTGTCCTGCAACCTCCTTTCATACGAAGTAAGCTAGGACGTTTTTCTGTGGCGAATTATTCTGTAGTAGTCTTTAATGGATTTTGTTTAATGTTAATGTTCTTTCATTTGAATTGATAACAACGGACTGAAGTTGCTCTTACTAGTTCGACCATTCTTTTATTTCCCCAGAGAAACCTTAATCGATGGTCTCACCTACTGTACTATAAAAATATTCTAGCATTTATATTTATTATATTTCATTCTAGCATTATATTTATTTACGTTTATCTCGCGAATCGGTTATTTCGATTGGCTTGAAGGTTGTATGAGTTGACTATTTAGATTTGTTTTTTGTAAAGATTTTTATGAGATAGACTTACCAGAAAGAGTAACAATAAACAACGGAATGCAATTAAAAGATAAACAATTTCATGCTGAAGGAAGCTGTAAGGGTGAAATACAAAGAAAAGAAGCCTCGTAAAACCACTTGAGCACATCCCAAATTATTCCTAAGTCTGACTTACCTTTTGTAAAAGCGGAGTGTTCAACAGATTTCACATTCATCTCCAGATAAAACAATCCGAAAAAATCCCCTCGATTGGCTGTGACACATGTGCAGGATCGCTTTGACTTCGCAAAGGAACACATGAACTCGACAAACCAATGGGAAAATGTCATTTTCTGGAGGATAAGAAGTTCAATCTAGATGGGCCTGATGGTTTTAAATATTATTGGCAGGATCCGACAGCTTCCAAGGATGAGCAGAAACGTTGGCGATAGAAACCGCATGATTAGGGGATTTTTATTTACTTTTGGGAAAAGACCAATTATGTGTTGCCCTTACAAAAATAAATTGAAGAAATTATTCAGAGATGCTCGACTCCGCTTTGATATCTTAACTAGATAATTTTGCAACCGCCATTTTATTTTCTAACAAGACAATGCTGCCGTCCGTGATTCAAACCATACACAGAAATGGTTTTCAACTAAGAACATTCCTGTGATGCAGTGGCCGACTCATAGTCCAGACTTAAGCCCAGTTGAAAACGTCTGGGGTACGATTTCACGTCAAATTTATTTCAATGGAAGGCAATACCATTCCGTCAGAGAGCTTAAAAGTGAAGTTTCTAAATGTTGGAATGTATTCTCCAGGAGCACAATACAAAAGCCCTTTGAAAAAATGCCCAAACGAATTCTTAATTTAATTCAATTCAAGTGAATGGAGCGAAAAAAAAATATTGAAGTCTCTAGTTATTTATTTCTATTTACTTTTAAAGTTTGAACATGATAATTGAGTAAAACGTTGAAGGAAATTGCGCACCCAATTTACGAATTTTCTTGTATAGTATGAATAGATGTGTGCTTTTTGATTTAAATCGAATGTTAATGAATTAGTCGTGTAAATAAATTATTGTTTTGAATGAAGCTTTTATGTTTCATTCTCTTATCACAGTCCTAACTTAACCTAATGATGTACGTCCAAGCTAATTACGTGCAGTGTAGTAATAGAATTGAGTATTACAATAAGTATTTAAAAATATCATAGTTCATTTTTCAATACAAATTTATTTGCTTCTCTTGTGCATGGAGTAGTACTCTAAATATAAAATCCTGAATTTACTTAAATCGGATTATTATTATTTTTATTATTATTATTACTATGTATATTTCTTTAATTTTCATCATAGTATATCAAATTCTTTTAAGCGAATTTAATATATTTCATCACATTTCCACGAGACTGGCTCCCATTACGTATTGAAACTTATCTGGAATTTCCATGAAATCTCTATGAATTAAAATCTTTGTTATGCAAGAGTGATACTACCTTCAAGGGCTTGAATATTTAGGGCTCATATACATTGTGAGGAACCTCAATTTTAATGCCAGCATCTAAGAGAAAACGCTTTCACTTCAGCTTCAAATAATTAACATTTGAATGATGCATATAACGACTCTCTTATTCAAACAAACTCACCTTATAAATATATCAATGATCCGTACTTCCGTATATGATCCCTTATCTCAATTATAGCAACCATAGTGTACCTTGCATCAAATTAATTAACCAACTCGATCGCAAACTTGTTTGTTTTTCTTTGTGTGTATTCATCATGAAAATATCTTCAAGTTACATAAACCAGAAATAGGTGTCAAGTTTTCCAGGTGTAATCTATATAGGATAGCTAGTTTGACCACTGGTTGTTACTTAGTGATATGGTTAAACCACAATCGAGAATGAGTAAATACAGTTTCATCGTATAAAATGACTCCACATTGCACAACCACTGAAATTCATTTGACTGTTGATCGATGATTAGCGATCTAAGATACAAACTAGCATGGCCAAACGGAGTAGCAAACTTAATAGCAGCCTTGAAAATTTCAAGCATTTCACTTATCGCGGAGAACAGTTAAATATCTGCAAGAAAATCAATAAATTCATGCTTAACGCGAAATCGTGCGATTATTGTGGAAAATGAGCATACCTGAGATGAAATTCGATTTTTGCATTAAGTAAATATGTTTTGTGAAAGGATGTTCGTGCAATGTAGATTTAGATATCGATAGTAATATAAAATTTTTCATAGACGAAAGCTGAAAGATATAAAACCCAGATAAAGATACTTTCAAGGCATTTACTTTCACTGCTAGAACTTTGCAATTTATAATTTGATTAAGAAGTTTTTGGATGTTTCATCTAATCAACTGGCATCATTACCAACACCCATCAATTTGACCCCGATTTTAATAACAATTCATTTCCTTAGTCCTGTCTTCAGAAATCACTAGGAAAATTGTTGAATCTTGTTACAATGTATCAACTCTTAGATTTAAATGCCAACGTCTTATTGGCTAATATGAATTGTGAACAATTTACCACAGTTCCAATTCAAATCCATGTTTGATTTCGAAACCAATACTAAATTCTCACCGTTTTTCTTTCATTTTAGTGCAAATACACAAATGGACAACGATGTTACGCCAGTGTATTTAGCTGCACAAGAAGGACATTTGGAAGTCTTGAAATTTCTAGTACTCGAAGCCGGTGGATCACTATATGTACGGGCACGAGATGGAATGGCACCGATTCATGCTGCGTCGCAAATGGGCTGCTTGGATTGTCTGAAATGGATGGTAAGTGGTTATAGCATAACGGGTCTAACATATGAGTCTATCAACATAAGATTGAACATTTATCTTGAGTTGGATTATACCACGACCATGTTCAATTAAAGTTGATCAATCCAATAAGATGTGCATGTTGTGAAATCAAAATGTGACCACAATATCGGTAAATGTCGTTAGATTTAGGTTATATCCAATATCGAAACTGGATCAGCCTTTAATCGACTATCGCTGAATGGATATTCTTCTGCAAGAAAGTTGCATTTATTGTGCACAAATCAAAATAAATACTAGTGAGGTCTATAATTGTAGGATGTTAGTTCAAATTAACCAGTAACGGATCGATTAACAACATTGTAATGCAATATGTGTAATTACTTTGGATTTGTTGCTTCTTCTTGTTTAAAATTGCAACAAGACTTGTTGACCATTAAAATATTGTTATTGGAATGCTCTAATTATTCCCATCTTTAGCCAAAACCAGTTTTCGTCTTCGATCCTTTGATAACTGCTTAGCGTTGTGGTATCCTTTACGAAATGGTTACTAAAAGATTATTATTTGGAACTTTCGAATACATCAAAGACCGAAAATCCTCTTTGAGAAAGTTCCGAAAATTGCCTCAAATATTTGACAATTTTTGATAGTTAATTTTTCCTTTGGGTTTGAATTAATTCTACCCATTAATGCTATGAGTAACAGATCTGGAAATAAACCCTTGTAAAGGAAAGTTCTAACGTAGTTACAAACAATTATTTTCGAAATTGTTAGCATTGTTGCAATTGTAGCAATTGTTGTTCTTTTCCTTTATTTTTTAAAGATTTATATCCTTGTGTTATTTTAATACTTATATTCTTTCAAACTAATTCTCTTAAACTTAAAACTAAATAATTAATTAAAAATTAAATTTTAATGCAAAGTTACAAAACTTTCAAAATATTTTTGATATAATTTAAATTTGCACTTTTACTGCCACGACTGATTACAAGCGAGGAAGCGTTCTCTCAAAAACTCCTCGGCTTTGCAATTGACGTGGTCTATCGTCATAAAGTTGTTTTGTACTTCAAAAATGCTTATATGTTCAGAGGAAAAATGCTTATATGTTTTTATATGTTCCGAGGAACAATATACAGCAATCAGGAATAATCCAAAAGTAGGGATACTCAATGAGATTTGGTTTAGCTCTTCAGGGAAAACCGATTAATTTGATTGATACCAACTTGGTTGACATTGCAGTCCAGTAATTTCGCATTACCTAGAGCACTAATCGATGTAAGCCCTCCTCCATTTAACATAGTTTATCACTAGTTTCCAGTGATAACGTCGTCTTATTTTTCCCAAATGACACACTGGACAACACCTCAACGTAAAACCCAGAACCTTACCAATGTCTCATGTGTAAGGCAGGACTCGTGTTCTACGAGTACGCACTAAACGTTTCAACTCAAACAAAATACAGACACATATTTCTGAGTAATCAGTCAGTCAATTAAAAAAAAAACACATCGTTCTACACTTTTATTTCAACAAGTAATATTAAAATTAATAAATTGACTCAAAAAATGCCAAATTTCTGAATTCCAAACTTTTAAAAGAATTATTTGAGAAAAGGAAGCATATAAGTTGATAAGTTTACACAGGGAAAGCAGTAGGAAAATACGTCTATACTCCACTTGCAGTGGCCACAAATGAAATCTAGTAGACCGTTATAGTTTGTGCATGCTTTATGCCACCAACCTGCGCATTTGGAACATCCTACCCAATCTTCGATTCGTGGCTCAAAGTTTATTCCTCCCTATATAGTCTCATTTCCACATTTCTTTTTCGGGAGTCTTGTTCCGGCCTTGATAAGGTTTTCTGGCAAATTTTGTATATGATTTCTTTTATACATTTGGTTTGCATTCGTTTTGAGGCTGAATCCTTTTCTGTAGCCAAGGAGAACCACTCAATATGTCAGATTTTATTCTTTAAAAGTTACACTAGCACTACTCCGAGGAAAAGCAAGTTTCTGGTAGTGCTCATCGCGGTACTTCATTTCATTTTGACGCAAGAAAGTGATGTTGAGAAGGAGTGAGGAATTACTTAGTCCATTATCCTTATAACGCCTATCGAACTAAAGACTAAGAGCCTATAGAGCTAAGAGCCTATAGAGCTAAGAGCCTATCGGCTAAAAACTGACTAAGAAACCTTGTTCTCCGAAAATGTCTTGGGTAAAGGTTTGTATTCCCGATTATTTCACGCTTTGTTGTGGGAGCAGCTGTTTTGAGATAAACCAGTGCCAAAATTTGAACGATTTGGTGATCTATTACGAAGATTCTGCATCCATTTCTCGAATCGAATCGTAAACTATTTTAAGGCTTTTATCAATGCAGGGAACATTATAGCTGTTGAGAGGTGGTTTTCAAGGATCATGAATATACTTTGTACCGAAGAAATCAACTGCTTCTAAGGTGCAATACGACGTATTCTGATCTATTATACTAGACATTCTTGGCTAGCTCTTCCATGGTTTTTGAAATGAGATTACCATTCTAAAAAAAATACCACTGTTCATGTAGTTCGTTTTTGATACCATTATTATATAAGACAGTGTAACCTTATGCGAAATTTCAGGTTTCATACGTTTGCGTGCAACTATGAACGCAGGAGAAATAAAGTTCCCAGACGCGTTGGCTACATTTTCAAGTGTTACGTTGACACGATGGTCATTCTTGTTGACGCAGCGCTTCCCTTTTGTTGAAATGATTTATCTCGTTTATACTCTTAACTGCGTGAGGAGGGAACTTGTACGTATCCTCGACAGATTTTTCAAATAACGAATACATTGATGGTTACTAAAGCCAATTGCTCGAGCAACACTTGGTCAGGCTAGTGCACACTCGGACAGTTTCTGATCACTTTTCAGAAAAAGGCGAAGCTAATCCTTGCCATTGGCTTTTCGGATACAGGTGAAACTACTCCGTGCTAGCCATTTGTTTTACTTTATATAAGCGATGGTGAAGTCCATTATTTTCAGCAAAGCCTACCTACCTACCAACGTTACCTATTTTTTTTATTTGTTTTTTTTTTAAGTAGATAACAATATTCACCTTTTTAATATACTCGCATAGCTCTTATTCCGTTTCCGGAGGAAAATTTTGAGAGTATCTCTTGGTATCTCTTGGCAGAAAATGTTCTTATTAATCTTCTTTTTTTTAATATTTCCTCACGCATCCGTAAAGACTTTGCTACCGCTCTTTTGCTTTTAACCTGGTTCAGCTCATATTTTTGCTTGAAGTCTTTGTTTCAAAGTGCAATGTATCTTTTCTGTGCTTCTTTAGCTTCTAAACATCTGGTTGGATGTTTAAATTCAAACTGCAAACACAGTAAAACAATCATAAATTAATTGCGTTAAAGGATACGCGTACTCTTTCATACATAAGCCATTACCTAACCTTGTAAAAAATAACGTCATCTATTCACATTGATCACTGAAATCACTCTCTTTTTAAAAAAATGGGAGGAAAGTTTTAAACTTTCGCAGTTTCAGTGCTTTTGTATTACTTGTGTGTCACCTTCGCACAGCATTACTGACTACCTTAAACTTCAAGATAACACTGAACTGGACACAGACCGTGAACAACATTCTGACTTTTTGAGTGTATACTCTTATCTCATGTTTACTCTTAAACCGGTCTACCCTACGTAAAGTAAATTTGCGTTCTTTTGTCACTTTTTGTTTCACAGATACTCGTAGATTGTACAGAGACCGGAAAAAATCCAAAAATGGTTTTGTTTTAATTTTGCGTTTTCATTTTTATTGGATTGATTCGAAGTCCTCTTTCGACCAAATATCCTTCTTTGTTCACATCACAATGCCTTAAAATGTTTGTGTACTCGCAATTAAAATCTTTGTCATAACTGTAAATAATGACATCTTTGGAAAATCAGCTGCAAAAATAAGTCATTAAATTTGTACAGGACTCCCGAAATAACCTGCTTCAATGATTAAACATCTCTACATATTTCTCAGAGGATAGTTTAAATTATATTATGTCCCGTTACCTCGAGCAAATGTCTGAAAACTACTAAGCTTCCTTAAAGCACGCGTGAATTCTAAAAATTTCATTTTCACGGTTTCTGAACGAAATTTATCTACACTAGTAACTCAATAACTCCAATTTATCGCACGTAAATAGGACACCACTTGATAGCAGGTAACGATTTTAAAATATTGCTGTTGTAAAAATGATCCTCCTTGCTGAAGAAAAATGTTTTAGGGAACGCCCATAAATGACACGTGCTTTATGGAAATAAATTCTCCCTTAAACGCTAGTGCCACCGATATTGGGTTCACAAAATTCATTGTTCGAATTCGAATTGCGAAAGTACTGTAATTTTTCAAATATCTTCAACATCAAATTTCATAGCAGACATCGCACTAAAAGGAATAGGGTTGAAATTATTCCCTCGATTGTGAACTGCTTTACCCTTTTTCAGCTTAGCATTTCAGCTTAGAGATGGAGATTAATGTGGTCATCAGCCTTAGAAACCAAGATTTTCAATTCTGCAAATACTCATCAGTGCATTAATTTAGGCTAGGCTCTCCAAACTGCCATATTTTCTTGTGCGTCTTGGATATCTCACCAGCTTTATGCGACTAATGGTGATATCGTGACCATTTGCATAGCGTCAGTAAGCATACTCTGGGAAGGCTTCTGGCGAAAGAGAAGGAGCCCGCGATAGAAGATTTACAGTCGTATTGAGTCTTTACACAACTATTTTCAGATTTTTTATTCCTGATAAATAAACAAAGACAGTGAAATGAGAGAACATTTAAGAAATAAAAATATGATTCTAGTAATTTTCGTTGAATCCTGGTCGATTGGGATTTTGTCTAGAAAATTCCGTTTCTTATACCTACCGCCTAACTTCGATACTCTTTAAGTCCGATGTAAATTTCCTGGCCGATCTAGACTTCAAAAAAATACGTTAGGAGACAGTCATTTACCATAAAGGTATCACTAAACAATTCAACAGGAACCTCTAACGGTACATGTGAATACGGGGCATCAGTCCATTAAAAAATTAGTGTTAAAAAATTCTATCGGTTTATAAAGCGCTAAGCGCCTTAAATTGCAAGTAAAGATTGGAAAATGAACTGGAGGGAGAATTTCGTTATCCTTAACCAGAACCAGACGCTGGGCATAGAAATCGTTACTAAATTTGGCGAAGAAAAGAGCTGCTGACTATGACAGGAGTTTTGGAGTAGGTATAACACTCAGCCATATCATACTACAAATTTGAGAGTGTCCTTTAAGTTGCTTTTTTTTCTATGGTTGACTTCTAGTGTAATGTATGAGTCCTTTCCATCTAATTCAATCTTTTAAGAGTCACTAGTTTCATCATGACTTAATTCGAAAAATTTACTGCTCACTAGCAACTAGTCTCACGTGAAAAGAAACCAAGAAAACAAAAAAAACGATCCGTACAGGGGGCGGAAATAACGCGAAAACCAAAGTGACAAAAGGATCTCTGCCGGCCTTCATAAATTGTAGGATGGAGAACATTAGAGGATACATCTGCAGACCATCGCTCGTCCTGGCATGACACGGAATCGATGATAATGCGTTTTTATTCCGCTTAGATATTTGACATCTTAACAAAATTATCATCTTGGTGGAAAAGAGGGTAGAGGTGTGTCAAACTTTATCGATTTTCATTGAGAAAAGCGTATGTGAGGCACTGAATTTACGTTAAAAAAATTTAAATGAAGTTTTCATCTCTACGTCACAGAAGAACACATTTTGTTGGGCCAAGTGCGTTTTCAAAAAGCTTCATTACAAAAAGGCTTCTTGCATATAATTTGAGATGCAAATTGCAAGTATAGACATGGTTTGCTGTCAGTAAGTATTTGACTCTTTCTTCAATTTGACTAGTTTATTACATTTTTTTTATTTACGCTACATAATTCTTCACTGTTATTCCATCAATATTTGTAGGATACCCTATTTGAAGCACACATTAAACTGTCAACTATCAGTCAGTTTAATTTTGAATTGCTGAGTGACTGCTATACACTGCACTTCATAGCCAAAATTTCAAGTCTAAAATTTGTTGGTCAATTGCAGATCAATTAGAGGTGGATATAGCGGAGACAATTTCATATCGAACGGAATTCTAGGAAATTAAAAGGCTTTCTTCAGCGACGTCTTATGTCATTTCTAGAATTAAAATAATTTTCGTTTAGACGATAGACGTCGATTTAAATCTCTGTGTAAATTAAGTGAAGGTTATCAGTTTAGATTTTTTCCAACTAGTAAAGAAGTAGAGTTCGGTTTTAGTTTGAATTTGAAGTTGACCGATTTTCTCGCAAAAACTGCGAGTACCTTCACACGTGGAATGAGGTTATAAAATTGATCTTGTCATATTTACCACCCAACTTTTATTTAATGGCAAAGTACGAGGACAATTCAATTATAATGATTTCGACCGGGAGGAAATGTGTGGAAAAAGATGGATTTATGATTTTACGGAAGAAATTTACGTTTTAATGATTCCATCGTATAACCTATTCGCTTAGCTGAAATACCGTTAACATAGCAAAAAAACCATGAAAAACTTACACTCTCAGGCAGCTCGGGTGACGTTTATTCCAAGTGTTGAAGCTGCATGTACTTACACTATGCCTTTAGTTTCAAGTGGACCTCGGTAGTCAATGCACGTATACCGTACTTTGCGTAACGTTTGTTGAATAATTGCCTGCGATGTTCCTGTCAAGTTAGAGCAACGTTGTAACGTGAAATTTTCAGTGAAACTTGTTAATAAGCAAACAAATGCATACGAACTTGTACCTAAGGTGTGTGTTGAAGATGTAAGCCAAAAAGTTTTACTAATGGCCCAAAACGTCTGAGATTTTGTAAGCTAGCATCGTTTTAATAATGGCCTAAAGCGTTCGAGGATGGTAGTAAGGGCATTGCTAACAAGTCACATGACAGCCGACTCTCGACGTTTGACACTTGAATTATTTGACGTTTGACACTTTACTTTGACACTATCATTCGTGAAAAGCGATGAATGTCCGCTAGAAAACATGTCGCTGTCTTAGAAGTTTCACCTGGCAGAGCATTTTTTATCGGGCATTATGGTTCGGCCACGCAACGCATATCTGGTAGATGGCTGCTAAGTCCTAGAGCAAAAACGAAATCGCGTTTCCAAATATAACGACCTGTAATCATGGTTTAGGGGAATTAAAATGAAAGAGGGAAAATGAGTTGAATGGAATCATAACGGTGGATAAATCTTGGGTGTACCACTATGACCTGGAACTGAAACAACAAAGTTTTTAAAGGAAAACAACGCAAGAAAAACGTAAAGATGAATAAGTTTATGACGATAGTCCTGTTTGACCTCGAGGGTTTTCCGTAACAACATGCTGCCGCTCTAGGCCGTACGGTCATAAATTACTATCAGAAATCAATGTTGATATGGTGCATCATTTTAAGACATAAGACCACAAGAGGATGAAATTGTATCACATCAGGGCAATGTGTCGCTCTTCAGTCCGATGAATTGTAGGCGATTTCTTGAGCTCTCAATGTAACGCAATAGAACTTAATCCACTGTTCAGCTCAAATTTTTTCTCTGAAATCAGGTCTTTCTCCATGAGAGGATACTTCAAGAGCAAACTCGATATCATAAACGCTGTTGAGGCGCGATGCACTGAGTTTGGGAAAGATGTCCTACCGTTCAAAGTGGCAGAAACAATCGCGAAAGTATATTAGAACTAAGGGAACTTGCTTTGAAAAAGAGAAACCGAACTCATATTTTATTCTGTGAAGCATTGTTAACTTTGTTTCTTTTGAACAGCCCTTCTTTTTCACTTTTCAAAGAATTTCACTTATACATTTAACATGGAATCCTGCTTATAAAGCTTTGTCTAAAAAAAGTATCCCTTTGCCGAAAAACGACAACTGAAAACAAGTAGACTCGCCTTTTTCCAACACGTTCATCGTTGATTCATCATACAAAGTTTGCAAAAAGTTTACAAAATCATTAAAGCCTAGGTAGAAAATTAGTTTAAGTTATTTAAATAAATGTACAGATGGACTTAATTCTACTATTGCATTTAAATGTATTTGATCAACAAACTTTCGAAGACTGGCAAAAGTTTCACGTAAACGAGATAAAAATTTTACCTACATATATGTCGATGCGCCTACACGTGTCGTCAAACTTCCGATAAAAAACAAACACAATCCATTCACATAAACAAAATTAACAAAAAATTTGATGTTTTTGCGGATAAATGATTTTTGCTGCCATGTTTACTATAACCTACTAAACTACTTCTTTCATTTAAATGAAGAATCGATGAAAAGTAATAACTTAGCAGTACGTATCTAATGTTGGCCTCGAATTACTTTAGCTGCATTTTGTCCCCCTTACACTCAAATTTCTGCAAGAAATGGTAGAAATTGTTAACGATATCGTAGATTTGCGCATAAAGGACAACAAAAATATGTACAAAGTCGGATGGACATTTAAGAATGCAAAGCTATTATTACAAAGTAACTATTGGAAATAGTTATTTTCAATTAATCCTGAAAAATGAAAGACAACACTCATGATTCTATTCCAAGGAGCACAGCGTACTAAAGTTTATGCGTAGCGTGATTAAATATTGTAGATCTTACAACTGTAATTTATTTTACTCGGCCTCCGTGTGACATGTTAAAGAAAGTTAAGATTGCATGTTGCACAGGTGAGATGGGAAAAAACGATTATTGCAGTCGAACGCCCGTGAATTATGTTGTAGTTTTCTTTCTTGGAAATGGAAAAGACATCTTGCATATTCAACGGAAATTACTTTAAACTGAGACAAACTGTGCTTCGAATCAAATGTTGGCACATGCGAGTCGTTATTCTGGTTTTACCTATGGTTACATTAAGTTTAATGAATAGTGCAGCTCTTCATTGTCTATCTTTAAATTGAAGGTAATTAGAACACTTATACGTACTTTGTTTACGAATCAAGATTTTCTTGTTTATGAACTAAACAAAAAACAAACACTTAGTCAATTCTTAAAGCTTGAAAGCCGTATTATTTTACTCTACTTTAAATTCGCTGCTAAGCAAATAATTTTCAAAGCAAAAGCTATTTTATTGAATCCGTAATAAACAATCAAAAGATGTTTAATTTTTTATTTCAAATCGAACGAAAGAAAAACTTTATTCATAGGACCTTGGCATTCTTTCGAAGCCATGTGTGGTTTTCCAATTGATATGGCATCATTTATCTGTGATTCTGTCTGTGAAAAAATTCAAATTGTTTTGAATATCAATGATTGATAACAGAAAAAAACTCTGCATCCGGCAAAGAAAATTCTATATACTGAAAGCATTTGACGACAACTGTCTAATTCTTGGAATCATCAATTAAATGTGAAGGACATTCAGCTCGTCAGGAAACAATGATTATGCTAATTGTGTTATGTTAATAGCTTTAGTTGTTTTATTTGAATCAAATGAAATTAATCTGACTTATGCCAAAATTATTTTCAAATGCCAACATAATGTGGAAAAATAAAACGAATTTTCCCTTTTCCAAAACAAATTCTTCAAGTTTTAAGTTTCTTCATGAAAAGCCACCGAATATTCAAGTAGCTTGTTCTGTTCAAATAATAGTTTCCAACATTAAAACCAAAAAAACTAATCATTTTAACTATAAATTCAGTTTTTATGTATGTAACTGCCAATACTAAATGCCAAATATTGGACTGTAAGTTTTCGCTTATTTCATGTAAATTAACGCACAATCTCAATAAACTTCGTGTGATCTGGAAACTTCTCTCACAGAGGTATTCATCATCGATGATGTTCTCTTAATATTCATTGATACGTCACACGACTCGAAGGCTACTTACTTATTTTGCCTCAAATACTACCTTGACGGCAATGCCTCACCTAATATTGATTGGGATGTGAGGCACGACATATGTAGTATGTATCCAAAAGAAGCTCAAAGTTGAAACAGATTATGCAGGAATAAACAACACATGCCTTGAAAATGGCGACACTTCTTTCTAGTAGTCTGGAAAACAACTATAATCGAAAAAACAAATTAGGCCCTCGACTTTCGTAGATGTTTCTAGGAACCTGCATTTCTTTGCAAGCGAGACGTTGGTCGGTGGCCGACACTGTTTGCTTACCAAAAACCATATGAATATCGCAATGTATCATTAAACGTACCACAAGCCTACAGTAAGACATATGATCCTTATCTAACCTAAGTTAAGAACGAATATAAGTCAAACAAAACCAACAGGGACACACAGAACAAAGAACTACTTAAAAAGTTAATCAATCGGGGAACAGATTCCTAGCAACACTTGAAGTCGAAAGGTTTTACGTAGAAATCTGCTGTTAGATCCTGATTCCATGGTCTCCATAGACAGGGTTGAAACAATGCATCAACAAACACTGCCCCCTTCCTCTTAAGAATGGGGTACCCATTCCATACCCATACTCCTAATCCAACACTGGATACTCGAGTCGCAACTGGTAAGCGTTCAGCACTATTTTCTAGCCATATTAAACCACAAAACACTACGTTTCAACCAGGATTTGCAGAACGTGCAGATAACACAGCGACATTATATTCTCAATAAGTCCCTACAGAATCGCTATATATCAGCGCTGTGAGCAATTGCGTGTGTTTATTGAACGCGAGTGTTGCAAAGAGGTCCAGTTGGGAGAACATCACCGCATTCAACACACATCTTTCGGGCTAGTGATTGCCATTATATCACACGTCCTGCGCAAGTCGGCGTATGCCGGACACCTGAACAGCACGTGTCGCTGACACTCATCCTCATATTGACACAGACAATCCACGACGACACAACAATTCATGCAAACTCCTTTGTCCTGTCAGCTGGAACTCATGGCCTTAACTGAAGTCAAAGTAAGGATTTCTCCATGCTGTCGTGACATAAGAGACAAGAACGTACGTTACATGACCTTTCTGACATTCATTCCACCTCGTCTGCCAACTGGAAAGCATTATTTCCACCGATAATCTTCGCAGAGAGGTCATACTCCTAATGTTCGGATCCATACCCCTTAACTGTGCATGTTCTTTCAACATTCATTCACCTTCAACCATTCATCAACTGAAAGTCCCCTAGTAGTCTGAAAATTAATCCTTTACGGACAATCTCTAGGTCTAACGACGGTGCCCACATTACTACCAGCATGTCTTCAGTACACAATGTCCGAGAAACACACATAGCAACATTACACACTGAGACCTCATTCTTTAAGGCATATACGTCTATGCGACGACACAAGCGGCGAAAGACGTCGCTTCAGATCTCTAAAGTGAGGGCAGAACGACAGTCTCTCACCAATTAGTATTACCAAGATTCTGACAGTAGTCACATACTTGAGATCAGTTCCCCTGTATCGCACTCAAGGTGCATCTTTTGGGAGCATCCTCAAGGTCTTTTTAATGGAAATAGAAAATAGCACACATTCACACCACTCATCGACAACCTCCATATACTGCGCTAAGTTTTTTCTGGGTTTTGGTAAACAATTCGTGGCTTTCTACTCATTTTTCCACACATTATGCCCATCTTTTACGTAATTTATGAATACCATACAAGAAAAACTGCTTGCCTTTTGCGGCAAACTATTCGTAAAACCGATTTTTAACTTCCTTGAAATTGCTGAAGTGCTGTTTCACGAGCGCATGCTCCATTCATGCTGAGAGGTGATAGTCTAATGTTGCCAAGTCTGTGGAATACGGCGGGTGAAGAAGGATGTCCCATCCAAGCGATTTCACTGTGTATTTTGCTGTGAACGACGGCGCATTGTCGTGTAACAAAATCTTTTTTCCCATTCCTGTCATTTTTCGACAAATGCGTGGTTTAAATTTATCATTTGTTGACCATAGTGTTACCTATCAACGGTTTCGCGGGGCTTCAAGAGTCCACACTACACAATAGCACTCTGAAAAAAAACCGCGGTTTTTTCCGCTTTCAGTTTTCAAGAAAAATACCATTTTCGCCACACCTCAGTCCCCCCCCCCCCCTCTTCCCACCACAATTTCTCATATCACATAGAAATTAGGTTTTAGGAATTTAGGTTTTTTTTACTTTATCAGTAGAAAACGCTGAAATTTTTTATTTTTTCCATATTAATAATTCGTGGTAAGTTGCCCCCTTCTTTCTGGTTAAATTGTCAAAAATGAAATGCTTTGAAGGAATTCCTGAAAGAGGTTCACATTAACTTGGAAGCAAACATTATTTTACTTCGAACAAAGAGTTACTTTCATATTTAATTTAGACTTATGAACCTATTCGTGTGAGAAAATTTCGCACGAAGAGTACTGATTCGACAAGTCGTAGAGAATTGAAAGGATTTCAATGATTGCTGACTGACTTCCTGAACAACTTTCGGATGTAAATAAGAAATTTTTTCGATAAGAAAATTTTTTCAGTTGTAAAAGGACTATTTTGGAAAATCTTTTGATACGGTTGGTTAAAAAATAATGAGCACACGGAGCTCTAAATGTGAATTAGACTCCATGAGAAGTTTTAACCTTCGAAGAATATCTGTAAATCCTTTCAGAGTTTATAAATTTACCAAGAAAGCTTAGGGAGTGAGCAAATATAGAAAGGCTCAGTGTAGACTCATATAAAACTGATCTGCACTTATTTGTTAGAAAACTCCACAACTATTCTTTCAAATATTCAGAGCTAGCTGGTAAAAGGTTCGCATTAACGAGCCACCCAATTTCTTTAAATCGAGTCCTTTGAATTAACTTGAAATGAATTAAATTTTTAGATCCATGGAAACGCAACACAGATAAAACTTCATACAAAGACAATTTGAAAGTATTGATTGCTGTCTACTGCTCTGGAAAGTCGTTTTGTAAGATGTGGGGTCTAAGATCCTAGATTTTTAAGACACGTAGCCCTCTATGGTATTTTGTGGTAAACAAAGTAACGTACGAGAATGAACTGACCGGATGAAAAAACTGACATTACTGGAAATGATAGGCGCAGAAAATTTCGTTCGAAGAGTACTGGTTCCACAACTCATAGAGAATTGAAAGCATATCAATAATTGCACTGACAGCACGTCATTTGAATCCTTAAATGTCAAACATTTGCCTACCCTTGTAGACAAATCTCACCACAAAGGCCACATCGCACTCAAGAGGCTCTGCCTCTCATTCCGTAAGGAGAATATTCAAAAATCTAAAAATAGGTATTGAGTGACTTCCGATGCAGCTACAATGTATCACCAATGTATACCAATATACAAAATCCTGCGAATGATTTCCAAAGGTCCATATATAGGAGTCCCCAAATAGTACAGTGCTTTTTCAATTCAATCAAGAAGATGTTTGGCCATAAACAGTACGAAAACTCCAAGATTGATGCCAGATTCAAGTTTCGTACACCTTGCAGGAAGTCATAAGTGACTTCTATTGGCAATACTAAATTGCGTCGCTCAAATTCCGGTAAAATTAGATATTTTCTGTAGAGTGCAAGTACATCCTTGGATGTTATAGGTGATTTGGAGTGTGATTAAAACCAAGGAAAGCTTACAACTCAAACAACACCATCAAAACCTTAAAACACGTCGGCGGCGGCGTAATGCATGGGATTGTACATGTTACTTATATGAAATCAATATGTAAAATGATGAGAATGAAATTCTCAAGACAAATTTGGATTGACGTGCTGGAAAATTGGGTGTATTAAAGGATTTATACTATCAACTACGTAGTGCTCATAAGACTAGAATGTTGTTGGCGTACCCTAAATTTGCTTGAAAAACCATGCCTAAGTTTCAATCTTAATTCCGTAGAAAACATGTTGAACATGCTGAAAAAATGGATCAGGACTCATCATATCAGCACAACATCCCTAACACTGTCAGCCAGATTGCGAACACTTACTCACATATCCAAGTTGAGTTAAAGGTACCTGAGTTAGGCCTAGAAGCGACCGGAATACAACTAACGAAGGAATGAAACTAAGTGACATTCGAAGGACATATTATAAATGAGCTTATTGCCTACTCTATTGGTTCATATTTTGATACTTAAAAAACTAAAGAATAACGCTGTTGAGTCCGTTGACTGCTCTCAAAGCAACCAGTGCCTCTTTTCATTTCTCTGCTGAATTTCTTAACTCTGAATTCCGTAAAATTGAAATTAACAAAGGCGAATCGACCCAAATTTCCGTTCACTCGAACAAGCACTTTTAATTATGTTCACCAGGAACATAAGCATAAAAATATTCTATCCAGGATTCTAAGAAACGTTTGCATCAGAGCATAATCAATGCGTGACTAGTCAGGACGATTTATGAGAACTCTCTAAATTAAAACGTTGTTTAGACATTTTCGTTTTGAATATATTTCAAAAAAAAGCAGAAAACAAAAAAATAAATATTCCTGCAGTTACAAATCCCTATTCAATACTTTCATACCACTTGCCGCAAATGCCTTTTCCGAGTGTACGTCAATTCAAATTTACTCATTTTTCGTTGGAATTTTGCATTTAATTTTACGCAGAGTTCATAAAATATGAACATGTTTACATTAAATTTGCATATTTTATGTGGCATATAATTTTTGCTGTCGTTTCCTACGTGTTGAAAGAATTTCATTGAATAATGCGTGAAAGTTTTCTTTAATGCTTTATAGGAACTTAGTGGGCGCAAACGTAGGCTTATGATGCAATTCCATTTCGAATAAACGTTTCACTGACGTTAATAAACATTGTATCTGACCGTTTTCTTATGCAAATAACGCAGATGATGACGCCGATACCAGCTCATGTATTTACATTATCCCTTTGTAGTTATCGAAGTGGCTGAGAAATGGAACTTTTACTATTGTATAGTAATTTCAAATGTGTGAGTTCTTTGGAAAATTAATGAAAAGTTGAAAATCAGTCGAGATTGTCTAAGGTACTTCAAAACGAGATTGTTTCGTTCTGAATTTACGCAGCGCATAAACTTCTTTTAAGCGTTAAAATTAATAAAAAATGTTCATTATAAAAAATATTAAGGAAAATAAAAATATATAAACTAAAACATGTTCACGGCTGTTCAAAGAAACATATATATTTAATACTTCATATGATTAAATATGCATTTAATCATTGTAATGAAATTCATCAATCATTTAGTAAATCACTCGAAAACAGATGAAATATAAATAAATGGAAACATCATTAGTTGATTTACGATGGGAAAGATTTGTGAATATGCAATACAATACCGGAAATTTATGGATATTTTCGACCCTGAGTGAATGGTTACAATAATCTCTTTTTCGTCCCCTGATATCTGCTTTTTAACTGTATAACTTTTTGAGACCAAAGAGAGCACCTGAAATAATGATTTTGTGTAAAAATTCTTTTGGAAAATGCTTACATCCTTATCTTTGGAAAAAACTGTCTTAGTTTGCATGAACTCATTGCCACAATCAATATCAGATAAGTACATTTGTGTATTCTATAAGTCAACCGTAATGAAATACCACTAAACAGTTTATTCAGGCATTAATACTAAAGCAAATGGTTATATCCTTTACATGCCCCTTTTGAATATTCTTGGAGTATATAGAAGAAATAATACGTAGTTTCTCGCTACAAACTCGGGACGCCTCATCGCTTTGAATGCCGCTTTATTTTTTATGTTGATCAAAAAGGGTAAGTAGTAAATAAAGAAGTAAGTAGTAAGTGAACGACTGAAGTAACTTCTGTTACTTCAAAGACTGATACTTTGATACTGTCGACCACCCGCCAAAATGCAGCAAACACGCTGGATTTGTGGCAAAAACCTTTGCAGACACTTTTTGATAGCACGAAAACCTCGATTGAGTATTGCAGTTTGCCCCAAGCCATTCGATAATATGAGTCAAGCAATTTTCATTTCTTATGAATCAAAGCCATGAGAGATTGAGCGTTTTTGTCACTAGTAAAGAACTGCTTCAGCGACAAAAGGATAGATTTTTATTCATCGCAAACTGACTATTGATGAAAATTGGATTCATCAGAACAACCTCAAAACTAGAAACTAATGAGGACTATCTTTTTCTAACTTCTCCATAGGCAGCTCCGCGGAATCTTCACGCTACAACGATTATGTTGTGAATTTGGTGGGATCAGGGCAGTGTTATTTATTATGAGCCGTCGAAATCAAGTGAAACCATCATTGAAAAATCATTCCGACCTCAATTCTTGAGAATGAACCAAGCACTACGTTAAAAACAGACCCGGTAGCAGCAGACGACAAAAAAGCTATTCTACGACACGAAAACGCTAGGCCTCATGGTTCCAAACCCTTCAAAACCTATAAAGAAACGCTCAAATAGGAATGTCTATCCCAATATATATATTCCCCAGATAATGTGACGTCTAATTATCACTTGTTCCATGTGATGAATCATGGTCTAGCTGATCAGTCATTCGACTCATTCAAAGACACCATAAAATGGCTGGATTCGTGGATAGCCTCAAAGGACGAGCATTTCGACCGTAATGTCCATCAAGCTCTATCGAAAAGATAGAAAAAGGTCGTAGCTAGTGACGGCTACAACCTTAAATGAATCATTTCTTACCGTTTTTTCAAAATAAATTTCGGTTTTCATAAAAAATAGCAAAATTTAATTTCCTAATCCATCACAATAAACATCTTCTAAAGAAAAGATTGTTCCTTACTTAAACCATCGTTATCACATCTACAATATTCACTTCCAGAGAAAAAAAATCATGTTTCTCCACTGTTTAACCAAACTTTTAACAACTGTTTATTTGAATAAGCTCCTCAGTAATTGCCTGACTTTCTGTCCAAAGCATACAACGCCGGCCTGTCTGAATGTTCCTCAATGGAGACTAGAAGGTTATAACACCCCATACCGATTCGTAAGAGGAAAAACGAATCCCTAAATCCCCATCGCTATAACCGCTCACAATTTATACTAAGTGTTGAAAAATATCCTCCTGAAACCCATAAACAGAAAATCCACGGACATGACACATGCAATCAGACGATCTACCTCCAAAACATTATACTTGAGAATATCTTCTAGCCACATAATAAAGAAAAGTACAGCCCACTATTGATTCGATTGAGGTAAGGGCAGTCCAACAGGCTCCATGACATACCTCTCAAGTTATTCGGCAGTGGTGGCACCTAATTTCAGAGACACCTCCGCATTCTAAATACTTACTACTAAGATGTATCGTATTAAAAAATAAAGTTTTATCCGAAGAAAAGGATGATCCGAAAGGGATTTATGATCTGTAAGAAGCATTGCACAGGATAGGCGTTATATCTGATTTTACTCAGGTCTGTAGCCTTAGTCAAGTGAATTATCTCTTACGACGACTACTTTAGGCTAGAATTGTCAAAAATGTCACGACAAATTGACCAAAAAGGGATTGCAAAAGTTTTTAGGGCCCATCAGCATTTTGAAAACACAAGACGAGTGGATGCCAGATCTTAGTTACAAAACAACGAGAAGACACCCGATTGATATTTCTCTACAAGAGGAAGAGCTACAATAGTAGATTTATTCTATATTGAGTTATTACTATGTGCTTTTCTTGTGCTAGATATTAAGAAAAATGTATCACACCAAATAAAATTGTATTAATGTTGAATAAGTCCCTGTATCCCCGGAGTTTATTCAAAGTGTCCTTGCTGTTTTGTGCTTATGATATGGTAGAACTCATCAGCGAAGAACGTGAGCAAGCTGGTAATCTTGAAAACAAATTCCTTTGAGTTATTGATAATTCAAATCAACAATAAAAGGAGGTCTTTTTATTTACGCTATACAATTCGTACTAATCTACAAGATAGGTCAGACGTATGAACCAATACACTCAGCAATAAATTGTATCGAAAGCACCTGGCCTTGCGTAGAAGAGGATAATTGTGTATTGCAACGGCTGTATAGCCTCTGGATCGGCACTGTTTGTAGTTGTACTGATTGAAGAAAACGGAAAAATTGACCCTGCAGTAAATGGACGACAGGAAAAACGTTAGATGTATGACAGGGAGATTCAGTGGAATTGGTACTACTTTAGATACTTTTAACTTAACTTACATGGGGCCCAGTGTTGAAAAAAGAATAAGCCTACACCGGCCCCGTGTTCCCAACGTATTGTACTATTGTTTAAAGATGATCTATTCAGTCCTTTCAAAAGGAGAAACCCACGGAGATCCCCTAAGTGTGTAGCAGCTTAGTTTTCGCGTTTGTTGCTCACACTCGGACAATCTAGAAGGAAGTATTCCGTATATTTATTCCTCGACCATATTTCCTCAAATTTGTTTTGTTCACGTTTTCTTTGGATGAGGCAAAGTAGCTCGCATTACCCTGCAGTCGTCTTTATAGAGGGACTCATCGTACTCCTTTTACCTTTTGACTGTTGCTAGTGTCACTTTGATTTGTTACTACTCGAGTTGCATTTTCTTCGGCAGATCCAGCCCTTGGTATCTCACCCACTTTTTCCTTTATCTCTTCATCACAATGTCCTGAGACCTATGTTGATTTGACGTTTTCTCGGGTTGCTGCAATACTTGTCAACCTACGCGCTTAGAAGCCAGAAAACAATCAGCAAGATAATTGGTACTCGCGACTACATATGATCTAAAGGCGTGTCTAATGCCAAAGTGAAACGAATTTCAACTTGACCAAGCTTTCTAGCGACCAGCGATATTTTCGGCTTTACCTACACGAAATTTGTAAGTCAGGATTTTTCGGCTGAACATTGCTCATTTCTGTATAAGAAAAGTTTAGAACTTATGGGACAACAGGTTTGCTCAACAGCATAATTCGTTTAGACTAATCGGAGGAAAGCTCGTTTAGATTTGAAACGTTAAAACTTTCAACGTTAAAAATCCGATAATGGAACAATGTGATACACACGCAGGTTGTCCTTATAATAGAAAAATTCATCTACAAACGTCTAATGGCATCTGACATTTCCTCGTTGAAAAATCGTGATCTCCACGTATGCAAAGGAAGATGAAGCATACTCTGGAGTCATATATCAGATGGTTCGAGAAAAATTTCTCAAAAGAGTCAATAGAGGTGTATATCTAGATTATTCTGTTCATCAACAATAGCAAAATGAAGAAATTAAGGAAAAAAGTATAAGTATAACGTTGAATAATTATTTAACTCATTTATTTTGTAACCTCAGATTTTCAAAAAGTAATCCTAAAACGCTTAAAAAAAATCTGCTCTAAAGAAAGAAGCTTGAAATTAAGATTATTTTATTTGAATCAAAGGTTTCTATTAATGGTTATAATTTTCACAAAATTGTGAATACCAAGATTTCGCTTTTGTGTAAAAAAGCATAGCAAGCTTGAAGAAATTCGTATAAATTTCTTCAAGCGTATTTGATAGAGCCTGTTGTTTTCGAACAAAACAATATGGGAGTAGCAGAAGGTTTATATAATTTAAAAAAAATCTTTAATTTAAAAAAATATTCTTTGGTTGATTTGTCAACATTGGCTCCTTTCTTTTCTTTCTTCCTTCAAAATTAACGACAATTAGGCAAACTCATAGTTTTACGGTGGCGTCATTAGCACGTTTTTCGAATAAGACATCTGAAAAACCATAATTATGTCATATTTTGGTATAAACACAATGAGGCCGTTTTCTGAATGCTGTTTGACACAGGAAACGCTCAAAAAACGCGATCTTATTTTGAGCTTGTCTATTTCTGGATGGACACTTTTTTGAATTAATCTAGCACTGATTATTCGCTATCTTTACTCTTGATTTCTTTGATGTTCGTTCTTTTCCTCATTTTTCCCATGCATCATTTTCAATGGCTCCTTCAGAGTATTTAATACAAACATAATGTCCATATATTTGACGAACTCATATTCACTCACTGATAAAATACGAAAAACAAAAACCACAAAAATCATTTTTCACTATCAAGGTACGTTATCAGCGAATAGAATTACTAAATATCATTGAAACTAATATGAAAATCAAATTCTGAAATTTATTGAAAGTATCTTTTAAACTGGCGAAAAGTCAAAAATATATTTATTTATAACATATTATTTAGGTTTTTTTAATCATTCATATAATTGTAATACGCCTGAGCGATGAATTTTTAAATCAAAAAATACCTCAATTTGACTAGAATCGAATATAAATTTGCATTACGTGCACATTTGCATTAAATGCACAACTCTCGAAAACAATAAGACACTCTTCAACTTCTTTTGTAATTGAATGATGGAGTGCTGACACCTGGAAGTCATGGTTTCCATCATCGCTTTAATCTTAGCTCAAGATCATGAGTGAAAATTCCTTATGCATAGCGCATAAACCATTCCCCAAGTCAACTTTTCAAGATAAGTATCACCATCGTAACTGTACCCTATGCCTTCTTAAGAAATGGTCCATACTTCCATCATAATAACCTGCATGCTTCACCACGTCTTGTTTCTTCGCCAACTGGTTTCCCGCGGATAAAACTGTGTATCTTTTCTCTAACGACCTTGACTTTGATCATTAATCGTCATTATCTTTTTCACCACCAAAAAAAACAGCAACAAAACACCTTTTCATTGTTCGATGAACTGTTGCAGTGGTGGATAAAGAAAAAAAATCTCACCTTTGATTTTGTACCTGCATTTGCGATAAAAATCTGAATAAGAGTATCTTTAAATTAAGCCTATCGTATCAAGTGTTTATAGTATGTTCATCAAGCTGCAGATTTTCAACGGCGATGGAGTAGTAATTTGTTAACTTTCTACTTTTTACAATACGTACAGGTAGAGGAACAAAATGTCGATCCCAATTTACGTGATGGTGATGGAGCAACGCCACTTCACTTTGCCGCCTCGCGGGGCCATCTTGCAGCAGTCCGTTGGCTACTTAATCACGGAGCGAAACTGTCTTTAGATAAATATGGTAAAAGTCCAATTAACGATGCTGCGGAAAATCAGCAAGTAGAGGTAAGTAAACAGGACACATTGTATTGTGAAAGTTATAGTACATATGGCAGAATCGTGCAGAAAATTCCCCAGGAGAAATTTTAAGTGCTGAACCGTTTTCCGTATAAAAGATTACATAAGGATTCGAAGCCTGTTAAACTGGTATTGTATGCCCTTTGACTACATCTTTTTATTTATTTGGGAAAAAATCAAAACGGCGCGCGAATATTTTGATGCCAACGTCACGACTTTCTTCAGTTGTCGCTGAGAGCGCAGTGTCCTACCAAAACGTGTTATCTATATGTTTTATTGGCCTCACTTAATGTGAAACAAAATCGGTCGCGAAATCCAATCGCATTGACTTACTCTGCAATTCTATAGTTGATAACATGTATTAACTGTAATTTATATGAGAAATCACTTAATATGTCCAATAACTTTCGCCACATAATGTACACATGTAAATTGACCGGTTTCAAGTATCTTAGCAACTATTTTTCACTATTATGTGCAGCGAACGCGCTGCAATTGAAACTAAACTATAGCATCTCTATCTCATTGCAGTGTCTCAATGTCTTAGTTCAACATGGTACGTCGGCAGAAATGTCTCGCGAGAAAGGATCTAGTCGCCAGAAATCTGGATCAAAATATAACGGTTCCGTTGCATCGTCTAATCACGGTAAAAGTGCGCGCCACAGCACAATGATGTCCAAATCATCAAGTGCTAGCTCGGATGTGGAACCCTTTTATTTGCATCCGCCCTCAGACCGACGAAGTCGCGATAGTTCGTATTGTCACTCCAGGACATCGTCCGAGAAGCTCTACAACAGTGTCGTTCCGAACGATGGTCTATATGTAAATCCTATGCGAAACGGATCACTGACGCCACCATCGCCGAATGGTAGCATATCAGGTGAATCCTTTTTCCTGCACGACCCGCAAGAAGTCATTTACAACCGAGTCAAGGATCTATTTGATTCGGACTGCAGCAGCACCAAGGATGGACCCATTCACGCTAGTGGGAGTCACGGCAATGCCCTCACCGTTCAAGTTGAAGTTCATTCGAGTAGTAGTGGTGCAGGCAGTGGTTCGGATGAATCTCTATCGATTCGCTCCAGTACGGGCTCCCCGAAAAATAATATGCGCCTGGCTAGTGGAATTAGCGCCGTGAAAACCCATAGCAATGTTAGCAACCATGACCACGACTACGAAGATATTTACTTGGTGCGTGAAGAAGCAAGATGCTCCAAGCAGAAGTTCATGAGCGGAAGAAGCAGGTCGCGGGATAGTGGATCGCATAGTAGATCGGCAAGTGCTAGCTCTTCGAAAAGTAACGATGTGATCATTGAATATAGCACGGTGAGTACACTCAAGCGAATCAAAGTAACTTCACTTGTAACCGAGAATTTTCAAATTTAAACATTCAGGAAGAACGCTCTTCGTGGATTTATTGCTTCACTATTGAACCTACATCGCTCCTTACTTACAACTCATTTCTCTTGGGTACTATTCATATTGCTTGAGGTTTAAAAAATTTTTCTCATAATTCGACTAAATCAATCCTTACATTATGATTTATTATACAACTGATTGTCTTGTCCTACTCAATTCTAATTCCAAAAATGCTTCAGCGCTAAAGCATTGACTAGAAAGAACAATTTTAATTAGAAATAAATCTTCTTGTAACTAACCAAACACTAACCAGTGTTCGTACGATCTATTCCATGACCTAATTATCATGCACTTGATTCGCGATTTTCACTTTCCAGAGTAACTGTGATGTGCTCACGAAACGGCACAGAACATATAGCATCAACAATCTTAATGTAAAGTATGATGTACCACACAGTATCAGTGAATCGGCCGAAGCGAAGAATTACATCAAGAACAGCAACCATAATAGTAAGAAGCACCTCAGCATCAATGCTGGTCTTAAGAGTGATACATATGAAAGCGTTTGCCCACCGGATGATATTGCCGAAAGGACGAAACAAGCCAGCAGGAACGGTATGAATGGGATTGGTAGTCCGAATTCGGGAAGACTATTGAAACGTGTAGTTTCCGCACCACCACCACAAACTCAACAAATCGGTAACTAACAATAAGCAATGCTTCATTGGTTTTCCCATTTTCATGTGAATTTTTTAAACAAATCTTAAAATTTTTAGTGAGCGGTCCACCACCACCACCTTTACCGCCACCTTTGAAAGCTCCTACGATGCGATCCAATTCGTCCTCTGAAAGTGCAAGTATGACAGACACACTTAACTCGACGGAGCATTTGGATTCAGATTCTGGTTTGGAAGTTGTCGAAGAACCAACTTTAAGACCTTCAGAACTTGTACGAGGTAATCATAATCGAACAATGTCCACAATATCAGGTAAGAGTTAATCCTAGTGTTATAGATGTACAATGCACAGAAGTATACACCATAAAAATAATGTTAGTGAAATGATATGATCACAGTAATGATATGATCACAGAATAGCACCAGACACTTCATTTCCATTCGCTAAATCCATGATGAAATAATTACAGTCAATAATTAGTACTGATTTAAAATTGACGAACATCTTTTTTGGTCTCTTGAAATTATTCACACCTTTTTCATTCTTCTTTTAACAAACGAATCTAACGTTTAATCTAGCGTTTCTATTCCGAGCAAATGAAGCTTTAATCGCTCCTTCTCCTTAGTATATCATACCACTGTCAAATTTTGGATCTCTTGGTTACGAATTCCGAAAAATTCCTTACTTCCTTATTTCCACAGTGGTACTTCGTTGGCATTTTCAAAGAAGTAAACTAGCGCGATTTCTAACAAACCAAATTTTTGAAATTTTTCAACAATTCAATTCAAAAGTTGAAACATAATGAGACGAATTTTTGCAAATTTTAAAATTAAATTAATTTTTAAATGTTCAAGTTTATTTAATATTTACATTAAATTTTAATTTTATTTATTTATTAATTATTAAAATTTGAAGTTTAAGATGAAGATTTGAACTTTAATTGAATTAAAATAGTTTCAAATGGTTAGTTAAATTAAAATAATTTACAGCGAATTGAAATTTAAACGAAATTTTTTTCATCCGATTTTATTTTGTCTTCTGCAAAGTCATACACTGCATGTTGACTTCAATATCTCCATCTTTCTTCCAGTATTTTAAAAATTCATACTTTTCTCTCGGTACGCCTTAAAATTCGTCATTGAATTCTCTTAAAAAACGCCCATTGACCTTAAAACGATATCCAGAAAGTGGTGGTTTCAATGACTTCAGCACTAAAATGGACCTTCCTATAAATTCCTCTGATTTTTTACAGAAAAATAAGTGACAGATCATCCTGTTGGTACTCGATGGTGCTTTATCATGATGGAAAAGCCTAAGCTCTTACGTGGTACATTTGTCGTGTTTTTTTGAAGTGGCTCATGTTAATGTTACGCTTGCTTTTGGTTGTATTTTGAAGTGGCGCTGCAACATTACAGGATCTCGTTAATGTTGATCGACTTTCGCTATATTGACTCTGTGGCCAGTTAGAACTCTAGAATCCTTAAATGAAACGCCACGACGATCAAGAAAGGTAGTCATGGCCTTTATTTTTGATTTTTACTAAATTCTTTGCATTAATTTCACGCTTCCCAATATCTACTGTTTTTTTCATCGAACCCAGCAGTGATGGGTTTTTGAACTGTTGTCTGCTCATAATCGGGTTTCAAACTTCACCGGTAATGACTATCCGTTTCATATAAGTATCATCAGGTTTAAAAAGCATCTCTTGAGTCTCTACAGCGCGGTGTTGATGTTCATACACATTCAATAACTACTAGAGGCAACAAGGAGATCTTGGAACGTAAATCGTCAAGCTTTTCAATATTTTTTGGATGTTTTCGGAAGTTATTGAAAATTGTCCTTTGGATCATGTATACCAAGAAGCAATAAATGCAAATGTGAATAAGCGATGCCGAAACAAACGGCGTGGCCCAAGAAAACGATACCGATCCGGCCTAATATAATATTGAATAGCCAAAAAAATAGAGAGCGTAGTGTTTGTATACTATGGGATGAAATTTGCGAAAAACACAATGAATCAGCTGTTGCATTCACGTTTTCCCTATTTTAACAAAATCTCTAGTCAGCCTGCATACATAGAAGAATACACCTCAAAATCTACATAGTAATGCTAAGGTTGTATTCTGTTACGATTGTGTCTGCAACTATAATCATAGCATAACACAGACCACAAACCACCGACAACAAGATAATTATTTTTAAAATGCACGTCCTTAAACAAATAAGAAGAGCTTAACGCGAAGAGGATCACTGGCAAATAAGCTATAACCACAACTTTTACGAAATTTTTGACAAGCAAGAGAGCTGCAATTTCCTTGTCCCGCGCAGTGGGTGAATAAACAACAGGTCTAGGAAGATATTCACTGGTAAGGCTGCGGGACAAAAACTAGTCGGAAAACCCAGGAAGCGATTGTCGTATTTGATTAATGTGGTCAGCAAATAACTCCACGGATTTGCTAGTTGAAGGAAGTTGTCCATAGACCAACATTGTTAGAACAATGATGATTATGTCTCATATATAAATACGATTTGCCAAGGCCCAAGACGGGTTTCCTGATCAAACGTCAGTTGCATCTGTTTAAACAATTTGTACCTCTAGGGCTCTAGGACCAACGGTCTGTAACATACTAGTGACAGCCAGTGCTCTCATTGAAATGTGACGAGCTTTCCTTCATACAAACATATTAAAACTGCATTCCAATTTTAACGTGAAGTATCGTCTTAAATTCATCCCTTCAATTCGAAATCCAACTTCAAGAGCTCCTTTTTCATCAGCGATAAACCTACTCTGAACAAACCCCTTACGTCTCCCCTGAAATTTCTACTAAACTGATAGAGGTTAGTAAATTAACTAGTCTTTGATTTTAATGCTACATATTCTGCCAATTTCAACACCAAAATTTTATAAAAAAAGGACTTTGCAAAGGAGCCATGTTAGCAACTCACAAAGAAATAAATGACAACAGCCAGAGAATGAAATTCGCACTTTCCTATACCCACTCCAAAAACGAATTTCGTTGCATTAGAAACAAGTGGTGGAAGTATAAAAAACCAGCAAAAACTAATGGTAATCCAGATGCCCAGATTTAAAAAACGAAATTTTGAATATTTTACTCCTTTTTTCCTTTTACATTTAACTACTTTCAAAATTGTTCAGCTCCTTGTCACCTGCAGGAATATATTACATAATTTTCAATATTACTTCAGTAAAGTGTAAATTGGTTTATATGTTTCAATACGTCCACTAGGACATATAAGTCCCAGCCCATATCAAAGTAAAGGACGTGCTTTACGTTCATAATATTATCATTGCTTTATGAAAACCAAGTAGTCCATAAGAATCATAATAAGAAATTTAAACTGTGATAAATGATAAATTAACGAAAGATGAGTTCGATTTCAAAACAGTGAAAGGACTGAAACTATTTATTAAGTGTCTAATATGCTCCATGATTATTATCAATAAAAAAGTTATTTAGCAGCTCCGATTCCAATGCCAGGGAACATATGAGCATCGAAATTTATAAGAATTTTGAAATTTCCTATGATAGTGTATTTTCGCTGCTTTTGTGATTAGATTCAGACTCACATTTTCTTGGACTATATACATTTGTATTTTAGGTTTATTATTTATATGTTGCGTACAAGCCTAACAAAACTGCATGGTTTGATATCATAGAAAAGTTCTAAAGTGTCATTTTAGACATTTCAAGAGCTTTTTAAGCCTTTCTATTGTTTCTATTTCTTTCCTTTGCCATAAATTTAAAAACGAATCCCTATATATTATCAATACAAGTGTTTTCATTATTTTCGTGCAATTGCGGGCTCAATTTTCATCAAGTCCGTTTTTATTATAAGCCTGACAAGTAAAACAATTACCCTTATTTATTGGTCATATCCTTTTTTCCTGAGAAAACTGCATTTTGGCAACTGCAGCATTATTAATAAGTTTATCGGGACTAAAGATGGAAGCAGGTCTTTCGCGAGAAATAAAAGTCTCCCCACCTTAGTGGTCAGCGGTTATTAAAGGCATATGATATTTTGTTTTTGCCAATAAGACGGCTTGCGGCCTGATATAAAATTATGTTGTATTTATTATTATAAAATGTATTTTTATGGGAATATTTCAAAAACTTCATTTTCAGACTTCTTTAATGGGCTGATAGTCTAAGATTAACTTCAAAAGCACTGAAAAGGAGCCGATAAAAATATCAACTTTTTCAAAAACTGATTTTTATTTAAGACCCTTGGGATCTTTGCATGTCAAATATTTTCCAACATCTAATGTTTCCATATTTTTTTCCTTTCTAGCACGTTTCCTTATTTCTATTTCATTTTTCAAACCAATAGTCTATGCATGCTCTTCAATTTATATTCAATATGTCTTTGTCATTATTACCGGCTTTCTTTTATAAGTGCTTCCTTTCTCTTCCGGATTCCAATAGGGATTGCCGAACTTTTACAGTTAATAGGGGCCATATTGTTGAAGCTACATCTGTCAAATGGCTGTCATTTATTCAGTCTGCTTTGTCAAATCACCTTGGATGGATATAGCGTTCGACACCACTTGCAAACGATAAAATTGTTTTGTCAAAATGGGTATTCTGCTTACAGGGTTTTTTTCCGTTCACTATAATAGTCCTACTGAGAGGACTTTTCGCAATGTAGTAGATGAAATTGGGTGTACTGGTTCAGTAAACGATCAACCAACACCTGTCCGTCGACTAACTTCAAGATCCGCCGTAAACATCACTGCTGTCCGTGAGAGTGTGCAGGAGAATCCGAGGCAGTCGATTTCGCGTCACTCAAAAGAACTCGGTCTTTCACAAACAAAAACTTAGCGAATTTTGCGTCGTGACTTGAGCTTGTACGCGTACAAAATTCAACTGATCCAGGAACTGAAGGGAATTTTCATCGAAACCTTATGTTCATCAAATCATCTTCAGTGATGAGGCCCATTGCCGAATGAATGGGTACGTGAACTAACAAAATGGTCGAATTCGAAACGATACCAATCCAAATGAGATACGAGAGCGTCCAATGCATTCCGAAAAAGTCGTCGGTCGGTGGCGTCATCGGTCCATATTTCGTTGAGCACAATGTTGGGCAGGACATCAAGTCATCCTTAGTTTTGTATTTTGGTTGAAAGGTGAACACCGTTTACATTCTGAATGTGGGACTCTTAACAGCTGGGACTCATCCCTCTGGCCGACTCCTCTGCAGCTCTGATGAAAACTCATCCTAGAACTGTAAGTCACATTAAACCGGGATAGGCCTCTATTTTTCGCCAGTACGCGCCGTAAAAGTTACTCCTGTTGGCTTTGCATCAACCCCGAGAATTCACCATTCGTCAGAACATCCAAATTAACGTAATATGCCGCATAGCTATTTATCATTAATAGTATTATCAGATCTATCAGACTTTCCGGAAAGAGTTCATAAATTTTCTTGCAAAAGACAGAGCGCTCGTTAGCTCTTAGTCTACACTTGCAAAGGATGTGCTACAAGTCGTCCTACACTTTCTAAGCAGAAAAAGCAGTCAAGGGACTTCGTCTTTCCCATCTTCTGTAAGTAAGATAGAATATATATTTTCCTACTGAGCGGTTGAGTCAGGTAGTAAACAATCTCGCTATTTCCTCGACTAAGTCATGGCCCAAGTCACAACGTACTACTATCAAGCATTAGATCTTCCGAGTTGCTCTGCGACAAAGCGAAATTCCATTGCCTCTCGTGGTGTACAAAACAGTTCCTCGTCTGTTAATCCCTCCAAAGACAGATTCTCTTAGGCATTTCTGCTATGCGGACAACAGACATGAACAAACTCCGAATATTTCAATAACCGAATAATTTTCAATCTACTAATTCGGCCTAGTCTTGCTTCAATTTTCTGAAGACGTATATCGACTCTGCTTGGTAACTTGCAGACTCATCATATAATTCTGAGGACATTAATGAGGCCGGACTTAGCTTCAAAAAGCTGTAGAAATCGTCAACGCAACATATCAACAACGCAACGCAAAGTAATCATTGTAAAAATCTTCCACACTGGTGTCTTAAATTTATTAAATCTACGTTTTAAATTGGTTGAGGAATTGAACATTAAATGAGGAATTTAATCAGGAATTTTGTTTAAGGAAATAGAACAGCCAGTTGTTTGGAAGTCGTTACTGTCCTTTCTTTAGTGTTCGGTCTATTTACATTAACTTTGTGAATGAAAATTAATTTAACATTCATCCATTTTAATTTTCTGGTAAGTTATATGTTGCCCTTTCCTTTTCCTGCATTAAGGCGAAGTTAGCCCTCTGTTCTCATGATCGAGATGTTTTCGTATGCTCAAGGTCTTACTAGCAAGGACATACTTAACCTTTTCATTACAGTCGGTCCCTCCTGTTTGTCCTTTGTAAGTTTTGAAGCAATCTTTACCATAAAGTTGGTCTCATATACTCCCTTTTTCTTTGCTCGTCTTTTCAGCTGTTGCTCTATCCAGCTTCGAACTTTGTTTTCTTTGGATATGGAGTTTGTGAGCTAGGACGTTTTTTTTTTGAAATATTTATACACTCTCATTACATTTTTTTTCACTGTCATATGCCCTTTGCAGTACTGCAAGACTGCAATACTATATGTTGTTGATATATTGTGTGTTGAATATCGCAAGGTTCTATGGTCGAGCTTTTCTTAGATCCCACTAGTATTCTTCTTTTATTAATGAAATCTCAACATTAAAACTACTCCTAACAAAGGCTCAAATACTGTATGCATATCACCACTGGAAGTTTCAAACTAATCCTTATAGTTTTATTTCCGATCACTCCTTTTGTTGTCCTCAAAAATTGTACTAAGTAGAAGCACATCGAATCCCCTAACCTGATCCATGAATGACATATGAATCTCGCAACGAAAACGAGCTTTGCAAGACAGAGAGCTTGAGAATTAAACCACGCATGTAAGTGAAAAGCTCGCTTTCTGATCTAAAATTTATGTTAATATGTTATGTTAATAATTTTGTGGGTGAATTTACATGGATACAAAATTTACGAAGAATGTTAATGCACCTTTCACCACAGCTACATATTCATATCCCATATCCAAGAACTTACATATATCAACGCATCTGTAAAATTTGATGTCGAGTCCCTCAAGATTGGGACTTTATTCCACGTGGTAGCGCTGTTTAGTAATTGCGCTGTGACAGAGGAAATTAAGGAAATTAACGCGAAACATTTTCCTCTGTGAATGAAAATTAAGTTTCTTACATAGCCTAAGCATATGTGAACACAATATACCTTTTCTTCGGCATATTGGGGAACTTTTGGTATCCTTGATTCTTTTTCCTTTAATGCATCAAAATTCAAAAGGAAAATTGAAGTATTTTAGTTCCGCTGATTCGACAATTGAATTAACATTGAATTTTAACATTCATATTTTTATTTAAATTAATTTAAATTAAATTAAACATTTAAATTAAACTTTTCAACATTTATATTTAACGCCAATATTTTATTGTATTTAATATGAAGTTCACTTGTATCGAGTTTATCACCTCAAAATTCAATATATTACCAACCATTAATATTTTGTGAGGTTTCTGCATAATTTGGGGTATGTTCACCTTATTTGATGTTATGTAATATTGATTATGATAGTTCTTATAACTTCCATCTAATTCATCTAACCTCAAATCTTATTCAATTTGTTGATTTGGACGGTTGTAACCTTCTTAAAAAAATTTTAAAACTCTTGTTTTAATATTACGAAAAAACTTTAACATAAGAATGGAAAATAACAAGATTTTCTACAATACTTATTTATTTTAATCAATAAGCTATACCAAAACTTGGTGCATCTGGGATCCCTCTTTTGAAGAAATTTTAACAAAGGGATCTAAAGATCGAATAAAAGAACGTCCTGAAAAAAAACACTAACTCTTCAGTTGATTTCATTAATGGATTACTTGCCTATTACTTAAAAAAAAGAACTTCTAGTACTTCTACAATAGGGTAAAATCCACAAGTCCTGCTCTATATAAATCAGAAAAGTTAGAAGACAAGTTATAAGAAAGCCTCTGCAATGAGGTACGCATTTATATTTTCTTTTAAGGGCTCTAAAATAGGGCTTTCAAGACAAGTAGCAATTTGGGACTACCCGGTGTCCCGGACCCGAACCCGAAGGACAAGCATTTTGTTTACAAATTAACCTGTGCATGCCAACGTAGCTACGTCGGTCAATCAGGACGAAAAATAAAGGCCAGATTTCGCGAGCACATGAGAGTCTACAGCAAAAGGGCTACTTCGCAAACAACATGATTGACAACCAATGTATACCAACTCGTGTCAAGGAAACAGTGAAGGTACTACATGAACAACCTAAAGGACGACGGATGAACGCACCAGAAAACATGGAAATATACACACATAAAACTTTTGACGGGCGCATTAGGACATAATCTTAGAGTTGCTAAAACTGCTCTAAAAAATCAAAAGAAGCCCTATACAGCAACAACAGGCAAAGAAGCCCGAGACCAAATCATAAAGCCCCCTCAAGATAAGAAGATCACGGACTTTTCCTACCTGCATAAGACCTCTACCATCTACCCTACCTACCATCTACCGCTTAAACGAAGCACCTATACATGCGGACACTTGACACCGACAAAACTCGGAACAGAACACCACACCGATGATGGCGAACCGCCGAATCGCGTATGTTTACGAATCAAAGGAAGTGATGGGGAACAAAAGAATGTTTCGAATAAAAAAAATAAAAAGGACATTTTCTTGGGTGTCATTTACAACTTCCCGTTCAACATCCAACTACTGCATTAAAATATTGTAAGATGCAGCAAAGTACAAAATAGCTCAATATGCAATAGCATATCAAATTCAACTTTTTTAAACTTTCAATTCATCGTTTCGGCGTATTAGGGATAACGCTTATGTTACATATATTCAAGACTCTTATTAACCTCAAACTCCAATAACGTAATTTTGACCTAAGACGTTACTTATGAAACATATCGGGAAGCGATCAAATTATTCAAAAGTAGTACCTGCATTCAAAAAACACGTTATCCTTTTTATTGTTTAGATTTGATTTTCCAATAAGGGAAAGAAGGTTATTTTATTTTTTATAGTTGATATTAAAATGAAAAAAACCAAGCTATGTGGTAGATATTATCGAGTTTTAATTTTATTGAAAAGGCCCATACATACCATTTTGTATGCAATATAACATGGTTCGAATGTCCGTCGCAACTTCGCATGGTAGCACGGATCCAATTGGTCCGATTTTCAATAACTTGGTTGCATAAATTTGCAATGGTCGCTTGCGGGTGATTAGCATAGACATATGACTTAGGTCACCCCACAAGAAAAAGTCAAGCATGGTCAAATTACACCATCTGCGTGGCTATTTTACGTCACTCTGCAATAAACAATTCTTTGAAATCGTTCGTGCAAAATGTCGAACAAGGCCTCCGTTGTAAAGCACGTAGCCCCGTCATGCTGTAACCACAGGTCATCTACCTGGCATCACCAACGTCGCTTTCAAAAAACTACAGGCCACTGAGTCCGCTGGCCCTAAATCTGGGCCCTGCACCTGGTGAATCTCACATGGGGTGGGCGTAGTTCCAATTACAGAAATAGAGCTTTTTCATTTAGCCATGTTTCTAAAATTTTACCTCGGCCATTTGATTTGCCCACAATTGGGGTCTTTTTTCAGGCGATCAAACCACATTTAGTATGCAAATCGCGTTGTCTGTGGTCACTCATTTTGATCCCCCGCGTCAAGGCTGAAATACAATAGCGCGAGACCGCGATACGAGAGCGGGACGACAGTATCGCAGAAAATGTCAAGCAGTTTTCGTAACATGCATTTGTATGCGACATCGTACAATGATTGCGATGCGTCGATGCGAGGCGGGAAATATTCGGGAAAACGAAAATTCAACATTCATTCAACGAGGTGCGTGACGTTTGTCAAATGCAATATGGCGCTTAAATTAAATTTGAAATTCAAACGCCTTAATTACTTTTTAAGAACTATGATTATTTCAAATGAATTTTGAATAAAAATTTCATGCATCCTAGTTAAGGCTTTTATTTGCTAGACGAAGGAAAAATCCAATTTCAAAACTTTTGAAAAATCAAAAACAATTTCATTTGAAACGTCACATATTTGACATTTGTCATATGAACATTATTGTTCCTCGCATCGCGTGCATTGTAAATTGAATGGGTTGCGTGACAACGAGCGAAAATCTCGTCGCGCTCACGTATCGTCGTCTCGCGGTATTGTATTTCGGCCTTCAGTTGAATCTTTTACCGTCAAATGTCCATTTTTCAGATCGTCAAACACCCCATTCGCAGATTTTATCGATGCGAAATTCGGTAAAATCTGCGAAAGGCCGACCATGAAGATGAGTTTATTACCTCGAGTTCTCCTGCACACTTTCTACAATTTTCTTGGCCTATCAAGGGTTCATTTGAAGTAGGAGTGTTGAGATTGTTCACAAACCGGTCGTCTCAAACATGGCTACCAATCCTTAGAGGGTTGACTTTGAAGGGTCACAGCGTCTGTCTTTAATTAAGCGTACAGTGGGCTATATCTGCACTAACGAACACTCATTCTGATAAAGAAGTTTTATCATTTCACCATGCTACTCAATCGTAGACATTACCATGGTAGTTTGACATCTGTGACTGAACAATAAACAGCTAATTAGAAAGAAGTCACCACAACAACATGGCCGACACAAGCTGCCAACATCGATTCGTCCATATTGAAATATTGAAAAATTCGTAATTAGTTGTGATGCCGAAAACAATTTTATCAGTTAAAATTCTGGATAAAATTGCATTTTTATAAAATTAAACCAAACATTGACATCGCATTCAAGTTCATTCACTAAAGATGTGACATAAGAGAAAGTTATGCAATTTGCATCAACATACAGGTCGATCAACTTTATTCGAAATTGATAACGACATGCATTTTTGCATATTACCTCATGTTACACGTCCCATTCGGTTAGTAAACATATAAAAAATGATGGCGATGGTGGCGTACGATTGAGGAAGCAAGTAAAGAAGTTTTCAGTGGTTCAGTCTTGGACAGTATTCAGAGTGACTAACATGTAATCATGAACATTTATTAACTTAAGTTTACATGACATACATTAACCTTGCATTATATTAATTGTTGTATGCAAACATGGGAGAGCATACAGACCTGAGTACAGATTAACTTTTCCTTATCGAAAGTAACTTTCTGGAGAAGTACAAGTTCCGGATTGGCTTTTCAGGCAATGGTTTGGTTAGATGTTTTCTTTGCGTACTATTTCCATTTTGCGTACTATTTGGCCTCATCTAAATTAACGCTCTTCTAATACAAGAGCAAGTGAAAGAAAATTATTGAAAATTTTCTAATATGTGATTTGTAAGAAAATTGGCAGCACTTCCTACTCATGAATAATCTTCCCGTCGAAAGTGATTGGATAAATCTTTAGTATGTAACAACTTCCACGAGGATCAAGCTAAGTATTCGTTGCATATTCACCTTAACCGTTAAATTTACAATATCAACTTTCAATTTCATTACATTCCTCAAAAGATAGACGCACAGATAAGTAGCTGCGCAAGAGATTTAGAAGCTGCTTCAATAACATCAAGGCAAAATACTCTTCCAAATCATTAAGGAAAAACTTCAATTCAATTTAGCAACCGGCTTGGTAACTTTCTACCCATTCGGTGTATGATGAACTCTCAAGTGACCACCAATGATAATTGTTTGCAATTGAGACCGTGATATGGTGGATAATACGACAGATAATACGGCCATAATACGTTTTGATATCAGTAAATAATAGACGCGCCGATACAGTCCGGAATATGCAGCAAGGATTAAAATATTATTACTAGTATTATTGAATAGTTTATTGCCTGCAATATTACCGTGCGATAAGAATGAACGAATTTTTGCAACGTTTAACGAATTTCGATGTTTTGGTTCAATTAAGTGAGTAACAATCTTTGGTGTTAGTCTGCACAGTTCGCACCACTTCATGCAATTTGTCACAATTTGTACAATTTCCGGAACAGTTGTGGATTTATTTCTGCAAGCCATACTATGTAGCCGTGTGAAAGTTAATGAAGATTCCCAAGATTGTTGTCCAAAGTGTCGGTGTTCGTCTTGTGCTAAAAAAGGTATCTATCAGTTCAACAATTGTTTAAACGTTGGTTCAGCTTTTTGCCATTAAATTTTGTCAATTTTTGGACACTTATAATAAAATTTCCAGTGTGATGCTCTGAACCGCGATAGCTTATTAATATGCTGTATATTCAGTGCATAACTCGCCCTGCAAATTATTTCATCCCAAAACGCATTTCTATTCAACTGAAATGCGTTCTAATATTCTAGTGCCCAAAAGATATGAAAAAAATTATATTAACAATAAATCCAGTATGCGAAATATATAGTTACACACCATGACAATTCAAGATAACGCCAACATATTTACTAGCACCTTCAAAAAAGTTAATAAACTTCCACTACCTTTCCAGCCTTTTAACGTTTATTTTAATTTTCTTTTGAGGTCTAATCTCACTTCCGATAAATGAGAAATTAAATATTCTGCCAACTACTGTTTCGCAAAGCTCAGCCAGCTCATGATTTCCAAACTAAATGTTTTTAGAACTTGTTGAGCTGGAGGGACTGCAAGATTAAGCCTACTTAAATGGCGTTGTCCAAAAAAAAAAAAACACAAAAATGTTTTCTCAATTTATTCGGTGCCATAATATCGTCTCCTTCGAGAATTTCCAAAATAAAGATCATGTGGCTGCCGAAGATTTCTTTGCCTGTAAAAAACTTAAATCAAATTTTCAAAAAATTGCTGATTTATCTTAAATGAATTTATTTCTTCAAATGATAAATACGCACTTGCACTTCTGCTCTCAGTCAGGACACATTATTGGTTAACTATAGACAATCGACACTTTTTGATGTATGAATTTTTTTTGTGAATCTCAATCGAACATGTTTGTGAGTATCCTACGTTACTTATGTTTAATGTCACTGAATACGGACGTATTTGATTTAAAGCAGAAAACATCCGTTGGATATTAAGATAAAATCATAAATGCTACTCTCTGTATAAAAGAATCATTGAATATCGAACAACCCAATAGAAGAAAGTCAATAAATAAAAAAGATTCTCAAAACATCATCAGTTGCGATTGCAAGTTCCTGATACCGTGGTTGATGAGCCTCTATTTCAACGTTCTCCAACGTTACTCCAACGTTCGTTGGAATGATTTGGAATTAGTGTTAGGAATTAGAGCTTTTTACTTATGTTGGTTGACTAATTTTTGTCCTGTGCCTCTTTCATTACGGTCATACTGCCACATTCCTGATTTGAAGGCTGAAGATCATTTCCCCTTTTCCTGGAGATGTCTATATCTTCTGATTGTTCCTGCTAGTACTTCACACCAGCCGAAATACTAGAGGAGAAAGTATCTTTATTAATTAATTTATTATTTAAAAATGTTTGGGCACATAGTATGGTCCTCTGTTTTGATGCTTAATTTGAGTGGGCTTCAGTTGTATATTCATCCTTAAAATTAGTGAAATTCGTTTTTGTAACTGAGTGGCATGGTGTCTGAAGAATTTTCTTGGAATAATAAACAAATGTTTTGTCCCAATTTGGAAATCATCAGTTTCAAAATTTCAGTTGCAATAATGAATTACGAGAAAATAGACCGAAAACACAGCAATTGTGATTAACTCTTATTACGTTCTAGAATCCTAGTACTGAAAATAAAAATTAAAAATCTTCAAAACGAAAAAAAAATCATTATTTTACCGAATCGATTGCACTCCAGTGTATCTTTGCAATATCTTGTAATTTATAGCGCTAGAATAAAAATGTGAAATGTGAAATCTGAAATCAATTCCTAAGATGAGACAAAAGGATCAAGCTTTCACGGAATCAAACTTATATCACCGAAAATGATTAGTTTTCATTAAGATTCCGTTCAAGTTGTACAAGAAAACGCAAAATTCAAGTATTCTCGTGGCACTCGAATTTCGAAACTCTCTTGTTTCGAAATTTGAAAAATTTGAAAATAGAGAATGTTGAAATTTGAAAATTTCTTTATTTTTATTTTTTTTAAATCGCGCCACCAAATCATTGCTAAAATTAGCCTTAATAATCTCACTGTTACATAAGCGGGGATAAGTAACCATGATTTGCGTTTGCCAGTACCAAACGATAACCCATTTTTTCAAAATTTACACATTTCTAATATAATTTATTATTATTTTAAGAAATTTTATGGGTTAATATTATTTCTAGATAATAATTTGCAAAACATTTAACAGAGTGTCCTCAATTTTACAAATACTTAACAAACACGATTCCATTTAATGTGAACATTAGTTTATACCTTCAACCCTACCAATAATGGAAGAAACGCCATTCCCAGGGTTGTAGAGGACCCCATTCTCGAAAAATGAAAACTTATGCTAGAAAGCCAATTTTATAAAACTTTCCAGATGTCACAGCAGAACTCGATTTTTTCAGTCAACCAAACTGCACATCCTTGTTTGACTTTTTTTTTGGACCAGGCAAATGTTTCGGGAAATTTTATACGGGTGAAATTCTCACTACAATTAATAGTTTTCACATGTTGAAACTTTAAACGCGATTATCTCGAAATGCTCGTGTTGTAGCTCAAAAAGTTATCGACCGATTTCGATGAAATTTTTGGAGATTACTCTCAGTAATTTTATCGGAAGGATATACCTAAAGTTTGAAATGTATGCGTAAATAAAAAATTTTTAAGGGTCAAATATGTCGAAAAAATGGTCGAAAATTCTAACCATGGAGTAAAAAGGCTCCCAAATTTTCAATTTTGCACTTTTTCATATTTTTTATGTGTATCCTTCTTTTTAAAATGTCAATAAATGAAAAACACTTGTTAAATATTTTTCATATCAACAGCAAAAGAGTGACAACTACAGCACTTTTCGATGTCATGGAAAACAGGCGTCCGAAAACCCTTAATATCGCAGCCATTTCAAAAAAATCAGATAAAAAAAAAACCAAATGTCACAAACTTGAATGTCAAAATTTGATAGTGATTAAATTATTTTATCCCCTCTAAAAAAAATTCTCGAAAAATACTTATTTTTCACACTTCTAAAGGGATTTATGGCCTAAGGCACCGTTTTATCTGAGATTCCACACCAACTGTATGCCTAGAAGTGTGGTACTCAGGCTGTTTCTGAGTCCAGAAAATTTGCAATTTGTGCTAATTCTCAAGACATCCTGCTAAAAGTAGCTCCAGCACCTTTAAAAAACCTTTAAAAAAATTAACTAAATATAACTAAGTCAGACTTTTACAGTTAAAATGGTCAAAATACCAAAAATTTGAAAACTAGATTACAGGCATGGATATTCAAAATAGTTATGCCAAACCGTTTTTTCTGAGATTCCTTTCAGCAGTATAATTCGCAATCAAAGTGACCCATATTCGCTCTTCTATTCGAACTGAAAAATAATTTTTAAGTAACTTTTGTGTCATTTTGAGTTTTTTTTTTTTCACAATTACACCACGTAGTTATTGACTCTTCCTATCTGAAATCAACCACAGGACTACAATGCGTCATCTATTGGCCTTTCGATAGACGCTCATTTTATAGCATAATTGATAAATCAAATCAATGCAACCCTCTGCCTTATGATAGTCTTCGCTTATCTTTGGTGATTCCTTTCTTGCATCAGTATTTGATGTTGCATAAACTGACATGATGGCAAGTAAACTAACTTAACTTAGATTTCGGTAGGTAGTACTGCAAAAGATTAGTTTCATGAGTTGTTCAGGATAGGCAAACTCTTTTGATTTGTATGATGGTCGTTCTTTCATTATGAAAACTTCTGGTGGATTTTTCGCAAATTACTTACAAAAAAGCTTAAACTTTCAAAAATTTTGTTATCACTGATATCACATCAAAATTATGTTTTATCTACTTCAGATAATTTCATTAAAAATCGGCTAAGTGACATTTTTTTAAGACTTGAAAATATAAAGGTATCGAGTACGTAATGTGATTCACATTGCAAATAGTCAAAATTTGTATGCCATACTTGACTAGCTCGAAAATGAAGTTTGAGACATCTACTATGTAGATACATCAACAGTGTATATACATCTAATATGTAGATACAAATAGTATGTAGATACTTCTCCCTCTAATCTTAGGGGCAATTTCTTTCAAAGTACAATAATCTTAAGACCAAAGACATAACTGAAAAACTTGAGAATGTTGTCGGATATGTCTTCTGGAGATATCGAAGATGTCTTATCGAGTCATACGCACCTCATCTGCTTTGAATCTAAGTGAGACCAAAGAGCCTTGAATCTTAGCACAATTCTAATCAATGAATGAAAACTTTCACCCTTCTTTAGTTAATGTTGGCAAAGAAGTTCCGAATACCTTAATCATAGTCACATGACACTGTGATATAACTTTGTTTATGTTTAAGATCAGTGCTAAGTAGCAAGGCAAAAAAAGCCCCAATATGCACCATATCCTTAACAGCAAAAGTACCCAAAATATGGGGCTTCCCCGTTTCCTTTATTTCGTTCTTCATTTTCTCTCTGTTTAAACTTTTTCTATCTGTTTTCTTTGTTGCCTATGGCCAGTTTCGCTTGAAATTATTCTTTAACACCTTCCTACATTTATCATCCATACAAATGGCACATCCTTAGGAGTCAATCAATTAAATACCTTCTGTATTGAAAGAATATAAATAATGCTCTTTCCGACCAATCACGACAATTTATATGTTTTGGAAGGAACCTGTGTAATGCACCTTGAGCTGACTAGTTCATAAAGGGAACCCCATGTTTGCTTGCAATACAATTCTCACTATAACACCTCCCTTTTGGATTTCACGGTGGTCCAAAAACTGCTAATAAAATTTGACACGTTAAGACATTTGCAGAATCCTCGAAGAAATGAATTTTTCATATAAAGATGCTGATGTAGGATGGTTGATGCTGATACTACGCACATTATTGCGAGTCACTTCTTGAGATGGGCTTCTTAGAATATAATTTTTACTTCTTTGCTGACAGTTTGTAATGTAGAGGCCTCAATTGCTGGTTCGAGTAGGGGTTTCCATTGAATCCATGCCTTTGTTTACATAATTCTTGACATATTTACACCATGGTTTACCTCAGCGCAATATCTCCGAACACAGCTAACTTCCCCAGTGGAATGGCCTGAAGTGGTGTTTCTATTTTGATGAGGAATTCAGAACGCTGTGGTACATAGATTCTCCATCATGGCTGCTTTCTTCCCGATCGCAACATTTTTTCGTTGATAGCTCAGAAACTAAGAACCTGATTTGATTAAAACTAACTAAAATAAATAAAAAAAAACTGATAACTCAATCATTGCTCAAATGAAGAAACAACCTTTCTCGACAGGACTCTCAGTTCTGCAAACTTTTTGCCAATACTATACAAATAATAATCTTTTGAAAAACGATGCCGACTCCAGCAGTTACTTTCTTACTTTTGCCTAGATCCCAAGGATCATTCTAATAAAATGTAACCCTCTGCCGCAGGCCTAGAATATGCATGGAGCCGCACAAGTCCTCCCATGTAGCATCAAGGTCAAGACGCAAGCAGAGCGTGATAGCAAAGCAGCGAAGAGACGTCGAATAAACTCCTGATCTAAAGGGATTCATCTTTCTGTTAGAATTTTAATTGTATTGGTAAATAATTCCTCATTTAAGTATTATTATTTCATTTATTGAAAAACATTCTTTCCAAACGATTGAGTGAAAATACAATGCAGATGTTAATCTACTATTACTGGCTCTATCTCTTACTGCTCAAAGCCGTAAGAGAGTGTTCTTGCTGATTTGTGCTTATGCTATGACACAAGCTACCTTTGCTCCTACGTCGACTGTGTGCCTAAAAGTGTGTTACTTAATATGTTTGTCAGTCTGGAAGGTCCCCTCTCCAGCATGCGTTAATTCCAATATACAATCCGGCAAAAGAAGAGTCAAACCCTTAGAAAAAAAAACCTAAATAATGGGTTGGATAAAACTCAGTCAAGTGGTCAAAATAACGAACATTGACGCCAAAAATGATTGAAGAAGCAGATTACAGGCATGTATATTCGAAAAAGCTAAGCCGCCAATAAAGACTCGTGACCAGTAAAATACAAGAAACCTTTGTGGTCAAATGCTGATCCTTTAAGCATCTGAAAGCGAACTTGGAGGAAATTCAACATCTGCCATAATTTCAACTACCACTGCCTTAGCCCGTATGAACAATCTGACATAGCAGCCAGGAAACGAATATAGCTAGGTAACTGCCAATTTTTTTAACCAGGAACGTAACTAGAGTTGCCCAGATTTTGTCCAAAAATATTCCAACTTTCTCCTAAAAGCCAGAATACCCGTAAGCATGGACTATTGGCAGGTTTTCTATTTTCAAATTATTGGGCCTTAATGTAATACTGGTGACCATGCTGCAGATGTTACATGAGGCTGGTTGCGACTTTCAAGGGTTGTTAGGTAATGAATCACATCTCCAAATCATGAAGGTGCGTTTTACTAATATCCATTTTATACAAACACACATAAAAGAGGGCAGACTGCACCAGTAGTTACCAAAGAACTTCATAGCCATCATACAATTAATCTTATCATTTAAACGCTTGAACGCGGTTCAGCCATTCAAATCTGGAAGATAATGAATCACGTTACCAAAGTTTGAAAACTTATGTAATCCTCTTAAGCTCACATGGAATGATACAGTAGCACTATGAGTTGCCACAGAACTTCGTAGCCATATATAAGTCAATCATACTTCGTCCTTATAACGCTCGGGTACTTTTTAGACCTACATTTTTAGACAATTTTAGACAGAATACCGTTACCTAAAACTCAACATATGTAGCCAAAAAGCAAATCTGCCCCTACGTTAAGTCAACACTTCATAAGATGATGCGTAATGTTAAGCACTCAATCCAAATAAGCAATACTCAATAGCTAAGCATCTAGACATAGAGAACATAGAGAACAGTCCCATACCTGTGACGTATAATATCTTCCTATTTTTGATACTTTTGATTATTTATGTTTGTTATAGTGGGAGGGAATGGTAAGCGTGGTGACGAATGGCGACAATTAGGCAATATTAATGTTGTAGGGTTGGCTTCTCCCAAGATAACTGAATATACTCTTAAGAAAGTCAGTAAAGGACAGCAAGTTGTGGTCTTTCCATCAACACAAGGTAAATAGAGACCAGATTCAAAGACCAGGAAACAGGAAACCAAAATCTTTGATGTTAATCTTTTCGGTTTTAATGGTGCCTAATTCTTGCTTTCATCCAACGCCAATTATCTGGGAATTAGTCTAGATTCGAAGCCACTTGTTTTATGACATGTTGTAGGTAGCTTCTATACAAAAAAAAATCTAGGTAGAGTGCAGAGAACTGGTGTTTCAGTGGTTATGGTTTCACTATGGTATGGTTTTCACGCGGCTATGGTTAATAGTTTCGACTCAACCTATTCCTCATCGGGCTTAATGCTCAAAAATGGCCGTACAAACCTCAGAGATATTGAAGAAGTCATTACCGTTCTAGTGGCTCACGGAAGGAAATGATTAAGACAAAGGCTGACTGCATGATTACAAAATTTTCTTAGAGTTGCTTTAGTTGCTAAAGCACTTGAAAATTTGCTCGAATGGTTGGACATGTCTGCAACAGATAAATCTCTACAGAAAATTTGAAAATAGAGTGCAAAGTTGTCACTTCCTGTAAACTATGAGAGCAGTATTGATGTGGGATGACTTTATTAGTTGGTTAGCTAACGGTTACTTTTATAAGAGCTCCCTAGGGAAATGAACAGACTGACCTACTGGAGAGACAGCAATAATCAAGATGCTATCATAGCTCTTGGCTCGGCGTTAACGCCTTACAAATTTGTAGAACAGTTTCGAGGTGACCTGTCTTTAGTTGGCAATTGGGGAAACTGCCCACATTTCTAAAAGGAATACCGAGAGAATTGAATGGTTAGATCAACTGGCCAGTCAGCACTCAGTCCTTGATGCTCCTCTTGTGGAAGTCGTTAGTGTTCTGCCGGAAATCGTGAAGGAAGCTTTCTCTTTTTACTCCTGTAGCACCTCTATCTTACTACCTTTATCAATGAAGATACTTGTTACCTTCCATCAGTTCCAGGACAGACAAGCTCCCATGCTAATTTCGTAAAGTAATTTTCCGAGTCACGACCATTAATACAGGCTATTACCAAATTGCATTACACGTAGCGAAGATAAGTATTATACAGTGCATTTTGCTGTATTAGCATGAGCTTAGAAGAATTATTCACTTCCTATGTCATTATCCCGAACTAGCAAGGATCAGCCAACCAGTTCAAGTTAGTACATTTTACTCATATTTAAAGAGTATATCCAAAACGAAAGTTAGAGAGTTGAGGAGTTCTGCTGAAGTGAGAGAGAACCCATTAGATTTCACTCGAAACTCAAGAAAGTCCAGAATTGGGTTCGAGTTCGAACTATGTCTGGCAGGAAAACGACATTAACTGGTAGTTGGGACTCAGGAGAGGAGCGAGCTGCTTGTACAACGTAACTAACTGGCTAACTTACTTTTGTGGTCCTAATAAGAAGTCCTGAACATACTATCCATTTTGTCAAGAAACTTAACTCATTCACAGAAAATTCACTGAACCAGAACGCCACTGAAGATTGTAAAGGCATAAAACTGGGGAAATTTTTAAAAATAATCTTTCAAAATGAAAGGTGCATTCTTCTAGAGAAACATTTTTAAATAGAATTTCTTGCTGCTCAGTAAATCATGGCAACAGCAATCTTCAAAAAGGTAAATGAAATCGGAATCGTGTCCTATTAAAATGACATATCTTCAAACAATTTCTGGTTTTGAAGAATCTTTAAAATCACTACAGAAATCATTAAGTAAATGAAAGCTGAAAGAAATTTTCACTATGAAGTAACTTTCAAAACTATAATAGTCTGCAGTCATCCCCATTTGTCCTGCTCTATTTTAAAGAAATTATTTTAATAAAATAAGTCTGACCCAACTTCAGATAGATTAATTCTAGATAATAATGAAGTTAAGTTGTTCAAACCGCTTTCTTCTACGAAAATTTCAAAGATTGTGGCCATATTCTATTCATAAACAAAACAAAAGTCTCAAATAAATTACACTAAATTATTGTTTCGTATCTAAAATCACTTTTATTTAGATAATTCACCACATCTCCGATTATAGCCTGAAATTATTTGATTTTATCCACTCTTGAATGAAAACTTCAAATCAGGCCACTGGGCTCGTATAACAGAGCGGGAAAATTTGGTTTTCAACTCACAACATGATACACAATCGTATGTTGATCAACGGGATATTAAACGCTTTTGATTAAAGATTTTATTATTATGATATTTATTTATCGTATCAAGGCCAGTAGAATCACTTTCGTAATGAGAACTTTCGTTCTATGCGACATTTTCATTCTTGCCTGGAAAATTTAAATGGACTGTACGAATTTACCATATTCAAATTTAGTGTTAGCTAGAAATCTTAGAGATTTAAAAAATTATTTTCAAAATTCAAGACCCCTCACTAGTTAGGGTTTGAAACTGAATCAAAACATTCAATTTTTTTAAGACTACATCGCGAAATCAAATTATTTTTGCGGAATCGAGCAATGATAGTGATTTTTTCGCTTTCTTTGCTCGCAAGCCGCGTCTTACCAATAACTTTCTTGCAATGACTACCAATTTAATTAGATTAACTCGTTACGAAGCAAAAATTATATCAAGCTTTTCATTTTTTTTTTCAATCCAAAACTATAATTTACGAATTTCATTGATAGTGAAAAGTGATGCGAATACCAGCCAAATTTTGTTTTATTTTTGAACAATATTAGCACTTGCATTACAAACAAAAACGCTCCGAGATCTATTGATGAAACTATAAAAAAAGTGTCCAGAAATTGGTACAAACGGTATTTTTAAATTTGTTGCCCAAAATTAAGTGTGAATTGTTATAAAATTTTATTTGTTTTCTTTTATAGCCACTTAACAAATCGTGCACAAACGTAAATAATCAAATTAATGCTCATTTATTATTCACATGTTACGATTCGAATCAAATCATTTTGCAATTATAATTAATTGAACGAAATCAGGTTGCAATTCTGTATAAAACGGAAGAAAATTTTTAATAGTTGATTGAACAAGACTATGCACGTATGCATAGTATAACATTTGAAATTAACGTTTCATTTCAATACATATAATGCTGTTGAAGCAAAATTTCAACATTAACATGAAAGAAATACTTCTTAAACCATGCAATTGCATTTGTCTCGGAAGTGTAAACATTTTTTATTTTGTTTCTTTTTTTTGCAATGTTGCAAGTTTAGGTTTTATTTCCTAGAACTTCTTAACTCTCACTTTTAAGGATATTTTTATAGGTGTTGCTTATAACCTGTAACTGAATTCAAAGCAAGTTTCCCGTTTGCAAAACGAACTCTTCGACATTTTTAACCACTGATCAACGTGAATGATATGCCGGGAAGTATTAATATCATCATCACTGATAGTTCCACATTAAGTCACAAAGTGGACCAGGAACCAGACATCGAGATGGTTCTTCTGAATAAGAATCGATATTTTGTATCCGTCAAGGACCTCTCCTTTCAACCGGCTTCAAAAAGTCGTGTGTCATGTGAAGACAACAATAACCAGTCATGAGCTCGCCCAATCCACAATTAAGGATTTGCCCAGGTTCAAGTGCGAAGAAATCACCGCTTAACTTCCCAACCTCGCTACCTTGAGTCTCCATTTAGTCACGGATTGTTGAATCTACTATAACTTACCATTGAACCTTCTCACCATTTCCCCGTGCTCACTTCTGAAATCTTTCTTTGTGTTTCACTAGTCTCTAGTCTCTTCGAATCCCTTATGCACTTTGGGATCAAAAGTTTAATTCTTTATTTCTCAGGACATCTCGATGTTTTAATAAAAGAAACTCAGAGATTTAAAGACCAGATTTATTCTGAAAAGTATTGCGTTCTTTTCCTATTTTAATCTTAATCTGGACTTCCAATAAAATTCTAAATTTTCAAAATAGTAGCATAGCATAAGCACATACAGTGCAAATGCTTTCGAGCGAAGTCTCTCTCCCGAAAGCTTTGCGTGGGGCGTTTTTGTTCTACGCAAAGATGAGATAAAATTCACCAATACAAATAAAATTCCACTTATTTTGGTCGAATACCGTCAAATCGGGAGTTTGCACGCACATTATGAAACAAAAACTTCCAGTCAAATGGTATTCGATTCCAATTGTACAGATACATGTGGTAGATATAATCTAAATAGGAACTTTGGGGAAGCTACGCATTGAAGTTCTCTTAGTTTTTTTATTCATGTTCAATTACTCATTTATACATTTATGCTGAGAAAGCTTGTCAAAGCGATCGCTTCTCAATATAATTTTCAAGCTCTCTATCTTTCAAAGCTCACTTTACTTACTGTCTGGGATATTTGTATCTCCGTCGTTGTAAAACCCCACTGGACTTTTAGCGCTTGTTAGTAGTTATGCAATGGTTATCCATCCATGGATTTTTTCTTTGATTGGGCCTTAAAAAAATTTTTTTTTTTTTATCTAATATTATTATTAATATTTATGCGTTTTCGGTAATATTATCATTATTTATGCGCTTTTGATCTCTTTTGACTCTTTTTATGTTATTTAAGGTCTCTGACCGAAACTTTTTGAAGGTTTTATTTAATACGTTTTCTTCCATTTTTTTATTTAATACTTCTAGTTATACTTTTGTTTCCTTTCTGTAAATTTTCAAAACTAAAAATTTTGATTACCATAAACTGATTGAACTGGCCTTCATGTTTTTATTTAATTTCATTTTTACGAAAGGCGTTGTTTGCATTTTTTCATAGTGCCATCAAATAAATAGGATACTCATAGACGAGATGTATGTCAAACGATTTGGAGAACCACTTCCGTAGAGCAAGAGTGAGTTTAAACTTCTACCGTCAGTCTTGCAAGCGAGTGTACTTTCGTTTCACGTAGTGAATGGTGTTATCCTGGTATGGAGATGTCTATGAATAATCGTAACCCCTCTTCAAAATATTTTTGCAATCGAACAGAGTATCTACTGCCTTTTATATTTTAAATTGGGTTTAATGAATGCTTGGACAGCATTTCCATTTGTTTTTCGAAAGCAGATGCTTTTTTGATCTGGTCCTTTATCAAGTCTCATGTTCGCTAAATTCAACCACTAAACTTCACATTGACCCTCTTTCCCTCTTCGGATCATATTTTCCTGAATTACTGCTTTATTCTGTTTGCTAAAGCTTCACTCATCTTATTTGATTTAATTTTCTCTGGCCAAATGCATTCTCATCAGGTTCTAGGCCCTATGGGAAGCTTTATTGTTATTTATTTGAGAATAGGAACGTCTGATCCCACATTTTGTTATTCAATCATTTAACTTTCCTTATTTCCTTAATGCTAGAAACTGTGTTCCTAGCTATAGCAAATAAAAGGGAAGAAAGGAATCGACTAGAAACATATGTTCCTTGAAACTATCTTTCTCTCCTGATTTCCGTCTGGGATTCAGTCCTTGGATTCGAAAAAATCATTCAAAGAGCTTAACTACGACACACAGCTACAATTCTCTCGTGTGTTCCATGCAACCTAATTCAAAGAAAGTTATGAACTATAATAAAAGTTATGAATAGTTTGAGTTGCAGCCTGGAATAGGACTCTATTCCAGGATTTTGCTGCCTTATTTTGTTACTCGATTTTTAAACTTTCTTTACCCCTGAAAGTTAAAGTTAAAAATTCTCTTTATTTTTTTTCCAAAAATTTAACAATAAGTATTACATGTGCTGTTCATGCTGGGCATCGTGTTTCTAGTTATGATCTTAAAAAAGAACAGGCGCAAGACCGAGTTTGATCAGCCCTTGCTGAAGGCCACGAAGTTGGTATAACTCGTATTTCTACGTTATTGACCACAGATATCTTCTTCCTATGATGTGCCATTTGAGCCAATTTTCTAATCCTTTTTTTTAAGATGTTTGTTGCAGGGTCCACATCTCAAAACCGTAGCATAAGGACTTATCACGAAGACCTATCTATTACCTTTTGTAGGGTTGGAACTTTTTGCTTCGCCGTACGCAAGTAGACTTCCGAAGAGGCATAAATGAAAAGAGTGGCATATAAGTGATCTGCACTCTTCTGATTCCTTCAGCTGATTGATTGCTTTATTTCACCAGTTTTTCGCCAAGATATATAAAATTTTTTACGTAGTCCCCGACTGTTCATAGTCAGCTAGAGGTTCCTTTTTTATTCGGACCATGTTCTTGTTTCCAGCCCCGTTAATTATGTACGTTTACCTTTCCTTTTTACTGGTTTATTGTAAACAGGATTTCTACGGCAGATGTAGTGAGCGTTGGCTACAATTAAGGGGGATGAATAGAGCAGCGTGCCTCTTGTATCAAGATAGAATTTCCAGAGCTAGTTTAAACAGTCCTAAGGTCAGGCCATCTGCATGCCTCACTTTGACCTTATTTTCAAAAACATGAGTCAGCTGGTTATTTGTTTGATCATGTCATGTAGCCGAGATCAATGTCATTGTTGATCAGATCGAGGGATTATGATTCTTCACCGCCTAGAAAGCTTTACCATTGGACTGAGTACACTCAGCCGCAACAACTCCGAGCAAAAGATGTTTCTAGAGAAAATACATTTGTTTTGATTTTGATATGTCACTCTTCTTGGATGTATCAGCGAAAAATTTTAAGACCTCCACCTGTCAATTTTTACCATTACTAGACATCGATAGTCAGACGATGTAATATTCGGGCTATACTGTGGGTGCCTTAAAACTTCCAGAAGAGGTTCGACAATTTTGATTTGAGTTGTGAAAGAGATGTGAGATCTGGCATTCTCATGATGAAACTTAATTAATTTTTGAACACTAACCCAACCTCAAGAAAACTTCCTTTGTCGTTCGAACCCAGATTTCGAAGCAGTTATTGGAAAATTACTTGGTTTTAAACACGACTCTTTGCGTTGTATACTCTGGTATCAAATGCATATGTCATCCCTCTTAATTATATGCTTCGAAAATATTTTAATATCGCTTGAGGATTTGATTTTGTTGATTATTTGTACGTAGCGGAGAATTCCGGAAACAAAATTTTAAAGAATTTTTGGAAATTGGAGAATTTCGCTGAAACAATATATCAAAGTACGAGTACTATGATTGAAAAAATTAACTGAATTTTATGTAATAAATCATACAAAGTTGCCAACACACAAAATGCAGACTAACAAGATGCTTTTTCGATGGAACACATCTTCAAAAATGATATAAATATTCCATAAACTTATAAAAGAACGATAAGTTTGAAATTAGACTTATTAAATTAATATGAAATAACAATTATTACACCTTCCTCCTTTAGTAAATACAGCAAATATCAGTTGAACATAATCTAGGCCACTTGGAGGATTACTTGATCAAGCATTTCAGACCCTTTATCGCCTTTGGATAAAGCGACTTCCGTGGTATGCAGCTGGCAACCAGTTTCTTTTGTGTGGAGCTGCTAGTTGCTCCTACTTTCTTTTGGTCGAGTAGGGATACGCAACCCTGTCAGTTGTTTATCCAAACATTAGGTTGGAAAAAAAGTTTATTTCGATTTTCCCCTTCCATCGTTGGATCCAATCCTAGCTGAATATAATAGTAATTATCTCGAAAACAGAGTAGCGCAAAACTCAAAAACCAGTGCTTAGGAATCCAAAGATATTATATTAACCTTCGACTTATGATATGAATTGATTAGTTATGGTGAAGATATGTATTTCTTCTTGTAGGGAGATGTAGTGAAGGCTAATTACGGCCTTTGTGACTGGCCTTTTCGACTTCCCACTAAACACCTCCCTGGTCAACATATGAAACTACCCTAAATCCGTGGGACACAGTACTTCGGGCCAGGTCTCGTGACTCTATGCCTATGGGCGTTTTCATATGAGGGAATCCCAGTCTTGAGCGGGAAGAAACACAGGGGAAGGGAATGCTAGAAAACGATTCTCGACCCTTCCTAAAGCTTCCGTATGTTTTCTGTAACTTTCAAGACTTCCCGAAAGTGCCATATTATTCAATTTTTCGTCAAGTTGTCAATTCGTCAAATTGTTCTATAGGTTTCGTCGGCTCTAGATTCCGTAAAGGAATCCTAACTTTTGCATGAAGAGGTCATCGCACTTTACTCCATCTTGTCTGAAAAAAGGGTGTCTGGCATCATTCCTCTCCCCAATAAAAATATGTTCGTCGAGAACTATTTATCTTGTACAAGGAAGACCTGAAACTATCCCCGCAAAAATGCTGGATCAAGTAAAAATCAATCAAACAACATGTCACAGACGTGTGACACTTTCAAGACTTTCGTCAAGCCTTCTCTGCTTTATTGTCTTCACGGTTTCTCCGGTTGATGAGTGAGTCGCTCGACAGACACAAAAATGACACAGAAGTCTTTATATATTCAAAGTAACTGTAAGAACTCACAATAAACCAAGTCAGTTTCAGTAAAGGACAATATCAGCTTCACAATTGGAACTGTAGTAAGCAAATCTTGGACTTAAAATCAGCAAGTGTGTCCGAAATTCATCATTGTGAAAATTTCTATCTATATTGTTCTGGTACGGCTGCAAGTTGCTTCTTTTTCGCAAATAACGTAATGGTAGGTAGGCATTTTTGCTTAGAAATTCAGGCATCTAGCACTGGTAAAATTTTTAAAACCTCTAACATTTTCGAATTTTTCTTCGATGGTCCGGGATCGGAGATTTTTTGATTGAAAAGCCATTGCAATTAGGATCAAGCACAACTAGGACATAGTATTTTACAACCATATAAATAGAGTTCCTCGCGAGGGTTCTTTGAAATAGCTAATATAGACGTGATAATATCATTCCTTTCCTAATCCCGTTTTTGTAGCAAAGGCACTCTCAGGGCTCAATTCCAGAGGCTAATCAAATTTAAAGACACGTGAAAATATGTGAGGGTAACTCCGGGATATGCATGCAGGATTGCAATATCTTAATGATTCCCATGTAAGATGATACGTTGCTTCTAAGACAAGCGAACAGATTGGAGGTTAAAACGAATTTTGAAAAAGTTTGATGATGCAAAATGTTAAGAAATTTGACCCAAGATTGATACTCTTTTGTTAAAGACGTATCTTAAAACCTTCACACCATAACTGAGCCAATTTTATAGCGATTAAAAAGTACCAACGTAAAGTTCTACTGTTTTTCATCATTGTAATCGAACCTGAAAGCCTAGACAGTAATTCAGTCTAAGGTTCAGAGACATTCAGAAACATACATCCAACACAGTGAAGGATTCCACCCAAATATCAAAATTTAAAATAAAGATGAAATGGTATGAAGGACTATCAACAAAATTCTAATATGTTATCCATGTGAAATTTACGATAGTTATTGATTTTGAAATATATCAATTTACAATCAAGTGTTTGTAAATTTTTGATCTCCTCTTTTTAATTTCTCAATATGCCTTCACGTAAATGCCGCAAGAGAACCGAATCAATTTAGAATTATAAAATTTTTACGAAACACTATCAATAAAATATCAATAAAAATCTCAAATCTGAAGTTTCTGTATATATACTTTGAAATACTCAGCAAATATGTTAGTTTGAGTTTGATTTATAAATTTTCACAAATTTTTTGTTGAATTTCGGATTCGCAAGTATTCACTTTCAGTGACATCTTGTAAAGTTTGCCAATAATTTGCGATAGCAATAAATAAGCTGTCCAAAGCTCATATAACCCTTTTTCTATTGTTTTGTTTTCCACTTTTTTCTTTCTGTTTATTCTTTTTCCAAAAATAATGATGAGAAGAGTGACAACATGTGTATACCCTGCTGCATATATTAGAATTTATTACAATTTTTTAAATACAACATACATGACAGTTTGACGAAGAATTGAGGGCACACTAACAGTTCGAAGAGGCAGTCGTTAAAGTCCAGTTCTTGTCATATATGAAAGAGATAATTATGGAAGGTGAGTAGCACTTAGGATGCATACAACCTGCATGTGATTTTCGTTCTTGAGTTAGAAAATTGCATACATCAAGCTATGCGTCCTTTGAATCGTTGGAAATCAAAAGTTAACTGAAATCTATTCAAATTGCAGAAATATCTCGACAACCTCCATGCAATCCGAACTTTAATATACCAAATCAAATGATGAAAAATACTTTTTCCGTATACGTGATGCCGAAACTCATCGCAGTAACAAGTGCCCCTACCTTTCCAATATGCATCCGCCACTTCCAAGCGCTTAAGAATAACAAGCTAATCTGCAGGCTCTTAGACATATGTACAAGCAAATAACAGTATTGCAATCATATGAACTTGGAAATTATATGCTATACATAAATCACGTCTATCGTAAAATGAAAATAATAATCCGTATCGTAATTTCCACGTATTAGCCGCCGATGCGAACGTTCATCTCTTGTTCTATTATCTTGTATCTTTATCTTTCGGATCCAACTCCACTTGGTAACTTCAATGGCCACCGCGATAGCTTTCGCCCGGACTTCCCAGCTAACCTGTTTCCAAACACTCCGTCGCGACCACCATATGTTGGTGTGAACATTGAAGTCGTGGAGTTAGTTGAAGTGAGGACTTTAATTTATGCACGCGATCGTCTTGGTTATGGGGCGAAGATAAGCTCCCAAGATTTTCGCAACACTTACGCGATTTTGCACTTGAATATTTGTTGTCAATCCGAACGCTGCAAGAATAAATACCATATATGTACGGTGCAATGGTAAAACAATACAAGACACTCGTCTATTAACAGTTTTCCTCCAGGTACGGGAGAGTGGCACCGCCAAGTAAGTATGCTTGTGCGCTACTCCAATTTCCTCGGTCCGCTCGTTTTACCATAATTTCCTCTTCGTGTATTTTCTGAACGATGTTTGTCTTGGAATTATCTTTTCTTCTTTCGGCACACTAAATAAGTTAGTTAAGTTAGATATACTTAGACAGTTAGCCAGTTGACTGGTGCTTGGTTATCTTAGTGGTGTAGACTTCTGTGATGTAGAAATAACATAATTAAGTTGCTTAACATTTCCTCTAATTAGTCGAGTGCAACTAACACTCTTGTACCTGTGCGTTCAATTCCAGCGAACAAGAAAGCCAAACAGCTTAATGGGAGCTCAACGTCGACAGCGTCTTCGTCGGGAATCCATCAGCACTCGACTTTGGGCAGTGACTACGACTACCAACAGAACTACTCGCATCTAGGATACGATCGTCCTCCGTCGCGACCAGGAGGCCCGAATCTTGTAAATAAACAGTTAGTGCTACCATTCGTTCCTCCCAGTTTTCCAAACAACTCGCCCGATGGACAATCGCATCTTATCAAACCATCCGAGTATCTGAAAAGTATCAGTGACAAAAGATCTTGTGCTTCATCGACCAGGTGAGATAGTTTGTGTGCAAGGATGTGGAAGCAAGGTTAGTGTGAATGTGCTCAATGCTAACGTTAGAATAGTGCTAGTGTGTTGTGAAGACCTTAAAAAATCAGCTCCGTGGAAGATTTCCGAATTTCATCCATCGGCAGTTGTTAGTATCTACGTCATCTCTATCAAAGATGATCGATCATCACTCGATACGAATGATGCGAATCATTTAAGATTTTGCCTTTCCCTTGCAATCTACTTCAGTGGATATTGCATGGTCTTTGTATAACTGCTCTAGGTAATCATTGTTCATCAAAGGACTGTAATTTCCATATTTGGAGAATGCAAAAAAATCAATTGCACTCAATGCGCTCATCAAAAAGGACAAAAAAATTAAAGTGAAAATTTTACTTTCACCTAATCATACTCTGGCACGAATATTTCTTTCCTTTCTTCACTCAACAAATAAATGCGGAAGCACCTAGTGATACGTATTAAAATATTTCCTCATTGAACCGGCCCACAAATCGCTTCATTTCTAAATTGAAGCTCTTATTTTCGAATCTGTACATTTCGGGGGAAAAAATCCCCGCCGTGTAAACCAACGCGGGAATGAAGTGAAACTGCAATAACGATAGATTTAGTTTTTAATTTTTCTGCAAGCAAAAAAACGAAGACAGATCTTTCCTACCTAATTTAATTGCAGTGAGGTCAACGATCCATCATCAAATGCAAGAATATGTTGACTGGTAACGTCTTGAGGTGCATGCTTTTGGGTAGCAACATCTAATGTTGAAGAACAGTGACGTCATCAAACAAACGGTTAATGTGAAGATTTTGTGTCACCAGTTGCACGACATGCATTCCGCCATCAAATAACATTAAAGCATTCTCTCATTAAACTTAAACGGATAGTGCACCTTCAAAGGCAATTCCATGCGTAACTATCTTCGATCCAACTAATTAGTGAATTACTTCAATCCGTTACACGCACATTAACTCCATACGAATCATATGAAAGTGTGGCAAGTCAGCTACAGTTTGTTCTTACTGAGACAGGTGAAATCTGAATTTCGAATTTATTATTAATACGTTTGATTAACATGCAATTGTTTGGGGAAACTCAGGCGAACTGGCCATTAAGTATGGTTTTTCAACATTTAAACTCACACTTTTCCTCGTATCTAAAAAGCCGGGAAAACTCACCTACGATCATCGTGAACATACGTGTGAGTCTCAGATTTATTTTCCGTTTTTTATGGCTTCTATAATTATTTCGGCCTCTTAAATTCACTCATCATAAGTGCGATTATAACGAGTATATTGTTACCAAAACATGAACGCAACATGCCGCGATTTATATGGAACGGGGCGGAAAATTAACATTATAGAATCATATTAGATTCTTTGTAAGTAAGTAGGTTTAAATTGATTTTTAATTTTTTTTTAAAGCTAGAATCGCCATGCAAAGATTATTTGGAATCCAAATAGGAAAAACTGTTTTATGGCTGAGAAGAGAAGGTGGAATAATATTTTTTTTTGTGGTTGGGAGATGAACGCTATTTACGCCCTGAATATCGGACTCCAAGTGGCAACTGGACTACCGAGGAAACACCTCCCCTATGACACCAAGAACCTAGCCTGGAATTGTTTGTCACAAAACTTCGGAGTTTAAGCCTCTTTGATCTCGCTTAGCGGCGCCTTCAATTTAGGGAAATCCCTCTTACAACAGAGATGGATGGAGGGTGGAGAACTACTGTCATGGAGATCTCCCTTTCCTCTGTAACGTAAAGGGATCCTTTTTTTATAAGAAGAATCATCCGCACATTATATAAGACGCAGTTCCAATTGTCTTTCGATGTCGAAATCTTTCCTGTTACATTTTCTGGAGAGCCAATTTACTCGGAGAGTTGTAAAAGGTGCCTTATCATCATCCGCATATAAAGAACATGAGGAAGGCTTCAAAACTGGTCCTCGAGCAAAACAAGCAAACAAGTAACAATAACTTTCCCATTTTATGAAGATAAGACCGAAAATATCCGTGCCAACTGAGTTTTTGCGTCAAATAATAATCAGTCTCACAATACCTTCCGTAAAACCACAGCCCAAGGTCCCTGATGAATCGTACTGTTCACCTACCGTTTCGTGTACCCACATTTCCTGCGACAAAGCTAAGGTTCTTCGTGTTTCTTCTCGGCTGACAATTTCTTTTCCCCCTACGTAAGTACACTCGCCTTCGCTCATCAGCAAGCAGCACTATAGTTACCACCCTCACAATAAAAGCACCGCCAATTCACAGACAGTACGATATGCACCTGCAAAGCTCTTTGCCTCTGTACCTATGCGATACACCTTATCAAGGGCGTGAGGCCAGAGTTCAGAGGAGTAAAAGAGCAATCTCCTGGTGCTCCTTTTACTCGAGGTTGATTTCGCAGTGTTGGGCACAGGGCAACTGAGACCTGTTACTCTCGCAGCAGACTTATCCGCTGGTGCTCGGAACAGATCAAAGAACCATATCTTCGACTCAATCTTCTAGACAAGGTATTTCATTGAATTCTTCGATTCCATGATCGTTTTTCCAACCCGTACGGGAATAATGCGAGGAACCCGCTTCTTTGTCAGTATTATAACCTCGGATTTTTTGAATACAAGACTAAATCCACGGCTGGTCATCCACTCACTTACTTGGAGCAGTATCAAACCTAATTTGACTTACACGTATCAGAATATGCATCCGGTAACTAATGCTGTTCCGTGAGCAACATAGTCGATCAGGCGTGACTTCCTTGACAGCTGCAACCTCAGAAGCCCGCTGTACGAGACATTCCATAGGTCTGGGCCAAGAATGGAACCTTGCGACACCCCTAATGTCAGATCCATTCTTCAACTAAAGTGTTCCCCTACTGATAGCCGTGTCGTGTTACTGAACACAAGTCCTCTAAACGCTAGCCTCTCAATTTTGCATGGGACTAGCATTGTGTCAAGCATCATCTATGATGACCCGGGCAAAATAACAGATCAAGACTTACCCATCCTATCACCAACAATAATAATTATTATTATTTCACCTACACCTGAACCGACTTGAAAAGAGGAACAATAAATTCTACCAGTTAAAACGATTGTTTTCCCTGGAACAGAAAGGGATGTGATCAATACACCGGCTTATGTGATCAATCCACCACTTTTTCCTTAGCAAAATAAAATACATCTAAAAACTAAAAAAAAGCATATCAAAACGAAGGAACGATAGCCAAAAGGGAGGCCTGCACGCACGAAAATATTCCTCAGCGAGGGCCATCCACAGAACATATCCTGATATTCAGATATGCATATGTAACATGTGAAACAACGAACGAGCGAAGTTAAGCTGGCATCGACTGTTTCATGTGATAGTTTCAAGTTAATATAATGGAAAGATACAACTACGAAAAATATATTGGAACCTACAAACCTTATTTGACCTAACTACAAAAAACACATCCAAAATAGATAAATATCGTCGTATTCTTTGGGATTTCGGTGCGTTGAAGTGATGAACATTATCCTACATGAAACTAGCATGAAAGAATACTTATATGTAGGAGTTTCTGTAATCTTTGTCCTTAAACTTTACTCTAGTGAACCTTTATTTTCCCGACCAGCAAGAACAAAAGAGCGTCCCAGTGGTTTGCTAGATTCACTTTCTCAGCTTTAAGTTGGTGGGAATTTCAACATAAATAATTCTATGGGACTCAAAGAATCTAAAGTGTCACGTATAAGGGAGGTAGCTCCTGTTTATAACTTCTTATGCCAAAAAACGGCAGCAAAGCTCATCCAGTAGATGCAACCATAGAATTTTAGGGGGATGACCTGCTTCAACGGCCACATCCATGTCAACAATTTTGAATTAGGATACACTGGGTAGCCTGCGCATAGCCGTCATTTTCCTTTAATAGGAAATCCTGAAAAAATGGAATTTTAAAAATGAAGATCGCAACCTCAAAATTTTTTAGTTACTCGAAATTCTTTAAAGTTCTTTAAAGGTCACGAAACCAGTGACCGAGAGTAACTTTTAAAAAGTTTCGCCATGGGAAAACATGAAGTTAATATTGTAACGCAAAATATTGCTCGCTAAGTCCACTGATCCTTTAACGATCCAGTGAAGAATTGATACGATAAATGCTTCCATCATTAACACTTATGTTGTATCAAGCAAGTGAAAGTTAACATTGAAAAAACAAACTAAGTCGAAACTTTGTGGTCAAAACAAAGCAAAGTTTTCTACAAGACTCAATTTCTGTAGGTGTATGTATAAGTTCGAGTTAGGCCACTGAATTTTCGATAAGCCTCTTCCTGTCGAGAACACAAATCAATCAACATTGTAAAACCTAGGCTGACTAGAGTCAGTTTCTGGTGGAAAAGTCAAAATAGACGCACAAAGATTCCACGAAATTTCAAGAAAAAATTATACTTGCTCTAAATTATAATCTACTCAAATACCGGTCAGTTCTTAAGGCACGGCTATTAAAAAATCATGCAAAAATTTTTAAGGACAATGCAGAGTCTGCGATAAAGAAGGCTTAAAATCCACAAGGTCCTAGAACACGCAGAAGTCCCAGGTCACGAAAGAGCCGATGAGCTCATGATAATAAGCAACCTATAGAGCTCATATCATCTTTTAAATGCGTCAAGATAAGCCCGTGTACTGATAAGAAACCACATCGGCCATTCAGTCATGGATGCACAATCTAACAAACTATGAATTGAAACAAGTTACTTGAAAAGAGAGACGCTAAACTATCTTTATTATAATTGTCCAACTCTCTCTCATAGGAGATTGAAGATACTCTGAGTAGCCTGAAGAAGAGAATCTCTAAATGCGCGTTGAAGCAGATCCTTCAACTTGAGCTAACCCTTGGAATGTTGAAGCTGTCCCGGGGAATCTCTGCTGCAGAAGACATGCAGACACACATTTCACATTGGTAAGAATATAAACGGATATCATCTTGGACCTTGAGAGTCTATTTGAAACTCTGATAACCATTTCAACTTCAAAATTGTTGAGCTGAGAGCTACGCCCGGCAATAGGGATTACGCCTTTAGTCTACGATAGTAGCCCTGACCTGAGTAAGAGCATAACCTCCGAGTGGAGTATGAGCATTTTCAGTAATTCAACATGAGCTCGCCAACTACCAAAATTATCATCGAGATATCCCAGTTTGAACACAACGTATGAGAGCACGTACTAAAGAGCACGTTCTAAAGCCCTTCCAAATATTGTCTTCCAAAACCGTCTTGGAACTTGGGCAAAGCGATTGATACTAATACTACTCGAATTGGGTTCACTTTGGAAGATGTTTTGACCCGGAGGACAAAATTTAATGTCAGCGTGTAGGTGTGAACCTAAGCAAATATTTTTTAGAATACGCCTCGAGTGAACTATAAACACTTTTTTTGAGATATTGATTCCTCACTCATGTTGTAGCGTAACATTTTTGATGATCAATGTTTTTACAAAAATGTCCTAAAAATAGGTGTATGATGAAAATTATTCAAAACCTTAATAACTCACCCTGGGAGATATAGCACTCAGAAAGAAAAACAGCCGCAAAACTCTGGTTTGATAAAATACTGTGTGTCTGGCAATGAATTCCAACGAAACCATATATTAACTTCACTGAATGTCCTTATTTTACTCTTAATACAGGTCAACAGAAGGAGAAGATTATATGCAGGTACCGTTCGCACCACCACCTCAAAGTGGCCCGGAACCACCAAAACCGCCACCACCACCGCCTCCACCAGTCTTCCCCGCTGAAGGTGAGAAAACCAAGTCAAAAACTTTGCCCCCGGTAACGCCCCAGGACACAGCTACCAGGAAGCAACAGCAACCATTATCAGCAATCTCCATACAAGATTTAAATAGTGTACAGGTAAAAATCAATTTCTAAGTCTTTTTTTCTCATATTAAAGCTATTGATCTTACTTAACATCCTTCAATCCTTACAGTTACGACGAACCGACTCGAAAATGTTAGGCAAAACTTTTTCAGCGCCAACCCGTAGTGTTAGCATGCAATGTCTTTCCTCGACCAATGAATCTTTCCTATCACAAAAAATTGATCTAATCGCCGAACTGAAACTATCCAAAGACATTTCCGGAATTAAGAAGTTGAAGTCGGAAAAGGCTAAGCTAGCAGATAAGACGGAGCAGGCACAGTATTTTGAATTGACCAAACAGTTTACAGCGAACAATTTTGTTGATCAGGTGAGAAGGTTTTTTTTCATTTAAGGTGAGTCTCAAAGGCTTTCAAAACACAAAACAAGGTCAATTTACAGATTCCCGAAAAGGATCAAGCTGGAAACATAATACCCGACTGGAAAAGGCAGATGCTAGCGAAAAAGGCAGCCGAACGTGCCAAGAAGGAATTCGAAGAGCGCATGGCCCGCGAGGCTGAGGATCGTCGCCTATCAGCAATTCCACAATGGAAACGCGATTTGTTGGCGCGCAAAGAAGAAGCAGAAAATAAATTAAAGTAATTTGTTACCTAATATTTCCACGTTCAATGAAGTCTAACTCATTATTTTCTACGTCGTAAATTCCAGAGCGTCACTATATACACCGAAAGTAGAAGAAAATTCCCGCGTAAATGAAACATGGCGTCTGAAAAACAATCAGCGTGCAGTTTCGATTGACAACATCAGCTTTATATCCTGCACAACCAACTCCAATGATGACAAAGAAAATGAAAATGGAAAGAATGAATCTGGATGTGGTAACCATAAGGAATCATCCACAGAGAACTCAAATAGTCAAACGGACACTGCCAATAAAAATGAAGATGGAAACGAAAATATAATTCCTTGGAGGGCACAACTGCGAAAGACCAACAGTAGGCTTAGTCTTATCGGTTAGAAACTATTCATTAAATTAAACGTGTATAATCTAATTTACTTATATGATTATCATAAATGTAATAATAAAATGATGAAAAGAACGCTATGTATTCCATACAGTCTAATCTAGACAGTAAAATTCCAAACGATTTGTTGCAATACTAGACATAAGCTAGATTCATCGCTAGAGACTTAACCCCATTATTTTGGATAGTATACATGAATTTTGTACTTTATGTAAATTTTTCGCGAAACATTTATTCACTATTATGGTAGTTTGTAATGAGTTCTCATTATTACATTTCATTTTAATTTTTTGGTTTTGTTTTGTATTCATAACGCCCATTAATCGAAAGCCAAAATGGTGCTCTGATTTTCCATTCTTATTTTCTTACACACTTAAATGAGAAAAACGAGTCATTTGGTCGGGTTATCATTAAATTCATTTGCAGATTGTGTACTTATATTCTGTACGTTTTGTTATAAATAAATATCATATTTTATTTAAAAGTTTGTCTTATCCTTTCAAAAATGATTCATCACTACATGACCGTTTTGACATTAAAAAAGTGTCATTTTTACGTAATAGCCCATCATATAAACAATTTAGTTTTTAATATCCGTAGGATGAATTAGCTCAAGATTTCCACAAGCAATGGACTTAATACTTAGCATTTAAATTCAAATAAAAAAAGTGAACTCAGTGAAAGGAGCTGGTTACTCCCAACAAGAGAGAGAGCTGTTGGTCAAAACGGAAAAGGATACAATCTCATAGAGATTCGGATCTCCGAAGTATGTCTTCGATTGTAACTGAAAAGGATTGCGAATTCAGCAGCATCCATCCTGCTGGTCAGCTTTCTCCATACTTGTGTGCACAAATTGTTGGATAATTTCCTGTCCATATCATCTCGTTCCACTAAATTTCACATTTCTTCAAAACTCCCATTCTGATATATTAATCGAAATTTTAAGCTATAGAATCGATGAACTATTTGAAGGTTAACTGTAGTTTTTCTCGAGGATAGAAAATGTGAAAGAGTGTATTCGTTCAATTCAACTTATTCTAACTCAAAAGCACCAGTCACCATTAGACATGTATGAAAGGGGTGATGACCTTTCCTGGAGGCAGTTTTTCAAGTGCGTCGCCGTGAATTATGTCAAGGAAACAATTCAAGTCACTGGAAACAAGTATCCTGTTAACTGTGTAATTTTGATCCTGACGATCAATGCATATAGTTAATCAGTTGAAAGAGTACTAAGGAACAAGCAAACATCATTAAAACTGATGCAACTCCGCGCCAACCATAGTGGAAGGAATAAGCCTTTTGATAACAATGCAGACTTAGCAACTCTATATCACGCTTCAGAAAAAAAAGCCCAGACAAAACCTCTGAAATACAAGCGTTGGGAGTCATGGTCTCCACTATGCATTACCCACGTGTCTTAGGAGCTCCTTACGAACTGTATTTTTAGATTGCTTTGATAGCTGATACCAGATTAAAGGAGTGCTTCATCATTCTCATACAATTTATTTGACACTTTATAGCACTGACAAACGCTTATATTGAGCTTTCCCAATTGTCCTTATTAATGACATGCCTTACGGAATTATTGACCTGTGCGACTTCCCGTGTTATATTCTGATTACCCTGATTGATACTTCTTTACAGCTGCACCAGCATTGATTCTATATTCTATCATTTAAAACAGAAAAATTTGATCCTCTTTTTCCTTGTCCTTTGTATCAACCTATCTGACATAAATCCTCTCCGTTCCCATCCATCCGTGCAGAAAGACAGATTTCCCTCACCCTGAAGGCGCCGCTAGGCGATGATTAATGAGGCCTAGTCCGAAGTAATGTGACAAACAGTTCTAGGCTAGGATCTCGGTGTGTTAGGTGAGGTGTTTAGTCGGTAGTCCGGTAGAGACTGGGAGTCCCACAAGGCGTAAATACCCTTCCAACAGAATTCAACCATAATCCAATTTTTCCACCATTTATAGTCCAATTACAAAAAATATGTTAAACTGTCTGGCGTACAAATAGAAAACCACCGTTTTCCCATAGGTGACGCCAGCATTGCAAATCGTTAGATAAGTGCGATCAGAAACGTTACATAGCCAGCTGAGGCATCAGTCAACTTGACAGTCAACATCAGTCAATTTCAAATGGTGAAATTCGAGCTGAGCAGGGGTCATGTGTGGGAAGTTTTCCTTTTTGCATCTCATTCGAAAAAAATGCGACGCAGGCACGGTGATTGGAATGATTGTAAAAACATATGGTGAACGTTGTATTAGTGAAAGAACGTGTCATGAATGGTTTCATAAGTTCAAAAATGGCAAATATGACGTGGAAGACAAGGAACGTCTCGGACCGTGAAAAAGTTCGAAGATGGAAAATGTGAGACTTTGCTGGATGAAGATTCTTGTAGAACGCAAGACTAACTTGAAAATTTATTGGGCGTGACTTAGCCAGCTGTTTGTTTCTCATCACTTAAAATGCTTAGGAATGATCCAGAAACTAGAAAATTGGATGCCGTATAAGTTGAAGCGGAGGGTCATCCAACGGTGCCTTTTCGCGTGCGAACGAAACAGAAAGGGTTTTTTGCATTGCATCGTGACTGGCTATGTGGATACACAATGACAACTGCAAGCGGAAAAAGTCGTGGTGGTTTCCCGGCCATGCATCAACTTCGGCAACTAAACCGAACATTCATAGCTTGAAGCTGATGCTGTGTGTTTGATGGGATCAGCTCGGCCTAGTTTACTAAGAGCTCTTGCAACCAGGCGAAACCATTACAGGAGCCCTCTATCGGAGGGAACTAATACGTTTGAATCGAGCGTTGAAGGAAAAACGCCCGCAGTACTCGGAAAGACACGGCAAGATAATATTTTCTGCATAACAACGCTCGGCCACATGTTTCCAAGGTCGTGAAAACATACCTGGAAACTTCGAAATGGGAGATACTACCCAACCCATCGTACTCTCCTTGTCCCTTCTGGTTTCTACTTATTCCGATTGATGACGTATGACGTGGCCGAACTGCACTTTCGTTCTTACGAAAAAGCCAAAAATTAGATCGATTAATGGATCACGTGAAAAGACAAACAATTTTTTCGACAAGGAATTCAGAAGATGCCACAAAGATGGGAAAGAGTTGTGGCTAGCGATGGAAATTATTTTGAAGAATGAGTATGCAACGGATTTGTTTACAATAAAGCCTCAAATCATGAGAAAAACTGTGGTTTTCTTTTTGTACGCTTAACATGTGTATTAATTTTGTATTAAATTAATAAAAAAAAAATTATTTATTATTGAGTTATACATTTTTTTTTTTATTATTAATTATTTTTGTTTTATTTATTTGGTTTTACATGTATGTTATTTATATACATATGGGTATCTTTATTTAAGTAGTAGTGAATTTGTTTCAATATGCGTAAATTTTAGAGAAATACTGACAGAAAATCCGTCTTAGTTTCTCTTTATATATCTTGTAAGTAAAACGACCATCTTTTAATCATGTGGAAAAGTTGTTTTCTTTAGGTTTAGAACTTCAGGTTGGCAACTCTTTTTAATACTACGTATGTTAGTTTGGTTTGCCATTTTATCATAAATCGTTTGACGCTTAAGCAAAGTCTATATATTGTGCAGATTTATTTCGAAAAAACAGTACTGTTAGTGAAATTCACCGCACAGTCCGTCAATTTTATAGGCGATATAAAAACCCATCCGAACAATTAATTCGATTAACCATGGAACATTTCCGCACCACATTTACTCTCACTGATTATACGTATGAATGCAGATGTCGTATCGTGCGTAATAGAGAAACTATAGCAGCTGTAGAGCGTAGTTTCGATGAAGACCTAAGTAAGTCAATTCGACATTGTGCTCAAAATTAAATCTGTGTCCATACACATTATGGAACATTTTAGAAATGATCTTAGTTTGCGGGTCTTACAAAATCCAACTCGTGTAGAAATAGAACCCGAACGACTTCCGTGACTAACAAATCGTTGCACAACCCGAATTTCATACGAAATTTTTTTTAAGCTCGTTTCTGACTATACGGGTACTAGTTAGTCTGACAAAACTACCGTAATATAATCAACCACAGGCGGTTGTCCAAACATCGTTATATCCGGTGAATGTCACTGTGTGCTATTTGGGCCGGCAGAATGATTGGTAAAAAATGAAATTAAGTGCTCCAAAACATTTGAAATGTTGGCATACATTGAAAATGTTCTGGTTAAAAAAAAATAGTTTACAACTGGTACAAACTCTTCCAAAATGGCCGGGAAGATGCCAATGACGTGACTCGCTCTGGCTCACGGCATCAAAAGATGAAAACGTTCAAGAAGTGAAGAAATTTGTTTTGGAAAACCGTCGAATCACTATCAGAGAATTTGCTGACGATGTTGACATAGTGGTTTGCGCGTGCCAGGGATTTATTTCGAAGGTTTTGGGCATTTATCACATGAGCAGTTGGCAGACGTCAATGATTTACTTAACTGGTGACGAATCATGGATATATGGTTATGATATAACCAAAGCCAAAGTCCACGCCAGATTGGGCCAGATCCAAAAAAACACACCAAGTTTGACCAAATGACAAAATTTTGCAAACTGTTTTCTTCGATTACCGTGGCGTAGTGCACCAGAACTTCTCACCATATGTTCGTACGGTCAATAAAGAGTCTTATTTTGAATTTTTGCGCCGCTTGCGAGCAGCTATACGAAGAAAACGTTCGGAAATGTGGAAAAACAGTTCTTGGCTTGTTCACTCATCTTTGCTTGTGAGATATTTTTCGATAAAAAAACAGCACTAGAATCATGCCTCAGCCACCATATTCACCGCATTTGGCCCCATGTGACTTTTTCTTGTTTCCAAAACTGAAGAGACCTATGAAAGGACGGAGATTTGCCACGATTAGGGAGATAAAGACTGCATCACTGCAAGAGCTCATGCCTATACCGAAAAGTGCTTCGGGGATTGGAAAAAAAAAGAGTTGGCACAAGTGTATTGTATGTAAGGGGGATTTCTTTGAACTTTATTTAATTTAGCTAATGTTCACCATAATGAACTTGTCACATGTTTGCCTCTTTTCGTGATTATAATTTATGTTTCTTAGACGGAGAGATAAATAAAACTCTTGTTTCACTTAATAACACCAACTTTATTTATTATATTCCCGGTATACAAGTTATATTGTATACATGAACTGGTATTCAAAAAGGCACCCCAATGCAGCCTCACATTGGGTGATAGGAAACAGAGGCTTGTCCGTACCTTTTGACGCGAAGAAATAACTCTTCCTCTTTAGGACAATTTCACTACTATTTATATCACTCATCGCCTACTTGGTTTAATTTAATTCAATTCATAATATTAATGCCTACATTGTTAATTTTAATTTAATTCAAAATATTAATGCCTACTTTGTTTACAACTTTAATTCAACTAGAGATGAATTTAATTATGAAGTACATTGAGTAGATTATTGAAGGCTCCAGTTTTATTATAATTGATATAAGCATAAAATATCTATTCACAAATCATTTTACGACCCTGAAAAAGGCGCTGTGTCTCAATTGAATTCTGGTAGGCGTAAAGCTGCTAAGCAATAAGATAGAATCGTCAAAAAGCAGTATTCGTTACTTTACGACCATTTTTGCTGACTATTTAAAGCATAAAAACATTAAAATATTAATGTTTTAATACATGAATCACAAACTTAGTTATTTACAATAATTTTTATCACACGAACGTTCGTTGGCAAATACTACAAATGAACAAACGATACAAATTATGGATAAATTAATTTTGGTTACTCAATTGGTTGATTAAACAACGAAATATTTGTGTCTGTATTTACACTATCTTTGTTAATATTTTGCTTTTGATAGTCAAACTATGTTAATATTAGTGGATTCAGTGAAAATCTATTCACAAAAGTTGTTCATTTGAATACGTTTGTATTCTCTCTCAACTCTTCTTCGTCCATTGTTGTTTTGTCTTACATTCCTGGACCAGCGCTTTCTGTACCAACTTGAACACAATCAGATTGATTGTAGTCTATACGTCCATATGCTTTCGTCATTCTCTGTGCTCTACGGGAGTTTACAATTTGCTTTTAATTTCATTTTCACGCACTGATAATTACTTCCACTCCCGATTTTGCGTATTCCTAGAACTTACAACAACCACGAGCTTAGACCTTTTCCTCCGTCCTACGTAGCTTTGAAGTCTAGGTTAAGTGAATTATTTGTTTATTAATTGTCTTTCAATTTATTTAGTTTAACGATTTGGCTCACTTTATTTAGTAATAAGATGATGGTCTGCAAGAGAAAAAATAAATGAATTTAATAATAAATAATATATGAATCTAAAAAGTCCACAATATAGTTATGCGTGCGCGAAATTTTCATAGCGCAACTTGCTACGGATTAATATTGTAAAATGTTATCCATTATAAAAAATCTTAAACTTTTACAACTAGTTTTCACATCCAAAATTATTTCTACATATTGAAATTGCAAACATGGCGGCTCTCTCCGACCGCTTTGTTAGCATTTCCTTGGAAATGCGCCACTTTTCACAAGCTTCGGAAAATCGTTTTCGACACCAAACATCATCCAAATAGTGTTAGCGAAAAATTAGGATTTTAAATTAAAGAATTTCCAGGATTTTGTTGTGTCGTCCAAGTTCAGAATACAATCGAAGTAGATTTCCAGAAAACCAAACAAATTAAGACAGATCGAAAAAATTTCTTGTTCCTGCGCAATCCAAATTGCCTTCATTGAAAAAGGAAACTAAGCAGTGCTCACCCAGCTCGAGCTTTTCTCAAGTCCGAAGCTGCGGTGCAGATGTCGCCAGTTTATTTCACTTCGATTTTTCCCCACATCACTTCGTGGTGGAATTGTCATTCGTGCACGCTTGCCCACCATTGCAATTAATTATGTCGACATGTAATTTAATTGGCTTCGTCCCGAAAATGTTTCGAGAAACGAAAATTTTCTGGGAATATCTCAAATTGCAGCACTTTGTGCGAGTCCTGAATCGCTCCACGCTCATTGCTACGCGACAGAACAGCGTGAGCCGAGATCAAGTTTCATTTTGCTCAGATGCAGCAGCCAACATGGAAATTGTGTGCTGGCTCAACTTTACACGAAACTGAAATTAATGCGAGCTTGGGAATTTTCTAGAAAATTCCAAATTCGGCATCAGGCGCATGCAATGCCCCTGGCCGTAGAGGTCGCTCCCCATCTCCCTTCGCCCAGCGACGTGGTGAAATCGCAGGCCGATTTTTAAATCACCGCCGCCACAGCTCGGCTAGGCAAAGGCAAACAAAAACAAGAAAAAATCGTCTTCTCCTCACTCAAGAATTTTTGCGCGTTGTGTCCAGTTCGAGTTCTACGTGATCCGCTTTCATCCCGAATTTCCTCCCGCTAAAGGACGATTCCCACAGGTGAGTTTATCTTGATCCGATTCCAATTGATGCGTGCGTTTGCGAGCAATCGAATTTATCGCGGAGATCATGTTGGTTTTTCGGAAAATTTCAGTGAAAGTTTTCATGTGATTTTCTGAGGTGACGACGCTTTGTTTTTGGGACAAAATGGCGACCTAGTGAGCTCACGTAAGTGGAAATGGGCCAGCAGTAGTGACACCTCGTCAAGGCTGTCGACTTTTGCTGGATGCTGGACGAGCGAATTGGGTCGTTTTGGGTGATTAGCAATTGTCAGGAGTTAATTGGGTGGTTAATCGATTAATTAAGGGAAATGGAATATTTTGGTTTTGCGACCCCCGTCCTCCCGCTCGCACAACGGTAAAATGTTTGAGTTCTTTGCCGAGTGCGGGTGAGTCATGTGGTCGTCACACTCCAGAGTACGTGAGCTCTCCACTGTGCGGCGTGTTCAGTGTTAAAGGTCAAACTTTGACTCGGACTTCCACGGGGGCTGATTAGCTCGGGCGCGCGTTTGTGCACGACGATGCGATTTCAAGGAAATTCGCTAGCAGCGCGTCTGAACCTTTTGTTCTAGCGTGCAAAGTAGTTTTGCTTGTGTCATTGAGATAATTTGAACGTTTTCCTGATTCTCGGAATTTATTTAGCTACTGGGAGTTTCGATCTACTTGTATGCGTAGATTAATGTTACCGTACGCGTATGTTAGGTTCGACTTGTATGCACCGAAGGCATAACACATATTTGCGCGTGGATTCTCATTCTAAGGTTTAATCCTGTCTGCACTATTTTATTTAAACGCTTTTCGAGTATTAATGGTATTTTATATACAAAAGCGCGTAAAATATAATCCCGGCATATAAAATGGAGGTAGATTTATCCCATAAAATATTGTATCTATTTTGTGCATGTATTAAAAGGAATCGTGCACAACCATCGTTTTTGTTATTAATTTTTTATGAATAAATTTCATCAGGATTGGGATAGTAATGCACATAATTTTCCCATAACAAAGTATACAACGGACCCTAACTGTACAGAATTATGGTTCTTGTTGTTTTGCAATCAGTTTTTTCATGAATACCAATTGATACAAATAAGACACATTTTAACAAAAATATTTATTTGTAATCAATGACTTATAAAGTAGTTTCACAGTGAAAACACTGACGAAGTAAAACTTTCGAAGGAAAATTCTTGAATCCTTTATTTTAGTTTTTAACAAATGATATTTAGCAAAATAGTTCTTTTTGTCGTTTAAGCATAATGCAACTCCACATGTATATCATGCCCTACGAGTACGATGTGGATTATTGAGGGTACTGCCAAGGGGTAGCGTTGGAAAAAAAATATCAAAATATAGTATTTGATGATCAATTCTCTTGTTAGATCTGTCTCCATGGAGTCTGGATTCACTCTGGAGCCTAGTTGCAATGTTTGCGAGCCCAAACCTCATATCCCCATTTTATTGGCCTTTTTGGCATGTACTAGTATCACCTACCCTTTCATTTTACCATAGGGTTGTCCATAGCTACAACTTGTTCTGGCCGATAAAATGCTTGAAATGTTTCGGATAATTTGTCAAGAAACGGCCCCACCTTATTGAGCTTATCAGAGACTAATTTACCATAGGAGACCTCGTTGAGACTGACAAAAATTGTCATTCAAATAGACGTTACTGAGCAACCAATCAAAATGAGGCCGAAGCATAAGAAAACAATGGAAATATTTTTGTAAATTGGAATCCGATCATTGCAAGCCACTGAAAACGAATGGGCATAAGTATATGAGGATTAAGACCATTATTTACAGGGATTAGGAAGGTTTGCATCATTTTCCAAGTCGAGTTGATCCGGACAAATTCTACTTTCTCCATATGCTATAAGGACCCCGAACAATCCACCCATGCACCATTCTCGACAAAATTTCATCCTTCCTAACCCCCAAAAGGACCATACCTGCCAACCCATTGAATGTATCTATCATGATGGATAGTATAGGAACAGCGGAAAGTATGGCATGGCCGAAGAATCGATAGATATTGCGAGAAAACAAAGCAATAAGAATATCTTCATGTAGATAGTGTGCCGAGTGAATGTAGATAGTGAGTGAGCGAATGACAAGCAAAAATATCGAAACTTAGGATATTTCGCTGTATTCATTTGGAATTTAAATCATTTTCGAGATTCAAGAATTCTGAAGAGCTGAAATTATTTAAATTTTATAGTGTAATAATGAACATAAATTCGGCTAGGATTGTGATGATTTTTATTTCGGTAATACTCTTCAATTTTTTTGAGATATCTCGGCGGAAAAAGAACCATCCGAAATGACACTGTAAATTATTATAGTCTTTGAAAAAATCATCGCATTGTATTATATACAGTATAAGTATGCGAGTGAACCTTAGTTATTCAAAAATAAAAACTGTAAAAGAAGGCCTTAGAATAATAGTGAATCCATAAAGGTTTTAATGAAAACGGAAGGAATTGCATTATACCTTATTAATGAAATATAATTTATTTTTGTGTTTTAATAATAGGCACATATAATACAAACCAAATATAAAATTATTGAACATGGAAATATTCAATCAATTACACTTTTAGAAATTTCAAAACTCACTAGAAACTATGCTGTTTATTTAATACTTAACGGTTAATAAAAATATTCACATATTTTTTTCCTAACACGCATGCGTACGGATGGTGAGCGCTGCCTGTTGACAAGGTATCATGGCCGATAGGCGCCGTACCGAAGTGCTTAATATATTTGACACCTTAAAAACATCAGGCATTCCATAAATCGCGTTTTAAACGCCAGCAGTAATCGCCTAGCATAACCGTATTATTCGTCAAATTTTTTCACATTTTGATGAAACCTTTTTCCCTGTTCATCAATTACGACTCCAAGATTTCATTTCAGATTTTGTCTTTTTGGTTGCCTTCTTTCTTCCCCAAAGCCAAAGTCAACAGCGCTTTATTTAATATTCAGCGTTATAAATTTCTCAGGAATATAAAGCTGATTCTAATTAATGAAAATAAGAAAAACCTTATCCTTTGAAAACTTTGACATCCATATCTCAAAATGGGTCTAACCAGGGTCTTGTAGCAGATAACTTTGAAGAAAATATTTAGAATGAAAGAGTCGACGAAGGGCCATGAGTACTTTTTGTGCTTTATTCAGCATCATTTTGATATGATCTGTATAGTACAGGTATTGATCGAGATGAACACCGAGGTATCGAACACAGGATTTATATGGAATCCTCTCTGAACTACCCTCGCCTGCCATAATATGGAAATCCTTCCAATTACGTTTCAAATCTTGGCTTGCCCCTTGAAGCGTGGTCTGAAACAAAATTGTTTCGCACTTCTGCGCAATAATTTTCATTCGCCAACTATCGGTATAGAGCTGCACATCATTAAACATTCTTTGGAGGTTGCTCTGGACTATTGATGCTTTTCGGTCAACTGTATAAATGATCAGATCATCAGCAAATGCTACCAATGATCGCGTTGGTGAGACATTAAAATCAAAGCCATTCAGTAGTTTGCGAATGAATATTGAAAATAGTAGAGGCGCAGTAACTGTACCCTGTTGTAGTAGACCATTCAAGACCTTAAAGTCGCGTATTTTCGTCAGATTTCCATCAGTTACAACAAATGATTTTCCGTATAACATATTACAGTTCATGGCAACAAGGTGTCTGGGGAACCTATCCTGAAGGAGTTTAAAAATTAGTCCATCTGACCACACGATATCGAAGGCTTTCTCCATATCAATGAGATACGTTCCAACTCATTCTCTATCATTTAATTTCCAACAAATGTCTGCGGTCACTTTCGCTATCGCATGTATCGTGGAATCCCTGTCACGGAAACCGAATTGGCTATTCGGCATCAACTCATACTTTCCAATGTGAGCGTTTAAAGCTTTATTTAGTATTACTTCGAATACTTTGCTGATGTTAGGCAGCAAGCTGATTGGGCGATAGCTTTTAGGGCACCAAGATTCTTTTCCTTTCTTTAAGATCAAAAAGACTTTATCTTAAACTTTTTCCACTCATTTGGGAAATATTAATTGCTCAACATTTATGTAGTATGCTATAATTTCTTATGGCAACCTCAGGCAAATGTTGGAGAACTATATTCGGAAAACCGTCAATAACACATGATTTTTTATTGTTTATCCTGCCTGAACCAATTCGATTCGATTAATACCCTTCAGTTTTTCCGCCCATTGATTTCTGACCTTACTCCTAAAGTATGAACGGATCAAGTTCCGGACATTTTTCAGGTGAAATTTCAGCAAAGTCAACGAGGGATGGTTGTAGTCCAAAAATCGCCAATAAAAATTGTTGACACGTGTGAGAAGACTTTTCAATCTTTTTAACCTTCCGATGGTTGGTGTTTCATATCCTTCCATATTGTTTCGATGTTTAATCTCCGACACTACTTTCTCAATCGTTACCAACGTCAGTTTCTCTTACTTCGACGAAAAGAGACATGTTTCATAATTAGTTAGATTTCTGTAATTAGGAACCGTAGAGAAAGCGTTGCCATCATTAAAAGGAAGGCATTGCTTTAGGTAATTCCGATTAAAATTTTTTTGAAACTTTTCCCAATCCGTTTTTTTTGAAATTCAACTGATGATTTTCATGTTGAACTGGAATTAGGAATACATCTCTGTGTTAATTGATTTCCATTACGATTGCGTTGTGGTCGCTATCATAAAAAAGCGCCTACAGTTTCCGTTGAGGACTATTAAAGCTGAATTCAAGTCTTGCGTCAGCAATACAAAGATCCAAATATGAATTAGTCCTAGGGTACGTTGGAAGTTCTGACCCATAAACATTGCACCTGTAATCAATTTGGTTCTCTTTTATCCATGATTTAGGAACACACCTTTTGGATTATTGTTGACGTTCAGCCATGACGTAGGCCGGGCGTTAAGGTCACCGGCAAGAATATAATAGTTATGCAGCCTACTCAATTCAAGTATTTCAAACAATGAATTAAGCTCCCCCTTGAACTTGGGAACATTTCGAGTGCCTTCTAACCAATAACTCGGTGCCACCTCCCCCATCACCGTTCAGCCTTTCGTTTCTTACGAATTCAAAATCCTTGAATGTCATACTGTGCCATGAATTAAGGTGGGTTTCAGTGAGAAGCATGAAGGCCCAGATACAATACTGCGTGACGGCGATGCGAGAGCGCGATACGATTCAACGCATTCAATTTACAATGCACGCGATGCGAGGAAAAATAATGTTCATATGACAAACTTCATTCCGAATAACCCTCCTACTTAACAAGTAATTAAGGCGTTTGAATTTCAAATTTCAGCGCCATCAAGTATCTCACAAACGTCACGCACCTCGTTGCAAGGAATTTTCGTTTTTCCGAATATTTCTCGCCTCGCATCGAGACGCATCGCAATCATTGTACGTTGTCGTATACAAATGCATCTTACGAAAACTGCTTGACTTTTGCTGCGAGACTCTCCTCGCGCTCTCGCATCGTCGTCTCGCAGTAATGTATTTCGGCCTTGATGTCTGGCTTTTGCTTAGTAATGAATTCAAGGAGAAAATCACGTCGATGTAGAGTAACAATGGAGTTGACGTTGATCGAGATGAGTCGTAGCTTATGAGGATGACAAGTTATTTTGAGACATTTGAAAGATTTAAACGCTAAAAAAAGTTAATGTTTGAATCTTGTTTATCGATTCTCTTCGATAAAGAATTAAGTTGCTGGTAAATTTTCGGAAGCAGCTCATGATTTCCACTTACATTGTCTGCAGCATTATCTGCCGGTCCTCTTGCGGCAAAGTCAATAATACTCCGGACTTTACGAAGTTGGAAGGCATGACATGAGTTTTCTTTGGAATAAACTTCACTTTTGCATCTTGATATCGCGAGCATCTTCGATATGATGCTGGATGACCTAAAACACCGCAGTTAACGCATTATAACTTTTCTTTCATCTTTTTTTCAATTTGCACTCACCAGGGGCATGAACGTCTTTGCATTTAACGCACCGGTATTGCATGGCGCAGTTGGCAGCCGAATGACCAAATCTTTGACACCGGTAACACTGGTTGATTTCTCTTCTTGATCTTTTTTGTAGGCGTTCCCACCTTACCACTCTGAATTTCAAGTACCTTATTTGTTGAAGGGCACTTAGACTGCTTTTGTTTGAAATGTGTACCAGGTAAAGTGGTAAATTGTTCTTTTCTACGGTCGATCCTCTTGTCGCGAAGGTTTTAACGGAAATGAATTCAATTTCTGGTCCAGCTTACTTTAGCACTTGAAGAAGGATCGTATTCTAAATCGCAGTCTAAACCCCTTAACAAAAAGATCCGATTTTTTTCATTTTTTGGAGTATAGGTGAAGTGTGCATCTTCCCAGAATTCAGCGCATCTTTTGCCGACTTGAAATCAACAATCGATTTAGTTTTGATAGTTCTGTCGTTTGTCACTTTCTTTTTTTTTTTTTTTTTAAATTTATCTCCTGTTTTCGCACCCATTTTTGTTTCTTTACTTATTTTGTTCATCTAATTAGGTTTTTGTTTCTGTTGGTTTTGTTTTTGTTGTTTGGTTTCGTGTTTCTCTCACGGTTAGCTGTCATTGTTATCCTTATGCTTATTTTTATTTATTTGTTGATTTTTTCTATTTGGTTTCTTTCTTCCTTAATTGTTTGCCTTTTCTGTTTTTCCAATTTTTGTTCATATTCTGATTTCATTTTTCTTATTTCTATCTCTACATTGTTTAGCTTTGTCTTCTTTAATTGCTGATATTTATTCTGTGCATTTTATGATTTTTTTCTCTCATAATAAAGGAGGTTGTTGAGAAATCTCAAATCCGAGAGAGAAGATCAGAAAAAGAACTGGCGAAAGATCAATAAATGATAATGCTTGTGACTTTGTCATTGTTTGATTTTTCTGTCTTCCTTTTGCTTTCAACTATTCAACTAACTGTTTTGCCTTCTTTTTTACGTCATATTTCTTATCAAATTTTAATGCACTTTTCTCTTTACTGAAGGAAAAAATCGTTCATATTCCTCCGATTTATTGTAATTTATCCTTTTCAGTTATTTGTCGTTTTTTTCTTTTCTTTTAATATTAAATTTTTCCAACCACGTGTTTAACCTAGTTTTTAATTTTTTTTATATAAGAATGAGGTTTTTATAATTTATTTTATTTTCTCTCCTTTTAATTTTTGTTGTTGTTCCTTTTCCCATTTTATCCTTCGTTTCTGATATTAAGCGATGATTTATAAATTGTGGGCGTTTGGAATTGGATTTATTATTAAGACGAAGAATTTCAACCTCAAACTGCAGAGGAAAAAAACATGGTGACAAGTGGATAAAAGGTAGCAAGAGCATTCTGTTACCGTTTTTATCAAACTGACTTTGCGAAAAACTTAATCCCTTTCCGATGAAATGTTTTGGTAAGGAGAAAATTTGTATATTAAAACAATAAATTGCTTTAACGGTCACTTCATTCGTTAGAACCGACCGTTTTTGACATTTTATTGTTCCATCAAAGTCAAAATGAATTAATATGTGGGAAACAGTATTCCTCAAATGTGAATAAAGGATCCCAAAAAACGATCACACTTTCCCTAAAGATTATTGAATGAAGTAAATGCATTTAGCGTAAATGCAACTCCCAAAGATAGATTTTGTGTGATTTTCATTTCGTTCTTTACTTAAACTTTGTAATAGCCATGTTTATATCTATATTGTTCTTAATAATTGAATCTTTAGCATCTTGATAAAGCCCATATTTCTACGCTGCCGGTATATATATATTCTTTCAGTCCGTTTGTAATTCTTAAACGTTAATTTTCAATTCACCATCAGCTCGATGTTGGACCTTTGGATATTTCAGTGAGCGATGATAAAATATCCTTTCAAACATTACGTACCGTTTTGTTTATGGCCAATCTGATTTTTCATTAACCATTCGCTCTATTTTGCAGTTTCAATTGAATACCCAATAAGCTAACATGGCACGTACCAAGCAGACCGCCCGTAAATCAACAGGAGGAAAGGCTCCTCGTAAGCAATTGGCGACAAAAGCCGCACGTAAAAGTGCTCCATCGACCGGAGGTGTAAAGAAGCCACATCGTTACCGTCCCGGTACCGTTGCTCTTCGAGAAATTCGTCGTTACCAAAAGTCGACGGAATTGTTGATCCGCAAATTGCCTTTCCAGCGTTTGGTTCGTGAAATTGCTCAAGATTTCAAAACTGATCTTCGTTTCCAATCAGCTGCCATCGGAGCTCTCCAGGTGAATATTAAATAAATTAAATTTTTAGAGCATATTGATTGCTTGGGTTTTTTTTTTATTGTAGGAAGCAAGTGAAGCATACTTGGTCGGCCTATTCGAAGATACCAACTTGTGCGCAATCCACGCCAAACGAGTAACAATTATGCCAAAAGACATTCAGCTCGCACGTCGTATTCGTGGTGAACGTGCTTAAGAAATTTAAAACACCTTTTCCCTTTGTTTTCTTTTGTTCTTTTCTGTTTTCTTTTATAAAAATAACAAATATGATCTTAAAAGATATCTTTTATTTTGCATCTCTATCACATTAAGGATTAGTGTTACGTTTAACTTAGATAATTTTGTAAACTTACAATACCTGGTATTCTTATGCAATCACGATTTTTCTAGTGGTTTTAATTATATAAGAATTTGGTTTTCATTCTAATGTATACAATAAGACATCAATTAGTTAAACAGCTTCATACGGAATATTGTCTGAATTTATTCTTTCAATTTAGTTTAATTATTAGATTTAATATAATGGTCATTTACTTTAATGTAGTGTAAAATATATTTCGTAAAAATTTCGGGGAAATAAATATATTTAGCCCGAACTATTTTGCTTTTTTTTCTAATTGAGGTGCAATTGTCGTGTTCTGATTCCACGCGTTGCATTCGTCCATTGATTTGATTTGGCTTGATTTAATTCGCTCCTCTCAATGAGTGCAAATAGTCATTAAAGTAATAAAATTTGAAACGTTATTCAACAACATCAATATTTGTTTGAAAAATGTTTGTCTATCATATCAAGAACAGCAAACAAGAGTCCAATGACCCTTCAACCTCGCTGTAAAAGACCGATAACTTCCATTACCGGCGAAATGTATAGGTTCCATTGAATGAAAAAATAAGAATATTTAAAATTTTTATCAAAAATAATGATACAGGAAAAGCGAAGTTCTGGAACTAAGAATTACGCCTTGTGAATAAATGATAACGAAATTCACCGATCAAACACGGAACCAAATCATGAACTGAAAAACGAAATTCAGAAATGTGAAGCAAACATTCCCAGGGGATGTATTAAGTTCTGGAGCTGCGGAAGACAGCAGCAATTACCTTGTAGTCGTTGAAGCAAAGGAAGAAACTTAGGTTAAGGGTTAATTTTTAATATTTTCAGGACATTTTCAATGATTATGATCCCCTCCTTAACGATTTTGCTAGCTGGCACTACACTACTCTATTTACTCGCTGCGTTAATGCGAGAATAAATTAATTAGTTTTTTAGTACGAGGGTGAGTCAAATATAAACCGGACTTATTTTATACAAATTGATTAACAGTAATAATATTCAAATAAGACTGTAATCATTTTTCTACATAGTCTCCTGCACGCTCTATACATTTTTCCCAAAGTTTCAGCAATTTAAAAATTCCTTGCTCATAGAAAGTTTGATGTCGAGTTGTCAACTAGTTGCGCACGCGCTCCTCAACTTCTTCATTCGCTTAAAATTTTTCGCCTCACAAAGCTTCCTTCATGGGACCAAACAAAAAATAATCGCATGGTGACAAGTCTGGACTATAGGGAGGCTCCCAAAGCTCTTAATGCAGCTCAAATAATTTATCCTTTGTCAATGTAGATGTGTGAGGCCGGACATTGTCATGGAGGAGAATGACCTCGTTGATGGGAGTTTTCCTTCTTTTGCTAATAGGCGGCTTTTGCTTACACTAGCAGCTGACAGTAGTAGGCAGCATTTATTGTACGTTAGTCGTACAGGAAATCGATCAGTATAACTTCTTTGTAATCAAAAAATACAATTGCGAGGCCTTTTCCGGCTGCGAGGCGCGTTTTGGCTTTCACTGGACAATTTTCGTCTTTCCGTCGCCATTCCTTGCTCGCCATTTATGTCTGGGGGGTGTAATGGTACACCCAAGTCTCATCACACGTGATAATTCGTCTCAAAAAACTATTGTCTTCATGGTGAAATCGATTTAAAAGTTGCTCTGAAATTTTCAGCCTTTCCGCTATTTGACTTTTCACAGACTTATCGGCAGCCAAGATGATCTGTGACGACGGCATAACCACTACCATGGCTAATACCCACTTACGAAGCGATTTCATCAATAGTTAATCGGCGTTCAGCCTCAATTAGATTTCGAACCGCTCGAATATTGTCAACAGTTACACTTGATCTTGGTCGTCGATCGTAAGTTTCTTTTTTTACACTTTTTCGTCCATTTTTAAATTTTCTAGCCCAATCAAAGACTTGTGTCCGTGAAAGCGTATTATCGTCAAAGTTCAAACGTCTTTATTTGTTAAAAATTCAATAATAATACGTTTCTCAATGGATGAAAGAACCACTTGCTCACTCATGATTGTTACCGATCAACTGCAAGAATGAGCAGCTCGCAAGCGGCTGTCTCCACTCTTAACAAACCAACCTAAGACCCCCGACCCAACCAGACAGCTCGGCAGACTCTAAGACTCATAAAGATAAAAGTCCGGTTTATATTTGACTCACCCTCATAGTTGGTTACTCGGTGAGTGAGCTTTTCTCTGGTAAAATCTTTCGTAGTAAAACATACCGCTACTTGTCCTGTAGTACGATAAGGTAATTTTTGTACAAATGGAAAATATAAGATAAATACAGAAAGTAATAATTTTTGAACTAAAAAAAACTATTTACGCCCTGAGTGTTAGAATCAGACTAATCACCTATCCTGTAACATCGAGAACCTAGCCTGGAAGTGTTTGTCATATTCCAAGCCTCTTCGAGCTCATAGGGCCTTCAGGTTAGAGTAATCTCTCTTTCAGCAAAGATGGATGGGAAGGAGAGGAGTTGGTGTGAAATTTTCGAAAACACACCACCTCGTCTCCTTCTTTACGATCCCAAAAGTTGGTTTTCTTGGCGGTGAGAGGAGGCTATTTAAGGTCTCGTGTGCCTTCGCGTTGTGAAGAGTTCTTGAAAATTTTTATTGCTGATGTTTATTAGAAATATGTATCCAAGGAATGTGGCTTTCTTTGTGTAGTTAATGCAGTTTCCATAGTGAAATTGTGCAGATCTGTATCGGGGAGTGAAAAAGAATTGAGAAAAATGTTAAAGGATATTAAAGTTTGCATTGAAAAATTTGCTAACTTACAATGATCACGCATAAAACTTTGTTACGAATTCCGATGTGTAGGCGACATTAAACAAAAAAAAAAAAATTATAAATATTTAATTATTAATAATAAAATGAATACTGGGGCGACCGATAGGTCGCACCTGCAGTGAAAAAAGGAACAACAACTTGAGAGGAACAACAAAGGAACAAAAACACGGGTCACTATTCGCTATATGGCGTTGCATCAACTATTAGATAGGGAAGCGGCAAAGTCATTAATGTTCTAGGGAAATCTAGATGCTTGGAAATTTATAGATTTTCACATGAAATCTAGTTACTGCCAAACGTGAAGAAGAGCATTTACAAAGAATGGTGGAAAGAGCTCAAGCTGGTTTCGAACTAGCGTCCCTGCCGCTTCTCGTCAGGTGCCAACTTACAGGCTGGGACGCATCGATTGGCACTGCTAGGTGGATGTCGTCTGATTATTTTTACGTGTTATGATTGTTGCTGTCAGCTTGAACTTGTCCTATTTTCCAAATTGCCTTTCGTAGGCTTTTATCAATTATTTTATCAATGAAGAAGAGGACAAAAATTGTGTTGCATATCAAGCATGGTAAGCATAATACGAGAGTAGATGCCACCTGAGATGGGATTTTAAACCTATAGCAAATTGCAGGTCTATTCCTTATGAAGAAAAGGAGCCTTTACATAAAAAGGATAAATGTGAGTCACCATTTAGCAATGGTGGCAAACCTTGTGATGAATACGAGCCTATAAGTGAAGTAATATTTAGTAAATACTATAAGTAATGACTAGCCATATGTCGGTGCTGAAACAAATCCGATGCAGCTATAAAAAATTTGTTTAAACAAAACTATTTAAGTCATTTGGGTAATGACACAACATGATAATTTTTCGAATTACATAACCATAGGCATAAGCAGCCCTTACCCGAAGATTTTTCGGATTTTTATGAGGATTTGAGTGAAGAAATTTGTCAGAAAGGAGCTTAGCAGATCTCATATATCATTTCTGTGTCATCATTCAACAGTTATTCCACATTTTTGGCATCCAATGAGGAATTCATACCACTCATGTTTTGGAAGAGTATAACGAAGAACGAAATATGAATATCCCCCGTTAAATGAGTCGATCTTTGCAACATAGCGAGCTTAGCAAATTAGAGAGCTTTGCAAAATAGAGAGCTAACAAGTAATAACCCTGTGAACAAATCCCAATCTAACGGTATTCTATAAAAAAAAATTCAGATTCATCGGTATTTGTAAGCAAAATTTGTTGAAGATAAAACTTGATAATGATGGTATTGAAAATACTCATTCTTTTTACATTTTGTGTCTTAAGTGATTGCCATCTGAAGCACGTATTCAACGAGAAAAATATGAGTTGATGTGGTATTGTCAGTGTGGATTTTGAGCCAGGCATTTGCCTGTAAATTCGATAACGAAAGTAATTTCACACACCTGTTTGGAAACTAAACAAGCAAGGACACACTCAAACACAAGTGTGTCTGGAGAGATATCAGTACTACTTGGTTGGACGAACAAATTTTTAACACACCTTGTTGCTATAATATGTAATATGTTTTACGCGAAATAGATTCTTGTCTGAGATGGGTGACTGTCACTCCGCGTCTGCTCTTCTCTACATTCATTCGCAAATAATTGCACAACTGAAAGCTTAACGACTCGACTATTCTATTATTAGTAGCTATAGTGAATACACATGCGGCCGAGTAGTTCAAAGCAATATTTGAAAAACGATTGGCGAAGTTATACATTCAGTTGTGAAATAAAAGTCAACAAACAGAAGTGTCAAAAAATGTTGTTTGTAACAACGTTGCGGTTAGCAAGTCAAGACCTGAAACGCAAATGAAAGGATTTTCACATTGTGGTAAATGAAAGGATTTTCACATTGTGGCGAGCGTTGGTCAGAACAGGTTTTAAATATATTCTGTGTTCAAAGCTTCGGTGTTCATCTTGATTGGATTCGTATTGTAAGAAAAATGTCAAAATCTTGCATGAAGCCCAAAAGTCAGTCGTATCCCTTCGATTATTCTTTCATTCCGGAAACATTAATCCAATGGCCAAGTGATCTTTTACAAAGTTTTGGGTAGATCAGTTTGTCAGATTTGATGTAAGCAGAGTGCACAGCAAGAAAACCACTGATTCGACTTTATAAAAATTATAACAATTTTTTTGTACGCAAATGTTGGTTCATCCCCCGAAACGGTCGAACGAAACCATACACCGAAAATGATACACTGCCGAAGCGTGTATGTGAGCGCTAGAAGGAAACAAACAGGGAACGATGGAATTTTGTTCGGAAATTTGATTATTGAGTCTGACAGTGTGTCGGTTTTTAGGCTCCTAAAATAAAAAATTCCAATGCAAAAATCCATTTGGTCAAAAATAAATTTCGTGATTAAGAATTCATTATACCTTCGATTTTCAAAGGTAAGGAATTCGCTTAAAGTCTTAACTCTTTTTTGATGGTGAGTATAAATACCGTGCAGCATGCAGCAGTCAGTCTTCTCTGTCATCGTCTTAAAATATTCCTTTTTAAGCCTTTGGCCAACAACGTATTCCATGATAATCCCTCTCCTTTCAGAGGTGAGAAGAATGGTGGAAAAAAATGAAATTAAGTGACGGTCGTTGATATGCGAACTTTGCTAATGAAATCGATATTCCAATGCAATGTAAACAGTTCGAACGTCGCTTGATGTAAGCATTCGGAGCGCTAATATTGTGATTGTGTTGAGATTTTTGATTTCAAAGATGTGCTTATAAAATGTATCATGTTCTAATTAAAAAGCGTAATTGATTTGTCATGTAAATCTTCATTTTGTCAACAAGTACTTGATTCATCGTTAGACTAGTTAAATTTTCCCCTATCAGGTTTAAGTTCAATAATAAGATTAGTCTTAGATCGGGATTCAATAAGTCCAGTCGTAGACTTGACCAAACTCAAATTAAAAAAATAAAATTCTTTGTGAAACAAACAAAAGGAATTTTTCTGTGTTAATCAAAAAAGGGATCATTGTTGTTACCGACCAAATAACTGATCTTAACTCTATGGAATTTTTGGATTTTATTCGAATTTCCAAGGCGCATACTGAAACTTTCATGTTGACACCACAGCGTAATAACATACAGCGATAACACTCCGAACAAACGACCGATCTAACGGTATTCAACGAATTTTGCAGAATTGCATTGGTGTTAGTAAAAATGTTTATTTTTCTCTATTTTCATTTAACTTGTAAACAAAACGATCAAAAAAAGAGCAAAAGAGCGATAGTCGGAGTGTTATCACCGTATGTTATTACGCTGTGGTTGACACCAAAGTATAGACTGTCCAAAAATAAATTTCCAATACAAAGCAAATAATCTCACCACCTTACTCACCACCAATCAGTGACAGATTAAACAGCTGCACTGCCCGTGTGCCTTCTGTCAAAAACAAATGATTGTTTACAAATAAGGACCATGGAAGAGCTGAAAGTGTTAGAACTATTTAGTGGAATTGGAGGGATGCATTATGCATTGAAAAGTATATTTCATTGAATGACTCGATAGTTTCTTTAATTCGTTTACTTTCAGCAAGTGAGATTCCCGGAGAAATCGTGGCAGCTGTGGACATAAACACTGTAGCAAACGAGGTCTACTCACACAATCACCCAGAAACACGTCTGCTGAATAATAATATTCAAAAATTTACTTCGCGAATGATAGAAAAAATGAAGGTTAACACAATACTCATGTCGCCACCATGTCAGCCGTTTACCCGCGTTGGAAATCAACTTGATGTGGACGACTATCGTTCGGACGCATTGAAACATCTTTGTGACATTATCAACGAATTGAGTCATGTCGACAGGATTCTAATGGAAAATGTTAAAGGATTCGAAAAGTCCAAAGCGCACGAACTGTACATAAAATGTCTTTTATCAAGTGGATATGATGTACGTGAATTTATCCTTTCACCGCATCAATTGGGTATTCCAAACACACGGCATCGCTATTTCTGTATTGCTAGACGGTCCAAACCATTCGCATTTCCACAGAATCAGGAAATACTAACAGCACTTCCTACTGAAATGCCAGTAAATCCGGAGAGGCCTAGAAATGTGGAAGATGTCCTGGAAAATGATAATACTTCAATAGACGACTATCTCCTTCCTGACAAAATTTTAACAAAACGAGCTTGGTTGCTGGACATTGTTACCCCAGATGATGTGAATACAATGTGTTTCACAAAAGCGTACACGCATTACAGCGAAGGAACAGGATCAGTGTTTACCCTCTGTAGCAAAGACGAATTCAAAGAAGTATTTGCGAAAGCCAAGAATTTGCATGCTAGTAGTCCGCAGTATTTGGGAATGTTGAAATCGTTGAAACTTCGGTATTTCACGCCTCGAGAAGTTGCGCGGTTGATGAGTTTTCCTGAGGATTTTTCGTTCCCTAAGCGAATTTCGAACAAGCCAAAGTACCGTCTTTTAGGAAATAGTGTAAATGTGCTAGTTGTAAGTGAACTAATAAAACTGTTATATACTTGACAACCGGCGATTTTCTTATGAAATGCATTAATGCTGTTATACTGGGTTAATGCTCAAGCTTAGTCTAGACACTCACCATTAAGAGGCACAGGATTAGACCGCAATGGCAGAAAAGTAATCAAAGCTTGCACTACAGCTTTTGGTTAGAAATATTCCATTAGTTCGTTATATATTTTGCAAAGGACAGTTAACAGAAATTCAGTAGCGTAACTTCATCCAATAATAAACAACTCCAATAACTCATTTCATTTTTCGTTGGATCTGTAGATTGGATAATCGTAAATCATTCTGGTCGACATACATTGCTCGCCTTGGAATGTTTGCATGAAAAGGACTCGACAATTATACGAGCTAATGTCTCCCGCAAGCGAACAATGCACATATAGTGAATATGTTATTGCTAGTGAATTTTTCAAACTGATTTGCTCGGATTGCCGGTGGTTGATACCATAAATTATAAGACGAAAATCAATAGTACACACCTCATAGTGTTATGGAGTTTTAAACTGTAATTATTCGACAATCTTTGCGTTATTTGCGTTTTAATTCGCAATTAAAGTGACTAAACATGAAGGTTGTGAAGGACTACCTTGGAAAGTAATTAATATTTGAGGGTTATCTAGATAGTGCATGGGGAAAGCATATGGACACAAACGATCACAAGATGAATTTATGGAGAAAACATGCTTGTAGGATGAGTATGTTCATAGAGATTCTTATTTTTGTCCACAAAGGATGGAAAAGTTGTTTTTTTTTTGTCCTATGAACGAAGTTCCGTTGATCCCTGTCTGTTTCATGTATCGTTCACAGACGCACTTCGGCGGTGTTCCATCTTTTGTGGTTGGTTTCATTTTGAGTTTGCCGGTATTAGGTGTCATTATTTTTAGGTTTGTGTCCTTTTTGATGCGGCCGAGACAAAGTTCATGGTTTTTCAATTTATAGGGAGTCCCTTGATATGGTCCTGTGCTCCTTTGCATGATGTCATTATGCGGTGTGGCACTTGTTTTTGGTAAATTTTTTTTTAGTGGCTCGAAGACTATGTCCGAATGAACAATTTAAGTGACACCTAGCTTGCGAGTTAAGGTTTATGCAATATATGGACGACATTATAGGTATAACGACCATAAATAACGAAGGTTAAGTCTAGAACACCCGAACAAACAACATAAAAAATCAGAAATTCTCAAAGGAGATCATTAGTCGGGACGCAAAGTAAGAAAAAGATTCCACGAACATATAAGAACGACTTAAGGGACCTAAGAACGATAAAATCATGGCGAAACCACACACCGAAGATGGCACAAAAGGGTATGAGTACAGACGGAATAATTTTTGATAAAAAAAAAAAACAACAGACGGGTTCCGAGTCCTAGGACGAATGTGAATAGGCAGTACCTATTATAAATATTATTTACTGGAGTCCAATATAGACGGGGTTAGTACTACTGTTTAGAGTTGATCCACGCTGTCGTTCTACAGTAACCTAGATGGTCCCCTGGCTCTGTAGTTGACCATTGTTTCGTTTCTGTTACGTTAGCACTTCAATGTGAGTGTTTTTGGCAAAGCTCGGACAATCAAGAAAGAGATGTCTCTTTTTTTCTTCTTCCAAACTACAAACTCGGGAGAAGTCATTCCAGTGGAATGCTATTGGTTCAGCATGTTTGTACGATACATAACAAAGAAAATTGTGTCTCTAGCGTTCTTACGGCATTTCTGTTCTTTCCCAAAGGTTGTTTTGTCTTCTTTTGTTGGGCAAAGGCCTAGAAGTTGGGCTAATCCTGTAGATGTTCCTATCCCTCCAAGGCGTGTTTATCTTTTCGAGGACTCATGTTAAGTCGAGACGTTATGCGTGGAGTCGTGAACCTACGTGGTGAGAGGCGAACGCTCAAGGGTTCTACTTGCTTTGAACGCTGTCAAAAAGTGTTCTTTATGATAATATTAATCATATCGATACAAAATTTTTAATTTATTTTATTTATTTACAGTTTATTCACATTCTGCCATAGATGATAAAAAATTTTGGCATATCTTCGTAACTCCTTAAAAAAAACCTCCGAAATGGCTCTTTGGAAATAAAAAAACCAAAAAGTTTTAGATTGAGTATGATAATGGCTACCGCACATTATAGAATTTTGACCATAAAAGCCAAGATGACAAATTGGCGACTGGTTTCCGGAAATCGCACAAAAAAAAACTCTCTTTTCCACTGAGAAAAAAAGTTAAAATGAAATTATCGGCAAGATTCAAGAATGCCAAAGGGCCTTACCTGTTATGAATAAGTTTCATATGGAAACGGTCAGCATTTACGGAGATTCTATCAACCAGAGGTTGATAAATGTTGTTTGAGAAAAATACGCTTAAAGTTTCTTCCATGCAAAGTCGTATAAGAAACTTATCTACACCTGACGCCTGGTTTTAAGGTCCATGGTAAAGAATGAAAATAAACAGAGATGTTGCTACTTCAAAATTCAACACAGAACTGCTACTTAAATTACTTAGTCATAGTCGTATGTAAATATGAAGTTTAGTTTGCGAGAGGAACAATCTTACATTCGGGCGATAAATAGGAAATTCACCGATTTGCGATTGTTCCCAGCCGGAAATAGGCTTGAGACAAGGGGATTGATTTGCCGCAGCGCTCTATAATATTTTTCAAAAATACGTAATCAGTAAGGCAACAAGTGGAATTTCTGATGTATCTGATGCACCCGATGATGTCAATATTAAGACATAATCAAGTTTGGATGCGAAACAAGCGTTTTCGAGCCTAGAATCTTAAGCCAACCGAATTGTCTTTCGGTTTTATGATGCGAAAACGAATCTAATGACTTAAATAACGAAGACTAGTCCAGACCGAAAAAACCTGACTGTATGACACTAAAACATTGTATACCTTGGGGCCAACTTGAATAGAAAATGCGGCAAAAGGACGAGAATGAACACCACATAAAAGTCATTCGAAGGTCCAATTTATGCATAGACAAAACAAGCTTCGCATCTCTCGTATTTGTCAAGCCTATGCTGCTACGTGGAAGTGAAGTATGGATACTGAGGAGAAAATCAGAAAAGACAGTGGACATATTTGAACGTAAAGTTCACCGAAAAATGAAGACTACGTTACAGGGGTAGGTTTTTTGTTTGACGAACTACGAAAGCAACGCAAAGTGCAATGACCGCCCATTTAGAAGAATGGAAGAAAACAGGCAGTCAAAAAGGACATTGAAGGGTAGAAACGGTACAGATACTTTTGACCAATTATGTAATAATTAAACGACTGCCACAATCACAAAAAGATGGTCGTTACGTTTATTTTATGGTATATTAGACCAAGCGGGAGAGAATTCTAATGTCCTGTATAATTTAGTTTCTGGAAGTGAAAAATTGTATCGAAGTGAAATATTGCCGAAGCTTGCAATAAGTCTTGTAACTCTGTATCTACAGCAACGTTTGACTTTACCGACACTACAACATGAAAAAAGGTGCGAAAAAGGCCATTTGTCAGTCGCTACTGGTTCATCATGAAGAAAATCATAGAATAAAATGTGAAAAGGCAATAAGAAAAATGTGTGCCTAACTTGCAAATAAGTATTTTTTATAAATTAAAATTTTATATGTTTTTAACAACATTATTTTATCATTATCTTTTATTTATTTATTTTTTATCATTATCTTTTATTTTCTTTTGATCAAAAAGTTCCCGGAATTTATTCAGGAAATTAAAAATACAAGATTATACATCAAAATCGATATTATCCCCTTGCCTTCAACTGAAACGCAGATATGCCAGTGCTTGTTCTAATCCTCGAAAAAAATTTTATGTTCGGTTTGCGGTATGGCCATCAGAGCCATCTTCGATCAAAGAAATATGATCTCATTTCAGGTGCCGAAACGCGGTCCGCGGAGTGGTTTCAAGAGTCGACCGAAAATGAAACAGACGCAGGGAGCCAAATCAGTTGAATTCGTTTCGTTTTTAGTCAAATTTTATAACGATAGCAATGTCCGACGTAGCGTTATCGTGGTGTAACATCCAAGAGTTGTTTGCGCACAAATCCGGGCTTTTTTGGCGAATCGCTTCACGAAAATTTCTAATAATGCCCAAATAATACTCATTGTTAACGGTCTGGGCTTGTAATTGGAATTCGTGATACAAAACACCCTAGTAATCTATTAAAACTGTGAGTATCACAGTCTTTTTCGACTAAAAACGACGTGGTTTTTTCGATCGCGCCATATTCGGTACACACTATTCGCTCGCTTGATGTCTGGATTCCATCTGATGTCTGGATATACTCACAAATCTACGTTTCGTCTCCAGTAATGATCCGTTTGATGAATGCTGAGTCGGACCCGGTCTTGGAAATTATGTATTTTCGACGTAAACGCGGTCTCTTTTTTATGAAATTTAGGTCTTGTGGCACCAGCTTTGCAGCAACACGACTGAGGCCCAAATTACTAACCAAAATGTCTTGAACGTATCCAAAAGCAATATTCAACTTCTCTGTCATGTCTCTAATGGTCAATTTGCGGTTTACGGTCATTCATTTTTTGATTTTGTTGATGTTTTCGTCTGTTTGCGATATCGATGGCCTGCCAATGCATTCATGATCGTTCATGAACTCACGGCCACTTTTGAAATGTTTGTGCCACTGGTAAACGACTATTTTCTTCGGAGTATCGTTCCCGAAACACTTTTCTAATATTTCCAATGTCGTCACACCATTGAAACTGGTTTTAACGAAAAATCCAATGCAAACTCTCTTTTACAATTTCAATTCTATTTTTTAAATTGCACAAAATTGAAAACAGGCACAGTCGCAGACGTACTCAATACGATGTCACTTTTCCCAATATCAAGCTATCAAACTGAAAATTTCATAGAATGTCAATGACAGATGTGGCAATCTAAACAAAGAGACAAATCAAATCGGATGACTGTGAGTGCCACACGGTGGTGATTCCCGGAACTTTTGGATAAAGATTGTTTACCCCCAATTTCACCTTTTGAAATTGTCATTTTCACTCGTTAAACGTTATCTTATCAAACTGAGGGTTTTTGAAAGAGCAAACCGTGAATATTTGATACGGAAAATATTTTTTGTTTATATCAACTTCGGGCTTAGATATGAATTTTTGCTAAAGGGATCTAAATTGCCCGGATTCCATTGTTTAAAATTTTATGTGGGTCAAAGAGTATAATCCATGGAAAGAAAACTATTGGAATTTCGAAAATGAATGGAAAAATTGTAAACTGTTCTTTTAGGATTTTTGTATAGCTCAAACAGGCTTAAAAATGTTGAACGATCATATTGTCATAGGTGACTGACGGTGTATATAAAAAGGATGACGTATGACGGAGAATCAATGCTAGTACCAGAAACATTTAATTTCATACACACTGGTATGGATTTTTAAGATTTTGAAGATCTTCCATAAGAAACAAAGAAGATACAAACAATTGAGAATCGTTCGTTGTAATTTTTGATCTGAAAAGAGATTCTACAAAAAATTTCCATTACAGTTTCCCATTTTCCTTTTATACGTTTCTATACGTTAAATGGTGGTTGGGATGTTTATATTCTTTATATTGCATTCGTTCCCATTGCAAGTTATTCCGCCAAACACGAAGCATATCCATAAAATTTATCAAAGAGCAACAGTTAGCAAAAAGAATCTGTTCAAGTTATTTCAATAAGACAAATTACTTATTTTACCAAAGCAAGTATATCTTTTAACCGAAACCCATTTGTTACAATGAACATAATTGAAAGCCAGAAAAAAAACTTTTCATATTCAAATTTTCCAAATTAGATGCACACTCTCAGATACACAAAGAAGTCAGGAAACGATATGCTACGCATCTTAAAGGACTTTGTGCCTGTATCGTTCGTATCGGAAATGTCTCAATTTAACTAAAGCCTGGGCCGGTGAGGCCGCGCTATATCCGCGAACCAAATGCTGGGAATACGAAACCATTTCTAAGATGGGGTGAATGCCGTGTGGCCACAGCAGAAATATTCACCAAACCAAAAGATACTTCCGTCGATTTATTCCCATATTAAAGTCTATCATAAGAAAAGGTCATATGCAAATTTCGTAAATAGGTCGATTTATCTTTTGCCTCTTGCCGGCATGAATGGGCGAAGTGAAGGAAAGGTGGCTTCCCCTATTGCGGTCCCAATCCACTTTTGTGAACATCTTGTTATGTAAATCACAGATATGCTCACGTATGATAAATGATGGCTTGATTTGTAGTTGATTGTAGCAGCGGCTTGGGTTGCCCTCGATACATGCATTGGCCGTTCCTTGCATAGTATTTTGCCGGACAACGGGTATCCGATGCTTTTGTTCTTGCATAATCCTTGGCAGTTAGTAGTGGTCACGTTAAGGCCTCTGATTCAAATGCTGTGGTGCGACACAACGGCGGCAAGAGCTAATTTTTTCGTTGTTCCTATTGAAATTCAAAGGACGTAGGGATGGTAAAGTTGTATCAAGATCTTTTTGCCCACAGAATACAGTCGCCATGATTCAAACAGTAACCAAGTGTAGCATATTTATTTGCTATTCCCTATTTGAAAGTACCAACGGTGCCAATTAATATATTTGACCCCATAGGGACTATCTATTACCACTTTGTGGTGTTAAAAGCATCGATACCCGAACGATGCTTCCTGAACGTGTCCTATTCAACTACAAAGCAGGTGAGGAAGTGAACATTCTGCTCACTCCGTTCTATTCACTTCCAATTTATCTACGGTCATTTCAAACCAACCAAAGAAAACCATATGCATCCAATCTGAATGATCTCGTGCTGAGGAAGTCCTTAAAAAAAATTTTGCGGTTATTGCGTTAGTGGCAATTGTCTAATGCCGACTCGTATTTGTTTCGAATTCTAACGCAAGGCTTATCTTCTACCATAAAAGGCAGATGCTCTAGGATGGATTTGTCTACCATTGGTTAAGTCATTATTAGAAGAGGATCTAGTCCAAAGTTTTTGTTCGATTCCCTTTAAATGTTAAAAGTACTTTATGACCGATAAAGATTCAAAGAGACCTAAGAGTCGTGCCGAAGTCAGATATGAAGGTGTTAATAGCTAAGGCTAATAGATATCCATAGTAGAGTTTGGGTAGAGACTGTCTTAATAGTTTGAATGGTTATCCTGATTGAGATGCGGTTTCGAAGATTGGATGTAGTAAAGATCAAAGCTGGTAGTCTTGTGTAATATTAAATTCTAAACTAATCAACGTGCATTGTGTTACTTGATGGCAATGGTAAATGTAATAACTAGGTTCAATTTAATTTAGTTTAATTACTGCATGCAGTTTTGAAAAAAATGAAACACGAGATTTTCAACGGGATGCGGATTAAATATTCCAGTTAATGTTCATTAAATATGAGGATTCGCATAAGGTTAGTAACAAAATAAACCTAATACGAGAGTACTTTCGAAAATACTCATTAATGATTTACTAAATATAATTATTTGGCCTTATGTTATTACTTTACAACTTCAATTTATTTTCGGTTTCTAATTTTTAATTTGTTTGTTACGATGCGCTCTTTATGACGTTTTCATTTATCCATTTCATGAAGGCAATGATCTGAATTAAATGACACTAAAGACAGCGTTGAGCATAATTAAATTGTAATAAAATTGTTAGTTGGCCTATTCAAAGGAAAAAACTCGTTACATTTTGCTTGTGCTAGGCCTAATAAGGAAATTATAGTTTGATCCTTATTGGTATTGTCTCGACTAAAGAACGCTTTGACCTTAAGTCGAAATAAAGTTGCAAGTCGAAATTGTCAAACCTGACTAGAGTTTCAACGAATAAAAGTTTATACCGGGTGTATGCATAAGTTTTTTCCGGTTTTACTGAAAGATGGTGCCAGCAAAAAGTACGCAGCGTATTAAGTTGACACATACGCCATTTCGATCGTCTGATATGTGGCTACAAATGCTAAAATGAGCTAAAACTCAACACAAGTTGAGTCCGCTAAAACTAGCGTGTTTGTTTTATCGTGTTGATCATTCATGTTGAATTTGGAGTCTGAAAATTAGCCTCTGCAGCACGTTTTGCTTTTTTTGCTTAGTCATAAGAAAAATGCTGTTGAAAGTCATAGTTTGTTGGTAAAAACATATGGTGAGAACGCTCCATTAATTAGGACTTATAAAACATGGGCTCGATATTTCAAAATTGCTACTTTAAATGTCAAGGACAGTGAGCACAAAAAGTGAGCTGGTAGATCACAAAAATACAAAGAGCAGGAATTGCGGGAGTTATTGGATAGTGATAAACGGTAATTGTAAATATATGTCACAGGAAATGATCAGCAGGCGTTACGACTAATGGGTAAGATCACCAAACTCGGTAAACGGGTACGTCGCGATTTGATGGAGCGTCGAATAGAAGACGCAAGTTCACTTGTAAAATGCTGCTTCGGCGCCACGAAAGAAAGTCATTTTTGCATCAAATTGTGACGGATGACGCAAAATGGATGAAAAATGGACATGGTGAAGCCGATCATTCAACGCCGGGGCCAAATTGCTTCGGTAAACCATGCTCTGCGTCTGGGGGAACCAGGGTGGAATGAACTCTTGAAGCCGGCGAAACTGTTAATAGACAATGCTATTGCCAACAAAAGATAAATTTAAACGGTAAAAGTTAAGAACGAAAAAGTTTAAATCGAAATCGAACGAAATGGGCCAGAAGACATGGCAAGGTGATTTTGTTACAGGACAACGCATCGTCTCACACACCAGTGAAAGACACAGTGAAATCGCTTGGATGGGGTATCCTTCCGCATCACTCATATCCTCGAGACTTGGCGCTATCTGACTATCATCTCCTCGCATTAATAGGCACGTGCTCGCAGAGCAGCAATTCTGAGAATTCGAGGTTGCTGGAAAATGGCTTGACGAATGGTTTGCCGCAAATAGCAGTTTTTATTGCATGGTATTCATAAATGCGAACAAAGATGGGCGAAATGTGTACAAGCCGATGGCCAGTTTTTGAAAAATACTGAAGTGAACGTTTTTCCCTTCGGTATTTTTTACCAAAAGAAACCAGAAAAAATTTATGCATACATCTCGTATATTCGCTTGTTCACAACAAAAAACTACTTTGAGCTGGAATCGATTTTCATTACTTATGATAGCATTAATCACGTAGATATAATACATTTTTATTTAAACATTTTCCAAATAAATTGATTATGTCACCACTGACATTGAGCTGGTGCTATCTCACATGATCTAGTAAAGTAAATAATACAATAAATTATGTGGCATTAATAATTTTAAATAAATTGTTAATGGCTTCACTGGCTTGAGGTAGCAGAACTCATCTCATACGATGTAGAAGTGAGTCCTGAACAAAATTAACATTTTAACATGTGGACAATTCAATATTCCTAAGCTAACATCTATACCGATGCTTCCAAAGCCGGAAACCCCTAGGCTCAGAAATTGTTGTTTTGAAAGTGCTCTAGTTCGTTTTCTCGGTCCTTGTAAACCCACAGAAGGGCGGGCGTGGATGCCTCTTAGTTGTGCAAAATTGACAACGAATCAGCCGGAGTCTTATTAGAGTATACATCCCTAAACGGAAAGAATGAATCGATGACCTACGTCACATAATTTCAGAGGTTTTCCAAACCACAATCATTGACAAATTTTCACTCACTGCAAGCGTACTTTGAAATCTTTGAAAAATTTTAGGGCACCACTCCATTGTTTACTTATTGTAAAGTTTTCCTCTTCCTCCATGGCAAACTATTCTATCTTTAATCATAGACAGAATTGGGATAGAATGAGAATTCTATCTATTATCATAGACTATAGATAGAATATCATTCAACGTTAGAAACGTATCTTTGACTATCGTGATTAAAGAGTTCTTATTGCCCACTCTTTCTTCATATATTCAACCTCGCGCTGAAACAGCATCTTAAGGTGAAGTTCACATTCTTAGTTTAGGGATGTTTTTTCAAGTGTGGTACTCCTCTTCGCATTCTCTCGGATACTTTTCCTCTAAATTTCCGATGATTCCAAGCCTGGTGATAGAAGATATGATGACAGAAAAAATGCAGAGCATGTTTTCGGCAAAAAACACCAGTATAAACAAAAATAAACAACAATGGGTATGTTGAATCGCATCTCCAGACTTAGGGGGAATTCCAATTCCTTGTTTCATAAGACCGGTGAGTTTGATAAATTTATATAAGATTTTAAAATTGATATTATACTGCTCCAAGGAATCTCCCTCAAACTCCGAATTCCTCTGCACTTCTCTAACGACATAATGTATGGCTGGTTGTCTATTAGATGGGGTGAAGCAGGCATCCTCGTGAGGAGAAACTTGTATCATCAGCAGGTCATAATACCAGAATTGACAAGAGCAGAAGCCACAGCCATCAAACGGACTCCTTTGATTTCATTGTGATTTATCTGTACATCCTTCAAACAGCCGTGAATTCGCCGAAGAACTCGATACTTTCTTCACCCTTGAAGGCCCACTTCTGGTCATAGGATACATTAACACCACGCTGTGCAAAGCAACCGAGATGGGGCTGAACTCAACAGGCTCATCACATGCGTAAAAGGCAACCTGCACTTGCCAATTGAACCAAAAAATTATGGGCGAAATAAACCAAATGTTCCTGACATTTTTATCTCCCACGAATTTCATCATAATATAAGAATTGGAGTCCTTACCGAGCTTTCCTCTGATCATCAACCGTTTGATTTTCTTATAGAGTATATATCCTCTATAAGAAAGTTGCCGGAAGACACAAAAAGAAAATAACAAATTGGAAGGTTTTCCAGAACAATCTCACCATTGAAAGTTTCACTGAAGAGCCAAAAGCAACTAGTGATGTAGAAAAAATGCTTGAAGAATTATCCAAAAATATACGGTTAAAACTGCGGCCAGGGAACAGAGATCTCACTACTTCCTTTAAAAAAACAACAAACAGATAACATGGAAAAACCAGGAACACGGGTGCTCCTAGGATACAAATGAAGCTTATCTGTTGATATGCCGGCTAAGGTAAGACGAAATCTTTTGCAGGCACATTAGATGTGCCTGCAAAATGTGAAAAATTTGAAAAATGTGAAAATGCCCACATTTTCACATTTTTCACAACAGTTCTGTGAAAACTCCACCTAGGAGGACAATCTTGAAGAGGAGGAGGCTCTGCTGGCAAAGGTGAACGAAAAAATATCCTCAAACCCATAAGAATATGCTACTTGGGCTCACAAGTCCCCGGATTCTGTAATAGGTGGCACTACTAGGAACTGAACGTGACTCATTTGGAGAGGCTCATCTGTCACAAGTGTATGTATGAAGTTCATAACATTTCGTGTATTCGTTGACAAGCCACAGTCGTTTGAGTGACGCTACTTTCGCTGTCAAAAACAAAAACAACTGGAAAAACAGGAATATCACATCTAAATCAAATATTGTTTATTGATAGGAAAAATTTCTGAACAATCGGTGCAATGGTTGCAAAAATTTTATTTTATATCTGCTCTCTCAAAATCAATCAAGTTTATCGGTCGCTTAGTGAATTTAAAATGTGTCATAAAAGCATTAAACGTGCACATCGCTCTGGAAGGTCAAAAGTGGCTACGAATTCAAGAGTAGTAAAGCAAGTGTATCGAATCGTCTTGAATGATCGTAAAGTGAAGAAGCGCGAGTTGAGTGAGGACCTAAGCATCTCAAAAGAACGGGCAACATTTTGTACAATATTTTGGAGATGAAAAAGCTATCGGCGCTTTCTGTCGACTGTGGACTAAAAAAAACCGATGCGTTGATGATTCAATAGTCGGTATGGCGTTTTTGCAGCATATTCGAGCAGACTTTTTACGATGTTTTGTGACGATGGATAAAACATAGATCAATTACTATACGCCTGACTCCAATAGAAAATGTGCAGAGTGGTTGGAATGCTTCACAAGCCGACTAAAGTGGCCAAAAAGCCAACGCTTGGCCGGGAAGACTATGGACTTCGTTTGAGATGCCCATAGTATAATCTTCATCAATTACCTGCGGAAGGGAAGAACAGTTAAAGCAGAGTACTATGAGGCGTTATTGGACAAACTGAACGACGAAAGAAAGAAAAAACGATCCCATATGGCGAAGAAGAAAATTCTGTGACGATAACACACCGTCCTTCACTTCCTTGAAAGCGATAGCCAAATTGGACCAATTACGATTCGAATTGGTTGCTCATTCACCGGATTCTTCAGACTTAGCCCCCAGCGACTATTATATGCTGCGAAACATCAAGTGGCGACACCAGGGAAAGAGATTCAGATCGAATGAGGAAGTCATCGCCGAAACCAAGGCGTATTTCGAAGACATGGACGTTTCGTATTGCTGAAAGAGCATCGAAAGGTTGGAAAATCGTTATAACAAGTGTATCGCCCTTGAAGGCAACTTTATTGAGGAATAAATATAACTTTGCCTTAAACACACTTTTTTTCATCAAAAACCCGGGTTTTTTCCAGCCCGTCATACTACATGGGCCATTTGGCCTCCACGAGACAAAGGACATTATATTACACTGAACGATTGATAAAGCTAATCCGGGCTTACTAAAATGGTTCTTCATTTAACAAACCAAGTATAGTCTAAGATACTATCGTATAACGCATTACTGCGCTCTAATCAGAATTGAAACCAAAAGTGGAATCCATTTGGGAAATTGAAATATACGATTAATAAAGTTTATTGAAGTAAGAGTTCCATCCTATCCAGTGATGCTAATAAGCTCAAATTTTAGGTACAGATCACGTTGTTGAGAATTAGGAGAGAGAAACATTTCAGGTTTTTAACAGTTTTAACCAGTTTGTTACCTTATGTTGCTAACGTGGGAAGTATGGGTGAAGTGCTGATAAGGATACTTTTGAAAACTGGAGGCTAAGTCAGAGTCACTGAATTCTTATACTAGAAGTAGTTAGCTCCATCCTGATATGTGTTGTGGGAGTTTCGTTACGTCAATTAGAAATGAAGCAGAATAAAGCGGTGATAGATTCATTATATTAGCTAAACATGCTTAGAGCTATCCGAAGTTGTAGAATAATCTCAGAGCAAGCAGCTTGTGTGACAGTAACAACGATTATAATCGGTAACTTTACATTTGAGATATAAAGACTAACAAAAGTGAGAACTTAGAGAAATGCCAGAACTCAATTCGCAAGAGGCATATGGGCCCTTGCAAAGCATATGCGCCAACGGAAGATGGACACACACGACATTCGCAATATATGCATGTATAAGCATTTACATGGCAAGCTAACATATGATCTAAATTATTTTTTATCATAGAAAAACTACTTAAAGCATTCACATCTCCTAGGGGCATCTCGAAGAAAAATATATTCGTATTTTCTTCCTGACAAATTTGTAGCATATAAAGCGGGCTTTGCCAGATAAGGCGTTTGTAAATTAAAAGACCGGTGAATGGAAAGATCTCAATCACTACCTTACTGAGTATTAATGTATATGAGAATGATTTTTCCAGTGTAATAGCATATGTATATAGTATAGACTTTAAGAGAATTAATCGATGACTAACTTGGCCTTGTTACTTGGGAGGAGTTCCGTCTTCAACTTCGTAAAGAAGAAGTGAAAATTACATTTTTACAAGAAAATGCAAATTTTGGTCAACTTTTCTCTACATTTTTTGTTTTTAAATAGTTCTAATTGAAGGAAAAAAGAATCCTTCATCAAAGTTCTTGAAAATTGTATCTCAAAGACAAGTGTAAAATTTCATCAAGATCGGTTGAGTAGTTTTCGAGAACTTTTGACAACCGATTTTGAAAACACAGTTTCGAGAAAAACGTGTTTGAAGTTTTGAGTCACAATAAATCTGGGGAAAAAAATTTTTTAACCTATATTTAATCATCGATTCCTGGGCCATAAAGTAAACAACTTGCAGAAGCTGCAATGTCCAGGGCATCCTTTTGCTCCTGTCTATGAAGAATCCTGGCTTCACGAGTCTCGCTTGCAGATTTTTTTTCGGCTGCGCACACACGGTTTTCATCAGCATTTCGGGCATATTCGTGGAAATTTCGGCCAAGTTTCAAATCCATTCCATGCATAAATGATAATAAAGCTGATGTTCCTTCATTAAAAGTGCAAGCAGCGACTAATGTAGCAATATTAACGACTTTTGAACCAGCAGGAAGTATTTTTGGAGTAATCGAGTTCTCGAAAGTTTAGGCATTTTTAAATAAATTTCACAACAGACACTTTGGATAACTTCAAATGAACCTCGTGATTCAAAAACTAATCACCAACTGAAGCATTTCAAACTAGTTGGCCTTAGAAAGTCAAGAGCAGCTACGGCACTCGGAGCCTAGCTGACCTCGAGCACGCACCTTCACAAGGCTGTTTCTCCGAAAATATTATTCGGATCGACCTGAAAATTTACGACAATATTCTCGAAAAGTCGTAGAAATAAATAAGACAATAAAAAAATCGATTTTTGTGAAACTGCGAAACCCATGTAACCCCTTAAATTAGACAGAGTGCTATTGAAAAAAATTTGTTTATCGGTGGATGAAAACAAATCAAATACAGATTATAGTCCGACCAATGTACTGACTCATGACATTTTGCAATAGACCTCAAAAGCAACACCAAATGATTTGGAAATAATAAAATTTTGGGAAAGATATTTGAGCAGTTTTATGATGAACATGTGCCAAAAAAGTGGCTTTCTACAAATATTAGAAATCTTATGCAAGTTGCGATAATTTTTCACTTGTGAAACATTTTAATAGGGGCTTATTAATAGGTTTTAATAAGTGAAACAGGAGCTTCGTCTAACGCACTCCTTGAACAATGATGGACTTCCTAATTTATTCTGTTTACAAAATAGTTAAATATTTCAATTCTGGCTAATCTTAAAATATGTTAGCGAAATCAACACCGTCAATGTATTTTTCTTGGGGGTTATGGCGAAGGATTAAACAAAACGCTAACGAAAAGTGCTTTAAAATTTCTGGTTATAGCATACGCCATTGTTACTGATGGCATAGAATTCGGTGGTTTTGAATCCATAAAATTATTTTCATAGGCACCATACAAATTCTTATGGGAATGACTTGAAGCGCTGGAACATGTTACGAACTATATCAGCGGCATAGTGGTCAGTCAGTCTTTATATGCAGGAACTAATTAATTTTTAAAGGATCGAAATCTTACATAATATGGTACGATAAAAGAAAAAATATGTTCATAACTCGAACACTCCAATAGAATTCAAACTTTCTCGGAAATTCCTGTGTTTGGAGGGAGGTTTATGGGGGAATCTGTGGACAAAATTTAAAGTCTGGTGGAAAAAATCCACACACCAGGTAAAAGGTAACCACGGGCGGTTATATATCAAACACAAGTAAAGAAAAAAATTCTTTAGTGGAATTTTGCTGAAACTAGTGAGCATATTAAATAAAAAGAGACAAAAAAGACTCCTCTCGGGACTGATGATGCTTATATCAGAATTTATATAGATTTTTACTATATTCGCATTCATTTATTTTGTAATTAATATCGCTTTCAATCATTTACTTCGTGTTCGGACATGATTCCGAATAAGGAACTATATAATAAGCAATTTTTAGGCAGCAAAAAGGAGTTGAAGGATTCTAAACATCAGAAAGTCGATTGGAATGTATTCCCTGCCGCACAGAAATAAAACGAGCGAACCCGGAAGTAGTTCGAATCTTATTACGAAATCAGATCCTTTTCAAAGCAAATCCTTGGACAATTCCACTGATATGTTTAACCTAGTACAGAATCCAATTCAAAATTCATAAGTAGATGAATGAAAAAAATTATTGAAAACATTAACCAAATACCCTGTCTAAACATTCGTCATAATATCTTACATGCCTTTCATTCGAACATGAAACCTAACAACAAAACGTATTATATGCACGTTAAAATTTCGTTTAGCAAACACTAGACCCCCATTACATGTAATTGGATATAACCGAATACCGATTATATCCAAAGGGCTCAAAAGTATAAATGCAGTTCAGTTTCAATTGAAACCATTACCTGTAAAACTGCTAAGACCCGGTTATATGGTTCACCTAAAGTCCGGCATTGTACAATTTCATGTTTATTACATTTTTTTTACCTCCCCAGTTCTTTCTTTCCCTTTTCCTTTCTCTAGAGTGTTTTTCGCATTTCGGGTGAAAAAAAAGGATATCCCCGACACACTACCCTCAAGTCTTGATCGAATTACGATAAAGAATTAAAAACGTTTCAGGTCGGTGTATCGATTGGTAAACGATAGCGTACCTAATAAGGATGTTTTTCTCGTGCTCCCATTACCAGCCTACAAATATACGATATCCTGTTTGGAAAATAGTTTGAGCTGAACAAAAGGATTAGTAGATAGATATACTTGATATGAAATCGAGGGTGCAATATTTTTCAACCAAGTCCAGCATATATTCACTTGGAAAATTATTTGAAAAGTAAAATTGAAAATCTAAACCAAATATACTGATTACGTCAGGATATTTTTATCGTGATGGTCCTTCTTTAGTCAAACAATTTTTTTTACGTCAAATGGAATCTATTGAGACATACGCGCAAAGAAAAAAAAAATCCGGAACAGATTGGTGGCGCGTGATAGCCTTAAAATATTTTTTTGTTGGACGAAATAAGAGCACATGTGGATGTAAGTATCAGGAAAATAGAGAAAATTGGAGATATGTATTGTTAATGGTAAGAAATAAATCTGAAGGCAGTGTCCAGTTGGTGCGGCCTCCTGAATGAATGTGGACATGCTTGACTTCAAATATAAAAATTTCCGGTCATTTAGGATTTTGTCTGTTCTTAGATATTGGCAAAGTGTGATTAAGGGCTATAAGCGGATTTCGCTTTTTGTCGCTACTGGAATTTTATTGTATTTTTTATGCACTTTAAGGACGAGACTCTAGTTAAGGATGCGAATTAATCGGATTTCTTGGGCGGATTACTTTCAAATGTACTTTTTTTCCAGATTGCAGTAATTACCTGAGTAGAAAGTAAAAAGAACTTTGACCGTTTCTTCAGCTAAATATTTTACGTTATCATGGTCCTTTAGGCGTATCTGTCTAAAATTCTCTCAGTTCGTTCTTTACTTTGCTATTGCATAATCAGCACAAAGAAGTTCCTTTTTTATTTATGAGTTAATATCTCACAATGCTGAATGAATAGTAATCAAGGATTATCCATTAAATATTTATTGAAGGAAGATTTGGATTGAAACTCTCGTTTCCTGGATTGAACTTAGCGAATCGCATACAATTATTTGTCGGGAGGACTTTTGTCTCCATGTTGTAATATTTACCAGGAAGAAGTTGTAGTTCCTGAGCTATCATACATCGATTCTATAAGGAATATTTAGTTATATTTTAATACTTACTTTAATTAATACTTTCTTGAATTATATTAAAAAAATCTTACATGATAAAATTCGCTTTATTGTTACTGCAGTATGATCTTGTAGGTCCACCGGATCATGGTACATCTTGGGTGAAGACGCAGTTTGGGCACTTGCGAACTAGCTGATGATGGTTAAAATAGCCGAAACTCGTCTTCAGTATAAACGGAGCATGACTCGGCATGTATGGGCTATACTGATTTTTAATTCTAGGGTAATCGTTTGAAAGGGTTTATCCCGTTGACATTTCATATTTCTTCTGCTTTACAAAGGGGTTTCCGCATCTTATTTATCTCACTAATAAGTTTTCCTTTTGAGATTTCGTTTCTGTTTCAGAAGGTAACGATAAGATTTTTCAGGAAGGAACTATGGGAAGTTTGTGCGAACAGTTTTGTATTAATTCCTCGAAATTCGTCTTGTATTTGCAAATATACCAAATATTTCATCATTAGTTATAAGTTCGCCTTTTTGATGAGTATCAGAAATTATTTAAAAAAGTACTGATTCGTTTCATTGGAAAATAGTTAGGAACAAATGTGAGTATTCCAGATGGGGTAGTAGGTTTCATCCTTTGTCTAACGAATAAAGGGTTTTGCTCCCACGGATGACAGTGACATTTCAAATTCTTTTATCAGTTCCCAAGGATCAGCCGTTCAAGCTTTGGTAGGTTTGTTGGTTCTCACCGGCTCATCTTTTCTTGTATCTTTGACCTCGACTATTTCACAACAAAAGCAACCATTACAAAATTAATGTGAGGCAGAAGCTCAAGCCAAGAGCCCTGAGCCAAGGCAAAGTTACTGGCTGAATCAATCTCCCAAAGAAACCCATGGAAACTAGTCCCAGAAGGCCTTTATCCTGGTTTTTGACTATAGAAGTTTGGTAAGGATCATGACGAAAGGTTGAAAAGGTCACCATCAAATCAGCAGAAGCACGTGAAAGACACAAAAATGTTTAAAAATCTCTCTTCAACGAGCAAACATCGAGTTGATGAGGAGCAGAGAATTAATATATTTCACTTTGTAGTACAGGAACAAGTCCTGGGGTAAACAAAATAGAATTTCTAGCAAAAATATGTAAGAATTGCATCCCAATCTTGCATGTGAAACGGAAAGAGTGCGCTCAAGAAGGAGTTTTATTTAACATTACGCCTGCAAGGATCACATAAAAAGTAGGGTGCATTCTACGCTGTCTTAAATTATCCAGAAAAGTCCTAGCTTATAGAAGAAAGAACTTCTGGATCTCGATTCGTTGTTGTCAGTGGAGAAGTGATAGTTGAAATAAAACGCAAGCTTCGCAAGAATTCTTCGCCGAATGAAAGAATAAAATTTGTATTAATCACAAATTTTCATTCAAATTTGATGACAAATAGAACAGCAGTGTAAGAGTAAAATCAAATGAGGAGGCTGCTTTCAAAATATTTAAGATCGGCAGAGTCATCCTAGGTATGATAAATGCTCAAATGTGGAAGTTTAAGAAGTCATTACTGTAACTCTACGGAAAGAAATGGCTAAATATTACTACAGAAGTACGATGCTCTTCGCTTCAAGCATCGTACAATCATTTTCAGGTTGGGTCTTATATGCACCTTGTGCAGGCTTTCGATGTAAAAAAAGAAGAAAAGCTAGTAAGAACATAAGACCTATCTAAAGAAACTTCCAGGATTGCAAAAATTGCACCTTATTTATTTTTCATTGCTCCGTCTGTAATAATGAATGAGGAACGCCTTTGGTTCCCGGACGCATCTGTATTTGGGGTTATTTTTGTTATAAGTGCGTCAGGGCTTTTCACGAGTGGTGGGCGCTTTGTCAATGGTTAATAGTGTGAGAAACATGGAGAAATAAACATTTATCTCAAAATTATCCAGATATTTGGAGTTGGTCTGAACACAGTGTCCGATTTTTGCTGATGTGTTGATGGAAGTTCATTGTTGATGGGGAGCCATGCGAGTGTATCAATCCAAGGTATGTGTCGACAGAAGCTAAAGTTCGGACAATTGATCCTGCATTCTGACTCAGCACAAAAGTACAGACCAACTGGAGTTCTGACTTAACACAAGGTTACATTGTTAAGTTGATAGGGCTTGTAGGGTGATTGAAGCAAGTCATGTCTACATCAATTTTCCAATCACTGTCAATAAGAGGCAATGGAGGAAAATGTTTCTTTCTGCCGTTGGCTACAATGAGCTAAAAAGAGATGCGCTGCATATAGATGAGCCTAAAAGACGAATCTACAGACTTCAAAAAGAGGCACTTAAAATAAGATATTTCCCTTCGCCTTCGACGACTCCATTATGGAGTGGTTCGAAGACATGCAGAGTTTCAATGACGTAAGGGGTTCTTTCCGTAGAAATCATAATGTAAACTGGTGGAACGAGCAGGTTGCTGAGCTATAAAACGCTGCTTCGCCATATAGAGGCAAGGAACCGCTTGCAAGGAAAAACCTAGATTAAACCATACTCTCTGGGTACCTTATAGAAGCGAAAAAGGAGAGGAACGAAAAGACCAGGAAGCTGCCTCATGGATTGCATACTAGTGGGCAAGATGCCAGGCTGATTGTTCACTGCTAATTACAACGGACAAAGAATAAACAAAATCCTAACAAGCAATAATCTGCCAACAAAATCATTATTTATCATATGCACAGAAAAATGTCCTCACTCGTCGATAAAGGACCTCATTCTATTTCATCTTTAATTAAAATCTTTCTTGGAGAGAGAAAGAGAGTATAGTCCTTATGACAGCAGCTTACCGAATGTATGTAACTAGCAAAATTACGCTGATAGGATTCAAGGATTCCAAGAAATTATTCAAATAATTGAGACAATCTTAAATAAAAAAAAACTATTTTAAATAAAAAAAAACTTTAGATTTTTTTTATTTAAAAAAAAAATTAAAAAAAATTGAAGTTTTATGATTTGAGTTGCAGAATGTATTTCAATATTTCTTGAATCACTTTCGGGAGTCCTTATTTTTTCGGCACTAGTTATCACTAATTTTCGCCTAAATTATCCTCCGGTTGGCTCCGGTGAGGCACTTGGACTTTCTGTTAAGGGTTCACTTTTTCTATTAGTTCCTGGAGCCGTTTGGCTATAGAACTTAAAACAACAAAAAAAAAAACTTTTATGAACATTTATGAAATCGCGTGGAGAAATGCGTGATGTTCTTATGACTATAAGTTATCTTGAGAGGAAATTCAAAATATCACTTATCGTGGTCATAGGACTCAGCTGGTATCTTAGTCTTTTGTGTCAGTCAACACGAGGTTGGTACGGAATTGCACTTTATGTCACTACGCTTAATTTTTCATAGAAAAGGAAACTTGAGATTTGTTTATGGGCCCAGTTTTCTCAAGAGTATCCTCGAAGTGCTTATCATTGGTAACCATACGTTGTATGGTTTACCATTGACCGTTCCATCATGACAGTCCGAAGTCTGTAAAAAGCGGGAGAAGTTTCAGTTGTTTCTGTAGTTTGTTGTTGTTGATGAAATTGAAATGAAGTTGATTAGGGTATTCGAAAGGTGGAGTTTTATTCGAGTTGCAGCTTTGTGTAGTTTTGCGGTCGAAAGGCGTGTATGTTAGACCGATGATAGACAAATTTGGAGGAACATCGTCCTCTAAGGAGCAAAAACTACGAAATTACTTGGAAAAATTGATGAGCATGTGGAATGAGGAAGACTACAGATGGGTAAGGATGATCTGATGTTGTTACTCGCAAGTCACCAATGAGGATTCTAGGACTTCAATTAGGCTTCTAACAACGGAGTTAGGGGTTAACTGAAGGGAAATGGTTGGAAAGCTGAATCGATATGTGATGGTATTGACAAAAAGGAGAAATGACAAACTGGAAAACATGACTGAAGACTTAGTATTACATGACTGAGTACTGCAGATGTGGCAACGATGATCCGACGTAAGTTCTGGTAAGTAGCCAAAGATGATTCCAAAATGCTGCGAACCAGAAGAACTGATGCAAAACTATGGAGAACTTAGTGAAACATGGACTGAATGCAGTCAGATGTGCATTTAAATGCATTTGTATTGAACGATGAAACGTGAAATGATGAAACAGCAGGACTATATGAATTAAATGAAACTGATTGAGTGGTATTTTTATGCTATGATATCATTTGTTGTTAGCAAGTCGAAAAGGTCGCACTGCCACATAAACTATGTTGACGCTGTACATGCGAGACTAGTATACTTGCTAAGACGGTTGAAAGACAATTGTAAAATAGTGCAAAAATGTTGAACATAAATTTTGTGACCGTCGTTGACACGGACCCAATAGGCTTGTGCTAAAAGACTTTGGGTATCACAGCGGGACTGAAGAGTCTCAAATCCGGCTGAATCTTTGGTCTTTGGGGGTACCATGTACTCGAGCTTGGGTTACGGCAGTCAGTATCGTGTTTCTGGACTGAAAAATGGAGAGTCTCTCGCGGCCAGTAGAGAAACGCAACGTAATCAAAGGTTTATCAGAACCACGGGTTGCGGGGACATTTATGCTAGGTTTCTATCAGCCTCCCGTACGATGAGGGAATTGTGGTGGTTTTGGTTTCGAAGGCTGGGAGGTATGTTTAAAACGAAACAGTAGTGTCCTGGGTTCCACACAGCTGAAGCAAAGCTGGAACCCAATAATGAAACTTGTTTCAGATCAAGGAGATGGCGATTGACATGTTGTTTCAATCTCATATATGGAGACCGTGGAATAAGGCACACAAGGCAGGTGTCCAAGTTAAACACATCGACTTTATGTTATCATTGGTTTTCGATGTCTGACCATTCATTTGCTGCTTAAATTGTACATCGCTTGTAACTTTTAAACCGATAAATGAACGAGCTTTTACAACGCATTTGCTGGAACCGATGGATGACACGAATTGTTAGCTTAGAAAAACACTTCCATTGTGAACAAGCATTGGTAACCTGTCTACTGCAACATTATGCCTTTATTGTCCATCTGATTCAAAAAGTCAATACGGACCTTGACGTGCCTTCTACTTAATGATATAAAACGAGTTTGAATTTGAAACAATTCTCGCATCATACTTTCACTCACAGCGGCGTAATAAAATTATCAAAGAGCTATTGCACTTACGGAGTGCGTCTTGGAGAAAGAGATGCAAATTGTCATATGTGAAATGAGTATACAAATACAATTGACATACGTGAATGGTGAGAGCCTTCGCGTAACAGAGAGAACAAAATCTTAAGAATGTAGATTAGAAAGGAGAAAGAGGAGAATACTTTTATGCATTTGAATGTGTTGTAAGCGATGCTGGATTAGTAGTTGCATAAGTAGATCCTAGGTTTTTTATTCAAAGATTCTGAAATTGTATTTATGATAGTAATGAGAAAATATTTGTCATTTAGAATAAAATTCAAGTACCCTCTGTTAAATGAGATAGATTGTTTGAAGAGTTATAACTATATTGTTATTATACTATGAATTGTGATGCGCATTTTTAGTCGGGGACTACAAATTTAATCCAGGTTTCTTTGCTAACAATGTAACTTGAGATCGGGACCCGTTGAATGGAAGACAATTTTCATTTGAAGTAAATCTAAAATTAAAAGCTATTTATCAACAAAAGATTGAGTTTCTTTTCCCGTGTGAGCCTTTCAAAGCTATTTGCATTTTGCAAAGTGTTTATAAGTTTCAGAGGATATAATCTATTAATAATGAAGGATTCAAATGTCCATCCAAAGTTAGCAATGCGAGTGTCTTGCACTTTTGAAGTAAACTTCATGTTTAATACTTTTGAACTTTATTTTCAGTAAAGATTGTTAGCCTTGGCTACCAATACTGCCAGCTTACAATATATTGTTTCAGGTGACAAAAGATTTCATGCCCTAAAAATTCGTTTCTAAGTCAATTAGAATATTTTAGTGTGTATGTTTAATTACTTATGATTCACTGGTCATATCAAATAGGGCCAAACTTAAATACATGCGGGTAAGCATTACTGCGTTCAGAATTCAATTGAGTTATTTTCTTTATAGAAAAAAAAAATTGAATCAAATATGATTTGGAAAAGTCGACAACATGCCACGCAGCAGGATATTTTTCTCCAAGGGTTAAAATATCTCCTGCCGGCTTAGTGTGCCTTGTGATATTTTCCAGTTAGCTACTCAACATGAACACACATATGACGATGCTCGAGTAGTCTTTTTGATGTAAAGCAAATCTGCGTGGTACACACTGTAGCACGGCAGTTGCAATATGAAAAAGGACATTGAATGAAAAATTGATCACATTCGCTTTTAATTTGTCTGAACTTATAGAGCTTTACAATTGGTTCTTACCTTGATTAAAAGAGATGGAATAAAGCAATAGGAAAAGGAACGAAACTAATGTAACTATACGAAACGTTTTTTTGGACATTATACTACTAAATAGCATAGTCCTGAATGCCGATTTTTCTGTCACATAGTGTAGCCGTATATAAAACTGAATAAAAGTATCTCGGTCATAGAAACCAGAAGCCAGAAAGTACCTTCCCGGCCACAACGGTATACCAAAACCAACCGACGATTCTCCATATGTGTCCTACACTCGTAACAAAGAGCATAAAGGTGACAACTTCATTTCATAAATATTATATTGTAGCACATATTCAATGGGGTATCCTCAGACGGGCAACAAAAGTGAAAGAAAAGTAAACTGGAACTGTTCGGATCTAATAATGAAATTAACGCGCCAGTTGTGCCAGCAGGATATATCCGTAACCTTCATTCATTCTCTTGCTGCCACGAAATATATAAAAGGACTTTTTGGTAATAATATTTATACGAGAATTTGATTGGATTATCGCTAAGATCTTTCACCGAGCATAAGCCCTTCTTCCATCATTTTCCACTCTTCTAATCCTGCTGCTACTGTT